>CM060434.1:136537043-141955793 GCA_030545235.1 Helianthus tuberosus | reverse complement strand
ACCGAAAATCCTCAAAAGTGGGTACCGGTACCGAATATACCCGGTTTGGTACGGTTCGGTACCGGTATTTAAGGGTAAAAACCAGTAAATACCGGTACCAGACCGGTACCGAAAATGCTAAAAGTCGGTACCGAATCGGTACCGAAAAAGTACCCGGTTCGGTAAATTCGGTACCGGTACCGGGAACGAATTGCTCATCCCTACCCCAAAACGATTGAGCCACCCCTGTTGTTTGGCACATGTATAATCGAGTTGTGGGCCAACCGAATACGAGCTCAACTTCTCTCTTGGATGGAAATAGTAAGTCGAAATCGCTTGGTTCGTGTTATTACTAGCTCAAGCTCGAGTTGGTGGCTTGGTGCAGTGGTGTTGGTTTAACACCCTGCTTTTAATGATAAAAAAAAACTTTGATGATATTAACTTTACCAAAACTGTATTACTAAAACCATCCTGCTTCATTTTTACATCTTTTGGAATTACACATTCATGACTGTAAAACAGTAAAAGGGATATTTTGTCTCACTCAACACTACCACCTTTAGTCTTTAGAAGCCACCAGCCTGGTAACCAAGTAACCAACATTCTTGTGCCTCTATGTTTCCGAACCGTTTCTTATTTTTCTACGAATACAAGACCCTTTTTGAGGTTCTTGAAGTTGTTCCAACGCTTCGACCAACTCATTAGCAGTCGGCCTGTCTTTAGGTCTTACTGCAAGACACTTCTTTGCAAGAGCTGCAACTCTCATGGCGACATCCGAAGCGTACTGACCATCAATCCTACGGTCCATAATGTGAAGAATTCTTCTGCTGGTCAAATAAGGCTTAGCAAAGTCAACCAACTTTTTTTCGTTAGATGGACGGTTTTTGTCAATGCATGGTCTTCCTGTCAAAATTTCAAGAAGAACCACCCCGAAACTGTAGATGTCGTTTCGTTCACTCAAGTGACCTTCATCATGAAATAAGAGTAGGTTGTAAACGAACCAAGCCACTTGTGAGCTACTCAAGATCGGCTAGCTAAAAGCTTGAATCAAGCCGAGCTTAAACAAAACAAGCTCAAGCCTAAAAATAAGTTTGTTTAATAAACAAGCCCAAGCTTCACTTATCAAGCTCAACCCGGCTTGTGAGCCTAAACAAACCTATTATTTATTTATAAGATTATGATAAAAACGGCTAAATAATATAGATTTTGTTATATATAAAAACTGTAACTATAATGTATATTAAAAATAAACTATAAATGTATATTAAATTAATTAATAAATAATATACGAGTCAAGCCCAGACAGAGCTCGAGCTTGAAAAACTACTCATGCACCAATCTCGAGTTTTAGAAATGGATCTCGAGCTCTCGTAAGTTAAACAAGCTCGAGCGTGAGTCTAGTAAAAGTTTGGCTCGACTCATTTTCACCCAAAATGAATTGAATTCAAGAAATCTTTAGCTGAAAATAATTCCCAAATTTCAGTGTATATAAAGACATGAAGAGGTGTCAAAATGGGCTAGATGGATCATGAATGGGTTGGGCTCACATAAAAAGGGGTAACTTTGAAGTGCATGTGAAAATAGATTGGGCTAACCCACAAACCCATTTTGTTTATTTTTTCAATTTCTAACTAAATAATCTACTAGACATGAATAAAAAAAATTAAAAAGACAATATTCCTACAAAAGTAATCTATGTTAAGCCAAAATAATTTACCTGATGCCATGTACTCAGGAGCTGCATATCCATAAGTGCCCATGACCCTTGTGGTTACATGGCTTTTCCCATCCACTGGCCCATCCTTAGCCAGCCCAAAATCAGAAAGTTTTGCATTGTAGTCCTGAAAAATAAAACACAAGAAATACTAGTAAAATATCGCGCAAAACATGCTAAGCGTAGAACTAAATGTGTTATGCAACGAATTTGAGACGTACATAATCAATCAAGATATTTGAACACTTGAAATCCCGATATATCACATTTGCTTCCGGGCTATGAAGATATGCAAGCCCCTTGGCAGCACCAAGAGCAACCTTTAAACGTTGGCTCCAAGAGAGAGGCCGACAACCCCCTGGTTCATTTTGAAATATCATCAGTGACCGAATTTTTAGCAGATAAATTGGAAAGAAACCTCACTTTTAAAAAGATGATTTTCCAAGCTGCCACGCGACACAAACTCGTACACAAGGAGTCTTTTGTCGCCCTCTATGCAGTAACCGATTAGTTGCACCAGATTTGGATGTTTCAGCTGTCCTAAATAATTAATTTCCGTCTGTAACATTATTATTACAAGAAATTAGTTTACTCAAAGTACGAGTTTCATAATCAAAATGCAGTCAGACAGTGACACTTAGTCACTTACCAACCATTCTCGGTGACCTTGTAGACCGTTTTGGTTTAATATCTTTACAGCAATAACAGTGCGTGTGCCAGGCTTGGCTGCGGTAACATTTTGCTCATCTATATAACCTTTAAAAACCATACCGAAACCACCTTCACCCAACACACTATCAGGACGGAAACTCCTGGTGGCTGTTTTAAGCACGTTGAAGCTAAACGATTTTAAATTCGTTGATCGCAAAATGTCATCTTGGCTTAGAGGTCTAGGTGGTGTTGTTGCAGATGCAACCTTACCTGCCAGATAACATGTAAAAGAATAATAATAATAATAATAATAATAATAATAATTAATTAAAGAATGAACAACTTTGTATGGAAAACACATGTGATCAGATGTACTTACCAACATGACAAGAACTTTGTATTTTTAACTGAGCACTGACACAAGAACCCATCTGAATCTTTTGTTCTTTTTATTCAAATTACAAGTTGAAGAGGCTCTAAAAGGAAATAATGTGTGATGTTTTGGTTCTGTATGGATGATTAGTAATGGGTCCATAAAAACAAGTCGTTGTGGACTTAAATCAAAGACTTGGTGGGTGTGAACATGCATACTGAGCCTACCCAGTCAGAACTTTCTTGAATAAAACAAGTTAGTCTTCATTAAATTATTTTTAATATAGTGAAGGGAGAGTTCAATGAACGGATTAAGATAGTGACATTTTTGACGATGGCGTTATAGCCTAGTGGCATGTTAGGAGTGAAATAAGGTTTAGACCATTAGGTTCTGGGTTCGATTTCCACAAGATGATTTTTTAGATTATTGGGTTTCTTTCTGGATTGGTGTATAGGCAGGGATTAGGCCACTCGGTGTGGTATTTGCCACCTCACCTTCGTTGGCGCTCTATAGCGCCCCTCCCCCTTTCCTAGGCGCATGTGGGGGGGGGGGGGGGCTCCATCCTAGCAACGAGCACCAATGAGTTGTGTAGGTGGGGCCCAATGATTCCAACCAATCAGATTTTTTCCTCTTTGATTTCTTTTTTTTTGTATTTTGTTTAATAGAGGGCTGTATCTCAAACCATGCAATTTAACGATAAAGTCTCTCGCTTATGTGGTGCATACGTGGCTCTGACGTGGCATTATAAAGTCTTGCCTAGTGGAGATGGATATGATGGGGGGGGGGGGGGGGGGGGGGCTCCATCCTAGCAACGAGCACCAATGAGTTGTGTAGGTGGGGCCCAATGATTCCAACCAATCAGATTTTTTCCTCTTTGATTTCTTTTTTTTGTATTTTGTTTAATAGAGGGCTGTATCTCAAACCATGCAATTTAACGATAAAGTCTCTCGCTTATGTGGTGCATACGTGGCTCTGACGTGGCATTATAAAGTCTTGCCTAGTGGAGATGGATATGATCGGGTGATTCCGTTGGTGTCATAATAATACTTCAGTAATCCGTTAGTGATCCAAGTATACCGTTCAAAAAAAAGAAAAAAGAAAGAAAGATAGTGACATTTTTGGTATGTAATGCTAAAACCAGGAACAAGACGAAGAATGGTGGTCAACTACCTGCTTAGTCTCCGTTAAATTATTGTTAATGTAGTGGGCGAACAGTTAAATAATTGAATTAATTTTTTTTTGAAGAATAAATAATTGAATTAAATAGTGACATAATTTTACTACATCCTAAAACCCAAAAGAAGTTGAAAAGTGCAAATCAATCTCTATGTGTGTGGTCCTGAAAACTGGATTACTGATAGAGGTTATTTAGAACCAACATTATCTAAATAAAGTAATAAACCAAGAAAAAAAATGATTTTTTCATAGCATATTCATCAAATATCACTTTTTTCATACTAATTATATCTTTTTCTTAAATGGGACATCCTTGTGGTTAAGGTGTGTTCCTTGCAACCACAAATTTAAGAGTTCAAATCATACAAAATACAGATTATATATTTATCCACAAAAAAAAAATATGGTGTATTTATAAAAAAATAAGGAATTGCTATTAAAAAATCATCTTTTGATTTGGACTTCTATTGGTAATATTTGTTCATTCTCATCAATCAAAATATTTAACTAGTAAGATTATCCGTGCGTTGCGACGAGCACTCGATCAAATCGGTCTGATTCGTTACAATACCAATATGATACCGACACTCGATATAACACTTGATACCAGTGCCGATGGTATTCGGTCATAATCGATTGGGTTCGTCATGACACCGGTAGGAACATCGAGAAAACCATAAAACAAAAACCGATACCGGTTCCGATGTTGTTCGAATGGTATTGATTTGGTTCGTTATTGTAAAGAACAAAATAATCAATTATATTTCACTTATTCGTTTGTGAATAAAACATCTCTCAACACGAAGATAAAATTAAGCAGGTCACATTATATTATTAAAATATAAACTAATCCGCGAATCAACGTGAGGCCATGTACGTCAGTGGTTCTATCACTTATACAATGTTATTCATAATTTGTTTGTGAGTAAAATTTACATCAAGACGTAAATAAAGATAAACATATTACAATCGAATAATCATAATTTTATAAAACATCATATTTCAAAAACAATAAGAAAAAAAGCAAAATATGCTTAAAATAATTATAACAATAACATAATAAGAATTAAAAAAAAGTTATTGCTCTGTTCATATAGATCCACACTTTTTAATAGGGGTGCAAACGAGCCGAGTCCGAGCTCGGCCAGGCTCGAGCTCGATTAACTTATGAGAGCTCGAGCTCGGCTCGATTCGAGCTTTGTTTTCAAAGCTCGAGCTCGGCTCGTTGGTATTTTTTCAAGCTCGAGCTCGGCTCGTTTATCATCTATTAATTAATATATTAAATACAAAATAATATAAATAATCGACTTTTTAGGCTCGCGAGCTCGATAAGTGAAGCTTGGGCTCGGGCTCGTTTACTAAATAAGCTTATTTTTAGGTTCGAGGTCGGCTTGTAAACAAGTTTAAATAAGCTCGGCTCGACTTGGCTCATTTACACTAAGGCTCAATAAGGCTCAACGAGCCTAACGAGCTTCACATACGAGGCTCAAGCTCGGGCTCGATAAACAAACGAGCTTTATTTTAGGCTCAAGCTCGGCTTGGGCTCGATAAGGCTCGGCTCGTTCCGAGCTTTTTCTCGAGCCAATATCGAGTAGCTCGCGAGCCGCTCGGCTCGTTTGCACCCCCACTTTTTAATATATAGATAAATAGTTAAAAACGTGTATTTTTGATGATTAAAACATGGTTTTTGTTATAGCTCTCAATTTGGGTCAAATTAGCTTAAGATTTTTGACCCGAAAACCGACCCAACCCGGCGGTTTGGTACAGGTTTAGGATTTTTGTGTTGAGAATAAATTACAACTCGGACCAGTTTGAGTTTGCAAAAGAAATGATAAAAACCGTTTTAAACGCTAAAACCGGCTTTGAACCCGATCCAAATCGGTTTGGGTGGGTTAGGGTTTTCAACCCTAAAACAGTTTCAGGCTTTTAGTCAAACCAGTTTGAGACCAAACTAAAAAAGCCTGGCCGGTTTACAACCGAACCGGCTTGGGCCTAAACCAGGTTCAGGGTTTTGCACACCTCTATACGTAAGTACCACTATAAAAAAATTGGGCCGTGGCATGATGTATGAACCATACCATACCGGACTTTTCTGCTTTTCAGTCCTTTGTGGGCTGGCCCATTTTAGTTTGCTTTTTTCTTTTTAAAAAAAAATTGAAATAAAAATCTGTGAAAACCCGCGGTTTATATACTATCCTTTCCCTCCAATTCCCCCTTACTTTTCGGTCGCCACCGTCTTCACTGCTGCTGAAACTCAAGTGTATCCATTCGTCACTGCCCTCTAGAGTTCAGAAACCCTAATGAATTTGTGAGTAAGTTTCTTTAATTTCAAGATATAATTGTTTATATGATTGATTTCACGCCGTTATGTAGATTGTGATTAGGGTTCTCAATCCCATCTAGATCCAACCCAACTAACTTGATATTTGGATTAATCAACCACATGTGCATCGTTTCATTTCTATAGGGGGTGCAATCAGTTTAGTTTATGAATTGCAATATTAGGGGTGGTGCTATTAATTGAGCAAAAGCAGTTTAACTATGGCAAGATACAATCATGCACACCAAGTGTTTGCTTAAATGCCTGTGTGAGATTTTTGGCCAATTTTTGAAAGATCTCAAGTGCAATATCAAATAAACTCACCAAATTTTGTGATCCCATTAATGGAAACGAGATGCCTTTAAATAGACTTACAAGTTACAACCAACGTAAACAAAAGAAAATTTCAGTCAGAGAACAAACTAGAACAGACTAAGGGGCTGTTTGTTAGCCACTTAATGGTTCCATTAAGAGGAAACCTCTAAACCGGTCAGAGGCACACTTGTTTGGTTCGGTAAAAGGCCCACATCTGAATGGTTCCATTCAGATCTGATCCATTCAGATATTAGAAGTCGCTGAATGAACTTTTTTCACAAAATACCCTTTGCCCTACCTGTTCTCCCTCTCGCTCTTCACAGTCGCCCCTCCTCCATCTCCATCTTCCTCCACCGGCCTCCTCCACCTCACCGCCCCTCCTCCACAGCCTTCACTTCTGTCACCGCCCCTCCTCCACCGTCTCTCCTCCACAGATCCGCTACTCACCTCAGCCTTCACCTCCGTCGCCGCCCTCATCCTCTCCCCTTCAACATCGACGCCTCCATCTTCACTGCTTCCTCCATCCACCGGCTTCCTCCCTGCACCGGCCTCCTCCACCACGTCGGCCCCCCACCACGTCGGCCTTCTACCTCGTCTCTCCTCTGCAGCCGCTGTTCTCGTCATCTCTCCTCCACAGGTACATGATGTTTATATAAAATAGGTTGAGGTTATGTTGTGAGCCCTAATTTTTCATTGTTTTTAGAATTTTGAGGTGTCGTTGGAATGTGCAAATTGGTGATACTGGAATGTAACCATGTTAAATTTGAGTTGGTATTTTCATTCTTTAACAATATCAATTCAAGCCCTAGTATGTATAATGTGCAATTTTTTTATATATATTTTGTATATATGTATGATTAGAAACAGATTATTAATTGTTTGGTAATATTGGTATATTGATTTTATTGCAATTGTTTATTACTGATGATGTTGTGAAACTGTGAAGTGCGGATTTTTATATATACGTATGACTAGATATATAAGTAGTTCAGAGGGGTAAAAATGTCATTTTACATAGTCATTCAGAGGTGCAACCAAACAGCATTTTACTGGTTCAGCTTCAGCACTTACTGGTTCAGCACTTACTGGTTCAGAGCCTCTTAGCCATTCAGACCTCTTATTCATTCAGCACTTATTGGTTCAGATGTTGCCAAACAGCCCCTAAGACTTATTTAAAAGTAAAACACACGTGATTAAAATTAAACTCCTACTCGGTCAGATGACCGTTATTGACTCAATAAACCCAACATATCCTCCCCTAAACTGAAATACTCCTAGCATTCAGTTTACTTCAGAAACTCCCAGCAGCTATCGACTTGGTTTAAAAAAAGCGCGCCTTAAGCGCGCTAAACCGCAAAGCGACCCTAGGCGCAAAGAGCTGCGCCTTGTGTGACATAAAGCGATCTCTGTACAAAAAGCGCACAAAAAGCGAGCTTGTTTGGCAAAAAATCCCACTGAGGCGCGCACTTTTTGTACAAAAGGTGTTGTTGTGCTTTAAAGTGTTATACATGCAGCTAAAATGGTTGTACATTATATGATTTATACATTAAATCATATATAAACCTTATTTATCACTATATTTTAGGTAAGGGATGCTAAAAGCCTATAGGATATACATAAAAAAATATATAAGCACCTTGTGCCTCACGTATGAAAAGCCCACCGCTTTTGCGATTTGCACTTTGCGCTTTGATTTTAGACCTCGTCGCTTTTGTGCGCTTCACGCTTTTTTAAACCAAGATGACCACTACAACAAAAAACCACCTGGAACTAAAAGAAAGAAAATTCAGGATAATGGGAACGTGGGACTTAGGTTGTTGCCTGGGAGAATCGGTTACAGGGTCACGTGGGATTGGGAGCACGTAACATTTCCTCCCGCTCGAATGATCCTTGTCCTCAAGGACAAACCGTTCTCTTTTTCAGCACGATATTTTTCTTCACAGCTAGCTGAAGTGAGGTCCTAACCTTCTATGGACTACAAAATACAAATTATGGTGGAAGCGGCAATGGATTTTGCAAAGGGGATGGAGGTGATGGTGTTGGGCGGGTTTCGGTTAGTTTGTACAGCGTAGGCATAACCGTGGGTCGTGTTGGAACAGCTTCATGGGCTGGTTTCAGTTTGGAAAAACGGAAACGTGCCCGGGTGGTGGTTTGGGGACAGATGGTATGGGTTTTCGAACAGTTTTTGGTACAGGTTTAGGGGATGTTGTGGGATTTTGGACTGTTCTAGCTGTAGGCTGAGCTGCTGGTGGCCCAGTGGTGGAAGCGGCAGTTGGCGTGGTTTCTGGCGCCTTAGTAATAAAAGTTGATGGGTAATCAGAGAGGATTATTGTAAATCTTGAAGCTTTGATTGTAAAAACTAAGTGAACACCATAACAAATGATAAATACAAGGCACTACAATTGTTGATAAAGATCTATTGGGTATCACCCACGATTGTAAAGACAACACAAGACGAAGAATAACTTTAAATATGTGATCAAAGAAACCTGAAATTTTAATTCTCAGAAAGTCATTTGAAGCAATATAATGAAGATCTACTAAAAGAAACTTAATAGTTATAGAAGTAGAAAACTACTTTTATCTAGGTAGTTGAAGGCGCTAGGTGCACTTTAATAATAGAGGGCTTATTTAAGCAGGCATACAATATAAGTACACTATTTTTAGGGGCTTTAGACATGTTTTAGGCCTAGTTTAAGGCAGGTTCCTGACCACTATCAACTGTTCAGACCTGTTCAGGTCGGAATTGCAGAATCTGCCTAGAATCTTGTTGAAGCGTCTTGATGGCATTGGCCGCAAGGCATTTTGGCTGCGTTTTCACCTGGGTCTCTTGACTACATAGACGTTTACTATATGAAAACTAGAAAACAACTACAATAAGAAAACTAACAAAAATCTTATATTTAGCCTTCTCCTTCAAGGCATATCTTTAAGCCATGTTTTATTCGTCAATATTTATCCAGGTCGTATCAGGTTTAATAGGGAAGCTTATTAACGTGTTTTTAGCTTGTTCCCCAAGTTTCATGCATTTTAGATAAACATCCAACATTTTATGGTTAGAAAATTGCAACTACATGTGCAACCGAGTTTTGCATTGTTTACGAATCTTGAAAGGTTATATCTTGTAATACACAATTCTGATTATTATGATTTTTGATTCAAACCTTGTAATTTCTCTTGTCATTATCTTGATTTAAAAAAGCGCGCCTTATGCGCGCTTAAGCGCAAAGCGCATCTAGGCGCAAACCCCATCGCCTTGTGTGACATAAGGCGCACGATGTACAAGAAGCGCAGCTGAGGCTCGCTTTTTAGGGTGAAAATCGACCTAAGGCGCAGCTGAGGCCCACGCTTTTTGTACATGGGGTGTTTCTATGCTTCTGAGTGTTGTACAATAGACTTTTATGCTGTACATTTATGTTTTTTTCATTTTAAAACATATATAAAGCTTAATTATAGCTAAATCATAGGTATTGGATGCTAAACACTTATGGGATATATAAAATAAATTATATAATCACTTTGCGCTTTGCGTACAAAAAGCTCACCGCTTTTGCGCTTCGCTTTTTTAAAATCGGTTTTAGACCTCATTGCTTTTGTGCGCTTCCCGCTTTTTTAAACCAAGGCTATCGAAGCTTGCAAAAAGCTTCCACCTTTAATGGCTTGGTCATAATATCTGCAGCCTGTTCTTCAGTTCTACAGTACACCAACCTTACTTGATTCTGGCATACGAGATCCCTGAAATAATGAAACCGAACATCTATGTGTTTGGTCCTTTGATGCATAAGCGGATTTCTGGACAGTTTAATTGTTGAAGTATTACGACAATGCACCTCAATCAGTCCTGTAGATTCTTCGCCAAGATCTTTAATTATCCCCTTTAGCCACATACAAGCAGCTATGTATTCTGCCTTTGTGGATAATAACCTGACAATGCTTTGCTTTCTTGAGCTCCAACATATCGCAACATTACTGAACATGCACACATACCCCGAGGTGCATTGTGATCTTCCACATCCCTTGCATAATCACTATCCGTGTAACTTTGAGCTTTTTTTCTAATTTTCTTTTATAAAATAACCCGAAGTTGTATGTCCCCTTAAAGTATCTTAACACTCTTTTGGCCATCTCCATATGCTCCTCCTTAACACTCTTTTGGCCATCCCATTGGGTTGTTCGATAAACACAGTCTCTTTTAATTCTCCGTGCAAGAATGCACTCTTTACGTCTAGTTGAAAAACTTTCCAATCTCGTTGAGCAGACACAGCAAGCAGCGTTCGAATTGTGTCTCAACGAGCAACCGGAGCGAATATCTCCTCATAATTGATTCCCTTTCTTTGTGCATACCCCTTCACAACAAGACGAGCTTTAAACTTGTCTATCTTACCTTCTTCATTCATTTTCGTTTGGTATACTCATTTTACACCAATGGGTGTGACTCCAGTTGGTAAGTCCACAAGCTCCCATGTGTTCTCGAGCTCCATAGCTGTTATTTTGGTTAATGGCTGTTTACTTTATTGTTGTTCAATCTGAAAAAAAAAAAAAATTCAAAATTTTTGTCACCTAAATATAGGCAAATCAAACTGTACTAAAAAAGATTTACAAATTAATGCATAAACCAACCAACAGTTTTCAAGTAATAATACACAATTACACATACTCATTCCATGCCACCATATGTTAGGTATCAAATAGTAGAGGGGGTCAAATGTAATAATAGCATAGTATGAGGGTTGAAGGTGTAGCTAGTCAATTGTATTAGTTGTTAATAAGCGAATTGGTTACTGGAATGAGATTAGCGAATGATTTTGAGACTTTCTTCCTCTTTCGATTCTTTCTCTTCTATCTCTCGCTCACACACTTGATCACCATTTTTACACGTAACAATGGTATCAGAGCTTCCTTTCCTCTCGACCTTGGGTTAGGGTTCGAATTGGGTTCGAATTTCTACGGCAACAATCAAAGTTTTGGCAACAAAAGGCTTCCTTACAGCAACAATTTGAAGCAACAGTACTGGTGATTGGTATCAACAACAATTCACCGAAGATTCAAGAACAAAAGATAATTCAGCAATTTATTTGAGAGACAGCAGTAACAAAAAAAATCAACACATCAAATATTCAAGAACGGGGTTCATTCAATTGAATTAGAATTTGGTGATTCAATCAATTGAACAAGACAACGGGCATTAATCAGATTTGATGATTCAGAGTAGCAGCAACAAATTGACAATGGAATTAGCAGTGGAAGAGATTATGACACTAAGGCAAGAAGGTACGGTTAAGAACTATTGTGAGGAATTCGAATCTTTGTTAAATCAGGTTAAATATTCTGAGGAAATTAGTGAATGTTATGCTATATACCTCTTTATGGATGGTCTTGAACCAGAAATTAAAGATGTTTTCATAACATGGCATCAATATAGTTTTAACAATGTGAAAGACTACATTTCTTTAGCTTTGAAATTGGATGCAAATGAATTGAAAGATTCGTTTTCTCCTTATGATCCAAATTCTTCTTTCTACGATGCTTTCAAGGTGTTTGATGTTAATGATTCAACGGGAAATGGTAGGGCTATTGGTAATGATGTTTAAAGTGAAAATGGGAATGATAATAAAACTGCAACTAAGGTGTTTGATGAAATGCCAGAAAGGTTTGGGAAAGAGATTCAAGAACTGATTGATGGTGATGATGCAAAGGAAAATGAAGAAGATAGTAAAAAAGATCAGATTCATATTAATCTTCGTGATGATGGTAAGGAAATGAATAGAGATCATGAAAAGGAACGAGAAAATCAGTCAAGAATCAACAATTGGTCAGTTTCTTTGGTCATGTTTGATGATAAAAGTAGGAACGGGGGCTGCGAATTTCAACATATAAATCACACAAAAATGAGAGATGAATTTGCTTCTATGGTTTTTTTAGATCATACATGTATAAATTATACATGTATGAGTGCCAAGATTGAAGTGATTCACCTAGAGATGATACAATTGAAGCCCGATTCCTTATTTGAGTCTGATGTAACATACATGGATGAAGAAATACAACTAAGTCTCAGATTTTGGTTTTGGACAGATACTGGTTGGGTTTGTAAAGATGGATGGAAGAAACGATTAGGTTGGATAGATATCAGGTGGAGATGGATTAAAAATTGGGGTACGAATGATGAGGGTTTTCAGGTTGTGGTTAAAAAGAACATACGGGTCAAAAATGTTTCTTTTAATCAAACTGGTGTTTCTAGTTCGAGAGCTTCCTGTCAAAAGTTGTGTGTGGCTGGTTATGTTCCTGTTCATAGTTCAAAGGCTAGTTGTAATCAGCCTAATAATAGTAGAACAAGTGTGTTTAAAAGGTTGCGGGAGTATGTTGGTACTTTACTGAATGGTGCTAAAGATGAACAAGATGAACAGTCAAGTAATGATAGCAATGTGGTTGCATGGTCATTTGTTTCTAATTCCATAACTCAAAGCCAACAGTCCTTCATTTGTATTATGTCTCGGGTAAAAGATGCAGTTGAGATATCATTCAAGGGCAATGACATCATGGTCGGTGTTACTTTTAGGATGTCAATTTTAGCTATTGTTAAATTGGGAAAAAATAAGCCTTTTGTAAAGACTAAAATAGTGAAAGTTGGAGTTATTGGAAGCATACTCTCAGAAGCACCTGATTTTCTAAGTCTTACTTTTACCAAAGTACTCAGAATATTGACTAATGCTGCAATAACAAAGGGGCATCATGAAGTAAAGGTAGATTCCACACAACGACAAGTGATTGGTCCATTTATGCGAGTTTTTTGTTCGAGCACTCTAATTTTGCAGAAACTGACTCTAAAGAGTTCTGTTAGCATTGTTTTAAGTTGGCTTAAGGAACCTGCAAATGAAGTTTCCAGTTCAGTTCTGAGTGAGTTCTACAAGTTGCATTTGATGGTAATTCGAAGATTTGGATACAAATTCCTTTTAGAAGTTGCAAAGGTGCCAGATTTTATCACAATATCTTCTGCTGAAGTTAATGGTAATGTGAAAGAAATTTCTTTTGATGCTGCACATGTGAGCACAAAGACCATGCAAGAGCTTATGCATCATCCTTCTCAAGTGGACTTCATTTGGGGTCATGGAAAAAATGAATCACCAGCTATCGTTTTTAAACAAACAAATTCAAGTTCAAAGGAAAAGGAAAAGCAGTTTGGTTTTGATACTTTCGATTAACAATATTTTTTTTCATTTTTTTTACGGTGTGTGTGATAGCTACTTACAATTGTTCTCCTTATTCTGATTTTTGGGGACAAAAATCTTTTAAGGGGGGAGTAATGTTAGGTATCAAATAGTAGAGGGGGTCAAATGTAATAATAGCATAGTATGAGGGTTGAAGGTGTAGCTAGTCAATTGTATTAGTTGTTAATAAGCGAATTGGTTACTGGAATGAGATTAGCGAATGATTTTGAGACTTTCTTCCTCTTTCGATTCTTTCTCTTCTATCTCTCGCTCACACACTTGATCACCATTTTTACACGTAACACCATATTTTAGTATTAACAGACATGAAACCCAAACAAAATCCAAATTTTCAGACACTGGTCATAAACTCACTCAATTTTCTTGCCATATAATCATCATTAGTCTGTACGAGTTCTACATACTAACTGTATCTACATCTGTAACATCTCTAGATCTGTTGAAGTTTGATCAGAAAACATGTCTGGCCAATCCGACCCTCATGGTTCTACATTTTCAGCTGCTGAGGTATTTTAAATTATTATAAACATAATTAACTGTAAGTAAAGTTTCATCTGTTCTGAACGACCTATGAATTTTGGATTGAATCATTCAGTTGGAGTTTTTAGCAGAAGATGAAATGATCGAGATAGTTCCAAACCTAAGAATAAAGCCTCTCAGTTTGATTTGTGTAATTTTCTTTCCCTTTTGCTGTTTACTCTTGTACCTTATGACTTTATTTTAATGTATTGTTAACATTAGTTTCATCTTATGACTTTTTAATATAATTGGCAGGGTGATTTCGGTCCGTTTCAGCCACAAATACCTACTCAAGTCCCAATATGGTTAGCTGTGGCTTTAAAAAAGAGAGGGAAATGCACTATTCGCCCTCCAGATTGGATGTCTGTTGGTAAATTTTTACTCTATAAAATTGAAACACGTGCGCACACACATATGTGTGTTTATTGCTGCCTATTATTGTATTACTGCTAGCCTATGATGAGACAAAAGTCCAGTTTCAGGAGAAATGGCCAAACAGTTAATAAAAATGTTAAAAAGATATTCCGAAACAGGCTATAACATTTACAACTAATTCTCGAAGTAGCATTTTAAACCGTTAAGCAGAGATTAGTTGGTTTATCTGAACTTGTGTTTTTTTGTTGGAGTTAGCCATTTACAAAAGTAACTGCATTAAAATAGTAAGGCATCAATCGTTTGGTTTTAAAAAGCGACAAGCACACAAAAGCGACAAGGTCCAAAACTGAGGCACAAATAAAATTATAAATTTTATATGTTTCCTATAGGTTTCTAGCATTATTTAGTTATTTACCCAATATTTAGACACTTGGGTCACTTTTTTGCCAAAAAAAACGCCCTAGGCGCACTTCGTGTAAAGAGCGCGCCTTATGTAGCCTGAAGCGATGAGGCCTGCGCTATTTTAAACCCAAGTGTTTACATTGTTTGGTGACATTTATAGTTTATGTATCAAGCTGAACGATATATGTATCAACTTAATTCTAGGTTAAGAAATAAAGTATTACTTTTTTTATTATTTGGTAACCAGTTTCGTCCTGAACTTTTTTCTTTCCCCACTAGAAAAATTGACCCAGGTTTTGGAGGCAGAGCGTGACTCAGCAAGTTCTTTTGAAGCATTGCCGTTTCATTATGTTGAAATCTCAAGGCTTCTTTTTGACCAGTGAGTCGCTTTTACATGTTTATCTACTTTCTATAGCAGTTTACTATTGAAAAAGCTCTGTAACAAGTTGTCATTGATGCAGTGCCCGCGATGACATTCCTGAAGTATATATGGTTAGTCTAAAGATCCTTGTGTAAAGATGGCCTTTGTGAAATTCTTCTATATAAAACAAAACAAAAGTTTAAAAGCTATTTATTTTTTAATGTTGGACAGGTAAGATCGCTTATTGAAGACATCAAAGATGTTCGGTTTCACAAAATTGGTACCGGATTGGAGAAGCTTTCATCTCGGACATACGCTATGAAGGTAAAATAGTTTGCACACCTTTCACATTCAAATTGTGAAGTTAAATAGCATAAAATATACGGTTGGCAGTGTTGTTATAGTAGCATATTGTTTTTACCAAGTAGTAGCAATGGTAATTCATCAAATCTTCTGAAATCAATACCATTTTTATCTCAAGAAAACTATGTACATTGAAACAAATGTTGCTTGTAATGCCGACCATATAGAAGATGGTGTTATTTTTCAAACCGGTGAAAATGGTGAATTCCTTGCTGCGCACATCCGCGAATAAGCTGAGATAGAAGATAAACAACTTCTGAACAAATCCAATGTCGCAACCTTGTGTGAGCGTAACCCATGCGTAATCGGCACCTGAATGCGCGCAACCTGCATTAAGCACACAAAACTCCGATTACGCATCGAGCATTGGGTTAAGTGCTTATCAAAGCTCGGTTACGCGGCACATGACGGGTGTTTTCGGACCCCGGTACGCGTGACCGGCATTTAAACACGCATAACCAACGCCGTCTGCATACGCAATGCCTACAAAAGCGACGCCTAAACGCGCGTCACACCGGAATGCGCGTAACCGGCATTAAACACGTGTAACTTTCGCGATTACTCGTGCAAAGCCGGTTTCGTGTTGAGCGCTGCGTTAGTCGCTTGCCAGAACCGGGTTACATGTGTTGCATGGCTTCAAGTGCACGTTTCCCGGCTCCAGTACGTGTAACCAGAGTAAAACTGCGTAACAGACGCCGCACACGTAATTGACGCCTGAACGCATATAACCGACGCCGGTTACGCGTTGAGTGGTTGGTTAAGCGTAGGCCTGTAAACGAACCGAACGTTCATGAACTGTTCATGAACTTGTTCGGCGGGAAGTTCGTTTATGTTCGTTATTTAATAAACGAACGGACATGAACAAAAAAATTTGTTCGTTTAATTAAATGAACGAACATGAACACACCATGTGTTCGTTCATTTATGTTCGTGAACGTTCGCTTAAATTTTAGTAAATACATAAATAGTTGTATTTATATAAATATTAGGTTTTCTAACTACTTATATAAATATAACTAATTAGTAATTGAGTTTTCTAGTAATAAAAAATGAAATTTTAAAATGTAACTAATCGTTTACTTAATATTTATATAAAAAAGCTACTTAATTTATTGTCTATGAACCCTAATTTAGATGTGTGTTAGATGAACTGTAATATATTAAACTTGTTCGTTTGTGTTCACTAATGTTAAATTTTGTTTGTTTATATTTGTTCAATTACGTGCATTTGTGTTCGTTTATGTTTGTACAATCATGTTAATTTATATATATTCAAAATATGTTCAATTAAGTTTATTTTGTTTATGTTCATTTAGGCTTTAAACGAACACGAACATACTCGATTTCTAAATGAACGAACACGAACAAAAAATTGTGTTCGATTATATGTTCGTGTTCGGCTAAAGTTAAATGAACGAACACGAACATGTATGTTCGTGTTCGTTCGGTTCATTTACAAGCCTAGTTAAGCATGTGCCAGGTCGAGTAATGTGGCGACAGACGCGTTTCCTGAGCCTGGTACGTGTAACCGGCTCCGCACGTGTAACCGACATTTAAACATGCATAAACTGAGTTGCGCGTACCGAAAACCAGAAAGTCAGAACTTAGAAGCTGTATAGTAATTTCAAAATAACCATTTTTAAATCAACCCGTTCTGACCCGTAACCCGTTCCGAACCAAGCCCATCCCGACCCTAACCCTTTATTGAATCAACGCTTTTTGTCCAAATCCGTTCTGAACCGCAACCCCAACCTGCCTGACCCGACCCTTTATTATCATGTATCCTTTTATACATATTACCATCTTTTTGCTTATATCAAACACTGAAATGTGCAGCTAAATTTGTCCGCAATGGAAGTAAATGTAATACGACCATTTGTTACTGGAAGTCTGGAAACGTTTTATGAACTTACCGCTCCAGAGATTATTCAAGAATCACAAAGAGAGGAATATAGACGACCTCAAACAGCTGATCGGGGACCGAGGGTAAGCTTTTCTATATGAACAAAATATTTATGTTTTCATATCGTATGATAAATCTCACACACACAGATATATACATGTGTTAAGTATTCAATCACTTTTTATTTCTTTTCCAGCGTGAATTGAGACGCTAAAAGGCCTCAGCAACGCAGATGTCTTCTGAAATCACCTGCATATTAATCTGAAGTGATTCCTCAAACTCCTTTAATTTCTTTCACTCAAATTATCTTATTTTAATTACGGCTTTAAATCTATATTTGTTTGGTTTGTTTAAATTTGTGTGCAACTATTTTAGTTTTTGAAGTGTAATATTTGTGCAATTGCGCTTTTGTAGGTCTGTTTCTGAATTTCTAGTAATCTTAGTAGTTGAGTTTTTTTTAGTTGCTAGCTTAATAACAATACTTAAAAGTAATGGCTGTAAAATGCAATGTTTTAAAAACCGGTTTTTTAATCATACCGGGTTGGGCTAAAAAATGGTTCAACCGGTTGAATCGGGTTGTACCGAGTGATTTAACCGGGTTAACTAATTAACTCTATAATACAAACATGAATCCCAACCAACAAGTTGCTAGAATGAATAAATGTCAGAAATATATTAAAAACTACACATTATAAATCACATTAAAAAAAAATACCTAAAATAGATTAAAACCTACACATAAAATATGGCAGAATCAAAATTTAATAGTAACACATGTTTTCACAAATGTCAAGACCTCCCAACAATCATAATATACTATATACATGTGGAATCCTACTATATATGTACATAATTACTAATAACTACCAAGTAATATTATATACCAGTTCAAAAGAGTGAAACCAGTCGCAGCACAATAGCGTATCTGAAATATTGAATCAAACTGGAAGCCATGAAGTGATGAAGTCGAAGGGATGGAAGTGATGAAGAGTTGAAGACAAAGGGATGAAATGATGAATGATGCATCGATTGCACCGTATACCAAGGAAGATTGATATGCGCTAGGTTATGGAGTAAACTAATGGGCTTGATGAAATTGTTAAAAAAAAAAACCCAAAATTTACCTTGGGCCGGTACCGGTTTATCGGTTCAAACCGGTATTTCACATTTTACCGGCGGTACAAATCGCATACCATTTCCAGGTTTTACCGGGGTGTTTCGTACCGGCTAAGCATCCGGAATCCGATATTACCGGTATAACCGGCCGGTACGAACCGGTTTTTAAAACATTGGTAAAATGTTAATTTAGTTGCATATTTTTTAGAAGTCATGTTAGTATACAGACAAATGTTACACTAAAATGTGCATGGAGGCTAGAAGCAGGCCTTGGTACAAGTTCAATTCACACACAAAATCAAACTGTTTCACATAGGATGTTCATGTGAATATTTAATGTGTTTAGTGGTATGTTTAAGTCGTTAAATGCATCTTTCGTTGCCTACAGCTTGGTGGTTAGCATTTTTTATTTGCTCTTAAGCTATTATAGGCTATAGGGTCTGCCTAAAATATATGAGCTGTTTGATGTCGCATGTGTAACAGATTCGTGACAAATACAGAAACAATAATAAGTGTCATGAATGGGTCAAGGGTGTCTTATAGATGCAAAATCTGAGATGCAAAGAGTTTGCTTTTGTAACTTGTTGATAATAACATGCCATCTGTCCTTTCTTCTATGATTGGATTTTTAAAAAAGTTGTAGTAGGGTCTACAATAACATTAGCTGTTTTATATAATTCTTTAAAAATGTGTGCCATTCTGGCATGTTTATCTTTGCTCATTGATGCTATGAAATCAGTTATCTTAATGTTGTACTTAGATTCTAATGAGATTGAATATTCTAAAACACTTTTTCTTCTCTTGGGTTGAAGAAAAAAAGTTTATTCTTAGTTATTATTATTGTTATTATTGTGCTCTTCTTTCTTAATATAAAATGTGCAATGAATGTAATATTGTAATTTGTAATGAGCTGTTTCAGGCTAATAACATGTGGGGAAGCTTAGGTCAACCAGCAGCCCATGTGTTAGTCCTAATTTACATGTTTAATCTATGATTTTAGACCCGGTTGTTACATCTATTAAAGCTAAATGCTACTTGTGCCATCATTTTTTTAAAATCATATTTATATTTGTCAGAGATAAGGTTTTAAACACTTGACATATCCAAGGCCCGAATATAGTTTTAAAAAATTATATTGATTTAAAAAAAAAAAGTATGGTTCCACAATTATTGGAATGGGAAAGTTTAGGTTGCAAGAGTTAATGTTACATGCATGCACCAATTATCCAATTTATGCTCGGCCCCACAACACCATAACTTAAAATTCTAAATCAAATCTTCCACTACTTGATAAAGAAAAAAGTTTTTTGAGCTATTATTTATTAAAGTATTTTGATTTATCAAGATAATACAAAAGAACAAGGGTAACAGTGATATAATGCTACTGAAATTAACATATTTTAACGAATAATATAATTCGTAACTAAACTAAAAATGAACAAGACTTGGTTAATAATAATGTTATCTATCAATAATTAGATATTCTCTGTTTAATCTTACACTTTATTACAAACAAAATGATTAGACACCATCATAAAAAAGTGATCACTTTGTTTCCTTGAACAATCCCTTTCTGGCTGTTTGACAAAGGGAGGGTGATTAAGGGGTGTTTGGTGTTGCGTTTTCAAAATAGATTATGCGTTTTCAAAATATATTTTGCGTTTTGAAAAAGCATGTAGGTACATGCTTCTCCAAAACTGCGTTTTGAAGGCAGATAATCATTTTTTCATCCAAACACTTTTTTAGATTATTTATATTTTACAGACGCAATAATCAAATAATCTCTTCAAAACGTAATCCCAAACACCCTCTAATTGATCATTCACACAATATTATTAATTAATATTCTTCTTTATACATGAATAAAACACCGTGATGTACATATCATATATACCTGAAAATTACAATTTTTTTGTCTTTGTTTTATGATGTAAACTTATAGAAAAAAATACGCAACAAGATTTGATTTATTGGTGCTTTTTGTCGGTTAAATATAGATACAAACATTTTTACTTTTGTTTTGATTTTCTCTATAATTTTGAACCTCGGTTTTTATTTAATAATCGTAAATTGCCAAAGTCGTCCCTGAGGTTTGGGTGTGTTTGTCATTTTCATTCAAAACAACTTTTTTGTACCATATTGTCACACACTTTTGTGATATTTTACCATTTTCATCCGAACGTCTAACTTTTTTTTTACCAAAATCGTCCCTGAAATTTGGGATTTTTGCCATTTTTATCCAAATATTTGACAGAAAATATAAAGCAAATTAGACATTTGTATGAAAATGACAAAAAATCTCAAAAGTAAAGGACAATATTGTACAAAAAAAACTGTTTTGGATGAAATTGGCAAACACGCCCAAACCTCAGGGACGATTTTGGCAATTTACTCTTTAATAATATTATCAATTCAAACCTCCAAGTTTGTGTGGAACTACATTTCTATACGTTTGATCTGTTTGATGTTGGGTTATGGTATTTTTGAAGCCTAATCCGATCCTTAGTAAGAGTTGAGTATAACTTTAATAAATGATAAGGGGTCAAACAATTAGATGAAGCACAAGAACGTAGTTAAATCAAGTTATAGTATGTTATTCAATGGTGAAAGAAGTCATGAAATCCATAAATTTACCAAAAAAAAAAAATTGAAGATTTTAGTTAGAGAATTACGAGAACCGTTGTACACTTTTATATTCTTTTAATCTGGTCTACATCACTTTCGTTTTCTCACCTATTATTATCTTAGTAAAGCGGTCTACATTACTTTCGTTTTCTCACCTATTATCTTAGTAAAGCACTACATACAAGCATGTTATACACTCGTTGCAATTTTGCGATTAAATTGTGCATCTATTGAACATTCACTATAAGTTCAAAGCTATAAAGATTAGGATATTATTATCCACATTTTTTTAAAATACGTTAAAATATCTTTCATAATTTTATTATAGTTCTCGAAAGCTTAACTAAAAGAAACAACTAGGACTAGAACCCATAATCGATATTCATTTTCACATTCTGAATTAATTGTAAGTTACGTCTACCCATCTTATCTATTAATTAAAAAGTAGTTTTTTGTCTTCAAACTTGTGAAATTATACAAAATTCTGTCTATTAAATAACATTAATATTTATTATTTTAAGGCTAAGAAATGTCCGTCTAGTCCACGTTGAAGAATAAATATTTGGTTTTGTAATTAAAAATTGAATCTTTGGATTCATCAAAATATAAACAAATTTGGTTCGATACTAATATGATTGATTTGGACATTTAACCATTACTTATATATTTTCTGTCAAGTTGATGCATCTAGATTTATATTAATTATTAGAGTTAATTGCTATTTTAGTCCCGAAGGTTTGTCCAAATTTGTTATTTTACACAATTTTAAGGTCATAATTCAATAACAACATTATTATGATTACCCACAAAGCCCCCATACAATTATTATTTTTTCAATCAATAAATTAGTGGAAACCTAATAAGTGGAGTCTGTGCCTAATGTATTTAGATAAGTATCAAAATTAAGATAATTGGGATAATGTTTTTTTTTACTTGAGGTTATGTACTTGAAACTTGAAGTAATCATGAATGAACAAATTGCAAAAACTTTGCTTAGAAAAATAATATGTTGCACAAATTATATGAAGACGATTGATCTGGACATTTAACTAATTTTCTAGATATTTTGTCATGATGATGTTGTGTATATAAAGTATATAAAAAGACATTTTAGTCATTATGTCAAAATCCGGTAAATTATTTTAGCATCATATATGTTTATTTCCTTTTAATAATTTGTTAAAGTTAGTTTTTACATGCGTTTTAACCTTTTAACTTATTTTTTTAATGATTTTACTCTCTTAGCTTCTCTAGTGGTTTTAGTTATAAATAATTGTCAAGGGATTTAAAACTAAATTAAAACTTTTCTCTCTTTCGGATTTTTTATTTTTATAAACCAATCAAAACTTCCTCTTTCTATTTAGTTATTATCATAAACAAAATGTCTTCGTTAGTTATAGCTATCAATCGAAATAAAATGTTTAATTTTTATACCATTTAATCACATGTTATAGTCCACGTGCTATTTTTTCATATGCAAGCACAACGGGCTTTTATAGTATAATTCATTCGATCAGCCGGGAAAATTATATTAAAATGGTTACAAGATAAACTTGGTGATACACCCCAAAAATCACCTGATTTAGAACTTAGAAGTGAAAAATAACAATTTTCAATAACGGATGAGAAACGAGTACTCTGTATAAAAATCCAGCGATCTAGGGTTGAACCGAGTATCAAAGAGGAATATGTGAAATACTTGGTGAAGTATCACGTGTAAACATTTTGTATATAGATCTGGTGATGAAAAGGATGAGTATTAACATGTTCTCAGCGTTATTGCTAAGTAATAGGATTCGTAATTTCTTATTTTGAGATACATTATCCAGTGGCTGTAAACGAACCGAACGAACACGAACGATGCCTTGTTCGTGTTCGTTCGTTAAGAAAATAAATGTGTTCACGAACGGTTCATGAACACTTACCGAACGAGATTTTATGTTCGTGTTCGTTCATTAAGGAAATGAGCGTGTTCACGAACGGTTCACGAACACAAGCGAACACAAATAAATTTGGCGAACGCGATGAAGGATAAATGTGGATGGACCAGAGAGTAGCCCTAGAACTTGAATCCCTTATTGTGGAACGGGGGTAGATCATATTCGTCGATGTAAATAATGAGAAAAGAAAGGGAAATAGTGCATAAACAAGGTGAAAGAGGGTTTCCTAGTTTAATTGTTAGGATAATGATATAAATAAAAGTTTAATAGTATAAAAAGTATAGATAAAATATATGAAAGTATATAAATCTTTAATTAAAACACGAACATAAACGAACGCAAATGAACGAATGTTCACGAACACCTTACCGAACGTTCACGAACACAATTGAACGAACGAGACCTTTGTTCATGTTCGTTCATTTAACTAATCGAACGGAATTTCTTGTTCATGTTCGTTCGTTTATTAAACGAACGAACATAAACGAACTTCCCGCCGAACGGTTCACGAACTGTTCGCTGACGTTCGGTTCGTTTACAGCCTTATTATCCACTCTTTACTTTTTTGTGATTGTGTGAGTACAATTTATTTAGTTTAAACTAACGTGTCATATTTAGCTTCCATCATTAGTGAAGTTGGATGATACGTGAAAAGATAGTCGAGGAAATCTCGGCCTTTACTTACTTTAACATCACACTAAATAGGTCTACAAAATGGATCAAAGTTGTCCCCGTCTATGTGATTTATGGTTAGTGGAGATCTTATCATCTAGTTGTTGGGGATTAAGTTCTATACAGCTGAATTTTGTTACTTGTTTTGAACACATGCAACATCTATATCTTAATGGATTATTTTGTCTCACTTAGATCTATATAAGAAAGATTTGGTTTGAGTTATCATGAATGTGTTGGGGGTACAAACTCAACTAATATCAATTTAAGAAAAAAATGTTGTCTTGCATCCATGGGTTATTCTCTCTATTCACAATTGTTTTGGAGTGGATCCCATGTGGTCTCATATGTTAGACAAGTGGACTAACTAATATGTCCTATCAAGTAGTATTATAGCTATGGTTTTGCTTATATGTGTGGCGTGTTTGATCATGGTTCAACGGCGAACGAAAGATCGAAATTCTTGACTTGTATCTACATTCAAGAAGGTGGATCCATTTAAAAGACTATGTAACAAGAGTTTCAAACTTGCATCGGTTGGGCAACTTGTCCAAAAAAGATAAATTGACCATTGTAGGGAAGTAAACCTGCCAACCTGGTCGACTCAACTATTGAGGAGAATTATTGGATGCAAACTCAAACTCACATTAATTTGAGATAGGGCTGTAAATGAACCGAACGAACACGAACAAGGCCATGTTCGTGTTCGTTCATTAAGGAAATTAACATGTTCGCGAACTGTTCACGAACGCATACCGAACATAAGTTTATGTTCGTGTTAATTCGTTAAGGAAATTCAGTTGTTCACAAACAGTTCGTGAACACTGGTCTCGAACAAAAACGAACGCAAGCAAATATAAACGAATGTAAATGAACATTTAACTTGAAAAAAAAACATTGTTATTCTTAAACATTGAATATAAGTAGTTAAATACAACCATCAAATGATAAATCAAAACACAAGAAGTCTACTACACCACTAAATGATAAATCAAGGTTAACTAACCTAGACATAATTATCCCAAAAAATGTCTTCGAATGTCCAAATTTTAGCTAACATAGAAAATGACAGGGTTTCAAGTTTTCAATATGTTTAGATAAAAGATTTATTATTTATTATTTTTAATATAATCAAACGAACACGAACGAACGAACGAACGAACATGAACAAACGTAAACGAACATATTACTAAACGTTCACGAACGCAGTCGAAAGAACGAAACTTGTGTTTGTGTTCGTTCGCTAAGCTAACTGAACGAAATTTTTTGTTTGTGTTCGTTCGTTAAGCTAATCGAACGAACATAAATGAACTTCCCGCCGAACGGTTCACAAACTGCTCGCTGAATGTTCGGTTCGTTTACATATCTAATTTGAGAGCATCTCAAGATACGATGCTAAAAAGTAAAATAAAGTTTGCCAAAATTAAATCTTGGAATGTGAACATTATCGTAGATAAGAGAAAGGTCCAACTAAGGCTTCAAACAATGATTGTAGATAAGAGAAAGGTCCAGCTAAGGCTTCAAACAATGATTGAGTGAGGCATGATTCATGAAGATTGAAGAAGCTCTCAACAATTTCTTTTTGAGAAAAAGTCTTATTATTAAAACTCTATATACATATATAATAGACAAAAAATTACACATATATTACTCTTCTTATAAATCTATAACCCGAGTTGGGTCTTGGGTGAGAAGAAAATTTTGGTTCAAGAGAATACAATAATTTAAGTCGATTATAAATTTATTGTTATTGTCCATGTAATAATTATGTAGATTATTTAATTATATACTTTATGATACAAGTGTTAGCCAATAATATTTAAAAGTAGACAACAGTATGTACATTAAATAATGTTATCGTTTTAAAAAATGTCATTTCGACACCTACATGTTTCGTGTTTAGAATTCATAAATAGATGACGTGTTATTAAATTAAAAGAGTATACAATTATTATTATTTTTACATTATATAATTACACGTGGAAATATCACATGATATACAAAGCATCCATTAAAGCAGCGGTGACCCTGCGAATCACGTCGTCTCCGGGTTACCTTCCCGTCTCCTGCGGTCAATTGCACATTGTCTCTTTTGCCCCTCTTCTTCCAGCCACCTCAATGACCACCCTTTATTCTATATTTTAAATATCACAAGTCTTTTAGAAAATAAAATTAACCACGGGTGTTTACGACTTTACGATCCGGTTATCAAACTGCGAGACAAATCGTTAGTAACTGTTTTTTATTATTGAAAACGAAGACTGAACCGTTGAAAATTAAAACCAAACCTAAACGAACAGTTACTAACAATTTAGTTTCGATTTAGTTTTACTATTTAAACTTTACTTTTATAAAAACGCATATAATTTAGAATGAAAAAGTTGTGGATAGTTGTCTAAAATAACTGTTGATGCAACAAATAAGAGACCAAGGATGGTAGCTATGCTGGTTAGGCAAAAGGGTTGAAGGGTTCAACTTTGCCTAACGCAGGTCGTGGGGTCCCCCACGTTTGCAAGACGTGGAAGGAGGTTCACTAGTTTATTGTTGTTGTTTGCTGATGATCCTTCTCTGAAGTGTACTCAGATTTGGATGTGGGAGCAAACGGAATATGTGTGTTGGATGTGAAAGTGAGTAACTTGCATAAAGCAAGTACTCGATATGAATGACCAGAGTTTAAGGAAACAGGCATGGCCCAGAATGTCTCCACTTAGTTAATGAAGTGTCGATTATATAGGAGAAGACATCTCCCAAAGAGGCATTCATTTGACTAGTGTCCTTGCTTGCAGCGAGGGGCTTACCCTTTCGGGGGTTAAAGCCTTTTGACCCCTGGATAATAGCGTGTGCTCTGCAGACCTGCATTGCTTTTGCGGCTGTGGGTTGGTGAAGCAATCCCTGGATGTGACTGGCTATTGTTTCCGTATTGCTTTTCCCCTCTTCACAGCTTTTTAACCCTTTGAGCATTTACGTATTTAGTCATTTTATTTAATCTTGGGCTACCCCCGTCATCAATAACCAACCATCTAAATGCATTAGAAAAATAGCCTAAATCACATCAGAAAAGTTGTCTAGCCATCTAATAGCAGACTTAGTCCGTTTTTAATCTTGTTCAACCTAACATAAAATACAAATGATCAAATAAAGTAATATAAAAAAAATTGATAAACCAGTCATACGGCCTGGTTTAGTTTTATACAGTTTGAGAAATTTAAAACCAAACCAAACCGTTTGTCACAGTTTAAAATCATTGTTGTAAAAGTCTCGCATAGGCTCAGAGTACCCCCCCCCCCCCCCCCCGAATACTTTCAAATCCGACTAGCAACTTTTGCAACTATGCTTAAAATAACCAACCAAAATTTAATAAATAAAATCGACTATGAACCAAACCGATAACCAGTTTAAACAATTTCCCAATTCCAAACCGAACGCTCAACACAACCCTATAATCTACTTTTTTTTTATTTGTTACAACCCATTTGAGTGGATAAGGTATAATCATATAAACAAATGTAAAAAAAGCATCTGAATATGGTTTTGTATTGCGTCTAAATACGTAATTAACCCAAATCCTCCACATGGTCCAATTTGACGACGAAGCCCATTTTGGTAATTTCACATTCCACCCGAATGCTCTTTATATGATTTTCCGATTCTATTTGTTTCATCTTCATCCTCTGCGGGTTGATTGTACCTCTGCAAAATTCCCCCAAATTTTCTCCCCTTTGGATCCCTATAAATCTTTTATAATTCCTCTCTAATTTCAATCCCCACGTAGCTTTTTTCAATTTTAATAACCCTATTCTTTCAATTCAATTTATAATCAACAAAAACAGAAATAAAAATAGAATCTTGTAGACGTAATCTAATGGGGTTTGATCAATTTAGGGTTTTTTTTTTTTTTTTTTTTTTTTGTAATTAATTTGTAATTGGGTATTTTCTTGTACAAAAAGGTGGGTTTTTTTGGGTGTGGAGAGAGGATGGATTGCAGGGTGTGTCCGGTGATAGGGGACCCGTGGTTGATGATGTCCGGCGGTGGTTCTGGCGGTGGTAGTGGTGGTGTAGGGGGTCAGATGTTGGGTGGGGCGTTTAGTCATGAAAGTGAACATGATTTAGCGGCGATGGTTTCCGATTTCTTGGAGAATGAGAGTAGTTGTGGGGCTGATTCACGGTGTAGTAGCGATAGCGATTCTGGTTTCTGTGAACTTGCTCATCTTGCCGACAAGATTTCGGTATAATTTTTTTGTTTTTTTTTTCTAATATTTCAATTATTGATGTTGTGTGAATTATGATGGTTTGTTCATGGTGTGCTTTTTGGTTTGTTATTTTTTTAAAAGGTTCTTGGGGTCCCATATGTTGTTTGTTTTATGGTTGCCATAAAAGTGTTGAATTTTTGTGAGATAATCTTTGTGTTGTTATGTTTTACCCATAAATAGTAATTTTCCTTTTGTATAATTAAAGTATGTGATGGATTTTTGCAGCCAAAATTATGATAAAAGTATGTTGAGTTTCATTGAATTTTGATGTGTTTTTAGGTACAGTAGGTGGAACATGGAAATATCCTGGTGTTTGGTTAGAATTTGCCTTTAGTATTTCTGCCTAACTTTGAAATATGCATGTCCATATTTTAAGAGTTAGGATGGCAATGCTTTTCTCATGTTTTTTTATAATAGTAGGTAATGAATGTGCTTACAAAGAACTCGAAATATAGTAAGAAGGTTAATAACGAAAACGGATGTTGGCACATTGTGTTAACGTGTAAGCATTGTGTTTTTATGTGTCTGGAAAACCTTCCACAGTATATATTTTTTTGTGTGCCTGAGTTGGTCGTGCATCCTCTGTTTCGGTTATCTGCATCTAAATAATCAGAAATTATATATTTTAAGTTTTAAGTAGTTGACAATGGTGTTCGTGAATTTTCTTCAACGGAATGGTGAGGGTTCAAACTTCATTGTGGATATTTAGGTGGTGTAGAATTAAGGGGTATGTGTGTCCAGTTTTAAATAAAGAAAAATTAGGTGTGATATTGTGTGACTGAAATTTTACGACCATAACGCCATTAAATAAATGCACTCGTGTGGGTTTTTATGATCACGGGTTGAATTTGGTAGAGAAGTAATTCCTATCAACATTTATCATTCCTCTTGCAGTTCTTTCTTGTATTTGTGGTGACAACTATGCTAAACATTTACCATTTTGAATCTAAAGAGGTAACCTTGTGGGCCAAAATCAATGTCATTGATATATTTCCGAAATGTTGTATGTTTTCGGACACGCTAGTTATTTACTGAAAGTTCAAAAATTATGGACTATAAGTTATATCGAGTCAACTTGACCTGTATTACAAAGCAACTTGTTTTGACCCATAACACAACCCACCCACCCTGCCTAATTTGCGTTCTTTATGAAAGATAGAATTTATGGGCAATGAACATTAAGTGATCCAAACTGTTATGGTGTGTTTGCTATAAACGGAAGAAAAAAAAAAGATGACTTATTAGTCGTTGTGTTGGATATTTGGATGCTTGATTATTAATTATTAATATACATTTATGCAGTACTACAAAGTTTTGCTAGATCAACATGGGATTGACATGCTGTCAGTGGTTAACTCTCTGATTTTATCGATCAACGCCATGGACCTTGAATTTATGAGATGCGGTTCATGCAATACTAGTTGCATAAGGTTCTCTCTGGTCAAACTTCTCAGGCTTTCTGGTTATGATGCTGCTGTATGCACTTCAAGGTGGCAGGGCACCGGAAAAGTTCCCGGAGGTAATCTTTAACCTATTTTTAATACGCGTATTATAAGTTCTGGAATGCGAGTTTTCGGTAATCGTTTGTGGTGTTAACGATAGAATCATTTCATAAAAATGCAGGGGATCATGAATACATCGACATAATAAACTATAACGACTCTGGAAATTCAGACCGTCTAATCATTGACATTGACTTTAGAAGTCACTTCGAGATAGCTCGAGCCGTTCCGTCCTACAACCGGATATTAAACTCACTTCCCGTTGTTTACGTCGGACCGTTAACAAAGTTAAAACAATTTCTTCAAGTAATGGTGGAAGCCGCCAAATCATCGCTCAAACAAAACTCCATGCCACTTCCTCCATGGAGATCTCTCGCCTATTTGCAATCCAAATGGCACTCCCCTTATCAACGACAAATCCACCCTGAATTAGACCCCGTTTCCGACCCTTTTGATTGCCAACGCAAACTCTGTAACGGGCACCTGAATCGGCTCAAGTCTTTGATCCAGTTCGAGCTGGAAACGAATAGGAACCATCTAAAGAAGCCCGCGGGTCGTGTTAAGGTTGATAGGTGGAGGATAAGAACACCCTGAGAGATGTAAAGTATTTACACGGTTAAACACGGTAACTAATAATTTAAACCCGTCAAGATTGGTGCGTTTTCCGGCCTTTGGAAGTTCTGATGGGTGGTGGTATACTTGTTTTTTGATTTACACTTGTCACCTGAAGATTTTTGGTGACTTTATTTATTCAAAATTTATTTTATAGGTTTTTTTTTGTGGATTTTGTTTTTCGTCTTTTGATGATGATCTGATCCTCAATGTTTTGTTATGTGGATCCGAAAAAGTTTTGGTTTGTTGTTTTTTTTATACTTGAAATTTGTTTATTTTGTTGAGTTGTTATAAGAGGTTGGTTGGACAATGTAATGTTCTTTAATTTAAAGATGGTAAAGTTGGATACAAAATTATGATTGTGTTGCAATTCTGGTTTCTCAATCTTTGTTCTTGAATGGTTGTGTTTCTTATGGGTTGGTTGGAGGCGATGACAGCTTATTGTTATTGATTTATCTTTTAATTTAAAAGAGTGAAAAAAAAAAAATGAGCGGGCCGGGTCTGGTCGGCTCTGTGTTGGAGGGAGGATGGATTGCAGAGTGTGTCCGGTGACAGGACCCGTGGTTGATGACAGGGGCAGTGGTTGGCAGATGTTGGGTGGGGCTTTTAGCCATGAATTAGCAGCGATGGTTAGCGATTTATTGGAGAATGAAAGTAGTTGCGGGGTTGATTCACATTGCAGTAGCGACAGCGATTCGCCAACAAGATTTCGGTATTATTTTCATTTCTTAATGCATCAATTATTGATATTGTATAATGCTGCTTTGTACATGCTGTGCTTTTTTAAGTAGTATAGTTTCTCCGAAAGGTTCTTGGGGCCTCATGTGTTTTATGCTGTGCTTTTTTAAGTTGTATATTGTGTCGTGTTTCACCCAGAAATAGTTATTATCTTTCTGTTCGATTGGAGCTTGGTTTTAAAATGCGCGCATAATGCGTGATGCGCCCGTTGCGCTAATGAGAGCGCATCGCAACACCTGATGCGTTGCGTTTACATGATGCGATGATATTGCGACAATTTCGCATAATGCGCCCGTCGCAAAATGCGCCATGATGCACGCATCATTGTTTGTTATGTTTTTTTTCCCAGATTTCATGAAATGGGTTGGGTTGGGTTTTTTCAATACTTAATATTTTAGCATGCTTGAATTGAACCATTATGGTTCCTAAACACTTTTTATGGTTCTAGAAACATTTTAGGATGCTTGATTTGAACTTAAAAGCACAACTCTTTATCTTCTTACTACGACAATTGTTTTAGTTTTAGTATGTTTTTATAAGTTGTTATGTATAAATAATTTTAGTATACTTTTATAAAAAGCGCATCACGCATCAGATTTTTGGACCAAACGCATCGGAGCGCATCGCGCAATTTAAAACCAAGGATTGGAGTATGTGATTTTGTGCAGCCAAACTTTGAATTTTGATATATTTAGGTACAGTAGGCTGTAGGTGGAACATGACAATATCCTGATGTTTGGTTAGAACTCGCTTTGAAATATGCATGTCCAAATTTCAAGAGTTAGGATGGCAATACTTATTCCTGTGTTTTTTTTTTTTTTTTTTTTACAATAATAGGGGTGGTGATAGATACTTAAAGAACAAAGTTTGATTTATTGAAGGGCTAAGATAGCTGACCAGTTTTGAGAGGGGCTAATCTCCAATACATGAACACTAGATATTCAAAATAAACAAGACCAGGAAAACTACAACTGGAGATAGAATACTTGAATGACAAATAAAAGAGTTACCTCCTAAACTTCAGCCCCTAATTTAAACCTTTTGACTTTCCTCTCGACTTTGACTCCCCTAACAGTCCAGTCCCCCACTAACTAAACCCTAAACCTTTTGGACCCGGATGGGTCGACCCACTGATAAGGTGGAGTCATATCAATACTTCCCGCCCAAAGAAACGACTTGTTCTCAAGTCGAAAAGAGGCTGTTTGTGTGAATTTGCGCTGACTCGTATCATAAACTGAACAGTAGGCCACCGTAGCTTGAGGTGGCACCCTCACATTTTTTTTCAACAAGTACCCTTTTATGGCAACATTTCGACGCTGGGCACCAATCGAGTCTACCAGCGGCATTCGGGCTGTGGTTTCGATGGGACCCCATGGTGGGTGCCACACATGCCCCCCCTCCCCCCCCTGAACAGTACAACCCCCCAAAAAAATGTTCTGTTTATTTCTTGTGTTTCTGCATTGGGCTCTAGGGGCTCCTTCAAATACAATTCACTTCTTCAAGAGTGATCGTCCCAGCAACACCAATTAAACTTTCATAACTTCGGTTGTGATCCATAACCCCATGCCCAAGTGCATCACTCTCCATAGCAACACCCAAATTGTCAACTGAAACATGCCCAGTTCCATCATCATCATCACTAGAACTGACGCCGGGAGCTTCCTCCTTGACCAGATCTGTCGGTGGGCCTTTAGGTTCATCCGGAGGTTCTTTGTCCTCCATCCATGTCACACCCCCAAAATCCACACGCGGAGTATCACCGCTTGGAGGCGTGACATGACCAGGATCGAGCCACCAATCATATCGAACAACGTATTTTAGTAAATAAAACCAATCACAATACAATTGGTGACCAAAAGGAGGTTAACCAAGTTCAATTTAAACAGCGGAAGCATAAGACGTTAAACCAAAACATAAGTTTGTAGTTTCATAAGTTTAAAGACCCCAACATAAGTTTCATAAGTTCATAACGTTTATTTAGTAAGTACGGGACATATTAGTTCGCATTCCACAACGACCACCTCCATGTGCAAGCTCCACAGCATCGAACGACCTGCAAGGCATGTAACAACTAGTCAACAACAAAGTTGAGTGAGTTCACGTTTGGTTGTTTAGTTTTAAGTTGTTTCTGAAAAACGTGGTTTGACTTTCGTTGGCTTAATTGCCGTGGGGGTTACCCCGTAGTTGAAAGTATGATTAACCAGTTCCTTTTTCATTACCCAAACCTATAACCATAATCAGTGGGGGCTTCCCATTATGTATGTTACTAGACTAGGCGTATCCATAAGTGTCCTTCCCAATCCGAGGACGGTGTTAAGTATGAGTGTACGTAGGTTTTACGTACGTGCCCTTCTCAATCCAAGGACAGTAGTAAGTATGTGTGTACGTAGGTTTTACGTACGTGCCCTTCCCAATCCGAGGACAGTAGTGAATATGAGTGTACGTAGGTTTTACGTACGTGCCCTTCCCAATCCGAGGACAGTAGTGAGTATGAGTGTACGTAGGTCTTACGTACGTGCCCTTCCCAATCCGAGGACAGTAGTAGGTAGTCTAGTAGTGTTGATGATATAAATAGCTATTCAATCCCATTCCCAACCACCGGGAATCCCATGCCTTAGTAAGGGTGTGAACTCACCTCGGTTTGCTCGGTTAGATTCTCAATATAGCTAACAGTCAAGGTCGGTCAATCACGTCCTAGTATGATTTACCAGTTAGTCATTTAGTGGCTTTCCAATAGAACACAAAGTTCCTATACGTATCTATCACATAACATGCATCACTGTAACGGTTTATGCCCATCTAAGTTTCCCGTCCATTCCCCACTCAAAATCAAACATACGATAATGCACATAACATATATAACATGTTAAATCATTCACAGATAGCATACTCGACATTTAGACACGCAAGTCACAACTTATGTCAATTCGGCATTAATACTCAAAACCGGCTGTTTTCGGACATTTAAATAAAATAGTTAGATTATTCCAAAAATTCCCAAATTTTTATAGAATGTCACAAACATTCCATATTTTATTGTGTAAAAATATCGGGGTCCGGTTCATCACCAATATTTTATAAAAATTCATATTCGGGACTGAACTCAGATTTATGTATTTCTGACCACAGTCCACGAAACAATTTATTAAAAATTCGTCGTAAGTCCGATTTGCGAAATTCCAGTGGGGTAATTACAAATACTTCAGTTATCATCTACAGTAAAATTTTCATGGCCCGATTCATCACAAAACTCAGGTTATGACTGAAAGTACGACACCCATTTATTGCTGTCAAAATTCAGCCTAAGTAGCTGTTACAAATTAACACTTTAAAAATAGTAAACGGAGTCCAAAAATTACGATTCCGGTGCCATTAGAACCGTATTTCATAATGACATATTTTAGATTCAAAATATCGATTTTTCGTTGAGGTTAAGACCTGTTTACAGCCAACAGAAGTGGGCTGTAAAAGTTGGACAGATTCTGATTCTTTTGTGTTTAACCTTCTAAATCATGTTCGATCGATTCCGTTAACGAGTTTAGTGACCACAACAACATCATATACTAATATCATTCAGTAAAGCATCAGATAATCACCCAATCATCATAACCACACAAGATCTACATGATTTACACACATATTCATCCATTAACCACCTTGTTCATTACTTTAGTAAACTTTTAGACTTTGATCTTATATGTTCGTGATTTTCAACCGACAAAACTCTTATTAACCACATCAAACATGAACAAGAAGGTGATTAGAAGCACTTACAACTAGCTCAAGGCTAGGGAAGAAACTAGACGGAAAACGGGTGGTTAATAGAAATCTAGAGAGGTTCTTGCACTTCCGAAAGCACCCGGCTTGTCTATGAAGCTCCTTGCACCTTTGTGTATGTAGGAAATAGTTGAACAAAGGTTGGAAGTGGGTGGATGATGGTGGTAAGGTGGCTGCCGAAATGGGTGGTGTAGAGGGAGAGAGAAACTTGTTTGTTGTTGGTGTTTTATGAAATGGAGGTTATAACCTCTCATGTTTATTTATAATCCATTTCCCCATTGTCCAACATATAATATGTCTTCAAGATATGGAACATGTGCCATTTAAACAATTAAGAAAAATGGGTGTGGGTGTACCAACACCATGACCGTGAGTAGGGGGGTAGGGGGGTTATGGTTGAGTTTTGATGATATAGTTAGTGGTTTAGTTGGAAACAAATGGTGTCTAATTAGAATATTTAGTGTTATGAAATATAAAGGGTGTTAGGGTGTTCGGGGACCCTAACTAGCTCAGAAAAGTATCAACAACGTATTTGGCAATATTTTTATGTTCCGGGTAAAGTCCGGTTGTTCGGTTCGACACTGTTCCGTTAAAGCGTTTAATTAATCCGAAAAGTGTCCTATTTATATATTTTGTAACGTTTTTAATTTCTAACACTTAGGAAATCATAACGGACTTATTTAATGACTTTTCTGTACTTTATTAGTGTGTTAACAAGTACATGTAAGCATAACACATAAATCAGATAGCAGTTAAATAATTCCACACAGTCGTCAAGCACTTTAATTGTCATTAATAAATTGTACGGAATACATGGAGTTTGAGGGTTGTCACATTCTCCCCCTGTTAAGAGAATTTCGTCCCGAAATTTAGCGCGTGGTTACTGAGGAAGCTAGTTAAGTTACGTTGTTTTCCTGATTTTCCTGGGGTGTCACATCATCCCCCCGTTGATTTAGAATTTCGTCCCGAAATTCTGCGGTAGCTTCAGCCTCAGTAGTGGTTGCGTTTTTCTTAAACAGTTGGGGATACTTGAGTTTCATTTGGTCTTCTCGTTCCCATGTATACTCTGGGCCACGACGAGCATTCCAACGAACTCGGACCAGAGGTATCCTGGTACGCCTGAGGATCTTAACATCTCGATCCGTAATCTCTACTGGTTCCTCGACGAATCGCAGCTGGTCGTCGATTGTGAGTTCCTTGAGAGGAACTATGAGGGTCTCATCTGACAGACACTTCTTCAGATTTGACACGTGGAATACGTTGTGAACTCCGCTGAGTTTTTCGGGTAGATTCAACATGTAGGCTACCTTGCCAATTTTCTCAATGATCTCGAAGGGTCCAACGTATCGTGGGTTGAGTTTGCCTCGTTTGCCAAGGTGGACTACACCTTTCCAAGGTGAGACTTTGAGTAGCACTCGGTCCCCAACCTGGAACTCGAGTGGTTTTCTCCCTTTATCAGCATAGCTTTTTCTGACGGTCACGAGCTGCCGCCATTTGCTGTCGTATCTGAGCAATTCTCTCGGTGGTATCTACCACAAGTTCTGGGCCAGTGATTTGGCTGTCACAAACTTCTGCCCAACAGAGAGGTGATTGGCATTTGCGTTCGTACAATGCCTCAAACGGAGCGGCTTGGATGCTGGTGTGGTAGCTGTTGTTATATGAGAACTCCACTAGCGGGAGGTGCTTTTCCCAGCCGTTACCAAAATCGATTACACATGCCCTAAGCATGTCTTCAAGGGTTTGGATGGTGCGTTCAGATTGTCCATCCGTCTGCGGGTGATAAGAGGTGCTCATATCTAAACGTGAGCCAAAGGACTTGTGCATTGCTTGCCACAGTTCAGAAGTAAAACGTGCGTCACGATCAGATATAATAGAGATTGGCACTCCGTGCCTTGACACCACTTCCTTTAGGTAAATGTCTGCAAGAGTAGAGAACTTGTCCGTTTCTTTGATAGCCAGAAAATGTGCAGACTTGGTTAGTCGATCTACGATCACCCAAATGGTATCGTTTCCGCGTTGAGATCTGGGCAGGCCAGTAACGAAATCCATGGAAATTTGCTCCCATTTCCATTTCGGGATCTCCGGTTGTTGAAGTAGGCCTGATGGTTTCTGATATTCAGACTTGACTCTCGCACAAGTCAAGCACTTGCTGACGTAGGTTGCTACGTGGGCTTTCATGCCAGGCCACCAGTACGTAGTCTTGAGATCGTGGTACATCTTATCCGAACCAGGATGTACCGAATAACGAGACTTGTGCGCTTCGTCCATCACAAGCTCGCGTAAGTTTCCATAAAATGGAACCCAGATGCGTCCGTTTACATAGTAAGCGCCGTCTTCCTTTTGTTCTAGCCGCTGCCTCGATCCTCGTAGGGACTCAGCCCTGATGTTCTCTGCTTTCAATGCTTCGACCTGGGCATTTCGAATCTGAGCAGGAAGGTTAGACTGGATGGTAAGCTGTAATGCTCGTACACGCTTAGGTAAAGTATCCTTTCGACTGAGAGCGTCAGCCACAACATTGGCTTTGCCCGGATGATACTTGATAGCGCATTCGTAATCATTCAAGAGTTCGACCCATCGGCGTTGTCGCATGTTTAACTCTTTTTGCTTGAAGATATGCTCGAGACTCATGTGGTCGGTGTAAATGGTGCACTTTGTACCGTACAGGTAATGTCTCCATATCTTAAGTGCGAATACAACTGCTCCCAGCTCCAGATTGTGAGTAGTGTAGTTTCTTTCGTGAACTTTAAGTTGGCGCGATGCGTAGGCAATGACCTTGTCACGTTGCATCAATACGCAACCAAGTCCTTGGATGGAAGCGTCGCAATAAACCACGAAATCATCGGTGCCTTCTAGCAATGAGAGGATAGGCGCGCTACAAGGTCTATCCTTTAGATGTTGAAATGCGGACTCCTGTGCATCACCCCAACGATAGATGACGCCCTTCTGAGTCAGTGATGTGAGAGGTTGCGCAATCTTGGAGAAATCTTTTATAAACCTTCTGTAATATCCGGCCAAACCCAAGAATTGGCGGATTTCTGTTGGTGTGCGGGGTGCGGGCCAGTTCTTAATCGATTCAACCTTAGAGGGATCCACATGAATTCCATCCTTGTTTACCACGTGGCCTAGAAAGTGGACTTCGCGAAGCCAGAAGTCACATTTCGAAAACTTGGCATACAACTGTTCTTTTCGAAGAAGTTCCAGCATAAGTCGTAGATGCTGCTCGTGTTCTTCCTGACTCTTAGAATAGATCAGGATATCATCGATGAACACAATAACGAACTTATCCAGGTAAGGCTTGCACACTCGGTTCATGAGATCCATGAAGACTGCCGGTGCATTCGTCAGCCCGAATGGCATAACCGGAAACTCGTAATGGCCGTAACGAGTTCTGAATGCTGTTTTGGAGACGTCCTCATCTCGGACTCTCAGCTGATGGTATCCCGATCTCAAATCAATCTTGGAGTAATAGCTCGACCCTTGCAACTGGTCAAACAAGTCGTCAATACGTGGAAGAGGATAACGATTCTTCACAGTCACCTTGTTAAGTTCGCGATAGTCAATACACATCCTGAAGGTACCGTCTTTCTTTTTCACGAACAAGACTGGAGCTCCCCAGGGTGAAGAGCTAGGACGTATAAAACCCTTTTCCAAGAGTTCTTGTAGTTGTGTGGACAGTTCTTCGAGTTCTGATGGAGCTAGACGATATGGTGCTCGAGCTACTGGCGCTGCTCCAGGAGCTAGCTCGATTTGAAACTCAACTTGGCGATGGGGCGGAAGACCAGGTAATTCCTCGGGAAATACCTCAGGAAAATCGCGCACAATAGGAATATCTTCAATTCTCTTCTCTTCCGTGGATGTGTCAGTGACGAGCTCTAAAATGGCAGTGTGGCCCTTTCGTAGACATTTCTGGGCCTTAAGGAAAGAGATGATGCCTTCGACAGCACCACTCTTGTCGCCACGAATCATGAGAGGTTCTTCACCAGAACGAGGAATGCGGACGATTTTCTCCTTGCAAACAATCTCCACTTGATGATGAGGTAGCCAATCCATCCCAATAACGACGTCGAAACTACCAAGGGTGATAGGAATAAGATCGATAGAGAAAGTCTGGCCAGCTAAGATGAGGTTACAACCTTTAACTACGTGTGTGGCTTCAAGACTTTTACCGTTAGCTAGTTCTACCGTGTGTTTGGTGTTCAAAAGTGTTGGAGTGCGCTTAAGCAATTGACTAACTTTTAAGGATACGTAACTAGTATCGGCAAAACAGTAACAAAGAAGTCGTCCAGAAGGAACTTACCCATTACTGCGTTGGGATCGTTCTTTGCATCACTCTGAAGGTTTCAAGGAGTGATCACCGAGGATCGAGAGTCGAGCCTTCCAAACTCTCTATGGTAGAGGGTGTTCATTTCAGTGTCTTTGCATGGTGGAGCGAGAACGAAATGTCACTGTGGTAAGAGAATGACGGTTTGGTCTAAGCAAATGGTAGAAATTAGACATAACATAAATCAACAATCATGTGTAGGTACAAAAGCTAGTGTAAGGATTCCGCGTATTTAAGAAGACTGTCATGGAATGATATGATTTCTTATAGTGTAAGGTGGATCAGGTAAGCTTATAGATTATCGTGTTCGCCTGTAGGTTGAGTGATCTATATCTCCGCTCTCGAACGTTCTGAAGACTATCTCATCAGTAAGGGCATCCATTCGCTAGGTTGGGTTTACGAAGGGGTAAATCAAGTAGAAGAAGCATTAACCATCCAATAAGGTAATGGGGGAAATCTTGTGATCGGTGGAAATTATGGTATGGTTGTTAGCGTTCCGTTATACTGGTTTCCAATCAAAGAAGCAGGGGATTGGTGAGGTTAAGGATCGAGTAAAACAGGGGTCCACCAACGACAGAAGAATTCAACCAAGTAGTCTGTTGCTTAGGAGCAATTCTAGTAGTGAGGTGTGGCAGCACGACACACAAGAAGGGAAGTTCGTTGCATCACGATCACGAAAGTATATCACTCGTCCAAAGCAGAGTTTGGTTGGTAGGGTTGCGAGTTGCAAAGCGACGAACACGCGTAACTGTGGCTGCTTCATTTCTGGTAACGATGACCAGTGGAGATGATGAGGTCCGTCAACAGGGATGCGTGGGTATAGTTCTCCAAAACCCGAGTTCGTTTGAGCCAGGACTGGTCTTCGTGAATGTTGACGTACAAGCCGAATGTACGGAGGGTCAGATGGTGATGTCATGTCGAGTTAAGCGTGTAATTAGATGGAATGCATAAACAGTTGTCGTAGTGGGGTGACGAGAAATTAGAATAGAATTTGACCACCATTTGTCAAATTTCAAGTAAACAATTGCATATCATAAAGAATACAGTAGGGCTAATAGACAACATGCTACTACCCTAAATAAACACACCATAAACACCACACCGGACAAAAGTAATCTAACAAGTAAGAAATATAAACTTAAATCATACCACCTAGTGTGTTGAGTCTTGCACGTGGAGCGAAGCGTCGTTGTGGATCGTTGAGCACTATACAGGTTATAGTCTGGTTTTAATAAAAACTTTTTCCCTTATTAAAACCAAGTTCTCTATAACCAATGGCTCTGATACCAATCTGTCACACCCCCAAAATCCACACGCGGAGTATCACCGCTTGGAGGCGTGACATGACCAGGATCGAGCCACCAATCATATCGAACAACGTATTTTAGTAAATAAAACCAATCACAATACAATTGGTGACCAAAAGGAGGTTAACCAAGTTCAATTTAAACAGCGGAAGCATAAGACGTTAAACCAAAACATAAGTTTGTAGTTTCATAAGTTTAAAGACCCCAACATAAGTTTCATAAGTTCATAACGTTTATTTAGTAAGTACGGGACATATTAGTTCGCATTCCACAACGACCACCTCCATGTGCAAGCTCCACAGCATCGAACGACCTGCAAGGCATGTAACAACTAGTCAACAACAAAGTTGAGTGAGTTCACGTTTGGTTGTTTAGTTTTAAGTTGTTTCTGAAAAACGTGGTTTGACTTTCGTTGGCTTAATTGCCGTGGGGGTTACCCCGTAGTTGAAAGTATGATTAACCAGTTCCTTTTTCATTACCCAAACCTATAACCATAATCAGTGGGGGCTTCCCATTATGTATGTTACTAGACTAGGCGTATCCATAAGTGTCCTTCCCAATCCGAGGACGGTGTTAAGTATGAGTGTACGTAGGTTTTACGTACGTGCCCTTCTCAATCCGAGGACAGTAGTAAGTATGTGTGTACGTAGGTTTTACGTACGTGCCCTTCCCAATCCGAGGACAGTAGTGAATATGAGTGTACGTAGGTTTTACGTACGTGCCCTTCCCAATCCGAGGACAGTAGTGAGTATGAGTGTACGTAGGTCTTACGTACGTGCCCTTCCCAATCCGAGGACAGTAGTAGGTAGTCTAGTAGTGTTGATGATATAAATAGCTATTCAATCCCATTCCCAACCACCGGGAATCCCATGCCTTAGTAAGGGTGTGAACTCACCTCGGTTTGCTCGGTTAGATTCTCAATATAGCTAACAGTCAAGGTCGGTCAATCACGTCCTAGTATGATTTACCAGTTAGTCATTTAGTGGCTTTCCAATAGAACACAAAGTTCCTATACGTATCTATCACATAACATGCATCACTGTAACGGTTTATGCCCATCTAAGTTTCCCGTCCATTCCCCACTCAAAATCAAACATACGATAATGCACATAACATATATAACATGTTAAATCATTCACAGATAGCATACTCGACATTTAGACACGCAAGTCACAACTTATGTCAATTCGGCATTAATACTCAAAACCGGCTGTTTTCGGACATTTAAATAAAATAGTTAGATTATTCCAAAAATTCCCAAATTTTTATAGAATGTCACAAACATTCCATATTTTATTGTGTAAAAATATCGGGGTCCGGTTCATCACCAATATTTTATAAAAATTCATATTCGGGACTGAACTCAGATTTATGTATTTCTGACCACAGTCCACGAAACAATTTATTAAAAATTCGTCGTAAGTCCGATTTGCGAAATTCCAGTGGGGTAATTACAAATACTTCAGTTATCATCTACAGTAAAATTTTCATGGCCCGATTCATCACAAAACTCAGGTTATGACTGAAAGTACGACACCCATTTATTTCTGTCAAAATTCAGCCTAAGTAGCTGTTACAAATTAACACTTTAAAAATAGTAAACGGAGTCCAAAAATTACGATTCCGGTGCCATTAGAACCGTATTTCATAATGACATATTTTAGATTCAAAATATCGATTTTTCGTTGAGGTTAAGACCTGTTTACAGCCAACAGAAGTGGGCTGTAAAAGTTGGACAGATTCTGATTCTTTTGTGTTTAACCTTCTAAATCATGTTCGATCGATTCCGTTAACGAGTTTAGTGACCACAACAACATCATATACTAATATCATTCAGTAAAGCATCAGATAATCACCCAATCATCATAACCACACAAGATCTACATGATTTACACACATATTCATCCATTAACCACCTTGTTCATTACTTTAGTAAACTTTTAGACTTTGATCTTATATGTTCGTGATTTTCAACCGACAAAACTCTTATTAACCACATCAAACATGAACAAGAAGGTGATTAGAAGCACTTACAACTAGCTCAAGGCTAGGGAAGAAACTAGACGGAAAACGGGTGGTTAATAGAAATCTAGAGAGGTTCTTGCACTTCCGAAAGCACCCGGCTTGTCTATGAAGCTCCTTGCACCTTTGTGTATGTAGGAAATAGTTGAACAAAGGTTGGAAGTGGGTGGATGATGGTGGTAAGGTGGCTGCCGAAATGGGTGGTGTAGAGGGAGAGAGAAACTTGTTTGTTGTTGGTGTTTTATGAAATGGAGGTTATAACCTCTCATGTTTATTTATAATCCATTTCCCCATTGTCCAACATATAATATGTCTTCAAGATATGGAACATGTGCCATTTAAACAATTAAGAAAAATGGGTGTGGGTGTACCAACACCATGACCGTGAGTAGGGGGGTAGGGGGGTTATGGTTGAGTTTTGATGATATAGTTAGTGGTTTAGTTGGAAACAAATGGTGTCTAATTAGAATATTTAGTGTTATGAAATATAAAGGGTGTTAGGGTGTTCGGGGACCCTAACTAGCTCAGAAAAGTATCAACAACGTATTTGGCAATATTTTTATGTTCCGGGTAAAGTCCGGTTGTTCGGTTCGACACTGTTCCGTTAAAGCGTTTAATTAATCCGAAAAGTGTCCTATTTATATATTTTGTAACGTTTTTAATTTCTAACACTTAGGAAATCATAACGGACTTATTTAATGACTTTTCTGTACTTTATTAGTGTGTTAACAAGTACATGTAAGCATAACACATAAATCAGATAGCAGTTAAATAATTCCACACAGTCGTCAAGCACTTTAATTGTCATTAATAAATTGTACGGAATACATGGAGTTTGAGGGTTGTCACAATCCAAGCCTTGATCGCTGCAATATCCTCCTTCAGGGCTACTAGAGTCTCTGTCCTGGCTGCAATGGCTGCTAATTGAGCAGCGAGCACAACTGTCTGATTTGGTGATAAGTGGATTCTGAATCATCTTCGCCTCATATTTCAACCTTTTGACTTTCCTCTCGACTTTGACTCCCCTAACAGTTCAGTCCCCCACTAACTAAACCCTAAACTTTTGCTCTTGGTTGATTCGGTTAAGGTAACTGAATCGAGACCTTTTGGACCCAGATGGGTCGACCCGCTGATATAGTGACTGTGGAAGTGTGGAGTCATTTCAGGTGGTGTTTAATGAATGCACTACAAAGTACACAAATTAATGAAATATAGTAGAAGCTTAATAACTTAAACAGATGTTGGCACATAGCGTTGTAACTATTATGCGTGGCTATAAAACCATTATGTCCGTATTGGTTGTTCATCTTTTGCTGCGGTTATCTACATCTTGACAACATCACTCATGCAGTAAAAATAGGTGTGTTATTATGTGACTGAAAATTCACCAAATGTTCTGCTTTTACCATAACTCCACTATTAAATGCACTCGTGTGGTTTTTGTGATCAAGGGTTGAATTTGGTAGAGAAGTAATTGCTATCGGCATTTATCAGTCCTTTTGCAGTTCTTGCTTGTATTTGTGAACCATTGGGTGTCAGCCCAGTGGCCACCGACCCCCACCTTAAACCGGCCCGAGGACACTCGAGGTCACGGGTTCGAAACATGTTTCAGCCCCTCGGGTTGGCAGGAGTTTCACCGCCAGGCGGCGTTGTCGGGTCGCTAGCTTGGGAAGGGGGATCCCTTCCGCGGTCAGGGGGTACCGTGCATCTACCCTTTTTTTTTGCTTGTATTTGTGGTGACCACTATGTTAAACATATACCATTTTAAATTTAAAGGAGTAATCTTGTGGACCAAAATCAATGTCGTCGGTATATTGCAATGCTTATGAAGCGTATGGAAGTAAACTTCGGTTTGGGATTCTTTTCATTAAACGAATTGTGGTAGTTTTTGGGAAAGACTATTTATAAACAAAAAATCTATTGACCCGTACTAAAAAAGCTACTCGTTTTGACCCGTTACACAACCTTCTCGCCCTGCTTAATCCGCTATCTCTATGAAAGGTAGAACATAATCCTTATGGGCAAAAATCAAGTGATCCAAACTGTTGTGACGTTTATGTTATAGAATGGTTTTATTGTCGATTTGTTGGATATTTGGATGCTGCTAATTTGATTATTAATCTGCTTTTGTGCAGTACTACAAAGCTCTGCTGGATCAACATGGAATTGGCGTGCTGTCAGTGGTTAATTGTCTGATTTAATCGACCAATGCCATGGATCTTGAATTTATAAGATGTGGTTCATGTAATACTAGTTGCATTAGGTTCTCTCTGGTCAAACATAGTACTAGTTGCTGCCAATGGTTAATTACTAGTCACCGATGCTACAGAAAGTACGACTCGTGTTTTGCAAGATGATTGATGTTTTGTTCAGAAAAGATTTTGGACCCTAGAAGAGTTGCTACAGCTTCCACGTCCGCCGAGCAGAGTAAAAATCATAGTTAAACAGTAATATTGTTTGATTTTCATTTAGAACCGCTTTCACTTGATCGTGCTATGGCAAAATGCACTAGTCCATTACTCCATTAGTTATTCTTTTTACATCAGATGAACCTTACTAAATTAAGACTTGTACTTTTAACTGTTTCGCTTGCATCTTTACCTATTTAATTTGTTTTAAATTTGTAGATTGTCTTCTTTCAAAGAATCAACTGGTGGTAGCGATGGATTGTAGAGTAAGGTGGAACAAAAGTGTGTGGATGAAGTATGTTAAGAAGGATTTCAAGTCCTAGGAATGTTTTGGAACTCGCGCTTGATTCTTTTGATGATCTTTGTTTGGTATTGAACCATAATCGATTAGACGAGTTGTACTGTAACGTAATGATTCGGTTTGGCGCGATCGTGTTTAATTTAAAATGTACATGTTATCACATCAAGAATGATTCGGTTTAGCGTGCTGCAACACGTGTGGGTGGTGTATAAAACGAGTTATTTATTTCTCTTATAATTTGGAGTGGAAAAAAATGAGTGGGCCGGGTCCAGTAGTTACGTTGAATTTATTAAATGTTGCGTCTGGCTGCAATAGGCCAAATGTTTAAATTAACTCTGGCCCAAATTTAAGTTGATTTCAAATTTGGATTTTGGAGTATAGCGAATTAGCGAACATATGAACGACAATAGAGAGTTAGAGACGTATACGGTACGTTCTCTCAACTATTTAAAAGAGAAATAATTTATCTCTTTATGGTTGCATTATTAAACATTTTTCTTTTCTAAATACATTCGAGGATTTAATCCAAATCGGGTTTGAAGTGGGTTCGAGATAAATCAACATGCTGAAGATAAAGATGGTTTGGTATATTTTATTACTAGGTTATAACCCCGTGTATTACACGGGGTTGAATAAATAAATTTTATATACTAAATAATAAAAATAATATATCTTTAACGTCATTTGTTGTACAGTTTGAAGAAATATAATTTTATATATTAAATAATAAAAAGTTATATCTATAAGAACCATATTGTACGGGTTGAATAAATGTAATTTTATATACCAAATAAAAAAGTTATATATTTAAAACCACGTGTATTACACGAGTTGAATAAATGTAATATTGTTTACCAAATAATAAAATAATAAATCTTTTAAAAAACCTCATTTATAACACGGGTTGAATAAATGTAATTTTATATACCAAATAATAATAAAAAATACATCTTTAAAAATATGCGCATTACACGGTTTGATTAAATGTATTTTTCTGTACTAAATAATAAAAATATATATTCTTAAAAAACCCCGTGTATTGTACGGATTGGATAAATCTAATTTCGGGGGGGGGGGGGTAAGTGCACGGTCCTCCCAACCGCCGGAGTGATCTCACTCCGGGAGCCGCTACCCGACCAAGCTAGCTCCGCGGTGACTTCCCCATGCCGAGTTCTTACCCTGGGCGACATATGTCACTCCTAAGACTCGAACCCGGTACCTCTAGGAAGAGGTGGGTGTCGGTGGCCAACTGGGCTACCCCAGTTGGTTGGATAAATCTAATTTTGTATATCAAATAACAAATTTATATCTTAAAAAACCTCATGTATTACATGGGTCGAGTAAATGTAATTTTGTATAGTGAAAATAAAATATGTAATATATTAATACAAAGTTTGGTTTTCGTGATAAAAATAGATTATTCTGTTGTTGCAAAATTTGTTAATGAAGTCTCAATAAATTTAACCCTTTATTTAAAACTCCGTAAATGTATAAATGATAAATAATATTAGTTAATTTTATTTTAAGTTTCGTAAAATCTATTTGATACCAAACTAAACAAAACGTTCAAATATAATTAATTCAAATAAATAATATTATAAATGAGAAGGAGATTAAACTAAATAATAATTATCTATAAGATATTAAACTAATAATATTTAGTAGGAGGATTATCTATAATATAAGATATTAAAATAAATATTAGTTAGTAGGAGGGTTATCTATAATTAATTAGAAGAGATTAAACTAAAATTATAATTATCTATAAGAGATTGGCTAATATGATGACAACTGTCCCTAAAGTGGTTTCTTTTATTATATAGTACTAGCGGTAAGACCCGTGTGCAAACACGGGTCGTTTCTTAGAAAACCATGCATGACACATATTGACAGAGAGTAAAAAAATAATTAGTGCATACTTACAAAATTGATATAAATTAATGATCAATAGATTTATTCAACAACAATTCCATTGTGTTGATAGCAAACCACTGTTGTCTATTAACTGTTAAAAATTTCTGTTGCTTTCCAACAGACTTTAATAAGAACTGTCATCCATTATCTCCAACAGAACTTGCCAGATGAATAGATAGTAACTATCAGATGTTAGTCAACCCATGTTAAAAAGGTCAGTCAACAGAAACTACAAAGGTTAGTAAACAGATATTAAGAGAATAATGTTATTAACAACATGTGTTAGAAAACCATGCATAACACATATTGATAGAACATATACATACATAGGAGAATGTTCATTTGAGAAGAAATTTAATGTGAGAAGAAAAAGAAGAAAGGGCATATTAGTAAAATACTATTTCATTTATAACTCATATCATTAATTTTTCTCTCTTTAATTAATTAGTCAATTAATCATTAATTATCCTACATATAATCTACAAAACCTACACATATCAAAATTTTCCTACATATACCCTACACATTATAGAATTTTATCCTACACAGTCGAATTTTATCCTACACACCTCGAAATATATCCTACACAACTCGTAATTTATCCTACACAACTAGTAATTTAATCTACACTTTAAATTAAGTTGTTTTTTAATTTGGAAAAAAGTATATATTTTGAAAAGGAGTTACAAATTTAATTTAGTTAGTTATTAAAGATGGATAATACAAATTAATGATTTATGTAAGTTTACCAATATACCCTTATATTAAAATTAAATGCAAATATTAAATGAAGTAAAATGAAGCATTCTTATTGGTTGAAACTTCTTCTTTTTTCTTCTTACAAAAAAATTCTTCTCATTTGAACCCTCCACTACATACATATGTGTATAGATATTGTACCAAAACATGTTATCTATTATAGCTAAAAGACAACTATAAACATGCATCATCAGTTAATATATAAGATACATATAAGTATTTCCATTATGCTATCCACAAAAAAAAAGTAGCACCCACCCATTGACAATGCAACTTGTTTATAGACATAACTACATATAGAACATGTCTAAGAAGCAAAATTAGTACCAGCAACGAACCAAATGTACAACCACAAACAATCATGACATGAAACTAAGAGGACTTTATCTTTGTCACGATATGCACAATTTTTTTTAACTTCAGCAATTGAGTAGACTTGTGAAACTCTAACGAAAGTTCATCACTAAAAGCAATATTGCAAGATCTCAGATAAGAAGACCATCCAACAACAGCATAGTTGAATCCAGTATTGGTTTTTTGAGATGTTGTAAACAGTTCCTGGACTTCACATTTGAGATTCTGGATCTTGATAGGCTTAGGATTATCAGTATGCAGATCCAACGCAGAAGATACATCTGATGGCAGTTGCTAAAAAACAGAAAATTGAATAGTGAATTTTATAAAATATTGATATATAACTGAAATTGTTGAAATAACGAAACAAAGCAACGACTGCAAAAGCTTACAAGTCTGTCTTCAGCATGTGTGGTGAAGTGTAAGATTGATTCTGAAGTGGATGATACTAAACGGACCTTTCGAACTTTACATGGTCTATCAACAACTTTACATGGATATTTGAAAACTTTATTGCCATATAATACTTTTTTATTATACAAGAATAAAAATTTGATCTTACACAGTGTTAGATTCATATTGTTGGTTGTAGGGACCATATTGAAGTACACAACATATAAGTTTGGTCCTATAGAGTGTTGGATATTTTTTTATACCTTAAATAGAATGCTTTTCAGATACAACTGATTTTATATTTTAGTATTTAACTGTTATTGTATTTTTTACTTTCAGATGGAGTTTATGATAATTATCAACGTCTCTCAATTAGTAGACCTAAATGAGGGATTGGTAAGCTATATTCTTAGAACAAATTAGCTCAAATCACAATTGTATGCTAAAAACTGTATTTATAAAATTAAAGATATATTAAATGTTGTGTATTTTATATACATAGGTACTTCCAAAGATAATGGCTAACCAATTACCAAGAAAGTGTGAAGTGATAAAGTTGGTTGATTATACGGGTTTTAAGTATAAGATTGCAGTACAGAGCATCGGTCATAAAAGTAAGAGGATAAACGGGCCAGAATGGACCCGGTTTGTTGAAACTTATAGAAATAACAACATAGACAAGTTGTGTTTAAAAAAATTGAAGGAAACAAAATTTGAGATAAATGTTTTGAACAATGAGGGATTGGAGATTAGAAAAGATGGCTTGAACAGAGATTATGTTCATGGATGCTTGATACAGGCTGAAGAAGAAACATACTGCAAGCAGGTTAAAAACTGCTACTTATTTTTATATATTACCAGTGTATCTTTTGGACTGTTAGAAAAACTTCTAATTTATATTTTGTATCATATATAAAATCTAATATGTCATTTCTAAAATATATGAAAATTATAGCATTTACCACACGATTTACTGAAGCTGTTGTCGCAAAGGAGATTAAAAATTGATAACTTGGTTGCCAAAGTGCATGGACCAAAGCAGAGTAGTAAAGTTGATGTGCATTATGTTTTCTCTCCTGAAAACAAAAAGGGATTAGCTGCTGGTTTTATGGGACCAGGATGGACAACTTTTTGCTTCGAAAATGACATTGAGGAAAGCTGCCAACTGCTGTTTCAATGGATGGGAAGTACTCCTGAAGACGACTTTAACTTCACTGTGAAGGTTTTTAACAAAGACGGGATTGCACTTCACGGGGAGACAAAACATCACTGCAGCCGTACCAATCACCAACACCGCAAAAGGCGTCCACATTATAAAAAACAGTTTGAATACCATGTTTTAGAGACACACAACTTGGTATTTACATATCTACTTTTAATATGGTTGATTTTACTTATAATCTTGGATCTATCTGTTATTACTTAAAGTATATGCTGTTTTGAATGAATAACTAAAGAAAGAATTTTCCTTTACAGGCAATACCGAGGAACTTTGTTCGAGAACACCAGCTAAATGATTACCGTAGAGCTGTGCTGTCATTTGGTCATGTGAAGTTTTTGGTACAAATGGTTGTTAGGAGAGATCCTAGAAGACCTGACGACAATAACCATCGAGTGATGCATACAGACTGGTAGCGTATCATGGATGAAAAAGGAATATCTGTGGGGAAAAAGCTGAAGTTTGAGATAATCGAAGAAAAAAGTGTAAGAGGAGAAAAAATACACTTTGAAGTTTGTTGACATGATCTTTGAACACCTTTTCAGCCATATATAATTTATGTTTTAGTTGACATGTTTGATGGACAAATTTCTTGTTTGGAAACTAACTTAAGAATGAAGTTATGTAGTCTTAGTATATACTTTCAAAACTTTGTGGTTTTAGCTCTGCTGATGAAACAAAATGTATGATGAACCTAAGTTCTGCTGTGCACCAACAAATATTACACAATTCAACAGAAGATCTATAATATAAGATCTTTAACAGATGATGATCAACAGCTCATAAGGTCTGTAGAAGCGCGCTATAACAGTGCTTAGCCTTTAACAGATCTTTAGCAGTGCTTAGGGGTTAACAGATGTTAGCACGCTATAACAGTGCTTAACCTCTAACAGATGTTAATGTATCTCAGACCCCAACAGTTTTCCGACTAACCAATTGATTAAATTTTCATTCATCAATCTAACAATAATATACAACCCTACTACTTATCTAGTCCATAAATAGCCAAATAAACTCTGCTGATGAACCAAAAGGTCTGTTAAGACAAAGACTGCTGAAGCAAAGGTCTGCTAAAGAGAACCTCTGCTGATGAAGTAAAATGTATGATGAACCTAAGTCCTGCTGTTCACCAACAGATATTACACAATTCAACAGAAGATCTATAATATAAGATTTTAACAGATGATGATCAACAGCTCATAAGGTCTGTTGAAGCATGCTATAACAGTGCTTAACATATGTTAGCACGCTATAACAGTGCTTAGCCTCTAACAGATGTTAATGTATCTCAGACCCCAACAGTTTTCCGACTAACCAATTGATTAAATTTTCATTCATCAATCTAACAATAATATACAACCTTACTACTTATCTAGTACATCAATAGCCAAACAAACTCTGCTGATGAACCAAAAGGTCTGTTAAGGCAAAGACTGCTGAAGCAAAGGTCTGCTAAAGAGAACCTCTGCTGATGAAGTAAAATCTATGATGAACCTAAGTCCTGCTGTTCACCAACACATATTACACAATTCAACAGAAGATCTATAATATAAGATCTTTAACAGTTGATGATCAACAACTCATAACTCATAAGGTCTGTTGAAGCACGCTATAACAGTGCTTAGCCTTTAACAGATCTTTAACAGTGCTTAGTGGTTAACAGATGTTACCACGCTATAACAGTGCTTAGCCTCTAACAGATGTTATGTATTGTGACACCTGTGCCTCTGCGACCATCAAACAAATACCAAATCAATGAAATATTGTATTTCATACTTGGGATTTCTATAAATATGTATATCGTTTGCACATATCAATTCATGTTTGATTTCGAGCTTCAAATCGCTTTCTGGAAGGTTATACGCGATCTGATGCGTAAATATAACTAGTTTAATGCAACAAACACTCCGGAACAGTGACATAGGCTTAACATACCTTAAATAACCTTTACATAACTTAGAAATAAGTTTTGGATGGTTTGGTATGCCGAAATCAAGTTTATTCGCTTACAGGGACTAATTTCGACAAACTATGAAAGTATGCCGATTCGTACTGTAACGAACATTCTGGAACTTGATCATAAGTTAAATATGCTCTAAATATCCTTTACATAGCTTAGAAATAGGCTTTGAGGTGTTTGATGCGCAAAAATAAACTTTCTTAATCAATAAAGACTAAAAGCATCAAAAAGTGCATAAGTTTGCATTTTCGCGCATATTTTACGTTCTGAATATATCCGGACATCCGAAAATTTATGTGATTATTAAAATATTTTATTTTAGTGATTAGCATGATAAAATTCCATTCGTCGCGTGATTTGGATCGTTTTTCGCGTCCGTTCGTGTTTCGTCGTAATTAACCAAACAACGCAACCGTACGACCAAACGAACTGACATCCGAGATATTTTTGAGCATATTCTAAGTTTCCTATAATTTAACTTCATTTTAGAGCCTTGAAATGGGGTTAACGAGGCTTAAAAGTGCCAAAAACTGAGTTTAACAAGTGCAGGGACCATTTCTGACATTTCTGGAAAGACTGCCCCGGCGGGCCGCGTAGCCTGGTATGTCTGCTTACGCGGGGCGCGTAGTCTTGCCAGACAGAAACATTGCATCTGGTCTGTTTCAGCTGTTTTGATGGTTTTAAACCATTGTTTTCAATACCATTTGATGGTTTTTATGATCCCATTGTATTCGAATACCTTGGGCCCAAGTGTAAGGTCATGATCGAAGCACGGTTTACGAGGAACGATCCTAACGGTTGTGGATTTCCTATAAATACCCAACACCCTCATCCAAGTTCCTCACAAAATCTGATTGAATTACTCTAAGTTGGAGTTCAAGGACTTCATACCTGAGTAGTTTGATCAAGATTTCCTTGCTTGGACCCTTTGTAAGTATTCCTTCGTTCTTTTATGCGTTTTTAAGCGTAAAAGTCAAACAGTGTTTGACTTTCTGCTTTGACCAGTCTTTGGTCAACACGAAGTTCGTTTGAACTTCGTAACGTGAGCGTAATCACGATGGTTATAGTCTCTTGTGACTATACCTACTGATTACCACGTTATTTAGGCGTAGTGACGAGTCGTAGTTTCGGTTAAAATGCGTATTCTTGCGTATTTTGCAACCAAACTATTCTTGGGTATCAAGACCCTTTGTCTTGATATCAAACTTGTTTTCAAACTTCGTTAAACATGTTTCAACATGTTTAACTCGTCACTTTAGGTATAGTGCTTCTATAGGGTCGTGAGATAAGCGGTCTAAACAACCGCTTAGACTTTCGAACCCGACCCGTTTGGTCGATCATTAGGATCTGACCAAGCATTTATTGTGACCGTAGTTGTATAGGGACTAACCTTCCGAGGTTATACCTTATGGTCACTTCGTTTAAGTAGTTGTATGATAGGTAGTTTATATGCCTTAGGAAAATGACCAAAATGCCCTTTTTACGCATAAATTCATTTTAAGCATATGTAACATAAATTTTGGCATCTAAACCGATTAGAAAATAGTATTAGATATGTTAAGGCATATAATACTTGTCATAGGACTAGTTAGGCGGTCCGAACGCGTTTTACGCGAACGACGCGTTAAAGTGGCGTAAGCTACATTAACGAGTCGTAATGGGTCGTAAGCACTTAGGTTAGGTTTTGTTTTAGAATGTAGGCTTTGTTAAACCATATTACATGAGTCCCTACACTCATTTGGTTTATGAAACCTCATTTTATCCGATCCTCCGATTTAGTTCCGTTTATTAACATAGTTACCTATATTAGGTGCCGTTTGATTTCCGTGATCCCTCTAGCTTTGCTTGGTTGTTAGTAAAGACTTCTAAGCATCCTCAAGTGAGTACATAGTCCCCTCTTTTACTGTTTTCAAATTGTTTTGGGGTGAAACACATGTGCCTACTTGTTACTTTCGTGTTTTTCATGTTTTTATATCATATGCTTGTTATGTTCAATAGTACACCTATAGTACATGATTTCATTATGTTTTGCTATGTATGTTCACTTAGCATGCTAGCACACTGATTTTATATATTACATTTTGTTGCATATGCTTATCCAGCATATGGACACATTGTTTTACATTTTGAACCGTTAGAAGCTGTTAATTTATGTGAACCGTTTGTAACTGTTTGGATTATGTTTACCGTTTGTAACTGTTTGATTTATGTGAACCATTTGTAACTGTTTGAATTATGTGAACCGTTTGTAACTGTTTGATTTATGTGAACCGTTTGAATCTGCTTGAACCGTTGGGTTAGGGAAGTGATTAGGTAACGGGGCGGGTGTAATGTGTTAAAAGCATGGTGGATACGCCGCTGGTACTTCCTATATATAAGTGCTTTTAACACATTATATATCGCTGCGTTATCTAGATCACTTAGGCAAGGTTATCAAAACAAAGTTATATTACAAGGTTTTTCTAACAATATAAAACATTCGAGTTTTATTTCAAAAACGATTTACAATTTGGGTTTACTTAAACAAATGTTTTAGAGTTAAGATTCATGGTATCGAGGTTTTTATAAAATAAACCTGTTTTGACATGGTTATTTCAATTTATATTACAAGTATTTTACAAAACTTGGTTTTCTAGTTATCAATTTACAAAGGTGTTTAAGTTATATTTTCAAAACATAAATGAGCCATGAATCGGACACTCACATAAAACCTATGTACTCGCCGGCATTTTTATGCTGACGTATTTTCACATGTGTTCCAGGTACCATAGTTGATGATGTTTGATGATGATGATATTGATGCATGCTCACATAGGAACGGACGAGGCCTTAGTGACTAAATAACAATAAAAGTCTATTTGTTCATGTTTTGTTTCTAATTTCAATGTAATATAATACAATTAATTCAATAAAACAGAACTTCTATCCATGTGTTATGAAACAATGATTCTGTTACAACACTCTCCGATGTTTCCGCCACGATTTGTTGTTTTATCGTGGTCGGGGTGTGACAGAAAAGTTGGTATCAGAGCTCATGGTTATAGGGAATTAGGTTATTAGTAATGCTTTGACCTAGTCTATAACCTTCCTAGGACCCTAACGCGAGTTTACTTGCGTTTAGTCATAAAACAATGTCGTCGCCTATCTTTAGGTGACAACCACAATAAGAACACAAACTTCGAATCCGCTTTGAAAACTAATCATTTGTTCTCGGATGATTTATTATAAGGTTTTGAACCTTCAAAGTTTTCAAATTCTCGTCAAAGTTTGGGGCTAAATAATGTGAACACGTGCAAACTGGAAGGGTGGGTGCCTGTACCCTGAGTTTTCTGTCGAAGGCTAGAATGTTCGTACAAATCCGCAGTATCGGACCAGTCACTCTTACCTGGGAACTCTTGGGGTGAGTGTCCACTTATAGGCGAGCATGTCTTCGCGATACATTATGAGGACCTATTTACTTTGATTCAGCCTTTGTGTGTCGTTTGTTTGTTTCGTGGTTCGAACAAATGACCATCACCCATGCTTTTTGGTCAGTAATTGCAACATCCCATTCTTACCAAATGCCATTTCACTTGTTTTCTCTCTTGTTTCCTCTTTTAGAATGCCTCCACGACGTGACCATCAGGTACCTAATGAAGAACTGGCAGCTATCATTACGCAGCAAATGGCTGCTACAATCCCGAACATCATTGCTCAATGTAACCAAGCCCTCAACAACAATAATGCCCCATGCAGCTTAAAGACATTCAACTCTGCCAAGCCATCAAATTTTTCTGGGTCTCAAGGAGCGACTACACTTCTGCAATGGTTCGAGAGTCTAGAGAGCACCTTCCGACATGTTCAATGCCTAAACGAGTGAAAGCTAGAGTTCGCATCCAGTGCTTTCGAGAAACGAGCATTAACATGGTGGAATGGTGTGATGAGGGATAGGGGTGCCGACGTGGCACTGGCTCAAACATGAGAAGAGCTTCGAGCTCTAATGATGAGGGAATTCTGTCCTCGTCATGAGATCAGGGCATTGGAAAGGGAATCTGATGATCTTAAGCAAGATAGCGGTAAGCATCGAGCCTATACGGACCGTTATGAGGAATTAAGTCTGTTATGCCCGAACATGGTTACGCCTTTGGATAAGGCAATTGAAAAGTACATTGATGGCCTCCCTGACTCAGTTCAAGACATTGTTACTGGTAGTAACCCCACTACCGTTAGACAGGCCATTGAGCTATCCGCTACCTTGACTGAATCCCAGATCAGGAAAGGTAAGCTTTTCCGAAAAGGTGACAAGAAACCGATCGAAGAATCGAAACCGAAGGATGAGCAAACTGAATCCTCCAAGAAGTCAAAGAAGCGAAAGGCTTCTCAGAACTTCGCCGTGGTCGCTCACAATAATCAAGTCGTCCCCAACCAACCAGCTCAACCCCCTGCTAGGAAGCCATACAACGGAACTGCACCCTTGTGCAACCAATGTAGTCTTCACCATCATGCCAATATAAAGTGCAGCAAAGGCCAAACTTGTGGACTTATAGGTCATACAGCAAGGGTTTGCCCAACTGTAGCTGCACCAAATCAAGCTGGCAACAATCCTGCTCAAGGTCGTTTTCTACCAGGTTCTTGCTTCAACTATGGCGAGATGGGCCATTTCCAAAGAAATTGCCCAAAGCTACTAATGCGAATCCAGCGCAAGGATGAGCGTCTGACCGATTAGAAGACAACACTGTTTAGAAATAATCAAGCTTTATGTATTATTTTCTTTTGTTGTCAAGGTCTATGAAATAGTTGTTGATGTTGTTTATAAATAAATCTTTTATTTACATTGCAATGTATTTATGTGGTTGCATGTATAAACAACATATCCCCTACAATACCGACAATCAAGGAATCGTATTCCTTGAAGAACAGACTACCCCCAAAACTCTTCCATTTTACGATCTCTTGCGTTTTCCACGAAAATCCTAAGTACCCGTTTCTTCCAAGGAAAACGAAGTATAAGGCGCAAGTTACAACTCTGGACGAATACCCAATCCTTAATAGGGTACCTAAGGGTATTCCCGTAAGTCCTTAATTGTTGAGTACCTTAATTCGAATGTTACGTTTCCTTGTAAACGAAATCGAATTTTGGAAGATCATCCTATCTTTTCAGATAGATTCTTGAGGACGTTGAAGTCCATCAACTAGGTTCCTAGTGTACCTTGGATACCCATGTTCAAATCAGCGTCAAGTTAATATAACAAAATAATAACCAAGAAAACAATTATGTGCTTATGTGTTTATATGTTGACCCAATCAAAGTTGTCTCAAGCTTGTTCAAATTCTATCCCTTTCACATTATGAAATACACTGTGCGGACTGTGCAAGGAATTACGTAATTATGGATGCATACATAATTATGGAATTCAGTGCACAGAAACCACAGCAAGTTTTGTCATGTGTCTAGAGTTAATTCTATTCATTCCCATTTCTGATGAAGCACCTGTTGAAAATGACTCCGTCCGTTCATTTTTGTTTCTGAAGAATGTCCGTTGAGGGAAATGAATATCCCTTTGAGTTAACTCTATTCATTTCCATTTCTGATGAAGCACCCGTCGAAAATGACTCCGTCCATTCATTTTCGTTTCTGAAGAATGTCCATTGAGGAAATGAATATCCTTTTGTTATTCCTTCATTTCCATTTCTGATGAAGCACCCTTCGAAAATGACTCCGTCCGTTCATTTTTCGTTTCTGAAGAATGTCCGTTGAGGAAATGAATATCCTTTTGTTATTCCTTCATTTCCATTTCTGAAGAATACCCGTTGAAAATGACTCCGTCCGTTCATTTTCATTTCTGAAGAATGTCTGTTGAGGAAATGAATATCCTTTTGTTATTCCTTCATTTCCATTTCTGATGAAGCACCTGTCGAAAATGACTCCGTCCGTTCATTTTCGTTTCTGAAGAACGTCCGTTGAGGAAATGAATATCCTTTTGTTATTCCTTCATTTCCATCTCTGAAGAATACCCGTTGAAAATGACTCTGTCCGTTCATTTTCATTTCTGAAGAATGCCCGTTGAGGAAATGAATATCCTTTTATTTATTCCCTCATTTCCATTTCTGAGGAAGCACCCGTTTAAAATGACTCCATCCGTTCATTTTCATTTATGAAGAATGTCTGTTGAGGAAATGACGGGATTAAGCCTTATACATCTTTGGTGGTTATTTAACACAAAGTCACAGACAGACTCCTACGAATAAATTTCGGGACGAAATTTCCTAAAGTAGGGGAGACTGTGACACCTGTGCCTCTGCGACCATCAAACAAAGACCAAATCAATGAAATATTTTATTTCATACTTGGTATTTGTATAAATATGTGTATTGTTTGCACATATCAATTCATGTTTGATTTCGAGCTTTAAATCGCTTTCTGGAAGGTTATACGCGATCTGATGCGTAAATATAACCAGTTTAATGCAACAAACACTCTGGAATAGTGACATAGGCTTAACATACCTTAAATAACCTTTACATAACTAAGAAATAAGTTTTGGATGGTTTGGTATGCCGAAATCAAGTTTATTCGCTTACAGGGACTAATTTCGATAAACTGCGAAAGTATGCCGATTCGTACTGTAACAAACATTCTGGAACTTGATCATAAGTTAAATATGCCCTAAATATCCTTTACATAGCTTAGAAATAGGCTTTGAGGTGTTTGGTGCGCAAAAATAAACTTTCTTGATCAATAGGGACTAAAAGCGTCAAAAAGTGCATAAGTTTGCATTTCCGCGCATATCTTACGTTCTGAATATATCCGTACATCCAAAAATTTATGTGATCATTAAAATATTTTATTTTAGTGATTGGCATGATAAAATTCCATTCGTCGCGTGATTTGGATCGTTTTTCGCATCCGTTCGTGTTTCGTCGTAATTAACCGAACAACGCAACCGTACAACAAAATGAACCGACATCTGAGATATTTTTTAGCATATTCTAAGTTCCCTATACTTTAACTTCATTTTATAGCCTTGAAATGCGGTTAACGGGGCTTAAAAGTGCAAAAACTGAGTTTAACAAGTGCAGGGACCATTTCTGACATTTCTGGAAAGACTGCCCAGGCGGGCCGCGTAGCCTGGTATGTCTGCTTACGCGGGGCGCGTAGTCTTGCCAGACAAAAACATTGCATCTGGTCTGTTTCAGCTGTTTTGATGGTTTTAAACCATTGTTTTCAATACCATTTGATGGTTTTTATGATCCCATTGTATTCTAATACCTTGGGCCCAAGTGTAAGGTCATGATCGAAGCACGGTTTACGAGGAACGATTCTAACGGTTGTGGATTTCCTATAAATACCCAACACCCTCATTCAAGTTCCTCACAAAATCTGATTGAATTACTCTAAGTTTGAGTTCAAGGACTTCATACATGAGTAGTTTGATCAAGATTTCCTTGCTTGGACCCTTTGTAAGTATTCCTTTGTTCTTTTATGCGTTTTTAAGCGTAAAAGTCAAACAGTGTTTGACTTTTTGCTTTGACCAGTCTTTGGTCAACACGAAGTTCGTTTGAACTTCGTAAAGTGAGCGTAATCACGATGGTTATAGTCTCTTGTGACTATACCTACTGATTGCCACGTTATTTAGGCGTAGTGACGAGTCATAGTTTCGGTCAAAATGCGTATTCTTGCGTATTTTGCAACCAAACTATTCTTGGGTATCAAGACCCTATGTCTTGATATCAAACTTGTTTTCAAACTTCGTTAAACATGTTTCAACATGTTTAACTCGTCACTTTAGGTATAGTGCTTGTATAGGGTCGTGAGATAAGCGGTCTAAACAACCGCTTAGACTTTCGAACCCGACCCGTTTGGTCGATCATTAGGATCTGACCAAGCATTTATTGTGACCGTAGTTGTATAGGGACTAACCTTCCGAGGTTATACCTTATGGTCACTTCGTTTAAGTAGTTGTATGATAGGTAGTTTATATGCCTTAGGAAAATGACCAAAATGCCCTTTTTACGCATAAATTCATTTTAAGCATATGTAACATAAATTTTGGCATCTAAACCGATTAGACAATAGTATTAGATATGTTAAGGCATATAATACTTGTCATAGGACTAGTTAGGCGGTCCGAACGCGTTTTACGCGAACGACGCGTTAAAGTGGCGTAAGCTACATTAACGAGTCGTAATGGGTCGTAAGCACTTAGGTTAGGTTTCGTTTTAGAATGTAGGCTTTGTTAAACCATATTACATGAGTTCCTACACTCATTTGGTTTACGAAACCTCATTTTATCCGATCCTCTGATTTAGGTCCGTTTATTAACATAGTTACCTATATTAGGTGGCGTTTGATTTCCGTGATCCCTCTAGATTTGCTTGGTTGTTAGTCAAGACTTCTAAGCATCCTCAAGTGAGTAGATAGTCACCTCTTTTACTGTTTTCCAACTGTTTTGGGGTGAAACACATGTGCCTACTTGTTACTTTCGTGCTTTTCATGTTTTTATATCATATGCTTGTTATGTTCAATAGTACACCTATAGTACATGATTTCATTATGTTTTGCTATGTATGTTCACTTAGCATGCTAGCACATTGATTTTATATATTACATTTTGTTGCATATGTTTATCCAGCATATGGACACATTGTTTTACATTTTGAACCGTTTGAAGCTGTTGATTTATGTGAACCATTTGTAACTGTTTGGATTATGTGAACCGTTTGTAACTGTTTGATTTATGTGAACCGTTTGTAACTGTTTGAATTATGTAAACCGTTTGTAACTGTTTGATTTATGTGAACCGTTTGAATCTGCTTGAACCGTTGGGTTAGGGAAGTGATTAGGTAACGGGGCGGGTGTAATGTGTTAAAAGCATGGTGGATACGCCGCTGGTACTTCCTATATATAAGTGCTTTTAACACATTATATATCGCTGCGTTATCTAGATCACTTGGGCAAGGTTATCAAAATAAAGTTATATTACAAGGTTTTTCTAACAATATAAAACATTCGAGTTTTATTTCAAAAACGATTTACAATTTGGGTTTACTTAAATAAATGTTTTAGAGTTAAGATTCATGGTATCTGTTTTGGTCAAAAATCACACAAGGATTGTTTTGGTCAAAAATCAAGCAAAGATAATGCAACCAAATCTTTTGTTGTGAGGTGTGATGCTTGAATCAATGAACAATATTAAGGATCACTCAGAAATGTAATGAACAAGTGACACAATGATTTATACGAGGAAAAAGCCCTTGATCAAGAGTTGATCTCCGGCATAAAAAACCTCGGGTGATGGAAACTACCGATCACTAACTCAGATTAAACAGAAAATGTATTACAACTTTGGATGATAGCGAGCTAGTTACAAGGATCACTAGAGTGTAATGTGCAAAAAGGTGTGTAATCGCCGAGCAAATTGTCGAGAGCTGATGAGAGCAGTTACGAGTGTGTGTGTGTAGCAAAAAATAGCCAAGTGTTCTAATCTAGCTCGCTATCCCCTTATAAATTTGGAAAATATCTAAGCTAACTAACTATCCGCATTTCGTGCAAGTCTTCCACGACCTCCATAACGTCCCTATTAGTCAAGCATGTGCGGAATAAAAAGGGAATATGCTCCAGGAATATCACCAAGACCAAGTCCAGGCACTTACTCCTGCAAAACAACATCATATTCAAAGCAGACAATCGTTAGTGTAAGGATCACTATGATGACCCTGGATCCTGATCCAACAATACTCTCTGAGGATCATTAATTCAAACAGAATTGAGGATCCTTAAGCCCGACAGTAATTGAGGATCACTGATCAATTGTAAATCCTCCCCTAATAATTGCCCCCAAAATATAAGGAGTAAAGTGTAAATAAATGAGTTATATTTTCTCATTCTTATCCGTAACAAACCAACGGATATATAGCCGTTGCATTCTGACTAGCCGTTGCCAACCTGACGTCATTGAAGTGACTATCCTGCAAAATCATGATTATAAATTGAAGTTAGAGATAAGGGTTAGGAAGCATTTAAATTCGTGCGTTTCATCCTTTAAATCCTCATTTGAAGATCTGATCAGGTACTTCTCTTTCCTTTCTCTCTTCATATTCTCATTCTGTTTCTTCGTCTTCACCATCATCATGCCCAAGATGATGCTAAGATCTTCACCGGCCAAGGATCACAAAAAGGACAGTCCCTTAAAGAGCCAAGGGATCATCGAAGGCTCTGCGAAGGAAAGATGCTGCTTTACTGATCCGCAGATAGATAGGGTTCGCCATTGTTTTCCGGCGAGCACCGTTTTTAAAGCTTTTGACCCCACCGTCCTAAGCGACTTTGTTTCTGAAACCTAGGTAGCTTTTCCGGTCACCCCATTTACGATAGGATACTCGTATCCTTTTCCTGATTTCACCCAATCTTTCTTCTCTCTCACCGGCATCTCCTACATCCAAACGATGCCAATGATGTGGAGGGTCTTGTATACCTTTGAAAGAATCATTGAGCATGAAGGTATTGATCTGGGAATGTCCTAGTTAGCAGAAATGTACGACCTTGTGAGCCATGGATTTCATCGATATCTATTCAAACACAAACCCGGTGAAGAACACCCCATCTTCAAAACCACTAAGAATGATACCAACTGGAAAAGGCGATTCTTCTTTGTCAGAAGGGATTCCATCCCTGATGGTAAAGATCTTCCAAGAAAATGGGTTACTCATGGTAGGATAGAGGATCCTTATAGAAGGATCATAGGATACCCTGTCTCCGCTGAGGATCACTGACCCCTTTGTTTCTATTTTGCAGCTATTACTGTTTCACGCATTATTACAACACCTGCAACGAAGGAAAGGCTTGCTGCTTTCCGGAAGCTTGATCCTACAATAAGATCATTTCAAGCAATTACCCAGGATTCTCAAGAAGTATCCTCAGGCTCTGTTACGATGTCAAGTAAGTATCCCATTTTGTACATAACTAAATGTTTAAATTAAAACGAAATAAGGATACTTATCTGTTTTGGATATGTAGGTGCTGGAAAATCATCAGAGTCTGCTACTCGTTTCAGTGTCACTGACCTCGATGCTGTTCGATCCGCAAAGAAGAAGCCTGCTGCTAGTCCATCCGTCACGGTCCCCAAGGCAACCACTTCTAAGGGAAAGGGCGGAAAGAAAAGGAAGACTGCTGATACCCTTGAAGGTCTGCCTCTGATCCAGTATACTGAGGGTAAGGGATCCTGAATTGTATCCTTCCTTTTGCAGAAATTTGCTGAAATCCAAGATTACGTAGGGAGTATTGAAGAGGTTGAGCAAAAGTGTTTGGACCTCCAAAAGATCATGTTGGCCAAGGATCAGAAGATTGCCTCCCTTAAAACGATGTCAATCTGGTGAAGAGGGAACTTGTCCTGGCTCATATCACTGCTGATCAGGAGAAGGCTGAAATCACAAATAATGCTAAAGTCTCCGCTGCCATTGCTATGTACAAAACCAAGTTGCAGATGGCCCAAGAAGCTCAGGATCCTAACTTTGACAAGAGCAACTGGGACATAGAGGGCTGGAAGGCTAGGTTGGCTAAGCTGGATGACGAAGAAGAGGCTGGTGAGGTCCTAGCAATCGAAGCTGGCAGCAGTGGGGTTAAGGATCATGTGGGTGATGCCGGAGCTGGAGGAGCTGGTGAAGGTGATGGTGATGCAGCAAAGGTGTAAGCTGCAGGAATGGGCGATGATGGACATTTCTAGACGCGGTCGGAGCCCATTTTTTTAGGACTTGGTAGTGTTTTTTGGTTATGGTGTTTTGAAACAATCTTGGGTTGTATTTGAACAATAGTTTCTAGGGTTATGGATCATGGATCCTTAGACAATAGGTAGGATAATAGGTGGTGGATGGATCCTCTGTTTGGGGGATGAAGCCACTTGTTATCTTGCCATCTTTTACTTCCTGCACTTCAAAGACCTATGAACAATGGACACCCTTTACCTACCCCAGCGGACGGGCCACGTATTGCTGGTAGATGCTTGGGGTAGGTAATTTTGACAACCTAGAAGGGTTTAACGTTTTGTGAATAAATAAAACCTTAACTTTTTGGCTATTTCCCGTGTTGTTATCCTTGTGAATACTTTACTTTTCAATTGTTGTGATATACATTTTGTCTGAATTTATTAAGTAAAGAAGAAAAAATTTAATAAATATCTTCAAAAAGTTTAGGATATGATCAAGGATCACATATCCTATAGTCAACAAGTTCTGAAAAGTAGTGTAGTTTAAGGATCATAAGTTCAGTTGTCAAAGGATAAGGGTCACTCATGTAATTAATAAATAAAATCAAAGTAATTAAGGATCATACCTGAGAATCCAAGCTAGGATCCTAACCTTTGACACTTATAATCAGGATAACCAAAAGACAAACCTTAGTAGAAGGTAAGGATCAAGGATCCTTGGTCGTTTAGCTTCAAAAACTTGAAATAGGATACAACTTGGGACTAAGCCAATATAGGATAAAAGTTAGTAACTGGGGACAAGCCCAACAATTCTGGGGACAAGCCAATATACTGGGGACAAGCCCAAAAGATAACTGGGGACAAGCCCAAAAGATAACTGGGGACAAGCCCAAAGGATAACTGGGGACAAGCCCAAAGGATCGTGTGTAAACTGGAGTATGGCCCTCACTGGCGACTATCCAAACTTAGTGACATGAAAATGCCAAAACCTTAGCTAACATGAAAACGTTAGAAACCTTAGGAACGGATGTATGGTACGTCTACCATTATACGTAGGATCCTGAATACAGCCAGTACAATGAAATTGTCAGCCCCTAAAGCGGGTACTGGTCGCATTGCCTTGAACTGCACCATGATCATCGTGCGCTACTGGCGAAACTGGGGACAGGCCCAAAACTGGGGACAGGCCCAAAACTGGGGACAAGCCCAAATAACTGGGGACCAGCCAAAATAACTGGGGACAAGCCAAAATAACTGGGGACAAGCCAAAATAACTGGGGACAAGCCCAAATAAACTTTGGAGAGTTGGCCAACCACTTTGATCTTCTGTAAAATGATAACAACTCTGCAAAAGCTTAAACTTTGTGAAAATAGATGTTAACTGATTAACATCTTTAACTTATGATAAGTAATAAGAATAAAATGAATGAAAATGAAAGTAATGTGTTACCAAATGTAGAATCATATATCCTTTGAGGATCCCGGATCCTTAATCAGAATACTGGTATCGCTGAGGATCCCTGATCCTTCTTACTTAAAGTTTTTTTTAGATGAACAACATTCAAAGCTCTTGGTAGGATATCACCATCCATTGTTAACAAACGATATGCCCCCTTTCCTGCTTCAGCTTCAATTAGATAGGGACCTTCCATTTTGGTGCTAATTTGCCATTAGCCAAATTCGTAGTGTTCTGGAATGCTTTCTTTAGCACAAAACACCAACTTGAAATCTTCTGATCCTGACATTTTTGTTGTATGCTCCAGCTATTCTTTGTTGATAACTGGCCATCTTTTCTCTGACTTTGAGCAAAAGCTTCTGCTTAGGATGCAGATGTTATGCTGGTTGGTCTAGAATATTACTGTGTCTTTGACAAGCAGCACACTTCTTTGCATATTCCACAGCATACTTCTTCGTTGTAGGCTAATAATATCCTGTTATGAGGATCCTTGAGAACAGTGCTCTGCCCCCAGTGTGATTTCCACAATCTCCTTCGTGAAAATCCTTTAGAACTTCTTGAATTTCTGGATCCTCGATGCACCTTAGATATGGACCTGCAAGAGATCGTTTATATAACATGTTATTTAGTATTGTAAATCGAGATACCTTGACTTTGAAAGCTCTAGGATTTTCTTCTGTAGGAATCTCTCCATGTTGTATATATCTCATGACTAGAAGGATCCATGATCCTGAACGAGACCGTGCACCATGACGTGATGTCGTGGTCACAATCAAATTTAATCCAATTACAACTAATTAGCTAGCGGTAAGTGGGTATCGAACACAGGGAGTTTGTGGAATATGTGTTATCTCAATGTATGTCTAACTAACTAGATTAATCTAAATTGCAAGAAATGTAAATTTCAATGTTTGGGTTGATTGGTTTCAATTATCTAGAATTACTAAATTAGAATACAAATCAAGGTTAAGTTTTGTAACAAGATAAGAGGGTAGTGATCATCCCGAGTTTCAGGTTTTAAGGGACAACTAACGTTCATGTTCAACTGGAAAGAACCACATAGACATGGCTCATGTAAGATCAATTGTTTGTGATGAAAGGGAACTAAGTACTCGGATTCCTAGAACGCGAGGTTGTTACCCGATGACCAATCAACACATATCCAACCCTAATCCCTCCCATGATATCTCGATTGCCAACGGCACCAAGAACGTATGGTTTAGAACTATGATCAAACATACATCAACAATTCAAACAACCAATCAAACACCATAATAAACTAACAACACATGCACAGTCTAATATTCCAGAAATTAAAGAACAAACATAATTGTCACAAATAAAACCTTACATCCGAGACAATCACCAAGCAAATCTAGCCGCTCATAGTGTTATGAACCATCATCACAATCGAACCTTTGTCCATTGGAATCAAAAACAAAGTCTTCATGTTTAGATCACTCAAGAACACCTTAGAACACCCCAAATTCGCCCCTTAGGAGTTACAAAACGAATGGGAATGATTCGATGATGAAAAGGCACCATAAACAACCTTAAATGAGGGAGTTACAAGTTTCACGCTGGCCTCCACCGTAACTTACGGTACCACCATAAGTTACGGTGGCTTAAAATGGTTTACGGTGGATTTAAACTGAGTTACGGCATCAATTTTTGTCAGAGTCTACCGTAAATTACGGTACCACCGTAAGTTACGGTAGGCTTCAGCAATCAATTTTTGTTTTCTTCATAACTTTCTCGTTTCAACTCCGTTTTCTTCACCGTTTTCGCCTACGTTCTCGTAATTTCATCCTCTATCATGTTATCTTCTTAATTCTTCAATTCCAAAATTTTATTTTTTTCATTTATTCTCCGTCTTTCAATCTACAATCCAGTCATGTCTATTCGAAGCTTTATTTCCATACTTTTAAGCTCTAAATGTACCTGAAACACAAGCAACCGTAGTTATCTAATTCAAGATAATTACATGATCAAATGAGGGATTCACTCGTCTTTTAACACACTTAAGGGTTGTCCCATGGACCACCCGTCACATCCCCACACTTAACCGTTGCTTGCCCCAAGCAACCCATCAATTCAAGTTCTCAACAAGTGATCAATACAAATCAAGCAAAAACTTGCAATCCTTTTACTAACCCCTTTCTAGCATCGTTGGTCTTTTGGGCGGTATAGAATTCGTCTAGAAAAATTTGTTGCATCTCCGCCCAAGTATAAATAGATGCTGAAGGCAAAGTGTAGAACCACTTCTTTGCCTTGTCCTCCAAAGAAAACTGAAATAGGACCAACTTGACATCATCGGCCGAAAAACCTTGACTCCCAAAAGTATTGCAAATCGAGTCATAGGCCTCTAAATGGAAATACGGTTCCTCCGTTGCTAGCCCTTTGTATTTCGGCAAACTTTGTAAAGAATTCGTTCTTACTTCAAAAGTTCTCCCTTGGTTTTTGTGAGGGATAACCACCGGTGAAGGGTTTTGAGTAATTATCGGCCTGAAATGTGCCTCTATTCCCCTTGCTTGTTCCCTAAGATGCCTTCTTGGAACACCCAATCGACCCCTTGGACGAATAGGACCCATTGGTCTTGGTATAGGCCCTTGTGGTGCAATTGGTTGTTGAAATTGTTGTTGGGGCATCGGTGGGTATTGAATCGGCCTTTGAAATTGTGGTTGTACATTTTGTGGACGAAGTTGTTGCAAAGGCGTAGGACGTTGCACTTGTACCCCTTGTGGTTGAACATGTTGTACCCCAACAGGTAGTCTACCCATATCTTGAAGTTGTTGTAACGGTTGACTTTGTTGACCCGCTCCTCCTTGAGGTCCCAAATTACCTCCATCACCCCTATAATAAAATCCATCTTCTTCGTATCCCTCAAACTCTTCTTCATACCCTTCATAATATCCATCTCCTCCTATACCCGAAGATTGACCAAATGGAAAAGATGAGTATTGAAAGCCCGGTTGGTTTGGTGGTCTATATGTAGAGGTAGTATGAATAACGGTTGAAGTTTGTGGCGGTAGATAAGTAGAAGATGATTGACCTGAAACTGGGAAAAAATGTGAAAGTGGTGGAATTGTTGCGGAAGGGCTATAGGTGAGGGTAGGTTCAGTTTGAGTAGTGGTAGGTAATGTAGTATTGGGTGGTGGGATATCAAATGGTGAAGTAAATTCGGTAGTAGAACTGGGCATGGTGGTATTTGGTGAAGGTTGAGTGGATGTTGGTATAAATGGTGGAATAGGTTCACCCGTAGTGGGTGGTGGTTGTGGTGGATCCATGTATCGGATTGGTGTGATTGGTGTAGTTGGTGTTGTTGGTGAACCGCTAATTGTGTTTTCCCTTAACAAAATTCTGTTTGCTCGCAAAGTTCGTTCGATTTCCGGATCAAATGCTAATGGTGAAAGCTTGTGAGAGCTCCTAGTATGCATGCACCTGTCAATACCTGCACACTAACACACCCAGCGTAAACCAGAAAAATAACAAACTTAAGAAAAACAAAAATAACACACGTTGCGCACTACTCCCCGGCAACGGCGCCAAAATTTGACGTGATGTCGTGGTCACAATCAAATTTAATCCAATTACAACTAATTAGCTAGCGGTAAGTGGGTATCGAACACAGGGAGTTTGTGGAATATGTGTTATCTCAATGTATGTCTAACTAACTAGATTAATCTAAATTGCAAGAAATGTAAATTTCAATGTTTGGGTTGATTGGTTTTAATTATCTAGAATTACTAAATTAGAATACAAATCAAGGTTAAGTTTTGTAACAAGATAAGAGGGTAGTGATCATCCCGAGTTTCAGGTTTTAAGGGACAACTAACGTTCATGTTCAACTGGAAAGAACCACATAGACATGGCTCATGTAAGATCAATTGTTTGTGATGAAAGGGAACTAAGTACTCGGATTCCTAGAAAGCGAGGTTGTTACCCGATGACCAATCAACACATATCCAACCCTAATCCCTCCCATGATATCTCGATTGCCAACGGCACCAAGAACGTATGGTTTAGAACTATGATCAAACATACATCAACAATTTACAAACAACCAATCAAACACCATAATAAACTAACAACACATGCACAGTCTAATATTCCAGAAATTAAAGAACAAACATAATTGTCACAAATAAAACCTTACATCCGAGACAATCACCAAGCAAATCTAGCCGCTCATAGTGTTATGAACCATCATCACAATCGAACCTTTGTCCATTGGAATCAAAAACAAAGTCTTCATGTTTAGATCACTCAAGAACACCTTAGAACACCCCAAATTCGCCCCTTAGTAGTTACAAAACGAATGGGAATGATTCGATGATGAAAAGGCACCATAAACAACCTTAAATGAGGGAGTTACAAGTTTCACGCTGGCCTCCACCGTAACTTACGGTACCACCGTAAGTTACGGTGGCTTAAAATGGTTTACGGTGGATTTAAACTGAGTTACGGCATCAATTTTTGTCAGAGTCTACCGTAAATTACGGTACCACCGTAAGTTACGGTAGGCTTTAGCAATCAATTTTTGTTTTCTTCATAACTTTCTCGTTTCAACTCCGTTTTCTTCACCGTTTTCGCCTACGTTCTCGTAATTTCATCCTCTATCATGTTATCTTCTTAATTCTTCAATTCCAAAATTTTATTTTTTTCATTTATTCTCCGTCTTTCAATCTACAATCCAGTCGTGTCTATTCGAAGCTTTATTTCCATACTTTTAAGCTCTAAATGTACCTGAAACACAAGCAACCGTAGTTATCTAATTCAAGATAATTACATGATCAAATGAGGGATTCACTCGTCTTTTAACACACTTAAGGGTTGTCCCATGGACCACCCGTCACACCATCACTAGGAACCATTGCAGAATCCTCTTCTATCTCCATAGTTATGTGATCCTCAATAGCAGGAACCAAAACATGGATGATAGGGATCTTGATATAATCTGGGATCTTTAAGGATGATCCTAAGTTTGCCAATGCGTCAGCTTCTGCATTTTCTTCCCTAGGTACCTGTGTTAAACTGAAAAAAGCAAAAGAATCTGCCAATTTTTTGACTATTTCTAAGTACTTGATTAGCTTTTCACCTTTGATAGTGTAAGAACCGTTATAATGATTAGTAATTAATAGAGAATCTACATATACTTGAAGATACCTGATCCTTATATTGTTAGCTAATTGCAAACCTGCTATCAAGGCCTCATACTCTGCCTCATGATTAGTGGTTTGGAATTCACATGCAATGGATTAGGGTATAATGTCCCCCTGTGGCGATTTTAGTAGTGTGCTTTGTCTAGTTCCTTTAACACTTGAAGCTCCATCCGTGAAGAGTGTCCAAGGATCCTTGTTCTTCTTAAGTTGTTGAACTAATTCAGCTTCCCTTTGTAGATCACTACTGAAATCAGCCACAAAGTCAGCTATAGATTGGGACTTGATGGCAGTCCTGGGTTCATACTTAATGTCATATGCAATAAGCTTGATTGGCCACTTTGCCATTCTACCTGACATTTGAAATTTCCTGTGAACACTCTTGATAGGAAAGTTAGTTTTTACAATAATGGCATGAGTTTTAAAATAATGGCGTAATTTAGTAGATGCCATGATTAAAGCAAGGATAAGTTTTTCTAAATGAGAATACCTGGATTCAGCATCAAGCAAACTTTTACTTACATAATATACAGGATGTTGAGAGCCTTCATGATCCTTAACTAGGACCGCACTTACTGCTTTAGTCGAAACAACTAAGTATAAGGATAATGATTCTCCATTTTCTGGTTGCATCAGGGCTGGTGCTGAGAATAGATAATCCTTAAGAACCTTGAGTGCAGCTTCATGCTTATCAGTCCACTCAAACTTCTTATTCTTCGTTAATATGGCTTACATGCCTTGTGCAATTTGTCTACCTCTTCTTGGATAATGACATTTCTTTCGGGTGCAAATTTCCTCCTTTCTTGGTGTATTGGCTTGAAAGACCTGTCAATACCAAGTTTGTGAATAATAAAATCCTTAGATATAGCTGTCATGTCTTCATGTTTCCAAGAAAAGGTAGATTTTCTTCTTTTCAAGAAGGATACTAAATCCTGCTTAATACTGTCTAGGATCCCGGATCCTGAAAAATTTTGGATTCAGGATCCTCTGGGTTCAATAGTGTTGGGATTGAACCCTACCAGAGGAACAGATAATAAAAGCCAAAACTGGATCAGGGCAGTGGATCCAGAATAAGCAGATGTTGCATACAAGTCTCTCCCCTTGAAAGTGGTTTTCAACATCTGCTGACCTCCTATCTACTGATCGTGCAAGCTACTGACCGACAAACTGCTACTCAAGTAAAGACCTGATGAAAGACTAAAGCTCTGCTGTTCAATCTACTGCCTTGAGTCAAGCACTGCTGATCCGGACAAGTACTGCTGGGATCACAGCAGTGGAGGGATGCAGCAGTTGTTTATCCAGTCTTTATGTATTGTAATGTAATAAGTAGTAGTTAGTCTAGCAGTGATTGTATAGATCAGAGGTTAGAGTTTGTTAGGAGGTTATATGTCACTTTCATGGTGACGTCAGCTTAGATGCTCAGTGGTTTGCTAGTGCCTATAAATAGAACAGTGCTCTGTACTGTTCTATTATCTCTTTGCAACAATCGTCTTCTCTGCACGAACAAACACTGAGCTCTGGCTAAGGGGGAGTTTGTATTCAATCATTTCAATTGTAATTGTAATTGAAATAAATTCAATCCTTCGGCTCATTGTGAAAAATGTTTGATCAAAGCAATACTCTCGTTTGATTGTATGCAAAGTTTGTTTCCATCTTAATTCCGCTGCACAACTCATCCATTTCCATCTTAATTTCAAACGATCAAAACCAAAATCAGATCCATCAATTGGTATCAGAGCTAGGACAGTCAAATTTGATTTAACAATCATTTTGACATAAATAGTTCAGCTCAAAATCGTTGATATCGATAGTTTGTTCGTTTGTGTTGAAAAACAGAGCAAGGTTTAATCACCATTAAAGTTGATTAATCAGTGTCTGTAAAATAACCGGGATGACGTCACAATCTCAAGATGATAAGAATAACATTGGCTCGCTTTTTAAACCACCTATGCTTAAACGAAATGAATACAACATCTGGGAGCGGAGGATGGGGCACATCCTCGCTCAATAGAACACCGAGTGTTGGAGGTCTGTTGTTTTTGGTCCCCACGTTCCTATGGTGCCAAGCGCTGAAGATGCTAAGAAGTCCGTTCCTAAACCAACTGAAAACTATACTGAAACTGATTTTCAAAAGTTCGAACTCGATGCTAAAGCATTTAGCATCATAGCATCTGCGCTACCCAATGAGATTTACGCTGGACTGTTACACTGTAACAGTGCCAAAGAGCTTTGGGATGCGCTGAAGGAACAGTTTGGGGGAACCGAAGAAGTCATTGAAAACAATAGGGAAATACTGAACCAGCAGTATGAAACATTTTGTCACATCAAGGGTGAATCACTGACTCAACAATTTGAGCGGTTCAGCTGTCTCATAAGTGAACTAAGGCTTGTTAAAGTAACTTTTCCAAATTCAAATCAAAATAGCAGGTTCCTTAGGTCACTACCAGAAAAATGGGACACCATAGCTTTTGTCACCAGAAACTCTGCTGAGTTCAAAGATCTGACCCTGACCCAACTTCATGGTCGACTCCTGACCTATGAAAGGGAGTTGAACCAGAAAAAGAGGTTGCAAGAGTCTGGAAAAGTTGCTGATGATTACTCATTCGATAGCACAGCTCTTTTTGGTCAGGAAGAATCTGGGAGCAGTGGTAAGGATCAGGGTTATGATCACTTCATTGATATAACTGCTGGTGCAAATTTTAACAACCCTGATCCTCACTCTGCAAGCTATGCATTTACAGCTAATGAAAACCAGATGTCAGATAATTTATGTCTTGAACTCAATGATTTACAACATTTTGATCCCACTGACTTAGTAGAGATGGACATTCTGCACCAATTGGCTTTGCTCAGTGTTAGAACTAGCAAATTCTACAAAAGAACAGGGCGAAAATTCCTAGGTTTACATGGGAATCTAAGGGTTGGGTTGGATAAATCGAAAATCAAGTGTTACAAGTGCAATCGACTAGGTCATTTCGCTAGGGAATGCAGGAGTCAAACGACTGGTCCTATAATCACTCATCCTAGCTCAAACCCTAGACCTCAAAATCAAAGCACTGTGCACTATACCCAATATACCCCTGCAGCTCATGTTAACACTGCTCATTATGCAGCTGCCCCTGTGCCTGTGCATTATGTCCAAACTACTGTTCCACAGATTCAGTACGTTCAAACCCCTATCCCCCAGGCACAAGTGCAACCAGTTGCACCTCAAACAGCTGCTCCAGCAGTGGTACAACCAGATCAGCAAAGCTTTTTCACTCAAGGTTTTGTTGACTGGAGCAGTATGCCTGATGAGCTTGGTGATGAAAATTTTGCACTCTATGCATTTAATAAACCTTCTAATGATAAATTTTGTTTGATGGCATTAGAGTCAATACCAGAGGGGATTGAAATTGAAGGTGAACAGCTAAGTCCTGAAACAGTGGATAAGGTGACTGAAGCAGTGGTTACTACTGTGGCTGGTGAACTACTGCTGGGAGAAAGTTCAGGAACTCTGATTGAACCAATGACAGACCCATGGTCCGAAGAGGATAAAGAAGAAGAGAAAGATGAGAAAGCAGGTGAGAAAGAAGAAAGAGCTGATGATGAAGAAAATCATCAATGTGATTGTGCAATGATGGCTGCTGCAAAGGTATCTCCTCAAGTTCTTGAAAAACTGTGTTCTGACAATTGCATTATTGCTTTTGCTAACATTAAAGAGGTAAATGAAAACCTTCGGGATAAAATCTTAACTGATGAAGTCAAATATGAAAGGTCCATAAAGGAACTTAAAAACAAATTGACTGAAAAAGAAAAAGAGATCAGCAGTCTGAAAGAAGAGCAGAGCATAACCAAAACCCAACTCCAAACTATGGTAGAAAAATACCAAGTTTGTAAAAAGGAGTTGGAGTCTACCCAGATCACCTGTGAAAAATGGGTGGAATCATGCAAAGGGTATGAGGTTATGCTTGAAAAACAGATTAAAAGCAATGTAAAATTTGGTGTTGGTTATAGAAAACATGATGATGAAAACACTGCTTTTGAAAAATCTGTTCAAACCACTGATGTAACCACTGAGTTCATCCCCACAAACAAGAATGGCCAAGAAGTGAAAATCACTGACAAACTTGGTAACAAAATCACACTTGACAGACCAATGGGATCCTCTACTTTTGAGGAGCTTGAAAATTATCAGTTTAAACCAAAATGGTCTGATGAGTGTGATATTCTTGAAAATTTCAAGCCCATGGACTTTACATCAACTGATGGTGTTAAACCTCCAAAAGCTAAAGTCATCCCTCTCAAGGACATCCCAGCAGAGGTTAAAACCTCTGCTGCAAAGGAGTCCGAAAAGAGAAAGAAGAAAGTGTAGGATCGTTTTGCGACCCGAACGAGTCGTTCAGAAGAGATTAAATTCGTTTCAGAGGCGGAAACAAAGAAACGAACTTCGAAACAGCTTGCGTATCACTTTAAACACTGATTATATTGATATTATAGCGTTTACAATCAGTCTTCACACCGGCAGCACCTCGGTATGGAATACAAGGACCTATTCTGTTCTAACCTGTCCGCTTCAAATGACACCACAAGACCCCTATATATACTACATGCTTGTCCGCTTCAAAATGACACAATACGTTCAAGCGACCAAGCATTCAAGCGGTCAAAGTAGTTCAAGCGGTCAACACCAAATACATACAAGCGAACAAGACGAAAACTTCAATACTGTTTTCATGATTCCATGCAATCTGATTTGTATAAAGTGATGATGTCATTACTGTGATGTCATCCTTGATGTCACACATGTGATGTCATCATCCTTAAAGATGACTTCATGCTCGTTCAGATCTGCAACGCAACTGAGACTCGACATAAGACGAAGACGACAGATGAATGCACCAACAGACTCCCCCTCAGATGTTGACGAGTCTTAAATGTCGAGTATTCTCAATCTTCAGTCTTTATCAGTCTCTGTACTCTTTCTTAGCATATACCAGGATCTTCTCTTTGGCTCTAACCTCATCAGACTCCCCCTCTCATCATGATGGGATCGCCGTCTGGAATTAGCTATCACCTAGAGATCAATCCCTGGCTTTATCTCTGTTTAAGCTCATTTCCTGCACAAATTTTCTCACCACCACATAAGTTTTCACTAAAATCAATAAGAAAAACTTACTAGTAATAGTTCCTTCAAGTTCAAATTAATGACCCTGATTAACTAATCAAATTTTTTTCTCAAAATCAGTTTCTTCTTTTAAACTCACACTCCCAAACCATTTCATCATGTTCAGCACTTGAAATTTTGAATATCAGCTCTCCAACATCAGTTGTCGAAAATCTTTTTGGATTTTTCAAAATTTATGCTAAAACACACTAAAATCTTTTTGGATTTTTGAATGTAAATGAAATGCAGTAAAGAAATATTTACAGACAATATTTTTGTGAGTTTGTGTAAGAGGATCATATCAGTGTATGTGACCAATCACTAGCACCGTTAAGCTTTAAACATTTTAAGCTCTAAACGATTCACGTTGATTGACGATATTGTTGTCCACTTAAACTCAATCTAAAAACTTTCGAAATGCTTACCGATACGTTAAGGTATATTTAGATAACACTAAATTCTTATGGACCCCACAATCTCAGCATATCCCCTCATCATGCAATACTAACTCAAGTAATGCCTTTAAACTTTTATCAACTGTGATTTGTGCGAAAATAAAGCAGAATGTTTAAACATTAACAATCAGGTCGATACTTCCGTATACGCAGAGAAAGTCCAATGTTTAAACAAAATAAGAAAAATAAAACAAGTTGAAGTTGTTTAGGCTTTAACCACCAGGTCGATACTCCCGTATACGCAGAGGAGGTCCAAAGCTTAAACGAAACACCAAAGAAAATAAAGCAGAACGTTTAAGCAACAACATCCAGGTCGATACTCACGTATACGCAGAGGATGTCCGATGCTTAAACAAAATAAAGAAATAAAACAAGTTTAAATCTTTGCAAAATAAAATGCACAATCACAGTGACTTTTCAGCAAAGTTGTGAAAGTTCACAAACTTAACCAGTTTTATGTCTTTCGACAATCAGCGATTACCGAGTAGGCACACAGTCAAGAAGGACAAAACTAAGTACTATGCTTTCGACCATGTTTCCCACTAGAACTAGGCTTTTTCATTTAAGTTTGTATCGTTATCGCAAATCTACTAGTCTAGCTGAGCCTACCATCACATCTTTAGTGAGATCGCTTATCACATTTTATCTCTCCATTTCTTTAGCATGCTGTGACAGTCCAACTGATCTACTATCATTTCCTCTTTTTCACAACAAAACTCATTTTTGCATTTTTCAATGTTTTTGACATTTTCAAATTTTCTAATTTTTTAAAATTTTTACTCCCCCTAAAATCAAAATATGTCTCAATTTTGATTTTCTGGGAAAATTTGAAAATAAGCTGTACAAGAAATGTGACAACATGATGAGAATCACTTTAATTCTCCATTCACTTGGCATAAACAATCAGAACTCCCCTTACAAACAAAACATTTTCCCATTATGATTTCAAAACACTTAAGTTTGTTTTAATCAAAATGGTTTTTCCGGAAAATTAGTTTTGTAAGTCATTTCTCAAACATGGGGTTTCATTCATCACCTAGTTTTCTTTAACCACTTGTAAAAATTTAACATTTATAAGATCAATCCACAAACATCACTTGTAGAAAATCAAGTACAACTTAATGTCCCTGATTTACCACTTGTAAGACGAAATATCACTTTCGTGAATTTCTCAAGAAATGTGCCGATTCATGTTCCACGCTTACCAACCTGGGAACTCCGGCAAGTCCTGCAAAATTTCTCAAAAACACATTATACAAACATGATAAAGAATGATGCCGATTCATGATCCACGATTACCAACTTGGGATCTCCGGCAAGTCAGGTTTTTCATTTAAACAGATTCACCCAAGCCTGACTGTCCTTGGGTGATTTTGAATTCTTGTTCAACAATGGTGGAAAGTTTTCCTCATCCATTGTTAGACTAGAACTCTCAGTTTTTACCTCAACAACTGGCTCTTCTGGCTTTACCGTACCAGAATCATTGCCTGCACATGGCTTGTCTGACTTTAATCTGTCAGATTCATCGCCTGAAGGTGGCTTGTCTGACTTCAACACGTCAGATTCATCGCCGACCATTTTCTTCTTCTTCTTTCGTCCTCAGATTTGTATCTGATGAATTCGTCTTGCTTGACTTTGCAATCGAGGAAGTCGATTCATCAGAACTCTTATTTTTACCAACAGATGAACCCGAGGACAATATCTTCTGCAGATACTCTCTCGCCTTCTTCCTCTTCTTTCTCAGTCTGTCTTTTTGCCCTTGAGAAAGCTTCACTTTCATTTCCTGAACTTTAGGTTCTTGAACCTTTTGTTCTTTGGGCTTTTCTTCGATTTTGACTGGTTTCTTCTTTGCCATTTTCTGAGATTCAGCCCTCGATCTTCCCTTTGATCTCATTGGGCAATCTCTGGCAATGTGACCTCTGATTTGGAAATTATAGCATCTTCTCGTCTCATAACTCCAATTCTGGCAGTTTACAGCAATGTGTCCTCGAACACCACAAGTGTAACACACTCTGTTATCGTACCAATCACCACTATCACACCAAACACTCAGATCATAGCATTGTCTGGCTTTGTGGTGATCATCATCCCTCCTGAAAGCTGGATTTGGCTTTGAAGCACTGTGGTCAAACCTGCACCACTTATTACCAACAATTTTTGAGTTTTGATTTTCCACTTTTTTTGATTTTTTTATCACGATTGGATGATTGAACTAATGAACTTTTATTTTCTTTTTGAAGATTTTTCGGTTTTTTATCCTTTTGTTTTTGTTCCACATTCTTCTTTACAGGTTTTTGCTTTGAGCATTCACCTTTCTCAGTCAAATGTAAAACAGTTTCTTTAAACATTTCTTTTAATTTAAAAAATGTTTTCTTTTTCTCATCATCATTAGTTTTCTCATCACAATCTTCAACTTTGACTTTGTCAAAGTTTGTGACATTGTCACTTATTGAAACAGAATTGATCGGTTTTGGACAAGGATAATCTGGTGTTGATGACGAAGTCTCAAAACCTTTCAATTTCTCTTCAAGCTCTTGGATTTTAATCCGAGCTTTTTCAGCTTCATTTTCAAGCCGAATGATTTTCTGAAGATGAGAGTTTATTTCAATCTGTTTTTCAAGATTATTTTTAAAAATGGCAGATTTCTCATCTTCTAAAATCTTCATTTGACTTTGAAAATCTTTTTCAAATTTTAATTTTAATTTTTCATTTTCAAATTCTTTTTCCTTTTCTTTCAAAATCTCGTTTTTCAATGTCAAACTGTTCAAATCTCTTAACAGTTTGTCATTTTCTGATTTCAATTTCTCACAATTTTCCGTTAAATCAAAAATCTGTTTATCAGCAGATTTCTTTTCATTCTTCATCACTGAAATCTCTTCAGTTTGTTCCTCTCCCACTTGGACACCTTTACTCTTGCTCTTCTTTAATATTGATTTTCCACTTTGACTTTTCTTCTTCTCAGCATTGATCACCATCTGTTCTTCAATCTTTTTAATGAGTGGACTAATTGTCAGTTGGGAAAATTCTCCAGAAGTCTTCAAGTTTAAGATATAATTTTCCCATTCTTCTTGAGGTAAAGCACTGACAAATTTTTCAACCCATTCTTCTGATTCTTTTTTAATACCCTTCTCAGACATTGAGCGAACAAGATGGCTATACCTCTCAATGATACTCTTTGTACTTTCTCCTGGACAACCTGAAAATGAATCAAATTCTTTATTTAATACATTTATTCTATCAAGTGTTTCTTTTGTCATTTTAAAGAAATTGATATCCATGATTCGGAAGCGAAGAATTTCTCAAACAAGCTTTCACACGAACTGATTCACCTAGTCAAATCACTCAAAAACTCCCAACACAATCTGAATTACTTCCAAACTGTTTTACCAACTTCAATGGGTCGAGACTTGAATCAAAACAACACAATGATTGAGCCGAAAATTTTGGTTAAATGATGATTGGGCCAAACTTCACACATGCAAACTAGCCGACAACACTTAAAATGTGATATGTATTTTGAATTATGATTGGGCCGCTAACATTCAAAGCACATGGGTCTGATGTTGTCCTAATTCTACTAATCACATGCAACAAGCAGACAATTTTAATGCATATCACATGCAAAACACTTCTTGAAAATGGCTGATAACTTTTAAATGTTCACATGCAAACCTATTAAATGTCTGACAACAAGCACATGCAAACATGCACACTTTAAATCTTTTGAACTACAATCACATGTATTACTGAATAGTGGCTGACAATTGTTAATAAAGATCACATGTAACTCTTGAACAAAACCAACTGACAACCTTTTTTATTATTACACAAATCGATGCACTATTCAAGCAATGTGTCGGTTTCAAGCGGTCATGACGTTTTCAAGCGAGCAAATTATTTCAAGCGATTAGATGTTTACAAGCGGTCAGACGATGTATTTTCAAGCGATTGAACGATTTCAAGCGGACAAATGATGTTATGTTCGCTGAACAGATGATGATGTCAGCAACTACGAATCACTTTCAAGCGAGTAGACCGATTTGAAACAGATTTAAGTCGTTTTTAAACTTGAAACTTTCTAGGATTTGTTAATACATGATTACGCACAAAATGTGAAAGTTTGAGCCGATTTTAACCGTGAAAATTTATAAATTTTGAAAAGAATGATGTAGAAATTAGAAAAGTGATTTAAACAAGCTGTTTTTGCGAAATCTCTTCCTCCTGAGCTCTGATACCAATTGTAGGATCGTTTTGCGACCCGAACGAGTCGTTCAGAAGAGATTAAATTCGTTTCAGAGGCGGAAACAAAGAAACGAACTTCGAAACAGCTTGCGTATCACTTTAAACACTGATTATATTGATATTATAGCGTTTACAATTAGTCTTCACACCGGCAGCACCTCGGTATGGAATACAAGGACCTATTTTGTTCTAACCTGTCCGCTTCAAATGACACCACAAGACCCCTATATATACTACATGCTTGTCCGCTTCAAAATGACACAATACGTTCAAGCGACCAAGCATTCAAGCGGTCAAAGTAGTTCAAGCGGTCGACACCAAATACATACAAGCGAACAAGACAAAAACTTCAATACTGTTTTCATGATTCCATGCAATCTGATTTGTATAAAGTGATGATGTCATTGCTGTGATGTCATCCTTGATGTCACACATGTGATGTCATCATCCTTAAAGATGACTTCATGCTCGTTCAGATCTGCAACGCAACTGAGACTCGACATAAGACGAAGATGACAGATGAATACACCAATAGAAAGAAAAGATCAATAACCTGTTTTGTGAATTCTGTGAGAAAATGAATCATCTAACAAAAGATTGTTTCCATTTAAAAGCTTATGATTTGAACAAAACAAGTGTCATTGTTCCAGCTGAAAGCTGCATTGTTTATGGTAAATCAAACCACAAAACTCAAGCATGTGTGTATCTCAAAAACTTTGATGTGAAAAAGAATGAGTACATTGCTAAAACATCCTTGAGTCCATCAACATCATCTGTCAAATTCACCAAAAACCAACCACTGTTTGTGCCAGTTCAAACAGCTGTCACAAAACAGCTGAACCAAAGATCTGTCAAAAGAGATGTTCAGGTTACTGATGCACCCCCTGCCAATCAGTTCAGAAAAGGCAAGGAAAAACAGTCTTACCAAAGGATTCCACACATTTATGAGGCCTACAAAAGGCCCTCTAAACCTAAAGTGAACAGGCATCCTTTTGGGTACCAACAGGTGATTGGCCAAGACCCCCAACAGTGGTTAGCAAGAAACAGTACTAAAACTGTCCAAACCCCTGACCTAACCACTGTCCATCTATGTGCATCCATCCCAGACACTGTTGAGACCCCATCCAAAGCCTTATTGGCTTTGGAAACCCTAATGAACTAATCCTTTTACTTCATGTGCAGGGAGCTTCTGCCTGTTTAGATAGCCTTTGGTATGTTGATAGTGGAGGCTCCAGGCACATGACTGGATGTAAAGCCCTACTCAAAGATTTCAAAATTCATGGAGGGGGTGATATATCCTTTGGGAATAACAGTAAAGGGAAAGTTCTGGGGTCTGGTACAGTTCAATCTGGAAATGTAAAATTTGAAAATATCAATCTGATAGACATTCTGAAATTCAACCTCCTGAGTGTTTCACAAATGAGTGACAAGGGGTATGGGTCATTCTTCACAAAGGAGTGTTGTAGGATTGTTGGACCAGAAATGGTCAAAAAGATTGAAGCAAAATAAACACTGGTCAAACAAAACTTGTTGCTCAAAGAAGTGGCAATGTTTATGTTGTTGATATGTCAAAAGAGTGTCCCAGAGCTGATGCCTGTCTGTTCTCAGCTGCCTCTAATAAAGAGACAGAACTTTGGCACAGAAGACTGGGGCACACAAATCTTAAGACAATCACTGAAATTTCAAAAAATGGTTTGGTAAGAGGCCTACCACAAAATTGTTTTCATGTCCTGAACATTGCATTTCCTGTTTAAAAGGAAAACAGCATAAAAGTTCTTATAAGTCCATTGAAGAGTCCAAAACAACCCAGTGTTTGCAAATGCTACACATGGATTTGTTTGGCCCAGTTCAAGTCATGAGTCTCAAGAAGAAAAGATATTGTTTGGTTATTGTTGATGACTTCTCTAGGTTTACATGGACTTTCTTTTTACACTCAAAAGATGAGACTGCAGGCATTTTGCAAGAATTTGTGACACAGGTTGAAAAGCAATTTGACCTTCCAGTGAAAAGCTTCAGGAGTGACAATGGCACAGAATTTAAAAATAAGGAGTTGGATGCCTTCTGTGTGAAGAAAGGGATTGTAAGGCAGTACAACATCCCTAGAACACCAGAGCAAAATGGGGTAGTTGAAAGAAAGAACAGAACTTTGATTGAGGCTGCCAGAACCATGCTTGCTGATTCAGGTTTGCCATTAACTTTCTGGGCAGAGGCAGTAAACACTGCTTGCTATGTCCAGAACAGAGTTTTAATAAACCCCAGGCCCAAAAAGACTGCTTATGAAATTCTGTATAAAATCAAACCACTGATCTCATACTTCAAAGTGTTTGGCTGTCCATGCTTTATTTTGAACTTAAAAGATTCCATTTCAAAATTTGCAGCCAAAATTGATTGTGGTTATCATCTGGGGTACTCAACCACTGCCAAGGCCTACAAAGTGTTTAATACACGGACCAAGGCAGTGGAGGAGACTTTGAATGTAAAGTTCAATGAATTTTTATCAATGAAAATTCCAGCAAATCCTGCAGATCTGTTTGATCTTGATAAATTCACTTTTGAAAATACTGCTGTCAAGACTAACAGTGCAGGTCCATCAGAGGATTCAACACCAGACTATGGGTATGAAATCATCATCCCTCAAAGGTCTGCCAAAATGGGAAGAGCATCAGATGTTCACAACAGCTGTCAAAGCTCAACCACTGCTACCTCAACAGTTGTTGACCAAAGTAGCTCATCAACCACTGCTTCCACATCCTCAAACACTGCTGACAAAAGTCCCCAAACAGTGGATAAAAGTCAGCATGTGTCCACTTCATTACCTCCCATTCCACCACCTTTTGAAGCCATTGTTGGATCATCAAAGTCCCCAGCAGTGGTTAGCTCAGATGATACACATTTGCAACCTTCACCAACAAATGCCATCATTCTATACCAAGGAGATTTAATCTACTTGAGATCTCATCCACCTGATCAAATCATTGGCAACATAAATGAAGGGGTGCTCACAAGAAGCCAAACCCAAAACATTTGTCTTTTTGCTGGTTTTCTATCACTCCATCAGCCAGTCAAGTACCAAGAGGCACTGAAAGACAACAGCTGGGTAGAAGCCATGCAAGAGGAGCTTCAACAGTTTAAAAGACAACAAGTATGGGAGCTTGTACCACTGCCAGAAGAGGTTAGTCCCATTGGCACAAAGTGGGTCTTCAAGAACAAAACTGATGAAAGGGGTATTGTTGTCAAGAATAAAGCCAGGCTTATGGTTCAAGGTTACAGACAGGAAGAGGGGATTGACTATGATGAAACTTTTGCCCCTATAGCAAGATTGGAAGCTATAAGACTGTTCCTGGCCTTTGTTGTCAACCACAATATGAAGGTGTTCCAAATGGATATCAAAAGTGCTTTCCTCTATGGTACAATTCAAGAAGAGGTGTATGTATGTCAACCTCCAGGTTTTGAGGATCCATTTTATCCAGATCATGTCTACAGGCTAAACAAAGCCTTGTATGGCTTGAAACAAGCACCTAGAGCCTGGTATGAAACTCTTTCCAACTTCCTACTCTCAAATGGTTTCAAAAGAGGTACCATTGATAAAACACTGTTTCTAAAATGGAGAGGGAAGGATTTAATGATTGTCCAAATTTTGTGGATGACATTATTTTTGGAAGTACATGTAACAAAATGTGTGAAGAGTTTAGGGAACTCATGACAGCTGAGTTTGAAATGAGTGCAATGGGTGAGTTGCAATGCTTTCTTGGTCTCCAAGTTCAGCAAATGCAAAATGGTACTTTCATTCATCAAAGCAAATATGCAAAAGAACTTTTAAACAAATTTGATATGAATGATTGTAAACCATGCAGCACACCCATGGCAACAAATAAGCTGGTCATGTCTGATGAAAAGGATGAGCTGATTGACCAAACTCTATATAGAAGCATGATTGGGTCTTTGCTGTACCTAACTGCATCTAGGCCAGACATCATGTTTGCAACATGTGTTTGTGCAAGAAGTCAATCAGCCCCTAGAAAATCCAATCTTATTGCTGTGAAAAGGATATTCAGATACATAAAAAGTGCTCCCACACTTGGTATCTGGTATCCAGCTAATGGGAATATCAAGCTTTCAGGATTTTCAGACAGTGACTTTGCTGGATGTAACACCACAAGGAAGTCCACATCAGGAGGGTGCCAGTTTCTAGGTGATTGCTTAGTTTCATGGCAAAGCAAAAAGCAAGCAGCTGTTTCAACATCCACTGCTGAAGCTGAATACATTGCTGCTGCAAGCTGTACAACCCAACTCCTGTGGCTTCAAAACCAGTTACTGGATTTTGGTATCACTGCCTTAAAGAAACCACTGATGTTGGATAGCCAGGCAGCAGAAAATATCATCAAAAATCCAGTTTCCCATTCAACCACCAAACACATCGACATCAGACATCACTTTGTGAGGGATTGCTATGAAAAATGTTTGATTTCTCTGCATCATGTCCCAACTAAAGACCAGTTGGCAGATGTGCTCACAAAAGCACTTGATACAGCCACCTTTGAAAGCTTGGTCTCTAGAATTGGGATGCTAAACATGGAATAACAAGCAACATCTTGTCGTTCTATGAATAAAGCATTAAAATGTTTTCAGAAAATCAAAAATCCATCCTTAAAAATAGCTAAAATTTTCATTAAATCCTTAAAAGTCTGCCATAACCACTGATTGTTCAAAAGACTGTTCTACTACAAAGTCCGTCCACTGCTGAAAGCCATCCTCTGTTCTCTCATTCCCTTGATAAACTCTGTTGTTCAAAAGCAGTGTCTTATCCACTGATATGCTATCCACTGATAGTGAAAATCATCCACTGCTTCCATTTTACCGTTGTAACCACTGCCTTCATCAGTAACTTTCATAAAAGTACTGTCCTTCATTTCTTCAGAGTTTGGCATGTGGGCAGTACATAGTGGTCAGTACTTTTGTAACCGCTGCCACGTCAGCCTTCACTTTTTCCTCTATAAAATCCCCACTTCACATCAAAAACAGGGTTTTACTGTCGAATTGAATTCTCAAAAATTCTCTTCTCAAAACAGTTTTTCCATCTCATTTCTTCACAAGTTTCTTCGATCATCATCTTCAAAATGACAAAATCGAAGCAATCTGCAAAACCCACCTCCAAATCATCGTCGAAAGCGGCCTCTCAAAAGGCTAATCCCACTGAAATTCCACACAAACCATCTCACAATCTTCTGGGTCTTCTCACAAAACCCGGCACCACAGAAGCTTTCGACTCCATCATCGACACAATGGCTAAATCAAAGTACAAAACTTTGTTAACAGCCGATGCACCAATCTATTTGACAACCCAAAGAGAGTTTTGGAAGAATGCAACCCTTGAAAAACAAGGAGACACTGTAAAAGCCATCAACTCTTCTTTAAAGGGTAAAGTTGTTCAACTCACGCCACAATCTATATCAGAAGTCTTTAAACTCGAGGATCAGCAAGGTAAAACTTCTTTCCCTAAAAACGAGTTAAAAATTGACTTCATTGAGAGAGGGTATGCAGACACAATGATGAAGAAAGCTACCTTACAAAAAGGTTTCTTTCCTTCTGCAACAAGATTTTTATTCCATACCCTCCTCATGTGTGTTTCAAACAAAACCACTTCTTTTAATGAAATACCATTAAAGATTCAAAATCTGGGATATGCTATTCTTCAAGAAGAAAATTTTAATTATTCTCAGGAAATCTTTAATGATTTGGTTAATAATGTTGAAACAAAATCATTCTTACTGTTTCCCAGATTTTTAAGCTATTATTTTGAAAAGAAATTCAGTAAGGATGATATTGTTGCAATAAACCAAGGTGACTCTTTACAAATGCACAGCTTAACCGCTGAAACTTTTACAAGAATGTCAACACCTTGCAAAACACAAGCAGAGGTGCCTGAGCAGAATTTAGCAGCTACCACTGCTCCTCAGGTATCTGCTACTGAGCCCACTGCTCAAGGTGATCAAAGTAGAAACACAACTGCTTTGAAACCCACACCTAAAATCACCAAAAAGCCACACAAAAAGAAAAATCAAAAACCCCCCAAACCCATCAAAAAGGAAACTCTGGAGGATGAGATACCAGAGGAACTGCCTGTGACAACACAAAAGTCACAAGAAACCACTGCTGTTTCTTCCTCACAGCAGTTGGTACAAATATCTCAACCCATAACCGAAACTCCTCCTACTTCTTCTCAAAAAGAACAGGTTGTACAAATAGGGTCTCCACATCATGATGCTCTAGAAACACTCGTTTCCATCATCCACAGCCCAATGCCCGGGGCAAATCCTCTTTCTACACCAAATATCACATCCACAATTCCTTCACCAACTAAACTTCTGTTGGATGCAATCGATTTGAACCAGGCACCAACCAGTCCTTCTCAATCACCTATTAATGAGAATATACCTCAACAAATGACTGGGCCTGATGTATCAATCCTTGCTAACCCACCAACACAACCTGAGGAGGTTACACCCCTTGAGTTACAAGTAACTCTTGGTGGTATTCCAAGTGACGTAGCCACTACAAATGTTGAACCCACTGGTTTACATTTGGACAGTGGTTACATTAATAAGACTTCCTTGGAGGCAATTCCTTCCATAGCACCTCTGACATCTACCAGAGGACTTTTCTTGACCTCTGGCAACATCAAAAGACTGTCAAGTGTTGAAGGAAGAAGACCCCAGTACCAAGAAAAGGGGGCATCAGTGGTTAATGTTTGGAGTAAACTCCCTACCTCAACCACTGATAAAACCACTGCTAGTGGGAAATCAGATCATCCCATTAAATTGGGTGATGGTTTAAAGTACCAGAAATTGACGGATCGTGTTGAAAAACTTAATAACTCTGTTGCAGAACTCAAAGATATGTTACAACAGTTGTTACAAGTACAAAAGGCGCAATCCACTGCTGTTCCACCTCAAGCACCTGCTCCACCACAAGCACCTGCTACAAATGAGCTCTGGAACTTATTTCAACATTTTCTCCATCAACAAGCACAAATGGCAGATCAGCAACATGAAAAACATGTACTACAGCTGAGAAATACAATGGAGTCTAGGTTCAGGAACACCCAAGCTGATCTCAAGGCTCTAAAAGCTCAGACCATGCATACCACTGGCACTGCTCCTCCAACTGTCCTCTTTATTGATCAACTCCCTCCAGATAATGCCAAAAAGGGGGAGAAAATTCAAGAGTGGAAGAAGAAGGGAATAAATGATGGTCTTTACATTGAACCAGAAAAGGATGCCATGACCAGAAATATCCCTTTGCCAGATGGTAGCAAGCAAATTGATGAGACCACAAATGCATTGGCAGAAGCATTTGCAAGTGTCAAAAAGGATAGAGAGGCCAAGAAGAAAGCTAGGGTGGATTATCCAGATCAGGGTACTTCTGGGTCAAAGGATGATGAAAATCCTGTTGATGAAAAGAAGAAGCCTACTAGAAAAGTAAGGCAACCCAAATCCATCTCAACCAGACGTTCAAAGTCTGCTCCAAAACCACCATCCAAAACAGCTGTTGTAACTCCTGTTGTATCAACTACTGCTGGTGCTTCAGTGGTTTCAACATCTGTCCTCACCTCAACACACACCACTTCAACACACACCACTTCAACACACACCACATCCACTGCTTTACCACCATCACCATCAAAAACAACATCACCTCCTGCCAAAAAGCAGAAGACAGCAGATGTTATAACATTTGTTGTAATGACAACAGTGGTTGAAGCACCAGTTGTTTCAATTGCTGTTAGTCAATCACCAACCACTGTTCCACCCAAAACATCATCAGTCCCTCCTCAAACAAAAAGGAGAAGGCTAATCCTAAAAGATGATGACACATCTCCACCACCAACATCTTCAAAATCTCTGTCACTTGTCACAATTCCAAAACCCATGCCTCTCTCTTTAGCTCAAATTCTAAAGTCATTACCTCCTGCTGGTGTCTCATTTCCTCTGGAACTCATTGTAGTTAGGGAAGAAATCAAATCCTTTTACTATGAGGATGACCCAGCTAAAAGGAGTTTGCCATCAGTTGAAGGATATCCCAGGCCTAACAATATCGAAGAATATTTGAAACTCAAGGCCAAGCAAGCAGAGGATATCGCAATCAGAAACAGACAAGGGAAATCTGATAGAGAATTTCAGCAAAACTATCAGTTTCTACTCACACAGGTCAGAGCTATGGAGCAATTTGCCAAAAATGTATGTCAGCAAATCTCAGAAAGGGCAGATGAGTCCTTGAGAAAAGACTACATTGAGAACATCATGACCTACAAGAAATACAAGGGGGAGAAACACATGTACAAAAACTGGACCATTCCTGAGCTTGAAAAAGAGGCAGCCAGGATTCAAGAAATGATCAAAAATAAGGTCAAGCAGACTCCTCCTGAAAAGTTTAAACAGTTTGAAGCTGATAAGGCATTAGAGTTGAAGAGAATGAAAGAGGAGCTGATAGCAGCTGATTATGGGTCAAAGAATTCAGTGACAAAGTGGGGAGAAGACAGGGTCAGGGCTACCTACAAAAGGTTAGAGGAACTTAGAAAGAAAGATCCAAAAGTTCCACTAAAGCCTGACTACTCCAAAGCAGAGGTCTCAAAAAGACCACCAAAGCTGTGAGTAAAAAGAACCACTGCTCCAACTGGTGCTGCCATCTACAAAAGAAGGAGTCAAAACCAGTCAGGTGCTGAAACAATTCAAGAGCTTAAAGCTGGAAATGCTGTTGTAAAAGAGGGCATTAAATTAATGATAAAAGAAGATCTTGAATTGGAACAATCTGCAAGTACTGCTCAGCCAGTCATGAATAGGCCAGCCTCACCAAATACCTCAGCAAATAAAAATCTCCCAAGAAACCCACCAGGCTCAAAAATACAAAAGTAGGAAACTGACAAACAGACCTGCGTATTGACTTTGCTCAGGTCTGGTGGAGAAGTGAAGAAAATATCAAGGGAACAAGCTCTTGGCCTGAGTCTTGAAGATTTGCAGGATCTCCTTGATCTTCCACTTAGCAGGGATGATGATGACACAGACGCCCTAGACTTTGAACTACAATTTAAAGGTCAGATAAGGGAACTGTTGATGAGGCAATAAAGTTCCACAATAATGAAGAGTTTTGGCATTATCTGTTCCAGGGGGGATTGTTGGGATTGAACCCTACCAGAGGAACAGATAATAAAAGCCAAAACTGGATCAGGGCAGTGGATCCAGAATAAGTAGATGTTGCATACAAGTCTCTCCCCTTGAAAGTGGTTTTCAACATCTGCTGACCTCCTATCTACTGATCGTGCAAGCTACTGACCGACAAACTGCTGCTCAAGTAAAGACCTAATGAAAGACTAAAGCTCTGCTGTTCAATCTACTGCCTTGAGTCAAGCACTGCTGATCCAGACAAGTACTGCCGGGATCACAGCAGTGGAGGGATGCAGCAGTTGTTTATCCTGTCTTTATGTATTGTAATGTAATAAGCAATAGTTAGTCTAGCAGTGATTGTATAGATCAGAGGTTAGAGTTTGTTAGGAGGTTAGATGTCACTTTCATGGTGACGTCAGCTTAGATGCTCAGTGGTTTGCTAGTGCCTATAAATAGAACAGTGCTCTGTACTGTTCTATTAGCTCTTTGCAACAATCGTCTTCTCTGCACGAACAAACATTGAGCTCTGGCTGACGGGGAGTTTGTATTCAATCATTGCAATTGTAATCGTAATTGAAATAAATTCAATCATTCGGTTCATTGTGAAAAATGTTTGATCAAAGCAATACTCTCGTTTGATTGTATGCAAAGTTTGTTTCCATCTTAATTCCGCTGCACAACTCATCCATTTCCATCTTAATTTCAAACGAAAAATACAATCAAAACCAAACTCAGATCCATCAAATAGAATATCCTTGACGTCTTGCTCTCTTGCCTCCATGACGTCTTGCTCCTTGGAGGCTAGCTTCATTGAAGAAGTGTAACAGTTCTTTGCCTCATGCTGATCACTTTCTATCTTCACCATATCTCATAGAGTGGGGAGCTTGACACATTGATGATATGTTGAGGGGGACTGCCTTCATATCGTGTATCCATGGCCTGCCAAAGATAACATTACAGCAAGATAAGCAATCAATAACATAGAATTTTTTTTAACATAATTCACTCCCTCTTTATAGATAGGAAGTTTGATGTCCCCCAATGTAATCTTTGTCTCTCCACTGAATCCCACAAGGACAGATGATCTTTGGACAATATCGGATTCAAGGATGTCCATTCTATTGAGGACATCCAACTGGATTATGTTCACTGAGCTTTTCCCATCAATGAGAATCCTGCGAACAAAATGGTTAGATATAAATAATGTAATAACCAAACCGTCATGATGAGGATCATGTATGTCGACATGGTCATCCCCATCAAAGTATATGACTTTTTCCTGGGTAAGGATGGAAGTTCGAACAGGTCTGTCCCTATTCTCCATCTTTGTTTCCTTTGCATGTCTCTTAGCTGCTGAGAACCTCTGGAGATTAAATGGATGATTTGAGCATCAGCTGGTGGAGGATGAGCTTTTTCAGGAACTTTCTCAGGATCCTTGATCCTTGACTTTTTCCTTCCAAGCAATTCCTTCAAGTATCCTTTGCTCAAAAGATAACCTATCTCCTTCCTTAATGCTATGCACTCATCTGTGAGATGACCAGAATCCCCATGGTAAGCACACCATTTCGATTCGTCTTTGGTGGCAGGCGGTTTGTCATTCTTCCTTGGCCACCTAACCTTGTCACCTAAACTCTGCATAGAAAGGATTAGTTCATTATTATCAGCAGAAAAACAATATTCAGAAATAGGAGGATAATCCTCATCATCTTCCTCTTGTTCCACAACATGCACATTCTGGTTGTCATGCTTGGAGTATTGCTTGGATCAGTTATCCTTGAGATAGGATCCTTATTTGTCTTGCATTGAGGATCCTGACAATCTCTCGTGGATCCTTTTGTCATCCTCTAAACAGATGAACCTAAGGGCCCTGTTCCTTTCCTCATCTAAGTTCCTGTAAGGGGTCATGACAAGATCATCATAGAACATTGAATCCCTAAGTAAACCCATTTTAAAGGCTTCTACAGCCGTAGCTATATCCAGGTTAGGGATATCTAAGGATTCTTTACCAAACTTAGAGATGTAATCTCTAAGTGATTCATTTTGACCTTGTGTTACCCTATATAGATCACTAGTTAATCGTTCAAATTTTCTACTACATGAAAATTGACTATTAAACAGATTAAGTAGATTAGCAAATGGAGTAATAGAGTAAGGGGGAAGACTTAGCAGCCATTTAAGAGCAGATCCTGTGAGTGTGGATCCAAAACCCTTGCATAGACATGCTTCTTTTAACCTCTCAGGAATGGGATTAATCTCCATTCTTTCCCTTGTGACTTCCATCTGGAATTTCAGGAATGGGCTTAACCACTCCTGGAACGCTGGATATCAAATCTTTGAGTTTCTGCAATTCCTTAGCCATAGCTTGGTTGATTCCTGTATCCTGCATGAAGCCATGGTTAGCATTATAAGAAGTATTCAAAGTGTTACCTCCTAATGGATTCAAGGTTGGAATTCCAGATGTGAATCCATATTGACGGGATTCTGGCATAACTGAGGAACCAGGGGAAGCAATGGTCTGCATTGGTATGAAGTCTCCTAGATGAACATATGAACTTCCGGGTTGCACACTCCTTAAGCATCCTTGATCCTGGAAGATGTTGGATCCTTGATGTGCTGTGAATGAAGGTCTTGGAGGATAATCCATGGATCCGAAAACCTAAGATGAGGATCCTTGAACCTGGAAGGAGGATCCTTGAACTTGAGATGAGGATCCTTGAACCTGGAAGGAGGATCCTTGAACCTGAGAGGATCCTTGAACCTGAGAGGATCCTTGAACCTGGGAGGATCCTTGAACCTGGGAGGATCCTTGAACCTGAGAGGATCCTTGAACCTGAGAGGATCCTTGAACCTGAGAGGATCCTTGAACCTGAGAGGATCCTTGAATTGGCTGCGTCCCCATGCATTCTCCTAAACTGGTGAAGAATCCCTGATGCTGAAATGAGGATCCTGAAGGCTGGAAAGAGGATCCTTGAGCCTGAGACATTGCCGATGATCCAGAACGCATTCCTGTTGATCCACCCTGGTATTGGACATCTGGAGCTGTAAAGTGCCAGGAAGTTATGACCGGAGTGTCGAAATTCAATGACCTTGGTATCAGAGGAGAGTGATCCTCCATTGATTTCTTCTGTTTCTTGATCTCAGCGATCTCTCGGAGGATCCTTTCGTTGGTTTTGTCCTGCTCTTGTGTGTGATCCCTTATCTGCAAAATCAGAGTAAAAAGATCATTAGTAGTAGGATTAGAGGAAACAGAAGAAGCTGGTGGTTTTGGGAAAATGGGGGTTTGTCTCCTCGTAGCATTTTCAGCATTCTTCTGGGATCCAGAAGGTGGTGGAGACAAAGGTGGAACGCCTTGTGAAGAACTGATTGCCGGCATTGAACTTGAAGTGTTCTTCGCTGAGGAAGCCATCCGCTTGGTTGTAACGAACTGAAATGACCACAAAAATATGAATCTTCTTAGGAATGAAGCACCAATTGCCCCACGGTGGGCGCCAAACTGTTTTGGTCAAAAATCAAGCAAAGATAATGCAACCAAATCTTTTGTTGTGAGGTGTGATGCTTGAATCAATGAACAATATTAAGGATCACTCAGAAATGTAATGAACAAGTGACACAATGATTTATACGAGGAAAAAGCCCTTGATCAAGAGTTGATCTCTGGCATAAAAACCTCGGGTGATGGAAACTACCGATCACCAACTTAGATTAAACAGAAAATGTATTACAACTTTGGATGATAGCGAACTAGTTACAAGGATCACTAGAGTGTAATGTGCAAAAAGGTGTGTAATCGCCGAGCAAATTGTCGAGAGCTGATGAGAGCAGTTACGAGTGTGTGTGTGTAGCCAAAAATAGCCAAGTGTTCTAATCTAGCTCGCTATCCCCTTATAAATTTGGAAAATATCTAAGCTAACTAACTATCCGCATTTCGTGCAAGTCTTCCACGACCTCCATAACGTCCATATTAGTCAAGCACGTGCGGAATAAAAAGGGAATATGCTCCAGGAATATCGCCAAGACCAAGTCCAGGCACATACTCCTGCAAAACAACATCATATTCAAAGCAGATAATCGTTAGTGTAAGGATCACTATGATGACCCTGGATCCTGATCCAACAATACTCTCTGAGGATCATTAATTCAAACAGAATTGAGAATCCTTAAGCCCGACAGTAATTGAGGATCACTGATCAATTGTAAATCCTCCCCTAACAAGGATAATGCAACCAAATCTGATTTTGTGAGGTATGATGCTTGGTTAATTGTATGAACGACAAGTATATGAAATCAACGATGAACACCGAGATTTATACGAGGAAAAAGCCCTTGATCTTTAGAAGATCTCCGGCATAAAAAACCTCGGGTGATGGAAACTACCGATCACCAAATCTATTGGAAAACAATAATGATCCTTGTACAACTTCGGAAGAAAACAAGCTCAATACATTGAATTGCTAGTGTAAGTGTGTGTTTTTGCTAAGTGTTTGTAGAGAATTCGAGTGTTATGTGTTTTTTCTGTGGTGTGTACGACTTATCCCTCAAATGAGCTTGTTTCCCCTTAAAAAGATAAGAAATATCAATTAACAAACTTTCCTAAAAAGGTGGAAATGGCCCATGTTCTCCAAAAACGGTTATATTTCATCAAGCATGTGCCATATGAACGAATATTCCCCGAAATTCCAGCTAAGAATGAGTCTACTACGTCTATTACCTGCATTTAAACATTAAAAATGTGACAATTGTTAGAAAACATAAGTTCTGTTAAGGATCCTGGATCCTCAGACTCTGGATCCTCAGTCTATCTGCATCATCCGTTAAGGATCCGTGATCCATGCCCAGTCTCAGGATAGATGATCCTTAGCACAAAATCCATGCCCTAACAATTGCCCCCAATATGGCAGTTGTGATAAGGATTCACAGCTGTCATAATTCCGTTAGAAGCGGACTAGCCGTTGCTGCTAGTAACTAGTCGTTACACTGCCTATCGTCACTGATAAGACCTGCTATAATCATTATTGCAAAATATAGAGTTAGAGATAACTCCTCAAATGCCTTTACAGACAAGAAGATCCTTCTGTTTGTGGAGAATGAATCCTTCTACATAGTTCGCTATTAACCTTCCTGCACTTTAATATCTGCATAGACACTTTAACTGTTAGATAGCCATGTCCGGCCTGGGTGGATGGTCCACGGTTTTGCTGGTGAAATCCAGGCCAGATGATTTTGATACATAATGAATGGGTAATAACATTAAACTTTTTCGGCTACATCTGTTGTTTCTTCCCTCTTTATTTTTCATGTATGCTTTCTATTTTCAAAGATATCATCGCCAAACAATTGGAAAGTTATTGGAAATCTGATGATAATGTTAGACTTTTAACAGAAAACTTGAAGTGTTCATATAAATGTGGATCAATGATCCTTAACCAAAAAGGATAAGAGACAACTTGCAGCTTAGAAAAAGTTAGAATATAACATACCAGAGAATCCAAGTTAGGATTCTATATCCTTGTAAACTAATACTGAATAAAATGTGTGAAAAGTAAAGTTTCCAGGATCCTTATTGTCAGAACTTGTATAACTTTAGAGTTCCAAAATCCTGCAAGAAAACAAATTAGGACAAAGCCAAATAATTGGGAATGAACCCATAATAACTGGGGACAAGCCCAAATAAACTGGGGACAAGCCCAACAAACTGGGGACAAGCCCAAATAAACTAGGGACAAGCCCTACAAACTGGGGACAAGCCCAAATAAACTGGGGACAAGCCCAAATAAACGGATATAAACTGGGGTCAAGCCCAAATAAACTTGTGTAAACTGGAGTATGGCCCTCACTGGCGACTATCCAAACTTGAGCGACATGAAAATGCCGAAACCTTAGCTAACGTGAAAACGTTAGAAACCTTAGGAACGGATGTATGGTACGTCTACCATTATACGTAGGATCCTGAATACAACCAGTACAATGAAATTGTCAGCCCCTAAAGCGGGTACTGGTCGCATTGCCTTGAACTACACCAGGATCATCGTGCGCTACCTGGCGAAACTGGGGACAGGCCCAAAACTGGGGACATGCCCAAAACTGGGGACAAGCCCAAATAACTGGATACTTCTGTAAAATGATAACAACTCTGCAAAAGCTTAAACTTTATGAAAATAGATGTTAAATGTTTAACATCTTTGCCTTATGATAAGTAATAAGTATAAAATGAATGAAAATGAAAGTAATGTGTTACCAAATGTAGAATCATATATCCTTTGAGGATCCCGGATCCTTAATCAGAATACTGGTATCGCTGAGGATCCCTGATCCTTCTTACTTAAAGTATTTCTTTAGATGAACAGCATTCCAAGCTCTTGGTAAGAGGTCACCATCTATTGTTAACAAATGATATGCCCCCTTTCCTGCTTCAGCTTCAATTAAGTAGGGACCTTGAAATCTTCTGAACCTGACATTCTTGTTGTATGCTCCATCAATTCTTTGTTGATAACTGGCCATCAAATCTGGTAATAATAGGATGAAGGAGCTCCACTGGTTGATGAAGGATAATGCTATGTCTTTGACAAGCATTACATTTCTTTGTGTATTCCACAGCATACTTCTTCCTCATAGGCCAATAGCATCCTGTTCTGAGGATCCTTAAGAATAGTGCTCTGCCCCCAGTGTGGTTCCCACAGTCTCCTTCATGAAAATCCTTTAGAACTTCTTGAATTTCTGGATCCTCAATGCACCGCAACTAGGGACCTGCAAGAGATATCTTGTATAACATGTCATTTAGTATGGTGAATTAAGATACCTTGACTTTGAAAGCTCTGGGGTTTTCTCCTGTAGGAATCTCTCCATGTTGTACATATCTCAGGATCGAAAGGATCCAGGATCCTGAATTTGATTGTGCACCATCACTAGGTATGATTGCAGAATCCTCTACTATCTCCATAGCTGTGTGATCCTTAATTGCAGGAGTTAAAACATGGATGATGAGTATTTTCACATCCTCTGGAATCTTCAGTGATGATCCAAGATTAGCTAGAGCATCAGCTTCTACATTTTCTTCCCTGGGTACCTGTGATAGATTGAAAAAAGCAAAAGAATCTGCCAGTTTCCTAACTATTTCTAAGTACTTGCTTAGTTTTTCACCTTTGACAGTGTAAGAACCGTTATAATGATTAGTAATTAATAGAGAATCTACATATACTTGAAGATACCTGATCCTCACATTGTTAGCTAATTGCAAACCTGCTATCAAGGCCTCATACTCTGCCTTATTATTGGTGGTTTGAAACTCACAAGCAATGGATTGGGGTATAATGTCCCCCTGTGGCGATTTTAGTAGTGTGCTTTGTCCAGTTCCTTTAACATTTGAAGCTCCATCCGTGAAGAGTGTCCAAGGATCCTTTGTCTTCTCAAGTTGTTGAACTTCTAATCCAGCTTCCTTCGTAGATCACTACTGAAATCAGCCACAAAGTCAGCTAAAACTTGGGACTTGATGGCAGTCCTGGGTTCATACTTAATGTCATATGCAATAAGCTTGATTGCCCACTTTTCCATTCTACCTGACATTTGAAGTTTCCTGAGAACATTCTTGATAGGAAGGTTAGTTTTCACAATAATGGTGTGAGTTTCGAAATAATGTCTACGTTTAGTGGAAGCCATAATTAAATCAAGCATTAATTTCTCTAAATGAGAATACCTGGCCTCAGCATCAAGTAGAATTTTACTTACATAGTATACCGGATGTTGAGAGCCTTCATGATCCTTAACTAGGATCGCACTTACTGCTTTAGCTGAAACAGCTAAGTATAAGGATAATGATTCTCCCTTTTTTGTTTTATCAGGGCTGGTGCTGAGGATAGATAATCCTTAAGAGCCTTGAGTGCAGATTCATGCTTATCAGTCCACTCAAACTTCTTATTCTTCCTGAATATGTCTTATCTGCCTTGAGCAATTTGCCTACCTCTTCTTGGATAATGGCATTCCTTTCAAGTGAAACTTTCTCCTTTTTTGGTGTATTGGCTTGAAAGACCTGTCAATACCAAGTTTGTGAGTAATAACATCCTTAGATATACCTGTCATGTCTTCATGTTTCCAAGCAAAGGTAGACTTTCTTCTTTTCAAGAAGGATATTAAATCCTGCTCAATACTGTCTAGGATCCCGGATCCTATAAAAATTTTGGATTCAGGATCCTCTGGGTTCACCAGAATATCCTTGACGTCTTGTTCTCTTGCCTCCATGACGTCTTACTCCTTGGAAGCTAGCTTTATTGAAGAAGTGTAACGGTTCTTTGCCTCCTGCTGATCATTCTCTATCTTCACCACACCCCATAAAGTTGGGAGCTTGACACATTGATGATATGTTGAGGGGGACTGCCTTCATATCGTGTATCCATGGCATGCCAAAGATTACATTACAGCAAGATAAGCAATCAATAACATATAATTTTTGAACAGAATTCACTCCTTCTATATAAATAGGAAGTTTGATGTCCTCCAATGAATCTTTGTCTCTCCACTAAATCCCACAAGGACAGATGATCTTTGGACAATATCGGATTCAAGGATGTCCATTCTATTGAGGACATCCAACTGGATTATGTTCACTGAGCTTTTCCCATCAATGAGAATCCTGCGAACAAAATGGTTAGATATAAAAAATGTAATAACCAAACCGACATGATGAGGATCATGTATGTCGACACGGTCATCCCCATCAAAGTATATGACTTTTTCCTGGGTAAGGATGGAAGTTCGAACAGGTCTGTTCCTATTCTCCATCTTTGTTTCCTTTGCATGTCTCTTAGCTGCTGAGAACCTCCGGAGATTAAATGGATGATTTGAGCATCAGCTGGTGGAGGAGGAGCTTTTTCAGGAACTTTCTCAGGATCCTTGATCCTTGACTTTTTCCTTCCAAGCAATTCCTTCAAGTATCCTTTGCTCAAAAGATAACCTATCTCCTTCCTTAATGCTATGCACTCATATGTGAGATGACCAGAATCCCCATGGTAAGCACACCATTTCGATTCGTCTTTGGTGGCAGGCGGTTTGTCATTCTTCCTTGGCCACCTAACCTTGTCACCTAAACTCTGCATAGAAAGGATTAGTTCATTATTATCAGCAGAAAAACAATATTCAGAAATAGGAGGATAATCCTCATCATCTTCCTCTTGTTCCACAGCATGCACATTCTGGTTGTCATGCTTGGAGTATTGCTTGGATCAGTTATCCTTGAGATAGGATCCTTATTTGTCTTGCTTTAAGGATCCTGACAATCTCTCGTGGATCCTTTTGTCATCCTCTAAACGGATGAACCTAAGGGCCCTGTTCCTTTCCTCATCTAAGTTCCTGCAAGGGGTCATGACAAGATCATCATAGAACATTGAATCCCTAAGTAAACCCATTTTAAAGGCTTCTACAGCCGTAGCTATATCCAGGTTAGGGATCTCTAAGGATTCTTTACTAAACTTAGTGATGTAATCTCTAAGTGATTAATTTTGACCTTGTGTTACCCTATATAGATCACTAGTTAATCGTTCAAATTTTCTACTACATGAGAATTGGCTATTAAACAAGTTAACTAGATTAGCAAATGAAGTAATAGAGTAAGGAGGAAGACTTAGCAGCCATTTAAGAGCTCATCCTGTCAGTGTGGATCTGAAACCCTTGCATAGACATGCTTCTTTTAACCTCTCCAGGATGGGATTGATCTCCATCCTTTCTCTGTATTGAGCTACATGCTCTTCTGGATCCGTTGAACCATCATACAGCTTCATGGTTGGTATTTGAAGTCTCTTCGGTATCTCTGCATCACAAATAGGTGGTGCAAAATGAGATATCTTGTGGCTTACATCAGGAATTTCAGGAATGGGCTTAACCACTCCTGGAATGCTGGATATCATATCCTTAAGCTTTTGTAATTCTCTGGCCATAGCTTGGTTGATACTTGTATCCTGCACAAAGCCATGGTTAGCATTGCAAAAATTATTCAAAGTGTTACCTCCTGAAGGATTCAAGTTTGGAATTCCAGATGTGAATCCATGTTGACGGGATTCTGGCATAACCGAGGGACAAGGGGAAGCAATGGTCTGCATTGGTATGAAGTCTCCTAGATGAACATCTGAACTTCCGGGTTGCACACTCCTTAAGTATCCTTGACCCTGGAAGATGTTGGATCCTTGAACCTGCAAGGGGGATCCTTGAACCTGAGAGGAGGATCCTTGAACCTGAGAGGATCCCTGAACCTGAGAGGATCCTTGAATCTGAGAGGATCCCTGAACCTGAGAGGATCCTTGAACCTGAGAGGATCCTTGAACCTGAAAGGAGGATCCTTGAACCTGAGAGGATCCCTGAACCTGAGAGGATCCTTGAATCTGAGAGGATCCCTGAACCTGAGAGGATCCTTGAACCTGAGAGGATCCTTGAACCTGAGAGGAGGATCCTTGAACCTGAGAGGAGGATCCTTGAACCTGAGAGGAGGATCCTTGAACCTGAGAGGATCCTTGAACCTGAGAGGATCCTTGAACCTGAGATGATCCTTGAACCTGAGAGGATCCTTGAATTGGCTGCGTCCCCATGCATTCTCCTAAATTGGTGAAGAATCCCTGATGCTGAAATGAGGATCCTGAAGGCTGGAAAGAGGATCCTTGAGCCTGAGACATTGCCGATGATCCAGAACGCATTCCTATTGATCCACCCTGGTATTAGACATCTGGAGCTGCAAAGTGCCGGGAAGTTATGACCGGAGTGTCGAAATTCAGCGACCTCAGCATCAAAGGGGAGTGATCCTCTGCTGATTTTATCAATTTCACGAAGGATCCTGCCATTAGCTTGGTCCTGTTGTTTCATGTATCCTCTCATCTGCAAAATCAAAGCATAAAGATCACTGTTAGTAAGTGTAGATGAAGAAACAACAGTTGGTTTTGTGAAAACGGGGGTTGTCTTCTTCGGAGCATTCTCAGCATTCTTCTGGAAAGCAGGGATAAGATGATGTAACGGTGGAATGCCCTGTGATGAGGTAACCGCCGATATGGAACTTGAAGAAGTTTTTCCTTGAGAAGCCATGTGGTTGAAGGTGATGAACCGAAATGACCGAAATGAACAAAATTTCTCAGAAATGAAGCACCAATTGCCCCACGGTGGGCGCCAAACTGTTTTGGTCAAAAATCACACAAGGATAATGCAACCAAATCTGATTTTGTGAGGTATGATGCTTGGTTAATTGTATGAACGACAAGTATATGAAATCAACGATGAACACCGAGATTTATACGAGGAAAAAGCCCTTGATCTTTAGAAGATCTCCGGCATAAAAAACCTCGGATGATGGAAACTACCGATCACCAAATCTATTGGAAAAACAATAATGATCCTTGTACAACTTCGGAAGAAAACAAGCTCAATACATTGAATTGCTAGTGTAAGTGTGTGTTTTTGCTAAGTGTTTGCAGAGAATTCGAGTGTTATGTGTTTTTTCTGTGGTGTGTACGACTTATCCCTCAAATGAGCTTGTTTCCCCTTAAAAAGATAAGAAATATCAATTAACAAACTTTCCTAAAAAGGTGGAAATGGCCCATGTTCTCCAAAAACGGTTATATTTCATCAAGCATGTGCCATATGAACGAATATTCCCCGAAATTCCAGCTAAGAATGAGTCCACTACGTCCATTACCTGCATTTAAACATTAAAAACGTGACAATTGTTAGAAAACATAAGTTCTGTTAAGGATCCTGGATCCTCAGACTCTGGATCCTCAGTCTCTCTGCATCATCCGTTAAGGATCCATGATCCATGCCCAGTCTCAGGATAGATGATCCTTAGCACAAAATCCATGCCCTAACAGTATCGAGGTTTTTATAAAATAAATCTGTTTTGACATGGTTATTTCAATTTATATTACAAGTATTTTACAAAACTTGGTTTTCTAATTATCAATTTACAAAGGTGTTTAAGTTATATTTTCAAAACATAAACGAGCCATGAATCGGACACTCACATAAAACCTATGTACTCGCCGACATTTTTATGCTGACGTATTTTCACATATGTTTCAGGTACCATAGTTGATGATGTTTGATGATGATATTGATGCATGCTCACATAGGAACGGACGAGGCCTTAGTGACTTAATAATAATAAAAGTCTATTTGTTCATGTTTCTAATTTCAATGTAATGTAATACAATTAATTCAATAAAACAGAATTTCAATCCATGTGTTATGAAACAATGATTCTGTTACAACACTCCCCGACGTTTCCGCCACGATTTGTTGTTTTATCGTGGTCGGGGTGTGACATGTATCTCAGACCCCAACAGTTTTCCGACTAACTAATTGATTAAATTTTCATTCATCAATCTAACAATAATATACAACCTTACTACTTATCCAGTCCATCAATAGCCAAACAAACTCTGCTGATGAACAAAAAGGTCTGTTAAGACAAAGACTGCTGAAGCAAAGGTCTGCTAAAGAGAACCTCTGCTGATGAAGTAAAATGTATGATGAACCTAAGTCCTGGTGTTCACCAACAGATATTACACAATTCAACAGAAGATCTACAATATAAGATCTTTTACAGATGATGATCAACAGCTCATAAGGTCTGTTGAAGCACGATATAACAGTGCTTAGTCTTTAACAGATCTTTTAACAGTGCTTAGGGGTTAACAAATGTTTGCACGCTATAACAGTGCTTAGCCTCTTACAGATGTTAATGTATCTCAGACCCCAACAATTTTCCGACTAACCAATTGATTAAACTTTCATTCATCAATCTAACAATAATATACAACCCTACTACTTATTCAGTCCATCAATATCACCAAAAATGTATATAATGTATAATAACAATATTATATTATATAACAAACAAAAGGTTAACGTTACTTGATATTCAAACCATATACATTACATATCATTTTCATATCGTAGCCCTTACAAACCAAACTTTTAACCACAGTTTGTTAAAACAACAGTTAACAGACATAAATAAAAAACCACAAGGATTCTTCAAAATAAGTGGTTTCTACTTATCTCTCATAAGAATTGTTTTTTCATAAGCATCTAATTGTTAACCTTAGTCAGCTTCTTCTGGGTTCTTTTCACATTAGTGGATAGCTCACCAACGTTGACAACATCAGCATCTCGAGCCATCCGCTTTCCATTGGGACTTGATCCAGAATCCTTTTCAACTTCAACGGCTGAAGAGTCGGTCGTAACAGAGACAGCATCCTTGCAACAGATCACAAAACAACTATTGATCTCATTTAATAAAATAATGAACTCTTTTTAAACGTACTAAACATACTTTAAAAATAAATGCTCACCCTTGAAGTTCGTTCAGCAGACACCTGGGAAGAGTCTGAAAGGTTAACATCTTTAACATCAGCTACCTCTTGAGTAACCTAAAGGATCATAATATATGATATCATATAAAAAAGTACAGAATCCAGTGTTTAAAACTCAAAAGAAAAATAAATAGATTGAAAGAGTAATTTTATATGCTACCTCATTAGTATTTTCATCACCATTACCATCTCCACCAACCAACTCAACAATTATTACTGGATCATCACATGTTTTTTGCACAGTATAAACACGATAGTCATTTTTAAGATTGAACTTTGAAACATCAATCTTAAAAGTAGCCTTCTTATCAACCAATCAAAATATCTCATGAGGGAATCCAGTATCATTGGCCTTAACCTGCCTCTCTCTTATGTCACTCGCCGCTAATCCAAGAAGCTTCTGAACATCTCTATCAAACATAACAAAAGAAACACTACCACTCTCATCATGCACCCGCACTTGCACCTTGAACCTGAAATATACACAACTAACTAAGTAAACTGCAAAACTATATTCAATTATCAGTCTTAGAATGTTACTTATATAAATATAATGCTAAATAATCATCATTGCTTACTTTGTGGTGATCGATGTACATTCAGTATGACATCTGATACAAACCAAAGAAGTCGCAGGCAATCGAAGAATATCATCTGAAACATTTTCAACATTCTGCAAGTATTCACTTTTACCCATCACCTTCTTGAAACACTTACGACAGCCAGCATAAAACCAACCATACTCTTCTTGCACAATCTTAATTGTCGCAACCACAACACAAGACATTTCCTGTAAAAACACAAGACACTTCCTGTAAAAACACGCATGTGACAAACCAAACAAATAACCAAACTATATACAAAGATGTGAAACCTTTTCTATCTCGCTAATCTCAGCAACATGTTTCTTCACACCTTCAGTTACAAATTCTTTATGTAATGGAAAAACACTCTGAGACGATAGTATCGTTTGAGAAGTAGAACCAATCCCTTGTCCAAACTTCAGTATATGCCTGTTGAATACCCCAAATGATTAGAATTAGTATACAAATGAGATGAAACCAAGTATTTAACTTGAACATCTATATACAATATAAATTACATTGAGAAATTACCTCCTCCTTAGCTCATCAACTTCATCAATTTCTTCATTCAGAAAAATTCGTGTTGCAAACTTATCACTTTGAACAATATATTCACCTACATGGAAAAGTATATAGATATTTAATGTATACATGTCTTTATATTGCCAATCATAAACAGTATAGTTATGATTTGCAGAAAGTAACAAAAATACCTTTCCATTCCTTACACTTTCCATGTTGTATAACAACCATCACATGCTCATAAGGTGGGATTTTAGAAATGAAGTCCTTAATCTGCAGAGCATAATCCTTCCACACAGTACACCGCAAAACCTTACCCCTACATGAAAAGAATATTCATATCAAAACAACATTGAATGAATAAAAATAGAAAATCAATCAGGAAAGCTATAACATTAATTAAAGTAGCAAATGAGCCATAAATTAACTATCATATTCACTAAGAATAAACTGTAGACCTCATTTATTACCATGATTCAGTATTACATACAAACACTATAAATCTCATTTATTACCATTACCATGATCCCACATTAAATACAAACATTCTTCATCTTATTTATTTACATCATTAAATACATTTAATGATCAGTATATGACTGAACATATAAACAACAACTTACTCCAAATCTTCAATCTCGAAATTCATCTTCTTAGTCTCCTTTGGAGGTCGATCAAAGATTTCAAGATCTCCACAACAAATCACAGATCCAGCAACATCTATATGATCACATTATACAAGAATATAAGTAAAATTCTCTAATATTATACAAGCAAGACATGATCACAAAAATATACACTACCAACACTCAAAGCGTTTAACGCCTCTCCTTGAAGAATATCTTCGTAAGCTCTGAAATTGAAACCATACTCAACACCTTGTCAATCTCTCACACGAGTAACAGTCGTGCATCTATAAAAGTTGATTTTATAAGGCTGCACTACTACTTTATATAAATCTTTAATTTCGACAGAATCACAACAGCATCTTCTTGCAGCTGTCCATCAAAAACAGTTATCAGATGACTCTTAATGCCTGCTTGAATCTTAGCACCCTGAAGAACATTTAAAGAAAGTATCTTCTTAGCTTACAACACTAGATTTTCTAAAATAATAATAAAACCGAAAAGCAGAGATACAAATTACCTTCTTATCAATGAAGATGATCTCCATCTTGTAACCCTGATTCCATTTTCGAAGAATTCTCGCCTTCATGTTCCACATATCCTTCCCAGAATTCAAATCGTTAACAAAACTAAGATTATTACTGTCAACTGATATTGACATGCTTCTAATTCGGAATTCGGATTGTGATTAAATTTCAAATTTCAAAATCAGAGAAGATGAAAGCGTGATGAAATACGAAGAGGGAAATGAGAAGAAAAAGCTTATATAAAAAGGATGATTGACAGGAGTTTCTGAGTGACATGCATTAATTGCTAATTACTTATTTCCATGCATATTTGAATTTGAATTTCCCGGTAATTAGCGTTAAACATCTGCTGATCTAAAAGCATTACGGAAGATAACAACAACTGCTCCTGCTAACTATACGTTTGCCAAAGGAACCAACTGCTACTTTCTCGTAGATGGGCAGTGGTTTGCCCTTTGGAATGTGGGTCAGACCTTTAACATTTGAAAATACACAAGGCAGTGGTTTGATATAACATTAAATGTATTTTAAAGTGATTTATATATTAGACTATTTTAAAGTGATTTATATATTAGATAACAACAACTGCTCCTGCTAACTATACGTTTGCCAAAGGAACCAACTGCTACTTTCTCGTAGATGGGCAGTGGTTTGCCCTTTGGAATGTTGGTCAGACCTTTAACATTTGAAAATACACAAGGCAGTGGTTTGATAGAACATTAAATGTATTTTAAAGTGATTTATATATTAGACTATTTTAAAGTGATTTATATATTAGACTTTATAATGTAATAATGACATAAAAAAAACATTGTTGGACAGCCTCTCCTGCTGACACATCAGCTTTTCTTATGTTATTGGGATTTCTCATTTTATAGAAAGTATAGATAGATTTATTTAATAGAGTCTGAGTTGGATTAGAACAAATAGTAGTTGAAGTTAAATAGGTTATGTTTATCTAATCGGTATATTTTATTATTTATTTAATAGAGTCTGAGTTGGATTAGAATAAATAATGAGTTGGTATAAATAGAATGTTTAGCGTACCGTGTGGTTTTTTTTTATTTCCGGTAAATTAATAAAAAAGTGTGGAGCATTGTGTTCATATTGTGTGGGTGTGACTTATTTTTCAACAATATCACCATAAATCTTTTTTCGGATTTTGTTAGTAATAAAATGTTACATACGACAAGATTTCTATGAGTTAAATTGTTCAAAAGAGCAAATTATTTTCCCATCAAAATGATTTTATTAGTAATAAAATGTTACATAAGGACAAGATTTCTATGAGTTAAATTGTTCAAAAGAGCAAATTATTTTCCCATCAAAATCTCATTATAATAATTTTGGTTCTAATGATATGAGCCAAGCATATATTTAGATGAAATCATATTGCTTAAGTTAGTTTGTGTCATTTTAAAACTTACAAGTAAATAATTGTTTTTATATAATAATGTATTAAAAATAAGGATTATGTTTTTGTGTGTGTGTGTGTGGGGGGGGGGGGGGGGGGGGGGGGGTTGCTTCTCTTGAAGGTTTTTGGTTCAAATCCAGGCAATGGAGATTCTAATACTAACTTGGTGATATACTAACATAATAACTACTATATTAACCTGGTTAGCGACATCCTAACCGTACGCTGTTCAAAAAAAAAAAAAAAAAAATCATATATACCCTTACAAACTTAAACTTCATGTATACCCAACCAAAGCTAAAAATATCATATATTCCCTTACAAAATATGTAAAATATCAAACATACTTAATTTATTAAGAGTTAATTACATAGTTAGTCCCTGTGGTTTGCACAAAATAACATACTTAGGTACTAATAGTTTAAAATCACCTTCTAGGGTATTAACTTTTCATTTTGTAACGTTTGAGGGTATTAACTTCTAAGGTAGTAACATAGGTAGTCCCTGTGGTTTGCACAAAATAACGTACTTAGGTACTAACAGAATGTGATTTTAAGCCTACAAATAAGCTTAATACCCCCAAACGTTACAAAATGAAAAGTTAATACCCTAGAATGTTATTTTAAACTATTAGTACCTAAGTATGTTACTTTGTGCAAACCACAGGGACTAACTATGTAATTAACTCGTTTATTAAAAACAATCTAATAAATAATCATTTTACCTTTATTTTTTAACTTAAAGTTTTTATATATGTTCATTTTTTAACTTTATATTTTTATATACACATTTTAAGCTTAAATTTATTTTTACCAGTTTTTTTTTTATTTTTATTTTTTTCCATAAACAATAGTATTCTTCATATATAATATCCAAGCTAAACAAATTAAGCTAGAAATGAGAAAATATAATATTTGAAGTTAAAGGTTATACATGATATTTCAAAGAATTAAAAAAATAAGAGGAAAATTGTCATTTATTAAATGATTTTTAATGAATTGAGTATATATGATATGGGTCAGGATCATTTCAGAACCATAAATATTTACAGAACTCGCAGAACTCCTAATAAATAATATTTTTATTTATTATTTTTATGTTTAGGATAATTTTATCATTTATTATGTGTATTTTTACGATTACATACATGTTAAGAGTAATTTTATCATTTTTTTATATGTAATTTTATAATTACACATATGTAAACTAGTTTTTTTACATATATGTAATTAGTTATGACACATATATATAATTTTGGCAATTAAACATATGTAAACTACTATTAACATGTATGTAATCAAAGAAATACATATAATAGATGATAAAAAGATACTAAATACAAAAACTTATATATAAAATGATTGTTTATTAGGAATTCTGAAAGTTCTGTAGTTATTTATAGTTTTGAAATGAACTAAACCCTATATTATATTTACTATACGAAATGATTTTTATAAGAGTATATATGATATTTATAATTTTTGTAAGGACATATATGATATTTGAAAGTTTAGTATATACGAAATTGCCCTGAAAAATAATGAAAAATCTAGAAAAATATAAATGTGAAACAAAGGAATAGATCTGAGTTAACTTATGTGTGAATTAATGTGTAAAAGTGCAAGTTTTAAGAATATGGGTTTGGTATCACTCAAGAAAAAGACACAAGCAAGATGCCCAATTGTTAAATATTTTATTTAGTAATCAAAATAAATAAATATTTTATTTAGTAATCAAAATAAACTATTGGTAGTCTTGAATAAACGTTAAATTAAAGCATCCACAAAATGAGATTAAGAAATCCGAAAAAAAAAATATTATTAAAAATAAAAATTTAATAACTCAATAAATGTGAAAAATAAGGCTATGCACACATGACACACCTCATTATGTGTAGAATATTATTGGATTGATCATCCTGGTGCTCTTACAATTTCGTCGTGTCACACTCTTCCAACATCTAGTTTCTTCCTACAGATTTTTTCATTAAATAAAGTGTAACATTATTTAAATTTAAATTTAAAACTTATCTAAAGATCAACAAACAAATCCGACCGTTAAGATTCAACTTGTCGCACATCAAGAATTTAAACTACTCTATATCAACTCAAATCATACTTCCCCAAAACACTCACCAACAATAGCAATCATGCCCACTTCCAAACCCCCATCTCTCCACCCCTTGCTTCTACTACTTGTGCTCGTACTCGTACCCGTACCGGCAACAACCGCCATCGGTGTCAACTACGGCACTCTCGGCGACAACCTCCCACCCCCTTCCGAAGTCGCCCACTTCCTCAAAACCCGCACAATCATCGACCGCATCCGAATCTTCGACGTCAACACCGACATCATCAAAGCCTTCGCAAACACCAACATCCTCGTATCCGTCACCGTCCCCAACGGCGACATCCCGTCTCTAACCGACGCACGCAACGCCCGCCGTTGGGTTGACACCAACATTAAACCCTTCTACCCCGCCACTAAGATCCACTACATATGTGTCGGCACCGAGGTTCTCCACTGGGGCCCACAAAACCTTATTGACAACCTTGTACCTGCTATGAAGGTGCTTCATTCAGCGTTGGTTAAGGAAGGGTTTGATGAGATTAAGATTTCTAGTCCGCATTCGTTGGGGATTCTTTTGTCGTCGGATCCGCCAAGTAATGCTTCTTTTCGACCCGGATGGGATGTGGGTAGTTTGGCTCCGATGCTTGAGTTTTTGAAGGAGACTAAATCTGGGTTTATGGTTAATCCGTATACCTATTTTGGGTATTCTCCGAATGCTAACTTTTGTTTGTTTAAACCTAACCCTGGGTTGTTCGATAAAGGCACTGGAATAACGTAAGTTATCTACACGAATACACTTGTTAAATTTTTTTTTATTATTCAGGATAAATACATAATAAATAGCACTATTTAGGATTTGAATGTGTAGGATTTGGAATACACAAAGATGACATATGCGAAAACTAAAGAACACGGGTTTTAATATGGTTCGATTTAATACTTACAATGAGAGCTCGATTAACTTATGAGTTATTGAGCTTTGTTTCTAAAACTCGAGTTCGGCTCAGTTTGTGAATAGATTTTTAAGCTTGAGCACAACTCGTTTATTATCTATTAATTACTTTATATTGATTATAGTTATTGGTTAAGTTATTGCTTTATATTGATTGTAGTTATTAGTTAAGTTATTTTATTATAATTTTATAAGTAATAATAATTATTATATAATTATATATATTTAATATCTTAAAAAAAATTATAAATAACAAGGGCTCATTTAGGCTAGAAGTTGGCTCGAGCTCGATAAATAAAGCTCGCCTCCACTCCAATATGACCTTCCTACCTTTTGGTATAGAACGCACCACTTAACTATCAAAGTATTTTTTTTAAACGTTGAACTTCATGTATAAGGTTACCACACTCTTCAAATCGAAAGCTCCGTATTGTCCCACTTTGGCCAGACCTTATTGTCTTAACCAAGCTGAGGAAACCATACTGCTGGGTGTCACTTGACGGCAGTTGTGTCACAAGAAGGAATTTTTAATTTGGTGGATTTAACTTTATTGGTTTATTTTACTTTTCCATCATGATATCCCATCGAGTGACATTGTTTTTAATCTGGTAGATTTTTTTTTGAGTGTTTGGCTTGGCTTATTAAGGGTTTTGTTTGTTTTAGAAGTTATTTCTTACTACTTATATAAGTTAATAAGTCATATTTTGAGAACTAATCTCAAACACCCCTATGTATGTATATATGTATATTTATTTATTTATAGGTACACAAATCAGTTTGATCAACTGATGGACGCCGTACACGCGTCCATGAAGAAATTGGGTTACCCAGATGTGGAAATCGTTGTGGCGGAGACAGGGTGGCCGTCTGGCGGTGACCCGGCTAACGTGCACGCTAATCCGACAAATGCAGCAGCGTACATTAGTGGATTGATGAAGAGAGTTAACTCCGGTGAAGGAACGCCGTTAATGCCTAAACGGAAGTTTGAGACGTACATCTTTGCTTTGTTTAACGAGAACTTGAAAGGGCCGTCGTTGGATGAGAAGAACTTCGGGTTGTTTCGACCCGATTTTACTCAAGTGTACAACGTTGGGATAATGCACGCGTCGCAGGTGATTATTTCTCCGACATAGTTTGACTATTTTGAAAATTTCACATGATAACTTTGCGGTAACGTTAGGATTTACGTGGCACATGACCAGTGAAGCCGACACACCGAAAGTTGGATACCCATGTGCGCACGACTCTCGGATTAATAACTTTTTTTATTTTGTTTTTATATTTGTAAATTATTTTTACAATAAACTTACTACACTATATCAAACATAAACATATATAAAATAGCTAGCCGCTAGCAAAAAGACATGAAATGCAAATAGAGGGTATATCAAATGCCAAAAGTATTAAATAAAAATCGAAAATTGACGTTAACACTATTAATTTTTTAAGTCTTACTTAATTTGTTTTAACCATATTATTAGGGGTGTAGACGAGCCAGGCCGGGCCCGAGCTCGGCTCGGTTCGAGCTTACTTATTTGAGCTTGAGTTTGGCTCGTGAGCAAAACCCAAAAACGAGCTCGGCTCGAGTTGTTTTGAGAACATCCTCAAACGAGCTAAAAGCTCAGCTCGAGCTCGTTTCAGTATTGCTTAAACGAGCCAAAGTTCGGCTCGCGAATGTTATCTTCATTATTATTATATTATATGTAAAAAAATATATTGTTTGGTCTCATTTAGGATCGCGAGCCTAAACGAGCTTTGTATTTTAGGCTCGAGCTCGATAACTAAACGAGCTCTGTTAAAGCTCGGTTCGTTCGAGCTTTTAACCGAGCCTAAAACAATAGCTATTGAGCATCTGGGCTTGTTTAGACTTACGTTTGTTATTATTATATTATTATTACTGTTTTAAACTGTATTTTTACGCTATGGGTAAAATAGCTTAATTATTATCAGGTAACGACAAAGCTTTATGGCCTACAGAAAATTGCTTTTGGGGGTAAAAATACAGTATCTGGAACGTCCTTTACATCCTCACGTGATATTGTGATCTTTTGGGGTGTAAAATTACAATATCTGAAATATCTAGCTAAAAGTTGGTGATATTATTATATATATTAAATGATAACACCACTTTGCTACAGTACAGTGGTGTTATCATTTTTTTTCTTTTTGTGGTTTTGTTTTTCTTTTTTTTTACTTTTACTATTTAATTTTCAACATTTACTCTTACAACCCCTTAACTTTCTAAATATTTTTTAATCGAGTTTTACGTCATTATTTTTACTTACGTGTCGATATATACTTAAGTTGATTTACATTTCGACATTTTTTTTGTGTTTATGTAAGATCTTGCCCCCAGTATAAAATTTGTTTTAATTTGTTTTAATTGGTTGGCTCGATTTAATTTTTATTCGTCATGTCCATGGGAGGCTTTGATGTTGTGCGGGGAGGACTTCCGCACAAGGCCCACGATTTCGAGGGGCATGCGATTTAAAAAAAAAATCCGATACGTATATGTTATTTTTTTAAATAGTAAACACATACCACTTCCAATATAGGCCCATTTACAAATCATTTTTTATGGTTTAGAATTCGGCCCACTTGTAATTAGGTTTATTGAACCCAATACTAATTTGATTTTTTTTAAATAATAACAAAACATAACGGAAGGGCACATTTTTTAAGGCTCAAACCGGGTATGTGAATTCTTAGAGACGCCTCTGGTCATGCCAACGGTAGTTTTTCCATCGTTTTAGTTTTTTTAGCAAAAGTACGGTAGTATTTTGTTTCACTTTGTTTACTCGATGTAAATTTTTTCGAGATCGTGTTATGATTAGTATGTACAAGTAACTAAAACACAGACGTACATACTATGGGAAATAAATATTCGGCTTAATGCCCCGCAACACGGGCGGGCAAAACCTAGTTGTTAATAAAATATTAAAAAGCACTTTTGAATTGTAATCCACCAATAGTTTTTTTTTTAATAATTATATTATATTAAAAAAATTTGTCAACATTGAGATACCAATTTTATTATTGATACGATGCTGTATTTATAATAAATTATTTTGTAATATCGTAAACTATACCAACTACCGTGTCGTACCGATACCAATATTCATATGGTTTCTAGTATATTCCAAATAATTTATTTCGTAGTATTGTATGCTATGCCGGTAGTAAACCGATACCAACCTAACAATATTGGTATCAGTATTGTCGTTTCTAGTTTGAATGATATATTATTTATCACTGAACTTGTTTATTCTCTAATTGTTTGCGTTCTTGTAACTTAAAAAGAAAAGAATTCTAGACACATGTTTTTCAACATTTTGATTAAAAGAAGAGTTGTATTCAAAATAAATAGGTGTTGATGTCCTTTGGGAGTTATATTCAAAATAAATTAGTGCTAAACCTAATAGCAATGAAATAAATTATTTAATTGTAATTGTAATACATACATGTTTTTAGTGGCATCGCACGTGTGAATTCCCACTAGTAAATTATTCAAAGGCTGTGATGATTGACGAATCTATCTATTGTACAGGCTCCTTCTCCGTCACCGATAGCAAGCGCCACCGCCGATGGGCCATCTTCCTCGGCCGATGCACCATCATCCTCTGGTGGTCCGTTTGACGATGCTCCTTTCTTTAACAAAACTACACCTTTCACCAGCTCACCGGGCCAAGCACCACCAGGTTCTATTGCCGCTGGTCCTAAAACTGTGAATGCTAACGTCCGTGATTCATCTTTCGGCACCACAAACCTGAATTTTGCTGCAAGGTTTGCCGCGATGATCATTTTAGTCACGACTTTATTCGTGTAGATTTAGATACCATTGTTTTGGAGTATGACGGCTTATCAGATAACATTACGGATGTAGTCATAATTTTTTTGTGACATGTAATGTTCATTTTTTGCCCGATTGAGTCATCACTATTTTGGGATATTGCATGTATTAATGTATCAATCAGATAGTTAAGATATTTTATTTTAGTACGCATAAATGCATTTGTCGTTGGCTTTTGTTCCAATGTTTTAAGGCAACGAGTGATGTTTGTAAAACATGACTGATTAATATAAATCATGCAAATTATTACCATGTATCCGTTGGGCCGATTTGGGCTTAATTGATTTGGGGTTGGCCACATTTGACATAGTGAACAAGAAGGCCTTTTCTCTTGAGGTGCACATACCGGTTATTTTCTCTAACCGAGTAACCGATTCGGACGTTCGGTTAATTTTGCTGGTTATTTCTCAGTTTTTCTTTAACTGATTATTGCTTTAACGGATTATTACTTCAACCGGTTATTACTTTAACTGGTTCAGTTATTCACTTTAGTCGGTTCGCTTAACAAGTGGTTATTTTCGGTTAATTAACCGGCTACTTTCAATAAAATGTTTGATTTTTCGGTTTATTTCTCCGATTAACCGGTATATTGGTTAAAAAGTGGTTAATAACCTGTTATTTCTAGAAAGAATCCCTAATCGGTTACTAACCTACAGTTATTAACTGGTTACAGTTTAAGTTAATAACCGGTTACAATTATTTAACCACTACTTTTCTCACTGCTACAGTGCTACTAACATGTAAAATGTTTATGGTTTAGTATGCACCTTCGGGTTTTTTATATTCCTTCCTCCTTTTATTATGTTACTACTGTCTTTTTGTTGTGTTCCATATATTTGCCAATGTAATTCATGAAAAAAGAAACATAATTAAATAACAACTTTGTATTATTTTTTACTTCAGTTTTCACCGTTTCACACTTAAAATTCATACCAAGGACATGGTGTGATGCTAAGGTGTCTCTTCTCTGTATTTTTTAGATGACACCACAATTAAGAATGCACCAGAATTCCTGTTTTCCTTTTGCCAAAAGAAAAGAAACCGGCAAAATGCAATGTGAGCCCCTGAAATCTGACCAAAAAAAAAACACACAAACCGGTTCAGCAACTTCATGCATTATCCTCGGTTCCAAAGCACACACACAATGTTATATGCCTCTCTCCAATCAAGACTTTGAAATTATCGTATGGTTTTTAGCTCTAGTCGTCCTTTAAGGCATAGCATTGAGGGGCCAGCTCAGCCAGCCACAAATAATCAATTCTAGTAACATTGTGCACATAATTACGCGTTGTTTGAACTAAATTGTAGAAAACAATGCACTCGGGTTTTGAACGACGTAGAACAGAAGTTGGGTGAATCTCTGCAATCTGACCATTTGCCAAAACCCTGCCAATCATAAGCCATGATTTAATACTCTTTCAAAGAAAACCTCAAGATAACAGTTAAGAAAATCTGAGATTTTAAGAAAACCCTGCCAATAAAGAAAAAGTGTGTCGTGTTTGGGTTCATGTTTCTAACATATTTTTCGGGTTCGTGTCAGGTTCAACCCGCGAACACGACCTAGTTGACACAGCTGCTATTCTAGTGTCGGTTTCTGCAAGTTTTATGGTAAAACACTTGTTTTTTATATGGTTGTTAAAATGGTTATGGTGAGTCATTCATCACCAGTATGTACCATCAGGCTGCTTTAAGGCTGCATTCAGGAAATATGAAGCGGCAAGGCATCTGCGGAGCTGAAGCATGTCATCTCCACACGAAGATATCTTAAGTCCCATTCGTTCTACATTTTCCCGAATTTGACTACAAGAAACCAACAAATAATAATCATTCATCTTGACCAACTCGTAAAATATAGCATATTAAAACTTGGATACAACACTTTTTTGGGATAATTTCCGTATATCCCACTCAAAACTCGCTATAATAGCGTATTTACCCAACAAAAAGTTATAATATCATATATACTCATTTAAAAATTTATGACATGTATACTTTTTCCTAAACTCTATGAGTAGGGAGTGGATGGAGAAAGATAAGGGTAAAATGGTCATATTATAAATTCAGCTAATCAAAATGAGTAAACATAAAATTTCAAGTACTTTGAATGTGTAAATTTTATGTTAATTTTTTTGGTTGGGTGAATATGATATTAGACAAGTTTCTTGGGGTATATATGAGATTTGCCCCTTTTTTCGGTTGTCGTAAAAATTCCAAACGGTATTATATGTGACTCAATTGTGTTTCTTTATTAGAGAATATAGATATAGATGAGCATTAACGAACTTGTAAATGTCACGAGCATGCTTTAATGAGCGGTTATTAATGAAGTTATCCTTGCACCATTTCCTCAAATTCTTTTCAGACTTCTCGTTACCATTCTCTGTCTTGTTCTTCTCCAAAAACTCAATAGAAGCACGATACACGTTAACTAACGTCAAATGGTCTCCCTCTGGGCTTGAGAAAGATTTGATAACAGCCCGTGACTGCCATAAAATATAAGTCAAGATCTTCGACTTAGTACAAATCCAACATAAGTGAAAATGGGAAAGTGGTGCATACCTCTTCTAACTTGTCACGAGGAACATAAAAGATGGATTCCACTGATAGCATCGAGACAACAATCAACATTTCTTCCAAACAATCAAACTGGCTGGCTAAGATTAATGCCTTTGAATCATTTGGTTGCAATGGAAGACGCGCCATTTGATGTCCAATTGGATCTGACAATTTCTTTTCATCTGTCAATGCTCGTAACAAGTACAATAATTCCAGTGATCTGATCACCGCCATCCTGTATTTGTAAAAATAATTAGTGTTTTCCCCTCGTCCACAAAGTATGCATTTGGTCTTGCAGAAAAGGAACTAAAACTTTACCTGTCATGTTTCTCCATGAAGTCAAACCTGATTATATCATCAACACCGAGAGCACTGAGTTGCAAAATAACATTTGAAAGATTGCATCGTTTGGATCTCTGGCACTGTGGAATCATGAAGTCCCTCAAATCTGCTTTCGGGATAAAGACGATAGCATTTCCCAGGTCCTTCACGCCCTGCACGTCCACTGCAACATTACACAAAATATTAAAACTCAATCACATTCCCGTCATTTACACACACACACACACACACATAATTTAACGAGCCTTGCTTACCTTCTTTGAAGAGCTTGAGCTTTTGAAGTTTTAACAACAATCAAAGATTCAATCCCACTGTCAGGAGAGTAACTGCGCACTTTCACCAATCCAGGATCAATAACATACTTCACTCCTGGTATTGTTACTGATGTTTCAGCAATGTTTGTTGCCAGTATAACCTACCAATAACAACACACAAAGATCAACTTCATGATCAGATGACAAAGTACGTATATGTTTGATCAACTTCATGATCAGAAAGGTAAACACCTTTCTGAATCCAGCTGGAGCAGGTGTGAAAACTTTCATTTGCTTCTCTGATGGAAGAGAAGAGACCAATGGATAAATTAAGAGTTTCTGATTGGCTTCAGGTAATTTCTTGAGATTTTCACGCACAAGACCCTCAATGGATTCCATCTCTTCTTGACCAGATAAAAATAGAAGTATATCAGGCCCTTCCTCCATATGTATCTTAAAAGACGGAAAAATGGTCAAGAGCCTAAACAAGCATTTTATTTTAATAGAGCTCAATACGGAAAAAGAAAAAAGAAAAAAAAAAAGAGAGAGAAGTCGAGCAATAACCTTATATTGTAACTAAAGCTGCATCCAAACAGTCCGTCTCAGGTTGCGCGGTGTAAAGGATATCCACAGGAAATTGCCGCCCCATTACATGAACAGCTTTTGCACCACCAAAATACTCAGAGAACCCACGTGCATCCAAACTAGCAGACATGATAATTAACTTCAACAGATTTAACTTTCGAACCTCATTAGAACTTTGAGATCTCTTCTTTTGTACATCTTTAAGCAAACCTAGCAACACATCAGTTTGAACTGTCCTTTCATGAGCTTCATCAAGGACTATAACCGAGTACCTTGAAAGCTTAGGGTCCAAAAGTGCCTCCCTGTGAGCATATGAAGCGTAAATTATTTGAATACTATGCATATAATAATAGTAATATGTTATATGGTGTTAACTTTTAATAACTTATATGTTAACCTCAATAGCAGACCGTCGGTCATGTACTTAATCCTGGTTGAAGTGGAAGTCATATCCTCAAACTTAATGGAGTAGCCAACATTCTGGCCCAATTCGACATTACATTCTTCAGCTACACGTTTTGCAACAGTTACTGCAGCAACGCGTCTTGGTTGAGTGATTCCAATTATTCCTCCATTCTGACAAAATCCTCCGTTATATAAATATTGGGGCAATTCTGTCACAACAGTATCCACAAAATGGAAATGTTAGCGTATGACCAAAATCATATTATCGGTTTTAAATGGCATGAAGGGTTTAAAGTCTTGGAAACCGATGAACATATGCATTACAAGTCTGCATACCGTGGAACCCATAAACATATGTACTTACGTGTTGTCTTCCCACTTCCGACGGCAGTTTAAGGTCCGACCATGGTGGGTTTTTCAAATTGGGCGTTTTAAGGTTAGACCATGGTGGGTTTTTCCGACGGCAAGAGCTCCAAATTGGGGGTTTTCAAATTTGGTGTTTAAGGTCCGACCATGGTGAGCATTTTTCCGACAACGGTGAAACGAACGGTGGTGGGGATGAAACGGCCTCCGTCGCAGATCTGAGAGAGAGAAGGTTGTAGGTTTTGAACAATCCTTCGAGGGTTGCAAGTTGAAACGACCGTCATCTCTCAACCACCATCTATAATAATCCTTGGATTTAGTGTTGCAGATTTAATTTTGTAGAATTGTTACTTATTGTTTTCAACGAGGTTAGTTCCCACCCGCGCGTTGCAGCGGGGAACCAACCAGTTTTACAAAGCAGAAATTATTAATATTGCTAAGAACCTGTCCCATGTTGCAGCGAAGAATTAGTGTACGAACCTTGAACCAAACGATAAAATCCAATTTATTTTAAGATATTATATTATGACATCTATTAAAAATCTACTTCAAATAATCAACTTTAAATAACATCCAAGTAATATTTGAATAGTAAAAATTGCAAGATAATTTAATTTAATTGTACATTAGTGCTTACAATTTATTTTGAATAAATTTCGTATTGAAATGTACATTTACATCAGTACATACAACATTTTTTTTTTTGAAAAATAAAATAAAATTGAATAGAAGTGGAAAAAATAATTAATAAGAACACTTAAAATAAAAAGCATCGAAAATAACTTTTAAAATAGAACAATTAAAATAAAAAGCAAAGAAAATAACTTTCATATAAAGTGAATGAAATAAAAAATAAATATGAATTTGAATCACTAATCGTCTTGGAAAAGCAAAAGCATCCCATTGATATAGCAATTGCAAATTGTACATCGCACCGTCACATTAATTACCGGCGTCTCATTAAGGTTTGCAAACGAATTTGCTGTTGATTCAACCGTTTTTATCAGCAATTCGTGATGTCAAGAACCACTTCAACGGAAACCAAATCCTCAGATCCGTTATCTCTCTTCAAAATTCATTTGTAAATTGAAACCTAATCCGTCGCTGTTTCATCATCTTCAATCCACGGCCGTTAACAACCATCGGTTTGGTCGTCAGATCTGGATGAATCGACATAAATTGTTTGATTTGAATAGGAGATATGTGAAGAAGAAATCGAATGGGGTGAAGATTGGTGTCTGTTTTTTGATTGTTTTTTCGTGCCAAAAAAACCAAAGTCCATGATCGTACTACCGGCGGTGGTGAGTGCACGTTTTTTTTTTCGGCGATGAAGGTTTTAATATGATATATAATAAATCGAAGAGTGACGACGATTGATGAAGGCGTTTGTTGACGATGAAGGTTTTATAATGGAGAAGACACAGTGGTTTGGATGTAAAGTCCGATTGTTTCCGGCACGCCGGATCGGATGAAAATGTAAAGTCTGATTGTTGTTCATTTTTTCATTCATGTGAAGGTTTTTGTCGGATTTTATCAATGGTTTTATTCGGCACGTCGGTTTGGATGTCCGATTGTTGGTCGGTGCACTGGGTTATGTAAAGTCCGATTGTTCGGTTTTTCATTCATGTGAAAGTGTTTATCGGTTTCTTTAATGTCGGTTATCTGATTTGAATGAAACGGTGCATACAGTAAGGGGGAATGAAACGGTGTCTTGCAATTGAAGGGATGTGGCAACCTAAGTTGCTTTTTGTATAAGGGTATAATTTTATGTCTCAATTACTTACAATTCATATCAAATTTGATCAGAAACAATCACTGTGGCTAGAAAGTTGTAAACTTTAATTAGATTTTGGTACTAGTAATCCTTGAATCTTGGGAAGCGTTTCATGACACATTATTATATGCTAGGCTACTTGCCCTGTTCTTTCAGTAAATAAGATGTGATGAATGATGATGTTTGAGTGGAGTAATGTATTCAGTTGTATATAAACATGTTTAGTTATTAGACCATCCGTAGTTGGGCGTTATTTTTAAAAAAAATTGAAAAAAAAACGCCCCAAAACGCCCCCTCCCCCACTACACTAGGCGTTTTACGGCGTTATTTTTTGAAAAATTGCATGAAAGCGTTTTAATTAGGGTGCTACTTTCTACACCCCCCTATTTACTTTTTTCACCCCCCTCATCTCACATACTTGCAGGTGGGGCCTGTGTGGGACCGACGGTTTTCCTCTCACAAGGGAGGGTGTAATCAGGAGAAGGGGGGGGGGGGGGTGCGTATAGAATGAGCCTTTAATTATAACGCTGAAATGGTTAAATGGCTTTTGTATGTGTCTGACAATCACTTTTGAATAATGCCAATCAAGTTTGACTAGCCAATTAGTGTTCCCCACATGTCTGACAATCACTTTTGTTTTTTTATTAAAAATAATATGGGCGTTATTGAAATAATGCCCCCACTACACCACTTTATGCTATAATGCCCCATACTGACTGGGATGACACATGTCGGATAATGCCCCATGGTGGGGGCATTATATTTCTTCACCACTACACATGGTCTTAGTGTTAAAACATATTGTAGGTTTTGATTTTGAGTAGAAAATAATAGTTATGGGTTTTGATTTTACGGTTTGTATGTTTATGTGGTGTGAGAAAGACAGATGGCGGCCTGTGGGTTATGACAGGTAAAAAGAGAGAGATGGGTGGGGTGGGGTGGGGAAGATGAAGTGGATGGGTTGGGTAGTGGGGAAGATGAAGATGAAATGGATGGGCTGGTTAAGGGCTTGTTTGGCTAAGCTTATTTAACTCAAAAATGACTTTTTGTTAAAAGGACTTATTGACTTATGACTTTTTGAAAAAGAGCTTTTAAAAAAGTGTTTGGATTAGCTTATTGGGTGGGAAAAACTAAAATTACTAAAAAAGACATTCTTCATATTGAAAAGTTGTTTGGTAGGGGGTAAAAAAATTGTTTGGTAGGGGGTAAATTTGTAATTATGTTGAAAAGCTCTAAAAAGTCACAAATTTCTGACTTTTCAAAAATGACTTTTTCTCCCTGCTGAAAAGTTGTTTTGAAAAGGACTTTTCAATTAGCCAAACAATTTTTTGACTTATTGGCTTTTTCAAAAAGCCAATAAGTCAATAAGTTGATTCAAAAAGCTTAGCCAAACATGCCCTAAATACTAAGTATATTTCTTTTAACTTTTTAGTATAAATTTAACAGTAAGGGTATTTTTGTCATTTCACACCTACTTAACTGAGAAAACTAACTGATGTTAGGCACAGGGACTATCCGGGAACGAAAATTGAAAAGTTAGAGACTATAGCTGTAATTTTAGAAAGTTAGGGACTAAAGGTGAAAAAATGACAAAACACAAGGACTATCCGGGCATTTAACTCTAAAACAAAATAGTAAGTATTTAGGCTTGTAAGTGAAAAAAAGAGAGAGAAATAATAAAAAGAATATAAAAATGGGGTTGGGGAATGAGATGTGGAGGTTTTTCAAAAATGGGTTATAAATTTAAAATGTCTAGTAAATGAATAGCTAAAGTTACCATTTTCTATGAAAAATATGAAATAGTAAAATCGTCTAAGGAAATTACAGCAACCCATAGGGCCATAGGTAGAAGTGAACACAAAACCGGTTAACCAAATCGGTTTGGAAAACCGACCCGAACCAAAACCGATTCGAACTGAAATTGTACAAACCAGTCCGGTTTGGGACCGGTTCCTATTCTCCACGCCAAAACCCAAACCAGTCCGGTTTGGCCGAACCGGTAAAAAAAAACAGTCAGTTTATTTAATAAAATGTTATTTTATTGATTTTTAAAAAAATTGATAAAAACCACTTATTTTATCCTAAAGTAGTTCAAAATTATAAAAAAATAAATAATAAAATTCGTATCTTATCTCTTATGTTTAATTTTTTTTTTTTTAACTTTTTTGTCGTAAAAACGGTTAAAAAAAATGCTCGCAAGAACCGATTTGGAGCCGAAACCGAAACAAAACCGAACCAAAACCGGTGTAAACAGGCCACAAAAACTGGCCAAACCGGAGCGGAACCGAACCGAACCGAAACCGGTTAGCCGAGAACCGGCAAAAAAAAAAAAAACAGTTTGAAACGGGTTTGTGTTCCTAAAAAAATTGAAATGTTCATCTCTACCCATAGGGCATAGGCCGGTTTTAAGTTGCTGGGCTATCAAAGAACCATGCAAATTCCACGTATCCGTTGGGCCGCTTTGGGCTTAATTGACTTGGGTTTGGCCATATTTGACATTTGAGTATTAGTGAACAAAACTTTTCTTGATGCTACTAATGTGCTTATGGGTTAGTATATTCTTTCCTCCTTTTGTTATGTTATTACTATCTTTAGGGTGCCATATATTTGCCATTGTAGTAGATGCTTTGTAATTCATGAAAAAAAGAAATATATATTAAATAACATATTTGAATTACTTTTTACTCCAGTTTTTATGGTTATGTTATAGCCTTTTGATCCAGAATAAAGAAATCTCAAACTTTAAATGAGGGACATGGTGTGCTAGTAAAATGTCTTCTCTCTATCTTTGAAACAGAGGGTTTAAATCTTGCAACGTGCAGGTATATGTGGAATTAGGGGTATTTGGGAGTAGGTTAGTCTGTCGTTAAAAAAAAAACATACTAGATTTGAAGAAAATGTCTCATATGACGCTACATGAAAATTTGTTTCTGTAAAACTAAAGCATGAAAATTATTTAAGTTGATGGATATGTATGAGCAAATAAGTCGTAACTTTAAACACAATTTCAAGGTAACCTGTTAGTTGCTTCGTATTGTGAGTGTGCAAAAAAGAAAAGTTAGCTGATTAATTAGAGTATGTTGGAGACTTTGACAGACGACATTATGGTTCTTCAAATACCATGTTGAACAATCAACCCACCACGACCACTAGATGATCATTCACTATACCGTGTCACTATTGACGCGCTTTAGTATATCGCCTTAACTCATCTAGAGATTGCATATATGTTGTCGGTAAGGTTTCTTAATTTTATTCAGACAACTACTAGCCTAGACAACTAATAGCCTACACTGGATCGTTGTTAAATGTATCATTCGCTACCTTAAGGATATTATTATTCATTGGTGTCAAATGCTTGTGCTGATGTTGTAAACCAGGATAACCTTGGCATTGATGACACTGTAATCACCAACATATTCCGGTATTCTCCTATTATTATGTTGCTACTATACACCTTTGTTGTTCCATATTCTAATTATTGGCTTTTATATATTTTTCAATAGGGTTATACTAATCCCCCCCCCCCCCCCCCCCCCCCCACTTGTGAGAAAAGAAACATACGTCAAATAACATCTTTGTGTTACCTTTTACTTTAGTTTGTACCATTACATACTAGTTGTCTAATTCTTAAGTACTTTTATGACGATCGTGTTGTTTAAGAAAGAGTTGTTGTAACATATAATCCGAAGGGGCTACAACGACCGAAACTAAGATAACCAACACCCTAATGTTAGTATAGATTAGCAATCAAATCAATCCATTTAATTCATGGGTACAGTTTGTTAATTACAAAGTTTGTTCTAGTCTCACTTTCAATTGTGGTGTCAAAACTAAAAAGAAAAGCATACTCTTTGTGGGGCCTACATGTGAATAAAGAGTTGGTCTAGTGAAGAACATGGGAGGTCTCTTTCTCCCTGTGAAATGATTAAAAGCTCAACAAGGTACCTGGCAGCTTTATTCACAAGACTAATGTTTTCCACCATTTTTGGTTGGTGTCCCATATGTTATCTTTCTTTAAAACCTCATAATGTTTTTATAATCCGGAAGGTTGTGTTTGTTGATGCATATTCATATCACAATAAATGGGTCAGACATTTTAATGCACTACTTTTTTTTTATCCGGTTATTAGTTTATGTGGTGTCTATATTTACAAGTATAAAATGCCAAAATGGTCCATGAGTTTAGATCACATTTGTCATTTCAGTCCAAAAGTGTGTAATTAAATTCCTTAACTTATAGATTGTAACGAAAATATTTCTAAGATAAGATTAGTTTAGTCATGATGACAAAAGAGATTTTTGTTAAATAATTTAATAGTGTAAAAGCATTATTTTGTTACAGGGGATATTACATTATCTTTTATAAATTAAAGGGGAAATTAACCATGTAAAAATAAAGTTAAGAAATTCTCAAATTTGGCCTAACTTATTCAGTATTTTTATGGTAAAATATTTTTAGTAAATTGTGTATTTGAACTTTATAAATAACTCACTTTTAAATAAGTGTTTCCTTAATAGTAACACCTATAGAGTTAAATTAATCATTTCAGTTTTCCCTGATACATAAATTATAAATTAAAACCACAATATTTCATTTTAAATATTTTACAGTTTAATACAAAACTTTATCCTTAGTTGTGCCTCAAGTTATGCAGGCAACTTATCCATAGAATCTAGCTTACATTTTTTAAATCCACGAAGACAATATAAATTAATGCGAATCCTAGTCAGTAAAAAAATATTTGTTGTCTCCAAAAGTCATGATACGCAACTATGAGTTGCATATAATTATGTACCATGCATAAGAATCCTATTTTATGAGGGACCGAGTCATATATCATCTAAAAATTCATACATCTTAACTTTTATGTTTTATCTTTTTATATATAGAGTAAGTCATTCTGAGAAGTAACAAATACTGTCACTTAGTAAACCTTTACGACAATCACCATCATTGTAGCGAGGGTTATTATTCATTTACTAAGACCATAAGACGCGAGTAGCAAGCAAACGACAACAATTGTGCAAGTATTAGATTATGGACATTACAATTTGTATTTTTCTGGGCTTTTTTAAGTAATTTTATCGTATTTTACTGTGTTATTGTTGATGCAACAAATAATAGACCGATGGTAGTAGCTGGGCTGGTTAGACAAAAGAGTTGGAGGGTTCAGGTTTGCCTAACGCAGGTCGTGGGGTCCTCCCACGTTTGCAAGACGTGGAGAGAGGTTCACTAGTTAGGTTTTGTTGTTTGCTCAAAATCCTCCACTGAAATGTGTTCAGCTTCGGATGTGGGAGCAACGGAAATGTGTGTGTTGAATGTAAGGAAGAGTGACTTGCATGGAACAAGCACTCAAGAGTAAAGACCAGAGATCCCAATGGAATCAGAGCTGATCGGCCCTGTCTCCAGCTCTAAATGAAGTGTCAATATATAGGGAAGGTCATCGCTCAAAGAGGAAACCATTGACTAGTGGAACATGCTTGTAGTGGGGGAGTTACCCTTTTGGGGGTTAAAGCGTTTTGACTTGCGGGTAAAAGACTACACCCTGTGCACTCGTCTTACTTTTGCGGCTGGGAGAGTTGTTGAAGTAATCAGAGACATGACTGATTATTGTACACGTGCTGCTTTAGCTCAGTTTCCGGGTTTTGAACCTTTGAACCCTTCAAGCTGTCATGTAATCTTAGCCATTTTATTTAGATTTGGGCTACCCCCGTCATCAGCCCCCCAAGTCAGAGGCTTTTGGGTGTTAGCACAAATGCTTCTGACTTTTGTACATGTGTTTTATTTTGAAGGCTTCGAGGCTTGAAAGGTTGAAAACGGTTGAGCTTTTTGATTTTTAAATTTTGACAAGACAGTTGATATGACTTGTGGCAGTTTTCTTTTGTGTCAGGCGGCGGTTTTAATTTCCTTGTCTAATTATAACATATTGTTCTCATTAATTTACATTATATTTTTAGAAGAACCATCCTTTGCATATTTCCTCTCAAGATTCCCCTTTTCACGATTCAGGTTAGTTCCGATTTCTTTCTTTCTGGTTATTTTCTTATATCATGGGGGCTCGTAAGGATTTAGCAAAATCGTTTTCTCGATTAACTCAAGAGGAGGTAGAAAATTTCTGTATGGAATGGGGGATTGGGATGAAGTTTAAACCGGTTGCTCCGGCTTGTGATGCTTAAATCGATAAATGTCCCCCTGGTTCCATTGCTCTTTATTGTCGCCATTTTGAGTTTTCGAACCTTCGTCATCCGTTTTCAAACTTTATTTTGAATGTCTTGGAGTATTATCGCGTATCTTTTGGCCAGATTCACCCTCAGGGTCTGGCTAGGGTTTTGCATTTTTAAGTTCTGTGTCGGGCTTCTGGGTATGATCCTACCCTTTTATCATTCCGTCGTTTTTTCTGGTTGGCCAAGAATGGTGACTGGTTTACATTCGAGACAACCCAGGTTGATACTTGCTTGATTTCGTGTATGGTTTCTAGTCTTGGTGTCTGGAAAGACCGGTTTTTCAGGGTTTCTGATGAAATTGTTCCTTTCAAACTTGTTTGGAGGCATCCGGATGCCGTTTTAAATGAACCTGAACCTTCTGCTTCTGAGATAAACACTTGTTTCCTTGATACCCTTAGGGAATGCCCCTCGAGGCTTCATCCCTTTCCCGAGCATTTATTGGTGTTGTTGGGTCTTAGTAAGTTATGGGAAAAACGTGATCGAGACCCGGTGCTTATGAGAGATGGGCAGGGTATGCATTTATTCTTGCTGTGCTGTTATGTTCTTGTTTTTTGCTTTCTTATATATTTCATTTTTGTTTATTTTGTAGTCATGTCTGCACTCGACTTTATCAAGAGTGATGATACTTCCGATGTTGCATTTGATGATGTTGCTGCTACTCCGGGTGAAGATGCAGTTGTTAGGGGATCCGAGCATAGGTTCGAGGGTTCCTGCTATGTGAGTGTTATATCAAATGAGGCATAAAACTAACCCTTTTTAGTACTAATGTTGGAAAATGTGTGCTTTTGTCTTCCTTTTGTATTTTCAGGACCAAATGAGCGTAAATGATCAAAAGAAGCAAAAATACAGCTAAATCTAACACAAACACAAGAAAGGGAATAAACGTGGCATGCCCGACCCCTCGACAGCATCTTCCCAAGCAAAAATAAGACATCAGAAGGCTGAACACGCCCCGTGCCCAGCGGACACGGGGGCGTGCCCAAGTGTCTGCAAAAAAGACAAAAGCGTAGAATCTTCTATTTCCCAACACGAGGGGCGTGCCCAGCTCCACACGGCCGTGGTCAACGCTAAGATTCGCAGAATCCAAGCAAATCTTGATAGTACAGATACGCTTCTGCACACGGGGCCGTGCCCAGCGGACACGGGGGCGTGGTCAACTGATACAGACAAACTGCATTAAATGAAGAAAGAGAAAGTTGATGGAGACGGGGCCGTGTCCGGGCTTCTGTGCAGGCTATAAATAGAGGTGCTTGGTTCACTTCAAAGGCATCCCTTGACAAACCACCTCTCTCTCACTTCACCCACACTCCACCACCATCACAACACCCACATCCACCACCATCATCCATCATCCATCATCCATCATCCATCATCCATCATAGAGTGTGTGTAGTAGTCTCGGGATCCAAGATTGATAGTAAGAGTTCTTGACAATCAAAGGCCATGTTTGCCTAAGTCTCTTACATCACTTGGTGAAGACAAGCATTTAGTGTAATACTTTTGTTTTTTTTTTTAATCTTTTCGCACTTTTTATTTGGTTTTGTATTAATGACTTTAATAACTAGTTTCTTATGTTGAAGGTGAAACTTCCTTATCATTTGTCTGTGGTGTCTTGGCGTTATTTTACTATCTATATAAAATAAAAGATTTACACCATTCATATCTCTACGGTCTATATAGAGATATGTTGGCTACCTGGTCGGGGGTTAAGGGAATGGTTTGGTAAGGTTCTTGCCTTGTTCAGTGTATAGATCCTGCAAGGACCTGGGTCAAGCTTACTAGGACCTCCTTCAATACCCACTGGTATTGGATGGCGGGGGTGCGAATGGCTTGATCCCCTCATATGTAAACTACTATTAATACATTAACCCGGCTACTTGGGATTGTATCCCTGCTGACTCAAACCACTTAGCCGAGGGTAACGTCACCTTCAAAAGAGGGGCCTACCACATTACGCATTAATAACTTAATTAATTATCTTTCAATAATCCAACCCTTTAGGATTGTATCCTTGCTGACTCAAACTACTGGGTTGAGGGAAACGTCACCTTAAAAAGATGGGCCTAGTACTATAACTAAGATAATCTCTTAAAAAGTGCAAAAGTGCGGAAAACATCAAAGGTTACACTAAAGGCGAGTCGGGTCCAAGTGATTCATATTGTCTATCTGTTTTTATTTTATTTTTATTTTCAAAATTTTTAGTTTTTATTTTCATGTTTAAAACATTTTTCTAACTTTTTGATTTGATTAGACGTTGAGGATAAACCGGTACTAAAAGCTCTTGTGTCCTTGGACGACCTCGGTATCTTACCAACGCTATACTACGCTCACGATGGGTGCACTTGCCCATATGTGTGTTTAGTGTTAGTAAAATATCGTGTTTTATAAATTTAAAACTTGACCAAAGTGTTAAAAGGGGCTAAAAATATACTTAAATATATATACACACCGACACACATCACCAGAACCCCCGGCAACCCATGGCGACAGATGATATTTTCCCAAACGAAGTCAATGACATGTTTGCCCGTGATTTTTGCAAGTGGTTTAACCTCGGGCCACTTGGTGAAATAATCTATGGCCACTAATAAGAACTTTACTCCACCTTTGGCTGGTGGGAATGGGCCGACAATATCCATTCCCCACTTATAGAATGGCCATGCTGAAGATATTGGGACAAGGTTATGCTTGGGGCTCTTTGGGACTGGTGCATAAATTTGGCAAGAATCACATTTTCTCAGTTGTTCAGCGGTGTCTCGGTGCATGGAAGGCCAAAAATACCCCAGGTTCATTAGCTTAGCAACCACCATTCTTGCTCCACAATGGGCTCCGCATATCCCTTCACGAACCTCTTTGACCAAGCACTGGCTTTGTTCGGGACCGACACATCTCAGCAAGGGTGCAAGGTAACCCTTTTTGTAGAGGATTTCACCTTGCAACACGTACTATCTAGTTTTGATTTTAACCCTTTCAGCCTCTGTTTGATCAGCAGGTAACTCACCGTTTTTAAGGAATTTTTTAATTGGAGTCATCCAATTGGGGCCTTCTTCGGTGATTACGTCTTGAACTTCCAATTCTTTAATTGATAGAGTTTTCAACACTTCTACCAATACCTTTTTGGTGAGATGGGCAAAGGTGAGAGAAGCGAGTTTGCTCAAAGCATCAACCTTCTTATTTTGAGACCTGGTGTAACAACCCTCAGTAAAACCGACACTCTCGAATATTTTCGACACCCTAGTATATTTTAAAATGTCCCAATATGTCTTTAAATACACCCCGTATGTGAAAACCGAGCCCGAAATACAGTATAACATTTAAAAATAAAATAAAATCTGATTTTTCGTTCAGACGGGCCGCGTAAAGGATCCTTAACCCTTACGCGGGCCGTGTCAACTTATTGAGTAGGCAGGCTCCGGTGTCACCACGTGTGTGTGTGCGTGTTGGACCTACCCCATGACCCGGACACCCTATGCCCTACCCGGGCTAGTACGCGGGCCGCGTAAGCCCCGCCTATGTGTTACGCGGGCCGCGTGAGACCCATATTTCAGCACTATATAAGGAGGCCTCGGGCTTCAATAGCAAATCGTTCATTTTCTTTTCTCAATCTCGAAATCTCTGATATTAGGCATAATATTCAAGTATAATACCCCCTAATTAGCAAGGTTCTGCTCCGTTGTAAGTATTATAACCACGCTTTCGTACTAGCTACGCTGCCCGATTGATTTAGGGTTCCGTAACAACTGTCGTGGTTCTGCCCGACGTAGTTGTTGGAATACCGTCTCGGGGAGGGTATCATTAATAATTTCAAAGGGTTATGATACTAACCTATGTACATTTGTGTAAATTATAGATTATTCCCAGGAAACCCTAACGCGAAGTCTAAGATAGCAATGTGAGTTTATCCTCTTTTTGTTAACCTTTTTGGTAATGTTTTACAAAACCTTAAATGTTTTACAATGTGATTAAGCGGTGATTGAGTCTTTGTAGTTCTTCAATTACTGCCGGTATGTTGGGGTTTTGTATACAAAATTTAGTACACTGTGAGTAGTAAGTCTGGGATGACAGTACGTTACCATTGGACAACGAGTTAGCCAATGTGTAATATGACCCACAAGTCAGGATTGACAGTACTGAATGAGTAATTGTGTAGAAATAAACAATGTGATCGCTCTCAATACTGTTTTAATTAATAAAATGTTTCTTGATTAAACTGGGATTCACTCACCAGTATTTCCCACTGACAAATGTTTTTAAAAACGCGTTTCAGGTAACACAATGTGACAGCCAATTAGTAAAAAGCCAACAGGAGAGCACTGAAGGCTTGGGAAAAATGTGGCTATAAAAGTTACCTAAAAGACGATGTTTTAGATTCAATAAAATAGGGTTTATCCCTATAAACGTATTGTAATAAGAAACTTGGGTTTTGCCCATGTGATTATTAATATTAAATGAGGTGGTTTTACTCTGATAAACATTTCCTAACTATGGTCCTAATGTAATTTCCGCTGCCAAATTAACAAGCTGATACCACCAAAACTCTGAGTTCGCGTCTGCCCGTTCCCGGGACAGATAAGGGATCGGGGGTTGCGACAGAAGGTGGTATCAGAGCCTAGCCACTGGTCTTATCCAAAGAAGTGTTCTGCTGACACTTAAATTCTAAACTTTGTGTTAGGAAATAAATTACGGAAATACGTGCATAACTGTATTTATTTGTTATGTGTTATTTGACTATTTGTTAGTTTACAGTATGAGTGATCAAGGACCCTCAGACATGTGTCATCAGTTGTCTGATTCACCTAGGAGTGAAGGTACCTCTTCACAGCCTGCCCTTTCTGGGTATTCTGTTGACCAGGAAGAAGGGATGTTTGCTTTTAAAGCCCAGTCAGAAGAGCCATTCCCTCATAAGAAACGAGGATGGTTCAGTAAGGAAGCTTTTGCGCGTAGGAAAAGAATGCGAAAGTTGCAACAGCAAAGAGTTCTAGCAGCTGCTAAGCGAAAAACAGATGCCCATACACAGAATATGCTTAATAGAAGCCTAGCCAATTTCCATATCCTAGCCACAACTGCTGCTGACCCTAATCTGGAGCAAACAATAGCAACCCAACCACAATTGCAAACCCCTGACCAACCAATGGAGATAGAAAACCCTGAAAACCAAGTGGAGATGCATGACTTCAACCCAGAAGAAATCCCTAGGGTACCAGCACCAAATCCCCTAGACACAAATTACGATCCCTGGTGGGATGACGTTAGGGACTATGTGCAACGTTACCCGATCCATGAAGACACACCTATACAGAACATAGGAGCCTATCCAGGTATGGACCCTTTAGATCCCAATTACCATGATGAATATATTAGGGAAATCTTAGAAGATCCTTACCGATTTCAGGCACTTTCAACCCCATATCAGGAACCCGCACCCCAGATTCCTAACCCAGTCCTAGAACCTGCACCCCCAATGAGTGCAGAAAACGTGCAAGAACTTAGGACTTTTGGGGAGGAAATTTTAGAAAGCAGTGAGAGAATGAGACAGGTGGGAGAGCGTCTCGTATGGAAATACGAGGAGCGCAATATGGATTTTTGGATAAATCCATATCCGTGATGTGATAGAGGAGATGGTAATAGTAATAATAATATAATAATAAAATAAAATATGTGTGTACGGATGCCTATTACTATTAGTGTAATTCTATTTCTGTTGGTATTGTAATTTTTATTTCAGTACTAGTATGTAATAGATGCATAATAGTATATGGAAAATATAGTAAAAGTCGCAATGATCGACGTTTTTGGCTAGATTGCGTGTCATGTGATTAACTATATTAAATATTATCTTGTGATATTAATATGGGGTAAATGTTTAAAATTCAGATGGCCGACGAAGGAAATCAAGGAAATCTGAATAATGATAACCAGAGTAACATTAACGTGGTTAATGAAAATCCAAGCATCAATAACAATGGAAACCAAATGGATAATAGTGATGTTTAACATATAGTGGCTCAAGGAATCATAGATGCAATGCCATTTATTATTCAAACGATTCAAGAAGCGAATAATAAAAGTCAGCATAGCAGTAAGCGACCCATCGAACCCGAAAACAGTGTAAACAATGGACCTGTACTTCAATTGCCCATTCCCAAAAGGAGGAGAACCGTGCCTTACGGTTGTTCTTATAAAGAATTCTGGTCTTGTAAACCAATGGAATTCTCGGGCAACGAATGAGCCATTGCAACCCTACGCTGGATAGAGAAAACTGAGGCAGTCTTAAGAATAAGCAAGTGTGCTGAAGAAGATAAGATACTGTTTGCTTCTAATCTGTTTAAGAATTCAGCACTAGAATGGTGGAACACTATCCTCCAATCAAGTGGAAGTGATAGAACCTACAATATGGAATGGGAAGAATTTAAGAACAAGGTAGAAAGGAAATTCTGCCCACCAAATGAGAAGGAACAGATAGCTAACAAATTCCTAAACCTTAGGATGACTGGTGTGGATAATAAGGGATACACTAAATTATTCTTTGAATATGCTAGAATAGTGCCAACTCTTGTTTCACCAGAACTGTAACACCTGTGCCTCCACGGCCATCAAAAAAATACCGAACCAATGAAATATTATATTTCATACTTGGGATTTGTAAAAATATGTGTATCATTTGCACATATCAATTCTTGTTCAATTTCAAACTCTAAATCGCTTTCTGGAAGGTTATACGCGCACCGATGCGTAAATATAACCAGTTTAATGCAACAAACACTCCGGAATAGTGACATAGGCTTAACATACCTTAAATAACCTTTACATAACTTAGAAATAAGTTTTGAAGGCTTTGGTATGGCAAAATCAAGTTAAATCGCTTACAGGGACTAAAGTTGACAAACTGCGAAAGTATGCCAATTTGAACTGTAACAGACATTCCGGAACATGACCATAAGTTAAACATACCATAAATATCCTTTACATGGCTTAGAAATAGGCTTTGAGGTGTTTGGTGTGCTAAAATAAACTTTTGGGTCATTCAGGGACTAAAAGTGTCAAAAAGTGCACAAGTTTGCATTTTTACGCATAACTCACGTTCTGAATACATTCGGACATCCAAAAATTTATGTAAGCACTATAATATTTTATTTTAGTGTTTGGCATAAGAAAAATCCATTCGTCACGCATTTTGGATCGTTTTCGCGCTTATGCGCATTCCGTCGTAATTAAGCGAACATCGCGTTCGTACGACCAAACGAACCAACATCCGGCATATTTTTGAGCATGTTTTGAGTTCCCTATACTTTAACTTCATTTTAGAGCCTTAAAATGAGGTTAACGGGGTTCAAACGCATCGAAAAAGGCCTTAAACACGTGCAGGGACCATTTCTGCCAATTCTGAAACTTTTCTGATTCAGGGGGATGCTAGCGTAGCGCGAGCCCTATAGGCTTACCAGTCGCGCTACGCGACTGCCTAACCAGACCAGATTAAGTGTATTCAACATCAGTTTGCTGCTGTTTGATCCACCACCACATGTTCTAAATTGCTTAGTCAGATGATAAGCATCAATTTTAGCCACCATGAGTTTCCGACAAGTGTACGCCTTGGATCATGGCACGTTTTCCATGAAACGATCCTAACGGTTACCCGAAAACTATAAATACCCCATCACCCCAACCTCATTTCTTACAAGAATTCTGATTTGAGAGCTCTAGGTTGAAACCTTTGTTTCATACCTGAGTTCTTGGATCGGGATTAGCATTCGGGGACCCTTCGTAAGTATTCTTTCGTTCTTTTATTGCTTTTCGAGTCTTTCGAGTCTAAAAGTCAAACTTTGTTTGACTTTCTACATTGACCAGTTATGGTCAATGCGAAGTTCGTTTGAACTTCGCAACGTGAGTGTAATCACGTTGGTTATAGTCCCTTGGGACTATGCCTACTGATTACCACGTTGTCTAGGGTCGTAGGGTAAGCGATCTGATAAATCGCTTATACCTCGAACCCGACCCATTTGGTCGATCATTAGGATCCGACCAAACACATTAGGTGACCATAGTAGGTAGGGAATAACATTCCGAGGTTATACCCTATGGTCACATCGTTTAAGTAGTTGTATGATAGGTAGTTTATATGCCTTAGGTAAATTACCAGAATACCCTTTTCATGTATAATTGGTAATTAAGCATATGTAACCTAAACCTTTGTCACATAACTGATTATGTAATATGTTTAGGCATATAACACTTGTCATAGGACTAGTTAGGCGGTCCGAACGCGTTTCACGCGAACGACGCGTTAAAGTAGCATAAGCTACCTAAACGGGTCGTAATGGGTCGTAAACACTTAGGTTAAGTTTCATTTAGTATGTAGGCTTTGTTAAACCAAATGACACGAGTCTCTACACTCGTTTGGTTTTACAAACCCTAATGCTACCCGATCTTCCGATTTAGGTCCGGTTTATTAATGTAGTTACCTATAGTAGGTGCCGTTTGATTCCGTGATCTCTAGCTTTGCTTGGTGGTTATCCTAGGACTTCTGAGCAATCTCAAGTGAGTACATAGACCCCTCTTTTACTGTTTTCCAAACTGTTTTGGGGTGGAACACATGTGCCTACTTGTTACTTTCATGCTTTCCATGTTTTCACATCATATACTTGCTATGTTTATTAGTACATTTATAGTACATGATTTCATCGTTTTACATTACATTTTATGCTATGTATGCCCATTTAGTTCATACTTAGTACATCATTTCACATCACATCACATGCTATGTATGTTCATTTATTGCATACTTAGTACATCGTTTTCATCACATGCTTACATTTTGTTATGACATTTGGGTTGTTTACAATGGAACAATACATTCATTAACATTAGCTACGCCGTTCGTTAGTAGGAAGTGGTACCATAGGAATTGACAACTCCCGTTCCGGACATCCCAGGGAAAGGGGATGAAAGGAATGACCGAATTCGATATACATAAGCACAGATAGACCTTTAAGTGGTTTAAGGGTTTATCGCCTCAGTCTCAAGGCTTGGATGTATGCATTATAACAATACCGTATAGATGTTCGTATCAGTATAGCATGCATTTACACAAAACATAGCTTTGATTTAAACCAAGTTTTACTTCAATACTATGTTCTTGTGCATATGGTTTAGTGATATTTATCACTAGCCATACAGATCAGTTTGGTTACACATTACATGATTTACATTGATCATGCATTTACACATTACATGATTTACATTGATCATGCATTTACACAAAACATAGCTTTGATTTAAACCAAGTTTTACTTCAATACTATGTTCTTGTGCATATGGTTTAGTGATATTTATCACTAGCCATACAGATCAGTTTGGTTACACATTACATGATTTACATTGATCATGCATTTACACATTACATGATTTACATTGATCATGCATTTACACAAAACATAACGTTGATTTAAACCAAGTTTTACTTCAATACTTTGTTTTTGTGCATTTCACCTATGGTTTAGTTGATGCGTTTTCACTAGCCATACATATCATTTAGGTTACACATTACATGATTTACATTGATCATGCATTTTGACATATTATTCAATACATTTGACAAATTCATTTATACATGGACAATTTACATTGGTAGTTTGTTTGGGTAAGTGATTTAAGTAACGAGGCGTGTGTAATATGATACAAGCATGGTGGATACGCCGTTGGTACTTCCTATATATAAGTGTTTGTATGATATTACATATTGTAGCGTTATTTGAATCATTTCAATTTGAGACATAGAACATTTTATACAAATAACATATTTTTCACAAGACATTGATTTACAAACAACTTAACTTATACAAACTCATTTTTACATGGTTATTCACTTAACCATGCATTATTTCTCTTATTTATACATATCATCTGAACATATTGTTTTTCAAATGATTTACAAAGACAAAGCAAATTACAAGGTTCATGACTAAACATTTTTCTCAAACATAAGTCATGAAACATATTTTCATAAAACCTATGTATCTCACAGGCATTTTTATGCTGACGTACCTATTTTCACATGTGTTTTTCAGGAGCTGTTGCATAAGACGATCAAGATACACATAGGCAGACTTGGGCTTTAGTGACAATAAAAGATGCAAGACTAGTTAATTATGTTGTATTTCCTTGTTTGTTAAGACATTGTAACACTTTTAATCAATAAATCGAAACTTAAATTTCCATGGTTGTGAAACATTAATTCTGTTACAACACTCCCCGATGTTTCCGCCACGTTTTGTATGTTCTACGTGGTCGGGGTGTGACAGAAAAGATGGTATCAGAGCCAATGGTTATAGGGAATTAGGTTATTAGTAATACTTTGACCTAGTCTATAACCTTTCTAGGACCCTAACGCGAGTTTACTTGCGTTTAGTCATAAAACAATACTGTCACCTATCCTTAGGTGACAACCGCAACAAGAACATAAATTTCAAAACCACTTTGAAAACTAATCATCTGTTCTAGGATGATTAATTACTAGGTTTTGAACCCTCAGTTATAAGGTTTTGAACCCCTTTGAAATTTCAAAATCTCGTCAAAGTTTTGGGTTTTAAATAATGTGAACATGTGCAAACTGGAAGGGTGAATGCCTGTATTCTGGGTTTTCTGTCTAGGCAAGCACTTCGTATACATCTCATCAGACGCGAGACCAGTTGTGCTTACCTGGGAATTCTTGGGATGAGTGTTCACTTATAGGCGAGCATGTCTTCGCGATACATTATTTTTGACCCATTTACTTTGATTAGTCACCGTCTCATCTGTTTGCCTTAGGTAACAAACAAATGATCGCAATTTTCATGCGTTATCTTTCTGTTTTTGATTGTCCAATAATCTTTCACCTGTTTCTCCCTATGCCTTTCTTTTTCTTCAAGAATGTCTCTTCATCACGATGACGCCCAGATATCTGAGCAAGCAGCCAAAATTCGCTCAGCGAATAGGCGAAGTAGTCCTGAAGACTGTTGAATTAGCTACTGCCATGTATCATCTCCAGGATGAAGCCACTCAAGAGTCACCAAGACAAGCAGGACCTAGTCAGGCGACAACACCATCAGCCAATAAACCAATCGAGGAATCAAAGACCATGGATGAACGATCCCCTAAGAAGTCAAAGAAGCGAAAGGCTTCTCAGAACTTCGCCATGGTCGCTCACAATGGTAAAGCAGTCCCCAACCAACCAGCTCAACCCCCTGCTAGGTGTGTATGGCTTTTCCTATGATACCTACATCAAGGAACTATGTACCTTACAAACTACTCTTGTGATTTCTCTCTTTCAAATGATTGCTCATGATTCCCTCGAAAATTTTAAGTACTCGTTTCACTCTAAGAAACAAAGTACAGAAAATTAAGTGACATTATGAGTAATCGTGCTTTTCGCACATCTGTGCCTTTAAATCCTTGGTTAGATAACTACGGGTATTTTCAAATCTCATACCCATTACATTTTGATTTTTCAACATACACAGTACCAGCATTTCAAAACAATCTTCATAATCTCAAAACATTTCATATAGTTTCAAAACAATTTTTCTAAATGCAATGTCTATGTTATTTCAAAAACATTGGCCATGTTATCAAAACCAACCTTCCTAATTTCAAAATATTTCATATAGTCTGAAAACAATATTAACACAGTACATTTTCTCATCAAGTGCATGATTTCGAAAAGCATCATTCATGTCTTTCAAAAACCTTATACATAATTTCAAAATTCATCTCTCATGATTTTAAAACATTTTTGTAAATATATCTATCTAATACACCTACTTTATTTCAAAAGTATTATATATAAGGTTTCAAAAACGGTAAACACATTTTTTCTTAAAAGAACCCCATGCACAGTTTTCAAAAATATTTTCCTCATACAGTGATTTAACCTTCAAATTCTGCTTCATATGTCGCCTTGGCATATCTGGCATCTCAACTTCGTAAAGTTTTTTTTTTTTTACTTGATGTTTTGACATAAGCACGTCCAGTGCAAGGTTTCAAAACATCTTCAACTTCTAAAATCCATATGGGATCTTTTTATCTTCATATTGAGACCCTTGTGGATGATCATCATTCAAATCAGAGTCCTTAATTGGATTCCTTTTATACCTAAATTCGAACATTTCGGTTCCTTAAAATCGAAATCGAATTTTTCTTTTAGAAATCTTGCTATCTTTATAGTTAGATTCTTGATAATATTTAAAGTACCAAATGAAATCCACGAGATGGGTTCCTAGTGTGCTTTAAATACATGTACTCTGTTAGCAGAACAAACTTCTAGTTAAACAATTTTGTGGTTATGTGACTATGTGTTTATTCATCTCATGTTTTCTTTTATGCATTTTTGTGTTTTTAATACTCTGGATATTCGTTATCCAAATCCTCGCAGGATCTTTCATATCTTCATATGAGAGATTCGTAGCAGGATATTCAAAAGGTACTACCTTCAATCCTTAATGGGCTTCTATGTAATAGTTAAGACCCTTGGATTATATAGTATTGCTCCATGATTCATAAGAAACCCTTTAGTGGTCTAATTAAAAAGATTGATTCACAATTTGGTTAAAGAACGACATCTAGTGATGTAGCTGGACAGACTCCTTGATAGTCTATTTAGATCATTTATTGATTTAATTAAAATGACTCTATGGCGGTCTAGTCACACTCATCACAGGATTGTTCATTTGGTTTTCCCCTATACATTATAAAATAGACTGTGTGAACGGTGCAAGGAATTGTCTAATTATGGACGCGTACATAATTATGAAATTTAGTGCACAGAAACCCAGTAAGATTTATTATGTGTAAGAGCCGATAGTGACAACAATAACGAAATGAGAACGATGTAATGGAGGTACGGTGGACGCACCAATGACGCTTCATATACTTGTATATAAGTATCCCTCTTACATTGCAATCATGATAATATTAAAGATTACTAGAAGTTCATAACCCTAACCAATATTGTTCGATCTTTTCAACCTCATGTTTTCAAGCTCTCACAAGTTTCCTCTAAATAAATTTCGGGACGAAATTTCCTAAAGTAGGGGAGACTGTAACACCTGTGCCTCCACGGCCATCAAACAAATACCGAACCAATGAAATATTATATTTCATACTTGGGATTTGTAAAAATATGTGTATCATTTGCACATATCAATTCTTGTTCAATTTCAAACTCTAAATCGCTTTCTGGAAGGTTATACGCGCACCGATGCGTAAATATAACCAGTTTAATGCAAAAAACACTCCGGAATAGTGACATAGGCTTAACATACCTTAAATAACCTTTACATAACTTAGAAATAAGTTTTGAAGGCTTTGGTATGGCAAAATCAAGTTAAATCGCTTACAGGGACTAAATTTGACAAACTGCGAAAGTATGCCAATTTGAACTGTAACAGACATTCCAGAACATGACCATAAGTTAAACATACCATAAATATCCTTTACATGGCTTAGAAATAGGCTTTGAGGTGTTTGGTGTGCTAAAATAAACTTTTGGGTCATTCAGGGACTAAAAGTGTCAAAAAGTGCACAAGTTTGCATTTTTACGCATAACTCACGTTCTGAATACATCCGGACATCCAAAAATTTATGTAAGCACTATAATATTTTATTTTAGTGTTTGGCATAAGAAAAATCCATTCGTCACGCATTTTGGATCGTTTTCGCGCTTATGCGCATTCCGTCGTAATTAAGCGAACATCGCGTTCGTACGACCAAACGAACCAACATCCGGCATATTTTTGAGCATGTTTTGAGTTCCCTATACTTTAACTTCATTTTAGAGCCTTAAAATGAGGTTAACGGGGTTCAAACGCATCGAAAAAGGCCTTAAACACGTGCAGGGACCATTTCTGCCAATTCTGAAACTTTTCTGATTCAGGGGGGTGCTAGCGTAGCGCGAGCCCTATAGGCTTACCAGTCGCGCTACGCGACTGCCTAACCAGACCAGATTAAGTGTATTCAACATCAGTTTGCTGCTGTTTGATCCACCACCACATGTTCTAAATTGCTTAGTCAGATGATAAGCATCAATTTTAGCCACCATGAGTTTCCGACAAGTGTACGCCTTGGATCATGGCACGTTTTCCATGAAACGATCCTAACGGTTACCCGAAAACTATAAATACCCCATCACCCCAACCTCATTTCTTACAAGAATTCTGATTTGAGAGCTCTAGGTTGAAACCTTTGTTTCATACCTGAGTTCTTGGATCGGGATTAGCATTCGGGGACCCTTCGTAAGTATTCTTTCGTTCTTTTATTGCTTTTCGAGTCTTTCGAGTCTAAAAGTCAAACTTTTTTTGACTTTCTACATTGACCAGTTATGGTCAATGCGAAGTTCGTTTGAACTTCGCAACGTGAGTGTAATCACGTTGGTTATAGTCCCTTGGGACTATGCCTACTGATTACCACGTTGTCTAGGGTCGTAGGGTAAGCGATCTGATAAATCGCTTATACCTCGAACCCGACCCATTTGGTCGATCATTAGGATCCGACCAAACACATTAGGTGACCATAGTAGGTAGGGAATAACATTCCGAGGTTATACCCTATGGTCACATCGTTTAAGTAGTTGTATGATAGGTAGTTTATATGCCTTAGGTAAATTACCAGAATACCCTTTTCATGTATAATTGGTAATTAAGCATATGTAACCTAAACCTTTGTCACATAACTGATTATGTAATATGTTTAGGCATATAACACTTGTCATAGGACTAGTTAGGCGGTCCGAACGCGTTTCACGCGAACGACGCGTTAAAGTAGCATAAGCTACCTAAACGGGTCGTAATGGGTCGTAAACACTTAGGTTAAGTTTCATTTAGTATGTAGGCTTTGTTAAACCAAATGACACGAGTCTCTACACTCGTTTGGTTTTACAAACCCTAATGCTACCCGATCTTCCGATTTAGGTCCGGTTTATTAATGTAGTTACCTATAGTAGGTGCCGTTTGATTCCGTGATCTCTAGCTTTGCTTGGTGGTTATCCTAGGACTTCTGAGCAATCTCAAGTGAGTACATAGACCCCTCTTTTACTGTTTTCCAAACTGTTTTGGGGTGGAACACATGTGCCTACTTGTTACTTTCATGCTTTCCATGTTTTCACATCATATACTTGCTATGTTTATTAGTACATTTATAGTACATGATTTCATCGTTTTACATTACATTTTATGCTATGTATGCCCATTTAGTTCATACTTAGTACATCATTTCACATCACATCACATGCTATGTATGTTCATTTATTACATACTTAGTACATCGTTTTCATCACATGCTTACATTTTGTTATGACATTTGGGTTGTTTACAATGGAACAATACATTCATTAACATTAGCTACGCCGTTCGTTAGTAGGAAGTGGTACCATAGGAATTGACAAGTTCCGGACATCCCAGGGAAAGGGGATGAAAGGAATGACCGAATTCGATATACATAAGCACAGATAGACCTTTAAGTGGTTTAAGGGTTTATCGCCTCAGTCTCAAGGCTTGGATGTATGCATTATAACAATACCGTATAGATGTTCGTATCAGTATAGCATGCATTTACACAAAACATAGCTTTGATTTAAACCAAGTTTTACTTCAATACTATGTTCTTGTGCATATGGTTTAGTGATATTTATCACTAGCCATACAGATCAGTTTGGTTACACATTACATGATTTACATTGATCATGCATTTACACATTACATGATTTACATTGATCATGCATTTACACATTACATGATTTACATTGATCATGCATTTACACAAAACATAGCTTTGATTTAAACCAAGTTTTACTTCAATACTATGTTCTTGTGCATATGGTTTAGTGATATTTATCACTAGCCATACAGATCAGTTTGGTTACACATTACATGATTTACATTGATCATGCATTTACACATTACATGATTTACATTGATCATGCATTTACACAAAACATAACGTTGATTTAAACCAAGTTTTACTTCAATACTTTGTTTTTGTGCATTTCACCTATGGTTTAGTTGATGCGTTTTCACTAGCCATACATATCATTTAGGTTACACATTACATGATTTACATTGATCATGCATTTTGACATATTATTCAATACATTTGACAAATTCATTTATACATGGACAATTTACATTGGTAGTTTGTTTGGGTAAGTGATTTAAGTAACGAGGCGTGTGTAATATGATACAAGCATGGTGGATACGCCGTTGGTACTTCCTATATATAAGTGTTTGTATGATATTACATATTGTAGCGTTATTTGAATCATTTCAATTTGAGACATAGAACATTTTATACAAATAACATATTTTTCACAAGACATTGATTTACAAACAACTTAACTTATACAAACTCATTTTTACATGGTTATTCACTTAACCATGCATTATTTCTCTTATTTATACATATCATCTGAACATATTGTTTTTCAAATGATTTACAAAGACAAAGCAAATTACAAGGTTCATGACTAAACATTTTTCTCAAACATAAGTCATGAAACATATTTTCACAAAACCTATGTATCTCACAGGCATTTTTATGCTGACGTACCTATTTTCACATGTGTTTTTCAGGAGCTGTTGCATAAGACGATCAAGATACACATAGGCAGACTTGGGCTTTAGTGACAATAAAAGATGCAAGACTAGTTAATTATGTTGTATTTCCTTGTTTGTTAAGACATTGTAACACTTTTAATCAATAAATCGAAACTTAAATTTCCATGGTTGTGAAACATTAATTCTGTTACAACACTCCCCGATGTTTCCGCCACGTTTTGTATGTTCTACGTGGTCGGGGTGTGACAAGAACCAATATTGATCTCCCATTATATTTGGGGATTTAATCGGTGAGATAAGACACGTAGTCAAGGCAGCTAGACCTCAAACCATAGAAGAAGCTGTAGAACTAGCAAATACCTTGACAGACGAATTAGTCCGTACCCGAGAAGAAGATCAAAGGAGGAGCCTAACCCGGAAGCTCACACAAGAATTTCGTTCTGGAAATTTTAATCGTGGGAAAAATATAGGTTCTACCTCTACACCTTACTGTAAGAATTGCAAAAGAAAGCATTCAGGAAGATGCTCCATATACTGTAACTTTTACAAAATATCGGGACACAAGGAAGAAAATTGCAGGAAGAAAGCTAATAACAGGATATGTTACAACTGCGGAGAACAAGGTCATATCAAACTTAATTGTCCGAAATTAGCTCCAGTTACAAACAACAAGAATACTCAAAATGCTAGAGCATTTGTTCTGACTGCAGATGAAGCTAAAATGATTCCAGATGTCATAGCTGGTACGTTTTTAGTTAATGATGTTTTTGCTAAAGTATTATTTGACTCTGGTGCAAACCAAAGTTTTATTAATACATCATTTTGCAAATTTTTAAATCAGTCATTAACTAAACTACCACAAGAATGTTTAGTAGAGACAGCTAATGGAGAAACCGTTAGGATTTCTAAAATCTTGCAGGGAGCAAGAATAGAAATTTTAAATCAGAAATTTATTGCAAATCTTTATCCCATGAATCTGGCAGGATTTGATATTGTATTAGGAATGGATGGGTTAATAACCAATAAAGCCAGTATTTTATGTGATCAAAAGTCAATTCAAGTAAATTCACCAAAAGGTAAAACGATCACAATAAAAGGAGATAAACCATCTAGATCCACAAAATTCATCTCTGTGATGAAAACTGCAAGTTATATAAGAAAAAGGGTCTTTAGTGTATTTGATTTCTGTAATCACTAACACTAAAGGAAAGGATTTAAAAGATATTCCCGTAGTATCTAAGTTTTCAGATATATTTCCAGAAGAATTGCCAGGGCAACCTCCAGATAGCGAAGTTGAATTCAGAATCCATTTAATACCAGGAATAGCACCGATTGCCAAAGCACCTTATCGTTTGGCACCTGCAGAAATGCAAGAATTGAAGAAACATCTAGACGAATTGTTGGAGAAAGGATTTATACAACCAAGTTCGTCGCCATGGGGAGCGCCAATACTGTTTGTTAAAAAGAAAGACGGATCAATGCGTATGTGCATTGACTACCGTGAATTGAACAAAGTCACGATTAAGAATCGGTACCCATTACCGAGAATCGATGATCTGTTCGATCAACTGCAAGGAGCTCGATTTTTCTCTAAAATCGATTTAAGGTCAGGATATCATCAATTAAAGGTACAGGAAGAGGACATTCCTAAAACCGCATTTAGAACAAGGTATGGCCATTATGAATTTACTGTCATGCCATTCGGTTTAACCAATGCCCCAGCTGCATTTATGGACATGATGAACCGAATATGTAAGCCATATTTAGATCAATTCATAATTGTTTTTATACATGATATTCTCATTTACTCTAAGAATAAGGAGGATCATGCAAAGCATTTGCATGCACTTTTAAGTCTATTAAGAAAAGAAAAGCTTTACGCTAAATTTTCAAAATGCGAATTTTGGTTAGAACAGGTACAATTTCTTGGACACCTAGTCAATCATGAAGGAATTCATGTAGATCCAACAAAGATCGAGGCAATTACTAAATGGAAAACCCCTGAGTCACCAACCGAGGTTAGAAGTTTCTTAGGATTGGCCGGTTATTATAGAAGATTTATTCAAGATTTTTCTAGAATAGCCATTCCTTTAACTAAGCTTACCTGTAAATCTGTTAAGTTTGAATGGGGATTAAAACAAGAAGAAGCCTTTAGAATCCTTAAGCAAAGATTAACTAATACACCCATATTAGCGTTACCAGAAGGAACTGAAGATTTTGTAATCTATTGTGACGCTTCCAAATTAGGTTATGGATGTGTATTGATGCAACGACAAAAGGTTATAGCTTATGCATCTAGACAACTTAAGAATCATGAAGAGAATTATTCAACCCATGATTTAGAATTAGGAGCTATAATTTTTGCTCTTAAGATTTGGAGACATTACCTTTATGGTAGTAAGTTTACCATATTCACTGATCATAAAAGTTTAAGGTATATTTTCAAGCAAATAGAGTTGAATATGAGACAAAGACGCTGGATGGAGATGCTCAGTGATTATGATTGTGATATCCAGTATCATGAAGGAAAAGCAAATGTAGTGGCAAATGCTTTAAGTTGAAAGTATCATGAAAAGCCAAAAAGGGTACGTTCTCTCAAATTAAATCTACAAGTAGATTTAAATAATCAGATAAGAGAAGCATAAGAATCAGTAATCAAGGATGATACTGAAAAATTAAAAGGTATGCTAAAAGAATTAGAACAAGGAACCGATGGAATTTGGAGATTCCATAAAAAGAGAATGTGGATACCTAAATTAGGAAACCTACGTCATCATATATTAGAAGAAGTCCATAAGTCTAAGTATACGATGCATCCAGGAAATGACAAGATGTATCAAGATTTAAGAAAGAATTTCTGGTGGATAGGAATGAAAAAGGACATAGCAGCCTATGTTTCTAAATGTTTAACTTGTTCACAAGTCAAAGCTGAACACCAGAAACCCTCAGGATGGCTACAAAAATTAGAAATGCCAGTGTGGAAATGGGAATTGATAACAATGGATTTTGTTACCAAATTACCCAAAACAAAGAAAGGTAATGATACAATCTGGGTGATTGTAGATAGGCTAACCAAGTCAGCCCATTTCTTACCAATGAAGGAAACTTTCAGTATGGAACAGCTAGCTAAGTTATATGTAAACGAAATTGTTTCTTTACATGGAATTCCTTTATCAATTGTTTCTGATAGAGATAGCCGATTTACCTCTCATTTTTGGTCAAGTTTCCAAAAGGCTATGGGAACCAAGTTAAATCTAAGCACAGCTTATCATCCTCAAACAGACGGACAAAGCGAAAGAACAATTCAAACGATGGAAGACATGCTTAGAGCTTGTGTAATTGATTTCGGAGGTAATTGGGACGATCACTTACCTTTAATAGAGTTTTCTTATAATAATAGTTATCACACGAGTATTAATGCTGCACCATTCGAAGCACTTTATGGACGAAAGTGCCGAACCCCAGTCTGTTGGGCAAAAATTGGGGAAAAGCAACTGTCTGGACATGAGATAGTACAAGAAACAACTGATAAGATTATTCAAGTCAAGGAACGACTGAAAGCAGCACGTGATCGACAGAAGAGTTATGCTGATAACCGACGCAAGCCATTGGAATTTCAAGTAGGAGATAAAGTATTGTTGAAAGTCTCTCCTTGGAAAGGAGTAGTAAGATTCATAAAAAGGGGAAAGCTAAATCCCAGGTATATTGGACCTTTTGAGATTATTAGAAGAATAGGACCTGTAGCCTATCAGCTATAACTGCCAGAGGAAATGGCAGGAATACATGATGTGTTTCATGTATCTAATCTCAAGAAGTGTTTAGCTGATGAATCACTGATAGTACCTCTTAAGGATATAGAAGTAAATGAACAATTTAAGTTTGTAGAAAGGCCTCTACAAATTGAAGACAGGAAAGTCAAAAATCTCAGGCACAAGAGATTAGTTCTGGTCAAAGTGAAGTGGGACTCCAAAAGAGGACCTGAGTACACATGGGAGCTTGAATCTGAAATGCAAAGGAAATATCCGCACTTGTTCCAATAGATCTCGAGGACGAGCTCTAATACAAGGTGGGGAGGATGTAACAACCCTTAGTAAAACCGACACTCTCGAATATTTCCGACACCCTAGTATATTTTAAAATGTCCCAATATGTCTTTAAATACACCCCGTATGTGAAAACCGAGCCCGAAATACAGTATAACATTTAAAAATAAAATCTGATTTTTAGTTCAGACGGGCCGCGTAAAGGATCCTTAACCCTTACGCGGGCAGCGTCAACTTATTGAGTAAGCAGGCTCCGGTGTCGCCACGTGTGTGTGTGCGTGTTGGACCTACCCCATGAACCGGACACCCTATGCCCTACCCAGGCTAGTAGGCGGGCCGCGTAAGCCCCGCCTATGTGTTACGCGGGCCGCGTGAGACCCATATTTCAGCACTATATAAGGAGGCCTCTGGCTTCAATAGCAAATCGTTCATTTTCTTTTCTCAATCTCGAAATCTCTGATATTAGGCATAATATTCAAGTATAATACCCCCTAATTAGCGAGGTTATGCTCCTTTGTAAGTATTATAACCCCGGTTTCGTACTAGCTACGCTGCCCGATTGATTTAGGGTTCCGTAACAACTGTCGTGGTTCTGCCCGACGTAGTTGTTGGAATACCGTCTTGGGGAGGGTATCATTAATAATTTCAAAGGGTTATGATACTAACCTATGTACATTTGTGTAAATTATAGATTATTCCCAGGAAACCCTAACGCGAAGTCTAAGATAGCAATGTGAGTTTATCCTCTTTTTGTTAACCTTTTTGGTAATGTTTTACAAAACCTTAAATGTTTTACAATGTGATTAAGCGGTGATTGAGTCTTTGTAGTTCTTCAATTACTGCCGGTATGTTGGGGTTTTGTATACAAAATTTACTACACTGTGAGTAGTAAGTCGGGGATGACTGTACGCTACCATTGGACACCGAGTTAGCCAATGTGTAATATGACCCACAAGTCAGGATTGACAGTACTGAATGAGTAATTGTGTAGAAATAAACAATGTGATCGCTCTCAATACTGTTTTAATTAATAAAATGTTTCTTGATTAAACTGGGATTCACTCACCAGTATTTCCCACTGACAAATGTTTTTAAAAATGCGTTTCAGGTAACACAATGTGACAACCAATTAGTAAAAAGCCAACAGGAGAGCACTGAAGGCTTGGGAAAAATGTGGCTATAAAAGTTACCTAAAAGACGATGTTTTAGATTCAATAAAATAGGGTTTATCCCCGTAAACGTATTGTAATAAGAAACTTGGGTTTTGCCCATGTGATTATTAATATTAAATGAGGTGGTTTTACTCTGATAAACATTTCTTAACTACGGTCCTGATGTAATTTCCGCTGCCAAATTAACAAGCTGATACCACCAAAACTCTGAGTTCGCGTCTGCCCGTTCCCGGGACAGATAAGGGATCGGGGGTTGCGACACCTGGGAATTTGCTTGATGGTACATGTTTGGAATGTATTCATCAGCTCTTTGGATTTTTCTTTGTACCTCTTTATATTGGGCTCCTTTGCAACATAACTATCATTCACTTGACTTGACACCAGCAACGAGTCCGTGACCCTTCATTTCCTTGGCTAACCTCAAGCCGGCTATCAACGCTTCATATTCAGCTTCATTGTTGGTGGTCTGAAATTCAAATCGAAGAGCATACGTGAATTCTAACCCTGACCCTTCAACGCTTGAAGCCCAATCGGTAAAAAGCTTCCAGGCTTCAAGGTCGGAGGGTTCAGTGGCAGATGTGTTAACTTCAGTGATTGTTTGTTTTGGGACTTCTACAATGAAATCAGCCAAGACTTGGGCTTTGATGGCTTTTCTTGGAACATAGGTGATGTTGTGTTCACCCAGTTCCACTGCCCATTTGGCTAATCGTCCTGAGTTTTCTGGTTTTTCAAGCACACTCTTAATGGATTGGTCGGTGACCACTTGTATTGGGTGTGCTTGGAAATACCTTCGAAGCCTTCTAGCCATTTGGACTAGGGCTAGAGCAAGTTTTTCCAAAGGAGGATACTTGATCTCTGCCAGTTTTAGAGTTTTGCTGAAGAAATAAACGGGTACCTGAACTTTGTCTCGTTCGATGGTTAGAACCACACTTATTGCTTCCTCAGCAACCGAAAGGTATCCAGAGATCAACTCTCCTGTTTCTGGGGCTGCAATGTCTAGGAGTGAAGCAAGGTGTTGCTTCATCTGGTTGAAGGCTTCCTCAGCTTCTTCAGTCCACTTGAAATATTTTTTGTCAGAGCACCCTTTGAGCTTTTTGAAGAAGGACAGCAATCTTTCAGCAAATTTTGAGGTAAAACGCTTTAAGGCTGCAAGCTTCCCGTTCAAGCTTTCTACCTCCTTTTTGCTTCGTGGTGGCTTGGTTTCGAGGACAGCATTGACTTCGTTTGGATTGGCCTTTATACTTTGTTTTCCCACAATGTGCCCTATGAATTTACCTTCTTCAAACCCAAACGAACATTTTTCGGGGTTGAGTTTCATGTTGACCTTCCTTAGGTTCTTGAAGGTCTCTTGGATGTCATCAAGCATTTGGTATTCCATTTTGCTTTTGATTACCAAATCGTCGACGTATGCTTCCATATTTTTACCAATTTGACTAGTAAAAGCCTTGTCAACTAAGCGTTGGTAGGTTGCACCCGCGTTTTTAAGGCCAAAAGGCATCTTGTGGTAGCAAAAGATCCCTTTGTCCGTGTGAAAGGGAGTTTTCTCCTCATCTTCTTCTTTCATGAGAATTTGATGGTAACCCTTGTAAGCATCGAGAAAACACTTGAAAGGGTAACTGGAGAGGGAGTCAACCTTGAGATCGATCCCTGGCAACGGGTAACAATCTTTAGGACAAGCCTTGTTCAAGTCCTTGAAGTCGATGTACATTCTCCAAGAATTATCGGGCTTTCGAACCATGACTGGGTTTGCAACACAGGACTGATACTTTACTTCTCGGAGAATTCCAGCTGATACAAGCTTTTCAACCTCTTGGCATGCAGCCAAGCTTCTTTCGGGTGCTAGACTTCGCTTCTTCTGAACAACAGGCTTAACATCGGGTGGTATTTTCAGCTCGTGTTCAGCAATGCTTCGAGTGATACCCGTCATATCTTCTGGGCACCAAGCAAAGACATCGCTATAATGTACTAGCAGCTTTTCAAGATATGAGAGAGTTTCTTGTGAAAGGCTTGGATTAACCCTTATCTTTTGTTCAGGGTACTTGGGGTTTATGATCGGCCTTTGCTTGTCTTCTTCACTTTTGGAACTTTCTCCTTCAACCATGTAAGCCTCTTGGGTGGGTTGAAGGATTGCAATCCCTCTCTCGGTAGGGAACTTGACTGTGCCATGACCCACCGAAACAACCATGTAGAATGCACATTGACCCGGCCTTCCTATGATGACATCATAGTCGGAAGGTATATTCATAACCACAAAAGTGAGAGGTTGAACCCTCTCCATTTTTCCTTCACTGAAATGGACATCAAGGGTTAGTTGCCCTAAAGGCTTTAGGGGTATGTCGGCAATACCTTTTATGGAGGTTCCGGAGGGTTGAAGCTTCGAATGTTCCTCATTGCTCAAACGGTTGAAGAACTTCTCAAACATAATTTCAGTGGCTGCACCAGTGTCAATGTATGCTATGCTTGTCTTTAATGTTCCCACAGTTGCTTCAACCACAAGGGGGTTTGAGAGTGGGTTCTTTCCTGTCGGGGGAAAGCAGACACATTGAAGCTCCCTAGCTTCCAACCGCTGCCGTTTGTGGGGAACCTTTCCATCAAAATCCACCATGTTAACTTCCTTGCCTTTTCCTTCGGCCATCTTGTCCCTTACCCTCTTCACTAAGTAGGCAAGCTCCCCGGACTTGACGGCCTCGTCAATCCTCTTTTTGAGTTGAAAGCAATCATTAGTATGGTGGCCCTTCTCTTCATGAAATTCACAAAATTGGGTGGAGTTTTCATTTCTTTTTCTTTTAGGGAGAGGTCTGGGAGGTCAGAAGCTTTGTTTCACTTCCTCTATGGCAAGAATCTCTTGAGGGGTCTTGGTAAGGGGTGTGAAGTTCATGGCCTTCTTCCTGCTTGGAGGGTTCCGGCCTTCAGTTCTTCGTTGCTCTGAACCCCTCTGGCATCTGTCATAGGGATGAAAGTTCCCCTTTTTTCTAGCCGGACTGTTACCTCACCAGTTAGATCCCCTTTTTCTTTGTTCTTTTATGTCTACAACCTCTTCCCCTCTGATGTGGGCTTCAGCCCTTTCGAGAGCTTCTTTTAAGGTCTTTGGCAGAGACTTGTTGAAATCCCTGGTAAGGTACTTGGAGGTAATTGCATTCATGAAACCGGCTACTCTTATTTTTTCATCTGCCCCCACATACGTTAGACCTTCCTTTTTATACCTTTCTATGAACTCTCGAAGGCTCTCGTCATCCCTCTGTTTTATCTGGAAAATTACTGTAGCATCTTTAACGTACCACCTTTGCTGGGAGAAGTTGGCCATGTAACACCCCGTGTTTCCGAGGAGTCAAAGTCAACGACCGATTTCGCGCAACTTGACTTGTAGTAGATTTCTTTTGTATGTTTATTTTAGTTGTATTATGTGGAGTAAGTGTCAATAATTACAATAATCGACGTATGTTACTCGCAAACTATTCGACTTACGACTGTGAACTATAGGAAGTAACAATGCGATAAAGCAAACTAAACAATAATCAAACTATGCTAACCAAATCGACATCGAATCACAACTCGAACTACGCATTTTAGTTATTTTTATACATGTGTGTGTGCCTTATGTGTTACTTGTGCATGTTCATTTATGTTAAGTGTGGTAATCAATCGAATCGCAATCGAACTCAATCGAAATTGGACTATGATGATTAGTGGAGAAGAGATAGTGCTAGATATAGTAGTTGGAATTAAAAGTAATTTGACTAGGAAAACCTATCGCATCGAATTGATCGCATCGAATCGCTCGCAATCGAAATCGAATCCAAGTGCCATCCGGCCGGATAGCCATCCGACCGGGCTGCCACTTTTTCGTGGTGCCAAGATACCATCCGACCGGACAGTCATCCAGGTGGGATGCCATCCGACCGACCCACACTTTCCCCTTTTGGAATCCTATAAATACCTATGTCACTTTCATTCTTTCTACTTTTGGAAACCTCTGTCCGAACAACACGCTCTCCTAGCCTTTTCTTCGATTTCTCTCAATATCGGTAAGATCTCGTCCTAAATCTTGTACTTTCTTGATCTACACGCACTCCTACACCTTTCTATCTTTTGAATCTTAACTTTTAACCGTGAAATCGCTAGATTTGAGGTGTTCTAGGATGATGTCATCATGTGTTCTTGAAGAACTTCATGTTTTGGCTTCAATCCACCAAGAACAACTCAGATCTAACCGATTTCCACACAAATGAACAAAGATCTATGCTAGATCTAAACATAAACATAGTGAAAAAGGATTGAAAGATGGTTTCTAACTTTCTTTCAACTCTTTTGCACTCAATGCACTTGAAACCAATAGAATCGGACCTAGATCTAGTCCTCCGCTCATTCTTAGTGTTGTACTAGCTCAAGATCTGGATTCTACTCACGAGACCACCGATTTCGGGTTAAACAAGAACAACCATCTTGAATCGGTTAACTGGCCGAGCTAGGGTGATTCCTGGTCGATCAAGTCACTTGGGACAAGATGGGGTTCTGTTGGTTAACACGATGTCAAAGCGTCTCGATAAAACTACAAACAAACAAACAAAACGACCAAGTGTAAGACGGCCGGAGCAACCGGGACGAAGTGTTATCCGACCGGACTATTGTCCGAACGGATATGCTACCCGAACGGATTGCTGTCCGAACGGATCACACCTTGGGTCCCGCACTTAATCAACTCTATCTAAAGTTTGAGTGTTGAACGAATTGCCATCCGATCGGACTACCATCCGATCGGATTACTCTTTGGATCATGAGATACTAGGACTTTAAAGACTTAAACAATTTTCAACATGTTCATAAACAGGGTTGCCACCCGGTCGGATGGACATCCGACCGAGTGACTCTTCTGCTGTGAATTGTTCCCACTAAGTAACCTCATCACTAAGGCCGCCGTCCGACCGGACTACCGTCCGACCGGATGACCATCCGAACGGATTGTCGTCCGATCGACCGACTTGAAGGATAGAGATACTTCAATGTTTTCAAAATGCTACAACGAAAACTTCAAAAGACAAGCCATCATACGTAAACACATTCATCTCTTAGGAAGAAACAATCCACTCGAATAGTCACCCGACTGGACTACCGTCCGACCGGATGACCATCCGAACGGATTGCCATCCGCACCAACAAGCCGTCCGATCGGATTACCATCCGATCGAACTGCTATCCGACCCATTCACACTTTGTATCGTTTTACGCGTCACTTATCGTTGTGCTATTAATCTATTCAGGCTATCCCTACTCGCTAAGCGCTCCCTTCAATCCATCAACCGCTGTGAGTATACTCGATCCCTTTTTGCTTTATGCACTTTTGGGTGTTACATACGTGACAACTATTCAAATCACATCGAACACACTACTCAATACTATTTGAACGCTAACCGTTAATGCATGTTATACGTGGCTTATGAATGCTTGTTTGTTATGTTTACACATGGAATGCTGTCTACCTGCCTTAGCAACGATAGTACTATAGTTTGAACTCAGCACCTGTTCGCAGGGGTTGTTAAGGACAATTACTTGCATGGATTACGGTGGTAATCGTGTATTGCGAACTGCCTCGGGCAGTCAACCCGCAGTCATTGGTATCGATGGATCTATGTCGATAACTAACGTGCTTCATTTCTCTATGTGTACGTGCTGGTTATGCGTAAACGAATTCGAACTCTATATGCTAGTATCAAACTTGTATGCTCACCTTTACATTATATGTATTGACTTTATTTTAACGTATGTGACAGGTGCTTAGGATGCACATCTGGTAGGAAATCGAAGCTAGAATAAAGCTCTAGAGTCCAACAAATAGTTGTCTGTAGTAATTAAATCAAGGGTCTCTAGAAGCAGATAAACAATCGCTCTATTTAAATCTGAGTTATCGAAACAGAATTATTTGCCTAGATTTTGTCTGTAATAATTTGTTTACCTTTTGAGGCATGGTATGGGACATGTTATTTTAAATTGATTGGTAATGATAATTGTTATGGAAAACTTCTGGACAATCTGTTTCGCTCAGTGCCATACCCCGATGTTTCCGCCATCGGTTAGGGTGTGACAGATTGGTATCAGAGCCATAACTATAGGGAATTAGGCAAGACACGACCTAGTCCGGGTCGATGTCTTAGATACCTAGTCTATAGTTAGGAACCAACAGACCGACTTGTGCATGTCCGTTAGGGATTTTGCATAAGTTTACTACTATTTCTCGCTATTCTCGCACACGCTACACTATTACTGCACTCGAATTTTCAACCATGAATAAGCAATTAAGTCGAGATTAGGTGTGAAAACCGCAAACTCTCAACTAAAGTTGCTTGATCAACCCGCAATTTTACTTACAAACGGGGAGAATTATACCAGATCAGGCGTGAAATCCATATTTTGATGAATAATCTCCTCTATTTTATCAAAACGGGAGCAAGGTTGTTAAACCAGGGGTGAAACCCTAACCTTGACGACTTGTTCCGCCCATTTTACAAAACTCTCACCAAAGTTTCGACGGACTCCAATGACCTGAAGTCACAATATGACTAACGGGCTGTGTGCCAAACGCCCAAAAATAGAGGCAAAAGCATAGTCCTGAAGGTCAAATGTGCACAACGGACCCTTGCGAACAGTTGAATCAGTTTGGTTAGTCGAAGTCTACTAGCCGCAGATAATCTATTTCTCGATTTTTATGTGTTTCGATTCTGAGCTCACAACCGCCGACTCTGATGATTCGTCAATTTTATGTGCTTATATATGTGTTTACCTGTTTACGTGTTTAAATTTTTGGAGATTTATTCGATTTTTTGCTTTCACTTCAAACAACACATACGACTCGCACTGCATTTCTACCTCAAAACGTTAACAAGTCGCTGAGTTGTAGACGACCTTATGCTACGATATACACTTATACTACGCTAATCGATATAGTAGATGAGACCGCTATAATCGAACATATCGCAGACTTTAAATGATAGGTTTCTGTATTCTGACTGCCTCTGTGATTACATGCGTATGTGGTTATGTGTTTCTGTGATTACATGCTTATGCGCTTATGTGATTATGTGTTCTACGTGGTTATGTGTCTATGTGTTTACTTAATTTCGCGTGTTCCTGAGCTTTAGTAAGTAGTAGACGTGTGAGGTGAGATTCGAATACAATGTGTTGAGTCCTGTGACGATGTCTGTTGCAGACAATGTCATCTGGATCCCGTCATCCCTCACTTTCTAGTCAAGAAAAGAGAGACAGATGCCTTGCTGCTATCATCGCTAAACAAGTAGCAAAGGCCGTGAGTGATGTTTACGAGAATGTCAGCAAACCGTCTGAGGAGTCGAGAACCAAAGCTCCTAAAGCTACCACCAAAGCTCCCTTCAATTTCAAGCAATTCAAGTCTTATAGGCCAAAAGAATTCACTGGCGAGGGAGGCCCCACAGCGTTGTTCCAATGGTTTGACTCCATTGAGGTCACTCTACGAAAAAACGGTTGCCCTGATGACCTCCGTACTCTGAACGTTACCGGCGTCTTTTAGTCCTGTGCTCTAGACTGGTGGACGGCCGAGAGGAACAAGCGAGGGAACGATGCAGCCTACGGTTTGTCGTGGGACGAGCTCAAGGAAGTCATGCTGGAAGAATTCTGTCCTCCTCATGAACGTCAGAAGCTAGAGGATGAATTTTGGCACATACAGCAAAAGGATGGTGAAAATACTGCGCTCACTGCTCGCTTCAAACAGCTCAGCATCATTTGTCCCGATCAGGTCAAGACTTCAGACATGGCGATCAAGAAGTATATCCGAGCCCTGCCTGACTGTGTTGCCGATTTCGTGCAAGCGGCTAAGACTAAGACGGTCGAAGAGACTTATCTACTGGCTGCGGAAATCAACGACAAGCGGGTCAAGGCCGGTGTCTGGGATAAAACTTCGAAGCACCTGCATCAAGCTACCACTGCCACACCAACTGCTGAAACCACCACCTCATCGAGCAACAAAAGGAAGAACAAGAGAAAGAACAGCTCCAGCAACAAGAACTGTACGATCATTGCTGCACTAATTCAAGCTGTACCAGCCCAACAGCGTCAAGTAGCGGCGCATGTGGCAAATGCACCGCCTGCTAAGCGTGCATACACTGGGCCACACCCGCTCTGCCCTACTTGTACCTACCATCACCCGACTACCATCGCTTGCCGTTTTTGTGCTCATTGCAATATGTACGGCCATTTCACTACCAACTGCCATGCTCGACAAGCTCCTGCTCATCAAGCTCTACTCACCGCCCCTCAGGGTCAACAAGCTACTCCGGCACCCTCGGTCAACGCCAGAGCCTGCTTTGCATGTGGCGATCCTAACCACTTCGCCAACATGTGCCCAAACAGGGTGGTAAAACAAGAGCCCCAACAGCCTCAGCAGCAGCAGCAGCAACAGCAACAAGCAGCACGCGCACGAACTTTCAACATCAACGTGCGTCAAGCCCAAGTCGACAACAACGTGGTTAATGGTATGTTCCTTGTGAATGGTATTTATGCTTCGTGTTTATTTGATACTGGAGCCGATAATTGCTTTGTGTCGTTCGAATTTGAGAAGCTCCTTAGTCGTAAACGCTCCCGACTCTCCTCGACGTTCGATGTTGAAGTCGCTACCGGAAGAACTGTAGCCGTTAATTCTGTTCTTCGTGATTGTACCCTCGAGCTCAACGATCACATTTTCCCAATCGACCTTATTCCGATGCAACTCGGAAGTTTTGATGTCATAGTAGGCATGGACTTTCTTCGCGAAAACCATGCTGAAGTTGTATGCTTCGACAAGATGATTCGATTCTCGCTCGCGAATGGTGATTTATTGTGTGTTTACGGTGAAACCGCTTCGAAAGGTCTCAGGCTCATGTCATGTGTCCAAGCTAGCAAGTATCTCCGCAAGGAATACAAAGCTTTCTTGGCTAACATTGTAGTAGCGGAGAAGGAAAAGAAAGAGAAGAAGGAAGTGAAAGACGTTCCTGTGGTTCATGAATTTCCTAACGTTTTTCCAGAGGATCTTCCCGGTCTACCGCCAAGTCATGACATCGACTTTCGTATCGACCACATTCCTGGAGCCAACCTTATTGCCAAAGCTCCTTACCGACTTGCGCCGTCTGAAATGCGCGAACTCTCAAACCAACTCCAGGAATTACTTGAGAAAGGCTTCATTCGCCTGAGCACCTCTCCTTGGGGCGCGCCAGTCCTTTTCGTCAAAAAGAAGGATGGGTCGTTCAGGATGTGTATCGACTATTGGGAATTGAATAAGTTAACTATCAAGAACCGCTATCCCCTACCCCACATCGATGATTTGTTTGATCAGCTACAAGGTGCTACGTGTTTCTCGAAGATCGACCTATGCTCAGGCTATCACCAACTACGCATTCAAGAGGGGGATATACCCAAAACCGCGTTTCGCACTCGATACGGCCACTACGAATTCGTTGTTATGCCCTTTGGTTTAACCAACGCACCCACGGTTTTCATGGATCTGATGAATCACGTGTGTAAACCATATCTCGAACGTTTCGTCATCGTGTTCATCGACGATGTCTTGATCTATTCCAAATCGAAAGCCGAACACGCGCAACATCTACGTTTGGTTCTCGAGGGGAACCAACTCTATGCCAAGTTCTCCAAGTGTGAATTCTGGTTGGAGGAAGTTCAATTTCTGGGTCACATTGTTAATAGTCAAGGTATCCACGTCGATCCTGCGAAGATTGAAGCTGTTAAGAGTTGGATTACGCCCAAGAACCCGTCTGAAGTTCGTTCTTTTCTTGGACTAGCGGGCTATTATCGACGATTTATCGAAGGATTCTCAAAGATCGTTGTGCCACTTACCGCTCTCACGCACAAAGACAAGCCTTTTGTTTGGGGAACCGAACAAGAGTCTGCCTTTCGAACCCTCAAGCACAAGCTTTGCAATGCTCCTGTTCTCATGTTGCCCGACGGAAACGACAATTTCATTGTCTATTGTGATGCTTCAAACCTTGGTCTTGGTTGTGTTCTCATGCAACGGGATAAGGTTATAGCTTACGCATCTCGACAGCTCAAAATCCACGAGAAAAACTATACAACCCATGATCTCGAGCTAGGCGCAGTTGTTTTTGCATTAAAGATTTGGCGACACTACCTGTATGGTACCAAGTGTACAATCTTCACCGATCATAGGAGCCTACAACATATCTTTAATCAAAAGGAACTTAATATGCGTCAACGCCGTTGGGTAGAACTTCTCAACGATTACGACTGTGAGATTCGTTATCACCCAGGCAAAGAAAATGTTGTTGCCGACGCACTCAGCAGACGGAGGTATCTGCTTAGCAATCATAATGTTCAAGCCCAACACGATCTCGAAACCCTCATTCGTGAAGCTCAGCATGCATGTTTTAATGAACGCACTCTGAAGAAGGAAAGAATCTACCACGATGGAGCCCAACTTGTGAGTAAATCAAATGGGATTTTCCACTTTCTGGACCGAATTTGGATCCCTAAACGAACCGATTTGCGACAGATTTTGATGGACGAAGCCCACAAATCCCGGTATTCTATTCATCCCGGTGTCGACAAAATGTACCAGGATCTTCGCTACAAGTACTAGTGGCCCTGCATGAAAAGGGCTATTGCTCTCTACGTTGGAAAATGCCTGATATGTGCAAGAGTCAAGGCTGAACATCAAAGACCCTCTGGCTTACTCGAACAACCGCCTATCCCTATGTGGAAGTGGGAGAGTATAGCTATGGACTTCATAACAAAGCTACCGCACACGTCATCAGGTCACGACAACATTTGGGTTGTGGTTGACCGTTTGACTAAATCAGCTCACTTTTTGCCAATACGGGAAGACTACAAGGAAGAACGATTAGCCCGAATCTACACCGACGAGATCATTTGTAATCATGGTACGCCTCGCAACATCATCTCTGATCGTGATGCTCGGTTTACCTCGCGACTGTGGGAAACGTTTCAAACGGCACTCGGTACATCGCTTAATCTAAGTACCGCTTTCCACCCTCAAACCGACGGTCAGACTAAAAGAACGATTCGTACTCATGAAGACATGCTCCGTTCGTGTGTCGTAGACTTTGGTGGTAATTGGGATAAATACCTGCCGTTAGTCGAATTCTCGTATAACAATAGCTATCATTCCAGCATTCAAATGGCACCATTCGAGGCTTTGTACGGAAGAAGATGTCGATCGCCTATTGTGTGGCACGAGATCGGTCATTCGCAATTAACCGGTCCCGAGCTACTGCAAGAAATGACAGACAAAATTTTCCAAATTCGAGACAATCTAACGAAAGCAAGGAAACAACAGAAAAGTTATGCCGATAGACGACGCAAGCCCCTTGAATTTGACGTTGGTGACTACGTACTCCTAAGGGTATCACCTTGGAAGGGTGTAGTCCGATTCGGCAAGAGAGGAAAGCTCGCGCCTCGATATGTTGGACCTTTTAAGATTCTGGAAAGGATCGGAAAAGTCGCCTACAGACTCGAACTACCGGAGGAACTTAGTAACGTCCACCCGACTTTCCATGTGTCAAACCTCCGAAAATGCCTAGCCGACCACGACTTACATGTTCCACTCGATGACCTACAAGTGAACGAAACATTACACTTCGTGGAAAATCCTGTTGAGATCATGGATCGCCAAACCAAGCAACTCAGACGCTTGCGCATTCCTATTGTGAAAGTCCGATGGGAAGGCAAACGAGGCGCATAGTTCACTTGGGAACTCGAAGGCGACATGAAGGCGAAGTACCCACAGTTATTTAAAGAGAAAGTCTACAGAGAGAAAAGTGATTCACGGTGTTATACAACTTTCAGCCTAATTTCGGGACGAAATTCCCTAAACAAGGGGAGGCTGTAACACCCCGTGTTTCCAAGAAGTCAAAGTCAAGGTCAAAGTCAACGACCGATTTCGCGCAACTTGACTTGTAGTAGATTTATTTTGTATGTTTATTTTAGTTGTATTATGTGGAGTAAGTGTCAATAATTACAATAATCGACGTATATTACTCGCAAACTATTCGACTTACGACTGTGAACTATAGGAAGTAACAATGCGATAAAGCAAGCTAAACGATAATCAAACTATGCTAATCAAATCGACATCGAATCGCAACTCGAACTACGCATTTTAGTTATTGTTATACGTGTGTGTGTGCCTTATGTGCTACTTGTGCGTGTTCATTTATGTTAAGTGTGGTAATCAATCGAATCGAATCAAACTCAATCGAAATCAGACTATGATGATTAGTGGAGAAGAGATAGTGCTAGATATAGTAGTTGGGATTAAAAGTAATTTGACTAGGAAAATCTATCGCATCGAATCGCTCGCAATCGAAATCGAATCAGAAAAAATCGTCGCGTCGAACACACGAACCAAGTGCCATGCGGCCGGATAGCCATCCGACCGGGCTGTCACTTGTTCGTGGTGCCAAGATGCCATCCGACCGAGATGACATCCGACCGGACAGTCATCCGGGCGGGATGCCATCCGACCGACCCACACTTTCCCCTTTTGGAATCCTATAAATACCCATGTCACTTTCATTCTTTCTACTTTTGGAAACCTCTGTCCGAACAGCACGCTCTCCTCGCCTTTTCTTTGATTTCTCTCAATCTCGGTAAGATCTCGTCCTAAATCTTGTACTTTCTTGATCTACACGCACTCCTACACCTTTCTATCTTTTGAATCTTAACTTTTAACCATGAAATCGCTAGATTTGAGGTGTTCTAGGATGATGTCATCATGTGTTCTTGAAGAACTTCATGTTTTGGCTTCAATCCACCAAGAACAACTCAGATCTAACCGATTTCCACACAAATGAAAAAAGATCTATGCTAGATCTAAACATAAACATAGTGAAAAAGGATTGAAAGAAGGTTTCTAACTTTCTTTCAACTCTTTTGCACTCAATGCACTTGAAACCAATAGAATCGGACCTAGATCTAGTCCTCCGCTCATTCTTAGTGTTATACTAGCTCAAGATCTGGATTCTACTCACGAGACCACCGATTTCGGGTTAAACAAGAACAACCGTCTTGAATCGGTTAACTGGCCGAGCTAGGGTGATTCCTGGTCGATCAGGTCACTTGGGACAAGATGGGGTTCTGTTGGTTAACACGATGTCAAAGCGTCTCGATAAAACTACAAACAAACAAACAAAACGACCAAGTGTAAGACGGCCGGAGCAACCGGGACGAAGTGCTATCCGACCGGACTACTGTCCGAACGGATAGGCTACCCGAACGGATTGCTGTCCGAACGGATCACACCTTGGGTCCCGCACTTAATCAACTCTATCTAAAGTTTGAGTGTTGAACGAATTGCCATCCGATCGGACTACCATCCGACCGGATTACTCTTCGGATCATGAGATACTAGGACTTTAAAGACTTAAACAATTTTCAACATGTTCATAAACAGGGTTGCCACCCGGTCGGATGGACATCCGACCGAGTGACTCTTCTGCTGTGAATTGTTCCCACTAAGTAACCTCATCACTAAGGTCGTCGTCCGACCGGACTACCGTCCGACCGGATGACCATCCGAATGGATTGTCGTCCGTACGATTGGCCGTCCGATCGACCGACTTGAAGGATAGAGATACTTCAATGTTTTCAAAATGCTACAACGAAAACTTCAAAAGACAAGCCATCATACGCAAACACATTCATCTCTTAGGAAGAAACAATCCACTCGAATACGACTGGACTACCGTCCGACCGGATGACCATCCGAACGGATTGCCATCCGCACCAACAAGCCGTCCGATCGGATTACCATCCGACCGAACTGCTATCCGACCCATTCACACTTTGTATCGTTTTACGCGTCACTTATCGTTGTGCTATCAATTTATTCAGGCTAACCCTACTCGCTAAGCGCTCCCTTCAATCCATCAACCGCTGTGAGTATACTCGATCCCTTTTTGCTTTATGCACTTTTGGGTGTTACATACGTTACAACTATTCAAATCACATCGAACACACTACTCAATACTATTTGAACGCTAACCATTAATGCATGTTATATGTGGCTTATGAATGCTTGTTTGTTATGTTTACACATGGAATACTGTCTACCTGCCTTAGCAACGATAGTACTATAATTTGGACTCAGCACCTGTTCGCAGGGGTTGTTAAGGACAATTACTTGCATGGATTACGATGGTAATCATGTATTGCGAACTTCCTCGGGCAGTCAACCCGCAGTCATTGGTATCGATGGATCTATGTCGATAACTAACGTGCTTCATTTCTCTATGTGTACGTGCTGGTTATGCGTAAACGAATTCGAACTCTATATGCTAGTATCAAACTTGTATGCTCACCTTTACATTATATGTATTGACTTTATTTTAACGTATGTGACAGGTGCTTAGGATGCACATCTGGTAGGAAATCGAAGCTAGAATAAAGCTCTAGAGTCCAACAAATAGTTGTCTGTAGTAATTAAATCAAGGGTCTCTAGAAGCAGATAAACAATTGCTCTATTTAAATCTGAGTTGTCGGAACAAAATTATTTGCCTAGATTTTGTCTGTAATAATTTGTTTACCTTTTGAGGCATGGTATGGGACATGTTATTTTAAATTGATTAGTAATGATAATTGTTATGGAAAACTTTTGGACAATCTGTTTCGCTCAGTGCCATACCCCGATGTTTCCGCCATCGGTTGGGGTGTGACAGGCCAGGAACCCTTTGCTTAGGTCATCGAAGCTTCGAACGCTTCTGACAGGTAAATCATTGAAACAGATCCTGGCTGACCCGACAAGGGTTTGCATGAACATGAGACAGCATTCAGCGTTTGACCATTTCCCAATCCTAGCAGCACCAGTAAAGATCTGAAGATGATCCTCAGGATCTTCAGTCCCATCATACGTTTTGATGTGGGACGACATTTTGATCTTTGTTTGAAAATCATAATCAGCAATTTGCTGGGAGAAGCATGACAAATTGCTTGGTTTATACGGCTTGTCCAAGTCTTCTTCCACCCTTACACCTGTGTGGTTGTTGTTGTTGTTGTTCCCTTGGGTAGCCAACACTTGGTTAATAAAATGTTGCCACGGGAAGCTTGCCATCATCTGGGCCATCATCTGAGGCATAAGGTTGAAGCCTTGAAGGCTTCCAGGTACAACTGGGCAGTTTACCCCCAAGGGAGTGCTCATAACGGCACTCTGTGCCAAGGGAAGCACAGACAAAGCTTGTTCCCATGTAGTTGTTGCTGAGGGTGGAAGGCTTGCTACTGAAGATTGTAGGAGCTGGTCCAAAGTCAGTTCGTGCCCCAAGGGAGCACCGGTTGCAATTGGTTGGGAAGAAAAGAGAGGAAAAGACGTTGTACAAATATGGGTTAGGATTTGGAGGAGGATTGCTGGGACCAGCCTCGTTCCTGGACACTGCTGGTTGTGAGTTTGCAAAAGGGAGAGCGGGAGGTCCAGGAGATAGTGACGGTTCTGGCTTATCATAATCCAGACGGATCGTCACTCCCTTGTCTCGTTCTCTACTCACATTTTGATTAAGAAGAGACCTTAACTCGAGAAAGTTATTAGCAACCCCTTCGGGAGTAAGGTCAACACGTGAGGGTGTGTTAGAGGCACCAACGTTGAGAGATGGTACTCCGGAACGAGATGGTGTCGGCGTTTGGAAAGTGAGAAACTCGGGATATGTGGCTCCAGTTGGAGTGCTTCCCAGTGTGGAGATGGAGGTTGGAATAGCCACAGGAGTTTGGCTAGTGTTTGGGGTAGGGGTACGAGGGATTTGGTTTACCTCTCCCGGAGACTCACCTTCCGACATGCTGACTTTAGAGCAGAAATGGAGCTACACTACTAGGTATTTTAAAGAAAATTAGTGGCGTAGCCCCACGGTGGGCGCCAACTTGTTGATGCGACAAATAATAGACCGATGGTAGTAGCTGGGCTGGTTAGGCAAAAGGGTTGGAGGGTTCAGGTTTGCCTGACGCAGGTCGTGGGGTCCCCCCACGTTTGCAAGACGTGGAGAGTGGTTCACTAGTTAGGTTTTGTTGTTTGCTCAAGATCCTCCACTGAAATGTATTCGGTTTCGGATGTGGGAGCAACGGAAATGTGTGTGTTGAATGTAAGGAAGAGTAACTTGCATGGAACAAGCACTCAAGAGTAAAGACCAGAGATCCCAATGGAATCAGAGCTGATCGGTCCTGTCTTCAACTCTAAATGAAGTGTCATTATATATGGAAGGTCATCGCTCAAAGAGGAAACCATTGACTAGTGGAACATGCTTGCTGTGGGGGACTTACCCTTTTGGGGGTTAAAGCGTTTTGACCTGCGAGTAAAAGACTACACCCTGTGCACTCGTCTTACTTTTGCGGCTGGGAGAGTTGTTGAAGTAATCAGAGACATGACTGATTACTGTATACGTGCTGCTTTAGCTCAGTTCCCGGGTTTTGAACCTTTGAAACTTTTAACCCTTCAAGTTGTCATGTAATCTTAGCCATTTTATTTAGATTTGGGCTAAACCCGTCATCAGTTATCAACATTTTCTTTCGTATATTTGCAAGTTTTTATGTTGGATACAACAATATATGGCTCATGATTGTTTCTAGTAGGCCGGAGAACAACGAACACTAAATCATTGTACACCAATATATTTTACGTTGTTTACAAAATATAAAAAAAATCACCATTTATTGATAATTATTATAGATGACCTTTATAATGTAGAAAGATCATTGTCACCACTACACCCATCGATTGTTATAAGTAGAATTTTATAAAGCAAGCTAATATTTAAATTTAGAACAAATATTAAACCTTAACTATACTTATTTGAGGGTAAAAATACAAAATGTATGTAAGATGAAAGCGACGTATCTAAATATCCATCATGTGATTGCCATAACCTTCACTAACTAACAAGGAATGTTTTCACGTTCTAACATTTAGATACCAATTTTGTGTGACAATATTAATAATATAAATGTTCAAGAGTACAAGATAGAAATCAGTGGCGGAACTAGCCAAAAAAGTTAGGGATATTCTAATTTTTTTTTTTAGGATCGGGGGAATCCTTTATATAACATAAACGGAGTTGAGGGGTATTTTTACACTACGGAAATGGAGTTAAGGGGTATTTTTACACTACGGAGACAGAGTTGAGAGGTAGCCCGTGCTACTCCTATTAACAATATAAGTCCGTCACTGATAGAAATACTAATAATGTATAAAAAAACATGACAAATAGATGTAAGGTATAATTATATGATCGTTACGGTATGTAACTACTTTAAAATTATGTTCAGTAAGATTAAACACTTGCATCAACATAAATTTATTAATTTACCAACAATTCCCAAATAAAATATTCAAAAGATAATATGCATATAAAAGTTAATCTAGTACGGCATTATCATGTGTATCATCTGATAAAGTATGTATTGCAGTTACTAGAGTATGTATTGCAATTTGTTAGATACAGCTCGCATGAGCTGTCATAACTGTTAGTTGTTAACTATTCAGTGTATATATATATATAAAATTGTGTATCAATAGTGACTGAATTTTGCTGTGTTACATGACACTGTCATGTATCGTTTGCATTCACATAATATATCACTGTTGTTATATTTTACTGTTGTTATATGTTACAAAACTAGTGATAAAATGTAAATTTAAACGGGGCAAAATTACATTATGATGTTTTGTCACAACTCAAAACAATATGATGTTGATGAATCTAATCATTAGTGATTTATAGCATAAATTTAATGGGGTAAACAATTTTATTTGGTTTATATCTTTTTTATTGAAGAAAATTAGAGAGCATGCGGATTTTCACTTCTAACTTTGTGTGTAATTAAATTCCTTACTATAGATTGTAACGAAAATATTTCTAAAATAAGATTAGTTTAGTCATGGTGACAAAAGAGATTTTTGTTAAACTTTAATGAGTTGAATAATTTAATAGTGTAAAAGCATTATTTTGTTATAGGGGATATTACATTATCTTTTATAAACTAAAGGGGAAATTAACCATGTAAAAATAAAGTTTAGAAATTCTCAAATTTGGCCTAACTTATTAAAGGAGAATAATTAAAGTGAAAGAATTTACCACTGATTACTGATTTATCGCCATCACCAATTTGAATGAGAGAGAAATCGGATTTTTTTGGTGCACGAAGTTGGTTGCAGAAGTATTTTTATGGTAAAATATTTTTAGTAAATTGTGTATTTGACCTTTATAAATAACTCACTTTTAAGTAAGTGTTTCATTAATAGTAACACCTGTAGAGTTAAATTTAACATTTCACTAATATTTAATTTATAAAAAAATATCAGCGCGAGATTGGAGGGACATATAGGAAAAAGGAACAAACAAAACAAAGAAAAAAGGCGGCCAAAACAAAAAAAAAGTTACATAAAACACCCATTCGGTGAACAACCATTTTCTCCGGCATAAAGAGTGAGGTTTAGATGTGTTTCTGACCTAGGAAAAAAAGTTGGGCAACGATGCCTTCGTGTAAATCAACGCAAACCCAATCCTCTTCATGTCCCTATACCCCAACGAGGAGGCAACCGTATCAAATAAACCATGCACAAAGGTATTCTTAGCCCTTAGGTCATCCGTGTACCCATCATTCATCATTCACCTCCAAAATTCAACTTAATGTATATCCATCATTCAGTTGATTTATTTATTAATACAATTAATCTCTATCAGAGAGGGGAAGGGGGAGAGAGAATGGTCGAATGATCAGCAGGACTAGGCTACCCGTTTGGAAGCAAAATTAAGGGATGAGGGCATAACATATGGTTGCCACCTCAGCTCTGAGCGTAGGATGTTCCCTCAACTCCCGCGCAGGATGGTTGCCATCTTATTTCCCAACAATCTCTCCAACGAGTATAACATCTGGCCTTGTTATATTAAAATCATATTAATTGAAAATGTTTGACGAAAAATCATCTCATTATACGAGAAGCTATGTCTTAATCACAGCCTTAAAGAACATATATTGTTGATGAAATTCTTAAAAATATGGACTAGGTTTTCTTTTTATTGTGTGTTAATAAAATAAAGGAGCTTCTTAGTGAAAATGTAGGATACACAATTTGTGAACTTGTATTATAGTAATCAGACTAGTTATAAAATTAATAATAGTAACAGCTGAAGATAATTTAAAATATAACCAGTTGAAATAATCGCTAGTCGCTAGTTGGGCGGTAGGGTGGGGACTAGTGATTAATCAGAATTAATTAGGATTAATTGGCGGAATTAATCAGAGATAAATTGGTGATTAATTGAAGCCTAATCAGGATTTTTACAACTATGAATATAACAAAGACTTATTTTAAAAATGCATGAACCATTCAAATTTAATATAGTATCATCAGTGAAATAAAGATACAGTCTTGGACTCTTGGCCTCTGGGGTGGCACCAGAGATTGCTACTATTCATGCTTGCAAAAGGCATATGCATGTTATGCACCACTTATTCAAAATCTTGCTTTTTTTGTTACATCATTGTTTTATTAAGGTATGTCTTTTAATTTTTGGGAGAAATACGAGTAGTTCTTAATACTTTTAAGTACTTTTATTTACTTTATAGCAATTTCTCCAAAACTTATTAATAATGCAAATTAGTGAATTACACCGATGTATTGTATACAAATATATGTATGAATGTAATTTTGGAGTAGTTAAGTACTAAGTAACATATTTTTAACCCTGTTAACTTGTTCCCATCTAAAATTATTACGGTTTTATACATATGCTATTAAGTTTAATGTACACTACAAGTCATTTAAATTATATGACATTTAATATAAATAGTTAGTAAGAAATTAGAATATGATAAAGTACGAATAGATGATGGAACTAACAATGAATTAGTATTATTTGGGGATTTATAATAAAATAAGATGCTAATAGCTTAGGAAATAAAAACACATATAATGTAATATGCAACTTTGTTAATACTACTGGTATATCACCTTCTAATTATCGTTATATTACATACAAACTTATATGAGGTATTCCTAAATCTCCATACAATTTTATTTTGATTTTTTAACTACTATTTATTATTGTGATACGTGGTACAACTTGATGCAGTTTTCCCTGATATATAAATTATAAATTTAACTACAATATTTCATTTTAAATATTTTACAGTTTAATACTAAACTTTATCCTTAGTTGTGCCTCAAGTTATGCAGGCAACTTATCCATAGAATCTAGCTTACATTTTTTAAATCCACGAAAACAACATATATTAATGCGAATCCTAGTCAGTAAAAAAATATTTGTTGTCACCAAAAGTCATGATACGCAACTATCATTGTACACCAATATATTTAAGTTGTTTACAAAATATAAAAAAAAAATCACCATTTATTGATAATTATTATAGATGACCTTTAAAATGTAGAAAGATCATTGTCACCACTACACCCATCGATTCTTGTAAGTAGAATTTTATAAAGCAAGCTAATATTTAAATTTAGAACAAATATTAAAAAGGGGGTAGCGGCGCAACTTGTTGCCCGTTTACCAATTATCTCGATGTAAATTCTTCGATTACATTGTATAAATCTAATATTTATTAACAATCAAATATTAAACCTTAACTATACTTATTTGAGGGTAAAAATACAAAATGTATGTAAGATGAAAGCGACGTATCTAAATATCCATCATGTGATTGCCATAACCTTCACCAACTAACAAGGAATGTTTTCACGTTCTAACATTTAGATACCAATTTTGTGTGACAATATTAATAATATAAATGTTCAAGAGTACAAGATAGAAATTAGAAGATAGAAATTAGTGGCGGAACTAGCCCAAAAAGTTAGAGATATTCTAATTTTTTTTTAGGAGCAGGGGTATCCTTTATATAACAGAAACGGAGTTTAGGGGTATTTTTACACTACGGAAATGGAGTTAATGGGTATTTTTACACTACGGAGACAGAGTGGTGGGGTAGCCCGTGCTACCCCTATTAACACTATAAGTCCGCTACTGATAGAAATACTAATAATATATAAAAAACATGACAAACAGATGTAAGGTATAATTATATGATCGTTACGGTATGTAACCACTTTAAAGTTATGTTCAGTAAGATTAAACACTTGCATCAACATAAATTTATTAATTTACCAACAATTCCCAAATAAAATATTCAAAAGATAATATGCATATAAAAGTTAATCTAGTACGGCATTATCATGTGTATCATCTGATAAAGTATGTATTGCAGTTACTAGAGTATGTATTGCAATTTGTTAGATACAGCTCGCATGAGCTATCATAACTGTTAGAGCATTCACATCCAAACCATCAAATTATACATACATTCCACTAAAAAACAACTCCTATATCAATATATTTCCACTGAAAACAAATATTTTTTCTCTCTCCTTTTCAATTAAATAATATTATCATCACATTTTTCTCTCTCTCATTCACTCACAACCACTTTCAATATATATTAAAAAAATTATACTGGGTGAACAGTGTCCCCTAAATATACAGATGAACAGTAACATTTTCTCTCTCCTCCACTCACAACCACTTTTTATACCCTTTATAATATAAAAACTCCCCCTCACATATTTTGATGGATAGAATGTGAATGCTCTTAGTTGTTAACTATTCAGTGTATATATTATATATATATATTTTTAATAACAAATTTGTATTTTTGACGGACCAATGTAGTATGATCGTGCCACCAGCGAAACCAGCCGTCCATATCCATCTCCACTAGACATAATGCCTATACACCAATTCGGAAGAAAACCCAATAAATATGAAAAACCATCATTGTGGGAATCAAACCTATGACCTATTGGTCCCAAATTTTTTATCTTACTCCTAAGATTGTATGATTTCATTTACATACAAAAATAATGAATCGATGATTAGCTACATTAGCTTGATTTCCGTTATCATCATCATCATATCTATAATTATAGTTGTGACCCTATCATACAATTATAACAAAAATGCTACTTTCTTTTACCTTATATCAAGTCTCTACATATTAATGATAGATGTTTTTCATTTCTACTTCCATACAAACAAAAATATGATTGAAAATTCAAGAAGCCATTAAAAATGGAATTAATAGAAAGGTGTACCTTTTTACTTTGAAAATCATAAAAAAGCTTTAGATTGGTCTCTTATCACAAATCAATACACACATCCACCAAAATAAAAAATCCCATTCCACCAACCCCTCTCTCTCTCTCTCTCTCTCTCTCTCTCTCTCTCTCCTCCCCCTCTCTCTCCCCCACCACCACCACCACCTATCACCACCACATATCACCACCACCACCACCACCTATGGATGCAAAAGAAACCACCACCAACAACAACAAAAAGAAACAAAAACACAAACACACAAACCACCAACCCTCCTCATCTTACTCTTTCAAACCCTCATCAGAAGTCAAAGGCCTCCGGTTCGGCGGTCAACTCATCGTGAAATCCTTCACCATCCGCCGTGCACGGCCGGTAGAAATCCTCCGCCTCCTATCTCTCCCCACCACTCACCACAAACCACCACACATCTTCCCCTCCACCACCGCATTCCTCCCCACAAACTTCACCATCTTAGCCCACCATGCATGGCACACACTCACTCTCGGCCTAGGAACCAACAAATCCAAAGTGGTCATATTCGTGTTCGAGTCACAAACCATGAAGGTGGCGGTGGACCGGTTGTTTCCGCCGGAGATACCCTTAGGGGAAGTGAACCGGAAGTTGATCAGAGGGTTAACCGGTTGCGAAATGGCCCGGTTCAAGTTCAGAAAAGGGTGCATAACGTTTTATGTGTATGCGGTCAGACATAAGGGCAATATTGGGTTTTCATGTGCTGATGATCTGAGGGTAATATTGGAATATGTTGTGGCTTTGAATGATTTTATGGATCATACTGCGATGCTTGCTATGCCTAGTCAAAGAAGTATTAACTTTGCTCCTCCTACTGCTATGGCACATTAACATTTTAAAATTACTGTATTACCCTTTATTCATCTGTTTTATTTTTTTGAAAAGAAAAATATTGACTGGATTATTTTGTGGAGATTTTTTTATTAAATTTAGTGTGAGATTTTGTATAATTTAGCAATCTTGTTTAGTGTGACTTAGGATCAATAAATTGTCGTGACAGTTGTACTAAATGTTAATTTCTATGTGTTCTTGGTACGAGTTCCACTAGTGGCCAACTTTTTTTTTTTTTTTTGATTTTTTTTTTGAAAAAACAAATGATAAGGGAGCTTCTTTTTTAGTTTGTGACCTTATTTGGAAAAGCTTATACGGCCATTCTTTCAAAAAAATATCATTTATATCATAGTTTCTAAAAATAAAGTTATGAAATAAGCATTTCGTTTTAATTGTTTCTTATCTTGTTATTTAGTGGGAAATTGGCCTGTAATAATCCCACCTAAACCTTATTGGCGATTAATAATCTCACCTCAGAATATTCCCCCCACCAGTCCCACCTTTCGCCTATTTTTCCTATAATGGTCCCCCGTTAAAAAAATTAACGGAGTTAAGCATTTTTCCAAATTACAAACAGATTTTTTAGGGCTTTTGATTAGAACGACGATACGAGTCCATTGATATAAAACTTGCCTCGAAACGGTGCTCCAAACGATGAAAACGGCGCTTCAATTCGGGTGTTTAAATTTCCAATTAACCAAAATCAAGTCACTTGGAGCCCCATTTCGAAATAAGTTTTACATCAATGGACTCGTATCATTGTTCTGATCAAAAGCCCTAAAAAATCTGTTTGCAATTTGGAAAAAAACTTAACTCCGTTAAGTTTTTTTTAACGGGGGGCCATTGTAGGAAAAATATGTGAAATGTGAGACTAATGGGGGAAATATTCTAAGGTGAGATTATTAATGGCCAATAAGGTCTATGGGAGATTATTACAGACCAATTCCCCTTATTTAGTTGGTGGGTTATTTTAATGATTTGATTTAGTTATTTATGAATTGTAAAATCTTGATTAGGTAAAATCATATTCTGTAGTGGGACCAGAAGTTCTTATTTGTAACATCATTAGTTCTTTTCTCACTATAGCTAAGGGTTAAGTTTATGATATTTTTTAAAGTTTAGATTTTATAAAAAAAATTCTGTAGTGGGACCAGAAGTTCTTATTCGTAACATCATTAGTTCTTTTCTCACTATAGCTAAGGGTTAAGTTTATGATATTTTTTAAAGTTTAGATTTTATAAAAAAAAATATGATGAATTTCGGTGATCGGATAATCAACGGACACCTTACCCCGTTGCTTCAGGCCCTAATTAATCATATTATGCCTCTTTTATGAGAAAAGCAAAAGATAATTATGTAAATAACTTTTAAGTTGTAGTGACTAATAATTAAAGAAATAAAGATTATTCTAAAGGCATCTTATGCATCCTAATACATGTTTACCTTTTTAATAAATATTTATAAAACCAATTCTACATATATTGAGATGACATAAATATTTATAGGCTAATGCTTACATATATGTATGAAACATATTAAAGAATACATGTGTTGTTTTATATTATAATGACATTTTTAAGATAAATTTCATTTTCTAATATCTACTATATGTGTTGTGTGATCTAATATATTAATGACTTTGTTTTCTTCCTGCGTTATGGGCCAAAAGAAAGCGTGTCTTCTTTTTTATCGTAAGATGACAAATGATAATATTTTTATTTATTTTTGGTATGAATATATTACAAGTTATAATCAGTGTTGTAAAATCGTGATTAATCGCTAGTCGGCTCTCTACTGGTTAATTTTTCGTTAATCGGTCCATTAATCGCTAGGCGGTCCTAATCGGCCGGCCAAAAATCGGAGAAAATCGGTAAATATCGGAAAAATCAGAAAAAATCACAGATTCTGGTAAAAACTTGTCTAGTTAAAAAATTACGTATAAAAATATGTGTGTGTATATATATATATATAACTTAAAATTATACATAAAAATCCAATCCGATTAATCGCTAGTCCCCACCCTACTGGCCGACTAGCGCCTAGCGAGTTCTACGACCATGGTTATAATATGTGTATGCACATGCATATAAACAAATTAGTTTAATGGTATTTTATCGTAATAATCAGACTTTGGCAATGAAACTCATACTATAGATAGATGATATGTATATATTCATGTATAAGTTTTAATATATATCAGTGGGATATGGTGCATTGATTAATGAGGATGGTCATTCATTCATTTGTAGTTGAGCATATTAAAATTCGTCGGCAGTATCCTCAGGCAGGACAACAGCTCTAGGTCCCATTTATTTATTCGGAATCATATTATACAATACTACAAATGACAAGGTCGGTTGTTGCCTCCCATTGGCCAAAATGGGCGGCAACTTTAATAGTTTTTTTTTTTTTTTTTTTTTTTTTTTTTACCGTTTTGCCCCTAGCTCAAACTAAAATTAAGCTTTTGTCTCCATCTCAAAAATACGAGTTTGCCCTCAGGTGAAAATTACGATTTCGTCTGCCACTCTCCCATTGGACCAACCAGTTTATTATTTTATATCCATTTTAAAATGACGGTTTTGCCCCCCAGCTTAAAATAATATTACGCTTTTGTCCCAAATAAAATGATATTACGATTTTGCCCTCTGTAAAAAAATGTTTTTTTTCCCCGTTAAAAAAATTACGATTTCGCCCTCAGTTGAAAATTACGTTTTTCCCCCCTTCAAAATAAAATGATTCTTTTGTCCCAAACTAAAAATTACGATTTTGCCCTCGGTTCAAAATAAAATTGTGCTTTTGCCTTCAGCTTAAAATTACGATTATTACGCTGTTACCCTAGGTGCAAAATTACGAATTTGTCCCTATTAAAATTTCAAATCCCCCCCCTCCCCTTCAAATTTACAGTACTGCCATCACTTTAGCTTTTGGCAATTTACGATTTTACCCCAGTCAAAAAATACAACTTTCCCTCAGTTAAAAATTACAATTTTGCCATTGTTATAGTTTTTTTATCAAAAATATAAATTTAATTGGTTGACTCGATTTAGTTGTTTTTCGTGTCAATGAGCTGCTGCCTAACACTCGCTCATTATTCGTCCACCGCCCCGCAACGCGGGCGGGGCATCTAACTAGTTTTATATAAACTCATACTTGTGTTTTTATCCAACACAATTCTTCCAAAATAATAGTTTGTTTTAACTCATACTTTTGTTTTTATCCAACACAATTCTTCAAAAAGAATAGTTTGTTTTAACTTATTCAAAAATTACATAGGTGATTAAACTGACAAACTATTTTTTTTACTTTGTTTAAAGTAATCAATTAAGAGTAGTAATTTTGAATGACGTTTTCTAAGTGCTTTTTTATTTTATCAATGTTTTTTTTTTCTCAAACTATCGGCTCTCTCTTTTAAACCTGGCTCTTGAATGCAACATGTTTTTTGGACAGCAATATTTATCAAAAATAACAACAAATACAAAACACAAATTTACACCAATCTTTTCATGTCACAGACTCAAACGGAGATGTGTCTTTTATCTAAAAGGTAACCAAGCGATTTAATGTTTTCCATTGTTTTAGCAATTAAAGCCGTTTTGTTGGATAGATGTGCTCATTCCTCATTTTCCATAAGCACCAACAAGTCGCCAGGATCAATCCTTGAAGCACTTTGTTTTTTCAATGACCCAACTTAGCATGTATGTGCGAACACCAATAGCAAATCACGCACCAAAAACGCGAATATTGGTTGAACTCCACACTAGTTGTTAAAGGTGCTAAAAAATTGGTTTGGGCCCACCGACATAGAAACCGACCCCGCCCAACCTCGAAAAAAAAAGCAGTTTGGACCAAACTGGTTTGGGACCAACCCGCCCCATTAATTTGGTACTGGCCGGATTTTTTGTTTTTTTGAAAATACTAATTCAACCCAAACCAGTTTTTGACCTTGGAAGAAAAAATCTGGCTTTAAAACGTGTTTCATCAGTATATACCATTACCAGCTACCAACGGCTATAAGGCCGGTCTTTTTTGACCATTTGGGTCGGATTTTGGCCTTTTTGGTCATATTTTACTGTTTTGGCTCCCCTAACTAGTATAAATGCGTAGACAGTGTTTTGGTTAGGGATGCTAAACGGGTCGGGTTCGCGGGTTGGCGGGTTCAACCCGACCTGAACCCGGAAATTTTAGATGAACCCGAACCTGAAAATCTAGTCGTATATATGAACCCCGAACACAACCCGAATATTAGCGGGTTGACCCGAACACGACCCGTTCAACGCGAATTTTCAAATTTAATTTTTTTTTGCAAGCTAATATATTATAATTAAAATTTTATTAAAAAAACACAAATGTATATAATAAAATTGCTTTTTAATTATAAAACTTTATGTCAATATCTCTTGTTAAGTTATAATTATGCATAAAAGACATACCCAAATTAATTTATGACATAAAACATATTGTAAAAAAATATATAATATGAACGGGTTAAACGGGTCAACCCGTAAACCCGACCGGGTTGACCTGAACCCGACCTGTTTAGCTAAACAGGTTCGCGGGTTCAACCTGAAACTGACCCAAACCCGTTTAGACTAAACCTAAACCTGCGAATTTCGTGTTAAGTTCGTGTCGTGTTTTTGGGTCGTGTAAAAAATTCACACCCCTAGTTTTGGTTGAATCACAACAATAAAAAACGCTTTATACTCATAAGAAAATGATAAAAATACGCTCAGGTACTCTATTATGTTCAAAAAATTCAGGAATGGCTTCAAGCGCTCAATCTTCGGTTAGCTGTGGACCATCTAGCTACAAAAAGGTAGCCAAAAAGAAATGAAGTTTATGGGTTAATAACGTTGAAGCGGTCCGATAGGGGATGACACAAAAAGAAACCCCGAAATATGTCGCAATTTCGATTTATGTGAAATGTCAAGTGTACCGAACAAGGCTTGTTGCAAGTTCTGTGGTAATTTTTTCTTTGTGAAATATGCAAATTCGACTTTGAAGAACCACATACAATTGAAGCATTGCAAGGCTTTGAAACAGAAGCAGTCGAAGGTCAAACTTCGAGGTCGAACAAATGAAGTTTATGGGTTAATAACGTTGAAGCGGTCCGATAGGGAATGACGCAATTTATGATTCAAGACAGCTTGCCATTCTAACATTTGGAGAACTAACGGTTGAATTCGTTAATTCAACGACCTCTCCAACCGTGTTGTAAACATGTAAGTCGTGCTATCTGTAGATGTGATTGTTTAAATACGTGGACCAAAGCTAAAAAAGAATTAACAGAATATATGAAAAGTTACAAACCCGTTCTTACAAACTTCCGATACTTGATTGGCTGCTCACGGTTCGCCAGACTTGTGCATTTGCGTTACCACTCATTGGTTATGACCCGATACGTGGCAAATGATCAAACGTACGGTTGCTTTAACTTGTTTGATTATTCTCACACCGGCGAAAATTTATATTGTATTTTTGAAAAGGCTATTCGAACGTTTGATTTGCAAAACAAAGTACTTTTGATCTTTGATAACACGTCGAGTAATAGGTCGACGATACAACACCTGAAATTAACCTATTTGTGAGTTGTGACTGTTTAAGACGGTCTATGAATGACTGAACCAATAAAAGACATATAAGTTTTTGTAAAGAATTGAATGCCGTTGATTAGGTCCAAATTGAGTTGTACTTACAACGCGGAATTCGACTTGTAACATTTTCGAAAAAGCTATTCGACGAAAAGATAGTTTACCAGCTTATCATAATATACTTTCGAACCCGAACAATTTGATTTGGCCTTTTCCTCTAAGGGGTTGGGAAATTAGTACACAATTAATTGACTAACTAATAATTAAAAAAAACGCAACTATTTTATCGTGAGTTTATTATCTCACAAGTCCTTTGGTACTTAACCAAATATATTTAATGTGTAAGGAACTATACGAGCATTCACTTAGATTCCCCTCGTTTAAGATATGGTCCCACCAATGAAAGAAAAACTTCAAAACTTCTTTCAAGAAATGGCAACGGTTGTTACTTGTGACGCAACATTAAGCCCTTGTCTAAATCTACCAGGTTTGGAACTTTACTTGAAAAATTAACTTATGATTCTAATTTACTTGAAGATGACCCATTTTATTGTTAAACCATGTGTGGAAAATTTAATAAACATTTACCTAACATAAGTTAATTATGAATCAATAAGAAATGCAGAAAGGGGGGGGGGGGGGGGGGGGGGGGGGGGGGGGGGGTTTCAAGTAGTAACCTAGATCTTATGTTTAACTTGAATAATACCTTAATGAATGACAATACAAAAACGCAACAAAGGAACACTACAAGTAGCGAACTTCAAAGGTATCAAATGACAAACTTTTTATCGCCCTGATTCCAAGTGATTTTCAGTAAACCTTATTTCATGTTTTTTTTAATCACTTAAGCTAGAGGTGTAAAAAACCAGTTTGGGGTAACCCGACTCACTTCATCGAAAAAACTGGTTTGGCCCAAAACTTATTTGGACCTGACTGGATTTAAAGCCCGGATAGGATAAAAGCCCATGTCCATTTATCAGGCAGCTTTAAGGCTAACCCAGATACCACAAGGCAGCCTATCAGAAAAAACAAACCGAAAAACAAGCGCCCACCGTGGGGCTCGAACCCACGACCACAAGGTTAAGAGCCTTGCGCTCTACCAACTGAGCTAGACGGGCTTGTTATCTTTCAACTACAGACAATATATTTGAATATCTTAAATCGCACTCTTATCTCTCTGTCTATCTAGGGTTTGAACTTTGAAGTTGTTAAATGTGTTGAAAACTTCTGCTTCGTTGCATCGTCGTTGTTTACTGAAAGGGAACCATGGAAATACTGGAATTGTCGACGATGCTTGAATTAACATTGATCGTAGCTTTAGTTTGTGGATTAGGTTTAGCCGCTGCTGTTGTTATTGAATCATTCAGAAGAAGATCTAATCACATGTATTTTCTTCGTCTCAAACCCTAATTTACCATAATATTTTGCTTTCATTCCTTGTTTATTCATCTCTGATGTTGATTTCTTTCACAGTCATCTCGAAGCTCACCCGATCTTTGAAGATCCAAATTCTCTCAAACAGGTATCCGATTTCATCATTCTGTTATTCATTCTCACGCATTTGTATCTAACTAGTGGATCTGAAACATAGTTGTTTATGTAACAAACTTAGACTATTCAAGTAATATTAGTTATTTGTGAACTGGTAACAGGTTGATTGCCCTTATATATATGATCCTGCTGAAAAATATATTTCATTGATTGTGCCTGCATATAATGAAGAACTTAGACTGCCTGCTGCTCTTGATGAGACTATGAAGTGAGTCTTCACTTTAGATTAGGTTTTTAACTGCTCATAGATCATAGTTTGTGTGAGAATTTAAGATTTGTTGTATAAGATTGTTGTATGTATGAGTTGATCAGTGGTTCTGAATTTTCGTGTGTAGTTATCTTCAAGAACGTGCTGGAAAGGATAACTCGTTTACATATGAGGTATTTCTGGATATTCTTTTAATCGAAACAATGTTTGGTGGTTCATTACAGATTGGTTTTGAAATGATTTGAGTGTGGAGTAGGTGATAATTGTTGATGATGGAAGTAAGGATGGAACAAAACGAGTAGCCTTTGACTTTGTGAGGAAGTATAAAGTAGACAATGTTAGAGTTGTGCTTCTAGGAAAGAATCAGGGCAAAGGAGAAGCTATAAGAAAAGTGAGTTTAGTTTATATGTTTTGATTGAATCTTGTTTTGTCTTCGGTGTTTTTGTTTGACTCGTAAAAACTGATCGAAGGTCGTTGCTTATGCGGAAGCATTGTAAAACAGGGAATGCTTCATTCTCGGGGAAAACTACTTCTGATGCTAGATGCTGATGGAGCAACCAAAGTTGATGATCTGGAAAAGCTTGAAAATCAGGTTGGTCTGATTTGCAGTCTGTTAAATTAAGTTCATATGTAGGTTAAGTCTGGCTGTATAGTATGTCGAAAGTGTATATGTAAATAGCAGCTGATGTTTTCCCTATTAGATTCTTGCAGTTGCCAAAAAGAAACATCAATCAGCTGGAGATTCAAGTGAAGGAATCCAAGATATCCCTATAGTGGCATTCGGTTCACGTGCTCATCTAGAGAAGAAAGCTCTAGCTACAGTTAGTTCTTCATGTTTGATCATCTAACTTTCCTTAGTTTTGTTTATTTTTCTGAATACTTTTATTTTATGCTTCAGAGGAAGTGGTACCGAAACTTTTTGATGAAAGGGTTCCATCTCGTTGTCCTCCTAGCTGCTGGCCCTGGAGTTCGTGATACACAGGTTTTTGTTCTTAAATAAGCTATTGTATTATATAATTCCTCTGATGATTTACACTAGTTTTTTTTTTTTTTTCTTTTGCATTCTTGTTAAAGTTGATTTGATGGATATATTTTAATATGAAGTTTGACATCTATGGCAGTGTGGATTTAAGATGTTTACTAGAGCTGCTGCGAGGAAGCTTTTTACTAATATTCGTTTGAAAAGGTATGAAATTCGTCGCCATGCTTTTACTTGCTCATTATTTTTAGGTGTTAATTAGTTTGCTAATAATGATTTCGAAAACAGTATCATTACAGTACTAATCTAAAATTGAACAAAATGTAGAGTTGGTTTATTTAATGTTTTTTTTATAATTATAATGCAGATGGTGCTTTGACGTGGAATTGGTTTATTTAAGCAAATATTTTGGCATCCCTATTATAGAGATATCGGTAACCTGGTCTGAAATTCCCGGATCGAAGGTGAGTCTGTTAAGCATTCTGAACATGCTGTGGGAAATGAGTCTTATGTCTGTGGGATATAGACTTGGTATATGGAAGATAAGCAGCGATCGACAATCTTAGTTCAAGTGAGTTAACCAGGTTTTTTTAATGCGTCTGCAGAAATCTCAGTTATTATTTTTCTTGTGGTATTAACTGTAAGTTGAAAATATTATGTATGCTAGACATTACGAGTGACAGTTATACTAATCTATGCTGAAAATCTAATGGGAGACTTTAAAAATTAAAATCCCGTAATTTTTTTCTTTAGACCATTAAAAGACTCTTGACTTATGTATAACCTTTTGAAGTCCTGACCCAACCCACATATTTGACATGTTTACTTGGAGAGGCATCCCAATTGTATTTTTGTATTTTACTTTAAAATTACAAAACATAGTATATTATGTTTCCCTTTGTATTTCTACAGTCCCTTGTATTTCTACACTCACACGCATAAATACAAATATTTCATGTCAAACCTAATTTTTAGCATACAAATGTTAAAAATAGATGGTGTGTGCTTTTCTTTCAATTGTATATTGCCCAAAGGTCTTGAAGAGCTATTTAAACAATGCCTTTTGCATACATACTGTGTTTATTTACACAGCCCTTCTAGCCAGCAACTAGCAAAAGGGCAAACCAGCTACAGCAACAGGAAAAAAACTAAACTTAGAACAACAAACATTTATCCCATTCCAAAGACGACGTCTTAGATCTACCCTTGATCCATAAGAAACTTAGTGCTTTTATCTCCCCCATTAATCTTCTCAATCTTGATGTCTTCTCCTGAGAAAACCTTTCCCAAATCTTGCACCGAGAACGCGTAAATGGGCTCCGTTCTGCACCACGAGCTAATCATTAACCAGACTATGGAGGCTATATAACACCCAGTGAAAATATGCTCCGTTCATTCGTCATGCAACTCACACAATGGGCATAACCTGTTTGTGTAACGCGTTCAAGGTTGGTATACCCTTCGATAACAATCTCCAACTAATTGTTCCATTCCAATATACTTCTGTTGGGAATCGAGTCAGGCCTGGATAATATAGTGTGTTTTAAGTAGATTGCTCTTTACACAGTTACACATATTATACGATATCATGTTTCTTAAAAAAGGATAATGTACATTCAAGGTTTAAAAAGGCGGAAACGGGTATCGAGGCGTTTTCCCTTAGCCTCACGAGGCGTAACTGCGTAAGCCTCGAAACATTATTAAAAAAATATAAAAAATATATATATCTCATAAAAATCACAAATTATCGTAAAACAAACATCCTAAATAGAAAATAGTTCAACAAACAAGGTTTAAAAGATTTTTTTTAACCTAATAGATGTTTTTTAAGTGAACTATTGGGTTGGTCACCAGTTAAGCCCAATAAACACTAAATGGGTCTACAATAAAGTCCAGAAAACCTATAATTTTTTAATTTTCATAAGGTCTAGTGAGGCTTAAGTCTCACCGCCTTGCCTCGGACAGCCTTGGATGATTGAGACCTAGGTTTCTGTTGACCCCTATGAGGCTAAGCCTTTAAGGCGTTTTTTTCATAGCCTCAGCGTAAGCCTTGATGCGGGCCTTGGAAAGCCCTTTTAAACCATGTGTACATTTCATAAATGTAAGTTTATTCATATGCTATCAGTGTATATTAAATATATTTATTATATACACATCTTCATCTACTGGCTTACAAATTTTGTTAACAAAATTGACATCATTTTGTATATAGCAGATTCATTTATTTATGTTATTAAAACATAAAGCAAGGGGGACCATTTCAGTAACCCACCAAAGGTTCTAACAAAATCTTGAAACGTGCAACCTATTATCTCATCTTCTTTGGTGAATCTTAAAGCTATGTCACAATCATTAGCTGCTACCACAAGGTATTGCTTAAATGTTGTGTTAACAAATAATTAGCCACACGTTGAACATTTTCAGAATGCATGTGCCAATTGTACCTTACAGCTGACTAATTAATTGCAACCTCCAATAATTTGAAGTTTAAACACAACAAGATGACACCAAAATTCATCACTAGATCAACCATCATAAACCGGAATCATGTTCTTCAAACAAAATACTTGATTCTAAAATAGTAAAATGAATGAATTACGGAAGTTAAAAATCACCAACGACAAAACAACAGATATGACATGTAACATGTGAACATCGAATATCATCAAAACGGCTTAGAAACACTTCCTGTGCACGATTGATGGACCGGATTCGTCGTATTCCGCCTTTGAAATCCACATCTGCGTCATTCGTAACACCCCAAAATCAGAAACAACAATGTACATGCTACCAACACCAACAAAAGTCTATTAAAACATTATAAAAAAACAAACCTGCTGGAAGGTGCTGAGTGACGCCAAAATGGACCCGCCGATCCAGACACTGTACTTTCTTTCCGGTGGTGCAACCACCTTAATCTTCATGCTGCTTGGGGCCAAAGCGGTAATTTCCTTGCTCATCCTATCGGCAATCCCCGGGAACATAGTTGTACCGCCACTAAGCACAATGTTTCCGTACAAGTCTTTCCTAATATCCACGTCACACTTCATGATCGAATTGTATGTGGTCTCGTGAATACCAGCTGCTTCCATTCCAATCATAAACGGCTGGAATAACACCTCCGGGCAGCGGAAACGCTCAGCACCGATGGTAATGACCTGCCCGTCGGGCAGTTCGAAACTCTTCTCAACAGAAGAGCTAGTTTGTGAAGTCTCGAGCTCTTGCTCATAGTCTAGAGCGATGTACGCTAGTTTTTCTTTCATGTCTCTTACGATTTCCCGTTCTGCTGTTGTGGTGAATGAATACCCACGTTCTGTTAGAATCTTCATCAACCAGTCGGTTAGATCACGTCCTGCTAGATCCAACCGGAGGATAGCGTGTGGCAAAGCGTAACCCTCGTATATAGGAACCGTGTGGCTCACACCGTCTCCTGAATCAAGTACAATACCAGTAGTACGACCACTAGCGTAGAGAGAAAGAACAGCTTGGATGGCAACATACATAGCAGGGGCATTGAATGTCTCGAACATGATTTGAGTCATCTTTTCACGGTTGGCTTTCGGATTCAAAGGCGCTTCAGTTAACAGAACCGGGTGTTCTTCTGGGGCCACACGGAGCTCGTTGTAGAAAGTGTGATGCCAAATTTTCTCCATGTCATCCCAGTTGCTGACAATGCCGTGTTCAATCGGGTATTTTAAAGTCAAAATACCCCTCTTTGACTGAGCCTCGTCACCAACATAAGCGTCTTTCTGGCCCATTCCAACCATTACACCAGTGTGACGTGGTCGGCCAACGATACTTGGGAACACAGCCCTTGGAGCATCATCTCCAGCAAAACCAGCCTGTAACAGAGAATTTAAGGTTTATACATAATTTTGTACATCTTACAGTGCATATGTGTGTGAGTGACTGTGTGTCTGAATGTGTGTTGAGGTACCTTAACCATTCCGGTTCCATTATCACACACAAGTGGTTGAATGTCCTCTGATTCTGCCATCTTTTATGCTACCTACAGAACAAAATACAGCTTCAGACAGTCTGTGTTTATAAACATGCGTAACATCGCAACATCATTATACGTGAACCAATTTACAATTCCATACCAGGACAGAAAACAATATTCAGTCATATCCTTAATCCTTATACTATATCATATCATAATCATGATTCATGGAAGTTAAACCATCTTTCTACAATACTAAACAAATTACCTAACATAAATCATCAATAAAGGTTGAGATGTAGTAGACATTCTCTTTAAGATTGTTCTCCTTTTGCCCTTTTGACCCAAATTGACTATTCAAGCTAGTTGATTTGAATCATTTGATTAAAGTTGGACGAAATTGTTTAATCACCATGATTGCGAATATATAATTATATAAGTACTAGATGATTAATCTTTTGACTGGAATATGCAAATATTTATGTGTGAAAGTAAAGTTGGGACTTTATCAATCCCGCCGGCGAAAACTGCAACACAGGAAAAACTACAAGCAAAAAAGACAGGCATATAATACTTGATGCTGAAATCATAGTATCTAGCAAAACAAAGATGCTCTTGTCAGATTAATATCGAAAAACAGAAAGAACGGCCAAAATAATTAATATTTTATAACTTTATAACTAGTAATAATACTACAAGGACGGCAATAAGGTCAATGCGGCAAAAATATGCCGTGAAGTCTGATCTTAGCTCCTAAAAGATCATTTGAATTTTGAAGACATACAAATCTGAAAACTTAGAAAACATGAGTTTTAACAATATAAAATATTCCAAGTATAAAGGGGGAGTTTCAGGCACTTTAAGCAGATTTCAAAACATCAGCAGTTAAAACAGCGGCAACCATATTCAAAACAGAATTTATATATATATAAATCTTATTATTCTCCATGACTAAATCACAGGATCTAACTTCTAATAACAGAAGAAAATATTCCAACAGCAAAACCGCTAGATGCTTTTCGCTTCCAAATTATGGACTCCTCTAATCAATTGTAAAGTATGTAACGTATCAACTAAATAAAACAGCAAATAATCGCATAACTTTAACACGACGCTGATGAAATTTGATAAGGACACGGTGGATACGCTGCTGGTACTTCCTATATATAAGTGTCCTTGTCAAACTATCAAAAGCCTCGCTCTACGAGATATGAAAACGCTAGATGCTAAGACGCACCAAAGCCTAGTTTGTAAACAAGTAAACATGCATACACAAATTCGTAACATTATGTTATGAAGAGGAATTGTTAAATTTTACCTGAAGATTAAGAGATAATGAACTGACTGAAAAAGGTTCAACTGATAAAATCTTCAGATAAATGGTTGAAGTTAGAAAAATACCTGAGGAAATTATGCAAAAATGGCGGTAGAAATGAGGTGGGAGAGAAGTTTGGGTTGAAAAATGAATACAAGATTACAAGTGTAGGAAATAATATAGGAGGAGAGATATTAATGTGGACCGTTGGATGTTAATGTACGGTGGTGGATTACACGTCTGGCTGTAGGGGGGTGTTTGGCCTAGCTTTTTTATCTAAGTTTATAGCTTTTTTAGCTTATTTTTACAAAATATGCACTAATGGTTGTTTGGTTTAGCTTTTTAAGCTTATGCTTATTAGCTTATATAAGCTAATTTTAAGAAGCTTATGGGAACATGGTTTTTTAGCTTATTTGAATAAGCTTATTTGAAGAAGATGGTTTTTTACTCATTATACACAATGATATTATACCCCTTCCCATAATACAAAATAACTTAACAAACAACTAAAGATTAATTATTAATTATCAACTTGTAGAATATAAGCTAATCCAAACACTTAAAAATAGCTTATCAAATGAAAGAAAATAAGCATAAGCTACTTTAAAATATAAGCATAAACCAAAAAAAATAAAAGCTAGGCCAAACACCCCCTAGGTGCCCACAATTTTTTTTTGATTGCTTGAAGATGCATGCCATCAACCGTTTAATTTGGTTAAGTGGTTTATCTCGGTACTAAAAAGTTCAGGAGTTCAAATTCTTCCGTAAAGTGTAAGCATAATGTGTTTTGTTATAGAAAATCTATTAACTGTTGTTTATAAAAACAAATCTTACAAACATATACTATTATCGTAAAATCTACGCACAGCTTGCGGTACGCATATATAATGTATATATGTGTGGGCCGTCGGGGGACAAAAGTGAAAGTGCACTAATTTTAACGTTATTTTACTAATTTCGTGAAAATAACGTTAAAAGCTGATGACAATTAATCATGCATCATATGGTGGCGCTGATAGCTGAAAGACAAAAGGGTACATGCATTAATTGGTCTTTGTCCCAATTGCTAAGACCATGTGTAGTGGTGAACAAACATAATGCCCCCACCATGGGGCATTATCCGACACGTGGCATCCTAGTCAGCGTTGGGGCATTATAGCAAAAGTGGCGTAGTGGGAATAATGCCTAATAATGCCCCTTCCAATTATTAAACAAAAAAAAAAAAAAAAACACTTGTTGATTGGCTGGTCAAACCCTTGGACACATGCAAAAGAAAAAGCAAACACTCCCATTGGCCACTCTCTTTTCATATCAGCGTTTTAATAATAACGCCAAACTTCATTTTTTGATTTTTTTTAAATAACGCCCCATGTAGTGGTGGTGGGGGCGTTTCCGGGCGTTTTTTTTCAATTTTTTTTTTAAATAACGCCCCACTACGGATGGTCTAAGTGTTATGTGCCTTATGTCCAAGGCTTGATGCAAAGCTACTATCGAGCCAGGGTCTCACTGGAAGCAGCCTCTCTATTCGTACGGGGTAGAGGTAAGGCTGTCTACATCTTACCCTTCTCAGACCCTACATTTGCTTTGCTATTGGTGGGATTTACTGAGTATGATGATGATGATGATATTATCGTAAAATCAAAATTTTATTTTTATATGCGAAGTGATTTAATTAAAGATAATACACAATTTGGATTGATGTTCAAATGTTAAAATCTTTAAAACAAATACCTAATTCGCTATTAGATAAAGTTTTTCGAGCCATGGGTGTCAATGAGAGTCGAATCTCTATCTTTTGATTGAGATTTTATTGAATACGTTTGTTCTCCTTCTACCTACTATAGCCCCTATCAGGCTAATGATTAAAATTTTATCAAGTACGTTTGTTTGTCTTCTACTAGAAGGACAAATAGTGTGATTAGCTCTAAAGTATATTTTATAAAAGCTTATTAACGTCATTTTTGGATATTGGAGGGTATAATTGTTATGCAAAAATCAAATAAATAGAAATTTGTTATCAAGAAAAAAGCAGGCATGTGCATCGGTACCCATAAAGATTTGCTACCATCCGACTTGCAAAGGCTTCACTCCCATGTGTGGTGTCTGAGAAAGGACATTAAAAAGGGGAAATTAACATACAACTTTATAAATGTCACATATGGTCAATAATTTCTAAATATCTAGCTTTTCGTGTTTTTCAGAAAAGAAAACAAGAAAATCAACCTATTAAAATCAATTATATCGCCAATCAGCTAGTGGTGAAGTGATAAGGGAACGACATGAAGTTTCAAATGACCGAGGTTCGATTTTTGTTCTCAACATTTTGTTTCGGTAGATTCTGGTGATGATGAGAGGCTAGGTGAGTAGACGGTAGACGGTGATCGCTAATGTGGTGAGTTTCGCCAGTAGCCTATTTGAAGGAATCGTTGAACGTCAAAAAAGAGAATCAGTTATATCTTTTATAGTGTCGAATACCCAAATCCCGGTTGGCGTTAAGTGGATCTTCGCTGACGTCAAGCTATCCCGTTCCTTGAAGCTACAAAAGAATAAACCGTTAGCCTCGTCACGAAGGACCCCGGGAGGGGGATCCGTGACCAAGCTCCGGCGTGAGAGTAAGTAAACTTGCCGGAGAGTGAGAGGAGCTTCTTCCGATGAGTGTGATCACCGGAATATTTCCTCTTTGGTGTGAATCTAATAAATACGTATGCGGGTATTAAATGTATAGGAATGTTGGTCGGAATTAATGAGAGGAGATTAAATGAGAGTGTAGTAAATGAGATAGCTCCGGAGATCATACCTGCCTTTGTTACCGTCTTCTCTCTTATATAAGTCCCAGACCTTATTGTGTATGTAAGATATTTGTTGAGATAATCCAACGGGTTTAGGGAGACCTCGAGGGGCTCAGACACGTGTCTGACCCCTAACGGTTAGATCGGCAGCGGCATTTAATGTTTCAGAAGGAGAAGTACGATGCCAGCCGTGATGCTCTTCTTATCAGTCATAAATGGACGCCTGCATGTTCTGACTCCTAGTTTCCCGCTCGTCTTATGAAGGAGAAACCTTAACGGGCAAGTTAGGCTCTGGTTGGGCTTATACTCTGTTGGGCCTGCCCATAGACAGCCCAAAACGGGTAGAAATGGGGTTCCCCATTGGCCCGTCGTCAAGTCATCTTTAGTCCCTGGTTCTGAGACCCGAGGCTCATGATCCGGGGCTGAATCATATTTTGTTTAGAAAGGAGGCTTACTTTTTTGGGCTTCGGATATGGGCCCACCCCTGATTTTGTCATCATTGGCTATCTCTTCGGGCCATTACTTCACTGCATACCGACGGCGGGAATTAATTCCCTAGAGACACGTGCATCTCTTTTAAATTTTGAAGGGACGAGCGATGGGACGGTTACTGTGCGTCAGTTACCTTCTTTAAATACCCAGTTTCTTCTCGAATTTCTTATCTAATCCATCTGGTTCCTTTCCTTCGTTCATCATAACTTCTCCGATTGTTATTTCTTCTCCGATCATGAGTCGTTCCGGCCGATCTGTGATCAAGTCCGTCTTGACGGCGAAGGACCTGAAATCTTTTGTCAAGACGTATAACATTCCAGAACAATTTTTCCCTACCCTGCCAGGTCCCAACGAACCGGCAGTATTTACGCCGGATAGGATCCCTCTCTATATCTTGGCTTTCTCCTCTTGCGGAGTCCGATATCCTCTTTCCGCTTTCAAGGTTGATCTGCTCCGTCATTTTGGGGTTCACTTTTCTCAGTTGCACCCCTTAGGGTTGATGAGAGTGGTGCATTTCGAGTTGTCCTGTGTGGCTATTTCCGGTGAACCTTCCATTCCTTTGTTTTGTATGTTCTACAAACTGATTTCCGACGGAGATTGGTTCACATTTGCTAAGAGACAGAACAACGTATCACAACCCTGTTACACCTTTATGCCGACTTCTACTTACCCGAAGGATTGGAAAAGCAGGTTTATTTTTGTCTCCGCTGCCATGATGCTAGAGTCCCCTTCGCCTAGGGATGTTGATGCCCCCATTGAGGATGCCGTTCCTACCCTGTCAGCTAATGAGACTGTTCAATGGAAGCGCACGTGTGAGAACCCTACTAGGGCTTTCACCTTTTCTGAGGGTATTTTAGCCATGGGAGGGTTGAGTCCTTCTTACCATGTTCGCCCTAAGGCTTTCTTTGGTAAAAAAGGTATCTTTTCGTCTTGGATCTCCCTTTGTTTGTTTTTGTTTTTTGGTATTTGTGCAGTCATCTTTAGTGTCTCCTTCTCGCAGAGTTGACTTTGTGGAAGCTACTTCAGGGAGACTCTAAAGATGTGAAGTTCGTGGTTGATGATGAAGTTGTTCCGGTCTTGAGCCGGAGTGGGATGGTGCAAGTTACCGGGGGGTCTACCCAGGCAGGGGGCTCTGTTGCTGTAGAGGGGGGTGAGAACACTTCCTCTGATGGGGAGGAGAGTTCCCCTGACCCTGCCCCTGTTAAGCATTCTGATGGAAGTGGTGATGAAGACCTGGAGGTTCGTTTAGTCCGCAAGAGGAAAGCTGCAAGTCCTCAGCTAGCCCCCCTTCCCCGTGATATCCGGCAAAGGCTCCAGAGTGCCAGTGGGCAGAAACTCCCTCCTCATTCGAAGGCTGCTTCCGAGCTTCCCCCCGCTGGGGTCAAAGGTTCTTTGTCCAAGCATCTGAGGTCTTCAAGTCTTGTGAGTGCACCTTTGCTGGTGAGTCCTTTTTTCTTCTTGTCTGTTTTGTCTCATCTTGTTTTATTTCTGATGTTTCTCTTGGTGTAGGGGAGTTCTCGTGATCCTATAGAGATCCCCACTGGTCCCTCCTCTTCCCGTGTTTGGGACAAAACCCCGGAAGTAGGCCTGGCTCACTTTACCTCAGCCTTTGAACTTTCTCCTCTTCAAGCTACGGGGACCAGCAAACCCACTGATCCTGAGGGTCTTACCCATCGGTCCCCTTTGGCTCCTTTGTTTGCCGATGCCATCCCCTTTACCTATGTCCCTAAATGGAAGGTAACTCAGTCCTCGGTGATAGGGACTCCCGAGGCTGCCAGGGACTTTCTGAGTCATGTTGTTCCTCCTTCCCATAAATTTGTAAATTCCGCTTTGAGGGATGATCTCTTCGAGGATCAGTACAGCATGTCCCTTTGTGAGAGCTTTTTTAGGGGGGCTGGTATGTTGCAGAGGATTGATGATCTAAGGAGGGCGAACGAAGGACTCAAAGCTGAGCTTAAAGCTTCTCAATCTGTTGTTGCCGGTCTTAGGTGCCAGGTGGTTGAGGCTGAGAGGAAGCTGCAGGAGGAGAAGGTATATAGTTCTTCCTTCCTCCCCCCCCCCCCCCTTTTTTTTATATATTGACCTTTTGTCCAGGGGGCTGGAGCCATGCTGGAGAGGAAGAAGCGGGCTTGGGAGCAGGAGATGGCAATGTTGGTGGAAGAGAAAGAAGGGTTGGCCGCAGAGTTGAAATATTTGAAGGAAGTTGGCTCCGTTTCACATGAGCAACTTAACACCATGTATGCGGACTATGGGATAACCTCTGACGATAATCAGCGATTGGCGAGGGAAAATCACTAGTTGATTACTGAAGGCTTTGGGGCCTTCCTTGCTGCTGTTGCTCAGTCGGAGGATTTCAAGAGTGGCCTGGAGGAGGTGTACAGGGCATACAGGGATGTTGGCTACCAGGCAGGATTGAAGGATGGCTATAACTACTCCGCTCAAGGCCTGGACAGAAAGGAGACTCATCTTTACAATTCCAAGGCAAAGAAGAGGTTGTCCAAGCTGAATGAGGAGTTTGGGCGTAAAACTCCGGCCATCCTTGAGAAAATCCTGGAGCATCCCCTGATATCTATTGATGAATTAAAAGCCCTGTTCTCCTCTGCCGGCCCTTCGTCTCCACCATCTTTATCCGGGGGTGATCCCCAGTGAATTTCAGACATTTGACATCTTTCAATATGGTTGTAATATGGATAACTTACCTGCCCTAGGACACTTTTGAACTTTGTTTGGTTGCTTGGGAGGGGGTCCTTCGTGTCGGGGGCCTCCTTGGTATCTAATCATGTAGTTTATGACTGTGTATTGCTTCCTTGTTTTTTGCATGTTTCTTGTTGTGGATGTCTGTTTTGCAGGGGCTTTTACCGAGGGTCAGTTCAGTGCTTCCCTGGAGACTTTTAGATTGTTTAGCGAGGAGCTACATCTTTGTCTCGTTTTGCTATATTTGTTATTTCGTGTGTCGTTTACTCTTGCCAAGGTTACTAAGGCCTTTCTTTGTGTATGTACTTTATATAAATAAAGAAAACTTCCTTTTGTGGTTTTGTTTACAGAAGTGTGTTGTGTTTTTGTTTGTTTGTTAAACCATGATTGTCTGTTCGAGGCCAATCGATGGACAAGTTTATAATGTGGCATTATGTTTTTGACTTGTTTTGTCCGTTTTCTTTGGGTTATCTAGTCCCTTATTTGCCCCACGGCCAGGCTTTTGGCATGTTTGAGATGCCTTATACACGTGTGTTTGCCTGTTAATTCGGTTTAATGGTGTTCCTGGGCACGTCTGCCTAGGTGTAATGCCCATTGTTTCGTCAAAAGGGGACATGTTGACTGTCCGTTTTTCATTTACTTCTTGGGGATTTATGCTTCCCGTCATAAATTGTTACAAAAGATCTGTCCTTGGGGGAACCCCAGATTAACAGTTAAATGCTACAAAAGTGGCTCTTGGCCGTTTTCCTTGGGGGCAGACCCCTTACACATAATATTTCCTAAGCTGCATGAGATTCCAGGTCCTGGGGACCTCCTTGCCTTCGAGTGTTTCCAATTTGCAACTTCCTTTGCCGTTTGCCCATATGACTCGGTAGGGTCCTTCCCAGTTGGGGCCTAGCTTTCCGGTGCTTTCTTGCAGGCTGGCTTCATTTGCTCTTAGGACTAGGTCCCCGGGGACGAGGTTGAGCTTTTTCATCATGGCGTTGTAATAACTTTACAGCTGCCTCTTGTATTTAGCCTCCCTGACTGCTGCTATCTCTCTTCTTTCTTCCAAGAGATTCAAGTTCGTCCTGAGGTCTTGCTCATTTTCCTCCTCCCGGAGCCTCATTCGGGCAGTTGGGGATCCTATCTCAGCTGGGATGACAGCTTCCGTCCCGTAGGTTAGGCTGAAAGGAGTCTCCCCATTGCAACCTTTAGGAGTTGTTCTGTATGCCCATAACACGAAAGGTAGTTCTTCCAGCCATCCTTTTTGCTTCCTCCCGAGTCTTCCCTTCATTCCCTTGATGACGCTTTGGTTGGCCCTTTCTACTAATCCATTACTTTGGGCGTGGGTGATAGAGGTGAACACTTGTTGAATGTGCATCTGCTCGCACCATGGCTTAAAAGGTCTTCCAGCAAATTGGACGCCATTATCGCTCACCAGCTCCTTTGGGACCCCATACCTGCAGATGATGTTGTCTAATACGAACCGCCTCATCTGTTCTCCAGATATTTTTGCCAAGGGCTTCGCCTCGATCCATTTGGTAAAATAATCGATGGCCACTACCACATACTTGACCCCTCCTGGACCCTCCGGGAATGGCCCGATTATGTCGATAGCCCATTTTTGGAAGGGCCAGGACGTTGAGACTGGTATCATGGGGTGTTTGTGCCGGTGGGTCATTGGTGCGTGTGCCTGGCAATTATCACACCTCTTGATCTCTTCGGATGCTGTTTCATACATTCGTGGCCAATAGAACCCCGCATTCATTGCCCTCTTTACTATCGTTCTTGGCCCCGAATGCATTCCACAGATTCCTTCATGCATCTCCCTAATCACATACTCGGCTTCGTCCATATCAACACATTTCAGAGATGGGCCCAGATATGATCTTCGATACAACTCCCCATCAATCAGCTCATACTGCAGGGCCCTGACCCTTACCTTCCTGGCTGCCCATTCCCCCTCAGGCAACGTCCCGTCCCTGAGGAACTTAATGATCGGTGTCATCCATGTTTCCTGCTCATTTTCAATTGCGGTTACCTCCTTCATGTTGAGGGAGGGGGCGGTTAGAACTTCTACTTTGACTTCTCTTGCCAGGTGGTCGAATGCCACCGAAGCCAATTTACTGAGGGCGTCAGATTTTCTGTTCCTTCCTCTGGGGATGTATTCTAATCTGAAAGTTTTGAATGCCTTGGCTGTTTCCTTTACCTTCGCCACATACTGAGCCATGATGCTGTCTTTGGCTTCATACTCTCCTTGGTACTGTTTTACTACCAGTTGTGAATCAGTGCTAGCTTCCACGTGCCTTGCTTTCATTTTTTGTGCCAGCCTCATTCCTGCCAAGAGGGCCTCATACTCTGCAGTGTTGTTAGTGTTTTCGAAGTCCAGTCTTACGGCGTATGTCAGCTCAATCCCCTCGGGACTTATCAGTGTGATGCCTGCCCCGCTCCCTTCTTCACTAGAGGCCCCGTCGGTGAGTAATTTCCACACAGCCTCGTCCTCCTTTTCTTTTTCTTCTTTCTCCAAGGCTTCCCATTTTAAAAGTTCCTTCTCTTCATCCTCGGGGACCTCTGCTAAAAAGTCAGCCAGTATCTGCCCCTTCATAGCCGTCCTGGGCTTAAACTCCAGAGAGTGTTCCCCCAGCTCCACAGCCCACTTAGCCAACCGTCCCGACAGCTCTGGCCTCCTGAGTACCTTTTGGAGAGGTTGATCAGTCATCAGGGTAATCTTGTGCCCTTGGAAGTACCTCCTGAGTCTCCGGGATGCAAAAACAAGAGCTAACGCCAGTTTCTCCAGGGGCATGTAGCGTTCCTCGGGGCCTTTAAGTGTTCTGCTGATGAAATATATGGGGATCTGCTTCCCTTCCCGTTCTACCATCATGACTGCACTTATGGTTGTCTTCGAGGCGGACAAGTATAGGAGCAAGAGTTCCCCGGGCACTGGGGTGGCTAATGTTGGGAGCTTGCAGATATAAGTTTTCATTTCTTGGAAGGCAGCTTCCGCTTCTGGGGTCCATTTGAACTTGTTCGTTTGGAGGCAGTCCTTCAACACCTTCATGAAGGGGAGGGTCCTGTCGGCTACTTTTGATAAGAAACGGTTTAATGCTATCAATCTCCCATTCAGTTGTTGAATGTCCTTCAGGGACCTGGGGGATCGCATTTCAGCCACAGCCTGAGTTTTTTCCGGGTTAGCTTTGATTCCTCCTTTAGTGACTACTACCCCCAGGAAACTCCCCTCCTCTACCCCAAAACAACATTTTCCAGGGTTTAACTTCATATTCACATCTTGCATAGTGCGGAGAGTTTCGGGTATGTCATCTATCATAGCCATCTCTGTCAAACTTTTGATGACAATGTCATCGACATATACTTCCAAGTTCTTTCCTCATTGCTCCCTGAAGAGGTTGTTCATGAATCTTTGGTACGTGGCCCCAGCATTTTTAAGGCCGAAGGGCATTTTGGTATAACAAAATGTTCCTTCGTCTGTGATGAAGGCGGTTTTCTCTTCGTCTTCTATTGACATCTGGATCTGATGGTACCCCTTGTAGGCGTCCAGGAAGCATTTCAGGGGGTATTGAGACAAAGAGTCTACCTGGACGTCTATTTCCGGGAGGGGGTAGCAGTCCTTAGGACATGCTTTGTTTAGATCTTGGAAGTTAATGCACATCCTCCATCCCCTGTCTTTCTTCTGGACCATGACTGGATTGGCGATCCAGGACGGATACTTCACTTCTCTGACTATTCCTGCCCTGAGCAGTTTTCTGGTTTCCTCACAAGCAGCCCTTCTTTTGTTGGGTCCCATGCTTCGCTTTTTCTGCCTTACCGGTTTCGCCCATGTGTAAGTGTTGAGCCGGTGTTCCGTTAGGCTCCTGAGGATTCCTGTCATGTCTCCATGTTGGAATGCAAACACATCTATGTTGAGGAGAAGCAGCTCCTTCAGAGCACTCTTGCATTTGTCACTTAAGTGACTTCCTACTTTGATCGTTTGTTCTGGGAACCTGTCGCAAAGGACCCATTCCTCGACTCCTTCTTTCTGGGGCTTCTCAGATGTTTCTCCTTCGGATACGGAAGAGATTACCTCGTATGCAGATTTTACCCAAGCCAAGCCCTTCGGTGTCTGAAATACTAAGGCTCCATGGGGGTGGATGCCTGTGCTTGTAAATCCCCAATTCCAGGTCTTCCTAAGATTGCGTTGTATTTTGAGGGTGCTCGGACCACTGTGAAGGTTAGGTTTATCGTCCGAACCCGATCCCCTACCCTAACTGTGAATGGGAGTATGATCTTTCCTAAGGGGTGCGACACGCTGTTATTAAACCCTACTAGAGGGATGGAGTCTTCCTCGAGCTTGTCTCTTACATCCCTGTCAAACCTGAGGAAACGGTGTTCATATATGACCTCTACTCCGGATCCCCCGTCCACGTGTATTCTGGCCACCTTGTGGCCAGCTATTATGGCTGAGATGTTTAGTGGGAGTCGTTGTACCTCATTTTCCTCTAAGTATGGCATTAGGATGGGAGTCTTCATGCAGTCCGGGGAGCCCAGGATCCTGGCTTTTACACTCCTAGTGGCATCAAACTCATTTCTCCTTCTAATCATGTCTACATCTGCCATCCCAGGCTCCCTTGCATCTTTCCCTCTACAATCCCCCCTCCTTCCTTAATTTCCTTAATCAAATGGCCCAGCTTTCCCGTTTTTACCGCAGCCTCTATTTCCCTTTTTAGGTACAAGCAATTGTCTGTTCTATGGCCAAACCCTTTGTGAAAGTCGCAATATTCGCCAGGTTGTGCCTTCGGCCCAGGCTTTATAGGTGGTGGCCTTGGGAAGGAGTTCTTCACCCTCTCAGTGGTCAATATTTCGCTCGGAGTCTTGGTGAGAGGGGTGAAGCTCTCGGGGTAGGGGGCGGGCCCCTCCCCCGAGGTCTGTAGGGGGAATACGAGGATCTCGTTCTATCATGTAGCATTCTATCAAAAGCAGGCTTTCGGGAATAGGGTGTACCTTTATCAGGAGGTTTTGCAGTCGGGGCGACCCTCCGGGGTAGGGTGTCTGTCTCCTTGGCTTTGCTGACTGTGTCTTTGCCCCTGACGAAGGCTCTGACTCTGTCCATGAGGTTTTCGAACGAGTAGGGGAACTCTTCCCCCAGTTTCTCGCACAGTTGTGCATGCTTCAGTCCGTTTATGAAACTGCTGATTTTCATGACTTCCGGGACGTCCTTGATATTCATACTTTCTTTGACAAACCTTTCCATGTATTGGTCTATCCGTTCGTTATCCCGCTGCCTTTTGTGTAGGATCTCGTTTGGGTTCTTAACCACCTTTCTTTGCTGGCCAAAGTTCCTTAGGAACTTCTCACTTAGTTCTTCATAACTGTCTATCCCCCCAGGAGGGAGGCTTTCAAACCATAGCCGGGCCCCCTCCGTCAGGGTCTGCACAAACATATGACACCATACCGGCATGGGCCATCGTCCTAGTTGTCCCGCACCTCTGAAAGCGTGGAGATGATCTTCCGGGTCTCTTGTCCCGTCATACCGGTCAAAACCCGGGGGAAGTTTTGTTTTAGGGGGCATGGGTGCCTCTGCAATCCTCCGGGTGAACTTCGAGACTTCAGCCAGGTCTCGTGGAAGGTAGGGCTGGTCCAGATCATTACCGCCTTGGCTCTTCTTATCTTTTCCTTTTTCTTTCGGTTTCTTTCCTGTGATGAGATCTTCCCTTTCTTCCGAAGACATCTGCCTAAGAGCAGTCATGAATGTTTCAAGTGGGTCACTACCACTACTCTTGTTTTTAGGGTTCATCTCGTCCTGGTTAGAGGGTGTGTCGAAGGATAACCTGGCTCTGAGGCTGTTAAGCTTTTCTTGTCTTTCTAGGTCCTCAAGACATCTCTTTAGCTTGTCTTTGTGCATGGCAACAAAGTTTGGGGTGATGGTCTCTCCTCCTTCGAGGATTTCCACCTGATTTTCATTTTCTTCCTCATGGGTGATGTCTTCCACCGTGACTTTGTCATGGTCATTTTGCACCGTTTGGAGCCAGGTGTATCGTTCATGTTGTTATCTCTGGAATAGGTTACCTTTGACGTCGGAGTTTTGTGTGAAGACACCGGTCAGGCCTATGTCCCACGGATGGCGCCAATGTCGAATACCCAAATCCCGGCTGGCGTTAAGTGGATCTTCGTTGACGTCAAGCTATCCCGTTCCTTGAAGCTACAAAAGAATAAACCGTTAGCCTCGTCACGGAGGACCCCGGGAGGGGGATCCGTGACCAAGCTCCGGCGTGAGAGTAAGTAAACTTGCCGGAGAGTGAGAGGAGCTTCTTCCGATGAGTGTGATCACCGGAATATTTCCTCTTTGGTGTGAATCTAATAAATACGTATGCGGGTATTAAATGTATAGGAATGTTGGTCGGAATTAATGAGAGGAGATTAAATGAGAGTGTAGTAAATGAGATAGCTCCGGAGATCATACCTGCCTTTGTTACCGTCTTCTCTCTTATATAAGTCCCAGACCTTATTGTGTATGTAAGATATTTGTTGAGATAATCCAACGGGTTTAGGGAGACCTCGAGGGGCTCAGACACGTGTCTGACCCCTAACGGTTAGATCGGCAGCGGCATTTAATGTTTCAGAAGGAGAAGTACGATGCCAGCCGTGATGCTCTTCTTATCAGTCATAAATGGACGCCTGCATGTTCTGACTCCTAGTTTCCCGCTCGTCTTATGAAGGAGAAACCTTAACGGGCAAGTTAGGCTCTGGTTGGGCTTATACTCTGTTGGGCCTGCCCATAGACAGCCCAAAACGGGTAGAAATGGGGTTCCCCATTGGCCCGTCGTCATATAGTTATAAATGACATAATTATCTTGAAAACAACCTCAAATAAGCAATAAAAGTATTTTCGAATAAAATTTTGACTGATCATAAAAAAGTAAATTATATAAGTTGTACGTTTACAGACATATTTATGATTTGTATATGGTTGTTAAATACAAATTAATAAAACCAAGTTGTGCCAACTTTCATCCACTTCAACAATCTAAAATAAGCCTAACTGGTACAAATTAATTTAATAAATACTATTTATGACAAACTTGTAATTTTATAATTTAAAATCCAAGCTGCCTGCCAACCATCTAGGTGCGTATCATAATATGTATTCTTTTTTCTTTTAAAAAAATCAACATCTTTTCTGTATAAAAGGTTTGAATAATGGGTATATTTCTTTTTCCATGTCTGAACAGGTTTCATAGACTTTTGAGCGTGACATGCGCTATTTTATAATGTTACATAATAAACATATATTAGATCTTTGAAGGATCATATATTACTAGATCATCAATTAAATAATCCCCAAAATCACTTTCATCATATATCCATCCTCCCACTATCACACCACCATGGCTGCCATATCTATATATATATATATAGGGTAAGGTTCATGAGAGAACCACCTTTATTGCGAGAACCGCGAGAACCAATGTGAACACAACCTAAAATAGCTAAAAAAAACCTAAAAAACCTAACCCCCACCCCCCCCAAAACCTAACCCCCCCCCCCCCCCACACACCCCCCCAAGCTAAAAACTAAACCCTCCAAAAAACCTAAAAGAACCTAACCCCCCCCCCCCCACCCCAAAAACCTAAACCCCCCTCCCCCACCCCCCAAAAACCTAACCCCCCCCCCCCCCCCCCCCCCCCGCTAAAAAGCTAAAAACTAAACCCCCAAAAAACCTAAAAAAAAAAAAAAAAAAATCGAAATTTTTTTTTTTTACTATTTTTTAAGTTAAAATCGCTACTTTTAGAAGCCAAAAAAAAAAATTTAAAATTTTTTTTTTTTTTTTTGCTACTAAAAGTAGCGATTTTTTTATAAAAAAAATTAAAAAAATAATAATTTTTTGTGTGTTTTTTAGCTATTTTTTGTTGTGTTCACATTGGTTCTCGCGGTTCTCGCAATAAGGGGTGGTTCCTAACGGATCTTTGTCCTATATATATATATATAGGGTTTGGATCATGTGAGAAGAAGTAGGCTATTTGAGAAACTTGAGAAGAAATCTGGACCACACATTTTTCCTAAGCTTTTCGTAATATACACATATGTATAGTGTAAAATTGACTATATACATATATGTATATTGAATTATACACATATGTATATAGTCAATCGTAATCTATACATATGTGTATATTACGAAAAGCTTAGAAAAATGTGTGGTCCAGATTTCTTCTCAAGTTTCTCAAATAGGGTGCTCTTCTCTTAGGATCCCTACCCTATATATATATATATATATATATATATATATATATAAAATCTTGCCATATGTATAATCTGTTCCAATATTGTGATGGTGATTGATATACATACGTAGGTATTATGCAAGTAAAAATAGTTGTGTTTTTACAAAATCATTTATAAGTAAATTCTCTTGGATTTGGTCCACAACTTTCTAAAAGTACACGGATGGTCCTTGTGGTTTCACCTTGTAACACATTAAGTCCTCAGGCAACAAATCTAAAGGTGTCAACATGTCCAAGTAAGGGGCTAAATGTGTTACAAAGTGCAAACTACAGGGACCATCCATACACTTATGGCACAGTTGGGGACTAAATACGTTAAAAAGTGCAAACCACTGGACCATCCATGTACCTTTGAAAAACTAGGAACCAAATCCAAAATTTTGGTAAACTACAGGGACCATCCGTGTGCTTTACTCTAAAAGGAAAAAAAAATAAAAATTCACATGCGGAAGGAAGTATATATAAAAAGAAATACAACTAAAGTATATGCGTTTGTAGCATTAACAAAGTATAAACACCAAAAAAGGACATAGGCTCATTTAAACTGCAAGAAACACATCAGTAGTATCCTGCAAAGTTGCTAAAGGTCCAGATTACACAAAGATAAAAGATTCAAAACTAAATACAAATCAGTTGTATGATTCACAATTCAAAAGGAACAAAAGTTCTAAACAATCCAATGACTAGAATAAGCTACGGATATAACCAAATCCAGTTGATAATGTCGTTTACAGAAACGGGGGCAAAATAACCCATCGGCGAGGGTACTTTGGTCTTCCTTCCTTCCCGTCAAAGAGCTGCAACAACGAAACATCACACGATGGTATCAGACCTATTTTTTTATTATTTATTATTCATCAAGTATAAAGGTTAATAAGAATATTACCCTCCTGAGACGGCGATGCTTAGCCAGGGCCCAATTAGTCATGATGGAAGCCGCAACGACAAGGAAGATATAACCCGCGACGGTCTGTGTTGCGATATTAAAACCCAACCATTGATAAATCTCAGTTGTGTAATTAGCACACGTCACAATATTAAACAAAAACCCTTTAGGAATTTGGTACCCTCCATTCCCACTCGGGTTCCTGAGATTTCTGAGTATGATGTGGCAATACAAGTTCGCAACTTGCATAACCGACCCAAACCCGAATCCAATCTTCATCTGGAGGTCACTTACGGGTGTGTAATGGGGATGATTAACATAATAAGCGATATAACATCCAAAAGTCCAGTAATAAGCACAGTTCCTAAACACGTTTGATAGAGGTGACGTCGCATGACTGAAACGGTGCACGAAAAAAGTCTCCATGATACGTTTGAAGTAGTGGAAACACCAGTAGTATAATGCGTATGTTTGAACCGGATGGATGACTCGTTCGCCTTTGTACCCGAAAATTTGGTACACGGGGAAGTAGTAGAAGACAGGATAGAGGATTAACGGGCCCAGATACTCGAAAAAGAAGAGTGTGCGGTATGAGACCTGTGGGCCCAAATCCTTAAACACTACGGTAAGGGTGTCAGAGTTTCCATTTGTGTACTCTTTTAGGCTTTTCTTGGATTGAAGCACAACGGCCTTTTCCTTTGAGCCCGGTTGGAGCGGTAGGGTTAGACGTTGTCGGGATGGATAGTATTTCTTGACTGTTTACCGAAGATGCGTGTGAGTAAAAAGAGACTTGTTTTGATTAAAATAGAAGTTCTTCAATAAAACGTATTACCAATGCATACCCAACAGACAACCATCAAACAGAAGAAATACATATACAATAATGCAGTCTTATCAATTTATATAATAAATAGTCATCATCATCATCATACTCAGTAAATCCCACCAATAGCACAGCTAAGGTAGGGTCTGAGGATGAGGAGGGTAAGATGTAGACAGCCTTACCTCTATCTCGTAGGAATAGAGAGGCTGCTTCCAATGAGAAGGAGGTTCTCACACTTCATAACATATTATTGGTTCTGAAATGAAAACCCTTCTATATGTATGTGTATAAGATGGAAAATTTGAAACCAACAAATTCAGAAGGATTCATTTTGACTTTCTTTCATTCAAGCATTTAAAAGTTATCTTTTCTTGTCCTCTTGTACAAACAAACAGTAAAATCCCACTTATAGCTAAAGCTCTTGTCCTCATGGAGCTAAAAATTTACAAAATCTGCTTTAACACGATATGGAACGGGAACCATCGCTTAGGTCAGGCGTCTAATGGGCACATTTTAGGTATACACTAAACACCAAGTTGCCAACGCAAATGCACCTCTTTTATACTAATTTGACAAGTCTTAACGCACTTCGTTTTTATGGTAGGATGTATGCAAAAGCCATACGCTATATGTGAACCGTAAGATGAGGGAGTTAGAATGAATGATTTCACTTCCAAATCTTCATTCCAACCGCCTTAGCTCACGACTCACATACACGATATAATCATATAACACATGGGCTTAGTTTGCTTTTGCATATATCATCCACAACACACAAATTACGCAAGACTCAGTTCGGTCAGTCAGTCTTATGAAATCACCATGAAAATGGGCTTAACTATAAGATGTAATTGCACAGAACTGTTTGGTGGGTCTGGGCCTATGGGTTTAATTGCCATGACTTTTTTAATCCTAATTTCTAAACCAAACAAGCTTCATGGGTATCAATCCCACTCCTCCATTCCTAAACTAGGTATCAATTCAACCGAAAAATGTTAAAAGTTAAAAACATATAATTTGTATTCAAACAGTGAAAAAGAACTTACTTCGTTGGTGAATTGCTTCCTGCAAATCAGCGACAGTAGCCTGACAAACCCCAAAACAACAACAGTCACAACCTCAAACAAACAAAATATTATAAAAAAAGACGAAATTGAAGTGAAAATGAACTTACAGAAAACTGTCAAGAACAAGGCCGCCGTTGATTAGCTCTCTACCGCTCCGTGTAGTAACGGTCACCTTCATGTTTCCGGCGATTAAGAGGAAACGGAGAAACCAATGGTAAGTGAGAAAGTTAGAGATCTTGGAAGAAGAAATATGGGTGAAATAGGGGTGATTTTGATGGATTATAAAGGCGTATGGTTGGGTAGATGCAACTACTGGCTAACGAGTCTGACTGAATAAATGGGGATGAAATGAAAGGCTAGTGTAACTATATCTCAACGCTATTGAAAAGCCACGCACGTGCCGGTGGAGGTACGTGTGCCACTTCATTTATAGGGGTTCTTTCTCATTCCTTTTGGAACTTTTTATGTGAGAAAAAAAGTAAATTATATTTTGAGTAAATTACAAAAATCATCCTTTATGTATGTCACTTATTGTAAACTATATCCTTTATCTTCAATAAATACAGAAAACGTACTCGATGTTTGCAAACCCTTGCAAGTTTTGTCCTCTAACCCTAACCCAGTTAATTTTTGTGGTTAAATCTAACCAAATAGACCTCACATGAGGGTGTTTTGGTCAGTTTACTCTCATGTGGGGTCCATTTGGTCAGATTTAACCACAAAAATATCCTCATGTGAGATTCATTTGATCAGATTTAATCACAAAAATTAAATGAGTTAGGGCTAAAGAACATAACTTGCAAGGGTTTGCAAACATCGAGTACATTTTCTGTAATTATTGAAGACAAAGGACACAGTTTGCAATAAGTGACATACATAAAGAACGATTTTTGTAATTTACTCTTATATTTTTTTATGGTTAGGGTTCATTTCACGTAATGAAATAAATGTTTGATGGAATTGGAATGTAGGTTGCACTTTTTATGTTGTTTGTTTTAATAAAGGTACGAACTAGAATTGAATCTAAATCACCTGGTTTACCTTTTTCTTATCGGATACAAGGTAGTTACTTCATTTTATAGACTTTACATTCCAGTTCAATTGATAATTATATTAACAAAAAACATTATGGGATTTCAAAGGAATTTCTTTAAATTCCAATTTTATTACATTCCACGAACAAACATTACCTTAGTTTGTGGAATTAGGGAACTGGTTTATGGGTCACAACTCACGACTTTACAGGGGTTGGTTTCTAAACGTTATTTTGTTAAGTTTTGATGTGAATTTTTGAATGGATGGATGTGACAAGTAAAAACAAGGTATATTTAGCCTAATATTTTGATATTTTTTTAAGAAATTACACTTTTCCTGTTAGATCTATAAACGTTTTATCCACTTGGACCATTTTTTAATGGGGTAATTACCAAAATAGCCATTGACAGGTCAATTTTTCAAACATAGCCCGTTGACACCCCATAAAATGCCGTTTCACGAATTTCAACCCGGCTCAAGACATAAGTTAAGAACTTTTCTCAAAGGCCACTCATCTTTTGCCACGTGTTAACTGACATCTCCCATCACCATCACCTGGCATCTTTCTCTCTCCTCTTTCTCTTTCCTCTTTCTCTCTCTGTCATCTCCCTGTTTCTCCAATCAGGTGCACGTTCACCACCACCCTCACCTCCCACCACCGCCCTGCAACCTCCCACCATCCTCACCGAGCACCACCACCCTCCACCCACCACAACCCTCACCGACTCCCTGTCTTCGTCTTCCTGCCAAGAGTTGGCAAAAAAACGCGGATTTTGATGGCCATGTTTTCCCCTTTTCCTGCAACCAACCACCACCCTCACCGAGCACCACCACCCTCCGATCACCATACCAACCGTCACCCATAAATAGACTAACCTCCACCATCATCGAGCCGTTTCCGGCAAGTGCTCAAGCCGTCACAGGTTTCGAGTTCCTTCAACATATCAGAGGTTCCGACTCACACTGTTCCGACTCGCAACCACCTTACACCACCACCAACTTTCTTGTCCGATCATCTTCACCAACGTTCATCACTGTCGCCATACATCGTCTTCTCCACTTCATCATTCATCATCACATTAACCTCCATCACCAACGTTCTCCGGCCGACAACTTAGTTCTTCACCTCCGATTGACTTCCGTCAACAGTCGATTAACAAACAAGTTTGATATGGGGTTTGTGTTAGATCAATGAACGGTCAATTAATAAGCTAGCAATGAACGGTCAATTAATAAGCACATGTGTCAACAGCCCATTGAATGTTCAGTCCCTTGTATTTATTCTCAAAAAGTGAACGGTCAATTTTCAAAAAGTGGGTGAACACAACTTTTCAAAATACAGGGCTGAACTCGTGTCAGAAGACACAACTTTTCAAAAAGTGGGTGCACACATGTCAAAAAGTGAGTGGCTGTTGAGGAAAGTTCTTTTAAGCCGTATCGGAACTCGTGAAAAGGCTCGTGGAGCCGTTTCAGTTGGCCATTTTTGAAAAATTGACCAGTCAATGGCTATTTTGGTGATTACCCTTTTTTTTAATTTACTAAAGAAGACCAAAATTGTACCCCCTTCCCGGACCAAAGGGCTTGTTGTTGTGTGATTTCAATCAATTTACATTCACTTGGATCTTGGGTTTTATGTGATGATCAAGCTTTTGGACATTACCCTTTTTCCGTTTAGTAACTGTCATTGGTTATATTTTTGAACTCCTCCAACATGAGAATTATATATCCTCTTACTTGCACTTTATATGTATATGCAAGATATTTGATACTTGCATATAAACATGTAGGGTTAGGATATAATAGGAAGTTTATTTGGCTAAGAAGGCTAGGAAGTAATCTTGACCATCAATTTAGTTAATCAAGGGCTAAGATTAAATGAGGGAAATTGAAGGGAATAAAAGAGGCGCGTGAGTTTGTTTAGGGCATTCTAGTCAATCCAAGTCAATAGTTTCTCTCTCCTCCAATTCCCCCCATTTTTAAACGTTAATAACTCTTTCATACGACATTATTTTTTTATAAAAATTGCACCAAAAAAACGAGCGTTTTTTTATCTTTAAAACCAGTAAACTATTGCTATATTTTCGAAAAAAAAATTCTAAAATCCAGTTGCGTAAAACGCAATGAAAAAAACCCAGTTGCGTAAAACGCAATGAAAAAAAAACCTAAAAATGACATTTTTCTAAAACGCAATGCACCAAAAACACAAATAAATGTTTTATTTGTAAAACGCAATGGCCAGAAAACACAAAGAAATGTCTTATTTCTAAAACGCAATAGCCTAAAAACACAAAAGAAATTGTACTTTCTAAAACGCAATGGACTGAAAACACATAAAAATGTGTTTTACCTAAAACGCAATGCACAAAAAACACAAGGAAATGTCTTATTTCTAAAACGCAATGGCCAGAAAACACTTAAAATGTATGTTTTCTAAAACGCAATTGACTGAAAACACATAAAAATGTGTTTTTACCTAAAACGCAATGCACAAAAAACACAAATAAATGTCTTATTTATAAAAGGCAATGGCCAAAAACACTTAAAAATGTCTCATTTCTAAAATGCAATGGCCTAAAAAAACAAAAGAAAGTGTTCTCTCTAAAACGCAATGCACTGAAAACACCTAAAAATGTGTTTTACCTAAAACACAATGACTAAAAACACTTCAAAAATGTGTTTTACCTAAAACGCAATAACTAAAAACAGTTAAAAATGTGTTTTTTCTAAAACTCAATGGCCATAAAACACATAAACTCTCTTATTTTTAAAACGCAAAGGACCAATTTCTAGAAAATTATCTGAATTGACTGAATTGTCTACGAATTACTGTCTTCGAAATGAGCCAATTTCTAGAAAATTAAATTTTCTGATGCATTTTTATTAAAGCAATTTAATCGAAAAAAAAATTCTCAACCCCAGCCAGGGGCTCTGCCCCTTGGACCCCGCCAGGGGCTGCCGCCCCTGGGACCCTACTACCAGGGGCGCTGCCCCCGGACCCCCGCCAAGATCGTAAAACGCAATGACTAAATCAAAAACCCAGATCGTAAAAATGAAATTAAAGAATTTCTTACATAGATCGAACCTGATTTCTTCAACGATTGACGAAATTTGAATGATTGAAATAGTTATCAGCGATCGAATCAAACGGATCGAGTGATTATCTTCAAAATCACCGAAAAAAAACGAGATTTTGTATGAAATTAAACTGAGTTTTCTTAAAAAAAAAACTGAAGAACACGTTGATCGGGTGTTTGAATCATTGATTGGTGACGAAAATCCCACTATAATGTAGTGATTATTGAGATAGAAAGTGAAGAAATGGTTGAAGATGGTGGGTTTTGAAAATGGTGGGTTTTGATGTTACTGAGAAGAAAAAAGAAGAAGAAAAGAATAAGATTGACTAAAATACCCTTCCTCTTTATTTTAAATTTTGCCAGATGTCCTAATCCTATTGCTTCCTATCCTTCCTAGCCAAAATAAACTTCCTATTTGATCCTCACCCAAGATGGGTATTCATATTAGTTTTATCTCATGTATACAAAAATCACTTTAGCGCTTGAGTGCACGCGAGACCTTAACCTATAGACCTTCTAATGGGTTCCACGTTAGCACTAAAACTGATTTGAAGTGCATATGTCACTTCTTGACTTGAGCCCTGGCACTAATTGAGCCCTGGCACTAATCCTATGTATATTTGTAGCATAAGTAATGAAGGGTCTACTTATGGAATATGGTTTAAACAAATGGTACAAGAAAGTTTTGCACATGAATGTAAGACCCGCACTTACATAGCCACAAATTATAAAGAGTAAATTACAAGCTTTGTCCTTTATGTTTACATCAAATTTCAGGCGCTGTCCTTTAGCGCAAAAGTTGACAGGGGGTGTCATTTACCTTTCAAAATCTTGCACGTTTTGTCCTTTAGGTCAAACCCAGTTAGATTTTTTGGTTAAATCTAGTCATGTGTAAGGCACATGAGGATACTATTGTAATTTTACCATTCAAGGGACTATTGTGTAACTAACTTATACTCAGGGACTGTTTTGTAAAAAAAAATCTAAATAAAGTTAACTTATCTATCCCTCACCCCATTCTTTCTCTTTTCTTTCTCAGAAGGAACTAAAACTCCATCTTCCTATTTTCTCTCTCTCTCTAAACTCTCTCTCTCTCTCTCTCACAGACTCTCTCTCTATCACACGATCTGACTTTTGAGGGTGGATGTGGCAGGTGGTAATGGCGGGTGGTTGTGGTGGGTTTGGTTGTAGGTGGGTGGTGGGTGGCTGTGGTGCTAGGGGCGACGTAGGAGATGGTGTTAAGGCCGGTTGCAGGTGGGTGGGTGGTGGGTGGATGGCGAGTGGGTGGTTGTGGCGTTACGGGCGGCGGTGGATGTGGTGTTAAGGCCGGTTGCAGGTGGGTGGTAGGAGATTCGGTGGTGGCCGGAGACTCGGTGGTGGCCGGAGACTCGGTGGTGGCCGGAGACTCGGTGGTGGCCGGAGAATCGTTGGTGCCCGGAGACTCGTTGTGGCTGGAGACTCGTTAATGGTCGGAGACTTTCACGACCCCCGACCACACCCTGGACGGGAGCCGCGAGCAGTCGAGTGGTACCGGTGATTATTTTGAAAAGTATTGCAGCGGAAATTTCATCAGGACCGTGAGTTAGGAAAATACCAGAGTTTAGAAACACCGGATTTTTATTTATTAAATAGATGAGAATAAACCCAAGTTTTACAAAGGTAACTTTAATATGGGATAAACCCGAATATATATGAAACAACATTTAATTTAATTTAATTTAATTTAATCTATTTGATAAAATAAGCCACTTCTTTAAGCCTTTCGGTGTCGTCTCGCCCCTCAAGTTCCAGTCTACTGTAATTACCTGAAACGCGTTTAAAAACATTTTGGTCAGCAGGAAATACTGGTGAGTTCATTCATTTTTGTACAAAAATATATTTGGTATAATTCACAGCATTAAGAGTTTTTACATTTGCTTCTTTAAGATTTGCAAAGACTTAATCACTTCAATTACAACTTTGTTATAACTTACAGTATTAAGGGTGATTACATTGTTTATATCAACCAATTACCCAACGGTATTTGTTACTCGACTCGTTTCTGTGACTATGGTCATATCACCCATTGGCTAACTCGTTGTCCAATGGTGACGGTTATCAAGTAATGTATACAAAACCCCACATACCGGCTGTAATTGAAGACTACAAAGACTTATTCCCTGTAATTATAACTTTGAAAACAAATAGAGTTTTAAGAAAACAATTTGATAAAAAGAGAATGACTCACATTGCAGATTTAAACGGGCAAAGTTTAGCCTATTGATAAGCCTGTTAACCTAATTCAAATAACAATGCACACGAAAACTAGGTTAGTAACTTTAATCCAACTTTTACGACAACTCACGAGATCAAAACCTTCACAATGAATGACAAAGTGCGATACTTAAACATCCATCGAATTCACGACGAATGACAAAGCATAACCCGAGTTTGGGCAGCACTTAAACATCCATCGGATTGGTTTCTATCGATCGGACATTAAATCGTAGCAGTGATCAAGTTATTACCCTGTTATCGCGGCAGAATTTCGTGATTGTGTGTATTTTTGGAGTAAACAGACGATATCTCGGTGTAGAAAACGAATTTTAACGTCGAACCAACGCCAAACTTCAAGTGCCAAACCCCTGAATTTATACTGGAAAAACGGCGCGCCCGCGTGTCACGAGAGGCTCTCGCGTGGCGCGAGAGGTCACTTTTAACATAGGGTAGCCACGTGTCTCAGTAGCTTGGGTGAGTCGACCGTTCGTTAAAATTCGATTCCTATCAAAAACTGTTTGGATAATACTGACTAGGAAATACCCCCCCCCCCCTGAGTTTTAGGGGCCCTGATCCTGATTCCGATTGTTCTGAAAATTTTAGGGGTCATGCAGTATCACTTGGGGGTCTCAATTAGGGTTTCCTATTGGGTAAAATAAGATATGAAATAATAGTTTTGGTGAGAGTTGTTACATCCTCCCCACCTTAATAAAAATCTCGTCCTCGAGATTTACTGGAACAAGTGGGGATAATTTCGCTTCATCTTTGATTCCAGCTCCCAAGTGTATTCAGGACCACTCTTTGAATCCCACTTGACTTTGACTAGCACTAGTCGTTTGTGCTTGAGAAATTTGACCTTTTTATCTTCTATTTGCAGTGGCTTCTCAACAAATTTTAACTTTTCATTTACCTCTACATCTTGAAGAGGTACTACCAGAGATTCGTCGGATAGACATTTCTTGAGGTTGGATACATGGAATAAATCATGTACCCCGGCTAGCTCTTCTAGTAGTTGTAAACGATAGGCAACTGGTCCTATTCGCTGGTTTATTGGGAATGGTCCTACGTACCTTGGACTTAGCTTTCCCTTCTTCCCAAACCGAACTACTCCTTTCCTAGGAGAAACTTTCAAGAGTACCTTATCTCCGACTTGAAATTCCAAAGGCTTGCGTCGATTGTCTGCATAACTCTTCTGGCGTTCTCGAGCCGTCTTTTGTCTTTCCTTGATTTGCGTTATCTTGTCAGTGGTTTCTTGTACAATCTCAGGACCTGATAATTGGCTTTCTCCTATTTCTGCCCAGCAAACTGGAGTTCTGCACTTTCGTCCATACAGTGCTTCGATTGGGGCAGCTTCAATGCTTGCATGATAACTATTGTTATAGGAGAATTCAATTAAGGGTAGGTGGTCATCCCAGTTTCCACCAAAATCTATCACACATGCTCTAAGCATGTCTTCTAGGGTTTGGATTGTCCTTTCACTTTGTCCGTCTGTTTGGGGATGATATGCAGTGCTCAAGTTTAGTTTAGTCCCCATGGCTTCTTGGAAACTTGTCTAGAAATGCGAAGTGAAACGACTATCTCTATCCGATACAATGGAGAGTGGGACTCCATGTAAGGACACTACCTCGTCTACGTACTATTTGGCTAACCTTTCCATGCTAAAGGTTTCCTTCATGGGTAGGAAATGAGCTGATTTGGTTAATCGATCCACAATTACCCAAATCGCGTCAGTACCCTTTCTGGTTTTGGGCAACTTAGTAACAAAATCCATTGTTATTAGTTCCCATTTCCATACAGGCATTTCTAATTGTTGTAGTAGACCTGAGGGTTTCTGGTGTTCTGCCTTAACTTGTGAACAAGTTAGACACTTAGAAACATATCTAGCTATATCCTTTTTCATACCTATCCACCAAAATTTATTTCTTAAATCTTGGTACATTTTATTATTTCCAGGGTGCATGGTATACCTAGATTTATAGGCTTCCTCTAAAATCTTATTTCTTAATTCTCCTTGCTTAGGTACCCAAATCCTTCTTTTGTGGAATCTCCAAATTCCATCAGCTCCTTGCTCTAATTCCTTGATTCTTCCTTTCATTCCTTCAGCATCATCCTTGATTGCTGTTTCCTGAACATTCTTCAGTTGTTCCATTAAATCTAATTGTAAACTTAATCTAAGAGCACAAACTCGCTTTTGCTTTTTATGATACTTACGACTTAAGGCATCTGCTACTACATTTGTCTTTCCTTCGTGATATTGAATATCACAGTCGTAGTCACTTAGAATCTCCATCCATCTTCTTTGCCTCATGTTTAATTCTTTTTGCCCAAATATGTACTTTAAACTCTTGTGATCTGTATAGACAGTAAACTTACTTCTGTACAGATAATGTCTCCAAATCTTAAGGTCAAAAATTATGGCTCCTAACTCTAAGTCATGAGTCATATAGTTTTCCTCGTTCTTTTTCAATTTCCTTGAGGCATACGCAATTACCTTTTTGCGTTGCCTTAGCACACATCCTAATCCTAGCTTAGAAGCATCGCAATAGACTTCAAAATCATCTGTTCCTTCTGGTAAGGCAAGGATTGGGGTGTTTGTTAACCTTTGTTTCAAAATCCTAAAGGCTTCTTCCTGTCTAGGTCCCCATTCAAACTTAACTGATTTACAGGTTAGCTTAGTTAATGGTACCGCTATCTTAGAGAAATCCTTAATAAAGCGCCTATAGTACACAGCTAATCCTAGAAAACTTCTAACTTCTGTAGCTGATTGCGGGACCTTCCATTTGGTGATCGCTTCTATCTTGGAGGGATCTACGTGAATACCTTCGTGATTCACCATGTGACCTAAAAATTGCACCTCCTGTAGCCAAAATTCACACTTCAAGACTTTGGCGTAAAGCTTCTCCTTTCTTAACAAAGTTAAGAGTGCATGCAGGTGCTCACAATGCTTGTCCTGGCTTTTAGAATAAATAAGTATATTGTCGATGAAGACAATTACAAATTTATCCAAATACGGTTTACAGATCCTATTCATCATGTCCATGAATGCTGCAGGAGCATTTGTTAGTCCAAAGGGCATGACCGTAAACTCGTAGTGACCATACCTAGTTCTGAGAGCAGTTTTAGGTATGTCTTCCTCTTGCACCTTCAATTGATGATATCCGGAGCGTAAGTCTATCTTAGAAAAATATCTAGCCCCCTGAAGTTGATCGAAGAGATCATTAATCCTAAGTAATGGATATCGATTCTTAATTGTAACCTTATTCAATTCCCTATAATCGATACATATTCGCATCGAACCATCTTTCTTCTTTACAAACAACACTGGAGCTCCCCACGAGGATGAACTAGGTTGTATGAATCCTTTACTGAGCAATTCATCTAATTGCTTTTTCAGTTCTAACATTTCAGTGGGTGCTAATCGGTAGGGTGCTTTAGCTACGGGTGTAGTTCCAGGAATCAAATGAATTCTAAATTCTACCTCCCTATCTGGTGGTAATCCTGGTAACTCCTCCGGGAATACATCCAGGTATTCTGATACTACAGGAATTTCCTTCAGTTCCATGCCTCCATTGTTAATGAACTCCGAGACCATATATGCTATGTCTTACTTCCGTGCATAACTCGCAGCTTTCATCACAGAGACGAACTTTGTTGGCTGGTCTGTCTTGTCTCCTTGTGGTCACTTCTCCGGTTGGCTTGCATATCTTAATCCAAGTCAGTGATCACCTCAGGAATCATTGTTGCCATTTTATTCCTTTTTATGAAGCAGAGATGATTTCCTCCCTGTCAGTTATTTCTATTTCATGGCATATGTCGTGATCTTGTGTTCTGAAGATCGGGTCTCACTATCCTAATGTCTAAATTTTGAAGCATACATTACTTCATTTAACATATGCTAATGGTTACGACACTTCCGTCCTTTAAGCCCATGTATTGTCGTAACAGCTTCCTTACTACTAGTAATCTTAATAGGATTATAAGTGAGGAGAGTCTTTTGTAAGTGCATCTAGTCGTGGTTACTGTTATTTTTGCAAGAGTTCTTAAAGAAAGTAGAATTACTCTTATTAGTGTAAGATCTTAGACGTTTTGTGCTTAGCACACTTTAGTGACAGGTTTCCTAATGCGTTAATAATCTAAGGTAACACAAAAGGAATTCTTATACTTTCGAGGGCGTCCCAATTTAAAGGATTCCTATCATTCATTTTGTCGCACGAGTTACTGATAATCGAACGAAACAATGTTCGATATCGGAATTATAGATGTATACAAGAGAATCCTAATAAAGAAATCCAGAATTATCATTGACACACATGCTTGTGTTTTATTCTAAATTGTTAATTCTTATAGATATACATATCTATATAATCATATATTTCACATACGGTAATATACATACCATTCATATGGTCAATGTATTTAACAGATTCATATTTCCAAAGACAAATCAGACATCAGGTCATATTACTATTTAGGGAATTCTATCACTTGTTTGACATATCCTATACCCCATCTTACCCGGTTCTCGCCGGAGAGGTAACCCCATCTTACCCGGACAAGCTGGAGAGTCTGCTACACCATGCCCAGTCTTGTCGGAGAGGTAATTTGAATTTCCCATAAATAGATCTTTCTTAAATCACAATTTAAAATGAACCTTTTATTAGAGCTTTCATCAAGGAACAAGGAAATTAGTATTCCCATGACGGATCATATTCTAGAACCCAGTAGTACCAATAAATAAGAAATAACAGTGGCCAAGTGTTATTGCTTATTTACCATACTTGCAACGTTCTAGTCATTATCCTCACGGCATACCAACACCCATTACACTTTATTTACGCAAGTAATTAGCTTATCTCGAAGCTTATACTAAGGCATCTTTCTTAGGTTCAAGGCTAAATACTATCCTGGGTGCTACCAGTTAATAACAATTTCCTAACTCTTTTGTTTAAGTTTATGTATGATTACAACACCCAATGGCTTAAACTAGTGGCTTAGCTCTGATACCACCTTCTTTCACGACCCCCGACCACACCCTGGACCATGAGCAGTCGAGCGGTACCGGTGATTATTTTGAAAAGTATTGCAGCGGAAATTTCATCAGGACCGTGAGTTAGGAAAATACCAGACTTTAGAAACACCGGATTTTTATTTATTAAATAGATGAGAATAAACCCAGGTTTTACAAAGGTAACTTTAATATGGGATAAACCCGAATATATATGAAACAACATTTAATTTAATTTAATTTAATCTATTTGATAAAATAAGCCACTTCTTTAAGCCTTTCGGTGCCGTCTCGCCCCTCATGTTCCAGTCTACTGTAATTACCTGAAACGCGTTTAAAAACATTTTGGTCAGCAGGAAATACTGGTGAGTGAGTTCATTTTTGTACAAAAATATATTTGGTATAATTCACAGCATTAAGAGTTTTTACATTTGCTTCTTTAAGATTGGCAAATACTTAATCACTTCAATTACAACTTTGTTATAACTTACAGTATTAAGGGTGATTACATTGTTTATATCAACCAATTACCCAACGGTATTTGTCACTCGACTCGTTTCTGTGACTATGGTCATATCACCCATTGGCTAACTCGTTGTCCAATGGTGACGGTTATCAAGTAATGTATACAAAACCCCACATACCGGCTGTAATTGAAGACTACAAAGACTTAATCCCTATAATTATAACTTTGAAAACAAATAGAGTTTTAAGAACACAATTTGATAAAAAGAGAATGACTTACATTGCAGATTTAAACGGGCAGAGTTTAGCCTATTGATAAGCCTGTTAACCTAATTCAAATAACAATGCACACGAAAACTAGGTTAGTAACTTTAATCCAACTTTTACGACAACTCACGAGATCAAAACCTTCACAATGAATGACAAAGTGCGATACTTAAACATCCATCGAATTCACGATGAATGACAAAGCATAACCCGAGTTTGGGCAGCACTTAAACATCCATCGGATTGGTTTCTATCGATCGGACATTAAATCGTAGCAGTGATCAAGTTATTACCCTGTTATCGCGGCAGAATTTCGTGATTGTGTGTATTTTTGGAGTAAACAGACGATATCTCGGTGTAGAAAACGAATTTTAACGTCGAACCAACGCCAAACTTCAAGTGCCAAACCCCTGAATTTATACTGGAAAAACGGCGCGCCCGCGTGTCACGAGAGGTTCTCGCGTGGCGCGAGAGGTCACTTTTAGCATAGGGTAGCCACGTGTCTCAGTAGCTTGGGTGAGTCGACCGTTCGTTAAAATTCAATTCCTATAAAAAATTGTTTGGATAATACTGACTAGGAAATACCCCCCCCCCCCCCCGAGTTTTAGGGGCCCTGATCCTGTTTCCGATTGTTCTGAAAATTTTAGGGGTCATGCAGTATCACTTGGGGGTCTCAATTAGGGTTTCCTATTGGGTAAAATAAGATAAGAAATAAAAGTTTTGGTGAGAGTTGTTACAGAGACTCATTAGGGTTTTTGGGGATTTTTGGTTTTGGGGGTTGAAGGGGTAAGGTCCCAAAAACCTCATAATAAGTACTTGGGACCATACCACAACCCTGCCTTTGAACCTTTTTAAACCTTGCGCGGCCGCGCACTGGTCTTGCAAAAGGAAGAAACAGTCAGCAGTCTATAGTCGCGCGCCCAGAGGAAATCATAAATCCTTGCGCCTTCTCCCATTAAGCAAAGGATAAAGATCCTAAAATAAACACTTCCGCTTAAATATCCAGACTTGGATATTATTTACCCAGACTTGGGATTTATTCTTCCAGCTGTTTCCACACAATAAAGTGCCACACCAGATTACAGCAGTAATCTTCTAGAAGAAATACAATCGTGCACCACCAAGACGGTTACAACCGTCTGGACACGTGTCACCATCTCAGACGTCCCTGAATTCACAACGGAAGCATGTAATTGGTGAGTAATCTCCACTTGATCACTTTACACGTGGCAAATCCCCAACCTTCGATCTAAACCACGATCCGTGTGCTCTCACGTCGGATCAAAGAACTTAACGGAAGGAAATGTAACCGCTTACGGGGTTAGCATCTTCCGTCAACTTTTCACTAACGGGTTTTCCCGCCTAAAACGACTCCCGGCTATAAATATGAGAAACCACCCAGGTATGAATTCAAGTTACACACACTTCTCAAATACTTCTTCTTCTTCATAACCAATACTTATTCTCACACCGGAGTCGGGTCAAGGAGAGAACCCTCTTCTCCCCTTGGCGAAGCTAACGGTGCTCTTTTTTGCAGAGTTATCGGAGAAGTAGATCAATTGTACCTGAATCAATCGAGAAGAAACTAACCCTTTTTATGCGGATTCAAACCCCCTAGATATCTCGGTTCCGACCATTTATCTAGTGTTTCTTCATTGGCGCCCACCGATTCCTCTGTTTTATCAGTTTTCATCTCGTTTCGATTCAGTTCTTTTCATTTTCAACTTTAGCATGGCAGAAACTCATCATCTCACCGGCAAGTCGGTCCTCGACCGAACGTCGGAAACAATTTACAAGTAGAAGGAATCCCAGAAGATGCCTCGGACGAAAACGAGGTTCAATCCAATCGAGCAAACGATCCTGTCACTCCAGGAATGTTACCAGCAAACCCTGCTCAATCAATTTTACCACCAGGAGAAACTCCGATATCCTGGTATGTCAGGTCTCAAGGAGCATTAAATGCAGTATACACACAGCTGTGTGCTCAAACTGCTCCCCTGACTCAATCACGGAGACCGGGATCTCGTGCTCATGCCTCCCAACTGGAAGAATCAACTTATGAAGATACAGAAGTTTATGCCAGATCTACGTCACAACGGGAATACACTTAGACAGGAAGTCACCAGAGAGAGAATCATGGTAGAACACACCGAAGACAATCGGTTCATGATAGGTTGGGTTCCCAGCGAGATGCTCGCACCGATGAATCCGATCCAACATACCGTTTAAGTGCAAACACCAGTGTGTTCAATCGACTGCAGCCAAACTATAACAAGTGCAGGCCTCGAGCGGTTTATAACCCTGAGGCAGAACACAATTATGACTTGGTTTACCGCCCTGCAGAAGCAGCGGAAAACTCAAAGTTCATACTGGAAATAGCTTTAGCTCCATTGGAGAAAGCTAAGTTACCATCCAACATAGGGAAGTTCTATGGGTTAACAGACCCCGACGATCACCTGAGAGTATTTACCAGTCCGGGTTTGGTTGGAGGTTGGACCCTCCCGCTATGGTGTCATCTGTTTGTACAAACATTAACTGGCCCAGCGCGAATCTGGTTTGATAACCTACCAACCGGACAGATCGAATCATGGAAAGATCTGCGTGAAAAGTTTTTGACACACTTCAGCCAGCAACGGCGTTCCATTCGGGACATATCCGACGTCATGAACATCTGGCGCCGTGATGACGAAAATATGGAGGATTTTATCACCAGATACAATAAAGAAGTGTTGGAGATTGGCGGTGTTCACGAACAACTAATCCGTGCTCAATTCAAGTACGCGGTTAGATGTGATGACATGGTTAAAGTCTTATCTGGAACAGAGGGCCTTCCAAAAAGCTGGGAGAAGATAATGGCGGCGGCCAAGGTTTACGCGCAAACTGAGAAAAACCTTACTACAAACAGGCCACCACCACCACACAATAGGCCCGCGGACTTAAGCTCAACCGGCGAAAGAAGGTTTAAGAAGTCATGGCGTGAGTCTAGATCAGGAAGTCGATCATCTGAAGATGCTCGCACGACAATCAACAAACTCTCCGCGCAAAGGGAGAACAAACAAGAGAATAGGGAGAGGCAGTGGACTCCCCTAACGAAGACCCCGGCGGAGGTTCTGAGTACTGAAGACTATCAATTCAAACCTCCGATTCCAATGAAAAATAAACGTGGACAAGACCCGGAACAATACTGCGAATACCACAAAGACAACGGGCATACCACTAACAACTGCATCTCTCTATGCACAGAAATAGAGAAAGCCCTCAAGAGCGGCGAACTCACGCATTTACTCCAAAATGTGCGCAAAGAGATTAAGCAGATAACCCGGGGTGAGGAAGGCCCAAGCAAACGGGCAAAAACCTAAAGAACGACTCTATAAGTTTCCCGCGGAAAGACATGATCCATCAAGCAAAGCGGAAATATTAGAGAGTAAGTTAAGTTTCACATAATTATTGGCAAAACTTTGTAAAAGCCTCTGAGCTCTATCCGTAAATAAAATTGCAAAGTTTCTATTATTTCTGTGTTTACAAAGTGCATGCAATTTCTTTTAGTAAGCGCAAAAACATTATGGGAGTTCTAAAACAAGCTTCATGAATGGTCAGTGATCACATCACAAACGGCCATAAGTTCAAGCACGAGCTTTATACCAACTTCATTCGCCTTACTCAATAAAAGCAATTGTAATCATGCAAAATATTGTAAAAACATCAAGCAAAACGAATAGAAACATCATGCCATTATCAGCGTACAGATACGCCCTAAAAAACTTCCAAACACGGCAGTGTTTAAGTTATTTGCGCAGCAGCGCACCAACAAAAATAGGGATGCACATCCCAAATATTACAAGAAAATTGTTCAATACATTTTTCAACCTACACTAAATCTTCACCCTCATCCGGAAAGATTTCCCTTAATTGCGCCACTTGATCATCAGATTGCAGCGCAACATTTATCAAATCCATAACCGGAAGTTGCAAGTTGTTAAACTCCGTCTTCAAGGCAGCAAGCGCAGCACCAGTATTCACGCCGAAAGTTGCAGACTTACTGTTATCCCAGTCAACCTTTAAAGCACTGTTCACATGATGGGAACATTCAGCATATCCTTGCGCATACCCATCTCTTCGCGCAGCAACCACCAAACGAGCAACGGTTTTATCCAACTCTTCAGAATTCAACACAGACTCAGCAATATGTGAAATCAAGTGAAAATAAATATCAAGAAAGCGCATTAACAATTCCACAACAGAAAAAGAAAAGAAACTTACACAGGCGATACCGCGATCTTTTAACCAGGCCATATCATTCTTCAAAGGATCAAGCTCACTTTCCGCTGTAACCCGCGCCGTTTCTGAATTTTCCAACTTCTCTTCAACAGCAATCAAACGGCGGGAGGTTTCAGCATTCTCGGAAAGCGCAAGCTCCAAATCCCTCTTAAGTTTTTCCTGATCAGAAAGCAAAGTGGTAAGTTCTTTCAATTCTCTATCTCTAAGAGCAAGAGTAGCGCAAGCTTGTACCTCTCGTTGCTCACTGCGCTCCCTATGAGAACGCGCTTCTTCCAAAGCAGCTTCTGCATCAACTTTCTCCTTCTTCAACTTTTCTACCTCCGCATCCTGATTCTTCAGTTTTTCAACCTCCGCCTTGAGGTTATTAATGATATGACGAAGGTTTGCCTGTTCCGCATTATCTTTTTCGCAAATTCTCCTCCAGTTTTTGCGTTCCTCAGAAAGGAGAGTAGCTTCAGCTTCCGCCTTTCTTTTCCAACCAGCAACAGACCATTCCTCAGTCTTGCGCTCAGCTTCAAACTTGGCTTGATCAGCTTCCAATTTAGCCTTCAGCTGAGCAAGGCGTTTCTCATCTTTGGCAAATCTCTTCTGAGAAACCATAAAGGTTTCCTGATCCTTATGCATACTATACCACTCACGCACTATGCGGTGAGTGGTAGAGACATGAGAAGCAGTTTCTTCAAGATAAGATTGATAGGTTTGTTCATAAGACCGGCCTTCTTGAAACTTGATCTCTCCAGGCGGAAGTATCCCCTGCAACCAATCTTGGCACACGAGCTAATCTGAGAAAGTGTCACCTTTCTTTAAATTCCAAACCGGGGCGTGAGGCTTAGAAGCATCTTTCTCCATATAAGTCCGGTAGTAATAATCTCCCAAGGTTTCTTCTGGGCGGATCAGAGAATGTTTACCAAAACCAGCAGATGAGCCATGCCCTTCAATTGTCACATTCTCAACATGCTCGGGCATAGCATCAGCAGGTTTAGGGGAAGAAGTTGAAGTTTTTTTAGCAGATTGTTCCTTCCCCAAGTCTTGCGCAACTGTTTCAGGGGTTTGTGGTTTACCAGCACCATCCACTACACCTGGATCAACAACTTTTTTCAGCAACATCAACAGGCTTCTCAGCCTCAGCAACATTCTCCACACCACCATCAGCAACCTCCGTAGGCTCTAACTGATCACCGACAGAAGCACGCGGAGGGGTGGATGGAAGTTCTTCATTCACCACAGATTGCAGTTATGTGGGAACAGGAGAAACAGGAACCTCTGGAAAAACAACGAAAATCTGTAAAGATTTAACGCGCATAAAGAAAACAAGAAAAGGCAACACTCACCAGGAACAGATTCTGAAATAAAGGAATCAAGATTCCCTCTCCTGGTAATTTTCTTCCGCTGAATTTTCTTAGAAGGCTGACCCTCCACTTCAGTATCAGCTTGTTTCCTTTTACCAGTCTTCCTGTGCACCAAACGTTCAGGACTAGAATCCAAGTCGATAGGTTCACTTGGGTTGGATGGGGGAATATCAGCAGAATCCCTCGGTTCAGGTTTTGGTTCTCGTACAGTTACTGCAGGGGTAAGACCTTCCAAAGAATCAGAAACCACCACATAATCACACCTGGAGTCAGGGGAATGGCGCATACCTTTCTTCTCTCCCACATTCTTTGCCTTCAAAGATTGGATTCTAATAGCTTCACCCTTCTTCGGCGCAGAGGTAGAAGTTGTTGTGCGTTTCTTCCTTTCAGGGCCTATGCCCAAATTCAACAACTCACCTACAAAAGCGCAAAACAACAATTTACTCACAAGCGCAAAAAGGAAAAACAGAAACAGATATAGCTTACCAGCACCCGCAACTGGTTGGACAGAAAGATCCGCATCCCGCGGAAGAACAAAGTTTCTTACAATATGGTGGTACCAGAGTTCCTCTTCAGGTTTTTTCTTGATGGTACCCATTCTTCCGCCTTCCCTCTTGAAGGCAACAACATATAGTGAAACAACTACAAGCAAAGGATAGCAAGTAAAAAAACATGAATGAAAATGGAAGAAACCCCAATCTTACCATGACCATCCTCGGTGTACACTGGTTTGTCATCACGCTCCATCTTCCAATTCAGACTCATGTCGGCTCCGACGAGAGCTTTCTCCGGCAAAGCAATATTAGGCACATCCTTCAAATCTTGATACCAGTTCTCATCAACAGGGGTCTGAAGCGTTTCAATCGGAACATCTTCTTTCCCCCTTAAAACCATCCTCACCGGAATCACTCCGGCCTTGATAAAAAGGAACTTTTGCTTCCAATCATGAAAGGATTTTGGGGGTTGCTGTAGAATCTTCTTTGCAGATGCCCTCTGAGCAAACGAATAAAATCCTTGGGTACAATGCATCTGATAGAAAACCCTAAATCGGGGAACAGTAGGCTCAATATGCATTGTCCGACACACGAATTCGAAATGTCGAACCCTAACCATGCCAATAGGATGAAGTTGGGAAATATGCAGATGGTAAAACCCAAGGATTTCAAGAAAAAATTTAGTGACAGGCAAACGAAAGTTACCTTCACTGAAAAAATCCCAAAAAAGGGTAATATAACCAGCCGGAGCATCTGCTGCAGTTTGCCCCTCTTCAGGATACAGAGCACCCCAGCTCTCCGGAAATTTGAAATTCTTAACCAAACCATCAAAGGTCGCTCTAGGCCACTTTAACGGTGGAAGTTCAGTCGACATTTCTTCAGAAAGATCTTCTTGATGTTCTCCGGTTGACATAAGAATGAGGAATGATAAATCTTTTTCTTAGAGGAAAGGAATGGGGAAATTTTCAACGAAACAAATGATTACACAAGAAGGGGGTTACTCAAACGTTATATATACTCACCGCAATAAATAGCATCGGTAACCGTCACACCCCTTTTTTCGGATATCACAGTTCCCCAAGCAGCAGAGAAAGTGAATATCAACACAAACGTGCTTACACGCGCGCGTGCAAGACATGGACAGTAAAAAACAACTGACAGTGACAGGCTGTCACTCAGTTTGCTGTACCAGTCTCGTTAAAAGTCAAAGATTTAAAAAATCTTCACAATCATCAAAATGAATCTTCTTCCAGAAGTTTCCTTATTTTTAGCGCCAAAAAGCATTTCCCTCTTATAAGTCCAGTGCTCCACTTATTTGCATAAGTACAACACTAGACTGGGGGGACTTGAAGGGGTAAGGTCCCAAAAACCTCATAATAAGTACTTGGGACCATACCACAACCCTGCCTTTTAACCTTTTTAAACCTTGCGCGGCCGCGCACTGGTCTTGCAAAAGGAAGAAACAGTCACCAGTCTATAGTCGCGCGCCCAGAGGAATTCATAAATCCTTGCGCCTTCTCCCATTAAGCAAAGGATAAAGATCCTAAAATAAACACTTCCGCTTAAATATCCAGACTTGGATATTATTTACCCAGACTTGGGATTTATTCTTCCAGCTGTTTCCACACAATAAAGTGCCACACCACATTACAGCAGTAATCTTCTAGAAGAAATACAATCGTGCACCACCAAGACGGTTACAACCGTCTGGACACGTGTCACCATCTCAGACGTCCCTAAATTCACAACGGAAGCATGTAATTGGAGAGTAATCTCCACTTGATCACTTTACACGTGGCAAATCCCCAGCCTTCGATCTAAACCACGATCCGTGTGCTCTCACGTCGGATCAAAGAACTTAACGGAAGGAAATGTAACCGCTTACGGGGTTAGCATCTTTCGTCAACTTTTCACTAACGGGTTTTCCCGCCTAAAACGACTCCCGGCTATAAATATGAGAAACCACCCAGGTATGAATTCAAGTTACACACACTTCTCAAATACTTCTTCTTCTTCTTCATAACCAATACTTATTCTCACACCGGAGTCGGGTCAAGGAGAGAACCCTCTTCTCCCCTTGGCGAGGCTAACGGTGCTCTTTTTTGCAGAGTTATCGGAGAAGTAGATCAATTGTACCTGAATCAATCGAGAAGAAACTAACCCTTTTTATGCGGATTCAAACCCCCTAGATATCTCGGTTCCGACCATTTATCTAGTGTTTCTTCAGGGGTTTTTAGGTTGTTGAGTTGATTTGAGATGGTGGTGGATGATGAAGGGTGGTGGTTGTTGTTGATTTGTAAATGGTGGTGGAGGGTGGTGGTGATGGTGGTTGTAGATGATGAATGGTGGTGGTAGAAGGTGGCGGCATGATGGTTGTTGATTTCTATATAAATATATACAAAAATCGTGACTGCAGACTAATTGCTTAGTAGGATCGCAGGTTGGATCTATTTCAGTTAATCTTCATCTGCTTTCTGTTGCTGGCTACCTTAGAAGCAATAATATTAGAATATACATTATATTCCTTTAAACATATGGTTGTAAGTTGAATTAAGTTCTTTCTTATTCTGTTATCTATGAAATTCAAAAGTATTTAATTACTTTTGGAGGGAATACAACACTTCATTCAATTCTATGCTGATCTGACTTCTATATTCTTTCCCAATTCTAACTTTAGGAAGAAAAGGGTCATGAAGAAGAAAGAGTAGGTGGGTGGGTCCCAACATATTGATTTATATTACACAATAGTCCCTTGAATGGTGAAATTACAATAGTACCCTCATGTGCCTTGCACATGACTAGATTTAACCAAAAAATCTAACTGTGTTTGGCCTAAAGGACAAAACGTGCAAGATTTTGAAAGGTAAAGGACACCGCCTGTCAACTTTTGCGCTAAAGGACAGTGCCTGAAATTTGATGTAAACATAAAGGACAAAACTTGTAATTTACTTAATTATAAATAAAGTTTTGCATTTATATAAATTATGTAAGATAACATCCATACAAGGGTGTCGGGTTTAATAGAATGCATAAGTATTTAAAACATTTCGAAAGTTATCTATGAAATTTGATTAAAACAACAAAAGAACAAAAACGCGGAAGTTTGATCGTTAGCTGTGTTCGGTTCCTTAGCAAGCTTGATCTTCATCCAAAACGTAATAGTAAACACCTAAAAATCAAAATTTATCATTTACGTGAGTTATACGGAATAATAAACATGTCTTTTTGTCCGAAAGCTGGAAAAATAACAAAAATAAAAATAATTCAAACACCCGCCGTAGGCTACGGTCAAGTGGTCGTAGCTTACGGCCAAAGATCAACAAAATGGGCAGAAGGCGCCAACCGTAACCTACGGCAGCTTGCTGCTACAACTTTTCCTGTTTTGCCCCTTTTGACTAAAAATCCCGTAACTTTTTCATTACTTATCCATTTGGCTTAAAACTTATTTCTAAATGATCGTAAAACAATTACTCACGTTTCTAACTCATAAACCCATGACTCGGTTTTATAATTTTTATGTTTTATGCTATCCGTTCTAATTTAAATAATTATATATATTTGACCCGTTTGCATAATTAAGCAAACAAGCTTATGAAATCATATCCTTCTCGCATAAACGCCATTTTTATCAATGTACCCTATTACCCGGGTTATTATCCTTGTGTTTCGCGCATCCCTTATCCGGAATGCATTCACACTTATTCGACCCGTTCAACCGTATAAGGGTTGAACTTAATTATTCCGAATCCTATTCACGAATTCGCCATCTATTGATGATGACTCGTTTCCCAAGTCCTTTGACTTTTAGTTCGTGTTCCGTTACTCGGTTTTTGCTTATAATTCAAAGTTTTACCCATCAATCGAGTTTATATTGAAGTTTGTTGGTGCATATGTCTGTCGACTTCGTCTTGTATCGAGTCTTGTAAATAGAATGATAGATCAGGGCACAAAATACGAGAAAATTAAGAAAACATGTAGGATGGGCCATTTGGCATGAAATGGAATGTGTCCATTTCGCACGAAATGGCACTGGCCATTTCGTGTGAAGCTATCCCGTACGAAATGGCTGGCCTATATATATGTGCCTTGTTCAATTCATTTGTAACTTTTCTGATTCCGGTGCCGAGGTGCTGCCGAAGTGTCTCCAGGCTGTAATACGTTGTTATATCAATAAACAAGACAATTAGAGTGTATATCAAGCTGATTCAAAGTCGATACATTTGTTTTCGCCTCTCCTATTGATTAGAACTCTTCTGAACGACTCGTTTTGGTCGTGCAAACGATCCTACAAAGTCCTTATTCACGCACCCATTCCGGTATGCGTTACGACTTCATTTTGACCCGTTTGGTTGTTCGTATGAAATCCATCACTTGGAACAAACCAAACTCATTATTAACTTCTTTATTTTGACCCGTTTGGAAGCTTATGTGAAATCCATCACTTTTAAACAACCAAACTTATTAACATTCCTTTATTTTGACCCGTTTGGAAGTTTATGTGAAATCTGTCACTTATAAACAACCAAACGTCACGAGAATTGTAATGTTATTAAATCATACGAAATTACACACATAATTAACAACACACTACGAAGCATAAAACCACGTACCTTAGAGCTTTGCCTTCAAACATGTGTCCGCACCGGCTTAACTTCCCATCGCTTCACTTGCGTCGCCTAAAGTGTACAAGCCAAACGTCATTAGAACCTCTCGGCCCATAACTAAGGCATGTAAATTTGCCACATAGACTATCCATGTTTCCATCAACATTTTCCATTCATTAATTATAGTTGGCAATTTATTTAGGCATTTCGTCAAGCACCTTGTGTGCATTTATATTAGCTAGCCATTTTAGTTTTAATTAAATCTTGGCTAACCAAGAATCTCAACTTATCAAGCTCAATTACTCATCCTAATTCCTATTAACATGCAATTTCAACAAGCTCATGTCATCACATCCATTATTATACATCATAACCATAATTTAACCATCATAACTAATGCATTCACATTTATTTACTAAAACCCATTTCCTTAATACATAACATGTTGATCCTAACACTTGTTTCTTGATAAATCATTAACAATTTCAGTTAGGATTAAGACCTTAGGTTCATACAACATCTTCTCCAAGCCACATCATCAATAATTTCACCAAAAACCCAAGTTCTCTACATATCAACCATCATCCAAAACGAAATTTACTGCTTACCTTGTGTTAATCACGTATAGATGATTGATAATCTACACAAATGCATGAATTCTAGTCCCAATTGCCATCCAATTTGATGAATTTAGGTCAAATGAGGGTTTTCACCCTCTTCTTCTCCTCTTGTCGATTTCAACACACACACATATGTGTGTTGTTTTCATTTTATTGTTTTAAATCCCCACATTTTCTTTTTGTCAACTTAGGCCCTTCATGTTTGGTTTCTCTTTGAAAAGGGGTTAGAATCTATTATTTTATTATATTTTCACATGTACTTAACTAGGTTTAATATTCCTAGTCACCGAATTTTATAAGCATAACTATTTATATACATACACAAGTATGTATGTATATATATATATATATATATTTATAATTTAATATTTTTGAGGTGTTACAATAAACAGCTTGAGAGTTGTTACATTGACTAAAAGTCAACAAACAAGACATCAAATGTCTAACAATATCATGAGAGAGTCATGAAAGAAAATGGTGAGTGTATTGAGATAAAATACACAAATATAATACATGTCGAGATACTTCATTAGAAGTCATCATGAAATTTCACAAGTGTGAATTATAACATATGAAATTAAAAGTACTATATGTTATTGTAAACGACATTAATGATTTTTGTGAGATTTATTATAAGTGATGGAGGGCATGTAGACATGTCTAACACTTTCAGTGTTATTTGAGCTAAAGGGGGATTTGGCCTTCATTTGGAAAAATATTCCAAACTAGTTTACCCTCAAAACAACATAAAAGGGAATTTATGCAATACGTAAAACAAACTTAGTTAGTCATGTTGTTGAGCGTCATTCTAATTGACAATGTCTCTACATAATAGTGATTATGCTCTACCATGACTCATGTCAGTGATAAATGGGTTCGCCTAAGTGACTTAGATAAGACTTTTTGATAAAGTTCTTATGGATGATGGTGAACCCTTGGATATCCAAGGCCATAAGGTTATATTCCTATACCGAAATGGAAAGTGATTTTTTGTGTAACACACACACGAGCCTAGATGGAGAAATAAAATCTCATGGTTATTTATAAACTAAGAATGAATGTTGGTAAGAGATAATGTGTTATATAGTAAGAGATAATGTGTTATCTCTTAAGGCTGTAAAGAATCAGAATGATGGATCTTCTATTCACATATCATAGTATTGTAGTCTAAAGCATGATAGACTAGTACATGTTAATTTAGATGATTTGTGAAGATTAAGTTAACTTTAAACATTCAAATTACATGATGGCATGAATATGAATTTGGAGTATAACAAAGACAAATATAACTTCTTTAAGTCTAAGTCTAATGAAATAACTCGAGAAGAACCAATTCAACTAGTTCAATGACAATGATTTTATTCAGTTTTCTAAGTATGGTGAGGGGAACTCATCCATGAGTAAGTGTTAGCATCTTATGCTAAGGAATATGTTACTTTGGTTAGCGTAAAAACCCCTTGTGCACAAGTGTAGTTTGAAGAATATACCAGGATGACTTTATTGACACAAAGATATAGATATTTGTTATCTAATCACGGTGTCCAATAGTCTTCTTGAGTAAGGTGACTTAAACTTGATCAAAGTGTAGGTAATGTGGTGTGTGTGTGTGGGGGGGGGGGGGGGGTTCCATTTAAGGAACAACCATTTATGGTTTGTGAAATGGTATTTGAGGAGTCTCTCAATTCATATAGAAAAGGGAACCTTTCTTCACCTTTGTCTTGCGTTGGATTGATTCTATCTAATAACACTTAAATGTGGGGGTAACTTGCATTTGATAACAAGAAGGTAGAAGGATTGGCAATAAAGGTTATGGTCGTAAAGAGTCAATCTGGTTGATTACACTAAGATGCCAACTGACTTGATTCAGAATATTGCTAGATGTCTGATAGGGCATACCATAGGCATAGTGAAGACATGTTCACCTTGAAATGAGATTCATGTCATTCTAAAGACACGACATTATAACTAAATCCAAGTTGAGATCAAGGGTATAGTCTTACGAGTTGACAAAAGGCATGAATGACTTGCGAGTCAATAACACGTTAGAACAACTGATCTCAATTACATATTAAAACTATTGACTTAACGGAAGTCATAGGTCAATGTTGGATCCAACAACCGAGGTTTGATGAGAGATAAAGTTGTGGAATATGACTAAAGCCCATGGAAAAGGGGAGACGAAGGAAACCTAACCTTGTTAATAGAGCATACCACACTATGGGGAAATAGCTAATATAAGTTTATATATACAAGTTAGTATATATGGTTATATATATCCCCTAAACTATAAAAGTGTGTTTAATGCGTCATAGTCCATTCCTATGACATTTAGTGACAAATGTGAGGCTAAGCATAATATATAGTAAATGATTTATGTAAATCACGGTAACCATAATGTTTTTAATGATTTACGGAAAATTGCCCATGTTAAAAAGAAGTGGGATCGCTTCAAATGGAATTAGGGGCACAATTCGTAGAGCTCTCGCAGAACCACGAAAGTGTTCCAGGACCATAATTGGACACAAAAGTGAGGGGATGGCCTGGCTAAAGAGAGTATTGTGTGAAGTGTATTGTCGTCTACATAAATGGGGTTTGAAAACTACAGATTAAATGTTGATGTTGTTAATTTTAAAGTTGAAAATTTGAAATTTCCCTTGGTTAACAGTGGAAATAACAAAGAGATGACAGTTGAGGGTACATTGATGTCAATTGGAGATGTGGGGTACTCAAGCTGAGAAATTTTCAAAATAGGGACTCAAGTGTCAGTTGAGGACTTGAGGTATACCGTAGGGACTCAAACTAACGTTTACTCAATATATTATGTTTACCTATCTAGCCTCATTGCATCACATAAAATTTAAATCATGTGATTAGAAGCTGGTAGATGACAATTGATTACGTATCATAACTTGCATCCTAATGTGAATAAAGCTAGATAAGCGAATGAGAAGTAGATAACCGAAATTAGCACTTAATATTAGCTATAAAAGCATATCACACCTAAAAAAATAACAATGTTTATGATTATTTCATCTAAAATATCTTATTCCTATTATGTTTGTAAAAAAAACAAATAAATTAATTTTATTGAAAATATTCTATTTTTTTCGATTTAATGCATTAAACTTTTTTGTTCTTTTGAGGGTTATTTTGCTAGTTTTGTTAACTTATTTAATGGAATTTTTAAACATTTTTGTTTTGTGTGCAATTTGCACTTCTATATTATAAAATCTCACTATCGTTTGGAATCCCTTGAATTTCCTGAACAAACATCTTTGTTAGGCAATCCTAAATCCTAACAAATTCAATGAAGCAAAACATTATGATCTTTCATGCAAACATTAAAAAAATTGTCTTGTAAAAAGAAAAGAGTATTTGTAAAAGTGCATTGTTAAAAGATAAACATATGTTTTTATATAAACGGTATTAAACAATATTCTTTTAAAATTAGGACATACTTGTCATTTATTACATAGACTTTTTTTTTTAACGGCCAACAAACTCAATCCCGAGCACTCTCGGAGCACCCACTGGACAAACGGAGTACTCCGAGAGTAACCCGAGTCCATCACCAATTCCGGGGAAAACCCGGTAACCCACCCGCCCGTAGGCACGACGGTGAAATTACCGGTAAAACCCGTTTGGCTCAAGGATCCAACCCAGGTTTCCCTGGGTCTCTTATCATTGCCCACCAGTGCCTCGCTCTGCACCAAGTGAGAGTCAAACCTGCATCTCTCAAGAGAAATGCAAGCCCTCCACCACTTGATCTAGAGATAATTGGCATTACATAGACTTTTATTTCAATAAACTATGTACAATACAATACAATATGACACATGGACGTGTTAATTACACAACACTTTTAAACAGAAAATCACAAGGTTTGTACAAACAACCATACTTGAAGTTGTAAATTAAGATACAACAAAAGATAGAAAAAGATACGGTTTTTAAATATATAACAAGCAATTGCGCTTTGTTTTAAGGATGTAACAAAACACTTTAAGATATGCACTTGATCAATAAGGATTAGGTTCTCTGAACAACCTTTTTGATAGTGAACTGCGTGAACTAATCCTAGCCCTTGATTATCAATACACAAGTGTAAATCAATGGTCAAGATTTGATCAGGATTTGATGATGAAAATACACTAGTATATTTTATGATTTGATAATGTAAATCAATGATCAGGATTTGTTCACTCAACGTTCACTCTAGAACCCCATCTTACCTTGATCAATAAATACGCATATTTACATGATACATGCAGTTTTTATTTAAAGAGTAAAATGCAATTTTACCCCCTGGGGTTTAAACTAATTGGCACTCTGACCCCCTCCCTGGAAATAATTGCAATTTTACCCCCCAACGTTGTTGTTATGTCGCATAATTATCCACTGCCGTCAAATAAGGTAACAGATCTGTTAACTGGAATGTGAAATGACTATCTTACCTTTTCATATTACCCCCTATGGTTTGTTCTAAACAAACGTATTACCCCCCACTCTTAAATTACTAAATTGTCCTTTCTTATTACCCCTATACTTTCTTGTAAGAAACAGTTTTACCCCCCGTTTTAAGTATTTCATTGCTTCCTTACCCCCTGTAGTAACCAAAACCCTTCCCGCCAAAAAGGTTTGACCAACCAAAGTCAAAGGATGCAGAAACTTTGGAACTGGAAACATGTTTGGCACTGTAAACAGCTTGCAACAATCAAACCTATATCAAACTATCCTATATCAAACTATCCTGCTGCAAATGGTCATTTAATTTCAATCTATCATATATCAAACTTTGAAACTGTAAACAACTTGCAACAATCATCTTAATATGAATTGGTCATATTTCATCCATCTATTTCATGTATCTACATGTTTGGCTACAAGCATATATCATAAACTGCTTAGTGGAGGTTCAAACGTTAGCTGTAAACATTAGTTGTTTGGCTACAAGCATATATCCATCAATCTCAAATATCCCGCTGCAAAGCACATATACTCAAACACATACCTGCAATATAAACTTGCTGCAATATGCAAAACACATACCTGCTGCAAACATACCTGCAATATAAACTTGCTGCAGTATGCAAAACACATACCTACTGCAAAGCACTTAACAATATTAACTTGCTGCAAATGCAAAACACATATACTCAAACCTACTGCAGCTTCAAATGGTCATTTAACTTGTTCAAACATGCTCAAAATGCACAAATCTACCTGTTATGTTTAAAAGCATGAAACATTTAGATGTTGAAACATTAACCCGTTGAAAGGGTATAAAGGTCATTTCCAAGTTGCAGATATTTTTGCTAAGGGTATGTTATAATCTCAACATTATATTTTGTGCAACAGGCTAAATATGCAAGATCTATTTTGTAGTCATTGAACTGAGAGGGGGTGTTAAAATTATACATCCTAGACATCTCAATGACTATACATTAGTTATTGGCTTAACAAGTGAAATACAAACAGTTAAGATCAAAAAATGCATGTTTATCATAACTATCATTAACATAAAAAATGCATGTTTATCATAACCATGATTAACATCATCATCAGTCATCATCATTAACATCTAATTTAACTTAAGTTAACTTACACATTACACAAAACCTAAATAACTACTAGAGTAAACATCCGCTTAACTCTCCGGTGGATAATGGAAGTTGAGGACAGTCCTACTAAACATGGAGACCACCAGGTGGACCACCACTGATGAGCTTGATAGGCTCATCGTCAGGTCAACTGTAAAAAAAAACACCAAACATCACAAAATTAACATGGAAATCAAACTCAATCAGACTAATTGTTAATACCCTGTTTAAGATGAGACTCAATCAGACACAAATCCGACCCTAACTCTGTTTATAAAATGATATTAGCTAACACTGACACAAATCCGATCATGATTAACTAACAATGGGCGATTGTACCTGCCGTGTGGCGGATCACGCATCGGATCAGCCAACAAAGTAGCGGCATTGTCGTCGGTGGTGTGATGATTGTCAGAGAAGGTGTCGCTGGAGCTCTGAAGATCGCTGGACTACCGGAAGCTGAAGATCGCCGAAGAAGGTGATGGCCAAAGAAGAATATGGCACTGACCAGGAGTGGAGGACCGGTGTGGGAAGGTGGGGGGTAATAGTGCTTTGATCGATCAATGTATAGGGTGGTGTAATTGTCGCAACCCCGACCCCTGCCTCGGGAAGCGGGCGGCCGCGGCCTACTTAGAGATGGTGGTATCGGTGTTTATCATTATTTGGCAGCGGAATTTACATCAGGACTGTAGTTAGAAAATATTTTATCAGAATAAAATACCACATTTTCATAATAGTAAACACATGGGAAATTCCCAAGTTTTTATTACAACATGTTTATAAGGATAAACCCTATTTTATTGAATAAACATCTTTCTTTATTTAGGTAACTTTTATAGCCACATTTTCCAAGCCTTCAGTGCTCTCCAGCTGGCTTCTATTTTGGCTTTCACATTTTGTTACCTGAAACGCGTTTTAAAAACATTTGTCAGTGGGAAATACTGGTGAGTGAATCCCAATTTAATCAAAACAGATTTTATCCTTGTACAGTATTGAGGGCAATCAGCAATTACATCTGTTTATTATTCTGCCTTAATTTCCACCACGGTACTGTCGACCCGACTTGTGGTCATGTTACTACTCACAGTGTAGTAACAAATTTTGTATACAAAACCTCAACATATCGACGATAATTGTATAATTACAAATACTCAATCACTGTTAATTATAATATAAAACAATTGAGGTTTTGTAAAAACAATTTGTAAAAAGGTTTACAGAAAGGAGATTACTCACATTGCTAGTTTAGACTTTTCCTGGTGGTTTCCTGGTTATAATCTAATAATTTAAACAATGCACACGCGTTAGTATAATAACCCAATATTTACATTAGTTATACCCTCCCCGAGACAGAAATCCAACGACTACGTCGGGCAGAACCTCGACAGCCATTACGGAGCGCTAGATCAATCGGGCAGCGTATCTAATACGTAACCGGGAGTTAAAATACTTACAACGAGGCAGAACTTCGCTATTTTAGTGGGTATAATACCCGAGTATTACTTCTACACTTTAGAATTTGAGAGAGAAAGTTGTGTGATGAACGACAGAAATGAACTACCTGAACTCCCAATTTATAGGGATGTTCGGCCAGTTTCTCGCGGCCCGCGTAAGATGAGGGTTAAGCCTTCACGGCCCGCGAGCTAGGGTTATAGGGGCTAGGCTTGCTGATTCGTTGGTTCTAGCTTTGACACGATGCTGCCACGTGGCAGCTCAGGGTGTCACCCTGATCTAGAGCTGTCGTGCCCCGCGTAAGCTTAGGGGTTGTCTGTCGCGGCCCGCGACAGACTTAAATAATTGTTTTTATTTTGTTTTTTAATTATATAAATATATTTTGAGCCCGGTTTTTGTATACGGGGTATATTTTAGGATGTATAGGGGTGTCCTAAATATATTAGGGGTGTCAGAAATATTTTAGGAGGGTTGTTATATCCTCCCCACCTTGTTTTAGAACTCGTCCTCGAGGTCTACTGGAATAGGTGTGGATATTTCCTCTGCATCTCTGATTCAAGCTCCCATGTGTACTCTGGTCCTCTCTTGGAATCCCATTTTACTTTGACTAGAACCAATCTCTTGTGTTTAAGATTCTTGACTTTCCTGTCTTCATTTTGTAGAGGCTTTTCTACGAATTTGAGCTTCTCATTTACCTCTATGTCTTTAAGAGGTACCACTAATGTTTCATCAGCTAAACACTTTTTGAGATTACATACATGAAATACATCATGTATTCATGCCATTTCCTCTGGCAGTTGTAGCTGATAAGCTGCGTGTCCTATCCTTTTAATAATCTCAAAAGGTCCAACATACCTGGGGCTTAGCTTTCCTCTTTTGATGAATCTTGCCACTCATTTCCAAGGAGAAACTTTTATTAACACCTTGTCTCCTACCTGAAATTCCAATGGCCTTCGCCTGTTATCAGCATAACTCTTTTGTCGGTCGCATGCTGCTTTTAGTCGTTCCTTGACTTGAATAATCTTGTCTGTTGTTTCTTGTACTATCTCGGGTCCAGATAGTTGCTTTTCTCCAATTTCTGCCCAACAGACTGGGGTTCGGTACTTTCGTCCATAAAGTGCTTCAAATGGTGCAGCATTGATACTAGTATGATAGCTGTTGTTGTAAGAAAATTCTATTAATGGTAAGTGATCGTCCCAATTTCCTCCGAAAACAATTACGCAAGCTCTAAGCATATCTTCCATCGTATGTATTGTCCTTTCACTTTGTCCATCCGTTTGAGAATGATAAGTGGTGCTTAGATTTAGCTTGGTTCCCATTGCTTTTTGGAAACATGTCTAGAAATGAGAAGTAAAACGGCTATCTCTATCAGAAACAATAGATAAAGGAATTCCATGTAATGAAACTATTTCATTTACATATAACTTGGCTAGTTGTTCCATACTGAAAGTTTCCTTCATTGGTAAGAAATGAGCAGATTTAGTTAATCTATCTACAATCACCCAGATTATATCATTACCTTTTCGTGTCTTGGGTAATTTGGTAACAAAGTCCATTGTTATCAATTCCCATTTCCATACAGGCATTTCCAACTGTTGTAACAACCCTGAGGGTTTCTGGTGTTTAGCTTTAACCTGTGAAACATAAGCTGCTATATCCTTTTTCATTCCTATCCACCAGAAATTCTTTCTTAAGTCTTGATACATTTTATCACTTCCAGGGTGTATCGTATATTTAGACTTATGGGCTTCTTCTAATATTCCGTGACGTAGGTTTCCTAGTTTAGGTATCCAAATTTTTTTCTTATGGAATCTCCAAATTCCATCTGTTCCTTGTTCTAATTCCTTAATCATTCCTTTCAATTTTTCAGTATCATCCTTGATTACTGATTCCTGAGCTTTTCTAATCTGTTCGTTTAAATCTATCTGTAGATTTAATTTAAGAGAATGTACACTTTTTAGCTTTTCATGATATTTTTGACTTAAAGCATCAGCTACTACGTTAGCTTTTCCTGCATGATACTGGATATTACAATCATAATCACTAAGAATTTCCATCCAGCGTCTCTGTCTCATATTTAACTTTTTTTTCTTAAAGACATATCTTAAACTCTTATGATCGGTGAAAATGGTAAGCTTACTACCGTAAAGATAATGTCTCCAAATTTTAAGGGCAAAAATTATAGCTCCTAATTCCAAATCATGGGTTGTATAATTTTCTTCATGATTCTTAAGTTGTCTAGATGCATAGGCTATAACCTTTTGACGTTGCATCAACACACATCCATAACCTAACTAAGAAGCGTCACAATAAACTATGAAATCTTCAGTTCCTTCCGGTAATGCTAATATGGGTGTGTTGGTTAATATTTGCTTAAGAATTCTAAAGGTTTTTTCTTGTTTTGGTCCCCATTCAAACTTAATAGACTTACAAGTTAGTTTTGTTAAGGGAATGACTATTCTAGAAAAATCTCGGATAAATCTTCTATAATAACCGGCTAGTCCTAAGAAACTTCTAACCTCTGTTGGTGATTCAGGGGTTTTCCATTTAGTAATCGCTTCAATCTTTGTGGGATCTACATGAATTCCTTCATGATTAACTAAATGTCTAAGAAATTGCACTTCTTCTAACCAAAATTCACATTTTGAGAATTTAGCATAAAGCTTTTCTTTTCTCAGCAAATTCAGAAGTGCATGCAGATGTGCTGCATGTTCCTCTTTGCTTTTAGAGTAAATGAGAATATCATCTATACAGACAATTATGAATTTATCCAAATATGGCTTACATATTCGGTTCATCATGTCCATAAATGCGGCTTGGGCATTGGTTAAACCAAATGGCATGACAGTAAATTCATAATGGCCATACCTTGTTCTGAAAGCGGTATTAGGAATGTCCTCTTCCTGTACCTTTAATTGATGATATCCTGAACGTAAATCGATTTTAGAAAAGAATCGAGCTCCTTGTAGCTGATCAAACAAATCATCAATTCTCGGTAATGGGTACCAATTTTTAATCGTGACTTTGTTCAATTCACGGTAATCAATGCACATTCGCATTGACCCGACCTTCTTTTTTACGAATAAGATTGGTGCTCCCCAAGGTGATAAACTTGGCTGTATGAATCCTTTCTCCAACAGTTCATCTAACTGTTTCTTTAGCTCTTGCATTTCAGCGGGTGCCAAACGGTAAGGTGCTTTACCAATTGGTGAAGTTCCGTGTAACAGATGGATTCTGAATTCGACTTCTCTGTTCGGCGGTAGTCCTGGTAGTTATTCTGGAAATACATCTGAAAATTGGGATACTACAGGAATGTCTTTTAATTATTTTCCTTTAGTGTTAATGATTATGGAAATCATATACACTAGTGATCCTTTCCTAGCATAACTTGTTGTTTTCATTACAGAGATGAAATTCGTGGATCTAGATGTCTTATCTCCTTTAATTATGATCTTTTCACCTTTTGGTGAATTTAGTTGTATTGACTTTTGATCACATAGAATACTGGCTTTATTGGCTATTAACCAATCCATTCCTAATACAATATCAAATCCTGCCAGATTCATTGGGTAAAGGTTTGCAATAAATTTTTGATTTACGAATTCTATTCTTGCTCCCTGCAAGCTTTCAGTAATCTTAATGGATTCTCCGTTTGCGGTTTCTACTAGGCATTCTTGTTGGAGTTTAGTTAATGGTTGATTGAGAAGTTTGCAAAATGAAGTATTAATAAAACTTTGGTTCGCACCAGAGTCAAATAATACTTTGGCAAAAACATCATTAACTAAAAACGTACCGGCAATCACGTCCGGAATCATTTTGGCTTCTTCTGCAGTCAGAACAAATGCTCTAGCATTCTTAGTAGTCTTGTTGTTCATGGCTGGAGCTAATTTTGGACAATTCGGCTTAATATGACCTTGTTCTCCACAATTGTAGCATATCCTATTGTTAGTTTCTTCCTACAGTCTTCTTCCTTGTGTCCAGATATTTTGCAGAAATTGCAGTATATGGAGCATCTCCCAGAATGCTTTCTCTTGCAGTACTTGCAGTAAGGAGTAGAAGTAGGACCAACATTTTTCCCACGGTTGGAATTACCGTAGCGAAATTCTTCGGTAAGCTTTTGGGCTAGGTTCTTCCTCTGGTTCTCTTCTTGGGTACGTACTAATTCATCAGTCATGGTATTTGCTAGTTCTACAGCTTCTTCTATGGTTTGTGGTCTAGCTCCCTTGACTACATGTCTAATTTCACTGATTAATCCCCAGATGTAACAGGAGGTTAACACTGGTTCTGGTGATGCCAGGGTTGGCACACTTCTAGCATATTCAAAGAATGTAGTAGTGTAACCCTTGATGTCTACTCCAATCATCCTAAGGTTTAAGAATTTATTAGCTATCTGTTCCTTTTCATTAGGAGGACAAAATTTCTTTTCCACCATGTTTTTAAATTCATTCCATTCAATACTATAGACCCTGTCACTTCCCCTGGATTGAAGAATAGTGTTCCACCATTCTAGAGCTGCATTCTTAAATAAATTTGAGGCAAACATGATTTTATCTTCTTATGCGCACTTGCTTATTTTTAAGACTGCCTCAGTCTTTTCTATCCAGCGTAAAGCTGCAATGACCCCTTCATTGCTAGATAATTCTATTGGTTTGCAGGACCAGAATTCTTTGTAAGAACAATCATAAGACATGGTTCTTCTTCTTTTTGGAATTGACACTTGAAGTAATGGCCCATTGTTTACGCTGTGACTAGGTTCAGTATGGGTTCGCTTACTTCCACTATTACTGTTATTTTCCGCTTCTTTAACATGTTGGATGATATATGGCATAGCATCTCTAATTCCTTGGATTACAATGTGTCGAATTTCACTATTATTTATTTGATTATCATTATTCTGGTTTTCCTGATTTGCTGCGTCAGCCATCTGGATTTTAACCATTTACCAAGTATATAATATTGCAAAACAATATTAAATGCAAACAATCACACAACAAGCATATTGATCCAAAATCGTCGAACATTACGACCTTTACTCTATTATATATATATATATATATATATATATATGCGTCTAATACAAACCATATCTGGAAATTAAAATACAATACTAGTAGGCATCAGTAGCTATAGGATTATATATATATATATTCATCATACAAACATATTATATATATATACATATATATATATTTATATTATTATTATTATTACTACTTAGTGGGGATCCATCCAAAATTGCATGTTACTCTCGTCATACTTCCATACGAGCCTTTCGCCTATCTGTCTCATTCTCTCACTTCCTTTTAATATCTCCTCACCAAAGGTTCGGAGTTCTTGCACATTCTCAGTACTCATGGGTGGTGCGGGTGCTGGTATTGGTTCAGGGTATTGTGGCATTGGTTCCTCCTCAGGGTATGGGTTCTCTAGAATCTCCCTGATATATTGGTCATTATCATAATATGGGTCTAGAGGATCCAAGTCGGGATAGGGTGCTACTGGGTTTTGCATTGGCTCCTCTATTGGGTAACATTGTTGGTAATCCCTGTGGTCGTCAAACCATTGGTCATAGTCTGGAGGATGGGGTGCTGGTACTCTAGGAATCTCGGTTGGGTCAAAAGCAGGTGCTGGAATTTGGTCTACTGGGTTTTGGCTCAATTTCCATAGGTTGTGTGGGAAATAATGGTAACGACTGGGGTGCTATGAGTTGTTCTAGATTAGGGTCGGCAGTGATAGTGGCTAATATATGAAAATTAGCTAGTCTCCTATTGAGTATATCCTGGGTTTGAATATTCATTTCTCTATTGGCCGCTGCTAAGGCCCGCTGTTGTTGAAATTTTCTCATCCTTTTTCTACGTTCATGGGCTCCTCTGCTGAACCATCCTCTCTTCTTAGGAGGGAATGGCTCCTCAGATTGTGCTTTGAACACGAAAATCCCTTCTTCGGTATCAACCGAATACCCCGAGGGGGTTGGCTGAGAAGAGGTTCCTTCGTCCCTAGGTGAACTGGACAGTTGACGGTAAGCGTCCGAAGGTCCTTGGTCACTCATACTGTAAACTAACAAATTGTCAAATAACACAAAATAATAATCTACACGTGCACATAGTCTCATTGATTATTTCCTAACAAAATTTGTAATTTCAATGTTAGCAGAACACTTCTTTGGCTGAGATTAGTGGCTGTAGCTCTGATACCACCTTCTGTCGCAACCCCCGACCCCTGCCTCGGGAGGCGGGCGGCCGCGGCCTACTCAGAGATGGTGGTATCGGTGTTTATCATTATTTGGCAGCGGAATTTACATCAGTACCGTAGTTAGGAAATATTTTATCAGAGTAAAATACCACATTTTCATAATAGTAAACACACGGGAAATTCCCAAGTTTTTATTACAACATTTTATATAGGGATAAACCCTATTTTATTGAATAAAACATCTTTCTTTATTTAGGTAACTTTTATAGCCACATTTTCCAAGCCTTTAGTGCTCTCCAGCTGGCTTCTATTTTGACTTTCACATTTTGTTACCTGAAACGCGTTTTAAAAACATTTGTCAGTGGGAAATACTGGTGAGTGAATCTCAATTTAATCAAGAAGTATTTTATCCTTTAACAGTATTGAGAGCGATTACAATGTTTATATCTACACAATTACTCATTCAGTACTGTCAATCCATGACTGGTGGGTCATATTACTCATTGGCTATCTCGTTGTCCAATGGTAACGTGTTCCACATTTTGTATACAAAACCTCAACATACCGACGATAATTATAGAATTACAAATACTCAATCACTGTTAATTATATTGTATACAAAACCTCAACATACCGACGATAATTGTAGAATTACAAATACTCAATCACTGTTAATTATAATATAAAACAATTGAGGTTTTGTAAAAACAGTTTGTAAAAAGGTTTACAAAAAGGAGATTACTCACATTGCTAATTTAGACTTTTCCTGGTGGTTTCCTGGTTATAATCTAATAATTTAAACAGTGCACACGCGTTAGTATAATAACCCAATATTTACATTAGTTATACCCTCCCCGAGACTGAACTCCAACGACTACGTCGGGCAGAACCTCGACAGCCGTTACGGAGCGCTAGATCAATTGGGCAGCGTATCTAATACGTAACTGGGGGTTAAAATACTTACAACGAGGCAGAAATTCGCTATTTTAGTGGGTATAATACCCGAGTATTACTTCTACACTTTAGAATTTGAGAGAGAAAGTTGTGTGATGAACGACGGAAATGAACTGCCTGAACTCCCAATTTATAGGGCTGTTTGGCCAGTTTCTCGCGGCCCGCGTAAGATAAAGGCTAAGTCTTTGCGGCCCACGAGCTACGGTTATAGGTGCTAAGCTTGCTGATTCGTTGGTTCTAGCTTTGACACGATGCTTCCATGTGGCAGCTCAGGGTGTCGCCCTGATCTAGAGTTGTCGCGCTCCGCGTAAGCTTAGGGGTAGTCTGTCGCGGCCCGCGACAGACTTAAATAATTGTTTTTATTTTGTTTTTAATTATATAAATGTATGTTGGGCCCGGTTTTCGTATACGTGGTATATTTTAGGACGTATAGGGGTGTCCTAAATATATATAGGGGTGTCGGAAATATTTTAGGAGGGTTGTTATAGTAATGTATAAGCTACAAAGGTGTGTTGGAAATGACCTTTATACCCTTTAACCATTACTATGTTATGTTGACTGTTAACCTTATTTGACGGCAGGAGGTAATTATGCGATATAACAACAACGTTGGAGGGTAAAATTGTAATTATTTCCAGAGTGAGGATCAGAGTACCAATTAACTTAAACCCCAGAGGGTAAAATTACAGTTTACTCTTATTTAAAACTTACTTGTCGTAAAGACCTCTGGCATCACACATGAAGTCAAGTAACGTATCCATTATATATAATAAATGAAAGTGATTTGGGCCACGTGTCACTTAATTAGGGCATCCTCAGTTCTGTTTTCCCGCCCAACGGTACCGCACTTCCATCCCTTTTATACTCCCTCTGTCTCCTTTTTTTCCTTTTCAAAACCCTGAATCTGAATCTTCTTCTCCTTTTCCTTCTCTTGTACTCTTCTCCCTTCTTAATCAAAGATCAAACCAAATCATCTCATCATGAATCATTCAGCCTTTGTAATTTTCATGTCTGATTATACCATGAAGAGGTAATATCTGGCTTTTGTAATTATCATCCCGAGCTATAGTTGGGAAGATTCTTTCATCTTCTTCGTCAGCAAGGTTCTTCCATTTGAGGTTTGATTTGTATGTTTATAGATCTGTGTTGATTTCTTCTTATTTTCATACAAAGTTTTAATTAAACCCTAATTTCTACCCGTAATCTCATCATATGGTTCCAGGGTTGTTGTCATCGATGGTCATCAAAGTTGAAATCTGCTTACCTGCGGATAGATTTCCGCAATGAACTGGTATGTTTGAATATGTTTGAAATCTGCTTACCTGTTGATTATTGATCTTTGAATATGTTCACCGATTATTCTTTTTGAAATTAGGGTTTCATTGGCTTTAGATTTGAATCTTCCGATTGTTGAAGCCTTTGAAGCCGATCCTTTTAAATTTCCAGTTCCCGAGGTATTATCTGTTTGTAACAGCAGTGGTTCAGCATCTACAGTGGATTCAACATCAGGTGTTTGCTATTATTGTTTAATGTTGTTTGCTATTGTTGTTTGATGTTGTTTGCTATTATTGTTTGCTATTATTGTTTGATGTTATTTGCTATTGTTGTCAAGTAAGGTAAAAATGGTCATTCTAATTACCTGAATATTGCGTATGATATCCTTTTAATTTTAATCGCCCAACAAGTTTTTTGGTTTGTTTCTTTCATATTTCATTATGATTTGTATGCTTTTAGGGTTTGATTTTATATTGGTCATCACATTAATGGTGAGTACTAAAGAATATTGGATGGTTTACTTAGTTTTATTTTGGGTATTTTTGGATGATTTCATCCATTTCTTTAGACAGTTCATGATTGAAGATGCAGTTGAAGGGATCATTTGAGTGAAATAAATGTTGATTTATCAGAAGATGCAGTTGAAGGTATCTTAAATAAGGTAATAATTGCATTACATCCCTGTTGAAAAATAGAATTGATAAATTTAGGGAAAGTGAAGTTGAAAGATGTTAGCCCAATAGTGGAGATCTCATTCTACAATTTCGATAAATTAAGGGTATTCTCATATAATTCTTCCTAGATGCTTCCAATGAAGCGGCACTTTGGACATCTGTTGTCTTCAAACATCTATTATCTATTATCTATTCTATCTATTATATATAATAAATGAAAGTTATTTGGGCCACGTGGACCAAATCACTTTCATTTATTATATATAATAGATAGAATAGATAATAGATGTTTGAAGAACAACTGATGTCCAAAGTGCGGATTCTTTGGAAGCAGCCAGGAACCATTATATGAGAATACCCTTTATTTATCGAAGCTGTAGAATGAGATCCTCCATTGTTGGGTTATCATCTTTCAACCTCACTTCCCTAAATTTATCAATTCTATTTTTCAACAGGGATGTAATGCAATTATTCCTCTCAATCAAATAGACCGCCCCTTGCTTCCTCTCAAAGTGTTATGGAATGGTTATAACAGTTGATCATGCTAAGGACTGTTATAACTAACCACTTGTAACAACTCTCATTAAAATTACTATTTCTTTTTTTATTATGTCTAATAGGAAATCCTAGTTGAGACCCCCAAGTAATATTGCATGGCCCCTAAAATTTTCAGAACAGTTGGAATTAGGATCAGGGCCCCCTAAAACTCAGGGGGGGGGGGGGTATCCCCAAGTGGATAATCATCATCATAACTCGCTGTAAAAATCGAATTTTTTCGATCTGTCGACTCACACAAGCTAGGTAGAAACGTAGCTACCCTACCCTAAAAGGGGCGCCATCGCGCTACGCGACAGGGACCAATTTTCAGTATATATTCTAGGGGTTGGAACTTGCATTGTGGTGTTGGTTCGACGTTAAAATTCAATTTGTACGCTGAGATATCATCTGTTTAGTCCAAAAACACACACAAGTATGAAATTCTGCCGCGATAACAGGGTAATAACTCGATCACTGCTACGATTCAATGTCCGATCGATAAAAACCAGTCCGATGGATGTTTAAGTGCTGCCCGTATTTGGGCTATACTTTGTCATTCGTCGTGAGGGTTTTGATCTCGTGAGTTGTTGTAAAAGTTGTATTAAGTGACTGACCTAGTTTTTCATGTGCATTGTTTATTTGAATTAGGTTAATAAGGCTAAATCAGTAGGCTAAACTCTGCCCGCCTAAACTTGCAATGTGAGTCATTCTCTTTTTATCAAATTGTTTTCCTAAAACTCTACTTGTTTTCAAAGTTATAATTACAGGAATTAAGTCTTTGTAATCTTCAATTACTGCCGGTATGTGGGGTTTTGTATACATTACTTGATACCCGTCACCATTAGACAACAGGTTAGCCAATGGGTGATCTGACCATAGTCACAGATACTGTCGAGTGACAAATACCGATTTGGGGTAATTGGTAGATAAAAACAATATAATCACTAATATATTTTAACAATGTGTCGTTTTGTGCAACTTCAATGACTCGCCAGTATTTTCCTGCTGATAAAACCTTTTTAAAACATGTTTCAGGTGATCTGATGTGATCCAGGAAAAAGTGCCGTGTAGCACTGCAAGCTTGAAGAAGTGGCTCAATAAAATAAAGAAACATGTTTTTGTAAAAACAGGGATTTCCCAATGGAATCACCTTTATTGTAGATTATGGGTGTTATCCCCAATTTGTGAAATAAAATAAATTGGGTGTTTTCAAGTTTTAAAAGATCCTGTTAAAAATTCCGCTGCCAACATAATAATTACCACGGGTTTCTGTTCCGCGGCTCCTGAAACGGGTAAAACCGGGCCACAGGCGTGACAGAAAAAGGTGGTATCAGAGCCACTGATTTAAGCTTATTAAGTATTTAGAAATACTTAATTTTTCTGATTACCATTCTGTGTTTATGTGAAAATTCAATTTACAAAATTTTAACTTAGAATTTTGTGTGTTTCTTCATGTATGCTAATATCATGAATGAACTATCCGAAGCACTTCAAAACTTTACTATCCATACCACAGATATGGATACCACCGGTACCTTCACTGGCTACCAGGCTGATACTGAAGAGCCAATGGTATTCCAAGCCCAACCTCGGGAGAAACCAAAACCGAAAAAGAGAATAAGCTGGAGGCGTGTGCGTAGGAAGAAACCAACGGTACAGAAAGTAATAAAGACTGAGGACCCGAAGGATAAAGGCAAAGGAATAGAGATCGGGGAAAGTTCAGGGCAAGCCCAGGAGATGCCACCCTGGGAGGAGCTGGACTGCTAACTGGCAAATAGTGATCTCATTGGACCTGCCGATGAAAACCTTTTCAATTACCCAGCGGAAGCACAACTCCCAGTTAATCTGGAACCTGCTATCCCAGATCCTATTATCCACCCCCGACCTCTACCAGGAGAGCTAGAAGAATGGTGGACAACTGACTGGCAATTTCAGAATCTCTTGAATAACCCTAATACCTTTTCCCCCCAATTTGACCCTGAGCCTCCACTACACCCACCAATGAGCACCGAGAACTTGGCTGAACTTCGCCACTATGGCGAGGAGCTGGTGGACGCAGGAAATAGAATCCGAGATGTGGGGGAGAGGATATCATGGAAATACGACGAGAGGGAACGTCGTTTCTAAAGTGTCATGCTGACAGGATCGTATATGGTTGTGCGGATGTGTGTTTAATAATAATATAATAATAATAAATATTAACAAAAATATAATCGTGTAAAATAACTTAAAATAAAACTTTTGTAATATAACGGGTGTGTAATGATGCATATTAATATATAAAAAGATGAAGTCGCAAAGTCGACAATTTTGGCTATACGTGTTGACATGATTATGATGACGTGATTATGTGCGATTGCTTTATTATGCTTGATTATTATTTACTTTATACTAATAACTTATATATATTAATTACCAGATGGAACACGTTGTTAATGAACCAGTTAATGAAGATAATCAATCTGAGCAAAACAATGAAGATCACTTTCATAATAGGCAAGACATAGAAAACACCGTTGCTCAGGGAATAGCCAATGCTATTCCAGCAATCCTTGCTGCTGCCCGAAATCCAGTTGAACCTCAACCAATTATTCCTAGCAAACGTACTCGTGATGACAACTTCAGTAATAGCGTAAATGGAGGCGGCAACAACAATAATAATAATAATAATAATAATAATAATAATAATAATGGGATGTAAGCCCCATTCCTTAAAAGAATGAAAGTTGCAACGCCTGGTTGCACTTACAAGGAATTTCTTGCTTGTAAACCTGTTGAGTTCGTAGGCAATGAAGGGGCAACTGCCGCGCTACGTTGGTTGGAGAAAACCGAGGCAGTAATTAAAATAAGTAAATGTGCCGAGGAAGATAAGGTCATGTATGCTTCTCACCTTTTCAAGGAAGAAGCATTAGAATGGTGGAATACGGTGTTGCAAGCCAAGGGAAGCGACATGGCTTATGCCATGAGTTGGGAAGAATTTAAGCATCTGGTGGAAAGAAAATTCTGCCCAGAATATGAAAAAGAACAAATGGCGAACAAATTCCTGAGCCAACGAATGGTGGATGTTGATTGTCGAGGGTATACTTCGAAGTTCTTCGAATATGCTCGAATTGTGCCTACTCTGGCTTCGCCAGAACCGGTACTTATTTCTTGTTACATTTGAGGTTTAATTAGCGAGATTCATGATATTTTCAAAGCTGAGAGACCCCGCACAATTGACGATGCGGTGAAATTAGTCAACACTTTGACTGACGGACTGGTGCGTACGCGAGAAGAAAACAGAAAGAAGGGATTGGCTCAGAAAATTACCCAAGGATTTCGTATGGGTAATAATAGCAACTTCAAGAGAAAGGGAACCGGATCATCTTCCACTCCGCCGTTCTGCAGAAACTGCAAAAAGAAACATTTTGGAAAATGTAATGAAACCTGCAACTTCTGCAAAGCTAAAGGACATCGTGAAGAAGATTGCAGAAAGAAAACAAAGATCTGCTATAACTGTGGAGAAGCTGGGCATTTCAGACCAGAATGCCCTAAATTGGTCAAACCAGCAGATAACAAGGCCAAAACTGCTGAAGGGACTAACAAGAAGAACGCAAGAGTCTTCCAACTGACCACGCAGGAAGCCGAACTGATTCCTGACGTAATAGCCGGTACGTTCTTAGTTCACAATGTTTATGCAAAAGTATTATTTGACTCTGGTGCAAACCAAAGTTTTATAAATACTTCATTCTGCCAAGCTCTTAAGCAACCTTTAACGAAACTTAGGCAAGTTTTTACAGTAGAAACGACAGACGGGAACTCTGTTAACATAGATACGGTTTTGTAAAAAGAAACTATAGAACTTTCAGGTCATAAATTTTCTGCAAACCTATTACCCATGGATTTAGCTGGATTTGATGTCGTGTTAGGAATGGACTGGTTAGTAGCCAACCATGCTCGAATCATATGTGATAAGAATTCAATAGAAATATGTGCACCCACAGGAGAAGTAATTGTGATTACAGGGGATAAGCCGCAGAAACGTAATGAAATTCATTTCAGCAATGAAAGTTGCTAGTTATGAACGAAAACAAGGAATAGTGTATATGATTTCAGTAATCATTAGCACTAAGGGTAAGGAGCTTAAGGAAATTCATGTAGTGTCAGAATACTCGGATGTATTCCCAGAAGAACTACCCGGATTACCACCAGATAGGGAGGTAGAATTTAGAATTCATCTGATTCCTGGAACTACCCCCGTAGCTAAAGCACCCTACCGATTAGCACCCACTGAAATGTTAGAACTGAAAAAGCAATTAGATGAATTGCTCAGTAAAGGATTCATACAACCTAGTTCATCCCCTTGGGGAGCACCAGTGTTGTTCGTAAAGAAAAGGATGGTTCAATGCGAATGTGTATTGATTATATGGAACTGAATAAGGTTACAATTAAGAATCGATACCCATTGCCTAGAATTGATGATCTTTTCGATCAACTTCAGGGGGCTAGATATTTTTCTAAGATAGATTTACGCTCCGGATATCATCAATTGAAGGTACAAAAAGAAGACATACCTAAAACCGCTTTCAGAACTAGTATGGTCACTACGAGTTTACAATTATGCCTTTCGGACTAACAAATGCTCTGGCAGCATTTATGGATATGATGAATAGAATCTGTAAACCATATTTGGATAAATTCATAATTGTCTTCATCGACGATATACTTATTTATTCCAACAGTCAGGACGAGCATTGTGAGCATCTACATGCACTCTTAACTCTGTTAAGAAAGGAAAAGCTTTACGCCAAATTCTCGAAGTGTGAATTTTGGCTACAGGAGGTACAATTTTTAGGTCACATGGTGAATCACGAAGGTATTCACGTAGATCCCTCCAAGATAGAAGCAATCACCAAATGGAAGGTCCCGCAATCAGCTACAGAAGTTAGAAGTTTTCTAGGATTAGTTGGGTACTATAGGCGCTTTATTAAGGATTTCTCTAAGATAGTTGTGCCATTAACTAAGCTAACCTGTAAATCAGTTAAGTTTGAATGGGGACCTAGGCAAGAAGAGGCTTTTAAGATTTTAAAGCAAATGTTAACGAACGCCCCAATTCTTGCCTTACCCGAAGGGACAGAAGATTTTGAAGTCTACTGTGATGCTTCTAAGCTAGGATTAGGATGTGTGCTAATGCAACGCAAAAAAGTAATTGCATATGCCTCAAGACAATTGAAAAAGTACGAGGAAAATTATACGACACATGACTTAGAGTTAGGAGCCATAATTTTTGCCCTTGAGATTTGGAGACACTATCTGTATGGCAGTAAGTTTTCAGTCTATACAGATCATAAGAGTTTAAGATACATATTCGGGCAAAAAGAATTGAATATGAGGCAAAGAAGATGGATGGAAATTCTAAGTGACTACGACTGTGATATTCAATATCACGAAGGAAAAACAAATATAGTCGCAGATGCCCTAAGTCGTAAGTATCATGAAAAGCAAAAGCGAGTTCGTGCTCTTAGGTTAAGTTTACAATTAGACTTAATGGAACAACTGAAGAATATTCAGGAGACAACATTCAAGGATGATGCTGAAGGAATGAAAGGAAGGATAAAAGACTTGGAGCAAGGGGCTGATGGAATTTGGAGATTCCACAAGAAAAGGATTTGGGTACCTAAGCAAGTAGAATTAAGAAATAAGATTTTAGAGGAAGCCCATAAATCTAGATATACCATACACCCTGGAAATAATAAAATGTACCAAGATTTAAGGAATAACTTCTGGTGGATAGGAATGAAAAAGGACATAGCTAGATATGTATCTAAATGTCTAACTTGTTCCCAAGTTAAGGCAGAACACCAGAAACCTTCAGGATTACTCCAACAATAAGAAGTGCCTGTTTGGAAATGGGAACTCATAACCATGGATTTTGTTACTAAGTTGCCCAGAACCAGAAAAGGTAATGATGCGATTTGGGTAATTGTGGATCGATTAACCAAATCAGCTCATTTTCTACCCATGAAGGAAACTTTCAGTATGGAAAGATTAGCCAAGTTATACGTAGACGAGGTAGTATCCTTACATGGAGTCCCACTCTCTATCGTATCGGATAGAGATAGTCGTTTCACTTCACATTTCTGGACAAGTTTCCAAGAAGCCATGGGGACGCGATTAAATTTAAGTACAGCTTATCATCCCCAAACAGACGGACAAAGTGAAAGGACGAATCAAACCCTGGAGGACATGCTCAGGGCATGTGTAATAGATCTTGGTGGAAACTGGGATGACCACCTACCCTTAATTGAATTCTCCTATAACAATAGTTATCATGCAAGCATTGAAGCTGCCCCATTCGAAGCACTGTATGGGCGAAAGTGTAGAACTCCAGTTTATTGGGCAGAAATAGGAGAAAGCCAATTATCAGGTCCTGAAATCGTACAAGAAACCACCGACAAGATCACTCAAATCAAGGAAAGACTGAAAATGGCTCGAGATCGCCAGAAAAGTTATGCAGACAATCGACGCAAGCCACTGGAATTTCAAGTCGGAGATAAGGTACTCTTGAAAGTTTCTCCTTGGAAAGGAGTAGTGCGGTTCGGGAAGAAGGGAAAGTTAAGTCCAAGGTACGTAGGACCATTCCCAGTAATCCAGCGAATAGGACCAGTTGCCTATCGTATACAACTACCAGAAGAGCTAGCAGGGGTACATGACGTATTTCATGTATCCAACCTCAAGAAATGTCTATCTGGCGAATCCCTGGTAGTACCTCTTCAAGATGTAGAGGTAAATGAAAAGTTAAAATTTGTTGAGAAGCCACTGCAGATTGAAGACAGAAAGGTCAAGTTTCTCAAACACAAAAGACTAGTACTGGTCAAAGTCAAGTGGGATTCGAAGAGAGGACCTGAGTACACTTGGGAGCTGGAATCAGAGATGAAACGAAAATATCCCTACTTGTTCCAGTAAATCTCGAGGATGAGATTTTTATAAGGTGGGGAGGATGTAACAACTCTCATTAAAATTACTATTTCTTATTTTATTATATCTAATAGGAAATCCTAGTTGAGACCCCCAAGTAATATTGCATGGCCCCTAAAATTTTCAGAACAGTTGGAATCAGGATCAGGGCCCCCTAAAACTCAGGGGGGGGGGGTATCCCCAAGTGGATAATTATCATCATAACTCGCTGTAAAAATCAAATTTTTTCGATCTGTCGACTCACACAAGCTAGGTAGAAACGTGGCTACCCTACCCTAAAAAGGGCGCCGTCGCGCCACGTGACAGGGACCAATTTTCAGTATATATTCTAGAGGTTGGCACTTGCATTGTGGTGTTGGTTCGACGTTAAAATTCAATTTGTACACTGAGATATCATCTGTTTAGTCCAAAAACACACACAAGTACGAAATTCTGCCGCGATAACAGGGTAATAACTCGATCACTGCTACGATTCAATGTCCGATCGATAAAAACCAGTCCGATGGATGTTTAAGTGATGCCCGTATTTGGGCTATACTTTGTCATTCGTCGTGAGGGTTTTGATCTCGTGAGTTGTCGTAAAAGTTGTATTAAGTTACTGACCTAGTTTTTCGTGTGCATTGTTTATTTGAATTAGGATAATAAGGCTAAATCAGTAGGCTAAACTCTGCCCGTCTAAACTTGCAATGTGAGTCATTCTCTTTTTATCAAATTGTTTTCCTAAAACTCTACTTGTTTTCAAAGTTATAATTACAGGGATTAAGTCTTTGTAATCTTCAATTACTGCTGGTATGTGGGGTTTTGTATACATTACTTGATACCCGTCACCATTGGACAACAGGTTAGCCAATGGGTGATCTGACCATAGTCACAGATACTGTCGAGTGACAAATACCGATTTGGGGTAATTGGTAGATAAAAACAATATAATCACCCTTAATACTGTATATTATAACAATGTGTCGTTTTGTGCAACTTGAATGACTCGCCAGTATTTCCCTGCTGATAAAACATTTTTAAAACATGTTTCAGGTGATCTGCTGTGATCCAGGAAAAAGTGCCGTGTAGTACTGCAAGCTTGAAGAAGTGGCTCAATAAAATAAAGAAACATGTTTTTGTAAAAACAGGGATTTCCCAGTGGAATCACCTTTATTGTAAATTATGGGTGTTATCCCCAATTTGTGAAATAAAATAAATTAGGTATTTTCAAGTTTTAAAAGATCCTGTTAAAAATTCCGCTGCCAACATAATAATTACCACGGGTTTCTGTTTCGCGGCTCCTGAAACGGGTAAAACCGGGTCAGGGGCCGTGACACCACTGCTCCATATAAAGACTGATGGACTTAAATACTGATGAGGCCTATCCACTGTTGAAGACAAATCCCTGTTAAAGTTCCATGTGCTAAGGACTGTTATAGCTAACCACTGCTCCTTATATATTCATCGTTCCAGTATCATTGTTCCAACATCGTCGTTTCAATGAAGCTTCCCATCACACATCAACCTTTCAATATCGATGTTGCAGTATAATTGTTGCAACATCGTGAAAAGTTGCATGTGCTACCTTCTTTGATGGGAGAGTTGTAAGTTGAACGGACGATATGTATCTCTTCTTCTCAATACTCGGCATTTATTCATAAAGGATAAGAGAAAACTGAAGCTCTCTCTAACCCATTTTCAGAAAAAATTTTGTTGATATGTGGTTTCCCTTGATAATGGTATGTGTTTTTGTTTTTGATTTTTACTAAAGTTTTGTTATCTGAGTTGTGACTAAATGATGATTGTGAATGATCTGTTGCAGATGATGATGATGATTGTTCTACGGTTGTTTCCAGTATCATTGTTCCAATATCGTTTAAAGTATGTGTATTTTGCTACTCCAATTTTGATTTTTTTAGTTTTTTATTTTGAAGTGATATACTCTAATTCTCGCTTTATATTTCAGTCTAATCACAGTTGTTTGAAATTCATACAATCTGCTGCGGGTTATTATAGGTTTGTATTAAAGAAGCATAAAGTTAAATTAAACACAAAGAAATATTTTTAAATCTACATTTATAATATTTTTTGCTGGTGACTAAATGATGATTATATGTGACTCTAGGCAGATGATGATGATGTAGAAGCCGCAGTAGTTCCTACTAAACGCAAGAAAGCATCTGCTATTGCTGTAAGATAAGTTTTTATCTTACTAGAGTAATGGTCTTTCCTGCCTTTTTTGTATTAAAAGAAGCATAAAGTTTGGTTTAAAGCAGCTCTTTATGAACAAAGTTAAGTATTAATTATATATGAGGACAGGGCTACTCTTCCACAGCTGAAGAAGTGTTTTCATGTACTGCATCTTGGTCTGTTCACCAGATATCAGGTTTCTATAAATCCTGCTGTTGATGCATTGAGTACTTCCGTGGAGATCATGGTAAGGACCTGCAAAGATGTCCCAAAACGACCCGTAAGTGAAAACCCGGACCCCTGAAACCCTAATGTGCATGAAAAACCAAGAAATCAAGAAAATTGAGTTTTAGGCGGGTCGCGTAAATGTTAAGCATAGCCTTACGCGGGCCGCGTCAACTTAAAGTTGACCGGATAGGCATGACAGGCCACGTGTCGCACACGTGGCATACCTAGGTGTGACACGGAAGCCCTAGTCGTAGACTAGGTGGCTCTCGCGGGCCGCGTAAAACTCAAAAATCAGTTATAAGTAGCCTGTGCATGGGACTTTCACCTGTGCTCGAAAATCTCATTCAAAAACGAAGTATACTGCTCAAATTCGAAGTTTTACGTAGGAAAACGCTGCTACGATTACAGGGTATTAACTCAATCACTGCTACGATATAATGTCCGATCGAATGAAACCAATCCGATGGATGTTTAAGTGCTGCCCGAACTTGGGCTATACTTTGTCATTCGTCGTGAGGGTTTTAATCTCGTGAGCTTATCGTAAATGTTGTATTAAGTTACTTACCTAGTTTCGTGTGCATTGTTATTTAAACTAGGTTACAAGGCTTATCAGTAGGCTAAACTCTGCCCATCTAAAATTGCAATGTGAGTCATTCTTTTTTTTTTTTATCAATAATGTTTTACAATACTCCAACCATTTTCAAAAGTTAAAATTACAGGGATTAAGTCGTGGTTATCTTGAGTCACTGGCTAGTGGGGTATTGTGCACATTACTAATTTCTCACGGTTAGGTTCATCAACCTAACAGTGATAATCATCACTACTTGGGTGAAAGGACCCAATAGTGGTATGACCATCGTCACCAGGAGGTGACACGACGCCATATAAAAATAAGATAGTAGCCATTGTAATCGCTCTTATGCTGTAATTTATAACTATGTGTCATTTTACCAAAATTGAATGACTCGCCAGTATTTCCACGCTGATAAAATATTTTTAAAACATGTTTCAGGTGACCTGCTGTGAATCAAGGAAAAGTGCTACGGAGCACTAACAAGCTTGAAGTGGTGGCTCAGTCAAATAAATAAACATGTTTTGTGAAACTAGGGAATTCTTTGTGAAACTCCTCTATTGTAAATTACGGGGTTTATCCCAACTTATGAAATAAAATAATTGGGCATTTTCAAGTTTTAAAAGATCCTGTTAAACTTCCGTTGTCAACTCAAATAATAAATACCACGGGTTTCTGCCTTGCGGCTCCTGGACAGGGTAAAACCGGGACGGGGGCCGTGACAGAAAAAAGTGGTATCAGAGCCACTGATTTAAGCCAATTAAGTATTTAGAAATACTTAATTTTTCTGATTGCCATTCTGTGATTCTGTGAAAATTTAATTTTGACTTAGAATTTTGTGTGTTTCTTCATGTATGCTAACAGCATGAATGAACTATCAGAAGCACTTCAAAACTTTTCTATCCATAGCTCAGATATGGATACCACCGGTACCTTCACTGGCTCCAGGCTGACACTGAAGAGCCAATGGTATTCCAAGCCCAACCTCAGGAAAAACCTAAACCGAAGAAAAGAAGAAGACTTGTAGGCTGGAGGCGTGTGCGTAGGAAGAGGCCAGCAACACAAAAAGTTATAAAGTCTGAGGATCCCAAAGATAAAGGCAAAGTAATAGAGATCGGAGAAAGTTCAAGGCAAGCCCAAGAGATGCCACCCTGGGAGGAGCTGGACCGCCAACTAGCAAATAGTGACCTCATCGGACCTGCCGATGAGACTCTCTTCAATTACCCAGCTGAAGCCCAACTTCCAGTCAATCTGGAACCTGCTATTCCAGATCCCCTTGTTAACTCCCGACCTCTAGGAAAGTTGGAAGAGTGGTGGACCACTGACTGGCAGTTTCAGAATCTCCTGAATAACCCTAATACCATTTTCCCCCAATTTGACCCTGAGCCTCCTCTACACCCACCTATGAGCTCAGAAAACTTAGCTGAGCTCCGCCACTATGGCGAGGAGCTGGTGGACGCAGGGAATAGAATTCGGAAAGTGGGGGAAAGGATCTCCTGGAAATACGACGAGAGAGAACGTCGTTTCTGAACTGCCAGCTGACAGGGATCGTATGGGGTTGTGGGAATATGTGTTTAATAATAATATAATAATAAAAATATAATCCTGTAAAATAACTTAAAATAAAACTTTTGTAAGATAACTGGTGTGTACAGACGCATACTAATATATATAAAACATGGATGTCGCAAAATCGACAATTTTGGCTATACGTGTTGACGTGATTATGTGCGATTGTTTTATTATGTTTGGTTGTTATTTATTTTGTGCTAATCACTTATATATATATTAATTACCAGATGGAACATGCTAGTAACGAACCAGTTAACGAAGTTAACTAATCTGAACAAAACCATGAAGATCAATTTCTGAATAGGCAAGATATAGAGAATATAGTTGCTCAAGGAATAGCCAATGCTATTCCAGCAATCCTTGTTGCTGCCCGAAATCCAGTTGAACCTCCACCACCTATTCCTAGCAAACGTACTCGTGATGACAATTTCAGTAATAGTGTAAATGGAGGCGGCAACAATAATAATAACGATGATGTGATACACACCCCATTTCTTAAAAGAATGAAAGCTGCAATGCCTCGTTGCACTTACAAGGAATTTCTTGCCTGTAAACCGGTAGAATTTGCAGGCAATGAAGGGGCAACGGCTGCACTGCGTTGGTTGGAGAAAACCGAGGCAGTAATTAAAATAAGTAAATGTGCCGAGGAAGACAAGGTCATGTACGCGTCACATCTTTTTAAAGAAGGGACACTAGAATGGTGGAATACGGTGTTACAAGCCAAGGGAAGTGACATGGCCTATGCCATGAGTTGGGAAGAATTTAAGCGGCTGGTGGAAAGAAAATTCTGTCCCGAATATGAGAAAGAGCAAATGGCGAATAAATTCTTGAACCACCGAATGATGGATGTAGACTATCGAGGGTATACTTCGACATTCTTCGAGTATGCTAGAGTGGTACCAACCCTGGCTTCGCCAGAACCGGTACTTATTTCTCGCTATATTTGGGGTTTGATTGGCAAAATCCATGATATCGTTAAAGCTGCGAGACCTCGCACTATTGACGACGCTGTGGAATTAGCCAACACCCTAACTGGTACACACAAGAGAAGAAAACCGGAAAAAGGAAGTGGCCCAAAAGATTACCCAAGGATTCCGTGTGGGTAACAGTAGTAATTTCAAGAAAAAAGGGAACTGGGTAATCTTCCACTGCTCCATTCTGCGGTACCTGTAAAAGAAAGCATTTTGGAAAATGCAAAGGATATTGCAATTTCTGCAAAATTCCAGGGCATCAAGAAGAAGATTGCAGGAGGAAGAAATCAACAATCTGCTACAACTGTGGAGAAGCTGGACATTTTAGGCCAGACTGCCCTAAATTGGTCAAACCAGCGGACAACAAGGCCAAACCTGCTGAAGGAACTAACAAAAAGAACGTAAGAGCCTTTCAGCTGACTACTCAAGAAGCGGAACTCATCCCAGACGTGATAGCTGGTACGTTCCTAGTTCATGACGTTTATGCAAAAGTATTATTTGACTCTGGTGCAAACCAAAGTTTTATAAATACTTCATTCTGCCAAGCTCTTAAACTACCCTTAACCAACCTTAGACAAATCTTTACTGTCGAAACGGCAGAAGGGAATTCTGTTAAAATAGATAAAGTTTTGCGAGAAGGAAGGATAGAACTCTTAGGCCATAAATTTTCTGCAAACCTGTTACCTATGGATTTAGCCGGATTCCATGTTGTGTTAGGAATGGATTGGTTAGTAACCAACCATGCTCAAATTCTTTGTGTTAAGAATTCCATAGAAATTCATACACCCACAGGAGAAATAGTGGTGATTACAGGAGATAAGCCACGTAAGCCACTGAAATTCGTTTCAGTAATGAAAATGGTCAGTTATTCAAGAAAACAAGGGATAGTGTATATGATTTCGGCAATCATCAACACTAAAGGTAAGGAACTTAAGGAAATTCCAGTAGTATCAGAATACCCGGATGTATTTCCGGAAGAACTACCAGGATTGCCACCAGATAGGGAGGTAGAATTTAGAATTCATCTAATTCCTGGTACTACACCGATAGCCAAGGCACCTTATCGGTTAGCACCCACTGAAATGCTAGAATTGAAAAAGCAGTTAGATGAATTACTAAGCAAAGGATTCATACAACCTAGTTCCTCTCCGTGGGGAGCTCCAGTGTTGTTTGTAAAGAAGAAGGATGGTTCGATGCGAATGTGTATCGATTATAGGGAATTGAATAAGATTACAATTAAGAATCGATACTCATTACCTAGGATTGATGATCTTTTTGATCAACTTCAATGAGCTAGATATTTTTCTGTCACACCCCGACTTTCCACGTGTCACCGGTGGGCCCGGTGGGGAGTATCGTGACGTAGTTGATATCATCATAGTCAAACACACAATATATATAAATGCACAGCGGAAGCAAAAGATAAATATATTACAATTCGAATATAAAGGAATATCCAGTATTACAACGGGAAGTAAAGGATCCACAGGCGGATCTTAAAAAGATAAACATTTGTTCAACAGACTTTAGACGCCTAGAACTTGCAAGATTCCTTATTAGCGCCCTGAGCTGCTTCCACCCTATTACGTACTTGTACCTGTCACTTAGACTTTTGAAAATACATCAGTTTTCACTGGTAAATACACTCAACTGACTTATTTGAAAAGAGTTTAAGAAAATTGGTTTAGATGCACAAGGCACGAAATATTTTTGACACAATGATTAACATGCACAGAGGCAATATTAATCTTTTATACTTGATTAAAATGCACATAGGCAAAATTAACCTTTTGTAACTTGTATACTTGGGACAAACTATATTTCATGTTATCAGTTTTACATAACTTGCTCTACATACGGGGCCCGGATCTATGCCGGTTCATGATTAACCGACACAACACTATTCCCTTATTGGGTATAATTAATTAATTAGCATATAGCATCTGTCAGGTGTATGCCTACACCCCGTGCTTAGGTCGTGGTCATTGCATTTAATGAGTCAAGGATATCCAGGACACGGTCGCATTAATCCCCAATGTTTCAGTCAAGCAATACGAATTAAAACAGGTTATTTGGATTTCCCGACTTATTGGTCTTTGAATCCCATACCTGACCATGCGGTATTTATATTACCGTATCCCAAGCCCGTAATAGGGAAAATAAGTTAAGAGTATTTACCTGAGCTAGTTCCTGTCTTAAATAGCAAGAATTTAATAACTCAGCCGTATTCACTTAAGTAAGCATAGGTACAATTTACCGGAAAGCTCTAGTCTGGAATGATGGTATAAATAACCAATTAGAATGCTACGGGTCTTTAATTAAGCCTAAGCTTAGACCGGTTAGTCTTAGAGAAATGTACGGTTCAAACGTACGATTAAGCGAAGACCGGAATAGAATGTGTTTTAGACCCGACAAGTTTGAAGACTTGTATAATATGGGTATTTCATCCACATTCTGGATTTTGAGGTAAAACCGATAAGGTTTGACCCGTTTAGGCTAGTTTATGTAAACTAGTTACATAAACCGAACCGAACGTGTAATAAGCGTAACGGGTATACATATGAGCTATTTACAGGTTTCCTAAGTTAATATGTTTCATATATGTTGTGACATCAGTAAGATGTCTTTTATTATGCCCGAAACGAATTTAAACACAAACTACGCCCCGTAGGGGTAGTTTGGTCATTTAAAAGGTTGTAAAAGAGTTTAAGTGTCAACCTGAGTTACAGGCCTGATGTAATCAGCAATCATACTCAATTTTCTAAGTTATATCAGTAGATTAAAGTATATAAGTGAAATTTATCAATTATAACCAAACTATGCACCGTAGGGGCATTTTGGTAATTTCACATAAGCCGAAAAGCTCAAAACTGAAGTCTGAATTTATAAACCTTTGCTTACTGTTAAAATATTATAATTTGCCTCAAATATCAGTAGGTATCACCCTTGGTATGTTTAAAATAGTTTTAGTACACACTATGCGTTAAAAACGCTTAAAAAGGCGATTAGAAGCCGTTTCCGGGTTCGATACTTAAATCTGATATTTTTATATTTCCAGAAGGCTTAAAATGATGTATTTATCATATGTGATCAGTAGCAAAAGGTTTGGAGTCGTTTAGATATGTAAAACTCATTTTATAGCCCGTAAGGGCAAAACCGACAATTACCGGATTAAGCCTACGACTATAAGTTATGCTCATCCTAAAATTTATTAAAAATCTTTAAAAATCCCAAAATAATATATTACATCAGTGGGTAAAATATTTGATATCAAAAAGTAGGCTTAACTAGGCTATACGCTAATTACGCCGTTTTATTAACATAAGGCTTTAATTTTACGCTAACGAGCATAACTCTTATTCTACACCTCAAACTGATGTCAAACTTTGCATACAAGTCTATATATCAGTAATTAAGGTTTCTACTCTTTTACATTTTCAAAAATCACGTTTTAAGGTGAAAATGGCATAATGGTCAACATATGAGCAATTAACGGAATCATGCGTATTAATCGGTTAACTAATGAACCATAGTGTATAATCACAGAGGGTCGTACTAGCATGTAACCTGGTCCAAATAAGGCTCTTAGGTATTTCTAATACATACCAAAACGGGTCAGAACTGAAAGTCAAAGTATAAGTCAAACTATGCGACTTTCGGTTCCGAACCGGGTCTAAACAGGAAATTATCGGGTTGAACATGTTTGGACATGTTCTTACACTTATTACCAAGTTATAACAATGATCAAACAGGTTGTATATGATCTACATTGCTAATTATGCATAAATTGTATTTTAAGTGTCCTGTTGACTTTTTCTTAGCAAGTTTGACCCGACTTTTGACCTGGTTAGAGTGGTAATCAGGGGGAACCCTTTTGAGGGTTTATTACCCACATAATTACCAACTTATAACTACTTTTAATTCGAGATATGACTGAGTCATTGTTGACTAATCTCGAAGTCAAACCGTAATTACGATGGTTTGACTTTTAGCTAAATAACTAAGCTAAACTTAATTAAGAAAGGATTTGCAAACTTACTGAAGTCCTAAGCTTGATTAGTGATCACTTGAGAGAAGGTTTGAGCTCCAAAAATGATCAGATAGCTTGAAGAAGATGTGAAGAACAATGGTGCATATCATGGCCTTTATATAGTGTTTAATCCACCACAATTCTTTGACACATGAGTCTACAACCCACCACAATTGATCAACACATGTTCCTAGTGCTTAGGGGGTGTCTAGGGGTCAAGAGAGATGTGGAAAATCGGATAAAATCGATCAGATTGCACTCAGCAGGCAAAAACTCAAAGAAGTCGGAGCTGGGCACCCCTAGCGTGACGCTAGGCCCCCCTCGCGTCGCACTAGGCCCCTTCTGCACAAAATCCACATTTTTAGATTTTTGCGATTTGATCCTTGGCTCTTCAAAATTCGATTAGGCACTTGTTTCTTGCATTATGAACCCTCATAATTGATCCATAAGGGATTTAAAACATATACCCACTTTGTTAAGTCCCCGGTTAACTTAATTATTACCCGAAAAGTCCTAACTTTCAACGTTTACGCTTTAACCCCTCGTACACGAATTTGATCATAACTTTCTCATACGATAACGAAACTTTATGAAATTTTAATCATGCATTCTAGTGAGCATAATTAACCGTTACAAAGCTTCGGGTTTGTCAAAAGGTCACTCAGAGGTATAACTTAAACATGTTGACACATTTAGTCCATGTAGTTTGTAATCTCTCACTTTTAGCTCCGTATGATCCATGATTTATTCGTTTGAAGATATGAGCATCTTGTAGGGTTAATATACAATATATTTATTCACTGTTGACATTTAGAATACGTATATCCACATACTTTCCATGATTGTCAACTTTAGTCCTTCTATGATATTTCTTTCACACGTTTAAACATTTGACACGTGTCAACACATTATAGGACGTGAATTTTTCGAGGTGTTACATCCTCACCCCCTTAAAAGAAATCTCGACCTCGAGATTTGTTAACGTAAAGGAAGTATTTTCTGCCTTATATTTGGCTTAATCTTCCCTAGTATTTTTTTTTGAGCCTCTAAGGCACTCCAATTGACCTTTATACTAGGTATATGTGTCTTTTGGAGCTTCTAATCCTGTCGATTCTTAATCGACACAGGTTGCTCACCATATCATAAATCTGCATATCATTATGTGATAGTGCTTTTTGACTTATTGGTGACACACATCATTCAGTCACTAGTGTGTAATGTATTGCGAGCTCCGTCAACTCCTTAAATAGGTTTTAGTTTATAAGCTACTTGATCTTGATACATTCGATTTCCTTCGAATGGTTCTATACATTCAGAGCCTAACTAGCCTGATATTTTAACAATTTGGTTCTATCAGATATAAAGCTTTTACAACAATTGTAGCCTTAAGCGAGATGTTTGTCCTAACATCCTCTTGCCTCTCTGGAGGTAAACAGGGTAGTTCTTATAAAGAAGATAATTGTGACACACAGAGATGTCAGAGATTTCCTTAATCTCAGGCTTTGGCTCATCTATCGATGTCGGTGTCAGATAATTGACACGTTCTCTTTACAATTGCGAGGATGTCCTAAGTAGAGATACTTATAAGGACATTTTATAATGGATATCTTCTTTGAATACTACTAGTCGACATCAGTACAATATGATCATTGGGATATCTCAGGGGTTCCATGCATTAAACCTCCATACTGATCAGGCATGGAAGCAATCTATGGGACACACTAGGACACGCCAATCCTCATATGGTACTCTTATCAAACATAGTTTGGCATTCGCAGGTGATCTAAAATAATGGAAAATAATAAAATAAAATAATATATATATTCTCGTACTCTTTCTGGGGAAGAGTACTCCAGATTCTTATGAAAGGATTATATCCGAGGATGGGAGAGAGGGTTATTAAAGATTCCGTTGGTAAATTATACCTCATTTTTAATATCTGAAATTCTTATGAATGTAATCAAAAGCTTGCTAAGCTTATGGTTTACTAAAGGTTTATTATCCCTTGCATTAACGTAAAATATTAAGCAGATACAATCGATTCTAAAAGGTAAAGACGTACCTAATGCTATTATTGAGATGCACTGTCTCTGGCATTTAACCGTTAGTTTAGGTGTTTCCTTTCTTATCCTTCCCAGAATTAGCTGCTCCTTCCTTGGCAGCCTCAGGGCAATTAGTACTGATGTAACCCTTTTCGCCACAGCTGAAGCAGTTTGCATTCTTTATGTCCCTACATTCATGGGATTGGTGACCAGTTCTTTTGCAGATGCCACATTGCTTTATCTTTTGGTTTGATCGACACTGTCCCCAGTGCCTTCTGTTGCAAGTTTTGCATGTAGGCTTCTTGTTGGAATCCTGTTGGTTATTGTTGAGCTCGGATTTGCTCTTCTTAGGATTCTGGGAGTTATCCTCCTCCCTTTTACGCTTCCCATCTTCAGAGGCTTTGGCAGCCTTGTTTCTGACCACATCGAGTGTGAGAGATAGCGACAGATCTGCCGCCGACCTGAATGTAGTAGGTCTCGATGCTTTTACACTGGCCTTTATTTCTGGGGCTAAACCCCCAATAAAGCGAGCTATTCGCTTTGGTTCTGGTGTGATCAAATAAGGAACCAATCGAGACTTGGTATTGAAACTTGTAAGGTATGCTTGGCAATCTAAGTTCTCCATGACTAATGACAAGAATTCAGTCTCGATTTTCTCAACTTCATGTTGAGGACAGAAATTTTCTCTGATAAGAGCAACGAACTGATCCCAAGTCATGTTGTACAAAGGGATCTTCCCGGTGGCCTGAATCAATGATCTCCACCAAGCTAAGGCCTCAGCCTTAAATGATTGCGACACAAACTTGACCACATCCCTCTCAGCGCATCCGCTGATATCCATAACTGTATCCATCTTATCCAACCACGTCATACAATCTACAGCTCCTTCTTCCCCAGTGAAATCCCGGAGTTTACATGAAACAAAGTACTTGTAGGAGCAACCCTTATCACGGGGTCCTTGATTCAGTATGATCTGTTGAGACGGATCACTGTGATGATTAGAAGAGTGACGATCGTCACCATCTTTCTTGGGATTTTCCTTTTTGGGAGGTGGCTTGTTGTGAGCCTCAGAGTGTGTTTTAGGCTTTGAGTGCGGCGTAGATAGGGTCCTGCTTCGAGTCCCACTATATTCTTCGTATTGCCGTTCTAAGGCCTTTGTAACTGCGTCGTCTACCAACGCCTTCAATTCAGCACCCGTTAAATTAATTCGGGCGTTGTCAATATTCTCCACTGGATGGCTATTGATTTCGTCAGAATTAGCCATTTTAATTGAACTGTTATAGAAAACAAGGACAATAGTTTACTTGGGAGTTTATTATGGAATTCCCTTTTATGACAATTCATTAACCATGGTAACGGAGACCGTATTTGGTTAATTTATCAAACACAGTTATTTAAGATTTCTATTATAATTTATCCTAATTATAAAACAATAACGGTTTTATTTGGGGCACAAAAGGCCTAGTCACAAGGACATTTTAAATTATAAGCTATGATTTCGGAGAATCAAAGCATAAAGGTTCGAATCTAGTTTATTACCTTTATCTGACAGGAAGTCATTGCTACCACTGTCTTTTGGCTCAGGTAGAAATGAGCAAGGCCCGTAGGCACTATATTACCTAATGAATGGTCACAATATGATCATCTTAATTGATGATTTAAACCCATGATGCAGAGATCATTAAGTTGGGTTAGGAATCTTTTGAAGAATCCAATAATAAGAATGGCGTGTGTGATTTTAATGAACCACGTCTGCCAGGAGTGTTAACATATTTTCAGATGTCAACAGGGATACGAATCTTTTAAATAGGTCTTACCATCTTGGCCAGGTCTTTACAATGACACTCAGGCTAGGTTTCACTCTTAAGATTCTTATTCATATGTATACTGGCAGGGAAGGAAGGATATTTATTTTATTCAGGATTTTTATCATAAATCCTAATTTACAAGTTAATAATAGCACAAATGGCCTAGTCGCGTAGACAAGTTTAATTTATAAGCCACGATTTCGGAGAACCGAGGCATTAAGGTTTGAATCAATGTTCATTACCTTTTTCTTGACAGGGAGTTGTAGGCTACCACTGTCTTTAGTCCTAATTGACGATACAATATGGCCCGTAGGCAAATCGATTGACATTACAAAACGATGTTTTAAGACAATAATAATCATCACACTGATGATAGTAGTCATGATAGTATTGATCATATTGACTATGAGGCTTGGGCATAGCCCACCACCTTAGACAGGAACCATAATGGTTACAACTGTCATTGTCGTATTGACAATATAATAAAATATAGCCCGTAGGCACTTCATCACTAAGGATGTTAATAATTTGATCATCATATTGATGATATTAGTCATGATCACATTGATCATAAAGACTATTAGGCTTGAGCATAGCTCACCACCTTAGACAAGGAATCATAAAGATCACAATGTCTTTGTCTCAAATGGACAATACATTATAGCCCGTAGGCAAAACATCACTAAAGGATGATTATTTCAAATAAGGGAATTTAGATTAACCCCTTTTGTAAGGATGGCCTGTGTGACTTTAACGATTCACAGTTTGCCAAAACTGTTAACATACTTACAGATTTTAACAGGGATTGGAATCTTTTGGATAGGTTTTACCGTCTTGGCCATGTCTGAAATGACATTTAGGCTAGGTTTTACCATCTTGGCCATGTATGTATTGACATTTAGGCTAGGTTTTACCATCTTGGCCATGTCTGCATTGACATTTAGGCTAGGTTTTACCTTTAAGATTCTTTTAATATTTAACGCAGAGCAATCCTATTTTGAAATGTTAAATTATGGATCTGAACCTAATTATGGAACTACCATCGTGGCCCGATCTTAAAAATGACACGTGGCTAGGTCTTGTCCCTTTTTAGATTTTGCCATTTTATTATAATGGTAGTTCTTATAAAAGGAATGTTATTTTTCCTTAATTTCATATTTCATATTTAGAATGAAAACTTAAATTTAATCAATCCTCTATATAAAAATACATAGTTGCCCTAAGCGGGACTTGAAAGGAATAATGTGTCCTCGGAGGGACTGAAAGATAAATATGTCCTTATGAGGACTAATAAGGAAACGATCTTCAATAAAAGGCGTTTCTTCTTCATTTTATTTCTGAATGCTTTCTCCTTGGATGCTCGTTTCATTCTAGCCGCGGTACGAAGCTCAGCATTTCGGGGCTCCGGATGTGGAGAACTCCTATTACGGCTTCTTCGCTTGGCGACGTATTCAATAAAAAAAATTGGAAGCAAAATTCCATATTAGGATTGAGAATATTCCTATGTTAAGTCTAGACTCAGAAGTTTAGATATGTGCAATTGTGTAACTGACATTAAACACGAAAGGTTAGTGTTTAATTCACTCAGTGTTGGCTCTGATACCAACCTGTCACACCCCGACTTTCCACGTGTCACCGGTGGGCCCGGTGGGGAGTATCGTGACGTAGTTGATATCATCATAGTCAAACACACAATATGTATAAATGCACAGCGGAAGCAAAAGATAAATATATTACAATCCGAATATAAAGGAATATCCAGTATTACAACGGGAAGTAAAGGATCCACAGGCGGATCTTAAAAAGATAAACATTTGTTCAACAGACTTTAGACGCCTAGAACTTGCAAGATTCCTTATTAGCGCCCTGAGCTGCTTCCAGCCTATTACGTACTTGTACCTGTCACTTAGACTTTTGAAAATACGTCAGTTTTCACTGGTAAATACACTCAACTGACTTATTTGAAAAGAGTTTACGAAAATTGGTTTAGATGCACAAGGCACGAAATATTTTTGACACAATGATTAACATGCACAGAGGCAATATTAATCTTTTATACTTGATTAAAATGCACAGAGGCAAAATTAACCTTTTGTAACTTGTATACTTGGGACAAACTATATTTCATGTTATCAGTTTTACATAACTTGCTCTACATACGGGGCCCGGATCTATGCCGGTTCATGATTAACCGACACAACACTATTCCCTTATTGGGTATAATTAATTAATTAGCATATAGCATCTGCCAGGTGTATGCCTACACCCCGTGCTTAGGTCGTGGTCATTGCATTTAATGAGTCAAGGATATCCAGGACACGGTCGCATTAATCCCCAATGTTTCAGTCAAGCAATACGAATTAAAACAGGTTATTTGGATTTCCCGACTTATTGGTCTTTGAATCCCATACCTGACCATGCGGTATTTATATTACCGTATCCCAAGCCCGTAATAGGGAAAATAAGTTAAGAGTATTTACCTGAGCTAGTTCCTGTCTTAAATAGCAAGAATTTAATAACTCAGCCGTATTCACTTAAGTAAGCATAGGTACAATTTACCGTAAAGCTCTAGTCTAGAATGATGGTATAAATAACCAATTAGAATGCTACGGGTCTTTAATTAAGCCTAAGCTTAGACCGGTTAGTCTTAGAGAAATGTACGGTTCAAACGTACGATTAAGCGAAGACCGGAATAGAATGTGTTTTAGACCCGACAAGTTTGAAGACTTGTATAATATGGGTATTTCATCCACATTCTGGATTTTGAGGTAAAACCGATAAGGTTTGACCCGTTTAGGCTAGTTTATGTAAACTAGTTACATAAACCGAACCGAACGCGTAATAAGCATAACGGGTATACATATGAGCTATTTACAGGTTTCCTAAGTTAATATGCTTCATATATGTTGTGACATCAGTAAGATGTCTTTTATTATGCCCGAAACGAATTTAAACACAAACTACGCCCCGTAGGGGTAGTTTGGTCATTTAAAAGGTTGTAAAAGAGTTTAAGTGTCAACCTGAGTTACAGGCCTGATGTAATCAGCAATCATACTCAATTTTCTAAGTTATATCAGTAGATTAAAGTATATAAGTGAAATTTATCAATTATAACCAAACTATGCACCGTAGGGGCATTTTGGTAATTTCACATAAGCCGAAAAGCTCAAACTGAAGTCTGAATTTATAAACCTTTGCTTACTGTTAAAATATTATAATTTGCCTCAAATATCAGTAGGTATCACCCTTGGTATGTTTAAAATAGTTTTAGTACACACTATGCGTTAAAAACACTTAAAAAGGCGATTAGAAGCCGTTTCCGGGTTCGATACTTAAATCTGATATTTTTATATTTCCAGAAGGCTTAAAATGATTTATTTATCATATGTGATCAGTAGCAAAAGGTTTGGAGTTGTTTAGATATGTAAAACTCATTTTATAGCCCGTAAGGGCAAAACCGACAATTACCGGATTAAGCCTACGACTATAAGTTATGCTCATCCTAAAATTTATTAAAAATCTTTAAAAATCCCAAAATAATATATTACATCAGTGGGTAAAATATTTGATATCAAAAAGTAGGCTTAACTAGGCTATACGCTAATTACGCCGTTTTATTAACATAAGGCTTTAATTTTACGCTAACGAGCATAACTCTTATTCTACACCTCAAACTGATGTCAAACTTTGCATACAAGTCTATATATCAGTAATTAAGGTTTCTACTCTTTTACATTTTCAAAAATCACGTTTTAAGGTGAAAAGGGCATAATGGTCAACATATGAGCAATTAACGGAATCATGCGTATTAATCGGTTAACTAATGAACCATAGTGTATAATCACAGAGGGTCATACTAGCATGTAACCTGGTCCAAATAAGGCTCTTAGGTATTTCTAATTCATACCAAAACGGGTCAGAACTGAAAGTCAAAGTATAAGTCAAACTATGCGACTTTCGGTTCCGAACCGGGTCTAAACAGGAAATTGTCGGGTTGAACATGTTTGGACATGTTCTTACACTTATTACCAAGTTATAACAATGATCAAACAGGTTGTATATGATCTACATTGCTAATTATGCATAAATTGTATTTTAAGTATCCTGTTGACTTTTTCTTAGCAAGTTTGACCTGACTTTTGACCTGGTTAGAGTGGTAATCAGGGGGAACCCTTTTGAGGGTTTATTACCCACATAATTACCAACTTATAACTACTTTTAATTCGAGATATGACTGAGTCATTGTTGACTAATCTCGAAGTCAAACCGTAATTACGATGGTTTGACTTTTAGCTAAATAACTAAGCTAAACTTAATTAAGAAAGGATTTGCAAACTTACTGAAGTCCTAAGCTTGATTAGTGATCACTTGAGAGAAGGTTTGAGCTCCAAAAATGATCAGATAGCTTGAAGAAGATGTGAAGAACAATGGTTCCTATCATGGCCTTTATATAGTGTTTAATCCACCACAATTCTTTGACACATGAGTCTACAACCCACCACAATTGATCAACACATGTTCCTAGTGCTTAGGGGGTGTCTAGGGGTCAAGAGAGATGTGGAAAATCGGATAAAATCGATCAGATTGCACTCAGCAGGCAAAAACTCAAAGAAGTCGGAGCTGGGCACCCCTAGCGTGACGCTAGGCCCCCCTCGCGTCGCACTAGGCCCCTTCTGCACAAAATCCACATTTTTAGATTTTTGCGATTTGATCCTTGGCTCTTCAAAATTCGATTAGGCACGTGTTTCTTGCATTATGAACCCTCATAATTGATCCATAAGGGATTTAAAACATATACCCACTTTGTTAAGTCTCCGGTTAACTTAATTGTTACCCGAAAAGTCCTAACTTTCAACGTTTACGCTTTAACCCCTCGTACACGAATTTGATCATAACTTTCTCATACGATAACGAAACTTTATGAAATTTTAATCGTGCATTCTAGTGAGCATAATTAACCGTTACAAAGCTTTGGGTTTGTTAAAAGGTCACTCAGAGGTATAAATTAAACATGTTGACACATTTAGTCCCTGTAGTTTGTAATCTCTCACTTTTAGCTCCGTATGATCCATGATTTATTCGTTTGAAGATATGAGCATCTTGTAGGGTTAATATACAATATATTTATTCACTCTTGACATTTAGAATACGTATATCCACATACTTTCCATGATTGTCAACTTTAGTCCTTCTATGATATTTCTTTCACACGTTTAAACATTTGACACGTGTCAACACATTATAGGACGTGAATTTTTTGAGGTGTTACATTTTCTAAGATAGATTTACGCTCCGGATACCATCAGTTGAAAGTACAAGAAGAAGACATACCTAAAACTGCTTTCAGAACTAGGTATGGTCATTACGAGTTAAAGTCATGCCCTTTGGACTAACAAATGCTCCTGCAGCATTCATGGACATGATGAATAGAATCTGTAAACCGTATTTGGATAAATTTGTAATTCTCTTAATCGACGATATACTCATTTATTCCAAAAGTCAGGACGAGCATTTTGAACACCTGCATGCACTGTTAACCTTGTTAAGAAAGGAAAAGCTTTACGCCAAATCCTCGAAGTGTGAATTTTGGCTACAAGAGGTACAATTTTTAGGACACATGGTGAATCACAAAGGTATTCACGTAGATCCCTCCAAAATAGAAGCAATCACCATATGGAAAGTCCCGCAGTCAGCTATGGAAGTTAGAAGCTTTCTAGGGTTAGCTGGATACTATAGACGATTCATTAAGGATTTTTCCAAAATAGATGTGCCATTAACTAAGCTAACCTGTAAATTGGTTAAGTTTGAATGGGGACCTAGACAAGAGGAAGCTTTTAAGATTTTAAAGCAAAGATTAACAAACGCCCCAATTCTTGCCTTACCTGAAGGGACAGAAGATTTTGAAGTTTATTGTGATGCTTCTAAGCTAGGATCAGGATGTGTGCTAATGCAACGCAAGAAGGTAATTGCGTATGCCTCAAGGCAATTGAAAAGGCACGAGGAAAATTATACGACGCATGACTTAGAGTTCGGAGCCATAATTTTTTCCCTTAAGATTTGGAGACACTATCTGTATGGAAGCAAGTTTACTGTCTATACAGATCATAAGAGTTTAAGATACATATTTGGGCAAAAAGAATTAAACATGAGGCAAAGAAGATGGATGGAAATTTTAAGCGATTATGACTGTGATATTCAATATCACGAAGGAAAGGCAAATGTAGTAGCAGATGCCTTAAGTCGTAAGTATCATGAAAAGCAAAAGCGAGTTCGTGCTCTTAGAATAAGTCTACAATTAGACTTAATGGAACAACTGAAGAATGTTCAAGTAACGGCAATCAAGGATGATGCTGAAGGAATGAAAGGACGAATAAAGGAATTAGAACAAGGAAGTGATGGAATTTGGAGATTCCATAAGAAAAGGATTTGGGTACCTAAGCAAGGAAATTTAAGAGATAAGATTTTAGAAGAAGCCCACAAATCTAGATATGCCATGCATCCTGGTAATAATAAGATGTACCAAGATTTAAGAAATAATTTCTGGTGGATAGGAATGAAAAAGGACATAGCTAGATATGTATCTAAGTGTCTAACTTGTTCACAAGTTAAGGCATAACACCAGAAACCTTCAGGGTTACTTCAACAATTAGAAATGCCTGTTTGGAAGTGGGAACTAATAACCATGGATTTTGTTACTAAGTTGCCCAAAACCAGAAAAGGTAATGACGCGATTTGGGTAATAGTGGATCGATTAACCAAATCAGCTCATTTTCTACCCATGAAGGAAACCTTTAGCATGGAAAGGTTAGCCAAGTTATACGTAGACGAAGTAGTATCCTTACATGGAGTCCCACTCTCCATTGTATCGGATAGAGATAGTCGTTTCACTTCACATTTCTGGACAAGTTTCCAAGAAGCCATGGGAACGCGACTAAATTTAAGCACTGCATACCATCCTCAAATAGACGGACAAAGTGAAAGGACGATCCAAACCCTGGAAGACATGCTTAGGGCATGTGTGATAGATTTTGGTGGAAACTGGGATGATCACCTGCCCTTAATCGAATTCTCCTATAATAATAGTTATCATTCAAGCATAGAAGTTGCCCCATTCGAAGCACTGTATGGACGAAAATGCAGAACTCCAGTTTGCTGGGCAGAAATAGGAGAAAGTCAATTATCAGGTCCTGAAGTCGTGCAAGAGACCACCGAAAAGATCACTCAAATCAAGGAAAGACTAAAGATGGCTCGAGATCGCCAAAAGAGTTATGCCGACAATCGATGCAAGCCTTTAGAATTTCAAGTTGGAGACAAGGTACTCCTAAAAGTTTCTCCTTGGAAAGGGGTAGTTCGCTTTGGTAAGAAAGGAAAGCTAAGTCCAAGGTACGTAGGACCCTTTCCAGTAATTCAGCGAATAGGACCTGTTATCCTCCAAGAAGCCCATAATTCTAAATATTTCGTTCATCCTGGAGCTGATAAGATGTACCAGGATCTAAAGGCAAACTATTGGTGGATAGGCTTGAAGAAGTCTGTAGCTGCCTATGTAGCTAAATGCTTGACGTGTGCGCAAGTCAAAGCAGAACATCAAAAGCCGTCAGGTTTGCTACAACAGCCTGAACTTCCCACGTGGAAGTGGGAAATGGTGACGATGGATTTCATCACCAAGTTGTCAAAGACAAGGAAAGGAAATGATACGATATGGGTGGTAGTAGATAGACTGACTAAGTCAGCACATTTCCTACCCATCAAGGAGACCTATAGCTCCGACATGTTAGCCCATTTGTACGTGGATAAGATTGTATCTCTACATGGCGTACCAGTGTCTATTATCTCTGACAGAGATACTAGATACACATCTCATTTTTGGAAGAGTTTCCAACAATCTTTGGGCACGCGCTTAAATTTTAGTAAGGCTTACCATCCTCAGACGGACGGCCAGAGTGAGCGTACAATCCAAACGTTGGAAGACATGCTTCGTGCATGTGTGATCGACTTAGGTGGCAGTTGGGATAACCACCTGCCATTAATTGAGTTCTCATATAACAACAGCTACCATACCAGCATCAAGGCTGCGCCTTTCGAGGCCTTGTACGGTAGAAAGTGCAGAACGCCCGTTTGTTGGGCGGAAGTTGGAGATGTCCAACTGACAGGACCGGAAATAGTCTTTGAAACGACGGACAAGATTGTCCAGATTCGTGACCGCCTGAAAGCTGCCAGGGATAGGCAGAAAAGCTACGCAGATCTAAAGCGTAAACCTCTGAAATTCGAGGTAGGTGATAAAGTGTTGCTTAAAGTATCACCCTGGAAGGGAGTGATGCGATTTGGTAAGAAAGGTAAGTTAAGCCCGAGATACATAGGACCATTCGATGTCATCGAATGTGTCGGATCAGTTGCTTATAAGTTAAAATTACCTGAAGAGCTCAGTGGTATTCACAATGTATTCCACATCTGCAATCTGAAGAAGTGTTTCGCTGATGAATCACTAGTCAAACCACATACAGATGTGCACATAGAAGAGAGCTTGAAGTTTGTTGAAAAACATGTGTCGATCGAGGATCGACAGGTTAAGAAGCTTCGAAAGAAGCATTTGCCAATAGTAAAGGTTAAATGGGACGCCCGAAGAGGTCCCGAGTACACATGGGAGGTTGAGTCCACATTGAAAGAAAAGTACCCTCATTTATTTCAGTAAATCTCGAGGTCGAGATTTCTTTTAAGGGGGTGAGGATGTAACACCTTGAAAAATTCGTGTTCAATAAAATAACGACACGTGTCGTGCAATACAAAGTGTTATAAACCCGGATCTAGTCAAGGATGTATGGTAGGATTTAAAAGCATCGACATGTTAATTAAATACCTCTGAACGACCTAATTATAAATCCCAAGACCCTAATCTATATTATAAACATCCGATATACTCAAATCCGGTAAATGCTAGCAATGATTGATTCAAATTACACAAGAATGGGATCCTACGAGGATATGCACGACAACCTTCATTTACGGCACTTTCAAAAGGATCCAAGAAAACTTTATATCATATCAAGGTGGTGTAAATTGTTCATGACCCAAACAAGAGGCCCCATACTGGAAATAATGGCCCAAAATCGTATTACACTAGTTGCCTATTCGAAGCTCGAAAGGGCAAAGATTTTTGCCCCTGATAAAGGGCTTACGGACTGTAAAGGACCCCCTTACGGTCCGTAAGGCTTTGCCAGCGACAGTAAAATCAACAGCAGCCTGTATAAACGCTATAACCGACTTAAAAAAATATTTTCCACTTCCATGGGCGACCTCTACATGCTTTTAGACCTTAGGGACACTTGTGGATGATCCATGATCAGTTGTAGCATGAATTGTCATGATCACAAGCCATAAAATTCACTATAAAAGGCCCTCATGTTGCAACATTTTGATCATACCTTCCATCTGCTTTTGTGGAGCTTCCTGGAGCATAAGATCAGTCCCCAAGCATCTCTAATCGTGCATTAGACCTTGGTAAGTACCCTTGACCCTCCTTAATTGAGTTTTACTTAGTTATTAGCTTAAAAGTCAAACCGTCGTAATTAACGTTTGACATAGCGATTAATCATTAACGGTCCAGTGAATAGTCAAATTGAAGGTAGTTATAAGTTGGTAATTATGTGGGCATTAAACCCTTAAAAGGGCATCCTCTGATTCCCGCTCTAACTAGATCAAGTGTCGGGTCAAAGTTGTTTATAAAAAGTCAACAGAAACTTAATTTGCGAATTAACATGTAATTAGCAATGTAGAAGGCATGTAACCTATTTTACCACTCATATAACTTAGTAATAAATGTAAGAACATGTCTAAGCATGTTCGACCCGACAATTTTCTGTTTAGACCCGGTTCGGAACCGAAAGTCGCAAAACTTTGACTTTTGCTTCGACTTCAGTTCTGACCCGATTTAGTATGATTTGGAAATGCCTTAGAGCTTCCTTAGGAATAGGTTACATGATAGTATAACCCTCTGTGGTTGGTTCGTTGATTGTCCGATTCGTTTACACGTTTCCGTTAATTGCTTAATGTTGACCATAATGCCCTTTCGACCATAAAACGAGAGTTTTGGAAATGTGAGAGGACAATAATATTTGCTATTGATTTATAAACATGTCCCTAAAATTTCATATCAGTTAGAGGTCTAGATTAGGAGTTATGCTCATTAGCGCACTTAAAAGGCGTTTTGTTAATTAAACGGCGCAATTAGCATAAAGCCTATCTAAACCCAATTTTTGACACCAAACCTTTTACCCACTGATGTAAGATAATATTTTGGTATTTTTAAAGATTTTTAATTATTTTTAACCTGCTCATAACCTAAGGTTATGGCGTTGATTCGGTAAATACCGATTATACCCTTTTTGTTCATAAAATGAGTTTTACATAATATTTTGACACCAATCCAATTGCTACTGATTTTATATAATAAATGAAGTATTTTCAACTTTATAACCTGATCAGAAAACTCAGATTTCCTGTATAACCCGGAAATCGCTTAAAATGGCTTTTTACGCGTATTAAACACCTAGTATGGGTTTAAAACCATTTTGTCAAATAAGACTTATCACCAACTGATATGACATATTAAAAATAAGTTATTTTACTGATTTATTCAGACCCATATCTCAGAATTTCATTTAATCTCTTTTATAATCTTTAAAATGACCAAAATACCCCTACGGGGCTTAAATTAAGGTTAAACTCGTTTTGGGCATATGGAAGGTATCCTACTGATATCACAACCTATTTAAGGCATATTAACTTAGGAAAACTGTAAATGACTCTCATGGTTACCCGTTACGCCTCTTGCGCGTTCGGTTCGTTTTATGTAACTAGTTTGCATAAATTAGCCGAAACGGGTCATACCTTATCATTTTTATCTCAAAATCCAGAATGTGTTTAGTTTACCCATATTATACAAGTCTTCAAACTTGTCGGGTCTAAACCACATTCTATTCCGGTCTTCGCTTAATCACGCGTTCGAACCGTATCTTTCCTTAAAACTAACCGGTCTAAGTTTAGGCTTAAATAAAGACCCGTTAGGATTCTAATAGGTTATTATAAACCTTCGTTCCAGAATAGGAGACCCGGTAAAAGCTACATGCGCTTGCTATTTGTGATTGATACTTGCAAAGGTAAATACTTTTAACTTATTTTCCCTTATACGGGCTTGGGGTACGGTATATAAAATACCGCTTGGTCCGGCATTGAATCTTTAATCGAATAGAGGTTAAATCATTGATATGCTCCGTTTTGAAATGTTTTGTTTGCTTAAAGCCTTTGGGGGGGGGGGGGTTAATGACCATGTCCTGGATATCCTTGGCATCATCTTACGAGATGGCCACGACCTGAGCACGGGGTGTAGGCGTACACCCGTCAGTGCATAAATAAATAATGTGGTGTGTCTATTGATCTTTAACTCGGTCTACGGATTGGGCTACTGAACACATAAGGAACATGTAATTCTTTTACAAGATTATATTCAAATAATTATCCCAAGTTATAAAAAGTTTGTGCCACGTGCATTCAAATCAATTTTATTAAACCTTTTCTAAATGAGTCAGTTAATTGTATTTACCAGTGTAAACTGACGTATTTTCCCAAAAAGGTTAAGTGCAGGTACTAAGCGAACTAGGCTGGCTTTCTCCTAGCGTCCACAATAAGTCTCGCAAGCTTGGATGTCAAAACTGATGAACAATGTTTCCTATTTATTTTTGATCCACCTGTGGATTATTCTCAACTGTTTGTGATACTTGATATTACAATAATATTCGGTTGAAATATATCTATCTTTTGCTTCCGCTGTGCATTTAAATATTGTGTTGTTTGACTGTAATGTTACCAACCACGTCACGATACTCCCCACCAGGCCCACCGGTAATACGTGGAAATATCGGGGTGTGACAGGTTGGTATCACAGCCAACACTAGCCTTTTGTGTTTAATCTCAATGACACAATGTAACACCCTTAAAATTTCTACTTGAATTTAGTAATAAGTCATAAGATTATATACAAAAGACGTATAAATTAAAACCTTAGTTTCGAGAACCAAGTTCTAAGGTAAAAAAACATTAGTTATCTACCAAAAATTTAAAACATCCATAAGTTGTTTAACAAATGGTTTACATCATAACATTGTTTAAACAGAGTTAATTTATGCGGAAGCTTCAAAAGTTTGTGTTCGGTTCTTCAAAAGTTAGCTTGACCGTCATCCATAATCCTTGGATACCTAAAAACTGAAATGTTTACATTAAACATTAGTATTAGAATACTTAGAAACAATACATATTCGAAACTACGTTTAAAACGGATTCGATTTAACAAAGAAATACAAGATTTATCATTTATTTCTAAGCTCTACCGTAACTTACGGTAGATACCGTAAGTTACGGTAGCTTCTGGGAAGTTCTGGTTCCACCGTAACACAGATGAAACCCACCGTAACCTTATGGTCTCTACCGTAAATTACGGTGTATACCGTAATTTACGGTAGACGCTGGAAAGTTAAGTTTTGGTTTGATTAGTTTGTTTACTTGGATCAAGTTCTCGGATTTCAATCATACAAACCAACATGTTTAATCCTCGCATTCTAATATGTCATTCATCAATAATAACAAGAGACCAAGCATCCATACTACAATGTACTTCCATGCCTTACTTGGTTATTCGACCCGTTTGGCTCATCTAAGAAATCCTCCGTTTTGATGACTACCAACGAGGTCTAACCAGATTCTTGGCTTATAATTCGACATAGCGAATATCATTGCTTTAATCCAACTCAACTTTTAATACACAATCCAACTACATATATATCAAAATTATCAAAATTTATTTAATGTAACGGGTCAAGTTACATACCTTTAAAGCAAGCCCTTCAAACGTGTGTCCACACCGGTTTGTCCGCTTGATACCCCGGCTTCCTTTCCTATAGAGTTCAATCACTTTATGTTTAGAACTCTTTGTTTCACATATATAACGCACATTTTGCCATACATCATAATTATGCGTTTTTAACTTAGACATTTCAGTTTCAAGCTTTCTTTGAGGCATTTGAACAAACATTTCAAGGGCAGATTTTACATGATTACATAACCAATCCCTAACTTATCATTTAGCCCAAATCTTATCAATCAAGCTTTCATTTATGAGGTTTAATATTCAGATTTCAGAAATCTTTTCCTAAGGACCACATTACCCTAGGAAATTGCTCAAAACCCTAGTGTTCATCATCTTCATACAAATGAATGACCTTCAAAGTATTCATGAAATTCCCAAAATTTAGGCATATTTTCACATGTTTTTGTCTAGGTTTTGCTCCTAGACACTACATCATTCCTATTCAATCCAAATAACACACATGCAACATCTAATTTCAGATTTTCCAAATTCATGAGAATTTCAAGTTGAGAGATTTCTCAAAATTTTACATACCTTGTAATCCCCTTGTGATGAGGATCAGTAATCTATGTTTGGATTTTGATTTGGGACAGAATTTAGCCTTCAATTGATTGATTTTGTGGATGTTTAGAGTTTGAGAATGGGGGTGTCGCCCCCTGCTTCTTCTTGATCGACCAGGCCCCCAAATGGGGTGTTTGGTTTTTGTTTTTATTAAAATTTGCAACATAAGTTTCACTTTTATCATCATTGGTCCCTTTACTTTTGTTTAACATATAGTTTTGGTTATTTAACCCTATTATAAGCTATTTCTAGACTTGTAACTAACTAGGTTAAAATTCCTAGTTAGTAAATTCTCATTTATTTATACTTTATAATTCTAATATAAAGTTTTATATTTTCGGGGTGTTACACACAATTGCACATTCCTAAATTTTCGAGTCTAGACAAAGAACTTAGGACAAATCCAAATTTGTTTTTAATTTAACTTTGTCCTTTATATTTCTTGTTGTATCTTTTATTTGTTTGACAGGAAATATGCCACCAAGAATTAGAAGAGGAGGACGAGGTAAGGGGCCGATGAGCGCCCCCAACGATCACGAAGCCGGGCCTTCGCACCGGCGAACTCCTTCTACCGCTATGAGTGCCGATCCTCAGGGAAACTGGAGGAACCATTTGGAGCCCGCTAGACGGTTTGTCTCGCACAGCTCAACGCCTCCCTACCGCCATTCCTTTGGGCCACATTCGGAAAACGAGCCCGAAGACTCCCGCCATTCCTTCCTACCATTGCAGCGATCCGCCTCGCACCGTTCCTTTGGCGACCCTACTCCTGTCTTTCAGGGCCGATTCAACCCGGCAAACTATATCCAAGAACCAGTGGGTTTTAACCCACTAGGACCTGAAGACCACTTCTCAGGAGACAATGCAATGGACATGGACGAGGACACGGATCCCGTCGAACCAGCAAGCGGTACCCCCAACCATCCCATCAAGATCTCTGATGGATCTTCCTTCCACGGATCACCCTACGGTGGTCCAGACAGTTACCAAGCGAGGTTTAACCAACATGAATGGTACTTCACACCTTCTCACCATTCATCACCTCACCAACAGCAGCAGCAGCAGCAGCAGGATCCCTCTAGGGATTCGCATTTCGTGGCAGTCACGCCACCGCCTCCACCGCCACCAGTTTATCAAGCACCTCCAGAACCACCAAGGCGTAGGAGAACAGGCACAAGAATATCCGCACGAGGTGGGGATTTCCACTTTAGCACCCCTCGACACTCCAGTGGCAGTCACTATCCGCCACTGCATGAAGACCCGCAAATGGGTGGGCCTTCAAACCCAATTCCTGAGGTGAATTCTGCACCAGTTGCACCACAGCCACCACCGATGGGTTTTGATAACTCGATTCCTGCATACGCCGGTTCAATGGCGTACAATCCGTTTGAGCAGCCGGCTCACACTCATTATAACTATGCTGAAGCCGACCCGTACCTGGTCGCGGCAAACTACAATGCCCTACATCTGGAAGGACCATATGGAGCTCCTTGGGGAGTGGGATATCCAACTCATGGATATCAAGTACCTGCTCGACCACCGATTCGATAGCAGTCGCAGCCACCATGATTTTCCCCACCGGAACAGGAGGAAATCCTCCAAAGACTAAGTCGGGTGGAGCATGAGTTTCAGGAAGAATGTAGGAATAACAGGGGATTCCTCAAAGGCCTGGCAAGCTTGCTAAAGGGGAAGAAGAAGAGGGATCATTAAATCCCTACATGTACTGTTGTATTTTCTATTTCAAATCAAGTCCCTGCATGGACATTTATCTGTGTATTTAGTCCCTGCGTAGACTTGTCTTTTTAGTCTCTGCGTGGACATCTATTCTAGTATTTGGTCCCTGCGTGGACTTGTATTTTAGTTTGGCCCCTGCGTGGGTGAGTTGTTCTGTTAAAAGTCCCGTTTAGGGCAATGTGTACTCTTTTAATGTTAATGGAATGTTAAGATTATAAATTTGTCACTATATGCATAAATATATTATACATGAAATAAATAAATCAAAATCATTCCTTTTAAAAACAATCTGCCTATTATATATTAAATAAGAATCTCAAAGGTATAGCCTAGCCTGCATGTCATTATAAGACTTGGCCAAGATGATAAGACCTGTTTAAAATATTCGGATCCATGTTAACATATGAAAACATGTTAACGCTCCTGGCAGACGTGATTCGTTAAAAATCACACACGTCATTCTGATATAAGGATTCTTCAAAAGATTCCTAACCTAACTTAATGTCTATAAATCATGGGTTTAAATCATCAATTAAGATGATCATATTTTGACCATACATTGGTAATATAGTGCCTATGGGCCATACTCATTGTCATATAAGATGAAAGACAGTAGTAGTCTACGACTCCCTGTCAGAAAAAAGGTAAATAACTATGTTCAAACCTTCATGCCTTGATTCCCTGAAATCATGGTTTATAATTTAAAAATGTCCCTGTGACTAGGCCTTTTGTGCTAATAAAACTGTTATTGTTTTATAATTAGGATAAATTATAATAAAAATCCTAAATAAATATGATTAACAAATTAACCAAATATGGCCTGTGTTACCATGGTTAATGAATTGCCATAAAAGACAATTCCATAATAAACCCCCAAATAAATTATTGTCGATATCTTATGTAACAGTTCAAGATACATGGCGGACTCGGATGAAATCAACAATCGGCCAAGGGAGAATAATGACGCCACCAGGTTCAATGTGACTGGTGCTGAGCTCCAAGCATTAATTGACAATGCAGTTACAAAAGCCTTGGATAGGCAGTATAGTGAGTCAAGCGGTACTCGAAGCAGAGCCCAATCAGTACCCCATTCCAAGCCTAAGACTCATTCTGAGGCTCACAGCAAGCCACCCTCCAAGAAGGAAGAACCCAAGAAAGACGATGACGATCGTCACTCTTCAAATCAGCAAAGTGTCCCATCTCAAAGGATCGTGCTGAATCAAGGACCCCGTGATAAGGGTTGCTCCTACAAATACTTTGTTTCATGCAAACCCAGGGATTTCACTAGGGAAAAGGGGCTATAGACTGCATGACATGGTTGGATGAGATGGACACCGTGGTTGATATCATCGGGTGCGCTGATAGGGATGTGGTAAAATTTGTATCTCAATCGTTCAAAGTTGAGGCCTTAGCCTGGTGGAGATCGTTGATTCAAGCTACTGGGAAAATTCCACTGTACAATATGACATGGGAACAATTTGTTACCCTCATCAGGGAAAACTACTGTCCTCAGCATGAGGTTGAAAAGATTGAGTCGGATTTTCTGTCATTGGTAATGAAAAATCTAGATTGCCAAGCTTACCTTACGAGCTTTAATACAATGTCAAGGTTGGTTCCATATCTGGTGACCCCGGAACCCAAAAGAATAGCTCGTTTCATTGGGGGTTTAGCCCCAGAAATTAAGGCAAGCGTGAAGGCCTCTCGGCCAGCTACTTTCAGATCTGTAGCTGATATATCTTTGTCCCTCACACTGGACGCGGTCAGACAGAGATCGCTGAGGAACACGGATGCCGAGAAAAGGAAGCGTGAAGATGACAATTCACGACGGTCAGATAAGAAGCACCGGGGAAACAATGACCACAAGAAGGGGTCTGGTTCTAAGAAGGATGGGCATCAATCTGGAGATAAACCCAAGTGTAAGATTTGTCAGAAGCACCACTTTGGGAGGTGCAGACTTGAGTCGAAATCCCAGTCTCAGCCGAGGCCATGTGGGATTTGCAAATCTTCAGAACATAAGACCCTAGAGTGCAAGAAACTGAAGGACGCAACGTGCTACAGTTGCAACGAAAAAGGGCACATTAAGACAAATTGCCCAAAATATGCAAAGAAAGCTGAGGAAGGGAAAAAGACCAATGCTAGGGTCTTCAGGATGGATGCAAAGGAAGCTGTACAGGACGACAATGTGATAACAGGTACCTTCCTCATAAATGATGTTTATGCGAGAGTGCTATTTGATTCAGGAGCTGATAAATCATTTGTAGATAATAAGTTTTGCAAATTGCTGAATTTACCTGTTAAAACCTTAAGTATGATATATGAGGTGGAGTTAGCAGATGGCACCTTAGAAACCGCCTCAACCATATTAGATGGATGTTTCATATCCATTAAGAACCACTCTTTTCCTTTGTCCCTACTTCCTTTGAAGTTAGCCGGTTTCGACATCGTTTTAGGCATGGACTGGTTATCTCATAACCAGGCCCAGATTGTCTACAATAAGAAGCAAGTGGTGATCAAGACTCCATCTGGCGAATCACTTACCATTCAGGGAGATACCCAGTATGGACTACCTGAGCAAGTGACTATGCTCAAGGCCTCTAAGTGTTTAAAGAAGGGTTGTGTCATCTACATGGCACAAGTGACTATTGATGAGCCGAAGCCTAAGATTGAGGATATCCCTGTCATTTCTGAATACCCTGAAGTTTTTCCTGAAGAACTACCTGGTTTACCACCAGATAGGCAAGTGGAATTCAGAATTGACATCATCCCTGGAGCAGCACCAGTAGCAAGGGCGCCTTATAGGTTGGCACCAACGGAGATGAAGGAATTGAGAACACAACTAGATGAATTGCTAGCCAAGGGTTTCATTAGACCTAGTTCGTCTCCTTGGGGAGCACCAATCTTATTTGTCAAGAAGAAGGATGGATCGATGCGTCTGTGCATCGATTACCGTGAGCTTAATAAGGTCACTATCAAGAATAGGTACCCGTTGCCCAGGATCGACGATCTGTTCGATCAGCTTCAAGGGGCAAGTTACTTCTCCAAGATTGACTTAAGGTCAGGCTATCACCAACTGAAGGTTAGAAATGAAGACGTACACAAGACTGCATTTAGGACTCGTTACGGTCACTACAAGTTCCTAGTGATGCCTTTTGGGCTCACTAATGCACCAGCGGCATTCATGGATCTCATGAATCGCGTCTGCAAGCCATACTTGGACAAATTTGTTATCGTCTTCATTGACGACATTCTGATTTATTCAAAGAATCAGGCCGACCATGAGAAACATCTTCGATGTATTCTTTCGCTACTTCAGCAGGAGAAGCTCTATGCCAAATTCTCTAAATGCGGATTTTGGCTTCGTGAAGTCCAATTTCTTGGACATGTGGTTAGTGAACACGGAATCCAAGTAGATGCCGCTAAGGTTGAAGCTGTCATGAATTGGCAAGAGCCGAAGACGCCCACAGAAATTCGCAATTTCTTGGGATTGGCAGGATACTACAGGCGCTTTATTGAAAAATTTTCAAGGATTGTTGTACCCCTAACTTCGTTGACTAGGAAGGATATTAAGTTCAACTGGGGACCCAAGCAGTAAGAATCTTTCGATATTTTGAAGCAGAAGTTGAGCAACGCGCCTGTACTGACATTGCCTGAAGGTACCGAAGAATTCGTGGTTTACTGCGACGCATCACACACTGGCATGGGGTGTGTACTTATGCAAAAAGGCAAGGTTATTGCCTATGCTTCACGTCAGTTAAAGGTGCATGAAAAGAATTACACCACCCATGACTTGGAGTTGGGTGCCGTTGTATTTGCACTGAAGCTATGGAGGCACTATTTATATGGTATCAAGTGTGTGATCTACTCTGATCACAAGAGCCTCCAGCACCTGTTTAACCAAAACGATTTGAACATGAGGCAACGACGTTGGATGGAAACTTTGAATGATTATGATTGTGAAATAAGATACCATCCTGGCAAGGCGAATGTAGTCGCCGATGCCTTGAGTCGAAAGGAAAGGGTAAAGCCTATAAGAATCAATGCCAAGAGCATTGAGATAAAGAATGGTTTGAACGAAAGGTTGTTAGCTGCACAGAAGGAAGCTGTGTTGGAAGCTAACTATCCTAACGAAAAGCTAGGAGTAACTGAAGAACAGTTATCCTATGGCAAAGACGGAATCCTAAGGTTAAATGGACGAATATGGGTTCCAGTTTATGGAGGACTTCGGGATGTTATCCTCCAAGAAGCCCATAATTCTAAATATTTCGTTCATCCTGGAGCTGATAAGATGTACCAGGATCTAAAGGCAAACTATTGGTGGATAGGCTTGAAGAAGTCTGTAGCTACCTATGTAGCTAAATGCTTGACGTGTGCGCAAGTCAAAGCAGAACATCAAAAGCCGTCAGGTTTGCTACAACAGCCTGAACTTCCCACGTGGAAGTGGGAAATGGTGACGATGGATTTCATCACCAAGTTGCCAAAGACAAGGAAAGGAAATGATACGATATGGGTGATAGTAGATAGACTGACTAAGTCAGCACATTTCCTACCCATTAAGGAGACCTATAGCTCTGACATGTTAGCCCAATTGTACGTGGATAAGATTGTATCTCTACATGGCGTATCAGTGTCTATTATCTCTGACAGAGATACTAGATACACATCTCATTTTTGGAAGAGTTTCCAACAATCTTTGGGCACGCGCTTAAATTTTAGTACGGCTTACCATCCTCAGACGGACGGCCAGAGTGAGCGTACAATCCAAACGTTAGAAGACATGCTTCGTGCATGTGTGATAGACTTAGGTGGCAGTTGGGATAACCACCTGCCATTAATCAAGTTCTCATATAACAACAGCTACCATACCAGCATCAAGGCTGCGCCTTTCGAGGCCTTGTACGGTAGAAAGTGCAGAACGCCCGTTTGTTGGGCGGAAGTTGGAGATGTCCAACTGACAGGAACGGAAATAGTCTTTGAAACAACGGACAAGATTGTCCAGATTCGTGAACGCCTGAAAGCTGCTAGGGATAGGCAGAAAAGCTACGCAGATCTAAAGCGTAAACCTCTGAAATTCGAGGTAGGTGATAAAGTGTTGCTTAAAGTATCACCCTGGAAGGGAGTGATGTGATTTGGTAAGAAAGGTAAGTTAAGCCCGAGATACATAGGTGTCACGGCCCCCGACCCGGTTTGACCCGTTTCAGGAGCCGCGGGACAGAAATCCCGTGGTATTTAATTAACAGCGGAAGTTTCTTCAGGATCTTTTTAAAACTGAAATATTTCCCGATTATTTTATTTCACAACTCGGGATAAAACCCGGTAATTTACAATCTTGAGATTTCATGAAGAAATCTCTTATTTTACAAAACATGTTTCTTTATTTTATACTGAGCCACTTCCTTAAGCTTCTAGTGCTTCTCGGCACTTTTCCTGGATCACAACAGATCACCTGAAACATGTTTGAAAAAGGTTTTGTCAGCGGGAAATACTGAGTGAATCATTCTTTTATAAAAACGACTCATGTATTATAATTCACAGTATTAAGAGAGATTACAATGTTTATTTCAACCAAATACCCACAGTACTTGTCATCGACTCGTTTCGGTGACTGTGGTCATATTACTATTGAGTCCGTTCACCCAATAGTAACGAGTATCATTAATTAGGTTCGCCCACCTAAAGTGATAAAAACAGTAATGTGCACAATACCCCACATACCGGCTGTAATTTGGTGACTACATAAACTTAATCACTGTAATTATAATCTTGAAAATAAACATACTTTTTGTAAACAGATTTGATAAAAAGAGAATGACTCACATTGTAGATTTAATTGAGCAGAGCCTAGCCTACTGATTAGCCTTTTAACCTAAATTAATAACAGGCACACAATTCGGTTAGTAACTTAATACAACATTTACGATAATTCACGAGATTAAACCCTCACAGCGATTTACAAGTGCAATACTTAACAATTCAGCGGATTCACAACGAATGACAGAGTATAGTCCGAGTTCGAACAGCACTCAAACATTCAAGTCGAAATCACGATGAATAACAAAGTATAAACTCAATTTAAGCGGCACTTAAACAATCGTTGGATAGTTATAATCGATCGGACGTTGAATCGTAATAGCGATCGAGTTATTACCCTGATTGCGGCGTCGATTAGTGAATCGTGTGTGTTAATTGTGATAAACAGAGCTTATCTCAGTCTACAAAACGAATTTCTTCGTCGTTCAAGTACCAAAATGCGATTGCCAAGGCCTGCTATTTATAGTGAAAAATTGGCCAGGCTTACGGACCGTAATAATTAACCCTTACGGTCCGTAAGGGACACCTAATTTTTATAGAGTAGCCACGGTTGGGACTAGGCCTGATGACTTGACAGTTTCTCATAATTCGTTTTTGACAGCACGATTTTAAGATAATCGTGACTAGGGTTTTACCCCCCCCCCCCCTGAGTTTTAGGGGCCCTGATCCTGATTCCGATTGTTCTGAAAATTTTAGGGTTTGTGCAGAATCACTTGGGTGTCTCAATTAGGGTTTCCTATTGGTCAAATTAATTTAATAAATATAACTTTTGATGAGAGTTGTTACATTCTCCCCACCTTAATAAAAATCTCGTCCTCGAGATTTACTGAAATAATTGAGGATACTTTCTCTTCATTTCTGATTCCAGCTCCCAAGTGTGTTCGGGTCCTCGTTTCGAATCCCACTTGACTTTAACTAGCACTAGTCGTTTGTGCTTGAGAAACTTCACTTTTCTGTCTTCTATCTGAAGAGGTTTCTCTACAAATTTTAATTTTTCGTTTACCTCTATATCTTGGAGAGGTACTACCAAAGATTCGTCTGATAGACACTTCTTGAGATTGTATGCATGAAATACATCATGTACTCTAGCTAACTCTTCTGGTAGATGTAAACGATAAGCAACTGGTCCTATACGTTGGATCACTGGAAATGGTCCTACGTACCTTGGACTTAGCTTTCCTTTCTTACCGAATCTAACAACTCCTTTCCAAGGGGAAACTTTCAACAGTACTCTGTCTCCAACTTGGAATTCTAACGGCTTGCATCTATTATCTGCATAACTCTTCTGGCGATCTCGAGCAGTCTTCAGCCTTTCCTTGATTTGAGTAATCTTATCAGTCATCTCTTGCACTATTTCAAGACCTGACAATTGATTTTCTCCTATTTCTGCCCAACAAACTGGAGTTCTGCACTTTCTTCCATACAGTGCTTCAAATGGGGCAGTTTCGATACTTGAATGATAACTATTGTTATAGGAGAATTCAATTAATGGTAAGTGCTCATCCCAATTCCCACCAAAATCTATCACACATGCTCGGAGCATGTCTTCTAGAGTTCAGATCGTCCTTTCACTTTGTCCGTCTGTTTGTGGATGATATGCCGTGCTTAGATTTAGTCGAGTTCCCATTGCTTCTTGGAAACTTTTCCAGAAATGAGAAGTGAAACGACTATCTCTATCTGATACAATGGAGAGTGGAACTCCATGTAGAGATACGACTTCATCTACATACAACTTTGCCAATCTTTCCATGCTAAAGGTTTCTTTCATAGGCAGAAAGTGAGCAGATTTGGTTAATCGATCCACAATTACCCAAATCGCATCATTACCTTTTCTGGTTTTGGGTAACTTAGTAACAAAATCCATTGTTATAAGTTCCCATTTCCATACAGGCATTTCTAATTGTTGTAGTAGACCTGAAGGTTTCTGATGTTCTGCCTTAACTTGTGAACAAGTAAGACACTAAGAAACATATCTAGCTGTAACGCCCCAAAAATCTGAATGTTAATATTTGTCGTATGATCTTATGTGACACGTCATGAAATAAATAACTAGGCTATTTAACCTAGTTAAGGGTATGGTCAAAAGTATTAAATGATGAGGGTAGTGTCAGTTATGTTTTAAAGGTAAACCCGAGGGGCTAAAGTGGAACAAATGAAAGTTAAGTTATTAAATAACTTAATCACACACCAACACACACATACGTGTGTTCGAGAAAGATCAGGAGGCTCCCATGGAGCCTCAAACCCTAACTTCATCTTTATGCTAAAATCGGAAGGCAATATGAAGCTTAAATCCATAACCGAGCATGGATTAATGATCACCAACACGAGGGGATCATAAGGTATGTCTTAAATCTAAGATTGGTGATCATGGGTGAAGTGGGTTATGTTCTAATCCGTGAGTTAATATGAAATTGATCATGTACAAGGGTTAGAATCCTCGTATAGAACATGGGTTATGTATGGTTTGCGTTAATTTGATGATTAGAGGTGAAACCCGTTAGTTAGGGTGAAGATGATGACTAGAATCACCTCCCATGTTCGAGTCTTGTTGAAAGATTGATGTATTATGTGGGTGTGATGAATACTTGTTAGAAGAATTAGGAGAAATGTGATGATGATATGTTTGATGTTTATTTGGGAATGATACATGATGATTAGTAGTAGGTTTTGATGGGTTATGTATGAGTTTAGAAGATTTGTGCATGAAATAGTTGTACGCTATGCTTAAAAGTTAGTACTCACATCAAGTGTATGATGAAATGTATATAATGTCGTCCGTATAGTCGATTATGATGTTACGAGTATATGATGATAAGTCGATGGTTAAATATGGTATATAGTTGACTTTCAAAAGTCAACTAAGCATAAGAAACATGAATTGACACATTGTCGTAAAGGCAGGATTATAGGAATTCGTATGGTACATGTTATGTCAATATGCGTTATTTGTGATTATATGATGAATTACATGAGTTTAAACGGATATGATAATAATCACATGAGTTATGTATGTTAGAAATGACTAATGAAAGTTAAGGGTGAAATATTCGATTGATATGATTGTTAACATGTACGAATGCATATGCTAATAGGAGCGTGATCTTGATGAAAAGAGAGCATAGGAATCATGTCAAGACGGACGCAAGCATGAAAGGATAACAGGTCAAGAAAAGGCGAGGAATCGGATACGAGCACGGACGCATAAGGTAAGTGATTTCCGTAATCACTCCTTAGTTCGATTAAGTAATAAGGTGTTTTAATTAATTAAACATGATGTTTGAGGTAAAAAATGTGTTAAAGTCCTTCGTCGTAAATGATGGGATTAAAGTTGACCAAAATGCCCTTGATGGGTATTTTGGGGCAAACGGTCTTAAAAGTAGATTAGGAATAAGTTATTCAATTAGTGTAATGTTTTGGACAAGTATGGAAGTGGGGATTATGGTTTGGTTAGTCGTAGACCAATTAATGCGCGAATATCCTTAACGGGTCAAAATAAGCATATGAATGATAAGGTGATTAGAGGATGCAAGACATCCAAGAATTTAGTAATTTATGATATACGTCACTGATATTATTATGTTTATAAGAGGTTATGGTAAAACGAACAAGTTATGTTGATGTATGCATGAACGGGTCAAAATTTGGTAAGAGGGTATCAAGCCGAAGAGTTAAAAGTCTGAAATTTTATTAAGTCGGATGTTGGATTTTAGTTCCATTAGATGGAGAATTAAATTACGGACGTGTAGGAAAAAGAATCGGGTAAAACAGATCAAAAACGAGAGAGTTATGCTCGTTTCCGTAAAACGGGATCGTGCTGGGAATGTGCAGCATTTTGCTGCACCTGTTCTGTGAAAACAGGGGCCTAGCGTGACGCCAAGGCCCTAGGCGTCACGCGAGCCCCCCCTGGTTGGCGAAAGTTGCTCGTTTGCTCAGTTTTGGCTTGGGAACTCGTTTAAACGCGTTTTAAGTTGCGTATGACGAATTTAACTCATGTTTTGTGACCATTAGGGTAAGCGCACGTGTGGATAGGTATGTATGGATGTTGTATATCTCTATACACGTATGTTGAAGTGTATGTAAGCGTGTATGCGCGAATGTATGTAAGATTATAGTGTATAAGCAAGTACATAAGGATATATGAAGACGTATATGAGTAGGCAAGTATGAGTCGGGTATATTGCAATGGGTGATTGAAAATATAAATGTAGGTATGTATGTAGGTATATACGTATGTATGTTTTATAAGTATAAGTGTATGTATGTAGGGGTGTATGTAGATAGTATGTGAATGTACGCAAGTGAGTATGTACGAAGGTATGCACGTATGTAAGTTGTGAGAAGGCATGTAATAAGTATGTATGTATGTATGTATGTATGTATGTATGTATGTATGTATGTATGTATGTATGTATGTATGTATGTATGTATGTATGTATGTATGAATGGATGTATTTAGGTATGCACGTACGTAGGTACGTACGTATGTATGTAGGTACGTAGGTATGTAAGTTGCTATGTGTGATCGTAAGTGTATGTATAAGTTTGTATGAAAGTATGTACGCATGCATTCAATGAAATTGAGTACTAACGATAATAACAGCGTGCCTGGTGATGAAGTGTAACGCAGGAATACCAAGAAAGTCTCACTACGGATCGTATGATCAGAGGGAAAGCCGGGATGTAAATAGTTAATGAAATGAAAAGTAAACGTGAACAAATCTTATATGCTTATGATACGTATTAACGTTATGAATTTTATGTGGTGAACGCAGGTAGTACAAGCCATGAGGATTACTAAAGAATAGAGATCGAAGATCGAGTCAATTGAGAGATTGTACGGGAACGTTGATGTGTATATTGTATTAGACATAAGCTATGTTTTTAATTAGTAAATAAGAGGATGACGGATTTATGAGAAAGAACTATGTTAAAGTTAAATTTTAAATAAGTTGAGGTATTTATAATGAAAGAAATTTTATGGTTCGTGTTTTCCGCTGCGACTTTTGTCATGTACGAATTAGGGTCTTACAAGTTGGTATCAGAGCCCTGGTTTGAGGGAATCAAGTACGAGAAGGTAAGTACTTGAACTCAAACTTGTGTGCTCTTGAGATAAGAAATCCGTACAATCTAAGACTCGATCAAGATCCAAAGGTAAAGGCTAATGTAAGTATGTACTTATGTATACGTATAAAGAAATTGACGGTCTTGTATGTGCAAGGTAAGCATAAGTGTTGGAAGAGGATGATCCGTGAATGCAGTCTAGGATGAATACTAAGGCAGGCAAAGAGGTAATAAGACAGGTAGGCAAATGAGCCCAGGTACGTAAATTTAGTATGTGGGTGTAAGTAATGGTAAAAATTCATTAAGGGAAGGAGAATTTTAAAATGAAAAACAATGATTGTATAGTAATGAGGTACTGAAAGTGATACACGCGCCGAAACCTAAGTCTATGGACATAAGGTGACAATTACATGAAGGCACGAAACTACTATGTGGATTGTATACCTGGCCAGTACACGAGAAACGTATGACGTTCGTGAGATCATGATAATTGTTACAGGTATGTCCGGTATAATTGGGTAGCGGGCGGGCGTGTGGGTGAAATGGGAAGTAAGACTCTCGGGAAATTGAGAGTACGATGTAAGAATGGAAAACATGCCTGATAAGAATGAAGAATGTTGAATCCGTGATTAAGTACGGATCAACAAGATATGAATGATATGTTTGAATCCGTGAGACGGATTCAGGAAATGAAAGGTATGAATGCAATGTTTGAATCCGTGAGACGGATTCAAGGATGAAAGGCATGGATGGTATGTTTGAATCCGTGAGACGGATTCAAGGATGAAAGGCATGGATGGTATGTAATAAAATACCTCAAAGGATTGTAAACTTTTGCCTAATAAATGGAGTCTTTTTTTAGTCAAACTTGATAAAAAAGGTTCATTTTAGATCTATAATCTTCTAAACTTTACTAATAAATTGTTTTGATTGAAATAGAAAACAATCAATCCCATAATGAATTAGTTAATGAGTTTAAATAAACTAACGAAAATCAAGAGGTTTTTTCATTAGACCAATGCTCTTAGTTAATCCTATAATTCATATCAGGATAAAGTATTCTTTTTAGCCTAAATTTTTATCCTTGCTATATTTTCATTTTCCTATTATAAGTATTCGTTTTTATATGTCACTTAGTAATATCATTTGACCAACTGTAACTTCTTGTTTTGAATATTTGAACGATTTTGAAAAGACTCAGAATAAATACTAATATAAAATTATTCAATAAGTTAGTGCATATCTTGCTTAGGACCCCACTACTCGTCGTATTTGGTTTGGTATTGCTACCGCGCATGACTTTGAGAGTCATGATGATATTACTGAGGAACGTCTTTATCAGAATATTTTTGCTTCTCACTTCGGGCAATTAGCAATCATTTTTCTGTGGACTTCCGGAAATCTCTTTCATGTAGCTTGGCAAGGAAATTTTGAGTCATGGGTACAGGACCCTTTACATGTAAGACCTATTGCTCATGCAAGACGGATTCAAGGATGAAAGGCATGGATGTTATGTTTGAATCCGTGAGACGGATTCAAGGATGAAAGGCATGGATGATATATTTGAATCTGTGAGACGGGTTCAAGGATGAAAAGCATGAATGATGCATCTGAATCCGTGAGACGGATTTAAAAATATAAAAAGATGAAATTAATCCGCCTAAGAAGATGTCGACAGTTTGACCATGATTGAGTCGAACGGGTCATAGAAATAAGTATAAAGTAAAAGGTGATAGTACAATAGATGAAGTTTTGTATAAGTTACGTGTTAGATGTGTTAGTAATCGACTCTTAGAAGTCAGAATGATGACGGGCTGTGACCCGAACAATAAATTGATTATGGGCGGGAATGGTAAGTTTGGTAAGAAATATTGAAACAATGTAATAAGGTCATTGTAAGTAAGTATGAATAGAAGGAAGTACAAGCATGGACTTCAATTGGCGAAATGATTAATAGAATGAAAGGATTGCATGTAAGAAATGGAATGTGTGGTATGTTATAGCAGGTACGTAGGAAATTGTAAAAGAGTCATAGGTGGGTAATCACCTAGTGTAATGAATGTTTGAATGACGTATGCTAACCGCCGTTGTTGTTAATGATAATGTTAGAACTATTGATGTGATGAAACCAATCGTATTGGTGAAAGGATGTGCATGAGCGGGAGCTCATTACACGGATGTATGGAATCTGGCCTGTACGGCTAGTACTCGAGGAAAAGATGATCGATCTGGGTTGCGGATCGTGGTTTGGAAAATGAAAAAGAGGTTAGTAAAATGTTTAACTCATGATTGGAGAGATATGAACTATTTATACACGTGAATTAAGTAATGCATGAAGTGAAAGCAATAGTAATGTGAAATGAACGAAATGATTTAAAGATAAAATAAAGGTATGCAAGGTGTACGTAACTGTAGAAAATGTAGAATAAGGTTAATGTTAAAGTTAAGCGTATATGAGTATGTATAGATTTCAAATTCAAGGTAAGGTCGTTTAGTCGACAAAAACGACATGAATGTGCAAATAAACAGAAAGAATGTTAATAATGAAATGTTGGAATTATTAAAGTAAACCAAATGATATATTGCATATGATGAAGGAATATTTGAACGAGGAATAAACCACTAGCCATGAAGGTTGTTAGGAAATTAGCGCTACTAGTGAAAGCGATACTAATAAGAACTCCGGAACGGGTTCTTGGAGCTATAAGATTCTCATTAGGATGGGCTAGTGGTCGTATGGATGGACTGGAAGAAAGGATAATGTGTGTTCGATGAAAGTGAGAAAGGTTTCGGGGACGAAACCTCGTTTAAGGGTGGTAGACTTGTAACGCCCCAAAAATCTAAATGTTAATATTTGTCGTATGATCTTATGTGACACGTCATGAAATAAATAACTAGGCTATTTAACCTAGTTAAGGGTATGGTCAAAAGTATTAAATGATGAGGGTAGTGTCAGTTATGTTTTAAAGGTAAACCCGAGGGGCTAAAGTGGAACAAATGAAAGTTAAGTTATTAAATAACTTAATCACACACCAACACACACATACGTGTGTTCGAGAAAGATCAGGAGGCTCCCATGGAGCCTCAAACCCTAACTTCATCTTTATGCTCAAATCGGAAGGCAAGATGAAGCTTAAATCCATAACCGAGCATGGATTAATGATCACCAACACGAGGGGATCATAAGGTATGTCTTAAATCTAAGATTGGTGATCATGGGTGAAGTGGGTTATGTTCTAATCCGTGAGTTAATATGAAATTAATCATGTACAAGGGTTAGAATCCTCGTATAGAACATGGGTTATGTATGGTTTGCGTTAATTTGATGATTAGAGGTGAAACCCGTTAGTTAGGGTGAAGATGATGACTAGAATCACCTCCCATGTTCGAGTCTTGTTGAAAGATTGATGTATTATGTGGGTATGATGAATACTTGTTAGAAGAATTAGGAGAAATGTGATGATGATATGTTTGATGTTTATTTGGGAATGATACATGATGATTAGTAGTAGGTTTTGATGGGTTATGTATGAGTTTAGAAGATTTGTGCATGAAATAGTTGTACGCTATGCTTAAAAGGTAGTACTCACATCAAGTGTATGATGAAATGTATATAATGTCGTCCGTATAGTCGATTATGATGTTACGAGTATATGATGATAAGTCGATGGTTAAATATGGTATATAGTTGACTTTCAAAAGTCAACTAAGCATAAGAAACATGAATTGACACGTTGTCGTAAAGGCAGGATTATAGGAATTCGTATGGTACATGTTATGTCAATGTGCGTTATTTGTGATTATATGATGAATTACATGAGTTTAAACGGATATGATAATAATCACATGAGTTATGTATGTTAGAAATGACTAATGAAAGTTAAGGGTGAAATATTCGATTGATATGATTGTTAACATGTACGAATGCATATGCTAATAGGAGCGTGATCTTGATGAAAAGAGAGCATAGGAATCATGTCAAGACGGACGCAAGCATGAAAGGATAACGGGTCAAGAAAAGGCGAGGAATCGGATACGAGCACGGACGCATAAGGTAAGTGATTTCCGTAATCACTCCTTAGTTCGATTAAGTAATAAGGTGTTTTAATTAATTAAACATGATGTTTGAGGTCAAAAATGTGTTAAAGTCCTTCGTCGTAAACGATGGGATTAAAGTTGACCAAAATGCCCTTGATGGGTATTTTGGGGCAAACGATCTTAAAAGTAGATTAGGAATAAGTTATTCAATTAGTGTAATGTTTTGGACAAGTATGGAAGTGGGGATTATGGTTTGGTTAGTCGTAGACCAATTAATGCGCGAATACCCTTAACGGGTCAAAATAAGCATATGAACGATAAGGTGATTAGAGGATGCAAGACATCCAAGAATTTAGTAATTTATGATAGACGTCACTGATATTATTATGTTTATAAGAGGTTATGGTAAAACGAACAAGTTATGTTGATGTATGCATGAATGGGTCAAAATTTGGTAAGAGGGTATCAAGCCGAAGAGTTAAAAGTCTGAAATTTTATTAAGTCGGATGTTGGATTTTAGTTCCATTAGATGGAGAATTAAATTACGGACGTGTAGGAAAAAGAATCGGGTAAAACAGATCAAAAACGAGAGAGTTATGCTCGTTTCCGTAAAACGGGATCGTGCTGGGAATGTGCAGCATTTTGCTGCACCTGTTCTGTGAAAACAGGGGCCTAGCGTGACGCCAAGGCCCTAGGCGTCACGCGAGCCCCCTCCTGGTTGGCGAAAGTTGCTCGTTTGCTCAGTTTTGGCTTGGGAACTCGTTTAAACGCGTTTTAAGTTGCGTATGACGAATTTAACTCATGTTTTGTGACCATTAGGGTAAGCGCACGTGTGGATAGGTATGTATGGATGTTGTATATCTCTATACACGTATGTTGAAGTGTATGTAAGCGTGTATGCGCGAATGTATGTAAGATTATAGTGTATAAGCAAGTACATAAGGATATATGAAGACGTATATGAGTAGGCAAGTATGAGTCGGGTATATTGCAATGGGTGATTGAAAATATAAATGTAGGTATGTATGTAGGTATATACGTATGTATGTTTTATAAGTATAAGTGTATGTATGTAGGGGTGTATGTAGATAGTATGTGTATGTACGCAAGTGAGTATGTACGAAGGTATGCACGTATGTAAGTTGTGAGAAGGCATGTAATAAGTATGTATGTATGTATGTATGTAGGTATGTATGTATGTATGTATGTATGTATGTATGTATGTATGTATGTATGTATGTATGTATGTATGTATGAATGGATGTATTTAGGTATGCACGTACGTAGGTACGTACGTATGTATGTAGGTACGTAGGTATGTAAGTTGCTATGTGTGATCGTAAGTGTATGTATAAGTTTGTATGAAAGTATGTATGCATGCATTCAATGAAATTGAGTACTAACGATAATAACCGCGTGCCTGGTGATGAAGTGTAACGCAGGAATACCAAGGAAGTCTCACTACGGATCGTATGATCAGAGGGAAAGCCGGGATGTAAAGAGTTAATGAAATGAAAAGTAAACGTGAACAAATCTTATATGCTTATGATACGTATTAACGTTATGAATTTTATGTGGTGAGCGCAGGTAGTACAAGCCATGAGGATTACTAAGGAATAGAGATCGAAGATCGAGTCAATTGAGAGATTGTACGGGAACGTTGATGTGTATATTGTATTAGACATAAGCTATGTTTTTAATTAGTAAATAAGAGGATGACGGATTTATGAGAAAGAACTATGTTAAAGTTAAATTTTAAATAAGTTGAGGTATTTATAATGAAAGAAATTTTATGGTTCGTGTTTTCCGCTGCGACTTTTGTCATGTACGAATTAGGGTCTTACACTAGCTATATCCTTTTTCATACCTATCCACCAGAAATACTTCCTTAAATCTTGGTACATCTTATTGTTTCCTAGATGAATTGTATACCTTGACTTATGGGCTTCTTCTAAAATCTTATTTCTTAATTCTCCCTGCTTAGGTACCCAAATTCTGCTTTTGTGGAATTTCCAAATTCCATCAGCTCCTTGCTCTAATTCTTTTATTCGTCCTTTCATTCCTTCAGCACTATCTTGGATTGCTGTTTCCTGAACATTCTTTATTTGTTCCATTAAATCTAATTGTAGATTTAATCTGAGAGCACGAACTCTTCTTTGGTTCTCATGATATTTACGACTTAAGGCATCTGCAACTACATTTGCCTTTCCTTCGTGATACTGAATATCACAGTCGTAATCACTTAAGATTTCCATCCATCTCCTTTGCCTCATGTTTAACTCTTTTTGCGCAAATATATATCTTAAACTTTTATGATCCGTATAGACAGTAAAACTACTTCCATACAGATAATGTCTCCATATTTTAAGGGCAAAAATTACAGCTCCTAATTCTAAATCATGAGTTGTATAATTTTCTTCGTGCTTTTTCAACTGTCTTGAAGCATACGCAATTACCTTCTTGCGTTGCATAAGCACACATCCAAATCCTAGTTTTGAAGCATCACAATATACTTCAAAATCTTCAGTTCCTTCTGGTAAGGCTAAGATTGGAGCATTGGTTAATTTCTGCTTCAAGATTCTAAAGGCTTCTTCTTGTTTAGGTCCCCAATCAAACTTAACTGCTTTACAGGTTAGCTTAGTTAATGGTACAACTATCTTGGAAAAATCCTTAATAAACCGTCTATAGTAGCCAGCTAAACCTATAAAACTTCTAATTTCCATTGCAGTTTGTGGAACCTTCCAATTGGTAATTGCCTCTATCTTAGCAGGATCTACATGAATACCTTCGTGATTCACCATGTGTCCTAAGAATTGTACTTCTTGTAACCAAAATTCACACTTTGAGAATTTGGCGTACAACTTTTCTTTTCTTAACAAAGTTAAGAGTGCATGTAAGTGCTGACTATGTTCGTCCTGACTTTTTGAATAAATAAGTATATCGTCTATAAAGACAATTACAAATTTATCCAAATACGGTTTACAGATTCTATTCATCATGTCCATGAATGCTGCAGGTGCATTCGTTAACCCGAAGGGCATGACTGTAAACTCGTAATGACCATACCTAGTTCTGAAAGCAGTTTTAGGTATGTCTTCCTCTTGTACCTTCAATTGATGATATCCGGAGCGTAAATCTATCTTAGAAAAATATCTAGCTCCTTGAAGTTGATCGAAAAGATCATCAATCCTAGGTAATGGGTATCGATTCTTAACTGTAACCTTATTCAATTCTCTATAATCGATACACATTCTCATTGAACCATCCTTCTTCTTTACAAACAACACTGGCGCTCCCCAAGGGGATGAGCTAGGTTGTATGAAACCTTTACTTAGTAATTCATCTAATTGCTTTTTCAGTTCTAACATTTCTGTGGGTGCTAACCGATAAGGTGCCTTAGCTATCGGTATAGTTCCTAGAATTAGATGAATCCTAAATTCTACCTCCCTATCTGGTGGTAATCCTGGTAATTCTTCTGGGAATACCTCTGGGTATTCTGAGACTACAGGGATTTTCTTAAGTTCTTTTCCCTTAGTACTAACGATTACTGAAATAATATATACTATTCCTTGTTTTCGTTCATAATTAGCAACTTTCATTACTGGTATGAACTTCATAGGCTTTCGTGGTTTATCTCCTGTAATCACAATTACTTCTCCGGTGGGTGCCTGAATTTCTATAGAGTTCTTATCACAGAGAATTCGAGCATGGTTGGCTACTAACCAATCCATTCCTAACACAACATCGAATTCAGCAAATTTCATAGGTAACAGATTTGTAGCAAATTTATGACCTGAAAGTCCTATTTCTATATTTTGCAAAACCTTATCTATTTTAACTGAATTCCCATCAGCCGTTTCGACTGTAAAAATCTGCCTAATGTTGGTTAAGGGTATATTAAGAGCTTGGCAGAATGAAGTATTAATAAAACTTTGGTTTGCACCAGAGTCAAATAATACTTTGGCGTAAATGTTGTGAACTAAGAACGTACCAGCTATCACATCTGGAATGAGTTCTGCTTCTTGTGTAGTTAGCTGGAATGCTCTGACATTCTTCTTTGTAGCTCCGTCAGTTGGTTTAGCTTTGTTGTCTGCTGATTTAACCAATTTAGGACATTCTGTTTTGAAATGTCCTACTTCTCCACAATTGTAACAGATTGTGGATTTCTTCCTGCAGTTTTCTTCACGATGTCCTACCATTTTACAAAAATTGCAGGTTACACTACATCTTCCAAAATGTTTCTTTCTGCAATTCCTGCAAAACGGCGGATTTGAAGATTGCCCTGTTCCTCTTTTCTTGCAGCTGTTATTATTACCCATATGAAATCCTTGGGTAATTTTCTGAGCCAGTTCCTTCTTCCTGTTTTCATCTTGCGTGCGTACCAGTTCGCCGGTTAAGGTATTAGCTAATTCCACCGCATCGTCAATCGTACGAGGTCTCGTAGCTTTAACGATGTTACGGATTTCACTAATCAATCCCCAAATATAGCGAGAAATGAGTACCGGTTCTAGCGAAGCCAGCGTTGGTACCACTCTAGCATATTCAAAGAATGTCGAAGTATAACCGCGACAATCTACACCCATCATTTTATGGTTTAAAAACTTATTTGCCATTTGATCTTTTTCATATTCGGGACAAAATTTTCTTTCTACAAGACTCTTAAATTCTTCCCAGTTCACGGCATAAGCCCTATTTCTTCCTTTAGCTTGTAACACCGTGTTCCACCATTCTAGCGCCCCTTCTTTGAAAAGATTTGACGCGTACATGACCTGATCATCTTTAGCACATTTACTTATTGCAATTACTGCTTCGGTTTTCTCTAACCAACGCAGTGATGCAGTTGCTCCTTCATTGCCTGCAAATTCAGTGGGTTTACAAGCAAGGAATTCTTTGAAAGTGCAACCAGGCGTTGCGGCTTTCATTTTCTTAGGAAATGGAGCTTGATGTGGTTCCTCATTATGATTAACATGATCATTGCCTCCGTTTACACTATTACTGAAGTTATCTTCAGAAATACGTTTGCTAGGAACGATTTGTTGCGGTTCTATTGGATTTTTAACAGTAGCAACAAATGCTGGAATAGCATTGGCTATCCCTTGAGCAACTATATTTTCTATATCCTGCCTAGTCATATATTGATCCCCCGGTTGTTGCTCAGATTGATTAATCTCATTAACTGGTTCATTATTAGCGTTTTCCATCTGATAATTAATATATATAATTTATTAGTATCAAATAAATAACAATTACACAAAACAATTATACAGAATTCATAACACCAATATAGCCAAAACTATCGATTCTCGATTTCCATTTATATTTAATAGTATGCATCAATACACACTATTATCTTACAAAGTTTTATTTGTAGTTATTTTACAGACTGATTTTACTTATTACTATTACACCACTACAGTTCCATAAACCCCCTATCTTTTGTCAGTTGGTGTTCTAGTAACGACGTTCCTTCTTATCGTAAGTCCAGGAGATCTGTCCCAAAATCTCTTGGATCCTATTCCCAGTATCTACTAGTTCTTTGTCAAAATGGCGAAGTTCAGCCATTTTCTCGTTACTCATTGGTGGATTTGGTAAAGGTTCTAGATTGAACTTAGGAAAAAGCTTATAGGGATGGTTTTGTAACAGTATTTCATTATTCAACCATTCGTCTATTTGCGAGTGGATTGAAAGGTTTGGAATAGCTGGTTCTAAGTTCATTGGTAGTTGTGTTTCAAGAGAATGAATAAAATCATTTTCATTAATAGGCTCAATAGTATCATCGTTTGCCATTATAAAATCTAGTTCTTCTTGAGATGGTAACCCCTCAATTTGCCTAGAGCTTTCCCCAATTTCCAATTTCTTAGGCTTGGTTTTCTCGAGAGGTAAAACGTTGAATTCTATAGGTTCTTCTATGTTTGGTATATACCTATTGAAATATCTGGAAACCTCTATTCTTACCGGATAGAGATTTAAATTCTGAAGGGCGTCAGACAAGTCACTCATGCTGTTTAGCAAAATTCACAAAATTACTAAGTTAAAAATCATAACAAAATTTTATAGAAAACTTTTAAATATTATTTCATACTGGGTAAGGTTTCTAGACTGTAGGTAATCCGGGTACTAAAACTTTGAGTCAAATTATTTTAAAGATTTATATTTATTGCTACAGTGGCTAGCATATAAAGATCTGCCCATACTGTACACAATTAATCAGATAATAAAACACATAATCATAAAATAATAATTAATAAGAAATTAAGTATTTTCTAAATACTTAATTGGCTTAAATTAGTGGCTCTAATACCACCTTTTTTCTGTCACGGCCCCCGACCCGGTTTGACCCGTTTCAGGAGCGGCGGGACAGAAATCCCGTGGTATTTAATTAACAGCGGAAGTTTCTTCAGGATATTTTTAAAACTGAAATATTTCCCGATTATTTTATTTCACAACTCGGGATAAAACCCGGTAATTTACAATCTTGAGATTTCACGAAGAAATCTCTTATTTTACAAAACATGTTTCTTTATTTTATACTGAGCCACTTCCTTAAGCTTCTAGTGCTTCTCGGCACTTTTCCTGGATCACAACAGATCACCTGAAACATGTTTGAAAAAAGTTTTGTCAGCGGGAAATACTGAGTGAATCATTCTTTTATAAAAACGACTCATGTATTATAATTCACAGTATTAAGATAGATTACAATGTTTATTTCAACCAAATACCCACAGTACTTGTCATCGACTCGTTTCGGTGACTGTGGTCATATTACTATTGAGTCCGTTCACCCAATAGTAACGACTATCATTAATTAGGGTTCGCCCACCTAAAGTGATAAAAACAGTAATGTGCACAATACCCCCACATACCGGCTGTAATTTGGTGACTACATAAACTTAATCACTGTAATTATAATCTTGAAAATAAACATACTTTTTGTAAACAGATTTGATAAAAAGAGAATGGCTCACATTGTAGATTTAATTGAGCAGAGCCTAGCCTACTGATTAGCCTTTTAACCTAAATTAATAACAGGCACACAATTCGGTTAGTAACTTAATACAGCATTTACGACAATTCACGAGATTAAACCCTCACAACGATTTACAAGTGCAATACTTAACAATTCAGCGGATTCACAACGAATGACAGAGTATAGTCCGAGTTCGAACAGCACTCAAACATTCAAGTCGAAATCACGATGAATAACAAAGTATAAACTCAATTTAAGCGGCACTTAAACAATCGTTGGATAGTTATAATCGATCGGACGTTGAATCGTAATAGCGATCGAGTTATTACCCTGATTGCGGCGTCGATTAGTGAATCGTGTGTGTTAATTGTGATAAACAGAGCTTATCTCAGTCTACGAAACGAATTTCTTCGTCGTTCAAGTACCAAAATGCGATTGCCAAGGCCTGCTATTTATAGTGAAAAATTGGCCAGGCTTACGGACCGTAATAATTAACCCTTACGGTCCGTAAGGGACACCTAATTTTTATAGAGTAGCCACGGTTGGGACTAGGCCTGATGACTTGACAGTTTCTCATAATTCGTTTTTGACAGCACGATTTTAAGATAATCGTGACTAGGGTTTTACCCCCCCCTGAGTTTTAGGGGCCCTGATCCTGATTCCGATTGTTCTGAAAATTTTAGGGTTTGTGCAGAATCACTTGGGTGTCTCAATTAGGGTTTCCTATTGGTCAAATTAATTTAATAAATATAACTTTTGATGAGAGTTGTTACAATAGGACCATTCGAGGTCATCGAATGTGTCGGATCAGTTGCTTATAAGTTAAAATTACCTGAAGAGCTCAGTGGTATTCACAATGTATTCCACATCTGCAATCTGAAGAAGTGTTTCGCTGATGAATCACTAGTCATACCACATACAGATGTGCACATAGAAGAGAGCTTGAAGTTTGTTGAAAAACCTGTGTTGATCGAGGATCGACAGGTTAAGAAGCTTCGAAGGAAGCATTTGCCAATAGTAAAGGTTAAATGGGACGCCCGAAGAGGTCCCGAGTACACATGGGAGGTTGAGTCCACAATGAAAGAAAAGTACCCTCATTTATTTCAGTAAATCTCGTGGTCGAGATTTCTTTTAAGGGGGTGAGGATGTAACACCTCGAAAAATTCATGTTCAATAAAATAACGACACGTGTCGTGCAATACAAAGTGTTATAAACCCGGATCTAGTCAAGGATGTATGGTAGGATTTAAAAGCGTCGACATGTTAATTAAATACCTCTGAACGACCTAATTATAAATCCCAAGACCCTAATCTATATTATAAACATCCGATATACTCAAATCCGGTAAATGCAAGCAATGATTGATTCAAATTACACAAGAATGGGATCCTACGAGGATATGCACGACAACCTTCATTTACGGCACTATCAAAAGGATCCAAGAAAACTTTATATCATATCAAGGTGGTGTAAACTGTTCATGACCAAAACAAGAGGCCCCATACTGGAAATAATGGCCCAAAATCGTATTACACTAGTTGCCTGTTCGAAGCTCGAAAGGGCAAAGATTTTTGCCCCTGATAAAGGGCTTACGGACCGTAAAGGACCCCCTTACGGTCCGTAAGGCTTTGCCAGCGACAATAAAATCGACAGCAGCCTGTATAAACGCTATAACCGACTTAAAAAGATATTTTCCACTTCCATGGGCGACCTCTACATGCTTTTAGACCTTAGGGACACTTGTGGATGATCCATGATCAGTTGTAGCATGAATTGTCATGATCACAAGCCATAAAATTCACTATAAAAGGCCCTCATGTTGCAACATTTTGATCATACCTTCCATCTGCTTTTGTGGAGCTTCCTGGAGCATAAGATCAGTCCCCAAGCATCTCTAATCGTGCATTAGACCTTGGTAAGAACCCTTGACCCTCCTTAATTGAGTTTTACTTAGTTATTAGCTTAAAAGTCAAACCGTCGTAATTAACGTTTGACTTAGCGATTAATCATTAACGGTCCAGTGAATAGTCGAATTGAAGGTAGTTATAAGTTGGTAATTATGTGGGCATTAAACCCTTAAAAGGGCACCCTCTGATTCCCGCTCTAACTAGATCAAATGTCGGGTCAAAGTTGTTTATAAAAAGTCAACAGAAACTTAATTTGTGAATTAACATGTAATTAGCAATGTAGAAGGCATGTAACCTATTTTACCACTCATATAACTTAGTAATAAATGTAAGAACATGTCTAAGCATGTTCGACCCGACAATTTTCTGTTTAGACCCGGTTCGGAACCGAAAGTCGCAAAACTTTGACTTTTGCTTCGACTTCAGTTCTGACCCGATTTAGTATGATTTGGAAATGCCTTAGAGCTTCCTTAGGACCAGGTTACATGATAGTATAACCCTCTGTGGTTGGTTCGTTGATTGTCCGATTCGTTTACACGTTTCCGTTAATTGCTTAATGTTGACCATAATGCCCTTTCGACCATAAAACGAGAGTTTTGGAAATGTGAGAGGACAATAATATTTGATACTGATTTATAAACATGTCCCTAAAATTTCATATCAGTTAGAGGTCTAGATTAGGAGTTATGCTCATTAGCGCACTTAAAAGGCGTTTTGTTAATTAAACGGCGCAATTAGCATAAAGCCTATCTAAACCCAATTTTTGACACCAAACCTTTTACCCACTGATGTAAGATAATATTTTGGGATTTTTAAAGATTTTTAATTATTTTTAACCTGCTCATAACCTAAGGTTATGGCGTTGATTCGGTAAATACCGATTATACCCTTTTTGTTCATAAAATGAGTTTTACTTAATATTTTGACACCAATCCAATTGTTACTGATTTTATATAATAAATGAAATATTTTGAACTTTATAACCTGATCAGAAAACTCAGATTTCCTGTATAACCCGGAAATCGCTTAAAATGGCTTTTTACGCGTATTAAACACCTAGTATGGGTTTAAAACCATTTTGTCAAATAAGACTTATCACCAACTGATATGACATATTAAAAATAAGTTATTTTACTGATTTATTCAGACCCGAATCTCAGAATTTCATTTAATCTCTTTTATAATCTTTAAAATGACCAAAATACCCATACGGGGCTTAAATTAAGGTTAAACTCGTTTTGGGCATAATGGAAGGTATCCTACTGATATCACAACCTATTTAAGGCATATTAACTTAGGAAAACTGTAAATGACTCTCATGGTTACCCGTTACGCCTCTTGCGCGTTCGGTTCGGTTTATGTAACTAGTTTGCATAAATTAGCCGAAACGGGTCATACCTTATCATTTTTATCTCAAAATCCAGAATGTGTTTAGTTTACCCATATTATACAAGTCTTCAAACTTGTCGGGTCCAAACTACATTCTATTCCGGTCTTCGCTTAATCACGCGTTCAAACCGTATCTTTCCTTAAAACTAACCGGTCTAAGTTTAGGCTTAAATAAAGACCCGTTAGGATTCTAATAGGTTATTATAAACCTTCGTTCCAGAATAGGAGACCCGGTAAAAGCTACACGTGCTTGATATTTGTGGTTGATACTTGCAAAGGTAAATACTTTTAACTTATTTTCCCTTATACGGGCTTGGGGTACGATATATAAAATACCGCTTGGTCCAGCATTGAATCTTTAATCGAATAGAGGTTAAATCATTGATATGCTCCGTTTTGAAATGTTTTGTTTGCTTAAAGCCTTTGGGGTGGTTAATGACCATGTCCCGGATATCCTTGGCATCATCTTACGAGATGGCCACGACCTGAGCACGGGGTGTAGGCATTTAAATATTGTGTTGTTTGACTGTAATGTTACCAACCACGTCACGATACTCCCCACCGGGCCCACCGGTAATACGTGGAAATATCGGGGTGTGACAAGAAGACAGAAAGGTCAAGTTCCTCAAGCACAAAAGATTGGTACTTATCAAAGTCAAGTGGGATTCGAAAAGAGGACCCGAGTATACCTGGGAGCTAGAATCGGAGATGAAGCGAAAATATCCTCACTTATTTCAATAAATCTCGATGACGAGATTTTAAATAAGGTGGGGAGGATGTAAGGACCTGCAAAAATGTCCCAAAACGACCCGTAAGTGAAAACCCGGACCCATGAAACCCTAATGTGCATGAAAAACCAAGAAAACAAGAAAATTGAGTTTCAGGCGGGCCGCGTAAATGTTAAGCATAGCCTTACGCGGGCCGAGTCAACTTAAAGTTGACCTGATAGGCATGACAGGCCACGTGTCGCACACGTGGCATACCTAGGTGTGACACGGAAGCCCTAGTCGTAGACTAGGTGGCTCTCGCGGGCCGCGTAAGAGCCTATTAAGGCTTACGCGGGCCGCGTAAAACTCAAAAATCAGCTATAAGTAGCCTGTGCATGGGACTTTCACCTGTGCTCGAAAATCTCATTCAAAAACGAAGTATACTGCTCAAATTCGAAGTTTTACGTAGGAAAACGCTGCTACGATTACAGGGTATTAACTCAATCACTGCTACGATATAATGTTCGATCGAATGAAACCAATCTGATGGATGTTTAAGTGTTGCCCGAACTCGGGCTATACTTTGTCATTCGTCGTGAGGGTTTTAATCTCGTGAGCTTATCGTAAATGTTGTATTAAGTTACTTACCTAGTTTCGTGTGCATTGTTATTTAAACTAGGTTACAAGGCTTATCAGTAGGCTAAACTCTGCCCGTCTAAATTTGCAATGTGAGTCATTCTTTTTTTTTATCAATAATGTTTTACAATACTCCAACAATTTTCAAAAGTTATAATTACAGGGATTAAGTCGTGGTTATCTTGAATCACTGGCTAGTGGGGTATTGTGCACATTACTAATTTCTAACGGTTAGGTTCATCAACCTAACAGTGATAATCATCACTACTTGGGTGAAAGGACCCAATAGTGGTATGACCATCGTCACCAGGAGGTGACACGGCGCCAGATAAAAATAAGATTGTAGCCATTGTAATCGCTCTTATGCTGTAATTTATAACTATGTGTCATTTTACCAAATTTGAATGACTCGCCAGTATTTCCCCGCTGATCAAATATTTTTAAAACATGTTTCAGGTGACCTGCTGTGAATCAAGGAAAAGTGCTACGGAGCACTAACAAGCTTGAAGTAGTGGCTCAGTCAAATAAATAAACATGTTTTGTGAAACTAGGGAATTCTTTGTGAAATTCCTCTATTGTAAATTACGGGGTTTATCCCAACTTATGAAATAAAATAATTGGGCTTTTTCAAGTTTTAAAAGATCATGTTAAACTTCCGCTGTCAACTCAAATAATAAATACCATTGGTTTTTGCCTCGCGGCTCCTGGACAGGGTAAAACCAGGACGGGGGCCGTGACATTCATGGCGATTGTCGAAGATATACTTTGATGGAGTTTAAAGCTAAAAGCACTAAATTTTAAGCTAAAAGCACTAAATTTTTGCTGTTAGGTTCGTAAATTTCTTGGTGTTGTTCTTAGATTTTAAATTGTTGCTTTTAGATTCGTAAATTTCTTAGTTTCGTTTTCTTGAATTCTATGTAATTTTGTAAAGTACAATAACAAACAGTGGTTTGAACATTTGTTTGCATTTTGGTCAATAGATAATGGAAACCCATGTTAGGTTGAACAGTGTTTTTAAGAGGAAAACAGTGTGAGAAGTCAATAGATCATATTAAGTTAAACATCTGTTTAGGGTTAAATAGATGTTTAGCCTTTAACAGATGTTTGGCCTTTTATATCAGAGGTTTGGACTTAAACAGTTGTTTGAACTTAAACAGATGTTTGGCCATAAACAGATGTTTGACCTTAAACATATGTTTTACCTTAAACAGATGTTTCGCCTTCTGTATCAGATATTTGGACTTAAACAAATGTTTGACCTTAAACAGATGTTTGGCCATAAACAGATATTTGGCCTTAACCAAACATCTGTTTAAGGTCAACATCTATTTCAGTATTGGCCAACATTTGATTTACTTTTGGTCAACATCTGTTTGAATTTTGGTCAACATCTTATTTTTTAAACAAGTACAAAATCCCAAATCACCCTATCATTTAAGTGCATTGAAGTAAAAGTGGAAATGATATTATTCATGTGGTCCTGTTGTGGTTTTGTTTGACCTCTAATATGGGTTCATGATCTAATCCGGTGATTTGAAGACATTGTTGTTTCATGTTTATACTAATAAATAAAAATCAAGTACACTTGGATGATTATTAAGCTCCTCATTTTGATTGTTTGGGTATAGTATTCTTGAAATTTGTATTTTTTTGCAAACAGATGTTTATGGGCAAACATCTGTTTATGGCCAAACTTCTGTTTATGAGCAAACATCTGTTTAAGCTCAGACCTTTATTTATGTTAACAATGTTTATATGTAACAGTGTTTTTCACATCAGTGTTTTATAGTCTGTTAGGTTGTTAGATGTCATCACCTCAGTGTTTTATATGTAACAATTTTTATGACATCAGTGTTTATATGTAACAGTGTTTACCCCAACAGTGTTTATATGTAACAGTATTTATCACATCACTTCATTGGTTTGATCTGTACTATAAATTAAACAGTTGTTTCATTTTTATACTAATAAATAAAAATAAAGTACACTTGGATGATTATTAAGCTCCTCATTTTGATTGTTTGGGTATAGTATTCTTGAAATTGGTCTTTTTTGCAAACAGATGTTTATGGGCAAACATTTGTTTAAGCTCGAAGATTTGTTTAAGGCCAAAAATCTGTTTATGGCCAAATTTCTGTTTATGGGCAATCATCTGTTTAAGTTCAAACTTTTGTTTAAGTCCAGACAACTGATATATAAGGTGACACATCTGTTTAAAAACTTGTTACAACCACTGTGTTGGTTGAAACATTTGATTGTTAAAAGTTTTACACTGCTGAAATACAACCTCTGTTTCTTCAATCTTCGTGTTGACCACTGACTTACCAAACATTAGTGTTTAAAAAACTGTTGGGTATCCACTGATAGGAAAAAATAGCCACTGCTTACTTTTTTATTGTTGATATCCATTGATATTGACCATCAACGGTTTTCCTAAAAAACAGCCACTACTCACATTTTTATTATTGATGGTGTTAATTAGTGATAGATTGAAATTATCAAATAAAAACTAGAATTACAATGAAATTACCATTTTACCTAATCGTTACATTCCAATGTGATAAGAGTTCCTCCAACATTGTTTTCGTGATAAAATTTAAAGTTATATTAAAACAAAAAAAAAAAACTTGATGACTATTTGTTGCAAATCAAATCAGTAATTAATGCTAATTTCTTGAGCTTTGGACATTTAAAATATGCAAAATGTGAATTTCAAACTGACGGTTATTATCTCTTAATTAAAGTTAAAATAAAAATTAGAAAAGTCATCATGACAATTGCTTTCAAATCAGATCACTGATAATATCAGTAATTTGAAATTCAAAATATGCAAAATGGTAATTTAAAATTGACGTTCTCTTTTTTTTTTCCTACTTTGCATATCATTTCTAATATTTAATTAGTTTAATAAAGCAGGATATAAAGATATACACTACTTACCTTTCAGTTCCCAATAAACATCAGTTCCCAATAAACATCATGACAATTGTTTTCAAATCAGATCAGTAATTACTGATAATATCAGTAATTTTAAAATTCAAAATTCAAACCATATATTCTTATCCTATAAATAAGATATAATTATCTGGTTTCACATTCAAATCTCGCTCGCTCATATATGTGAGAGTATCTTTCTCTCTCAAATGCATCTTTCTCGTGATTCAGCCGCTAATCTCCGATTACACTTCTTTGTTCGAATGTTTGTTGATTATGTTTACATGTTATCATTCCAGTATCATTGTTCCAACATCGTCGTTTCAATGAAAATTCGCATCCCACATCAACCTTTCAATATCGATGCTGCAGTATCATTGTTGCAACATCGTGAAAAGTTGCATGTGCTACCTTCTTTGATGGCAGAGTTGCAGATTCAACGGACGATATGTATCTTCTATCTTGAAAAGTTGCATGTGCTATCTTCTTTGATGGGAGAGTTGCATTGTTTGATTTTCGTTAAATCGAAAGTCAGGTTTTCTTGCGCTAGGAAGATTTTCTTCTTTTATAGAAAGTATAGATTCGTCCAATATCATGAAAACTCAGATGTGCTACAACAGTTGAGAAAAGACCTTTGCATTTTAGGTTTGTTTCTTATTTGTGTTGTCAGTAATATAGAGTGCGGTGATAGAGACGTGCAGTTCATGGCGATGCTGAAGGACATACATCGAGAGGTTCAGCAATCGATGGAGTTGAAACTAAAGTTTCTTAATTCTTGCTGTTATTCTTAGATTTGAACTTTAATATTGTTCAGTATGTGATGTAATTATTGGACTTTTAGTTTTAAGGTCATGAATAAATGAATAAATTTAATTTTATGAATCTATGTTGTGTTTTATTTTTACTTATTATTTAGTGTTTCAGTAATATTTAGATTATGTTGATGTTGAATTGTGTCTGAACATATGTTTGGTAAGTCAACAGAGGTTTAATAGTGTCAAGGATTTGTTTGATGGTCAACCTCTGTTTCTTCATTCTTCATGTTGACCACTCACTGACCAAACATCTGTGTTTCAATCACTGTTGGCTATCCACTGATAGTTAAAAAATAGTCACGGCTCACATTTTTATTGTTGACATCCACTGATATTGACAATCGTTGGTTTTCCTAAAAAACATCCACTGCTCACATTTTCAACAGGGATGTAATGCAATGAGTCCTCTCAAATGAATAGACGGACACTTGCTTCCTCTCAAAGGGTTATGGTGTGGTTATAACAGCTTATCATGCTAAGGACTGTTATAATTAACCACTGCTCCTTATAAAGACTGATGGGCTTATTGACTCATGAGGCCTATGCACTGTTGAAGACAAAGCCCTGTTAAAGACAAGTACTTATGTACCTAAAGCCTGATCAACGAAAGGAAAACTACTGCTTAGTAGCAGCAGTGTTTCAGCATCTACAGCGGATTCAACTTTAGTATTTATGTATCAATGTTTCTTATGTAACAATGTTTAGTGTAGCAGTGGTTCTCTATACTTTATCTCTCGAGACAAACCCTATACAAACTCAAAGACGAACCACTGTCCAACAACAAAAGTGGTTCAGCATCAACAGTAGATATTCTACCTTTGTTTATGTTAACAGTATTTATATGTAACAGTATTTATCACATCAGTGTTTTATACTCTGTTAGATTGTTAGATTTCATATCACTGAGATGTTTATATGTAACGCTATTTATCACATAACCCCATTTTGATTGTTAGATTTCATATCACTGATCTGTACTATAAATTGAACAGTGGTTTAATCTTTATACTACTAAATAAAAATGAAGTACACTTGGATGATTATTAAGCTCCTCATTTTGATTGTTTGGGTATAGTATTCTTGAAATTTGTCTTTTTTTGCAAACAGATGTTTATGGGCCAACTTCTTTTTAAGGTCAAACATTTGTTTAATTTCAAACATTTGTTTATGTCCAAATATTTGTTTAACTCCAAACAACTGATATAGAAGGTCAAATATCTGTTTAAGGTCAAACAATCTCAAAATAGTTAAAAATGATAGTTTTCTCTAATCCTTAAAAGTCTGTTACAACCACTGATTTGGTTCAAACATCTGATTGTTAAATGTTATCCACTGTTGAAAGACAACTTCTGTTTCTTCAATCTTCATGTTGACCACTGTCTGACTAAACATCAGTGTTTCAATAACTGTTGGCTATCCACTGATAGTTAAATAACAGTCATTGCTCACATTTTTATTGTTGACATCCACTGATATTGACCATCATTGGTTTTCCTAAAAAACATCCATTGCTAACATTTTTATTATTAACGGTGTTAATTATTGATAGATTGAAATTATCAAATAAAAACTAGAATTACAATGAAATTACCATTTTACCTAATCGTTACATTCCAATGAGATAAGAGTTACTCCAACATTGTTTTCATGGTAAAATTTAAAGTTAAATTAAAAAATAAAAAAAATTCTTGATGACTATTTGTTGCAAATCAAATCAGTAATTAATGCTATTAGAAAAGTCATCATGACAATTGCTTTCAAATCAGATCAACAAACTACTGCCCATAGCCAAGAAAGTATAACTTAGCAGATGTTTCCTTTGGCAAACATATACCATAGCAGTGGTTTTGAAATTGCCGGTAATTTCAAATTCAAAATGCCTTGGGATATGTACTTTGCAATTAATGCACGTCAAGCAATCACTTCTGTCTTATGGTAAAGGCATCTTATAGGTAAATGAATAGGTTAATTGTAATTATAATAACATGTTTAATTTTATATTTTCCCATGTAAATGCATTAAAAGCCTAACGAGTGTCGCATCATATTCTTTCGTCTGACGATGTATTTAGTCATAACCGCCTTCATTTGGTATATAAAATACATTGGGCAAAGGTTTAGATCATTAACGTTTTCATCCATCTACTCAATTATCTTCAAAAAATTTGTTGACGAGATTTTCACCAGGCTCTCTGCAGAATGGAAAAATTTGGGTTTCAAGTGATTGTTGACGAGATTTTCACAAGGCTCTCTGCATAAGATATTGGTCGTTTCAAATGTCTTTCCAAGAATTTTTATAGGGAATTGTCAAGTCATGCTTTTCAGATGATGCATGTTATCCGAAATGGAGATTCAATACAAAAGAAACTACTATCCTTTAAAGACACGTCAATTGTCATTGATGACGTAGTTGGTGGTAATTTGGATGTTGTTAGTAGCAAAACCTTAAGTTTTCCTAACAATGTGCACCCTAGCTTCTTACGTATTCTATCTTCATTTAATGGTTTGTTGTTAGTTTGCAATGAAGGGATTTGCTGTCAGTTGATTCTTTGGAATCCAACTATCAGGCGGTATAAGGTTTTGTGTGATGACTACTTCAATTACAATCATCATCGAAACTCTGATACTGGTGGAATTTATTTTGATCAGTTCAATGATCTGAAAGTGCTGAACATCAGATGTTACCGTAATGTAACTGCTGCTCGTGTTTACTCACGACGTCGTGAGTCATGGAGAACAATAAATTTCGGTAGCGTAAACAATTATGGTTCAAGTCGTTATTCATGGTCTACAGGAGTTTATGCTGATAAAACCATATATTTTATGGTTTCAAATTATTGGTATCCACTAGGTGAGAGGAACATCGTTGCTTTTGATGTTCTTAGTGAGACTTTCAGAATGCTTCATTTTCCCGAGAGTATTGTAGTCAATCCTTGCCAAGGGCATTTTTTGACCATCGGAAAGAGGTTGCATTTGATTGTTATTGGAAAGTCTGCTGAGCTAACTGCTGATTTGCTCAGATATGAAGAAGAAGGCTGGATGAAGGTGTTTGTTTTCAATAATCCTCGTGTAGTTGATTATGTAGATAGTCGCCGAAGTACTAATATAATTGAAGACAACAAGTGGCTGATAACAAGCATCTGGGAGGATATGATTGAAGTTGATCTGAGCAACGAACTTCTGAAATACCTCCAACATGTTGACAACTACAATGGTCCGAAAGGAGCTTTACTTATCGAAACTACTGTTTCACCAATTGATTAGGAATTAGGATCCTGTATTTTATTGAATGCTATTTGCTGTTTTGATAATTGTATTTTTTATATAATTAGTTGTGTTAAAATTATTAATCATGTTTGTTATTTAAATTAAGTAAATGAATATTGATGTTTGAGAGTGTAAAAGCTTGTAATATTGGCAAAGGTCTGTTTAAATGACCAAAGCTCTGTTATTGGGAACAGATGTTTCAAAATTAAACAGTGGTTGATACATCTGTTGACTTGGGTCAACAGATGGATGAACTTTGTATGCTGTTTGACACTTGTAGTTTTTATATAATTAGTTGTGTTAAAAATATTAACCATGTTTGTTATTTAAATTAAGTAAATAAATATTTAGGTTTGAGAGTGTACAAGCTTGAAGTATTGGCAAAGTTATGTTTAAATGATCAAAACTCTGTTATTAGGAACAGAAGTTTGAAAATAAAACAGATGTTTGGAACTACTGTTAAGAAAACCGTGGTTGAAACTACTGTTTGGTTAAAATGGTGGTTTAAAACCAATGTTGGGTTAAAATAGTGTTTTGTGGAGGTTGGAGGGGATTGAAACGACTGTTGGGTTAAAATGTAGTTTTTTGGAGAAGGAACATGCTTGAACTACTGTTTATATAATGACTGTTGTTAAAGCTCAGTGATTTAATCCACTGATAGTTATAGTCAGCTACTATTTTTATTTTCATCACTGTAAACTACTGATATTGATTCATCAGTGGTTTCCTAACAACTGTCATCCATTATTCATCAGAGGTTGTGACGTGGACAGTACTTAGCCGTCAGATATTTGTATGTTGTTTCACGCATTGATTTGGAATTAGTATGCTGTATTCTATTGATTGTTGTTTGCTTTTTTGAACTTTGTTTATTATATAGTTACCTCTGTTTTACACTTGTAGTTTTTATATAAGTAGTTGTGTTAAAATTATTAACCATGTTTGTTATTTAAATTAAGTAAATAAATAAATATTTAGCTTTGAGAGTGTAAAAGCTTGTAATATTGGCAAAGGTATGTTTAAATGATCAAAGCTCTGTTATTGGGAACAGATGGATGAAAACAGATGTTTGGAACTACTGTTGAGAAAACTGTGGTTGAAACCGCTGTTTGGTTAAAATGGTGGTTTAAAACCATTGTTGGGTTAAAATAGTGTTTTGTGGAGGTTGAAGGGGATTGAAATGACTGATGAGTTAAAATATTGTTTTTTTGGAGAAGGAAGATTCTTGAATCACTGTTTATATAAGGATTGTTGTTAAAGCTCAGTGTTTTAATCCACTGATAGGCTATCCACTGATAGTTATAGTCAGCTACTGTTTTCATTTTCAGCACTGTAATATTGGCAAATGTATGTTTAAATGATCAAAGCTATACACATATCTATATATTCTGTCAATATATGTTATGCATGTTAAATATCTTTTATATTTACTTATAGTTGTCTTTTATCTATAATAAATAACACGTTTTGGTACAATATCTATACACATATCTATATATTCTGTCAATATATGTTATGCATAATTTTCTAAGAATCGACCCGTGTTTGCACACAGGTCTTACCGCTTCAGTGGTTGAAACACCAGTTGTTCCAACAACTGTTAGTCAGCAACCTTCCACTCAAATCACTACCACTCAATCCATCAAAACACCACCAACCTCTCTTAAACCCAAAAGGAGAAGGGTAACCAATGTTGTCCTAGATGATGACACTTCACCACCACAAACAACCACACAATCACTGCCACTTGTACCTGTTCCAATGTTTTCCTAGATGTTAAAATGTGTGTTGAAAGCATTTCTCCTGTGTTTGATTGTGTGCAAAGTTTATTTCCATTTTAATTCTGCTACATTACTTGTTTATCTTCTTAATTCTTAAACAAAAACACAATAAAAAAGAAATTCAGATCCTAACAATCTCTAATATGGGTTCATGATCTAATTCAGTTATTTGAAGACATTGTTGTTGAATCGAATGAGATTGTTGATGTAATGTGGTCGTATTAATAACAAATAGTAATTAATCTAAATAACTTTCCCGAGCCCGGAAAGCAATTTCAGGTAAAAACCTAGTATCAGTATATGTATATATTTGTGGCATTATTATAATCACCAACGATATATGTTTTCAACTATAGGCTGGAATAAAATAGAGTGTAGGCCTCATTAGCCAGCGAATTCCCATTTTTCTCTATATAATAAAAAAGTTAAAAAAAGAAAATATCTCAAGCCAGCTACAGCTGTGAAATAAATATGAAACAGGTTAAAAGTTTAACCTAACCTCTAATATTCAGGCTTCTGCGCCGCTCATCCTCTCCTCTGCTACCATCGTCTTCATTCAAGATCACTCATCCACCGTCCGTTACAGGTATCACGTTTTTTTCTATTATTATTTTTTTAATTTTATTTATTTTCTCCACCTAAACTTTTAATTTTCACGGAAGAATGATTTTTTTTGAATAAAGATAGCGTGTTTATTTGATTGATCTATTAATTGGTGATGAATTGGTATTCACGGTGACAAATTTGTGTACTAAGAGAATCTAGGAGCTATAAACGCCATTTATTTGCTGGAATTTGACCATCTATTTTGCATTTAGTTGTTTTTGGTGTCTTGCAGTGTAATATCTGTTGATATTCTGTTATTTTTTACATTTAGTTAAGTTTTTGTTGGATAATAGCAAATTTATGGAGTCACAGTGTAAGGTGAATGTGAATTTTAATAGTTTTAGTATTGGATTATTCACTGGTAAGTGAGCTAAATAAAGAGAGAATTTTGGTACCTAGAATTTACACACATTTAGGGCTTTTTTTCTTAGGGATATCTGGTTGATTCGAAGCAGCTTTGTGAGGTGTTGAACTATTGATTTAAGGGAGATAGCTACACACACATCTTCACATCATAAAATATAAACATTAAATACTTTTTGAGTGGCTGTAAATGAGCATGATACCGCACCTTTATGTCCCTAGTTTGTTTTATGTGAACAATATTGACAAGCAATAGAGAAATCTACGGAGCATTGTTAGGGATTCGGGTTGCACACACACACACACACACTCTATCTAAACTGCGGAAAAGTTGAAAACACGAGCGCAAAAAAGTTTACGTGGTTTGGTTACGTTGTGTAACCTACGTCCACGGGCTGCAATTCTGCAACCAGGATTTATTGTTCCTATGCCTTTCACACTTGCGAGGAGTTACAAGTACAAGAATGGATATAAATAGAGATACGTCTAGGGTTTATTACTCTCGGAACAAGAAAACTAAACATGCTCAAAATCTCAAATAAAAAAGACAAGGTCCGGCCCCAAGCTCCCTTGTCTTCGATCCCATCAGGTTCATTGCTGCATCTTAAGGACTAGTAGAAGACTTGAATTTGCCCATCTCACTTGTTAAAAAGGCTATATGCTGTTGTGTACTTCTTTGCTAGTTTTGTATAAGGTGTGCAATGGAAGTTACAACTAAGATCTTAACAAAATGAATAGAAATCATGGTTTCCGAGTCTTTAGGTAAGGCAACCAGGGAAAGATCACATACAGTAGGTGGAAGTTTGTGACTTGTGGGAAATTTTGAGTTGGTAGTGATATGCAAAAACATGCCATGTCTGGTATTAGGATGATGTGGTTATGTGAAGCATACTAGCTATATATAATGTAAATAAATTAAAAGACGCGCTATCCCATCTATAGACCTTTATGATCACGATTCATTGGTTGTCTTCAGGTACATTCCCATTTTTGTATCCTCATGATCATGATTCATGTAGAGGCTACCTCAAGTAGGACTCGTAAGTTGTAAGCCGTAATCATACTGAAATCGTTGACCTCTTCAACTAGAGTTTTGAGGGTTTCTTATTAATGCACCAGGTCAATAATTTGAGATGAAGTAGAGACTAATAAACACTGTGAAGTCCCATTGCACAAGCATGGGGACTAACCCAAGCTTGTGAAGAGCAGAAGGTGCACAGTGTTTTGAGTTTTGTTTTCAACAGGCTAAATCTACATAGTGATGGAAGTAGTGTGTGGTGTGCTAACTTTTATCAAGTCATTCTTTCGTAGTAGAATTTTGACAACAATAACATTGATTGAATCTCAATAAGTTCATCCTTTTCTTTTTCTAGAATCTCAACCAATGCCTTTACCAGAAGTTTAAGAGCAGAAGGCTTGTCACTTGTATTGGTAGAGAATCATAGGCTTAAACGTCTCAGTCTGAAGTGAGCTTGGAAGTCTTGTCATTCATGCTAGAAACACCAGAATTAAAACTAGTTTTTTCAACTAGGTCTATATATAAAGTGAAGGATATTAAACTAGCACAAGTAGAGTTATGCACATATGCTTTTGTTTTGTAATTTATGGTCATTAACTACAATGAGCACAACTCTATAATCTTTTCTTGTGATGGATGGCAGCAGTAAGATTAAGAGATTTACACTAACCATGATGAAGTGATGGGTGGTATACTGGTATTATCAAGAACATTATTTGTGGATGTAGCATAGTTCTATTCTTCGGCGGTCTAAACTCTTAAGATATTAGCAAAATATCCAAATATAGTTTATGTGATTGGCTTTTGCTTTGGCAGTTTTGCGTGTTATATTTGAATTAGCAATTCCTAAAACCATAATAGTGACCGGTCAACTTTCAAGCGTATTTTTGTTTTTATGACAAATCAGTTAATATTAAGCACCGTTATTGTGCATTTTTGAATTGCTCATTGGTTGAGTATATTCTCAATTCATGTGCATTAACTTGCTGCAGGCATAAAGGAACAGGAAAATAAATCTCGGTCTTGATAATATTGCTATAAATTATTCTACAACATCCATTTAGCTCTCCTTTGACAATGCATGAACATAATTTATGTATTTTTGATTTCTCGACCTTAGTAGTTGCTCTTCCACCTCTTTTCTTTGCTATTAATTGCATTGTTGATGTTACATTGTAACTCTAGAAGCTAGATACAATTTTCCATATATCATCTGGAATCTAAATATTGGAAGGTCATTGATTCACTGATTTTCCCGTTGAATTTGCCTTTTGAACTCTTTGAGCCATATATCTAACTAATGGCACACATTCTATCACTTTGTCACTCCGTTTCTCCTTTGCATTTGTTTCAATCTTCCCATTGTTGTCTTCTTTCTTCTGTAAATGCATCTGGCTTCTGTCTATCAATCCCAGTTGCTGTTCGAGCTTTTATTCTTAAAAATATAAGATGCCAAGGACACGTGCAAAGGCGAATGCAAGTTTGGTACCTGTCAAGATCGAAGAACTGGTTCCCAAGATAGAACCTGAAGAACAGGTGGACTTTGACGCGGATATCGAGGAGGAGGTTGAATACGAAGAAGTCGAGGAGGAAGTTGAAGAAGAAGAAGAGGAAGAAGTCGAAGAAGAAGTAGAGGAAGAAGAAGAGGAGGAAGAAGAAGAGGAAGAGGAGGAAGAAGAAGAAATGGAAAACGTTGAAGACAAAGAAGATGAAAAGAAAAAACATGAAGAACTTCTTGCACTTCCTCCGTATGGTTCAGAGGTCTATCTCGGTGGAATTCCGTTAAATGCATCTGAAGATGACTTGAAAGAGTTTTGCGAATCTGTAGGAGAAGTCACAGTGGTAACTCTCTCTCTCTCTCTCTCTCGTGTTATTCGATATAATATATATCTATATTGATGTTAACAAACGTATAACAGGTCCGGATAATGAAAGGCAAAGACTCGAGTGAGAATAAAGGCTATGCTTTTGTGACCTTCAGGACTAAGGAGTTGGCTTCTACTGCCATCAAGGAGCTTAATAACCGAGAGTTGAAGGTATTGCAATAGTCTTAAAACTTTTTATAAACAATATTACACTGTTTATAAGTGGTTTAAAGTGCTATCCTAGCATTTAATGATGCTGCATTCGATTAAAATTTTTGCATTTCTCAGGTATTTGACGACACATTGTTGGTTTTTACGTAATTTCAGGGTAGGAGGATCAAGTGTTCAACGTCCCAAGCGAAACATAAATTATTTATCGGTAATGTTCCTAAAAACTGGAAACTGGAAGACATGGAGAAGGTTGTCGGAAGAGTTGGACCAGGCATTGAATCCGTAGAGCTATTAAAGGTTTGAATAGGATTAATTCGATTGTATGTGTATACCTGCGTGTAATGTGTGAGCATCTAATATTTTTTTTTGTCTATTTTATTACAGGATCCACAAAACTCTAGACGAAACCGTGGTTTTGCTTTTGTCGAGTATTATAACCATGCCTGTGCAGAGTATTCAAGACAAAAGATGTCAAACCCTAAATTTAAGCTTGACGATAACGCTCCAACCGTTAGCTGGGCTGACCCAAAAAATGCCGAGTCCTCAGCTTCTTCTCAGGTGCTTATAGAAGAATATTGAATACTTTCCCCGTTTTCAGTTATAGTTTACTCACGTCATTATTTCATGTTCTTTTTAATTCAGGTTAAGGCAGTGTATGTGAAAAATTTGCCAAAAAACGTAATGCAGGAGCAGTTAGAAAAGATATTCGAGCACCACGGGAAGATTACAAAAGTTGTTCTTCCTCCTGCAAAACCAGGTCATGAGAGGAGTAGGTTCGGTTTTGTTCATTTTGCGGACCGATCAAGTGTGTTGAAGGCTCTTAAGAACACCGAGAAGTATGAGCTTAATGGTAATGATGATGACTGGTTAACTATTACTTGTGATGCTTACCAGAAAAAAATAAAAAAAATAATTTGACACGTTTGGGTTTCGTATAATTAGGCCAAACACTGGAGTGCTCCCTTGCTAAACCGCAAGCGGACCAGAAACCGTCCGGAGGATCTTCAAGCGCACAGAAGGCTGCTGCTATACTTCCGAGCCACGCTCCTCGTATCGGTTATGGTTTGGTTGGTGGTGCGTATGGTGCTTTGGGTGCAGGCTATGGTGCTCCAGGGTATTCACAGGTGCACTTTTTTTTTAATTTATATATATATAATCTATTTAGTTTACATCAAAAGGCAGACGCACACTTAATCTTTTATACTAGTAACATTACCCGCACGTTGTGGCGGAAGTTTGGTCGACACCGGTTCGGTTCATTATGGTATCGATACGATACCGGCACCCGAGTATAACAACCGAAAGAGAAACATAAAATACAGTTGAAAGAAAAGTTTATTGAAGTTTAGGGGTTGTTTGATAACTTTATTAAAGTTTAGGGTGTAAGAAGTAAACTTAGTAAACTACAGGGGGTGAAAGTGAAAAATCACTAAATGATAAAAAAGGAACCGGTATAACAACCGAAAGTGAAAACTCAAAAAACAAAGTCGAAAGAAAAGTTTATTGAAGTTTAGGGACTATTTGATAACTTCATTAAAGTTTAGGGTGTAAAAAGTATACTGACTAAACTACAGGGGTGAAAGTGAAAAATCACTATTCAAATCCACACCTTTTAATATATAAAGTAAATTACTTTTTGAGTCCCTGTGTTTTAGTGGTTTTAACCACTTGATTCCAAAATCAAAAAGTTTAACGTCCTGAGGCCCTAACCGTTCATTTTATAACGTTTTGAGTCCCTGTGTGTTAGTGGTTTTAACCACTTGAGTCCAAAATCAAAAGCACAACTGTACAAGTGTTAAAAAGTTGGACTCAAAATGTTATAAAATGAGTGGTTAGGGACTCAGGGGGTCAAACTTTTTGATTTTGGATTCAAGTGGTTAAAACCACTAAAACACAGGGACTCAAAAAGTAAATTAGTAAATTACTCTAATATATATATATATAATTTTTCTATTAAATTGATGATTTTGGACTTTTTGAACGTGGGATTACATTGATCAGTTATCATATATCCCTTTGTTGATTTATAAAATTCTATTGTACCACAGCCTCTTGTTTATGGAAGAGGACCTGCGACAGCGGGCATGGCTATGATGCCGATGCTTTTGCCCGATGGAAGGATTGGCTACGTTCTGTAAGTGAACCAATTTAAAGCTGCTTTATTCAAGTTTGGTGTTGCCTATAACTGATGTTTTTAACTAATGTGGGTTTTTGTTTGTCTCAGGCAACAATCAGGTGTACCGCCGCACACCCCACCACCCCCACCACAACAACATAGAGGAGGTGGTGGTGGTCGCAGTGGCAGTGGCGGCGGTGGTGGTGGAAGCAGTTCAGGTGGTGGTCGCAGACGTGGTGGTAATGATAGTGGAGGTCGGGGACGTAGCCGCTACAACCCTTATTAGCTTTGTAGCAAAAGTCTAATGTTAATTGATGTTGGGTTTTAACTTATATGAAACAAAGAGCACTTATTTTAAACATGGAAGAGCTTGAATGATTTAACTTTGCTTTAACATCTGTCCTGGTTTACATGGATTGGCGTAAATTATACAACTTCGTTTGTTATGTGGAAAATACAAGGATTGTTTCGACGCTTAAATCGGTCATAGTGAGAGGGTGAGGTATCAGTAAGGGTTTCAGACATTCAATATGGGTTGTTAACATATGCTGCAAAGCGGCGTTTGTTTTTATCCAATATACAAACATCAGCGCTAAGTGTTCATCAACGACGATGGATAGTAACTGAGTTACTGATGGTATGCCAATCATCAATGGTAGGTGAATCTTCCTGAAGGACTTCCTGTTAGCACTTAAGCAGAACTAACCACTGATTACAACCAAATAACTATCAACCGTTTTAACCGGCAATTGACACTCTTTCAAGCAAGGGCATGTCGTTTCAACAAAATTTTGTTATTGGTTCTCAAATTCTATAACCAAGTGGTTGGTCAGTTTATGCTACATGTTTTATCGAACAAGTTATCGCATACTCGTTTTTGTTTCTCTTTGAATTATCGGATTGAGATTTCGATGGTACCATCTAAATACGTCAATATGAGAGTGATGTGTATACGTAACGAATAAAAGAAAATATCCAAAGCTATTCCAAACTGTAAAACTAAAAACCAGTTTTTTGTTTCTGACTTGATACTTGAATTCTAAAATTTCATTAGGGGTTGGAGCTAAACTGTTGAACATTGATGGTGTGGTGTGCTAAAGGAAATAAGTTTTTGAACATGGTGGCGCTGGCCACTGACGCGGTGTATTGGAGGAGTTGATAGAACGTACTAGGACGAAGAAGAAAAGATTCTTATATGTGATTTACATAAATTTTCATGACAAGTTACGAAATATGGGTGATCATCTCCGATACAAAATTTCAAAGAGCGTAAGAAGCGACGGCGTGGCAGAATCTCAGCCAAGATCTAGTAATGCGGACAAAAACAAGCAAAGATTGAATTGTAAGTAAGTCGGTTCCACCTAGCCAACCTTCTATTAATTGAAGGGACCAAAGTCCAAACAACTTGGTGTTGCAAGTTTTTCTAGTGTATTTGGTGTCATTAAGTCATACCGGAGACCACCCTACCTGCTTTGTTTATTGTTAGTTACAAATGACAATGAATGATGTTGAATGTGAGCTAATGTTAGGGGCTGTTTGACAACATCTGAATGATTAAACGCTGAATCGGTAAGAGGTCTGAACAATTAAGTGCTGAACCAATAAGATGTCTGAACTATTAAGAGCCTATATAATGCTTAACCGTTTAGAGACAAATGTCTAACCAATTTAGATTAGAGGTCTTAACCATTCAGACTCTGTATAATGCTTAACCATTCAGAGGCAAATGTCTGAACCATTTAGACATCTGCTTGTGAAACAAACAGTCTGAACCATTAAGTGCTGAACTAGCAAGATGTCTGAACCATTAAGAGCCTCATTAAGAGGTAAACAAACAGCCTCTTAGTATGTTACAATATGACAATTAATGATGTTGAATGTGAGTTAATGTTAGTATGTTACAATAACTTTGAAGTGTACATATTTATTTATTTTTGCCGGATATCAAACAAACTACATCATGTTTGTGTTATATATAATTAAATAAAACAAAATTATCATATTTGGTACATGAAATTTGTTTGATAAGCAATCGTATTTTTTTATACACTCTCTATTAAAAACTTGAGACTTAGTGGGTTTCCGTGAGCCCGTGAGTCCGACCTTGAAGAAACAATTAATTTCAAGCTTAGTGAGTTAGGCAAAAGATCAAATACAAATAATCTTAACATACTAAACATACAAATTGAAGGAAAACCCAAAAAGACAAGGTGGCATTTTTGTAATTACCACCAACTATCAAAGTTACAACCAAAAATACCTAAAAAAACACAATTTTTTTAAACATTTTTTATTAAAAAATCGCTACATTTCGTTAGCAAAAAAAAAAAAAAAAAAAAAAAAAAAATTTCCGTGCAATCTACCTATCTAGTAATCCGGTTCAGCATCAACGCACGAAGCACATAGAACTGGACATTCATTTTGTGCGTGAACATGTTCAACGTGGTACCATACGGATATTTCACACTCCTACTCGTTTACAAATTGCTGACATCTTCACCAAAGGCTTACCTCGGGTTTTATTCGATGATTTCCGCTCCAGTCTCAACATTCGGCCACCTCTTGCTTCGACTGCGAGGGTGTAATGGAATATCGTTTATGTAAATATAGATATGATCATGTTATTATCTTTGTAATTATTTATTCCCTAAAATAAGAGATTGTATCTTGTATTTATATTGAGGTATCAATGAGCGAGGAATTCAATTGAGCCATATCATTTTTCACCAGCAAAAAAAAAAAATGTCGCATGCAAAAATTTACATAAGATGTAAAAAATTTACATCGCCATAAACAAAATTTACATAAGGCGTAAACAAAATTTACGTTAGGCGTAACTATCGACTCGACAATTTCTTTGTTTTTTTTTTTACAAATGTGTTTATAACATTTTCATTTACGTTTGTGAAAAAATGGTGGAGCCCAACTCGAGCAGAAAGTAGGAGTTTCTTATATTAACTCAAATAACATCTTTTAACAAAAAGTTTTCATTTGTCCGTATTTATTGTGTTTCATCTTTTACCAAATTCAAATTACTTACAAAATTTTATTATATTTATTCAGCTTTTTATAAAGATGTCAAACGACAATAGTCTAAGATTTTACTATACCTTTATACCTAGTAAGCTAAAATGACATGGTTCTAGTTCATTCGTAAATACTTAATTATTTGTGTATATTTAGTGTTTATTTTTGTCTTATATGACGAAAACAACATTTTTTTTGGTTAAAAAAACCCGATAGGAAGAAGTGTTTTTTTCAACTAAGTGGTTGTGAGTTCAAATCCAGTAAAGAGCAGACATGATGAAAATTTAGCCGTTAAAAAGGAAGGAAGAAGTGGAAGATTTAGAGCGCATTCATATTCATTTTAGATTTTAAGAATTTTTACTCTAAAGTTATAAAGTAATTTTTTTTTTATCTCGGAACATTATAAAATACTTTATTTTAAGTATTTATAATATTTTTTTTTGATAAAATTTATACGAAGAAACTATATACTTAGATTTTCTGTAAAATACTAAATATTTTTAAAAATTTCTAATATTAAAACTAAATTATAACTTAAATGAAAGCTGAAAGTTGATAAAAGAGACTTAATTATTTCAAAGAAGATTTAGTCGTGTTTGACATATCCGTGTTTTGACCATATATAGAAAGAGAGCCAAGTTGCCATATATGAACATTGTCTCTTTCTGATTCATCTTTCTTGCTATTTTCGTTTCATAAATTACAAAAACACCAATTCACATACACATCGATCATGGCTCAAATTCAAGAACTAAACCACCTCAAAATCCCACTTCAAGACATCAAATTAGCCACCAACTGTTGGTTCAGGCCCCAATCACACAACACACTCTTTATACACAAACTCACGTAATGTATGTATGAACAATGCAATATAAGAAACTTGAGGCAGTTTGTATTTACGAATGAATGAAGAAAACTGCAAATATTATTCATTAAAGCATGGGCTATATATAGCTTTTACAGAACCAAACCTACCCATAAAACTAACAATAAAAATCACCTAAAGAACCGGTAAACATGATGACCCACTCTTCTACCCATCACCAACGTACACATCCTAATAAATAGGTCAAACCAACTAACAATTCTACCTAATTTAAATATTAAATAAACTAGAAATATACAACCATAAATAAATTCTTTAATCTTCCTCCTTCCAGCCATGCAACGTGAAGCCATAAAGTTTTGGCTTATTTATTCCATGCAAACAAACAACTCACGAACGAACCCGGTTCAGCTCCGACCCGCTGACACGTACCCGACCCATCAAGATTTTCCAACACCAACAACTTTGCAGACGATAACTTCATCGGGACGGGTGGATTCGGTCGGGTCTACAAAGGCCAACTCCCAAATGATCACTCCATCGTAGCCGTAAAAAGGCTAGACAACACGATCACCCCACATGGACCACGTGAGTTCGCATTGGAGATCATCGTGCTTGCAAGTTATAAACACACTAACCTCACCTCTCTTGTTGGATTTTGTGACGATGATGGTGAGAAGATTCTTGTGTACGAGTATGAGACTAATGGAAGCCTAGAAAACCATCTAGCCTCCGTAAATCTCACATGGGAGCAACGTCTTCGAATATGTCTTGGTGCGGCTAGTGGACTGGACTATCTACATGGTGGTTTGGGAACGAGCCATAGGGCTATACATGGTAACATAAAGAGTTCCAACATTTTGTTGGATGTGAACCGCGAAGCAAAGATTTCAGATTTTGGAATGTGTAACATAGGTCACATGATTGATTCTGGTAGCCTTGGCTTTGTGGATCCACAATATAAAAATACGGGTGTGCTTTCAAAAGAATCTGACGTGTACTCTTTTGGTGTGGTGTTGTTTGAAGTGTTATGCGGGAGGCCTGCAGTGATGGCCGAATATCATGATCTGCGTAAGTTTTTGCATAAAGTTGTGAAACGTTGTTATAAAGAGGAAAAACTTGATGAAATCATCATGGATGATTTACGCGAACAAATGAAGCCGTATTCGTTAGAGATATTCTCCACAACTGCCTATCAATGTCTGAATAAAGATCGAAAACAACGGCCATCGATGAAATCGCTCGTCCTAGAACTACGAAGCTCTTTCGAATATCAAATTGTAAGTTATGGTTTTTTATGAAATTTGGTATAAGATCTTGTGATAACTTACAATAATAATAACAAAGTTTGTGTTATTTTGTGCTAGGGTTCACCAACAAAATTATGGGGATCTAGCACCGGTGGATCCCCATGGTCGTTGCTACTTGACAACAATATGAAGCTTAGGAAGATAGTGATAGATCACGAAGATTGGATCTTTTCTATTGGTTTTACAGTTGAAAATTTAAATGGCTCGTTGATTTTTTCTCAATATGGTGGTACCGGCGGTAGTAGCGGTGGCGAACTTTATGAGGTGACAATTTATATATCTAAGACTTTTGGGAATCCTTTTTTTTTTTTTTTTCTAAACCCTGATTGTTAATAGTACTATACTATAACGTTGTTGATTTGTTTTGTTAACCATTGGGTGTCAGCGCCAGTTGTTACACCCTTAGAGTGGGTTAGCCTCCAAGAAAAGAGATTAGGAACGAGACAATCACTGGGACAATTTTCTGATATCCATTAATAATGAAAAACAACCTAATTTATATGCAAACTACCACTACATGCACTTTATTCTAATTGCTGAAAATAGGGAAACATGACTACCACTACTACCATGCATGCATAAACAGTAACCAACTCCTAAAGACTAGCTCTCCACTTGCTTGCTCCTCAATCCATCAATCTGGCCGGCGGTTTGATGTTTCTTTTGGGCCGTTCCAATGCTGGGCCATTGTTGTGGTCTGGTTGTAGGGCTGGGCCCGTATCATTTCCTCCTCCTCGAAAATCAACATTGTCCCCAATGTTGCTGAAAGATGGGAACGTGGTGGCAAAGTCAAGCTCATACTCCCAAGTAGCTTCTTCAATTGGTTTGCCGATCCATTTTATGAGTAGTTGTTTACCGAATGGAGATTGCCTGCTGTTGAGAATGGATTCTGGTGTATACAGTTCTTGTGCTACCTCTTCCTCTAGGTCTTTCAAGTCTTCCGTAACCGGATTTACCTTTGCATGACACGGCTTTAACAATGAAATGTGAAAGACGGGATGAACTTTAGAGTGATCCGGCAGTTGGAGTTTGTAAGCTACTTTCCCGATACGATCAACGATTTTGAAGGGCCCATAGTACTTCTTGCTCAGCTTTTTGGTCGAACGGTTTTCAATGGTTTGTTGACGATAATTTTGGAGCCGAAGGTAGACCAGTTCACCCACGTTGAATTCTTTTTCTTGACGATGCTTGTTAGCTTGTTTTTCCATACGAGATCGTGCTTTTTGAATGGAATACTTGACAGAATCCATAACTTGATGGTGTTCTTGCAATGATGTGTCGATGGAACCTACTATGGACGAGCCCGGAACATAATCATGTATGGTTGTAGCATCATGACCGAAAACTGCTTTGAAAGGTGTCATATTAATGGATGAGTGAACCGTAGTGTTGTAACAAAATTCAGCCAGGTGCAAATAGTTAAGCAAATAGTTAAGTCTCTCAACTGATCCAACCAACTAACAAAAAGTGGATCGCGATCAGAAACTATGGTCTTGGGGAGACCATGTAAACGGTAAACTTCCCGCATGAAAACCGAAGCAAGGTAAACGGCTGTGTAATGTGTAGGAAGAGCAATAAAGTGCGCAAATTTAGATAATCTATCGACAATTACCCAGATAACCGTTTTACCTTTGGAAGATGGCAAGTGTGTTATGAAGTCCATGGAAATATCATGCCAAGTTTTTGATGGTGTCGGTAACGGCTGGAGTAACCCGAAGGGTTTTTGGTTGAAAGGTTTTGTGGATTGACAAACATGGCATGAACGGATGAATTGTGATACTTGTTTCTTGAGACCGAGCCATGAAAACTGAGCTGAAATCCGTTTTGTGGTTGCTGTCACTCCGCTATGACCGCCAATTGCAGACGAGTGAAACTCTTCCAAAAGAGACCGACGCAAGGATTCAATGGCAGGTACCATGATCTTACCATTTCTGTAGAGTATTCCATCACGAAACGAATGGTGTGGAAACGAAGCTGGGTCTTGTAGGACTTGATCGAGTAATTGTTTGCCATTGACATCATTGATGAAGTAGTCTCTCAACTGATCCAACCAAACAGCTTTGGGATGAGATAAAGCCAGGAATGATGCCAATTCTACTCGGCTAAGAGCATCGGCTACGGTGTTTTCTTTTCCCGGTTTGAACTTGACTTCGTAATCAAAACCCAAAAGCTTAGTTGCCCATTTTTGTTGCTCCGGGGTTTGGATGGTTTGAGTTAGGAGGTGTTTGAGGCTATGGTGATCGGTGTGTATAAAAAACTTACGACCCAACAAGTATTGATGCCATTTCTTCACGGCTTCTGTTATGGCGTATAACTCTTTAGTGTAAGTTGATTGGGATTGAAGTGTTGGGCAAAGCTTTTTACTAAAAAAAGCTATGGGTCTGTTTTTTTGTGACAAAACTGCCCCAATGGCGACACCCGAGGCGTCGGTAGTAACATCAAAGGGAATTGTGAAATCGGGTAAAGCCAAAGTAAGTAGGTTTTCCATATGGGACTTAAGTAATTGAAAGGCTGCATCCGCTGAGTCGTTCCATTGGAATTCTTTGGACTTGAGAAGGTTGGTAAGTGGTGTAGCTATGGACGCATAATTGGACACGAACCGACGGTAATAACCGGTTAATCCCAAAAAGGCCCAAAGCGTGGTAAGGGATGTTGGTTTTGGCCATTGTTGAATGGCTTGTATTTTATCCGGCTCAGGAGAGACTCCAGACTTGGAGATACGATGACCCAAAAATGAGATCTCTTGAACCGCAAAAACACATTTGGTTGGTTTGGCGAAATAATTATTGGAAGACAAGGTGGTGAAAACGAACCGTAGGTGCTCATAATGTTGGGATGGTGTGGAACTGTAGATGAGTATATCATCAAAGAAAATGAGCACGAATTGTCGGAGAACGGGTCGGAACAGATCGTTCATGGCAGCCTGAAAAGTTGATGGAGCATTGCAAAGGCCGAATGGCATGACTACAAACTCGTAGTGGCCATCCATTGTTCGAAAAGCTGTTTTGGGGATGTCGTTCTCGGCTACACGGATTTGGTGATAACCCGAACGTAAATCTATCTTTGAAAATATAGTTGCTCCATGCAACTCATCAAGTAATTCATCTATCGTTGGTATAGGGAAACGATCTGGAACAGTCACCGCGTTTAAGGCACGGTAATCCACGCAAAATCTCCATGATCCATCTTTCTTTTTAACTAAAAGTACCGGCGAAGAGAATGGGCTTTGGCTTGGACGAATTACACCGGATTCAAGCATCTCCGTAATAAGGTTGGTCATGATTCTTTTCTGGTAATGGGGGTAGCGGTAGGGGCGGACGTTTACAGGTTTCGTTTCATCAAGGAGTGGAATGTGGTGGTCTTGGGAACGGTTAGGTGGTAAGGTTTTTGGTTCTTCAAAAATGGATTTAAAGGTCTGCAACATGGATTTGATGTTCGGGTCATTATGGGTCAGCGGGTTTGGGGTAAATGGGTTAGATGGTGTGTGGTTAAGGGTATAAATGGAAGATATCGAACCATGTTTAATAAGTGATTGTAACGAACTGGAGGTAACAGGTAGTGTTAGTGGTTCACCTTTTAAGGTAAATGTTTTTCCATCCTTAGTAAATGAAAGCTCTGGGATTGAAAAATCTGCTGAAAGACGGCCAAGGGTACCCAACCAACGAATACCCAGAATAACATCAGCGCCTTCAACTGGTATGATGAAAAACGGTACCTGAAACGGAGCATGCTGAACTTGAATGCACACGTCTGGACAGAAACCTTTGCATGTGATGTGTTCTCCATTGCCTACCATGACGTCAAATGGTGGAATTGGGTGGGTCACAAGGTGTAGAGCCGTAGCAATTCGGGGTTGTATGATATTGTGTGTGCTGCCACAATCAATCAAAATCGTGACTGGTTTGCCCGAAATATAGCCCGTAACACGAAGAGTTTGAGGAGAGGCAAAACCGAAATACGCAGCGTCCGATAGGGCCATGAATGATGGTTTAGGTGGTTCTGGGTTTGTTGTTTGTGGTGGTGGTTCGGACGTTTCATCCAGATCATCATTATCGACGATCAAAAAGAACTGAGGAGGTGAACATTTGTGGCCAGGGAAATATTTTTCCGGGCATTTGAAACAGAGGCCATCTTTCCTTCGTTGTAATAAGGCTTCCGGCGACAGTTTGGTAAAGGGGAGGGCCGGTGGCGACTTGGGTGGTGATGGTAGCAAGGGAGGATTAGGGTTAGACATTGTGGAAGAAGTGGACGGTGAGGACTGAGACGTGGAGGCGGTTGTTGGTAGTTTAGAAAAAAATTGGTTTTTGGGCTTTGTGTAGTGGGCTTGTTTATCTTCAATTAACCGAGCTAATCCACAAGCATGGTGTAAGGATGTGGGTTTATGTATGGCTAATTCGTGTTGGATATCGGGACGTAAACCGGAAATAAAGCAATCTTTGAGGGCTTGGGCAGGAAGACCTACCACACGATTGCTAATTTTTTCGAACTCGGTTTGATAAGCTGAAACTGACGAGGTTTGTTTTAGCTTAAAAAGCGTGGCTCGGTGGTTTTCAAAGGTGGACGGGCCGAAACGTAATTCCAATTCCCTCTTGAACCATTGCCAGTTTCCAAGCAAATCGTTGTCGGCTTGGTTTTTATACCAAGAGAGGGCATCTCCAACAAAGTAGAAAACAGCAAGTTCTACTCGTTCTTCTTCGGGGGTTTGGTAATACGTAAAGAAATTATCCGCTTGAAAAATCCAATCCAAGGAATTGGAACCATCAAAGAGCGGTAATGTAATTTTTGGTTGACGTGGATTGCGGCGGTTGTTGTTGTTGTTTTGGTTTCGGGGTGGTGGATCGCCGTGGTTGGTGGTGGTGATATGATTGGTGAGTTCGTCAATTTTGGTTGTGAGGGCTTGTGTGGCTTGGATGAGGTCGGCTAGGTGGGCGGCGGTTTCATTGGACGTAGTGGAAGCAACGGTGGTGGCGTTAATGAGGATGTTGAGTTGATCGGCGACCGAAGGGGATGATTCATCAGACGACGAAACATCTTTGCGGGGCGGCATCGGGATGGCTTGAAACGATAATGAAAGCACCAATTGTTACACCCTTAGAGTGGGTTAGCCTCCAAGAAAAGAGATTAGGAACGAGACAATCACTGGGACAATTTTCTGATATCCATTAATAATGAAAAACAACCTAATTTATATGCAAACTACCACTACATGCACTTTATTCTAATTGCTGAAAATAGGGAAACATGACTACCACTACTACCATGCATGCATAAACAGTAACCAACTCCTAAAGACTAGCTCTCCACTTGCTTGCTCCTCAATCCATCAATCTGGCCGGCGGTTTGATGTTTCTTTTGGGCCGTTCCAATGCTGGGCCATTGTTGTGGTCTGGTTGTAGGGCTGGGCCCGTATCACCAGTGGCCACCGACCCTCACTTTAATATGGCTCGAGGACCTTGTGAGATCACGAGTTCGAAACCTGGTAACCCCAGGCTCTGATCAGTTCCCCTCGAGTTGGTAGGGGTTTCTCCGCCAGGCAGCGTTCTCAGGTCGCTAGCTTGAGAAGTGTGATCACTTCCGTGGTCGCGGCTACCGTGTATCTATTTTTTTTTTGTGGACCCCATTATACTTTTAAAATATTTTTGTGCCTGCTAAATTCTATCATTTTTAGTTGGCTCTGTTAATGTGACTTTTTTTATTTGCTTTTGGATATGTGAATATCACCAAACTAATCAAGTGGACCAAGTTTAAGATTCGGCAAAAGAGAAATTCACGATTCAAGCTAATCACCTTTCGCCAAATAAGCTTTGTTGGGCGGCTACGACATAGTCCCCGTTTTTGGCCGCCACCTAAGGCTTAACCCTACACTCTTGGAGGCTTAGCCCGCGTTCTTGGGGCCGGCTAAACTAGTTTGATAATTTTCCCTTACTTTTAAAAGCGTTAAAGTCGATAATTATTTTGGTAAAATGGTCTACCAACATATCTATTTTGATGATTTTCCCTTGAGTATACATCAAGTTTGAGATCATGACTTTATATTGTTGGTTTCTGTAGATTAGTTTTGATGCAGATGAAGAAATAATAGGTATGCTCGGGACAATTGGAGTAACTACCGGATATTATGCGGGTTATCAAGTCATCTCATCATTATGTATTGTGACTAACAATAGGAGGTATGGGCCTTTTGGCGAGGAGACAACGACTCGTTTTAGAGTTCCTTGGGATGTAGGTTCGTTTGCGGGGTTTTATGGCCGTGCTGGATTTTATTTAGATGGATTGGGTTTCTATTCGAAGAATACCATATGAAGCACTTCCATAGTTTTCGGTAACACATACTTTTTTTCATATATTTTGTATTATTTGGTTGTAAACACAAAGCTTATGTAATTTAAACACATGTTTTATCACCGAGTGTCATACAAAATCGTGTTAAATAAAGTGCATGGTTTATCATCTCTCACAATATGCGGGGAGGTCAACGTAACTAAACATCAAAATTCTTATCGAGCCGGGGGTCTCACTGGAAGTAGCCTCTCTATTCCTACGGGTAGAGGTAAGGCTGTCTACATCTTACCCTCCTCAGGCCCTACCTTAGCTTTGCTATTGGTGGATTTACTGAGTATGATGATGATGATGATTCACAATCAAATCTCTTTACTCCATTTTTATAATTACACAAAAATACTACATTTTCTCTCTTATTTTCAATTAAATAATACTTTTTAAATACCTTTTCTCTCTCCTCTATTCATAATCACTTAAAAAATATTAAAAAATTATAGAAGTGAACAGTATCTCCTCCAAATTTACCGATAAACAGTAACTTTTTCTTTTTTTCCCTCTCCTCAACTCACAACAATTTACAACCACTCACACAAATATAGATGTTACATTCACATTAATTATTGTGAATGCTATAATAGCTTCTCTACCATTATCTCAATAATTTAACCAAAAAGTACATTTATTTTTAAAACTTGAAAATCGATTAACAATCTCCCAAATCTAACTAGTTTAATACCCGTCCGGTGGACGGATTAAGTTCAACAGCGTAACAAAAAAAAAAAAAAACTAATATATATTAAGTGTACATATATTTAAACAAAATTACAAACAAAAACACCATTCTTTCATTTATAAAAGAAAACGCACGTCAACAATTTAATACCCGTCCTTTACACCCTTTTAATATTATGATGTTAAAGGATAAAAGAAACGTACTTGTTCCCAATCTTAAACTATGACCTCCAAAGCTTGTAATTTCGAGTCCTTGACAACCAAACTAAACTCCCGATTTCATTCAGGATTCAAGTCTAAGGAATTCTCCAATCAGACATCTATAGAGAAAAAAATTTAAATAAAAACCTAAAATTGAAACAATTATCTATGAAACTACACATTGAGTTTTTTATTTATTCCTAACACTTTTTAGATTTATATTATCCGGTCAGAGTTATTTCTATAATGAAGTTAATAATATGATTATTCACTTTTTCTAACGTCAAGATGGAATATATCTAATCACCAAAATGTACGGACACGCAAGCAAGACACTCCAATGAACCATCTGACCCGTATCTTGTCTGCAATGAACCACTCCGGTGGACGGGTTTTTTGGTCTCGTAATGACAAAAGTTTTTATTCACATTTACATGTCCTAAACTAATACCATCCCAAGAAGGTTCGGCTTGGGTTTCAATGTAATCTGTTTTTGGGTTTCTAATTGGCAGGCTAGAGTGGATTTTTAGTTTTGGGCTACTAATCTATAGTGTTTTGGGGCTACCAATTAAAGGAATGCTAATATCTTGGTTACTAACTAATGGCATAGGTGATTAATTTAAGTGTAATAGAGTAAGAGCAAACGTTGCCATTAAAAAAACCAACTAACTAATGGCTCTAGGCTACTAATTTACAGCTATCCCGAATTTCCTCTCAGCCATCCTGAATATCCAAGCTGGTTGAGGCATCACTAAAGATCTACACAAGAACAGAAACAAATCACACCTTAGAACATATTGATTGCCAAGAAAGGATTGAGATGACTTTTGAATCCAACAAAAAATTGTATGAAAGGGATTCCATGCGTTGTGATTTTGCAATTTACAGAAAAAAGCATGCGGGTAATCAATCAAACTTAATTGCTTAAAGTGAATAATCGAGTATGTGATTGATTATCTTAAGGACCTTCAAAATTCTTTGTTCAGAAAGCGTAGAACCATTGCTTTCAATTTCTTGACCCAAAATGCTCAATATCTTTGTTCAAAATGCTTGGTAGGTACCCAAGGTCTTGAAGTTTCTCATTCAAAGCATATGCTATCAAAACCACTTAAATATCAATAAGAGAAGTGACTATAGATGAACAATATCAAAACCACTTAAACAATTGTGCTTTTCCTACTACCACTTGAACAATATCAAAAAATATTTAATACCTAAACTGGTCATTTATTAAATATATTAGGGTGCTAGAATAATAGACTTACTTACAAGTGCAACTACTTCATAAGGATTCATAGTAATTTAAATCTTTTAATTCAATAGTAGTTTGTTTATAAGTGCATTGTATCAAATGGATTGCCGAAGAAAGTGAGAAACAATACTAAAAATTGTTGGAATTACTGCAATTATCACGGATAATCTTGTCACATTGTTGGAAGAAGTTATGTTATTTAAATACTACAAATTTAATAATAATATTTGATACATTAATCCTTTTAAAATCTAAAAAAGGACATTAAAAGTGTTATTGGGTCAGCCAGCCTAACCAGACCGGCAGACCCGGTTTAATCTGCACATAACCTGAGCCCATTTTGAACTATTACCCAACCTGGTCAATCCGCACATTCTGTCACTTCTGATCTTTATTTAGGGATGAGGAGCCAAAATAACATTAAGGGTTATATTATATGCAAGTTTCAATGTATGAAAAAATCATGATAACATAAATAAGTCTTACAAAATAGAAGACTTCCATATTTTGATTTCGAGATCTCCTTGTCACATTCCCTTTAGTATAAACATGCAAGAATTTAGATACAGTTTACTTGTTTGACTGTTTTTATTCAGAGAATTGAAAATGAAAATAAAAATGATGCTCACATTTGGTGATTATTTTTGGCTTTTCTTCATATGAATCCACACAGTAAGACAAAACTTAAGTTCTGCCATGTCTAAAAATAATAAATTTGACAATAAAAATGGATTAAAAGTATCTTATCTAATGACTTACCTTCAAGACATGTACGACACTCTATTGGAAAACATAATCAAATCCATAAAATCTTCTGCATCAAATCAAATGTAGATATCCAAAATTTTAATTCACCAGCTTCTAACTAACTAACACGTCATCGGATTCATCAGAACCATTATGCAAAAACACATATCCAGCATCATCTTCATCATGCTGTAAAGTAGAATCACGCAATTGAAAATAAAATTTGAATCACAATTGAAAAAAAGCATTTAATCAAGAGTAAATTAAGAGTTGGAGCAAGAGATTGCACATTATTGTCATCAGGAAGGCATCCAATTGAACCGAAATCATAAAAGTCATCTCCCCACAACCTCGAGTTCCTTCGGAAATGGCAGAAAACAAATTACGATGGTTAGCAATCAATAAAATAAACAATCACTAAAATAGAAGGGTTAAAATACCCCCTGAAATTGTTGATAAGGAAACAATGATGGTTCGTCAATCAACTATTAAAGCGATGATATAATCTGGTGCAAGGATGATTCTTCAATTAGAAACTAGGATAGCATCTGTTCAAAGAGGATCTGCTGGTGGTGCATGCCTCCGGCAGTATCGCGACCTCCAGGATGCTTACGGTGCACGCCTATGTTCCCAAGTGTAGTGATGATTGCAGGGCTATGATTTACAATTAGGTCGTGCATCTGATGTCCATAGATTGTGGATGAATCGCACCATCAAATTCAATCAAGGAGCAGGAAAGAGCCCTAATACAGATGTCAGAGGTGGAGTGATTTTTTGGATGGAACTGCATTATATAATAATACGATTCAACTGAATTGAGGGCACTACCCATGTTAGGAGGCTTGAATTGTGGAGATAATGGGCAGAAAAAGATGGTGGTAACCATCTATTGAAGAAACTGTAAAGAACTGCCATCATGGAAGTTATTTTTGGGAGTTTAAAGGGCTGAGATGTATCAAGGTTGATTTAAAAGTTGGTTACACTTAATGCGAACAATATATATATATATAGGGGAATGTTCATTTGAGAAGAAATTTAATGTGAGAACAAAAAGAAGAAAATGAATATTAGTAAAATGCTATTTCATTTATAACTCATATCATTAATTTCTCTCTTTAATTAATTAGTCAACCAAAGATTAATTATACTACATATAATCTACAAAACCTACACATATCAAAATTTTCCTAGATGTACCCTACACGTTATAGAATTTTATCCTACACAGTCGAAATTTATCCTACACACCTCGAAATATATCCTACACAACTCGTAATTTATCTTACACAACTAGTAATTTTTTCTACACTTTAAATTAAGTTGTTTTTTTAATTTGAAAAAAAATATATATTTTGAAAAGGAGTTACAAATTTAATTTAGCTAGTTATTAAAGGGGAATAATACAAATTAATGATTTATGTAAGTTTATCAATATACCCTTATATTAAAATTAAATACAAATATTAAATGAAGTAAAATAAAGCGTTTGGAACTTCTTCTTTTTTCTTCTTACAAAAAAAATTATATATATATATATATATATATATATATATAATTCTCTATATTTATATCTATTTAATTTAATTACGGATATCACATTATCCTAAAAACCTAAGCCCTACCCTTGGTAACCCATTTCAAGGGGAGATCGTTTTCTCTGGAAATGAAGTCCTCTTTCACAAAGAAAAACTGCTTTTTCCAAGCTTCCTCATTTTTGGTAGACTTAGGGCATGTTTGGCTTAACTTATTTCCAACTTCTCCAGAAGTCCTTTTGAAAAAAAAAAGTCACAAAAACATGACTTTTGCCTGAGAAAAAGGACTTTTGTCCTAAAAATGGAAAGCCAAACACTCAAAATAAGGACTTTTGAGGCAAAATAAGGAAAGCCAAACATGCACTTAAAAACCAAAGATTTTTTTTACTAGATATGATCTGAAACATGAAACGACTGGAACCATGGGTTCTAAGGTTGTAGACGGTGGCTAAATTAGAGACTTGATATCTAAACAGTGGGTTTCGACAAGCTAGCATAGAACAAAGAATATTCTCCACATTTCGGGCATGATATGGGCGTAACTTAGACCATTAAGCTCGAACAACTCGATGACCAATGGTGGAAAAGGATGTGAAAAGCCTATCGAAGGGGGAAATGCTAAGAAACAGACTTAGATAGAAGAAATGAAATCAGACTTAGCATTTCTATCGTATGGACGGAAGATAGTCGATTCCGGAAAGACACCAGAGGATTTGAGTCTAGAAATCTCTAGAACAAAAAAAAAAAAGATGCAGACTTCTTTTTCGGGTTCTTTTAAGAGGTTTTGGGCTTTGAAATCTCTAATCATATTCCCAGCGCTGGAAGATGAAGATCGGGTTCTTTTGGCCGCCATTGTTGATCGGAAGGTTAGATTTTTTTTTTTTAAACAGAACAATATCATTCCACACGAAAATGACAATTACAAAGCAATGGCAGGTAGTCGGGCAACAAGTTGCGCCGCCACCCCCTTTTGAATAGAAAAACCAATTCTACTAAATACAAAGTTTGAAACCTTTAGCGACGAAGAATTACTATTAACGACTTTTTGAACCCGATTCAAAAGTTGCACAGCGTCAGGAGCAAGACCACCAAAGGTATTAAACGCAAACGGGACAAACACATGTTGATTTTCCAGGCAGGCTTTCTCATGTTTTACCACTTTGCTCGCCTCTGCCTTGAGCACCGCTTGCCCTACGACAAAGCCCTTGTCCTTGAGCTCGACAAGGGGGGAGACTCCAGTTAGATCTACACAAGCGTGTTTCCCCCTTCCCATCCAAACACAAGGATGTCCGCCGGGCGTAAAGTGGACCTCCCCTCTAAGGGGTCAGTCAGGAAATTTACTGGAGCCTCCTTTTTGGCAGAGATCCCGGCCCGCATAAGAACATCACATAACACATCTCTCACCCAATCATGCCGATATTTAAACCCTGGCAGCTCTTTACAGTCGATCGCGTGCTCGCCGAAAGAATCCAAACACGCTTTGCGGCATACCGGACATGGCTCGTCAAATAGGAACAAATGAATCATCAGTCGGTATCTAAGGATAGCACGGTATTCCACAGCAGACATGTGTTGCCCCAAGCCTTCAATAGGTACGACAGACAGAAAATCCTGAGCATGTGGGGCACGTAGACATTCAAACACAGCTCTTTGAGAGAGAAGAGAGAGAATTACCTTAGGGGTCTGTTTGGTATGGCGTAATAGAATAGATGAGAGAAATGGAATGGACGAGGTAATGGAATGGACAAAGGAATGAAATGGATCATTACATTCCATAGTCTTGTTTGGTTACCATGCAGGAAAGGAATAAATCATTACCTTGTTTAGTAGGTAAAAAAAGTGGAATGAACTAAATCGGCGATGGGTGGTGGCGGTGATCGGTGGCGGCTAGTGATGGTGGCAGCGATGGGTGGCGGTGGTCCGTGGTAGCGGCGGTGGTCGGTGGGTGACGGTTGTTAGCGGTGGCGGCGACGATGGTCGGGGTTGGCGGTGGTCGACCATGGCGGGTGGCGGCGATGGTGGTGGCGACGGGTGGTGGTCGTGGCAATGACGGTGGGTGGTGGTGGTCGACGGTAGTGGATGGTGGCAGCAGAGGATGGTGGTGGTGGTCGGCGTAAGGTGGCGATAGTGGTCGGGGTGGCGGTGGTCTACGATGGTGGGTGGCATCGATGGAAGTTGATGGCGGTGGTGACGGGCGGCGGTGGCGACGGAGGATGGTGGTGGTGGTCGGCGGAGGTTGATGGCGGGTGGTGACGATGGCAAGTAGTGGTGGTGGCAGATGGTGGTGGTGATGGACGGTGTTTGTGACGTAGGGTGAGAGAAGGAATGAAATGGAAAAAAAACAGGGGGAATGGATTGAATGAATTTGAGGGAATGGAATGACTTATGGAATAAGTGATTCCATTACATTGACCAACCAAACACACTTTTTTTTTTCATTCCCTCGCAATAGTTCATTCCATTCCACCTCACATTTTCGCATACCAAACACAACCTACGTCTTCTGAGAAAATTGCTGAAGTGAACTTAAAAGGGGATAACCAATGAGAGAATATAAGGGTTATCATCATGTAACAAAGGGTGTACCTATTGGCACACCAATGTGCCTATATGCACACAAAAAAAGTGGTTTATGTCCTATATACACACCCTGCAGTGTCGAGCTGTGGCCAAAACGAGGCGGTTTGGTCTGGTCAACCAGACAAAGACTGACGGGTGTCTGACAGGTCTGTTGACCGGACCAAAACGCCGAGCTTTGGCCGCGTTTTGGTCCTGTCGACCAGACACCCGATCAGTCTTTTGTCTGGTTGACCGGACCAAAACGTGGCCAAAGCTCGGCGTTTTGGTCCGGTTAACAGACCCGTCAGTCTTTGTCTGGTTGACTAGACAAAAACGCCGCGCTTTGGCTACAGCTCGACACTGCAGGGTGTGCATATATGACAAAAACCCACTTTTTGGGGTGGCTATCTACACACCAAGTGTGTAGATAATTTGAGCCGTAACAAAAAGACAACGTTTTGTGCCTATCGCACCACGTGTAATCCAACTGCTCCTCTCTACCATCACTCGAGTGCGGTTGAAAAATAGAAACACTAGAATATAGACCCTCTACATGTCCTATGTTTTAGGACAATTGGTATGGGTGAATATTTTGATCAATATTCTAGACTAAAGCTGGCCACTCGGGATAGCCGATAGGTTTGATATCCTGAACCTATTTCTTATATTCCACTAACTCGTTTCTTGCACGTGTTATTAACTAATGCTGTGAATAAATAAAAAACGACCAAGTCAAGCTAGAGACTTGGACTTGTGGTTGAAGAGTGACTGATGTGCTAAAAGTGGTCAATAAAAACTAACTAATTTTAACCTAAACTAGACACTCTAAGTAATACTCTAGACTCTCTAAACTCGACTAAACTATTAACCGGCAAGTGAACCGATCGACTCTAGTAAAGCTAAGTAAGTCCGGATGTCGAACCCACGAGACTCAATTAAATTACGCTAAGACTCTATCTAGACTAAGACTGACACAACTCACTAAATGATTATTTGATTGGGGGGGGGGGGGGGGTTGCTAAAAATCCTAAAAATGCAAATAAAGATTAAACTAAATTAATTAAATTAACTAAACACGAACTTGGACGAAGACTTAAACCAGTGGCGATGGAGACTACCTAGGCTAGACGCAGGTTTAACTTGGAGTGGATTTCTATTCGAAACTAATGTGGTATGGAACCGGGATCTTTTGATACTAAACCTATTAAGACACCAACTAAGCCCCTCAACCCTTCTCGAGGTGAAACTTATGGCACTACATAGGCCGTTACGACTACCGGTTGTTAGATTTCCTTACAGTCCTCTAACTTCTAGAAAAGTGCCTTAATATGACAATCTACCTTACAGCGCGAAAGTCTAAGGCAACTATGGATTCTAACTTGGTTTAATAGACACGAGATTGATTAGGGAACTAAGACCGATTTCTTACAAAACCTAATCCTAGCTATATACCAAACCGAGACCTATTAATAACCCCGAGCCTTACAGCGACAAGATTAGTAGAACACTTGATTTTATAAGATTACTGAATATTACTTCTAAGGCTATTCCCGTGATTTCACCCTAAAGAATTAAAGATTTATTACGTGATATAGACACTCAACAAAATCTAAAACTCTAGCATGACCCTATTATGTGATAAAGACCGTCACAAAGAATCATACGAAGCAATAATCAATATTCAAACAATAAGAAAACTAAAAGAGTCGGATAACAAAACCCGGTAATCTCTTGTTCTCCAAATCTCCCGCTCGATCCCGATGATTCCCGCAAAACAACCTTGCCAAAAGTCCTTTAAAATTCGTCCCTTGCTCCCTGATGTCGACTTCGGTCGTGCGGCTGATGTTCGGCAACTCTATGTATTCTCTAATAATATTCCTGTGCCTCCCCTCAAATTGATGTATATATAATGTAGCTCCAAGTCCCTAATTGGCCGCTGCCAATTTTCAATATATTCCCTGTTGGGCTGGCACCTTTTATGGCCAACGAAATTGCCTCCAAGAAGTGCACGTGCGTCTATGGCTCTGTAGTCGATTACTTTGCTCCCAAGTATTATTTTCATATATATGGCTCCTAAAAATAGTCCACCAAGTTCCTGACGTACACAGCCTTGATATATGATTCATTATTTATATACTATATTAATTTGAAACATAACCGAAGAATAGTGAATTCACGGTAACGGCGGTTACAGTATTTTGGGGGTATTTTTGGTATTCTCACTATAAATGCCACGCGTCCCTGTCTTCTTCACCGATCTGGCTACGCTGCCACCAACATAAACACATCGGCGGAGATTTCTCGAACCAGTACCAGCCACTACTGCCTTGACTCATCTGAACCACCGCCACCAACGCCAGATCCGGTCGAGAGAGAGGCGGTCGAGTAACGATAGTGTTGGCCGGTGGATCTTTGGTTCAACCGCCGTAGAGCAGCCGAATGGACTCACCACCATGAATCAGCTTGATAGGGTCCTGATCTACCTCATATAAGGACCCTCAGATTGCCGGTGTTACGAACGGAGCAGCAATCAGGTGCTACAGTCGCACCGACATCAGACAGGTGGCTTGAGGATGAGATGAACAGATGGGGGTGGGTTTAAAACGGTACCATTTGTGGTGGATGGGCAGTCTGCAGGTGGTGGTGGCGGAGTCAAATTTATTAGTTTGATCATTATGTGCGATAACAAGCCATGTCAACCAGCCAAGTCAAATTTATAAAAATAATAAACATATTTCCTGGGAGATCTTACTTACTCGAAAATGAGAATCAAGTACACGTGTAAATGAACCCACCACTAGTGAATGATTTGACAAGAAGTTCATTTATGTTCGTAAATGAACACGGACATTTTTTTGTTCATTTATTTAAAATGAACGAACAACAAATGTTCCGTTTATATTTATGAACATTCGTTAATTTTTATTTAGGTTTTTTCATTTACATTCGTTTGTTTACGCTTATTTATGTTCGTGACTTTCCGTTCGTTTTTATATTTATTTAAATATTTGGCCCATTACAACTTAGTCTATTTTATGAGATTAAAGTATCACCAAATACAATTTATTCAAGTTTTGTTGAGTTGTTAGGCCCAACAGACTAATGTTCACGTTTACTTTCAAATGGTATCGGCTTAGTTATGTTCGTTCATTCATATACTTTTAATCTTGCTCGTTTTTTTTATAACCATGTCGTGCTTGTAGTTTGTTTTATACTATTAATGAACAAAAACTTAAATGGAATTGTATTTTGAAAACAATCAGATACCAATATGTGATCCATTAGCAATGGCCCAAATTAGTGTAATAATTGATTAGTCCGGAAAAAACCAACATGTCTTGTTATTTGATCCATAACCAAGGCCCAAATTGGATACTAATTTATAAAATTAAATATAAATTATAATTAAAAAAACGATGAATACCCGATCTTATTAAATTAAAACAAGTCAGCACTCTTCTAACACGTTCTGTTTTTAACAAGATCAATTTAGTCGACAATTAAATCAGTGTCAAGTAGGGTTGTGCACAGTTCGGTTCAGTTTGGTTATTAGCATTGAGCGTATCTGAAACTAGAGTTATCGGTTAATCGGTTCGGTGAATTCGATTAATTTGTCGGTTTTCGGTTCGGTTAATTTTGGTTAATAACCAAATCAATGAAGGACTAAATTTTTTGCTTATAAATACATGTAATCGAGGTATAAATACTTAAAATGGATGTATAAATACATAAAATAAATGTACAAATACATAAAATTGAGGTATAAATACATGAAATGAAATGAAAGCATAAAACATGAAATAAAGGTATAAAAGCTAAAAATATATGAAAATATAAATGATTCGGTTCGGTTAATTTTGGTTAACCGATGGTAAAAATAATCAATAACTGATTTTCGATTAATTCAGTTTCAGTTAATTTCAATTCAATTTCGTCGGTTTTCGGTCGGTTATTGCACACCCAGAGACACAGTGATAATTCAATTCAATCGAGTCAAATCCTTTTTATCTTCCGGATCATAAAACAGACCGGGTAAAAAAGTGGAGGGTCCGGTCCATATAAAGAACATCAAGGGTTTGTAATTTACTAGTTATTATTATCATAAGATAATATATGTTTGATTCAATGCCTAAAGTTATGAATAGTGGTCCACAAAAAACCCGAACCCGGACCCGGACCCGAAAAAAAAACCCGGAACCGGGTATTATAAAACCCGGGTTTTTTATACCCGAACCCGACTCTACCCGTAGGGTAGGGACCGGGTATGCATATTTGATCTAAAACCCGAACCCGGAACCGGTTTTTTTTATACCCGGTTTATACCCGAAACCCGGTTTTATAAATACCCGAACCCGGAACCGGTTTATACCCGAAACCCGGTTTAAAAAAACCCGATTTTGATGTAATCTTGTTTTATTATGTATGCATTAAGACTTCTAGTTCTTATGATTTTACAAAATTATGTATGCACTTTGATGTAATGAATCTTGTTTAAGTATTAGGTTTCTAGCTCTTATGATAAACAAAATTATGTAATCCACATATTTCTTTTCAAAGCCCAAAAGAACTAAACCAAAACCCCACTAAATCTCGTGACAATGCATGGCTGGTCCTGGTTGTTCTCATTTGATTTTTTTCGGCTCAACAAGCAATTGCTTGAGCCACCTGCATCACTCGTCTAGCCTTCTCCAGCCACAACCGCACTACCCGATGCGGTTTTTTCCCAACCCGATGCGGGTTTTTTAATACCCGGTGCGGGTTTTTTCCCAACCCGATGCATACCCGAACCCTACCCGATGAATACCCGAACCGGACCCGAACCCGGAAATAGGGTATTATAATACCCGGGTTTTATAAAACCCGACCCGAACCCTACCCGAACCCGGGTATATAGGGTATACATTTTTGGTAGAAAACCCGGACCCGACCCGGTTTTTAAAAAAACCTGATTTTTTAAAACCCGATCCTACCCGAAACCCGGTTTTTAAAAAAAACCCGATTTATGCACCACTAGTTATGAATATCAAATATTTCGCTGCGCTCTAAGTTCATCATGGCCCACTTCATGATTCTCCTTTTTTATTTGCTGGGCTTTAACCCTATGTCATCCCGCTAATTTATAAAATAGAGATAGTGGTTTCGGCCTACTCATAAAAAATAGCTGCAATTTTACTTCGGTCTCTGGTACCCCACTCTACCCAACTAGCTGGTTATTTCCATATTATTTGTTTTTGCTCCATTTGCACCAGGACCTGACCCAACACAAAATAAAATAATATAATACTAAAACTAAATAAAAACAAATAAAACATATATCTATTTATACAATTTACACGGGACAAATATGTGTATTTTACCCTACATCAAATATCCTCACATTTAACCTTTTTTCGTCCTCGAAAAAGAATTATCCAAAACGGCATCATAGACGGAATAATCATTCGGGACAAAAACTTAAGTTACTTATTAAAAACCGAAACTTTTGTTAGCCGCGATTGCAAGTATTCGTGTCCGCTTAAACCCGACCCTGGTCCAAGCCCTTATCATGCAATTTAGGTTCAAGTGCGGTCAATCTACCTAGGGTCTCACGCTAAGAATCGCAAATCCACCTAATCCCCCTCAAGCTTATAGGACAGAAGGAACAACCACTGGGTTATTTTCTAACCGTTTTATACCAAGATCAAGAGAGTTTAAAATCAAATCTATTCTCATTTTTTTTTCTCATTTTTTTCATCACTGTTTTTTTTTCTTTTCATTCTTTTTTTTAACGAGCGTAGACGTTGCTTTCCCTAACCCAGAGGCATTCCGGCTGCAAAGTCACTATCCCCAACTCGGATTACTTAGGCTTCGGTACCTTTTTATTTGCAAGTTCGATTTCACACATTCTAGAGGTATTCCGGTTGTAGAGTCGCTATCCCCAACCTAGATTACATAGAACTGCGCTACTTTCATTCAGTTTCTAGCTCTTTTTATTCTATATTTTTTTTTCAACGAGATATGAAAAGAAACTCTAACGATCTTAACTTATAACGGCATCCCTTATACTATTATTGGCGGTTTCAATTTCCCCACTTTCCCTAGATGAGAACCCACTAGTAGACCGACAATTAGGTATATTTAAAATCAAAGGAACCTAGAATCGAATCGAGCCTACCCGCACATCCCAAACTAGACACAAGCTCGAATATATTATCTCATATTATTATTATTTGAACCCGAACAAAAACCCGACTTTTCTATCATTTCCCGTCTTTATTTTTGCAAACTTCTTATTTCAAAAGACATTTTCTAATTTTTTAATTTTTTTGGATTTTTTGAAAATTTTAGAACTCAAATAAAACAAACTAACGACTAAGACCCAAGTGTCCCATTCCCAAACTTAAACTCTACATTGCCGCCCTCAATGTAGGATGGAAACCGACTCAAAAAAAAAAAAAAAAACTAAAATAAATAAGAAATAAAAACAAAGGGCATAAATGGAAAGGACTTAGCTGGTTATATAACGCGTAAGCTCCCACGGTCTCGTCCAATCCAGCTCGATCGTATAGCATTTCATTCGCGATCGGCTTTTTACACTGACTAGTACACTCGATAAATGTCTGGAATTTGATAAGCAGCTCCAAAATCACCCGAATGGAGATTGAGTACGGGTGGTACATATTCAAACCTGCATAGACAAAAACAAGCAAAAACCAAAGCAGTACCGACTCGATACAAAAACTAAAAAACTACTAACTAAGACTCAATATACAAAAACTACAAACTACCGAAAATCCACTGAATAAATAAATTTAACAAACTCTACAAAAACCTCCCCACACTTGAATTTAATCAAGAGGTTTTTTTTGATCTGGACCTTATCTAACCCGTTTAATTCCACCCGGTCCTCGAAACTAATTAAAAATTTATTGGTGGAATAATAAAGTATTTTAAATTTTTTAAACGAGTCAGACCACCAGAATTTAAACTTACCTGGAAGAAACCGGATGCGTGACATGTAATGAGAAGACTGTTCTTGTCTGAACTTCAAAGGCTCCTTCTTCTTCTTATGGCCACCCTCGATCCGTAACCAATTCCGATCCTTCCTTTTTCTTGCCTTATCCCGTTGTTTTGATTTTTGAGTGGCTTTTACCAATACTTCCACGGGTCAGCTGTGGTGTTCTTCCTCTTCCACCACCTCTTCTACTTTTAGTGACTTTTTCATCTCCATAGTTGGCTTTACTTCTAATAATGCTTCTAATTCGGTCAAATCGCCAACTGGGTCAAATAGTTCTTCATCAACTAGAATTGGTAGATCAACTAACTCGTCACCAAACTCCATCTCCCATGATAGGATATGATCATCCCCCACTTCTGATGCATCAGACATATCCCATATTGGGTCAGTGAGATAATAATCATCCTCAGAAATATCTGGATTGCTGGGAGGTTGCTCACCTTCTTCATCTTCCTCATCATCAGAATCACTCCAGTAATCATATATAATACCCAGCGGAACCGGAGGTGGGACTTCGTCGTCCATTTTCGTCTCCGTGATTGGAATGATCTCCTCAACCGACTCTTCTTGTCTTCCTCTGAGTCTCCTCCCTTCCATCTCTTATATGCAGCAAGTTGCGCATCTATTTCTTCATTACTACACGAAAAATCAATTATGAATTTACCCGAATTCTCTTCTCGTTCTTCATGCTGAACCGGAGGTGGGACTGAGATGTCCATTGTAGTCTCCGGTTGAGACTGTGATTCCTGCAAAACATCATCCTCACAAGACAGGTGTAAAGAATCATATGAATCATTAACATCATGCATAAAATCAACAGACACAGAAGTATCATTTTCACAAACTTTTTTCATATAGTGTGGAATTGGTATTGCTACCATCCCTGGTTCTATAACGTTTAAAAGCAACTCACCTGAAGGAGTTTGATATCCAAGATAATTACCGTCACTATCGTATATATACCGACCTTGAGTCTTTGCAAGCTTCGCCTCCAGACGATCTAACGACTCAACCACATACCGAAGATGCCTATCTCTCTCTTCCTTGTCAAATTTCAACCACGCATCTATTTCCTACTGTGTACCATTTTGCTGAATTTTCCAATACAGATTAGCATAATAATGAGCAGAGGACCCCACATATTGTGGACATTTAACAGTAAAATGAGGCCCTCCACAAATCTCACACATATTTAAGACTTAAAAGAACTAGAAGACACAGAGAATTAGACTCTTACGACTCAATATACAGAACACAAATAGACTCACAAGACTCACCACGAAAACACAAAACAAAAGACAAGTTGTAACACCCCGAAAATGGGTTTGGCAATCAAACCACGTTAACAATAAAAGACGGGTAAAGTACCGTTAGCGGTAAAATTTACCCGGTAAATATTAGAATTTAAATAAATAAACCTAATATTAGATAAAAAGTGAACAAATCCTTTTGAGGAAATTAAAGTGGATAAAAAGGCCCGAGTTAACGGGACTTAAAATAAACCTAGTTATAAACTTCCCAAAACCCACTAAGTTAACTAGGAATGTTTAACCTAGTTAATACGAGGAAATATGGGTTTAAGATAAGTAGGTTGTAACCTACTTAATAATTAACCAAACATGAGGGACCAAGTTAGATATTTGGGAAAAACTTATTAATAAATAAAAAAAAAAAAACACACACACTTGTGTGTGCGTATGAACGACCAGGAGACAAGCTCCATGGGAGCTAACCCTAAACTCAACAAAACCTTCAAATTGGAAGATCAATCGAAGGCCAAATTCGGAATTGAATACATAGAAACGATCATCAAGTCAAGGGGATCGTAAGGTATGTCGAATTTCTAACATTCATGAAGTTGTGAAAATTAGTTAACTTTGCATGATGCGATCTATGCATGAATCGTAGAGGCTATGGCCGAATTAATGAAGTGTGATTGCTTAGGAACAAACCCTAAGTACAAATTTAAAGTAAAATTGCTATGATTTGAATAATTTGAGGATTTACCACACTTAGACAAGTGGGTATTGATTATGTAGTGAAGATGATGATAAGTTTGTGTTTAAAATCATCATAATTGATAGTAGAAACAAGGTACTTGAACAAATTACATGATTAGGTATTTGTTCATACATGATTGAAATGGGTTTTTATGATATGATGATGTTATTGTTAAACTTGCGATTAGAATCATCATGTTAGTTAGTAAAGACAAGGTACTTGAACAAATTAGGTGTTTGAGTACGTGAATCATAATTACCATGAATTGGGTTTAGTATAAAAATGATGGAAATGATGATAAATTCATGTTAAAAATGATGTTTGATATCATCATGTGTTAAGAAAGATTAATCTTGTGTTAATTCGATGGATTATGGTTATAAAACTTGGTTAATAAAGCGAATAAACGGTAGCCTAAGAATGATGCTACCGGGTAATTGACCAAGTAATAAAACGAGTAGTTGAATTACATTGTGTACCTACTTTCGTCAATAGGCACTTTGACTTTTAAAAAGTCAAAATGACCAAAGATATGATCAAATGATAAATTTGACATAAAACCCGTAGGATGGAATAGTCGTAAATGATTATGACTAATCTAACCATCTCGCGAATTATGATGATAGTTTGACGCTTGACGAGCTAGGTGAAAGCTTGGGAAGAAAACGGGTCAAACGAATCAAGAATGAAGAAAAAGCATGATCCAGGTGCAAGGTAAGTATATCTTACACTACTCTTGAATTATAGAATATTCTCTCATCGTATTAATTACGAATAAGATAAGTTAACAATCGTGATATAATGTTCCGACGTGTAGTCGTACGGAACAAGATAACCGAAGATGGTAATAAATCATGTTTAATGGTTAAAAAGGACTAATATGGTTACTTAGTCAAGCAATGACTAATAAATATAGAATTCTTGATGGATACCTTATATGGTAAACCAAAACAAACGATAATGGTAAAACGGTAATTTGGTCATACGTTGACCATAAACGTTAGTTTTTGAAAGACACTTATGATGTAAGCCATAATAGGCCAAAAGTGTTAAGAAATGAATTATAAGTAAAATGACCGCACAGTGTAAACCGGAGCGAGTCATATAGACGAGATGGTAATAAATGTCATCTCACCAATACAATCGGTCACCTAGACTAAACGGGTCAAAAGGTCAAGATACCACCTTTTGACAATATTGACTAATGACTGCCGTCGAGTTATATGATTTCAGGAGTAAATATCGAATGGATATTAGCATCGCCATGACTTAGCGGAAATTAAAGCAAGATATTAAACGGGTCAATATATTGATCCGAGCCAGGTATGTGTAATAGAATAAACACTCAATTAGAACGTATGGTTCAATGGGTGTTAAACGAAGTCTAAGATAGACAATGGGTTACTTTAATGAGTAAACCGAATGTTTTAAATGATGGTCGTCGTGTTTTGGAAAGCACAATGACTTTTCAAACAAGATCATGACTAGAACGAAGGATTATGGGTCAAACATGCTTTCAAAAGACTTCATCGTAAATGAAAGGCTAAAAGGGACCAAAACGCCATTGCAAGCTAAATTGAGCTAACGACCTTTAAAGGTTGTTTGGAAACGAGTTTTATGATAAAATGAATACTTAGAATAAGTATAAGAAGCGAAAGATGTAAATCTTTGGTCAAATGACTCTATATGAGCCTTTGCCGTAAAATAACAATCCGAGGAGTAAGACTCAGATTATATAGATCACCACATTAAATCCACCACAAATATAGTTGTGGTGAAAGATCATTTGATAAGAAATGTGGAAATATGAATCTAGAAACGAATGAAAGCAATTCGTGCTTAAAATATGCTTAAATACCCTTAACGGGTCAAAATAAGCATATGAACGAAAATGGGTTTAAGAAGGTATATAAACCCGTGATTGGAACCTAATATGTTAGACAATAATGAATTTAATAGGTTCATGAGAAATAGGGGTCAAACAAACTGGTTTGTTTAATAAATACATGAACTGGTAAAAAATTTAGTGATTTTATTTTAAGCCGAAAGCTTAAAAGTCTAAAATTTTGTTAATCCGGATGTCGGATTTTAACTCCATGTGATGGAGAATTAAATTACGATCACGTAGGAAAAGAAATCGTGTAAATCGGATCAATAACGAAAGAGTTATGCTCGTTTTCGTAAAATCAAGCTTGGCTGGGAATATGCAGCACCAACATCACACATTCTGTCAAATTAAGTCTGTGCCGTCGCGCCACGGCCAAAGGCTTTTGCCGTCGCGCGCGGCGACGGGGTGAAATATTGAAATTTTTGATTTTTTTGTTTATTTTGATTATTTGACCCAATTACCTTGTTGTACTTGTTATTTAACTATCAAAACTGACTTCTAAGTTGGTTTTGATCATAGGTGAATGTCGAGAGTCCCGGATGAAGATCAAGCGAAGAGCAAGAACCGAACACACGTTAAATAAAGCTTCCACGTCAAATCTTGATTTGTGTTGTCATAAGTGAATTATGTAAACACTTATAAATTTGTTTTTGAAATGTTGTAAACATTTGGGAATGTTGGTATAACAAGTTTTTGTAAAGTCACATTTTAGTATTAAAATGTGTATTTTATTATTAAAATCTTGATTTATAAGACGGGCGTTACACAAGTAGCACATATTATGTCAATTAAGTCCAATCGAAGCCAATGAACGCAATCGCCAAGAGTCCCCGGCAACGGCGCCAAAAACTTGATGTGCTAAAAGTGGTCTAAATAAATTAACTAAATTAAACCCTAAATTAGACTCTCTAAGTTTTAAATTTATAACTAAGACTCTCTAAACCTAGACCACACAACTGGCAAGTGTACTGGTCAATGTAGTATAGCCTAAGTAAGTCCGGGTGTCAAACTCACGAGACTCTAATGATTACGTTTACAACTCTATCTAGACTTAGACTGACACGAACTCTAATTGTTTTTTATATTTGATTGGGGGGTTTACTAAAAATCCTAAAAATGCAAATAAAGATTAAACTAAATTAATTAAATTAACTAAACACGAACTTGGACGAAGACTTAAACCAGTGGCGATGAAGACTACCTAGGCTAGACGCAGGTTTAACTTGGAGTGGATTTCTATTCGAAACTAATGTGGTATGGAACCGGGATCTTTTGATACTAAACCTATTAAGACACCAACTAAGCCCCTCAACCCTTCTCGAGGTGAAACTGTAACACCCCAAAAATGGGTTTGGTAATTTCAAACCCGGTTAATATAAAGGAACGGGTAAAAATACTGTTAGGGGTAAAAGTGAACCCGTAAATGAATATTAACTAGGAATAATTAACCTAGTTGAATATTAGTATTGTTGGTATTAAACGAAGGGTTGTAGCCTTATTTAATTAAAACGAAACATGAGGGACCAAAGTGAACAACTTGAAAGTTGTTTTATTAAAAGAAAACAACACACACACATACACACATCGTGTGTGTGTTCATGAACGAGCAGGGAAGGCTCCCATGGAGCGAAAACCCTAAACTTCATCAAATTCTTCAAATTGAAAGGCTAAACGAAGCCCAAATTCACAACCGAACATGAATTAACGATCACCTTCACAAGGGGATCATAAGGTATGTCTTAAAACTTATATTTGATGATCTTGTTTGAAGTGGGTTATGATCCATCCATGAATTTATATGAAATTAAGCATGTAGAGGTGTTAGAAACACCAAATAGAACTTGTGTTATGAATAATTTCAAGTAATTGGGTGATTTAGAATGAAACCCATTGCATGAGTGTGAAGATGATGATCATGATGAACTTGTAGATGTTATAGTGTGATCTTGTGATGTATAAGGTGTTATATGATAGACTGAGATAGATAAACTTGATGCGGAATTTATGATTATGAGATTTTGCTTGAATGTAATGGTTCATAAGATGAAATAGGGAAGAACATGCTTAAAGCACTTGTACATTATGCTTAGAACGTGATATGCGCACCAGGTGTTTGATGAAATGCTTAGGAGAAAATGATAAGTGAGATTGTATGCTAATAATGAATAAATGTATGTAGAATGTGATGATGATGTATTAGACAATAGATTTGTATAAGGAATGTGTTTTGAATGGATTACAAGTGGTAAATTAGTTTGATAAGATGATATGGCAAGAAACCTTCATTAAAAGGTATGTATGCTCATGTATGCTAATCATGTTATGATGAATGTGATGACATGTACGGATAGGAGTTATGTCAACATGGACACAAGCATGGAAGGGCAACAAGCCAAGGATAAACACGGAAGCTATGCTTGAACTCGGACGCACGAGGTGAGTGAACTCCGAACTTACCCTTTTGTTTGGTAATGTATTTATGATATATGGTAGTTATTGAATGTAATGTAAGAAGATATGAATCGATGTTATTACTAAGTTAAGTTTTAGTGGAAATGGGTTGGAAGTGGTTAAGAAAGAGATTCAATTAAGTTTGGGTAAGAAAGGGAACTTACATAATGAATTATGCATAAAGATGAATTAAGGAGTTATACATGTAGGATGTAAATTGTAAGTACGTGTATGAATAGAAAGTGAATACATGCTTGAGTGGGTATTTAATTATATGCTTGAATAAATAAGATGAGTTATGTATATTTGAGGACACGTTCATATGAAGGGAAGCTAATGATACTAACCATTTTTCAATTGAGAATTAATGTGAAGTATAGGCATGTTAATAATGGAAGTGAAGGTTGACTCCGCAATCCGATGCGAGTGATCGAATGGATGGATGAAGGGGCTAGTATAAGAGAAAGCATGATATGTTGACGCCTTATTATGCATGTGTTAAGATTTTGTATTATGTCACCGGTTGCTAATGATGTGATTAAATGTGTGACTGCAGGCTGTACAGGTTTATGGATGTTTCATCAAGAAGTGTACGCGGTTGAAGATCGAGTCAAGACATGGATTGTACGTGGGTGTGTATGTGGTCACTTAATTTGATATAAGTATGTTAGTTTTTGATTAATTTATAATAAGGGATTAATGTATTTAAGTGAAAGATAGAATATCATGAAAGAAATTTTAGGTATGTACTTTCCGCTGCAAATTAAGGGTAAGAATGTGTTAGGGCGTCACAGAAACTTATGGCACTACATAGGCCGTTACGACTGCCGGTTGTTAGATTTCCTTACAGTCCTCTAACTTCTTGAAAAGTGCCTTAATATGACAATCTACCTTACAGCGCGAAAGTCTAAGGCAACTATAGATTCAAACTTGGTTTAATAGACGCAAGATTGATTAGGGAACTAAGACCGATTTCTTACAAAACCTAATCCTAGCTACATACCAAACCGAGACCTATTAATAACCCCGAGCCTTACAGCGACAGGATTAGTAGAACACTTGATTTTATAAGATTACTGAATATTACTTCTAAGGCTATTCCCGTGATTTAACCCTAAAGAATTAAAGATTTATTACGTGATATAGACACTCACCAAAATCTAAAACTCTAGCATGACCCTATTATGTGATAAAGACCGTCACAAAGAATCATACGAAGCAATAATCAATATTCAAACAATACGAATCACGCATATACACCAAATCACAATACCATAATCGTTTACTATTCAAGAAAACCCATAAACCACATTACATACGAATAAAAATCCAAACTTTATTAAACTATTGTCTTTAGCCTAGGTAGTTAAAAAATTAGCCAAGGAACATAGTAAAAAACGAAGATGATAAACAAGGTTCGAAACAAGAATTCATCGACAAAACAAAGAAAATAAGAAAACTAAAAGAGTCGGGTAACATAACCAAGTAATCTCTTGTTCTCCAAATCTCCCGCTCGATCCCGATGATTCCCGCAAAACAACCTTGCCAAAAGTCCTTTAAAATTCGTCCCTTGCTCCCTGATGTCGACTTCGATCGTGCGACTGATGTTCGGAAACTCTATGTATTCTCTAATAATATTCCTGTGCCTCCCCTCAAATTGATGTATATATAATGTAGCTCCAAGTCCCTAATTGGCCGCTGCCAATTTTCAATATATTCCCTGTTGGACTGGCACCTTTTATGGCCCACGAAATTGCCTCCAAGAAGTGCACGTGCGTCTATGGCTCTGTAGTCGATTACTTTGCTCCCAAGTATTATTTTCATATATATGGCTCCTAAAAATAGTCTACCAAGTTCCTGACGTACACAGCCTTGATATATGATTCATTATTATTATTATCATAAGATAATATATGTTTGATTCTGAAGAACCAAAGAATCGCGTTGAGGCCGAAGCCTGTAAACGAGGGTTTGGATCTTATAAGAGAGCTTGAGGAACAATCCTGCAAAACAGAAAACCGTTAGGCTTGCCGCAGAGATGGGAGGGCCCTCTGCGACCACCCTCCGGCGTGAGGATAAGTATTGGTAGAGAGAGAAAATAGAGAGAGAAAGTAAGGACGAAGGTTCAGAAAATCGTACTTGGCTTTGTACTTGATGGGGTATTTATAGTAGTCAGCTGGGATGACGTCATTCGTCCAGACGCACTTAAATGGAGGTTCGCCTCCGGAGGTACTTGATGGGGAACGTACATATTTTAGATGTCCGTTCATGTGGGGTCCGGTTCGTTCCAAGGTGGACATGTCCGGCTTCAGATATGTATCTTCAAGTCCCCCAGTTTGTTAAGTCTCGGTAGAGACTTAGCAAATTGTTGCTTCAAACTTTTGTCTTAATCGGATGACGTGTCGCTGTTGGAGTGGTCCGAGCAAATGACGTGGCGTGCTTTGAATGGTGATGATGTGGCGTTGGTGTCTTCTGTGATTCGACCGTCTGTCACCCACCCGTGACAGCTGGAAACCCCTTTGTTGGAATTCGTGAGGACTTGTTGAAGCGACGGTTTGATTTGACTCCCCCAAACCGACTTATTACCTCTATAAATTCAACTTTTACTTTTTCATTTTCACTTTTTTCTTCTCCTTTTCTTTCTTCCACTGTTGTCCTCTTCTCTTTTAGTCTCTTCTTCTTCTTCTTCAAAGGTGCGTCCTTTTTCACTTCTTTTATTTTATGAAATGGCTCCTGGTAAGGACAACTTGTCCGATAGTGTGAGTGTTCTCACACAACGTCAGTTAGATAAGTTTGTTAGTGAGTACAGGATCCCACTAGACTTGAATCCGGTCCTGCCTTCAAAAAACGAAATCATTTACCCTTTTCGTCAAGGGAAATTTCCCTTCTATACTCGCGTCTGTAATTTCGCGAATTATAGGGTCCCGTTTTCTCGCTTTTTGATTAGGGTTCTCCAGTTTTTTAGGGTTCATATCAGTCAGGTTAACCCATTCGGTCTTAGCCGTATAAGTCACTTTGAAATTTCTTGTCGAGCCTTGGATCGGAGACCGGATCTAAATGTTTTCCGATATTTTTACGAGTTTATCACGGCCGGAGATTGGTATACCTTTGCACATCGGAAGGGTATACCTTCCCCGACATCCGGCGAACGGTCTAGCTTAAAAAATTGGAAAGACAATTTTTTCTGGCTGGACGATCGTTTCCTTCCGGAGGATATGAGGTGGCGTTTCAAGGACCAGACGATGTCCTTTGATCTGGGCGAAAACTTCGTTTTTGACCAAGAGCTTGCCCGTGCCCTAATCGAGCACAAGTCCCCAATCCATCCCCTTCCCGAGCATTTCCTTTGGTTAAGTCGAGTCAGTTTTTCATGGGCCCAAGGGGATGGGGATTGGCCGATTATTCGCCGAAAGCGTGATCGTAAGTTCCGGCCTTTTGCATCCCCTTCGGCACCATTACTTTATTACTTTACTGACTTCTTTTTACTTTCGAAAATGTAGGTACCATAATGTCTCTCCTGGATGCTCTGAAGGTTCCAAGCATGAATGTTTTTGATTTCGACTTTGCGGATCAGGGCGAGGATGAGGTTCCTCTTATGAAGCAAGTGGCCTCTTCGGCTCAGGAGATTCGTCTGGTGATTCCTCAGAATGTTTCTGAACAGCCTGTTGCGGAGGCCACTTCTTCCATCCCTTTGGGTACTCATGATCAAGCTACCGTGGAGGTTACTTCTCCTATTCCGATACCTTTGAAGGATGCTGGTGGTTCATCCGGATCACAGGCTGGTAAGAAATCTGCTTTTGATGATGTGGATAGTGACCCGGAGGTTCGCAGCTTAGATGAAGCCCTTCAATATCATCCTTCTTCTGCTTCCTTGAAAAGTAAGGGTGTTATGCCGGATGTAGATCTGAAGGCTCGCTCCCGTAAGAGGAAGAATGAGCTGATTCAGATTCGTTCTACCGATCCCCTTCCATTGCCGAAGTCAAAGAAAACAAAGAAAGATTCTCACTCTGAGGGCAATGTGATGGACAATCTGGACGAACATCTTACCAGAGGCAGGTTTTCAAGGGAGGAGGCCGCTTTGGCTCGATCAAAACCAACTCCTGTGTTTTCAAGTGGTTTTGCTCCGGACAGCGAAGTGGAGAGTATGGAGGTAGAGAATCCGGAGGGTACGGAGAAGGGAAAAGCTCGTGATGGTCCGAAGGTGGTGACCTTTTCAGGTACTCTCTTGGACTCATCCTTGGGTCCGGACTGGTTTTTAGATGATGAGGAAGATCAAGTGTCTTCACATCCTTCATCTTGGTTCGGACCTGAGTTGATGTCCTTTTTTCGTTATGCAGATACTTTTTCGGACGAAATGGAAATTGATCCGGCGACGGCTGATGAGAAGTTCATTCCGGATTGGGATATCCGGAATAAAGACACGGCGATGGACGAGCTTGTTGCAAGAACCATGCTTTTTAATATTAACACTCCATTGGATCATGCCAGGAGCCGGAAGATGAAGAGCCAAGATCTGGCTGCAGCTGTTCTGATTAATCAGGCTCAATCAAATGTCTTTGTAACGGAGGTTTACCGGAGGTGGATAGAGGCGGAATCTGTGAGAGAAAATGTGGAGAAAGAAAACCGCTCTCTGAAGCGGAAGGCTTTAAAAGCTCCGGACATAGAGAAAAAAGTTGCTCAGCTTACTCTTGATCTTCAGTCCCAACAAGAGAAAGTCAAATTACTTACTACACAGAGTCAGTCCTCTCAAGCGGCTGTGGCTTCGGCAGCTGAAGACAGGGACAAAATATCTGCGGAGTTTAAAAAATTCTCCGAATTGATGAGGGAAAAAGACGAAGAGCATAAGGCTGTTTTGGCGAAGATGGAAACATCTTTTAACAATGCTCGTCTTGCTTATGAAAGCATGATGGCCGGTACGTTTTTTGTTTGGCTTAGTTGCTTTTTATTTTTTCCCGTTTTTCTTTCTAACACTTTTTCCAGAGCGGGATACACTTAAATCAGGGGAGGCCGATTTAAAGGACCAGATTGAAGAGATGAAAGAACGTGAAAAAGAGAGTGAATCGGAGAAAGCAACTTTGAAAGCTAAAGTGGAGGAACTTCAGGCGACCAAAACGTGGATGCTTTCGGAGGGTGCGAGACTTCTTGCAAAAATCATTCATAAAGGCCCGGAGATGACCGCAGCCATAGCCGCAGTTAATAATGCAATGAGCTCCGTGGGTGTTAATTCCGGTCTCCACAACGGTTACCTTCATGCCTTGAAAAAGAAAACACCTTACGCTGATGTGCCGATGTTAAACCGTAACACAGCGGAGGAACTAAGTGCCGCGGTTGCTTGTTTTGACACTCTTAAGTTTCCGGTGGTTGAAGACCTTCCGAAACTCGTCCACGAGCCACTTTCCAAAATTAAAGATGCTCTTCTTTTTGCAAGCGGGGAGTCTCTGAAGGAATGAGGTGGACATGCCCGGCTCCTTGGGGCATGCACCTTGGCAGTTTTCAGTTTGTTTAACTTTTTAGATGGTGGACATGTCCGGTTGTTTAGGATATGCACCCTGTTTTGAACTTGGAACGAATGTAATGATGTTCTTACCTATGCCTAACAATTATCCTTTGTAAATTTGTAACTTCCGGAGATACAAGTCCGGTTAATTTTGATGCAATCACTTTTTTGCGCATGCGTCCATGCTTTTGTTGTTTACATTTTTTCTTACTATTTGAACGTTCTTTTTTAGGTACGGATCCGATTTGTTTTATTTTATTAGGATAATTTCTAAGTGAAAGAAAAGTACGAACGGAGCCAGTTCGTCCTTACCTCTTAGGGTTAGTGTCCCTAGTTCGACCGAAGATGTACTTGTGTTGCAACTTTGTTGATGATAGAATATTTTTATTAATCTACTTATATAATCCGGAGTTTAAACTTCTCTGGTGATCATATGGTAAAAACATTTCAAATTATCCGTGGGTAAAACCCTCCATGGTTCTTGGAATTAAAAATCGTTCGGTGCGGGCAAAAACCATCTGCGTTACAAGGAAAAAAGGAAGGTGGCGGAGGCCGTAGCTTCCATATTACAATCTTATTTTTAAAATAGGAAAGACTTCAAAGAAAACACTTCTTTAGGTGCACTCCATTCCATGTATGCGGGACGAGGGTCCCGTCCATTTTTTTAAGCGTATATGCACCGTCCTTTCCTGCGGTGTTGATTATGTAGGGACCTTCCCATTTCGGAGCCATCTTTCCGGTGCCTTCAACCAAACTTGCTTCATTGCTCCGCATGACATTGTCTCCGATCTTAAACCTGACCTCCTTTACTTTAGAGTTGTAGTGTTTTTCCAACTCTTTTTTGTATTTCGCTTCTCGGATGGCCGCAAGTTCTCTTCGTTCCTCGATCAAATCGAGGTTCAGGCGGAGTTCTTGTTCATTTTCTTCTTGACTCTGTTGCATTCGAGGGGTGGGTATCCCTACTTCAGCGGGAATGACCGCTTCGGCACCGTATGTCAAGCTGAAAGGAGTTTCCCTATTGCTTGTCTTTGGCATCGTCCGGTGAGCCCATAGGACATGCGGGAGTTCGTCTGCCCATGAAACGCCTTCCTTCCCCAGGCGCTTTTTAATGCCTTCCACAATGCTACGGTTGGCTCTTTCTACCTGCCCATTGGCCTGGGGATGGGCAACCGAAGCAAAGTTTTGCTCAATGTGCATTCTTTGGCACCATGTTTTGAACGGCTTTTCCGCAAACTGCTTCCCGTTGTCACTTACTATACAAAGTGGCATTCCGTACCTGCATACTATGTTTTCCCATACAAACCTTAACACCTGATCCCTAGTGATTGTTCGGAGTGGTTTGGCTTTGATCCATTTAGTAAAGTAATCGATGGCAACCAACAGGAATCTCACTCCTCCGGTGGATACTGGAAAAGGACCAACGATGTCGATCCCCCACTTTTGGAACGGCCACGCCGAAGTTACGGGGACAAGGTTATTTTTCGCTCGGTGGCTGATGGGGGCGTGCCGTTGGCAATCTTCACATGCTTGCAATTCATTAACAACACTTTGGTGCATCCCCGACCAGAAATAGCCAGCGTTCATAGCCTTGGCTACGACCATCCTCGGCCCGGAGTGGATGCCGCATATTCCCTAGTGGATTTCTCTTATGACATAGCTGGCTTCATCCGGTGTTAAGCATTTCAAGAGCGGACCTAAGAAGGTCTTGCGGTAAAGTTGCCCATCGTGAACCTGATACTGCAACGCTTTTACCTTTAGCTTCCGGGCCTGAGCTTTGTCTTCTGGGAGCGTCCCTTCTTTCAAGTAATCCACAATCGGAGTCATCCAGGATTTTTCTAGCATGGAAACTGATATGACCGACCCCGTCTGTTGGATGGCTGGGGCTTGCAAGGTTTCGACTAAAACTTCTTTGGATAAGTGACAGAATGCTACGGATGCGAGCTTGCTTAAGGCATCGGCCTTTTTGTTCTTACTCCGCGGTATATGTACTATCTTGCAAGAGTCAAATGAGGAAATTAGGCCGTTAACTTGTTGGAGATACCGAACCATGTTATCCTCTCGTGCTTCGTACTCTCCGCTAACTTGATTTGCTACTAACAACGAATCAACATGTGCTAGTACGGAGGTTGCTCTAGCCTTTGCTGCGGTTTGAAGTCCCACAAGGAGGGCCTCATATTCGGCCTCATTGTTTGAAGTTTTAAACTCAAATCGCAGAGCATAAGTGTATTCTATCCCTTCTGGATCTATTAGGATTAGTCCGGCTCCCGACCCTTCCTTGCTGGAGGCTCCATCCGTATACAAGTTCCACACCCTTGGTAGGGCGGACTTTTCTTTGGTGCTTTCTCTAGTTGGTACCTCCGTAAGGAAATCTGCCACAGCCTGGCCTTTCACCGGACCTCTAGTTCGATAGGTGATATCGAAGGCACTGAGTTCAATCGCCCACTTGGTTAAGCGTCCGGAAACCTCCGGCTTTCTTAAGATTTGCTGGATCTGAAGATCAGTCTGTACTTCTATATTGAAAGCCTGAAAATACCTTCGGAGGCGCCTGGAAGCGTGTACTAAAGCGAGTGCCAACTTCTCTATCATCGGGTACCGCGTTTCATAATCTTTCAAAATGCGGCTTACGTAGTAGATCGGAATTTGTGCTTGATTCCGGTGTACCACAAGTACTGCACTTATAGCGAAATGAGAGGCGGAGAGATAAACCGTGACGGTTTCTCCGGTAACTGGAGCTGTTAGGGTGGGTAAAGACCCAAGACAAACTTTCAACTCTTGAAATGCCGAATCGGCTTCCGACGTCCATTCTATCTGACCTTTTCCCGTTCGTTTTTTCAACACATTCATGAAGGGTATAGTACGATCAGCCTCTTTTGAGATAAAGCGATGGAGAGCTACCAGTTTACCGTTTAACGATTGAATTTCTTTAACCATTTTGGGAGGCTGCATGGAGACTACCGCTTTGATTTTATCCGGGTGCGCCTGTATTCCGGATTGTGTTATCCATACGCCGAGAAACTTTCCTTCCTCTAAGCCGAAAGAACATTTTTTGGGATTGAGTTTGAGATTGATACTTCGAAGCCTGGTGAAGGTTTCAAGTATGTCATCGATCATGTTATCTTCGGCCTGACTTTTTATGACCAGGTCATCCACATAAATTTCTAGATTTCTTCCGATCTGGCCTTTGAATGCTTTATCCATCAACCTTTGGTACGTAGCTCCTGCGTTCTTTAATCCGAATGGCATTTTGGTATAACAAAAAAGACCTTCGTTTGTTACAAATGCGGTCTTGTCTTCGTCTTCCAAAGCCATCTGAATTTGGTGGTAACCTTTATATGCGTCTAGGAAGCATTTAAGACGGAAGCTGGAACAAGAATCAATCTTTAAAGCGATCTCCGGCAAAGGATATCCTTCGGGCAAGCATTGTTCAGATCAGAAAAATCGACGCACATCCTCCAGGTTTTGTCTTTCTTTGTTACCATTACCGTATTGGAGACCCATGTTTGGTACCGTACTTCCCTGATAATACCGGCACTTAGTAGCTTTCGTACGTCTTCAGAGATGGCTTTGTTACGGGCTGGAGCCATGTTTCTTTTTCTTTGAGCTACTGGCTTTGCTGAATGCGACACCTTCAGCTTATGTTCGGCCAAACATCGGGGGACTCCAACCATGTCAGAGGTTTGCCATGCGAATACGTCGAGTGAATTAGACAAGAGCTTCCACAACTTCTTTTTGGTACGTTCAGGGAGCTGGGCCCCGACTGCAATTTTTTGTTCCGGAAAATGCGGGTGGATAGCCCATTCTTCTGTAAGGAGGTTCGGAGGATTGATATTACCGTTACTTTGTCGTATTTCAGCTACGCAGACTGTTGACTCGGAATACAAAGTTGCCACCCCTGCTTCGGTGGGGAATTTTAACGATCCATGAATGGTAGAACTGATAATTCCGAAGGAACACATACCGGGTCTCCCTAGTATGACATTGTGAACGGACCTTGCTTCCACCACCAGATACGTCAAGTTGACGGTTCGGATCAGACTTCCTTCCCCCAACGTTGTTGGCACGGTGATTTTCCCTATAGGCTGCACCACTTCTCCGGAGAAACTTACCAACGGTATTGAGACTCGTATCAATTTTGCCTTAGTCTGCGGAGCTAGCTGTTGAAAACACTGCTGGTACATGATCTCGGTGGCACTTCCGCTGTCAACATAAATCCTCTGGACCTTATGACCTGCTATGATCGCAGACACTATGATTGGTCCGTCCTTGATTTCTTCTAGATTGATGGGAGGGAAAACGATGAGTTGCTGCATCCAAGCGGCCATATGGTGATTGGACCGCTTGATGCCCTGATTATCTACTTTCCTGATCATACAAATTGCCGGTTGGTTGTTCGGATTATCCCCCGAATTTCCCGAAGATTTTCCTTTACTTCTTTTACTAGGTGCGACAGTTTACCGGACCGTACTGCTTTTTCTATTTCTTGCTTCAGGGACCAGCAATCGTCTGTGTTGTGACCTCGAGCATGATGGTAATCACAATATTTCTTGGAGTTCTTATCGCCTGGATTTCGGAGTTTTGGTGGAACAGGGAAGTTTGCCCCTTCTGCACTGAGAATTTCACTAGGAGTTTTGGAAAGGTCCGATAAATTGTAGAACCTTGATCCGGAGCTTCTTCCGCGTGGAGGTCTGTCGTTCCTATTGTAAGGGTGCGGTCGTCCCCTACTCCCGGATGGAGTTTTATCAAACACCGACCCACCGTTTTTCTTCCAGGAAGACATCTTATGATCTGACTCCGGAGCTGGGTTACATGCGTTTTTTCCTCGAGCGAAATCTCTGGCTCGGTCCATGAGTACTTCCATTGTCTTCGGAAGGTTCTCGTGTAATTTCTCGACCAATTGATTGTTCCGGACACAGTGACAGAATCCGGAGATCCTTAACTGGTCAACTACCCCACTGATCTGCATACTTTCCCGGTTGAACCGGTCAATGAAACTATCCAAAGATTCCCCATCCTTTCTCCGGATGTTGTGAACTTCGGTAATTTCTTTGGAGTAGTGTTGTTGTTGGCTAAAATTCTGAAGGAAAGATCTTCGGAACTCCTCGAAGTCATTTATCTCTCCTTCATTCAAGGCATCAAACCACACCCGGGCAGTCCCGGTTAGTGTTTGTGCGAACATGAAGCACCACGCCGGCATCGGCCACTGTTCTACTCGTGCAGCTCCGTCGAAATCGAACATATGATCATCTGGATCAGTCGTACCATCATACTTCTTTACTATAGTTGGCATTTTGAGCTTCGGAGGAAGCTTGGCATCTGTGATGCGAGCACTGAACTTTGACTTAGCAGTCATGGAAACTGGGTGGTATGTCTTGGTGAGTTCCGGATCATTAACTAGATCCATTTGCGCTTCATTTCGTACTGCCATCGCTGGAGATGGTCCGGACGAACCCTGCACATATCCAGTGTAAGTTTCCGAGGTGACAACTGTGGAGAAAGTAGGAGGGGTGAACATCGTAGGACCCATAGTCCTTACCGGAGTTTCATCATGAAAAAGCCTGGTTCGTAAACCGAGGATCTGTTCATCCCTAGCTTGTTGCGCTTTCAATCTTCGCAGAAGACTTGCATTTTTGGAGAGAAACTCCGCGTCAAACTCTGACGTTTGTGAAGTAGGAAGCAGAATAAATGGCAAGGTTGTTCCCGGTCCCGAGCTTAAGGCAGTTGAGATTGCGGAAACAGTGCTTGCTGGTGCTGTAGTTTGTGTGCTAACAGCCGTGGATCCCAGATTCACAGAACCTGAGGCCGCCATTTGTCAGTTCTTTGCTCAAGAAATTCACCAGAGTGAAGGACTAAGAGCTTTGAGATCGGATGGCGCCAATTGAAGAACCAAAGAATCACGTTGAGGCCGAAGCCTGTAAACGAGGGTTTGGATCTTGTAAGAGAGCTTGAGGAACAATCCTACAAAATAGAAAACCGTTAGGCTCGCCGCAGAGATGGGAGGGCCCTCTGCGACCAACCTCTGGCGTGAGAATAAGTATTGGTAGAGAGAGAAAATAGAGAGAGAAAGTAAGGACGAAGGTTCAGAAAATCGTACTTGGCTTTGTACTTGATGGGGTATTTATAGTAGTCAACTGGGATGACGTCATTCGTCCAGACGCACTTAAATGGAGGTTCGCCTCCGGAGGTACTTGATGGGGAACGTACATATTTTAGATGTCCGTTCATGTGGGGTCCGGTTCGTCCCAAGGTGGACATGTCCGGCTTCGGATATGTATCTTCAGATTCAATGCCTAAAGTTATGAATATCAAATATTTCGCTGGGCTCTAAGTTCATCACGGCCCACTTCATGATTCTCCTTTTTTATTTGCTGGGCTTTAACCCTATGTCATCCCGCTAATTTATAAAATAGAGATAGTGGTCTCGGCCCACTCATAAAAAATAGCTGCAATTTTACTTCGTTCTCTGGCACCCCACTCTGCCCAACTAGCTGGTTATTTCCATATTATTTGTTTTTGCTCCATTTGCACCAGGACCTGGCCCAACACAAAATAAAATAATATAATACTAAAACTAAATAAAAACAAATAAAACATATACAATATTTATACAATTTACACGGGACAAATATGTGTATTTTACCCTACATCAGTGACCATTGGTCATGATTGAAGAAGTCTCAACGTTCACCAAAGAATATTCGGCGCGTCCCAAGAATTTCGGGATATTTAGTTAGGTTTTTAAAACTATATAATGATGCTAAACTGATCGATTAGGGACGTTATACATTTCACTACACTCGTACTTTGCTTACTACTGATGCTTTCTTGCAGCTAATTCGCAAATTCACATTCACTTGCACTCACACTAGTAATCATTGTATCATCGATCAGTATAGTTCTCGAGTTGTAATCTTTTTACATATTTAGACTGTGGCAGACGGCTTTATAGTCAGTGCTTGAGGTTTTGTGCCGACAATCTCAATTAATCAAGGGCTTTCCTTGTAACATCGTGTGTTCTTTTTTGCTTCTTACTTCATTCATACCTCGATATCCTAAGCAATATTTTAACATCCTGAGCAATATTCCGACACTCAAACTTTACATTTTAATCTCTTTGCTTTAAAAGACATATTTTTCATAACATATTTCAAAATAACATATTAGCACATTACCTCACAAATTAATTTGATCACTAATTTGCTTAGGTAATTTTTCACCAAAACATTATTGATTTGTAATGCATGATACGATGTTATAAGATGCTTTTGATGCACTTTTAGTGTTAAAGTAGAATCTTGATGTAAAATTGAGTAACAAAGGTTACGACTGCCATGGATGAGTTTTATGGTTCTGCACGAAGTTTCACCAACTGTTTGGCTTTGGCATAAGCAAGGTTTTGCTAGACTGTTGGAGCGAAACCATGTCTCAGGCGAAACCATGTTTCACTTCAATAAATGGTCTGCATGTGCAACCTGTGTTTTGGTATGTTAGATATGTGAAACCTATAAGAGACACCAACAAGTCAACACAATCAAGCTAAAAAGGAATGCATATATATTCAAATCCTATAATTATTTACCAGCTTTTAGATCCATTATATACTCCCAGTAATCTTTCCTTCCCATTTTGTAAATTGCCATTATATGGCATTGCACCACTGTATTGTAAAGCATCACTTTTGTAATAGTCAATACAAAAGCTCCTTGGCTCCACTGAGCATACTCGATCCACACACCTTTTCTTTCTTTTCCCAGCCTTCAAGTACCAATCAACATGTCCATCGAAAAAATCATTGAAACCACCACCCTTCCCCACCAGGCTCACAACAAACAATTTCCCGACATGCGTAAGCAAGTTTTGTCCACCCTCACCGACCTCGATCTCGACCAATATGTCGACGGTAATACCAAACCACCACCTAAAATCGTGGAAGGCAAACCCAACTCAGCCCATCGTGCGTGGCACGGACATGACCAGATCCTACTCGGTGCTCTCCTCAGAAGTTGCTTCGATGCTATCTAACCCATGGTGTCGTCCGCTTCCACTTCCCGTCAATTATTCACATGACTAACCGAAACCTATGCCAGCGCCTCCAGATCCTGTATTATCTCTCTCTCTCTCCAAAGGCCAAACTTGCAACACACAGCAAAGGCGACAAACCATTCGCCCAATTTCTCCACGAGATGAAAGCAATCGCGGATGAATTGGCGTTTGCGCAGAGTCCGATTAATGATGAAGACCTCATTGTTCATATCATCACCCAATTAGGGGATGATTAAAAACACATCACTGCCCTGTCAAAATTCGTGATACACCCATGACTTTCGTAGATTTATTCGATAAGCTTGTTGATCATGAACGCACTTTGCAAGTTTCCCAACCTACACCACAACTTGCTACAGTCAATCAGACTCAAAGACAAGGGGGCGCTCATATTACAGATCTGGTTATGACTCATGTGACAACTCAAAATTCAGAACTTTTCTCTGTACTTTGATGTATCGTGTGTGAACCTTATGTGATTGTTTGATATGCTAATTTTAATGAAATGAGTGTAAGTTGATTTCTATGTGTTACGTGTGGTGTATTATGAATATAAGTGAATAACAAGTCCTCGTTGCACAACACAACCCAATCGCACAAGCCCATGTTGGGCCGAACATCTCATCCTTGTCACCCTCTTCGCTTGGCCCACTATGATTAAACTCGAAACCAAAGGGGCAGCCCATGTAAGGGTTCGGCCACTCCCCTATTTAAGCCAACAAATAACCCTAATGAGGTTTTCTTTCTTCATTATTTTGCAAGACACTCAAACACACCAAACTCTATTCTTTCCCTCTTCTCTTCGAAGACCGACAACAACACCCTCTTCCTCGAAGACTTTCTTGTTCGATACAATCTCATTCTACCTTTCTATCGGTTAGTTTTCCATCATTGTATACTCGTATGATTGTCCTACAATGATTGTTTGTGATAACTAGGCTTGTTTATGTTAGAAGATTTAATCATAGGAATTCGAAATATGTGTATGTTTGATGTTAGCTTTGGTATGATCTTGGTGTTGTGATGATACATAAGTAATTAGGGTCGTGATGATTATTAACACAACCGAATCGGGTGATGATAGTAATATGAATGAATGTTTCAGTTAATTAGTGTTGATGTTCATATGGGAATTAAGAAAGCTAACCGTTTGATCTGATTATGCTTATGATTGAATCTTGATTAGTGTCAAAAGAATTAATTGTTAAACCTTTGAATTGATCGATTGACATAAGATTGGAAACTGTTGACCGATTTAATGCTTGATTTGATCGAATAATTGTAAAACAAGAAACTCTTAGAATTGATTGTAACCGATTGCATGAATTTAGGAAATATTTAATCACTCGCACAAGTGTAGTCGCACAAGCTAGGTACAACCAATAAAGCACAGTGTACAAGCTAGAACAGCATGATCGCACAAGACAAGTGGATCGCACAAGGGGGTGCCGATCGCACAAATCTTAGGCCACACACATCTGTTGAATCTTGATATGCTGTTGGGCCTTAAAGCCCAAAACTCAGTCGCACAAGATACTTGTAATCGTACAAGTTGAACTGGGTCGCACAAGACCAAATGGACCGCACAAGTTGAATTATGTTTATTTGTTTGGGCCGTGTATATGTTGGATTGCTTATGGGCCGGGTTGTTTCATTCGCACAACCCGTTGTGAGTCGCACACCAGGTTGTTGTGAGTCGCACACCAGGTTGGGCCGGATAAATTGGGCTTCAACTAGTGAAGCGCACAAGGCTGTTGGATCATTGAACTTGTGCGAGCCCAATCATTTGAGTCGCACAAGTTCGGATATGTTGTGTACTTGACTGTTAACGTGTTGAATATGTTTGCAATGATCATTACGTGTTGTAACCTGATAGTTTATGTGTAAAACTTATGTGCACTACTTGAACCTAGACCTGACTTGTATGGTAACCATGTTAGGACGTGGTTGACCACATATAGCTCAAGTGACCTTTTCGTGTATCTGCCGAGCTAACCTAAGGTGAGTTCACATTTTCTACAAAGCATGGTAATTCCCGGTGGGTTGGGAATGGGTTAAGGAGTATGGATTCCTCGTCCTTCTTGGGTAGGACAGTATGGGTTAAGGAATTTAAATTCCTCATCCTCTTGGGACAGTCTTAAGCTTACTAGACGAAACTCTATCATGAAGTCCCTCACTTTTATATCGAATTAATCACCGGGACAATGGCGAGCGGGTCATTAGTTAAATAGCGCTATTAGCTTTGACAAGCCTCACACCGTGCCGCAGAGGACGGGAGTGGACTAATGGATCTGGGCACGTCAATGATGATAGACATTGACGCAGGGCACATAAACATGACTCCAGTCAGTTGTCGATATGGTAACAAGTCTAGTAGTATAAACATGGGGTAGCCCTCATGGCTGGATAGCCAAAGTAAATGGGATTAACCAAATCACGTTTTCAAACATGGGGTAGCCCCCACGGCAAGTGAGCCAGTTAATGAGAAACTATGTTTTCTTTGGAATAACTTAAAATGAACACCCATCTGTGAACTCGCTCAACTTTGTTGTTGATTCGTTACTACATGCTTTGCAGGTCATTAGGTACTTAGCTGGAGCTTGCATGGGGAAGAGTCGTTGTGGGACATGGACTGTTGAGTTCCATGTAAAACATTTTAACTTTTAAACTTATGTTTTGGCTTTACACTTTATGCTTCCGCTGATGACTTGAACTTGGTTAAATTGTTTTGGACACCAATTATATTGTGGTTGGTTTTATCTTATTTATTATACATTGTTCAATATGATTGGTGGCTTGATCATGGTCATGTCACGCTCCCTGCGGTGATACTCCGCTTGTGGAATTTGGGGGTGTGACAGATTGGTATCAGAGCCATTGGTTATAGTGAACTTGGTTTTAAAAAGGGAAAAGCTTTTTGACAAAACCATACTATAACCTGTACAGTGCTCAACGATCCACAACGACACTTCGCTCCACGTGCAAGACTCAACGCTATAGGTGATATGGTTTATTTTGTATTGCCTGCCTGTTAGTTAAAGTAGTGCATTTGATCATGGTATGCTTAGTTAGTGTAACAATTACTGCTTGAAAACTTGCTTGCATGCTCTCTTCTATCATCTCATGCTTACGCACTTACGCGACACCTTTCTCACTTGTGTTTCCTTCGATGTGAAGATCATGAGTGGACGCCTGAATTTGACTCAAGCCCAGCTGACGGCTCTAATCAACGAACGAGTTGCTGAGGCACTCGCAGCAGCCCCTGCAGGAGGTATAACCTACCATTTCGACCTATCCTAGGATGCTTAGATCCTACTCTCGCGAATCAACTCTCGTGCTTAATCTTGTCTTTTCTTTCTCGCGCGACAGGTCAGCATGCTCAGCCTCCCGTGTGTACGTTCAAGACCTTTATAGACTGTCAACCTAGTACCTTCAGTGGTACAGAAGGAGCTGTAGGTCTCCTCCACTGGTTCGAGAAGCTCGAGTCTGTCTTCGAAATGTGTGAATGCCCTGTTGCTAGTAGGGTGAAGTTTGCTACGGGAACTCTTGAAGGAGTTGCACTCACTTGGTGGAACGCTCAGGTTCAAATGCTAGGGTTGGCAGCTGCTAATGCCACCCCATGGAATGACTTTAAGGATTTGATCAAGGAGGAGTATTGTCATCGTGATGACATCCATAAGCTGGAGGTGGAGTTTTAAATCTAAAGATGACGAGGTTTGAGATCGAGGCGTATACTAAGAGATCAAACGAACTGGCTGTTTTGTGTCCTACTATGGTGGATCCTCCTATCAAACGTATCGAGCTGTACCTCAAGGGTTTAGTGCCAGAGATTCAGAGCCATGTGACTGCAGCTAACCTCCCTACGATCCAGCAAGTCATACGAGTGTCCCATCGTCTCACTGACCAGGCAGTTGAGAAGAACAAGCTGCCTAAGCGTATTAGTGCTACCACTACTTCTAATGCTCCTAGTGACAACAAGCGCAAGTGGGATGGAAATTCAAATATGGGTTCAGCTTCTGGTCATTCCCAGTCTCAGCAGTGAAAGACTGACGACTACAAGAGCCCTGGTCAACAAGGAGGGTACAAGGGAAATCAACCTAAGTGCAACCGTTGTAACTTGCAGCACAGCGGGCCATGTACCAGGAGCAACTGTCATCGGTGCAACAAGCCAGGTCACACAACAAAGGATTGCAGGAGTTTGCGTCCTGCGAATCAGAATCGTTAGCAACAACAAGCCCACAGAATCAACGTCAGCAGCATCAGCAACAGCAAGGCAACAACAAAGGGTGTTTTCAGTGTGGTGCTGAAGGCCACTTCAAAAGAGACTGCCCCTCGCTGAACCAGAATCAGAACAACAACAACAACCAAGGAAATGGAAACAACAATGGGGGTAACAATGATGGCAACGGTGCCAGGGGATGTGTTTTCGTAATTGGTCAAAGTGATGCAAGGAACGATCCCAACGTCGTGACGGGTAAGTTCCCACTGGACGACTTCTATGTTTCTGTTTTATTCGATTCGGGTGCCGATACTAGTTATGTGTCCTTAAAGGTTAGTCAGATGCTTAAGCGTACCCCAATTCTCTTGAACACCAAGCATGTTGTAGAACTAGCAAATGGTAAAAGTCTTGAGGCCACGCACATAGTTAAGGGTTGTGATCTCGTTTTAGCTGGCCAGACCTTCTCTATCGACCTTATTCATATCGTTCTTGGTAGCTTCGACATCGTCATTGGGATGGATTGGTTATCCCAACATCGAGCAGAGATTCTTTGCAAGGAGAAAATCGTCCGCATTCTTCATTCTGGTGAAGAACCTCTCGTTATTCGTGGCGACAAGAGTGGTGCTGTTGTGAGCATCATCTCTTTCCTTAAGGCCTAGAAGTGTTTACGAAAGGGCCACACTGCTATTCTAGCTCTTGTTATCGACACCTCAACGCAAGAAAAGAAGATAGAAGATATTCCTATCGTACGCGACTTTCCTGAGGTATTCCCTGAGGAATTACCTGGTGTTCTGCCTCATTGTCAGGTTGAGTTTCAAATCAAGCTAGCTCCTGGAGCAGTGCCTATAGCTCGTGCACCTTATCGCTTAGCCCCATCAGAACTAGAAGAACTATCTACGCAACTACAAGAGCTCTTGGACAAGGGTTTTATTCATCCTAGCTCTTCGCCCTGGGGAGCTCCAGTCTTGTTTGTGAAGAAGAAAGACGGTACCTTCCGAATGTGTATTGACTATCATGAACTCAACAAGGTGACCGTGAAGAATCGTTATCCACTTCCGCGTATTGATGACCGGTTCGACCAGTCACAAGGGTCGAGCTTCTAATTAAAGATTGATTTGAGATCGGGCTATCATCAACTGAGAGTCCTAGACGAGGACATCTCTAAGATAGCGTTCAGGACTCGTTATGGACACTACGAGTTTCTGGTCATGCCTTTCGGATTGACAAACGCACCTGCGGTCTTCATGGATCTCATGAACCGAGTGTGCAAACCTTACCTGGATAAGTTCGTTATTGTTTTTATCGACGACATCCTGATCTATTCTAAGAGTCAGGAGGAACACGAGTAGCATCTGCGACTTATTCTGGAACTTCTTCGAATAGAACAGCTGTATGCTAAGTTCTCGAAATGTGACTTCTGGCTTCGTGAAGTCCATTTTCTAGGCCACGTGGTTAACGAGGATGGGATTCACGTTGATCCATCCAAGGTTGACTCGATTAGAAATTGGCCTGCACCTCGAACTCCAACTGAAATCCGCCAATTTTTGGGATTGGTAGGGTACTACAGAAGGTTTATTAAGGATTTTTCAAGGATCGCGCAGCCTCTTACTGTTCTTACTCAGAAGGGTATCACCTACCGTTGGGGTGATGCTCAGGAATCCGCATTTCAGCAGCTGAAGTTGAAGCTTTGTAGCGCACCTATTCTCTCAATGCCTGAGGGCACATAATATTTTGTGGTTTATTGTGACGCGTCAATCCAAGGACTTGGTTGTGTGTTGATGCAACGTGAGAAAGTCATTGCTTACGCATCACGACAACTTAAGGTTCACGAAAAGAACTACACTACTCATGACTTGGAGTTGGGAGCAGTGGTGTTTGCTCTTAAGATATGGAGAGATTACTTGTACGGTACCAAGTGCACCATTTACACCGATCACAAGTGTCTCCAGCATATCTTCGATCAGAAGGAGTTGAACATGCGACAACGTCGATGGGTCGAACTCCTTAACGACTGCAAATGCGCCATCAAGTACCATCCAGGAAAAGCCAATGTTGTGGTTGACGCCCTCAGTCGAAAAGAAACCAAACCTAAGCGTGTACGTGCGTTACAACTTACATCCACTCTAGTCTCCCTGCCCAAATTCGTGATGCTCAGGTTGAAGCATTGAAAGAAGAGAACATCAGGGCTGAGTCCCTGCGAGGATCGAAGAAGCAATTAGAACTAAAGGAAGATGGTGCTTACTACTTGGCGGGGCGTATCTGGGTCCCATTCTATGGTAATCTGCGTGAGCTTGTGATGGATGAAGCTCACAAGTCTCGTTACTCAGTACATCCTGGTTCGGATAAGATGTACCACGATCCCAAGACTACGTACTGGTGGCCACACATGAAAGCTAACATAGCGACCTATGTTAGTAAATGTTTGACCTGTGCTTGGGTCAAGGTCGAATACCAGAAGCCATCAGGCCTACTTCAGCAACCAGAGATACCGACATGGAAATGGGAGCAAATTTCCATGGACTTCGTTACTGGCTTACCTAGATCTCAACGAGGAAACGATACCATTTGGGTGATAGTGGATCGATTAACCAAGTCTGCACATTTCCTGGCTATCAAGGAAACGGATAAGTTCTCGACTCTAGCAGACATTTACCTGAAGGAAGTAGTTTCGAAGCACGGGGTGCCAACCTCGATTATTTCAGATTGTGACTCACGTTTTACCTCTGAATTGTGGCAAGCGATGCACAAATCCTTTTGCTCTCGATTAGACATGAGCACAGCATATCATCCACAAACGGATGGGCAGTCTGAGCGCACCATTCAAACTCTCGAGGACATGCTTCGAGCATGTGTCATCGACTTTGGTAATGGCTGGGAAAGGCACCTACCTTTGGTAGATTTTACATATAACAATAGTTACCTGTAACACCTCGAAAATTCACGTCCTATAATGTGTAGACACGTGTCAAATGTTTAAACGTGTGAAAGAAATATTATAGAAGGACTAAAGTTGACAATCATGGAAAGTATGTGGATATACGTATTCTAAGTGTCAACCGTGAATAAATATAATGTACATTAACCCTACATGATGCTCATACCTTCAAACGAATAAATCATGAATCATACGAAGCTAAAAGTGAGAGATTACAAACTACAGGGGCTAAATGTGTCAACATGTTTAAGTTATACCTCTGAGTGACCTTTAGACAAACCTGAAGCTTTGTAACTGTAAATTATGATCACTAGAATGCACGATATAAATTTCATAAAGTTTCGTAATCGTATGAGAAAGTTATGATCAAATTCGCGTGCGAAGGGTTAAAACGTAAACGTTGAAAGTTAGGACTTTTCGGGTAACAATAAAGTTACCCGGGGACTTAACAAAGTGGGTATATGTTTTAAAGCCCTTATAGATCAATTGTGAGGGTTCATAGTGCAAGAAACAAGTGCCTAATCGAAGCTTGAAGGGGCAAGGATCAAATAACAAAATCTAAAAATGTTGATTTTGTGCAGAAGAGGCCTAGCGCGACGCGAGGGGGGCCTAGCGCACGCTAGGGGTGCCCAGCTCCGAAAACTTTGGGTTGTTGCCCGCCATTGCCTTTTTGCTCGATTCCAATCATTTTTCCACATTCCTCTTGACCCCTAGACACCCCCTAAGCACTAGTAACAAGTGTTGATCAGTTGTGGGCACTAGTAGACACAAGTGTCAAAGAATTGTGGTGACTAAAATGCTATATAAAGCCCATGAACTTGCAACAAGTCTTCACACCTTCATTCAAGCAATTTGATCATTTCTGGAGCTCAAGTCTGCTCTCAAGTGTTCATAATTCGTGCATAGGACCTTTGTAAGTTGGCTTAACCTTTCTTAATTAAGTTTTAGCTTAGTTTTAGCTTAAAAGTCAAACCGTCGTAATTAACGGTTGACTTTAAGATTAATCACTAATGGTCTAGTGATTAGTCGAATCAAAAGTAGTTATAAGTTGGTATTTATGTGGGTAATAAACCCTTAAGAGGGTTCCCCCTGATCACCACTCTAACTAGGTCAAAAGTCGGGTCAAACGTGTAATTAAAAAGTCAACAGAAAGTTTAAAATGCGATTTATGCATGATTAACAATGTAGAACACTTATAACCTGTTTGATCATTAATATAACTTGATAATTAGTGTAAGGACATGTCTAAACATGTTCAACCCGACAATTTACTATAAAGACCCGGTTCGGAACCGAAAGTCACATAGTTTGACTTTCACTTTGACTTTCAGTTCTGACCCGTTATGGTATGTTTTAAAAATACCTTAGAGCCTTATTTGGACCAGGTTACATGCTAGTATAACCCTCTGTGATTATACACCTCGGATCATTAGTTATCCAATTAATATGCATGATTCCGTTAATTGCCCATATGTTGACCATTATGCCCTTATTGCCTTAAAACATAATTTTTGGAAATGTAAAAGAGTAGAAACTTAAATTACTGATATATAAACTTGCATACAAAGTTTGACATCAGTTTGAATTGTAGATTGAGAGTTATGCTCATTATCGCAAAATGAATGCTTTATGTTAATAAAACGGCGTAATTAGCGTATAGCCTAGTTAAGCCTACTTTTTGGTATCAAACTTAATACCACTGATGTAATATATTACTTTGGGATTTTTAAATATTTTTAATTAATTTTAGGCTGAGCATAACTAGTAGTCGTAGGCTTAATCCGGTAATTGTCGGTTTTGCCCTTACGGGCCATAAAATGAGTTTTACATATCTAAACGACTCCAAACCTTTTGCTACTGATCACATATGATAAATAAAGTATTTTAAGCCTTCTGGAAATATAAAAATATCAGATTTAAGTATCGAACCCGGAAATGGCCTTTAGTCGCCTTATTAAGCGTTTTTAACGCATAGTATGTATTAAAATTTTATTGAACATACCCGGGTTGATACCTACTGATATATGAAGCAAATTATGATATTTTAATAGTAATCAAAGGTTGATAAACTCAGACTTCAGTTTTGAGCTCTTCGGCTTATGTGAAATTACCAAAATACCCCTACGGGGCATAGTTTGGTTATAATTGATAAATTTCACATATGTACTTTATCCTACTGTTATAACTCATTAATTTGAGCATGTTTACTGATTACATCAGACCTGTAACTCAGTTAAACACTTAAACCCTTTTACAACCTTTAAAATGACCAAACTACCCCTACGGGGCCTAGTTTGTGTTTAAACACGTTTCGGGCATAATGAAAGACATCTTACTGATGTCACAACATATTTGAGGCATAATTACCTTAGGAAACCTGTCTATAGCTCTCATGAATACCCGTCCCGCTTATTACGCGTACGGTTCGGTTTATGTAACAAGTTTACATAAATTAGCCGAAACGGGTCAAACCTTAACGGTTTTACCTCAAAATCCAGAACGTGAATAATAAAACCATATTAAACAAGTCTCTAAACTTTTCGGGTCTAAATCACATTCTATCCGGTCTTCGCTTAATCATGCGTACGAACCGTATCTTTGAAACTAGCCGGTCTAAGCTTAAGTTTAATTAAAGACCCGTTAGGATTCTAATAGGTTATTATAAACCTTCTTTGGGGGGTTAATGACCATGTCCCGGATATCCTTGGCATCATCTTACGAGATGGCCACGACCTGAGCACGGGGTGTAGGCGTACACCTGTCAGTGTATAACTCTATGATGTGGTGTGTCTATTGATCTTTAACCTGGACAAGATCCGGGCTACTGAACGCCCAAGTAACATGTAATTCGTTCACAAGATTATAATATTAAATAATTCTCCCAAGTTAAATAAAACGTTTATGCCATGTGCATCCAAACCAATTTTAAATCATTTTCCAAAATGAGTCAGTTGATTGTATTTACCAGTGTAAACTGACGTATTTTCCCAAAAAGATTAAATGCAGGTACTAGGCGTAATTGGCTGGTTGTTTCCTTAGCATCATAGAAGTCTCGCAAGCTTAAGATGCCTGAAGTCTGTTGAACTATTGTCTCAAATTTTATTCTGATCCGTTCTGTGGATAAACAATCGAACGTTGTGATACTTGATATTACAATTATTAAATTCGGTTGTATTATATCTTTTTAAATTGCTTCCGCTGTGCATATTAAATATTGTGTTGTTTGACTATTACGTTGCCAACCACGTCATGATACTCCCCCACCGGGCCCACCGGTGACACGTGGAAATCGGGGTGTGACAGGTTGGTATCAGAGCCAACACTGAGCGAATTAAACACTAGCCTTTTGTGTTTAATCTCAGTTACACAATTGCACAATTCTAAACTTTCGAGTCTAGACATATAACATAGGACAAATTTCACCTAGTTTGTGTTGTCCTTAATTTTGCATATATTTTTGTATTGTTATCTTATATTGTATTGACAGGACAAAATGCCTCCAAGATTCTTCCGTAGGAGAGGACGAGGCAAGGGGCCGATTACCGCCCCCAATGACAACGAGGCAGGACCCTCGAATGTACGAGCTCCTTCGACAACAGAGAGTGATGATCCACGGCAAAACCGAAGGAACCTATTTGAGCTGGCCAGACGGTCGGTATCTCACAGCTCTACCCCTCCGGTCCAAAACCCGTATGGGCCACTACCGGACTACGAGCCGAACAACCCTCAGCCTTCCTTCATACCATTACAACGATCCCTGTCTCATCATTCCTTTGGGGATCCAACACCAGTTTTTAGGGGCCGGTTTAACCCGGCCAATTATATTCAAGAACCCGTGGGTTTTAACCCACTGGGGCCAGACGATCACTTCTCTGGCGATCACGCGGATGACATGGACGAGGATACTGATCCCGTCGAACCTGCAAGTGGCACTCCAAACCATCTGATCGAGATCTCCGACGGGTCGTCTTTCCACGGATCACCCTACGATGGTCCAGACAGCTTCCAAGCCATGTTCACTCGGTACGAGTGGTACTATACACCTTCTCACCACTCGTCGCCTCAGCAGCAGCAGCCGCAGCAGCAGCAACATCATCAAGATTCCTCTGGGGATCCCCGATTTGTGGCAGTTACGCCACCACCTCCACCGCCACCAGTTCAGCCGGCACCTCCTCAACCGCCAAGGCGTAGGAGAACCGGTGCCCGCGTGTCGGCACGAGCAGGGGACTTCCATTTCAGTTCCCCACGTCAATCCAGTGGCAGCCACTATCCGCCACACCAGGAGGACCCACAATTGGGTGGACCCTCCAACCCAGCTGTGCCACAGCCACCGCCAATGGGTTTTGACAACCCAATTCCAGCATATACGGGTCCCATGGCGTATAACCCGTTTGAACCGCCGAATCACTACAACTATGGTTACGCGGAGGCCGACCCTTACATGGTAGCGGCGAACTACAACCCCCAAGGACCCTATGGAGATCCATGGGGAGTAGGTTACCCGACTCAGGGGTACCAGATACCTCCTCGACCTATTATCCGGACACAATCGTAGCCGCCACGGTTTTCTCCCCTAGAAAGGGAGGAAATCCTACAAAGGTTGGATGAAGTAGAGCGAGGCATCCACCGCGACCGTAGGGAGAGACAGACTTTCTTCCAAGGATTAGCAAGTTTGATCAAAGGGAACAACAAGAAGGATCATTGAATCCTTCCAATTATTGTTGAGCCCCTGCGTGGGCATATTTTTGCTGTATTTGTTTAAGCCCCTGCGTGGGTATGTATGTGTGTTTGTTTGACCCCTGCGTAGGTCTATTTTCCGTTAACCCCTGCGTGGGTATGATGTTTGCTTAAAGTCCCTGCGTGGACTAGTTTGTTTGTTTAAAGTCCCTGCGTGGACTAGCATGTTGATTGACCCCTGCGTGGGTAATTGTTTGTTGAAAAGACCCGTTTAGGGCAGCATGTAATATTATAATAAATTAATGGATTGTTTGTTTTATAAATTTCATGTTTGCCATTATGTGCGTATATAAATTATAAATGAAATAAATAAATTAAAATCATTCCTTTTTGAAATAATCTGCCTATGTAGTTATTAATTAAGAATCTTAAAGTGTGAAACCTAGCCTTCGGGTCATCATAAGACCAGGCCAAGATGGTAAGACCTGTTCAAAAGATTCAAATCTAAGTTAACATCTGAAAACATGTTAACACTCCTGGCAGACGTGATTTATTAAAAATCACATACGTTATTTTTATAAAGGAATTCTTTAGAAGATTCCTAACCCAGTTTAATGATCTCTGAATCCTGGGTTTACATCATCGATTAAGATGATCATATTTTAACCATACGTGGTAATATAGTGCCTACGGGCCTTGCTCATTTCTACATGAGCCAAAAAGACAGTGGTAGCTATGACTCCCTGTCAAATAAAGGTAATAAACTAGGTTCAAACCTCAAATGCTTTGATTCTCTGAAATCCTAGCATATAATTTATAATTGTCCATGTGACTAGGCCTTTGGTGCCACGAATAAAACTGTTATTGTTTTATAATTAGGATAAATTATTATAGAAATCCTAAATAAATTTGATTATTAAATTAACCAAATATGGTCTCTGTTTACCATGGTTAACGAATTACCCTAAGGGGCAATTCCATAATAAACTCCCAAATAAACTATTGTCCTTGTTTTCTGCAACAGTTCAATTGTAATGGCTAACTCAGACGAGGGTAATAGTCATCCAGCGGAGGTTAATAATGACGCCCGAATTAATCTAACGGGTGCGGAATTAAAAGCGATCATAGACGGCGCAGTTACACAGGCTTTGGAAAGGCAGTACGAGGAGTATAGTGGGACTCGTAGTAGGACCCTATCTACACAACCTTCAAAGCCACCGTACAATAAGGACGACCCGAAGAAAAATGATGACCGATACTCCTCAAACCACAGTGCTCCATCTCAGCAGGTTATACTAAACAAGGGACCCCGTGACAAGGGTTGCTCGTATAAATATTTCGTTTCCTGCAAACCCCGGGATTTCACTGGGGAGAAGGGAGCCATTGACTGTATGACATGGCTGGATGAGATGGATACGGTTGTTGATATCAGCGGATGCGCTGAGCGAGACGTGGTCAAGTTTGTGTCGCAGTCTTTTAAGGGTGAAGCTTTAGCATGGTGGAGATCTCTGATTCAAGCCACCGGGAAAATCCCACTGTATAACATGTCTTGGGATCAATTTGTTGCCCTTATCAGGGAAAATTTCTGCCCTCAGCATGAGGTGGAGAAGATAGAGTCTGATTTTCTATCCTTGGTGATGACAAACCTCGACTGTCAAGCTTACCTAACGAGCTTCAACACTATGGCCCTGTTTGGTAGCCTCTTAATCCATTCAGAGGCTGCCTCTTAATGAAATCATTTGTGGCCTTTATGTCTGAATGAATAAGAGATAACCTTATGTCTGACTGAATAAGAGGTAACATCTGAATGGTAAACCATCACATGTCACATTCTTCTACATTATCTTTGTTAAACTCTTAAATGATTTCATTAAGAGGTAGCCTCTTAATGTCATTCAGATGCTATCAAACAGCCCCTATGTCTCATTTGGTTCCATACCTGGTAACCCCGGAACCAAAACGGATAGCTCGTTTTATCGGTGGTTTAGCCCCCGAGATCAAGGCAAGCGTAAAAGCTTCTCGGCCAGCTACTTTTAGATCAGTACCTGACATTTCCTTATCCCTCACTCTGGATGCAGTCAGGCAGAGATCGCTGAGGAATAAGGAGGCTGAGAAGAGAAAGCGTGAAGATGATGGTTCACGAAGATCGAACAAGAAACATCGAGGGAACGGTGACAACAAGAAAGGATCTAAGTCGAGGAAAGAGGGGCATAATTCTGGTGAGAAGCCCAAATGCAAGATATGCAAGAAGCAGCACTTTGGAAAGTGCAGACTTGAGTCAAACTCGCAGACTCAGTCAAAATCTTATGCTTGTGGTATTTGCAAGTCCATGGATCACAAAACCTTGGATTGCAAGAAGATGAAAGACGCAACGTGCTACCGTTGCAATGAAAAGGGCCACATTAAAACCAACTGCCCTAAGTACAACAAGAAGCCTGAAGAGGCTAAGAAGACTAATGCTAGAGTCTTCAGAATGGACGCCAAAGAAGCAGTTTTAGATGACAACGTTATTACAGGTACCTTCCTTGTAAATGACGTCTATGCTAGAGTACTATTTGATTCAGGCGCTGATAAGTCTTTCGTAGATCATAAATTTTGTGAATTGCTGAAATTACCTGTCAAAACCTTAAGCGTAAACTATGAGGTAGAGTTAGCAGATGGTACAATAGAAACCGTCTCAACTGTGTTAGATGGATGTGTTATATCCATTAAGAACCAATCTTTTCCTCTGTCTCTACTTCCGTTTAAGTTGGCCGGTTTTGACATAGTTCTGGGTATGGACTGGTTATCTCGTAACCAGGCCCAAATTGTCTGTAACATGAAGCAAGTGGTAATAAAGACTCCGTCTGGTGAACCACTTACCATTCGGGGAGATACTCAGTATGGGCTACCTGAGCAAGTGACTATGCTCAAGGCTTCAAAATGTTTAAAGAGGGGTTGTGTCATCTACATGGCACAAGTGATTATTGAAGAGCCCAAACCAAAAATAGAAGACATCCCTGTCATCTCTGAATTCCCAGAAGTTTTTCCGGAAGAACTACCTGGTTTGCCACCAGATAGGCAAGTGGAATTCAGGATTGATATCATCCCCGGAGCAGCACCAGTTGCTAGAGCACGTTACAGGTTAGCGCCCACAGAAATGAAGGAATTAAGGACGCAGCTGGATGAATTGTTGGCCAAAGGTTTCATTAAACCTAGTTCGTCTCCTTGGGGAGCGCCGGTACTATTTGTGAAGAAAAAGGATGGATCGATGCATCTGTGCATCGATTATCGTGAGCTTAATAAGGTCACGATCAAGAATAGGTATCCTTTGCCTAGGATCGACGATTTGTTCGATCAATTGCAAGGAGCAAGTTATTTCTCAAAGATTGATTTGAGGTCAGGTTACCATCAACTGAAGGTTAGAGATGAAGACGTGCATAAAACAGCATTTAGGACTCGTTATGGTCATTACGAGTTCCTAGTTGCCTTTTGGGCTCACTAATGCACCGGCCGCATTCATGGACCTCATGAATCGCGTTTGCAAGCCGTACTTAGATAAATTTGTCATCGTTTTCATCGATGACATCCTTATTTATTCGAAGAACCAAGCTGACCATGAGAAACACCTTCGATGTATTCTTAAACTCCTGCATCAGGAGAAACTCTACGCCAAATTTTCCAAATGCGAATTTTGGCTTCGGGAAGTCCAATTTCTTGGACATGTGGTTAGTGAGCGTGGTATCCAGGTGGATCCCGCTAAGGTTGAAGCAGTTATGAACTGGCAAGAGCCAAAGACGCCTACGGAGATTCGTAGCTTCCTGGGATTGGCAGGATATTACTGGCGTTTCTTTGAAAATTTTTCAAGAATTGCTGCACCCCTAACTTCCTTAACCAAGAAGAAAGTAAAGTTCGTTTGGGGACCTAAGCAGCAAGAAGCTTTTGATATTCTCAAGCAGAAGTTGAGCAATGCTCCTGTATTGACATTGCCTGATGGAATCGAAGAATTTGTAGTTTATTGTGATGCATCACACACCGGGATGGGGTGTGTGCTTATGCAGAAAGGCAAGGTTATTGCCTATGCATCACGATAGTTAAAGGTGCACGAAAAGAATTACACCACCCATGACTTGGAGTTAGGTGCCGTTGTATTCGCACTAAAACTGTGGAGGCATTATCTATATGGAATCAAGTGTGTGATCTATTCTGATCACAAGAGCCTCCAGCATCTGTTTAATCAGAAGGAATTAAACATGAGGCAACGCCGTTGGATGGAAACTTTAAATGATTATGATTGTGAAATCAAGTACCATCCCGGCAAGGCGAATGTAGTCACTGATGCCTTGAGCCGAAAGGAAAGGATGAAACCCATCCGAATCAATGCCAAGCGCATGGAGATAAAGAATAATTTGATGGAAAAGGGTGTTAGCTGCACAGAAGGAAGCTGTGTTGGAAGCTAACTATCCTAATGAAAAGTTAGGAGTAACTGAGGAGCAGTTAACTCTTAGCAAGGATGGAATTTTACGATTAAATGGATGAATATAGGTTCCAATTTATGGGGGACTTAGAGATGTCATCCTCCAGGAAGCCCATAGTTCCAAATACTCCGTTCATCCTGGAGCTGATAAAATGTACCAGGATCTAAAGGCAAATTATTGGTGGATAGGCTTGAAGAAGTCTGTAGCCACTCATGTAGCTAAATGCTTGACATGTGCGCAAGTCAAAGCCGAGCATCAAAAACCATCAGGTTTGCTACAACAGCCTGAACTTCCTACGTGGAAGTGGGAAATGGTAACTATGGATTTTATTACCAAGTTACCCAAGACGAGGAAAGGAAATGATACAATATGGGTTATAGTTGATAGACTGACTAAGTCAGCACATTTCTTACCCATCAAGGAGACTTATAGCTCCGATATGTTGGCCTAGTTATACGTTGATAAGATTGTAGCTTTACATGGCATACCTGTGTCTATTATCTCTGACCGAGATACTAGATACACGTCACATTTTTGGAAGAGTTTCCAACAATCTTTGGGCACACGTTTGAATTTTCGTACAGCATATCATCCTCAGACTGACGGTCAGAGTGAGCGTACTATTCAAACGTTGGAAGACATGCTACGTGCATGTGCGATCGATTTGGGTGGTAGTTGGGATAAGAATTTACCATTAATCGAATTCTCCTACAACAATAGCTACCACACCAGCATAAAGGCTGCGCCTTTTGAGGCATTATACGGTAGAAAGTGTAGATCGCCCGTTTGTTGGGCGGAAGTTGGAGATGTCCAATTATCTGGACCAGAGATAGTGTTCGAGACGACGGACAAGATTGTCCAGATTCGTGACCGTCTCAAAGCTGCCCGTGATAGGCAGAAGAGCTACGCAGATCCGAAGCGTAAAGCTTTTCACTTCAAAGTAGGTGATAAAGTGTTGCTTAAAGTGTCACCCTGGAAGGGAGTGATGCGATTTGGTAAGAAAGGCAAGCTAAGCCCGAGATACATAGGACCTTTCGAGGTTATCGAATGTGTCGGGTCAGTTGCCTATAAGTTAAACTTACTGGAAGAGCTCAGTGGAATTCACAATGTGTTCCACATCTGCAATCTGAAGAAGTGTTTCGCTGATGAATCACTGGTAATACCCCGTACAGATGTGCATATAGACGAGAGCTTAAAATTTGTTGAAAAACCATTGTCGATTGAAGATCGACAGGTAAAGAAGCTTCGGAGGAAGCATGTACCTATTGTAAAGGTCAAATGGGATGCCCGTAGAGGACCCGAATACACGTGGGAGGTTGAATCCACAATGAAAGAAAAGTACCCTTACTTATTTCAGTAAATCTCGGGTCGAGATTTATTTTAAGGGGGTGAGGATGTAACACCTCGAAAATTCACGTCCTATAATGTGTAGACACGTGTCAAATGTTTAAACGTGTGAAAGAAATATTATAGAAGGACTAAAGTTGACAATCATGGAAAGTATGTGGATATACGTATTCTAAGTGTCAACCGTGAATAAATATAATGTACATTAACCCTACATGATGCTCATACCTTCAAACGAATAAATCATGAATCATACGAAGCTAAAAGTGAGAGATTACAAACTACAGGGGCTAAATGTGTCAACATGTTTAAGTTATACCTCTGAGTGACCTTTTGTAGGTCCCTATCTCGAGGATGAGATTAAAACCTTATCCTTGTTATATCAAACACACTAGCGAGTGCGGAATCCAAGCTAGCATGCAACCGAGAATTTATACGAGAACAAGCACAAACACAACACACAAGATTCACCGATTAACACCACATGTATTAATACGTATGAAAGGTCCGGTTACAAGCTCAATGTTTACAGATATGTTCTATAAACTCTCACAGTGTGTGTGCTCTCCTGTCTCTCTCTTGTGTCTAACCTTGCTTCTGCTACATCAGAACTGAACACAACACATGGGTATATATACCCGACACAGCAGGTCTGGTCGAAGGATCAGACAGATTGATCGACAGATCATCTGTCGACCAGAAAGCCCATCGAAAGATCAGATTCACCTCGAAGGATGATATCCTTCGAGGTCTATCCTTCGTGGTCATCTTTCGAGCTCATCATCATCGAAGGATATAAGTAATCCTTCGATGACCATCCTTCGACTCAGCCATCTTTCAACCAATGTGCTAACTGTTTGGCCAAGTCAAACCAGGAGGATGGTTGACTTGGTCAAACTTACATTGAACGCACATTGTAACAAACTAAGACGTAACCCAGCCTAACATAAGACATCGTTTTGTATCATTACGAAATACAGACAAAGTACAGACACAAGTGCACCAACAAACTCCCCCTTGGCTGTAGCTTTGTCTCGATCTTCGTGTCTTCAAGTCTTCAAGGCCGAGTCGAACCGAGCCGAGTCGCGTCCCCACAAAGTGCATCAACAAACTCCCCCTTGGACGCTACTCGTGATGGTTCGTCTTCTGTCACATTCATGTCGGAGGATCTTCAAAGTCTTCACGCGTCATAAGTAGAAAGTGTATCAACAAACTCCCCGTTTCATGTAGAAAGTGTGTTGACAAACTCCCCCTTAGATTGAACTCTCCATTGAGTCATGCTCGTGAATCTTTTGACTTGACAATTCTTCAGATCCTTGTGGTGTTGATGAAGGGACAGCGGGAACTCGATCATTTTATCCTTCGAGTGCCTCCACTTCGTGTCTTCATTCCAAAGCTTTTCATCGAATATGTTCTCCTCGCCTTTAGCATCTGCACATGCAAGAAAGCTAAACGCATAATGAGAACAACCGCTTGGAATATAGTTAATATTTAAACTAATGACACTTATGAGATCAAATCTCAATCAAACACCAACCGACAGCAGTTTGAAAGTTTAGAAAAATATTCATTTTAATCCTTTAACTTTCAAAACTCGTTAACTTCGACTGTTTATGAGGATACAATTGTTTTCCAGCTTACGATCAGGATTTTGGGTAGGATAGACTCGAGTTCCAACATCAGTCAATAAACTAGAAGAAAAATCTTTTTGGATTTTATAAAGTTTAAATTAAAACACACCTAAAATCTTTTTGAAATTTTCATTTTTCAAATGTAAAGATGGAAAACAATAAATAAAAATATACAAAGATGCATTAAATAAATATTTACAGACATTCTTTTTGCGAGTTTCGAGGGTAAGAGAATCATATCAGTGTACGGTCATGCCAAAACACTCTTGTTGTTCAATTAGATAACATTAAAATAAACATCCTATAACAATTATCGGTATTGTTGTCCACATAAGCTCAACTTATCATTTGTAATCATGGCGAGGGGATACGTTAAGGTATAATTTATACTTACCGACCGGTGTTCATCCACATCACGACACATTCCCGTATCAAGGTATGCACGAGGATTCATCTTACCGGTGAGTATACCGATTATCATCTGTTTGACCGTATATGATGTGAGATTCTCACTTATTTGATTTGAAAACAAGCCCTTTGTGATATAATCACTTATTGATGAGGAACTTGATTTTCGAATGCATGAGGGCACAGGAGCAAGTTCGTGAACAGGTCAGTACTTTCGTACAGCAGAGAGACGAACTTGACACCCGGAAATAATTTGTGATATATTATCACTTATTTGTTTGGACATGTGATTGTTTATCACTTATTGAGGTCGTATGCAGTATGTACACGTATGTATAGTATCATGGAAGATCTAGACTTGCGTCCCCGTTATTTTTCGGTAAAAGATACAACCATGATACCCAGATGATAAGCAGCATAAAGACCGAATATCTCAGAACCTCGGCAATCTCTCAAACGAAATTTCGGTACTAAGACCATATGCCAATGAATGGTTCCCACCCAGTCTTCAGTCGATTTAAGTTTATATCACCCTGCACACTTTAAAATGATTGTGAGCCTACCGATACATCTTATATAGAGCTGCTTATCGTTTTTCATTTTGGGTTTAAAGAGGTTTAGTCAGACCACTGATGTACTATCATTTTCTCTTTTTCTCGCCAGGAAACTCATTTTTGTTTTTCTATTGTTTTTGTGTTTTTGAAATTTTTCAATGTTTTTGGATTTTCAAATTTTGGATTTACTACCCCTAAAATCAACAAACTAAAATAAATTTAAAACACAAAGGTATTTATAAAAATGATTTTCCGATGTTGGTTAACTCATGTTTTACCTCAATGCCGTTTACCAAAATTAAGTTGTAATCAGAAATGATTTAGCGAAATTTGGAAAAATCAGTTGGCATGTCGGTTTGCGGTGCAGACCACGACAACATTGTCTGGCCAAAGAGTGCTGTACGAGATAATAATTCACAAAGCAGCTTAAATATCGACAAGTATAGGAGAGATTAGAAATTTAAAACCGTATCCTGCAACTGCATCGTGCATTGCAAGGAATCTGAGTGCTCTCCCAAACTGAATATCCACCCGGTGTGGATTTCAAAGTCGATTCTTTGTAGCTACTTAGAAATCTCTTGACAGCAACAAGATCAGAAACCTTTGGGTCCGGCTGGTCGTCCACATTGCACCAGCGAAGGTCTTTGTCTTTCTCTTTCAGAAGTAGTGTGCGGTTGTTCAACCCATGCCAAGGCGTCCGCACACCTGGTTGGTTTGTTCAACAAACACATTTTCTTCAATCACACCATGAAGAAATGTACACTGCACGTTCATCTTGTAGATTGTTGAACTTCAGACGTGCTGCAGGTGCGTACATTTTACGTGAATCTATCCCGGGGACCCGATCAAAGCTTTGAACATTCACATTTTTGAAATGATTTTCATTTTGTCGAAGCTTCCAATTACTTTCATCAGACATTTCTTTTTCCCTTTTCTCTTCCTCTCCATCAAAGGCAGCAATTTCTTCTGTTGCCTATTTTGTGCAAGGATGCTCCACTATCAACAATCTTACGACTATCGAAAGTTCCTCCTGGAATATCCTACACGCTTACTCAAAAATTAGTTGGAGAGAGGGACCCAAGACTTTGTGGACTTGGGTCGTCCTTGATCATCAAGGTAAGTGATTTCAATCACTCGATGATTAGGAAAAAGAACCTGTGGTGCTCCCCCTGACTGAATTACCTGTTTTTGTTTCCAAGCTGTTTGTCCGTTACCAGTATTTGCATTAATTGTTTTAGCATTTACTGGTTTTACAGTTTTAGGTTTTGCTTGAACAGGTTTTTCTTCTTTGACCTCTGATTTTAAGGCCTTTTCAATTACCTTTTGATTCTTTTGTTTTAACTTCTTTTCCCTTTCTTTCAAGACACGTGGGTCTTGTTTCGAGGAAAATGATCGTTTTTGGTAATTGGTTTCTTGGGGAGCACTTGTTTTTGCCTTCAACTTTTGCAGGTATGGGCAGTATCTTACAATATGCCCAATTGTGCCACACTCAAAGCACATTCTCCGCTCTACAAACCTCAGAGAAACACGTTGATGACCAGACTGAGAACCAGACAATGAACTTTGTGATCTTGACGTGCTTGGACCTAAATCACATCCGTTGGTATGTTGGGTGTAATTATTCTGTTCATTTCGTTTTAAAATTCTAACTTGTTTTATAAAATCAAGGTTAGATTTATCCTGAAATGTTTCAAGTTTGTCTGAACCCGTGGATCCAACAAAGTTCATTTTCGGTTCTCTTTTCTTGACAGGAGCTCTTTTGTTTTGCACCCATTGTTGTTGAACCTTAGGTGCTTGAACATTCCTGTTCTGAGCCTTCTTTCCCTGTCCCTTACCCTTTCCGGAGTTGACTTGTTGTTTTCGCTCAACTTGTAGTTTTTGGTTTCCGTACTGTTTTCTAATTTGTTCACACGGAATTGGATCACATTGAGTGACAGTAACTTTGCCACCTTTGTTCCCCAAAAACTTATCAGTACATCCTTCAAAAATTTGCTCAATTAAATCCTGATTTACATTTTTAATTGGAAAATCTTTGTTAGAGTAAATTTTGTCATCTCCTTTGAGCGTGTACAACAAGTTACTTCCTTCAAAACTTGATGCAATCGACTCCATTTCTTTTGTCATTTCAGTCTTACTCGGTTTCACTGGTGGATCACACAGGATGTGATTCTCGATTGGAATATCTGTTGTAACCGAGTTAGACTGTTGTTTCACAATTTCTTCAGATTCATCATCCGAAGAATCAGCATCCTCAACAATGGGAGGACTCTGTTCCTTAACACATGATGAATCTGTCACATTCTCAGATTCAGATTCTGATTGACCCGAGGATGATGTACCAGTTGTGAACCCGAGGCCTGCTGCAAAGTCATCTAGACCGAGTGGCACAGTAGGTTCAAAACGGGGCATATCCTCGTCATCAGGCAATTTGGAGTAATTGTGATTCATTGGGGGAGGACATGATTTGAATCCATTACCCTTCTTATCCCCCTTTTTCTTTTGAACATCAATAATGTGATCCAATACATAGCGGGAATTGGAATAACTTTCCAATTTGTGCTTGATTGTTTCACATTCACATCGAGCGGTTGCCAATTCTACCATCTGCTTTTCAATTGTGTCTATAAGATCATTGTTAGCATGTTGTTTTCGCAAAACAGCTTTTTGTAATTCTGAAACATCATGTCTTAATGACGCAATTGTTGTTTTAAATTCCTTTTCATTTCTGGTTAAAAACACGTTAGCTTCAGCTGCTTTAGAAAGGTTTACAATCAATTCTTGATTGTGTTTGGATAGGATTTCAATCTGACTTTCCTGTTCAGCATATTTAACATTTAAACTATCACAATTTTCACAGCTAACTACAGTGGGTTCATCGACACATACCTGACCTGATGAACTGTCGACATTAGCCATAAAGGCTGAATGGAAAGAAGACGAAGAGTAAGCAGCTTGATCCATCAAATTAGATCTTCTTTCAGTTCCTGCTGTAGCTTCTTCCAAAAGCTCATCAATATCTGCATCGACTGACGCTCTTGATGTCTCATCCACATGATCATTTCCTGAAGTGGAGGATTCTTCATCTGAGCTTCCACTATAACCAGAACTGTCATCATCTCCAGAAGATGCAACACCATTGGTGGAAGATTCTCCACCACTGGCGTGCTTTAAATCCTTTACTACTTCAGCAAAACATGCTGTTCCACCATTTCCTCCTTCTCCAAGCTGAAGTGACCAATCACAACCCTCGTCTATTTGAACCACCAGCCCCCGGTTGGCATTTGATGACCCTGCTTGGCCTTGGTTGTTGACAGGTATCATCGTACGAACATTGTTCCTGTTCTGGTTCTGCTGGTTGCCTTGATTTCTGAAGGGGTTTTGGTTTCCATGCTGAGCTGGTCTTGTGCATTCCCTTTTGAAATGACCCCGTTCACCACAGTTAAAGCACGTTACAGCTTGCTTGTCGAACCCATACTTGGTATCTTTCTTGCTTTCCAAGTTGGTTCTCCCCGTCCTTTCCATAAACTCCTTTGCTCTTCGAATTGCACTAGCAAGAGCCCATTTTATATCCATCATTTCAAACTCTTCTTTATCCACTTGCTGATAATCTTCATTGGTTAGATTGACATTCCCAATCTGACCTGCGATCAATCCACTATAAGCACTAACCAAGGTATTCAACATCTCCATATGCTCCTTGGCTACTTCGACACTGACTTTGGAAAAGTTGGAAGTGTCTAATCTAACTGTGTTAGGATTAGAAGTGGCTTGAAAGTTTGAAGAGCTTCCATAAAACCCTTGCTGTTGCGGTTGTTGCTGCTGAGCTGTCGGTTGCACATTCGGTCTTGAAAACATCGTGTAGGCTGAAGGATCAAACTGATCTGTTGTTGAAGGTCCGGTGTTAGAAACGAAAGCTGTTTGAAGCTTCGCGTGTTGAGAAGCTGGTCTTTCTCCACTGATACCTCCTGCAATCCCAAAGTACATTTCTGGATTTTGAGGAGTTTGTGTTCTTTTTGCCTTAAGCTTTTCTTCAACATCCTTGTTCTCCAGTTTTTGAATCAACTCATAAACGTTGATTGTGTCTAGAACACCATTTTCTTTGAGAATTTCAAGATAGCTGCTCCACTTTGCTGGTAAGCTATCAGCGAATCTCTTCACCATTTCTTGTGGAGTGGCAGTGACTCTAAAACCAAACATCTCGCTCAACAAGTGATGGAATCTTGTAGATAACTCTGCCAAAGTCTCATTCTCCATACACGTGAAACCTTCAAATTCTTTCTTCATTAATTCTTGCTTGATCTTTCTAGATTGAGCATTTCCTTCACATCGTAACGTAAGCATATCCCACAAGCTTTTAGTAGTCGTGCAGTAAACAAACTGGTGGTAAATGTCTTTGTGAAGAGCTTGTGTGAGAATCATGAATGCCTTCTTTTCTAACTCAAATTTCTTCTTATCATCATCAGACATAGTGCTGTAAGTTTCTGGATTAGATCCTGCAACTTCCAAATCACTATCAAATGCGGTGAAGAAGCACATCCATAGATCTTGACCTTGCCCCTGAACGTAAGTTCTCAGCCTTTCTTTCCACCATCCCCAATCATTGATATGATTTAGCTTTGGCGGTTTCGTGCTTGTACCAGTCTCACTGTCGTTCTGCATCATAGATTGAATGCTGTTGCTTTGATTTGTGACCAATGCCCATTGATTTGCAGTTATCATTGCTGCTTGAGGTGGGACAATAGCCTGCATCCATGCTTTGTTGAAATCTGACGCAGATTGCGTAGCTGATGATTGCGAAGCTGCTGATTGTGGAGTTAGAGTCCACGCGCTTGGATCCCACTGACCGTTTGTTCCCATTTTATGAAAATTAATATATTAAGTGAAAAATGATTTAAAAATGAAAACAAGTTTTCTCTTTAAAAATTTAATTTTCACAAACTATGTTAAATTATCGAGAGATAACAAACAGCCGAAAGATCCTAGATCGAAAGACCTGAAAAACACAAACTGTTAGACTTAAACAAACAAGGATCGAAAGATCAACACCTGTTCGAAAGATCAACAGGGTTCGAAAGATCACTGTTGAGTTTCGAACAATGTTTTCGAAAGATTCTCCAACGAAGGATCCTTATCCTTCGAAAATGTACTGTAGACCGAAAGATGAACACTGATGAATGTCGAACGATGACTTCGAAAGACTTCGAAAGACTCCCCAGTCGAAGGATCCTTGTCTTTCGAGAAAGAGCAACAAACCGAAAGATATAGGTTTCGAAATATTCCTTGGACCGAAAGATAAGTCTCACACTTCGAAGAATGCTCGAAGGATGACTATCTGTCGAACCTCCTTTGGTCGAAAGATGATCTTTCGAGTTCGAAGGATATCTTTCGAATGGTTCTGACACAGTTGACAATCGGTGACAAGTTGGTGAAAAAGTTGACGGGTTGGTGAGAACTTTCGGCAGAAAGTATGTTCAGACCATATCTTTCAGGTCTGACCATGCAGGTTTTTCACCAACTAGATAAGGTCCAATATTTTAATCAAAATACTCTTCCCAACACACAAACATTTTGTAATTTAAAAATTTAAGATCAAAAGTGTAAAATACCAAGAACACTTAAGATATCGGTTGAAGATAAGAAGAACAAACCCAGAAATATGAAAATTTCTGCAAACCGACAACAAACCGAAACCCGATTTTAACAAGTTTTTCAGAAAAGTGAACCTTTTAAACCCGAAAAACAGTCCGAAAACTCTCGGTTTTAACAAGGAGAAGAGCCAAAGCTCTGATACCACTTGTAGGTCCCTATCTCGAGGATGAGATTAAAACCTTATCCTTGTTATATCAAACACACTAGCGAGTGCGGAATCCAAGCTAGCATGCAACCGAGAATTTATACGAGAACAAGCACAAACACAACACACAAGATTCACCGATTAACACCACATGTATTAATACGTATGAAAGGTCCGGTTACAAGCTCAATGTTTACAGATATGTTCTATAAACTCTCACAGTGTGTGTGCTCTCCTGTCTCTCTCTTGTGTCTAACCTTGCTTCTGCTACATCAGAACTGAACACAACACATGGGTATATATACCCGACACAGCAGGTCTGGTCGAAGGATCAGACAGATTGATCGACAGATCATCTGTCGACCAGAAAGCCCATCGAAAGATCACATTCACCTCGAAGGATGATATCCTTCGAGGTCTATCCTTCGTGGTCATCTTTCGAGCTCATCATCATCGAAGGATATAAGTAATCCTTCGATGACCATCCTTCGACTCAGCCATCTTTCAACCAATGTGCTAACTGTTTGGCCAAGTCAAACCAGGAGGATGGTTGACTTGGTCAAACTTACATTGAACGCACATTGTAACAAACTAAGACGTAACCCAGCCTAACATAAGACATCGTTTTGTATCATTACGAAATACAGACAAAGTACAGACACAAGTGCACCAACACCTTTAGACAAACCTGAAGCTTTGTAACTGTAAATTATGATCACTAGAATGCACGATATAAATTTCATAAAGTTTCGTAATCGTATGAGAAAGTTATGATCAAATTCGCGTGCGAAGGGTTAAAACGTAAACGTTGAAAGTTAGGACTTTTCGGGTAACAATAAAGTTACCCGGGGACTTAACAAAGTGGGTATATGTTTTAAAGCCCTTATAGATCAATTGTGAGGGTTCATAGTGCAAGAAACAAGTGCCTAATCGAAGCTTGAAGGGGCAAGGATCAAATAGCAAAATCTAAAAATGTTGATTTTGTGCAGAAGAGGCCTAGCGCGACGCGAGGGGGGCCTAGCGTCACGCTAGGGGTGCCCAGCTCCGAAAAATTTGGGTTGTTGCCTGCCATTGCCTTTCTGCTTGATTCCAATCGTTTTTCCACATTCCTCTTGACCCCTAGACACCCCCTAAGCACTAGTAACAAGTGTTGATCAGTTGTGGGCACTAGTAGACACAAGTGTCAAAGAATTGTGGTGACTAAAATGCTATATAAAGCCCATGAACTTGCAAAAAGTCTTCACACCTTCATTCAAGCAATCTGATCATTTCTGGAGCTCAAGTCTACTCTCAAGTGTTCATAATTCGTGCATAGGACCTTTGTAAGTTGGCTTAACCTTTCTTAATTAAGTTTTAGCTTAAAAGTCAAACCGTCGTAATTAACGGTTGACTTTAAGATTAATCACTAATGGTCCAGTGATTAGTCGAATTAAAAGTAGTTATAAGTTGGTATTTATGTGGGTAATAAACCCTTAAGAGGGTTCCCCCTGATCACCACTCTAACTAGGTCAAAAGTCGGGTCAAACGTGTAATTAAAAAGTCAACAGAAAGTTTAAAATGCGATTTATGCATGATTAACAATGTAGAACACTTATAACCTGTTTGATCATTAATATAACTTGATAATTAGTGTAAGGACATGTCTAAACATGTTCAACCCGATAATTTACTATAAAGACCCGGTTCGGAACCGAAAGTCACATAGTTTGACTTTCACTTTGACTTTCAGTTCTGACCCGTTATGGTATGTTTTAAAAATACCTTAGAGCCTTATTTGGACCAGGTTACATGCTAGTATAACCCTCTGTGATTATACACCTCGGATCATTAGTTATCCAATTAATATGCATGATTCCGTTAATTGCCCATATGTTGACCATTATGCCCTTATTGCCTTAAAACATAATTTTTGGAAATGTAAAAGAGTAGAAACTTAAATTACTGATATATAAACTTGCATACAAAGTTTGACATCAGTTTGAATTGTAGATTGAGAGTTATGCTCATTATCGCAAAATGAATGCTTTATGTTAATAAAACGGCGTAATTAGCGTATAGCCTAGTTAAGCCTACTTTTTGGTATCAAACTTAATACCACTGATGTAATATATTATTTTGGGATTTTTAAAGATTTTTAATTAATTTTAGGCTGAGCATAACTAGTAGTCGTAGGCTTAATCCGGTAATTGTCGGTTTTGCCCTTACGGGCCATAAAATGAGTTTTACATATCTAAACGACTCCAAACCTTTTGCTACTGATCACATATGATAAATAAAGTATTTTAAGCCTTCTGGAAATATAAAAATATCAGATTTAAGTATCGAACCCGGAAATGGCCTTTAGTCGCCTTATTAAGCGTTTTTAACGCATAGTATGTATTAAAATTTTATTGAACATACCCGGGTTGATACCTACTGATATATGAGGCAAATTATGATATTTTAACAGTAAGCAAAGGTTGATAAACTCAGACTTCAGTTTTGAGCTTTTCGGCTTATGTGAAATTACCAAAATACCCCTACAGGGCATAGTTTGGTTATAATTGATAAATTTCACATATGTACTTTATCCTACTGTTATAACTCATTAATTTGAGCATGTTTACTGATTACATCAGACCTGTAACTCAGTTAAACACTTAAACCCTTTTACAACCTTTAAAATGACCAAACTACCCCTACGGGGCCTAGTTTGTGTTTAAACACGTTTCGGGCATAATGAAAGACATCTTACTTATGTCACAACATATTTGAGGAATAATTACCTTAGGAAACCTGTCTATAGCTCTCATGAATACCCGTCCCGCTTATTACGCGTACGGTTCGGTTTATGTAACAAGTTTACATAAATTAGCCGAAACGGGTCAAACCTTAACGATTTTACCTCAAAATCCAGAACGTGAATAATAAAACCATATTAAACAAGTCTCTAAACTTGTCGGGTCTAAATCACATTCTATCCGGTCTTCGCTTAATCGTGCGTACGAACCGTATCTTTGAAACTAGCCGGTCTAAGCTTAAGTTTAATTAAAGACCCGTTAGGATTCTAATAGGTTATTATAAACCTTCGTTCCAGATTAGGAGTACCAGTAAAAGCTACGTGCATTTTGCTAATTGTGAATTATACTTTGCTCAGGTAAATACTTTTAACTTATTTTTCCTATACGGGCTTGGGTTACGGTATATAGCATACCGCTTGATCGAGCATCAAATCTCCACAGTTGAGTGGGTAGTTGACTAATTTGATCGGCTCGTTTAAACAGTCTTGATTACTTAAAGCCTTTGGGGGGTTAATGACCATGTCCCGGATATCCTTGGCATCATCTTACGAGATGGCCACGACCTGAGCACGGGGTGTAGGCGTACACCTGTCAGTGTATAACTCTATGATGTGGTGTGTCTATTGATCTTTAACCTGGAAAAGATCCGGGCTACTGAACGCACAAGTAACATGTAATTCATTCACAAGATTATGATATTAAATAATTCTCCCAAGTTAAATAAAACGTTTATGCCATGTGCATCCAAACCAATTTTAAATCATTTTCCAAAATGAGTCAGTTGATTGTATTTACCAGTGTAAACTGACGTATTTTCCAAAAAAGATTAAATGCAGGTACTAGGCGTAATTGGCTGGTTGTCTCCTTAGCATCATAGAAGTCTCGCAAGCTTAAGATGCCTGAAGTCTGTTGAACTATTGTCTCATATTTTATTCCGATCCGTTCTGTGGATAAACAATCGAACGTTGTGATACTTGATATTACAATTATTAAATTCGGTTGTATTATATCTTTTTAAATTGCTTCCGTTGTGCATATTAAATATTGTGTTGTTTGACTATTACGTTGCCAACCACGTCATGATACTCCCCCACCGGGCCCACCGGTGACACGTGGAAATCGGGGTGTGACATTACCACACCAGCATCCAGGCCGCTCAGTGCGAGGCATTGTATGGACGAAAATGCCGATCACCTCTGTGCTGGGCAAAAGTTGGAGACAGCCAACTCACTGGCCCAGAGCTCATCGTGGACACGACTAAAAAGATTGCCCAAATACGACAATGAATGGCGGCAGCTCGTGACTGTCAGAAAAGCTATGCTGATAAGCGTAGGAAACCACTCGAGTTCCAGGTTGGGGATCGAGTGCTACTAAAAGTCTCACCTTGGAAAGATGTGGTTCGTTTTGGTAAACGAGGAAAGCTAAATCCACGTTATGTTGGACCTTTCGAAATCACAGAGAAAATAGGCAAGGTGGCCTACAAACTGAACCTACCTGAAGAACTCAGCGGAGTTCACAACGTATTCCATGTGTCAAATCTGAAGAAGTGTCTGTCAGATGAGACCCTCATAGTTCCTCTCAAGGAACTCACCATCGACGATCAGCTACGATTCGTCGAGGAACCAGTAGAGATTACAGACCGAGATGTTAAGGTTCTCAAACGTACCAGAATACCCCTTGTTCGAGTTCGTTGGAACTCCCGTCGTGGCCCAGAGTTTACTTGGGAACGGGAAGACCAAATGAAAGACAAGTATCCCCAGTTGTTCGAGAAAAGTGAATCCACTACTGAGGCTGAAGCTACTGCGGAATTTTAGGACGAAATTCCAAACCAATGGGGGAAGGATGCGACACCCCAGGAAAACCAGGAAAACCATGCAACTTAACTAGCTTCCTCAGTGACCACGTGCTAAATTTCGAGACGAAATTTCTTTCAACTTGGGGATGATGTGACAACTCGAAATTCAGAACTTTTCTTTGTACTTTGATGTATCGTGTGTGAACCTTATGTGATTGTTTGATATGCTAATTTTAATGAAATGAGTGTAAGTTGATTTCTTTGTGTTACGTGTGGTGTATTATGAATATAAGTGAATAACAAGTCCTCGTCGCACAACACAACCCAATCGCACAAGCCCATCTTGGGCCAAACATCTCATCCTTGTCACACTCTTCGCTTGGCCCACTAAGATTAAACTCTAAACCAAAGGGGCAGCCCATGTAAGGGTTCAGCCACTCCCCTATTTAAGCCAACACATAACCCTAATGAGGTTTTGTTTCTTCATTATTTTGCAAGACACTCAAACACACCAAACCCTATTCTTTCCCTCTTCTCTTCGAAGACCGACGACAACACCCTCTTCCTCGAAGACTTTCTTGTTCGATACAATCTCATTCTACCTTTCTATCAGTTAGTTTTACATCATTGTATACTCGTATGATTGTCCTACTATGATTGTTTGTGATAACTAGGCTTGTTTATGTTAGAAGATTTGATCATACGAATTCGAAATATGTATATGTTTGATGTAAGCTTTGGTATGATCTTGGTGTTGTGATGATACATAAGTAATTAGGGTCTTGATGATTATTAACACAACCGAATCGGATGATGATAGTAATATGAATGAATGTTTCAGTTAATTAGTGTTGATGTTCATATGGGAATTAAGAAAGCTAACCGTTTGATCTGATTATGCTTATGATTGAATGTTGATTAGTGTCAAAAAAATTAATTGTTAAACCTTTGAATTGATCGATTGACACAAGATTGGAATCTGTTGACCGATTTAATGCTTGATTTGATCGAATAATTGTAAAACAAGAAACTATTTGAATTGATTGTAACCGATTACATGAATTTAGGAAAGATTTAATCAGTCGCACAAGGCCAGCCGCACAAGATCAGATCGCACAAGATCTGATCTGATCGTACAAGCCCTGGTCGCACAAGTGTAGTCGCACAAGCTGTACAACCAATAAAGCACAGTATACAACCTAGAACAGCATGATCGCACAAGACAAGTGGATCGCACAAGGTGGTGCCGATCGCACAAGTCTTGGGCCACACACATCTGTTGAATCTTGATATGCTGTTGGCTTCGACATTCGGTGCATTGATAGCGGCGCCGAGATTGCCTACGGTGGGCCGTAGGTAATCCATGAGGGTACGTTGGTCCGCCATTGGAAGTGGGTCCCCCGAAACTTTCTCTTGATTTTTAGCTTTAAGTCTTTTTCTGAGAAAGCGTTCGGGTTCTTCTAGAGGTTCTTTTATGTCTCTACTAGAACTGGAGCTCATGCACTACGTAGGAGGTTCAAATGTGGCGCCTGGGTTCCAAGTCCTGCAATAAAAACAGAAAAGAACGTTGGTCAGAATGTTCACCACGGCCCCATGCTCGGTGAACACGGCTCGTGGTCAGAGATACAGTGATTGTTTTCTGGATCCCTGTTATTGGGAGTTTGACACGGCCCCGTGTTGCACCGACACGGCCCCATATTCAGCTCTCTGTAACTCAGAAAATAAAAACTGCCAGTGATGATGCTGGGCACGGCCCGTGCTGAGCTCTGCAGAAACAGAAAAACTAAAAAAAAAATCCTAAAAAAAATGAAAAACAAGAAAAACAATTAGGCCGTTGATTCCTAACTTTCTTAAAATCCTTGTGTCCCCGGCAACGGCGCCAAAAACTTGATGCGTGTGAAGTGTTATATATATTAGGTGTATATTTTAAGCCCCTTTAACACTTTTTAGTCAAGTTTTAAATTTATAAAACCCGATATTTACTAACACTAGACACACATATGGGCAAGTGCACCCATCGTGAGCGTAGTATAGTGTTGGTAAGATACCGAGGTCGTCCAAGGACACAAGAGCTTTTAGTACCGGTTTTTCCTCAACGTCTAATCAAATCATAAAGAAGTTTAGAAAAATGTTTTAAACTAAGAAAAATAAAAATTAACTAAAATGCTGAAAATAAAAATAAAAAGAAAAACAGATAGACAAGATGAATCACTTGGTTCCGACTCGTATCTAGTGTAACCTTTGATTATTTCCGCACTTTTGCACTATTTTAAGAGATTATCTTAGTTATTGTAGTAGGCCCTTCTTTTGAAGGTGACGTTACCCTCACCCCAGTAGTTTGAGTCAGCAAGGATACAATCCTAAAAGGGTGGATTATTGGAAGATAATTAATTAAGTTATTAATGCAAATTATGGTAGGCCCCTCTTTTGGAGGTGACGTTACCCTCGACTAAGTAGTCTGAGTCAGCAGGGATACAGTCCTAAAAAGCCGGGTTATAGTATTAATAGTAGTTAACTTATGAGGGGATCAAAGAGTTTGGACCCCCGCCATCCAATACCGTTAAGTATTGAAGGAGGTCCTACTAAATTTGACCCAGGTCCATTGCAGGACCTCTAAACGCTGAACAATGGCAAGACCTTTACCAAACCGTTCCCTTAACCCCCGACCAGGTAGCCAACATACCTCCATATAGACCGTGGAGATATGAATGGTGAAAATCTTTTATTTTATATAGACAGTAAAATAATTTCAAGACACCACGGACTAACGATAAAGAAAGATCACCTTCAACATAAGCAACTAGTTATTAAAGTCATTAATACGAAACCAAATAAAAAGTGTGAAAATATTAGAAATAAAAAGTATTACACTAGACACTTTGTCTTCACCAAGTGATGTAAGAGACTTAGGCAAACATGGCCTTGATTGTCAAGAACTTTTACGATCAATCTTGGATCCCGAGACGACTCACACACTCTACGATGGACAATGGATGATGGTGGTGGATGATGGTGTTATGGTGGTGGTGGGTGGTGGGTGAAGTGTGAGAGAGGTGGTGTGCCAAGGGATGGTTTGAGCTTTAGCCAAGCACTTCTATTTATAGGCTGAACAGAAGCTCGGGCACGGCCCCGTGTCCAGTGGGCACGGCCCCGTGTCCACATCCTTCTCTTTCTTCATTTAATGCAGTTTTGTCTTTTTAGTTGACCACGCCCCCGTGTCCGCTGAGCACGACCCCGTGGTGCAGATGAATCTTTGTACTATGCAGATTTGCTGGATTGTGCGAATCTTATAGTTGACCACGGCCCCGTGTCCGCTGAGCACGGCCCCGTGGTGGCAATAGAAGCTTCTACCACTTTGTCTTTTCTGTTGACACTTGGGCACGCCCCCGTGCTGGCTGAGCACGGGGCGTGTTCAGTCTTCTGATCTCTTGTTTTGCTTGGGAAGATGCTGTCGTGGGGTCGGGCATGTCACGTCTTGTTCCTTTTCTTTTATTTATGTTAGATTTTGATGTCTTTTTGCTTCTTTTGTTAATTTGAGCTCATTTAATCCTGAAAATACAAAAGGAAGACAAAAGCACACTTTTTCCAACATTAGTACTAAAAAAGGGTTAGTTTTATGCCTCATTTGATGAAATTTATATGTTGCATTTTTAACACATCAAATACCCCCACACTTGAATCTTTGCTTGTCCTCAAGCAAAACTCTTTAATATGTGGCTATTACACTCCCAAATGGAATGGGTAGAGAAGAAGGTTTTTTGGGCTTGTCGTAGAGTGTCGGGATTTCCAAGATTCTTTATTTAATTTTATTTTTATTTATTTACAATCCTATTCGCCATGATTTATTTAACTTTTTTCATAAGATAAATTACTTTTTAGGGCATAACATGCCTCTTTAAAATTCTATTTATATACAAGTTTACATACCTCACGGGGATCACTCAACACTCGGCCGAAAATGTATTTTTGTGGATCACTCGAGAGCGGCATGGAACTTACTCCTACCATAGGCTTGCCAAGCAATCAATCCTCCTCCCTTTTAACTTATATACCTTTGTAAATATCAAGAGGACTTTGTGGGTGAAGGGTTAGGCTTGGGTTAAAGGTAGGTGGTTGGGTTGGTGGTTAGTGGTTAGTAGAAAAAGGGCGAAAAGCGTAACAAGTGTCGGTTTTCGTAAGACTTTCTATTTTTGTAACTTTTATTTTGATGAAGCTATTATTCAAACAAAGTTATTTTTGATGAACTTGTTTGTTTATTTTCTTTTGCTTCATCATCAACACATTTTTTTTTGAAAGTCATACGAAAAACTGAACTTGTTACTAAAACAAAGGGTTAAAAATAAAAAGGTTTTGGTGGGTAAAAGGGTGTTTGGTTTGGGTTAGGTTATGAAATGAAAATGTTTAGGCTCAAAGGGGCTAACTAGGGGGATTTTGGGTAGGTGGTAAAAGAAAAAGAAAAATAATGGTGTAGAAATAAAAAGGGTTAGTCCTAATGCCTCCATCATTTACTTACTCGGGTTTAAGTTGGTAAGGACCGGGAATGTATCATCATGGCAAGTTCTAGAGTCGTAAGAACCAAGCGGCTATTCACACAAGAAACGAAAAATGAGCATTTAGTCTAATGATATGTAATTGTATGCTCAATAAAGGCTCAAAACTCACTTTTGTGGGAATGAGTTTTTATGTGATCAAGTATATATAATCAAATTTTAACTAAGCTTGTCATGCCTTTTCATAATTTTCTTATGTTGGTTCTTTTTTTATCACGACGCTATCGGTTGTAAATTCGTAAAAATATAACCTTTTTAGAACTTGAAATTCCCGAGTTAAACCTAGACAAGTAAAAAAAATGAAAATTTTTTGGAAAAAATTTGGGGTGATTAGCGGTTCCAATAGAGTTTTGTGTAAGGCTTGTATTTAGGACTTGTAAGATTCAAGGTTTTAGCATCCCCCCCACACTTAAATTACACATTGTCCTCAATGTGTCCCAAAAATAAGTTTTTAGGTTGGTTGAATGTGTAAAAGGTGTGAAAAAGCAAAAAAAATTGTGTTACTGGGCGCTGAACACGGCCCCGTGTTGTTCGGGCACGGCCCCGTGTTCAAGTGCCAGTAACAAAATTAAAACAAGAGAAACAGAGGCCTGGACACGGGGGCGTGTTGGGTGAACACGGCCCGTGTCCAGTTACCTGAACTGGGTCTTTTTCTGCAGACTGTGCAGCACGGGGCCGTGTTGGGTGGACACGGCCCGTGCCGAGCTTACTATAAATGAAGAAATTTGTCGGACGGTTCTGTTTTCCTGCATGGAGTGCTGGTTCAAGTTTCCCTTGCATCCTTTGCCATCTCAAGTGTGTTTTATTCCTGAAAATTAAAACTAACTAGAAAACAAGAAAATTAATCTAAACTAAACTAAGGATAGTTCCGCGGAATGCCTCCGTGGTGCGCCACGTTTATAAGGGTCCTTGGCTAGACCCAAAGCCTGGTCACATGTTACCCAAGTGGGATGTATTGCATCCCATGTTACACCGTCGGAGAGCGTCATCCAAGCTTGAGTCTATGACCTTCATGTAGTTGACCGGGTCTTCTTCCTCTATTTTCTTTCCACATTCAAACTTCACTTCCTCGTCCCCAAACTTCAATGTTAACGTTCCATCATTCATATCCACCACTGCTTGGGCGGTGGCTAGAAATGGCCTCCCGAGGATGAGAGGGACATCAGTGTCTTCTTCCATGTCTAGGATGACAAAGTCAGTTGGAAAAACAAAGTTGTCAACCTTGACCAGTAGATTTTCAGCGACACCTTGTGGAAATTTGACGGACCTGTAGGCGAGTTGTATGCTCATCTTTGTAGGGCTTGTTGTTCCTAGGCCGAGTCGTTTGAACATTGACGTGGGCATGAGGTTAATGCTAGCCCCAAGATCGGCTAATGCATTACGAATGGGGGACTTCCCAATTGAGCAAGGAATTGTGAAGCTCCTGGGATCGATTTTCTTTTGTGGAAGTTTGTTGAGTACTAAAGCGGAGCATTCTTCGCCTAAGTTAACTAATTGCAATGATTCAATTTTCCTTTTGTGAGTGAGGAAATCCCTCATGAATTTTGCATATTTAGGCATTTGGGTTAGGACCTCAATAAAAGGAATATTGACATGCAATTGTTTTAGTAAACTTTCGAACTTTGCGAATTGCTCATCGGTCTTTTGACGATTTAACCTACCGGGGTACGGAATTGGAGGAGTCTTGGTGGGCTCTTGATTTGGTGAAGAAGCCTTTTCTGGTTGAGGTGTAGGTGAAGTCGTGCTTTGGCGTAGACTTCCTTCAACTGGTGGTAATGGGGCATCCTCGGGACCCACGGTTCGGTTTCTCAATGTGATGAGGTGTACTTGCGCCTTTGGGTTGGTTTCGGTATTACTTGGTAACGCGCCTTGTGGTCTCTCGGAGAAATTTTGAGCTAGTTGATTTAATTGTTTTTCAACGTTTTGAATGCTAGCTTGTTGATTTCTAAAATTCGATTCCAATTGTTGAAATCGATCCGAGTTTTTCTTTTCGGCGTTGGAGATGAGGCGAGATATGGTATCTTCAAGCCTTTCTCTTCCACCTTGTTGTTGAGAGAAATTTTGTGGTTGTTGAAAATTAGTTCGTTGGTTTTGTTAGTTACTACTATTGCCGGGATCTCTCCAACCAAGATTTGGGTGGTTACGCCATCCTTGGTTGTAGGTACCCGTTGGAGGACCCGACGGCCTAGGTCTATTATCAATGTAGTTTACCGTTTCTGCTTGTTCATCTAATTCTTTTATATAACTCCAATTTTCATGTGACCCACCACACCCTTCACAAGCCATAACCGAGGCCGTCTTTGTCATTTCTAGCCTTTTGATTTTCGAAGAGAGGGCCTCGATTTGGGCTTGTAAAGAGGTGCTTTCATCAACCTTATGGGCGCCCGGGGCAATAGATTTATTACCTCGGGGAGTGTGCCATTGAAAATTGGTTTGAGCAATTTCCTCAATTTTATTATATATTTCATTTGGGCGACGATTACCTAAAAGTCCCCCGGAGCTTGAATCAAGTGTTTGTCTTGTGTGTGGCAACAACCCATTGTAGAAAGTGGATACTTGTTGCCACACCGCTAGACCATGATGAGGACACTTTCTTAGAAGCTCCTTGAACCTTAACTAAGTTTCATATAAGGATTCCCCATCCTCTTGTGAGTATGTATTAATTTCAGTCATTAATTTAGCCGTTTTAGCAGGAGGGAAATACTTATATAGAAACTTTTGGGCTAGTTCATCCCAGGTGTTTACCGAGCCAACTGGGAGGGTGTTAAGCCAAGCCTTAGCTCGGTCTTTTAGTGAAAATGGAAACATCCTAAGGCGAATGGCGTCGTTTGATGCTCCATTGATCCGAAAAGTATCACATATTTCCAAGAAATTAGTAATATGTAGATGGGGATCCTCGTCCGCAAGCCCATGGAAGGTTGCGGAGTTTTGGAGCATTTGTATCAAATGCGGCCGAAGTTCGAAGTTGTTGGCTTCGACATTCGGTGCATTGATAGCGGCGCCGAGATTGCCTACGATGGGCCGTAGGTAATCCATGAGGGTACGTTGGTCCGCCATTGGAAGTAGGTCCCCCGAAACTTTCTCTTGATTTTTAGCTTTAAGTCTTTTTCTAAGAAAGCGTTCGGGTTCTTCTAGAGGTTCTTTTATGTCTCTACTAGAACTGGAGCTCATGCACTACGTAGGAGGTTCAAATGTGGCGCCTGGGTTCCAAGTCCTGCAATAAAAACAGAAAAGAACGTTGGTCAGAATGTTCACCACGGCCCCGTGCTCGGTGAACACGGCCCGTGGTTAGAGATACAGTGATTGTTTTCTGGATCCCTGTTACTGGGAGTTTGACACGACCCCGTGTTGCACCGACACGGGCCCGTGTTCAGCTCTCTGTAACTCAGAAAATAAAAACTGCCAATGATGATGCTGGGCACGGCACGTGTCCGACCAGGCACGGCCCGTGCTGAGCTCTGCAGAAACAGAAAAACTAAAAAAAAATCCTAAAAAAAATGAAAAACAAGAAAAACGATTAGGCCGTTGATTCCTAACTTTCTTAAAATCCTTGTGTCCCCGGCAATGGTGCCAAAAACTTGATGCGTGTGAAGTGTTATATATATTAGGTGTATATTTTAAGCCCCTTTAACACTTTTTAGTCAAGTTTTAAATTTATAAAACACGATAATTACTAACACTAGACACACATATGGGCAAGTGCACCCATCGTGAGCGTAGTATAGTGTTGGTAAGATACCGAGGTCGTCCAAGGATACAAGAGCTTTTAGTACCGGTTTTTCCTCAACGTCTAATCAAATCAAAAAGAAGTTTAGAAAAATGTTTTAAACTAAGAAAAATAAAAATTAACTAAAATGCTGAAAATAAAAATAAAAAGAAAAACAGATAGACAAGATGAATCACTTGGTTCCGACTCGTATCTAGTGTAACCTTTGATTATTTCCGCACTTTTGCACTATTTTAAGAGATTATCTTAGTTATTGTAGTAGGCCCCTCTTTTGAAGGTGACGTTACCCTCACCCCAGTAGTTTGAGTCAGCAAGGATACAATCCTAAAAGGGTGGATTATTGGAAGATAATTAATTAAGTTATTAATGCAAATTATGGTAGGCCCCTCTTTTGGAGGTGACGTTACCCTCGACTAAGTAGTTCGAGTCAGCAGGGATACAGTCCTAAATAGCCGGGTTATAGTATTAATAGTAGTTAACTTATGAGGGGATCAAAGAGTTTGGACCCCCGCCATCCAATACCGTTAAGTATTGAAGGGGGTCCTACTAAATTTGACCCAGGTCCATTGCAGGACCTCTAAACGCTGAACAATGGCAAGACCTTTACCAAACCGTTCCCTTAACCCCCGACCAGGTAGCCAACATACCTCCATATAGACCGTGGAGATATGAATGGTGAAAATCTTTTATTTTATATAGACAGTAAAATAATTTCAAGACACCACGGACAAACGATAAAGAAAGATCACCTTCAACATAAGCAACTAGTTATTAAAGTCATTAATACGAAACCCAATAAAAAGTGCGAAAAGATTAGACATAAAAAGTATTACACTAGACACTTTGTCTTCACCAAGTGATGTAAGAGACTTAGGCAAACATGGCCTTGATTGTCAAGAACTTTTACGATCAATCTTGGATCCCGAGACGACTCACACACTCTACGATGGACAATGGATGATAGTGGGGGATGATGGTGTTATCGTGGTGGTGGGTGGTGGGTGAAGTGTGAGAGAGGTGGTGTGCCAAGGGATGGTTTGAGCTTTAGCCAAGCACTTCTATTTATAGGCTGAACAGAAGCTCGGGCACGGCCCCGTGTCCAGTGGGCACGGCCCCGTGTCCACATCCTTCTCTTTCTTCATTTAATGCAGTTTTGTCTTTTTAGTTGACCACGCCCCCGTGTCCGCTGAGCACGACCCCGTGGTGCAGAAGAATCTTTGTACTATGCAGATTTGCTGGATTGTGCGAATCTTATAGTTGACCACGGCCCCGTGTTCGCTGAGCACGGCCCCGTGGTGGGCAAAAGAAGCTTCTACCACTTTGTCTTTTCTGCTGACACTTGGGCACGCCCCCGTGCTGGCTGAGCACGGGGCGTGTTCAGTCTTCTGATCTCTTGTTTTGCTTGGGAAGATGCTGTCGTGGGGTCGGGCATGTCACGTCTTGTTCCTTTTCTTGTATTTATGTTAGATTTTGATGTCTTTTTGCTTCTTTTGTTAATTTGAGCTCATTTAATCCCGAAAATACAAAAGGAAGACAAAAGCACACTTTTTCCAACATTAGTACTAAAATAGGGTTAGTTTTATGCCTCATTTGATGAAATTTATATGTTGCATTTTTAACACATCAACCACATATATCTCAAGTGACCTTTTTGTGTATCTGTCGAGCTAACCTAAGGTGAGTTCACATTTTCTACAAAGCATCGTAATTCCCGGTGGGTTGGGAATGGGTTAAGGAATATGGATTGCTCGTCCTTCTTGGGTAGGACAGTATGGGTTAAGGAATTTAAATTCCTCATCCTCTTGGGACAGTCTTAAGCTTACTAGACGAAACTCTATCATGAAATCCCTCACTTTTATATCGACTTAATCGTCGGGCCAATGGCGAGCGGGTCATTAGTTAAATAGCGCTATTAGGTTTGACAAGCCTCACACCGTGCCACAGAGGACGGGAGTGGACTAATGGATCTGGGCACGTCAATGATGATAGACATTGACGTAGGGCACGTAAACATGACTCCAGTCAGTTGTCGATATGGTAACGAGTCTAGTAGTATAAACATGGGGTAGCCCCCATGGCTGGATAGCCAGAGTAAATGGGATTAACCAAATTACGTTTTCAAACATGGAGTAGCCCCCACGGCAAGTGAGCCAGTTAATGAGAAACTATGTTTTCTTTGGAATAACTTAAAATGAACACCCAACTGTGAACTCGCTCAACTTTGTTGTTTATTCGTTACTACATGCTTTGTAGGTCATTAGGTACTTAGCTGGAGCTTGCATGGGGAAGAGTCGTTGTGGGACATGGACTGTTGAGTTCCATGTTAAACATTTTAACTTTTTAACTTATGTTTTGGCTTTACACTTTATGCTTCCGTTGATGACTTGAACTTGGTTAAATTGTTTTGGAGACCAATTATATTGTGGTTGGTTTTATCTTATTTATTATACATTGTTTAATATGATTGTTGGCTTGATCCTGGTCATGTCATGCTCGCTGCGGTGATATTCCGCTTGTGGAATTTGGGGGATGTGACAAATCAAGGGCTCAAAACAGGCCCAATAACTATGCCACGATCAATCACTCATCATTTCACACCTTATCGGAATATGGCGGACCGAATGAGATCGTTTTAGGAAATGGTAAAACACTTCCCATCACTCACATCGGTCACTCGTATATTCCCACTTCTTCTTGTTCATTTAACTTACAAAATGTTTTTCTTGTCCCACACTTATGTACCAATCTTGTTTCTTTTGCAAATCTAACAATGTCTCTACTAATTTTTTTCCCTTTTTGTTTTTTTTGTTAAGGACCTTCACATGGGGGGGGGGGGGCTTCTAATGCGGGGAGTCAATGTTAATGATGTCTACTACGCTGCCACGATCTCACTTCGATGTTTATTCAAATCAACTCAACCACCAAATCAACAAAAGAGTCAATTAGTTCATCTCATAACAAGTTTGGACATCCCTCAATTAACGTTCTCAAATTCTTATTAAAGAAATTAGGACTTGATAATAATAATAAGATCTTATCCATTTCGTTCCATTGTGATGCTTGCTGGCCCGGTTCAAACCTCATATGATGGTTACACCTACTATGTCATTTTTGTCGATTATTATTCCAAGTATACATGGTTATATCAAATAAAACGTAAATCGGATGTCTCAATATTATTCCCACAATTTAAAGTGTTGGTTGAAAAATTTCTAAAAACTTCCCTAGTCTTGATTTTTACCGACAACGGGGGCGAATTCATTGCGCTTATAACATACTTACAACAACATGGAATATCCTACTTTACCACCCCTACACCCCGGAACAAAACAGTGTAGCCAAAGGGTGACAGAGAAATATAGTTGAAACCGGGTTATCTCTACTCCATCATGCCAACCTACCACTAACTTTTTGGTCCCATGCATTCCAAACCGTAGTTCATATCATAAACCGTCTTCCCACAAAAAGTCTTGACCTCCAATCCCCTTATGAAAAACTTTACAAAACCTCACCAACGTACACAAAACTTAAACCATTTGGTTGTCTTTGTTTCCCATGGTTGCGTCCCTATGCTAAATTGTCACACCCCGATATTTCCACGTATTACCGGTGGGCCCGGTGGGGAGTATCGTGACGTTGTTGATATCATCATAGTCAAACAACACAATATTTAAATGCATAGCGGAACCCTAAAGATAGATTCATTTCAACTGAATAAATTTTAATATTTACGTATCACAAAATAGTTGAAACAGATCCACAGGCAGATCAAAATAAAAAGGAAAACTGTTCAACAGACTTTGACATCTAGAGCTTGCGAGACTTGATTATTGATGCCTGGAGTAGCCAGCCTATTTCGTATAGTATCTGCACTTAGCCTTTTTGGAAAATACGTCAGTTTACACTGATAAATACAACTTAACTGACTCATTTTGAAAAGAGTTTGAAAATTGATTTGAATGCACTTAGGCAAAAATATCTTTTATAACTTGGGACAATTATTTAAAAATAATCTTGTATACAGTTTTACTTATTTGTCATCCATTAGGGCCGGTTTGTAGGGCCGGACAAGATTAACTGACACGCCACAGGTATAATGCCCACAAGCTTGATTCCTTTAAGTGGATTACCAGTTTTTACATATGCAACTGTCAGGTGTACGCCTACACCCCGTGCTTAGGTCGTGGCCATTTCTTTGAATGATGCCAAGGATATCCGGGACATGGTCATTTAACCCCCAAAGGCCATACACCAAATAATACAGATTAAAACGAGTTATGTAAATACATTAATCACAATCCGATTTAAATGACTACACACCCGACCAAGCGGTACTTTTATAGTACCGTATCCTAAGCCCGTATAGGGAAAATAAGTTAAGAGTATTTACCTGAGCAAAGTATAAGTCAAATACAGCAAATGCACGTAGCTTTTACTGGGCTCCTAATCTGGAACGAAGGTTTTAATAACCTATTAGAATCCTAACGGGTCTTTAAGTAAGCCTAGACTTAGACCGATTAGTTTTAAAAATGAAGACACGGTTCAAACGCATGATAAAGCGAAGACCGGTTTAGAATGTGGTTTTGACCCGACAAGCTTGTATGCTTGTTTAATATGGGTATCTTAAACACATTCTGTATTTTGAGACATAAATGATATGGTTTGACCCGTTTCGGCTAATATATGCAAACAAGTTACATAAGCCGACCCGAACACGAAAAGTGCGTAACGAGTAACCAAAAGAGTCATATGCAAGTTTCTTAAGTTAATATGCTTTAAATATGTTGTTACATCAGTAAGATACATTCTATTATGCCCCAAATGAATTTAAACTCTAACTATGCCCCGTAGGGGCATTTTGGTCGTTTTAAAGGTTATAAAAGAGTTTAAATATTAATCTGAGTTACAGGTCTGATGCAATCAGTAAAAACACTCAATTTAATAAGTTATAACAGTAGGGTATAACCTATGTGTGAAATTTATAATTTCTAACCATACTATGCACCGAAAGGGCATTTTGGTAATTTCAATTAAGCCTAAAAGGTCAAAACTGGAAACCTGAGTTTAAAACTTTTGCTCACTGTTAAAATACAAACATTTACTGAAAATATCAGTAGGTATCAAACCTTAAATGTTTAAAATAGTTTTAGTACATACTATGCGTAAAAAAACGCTTAAAAATGCGATTTGGAGCCATTTCCGGGTTTTCAAAGGAAAGCTGATATTTTTATTATTCCAGAAGGCTTAAAATATTTTATTTATCATATAAAATCAGTAGCAAAAGGTTTGGGGTCAAAAGGATTTGTAGAACTCATTTTATAGCCCAAAAGGGCACAACCGACAATTACCGAATTAAGCTTAGATCTCTAAGTTATGCTCAGCCTAAAAATAAATAAAAATCTCCAAAAATCCCAAAATATTATTTTACATCAGTGGGAAAAATTTTGGTATTAAAAAGTGGGTTAAACTAGGCTATACGCTATTCACACCGTTTAATTACTAAAAAGTTTCTCAATTACGCTAATGAGCATAACTCCTAATCTAGACCTCAAACTGATGACGAATTTTAGGTGCAAGTCTAACAATCAGTAACTAAGGTTTCTATTCTTTTACATTTTCAAAATTCACGTTTTAAGGTCATATGGGCATAATAGTCAACATATAAGCAATTAACGGAAACATGCATGTGAATCGGATAACTGTTGAACCAAGTTGTATAATCACAGAGGGTTATACTAACATGAAACCTGGTCCTAATATGGCTCTAAGGCATTTCTAAAACATGCTTAAACGGGTCAGAACTGAAAGTCAAAGCAAAAGTCAAATTATGCGACTTTCGATTCCGAACCGGGCCTAAATTGAAAATTGTCGGGTTGAACATGTTTAGACATGTTCTTACATTAATTACCAAGTTATATTAATGATAAAACAGGTTGCATAGCTTCTACATTGCTAATTATGCATTAATTTGATATTAAGCTTTGTGTTGACTTTTTAATATCAAGTTTGACCAGACAATTGACCTAGTTAGAGTGGGAATCAGAGAGTACCCTTTTGAGGGTTTATTACCCACATAATTACCTACTTATAGGTACTTTTAATTCGAGATTTGACTGAACAATTATTGATTAATCTCGAAGTCAAACCTTAATTACGATAGGTTTGACTTATAGTCATTAAGCTAATTAAAACTGAATTCAGGAAGTTAAGGACACTTACAAATGTCCTAAGCACGATTTGGTAGCCTAAGGAAACTTGTTGTTGATCAGAGGAGCTCTAGAGAAGTTCTTGAAATGAGTTTGAATGAGCAAGTCCCCTTTGTTGCAACTTCAACTCCTTATATACTAAAGAACAAGTCATAAGATCTTGCTACTCTTATCTTACATGACACGTGTCTTTATTTCATTGGGTATGATTTTTATGAGGTGTTACATCCTCACCCCCTTAAAAGAAATCTCAACCTCGAGATTTACTGGAACAAATGAGGGTACTTTTCTTTCATGGTAGACTCTACCTCCCACGTATACTCGGGACCTCTACGGGCATCCCATTTAACCTTTACGATAGGTACATACTTCCTCCGAAGCTTCTTAAGCCGTCGATCCTCAATCGACAAAGGTTTTTCCACAAATTTCAAGCTCTCATCTATGTGCACATCTGTATGTGGTATGACTAGCGATTCATCTGCTAGACATTTCTTCAGATTGCAGATGTAGAATACATTGTGAATACCACTGAGCTCTTCAGGCAAGTTCAATTTATAAGCCACTGACCCAACACATTCGATAATCTCGAATGGTCCTATATACCTCAGGCTTAGCTTAGCTTTCTTACCAAATCGCATCACCCCTTTCCAGGGTGATACTTTAAGCAAATCTTTATCACCAACCTCAAACTTGAGAGGTTTTCGCCTTTTATTAGCATAACTTTTCTGCCTATCCCTGGCAGCTTTCAGGTGGTCACGAATTTGGACAATCTTGTCCGTTGTTTCAAAGAGTATGCCAGGTCCTGATAACTGAACTTCTCCTACTTCCGCCCAACAAATAGGCGTTCTGCATTTTCTACCATATAATGCCTCAAAAGGCGCTGCCTGAATACTAGTATGGTAGCTATTGTTATAGGAGAACTCGATCAATGGCAGGTGGTTATCCCAACTACCACCTAAGTCAATCACACATGCACGAAGCATGTCTTCCAAGGTTTGGATGGTACGCTCACTCTGTCCGTCCGTTTGTGGATGGTAAGCCGTACTAAAATTTAAGCGCGTGCCCAAAGATTATTGGAAACTTTTCCAAAAATGTGATGTGTATCTGGTATCTCTGTCAGAGATAATTGACACTGGTACGCTATGCAGAGATACAATCTTATCTACATACAATTGGGCTAACATATCGGAGCTATAAGTCTCCTTAATGGGTAGGAAATGTGCTGACTTAGTCAATCTATATACTATTACCCATATAGTATCATTTCCTTTCTTCGTCTTTGGTAACTTAGTGATGAAATCCATTGTCACCATCTCCCATTTCCATGTGGGAAGTTCAGGCTGTTGTAGCAAACCTGACGGTTTCTGATGTTTAGCTTTGACTTGCGCGCACGTCAAACATTTAGCTACATAAGCAGCTATAGACTTTTTCAAGCCTATCCACCAATAATTTACCTTTAGATCCTGGTACATCTTATCAGCTCCAGGATGAACGGAGTATTTGGAACTATGGGCTTCCTGGAGGATAACATCCCGAAGTCCTCCATAAGCTGGAACCCAAATTCGTCCATTTAATCTCAGGATTCCGTCCTTGCCATAGGATAACTGTTCTTCAGTTACTCCTAGCTTTTCATCAGGATAGTTAGCTTCCAATACCGCTTCCTTATGCGCAGCTAACAACCTTTCATTCAAACTATTCTTTATCTCAATGCTCTTAGTATTGATTCTTATAGGCTTCACTCTTTCCTTCCTGCTTAAGGCATCAACAACCACATTTGCCTTGCCTGGATGGTATCTTATCTCACAATCATAATCATTCAAGGTTTCCATCCAGCGTCGCTGCCTCATGTTCAAATCCTTCTGATTAAACAAGTGTTGAAGGCTCTTGTGATCAGAATAGATCACACACTTGGTTCCATACAAGTAATGTCTCCACAATTTTAGTGCAAATACAACGGCACCCAATTCCAAGTCATGGGTGGTGTAATTCTTCTCATGCACCTTTAACTGACGTGAAGCATAGGCAATAACTTTGCCTTTCTGCATAAGCACACAACCCATTCCGGTGTGCGATGCATCACAATATACTACAAATTCATCAATTCCATCAGGCAACGTCAATACAGGAGCGTTGCTCAACTTCTGCTTCAGAATATCGAAAGATTCTTGCTGCTTAGGCCCCCAGTCAAACTTCCTATTCTTGCGGGTGAGTAAAGTCAAGGGTGCTGCAATTCTCGAGAAGTTTTCAATAAATCGCCTATAGTATCCTGCCAGTCCTAGAAAGCTGCGAATCTCCGTAGGCATCTTGGGCTTTTGCCAGTTCATAATAGCTTCAATTTTAGTGGGATCCACTTGGATACCATGCTTACTAACAACATGTCCAAGGAATTGTACTTAACGAAGCCAAAATTCACACTTTATAAATTTGGCATAGAGCTTTTCTTGTTGAAGTAGCTTAAGAATGCAACGGAGATGCTTCTCATGGTCAGCTTGGCTTTTTGAGTAAATGAGAATGTCTTCGATAAAAACGATGACGAATTTATCCAAGTAAGGCTTGTAGACGCGATTCATGAGATCCATGAATGCGGCAAGTGCATTAGTGAGCCCAAAAGGCATCACTAGGAACTCGCAATACCATAACGAGTCCTAAATGCAGTCTTGTATACATCTTTATCTCTAACCTTCAGTTGATGATAGCCTGACCTTAAATCGATATTAGAGAAGTAGCTTGCCCCTTGTAATTGATCGAACAGATCATCGATTCTGGGCAAAGGATACCTATTCTTGATAGTGACCTTATTAAGCTCACGGTAATCGATGCACAGACGCATCGATCCATCCTTCTTCTTGACAAATAGGATTGGCGCTCCCCAAGGAGACGAACTAGGTCTAATGAAACCTTTGGCTAGAAATTCATCTAGTTGTGTCCTCAATTCCTTCATCTCTGTTGGTGCCAACCTATAAGGCGCTCTCGCGACAGGTGCTGCTCCAGGGATGATGTCAATTCTGAATTCTACTTGCCTATCTGGTGGTAAACCAGGTAGTTCTTCAGGAAATACTTCAGGGTATTCAGAAATGACGGGGATATCTTCAATCTTGGGTTTCTGCTCATCAATAGTCACCTGCTCCATATAAATGACACAACCCTTCTTCAAACATCTAGATGCCTGAGCATGGACATTTGCTCAGGCAGTCCATACTGGGTATCTCCCTGAATGGTAATTGGCTCACCAGACGGAGTCTTGATCATTACTTGCTTCTTATTGCACACTATCTGGGCTTGGTTACGAGATAACCAATCCATGCCTATAACTATGTCAAAACCGGCTAACTTCAAAGGAAGTAGGGACAATGGAAAGGAGTGGTTCCTAATGGATAGAACACATCCATCTAACACAGTTGATGCGGTTTCTAAGGTACCATCAGCTAATTCCACCTCATATTTCACACTTAGGGTTTTAACAGTTAAATTCAGCAATTTGCAAAACTTATTATCTACGAATGACTTATCAGCATAGCATCTGAATCAAACAACACTCTTGCATAGACATCATTTATGAGGAAGGTACCTGTGATCACATTGTCGTCCTGGACGGCTTCTCGTGCATCCATTCTGAAGACCCTTGCATTGGTCTTCTTGACCTCTTCCGGCTTCTTGGCGTATTTAGGGCAATTGGTTTTAATGTGCCCTTTCTCATTGCAGTTGTAGCATGTGGCATCTTTAATCTTCTTGCAATCAATAGTCTTGTGCTCTTTAGACTTGCATAACCCACATGCAGGTGATCCTGACTTAGACTTGGACTCAAGTCTGCACTTTCCAAAGTGGCGTTTTTGGCAAGTCTTGCACTTTGGCTTTTCCTCAGCTTGTTGGCTACCCTTGTTGGATCCAGACTTCTTCCTGAAGTCAGTGCTACCTTTATGCTTCTTTTCAGATCTTCGTGAGTTATCATCCTCACGCTTTCTCTTGCCTTCTTCCGAATTCCTGAGTGATCTTAGCTTGACTGCGTCTAAGGTAAGAGACAGAGATAGATCAGCTGCTGATCTAAAAGTAGCAGGTCTCGATGCCTTAACACTGGCCTTAATTTCTAGGGCTAAACCCCCAATGAAGCGAGCAATCCTTTGGGTTCTGGGGTTACGAGGTACGGAACCAACCTAGACAGGGTATTGAAATTGGTGAGGTAAGCTTGGCAATCTAAATTCTTCATTACCAATGACAAGAAATCTGATTCAATTCTTTCAACTTCATGATGCGGGCAATAATTCTCCTTAATGAGAGCAACGAATTGATCCCATGACAAATTGTAGAGCGGGATTTTCCCAGCAGTTTGAATGAGAGACTTCCACCATGCTAGTGCCTCCCCCTTGAACGATTGGGATACATACTTCACTACATCCCTCTCAGCACAACCGCTGATGTCAACTACTGTGTCCATTTCATCTAACCAAGTCATACAATCTATTGCCCCTTTCTCCCCAGTGAAATCCCGGGGTTTGCAGGAAACAAAGTACTTATAGGTACAGGACTTGGTACATGGTTTATCATCAAACACTATTCTTTTAGATGGGACACTGTTTTGATTAGATGAATGTCGATCGTCATCTTTCTTTGGCTCATCTTTCTTAGAGGGTGGCTTGCTGTGAGCCTCTGAATGAGTCTTAGGCTTGGAATGTGGTGCGGATAGGGTCCTACTTCGAGTCCAGCTAGATTCATTATACTGCCGCTCTATAGCTTTTGTAACAGCATTATCTACTAATGCTTGCAGCTCCGGACCGGTCATATGTATCTTAGTATTTTCATGGTTTTCCACCGAATGACTGTTTACCTCTTCTGACTTAGCCATGTAGCTTTAATTACTACATAAAGAAAATAAGGACTAGGTTTATTTAGAAGCCTAAACAGTACCATCGTTCTTGACGATTTATTTACCATGGTTTTAATAGCCATTTTAGTTAATTTGTTAAATATATAATTATTCAGGATCTTTATCATAATCCTAAATTATAAGTTAATAATAGCACAAAAGGCCTAGTCACGTAGACAAGTTTAGGTTATAAGCCTAGATTTTATGGAATCGAGGCATTAAGGTTTGAATCAAAGTTCATTACCTTTTCTTGACAGGGAGTTGTAGGCTACCACTGTCTTTAGTCTCAGAGGATGTTAATTATAGCCCGTGGGCACTTCATCCTTAAGGGATGATTATTTAAATAAGGGAATTTAAAATAACCCAATTTAAGAATGACTTATGTGATTTTTATCGAATCACATTTTGCCAAGAGTGTTAACATGTTTTCAGATGTTAACAAGGATTGGAATCTTTTGAATAGGTTTTACCATCTTGGCCATGTCTGCAATGACATATAGGCTAGGTTTTCCTTTAAGATTCTTTTTAATATTTAGCGCAGAACAATCCTAAATTGAGAGGTTAACATGGATCTAAACCTAATTATGGAACTACCATCTTGGCCCTGTCTTAAGATGACACGTGGCTAGGTCTGGTCCCTTTTTAGATTTTGCCATTTTATTATAATGGTAGATCTTTTTAGTAGGAATGTTATTTTATTTATTTCACATTTTATGTTTATGCACATAATTAATAAAATGAAATTGAAACTAACCATTCCATAAAAAAAATTAACAAGTACAATTTTGCCCTAAACGGGACTTCTACTGAAATAACATGCCCATGCAGGGGCTTAAACAAACAAATATACCCACGCAGGAGTCAACAGAAAAACATGCCCACGCAGGGGCAGAATACAAAAAGGCATACCCACGCACGGGTTAAACTAAAGACATGCCCACGCAGGGGCAGAATACAAAAAGGCATACCCACACAGGGGTTAAACAAAAGACATGCCCACGCAGGGGCAGAATTGAAAACAAGGAAATACTACCAACAATTTGAAGGATTCAATGGTCCTTCTTGCTCTTTCCTTTTATTAAACTTGTCAATCCCTTAAAGAAGCCTTGTCGTTCCCTGCGATCTCTGTGAACTTCCCGCTCAACCTGATCTAACCTTTGGATAATTTCCTCCCGTTCTGGCGGGGAAAACCGAGGTATCTGTGGCTGCGGCTGATGTGGAGGTCGAAGAGACGGCTGTTGTTGGTATCCATAAGCTGGGTATCCAACTCCCCAAGGAGTTCCGTAGGGTCCTTCGGGGTTAAGAGCATTGTAGTTCCATGCCGCCAGGTATGGGTCGATCTCAGCATAATTGAAGCTGGTGTGAGCCGACTGTTCAAAGGGATTATATGTTGCTGGGCCAGCGTACGTGGGAATTGGGTTGTCAAAGCCCAATGGTGGTGGCACGATAGGTGCAGAGTTCACTTCCGGGTTGGGGTTTGAAGGTCCCCCCATCTGCTGGTTTTCTTGGAGTGGCGAGTAGTGGCTGCCACTCGATGGTTGAGGGGTGCTGATATGCACTCCTCTTCCTTGCACGGACATCCGTGCGTTCGTTCTCCTTCGCCTCGGTGGCTCAGGAGGCTGCTGAACTGGCGGTGGTGGTGGCGGGGTAACGACCACAAAGCGTGAATCCCCGGAAGGATCCTGTTGCTGCTGCTGCTGTTGCTGGTGAGGCGATGAATGGTAAGAGGGTGTAAAGTACCATTCATACTGGTTGAATCTCGTTTGGTAACTGTCAGGACCACGGTAGGGTGATCCCTGAAAACATGACCCATCAGAAATTTCTATGGGATGTGTGGGGGTACCGGTCGGTGGTTCAGTGGGGTCGGTATCCTCGTTCATATCCATGGCGTGATCTCTGGAAAAATGATCTTCAGGTCCCAATGGGTTAACACCCACTAGTTCCTCGAGGTAGTTGGCTGGGTTGAACCGGCTACGAAAGATAAGTGATGGGTTATCAAAGGAGTGACGAGAGTTGGACCTCTGGAGAGGGATAAATGAAGGCTGTGGGTTTTCGGGCACATTTTCTGAATAGGGTCCAAAAGAGTGAAGGTAAGACGGTGACGAGCTTAACGAGACGGACCGCCTCGCTGGCTGTAGATGTGCCCTCCAGTCCCCCTGGGGACTTGTACGCATGTTGATGGGTGAGGTTCGTCTTTGAGAAGGCCCGGCCTCCTGGTCATGGCCTGCTATAGGTGCCTTTCCCTTTCTCCCAAAGAATCTTGGAGGCATGTTTAAACCTGTCAATCATAAACAAAGATAACAACAAAATATATAAAAGACAAAAAATACAACAAAGTCAGGATTTGACCTATGTTCTTTGTCTAGACTCTAAAATTGAGGAATGTGCAACTGAGATTAAACACAAAAGGCTAGTGTTTAATTCACTCAGTGTTGGATCTGATACTAACATGTCACACCCCAATATTTCCACGTATTACCGGTGGGCCCGGTGGGGAGTATCGTGACGTAGTTGATATCATCAAAATCAAACAACACAATATTTAAATGCACAGCGGAAGCTAAAGATAGATTCATTTCAACTGAATAAATTGTAATATTTAAGTATCACAAAATAGTTGAAACAGATCCACAGGCGGATCAAAATAAAAAGGAAAACTGTTCAACAGACTTTGACATCTAGAGCTTGCGAGACTTGATTATTGATGTCTGGAGTAGCTAGCCTATTTCGTATAGTACCTGCACTTAGCCTTTTTGGAAAATACATCAGTTTACACTGGTAAATACAACTTAACTGACTCATTTTGAAAAGAGTTTGAAAATTAATTTGAATGCACTTAGGCAAAAATATCTTTTATAAATTGGGACAATTATTTAAAAATAATCTTGTATACAGTTTTACTTATTTATCGTCCATTAGGGCTGGTTTGTAGGGCCGGACAAGATTAACTGACACACCACAGGTATAATGCCCACAAGGTTGATTCCTTTAAGTGGATTACCAGTTTTTACATATGCAACTGTCAGGTGTACGCCTACACCCCGTGCTTAGGTCGTGGCCATTTCTTTGAATGATGCCAAGGATATCCGGGACATGGTCATTTAACCCCCAAAGGCCATACACCAAATAATATAGATTAAAACGAGTTATGTAAATACATTAATCACAATCCGATTTAAATGACTACACACCCCACCAAGCGGTACTTTTATAGTATCGTATCCCAAGCCCGTATAGGGAAAATAAGTTAAGAGTATTTACCTGAGCAAAGTATAAGTCAAATACAGCAAATGCACGTAGCTTTTACTGGGCTCCTAATCTGGAACGAAGGTTTTAATAACCTATTAGAATCCTAATGGGTCTTTAAGTAAGCCTAGACTTAGACCGATTAGTTTTAAAAAGGAAGACACGGTTCAAACGCATGATAAAGCGAAGACCGGTTTAGAATGTGGTTTTGACCCGACAAGCTTGTATTCTTGTTTAATATGGGTATCTTAAACACATTCTGGATTTTGAGACATAAATGATATGGTTTGACCCGTTTTGACTAATGTATGCAAACTAGTTACATAAGCCGATCCGAACGCGAAAAGTGCGTAACGAGTAACCAAAAGAGTTATTTGCAAGTTTCTTAAGTTAATATGCTTTAAATATGTTGTGACATCAGTAAGATACCTTCTATTATGCCTCAAATGAATTTAAACTCCAACTATGCCCCGTAGGGGCATTTTGGTCATTTTAAAGGTTATAAAAGAGTTTAAATATTAATCTGAGTTACAGGTCTGATGTAATCAGTAAAAACACTCAATTTAATAAGTTATAACAGTAGGGTATAACCTATGTGTGAAATTTATCATTTCTAACCATACTATGCTCCGAAAGGGCATTTTGGTAATTTCACTTAAGCCTAAAAGGTCAAAACTGGAAACCTGAGTTTAAAACTTTTGCTCACTATTAAAATACAAACATTTACTGAAAATATCAGTAGGTATCAAACCTTATATGTTTAAAATAGTTTTAGTACATACTATGCGTAAAAAAACGCTTAAAAAGGCGATTTGGAGCCATTTCCGGGTTTTCAAAGGAAAGCTGATATTTTTATTATTCCAGAAGGCTCAAAATATTTTATTTATCATATAAAATCAGTAGCAAAAGGTTTGGGGTCAAAAGGATTTGTAGAACTCATTTTATAGCCCAAAAGGGCAAAACCGACAATTACCGAATTAAGCTTAGATCTCTAAGTTATGCTCAGCCTAAAAATAAATAAAAATCTCCAAAAATCCCAAAATATTATTTTACATCAGTGGGTAAAAATTTTGGTATTAAAAAGTGGGTTAAACTAGGCTATACGCTAATCACACCGTTTAATTACTAAAAAGTTTCTCAATTACGCTAATGAGCATAACTCCTAATCTAGACCTCAAACTGATGACAAATTTTAGGTGCAAGTCTAATAATCATTAACTAAGGTTTCTATTCTTTTACATTTTCAAAATTCACGTTTTAAGGTCATATGGGCATAATAGTCAACATATAAACAATTAACGGAAACATGCATGTGAATCGGATAACTATTGAACCAAGTTGTATAATCACAGAGGGTTATACTAACATGAAACCTGGTCCTAATATGGCTCTAAGTCATTTCTAATACATGCTTAAACGGGTCAGAACTGAAAGTCAAAGCAAAAGTCAAATTATGTGACTTTCGGTTCCGAACCGGGCCTAAACTGAAAATTGTCGGGTTGAACATGTTTAGACATGTTCTTACATTAATTACCAAGTTATATTAATGATAAAACAGGTTGCATAGCTTCTACATTGCTAATTATGCATTAATTTGATATTAAACTTTGTGTTGACTTTTTAATATCAAGTTTGACCTGACAATTGACATAGTTAGAGTGGGAATCAGAGAGTACCCTTTTGAGGGTTTATTACCCACATAATTACCTACTTATAGGTACTTTTAATTCGAGATTTGACTGAACAATTATTGATTAATCTCGAAGTCAAACCTTAATTACGATAGGTTTGACTTATAGTCATTAAGCTAATTAAAACTGAATTCAGGAAGTTAAGGACACTTACAAATGTCCTAAGCACGATTTGGTAGCCTAAGGAAACTTGTTGCTGATCAGAGGAGCTCCAGAGAAGTCCTTGAAATGAGTTTGAATGAGCAAGTCCCCTTTGTTGCAACTTCAACTCCATATATACTAAAGAACAAGTCATAAGATCTTGCCACAATAGTCTAGGACTGAACTCAGATGTATCCATGTGTCCCTATAATGCCAAAACCAGTTGCAAGGCCCCTGAATTCGAAAACCACTCATATAAGGCGGTGCCACAGGCTGAATAGGCATCTGTCCATTTTCTGCTGCCAGCGACTGCCTTACGGACCGTAAGGAATAATCCTTGCGGACCGTAAGTACCTCTTACGGACCGTAATATATCGGTCTTGCGGTCCGAACCGACCTTGATAAAAAATGCCCAGTTACAACCTTGCGGACCGTAAGCCTTTGGCTTTGCGGTCCGTATCCGCTTTTTATTTATCATCTCTGTCCAGCTCCGCCACCTTATGGACCGTAAGGGATTCCCTTTGCGGTCCGTAAGCCTTCATCAGAAGACAAAATTTGTTTAACTTTGTGGTCTTGACCATGCAACTTTGAAATTTTGAATCTCATGCCTTCTTTTCAGTAGAGGGACCATGTAGACAGGCCTTGCATGTCCTTGCATGTGTTGCCATGCACATGAGGTTTCTTGGACCTATCTAAGAAGACTTTAAAAATGAATTTTTTCGTAATTACCTAGAATCCCATCTTTTGCAAAGTTTGAATTATACATTATCAGGGATAACCGGATTTTAGCATCTCAGATGTTTTAAAAATATATTAGGGTCTTGGGATTTCATAACTAGGTCGCTCAGAGGTATTAATTGACATGTCGACACTTTTGAATCCTACCATACATCTTTAACTCGATCTGGGTTTATAACACGTTTGCCTTACATGACACGTGTCTTTATTTCATTGGGTATGATTTTTACGAGGTGTTACATAAATCTAAACTCCATCTACATCTAAATCGGCATAAAAATGCTACGATCCCATGTCTCACCGTCTTTATCACTCTTGCCATGTCAAATTTGTAAAGAACGTGTTGTTCCCACTAATAAAAATTTTATTCCCGCATCGGTTTCCCGCTCGTCCCACCACTCACTACCCAATTCACAAACCCACTATACGTGTTCCAATAGCTAATTCCCATGCACAAAACTCACCCTCCCATGCATCTGTTACCCAAACCCTACCTATAACCCCACAAACTTGGACTCCCCACTGACCATGTTCCCCCAAACTCCACTCAACCCACCACTAGCCCAAACCCCAATGACCCCTCCCCTTTAAATCAAACCTCCACTGAGCCCACCTTACCCCAAGTCACCATGACACTTTCCACCTCATCAACTTTAACAGAAATCACTAATCCTCCTATCACCAGAAATCATCCTCCCACCAGACCACAACGAACCAAGAAACCAAACTCAAAATGCTACAACCCTCACCTTCTCAACATCACGACACTTCATCCTTTACCACCCAATCTTGAACCCATTACACACATTCAAGCTTCCAAAGATCCGCAATGGCGCAACACCATGGATTGTGAGTTCAATGCCCTCATTTAAAACCACACTTGGGATCTGGTACTTGCCAACTCACACACACCGATCGGTTGTAAATGGGTGTTTCGTGTCAAGCGAAATCCTGACGGGTCCGTTTCAAAATATAAAACTCGTCTCGTGGAGAAAGGATTTCTACAAAAATATGGGAAAGACTACTTTGATACGTTTAGCCCCGTTACTAAGGCCGTTACAATACGTACCATACTCTCGGTTGCTCTTTCCAATAATTGGCCATTAAGACAACTCGACGTTAACAATGCCTTTCTTCATGGCACACTTCAGGAAGATGTCTTTATGACTCAACCTCCTGTTTATGTCAATCCACAGTAGGGCTGGCATAACGGGTTAACCCGATCTGTTAAGATACGAACACGATAAGACACGAACCCAAAACACGTAAACACAAAATCTTATCGTGTCAAATTTTTGAAACATGAACACGAACCTGTTAATAAATAGGTTACACGAAAACAATCTGTTAAGACACGAGAAAAATACCAACGTATCATACAACCTGTTTAAGACACAAACATGACCTGTTAAGACACGAACACAACCTGTTTAAGACACGAACACGATCGAATTGGGAAAGCTGTGAACCGGATATGGAATGGTGGTGTTTGTGAGAGAGATTTAAAAATTAGGGATTGCATTGTGGAAAAAGAACCGCATGTGTTTGTGTATAATTCATCTCAGGTACCACGATTGATGACCCCATGTCCATACACACCTATTTTTAATTTTTAATTATTAACATGTACTAACGGGTCTTAACAGGTTATCAAGTTTTAATCTCTTTAGACACGAAACCTGTTAAGATCTTATCGTGTCGACCTGTTTTAGACACGAAACTTATTAACGTCAAACACGAAACATGATAACTTCGTGTAGGTTCGTGTCGTGTTATCTTGTTCGTGTCAGAATTACCAGCCCTAATCCACAGTTTCCAAATCACCTATGCAAACTCAAAAAAATCCTTATACTGTCTCAAGCAAGCACCTAGAGCTTGGTACATTGAGCTAACCAAATTTCTTCAACGTTTTGGGTTCCACAAATCCATAGCCGATGCCTCTTTCTTCATATACCAATGCAACAAGGTTACTTATTTATGGTTTATGTCGACGATATTGTTCTCACAAGCAATAGTTCAGACTTTCTTGATCATTTCATTGACACCTTAAGCAAGACCTTCTTTGTCAAGGACTTAGGCATACTTCACCACTTCCTAGGTGTTGAAGTAATTCATACTTTGAAGGGTATTTTCCTGTCCTAACACCAACACATTGAGGACATCCTTAACCAATTTCACATGGATGGTGCTAAGGATGTTACTACTCCCCTAAGTGCAACCGATCCTCTATCTCCAACCGATCCATCTCCCTCGGTTGATGCTACTCCTTACCGTAAATTAGTTGGTTCCCTCCAATATCTAGCCTTTACTTGTCCTGACATTTCCTTTGCAATAAACAAACACTCCCAATTCATGTACTCCCCTCTCCAAGCTCATTGGCAAGCTCTTAAACAAGTTCTTCCTTACCACAAAGGGACCATCCACCATGGCCTCTTCCTAAATTGTAACTCTCTTTTAACACTCACGGCATTTTCAGATTCTGATTGGGGTGGAGCTAATGATGCTGGTCGGTGCACTACCGCTTACATCCTCTATCTTGGTAACAACATTGTATCATGGAAATCTACACAACAAAAGTTGGTCTCTCGTTCCTCAACCGAAGCTGAATACAAGGCCATAGCCAACACCATGGTTGAACTCGTGTGGCTAAAGAATTTTCTTAGAGAACTCTGTATTATCTCTAACGCCACACCTACTTTGTTTTCTAACAACACAGGTGCCACATATCTATGTGCCAACCCAGTTTATCATTCACGTATGAAGCGCATTGCCTTTGATTAACACTTTGTTAGAGAACAAGTCTCGGCTAATCACCTATGCGTTCTTCATGTTAGCTCCCAAGATTAACTAGCTGATATGCTTACCAAACCGTTGTCAAGGGCACCATTCCTACGAAACCGATCCAAGATTGGCGTATCCGATGAATCCGCCATCTTGCGGGGGCGTATAAGAGACACCAACAAGTCAACACAAGAGTCAACACATTCAAGCTAAAACGGAATGTATATATATTCAAATCCTATAATTATTTACCATCTTTTGGATCCATTATTTACTCCCAGTAATCTTTCCTTTCCATTTTGTAAATTGGCATTATAAGGCATCACACCACTGTATTGTAAAGAATCACTTTTATAATAGTTAATTACATATTCTTATAAAACCTACACTAATTAGGAGAAACCAAGTTTTCGTCACACTATTCATGTGAAAGTGAAACCATGATCTTCATGCTCAACCCGTGCTTAGTTATGTTAGATATGTGAAACCTACATTGATCAGTCGAAACCAAGTTTTCGTCACGCTATTTATGCGATAGTGACGATTGACCAGTTTCTCATGTGAACCTTTGACCATATTGACGAGTGTAGCTAAGGGCCATGATCACTCCACAAACGATAAGTTAAAGCATAGTATAACTAGTGAGTTATATGCGTTTCTTTTTACTATTTTGGCCCGATATGAATGCTACTCCGTGTGATCATGATTGGAAAAAACTGTATTGAGTGTTAGTTGTTACACGCTTATACAATCATGAACATATGGAGTAGCATGCATATCAGTCCAAAATAGTGAAGTAAAAGGTTAATGGCAACTAGCCACTATCATTAGTTGTTTACCTTACTTGTAGTGTTCTTAATTATTTCTTGGCATGATAAGGTTGGTGTTTAATATTATCTTAGGGATTAACTTGATGGCTCATGGAGGTGCATATGGAGGAAGACGTGGTGGTGAACCCAAGGTCACCCGAAGAAAGACCAAATAGTCTGAAGCTGAATGTGAAGGATCTGTTCGTATGGAGACTGATATGCATACGCAGAACAATGTGGAACAGTTCACTCTGGAGCCTATCATCAGAGAGACTATACTTAATGAGGTTTGTAAAGTTATGCATGACACTATGTTGACAATCATTACTAAAGCCTTATGAGTGTTAAAGGATGAGGAAATTGAGAAAGTGAAGGGATAGTAAGATAGGACTAGGGAAAGAGGTTGTAGTCATCGGGACTAAAGAAGAGGGTTATGTAACTAACAAAAAACTTCAAAGAGTTATACGTATCGAGCTTTTAAGGTGTGAAATCCCCTGCCCTTTGATCAGAAAAGGACACTACAACTACGACCCATTGGATTTTTGAGATAGAAGTCACCCATCTCTGATAGAGCCTCACGCCTCTAGTTTTAGATTATTTTTTTCCACTTTCTCGCTCTACTTGATCATATGATATTAGCCTTTTGAGACTATTATAAAAATATGTGTTTAAGTTCATGAAAATTGGACTGTTAACTCTGAAATGTCATGTTATTTGTTTTTCAGTCGATTCATAAAGTTGATATTGATTTGATTGATTTGGGGTAGGTTTGTTCGATTTCAACTAGTTAAAATCAAGAGGAGTTATTGTTTTAGATGCTTTTAATGTGTGAGAATTTGATTTTTAAAGGTTAAAAGTGGTTGAGTGAAGATAATAATTCTTGTAATCTAATTTTAAACCAATTTATGATGACAACAATTAGACAAATTACTCCACAAGCATATGGTATGTTAAAGATAATATTTTGTGTTGGTGATTTAGTGTTACAAAACCATTTTAATTTAGTGGAATTTACTTGAGATCAAAAAGAAAAAAAAACTAAACAATGATACAAGTTAAAAGGTGCAAAACGCACACCTGCACACCTGTACACAACAGTTCTCATTTTCGACATAGATGAATATGATGGTTCAAGGGGACCAAGCGCCAAGTGTCTAAAATTTTCCATGTGAGTGGCCCGCATAGTGAAAAACTTTTCATAATTGTTTAAATGGATTTGGGGATTGCTTTGGATTTGCATAGTTGATGGAAAGTTGCATGGGAACTAGTCATTGGTAGCAATTGTAATCAACAACTTGGTTTATCTGTGACAATTATGATGAGCCACAACTTAGGTTATAAGCAAGAAGTGTGCAGCAACAACAACTTGGGCAGATAACAATGATTGATTTATTGATGGCATGCCAATCATCGCTAGTTAGTGAATTGGTGCGGAAGGAGATCCTGTTGGCTGAAGTTACTCTTAGTTGTAACTGAATAACGACCGACTAACATATTCTTTCGCTAAATATTGTATTGTTTCAACAAGTTGTGATCATTCCCAATTGTAAAACGAAGTCTTTGGCCGTTTCCCGGTACATGTTTTTCACAACATAATATTCCAAACTCATTCTTATGACTTTTTAAATTATCCGATTAAGATTCTGAGAGTACTAGGCTATCTAAATACTTCAACACGTTAGTGTCACTTACATGATTAGACAAGCCTATTCCTAACTGTAAAGTGCACATTTTGCTTTTGACTTTGTTAGAGAAACAACCAGAAATTGAACCCAGAGAAAACTAAAAACCAACGATTATTATTGGATTGAATCGAAAATGAAGTACAAGAAAGAAATTACAACAAAATTGAAAAACAATGAACTTCTTACAAACTAATACAAACCCCCTATTTATACCAAGAGCTTCAAATTCAGTTACAACAGACCGTTGTAAGAATTTCCACAAACACCCCCTGATCTTACAAGAAAGTAAGAATCAGACCTTGAACCCTAAACACTGCTCTTGAACACTGATCTTAATCAACTGTTTTCCTACCCATTGATCACCCACTGCAACAGTAGTTGTACTCCATCAGTTGTTCACCACCAGTTGTTAACCATCAGAGTTTTCCTATCACAAGCAGTGGTTTACAAAGCTTCATCAGTTGTTTGCCTTAGTACCAAAATAGTGGTTTGCTTTATTTATTATACTAAACTCATCAGTGGTTACGTTGACAACGTAACCACTGAAATGTTACTTTTCTCTACAATCTCCACCTAAGTAACAATTCAGTTTAACCTAAACATAATGAGTTAAAACAAAATGTAAACTTTGCACCTGGCAAAGCCTTGGTCATCACATCATCTGGGTTAACATCTGTTCCAACCCACTTGACCCCAACTTCCTTAGAAGTTATCACATCTTTGATCCAAAACATCTTCACATTGATGTTTTTGGTTCTTTCATGAAAAAAACTGTTCTTTGATAACTGAACAACCCCTTCATTATCACAATTGACCTCCACACCATCCAATCTGATCCCTAGATCAGCTACTAAACCCTTTAACCATAAGGACTCTTTTACCCCTTTAGTTAAAGCAATGAATTCTGCCTCAGTTGTGGATAGTGCCACCACATGCTGCAACTGAGACTTCCAGCTCACAACATTTCCCATAACCGAGAACACATAACCTGTTATTGATCTGCCATTATCTTTGTCTTTAGCATAATCAGCATCAACATAACCACATATCATGTTCCTCTTCTTCTCGGCATGGTCTCCAAACTTTAAACCAAGTTTATTTGTGCCAGCCAAATACTTAAGAATCCATTTTACTGCTGCCCAATGATTTTTACCAGGATTAGCCATATACATGCTCACCACACTAACAACATATACAATATCAGGTCTTGTGCAGACCATGATATACATCAGACTTCCAACTGTGTTAGCATATGGAACTTTGCTCATATATACTTTATCCTCATTAGTTTGAGGACAATCTTTCCTTGACAAATTGAAATGAGCTGCAAGAGGAGTTGTAACAGGCTTACACTCTCCCATTCCATAATTCTTCAACACTTTCTCAATATAAGAAGATTGAGTCAGTGTTAACACCTTTTCTGCCCTGTTCATATGAATTTCCATTCCAAGTATCTTCCTGGCTTCTCCCAAATCCTTCATTTCAAACTCTTTCATCAGTAGCTGTTTGGTTTATTCTATTTGGCTTTTTTTCTCACAGGCTATCAACATATCATCAACATATAAGAGTAAATAGACGAATTTACCCCTGTCATACTCCCCGTGAAACACACAACTGTCATATGGACTCCTGTTGAAACTACTGCCCACTATGTATTCATCAAACCTTTTGTACCACTGCCTAGGAGACTGTTTAAGTCCATACAAGGACCTCTTCAGTAAACATGCCTTATCTTCTTGTCCTTTGACCTCATACCCCTTTGGTTGTGCCATATAGATCTGTTCCTCCAAATTACCATGCAAAAATGCATTTTTCACAACCATTTGTTCCAATTCCAGATCTAATGATGCAACCAAGGACAGGATAACCCTAATTGAGACATGTTTGACTACAGGAGAAAAGATCTCATTGTAATCAATACCTGCCTTTTGAGTAAATCCTTTTGCCACCAATCTTGCTTTATATCTCGACAACTTAAGAATCATGAAAAGAATTATTCAACCCATGATCTAGAATTAGGAGCTATAATTTTTGCTTTGAAAATTTGGAGACATTACCTTTATGGTAGTAAGTTTACCATATTCACAGATCATAAAAGTTTAAAGTATGTTTTCGGGCAAAAGGAGCTGAATATGAGACAAAGAAGCTGGATGGAAATGCTTAGTGATTATGATTGTTATATTCAGTATCATGAAGGAAAAGCGAATGTAGTAGCAGATTCTTTAAGCCGATAGTATCACGAAAAGCCAAAAAGGGTACGTTCTCTTAAATTAAATCTGCAAGTAGATTTAAATAATCGGATAAGAGAAGCACAAGAATCAGTAATCAAGGAAGATACTGAAATGTTAAAAGGAATGATTAAGGAATTAGAATAAGGAACATATGGAATTTGGTGATTCCATGAGAAGAGAATGTGGATACCTAAATTAGGAAACCTGCGTCATCGTATATTAGAAGAAGCCCATAAGTCTAAGTATACGATGCACCCAGGAAGTGATAAAATGTATCAGGATTTAAGAAAGAATTTCTGGTGGATAGGAATGAAAAAGGACATAGCAGCCTATGTTTCTAAATGTTTAACCTGTTCACAAGTTAAAGCTGAACATCAGAAACCCTCAGGTTTGTTACAACAGCTAGAAATACCAGTATGGAAATGGGAATTGATAACAATGGATTTTGTTACCAAATTACCCAAAACAAGAAAAGGAAATGATACAATCTGGGTGATTGTAGATAGGCTAACCAAGTCAGCTCATTTTCTACCCATGAAAGAAACTTTCAGTATGGAACAGTTAGCTAAATTATATGTAAATGAAATAGTCTCATTAAATGGAATACCTTTATCAATTGTATCTGATAGGGATAGACGTTTTTGGTCAAGTTTCCAAAAAGCAATGGGAACCAAGTTGAATCTAAGCACAACTTATCATCCTCAAACGGACGGAAAAAGTGAAAGGACGATTCAGACAATGGAAGACATGCTTAGAGCTTGTGTAATTGATTTCAGAGGTAATTGGGACGGTCACTTACCTTTAATAGAATTTTCTTATAATAATAGTTATCACACAAGTATCAATGCTGCACCATTCGAAGCACTTTATGGACGAAAGTGCCGAACCCCAGTCTGTTGGGCAGAAATTGGGGAAAAACAACTATCTGGACCTGAGATAGTACAAGAAACAACTGACAAGATTATTCAAGTTAAGGAACGACTAAAAGCAGCACGTGATTGACAGAAGAGCTATGCCGATAACCGACGCAAACCCTTGGAATTTCTAATAGGAGATAAAGTATTGTTGAAGGTCTCTCCTTGGAAAGGAGCGATAAGATTTATCAAAAGAGGAAAGCTAAGTCCCATGTATATTGGACCTTTTGAGATTATTAGAAGAATAGGACCTGTAGCCTATTAGCTACAACTGCCAGAAGAAATGGCAGGAATACATGATGTGTTTCATGTATCTAATCTCAAAAAGTGTTTAGCTGATAAATCACTAGTAGTGCCTCTTAAGGATATAGAGATTGTCACACCCCGACCACGTAAAACAACAAAGCGTGGCGGAAACGTCGGGGGGTGTTGTAACAGAATTATCGTTTCATAACCATGGATACAAAAAAGTGTTTCGTTTTATTGATAATATCAAACATTAACATTGTTTTAACACGTAACAAACAAGTTTTATATCGACTATCATCGTTTTATGTCACTAAGGCCTCGTCCAGATCCTATGTGACGCATGCATCCTAGAACGTCAATCAAGCAACAACACCTGAAACATATGTAAAAACAAAGTCAACAAAGAAATGCTGGCGAGTACATAGGTTTTATAAGAGTATTGGAATCATGGCTTGTTTACATATATTGCAATGCCTTGAAAACCTTGTTTTGAAAAGAGTATAACATTGCAACTTAATTAACCAACTCAAATCAAGCGGGTTATAATTTATAAAACCTCGTAGCCATGATTCTTAACCCAAAAGATTTTGTTTTAGAAAACCATCTTGTAAAACATCTCGTATAAACTCGTTAATAAAACTTGTATACTATTTCAAAAACATCGTTGAGTGACATCGTTTCAATATCGTTTACCCAAGTGAACTAAATAACGCCACGATATGTAATATGTTGAAAACACTTATATATAAGAAGTACCGGCGGCGTATCTACCATGTTTTCACCACATTACACCCGTCCCGTTATCTAAACACTAGCCAAAAACCAATCGTTTACCCAAATCGTTTAACATTGTTTCCAAATCGTTTCCAAATCGTCTCCAAATCGTTTACTCGTTTAAATCGTTTAAATCATCCTCGTTTTAATTGTGAAAACTTATATATGGTCGTCTCATTAATAACATTCAAACCTTCGTGACTCGTTCATCGTTCACTCGCTTCTCGTATTAACAAACCTCCAAAGGGTAAATTAATAATTACAGATTCAGTCATTACCCACAACCCCCACACATAACCACGGGTGCAGTGTAATAACGGGATTTGTCAGATCCTATGGTACCATAACCTAATACTGGTCGGCTTGATTAATGCTAATGAATGTCATTCGTTATGTAACTACAACCAACAAGTTCGTTCACATTATCGAAATCATTAATAGTTTAGTATAAATCGTTCTATTCGTTTTTGAAATCATCGTTTAAACCTTGAAAACATTTTGTACATATGAATCACCCCAAAAAAAATGAAAGTTGTAAAATAGGGGAACTATGTACTCACATGTAGTGCAAGGTATCCTCAAATTAATAGTACTTCAACAAACTCGAGTAAACCAGAGAAATCAAGCAGCACCTAGTAATTTAATCACTAGTCAAACAATAGACGCCTAAATCAGAAGATCGGACAGAACGAGGTCTTGTAAAACAAATGAGTGTTGGAACTCATGTGATATGGTTTAACAAGGCCTACATCCTAAATGAAACCTAACCTAAGTGCTTTCGACCCATCGCGACCCATTAAGGTAGCTTATGCTACTTTAACGCGTCGTTCGCGTAAAACGCGTTCAGAACACCTAACTAGTCCTATGATAAGTAAAATATGCCTCAATATGTTTAATATTGTTGTCTAATCAGTTTAGATACCAAAGGTTATGTTACATATGCTTAAAATAAATTTTGGCGAAAAAGGGCATTTTTGGTAATTTACCTAAGGCATATAAACTACCTATCATAAAACTACTTAAACAAAGCGACCATAAGGTATAACCTTGTAAGGTTATTCCCTATACAATATGATCACCTAATGTGTTTGGTTGGATCCTAATGATCGACCAAACGGGTCTGTTCGAAAGTATAAGCGATTGTTTAGATCGCTTACCTTTATGACCATAGACAAGCACAAAACTAAAAGTGACGAGCTAAACACAATAGAATGTGTTTAACAAGTTTAGAAAACAGGTTTGGTATCAAAACAAACTGTTTTGATACCTAAGAGTAGTTTGGTTACAAAATACGCAAGAATACGCATTTTGGCCGAAACTACGACTCGTCACTGAGCCTAGATAACGTGGTAATCAGTAGGTATAGTCACTAGGGACTATAACTGTTAGTACATTACGTCTGTAGCTTCCGTCAGCATGTAGTCATATTTTGTATTCTGTGTTTATGTATTTTGTCTGTATGTATGTATGTAGTTAACAGGACAACTCAGGAATAGGTTCTGTATGTAAAAGTGTTGTTTGAGACAAGTTCAACTCGTGCGGATGGCAATACGCACGTATGGCAATACGCACGTATGGCAATACGCACGGATGACTTATCCGCACGGATAAGTCATACGCGCGGATGACCATACGCACGGGTGAGTCATACGTACGGGTAGCCCACCCGCACGTACAACACTTCTTAGTATCCTGAGTTTGTCTATAAATAGAAGGTCCGGTGCTTCTTTGTTAGAACTTTTGACACGCACGGATAGTCTGTACGTCTACCGGAACTTTGTGATTTTCAGAACAATTAATAGAACGAACAGACAAGCAGTTAAACGTTGAATTCTCTGTTGCACAAATCTGTGATTCATTTTAATGGATTCCGCACATTAAGACGAAATCGATTCATCTTGTTCCTACGATCAGATCCTGTATCAACGTGACCAACAAGTGGTATCAGAGCATCCAAGGAGCTGAATCGAGATCAACAACACTGAATTCACCGGAATTCAAGCTTTATTCGCCGATCAAAGTCAAATTTCACCGGAGATTTGACATCTGTTGCCGATTTGATTTAAATTTCACCGGAAATTTGACAGATTTCTTCTACATCTACTCAGTTTTTACATTTGTTCTTCATTCGTCACCATAAAATCAGAAAAACTTAAAATTGAGCAAGAATCTACGGTTAAAATTTGTTAAAATTGACATAAATTGATTCGCAATCATTCAAAGTATAATCCTACTTAGTTTCATAATCAAATTCAACCTAAATCTAGATCAAATTCATCGAAAATCATGTTTAGTTGTTCGTATTTGATGACGTCACTCACCCGTGCGGACAGCTGTCTGAACGGTTTGGATTAGTTAGTTACTGCAAGATGTTTGCTGACATCATCATTGTTACACGCACGGATTACAACCCGTGCAGATAACCAGAAAAGTTAAAAGGTCAAAGTTACCCGTACGCACAACCATCCGAGCGGATCATTGTCCGTGCGGATAGACTTTGTTATCATCCGTATTCCTACTCGAACGGATAACTATCCGGTTCTAGTGTTTGATATTTTTAGAATTTGTAAAAATAGTCTAAGTGTTTGAAAATTGTTTCAGGTACTTAAAAATGGAAGAATTCATGAATCCCTTCAGTGAGATGTATGCTTTTGCGGGTAATTCCGGAGACGATACTTCCAACCATTCAAATGATAATCCGAACCCGAAGAAAACTTTATCCGATGCCCTAAGTGTTGAAAGCGCATATGGTACCTACAACAAACCACCAAAGCTAATGGCAATCGAAGAATATAACCGGTGGGCAAAAAGATTCGAAGAATGGCTGAAAGCTTTCTCATATCAGAGCTGGAAGAACTTAAAGAACGGTTATGCTGCAGAAAGACAAGATTGTGAGAATTTGTCAGAAACTGAATCCGTAGAGAACTTTATAGCTGAACAAAAATGCATCGCTTTGATTCACCAGTCCGTAAGAGACGACATTATTTCACTCATTGAATACACAAACGCAAAAGATCTATGGGAAAAGTTAAATAAAAAATGTGTAGGAAGTGCATAAATAATCAAAAACAAAAAGAAATTGCTGCGAAAGGAGTTTGATTTGTTCGGATGCTTAAAAGGTGAATCTGTTTGTAAAATGATTGAAAGATTTGGACACTTAAAGTTGGAATTGGCGAGGCATGGAATAAACTATTCTCAAGAGGAGCTAGTTGACAAACTGTTCGATTCACTACCAGAAGAGATGGATTGGCAGTACTATGCACTGATGTTAAAGAACACAATCAAAGCTGAAACTCTGACCGTCGACTTGCTGATTGAAAGACTAGAAAGTCATGAATTGGAGATAAAGAAAACACACAAAATAAATCATTCATCATACCAACAAAACATGGAGTTGTACTATCCAAAGAGTATGATTCCCAAGAATGTTTCTCCAAGATCTGCTTTCTCCGCTGAAAACACAAACACTTCAAGTAAAGAAAGTCCAAGTTCAAACAGTGGTTTTCATGGAGGTTTTTCATCCAATACTCCAAGACAGGGATCTTCTTCAAATTCTTCAAGTCAACAACAATCTGTTCCTAAGAACGTGTTTTCTTGCAACATTGCGGTAGATTTGAAGAATGCTCAAAATTTTGATGAGGAGTCGGCCAAACAGCAGATGGTCTTTCTAGCATCTGTGTTGGAGTCGTATGAAGGGTTAGTAGCCGGGAAGATAGGTAAAACCAATCTGACGAAAGAAGATTATGATCAGATTGATCCCGAGGAAATGGAGTTAATCGATATTCGTTGGGCTATGGCCAGTGCTGTTCGTAGAGCACAACGTTTCATGGAAATTACCGGCAGAAAGACAATTGGTGGTGCATCTACTAAGCCGGGGTTTGATAAATCGAAGGTGACATGCTTCAAATGTAAGCAGAAAGGTCACTTCAAACGAGAATGCAGAAATGCATATGCTGATGAGTCAGAAAACCCTTTCAGAGATGATTATTACAAGAGAGCGATCTATCACCAGAATAAATCTGAGCCACCTAGATTGAAGCAAGTTGAAGACAACAAAGAGAAGTCTAGAGCTTTTGCCGTGATCCATGATGACGAAGGTTATGATTGGAGCGAACTATTGCCTGAGGAAGATGCAGTGGGTTATGCATTCGTGACGAAGATTATTCCTTTTAAAGACATTAGAACTGAAGAAGAAAAACTCGTCAACCGAAGAATGAAAGCCCAAACCAGAATGAACAGAATTTATAACACATACAGAGAAGCTAAAAGAGCAAAAAGGTGGGATGCCGACAGAGAATGTTACCTTGATCCTCAAGGAAACATTGCAGTTGACCCAGATTCCATCAGTGTTGATGCTCTTACCCAACAATTTGCCGAGGAAGAAGAAGCTAGACAAAGAGAATGGTGGGGAGGTGGTGAAGAGAAACAAGTAGAGAAAGAAGAAAAAGTCAAAGAAGCAGAACAGAAACCAAAGTCAAAGAATGCTGATGATGGGATCATTGATACATCACAAGAGCTAACGGCAGAAAACTTGAGGAAGATGGCTGAAAAAGTTCTTACAGCAAAAGAACTTGAGGTAGTTTCTAGTTCTGGAACTGAGTCAACAAACAAGGTCAGTTCAAATGGTACACTTGAGTCAGGTAAGAAAGATAAATCTGAAAATGACTGCAAAAATTGCATAAAAGAGTGCAAAGTTTGTAGTACAATCACTTACCTCAGTGGTAAGAAGATTGAAGAGTTGACTAGTAAAGTCAAAAGTGTTGAAAATCAAATCTTAAACCGTGATAAAATGCTGAAAGCTTCGAATGATAAATCAAAAGAATTAGCTGAGAAAATTGAAAATGATAAAAATGACATTGAAAGAATAAGAAAAGAAAACGAAAAATTAATCCTTGAAAATCGTCAAATTTCTGAAAATTATGAGAAGCTAAAGCGAATGGTTAAAGATTCTGATGAGAGAAATGGTAAAACAACGAAAGAAAATCTTCAACTATCAGGGGTTCTTAGAGTAAAAGAAGAGTTAATCAACCAACAACTTGATGAAATTGCGAAATTGAAGCTTCAGTTTGAAGAAGCTAAAATTGAGAATGAGCGTATTAATCTGAAACTGAGCAGTTACAACTCTGCATGCTTTGTTTTGCAACACATTGTTCCAAAACCCATTGGAAAAACCAAAGCTGGCGAAGATGCATACTGTGATGGAACTGGGGTGGGGTTTCATCAAGTTCTGCCACCTGTTCTAAACAATTTTTCGAAAAGGCAATCAGGTTTGGTTAATGATGATGTTGAAACAAATGAGATAAAACTGCCAGAATCAATTGATGTGACATTTTCTTCATCATCATCCGATGACAGTGTTCAAACTGAGATCATAAAAGGCATGGTTGAAAGTGTCTTGGATAGTGATTCGACTGAAGATGAAGAATGTTTTCTGAACAATTACATTCCGAAACCAAAATCTAAAAACAACTTAAATGATGAACCGGGTCTTGTGATGTACAAGATGTCTGGATCTGAAAAGTTGTATTCAGACTTTGAGTTTCCTCTGGAGAATGTTAATGTGAACAAATTGAAAACTGTTTTCAAACTGGTTGAAATTGATTTGTCTGAAGTAGACGGTTTGAAACAGACAAAGAGACAAATGAATTTTGAGAAAGATAAAGCTTACTATAAGAAACCTGTTATTCCACCACGTTTTTCTAACAACAATCAAAATAAATGGTCGGGAGGATATCAGGGTGGTAAGAATTATCAGAAAAAGAATGTTCAGAACAAGAAGTTTGCTGTGAAAAAGGTGTTTGTGAACAGTTCAAGTTCACTTTCTGATGAGGAGTCTGAAATCTTTTTAAAATCAAACAAAGAGTTCTTTGAAAAGAAGGTCACAGCCTCAGTCTGAAGGCTCAAGTCGGGTAGTTGACACCCGAACATGCTTCAAATGTAATCAAGTTGGACATATTGCACGAAAGTGTACCAACTTGAAGTCTAAGACTGAAACTGTGAAAAATTCTATCAAGAGAGATGTTGTGAAAGGAAAGGCTCCATTGATTGTTGAGAAAAATGTTTTGAAAAGTGATAACACCAAGATCAAAACTGAACCTGTTAAGAATTCGGTATCTAAAAATGATAAATTTTACCAACGGGTTGCATCACCTCAACAAACATGGAAGCCAAAAGTTGTTGAAAAGAAAGTTGATTCACCAAAGGTGTCTGAAACTGAAAAATCATCATCTTCTACCAAGAAGAAGTATGTACCCTTGAATTTTTATGAGAAACAAAAATCGAATTCTGAAAAGAAGTATGTGGTGAAGAAAAATCAATCAGCTGATCAACCTCAAAAAGACGAATTTTTCTTATTCAAAGAGGTTGAAGTTGGGACTGCTGAAAGCCTTAAAATGAATGATAAAAACTTTCCGCCACTTTACACTAAAACAACTCACCTTAATTTCAAGTTACCTGAGTCAAAAGAGGCTTGGGTAGCATCAAAATCTCATTAAATGTTTTTGACATGTGCAGGAGCTTCCGAGATCTGTTTCACGTTGGATTATGGATAGTGGAGCTTCTCGGCACATGACAGGAAAGACAGCACTGCTGTATGATGTCAGAAATATTAATGGAGGTTATGTAGGGTTCGCGGGTAACCAAGGTGGTAGAATTGTTGGTGAAGGAACGTTATCCAACGGGATCGTCACGTTTGAAAGAGTTAACTACATTGCTGAGCTGGAAAATAATATGCTAAGTATCTCGCAGATTTGTGACCGGATGTATACTACTCACTTCACAGACAAAGAGTGTTTGATTTTGAAACCAGGCTTTGTTATTCCTGAAGAATGGATCATCATGAGAGCTCCTAGAGTGGATGATCTGTATGTTTTAGACATGACTGTAGAAACTACAACAACGGGTCAAGCACATTGTTTTATTTCGAGAGCAACTGAGAAAGAATCAAAGTTGTGGCATCGTAAGATGGGGCACATTCATCTTCGTAAAATGAATCATCTGGTGCACAATGATTTGGTTCTGGGAGTTCACATTAAAGGTTTCCATCTGGAAAAAGAGTGCATTAGTTGCATGCAAGGCAAGCAAAAGAAAAAGTCACACCCCAAAAAGCAAGTCAATTCAGTCTCAAGACCTTTGGAGAGACTTCACATGGATTTATTTGGTCCTGTGAATGTCAAAAGTATTACCGGAGAACTTTATTGTCTTGTAGTTACTGATGATTATTCCAGATTTTCATGGGTGTTATTCTTGAAGTCGAAAGAGGAAACGTTTGAAAGTTTGATGGGGTTGTTCAGAAAGATTGAAAATTTGTACCAAAGGCGTATCAGAAGAATTAGAAGTGATAATGGTACTGAGTTCAACAACAACAAGATGGAAGAATATTGTGATGAAAGAGGTATCTTGCATGAGTTTAGTGCTCCGTACACTCCGCAACAGAATGGAGTCGCAGAACGTAAAAATAGGACGCTAATCGAAACGGCTAGAACAATGCTTGCTGATTCAAAGTTACCGATAAATTTCTGGGCAGAAGCTGTTTCCGCCGCATGCTATACGCTCAACAGAGTTCTCACTGTCAAGAAATTCAACAAAACATGTTTTGAGTTAATCAATAACCGAAAACCGAATCTGAAGTATCTTGAACCGTTCGGGTCGCCCTGTACTGTTCTTGAGCCTTTTGGAAAGTTTGGTGCGAAGAGTATTGAAGGAATATTCGTAGGTTATGCAAGTCCTTTACGATGAGTCTTCATTCCAAGTCTGAAACGGATTATTGAAGCTCAAAATGTTGAATGTCAAGGTCACACAATGCCTCCACAGAATCCTGGCGACTCATGGCGTTTCAATTATGATACTTTGTGGGAATCCTTCAACATGGAGGAAGAACCAGAGTTCTTTGATGAGTTGGATATTCTAAGAGAGTATGAAGATGAAAGGTTCCCAGCAGAATCTTATAAAAAACGACAAGCTTCAAATGATGACGAGGCGGGTCCAAGCAATGCTGGAGAACATGACGACGTTGAAAATGATGTTGCTCAAGAAAATCAGACGGTAGAGAATGACAATCAAGAATCTGAAAACAGACCAATATTCGATCATGATGATTCAGACTCTGAGGGGGAGCTAATCCAGTTTCCAAATCAAACTATTCCAGTTAGTGAACAAGTTGCTGATCAAAACGTCACAAATTTGTAGAGCGAAGTAGATGTTTCAGGCGAGGTGATGCCAAGAACGCTTTCTTATCATCCGGAGGAACTAATAATCGGAGAACTGCAATCAGGCGTCCGCACTCGAAGACAGCTTGATCAAGGGCTTACATGTTTTTACACAAAAGTTGCTCCTTTACAAACTGAATTTTCATTAAGTTGTTTTATCTCGCAGATAGAACCAAGGACGTACAAAGAGGCGCTTACTGAAGATTCGTGGGTAAATGCAATGCAGGAGGAGTTAAGCCAATTCGAGAAGCTTGGTGTATGGAAGCTAGTAGATTTGCCCGATGGTCACCGGAAGATTAATACCAAATGGGTGTTTAAATGCAAGAGGGATGATCGAGGAGTTATCATTCGAAACAAAGCTCGACTCGTTGTCCAAGGCTTCAGTCAGCAGGAGGGGATAGATTTCACCGAAGTATATGCCCCTGTCGCAAGACTTGAAGCTATCAGAATCTTCCTTGCATTTGCATCGTGGAAAGGATTTAAAGTTTTTCAGTTAGATGTGAAGTCGGCGTTTCTCTACGGCAAGGTGAAAGAGGAGGTTTATGTCGGACAGCCACCGGGCTTCACCGATCCAATTCACAAAGATAAAGTCTATCTCCTTGACAAAGCGTTGTACGACTTACATCAGGCCCCGAGAGCCTGGTATGAGACCTTGTCTCAACATCTGTTAGCCAACCACTTCACTCGAGGAAAGATAGACGCCACTCTTTTCACAAAAGAAGTCGACGGGCATCTTCTGATTGTCCAAATTTACGTGGACGACATAATTTTCGGGTCCACAAATGAACAACTCTGCAAAGATTTTGAACAAGTTATGAAGCAGAAGTTTGAAATGTCTTCAATGGGTGAGATGAAGTTCTTCTTGGGACTTCAAGTTGATCAACTTCCCGAGGGAACTTTCATACATCAAACAAAATACGTTCATGATGTTCTGGAGAAATTCGGGATGTCAGGAATGTCACCAATGTCCACCCCATTAGCGACGAACCATGGAATAAACCCTGATCTCACCGGAGAGAAGGTAGATGAAACATTGTATCGTTCCATGATCGGCTCGTTAATGTACTTGACGGCATCAAGACCGGATATTATGTACCCAACCTGCCTCGCGGCTCGATTTCAGTCAAATCCTAGAGCTTCGCACATGGTAATTGTGAAAAGGATTCTACGCTACCTGAAAGGAACTCCATCTCTGGGGTTGTGGTATCCAAAAGTTGGCGACTTCATGCTCGAAGGATATTCTGATTCTGATTTCGGATGCTGCAAAGTGAATGCTAAATCAACAACAGCGGGGTGCCAGTTTTTCGGACCGCGATTGGTCACCTGGAAATGCAAGAAGCAGACCTCTGTCGCTTTATCCACTTGTGAAGCTGAATATGTATCTGCTAGCAGCTGCTGCTCTCAGATCCTGTGGATCCAGCAACAGATGCGAGACTACGGTTTGCAATTTCTTAACACCCCTATCTTTGTTGATAATGAGGCAGCAATTAACATAACAAAAAATCATGTTCATCACGCTAAAACAAAACACATTGAAATTCGTCATCACTTCATCCGAGACTGTTTCGAGAAGAAGTTGATACGAATAGAGAAAATCCACACCGATGAACAAAAAGCTGACTTACATACCAAAGCATTTGATAAAACTCGCTTTAAATATCTTTTGAAACTTAATGGTATGAAGTTACTATCGGATGCGGAGGAAATTGTTGGCGTTGATGAAGGTGCCACTGTAGATGATGTTGAGAAACAATCTGCAATGGTTTGTCGAATTTTTACTTGTTTTGGTTTTTAGGGGGAGATAGTAGTTTTATTTTCAGAAAATACAAAAACAATAAAAAATTCGAAAAAGCCAAAAACATTAGAAAATTTCAAAAACCCAAAAACATGATAAAATTTCAAAAAGAGTTTGTGTAAAAATGGAAAATGATAGTACATCAGCTAGACGGTTACTGTACGCTAAAGAAATGGAAAGTTCTAATACGTTAAACAGTCTCACTAATGATGTGTCGATAGGTTTTTACACATTTAGTAGATTTGTTCGGGATATAAACCTAAAATCTTACTTGCTTATTTCGTGGGGAATACTACTTGGATATATAGGTAACCCCTGAAATCTCGTTGGAAAGGTCTCATAATCTGATATACTAGGTCTTTATTCTCAATGATGTCTGGGGTATTATTCCGGGACTTCTGCTGAACGGTAGTTCTGACCTAGTCCCTGGATAATACTTTCTGCAAATGCTTGAAACATAGCATTAAACCCTCAGCATGCCGAAACAATAAAATTGCTAGTCGCTGCTGTTGTATCTAAAAGATCCTCTAAAGGGGACACACCTTAAAGTCGAAGCTGATATCTCTCTGCGTATACGGAAGTATCGACCTGAGATCCCTCGGCCCTCGCATACCTAAATTATGTACAGATATCATTGTAGTATACTCACCTGTAAGACTGATTATTGGGATTCTGGATACGGGAGTATATTCAAGAGGTGGGACACACGTATAAGTTTAAGTCTCTAAATCACTAAAACAGTATCCTGAACAGATTGAAATGTGTGTAAGAATTTAAATGGATCAGCATATCGACAATCGAGGTGAATTGTTTAATGTTTGGCATGAAATTAAGCTTAATGGTACTTGTAACTTGTCGGAAGCTGATATGATTCCCTAACACGCTCACCAAAAATATGTTTGTAAATAGTTTACATTTACTGTTTTTTTTTCTGCTTTTCATTTCTAGTCTTATTGCATCATTAAAAATTCCAAAAAGATTTTATTTTTCTGCTTTATTTTCCGACAAACCAAAGTGGAGAGTTGATCTTCGGATTCGAAAGTGATAGAAGATGCAGGAACTTTTCTGGGATGGAAGATGAGTTTGGAGCTTATCATAACTAGTCTGTAATTGAAAGTGTCAAACACAAGTTCATTAAGTTGATACTTGTAATTTTTTCAGAAAATTGATTGAACAAAATTTCAAAAGTCAGGATGTTTTGTTTCAGGTCAACCAAGGTCATTAAGTTGGACTTGGTCGACAAAATTAAGTTCCTTGGGTCATTAATTTGAACCAAGCAACTTAAGTGGATTTCTAAAATCTGACAAAAGTTGAGAAAAATCAAAGTTTTCATTGAAAACGTAAAGTGTGCCTCATTCGGATGTTCATCCGGACGAGTAGCCATACGCACGGATGGCAATGCGCCCGGGTGACAATACGCGTCTGATGATAGTATAAATAGAGGGTCAAAGAGTCAGTCAAAGCTATCCGCACGCACAATACTCTTTCTCTCTCACACTTTGACTTTCTGATTTCGGAATTCTTTGCACGGATCTTTGTTTTCGTTGGTTTGCACAACATTAGCAATGGCAAAGGTATGTTTTTCTAACTCAAATCTGCAAAAAATTGTTGTTTGCTATCTGTTCATCGCGTACATTCTCTTTCGGAGTTTTAATCTTAGATCTAGCCTGTGTTAGTTCGTTTTGTCATGAATTATTCATAGGGTTTTGTTCGGAATGTTTAAATCTAGAGTTTTACCGGTTTAATTTGTGTTATAACATGTTAAAATCTGATAGATCTGATGTTTGAACGGTAAGTAGTGTCGGCTAGGTTTTTGTGAAATTGACCTGTGAATAGGACGTTTTAGACATCATTGAACATAGGGTTTTGATCGCGTTAACATCCTCTGTGTAGATCTGTGTTAAATTTTAGATTTCGCCATAGAAAATTTTTATGTTCATAAACTGTTCTTCATCTGTGACTTGTATCCGCACGCATAACTTGTACGCACGTATGGCAATCCGTGGCAAGTCAGGCTGTATGCACGTATGGCAATCCGTGGCAAAGTCATGTTGTACGCACGTATGGCAATCCGTGGCAAGGTCAGGCTTGTACGCGCGCATGGCAATCCGTGGCAATCTCATGTTGTACGCGCGCATGGCAATCCGTGGCAATGTCATGTTGTACGCATGGGTAGCTATACGGGGCATAGACAAGTTGTCCGCATGGACAACTTATCCGCACGGATAAGTCATGCGTACGGATAACCATTCAAGTGTCATACCATACAACAAGTCTTTCTTTGACAGAATATTTTGAGATAAATTTTTTTTTTTAAAATGAATAAAATTTCTGCAGGATTGGGATAAAGCTCATAATATATATTGTGTATTGGATGAAGTGTATACCGAAAACACAATAGTTCAAGATGTTGAAAAATTCTTGCGAGAAAGCAGAATATCTAAGGCTTTAACTGATAAGACAGTAGCTTATGAATCTCATGTGAAACGATTTTGGAGTGCTGCAAGATTCGAAGAAAGTGATAAGACCATTTATTCTGATGTATCAAAGAAGGATGAGAATGGAAGAGATGTAGATTTGGAGATGAAAGTGACAGTTGGTGTTATAAGGAGAGTGTTGAATTTAGGAGACAATGATAGTGATCCAACCATAGTTTCTGAACGTTTAGTAAAAGGATTGTGGTGTAGGATGGGTTTTGCTGGGAGTATAAATGGAAGGATGCAGAAAACAAGTTTCAGTCACCCTTATAAATTCATGGCTCACTGTGTTATTCATGCATTGTCACACAGAAAGGGTGGTTATGATGAAACTCAAGATTATATCATGAATATCATTGCTTGTCTTGTACTGAACAGACCATACAATATCTCCCAAGTAATTTTTGATCACATGTCTGAGAATGTAAAGGATGGAAGCAAGAGGTTCCTTATGTATCCTAGGTTTGTCCAGATGTTGATAAATGATCAGTTTGAAGGTTTAGAAAAGAGAAGTAATGACATTTTGGGGTTGAGGCATATGACACCAGATACAATCAGCAGATTGATCAAAGGTCCAAATCCTGGAGCAAAGAGAATGATCTGCAAAATTTCAAATCCAAACTATGTAGCTCCAGAGAATGATGCGTGGAGACATGAAGATAGCAATTCTGATAATGAAGATGACAAGATGAGTTTGTTCTATAAGAAAGATACAAGATGGTGGTGTATCAAAGATGGAAAGAGAAAGAGAACTCCAAAGACGTCCCCTGCAGTTTCTATTCCAAAGATTGTAAAAAAGGGTATTGTGAAAGGGGGAGTCATAAGGAAATTAGAATTTTATCTTGTGAAAATTTCTAATAAATTTTGTCAAACATCTGTTTTGCAGGGTCTTCTGGAAAACAGCAGCACAAGTTGATAGATGAAACAGTTTTGGAACCATCAACAGTTATTCAAGAAGGTGCTGAATTGTTATCACAATCTCTTCAAAGTTTCTTAAAGAAGAATGAGGATGCTGCTCAAGGTGTTAAAGATCAAGAAGGAGTCGTTTAAGATCTTTCAAGTGATGATGATTCTGAAACCACAATATCAGAATCTGAACTTGATCCACTTACTCTTGGCAAAGGAAAAGCTCAGTTAAAGAAAAGGTCTCCAAAGAAAAATAAAGGGTCAGACGAAGAAGACTCAACTTATGATCCTGAGAATCCAAAGAAACAAATCAAGAAAAGAAAAGCAGTTGTAGCTGGTCTCATTCCAAGAAGTGTTCGAGCAAGAAAAGGCGAAAGTCAAGTTCAAAAGGAACATGATGGTAAAGATACTCAACATGTTGAATCACCTCAACCACAAGAAACAGAAGCCGAAAAGCAGACTAGTCACGATGATTACGTTGAAGTTACTGATGCTGGAGTCTTTTGTTCACAGTTTCCAAAAGTACCAGAAAACATAGAGATTCCAGAATCGTCCTCACGTCCAAGAAACTCAGATGATTTCTTTAGCCATATGCCATCTGCTTCAGGAGATCCGTTGGAAGATCTGATTTTTGATGATGATTTATTCAACAATGAAGCAGTGAGAGTTCTGGCAAAGAAAGTCAAAGATCTTGAGAAAGAAAAAGAAAAGGCTGAAAGCGAACGTGATCTTTTATTGAAGCAAGTGAACAAGATAATGAAAGCTCATGATCAACTCAGATCGGTGTTAATTTTTCATGAAGAAAACACCATGAAGAAAATAAAAGAAGAGGGAGATAATCATGCTAAATTGATTGAAGCTCTTATGGCAGAAATTTCTTCATTGAACGAGAAGACAAAGAATCTCCAAGATGTAAATCAGACACTCAATCAACTTCTAAGTGAAATGAGTGAATCTACTTCAAATGAAATGAAAGCGATGAAGCTGGAGATGGAAGCCATGAAAGCTGACAAAGTGATGAAAGATGAACAACTCAAGATGTTATATTCTGTTGTTGAAATTTTTTTGAAAAAGGATGTTCATGCTGCTTACAACGAAATTGAAGTAAGGAAAGTTGAAGAGAGAAGACTTGAAAGAGAACGAAGACTAGCTGAGGATGCTATCCAAAAGAACAAAAGTATAATTGAAGATGTTCAAGAAGCTGGTGGTTCTTCACTTCAAGTTGATGCTGAAATGTTTGATGCTGAACATGCTCAAGAACAACATGCTCAAGAACAAGTTGCTCAAGAACAAGTTGTACATGATCAAGACTTCATGTTAGTTGGAGAGCCTTCTCAAATCATTGATTCTGATGAAATCATTCGTAGAGTTGCTGCTGAACAAAAGAAGAAAAAGTCCAAAGAAGTGATGCTACTTGAATGGAAGACAAAGCAGTTTGTTCTTGTTGGTAAAGCTTATACTGTGCCACTCAACGTAAAAGAAGGTCTTTACAGAATGAAAGTTATGAAAAGGAGAAAAGAAGCAAAGAAAGCTCGGGGAGAAGTAGTTAGTGATTCTGATGAAGAACTTCTTGGAGATGATGTAGAAGATGATGATGAGGAGAAAAACGACGATGATGAGAAAGACGATGATAATAAGAAAGATGATGATGATAAGAAGAATGATGACGATGATCAAGGTTCGTCAGGATTGATTGTGAAGAATCCTATTGATGAACAAAGGATAGAGGAGTTTCTGAATGATCAGATCAACGAACAAGAATATGATGATCATCAAGAAACTTCCACTTCTGGAAAGCAGCACATGGATCAGGTATTCCTTTCAAATCCCACTGTCATTTTCTTACAAGATAAAAATCAGGAAGTGATTGAGGTTAGAAGAACAAGGGAAGAGATGTTAGAGGAATTGGGTTTGCAAGAAGGTAAATTTAAATTCGATATTGAAGATGAGATACCTGAAAACTTCTGAAGATGTATTTGAGCCAAGATATGCTTTCGAAGCTGATCATTACAATGATGTAATCGTTGAAGACGCTTCAGATTCATCTGATGATGAAGTCCATTTTCATTATTCTGGGATTGATGAAACATTTCCTTCATTGTCGGAAATGTTCAAGGATCGAAATGAAGAGGAAATTAGAAGGAAGATAGTGGAGAAAGTGTCTGCAGAAGGTATTCCAGATACCATACCGAGAGAAAATCTTGCAGAAGAAAGAAAGAAATGGTACAAAGTCATGCCAAAAGAGAGAAAGAAACTTCGGGCACTTCAATTCTTTACACACGACAAAGAACTCTCTTGGGGTGACATTCTCTCTTGGGGATATTTGGAAGACTTGAAAGTTTATGCAATCATGAGAGAACAGGGAGTACAGTATTTTGAGTTCTTGTCTGATATCAAAACTCTGCCATGGTGGGATATAGACGAATTGGTGAAAACAAAGAATATCAAAGAATATTACCATGGGTTGGATGTTAGACAACATGATCAAAAGTTATGGAATTATGTGAAGCTGCAAGCTGAACAAAGATATCCTGATTGGAAACCACACTTTCCACAACACATTGTCAAAATCTTAGAAAGTGGTGAGAAGGATATTACTCTGGATATCAAACCTCCAAGTTGTTTGAAGAATATGCCGTTACGGGCGATGGAGCAAGATTTCCACGATGAGTTTGAAGGGTGGTTGTATAATCAATCTACAGCTGAAGCAATAATCTCTTTAAATAACAAGTCCACAGGAGAAGCTAGAAGGATCTGTGTGTTAGATCCTATGTGGCTTGTTAACTGTTCAAAGAAAGATATTGATTGTCTGTTCTACAACAAGATAGTCTATGAGAGACCTGATAGAGAGCAAGCTTTGCAATATCAAAAAGTTGTAGATGTTTGTTACGCAAAAGACATCAACTCTGGAAGATACTGGAAGACAAAATGGAGAGATCTAGAGATTGATGAGTTCTTGAAAGTATACAAGCGTGAACAACGTTCCAAGAAGATTGCTGAAAGAGCTGCTGAGTTGGGAAAACGTAGATTGGGAATTGTTCCTCCAACAGATCAGACACCAATTGAATCTGAAGAAAACAAAATTCCAAGGTGGGAACGGAAGCGTGATGGAGATCCTGTCTACAGACATTGGTGGTTGACTGAGGGAAGACAAAAGCGAAAAAGAATGTTGGAGGAAAAGGCACAGAAAAGAAGGGAGAAAGCGCGTGAAAGAAGACGCAGCAGAAGGAATTAAAAACTATGCTGGAAGGTACTACAGCTACATCCGAGGGGGAGTCTGTTAGTACATTACGTCTGTAGCTTCCGTCAGCATGTAGTCATATTTTGTATTCTGTGTTTATGTATTTTGTCTGTATGTATGTATGTAGTTAACAGGATAACTCAGGAATAGGTTCTGTATGTAAAAGTGTTGTTTGAGACAAGTTCAACTCGTGCGGATGGCAATACGCACGTATGGCAATACGCACGGATGACTTATCCGCACGGATAAGTCATACGCGCGGATGACCGTACGCACGGGTGAGTCATACGCACGGGTAGCCCACCCACACGTACAACACTTCTTAGTATCCTGAGTTTGTCTATAAATAGAAGGTCCGGTGCTTCTTTGTTAGAACTTTTGACACGCACGGATAGTCTGTACGTCTACCGGAACTTTGTGATTTTCAGAACAATTAATAGAACGAACAGACAAGCAGTTAAACGTTGAATTCTCTGTTGCACAAATCTGTGATTCATCTTAATGGATTCCGCACATTAAGACGAAATCGATTCATCTTGTTCCTACGATCAGATCCTGTATCAACGGGACCAACAATAACTGTCACACCCCGATATTTCCACGTACTACCGGTGGGCCCGGTGGGGAGTATCGTGACGTAGTTGATATCATCATAGTCAAACAACACAAATTTAAATACACACCGGAAGCAAAAGATAGATTCATTTCAACTAAATAAAATTGTAATATTGAGTATCACAAAATAGTTGAAACAGATCCACAGGCGGATCAAATAAAAAGGGAATTGTTCAACAGACTTTAAAGGCATCTAAAGCTTACGAGACTTGAGTAGTGATGCCTGGAGAAGCCAGCCTATTCTGTCTAGTACCTGCACTTAGCCTTTTTGGAAAATACGTCAGTTTACACTGGTAAATACAACTTAACTGACTCATTTTGAAAAGAGTTTAAAAATTAATTTGAATGCACTAAGGCAAAAATATCTTTTATAACTTGGGACAATTATTCAAAAATAATCTTGTATACAGTTTTGCTTATTTGCCGTCCGTCAGTGCCGGTTTGTAGGGCCGGTCTAGATTCATTGACACGCCACAGGTATAATACCCACAAGGCTGATTCCTTTAAGTGGGCTACCAGTTTTTACATATGCAACTGTTAGGTGTACACCTACACCCCGTGCTTAGGTCGTGGCCATTTCTTCGAATGATGCCAAGGATATCTGGGACATGGTCATTTAACCCCCAAGGGCCATACACCAAATAATACAGAATAAAGCGAGTTATGTAAATACATTAATCACAATCCGATTTAAATGACTACATACCCGACCAAGCGGTACTTTTATAGTACCGTATCCCAAGCCCGTATAGGGAAAATAAGTTAAGAGTATTTACCTGAGCAAATTTATACAATTTATCCCAGCCTTATACCACCAAGCAAGTACAGATAGCTTTTAATGGGCTCCTAAATCTGGAACGAAGGTTTTTAATAATTTATTAGATTCCTAACGGGTCTTTAATTAAGCCTAAGCTTAGACCGGTTAGTTTTAAAAAGGAAGACACGGTTCAAACGCATGATAAAGCGAAGACCGGTTTAGAATGTGGTTTTGACCTAACAAGCTTGTATGCTTGTTTAATATGGGTAACTTAAACACATTCTGAATTTTGAGACAAAAACAATATGGTTTGACCCGTTTCGGCTAATATATGCAAACTAGTTACATACGCCGATCCGAACGCGAAAAGTGCGTAATGAGTAACCAAATGAGTCATATACAAGTTTCCTAAGTTAATATGCCCTAAATATGTTGTGATATCAGTAGGATACCTTCCATTATGCCGAAAACGAGTTTAAGACCAATTTATGCCCCGTAGGGGTATTTTGGTCATTTTAAAGGTTATAAGAGAGTTTAAATATCATTCTGAGTTACAGGTCTGATTAAATCAGTAATTATACTTAATTTAATAAGTCATATCAGTAGGGTATCATATATATGTGAAATTTATTAATTATAACCATACTATGCACCGTAGGGGCATTTTGGTAATTCCACATAGGCTTAAAAAGGGCAAAACAGAGAATCTGAGTTTAAAACTTTTGCTTACTGTTAAAATATAGAAATTTACTGAAAATATCAGTAGGCATCAACCCTTATATATTTAAGCTAGTTTCGATACATACTATGCGTTAAAAACGCTTAAAAAGGCGATTTGGAGCCATTTCCGGGTTTTGTATTGAAAGCTGATATTTTTATTATTCCAGAAGGGTCAAAATATTTTATTTATCATATTAGATCATTAGAAAAAGGTTTGGGGTCAAAAGGACTTGTAAAACTCATTTTTTAGCCCAAAAGGGCAAAACCGACAATTACCGAATCAAGCCTAGAACCCTATGTTATGCTCAGCCTAAAAATAAATAAAAATCTTTAAAAATCCCAAAATATTATTTTATATCAGTAGGTAAAAATTTTGGTATCAAAAATTGGGTTTAGATAGGATATACGCTAATTACGCCGTTTAATTAATAAAAGGCTTTCTAATTACGCTATTGAGCATAACTCCTAATCTAGACCTCAAACTGATGTCAAATTTTAGGGACAAGTTTATAAATCAGTAATAAAGATTATTGTCCTCTCACATTTTCAAAATTCTCGTTTTAGGGTCAAAAGGGCATAACGGTCAACATTTAGGCATTTAACGGAAACAAGCATGAACTAGGATTTCTATGGAACCAAGTTGTATAACCTCGGAGGGTTATACTAACCTATAACCTGGTCCTAAAGGAATCCTAATGCATATCTAAACTAAGCTATATCGAGTCAGGACTGAAAGTCAAAGCAAAAGTCAACTTTTAGTTATTAATTTTATTTAAAACTAACCCGATTGACTTTTATTTGACCCGACAATTTAACTAAGTAAATGTGGTAATTAGGAGGAGCCCTTTTGAGGGTTTAACACCTACCTAATTATGGTCACGTAGCCATGTTCGTTATGAACAATGGCTCAACCGTTTAAAAGTCAAAGCGTTTATCGAAAACGCTTGACTTTTCGGTTTAAAATGCTAAATAATTAAACTAAGCACGAAAGGACACTTACAAAGGGTCCAAGCAAGGATGGAATTGATCTAGGATGTTCAGGTATGAAGCACAAAGGCCCCAACTTAGAACAATTCAGATCATAGGTGAAATGAGATCAAGAATCAAGTGGGTTTATATAGGATTTTGAGAAGCGTTAGGATCGTTCCTCGATAACCGTGCTTAAATCTTGGCCCTCCATGTGTGCCCATGGTTTCTAAATACAATGGGTGTTGAAAACCAGCTCATGATATTGAGAATTTTACCTAAAAGCCCTTGAAAAATGACAAAAATGCTGAAAATATGAATCTGTCCAAACCTGGGCATAGGCTACGCTGCAGGGGGCGTAGCCTACGGCCTGCACAGCTCAAACAAACTTTCAAAAGTGCAGTTTTGGTCCCTGCTTGCATAATCATGTGTTTCTGACACATCTAAGGCCTGTTAACCTCATTTCAGGGCTCTAACATGATGCCTAAATATAGGGGACATGAAACATGCTCAAAAACATGTCGGATGTCGGTTCGTTTGGCCGTACGGTCACGTTGTTCGTCTAATTAAGACGAAACACGGACGGACGCGAAAAACGATCCAAACTACTCGACGAATGGAATTTTATCAAGCCATACACTAAAATAAAATATTTTAGTGCTTACAAAAATTTTTGGGTGCCCGGGTATATTCAGAATGTGAGATATGCGCGAAAATGCAAACTTGTGCACTTTTTGACACTTTTAGTCCCTGCATGACTTAAAAGTTTATTTTTTCGCATCAAACACCTCCAAACCTATATCTAAGCTAGGTAAGGGATATTTAGGGTATGTTTAACTTACAATCATATTCCGGAAGGTCCGATACCCTACGAATCGATATACTTTTGCAGTTTGACGCAAATAGTCCTTTAATTGCGCAAAGTAGCGTGAAATTCCGTTTAATGATATCCAAGCCTTCAATGGCCCATATTGATCATTCCCAAGCATATAATTAAATATTACTATGCTCCCGTTCGCTTAAATGGTCACAGAAAGGCGTAGATTCAAAAGTTGACGCTTTAGGCCCCTCTATTGCGCAAACTTGCGCATCTCATCATTTAATAGCATTGAAGCCTCATTTAATCCATATTAGGCATTATTGAAAGTATTATTGAACATCACGATGCTTAGGGTTTGCTAAAAGGTCATTCAGAGGTATAATTAAACATATTGACACTTTTAGTCCCTCTAACTTGCAAAGTTGCGCGTAACTTTACTTATAGGCATAAAAACCTTAGATGGCCAATAGTTGGCATTCCTGAGAGTATAATCAAATATCATGAAGCTCCCGGTTTGTTAAATGGTCACTCAGAGGTAAGAATTAACATGTTGACACTTTTAACCCTTTATTGCGCAAACTTCCAACTAATTACGCAAACGGCTACACTCGATTGACAAGTGGCTCATTTGTGAATATAATCATTGTGAGAGGTTAGTTGGAAACTTATTTTTGGTATGCTAACATTTCCAGTCCTTTTATTATCAAATTTTTCGATTTTTCGAAAAATTAGTCCCTTAAATTCAACATTGGACTTTATTAGGGTTTATTACACGTGTCAATACGTCATTGGACGTGATTTTACGAGATGTTACATCCTCACCCCCTTAAAAGAAATCTCGACCTTGAGATTTGCTAAAATGCTGGAAGTACTTTTTGCCGCATAATGGACTTTAACTTCTATAGCCTATCTGGAGCCTCTCAAGCTCCCAATTTGACCTTTTATATAATAGGTTCATGTATCCTTTTTGAGGTTTCTTATCCTGTCGATCCGCATTCGATACAGGTTTATCATTATATCACAAGTCTGCCTACCGTTATGTGATAGTGCTTCTTGACTTATTGGCGAAACACATCCTTAAATCCTTAGTGTGTAATACATTGCGAGCTCCGCCAAGCTCCTTAAATAGGTTTTAGCTCATAAGCTATTTGATCTTTGATACATTCGATTCCTTCAAATGATTTTATATATTCAGAGCTTAACTAGTCTGATAATTAACAAATTGGCACACCCTTCCAGGGTGATATCTTTGTTGTACCTTATTCCTTAACAAGGACTTAGGAGGGTTGCTATTCTCATTAATCTTTGATTTTCTGCCAAAACTGGCAACTTACAGATGATCATGGATTTATATGATCCTATTCGTTGTTTCCAAGGCAACTTTCAGATCCTGATGATTGGATGTACCAATCTTCTATTTAACAATAGATATTCAACATTCCATCTAAGCAAGGTCTCCAAAGGAGCAGCCTTGATACTTATACATCAACTATTATAGAAAAGCTTATCTCAAGGTGAAATGGTTATTCCAACCACAACTTAAAACTAATCTTAAGGGATAGTTAATCCTCACAGTCAGTCGAACAAATCGACGATCCTGGGCAGCTGATGGAAATTCTTAATTGTTCCCTAATTAGGGTTGTGGTAATCAATGCATAAGCAAAATGAACCGTCTTTCTTAATTAACTATACCGAATCCTCGGAGTATTGAGTTAGGCTATATAAATTTTCTATTTCAAAACTTACTTAATCAGGGTTTCGATTCTTCCAATGATGGTACTAGCCGTCTTGGGGATTTCATAATAATACATCCCTAAATGGGATATAAATCTTAACTCTATTTGCCTCTCAGAAGGTAAACCGGGCACTCTTAGGAGATTATGATCAAAACACAAGGAGGTTACAGAGATTTTCCAAATCTCAGGCTTCAGTTCATCAATCATATTCCGTGTCAGACAAGTGACACATTTATGTTACGAGTCCACGAATTCCTTAATCGAAGACATTTACTTGGACAATTCCATTCTGGATATCTTCTTTGAATACCATTAGCTGATTTTAGTACCATATGACCATCGGAATATCTTTGTGGTCCCATGCATTAAACCTCCATACTGATCAGGCTTGGAAGCAATCTATGGAACATATTAAGATACACCAATCCTCATATGGCGCTTTTTATCATACCGTCTGGTATTCGTAATCGATAGTGATCAAAGAGATATCAACTATATATGCTGACGTACTTCTTCTAGGGAGAGGATACTTCTAGAATTCTGCGACCGAAGGTTTCTGACAGGAACAGAAGAAATGGTTCTTATGATTTTGCCTATAAGGTTTACCTTACACTTAATATCTGGGGTTCTTACGGGAAAAATTCAAAAAGTTTGCTAAGCTTATGGTCTTATGAGAGACTTAGCAGCACCAGAAACCACGCGTAACTCATAGCAACAATATCACAATAAGGGATTTATCTGGTGTCATTATTAATGTGAGTTGCCTCTAATCATTCATTAGGAGGGTTAAACGCCTCCATTCTTAATCCTTTTTTAAACTTAGCTACAAAATATTTGACAAATTTTAGGGCAGTCTTAGCTTTAACTGGTTATTTCTTAATCTATATAACGCGAGTAGCTGAGGTAGATCCATAATGGATTTATAATGTGCAGGCTTTGAAACTTTAATGTGCCCTCTTATTGCTGTTGCTAACCACCAATAGTTATCGCATTAAGCTTAGATTTTGGGTAAACTGAATAGAGCACTATCTCAGCCAATGAATTAAAATTTGTAACATACCGTCGACAGCCTAGAACTTTTATGGCGAGAGTCAGAAAATTCTTATTCCATCTTTTTCCATTTTGTGATGTGGATGATAGGTTTTTCTAATAAGGTCCTTAAAACTTGGACCATCCCATAATGTATAAGGGGATCTTTCTTGTAGACTCCATTAATGTCCTCACTAGTCAAGGGTATTGCCACCGAATGACTGTGACGCACACTTCACCGTGTGCTTTCCAGCATAACCGCTGATATACCTAATGGTTTCTACTTCATCCAACAATTTCTTGTAATCGATGGCCTCTTTTTACTATTGAAGTCTCTTGACTTCCAAGAGACGAAGTATTTTTAAGTACATCCTAAAAGAATGGGATCCTTGCCAAATAAGCTTTTGCTGGGTTTATTCTTCACATCTGAAGTATGAATAAAGCTCTCCTCATGAGCAGCGACATGTGTTTTAAAGCAAACAACATTCAGTTTCTTAAACCTTTTCATGACTTTTCTTATAGCCTTTCCAGTAGCTGCGTTAATTACAGTTTTGGAGATTAACTCCATTAACATTGAGGTTCACATTTGATGTACCATTAACATTTGTCGCCTTTCTAGCATCGAGACTGTTGTTTATCTATCCTGAGTTTTCCATACTCAAATCTTTGGTATTAAATACCATATTCAACAAGTGCTTAGGCACTCCATATCCAGTATCTCCTGGAACGGTCAAAGGCTCACCATAAGGAGTCTTGATAACTACTTGCTCCCATCATACACAGTAAGGGCTTGATTTTTAAGACGACCACTCATTCCTATCACTATATCGTGTCCTTCTTATTTTAATGGAACAAGAACAGCGGAAAAATGATTCCTAATGGATATAAAACATCCATCTAATATTGCTGAAGCAGTCTCTGAGGTGCCATCGACTAATTCTACTTTATACTTAACGCTTAGAGTTATAATAGGCAGATTTAATGATTTACAAAATCTATTGTCTATGAAAGACTTATCTGAACCTGAACCAAATAGTACTCTAGCATGAGCGTTATTGATAAAGAAGGTACCTGTTGTGACATTGTCATCCTGAATAGTGTCTTGAGCACCTATTTGAGAGCTTCCAGCTTTTGGTCTTCTTAGCCTCCCCAGGCTTCTTGGTTTTATTTGGGCAGTTGGTTTTGATGTGCCCTATTTCATTGCAACCATAGCAGGTTGCGTTCTTTATGTCTTGGCACTCCAAGGTCTGATGCTCCTTGGACTTGCAGATTCCACGGGGTAGAGGTTGAGATTCAAATCTGCAACTCCCGAAGTGGTATTTCCTACAGGTTTTGCATCTCGTCTTTTCCCCGGTCTGCTGGTTACCCTTTAAGTCCTTGTATTCATGAGTCTTGTGATCCATTTCCTTACAGATGTCACATCCCCTGTCACATCCCCTTCGTGTAGATTTTACATTTGGGTTTTGCCTCCTTTGGCTTGGACTGGTTATAGCTTGAACCGGTATTACCCTTTTTACAACCTTTATTTGGGGTATTATCGCACTTTCGTTTATGATCCTTCAACACGCCGTCCGCAGCGTTGTTTACGGCTGTATCTATCATAGCCAGTAACTCGGTGCCCGTCACATTCAGTCTTGCATTATTATTCTGATCAACAGGATGATTGTGAGCTTCAGATGGGTCATCATTGATGAAGCTTTGAAGGCTACAAACCAAGTAGTAACAATTGGTTTAATCATATTGAATTGTCGAATTTGATGATTAAATAGCCATGGTGCAAATAAACCATATAGGCCAATAGATAGTATTTAATTTATTTGATTATGTTTTTTCCTAGGTTTTTAAATAAACCATCTTTGGCGTTTAAACGGGATATAATCCTTCATATTTATTAGACAGGGGACATAAGTCACGACTGTCAATGTCGTACCGACATTTTATATAGCACAAGGGCTTATTCCCAAGGACTTTTTGATGGCACAGAGGCCTTGTCACTAGGGAAATTTTAAAACATAATCAATGATTCCTTTGGATCGGAAAATTTCATAGTTCATTGTCTTGACAAGAAGTTATGAAATAAAACTATCTTTTTCATGTATACATCTTTGCCCGTAGGTATACATCCCAGGTGGATGTTTAGATGTGTACATCATGTTCGACGTTTATTAGCCATGATTCCTATTGATCATTTAGGCTAAATAAGGGGTTTGAAAGTTCCTGTTATAAAGATGACAAGTGTGATTTTATCGCATCACTGTTGTCGGGAGTGTTAACATATTTACAATGTTTCAAGGATTTGAATCCTTTGAATAGGTTCTACCATCTTGGCCTCGTCTAAAATGACATATAGGCTAGGTCATACCTTTAAGATTCTTTTTAATATGTATACTAGCAGAAAAGGAAAGATATTTATTTTATTCAGGGTTTTCATTATAATCATCCTCAATTTAATTAAATTATAATTATGGCACAAAAAGCCAAGTCACAAGGACAAAATTATAAGCCAAGATTTTATAGAATCGAGGCATTTAGGCTTGAATCAAAGTTCATTACCTTTTCTTGACAGGGAGTTGTAGGCTACGACTGTCTGTAGTCTCAGAGGACGTTAATTATAGCCCGTAGGCACTTCATCCTTAAGGGATGATTATATAAATGAGGGAATTTAGAATAACCCAATTTTAAGAATGACTTATGTGGTTTTATCGAATCACCATTTGTCAAACGTGTTAACATGTTACAGATGTTAACAAGGATTTGAATCTCTTGAATAGGTTCTACCATCTTGGCCTTGTCTGCAGTGACATTTAGGCTAGGTTTTACCTTTAAGATTCTTTTTAATATTTAATGCAGAACAATCATAGGATTGAGATGCTTAACAAGGATCTGAATCTAATTGAGGAACTACCATCTTGGCCCTGTCTTAAAATGACACATGGGCTAGGTCTTGTCCTTTTTAGATTTTGCCATTTTATTATAATGGCAGATCTTATAAAAGGAATGATACTTTTCATTTATTTCATTTATTATATATATTGATAAGATTTAATTTTGATAAGCATTCCAAGGATTTTAAAAGGGTACGGAATTTCCCTGAAAGGGACTTGAAAGAAATTATGTTGTCCATGAAGGGACTGAAAGATAAGTATGCCCTTATAAGGACTTACTAAGGAAACGAACTTCAGCAAAAGGAGTTTCTTCATCATTTCATTTCTAAATGCTTTCTCCTCAGTTGCACGCTTATCCTAATCGCAGTACAAGGCTCCGCATTCCTCGGCTTCGGATGGGGAGGATCTCCCTTACGGCTCCTTTGCTTGGCGACATATTAAAAGTATATAAAATTGAAAGCAATAGTTCTCCGAATAGAGACGAGAGCATTCCTATGTTAAGTCTAGACTCAGAAGGTCAAGGAATGTGCTACTGTGTCATTGAGATTAAACACAAAAGGATAGTGTTTAATTCACTCAATGTTGGCTCTGATACTAACCTGTCACACCTCGATATTTCCACGTACTACCGGTGGGCCCGGTGGGGAGTATCGTGACGTAGTTGATATCATCATAGTCAAACAACACGAATTTAAATACACAACGGAAGCAATAGATAGATTCATTTCAACTAAATAAAATTGTAATATTGATTATCACAAAATAGTTGAAACAGATCCACAGTCAGATCAAATAAAAAGGGAATTGTTCAACAGACTTTAAAGGCATCTAAAGCTTGCGAGACTTGAGTAGTGATGGCTGGAGTAGCCAGCCTATTCCGTCTAGTACCTGCACTTAGCCTTTTTGGAAAATACGTCAGTTTACACTGGTAAATACAACTTAACTGACTCATTTTGAAAAGAGTTTAAAAATTAATTTGAATGGACTTAGGCAAAAATATCTTTTATAACTTGGGACAATTATTCAAAAATAATCTAGTATACAGTTTTACTTATTTGTCGTCCGTCAGTGTCGGTTTGTAGGGCCGGTCTAGATTAATTGACACGCCACAGGTATAATACCCACAAGGCTGATTCCTTTAAGTGGGCTACCAGTTTTTACATATGCAACTGTCAGGTGTACGCCTACACCCCGTGCTTAGGTCGTGGCCATTTCTTCGAATGATGCCAAGGATATCCGGGACATGGTCATTTAACCCCCAAGGTCCATACACCAAATAATACAGAATAAAGCGAGTTATGTAAATACATTAATCACAATCCGATTTAAATGACTACATACCCGACCAAGCAGTACTTTTATAGTACCGTATCCCAAGCCCGTATAGGGAAAATAAGTTAAGAGTATTTACCTGAGCAAATTTATACAATTTATCCCAGCCGTATACCACCAAGCATGTACAGATAGCTTTTACTGGGCTCCTAAATCTGGAACGAAGGTTTTTAATAACCTATTAGATTCCTAACGGGTCTTTAATTAAGCCTAAGCTTAGACCGGTTAGTTTTAAAAAGGAAGACACGGTTCAAACGCATGATAAAGCGAAGACCGGTTTAGAATGTGGTTTTGACCCGACAAGCTTGTATGCTTGTTTAATATGGGTAACTTAAACACATTCTGAATTTTGAGACAAAAACGATATGGTTTGACCCGTTTCGGCTAATATATGCAAACTAGTTACATACGCCGATCCGAACGCGAAAAGTGCGTAACGAGTAACCAAATGAGTCATATACAATTTTCCTAAGTTAATATGCCCTAAATATGTTGTGATATCAGTAGGATACCTTCCATTATGCCCAAAACGAGTTTAAGACCAATTTATGCCCCGTAGGGGTATTTTGGTCATTTTAAAGGTTATAAGAGAGTTTAAATATCATTCTGAGTTACAGGTCTGATTAAATCAGTAATTATACTTAATTTAATAAGTCATATCAATAGGGTATCATATATATGTGAAATTTATTAATTATAACCATACTATGCACCGTAGGGGCATTTTGGTAATTCCACATAGGCTTAAAAAGGGCAAAACAGAGAATCTGAGTTTAAAACTTTTGCTTACTGTTAAAATATATAAATTTACTGAAAATATCAGTAGGCATCAACCCTTATATATTTAAACTAGTTTCGATACATACTATGCGTTAAAAACGCTTAAAAAGGCGATTTGGAGCCATTTCCGGGTTTTGTATAGAAAGCTGATATTTTTATTATTCCAGAAGGCTCAAAATATTTTATTTATCATATTAGATCAGTAGAAAAAGGTTTGGGGTCAAAAGGATTTGTAAAACTCATTTTATAGCCCAAAATGGCAAAACCGGCAATTACCGAATCAAGCCTAGAACCCTATGTTATGCTCAGCCTAAAAATAAATAAAAATCTTTAAAAATCCCAAAATATTATTTTATATCAGTAGGTAAAAATTTTGGTATCAAAAATGGGGTTTAGATAGGATATACGCTAATTACGCCGTTTAATTAATAAAAGGCTTTCTAATTACGCTATTGAGCATAACTCCTAATCTAGACCTCAAACTGATGTCAAATTTTAGGGACAAGTTTATAAATCAGTAATAAAGATTATTGTCCTCTCACATTTTCAAAGTTCTTGTTTTAGGGTCAAAAGGGCATAACGGTCAACATTTAGGCATTTAACGGAAACAAGCATGAACTAGGATTTCTATGGAAACAAGTTGTATAACCTCGGAGGGTTATACTAACCTATAACCTGGTCCTAAAGGAATCCTAAGGCATATCTAAACTAAGCTATATTGGGTCAGGACTGAAAGTCAAAGCAAAAGTCAACTTTTGCGACTTTCGGTTCCGAACCGAGTCTATACTTAGAATTGTCGGGTTGAATCATGCTTAGACATGTTGAACTAATATTTACCAATTTATTAAAGAGAGAAAACTGATTTTACGGTTTTTATATTAATAGTTATTAATTTTATTTAACACTAACCCGATTGACTTTTATTTGACCCGACAATTTAACTAAGTAAACGTGGTAATTAGGAGGTGCCCTTTTGAGGGTTTAACACCTACCTAATTACGGCCACGTAGCCATGTTCGTTACGAACAATGGCTCAACCGTTTAAAAGTCAAAGCGTTTATCGAAAACGCTTGACTTTTCGGTTTAAAACGCAAAATAATTAAACTAAGCACGTAAGGACACTTACAAAGGGTCCAAGCAAGGATGGAATTGATCTAGGATGTTCAGGTATGAAGCACAAAGGCCCCAACTTAGAACAATTCAGATCATGGGTGAAATGAGAGCAAGAATCAAGTGGGTTTATATAGGATTTTGAGAACCGTTAGGATCGTTCCTCGATAACCGTGCTTAAATCTTGGCCCTCCATGTGTGCCCATGGTTTCTAAATACAATGGGTGTTGAAAACCAGCTCATGGTATTGAGAATTTTACCTAAAATCCCTTGAAAAATGACAAAAATGCTGAAAATATGAATCTGTCCAGACCTGGGCGTAGGCTAGGCTGCAGGGGGCGTAGCCTACGGCCTGCACAGCTCAAACAAACTTTCGAAAGTGCAGTTTTGGTCCCTGCTTGCATAATAATGTGTTTCTGACACATCTAAGGCCTGTTAACCTCATTTCATGGCTCTAACATGATGCCTAAATATAGAGGACATGAAACATGCTCAAAAACATGTCGGATGTCGGTTCGTTTGACCGTACGGTCACGTTGTTCGTCTAATTACGAAAAAACACGGACGGATGCGAAAAACGATCCAAACTACGCGACGAATGGAATTTTATCAAGCCATACACTAAAATAAAATATTTTAGTGCTTACATAAATTTTTGGGTGCCCGGGTATATTCAGAATGTGAGATATGCGCGAAAATGCAAACTTGCACATCAAACACCTCCAAACCTATATCTAAGCTAGGTAAGGGATATTTAGGGTATGTTTAACTTACGATCATATTCCAGAAGGTCCGATACCCTACGAATCGACATACTTTTGCAGTTTGACGCAAAAAGTCCTTTAATTGCGCAAAGTAGCGTGAAATGCCGTTTAATGATATCCAAGCCTTCAATGGCCCATATTGATCATTCCCAAGCATATACTTAAATATTACTACGCTCCCGTTCGCTTAAATGGTCACCGAAAGGCGTAGATTCAAAAGTTGACGCTTTAGGCCCCTCTATTGCGCAAACTTGCGCATCTCATCATTTAATAGCATTGAAGCCTCATTTAATCCATATTAGGCATTCTTAAAAGTATTATTGAACATCAGGATGCTTCGGGTTTGCTAAAAGGTCATTCAGAGGTATAATTAAACATATTGACACTTTTAGTCCCTCTAACTTGCAAAGTTGCGCGTAACTTTACTTATAGGCATAAAAACCTTAGATGGCCAATAGTTGGCATTCCCGAGAGTATAATCAAATATCATGAAGCTCCCGGTTTGATAAATGGTCACTCATAGGTAAGAATTAACATGTTGACACTTTTAACCCTTTATTGCGCAAACTTCCAATTAATTACGCAAACGGCTACACTCGATTGACAAGTGGCTCATTTGTGAATATAATCATTGTGAGAGGTTATTTGGAAACTTATTTTAGGTATGCTAACACTTCCAGTCCTTTAATTATCAAAGTTTTCAATTTTTTCGAAAAATTAGTCAATACATCATTGGACGTGATTTTACAAGGTGTTACAATAACCATCGTGATTACGCTCACGTTATGAAGTTCAAACGAACTTCGCATTGACCATAAACTGGTCAAAGCAGAAAGTCAAACGCAGTTTGACTTTAACGATAAACACGAAAGAAAAGAACGAAAGAACACTTACAGAAGGTCCCCGCAAGCTCTTGATCCGATTTACTCTCAGGTATAAAGCATAAACTTCAACTTAGAGAGCAAAAAATCAGATTCAAGTGTGAGTTTGCAAGGAATGAAGGTGGGTATTTATAGGAATTCTAGAACCGTTAGGATCGTTCCTCGAAAACTGAGCTTTGATCTGGACCTTACATGTGTGCCCATGGTTTTCTAAAACCATGGGAGCTCCTAATAATGGACTAGGTTCATTGAATACCAGCCCATGGTTTTGCAAAACCATGGGTTAAAACCACAACACTTCAAAATGGACTAGGTTCATTGAATCTGGTCAGAAATTTCAAAAATGGACCCTGCACTTGTAAAACTTGATTTTTTTTGCATTTTTAAGCCTCGTTAACCCCATTTCAAGGCTCTAAAATAAAGCTAAAGTATAGGGAACTCAAAACATGCTCAAAAGTATCTCGGATGTCGGTTCGTTTGGTCGTACGGTTGCGTTATTCGCTTAATTACGACGGAAGTCATAACGAACGCAAAAACGATCCAAATTAAGTGACGAATGGAATTTTATCATGTCAGACACTAAAATAAAATATTTTAATGCTTACATAAATTTTTATATGTCCGGACATATTCAGAACGTAAGATATGCGCGAAAATGCAAACTTGTGCACTTTTTGACGCTTTTAGTCCCTATTGATCAATAAAGTTTATTTTAGCATACCGAACCCATCAAAGCCTATTTCTAAGTTATGTAAAGGTTATTTAGGGTATGTTTAACTTATGATCAAGTTCCAGAATATTCGTTACTATACAAATCGGTATAGTTTCACAGTTTGACACAAATAGTCCCTGCGATCGAACAAAGTTGATTTCAACACACCAAACCATTCAAAACTTATTTCTAAGTTACGTGGAGGTTATTTAAGGTATGTTAAGCCTATGTCACTATTCCAGAGTGTTTGTCGCGTTATACTGACTGCGTTTACACACCAGTTTGCGTATAACCTTCCAGAACGTGATTTAAGGCTTGCAATCGGAATCGAATCGAATTGAAAAATCACTAAACACAAATACACACATAGAAACACCAAAACACATATAATAACACCAAAGCACATTGTTTTATTAATAATCATCATTGTTTTACATCGTACATCGATTACAGAACACAGTTGTCATAGTCTCCCCTACTTCAGGAAATTTCGTCCCGAAATTTTAACTAGAGGAAGCTTGTGAAAACAAATGCGGATATTTCATCTTCATCTGGTCCTCACGTTCCCAAGTAAACTCTGGGCCACGTTTGGATTCCCAACTAATCTTGACCAAATGAATTCGTTTGTTCTTCAACTGTTTGTATGCACGGTCCACGATCTCAACGGGTTTCTCGACAAAGTGCATTGTTTCATCGATTCGAATCTCGTCGAGAGGAATGTGTAGATCAGCGTCAACTAAACATTTTCACAGATTGGACACGTGAAAAGTCGGGTGAATATTTCCAAGCTCTGGAGGTAGCTCTAGACGATAGGCAACCTTTCCAATTCTTTCCACAATCTTAAATGGTCCCACATATCGAGGTGCAAGGTTTCCTTTCTTTCCAAATCTCACCACACCCTTCCAAGGTGACACCTTGAGTAGGACACGGTTTCGATTTGAAATTCTAAGGGCTTGCGTCGCAGATCCGCATATCTCTTTTGACGGTTTTGCGCTGTCACAAGATTATCGCGAATTCTCTTGATTTTGTCTGTTGTTTCCAGAATGAGCTCAGGTCCAGTAAGCTGAGCTTCACCGGTCTCATTCCAACAGACAGGTGAACGACATTTTCGACCGTAGAGAGCTTCGAATGGTGCCATTTTAATGCTAGCATGATAGCTATTGTTGTAGGAGAACTCGATCAGTGGCAGATGAGAATCCCAGTTACCACCAAAGTCTATCACGCATGCTCTAAACATATCCTCCAAAGTTTGAATCGTTCTCTCAGATTGGCCATCTGTTTGGGGATGATAAACAGTGCTTAGATTCAGTTGGGTTCCCAAAGCAGATTGCATAGCCTTCCAAAAATGAGATGAAAATTGAGCATCACGATCGGAAATGATATCTAAAGGAACACCATGTCGTGATACAATCTTGTCTACATAGATCTTGGCAAGCTTCTCAGCAGAGAAATCCTCACGGATTGGTAAGAAGTGCGCAGATTTTGTCAAACGATCAACTACAATCCAAATAGCATCGTGACCTTTAGACGTACGCGGTAACTTAGTAATGAGATCCATGGCAATGTTTTCCCATTTCCAAACCGGTATCTCTGGTTGTACAAGCAAACCAGAAGGTCGTTGATGTTCTGCCTTGACTTTGAGACAAGTTAGGCATTTCGATACATACAAGGCAACATCCTTCTTCATACCAGGCCACCAGCACTGAGTACGAAGATCCTTGTACATTTTATCAGCACCAGGATGGATAGAATATTGAGACTTATGAGATTCGTCCATTAACAAGGTGCGAAGATCGTCTTGTTTCGGAATCCACAATCGATCCTTAAAATAGAGCAAACCATCGTATTTCGCTTCGAGTTTAAGCTCAAGTTGACGTGGTAATTCCTTACCTATCAAATTTTGTGAAACACAAAATTGTTGAGCTTGAAGGACACGAGATTGAAGATCAGATAGAGTTCGAACAGAATGAAGCTTGACTCATTCTTTTCGACTAAGCGCATCAGCTACGACATTCGCCTTACCGGGATGGTAGCGAATCTCGCAATCATAGTCGTTCAAGAGTTCAACCCAACGTCGTTGCCTCATATTCAGCTCTTTCTGATTAAGAATATGCTAGAGACTTTTGTGGTTTGTGAAAACCACACACTTCGTTCCATAGAGGTAGTGTCTCCAGATTTTAAGCTCGAAAACCACAGCTCCTAACTCAAGATCATGAGTTGTGTAGTTCTTCTCGTGAACTTTCAGCTGTCGAGATGCATATGAAATAACCTTACCTCGTTGCATAAGGACGCAACCAAGACCTAAGTTGGACGCATCGCAATAGACAACGAAATCATCGCTTCCCTCGGGCAGAGATAGAACAGGAGCATTACATAACTTCTGTTTCAGCGTTTGGAACGCTCCTTCTTGCTTGGATCCCCACTCGAAAGGCTTATCCTTCTGAGTCAAAGCAGTGAGTGGAACCGCAATCTTCGAGAAATTTGAAATGAATCGACGATAATAACCAGCAAGACCAAGAAAAGATCGAATATCTGTAGGCGTCGTTGGTGTATTCCAGTCCTTAATAGCAGCAATCTTGGATGGATCCACATGAATACCCTGCTCATTGACTATATGACCCAAGAATTGAACTTCTTTAAGCCAGAATTCATACTTGGAGAATTTAGCAAAAAGTTGTTCCTTCTTCAGGAGTTCCAATGTTAAGCGAAGGTGTTTCTCATGCTCGACTCAAGATTTTGAATAAATGAGAATATCGTCGATGAACACAATAATGAACTTATCCAAATAAGGTTTGCAGACCCTATTCATTAAGTCCATAAAGATAGCTGGAGCATTTGTTAAACCAAAAGGCATGACAGTGAACTCGTAATGCCCATATCTTGTGCAGAAAGCAGTTTTGGGAATATCTTCTTCGAGAACACGAAGTTGATGATACCCAGAACGCAGATCGATCTTGGAAAAGCATGAAGCACCCTGCAGCTGGTCGAAGAGATCATCAATTCGAGGTAGGGGATATCGATTCTTGATGGTGAGCTTATTAAGCTCACGATAATCGATACATATTCGAAAAGATCCATCTTTCTTTTTCACGAAGAGGACATGAGCTCCCCAAGGTGAAAAGCTCGGTCGGATGAATCCTTTATCAGATAACTCTTGAAGTTGCTTCGATAACTCTTGCATCTCCAACGGTGTAAGACGATAAGGTTCTTTTGCAATCGGGTTGGCATTGGGTATAAGGTCAATATGAAACTCGAATTGATGAACTGGAGGCAAACCAGCCAGTTCATCAGGAAACACCTCCGGATAATCCCGAACAATCGGAATATCCTGAATACTCTTGTTCTTGCCTTTCTCCTCGGTGACATGTGCCAGGAAGGCAACATATCCTTTTCGTAAATACCTATAGGCTTCCAAACATGACATAAGCTTCAAACCATCTGGTGGTTTTTCGCCACGAACTTCTAGAACATCGCCAGACGACAAAGGAATACGAACATTCTTATCAAAACAAACCACCTCAGCGTGGTGTTTTGTTAACCAATCCATTCCAATGATAATATCGAAACTCCCAAGTTGCATCGGTGTGAGGTCAATAGGAAAAAGATGGTTATCAAGGTTTAACTGACAATCACGAATAAAAGAATTGAGAACAAGAGGTTTACCAGTAGCAACTTCGACAGATAAGGGTTTCCTCAGTTTGGTTCTGGGTATCGCAAGCAAAGGCTCAAATGACAACGAAACAAAACTTCTATCGGCACCAGAATAAAAAAGAATAGATGCTGGTTGATTGTTAACAAGAAACGTACCGTTAACCACTTCGTTGTCGGCCCTCGCTTCGTTTGCATTCAAATTGTACGCTCGCCCACGAGAGGGATTCACATTGACATTGACGTTCGCATTCGGGTTCGCGTTAGCATTCACCAGTCTCGGACAGTTGTTGCGGAAGTGACCATACTCTCCACAATTAAAACATGAACCCGGTGGGAATCTCACAGCATTCCCCTGACCTGGAGCTGGAACCTGAGCAACCTGCTTCTGTCCCAAATGACAAACATTGGCCAAATGCCCAAGTCTACCACACGTTGTGCATTGTTTGCAAGCTTGTTGTGCAACGTGATGACCGTTGCAACGAGCACAATGAGGTGCGGTACCAGCATACGCTTTCTTTGCAGGTGGCTGAGCCGGTGGGTTCTGCGGGTTCTGAGCAGTCTGTGCTGTAACAGCAAAATTCTGGGCACCCTTTCGCTTCCTCGATTTCTTCGACGTCTCTCCTTCCTTACCCTTACCCTTTTTCTTGTCCTTCCCTGAATCAGTCGCCTTCTTTTTATCACCCTTGCGGGTGAGTTTACCCTTCCTGACTTGAGTCTCAGTCAGGGTAGCAGACAACTCGATTGCTTGACGAAGGGTAGTAGGATTAACACCGGTCACAATCTCCAGAATAGAATCGGGTAACCATTGTGGGACACAATAGACTGAGTTCTTCAAAACGATCCGTGTACGCATGGTGTTCAGCCCCATCTTGCTTTAAATCGTCAAACTCTCGCTCCAAAGCCCGAGTTTCGTGACGGGGACAAAACTCCTTCATCATGAGAGCCCGAAGCTCTTCCCATGTTTGTGCCAACGCCACTTCGGCACCCCTGTCGCGCATAATACCATTCCACCAGGTAAGTGCTCGCTTCTCAAACACGCTCGAAGCAAATTCAACCTTACGCGCATTCGAACACTGCACTTGTCTAAATGTGCTCTCGATACTCTCAAACCACTGTAGGAGCGCAGTGGCTCCTTGCGACCCAGAAAACTTTAGCGGCTTCGCAGTATTGAAATTCTTGAAGTTACACGGCGCATTGCTGTTGTTATTATTGTTGTATATCTCTTGGACTTGGGTCACAACACCGGGAAGCACAGCAGCCACTTGATGAGAGACCAGGGCTGCGATTTCTTCAATAGTAAAAGATTGTGCTTCAGGCCGAGGAGGCATTGTCTAACAAGGAAACAGAGGAAACGAGTGAGGTTGAAAAGCAAAAGAGGTATCGATAAGAGAGGCGATCATTTGTTCGTTACCTCGAACAAACAAATGACACGCAGAGACTAATCAAAGTAAATAGGTCAAAAATAATGTATCGCGAAGACATGCTCGCCTATAAGTGAACACTCACCCCAAGAGTTCCCAGGTAAGAGTGACTGGTCCGATTATGTGGATTTGTACGAACACTCTAGCCTTAGGCAGAAAATTCAGAGTACAGGCACTCACTCTTCCAGTTTGCACGTGTTCACATTATTTAGACCCAAACTTTGACGACATTTTGAAAAATTAGAGGGTTCAAAACCTTATAATAGAGGGTTCAAAGCCTAGTAATCAATCATCCTAGAACAGATGATTAGTTTTCAAAGCGGATTCAAAAATTGTGTTCTCGTTGTGGTTATCACTTAAGGATAGGTGACGATTTTGTTTTAAAAAAATCTAAATGCAAAGTTTACTTGCGTTGGGGTCCTAAAAGTTATAATCTAGGTTAAATCATTACTAAAAACCTAATTCCCTATAACCATTGGCTCTGATACCAACTCTTCTGTCACACCCCGACCACGTAAAACAACAAAGCGTGGCGGAAACGTCGGGGGGTGTTGTAACAGAATTATCGTTTCATAACCATGGATACAAAAAGTGTTTCGTTTTATTGATAATATCAAACATTAACATTGTTTTAACACGTAACAAACAAGTTTTATATCGACTATCATCGTTTTATGTCACTAAGGCCTCGTCCAGATCCTATGTGACGCATGCATCCTAGAACGTCAATCAAGCAACAACACCTGAAACATATGTAAAAACAAAGTCAGCAAAGAAATGTTGGCGAGTACATAGGTTTTATAAGAGTATCGGAATCATGGCTTGTTTACATATATTGCAATGCCTTGAAAACCTTGTTTTGAAAAGAGTATAACAATGCAACTTAATTAACCAACTCAAATCAAGCGGGTTATAATTTATAAAACCTCGTAGCCATGATTCTTAACCCACAAGCTTTTGTTTTAGAAAACCATCTTGTAAAACATCTTGTATAAACTCATTAATAAAACTTGTATACTATTTCAAAAACATCGTTGAGTGACATCGTTTCAATATCGTTTACCCAAGTGAACTAAATAACGCCACGGTATGTAATATGTTGAAAACACTTATATATAAGAAATATCAGCGGCGTATCTACCATGTTTTCACCACATTACACCCGTCCCGTTATCTAAACACTAGCCAAAAACCAATCGTTTACCCAAATCATTTAACATCGTTTCCAAATCGTCACCAAATCGTTTACTCGTTTAAATCGTTTAAATCATCCTCGTTTTAATTGTGAAAACTTATATATGGTCGTCTCGTTAATAACATTCAAACCTTCATGACTCGTTCATCGTTCACTCGCTTCTCGTATTAACAAACCTCCAAAGGGTAAATTAATAATTACAGATTCAGTTGTTACCCACAACCCCCACACATAACCATGGGTGCAGTGTAATAACGGGATTTGTCAGATCCTATGGTACCATAACCTAATGCTGGTCGGCTTGATCAATGCTAATGAATGTCGTTCGTTATGTAACTTCAACCAACAAGTTCGTTCACATTATCGAAATCGTTAATAGTTTAGTATAAATCGTTCTATTCGTTTTTGAAATCATCGTTTAAACCTTGAAAACATTTTGTACATATGAATCACCCCAAAACAATTGAAAGTTGTAAAATAGGGGAACTATGTACTCACATGTAGTGCAAGGTATCCTCAAATCAATAGTACTTCAACAAACTCGAGTAAACAAGAGAAATCAAGCAGCACCTAGTAATTTAATCACTAGTCAAACAATAGACGCCTAAATCGGAAGATCGGACAGAACGAGGTCTTGTAAAACAAATGAGTGTTGGAACTCATGTGATATGGTTTAACAAGGCCTACATCCTAAATGAAACCAAACCTAAGTGCTTTCGACCCATCGCGACCCATTAAGGTAGCTTATGCTACGTTAACGCGTCGTTCGCGTAAAACGCGTTCAGAACGCCTAACTAGTCCTATGATAAGTAAAATATGCCTCAATATGTTTAATATTGTTGTCTAATCAGTTTAGATACCAAAGGTTATGTTACATATGCTTAAAATGAATTTTGGCGTAAAAGGGCATTTTTGGTAATTTACCTAAGGCATATAAACTACCTATCATAAAACTACTTAAACGAAACGACCATAAGGTATAACCTTGGAAGGTTATTCCCTATACAATATGATCACCTAATGTGTTTGGTTGGATACTAATGATCGACCAAACGGGTCGGGCTCGAAAGTATAAGCGATTGTTTAGATCGCTTACCTTTACGACCCTAGACAAGCACAAAACTAAAAGTGACGAGCTAAACACATTAGAATGTGTTTAACAAGTTTAGAAAACAGGTTTGGTATCAAAACAAATGGTTTTGATACCTAAGAGTAGTTTGGTTACAAAATACGCAAGAATACGCATTTTGGCCGAAACTACGACTCGTCACTGAGCCTAGATAACGTGGTAATCAGTAGGTATAGTCACTAGGGACTATACCTCTCACACCCCGATATTTCCACGTACTACCGGTGGGCCCGGTGGGGAGTATCGTGACGTAGTTGATATCATCATAGTCAAACAACACAAATTTAAATACACAGCAGAAGCAAAAGATAGATTCATTTCAACTAAATAAAATTGTAATATTGAGTATCACAAAATAGTTGAAACAGATCCACATGCGGATCAAATAAAAAGGGAATTGTTCAACAGACTTTAAAGGCATCTAAAGCTTGCGAGACTTGAGTAGTGATGCCTGGAGTAGCCAGCCTATTCCGTCTAGTACCTTCACTTAACCTTTTTGGAAAATACGTCAGTTTACACTGGTAAATACAACTTAATTGACTCATTTTGAAAAGAGTTTAAAAATTAATTTGAATGCACTTAGGCAAAAATATCTTTTATAACTTGGGACAATTATTCAAAAATAATCTTGTATACAGTTTTACTTATTTGTCGTCCGTCAGTGCCGGTTTGTAGGGCCGGTCTAGATTAATTGACACGCCACATGTATAATACCCACAAGGCTGATTCCTCTAAGTGGGCTACCAGTTTTTACATATGCAACTGTCAGGTGTACGCCTCCACCCCGTGCTTAGGTCGTGGCCATTTCTTCGAATGATGCCAAGAATATCCGGGACATGGTCATTTAACCCCCAAGGGCCATACACCAAATAATACAGAATAAAGCGATTTATGTAAATACATTAATCACAATCTGATTTAAATGACTACATACCCGACCAAGCGGTACTTTTATAGTACCGTATCCCAAGCCCGTATAGGGAAAATAAGTTAAGAGTATTTACCTGAGCAAATTTATACAATTTATCCCAGCCGTATACCACCAAGCAAGTACAGATAGCTTTTACTGGGCTCCTAAATCTGGAATGAAGGTTTTTAATAACCTATTAGATTCCTAACGGGTCTTTAATTAAGCCTAAACTTAGACCGGTTAGTTTTAAAAAGGAAGACACGGTTCAAACGCATGATAAAGCGAAGACCAGTTTAGAATGTGGTTTTGACCTGACCAGCTTGTATGCTTGTTTAATATGGGTAACTTAAAAACATTCTGAATTTTGAGACAAAAACGATATGGTTTGACCCGTTTCGGCTAATATATGCAAACTAGTTACAAACGCCGATCCGAACGCGAAAAGTGCGTAACGAGTAACCAAATGAGTCATATACAAGTTTCCTAAGTTAATATGCCCTAAATACGTTGTGATATCAGTAGGATACCTTCCATTATGCCCAAAACGAGTTTAAGACCAACTTATGCCCCGTAGGGGTATTTTGGTCATTTTAAAGGTTATAAGAGAGTTTAAATATCATTCTGAGTTACAGGTCTGATTAAATCAGTAATTATACTTAATTTAATAAGTCATATCAGTAGGGTATCATATATATGTGAAATTTATTAATTATAACCATACTATGCACCGTAGGGGCATTTTGGTAATTCCACATAGGCTTAAAAAGTGCAAAACAGAGAATGTGAGTTTAAAACTTTTGATTACTGTTAAAATATATAAATTTACTGAAAATATCAGTAGGCATCAACCCTTATATATTTAAACTAGTTTCGATACATACTATGCGTTAAAAACGCTTAAAAAGGCGATTTGGAGCCATTTCCGGGTTTTGTATAGAAAGCTGATATTTTTATTATTCCAGAAGGCTCAAAATATTTTATTTATCATATTAGATCAGTAGAAAAAGGTTTGGGGTCAAAAGGATTTGTAAAACTCATTTTATAGCCCAAAAGGGCAAAACCGACAATTACCGAATCAAGCCTAGAACCCTATGTTATGCTCAGCCTAAAAATAAATAATAATCTTTAAAAATCCCAAAATATTATTTTATATCAGTAGGTAAAAAGTTTGGTATCAAAAATTGGGTTTAGATAGGATATACGCTAATTACGCCGTTTAATTAATAAAAGGCTTTCTAATTACGCTATTGAGCATAACTCCTAATCTAGACCTCTAACTGATGTCAAATTTTAGGGACAAGTTTATAAATCAGTAATAAAGATTATTGTCCTCTCACATTTTCAAAATTCTCGTTTTAGGGTCAAAAGGGCATAACGGTCAACATTTAGGCATTTAACGGAAACAAGCATGAACTAGGATTTCTATGGAACCAAGTTGTATAGCCTCGGAGGGTTATACTAACCTATAACCTAGTCCTAAAGGAATCCTAAGGCATATCTAAACTAAGCTAAATTGGGTCAGGACTGAAAGTCAAAGAAAAAGTCAACTTTTGCGACTTTCGGTTCCGAACCGAGCCTATACTTAGAATTGTCGGGTTGAATCATGCTTAGAAATGTTCAACTAATATTTACCAATTTATTAAAGAGAGAAAACTGATTTTATGGTTTTTATATTAATAGTTATTAATTTTATTTAAAACTAACCCGATTGACTTTTATTTGACCCGACAATTTAACTAAGTAAACGTGGTAATTAGGAGGTGCCCTTTTGAGGGTTTAACACCTACCTAATTACGGTCACGTAGCCATGTTCGTTACGAACAATGGCTCAACCGTTTAAAAGTCAAAGCGTTTATCGAAAACGCTTGGGTTTTCGGTTTAAAACGTTAAATAATTAAACTAAGCACGAAATGACACTTACAAAGGGTCCAAGCAAGGATGGAATTGATCTAGGATGTTCAGGTATGAAGCACAAAGGCCCCAACTTAGAACAATTCAGATCATGGGTGAAATGAGAGCAAGAATCAAGTGGGTTTATATAGGATTTTGAGAACCGTTAGGATCGTTCCTCGATAACCGTGCTTAAATCTTGGCCCTCCATGTGTGCCCATGGTTTCTAAATATAATGGGTGTTGAAAACCAGCTCATGGTATTGAGAATTTTACCTAAAAGCCCTTGAAAAATGACAAAAATGCTGAAAATATGAATCTGTACAGACCTGGGCGTAGGCTACGCTGCAGGGGGCGTAGCCTACGGTCTGCACAGCTCAAACAAACTTTCAAAAGTGCAGTTTTGGTCCCTGTTTGCATAATCATGTGTTTCTGACACATCTAAGGCCTGTTAACCTCATTTCAAGGCTCTAACATGATGCCTAAATATAGGGAACATGAAACATGCTCAAAAACATGTCGGATGTCGGTTCCTTTGGCCGTACGGTCACGTTGTTCGTCTAATTACGACGAAACACGGACGGACGCGAAAAACGATCCAAACTACGCGACGAATGGAGTTTTATCAAGCCATACACTAAAATAAAATATTTTAGTGCTTACATAAATTTTTGGGTGCCCGGGTATATTCAGAATGTGAGATATGCGCGAAAATGCAAACTTGTGCACTTTTTGACACTTTTAGTCCCTACATGACTTAAAAGTTTATTTTTGCGCATCAAACACCTCCAAACCTATATCTAAGCTAGGTAAGGGATATTTAGGGTATGTTTAAATTACGATCATATTCTGGAAGGTCCGATACCCTACGAATCGACATACTTTTGCAGTTTGACGCAAATAGTCCTTTAATTGCGCAAAGTAGCGTGAAATGCCGTTTAATGATATCCAAGCCTTCCATGGCCCATATTGATCATTCCTAAGCATATAATTAAATATTACTACGCTCCCGTTCGCTTAAATGGTCACCGAAAGGCGTAGATTCAAAAGTTGACGCTTTAGGCCCCTCTATAGCGCAAACTTGCGCATCTCATCATTTAATAGCATTGAAGCCTCATTTAATCCATATTAGGCATTCTTGAAAGTATTATTGAACATCACAATGATTTGGGTTTGCTAAAAGGTCATTCAGAGGTATAATTAAACATATTGAAACTTTTAGTCCCTCTAACTTGCAAAGTTGCGCGTAACTTTACTTATAGGCATAAAAACCTTAGATGGCCAATAGTTGGCATTCCCGAGAGTATAATCAAATATCATGAAGCTCCTGATTTGTTAAATGGTCACTCATGGGTAAGAATTAACATGTTGACACTTTTAACCCTTTATTGCCCAAACTTCCAATAAATTACGCAAACGGCTACACTCGATTGACAAGTGGCTCATTTGTGAATATAATCATTGTGAGAGGTTATTTGGAAACTTATTTTAGGTATGCTAACACTTCCAGTCCTTTTACTATCAAAGTTTCAATTTTTCGAAAAATTAGTCCCTTAAATTCAACATTGGGCTTTATTAGGGTTTATTACACGTGTCAGTACATCATTGGACGTGATTTTACGAGGTGTTACATCCTCACCCCCTTAAAAGAAATCTTGACCTCGAGATTTGCTAAAATGCTGGAAGTACTTTTTGCCACATAATGGACTTTAACTAATATAGCATATCTGGAGCCTCTCCAAGCTCCCAATTTGACCTCTATATAATAGGTTCATGTATCCTTTTTGAGGTTTCTTATCCTGTCGATCCGCATTCGATACAGGTTTATCATTATATCACAAGTCTGCCTACCGTTATGTGATAGTGCTTCTTGACTTATTGGCGAAACACATCCTTAAATCCTTAGTTTGTAATACATTGCGAGCTCCGCCAAGCTCCTTAAATAGGTTTTAGCTCATAAGCTATTTGATATTTGATACATTCGATTCCTTCGAATGATTTTATATATTCAGAGCTTAACTAGTCTGATAATTAACAAATTGGCACACCCTTCCAGGGTGATATCTTTGTTGAACCTTATTCCTTAACAAGGACTTAGGAGGGTTGCTATTCTCATTAATCTTTGATTTTCTGCCAAAACTGGCAACTTACAGATGATCGTGGATTCGTATGATCCTATTCGTTGTTTCCAAGGCAACTTTCAGATCCTGATGATTGGACGTACCAATCTTCTATTTAACAATAGATATTCAACATTCCATCTAAGCAAGGTCTCCAAAGGAGCAGCCTTGATACTTATACATCAACTATTATAGAAAAGCTTATCTCAATGTGAAATGGTTATTCCAACCACTACTTAAAACTAATCTTAAGGGATAGTTAATCCTCACAGTCAGTCGAACAAATCGATGATCCTGGGCAGCTGATGGATATTCTTAATTGTTCCCTAATTAGGGTTGTGGTAATCAATGCATCCTCGAAGTATTGAGTTAGGCTATATAAATTTTCTATTTCAAAACTTACTTAATCAGGGTTTCGATTCTTCCAATGATGGTACTAGCCGTCTTGGGGATTTCATAATAATACAGCTCTAAATGGGATATAAATCTTAACTCTATTTGCCTCTCAGAAGGTAAACCGGGCACTCTTAGGAGATTATGATCAAAACACAAGGAGGTTACAGAGATTTTCCAAATCTCAGGCTTCAGTTCATCAATCATATTCCGTGTCAGACAAGTGACACATTTATGTTACGAGTCCACGAATTCCTTAATCGAAGACATTTACTTGGACAATTCCATTCTGGATATCTTCTTTGAATACCATTAGCTGATTTTAGTACCATATGACTATCGGAATATCTTTATGGTCCCATGCATTAAACCTCTATACTGATCAGGCATGGAAGCAATCTATGGAACATATTAAGATACACCAATCCTCATATGGCGCTTTTTATCATACCGTCTGGTATTCGTAATCGATAGTGATCAAAGAGATATCAACTATATATGCTGACGTACTTCTTCTGGGGAGAGGATACTTCTAGAATTCCGCGACCGAAGGTTTCTGACAGGAACAGAAGAAATGGTTCTTATGATTTTGCCTGTAAGGTTTACCTTAAACTTAATATCTGGGGTTCTTACGGGAAAAATTCTAAAAGTTTGCTAAGCTTATGGTCTTATGAGAGACTTAGCAGCACCAGAAACCACACGTAACTCCTAGAAACAAAATCACAATAAGGGATTTATCTGGTGTCATTATTAATGTGAGCTGCCTCTAATCATTCATTAGGAGGGTTAAACGCCTCCATTCTTAATCCTTTTTTAAACTTAGCTACAAAATCTTTGACAAATTTTAGTGCAGTCTTAGCTTTAACTGGTTATTTCTTAATCTATATAACGCGAGTAGCTGAGGTAGATCCATAATGGATTTATAATGTGCAGGCTTTGAAACTTTAATGTGCCCTCTTATTGCTGTTGCTAACCACCAATAGTTATCGCATTAAGCTTAGATTTTGGGTAAACTGAATAGAGCACTATCTCAGCCAATGAATTAAAATTTGTAACATACCGTCGACAGCCTAGAACTTTTATAGCGAGAGTCAGAAAATTCTTATTCCATCTTTTTCCATTTTGTGATGTGGATGATAGGTTTTTCTAATAAGGTCCTTAAAACTTGGACCATCCCATAATGTATAAGGGGATCTTTCTTGTGGACTCCATTAATGTCCTCACTAGTCAAGGGTATTGCCACCGAATGACTGTGACGCACACTTCACCGTGTGCTTTCCAGCATAACCGCTGATATACCTAATGGTTTCTACTTCATCCAACAATTTCTTGTAATCGATGGCCTCTTTTTACTATTGAAGTCTCTTGACTTCCAAGAGACGAAGTATTTTTAAGTACATCCTAAAAGAATGGGATCCTTGCCAAATAAGTTTTTGCAGTGTTTATTCTTCACATCTGAAGTATGAATAAAGCTCTCCTCATGAGCAGCGACATGTGTTTTAAAGCAAACAACATTCAGTTTCTTAAACCTTTTCATGACTTTTCTTATGGCCTTTCCAATAGCTGCGTTAATTACAGTTTTGGAGATTAACTCCATTAACATTGAGGTTCACATTTGATGTACCATTAACATTTGTCGCCTTTCTATCATCGAGACTGTTGTTTGTCTATCCTGAGTTTTCCATACTCAAATCTTTGGTATTAAATACGATATTCAACAAGTGCTTAGGCACTCCATATCCAGTATCTCCTAGAACGGTCAAAGGCTCACCATAAGGAGTCTTGATAACTACTTGCTCCTATCATACACAGTATGGGCTTGATTTTTAAGACGACCACTCATTCCTATCACTATATCGGGTCCTTCTTATTTTAATGGAACAAGAACAACGGAAAAATGATTCCTAATGGATATAAAACATCCATCTAATATTGCTGAAGCAGTCTCTGAGGTGCCATCGACTAATTCTACTTTATACTTAACGCATAGAGTTTTAACAGGCAGATTTAATGATTTACAAAATCTATTGTCTATGAAAGACTTATCTGAACCCGAACCAAATAATACTCTAGCATGAGCGTTATTGATAAAGAAGGTACCTGTTATGACATTGTCATCTTGAATAGAGTCTTGAGCACCCATTTGAGAGCTTCCAGCTTTTGGTCTTCTTAGCCTCCCCAGGCTTCTTGGTTTTATTTGGGCAGTTGGTTTTGATGTGCCCTATTTCATTGCAACCATAGCAGGTTGCGTTCTTTATGTCTTGGCACTCCAAGGTCTGATGCTCCTTGGACTTGCAGATTCCACGGGGTAGAGGTTGAGATTCAAATCTGCAACTCCCGAAGTGGTATTTCCTACAGGTTTTGCATCTCGTCTTTTCCTCGGTCTGCTGGTTACCCTTTAAGTCCTTGCATTCATGAGTCTTGTGATCCATTTCCTTACAGATGTCACATCCCCTGGTCTGTTCATAGAAGCATTTTCCGAAGTGCTTCTTCTTGCAGATTTTACATTTGGGTTTTGCCTCCTTTGGCTTGGACTGGTTATAGCTTGAACCGGTCTTACCCTTTTTACAACCTTTATTAGGGGTATTATCGCACTTTCGTTTATGATCCTTCAACACACGGTCCACTGCGTTGTTTACGGCTGTATCTATCATAGCCTGTAACTTGGTGCCCGTCACATTCAGTCTTGCATTATTATTCTGATTCTTGGGATTGAACCCTACCGGAGGAACAGATAATGAAAGCCAAAACCGGATCATGACAGTGGATTCACAATAAACAACTGTTTACACTAAGTCTTCTCCCTTGAAAGTGATTATAACTGCTGTAGGCCTTATATCCGCTGCCCGCATACAACTGCTGCTGATCTGCATAACTACTGATGAGGCCTAGAAGACTGCTGAGAACTAAGCACTGCTGGTACAAACTGTTGATGACAAAGCACTGTCCAATCAAGGACTGATCAACCTTGAGGAAAGCACTGATGAATAGAGAGAGCAGTAGTTTAGTATATCATCTGTTTTTATGTATAGTCAGTGGTTAGGTTTAGCAGTGTTTGTATGAGAACAGTAGATACAGGTTGTTAGGCTGTTAGACGTCGCTTTCATGGTGACGTCAGCTGAGATGCCTCAGTGGATTGATTTGTCTATAAATGGAACAGTACCCTGTACTGTTACATTTGATCGTTTTGAGTGAGTTCTTCTCCTCAATTCAATCCTTTCATCTTGTGCAATCCAACCTTGGGGTATCAGGCTGAGGGGGAGTTTAGTCTGTAAGCACGCTTTGTAATCTTTTGATTGACTTTGTAATCTTTCAACTAATGCAAATCATGTGCTTATCAAAACTATTTTCTTCCTTGATTGTGTTTACAAAGTTTGTTGTTCATTTCCGCTGCACTTTACTTGTTTTCATATTCATTTATTAATCAATTTACACAAACAAACACAATCATGAGAGTCTCAGATCCTAATAATTGGTATCAGAGCCTGGACAATCAAATTCGGTCTAACAATCAATTTGACATAACAGTTCGGCTCAAAATTCATTGATACTAAGGTTGGTTGTATTTAGTTGAAAAACAGAGTAACAAATAATAACGGTTAAAGTTGCTATTCAAATACTCTGTATAACAACCAAGATGTCATAAGACACACAAATCTCACACAACAAGTGATATCATGCACAAGATACTCATGGTTTTAGATCTAAAAACATATCTGTTAAACTATGGGATTAGTGCTTATTTTCAAAATTGATTTCAACTGTTGTTATGAAATTTGTGATATCATTATATTATATGCTAAAGTATGAACCTCTGTTTAACAAAAGCCTATGTTCATAAAAACCTTAGTGTTTTTGCTAACATAAAAAGAGGGAAATGAAAACTTTAGTCATAAGGACTTATGTGTTGAAAATAGGTTGAGATCCTCAAAAGGAACAAATCAACTCTGTTAAAATACATCAAGTAAATAGGATAATCCGTATCATATGTAATGTGAGATTGTTAAAAAATTTGTATAAATATGGCTAAATCTCTTAAAACATTACTACAAAATGATTCTGGATTAAGTATTCCTTCAATAAAGACCTCCCAGTAAGTATTTCATTACTTATGAATGGGAAGGGTAAAAAGGGAAGAAGAAAATTCACAAAAACTCAGAAGTGTGTTGATCTCAAAACTTTTGAAGTCAAAAGAAAAGAGTATAAACATAAAACACTTAAGAGTCAAAGTTTAGGGTAATAATGGTCATTAAGCAACTGTGTGCATTCATCTGTTCAGGAAAAGGTTCAGGTAAAAATGGAAATTCCGGTGAATGAAGTTCAAGAGGAATAGACAAATCTTCAAAATCATCTCATGGTAACAAGATCTATAACTGGATCTTCAAAACTCATGTGTCCATGTGTCCTCATGTTTGCAATCAACTGACAAGAAAATGGTACTAAACAGTGGTCAAAACGTATTCAAAGTTTCCTACCACTGCTGTCAAACCACTGACCATTTTCATAAACTTGAGAATGATATGATTACGTATTTTATTGTAAATATACCAGATCCTTTTGATGTTGTTCTCAGAAAAGCCTTTAACCATTTTTTTTACAAAGGATTTTCTCAAATAACCAGGATATATTATTCGTTTTTTTTAAGAATAATATATTTTGAACTTTTGCTTGTTTTTGTTGGCAATAGTTTCAATTTCCTATCAGAATATAGTACCTTATTTTTGTTGGTATTATTGTCCTCATAAATGGGTCAAAAGGAAATGGTGCATATGTCAAGGTCATGTCATACTCAGGTTTGTTTTAAACACTAATCAAAGGTTGATTGCTAAACAGTGCTTAAACTACTGGGGTACTCATGTTTATTTTCATATTAAACGAAAATGAGTTGCTTTAGCAAAAAGTTTTCACCATCTGGGGTACCAAACCACTGTCAGTAATTCGTAAGAACTTCAAAAGGAAATTGACATGTGGCAAAACCTTGAATGAAAATTTCTTTAAAAAGTTGCTGACAATGAACTTTCAAACCATTGCCATTGCTTTAACCCTAACCACTGTTTTTGTTCAAACGTCTGTTTACTAAATACTGTCCACTGCTGAAAGTTAGCCACTGGTCTTTCATTTTCTTGACAAGTACTGATGTTCAAAATCAGTATCTTAACCACTGATATGCTATCCACTGATAGTAAAAATCATCCACTGTTATCACATTATTACCGTTGTAACCACTGATGCTTGCTTCATCAGTGGCTCTTAAAACAACTGTCCTCCACTCTTCATCCATTTCATCAGTGTTTAACACGTGGTCAGTTTTTAGCAATCAGATCATAATAACCGCTGCCACATCAGCGATCATTTTTCCCTTAATAAAACCCTGATCAAAACCACCAAACAGGCTTTTACACTGTCGAATTGAATTCTAAAATTCTCTTCTCAAAGCAGTTTCAAACCCTTCCTCCCAAAATCATTTTTCGTTCTTCTTTTAAAAATGACGAAATCGAAATCAAAATCACAATCAAAATCGAAGCCATCATCATCTTCTAAAGAGGTTGCTCAAACGGCCTCGGAATCCATCGAAATACCCTACAAATCCCCGCACAATTATCTGGGTCTACTCACAAAACCCAGCAACAACCACACATTCGATTCCATCATTGACACAATATCTACATCAAAGTACAAAACTTTGCTTACCGCAGATGCTCCTATTTATCTGCAAACCCAGAGAGAGTTTTGGGAAAAGGCTACGCTTGAAAAACAAGATGATAAAGTCATTGCCATCAACTCCTCGATACAGGGTAAAGAGATTCAAATTACACCGCAATCAATCTCCGAAGTCTTCAAACTCGATGATCAGAAAGGTAAAACTTCCTTTGATAAAGCCGAGATGAAAACTGATTTCGTAAAAAGGGGATATGCAGAACAATCAAAGGTAGATACCTTACAAAAAGGTTACTTCCCTTCTGCACCAAGGTTTTTATTTCACACACTTCTGATGTGTGTTTCAAATAAAACAACAACTTTTAATGAAATACCATTAAAGATTCAATGTCTGGGTTATGCTATTTTAAATAGTGAAAATTATAACTATTCCCAGGAGATCTTTAATGACTTGATAAAAATGTTGATAGCAAATCATTTTTACTTTTTCCAAGATTCTTAAGTTATTATTTTAAACAAAAATTTGAAAAAGAAAATGAAAATTTGCTAAAACAAGGTGTCTATTTTCAAATAAAAAGTTTAACACCTGAAACATTCACTAGAATGTTGGCACCTATAAAAACAAAAGCAGAGGTGCCTGAGCAGAATTTAGCAGTTACCACTGCTCCTCAGACATCTGCTGCTGAGCCCACTGCTCCAGGTGATCATAGTAGCACTACCACTGCTTTGAAACCCACACCTGCCACTACCAAAAAGACCAAAAAGAAAACATCCAGAAAACCCACCAAAACCAAAACAAAGGCAACTCTGGAAGATGAGATCCCAGAGCAACTGCCAGTGACAAAACAAATGTAACCACAAACCACTGCTGCTACTTCATCACAGCAGTTGGTAGAAAGATCTCCACCATTGCCTCTAACTCCTCCTGCATCCTCACAAAAGGATCAGGTTGTAAGCACAGGGACCCCACAATATGAAGCTCTGGACCCAATCGGATCCATCTTCCTCAGTCCTGATCCCAAGGACATGTCTCTTTCAACACCCATACCCTCACCAATCATAATGCCACAAACAATAATACCCTTGTTTCATGCAGTTGCTATAGCTCAGACACAAACCAGTTCCTCTCTATCACCTGTCACTGAGAGTATACTCCCACAAGTGACTGGGTCTGATGCTACTACTCCTGCTATCCCAGCAACAAATGAGGAGGTTACACCCCCTGAGTTACAAGTAACTCTCGGTGGTAGTTCAAGTGGAGCAGCAACTACAACTGATAGATCAACAGATCTTCAGTTGGACAGTTGTTTCATAAGTAAGACTCCCTTGAAGGCAATTTCTTCTATAGCACCTTCGGTAACCACCAGTGAGTTAGTTTTAACCACTGGTACCATCAAAGGATTATCAAGTGCTGAAGAAAGAAGTCCCCAGTACCAAGAACAAGGGGCATCAATGAGTGATTTTTGGGACTCAGTTCCTAAGTCACACATTGATACAACTACTGCTGGTGGGGAATCAGATGATCCCATTAACGTGGGTGATGATTCAAAATATCAGGGATTGACGGGCAGAGTTGAGAAACTTGAAACATCAGTTGCTGAAATAAAGGATATGGTGTAGCAGCTGTTAAAAGCTCAGAAAGCACAATCCACTGCTGTTCCACCTCAAGCACCTGCTCCACCACAAGCACTCGCTGCAAATGAGCTCTGGAATCTTTTTCAACCCTTGCTAGAAAAGCAAAAACAAACAGCTGATCAGCAGCATGAAATGCATATAAAAATGCTGACAAACATGGTGGAGTCCAAGCAGACATCAAGATACTCAAGCAGACATCAAGGCTATAAAGGCCAGCATACAAAGGACTGCTCATGGTGAAAAAGTTCCCTCCACTATCCTCTTCATGGATAACCCCCTTCCAGATAATGCCAAAAAAGGGGAGAAAATCAAGTTGAAGAAGAAGGGAATAGAAGATGGGCTGTACATTGAACCAGATCAAGAAAAACAGACATCTAAACTTCAAACCACAAAACCTCAAACTATCATCCAAACAGCTGATACAACAGTAGTTACAAAAACTACTGTTAGTCAAACAACTGTCATCTCATCAACACACACGACTTCACCACACACCACCAAAACCACTGCCCTACCACCATCATCATCTAAAATCACATCATCCTCAGTACCTCCTGTCATAAAACAGAAGACAGCAGATGTTACAACATCTGCTGTAATGACAACAGTGGTTGAAGCACCAGTTGTTTCAACAGCTGTTTGTCAATCACAAACCACTGTCACTCAATCTCAAACCACTGAGCCACCCAAAACATCATCTGCCTCTCCTATAAAAAAAGGAGAAGGATCTTCATACCTTATGATACAACCCTCATCACCACCATCAAAAACTACTTCATCATCTTTAAGAATTAGCCTTCTCCTTTTTGTTTGAGGAGGGACTGATGATGTTTTGGGTGGCTCAGTGGTTTGAGATTGAGAGACAGTGGTTTGTGATTGACAAACAGCTGTTGAAACAATTGGTGCTTCAACCACTGTTGTCATTACAGTAGATGTTGTAACATCTGCTGTCTTCTGTTTTATGACAGGAGGTACTGAGGATGATGTGATTTTAGATGATGATGGTGGTAGGGCAGTGGTTTTGGTGGTGTGTGGTGAAGTCGTGTGTGTTGATGAGATGACAACTGTTTGACTAGCAGTAGTTTTTGTAACTACTGTTGTATCAGCTGTTTGGATGATAGTTTGAGGTTTTGTGGTTTGAGGTTTAGATGTCTGTTTTTCTTGATCTGGTTAAATGTACAGCCCATCTTCTATTCCCTTCTTCAACCCCTGCTCAAAAGCAGAAGACATCTACTGACACATCAGTAGTTGTAATGACAACAGAGGTTGAAGCACCAGTTGTTTCAACAGCTGTTTGTCAACCATCCACCACTGCTCTCATCATTCCTACATCACAACCAAAATTCCCTCCAAAGCTTCACAAAAGAAAAAGAGAAACAACTCAGGCTACTGATGAAAAGTATGATCCTGTTGCTGCTAAATATCCACTGGAATTAGAAGCTGTGAAAAATGAGATGAAACAATTCTACACTGAGGATGATCCTTCAAAAAGGAAATTTCCTTCTCTCATAGGCTTCATAATTCCAGAAAACATGGATGAATATCTCGAAATGAAAGCAAGGCAAGCTAAGATAAGAGCCAAAGTTGAATGCAAGGATCAAGGTGATGAAGCCATTTTGGAAAGAAGGGAATTCCTACTCACCAAAGTCAAACAAATGGAAGAATATGCAAGTGATCTGAACAAAGAAATGTCAAGCCTATCTCCTGAAGCAGATCAACGAAAAGAATTGAGAAAAGAATACCTTGCATACATAATGAAAGAAAAGTTCTATCCTGCTGAAGAAATACAATTCAAAGAATGGCCAATAGTTGCATTAAAGCATGAGGCTAACAGAATTGAAAAGATTAAAAATGATCCAAGAAAGAAGAAGACAGCTCTAAATTGGAACAAATACAGGAAGCTTATAGCTGATCTTACTTCTGAATATAAAAGAAAGAAGCAGGAGCTGGTGGATGCAAGGGTGGATACTGCAAATGCCATAGCAAAATGGACGAAGCAGCAAACAGATGAAGCTTATGAAAGGCTTAAGAAACGGAGGATGACAGTCTCTGACACTCCTAAAAAGTCTAACTACAAAAAGCTAAAGGAGCAGATCAAGACTTTTGAAACACTGATCAATGCATCAGAAACCTCTGTCACAATGTTGAGAAAAGAAAAGAGGGAACAACTGACTGTTGGAGAAGAAAAAGAAAAAGAAACTGATCATTTTGAAGAAGCCATCAAGAAAATGGCTTTAGATAAAGAAAAATTAGCAAAGCTACAAGACCTTACCAAAAAGGTTTTGAGCCAATCATCATCAGCGGACATCACAGACAGTGAGCTTGATCAACAACAAAGACAAGAGCTGATTGACAAAGAAGCTGCAGAAGACATAGCTGCAGCAAATGAAGTCATAGAAGAAGCTTTCAAAAGAATGTCTGAAGTTCAGGATACCGCTTTACAATTTTTCTCAAGGCCAAAATCTCCAAGCTCATCAGGAAATAAATCTCTCCCAAGAAACCCATTTGGTTTAAAAATACTAAAGTGGCTCTCTGATCAAAAGACCCATGTATTGACTCTGGTCAGAACCAATGGAGAAGTGAAGCATATAACAAGGAATCAAGCACTAGGCCTGGGTGTTAAAGATCTACAAGATCTCCTTGAGCTTACACTGTGCCGGGATGAAGATGATACAAGTTCTCAGGATTTTAAACTGAAATTTAAAGAACAAGTCAAAGAACTTCTGATGAGAAATAAAGATCCAGAATAAAGAAGGGTTTTGGCATTATCTGTTCCAGGGGGAGATTGTTGGGATTGAACCCTACCATAGGAACAGATAATGAAAGCCAAAACCGGATCATGACAGTGGATTCACAATAAACAGCTGTTTACACTAAGTCTTTTCCCTTGAAAGTGATTATAACTGTTGTAGGCCTTATATCCACTGCCCGCATACAACTGCTGCTGATCTGCATAACTACTGATGAAACCTAGAAGACTGCTGAGAACTAAGCACTGCTGGTACAAACTGCTGATGACAAAGCACTGCCCAATCAAGGACTGATCAACCTTGAGGAAAGCACTGATGAATAGAGAGAGCAGTAGTTTAGTATATCATCTGTTTTTATGTATAGTCAGTGGTTAGGTTTAGCAGTGTTTGTATGAGAACAGTAGATACAGGTTGTTAGGCTGTTAGACGTCGCTTTCATGGTGACGTCAGCTGAGATGCCTCAGTGGATTGGTTTGTCTATAAATGGAACAGTACCCTGTACTGTTACATTTGATCGTTTTGAGTGAGTTCTTCTCCTCAATTCAATCCTTTCATCTTGTGCAATCCAACCTTGGGGTATCAGGTTGAGGGGGAGTTTAGTCTGTAAGCACGCTTTGTAATCTTTTGATTGACTTTGTAATCTTTCAACTAATTCAAATCATGTGCTTATCAAAACTATTTTCTTCCTTGATTGTGTTCACAAAGTTTGTTGTTCATTTCCGTTGCACTTTACTTGTTTTCATATTCATTGATTAATCAATTTACACAAACAAACACAATCATGAGAGTCTCAGATCCTAATACAGATCAACAGGATGATTGTGAGCTTCAGATGGGTCAGCCATGATGAAGCTTTGAAGGCTACAAACCAAGTAGTAACAATTGGTTTAATCATAGTGAATTGTCGAATTTGATGATTAAATAGCCATGGTGCAAATAAACCATATAGGCCAATAGATAGTATTTAATTTATTTGATTATGTTTTTGCCTAGGTTTTTAAATAAACCATCTTTGGCGTTTAAACAGGATATAATCCTTCATATTTATTAGACAGGGGACATAAGTCACGACTGTCAATGTCGTACCGGCATTTTATATAGTACAAGGGCTTATTCCCAAGGACTTTTTGATGGCACAGAGGCCTTGTCACTAGGGAAATTTTAAAACATAATCAATGATTCCTTTGGATCGGAAAATTTCATAGTTCATTGTCTTGACAAGAAGTTATGAAATAAAACTATCTTTTTCATGTATACATCTTTGCCCGTAGGTATACATCCCAGGTGGATGTTTAGATGTGTACATCATGTTCGACGTTTATTAGCCATGATTCCTACTGATAATTTAGGCTAAATAAGGGGTTTGAAAGTTCCTGTTATAAAGATGACAAGTATGATTTTATCGCATCACTGTTGTCGGGAGTGTTAACATATTTACAATGTTACAAGGATTTGAATCCTTTGAATAGGTTCTACCATCTTGGCCTCGTCTGAAATGACATATAGGCTAGGTCATACCTTTAAGATTGTTTTTAATATGTATACTGCAGAAAAGGAAAGATATTTATTTTATTCTGGGTTTTCATTATAATCATCCTCAATTTAATTAAATTATAATTATGGCACAAAAAGCCAAGTCACAAGGACAAAATTATAAGCCAAGATTTTACAGAATCGAGGCATTTAGGGTTGAATCAAAGTTCATTACCTTTTCTTGACAGGGAGTTGTAGGCTACGACTGTCTTTAGTCTCAGAGGACGTTAATTATAGCCCGTAGGCACTTCATCCTTAAGGGATGATTATATAAATGAGGGAATTTAGAATAACCCAATTTTAAGAATGACTTATGTGGTTTTATCGAATCACCATTTTTCAAACGTGTTAACATGTTACAGATGTTAACAAGGATTTGAATCTCTTGAATAGGTTCTACCATCTTGGCCTCGTCTACAGTGACATTTAGGCTAGGTTTTACCTTTAAGATTCTTTTTAATATTTAACGCAGAACAATCCTAAATTGAGATGCTTAACAAGGATCTGAATCTAATTGAGGAACTACCATCTTGGCCCAGTCTTAAAATGACACATGGGCTAGGTATTGTCCTTTTTAGATTTTGCCATTTTATTATAATGGTAGATCTTATAAAAGGAATGATACTTTTCATTTATTTCATTTATTATATACATTGATAAGATGAAATTTTGATAAGCATTCCAAGGATTTTAAAAGGGTACGGAATTTCCCTGAACGGGACTTGAAAGAAATGATGTTGTCCATGAAGGGACTGAAAGATAAGTATGCCCTTATAAGGACTTACTAAGGAAACGAACGTCAGCAAAAGGAGTTTCTTCTTCATTTCATTTCTAAATGTTTTCTCCTCAGTTGCACGCTTATCCTAATCGCAGTACAAGGCTCCGCATTCCTCGGCTTCGGATGGGGAGGATCTCCCTTACGACTCCTTTGCTTGGCGACATATTAAAAGTATATAAAATTGAAAGCAATAGTTCTCCGAATAGAGATGAGAGCATTCCTATGTTAAGTCTAGACTCAGAAGGTCAAGGAATGTGCTACTGTGTCATTGAGATTAAACACAAAAGGATAGTGTTTAATTCACTGAATGTTGGCTCTGATACCAACTTGTCACACCCCGATATTTCCACGTACTACCGGTGGGCCAGGTGGGGAGTATCGTGACGTAGTTGATATCATCATAGTCAAACAACACAAATTTAAATACACAGCGGAAGCAAAAGATAGATTCATTTCAACTAAATAAAATTGTAATATTGAGTATCACAAAATAGTTGAAACAGATCCACAAGCGGATCAAATAAAAAGGGAATTGTTCAACAGACTTTAAAGGCATCTAAAGCTTACGAGACTTGAGTAGTGATGCCTGGAGTAGCCAGCCTATTCCGTCTAGTACCTGCACTTAGCCTTTTTGGAAAATACGTCAGGTTACACTGGTAAATACAACTTAACTGACTCATTTTGAAAAGAGTTTAAAAATTAATTTGAATGCACTTAGGCAAAAATATCTTTTATAACTTGGGACAATTATTCAAAAATAATCTTGTATACAGTTTTACTTATTTGTCGTCCGTCAGTGCCGGTTTGTAGGGCCGGTCTAGCTTAATTGACACGCCACATGTATAATACCCACAAGGCGGATTCCTTTAAGTGGGCTACCAGTTTTTACATATGCAACTGTCAAGTGTACGCCTACACCCCGTGCTTAGGTCGTGGCCATTTCTTCGAATGATGCCAAGTATATCCGAGACATGGTCATTTAACCCCCAAGGGCCATACACCAAATAATACAGAATAAAGCGAGTTATGTAAATACATTAATCACAATCCGATTTAAATGACTACATACCCGACCAAGCGGTACTTTTATAGTACTGTATCCCAAGCCCGTATAGGGAAAATAAGTTAAGAGTATTTACCTGAGCAAATTTATACAATTTATCCTAGCCGTATACCACCAAGCAAGTACAGATAGCTTTTACTAGGCTCCTAAATTTGGAACAAAGGTTTTTAATAACCTATTAGATTCCTAATGGGTCTTTAATTAAGCCTAAGCTTAGACCGGTTAGTTTTAAAAAGGAAGACACGGTTCAAACGCATGATAAAGCGAAGACCAGTTTAGAATGTGGTTTTGACCCGACAAGCTTGTATGCTTGTTTAATATGGGTAACTTAAACACATTCTGAATTTTGAGACAAAAACGATATGGTTTGACCCGTTTCGGCTAATATATGCAAACTAGTTACATACGCCGATCCGAACGAGAAAAGTGCGTAACGAGTAACCAAATGAGTCATATACAAGTTTACTAAGTTAATATGCCCTAAATATGTTGTGATATCAGTAGGATACCTTCCATTATGCCCAAAACGAGTTTAAGACCAATTTATGCCCCGTAGGGGTATTTTGGTCATTTTAAAGGTTATAAGAGAGTTTAAATATCATTCTGAGTTACAGGTCTGATTAAATCAGTAATTATACTTAATTTAATAAGTCATATCAGTAGGGTATCACATATATGTGAAATTTATTAATTATAACCATACTATGCACCGTAGGGGCATTTTGGTAATTCCACATAGGCTTAAAAAGGGCAAAACAGAGAATCTAAGTTTAAAACTTTTGCTTACTGTTAAAATATAGAAATTTACTGAAAATATCAGTAGGCATCAACCCTTATATATTTAAACTAGTTTCGATACATACTATGCGTTAAAAACGCTTAGAAAAGGCGATTTGGAGCCATTTTCGGGTTTTGTATAGAAAGCTGATATTTTTATTATTCCAAAAGGTTCAAAATATTTTATTTATCATATTAGATCAGTAGAAAAAGGTTTGGGGTCAAAAGGATTTGTAAAACTCATTTTATAGCCCAAAAGTGCAAAACCGGCAATTACCGAATCAAGCCTAGAACCCTATGTTATGCTCAGCCTAAAAATAAATAAAAATCTTTAAAATCCCAAAATATTATTTTATATCAGTAGGTAAAAAGTTTGGTCTCAAAAATTGGGTTTAGATAGGATATACGCTAATTACGTCGTTTAATTAATAAAAGGCTTTCTAATTACGCTATTGAGCATAACTCCTAATCTAGACCTCAAACTGATGTCAAATTTTAGGGACAAGTTTATAAATCAGTAATAAAGATTATTGTCCTCTCACATTTTCAAAATCCTCGTTTTAGGGTCAAAAGGGCATAACGGTCAACATTTAGGCATTTAACGGAAACAAGCATGACCTAGGATTTCTATGGAACCAAGTTGTATAACCTCGGAGGGTTATACTAACCTATAACCTGGTCCTAAAGGAATCCTAAGGCATATCTAAACTAAGCTAAATTGGGTCAGGACTGAAAGTTAAAGCAAAAGTCAACTTTTGCGACTTTCGGTTCCGAACCGAGCCTATACTTAGAATTGTCGGGTTGAATCATGCTTAGACATGTTCAACTAATATTTACCAATTTATTAAAGAGAGAAAACTGATTTTATGGTTTTTATATTAATAGTTATTAATTTTATTTAAAACTAACCCGATTGACTTTTATTTGACCCGACAATTTAACTAAGTAAACGTGGTAATTAGGAGGTGCCCTTTTGAGGGTTTAACACCTACCTAATTACGGTCACGTAGCCATGTTCGTTACGAACAATGGCTCAACCGTTTAAAAGTCAAAGCGTTTATCGAAAACCATTGACTTTTCGGTTTAAAACGCTAAATAATTAAACTAAGCACGAAAGGACACTTACAAAGGGTCCAAACAAGGATGGAATTGATCTAGGATGTTCAGGTATGAAGCACAAAGGCCCCAATTTAGAACAATTCAGATCATGGGTGAAATGAGAGCAAGAATCAAGTGGGTTTATATAGGATTTTGAGAACCGTTAGGATCGTTCCTCGATAACCGTGCTTAAATCTTGGTCCTACATGTGTGCCCATGGTTTCTAAATACAATGGGTGTTGAAAACCAGCTCATGGTATTGAGAATTTTACCTAAAAGCCCTTGAAAAATGATAAAAATGCTGAAAATATGAATCTGTCCAGACCTGGGTGTAGGCTACGCTACGCTGCAGGGGGCGTAGCATACGGCCTGCACAGCTCAAACAAACTTTCAAAAGTGCAGTTTTGGTCCCTGCTTGCATAATAATGTGTTTCTGACACATCTAACGCCTGTTAACCTCATTTCAAGGCTCTAACATGATGCCTAAATATAGGGGACATGAAACATGCTAAAAAACATGTCGGATGTCGGATCGTTTGGCCGTGCGGTCACGTTGTTCATCTAATTACGACGAAACACGGACTAAACGCAAAAAACGATCCAAACTACGCGACGAATGGAATTTTATCAAGCCATACACTAAAATAAAATATTTTAGTGCTTACATAAATTTTTGGGTGCCCGGGTATATTCAGAATGTGAGATATGCGCGAAAATGCAAACTTGTGCACTTTTTGACACTTTTAGTCCCTGCATGACTTAAAAGTTTATTTTTGCGCATCAAACACCTCCAAACCTATATCTAAGCTAGGTAAGGGATATTTAGGGTATGTTTAACTTACGATCATATTCCAGAAGGTCCGATCCCCTACGAATCGACATACTTTTGCAGTTTGACACAAATAGTCCTTTAATTGCGCTAAGTAGCGTGAAATGTCGTTTAATGATATCCAAGCCTTCCATGGCCCATATTGATCATTCCCAAGCATATAATTAAATATTACTATGCTCCTGTTCGCTTAAATGGTCACCGAAAGGCGTAGATTCAAAAGTTGACGCTTTAGGCCCCTCTATTGCGCAAACTTGCGCATCTCATCATTTAATAGCATTGAAGCCTCATTTAATCCATATTAGTCATTCTTGAAAGTATTATTGAACATAACGATGCTTCGGGTTTGCAAAAAGGTCATTCAGAGGTATAATTAAACATATTGACACTTTTAGTCCCTCTAACTTGCAAAGTTGCGCGTAACTTTACTTATAGGCATAAAAACCTTAGATGGCCAATAGTTGGCATTCCCGAGAGTATAATCAAATATCATGAAGCTCCCGGTTTGTTAAATGGTCACTCATAGGTAAGAATTAACATGTTGACACTTTTAACCCTTTATTGCGCAAACTTCCAATTAATTACGCAAACGGCTACACTTGATTGACAAGTGGCTCATTTGTGAACATAATCATTGTGAGAGGTTATTTGGAAACTTATTTTAGGTATGCTAACACTTTCAGTCCTTTTATTATCAAAGTTTTCTAATTTTTGAAAAATTAGTCCCTTAAATTCAACATTGGACTTTATTAGGGTTTATTACACGTGTCAATACATCATTGGACGTGATTTTACGAGGTGTTACAATAACCATCGTGATTACGCTCATGTTATGAAGTTCGAACGAACTTCGCATTGACCATAAACTGGTCAAAACAGAAAGTCAAACGCAGTTTGACTTTAACGATAAACACGAAAGAAAAGAACGAAAGAACACTTACAGAAGGTCCCCACAAGCTCCTGATCCGATTTACTCTCAGGTATGAAGCATAAACTTCAACTTAGAGAGCCAAAAATCAGATTCAAGTGTGATTTTGCAAGGAATGAAGGTGGGTATTTATAGGAATTCTAGAACCGTTAGGATCGTTCCTCAAAAACTGAGCTTTGATCTGGGCCTTACATGTGTGCCCATGGTTTTCTAAAACCATGGGAGCTCCTAATAATGGACTAGGTTCATTGAATACCAGCCCATGGTTTTGCAAAACCATGGGTTAAAACCACAACACTTCAAAATGGACTAGGTTCATTGAATCTGGTCAGAAATTTCAAAAATGGTCCCTGCACTTGTAAAACTTGATTTTTTTGCATTTTTAAGCCTCGTTAACCCCATTTCAAGGCTCTAAAATAAAGCTAAAGTATAGGGAACCCAAAACATGCTCAAAAGTATCTCTGATGTCGGTTCGCTTGGTCGTACGGTTGCGTTATTCGCTTAATTACGACGGAAGTCATAACGAACGCAAAAACGATCCAAATTAAGTGACGAATGGAATTTTATCATGTCAAACACTAAAATAAAATATTTTAATGCTTACATAAATTTTTGTATGTCCGGAAACATTCAGAACGTAAGATATGCGCGAAAATGCAAACTTGTGCACTTTTTGACGCTTTTAGTCCCTATTGATCAATAAAGTTTATTTTAGCATACCGAACCCCTCAAAGCCTATTTCTAAGCTATGTAAAGGTTATTTAGGGTATGTTTAACTTATGATCAAGTTCTGGAATATTCGTTACTATACAAATCGGTATAGTTTCACAGTTTGACACAAATAGTCCCTGCGATCGAACAAAGTTGATTTCAACACACCAAACCATTCAAAACTTATTTCTAAGTTACGTGGAGGTTATTTAAGGTATGTTAAGCCTATGTCACTATTCCGGAGTGTTTGTCGCGTTATACTGACTACGTTTACACACCAGTTTGCGTATAACCTTCCAGAACGCGATTTAAGGCTTGCAATCGGAATCGAATCGAATTGAAAAATCACCAAACACAAATACACACATAGAAACACCAAAACACATATAATAACACCAAAGCACATTGTTTTATTAATAATCATCATTGTTTTACATCGTACATCGATTACAGAACACAGTTGTCACAGTCTCCCCTACTTCAGGAAATTTCATCCCGAAATTTTAACTAGAGGAAACTTGTGAAAACAAATGCGGATACTTCGTCTTCATCTGGTCCTCACATTCCCAAGTAAACTCTGGGCCACGTTTGGACTCCCAGCGAATCTTGACCAAATGAATTCGTTTGTTCTTCAACTGTTTGTATGCACGGTCCACGATCTCCACGGGTTTCTCGACAAAGTGCATTGTTTCATCGATTCGAATCTCGTCGAGAGGAATGTGTAGATCAGTGTCAACTAAACATTTTCACAGATTAGACACGTGAAAAGTTGGGTGAATATTTCCAAGCTCTGGAGGTAGCTCTAGACGATAGGCAACCTTTCCAATTCTTTCCACAATCTTAAATGGTCCCACATATCGAGGTGCAAGTTTTCCTTTCTTTCCAAATCTCACCACTCCCTTCCAAGGTGACACCTTGAGTAGGACACGGTCTCCGATTTGAAATTCTAAGGGCTTGCGTCGCAGATCCGCATATCTCTTTTGACGGTTTTGCGCTGTCACAAGATTATCGCGGATTCTATTGATTTTGTCTGTTGTTTCCAGAACGAGCTCAGGTCCAGTAAGCTGAGCTTCACCGGTCTCGTTCCAACAGACAGGTGAACGACATTTTCGACCGTAGAGAGCTTCGAATGGTGCCATTTTAATGCTAGCATGATAGCTATTGTTGTAGGAGAACTCGATCAGTGGTAGATGAGAATCCCAGTTACCACCAAAGTCTATCACGCATGCTCTAAGCATATCCTCCAAAGTTTGAATCGTTCTCTCAGATTGGCCATCTGTTTGGGGATAATAAGCAGTGCTTAGATTCAGTTGGGTTCCCAAAGCAGATTGCATGGCCTTCCAAAAATGAGATGAAAATCGAGCATCACAATCGGAAATGATATCTAAAGGAACACCATGTCGTGATACAATCTCGTCTACATAGATCTTGGCAAGCTTCTCAGCAGAGAAATCCTCAGGGATTGGTAAGAAGAGGGCAGATTTTGTCAAACGATCAACTATAACCCAAATAGCATCATGACCTTTAGACGTACGCGATAACTTAGTAATGAGATCCGTGGCAATGTTTTCCCATTTCCAAACCGGTATCTCTGGTTGTACAAGCAAACCAGAAGGTCGTTGATGTTCTGCCTTGACTTTGAGACAAGTTAGGCATTTCGATACATACAAGGCAACATCCTTCTTCATACCAGGCCACCAGCACTGAGTACGAAGATCCTTGTACTTTTTATCAGCACCAGGATGGATAGAATATCGAGACTTATGAGATTTGTCCATTACCAAGGCGCGAAGATCGTCTTGTTTCGAAATCCACAATCGATCCTTAAAATAGAGAAAACCATCATCTTTCGCTTCGAGTTTAAGCTCAAGTTGACTTGGTAATTCCTTACCTATCAAATTTTGTGAAACACAAAATTGTTGAGCTTGAAGGACACGAGATTGAAGATCAGATAGAGTTCGAACAAAATGAAGTTTGACTCGTTCTTTTCGACTAAGCGCATCAGCTACGACATTCGCCTTACCAGGATGGTAGCGAATCTCGCAATCATAGTCGTTCAAGAGTTCAACCCAACGTCGTTGCCTCATATTCAGCTCTTTCTGATTAAGAATATGCTGGAGACTTTTGTGGTCTGTGAAAACCACACACTTTGTTCCATTGAGGTAGTGTCTCCAGATTTTAAGCGCGAAAACCACAGCTCCTAACTCAAGATCATGAGTTGTGTAGTTCTTCTCGTGAACTTTCAGCTGTCTAGATGCATATGCAATAACCTTACCTCGTTGCATAAGGACGCAACCAAGACCTAAGTTGGACGCATCGCAATAGACAACGAAATCATCGCTTCCCTCGGGCAGAGATAGAATAGGAGCATTACATAACTTCTGCTTCAGCGTTTGGAATGCTCCTTCTTGCTTGGATCCCCACTCGAAAGGCTTATCCTTCTGAGTCAAAGCAGTGAGTGGAACCGCAATCTTCGAGAAATTTGAAATGAATCGACGATAATAACCAGCAAGACAAAGAAAATATCGAATCTCTGTAGGCGTCGTTGGTGTATTCCAGACCTTAATAGCAGCAATCTTGGACGGATCCACATGAATACCCTGCTCATTGACTATATGACCCAAGAATTGAACTTCTTTAAGCCAGAATTCACACTTGGAGAATTTAGCAAAAAGTTGTTCCTTCTTCAGGAGTTCCAATGTTAAGCGAAGGTGTTGCTCGTGCTCGGCTCGAGATTTTGAATAAATGAGAATATCGTCGATGAACACAATAATGAACTTGTCCAAATAAGGTTTGCAGACCCTATTCATTAAGTCCATAATGATAGCTGGAACATTTGTCAAACCAAAAGGCATGACAGTGAACTCGTAATGCCCATATCTTGTTCGGAAAGCAGTTTTGGGAATATCTTCTTCGAGAACACGAAGTTGATGATACCCAGAACGCAGATTGATCTTGGAAAAGCATGAAGCACCCTGCAGCTGGTCGAAGAGATCATCAATTCGAGGTAGGGGATATCGATTCTTGATGGTGAGCTTATTAAGCTCACGATAATCGATACACATTAGAAAAGATCCATCTTTCTTTTTCACGAAGAGGACAGGAGCTCCCCAAGGTAAAAAGCTCGGTCGGATGAATCCTTTATCAGATAACTCTTGAAGCTGCTTTGATAACTCTTGCATCTCCAATGGTGTAAGACGATAAGGTGCTTTTGCAATCGGGTTGGCATTGGGTACAAGGTCAATATGAAACTCGACTTGACGAACTGGAGGCAAACCAGGCAGTTCATCAGGAAACACCTCCGGATAATCCCGAACAATCGGAATATCCTGAATACTCTTGTTCTTGCCTTTCTCCTCGGTGACATGTGCCAGGAAGGCAACATATCCTTTTCGTAAATACCTTTAGGCTTCCAAACACGACATAAGCTTCAAACCATCTAGTGGTTTTTCGCCACGAACTTCTAGAACATCGCTAGACGACAAAGGAATACGAACATTCTTATCAAAACAAACCACCTCAGTGTGGTGTTTGGTTAACCAATCCATTCCAATGATAATATCGAAACTCCCAAGTTGCATCGGTGTGAGGTCAATAGGAAAAAGATGGTTATCAAGGTTTAACTGACAATCACGAATAACAGAATCGAGAACAAGAGGTTTACCAGTAGCAACTTCGACAGATAAGGGTTTCCTCAGTTTGGTTCTAGATATCGCAAGCAAAGGCTCAAATGACAACGAAACAAAACTTCTATCGGCACCAGAATCAAAAAGAATAGATGCCAGTCGATTGTTAACAAGAAACGTACCGTTAACCACTTCGTTGTCGGCCCTCGCTTCGTTTGCATTCAAATTGTACGCTCGCCCACGAGCGGGATTCACATTGACGTTGACGTTCGCATTCGGGTTCGCGTTAGCATTCGCGTTTGCATTCACCAGTCTCAGACAGTTGTTGCGGAAGTGACCATACTCTCCACAATTAAAACATGAACCCGGTGGGAATCTCACAACATTCCCCTGACCCGGAGCTGGAACCTGAGCAACCTGATTCTGTCCCAAACGACAAACATTGGCCAAATGCCCAAGTCTACCACACGTTGTGCATTGTTTGAAAGCTTGTTGTGCAACGTGATGACCGTTGCAACGAGCACAATGAGGTGCGGTACCAGCATACGCTTTCTTTGCAGGTGGCTGAGCCGGTGTGTTCTGCGGGTTCTGAGCAGTCTGTGCTGTAACAGCAAAATTCTGGGCACCCTTTCGCTTCCTTGATTTCTTCGACGTCTCTCCTTCCTTAACCTTACCCTTTTTCTTGTCCTTCCCTGAATCAGTCGCCTTCTTTTTATCACCCTTGCGGGTGAGTTTACCCTTCTTGACTTAAGTCTCAGTCAGGGTAGCAGACAACTCGATTGCTTGACGAAGGTAGTAGGATTAACACCGGTCATAACCTCCAGAATAGAATCGGGTAACCCATCGATATATCTCTTGATTGCTTTCTCCAGAGGGGTAACCATGGTGGGACACAATAGACTGAGTTCTTCAAAACGATCCGTGTACGCACGGTGTTCAGCCCCATTTTGCTTTAAATCGTCAAACTCTCGCTCCAAAGCCCGAGTTTCGTGACGGGGACAAAACTCCTTCATCATGAGAGCCCGAAGCTCTTCCCATGTTTGTGCCAACGCCACTTCGGCACCCCTGTCGCGCATAATACCATTCCACCAGGTAAGCGCTCGCTTCTCAAACGCGCTCGAAGCAAATTCAACCTTACGCGCATTCGGACACTGCACATGTCTGAATGTGCTCTCGATACTCTCAAACCACTGTAGGAGCGCAGTTGCTCCTTGCAACCCATAAAACTTTAGCGGCTTCGCAGTATTGAAATTCTTGAAGTTACACGACGCATTGTTGTTGTTATTATTGTTGTATATCTCTTGGACTTGGGTCACAACACCGGGAATCACAGCAGCCACTTGCTGAGAGACCAGGGCTGCGATTTCTTCAATAGTAAAAGATTGTGCTTCACGTCGAGGAGGCATTGTCTAACAAAGAAACAGAGGAAATGATTGAGGTTGAAAAGCAAAAGAGGTATCGATAAGAGAGTCGATCATTTGTTCGTTACCTCGAATAAACAAATGACACGCAGAGACTAATCAAAGTAAATAGGTAAAAAATAATGTATCGTGAAGACATGCTCGCCTATAAGTGAACACTCACCCCAAGATGTGACAACCCGAGTTTCAAGGTCTCTATTCGATTACCCTACCCCACTCGAAAACACTCTAGCCGGAAACCCCCCCCCCCCTGCGAAATCACCCATCACGAAAACACACAAGTGTTTTCGTCAATCGGTGGGCCGGCGAAATCAACACAAGGGCCTCGGGCCCAATAGCAATGTTTTAATTAGTTGTTAGCCCACTTTGATTAGTTTTTATCCTTCTAAACTTGTGAACGTAAACTCTATTCCTCAACAAACCCTACTTCTCTCTAAAACTTGCGATCGACAGTAGACCCCCTCTGGTCGAGACTTCAGCCTATCAATCAAGCCTTTTCGGGTTAGTAGACTCTTATTACGTTAGTTTTAGTTACTGATTATCGATCTTGCTAGTTCATATTGGTCGATCTTGTTTATGTGTGATCTTAAGTTACATCAAATGGATATATGGATATATGATATATTGAAACGTGACAGAATACTATGATTGAGATAATTGGCTGATTACTTGATGATAATCTTTGATTTAGACTATATCCGCATCATAATATATAATTCTAGTTTCTTGTCAATTATTCATAAGCTTGGTAGATTGTATGGTTTGATAAGCTCGGCTGATGTGATGTTCGTAAAACATGAATTCGTAATAGGTTGTCATGGAATGGATTTGCATGTTAAGCACTGAATTATATTGACACATAAACGGGACTGGTATTGATTTAATATACATGAGTTTGATTATAGAGTAAAACATGAATTGGAATATAATATTGATAGGTAGTATTATGGGGGTGAAGGGTTAGTTTAGTAATGGCCGACATATTGGTTATTATCACACATGATCCTGACAATGCAATCACCATACTCACATGCAAATATTATTACTTATTCAGGTATATATGGCCGACAATAATCATTTTATTGGAATGCAACTTATCTCTTTAAACACTTTGACTTTATGTGACCATCAAATGCCATCTTAGGCCATGATAAACTTATAAGATGAATGTGTGAAATTTAAGAAATTGTTGAATGATAGAAATTTTTTAGAACTGCACACATGCCACTCGATCACACACTATCGATCGGCCTTAGACTTATGAGACTGCACACTTATATGATTGATGTTTTGGACTGCTAGGTGCTTGTTTTAAACATGGAATGTAATGTGAACTGATATAGCGTATGAGTATCTGTTAGACAAAGGTACATTAATAACGGACTAATGTGTTACACGACTTTTTGTTATGACTTGCATAGTGAAATGTGTGTTACTGTATGCTACTTGTGTAACTTGTACTGAGGATACGTGATATACGTGACTATTAAACTGACTATCATTGGTAACCACGTTAGGATCTGGTTGACTAATTTGGACGGATAACATAACATAACAAACCGAGCAAACCAAGGTGAGTTCACACTAACCAAGGCATGGGATTCCCAGGGGTTGGGAATGGGATTGGATAACTACTCGTACAACAATTACATTGAAACTAATTACTATTGTCCTCGGATTGAAGGGCACGTACGTAAAACCTACGTACAATTATACTTACTACTGTCCTCGGATTGAAGGGCACGTACATAAAGCCTACGTACACGATCTTAAGACCATCACCTCTATCAAAGGAAGTCCCTCAATTATCGACTTAATCGCCGAGGCCTAGGGCGAGCGGGTCATTAGTTAATAGCGCTATTAGGTTTAACAAACCTCACACCGTGCCAGTCGGACGGGCGTGTACTAATGGACTATGGGCAAAGGGTCAATGCTGATAGACATTGACTTAGGGCACCTCTTACATTTTCGTAGCAGTCGATACGCGTGGTCTTGTAACACATGGGAAGCCCCCACTAATCATCGCGCATATGCCTGGACTGGCCGCGATAAGGATTAATACGATACATGGTTTACAAAACGAACATACGATTTACGAAATGAATACTTTAACCAAACAACCAAGTGTGAACTCACTCAACTTTGTTGTTGATTCGTTGCTACATGCCTTGCAGGTCATTAGGTACTCATGGAGCTTGCACAGGGAGGAACAGTCGTTGTGGGACTGTGCCATGCTTTAAACATTACTTTATTTCATATTTAATACTTGCTATGGGTTTTACAAATTATGCATCCGCTAAATACTTAACTATGCTTTGGTTTTTGAACACCTTTCATATTATTGGTTGAATTATGTTAACTTACATGCTTGTTCAATATGATTGGTGGCTTGATCCTGGTCAGTCACGCCTCCAAGCGATGATACTCCGCGTGTGGATTTTGGGGGTGTGACAGATTGGTACAGAGCCATTGGTTATAGAGAACTTGGTTTTAATAAAGGAAAACGTTTTTGTTAAAACCAGACTATAACCTGTACAGTGCTCTACGATCCACAACGACGCTTCACTCCACGTGCAAGGCTCCACATTCTAGGTGATATGGTTTATGTTTTATTGCCTACTTGCTAGATTACATAGAACTATTCTCATGGTATGCTTAGATAAACGTAGCAACTATAGTTTGAAAACACATTTGTGCTTGCTCCCTACTGTCACTCCACACTTACACACGTTCGCGACACCTTTCCTATTTGTGTTTCCTTTGATGTGAGATCATGAGGGAACGTGTGAACCTAACTCAAGCCAGCTAACGACTCTTATCAACGAACAAGTTACGGAAGCACTCGCAGCCGCTCAGGCAGGAGGTATAACCTGCTATTCTGAACCTAACCTAGGATGATAGATCCTACTCTCATGACCCAACTCTCGCGCTTAACCCTGTCTTTTCTTCCTCGCGCAACAAGGTCAGAACGCTCAGCCGCCTGTATGCACATTTAAGACGTTCATGGACTGTCGTCCTAGTACTTTTAGTGGCACTAAAGGAGCTGTTGGACTCCTCCATTGGTTTGAAAAGCTCGAGTCTGTCTTAGAGATGTGTGAATGTCCTGAGGCTCGCAGGGTGAAGTACGCCACTGGTACTCTCGAAGGCACTGCGCTAACATGATGGAACGCGCATTGAGCTGTACCTCAAAGGCTTAGTACCAGAGATTCAAGGTCATGTGACTTCTGCCAACCTTGCTACCATCCAGGATGTTACTCGTCTTGCTCATCGTCTCACAGACCAGGCAGTGGAATAGAACAAGCTGCCTAAGCATATTGGTGCTACTACTATTATTACTTATGCTACTTTCAATAACAACAAACGGAAGTGGGATGGAACCTCTAGTAAGGGTTCAACTACGGTTCAGTCGCAAGCACAACAGCGAAAGATCAATGACCAGAGTCCTGGTCAGCAACCTTCTGGTAGTCAAGGGCAGGGTGGAATCGATGTAAATTGCACCACAGCGGGCCGTGCAACAAAGATCGTTGTCAGGAATGCAACAAGCTTGGTCATGAAGCCAAAGATTGTAGAAGCTCACGTCCTGCAAACAAGAACCGACAACAGCAGCCACAAGCTCCACAGAATCAGCAGCAACATCAGGGTAACAAGGGATGCTATCAGTGTGGTGCTGAAGGTCACTTCAAGAGACACTGTCCACAGTTGAACCAGAACCAAAATCAGAACCACTACCAAGGAAACGGGAACAATAATGAAGGCAACAATGGGGGTAATAACGACGACAATGGTGCCAGGGGTCGAGTGTTTGTGATTGGTCAGGGTGATGCTAGGAATGACCCCAACGTATGATGATTCTGACATCGTTATTGTTATGGATTGGTTATCCCAACACCGAGCAGAGATTATTTGCAACGAGAAGATTGTCCGTATTCTTCGTTCAGATTATGAACCACTCATGATTCATGGAGACAAGAGGGGTGCTGTTGAGAGCACCATCTCTTTCCTTAAGGCTCAGAAGTGCTTGAGAAAGGGCCACACTGCTATTCTGGCTCTCGTTACTGACACCTCGAAGAAAGAGAAGAAGATAGAATATTTTCCAATTGTGCGCGACTATCCTGAGGTATTCCCTGAGGAGTTACCTGGCCTTCCGCCTCATAGACAAGTCGAGTTTAAAATCGAGCTAGCTCCTGGAGCAGCGCCCATAGCTCGAGCACCCTATCATTTAGCCCCATCAGAACTAAAAGAGCTATCTATGCAACTAAAAGAACTCTTAGATAAGGGTTTTATTCGTCCTAGCTCTTCGCCCTGGGGAGCTCCAGTCCTGTTTGTAAAGAAGAAAGACGGTACTTTCATAATGTGCATCGATTACCGTGAACTTAACAAGGTGACTGTGAAGAATCGCTATCCTCTTCCACGCATGGACGACTTGTTCGACCAGCTGCAAGGGTCGAGCTACTGTTCAAAGATTGATTTGAGATCAGGATATCACCAGCTGAGAGTCCGAGAAGGGGACGTCTCCAAAACAGCCTTTGAAACTCGTTATGGACCCTATGAGTTTTTGGTCATGCCTTTTGGGCTGACATACGCACCTGCGGTCTTCATGGACTTGATGAATCGAGTGTGCAAGCCTTACCTGGACAAGTTCGTTATAGTTTTCATCGACGACATCCTGATCTATTCTAAGAGTCAGGAGGAACACGAGTGACAATTACGACTCATTCTGGAACTCCTTCGAACAGAACAGTTGTACGCCAAGTTTTCAAAATGCGACTTCTGGCTTCGTGAAGTCCACTTTCTTAGGCCATGTGGTAAACAAGGATGGGATTCACGTTGATCCATCTAAGGTAGACTCGATTAAGACTTTGGCCTGCGCCTCGTACACCAATGGAAATTCGCCAATTCTCGGGCTTGGCAGGTTACTACAGGAGATTCATTAAAGATTTCTCCAAGATTGCACAGCCTCTCACCTCACTAACGCAGAAAGGCGTTGTTTATCGATGGGGAAATGCATAGGAATTAGCATTTCAGCACTTAAAGGATAGACTTTGCAGTGCGCCTATCCTTTCATTGCCAGAGGGCACGGACGACTTTGTGGTTTACTGCGACGCATCAATTCAGGGTCTTGGTTGTGTACTGATGCAACGGGATAACGTTATAGCCTATGCCTCACGCCAACTCAAAGTACATGAAAGAAACTACACTACGCATGACTTAGAGCTGGGAGCTGTTGTTTTTGCACTTAAGATATGGCGACATTACCTGTACGGTACCAAGTGCGCCATCTACACCGACCATAGGAGTCTCGAACATGTCTTCAAACAGAAGGAGTTGAATATGCGACAACGACGATGGGTCGAGCTACTGAATGACTACGAATGCTCTATCAGGTACCACCCGGGCAAAGCCAATGTTGTGGCTGACGCCCTTAGTCGAAAGGACACTGCGCCTAAGTGCGTACGAGCTTCACAACTCACTATTCAATTTAGTCTTCCTGCATAGATACGAGATGCTCAGGTAGAAGCATTGAAACCAGAAAACATCAGGGCTGGAGCCCTACGCGGCTCAAGGCAACGACTAGAACAAAAGGAAGACGGTGCTTACTACGTAACAGGACGCATCTGGGTCCCACTCTATGGCAACCTACGAGAGCTTGTGATGGATGAGGCACACAAGTCTCGCTACTCGGTACATCCGGGTTCGGATAAGATGTACCACGATATCAAAACTACGTATTGGTGGCCTAGCATGAAAACCCACATAGCAACTTACGTTAGCAAGTGCTTGACTTGTGCGAGAGTCAAGACAGAATATTAGAAACCCTCAGGCCTACCTCAACAACCAGAGATACCACAATGGAAAGGGGAGCAAATTTCCATGGATTTTGTTACTGGCCTGCTTAGATCTCAACGTGGTAACGATACTACTTGGGTGATCGTGGATCGACTGACACTAGCAGACGTATATCTTAAGGAAGTTGTCTCGAGGCACGGAGTGCCCACCTCTATTATCTCGGATCGAGATGCACGTTTTACTTCAGAACTATGGCAAGCAATGCACAAGTCTTTTGGCTCTTGTTTAGATATGAGCACAGATTATCACCCACAAACGGATGGGCAGTCTGAACGCACCATCCAGACCCTCGAAGACATGCTTAGGGCATGTGTAATTGACTTTGGCAACGGCTGGGAAAAGCATCTGCCACTTGTGGAATTTTCATACAATAACAGCTACCACACCAGCATTAAAGCTGCTCCGTTTGAAGCATTGTACGGGCGTAAATGCCGGTCACCTCTTTGTTGGGCAGAGGTGGGGGATAGTCAGATCACTGGCCCAGAACTTGTGGTAGACACAACAGAGCGAATTGCTAAAATACGACAACGAATGGCGGCAGCTCGTGACCGTCAGAAAAGCTACGCCGACAAGGACAGGAAACCACTCGAGCTCCAGGTTGGGGAGCGGGTGCTACTCAAAGTTTCACCCTGGAAGGGTGTGGTTCGTTTTGGTAAACGAGGCAAACTTAACCCACGATACGTCGGACCTTTTGAAATCATAGAGAAAATAGGCAGGGTGGCCTACAAACTAAACTTACCAGCAGAACTCAGTGCAGTTCACAACGTTTTCCACGTGTCGAATATGAAGAAGTGTCTGTCAGATGAGACCCTCATAGTTCCTTTGAAGTAGCTCACTATCGACGATCAGTTGCGATTCGTTGAGGAACCAGTTGAAATCACGGACCGAGACGTTAAGGTCCTCAAGCACACTAGAATACCTCTTGTTCGAGTTTGTTGGAACTCCCGTCGTGGCCCAGAGTTCACCTGGGAACGAGAAGATCAAATGAAACCCAAGTATCCCCAGTTGTTCGGAAACAGTGCAACCACTACTGAGGCTGAAGCTACTACAGAATTTCGGGACGAAATTCCAAATCAACGGGGGGATGATGTGACACCCCAGGAAAACCAGTAAACTACATAACACAACTAGCTTTCTCAGTAACTACGTGCTAAATTTCGGGACGAAATTTCTTTCAAGTTGGGGATAATGTGACAACCCGAGTTTCAAGGTCTCTATTCGACTTAAATTATTACTTATTTGCAAGTGTGTTTTTATAATTACTTGATGTGCAATGCAAGTGTTGTTTTTGTGTTTATGTATGGTGTGCATTATATGTGTATAGGTTAACAATACATTTTGGTATTTATGTTATGATGGTACAATTAAAACATGGAACCTTGGGCCGATTACCCTACCCCACTCGAAAACACTCTAGCCGGAAACCCCTCCCCCTGCGAAATCACCCATCACGAAAACACACAAGTGTTTTCGTCAATCGGTGGGCCGGTGAAATCAACACAAGGGCCTCGGGCCCAGTAGCAATGTTTTAATTAGTTGTTAGCCCACTTTGATTAGTTTTTATCCTTCTAAACTTGTGAACGTAAACTCTATTCCTCAACAAACCCTACTTCTCTCTAAAACTTGCGATCGACAGTAGACCCCCCCCCCCCCCTGGTCAAGACTTCAGCCAATCAATCAAGCCTTTTCGGGTTAGTAGACTCTTATTACGTTAGTTTTAATTACTGATTATCGATCTTGCTAGTTCATATTGGTCGATCTTGTTTATGTGTGATCTTAAGTTACATCAAATGGATATATGGATATATGATATATTGAAACGTGACAGAATACTATGATTGAGATAATTGGCTGATTACTTGATGATAATCTTTGATTTAGACTATATCCGCATCATAATATATAATTCTAGTTTCTTGTCAATTATTCATAAGCTTGGTAGATTGTATGGTTTGATAAGCTCGGCTGATGTGATGTTCGTAAAACATGAATTCGTAATAGGTTGTCATGGAATGGATTTGCATGTTAAGCACTGAATTATATTGACACATAAACGGGACTGGTATTGATTTAATATACATGAGTTTGATTATAGAGTAAAACATGAATTGGAATATGATATTGCTAGGTAGTATTATAGGGGTGAAGGGTTAGTTTAGTAATGGCCGACATATTGGTTATTATCACACATGATCCTGACAATGCAATCACCATACTCAAATGCAAATATTATTACTTATTCAGGTATATATGGCCGACAATAATCATTTTATTGGAATGCAACTTATCTCTTTAAACACTTTGACTTTATGTGACCATCAAATGCCATCTTAGGCCATGATAAACTTATAAGATGAATGTGTGAAATTTAAGAAATTGTTGAATGATAGAAATTTTTTAGAACCGCACACTTGCCACTCGATCACACACTATCCCCTTAGACTTATGAGACTGCACACTTATATGATTGATGTTTTGGACTGCTAGGTGCTTGTTTTAAACATGGAATGTAATGTGAACTGATATAGCGTATGAGTATCTGTTAGACAAAGGTACATTAATAACGGACTAATGTGTTACACGACTTTTTGTTATGACTTGCATAGTGAAATGTGTGTTACTGTGTGCTACTTGTGTAACTTGTACTGAGGATACGTGATATACGTGACTATTAAACTGACTATCATTGGTAACCACGTTAGGATCTGGTTGACTAATTTGGACGGATAACATAATATAACAAACCGAGCAAACCAAGGTGAGTTCACACTAGCCAAGGCATGGGATTCCAAGGGGTTGGGAATGGGATTGGATAACTACTCGTACAACAATTACATTGAAACTAATTACTACTGTCCTCGGATTGAAGGGCACGTACGTAAAACCTACGTACAATTATACATACTACTGTCCTCGGATTAAAGGGCACGTACGTAAAGCCTACGTACACGATCTTAAGACCATCACCTCTATCAAAGGAAGTCCCTCAATTATCGACTTAATCGCCGAGGCCTAGGGCGAGCGGGTCATTAGTTAATAGCGCTATTAGGTTTAACAAACCTCACACCGTGCCAGTCGGACGGGCGTGTACTAATGGACTATGGGCAAAGGGTCAATGCTGATAGACATTGACTTAGGGCACCTCTTACATTTTCGTAGCAGTCGATACGCGTGGTCTTGTAACACATGGGAGGCCCCCACTAATCATCGCGCATATGCCTGGACTGGCCGCGATAAGGATTAATACGATACATGGTTTACAAAACGAATATACGATTTACGAAATGAATACCTTAACCAAACAACCAACTGTGAACTCGCTCAACTTTGTTGTTGATTCGTTGCTACATGCCTTGCAGGTCATTAGGTACTCATGGAGCTTGCACAGGGAGGAACAGTCGTTGTGGGACATGGCGATGTGTGCCATGCTTTAAACATTACTTTATTTCATATTTAATACTTGCTATGGGTTTTACAAATTATGCTTCCGCTAAATACTTAACTATGCTTTGGTTTTTGAACACCTTTCATATTGTTGGTTGAATTATGTTAACTTACATGCTTGTTCAATATGATTGGTGGCTTGATCCTGGTCAGTCACACCTCCAAGCGGTGATACTCCGCGTGTGGATTTTGGGGGTGTGACACAAGAGTTCCCAGGTAAGAGTGACTGGTCCGATTATGTGGATTTGTACGAACACTCTAGCCTTAGACAGAAAACTCAGAGTACAGGCACTCACTCTTCCAGTTTGCACGTGTTCACATTATTTAGACCCAAACTTTGACGAGATTTTGAAAACTTAGAGGGTTCAAAACCTTATAATAGAGGGTTCAAAGCCTAATAATCAAGCATCCTAGAACAGATGATTAGTTTTCAAAGCGGATTTGAAAATTGTGTTCTCGTTGTGGTTATCACCTAAGGATAGGTGATGATTTTGTAGTAAAAAAATCTAAATGCAAAGTTTACTTGCGTTGGGGTCCTAAAAGTTATAGTCTAGGTCAAAGCATTACTAAAAACCTAATTCCGTATAACCATTGGCTCTGATCACCTAAAAGTTATAGATAAGGTATAACCTTGGAAGGTTATTCCCTATACAATATGATCACCTAATGTGTTTGGTTGGATCCTAATGATCGACCAAACGGGTCGGGTTCGAAAGTATAAGCGATTGTTTAGATCGCTTACCTTTACGACCCTAGACAAGCACAAAACTAAAAGTGACGAGCTAAACACATTAGAATGTGTTTAACAAGTTTAGAAAACAGGTTTGGTATCAAAACAAATGGTTTTGATACCTAAGAGTAGTTTGGTTACAAAATACGCAAGAATACGCATTTTGGCCGAAACTACGACTCGTCACTGAGCCTAGATAACGTGGTAATCAGTAGGTATAGTCACTAAGGACTATAACCATCGTGATTACGCTCACGTTATGAAGTTCGAACGAACTTCGCGTTGACCATAAACTGGTCAAAGCAGAAAGTCAAACGCAGTTTGACTTTCACGATAAACACGAAAGAAAAGAACGAAAGAACACTTACAGAAGGTCCCCGCAAGCTCTTGATCCGATTTACTCTCAGGTATGAAGCATAAACTTCAACTTAGTGAGCCAAAAATCAGATTCAAGTGTGAGTTTGCAAGGAATGAAGGTGGGTATTTATAGGAATTCTAGAACCGTTAGGATCGTTCCTCGAAAACTGAGCTTTGATCTGGACCTTACATGTGTGCCCATGGATTTCTAAAACCATGGGAGCTCCTAATAATGGACTAGGTTCATTGAATACCAGCCCATGGTTTTGCAAAACCATGGGTTAAAACCACAACACTTCAAAATGGACTAGGTTCATTGAATCTGGTCAGAAATTTCAAAAATGGTCCCTGCACTTGTAAAACTAGATTTTTTTTGCATTTTTAATCCCCGTTAACCTCATTTCAAGGATCTAAAATAAAGCAAAAAGTATAGGGAACTCAAAAAATGCTCAAAAGTATCTCGGATGTCGGTTCGTTTGGTCGTACGGTTGCGTTATTCGCTTAATTACGACGGAAGTCATAACGAACGCAAAAACGATCCAAATTAAGTGACGAATGGAATTTTATCATGTCAAACACTAAAATAAAATATTTTAATGCTTACATAAATTTTTGTATGTCCGGACATATTCAGAACGTAAGATATGCGCGAAAATGCAAACTTATGCACTTTTTGACGCTTTTAGTCCCTATTGATCAATAAAGTTTATTTTAGCATACCGAACTTCTCAAAGCCTATTTCTAAGCTATGTAAAGGTTATTTAGGGTATGTTTAACTTATGATCAAGTTCCGGAATATTCGTTACTATACAAATCGGTATAGTTTCACAGTTTGACACAAATAGTCCCTGCGATCGAACAAAGTTGATTTCAACACACCAAACCATTCAAAACTTATTTCTAAGTTACGTGGAGGTTATTTAAGGTATGTTAAGCCTATGTCACTATTCCAGAGTGTTTTTCGCGTTATACTGACTGAGTTTACACCCCAGTTTGCGTATAACCTTCCAGAACGCGATTTAAGGCTTGCAATCGGAATCGAATTGAAAAATCACCAAACACAAATACACACATAGAAACACCAAAACACATATAATAACACCAAAGCACATTGTTTTATTAATAATCATCATTGTTTTACATCATACATCGATTACAGAACACAGTTGTCACAGAGATAAATGAACAACTCAAGTTTGTAGAAAGGCCTCTATAGATTGAAGACAGGAAAGTCAAAAACCTAAAACACAAGAGACTAGGTCTGGTCAAAGTGAAGTGGGACTCCAAAAGAGGACCTGAGTATACATGGGAGCTTGAATCAGAAATGCAACGAAAATATCCACACTTGTTCCAGTAGATCTCGAGGACGAGTTCTAAAACAAGGTGGGGAGGATATAACAACTCTAAACCGACACTCTCATAATTTTTCTGACACCCTAATATATTTTAAAATACCCCAATATGTCCAAAAATACACCCCATACGCGAAAACGGACCCCGAATACCCTAAATATTATTAAAAATAATTAAAATTTTATATTTTGGGTTTGTCGCGGGCCGCGTAAACCTCTTAAGGGTCTTACGCGGGCCGCTAGAGATCAAGAATGTGGTGTAGCCCGGTGATGACACGTGTCATCATCGTGGCAGGTCTAGTCGATGACCCGGATCAGCTACAGCGTTGACCATAGTTGACGCGGGCCGCGTAGCCCTTGTATAAACTTTACGCGGGCCGTGTAAAAGTCAAAGTGAAGCACTATATAAGCAGGCATCGGGTCTTCAGTCGAAATCGTTCAAAATTGTCTTTCTTTCTCTCAATTCTACGTAGTATACATTATACACGGGTATTATACCCCCCTAAATAGCGAAGTTCTGCTCCGTTGTAAGTATCATAACCCCTGGATACGTATTAGATGCTCTGCCCGATTGATCTAGGGTTCCGTAACGGCTGTCGTGGTTCTGCCCGACGTAGTCGTTGGAAGGCCGTCTCGGGGAGGGTATTACTAAAGTTAAAATGGGTTATTATACTAACACGTGTGCTTTTGTGTAAATTATAGATTGTCACCAGGAAACCCTAAAGGATAATCTAAGACAGCAATGTGAGTTGATCCGCTTTTTGTAAACCTTTTGTTAACTGTTTTTACAAAACCTCATACGATTAATTATATATCAAACAGTTATTGAGTATTTGTTAGAATAAAATTATCATGAGTATGTTGGGGTTTTGTATACAAAATTTGTTACCACCTGGTCAAGGAGTAACATTTCCACAAGTCGGGTCTGACAGTACCATGGATGTTAATTGTTATAACTTGGAAACAAATGTAATTGCGAGATCGCCCTCAATACTGCACAATGGTTTTTATTAAACTTGATTAAACTGGGATTCACTCACCAGTATTTCCCACTGACAAAATGTTTTTAAACGCGTTTCAGGTAACAAAATGTGAAAGTCAAATAGAAGCCAGCTGGACAGCACTGAGGGCTTGGAAAAGTGGCAATAAAGTTACCAAAAATAAAATAAATGTTTTTATTAAATAAAATAGGAATTATTCCTATGAAAATGTATGTATTGCAAACTTGGGTTTTATCCCATGTGTTTAATATTATGAAAATGTGGTATTTTACTCTGATCCAATATTTCCTAACTACGGTCCTGATGAAAATTCCGCTGCCAAATTAGACAATACGCGATACCACCAAAACTGGCTCGTGGCCGCTCGTTCCCGGGGATTGGGGATCGGGGGTTGCGACAGAAGGTGGTATCAGAGCTAAGCCACTGATTCAGCCACATAAGTGTTCTGCTGACATCAAAATTTAAATTGTTAGGAAATAAATTACGGGAATACGTGCATAACTGTATTTCTTGTTATGTGTTATTTGACTATTTGTTAGTTTACAATATGAGCGACCAAGGACCATCTGACGCGTATCGTCAATTGTCTGGTTCGCCTAGAAGCGAAGGCACCTCCTCTTCTCAGCCTGCCCTCTCAGGGTACTCTGCTGATATGGAAGAAGGAATATTCGTGTTTAAGGCTAAATCCGAGGAGCCATTCCCTTAGAAAAAGAGAGGATGGTTCAGTCGAGGGGCACATGAGCGTAGGAAGCGTATGAAAAAGTTACAAGACCAGAGAGCACTAGCAGCAGCTAAAAGAGAAGCCGATGCCAATGCCCAGGATATAATTAATAGGGGTATAGCCAATATCCACATCCTAGTAACCACTGCAGCTGACCCTAACCTGGAACAAATGATAGCACCCCAACCCCAACCACCAATCCCTGACCAACCAATGGAAATAGAGAACCCTGAAAATCAAGTAGAAATGCATGACTTCAATCCGGAAGAAATACCTAGGGTACCTGCACCAAATCCCTTAGACCCAAATTACGACCCATGGTGGGATGACAATAGGGACTATGTGCAACGTTACCCGATACATGAAGACATGCCCATGCCAAACATAGGAGCCTACCAAGGTTTGGATCCTTTAGATCCCTATTACCACAATGTATTCATTAGGGATATTTTAGAAAATCCTTACCAATTTCAGGCCCCTACACCCCCATATCAAGAACCCGCACCCTAGATTCCGAACCCAGCCCTAGAACCTGCACCCCCAATGAGTGCAGAAAACGTACACGAACTGAGGACATTTGGTGAGGAAATTTTAGAGAGCAGTGAAAGAATGCGACAGGTGGGAGAGCGACTCGTCTAGAAGTACGACGAGCGCAATATGGATTTTTGGATGAATCCATATCCATGAATGTGATGGTGGAAACGGTAGTAATAATAATAATAATAAAATAATATAATATGTGTGTATGTGTATGAAAAAAAAAAACTACGGATGCCTACTACTAGTAGTGTAGTTTTATATTTTAGTTGGTATTGTAATTTTAATTTCAATACTGGTGTGTAATAGATGCATAATATATGAATACAGTAAGTCACAATGATTGACGCTTTTCCCAAAATGCGTGTCATGTGATTGACTATATTAAATATTATTTTGTGAAATTAATACGTGGTAAATATTTAAAATTCAGATGGCCGACCAAAGAAATCAAGAAAATCTGAATAATGATAACCAGAGTAATATTAACTTGGTTAATGAGAATCCGAGCATCAATAACAATGGAAACCAAGTGGATAATAGTGCTATTCAACACATAGTGGCACAAGGAATTATAGATGCAATGCCACTTATTCTTCAAACTGTTAAGGATGCTAATAATAAAAGTAAACATAGCAGTAAGCGACCAACTGAACCAGAACACAGCGTGACAATGGACCCGTACTTCAAGTGCCCATTCCCAAAAGAAGAAGAACCATGCCTTATGGTTGTTCTTACAAAGAATTCTGGTCCTGCAAACCTATAGAATTCTCGGGTAATGAAGGACCCATTGCAGCTCTACGTAAGTGTGCTGAAGAAGACAAAATAATGTTTGCTTCTAATCTATTTAAGAACGTAGCCTTAGAATGGTGGAACACTATCCTCCAGTTAAGAGGAAGTGATAGGGTATACAATATGGAATGGGAGGAATTTAAGAATATGGTAGAAAGGAAATTCTGCCATCCCAATGAAAAGGAACATATAGCAAATAAGTTTCTAAACTTAAGAATGATCGGGGTAGATAGTAAGGGTTATACTACCACATTCTTTGAATATGCTAGAATAGTACCAACCCTTGCATCACCTGAACCAGTATTAATCTCCCGTTACATCTGGGGATTAATTGGAGAGATTAGACATGTAGTCAAGGCAGCTAGACCCCAAACTATAGAAGAAGCTGTAGAACTAGCAAACACCTTGACAGATGAATTAATCTGTACTAGAGAAGAAGACCAGAGGAGAAACCTAACCCAAAGGCTTACCCAAGAATTCCGTTCTGGGAATTACAACCGTAGGAATATGGGTTCTACCTATGCACCATTCTGCAAGGTCTGCAAGAAAAAGCATTCTGGAAAATGCTCCACTCATTGCAATTTCTGCAAGGCACCCAGACACAAGGAAGAAGATTGCAGAAGAAAATCCAGTAATGGACTATGCTTCAACTGTGGAGAAAAAGGTCACATCAAGCCGAATTGTCCGAAACTAGCTCTAGCTGCGAACAACAAGAACACTAAAAATGCTAGAGCATTCGTTCTAACTGCAGATGAAGCCAAGATGATTTCAGACGTTATAGCCCGCACGTTTTTAGTTAATGATGTTTTCGCTAAAGTATTATTTGACTCTGGTGCAAACCAAAGTTTTATTAATACTTCGTTTTGCAAACTTCTAAATCAATCATTAACTAAACTACCACAAGAATGTCTAATTGAAATAGCAAATGGAGAAACGGTTAGGATTTCTGAAATCTTGCAGGGAGCAAGAATAGAGTTTTTAAATCAAAAGTTTATAGCAAACCTGTATCCCATGAATCTGGTAGGATTTGATGTCATTTTAGGAATGGATTGGTTAATAGCCAATAAAGCAAGTATTTTATGTGATCAAAAGTCAATTCAAGTAAATTCACCAAAGGGTGAAAAGATCACAATTAAAGGAGATAAACCATCTAGACCCACAAAATTCATCTCTGTAATGAAAACTGCAAGTTATATAAGAAAAGGATCTATAGTGTATTTGATTTCTATAATCACTAACACTAAAGGAAAAGAACTAAAAGATATTCTAGTAGTGTCTCAGTTTTCAGATGTATTTCCGGAAGAATTACCAGGACTACCGCCGGACAGAGAAGTTGAATTCAGAATTCATCTACTGCCAGGAACAGCACCAATTGCCAAAGCACCTTACCGTTTGGCACCCGCAGAAATGCAGGAACTGAAGAAACAATTAGACGAATTGTTGGTGAAAGGATTCATACAGCCAAGCTCGTCACCATGGGGAGCACCAATTTTATTCGTTAAAAAGAAGGACAGATCAATGCGTATGTACATTGACTACCGTGAATTAAACAAGGTCACGATTAAGAATCGGTATCCACTACCGAGAATCGATTATCTATTTGATCAATTGCAAGGAGCTCGATTTTTCTCTAAAATTGATTTAAGATCAGGATATCATCAATTAAAAGTACAGGAAGAGGATATTCCTAAAACAACATTCAGAACAAGGTATGGCCATTATGAATTTACTGTGTTACAACTGTGCTCTGTAATCGACGAACAATGTAAAACAATGTTAATTTTTAGTAAAACAATGTGTTTTGGTGTTACTATAAGTGTATTTGTGTTTGATGATTTTACGATTCGATTCGATTCCGATTTCAAGCTTTAAATCGCTTTCTGGAAGGTTATACGCAAACTGGTGCATAAACGCAGTCAGTTTAACCCGACAAACACTCCGGAATAGTGACATAGGCTTAACATACCTAAAATAACCTCCACATAACTTAGAAATAAGTTTTGGATGGTTTGGTGTGTTGAAAACAGGTCTATTCGATCACAGGGACTATTTGTGTCAAACTGCGAACCTATACCGATTCGTATGGTATCGAAGAGTCTGGAACTTGATCATAAGCTAAACATACCATAAATAAACTAAACATAGCTTAGAAATAAGCTTTGAGTGGTTCGGTGTGCAAAAATATGCTTATTTGATCTTACAGGGACTAAAAGTGTCAAAAACGACGTAAGTTTGCATTTTCGCGCATATCTTACGTTCTGACCACATCTGGACATTCAAAATTTTTGTACACACTAAAATATTTTTTATTTTAGTGATCGGCATGCAAAAATTCCATTCGTCGCTTAATTTGGATCGTTTTTGCGTTCGTTACGACTCCCGTCGTAATTAACCGAACAACGCAACCGTACGGCCAAACAAACCGACACCTGAGATGTTTTCAAGCATATTTCATGTTCCCTATGTTTTAACATCATTGAGGAGCTTGAAAATGGGCTTAACGGGTGTTAGAAGTGCCAATACGCGACAAAACAAGCTCAGGGGCCAAAACTGTCAAAATGTGAAACTTGCTGGTCTGCAGGTCCTTATGGACCGTATGCACTAGGACCTTACGGTCCGTAAGGCAGGCCCAGTGACCAGAAATGAGTTTCAGCAAACTGTTTGATCTTCAAGGGCTGTTTATGCAAATTCCTTTGTGTGGTAGCCAAGTTAACACTTCTCCAAGGCTTTGAATCTGCTCCTAACACTTGTATGGACATGATCATTGCTTGGAGGCTACACAAAACACTTGTCATGATCCTATAATCTTGCAACAAGTATAAATAGCCAAGCTCTCTTCCATTTTCATTGCTCATTTCTTCTCTTCTCTTCTCTACATCTGATTGGGAGGTTTCTCATCTGATTTGGGAACTTATTCTTTGTAGAAAAGATAGCAAGGACCCTTAGTGAGCATTCTTTCATTCTTTTATTGCTTACTAGTTTAAAAATTCAAACAGTGTTTGACTTTCAGTTTGACCAGTCAATTGGTCAAGTCAAAGTTCAATTGAACTTTGCAACGTGATTGTAATCACGATGGTTATAATCCTTAACGATTATACCTACTGATTACCACGTTAACTAGGCGTAGTGACGAGTCAAAGTTTTGGTCAAAATGCGTTTTAGCACGCATTTTACAACGGAACTATTTTCGGGTATCAAAACCCATTGTTTTGATACCAATTCAGCTTTCTAAGTAGGTTAAACATGTTTTGACATGTTTAGCTCGTCACTATTAGTATAGTGCTTGTTTAAGGTCGTAAGTTAAGCGGTCTAAACAATCGCTTAGACTTTCGAACCCGACCCGTTTGGTCGATCTTCAGGATCCGATCAAGCTCGATTAGTGATCATAGTTGCATAGGGAATAACCACTGAGGTTATACCTTATGATCACATAGGATTGGTTAGTTATTTGTAAAGTAGCTTGTATGCCCACAGGAAATGACAAAAACGCCCTTTTGAAGCTTAAATCCGTATTTTACATATGTGAACATGTTTTTGACATATAATCTGACTTAGTAACATGTTTAGGTATTATTGGGCATATAAGACTTGACATAGCACATAGTTAACCATCCGAACATAGTTTTGCGCGAACGACGCGTTAAAGTAGCATAAGCTACCTTAATGGGTCGTAACGGGTCGAAAGTACTTAGGTTAGGTTCCGATTTAGAATGTAGGCTTTCTTAAACCATATCACATGAGTTCCACACTCATTTGGTTTACGAGACCTCATTCTATCCGATCTTCCGATTTAGGTGTTGATTTATTTACTAGTGATCCGATTACTAGGTACTACTTGAATTTCCTTGGTTTGTCTGAGCTTCGCTAAGTTCTTTAGATCAAGGATACCCTATCATTCAATGTGAGTACATAGTTCCCCTATTTTACTGTTTTCAATTGTTTTGGGGTGATTCATATGTACAAAATGATTTCAAGGTTTAAACGATGATTTCAAAAACGATTGATATGGTTTATACTAAACTAATAACGATTTCAATAAAGTGAAAAAAACTTGTTGGTTGTAGTTACATAACGAATGACATTCATTAATTTTGGCCGAACCGACCAGTACTAGGTTATGGTACCATAGGATCTGACAAATCCCGTTATCAGACTACACCCATGGTTATGTGTGGGGGTTATGTAGGTAACGACCGAATCTGATGATTGTTAACTTACCCTTTGGTGGTTTGTTAATACGAGAAATGAGGTAGTCAAGTCACGAAGGTTTGAATGTTATTAGCGAGACAACCATATGTAGTTTCACAATTAAAACGAATACAATTTTGGGACGAATTAAACGATTTGGAACGACTTAAACGAAATAAACGATTTGAACAAACGATTGGTTTTGAGTAGTGATTAGATAATGGGACGGGTGTAGTATGATAGAATCATGGTAGATACGCCGCTGGTACATCTTATATATAAGTGCTTCTATCATATTACATTGCGTGTCATTATTTAGTTCACTTGGGAAACGATTTTGAAACGATATCACACAACGAGGTTTTCGAAATGATATAAACCATACGAGTTTTATTAACAAGTTTTTAACGAGATGTTTTACGAATTGGTTTACTAAAACAAATGTTTTGGGGTTAAGAATCATGGCTACAAGATTTTATAAATTATAACCATCTTGATTTGAGTTGGTTAATCATGTTGCAATGCTATACACTTTTCAAAACAAGGTTTTCGAGGTATTGCAAAATATATGTAAACAAGCCATGATTCCGATACTCTTACAAAACCTATGTACTCGCCAGCATTTCTTTGCTGACTTTGTTTTTACATATGTTTCAGGTGATGTTGCGTGATGATTGCTAGGAAGCATGTTCACTTAGGATCTAGACAAGGCCTTAGTGACATAAAAACGATAGTAGACGATGTTTAATTTGTTTGTTTGGTTTTAAGACAATGTATATTACTTAATGAATCAATAAAAAGAAACTTTTAATTACCATGGTTGTTGAAACGATGATTCTGTTACAACACTCCCCGACGTTTCCGCCACGGTTTGTTGTTTTAACGTGGTCGGGGTGTGACATACTGTCATGCCATTCGGTTTAACCAATGCCCCAGCTGCATTTATGGACATGATGAACCGAATATGTAAGCCATATTTGGATAAATTCATAATTGTTTTTATTGACGATATTCTCATCTATTCTAAAAGTAAAGAGGAACATTCAAAGCATTTGCACGCACTTTTAAGTCTATTAAGAAAGGAAAAGCTTTACGCTAAATTTTCAAAGTGCGAGTTTTGGTTAGAGCAGGTACAATTTCTTGGACACTTAGTCAATCATGAAGGAATTCATGTGGATCCCACAAAAATCGAGGCGATTACTAAATGGAAAACCCCTGAGTCACCAACCGAGGTTAGAAGTTTCTTAGGATTGGCCAGTTATTATAGAAGGTTTATTCAATATTTTTCTAGAATAGCCATCCCTTTAACTAAGTTAACCTGTAAATCCATTAAGTTTGAATGGGGACCAAAACAAGAAGAAGCATTTAGAATTCTTAAGCAAAGATTAACTAATACACCCATACTAGCATTACTAGAAGGAACTGGAGACTTTGTAGTCTATTGTGACGCTTCCAAACTAGGGTATGGATGTGTATTAATGCAACGCCAAAAAGTTATAGCATACGCATCTAGACAACTTAAGAATCATGAAGAGAATTATTCAACCCATGATCTAGAATTAGGAGCTATAATTTTTGCTTTGAAAATTTGGAGACATTGCCTTTATGGTAGTAAGTTTACCATATTCACAGATCATAAAAGTTTAAAGTATGTTTTCGGGCAAAAGGAGCTGAATATGAGACAAAGACGCTGGATGGAAATGCTTAGTAATTATGATTGTAATATTCAGTATCATGAAGGAAAAGCGAATGTAGTGGCAGATGCTTTAAGCCGAAAGTATCATGAAAAGCCAAAAAGGGTACATTCTCTTAAATTAAATCTGCAAGTAGATTTAAATAATCGGATAAGAGAAGCACAAGAATCAGTAATCAAGGAAGATACTGAAAAGTTAAAAGGAATGATTAAGGAATTAGAACAAGGAACAGATGGAATTTGGAGATTCCATGAGAAGAGAATGTGGATACCTAAATTAGGAAACCTGCGTCACCGTATATTAGAAGAAGCCCATAAGTCTAAGTATACGATGCACCCAGGAAGTGATAAAATGTACCAGGATTTAAGAAAGAATTTCTGGTGAATAGGAATGAAAAAGGACATAGCAACCTATGTTTCTAAATGTTTAACCTCTTCACAAGTTAAAGCTGAACATCAGAAACCCTCAGGTTTGTTACAACAGCTAGAAATACCAGTATGGAAACGGGAATTGATAACAATGGATTTTGTTACCAAATTACCCAAAACAAGAAAAGGAAATGATACAATCTGGGTGATTGTAGATAGGCTAACCAAGTCAGCTCATTTTCTACCCATGAAAGAAACTTTCAGTATGGAACAGTTAGTTAATTATATGTAAATGAAATAGTCTCATTACATGGAATACCTTTATCAATTGTATCTGATAGGGATAGTCGTTTTACCTCTCATTTTTGGTCAAGTTTCCAAAAAGCAATGGGAACCAAGTTGAATCTAAGCACAGCTTATCATCCTCAAACGGACGGACAAAGTGAAAGGACGATTCAGACAATGGAAGACATGCTTAGAGCTTGTGTAATTGATTTCGGAGGTAATTGGGACGATCACTTACCTTTAATAAAATTTTATTATAATAATAGTTATCACACAAGTATCAATGCTGCACTATTCGAAGCACTTTATGGATGAAAGTGCCGAACCCCAGTCTGTTGGGCAGAAATTGGGGAAAAGCAACTATCTGGACCTGAGATAGTACAAGAAACAACTGACAAGATTATTCAAGTTAAGGAACGACTAAAAGTAGCACGTGATCGACAGAAGAGCTATGCCGATAACCGACGCAAACCCTTGGAAATCCAAATAGGAGATAAAGTATTGTTGAAGGTCTCTCCTTGGAAAGGAGTGGTAAGATTTATCAAAAGAGGAAAGCTAAGTCCCAGGTACATTGGACCTTTTAAGATTATTAGAAGAATAGGACCTGTAGCCTATCAGCTACAACTGCCAGAAGAACTGGCAGGAATACATGACGTGTTTCATGTATCTAATCTCAAAAAGTGTTTAGCTGATAAATCAATAGTAGTGCCTCTTAAGGATATAGAGATAAATGAACAACTCAAGTTTGTAGAAAGGCCTCTACAGATTGAAGACAGGAAAGTCAAAAACCTCAAACACAAGAGACTAGTTCTGGTCAAAGTGAAGTGGGACTCCAAAAGAGGACCTGAGTATACATGGGAGCTTGAATCAGAAATGCAACGAAAATATCCACACTTGTTCCAGTAGATCTCGAGGAAGAGTTCTAAAACAAGGTTGGGAGGATATAACAACTCTAAACCGACACTCTCTTAATTTTTCCGACACCCTAATATATTTTAAAATACCCCAATATGTCCAAAAATACACCCCATATGTCACAACCCCCGCCCCCTTATCTGTCCCGGGAACGGGCGGCCGCGAACATTCGTTTGTGGTGGTATCAGTTATTAATTTAGTAGCGGAAATTACATCAGGACCGTAGTTAGGAAATGTTTATCAGAGTAAAACCACCATGATTTATTTTTATAATCACATGGGTAAAACCCAAGTTTCTTATTACAACATGTTTATAGGGATAAACCCTACTTTATTGAATTTAAAACATCGTATTTTAGATAACTTTTATATCCACAGTTTTCCAAGCTGTCAGTGCTCTCGAGCTGGCTTTTTACTACTTGGCTTTCACATTGTGTTACCTGAAACACGTGTTTAAAAACATTTGTCAGTGGGAAATACTGGTGAGTGAATCCCAGTTTATTCAAGAAACATTTTATCAATTAAAACAATATTGAGAGCGATCACATTGTTTATGTCTAGACAATTACTCATTCAGTAATGTCAATCCTGACTTGTGAGTCATATTACACATTGGCTAACTCGTTATCCAATGGTAACGTACTGTCATCCCCGACTTACTACACGCAGTAGTATATTTTGTATACAAAACCCCAACATACCGGCAGTAATTGAAGAACTACAAAGACTCAATCACCGCTTAATCACATTGTAAAACGATTAAGGTTTTGTAAAACATTCCAAAATGGTTAACAAAAAGAGGATAAAATCACATTGCTATCTTAGACTTCGCGTAAGGGTTTCCTGGGAATAATCTATAATTTATACAAATGTACATAGGTTAGTATCATAACCCGTTGAAAATATTAATGATACCCTCCCCGAGACGGTATTCCAACAACTACGTCGGGCAGAACCACGACAGTTGTTACGGAACCCTAAATCAATCGGGCAGTGTATCTAATACGAAACTGGGGTTATAATACTTATAACGGATCAGAACCTTGCTAATTAGGGGTATAATACCCGCGTATTATCTCTACTATCAGAAATTGTGATTTGAGAATGAATTGTGAACGAGTTTCGACTGAGACCCGAGGCCATCTATTTATAGTTGCTGATTCTAGGTTTGTCGCGGCCCGCGTAACATACGGGCAGGGCTTACGCGGCCCGCGTTGACTCCAGGTCAACGTATAGCTTATCCCGGTCACTGTGTAGTCCTGCCACGATGATGACACGTGTCATCACCGGGCTGCGCCACCATTTGGGACACTCGCGGCTCGCGTAAACTAATGGGGGGTCTCACGCGGCCCGCCTCAACTTATTTTTTCTTGTTTTTCATTTATTTTTAATGCTATATTGTATTTCGGGCTCGGTTTTCACATACGGGGTGTATTTAAAAACATATAGGGGTATTCTAAATATATTAGGGGTGTCAGAAATATTTTGGAGGGTTGATATATCTTGGTACAACTCCTGGATTTATTTAATAGAATATATAGTGCACTCACACTTAAGTATAGTAACCCAATTCCACTTTATCCCTACGTCACGAGACAGAACCTCAACGAATTTAGGCAGAGCCTTGACATATATTACGAGGCCCTACGTCACTTGGACATGGTATCGGTGATCAGGGGTTACAATACTTAAAATAGGGCAATGCTTTATTATTATTATTATTATTATTATTATTATTATTATTATTATTATTATTAAAATTTAGACAATATAGAATTTAGAGAGAGGGGCGAAAGATGAAGCAAGTTGGCCTTCCTCTTTGAATATGTATATATAGTTTAAAAGTTCTCTTGTTGGCTAAGAAAATTGAGATTCCCTTATGACAAGAATAGGACACCTACCTGCATATATTGTAAATTTTGGATTGTTTATCAAGAAGTACACGTACACTTTACTTACACACATATATTTCATATTAAGTTTTATTATTATTATTATTATTATTATTATTATTATTATTTATTCAAACTTACGTTTCAGTTTCACTTTATTTAAATGAATTTTGATTATATATTATTATTTTATTAATATATATATATTATAATTAATTTTACTGCTTTACTCATTTGGTGCTTATAACTTTAAAAGTATAACGTTTTATAAAATGCTGAATATGCCATTAGAACAAGAATAATTTTTATCTACATTTTGAACCAAGTTTCATTAAAAATAGAGTAGATTCAAATATAATGTATTTTTATAATTTAATTATTAAATGGTTCCTACGCTTGCCCAAAATACCTCATATTTCCATCGGTCAACTTACCCATGATGCAATCCTTTTTATAACATAAGTTTTTATATATTTTATAAATATATTGGGAATGTTACACCATACACAAAAACGGGCCCCGAATACCCTAAATATTATTAAAAATAATTAAAAATTTATATTTTGGGTTTGTCGCGGGCCGCGTAAACCTCTTAAGGGTCTTACGCGGGCCGCTAGAGATCAAGAATGTGGCGCAGCCCGGTGATGACACGTGTCATCAACGTGGCAGGTCTAGTCGATGACCCGGATCAGCTACAGCGTTGACCATAGTTGATGCGGGCCGCGTAGCCCTTGTCTAAACTTTACGCGGGCCGCGTAGCCCTTGTCTAAACTTTACGCGGGCCGCGTAAAAGTCAAAGTGAAGCACTATATAAGCAGGCATCGGGTCTTCAGTCGAAATCGTTCAAAATTATCTTTCTTTCTCTCAATTCTACGTAGTATACATTATACACGGGTATTATACCCCCTAAATAGCGAAGTTCTGCTCTGTTGTAAGTATCATAACCCCTGGATACGTATTAGATGCTCTGCCCGATTGATCTAGGGTTTCGTAACGGCTGTCGTGGTTCTGCCCGACGTAGTCGTTGGAATGCCGTCTCGGGGAGGGTATTACTAATGTTAAAATGGGTTATTATACTAACACGTGTGCTATTGTGTAAATTATAGATTGTCACCAGGAAACCCTAAAGGATAATCTAAGACAGCAATGTGAGTTGATCCGCTTTTTGTAAACCTTTTGTTAACTGTTTTTACAAAACCTCATACGATTAATTATATATCAAACAGTTATTGAGTATTTGTAAGAATACAATTATGATGAGTATGTTGGGGTTTTGTATACAAAATTTGTTACCACCTGGTCAAGGAGTAACATTTCCACAAGTCAGGTCTGACAGTACCATGGATGTTAATTGTTATAACTTGGAAACAAATGTAATTGCGAGACCGCCCTCAATACTGCACAATGGTTTTTATTAAACTTGTTTAACTGGGATTCACTCACCAGTATTTCACACTGAAAAAATGTTTTTAAACGTGTTTCAGGTAACAAAATGTGAAAGCCAAATAGAAGCCAGCTGGACAGCACTAAAGGCTTGGAAAAGTGGCAATAAAGTTACCAAAAATAAAATAGACGTTTTTATTAAATAAAATAGGATTTATTCCAATGAAAATGTGTGTATTGCAAACTTGGGTTTTATCTCATGTGTTTAATATTATGAAAATGTGGTATTTTACTCTGATCCAATATTTCCTAACTACGGTCCTGATGAAAATTCCACTGCCAAATTAGACAATACTCGATACCACCAAAACTGGCTTGTGGCCGCCCGTTCCCTGGGATTTGGAATCGGGGGTTGCGACAATAGATGCTTTCATTCTCTGCTGCTACAAAGGAAACTGCAGAAATATCTTCTAGATCTCTGTACTTCAGTGGTTTCACAACTCTCCTTTTTGACCTGTCACTCACCAAAATGTAATCCTCCAACTTTGGTGCACTTTGACTTTGTCCATCCTGACTTGAACCAGGCCCACTTTGACTTGATTCACCCTGAGTTGTACCAGACCTCTCATCATTCACCTTTGGTCTGTTTAACACTGGCTCCACCTCAAACTGAAGTTCATCTTTCTTGGACACACTTTTGTCCATGATATCTTTGTACAATACATTCTCCCTGCACTGAACATTTCTACTCACAATCACCTTTGGATTTTGCAACCTCCAAAGTCTGTATCCTTTTACACCTTCAGTATATCCCAGCATTACACATTTTTGAGATCTTGGATCCAAGTTGTCATCACTAACATGAGAATACACCAAAGACACAAAAACTTTCAAATCTTCATACTCAGGTTTATCACCAGACCACATTTCCATAGGTGTCTTCATCTGAATTCCTGATGAAGGACATCTATTTATCAAATAAGCTGCAGTGGATACAGCTTCACCCCAAAACTTCTTTGGCATTCCTGAGGTAGCTAACATGCACCTTACTCTCTCCAACAAAGTTTTATTCATCCTTTCAGCCAAACCATTCTGTTGTGGAGTACCAGGAATGGTTAAGTGTCTGGCTATACCATTTTCTTTGCAAAACTGATCAAACTCATGATTATAAAACTCCAGCCCATTATCTGTTATGAGTTTCTTCACTTTCCTCTCAGTTTGATTCTCCACCAATACTTTCCATTCTTGAAACTTCTTGAAAGTATCACTCTTGTGTTTAAGAACATAAACCCACACTCTTCTTGAGTAATCATCTATGATGGACAAGAAGTATCTACCACCACCTAAGGTTTCTGTTATTGCAGACCCCCACAGATCAGAGTAAACATAATCTAAGACTCCCTTAGAAAAATGTTTTCCTTTGCTGAACTTCACTCTTTTCTGTTTTCCCAAAACACACCTTTCACAAAAGCTTATATCACAGTTCTTTAAACTACCAAGAACTTGTTGTTTTGACAATTCAACCAGGCCTTGCTGACTTATATGACCAAGTCTTTTATGCCACTTCAGGGCTTCAATATCACCTTCTTCGCTTGCCACAACAGCCACTCCATCAACAACTTTACAATCCAACATGTTAATGTTGTTCTTGATTCTAGAACCACTGAGTACCACCATAGATCCTTTTACAACTCTGGCCTATCCATCTCTAAGACTAACATGATACCCCATCTTCTCTAAAGTACCAAGAGATAACAAACTTCTCTTAAGATCAGGGATGTACCTCACATCTTTGAGATCAAATGTAATGCCAGATTCTGTCTTCATTGTGACTGTACCAATGCCAAGAATCTGACAAGGCCTGTCATCACCAAGCTTTACATACCCCATCTCTACCATTTCCAATTCTTTGAAGGCTTCTCTTAAGGGTGTCATATGAAATGAACACCCTGAATCCATTGCCCACTTCTCTTGGTTACAATCACTTGTGACCACAAGAACATCAGCACTGTCATAACCTCCTTCTGATTGATCATCAGAATCTACATGACTACTTTGCCCCTTTGAGTAATTACTACTTTTCCCTCTTGAATAAGCGCCTTCTCCTTTTCTTTTCTTGTATTCTGGACAGTCTTTCTTGAAGTGTTTTCAAAATTACAAACAAAACATCTCCTCTTGAATCTTGACTTGGATTATGACATGGAATTTCTGCCGCCACTGCTGTAATTCCTTTGATTTGACTTTCCTCTCACAAACAAACCATCTCTACCTTCTTCTTTAGAATCTGACCTCTTCTTCAGTTCTTTTGAATTCAAGGCAGACAAGACATCTTCCATAGACAGAGAATCTCTACCATACATCAATGTATCCACAAAGTGTTGATATGATGATGGCAGAGAAGTGAGAAATATTATGGCCTGATCTTCATCATCCAACACCACCTCTATGTTTTCAAGATCCAAGATCAACTTGTTGAATTCATCTGTATGATCTTCAAGACTCTTCCCTAATGACATGTGAAATGTGTACAACCTCTTCTTCAAGTACAGCCGATTTGCCAAATATTTAGTCATATACAATGACTCCTACTTTGCCCAAATCCTTGCAGCAGATGTCTCCTTTGATACTTCACGAAGAACTCGATCACCAAGACTCAATATAATCGCACTATGAGCCTTCTCGAGCATATCCTTCTTTTCTTTATCAGACAATCCTTCAGGAAGTTTATCTTCTCCTTTCAGCGCATCTCCCACACCATTATGAACCAAAAGAGCCCTCATCTTCACACGCCATAGACTGAAATCATTCTTCCTATCGAATTTCTCCAATTCAAACTTCGTCGACACCATCTTTGATCTCTGATTGCGGAATTGAACGTCAATTTCTTTGAATCGAGCCACCAATGGCTCTGATACCACTTGTTAGAGAAACAACCAGAAATTGAACCCAGAGAAAACTCAAAACCAACGATTATTATTGAATTGAATCAAAAATGAAGTACAAGAAAGAAATTACAACGAAATTGAAAAACACTGCTCTTGAACACTGATCTTAATCAACTGTTTTCCTACCCACTGATCACCCACTACAACAGTAGTTGTACACCATCAGTTGTTCACCACCAGTTGTTAACCATCAGAGTTTTCCTATCACATGCAGTGCTTTACAAAGCTTCATCAGTTGTTTGCCTTAGTACCAAAACAATGGTTTGCTTTATTTATTATACTAAACTAATCAGTGGTTACAACTGAAATGTTACTTTTCTCTACAGACTTGATACTTGGATTCTTAAATTTCATTAGAGGTTGGAATTTGTCACACCCCGATTTTCCATGAATTACCGGTGGGCCAGGTGGGGAGTATCGTGACGTAGTTGATATCATCATAGTCAAACAATACAATATTTAAATGCACAGCGGAAGCAAAAGATAGATTCATTTCAACCAAATAAATTGTAATATTAAGTATCACAAAATAGTTGAAACAGATCCACAGGCGGATCAAAATAAAAAAAAGAAACTGTTCCACAGACTTTAACATCTAGAGCTTGCGAGACTTGATTATTGATGCCTGGAGTATCCAGCCTATTACATAGAGTACCTGCACTTAGACTTTTTGGAAAATACGTCAGTTTACACTGGTAAATACAACTTAACTGACTCATTTTGAAAAGAGTTTGAAAATTGATTTGAATGCACTTTGGCAAAAATATCTTTTATAACTTGGGACAATTATTTAAAAATAATCTTGTATACAGTTTTACTTATTTGTCGTCCATTAGGGCCGGTTTGTAGGGCCGGTCTAGATTAATTGACACGCCACATGTATAATGCCCACAAGGATTATTTTCTTTAAGTGGATTACCAGTTTTTACATAATGCATCTGTCAGGTGTACGCCTACACCCCGTGCTTAGGTTGTGGCCATTTCTTTGAATGATGCCAAGGATATCTGGGACATGGTCATTTAACCCCCAATGGCCATACACCAAATAATACAGAATAAAACGAGTTATGTAAATACATTAATCACAATCCGATTTAAATGACTACATACCCGACCAAGCGATATTATTATAATACGGTATCCCAAGCCCGTATAGGGAAAATAAGTTAAGAGTATTTACCTGAGCAATGTATAAATCAAATACAGCAAGTGCACGTAGCTTTTACTGGGCTCCTAATCTGGAATGAATGTTTTAATAACCTATTAGAATCCTAACGGGTCTTTTATTAAGCTTAGACTTAGACCGGTTAGTTTTCAAAATGAAGACACGGTTCAAACGCATGATCAAGCGAAGACCGGTTTAGAATGTGGTTGTGACCCAAGAAGCTTGGACACTTGTTTAATATGGGTAACTTAAACACATTCTGGATTTTGAGACAAAAACGATTTGGTTTGACCCGTTTCGGCTAAATTATGCAAACTAGTTACATAAGCCGATCCGAACGCGAAAAGTGCGTAACGGGTAACCAAATGAGTCATATGCAGGTTTCCTAAGTTAATATGCCTTAAATATGTTGTGACATCAGTAAGATATCTTCTATTATGCCCCAAATGAATTTAAACTCAAACTATGCCCCGTAGGGGCATTTTGGTCATTTTAAAGGTTATAAAAGAGCTTAAATAATAATTTGAGTTACAGGTCTGATGAAATCAGTAAAGATACTTAATTTAATAAGTTATAACAGTAGGGTAATATATATATGTGAAATTTATCATTTAAAACCAAACTATGCACCTTAGGGGTATTTTGGTAATTTCACTTAGGCTAAAATCAAAACTGAGAATCTGGGTTTAAAACTTTTACTTACTGTTAATATATAAGTATTTACTGAAAATATCAGTAGGTATCAAACCTTATACGTTTAAAATAGTTTTAGTACATACTATGCCTTAAAAGCGCTTAAAAAGGCGATTTGGAGCCATTTCCGGGTTTTCAAAGAAAAGCTGATATTTTTACTATTCCAGAAGACCCAAAATATTTTATTTATCCTATTAGATCAGTAGAAAAAGGTTTGGGGTCAAAAGGATTTGTAAAACTCATTTTATAGCCCAAAAGGGCAAAACCGGCAATTAACGAATCAAGCTTAGAACTCTAAGTTATGCTCAGCCTAAAAATAAATATAAATCTCCAAAAATCCCAAAATATTATTTCATATCAGAGGGCAAAAAGTTTGGTATCAAAAATCGGGTTTAGATAGGCTATATGCTAATTACACCGTTTAATTACTAAAAACTTTCTAATTACGCTAATGAGCATAACTCTTAATCTAGACCTCAAACTGATGTCAAATTTTAGGTACAAGTTTATAAATTAGTAACTAAGGTTTCTACTCCTTTACATTTTCCGAAATCACATTTTAAGGTGAAAATGGCATAATAGTCAACATTTAAGCAATTAACGGGAACATGCAAGTGAATCGGATAACTATTGAACCAAGTTGTATAATCACAGAGGGTTATACTAACATGAAACCTGGTCCTAATATAGCTCTAAGGCATTTCTAAAACATGCTTAAACGGGTCAGAACTGAAAGTCAATGCAAAAGTCAAATTATGCGACTTTCGGTTCCGAACCGGGCCTAAACTGAAAATTGTCGGGTTGAACATGTTTAGACATGTTCTTACATTAATTACCAAGTTATATTAATGATAAAGCAGGTTGCATAGCTTCTACATTGCGAATTATGCATTAATTTGATATTAAGTTTTCTGTTGACTTTTTAAGATTAACTTTGACCAGACAATTGACCTAGTTAGAGTGGGAATCAGAGAGTACCCTTTTGAGGGTTTATTACCCACATAATTACCTACTTATATGTACTTTCAATTCGAGATTTGACTGAACAATTATTGATTAATCTTGAAGTCAAACCTTAATTACGATAGATTTGACTTATAGTCATTAAGCTAATTAAAACTGAATTCAGGAAGTTAAGGACACTTACAAATGTCCTAAGCACGATTAGGAAGGTAGCTATTGTTATAGGAGAACTCGATCAATGGGAGGTGGCTATCCCAACTACCACCTAAGTCAATCACACATGCACGAAGCATGTCTTCTAAGGTTTGGATTGTACGCTCACTTTGCCCGTCCGTCTGTGGATGGTAAGCCGTACTAAAATTTAAGCGCGTGCCCAAAGATTGTTGGAAACTTTTCCAAAAATGTGATGTGTATCTGGTATCTCTGTCAGAGATAATTGACACTGGTACGCCATGCAGAGATACAATCTTATCTACATACAATTGGTGTAGGATCGAATCGTGACCTGAATGAGTCGTTCGGAAGAGCTCAAATCCGTTTCAGAGGCGGAAACAGAGAAACGGATGTGAAAACAGCTTGAATATCACTTTAAACGTCTTGTGTATTGAAATAATAGCGATTACAATCACAAGGAATACCGGCAGCACCTCGGTATCAAATCTGAAATCTATTACAAATGACAAGAACAACAAGCCTATTTATACTATTCCTGGTTCCATTTGAAACATGACTTGACAACTTCAAACGGACACAACTTCAAACGGACACAACTTCAAACGGAACCATGCTTTTCAAATGGAACCTTTCAAAAGTCACTTCAAACCAAATGTTTCTTGTCGTTTTGTCTCATGTTGCAATGATGATGACATATGATGATGTCATCTATTATGATGTCACTTAAATGATGTCATCATCTAGAATGATGACACTTGAATGATCAGATCCGCAACGCAACCCAGACTCGATATAAGACGAAATCGACAGATGTATGCACCAACAAACTCCCCCTCAGATGTTGACGAGTCTTAAGTGTCGAGTCTTCTCAATCTTCAGTCTTTATCAGTCTTTGGGCTTCCTTCACTCTAACTTTCTTCAACTAATCTTTCAGGATCAAACTCCTAGCTTTTGCATCTTCAGACTCTCTTTCTCTAACAGACTCCCCCTCAACTTGTGTTGGGATCGTAGTCTAGCTTTCACAGGTTCAGGTATCGTAACCTGACTTACCTGCATATTCTCTACCCAAAACATAAGTTTCATAAAAGATAAGATATAACAAATTTAGAAACTTTGCTAATCACATGAAGACACAACCCTGAATACATCATTTTCAAGTATTAAACAAAATGATTTATCATGTCAATTTCTGATGAACCACTTGAATATATATCATTTTCATTTCACACATTTTCAAACAAACTTTCCCAAACCTGTTCGTCATGTTTAGCACTCGGAATTTTGAAAATCAGCTTTTCAACATCAGTCGTCTAAAATCTTTTTGAATTTTTCAAAATTTATGCTAAAACACACCAAAAATCTTTTTGGATTTTGAAATAACAGAAATGAAATGCAGTAAAGAAATATATACATACAATATTTTTGTGAGTTTGTGTAAGAGGATCATATCAGTTTTGAGACAAATCACCAACACCGTTAAGTTTTATACATTTTAAGATCTAAACGATTTACTTAGATTGTCAGTATACTGATCCACTTAAATTCTCACACAAAGTTCAACTGTTTCGAGATACGAGATTAATGTTTTAAGCACTTATACTTATTCGCGTGTCCCATCTCAGAATATACTCCCGTATCCAGATCCCAATATCCAGTCTTACAGGTGAGTATACCTAGATGATATCTGTAAGGGGTTAAATTGCGAAACCGTGAAAGCTCAGGTCAGAACTTTCGTTCAGCAGAGAGATGACGGCTCGACTTTGGTGGGTCCCCTTTAGAGGATCTTTTTTACAACAACATTGATTAGCAATTTTATTGTCTCATCATTTATGCTGAGGGCGGCGCTATTTTTCAAGCAAGCGTAAAGTATTCTCCGGGGACTAGGCCATTGCTTCCGCATTATCAGAAGTCCCGGGATAATACCCCAGATATCACTAAGCATAAAGACCTAGTATCTCAGAAAGAGGGGTCCTTCAAACAAGATTTCAGGGGTTACCCATATATCCGAGAGATGTTACCCACGAATGAAGCAAGTTTGAAATTTAGGTTTATTAGTTTATATCTCGTCACAATCTACTAAATGTGTAAAAACCTACTGGCATATCATCAGTGAGACCGTTTATCACATTTTATCTTTCCATTTCTTTAGCATGTCGTGATCGTCCACTGGTGTACTATCATTTCCTCTTTTATACAACAAAACTCATTTTTGAATTTTATCATGTTTTTGTCTTTTTCAAATTTTCAAATGTTTTTGGATTTTCTGAAAATTTTTACTCCCCCTAAAATGCAAACACATTTTAGGAAATTTGAAAATAAACTGTACAATAAAGTGACAACTAATATCAAATCACTTCAAATCGCCATCCACTTGGCATAAACAATCAGAACTCCCCCTTACAACAAACTATTTTCCCATTGTGATTTCAAAACACTTAAGTTCGTTTTAATCAAATGGTTTTTCCGGAAAATTAGTTTTGTTGATTTCCAAACCATTTGTAGGTTAGGGGTTCATCACATTGTACTCCAAAATACCACTTTTAAGTATGGTCCAATCAAGTTCAACTTAATGACCTTGATTAACCACTTGAAGAGAAAACCTTCTTCAACCACTTACAGGTTCACTCACCAACTATAATCACTTGTAAATCAAAATATAACAATTTAAATATACCACCTGTACTTTACCAACTGTACCACTTGTAGGAACATATGCTAAGAAAAATGCCGATTCCTGCTCCACTCTTACCAACCTGGGAGCTCCGGCAAGTCAGATTTTCAGTTAGGAAAAACTTTCCCCCAAGCCTGACCATCCTTGGGAGATTCTGGAACACACCTGTCCCACCAACATTTTGATTTATAAAATTCTTTTGCACTTTTAACCTTCCCATCAACCATTTTACCAAAAATATGCTTGACTTTTCCATTGAAAGCCTTCTCAACATCAAATTCTTCCTTATCAGCGAAGAATTGATTTGAGATCTCTACCTTTCCCACTTTTTTCATCAAAATTTCATTTGACAATGGAGGAAAATCCTCATCGTTCACCTCTGGAATGGAATTAACAACCTTTTTCTCAACAGATGACTCCTCTGATTTTATGGAATCGGATTCATTGTCAGAACTACTTTCAGATTTTACAACCCATTTTTGTTTACTCAAATCGACTTGTCTTTTGTAAAAACGTTTTGAAGTTTCACCAACTTCCAAAGTCGATTTATCAACACATTTCTTTTTCATATCAGAGTTAGAAGACACTCCCTGTTTTGAATAAATGGGCTCTTGGCAGTTCCAAGCAATGTGTCCAACTTTTTGACACTTGAAATAGGTTCTTCTATCAACTCTCGAAGCAAACTTCCTCACATTCTTCTTTACTTCAGCAAGAAACTCTTGATTCGACTTCTTCCAGAACGGTTTCTTCTGTTCATCCTCTGAACTTCCTCCTGAAACAAATTTTATTTTTGGTTTATAAGTTTTCTGATTTTTATAATTTTCTGATGAATTGAAGCCAAGACCTTTCTTTTTGAGATTACCATTATGGTTTGATTTCTTTCGATAACCTGAACCATAACCGTAACCCTTTTTCTTCTTCAATCTCTGTTGAACTCTTGAAGTGTATTTTTTAGGTTTTTCAGCAAGATTTAAATCTTTTATTTCAGAAATATTAATTTTTGTCAATTTGAAAACCTGTTTGATCATTTCAGTTTTGACACTTCTTATTGGAAATTCCTCATCAGAATATAATTTGTCTGAATCATTCAAAGTATATGTTACTTTGATTGGTCCGTCATTCAAATTAGATTTTGATAACAGGAATTCTTTATTGTAAACCCTCTTAACCGGTGAACTCGGACTCTTCTCAGACGAACTCGAACTATCTGACTTAGACTCTGACTTTGACTCTTCATCCGTATCTAACACCTGATCGACAACTTTCTTTACTAACTCAGACTCATGATCAGTGTCAGACGCTGTGAATGTAACATCAATATTGTCTGGTAATTCATCAATGATTTCAGACTTTAACTTGATGTTGACTGCCTTTTTCAGACGCTCCTCGTTAGGATTCCTTGGAGAATAAGTTTCATGGATCGGGGGCGGACATCTATTATACTTGACACTTGGTTTCTTACCAGTATCAGTATCTTCAGTCTTTTTATCCATGAATGCTTCCAGACCTGCAACAGTAGGATAAACACGATCAATCAAATAATCACAAGTAGTATAACTCAACAACCGTTTAATCCTTTCACTCTCAATCTTCTCAAGTTCTACTTCTTTCTTCAATTTAGCACAGTCTTCAATATACTCATTGATGACGCTCTGCTTTGTCATTAATGTTGCCCTCATTTTATCCATTGCTTTTTCGGTTTCTGAATTTGTCTTCTTCAGACCATCAACTGTTCTGTTCAGTACATCATAAGACTCTTTAATGCACTTCACATCAGACAATAAATCTTCTTTAATCTTTTCTAACTCAGCAATCTTTGTATCCTTCTCAGTACAATCTTTGCAAGAAACTGAACACTTCAAACATGGTTTTTCAACTTCAACCATTTTTTCAACTATCTTTTCAACCTCGACAATCTTTTCAACTTCAACGACTTTTTCTACCTCGACGAGTTTCTCTACTTCGACCAGTTTTTCAACTTCGACTATTTTTTTAACCTCAACAATCTTCTCCACTACTGTCTCCACTTCAACGATTTTCTCTATTACTTTCTCAGTTACTGGATCAACATTTGCTTCTCCAGCTTCTGTCTTTGTCTTTTTATCAGCTAGCCTTCTTGCTGCTTCCAGCTCTTTCTTCAATCTGGCAATCTTCTTCTGATTCAGCATCTCCATTTTATCTGCAAAAAACAAATTAAAACTAGTAGGATCAATGCTTTTTCTAGCTCTGTTGAGATGTTCTTTCTCATCATCGGTATCCACATCACTTCCAAGATCTGGAAAAATCGGTATTCTTTTTGGTTTAGATTTGAATTCTTCTTCCATGTTTTGGTAAACTTTTTCACAATAACTAATTTTTCAAGCTAGCTGAGTTTGAAACGAACTGATTTAATGCGAACTGGTTCACCTCGTGAAATATCTGTAATCAAACAAACAAACGAACGATCAGTTTAAACGAACTAAATACGTAAAAGTGTGTGTTGATGAAATCAATCTAAGACTCGTGTCGAAGACTTGCGAACTTGTTCCAAAGTTGTTCGAGTGAAAACAATGAATGAATGAACTTGATCGGATGTGCCAAGTAATATGGGCTTCAAATGGTTTAAACTTTATACTCCAACTTTAGATGGGCCGAAAATTTCGAGATAAGTAATCAATTGGGCCGAGATTTTTGATCAACTACACATGCAAACCAACGATTTAATTGGACCTTTACTTTAAAGTGATCTACAACATGACCCAAGACAACTTTTAATTTTGCATGAATTAATATTGGACCGATATACCCACTAAGCTGACATCTCATTTAACAAATTTCACATGCAATAACCGACATGCAGTTCTTATCCTATACAATGAAACACATGCTAACTGAAAACTTTAATATATCTCGATAAAATCAATTGTTCACAATATATCAATTGTTGATAGGATCGATGAAATGTTCACATGCAATGCTTTTAATATGCCAATAACATCTACCAATGGTTAGTTCTATTGGGCCTCTAAATCCACTAAAACGACCAACAACAGTCCTCGTTAAACTCAATTTGATTCTTCACATTCACTAAGTAAAAGGCCGACAAATTTTATCAAACCAGGCAATCGGAACTTCAATTTACGAGACCTGACATTCACATGATCTCTTTTCTATGTTTCACACAAATCACTTTCAAACGGATTAGCTGACTCAAGCAGTGTAATTTCAAGCGGGATGACGTTTTCAAGCGGTGTGTTCAAACGGAATGTCTAACCTCAAACAGAATACGCCAGTTTCAAACGGAAACACCAATTTCAAACGGGATGACCTATGACATCAGCATTTTTCAAACAGTTTCAAACGACAACTTCAAACAGAATCGGTCAATTTCAAACGGAATAGGATCAAATTCATACGGAAGGGTCAGTTTTCAAACGGAACACCAGGCCTCATTCAAACGGAAACCAGTTTTCAGTCCATTTTTACCAGTTTTACTTCGAGTTTTAATCTGATGTTCTTAAGGGTTTGTTAAAATACAATTATGCACACATTGTGAAAGTTTTAGCCAATTTTAACCGTGAAACCTTGTTCAGTTTTGAAAAGAAGGTGTAGAAGTTAGAAATTGTGATGAAAACAGGCTGTTTTGGTATGAACTCCTCGTCCTGAGCTCTGATACCACTTGTAGGATCGAATTGCAACCTGAATGAGTCGTTCGGAAGAGCTCAAATCCGTTTCAGAGGCGGAAACAGAGAAACGGATGTGAAAACAGCTTGAATATCACTTTAAACGTCTTGTGTATTGAAATAATAGCGATTACAATCACAAGGAATACCGGCAGCACCTCAGTATCAAATCTGAAATCTGTTACAAATGACAAGAACAACTAGCCTATTTATACTATTCCTGGTTCCGTTTGAAACATGACTTGACAACTTCAAACGGAACCATGCTTTTCAAACGGAACCTTTCAAAAGTCAATTCAAACCAAATGTTTCTTGTCGTTTTGTCTCATGTTGCAATGATGATGACATATGATGATGTCACTTAAATGATGTCATCATCTAGAATGATGACACTTGAATGATCAGATCCGCAACGCAACCCAGACTCGATATAAGACGAAATCGACAGATGTATGCACCAACAATTGGGCTAAATGTCGGAGCTATAAGTCTCCTTAATGGGTAGGAAATGTTCTGACTTAGTCAGTCTATCTACTATCACCCATATAGTATCATTTCCTTTCTTTGTCTTTGGTAAGTTGGTGATGAAATCTATTGTCACCATCTCCCATTTCCATGTGGGGAGTTCAGGTTGTTGTAGCAAACCTGACGGCTTCTGATGTTCAGCTTTGACTTGCGCACACATCAAACATTTAGCTACATAGGCAGCTATAGACTTTTTCAAGCCTATCCACCAATAGTTCGCCTTCAGATCCTGGTACATCTTATCAGCTCCAGGATGAACGGAATATTTGGAACTGTGGGCTTCCTGGAGGATAACATCCCGAAGTCCTCCATAAACTGGAACCCAAATTCGTCCATTTAACCTCAGGATTCCATCCTTGCCATAGGATAACTGTTCTTCAGTTACTCCTAGCTTTTCATCAGGATAGTTAGCTTCCAATACAGCTTCCTTCTGCGCAGCTAACAACCTTTCATTCAAACTATTCATTATCTCAATGCTCTTGGCATTGATTCTTATAGGTTTCACTCTTTCCTTCCTACTTAAGGCATCAGCAACCACATTTGCCATGCCTGGATGGTATCTTATCTCACAATCATAATCATTCAAAGTTTCCATCCACTGTCGCTGCCTCATGTTTAAGTCCTTCTGATTAAAAAAATGTTGAAGGCTTTTTTGATCAAAATAGATCACACACTTAGTTCCATACAAATAATGTCTCCACAATTTTAGTGCAAATACAACGGCACCCAGCTCCAAGTCATGGGTGGTGTAATTCTTCTCATGCAACTTTAACTGACGTGAAGCATAGGCAATAACTTTGCCTTTCTGCATAAGCACACATCCCATACCGGTGTGTGATGCATCACAATATACTACAAATTCATCAATTCCATCAGGCAACGTCAATACAGGAGCGTTGCTCAATTTCTGCTTCAGAATATCGAAAGATTCTTGCTGCTTAGGCCCCCAGTCAAACTTGTTATTCTTGCGGGTGAGTAGAGTCAGGGGTGCTGCAATTCTTGAGAAGTTTTCAATAAATCACCTATAGTATCTTGCCAGTCCTAGAAAGCTGCGAATTTCCGTAGGCGTCTTGGGCTCTTGCCAGTTCATAATAGCTTCAATTTTAGCGGGATCCACTTGGATACCACGCTCACTAACAACATGTCCAAGGAATTGGACTTCTCGAAGCCAAAATTCACACTTTGAAAATTTGGCATAGGGCTTCTCTTGTTGAAGTAGCTTAAGAATGCAACAGAGACGCTTCTCATGGTCAGCTTGGCTTTTCGAGTAAATGAGAATGTCGTCGATGAAGACGATGACGAATTTATCCAAGTAAGGCTTGCAGACGCGATTCATGAGGTCCATGAATGCGGCAGGTGCATTAGTGAGCCCAAAAGACATCACTAGGAACTCGTAATGACCATAACGAGTCCTAAATGCAGTCTTGTGTACATCTTCATCTTTAACCTTCAATTGATGATAGCCTGACCTCAAATCAATCTTAGAGAAGTAACTTGCCCCTTGTAATTGATCGAACAGATCGTCGATTCTGGGCAAAGGATACCTATTCTTGATAGTGACCTTATTAAGCTCACGGTAATCGATGCACAGACGCATCGATCCATCCTTCTTTTTGACAAATAGGATTGGCGCTCCCTAAGGAGACGAACTAGGTCTAATGAAACCTTTGGCTAGCAAATCATCTAGTTGTGTCCTCAATTCCTTCATCTCTGTTGGTTCCAACCTATAAGGCGCTCGCGCAACAGGTGCTGCTCCAGGGATGATGTCAATTCTGAATTCTACTTGCCTATCTGGTGGTAGACCAGGTAGTTCTTCTGGGAAAACTTTAGGGTACTTGGAAATGACTGAAATATCTTCAATCTTAGGTTTCTGCTCATCAATAGTTACTTGTTCCAGATAAATGACACAACCCTTCTTCAAACATCTAGATGCCTTGAGCATAGACACTTGCTCAGGCAGTCCATACTGGGTATCTCCCTGAATGGTAATTGGCTCACCAGACGGAGTCTTGATTACCACTTGCTTCTTATTGCACACTATTTGGGCTTGGTTACGAGATAACTAATCCATACCTATAACTATGTCAAAACCGGCTAACTTCAAAGGAAGTAAGGAAAAAGGAAAAGAGTGGTTCCTAATAGATATAACACATCCATCTAATATGGTTGATGCGGTTTCTAAGGTACCATCAGCTAATTCCACCTCATATTTCACACTTAGGGTTTTAATAGGTAAATTCAGCAATTTGCAAAACTTATTTTCTACGAATAACTTATCAGCACCTGAATCAAACAACACTCTTGCGTAGACATCATTTATGAGGAAGGTACCTGTGATCACATATTCGTCCTGGATGGCTTCTCGTGCATCCATTCTGAAGACCCTTGCATTGGTCTTCTTGACCTCTTCCGGCTTCTTGGCGTATTTAGGGCAATTGGTTTTAATGTGCCCCTTCTCATTGCAGTTGTAGCATGTAGCATCTTTAATCTTCTTGCAATCAACATTCTTGTGCTCTTTAGACTTGCATAACCCACATGCAGGTGATCCTGACTTAGACTTGGACTCAAGTCTGCACTTTCCAAAGTGGCGTTTTTGGCAAGTTTTGCCCTTTGGCTTTTCCTCAGCTTGTTGGCTACCCTTGTTGGATCCAGACTTCTTCCTGAAGTCAGTGCTTCCTTTATGCTTCTTTTCAGATCTTCGTGAGTTATCATCCTCACGCTTTCTCTTGCCTTCTTCCGAATTCCTGAGCGATCTTAGCCTGACCGTGTCCAAGGTAAGAGACAGAGATAGATCAACTGCTGATCTGAAAGTAGTAGGTCTGGACGCCTTAACACTGGCTTAAATTTCTGGGGCTAAACCCCCAATGAAGTGAGCAATCCTTTTGGGTTCCGGGGTTACGAGATACGAAAGCAGCCTAGACAGGGTATTGAAACTGGTGAGGTAAGCTTGACAATCTAAATTCTTCATCACCAACGATAAGAAGTCTGATTCAATTCTTTCAACCTCATGCTGCGGGCAATAATTCTCCTTAATGAGAGCAACGAACTGATCCCATGACAAATTGTAGAGCAGGATCTCTCCAGCAGCTTGAATGAGAGACTTCCACCATGCCAGTGCCTCTCCCTTGAACGATTGGGATACATACTTCACTACATCCCTTTCAGCACATCCGCTGATGTCAACTACTGTGTCCATTTCATCTAACCAGGTCATACAATCAATTGCCCCTTTCTCCCCAGTGAAATCCCGGGGTTTGCAGGAAACAAAATACTTATAGGTACAGGACTTGGTACATGGTTTATCATCAAACACTATCCTTTTAGATGGAACAATGTTTTGGTTAGATGAATGTCGATTATCATCTTTCTTTGGCTCATCTTTCTTGGAGGGTGGCTTGCTGTGAGCCTCTGATTGAGTCTTAGGCTTGGAATGCGGTGAGGATAGGGTCCTACTTCGAGTCCCGCTAGATTCATTATAATGCCGCTCTATAGCTTTTGTAACAGCATTATCTACTAAAGCTTACAGCTCCGCACCGGTCACATGTATCTTAGTATTTTCATGGTTTTCCACCGGATGATTGTTTCCCTCTTCTGACCTAGTCATGTAGCTTTAATTGCTACATAAAGAAAGTAAGGACAAGGTTTATTTAGAAGCCTAAACAGTACTATCGTTCTTGACGAATTATTAACCATGGTTTTAATAGCCATTTTAGTTAATTTGTTAAATATATAATTATTCAGGATCTTTATCATAATCCTAAATTATTAGTTAGTAATAGCACAAAAGGCCTAGTCACGTAGACAAGTTTAGTTTTATAAGCCCGAATTTTATGGAATCGAGGCATTAAGGTTTGAATCAAAGTTCATTACCTTTTCTTGATATGGAGTTGTAGGCTACCATTGTCTTTAGTCCCAGGGGACGTTAATTTTTGCCTGTGGGCACTTCATCCTTAACGGATGATTATTTCAAATAAGGAAAATTGGAATAACCCAATTTAAGGATGACTTATGTGATTTTTATCGAATCACATTTTGCCAAGAGTGTTAACATGTTTTCAGATGTTAACAAGGATCAGAATCTTTTGAATAGGTCTTACCATCTTGGCCATGTCTGCAACGACCTATAGGCTAGGTTTTACATTTAAGATTCTTTTTAATATTTAACACAGATCAATCCTAAATTGAGAGGTTAATATGGATCTGAACCAAATTATGGAACTACCATCTTGGCCCTGTCTTAAGATGACACATGGCTAGGTCTGGTCCCTTTTTAGGTTTTGCCATTTTATTATAATGGTAGATCTTTTAGTAGGAATGTTATTTTATTTATTTCACATTTTATGTTATTCACATAATTTATAAAATGAAAATTTAAACTAACCATTCCAATAATGATTTAACAAGTACAATTTTTCTCTAAACGGGACTTTTACTGAAATAACATGCCCACGCAGGAGCTTAAACAAACAAATATACCCACGCAGGGGTCAAAGAAAAGACATGCCCACGCAGGGGCAGAATACAAAAGACATACCCTCCCAGGGGTCAAACAAAAAGGCATGCCCACGCAGGGGCTTGAAAATAAGGAAAAATACAACCAACAATTTAAAGGATTCAATGGTCCTTCTTGTTCTTTCCTTTTATTAAACTTGTCAATCCCTTAAAGAAGCCTTTTCGTTCCCTGCGATCTCTGTGAACTTCCCGCTCAACTTGATCCAACCTTTGGAGAATTTCCTCCCGTTCTGGCGGGGAAAACCGAGGTATCTGCGGTTGCGGCGGCGGCTGATGTGGAGGTCGAAGTGGCGGCTGTTGTTGGTATCCATAAGCTGGGTATCCAACTCCCCAAGGAGTTTCGTAGGGCCCTTCGGGGTTGAAAGCGTTGTAGTTCCACGCTGCCAAGTATGGGTCGACCTCAGCATAATTGAAGCTGGTGTGAGCCAGCTGTTTAAAGGGATTATACGCTGCTGAGCCAGCGTACGTGGGAATTGGGTTGTCAAAACCCAACGGTGGTGGCACGACAGGTGCAGAGTTCACTTCTGGGACGGGGTTTGAAGGTCCCCCATCTGCTGGTCTTCTTGGAGTGGCGGGTAGTGACTGCCACTCGATGGTTGAGGGGTGCTGATATGCACTCTTCCTCGCACGGACATCCGTGCATTCGATCTCCTTCGCCTCGGTGGCTCAGGAGGCTGTTGCTGAGGTGGTGGTGGGGGTGGGGTAACTGCCACGAAACGTGAATCCCCGGAAGGATCCTGTTGCTGCTGCTGCTGATGAGGCGATGAATGGTAAGAGGGTGTAAAATACCACTCAAACTGGTTGAACCTTGCTTGGTAGCTATCTGGACCACGGTAAGGTGATCCAGGGAAAGATGATCCATCGGAAATTTCTATGGGATGTGTGGGGGTACTAGTCGGTGGTTCAGTAGGGTCGGTATCCTCATCCATATCCATGGCGTGATCTTCAGAAAAGTGATCTTCACGTCCCAATGGGTTAACACCCACTGGTTCCTCGTGGTAGTTGGCTGGGTTGAACCGGCTACGGAAGATATGTGACGGGTTATCAAAGGAATGACGAGAGTTGGACCTCTGGAGAGGGATAAATGAAGGCTGGGAGTTTTCGGGCTCATTTTCTGAATGGGGTCCAAAAGGGTGAAGGTAAGACGGTGATGAGCTTAACGAGACTGTCCGCCTTGCTGGCTGTAGATGTGCCCTCCAGTCCCCCTGGGGACTTGTATGCATGTTGATAGGTGAGGTTCGTCTTTGAGACGGCCCGGCCTCATGGTCGTGGCCTGCTATAGGTGCCTTTCCCTTTCTCCTAAATAATCTTAGCGGCATATTTAAACCTGTCAACATAAAAACAGATAACAACAAAGAAAAATATAAAAGACAAAAATAAAACAAAAATCAGGATTTGTCCTATGTTCTTTGTCTAGACTCGAAAATTTGAGGAATGTGCAATTGCGTAACTGAGATTAAACACAAAAGGCTAGTGTTTAATTCACTCAGTGTTGGCTCTGATACCAACCTGTCACACCCCGATATTTCCACGAATTACCGGTGGGCCCGGTGGGGAGTATCGTGACGTAGTTGATATCATCATAGTCAAACAACACAATATTTAAATGCACAGCGGAAGCAAAAGATAGATTCATTTCAACCAAATAAATTGTAATATTAAGTATCACAAAATAGTTGAAACAGATCCACAGGCGGATCGAAAAAAAAAAAAGAAACCATTCCACGGACTTTCACATCTAGAGCTTGCGAGACTTGATTATTGATGCCTGGAGTATCCAGCCTATTACGTATAGTACCTGCACTTAGCCTTTTTGGAAAATACGTCAGTTTACACTGGTAAATACAACTTAACTGACTCATTTTGAAAAGAGTTTGAAAATTGATTTGAATGCACTTCGGCAAAAATATCTTTTATAACTTGGGACAATTATTTAAAAATAATCTTGTATACAGTTTTACTTATTTGTCGTCCATTAGGGCCGGTTTGTAGGGCCGGTCTAGATTAATTGACACGCCACAGGTATAATGCCCACAAGGATTATTTCCTTTAAGTGGATTACCAGTTTTTACATAATGCATCTGTCAGGTGTACGCCTACACCCCGTGCTTAGGTTGTGGCCATTTCTTTGAATGATGCCAAGGATATCCGGGACATGGTCATTTAACCCCCAAGGGCCATACACCAAATAATACAGAATAAAACGAGTTATGTAAATACATTAATCACAATCTGATTTAAATGACTACAAACCCGACCAAGCGGTATTATTATAATACCGTATCCCAAGCCCGTATAGGGAAAATAAGTTAAGAGTATTTACCTGAGCAGTGTATAAATCAAATACAGCAAGTGCACGTAGCTTTTACTGGGCTCTTAATCTGGAACGAAGGTTTTAATAACCTATTAGAATCCTAACGGGTCTTTTATTAAGCTTAGACTTAGACCGGTTAGTTTTCAAAAGGAAGACATGGTTCAAACTCATCATAAAGCGAAGACCGGTTTAGAATGTGGTTGTGACCCAACTAGCTTGGACCCTTGTTTAATATGGGTAACTTAAACACATTCTGGATTTTGAGACAAAAACGATTTGGTTTGACCCGTTTCGGCTAAATTATGCAAACTAGTTACATAAGCCGATCCGAGCGCGAAAAGTGCGTAACGGGTAACCAAATGAGTCATATGCAGGTTTCCTAAGTTAATATGCCTTAAATATGTTGTGACATCAGTAAGATATCTTCTATTATGCCCCTAATGAATTTAAACTCAAACTATGCCACCGTAGGGGCATTTTGGTCATTTTAAAGGTTATAAAAGAGCTTAAATAATAATCTGAGTTACATGTCTGATAAAATCAGTAAAGATACTTAATTTAATAAGTTATAACAGTAGGGTAATATACATATGTGAAATTTATCATTTAAAACCAAACTATGCACCTTAGGGGTATTTTGGTAATTTCACTTAGGCTAAAAGGGTCAAAACTAGGAATCTGGGTTTAAAAATTTTACTTACTGTTAATATATAAGTATTTACTAAAAATATCAGTAGGTATCAAACCTTATATGTTTAAAATAGTTTTAGTACATACTATGCGTTAAAAGCGCTTAAAAAGGCGATTTGGAGCCATTTCCGGGTTTTCAAAGGAAAGCTTATATTTTTACTATTCCAAAATCCCAAAATATTTTATTTATCATATTAGATCAGTAGAAAAAGGTTTGGGGTCAAAAGGATTTGTAAAACTCATTTTATAGCCCAAAAGGGCAAAACCGACAATTACCGAATCAAGCTTAGAACTCTAAGTTATGCTCAGCCTAAAAATAAATAAAAATCTCCAAAAATCCCAAACTATTATTTCATATCAGAGGGCAAAAAGCTTGGTATCAAAAATCGGGTTTAGATAGGTTATATGCTAATTACACCGTTTAATTACTAAAAACTTTCTAATTACGCTAATGAGCATAACTCTTAATCTAGACCTCAAACTGATGTCAAATTTTAGGTACAAGTTTATAAATCAGTAACTAAAGTTTCTACTCCTTTACATTTTCAGAAATCACATTTTAAGGTGAAAAGGGCATAATAGTCAACATTTAAGCAATTAAAGGGAACATGCATGTGAATCGGATAACTATTGAACCAAGTTGTATAATCACAGAGGGTTATACTAACATGAAACCTGGTCCTAATATGGCTCTAAGGCATTTCTAAAACATGCTTAAACGGGTCAGAACTGAAAGTCAAAGCAAAAGTCAAATTATGCGACTTTCGGTTCCGAACCGGGCCTAAACTGAAAATTGTCGGGTTGAACATGTTTAGACATGATCTTACATTAATTACCAAGTTATATTAATGATAAAACAGGTTGCATAGCTTCTACATTGCTAATTATGCATTAATTTGATATTAAGCTTTGTGTTGACTTTTTAAGATTAACTTTGACCCGACAATTGACCTAGTTAGAGTGGGAATCAGAGAGTACCCTTTTGAGGGTTTATTACCCACATAATTACCTACTTATAGGTACTTTCAATTCGAGATTTAACTGAACAATTATTGATTAATCTCGAAGTCAAGCCTTAATTACGATAGATTTGACTTATAGTCATTAAGCTAATTAAAACTGAATTCAGGAAGTTAAGGACACTTACAAATGTCCTAAGCACGATTAGGAAGCCTAAGGAAACTTGTTGCTGATCAGAGGAGCTCCAGAGAAGTCCTTGAAGTGAGTTTGAATGAGCAAGTTCCCTTTGTTGCAACTTCAATTCCTTATATACTCAAAAATAAGTCATAAGATCTTGCCACAATAGTCTAGGACTGAACTCAGATGTATCCATGTGTCCCTATAATGCCAAAACCAGTTGCAAGGCCCCTGAATTCGAAAACCACTCATATAAGGCGGTGCAACAGGCTGAACAGGCATCTGTCCATTTTCTGCTGCCAGCGACTGCCTTACGGACCGTAAGGAATAATCCTTGCGGACCGTAGGTACCTCTTACGGACCGTAATATATCGGTCTTGCGGTCCGTAACCGACCTTGTTCAAAAAATGCCCAGTTACAACCTTGCGGACCGTAAGCCTTTGGCTTTGCAATCCGTATCCGCTTTTTATTTATCATCTCTGTCCAGCTCCGCCACCTTACGGACCGTAAGGGATTACCTTTGCGGTCCGTAAGCCTTCATCAGAAGACAAAAATTTGTTTAACTTTGAGGTCTTGACCATGCAACTTTGTAAATTCCGAATCTCATGCTTTCTTTTCAGTGTAGGGACCACATGATCAGTCCTGAAAAGGGCATGCATGCCTAGCCATGCACTTATGTTGCCTCAGATTCTTGTGGGAAGGTCTTGCCATGCATTTGTAAATTTGAATTCTCTTGTCGTAATATCATTTTAAAAACCCAATTCTTTATTAACTGAATTTATTTATTTTAGGAATAACCGGTAAAATATATCAAATGTTTATCATAACGATTTAAGGTCTTGGGATTTATTATTATTTGGTCGCTCAGAGGTGATAATTAACATGTCGACCTTTTAAATCCTACCATACATCTTTTACTTGATCCGGGTTCCTGTCACGCTTATGTTACATGACACGTGTCTTTATTCTATTGGGTATGATTTTTTTTTACGAGGTGTTACATCCTCACCCCCTTAAAAGAAATCTCGACCTCGAGATTTACTGGAACAGATGAGGGTATTTTTCTTTCATGGTAGACTCTACCTCCCACGTATATTCGGGACCTCTGCGGGCATCCCATTTAACCTTTACGATAGGTACATGCTTCCTCTGAAGCTTTTTAACCCGTCGATCCTCAATCGACAAAGGTTTTTCCACAAATTTCAAGCTCTCATCTATATGCACATCTGTATGTGGTATGACTAGCGATTCATCTACTAGACATTTCTTCATATTGCAGATGTGAAATACATTGTGAATACCACTGAGCTCTTCAGGCAAGTTCAACTTATAAGCCACCGACCCAACACATTCGATAATCTCGAATGGTCCTATGTACCTCGGGCTTAACTTACCTTTCTTACCAAATCGCATCACCCCCTTCCATGGTGATACCTTAAGTAAAACTTTATCACCAACCTCAAACTTTAAAGGTTTTCGCCTTTTATTCGCATAACTCTTCTGCCTATCCCTGGCAGCTTTCAGGTGGTCACGAATCTGGACAATCTTGTCCGTCATTTCAAAGACTATGTCCAGTCCTGATAACTGAACTTATCCTACTTCTGCCCAACAAATATGCATTCTGCATTTCCTACCATATAGTGCCTCAAAAGGCGCAGCTTGAATGCTGGTATGGTAGCTATTGTTATAGGAGAACTCGATCAATGGCAGGTGGCTATCCCAACTACCACCTAAGTCAATCACACATGCATGAAGCGTGTCTTCTAAGGTTTGGATTGTACGCTCACTTTGCCCGTCCGTCTGTGGATGGTAAGCCATACTAAAATTTAAGCGCGTGCCCAAAGATTGTTGGAAACTTTTCCAAAAATGTGATGTGTATCTGGTATCTCTGTCAGAGATAATTGACACTGGTACGCCATGCAGAGATACAATCTTATCTACATACAATTGGGCTAAATGTCGGAGCTATAAGTCTCCTTAATGGGTAGGAAATGTGCTGACTTAGTCAGTCTATCTACTATCACCCATATAGTATCATTTCCTTTCTTTGTCTTTGGTAACTTGGTGATGAAATCCATTGTCACCATCTCCCATTTCCATGTGGGGAGTTCAGGTTGTTGTAGCAAACCTGACGGCATCTGATGTTCAGCTTTGACTTGCGCACACGTCAAACATTTAGCTACATAGGCAGCTATAGACTTTTTCAAGCCTATCCACCAATAGTTTGCCTTCAGATCCTGGTACATCTTATCAGCTCCAGGATGAACGGAATATTTGGAACTGTGGGCTTCCTGGAGGATAACATCCCGAAGTCCTCCATAAACTGGAACCCAAATTCGTCCATTTAACCCCAGGATTCCATCCTTACCATAGGATAACTGTTCTTCAGTTACTCCTAGCTTTTCATCAGGATAGTTAGCTTCCAATACAGCTTCCTTCTGCGCAGCTAACAACCTTTCATTCAAACTATTCTTTATCTCAATGCTCTTGGCATTGATTCTTATAGGTTTCACTCTTTCCTTCCTACTTAAGGCATCAGCAACCACATTTGCCTTGCCTGGATGGTATCTTATCTCACAATCATAATCATTCAAAGTTTCCATCCACCGTCGCTGCCTCATGTTTAAGGCCTTCTGATTAAACAAATGTTGAAGGCTTTTGTGATCAGAATAGATCACACACTTAGTTCCATACAAATAATGTCTCCACAATTTTAGTGCAAATACAACGGCACCCAGCTCCAAGTCATGGGTGGTGTAATTCTTCTCATGCAACTTTAACTGACGTGAAGCATAGGCAATAACTTTGCCTTTCTGCATAAGCACACATCCCATACCGGTGTGTGATGCATCACAATATACTACAAATTCATCAATTCCATCAGGCAACGTCAATACAGGAGCGTTGCTCAATTTTTGCTTCAGAATATCGAAAGATTCTTGCTGCTTAGGCCCCCAGTCAAACTTGTTATTCTTGTGGGTGAGTAGAGTCAGGGGTGCTGTAATTCTTGAGAAGTTTTCAATAAATCGCCTATAGCATCCTGCCAGTCCTAGAAAGCTGCGAATTTTCGTAGGCGTCTTGGGCTCTTGCCAGTTCATAATAGCTTCAATTTTAGCGGGATCCACTTGGATACCACGTTCACTAACAACATGTCCAAGGAATTGGACTTCTCGAAGCCAAAATTCACACTTTGAAAATTTAGCATAGAGCTTCTCTTGTTGAAGTAGCTTAAGAATGCAACGGAGACGCTTCTCATGGTCAGCTTGGCTTTTCGAGTAAATGAGAATGTCGTCGATGAAGACGATGACAAATTTATCCAAGTAAGGCTTGCAGACACGATTCATGAGGTCCATGAATGCGGTAGGTGCATTAGTGAGCCCAAAAGGCATCACTAGGAACTCGTAATGACCATAACGGGTCCTAAATGCAGTCTTGTGTAGATCTTCATCTTTAACCTTCAATTAATGATTGCCTGACCTCAAATCGATCTTAGAGAAGTAACTTGCCCCTTGTAATTGATCGAACAGATCGTCGATTCTGGGCAAAGGATACCTATTCTTGATAGTGACCTTATTAAGCTCACGGTAATCGATGCATAGACGCATCGATCCATCCTTCTTTTTGACAAATAGGATTGGCGCTCCTTAAGGAGACGAACTAGGTCTAATGAAACCTTTGGCTAGCAAATCATCTAGTTGTGTCCTCAATTTCTTCATATCTATTGGTGCCAACCTATAAGGCGCTCGCGCAACAGGTGCTGCTCCAGGGATGATGTCAATTCTGAATTCTACTTGCCTATCTGGTGGTAGACCAGGTAGTTCTTCTGGGAAAACTTTAGGGTACTCGGAAATGACTGGAATATCTTCAATCTTGGGTTTCTGCTCATCAATAGTTACTTGTGCCATATAAATGACACAACCCTTCTTCAAACATCTAGATGCCTTGAGCATAGACACTTGCTCAGGCAGTCCATACTGGGTATCTCCCTGAATGGTAATTGCCTCACCAGACGGAGTCTTGATTACCACTTGCTTCTTATTGCACACTATCTGGGCTTGGTTACGAGATAACCAATCCATACCTATAACTATGTCAAAACCGGCTAACTTCAAAGGAAGTAAGGACAAAGGAAAAGAGTGGTTCCTAATAGATATAACACATCTATCTAATACGGTTGATGCGGTTTCTAAGGTACCATAAGCTAATTCCACCTCATATTTCACACTTAGGGTTTTAACAGGTAAATTCAGCAATTTGCAAAACTTATTATCTACGAATGACTTATCAGCATCTGAATCAAACAACACTCTTGCATAGACATCATTTATGAGGAAGGTACCTGTGATCACATTGTCATCCTGGACGGCTTCTCGTGCATCCATTCTGAAGACCCTTACATTGGTCTTCTTGACCTCTTCCGGCTCTTGGGGTATTTAGGGCAATTGGTTTTAATGTGCCCTTTCTCATTGCAGTTGTAGCATGTGGCATCTTTAATCTTCTTGCAATCAACAGTCTTATGCTCTTTAGACTTGCATAACCCACATGCAGGTGATCCTGACTTAGACTTGGACTCAAGTCTGCACTTTCCAAAGTGGCGTTTTTGGCAAGTTTTGCCCTTTGGCTTTTGTGATCAGAATAGATCACACACTTAGTTCCATACAAATAATGTCTCCACAATTTTAGTGCAAATACAACGGCACCCAGCTCCAAGTCATGGGTGGTGTAATTCTTCTCATGCAACTTTAACTGACGTGAAGCATAGGCAATAACTTTGCCTTTCTGCATAAGCACACATCCCATACCGGTGTGTGATGCATCACAATATACTACAAATTCATCAATTCCATCAGGCAACGTCAATACAGGAGCGTTGCTCAATTTTTGCTTCAGAATATCGAAAGATTCTTGCTGCTTAGGCCCCCAGTCAAACTTGTTATTCTTGTGGGTGAGTAGAGTCAGGGGTGCTGTAATTCTTGAGAAGTTTTCAATAAATCGCCTATAGCATCCTGCCAGTCCTAGAAAGCTGCGAATTTTCGTAGGCGTCTTGGGCTCTTGCCAGTTCATAATAGCTTCAATTTTAGCGGGATCCACTTGGATACCACGTTCACTAACAACATGTCCAAGGAATTGGACTTCTCGAAGCCAAAATTCACACTTTGAAAATTTAGCATAGAGCTTCTCTTGTTGAAGTAGCTTAAGAATGCAACGGAGACGCTTCTCATGGTCAGCTTGGCTTTTCGAGTAAATGAGAATGTCGTCGATGAAGACGATGACAAATTTATCCAAGTAAGGCTTGCAGACACGATTCATGAGGTCCATGAATGCGGTAGGTGCATTAGTGAGCCCAAAAGGCATCACTAGGAACTCGTAATGACCATAACGGGTCCTAAATGCAGTCTTGTGTAGATCTTCATCTTTAACCTTCAATTAATGATTGCCTGACCTCAAATCGATCTTAGAGAAGTAACTTGCCCCTTGTAATTGATCGAACAGATCGTCGATTCTGGGCAAAGGATACCTATTCTTGATAGTGACCTTATTAAGCTCACGGTAATCGATGCATAGACGCATCGATCCATCCTTCTTTTTGACAAATAGGATTGGCGCTCCTTAAGGAGACGAACTAGGTCTAATGAAACCTTTGGCTAGCAAATCATCTAGTTGTGTCCTCAATTTCTTCATATCTATTGGTGCCAACCTATAAGGCGCTCGCGCAACAGGTGCTGCTCCAGGGATGATGTCAATTCTGAATTCTACTTGCCTATCTGGTGGTAGACCAGGTAGTTCTTCTGGGAAAACTTTAGGGTACTCGGAAATGACTGGAATATCTTCAATCTTGGGTTTCTGCTCATCAATAGTTACTTGTGCCATATAAATGACACAACCCTTCTTCAAACATCTAGATGCCTTGAGCATAGACACTTGCTCAGGCAGTCCATACTGGGTATCTCCCTGAATGGTAATTGCCTCACCAGACGGAGTCTTGATTACCACTTGCTTCTTATTGCACACTATCTGGGCTTGGTTACGAGATAACCAATCCATACCTATAACTATGTCAAAACCGGCTAACTTCAAAGGAAGTAAGGACAAAGGAAAAGAGTGGTTCCTAATAGATATAACACATCTATCTAATACGGTTGATGCGGTTTCTAAGGTACCATAAGCTAATTCCACCTCATATTTCACACTTAGGGTTTTAACAGGTAAATTCAGCAATTTGCAAAACTTATTATCTACGAATGACTTATCAGCATCTGAATCAAACAACACTCTTGCATAGACATCATTTATGAGGAAGGTACCTGTGATCACATTGTCATCCTGGACGGCTTCTCGTGCATCCATTCTGAAGACCCTTACATTGGTCTTCTTGACCTCTTCCGGCTCTTGGGGTATTTAGGGCAATTGGTTTTAATGTGCCCTTTCTCATTGCAGTTGTAGCATGTGGCATCTTTAATCTTCTTGCAATCAACAGTCTTATGCTCTTTAGACTTGCATAACCCACATGCAGGTGATCCTGACTTAGACTTGGACTCAAGTTTGCACTTTCCAAAGTGGCGTTTTTGGCATGTTTTGCACTGTGGCTTTTCCTCAGCTTGTTGGCTACCCTTGTTGGATCCAGACTTCTTCCTGAAGTCAGTGCTTCCTTTATGCTTCTTTTCAGATCTTCGTGAGTTATCATCCTCACGCTTTCTCTTGCCTTCTTCCGAATTCCTGAGCGATCTTAGCCTGACCGCGTCTAAGGTAAGAGACAGAGATAGATCAGCTGCTGATCTGAAAGTAGTAGGTCTGGACGCCTTAACACTGGCTTTGAATTCTGGGGCTAAACCCCCAATGAAGCGAGTAATACTTTTGGGTTCCGGGGTTAAGAGATACGGAACCAGCCTAGATAGGGTATTGAAACTGGTGAGGTAAGCTTGACAATCTAAATTCTTCATCACCAATGATAAGAAATCTTATTCAATTCTTTCAACCTCATGCTACGGGCAATAATTCTCCTTAATGAGACGAACGAAGTGATCCCATGACAAATTGTAGAGCGGGATCTTTCCAGCAGCTTGAATGAGAGACTTCCACCATGCCAGTGCCTCTCCCTTGAACGATTAGGATACATACTTCACTACATCCCTTTCAGCACATCCGCTGATGTCAACTACTATGTCCATTTCATCTAACCAGGTCATACAATCAATTGCCCCTTTCTCCCTAGTGAAATCCCGGGGTTTGCAGGAAACAAAGTACTTATACGTACAGGACTTGGTACATGGTTTATCATCAAACACTATCCTTTTAGATGGAATACTGTTTTGGTTAGATGAATGTCGATCATCATCTTTCTTTGGCTCATCTTTCTTGGAGGGTGGCTTGCTGCGAGCCTCTAATTGAGTCTTAGGCTTGGAATGCGGTGCGGATAGGGTCCTACTTCGAGTCCCGCTAGATTCATTATACTGCCACTCTTTAGCTTTTGTAACAGCATTATCTACTAATGCTTGCAGCTCCGCACCGGTCACATGTATCTTAGTATTTTCATGGTTTTCCACCGGATGACTGTTTCCCTCTTCTGACCTAGTCATGTAGCTTTAATTGCTACATAAAGAAAGTAAGGACAAGGTTTATTTAGAAGCCTAAACAGTACTATCGTTCTTGACGATTTATTAACCATGGTTTTAATAGCCATTTTAGTTAATTTGTTAAATACATAATTATTCGGGATCTTTATCATAATCCTAAATTATTAGTTAGTAATAGCACAAAAGGCCTAGTTACGTAGACAAGTTTAGTTTTATAAGCCCAGATTTTATGGAATCGAGGCATTAAGGTTTGAATCAAAGTTCATTACCTTTTCTTGACAGGGAGTTGTAGGCTACCACTGTCTTTAGTCCCAGAGGACGTTAATTATAGCCCGTGGGCACTTCATCCTTAACGGATGATTATTTCAAATAAAGAAAATTGGAATAACCCAATTTAAGGATGACTTATATGGTTTTTATCGAATCACATTTTGCCAAGAGTGTTAACATGTTTTCAGATGTTAACAAGGATCAGAATCTTTTGAATAGGTCTTACCATCTTGGCCATGTCTACAACGACCTATAGGCTAGGTTTTACCTTTAAGATTCTTTTTAATATTTAACGCAGATCAATACTAAATGGAGATGTTAATATGGATCTGAACCAAATTATGGAACTACCATCTTGGCCCTGTCTTAAGATGACACATGGCTAGGTCTGGTCCCTTTTTAGGTTTTGCCATTTTATTATAATGGTAGATCTTTTAGTAGGAATGTTATTTTATTTATTTCACATTTTATGTTATTCACATAATTTATAAAATGAAAATTTAAACTAACCATTCCAATAATGATTTAACAAGTACAATTTTTCTCTAAACGGGACTTTTACTGAAATAACATGCCCACGCAGGAGCTTAAACAAACAAATATACCCACGCAGGGGTCAAAGAAAAGACATGCCCACGCAGGGCTAGAATACAAAAGACATACCCTCGCAGGGGTTAAACAAAAAGGCATGCCCACGTAGGGGCTGGAAAATAAGGAAAAATACAACCAACAATTTAAAGGATTCAATGGTCCTTCTTGTTCTTTCCTTTTATTAAACTTGTCAATCCCTTAAAGAAGCCTTGTCGTTCCCTGCGATCTCTGTGAACTTCCCGCTCAACTTGATCCAACCTTTGGAGAATTTCCTCCCGTTCTGGAGGGGAAAACCGAGGTATCTGCGGCTGCGGCTGATGTGGAGGTCGAAGAGGCGCCTGTTGTTGGTATCCATAAGCTGGGTATCCAACTCCCCAAGGAGTTCCGTAGGGCCCTTCGGGGTTGAGAGCGTTGTAGTTCCACGCTGCCAAGTATGGGTCGACCTCAGCATAATTCAAGCTGGTGTGAGCCAGCGTACGTGGGAATTGGGTTGTCAAAACCTAACGGTGGTGGGACGACAGGTGCAGAGTTCACTTCCGGGATGGGGTTTGAAGGTCCCCCATCTGCTGGTCTTCTTGGAGTGGCGTGTAGTGGCTGCCACTCGATGGTTGAGGGGTGCTGATATGCACTCTTCCTCGCACGAACATCCGTGCGTTTGATCTCCTTCGCCTCGGTGGCTCAGGAGGCTGTTGCTGAGGTGGTGGTGGTGGCGGGGTAACTGCCACGAAACGTGAATCCCTGGAAGGATCCTGTTGCTGTTGCTGCTGCTGATGAGGCGATGAATGGTAAGAGGGTGTAAAATACCACTCAAACTTGTTGAACCTTGCTTGGTAGCTATCTGGACCACGGTAAGGTGATCCATGGAAAGATGATACATCAGAAATTTCTATGGAATGTGTGGGGGTACCGGTCGGTGGTTCAGTAGGGTTGGTATCCTCATCCATATCCATGGCGTGATCTTCAGAAAAGTGATCTTCAGGTCCCAATGGGTTAACACCCACTGGTTCCTTAAGGTAGTTGGTCGGGTTGAACCGGCTACGGAAGATATGTGACGGGTTATTAAAGAAGTGACGAGAGTTGGACCTCTGGAGAGGGATAAATGAAGGCTGGGGGTTTTCAGACTCATTTTCTGAATGGGGTCCAAAAGAGTGAAGGTAAGACGGTGATGAGCTTAACGAGACTGACCGCCTTGCTGACTGTAGATGTGCCCTCCAGTCCCCCTGGGGACTTGTATGCATGTTGATAGGTGAGGTTCGTCTTTGAGACGGCCCGACCTCATGGTCGTGGCCTGCTATAGGTGCCTTTCCCTTTCTCCTAAAGAATCTTGGCGGAAAATTTAAACCTGTCAACATAAACACAGATAACAACAAAGAAAAATATAAAAGACAAAAATAAAACAAAAATCAGGATTTGTCCTATGTTCTTTGTCTAGACTCGAAAATTTGAGGAATGTGTAATTGCGTAACTGAGATTAAACACAAAAGGCTAGTGTTTAATTCACTCAGTGTTGGCTCTGATACCAACCTGTCACACCCCGATATTTCCACGAATTACCGGTGGGCCCGGTGGGGAGTATCGTGACGTAGTTGATATCATCATAGTCAAACAACACAATATTTAAATGCACAGCGGAAGCAAAAGATAGATTCATTTCAACCAAATAAATTGTAATATTAAGTATCACAAAATAGTTGAAACAGATCCACACGCGGATCGAAATAAAAAAAAGAAACTGTTCCACAGACTTTAACATCTAGAGCTTGCGAGACTTGATTATTGATGCCTGGAGTATCCAGCCGATTACGTATAGTACCTGCACTTAGACTTTTTGGAAAATACGTCAGTTTACACTGGTAAATACAACTTAACTGGCTCATTTTGAAAAGAGTTTGAAAATTGATTTGAATGCACTTCGGCAAAAATATCTTTTATAACTTGGGACAATTATTTAAAAATAATCTTGTATATAGTTTTACTTATTTGTCGTCCATTAGGGCCGATTTGTATGGTCTAGATTAATTGACACGCCACAGGTATAATGCCCACAAGGATTATTTTCTTTAAGTGGATTACCAGTTTTTACATAATGCATCTGTCCGGTGTACGCCTACACCCCGTGCTTAGGTCGTGGCCATTTCTTTGAATGATGCCAAGGATATCCGGGACATGGTCATTTAACCCCCAAGGGCCATACACCAAATAATACAGAATAAAACGAGTTATGTAAATACATTAATCACAATCCGATTTAAATGACTACATACCCGACCAAGCGGTATTATTATAATACCGTATCCCAAGCCCGTATAGGGAAAATAAGTTAAGAGTAATTACCTGAGCAATGTATAAATCAAATACAGCAAGTGCATGTAGCTTTTACTGGGCTCCTAATCTGGAATGAAGGTTTTAATAACCTATTAGAATCCTAACGGGTCTTTTATTAAGCTTAGACTTAGACCGGTTAGTTTTCAAAAGGAAGACACGGTTCAAACGCATGATAAAGCGAAGACCGGTTAAGAATGTGGTTGTGACCCAACAAGCTTGGACACTTGTTTAATATGGGTAACTTAAACACATTCTGGATTTTGAGACAAAAACGATATGGTTTGACCCGTTTCGGCTAAATTATGCAAACTAGTTACATAAGCCGATCCGAACGCGAAAAGTGCGTAACGGGTAACCAAATGAGTCATATGCAGGTTTCCTAAGTTAATATGCCTTAAATATGTTGTGACATCAGAAAGATATCTTCTATTATGCCCCAAATGAATTTAAACTCAAACTATGCCCCGTAGGGGCATTTTGGTCATTTTAAAGGTTATAAAAGAGCTTAAATAATAATATGAGTTACAGGTCTGATGAAATCAGTAAAGATACTTAATTTAATAAGTTATAACAGTAGGGTAATATACATATGTGAAATTTATCATTTAAAACCAAACTATGCACCTAAGGGGTATTTTGGTAATTTCACTTAGGCTAAAAGGGTCAAAATTGGGAATCTGGGTTTAAAACTTTTACTTACTGTTAATATATAAGTATTTACTGAAAATATCAGTAGGTATCAAACCTTATATGTTTAAAATAGTTTTAGTACATACAATGCGTTAAAAGCGCTTAAAAAGGTGATTTGGAGCCATTTCCGGGTTTTCAAAGGAAAGCTGATATTTTTACTATTCCAGAAGACCTAAAATATTTTATTTATCATATTAGATCAGTAGAAAAAGGTTTGGGGTCAAAAGGATTTGTAAAACTCATTTTATAGCCCAAAAGGGCAAAACCGGCAATTACCGAATCAAGCTTAGAACTCTAAGTTATGCTCAGACTAAAAATAAATATAAATCTCCAAAAATCCCAAAATATTATTTCATATCAGAGGGCAAAAAGTTTGGTATCAAAAATCGGGTTTAGATAGGCTATACGCTAATTACACCGTTTAATTACTAAAAACTTTCTAATTACGCTAATGAGCATAACTCATAATCTAGACCTCAAACTGATGTCAAATTTTAGGTACAAGTTTATAAATCAGTAGCTAAGGTTTCTACTCCTTTACATTTTCAGAAATCACATTTTAAGGTGAAAAGGGCATAATAGTCAACATTTAAGCAATTAACGGGAACATGCATGTGAATCGGATAACTATTGAACCAAGTTGTATAATCACAGAGGGTTATACTAACATGAAACCTGGTCCTAATATGGCTCTAAGGCATTTCTAAAACATGCTTAAACGGGTCAGAACTGAAAGTCAAAGCAAAAGTCAAATTATGCGACTTTCGGTTCCGAACCGGGCCTTAACTGAAAATTGTCGGGTTGAACATGTTTATACATGTTCTTACATTAATTACCAAGTTATATTAATGATAAAACAGGTTTCATAGCTTCTACATTGCTAATTATGCATTAATTTGATATTAAGCTTTCTGTTGACTTTTTAAGATTAACTTTGACCCGACAATTGACCTAGTTAGAGTGGGAATCAGAGAGTACCCTTTTGAGGGTTTATTACCCACATAATTACCTACTTATAGGTACTTTCAATTCGAGATTTAACTGAACAATTATTGATTAATCTCGAAGTCAAACCTTAATTACGATAGATTTGACTTATAGTCATTAAGCTAATTAAAACTGAATTCAGGAAGTTAAGGACACTTACAAATGTCCTAAGCACGATTAGGAAGCCTAAGGAAACTTGTTGCTGATCAGAGGAGCTCCAGAGAAGTCCTTGAAGTGAGTTTGAATGAGCAAGTTCCCTTTGTTGCAACTTCAATTCCTTATATACTAAAAAATAAGTCATAAGATCTTGCCACAATAGTCTAGGACTGAACTCAGATGTATCCATGTGTCCCTATAATGCCAAAACCAGTTGCAAGGCCCCTGAATTCGAAAACCACTCATATAAGGCGGTGCAACAGGCTGAACAGGCATCTGTCCATTTTATGCTGCCAGCGACTGCCTTACGGACCGTAAGGAATAATCCTTGCGGTCCGTAAGTACCTCTTGCAGACCGTAATATATCGGTCTTGCGGTCCGTAACCGACCTTGTTCAAAAAATGCCCAGTTACAACCTTGCGGACCGTAAGCCTTTGGCTTTGCGGTCCGTATCCGCTTTTTATTTATCATCTCTGTCCAGCTCCGCCACCTTACGGACCGTAAGGGATTACCTTTGCGGTCCGTAAGCCTTCATCAGAAGACAAAAATTTGTTTAACTTTGAGGTCTTGACCATGCAACTTTGTAAATTCCGAATCTCATGCTTTCTTTTCAGTGTAGGGACCACATGATCAGTCCTGAAAAGGGCATGCATGCCTAGCCATGCACTTATGTTTCCTCGGATTCTTATGGGAAGGTCTTGCCATGCATTTGTAAAATTGAATTCTCTTGTCGTAATATCATTTTAAAAACCCAATTCTTTATTAACTGAATTTACTTATTTTAGGAATAACCGGTAAAATATATCAAATGTTTATCATAACGATTTAAGGTCTTGGGATTTATTATTATTTGGTCGCTCAGAGGTGATAATTAACATGTCGACCTTTTAAATCCTACCATACATCTTTTACTTGATCCGGGTTCCTGTCACAGTTATCTTACATGACACGTGTCTTTATTCTGTTGGGTATGATTTTTTTTACGAGGTGTTACATAATTGAACTGTCGAACAACTATGGTGCTATGCCGTCTGAGGATTTAGATATTCAACATGGTATTAGAAGTGATATAAAAAATTGTTAACTGAAAGTTTTGGTGAACTTCTTAGAATTGGACTGTTCAATTTATTGTTGATGAAAATGACATAAGTAGAAAGCATAATTCACACGATATACACACAATGCAAAAAATGATGTTATCGAATATTGATGAGATACCCTTATATTGAACCCAACTCAATAAAACAGGTCCTACACAAGGTGGCTCAATTTGGTAAGCCTAAGTCAAAGGTGACCCATAATCCTAAACCTAAAGACTCCGTATAAAAGGAGAGTTGTAAGCCCAAGTCAAAGGAGGCCCATAATTCTAAGCATAAGGACTCCATCTGGAAGGAGAGTTGCAACAAAAAATACGTGCTCCTCTTTAGCACTTTCTATAGCTGTATACATTATTATACATACCTGCAAATTCATGTTTATAATCTAGCATGATACTGATTTGAGTGTGAGAGTACATTCAAAGAATTTGCTCCTAGGCCCTTTAAGATTTTCATGTGGTTGCATTATTATTCATCAATCAAGAAAGGGAAAGTCGACACCACCTTGCCGCGGGGACCGACCTGAGCATGATATGTCTTTTCGTAGCATAGCTGCCGAACCCTTGATTTCAACGGTATGGATTTTGGTAGAGCAACAATTATCGTATTAATACAATCTTGATTTTGATAGTTATTACAATTTTTTTTTGCATAACGAAAAACTATTTTCTAATAAGGAGATCAAGATTGAAGACATTATTAAAGACGTAAAGTTGCTAGGCTATCTTTGTTCAAAAATAGATGTGAATATAAGTCGATTGTCCGATCGAAGTGGTGTAACTTTGTTTTAATGTGGTTCCCTGGTTTGTTGTTGGTTGCACTTCTGTTTTTGGAGGGCTTATTTTTGGGAATAATATTTATCTTTAGAAAAAAAAAGAATGAAGTTTGATCACTAATTGGCGAGTCTAATTTTAATAGAACTTGTCAAATTTTTGGAATCCAAGTATGTTTGAAAAAAAATTAAATACTGACAACTAGAATTGGGTGAGAAGTCTCCATCTACATTATGGCAAAAATGAAAATTTAATGATCTTTGATCGAGTCTATAAACTTTTGAATATTAGAAAATTCAAAATTGTTACTTATTCTCCCTTTTCAAGTATGCCCATGTAACTAATATCATTAATGATTCCTAACATATGGAATGATAATGATTAGCATTTAGCATGTTTGTTCATTCTGTTATATATAACGTAATAAAAATTAAAGTATTAAGCGTATTCTTTTCATATGCCCCGTAATTTCACTTGCAATTAAACTTCCATGTATTTTAGTCCATCAGAACAAAAGTTTTAAATTTCTTAATTTGATTTAAATGTTCTTATTACGTGTGCAAATTATTCAAACACAAGTCAGGCACATAAATATTCATATTTATTGCATCATGGCCCGGGTTTAGCATAAAAGTTGAACATACATAGTGTAATTGCAATAGTGATTGACCCGGCGTTGATTCCCCATTTCCATTTTTAATCTTTCCGTCAAAGCATCTGACCTGATTTTCGTCGAAGATTCTAAAGAACCATTAATCTTACAGAAATTGCATTAAAATTGTTGATTTTAGACACGAAACTTGTTAATGTCAAACACGAAACATGATAACTTCGTGTAGGTTCGTGTCGTGTTATCGTGTTCGTGTCAGAATTGCCAACCCTAATCCACAGTTTCCAAATCACGTATGCAAACTCAAAAAAATCCTTATACTGTCTCAAGCAAGCGCCTAGAGCTTGGTACATTGAGCTAACCAAATTTCTTCAACGTTTTGGGTTCCACAAATCCATAGCCGATGCCTCTGTCTTCATATACCAATGCAACAAGGTTACTTATTTATGGTTTATGTCGACGATATTGTTCTCACAAGCAATAGTTCAGACTTTCTTGATCATTTCATTGACACCTTAAGCAAGACCTTCTTTGTCAAGGACTTAGGCATACTTCACCACTTCCTAGGTGTTGAAGTAATTCATACTTCGAAGGGTATTTTCCTGTCCTAACACCGACACATTGAGGACATCCTTAACCAATTTCACATGGATGGTGCTAAGGATGTTACTACTCCCCTAAGTGCAACCGATCCTCTATCTCCAACCGATCCATTTCCCTCGGTTGATGCTACTCCTTACCGTAAATTAGTCGGTTCCCTCCAATATCTAGCCTTTACTCATCCTGACATTTCCTTTGCAATAAACAAACACTCCCAATTCATGTACTCCCCTCTCCAAGCTCATTGGCATGCTCTTAAACGAGTTCTTCCTTACCTCAAAGGGACCATCCACCATGGCCTCTTCCTAAATTGTAACTCTCTTTTAACACTCACGACATTTTCAGATTCCGATTGGGGTGGAGCTAATGATGCTGGTCGGTGCACTACTGCTTACATCCTCTATCTTGGTAACAACATTGTATCATGGAAATCTACACGACAAAAGTCGGTCTCTCGTTCCTCAACCGAAGCTGAATACAAGGCCATAGCCAACACCGTGGCTGAACTTGTGTGGCTAAAGAATTTGCTTCGAGAACTCTGTATTATCTCTAACGCCACACCAACTTTGTTTTCTAACAACACAGGTGCCACATATCTATGTGCCAACCCAGTTTATCATTCACGTATGAAGCGCATTGCCTTTGATTATCACTTTGTTAGAGAACAAGTCTCGGCTGGTCACCTACGCGTTCTTCATGTTAGCTCCCAAGATTAACTAGCCGATATGCTTACCAAACCGTTGTCAAGGGCACCGTTCCTACGAAACCGATCCAAGATTGGCGTATCCGATGAATCCGCCATCTTGCGGGGGCGTATAAGAGACACCAACAAGTCAACACAAGAGTCAACACAATCATGCTAAAACGGAATGTATATATATTCAAATCCTATAATTATTTACCACCTTTTAGATCCATTATTTACTCCCAGTAATCTTTCCTTTCCATTTTGTAAATTGCCATTATAAGGCATCACACCACTGTATTGTAAAGCATCACTTTTATAATAGTCAATTACATATTCTTATAAAACCTACACTAATCAGGAGAAACCAAGTTTTCGTCACACTATTCATGTGAAAGTGAAACCATGATCTTCATGCTCAACCCGTGCTTAGTTATGTTAGATATGTGAAACCTACATTGATCAGGCGAAACCAAGTTTTCGTCACGCTATTTATGCGATAGTGACGATTGACCAGTTTCACATGTGAACCTTTGACCATATTGACGAGTGTAGCTAAGGGCCATGATCACTCCACAAACGATAAGTTAAAGCATAGTATAACTAGTGAGTTATATGCGTTTCTTTTTACTATTTTGGCCCGATATGAATGCTACTCCGTGTGATCATGATTGGAAACAACTGTATCGAGTGTTAGTTGTTACACGCTTATACAATCATGAACATATGAAGTAGCATGCATATCAGTCCAAAATAGTGAAGTAAAAGGTTAATGGCAACTAGCCACTGTCATTAGTTTTTTACCTTACTTGTAGTGTTCTTAATTATTTCTTGGCATGATAAGGTTGGTGTTTAATATTATCTTAGGGATTAACTTGATGGCTCGTGGAGGTGCATGTGGAGGAAGACGTGGTGGTGAACCCAAGGTCACCCGAAGAAAGACCAAATAGTCTGAAGCTGAATGTGAATGAGCTGTTCATATGGAGACTGATATGCACACGCAGAACAATGTGGAACAGTTCACTCTAGAGCCTATCGTCAGAGAGACTATACTTAATGAGGTTTGTTAAGTTATGCATGACACTATGTTGACAATCATTACTAAAGCCTTATGAGAGTTAAAGGATGAGGAAATTGAGAAAGTGAAGGGATAGTAAGATAGGACTAGGGAAAGAAGTTGTAGTCATCGGGACTAAAGAAGAGGGTTATGTAACTAACAAAAAACTTCAAAGGGTTATACATATCGAGCTTTTAAGGTGTGAAATCCCCCGCCCTTTGATCAGAAAAGAACACTACAACTACGACCCATTGGATTTTTGAGATAGAAGTCACCCATCTCTGATAGAGCCTCAAGCCTCTAGTTTTAGATTATTTTTTTCCACTTTCTCGCTCTACTTGATCATATGATATTATCCTTTTGAGACTATTATAAAAATATGTGTTTAAGTTCATGAAAATTGGATTGTTAACTCTGAAATGTCATGTTATTTGTTTTTCGATCGATTTATAGAGTTGATATTGATTTGATCGATTTGGGGTAGGTTTGTTCGATTTCAACTAGTTAAAATCAAGAGGAGTTATTGTTTTACATGCTTTTAATGTGTGAGAATTTGATTTTTAAAGGTTAAAAGTGGTTGAGTGAAGATAATAACTGATGTGCTGAATGTGGTCTGTAAAAACTACTAACCTAATCTAGACACCCTAGTTTTAAATTTATAAACTAAGACTCTCTAAATGCTAGACCACTGACAGGCAAGTGTACCTATCGTACGTAGTAAAGCCTAATGAAGTCCGAGTATCGAACCCACGAGACACTAGCGACACTAACTAGACTCTGACTCAACTAATTACTTAAATGGTTTATTTGATTTGATTGGATTTTGGGGGTTTAACTAATTAATCTAAAGGAATTAACTAAGACAAACTAGATTACCTAGACGCAAGCTGAAGGCTACTAAGGTGAAATCAAGGATGAGAAAGTACTACCCAGGTTTGGAATCCTATTCGTGACTATCGGTTTTCTCTCAGCAATGGTAACTATGATGGAACCAAGTTCAAATAATACGACACTCTAAAACTAAAGACATGTTGAATCTCCTCCCGGTCTCATCAACTTCTCCTAAGGTCTAAAGGTTAAATAAAGCTCACTGGTATGGGTTGGATCACCTCCCGGTCTCTCCAACAATACTAAAGTACCCAAAGACTAGATCTCCTCTCGGTCTCACTAATCACAATACACCCTAGAGTGCACGGGGTAACCTAAAAACACTTGACAAGACCTAGGAAAACAAATAATACTAGGGAACTTAGACAGATCTATTCTCGGTCTCACTGCACCTAAATACCAAGCACCAAAGACAATCCCAACTATCTATCTCCTCTCGGTCTCAAGAATAGGTAGAACACTAAACTCCTCTAAATTATCAAACAAAGTTCCTATGGGATACGTGCACCATAAACCATAAACTAGTTACAAACACAAAGTAGGTAACCTAACATGTATCTATACATGAAAGACATTCACAAAGACACACGAGGAACGTTTGAACGATAATAAATCAAAGTTAAGCATGCATATACATCTAGTCAAATATAATTAGGTCTTTTACTTTAATATTTATCCATCACAAAATTACCAAAAGCCGACAAATTACCAATTGACACGAATAATCATCACAAACCCGGGTAGATAAACTAATTAGCCAGGAATCATAGTCAAGAACAATAATAAACAAGTCTGAAATAACAAATAATTCATGTTCATAAGTCTAAAAACACAAAGTAATTAAAACTGAACACTAACTATTTGTGAACTCGACCCAATATTTGATCGTGGCTTGAACCCTCGAACCAATCACCCTCTTTCTCCTCTTGTCGCACCTTTTTTTCAAAACCTGCTGCTGCCGTCGAATGTCTTGTCCTCCACCAAAAGTCTTATGTCGTGATGTTTTTTCGTCCCCCCTAAGGCTGCACGGTATAGAAAGGTGAGGACGGTCCGTCCTCCAGCGGCGCCGGCGTTGACCCCATCCCCCCCCCCCCCCGCGTCCTCCATCCCGTCCCATCTTCAACGTCGAAGATCGGACGTTCTCGACGATCCTCCAGGTGGGCCCCCTTTGTTTCTTTGTTTGTTTGTTTGTGTTATTTGACTTGTACATTAGGCTTCAATACTTGTACATAGGCATAGAAATTAAAAAAATAAAATAAAAAAATGGTGGGGTAGGATCATCCTCCCATACCCTCTAGTGACCATCGTTAGGAGGACTATGACGTGGCGCCTACGAGACGGATCATCCTCCAAGAATGGACCATCACCATACCGCATAGCCTAATGTCTAATTGCCGTCCACAATATATATGTCCCTTTCAATAGGTTTTTTTTTTCTCATTCTTTGACACTACATCCCTTGGGCCGACCTATAGCTTAACGGGTCTTGATTCCAAAGCCTAACATGGCCTCTTCCAATTAATGTTTTATGATGAAAGCAAGTTCCATGATCCATGTCTACGTAGAATTAAAAATAAAACAATTAATGATAATTAATTATATTAATTACTTTCAGTTGAAAAATTAAACTATAAGTATTAAAACCTATTTACAACACTCTAATCACAATTTAATATATTATAATCATTAATCAATTAAGATGATATTTGATAATTCGATATAATTTTCTTTTGATAGGAAATACGTCATTTTAGCTCGTTTTCTCTTAAAATCATCAAACTCTAAATATGAAACACTTACGATTATAATATAATAAAAAGAACCTTAAAACTACTCAAAAGTGTAGGAATATTTATATAAATATATGTATATTTTAGAGCACATCAAATATCCTCACACTTAAACCTTTTTCGTCCCTGAAAAAGACTTGTGCAAACGGAATCAGAATCACATTAATGTTCGGGCACAAAAGCTAGTTTACTTTATTAAAATTAAAACTTGTGTTAACCGCGATTGCGAGTATTTTAATCCTCTTTAACCCAAAACCGGTTCCAAGCCCTTATCATGTAGATTTAATTCAAGTTTGGTCAACTTACCTAGGGTCTCACACTATAATTAGCCATTTCACCTAGTCCCGCCTCAAGCTTATAGAACAAAACGAAAAGCCACTGGGCTATTTCCTAATCGTTTTATACCAAAATCAAAAGAATTTAACATCAAATTTTTCATCTCTCTTTTTTTTTTCTTTTGAGCTTTTAGACTATGGATACCTTATCCTAGAGGCATTCTCAATCAGAGTCACCATCCCCAAGAGAGATTACATAGGCATCAGTATTTTTGCATTTTTATTTAACAATCCCAGAGGCATTCTAAGTCAGAGTCACTATCCCCAACAGAGATTACGTAGGCCTTGTCAATTTTTTCAGTCTAGCTCTTTTTATTATATTCTTTTCTTTTTTTTTTGTTAAAAAATTCTAATAATCTTAGCTTATAACGGCATCCCTTATACTATTATTGGCGGTTTCGGCTTCCCTACTTTTCCTAAATGAGAACCCACTAGTAAACTAACAATTAGATATATTTAGCTCAAAGGAACCTAAAACCGGATCAGGCCTACTCACATATCACAAATTAGACACAAGCTCAACTTTTTATTCTCTTATTATTATTATTTGAAACCCGAACAAAACTGATTTTTCTATCATTTTCCGTTTTTATTATGCAAACATCTAAAACAGGAACATTTTCTATTTTTTTATAATTTTTTTTTTTGCATTTTTCGAATTTTATGACTCAAACGACTCACTAACTAAACACTAAGGGATAGTTTCCCATCCCCACACTTAAACTCTACATTGCCTTCAATGTAGGATGGAAACCGACTCAAAAGACTAAAATAAATAAGAAATAAAAGACAAAGGGCAAATTAGAAAGGACTTAGCTGGTTTTATCATCACATATGCTCCAAATCTCGTCCAATCCAGCTCGATCGTATAGCATTTCGGTCGCGATCGGCTTTGAATCTTACTGGTACACTCGGTAAATGCCTGATATCTGAAAAGAAGCTCCAAAAACACCCGAATGGAGATTAAGTACGGGTGGTACATATTCAAACCTGCATAAACAAAAATAAGCAAAAACCAAAGCAGTACCGACTCTAAACAAAAACTGACTCAAAAACTACAACTCTATACAAACTCTACGAAACCTCCCCACACTTGAATTTAATCAGGAGGCTTCTCCTTTATCCAACATCGGTCTAACCTGTTTAGTTTTAATTGTTCATCATTGTTTATTAAGAAATTAATGATGAAACTAGAAAATATTTTTAAGCGTTCAACCGGGTCAAACCACCAAACTTTAAATTTACCTGGACCAAACCTAATACATGACATATAGTGAGGATGGTGGTTGTCTCCGCACTTCAATGTTCCATTATGCTTCCTTTTGTACCATCTCTGCACCCTCAGACTATGTTGGTCTAAGCTTCTCCGTGGCTTCTCCCGTGTTAGTAATTGTGGTGGTGATGTATCTTCTAACCTTTCCACGGGTCAGCCATCAAATTCCTCAGCCACTTCATCTTCTTCTTCGTTTGGTGCTTGTTTGATCTCCATTGTTGGCTTCTCCACAAGTAAAGTCTCTAAATAAACAATATCACCAACAGGGTCAAATTCTTCTTCTACAAGTGTTGGTAAACCAACCAACTCATCACCAAACTCCTCCTCCCAAGATGGTATATGCATCTCTCTCTCACTCTCCATCTTGTCAAGTGGCTCATTCACGTCTTCCCCCTCATCATCATTCCAGATAGCGTCATCAATTGGTTCAGGACCGTAATACCATGGCGTGGAATACCAATTAGGTGTCACGTCCTGTTGAACCGGAGGTGGGACTGAATCGTCCATTGTTGTCTCTAGTCCTATATCAGACAACTCTAGATTATTGGGAAGCTCCTCTCCAACCTCTTTTATCTCTACTACTACTTCTTCTTCTCCCCCATAGCTCTCAAAGCCAATATCATCATCATAGTATTCATCCCATGTAAAGTGTATTGTACTTTGATTTTTCTTCCGATTCACGTAAATCGGACAACCTTCAAACCAGTGTGGTCCACCACAATGTTGACACCTTAGATCCACATGTTGGTTCATGCTTTCCTTAATCATTTGACTCAGTGTCTCTATCATTCGCTGAAGAATGGTGAACATTTTGGGAAACCTCGGATCTCCTTGATCCTGTGCTATTGTCGTTATCGGAGCAAATACTTGACATGATTCCACGAACGCCCAAACATAGGGAGGGTACTCGCTATGATAACCTGCCATGAAGAGAGTAGCAAAAGCAACACAAAGTAGAGAAAGGAAAGAAAAAAAAAACTAACTAATAAAAAATATTTGCAGAATTAAAGACTCGACACACTACTACTAGACACAAACTCTAGGACTCAAACCCTAAGACTCAAATTACAAATAAGACCAATTAAACAAATAAGATCAGTCAAAGCTAATAACACAATCGCCTAAGTGTCCCCGGCAACGGCGCCAAAAACTTGATGTGCTGAATGTGGTCTGTAAAAACTACTAACCTAATCTAGACACCCTAGTTTTAAATTTATAAACTAAGACTCTCTAAATGCTAGACCACTGGCAGGCAAGTGTACCTATCATACGTAGTAAAGCCTAATGAAGTCCGAGTATCGAACCCACGAGACACTAGCGACGCTAACTAGACTCTGACTCAACTAATTACTTAAATGGTTTATTTGATTTGATTGGATTTTGGGGGTTTAACTAATTAATCTAAAGGAATTAACTAAGACAAACTAGATTACCTAGACGCAAGCTGAAGGCTACTAAGGTGAAATCAAGGATGAGAAAGTACTACCCAGGTTTGGAATCCTATTCGTGACTATCGGTTTTCTCTCAGCAATGGTAACTATGATGGAACCAAGTTCAAATAATACGACACTCTAAAACTAAAGACATGTTGAATCTCCTCCCGGTCTCATCAACTTCTCCTAAGGTCTAAAGGTCAAATAAAGCTCACTGGTATGGGTTGGATCACCTCCCGGTCTCTCCAACAATACTAAAGTACCCAAAGACTAGATCTCCTCTCGGTCTCACTAATCACAATACACCCTAGAGTGCACGGGGTAACCTAAAAACACTTGACAAGACCTAGGAAAACAAATAATACTAGGGAACTTAGACAGATCTATTCCCGGTCTCACTGCACCTAAATACCAAGCACCAAAGACAATCCCAACTATCTATCTCCTCTCGGTCTTAAGAATAGGTAGAACACTAAACTCCTCTAAATTATCAAACAAAGTTCCTATGGGATACGTGCACCATAAACCATAAACTAGTTACAAACACAAAGTAGGTAACCTAACATGTATCTATACATGAAAGACATTCACAAAGACACACGAGGAACGTTTGAACGATAATAAATCAAAGTTAAGCATGCATATACATCTAGTCAAATATAATTAGGTCTTTTACTTTAATATTTATCCATCACAAAATTACCAAAAGCCGACAAATTACCAATTGACACGAATAATCATCACAAACCCGGGTAGATAAACTAATTAGCCAGGAATCATAGTCAAGAACAATAATAAACAAGTCTGAAATAACAAATAATTCATGTTCATAAGTCTAAAAACACAAAGTAATTAAAACTGAAAACTAACTATTTGTGAAATCGACCCAATTCTTGATCGTGGCTTGAACCCTCGAACCAATCACCCTCTTTCTCCTCTTGTCCCACCTTTTTTTTCAAAACCTGCTGCTGCCGTCGAATGTCTTGTCCTCCTCCAAAAGTCTTCTGTCGTGATGTTTTTTCATCCGCCCTAATTATTAATAAATTGTTCGCCGCGAAACAACCGTCAGTCAAAACCTCGTTCAAGTAGATCCTGACCGTAATAATTCAGGTGGTTACCTTCAAGATTTAATCTCATCCGTTCAAACCCAAAAAAATTGGCAGTTTGTTTTTTCAACGCCAGTTAAGTTTTGATGTGTTTTCTGCATGTTTCTCGCTTCGTGGGTATGCTCCCTCAACCTTGTCGGTTCATCTTGGATAACTTCTACGTGGTAGTTAGCATACAAGATGTATATATATGTCCGTGCATGCTTTGCATTACATCCTTTTCAATAAAGCATATCACTGTAAGGTGGTTACATATTTTATGTGTTTATGATGTTTGTTATATTTCGATAATAGTTTCTTATTTTGTTTGTTTGTTTTGCTTCAGTTATGATCGATGGATAATGCTGTGTATGATGGGGATTCAATTACGGGGAAAAATGTAAGTTGTTAATTTATATGGTATTGTGTTTATTTAATCACGTTTGTTCATTTGAATAATGATGCTTAGTTTTTCAGTTTGCTGGGTTGGACAGCGTTGTGGAAATGAAGCAGCCAGCAGATATGAAGTCTTCTAATATAGTTGGAAATGTAATATCATTTTGTTTTGTCAAGTATTGTGATTTAGATAGCATTGTGTTTTTTACAATCGTTTTGTGTTTGTAGGAATCCTTTGTGTTATTATAGTAAAAAATCATTGACATGCTTTTTTTGTCAGGTTGTAGCTGACGAGTGTGTGGATGGTCATTTGCATGAATTATTAATAAATTGTTCGCCGCGAAACAACCGCCAGTCAAAACCACGTTCAAGTAGATCCTGACCGTAGTAATTCAGGTGGTTACCTTCAAGATTTAATCTCATCCGTTCAAACCCAAAAAATTTGGCAGTTTGTTTTTTCAACGCTAGTTAAGTTTTGCTGTGTTTTCTGCATGTTTCTCGCTTCGTGGGTACGCTCCCTCAACCTTGTCGGTTCATCTTGGATAACTTCTACGTGGTAGTTAGCATACAAGATGTATATATATGTCACACCCCCAAAATCCACATGCGGAGTACTCCCGCTTGGAGGCGTGACTGACCAGGATCCAGCCACCAATTATACTGAGCATTGGATAATAGTAAGAATGATCACCAACCATAATGGTTAGTAAGCACCATAGTTCAAAGTTCATATGTTTAGGTTCAAATAACTGTTAAGTAAATAGCGGAAGCATAGGAAAAATAGTTTAAACAAAGTTCATAGTTCAAATAAATTAGAACCCAACACGCGGGTTTAGGCGTCCACTACACTTCCCAAGCTGCAAGCTCCTGAGTCACTGGGTACCTGCAAAGCATGCAGTAGGGTATCAACAAAAATTGTTGGCGAGTCCACGAGTTGTCCAGTTTTAATTTCCAAAAAAACTTGTTTCACCAGTTAATTTATCCGTTTATACATGCGATGGGGAGCTACCCCACAAGTAAGCGACTAAACTGTTTTTACAATACCGAATACTATTCATCCGTACGTTTCCGTAGAGTGCCCCGTTTGTCAATGTTCTATCATCATTGACGGTTTCCAGAGTACATTAGTTCACGCCCGATCCCATACGCGGGCACGGTGTGAGGTTGGTGAGACCTAAATAGCGCTATCAACTAATAACCCGTTCGCCTGACCCCGGCGACTAATCGGTATTAAGAAGTGAGGACTTGAATGATAGAGTTTTGTTTAGTGTTGCTTGTTGCATCCAGTATAAACAGTAATTAACTAAAAGTCCCGTTTAAGGGGAGAGAAGTAGGTTTGTATCCCTTACGAGGGGATAGCGTTGCTTAAGTTTCCGTTTCCCAACCACCGGGAACGCATGCTTTATTAGTTGTGAACTCACCTTGGGTTGCTCGGTAGATTATTTACTTGGTCAATCACGTAGGTCACCACGTCCTAGCATGGTCACCAATACAGGTCAAGTTGGGGTACAAGTATTCACGTATAATCTACACATAACTAACACTTAGCATACACAACACATAATCATCCAGCAAGTTTATCGGGCCTATTCTGATACATAGCAGTTAAACAGTGAGCATCAACAACTGTCACACAAATCATAAGTGTTATTGGGCCTATCAGATCGCACTAACAGTTAACGGTATGCGCAGCCCACACGTCCTTGGCCCAATAACGGAGACAAGCAGCCCAGTCGAGACCAGGAGGTCTCGACTCGAGAACACACAGTTTCGAGTCGCAACCGGATGTTTCGACTTGTCATGGTCTGGTCTCGAGTCGCAACTGGAGGTTCGACTTGTCATGGTTTAGTCTCGAGTCGCAACCGGAGGTTTCGACTTGTCATGGTTTAGTCTCGAGTCGCAACCGGGCGGTCTCGAGTCGCAACCGGGCGGTCTCGAAGAATCACGTTTTGGTCTCGAGTGTGCTGCTTGCGAGTCGCAATCTCAGGAGTCTCAAGCCCGTTTCGGTTCATCATGCTTTGGTCTCGAGTCGCAACCAAGGGTTCCGACTCGCAACCATGATTACGTGCACAGAAATCTTCTAGAACCTGGCGAATGTACTAACCAATACAATTCTGTTTTCATGTAATTTTGTACTAACCAACCATATTGCACTAACATGTTTTATTGTCTAATTGTAATTCAAAATAGATCAAACAAAGCATATTTCAAATATTTTCATGGCATTCATGTTGTTCATCAAGCACCTTCATTACACATTCATCATATACTCATCCTTTGTTTGCATATACCCAACCCTAAATCTAGTCATATAATCATCATCAACATACACTCGATATTTGTGATTTTGTGTACCATCATTCAAGCCAAATCATTCACCTAAACACATTTACAACATAAACATACAATCATCGGTTCAATGACAATACGTATCATGCTACTAAGTCAACAAGGATCATGTACACATTTATTCTAAACATTAACCACCCTATACTAACAATCATTCATAAATATCTTAGCACTTCTTTATCATGCAAGAGTTCACATATTTTAATCATCTTTATAATCATTCCAAGCACATAACCCTATTATACACATAAACACATAGTGAATGTCTAGGTACTAACCGGTTGTAGAAGGGCACCGATTTAAAGGAAGGAAGTGAGGAAAAGAAGTGTCCGAGTGGTGATGATGAGCTTGGCCGATCTTCCTTGTTGTTGTTGATTGAATCCGAGAGAGAGAGATGAGGAGGTGAGCTTGATTGTTAGGGTTTTGTTGAGAGGGTGAGGGAGAGTGTGTGGGAGTGAGTGAATGAGGAAATGTTGCAAATGGTGAAAAGTGGCAAAGTTGACCCCTCTTGTGGGTTTTATATCCGGACCGGCTTGGTGCACCCTAGTGGGTTTCCGAGCGGCATGGCCCAACCGGCCCAATCGCTTCACTGTTTACTCGAGACCAAGCGGTCTCGAGTCGGGCTCGTGGTCTCGATTCACTTATATATGTATAACTACGTATATAATATTTACACATTATCGGTACATAGCACCTCAAGATAAATCACGACTTTCATTTAATATTATGTACACGCAAGTTAATATACACAGATTGCTCGGGAAAACCCGAAGTGTCACATTATCCCCAAGTTTTAAGAACTTTCGTCCCGAAAGTTAAAGCAGCCACTGACAAGCTAGTAAAAGTGAGAGCGTTTCAACGGGGTGTCACATCATCCCCCCGTTAGTTTGGAATTTCGTCCCGAAATTCAGTTGTAGCTTCAGTGCTGGGGGTTTCATTTGGGAACAGCTGGGGATACTTGCGCTTCATCTGGTCTTCCCGCTCCCAGGTAAACTCTGGGCCACGGCGTGAGTTCCAACGAACTCGTACGAGAGGTATCTGGCTACGTTTGAGGGTTTTGATTTCACGGTCCGTGATCTCAATCGGTTCCTCAGTAAAGTGTAGCCGTTCGTCAATAGTAAGTTCCTTGTAAGGAATGACGAGTGTTTCATCTGACAGGCACTTCTTCAGATTAGACACGTGGAAGACGTTGTGCACAGCACTCAGTTCTTCAGGCAGATTCAACCTGTAAGCGGCCGTACCGATCTTTTCGGTAACCTCAAAGGGTCCGACATATCTTGGATTAAGCTTGCCCCGTTTTCCAAAACGAACCACACCCTTCCAGGGTGAGACCTTAAGTAGAGCCCGTTCACCAACCTGGAACTCTTGCGGCTTCCTATCTTTGTCAGCGTAGTACTTTTGACGGTCACGAGCTGCCGCCATGCGTTGCCTAATCTGGGCAATCTTTTCTGTGGTGTCGACTACATGTTCCGGGCCTGTGATTTGGCTGTCACCTACCTCCGCCCAGCAGAGAGGCGATCGACATTTACGACCGTACAATGCCTCAATGGGTGCTGCCTGAATGCTGGTGTGGTAGCTGTTGTTGTAGGAGAATTCCACTAACGGTAGGTGCTTCTCCCAATTCTTGCCAAAATCAATCACACATGCCCTAAGCATGTCTTCGAGGGTTTGGATGGTGCGTTCAGACTGCCCATCCGTTTGCGGGTGATAAGCGGTGCTCATGTCTAAACGTGAGCCAAAAGATTTGTGCATGGCCTGCCACAACTCAGAAGTAAAACGCGCGTCTCGATCGGAAATGATAGAGGTTGGTACTCCATGCTTCGAAACCACTTCTTTTAGGTATACCTCTGCTAGGGTAGTGAACTTGTCTGTTTCTTTGATAGCCAAAAAGTGTGCAGACTTAGTTAAGCGATCCACTATTACCCAAATGGTGTCATTTCCGCGTTGAGACCTAGGCAGGCCAGTAACAAAATCCATGGAAATCTGCTCCCATTTCCATTGCGGGATTTCTGGCTGTTGGAGTAGGCCTGATGGTTTCTGATACTCAGCCTTGACTCTAGCACAAGTTAAACATTTTCTGACATAGGTTGCTATGTGGACTTTCATGCCAGGCCACCAATAGGTAGCCCTCAAGTCGTGGTACATCTTATCTGACCCTGGATGTACTGAGTAACGGGACTTATGAGCTTCATCCATCACAAGGTCACGTAAATTTCCATAAAGCGGAACCCATATGCGTCCGGCTACGTAGTAAGCACCGTCTTCTTTTTGTTCCAATCGTTGTCTCGATCCTCGCAGGGACTCAGCCCTGATGTTCTCGGCTTTCAATGCTTCAACCTGAGCATTCCGAATTTGATTAGGGAGGTTCGAGTGGATAGTGAGCTGTAAGGAACGAACACGCTTGGGTTTGGTCTCCTTTCTGCTGAGGGCATCGGCTACCACATTAGCCTTGCCTGGGTGATATTTGATTGCACACTCGTAGTCATTTAGGAGTTCGACCCATCGGCGTTGCCGCATATTCAACTCCTTTTGTCCCATTATGTGCTGGAGACTCTTGTGATCAGTGTAAATCGTGCACTTGGTGCGGTACAAGTAGTGTCTCCAAAGCTTGAGCGCGAAGACCACAGCTCCAAATTCTAAGTCATGCGTCGTATAGTTCCATTCGTGGACCTTGAGTTGTCGCGAGGCGTAAGCAATAACTTTCTCGCGTTGCATCAATACGCAGCCAAGTCCTTGAATAGAAGCGTCGCAGTAAACGACGAAGTCGTTGGTACCTTCGGGTAAGGAGAGGATAGGAGCACTACAAAGGTTCTTCTTTAGTTCCTGGAAGGCAGATTCCTGAGCATCACTCCATTTGTAAGCAACACCCTTCTGAGTGAGTGTCGTAAGTGGTTGAGCGATCTTAGAGAATCCCTTGATAAATCTTCGATAGTATCCCGCCAATCCCAAGAATTGGCGGACTTCGGTCAGAGTCTTAGGCACAGGCCAATTCTTAATGGACTCAATCTTAGCAGGGTCAACATGAATCCCTTCCTGATTGACGATGTGTCCAAGGAAATGGACTTCTCTAAGCCAGAAATCACATTTCGAGAATTTGGCGTACAGTTGCTCATTGCGAAGAAGTTCGAGAATAAGACGTAGGTGTTGTTCATGCTCCTCTTGGCTCTTCGAGTAGATTAGGATGTCGTCGATGAATACGATCACGAACTTGTCGAGGTAGGGTTTGCATACTCGGTTCATGAGATCCATGAAGATCGCAGGTGCGTTGGTCATACCGAAAGGCATAACAAGGAATTCGTAGTGACCATAGCGGGTTCTGAAAGCAGTCTTAGAGATGACCTCATCGCGGACTCTCAGCTGGTGATAACCCGATCGCAGATCGATCTTGGAATAATAGCTCGACCCTTGCAGCTGGTCGAACAGGTCGTCGATACGGGGAAGTGGATAACGATTCTTGATGGTAACCTTGTTAAGTTCGCGGTAGTCAATGCACATTCGGAATGAGCCATCTTTCTTTTTGACGAAGAGCACTGGGGCTCCCCAGGGTGATGAACTAGGACGGATAAAACCTTTGTCCAAAAGTTCTTGTAGTTGAGTAGAAAGCTCCTTGAGCTCCGCGGGGGCTAATCGATAAGGTGCACGAGCTATAGGCGCTGCTCCCGGAGCTAGCTCGATTTGAAATTCGACCTGACGGTGAGGAGGGAGTCCAGGTAGTTCCTCCGGGAATACCTCAGGATAGTCGCGTACAACTGGAAAATCTTCAATCCTGTTTTCCATTTTCTGTGTGTCGGCAACGAGTGCTAAGATAGCGGTGTGCCCCTTTCGTAGACACTTCTGGGCCTTTAAGAATGAGATGATGCCTGTGACTTCTCCGCTTTTTTCGCCTTGAACTATAAGAGGTTTGCCAGGGGGACAGGGAATACGAATAGCTTTCTCTTGGCAGAGGATTTCAGCTCGATGTTTGGATAACCAATCCATACCAATGATGACGTCGAAGCTTCCAAGAATGATGGGGAAGAGATCGATACAGAAGGTCTGACCAGACAACTCTAATTTGCAGTTACGAATTATGTGTGAGGCCTCGAGGTTTCTACCATTAGCTATTTCAACGGTGTGCTTAGAGCTTAGCGGCGTAAGAGTGAGCTTAAGTTTCTTACTAATACGTAGGGATACATAACTAGCATCTGCGCCGGAATCAAATAGCATGGAAACATAACGATCATTAAGTAGGAACTTACCCGCCACAACGTTGGGGTCATTCCTTGCTTCCCCAGCTCCAATCACGAAAGCCCTTCCTCTAGCACCATTTCCAGCATTGTTGTTATTGTTCCCAGCACCCTGATTGTTGTTGTTTTGATTCAGTTCAGGGCAATCCTTTCGCATGTGCCCCGTTGCTCCACACTTGAAGCATCCACGGTTGTTTCCTTGTTGCTGCTGTTGCTGTGGTTGTTGCTGATTCTGCCTAGCTGGGAACTGGCTTCGGCAGTCTTTGGCTTCGTGCCCCATCTTGTTGCATCGCTGACACTGACCTTTTCCACATGGCCCACTGTGATGTCGGTTACATTTGTTACACTTAGGGTGGTTTCCTCGATAGCCACCCTGTTGCTGAGGGCCCTTGTTGCTTTCAGTCTTCCTTTGTTGAACTGGGGCCTGAGTGGGGTTAGCATCCTTTCCCTGCTTTCCATCCCACTTTCGCTTGTTATCGCCAGAAGTTCCAGCAGTAGCACCGATCCTCTTGGGCAGCTTGCCCTCTTCCACAGCCTGATTGGTGAGTTTGTGAGCAAGACGAACCACGGGCTGTATGGTATTGAGGTTGGCTGAGGTCACATGACTTCTGATTTCAGGGACCAAGCCTTTGATGTACAATTCAATCCTTCGGTACATAGGTCGGGACATGTTTGGGCAAAGTGCAGCATAGTCGTTGGACTGCTTGGTGTAGGTCTCAATCTCTGATCCAACCATCTTGAGCGCATAGTACTCGTTCTCGAGCTTGTGGATGTCATCCCTGTGACAATATTCCTCTTTGATCATGTCCTTGAAATCCTCCCACGCAGTAGCATTAGCAGTTTCCAGACCAAGCATCTGAATCTGTGCTTTCCACCATGAAAGCGCGTTCCCCTCAAGCGTACCAGTTGCGTACTTAACCCAGTTAGCAGGGGGACACTCATAGACAGCAAAGACAGCTTCGGCCTTTTCAATCCAGTGTAGAAGCCCTATGGCACCCTCAGTGCCGTTGAAAGGGAGAGGCTTGCCATCCATGAAGGTTTTGAAAGTACAAACATGTGGCTGCGCGGGCGCAGGCTGACCTCCAGGGTGTGCTGCGAAAGCTGCAGCCACCGTGTTGAGCAAGTTAGCGAATTGAGCCTGAGTCATGTTAACGCTTCCTCTTCCGCGTCCACTCATTGTCTTCATAACCAGAAAACACAGTATGAGTGTGATGTCGTAATGTAGCGAGAATGAGTTAGAAGGGAGATGTGTATCTATCTAATCAGGCACACTAGTATGTATAATAGAGCAGTCAACATAGGATAATAAGCATGTAAGCACAAGTCCGAGCTATGAGGTCTAATATGCCGAGTCTTGCCCTTGGAGTGTAGTGTCGTCACGAGTCACGGGTTATAGTCTGGTTTTTCTCAAAAAGACTTTCCTTTTTAAAACCAAGTTCACTATAACCAATGGCTCTGATACCAATCTGTCACACCCCCAAAATCCACATGCGGAGTACTCCCGCTTGGAGGCGTGACTGACCAGGATCCAGCCACCAATTATACTGAGCATTGGATAATAGTAAGAATGATCACCAACCATAATGGTTAGTAAGCACCATAGTTCAAAGTTCATATGTTTAGGTTCAAATAACTGTTAAGTAAATAGCGGAAGCATAGGAAAAATAGTTTAAACAAAGTTCATAGTTCAAATTAATTAGAACCCAACACGCGGGTTTAGGCGTCCACTACACTTCCCAAGCTGCAAGCTCCTAAGTCACTGGGTACCTGCAAAGCATGCAGTAGGGTATCAACAAAAATTATTGGCGAGTCCACGAGTTGTCCAGTTTTAATTTCCAAAAAAACTTGTTTCACCAGTTAATTTATCCGTTTATACATGCGATGGGGAGCTACCCCACAAGTAAGCGACTAAACTGTTTTTACAATACCGAATACTATTCATCCGTACGTTTCCGTAGAGTGCCCCGTTTGTCAATGTTCTATCATCATTGACGGTTGCCAGAGTACATTAGTTCACGCCCGATCCCATACGCGGGCACGGTGTGAGGTTGGTGAGACCTAAATAGCGCTATCAACTAATAACCCGTTCGCCTGACCCCGGCGACTAATCGGTATTAAGAAGTGAGGACTTGAATGATAGAGTTTTGTTTAGTGTTGCTTGTTGCATCCAGTATAAACAGTAATTAACTAAAAGTCCCGTTTAAGGGGAGAGAAGTAGGTTTGTATCCCTTACGAGGGGATAGCGTTGCTTAAGTTTCCGTTTCCCAACCACCGGGAACGCATGCTTTATTAGTTGTGAACTCACCTTGGGTTGCTCGGTAGATTATTTACTTGGTCAATCACGTAGGTCACCACGTCCTAGCATGGTCACCAATACAGGTCAAGTTGGGGTACAAGTATTCACGTATAATCTACACATAACTAACACTTAGCATACACAACACATAATCATCCAGCAAGTTTATCGGGCCTATTCTGATACATAGCAGTTAAACAGTGAGCATCAACAACTGTCACACAAATCATAAGTGTTATTGGGCCTATCAAATCGCACTAACAGTTAACGGTATGCGCAGCCCACACGTCCTTGGCCCAATAACGGAGACAAGCAGCCCAGTCGAGACCAGGAGGTCTCGACTCGAGAACACACAGTTTCGAGTCGCAACCGGATGTTTCGACTTGTCATGGTCTGGTCTCGAGTCGCAACTGGAGGTTCGACTTGTCATGGTTTAGTCTCGAGTCGCAACCGGAGGTTTCGACTTGTAATGGTTTAGTCTCGAGTCGCAACCGGGCGGTCTCGAAGAATCACGTTTTGGTCTCGAGTGTGCTGCTTGCGAGTCGCAATCTCAGGAGTCTCAAGCCCGTTTCGGTTCATCATGCTTTGGTCTCGAGTCCCAACCAAGGGTTCCGACTCGCAACCATGATTACGTGCACAGAAATCTTCTAGAACCTGGCGAATGTACTAACCAATACAATTCTGTTTTCATGTAATTTTGTACTAACCAACCATATTGCACTAACATGTTTTATTGTCTAATTGTAATTCAAAATAGATCAAACAAAGCATATTTCAAATATTTTCATGGCATTCATGTTGTTCATCAAGCACCTTCATTACACATTCATCATATACTCATCCTTTGTTTGCATATACCCAACCCTAAATCTAGTCATATAATCATCATCAACATACACTCGATATTTGTGATTTTGTGTACCATTATTCAAGCCAAATCATTCACCTAAACACATTTACAACATAAACATACAATCATCGGTTCAATGACAATACGTATCATGCTACTAAGTCAACAAGGATCATGTACACATTTATTCTAAACATTAACCACCCTATACTAACAATCATTCATAAATATCTTAGCACTTCTTTATCATGCAAGAGTTCACATATTTTAATCATCTTTATAATCATTCCAAGCACATAACCCTATTATACACATAAACACATAGTGAATGTCTAGGTACTAACCGGTTGTAGAAGGGCACCGATTTAAAGGAAGGAAGTGAGGAAAAGAAGTGTCCGAGTGGTGATGATGAGCTTGGCCGATCTTCCTTGTTGTTGTTGATTGAATCCGAGAGAGAGAGATGAGGAGGTGAGCTTGATTGTTAGGGTTTTGTTGAGAGGGTGAGGGAGAGTGTGTGGGAGTGAGTGAATGAGGAAATGTTGCAAATGGTGAAAAGTGGCAAAGTTGACCCCTCTTGTGGGTTTTATATCCGGACCGGCTTGGTGCACCCTAGTGGGTTTCCGAGCGGAATGGCCCAACCGGCCCAATCGCTTCACTGTTTACTCGAGACCAAGCGGTCTCGAGTCGGGCTCGTGGTCTCGATTCACTTATATATGTATAACTACGTATATAATATTTACACATTATCGGTACATAGCACCTCAAGATAAATCACGACTTTCATTTAATATTATGTACACGCAAGTTAATATACACAGATTGCTCGGGAAAACCCGAAGTGTCACAATATATGTCCGTGCATGCTTTGCATTACATCATTTTCAATAAAGCATATCACTATAAGGTGGTTACATATTTTATGTGTTTATGATGTTTGTTATATTTCGATAATAGTTTCTTATTTAGTTTGTTTGTTTTGCTTCAGTTATGATCGATGGATAATGCTGTGTATGATGAGGATTCAATTACGGGGAAAAATGTAAGTTGTTAATTTATATGGTATTGTGTTTATTTAATCATGTTTGTTCATTTGAATGATGATGCTTAGTTTTTCAGTTTGCTGGGTTGGACAACGTTGTGGAAATGAAGCAGCCAGCAGATATGAAGTCTTCTAATATAGTTGGAAATGTAATATCATTTTGTTTTGTCAAGTATTGTGATTTAGATAGCATTGTGTTTTTTACAATCGTTTTGTGTTTGTAGGAATCCTTTGTGTTATTATAGTAAAAAATCATTGACATGCTTTTTTTGTCAGGTTGTAGCTGACGAGTGTGTGGATGGTCATTTGCATGAATTTTCTTATTGCTCTAATGAGAATGTACATTTAGAAGCAAGTTTATGATGAAGTTTCTGTTATTATTTATGATATTGTGTGTTACTTAGAATCATTGTGTTATTTACAGCTATTGTGTTTTTTGTGATGGTTTTTTTTTTTTTTGTAATATACTATGACAACAGTGGTTGACAGTTGTTTTTTTTTTCTTTTCCAGGTGGTGGCTGACAACATTTTTGTGGATGATCATATTCAAACGTTGAGCAGTACATGTGATGAAGTTGGAAACATGCGTATTAATTCTTGTAAAATATTTTATCATGTTGTTTATTTTTAAAAATCATTGTGTTTTTTTACATATACTGTGTTTTTTTTGTTTATCTTTGTAATATACTATGACAACAGTGATTAACAGTTGTTGTTTTTTTCCAGGTTGTGGCTGACAACATTTTTGTGGATGATCATTTTCAAAAGTTGAGTAAGATATCTGATGAAACTGGAGATGTATGTAACAATTCTTTTATAACTGTAAGATAACATTTTTTTAGTTCAACATGGTAGTTTATTTTATTAATGAGTATATTGTTTTTCAGTTTGAAGAATTGTTTGGAGTACTTCCTGACTTGACTATGTCTTCAATCGGAGCTGCAAAGGTAAATCGTTTATATTAAAGTATGTAAATTATTTTGTTAGTGATAGATGGTGATGTTTATGCTGAATCTTATTATGTTTGCTTATATTTTGTTTTGTAAAATTCAAAACAAATCTAAAGGCTTTGACTTGGAGTTTGGTGCTTTGGTTGGATGTCCCGACAATTCTATAAAGCATGAGATCAACAAGGTTGGTTCCATATCTTTATGTTTAGTTGTGTTTAGTTAATATTCTAGATGAATGACTGACATATTATTCTCTAGCCTCGTAATTTCAGAAGAATTAATCAAAGGGTAAAGGCGCTGAAGAATTGGAATTGGGATGAGGTGATTGAAATCGACAGTTTTGGCGAAGATTAGTTATGTTGTTTTTTTATGTATGATGATGGTTATTATATTTTGGTAATGATACTCTGTTGAGTTGGTGTTTTTTTATGTGTGTATTTTCTTTTCTCTTAAACATGCATGTTTTTCTTTGTTTGTAATATTTTTGTTATAATTTAAGGGTAATTAATATTTTCGTTGATTGATGCATAGTTAGCCGTGTACCAGTTTAAGTTTCCCGTGTTTAATTAATGGTTTGTGTGTTTATAGTAGTAGATGTATGTAAATGTGTGTCTCTTCAGTTTTTTGTATGATTGTATCGTTTGTCGGACCAATTTTTACATCTTGTAACCGTTGATGCCATTAATGGTTCCGCGTTAGTGTCCTTAACCATTTTATATATATATATGCAGACATTTCATGTATATCGTATCTCAAGTTATTTAAGTTTTACAGATTTCTAATTAAAAAGTTAACTTTTTTCAATGGCTTCATCAAGTAATCAAGGAGAAGATTTGAAGGAACTGTTTTATAAAGCAGTGATGGAAGATTTGGAAGCTGAGTTAGAGTTTTCTAAAGATCTGAGGAAATGTTTTCAATCTTTGAAGACTGGAGTTGGCTCTCGTGATGATGTAACTGAGACGTTGCGTTTATTGCCTCCAACTGCTGTTCGTGACCTGGCACTGTTGAATAATGGTGAGAATGGGAATAAAGATGTTCAGTTAATGGCACAAATGTTAGAGATATATAGACAAGTTAATGAGTCAATGGAGTTGAAGTGTAGGTTTTTAGTTTCCTTATAAGTAGTTTTGTTAAGTTTAGTGATAGTTGTTATAGTGAAGTGGTTTGTATTCAATTATTATGTATTTTTATTTTAATGGAATGTTTTGTTTTGTTTCTTGAAAGTCTGTTTCCTCTTTTCTTTGATAAGCACTGTTATTCAAAATCAGTGTTTTTATCCACTGATATGCTATCCACTGATAGTAAAAATCACTCACTGCTTTCATTTGTCACCATTACAGCCACTGGTCTTCTTCTATCAGTGGTTTTCATAAAATACTTGTCCTTCATTTCCATCAGAGGTTGTCACGTGGACAGTGTTTCGACCATCAGATCTTTGTAACCGCTGCCATGTCAGCATTTACCTTTCCTTTCTATAAAACCCTGATCAAAAATCCCAAACATGGTTTTTACTGTAATTCAAAATTCCCCGATTCAATCATGGTGAAAAAATCCAGTAAAACCACACAAAAGGATTCACCCAAAATTGAGATTCCATTTAAATTTACACACAATTACTTGGGTTTAAGTTTCCCGTGTTTAATTAATGGTTTGTGTGTTTATAGTAGTAGATGTATGTAAACGTGTGTCTCTTCAGTTTTTTGTATGATTGTATCGTTTGCCGGACCAATTTTTACATCTTGTAACCTTTGATGCCATTAATAGTTCCGCGTTAGTGTCCTTAAGCCTTTTATATATATATATATATATATGCAGACATTTCATGTATATCGTATCTCAAGTTATTTAAGTTTTACAGATTTCTAATTAAAAAGTTAACTTTTTTCAATGGCTTCATCAAGTATTCAAGGAGAAGATTTGAAGGAATTGTTTTATAAAGCAGTGATGGAAGATTTGGAAGCTGAGTTAGAGTTTTCTAAAGATCTGAGGAAATGTTTTCAATCTTTGAAGACTGGAGTTGGCTCTCGTGATGATGTAACTGAGACGTTGCGTTTATTGCCTCCAACTGCTGTTCGTGACCTGGCACTGTTGAATAATGGTGAGAGTGGGAATAAAGATGTTCAGTTAATGGCACAGATGTTAGAGATATATAGACAAGTTAACGAGTCAATGGAGTTGAAGCGTAGGTTTTTAGTTTCCTTATAAGTAGTTTTGTTAAGTTTAGTGATAGTTGTTATAGTGAAGTGGTTTGTATTCAATTATTATGTATTTTTATTTTAATCGAATGTTTTGTTTTGTTTTTTGAAAGTCTGTTTCCTCTTTTCTTTGATAAGCACTGTTATTCAAATTCATTTTTATTTTAATGGAATGTTTTGTTTTGTTTCTTGAAAGTCTGTTTCCTCTTTTCTTTGATAAGCACTGTTATTCAAAATCAGTGTTTTTATCCACTTATATGCTATCCACTGATAGTAAAAATCACTCACTGCTTTCATTTGTCACCATTACAGCCACTGGTCTTCTTCTATCAGTGGTTTTCATAAAATAGTTGTCCTTCATTTCCATCAGAGGTTGTCACGTGGACAGTGTTTCGACCATCAGATCTTTGTAACCGCTGCCATGTCAGCATTTACCTTTCCTCTCTATAAAACCCTGATCAAAAATCCCAAACAGGGTTTTAACTGTAATTCAAAATTCCCCGATTCAATCATGGTGAAAAAATCCAGTAAAACCACACAAAAGGATTCACCCAAAATTGAGATTCCATTTAAATTTACACACAATTACTTGGGTTTAAGTTTCCCGTGTTTAATTAATGGTTTGTGTGTTTATAGTAGTAGATGTATGTAAACGTGTGTCTCTTCAGTTTTTTGTATGATTGTATCGTTTGCCGGACCAATTTTAACATCTTGTAACCGTTGATGCCATTAATGGTTCCGCGTTAGTGTCCTTAAGCCTTTTATATATATATATATATATATGCAGACATTTCATGTATATCGTATCTCAAGTTATTTAAGTTTTACAGATTTCTAATTAAAAAGTTAACTTTTTTCAATGGCTTCATCAAGTAATCAAGGAGAGGATTTGAAGGAACTGTTTTATAAAGCAGTGATGGAAGATTTGGAAGCTGAGTTAGAGTTTTCTAAAGATCTGAGGAAATGTTTTCAATCTTTGAAGACTAGAGTTGGCTCTCGTGATGATGTAACTGAGACGTTGCGTTTATTGCCTCCAACTGTTGTTCGTGACCTGGCACTGTTGAATAATGGTGAGAGTGGGAATAAAGATGTTCAGTTAATGGCACAGATGTTAGAGATATATAGACAAGTTAATGAGTCAATGGAGTTGAAGCGTAGGTTTTTAGTTTCCTTATAAGTAGTTTTGTTAAGTTTAGTGATAGTTGTTATAGTGAAGTGGTTTGTATTCAATTATTATGTATTTTTATTTTAATGGAATGTTTTGTTTTGTTTCTTGAAAGTCTGTTTCCTCTTTTCTTTGATAAGCACTGTTATTCAAATTCATTTTTATTTTAATGGAATGTTTTGTTTTGTTTCTTGAAAGCCTATTTCCTCTTTTCTTTGATAAGCACTGTTATTCAAAATCAGTGTTTTTATCCACTTATATGCTATCCACTGATAGTAAAAATCACTCACTGCTTTCATTTGTTACCATTACAGCCACTGGTCTTCTTCTATCAGTGGTTTTCATAAAATACTTGTCCTTCATTTCCATCAGAGGTTGTCACGTGGACAGTGTTTCGACCATCAGATCTTTGTAACCGCTGCCATGTCAGCATTTACCTTTCCTGTCTATAAAACCCTGATAAAAAATCCCAAACAGGGTTTTTACTGTAATTCAAAATTCCCCGATTCAATCATGGTGAAAAAATCCAGTAAAACCACACAAAAGGATTCACCCAAAATTGCGTTTTACAAGTAAGTTGTTCTCATGGTGGTGTTGACTGCTATTTTCATTGTGTTTTGATTTCTATAAGTCTATTGGTTAATTAGGTAAGAAAACTCAAGAAATTAAACTGAAGATGAAGTGGGTGATACTATTAGAGCAAGTAAAAGACAAGAGGTTGACGTGGAATCTGCAAAGAAAGATATTAGTGGAAATAGAAAGAAATCATTTTGTTCAAGCAAAGTTAAAAGATTCGTAGGAAGAGGAGGTAATTGTGTTTGATATATTTTTGGTATGATTTATTTATCATTTTTATAGTGTTAAAAAGAAGTTGTGCAAATATATTGTGTTTTTAGATTTGTGATTTTGTTTGGAATAATGTTTCTACAAGCCGGTTAGTTTTCGTATAAATATGATGTGTATGCAGACATCTGTTTTTGTTGTATAAATTTGTGTTAATTTCCATTTTGTTGATTAAAATTTAGTTATATCCAGTATGTTTTTTATATTAATTGTGTTTTTTTTATATAATGGAATCAAGTGTAGTTGTGGTTTCTAATTCTGATGAATAGATAATAATAAAGAACAGGTTGATATATATACCTCAATGTTTAAATAGAAAGGCTATGTTTTATTATAAAGTCAGTGAGGTATTGTATGTTGTAGTCATTAGATAATGTCAATAGTAGGATTAAATAACGTCATAGAATCAATTTTTTGATGTGTAATTCAATTTAAGCAGGTTTATTGTAATTCAGGTATATGTTTAAACATCGCTATAGTGTAATTCAATTTAAACAGTTATAGTTAGAATTATTAAATATTTGATAAACATCGTTGTGATTTTACATATTCTTAGTGTATAAAACATCGGTTTATGAGAGATGTATTTCGTCATGTATAACCTCCATCCACTAATTTCATGATTTCCGAAAATTTGTGACCTTAGGCAGTTTTCAGTTTTTTATTCAAGTAAATATAACTTACCTGTCCAATTGAGTTTAAATTAAATCTGTATTATAAATACATGTTCACAGTTGTTTCAAATTTACACATTAGAAGAGAAAAGTCTGTCTTTGAGGTTGAATCTGAGAAGGTATGAGTTTATATTTTTTTTCTTTAATCTTCATGTGCTTTGTTATTTTATTACTTCCAATTTTTATTTTGTGTTATTCGTATATAAAAAACTTTTGTATTGCATTTTGTAGATGTCAAATGATGAATTTATCATAAAGTCTCCGTTGAAAATCGTGTATGACCTTTGGCAAATCATGAAGGTTTGTTTAAATTTTTATAATTCAAAAAGTACAATTTTTTTTTGTTGAACTCAATTATTTTCGAATTTTTCAATTTATACAGCCTCAATTTGTTATCATACTTGGTACTATTAAGGCTATAGATAAGGATTTTGGTTGGCACTATGTGGAGTGTCCTAAATGTTTAACAGAGGCGGGTACAGATCTTGTAGACTGCGTGGGTTTGGAGTCACATTATTTTCATGTGTGCTTCAACTGTTATTGTAATGAAAGTGTTATATATCCAGTTCCAAGGTAATATGAGCTTTTTCTATTTATTTTTCGATTTGTATTTTTATAAAATAATTGATTTGTATATATGTGTTTTTATATTTAACTTAACTAGATTCAAAATAAAAGTTCAAGTGGAATATAATACTGATGATGTTCCACTAATATTATTTCATCCTCTGGCTGATGAATCATTGAAAAAGTTGTTCTCAAGTCGGCTGTTCAATTGTTTAAAGAAAACTCATCATCTGTATGTATAAATAATCTTTACTTCTCCTATATTTTTTTTCAATGTATTTATATATTTTTTTTATATTAATTTTATCATAAAATATTCTGATTCACAAGATGTTAAAGAAGTAATGTTTCCTGTTGATTTAGACAAGTTGATTGGAAAGATGTTTGCTTTTAAAATTGAGATAACAAGTTATAATCTGACTAATTTTGATGAAATGTATCTTGTCACAAACATGACTGATGATGAGTCAATTATTAATGAGCTCAAAGAAAAGATGAAGATTACTGAGGTATTTTTTATTTCAATACATGATTCGTATTTATACATTTATATTTACATTATATTTAATTCTATTATTATTTTCTTAATTTTGTCTTTTGTTTCAGGGAAACGATAAAGAATTTATCAAAAAAAAAAAGTCACATTTCAAGTGTTAAGATTGATGATGCTAATACCAGTTGTGATACCAATGTAATCAACAAACGTAAATTGGTTGACGTCTATAAGTCTTCAACTCCAAGTAATTTCAAGGATTTGGAGAAAGTTAGCAATAAATAATCTTATCTCATATCTCTATTAATTTAAATCAGTTGTTATGATTTTTAGGTTTTTTCCAATGGGTATTTTGGATATTTCAGTTTTTTTGATTAAAATTTAGTTATATGCAGTATGTTTTTTATATGAATTGTGTTTTTTTTATATGATGGAATCGAGTGTAGTTGTGGTTTTTGATTCTGATGAATAGATCAGTGAGGAGATGTTGGAACGTCTTGGCTAAAGCGGATAATAAAGATCAGGTTAATAAATATAACTCAATGTTTAATTAGAAAGACTATGATATATTAAAAAGTAAGTGATGAATTGTATGTTGTAGTCATTAGATAATGTCAGTAGTAGGATTAAATAACGTTATACAATCAATATTTCTGATGTGTAATTCAATTTAAATAGCGTTAATGTAATTCAGGTATATGTATAAACATCGCTATAGTGTTATTCAACTTAAACAGCTTTAGTTAGAGTAAATAAATATTTGATAAACAACGATGTGATTTTACATATTCATTGTGTATAAAACATCGGTTTATGAGGGATGTATTTAGTCGTGTATTACCTCCATCCACTAATTTCATGATTTCCGAAAATTTTGTGACCTCAGCCAGTTTACAGTTTTTTATTCAAGTAAATATATCTTACCCGTCCAATTGAGTTTAAATTAAAACTTTATTATAAATACGTATTCAAAGTTGTTTCAAATTCACACATTAGAAGAGAAATGTTTCTCTTTGAGGTTGAATTTTTTGAATATTTCAGTTTGTTTGATTAAAACATCGGTTTATGAGAGTTGTATTTAGTGATGTATAACCTCGATCCACTAATTTCATGATTTCCTAAAATTTTGTGACCTTACCCAGTTTACAGTTTTTATATAACTTACCTGTCCAATTGAGTTTAAAACCGTTTAAATATTTACCTATATAGAGGTGTGTTCTATTACATTTTCGTTGTAGTTGTTTGAAGAACATGAACGTAGATGTTTATAAGTTAGTGGCAAATGGTGCCAAACCGGAAGAAATTATTGGCTGCCTTGTCTACAATGTCATATGCCTTAATGAACAACAATATAGGCATCATGTAATTTCAAGGAAGCATACTACAAAGGTATAAGTGTTTGAAATATTAATCATTTTGTGTTTTTACTTGGTAATTTTGTTGTTTACTCATTCGAGTGTTAATCCAACAGTTACAAGATTTATTGTATTGTTGTGTGGATTTTCATTGTGCTCTACGTGACATATATTGTACAAGTGCAAATCAGCTTTATGCTCATTGTAAAACATGCAAAGATGTTCCGGCTTACTGTAGGGGATATGCAAGTTGAATCTCATTCTGCGTTTGATGCTTCTGGTGGTAATAATGTTTCGGGTTACGAAGGAGATTGTGACGAGGGTGATCAATAACTGATGTCTGCAGATGATAATCAAGTCAGAGTAGTCAGTAGTGATATCGAAACTGGAGATGTAGATAATGTTTGCGATGTAGAGGTCACTGATGGCTGTGATGTTGATGGCGGTTTTTCTGTTTATCCCGGTCATGTGTGTTATGCGTGTGACATATATTGTTCTTCACCCATTAAGGTGCCGTTTTGTGTTGAATGTTATAAATATATATAACTAAACACGTTGAGGAGTTGATTAGTTTAAATGATGTATTGTTTTGTCGTTTTGTTATATTTCAACTTTCGTAATGTTTGTTCTTATTTGTTCCGTCATGTTTCAATCGATTGCTTTGGTGCCTTAAAAAAACCAGCACAATCTATTTATTGTCCATATTTAATATATAAAGTACCACATAATCTGTGTAGTAAAAGTTTGCACAACAATGTTGGCATTACCCAAAATCATATATATTACATGTTTTTTAAATCAAGCTACGAAGCATCATAATTAAATATAATGTCATATGAACCTACAACCAAACATTTCTTAAACTCATAAAACATAGGGTACAATACATATATGTCCTATGAATCTATAACCAAACATTTTTTAAACTCATAAAAGATGAAATAAATAATAATAAAAATAAAGATAATAATAAAATATAATGTCTTATGATGCTACAACCAAACATTTTTTAAACTCATAAAACATAAAGTACAATACATATATACAATCCTAAACTATAGGTGCAACCAACCATCGCAAAAAGTCACCCTATAAGCATTAAGTACAAACAATGATGCATAATATTGTTTTAAATTAATAATATATAAATGTTTTGTTTCTTTAAAGCAACCTTGATTTGGTATTGATTTGTTTTGACCTAGCCAAAGTGGACATTATGATGGTGTGGTTATGTTGGGCTGTTACAGATGGTATTAGTGCTAGGGATTGGTCTGGTGTGCCATCGAGGATGTTGGGACCTGTAAGGAGTGTGATTTGTAACATCCCACATTGGTTGTGAAGGGGAATGAAGGCTTCGTTGTAAGGGTCTTGATACATTCAACATCATGACGCGTTTTAAATCAGTGAGGAGATGTTGGAACGTCTTGGCTAAAGCGAATAGTATCATGGTGTGGTTAGCCTGGGATGTTACAGATATACATTATATTGTTATCAAAACTTGTCGCTTGTCTTTTTGTAATAGTTTCTTACAGTTTTTTTCAATCCCTTTGTATTATAAGTCCACCGTTGTTAGTAAAATGTAAGTTATTTGATTGCGTGTGGTAATGGTATGTTATAGTCGGGATTTGAGTGGTACAAATCTTTTTTGATTGTGTCATCTATTTGAAGACACAACGAGTAAAAAACAATAGTGTTTAAAACATAATAGCTTTTTACTTTTTTTTTCAGAAATTGGGAGGGTTTGATATTCTTTTTAATTCATATTTGGAGACTTGTATTAAATAGCAGTTTCTTTTGTATAGTGTTATATTTCTTTGCTTTTATTGTGTTTTTTTATTAGGTTTTTTTATATCACATTATTTTGTATAGTATATAAATATTACAGATTTATTACATAAAATTCGATTTAAAATATAGTATATCAATTCACTTTGGAAAATTTAGCTGTAAACACAAAATGAGAATAAGATTATAAATTAAATAAAAGAGATGGCACAATCGTAATAAACATTCAATTCATGTGCAATTAATATACTGTTCATAAGAGACTTTAAGAATTGTTATATTATAAAATAAAATCTCAGTTCATCATGATTCGAACAGTTTCATCACACTTCTCAACCAAATATGTCAAGAAAATCTCTCCCATCTCCCAACGCCGATTATCATCATCATCATCTTCATCTTCATCATCTTCATCAGCTTCATCATCTTCATCATCTTCATCTTCATCGATAACAATCCAAGGTAAAATCACATACCTAAATCGCATCGATAACATGATTCTTGTGGGTTTTTGTCTCGGATATCAAAACAGCGGTTTGGTTTTGTTTGATTCTTGTGGGTTTTTGTCTCAGGTATCAAAACAGAGGGTTATCTTCTATACGGTAAAATCACAAACCTAAATCACATAGATAACCTGATTCTTGTGGGTTTTTGTCTCGGATATCAAAACAAAGGTTTGGTTTTGTTTGATTCTTGTGGGTTTTTGTCTCGGGTATCAAAACAGAGGGTACTAAATGGCTGCGGATGTAAAGAGGTTTTTGATTCTTGTGGTTTTGTTTGATTCTTGTGGTTTTGTTTGATTTTTGTTTGAATGTGTTTTGGTTATGAATACGGTACTAAATTCAAAACAGAGGTTTTTGAATGTGTTTTGGTGTTGATTCTTGTGTAGTTATTTGAACACATCAATATTGATACTTGAAATGTGTTTTGATGTTGATTCTTGTGTAGTTGTTTGAGAACTGTTTAAAAAGAACAGTTTCGGATTGATGTGTTCCTCATTTGAATGTGTTTATATTGGATCAGATTTTGAATTTCGGATTGATGTGTCCTCATTTGAATGTGTTTATATTGGATCAGATTGTGAATACATTGTTCCTCATTTGAATGTGTTTATGTTGGATCAGTTTCGGATTGATTTGTTCCTCATTTGAATGTGTTTGTATTGTACAGAATGGCTGTGGATGTAAAGATACGCAAAACACCAACTACGAAGGCGAGAACACTTCACAACCTCCTAGAAGATGGTGCGGTGCACATAAGGAAGTGATTGATCAGAACGATCAATTGCATATGAATGAATACAACCCTAGTGGCAGATATGTAAGTAGCGAGCTCTGGAATTTCAAGGAAAATCGAAGAGCTACACTGGGGTTATATTCATTCATACGAATGAATATAACCCCAGTGGCAGATATGATGTTTAGCTACACTAGGGTTATATTCATTCATATCTGCTACATTCTGAAGTGCACCCGTCAGTAAAGATCCACAATTGCTTGTGGTGACGTTTTGTCTCTGTATTGTATGTTACGGTCTTTTGTTATTGAGTCTGTAAGTTCCGTCATGTCTACGAAGTTGGTATGACGTTTTGTCTCTGTATTGTATATATTCAAAGTTTACATTTAATTTACAATTTAGGCTTTAATAATTTGTTATATATAGTATACATTTAATTATTGGATTGCATTTAATTATTAGATAGTTAATTATTAGATTGCATTTAATTATTAGATTGCCTTTATTTAAAAAGAGTTAATTTGAATTATTAGATTTCTTAACAAAAAACAAGAAAATAATTCAGGGGCTCAGGTTGATATTGCACTCATACCATAGGGACGCAAAGTTATATTCAAGGCACAGTTATATTCTATTTGGAACTTCCCACTAACCTATATTTAGGTGATTTTTCGGTAACCATATCTAAGAAATACTTTCTCAGTTATATTCATTTGTATGTTTATTTTTTACCATATAGTTGAATTCGATTTATCAGAAAGATCCCCCAATATAGCAAAGAAAAAATAGTTGATTTCATATTCCAGTTGCTGTTTTAAGGTGTGTAAGCATTGTCTTTTCGTGCTTTTCCTTTGCAATTGTTAGCGAGTTGTCAATCGAGTTTTACTTTTTTAAATTGGGGTTTTTCCTTTTTTTCATGTATTGTTATGTTGTTTAGTAATTTCACATGTTTATGTTCATAAATGTTAATTTATCGTATTTAAATTTAAATGTACATTGTAGGAAAGTGTTACCATGCCGGAGATTCCGATTGACTTATTTATGTTTGAGATATTGCCAAATCTTACTGCAAGAGACGTAGGCCGTTATAAGTTGGTGTGTAAATAGTGGTGCTCTTTCTTGTCAACGGTATTCTTTGCTAGGCTTCATTGTCGTAAGATGCCATCGTTAACCAAGATGCAATTTGTTTTAATAACAGGAGGCATACATCGTCCACTTCGTACACTTAGTTATGGTTCAGCCAATATTTCTTTAACTGAAATTGTGAAAGTGCCTTTCAAAACTCGTGCAGAATATATGATGATCTTAGGTAGTTTGCATGGAATGCTATGTGTCTATCTAAGTAACACTTGTCAGTTGTTAATATGGAATCAAAGTAAATTTTGATGCTGTTGGCTTTTATGTGGATTACTTGTAGGATTACAAACTTTTACATGTTGTATTTAGGCGTAACAATCAGTCGGTTTACATTTACTCCATGGAAAGCCAATGTTGGAGGCAAATAAAGTTTGTTAAAGACTTTATTTTAGATGATCAGACCGTTCAATGGTCATGTGGGACTTTGTGTTGTAATGGATTATACTTCACTGTAGGTTCGTATTGGGATTATAATGTGGCGTTAATTGTTCGCTTTGATGTGAATTTAGAGACATTTACTAAAGTTTCCTTTCCCTTTGATGAGTATGAAGTAAATTTTAGAGGGTCTTTGGTTAATGTTTCTGATGAACTTCATTTTTTTGTTCTTCATGGCGCATTTGATGTTTCTGTTGATTTGTGGAAGTTGAAAGGTGAAGAATGGATAAGGATTTTGGCTGTACCTGATATTGATTGTATTCCATTGCCTATAAAATGCTTTGTGAGGTACATTGGTTCAAGTAAGAAGTGGTTGTTGATGACTGATTATGGGGATGTGTATGAGTTTGATTTGGATGTGAGGAAAGTTGATAATTTCTATCCTGTTATCAACTTTTATGCATTAAAAGGAGCAGTGTACTCTGAGAGCCTTATGTCTCCAAATGTTTAAATCTACGATGTTAGGTAATTTACTTTGTTTTATTTTTGTATGTTTGTTATGTTTTTCATTTGTATTGTAATATACATTGGTAATGTTAGAAGATATTTTATTTTTGTATGGTATTTTAGTTGCTTATGTTCTTTGTTATATATATGGTTATCAACTTCTTAGAGTAAGTTGTATGTTGTGTATTAAAAATTGTTGATTTCTTGTAATTACATAAGTAGTATGATAATATGTGATGTGTAACTTGGCAGTTAATTATTTGAATAAATTTTAGCAGGTATAACCCCTAATGTTAAGGAGTGGTTATTATTGTGTTTTTTTTTATTTTATTGTGTTTTATTTATTTATTGGTTTTTATTTATTGTGTTGTTCTTTTTTTGTGTTTTTTATTATTGGAGGGCTAAAATGAACTCTAAATGTGGGGCCTTTTCCAGTTTTTAACTTATATATGTTTTCAATACTTTATATTAAGAGAAAAATGCAATTTCCGTCCCTGTGGTATGTGTGAAACATCAACTTGAGCGCCTAAGTAAAACACAATATCATAAATAATAACAGAAACTTCATCATAAACTTGCTTCTAATTGTACATTCTCATTAGAGCAACACTGTCCAACCCAGCAAACTGAATAACAAAGCATAATTATTCAAATGAACAAACATGATTCAACAATATCAGTGGTTGCAACGGTTATAATGAAAACAGTGGGTGATTTTATCTATCAGTGGATAGCATATCAGTGGATGAAAACACTGATTTTGAACAACAGTGATATCCAAGGAAATGAGAGAACAGGGATTGACTTTCAGCAGTGGACAGCTTTTCACAGAGCAGATGTTTGAACAAAACAGTGGTTATGGCAGTGGACAACTTTTCACAGAGCAGCTGTTTGAGATAGTGTTTTTTTCATGTGTGCAAGTGCAACTCTATATTCAGGCACAATTTAACATCAAAATAAACCAAATCAATTACAATTCTCCAGATGGTCGCTCGAAGAAATTAAACTGAAGATATTAAATGTTTGAAATAATATATGATTAAATAACCACAATAAAAAAACGACCATAATAAAAAACACAATTCATCCAGACTAACTTTCAAGAAACAAACCAAAACATTCCATTAAAATAAAAATACCACCAATAACTCTTAATAATTGAATACAAACCACTTTACCATAACAGCAACTATCACTAAACTTAACAAAACTACTTATAAGGAAAGTAAAAAACCAACGCTTCAATTCCATTGATTCATTAACTTGTCTAAATATCTCTAACATCTGTGCCATTAACTGAACATCTTTGTTCGCACTCTCACCATTATTCAAAAGTGTTATGTATTGTTTATGGTATGTATTTGCAGTTAACTTAGTGGAATGTATGGGTTTTTGTAAGTTTGATAGTGTTGTATGTAAAGGCAGTATGACTAATACCTGATATTTTGAGTTGTTTGTGTGGTTACATATAATATTGCGTTTTTATATGACATGATATAAATTTTGTTTTGTGTTATTTTACCGGATAAAGTGTATTAGAAAGTTGGAGATATCATCTGCTATGTTGCCTTTTCTATATATTTATATAGAAATTTTGCCGTTCAAAAAAAAAATCAACTGCTATGTTAGTGGTTACTAATCTTTTTATTACGTGATTAGTTATTAAGCATTTCTCTTCCATTATCTCCAGTCTTTTATGGGTTGATGTTTCTCTCTCACATCTTCCTATTTATATGATTATAGGGTAACATTTCAGTCAGAATTGTTCCAGATCTTTGAGCAAATAAAAGTTGTTGTTTGTAAGTATCTTTTCTTCAATTTGTTATTTTGCCTTCTATTCTTCATAACTATGATTTACACTTTGATGTTAAAGTGAATTGGACTAACTAACATGTGTTGATCTAATGTGAGCAGTTAATCAATATTTGTTATGTCGGAGTTGCTTGTAGAGATATTAATGTATGGTATTTTTACAAAACTTTCTGCAAGAGATATAGGTCGTTGCAAGTTGGTGTGCAAAAAATGGTTGTCTATCCTGTCCACACCAGAGTTTCCATTAATTCATTGTCGTAGTACGTCACCGTCAGCTACCAAGTGGGTGCTTGCGAAATTAGATCGTTGTGGTTCTCTTGAAAAATTCTTTTATGCATGCACGGGCTTTTGTGGTCCTAAAATGATGTATGTTAAACCATTCAAAACCCGACCAGATGAATTGATGATATTAGGGAGTTTGGATGGAATGTTATGTGTGTGCCTGGAAGAGACTTCTCAAATTTTAATTTGGAATCCTCTTACACAGGCAAGTACAACTTTTCCATCATGTGAATCACATGGTTTCTTCAAAAAAGATTCTGATTCTGCTGCTTTCTATGTGGATTCTGCAAATGAGTACAAGGTTTTACATGTTATAAGAAGACGTGGCACAGAGGCAGTTTATATTTATTCTACCCGACTACATTCCTGGAGGAAAATTACGGACATTCTTTCTGTTAAGCATGGTGGAAAATGGTCATTAGGTACATTGTGTGGAGACGGTGTATATTTCATTGTTGATTCATGTTCTGGTGATTGTGTGCAGTCAATTGTACGTTTTGATGTTAACCTAGAGCAATTTTCAAGTGTTCCATTACCATGTGATTTTTATGGAGGAGGTTTTGATGGATCTTTGGTCAGTATTGCTGGGCAACTTCACATTTTTATGCGTTATAAATATGATATGTATTTAGTTGGTTTGTGTAAGTTGGGATATGAAGAATGGATTAACTTATGGGTTCTGCCCTGTATTGGTGTTGTTCCATCGAGTTTCCTCGGGTTTGTAGAGTATGTAGAGTCTACTGATGAAATGCTGTTGATGACTACTTGTGGGGATATTTATATGTTAGATATGAAAACTATGCAAGTTGGGTACTACTTTCCTTGGAAGTACATGACTGCCTTACAATCATCATCATCATCATCATACTCAGTATATCCCACCAATAGCAAAGCTAAGGTAGGGTCTGAGGAGGGTGAGATGTAGACAGCCTTACCTCTACCCTGTAGGAATAAAGAGGCTGCTTCCAATGAGACCCCCGGCTCGATTGTAGTTTTGCATCAAGCCTTGGACATAAGGCACATAACACTCAGCAATTGAGACAAACGCCGATCAGTGCATGTACCCCCTTGTCTTTTGGCTATCAACGCCACCACATGATGCATGATTAACCATTCCCCTCTTTTAACATTATTTTCACGAAATTAGTAAAATAATGTTAAAATTAGTGCACTTTCACTTTTGCCCCCTGAGCGCCCACACATGACTGCCTTACAAGGGTCTGTCTATTTTGAGAGCCTTGTGTCTCCAAATTACAAAAGGTATCAAGCTTATGTTCTTCTTTATGTTTTGATGTATCATGTTGTGTAAGGATCTTCTAATGTTCGATATTATGTTTTATTATTTGATATATGGATGATGTTTAATGTAGTATTATTTAATATATGAATGATGTTTAATGTAGTTTCCGGTTCGGGTAGTGTAACAAATTGTATACAGGTTTTGTGTTTTTGATTTGGCATTATATATACAGATTGTTAAATGATCAAGTCAACTCTATTGTGGTTTGCAAGTTAAACCATTAAGAAAGCTACATCCAAAATGATCGTATCACTAACAAGATTAATTGAAAATCCTAAAAGTTATAGTGATTTCATATTCAATTTTTAAATAACCAAAAGTTTTTTTAAGTTCAAATTATAAACATAAACTCAAAGTTATGATTAATTATCCAATTGTAACCCAAGCTTAAAGTTTATCATATTTTATTATAAGTTCAAATTAGAAACATAAACTCAAAGTTATGATTAATTATACAATTGTAACCCAAGCTTAAAATTTATCATATTTTATTAAATTCATTGAAACATTTCAAACAGCATGGGTCCATTTTTGTGTTTGTCACCGGAAGTCTTGCAATGTTTTTTATTTTTGGTTCCATGTTATTGAAAAAAAGTCAATCTGAATTTAGAATTCATGTCATTGTTTTTGAAAACACATATAATACATAAAAAAGATACTACATTTAAAATATTCTAAAAATAATATTTCGGTTATTTAGTTGATTAATAAAAGACAAAACAATATCTTGAATTGTCTTATGGATAATGTTAATTGTGTTTTTTGCAACATGCATCCAGTGACTTGAGTCAAGATGAGATTAACTTAACTATTACATTAAAATGTATGCAGATATAAATATTTTTATCACTATACGTCGTTTGAACATAGCTTAAAATTTTGATGTGTTATTTTAAACTATTGATTATAGCTCAGATAGTGTCTCATTTATTCAATTTATTAAAAAAAAGAAAAAGAAAAACAAAACGTGGTTGGTTAGTTGTCATCTTTTTTTGACGAAATAAATGGTGTGGTGACATAATTTATGAATCTTCCACGTATTTTCAGTTAGCAGGGTATCCATGTTTTATGCTCAAGTTTGTTAGCGGTGCATATATATATGATTATATGTATGTATGTATAAATATAATCGTAAAGGAATATTTGAATTATTTAACCTCTGATTATATCATTCGTTTGTATAATTATATCTGGTTTCCGTCATTTTAACTTTTAATTAAAAGATGGTCGATGAGGTAGTTTGGCAGTTACAAAGGGATGTCTTGTATATGACTGTTTTGAAATTCGGTTTCAAACGTGTGGCTAACTTTATAGAAGATATGCGTAAAATAGTAGGTGACTTGTTGGAATTACCTGCTTGCGATGTTCGTGACATTGGTGTTCGTGCTTCTATCGATGTGATTAGGAAGGCAATTAATCATTTGGATCGTATTGTGTCCACTCTTGAAAGTGTGAAGTGTTGCATGGAAGTTAAGATTAATTATCTAGAGCGATTTTAGTACTCATGTTTGTTTTTTATTTTTCTATGTCTCTTATTTCTGGGTTTTTTTTTTCTTTTTTTTTTGTAGGATAGTATTTTAGTTTGTATAAAAGCGGCTTTTGTTTCAGTTATTGTATTTCTTACAATTAAAGTTAGGCCATCTTTACAGAAATGAGTGTTTGATTTATATAGTTTGGGTTGTGTTTGTGCTTTTTTTTCCACTTAAACAAGTTTACATTGATAATCAGAATTCAGTAAAAAAAGTAAGGTTTAATAAAAAACACAATGCCTTTATTAGAGCTTAATATTGTATAAAATATACATACAACTACAAATAGTATATAAGGACTATTGCAATAGGGTAACGTACTATTCCTAAACATAGTGATTTCGTATAAGCACAATCTTTTCCATAATAAAACACAATGTAATCAACAACATAAATGGTATAGGACAATATTAGTATATATTATTACATTTCTATAAAAACACATTTTGTTTAAAAAAACTTAAATTAGGTTAACACACCTAATGTTTGTAATTATAATTAGCATTTTAGTTATGCATTCATTTGTGGTAGTTTCGTGTTTACTTTGTTTTTGTATAAAATATATAATATTATCTAATTAAAGACAATTATAATTCCTACAATTATGGTGCATGTTCAAAAATTACCCATTATGTTGCCCCATTATTATTTGAACTTTGATAACTGTATTTAATAACCCAACTGTTGTCTTAATATTTTTTACTACAGTTCTTTAGTTTCCCTTATCAATAGGTTTTGAAAAGTTGTAGTTGGAAACGAAGTATCAAAGGAGCTACTATCTATTTAGCAATGTATGTGTGATTTTGTTTTTCATAGTGTGTATAGGTGTTTCATATTCATATTTAATTTCATTGCTTTCTTTTGTTGTTACATGTATTTAATAGTTGGTTGCATGTCTTCTTATAGCTATGTTTGTGGCTATCGTGTTTTGTTAATTTAAATTATGTAGTATAAATAATAGATTAGGGTATAGCTTGACAATTAATGGCGTATTTATGATCGAGATGTTTGCTTTACCTGCATGAAACAGTGTTATGTTCTAAGTATGTATATAGATCCGATGGTGTTTCTATATAATAGTCGTCTATTTTCTTGGAGTGATATCAAGTATGGATATGGTGTTTTGTTCTTATGTAATGATGGGTTGTGAGATGGTATGTTGGAGTGCATTATACGCAAAAGAAGTTTATACAGTGATAACAGGAAGTTTACTACAAAATATTTTCACATGTTGTTGGTTTATCTGCTGATTCTTCTAACAAATGTCAGAGCTTGCATATAGTGTGTAAGGCTGGAGCGCATTGGTTGTTTGGTATAATCCATGATATTATGTACGTATGGATTGGTAAGTATTGTGTAGAGCTTCCAGTATGTAATAGCTATCACTATGAGTAGTTGAGGTATTTAAGGACTAGATATGAAGAGGAAGAAGATGGAGAATAAAACATTGACATTATTCATCAATTGGTATCAAATGAATGTTGTTTGTATACAGATCTTGGTGGTATGGATAGTGTTAATATTAACCATGGTATTGCAAGTGATTCTGAAATATTATCAACACTGTCTTCTTCATCTATGTCGACATTTCGATCTGATGAAACATCCCGTAATATTAGACGTCGTGGTCGTCCTCGATTACGAGATCGCCCTGCTGGTTCAAACATTGAAAATATGCCAGTTCAACGACGTTGTTATGGTACCTATTGTTAATTTTTTTATGCCAAGTAATGTAAACATGTTCATGTTTTTAGGACACATCTGATTGTATCTACGTGTATTGCAGTTGGCCCAAATTCAAATCAATTCCATGGAACTAATTCAATGAATAGTGATGCACCTTTTGTATCACATTCTTTAACTTCGGAGTTTGTTTCAGCATCATCGACATCTATGCACAGCCGGAGGTCATCTTGTGCTGGTGTTTACCAAGATGAAAACTCATCAAGTATGGATTGTTCATTGATGACTGTTAGTTGTTTGAATGCCTCATTAAAATGATAAATATAACTTTCTCTTATATGATTGTTTTATTTTGTATAGGAGATGTATCGTATTGGGATTGTGGAATTACAGAATATGTATGTCCTTATTGCAAAGCGATCTTGTGGTATGGTGAGAGAAGTACTAAATATCTTGCTCCGTCTAATCCAACTTTCTCTATTTGTTGTGGTAAAGGCAAAGTTGTTTTACCTTTACTTCGGCATGCTCCGCAACCATTGCGGCGGCTTTTACAGCCGAATGGTGAACCGCGATCTAAGGTGTTTAAAGAGAATATCAAGCTTCTAAATTCAATGTTTTCGTTTACTTCTACTGGCGGTAAAGTCTGTTCGGATGTTAATGATGGAGATGGTCCCTATACATATGTGTTGAATGGACATAATCATCATAGGATTGGTACTTTGTTACCTCAGCATATTGATGGACGGCCAAGATTTGCACAACTATATATTTATGACACAGAAAATGAGGTTGACAATCGATTAAAAGCAGTCGAGAAGTGTATTCAGTCTGGGAATGATGATGCATGTATTAGAAGTTTAGTTAATGATTTAATTAAAATGCTTAATCGGCACAATCCATTAGTTCAGAGCTTTAGGATGGCCAAAGAAAGATTTACTCACTTTTCGCAGCAACCTGTTAGACTTAGACTGCTTGGTACACGAAGAAGGGATGCGAGACAGTTTAATTTGCCTACGGTCAATGAAGTTGCTGCATTGATTCCGGGTGATGGTAATCCTACAGATTGCCGTGATATTATTGTTGAAGACCGTGGTAGTACAAATGCGAAACGTATTTCTGAACTTCATCCCAGTTACATGTCGTTGCAATATCCATTACTTTTCCCGTATGGAGAAGATGGTTTTAATGTGGGCATTCCTCTAAGTAATATTAGTGCTGAAAGTAAAAGAAAAAATGTTTCATTGAGAGAATACTATTGTTTTCGGTTGATGGTTAGAATGGAAGAAGGTAGAACATTGCATAGTTCTGGCTGGTTATTTCTTACAATTGTTGTTGATGCATATACGCAAGTGCTTGAACATGACTTACAATGGTACAAGACTCATCAGACAACAATTCGTTCGGAGTTGTATAATGGGTTGCATGATCGTATATTAGAAGGTGAGACAAACTGTGATTCTATAGGTCGACGTGTTGTGTTACCAGCGTCCTTCACCGGGGGGCCTAGGCATATGATACAACAATATCAAGATGCGATGGCAATTTGTCGTTGGGCTGGTATTCCGGATCTTTTTATTACCATGACGTGTAACCCAAAATGGCATGAAATTCAACGGCATTTGCAGGAAAACACAGTGGGTCACTTAGTATCTGAAAGACCTGATATTGTTGCACGGGTATTTAAGATCAAACTTGATGAGCTCATGAAAGACATAAGGAAAAAGCATCATTTTGGTGTTCCTAAAGCGGGTAAGTTAAATGAATTTTATTCTCAATGGTTGTATGTTAACATGTGATTAATGTGTTATTATGATGTGTGTTAAAACATTGTGTTTTTTTTTTTGTCTTTGCAGTTCTTTACACAATAGAGTTTCAAAAACGTGGTCTGCCACATTGCCACATTCTTGTGTTTCATAGTCAAGCTGATAAAATTTCTTCACCGGATGAAATTGATAGATTTATATCTGCTGAGCTGCCTTCTGAATCGGGTGACCCAATCGGTTTTTTAAATGTTGGTACTCATATGATGCATGGTCCATGTGGTAACCTTAGACCTTCGAGTCCTTGTATGAATGATGGCAAATGTACTAAAGGATTTCCGAAGAGTTATTGTGACGAAACTTTTATTAGAAATGATGGGTGGCCGTCGTATCGATGACGTAATAACTCACGTAAAGTTCGTGTTGGTCGGCAAGATATTATGCTAGATAATGGATATGTTGTTCCTTATAATCGTGCGTTGCTTATAAAGTATGGTTGCCATATCAATGTTGAATGGTGTAACCAAGGAATGTTGGTTAAATATCTTTTCAGCTATATTAACAAAGGTCAAGATCATGCTACCGCAGTATTGGAAGGTCAAGGTGGGAGAACAACATTTACATCACTTTTAAATCATGAAAATGAGATTGAGCAGTACATGAACTGTAGGTATATTTCAGCATCAGAGGCGTGTTGGAAGATATTTGAGTTTGACATGCATTATCGTTCAGTGGCTGTTGAAAGACTCCCATTTCATGAAGAAGGGTGTAATAGAGTATATTTTAAGGATCATGAGCAAATTTCTGATGTTTTACAACGAACAACAGCTGCAATGTCAAAGTTTACTGAATGGATGGCTGCAAATGAAAGGTATGAGTTTGGCCGGACATTGACGTATGCCGAATGACCAACTTTGTTTACATGGCATGAGAAGGAAAGAGTGTGGGAGCCCCGTAAAGGTTCATTTCAAACTATTGGACGTATATATTATGTAAGTCCTATGATGGGTGAAAAGTATTATCTTAGAATGCTATTAAATGTTGTGCGTGGTCCGAGAAGTTTTAAAGAGATTCGAACTGTTGACGGGGTGGAACATCCAACATATATGTCCGCTTGTAAAGCATTAAGTCTTTTGGGTGATGACGTTGAATGGGTTGATGTTGTACGCCAGGCTCATCATTGGCAATTTGGGGATCGCCTTCGTGAATTGTTTGTTACAATTTTGTTATTTTGTACTGTTAGTGATCCTCGACAATTATTTTTTGATTGTTATGAATACCTATCAGAGGACATTCTTCATAAATATCGAACAATTTTGAAAAAAATTTCATTGAATTTCTCAGATGCTGAAATATTGAATTTTACTATGAAAGAGATTGAACAAGTGTTGATTCAGAGTGGCCGGTCGTTGACTAGCTTTCCAACCTTACCGCAGATTGACCATACTTCGAAAGATAGATTTATCAACAGGTTGGTTCAATTTGAGAGAATGTATGATGCTAATGAGGAAAGGACACGTTTTATTAAGCAATACGCTGGGTTGAATAGTCAACAAAAGGAAGTGTTTGATAGTATATATTCTGTTGTTCAGGCTAGAAAAGGAGGCGTATTTTTTGTGTTAGGTAGTGGAGGAACTGGGAAAACGTTCTTATGGACGACCCTTATAGCTCGTATTCGATCAAATAATGAGATAGTTTTGACTGTTGCGTCATCTGGTATTGCTTCCTTATTACTACCTGGTGGGCGTACAGCACATTCTCGGTTTCGCATCCCTATTGAAGTTGATAAGGACTCTTGTTGTGCCATTGATGTTGGTTCAGATTTGGCTAAGTTAATCAATTATGCTTCACTTATTATTTGGGATGAAGCACCTCTACAACATCGCCATGTATTTGAAGCTGTTGATCGAACATTGAGGGATGTGTGTCGAGACAGCATGGCTGGTGCTGAGCATAAAGTATTTGGTGGAAAGGTTGTCGCATTTGGTGGTGACTTTCGGCAGATACTTCCTGTTGTTCAATTTGGTTCACGAAGTGAAATTGTTGCTTCAGCGATTAACAAGTCGCCGAATATATGGAGGTCATGTAAAGTGTTTTCTTTGACAACTAACATGCGTTTACGTGATCCAAGTATTTTTGGTAGGGATCTTATTCAAATGCAGGAATTTAGTAAATGGCTTTTAGACATGGGGACTGGTTGTCTTCCTTCAGTTTCTGTGGATGGATCAGATGATGCTACATGGATTCGTATACCAAGAGATATGTTAATTTCTGTAACTGATAAACATCTTGAGTCCGTTGTGTTAAATACGTTCCCTAATATTATGAACAGATTTAATGATGTCGATTACTTGAAGGAACGTTGCATTCTTTGTCCGACTAATGATGAAGTTGATACGATTAACCAACATGTTCTTGAGAAGATACCATGTGAAATGTATACATTGTTTAGTGCTGATGAGATATGTGCGAGTACACAAAATGTTGAAGAATTGCGTGCTATGTATGCTCCTGAGTTTCTTAACAGTTTGAAATTTCCTGGACTTCCGAATCATGTACTACATCTCAAGGTTGGTTGTAAGTCAAATAAGTCGTCGTGTTCTTGAATGTACGATTATTACAGGCCCACATGTTGGAGAGAAAGTATTCATTGGTAGAATTGATATGACTCCAAGTAATTCGTCTTGGCCTTTTGAATTTAAGCGACGACATTTTCCTATAAAAGTTTGTTTTGCTATGACTATTAACAAAAGTCAAGGCCAAACTTTTAATAATGTTTGTGTTTATTTAGTAAAGCCCGTGTTCTCCCATGGACAGTTATATGTTGATGCATCTCGTGTAACATCTCGTGCTGGACTAAAGTTCTATGTGGATAATAAAGAAAAATGTCCTAACAATATGACTAAAAATGTTGTGTACAAGGAAGTTTTTTATAATTTGCCATTATCGCCAGCTGATAGTATTGTGTAATTGGTGTTGTCAAACTAGGTTGTTCAAAGGTAACATGTTTTCTTTGTTGAGTATTATTAGCCTTGTGTGTATATATATGGGTCTATATGTGTAGTCTTTGTTTATAGTGTTATGAATTATATGTCTGATGTTGATTGCAGTCTTATATATATTTGCAGCTTATTACTTTATAAAATGAATCGTGCAAGTATTTCGGATTTACGTGCTTATTTTACCAACAACTGGCAAGTTGATGTGTTGGTCTCGCGTGCTTGGACATCGTTCAACCCTAAACAAATCGTATCCTTTCGTTTGACATGATTCTATCTGATGCACAAGTAAGTATTTCTTTGTAATGCAATATTGTTTAGTTTTTGATTTTACATTGGTAATTATCTAATCTTAAAATGTATATGTTTTTTCAGGGTTCATCTATTCATGCAAAGATTCCATCTAACTTGCTGAGGTTATTTCAGAATGCGTTTAAAGAGGGATGTGTTTACAGGATTCGTAAGTTTGTTGTTCATAAGTATAGTACCATGTATCGTCCATTGCGGTGCGATATTTTCATTCAGTTCTTGTATTCAACAAGTATTACTACTTATCCGACGCATCCGTCTGTCTTCAGACGATATGTGTTCGATTTTCTTCCATTCAATCTGTTAGCCGATCGTGTTAATGATGACAAATATCTTACAGGTATGTATGCATTTTATTCTGTTAGTTTTTTATTCTTCAAGTTTTCTATTATTATATATATATGTGTGTGTGTGTAGATGTTATTGGCGTTCTTAGGGAATGGGGCTCTGTTCAGTATCAATTGGAATCTGTCTCATCTTGCAATCCTGGTGTACGAAACATTGTTATCTCTGACACCAAGTATGTTAATGTTGTCTATATTAATTCTTTCGTCTATATTGTTTATTTTTACTATCTCATTCTTAAATATATATAATTCAGTGATATGAAGGTGAATGTTTCATTATGGGGACACTTGGTGAATCATTTTAGCGATGGTTATATTCGAAGAATTGCAAAAAATACAGTTGTTATTATTTTGTCATCTTGCAAAGTTCGATCTTACAAGGGTATGGTGTTATGTATAGGATATGTTGCATTGTTAATTTTGATTATTTATAACTTATGTTTAAATGTTTGTATTGAATTAGGTTCTACAAGTTTAATGACAACTGTGGCGACTCAAATTTACTTGAATCTTTCTATACCTGAAATTGATGCCTACAGGATTATGTAATTATGTGATTTGGCATGTTTTATTAGATGCATTATTATTTTATGTTTTATATACATTGTATTTTTTGTTCTCAGTGAGTCTCCTCAAATTACTATCATTGAAGACAATGCAGCCACCTTTCAAATTACGAGTATTGCAAACATATACAGCCTTCTTACAGCAGGAGATGTGGCTGAGGTATTGTATTGCTAATACACCCAAATAAATTATTTTTTGTTAGTTTTTTACTTTTAATCATTAGTTTTTGACTTTAAACCATGTACAGGGAACAATTTTCAACATTGATGCAAACATAAGTGGTGTGGAAATGCATAGTGATTGGAAATATGTTAGGTGTAACAAATGTCGTAAGAAGGCGTCAATGGTTGACGGTTACTATTTGTGTTGGAACTGTGAAGAAGATGTTGTCAATCCACATTATGTGTAAGTTTTTTTAATATTTTATTTGTTGTTTGTTTTTCGTTTTATTAATCGTTTCTGTTTTGCAGATACAAATTGGAACTTTGTGTTACTAATGGTACCAATGATGAGATGACATATGTTGTTTTTAATGAAGCTGCAGTATCTCTACTTAAAATATCTGCTGATGAGTTAGTTAATAAGTCTTTGTCAGAGGTTTATTTTACATTTCCTTTTACAATTATTAGTTGTTGAATTTTTTTCATGATTAGTATATATTAGTTTGTTCAGTTGTGTTGATAGCTTATTATGTTTTTTGTAGGGTGTTGATGATCAAAATTGGATAGAATCGTATTTGAATGAAAATTTATGTTCTCGAAGGGTTATTTTTGTTATTAAGATCGATCCCTATAATTTAGCGCCTAAATTTTCCAACCGTTTTACTGTTTCTAAATACCTCGGAGATGATATCAATGTGCTTATACAGCCTAGGTCTATATCTACAACTGCTGACACTGCCAATCCTCCATCAGCTGGTGTTCTTCAAATTGATGAGGAAACCGAAATGTGTGCAAAGATCAAAGATGTTGAATGGGTGATGGCTGATGAAGTATTTAGCTCATTAGTTGATAATGTTGTTACACCGTCAAAGCAATCATCGGTAACTCTTTATGTTTTTTGTTTTTTATTTTCAATATGTATTTGTGGTTTGGTTTTTTGTGAGTTTCAAACTTTTAATTGTTTTCATGACTGTATTAACTTTGTAATATAGGTTACTGTTACTATTATTTTAATATTACTTAATATGGTTAATTAGAGTTAGTTTAATTATTGGTTTGTTTTCTTAGGTTATTGTTGGTAATGGGCGAGATGCTAGCCTTAGCCAAAGTGTTGTACAGGTAAATGATTTGTTTTATTTGGGTTTAAGTGACTTTACCTTAGTAAGTTGGTTTGTTTGATAATAGTAACATTACTTCGTAGATGATATCAATGTGCTTATACAGCCTAGGTCTATATCTACATCTGTTGACGATGCCACTCCTCCATCAGCTGGTGTTCTTCAAATTGATGAAGAAACTGAAATGTGTGCAAAGATCAAAGATGTTGAATGGGAGATGGCTGATGAAGTGTTTAGCTCAGTAGTTGATAATTCTCTTACACCGTCAACGCAGTCATCGGTAACTCTTTATGTATTTTGTTTTTTATTCTCAATATGTGTGTGTGGTTTGGATTTTTGTGAGTTTCAAACTTTTAATTATTTTCATGACTTTTTTAACTTTGTAATATAAGTTACTGTTACTGTTATTTGATTAATGGTCCATATGTTACGTTTAGATTATTGGAGATAACAAGACAGCTGGCAACCATTTGCAATCTGAAGTAGAGGTTAAGTGTATTTTTCTCTAAACTGTATAGTATTAGTTAGTTTGAAATTGATTTTGATGTTATATATAGGTTATTATTGATACGGAGGTATATGATTGCCTTACTAAAGCGAGACTTCAGTAAATGATTCTTTTATTTGGATGTGTATTTTTATGTACTTTGAATGTAATATTGGTTGTTTTGTTATGGCAGGATATTGGTAATGATAAGAAGCATGATGACAGTTTTGATCAATTTACGATGGAGGTGAATAAATCGATTTATTTTTATGTTATTTTGTTGGTTATTTTTTTATGTACTTTGAATGTAATATTGGTTGTTTTGTTATGGCAGGATATTGGTAATGATAAGAAGCATGATGACAGTGTTGGTCAATCTGTGATGAAGGTGAATAAATTTTTTTATTTTTATCTTATTACGTTGGTTATTTTTTTAGTGTAACATGTTGGTTTGTTGCATTTAGGGTATTGTTGGTACTGAGCAATATGAGGGCTCTGCCAGAAAAATCAATAAAGAGGTAATTGGTTTTTTGTATATCATTTTAATAATTTAGAAATTATAGAAGTGTTTCATGTTGTCTATGTTTGATGTAGGGTGCTGTTCAATATGATCAAATGACTGATTCTAACAAAAGTCATATAGGAGTGTAAGATGCTGTCAACAATATGTCTAATTCAACGGTTGGTGGTTCTATGGTTGCTAAACAAATTGGAGGGAACTACAAGAAGAGACTTAGGAATAATTCGGAGAAGGTGAAACGCGTTAAGAAGTAGTTCGTTTCCGTCGTTGTCTGTTCACATTCCATAAACGGTTTATGCTTATGTTTTTTATTTTATTTTAATGCAGTTAGTATGTTTGTGTGTTCAAGTAGTTTGTTAACTTTATGTATGTACCTGGTAATGCCGTTTTTGTGATTGCGAAATGTTTTGTTTTCGTTGTTTTTTTTTTTTTTGTATTTACTTTCAAAGCTTTTGACTGTGATATTTTGTGTGACTATTATTTGTATTAGGCTGTTATTAATGTTCATAGATGTCAATTTGTGTGTAGATAATAGTTAATTACTTTTGTAATAGAGAAATTTATATTAGATTAATATTTAACAAATTTAACATATAACAAAAATGCAGTATTTATGGTAATGTTTCCCAAAACCACATTGTTATTATTAACACAATGACAATAACACAATGGTATACGTTAAATACAATTCTTTTGTAATATCAACAGGCATTTGTAAATTAACAAATACGTTTCATCTACTGTCTTATATTTATTGATATTTTACACGTAAAATAATCAACCTAAATATTGTAGAGCAATCTTACACAAGTTATGTAAGAAAATAAACGTTTATTAACTATAGCTGTGTTAATACTTTACAATCAGTTAGTATACATACTTCTATATGTTACTTGATCATGTGTTTGGTAATATGTTACTTTATGTAATACATCTAAATTCTAAGCAAAACAAATAAAATTTTTGGTAAAATGGTAAAATAGAGTCATTAGGTAGATTTGTTATAAGACATTGTCAATATTTAAATATGTTATTACATTAAGTTGATAGGATACACTTGTAGAAGGTCAAATACATGAGCGATCAAAAAAAAATAAAAGTAATCATTAAACGTTTCTAATAGTTCTTCATTATAGTAACCCTTTCGTTCTTCGTCTTCATGTACTCCCACAAGGTATCCTTGAGTTCTTCTAACGAAACTGCTATGTTTTTCTTTATCTGTAACTGTTTATCCAGATATTGTATAATCTTTATTTGATCTTCGTTCTGTAGCCCATTCGAAATATACTGCAGAACGTTGTAGTTCATGTCAGTATTGTTTCTCTCTACATCTGCAGTGGCGGTGTTATGCATTCTCTGTAGTGTTCGTAAGATTTCTGAATCCTTTTGATCCTCTACAAAGTGTGCAGTGGTTATAATTTTCTTGGCCTCTGTTGTGTCTCCGAAATGGTAGTGTGATCCAGGCATGATTGTAGTTGTGTTGAATGTAGAGATGTTTCGAGTTAGTGTTAAAAGATAGGTGATGTGTTATGGACTTATGGGTTAGTTTATTTTATAGGTGGTCAGGGGTAAGGAATTGAATAGGCGGTAAAGCGATTGGATTATTCCGTTAAAAAAAGCGATTGGATTATTATGTTATAATTACAAAGGTTATTAATATTTTTCGTTGATTCATGCGTAATAAAGCATGTATCAGTTTAAGTTTCCCGTGTTAACTGAATGGGTTTGTGTGTGTAGTAATAACTGTGTGTAAACGTGTGTCTCTTCAGTTATTCGCATCGTTTCCCCAAGCAGTTTCTACATTATGTAACCGTTCCTGCCAATAACCGTTTAGTGTACCCAGATCCAGGTTTATCTAATTTTACTAACTTTTAAATTGTTTCATAATTTATAAAAAAAAAAAACCAAACGTGTGTTGGTTGTGTACAAATATGTTATACAATTGTGTTTTTGTCATTGTGTTTTTATGTCATTATTTTTGTGTATGTGTGTGTGTCATATATTACATGTGCAGCTTCACCTTTTAAAAACATCAATCCTTTACAAGTCATTCATTTCACCAAACACTTGACATCTTCAATGAAAAAGGATTCTTTGAAAAGGTTAATCCTGAAACATTTGCCATCTCATTAACAAGTCATGCACCTTGGGGTACTAAAAAGACAGAAAGTTGGGTAGATGTCTTGTAAGAGGGGCTTCTGCAGTTCAGTGACAACAAGTTTGAAAAACTTGTGCCACACTCAAAGAACATAGCATATGCTAGGAGCATGGTTGTCAAGATTTATCATACACAAACAAGTACATATACCAAGAGTGTGAAAAGCTTACATCAGGGGGATATCAATTCCTAGGCAATAAGCTTAGTGTTTTGACCGTACACATGCAGCAGATGTTTTCTCAACCACTGATTGAAGAATATTATGATGCTGTTGCTGTTGCTGTAAAGTCCAACTGATAGACAAGTAGCTGAAATATATTATCAAAGATTCAATATCTCATTGATTCACCATCAGACATCACTGTTTTTGTTCAAACATCTGTTCTGTTAATACTGTCCACTGCTGAAAGTCAACCCTTCTCCTCTCATTTCCTTGGTAATCACTGTTGTTCAAAATCAGTGTTTTATCCCACTGATGGCTGTCCACTGATAGCTTAGAATCACCCACTGTTTCCAGTATAACCGTTTGCAACCACTGATCTTGCTTCATCAGTGGTTTCATAAATCAACTGTCTTCCATTATTACTCCCTCTGTCCCACTAAAAGTGTCCTATCTTGAATTTTCAAAGTCTTTATTTATAAACTTTGACCTTAAATAATTTTGTTTGTGTTAGATAATACTTGATGAAAGTTATATGATTTGAGTGTGTTTTACAAATGTTTTTATCGGGTTAATTTTCATCAAGTTTTATACAACACAAAAAATATATAATTAAAGTCAAAGTTTATAAATAAAGACTTTGAAAATTCAAAACATGACATTTTTAATGGGACGGAGGTAGTAATTCCTTCACCAAGGGTTGGCACGTGGACTTTTGTAATCGTTGCCGCATCAGCATTCACTTTTTCCCTTTATAAAACCTTGATCAAAACCCCCCCAAACAGGGTTTGTAATGAGAAACATGTGTTTACGAAAACTATTTTCCCTTAGATTGTGTTTACAAAGTTTGATTCCACTTCCGCTGCATTTAATCTCATTTTACTTTCGTTCATTTGTTCAATTATGACAAACAAACTCAATCATAAGAAACTCAGATCCTAACAAAAATAAAAGTAAAAGTGAAGTCTCTGTGTTGTGTGTAATCATATATGTTATACAATTGTGTTTTTTGTCATTGTGTTTTTTATTTTGGTACGTTTTAAGTAGTTTGTATGTTATGTATACCATTCTTTTTAAGTAGATTTGTGTTACTTATCATAAACGGACTGTACGGATGAAATTATCATGGCAATCTGAATTTAAATATTAAAAAAAACCAACGCATTGTACTACAAACATAAAAAAGGGGGATCGAAAAGTAAATGTAAGATATATGTTTTTCGGGTTTTCAATATAAACTGAAAATCTATTGCTGTAACACTTCTGCTTGCTGGAGTTTCGTAACCAATAGCCTCGAAGTCGTTTTAGACCAGTTGAAAAAGCAATCGTCACCTAAGGGAATATGTTCAGCTTGAAGTATACGTTTCCATCCAACAACACCGTACCTATGGTAGAAAAAATATGAAAAATTTTGTTAGTGATCTATACACATTGGGTAAATGAGAAATAATAACTAAGATAATAAATTGATTGACAAACCTTATTTGACCATCAATGTTGTGTGTACGAAGATTCGTAACCCAAATATTTCCTTTAACAACTTTGATCTTTACTTCACAAAACTCATTTAAACCAGTTAAGTCAGTAATTAACTTGGGAAGGATCTACATTTTGTAAAAATGTTAAAAATATGTAAATGTTATTAAATGAAAAACACTAAAAAACAAAAAAAAATTAACATAAAACAGGATAGTATAATACCAATTGATGAGTTATTGTCATTGCAAAAAAGGATAGCTAGGATCGTCACTAACTTGTCGATAACCTTCCACATTGCTAATATGTTCATATTCTGGCTCAATCAAAGGAGTGGTGTTTAACAAAACTTGACGACCATCTTTATTGAATATGATAATATTAATATGATTCACGTCCTTTTTTTGAAAACACAGAATATCCCTAGGATTTAACCTTAGATCTTCAATAAATTTAAACCAACCATCAGCAATACAATAATTTGGCCCAATCTTTCTAATACGGACTTCCCATTGATGATTCTCGGATACATTAAGTATAACCATATTATCCGGTAAACGATAATCATAATGTTTTGAAAAAAAGTATCTGGTAGAACCTGTAAAAAAATAATTATTACAATTTTAAGCGTATTATGTTTTTTTAATAAATCGTAATAACAAAAAATAAAAAATAAAATGTATAAGAAAATTACGTACCGTTGGACTTTGTATAGGATTTTGAATAATTTTACAAAACGATTTTCCAAACTCTTTATTTGGATCATGAGAGAAGAGGTTGAACTTGAAAGTATGATCACCAATATAGTTGAAAATCATGAAGAAAGATTCATGGCCGAAGTAGTTTAAAACCTCACACCATCCATCCGTAAAGTAGAATACATCTTTTATTAATTTGATAACAACAGACCATGAATGCGTTTCATCAAATTTAAGACTAACAGTTGAAGATTCTAACTTATTCATCCATATAAATCTACTCATACATATAGGTATAGCCTGAAAACCAAAAAACACAAGGCAAATTTCTTTTGAATAAAGGATGAAACAATAGGAATCGTTACTTTAAACAAATAATTCGGAAAAGTATGTACCTGTTGAAGGGATAGCGGATCAAGTATAGTTATGATAAAATTCGGACCATGACGATACATGTTAACCCAAACACGAAAAATCAGAAAGAAGACTAACAATCAAATAGTACTTGCAACACATACAATGAAACAAAATATTTCGAGTATGTATTTATAAGAGAAAGTTGCCATATTATACTTAAAAATACGATTGAATCAAAAGTTGTTATTACTATTTATGTAAATTATTATTCAACTGAATATTTGCCAAAAAATAAAATTAATGTAAATGTGTACTAAAAATTTAACCGATTTAAAAAATCTGGATAGTTATCTATTTAATAACTACCTACTACTTGTAATTGTAATTGTAGGAGCTCTAATATACATGTGTTAACTACTGCTTGTGATAATATTTGTTGGACTTTCATATTCTTAGGAATCTCTTTTCATATTTGTTGTATTGATCGTCAAAGTGTTTGTTATTTAACCTACATTGACAATGATTGTGAAGTTTCTTCCGTCTCTGCTGATACTGATGAATATAATCCCAAGACTTCCGTCAAAAGTTGTTACACAGTGCAAGGTTGTGTGTAAAGATTGGTTAGTCTATCTTTCAACACCTGAGTTTGCTATGAATCATTGTCGTTTCATGCGCAGATTAGGTGATCATAAGATAATTGCCGTTAACCGATTATTGTTTGATATTCGTTATGTGGATAATGAATCCCCTAAATGTTTCTTAGGTGATAAAGTTCACATTCCCTTCACCGCTCATCCGTGCAATATTTTATTTCTAACAACTTTGGATGGGATGGTATGTGTTTGCCTAATCAATACTGGTGAATTGGTAGTTTGGAATCCATTAACTCGTGTGTTCAAGATGCTATCAAATTCTAATTCACAGGGTTTTTTTAATCCGAATCAGGATAGTCTTGGGTTTTGCGTCAGGTCTTCTGGTGATTACAATATTGTGCATATTAAACGGACACATATGATGTTGGTTGTTAACATTTATTCTCTCAGTGAAGGGTCATGGTCAACTCCAATGTTCTCAAACTATAGTCTGTTTAATGTTGACGTCTATAGTTGGTCTGTAGGCACGTTTTGTGCAAATTGTTTGTATTTCGTATTGACTAGGTTGTGGTGTGTGGGTAACGCATGTGTACTTCGTTTAGATGTTGATAGCAAGGTAATTTCTGATGTTGGATTCCCAGATACAATGGATGTGGAAGCTACAGGTCACTTGGTTAGTATTCGAGATCAACTCCATATGTTGGTTAGTATCGGATTCTATAGTGTGAATATGGAATTGTGGAAACTTGAAAATGAAAAGTGGTCAAAAGTATTTTTTTGTCCACCTGCTATTTCTATGCCATTGATGATTGGGTCGTCTGTGCACTATATCAACAGAAATAAGAAGTTCATTATAGTTCAAGAATGGGGTGATATTACTGATGTAACTGTAGAGGCAGAGGAAATGCATGTTTTTTTGCCTATCATGTTTACTCAAGGTGTGAATGGATCTGTTTATTTTGAAACTACAATTTCACCAAATGTTTAGTTATGCTATTTTATGTAGTTCTTTTTTTGTTCTTCGTTGTTTTGATCAGTTAGTAATTGATGCTTGTGGTTGTTTTTTTATGTGTGGTATAGTTTGTCACAATGAGATTGAATCTTTATGAATTAATGTGCTTATATTATCATGTTAAATATTCATTGAGAGTGTATGATTTTAATATTTGCTTTGTGCCTATTTAATTATGATTACAAGTGATTGTGGTTTAAAAACAAAAAGGTCTACAAAAAAAACACAATGGGCCCTTGGAGACCAAGCCCTTAGAGCAGCTTGGAAGCCCTTACCATTGTGCAGTTACATAGAATTAGAAACTTCCCACGTTGTAATAGGTGCAGTTAATGATTAGTTTTTAGTTGAATGATTTCTTTTAGTATAGTCATTGTGTTTTTTGAGTATCATTGTGTCATTGTTTTTCTGTTTTTTATATATTTGATTTCTTTTGTAGTTGACTATATTTAAATATGACATTGTGTAATTAATTCCTACTTTTTGCTGTCTTTCTCATTCTTTTTTAATAGTGGTTACATATTGTGCAGTTAAGGACAATTAGAAACTTCCCACTTTGTAATATGTCCAGTTAAGGAATAGTTCTTACTGGATTTTTTTGTTTTGTTTTTTTTTTTTTGCTGGAATATTGTCATTTTATGTTTTGTTTATTAATGTGTTATTGGTTTTCTGTTTTCCATATATTTGATTTTTTTTGTAGGTGTCTATTTTTATATATAGTACTACCTCCGTCCCATTAAAAGTGTCCGGTTTTGAATTTTCAAAGTCTTTATTTATAAACTTTGACTCTAATTATATATTTTTGTGTTATATAAAACTAGATGAAAATTAATCCGATAAAAACACTTGTAAAACACACTCAAATCTTATAACTTTCATCAAGTATTATCTAACACAAACAAAATTATTTAAGGTCGAAGTTTATAAATAAAGACTTTGAAAATTCAAAATATGACACTTTTAAGGGGACGGAGGTAGTATTGTGTAACTAACTTCCTATTTTTTAGTTGTGGTGTCCATTATTTTTCAATAATCCTATTATCATAAAAAACAATATTTTTATAAAAAGGACAAAATAATATATAAAACCCAATGCCAAAAAAGATCTACGATGTAATTATTTTCACAATTGTAATAACACAATGTTTGACAACTAACAAAGTAATTTATAAAAATAAGATTAATTAATAAAAAGTATATTTGTGTATGTGATTGATTAAAAAGTATCTCCATGTATGTGTATATGTTTACCTGTAAATTAGAAACGGTTACTAATATATATTGTTATTTAATTTTATTTACCCCCTATCGCCCATAGTGTGTGAAAACCGTTTACCACCACTACTCGGAGTTTTAGGAGGTTTTACTCACCTGTGTCAACTGTTAATTGGGGAAGTTTCTATGTAGGTATTCATTTTTCAAAGGAATCGCTTTTCGTATGTTTTTCTTCCTCTTTCTATCAACGTCAGTATTTTTAATTAAAGTATAATCGTAAGTGAATATGAAGGATCTTCCATCTCTGTTAATATTGATGAAGATTATTCCAAGACTTCCGGCAAAGGAGGTTATACGGTGCAAGGCTGTGTCTAAAGAGTGGTTAGCCTATCTTTCAACTCCTGAGTTTGCTAAGAATAATTGTAGTTTCTTGCGAGTATTAGGTGACCAGAAAATAATTGCTCTTGACAAATCATCGTGTGCGATTCGTTATGTTGATGTTGCATCTCCTAGATATGTTTTAGGCAATAATATTCACATTCCCTTCGATTGTCATCCATGTAATGTGATCTTTTTAGCAAGTTTGGATGGCATGTTATGTGTTTGCTTATGTAATACTGGTGATTTGGTTCTTTGGAATCCACTAACTCGTGTGTTCAAGATGCTGAGAAATTCTAATTATCAGGGATTTTACAATATGGATGATGATAGTCTTGGGTTTTGTGTTGACTCTGCTGGTGATTACAAAATTGTGCACATTAAACGCACTCATTTCAGGTTGACTGTTAATATTTATTCGTTTAGTGAAGGTTCATGGTCAACTCCAAGGTTCTTAATTGATAGTCCATATGATATTGCTGTTTATAGTTGGTCCATTGGGACGTTTTGTAGGAAAAGTTTGTATTTTGTACTGACCAAATTCTGGTGTATGGGTAACACAGCGGTTCTTCGTTTGGATGTTGAGTCGAAGATAATAGAAAATGTAGGTTACCCAGATACATTGAGTGTGGAATCTATAGGTCAGTTGGTGACTATACGAGATGAACTTCATATGTTGGTTAGTATTGGAATGTGTAGTGTAGATGTTCAATTGTGGCGTCTACAAAATAATACTTAGTCGAAAGTGGTGTCTTTTGTACCCTGTGTGTTTATGCCGTTGATGATAGGGTCATCTGTGCACTACATTGATGGTAATAACAAATTAATTATAGTACACGAATGGGGTGATGTTGCTCAGATAAACGTAAGGGCAAAGAAGATGCATGGTTATTTTCCTATCATCTTTACACAAGGCATTGTAGGTGCAAGCTATATTGAAACTGTAGTTTCACCACATGTTTAGTTATGGTTTTGCATTTAGTTGTTTGTTGTTATCATTGTGTTATATACATAGTATTATGTTTGTGGTTGTTTTTGTGGTTGGTATTTTTTCGTATATGGAGAATCAATATTCGAAATTAATGTGTTATTTTAATTGTTCTATTATGTTTATAATATGTTTGGTGTGTAATATTTTATGCCAGTAAATATAATCCACGTTTGTTTGTCATCGGTAGTTCTTTCAACACTTTGAAAACATCTAACTTTCATATATCTTATCTAAGTTCATCTAATGGTGTTATTAATTTCTACGATTATCAATTTACAAATAACTAATTCATTTTATATTGTGCCAATTAGATGTAAGATTTTAATTTACTATGTTTGACAATTCGATGTATGACAATACAAGAATAGTTGTAGTTTCTAATTGCAATCGCATAAAAAAGTCATTATTATCTTAAATATGGAGACACTTTTTTTATGGAATCACTTATTGATGTTCTAGATAGTTGTATAAGAAGTCATTATGATATTAAAATATGCAGTGCATTTGGATGATGGAAATATTACCAATAAGACTTCTAATGTTGTATACAGGAAATCACAACTAAATTTATAACTAAATATGAACTTCGACTACTGTTTACAAGTTATAATTCTAAACAAAATATGTCATCCATGCCCTAATATAGTAATAATTGTCATCAAGGTTAGGCTACCAACCAACCAAAAAAACACAATAAGCTGTTCCAACATGTCCCACCAAAAACCATCAAATGATGACGACAAAATGCATTAGTTTATATACGCAGACATCTGCATTATTAGCAGATAACGTTAACTGCTAAGCTTGGCTGACTGCATCCACATGCGTCAACATGAGGAGGTTTCCTGATTTTACATAAGTTAATGCATATTGTCATCCTCGCTAATATCATTTTCCTTTATGAAACTTGGCCACCCTTCAATCGCATACCTAAATCCATTTCCATCCTTCTGTCGCTTAACTATCTTCACAACAGTTTTCCCATCCATGTTTCTGACATTCATTTGATGCACCTTCTTTGTTAGCCCTGCTCTGTTTGCAACTTCTACAGGTAATCGCTGCATTGATGTTAGAGTTAACAAGTATATTAGCCGTGTTGGATATAATTGTCAGCAGCAACAAATATCAATTGTTAATTTTTGAATAAACATAATTTAGTATCTATTATCTATTATAGTTATTCTATGAAGGTTATAAGTGAAGTTATACTTTATTGTTTAGAAAAAAAAAACAACTGTTTTAAGGTTTTTTGTTGCAAACCAAGTTCAATTGTTATGCGTTTAACTGGTAATTCTATACGTATAAATAGCCTCATGAATGGTGTTGTAAATTGTTCTCATTAAATAACAGAAATGACATACCATTCGATAATTTGCTTTCCTGTTGAATTGATACGCACCACTTTCTTGATCATAATTTTGATGTGCAACACGTTTTTCGTCTTCATTGCTTACCTTCAACGCCATCTGACTTCTTTTCCCGTTTTTTTTAACCTTATCATTTCAAACATGCATTTCCTTTCAATATATATATATATATATATATATATATATATATATATATAGTATGTATGTTAATGTACAAGAAATATTTATTGGAATATTTTGTTAACTTATGCTTAACTTACCAAACGATCTCGTGTTTGTCGTCCAGTTGCTGACACGGTAGAATGATCATAAGTTGTACAGCATATCAGTTGTTTAGGTTCTTCAGATGTAGAATCGGATGCAATCTGTTTACCTTTCTTTTTAACCTGTTATTACAGCCCGTAACATTAAAGCAAATTAAACTACAATCGTCAACTAAGTATGTATAATAATATGAACAAATAACTTATCCGTTATTATGTTTCAAAGACTTACATCTTCTTTTTTTTGGTTGTTATTTCCTTCACTTACAAAACTCTTTCTTTCAGACTTCAACTTTTCTTTTTCAACACTTTTCTTATTCACTTCATGTTTCTCATCATTCATCTGCATCCAAGATTTTTAAAATTCATTAAAATCTGAGGATCAATATATTGTATTGTAAAAATATGTAAACTCATTACCCCAGTAATGAATTGGTCGATTGAGTCTTCTTGATCAGTGAAGATCTGTTATACGATAACATCTGTAAATAAGTCGTATTGACTAGCAAACCATTTTAACTTACTTTAAATTACTTACAACAGAGTTCAAGTGTTCATAGTATGTGTGTTTAGGTATTTCAACAACTGAGTTGTCTTTAGTTGTCTCCTTCTTTCTAAAAACAACCTCAACTCCGTTACGATAAAGTGTCAAGTCAAACGATTCGCTGTCTGTTTTCATCAACATCAGTATATCACCGTCTTCTATGTCAATATATTCAAACATCTCCGGACACCCTTTAGCAAAAACGTAGCATGCATTTATTTTTTCGGTCTCAACTTTCCAACACTGACCTGCTGCGTATATGTTATAAGAATCTTTTACTGGCCAGTAACAGTAAAATTTGTTCACATAAGCTTCTGGAATGACCTGAAAAGTTGTGTAATATTTTATAAACATATATTCATTTATTCCATTTGTTGACAAGTATAACAAAAAACAAATTCCTACTAACATATAACTATACTTACTATGATCTTTAAATCTCCGTAACGGTTGACTGTCAAGAACGATTCATCACAAACGTTTTGTATGAAACAATGTATTTGTAGACATTTTTCTTTGATTATCCTCAAAACCAATAAGGTGTTCTTTTTCAATTTAAGACCTTTTACAATACTTATCCATCCGTCAGTGACAACACTTTCACCTCTTACACTTCTCAGCCATGCTGTACAGCTTATTCCGCTTTCATGATGTATCGTTACCTTTGTCCCGTTCCAGTAATCTCCTCCCACAAGCTTTACAAACTCAATTGGTAATGCCTGTAGTTACATTTACTAATTTCAGTTTACGTAATGAAGTTTACACTTACTTATTGAAGGCATTACAGCATACCAGTTTCAATTATTTAGGGTCTTGTAATAGAGACAGGCAGGACGTAATCATTTTTGTATACCTGTGATATATAACATTTAATATTAACTGTTAGTATTAATAGACAATGTGTTAAAATGTAATCTTATGTCATGAGAATATTATTCCTAATTCATAATGTGCAATAGATCTCTTCTGTATACCGTTTCAATATATTAGTGTATATATATATATATATATATATATATATATATATATATTCGTAAAATATCTCTTTTTGCGTAATCGCACATGGGTTAGGTTATTTTGGAGCAACTTATATCTTATTGACTTAAAAAATTTAATAAGTTGTGTTTATAGTGTTTGGGTTAGCTTATTTAAGTTATTTTTGTGTGTTGAGAAGTTGTTTTTGATAAGTTAGTATTTGTAACTCCTCACTTATGACTTATATAAGTTAATAAGTACTTTTAGAGAAGGAACCCCAAAAATAAAAAAAATTATAACAGAATTATATGTTTTCATCCGTGTGTGTTTGGGATTCCTTCTTAAAAATGTCTTATTAACTTATATAAGTGACAAGTGAGAAGTTAGAAATTCTGACTTCTCAAAAGTGGCTTGTCAACACACAAAACCCTTTAAAATAAGCTAACCCAAACACTCAAAAAACAACTTATTAACTTTTATAAGTCAATAAGTCATAAGTTGCTCCAAAATAAGCTAACCCAAACACCCCCATTTGTTTGATTGCAACTTTTTCATATATTATTATCACATTATACTGTAAACATTAGTTCGACAATGTCCATAACATGCAATACATAAGATATATATCAACTATACATAACATATGAGAGGTTGAAGATGATTGAAACCTAAAATCATATTTGACGTCTACAAACAAGTTATTCGCTGCAGTAACCATCATATGTCGCTGATTAAGTATCTAACAGAGGTTTAGAAATCTAATAGAAATTAAACCGTTAAGATTTACAATCGGAAGCTACCTTTTTGTCGATCAAATCTTCGGCGGCGATGATCTTCAAGGAGATATGAAACGCCGGTGATGATGAAGTTGTTTTGATTGTGATAGATATGATGTTGATTGCGTATCTTTTTATTATATTTTATATTTTATTGTTTGTTTAATTAAATAAACAAATAGTTGAATAGTGGTGGTATGGATAGTGTTAATATTAGCCATGGTATTGCAACTGATTCTATATATCGTGTTATTGCGTCTGATTATTGTGTTTTGCAACTAGGTGGATTTTCTATACATTATGTTATGTGTTCTTGTCATTGTGTTTACTTTGTATGCAATGGATATTAATTTTATTAAATTAAATATAAAGAAAGATTAAAGAGTGAAATATGTATAAAATATTATACGCTACAATTAACACTTCCAAAGATTTCAACGACTCTCGCCTTCTTCCATGCGATTTTATTCTTTCTTTTGTTTTGCAGATCGGCGAGGATGTCGCAGATTTTCTGATCCTGTTTCAACAGTTGTGTGATAAACTCTTCTGCGTTGTTCTTGAAATCTGATGGGGGAGAGTGGAGGACTCCATCAAGCTATCCGATGCTGCTCCAGGTTCACTTGTAATTGTTATCACTGATGATGCCGACTTTTTTGTTTAGTTCTTCATATGCTCCCTTTTCTTCAAGTGACCATAGAGAGAATTGTAATTGATTTAGTTTATGTTGATCTAACTTTGATAGATCTCGTCTATCTTTATTTAATGGTGTTAGCAATTGCTATGTTAATCAATTTAAAAATAGTTACTTAAAAATTTTAAATTGTGTGAATTAGATGTAAGATTTTAAGTTAGTACGTATGACAATTCGATGTATAAGAATATAAGAACAGTTGTAGTTACTAATCACAATCGAATAAAAAGTCATTATTATCTTAAATATAGACATGGTTATTGATGTTCTTAATAGTTGGATAACAAGTCATTGTGTTTGTTTCAACGGTTTGTGTTTTGCCAACGAAATTGTATATTATAGTATATATTGTGTTTTTTTGCCTTTTGTGTAATATCCTTGGGAGATCCTGATAACATCAATTGCTTTTTTTTTGTATATGTATTCTGCATGTTTATGATTTATTGTATATTATAGTATACATTGTGTTTTTTTGGCTTTTTTGTAATATACTTGTGAAATCTTGATAACATTATCTGCTTTTTTTTGTAGATGTATCATGCATGTTTATCATTTATTACAAGTCATTATTATCTTAAATGTAGACAGTGTTATTGATGTTCTTAAATAATATTGTCATGACATAAATATAATCTACGTTTGGTTGTGTTGATAGTTTTTTTTAATACTTTTGTAAACATGTAACATTGATAGATCTCATTTATCTTCATTTAATGGTGTTAGCAATTCCTACGTTTATCAATTACAAATAATTAACTAAATATTTTAAATTGTGCGAATTAGATGTAAGATTTTAAATTAGTATGTATGACAATTCAAGAAGAGTTATAGTTATTAATCGAAATCAAATTAAAAGTCAACATTATTTTAAATATAGACATAGTTATTGATGTTCTTAATAGGTAGATAAGTAGTCATCGTGATATTAAAATATACAGTGAGTTTGGATGATTTTAATCATATATACACGGACAGCAGTGAGTTTGGATGATTTTAATCATATATACACGGACAGCAGTGAGTTTGGATGATGTTAATCATATATACCCGGACAGCGGACGGGTAAACTACTAGTGTCTAATTGCCATCCACAATATATATGTCCCTTTCAATAGGTTTTTTTTTTCTTTGACACTACATCCCTTGGGCCGACCTATAGCTTAACGGGTCTTGATTCCAAAGCCTAACATGGCCTCTTCCAATTAATGTTTTATGATGAAAGCAAGTTCCATGATCCATGTCTACGTAGAATTAAAAATAAAACAATTAATGATAATTAATTATATCAATTACTTTCAGTTGAAAAATTAAACTATAAGTATTAAAACCTATTTACAACACTCTAGTCACAATTTAATATATTATAATCATTAATCAATTAAGATGATATTTGGTAATTCGATATAATTTTCTTTTGATAGGGAATACGTCATTTTAGCTCGTTTTCTCTTAAAATCATCAAACTCTAAATATGAAACACTTTCGATTATAATATAATAAAAAGAACCTTAAAACTACTCAAAAGTGTAGGAATATTTATATGTATATTTTAGAGCGCATCAATAACTCTTGTAATCTAAGTTTAAACCAATTTATGACGACAACAATTAGACAAATTACTCCACAAGCATATTGTATGTTAAAGATAATATTTTGTGTTGGTGATTTAGTGTTACAAAACCATTTTAATTTAGTGGAATTTACTTGAGATCAAAAAGAAAAAAAAAACTAAACATTGATACAAGTTAAGAGGTGCAAAACGCATACCTGCACACCTGTACACAACTGTTCTCATTTTCGGCATAGATGAATATGATGGTTCAAGGGGACCAAGCGCCAAGTGTCTGAAATTTTCCAAGCGAGTGGCCCCCATAGTGAAAAACTTTTCAGAATTGTTTAAATGGATTTGGGGATTGCTTTGGATTTGCATGGTTGATGGGAAGCTACATGAGAACTAGTCATTGGTAGCAATTGTAATCAACAACTTGGTTTATCTGTGACAATTATGATGAGCCACAACTTAGGTTATAAGCAAGAAGTGTGCAGCAACCACAACTTGGGCAGATAACAATGATGGATTTATTGATGACATGCCAATCATCGCTAGTTAGTGAATTAGTGCGGAAGGAGATCCTGTTGGCTGAAGTTACTCTTAGTTGTAACTGAATAACAACCGACTAACATATTCTTTCGCTAAATGTTGTATCGTTTCAACAAGTTGTGCTCATTCCCAACTGTAAAACAAAGTCTTTGGCCGTTTCCTGGTACATGTTTTTCACAACATAATATTCCAAACTCATTCTTGTGACTTTTTAAATTATCCGATTAAGATTCTGAGAGTACTAGGCTATCTAAATACTTCAACACGTTAGTGTCACTTACATGATTAGACAAGCCTATTCCAAACTGTAAAGTGCACATTTTGCTTTTGACTTTGTTAGAGAAACAACCAGAAATTGAACCTAGAGAAAACTCAAAACCAACGATTATTATTAAATTGAATCGAAAATGAAGTACAAGAAAGAAATTACAATGAAATTGAAAAACAATGAACTTCTTACAAACTAATACAAACCCCCTATTTATACTAAGAGCTTCAAATTCAGTTACAACAGACCGTTGTAAGAATTTCCACAAACACCCCTTGATCTTACAAGAAAGTAAGAATCAGACCTTGAACCCTAAACACTGCTCTTGAACACTGATCTTAATCAACTGTTTTCCTACCCACTGATCACCCACTACAACAGTAGTTGTACTCCATCAGTTGTTAACCATCAGAGTTTTCCTATCACAAGCAGTGCTTTACAAAGCTTCATCAGTTATTTGCCTTAGTACCAAAACAGTGGTTTGCTTTATTTATTATACTAAACTCATCAGTGGTTACGTTGACAACGTAACCACTGAAATGTTACTTTTCTCTACAATCTCCACCTATGTAACAATTCAGTTTAACCTAAACATAATGAGTTAAAACAAAATGTAAACTTTGCACCTGGCAAAGCCTTGGTCATCACATCATCTGGGTTAACATCTGTTCCAACCCAGTTGACCCCAACTTCCTTAGAAGTTATCACATCTCTAATCCAAAACATCTTCACATTGATGTGTTTGGTTCTTTCATGAAAAACACTGTTCTTTGACAACTGAACAACCCCTTCATTATCACAATTGACCTCCATACCATCCAATATGATCCCCAAATCAGCTACTAAACCCTTTAACCATAAGGACTCTTTTACCCCTTCAGTTAAAGCAATGAATTCTGCCTCAGTTGTGGATAGTGCCACCACATGCTGCAACTGAGACTTCCAGCTCACAACATTTCCCATAACTGAGAACACATAACCTGTTATTGATCTGCCATTATCTTTGTCTTTAGCATAATCAGCATCAACATAACCACAGATCATGTTCCCCTTCTTCTCGGCATGGTCTCAAAACTTTAAACCAAGTTTCTTTGTGCCAGCCAAATACCTGAGAATCCATTTTACTGCTGCCCAATGATTTTTACCAGGATTAGCCATATACCTGCTCACCACACTAACAGCATATGCAATATCAGGTCTTGTGCAGACATGATATACATCAGACTTCCAACAGTGTTAGCATATGGAACTTTGCTCATATATACTTTATCCTCATTAGTTTGAGGACAATCTTTCCTTGACAGATTGAAATGAGCTGCAAGAGGAGTTGTAACAGGCTTACACTCTCCCATTCCATAATTCTTCAACACTTTCTCAATATAAGAAGATTGAGTCAGTGTTAACACCTTTTCTGCCCTGTTCCTATGAATTTCCATTCCAAGTATCTTCCTGGCTTCTCCCAAATCCTGTATTTCAAACTCTTTCATTAGCAGCTATTTGGTTTCTTCTATTTGGCTTTTGCTCTCACAGGCTATCAACATATAAGAGTAAATAGACAAATTTACCCCTGTTATACTCCTCGTGATACACAAAACTATCATAAGGACTCCTGCTGAAACCACTGCCTAATATGTATTCATCAAACCTTTTGTACCACTGCCTAGGAGACTGTTTAAGTCCATACAAGGACCTCTTCAGTAAACATGCCTTATCTTCTTGGCCTTTGACCTCATACCCCTTTGGTTGTGCCATATAGATCTGTTCCTCCAAATTACCATGCAAAAAAGCAGTTTTCACATCCATTTGTTCCAATTCCAGATCTAATGATGCAACCAAGGACAGGATAACCCTCATTGAGACATGTTTAACTACAGGAGAAAAGATCTCATTGTAATCAATACCTGCCTTTTGAGTAAATCCTTTTGCCACCAATCTTGCTTTATATCTCGGATCTTCTCCTGGTTTAACACCTTCTTTAATCTTGTAGATCCACTAACAAGACACCAACTTCTGGCCTTTAGGCTCGTTTACTAACTCCCATGTACCATTCTTTTACATGGAATCCATCTCCTCATCCATTGCATGACACCACTTTTGACCATATTCTGAATTAACAGCTTCTTCAAAAGTTAGTGGTTCATAGATGCTTTCATTCTCTGCTGCTACAAAGGCAACTGCAGAAATATCTTCTTGATCTTTGTACTTCAGTGGTTTCACAACTCTCCTTTTTGACCTATCACTCATAAAAATGTAATCCTCCAACTTTGGTGCATTTTGACTTTGTCCATCCTGACTTGAACCAGGACCACTTTGACTTGATTCACCCTGAGTTGTACCAGACCTCTCATCATTCACCTTTGGTCTGTTTAACACTGGCTCCACCTCAAACTGAAGTTCATCTTTCTTGGACACACTTTTGTCCATGATATCTTTGTACAACACATTCTCCCTGCACTGAACATTTCTACTCACAATCACCTTTGGATTTTGCAACCTCCAAAGTCTGTATCCTTTTACACCTTCAGTATATCCCAGCATTACACATTTTTGAGATCTTGGATCCAACTTGTCATCACTGACATGAGAATACACCAAAGACCCAAAAACTTTCAAATCTTCATACTCAGGTTTATCACCAGACCACATTTCCATAGGTGTCTTCATCTGAATTCCTCCATAGGTGTCTTCATCTGAATTCCTGATGAAGGACATCTATTTATCAAATAAGCTGCAGTGGATACAACTTCACCCCAAAACTTCTTTGGCATTCCTGAGGTAGCTAACATGCACCTCACTCTCTCCAACAAAGTTCTATTCATCCTTTCAGCCAAACAATTTCTGTTGTGGAGTACCAGGAATGGTTAAGTGTCTGGCTATACCATTTTCTTTGCAAAATTGATCAAACTCATGATTACAAAACTCCAGCCCATTATCTATTCTGAGTTTCTTCACTTTCCTCTCAGTTTGATTCTCCACCAATACTTTCCATTCTTGAAACTTCTTGAAAGTATCACTCTTGTGTTTAAGCACATAAACCCACAGTCTTCTTGAGTAATCATCTATGATGGACAAGAAGTATCTACCACCACCTAAGGTTTCTGTTCTTGCAGGACCCCACATATCAGAGTGAACATAATCTAAGACTCCCTTAGAAATATGTTTTCCTTTGCTGAACTTCACTCTTTTCTGTTTTCCCAAAACACAGCTTTCACAAAAGCTTATATCACAGTTCTTTAAACCACCAAGAACTTGTTGTTTTGACAATTCAACCAGGCCTTGCTGACTTATATGACCAAGTCTTTTATGCCACTTCAGGGCTTCATTATCACCTTCTTTGCTTGCCACAGCAGCCACTCCATCAACAACTTTACAATCCAACATGTAAATGTTGTTCTTGATTCTAGTACCACTGAGTACCACCATAGATCCTTTTACAACTCTAGCCTATCCATCTCTAAGACTAACATGATACCCCATCTTCTCTAAAGTACCAAGAGATAACAAACTTCTCTTAAGATCAGGGATGTAACTCACATCTTTGAGATCAAATGTAATGCCAGATTCTGTCTTCATTGTGACTGTACCAATGCCAAGAATCTGACAAGGCCTATCGTCACCAAGCTTTACAGACCACATGTCTACCATTTCCAATTCTTTGAAGGCTTCTCTTAGGGGTGTCATGTGAAATGAAAACCCTGAATCCATTACCCACTTCTCTTGGTTACAATCACTTGTGACCACAAGAACATCAGCACTGTCACAACCTCCTTCTGATTGATCATCAGAATCTACATGACTACTTTACCCCTTTGAGTAATTACTACTTTGCCCTCTTGAATAACCGCATTATCTTTTTCTTTTCTTGTATTCTGGACAGTCTTTCTTGAAGTGTTTCTCTGAATTACAAACAAAACATCTCCTCTTGAATCTTGACTTGGATTTTGACCTGGAATTTCAGCCGCCACTTCTGTAATTCCTTTGATCTGACCTTCCTCTCACAAACAAACCATCTCCACCTTCTTCTTTAGAATCTGACCTCTTCTTCAGTTCTTTTGAATTCAAGGCAGACAAGACATCTTCCATAGACAGAGAATCTCTACCATACATCAATGTATCCACAAAGTGTTCATATGATGATGGCAGAGAAGTGAGAAATATTATGCCCTGATCTTCATCATCCAACACCACCTCTATGTTTTCAAGATCCAAGATCAACTTGTTGAATTCATCTGTATGATCTTCAAGACTCTTCCCTGATGACATGTGAAATGTATACAGCCTCTTCTTCAAGTACAGCCGATTTGCCAAAGATTTAGTCATATACAATGACTCCAACTTTGCCCAAATCCCTGCAGCAGAAGTCTCCTTTGATACTTCACGAAGAACTCGATCACCAAGACTCAATATAATCGCACTATGAGCCTTTTCGAGCATATCTTTCTTTTCTTTATCAGACAATCCTTCAGGAAGTTTATCTTCTCCTTTCAGCGCATCTCCCATACCATTATGAACCAAAAGAGCCCTCATCTTCACACGCCATAGACTGAAATCATTCTTCCCATCGAATTTCTCCAATTCAAACTTCGTCGACACCATATTTGATCTCTGATTGCAGAATTGAATGTCAATTTCTTTGAATCGAGCCACCAATGGCTCTGATACCACTTGTTAGAGAAACAACCAGAAATTGAACCCAGAGAAAACTCAAAACCAACGATTATTATTGAATTGAATCGAAAATGAAGTACAAGAAAGAAATTACAACGAAATTGAAAAAAAAAATGAACTTCTTACAAACTAATACAAACCCCCTATTTATACTAAGAGCTTTAAATTGAGTTACAACAGACCGTTGTAAGAATTTCCACAAACACCCCCTGATCTTACAAGAAAGTAAGAATCAGACCTTGAACCCTAAACACTGCTCTTGAACACTGATCTTAATCAACTGTTTTCCTACCAACTGATCACCCATCACAGCAGTAGTTGTACTCCATCAGTTGTTCACCACCAATTGTTAACCATCAGAGTTTTCCTATCACAAGCAGTGCTTTACAAAGCTTCATCAGTTGTTTGCCTTACTACCAAAACAGTGGTTTGCTTTATTTATTATACTAAACTCATCAGTGGTTACAACTGAAATGTTACTTTTCTCTACAGACTTGATACTTGGATTCTTAAATTTCATTAGAGGTTGGATTTGAACTGTCGAACAACTATGGTGCTATGCCGTCGGAGGAATTAGATATTCAACATGGTATTAGAAGTGATATAAAAAATTGTTAACTGAAAGTTTTGGTGAACTTCATAGAATTGGACTGTTCAATTTATTGTTGATGAAAATGCCATAAATGGAAAGCATAATTCACACGATATACACACAATGCAAAAAATGATGTTATCGAATATTGATGAGATACCCTTATATTGAACCCAACTCAATAAAACAGGCCCAACACAAGGTGGCTCAATTTGGTAAGCCCAAGTCAAAGGTGACCCATAATCCTAAACCTAAAGACTCCGTATAAAAGGAGAGTTGTAAGCCCAAGTCAAAGGAGGCCCATAATTCTAAGCATAAGGACTCCATCTGGAAGGAGAGTTGCAACAAAAAATATGTGCTCCTCTTTAGCACTTTCTATAGCTGTATACATTATTATACATACTTGCAAATACATGTTTATAATCTAGCATGATACTGATTTGAGTGTGAGAGTACATTCAAAGAATTTGCTCCTAGGCCCTTTAAGAGTTTCATGTGGTTGCATTATTATTCATCAATCAAGAAAGGGAAAGTCGACACCACCTTGCCGCGGGGACCGACCTGAGCATGATATGTCTTTTCGTAGCATAGCTGCTGAATCCTTGATTTCAACGGTGTGGATTTTGGTAGAGCAACAATTATCGTATTAATACAATCCTGATTTTGATAGTTATTACAATTTTTTTTTGTATAACGAAAAACTATTTTCTAATAAGGAGATCAAGATTGAAGACATTATTAAAGACGTAAAGTTGCTAGGCTATCTTTGTTCAAAAATAGATGTGAATATAAGTCGATTGTCCGATCGAAGTGGTGTAACTTTGTTTTAAATGTAGTTCCCTGGTTTGTTGTTGGTTGCACTTCTGTTTTTGGAGGGCTTATTTTTGGGAATAACATTTATCTTTAGAAAAAAAGAATGAAGTTTGATCACTAATTGGCGAGTCTAATTTTAATAGAACTTGTCAAAATTTTGGAATCCAAGGATGTTTGAAAAAAAATTAAATACTGACAACTAGAATTGGGTGAGAAGTCTCCATCTACATTATGGCACAAATGAAAATTTAAAGATCTTTGATCGAGTCTATAAACTTTTGAATATTAGAAAATTCAAAATTGTTATACTTATTCTCCCTTTTCAAGTATGCCCATGTAACTAATATCATTAATGATTCCTAACATATGGAATGATAATGATTAGCATTTAGCATGTTTGTTCATTATGTTATATATAACGTAATAAAAATTAAAGTATTAAGCATATTCTTTTCATATACCCTGTAATTTCACTTGCAATTAAACTTCCATGTGTTTTAGTCCATCAGAACAAAAGTTTTAAATTTCTTAATTCGATTTAAATGTTCTTATTACGTGTGCAAATTATTCAAACACAAGTCAGGCACATAAATATTCATATTTATTGCATCATGGCCCGGGTTTAGCATAAAAGTTGAACATACATAGCGTAATTGCAATAGTGATTGACCCGGCGTTGATTCCCCATTTCCATTTTTAATCTTTCCGTCAAAGCATCCGACCTGATTTTCGTCGAAGATTCTAAAGAACCATTAATCTTACAGAAATTGCATTAAAATTGTTGATTTTTGGAGTCCTAAATCATGTTTTGGTGGGGCATGTATGTGGACAAATCACAAAACTAGCAAAGAATTGAAGTAAATAGCTTCCACGTATCTAACCTTCTATTACTTGACAGGTTCCACAGGATTCAGACTGTAGTCGAGAGGACCAAACAACAATAAAATCAAATAAAACCGAGATATATATCATTAAATTTTGTCGAATGAAATCTGTATGATAAACACCTAGAATAATGGTTTAAGATCAGTTTTGTATAATCATTATATTTGGATACTTTTCATATTCATTTTCTTAATTTGTTAACTCATTCAAGGGAGCACCCATAAGGGAACAAAAATTTGTCGGTCATTGTAAACGTATCAGAGGTAAAAAGAAAACAGGTGTCGGAAACGCGACACATTACCCTATAGACTTAAAGAACAAAGTCGGTGGCGAGGCCACCGACCAAACACGTTTTAGTCCTCACGTTTGTTGGGCTGATGTGCTCAATATTGGGCTAATGCTAAACAATAGAAGCCTTTTCCATCAAACGATTTAGCCCATTATATTATAAGTCACTATAATAACCCAAATAAAAACAAGCTCCAGTTAACACCCATTATTCCACCACGATGATCTCTCAACGACAGATGCCCTAATTTCCTTCTTCAGTTTCATCGATCGGTGATTCTGTAATCTACGATCATGTAAGTTCTTACTTCTTCTATGATTCTATGATTATGCAGATTTCAATTACTATATTCATGTGTACAATCAATTCAAGGATCAAATTTATGATTTTTGATATATAATTTACGAATCTAATTTAATAACAGAAATAGAGTAGCTTAGAATTTTCATAAGTTTCTTATCGGTAGAGAATTGTTGCTTAGTTTAAGATTGTCCTCGCCGGAAACCGCCACCTCATCCATTTGTCTTTGGGTTTTTTATTTTGCTGCATCTTATTTGCAAATTGATTTGTGTGTTTTGAGTTTTGAATTCTTTGGATTTCATATGTTATGTTAGTGCGTAGAATGATTGAATTTTGAATTTCTAGTTTTGATGATATTTAATTGAATAAATATCATGCATGAATGGTTGCTTTTATTTGAATACATGATGATTAGGCACATTGAAATTGAAGATTTACTTGATTCACCTGGATTGGAACATTTTTTTACCAAATGAACATTGATGTTTTATACTTTTATGAATGTTTGCTCTTTTTAATTGAATGGATGATGAGATTATTTGAAGGCATCAGTTGTGTGTTTCATTTGCAAATCTGGAGTCCACTTCCATATTGTTATCCATTTAATATCTATATAAGTTAGGATATTTAAAGGGATCAGTACTGCAGTACATTCATAAGACTTCCTTAGCTTTAACTGTAAGAAACTATTCCTAGCTTTGAGTTTACATTAACGATGCATAATCATGACTGATTTTAAATGGGAGTATTTCATGTGATAGCACATTTGATTTGAGAAATGGGTCTTAATCAAAGAATTGTTTTTTAAAGAATCCTAAGTTAAAAGAGCTGACACATGCTATAAGAAGTTTAATTGTATATTCATTAAAAAATTGATGGTGAAAATATCTACATAAGCATAGGAGGATCTGCACCAGATGATGCATTTGCAGATATAAATTTTGGTGGAATGTCTAAACCTGGTACTAGGTAATAAGTTTTAGCAAATTTCAAATAGTTATGTGCATATTTTGATCCTAAATAATCTAAATGTTAATATCGTAAGTAGTTTTCGCCAAACAATCAAATATGATATGATGAGTAGCTTGTTAAACTGGTGGGTCGGATAACAGGTCAAAAGGCGTTTTGTCCAAAATAGGCCTGGGTAAAAAAGGGCATCCCAACACCCACTATATTAGATTCCGTTGTGAATTCGCAACCTTATATTTCATCCTGTTTAGTAAAAGAAGGAAATAAACTACATTTAGCTAGGCATGTAATTTTCTAGAAGCGTATAACAAATGCCTAAAACGAACCTGACAAAAGAGTTCCTGAAATGTAGTTTATTTTAGTGAACGATCAACGTCTAAATAAAACTTTATCTATAGTTAATTTTATTTCACACACTTTTGAGTATGAGTGGTAAAAAAGGCGAGCCGGGCAGGTTATCTAACGAGCCAAAATATGTTTGGTCTAAAAGCACCACTTAAAAAAACATATTAGATGGGTTTACATGAAACATAATATGCTTTTCTAAACTCTCTTATGTTTATCTAATTTTATTTGAGTTAATTGCACAAATGATCACTTTGGTTTGTTCGAAGTCACATGTTTGGGGTTTAAGTTTTAAAAGTTGCAAGTTTAGGCTATGTGAGACATAGTGCATCACAAATGCATTTAATTTAAGACTATATACAAGATCTATTAGACCCAGTGGAAGAAGTGCTTACCAGTTCGTAACCGCCTAACGCCGCCTATGCCACTGGTAAATTTATCAAATGTTATACTGTTTTAGGGGTGTTGTTCAGGTTATTTAATCGGGTTTCAGGTAGATTGGTTCGGGTTAATTGGTTTTTTCGTATGTGCAAATGTATCAAATGACCAACCCGATTAACATTTGGATTATTAGGGTTTAGTTTAATCACGTTCGGGTAAAGTTGGTTCGGCTTTTGAGTAGGGGCGCATAATTTGAGCAAAATAAACAAATCACGTTCCAAAACATCATATAAATACATGATCACATCCATAATCATTACAAGCCTTAATCATAATCAAGCCCGTTATAGACATCAATGTTTATTTTGAAATATTATCGTGACTGGATTTGCAGGCAACAAAAATTTGCATAATCAGCTGCGATATGCAAGCAGCTGCGGTATAGCTGGTTTGGGTTTCGAGTAGGGGCACATATCTTCATGTCACACCCCAACCAATGGCGGAAACATCGGGATGAGACGAAGTGTGAAGATTGCAAGAGACTTCATAACGCTATTTGTGACAGTATTTAATAAACCGATTTCATTTCATAAAGTAAATTGTCAACATTACAAGAAATTCAAATACAACAAGTTCAAAGAAGTACATAACAACATAAGCAAAATTGATACAACATATTAAACCTAAACGTATATATGTGTATCTAGGCATCAACGCTACTTCTTTTCATAGCATCGTCATCATCAACCTGTAACATGTTTAAAATACAATTCAATGCAAAAGCAAAGGCGAGTATACATGTTTGGTACGTACATAACAAAAGATAAGTTTTAAACAATTCCTCATAGCAAGCATGTGATTCAAGATAAACAATAAATTTGGCATGTGTCTAACATATCAAACCAATAATGAAACGCAATATGCTCATGACATAACCACAAGTCTACGGGCGGGTCGTTAATCCTATAGCGCTATATATGTCATGGTTTGGCTCGTACGAAGTTAATGATAAGTCTAACACATAATGTCCTCAACCCAAGTTTAAAGTATCAAGTAATCAAATAAGCATACGTGTAATAGGAACGTTTATGTATTATGATAAAGTTTGTGTGTAAGTTTATAAATAACATGTTACACCCCAAAAAGTGGTAAACGAAAAAGGGGTTCAAGTATACTCACAATATTGCATAGGCTTTCCGATTATCCAATGTGACGAAGTTGATGAGGTTAGAAGGTTGAATGTGTAAGGGTTAAAGTTCAAGTATGCTTAGGGTCGAGATTCGGAATAAAACAACATGAAAGTATTATATCAACATAATCATCTTCAACACATAACACTTGTATGACACTTGGTAACCACAAGGGTTATAATGATTTCATGAGTTGAACACTCATAAGAATCATAACAAGGTTTAGCCTTAGATGATGTTCTACTACTTTGACAAATGAATATGAATTCAACATCAAAGGTTCGAATGTACGTAGATATTATTTAGGTTATATAGTATATATTATTAAGTCCAAATGTTCAAGTATTTCAAGCATGAGGTAGAAGATTACATCTTCATTTAGGTACCTCAAAATGTGTCATAGAAGTCATGTAGGAGGTAGGAAGAACGAGCTTCCATTTAGGCACCTCGTATGCGTTCACCACTACACTTGTTGTAAAAACAAACAAGGAGGGTCATGAACTAAGACTAGTAAAATAATGTAGACAATCTAAGCTATGAGAAATCATCAAGTCATGTGGGGATTTTATGTTGGAAAAACCCAAGTTGTTCCATAATCACTCCTACATCAAGTTTGAAGCTTGAACATGACTTGTGGGTTAAAAACCCTAATCAAACCAGAATTTATTTGAGGTTTAACCTCTGATGTTGTATGTCTCAACCTTATTTTTAAGCCTAACTAACCATAGGAGTGGTTATAAGCATAAGGACATAGGTTTGAGTGAGTTAAACTCAAGTTTGCACAAGTATAAACAATGTTTAGTAAAGATGAATGAAAACAGTGAACTTTGGAGCCTATTTGCCGGAGTTCCAGGGCCTTATTCTCTGTGAAATACCCATGGAATCGAAGCTAAGGTCAAGCCAAGCGTTCTGGAAAAAGAATGAGCTAAAACGGATGAGGAATGAAGAAGTTATGCTCATTTTCGTGAAGGGGTACGAATCTGCTCGAACTTCTTCTTTCGCTGTGATTTGGAGATGATTTTGAGAGTGTTTTAGTGTTGCAAAAGTGGAAAAGTGGCTGAGATTAAGTTGTATTTATAGGGGGAGTTTAAGGTTAAGTTGGTTGGCAATAAATAAGTTTAGGTGAGGAAAAGTAATTAAAACAAACCAAACTTTCCCCTCTTTGAATCTGCGATCGGAAGCTGTGTAATCAGCATTTATATATTTTTTTCTTTTTCTTTTTACTTTAATTGTAACATAATGGTAGGTTGTGCTGTACATTTATTATGTGACATGCTTAAAAGAAGAAATGAGGTCAAAATGTAAGTATCTAAGTCTTTAAACAACAACAAAAAAAAAAGAAAGTTGTTTGTTGCTTTGGGACTTGCAGCCGTATAGGCTGTTTAGCAGCCACGGATATCTTTTTTTTTTCTTTTCTTAGTACATATACTTACTACTTATTAGTGGAGAATTATGTAGTATCATATTACATGCTTTGAGGGTTGTAACAAATTAAAAGAAGACAACAAAACAGTCCCAACAGTCCGATCGAAACTGGTTCTATTTTTGATTCTTTTTATTATTTTTTTAATTTAATAATAACATATTAGAGGTGCAATATGATATTTGAATATCATACATCAACTTTACGTTGATGTTTATTATTATATTATTTTATTTTATTATTACTATTATTATACTTATTATTACCATATTTTTAAAATTAACCACGTATTTAATAGTTAACAAGCATGCATAAGTTATGAGTACTAGTATGTCGAGTATCGGTCACGCGTATGTATTCGAGATTGGTAATGTATAACCCGAGTATTGTAACACGTATAAGCATGTATATAAAAAAATAGTATTCCATATAAAAGATTCATTTCATTACGATCAAAGTCTCGGATTTACAATGGCTTGAAACGAGAAGACGATTACAAGAATACAAGATTTCGAAAATTAGAATTTCAAGCAAAGGTTTCTAAATGTGGAAAGTATGAAAACGCAGGGCGTTACACTTCATGTTATCCCTTTGATGTTTACGATGTACCCGCGCCGCAACGCGTGCAGGTCTAATTGCTAGTAGATAATAATAGACAGTGGCGGTGATGACTGATGAGGTGTGCGGGTAGGATCACAGCACAGGGTCCGTGATTTCGAGGGGCATATGTTTTTTTTTTTAAATCCGATATATATGTTAATTTTTTTTAAATAGTTTACACATACCAACTCCAGGATAAGTCTATTTATAAAACAATTTTTACGGTTTAGAAGTTAGCACATTAACATTTAGTTTAGTGAGCCCAACACCCGTTTGATTTAAGAAAATAATAATAAGAATAATAATAATAATAATAATAATAATAATAATAATAATAATAATAATAATAATAACAATAACAATAACAATAACAATAACAATAACAATAACAATAACAATAACAATAATAATAATAATAATACATTATTTTTCAAGTTTAAAAAGGGTACATGAATTTTGATAGACGCGAGCCTTGGAAGTTTGCCATATTCCCTTTTTGAAGCTATAAAAGGAGACGGAAGTTGCCATATGCATACATTGTGCATTCTTGCAATTTCCCTCTATACAACAAAAAATAATAAAAATAATACATATCATGGCTCAATTTCCAGAAGAATTAGCCCACCTCAAAATCCCATATCAAGACATCAAACTAGCCACTAACAACTTTGCCCAAGTTATCGGGAGGGGTGGGTTCGGGTGGGTCTACAAAGGCCAACTCCCGCATTCCAACACCATGGTCGCTGTAAAACGGCTAGAAAAGAAGTACGGACAAGGACAAGTTGAGTTTCTAAAGGAGCTCATCGCGCTTGCTAATATTTGCGAACGTAGTAATCACCTCGTTTCTCTAGTTGGATTCTGTGCCGAAGGTGATGAGAGAATTCTAGTTTACAAGTACGAGTGTAATGGAAGCCTCGACAAGCATCTGGCCTCCAAAGACCTCACATGGGAGCAGCGTCTTCGAATATGTCTTGGTGCGGCTCGTGGACTTAAGTATCTTCATTATGACTTGGGAGAGAGCCACAGGGTGGTGCACAATGACGTAAAAAGTGGTAACATCTTGCTAGATGAGAACTGGGAGGCGAAGATTTCGGATTTCGGATTGTCTAAAATATGTCTCATGAGTCCAGAGATGATCAGTCTTCTTGCCACGTGGGCCTCTGGCACCCCTGGCTACACCGATCCACAACAAGTACAAAATAGTACACTTTCAAAAGAATCTGACGTGTACTCTTTTGGCGTGGTCATGTTTGAAGTCTTATGTGGGAAGCCTGCGGTGATTAATGATAATAATGAACGTGAGTTTTTGTCGAAATTTGCGAAACGACATTATGAAGAAGGGAAAATCGACGAAATCATCATGCCCCGTCTACGGGAACAAACGACTCCGATTTCGTTACAAGCGTTCTCTGGTATTGCTTATCGGTGCCTGAATGAAAGTCGAAATCAACGTCCTTCAATGATTCGTATCGTTGAAGAACTAGAAAGCATAAAAAATCAAACTGTAAGTTATACTTTGTTGGGTTATTCGGTTTGTTTACGGGTCACACAGGTCGCGGGAATGGTTCGCTTACAGGTTAATTGATCACGGTTCAGCAGATTAATTACGGGTTAATTGATCACGGTTAAGCAGATTAATGGGTCACGAGTCATTAGTGGTTTGCACGTTAAAATACTTGGTCAGAGTTGACCGAACTTGTTGATAAAAAGGAAAACGTGGATGGAGTGAGTTTTAATGTGGTTGACATGTTTTTTAGGTTTAGTTAGTATTTTATTATTTCATGTTTCCACGTATATTAATTCTGTTATTAGTTGGAGTCTATGTAGGCTATTTATTTATGGAGTAGGATCAAATACAAACCACATTTCGTGTACAAACTATAAGAATCATTTAAAAAATGTTATGTGGCATCCAACCAGTTATAGAGAAATGAAAAAATAATATCCTAAATAATATCAGTTATATTGAATTCTCTATAAAGATGCTAACAAGCAATTAATTCTTTATTTGGATATTCCTTTTGTTTTCAATGTGTTGATTAAAAAACGTGCTGATATAATTCAAATATATGCCAAAATCAATTATCTTGATTAATTTTCATGCGCTAATATAATTCAAAAATGCTACTTTTATATATGTATTGTTTTGTATGTGCTAATTTAACTTTTTTTAAGTGCTAATTAAGATCTGTTCTTACGGTTTGTAGGATAAATATGGTTTGTACCGAAACCAACCCCGGCTATTTATAGCCCTTTGTTTTAGTGGATTGTGTACCCATTTTTCATTCAAAACAGCTTCATCTTTTTATCTTCATAATAACCTTCACATATATTACATAGTAGATAGTAGATACATACGTGAGTTAAGTGTGTGAAGTGGGGCCTGAACCAACATACTTATCATCAAATTATGATCGTATCTTGTTTAATATCAACCAAAAACCACAAAATTAATTTGTGCTATTTAATTTGATGGTAGGGTTTACCAACCGAGTTATGGGGATCAAGCACGGGTGGATCTCCATGGTCGTTGCTACTTAACGACAGTCTGAAGCTTAGGAAGATAACGATTGATCACGAGGATTGTATCTTTTCTATTGATTTAACCGTTGAAGATTTAAGTGGTACGTTGATTTCATCTCAACATGGTGGTTTTAATGGCCGCAGCGGTGGGGAAATATCTGAGGTGAGTACATTTGTTATCTTCGAAAACATTTTCTCATTTTCTGGTTAATGCTGAACCTAGGCTGTTTGGATTAATGTTAAATCAAATAGATAAATAAACTCCAAAACATAAACGAACTTTTTTTTTATGTCATTTCTAAAGAAAATAAACTTGTTCATACTCATTTATTAACTGAACATATCATTTTCAAAACTAGTGGGAAGCCCTCGCGCTACACGATGAAAATCCGATCCATATCGGTTTGATTTATTTCAGTATCGGCACTTGCAATAGCAACCAAAAGCAAAACTAAAGTCGTAATACACCCAAAAGGATATCAACATGTATTTCCATTTATCGAAAATCATAAAAACAAATACCAGTTTCGATAATACCTATAGTGGTACCGATGTTGTTCTATTGGAATGGGTTACGTTTGTCATGATACCGGTACACTACTGGCACTGGTATAGCTTAGATACCAAAATATACCTTTTTTTGTATACATCTATGATTTTAACAAATTTATACCGGAATGTCAAGAAAAAAAATGAAACATGGTTGCGTATTAATTAAGCTCTTTCGTTTTCACGAGACATAAAAATAAAATAAAACTTAACTACATATTTGGATTCTCTTAAAAAGTTAACGTGTGAAGGCTAGTAGAAAAAAAAATCAAATAATAAATGAAATATTATTAAAAAATATTGTATGTACAAACTACTATAAATATAAAAAATTAAGTAACTATTCAGCGTAGTTTAATTTTAACGATGAAAACGTATATCAATATTGGTTTCGATGCTACAAATATTAAAAAAAGGTTTCTACTCCACACTATGCGACGAGCGTTTGATCGTTTTTCCCACGTGCTACACTGCATGACTTTGGTAGTTATCGGCTACGCGGCGTGACTTTGGACGATCGATAAAAGTGAATATCAATGCAAATCGGAAAGAACAAAAAATGTCACTAAAAGTCAAAAACTATAAAAGACAAAAAAACTGTAGGAATTAGGTTAATTTTTTATTAAAATATGAGTAAAATGCACGGATAGTCCCTGTGGTTTTGCAAAGTTTCAGCTATAGTTCCCGGATTTTGGAAATTACACTCATAGTCCCTGTGGTTTGACAGTTTGTTACGCGGATAGTCCCTGGAGTGGATGGGGGTTAGTTTTCTCAGTTAAGTTGGTATAAAACGACTAAAATACCCTTAGGATTAAATTAAAACACTAACCCTTTAAACCCTTGTATCTCTTTCATCTCACGCACACACAAACACTCACTCACCAGTCACCACCATCTGCCGCCACCACTTACACCAGCCGTCACCACCTGCCACTCCACCACCATCAACATCTCTACCACCTTAATTCCCTCCTCCATTTCAGAACTCACCGTCAAACACATTTAAAGAGAGAAACAACAAGAGAGGGAGACAAATCAATCAGGAGAGAGAGAGACAGATCAATCAGAGAGAGAGAGAGAGACGCATAAAAGGCCCTAGAAGATGGTTGGATACGATGGTAACTGTAGCAGTGGTCGGATCTATCTGCAGCAGCGATGGATGGATCTGATTTGTTCATAGGGTTTCCAGTATTGGTGAACAGGAAGGTGATGATGGGTGCTAATGTTAACATAAAAGGTAAATTCAGTCGATTAACAGGTTAAGGGTTGATGGAGGTGAGTGGCTATGGTGAGTGGCTCTGCGTGTAATCGTGTTGCGAATCGGACAAGTTTCGATCGATTACGTACTGAATTGATTGTTTTTTCGGTGAGATCGGATCAGTTTTGGTAGATTTTCAGTTTGTTTCGAATAGAGTTTTGAACATTTTGATCTGTTTCAGACTGATTTGATCAAGTTTCTAATTGTTTCAATGTATTGTTTGTGAATGTTAGACACGTGAGATGAAAGAGATACAAGGGTTTAAAGGGTTACTGTTTTAATTTAATCCTAAGGGTATTTTAGTCATTTCACACCAACTTAACTGAGAAAACTAACCCCCATCCACTCCAGGGACTATCCGCGTAACAAACTGTCAAACCACAGGGACTATGAGTGTAATTTCCAAAATCTGGGGACTATAGCTGAAACTTTGCAAAACCACAGGGACTATCCGTGCATTTTACTCTTAAAATATATTACAAAATATATAATAACGAGACTCTCGTTATTTGTGAGAAATCCGACTAGTACAATACCGATTACAAAAACCAAATAAATGAATATAAAATACAATATAATTGTACCAATCTTGATTCAAGCCAGTGTCTTTGGAAGAACTTCAACCGCACCATCTTGTACGAACCTCCGCTACAAGAATAAACAAACTATCGTTGACGGTTTTGGTTGAGGATCGTGTTTGACACGGGGCCCTTAAAACAGATTCCGCGCATCCTCTCAGACGGTCTGTTTCCAGGATACAACAACCGAAGCAGTAGTTGTACTGTCGGAGATGACACTCACGCCCGAGATTACACCGAGTATAATTTGGTGTTTATAAAATTAGGAAAAAGATGAAGTTGTTTAAATTTAAGAGTACTCCTCTCAATGGAAAAAAATCAAAAAAAAAAAAAAAAACGAGACTCAAGAGAATGACTAATTTCTTTTAAATATAGTATGAACCACCAAGTTCATATATATACACCCATAGTTTTAACCTCATTAAAACTAGTAATAGAAAAAGACATTAATCTTGTCATAACTAAAACATTAATCTTGTAATAAACAAGATAATGAATACGCCTTTAATCTCTAATTAAATGGACTTAAGTGGTTAGTAAAAAACAGTCATATTTATCATGACACACATTAAACGGTTTGAAACAACTGGTTTGCCTAGGTCCAACCAGCTCTTCTATTATTGTTGCAAACCTGTGTTCGCGCGCTAGAACTGATCCGCCAGTCCGCGCGCCACGCTTCAAAGATCTCATGCCACTACGCATCCAGGACGCCACCTGGTCATGCGCCATCATACGCGTGCGCCATCTGCACTCTCCGCCCTAGCCAATGACATGAGCCACGCGCTTAAGGAGCTCGCGCCGCATCGACATGCGACATGCCATGGAATCCGCCTACGCCACCCAAGGTTGTGCCATAAGCGGACCTATCATGTATCTAACCACGCGCTCATGGCCAAAAATACAAAGGCGGTGTGCGAAGTTCAAAGTGATCCACATTGGGCCTATAGCCCACGTCACGCGCGCATATGTGCGGGTGCGATGCACCCTTTAGGTCCCAACTAGTGTTTGCCTTTAAGTGTTTAACCAATGCCAACACTTTTCACCAAAGTTTAAACTCTTTAGACGTGTTGACATGGCACCCTCTCATTGGTTGATTTTGAAGTTTATCACTTTCACCTGTTTAACCACTCCCTTCACCCTTAGGCGGTTAAAAAATGCTTAAAAATAATGTTACCAAAATTAACATGGAAAGGTGCACAAAAATAACTCGCGGGAAGCATTGATATAAAAACAAAACCTATAGAAAATCATGTAACATAAAATCCGTTAAAAAAACAAATTGAAAATTTTATTAAAATTTAATGCTGTAGTGTAAATCGATTAAAGAAAAAGAAAAAAAAAAAGATAGTTTCATTGATGTCAATAGGCCAAATGTTGAATTTATTAAAGAACAAAGGGATGTACAAAAAAAATTAAGTACTAATATATAAAATCTTTTACCCTAGCCAAGCTACCAAAATTGATATATATATATATATATATATATATATATATATATATATATATATAGGATTAGGTTCAAGAGTGAACACTAGTGTAGCTTGCGAACTGAGTGAACCAGTCCTGACCATACATGTGTGTAGATCAATGGCCAGGATTTGATGTTGAAATACTGTAACACTCGTCTTATAATTCCATTGTTTAATCATAAAATACAGACTTCTTAAAACGAAATACATAATTAACAAAAACTTAGTTAATAAACTAAGATGTACTTCATTATAGTGTTTAAACATAGTCAACTAACTAGATTATAATATTCAACATTCAGTAGTTTTTACAAAACAACATGGTTTAAACTAGATTATATTAGTGCGGAAGCGTTCAAAACTTGTGTTCGATTCTTGATTCCCTTGCTTGATCGACATCCATAACAAAACGAGCATCACCTATGGTCAAAACCACATCAATTGTTAGTTTTGACATCTTAATATCAAGTAAACACAAGTCCTATTGCTTAAACAACGAAAAACAAACAAAATCCTGCAATTGGGGTCTGTCGCGCCCCGCGACAGATCAAAGCAATTCTTTCGCGGCCCGCGACGTCTGTCGCGTGACGCGACGGTGAAGGCGATTTGGCGTCGCGCAGAGCGAGGCCTCCATTTTGGCAGTAAGCTCGTTAAATGGAGCTGCATATCTGTCCAGCATGGTTATTTTCAAATGACAATCTTTAAACTATCATAACTTTCGATTTATGCGTCCGTTTTAGTCGATTCTTTTTCCTATGTATCCGTATTAAAATTACGGATCTAACCATGTAGGTTTCACTTAACGAAACTCGGTTTATGAACATATGGTTTGCAAGAACCTTGTTTCGATCATTCGACTCATTAACTACATGTGCATATTATTTCTCATTCTATCTTTCAGCACTCTAAACATTTTTCACTCATTCCCGGGCTTGTAATTCTTGGCGTATTCGTACCATTACATAGTTTTACGCTCGTATCCGAATTTCATGCTTGTTTTCTATAATTTCAAGCATTCCCACTTTATGCAATTCTTGTGTTAAAGCACCGGATCGATGACGAACATCAAACATTGCACTTGATTCAAGACATGAAGAACAAAATATGAACAAGAAAGAAATATGTAGAAGATGAATCTCTTATTGATGAATCAGTCATCACAGATTACACAAACCAAAGGAGTATACATCATCTACAAGCTGGTTTAGATCACAAAGATCTAAACCCTAGCTTTCTCTCACTAACACATAGTCTCTCTCTCTAAGATGTGCACACCAGGAGGAACAACAAGTGAGAGCGGTGCACAAAGCTTCTTGATCGATCCCTCATCCATGGATGATGCCCTAATCCTATACAACACATATATATAGACTAGGACTATTCTCGGACAAACAATCTACACCAAAACCCTGACTTTTGTCCCTAACATAAACCCCTGACCTTTTTCCTAGACATAAAACTTGGACAAAATGTCCCTAGGATAAAGTTGGGACTAACTTTCAACAAAAGTACAATAAAGACCCTAAAGAATGGGAGACATGCACTTATCACCTAAAGTGCCCTAACAAACTCCCCTTGGTCTTCATGTGGTCTTGAATTCTTCATTATTGTTGACTTTAACTTGGACTTCTGTTTTGATTAATACGGAACTGATAAGCGACAGTTACCAGGCAGGAACTGCACTTACAGTCTCCCCCTTAACTGTTGCAATCAGTTCTGTCTAACACTGATATCTTCAGTCACCGAATACTGCACTTACAGTCTCCCCCTTGACTGATGATATCATGGCTGCTATCAACTTTGGCTGAGACTTGATCTTTCTGGCAGAGCACATCGATCTTCAACCCTTCTAATTAAAGACTTGCTGACGATCACTTAAGGCCGCTTTGAGAAACCCGAAGAATCCAACATCAAACACTGTAGATCCTCCCCCTCAAACTTCTACCGAATCAAATTAACGCGAACCGTCTTACAACAACATGTGAGAATATCGCTCGATACATTAATCTTCAAACTTAACCGGTAGAAGAACGAAACGTCGGATTTCCAATGCCTAACATCAAACACTTCAAATTTCGCAAAGACATGAAGCTCAGTTCGATAAGTTAATAACAAACTGAACTTTGTAAAAGTACATCCACCATCTTGATCAAAAGTCTTCAACCCTTCATGTATGATCTCATCTCGTCACGAATCTTCATGAATCAATCTCCTATCTTCACGAATCCCCTGAATCCCCGATGGCTTTCATCTCCGACCTTCCCCTCAAATCAAGAAGCCCCACATTATTTCGAGACCAGAACTAATCTTCTCTACTCTAAATAGCAACTTAATAAGGCTCAATCTTCAACTAGTCATCAACCAAGAATTCAGCTTCATCATGTCAACACTTGATTAATAACATAAACACACGTGACAAAAACTCCATCACACATGAGCTATTTCACGCACAAGCTTTATATTTACAAAGAAAACAGGAACTTCAAAATTTTTACTCCCCCTCTTTCTTTGTAAACAATACAAAAATCCAAGCACGTCTTATTCTCTTCACCTCCTCACTTGATCCGAACAACATAAGTGCCATAAAACTTTTTGATAATCCGAAACCGACTTCAAGTTTCCAAACTACACATAATTCTGACTCTTAGTTAGTTATCCGGTACCCCAGGTAACCCGGAATAACTAGAAAAACTCGGAACATGCACAACTCGAAACTTCCGAACAACACAACCTTCTAAATTTAGCTAAAAATCCGGTACCCCAGGTAACCCGGAATTCTAGAAAATCCGGAACTCGTAAAGCCCGAAAGCTCTTGAAACCTCGGATCAGGTCATCTGAGCAGTATTTAGAGTACAAAGGAATGCGAAACAAGCAAGGGAATAAAGGAAACTCTGAAGAAGCCCGGAAGCACGAAACCATATTCACTTAGACTATGATAAAAAATCCAGACAGTTGGAAAAATCCTAAATTGTTGAAAAATCGGAACAGGTTCAAACATAATGAACCTTTGATTAACTCGGAACAAATACCAAAACTCAGAAACTTTGTAAGAATAAACCTCCAACAGTTAAACACACAGTTTTTAAGACTCGGAACCTTTGATTAACTCTGCAAAACTCGGAGTCATAATGATTCAACTGAAATCACAACTCTGAATCAAAAGGCAGTATACACAAATCTCGGAACTGGAGAAACTCGGAGTTAAAAGGTTTTACCAATTTAACAATCGAAACTCGGAAATCGGAACACTGTCAAAAACTCGGAACTATCTGGAGTTGAACTTCAGATCATCACTATAAAACTCGGAACTGATAAAAAACTTAGAACAGTTTAAATCCTTAGATAAAGTTCGGACATAGATAAACCTCGGAACATAGATGTTGATTCACAAGGTTCGGACATAGATAAACCTCGGAACTTAGATAAAGTTCGGACATAGATAAAAAAACTCATAGATAAAGTTCGAAAAAAAAACTCAGAACAGTTTCAATCCTCGGAACATAGATAAACCTCGGAACATTATGCTGATTCACAAGAAAACTCGTAACTGATATAAAACAAAATGCACAAGTGATTCAGAGTTTTGAAACTCGGACAAATTTAAAAAAAAACTCTTCAAATGAAACTCTGACTAAAAAATAGACTAAAACTCGAACCAAATGGAAGTAAGAAACTCGGACCAAGTCTGAAACTGAAACCCGGAACAATTAATACATATATCAAACTCGGACTATATATCAAAAGTCGGACTCGTGATTGAAGTTGTTGATTCAAAAAACTCGGAACAGAACACATCTGTTTAAAAATTCGGAGCATATACCAAAGGTCGGAGTAATTATTCTGAGTAAAAAGGATCGGACTGTTAACATTTAACAATAACCCGGAGCTGAAGTGTTTGAGCAAAAACTCGGAGACACATAAAACTCAGACATTTGATCTAAAACTCGGAATACATAAACTCAGACGTTTGATCTTTTAACAGAACTCGGAGTTGAATGTTTTAAAACTCGGACAGAGACTTAGAAACAAGTCTCCGGACTTTCTCCCTAGTGTGACTTCACACTAGTTCACCAAAACCCCGGAAACACAAACACAGAGTTTTAAACTCAGACAAACCTTTTTGGATCAAAACCCTAGATCTCCAAAAACAACACAGCCGACGAACAACTTCATTTTCTTCAAGTTTTCTCCAGAATCTTCAAGTCTTCAGGATGTTTGGCGGAAACAAACATCAAATCAAGAGCAATGGTGATTCGGAAGGCGGTTAGACCATTCCGAATCGGTAACCATGCTCTGATACCACTGTGTAAAACACCAGATCGATGACGAACATCAAACATTGCACTTGATTCAAGACATGAAGAACAAAATATGAACAAGAAAGAAATATGTAGAAAATGAATCTCTTATTGATGAATCAGTCATCACAGATTACACAAACCAAAGGAGTATACATCATCTACAAGCTGGTTTAGATCACAAAGATCTAAACCCTAGCTTTCTCTCACTAACACATAATCTCTCTCTCTAAGATGTGCACACCAGGAGGAACAACAAGTGAGAGCGGTGCACAAAGCTTCTTGATCGATCCCTCATCCATGGATGATGCCCTAATCCTATACAACACATATATATAGACTAGGACTATACTCGGACAAACAATCTACACCAAAACCCTGACTTTTGTCCCTAACATAAACCCCTGACCTTTTTCCTAGACATAAAACTTGGACAAAATGTCCCTAGGATAAAGTTGGGACTAACTTTCAACAAAAGTACAATAAAGACCCTAAAGAATGGGAGACATGCACTTATCACCTAAAGTGCCCTAACAAACTCCCCTTGGTCTTCATGTGGTCTTGAATTCTTCATTATTGTTGACTTTAACTTGGACTTCTGTTTTGATTAATACGGAACTGATAAGCGACAGTTACCCGGCAGGAACTGCACTTACATCTTGCAACTAGTTTCTACCATTCGACCCGATAACACGGATTCATAAACTTAACTTAGTATAACCATTCATTACTAATTTGCTATCTAGCACTAGCGCAATATGAGACTTTCAACTCTCTACACGCAAGATCAATATAAGAACATAGTTTTGACCCGTTTGTTTGACGAGTGAAAATCCTCACTTTAATGTCAAGCCAAACTATATTTTAAGCAAAGTTTTGACCCGTTTGAGTGTCGAATGGACTTCGCCACTTCAATGACACGTCAAACGCTTATACTACATTTATGACACCATTAACAAGCTAAAACCAAACGTTTATACGTAATGTAACGAGACCCAAGTCACGTACCTTTAGAGCACCCCCTTCAAGCGTGTATCCCCTCCGGCTTGTGCACCAGACGATCTGGATTCTTTGCCTAAAGAGTTCAATTCACAACCAAATTTAGAACTCCTTTCATAATCATTAACGCAAAATTCGCTATAATAATCAAATATGCGTTTTCATCCGATTTTTAACATTTTAATTCTAACTTTGGCATTTTAACAAACACCTAGCAGGTCTAATTTTTTTACATAGTTAGAATCAAGTTCATGACTTGTTATTTTCACCAATTTATTCACACATTTTGGTTCCATCATGTCAAGCATGCATACAAACATCAAAATCATCATATAAACACCAAGTAATACTACTTGTGATAGTTATAATTCTAGTATTCAACCTATTTTGCAAAACCCACTTAACCAATGAATGGGTTATCATAAATTTCATAATTCTTGACATGATTCCTGCAATTATCAACTAGTATTCATTCTTAAACTTGTTTTCATTACAAGTTTCATCTATATATCACATAATCAAGCTCAATTTCGATTTTCACAATTTGTCTAGAACTTGAGATGAATCAAAAACACTAAAATTTGCATACCTTATGATCCCTTCAACGAGGTGATCACGAATTTGTGCTTGGAAATCGATTTAGACTAGATTGGAGCCCTCAATTTGGTGAAAATTGCAAGTCTAGGGTTTGGTGGGGAGCTCTTGTGTCGCCCCTATGTTCTTGATCGACCAGACACACCTAAGTGTGTGTTTGGTGCGGGTTATTTTAACTTTAATCATTCAAGTTTCCTTTTCAACAACTTAGGTTCCTTAACTATTGTTTTATTTCTAATTTGGGAGTTTTAATCCACTTATTTGGCATCACAAAACTCGTAACTAACTGGGTTATCTTTTCCTAGTTAGTTTGTTCTTGTTTATTTATTACTTTATAATACTAATATAAAGTTTTATATTTTCGGGGTGTTACAAGTCCACCCCCCTTAAAAAGGGTTTCGTCCCCGAAACCAGAGTACGTACCGAATAATGTAGGGTAGAGCCATTGCATCTCCTCTTCGGACTCCCATGTGGTATCCGAACCATTTATGTGTTCCCATTTGACCTTTACTTGATTAATTACCTTGTTCCTCAAGATTTTTACTTTACGATCTAGAATCACAATCGGCTTCACCGCGTAGTTAAGACTATTATCCACTTCAGTATCATCGTAGTGGATGTAAGCTGTTTCGTCGGCTAGACATTTCCGGAGATGTGATACGTGGAATGTGCTATGAATTCCACTCAGTTCCTTGGGTAATTCAAGACGGTATGCGACCTCACCAATTCATTCAAGGATTTTAAATGGCCCAATAAACCTTGGGCTTAATTTTCCCCCTTTTCTAAATCGAATGATCCCCTTCCACGGAGATACCTTCAACATCACCTTATCACCAACTTGAAACTCAATCGGTTTCCTTCTTTTGTCCACATATGATTTTTGTCGATCCTGAGCCGCTTTCAAGTGAGCTCGGACCAAGTTAGTTTTCTCATTCATGATTCAGACTACATCCTTATGTGAAAGTTCACGCGTACCAACCTCATCCCAACACACCGGGGTTCGGCATTTTCTTTCGTAAAGCATCTCGTACGGAGCCATTCCGATGCTTGCGTGGTAGCTGTTATTATATGAAAATTCGACCAACGGTAGATAGACATCCCAACTACCCCCGAAGTCGATAATGCATGCCCGTAACATATCTTCCAACGTCTGTATTGTTCTTTCACTTTGTCCATCCGTTTGTGGATGGTACACTGTGCTAATGAACAATTTAGTTCCCATTTGCTCTTGGAATTCGCGCCAAAAGTTCGAAGTGAACCGAGTATCTCTATCGGACACGATGGATATCGGTACCCCGTGGCGTGCCACTATTTCGTTAGTATACACCTCTGACATCTTTTCGGACGTATAAGTCTCACGAATCAGAATGAAGTGAGCACTTTTTGTTAACCTATCCACAACTACCCATATAGCATCATATCCACGGTTGGTTTTGGGTAGTTTGGTCAACAAATCCATTGGAATTTGCTCCCATTTCCAAACTGGGATGTCCAATGGTTGTAGCTTACCGTATGGCTTTTGGTGTTCTGCTTTGACTTGTAAACAAGTCAAACACTTCTCCACATACTTCACAACATCTCTTTTTATTCCGAGCCACCAATAGTTTTGCTTTAAATCGTTATACATCTTGGTTGCCCCCGGATGGATAGAATAACGGGATTTATGAGCTTCGTCAAGTAGGAGCGCCTTAACTCCACACGAATTTGGAACCCATATTCTCCCGAAACGAGTCTTTAACCCGTTGCTACCAACCACCAATTCTTTCAATTGGCCAACTATTCTTTCTTTCTTCAGATTTTCCTCTTTTACTGCTTCTACTTGAGATTTTCGAATTTGTTCCAGTAGACCCGATGTCACAATTAGTTGCATCGATCGAACTCGAATCGGTGTATAGTCTACCTTTCGGCTTAACGCATCGGCCACCACATTAGCTTTCCCGGGATGGTAATGTATATCACAATCGAAATCTTTGACCGTTTCTAACCACCACCTTTGCCTCATGTTTAATTCCTTCTGATCGAAGAAATATTTCAAACTTTTATGGTCGGTAAAGATAGTGCATTTTACCCCATACAAATAATGCCTCGATATCTTTAAGGCAAATACCACTGCTGCCAACTCAAGGTCGTGTGTAGGGTAATTCTTTTCATGAGTTTTTAGTTGTCTCGAGACATAGGCTATAACCTTGCCCTGTTGCATCAAAACGCACCCAAGACCCGAATGCGACGCATCCGAGTAAACTACCATATCATCAACTCCATCCGGCAGTGTCAATACCGGAGCGTGGGTCAATTTTTATTTAAGCGTTGGGAACGCCTTCTCTTGATCTTCGCCCCAAATAAACTTTTCGTCTTTACGGGTTAGTTTGGTTAACGGCGCAGCAATCTTGGAGAAATCTTGTATGAATCTCCTATAATATCCCGCGAGCCCCAAAAAGCTTCTGATTTCCGAAGGATTCTTCGGTGGATTCCATCTCGCCACAACTTCTATTTTTGACGGGTCTACCAACACCCCGTTTGCACTAATAATGTGCCTGAGAAATTGCACCTCTCGTAACCAGAAAGCACATTTCGAGAATTTTGCATATAATTTCTCTCTTCTGAGCGTCTCCAACACTTCGAGTAAATGGCTTGCATGCTCTGCTTCATTCTTTGAATACACTAAGATGTCGTCGATGAACACTATCACCGACTTATCCAACATTGGTTTGCAAACCCGATTCATGAGGTCCATGAAAGCCGCGGGTTCATTGGTCAATCCGGATGGTTTTCTATAATTTCATGCTTGTTTTCTATAATTTCAAGCATTCCCACTTTATGCAATTCTTGCAACTAGTTTCTACCATTCGACCCACAGATTCATAAACTTAACTTAGTATAACCATTCATTACTAATTTGCTGTCTAGCACTAGCGCAATTTGAGACTTTCAACTCTCTACACGCAAGACCAATATAAGAACATAGTTTTGACCTGTTTGGTTGACGAGTGAAAATCCTCACTTTAATGTCAAGCCAAACTATATTTTAACCAAATTTTTGACCCGTTTGAGTGTCGAATGGACTTCGCCACTTCAATGACACGTCAAACGCTTATACTATATTTATGACACCATTAACAAGCTAAAGCCAAACGTTTATACATAATGTAACGAGACCCAAGTCACGTACCTTTAGAGTACCCCCTTTCAAGCGTGTATCCCCTCTGGCTTGTCCACTAGACGATCCGGATTCTTTGCCTAAAGAGTTCAATTCACAACCAAATTTAGAACTCCTTTCATAATCATTAACGTATAATTTGCTATAATAATCAAATATGCGTTTTCATCCGATTTTTAACATTTTAATTCTCACTTAGGCATTTTAACAAACACCTAGCGGGTCTAATTTTTTTACATAGTTAGAATCAAGTTCATGACTTGTTATTTTCACCAATTTATTCATACATTTTGGTTCCATCTTGTCAAGCATGCATACAAACATCAAAATCATCATATAGACACCAAGTAATACTACTCGTGATAGTTATAATTCTAGTATTCAACCTATTTTGCAAAACCCACTTAACCTATGAATGGGTTATCATAAATTTCATAATTCTTGACATGATTCCTGCAATTATCAACTAGTATTCATTCTTAAACTTGTTTTCATTACAAGTTTCATCTATATATCACATAATCCAGCTCAATTTCGATTTTCACAATTTGTCGAGAACTTGAGATGAATCAAAAACATTAAAATTTGCATACCTTATGTTCCCTTCAACGAGGCGATCATGAATTTGTGCTTGGAAATCGATTTAGACTAGATTGGAGCCCTCAATTTGGTGAAAATTGCAAGTCTAGGGTTTGGTGGGGAGCTCTTATGTCGACCCTGTGTTCTTGATCGACCAGACACACCTAAGTGTGTGTTTGGTGTGGGTTATTTTAACTTTAATCATTCAAGTTTCCTTTTCAACAATTTAGGTCCCTTAACTATTGTTTTATTTATAATTTGGGAGTTTTAATCCACTTATTTGGCATCACAAAACTCGTAACTAACTGGGTTATCTATTCCTAGTTAGTTTGTTCTTGTTTATTTATTACTTTATAATTCTAATATAAAGTTTTATATTTTCGGGGTGTTACAAATACAGTAGTGTATTTTACGATTTGATGATGAGATCTTGGCCATACACGTGTGTAGATCAATGGCCAGGATTTGTTCACTCAGTTCGCAAATACACTAGTGTTCACTCTAGAACCCCACCCTATATATATATATAGGGGAAGGTTTAAATGAGAACCTAAATATTGTGAGAACCGTGAGAACAAATAAAAAAACCGTGAGAACTTGGTCAAAAACAATTCAAATTCAAAAAAAAAATTATACACTTATCATTATTATTCGAATACAATGTTAGAAATTTAATTTACACGTTTAAATTTACGTGAATTCGTAAATAAAGAAAATTTACACATGTGTAAGTTTGCCATTTACACATGTGTAAATCTGTTATATTTACACATGTGTAAAAAATCTAAAAAGAGTGATTTTGAAAGGAAAAATGAATTATTTGATGTTGTAAATTTTTTTTTTTGATGTTGTATCTTAGAGTAAATTGCCATTTTAGTCCCTGAGGTTTGACCAAATTTGCCATTTTAGTCCAAATAGTTTTTTTTTCACCTCTGGGTCCCTAACTTTTCCCTTTTGTTGTCATTTTGATCACATACCCTAACTCCATCCAAAAACTCCATTTTTAACCAGTGGTATTTTGGGGATTTTCAATTGAAATATTTTCAGTTGCCATTTTGATCCAATTCTTAAAAAAAATAGAAATATATATAATATTAATAATGATTATTATTTTATTATATATAATATATATTATATATACACATATACATCTCTAACATACATACATCAGTACATCACCAACATCAGCCACCCACCCACCCCAACCGTTCTCTTTCTTTCTTTCTCTCTGTGCATCTTCCACCCACCCACCACCATCAACAACTACCCTCCGCCACCACAATGAACCCACCTGCCGACAGACACCACCCACCCTACTAACATCGCGAACTGCCACCACCTATACCATATCCACCAACTGCCGCCATCAATTTTAACCCACCACCATCAGCATAGTAATTTCTCTTGGGACTTTTCTTGTGCGTGCAACAGGGTTTTATATGGGCTTATGATTGTCAAAATTGTCTTTTTTTTTTTTTTGAGGTGGTGGTTGACAATTGTTGATGCAAGTGATTATGGTGAGGGTGAACACCAATGGTGGCGGACTGATGGTTATTGCAGCTAAGGGTGGTTATTTCAGGTGAAAGATGGTGGTTATTGCAGGGCTGGTGGTGATTGTTGCCGAAAACGGGATTAGGGCTTCATCGGAGACTTGCCGAAAATGGGATTAGAGCTTCATCGGAGACTTATCAGAAACGGGATTAGGCTTCATTAGGCGATTTGGGGTTAGGGTTTGCTCCGAGTGGTGGTGAATGTGAGTGGTGGTGGATAAGAGAGAGAGAGACAGACAGGAAAGGGAGAGAGGTCAGTGATGTTTGTGGGGTGGTGAGTGGTGGTGAATGGTGGTAACGGTTGGGGTGCACGGTGGTGGATGAGAGCGAGAGAGGAGAGGGATAGAGAGAAGGAGTTGGGGGTGATTAGGGAAGTTCTGCAAGTATGTGTGTATATATTAATTTATATATATGTATATAAATTTATGTGTGTGTTTTTTTTATAACATTAATTTTTTTCTTTTATTTTTTAATGTAAATAAAATTTGGATCAAAATGGCAAATGAAAAGATTTAAATTAAAAATCCCTAAAATACCCATAGTTAAAAATGGGGTTTTTGGATGGAGTTAGGGTATGTGATCAAAATGGCAATAAAAGGGAAAAGTCAAGGACCCACAGGTGAAAAAAAAAACTATTTGGACTAAAATGACAAATTTGGACAAACCTCAGGGACTAAAATGACAATTTACTCTGTATCTTAATTACAATGATGTTTGTATTAAAAAAATTGGTTTTGATTGGTTTTTTCATTCGTTTTCACGGTTCTCGCAATATTTAGCGTTCTCAAGATAACTCTCACCTATATATATATATATATATATATATATATATATATATATATATATAAAACCTCATTGTAATAAAAATACAACATTAAAAAAGAATTTACAACATTAATTCATTTCTTCTCTCAAAATCACTCTTACTAGATTTTTTACACATGTGTAAATATAACAAATTTACACATGTGTAAATGACAAACTTATACGTGTGTAAATTTTCTTTATTTACGAATTCACGAAAATTTAAACGTGTGAATTTAATTCCTAACATTATATTCGAATAATAATGATAAGTGTAAAAAGAAATTTTGAATTTAAATTGTTTTTGACCACGTTCTCGTGGTTTTTTCATTCGTTCTCACGGTTCTCACGATATTTAGCGTTCTCATTTAAACCCTCCCTATATATATATATATATATATATATATATATATACACACACACACATACATGTATTTATATAAACTCAAACAAATGAGTGTAAAGAACACACATAAGCGGATCTTAATTAAGAACGCTCGCGAAATAGATGAACGGATAAAATATGTGTCCGCGTTTGTTTATTTAGTTAAATATTAAAGAAAAAGTTGTCATGTTCGTTTATTTATTATATAACCTTACAAAAAGTAACTTAAGGTGTCTTTGGCTAACTTAATAGTTGTTTCTCTTCACATCACACCCCTTGAATAAAACCCTTGAATTAATTAATTAAGTGTATATATATACATACGAAAAAAAACATGTACCCCTTTGTTTAAGACATTAACATATATCCCTTTGTTTAACAAACATATCCCTTAGATTAACACATATTAATTAATATAAACATAAAACTATCAAGATATATACGAAGCATTGCCTGTTTGGGAAAACCGATTGATGAAATGGCTGTTTTGATGACTTTTCCAATATTTAAACGCACACCATCTTAATTCTCACAAACGCATTTACACAGTCCGTAAATCCTTTGTAGTCTTCATAGTAAGCATTCTTCATAATTCCCTTGTATTTCAATTCATTGGTTCATCGATTTTTTTTTTATGAATTCTAAACCATCTGATCAGTCTACAGCATGTTTAATTCTGTGAATAAAATACGTAAATTGTAATTCATTTGAACCAGGTTTGTGATCACAACTTTGAATTTATATTTTACGGTTTCATATGGCATCAAGAAAAAATATATACAACTGCCATTAAAAAATAATTCGAACAGTGTCGTTTATGCCTTATAATACGATTATTCAACCCTTGAAGACGTATCCGAACCATAGAACCATTTGTTGGTCGACTCTATGGAACCCCGTTTGTACATAAGTTTTCAGAAACAAAAATTGTCATCAAACGTTGATTTCCTTCATGGGGTTTTCATGTTTTACCAGAAATTCTAAAATTTGATCAATTATTTTTTTTTTCAAATTTGACGAACACTGTTTTCTTTATTCAATTGGGTTCGTTCCCATCTTCGGGTTTTCATGTTTTCCCCAAAAATCTAATATTTGATCAGTTGTTTTTTATTAACATTTGACGAACCCTGTTTTTATTCAATTGGGTCAGATCCCATCTATTACTCAAAATCAATATTATTTGATTGCTTTAAGAACCCTTTTTTATTATAAAAAAAGCGCAATACAAATTGTGATAAAGAAACGGAAGTCAACCAAATGATATTGTGTTGTATTCTTAACATTATTTTTGAAATCAAAATGGTAATTGAATATATCACCGGCGGGTTATACCGACGTATGCCTCGGCCGTCTCTGAAAATCATAAAAAAAAAATTGGCCCTGTTCGAGATAAAAAGTGACTTTTGAAGTAGAATGAATCCCAAACACCATAAAAAAAGACTTTTAGAGCAGATTATGTCTTTCAAAAGGAGATTTTGAGAGGTCAGGATTTTTCGCTTATTGAATTTGAGAAGGACTTCTTGAAAAAGGAGAAGTTGAAAAGGAATCCCAAACACCCCATATCATTTGTAGGTACCATAAGAAGAAGCCGAAATAATACCAATCGAAATCATGACGCGTCTCTACGGCAACACGTAGGTTGATTTGGGTTAACAATACAACTTTGTTTTAATCAACATCCCGCCGCAACGCGCGGGTTGACGTTAACTCGTTTAATAAACAAAAACAAACGAACTTTTGTTCAAATGGTTACGGTCCGTTGAACATTCGGTGCGTCAACAAACCTAATATATTCATTCTTATATAAATAGTCCTTCTTAATAACTGTTTTTAAAAATAAAGATCACTACGCGATGGTAGTGACAAAGCTTTACGGAGATATTGTCCAATCATTAATCTAAGTATCTAACAGAGTGACAGTGACCAAATATCGTGAAACTTTTGTATATAGGGTAAAGTTATTCTACAAAGGCTCCTAATTGTAAAAAGTGTAAGAAGAAGTGTCCAATAACCTAAAATTAAACCCACTACATCACCACCCAAAACCTAAACACCCACCCCCCACCCCACCCCACCCCCTCCCCCCACCCCCCAAAAACCAAAAAAAAATTCTAAAAAAAACTGAACACCCACACCCACCCCCACCCCACCACCACCCAAAAACCTAAACCCCCACCCCCTCGGCAAAGTTTTTTTTTTTTTGGGTGGGTGATGAGGGTGGCTGGGGGTTTAGTTTTTGGGTGGTGGTGGATGTTTAAGAGGGTTTTTTTTTTTTTTTTTTTTTGTATAGTGAGTTTTTTTAGCAACCTTTGTACCCTTCTTACAATTAGGATCCTTTATATTTGATCCTATTTGTATGTATTCATAATTATCATTTGTACGCAGATGTCTTAGAGGGTGTGGACCCCACAAGATCCATATTCTAGAGGTGGCCCCATTTTGTTTTTTCTCATTTAGGGGCTGTTTGTTTACCTCTTAATGAGTCTTTTAATGGTTCAGACCTCTTACTGGTTCAACACTTAATGGTTCAGACTCTTTTTTTCACGAGCAGATGTCTGAATAGTTCAGACATTTGCCTCTGAATGGTTAAGATTTATACAGAGTCTGAATGGTTAAGACCTCCAATCTGAATTGGTCAGACATTTGCCTCTGAACGGTTAAGTATTATACAGGCTCTTAATGGTTCAGACCTCTTACTGATTCAGCACTTAATGATTCAGACCTTTTACTGGTTCAGCACTTAACCATACAGATGTTGCCAAACAGCCCCTTAGACCGTATGTCAGTTAAAATACATAAACAAATTATAATGTATTAATTTGATGTTCTGAAAGGAGCCAATAATTCAATAATAATCTACTATTAGCCCATTAATCAAGCAATCATATAACCCAAATACTTAATACACCTTTATAAACACTTAAAATAATGAATTGATCAACAATTAGTTATTTGCGGCAATTTGGAATTGAAGAATAACTAGGATTTGCGGTTGCGACTAGGGGTGTGAATTTTCGACACAGACCTAATACGAAATTCGCGGATTAAGGTTTAGTCTAAACGGGTTCGGTTCAGTTTCAGGTTGAACCCGCGAACCCGTTTAGGTTAACGGTCGGGTTCGGGTCAACCCGGTCGGGTTGGCGGGTTGACCCTTTTAAAACATTTATACTATATTATATTTTTTTTACAATATATTTTATGTCATAAATTAAATGGGATGTGTATTTTATGCCATGATTATAACTTAAAAATAGAAATTCACATAGATTTTATAATTTAAATATGATATTATTATATACATTTGTGTTTTTTAAGTAAATTTTAATATATTAATTTTAGAAAAAAAATTCGGGTTGAACAGGTCATGTTCGGGTCAACACACGAAACTTCGGGTCGTGTTCGGGTTCTTATGTATGACAGGATTTTCGGGTTCGGGTCGGGTTTGGGTTTGTGTAATATTTTTGGGTTCGGGTCGGGTTGAACCCGCCAACCCGCGAACACGACCCGTTTAGCACCCCTAGTTGCGACTGGCCATTTGTGAATAACCAATAAGGCGATAAACGATTAAACCCCTCACCCTACGTAGAAGTCCCTTTGTAGATGACAGATTAAGGGGCCCATCTTTACTTGTCACATAGGGCCTCCAAAGTATCAAGGATGGCCCTCTTTGTACGTGGTTATGGAATCCATCATTACGTAGTTGTTATTTCTAAAAAGATAGATGTTGGTTTTTTGTAGATTACTATTGACGCAGATGAAGAAATTATAGCAATTTTCGGGACAGTTGGAGTACCCCCTGGACGTGGTATTGTACTAATAAGATCATTGGGTATTGTTACTAACAAAAGAAGGCATGGGCCTTTTGGCCCGGAGACTGGGACTTCTTTTTCATTTGCATGTGATGTAGGTGCATTTGCGGGGTTTTATGGTCGTGCTGGCTATCACTTGGATGGACTGGGTTTCTATTGGACGACGAATAAGGTAATATGAAATGCATTTGTAGTCTTCCATAGTCGGTTTTCTTTCAAAGATATTTTGTAACATATGTTTTCAAACACCATTCTTTGCATTTTAAACACTATGTTACTTCATGCAGCAAGTGTCTGAGAAGAGTGCTTGTTCTAATGTTATGATAACGCCTCTTTAATTTGGTGAACCAATATTTTTTATTTTTTATTTTTAAATTTAGGGGTCGTAGTAAAACTTTTTACACTCACTTGATGTACTTAATTAGTCTTTTTTTCTTTCTCAATTTATGTACCATACGCATAAAACCGTCTCTTATCGTAAACATTCTTTTTACCAAATTGATGTTAACGGCTCAAGTTATTACTTTGATTAGTATTCAACCATTCTCACGTATTGCTTATCAGTGCTCGAAAGAAAACCAAAAACAACGCCCATCGATGATATGTAACATCCAAGAGGACCAAGAACCAAAAAGCATCGATTATAAAATTGTAAGTTATAATTATCATGAAATTAAGTTTGAAGGTATGTTGTCATCTTGTGATAATTTCAACCAATATTCGCCAAACTGTGCTATTTGATTGTAGGGTTTACCAACAGAATTATGGGGATCGAGCACTAATGGATCTCCATGGTCGTTGCTACTTGACAACAATAAGAAGCTTAGGAAGATGACGATTGATCACGAGGATTGGATCTTTTCCATAGGTTTTACAATTGAAGATTCAAGCGGTTCATTGATTTCTTCTCAACACGGTGGTACCCGTGGCGGCAGCGGTAGGGAATTTTCTGAGGTGAATACACAAGCTTAATTTAGGCCATAATCACAGGGATCATTTTTATCAAGTTTTTAAGGGTCGTAATTGAACAGAACAGAATAAACACAAATATGTATATGTTCATGCTAGTTTGTTAAATGTTAATCAAACAAATACATGAACTATTCTTCTAAAAACATGATTATTGTTGGTTTTTGTAGGTAAGTTTTGATGCAGATGAAGAAATAATAGAGATTTCCGGGACAGTTGGAGTAACCATCAAACAAGCTTTTACTTTTGAAGCCATATCATCATTATGTATTGTGACTAACAAAAGAAGGCATGGGCCTTTTGGCCGCAATACTGGGAATTCTTTTTCAGTTACATGGGTTGTAGGTGTATTTGCGGGGTTTCATGGTCGTGCCGACGTATACATGGATGGGTTGGGTTTCTATTCAAAGAAGGTAATATGAAATGCTTTTGTAGTCTCGCTTCTTGATCATTTTTGTAACTCTCAACTTTTTCAATAGTTTTCTTTTAAATTTTCTACACTATTTATTTGTAACCACAACTCTTGGTATTTTAAACGCCATGTTACGTTATGCATCAAGAGTCATTGAGATGTGTATTCTAAATACTTTGCTCACTAGTCTTTAGTTTGGTGTGTTCGACCTTAGTGACGAAACCATAAAAAAATCATTAAAGGGTATATAGTAGTACGTAGTATAACTTTTTACACTTGGTTGGTGTCGCAACCCCCGCCCCCTATCTGTCCAGGGAACGGGCGGCCGCGAACTCAGTTTTGGTGGTATCGATGTTTATCAATTTGGCAGCGGAATTTACATCAGGACCGTAGTTAGGAAATATTTTATCAGAGTAAAACACCTTCATTTATATAAATAAATATAATTGGGAGAAAACCCAAGTTTTCATTACAAACTGATTTATATGGGTAAACCCTATTTTATTGAAATAAAATATCTTCTTTATTTTAGGTAAATTTTATAGCCACTTTTTCCAAGCCTTCAGTGCTGTCCAGCTGACTTCTAATTGGCTTTCACATTTTGTTACCTGAAACGCGTTTAAAAACATTTTGTCAGTGGGAAATACTACCGAGTGAATCCCAGTTTAATCAAGAAGAGTTTTATCAATTTTCACAGTATTGAGAGCGATTACAATGTTTATATCTACACAATTACTCATTCAGTACTGTCAATTCTGACTGGTGGGTCATATTACCCATTGGCTAACTCTTTGTCCAATGGTAACGTGTTCCACATTTTGTATACAAAACCCCAACATACCGGCAGTAATTAAAGATTACAAATACTCAATCACTGCTAATTGTAATTTAAATAAATAAAGGTTTTGTAAAAACAGTTGATCAAAACATTTACAAAAAGGAGATTACTCACATTGCTGTCTTAGGTTTTCTTTAAGGGTTTCCTGGTGATAATCTATAATTTACGCAAATACACACGTGTTAGTATAATAACCCAATATTTACATTAGTAATACCCTCCCCGAGACGACATTCCAACGACTACGTTGGGCAGAAACTCGACAGCCGTTACGGAACCCTGGATCAATCGGCCAGCGTATCTAATACGTAACCCGGGTTACGATACTTACAACGGAGCAGGACTTCGTTATTTAGGGGGGTGTTATACCCGAGAATTATGCCTACTATTCAGAAATTGAGAGAAAGATTGTAACACCTCGAAAATTCACGTCCTATAATGTGTTGACACGTGTCATAAAGTTTGAACGTGTGAAAGAATGTTATAAAAGGACTAGAGTTGACAAACATGGAAAGTATATGAAAATACGAGTTCTAAATGTCAACAGTGAATAAATATGTTGTACATTAACCCTACATGATGCTCATACCTTCAAAAGAATGAATCATGGATCATACGAAGCAAAAAGTGAGAGATTACAAACTACAGGGGTTAAATGTGTCAACATGTTCAAAATATACCTCTGAGTGACCTTTTGACAAACCCGAAGCTTTGTAACGGTTAATTATGCTCACTATAATGCACGATATAAATTTCATAAAGTTTCGTTATCGTATGAGAAAGTTATGATCAAATTCGTGTGCGAGGGGTTAAAAGCGTCAACGTTGAAATTTATGACTTTTCAGGTAACCATAAAGTTACCCAAGGACTTAACAAAGTTTGGTTATGTCTTAAGGTCCTTAAAAGTCAAGTTAGAGGGCTCAAAGTGCAAGAAGTCATGATAAGATCAAGTGTAGAAGGATCAGGGACTAAAAGCGTCAAAAAGTGCATAAGTTTGCATTTTCGCGCATAACATACGTTCTGAATACATCCGGACATCCAAAAATTTATGTAAGCATGACTACATTATATTTTAGTGTTCGCCTTAAGAAAAATCCATTCGTCGCGTCATTTGGTTCGTTTTTCGCGCTTATGCGCATTCCGTCGTAATTAAGCGAACATCGCGTTCGTACGGCCAAACGAACCGACATCCGAGATATTTTTGAACACATTTTAAGTTCCCTATACTTTAACTTCATTTTAGAGCTTTGAAATGGGGTTAACGGGCCTTAAACGTGTCGAAAATGGGCTGAATGCATGACAGGGACCAAAAGTGAAAATCTGCCAAACTTAAGCCTAGCGGTGCGCTACACTTTTAGCGTAGCGGTGCGCTAGGGGTCTCCAGACCAGATGCAGAGTATGTAACAGCCTGTTTTCAGCTGTTAACCACTTCCTAATCCCTTGCCAAGTGTTGATACCTTATGGTTAGTGGTAATTTAGGCACCACAACTTCCCGACAAGTGTACGGCCTTGATCGTGCCCTCTTCTCCAAGAAACGATCCTAACGGTGGACCGAAAACTATAAATACCCCATGCCTTTCATTGTTAAAACCCACAAATCTGATCAAAAAGGCTCTAAGTTGGAACCATTGTTTCATACCTGAGCTATTTTGATCGAGATTAGCTTTCGGGGACCCTTCGTAAGTATTCTTTCGTTCTTTTATTGCTTTACGGGTCCGAAAGTCAAACTTTGTTTGACTTTCTGCATTGACCAGTTTAAGGTCGATGCGAAGTTCGTTTGAACTTCATAACGTGAGCGTGATCACGATGGTTATAGTCCCTAGTGACTATACCTACTGATTACCACGTTATCTAGGCTCAGTGACGAGCCGTAGTTTCGGCCAGAATACGTATTCTTGCGTATTTTGTAACCAAACTACTTATGGGTATCAAAACCGTTTGTTTTGATACCAAACTTGTTTTCTAACTTAGTTAAGCATGTTTTAACATGCTTAGCTCGTCACTTTTAGTTTAGTGCTTATATAGGGTCGTGAAGGTAAGCGATCTAAACAATCGCTTATACTTTCGAACCCGACCCGCTTGGTCGATCATTAGGATCCGACCAAACACATTAAGTGACCTTATGGTCACATCGTTCGAGTAGTTGTATGACAGGTAGTATATATGCCTTAGGTAAATGACCAAAATACCCCTACGGGGCTTAAATTGAGATTTAACTCGTTTTGGGCATAATGGAAGGTATCCTACTGATATCACAACATATTTAAGGCATATTAACTTAGGAAACCTGTTCGTGACCTATTCGGTTACCCGTTACGCGTTATTCGCGTTCGGATCGGTTTATATAACTAGTTTATATAAGTTAGCCGAAACGGGTCAAACCTTATCGGTTTTATCTCAAAATCTAGAATGTCAATAATGAACCCATATTAAACAAGTCTTCAAACTTGTCGGGTCAGAATCACATTCTATCCGGTCTTCGCTTAATCGTGCGTACGAACCATATCTATAAGACTAATCGGTCTAAGCTTAGGCTTAATTAAAGACCCGTTAGCATTCTAATTAATTGTTTATACCATCATTCCAGACTAGAGCACTTCCGGTAAATTGTACCTACGCTTACTTAAAGCAACTACGGCTGAGTTATTAGATTCTTGCTATTTAAGACAGGAGCTAGCTCAGGTAAATACCCTTAACTTATTTTCCCTATATGGGCTTGAAATACGGTATAATGATACCGTAAATACCCTTAACTTATTTTCCCTATATGGGCTTGAAATACGGTATAATGATACCGTAAATACTCTTAACTTATTTTCCCTATACGGGCTTGGGATACGGTATAATAATACCGCTTGGTCGGGTACTGAATCTTTAATCTTATTATGGTTAAATCATTGAAGTAACCCAGTTTAATCTGTATTGTGTGAAATTAAGACCTTTAGGGGTTATTGACCATGTCCCGGATAACCTAGTGACATCATTGTATTGATCATGTCCCGGCTATCCTAGTGATATCATTGTATTATAAATTGCCCATGTCCCGGATAACCTAGTGACATCATTGTATTGATCATGTCCCGGCTATCCTAGTGACCTCATAATATTATAAATTGACCATGTCCCGGATAACCTAGTGACATCATTGTATTGATCATGTCCCGGCTATCCTAGTGATATCATTGTATTATAAATTGATCATGTCCCGGATAACCTAGTGACATCATTGTATTGATCATGTCCCGGCTATCCTAGTGACCTCATAATATTATAAATTGACCATGTCCCGGATAACCTAGTGACATCATTGTATTGATCATGTCCCGGCTATCCTAGTGATATCATTGTATTATAAATTGCCCATGTCCCGGATAACCTAGTGACATCATTGTATTGATCATGTCCCGGCTATCCTAGTGACCTCATAATATTATAAATTGACCATGTCCCGGATAACCTAGTGACATCATTGTATTGATCATGTCCCGGCTATCCTAGTGATATCATTGTATTATAAATTGCCCATGTCCCGGATAACCTAGTGACATCATTGTATTGATCATGTCCCGGCTATCCTAGTGACCTCATAATATCATTGTATTGATCATGTCCCGGCTATCCTAGTGACCTCATAATATTATAAATTGACCATGTCCCGGATAACCTAGTGACATCATTGTATTGATCATGTCCCGGCTATCCTAGTGATATCATTGTATTATAAATTGCCCATGTCCCGGATAACCTAGTGACATCATTGTATTGATCATGTCCCGGCTATCCTAGTGACCTCATAATATTATAAATTGACCATGTCCCGGATAACCTAGTGACATCATTGTATTGATCATGTCCCGGCTATCCTAGTGATATCATTGTATTATAAATTGATCATGTCCCGGATAACCTAGTGGCATCATTGTAATATAAAATGGCCACGTCCTACACCTGACCGTTGCCTAAGGGAAACGGTATCCCACTCTCTTGTGGGCCTATACTTGTGGCGTGTCTGTTAATCTGACTCGGTTTCTACATCGGGCCCTGAGCGTACAACGAACATGTAAATCTGTATACAGGGTTATAACTATAATTGTTCCAAGTTAAAAAGAGATTAATTTTGCCTCTGAGCATTTTAATCAAGTGTCAAAAGGTTTTGTGCCTGGTGCATCTAAATCAATTTTCTTAAACTCTTTTCAAATGAGTCGGTTGAGTGTATTTACCAGTGAAAACTGACGTATTTTCCAAAAGGGTTAAGTGACAGGTACTGAACGTAATTGGCTGGAAGCTCAGGGCGCTAGTAAGGAATCTTACAAGTTCTAGGCGTCTAAAGTCTGTTGAACAAGTGATATGTTTTAAGATCCGCCTGTGGATCTTTTACCTTCCGTTGTAATACTGGATATTACTTTATATTCGGAATGTAATAATAAATATCTTTTGCTTCCGCTGTGCATTCATATATATTGTGTTGTTTGACTATTATGTTGCCAACCACGTCACGATACTCCCCCACCGGGCCCACCGGTGACACGTGGAAATTTGGGGTGTGACAAAGATCGAGAAAATGAGCGACGGAAACTGAAGGCTGAGGACCTGTATATATATGCGACCCTTCGACTTCCCTCGCGGCCCGCGTAGTAGGTGTGTAGGGCTTAGCTTTGTCGATTCAACAAACTAGCTTCGACACGATGATGACACGTGGCGGCTCAGGGGCTCGCCCTGACTCCTAGCTATCGCGGCCCGCGTAGGTGGTAGCCAAAGGCTACGCGCCCCTTGAGAGACCCATTTTTCTTGTTTTTGTTTAATTTTAATAAAAATCAAGGTATTCGGGGTCCGTTTTCGCGTACGGGGTGTATTTTAGGACATATTAGGGCATTTTAAATGTATTAGAGTGTCGAAAAATATTTTGGAGGGTTGTTATATCCTCCCCACCTTGTTTTAGAGCTCGTCCTCAAGTTCTACCGGAATAAGTGTGGATATTTCCTTTGCATTTCTGATTCAAGCTCCCATGTGTACTCTGGTCCTCTTTTGGAGTCCCATTTTACTTTGACCAGAACTAATCTCTTGTGTTTGAGGTTCTTGACTTTCCTGTCTTCAATCTGTAGTGGTCATTCTACAAATTTAAGTTGTTCATTTACCTCTATATCCTTAAGAGGCACTACAAGTGATTCATCGGCTAAGCATTTTTTGAGATTAGATACATGAAATACATCATGTATCCCTGCCATTTCCTCTGGCAGTTGTAGCTGATAGGCTACATGTCCTATTCTTCTAATAATCTTAAAAGGTCCAACATACCTGTGACTTATCTTTCCCCTTTTGATGAATCTGACTACTCCTTTCCAAGGAGAGACTTTTAGTAATACTTTGTCTCCTACCTGAATTTCCAACGGTTTTCATCTGTTATCAGCATAACTCTTTTGTCGATCACGTGCTGCTTTCAGTCGTTCCTTGACTTGAATGATCTTGTCGGTTGTTTCTTGCACTATTTCAGGTCCAGATAGTTGCTTTTCCCCAATTTCTGCCCAACAGACTGGGGTTCGGCACTTTCGTCCATAAAGTGCTTCGAATGGCGCAACATTGATACTTGTGTGATAACTGTTATTATAAGAAAATTCTATCAATGGTAAGTGATCGTTCCAATTACCTCCGAAATCAATTACACAAGCTCTAAGCATATCCTCCATTGTCTGAATTGTCATTTCGCTCTGTCCGTCCGTTTGAGGATGATAAGCTGTGCTTAGATTTAACTTGGTTCCCATTGCTTTTTGGAAACTTGTCCAAAAATGAGAGATAAACAGCTATCCCTATCAGAAACAATTGATAAAGGAATTCCCTGCAATGAAACTATTTCATTTACATATAACTTAGCTAACTGTTCCATACTAAAAGTTTCTTTCATCGGTAGGAAATGAGCTGACTTAGTTAGCCTGTCTACAATCACCCAGATTGTATCCTTACCTTTTCTTATTTTGGGTAATTTGGTAACAAAATCCATTGTTATCAATTCCCATTTCCAAACTGGCATCTCTAATTGTTGCAATAAACCTGAGGGTTTCTGATGTTCAGCTTTGACTTGTGAACATGTTAAACACTTAGAAACATAAGCTGCTATATCCTTTTTCATTCCTATCCACCAAAAATTCTTTCTTAAATCCTGATACATTTGATCACTTCCAGGATGCATCGTATACTTAGACTTATGGGCTTCTTCTAGTATACGGTGACGTAGGTTTCCTGATTTAGGTATCCACATTCTCTTTTTATGGAATCTCCAAATTCCATCTGTTCCTTGTTCTAATTCCTTAATCATTCCTTTTAATTTTTCAGTATCATCCTTGATTACTGATTCTTGTGATTTTCTAATCTGTTCATTTAAATCTACCTGTAGATTTAATTTAAGAGAACGTACATTTTTTAGCTTTTCGTGATACTTTCGACTTAAAGCATCAGCCACAACATTGGCTTTCCCTGCATGATACTGGATATTACAATCATAATCACTAAGTATCTCCATCCAACGTCTTTGCCTCATATTCAACTCTTTTTGCCCGAAAACATACCTCAAACTCTTATGATCAGTGAAAATAGTAAACTTACTACGATAAATGTAATGTCTCCAAATTTTCAAAGCAAATATTATTGCTCCTAACTCTAGATCATGGGTTGAATAATTCTTTTCATGATTCTTAAGTTGTCTAGACGCATAGGCTATAACCTTTTGACGTTGCATCAACACACATCCATAACCTAACTTAGAAGCGTCACAATAGACTACAAAGTCTTCAGTTCCTTCTGGTAACGCTAGTATGGGTGTGTGGGTTAATCTTTGCTTAAGGGTTCTAAATACTTCTTCTTGTTTTGGTCCCCATTCAAACTTAACAGATTTACAAGTTAACTTAGTCAAGGGAATGACTATTCTAGAAAAGTCTCGAATAAATCTTCTATAATAACCGGCCAATCCTAAGAAACGTCTAAGCTCGGTTGGTGACTCAGGGGGTTTCCATTTAGTAATTGCCTCGATCTTGGTGGGATCCACATGAATTCCTTCATGATCGACTAGGTGTCTAAGAAACTGTACCTGTTCTAACCAGAATTCGCACTTCGAAAACTTAGCATATAGTTTTTCCTTTCTTAATAAACTTAGAAGTGCGTGCAAATGCTTTGCATGTTCTTCTTTACTCTTAGAGTAAATGAGAATATCATCAATAAAAACAATTATGAATTTATCCAAATATGGCTTACATATTCGGTTCATCATGTCCATTAATGCAGCTGGGGCATTGGTTAAACCAAATGGCATGACAGTAAATTCATAATGGCCATACCTTGTTCTAAATGCGGTCTTAGGAATGTCCTCTTCCTGTACCTTTAATTGATGATATCCTAACCGTTGATCGATTTTTGAGAAAAATCAAGCTTCTTGCAATTGATCGAACAGATCATCGATTCTTGGTAATGGATACCAATTCTTAATCGTGACCTTGTTCAATTCGCGGTAGTCAATGCACATACGCATCGATCTGTCTTTCTTTTTAACGAATAAAACTGGCGCTCCCCATGGCGATGAACTTGGTTGTATGAATCCTTTCTCCAGCAATTCGTCTAATTGTTTCTTCCGTTCCTGCATTTCTGCGGGTGCCAAACGGTAGGGTGCTTTGGCAATTAGTGATGTCCCTGGTAACAGGTGGATTCTGAATTCAACTTCCCTGTCCGGCGGTAGTCCTGGTAATTCTTCTGGGAATACATCTGAAAACTGAGATACGACTGGAATATCTTTTAATTCTTTTCCTTTAGTGTTAGTGATTATAGAAATCAAATACACTAATGACCCTTTTCTTATATAACTTGATGTTTTCATCACAGAGATGAATTTTGTAGATTTAGATGGCTTATCTCCTTTAATTGTGATCTTTTCACCCTTTGGCGGATTTACTTGGATTTACTTTTGATCACATAAAATACTGGCTTTATTGGCTATTAACCAATCCATTCCTAATACAACATCAAATCCTGCCAGATTCATAGGGTAAAGGTTTGCACTAAACTTTTGATTTAAAAATTCTATTCTTGCTCCCTGCAAGATTTCAGAAATCCTAACGGTTTCCCCATTTGCTGTCTCTACTAGACATTCTTGTGGGAGTTTAGTTAATGATTGATTAAGAAGTTTGCAAAACGAAGTATTAATAAAACTTTGGTTCGCACCAGAGTCAAATAATACTTTAGCAAAAACATCATTAACTAAAAATGTACCGGCTATCACATCTGGAATCATCTTGGCTTCATCTGCAATCAGAACAAATGCTCTAGCATTGTTGGTGTTCTTGTTGTTCGTAGCTGGAGCTAACTTCGGACAGTTTGGCTTGATGTGGCCTTGTTCTCCGCAGTTGTAGCATATCCTGTTGTTAGATTTCTTCATGCAGTCTTCTTCCTTGTGTCCAGATACTTTGCAGAAGTTGCAATATATGGAGCATCTTCCAAAATGCTTCCTTTTGCAATACTTGCAGTAGGGTGCAGAGGTAGAACGTATATTTTTCCCACGGTTGGAATTTCTAGAACGAAATTCTTGGGTAAGCCTTTGAGCTAAGTTCTTCCTCTGATACTCTTCCCGTGTACGTACTAACTCATCTGTCAAGGTATTGGCTAGTTCTACAGCTTCTTCTATTGTTTGAGGTCTAGCCGCCTTGACTACATGTCTTATCTCACTAATTAATCCCCAAATGTAACGGGATATTAACACTGGTTCAGGTGATGCAAGGGTTGGCACTATTCTAGCATATTCAAAGAATAACGTAGTGTATCCCTTACTGTCGACTCCAGTCATCCTAAGGTTTAAGAATTTATTTGCTATATGTTCCTTTTCATTGGGAGGGCAGAATTTCCTTTCTACCATATTTTTAAATTCCTCCCATTCCATATTGTAAATTCTATCACTTCCCCTAGACTGGAGGATTGTGTTCCACCATTCTAAGGCTGAATTCTTAAATAGATTAGAAGCAAATAGTATCTTATCCTCTTCCGCACACTTGCTTATCTTTAAGACTGCCTCCGTCTTTTCTATCCAGCGTAGAGCTGCAACGGCCCCTTCATTGCCCGAGAATTCAATTGGTTTACAAGACCAAAATTCTTTATAAGAACAACCATAAGATATGGTTCTTCTTCTTTTGGGAATGGGCACTTGAAGTATGGGTCCATTGTTTACGCTGTGTTCAGGTTCAGTTGGTCGTTTACTACTATGGTGACTCTTATTTTCCGCTTCCTTAACCGTCTCAATAAAAAATGGCATTGCATCTATTATCCCTTGTGCCACTATGTGTTGGATGGCACTGTTATCCACTTGATTCCCATTGTTACTGTTGTTCGGGTTATCGTTATTCAGATTATCATTATTCGGGTTATTGTCATTCTGATTTTCCTGGTTCACTTCATTGTCCATCTGAATTTTAAACATTTACCACATATTAATATCACAAAATAATAATTGGTACAACCAATCACACAACACACATATTGATCAAAAACGTCGATCATTGCGACTTACTCTTTCTTATATATATATATATATATATATTATGCATCTACTACAAACCAGAACTGGAAATTTAAAAATTACAATACAACTGAAATGGAAATTATACTACTAGTAGGCATCCGTACTATGATTTAGATTTTTTTTTCTTTCAAACACACATATTATATATTATTATATTATATTATTATTATTATTATTACCATCTCCACCATCACTTTTACGGATATGGATTCATCCAGAAATCCATATTGCGCTCGTCATACTTCCAGACGAGTCGCTCTCCAACCTGCCTCATCCTCTCACTACTTTCTAAAATCTTTTCTCCGAAAGTTCGGAGCTCTTGCATATTTTCTGCACTCATTGGGGGTGCAGGTGCTGGGACTGGGTCTGGGTACGGGGGTGTGGGTACCTGGTACGGATATGTGATGTGCTGAATACGGTCTATAAAAACTCTAACCTAATCTAGACACCCTAGTTTTAAATTTATAAACTAAGACTCTCTAAATGCTAGACCACTAACAGGCAGGTGTACCTATCATACGTAGTAAAGCCTAATGAAGTCCGAGTATCGAACCCACGAGACACTAGCGACGCTAAACTAGACTCTGACTCAACTAATACTTAGCTGGTTTTAATTTGTGTTTTGGATTTGAGGTTTTAACTAATTAAACTAAATGACTAAGAAGATGACAGACACGACAAACAACGTGAAACAAACACGAACACGAGAGCAAAGTTTGATCAAATATATATGAGACAAGGACTACCTAGGTGTCGAATCCCTAGAATCATGCAATGCTACTCTGACAGTGACAATGGTTAAATATCCTACTCCCTCGATTAACCCCCGGCTAGAGATATATCAAACGAAAGATAAAGACGAAATGTGAAGTGCTAGAACAAACCGGCTCGACCTATCGATACCAAATCCTACGAGAGTCAAGTAATGAAAGTAACTCTACCCCCAAAACTCTCAAAACGCAAAACAAACCAAACCTTGAAGATTGAAATCCTAGGAAACCTTAACCACGATGTAACAAACGAGCCCGAGCTATCAGTCACCCAATCTACCCACCAATGATTAGCTAATAGCCTAGCTCACATTAATCGTCTTTCGAGTCACAAGATGAGGATGCAAGTTTTAGTATATTGATTTTAATTATTAATCGAATTGGTCAATTTCTCAACTCAATATTCAAACCGAAAACCCTAAGATCAATAAGTCTAGGGGGTATTTCTATGTGCCTAAACCGCTGAATTCATCAACCAATAATCAATCAAAACACACCAACATGCAATCTTAAGATCAATCACAAGGCAAAGTTATGTAAATCACATCAAATAACCATAATCATGTCAAAATCGCATTACAATCATCAAGTTCATCTAAACCCAGGTAGTTTAGAAATTCAGCTACTCATAATATCCATAAACGAAGCGTAATCACAACTGAAAACAAAGCAAAACATGGTTTCGATGCAAAAGATTAGAAAAGTACGCGTGATATCGAACCCGTACACTACTAGAAATTTGGTTTTTTCTAACAAGCTTTGCCGTCACAAATGCGTAGCAAACTTTCTAGATTAGAGTCTAGTGGTTGGTTATTTGTGGTGAATTTTGACGTTTATGTTTACTTTCATGGGGCTTGTTTCATGATTGAACTAGTGTAGGTTTTTCTACACTACTTGTTTTGATTGGATGTGAATATATAGAATCACCGGGGTAACCCTTTACCCAAAAAAATGCGTAGCAAACTCGGATTTGCAACGCATTTGCAACAAAACCTGAATGTTGGAAAAAGCCCGTCGGAAACTAATTACTACACATTTGCTACGCAAATTTTAACGGAATTCCTACGAAAATATTGTGTCGGAAATTTTCTAACACATTTCCTACACCATTTCCTACATATTATTACTAAAGTTTTGTGACGCATTTGCAACGGAATATTTGTAAAAAAAATAATTTGCAACACATTTGTGACAAAATAATTATAAAATAAAATAAAAAAACTGGAAAATCCATTTTTTTTTGCTAAAAGTTGCAGGAAACATCACACAAAACAACTGTTTTAAATTCACCATACGTCAAAAATCATAGATAATGCAAGTTCCAATGAACGAGTGTCAAATACTTGATTAATTCATATAATTAACTGCCAAACGAGGGCACAAAATGCTAAAACAACTCACTGAACGACAAAATACAAAAGTAACACATGCTACTTGATCCTTAGGCGACAAACTGCTCATGTGTTGCCTTGAAAACACGCTCCAAGGCCCCCTTGGCAACTAATCGACGGGAAGTGTGAATAGAGATGTCAAGTCCAAACACCACACTTTCTTATCCTGGTCCCTGTAATAAATATAACACAATCATCAATAGCTGAAACTTTAAGTCCAAATCTAACACAAAAAATTCATGTATGTGTCAAGTTTGACTCGTTTAACACCCCTAATGAATCAAAACTAATTCAAGGGACGCATCAACACTTGTTATTTATTTTGACAAACTTGTAAATAGTTATTGTATTATATATGCTTAAAAAAGACTACTACAGATAATTATATTACAAGTTAATCTAGACAACAATCTTTTAATGTCCATGTCTAGTTTAGTTTGGCCACTTTAACACCCTTAATGGGTCAAAACTAATTCAAGGGATGTCTAAACACTTGTTATTTATAGTCACGAACTTGTAAATATAATGTATTATATATGTAAAAAAAATCTACTACAGATAACTATGTTACAATAAGATATATATTGCTTTACCTCTGGTGCTTCAGTCACCATCTTTTGACTACCCTTGAATGCAAGACCAAGTTCCTTCTTAACATGTGTAATAACCAAATTCTATAAAAGCATCAAATATTAGCAGTTGCTTAATTTAAGATGAAAAAAAAAAAAACTAAAATATAATTAGTACAACAGGAGCTACACCACTTTTGGTTTTGTAACTTTCTCTTGAGCTACAAGAGCTACACCACTTTTGTCCTATGCGAGCATGGCCATAGTTATAAAAAGAAAAAAGAATAAAAGCATCTTCATCACCCAACAACTTCAATGTTGGAGCCATGCTGATGATTTAATCTTGGGAGTCGAGTCTATATGGAGAAAATCCAAAATATGTTAAACATAACAGCTAATTGATTTGGAGTGTGAGCATCACCAGCTCCAACACAGCTAGCAATAATCGAACTTCAATGTATTGTCCAAGCAGGTAATCTACCAACCTTTTAGCCTTTGAATAAGGTAATTTCCTAACTACTTTCAACATGAGCATTACAGGTTCCATATTGTTGTACGATAACAATAACAAGTTCAAAAAAGGCTAATTAACGGTTTCTAGATTTAGCAAAGTCTGAAAGATTATACCCTCGAACAGCTGGAGGGCATACACTTTTCTTTTCAAAAACATTTTCATAGGTTAATAATCTCAATAATAACTTTAAACAAAATTGAACACACAAGAAACAAAAGTTTACAACCAAATAAATAATAAATGAAACTTTCTAAGTAAAAAAAAAACTTACACGGAGCAATGACTAAGTGAGCAGACAAAGGGCCAAGTCGCCAACCGTGTCCTTCTGGTTCAGCCGCTATTTGCCGACGTTTCCTAAAATTCGGATGAGATTAATATTTAGTATGTATGCACAGTCAGCATCATAAAATAACTCAATATTTAAAGATTCGGACTCTGTCTCTCCCTAACAATGCATTATGAAAGTACATTAAAAAAGAACACATATAAAATTTCAGTAGCATAGGGCAAAATAAGATTGCTTTATGATGAAGGCAAAAATTCACCTATTAAGTATTGATGTACCAGCATTTTAACAACTGTTTAAATGATAACAAAAAAGACACCATTGTAATATTTTGTGCAGCACGTATCGCAAGTGTGTGTCTATTCCGTAAGGTTGGATCCCCATATACTAGCATATTATTCACTAAACGAGGCCTGATAGCAGGGACCATTTTGAAAAAAAAAAAAAAAACAACATAAGGTAGGTTAGTAACACAGTACTAATAATGAGGTTATACTCGAGCAATATTGCTACAGATATAACTGAAAAGTGAAAATTAGACCTGCTGATATTATCAAGGGTAAGTTCGTCATTGAATAAGTTTACAAATCCCAGAATTTCCTCGTTAGCAACAGAACCACCTGCTCTAACCTGCATATCAGTTTGTAAGAACAAATGACCTGATCAATGTCTTGACCTTGTTCAAAAGAAGCTCATGCATTACACTACACAAGCAAAGAAGTGCTTCCTGGCTCATGCTAAACATACAATAACTTCATTAGCACGGATCTCTTTGGATTTAAAACATCATATCTAGTTAAGCAAAAGACTGCATATTTCAAAATTTTAACTAGTGCCAGCAATCAGTAACACTTAATCTATCAGTTAACGATACAGAACCATCGCTACCATCCATTTTACTCATAAAATAGAGGGAAGGAACCTAACTCAACATATTGCCTGACCTATGTAAATCACTAATGCTTCATCTTCTAAACAAATTCAAACCCTAAAGTAGCACACTGTTCAACTTTATCTGAAAAACAACACGAAAGGTTCATATTACCTCCCAACCCGAATGTAAACAACAAATATAGAATTTCCTAACCATTAAATACATCAAACACACAAAAATACTGCATAAATTCTTCAAAAAACGAAGTTAACCAGTGAGAGCTAATTAACAATCAAAAAACAACAGCTATAGTATTTTGTATTGATTAAATGAATCAAATACACACAAAAACACTACATAAATTCTTCGACTCTTACAGTTAAAGTATTTCGTATCCATTAACCGCATCAAACATACATACAAAAACCGCACAAACTCTTCAAAACTTAAATAAATCACCTTCCGAAATCTAACTAACCGCATGTTAGGTGTGTCGTCGTTAGAGCAGAGTGTGATAGTGATTCTCATCGAATATGTGGATCTCGCCGGTGATTCTCGCCGAAGATGAGTGATGATCCACCGGATTTGTGTTTTTCCGGCGACATGATTGGAGTTTTGGTGAATTGGTGGATGAATTTGGGGATTTAGAACATAACGGGTGCAAATTTGGGGATCTAGGGTTTTGAATTTCAATCTGGCAGTATGGCTTATATTTGGGTTTGAAAGTTTAAAAGATGATGGCAGAAGTGTAATTAATTGGCTATTAGGATTACGTGTATAATTGGTGGAAAGTGGTGGTAACGTGGCTGCTTATAAGGTCGTGAATTGCAAGCGGTTTTTTTTTTTATATATCTATCTATTCTAATATAATAAAGTGGTTTTTACTTATGTCTCATCTATACATAAAACCACCCCATTATTTTGACAAGTGGCTTTTTCTCCTATCATTAATTATAAACTTTACATCTGACACGTGTCTTTCTTAACCTTACGAGATTTTCATCAGGTCTTCCCAAACCCTATTCACTTCTACGCCTTCATACGTTCCTAATCTATCCCTCCATCGCCGTCCAAGAAGTTCTTGATTCTCGAAGCTACCGGCAATCCATCATCGAGCTTTTTCTTGATCAAATTCAACGCGAATCCGGCCTCCGTACCGGCTGAAAATCGTCTGATCTTACTTGAAGTTGTGCAACTCACCTCCAGGTACTGTAAGAAGTTTGTAATAAATACTACGAGTGCAGATTGATTCGAATCGAATTGTAATGACTCAAATTGAGGAAGGAGATGCTTACAGATGGTGAAACTGACGGTGAATCTTTGACTTCTAGGGTTTCGCTATCGTCCTCCATGCGAGAATTGAGATGAATAGAACGAACTACGACGGGGTTTGGGTGATTGGTGGATGTTCATTGACCAGAAGAGTTGACTTGTGAGGAGCAATTCCTGAATCTTTAGTGTGATGCATGTATGATAAGCTTTTTTTTTCTTTTTTTTTTATAATGCATATTATTGTTCAGGTTAAGACTACGAATCCGAAGAAGTATTGTGTCCGTCCCAACACCGGAGTTGTTTCACCTAAATCAACATGTGAAATTATAGCTGACAATTTTTTTTTTTTTTTTTTTTGTAATTTAGATTTTCTATTTGATCTGTGGTTGCTGGAAATTGCTAATTTTAATCCATATGCCACTAAAAGTTGTGTGAAATCACCATTAATGCTATTAGTTGGGGCCACTAGAGACGGATGTTTAGCATGATTGGCTTACTATGAGCAATAATGTGCATTCAATCATTCTGTATAGGCATGATCAATATGTTGACATGTTGAGTTAACAGATTGACTGGTCATAAACGCACTGAATTCGAAATACTTTATAAAACTGACTGATTATAATGTGATGGCAAGATATATAATAGTCTTGATTCAATCATGTTGAATAGAAAGTTTTCGTAACAAACTGTTTCTGCAGGCAGAGTGATCAAAATCTTGTGATGGCTTCAAATAGGATATCACGAGGAGTTTGTGGCAACGTGGGGTCTGGGAAATCGAGCTTTATTTTTTGTATTCTTGGTGAAATCCCGAAAATATCCGGTGAAGTAAGTCGTAACTTCATATGTGTAATTAACTTTTTTAAGTCTTTAATTTATTAATTGTTAACGTCATTTCTTTTGGTTTTAATTACGGTTCAGGTTCAAATTTGTGGTTCAGCAACTTATTCAATCAAATAAGATTGCCAAATTGATGTGATGTGCAAGTAGGCTCGCTGATGTGCAAGTTATGCTCATACAGGTCATGTTTCTAAATTTTGATCCAGAAATATTCTTTAATAATACCTTTTATAAGAATTCAAGGCAATGCTTATAAGGATTTCAGTTAGAATTGTGGGTTGCAGTACACTTTACTTCTTTTTTAAACATTATAGATATATGCCAATTTGTTTCTTTTTACTTTATGTAAATTGTTGGAAATCCGAAACATCAAGAACATAATTCGAATAACATTACAACATGTGATATGCAGAGATCGAAGGAGAAAAAACTGTTTTATTGATTACAGAAATAAGATACAACCCAAAAGTACAGAATCTGATTACATATATGTGTATATATAGTCTTAAACTTAACCGCCGGGACTACCGTTTGTCATGGCAGTTATATCATTCGGTTGACCCATAATTCGACCCATAATAATTACTTAATATATAATACATAATAGAATTATAAAAGTATAGTTTATAATTCCAACACCCTCCCTTAAACTAGACTTTTATGTAACTAGTTTAGGATTCAGTTGAAGCCTTCATTCTTTTGTTTCTTCCCGAACCATAAGTTGTGATGAATATGTTTGATTGCTGCATAATCCCATCAATAAAACCATCCTCTCCGGTCACTTCTTGCGTTGCAACAGGTGCCGAAAATCGGTCTCAATAACGTTGTTTTGTGGCAAATTACATTGTCATTTGCAACTGGACTTCTGAACGTAAGCCCCATCATACCATGCAGATTTTCACTCTTCTTCATCTTGTTTGCTGCAGCTGAACATTCAGCATTACGATATCTGCTTCCGCCAACATTCCGGGTCCGGGTGTCTCTTCTTCTCCTATTGTTACCATCTTCATCGTCACTTCTGTTCCTGCTTTTATCTCTTCTATCAGAGACCTCTTCGGTATCAGATTTGTCCTTCTTCATCATCCGCACGTGTTGCGAATTTCATACTTGGTATTTCATCTTTTCCCCGTATGGTACTCTTGAATGATACCCCGTCTGCGTGAATACTACGGCCCATACCATAGCCGTCTTCAACTCTTTCCCTTTCCGATCTTCGTCTTTCATTTACTTCATCGGAACAACGTTTGCATGACATCGTTTCCCGCTTCATTCTTGCAAACATTCGTGATCGCGGAATCGTGCGATCGGGATTGGATTCTTGTCCGTCTCCATATCCCCTGTTTTCCCTTCTTCATCCGGATGTGCCCGGAATCTCATAATATCGATCGATCTTTATCGATCTCCCATCATCGCTCCTGTCTCTTTGTTGTTTCGTTCGTATTATCTCCATTCATATATGAGAGTATAAACTCGGTGTCATATATGAATCCGATTAATTCCTTTTTCCATATATGAGAGTATGAACTCGGTGTCATATATGAATCAAATTAATCCCGTTTCGTAATTCTGCGATGATTTTTCGACACTAATTCTGGTCCGCTTTCACAAATTCTTAATTCTTTTCTGATAGATTGACTTTTGGTTGATCCTTTGATCTAAATTCCCTGCATATCTGATTTCTTTACCATACGAGTGATCAATAAAAACTGATTTTATTACCGTGTTTTCATATCTCTTCCTTCGATCTCTTTGAATCTGATTCGTCCCCTGTTTCTTGAACATGTATCTTCTCTACTTCTTCTTCTTAAGAAAGAGATCTTTTATGTTAAACGACTTCCTGCATATGTCGCTCTTCTTTAAATCTGATTCGTCCCGTGTAACAGACAAACCACAACCGTATACTTGACTGTTCTTGATATTCCGGTTTGCGCAGCGTTTCGAAATCCCTAGGATCGTTTTCTGATGCTCTGATACCACTATGTTGGAAATCCGAAACATCAAGAACATAATTCGAATAACATTACAACATGTGATATGCAGAGATCGAAGGAGAAAAAACTGTTTTATTGATTACAGAAATAAGATACAACCCAAAAGTACAGAATCTGATTACATATATGTGTATATATAGTCTTAAACTTAACCGCCGGGACTACCGTTTGTCATGGCAGTTATATCATTCGGTTGACCCATAATTCGACCCATAATAATTACTTAATATATAATACATAATAGAATTATAAAAGTATAGTTTATAATTCCAACATAAATTTCATTAAACGTGTATGTTCAAATGATTATCTTATACTTTTTGTATTGTTTATTTGTTAGCCCCTTATTTATTCTCATTATTCATTAAATCATCACGGGATTGCAAAAGATGTACATGCATTTCGTATAAGAGCCATCATTGAATATCGTTTTTCATGTTTATTTATGTACTTACTGATACATGGGTTATTTATAAATTGTACGTAAATGGGTTTTTAAAAAATTCAAACTATAGGGATAAAGCAACTGATTCCAGGAAATATGTAATCAGTTTGAATTTTAAAAAAACCATATTTTTAGGGATAATTGTTTAACTTCACCTGTATATAGATAGGATGTTACAGTCTCCCCTACTTTAATAGATTTCGTCCTCGAAATCTAAGAGGAAGACTTTTGAAAAGATGAAATCCAAAGATTCAACAGAGAGAATAGATGAGACTTGATCGTGAACGGGGTTCGTATAAAAGACAAAGAATAAGGAGAATAATGGGAGTGTAAAAGTGAACGATTGATTTTTTTAAACACACAAATGCGGGTATAAGAATAGCATAAGTATATGATAAACGAAGGTAGTGTGCTAAGAATGAGGTCTCGTTGTGGATAATCGGATATAACGCGTTTGTGAGTTGTCTAAAGGTTGAATTGGGTCAAAAGTCTACAAAACACTGAATTTCCCATGGCACGTTTTACGAAAGTTGGTAACATGGTGAAAACAATTATATATACAGGAAGTACCAGCGGCGTATCCACCATGTTTTGACCATATCACGTCTGTCTCGTATTCGGTGTCATGTTATGTTCTGTGTTTTTACCATACGCAGTAGTACACTCTATGGTTCTCATGCGCTTATTACTATAATCCCGTGTGCATCCGCGATTATACCAATCGTCGCATGATCCGCATAGCTTGTACCAGTTGCGTATGAATCAAGGTATACATAAATTTTGAAAAATAAGATTGCGTGCGTATAGAAATGTAGCATATAGCATGTTTGCGTTCCAAATAGTATAAGGTCAATGTAAGCGAATCCCTCGGGTTTCGCTCACGTATAGGCGCGAAAGTATAAATTTTGAGTATAAGGCATGAGCATAGTATAAGTTTAAATACGAATACGTATGTGAGCATAAACACAAAACGTGTGACAAGAGTGTGAGCATCAAATGAATGAGTATAGATATGAACGTGAATATAGGTGTAAAACATGAAGGTTTAAGTATGAGTAAAATATGTGTATGAATATAAGTGTAAACAAAGTTGTATAAGCGTACACGAAAACATAAAAATGTATGAACATAAATATGAATATGAATGTAGTATAAACATGAATGTAAGTACAACGTAAATGTATAATTGGGAGTGTATGTATAAACGTAAAACGTATGAATTTTGAATCATGAGTATAAAATAAGTGTGTAAGTGTGAACATACGTGAAGGCATAAAATGCATAAGTATGGATGTAGGAAATAATGATTTTTTGCTTATAGTATAAATCGAGATACACGAGTTTATGCGCGTAAAAGATTAAAAGTTTTGAGTATGAAAGAGAAGGGAAACGAGTGACACGCATGAGATTGTTGTGAGATATTGACTGAAACGTGTAAAATGATATGCATATATAGTGGTTTGCGCAAAATGTAAAGTTAAAATAGATTGAGTTGTCACGAAATATAGACTCTAGTTTGTGAATGTAAGAGAGTATAAAACGTCTATTGGTTATGTGAAAAGTTACTTTGTAAAGGAATGGAAATGCTACTATGGTTATACGCGCACTGATGCGTAGATATAACCAGTTTAATGCAACAAACACTCTGGAATAGTGACATAGGCTTAATATACCTTAAATAACCTTTACATGACATAGAAATAAGTTTTGGATGGTTTGGTGTGTTGAAATCAAGTTTGTTCGATCGCAGGGACTATTTGCGTCAAACTACGAAACTATACCGATTTGTATAGTAACGAACATTCCGGAACATGACCATAAGTTGAACATACCCTAAATATCCTTTATATAGCTTATAAATAGGCTTTGAGGGGTTCGGTATGCTAAAATAAACTTATTTGATCAATAGAGACTAAAAGCGTCAAAAGTGCATAAGTTTGCATTTTCGCGCATATCTTACGTCCTGAATATATCCGGACATCCAAAAATTTATGTAATCATTAAAATATTTTATTTTAGTGATTGGCATGATAAAATTCCATTCGTTGCGTAATTTGGATCGTTTTTTCGTTCATTACGATTTCCGTCGTAATTAACCGAACAACGCAACCGTACGACCAAACGAACTGACATCCGAGATGTTTTTGAGCATATTTTCAGTTCCCTATACTTTAACTTTATTTTAGAGCCTTGAAATGGGGTTAACAGGGCTTAAAAGTGCCAAAAAATCAAGTTTTACAAGTGCAGGGACCATTTTTGAAATTTCTAACCAGATTCAATGAACCTAGTCCAATTTTGAAGTTTTGATGGTTTTGCAAACTATGGGCTGGTATTTAATGGTATTTTTGATACCATGGGCTTAAACTAGGGGTGCCCATGGTTTTGCAAAACAAGTGGCCCATGTGTACGGCCTAGATCGAAGCACGTTTCTCGACGAACGATCTTAACGGTTGTGCCATATCTAAAAATACCCACCTTGTCTTTGCTCAAAACCCACATTTGAATCTGATTTTGGCTCTCTAAGTTGAAGTTTATGCTTCATACCTGAGAGTAAATCGTATCAAATCTTGCGGGGACCCTTTGTAAGTATTCTTTCGTTCTTTTATCGCTTTTCGAGTCTGAAAGTCAAACTGCGTTTGACTTTCTGCATTGACCAGTTTATGGTCAATGCGAAGTTCGTTTGAACTTCATAACGTGAGCGTAATCACGATGGTTATAGTCCCTAGTGACTATACCTACTGATTACCACGCTATCTAGGTTTAGTGACGAGTCGTAGTTTCGGCCAAAATGCGTATTCTCGCGTATTTTGTAACCAAATTACTTTTAGGTATCAAAACCGTTTGTTTTGATACCAAACCTGTTTTCTAACTTAACTAAACATGTTTTAGCATGTTTAGCTCGTCACTTTAGGTTTAGTGCTTATGTAGAGTCGTAAGTCAAGCGGTCTAAACAACCGCTTAGACTTTCGAACTAGACCCGTTTGGTCCATCATTAGGATCCGACCAAACATGTTTAGTGACCATAGTTGTATAGGGAATAACCTTCCGATGTTATACCTTATGGTCACGTCGTTTAGCTAGTTATATGATAGGTAGTTTATATGCCTTAGGAAAATTACCAAAATACCTTTTTTATGCATAATTGATATTTAAGCATATGTAACCCAAACTTTTGTCACTAAACTGATTATGCAACATAATTAAACATGTTTAGGCATATAATACTTGTCATAGGACTAGTTAGGCGGTCCGAACGTGTTTTGCGCGAACGACGCGTTAAAGTAGCATAAGCTACCTAAACGGGTCGTAATGTGTCGTAAGCACTTAGGTTAGGTTTCCTTTTAGTATGTAGGCCTTGTTAAACCATATCATATGAGTTCCCACACTCATTTGGTTTACGAGACCTCATCCTATCTGATCTCCCGATTTAGGTCCGGTTTATTTATGTAGTTACCTATATTAGGTGCCGTTTGATTCCGTGCTCCCTCTAGCTTGCTTGATAGTTGTTCAAGACTTCTAAGCACTCTCAAGTGAGTACATAGTCCCCTCTTTTACTGTTTTCAAATGTTTTGGGGTGAAGCATGTGTACCTATTTGTTATGTTCTTGTTTTCAAAAGTATAATTGATTATACATATTAGTACTTATCTTTTTTACAAACTAAATGATTATTTATGGTTTAAACTCTAATTTTTCCAAAGATTTTAAAATTAAATTGTTGGATAGTACTTATTTTATGTTCACCAGACCGGTTGGTAGTATGATATAGCGCTATAGGATTTGACACCCCATTCCTGTTGTCATGGAATGTCTGAAACCAATTTATTTTTCTCCATCTAAATAGGGATTGCCTTTGTGGTATTTCTATAGTCTCAAAGGTGTATTTTGATGCACTAGGTCTGAATGAATTCTTAAATCACATTATTTTTGTATATTTAGTTATACTCCCAAAAGTATAATTTGATATGCTCTCATATGTGATAATGTACAAAACCAACATATATTTTGTTAATCATTCAAACATAATTTAATATGTTATTTTCAAAACCAAAGCATAGTTAATATGTTATTTTCAAACCAAAACATAGTTTAATATGTTATTTATAAATCCAAAGTATACTTTTAATATACTACTGAAAATTATTATTTTAACAACTAAAGTATATTTAATATACTATTTGTTTTACAATTGGGTTTTGGGTTAGTGCTTAGATAACGGGACGGGTGTAATATGATGAAAACATGGTAGATACGCCGCTGGAACTTCTTATATATAAGTGTTTTCATCACATTACACACCGTGGCGTTATTTAGTACACTTGGGTTAACGACATTGGAACTGAAATATATTTTAATATATTACTTATTCGACTTTCTTAAAATCAAAGTATATTTTTATATATGCTATAAACTTTTTTATCAAAATATTGTTTTTCAAACAATATATTTTATACAAACTCATTTTACTTAATTATTTAATTTCCTATGTATTATTATTTTATATCATCCGATTTCTTATAAATTTTAGTATGATTTATTAAAGAAAACCTTTTACAAGGATCATGACTACTTTTGTTAAACAACTTTTTGCTAAACTTATAAGTCATGAATCCTAATTACAATAAAACCTATGTATCTCACAGGCATTTTTATGACCACTGGTAACTCAATAAAACCTATGTATCTCACAGGCATTTTTATGACCACTGGTAACAATCGTCAAACGGCACAAAAGTAACTCAACAAAAGAAATAATATTGACCACTGGTAAAAGAAATGAAAACCAACCTCGTTAAATCCCAAAGAGAAAGCCCCCTGTTGATAGCATCTTTAAAATCTTCAGTCCGGTCTCTAACCTTAGCCATGCCTTAACATCCACCAGTGATCAACTTACTATATATTTTCTGAAAAAGGAATGGCGCTAGAAGAAGTATTAGTCATTTTATAGTCACAGCTAATAGGCAACATCTTAAAATATTGAGCATGGTATCAGGCCCGTTCCTATGTTTTTGGAGGCCCTAAGCGAACTACGAAGTGGATGCCCTTTTGCAATATTATCCTTTTCAATATATTTAGCAACATCATCCTTTGACGAATATTTTTTCGACTTAATATGCTTTTTAAAGTACACAAGCTCGTCAAAAGCTGCAGAAGCGCGACGCAGGTAAGCAGCCCCCGGTTGAGAAGCGCCATTGTCCGAGCTAACAAAATTCGACAAAACATAGGCCGCTTTAGACAAAGTAACAGGATTTGTAGACACAATTCTTCCAGAAACAGTCTTCATCTGAATCCAAACATCTAGGGCTGCAAACGAACCAAACAAACACGAACAAGGCCTTGTTCGTGTTTGTTTGTTAAGGAAAATAGGTGTTCACGAACTGTTCACGAACACTTACTGAACGAGTTTTTTTGTTTGTGTTTGTTTATTAAGGAAATGAACATGTTCGTGTTTGTTTGTGAATTTTAGGTGTTTGACAAATGCGAATGCAAACGAACACAAACGAACGTTCATGAACGCAATCGAACACAAACAAACGTTCATGAACGCAATCGAACACAAACAAACGTTCATGAACACTAATCAACGTAAACGAATACAAACAAGCATTCATTAACAAAAAATAACACAAATCTTTCATCATAAACATGGCATAGATCTGCCCAAGATATACTAACCAATTATCCAAACATAATTGACATAAGATTGATAAACAAAATTAACATAAAATAATGTTTCAAAAATATATCATATTAAACTTGAAGTCTTCATTTAATCCACCCAAAATAAACTCAAAGTCTTCATTTAATCCAAACAAAATAAACTCGAGCTCGTTGAACAATAGCTTATTTATTAAATAATATATCAGTGCTAATTTTGATGTGTTAAGTAAAAATTAATTCTTAATATCCCTAATAAATCAACAAACAAACGAACCCAAACAAACATAAACGAACACGTTACCGAACGTTCACGAACATAAATGAACGAACGCGGCATTTGTTCATGTTCGTTTGTTTAACTAAACGAACGGAATTTCTTGTTCGTGTTTGTTCATTTATTAAACAAACGAACACAAACGAACTTCCCGCCGAACGGTTCACGAACTGTTCGGCAAACGTTTGGTTCATTTGCAGCCCTACAAACATCACGTTCACACAAATTCAGACGTGTATTAAACTATTTATAACCCTAAAACGACTAAAATGTAATCCCACATCTTAATTACTTCCAAATTCATTCCCTATTTCAGTCCTACCAAACAAACGGTTATAACTTATAAAAGCAGCTCCAATTTTCACTCACAATTTTACAGACAAAACATAACTATTAAAGTTGCTAGTGAAACATTAACATATAAGCAACTACAACAGATACAGAATCCAATAGCTACCACTGTATAACACATAGAGCAATCCAACAAACCCTAATTTACGACAGAACACTCAAATAGGTTGAAAAAGCTTAATACAGCAATAGAAGTATGATACCTGAAAAGATGATGGCAAACAAACGGTGAAAATTGGAACAATTTAGAGGAAGAGGAAGATGAAGATGAAGATGAATGGAGACTGTGAACCCTGGTTTGTTGCCTTTTCTCAACTTAGGTCTAGAAGAAAAGGAAGTAAATTAGTTGAGAAGCTTACATGGAATCTGTTGCATCGATTACGGAGGTGATTCATCGATTTTGCGTCTAGGGTGATGAAGGATGAGTCGTGAATACAGAGAAAAAAAGCAAATGTGGTGTCCTGCGATGTGGGTGAGGGTTTATAATGGGTGGCCTAGGGTAGTTGGGGAGAAGAAAGCGGCAAATGTAGCGGAGAACGTGTGCATCATAGATGTAAACCATCGCCAACTGTAGGAGGCTATGAGAGAGGGTGTTGAACTGCCATAAACTGCTACTTCTAGAAGGATTTTAGGTACTTTAAACGGCTGAGATCAAAAGTTAAGGACTTTATACGGCTGAGATTATCAAAAAAGTTGGTTACAATTAATAGTGACAATATAATATATAATGTTATATGCAATGAGACTTGGGTCTCGAGGCTAATTTAAGTTTGTGATTATAATAAATCTGAGTTATATTTGGGTACTTGATTCATTGAGTGTATGAATTATGTTTTAAACTAGTTTTTGCCCCGCCTGCGTTGCGGGGCAATAAGTCGAATATTTCTCTCTCATAACATGTATGTCTGTACAGAGGGCAAAATCGTAATTATATTTTTGAGCTAGGGGAAAACATAATTTTATTTTGAACTATGGGCAAAAACGTAATTTTGAGCTAGAGGAAAAAACATTTTATTTTGAACTGGGGGCAAAAACGTAATTTTAAACGGATGGAGAAACCGTAATTTTAAACCGGGAACAAAATTAAAAATGAGTTTTTGAACCGAGGACAAAAGCGTATTTTTGAGCTAGGGGCAAAATTATAATTTTATTTTGAGCTAATTTTGAGCTGACGGCAGAATCGTAATTTTGAGCTAGAGGAAAAAACAACATTTTATTTTGAACTAGGGGCAAATACGAAATTTTAAACGGAGGGCGAAACCGTAATTTTAAACTGGGAAAAAAATTAAAAATGAGTTTTTGAACCGAGGGCAAAAGCGTAATTTTGAGCTAGGGGCAAAATTATAATTTTATTTTGAGTTGGGGGTCAAAAACGTAATTTTAAACGAAGGACGAGGGCAAAAGCGTAATTTTGAGCTAGGGGCAAAAGTATAATTTTATTTTGAGCTGGGGCCAAAAACGTAATTTTAAACGGATGACGAAAGCGTAATTTTAAATTGGGAATAAAATTAAAAATGAGTTTTTAAACCAAGGGCAAAAGCGTAATTTTGTGCTAGGGGCAAAATTATAATTTTATTTTGAGTCGGGGGCAAAAACGTAATTTTAAACGAAGGACGAGGGCAAAAGCGTAATTTTAAGCTAGGGGCAAAAGTATAATTTTATTTTGAGCTGGAGGCAAAAACGTAATTTTAAACCAAGGACGAAAACGTAATTTTAAACTGGAATAAAATTAAATTAAAAATGGGTTGGTTCAATAGGGAAGTGCCAGGCAAGCTGCCTAGCACTATTCCCTTAACTTCAAAATGTATTATAGATTAACTTCAAAATGTATTATACATAAAACAAAATAAATAAATAAATAAATAAACCATACTAGTTCTATATTGGAATTCTGACGTAATATGGGTCTGTCCAACCGGAATTTTGGTTTTTCCGGTAAAAAAAGCCACCAGGTCGTGAACATCGGCGTCAAGTCGCTGTGAGTTTTTTTTGGGGGCGGGATTTGGAAATAGAATGGGTGGATGGGTTTGGGTTGTTTTATTTAGTTCAAATTTCTTTAGGTTGGGTTTGGGTTTGTGTTAATAAAAATTGATTGCAGATTGGCTTTGATTGGATTAAATAATTAAGTGAATAAGTGGTTAATAATTATTTTTTTTTCTAAGTGGAGCGGTTGAAAATTTTCAAGGGGTGCGGGTGAAAAATTCCAAGGGGTGCGGTCGGGATTTCCGGCGAAAAATAACACTAAAAAATATTTTTTCATATGGTGCGCCCGCCCACCCTTAGCTTAGCTTGGGTACGCCCCTGAATGTATATGTAGTAAATAAATAGATTTATAAAATAAAATATTTGATATAATAATATTATGTCTTTTCCTTTTCTTTTCTTTTTGACATAGTCTTTTATTCATTTTCAGTTATGTAGTTTTTAGTGATATTTTAATTTATCTTTTGTCACAAGAAAGGAACAAGATAAAGAATAAATAAATTCTGAAGTCACACACCAACGTCAACCAGCCACATATGCATTTCTTATAAATTCCATCCCCTGCCGTAAAAATCTCTTTGCAACATCTCTTTCCCACCAGTTGATTATATCATTTCTAAATCCTTGATACATCATTATATATGAGATGAGTCCAAGGGCAATTAGTTTTCGAATCCTTCGGTTCCATAACTGCGAAGGTTGCGTACGAAAGGTGGGTATCGCGTTGCATCAAATTGATGGTGTCGAATTGGTAGAATTCGACCTTGCTAGCGGAAATGTTACGCTATCCACTTCTAAACACCCTGAAGTGATCAGATACGCTATTGAGCGCAAAACCAAGAAAAATGTCATCATTTTGTCTCAAGAAATAAACCCTAGAACCCAAAACCCTAATTTTACGGGACCTCATCAAGGTACCATCAACGTTCAAGAATTAGCTGAAACCTTGCTTAGAGTGTCTCACGCCGAAGGACTAAATAACGTCGAGTTGGTCGGAGATCTGAATTCCAATTCATTCAGACTCAATTTCAATCAGCGATTACCGGACGCTAGTAGTGTTTATACGGGGGATGCTGACTACGAGTTTCTTTTTCCGCCACCGCGAACAATCAGGGAGCCATCAGGGCCACAAGTACCCTTCCCGGAGCCAGGAGATCAAGGACAGGTGTATGGGTATCCCCCGGAGTTTTATGGATTGTGTACAACTTGTAGCCATGATCATCAAAATAGGTGTTGCGCCATTCTTTGACAAAGTTAGTGCATGCAATCACTTTCGATTACTTGTATTTCTTTCGTTATATTATTATTGTTGTTATTTTGTAGTAAGATATAGCTGTGAGTTGGAAGGTTTTGAATTTATTTATACTAGTTGACAATTATTATTGTTGTGTTATACACATGTTTCTTTCTTTCTTTTCATTGGAGACATGTTTGAATCTTATATCTGCAAGGTGAATAAAATATAAGGGTCAATTTGCATATCAACATTATGTATTATCAAGAAATCAAAAATCATATAAGTAAATAATTTAAATTGTTGCAAGCTGTTAATTAATGATAAAACAATTGTTGCGTGTATTAGATATTTGTAGTTAACACTTAGTACCGACACAACTACAACTATAATTAACTTATTTGAATCCCCCACTTGTGGTGGAGTGGTGGAAAGAACTTTGGGTTTCCTTGGAGACCCGGGTTCGATCCCCACCCGCTGCATTTGGGGGACGTCCCAATGATGGATTGTTTCCTTCTGAGGTATGGAGCGGTCTTGAGGGCAACCCGGTTTTACCCAACTGTTACCCCAGCAACATGTGTGGGGGCAGCATGGTTTCCGGGCGGAAGTCAGCTCACGCGCCGGCCGGGGCCCGATCGAACATCGCGTCCGGAGATGCGGGGTTGACGGGGACATGTCTAAGACATGTCATCGGAGACCAATCGGTCTTGTACAGAAAGTCTCCTTCCAAAAAAAAATTAACTTATTTGATAGAAAACGTGTTCATATGCGCACCTTTTCATTTGGACAAGCATGTGGGAAAATTATCGCCAATGAAGCCTAGCTCAATTGGTGAAAATTGGGGGAGCTAGAGCTGAGGTCAAGTGGAGGTTGGGGGTTCGACTCCGGTTGAGCGCGTATTTACCACTTGTGGAGTGATTTACCTATATAGGGTACCAAGGACTTGTTGGGCCTCGGCCCGGCCCCTTAGACCTGGTAAATCGATACCGTTCTAAAAAAAATGTGGGAAAATTATCAAAACAGCCGTTTGATCAAAAAAGTTTATCGAAATAGACAATTTTCTTTTTAACTTTTCAGACTTGTTTCCACTAATCATGTGTCGACACGTAATCCGTAACTATGCGGCAACTTGGCGGACATTAGCCAGCACCTAGTCATCATTTAGCCGGTGGTAGAGCGGGCACTGGAATTTATAAGGGTGAGAGGGGCACTCCCCTCTTAGGGAAGTCTCCTCTCTTACGCACACCCAATCTGGTTATGCCACATCAACTCCCTTTTTAAACTCCTCTCATACCCCAATTTTTTGGCCGCACTCCCCTCTTAGGTGACATTTTATTTTTTTTTTTGTTTTTTTTATTTGTTGTAATTATGCATGTTTATAAATTAAAAAAATTTAAATAAAATTTAATAAAAGACATTTCATTAAATTAAAAATAAAAATTACATTCAAACTAGAAAAATAAAAATTACATTCAAACTAAAAAAAATAAAAATTACATTCAAACTAGAAAAATATAAAAACAAACTACTCGTCGTCGGAACTCACTTCAAGGTGAGGTAGATCTAAACGTCCGAGATGCTCAACGAGATCGTGTTTTAGTCTCCAATGCGTTTCTTCGTCAATGAGCTCGCTATAAGCTGTATCATCGAATACGGGTTCGACTGGAGGATCTTGAATGTGTACCGGTGCTATCGCCCTTCCTTCGTCTTTTATAATCATGTTATGTAAAATAAGGCACGTATACACGATGGACCTTCTCTTTTTCACCGTTCTCGAACGCATTGGACGATTTAGTATTCCCCACTTCGCCTTTAACACACCAAACGCCCGTTCCACATCTTTTCTTGCGGCCTCGTGTTGCCTCTTGAACTTTTTTTCATTCGGGATGTGAGGATATGGAAAAGACTTCACAAACACGGACGAGCTAGGGTAGATCACATCAGTAAGATAATACCTGCGTTTGTATAAGTGGTCGTTCACCTGAAATGGACAATTTGGCGCCGTTCCGTTTCGTTGAGTAAGAAATAATGGAGATTGTTGCAGCACGTTGATGTCGTTTTGTGAACCCGCCGGGCCACAAAAAGCATGCCAAATCCACAAATCTTGAAACGCCACCGCTTCTAACATAACCGTCGGGTATTGATAATCGTCTCTCATATATTGTCCACGCAATTCTGTGGGGCACATTCTCCAGACGAAGTGTGTACAATCCAGACTACCCAACATACCAGGTAGGTGATGCCTCCCCTCATGAGCCTGATACAATAGCGCAACGTCGTGGCTCGTTGGTCTACGTAAGAATTCACCGACATACATTGTACAGACCGTCTCGCAGAAATATTCAAGGCACTCACGAGAGGTCCTTTCAGACATATTTAAATACTCGTCGTTTTCGTCTGGTGGGTTACTGGTTGCAAGTTGTTTAATCGCAGAAGTAACCTTTTGCAACGGCGTGAAACTTTTCTTCATTCTCCCGTCCAAGCCCTCTTGAAACCACTCGTTATTCGCTTCCACGTCACTAACAATTTTTAGGAACAAAGACTTGGACATACGAAACCTCTGACGAAAAATATCGGCATTAAATTTTGGATTTTCTACAAAATAATCGGCCATGAGTGTTTCGTGGCCACCCACACGATCTCGACGGACAATTTTTTTTTTACTAGACGATGCCGTGCCTAGTAGCTCCGCTTGTTGGATGAGATTTTGGAAGAAAATTAAACTACCATCGCTTGACGATGAATCTTCATCGTCGGGAAAGTCGGGCAGGGGAGGAAAAAACGGGAACTTGGAATCCATTTTTTTAAAGATTGGTTAAAAAATTAGATGAGTTGAATGGGTAAGAGTTGTTTTGGGTTTGAAAAATAAAAAGATTAAAGAGGTAGTATTTATAGGGTTAGGAAATTATTATTTTTTTTATAATAAATAACGGCTATATAGCCGTTAACATTCAAAGCTTTCATCGGTGAACAAGCCCCGACCCACCTCCCCGAATTCGGTCCCCGTCTTGATGGCGCCGGTGTTCCCGAGCGGGGACTTCGGTCACCGCACCCACTCCCCGCTGGTGCCCCTCTCACCCTAAAGGAGTGTGATAAATATAACCAAGATAAAGATTAATATACCAAAAGTCAAATTTAATAATGATCAACTATTTTATTCTGTTATTTTATTATAACGTTAAAAGTAATAATTATGTTTTATTATAAAGACAAAAGTAATAATTATGTTTTTTATCTTATTTTATTTTACAATACTTTTGTTACTTTTTTATATTTTTGTTATACTATTATTAGTATTAATATCAATATTAATAAATAAATAATCAAGACCCTTTATTATAAATACGAAAGTGAAAAAGTTAATCATAAATAAATAACGAGTCTCTAATAAAACAGTAAACATGCAAACATTAAAACAATTAATCACCTAGTATTATTTTGAAAAAGAATATTGAGAATTGGTGAAAATCTACCAAAAGGAACCCGGTGAAAAAAGTTACTGATTCCGCCACTGGTTCTAGTATGTCCAAAAGAATATCGACACCTGTTTTATATTTAATCAAAATCATAAAAACAAAAATTTCGGTCCTGATGTTGTTTAGTTAGAATTGGTTCGGTTCATCAGAGTAGTGGTATGACACTGACACTTGCGAGAACTAGTTCTTGAAACTTACAACTCACCAAAACCCTAATAATTGCGGGATCAACAACAATGCAGTTAGACCATGTGTAGTGGGATCAACCGATAAATGTTGAATTCGAACAAAAAATCTATGCTAGAGGAGTTCAAACACTTGTTACTATACTAGGCCAAAGATTTTTAATTTCTTATTAACATACATCGTTCCACTAAATAGTTTTGGGACGTTAAATAAAGGGATCAACTAACTATTGTAGTCTATATATTAAGGATTTAAGGTAATCAAATAATTGAAAATCATTTACATAATACAATTTTATGTGCATAAAATGCAACCAAACATGCCACGGTTCGATGTTTCTTTGTTTTACAAAATGAGGAAAACGTATAATATTTTTTTTACGTCTTTTTGACATTTTATTGGTCATCTAGTTTTTTCTTATTTGATCGTAAGATAACTTTTTGTAAAAGAAAAGTTAGTATAACTCCAATCATGTTTACACTTTTCGTAAGATAACTTTTTGTAAAGAGTAAATTTCAAAGTTCGTCCTTTATGTATGTCTAAAATATCAAAGTATGTCCTTTGTCTTTAATAACCTCAGAAAACATACTTAATGTTTGAAAAACCAATCAGGTTATGTCCTTTACCCTAAACCTAGTTTGTTTTCCCAGTTAATTCAGGTCATGTGTGAAGCACATGAGGGTATATTGGTCATTTTACCCTAAATACTAAAAAAATTATAAAAAATTCAGATATCTCTCTCTCTCTCTGAACGCATATCTTTATTTCATCAAACAAACACAACATCTCCTTTCATCACCACATCAAACAAACACAACATCTCCTTTCATCACCAGCTCCAGCAAATCTGTTGACAACCACCATCACGAGCATCATCTGCCAACACCAAATCGGACAACCATCATCACGAGCACCACCTACCACCACCCCCTCATCTAAAAAAACAAATCCTCTATACCTACCATCCTTCAGATCTGAACTCACCATCCAAGATTTGAGTCAAATCTGTTCGGGGAAGAAAGGATGGTGGACGGTGGTGGTGTTACCGGAGAAGAAAACGGTGTTGTTTAGAGAATTTTGGCTATACCTTCTGATGGATGTTGTTGTGACGGAGTGGATGGTCACTGTAATCGGACACTTCAATGGAGAGTTTTGGGGAATTTTTGCTTGTCACCAGGTGTAGTATGAACTTTTTCTGAACAAAGTTTAGAGATCTCCAAAGTTTATTATATAGTGTTTTGGACTTTTGGCTCCAAAATCTGAGCAGTAGACACACTCTATGCTGTCAACAGATGAGTTAATTTCTTTTTGTGTTGAATTGTCAGCTAGTTGGAAACCTTTTGAGTCTTGCTCTGTTGAAGGATGGAACGGTGTGGGTTTGCTTTTTGGGTTTGTTTAAAAAAAAAACTAGATCTTGGTTTGATTAAAGTGGGTATTGATAAAGGGAAATCAGATCGGTGGTGGTGGTGATGGTGGTGGCAGGTGAGTTATGGTGGTGGTGGGGGTAGGTGAGAGAGAGAAGGAGAAGGGTTAATAATGTCTGTATGTAAATATATAGATTGGGGGTTTGGATGTGTGAATCTAGATTGGGGTTTGGATGTGTGAATCTAGATTGGGGGTTAGTAACTGAATCTGGATTCGCAGTGGTGGTGGTCGTGCGGCGAGAGAGGTGGGTGGTGGTGGTGGCGGCGGCAGGTGGGTGGTGGTTAGGTGGTTGTGGTGGTGGGTGATTAGAATGAGAAAAATGATTTACAGTGGTGCTTTAGGATATTTATATATTTTTTATTTAGGGTAAAATGACCAATATACCCTCATGTGCTTCTCACATGACCTGAATTAACTGGGAAAACAAACTAGGTTTAGGGTAAAGGACATAACCTGATTGGTTTTTCAAACATTAAGTATGTTTTCTGAGGTTATTAAAGACAAAGGACATACTTTGATAATTTAGACATACATAAAGGATGAACTTTGAAATTTACTCTTTTGTAAAAGAAAACATTTTTTTTAATATTTTTTTTAATGTTTTTTTTATAACATTTTATGTAACGTTTATGTTGTTACATGTATATTTGAAAAAGGAAATAAAAAGGATCAAAGTTAGAGAGAGAAAGAGTATGAAAGATGAATTATGGTATAGGTTTGAAAAAAAATACGAGAGAGGAAAAGAGTTTTTTTTTGTTCTAGGTTTTTTTTTTTTTGAAAAGAGAACTTTATAAAAACACAGCCAGCCTAAAAAAAAAACCAGGACCGCGCTACCAACCAATTACAACAATTAAAACGAATTGAGACACCAATCCCTCCAAACTATCTCCCTATACTCCGATCTATGCTTCAGCCAAAAAAACCCAAAGGATCTAACAACACCAAAAATATCTACACTATCAACTCTACCGTTCCCAAAAATCTTTTCATTCCTAGCTTTCCATATCGCCCAACACACGATAACAAGCAACCCTCGTATAATCTCTGTCACGGCCCCCGACCCAGTTTAACCCTGTTCAGGTGCTGCGGGACAGAAAATCCCGTGGTATTTATTTAATTGAGTTAACAGCGGAAGATTTTACCAGGATCTTTTTAAAACTGAAATTTCCCGATTATTTTATTTCACAATTCGGGATAAACCCCGGTAGTGCTTCACGGCACTTTTCCTGGATCACAACAGATCACCTGAAACATGTTTGAAAAAGGTTTTGTCAGCGGGAAATACTGGTGAATCATTCTTTTTACTAAAACGACGCATTTGTTATAATTTACAGTATTAAGAGCGATTACAATGTTTCCATATATCAACCAACTACCCACAGTATTTGTCACTCGAACATCCATTGGTAACCTTAGAGTCCAATGGTGTCTGTGACTATGGTCATATCACCCCTTGGCTAACTCGTTGTCCAATGGTGAAGGTTATCAAGTAATGTATACAAAACCCCACATACCGGCTGTAATTTGGTGATTACAAAGACTTAATCCCTGTAATTATAACTTTGAAAACATTTAAGAATTTATAAAGTACTTTGATAAAAAGAGAATGACTCTCATTGCAGATTTATATGAGCAGAGCTTAGCCTACTGATTAGCCTTTTAACCTAAATTTAATAACATGCACACGAACTCGGTTAGTAACTAATACAACATTTACGATAACTCACGAGATTAAACCTTTACAACAAATGACAAAGTGCGATACTTAAACATCCATCGATTTAACGACGAATGACAAAGCATAAACCCTAATGTGGGCAGCACTTAAACATCCATTGGATAGTTTAATCAATCGGACATTGAATCGTAGCAGCGATCGAGTTAATACCCGGTATCGGAGCAGCGCCTCGCTAATATTGAAAGTAAATTCGACTTTAGGACTGTAGCAATTCGTTTTTGAAAGTTTGTTTCGACACCAGTGGACTGTGCATGCAACAAGCTATTTATAGCTAAAAATTGAGGCCTCACGCGGCCCGCGTGGCCGCCTAGTCTATGTTTAGGCTTGATTGGTCACGAGTAGGTTCGACAGATGGCTGATACGTGGCTCGGGAATACTTATACGGTCAAACCCAGGGTTAACGCGGCCTGCGTAAGGTATGCTTAACCTTTACGCGGCCCGCCTGGGAACCAGAATTTTGTTTTTCTTGATTTTAAATATGGTTTAGGGTTTCTGGCATCCGGGGTTTTACTTACGGGTATTTTTAGGAAAATTTTGAGAGTCCTTACATCCTCCCCACCTTATTTAAAATCTCGTCCTCGAGATTTATTGGAATAAGTGAGGATATTTTCGCTTTATCTCCGATTCTAGCTCCCAAGTGTATTCAGATCCTCTCTTTGAATCCCACTTAACTTTGACCAGTACTAGCCGCTTGTGCTTGAGAAACTTGATCTTTCTATCTTCTATTTGCAATGGCTTCTCAACAAATTTTAACTTTTCATTTACCTCTATATCTTGAAGAGTTACTACCAGAGATTCGTCTGATAGGCATTTCTTGAGGTTGGATACATGAAATACGTCATGTACTCCAGCTAACTCTTCTGGTAGTTGTAAACGATAAGCAACTGGTCCTATATGTTGGATCACTAAAAATGGTCCTACGTATCTTGGACTTAACTTTCCTTTCTTACTGAATCGAACTACTCCTTTCCAAGGAGATATTTTTAAAAGTACCTTGTCTCCGACTTGGAATTCTAACGGCTTGCGTCGATTGTCGGCATAACTCTTCTGGCGATCTCGAGCCGTCTTTAATCTTTCCTTGATTTGTGTGATCTTGTCGGTAGTTTCTTGCATAATCTCCGGACCTGATAATTGATTTTCTCTTATTTCTGCCCAACAAACTGGAGTTCTGCACTTTCTTCTATACAGTGCCTCGAATGGGGCAGCTTCAATGCTTGAATGATAACTATTGTTATAAGAGAATTCAATTAAGGGTAAGTGGTCATCCCAATTTCCACCAAAATCTATTACACATGCTCGGAGCATGTCTTCCAGAGTTTGTATCGTCCTTTCACTTTGCCCGTCTGTTTGTGGATGATATGCAGTACTCAAATTTAGTCGAGTTCCTATTGCTTCTTGGAAACTTGTCCAAAAATGGGAAGTAAAACGACTATACCTATCTGAAACAATGGAGAGTGGAACTCCATGTAAGGATACTACTTCATCTACATACAACTTTGCCAACCTTTCCATGCTAAAGGTTTCTTTCATTGGTAGAAAGTGAGCTGATTTGGTTAATCGATCCACAATTACCCAAATCGCATCATTACCTTTTCTGGTTTTGGGTAACTTAGTAACAAAATCCATTGTTATGAGTTCCCATTTCCATACAGGCATCTCTAGTTGTTGTAGTAGACCTGAAGGTTTCTGGTGTTCTGCCTTAACTTGTGAACAAGTAAGACATTTAGAAACATATCGAGCTATATCCTTTTTCATCCCTATCCACCAAAAGTTATTTCTTAAATCTTGGTACATTTTATTGTTTCCTGGATGCATAGTATACCTAGATTTATGAGCTTCTTCTAGTATCTTATGCCTTAAATCTCCTTGCTTAGGTACCCAAATCCTTTTCTTGTGGAATCTCCAAATTCCATCACTTCCTTGCTCTAATTCTTTTATTTTTCCCTTCATTCCTTCAGCATCATCCTTGTTTGTTGTTTCTTGAAAATGCTTTAGTTGTTCCATTAAATCTAACTGTAGATTTAATCTAAGAGTAAGAACGCGTCGTTGTTTCTCATGGTACTTACGACTTAAGGCATCTGCAACTACATTTGCCTTTCCTTCGTGATACTGAATATCACAGTCGCAGTCACTTAGGATTTCCATCCATCTCCTTTGCCTCATGTTTAACTCTTTTTGCCCAAATATATATCTTAAACTTTTGTGATCCGTATAGACAGTAAATTTACTTCCGTACAGATAATGTCTCCAAATCTTAAGGGCAAAAATTACGGCTCCTAATTCTAAATCATGAGTCGTATAGTTCTCCTCGTGCTTTTTCAATTGCCTTGATGCATACGCAATTACCTTCTTGCGTTGCATAAGCACACATCCTAATCCTAGCTTTGAAGCATCACAGTAAACTTCAAAATCTTCTGTTCCTTCCGGTAAGGCTAGGATTGGAGCATTTGTTAATTTCTGCTTCAAGATCCCCATTCAAACTTAACTGCTTTATAGGTTAGCTTAGTTAATTGTAACACCCTAGAATTTAAACCCTTGATTTTAAACAAAATATAGTTAAGTACATGACTTTCATTTACAAAATTTAATAATAACCATGACCTTAGTCGAGTAATGACTAAGATACAAAATTTGTCAACTGTTTAAAATGTAATAACAACCATACACAAAGACTACAAAAGATCTAAAACGTTGCGGAAGCTTCAAAATAGAGTGTTCGGTTCTTCAGTTTATCACTTGATCGCCATCCTTAAGAACTACCAATTTACCTATGATCAAGACCATCGAAGACGTTAGTTTTGATGTTATTATGTGATATAGTTCCAAGAATTTAACATCAAAGTTGAAATAACAAAATATAAAAGTTTAATCTGGGTCCACCGTAAATTACGGTATCACCGTAATTTACGGTGAGTCTTGGATTTGTATGATCACCGTAAATCAGTAGGTCCATACCGTAACAAGTGTACCCTTCACCGTAAATTACGGTAATACCGTAATTTACGGTGGTACGTGGGAATTCCATGTCTTGTTTGTTTTGTTCATGTCCCTCGAACCCAACTCTTGGAACTTACTTTTCTAACAACTACTACATCAGATTCTAGCAATTCTAACATGTTATATATATATATATCAAGCAATATCAAAGAACAATCAATCATAATCCGGAGTCTTAATCATGTTTTACTTGATTATATTTGACCCGTTTGGCTCATCTACGAAACCTCCTCTATGACGACTACCAACGGATATCAGCCGAGATTAATAAATCAATCAATATAACAGTTTCATCGTTTAATTTAATCGATTCTTATTCAAGAATTCAATTACACATTAAATCATCAAGTCCAATAAATGTAACGGTTCAAGTTACATACCTTAGCGCACGCCCTTCAACCGTGAATCCCCACCGGCTTGTCCACTTGACGTTCCGGTATCTTGTCCTATAGAGTTCAGTTCAATACATGTTTAGAACTCTTTTCATATCATAATTCGCATAATACACCGGACATCATGATTATGCATTTAAGCTTGAAATTTCATATTTTTAAGCCTTCAAAGAGGCATTTCAACAAACACTTCATATGCAGAATTTTTATATCTTTAGAAATCAACTTCTTAGCTTGCTAATTAGCTAACTTGACAACAATAGAATCCTCCTATATTGTTTTAAACATCATATCTTTCTGGAATCACTTTCAACAATCAAATTACACTAGGATAACCCTTCTTAACCCTAGTGTTCATCAACATCATGTAAAACCCCTAACCCACCTTCAAGGTGTTCATGGAATTTTCTGAAATTGAACATGATTTCATATGTAGTTGTCTAGGTTTTACTTCTAGTCACTACATCATCTCTAATCTCATCAAACAACACACATGCAACATCTAATCTTAGATTTCCAAAATCATGAGAATTTCAAACAAAAGATTAACACGAAATTTTTACATACCTTATGATCCTCTTGTGATGAGGATCGATAATCTAAACTCGGATTTCGTTTTGGATTAGAATTGCATCTTCAATTTAAGAGTTTTTGTGAGATTAGGGTTCTTGGATTGGGGGTGTCGCCCCCTGCTTCTTTCTGATCGACCAACACCCATGTTTGGGGTGTTTGGTTTATTTTTATTTGTCCCATTTTAATTAAGTTTTAGAGTTAACAACTATGGTCCCTCTATTTTGTTCAACATATAGTTTGATAGCTTTTAATCACTCTATAAGCTATTTCTAGACTAGTTAACTAACTAGGTTAAAATTCTTAGTTAGTAAACTCCCATTTTTTATGCTTTATAATTCCGATATAATGTCTTATATTTTCGGGGTGTTACAAGTCCACCCCTCTTAAAAAGGGTTTCGTCCCCGAAACCAAGGTACGTACCAAATAGTGTAGGATGAAGACGTCGCATCTCCTCTTCGGACTCCCATGTAGTGTCCGAACCTTTCCTATGCTCCCATTTGACTTTGACTTGGTCAATTTGTTTATTTCGTAAACGTTTGACCTTTCTGTCTAAAATTTTAACCGGTCTCACCACATAATTTAGACTATTATCCACTTCGATATCGTCGTAATGGATATATGTCGTTTCGTCTGCTAGGCACTTTCTTAATTGCGATACATGAAACGTGCCATGGATCCCACTCAGCTCCTCCGGTAGTTCAAGACGGTAAGCTACCTTGCCAACTCTTCCAATAATTTTAAATGGCCCGATAAACCTTGGGCTTAACTTCCCCTTCTTTCTAAATCTAATAACACCTTTCCATGGGGACACTTTTAGCATGACCATGTCACCGACTTGAAATTCAATTGGCCTTTTTCTTTTATCAACATACGCCTTTTGCCTGTCTTGAGCCGCTTTCAAGTGTGCCCGAACTTTATCGATCTTTTCGTTAGTGGCTCGTACTATGTCTTGGTGGGCGAGTTCGCGTGGACCCACTTCACCCCAACAAACCGGGGTTCGACACTTCCTACCGTAAAGCAGTTCGTATGGTGCCATTTTAATACTAGATTGGTAACTGTTGTTATACGAAAACTCAACTAACGGTAGGTGAACATCCCAACTGCCTCCAAAGTCGATTATACATGCCCGTAGCATGTCTCCCAATATTTGTATCGTTCTTTCACTTTGTCCATCCGTTTGAGGATGATACGCAGTGCTTATGAACAATTTGGTCCCCATTTGTTCTTGGAAATCACGCCAGAAATTCGAAGTAAACCGGGTATCCCTATCGGACACGATGGACACCGGCACTCCATGACGTGCTATGATTTCATTGGTATAGACTTCTGACATCTTTTCTGACGTGTATGTCTCACGAATCGGAATGAAGTGAGCACTTTTCGTCAATCTGTCCACCACTACCCATATGGCATCAAAACCACGATTCGTCTTAGGCAGCTTGGTTAACAGGTCCATTGTAATATGTTCCCATTTCCAAACCGAAATTTCTAACGGTTGGAGTTTACCGTATGGTTTCTGGTGCTCCGCCTTGACTTGTAAACATGTCAAGCATTTTTCCACATATTTCGCCACGTCTCTCTTCATTCCAGGCCACCAATAATTTTGTTTCAAATCATTGTACATCTTGGTCGCACCCGGATGAATTGAATAACGGGATTTATGAGCTTCATCAAGTAGAAGCGCCTTTACTCCACAGGTATGTGGGACCCATATCCTTCCGGATCGAGTCTTTAACCCGTGATTCCCATCCGACAAGTCTTTCAACTGACCAATTATTCTTTCCTTCTTCCAATTCTCTTCTTTTACTGCTTCTAATTGTGCTTCTCGAATACGTTCAAGTATACCCGAGGTTACCACGAGTTGCATCGACCTCACTCGTATTGGGACATAGTCCGCTTTTCTGCTTATAGCATCCGCTACCACATTTGCCTTTCCGGGGTGATAGTGTATCTCACAATCGTAGTCTTTCACCGTTTCCAGCCATCGCCTTTGCCGCATATTCAACTCCTTCTGATCGAAGAAGTATTTCAAACTTTTGTGATCGGTGAATATGGTGCACTTTACCCCATACAAGTAATGTCTCCATATTTTTAATGCAAACACTACCGCTGCCAATTCGAGATCGTGCGTGGGGTATTTCTTCTCGTGCATCTTCAATTGTCTCGAGGCATAGGCTATTACCTTGCCCCGTTGCATCAACACGCAACCGAGCCCCGATAACGAAGCATCTGAATAGACCATCATGTCTTCGACTCCGTCCGGCAATGTCAGTACCGGAGCTTGAGTTAGCCTTTCTTTTAGCATCCGAAACGCTTTTTCTTGATCGACTCCCCAAACAAACTTTGCTTTCTTTTGGGTTAGCTTTGTTAGCGGCGATGCAATCTTGGAGAAATCTTGAATGAATCTCCTATAATATCCAGCAAGCCCCAAAAAGCTTCTAATTTCGGAAGGGTTCTTCGGGGGATTCCATTTTGACACCGCCTCTATCTTTGACGGATCCACCAAAACTCCATCGGCACTTATGACATGACCGAGAAATTGTACCTCTTGTAACCAAAAGGCACATTTAGAAAATTTTGCATAAAGCTTCTCTCTTCTAAGTGTCTCTAACACTTCTTGCAAGTGGCGTGCGTGTTCGGCTTCACTTTTCGAATACACCAAGATATCATCGATAAACACGATGACCGACTTATCCAACATTGGCTTGCAAACCCGGTTCATGAGGTCCATGAATGCCGCGGGTGCATTTGTTAGCCCAAATGACCTCACGAGAAATTCGTAATGTCCGTATCTTGTGCGAAAAGCCGTCTTCGGCACATCTTCTTCTTTGACCTTTAGTTGGTGATACCCCGACCTAAGGTCAATTTTTGAGAACCAACTTGCGCCTTGTAGTTGGTCAAATAAGTCGTCTATCCTCGGGAGCGGGTATCGGTTCTTTACCGTGAGTTTGTTTAACTCCCGATAATCGATACACATGCGCATACTCCCGTCCTTCTTTCTCACAAACAACACCGGTGCGCCCCAAGGAGACACACTCGGCCTTATGAATCCTTTATCAAGCAAATCTTGAATTTGGGACATCAGTTCTTGTAATTCCGACGGTGCAAGTCGGTACGGGGCTTTTGCCACAGGTTTCGCGCCCGGAATCAATTCGATCCCGAACTCTACTTCCCGTTCAGGCGGTATCCCCGGTAAATCTTCCGGAAAACATCTTCATAATCCCGTACTATCGGTACATCTCCAATCTTCTGTGATTCTTTCTCGGTCTCATTTGCATAAATTATGAATGCTTTGCATCCTCGCTTCATGAGCTTGTGAGCTTTCAACATCGAACATACTATGGGGTTGCCTCGTTTTTCGCCATAAATGGTGACGTGTTTTCCGCTCGGAGATGTTAGTTTTATCTCTTTGCGAAAACACACGACTTTTGCATGGTATTGAGATAGCCAATCCATCCCCACGACTACTTGGAATTCTCCCATCGACATCGGGATTAGATTTATCAAATATTCTTCATCGTCGATGCTCAGTTTGCAATTTTCACATACATCACAAACAATAAAGCTTTTGTTATTACCTATCTCTACTTCTAAAGGCACATGTAATTTTGTTAAAATAAATGAAGGATGTCGAATAAACCCATATGAAACAAAGGATTTATTCGCACCCGTATCAAATAACACGTGTGCGGGAATTGAATTTACAGCAAATATACCTGAGACCACATCAGGTTCAATCTTCGCTTCTGCGGCAGTTAGTTGGAAAGATCTTGCCTTTGCTTTCGGGGCTTCACCTTTCGATTCTTGCCCATCTTTCTTTCCAACCAGTTCCGGGCATTCCGACTTTTTGTGACCCGTTCGATAACAATTGTAACAAACCGTCACCTTCTCCGGGCATGACATAGCCATATGTCCCTTTTTCTTGCATATAGGACAAGGCTTATCCTTGTAACGACATTCGCCCTTATGATTCTTCCCACAAATTTTGCAACCTGATGTACTACCTTTAGCATCTGATTTCTTTGCGGATTCATTCGTTCTTGCTTTCTTGGCAGAGCTTGGATTCACATCTTGTGCCCTTCGTTCACCCCGTTCTATACTCTTCTTCAATTCAATCTCCCTTTCCCGAGCAGCATTGACAATCTCGGTAAGGGTCTCATACTTTGAAGGGGTTATGAATTCTCTATACTCCGCGCTTAGCATGTTATGATAATAATAGACCTTTTGCTCTTCATTCGTTATCAAATCATCACAGAACTTCATCTTGTCCATAAACATCCCCGTGATCTTGTCTATGGATTCACCTTTGTGTCTGAGTTGCATGAATTCTTCCTTGATTTTATTCACGACCGCCTTGGGACTATGGTGTTTAAGAAACGGCGTCTTAAACTCCTCCCAAGTCATGGCCTTAACCGTTTCACTTCCGATCTCCTTCTTTTTGTTATCCCACCAATCTTTCGCTTGACTCCTTAGTTGACCCGTACCATAAGCTACGTAGTCTTCTTCGTCACAGTGGGTTCTCTCGAATACCCCTTCGATGTCACTTAGCCATCGTTGGCACACTATCGGGTCAACCTCCCCATTATATGTTGGTGGTTTACAAGCCATGAATTCCTTGTATGAACAAGGCTTTCGTCCTCCTCGCTTTTCCTTTGCTACATTTGAATCTTCTTCTAGTTTCTTGATTCTATCTTCTACTATTGATAAAACCGTGTTTTGGATTTTATCAATAAAGCCCGACAAACTGTTTTCGATCGCCTTTCCAACCTCTTCGGCAATCACTTCCCTCACTTGTTCGGTGACTCTTGGCACCGCATTATCATTGTCTCCATCAGCCATCTCGATTTCTGAAATGTTTACATAGATTGTTAAACATTCCATTTATAACACCTGCTTTACTTGTTTTGATTTAATCAAGTTCATAACTTGATTTAATCATTCTTGTTTCGATTCAATCAAGTTCGTAACTTGATTTGATAATTCTTGTTTCCATTCAATCAAGTCCGTAACTTGATTTGATCATTCTTGTTTCGATTCAATCAAGTCCGTAACTTGATTTGATAATTCTTGTTTCTATTCAATCAAGTCCGTAACTTGATTTGATCATTCTTGTTTCATGCATTTCTTGTTTTTGAGTGAGCTTACACACTCTTTTCATGCATATTGTTCATTTCTCATTCCATACATAGTACATAATTTATTAACAAAACAAGTTAATTCTTACCGGACGATCGATCAAGCTTGAACCGTACACTTATTGACAACCATGAGCTCTGATTACCAACTTGTAACACCCTAGAATTTAAACCCTTGATTTTAAACAAAATATAGTTAAGTACATGACTTTCATTTACAAAATTTAATAATAACCATGACCTTAGTCGAGTAATGACTAAGATACAAAATTTGTCAACTGTTTAAAATGTAATAACAACCATACACAAAGACTACAAAAGATCTAAAACGTTGCGGAAGCTTCAAAATAGAGTGTTCGGTTCTTCAGTTTATCACTTGATCGCCATCCTTAAGAACTACCAATTTACCTATGATCAAGACCATCGAAGACGTTAGTTTTGATGTTATTATGTGATATAGTTCCAAGAATTTAACATCAAAGTTGAAATAACAAAATATAAAAGTTTAATCTGGGTCCACCGTAAATTACGGTATCACCGTAATTTACGGTGAGTCTTGGATTTGTATGATCACCGTAAATCAGTAGGTCCATACCGTAACAAGTGTACCCTTCACCGTAAATTACGGTAATACCGTAATTTACGGTGGTACGTGGGAATTCCATGTCTTGTTTGTTTTGTTCATGTCCCTCGAACCCAACTCTTGGAACTTACTTTTCTAACAACTACTACATCAGATTCTAGCAATTCTAACATGTTATATATATATATATCAAGCAATATCAAAGAACAATCAATCATAATCCGGAGTCTTAATCATGTTTTACTTGATTATATTTGACCCGTTTGGCTCATCTACGAAACCTCCTCTATGACGACTACCAACGGATATCAGCCGAGATTAATAAATCAATCAATATAACAGTTTCATCGTTTAATTTAATCGATTCTTATTCAAGAATTCAATTACACATTAAATCATCAAGTCCAATAAATGTAACGGTTCAAGTTACATACCTTAGCGCACGCCCTTCAACCGTGAATCCCCACCGGCTTGTCCACTTGACGTTCCGGTATCTTGTCCTATAGAGTTCAGTTCAATACATGTTTAGAACTCTTTTCATATCATAATTCGCATAATACACCGGACATCATGATTATGCATTTAAGCTTGAAATTTCATATTTTTAAGCCTTCAAAGAGGCATTTCAACAAACACTTCATATGCAGAATTTTTATATCTTTAGAAATCAACTTCTTAGCTTGCTAATTAGCTAACTTGACAACAATAGAATCCTCCTATATTGTTTTAAACATCATATCTTTCTGGAATCACTTTCAACAATCAAATTACACTAGGATAACCCTTCTTAACCCTAGTGTTCATCAACATCATGTAAAACCCCTAACCCACCTTCAAGGTGTTCATGGAATTTTCTGAAATTGAACATGATTTCATATGTAGTTGTCTAGGTTTTACTTCTAGTCACTACATCATCTCTAATCTCATCAAACAACACACATGCAACATCTAATCTTAGATTTCCAAAATCATGAGAATTTCAAACAAAAGATTAACACGAAATTTTTACATACCTTATGATCCTCTTGTGATGAGGATCGATAATCTAAACTCGGATTTCGTTTTGGATTAGAATTGCATCTTCAATTTAAGAGTTTTTGTGAGATTAGGGTTCTTGGATTGGGGGTGTCGCCCCCTGCTTCTTTCTGATCGACCAACACCCATGTTTGGGGTGTTTGGTTTATTTTTATTTGTCCCATTTTAATTAAGTTTTAGAGTTAACAACTATGGTCCCTCTATTTTGTTCAACATATAGTTTGATAGCTTTTAATCACTCTATAAGCTATTTCTAGACTAGTTAACTAACTAGGTTAAAATTCTTAGTTAGTAAACTCCCATTTTTTTATGCTTTATAATTCCGATATAATGTCTTATATTTTCGGGGTGTTACATTAATGGTACAACTATCTTTGAAAAATCCTTAATAAACCGTCTATAATATCCGGCTAAACCTATCAAACTTCTAATTTTCATTGCGGATTGCGGAACCTTCCATTTGGTAATTGCTTCTATTTTAGCAGGATCTACGTGAATACCTTCGTGATTCACCATGTGTCCTAGGAATTGCACTTCTTGCAGCCAAAATTCACATTTCGAGAATTTGGCGTAAAGCTTTTCTTTTCTTAACAAAGTTAAGAGTGCATGTAAGTGCTGACAATGTTCGTCCTGACTTTTGGAATAAATAAGTATATCGTCGATAAAGACAATTAAAAATTTATCCAAGTACGGTTTACAGATTCTATTCATCATGTCCATGAATGCGGCAGGTGCATTCGTTAGTCCAAAGGGCATGACTGTAAACTCGTAATGACCATACCTAGTTCTGAAAGCAGTTTTAGGTATGTCTTCTTCTTGTACCTTCAATTGATGGTATCCGGAGCGTAAGTCGATCTTAGAAAAGTATCTAGCTCCTTGAAGTTGATTGAAAAGATCATCAATCCTAGGTAATGGGTATCGATTCTTAATTGTAACCTTATTTAATTCTCTATAATCAGTACACATTCTCATCGAACAATCCTTCTTCTTTACAAACAACACGGGTGCTCCCCAAGGGGATGAACTAGGTTGTATGAAACCTTTACTTAATAATTCATCTAATTGCTTTTTCAGTTCTAACATTTCTGTGGGTGCTAACCGATAAGGTGCCTTGGCTATCGGTGTAGTTCCGGGAATTAGATGAATTATAAATTCTACTTCCCTATCTGGTGGTAATCCTGGTAACTCTTCTGGGAATACATCTGGGTATTCTGAGACTACAGGAATCTCCTTATGTTCTTTACCCTTAGTACTAATGATTACTGAAATCATATATACTATTCCTTGCTTTCGTTCATAGTTAGCAACTTTCATTACTGATATAAACTTCATGGGTTTACGTGGTTTATCTCCTGTAATCATGATTACTTCCCCAGTAGGTGCCTGAATCTCTATAGAATTTTTATCACAAAGGATTCGAGCATGGTTGGCTACTAACCAATCCATTCCTAACACAACATCGAACCCAACTAAATTCATTGGCAATAGGTTTGCATGAAATTTATATCCTAAAAGTTCTATATTTTCTTTTTGCAAAACCTTATCTATTTTAATAAAATTCCCATCTGCTGTTTCGACGGTAAAAATCTGCCTAAGGTTGGTTAAGGGTAAGTTAAGAGCTTGGCAGAATGAAGTATTGATAAAACTTTGGTTTGCACCAGAGTCAAATAATACTTTTGCGTAAATGTTGTGAACTAGGAACGTACCAGCTATCACGTCAGGAATTAGCTCGGCTTCCTGAGTAGTTAACTGGAAAGCTCGAACATTCTTCTTCGTAGCTCCATCAGCTGGCTTGACTTTGTTGTCTGCTGGTTTAACCAATTTAGGGCATTCTGGTTTAAAATGTCCCATTTCTCCACAGTTAAAGCAGATCCTTGTTTTCTTTCTACAGTCTTCTTCGCGATGTCCTACGACTTTGCAAAAGTTGCAAGTTACATTACATCTTCCATAATGTTTCTTTTTGCAATTCCTGCAGAACGGCGGAGTTGAAGATTGCCCTGTTCCTCTTTTCTTGAAGATGCTATTATTACCCGTACGAAATCCTTGGGTAATTCTGTGAGTCAGTTCCTTTTTCCTGTTTTCATCTCTTGTGCGGACCAGTTCGTCAGTTAGGGTGTTAGCTAATTCTACCGCATCGTCAATAGTACGAGGTCTCGCAGCTTTAACGATATTACGGATTTTACTAATTAATCCCCAAATATAGCGAGAAATGAGTATCGGTTTTGGCGAAGCCAGCGTTGGTACCACTCTAGCATATTCAAAGAATGTCGAAGTATACCCTCGACAATCTACACCCATCATTCGATGATTTAGGAACTTATTCGCCATTTGATCTTTTTCATATTCGGGACAGAATTTTCTTTCTACAAGACTCTTAAATTCTTCCCAGTTCATGGCATAGGCCATATTTCTTCCTTTGGCTTGAAGTACTGTATTCCACCATTCTAGCGCCCCTTCTTTGAAAATATTAGACGCATAACCTTGTCGTCCTTGGCACATTTACTTATTGTAATCACTGCCTCGGTTTTCTCTAACCAATGCAGTGCCGCAGTCGCTCCTTCATTGCCTGCAAATTCAGCGGGTTTACAAGCAAGAAATTCTTTGTAAGTACAACCAGGCGTTGCAGCTTTCATTTTCTTAGGGAGCGGAGCTTGCCGTGAATCATTATCGTGATTGGTATGATTACCGCCTCCGTTTACACTATTACTGAAGTTATCTTCAGAAATACGTTTGCTAGGAATGATTGGTTGAGGTTCAACAGGTTTCTGGGCAGCAGTAAGTATTGCTGGAATAGCATTGGCTATTCCTTGAGCAACAATATTTTCTATATCTTGTCTAGTCATAAATTGATCCTCCGAATGTTGCTCAGATTGGTTAACCTCATTAACTGGTTCATTATTAGCATTTTCCATCTGATAATTAATATATATAATTTATTAGTATCGAATAAATAATAATCACACACAAAATAATCATACAAATTTTACAACACACATATAACCAAAATTATTAATTTCTCGATTCCCATGTTTATATTTTATAGTATGCATCAATACACACCATTATCTTACAAAGTTTTATTTGTAGTTATTTTACAAGATTATATTTTTCTATTTATTATACAACCATAGTTTCACAACCCCATTATCCCTCGTCAGTTGGTATTTTAATAACGATGTTCCCTCTCGTCGTATTTCCAGGAGATCTGTTCTCCTACTTCCCTGATCATATTTCCTGCATCTACCAGCTCCTCGCCAAAGTGGCGGAGTTCAGCTAAATTTTCATTGCTTATTGGTGGGTTTGGTATAGGTTCCGGGTCGAACTGAGGGAAAAAGGTATAAGGACTGTTGAGAAGGTTTTGGAATTGCCAATCATTGGTCCACCACTCGTCCATTCCTAGAGGTTGGGTGTGGATTATAGGTTCTGGAATTGCTGGTTCCAAGTTCATTGGAAATTGATTTTCAGCAGGATAAGGGTAGAGATTATTATTGACAGGCCTGACGAATCACAGCTTGCCAATGCACGATCCAATTATTCCTGAAATGGTAACTCCTCGATTTGTCTAGAGCTTTCCCCAATTTCCATCTTTGTCTGCCTAGAACCTTCTCCAATATCCATTTCTATTTGCTTAGAACCTTCCCTGACTTCAATCCCCTTTCCTTTATCTAAGGGATTTTCTATTTTGGGAATCTTCCTAGTGGCGGGTTTCCTTCTGCGCACACGCCTCCATCCTACAAATCTTCTCCTTTTCTTAGGCTTGGGTTTCTCCGGAGATGGAGCGTTGAATTCCATAGGTTCTTCTATATCGGGTATATAACCAGTAAAATCTCGGGAAACCTCTATTTTTACCGGATAGAGATTGAGATTTTGAAGGGCTTCAGATAAGTCATTCATGCTGTTTAGCATATATGAAAATACACAAAATTGCTAAGTTAAAATTTTATAGCAAAATTTCATAGATAACCTTTAAATATTATTGCATACCGTGTGACTAATTTAATACAAAGACAATTGAAAATTAAAACACACTAGGGTTTACTGTAAACTTATTTATTTACTGGATAAGGTTTCTGGATTATAGGTGATAAGGGTGCTAAAACTTGAGTTAGAGTATTAAAGATTTGCATTTACTGCTACAGTAGCTAGCATATAGAGATCTGCCCATTTTTCATCTAACTTGTCTTCCCATGGTGGGTTACTGCCTAGTTCTTGGGTTTTCTGATTAACTCTCTTTTCTTTTGGGTTGGGATTTCTTTATTTTCTCCTGACTTTTCCTAATAATCAAACTTCTTTTATTAGGAGAAAGTGGTTCTTCATATTGTGCTTTTCGAATAAATATTCCTTCTTCAGGAATTGTAGAGTGATTTGAGGATGATGATCCTTTTTCTCTCGGTGTAGTATCTAATTTATAATAGATATCCGAAAGTCTTTGCTTACCCATACTGTAAACAAATATTCAAATAATAAAACACGTAATCACAAAATAGTAATCAAAAAAAAAATTAACTATTTTCTAAATACTTAATTGGCTTAAATCAGTGGCTCTGATACCACCTTTTTCTGTCACGGCCCCTGACCCGGTTTAACCCGGTTCAGGAGCCGCGGGACAGAAAATCCCGTGGTATTTATTTAATTGAGTTAACAGTGGAAGATTTTAACAGGATCTTTTTAAAACTGAAATTTCCCGATTATTTTATTTCACAATTCGGGATAAACCCCGGTAGTTTACAATCATATGATTTCATGGAGAAATCTTTATTTTTACAAAAACATGTTTCTTTATATTGAGCCACTTCCTTAAGCTTGTAGTGCTTCACGACACTTTTCCTGGATCACAACAGATCAACTGAAACATGTTTGAAAAAGGTTTTGTCAGCGGGAAATACTGGTGAATCATTCTTTTTACTAAAACGACGCATTTGTTATAATTTACAGTATTAAGAGCGATTACAATGTTTCCATATATCAACCAACTACCCACAGTATTTGTCACTCGAACATCCATTGGTAACCTCAGAGTCCAATGGTGTCTGTGACTATGGTCATATCACCCCTTGGCTAACTCATTGTCCAATGGTGAAGGTTATCAAGTAATGTATACAAAACCCTACATACCGGCTGTAATTTGGTGATTACAAAGACTTAATCCCTGTAATTATAACTTTGAAAACATTTAAGAATTTATAAAGTACTTTGATAAAAAGAGAATGACTCACATTGCAGATTTATATGAGCAGAGCTTAGCCTACTGATTAGCCTTTTAACCTAAATTTAATAACATGCACACGAACTCGGTTAGTAACTAATACAACATTTATGATAACTCACGAGATTAAACCTTCACTACAAATGACAAAGTGCGATACTTAAACATCCATCGATTTAACGACGAATGACAAAGCATAAACCCTAATGTGGGCAGCACTTAAACATCCATTGGATAGTTTAATCGATCGGACATTGAATCGTAGCAGCGATCGAGTTAATACCCGGTATCGGAGCAGCGCCTCGCTAATATTGAAAGTAAATTCGACTTTAGGACAGTAGCAATTCGTTTTTGAAAGTTTGTTTCGACACCAGTGGACTGTGCATGCAACTAGCTATTTATAGCTGAAATTGAGGCCTCACGCGGCCCGCGTAAGCCTTCGGCTTACCTTTACGCGGCCCGCGTGGCCGCCTAGTCTATGTTTAGGCTTGATTGGTCACGAGTAGGCTCGACAGATTGCTGATACGTGGCTCGGGAATACTTATCCGGTCAAACCCAGGGTTGACGCGGCCCGCGTAAGATATGCTTAACCTTTACGCGGCCCGCCTGGGAACCAGAATTTTGTTTTTCTTGATTTTAAATATGGTTTAGGGTTTCTGGGATCCGGGTTTTTACTTACGGGTATTTTAGGAAAATTTTGAGAGTCCTTACAATCTCCTTGGCTTTTTTATTCCGATCGATACCTTTATGAAAATTCAGAACGTCCGAAAAAAGAGAATGCAAAGAGCGGAGGAATGTTAACCCAACCGCAAAAGCGATTCCAGACCCTCAAAGCAACTTCACAAGCCGTAAAAATGTGGTCCACCGATTCCACGTCAACTCCACAAAGAGCGCAAAACGATGATTCAACCTGAATGTTCCTTCTTTCAAGCGCTTGCTTAGTCGGAATCCGGTCGAGAGCGGTTGTCCACATAAAAATCCTGAACTTAGCAGGCACCCAACCGCACCCCTTGACAGAAAACGGAACCGAATCTGTCCTAACCCCAGCGCTACCTCCTTGATAGACTTGGTTGAAAAAACCCCTGTAGCCTCCGGAGACCATGACCATTTATCCATTCCAGCCGTTAGATTTACCCCACCGAGAGTAGCCATGAGGTCACCAAGTTCCTGCACTTCAACAGTCAAAACCGGATCCCTCACCCAGCTGAAAATAAAACTCACCTCAGCTCCTGATGCCTCCAATCAGTCACTCACCCAACAAGACTTGGATTTTTCAAGGGCAAACAAAGCAGGCCATCTAAACATGAGAGCCGAATCGCCTATCCAAACGTCAAGCCAGAATCTTATGTCGTTTCCGTTACCCACCACTCCTTTCACCAAACTGTGAATTCTCTTACCATTTATAACCAATTTTTCCTCCATCTTTCTAATATTGTTCCAAACACCCGTAATCACCGGATTGGAACGTAAGAACGACCACCTTCTTTTCCTACCGTGACAAGCCTAAATCACTCTTTTCCACAAACTGTTATCTTCCACTTTGAACCTCCACACCCATTTCGCCAAAAGAGCTTCGTTAACAATCTTGAGCTTACACAAACCGAGCCCACCATCTTTTTTGGATCGCGTGATCTTCTCCCACGCTACCCAGTGAGTTTTTCTCACTTCGACCGAGCTACCCCACAGAAAATTTTTCATAAGAGATTCTAACTTATCGACCACCTTCACAGGCGCTTTAAAAATAGAAAAATAATAAATAGAATGTCCAACTCAGATAGAGATTTTTTAGTTCTAGGTAGGTATGAGTGTCACACCCCCAAAATCCACCTGCGGAGTACAACCGCTTAGAGGCGTGACTGACCAGGATCCAGCCACCAATCATATTGAACAAGCAAACACATAGTTATAAAAATCCAACCAATACAATTGGTGTTCAAACAAAACATAGTTAAGTTGCAAGCGGAAGCATAAGTCTTAAATCAAAACATAAGTTTAATTGTTTCAAAGTTTAACATGGCACACAGTCGTCCATGTCCCACAACGATCCTCCTCCATGCAAGCTCCAGCTAAGAACCTAAGGACCTGCAAAGCATGTAGTAACGAGTCAACAACAAGTTGAGTGAGTTCACGGTTGGGTGTTCGTTTTAAGTTGTTCCGAAAACAGTTTCCTTTATCTGGCATCCTGCCGTGGGGGTTACCCCATAGTTAAAAACGTGACTTGTTTATTCCCGGTTACTCTGGCAATCCAGCCGTGGGGGCTACCCCATGTTAGTTATCTGGCATTTCGGCCGTGGGGGCTACCCCATGTATACACTAGACTCGTTACCATATCGACTGCTGACTGTAGTCATGTTTATGTGCCCTGAAACTGTCAATGTCTATCATCATTGACGTGCCCCAGATCCATTAGTTCACGCCCGCCCTCTGCGGCACGGTGTGAGGTTTGTCAGACCTAAATAGCGCTATCTAACTAATGACCCGCTCGCCATTGGCCCGACGATTAAGTCGATATAAAAATGAGGGACTTTGTGATAGAGTTTTGGTCTAGTACGAGTTATCTGTCCATAAGGACGAGGAATTACATTCCTGAACCAACGCTGTCCTACCCAAGGAGGATGAGGAACCCATGTTCCTTAATCCCAATTCCCGACCCAGGGAATCCCATGCTTTGTAGAGGGTGTGAACTCACCTTGGTTTGCTCGGTAGATACACAGAAAAGTCAAACAAGCAATATTGTGGTCACTCGCGTCCTATCATAGTTGTATCATACAAGTCAGGTTCAAACCACGTATTGCACGTATGTTCTACACGTATGCTAGCACATTGCATGCAAGTTTCATCCATGGCAGCCCAAATAATTATTCATATACAACAGCACGTATAAGGTCCATGTATTAGGCCCAAAGGTCCGGCCCAATTACTTAAGTCTGAAATGAGGTGCAAGTCCAACAGCGTGTACATGCGTAGAGTCTCGAGTCGCAACCAGGCGTTCTCGACTCGCAACCCGAGTCGCAAACTGCGGTCTCGAGTTATCATGGTCACGGTCTCGAGTCGCAACCGGACTCGTAATCATGGTCTCGGTTCATGTTGTTTTGGTCTCGAGTCGTAACCGGACTCGTAACTGAGATTTCGAGTTGTGCTGTTTTGGTCTCGAGTCGCAACCAGGCGTTTGCGACTCGCAACCTGGGTCGCAATCGGGGAACTCGAGTTGTCATGTGGCGGTTTCGAGTCGCAACCGAAGGTTTCGGCTGGGAACATTTGCTGAACTCAATATTGTACTTGGCCAATAAGATTTCACTGTTGTGATTTTGTGTACTATCCAATGAGGTTCTACAAACATGTCTAATTGTCTAACAATTAACCAAAATGGATCAAACATGGCAATTTCAAATATCCATAACACATTCATATCATATTCATCATGTTCTTCAAATATTCAAGTAGTTCATCATCATTCATATGAACCTAAATCAAACGAAAATCATGAACAAATTATCAACATCTATGATATCAACACAATAAATCACTCTAATAGTAAGTTTTCGGTTCTTAACACAAGAGTATACAATCCGAATTATATGAACATCAACAACCATGGTTTAAATCACATTTAGACACAAGACATCATGAGTTCATCATGTCACATATCCGAAATCAAAGCATGTTAGCCGATTATCAACATCACACACAACCGATTCACAAAACATCATCAATCATACCACTACACTAGTTAAATCATATCATTCATAACATCAAACATCACTAACCAACAAGTATCATAAACACTAACCGGTTGATGAGTTTCAAAGGTGAGTATGAAGCTTCCAAACGAGTGTGTGTGTGTCGATCCGAGGGCCCCTAATGTCACCGGTTTGATCCGAGAAGAAGGAGGAGAAATGTGATGTTTGGTGTCTAGGGTTTTAGTGAGAGGGAGTAGGAGAGTGTGTGTGTTATCCAAAGAAAATGGCAACATGGCTAACACTAAGATTTATATACTTGTTCCCTATGGTGTACCCTAATGGGTTTCGGATGAAGTGCACGGCCCAACCGGCCCACATGTCGCACTGTTCACTCGAGACCACATGGTCTCGAGTCGGGTTCTTGTCGTCTCGGTTCATATATAAATATACGCATACATACACGCACACACATAATCATATAAGTTCACATATATCATTCATCAAATCATCAAATCAGTTAGTCACTTAACGTTCAAGCATACAACGAAAGGTTCTAAATTTCGAGTTGTCACATCATCCCCAAGTTTAAAGAAATCAATGAGGAAGCTAGTTAAGTTGTATGGTTTTCCTGGTTTTCCTGGGGTGTCACATCCACCCCCCGTTGATCTGGAATTTCGTCCCGAAATTCCGTAGCTTCAGCCTCAGTAGTGGGTGTACTGTTTGCGAACAGTTGGGGATGCTTTTGTTTCATCTGATCTTCGCGCTCCCAGGTGAACTCTGGGCCGCGACGTGAGTTCCAACGAACTCGAACAAGAGGTATTCTAGTGCTCTTGAGGACCTTAACATCCCGGTCCGTGATTTCGACTGGTTCCTCGACGAATCGTAACTGTTCGTCGATAGTGAGTTCCTTTAGAGGAACTACGTGGGTCTCATCTGACGGGCACTTCTTCAGATTCGACACGTGAAAAACGTTGTGAACTGCACCGAGTTCCGCTGGTAAGTTGAGTCTGTAGGCCACCCTGCCTATTTTCTCAATGACTTCGAAAGGTCCAACGTATCGTGGGTTGAGTTTGCCGCGTTTACCAAAACGAACCACACCCTTCCAGGGTGAAACTTTGAGTAGTACCCGCTCCCCAACCTGGAGCTCAAGCGGTTTCCTGCCCATGTCGGCGTAAACTTTCTGACGTTCGCGAGCTGCCGTCATGCGTTTTCGTATTTGAGCAATTTGTTCGGTCGTGTCTACCACATATTCTGGACCAGTGATCTGACTATCTCCCACCTCTGCCCAGCAAAGAGGTGACCGGGATTTACGTCCGTACAATGCCTCAAATGGAGCAACTTTAATGCTGGTGTGGTAGCTGTTATTGTATGAGAATTCCACAAGTGGCAGATGCTTTTCCCAGCGGTTGCCAAAGTCGATTACACATGCACGAAGCATGTCTTCTAAGGTTTGAATAGTGCGCTCGGACTGCCCGTCCGTCTGAGGGTGGTACGCTGTGCTCATGTCTAATCGTGAGCCGAAGGATTTGTGCATTGCTTGCCACAGTTCTGAAGTAAAACGCGCATCTCGATCCGAGATAATAGAGGTGGGCACCCCGTGCCTCGAAACGACTTCCTTGAGGTATATTTCTGCAAGAGTGGAGAATTTATCCGTCTCCTTGATAGCCAGGAAGTGTGCAGACTTTGTAAGTCGATCCACGATCACCCAAATAGTATCGTTTCCGCGCTGGGATCTAGGTAGGCCAGTAACAAAATCCATGGAAATCTGCTCCCATTTCCATTGTGGTATCTCTGGTTGTTGGAGTAGGCCTGAGGGTTTCTGGTATTCAGACTTGACTCTTGCACAAGTCAAACACTTGCTGACGTAAGTTGCTATGTGGGCCTTCATGCTAGGCCACCAGTACGTAGCCTTGATATCGTGGTACATTTTATCCGAACCAGGATGCACCGAGTAGCGAGACTTGTGTGCTTCGTCCATCACAAGCTCTCGTAGGTTGCCATAGAGTGGGACCCAAATGCGTCCCGTTACGTAGTAAGCACCGTCTTCCTTTTGTTCTAATCGTTGCCTTGATCCGCGTAGGGCTTCAGCCCTGACGTTTTCTGGTTTCAGTGCTTCTATCTGAGCAGCTCGTATCTGGGAAGGGAGACTAGAGTGGATCGTGAGTTGTAAAGCTCGCACGCGCTTAGGCGCAGTGTCCTTCCGACTGAGGGCGTCAGCCACAACATTGGCCTTGCCCGGGTGATACCTGATTGAGCACTCGTAGTCATTCAGTAGTTCAACCCATCGTCGTTGCCGCATATTCAGTTCCTTCTGCTTGAAGATATGCTCGAGGCTCCTGTGGTCGGTGTAGATGGCGCACTTGGTACCATACAGGTAATGCCGCCACAACTTAAGTGCAAAAACAACGGCTCCCAGCTCTAAATCGTGCGTAGTGTAGTTCTTTTCATGAACTTTAAGTTGGCGTGAGGCGTAGGCTATAACTTTATCTCGTTGCATCAACACGCAACCAAGACCCTGAATTGATGCGTCACAGTAGACCACAAAGTCGTCTGTGCCTTCTGGCAAGGAAAGGATAGGTGCGCTGCAAAGTCTATCCTTTAAGTGCTGAAATGCCAACTCCTGTGCGTTTCCCCAGCGATAAACAACGCCCTTCTGCGTTAGTGAGGTGAAAGGCTGTGCAATCTTAGAAAAATCCTTTATGAATCTCCGGTAGTATCCTGCCAAACCCAAGAATTGGCGAATTTCCTTTGGTGTACGAGGTACACGCCAGTTCTTAATCGAGTCTATCTTGGATGGATCAACGTGAATCCCATCCTTGTTCACCACGTGGCCTAGGAAATGGACTTATCGAAGCCAGAAGTCGCATTTCGAGAACTTTGCATAAAGCTGTTCGGTTCGAAGGAGTTCCAGAATAAGTCGCAGATGCTGCTCGTGTTCCTCCTGACTCTTGGAATAGATCAGGATGTCGTCGATGAAGACTATAACGAACTTGTCCAGGTAAGGCTTGCACACTCGGTTCATCAAGTCCATGAAAACCGCAGGTGCGTTTGTCATCCCAAAAGGCATGACCAAAAACTCATAGTGCCCGTATCGAGTTCTGAAAGCTGTTTTGGAGACGTCCTCTTCCCGGACTCTCAGCTGGTGATAACCCGATCTCAAATCAATCTTCGAATAGTAGCTCGACCCTTGTAGCTGGTCGAACAAGTCGTCGATACGCGGTAGAGGATAACGATTCTTCACCGTCACCTTGTTGAGTTCCCGGTAGTCGATGCACATTCTGAAAGTACCGTCCTTCTTCTTTACAAATAATACTGGACCTCCCCAGGGCGATGAGCTTGGACGAATAAAACCCTTATCCAGGAGCTCTTGTAGTTGCGTGGAGAGTTCTTTCAACTCTGATGGGGCTAAACGATAAGGTGCACGGGCTATAGGCGCAGCTCCAGGAGCTAGTTCGATCTGAAACTCGACTTGGGGATGAGGCGGAAGACCAGGTAATTCCTCAGGAAATACCTCTGAAAAATCGCGTACAACTGGAAAATCTTCTATCTTCTTCTCTCTTTGTGAGGTGTCAGTAACGAGAGCCAAAATGGCAGTGTGGCCCTTTCGCAAGCACTTTTGGGCCTTAAGGAGAGAAATGACGTTCTCAACAGCACTCCTCTTGTAGCCATGAATCATGAGAGGTTCACCATCGGGACTTGGAATACGGACAACCTTCTCGTTGCAAAGAATCTCTGCTCGGTGTTGGGATAACCAATCTATCCCAATGACAACGTCGAAACTACCCAAGACAATAGGAATGAGGTCAATAAAGAAGGTCTGGTCAGCGAGAATAAGTTTACAACCCTTGACTATGTGGGTGGCTTCTAAACTCTTACCATTTGCTAGCTCTACGGTGTGCTTGTTGTTCAAAGGGGTTGGAATACGCTTAAGCATTCGACTAACTTCTAGTGACATGTAGCTAGTATCGGCACCCGAATCAAATAAAACTGAAACATAAAAGTCGTCGAGAAGGAACTTACCCGCCACAACATTGGGGTCATTCCTTGCTTCACCTTGGCCAATCACAAACACCCGCCCCCTGGCGCCATTGTTGTTGTTGTTCCCATTGTTACCATTCCCCTGATTGTTGTTATTGTTGTTGTTGTTGTTCTGGTTCCTGTTCAGTTGGGGACAATCTCTCTTGAAGTGGCCCTCAGCTCCACACTGAAAGCACCCATTGTTATCACCTTGCTGTTGCTGCTGGCGTTGATTCTGTTGAGCTTGCTGACGATTCTGATTGGCGGGGTATAAGCTCCTGCAATCCTTTGCAGCGTGACCAGGCTTGTTGCACCGATGACAGTTGCCCCTGGTGCATGGCCCGCTGTGGTGCAGGCTGCAGCGATTGCATTTGGGGTGATTTCCTTTGTACCCACCATGACCTTGACCACCAGACGATTGCTGATTAGGGCTCTTGTAGTCCTCAGTCTTTCTCTGCTGGGACTGGGACTGAACAGAAGTCGAACCCTTACTTGAAGTTCCATCCCATTTCCGTTTGTTGTCACCAGAGGTACCAGAAGTAGTTGCAGCACCTATGCGTTTTGGTAACTTGTTCTGCTCCACCGCCTGGTCCGTGAGACGGTGAGCCAACTGAACAGTTTGCTGGTAGGTGGCGAGGTTCGCTGAAGTCACATGACTTTGGATTTCCGGCACTAAGCCCTGAAGAAATAGTTCGATGCGTTTGATGGGAGGATTCACCATAGTAGGACACAGAATTGCCAGTTCGTTCGACCTTTTCACATAAGCTTCAATTTCCGACCCCGTCATCTTGAGGTTGAAGAACTCCACTTCCAGTTTGTGAATCTCATCACGACTGCAGTATTCTTCCTTGATCATTTCCTTAAAATTCTCCCATGGGGTGGCGTTGGCAGCAACCAATCCCAGCATTTGAACCTGAGCGTTCCACCATGTGAGGGCTAAACCCTCGAGAGTACCAGTAGCATACTTCACCCTGCGCGCCTCAGGGCATTCGCACATTTCGAAGACAGATTCTAGTTTCTCAAACCAGTGTAGGAGACCTACTGCTCCTTCAGTGCCGCTAAAAGTAGTTGGTCGGCAGTCCATGAAAGTCTTAAAAGTGCACACGGGTGGCTGAACATGCTGACCTATCGTGGGTGAAAGAAAAGACAGAGCTTAACACAAAGGTTGGTTCACGAGAGTAGGATTCTAAAGATCCTAGAATGAGTTCGGACTGCAGGATATACCTCCTGCGTGTGCAGCTGCAAGTACTGCGGCAACTCGTTCGTTGGTCAGAGCCGTCAACTGGGCTTGTGTCAGGTTAACGCGTCCAGACATGATCTTCATATCAAGAAGAACGTGAGTGAGAGGGGTTCGCGAAAGTACGACGATAAAATGGAGTAAGCACGCACGTGTTCAAGCAACAGTAGTCATACTAACCAAGTATACCATAAGCAATGTACTATGTAACTAACAAGTAGGCAATATACTCAGACCATATCACCTAGAGTGTCGAGCCTTGCATGTGGAGTGGAGCGTCGTTGTGGACCGTTGAGCACTGTACATGTTATAGTCTGATTTTAATAAAACCCTTTTCCTTTATTAAAACCAAGTTCTCTATAACCAATGGCTCTGATACCAATCTATCACACCCCCAAAATCCACCTGCGGAGTACAACCGCTTAGAGGCGTGACTGACCAGGATCCAGCCACCAATCATATTGAAGAAGCAAACACATAGTTATAAAAATCCAACCAATACAATTGGTGTTCAAACAAAACATAGTTAAGTTGCAAACGGAAGCATAAGTCTTAAACCAAAACATAAGTTTAATTGTTTCAAAGTTTAACATGGCACACAGTCGTCCATGTCCCACAACGATCCTCCTCCATGCAAGCTCCAGCTAAGAACCTAAGGACCTGCAAAGCATGTAGTAACGAGTCAACAACAAGTTGAGTGAGTTCACGGTTGGGTGTTCGTTTTAAGTTGTTCCGAAAACAGTTTCCTTTATCTGGCATCCTGCCGTGGGGGTTACCCCATAGTTAAAAACGTGACTTGTTTATTCCCGGTTACTCTGGCAATCCAGCCGTGGGGGCTACCCCATGTTAGTTATCTGGCATTTCGGCCGTGGGGGCTACCCCATGTATACACTAGACTCGTTACCATATCGACTGCTGACTGTAGTCATGTTTATGTGCCCTAAAACTGTCAATGTCTATCATCATTGACGTGCCCCAGATCCATTAGTTCACGCCCGCCCTCTGCGGCACGGTGTGAGGTTTGTCAGACCTAAATAGCGCTATCTAACTAATGACCCGCTCGCCATTGGCCCGACGATTAAGTCGATATAAAAATGAGGGACTTTGTGATAGAGTTTTGGTCTAGTACGAGTTATCTGTCCATAAGGACGAGGAATTACATTCCTGAACCAACGCTGTCCTACCCAAGGAGGACGAGGAACCCATGTTCCTTAATCCCAATTCCCGACCCAGGGAATCCCATGCTTTGTAGAGGGTGTGAACTCACCTTGGTTTGCTCGGTAGATACACAGAAAAGTCAAACAAGCAATATTGTGGTCACTCGCGTCCTATCATAGTTGTATCATACAAGTCAGGTTCAAACCACGTATTGCACGTATGTTCTACACGTATGCTAGCACATTGCATGCAAGTTTCATCCATGGCAGCCCAAATAATTATTCATATACAACAGCACGTATAAGGTCCATGTATTAGGCCCAAAGGTCCGGCCCAATTACTTAAGTCCGAAATGAGGTGCAAGTCCAACAGCGTGTACATGCGTAGAGTCTCGAGTCGCAACCAGGCGTTCTCGACTCGCAACCTGAGTCGCAAACTGCGGTCTCGAGTTATCATGGTCACGGTCTCGAGTCGCAACCGGACTCGTAATCATGGTCTCGGTTCATGCTGTTTTGGTCTCGAGTCGCAACCGGACTCGTAACTGAGATTTCGAGTTGTGCTGTTTTGGTCTCGAGTCGCAACCAGGCGTTTGCGACTCGCAACCTGGGTCGCAATCGGGGATCTCGAGTTGTCATGTGGCGGTTTCGAGTCGCAACCGAAGGTTTCGGCTGGGAACATTTGCTGAACTCAATATTGTACTTGGCCAATAAGATTTCACTGTTGTGATTTTGTGTACTATCCAATGAGGTTCTACAAACATGTCTAATTGTCTAACAATTAACCAAAATGGATCAAACATGGCAATTTCAAATATCCATAACACATTCATATCATATTCATCATGTTCTTCAAATATTCAAGTAGTTCATCATCATTCATATGAACCTAAATCAAACGAAAATCATGAACAACTTATCAACATCTATGATATCAACACAATAAATCACTCTAATAGTAAGTTTTCGGTTCTTAACACAAGAGTATACAATCCGAATTATATGAACATCAACAACCATGGTTTAAATCACATTTAGACACAAGACATCATGAGTTCATCATGTCACATATCCGAAATAAAAGCATGTTAGCCGATTATCAACATCACACACAACCGATTCACAAAACATCATCAATCATACCACTACACTAGTTAAATCATATCATTCATAACATCAAACATCACTAACCAACAAGTATCATAAACACTAACCGGTTGATGAGTTTCAAAGGTGAGTATGAAGCTTCCAAACGAGTGTGTGTGTGTCGATCCGAGGGCCCCTAATGTCACCGGTTTGATCCGAGAAGAAGGAGGAGAAATGTGATGTTTGGTGTCTAGGGTTTTAGTGAGAGGGAGTAGGAGAGTGTGTGTGTTATCCAAAGAAAATGGCAACATGGCTAACACTAAGATTTATATACTTGTTCCCTATGGTGTACCCTAATGGGTTTCGGATGAAGTGCACGGCCCAACCGGCCCACATGTCGCACTGTTCACTCGAGACCACATGGTCTCGAGTCGGGTTCTTGTCGTCTCGGTTCATATATAAATATACGCATACATACACGCACACACATAATCATATAAGTTCACATATATCATTCATCAAATCATCAAATCAGTTAGTCACTTAACGTTCAAGCATACAACGAAAGGTTCTAAATTTCGAGTTGTCACAATGAGAAACATTATAATTTTTTGATCATCTTATATTGGGAAATGTTTTTTTCAGTCACTTTTTTAATGGGGTGTGATAAATACACCCAAGTAACAATTAATATACTCAATAGTCAAATTTAGTAATGATTAACTAGTTTATTATATTATTTTATTATAAAGTTAAAAGTAATAATTATGTTTTATTAAAAAGTCAAAAGTAATAATTATGTTTTTAATGTTATTTTATTTTATAATACTTTTGTTACTTTTTTATATTTTGTTACTAGGTTAGTACCCCGTATATTACACGGGTTAAATAAATATAATTTTATATATCAAATAATAAAAAAAAAATATATCTTTAAAAATCTCGGTTATTACACGGGTTAAATAAATGTAATTTTATATACCAAATATTAAAAGAATATATATTTAAAAATCTCATTTATTATATGGGTTGAATATATGTAATAAAGATCCACCGTTTAGAAAAAAAATTAATAATGAAAATCAAAATTATTACGGACACTGGAAATAAATAACATGTGAGGTATTTTTAAATGATTTGTGTATAGTTATTCAAATATAATTTCCTAACGATAAAAAGGAATTTTTACAATTAAAAAAAAGGAAGGTAAAAATAGAAGAATGAACCAGTGCAACTGTGTGCCTATTTTTTTAAAACTAAAATAACCCTGTATAAATATTTTATTTTATAAAATCATTCAAAAAAGGTACAATCATATTTTATTTTCTATCTTTTTTTTGAATTTTCAATAGAAATGTTAGTTTAATTAAAAAAAAATCTTATATAAACAATCGTAAAATAAATAAAAAAAGCTAGTACCATTTTAACTAAAAATAAATAATCGTAAATTTTAAATCCTTAAATGGATTTGTTTTGTTAATTTAACATAAAGAGTTAATTACTGTTTTCGTCCCTGTGGTTTGTCAAAAATCACTATTTCGGTCCATTAGTTTAAAAAATGCGATTTCAGTCCCTGTGGTTTCACTTTCGTAACCATTTCAGTCCCTGTACTTAACATAATATTGGATTGAAATGGTTACGAAAGTGAAACCACGGGGACTGAAATGGTTACGAAAGTGAAACCACAAGGACTGAAATCGCAAATTTTAAACTAATGGACTGAAATAGTGATTTTTGACAAACCATAGGGACGAAAACAGTAATTAACTCTAACATAAAATTAAACTATAAAAGGTGTAAAATAAATAAAAAAACCAGGACCATTCTAAATAAAAATAAAAAATCGTAAAAGTTAAATTCTTAAATAGATTAAAATGTAATTAAGGAGACCAAATTAATGCGATTATTGATGTAGACTAAATTTTTAATTAAACATGATTAAATTTAACTGAATGTTGATTGGTTTGTTTTAGTCAAATCTAATTAATGCACTAGGGTAGGGTGTAAATGAAAATTAGGGTAAGGTGTATTTAGAATAACCCTATACTTTAGGCTGACCCACAATGCCCTTCCACTATTAAATAAATAATAAAAAAAATTGACTTATGGGTGCATTTAACAATACCCTTTATAAAGTGCAGTTGTGGCTCCCACACCATGACTTCCCCTTTCGACACATGCGTGTCTGGCTATAGCCGCAAAACAAACGGCTGTTCAGCCGTTATTGATACTTAGCCAGGAAGCTGATCAGCCGCTCACCTATGCTCAACAGTCCATTGTCTTCTGAATCAGCCGGCGAGTGTCTTGTCTCGGCACGGCTTGGTTTGTTGGCTTTATTCGGGTTTGCTGGTGGGTCGCGGATCGCGGGTTATGAGTTGTTCGGTAGTTTGCATGGAATAAGAAATCTTCATGTGTCACGTGCAGTATATATGAAGACTTAGTTTATGTTATGGTTTTTAATAAGTTAGTGTTGGTAAAATGGTTTGACTAAGTGTGAAGAAGTGACCGTTAGGTGTTCTGCACATTTTGGTAGAATAAGTTATGAGTTTACCAATTCTTTAGGAAAGCATCTTTTTATATTCCGTTTTTATTCGCATCTAGTGCAGATCATTATAAGGCTATAAAAGCCAAGGTTTTTCTTTAATGAGAAGTGCAGCTTTTTCTTTATTTACTTTCTGAAGTCAGTCCTTATATCTTTCACATTTGAGAGTTGCATTGAAAAGTCTTTTATTTTCTTTTATTGCAATCAGTTCGTGAGTTACTGAGTGAGAATTATAAAGGCTGAAACCAACATTTGGTATCAGAGCTTAGATCGAGTGAAGAGGGGCTACATTCTGATCTGATCGTAGGAAGGAGTGATCGGAGTTGTCAATGCTGCAGCGATCAGAAGTTACCGGTGTGTAGTGATCGGAGGCGACAGATCAGCAATGATCGGAGAGAACTAGGTGATCGCAGGTCAGCGGGTTCGAGAGTTTATGTTCTAGGGGATCAAGAGGGTAGCGGATACGAGTCGTGATTAAGGCCAAATCAGCGGGCTTGTTAACCAGTTGTTGATCGAAGAACGAAGGAGAGATTAAGTGACCAGAAGGTAATAATCAAGTGTGTAAAACAGCAGGAGAAAGGTAGCAAAAGGTGTTTGCAGGTAAAACTTTTAGCAGTGTTTTACTTGATTATTAATCTTTGGTAGAGTAGGATTTTACAACTATGCCTAATACGGAGAATCAAGCTTTGGTCACCGTTAAGGAGAACAACACTCTTTCTCTTCAATGCCCGGTGTTGTCATCCACGAATTATACGGTATGGGCCATGAGGATGCGGGTTATCTTCAATGTTCATGGGGTGTGGGAGCAAATAAAACCGGGAACCAACGTGGTGCGAAGAAGAATCATGTTGCAATCGCTCTTTTGTTTCAATCTATTCCCGAGGAACAAACGTTGCAAATAGGGAATCTCAAAACGGCGAAGGAGATGTGGGGTGCCATCAAAACCGGTCATTTGGGTGCGGAACGGATTCGAGAAGCAAGACTTCACACTCTCATGGGAGAGTTTGATAATCTGAAAATGAAGGATCAAGAAGTTGTTGATGACTTCGCTAATAGGTTGTCGGGATATGCTTCGCGAGCCGCTTCACTCGGCTCGGAAATAGAAAAACAAAGTTGGTGAAGAGATTTCTTATGGGGTTACCTAAACGGTTCATTCATATGGTAGCGTCTATAGAGCAACTTGTAGACTTGAAGACCATCGGCTTTGATGATGTTGTGGGTCGGCTAAAGGCATATGAGGAACGGGTCAAGGATGAGGAGACTCAAGCCGAGCATCAAAACTAACTCTTGTTTGTAGGTTCGGAAGAGAAGGCAAAAGAAACCTATCGACAATAATCAGATCAACATTACATGCCATTTTTATCATACAAAATTACATATAGATCTGCCCTTTGGACTGTTGACATTGATCTCACATGAAATACTAATGCATTTACATATATACCTTCTAAAACCAGTCCATCTTATTTAATGGTCATAGAAATCTGACCATGTCTGATATTAATCTATGAAGAAGTTCTAGTAGATCATCAGGAAGATACCAAGACATGAGTAAATTTGACTTTTGTCTTTACTACTTACTAGATATAGAAGTAACATCAGGAACCATCATTCCCTACAAAGAAATTGATATGCTATCTAGACAACTACTATAGACTGGTATAACATAACTTTGTTTCATCTTTAGAACTAAACAGATACAAATGACCACAACATTATAAACCAAGCTAACAATCGTCAAACGGCACAAAAGTAACTCAACAAAAGAAATAATATTGACCACTGGTAAAAGAAATGAAAACCAACCTCGTTAAATCCCAAAGACAAAGCCCCCCCTGTTGATAGCATCTTTAAAATCTTCAGTCCGGTCTCTAACCTTAGCCATGCCTTAACATCCACCAGTGATCAACTTACTATATATTTTCTGAAAAAGGAATGGCGCTAGAAGAAGTATTAGTCATTTTATAGTCAGAGCTAATAGGCAACATCTTAAAATATTGAGCACGGTATCAGGGCCAATCCTATGTTTTTAGAGGCCCTAAGCGAACTATGAAGTGGAGGCCCTTTTGCAATATTATACTTTTCAATATATTTAGCAACATCATCCTTTGACGAATATTTTTTCGACTTGATATGCTTTTTAAAGTACACAAGCTCGTCAAAAGCTGCAGAAGCGCGACACAGGTAAGCAGCCCTCGGTTGAGGAGCGCCATTGTCCGAGCTAACAAAATTCAACAAAACATAGGCCGCTTTAGACAAAGTAACAGGCTCTGTAGACACAATTCTTCCAGAAACAGTCTTCATCTGAATCCAAACATCACGTTCGCACAAATTCAGACGTGTATTAAACTATTTATAACCCTAAAACGACTAAAATGTAATCCCACATCTTAATTACTTCCAAATTCATTCCCTATTTCAGTCCTACCAAACAAACGGTTATAACTTATAAAAGTAGCTCCAATTTTCACTCACAATTTTACAGACAAAACATAACTATTAAAGTTGCTAGTGAAACATTAACATATAAGCAACTACAACAGATACAGAATCCAATAGCTACCACTGTATAACACATAGAGCAATCCAGCAAACCCTAATTTACGACAGAACACTCAAATAGGTTAAAAAAGCATAATAAAGCAATAGAAGTATGATACCTGAAAAGATGATGGCAAACAAACGGTGAAAATTGGAACAATTTAGAGGAAGAGGAAGAGGAAGATGAAGATGAATGGAGAATGTGAACCCTGGTTTGTCGCATTTTCTCAACTTAGGTCTAGAAGAAAATGAAGTAAATTAGTTGAGAAGCTTACATGGAATCTATTGCATCGATTACGGAGGTGATTCATCGAATTTGCGTCTAGGGTGATGAAGGATGAGTCGCGAATACAGAGAAAAAAAGAAAATGTGGTGTGCTGCGATGTGGTGAGGGTTTATAATGGGTGGCCTAGGGTAGTTGGGGAGAAGAAAGCGGCAAATGTAGCGGAGAACGTGTGCATCATAGATGTAAACCATCGCCAACTGCAGGAGGCTATGAGAGAGGGTGTGGAACTGCCATAAACTGCTGCTTCTAGAAGAATTTTAGGTACTTTAAACGGCTGAGATCAAAAGTTAAGGACTTTATAAGGCTGAGATCATCTAAAAAGTTGGTTACAATTAATGGTGACAATATAATATATAATGTTATATGCAATGAGACTTGGGTCTTGAGGCTAATTTAAGTTTGTGATTATAATAAATTTGAGTTATATTTGCGTACTTGATTCATTGAGTGTATGAATTATGTTTTAAACTAGTTTTTGCCCCGCTCACGTTGCGAGGTAATAAGTCGAATATTTCTCTCTCATAACATGTATGTCTGTACAGAGGGCAAAATCGTAATTATATTTTGAACCGGAGGCGAAATCATAATTTTAAACTGAGAGCAAAATCATAATTTTGAGCTAGGAGGAAAACATAATTTTATTTTGAACTATGGGCAAAAACGTAATTTTGAGCTGAGGGCACAATCGTAATTTTGAGCTAGAGGAAAAAACAACATTTTATTTTGAACTAGGGGCAAAAACGTAATTTTAAACTGAGGGAGAAACCGTAATTTTAAACTAGGAACAAAATTAAAATTGAGTTTTTAAACCGAGGTCAAAAGCGTATTTTTGAGCTAGGGGCAAAATTGTAATTTTATTTTGAGCTAATTTTGAGCTGACGGCAGAATCGTAATTTTGAGCTAGAGGAAAAAACAACATTTTATTTTGAACTAGGGGCAAAAACGAAATTTTAAACGCAGGGCGAAACCGTAATTTTAAACTGGGAACAAAATTAAAAATGAGTTTTTGAACCGAGGGCAAAAGCGTAATTTTGAGCTAGGGGCAAAATTATAATTTTATTTTGAGCTGGGGACAAAAAACGTAATTTTAAACGAAGGACGAGGGCAAAAGCGTAATTTTGAGTTAAGGGCAAAAGTATAATTTTATTTTGAGCTGGGGCAAAAAACGTAATTTTAAACGGAGGACGAAAGCGTAATTTTAAACTGGGAATAAAATTAAAAATGAGTTTTTGAACCGAAGGCAAAAGCGTAATTTTGAGCTAGGGGCAAAATTATAATTTTATTTTGAGCTGGGGGCAAAAACATAATTTTAAACGAAGGACGAGGGCAAAAGCGTAATTTTAAGCTAGGGGCAAAAGTATAATTTTATTTTGAGCTGGAGGCAAAAAACGTAATTTTAAACCAATGACGAAAGCGTAATTTTAATCTGGGAATAAAATTAAATTAAAAATGGGTTGGTTCAATAGGGAAGTGCCAGGCAAGCTGCCTAGCACTATTCCCTTAACTTCAAAATGTATTATACATTAACTTCAAAATGTATTATACATTAAAACAAAATAAATAAATAAATAAACCATACTAGTTCTATATTGGAATTCTAACGTAATATGGGTCTGTCCAACCGGAATTTTGGTTTTTCCGGTAAAAAAACGCCACCAGGTCGTGAACATCGGCGTCAAGTCGTTGCGAGTTTTTTTTTGGGGCGGGATTTGGAAATAGAATGGGTGGATGGGTTTGGGTTGTTTTATTTAGTTCAAATTTCTTTAGGTTATGTTTGGCTTTGTGTTAATAAAAATTGATTGCAGATTGGCTTTGATTGGATTAAATAATTAAGTGAATAAGTGGTTAATAATTATTTTTTTTCTAAGTGGGGCGGTTGAAAATTTTCAAGGGGTGCGGGTGAAAAATTCCAAAGGGTGCTTTCGGGATTTCCGGCGAAAAATAATATTAAAAAATATTTTTTCATAGGGTGCGCCCGCCCACCCTTAGCTTAGCTTGGGTACGCCCCTGAATGTATATGTAGTAAATAAATAGATTTATAAAATAAAATATTTGTTATAATAATATTATGTCTTTTCCTTTTCTTTTCTTTTTGACATAGTCTTTTATTCATTTTCAGTTATGTAGTTTTTAGTGATATTTTAATTTATCTTTTGTCACGAGAAAGGAACAAGATAAAGAATAAATAAATTCTGAAGGGATCTCTACCGTCTAAAAAATATATATCCAGTAATTAATCATCAGTTCAGTCACACACCAACGTCAACCAGCCACATATGCATTTCTTATAAATTCCATCCCCTGCCGTAAAAATCTCTTTGCAACATCTCTTTCCCACCAGTTGATTATATCATTTCTAAATCCTTGATACATCATTACCAAGGCATATTGAGATGAGTCCAAGGGCAATTAGTTTTCGAATCCTTCGGTTCCATAACTGCGAAGATTGCGTACGAAAGGTGGGTGTCGCGTTGCATCAAATTGATGGTGTCGAATTGGTAGAATTCGACCCTGCTAGCGGAAATGTTACGGTATCCACTTCTAAACACCCTGAAGTGATCAGATACGCTATTGAGCGCAAAACCAAGAAAAATGTCATCATTTTGTCCCAAGAAATAAACCCTAGAACCCAAAACCCTAATTTTACGGGACCTCATCAAGGTACCATCAACGTTCAAGAGTTAGCTGAAACCTTGCTTAGAGTGTCTCACGCCGCAGGACTAAATAACGTCGAGTTGGTCGGAGATCTGAATTCCAGTTCATTCAGACTCAATTTCAATCAGCGGTTACCGGACGTTAATAGTGTTTATTATTAGAACCACCTCGGTCAAAACAGAATTTCCCACCAAAGAAAATTGAATTTCAAAATTAATTAATTGTTGTAACTTACTATGTAATTAGTTCCTAGTCTTTAGCACCCTTTAATTCCTAGTCTTTAGCACCATTTAATTCCTAGTCTTTAGCACTCCTTTTGTATAAATGTAAATCTTCTATCATTGAGAAATAACAAGTTTTGATACTTTTATATGGTATCAGCCAGGTTTTGCAAAACCTAAACACAACCACCCTCTCTTCCATGGCCACACAATCGGTCACCATGATCAACTTCCCTTCATCTCTAAAACTCACTTCTACCAACGCCCCTGGCCTGCTTCCCACACCCACTTCCGCCCCTAGCCAACGACCCTTCATTGGTAAATGCCAATGGTGTTTTACCAAAGGACATTCATTAACCTCATGCCCATTATTTAAGAAAGCTCATCCCTCAATCACACCTCCAACTTACAACCGATCCAATAACCAACCAAAACCCCAAGCACACATGATGGCAACACACCCCACCGTGGACTCCGATTTATCTTGGTTAAAGGATAGTGGTGCTTCTCATCACATTACCAACGATCTTAGTACACTCTCTATGCATAGCCCATACGATGGTACCGAGGAACTTATCATCGGTGATGGTTCGTCTCTTAAAATTACTCACATTGGCACCATGACTCTTTATTTTTCTAATGTTCCTATTGTTCTTAAAAATGTTCTTTGTGTTCCTTCTATCTCCCGTAACATCATATCTATCTCTCGCTTATGCCTTGATAACAACATACTAATCTTATTTTTCTCTGCTTATTTTGTCATCAAAGACTTTCCCACTCGCCGAACCATTCTTCGGGGAATCACTAGTCATGGTCTCTACGAGTTCTCATCAACCAAGTCTCCTCAAGCTTTTCACTTGCAAACCACCAAGAAGTCTTCATGGCATCACCGCCTAGGACATCCACATTTGCGTGTTTTACAACATTTAGCTTCCTTTGTTCCCTTTATTTCTAGCAAGCATGAATCATGCAATTCTTGTTGCATTAATAAAAGTCACAAACTCCCCTTTTATTCATCTTCTTTAACTTCTAATACACCTCTAGAATTAATATTTTCCGATGTTTGGTCATCTCCAATTACATCTTTTGATGGTTACAAATATTACATAATTTTTGTTGACCATTTCACAAAATACATTTGGATTTATCCATTAAAACATAAATCGGACTCTCTTAATACTTTCATTCTATTTCAAAAACCTGTTGAGAATTTTTTCAAAACCAAAATTAAGCAATTATTTTCAGACAATGGTGGAGAATACATCAAAATATCCTCTCACCTACTTTCTTGTGGCATTTCTCATCTCACCTCTCCTCCTCACACACCTGAACATAATGGCTACGTTGAACGGTGCCATCGTCACATTGTCGAAACCGGTCTATCCCTACTTTCTCATGCCAAGATGCCCCTAAAATTTTGGCCATTTGCCTTCACTACCGCTACTTATCTCATAAATAGACTACCTACCGCCACCCTAAACAATGATTCTCCTTACTTTCGTCTCTTTCGCATCCATCCAAACTATGAAAACTTCATGGTTTTGGTTGCCTATCTTATCCTTGGTTACGCCCATACTCGAAACATAAACTCGAGTCTCGGTCAAAACCATGTATCTTCATCGGCTACTCCTCCTCTCAAAGTGCTTTCCATCTTCTTGACCCTCTCACTAATCGAATCTACACATCTCGTCATGTTCATTTTCTTGATCACATTTTTCCTTATGAATCTCTTTCTCAAACCTCTACCCCCTCCACACCCTCACCTGACACATGGTTACCTCTCACTACCCTATCTATTCCTCTTTCAACATCCCATTCCCCTACTTCTCAATCGCCATCCCCCCTGCCCCAACTATCGATGCCACTACACCATCCCCTTCTAACCCACCTACACAAACCCCTTCCAACGACCCTCCACCTCCACCTACCGACCTACCACCTCCACCCTCCAATACTGCCAACCCTACACCTTCATTGCCCTCCCCCACAAATGTCTCATCCGACTCCTCCACCTCTTCTACTTCACTACCCACTGACCATATTTCTTCCCAACAACCCGAACCCACTACTACTGCCTCATATCAAACTAGACCTTCTCGCAAACCAAACCCAAAATACCACAACTCCGACTACGTCTTATATCACTCTACACCTCACTCTCTCCCCGAGCCCACTAGTATTACCCAAGCCCTCAAACAACCGTTATGGCGAGAGGCCATGCAATCCGAGTTTGACGCCCTCAAACGAAACCAAACTTGGACACTTGTTCCTCCCGATAATGCTCCTAACCTTGTTGGCTGTAAATGGGTCTACCGAACTAAATTCAAACCCGATGGTTCAGTTGATCGCCTTAAAGCGAGACTTGTCGCTAAAGGTTTTCACCAACGTCCCGACTTAGACTACGTTAAAACCTTTAGTCCCGTGGTTAAACCCGCTACCTTACGCCTCATTCTTGCCATTGCCACTTCCTTCAATTGGCCTCTACGCCAACTCGACCTCAACAATGCCTTCCTACAAGGCACTTTAACCGAATCGGTTTACATGTCTCAACCACCCGGGTTCGTGGATCCTTCCTACCCTACACATGTTTGCAAACTTAACAAAGCTATTTATGGTCTTCGTCAAGCCTCCCGTGCTTGGTATAACGAACTCAAACACTATCTTCTGTCGGTTCACTTTAAACCCTCTATCTCCGATCCCTCTCTCTTCATCAACAAAGTCACATCTTCTCCTATCTTCATTCTAGTTTACGTTGATGATATAATCATCACCGGCGCAAATCCATCTCTCATTAATTCTTTCATCCAAACACTTGCCACTAGATTTTCTCTAAAAGATCTTGGCGACCTCTCCTACTTCTTTGGTATCGAGGTCATTCCTCACAACCATGGTCTATTCCTATCTCAATCAAAATACATCCTTGACATTCTCACAAAAGCCAACATGAGTAATTGCAAACCGTCGCCCACACCGATGTCTAGTTCCCCTACTATCAATGTATTGGATGGTGACCCCTTACCATCCCCGACCGAATACCGTGCCTTTGTTGGAGCATTACAATATTTATCTTTAACCCGCCCTGATATCTCTTTTACAGTTAATAAGCTTTCAAAGTTCATGCATAAGCCAACTACTACACATTGGGAAACTTTGAAGAGATTGTTCCGTTATTTACATGGCACTCTAAATCATGGAATATTTTTCAGACGTCACTCGCCTCTAAAACTCCACGCCTTCACTGATGCGGATTGGGCCGGTGATCTACCATCTTACCGAAGCACAACCGGCTATATTGTTTACCTGGGTCAAAACCCAATCTCATGGAGTTCTAAACGCCAACCGACACTGGCCCGTTCATCAACCGAAGCTGAATTTCGAGCTGTAGCTTCCACAACAACCGAAGTACAATGGCTCATCTCGTTGATGGTTGAACTCGGCTTCAAATCCACGGTTACCCCTACCATTTATTGTGACAATCTAAGTGCAACACACTATTCAGCAAATCCGGTTTTCCACTCACGTATGAAGCATCTTGCCTTAGATTTTCATTTCGTTCGTGAAAAGGTTCAAGACGACACTATCCGCGTCACTCACATCTCCGGAGACGATCAACTTGCGGATGCTTTAACTAAGCCCTTACTACGACAACGGTTCCAGCTTCTCACTACCAAGATTGGTCCCCTCTCACGATCGTCCATCTTGCGGGGGCATATTAGAACCACCTCGGTCAAAACAGAATTTCCCACCAAAGAAAATTGAATTTCAAAATTAATTAATTGTTGTAACTTACTATGTAATTAGTTCCTAGTCTTTAGCACCCTTTAATTCCTAGTCTTTAGCACCATTTAATTCCTAGTCTTTAGCACTCCTTTTGTATAAATGTAAATCTTCTATCATTGAGAAATAACAAGTTTTGATACTTTTATATTTATACTGGGGATGCTGACTACGAGTTTCTTTTTCCGCCACCTCGAACAATCAGGGAGCCAGCAGGGCCACAAGTACTCTTCCCGGAAACAGGTGATCAAGGACAGGTGTATGGGTATCCACCGGAGTTCTATGGATTGTGTACAACTTGTAACCATGATCATCAAAATAGGTGTTGCGCCATTCTTTGACAAAGTTGGTGCATGCTATCACTTTCGATTACTTGTATTTCTTTCGTTATATTATTATCTTTATTGTTATTTTGTAGTAAGATATAGCTGTGAGTTGAAAGGTATACTAGTTGACATTTATTAGTCTTGTGTTATACACATGTTTCTTTCTTTCTTTTCATTGGAGACATGTTTGAATCTTATATCTGCTAGGTGAATAAAATATAGGCCAATTGGATTTTAACACCTTTAACTTTGAAGAATTGGCCGATAACACCCGTAACTAACACTTTGATCTGTGACACCCCAAACTTTTAATTTTGTTTGTCATTTCACCACTCAGTTAAAAAATGACTAACTGAGTTAGTCTTCCATCCTAGCTGGCATCCTACGTGGACTATTTTTGCAGATGTGGCACATTCATGGGTATGGGTATAAAACCCATGTTCTTCTTCGATTATGACTGCACAAACAATTTATGTTCAATTCAGTTCGAATAATATCAATTGATTCAATCATTATTTATTCATCAATTTATGTTGTTGTTCGAGCATTGCGGTGAACATTTGCATCCATCCCTGTTCCAAAACACCACCCTAACCTTTTCTTCGTTCCAATCCAAAACACCCATCAACTGCAACCGTATACCACCACCCTCTTCAACCACCATCACCATTCCAAGAGTTCGGTCAACATCTGCATCCATCCCTGTTCCCAAACACCCTAAAATCACAATATGCCTAGTCATCTTCATCAGCCTACCCAAGCCCCAAACCATCCCTTGCGATCAGTTCGCCGGAATCGGCCATAAACGAAGCTTCATAATAGATCCAGCGATGAGAGTTAATTTCATTCTATTCTGACTAACAAGGGTTCCGGCAATGGTGAAACCCTAGTTGTTGTACAGAGGCGACATTTTGGTTGAATCGGAGATAGAGATCAGGTTTCCGGTGATCATTTTATTCATAGATCTAACAGGTATATCGATTTCTCTATAGAGGAGGCGTTTGTTTGAGTGCTCGATTTTTCAGATGGGTTTGTTTTTCCGGTACCTCATGACGGCGATGATAATGGTTGTGGAGGGTGGGTGGTTGATGAAGAGGGTGGGGTAACGGCGGAGGTTAATTGAGGTTTTATTTGTGAGGCTGTAAATCGGTGGTTGTGGGTTTGGATGGTGGTGACGGGAGATGGTTGTTGGTGAACCGATGAAGATGATGATGATTCGAGGGTTGTGTGTAATGATAAATCGATGAAGATGATGATGATTCGATTTTGTATGGTGAACCGTTAAAGATGATGATGAACTTGAAGATGATGATGAACCGTTGAAACAAATAATTACCTATTTCATTTCTCATCTATAAACATGATCAAAATAGAATTAAGGATTAGGCATTAGGGTTGTTTGGACTTGTCTGGTTATAAAGAAGGAGATGAGAGTTAAAAGACACATCATCGCCACGTAATCAGCTCCAACTCATCACATTTGTGCCACATTGGCAAAAATAGTCCACGTAGGATGCCAGCTAGGATGGAAGACTAACTCAGTTAGTCATTTTTTAACTGAGTGGTGAAATGACAAACAAAATTAAAAGTTTGGGGTGTCACAGATCAAAGTGTTAGTTGCGGGTGTTATCGGCCAATTCTTCAAAGTTAAAGGTGTTAAAATCCAATTGGCCTAAAATATAAGGATCAACTTGCATATCAACATATGTCATATCATGAATAGGCTTGTAAACGAACCGAACGAACACGAACATATGCATGTTCGTGTTCGTGTTCGTTCATTTAACTTTAACCGAACACGAACATATAATCGAACACATTTTTTTGTTCGTGTTCGTTCATTAAGAAATCGGGCATGTTCGTGTTCGTTCGTTTAAAGTCTAAACGAACAATTCACGAACATTAACGAACACAAACGAACATAAAAAAAAATAACTAAACATATTTGAATAAACATAAACAAACATAAATTAACATGATTGAACAAAAAAGTCTAATATATTACAATTCATCCGAAAACACAACTAAATTATAGTTCATAAATATACTAATTAGTCATATTAATATAAGTAGTTAGAAAACCTAATATTTATATAAATCTAACTATTTATGTATATACTAAAATTTAAACGAACGTTCATGAACATAAATGAACGAACATAAACGAACGTTCATGAACATAAATGAACGAACACAAGGTGTGTTCATGTTCGTTCATTTAATTAAACGAACAAATTTTTCTGTTTGTGTCCGTTCGTTTATTAAATAAACGAACTTCCCGCCGAACAAGTTCATAAACAGTTCATGAACGTTCGGTTTGTTTACAGGCCTAATCATGAAGTCAACAATCATAAAAGTAAATAATTTAAATTGTTGCAAGCTGTTAATTAATGATAAAACAATTGTTGCGTATATTAGATGTTTGTAGTTAACACTTAGTACTACACAACTACAACTATAATTAACTTATTTTGATAGAAAACGTGTTCATATGCACCTTTTCATTTGGACAAGCATGTGGGAAAATTATCAAAACTGCCGTTTGACCAAAAAAGTTTATCGAAATAGACATTTTTCTTTTTAACTTTTCAGATTTGTTTCCACTAATCATGTGTCGATACCTAATCATTAGCCTGACACTCGCCAGTAACTATGCGGCACCTAGTCGTTGTTTAGCCGGTGGTAGAGCGGCCGAGCGGGTACTGGAATTTATAAAATTCAGTTGTGCCTCCCACACGATGACTTCCCCTTTCGACACGTGCCTGGTTATAGCCGCAAAACAAACGGCTGTTCAGCCGTTATTGATACGTGGCCAGGAAGCTGTCAGCCGCTCACCTATGCTCAACAGCCCACTGTCTTCTGAATCAGCCGGTGAGTGTGTCTTGTCTCGGCTCGGCTTGGTTAACTCATCGAAGATGCAAACCGCAGTGGAATTCCCTCACTGTTTGGCGAAGATATGCTATGAGCATAGGATAGCCGATGACACGCCAAAACCGGAGCATGCATGTTAGTTAACCGTAAAACACTAATTTTTGTTTTTAACTATAAACAAACTGCTATTTCTTGACACCTACGTGTTGGTGTGAAACGCTTTTGTTGGACACCATGTTTTGCTTGATCAATATATTCAACCCCTTACTATTGGCCAATACTTTTATGGTTAGTTCCTTGCTTTTTTAACTTGGTTTTCTTACTAATTAAATTTTAATTATACTCAAACTTTATGTTTCAAACATTATATCTAAAATAAGTAAATACCGAAAGAAAATTATTGATAATAATAACAATCATACATGAAAACACTCATTTAAAGGCGTGATTGTAGTCATGAAAATGGAAGTTTTTGTATATGAAATATGACAACCATTTTGATCCTAGAAAGCACACAATTGAAGCAGCTGCGAGTATATTTCTTCTGGCAACTGATATCATCCCTGGTTTGATTGTAGCCATAACAGCCACTGAAGCAACTGAAAAGACCTGAAGAGTGATCTTGAGTGCATTAAATCCTTTATATGCACCATTGCAGCTGCTGCAATGCACCACATGGTTCCAGTACCTAAAAATCAAATCAATTAGAAAGCAAATAAACTTTAATGTCATTGAAGTTTATTCAAATAAATAAACCTGTCCATCAGTTGTTCTCTAGGAAGGGTGAGTGGAAAATGTCCACTAAATTTGGTTCCCCAATTGATTTGACCACCTGCATATTTCTTTAGCCACTTTCTAAATGCCACCACATTAGTATCTGCTTTGGCTGGCACAAAACAGGCTTTTAGCCAATTTGAAGGACCTACCTCCATCACTTTCTCCTCCTAAAAGTGGCATAGTGTTTTAAAAAAGTTGGATACTACAATTTGAATCACAATTAGGGTTGGGATAGCTACCTGAACTCGAATAAGATTCAAATCCGAATCAATAACTAAATTCAACTTAATATGCTCCATCCATCTTGAAACAAATGGATCGGTCCAAATAGTAAAGTTTCTTGCGTCAATGCCTATGAATATGCTTTTACCCGGGCTCACCGGAGTACAAAAAAAGATAAGAAGATGCTTTCGAGCTGGCTTTTGTACCATTTTTTCCTGAATTGATCAAATTAAAGGAATGAAGTACCATTTATGATATGAAACTTTGGCACAAAATTACGACATGAACATAAACTCAAAGGCTCTCACTATCTAGACACTCGCTTTGCCTATCTGCACACTTAGGGTTTATCTACGCTGCGTATTGACCAATACGCAGCGTATAGGGTTAACCCTATATGCTGCGTATTGGTCAATACGCAGCGTATATAGACCATAGATCTCAGTATTGGTCAATACGCAGCGTATAAGGGTAACCCTATACGCTGCGTATTGACCAATACGCAGCGTATATAAACCCTAATTTTTCTAGGGTTTGGTGTGCCAATAGGCACACTCAACTCAAAACGAGTAATTTTGTTGGTGCCAGTTTTATGGAATCTCTTGTCATGTTAGGTTTATGTTTTGAACACAAATTTTAGGTTGGTATCGGATTTGACCCTTCAACCCTAATGCGACCCGGTCAAGATCACTAATTACAAAAGTTAAGTTTATACCTGTGTGTTATTTGGACCTTCCTTGATTGTGAGACTACCTTTTAGCAAACAAGGAGAAACAAAGGTCCATACACGACCTTGATGCTCACTTGCAGTAAAACCATTTATGTCTATTTTTTGCATGCTTATATCGATAGGTGCACCCCCTTCTCGATCAAGCTTAACCGTGCAAAGGAAACTTTTGTTAGGCGGGGTGATTATCAAGACACGAGAAAATTAAGGAAAAATCACCATAATATGCATGTTGACCCAAAAGATTAATAAAAAACAGGCATTGAATAATGACATTTGAAAATATACATATCCAAAACCAACCAATGAGAAAACACCAAATAAGCAAAGTAGGCTAAGGAGACTTGCTTAATTTTAGGCGATACTAAGGCTGGAGGGTGTGGGTTTGGGGTTATAAAGGACACCTCAGCGCCACGTAGGCGCCACGTCAGCCAAGTGGCTTTTATAACCCCCCTTTAACATGGAGGGTGTGGTATAACCCCTTAGGGGTGCTATAGAGAAAAAAAAAAAAAACTTGATTGGTGCAAAGCAAATGGGCCCCACCTGAACACCTCCTACCTCCCGTTAACATGATGGCGGACACCTCCATGGCGCCCCGACTTAAATTGGTGGGTGTGGGTGTATAGCGCCGGGGGCGCTATAGGAGCTGAGGTGGCGAGGGTGGCGCCCCCACACCCTCCGGCCTAAAAACAGTATTGTAAAGTACAATAGGTCCACAAAACAACCAATCTAATAAGTAAATGCGTAATGTGTTGGCTTTATCTTAGCCAGGGAAAAAGGATCAGCTGGCTCTATACTAGCCGCTAGCTAACGTTTAGCTCCCTCTTTTTCTTTGCAGGCTAAGATATAGTCGATATTTTACACATGTAATTGTTAGATTAACTGTTGTGTGGACCCATAAATTTTTGTGCCAGCTAAATTTAAGCTTTAGACCATGCGTAGTGGGCTTGATCCGGCGTTTTCTCCCCCTCCCCCCTCAAACACGCCCTAAAACGCCTTCCCCCCACCCCCTCCGGCGTGATCCGGCGTTTTTCGCAAAACCCCCCAACCGGCGTGCTTTGAATCACGTTAAAATGGCAAATTGGCCAATCAGATAAGACCATGTGGGTTTAAAGAGATAGAGATGGATTTTTTGCTGGAATTCGAGTGGGTTTGGGTTTTGTGGTTAGCCGGAATTTTCGCCAGAATTTTTGCTAGTCAAATGAAGAAGAAGAGCTGGGACTGCCTGGGAGCGGGTGGTTTGATTTGAAAGTTTGGTCAAGTTGTCACATTACGTCCCTGTGGTTTTTAGTTATTCCTAAAATAAGTTTAATACTAAAAACTTGAATTTCAATAGTTACAAAACTAACAACTTGAAAATTGTGTTTTTTTAAGTATGATCGTTTTTATTTTTTAATACTAGTATTGCAGTTTTTTTATTTAATGAAATATTATTAGTTTTTAATTTAAAAAAAAACTAATAATTGTGTAATGATTGTTTGGGGCATCATTGGGCATTATTCTACTACGCCCCTTTTGTAAAAACGCCCAATAATACTCCCTTGCTGACTGGACTGTCACGTGGCAGAAAACACCAAAGGGTGGGGGCATTATTCACAAAACCACTACACATGGTCTTAGTAGCTGATTTTGTTTATTTAGTGTTTTCCGATTGGTTGGTTTTTTAGAAAGTCTATCTTTAAATGTTAAAAGTCGATGTACATTTCAAAATGTTAAAAGTCACTATCTATTTCTCTATTCCTTGGTTTTTGATTATCCTGAAAATTAAGGAAATAAGAATTATTTGATTGCTGAATACTTATCTGGGTGGTGGTGAATAAGTCATTATCCCAGCGTGTGAATATGCAACATGAGAAGGGTCCATGAGATTTTCAATCAGGACTTCATACCTACATCAATTATTATCATCCTCTTAATCAACATAAACCATGATTTTGTAGAAATAAAGTCATTGAATTGATGTCATATGTTGGTGTACGTCTGTAACTACTTTCATACCCGTATGGTATGTCTCTGGCGCATATTGTGGTTCTGAAAGAAGGATCTTCAATTTCAGGGACGTATGGTGGTTTCTTCTTGGTGAGGATATCTTTGTATTTTGGATCAGTGCTGGGCCAAAACCAAACAATTCCGTGTTGCTCGGTGCTTGGATAAACAGCAACACACGCTCTTGGGGAAGAATGAACCTGCATGTATTTTATGGATAAAATGGTTGTATGATAATGTATGAAGTTGTAAGAAAGAAGACTCCAAGTGATCTTATTTACCGCAGGACCGTTACTAGGAGCTTGAGGAATTAATTTGCAGTCACCAGAGCCACCAAAACACCAGCCATGGTACACACACTGCAACCGACCCCACTGATCGATTCTTCCTTCAGAAAGGGGAGCCAATCTGTGTGGACAACGATCATCGAACACCTTCCATGCATTCTCGTTCTTATCCCACCATACCACAACATCAAGACCCAACGCCTTAATCCCACGGGGAGCTCTCTTGTCCAAATCAGCCACAGGCGTAAGTGCATACCATTGAGAAAACCAGTCAAATTTCTCATCTTGATGATCAAGGTTTCCGGTTTCGGGTTGGGTTGAAACAGAAGGAGAAATGACATTCAACTTAGTGAGTTTGGATTTTGAAAATCGGGTTAAATTGGATCTTGTGTGAGTAAATGGAGTAGTGAAAATGGGTTTGGACAAGTGAGCTTTGATAAGCGACTGTGGAGCAACAGTGGAGTCAATTCTTAGAGCTTCCATGATTTATCTTCTGTGAGTTGAATATTTAGGGATTTGCACGAGTCTATATAACTACAAGGATATGTGAGTGATTGTGTTGATTACTATTATAAATAGTTAAATACAAGCATGTGAACGGCTTTTAAGGGATTTGCATTATTGTACAATTGCTCCACGTCAATCCACTTTATTCAGTATTATTGGCATAATTCTCGTTTTGTTAATCTATATACAACATTATACATCTATCATAGACATGCTATCAGACAAACTATAGTGTTATATTTGTTATATAGTGTTACATAGTGTTATATGGTGTGAGTAAGATCAAATAAAAAGTTTATTTTGCCTAAGTAGTATGAGAAGCAATCTTAACCATTCATTTTTCAAATCAATGGTTAAGATAAAAGTGTAGGAGAAATGAGGAGTACTAGGGTAACTTGGGAAAATCCTATTTATGAACTTTCTCTCTCCACATGCAAGCAAGGCACATGCATATTTCACCCCCAATTTTTAAACGTTCATAACTTTTTTATACGACATTATTTTTTCATAAAAATTTCACCGTAAAATCAAGCGTCTTTTTATCTTTAATTTGAGTACCATATTGCTATATAAAATATGAAAACTAAAAAACCCACTAAAATGTGTTGTATTTGTATGTTGTATAAGTTTTTTTTGTGCTGAATTTTTGTACCATATTTTTGTGCTAAATTTTTTTTGCTGAATTTTTTTGTGCTAAATTTTTGTGCTTAATTTTAGAAAACAAAAAGGATTTCACATGTTATTTTCACACTTTTATTTATAAGGAAACAAAATGTTTTTGTACGAAAATGTCCTTCCTACTTATAAGGAGTGTCCCATATTATAATCAAAATCCTTCTTAAGCTACTTATGTAAAATCCACTTTTTAGTAATCTTTCTCCTTTATATAATGTGTTAATAGTGCAAGTAGGCGGCCTTCTACTCAATTATACTAATAAACTAGATTTTTGCCATAGGCCGCGCGTTGCGGCGGCGACAACGCGTTAGTTTGTTATAGCTAGTGGCACGTTATTTGAAACATTAACCATACGAAAACGCGTGTTACAAAATAAACAGAATCATAAGTCGAAACGATAAAAAAAACTCACGTAATGAAACATTGACGTCGAAATGATGATAAAAAAAAGAACTTTTAACACGTCTAAATAAGCAAACCACACGATTAACCAATTTTATTAGCACATTAATAAAATATGTGTTGATTTGATAATTAGACTTTTTTATCATCCAATTTCACCTGACCCTTCTTCTACCATCACCATCACTATGAAAATTGTAGGCATATCAAAAGATTTCATACATCGTTAACAAGATCAGCAAACAAATTTATTTGAGAAAGATGTTATTTTACAAATATAGTTATATGTGTGTGAAAATAGTTTTCTTGAAAAAATCGAGAAGGAACATATCACAAAAAGTATCAAATCGAGAAGGAACATATCAAAATGAATTTTATACTTCCCCTTTGTCATTACCAACCCTATTATATCTCTACTCTCTCTCTCTCTTCTTTATGTCATTACCAACCATTTGCAAACCCCAAACTCTGGATCTTCATAGATCTGCGTGTGCATTCACCAGAAAACCCCTCGTATGGTCACCGAAGGTGGCTGCATCAACACCCCTACCACCGCTGCCGCCACACCGTGCCACCGCTTCAGCCGCCCCCGACACCACCAAGCACACCGAATTTCAACCCAATCGGATCTCAAATGTCACAACCGGTAGCCGGCGGGCTCCTCGACACTTCGGATCGTGGGTCAATCTCTCCGGCAAACCCAGGTTTGTTGTCTCTCGATGCGGCGGCGAAAGCGTTCAGAGGTGGCCATTCGAATTCCGGCCATTGGAATTCTGATGCTGCAGTAATCGTTGAAACAATGTAGTCGGTGAACGGTGGTTTTGTGGGGGGGGAGACGGTGAAAGTAATCAGTGTCAAAACCTTTGGTAAAAAAAGGAAAAACAAAAATCGTGGACAAATGTTTGACATATGGACCAGTAAAAAAACTTGGTTGCAATATTTCTTCTTTAATATTATAGAAATTGAAAATTCAAATCTTATTATAGATATCTAGATGGATTTTAGGTTTATAGATATCTAGATAGATTTTAGGTTCTTTAAAATTAGAGTCTATATGTCATCATTCTAAGAAAAAGTATTATATTGTGTAATTAACTATCTCACACCAAGGTTAAAAGGTGGAAGAAACCTATCTTTTGTTCCCTTGTACACATCAACACTATATATGGGTTAATAAATCCAATTAAATTAACTGATTTAGCCCGAAAGACCTCTAGGCTAGGGGTGTGCACAGTTCAGTTCAGTTCGGTTCGGTTATTAGCATTATCTGTAACCGTAACCGAAGTCATCGGTTAATCGGTTCGGTTAATTCGGTTAATTTTTCGGTTTTCGGTTTGATTCGGTTAATTTTCGGTTAATAACCAATTCAAACACGGGCTAATTTTTTTGCTTAGAAATACATGTAATGGAGGTATAAATACATGAAATAGATGTATAAATACATGAAATGGATGTATAAATAAATGAAATGGAGGTATAAATGCATGAATAAATGTTTAAATAAATGAAATGAAGGCATAAATAAATTAAATAGAGGTATTATTACATGAAATGAAAGTATAAAACATGAAATAGAGGTATAAAAGCTAGAAATATATAAAAAAATAAATGGTTCGGTTCGGTTCGGTTAATTTCGGTTAACCGATGGTAAAAAAAAATATCCGTTAATTGATTTTCGGTTAATTCGGTTTCGGTTAATTTCGGTTCGGTTTTGTCGGTTTTCGGTTAACGGTTCGGTTATTGCACACACCTACTCTAGGCTATATACAGTGGCGAAGTTTGAAAATTTCATCGGGTGGTCGGAAGTCACCGGACCTAAAAGTATATACCTAAAAAAATATTTTTTTATAAAACCGGGGGTCGAAAACATATATACCTAAAAAATTATATACGAAACGTAAATACATAACACTACTGAGCGAAATATTCGGGGGGTCGGGCGCCCCCTCCGGCCCCTTCATAGCTGCGCCACTGGCTATATACTCATCATATAACAATGCACATCATATAACAGTGTTTTATAGCAGCCCCATGGTATTGGAATATGTTCTCAAATAAACAATCATGCTCTTTAAAATATATTTAAAGTAGTAAGGGGAGGGTTTATTGGGGAACACTAAAAAAACAGGAACTGTGGGGAACCGACTCAAACGAACTTTGATTAGACTCATTCCATCAGCGTTGGAACCGTCTCGTCGAACCCCTAACTAGAATCTCTTAACCCTAAATCCAAAATCCTAAACCCTAAAGCTAAACAATAAGGCTAAAACCCAACCTAAACCGTAAAATCTAAACTATAAACTCTAAAGGCTAAACCCTAAAGCTAACCCTAAACACAAATGATTAAAACCCTAAAGCAAAACCCTAATGTAAGACCCTAAAAGTCAAACTCTAATATATTTAGGGTTTAGAGGTTAGGATTTAGGGTTAAAAGATCCTAGTTAAGGTTTGACGAGCCGGTTCCAACACCGCTAAAATAATTTCAATCAGGGTTCGTTTGAGTCACTTCCCCATTAATTTATATTTTTTTAGTGTTCAGTTGTTCACTAATAAAACTCACACAAATAAATAATTAATTAATTAATTGATGGCCAGTTGAAACCACTTGTATATTAAATATTTCAAATTCGAATATTTACAAAGTAGTTGCTGAACCTAATCAACCACCTATGTCTTTTCAAAAAAGAAAAATCTTTTCAAAAAAGAAAAATCTTTTCAAAAATCAACCACCTATGTACCTAATGCCTAAAATATAATATGGAGTAATAATTGCAAGACAAATGAATATATCTTATTGAGTAATAACTAGATCTTGCCAGTGGCGGAGCCACACTTTGAACAACGGTGTCGTCCGACACCATTGAATTTTGTGTAGCAAATACAATGTATAATAGAAAAAATTCGAGCGACACCATTGTTTTTTTACGAGCGACATCATTGTCTTTTTACAAACGACGCCATTGTTTTGTTTTCTTCTAAAAGAATTACATAATAAACAAATTTATATTTAAAAAATTAAGCCCAGTTACTAGAATTTAATTAGTATACTTTAAATCATTAAAGGTCCATGCTTAATTTTTATTTTTTCTAATCCAGTAAGCATTATAACCCCATGTCTAATTGGTTTTGTTTCAGTTGTTTAACCTAACAGGATGTTTGATCATTTGAATGATGCGTGCATTTGTTTGTTATAAGAATGCCCGTAGTGGGGCGTTTTTTTTAAAAAAAATTCAAAAAAACGCCGGAAAACGCCCCGGCCTCCACTACATCCGGCGTTTCCGGGCTTTTTTTTGAAAAAATTTGAGTCTGGCGTGTTTTTTAAAACGCTTGCACATGTTTTGACCAACCAATCACAAGTCTCCAACGGCTAGATTATCAAACGGCTAGTTTTTTTTTTAACATTTTACCCCTATATATATAAATTCATTCATTTTCAACCAAAATCATCACAAAAACTCTCTAAAAAACACAACCATTTTATAAAAAACTTGATGGATTCTCCTAGTTCTTCATCCATGGTAAATTTTTACTACAACGAGTTTTTGCGGATGGCGATGGTTCAACCGATGAGGAGGTTGAGCAAGAGGCGGTTACGAGTGCTTGTCAACTAGCGGTGAGATATGTCGAGCATTGTCGTCGCTCCCAAGCAGAAAAAAATAAAAGAGGTTATATTGAACGAGACCGACGCGGGGCACACGATCGTTTGATGAAAGATTATTTTGATGAGGCGCCGACATATTCGAACGAAATGTTTAGGCGTCGTTTCCGAATGAGTAAGCGGTTGTTTCTACGCATAGTCGGTTCGGTATGTACCACCTGAGGGAGAGGAAGAAACGGAGGACGAGGAAGACGAAGTTGGCGAGGGTGAAGAAAGCGAAGATGAAAACTAGTGTTTTTTTTTTTAATTTCATCGGATTTTAATTTTTTTATTTCTAGTATTGTATTTTTTTTATTTAATCGGATTTTAATTTTTTTATTTCTAGTATTGTATTTTTTTTATTTAATGAAGTATTTAAAGTTTAAAAAAAATAATAATTGGGAAATGATTGCATGGGCGTTATTGGAATAATGCCCCACTACACAACTTTATGGTATAATGCCTCATGCTGACTGGGATGACACGTGTCGGATAATGCCCCATGGTGGGGGCATTATTTTTGTTCACCACTACGGGTGGTCTAATGAAAAAGATGTTTCTTTTGCAAGTTGCCATTGAAAACAATATGAATCATTTTCAAAACATGAAAATACGTACAGAGCAACTATTAAATGCATTTTTTTATATATGTCAAATGACTTTTGTAATTCTTGTTAGGACCGGTTTGACTCCGAACGATTGCGAACCGACTCGTGCGACGTGCGGAATCCGTGCACGAGCAAGACCGAAACACACGAAACGTAATCAATCTGTGATTCTATAAAAGATCTGAAAGATACAAGCACCTCGAATCACCTTTTGCCTTTCTCTCTCTACTTTCTCTCTCTATCCTCTAAGCTTCAAAGTCACAAATGGCAAAAGTTCCTAAATGAAACCCTAAGGCTTCTATTTATAGGCCAAGGCTTATAAGGAGAGTTCCCCTTATTTACAATAATGCCACCTTGCCTTTTCTATCTAATATTACAATATAAAGCTAGAATTAATCAGTTTCAGCTACGACTTGAGATGACGGAGGCGATAGACATACTGCACTAACAGACTCCCCCTTGGATATTGCCGCAGTCAATCTCAAACATTCAGACTCGTAGCTTCTTTTCTTTCTCTCTCTTTAGCTCGAACAGAATCCCCGTGGATCTGTCTTCAGCTCCAGCTCCCCCTTTCGGTAGACTCTTCAGGCTCCCCCTTTCGTCAAGCTTCCGTGCTTTTGGGATCGACACCTGGCTTTCCGGTTACAAGCTCTTCCGGGAAAGAATCCTGGCGCCTATGCACACTTCCCCTTTCGTTGAGCTCGTCTTCAGACTCCCCCTTAGACTCAGCTGTCGGGATCGTAGTCTGGAATCTGCAAATCTCATACATTCATAAGTAAAACATTTTACAGTGAAAACATTTTCAGTTGTCCAGGTATCGTAACCTGGCTCTATCAAACTTTCTAAATCAAGATCCTGGGACTAAGATATAATAATATGAAATATATCCAGGATTACTTGATTCACTCCCCCTATCAACAATCTTCATAGATTTGGCAGTTTCAGCGAACCAGATCGAAATCTGGCTCTTTTACAAATTTTAACAATCTAAGCATCCAAATCCCTCACAGTTAATCATCCAAGTCCAAATTAATGACCTTGGAGATATCACAAACTGTTTTTTATTTTTTATTTTTAAAAATTTCAAGTTTCAAATTAATGAACTTGTTTTATTTTCAGAAACACAATCAGCATACTTAGATTTTGAAACTCAGTTCTCAGACATCGGTTGTCGAAAATAAAGCAGAAATCAAAATCTTTTTGTACTTTTTCTGAAATGTAAAACAGTAAAGAAATATGTACAAACATATTTACAGACTATATTTTTGTTTGAGTTTGCGTCAGAGGATCATATCAGTTTTTGACAAGTCACAAGTACCGTTGAGCTTAGTTACACATTAAGAATTAAACAAGTCACTTAGATTGTCGATATATTGATCCACTTAAATTTTCATACAAATTTCAACTGATTCAGGATACGAATTAGATGTATTAAGAACTTAAACTTATTCATGTGTCCCACCTCTTGAATATACTCCCGTATCCAGATCCCAATATTCAGTCTTACAGGTGAGTATACCTAGATGATATCTGTAAGGGGAATAAATTATAGTACGAAACCATGAGAGCTCAGGTCAGAACTTCCGTTCAGCAGAGAGATGACGGCTCGACTTTTGGTGTGTCCCCTTTAGAGGATCTTTTTGTTACAACAGCCATGAATAGCATTTTTCAATGTTTCATCATTTTTTAGCTGAGGGCTGTGCTATGTTTCAAGCAATGCGGAAAGTATTCTCCGGGGACTAGGCCATTGCTTCCGCAAAATCAGAAGTCCCGGGATAATACCCCAGATATCACTAAGCATAAAGACCTAGTATCTCAGAAAGAGGGACCTTTCAAACAAGATTTCAGGGGTTACCTATATATCCAAATAGTGTTCCCCACGAAATAAGCAAGTTTGAATTTAAGTTTATATCCCGAAAAAGTTTACTAAATGTATAAAAATCTACCGGCATATCATCAGTGAGACTGTTTAACGCTATTTAATCATTTACATTTCTTTAGCATACTGTAACTGTCTACTGATGTACTATCATTTCCTCTTTTTACACAAAACTCATTTTTGAATTTTATCATGTTTTTGGCTTTTTCAAATTTTCTAACGTTTTTGGATTTTCTGACAATTTCTTACTCCCCCTAAAATTCAAAACTATTTAAAGAAAATTTGACAACCAATACTGATAGCTTTGTCTCGCCATCCATTTTCTGCTAACTATGCCCTATTTTTGCAGAAAAACTACTATAAAGTACCCCCATGATTTACAACCCATTGATTTTCGACAGTTTGAAAACCGTTTTTCAATCTTGTGAAAGTAATCATGTTTGTTCAGCCGTGAAGGTTTCGGCGTATTCAATCAGAACTCCCCCTTACAACAAACTATTTTCCTATAATGATTTCAAAACACTTAAGTTTGTTTTAATCAGAATGGTTTTTCAGGAAAAATTAGTTTGTTTACCCATCACTTGTGGGTTCGGGGTCAACACATCACCTTGTTCTCTTTTAACCATTTTGAAAATTTAACATTATTAGGTCAAACACCACTATCACATGTAGAAAATCAAGTACAACTTAATGTCCTTGATTAACCACTTGTAAGACGAAATATCACAGTTACCATCCTGTGAATTTCTCAAGAATGATGCCGATACCTGCTTCACACTTACCAACCTGGAAGCTCCAGAAAGTCCGGAATTCAACCAAGAGATTTTGACACCCAAGCCTGACCAGCCTTAGGTGCATTTTGAGCTTTTCTCTTTTCTTCATAAAATTCTTTCACTCCTTTTTCCTTACCATCAGCCATCTTGCTAAAAATATGTTTAACATTGTTATTAAACATTTTTCCAGCATCAACACCTTTTGATTTTAGGTTTGCGGCTTGTAATGGTGGAAAGTTCTCATCATTCATTAACTGAACTGTCTCTTCCTTTTTTACCTCAACTTGTAGCTCCTCTGATTTTGTGGAATCAAATTCATTGCCCGAACTTGGCTTGTCTGACTTGGATGAGCCAGATTCATCGCCAATAACTTTCTTTTTCTTCTTGTTTGTCCTCAGATTTGTATCTGAAGAATTCGATTTACTTGGCTTTGCAGTCGAGTGAATCGATTCATCAAAACTCTTATTCGAACCAACTGGTGAACCTGAAGACAAAATCTTTTCCAAGTATTCTCTCGCCTTCTTCCTCTTCTTCCTCAGTCTGTCTCTCTGCCCCTGTGAAAGCTTTACTTTCTTATCTTCCACTTTCTGTTCTTTGGGCTTGACAGTGACTGGTTTCTTTACCGTTCTCTGAGATTCAACCCTCGATCTTCCCATCGATTTACTTGGGCAATCTCTGGCAATATGTCCTCTGATATTACATTCAAAGCATCTTCTTGTCTCAAAATTCCAATTCTGGCAGTTAACAGCAATGTGTCCTCTAACACCACAAGTATAGCACACTCTGTTATCGTACCATCCACTTCTGTCAGTCCAAACCTTCAGATCATAACATTGTTTGGCTTGGTGATAATCATTTCTCCTCTTCATTGTTGGATTTGTCTTTTGAGCACTGTGGTCAAACCTGCACCACTTATTACCATCATTTTGTGAATTTTCATTTACAAATTTTTGTGATTTTTTATAATGATTGGATGACTTAACTGATGAGCTTTTATTTTCATTTTTAAAATTTTTCGAATTTTTAACTTTTTGTTTCTGTTCTACACTCTTCTTAACAGGTTTTTGCTTAGAACATTCACCTGTTTCAGTAGATTGCAAAACAGTATTTTTAAATTTTTCTTGTAAATCTAAAAATATTTTTCTTTTCTTTTCTTTTTCTATTTCATCATCAGCTTTGTCATCACAATCTTCAATTTTGACTTTGTCAAAATTTGTGACATTGTCACTTATTGGAACAGAATTGATCGGTTTTGGACACACATATGGTGCAGAAGTCACAAAACTTTTCAATTTGTTTTCTAAATCAACAATTTTCTTTCTATTACCTTCGGCTTCATGCTCAAGTCGAATGATTTTATCAAGATGAGAATTTATTTCACATTGTTTTTCAAGATTATTTTTACCAAAAACATCTCTCTCATCTTCTAAAATCTTTAACTGACTTTTGAAATCATTTTCAAATTTTAATTTTTCATTTTCAAACTCTTTTTCTTTTTCTTTCAAAATCTTGTTATCCAATGTCAAACTGTCCACATCACTCAACAGTTTGATATTTTCAGATTTTAGTTTTTCACAGTTCAAGCGCAACTCCAGAATCTGTTCATCATCAGCTTTCTTCCCATCTTTCAAAGCTTTGTTTTCCAATGTCAAATTCTCCGCATCACTCAAGAATTTGGCATTATCTGCTCCAAATTTATCACATTTTGAGCATTTTTCATTCATCTTTTCAACATCAGCTTCTTTCTTTGTTTCCAACCTGAATGTTCCTGCACAAAAAATTTTAACAAAATCAAGAGGGTTTGCATATTCATCAATAAAACAACCTCTCTTAATATCATATTTCATGACATTTTTTGCAGCAAGACATACAGAGAATCTTTTTCTCATTTCGATGATCACTTCCAAATTTATCTTTTCTAAATCCCTCTTCATTTCATTCATCGACTCTTCTTTTCTTTTTTCTTTATCAAACTTATGTGAACTAAGTTTATTGATGAATTCTCTAAAATGAAGCTTTGAGAAACTAGCATCCCTTTTTAGTTCACTCAAAAATTTATCCCATTCTAAAGGTAATGCATCAGCAAATTTTGAAATTTTTTCAGCATTTGAAACCCTTATCTCATATCTATCGAACTTATCAATCAAAACATCAAACCGTCTGTCCAATTGTTCCAAAGATTCATTTTTCATGCACAAGAAATTTTCGAATCTTTTAATCCAAACATCCTTCTTATTCTTCTTATCAATCCAAGATCCAGAAGTCCAAACGTTTAAATTTTTAAGATTCTCATTTTCCTGTTCATCAAACGTTTTAGCCATCTTGAATTACCTGAATCAGAAAGAAACAAACACAATCAGTTTAATCAATGTCAAACAAATGAATCGGACGGGTACTCGAACGAGTGAGTCGACACAAGTCAACAGTGAAAATAATCGCGTGATAAAGTTGTCCGTTCGGATGAGATTGCTATCCGGATGGAGATCCGTGTGGATGGAGATCCGGGTGATGTTATCCGCACGGGTAGGGATCCGGGAGATGTTATCCACACGGGTGGGGATCCGGGAGATGTTATCCACACGGGTGAAGTTGACTTCTTTGACCTCAATTAATGAACGACACACTCACTTGCAACCTGACAATTTCCTTCACGTGAGAATCATTATATCACATGTATTTGTCAATTAATGTAATGATATCTCATGTGCAAACTGACATACTAAACAATGGACGACAAACTTTATCACTATCACATGGGCTATCAGACTTTTTAATCAGATTCACATGAAATACTTATTAATTGCACCGATTGTATTTATGACTGACTTGTATTGTTGATAATGTTGACAGACAAGACCTGAAAATGTTGACTAAAGTGACTAGTTCGGGTGAGAAGTGGTGACACGGATTAAAAATGCTATCCGTGCGTACAAGTTATCCGCCCGGATGGTCAAATAATAGTCAACACGGATTGTTATCCGTGCGGATGGGGATCCAGATGATGTTATCCGCACGGGTGGTGATGTTATCCGCGCGGACAAGTTGTCCGTGCGTGTGGCAAGTCAACAAGTCAACACGGATGGCTGAAAGTAATCCGTGCGGGTGGGTTGCTATGACATGGATTGTTGTCCGTGCGGGTGGGAAATGATGCTATCCGCACGGGTGGGTGCTATCCGTACGGGTGATGATCCAGATGATGTTATCCGCACGGGTGACACAACACCTTGAATCTGACACTTAAACAATCACGTGACAACAACAATTATGAGAACTATCTGCTGAAATGAAGATCACATGTAAAACAATTAATGAAGTTACATGTTCACCGCTTTGACTGACAAGATAACAGTGTTGACTAAAGATGGATAGGATATTAAGTCGTGGATTACTATCCGTGCGTACAAGTATCCATGCGGATAGGTCAACGAATAGTCAAAGCGGATAGTTTATCCGTGCGTGCGACTTATCTGCACGGATAGGTCAACAACAAAGTCAATACGGAAATGTTATCCGCACGGAGAAGTCATGCGTGCGGATGAACATCAACAGCAGCAACATTATTCAACATTTTTCGAACAACAAATTTCTAATTTTCTCACAAATGACTTAGAGTTATGATTTGAAAATTTGTAGGCTTTTAAATCATGCATATACGCACAACATATCCGAAAATTATCAATTTTTAACCGTTAAATCCTGGTTAATTTTGCGTTTTTCTGTTTAAAACTTGACAGAGATGAAAGATGAAGAAATTGCTCAATTCTGATGCGAATTGAGATCTGAAAACGATGAAATCCTGTGCGAAATCGTGTGAATGATCTGAGCAATCGATCTCCTGCTCTGATACCACTTGTTAGGACCGGTTTGACTCCGAACGATTGCGAACCGACTCGTGCGACGTGCGGAATCCGTGCACGAGCAAGACCGAAACACACGAAACGTAATCAATCTGTGATTCTAGAAAAGATCTGAAAGATACAAGCACCTCGAATCACCTTTTGCCTTTCTCTCTCTACTTTCTCTCTCTACTTTCTCTCTCTATCCTCTAAGCTTCAAAGTCACAAATGGCAAAAGTTCCTAAATGAAACCCTAAGGCTTCTATTTATAGGCCAAGGCTTATAAGGAGAGTTCCCCTTATTTACAATAATGCCACCTTGCCTTTTCTATCTAATATTACAATATAAAGCTAGAATTAATCAGTTTCAGCTACGACTTGAGATGACGGAGGCGATAGACATACTGCACTAACAATTCTATTATGTGTTTATTGTACTTTTAATGTGATATTTACTTTTATTATGTGATTTGACCTGACTAGATCCGAACCGATCCCAAAAGTTTGACTCCGGGTTACTATAAACCGGAATATCCATAAAAATGACACCATAAGAAAAAATTTCTGACTCCGCCACTGGATTTTGCCATAGCCGTGCAAACTTAGTTGCTTATAGCTGACAACACATTATATGATGCCCTTACCATACAAATGTTTCAACGTATCTGATCTAAAGCATTGCGTTTACAAAAGAAACGGAATCGAACCCGAGTTAGTTCGTTTATTTAGGGTTCCACCTAACAATTACACCATCCTTACAGTTGCATTAAGACTTAGCGGTGTCAAAATGTACAACAACTCGAATTTATACTGTCGAATAAAAACGTATCATATTTTACCCGGCTCGTTTCTAAACACAGTTTGCGTCAAAACGTACACCAACCGAAAACATTCACAAAAAAATAAGCATGAAAACATATTATATTTGACAATACTCATTTTCGAAAATCTTTATGTCGAAACGTGAATTTATACCGACACGTACGTTAAAATGTCAAAGCGTAGACCAACAAAAAAACGTACATAATAATAAGCATGAAGATGCGTTACATAATAATAAGCTTTATGTCGAAACGTGATTTGATTATATCATAATTGAAATGTGAAAACAATTATTTTTCAATAAGAACAAATTAAAATTGTAGAACGGCAGGGATTAGTTATTACATGTAACTTGAATAATAATAATATCGTATGTTACATTTGAATTAAATAATGATTTTATTAGATTATAACTGAAATTTGTAAACAATTAATTTCAATAAGTAGGAAAAAATGAAAATTTGTAGAGCTCCAGAGGTTGGTTTTACATGTATGGAATGTTTGGATATTATACAGTTAGGGAAAGAAAAGTGATGAATATGGATCGAAACCATGACCCTCGTTTAGAGCACATGCACCTAACCACCTTATTAGAATGACATTTGATTCATAAAATGCCAAACAGTCTTTTATATAGAAAAAGGAGGCGGTGGCTATGATGGGAGCTACCGACCTTTCTTTTTAAGTATATATAAATTGCGAGAAACTTGAATATATCTTATTTAGCTATCTATGGATAAAGAATCGGTCGAAGTAGATAATTTGGTCTTGGAACGAATGGATGAATTTTAGTATTACTATGTAATTTCGGTGTTGGCTTTGGCCGTATGGTTGTCTTTATCTTGTAAATTTGATGCCTAGCACTTTGCTAGTTTCGATGAAATGTGTTTTGTTGGCCGTTCCAAAAAATCAACCATCTATATACCTAATGCCTAAAAAATATATTATGAAGTAATAATTGCTAGAAACATGAATATAATTGAAAGAAACCTGACAGTTCAATATTTTTATTATACATGATTTTTTTGGTAAAGCACATGTTTATAGCTATGCTTTAGATTCCGCATCAAGATTCTCTTATACTTCTTTTTACAACCAATAAAATCAATCTCGAGCACTCTCAGAGTACCCACTGGACCAAACCGAATACTCTGATAGTAACCCAAGTCCACCACAAATTCCAAGGAAAATCTGGTAACCCACCCGCTCATAGGTACGACGATAAAATTACCAGTAAAACCCATTTGGCTCAAGCATTGAACCCAGGTTTCCATGAGTCTCCTATCATTGCCCACCAGCGCCTCACTATGCACCAAATAGGAGTTGAACCTGCATCTTACAAGAGAAATATAAGCCTTTCACCACTTAAACTAGAGATCATTGGCAAAATTCTCTTATACTACTTTTACACTCCTCAATTAGATAAGGCTCAGGCTATTCACACACGCCCCTTGTCTATTCACACACCTCAAAACGCCCCGCTTTGGCCAAAGCAGGGCGCTTTGAGGTAAAGCCAATAGACAAGGACTGAGTCTGTCAGTCCTTGTCTGTTGACCTCGTACCAAAGGGCCCCGCTTTGGCCAAAGCGGGGCGTTTTGGGCTAACTGTCTAGTTTTGGGGGGAAAAGTGAGGTTTTGATGGAAAAAATGGGTTGTTGGTTGTGTTTTTTTTTTGTTGAAAAGTTGTAGATTTTTGTTTTATTTTTATAAAACATATATAATTTAAAGTTGTTTTATTTTTATAAAACATATATAATTTAAAGTTGTGGATTTTTGTTTTAATTAAAGTTGTAGATTTTTATAAAACAATTACTTATTATTCTCCATGATATTTTGGATGTAGAATCAGCTTCCTGATACGAGACAAAACAAGGATCGTTCTAATAGATTAAAGAGAAAAGACACTAAGAGATGCTCAAAGCAGGATGACTTCTTGAAAAACAAATACCGTTTAGAGAGTCTCCTTCATTTGGCTTGAAAAGCATAAAGGTATATTAGTTAAAATCATTATAGCTATTTAGTTATATGAAAAATTAATTGCAAGTATTTGTTTTTAAGTTTTACACTTTCCTCTTCACATCGTATGAATCAGAAAAAGGCAAAACACTACCATAGGTGAACTCTCCAGAAGAAATCGCAGACTGATACATAAAAATACATATAACGAGTTATCGTCTTCCGAATCAGAGGAAGGTTTCAAACATTCAGAAATTCACCAAAATGATATTGAAATTTGTGTGGCTTCACATTATTCTCGGAAACATGAAAGAAGACCACTTCACAAAACTAGGTTTCATAATCATGGGAAACGAAGAAAATTGATATTGGGAGAGATCGAAGATTTGGGTACAACTTCTAGTCGTGAAGATCATTCTACAGAAGTTGATCATGACGACTGTAATAAAATGGAACATAATCTCAGATTGTCTAAAGAAGCGCTTTTATCACGTGTCATATGTTAGACAGAATATAGTTCAGCTAGAGGAGTTCTGTCATGTGGACTTCGCTTTTGTTTTTCATGCATACAGAACTGGGCAGATCATATGGTATCATTTTATCGTTCATTCATAATCCTTTACACTTGTCCATTTCTTAGAACACAAGTAACGATGATATAACTATATATATATATATATATATAGGGAGGGGCTCATGCGAGAACCACCCTTATTGTGAGAACCGCGAGAACCAACGTGAACACAACCTAAAATAGCTAAAAACACCTAAAAAAAACCTAACCCCCCCCCCCCCCCCCAAAAAAAACCTAAACCCCCCACCCCCCAAAAAAAAACCTAACCCCCCCCCCCCAAAAACCTAAACCCCCCCCCCCCCCCGCAAGCTAAAAAAAACCTAAAAAAACCTAAAAAAAACCTAACCCCACCCCCCTTCCCCCACCCCCCAAAAACCTAAACCCCCCCCCCCCCCCAAGCTAAAATGCTAAAAACTAAACCCCCAAAAAACCTAAAAAAATCTAAAAAAATAAAAAAAAATCCAAAATTTTTTTTTGATTTTTTTAATATTTTTTAGGTTAAAATCGCTACTTTTTGAAGCAAAAAAAAAAAAAAAATTTAAAAAAAAAAAAATTTAAAAAAAAAAAAAAATTTTTTTTTGGGTTCGAAAAGTAGCGATTTTAACCTAAAAAATATTAAAAAAATCAAAAAAAAATTTTAGTGTGATTTTTAGCTATTTTTAGGCATTTTTGGTGTGTTCACATTGGTTCTCGCGGTTCTCACAATAAGAGGTGGTTCTCGCATGATCTTCTCCCTATATATATATATATATATACAGGGTTAGGATCGTGTGAGAAGCACTATGCTAATTGAGAAACTTGAGAAGCATTCTGGACCACACATTTTCTTTAAGCTTTTCGTAATATACACATATGTATAATTTAAAATTGACTATATACACATGTGTATAATTCAAGATTTGACAATATACATATATGTATATAGTTGATTTTAAACTATATATATGTGTATATTACGAAAAGCTTAGGAAAATGTGTGGTCCAGAATGCTTCTCAAGTTTCTCAAATAGGGTGGACTTCTCTTACGATCCCTACCCTATATATATATATATATATATATATATATATATATATAGGGTCAGGATTTAGAGAAAACGGTAGAAAGTGTGAGAACGCTTATGGATCGTCCGGTTAAAACAATCTATGGACTAGATTGACACGGTGGCGTTTTCGTAAATAACATCAATTTTATTACGTGGACGCGCCTCATTAAAGGTAAAAAGGTCTTTACACTTCTATACCAAAACGCCATACTAATGAATAAAACGCCATTACGGACCAAAACACATCCCTATTGTTTTGGTCAGAAAATCTGATGAGGATATTGCAACCAAACTCTTTGTTTAGGGGAATGATGCTTAAAATATATAACAACGATGAGGATCACTTCAATGTATAGTATACAAACGACACAAAGATTTATACGGGGAAAAAGCCCTTGATCAAGAGTTGATCTCCGGCACAAAAAACCCCGGGTGATGGAAACTACCGATCACCAAGCTCAAATAAATGAATAAACGTTTACAACTTCGGATAGTAACGAGCTAGGTACAAGGATCACTACGGTGAAATGAGTAAAAAGTGTAAGTAATGGCTAAGTGTTTGAATGAGAGCTTGTATGAGCGTGTTTGCGAGTGTGTGTAACTGAGAAATGATTAAGTGTTTTTTACTAGCTCGTTACTCCCTTTTTTAAAATAGAAATAACCACCTAAACTAACTATCCGACTTTCGTGCCAAGCCTCCACGTTCTCCATAACGTCTATTTTTGGTCAAGCACGTGCAGCATAGTTTAGGAATATTCTCCAGGAATGTCGCCTAGACTTGGTCAAGCTTAATATACCTGCGAGATGCTACAAAACATAAGTAAACAATCGTCAGTACGAGGATCCTTAAAGTGATCCATGATCCTGATCCTGAAGCTCTTCTGAGGATCACCACCTGTCACAGAAGTAAGGATCACTAATTAGGATAACGAATAAGGATCACTAATTGTTAGAAAATCCTCCCCTAACAATTGCCCCCAAAATATAAGGAGTAATTTGTAAAATCTGGCGAGTTATATTTTCTTGATCTTATCCGTAACTAACTGACAGATATATAGCCGTTAAAATAGAACTAGCCGTTGCGATGATGATGTCACGGAAGTGACAATCCTGCAGAATCATAATTATAAATAGAGATATAGATAGGATCATTATGCATTTAAATTCGAAAGAAACTCCCTTTATAATCTCAGTTGAAGATCAATCAGGTATCTCTTTCTCCTCTCTCTTCCCTTCTTACTATGTTCTTCTTTCTTTATCTTCATCACTTCGAAAATGTTGCTCCGAAGTTCCCCGGCCAAGGATCACAAAAAGGATAGACCTTTGAAGAGTCAGAAGATCATCAAGGACTCGGTGAACGAGAGGTGTTGCTTTAACGATGCACAAATAGATAACATCCATCACCGTTTTCCGGCGAATGTCTTTTTCAAACCCTTCGATTCAACTGTTCTGAGCGACTACGTTTCTGATACATGGGTCGCCTTTCCAGTCACTCCATTTGCTATAGGGTACACCTATCCTTTCCCGGAGTTCACACAATCCTTCTTTTCCCTTACCGGCATATCTTACATTCAAGCCATGCCGATGATCTGGAGGGTTTTATACACCCTAGAGAGGATCATTGAGCAGGAGAGTCTTGATTTAGGAATGTCAGAACTGGCGGAGTTGTATGATCTTACTACCTTCGGTTCCCATCGTTATTTACTTAAACGAAAACCCAGTGCAGATCATCCTCTTCTCAAAGTCACCAAAAACGACAAAGATTGGAAGCGTCGCTTCTTCTTTGTAAGGAGGGATACCATTTCAGATGGAGAGCACTTACCAAGAACATGGTCCACCCATGGTAGGCTGGAAGATCCTGGGAAGGATCACCAGATGGTCATGTTTTTGTAATAGGATCACTAACCCCTTCTTTGTCTTGTGTCATGCAGCCATCTCCTTTTCACGTCTCATCACAACGCCCGCAACCAGGGAAAGACTTGCTACTTTCTGGGGACTTGACCCTGAAACTAGAACTTTTAAGACAACAACCCAAGACTCACAGGAGGTATCCTCAGGCTCTGTCACAATGTCAAGTAAGTATCCTTGTTTTAAAATTTAAATAAATAGTTGAATGTATATTAAGAAAAGATACTTATCTTATTTTGGTTGTGTAGGTGCTGGAAAATCTGCCAAAGCTGCTTCAAGGTTCAGTGTCACCGATCTCACCACTGTCAAATCCTCCAAAAGAAAGGTTCCTACTAGCCCGACAGCCTCAATCCCCAAGGCACCCCTCAAGGGGAAGGGAATCAAGAAGAGAAAGACTTCCGAGGCTGAAGATTTGCAGGGTCTGCCCTTAATTCGCCACCAGTTCCTCGAGTACTTCAATGATGTAAGGATCACTATCTCTGCTTGTATATCCTGCTGATTTAAGGATCACTTGCTCTTGAACTGTTTTATCCTTTTCCTTTGCAGAAATTTGCTGAGATCGAGGATTACGTCGGCCATGTTGAGGATCAAGATAAGAAGATTGCCGATCTCCAGCAGGTTGCTGTGCTCAAGGATCTTGCACTTGCTGATCTTCAGAAGGAACTCCAGGATACTAAGCAGAAGATGGCTAAGGTGCTAGTTAACTTTGACTATGAAAGGCAAGAGATCACAGATGATGCTAAAGTTTCTGCCGCCATAGCAATGTACAAAACCAAGCTTCAAATGGCCTTGGAAGCTCAGGATCCCGCCTTTGACAAAAGCAGCTGGGAAATTGAAGAATGGAAGGCAAGGCTGGCTGAATTGGGTGATGAAGAGGAGGCTGAGGAGATTCTGGCAATTGAAGCTAGTGGCAGCGGGTTGAAGGATAAAGCTGAGGATGCAGCGGCTGGTGATGATGATAATGCAGCAAAGGTGTAGGCTGCACAATTGGGCGATGATGGATATATGTGCTAAGGCCGGAGCCCAATTTTTAGTTTGATGGTTGTGATGTTTAAAACAATTTCATGGTTTGTAATAACTCTAAACAATAGTTCTTAGGTTTAAGGATCATGTATGATCCTTTGGACAATGGGCAGGATTGCAATTGGTGGAGGGATCCTCTGTTTGGGGGATGAAGCCATTGTGATCCTGCCGCCTTTATATTCCTGCACTACTTTTGAACTCATTATCATGGACACCCTTTACCTACCCCAGCGGATGGGCCACGTTTTGCTGGTAGATGCTCGGGTAGGTAATTTTGACAACTTTTAAAGGGTTAGCCTTATGTTAATAAATAAAAACTTAACCTTTTGTCGCTTATCATGTGTTGTTATCCCTTTTTAATATGTTAATTTCCAACTGTTGTAATGTTCATTCTGTTTATACTTATCAAGCCTTGACAAATTAGAAAAGATATCCAAAAAGTTTAGGATATGAACAAGGATCACATATCCCATAACCGATAGGTTTAAAAAGTGATGTGATTTAAGAAATACAAGTTCAGTTGTCAAGTATAAGGGTTATTTAAAAGAATAATGAATGGAATCAAAAGAGTTAAGGATCATACCTGAGGATCCAAGTTAGAATCCTAACCATAATAAGGATAACTATAAGATAAACCTTAGAATGAAATAAGGATCAAGGATCCCTAGCTGCCTATCTTCAAGGACCTGAAATAGAACATAACTTGGGACTAAGCCAATATAAGAAAAGAGTTAGCAACTGGGGACAAGCCCAAGGATAACTGGGGACGAGCCCATGGATAACTGGGGACAAGCCCAAGGATAACTAGGGACGAGCCCAAGGATAACTGGGGACAAGCCCAAGAATCGTATGTAAACTGGAGTATGGCCCTAACTGGCCACTATCCAAACTTAGTGACATGAAGATGCCAAAACCTTAGCTAACGTGAAAACGTTAGAAACCTTAGCTAACGTGAAAACGTTAGAAACCTTATGACCGGATGTATGGTACGTCTACCATTATACGTAGGATCCTAAGCATAGCCAGAACAATGGAATTATCAGCCCCTAGAACGAGTACTGGTCCCAAAGCCTTGAACTATACCAGGATCATCGTGCGCTACAGGCGGAATCTGGGGACAAGCCCGAATAACTGGGGTTAGACCCAAAAGACGGATCGCTTCTGTGGATAACCAACGTTATGCTAAGGATACCTGAACTTTCAAAACTTAAACTCACGTGAGAGATGGATAAAGGATACATGATCCTTATCCTTATAAGAGAAAATAATAAAATGAAATAGCTTAAGTTTAGGATATTACCTAAGTAAGGATCATCGATACTTTGAGGATCCTTTAAGGATCATCGATACTTTGAGGATCCTTTAAGGATATCCCTTTCGCCAGGGTCACCTCTGCCACGAGGATCCTTGTCACATGAAATATTTCTTCAAGTGGACAGCATTCCAAGCTCTTGGTAGCAAATCACCTTCCATGGTTAGCAATCTATATGCCCCCTTTCCTGCTTCAGCTTCAATCAAATAAGGGCCTTCCCATTTTGGAGCCAACTTCCCATCAGCAGGATTGGTAGTATTTTGGAATGCTTTCCTTAATACCATATCTCCAACTTGAAACCTCCTGATCCTGACATTTTTGTTGTAAGCACCAGCCATTCTTTGTTGATAACTGGCCATCCTGATCCTAGCCATATCCCTGATTTCTTCAATAGTATCCAGGTCTTGAGCCAAGTTTTCATCATTTTCCTCAGGATCACGGGTACTTGTTCTAGCAGTAGGAACCACCATTTCTGTTGGGATCACTGATTCTGCCCCAAACACCAAAGAGAATGGTGTTTGACCAGTAGCATTCTTAGGGGTTGTCCTGTCAGCCCAGAGCACATAGGGTAGTTCTTCTGCCCATTTTCCTTTCTTGGATCCAAGCTTCTTCTTCAAGTTGTTGATGATGATCTTGTTAGATGATTCTGCTTGACCATTAGCTTGTGGGTGGACTGGTGTTGATGTTATCATCTTAATCCCCCAGCTGTCACAAAAGTTAGTGGTTCTGCCCCCAATAAATTGGGAACCATTATCACATATAATCTCAGAAGGAATTCCAAATCTAGTTATAATATTTCTTTTAATGAAGGATATAACTTCCTTTTCTCTAACTTGGGCAAAAGCTTCAGCCTCTATCCACTTGGAGAAGTAATCAGTCATAGCTAGCATGAATACTTTTCCACCAGGTGCCTTAGGGAGCTTGCCAACTATATCCATACCCCATCTCATAAATGGCCAAGAGGAGGATATAGGATGCAATAATTCAGCTGGTTGATGAAGGATATTGCTGTGTCTCTGGCAAGGATCACATCTTCTGGCATACTCCACAGCATCTTTCTTCATGGTTGGCCAGTAATATCCTGTCCTCAGGATCCTTGAGAATAATGCCCTGCCCCCAGTGTGGTTTCCACAATCTCCTTCATGGAAGTCTTTTAAAACTTCTTGAACTTCAGGATCCTCAATGCATCTCAAGTATGGTCCTGCAAGAGATCGCCTATATAACATATTATTCATAATTGTGAATTGAGATACCTTAGATTTGAAAGCCCTAGGGTTTTCTCCTGTAGGAATCTCTCCATGTTGTAAGTATCTCATAATTGGTGAGATCCATGATCCGGATCCTGAATAGGATTGAATATCCTCACTAGGGATAACTGCAGAATCATCTCCTATCTCCATAGTCTGGTGATCCTCGATAGCCGGGGTCAGGATATGGATAATGGGAATCCTGATATCCTCTGGGATCTTCAAAGATGATCCTAAGTTAGCCAGTGCATCAGCTTCTGTATTTTCTTCCCTTGGTACCTGTGACAAACTAAAGGAAACAAAAGAGAGTGCCAAACTTTTGACTATCTCCAAAAATTTGGTTAGCTTTTCACCTTTAACAGCATATGATCCATTAAAGTGGTTTGTAATCAATAAAGAATCTACGTGTACCTCAAGATACCTGATCCCCATATATTTTGCAATTTGCAAACCAGCAATTAAGGCTTCATATTCAGCCTCATTATTAGTGGTTTGAAACTCACAAACTATAGAATGGGGTATTATGTCCCCCTGTGGCGATTTTAGTAGTATTCCAAGCCCTGTGCCTTTGACGTTTGAGGATCCATCAGTATAGAGTATCCAAGGATCCTTGGTCTCTTCTAGCTGCTGGACTTCTAGCTCAGCTTCTTCTTGTAAATCACTACTGAAATCAGCCACAAAGTCAGCTAATGCTTGGGATTTGATAGCTGTCCTAGGCTCATATCTTATATCATATGCACTCAGCTTTACTGCCCACTTAGCCATCCTTCCTGACATCTCTGGTTTCCTGAGGACATTCTTAATTGGAAAATTAGTTTTAACAATGATAACATGAGTTTCAAAATAATGTCTTAACTTGGTAGATGCCATTATTAATGCGAGAATAAGTTTTTCAAGGTGTGAATACCTGGATTCGGCATCAAGTAAACTTTTACTTACATAATAGACAGGATGTTGTGTACCTTGATGATCCTTAACAAGGACCGCACTTACCGCTTTTGAGGATACAGCAAGATACAAGGATAACACATCACCTTTTTCTGGTTTCATCAAAGCCGGGGCCGAGGATAGGTAATCTTTGAGGGCTTTTAAAGCATTTTCATGCTTCTCCGTCCACTCAAATTTCTTGTTCTTCCTTAGGATATCATAGAATTCTTTACATTTCTCGGAGGACTTGGATATGAATCTGTTCAAGGCTGCTATCCTTCCTGTTAGCCTTTGAACATCCTTAGCATTGGCCGGAGATTTGATGTTCACTATTGCTTTGATTTGTTCTGGGCTAGCTTCGATGCCTCTCTTAGTCACCATGTATCCTAAGAATTTACCTGCTTTAACACCAAAATGACATTTTGAAGGATTAAGCTTCATGTTATATTTGTCAAGGATATCGAATGCTTCCTCCAAGTCTCTTAGGTGATCCTCAGCTTTTAAGGATTTTACCACCATATCATCTATGTAAACCTCCATAGTTTGTCCAATCTGATCCTTGAACATCATATTCACCAGCCTTTGGTACGTTGCACCTGCATTTCTCAATCCGAACGGCATAGCAATATAGCAATATATACCAGTTGGAGTCATGAAGGCTGTATCCTCTTGGTCGGATGGTTCCATTTGGATTTGTTGAAATCCAGATGAAGCATCCATAAAAGTTAACAGTTCATGACCCGCAGTTGCATCCACCATGGAGTCAATGTGGGGTAAAGGGAAAGGATCCTTGGGACATGCCTTATTTAAATCGGTAAAATCGACACATACCCTCCACTTTCCGTTTTTCTTTTGAACAACAACCACATTGGCCAACCATCTTGGATATTTGACCTCTCTAATCATACCTGCCCGGAGCAATTTCTCTACCTCTTCCTGGATAATGGCATTCCTTTCTGGTGCAAACTTCCTTCTCCTTTGATGGATTGGTTTGAAGGATCTGTCGATGCCGAGCTTGTGAGTGATAACATCTTTGGATATACCAGTCATGTCTTCGTGTTTCCATGCAAAGGTAGTCTTTCTCCTTTTGAGGAAGGATATGAGGTCTTCTTTCATTTCGCCAAGGATCCCTGACCCGCTATAGATTTTGGATTCAGGATCATCAGGATCCATGAGGATTTCTACCACATCCTGCTCTCTGGCCTCCAAGACACTCCTTGGAGGATACCTTGATTGCTATTGCTCCCTTGACTTCGAAGCTGGTTTCATCGATGAAGTGTAGCAATTCTTAGCTTCCTGCTGATCGCTATCAATCTTTACTATTCCCCAAGGACTAGGGAGCTTCACACATTGATGGTAAGTAGATGGGACTGCTTTCATATCGTGTATCCAGGGCCTGCCAAGGATAACATTACAGCAAGATAAACAGTCAATAACACAAAATTTTTGATAAGAGTGTAAGCCTTCAATATATATTGGGAGTTTAATGTCCCCCAGGGTGTTCTTGGTTTCGCCACTAAATCCCACGAGCACGGAGGATCTTGGTATGATCTCTGATTCAGGGATACCCATCTTCTTTAGAACATCAAGCTGGATAATGTTCACTGAACTTCCTCCGTCTATTAGGATCCTGCGGAAAAAATAGTTAGATATAAAAAGAGTAATAACTAAACCATCGTGATGAGGATCCTGGATATCAATGCGATCCTCTTCATCAAAGGTTATGACTTTTCCTTCGGAGACACTCGATGTTCGAACTGGTCTTTCTCCATTATCCATTTTAGTTTCCTTTGCATGCCTCTTAGCTGCTGAGAAGGATGTGCCACAAATGTCGGATCCCCCAGAAATAAAGTTTATCACTTGTGCATCTGCTGGAGGGGCTGGAGCCTTCTCAGGGATCCTTTCAGGATCCTGAGTCCTTGACTTTTTTCTTCCCAACAACTCTTTTAGATGCCCTTTGCTCAACAAGTATCCAATTTCCTTTCTTAATGCAATGCATTCTTCTGTGAGGTGCCCAAAATCTTCATGATATGCACACCACTTTGATTTATCCTTAGTTGCAGCTGGCCTGTCATTCTTTCTTGGCCATCTAGCCTTATCACCTAGGTTCTGCATGGCAAGGATTAGTTCATTGTTATCAACACTAAAGCAATATTCAGAAATTGGAGGATAATCCTCATCATCCTCTTCTTGATCAATAGAATGCACGTTCTGATTATTAGATTTGTTGTAGGATCTGAACTTGTTGTTCCTGAATGAGGATCCTTGCTTATCCTGCTTTGAGGATCCTGTTATCCTCTCCTGAATCCTCTTGTCATCCTCTAGCCGAATGAACCTGAGGGCCCGGGTTCTTACCTCATCTAGGTTCCTGCATGGTGTCATAACAAGATCATCATAAAATAACGAATCCCTAAGCAGTCCCATTTTGAAGGCCTCAACAGCCGTGGCTATATCTAAGTTGGGAATGTCTAAGGATTCTTTACTGAATTTGGTAATGTAATCCCTTAACGATTCATTATGACCCTGGGTTATCCTATATAAATCACTAGTTAATCGTTCAAATTTTCTACTACAAGAAAACTGAGTATTAAACAAGTTAACTAGGTTTGCAAATGAGGTAATAGAATAGGGAGGAAGACTTAGCAGCCATTTGAGAGCTGATCCAGTAAGAGTGGATCCGAATCCTTTGCATAGGCATGCTTCCTTTAACTTTTCTGGGATTGGATTGATCTCCATCCTCTCCCTGTATTGTGCTATGTGTTCTTCAGGATCCGTCGAACCATCATACAGTTTCATTGTAGGCACATGGAACCTCTTGGGTATCTCAGCATCACAGATTGGTGGTGCAAAGCGAGATATCTTGTGGCTCCCATCTGCAATCTCTGGAATAGGTTTGACTACTCCCGGAACACTCGAGATCATATCCTTTAGCTTTTGCAATTCTCTGGCCATGGCATGATTGATACCTGGATCCTGCATAAGACCATGGTTAGTAGTATGAGAGTTATTAAAAGTGTTACCTCCCATTGGATTCAAGTTAGGAAGAATGGAGGTTAATCCATATTGTTGAGACTCTGGAATGGTCGAGGGACCAGTAGAGGCATTGGTCTGCATTGGAATAAAATCTCCTTGATGGACATCTGAACTTCCTGTTTGCAAACTCCTCAAGGATCCTGGCATCTGGAAGGATCCCTGAAACTGGGATGATCCTGGAACAAAGGAGGATCCTTGAACCTGGGATGATCCTGGAAAGAAGGAGGATCCTTGAACCTGGGATGATCCTGGGACGAAGGAGGATCCTTGAACGTGGGATGATCCTGGAACGAAGGAGGATCCTTGAACCTGGGATGATCCTGGGACGAAGGAGGATCCTTGAACTTGGGATGATCCTGGAACGAAGAAGGATCCTTGAACCTGGGATGATCCTGGGACGAAGGGGGATCCTTGAACCTGGGATGATCCTGGAACGAAGGAGGATCCTTGAACCTGGGATGATCCTGGAACGAAGGAGGATCCTTGAAACTGCTGCATTCCTGAATATCCTCCTGTACTCGTGAGGGATCCCATATGCTGGGGATAGGATCCTGCTGGCTGGAAATATGAACCTAGTGCCTGGGTCATAGCTGTTGTTCCGTAGTGCACTCCTTTTGGTCCACCCGCATATTGAATGTCTGGAACCACTGACGGCTGAGAAGTAACCACCGGAGTATCAAAATTCAAAGATCTGGGCATCAGTGGGGAATGATCCTCTGCCGTTTTCTTCTGTTTCTTAATTTCGTCAATCTCCCGGAGGATCCTTTCGTTGGTCTTATCCTGCTCTTGTGCATGATTCCTCATCTGCAAAATCAAGGCATAGAGATCATTAGTAGTAGGATTAGTTGAAACAGAAGAAGTAGGTGGTTTTGAGAAAATGGGAGTCGGTTTCTTCGCAGCATTCTCTGTATTCTTCTGGGATCCAGAAGGTGGTGGAGGCAAAGGAGGAACGCCTTGTGAGGAAGTGAATGAGGGCATCAAGTTTGAAGCATTCTTCGATGAGGAAGCCATCTGCTTGGTTGTAGTGAGCCGAATTAAGCACAGAAATGCGTATTTTCTTAAGGACGAAGCACCAATTGCCCCACGGTGGGCGCCAAACTGTTTTGGTCAGAAAATCTGATGAGGATATTGCAACCAAACTCTTTGTTTAGGGGAATGATGCTTAAAATATATAACAGCGATGAGGATCACTTCAATGTATAGTATACAAACGACACAAAGATTTATACGGGGAAAAAGCCCTTGATCAAGAGTTGATCTCCGGCACAAAAAACCCCGGGTGATGGAAACTACCGATCACCAAGCTCAAATAAATGAATAAACGTTTACAACTTCGGATAGTAACGAGCTAGGTACAAGGATCACTACGGTGAAATGAGTAAAAAGTGTAAGTAATTGCTAAGTGTTTGAATGAGAGCTTGTATGAGCGTGTTTGCGAGTGTGTGTAACTGAGAAATGATTAAGTGTTTTTTACTAGCTCGTTACTCCTTTTTTTAAAATAGAAATAACCACCTAAACTAACTACCCGACTTTCGTGCCAAGCCTCCACGTTCTCCATAACGTCTATTTTTGGTCAAGCACGTGCAGCATAGTTTAGGAATATTCTCAAGGAATGTCGCCTAGACTTGGTCAACCTTAATATACATGCGAGATGCTACAAAACATAAGTAAACAATCGTCAGTACGAGGATCCTTAAAGTGATCCATGATCCTGATCCTGAAGCTCTTCTGAGGATCACCACCTGTCACAGAAGTAAGGATCACTAATTAGGATAACGAATAAGGATCACTAATTGTTAGAAAATCCTCCCCTAACACCTATATAAACAAAAACATCCTAGACACAAAAACACATCCCCCAGAACCTGAAACGCCATATTTTCTACTATATACCATTCATCTAACAAACGCCAAAATACCCAAAACATCAAACACACCTACTCAAAAACGCCATGTCACACCCCCAAAATCCACCATGCGAGGTATCACCGCTTGGAGGCGTGACGTGACCAGGATCGAGCCACCAATCATACTGAACAACGTACTTAAGTAAATAAAGACAACCACAATACGATTGGTGACCAAAAGCTAGTTAACCAAGTTTTTAATTTAGACAGCGGAAGCATAAACGTAAGGTTCAAAACATAAGTTCGCAGTTCATAAGTTTAAAGTCCAACACATAGGTTTAATAAGTTCATAATGTTTTAAACATTAAACACTGGACATAACCGTCCGCACACCACAACGACTCCTTCCTCGTGCAAGCTCCAAATGTTTAGCGACCTGTAAGGCATGTAACAACGAGTCAACAACAAAGTTGAGTGAATTCACAGTTGGTTGTTTAGTTATAGCATTCGTTTCGTAAATCATCCGTTCGTTTTGAAAACCATGTATCGTATAAGTTTGCATCGCGGTCTTTCTGACATGTTTGCGAAGATTAGTGGGGGTTTCCCATGTGTTACTAGACCACGCGTATCGACTGCTACGAAAATATAAGAGGTGCCCTAAGTCAATGTCTATCAGCATTGACCCTTTGCCCATAGTCCATTAGTACACGCCCGTCCGACTGGCACGGTGTGAGGTTTGTTAAACCTAATAGCGCTATTAACTAATGACCCGCTCGCCATAGGCCTCGGCGATTAAGTCGATAATTGAGGGACTTAAAGTGATAGAGTTGATGGTCTTATGATCGTGTACGTAGGTTTTACGTACGTGCCCTTCAATCCGAGGACAGCAGTAAGTATGAGTGTACGTAGGTTTTACGTACGTGCCCTTCAATCCGAGGACAGTAAAAAGTAGTTTAATAGTAATGATAGTACAAGTAGTTATTCAATCCCATTCCCAACCCCTGGGAATCCCATGCCTTAGAAAGAGTGTGAACTCACCTCGGTTTGCTCGGTTAGGTTCTCAAATATAGTTCACAGTCAAGGTCGGTCAATCACGTCCTAATAAGGTACGGATAACAATCAGTTTCTCATGCATAACACGTATCCTACGTATGGTTTATTTGCACATTACTTCGTCCACATAACAGGTATACACTTTAACGATTTATGCCCATATAAACTTCCCATCCATTCCCCACTCATAAACAAACATACGATATTGCACGTAACACATATAACATGTTAGATCATTCACCGATAGCATACTAGACATTTAGACACGCAAGTCACAACTTATGTCAATTCAGCATTAATATTCAAAACCGGCTGTTTTCGGACATTTAAATAAAATAGTTAAATTATTCCAAAAATTCCCAAATTTTTACAGGATGTCTAAAACGTTCCATATTTTATTGTGTAAAAATATCGGGGTCCAGTTCATTATCAGCAATTTATAGAAATTCGTTTACCGGACTGCAATCAGATTTACTACATTCTGATTGCAGTTCACGGAATAATTCGTCTAAAATTCCTCAGAAGTCCGTTTGACAAAATTCCAGTTCGAGGGTCACAAATACATCAGTGACTATCTATGGTATGAATTTCAGGGGCTGGTTCAATTCAGGTTTCAAATTACGACCGAAAACGTACAGCCCATTTTACTGCAGTAAAAATCAGCCTTAGCTGCTGTCACGAAAACAGACTTTTAAAATAGTAAACGACCTCAAAAAAATACGATTCCAGCGCCATTTTCTTCGTTTTTCGAAAAGACCCGATTTAGGCTTCAGAAATTCCGTTTTTCGATTTGTTAAAGTCTGTTTACGGCCTGTTGAATGCGGCTGAAAAAGTACATCAGAATGCTGTTTCGTGGTTTAAGCATTACTAAATCGCATCAACGAGTGTCCGAACAATGGATTTAACAAGAAACCAACAATCAAACATCAAGTATGATTTAACCAACCCTCAAACCAACAAGATTCCGCTTCATGATTCAGACATAAGTAAACTTTTATGTAGCTTTTATGCTCATAACTCATGTTTCACATTTTCTAGCATTCTTGTTATTTAGTGATTTAAACAACAACACATCATACTACAAATCATAATTTTTAACAAGATGAACCAAGGTAAAATGGGACTTACTACTAGCCTCTAGCTAGGGAAGTATCTAGTGAAGAAAGTGATGAGAAAATGATGGTGAGAAAGACTAGAACAAGCTCCTTTGAAGTCCCTTTAAGTTGCACCTTCCATGGATGAACACTAAGCTTTGAATGGACAATGTAAAGGAAGAAGATGAAGATGTTGGAAAGGTGGTGGTGATTTCGGTTATGTGGTGACCGAAATGGGGAGAGAGAGAGATGCAATGGAGTGTAAAATCTTAAGGGAATGATGACAATCTCAAGCCCCATACTTTTATAAGCAATTCATATAGTTTAGCTACTTACACAAGAAATGATCTAATTAAATAATGAAGTAAATCAAAGAAGTATGGTGTAGTGATAATTTGGTGGGTCCAACTTGGGACCAAAATTCGTTTTGGGGGGGGGGGGGGTATAAGGTAAAAATGTAACTAAATAGGTAAGGGTAAGTTAAAATGTAAGTAACTAGATAATATATGTTGGTGTGATGGTTTTTAGTGGGTATTATGGCATACGGGGATCATGACTAGCCAAAAATAATAACACAATGTATTTGGTAAATATTTGGTGTCCCGGGTAATGTCCGGTTGTTCGGTCGGATACTGTTCCGCTAAACTGCTTAATTAATCCGTAAAGCGTTCTACATATATATATTTTGCAACGTTTTTAATTTTTAACACTCAGGAAGGCATACCGGACTATTTAGTAACTTTTCTGTATCCTGCTAGTATGTTAACAAATACATGTAAGTATAACGCAGATATCAGAAAGCAGTTAAGTAATTCCACACAGTCGTCAAGCACTTTAATTATCATTAATGGATTGTACGGAATACATGGGATTTTGAGGGTTGTCACATTCTCCCCCTGTTAAGAGAATTTCGTCCCGAAATTTAGCGCGTGGTTACTGAGGAAGCTAGTTAAGTTGCGTTGTTTTCCTGATTTTCCTGGGGTGTCACACGCCATATTTTCTACTATATACCATTCATCTTAGAAAACGGCAAAACACTCAAACATCAAAGATTCCAAAAAATCGACGGTTCTTTCAAATACACTATTTCCTCAGTAAAACGCCAAACATGGCAAATATCGTTTCTTGTATATTCAAATATTGTTCTACGCCAAATTTTCACAGAATGCATTCTTCCCCGAGTTGCTGTGACTCAAATAACATTTTGCTGCATGAGATGGACAAATCATAAACAAAAAGATGCTGGTGTCAGACTTATGTCATTTTTTTGTGTTTTAATATTGATGAATATTATAATGACATGAAAAGACGAATGACACTGATGAGTTTTTTGAAGATACATATTCAAACAAAAAAACTCATGTCATTTTGTCTTTCCAAACGGCCACAAAAACACAAGCATGGCTAAGCCAAACCGCCAGCGAACATGATTCAAAGAAGAAAGAGACTGATGACTGTGAAGATTTGGAAGATGAATTGTTTCTATTTTTATTTTTTAATTTTCTTTTTCTGTTGTTTGTTATGTATTTTTCAACTTAGAATAAAAAAATACATTATATTAATAAAACGCCAAAGAGTCATAATACACGTGAAACGCCATAATGCAGTAAAAACGCCAAAAATTCCCAAACTATAATGAAAGTAGTTTGCAGAAGTATTAATAAAAGCTAAAAATGAAAAATAAAACGCCAAAACCTACTTAAAGACATTAAAAACGCCAAACTTGGGAGATGGAAAGTCTTTGACCCTAAAAACTCATAAAATACACAGTAACTGAAAAGACGGCTACTTTATTAATATCATTTATTATAAATAAAATCCCGCCTAAATTACGCGCCAAAAAACATCCTATAAGAGAGACGTCTCTGCACAATAAACTAATCACAAACCAAAAACAAACGCCATATTCCCTAGAAACCATTCACTTTAAAACGCCAAAAATAATAGTTAAAAAAGCCACAGATGCAGAACCTCGATTCTTCTATATTGAGTATTGATCTGAATGAAGTTTCACTGAATGGATTCTTCTCTGAGTTGGATATCTCTATAATCTTTTGCTGAATGAGATGGACAAATATTCAAGAAAAAGAGACTGATGACACTCATATGACATCATGTCACTTTGTTCTTCATGGATATATTGATGGCATGAAGGGATCAATACATTAGAGAAGGCGTTGGTCTTCAACATGTCATCAAACAAGTATATATCCACCCACAATAAAGGATGCCACAAAAAATAAGCATCTTCTAAAAACGGCCGTTATGTAGGAAAATAAGGATCTACATAAGGTATTCAAAAACAGGTTCAAAACGCCAAAAAGTTAAAGTAGAAGAGGCTGATGACAGTGAAGTTTTGGATGAGAAATTAGATTATAATTTTTAATTTTTTTTCATTTTCTATTGTTTGTTATCTAATTCTCTGTTGTTTATTATCTAATTCTCTACTAATTTAAAAAAAATGAGTATAAAACGCTAAAAACTACAAACACCAAAACGCCTGATAGTGTGGAAAACTGTGAGAACGGATGCTAGCGAAGCACGATGTTGCTATATAAAAACGCCAAAAAACGCAAACAAAGTACTACTGGAAAAATCAACACTAATTGACAGATGAAAATTGAAAGAAACAGTAATTGCTAAAACAGTAAAATGAAGAGAGGGAATCATTATTGCGAAACATTTATTATATTAAAATCCACTACATGGAAAATTGAATTTATTTATCTTTTCAGAACGCCATAATTGTCTGTCACATTATAGGCCTGTATCCTACATAGCACAACACTTAATATAATAAAATCAAGAAAATTACTGATGTTTTTGACATTAAAGGACTGCATCCTGATCTAAAAAACAATAAAAACGCCAAAACAATACTTAAAACACCAAAATATTTACTATGATCCTGATCTAAAAACAATAAAAACGCCGCGTATTTATTAAACGCCAAAAAATGGAAAGATGAAGTGACACGCGTTTAAAAAAAGAAATATGAAAGGACAAAAAAGCCCTTCCGCCCTTCTCTAAACAGCGTGACACGTGTTGGGCCAGGAAGCGTTCTCACCGTTCTCACACGTTTGAGCGTTTTCTCCTGATCCCGTTTCTATATATATATATATATATATATATATATATTGTATATACAAGCTTCAATGAAAAAAGTTTCCACATGCCCTTTATGCAAAGCCAAATTTTATAGCATACAAAAGATGGAAGAGGTTGAATCTTCTTATAAGAAAATATATTCTCAGACAATTCCTAACAACTGTCCATTAATGGATGTATACATTATTCCACATGGTGAATCATTTATGCATCGGAATGGTAAATCTTTGTTCTTTTTTTTGTTATGGTTGACTATTGGGTTATATTAGGTTGTGTTTATGACTAAATATTGGTTTATTTTTGTGATGAACAGCCACCACCAACGCAGTTTGTTACCAGTGCGGTTGCCGTGAGCTTGAGGAACTTTTAATAGTTGTCATAGTTGTCAAATTCGTTGCGTGCATTCATATTGTTTGGATCCACCACAAATTCCATGTGTTTGTGTCCAATGCAAGGATATTTTATCCTCTTGTTTTATATTTTTGGTATTTATGTTTTTTTAATCATTTTTTCTTTTTCAAAATAAGTGGCGTTTTTGGTATTTATATTTTTTAATTATTTTTTCTTTTTCAAATAAGTGGCCAGTTTTTAATTAAAAAGTGTAACACTGGCCCAATATATATAATTGTGTCAAAAGCATCCATCTTTTGAAGATATCTTGGTGTACTATTGTTTTCAGTTATATCTTTAAAGTAGGACCAGGTTATTCACACACGCCCCTTGTCTATTTAGTTTGTTGTTTGATTGTATTTGGTTGTATTTTTTTGTTGAAAACTTGTAGATTTTTGTTTTATTTTTATAAAACATATATAATTTAAAATTGATTTATAACGGTCGTTTAACGTGAGTGTACCGGTTATAGTTTATTTATAACAGTCGTTTTTAAAGATACGTTTCATTATGCCATTGTGAGAGAAAAAGGTATAGAAAATGTAATTAAATATTATGTACGAAGTTGCAGAAAATGTTACTGTCACATCACCTTTTGTCTGAAAAGCAACCCTAAACGCCCCGCTTTGGGAGGGTGTGGAAATAACAAGTAAGGTATAGAAAATGTATAAATGTTTCTAAAAAAAACCCTTATATACGCTGCGTATAGGTCTATACGCAGGGTATATAAAGGGTCAAAAAGACAATTTTACCCCTGGTTTGGGCTCCGTATAGCCCTCAACCCAGGGGTAAAATGGTCTTTTTTACCAAACTTGCCCCATATATACGCCACATACAGGGTTATACGCGACGTATAGTAAAAAAGACTATTTTACCCCTGGATTTGGGGTATACGCAGCCAAAAACAGGGGTCACATCGTCTTTTTGACCATTTATATACGATGCGTATAGGTCTATACGCAGCGTATATAAAGGTTAGTTTTTATTTTTAACCCCAAACCTGTGGTAAAATTATCTTTTTGACCCTTTATATACGCCGCGTATAGGCCTATACGCAGCGTATATAAAGGGTGTATTTAAAAAAAACATTTTTAAGTATCGTATCGTATAGTATAAGTCCTGTATAAACCTCGTATAAGTCTCATATAGGTCTTGTATATGCCAATAGGCCTATACGGGTGTTCTATGGTATGCTATAATATCTTATCGTATTGCATCATATAGTGTAGTATAAGTCTCTTATAGGTTTCCTATAGGTCTTATATATGCCTATAGGCTTATACGAGACCTAAACCACACCTATAGGCCTATATGGGGACCTAAACCACACCTATAGGCATATACGGGACCTAAACCACACCTATAGGCCTATACAGGACCTAAACCACACCTATAGGCCTATACGCAACGTATATAAAGGGTAGTTTTTATTTTTAACCCCAAACCTGTGGTAAAATTGTCTTTTTGACCCTTTATATACGCCGCGTATAGGCAGCGTATATAAAGGGTGTATTTAAAAAAACATTTTTAAGTATCGTATCGTATAGTATAAGTCCCGTATAAACCTCGTATAAGTCTCTTATAGGTCTTGTATATACCTATAGGCCTATACGGGTGTTCTATGGTATGCTATAGTATCTTATCGTATTGCATCATATAGTGTAGTATAAGTCTCGTATAGGTTTCTATAGGTCTTATATATGCCTATAGGCTTATACGAGACCTAAACCACACCTATAGGCCTATACGGGACCTGAATCACACATATACGGGACCTAAACCACACCTATAGGCCTATACGGGACCTAAACCACACCTATAGGCCTATAAAGGACCTATACTACATCTATAGGCTTATACGAGTGTTGTATGGCATCCTATAGTATCGTATCATATCGTATCATATAGTGTATAGTGTATAGTATAAGTCTCATATAGGTTCCCTATAGGTCTTGTATATGCCTATAGGTCTATATGGGACCTAAACCACACCTATAGTACTATACGAGACCTATATTACACCTATAGGCCTATACGGGTGTTCTATGGTATCCTATAGTATCGTATCGTATCATATTGCATCATATAGTGTAGTATAAGTCTCGTATAGGTTTCTTATAGGTCTTGTATATGCCTATAGGCTTATACAGGACCTAAACCACACCTATAGGCCTATACGGGACCTAAACCACACCTAGAGCCCTATAAAGGACCTATACTATATCTATAGGCTCATATGGGTGTTGTATGGTATCCTTTAGTATCGTATCGTATCGTATCGTATAGTGTATAGTATAAGTCTCGTATAGGTTCCCTATAGGTCTTGTATATGCATATAGGCCTATAGAGGACCTAAACCATACCGATAGGCATATACAGGATCTAAACCACAATTATAGGCCTATACGGGACCTAAACCACACATATAGGCCTATAAGGGACCTATACTACATCTATAAACTTATACGGGTGTTGTATGCTATCCTATAGTATCATATCGTGTTGCATCGTATCGTATCGTATAGTGTATAGTATAAGTCTCGTATAGGTTCCCTATAGCTATTGTATATGCATGTAGGCCTACACGGGACCCAAACCACCCCTATGATATTTAAACGTTTATAGCATTCGAACAGCACTAGACGTGGTTGTCACATCCCAACCGATGGCGGAATCATCGGGGCGCGGCACTGAGCGAAACAGATTGTCCAGAAGTTTCCATAACAACTATAATTTACCAATTATTTAAGCAACATGTCCCATAACATGTCATAAAAGATAATATAATTATTACAGACAAGATCTAGTCAAATTGTTCTGTTCCGACAACTCAGATTTCAAAATACAGACAATTGTTTATTTGTTTCTAGACTTTTCCTAGCCTCGATTACACAGCAAGCAAAGCATATAAGCATCCTAAGCACCTGTCACATACATTAAAGTAAAAGTCAATACACATAGTGTAAAGGTGAGCATACAAGTTTAATAGATATAATAGAGTTCGAAATCGTTACGCATAACCAACACGTACACAGTGTAAAATGAGGCATGTTAGTTATCGACATGAACCTATCGATACCAATGACTGCGGGTTGATTGCCCAAGGCATTTCGTAATACACACTCACCACTGTGAGCCATGTAACAAATTGTCCTTAACAACCCCTGAGTGAACAGGTGCTGAGTCCAAACAAATAGTACTACCGTTGCTAAGGCAGGTAGACAACATTCCATGTGTAAACATAACAAACAAGCATTCATTAAGTCACGTATAACATGCGATAACGGTTAGCGTTTAAAGTATTGCGTAGTGTGTTCGATGTGATTTAGAATAAGTAACATATGTAACACCCAAAAGTGCGTAAAGCAAAAAGGGATCGAGTATACTCACAGCGATTGGTGGATTGAAGGGAGCGCTAGAAAGTAAGGTTAGCCTGATCAGAACAATAGCATAAACGATAAGCGACGCGTAAAACGGTGCAAAGTATAAGTGGGTCGGACAACAATCCGATCGAATGGTAGTCCGATCGGGTGGCCGGTCGTTCGGGTGACAGTCCGCTTGGATGGTCATCCGGTCGGGTGACCTTTCGAGTGGATTGTTACTTCCTTTGGGAAGGATGTGTTTGTGTATGATGGCTTGCCTTTTGAAGTTTTCGTTGTAGCATTTTGAAAACATAGAAGTATCTCTACCTTTCAGGTCGGTCGGTCGAACGATCGTTCGATCGGGCGCCAATCCGATTTGTTAGACACTTTAGTGAGAACAAGTTCACAGCAGTTTGTCACTCGATCAGATTGTAGTCCGATCGGGTGGCAATCCACTTGTATTGAACATGTTTAAAAATTGTTTAAGTGTTGAAGTCAGAACATTACATGGTTGAGTGACAATCTGATCGGGTGGTAGTCCGATCGGACAGCAATTCGTTCAATGTTCACAACTTCAAACGTTTGAAATAAAGTTTAAGTGTGGGACCCAAAGTGCAAGTCGATCGGGTGGCAACCCGATCGGGTGATAATCCGTTCGGGCAGTAGTCCGATCGGACGACACTCCGACCTGGTCGACCTGATCGTCTTCTTCCTTGGTTGTTTTGGTAGCTTTATAGTTTTCTCGAGACGATTTGATAACGCGTTAGACAACAGAAACCTCGTCAAGACTTAGTAACCTGACCGGACATGAATCACCCAAGTCCGACCCGTTACCTGTTCGAGACGGTGTTCCATGTTTAACCCGAAATCGGTAATCTCGTGGATAGAATCCAAATCTTGAACCAACACAACACCAAAAAGGAGTAGAAGGTTCTAACAAGGTCCGATTCTATCGGTTTTGAGTGCATTGAGTGTAAAAGAGTTGAAAGAAAGTTAAAAACCCTCTTTCAATCCTTTTTCACCATGAATATGTTCAGATTTATGTAAGATCTTTGTTTATTGATGTGGAAATCGTTCAGATCTGAGTTGTTCTTGGTTGATTGAAGTCAAATCATGAAGTTCTCAAGAACACCATGATGACATCATCCTAGAACACCTCAAATCTAGTGATTTCACGGTTAAAAGCTAAGATTCAAAAGATAGAAAGGTGTAGGAGTGCGTGTAGATTAAGAAAGTACAAGATTTAGGATGAGATCTTACCGGAATCGCGAGAAATCGAAGAAAAGGTGAGAAAGAGCGCTTGGTCGGATGAGAGAGAGCAAAAGTGGTAAGTTGTGATGTTGACAGGGGTATTTATAGGGTTTCCTAAAAAGGAAAGGAGGGAATGTGGCTGGTCGATCGAATTCGTAGCCCGGTCGACTGGCTACTCGGTTGATTAGCCACTTGATTCAAGTGTTCGGTTCGACGAGTTTTGCGGTTTCGATTGCGATTGCGAGCGTTGCGATGCGATAGAGTTTCCTATTCAAATTACTTTTAATCCCAACTACTATATCTAACATACAATCATCCTATTTCACTTGCGTTTAGCGTTTGCGATTCAATTGCGATTGAGTTTCGATTGCGTTTTGATTAATCACTACAACATAAACATCAATAAACATGCACAAGTAACACATAAGGCACACACACACATAAAACAATATCCAGAATGCGTAATTCGAGTTGCGAGCGCGATTGCGATAAGCGATAAAGTGATAAAACATCGAATAAACCTAGATTATTAATAAGTACTCCACATAATACAACTAACGTAAACAATAAAATAGATTAACTACGAATCAAAAAAGTCAAAACAGGAATTGAGCAAGGAATGACATATCGCAATTAGTAATCTTTTCTTCCTTTGATTTAAATCTTGACTTTGACTTTGACTTTCGAAACACGGGGTGTTACAGCCTCCCCTAGTTGAGGAAATTTCGTCCCGAAATTAGGCTGAAGCAGTAACAAACAACTGCGGGTACTTCGCCTTCATGTCGCTTTCGAGTTCCCAAGTGAACTCTGCGCCTCGTTTGCCTTCCCATCGGACTTTTACAATAGGAATGCGCGAGCGTCTGAGCTGCTTGGTTTGGTGATCCATAATCTCGACAGGCTTCTTCACGAAGTGTAGTGTTTCGTTTATTTGAAGATCATCAAGAGGTACAATTAAATCATGCTCAGCCAGGCACTTTCGGAGGTTCGAAACATGGAAAGTCGGGTGGACGTTACTAAGTTCCTCCGGTAGTTCGAGTCTGTAGGCGACTTTTCCGATCCTTTCCAGGATTTTAAAAGGTCCAACATATCGAGGCGCTAGTTTCCCTTTCTTGCCGAATCTGACCACACCCTTCCAAGGTGATACCTTTAGGAGTACGTGGTCGCCAACGTCAAATTCAAGGGGCTTGCGTCGTCTATCGGCGTAACTTTTCTAACGACTCCGAGCTTTCAGCAAGTTGTCTCTTATTTGGAGGATTTTGTCAGTTGTTTCTTGCAGTAGCTCAGGACCGGTTAATTGCGAGTGACCGATCTCGTGCCACACAATAGGCGACCGACATCTTCTTTCGTATAAGGCCTCAAATGGTGCCATTTGAATGCTGGAATGATAACTGTTATTATACGAGAATTTGACTAACGGCAGGTAAGCGTCCCATTTACCACCGCAATCTCTGACACACAAACGGAGCATGTCTTCAAGGGTTCGAATCGTTCTCTCAGTGTGACCGTCGGTTTGAGGGTGGAATGCGGTACGCAGATTAAGCGTAGTACCGAGAGCCGCTTGAAACGTTTCCCACAGTCGCGAGGTAAACCCAGCATCACGGTCAGAGATGATGTCACGAGGCGTCCCATGACTACAAATGATCTCATCGGTGTAGATTCGGGCTAATCGTTCTACCTTGTAGTCTTCACGTATTGGTAGAAAATGAGCAGATTTGGTCAAACGGTCAACGACAACCCAAATGCTATCGTGACCTGATGGCGTGCGTGGAAGTTTGGTTATGAAGTCCATAGCGATACTCTCCCACTTCCATATAGGGATCGGGGGTTGTTCGAGTAAGTCAGAGGGTCTTTGATGTTCGGCCTTGACTTTCGCGCAGGTTAGGACTTTCCCAACGTAGAGAGCGATATCCCTCTTCATGCCCGGCCACCAGTACTTGTAGCGCAGGTCCTGGTACATCTTATCGGCACTGGGATGAATAGAATATATCTATTCAACCCGATATTCTATTCATCCCGGTGCCGATAAGATGTACCAAAACCTGCGCTACAAGTACTGGTGGCCGAGCATGAAGAGGGATATCGCTCTCTACGTTGGGAAATGCCTAACCTGCGCGAAAGTGAAGGCCGAACATCAAAGACCCTCTGACTTACTCGAACAACCCCCGATCCCTATATGGAAGTGGGAGAGTATCGCTATGGACTTCATAACCAAACTTCCACGCACGCCATCAGGTCACGACAGCATCTGGGTTGTCGTTGACCGTTTGACCAAATCTGCTCATTTTCTACCAATACGGGAAGACTACAAGGTAGAACGATTAGCCTGAATCTACACCGATGAGATCATTTGTAGTCATGGGATGCCTCGCGACATCATCTATGACCGTGATGCTCGGTTTACCTCTTGACTGTGGGAAACGTTTCAAGCGGCTCTCGGTACTACGCTTAATCTGAGTACCGCATTCCACCCTCAAACCGACGGTCAGACTGAGAGAACGATTCGAACCCTTGAAGACATGCTCCGTTCGTGTGTCATAGATTTCGGTGGTAAATGGGACGCTTACCTTCCGTTAGTCGAATTCTCGTATAATAACACTTATCATTCCAGCATTCAAATGGCATCATTTGAGGCCTTATACGGAAGAAGATGTCGGTCGCCTATTGTGTGGCACGAGATCGGTCACTCGCAATTAACCGGTCCTGAGCTACTGCAAGAAACAACTGACAAAATCCTCCAAATAAGAGACAACTTGCTGAAAGCTCGGAGTCGTCAGAAAAGTTACGCCGATAGACGACGCAAGCCCCTTGAATTTGACGTTGGCGACTACGTACTCCTAAAGGTATCACCTTGGAAGGGTGTGGTCAGATTCGGCAAGAAAGGGAAACTATCGCCTCGATATGTTGGACCTTTTAAAATCCTGGAAAGGATCGAAAAAGTCACCTACAGACTCGAACTACCGGAGGAACTTAGTAACGTCCACCCGACTTTCCATGTTTCGAACCTCCGAAAGTGCCTGGCTGAGCATGATTTAATTGTACCTCTTGATGATCTTCAAATAAACAAAACACTACACTTCATGGAGAAGCCTGTCGAGATTATGGATCGCGAAACCAAGCAGCTCAGACGCTCGCGCATTCCTCTTGTGAACGTCCGATGGGAAGGCAAACGAGGCGCACAGTTCACTTGGGAACTCGAAAGCGACATGAAGGCGAAGTACCCGCAGTTGTTTGTTACGGCTTCGGCCTAATTTCGGGACGAAATTCCCTCAACTAGGGGAGGCTGTAACACCCCGTGTTTTGAAAGTCAAAGTCAAGATTTAAATCAAAGGAAGAAAAGATTGCTAATTGCGATCTGTCATTCCTTGCTCAATTCCTGTTTTGACTTCTTTGACTCGTAGTTAATCTATTTTATTGTTTACGTTAGTTGTATTATGTGGAGTAGTTATTAATAATAGAGGTTTATTCGATGTTTTATTGCTTTATCGTTTATCGCAATCGCGCTCGCAACTCGAATTACGTGTTCTGGATATTGTTTTATGTGTGTGTGTGCCTTATGTGTTACTTGTGCATGTTTATTGATGTTTATGTTGTAGTGATTAATCGAAATGCATTCGAAACTCAATCGCAATTGAATCGCAAACGCTAAACGCAAGTGAAATAGGATGATTGTATGTTAGATATAGTAGTTGGGATTAAAAGTAATTTGAATAGGAAACTCTATCGCATCGCAACGCTCGCAATCGCAATCGAAACCGCAAAACTCATCCTACCGAACACTTGAATCAAGTGGCTAATCAACCGAGTGGCCAGCCGATCGACCAGCCGCTCGATCGAGTTACCACTTGATCGACCAGCCAGTCGACCGGGCTGCCAATTCGATCAACCAGCCACATTCCCTCCTTTCCTTTTTGGGAATCCCTATAAATACCCCAGTCAACATCACAACTTACCACTTTTGCTCTCTCTCTCTCATCCGACCAAGCGCTCTTGCTCACCTTTTCTTCGATTTCTCGCGATTCTGGTAAGATCTCATCCTGAATCTTGTACTTTCTTAATCTACACGCATTCCTACACCTTTCTATCTTTTGAATCTTAGCTTTTAACCGTGAAATCACTAGATTTGAGGTGTTCTAGGATGATGTCATCATGGTGTTCTTGAGAACTTCATGATTTGACTTCAATCCACCAAGAACAACTCAGATCTGAACGATTTCCACATCAATAAACAAAGATCTTACATAAATATGAACATATTCATGGTGAAAAAGGATTGAAATATGGTTTTTAACTTTCTTTCAACTCTTTTACACTCAATGCACTCAAAACCGATAGAATCGAACCTTGTTCTAACCTTCTACTCCTTCTTGGTGTTGTGTTGGTTCAAGATTTGGATTCTATCCACGTGATTACCGATTTCGGGTTAAACTTGGAACACCGTCTCGAACAGTTAATGGGTCGGACTTGGGTGATTCCTGTCCGGTCAGGTTACTAAGTCTTGACGAGGTTTCTGTTGTCTAACGTGTTATCAAATCATCTCGAGAAAACTACAAAGCTACCAAAACAACCAAGGAAGAAGACGATCAGGTCGACCAGGTCGGAGTGTCGTCCGATCGGACTACTGCCGAACGGATTATCACCCGATCGGGGTTGCCACCCGATCGACTTGCACTTTGGGTCCCACACTTAAACTTTATTTCAAACGTTTGAAGATGTGAACATTGAACGAATTGTTGTCCGATCGGACTACCACCCGATCGGATTGTCACTCGACCATGTGATGTTCTGACTTCAACACTTAAACAATTTTTAAACATGTTCAATACAAGTGGATTGCCACTCGATCGGACTACAATCCGATCGAGTGACAAACTGCTGTGAACTTGTTCTTACTAAAGTGTCTAAACAATCGGATTGTCGCCCGATCCAACGATCGTTCGACCGACCGAGCTGAAAGGTAGAGATATGTCACACCCTGATATTTCCACGTATTACCGGTGGGCCCGGTGGGGAGTATCGTGACGTAGTCGATATCGTCATAGTCAAACAACACTATTTAATGCACAGCGGAAGCAAAAGATAAATACATTACAAACCGATGAAGAGTAATATTAAGTATTACAAAAACGGTTGTAAAAGATCCACATGCGGATCAAGGAAAAAGGAACATTGTTCAACAGATTCATTAACATCTAAGCTTGCAAGACTCTTTATTGATGCTAGGGTAGCCAGCCTATTCCGTTTAGTACCTGCACTTAGCCTTTTTGGAAAATACGTCAGTTTACACTGGTAAATACAATTAACTGACTCATTTTGAAAACATTTAAGAAAATTGATTTGAATGCACAAGGCACAAAATATCTTTTATAACTTGGGACAATTATTTTAAAAATAATCTTGTATACAGATTTATATGTTTGCCGTCCGTCAGGGCCGGTTAGAAGAGCCGGACAAGATTAACTGACACACCACTGGTATAATGCCCACAAGGAGAATTCCTTATTGTGGTTTACCTTTTATACATATGCAACTGTCAGGTGTATGCCTACACCCCGTGCTTAAGTCGTGGCCATTTCAATGAATTATGCCAAGGATATCCGGGACATGGTCATTAACCCCCCAAAGGCCATATACCAAACAAAACAGATTAAAACGGGTTATGTAAATATATTAATCACAATTCTATATAAATAACTACACACCCGACCAAGCGGTATTATTATAATACCGTATCCCAAGCCCGTATAACGGAAAATAAGTTAAAAGTATTTACCTGAGCAAATTTATACAATTTATCCCAGCCGTATACAATCAAGCAAGTACAGATAGCTTTTACTGGGCTCCTAAATCTGGAACGAAGGTTTTAATAACCTCTTAGATTCCTAACGGGTCTTAATTAAGCCTAAACTTAGACCCGTTAGTTTTAAAGGAAGATATACGATTCAAAACGCAAGATTAAGCAAAGACCGGATTAGAATGTGGTTTAGACCCGACAATTTTAAAGACTTGTATAATATGGGTAAACTAAACACGTTCTGGATTTTGAGATAAAAATGATAAGGTTTGACCCGTTTCGGTCAATTTTTGCAAACTAGTTACATAAACAGTACCAAACGCGAAAATGCATAACGGGTAACCATAAGAGTCATATATAGGTTTCCTAAGTTAATATGCCTTAAATATGTTTTGATATCAGTAGGATATCTTCCATTATGCCCAAAACGAATTTAAACTCAAATTTAGCCCCGTATGGGTATTTTGGTCATTTTAAAGGTTATAAAAGAGTTTATTTATTAATCTGAGGTTCAGGTCTGATATAATTAGTAAAAATACTTAATTTAATAAGTTATATGAGTAGGGTATTGCATATATGTGAAATTTATTATTTATAACCAAACTATGCACCGAAGGGGCATTTTGGTAATTTCACATAAGTTTTAAAGGTCAAATCTGGAATTCTGAGTTTAAAACTTTTACTTACTGTTAAAGTATAAAAATTTAGTAAAAATATCAGTAGGTATTAAGTCTTATATGATAAAAATAGTTTTAATTCATACTATGCGTTTTAAACGCGTAAAAGTCGCTTTTAAGCGATTTTCGGGTTATATAAGAAAAGCTGATATTTTTATCATTCCAGAAGGCTTAAAATATTTTATTTATCATATAAAATCAGTAGCAAAAGGTTTGGTATCAAAATGTTATGTAACACTTATTTTATTCAAGAAAAAGGTATAACCGACAATTACAGAATCAAAGCTAGAACCCTATGTTATGCTCAGCCTAAAAATAAATAAAAATTTTCAAAAATCCCAAAATATTATATTACATCAGTGGGTAAAAAGAATGGTGTCAAAATTTGGGTTTAGATAGGCAATATGCTAATAATGTCGTTTAATTAATAAAAAAGCTTTCTAATTACGATATTGAGCATAACTCTTAATCTAGACCTCAAACTGATGTAAAATTTTTAGGACAAGTTTATAAATCAGTAACAAAGGTTATTGTCCTTTCATATTTTCAAAAATCTCGTTTTAAGGTCAAAAGGGCATAATGGTCAACATTTAGGCATATAACGGAAACATGCATGTGAATCGGATAACTAAGGAACCAAGTTGTATAACCTCAGAGGGTTATACTAACCTATAACTTGGTCCTACTAGAGCTCTAAGGCATTTCTAAAATAATCTAAATCGGGTCAGAACTGAAAGTCAAGGCAAAAGTCAACTTTTGCGACTTTCGGTTGCGAACCGATCCTAAACTTGAAATTGTCAGGCTGAACATGCTTAGACATGTTCTTACATTAATTACCAAGTTATACAAGTGATAAAACAGGTTTCATGGCTTCTACATTGTTAATTATGTGTTTATTTGAAAATTAGCTTTCTGTTGACTTTTTAGTATTAGGTTTGACCCGACATTTAACCATGTTAGGGTGATAATCAGTACGTGCCCTCTTAGGGGTTTATTACCTACATAATTACCAACTTATATCTACTTTTAATTTAACTAATGACTGGACCATTAGTGATTAATCACTAAGTCAAACCTTAATTACGATAAGTTTGACTTTTGGTCATTAAACTAATTAAAACTGAAATTAGGAGGTTAAGGACACTTACAAAGGTCCTAAGAACGATTTTGGAACTTAAGGAAACTTGTGAGAAGATCAGGAAGCTCCAGAGAAGTCCTTGAAGTGAGTTGAAGTGAGCAAATGAAATGGTTGCGACTTGAGTTTCTTATATAGTGAGCTAAATGCAACAAGATCATCACACATAAGTCTACAAATGTTTCCTGATGATCCCATGTGTCCCTATGCATGTAAAACCACTGGCCAAACTCCTGTATTTCGAAAACCATGCAAGTAAGTCGGTGTAACCTGCCGTAACAGGCAACTGTCCATTTTTACTGCCAGCGACAGCCTTACGGACCGTAAGCAAAAACCCTTGCGGTCCGTATTCACCTCTTACGTACCGCAAGTCCAGACTGATGCGGTCCGTAACCAACCTTGAATTGTATCGCCCAGTTGCAGTCCTTGCGGACCGTAAGCCTTATCCCATACGGTCCGTAACCGATGGCCAGAAGACAAAAACTTGTAAACTTTTAAGTTTTGACCATGCAATCTTTATATCTTCTAATCTCGGGTCTTTTTCAGCAAAGTGGGCCATATAATCAGACTTGCATGCTCTTGAAAGTGTTGCCATGCACTTACACATCCTTGGACTTTATTGATGAAGGTTTTTGAAGGGAAATTGTCGTAAGAACACATAGGATCCATTTCTTATGCAATTTGAATTATACACTATAAAAAATAACCGGATTTGAATATATCAGATGTTTATAAAACATATTAAGGTTTGGGATTTATAAAAAGGTCACTCAGAGGTATTAATTAACATGTTGACACTTTTTAATCCTACCATACATCTTTCAACTTGATCAGGTGTTTATAACGCGTTTACTTTCCATGACACGTGTCTTTATAACATTGGACGGGTTTTTACGAGGTGTTACAAGATACTTCTATGTTTTCAAAATGCTACAACGAAAACTTCAAAAGGCAAGCCATCATACACAAACACATCCTTCCCAAAGGAAGTAACAATCCACTCGAAAGGTCACCCGACCGGATGACCATCCGAGCGGACTGTCACCCGAATGGCCGGCCACCCGATCGGACTACCATTAGATCGGATTGTTGTCCGAGCCACTTCCACTTTGCACCGTTTTACGCGTCGCTTATCGTTTATGCTATCGTTCTGATCAGGCTAACCTTACTCTCTAGCGCTCCCTTCAATCCACCAATCACTGTGAGTATACTCGATCCCGTTTTGCTTTACGCACTTTTGGGTGTTACATACGTTACTTATTCTAAATCACATCGAACACACTACGCAATACTTTAAACGCTAACCGTTATCGCATGTTATACGTGACTTAATGAATGCTTGTTTGTTATGTTTACACATGGAATGCTGTCTACCTGCCTTAGCAACGGTAGTACTATTTGTTTGGACTCAGCACCTGTTCACTCAGGGGTTGTTAAGGACAATTTGTTACATGGCTCACAGTGGTGAGTGTGTATTACGAACTGCCTTGGGCAGTCAACCCGCAGTCATTGGTATCGATAGGTTCATGTCGATAACTAACATGCCTCATTTTACACTGTGTACGTGCTGGTTATGCGTAACGATTTCGAACTCTATTATATCTATTAAACTTGTATGCTCACCTTTACACTATGTGTATTGACTTTTACTTTAACGTATGTGACAGGTGCTTAGGATGCTTATATGCTTTGCTTGCTGTGAAATCGAGGCTAGGAAAGGTCTAGAAACAAATAAACAATTGTCTGTATTTTGAAATCTGAGTTGTCGGAACAGAATAATTTGACTAGATCTTGTCTGTAATAATTATATTATCTTTTATGACATGGTATGGGACATGTTGCTTAAATAATTGGTAAATTATAGTTGTTATGGAAACTTCTGGACAATCTGTTTCGCTCAGTGCCGCGCCCTGATGATTCCGCCATCGGTCAGGGTGTGACAGTGGTATAATCATTTAATTCAAACGATATAACAATATAATATATTCGAACCGTATATACGTTTTTCAAAAAAAATCAATGGTATAGAATATTAATGGTATAACATTAACGATTATATATTTTAAGCGATTTAACGTTGGAACCGAGTTAGAATTTATACCACAAATACATCAAAATAACCAAAAAAATGTGTTGAGTTATATATGCTGTGTATAGCTCTATACGCAGCGTATATAAACCCTGGTTGTCTGTGCCAATGATTGTTGGGCAGGCTCTGAATTGCAAGCAACTTATACGTTGCGTATAGCTCTCTACACAGTGTATAGGTGTAACCCTATACGCTGCGTATAGCTCTATACCCAGCGTAGGTAAAGGTAAGGTTTGGTGTGCAAATAGCCATGTTGGTGTGCAAATAGGTAGACCCTTAAAGAAATCTCTTTGTTGACCAAGGTCCAGGAGGTTCAAACATGAAGGTTGATTTTAGGGTGAGGATCATAAGAAAATTACAAGTTATTTGAGAATTCGAGAGAACCACTATTAAGAATCATCCAAGCCTAGTGGAGATGGATATGTTCGGGTCGTTCCATTGATGTCCGCCAGTGATCCAGATTGTTGTTAAAAAAAATTATCCAAGCAAATTTAAAAAAAAATCAACTTTTTCTATTAAAAGGTTATTATTGTAAAAATTAAAAAATATATGTGGATTGATGGTAGCTCAGCGATCTACATATGCATATTTTTTAAATTAATATATGATAAAAGAGAAAGGGAATGAACAGTATTGGAGGCCATTTTTGTAATTTCCTTTTACAATCAGGTTTGCCACGCATCCAGCTTAAAACCCACCGCTCCTTCCATTCTTCAAAAAACCACCGTACCGGGGAGAGAGAGACAGAGCATACCGCACGGGATTAGAGAGAGAGAGAGAGAGCAGCGATAGAATGGGAGAGAGAGGAGCGGCGGTGATGGCGGAACGACCATTCTCTCCCGCAGACCATCGTCTTGGCCTTTGGTCAGACCGGTGGTGGGTTGTGGTGGCGGATCCACGGCGGCGAGCAGGGTTTGTGACGGTACACGAGTAGAGAGTGACGAGGGATGTTAGATATAGCTCCGACAGTGATGACGGTCAAGCTGCTAGGGTTCCGACCAAGTTATGGCAAGTTTCCGGTAAACCCTATTCTCTTGCATGTTCGCTATTTCGATAGATCGGCTACCAATGAACCTTAATCCGACGAGTTATGTTGATTTCACGAGTAGGTAACCTTCAGTGAGATTCCGGCGAAGATTCGGTGTACGAACTTGAAGATGCATGTTCCTTTTTCGAGGAGATCGACAAACCCGAGGTTAGATCCCGTGATTTAGTGTGACTATGTTTTGTTGCTGTTGTTAAAGATGAAATCGATAATATTGATCAGGTACTCATTGTGATGGGATTTACAGTAGAAAGATAGAAAGAGCAGTTATACACACCTTCAAGGTATCATTTCATTTTTTATGTATTCCAGTTATGTATGCTGGTTCAGTTCTGATGTACATCGAGTCAATTGCATAATGTATCCATGTATGCTTTTGTATATATGTAGAATGTATCCATGTATATAGCTATCTCAAAATATATACATGTAATTGGTTGGGGTCGTATTGAATCTTCCATGTGTTTTGATTATTTAGACATGCTTATAAGGTGTTTGATCAAATGCCTATGATTTTTTTATATTATTTTGTTAATTTCTTCATAAGTTATCTATTAAATGTTTGACATGAATGCATACATCTGTTTGGCTTGATGAATAACATCTTCAAGGTATCATTTCAGTTTTATATATGTCGGTTAAGTGCAGTGAATATGGTAGTACTTGTGCAATATTAGATTGTACCATGAAGCCATGCGTGAGAGTGGCTGAGAAAAAGAGATGGCCGGGCCTTCCCTACGCCTTCATCCGACCCCGGTGGCGGTAGCGCAACCATTTGGCGGCCGCTCCACAATCCTCTACATCATCATTAAGGTTGTTATTCTTGTTTCTTTAACTGGGTAATTTCCTTTTTTGTAAGAGAAAAAGCAGCTGCTATATTTTGTGTCTAGAGTACAATCGATTTTGTTATGGATAGATTTGTTTAATCTGCATTTATTTGTTGGAACATGGATATGGTTACCGGTTACTGATTTTGTATAGACAGGGAGCTGCGAGTTGTGTATGGGTTTGTATCTCAGGTAAATCCTCAACGGGTTCTAAGGGAATTGAACAACGCTGTTTGGTGCAATGACCTGAATTTTGTTGGATATAATCTTGATGTTTTGGGTCGTTTCAGGTCCAGTACGGGTCAAAGTCGGGTAGTCGAATATGGGTCGAAGCATGTATCGGTTTCAGCGGGTTATAACGACCTAATCAGTAACGGGTCCTGGTATAGAATTGGTCTAAGGTGGACCAAGTTTACTGGAAACGATTTGGAAAAGTGAACGTTGGTTTGTTCCTTCAATAAAGGAGTTCGTGGGATTCACGCTTGTGGGTTTAGTTTGTTTATTTTAATATAAATAAATAGGAGTAGTATGTACCTTTTATTGGGTACCCCTTTTGTAATTGTTTTGAAGTTCAATATACAGACTACAGAGTATTACGTGAGCTTTTTTTTTGTGTGTTTTGAGTGTTTCCCCTTTTGTAATTGTTTTGAAGTTCAATATACAGAGTATTACGTGAGCTTTTTTTGTGTGATTTGAGTGTTTTTCTTGGGCCTGAACCAACAAATTTTTCTGTTTAGCATAAATTGAAGTTAAGGTAACCTCAGAAACAAATACTTTTTTTTGGCGAGTTTTACATTGAGTCAGTTGAAAAAAGGGTCCATTTGGTACCAAAGGCAAGTGTAGATAATATAGTTGAAATGATAGTTTTGTTAAGAGTAGTTATTTATATAGGATTTTGATGCTCATAACTTTTATGATATGTGTAACTGATTTGATGTTAAGGACATTACCATTGGTTCCGGATTACGGAGGGGATGATGGACACAATGGTGGCGGTCATTTTTGAGGGTGAAATACTTTGCCAAAATATGACACAGAGGATACTTGTCATTAACTTCCAGGTTAAATTATATATTGTAAACAAAATAGTTAAAAACTTCAGTGAGTTGAGTTTAGATGATCAATCGCATGAGTGTAATTCGCATATATTTTTGAGAGTTTGAATTCTTTATTATTGGATTTTATTTTATGGATTGTTTATATTTTACTCTGTTCTTTTCCTCTTTTTGCGTTTTAGTGATTTTATGTGATGTATAGAGGGGCAATCGATTCCAACCGAGCTTCGAAACGAGGATGCTGCTCTTTGTTAAGCGACTGACCTTGAAGATGAACGCACTGCAGGTACGGTTCATTCTGTATCTTATATATAGTTATATATAACACACTTTTGTGTTGGGTTTGTAGCATAAGATAGATATATTTGCTTTGTTCAATCTGGGCTTCAGGTTGGGCTTAGCAATCGAGTTGAGTTTGGTGGTTAAAATATAAAAGGAAACAAGAAACTTATAAAAAATGAGGTCTCTTGACTTGCTCAGGTGGTCTCAGATGTCACACCATTTGCCTGGAAGGATGGATACCGAGATAAAGAACCATTGGCATTCATATCTGAAGAAGTAAGCACACAACTTGGATAACAAGAAATCTCAAGACACAAAATAAACAAACACCATATACAAGAACAGTCTCAAGTCTTGAATCTTCAGAATCAGTTTGCTTACATGTCGGAATAAAAAGACCCGTCGCAAAGTGATTACACAGTTTTAAAGCGTGTCACGTGTTTACTTGGTAATTAGTTTCAGGTAATTTAGTTGTTAAATTTGTTGACGTGTTAGATTCCTTTTCGTTTGGAATTTGTAACGAGGGCTCATTGGGATTTTATTACGCTTAAAGAGAAGTTTGCGAGTTCTGATGAATTTGAAGCAATTCCCTTTGAAAAAAAGCATTTCTCATTCTTGAAAAAATAGAACTTCTCCCCCCTTTTTAGTGTAGAAAAGCCAGCCATCATTTCTCTTATATAATTTAAAAATATAGATAACCAATCGGAGTCAACAGATGCATACTTTGGTATGGAAGCATGCAAATTGATTATATTTTTGGCTTCAATACATATAAGTATTATGACCAAACTTTGTTGTGAACTTGTGATGGTAAATCTGCATTGAAGGTGTCAAAATATTTTTCAGACGTTTCGTGTTATATTGTCAAAACAAGATTCATCGATCTACATATGTATATTTTTATAATTTATGTAAAAAGTATTAACACACAAACATAATTATCGTCCAAGCAAATTTAAAAAAAAAATCAGCCTTTTCTATTAAAAGGTCATTATTGTAAAAATAAAAAAATATTTGTGGATTGATGGTAGCTCATCGATCTACATATGTATATTTTTTAAATTTATGTAAAAAGTATTAACATACAAACAAAATTAACAAAAAAAAAGTTGTTTAGTTGATACTTTGATGGTAGTTCTCTTGGTTCTTACCTTATATTATTTAAAAAAATTTATATCAAAAATTAAAGTTTTAAAAAATAAGGGTAAAACTGTTGTGCTTCAAACTGTTTTTTTACGACAAATTTGGATCACTGATAGACCACTGTAGTATCATCGTGACACCAACGTAATCACCCGATCATATCCATCTCTACTAGGCAATAATGTCTATACACAAATTCAGGAAGAAACTTACTGGTGTTTCAAACCATTTTAACGACATATATTAAATGGGGTAGATATGAGATTAGATTATTAGAAAAGAGTATATAGATTTGATATTTTATTGTTTGCGTACTTATTCAGAAATTTCAGCTTACAAATATAGCTAAAACATTGATTCCGTCTTAGGATGTTAGGAATTCAATGTTTTAGCTTAAATATGTACAATTCCTAATACCAACTACCATTAATTATTATTTGTGTGAGGATTCTTCGTTACAAGGTGTGAGGCAACGTTCAAAGCATAACAAAATTTCAAAACAAGAATGGTGGGATTTCAGTTTTAATGTGTAGATAGTTTTCTGTTTCTGTTTTATCCTTTTTCTTTTCTGTTTTGGTATTGTTCCTGTATCAGCTTCTGGCTGAAAACGTTCGGCAAGTTTTGGTTTGAATGAAGTTTGCATTGGCTATTAAAAAAAAATTAATTATTATTTTTGATTGACAATATGAATCTACTGATTTGGTCCATGTTAGAAAACCAACTACCATGCATTTTTAATATGCAAATGGTTAGGAATTCAATACTTTAGCTTAAATATGTAATTCCTAGTACCAACTACCATTAATTATTATTTTTGATTGAAAATATTAATCTACTGATTTGGTCTATCTTTTTTTTGAAAAGTAACTTTCATTAACAACAAAAGCTGACTCAAACCGGGCCGACAAAACAACACAAGAACAAACTTACATATTTACAAAAGAAAACCACTATTTCCACTCTATCCCTTTGTATTTAGATCTACTAGAAAACCAAAGATACCCGAGAGATTTTACCTCGCTCATAATGTTTTCTATTCTAACCGACGAATTGGAGAACTTAAGATCATTTCTAGCGCGCCAGATACTCCAGCAAGCAACTCTTATAATACCTCGAACCGCTTCCTTTTTCCTCTCAGAACCAGTTATATCCTTGTGAATACCGATAAGATCCTTGACAGAAAAAGCAAATATTTGCGGAATCTTGCACCAAGTGCTAATACCATTCCAAACAACCGTCGCCACTCGACACGCAGTAAACAAATGAACAGCCGATTCTTCAGCTTCGTTGCACAACAAACATAATTCTTCACTGACCTGGATGTTCCTTTTCTTCAAACCAGCAGCCGTGGGAATGCTTTCCGAGATCGAACGCCACATATGAATGTTAACTTTGCCGGGAGACCATGAACACCAATCCATAATAAATTCGTTTTCTTGATGCGGTTCACTAAGTAACAACTTCTTAACAGCTTTGATAGTGAATTCCCCCTTCGGATCTGGAGTCCACTTCCACCTGTCCAAGTGAACCGAAATTTGGGTTCCATTAAGCAAGGAACACAGCTGATCAAAGCAGTGCAGTAACTCTGATGGCAGAGATGGCGAGTTCCAGCTCCAAGACCAAACCGAAACCCCATCATTGTTGTGAACCCTGTTCGCAACCATACACCTTTTATTCATTTCTTGCCTAAACAATTCCGGGAATCTGATTTTTAGAGGCTCGTCGGTGATCCACGTGTTAAGCCAAAATCTAATTCTTTCTCCGTTGCCAACCTCTCCTTTGATAAAGTTCCTTAACGGCTGCCCTGCTACCTTCGTGTTAACAAAAATCTTAGCTATGTTATTCCACACCCCATTGAGCGACTTCTTGAACTGATTTGGTCTATCTAAGAAAATCAATTACCATTTTTAAGACTAGAGGGTATGGTGAGGCCCATCCCCATGAGGATGGGCTGCCACGTAGGCGCCACATCACCGGCTCATGGGGGATGGGCCTCCTTCACTTTTGAGGGGGGTGGAGGATGGGGCTACCCAACCTAATTATTTTATAATTTTCTAAGTTTTTTTATTAACTTAATAAAAACTTTATAAAAATTAAAAAATACAACATAAAACAACATAAATAAATTCATTTCATAACATAAAAAAATTACATTTCCTAAAAAGAAAAAAAAACATTTCCGAAAAATAAAAAAAAAATTACATTTCCTAAAAAAAAAAAACCTACGACGTCCTTTTTTTCTTCACCTCTTCCTTCATCCTCCGATACACCTCTCGTTCATCCTCCGGAACCGAGTCGAGATCCAACCTCATTATCCTAAAATTCTCCGCTCGAGCATAGTCGGCCGACACGTTTTTCTTGTGACTATATTTTTCGGCCGCAAAGTCTTTAAACGAACAGAATTCGGAAATCAACTCGTCCATTTTCGAAGACGCCTTCGAGCCGCCACCTCCACCCGAGCCGCCCCCTCCACTCGAGCCGGCCCCTTTGCGCTTTCCGGCCGCCTCTTTTTTTGCTTTGTCCCTTCCGCCAGGACGTTCGATCTCGTGAGCGGGCAACGCATCGTCATCATATTCCGGTTCGTCGTTTATGTCGATTTGACAACGAGCGGTGGAGCCTCCCGCACTATAACTTCCGGACTCGGAAGTTTTAGTCCGTTTGGCGGTTGCGACCTCATTTGGAACCGGCGCCCATTTAGGTTCTTTCTTTAAAATGTTCCATGCTCGGAGGTGCAGGAAAGGCGGATTTTTTGCTTCCCGTTTAGCCATCGCAAGGTTAAGAACGTCCTCGTCGCTACTCCCACTAGGACGATTGATGTAAAGTGGGTTATAAATCAGGATAAAATCATTCACGCACTTGTTCATTTTCCGCCACTTTCCCGATACGGAATCGAGATCACGTATCGGGCCTTGCCCCATAAGGTCGTTAAATCTATCTGTAACAACTCTTATTAAAAAGTTCTATTTATTAATTTAATTGTCCAAATAGGAAACCTTAATTGAGAAACCCAAGTGATTCTGAATAAACCCTAAAATTTTCAGAATAATCGGAATCAGGATCAGGGCCCCTAAAACTCAGGGGGGTAAACCCTAGTTGGTAATATCCATACAGTTTGTTGTCGAAATTGAAATTTAACGAGCAACCAACTCAGCTGAGCTACCTGGACACGAAGCAACCCTAGGGTAGAATAGGGTCTCTCGCGCCACGCGACGCGCACAAGGGGATCTTTCGCGTGGCGCGAGGGGGACGAATTTTGGGTATAAATAGAGGGCAGTGGGACTTGATACTGTGCGTTCGTTCGACATTTAAATTCAAATTGTACTCTGAGTTATAGTCGAAACAGTCTCAAAACACACACAATTCACAAAGTGCTGCCGCGATATCAGGGTAATAACTCGATCGCTGCTACGATTCAATGTCCGATCGATTAAACTATCCAATGGATGTTTAAGTGCTGCCCACATTAGGGTTATGCTTTGTCATTCGTCGTGAATACGATGGATGTTTAAGTATTGCACTTTGTCATTCATTGTGAGGGTTTGATCTCGTGAGTTATCGTTAATGTTGTATTAGTTACTAACCTAGTTCGTGTGCATGTTGTTTAAATTTAGGTTAACAAGGCTAATCAATAGACTAGACTCTGCTCGTGTTAAATCTGCAATGTGAGTCATTCCCTTTTTATCAAAGTGGTTTATAAATTCTTAAATATTTTCAAAATTATAATTACAGTGATTAAGTTTATGTAATCACCAAATTACAGCCGGTATGTGGGGTTTTGTATACATTACTTTATAATCGTCACCATTGGGGCAGCCAATGGGGGATATGACCATAGTCACAGAAGCGAGTCGAGTGACAAATACTGTGGGTAGTTGGTTGATATCAGAAACATTGTAATCTCTCTTAATACTGTAAATTATAACAAACGTGTCGTTTTAATAAATAGGATGATTCACCAGTATTTTCCGCTGACAAAATCTTTTTCAAACATGTTTCAGGTGATCTGTTGTGATCAAGGAAAAGTGCTTCAAAGCACTACAAGCTTAAGAAAGTGGCTCATTATAAAATAAAGAAATATGTTTTGTAAAATAAAGATTTCTCCGGGAAATCTTGTAATTGTAAATTACCAGGGTTTTATCCCGAGTTGAGAAATGAAATAATCAGGAAATTGTAGCTTTAAAAAGATCCTGATGAAAACTTCCGCTGTCAACTTAATTAAATAAATACCACGGGATTTTCTGTCCCGCGGCTCCTGAAACGGGTCAAACTTGGTCGGGGGCCGTGACAGAAAAAGGTGGTATCAGAGCCACTGAGTTAAGCTAATTAAGTATTTAGAAATACTTAATTTTCCTGATTGCCATTATGTGATTATGTGTTTTATTAACTGACTATTTGTTAGTTACAGTATGGGTAAGCAAAAGCTTTCAAACATCTATCTTAAATTAGATAGGTCATCAAATGAGAAGGGAAGTTTATCCCAAACAAATTCCTTAAAACCCTATGCAAATCCTGAAGAAGGAATATTTGTCCGAAAGGCACAATATGAGGAACCACTTTCTCCTAATAAAAGAAGTTTGATTATTAGGAAAAGTCAGGAGAAATTAAAGAAATCACAACCAAAAGAAAAGAGAGTTAATAAAAAAAACCCAAGAACTAGGTAGTAACCCACCATGGGAAGACAAGTTAGATGAAAAATGGGCAGATCTCTATATGCTAGCCACTGTAGCAGTAAATGCAAATCTTTAAAAATACCATGACCCAGTCACTTACAAGCCAGAAACGTTACCCAGTAAATAAATAAAGTTACAATAAAACCTAGTATGTTTGATTTTATTTGTCTTTTGTATTAAATTAAAGTCACATGGTATGCAATAATATTTAAAGGTTATCTGTGAAAATCTGTTATAAAATTTTAACTTATTATTTTTACATATATGCTAAACAGCATGAATGAGTTATCTGGAGCCCTAGAGAATCTCAACCTCTACCCTGTAAACATAGAAGTTTCTAAAGAGTTTACTGGTTATTTTGCTGATGTGGAACAACCTATAGAATTCAACGCTCCACCTCTGGAAAAACCCAAGCCTAAGAAAAGGAGAAGATTGGTAGGATGGAGGCGTGTGCGTAGGAGGAAACCCGCCACTAGGAAGATTCCTAAAATAAAAAATCCCTTAGAGAAAGGAAAGGGAATTGAAATCGGGGAAAGTTCTAGAAAGATGGAATTGGAGATTGAGGAAGATTCTAGGCAGACAAAGATGGAAATTGGAGAAAGCTCTAAGCAAACCCAGGAAATGACATTGCAGGAGGAGCTAGATTTTATATTGGCAAGCTGTGATACTATTAAGCCTGTCAATGAAAATGTTTTTACTCATCCTATTGAAACCCAAATTCCAATGAACCTGGAACCAGCAATCCCAGAACCTATAATCCACACCCAACCTCTAGGAATGGACGAGTGGTGGACGAATGATTGGCAGTTTCAAAATCTGCTTAACAATCCTTATACGTTTTTTTCCTCAGTTCGATCCAGAACCTCTACCTAATCCACCAATGAGTAATGAGAATATGGCTGAACTCCGCCATTTTGGCGAAGTGCTGATGGATGCTGGGAATAGGATCCGAGAGATAGGAGGACAAATTTCATGATGAGAGGGAACATCGTTATTAAAGATGCAAGTTGACGAGGGAGAAGTGGGTGGTGAATCTGTGTTTGTATAATAACCGTAATATTAATAAAAAATCAGTATGTGTAAAATAAACAATAAAACGGTTGTAAGATAAAAATGTATATGGAAGCATAATATAATCTATAAAATAAATGAAAATTTAGAAAATTTACAATTTTGGTTGTATATTTGTTTATGTGATTATGTGCGATTAATTGTTATATTGGATTGTTTCTTATTCTATACTAATTATTTATCTATAAATTAATTATCAGATGACAAACATTGGTAATGAACCAGTAAATGAAGTAAATCAATCTGAGCAAATTCAGGAAGAACAATTGTTAAATAGGCAAGATATCGAGGATATCGTTGCTCAAGGAATAGCCAATGCTATCCCAGCAATCATTGCTGCTGCCCAGAAACCTGTTAAACCTCAATCAATCATTCCTAGTAAACGTACACAAGGCGACAATTTTAGTAATAGTATAAACGGAGGAGGCAATCATATTAATAATAACAATAATGATCTGCAAGCCCCAATTTTCAAGAAAATGAAAGTTGCAACACCTGGTTGCACTTACAAAGAATTTCTTGCCTGTAAACCAGCTGAGTTTGCAGGTAACGAAGGGGCTATTGCAGCACTGCGTTGGTTAGAGAAACTGAGGCAGTGATCACCATAAGTAAATGTGCTAAGGAAGATCAAGTTATGTATGCGTCAAATCTTTTTAAAGAAGGGGCGCTAGAATGGTGGAACACAGTGTTACAAGCTAAAAGAAGGATCGAGGCATATGCCATGAACTGGGAAGAATTTAAGAATCTTGTAGAAAGAAAATTCTGTCCCGAGTATGAAAAAGATCAAATGGCAAATAAGTTCCTAAACCACCGGATGGTGAATGTGGACTGTCGAGGATATACTTCGACATTCTTCGAATATGCTAGAGTGGTACCAACGCTGGCTTCGCCAGAACCGACACTCATTTCTCGCTATATTTGGGGATTAATTAGCGAAATCTGTAATATCGTTAAAGCGGCGATACCTCGCACTATTGACGATGCGGTAGAATTAGCTAATACCCTAACTGATGAACTGGTACGCACACGAGATGAAAACAAAAAGAAGGAACTGGCTCAGAAAATTACCCAAGGATTTCGTGTGGGTAATAGTAGTAACTTCAAGAAAAGAGGAACAGGGAAATCCTCAACTCCTCAGTTCTGCAGGAATTGCAAAAAGAAACATTATGGAAGATGCAATATAATCTGCAATTTTTGCAAGGCTGAAGGACATCGTGAAGACAACTGCAGAAAGAAAACTATAATCTGCTTTAACTGTGGAGAAGCGGGGCATTTTAAAACAGAATGTCCTAAGTTGGCTAAACCATCAGACAACAAAACCAAAGCGACCGATGGAGCTACTAAGAAGAATGTCAGAGCATTCCAGCTAACCACTCAAGAAGCAGAACTCATTCCAGATGTGATAGCTGGTACGTTCCTAATTCACAACGTATACGCAAAAGTATTATTTGACTCTGGTGCAAACCAAAGTTTGATAAATACTTTATTCTGCCAAGCTCTTAAAATACCCTTAACCAACATTAGGCAGATTTTTACAGTCGAAACGGCTAATGGGAATTCAGTTAAAATAGATAAGGTTTTGCAAAATGTAGAAATAAAACTTTTAGGTCATAAATTCTCTGCAAACCTATTACCTATGAAATTAGCCGAATTCGATGTTATGTTAGGAATGGATTGGTTAGTAACCAACCATGCTCGAATCCTTTGTGACTAAAACTCCATAGAAATTCGTGCACCTACTGGAGAAGTAATCATGATTACAGGAGATAAACCACGTAAACCCATGAAGTTCATATCAGTAATGAAAGTTGCTAGTTATGAACGAAAGCAAGGAATAGTATATATGATTTCAGTAATCATTAGTACTAAGGGTAAAGAACTTAAGGAAATTCATGTAGTCTCAGAATACCCAGATGTATTCCCAGAAGAGTTACCAGGATTACCACCAGATAGGGAAGTAGAATTTAGGATTCATCTAATTCCCGGAATTACACCGATAGCCAAGACACCTTATCGGTTAGCTCCTACAGAAATGTTAGAACTGAAAAATCCATTAGATGAATTACTAAGTAAAGGTTTCATACAACCTAGTTCATCCCCGTGGGGAGCACCAGTGTTGTTTGTAAAGAAAAAGGACGGTTCGATGAGAATGTGTATTGATTATAGAGAATTGAATAAGGTTACAATTAAGAATCGATACCCATTACCTAGGATTGATGATCTTTTCGATCAACTTCAAGGAGCTAGATATTTTTCTAAGATCGACTTATGCTCCGGATATCATCAATTAAAGGTACAAGAAGAAGACATACCTAAAACTGCTTTCAGAACTAGGTATGGTCATTACGAGTTTACAGTCATGCCCTTTGGGTTAACGAATGCACCTGCCGCATTCATGGACATGATGAATAGAATATGTAAACCGTACTTGGATAAATTTGTAATTGTTTTTATAGACGATATACTTATCTATTCCAAAAGTCATAATGAGCATTGTCAGCATTTGCATGCACTCTTAACTTTGTTAAGAAAAGAAAAACTTTATGCCAAATTCTCGAAGTGTGAATTTTGGTTGCAAGAAGTGCAATTTTTTGGTCACATGGTGAATCACGAAGGTATTCACGTAGATCTCTCTAAAATAGAGGCAATTACCAAATGGAAGGTTCCACAATCTGCAATGGAAATTAGAAGTTTTATAGGTTTAGCTGGATATTATAGACGGTTTATTAAGGATTTTTCCAAAATAGCTGTACCATTAACTAAGCTAACCTGTAAAGCAATTAAGTTTGAATGGGGACCTAAACAAGAAGAAGCTTTTAAGATTCTAAAGCATAAGTTAACAAATGCTCCAATCTTAGCATTACCAGAAGGGACTGAAGATTTTGAAGTATATTGTGATGCTTCAAAACTAGGATTTGGATGTGTACTAATGCAACGCAAAAAGGTAATTGCGTATGCATCAAGACAATTGAAAAAGCATGAGGAGAACTATACGACTCATGATTTAGAATTAGGAGCCATAATTTTTGCCCTTAAGATTTGGAGACATTATCTGTACGGAAGTAAATTTACTGTTTATACAAATCATAAAAGTTTAAGGTATATATTTGGGCAAAATGAGCTAAACATGAGGCAAAGGAGATGGATGGAAATCCTAAGTGACTACGACTGTGATATTTAGTATCACGAAGGAAAAGCAAATATAGTTGCAGATGCCTTAAGTCGTAAGTATCATGAGAAACAAAGACGGGTTCGTGCTCTCAGATTAAATCTACAGTTAGATTTAATGGAACAACTAAAACATTTTCAAGAAACAGCAATCAAAGATGATGCTGAAGGGATGAAAGGACGAATAAAAGAATTAGAACAAGGAGCTGATGGAATTTGGAGATTCCATAAAAGAAGAATTTGGATACCTAAGCAGGGAGAATTAAGAAATAAAATTTTAGAAGAAGCTCATAAATCTAGGTATACCATACACCCTGGAAACAATAAGATGTACCAAGATTTAAGAAATAATTTCTGGTGGATAGGTATGAAAAAGGATATAGCTAGATATGTTTCTAAGTGTCTAACTTATTCACAAGTTAAGGCAGAACACCAGAAACCTTCAGGTCTACTACAAAAATTAGAAATGCCAGTATGGAAATGGGAACTCATAACAATGGATTTTGTTACTAAGTTACCCAAAACCAGAAAAGGTAATGATGCGATTTGGGTAATTGTGGATCGATTAACCAAATCAGCTCATTTCCTACCAATGAAAGAAACCTTTAGCATGGAAAGGTTGGCAAAGTTGTATGTAGATGAAGTTGTATCCCTACATGGAGTTCCACTCTCCATTGTATCAGATAGGGATAGTCGTTTTACTTCTCACTTCTGGACAAGTTTCCAAGAAGCTATGGGAACTAAACTGAACTTGAGCACTGCCTATCATCCACAAACAGACGGGCAAAGTGAAAGAACGATACAAACTCTAGAAGACATGCTCCGAGCATGTGTGATAGATTTTGGTGGAAATTGGGACGACCACTTACCGTTAATTGAATTCTCCTATAACAATAGTTATCATTCAAGCATCGAAACTGCCCCATTCGAACCACTATACGGACGTAAGTGTAGAACTCCAGTTTGTTGGGCAGAAATATGAGAGAGTCAATTATCAGGACCAGAGATAGTACAAGAAACGACAGACAAGATAACTCAAATCAAAGAAAGACTAAAGACGGCTCAAGATCGTCAGAAGAGTTATGCAGACAATAGAAGGAAGCCATTGGAGTTTCAAGTTGGAGATAAAGTACTGTTAAAAGTTTCTCCTTGGAAAGGAGTAGTTCGATTCGGTAAGAAAGGAAAGCTAAGTCCAAGATACGTAGGACCATTTCCAGTAATCCAACGTATAGGACCAGTTGCTTATCGTTTAAAATTACCAGAGGAACTGGCAGGAGTACATAACGTATTTCATGTATCCAATCTCAAGAAATGTTTGTCAGATGAATCCCTGGTAGTACCTCTTCAAGATATAGAGGTAAATGAAAAGCTGAAATTCGTAGAGAAACCTCTTCAAATTGAAGATAGAAAGATCAAATTTCTCAAGCATAAGAGACTAAAACTGGTCAAAGTTAACTGGGATTCGAAGAGAGGATCCGAATACACTTGGGAGTTAGAATCAGAAATGAAGCGAAAATATCCTCACTTATTCCAGTAAATCTCGAGGACGAGATTTTTATTAAGGTAGGGAGAATGTAACAACTCTTATTAAAAAGTCCTATTTATTACTTTAATTGTCCAAACAGGAAACCTTAATTGAGAAACCCAAGTGATTCTGAATAAACCCTAAAATTTTCAGAATAATCGGAATCAGGATCAGGGCCCCTAAAACTCAGGGGGGGGGGGGTAAACCCTAGTTGGTAATATCCATACAGTTTGTTGTCGAAATTGAAATTTAACGAGCAACCAACTCAGCTGAGCTACCTGGACACGAAGCAACCCTAGGGTAGAATAGGGTCTCTCACGCCACGCAACGCGAACAAGGGGATCTTTCGCGTGGCGCGAGGGGGAGGAATTTTGGGTATAAATAGAGGGCAGTGGGACTTGATACTGTGCGTTCGTTCGACGTTTAAATTCAAATTGTACTCCGAGTTATAGTCGAAACAGTCTCAAAACACACACAATTCACAAAGTGCTGCCGCGATATCAGGGTAATAACTCGATCGCTGCTATGATTCAATGTCCGATCGATTAAACTATCCAATGGATGTTTAAGTGATGCCCACATTAGGGTTATGCTTTGTCATTCGTCGTGAATACGATGGATGTTTAAGTATTGCACTTTGTCATTCATTGTGAGGGTTTGATCTCGTGAGTTATCGTAAATGTTGTATTAGTTACTAACCTAGTTCGTGTGCATGTTGCTTAAATTTAGGTTAACAAGGCTAATCAATAGACTAGACTCTGCTCGTGTTAAATCCGCAATGTGAGTCATTCTCTTTTTATCAAAGTGCTTTATAAATTCTTAAATATTTTCAAAATTATAATTACAGTGATTAAGTTTATGTAATCACCAAATTACAGCCGGTATGTGGGGTTTTGTATACATTACTTTATAATCGGCACCATTGGGGCAGCCAATGGGGGATATGACCATAGTCACAGAAACGAGTCGAGTGACAAATACTGTGGGTAGTTGGTTGATATCAGAAACATTGTAATCTCTCTTAATACTGTAAATTATAACAAACGTGTCGTTTTAATAAATAGAATGATTCACCAGTATTTTCCGCTGACAAAATCTTTTTCAAACATGTTTCAGGTGATCTGTTGTGATCAAGGAAAAGTGCTTCAAAGCACTACAAGCTTAAGAAAGTGGCTCATTATAAAATAAAGAAATATGTTTTGTAAAATAAAGATTTCTCCGGGAAATCTTGTAATTGTAAATTACCGGGTTTTATCCCGAGTTGAGAAATGAAATAATCAGGAAATTGTAGCTTTAAAAAGATCCTGATGAAAACTTCCGCTGTCAACTTAATTAAATAAATACCACGGGATTTTCTGTCCCGCGGCTCCTGAAACGGGTCAAACCGGGTCGGGGGCCGTGACACTATCCGTACATGCCTTCCAAAAACCAGAACCCGTTTGATTGTTCCCTAAAATTAAAAAAAAATTGCATTAGTAAAACTAAAAAATAAATCTTTTTAAATTTAAATTAAAAAAAATTAACTTTGGTTCATACCGACAATCGGGCAAGTTGAGGCCTTAACATACGCAATTGCTAGCGCCTTGACGTGATGTCGTGGTCACAATCAAATTTAATCCAATTACTACTAAATAGTTAGTGGCAAGTGGGTATCGAACACAGGGAGTTTGTGGAAAATGTGTTATTTGCTAGAGTATCTAACTTGACTAAATTAATCTAATTGCTAGAAAATAAAGTTCAAGAGTTGATTTGATTGGATTGGGTTTAAAAACTAAAATTAACTAAGTAAATTGCAAATGAGAAGTTTTAGTTGTAAGCAAATTAGAGACAAATGACCATCCTAGATTTCCGGTTTGTTTCGACATTCATATTATCATTTAACTAGAAAGAACTACATAGACATAACTCATGTGTGATTACTTGCAGTGATGAAAGGGAACTAAGTACTCAGATTCCTAGAACGTGAGGTTGTTACCCGATGATCAATCAACCCTTACCCAAGCCTAACTATACCCATGATATCTCGATTGCCAACGGCACCAAGAACATATGGTTTCTAATTAGTTCAACATAAGGATTAACAAGTTACTAACAAACAATCACACACCATAACAACAAATCATAACGATAAAGATTGTTATTCTAGAAATTAGAGAAATCAAACATGAAATGTCTCAACCAAACCTTCAATCCAGGACAATCATCAAGTGTTTAGCCACTCATGGCTTGAAGCAACATCATAACAAAAGTTCTATTGTTCATAAAGATCGAAGCACAAAACTAATGATTGAAGATAGTGTTTCTCCTTGCCAAAGTCTCCAAGATACTCCAATTTTCGTCCCAAGACAAGTAGTAACCGAAATCATATGATAAGACACCATAAAATGACAATTTAATGCATAAGTTACGAGTTTGGATCAGTCGGTGCCGTAACCTACGCCAGAGGGCCGTAGCTTACGGCGAGCAGCCAAGTCATACGGTCCTTGTCTTCTGTCTTACGACAGATAATTCTGAAAACTTGTTTTCAGCATAACTTTTTCGTTTCAACTCCGTTTTCTTCACCGTTTTCGCCTACGTTCTCGTAATTTCGTCCTCTATCATGCTATCCTCTTAATTCTTCAATTCTAAAAATTGATTTTTTATTGATGCTCCAAATTCTTTCCCTTTTATGCTCCATTTGCACCTGCACGTCCAAACAACTAGTAGTTACCAAGTTCAAACAATTAAACGTGTAAAGCATGGGATTTTAATCTTTTTAAGGCACTTAAGGGTTGTCCTACAGACCACCCGTCACGCCTCCTCCTCTACTTTTGTCCACTGTCTCGGCTTTGCTCTCGAACCGTTTTTTTTTTGCGGTGTCGGGTTCGGTTTCAACCGCCTTCCCATTCCCCGTGTTTTTTTGCGCTTGAGTTCTTTAGGTGGCGATTCGGGGACGACTTCATCATCATCGTCAAGTTGAACCGAGGGTTGCGGTAGCGAAGTTGGCGGTTGCGATTAGAATTGATCAAATTGAACCGAGTTGCGTTGCATGAATTGTTGGAGTGCTTGGTATTGTTGCATTTGTTGAACTTGGGACATTTGGGAGAAGGCGTTAGGTGATTGTTGGAAACCCGAAAACGTAAATGGTGGAGACCCCCACGAAGGATCCATAGTCGGAGTGTAAGCGGGACTCGAAAAAAAGTTAGGATTGTTCGGGTTGGGGTTGTTTGGGTTGAAGGGATTCATGATTGTATAAAAAATGGGATTGTTTTTTATAAAAAAAGATGAGAGAATGGGAGAAGAATGGAAGAAATGGATGAGAATGGTATAAAAATTGGTTGAAATTGGTATATATTTAAAGTGAAAAAGTAATTTTTTTTTATTAAATCTAGCCGTTTAATAACGGCTATTAATTTGAAACAAGGCCCGTCGACTTTGTCTGTGGGCAGCCGGTTTAGCCGGGACGGGATGAGGGGGGCGGTGTGGGGGACTGGCGCGGGGCCTCGCCGGGCCTAAGCCGGCCCCCATACCGCTTAGGGGCTGTTTGGTAGCATCTGAATGACATTAAGAGGCTACCTCTTAATGAAATCATTTAAGAGTTTAACGAAGATAATGTAGAAGAATGTGACATGTGATGGTTTACCATTCAGATGTTACCTCTTATCCAGTCAGATATAAGGTTACCTCTTATTCATTCAGACATAAGGGCTACAAATGATTTCATTAAGAGACAGTCTCTGAATGGATTAAGAGGCTACCAAACAGCCCCTTAGTCTAACGTGCAAATGGATAGAAATCGGACAAAGTGCATAAACCTTAATAAATATACTATTGGTCGTTATTGGCGGCCCCTAAACGGCCTGAACGGCTGAAAACCTCCACCATAAAGGCAAACTGATAAGTTTTATTAGCTGGCTTGTTTCCTACAACCATACAACTTTTTTTTTTATCAAAATTTTCATCATAAATTAGAAATCAATTCACGTATCATGTCTCATCTTCAAGAGCTAGACCACCTCAGAATCCCATTTGATGACATTAAATCTGCAACCAACAACTTCTCTCACCTAAACTTCCTCGGCCAAGGTGGATTTGGGCGGGTCTACATTGGTCAGCTCCCCTCCTCCACCGACTCGAGTGAGCCAGGTACCACTGTGGCTGTAAAGCGGTTAGACGTGAAGCTCGGTGGGCAAGGAGAACATGAGTTCTTAACGGAAATTCTTATGCTTGCTAGTTACAAACATGACAATCTTGTTTCTCTCATTGGATTCTCTGAAGACAGTAATGAAAAAGTTCTAGTTTACAAATACGAGGTTAATGGAAGCCTCGACAAACATCTGGCCTCCACAAACCTCACATGGGCGCAACGTTTGCGTATTTGTCTTGGGGCGGCACAAGGACTCGAGTATCTTCATGAAGGTGTTGGAGCGGGGCACAGGGTGCTACATCGTGACATAAAAAGCTCTAATGTGTTGTTAGATGCCAACTGGGTAGCTAAGATTTCGGATTTTGGATTATCTAAAATAGGTCCAACTAATCAACCATTCACTTTTCTCGTCACTAATGCTTGTGGCACGTTCGGCTATATTGATCCACTATATCTAGCCACCGGAGTACTTACAAAAGAATCTGATGTGTATTCTTTTGGAGTCGTATTATTTGAAGTCCTGTGTGGAAGACCTGCAATGATCGGGGAACATGAAGATGAGCGTAGATTTCTATCTCGCCTGGTGAAACTTCATCGAAAGAAGGGAACGCTACACCAAATTATAATCCCCAATCTACTTGAGCAAATGAAGCCATATTCCTTAGAAGTCTTCTCCAATATTGCTTTTCAATGCCTGAATGAAGATCGTAAACAACGCCCAACGATGGGTTTAGTTGTCAAAGAGTTAGAAAAAGCTTTAGAACATCAACTGGTAAGTTATCCTAGAAAAATCGTAAGTGTTCACAGGAGGTTTGTAAGCTTGTTTTGGATTCTAGAGAGTCTAGTTAAAGAAGTAGACTCCATTGGAGTCGCTGGTCAAAGGAGCAGACTCATTTTTTTGTTTTGTCATGTCAGCGCATTTGAGGAGTTCGCTTGTCATGTGAATATCTGGTGTCAGATTCTTTTGGAATCAATTAACCAGGGTAGCAAACTCCTTAGAAGCCAAAATTCGAAAAACCTCCTGGAAACACTTATTATTTTTCCAAGACACCTAGAAATTAAAAGAAAGTTATTATCATCTTCTTAAATTCAGATTTGAACATACAATCACACACTTTGTATTATTGGATATTAGGATACACGATCAACCGTTTCAGACCCTCGAATCGTAGGTTATCATTTCCATAAATTCGATTTAATTTTGCGGTGATCAAAATCACAAACTGTATTATTTGATGGTAGCGTACACGAACGAGGTTATGGGGATCGGTGATTGGCGGATGGCCATTCTTGTTCGAGCTTGAGAGCAATCAAAAGCTGAGGAAGATCACGATAGGTCACGACCGTTGGATTCATTCACTCATGTTTACGGTGGAAGATTCTGATGGTTTGTTGCATTCTTCTGAACAATATGGTGGGCTCAATGACGCTAACGACAAGGGGGTTGAAATTTCTAAGGTGATCAACTCTTATCTCTACTTCAATTATAAGTGGTCAATTTATTTAGAATCATTAATTAAAAAACTAGTATACTTATTCACATTATATGAACTGGCATGTAATGTTATCTAAATTTTACTTTTTATATAGTAAGTTATTATGTTCACATAAAATATAATTATAAAAATAAAAATCTTGTCAAAATTATAGAATCAAGTCAACATTAAATGGTTAAAAATGATTAGGTATTCTTTTTGGGTGGAGATACAATAGGAAGTTAATTTGGCTAGGAAGGCTAGGAAGTGATCTTGACCATCCATTAAGTTAATCAAGGGCTAAGATTAAATCAGGGAAATTGAAAGTAAGAAAAGAGGCGCGTGACTTTTTTCAGGGGCATTCTAGTCAAGTAAGCCAATAGTTTCTCTCTCCTCCAATTCCCCCCCATTTTTTAAACGTTAATAACTCTTTCATACGACATTATTTTTTTATAAAAATTGCACCAAAAAAACGAGCGTTTTTTATCTTTAAAACGAGTATACTATTGCTATATTTTGAAAAAAAAAAAAATTAAAACCCAGTTGCGTAAAACGCAATAGAAAAACCCACAGTATTGTAAAACGCAATGAAAAAAAAACCTTAAAAATGACATTTTTCTAAAACGCAATGCACCAAAAACACATAGAAATGACTTATTTGTAAAACGCAATGGCCAGAAAACACAAAGAAATATTTTATTTCTAAAACGCAATAGCCTAAAAACTCAAAAGAAAATGTACTTTATAAAACGCAATGGACTAAAAACCCATAAAAATGTGTTTTACCTAAAACGCAATGCACCAAAAACACATAAAAATGTGTTTTACCTAAAACGCAATGCACAAAAAACACAAAGAAATGTCTTATTTGTAAAACGCAATGGCCAGAAAACACTTAAAAATTACTCATTCTAAAACGCAATGGACTGAAAACACCTAAAAATATGTTCTACCTAAAACGCAATGACTAAAAACACTTCAAAAATGTGTTTTACCTAAAACGCAATAACTAAAAACACTTAAAAATGTGTTTTTTCTAAAACGCCATAGCTAGAAAACACATAAAACTCTCTTATTTCTAAAACGCAATGGACACATAAAACTGTCTGAGAACTGTCTGTGAATTGTCTGTGAACTGTCTGAATTGTCTACGAATTACTGTCTTCGAAATGAGCCAATTTCTGGAAAATTAATTTTTCTGATGCGTTTTTAGTACAGCAATTTAATCGAAAACGCAATGACTAAATCAAAAACCCAGTTCGTAAAAATGAAATTAAAGAATTTGTTACCTGGATCGAAGTGATTTCTTCAACAATTGACGAATTTTGAATGATTGAAACACTTATCAGCTCTCGAATCGAACGAATCGAGTAATTATCTTCAAAATCACCGGAAAAAATGAGATTTTGTATGAATTTAAACTGGGTTTTCTTCAAAAAAGCTGAAGAACACGTTGATCGGGTGTTTGAATCATTGATTGGTGATGAAAATCGCACTATAATGTAGTGATTATTGAGATAGAGAGTGAAGAAATGGTTGAAGATGGTGGGTTTTGAAAATGGTGGGTTTTGAAGTTACTGGGTTTTGAAAATGAAGAAAAAGGGTTGGATTGACTAAAATACCCTTTTTCTTTATTTTAATTGTTGCCACATGTCATCCCCTTATTGCTTCCTATCCTTCCTAGCAAAATTAATCTTCCTATTTGATCTTTTCCTTTCTTTTTTAGTTTATAATCAAGTAAACTGTTTATCAACTTTAAGGAAACAATTTAAATAAAGAAATATGGTATAAGTCTCAACTTTAAAGAAACAATTTAATTAAAGAAATACGGTATAAGTCTGAATAAAATTAACAGAAAGTGTCATAGAGTTGATTCTCAAGTATATGATAGAGATGAAACTGCTAAAAGAGGAATATTATGCGAGTATAAAACGGAAAGTGAATACGATGTTGTCCCACACCCAAATTTAGACGTGAAACCCTTACGTTGTTTTGATTAAATATCCGAAAATCAAAACTAGAACACAATTTTTTTACTTCTCTTTTTTATGTGGTTCATGTTTCTCATTATTTACAGTCCATAGATGCCGACACATATTTCACATGTTTCGTTTTACTTGTTTGTCTCCGTTTTGAAACTTTCATCAAACACCTCCAATCATCTTAACCTATTTAATATTTATTTTAAATTAATCTTTTAGTCCACTTGCACAAAACATCAATAAGGTTAGACCATCAAAGTTAAGTAATGTGATTTCATAAAGATCCTTCATTGATTTTCACTCTGACCGTGTCAAATAAAATAATTAGTAAAACACACAATTCCAAAGAAAAGAAAACAAAAGAATTGAAGAATCTGCTAGCCAAACGACTAAAATTAAATTATATATAAACTGTGATGAACTTGGATAGAAGGTTGGCGATGAAATATATTTCGCAGGTTCGGCCTTGAGAATGTGTATACCCCGAGGCCTTAACGAAATCGTGTATTGGACGCACTAAAGGTATAAACCTAATGCCAATGGGCTAGTAACTAATCTAAACCATAAGAATAGTTTTGTACGTGGGCCTATGTTAATGTTTGTATGAGTATATCCTATTAATTTTTTTTACATATACATATCGGGGTTTTTTTAAATAACGCGCCCTTTGAAATATCGGGCCCTGACCGGTGGTCCTCCCCGCTAACCCCAGGGTGCCCCTAATATTTCAGCTACCATAGACTGTAAGTTTGTAGGTAAGGAGACACGAATCACATGAAGAGTAAAAAATGTGTGTTTTAGTTTTAAATTTTAGGGTTTCAATAAAAATTAATTTGGAGGGGTTTTGCATCTAAGCTTAGGTGTGTGACAACAGCGTATTCACTTTCCCATTTATAAATCCAGAAAATTATTTTTAAAGATGTCTAAAGGATCAAATATTTTGAGATGTCAAACAGATAAAAAAAAAATCTCAACAGTTTAGGATGACAAAGTTATTTCTTCACATGTTGGTTTTTAATGTTCATAGATCCTCTTTGAAGCCGATGAAGAGATAATCGGGATAGCAGGAAGTGTTGGGAGACGTTATGGTCTTGAGTTAATCACCACGTTGTCATTTGTGACTAACAAAAGAACGTATGGTCCTTTCGGAGAAAAAGACTATATTCGCCCAAGAAAAAAGGCACAGTTTTCAAGCTCATGGAACTTGGGTTCGTTTCATGGGTTCTATGGTCGTTGTGGCTGGTACGTCGAAGCCCTTGGTTGTTATTTGAAGACCAACATTTGAAAGACTGGGTAAAGATCCGGTACAAATAGTTCTTAACCTAGGAAGTGTTGGAAATCGGGTCAAACGAACTCCGATTGAGCTCATTCCAGCGGCGTTGGAACCGGCTCGTCGAAACCTAACCAGAAACCCTAACCCCTTAAACCTAAACCCTAAAAAAACCCTAAAGCTAAACCCTAAGGCTAAATCCTATGCTAAACTCTACGCTAAACCCTAAAATCTAAATTACAAACCTTAAAAGCTAAACCCTAAATGCTAAAGCCTAAGGCTAAACCCTAAATGCGAAACTCTAAAGCTAAACCCTAAATACTAATGTCAAACCCTAAAACTAAACCCTAAAGCTAAACCCTTAAGCTAAAATCTAAAGCTAAACCCTAAAAGTTAAACTCTAAACCCTAAAAGCTAAACCCTATATATAATTGAATAGGATTCGACGAGCTGGTTCTAACGCTGCTGGAATGAGGTTAATCGGAGTTCGTTTGACCCGGTTTCCTACACTTTGTAGGTTAAGATTGTTTTGTATTTGATCCTACCCCTTGAAAGACTTTCTTATAGATGCAAAATAGATATTTCTAGTAGAAACTATTATCTATTGATCGATAATGATAACTTTAACCAATAACACTCGTTTTTTTTTGAACGGCAGCGACAGTTTGTTATTACCAAAACCATGAGCACTCAGCAAGTAGCTAAGGCATCACAAAACGGTACAAAAGTTACAAAATGGAACACAAACAGATCATATTTCAAACTAAACAAAGCTAATGTGTTCAAAACCTCTTCTCCATGACTCCCATTGTATGTTTCGACACTTTGTTCATTGTTGTATCCACCAAAACGAGGTCTCTATAATCTCATCTACCATTCATTCACACGAGGTGATCCTTGCTTTTAATATCTTATCGTTTCGCCCGATTCTTCAATAGATTAGATATAGTATTGCTTCAATAACTTTGGATTTCTTCTTTAGGATATTCAAGTTTGATGCATGTTCAAGTATACCGGAAAGTAATTGGTACTGAGTGTAGGAACATCCAACCATACACATATTTGCCACCAAATTGATTTGGTGATTAAGCATGCCAGCAGAACCTGTTTTGCAGTTTCTTCTACACACCCACAAAATGGACAAAGGTCGTTTATGACCATCATACCTCTTTTTTGCAATGCATCGACAGTTGGTAGCTTCCCTTGAATAGCTCGCCAAATGAAAACATTCACCTTTGATGTTGCCCATTTGTTCCATTCAAAATTTATAACGTGTTGTGGTGCATCTCTGATTAAATTCAGTTCCTTCTTCACTTGTTTGACCGAAAAATCCACGCCAAAGTCGTTTCTCCAAACCCACTTATCTTCCTTGTTTTTCAATTGTTGTTGTTCGAGTATAGCTGATAATTGTGCAAATTCCTCCTTTTTCCGTATCGGACTGTGGCAGCCTTGTCCCACATAACTAACCCGTTAAGCGTTTTATAACATTGACTTACCATGCTTCTTTCATTGACAAGTGCATACTCACTCTGTCTATGTAACACCCATGTTAATATTTTGAAAATTTATCGTATAAATAACATGTAATTACCATTAAGTATCCTTAGAAAATACAAGTGATTTAAAAATTTTACAACTTAAAAGTTTTCAACATAATATAAATAAGCTCGCCATTTAAAAGTTATGACGTAACGCTGTGCGGAAGCTTTAATCTTGTGTGTTCGGTTCTTACTCGTCGCTGCTTGATCCTCATCCGGGCACTCTTGGCGGTCACCTATGATCAAAACCAGTTTAAAAGTTAGTTTTGATAGTCAAATATTAAGTCCAAACAAGTACAGGGGTTAAAATTGCAAAATTTAAAAAATTTTCGGAGTTAGGGGCGTCGCGTGACGCCAAGGGGCGTCGCGTCACGCTAGGCCCTTGTTTTCACAGATTGTGCCTTCAGCTGTTGCTGTACATTCCCAGCTCAACCCGGTTTCACGGAAACGACCATAACTTCTTCGTTATTGATCCGTTTTACCCGATTCTTTTTCCTACGCGTCCGTAATTTAATCCTCCATCTTATGGAGTTAAAATCCTACATCCAACATAAGAAATTTTGAGACTTCTAAGCCTTCGACTCGTTACCTTTTTACCGAATTTTAACCCATTTATGCATTTTATCAAACAAACGTATTTATTTGATTCCTATATCTCATACACTTCTTCAAATTAATGTTACCTACTATATTAGGTTCTAATCATAGGTTTATTACACCATTTAAACCCGTTTTCGCTCGTATGCTTATTTTGACCCGTTAAGGGTATTTAAGCACTTTAAAGCTTGAAATCGCTTTCATTCATTTCTAGCATCTTATTCCTACATTTCTTATCAAGTAATCTTCAACTACAACTCTTTGTGTGTTGGATTCTAATGTGTATATCGATATGTTCCGAGTTTTACCCTTCGGATTGTTATTTTACGGCAAGACTCAAATAGAGCTATATGACTAACATATTACATTTTTCAACTTCTATACTTATTCTAAGTATCTATCTAATCATGAAATTCGTTTCCAAACAACCTTTGATGGTCGTTTGTTCAATTTAACCTACAAGGGCGTTTTAGTCAATTTTGGTCCTTGTTTTACGACGAAGGACTCTCACCCATTTTTCGACCAAACTAGCATTTTTAACTACAACGTAATTATGCGTACCTGGCTCGGATCAACATATTGATCCGTTTTAATACCTCGTCTTGACTTACTTGTTATTTCATAGCTTCGCTAATACACGAGCCGTTCATCCTGTGAGCATGAGACTCGGCATACACTTATTAGTTGTTATTTGTCAAATGGCATCAATATTACCATTTGATCCCTTTTTACTCTTTTTACTAGTTTTGGCTTACTTATAAAGTAGCCGTTCAAAAACTCATTTTATCTTATTCTTTTCTTGACTAATTTACCGTTCCACCCCGTTTTACCATTTCTATGGTTTCTAACATTTGTTTCTGATTCCGACCCAAATCATTTCGTGTCGGAAACCATATTTCGAATATTATCTCCATTGTATTTATAACTTATAGATTAGATATGTATTCTACAAAAGGTGTAAGTTTCACTTACCTCACATCCAAGCCACTCGTTCCTCTTCATGCTTGATTTGTTTGACCCGTTTCCTCACCAAGCTTCACCTAGCTTGTTAAGCTTCAAACTAGCATAATAATTCGCAAGATGGTTAGTTTAGTCATTGCTAATCACGACTATTCCACCTCACGTATTTTCTATCAAAATTATCATTCGACCTTGTAAATGGTCAGTTTGACTTTTCAAAAGTCAACTGTCCCTTTTTAATGTATGAAATGCACAATTGAGTTCAACGAACCCACTTGAGCATTTCTTCGACTATTCGGTCGTAGCTATTTTTAGGCAACTAATTTAACTACATTCATCAACATAGTTTATGTACATCATAAAATCATCTAATTATATAAAACTCGTTCTTTCATTAGGCAAATTCTACGGATTCCATCTATAAGTGAAACCCGTTTCATTATAGCATTAGACATTCATTCAATCATCAAATATAATCAAGTTCTACATATTAATTAGTAGACATCATGATTCCAAACACCTACTTATATGAACCAAAATCACCAGTTTCATCATAATTTATTAAACCCCTTTCATGAAAGTATGATCATGTACTTAATTTCATGGTTTAATTAAACACCTTCCATTCATTATCATGCATGATGATTCTAAACATAGTCTTATCATCAATTTCATCATAACAATAAAACCCACTTAGCTAGGTGTGGTGATTCAACCAAACACCTAAATCATAGTAAATTAATCTAAATCTTCACTTAGGGTTTGTTCCTAAGCAATCTTACATCCCAAATTCAGCCATAACTTCTATGATTCATACATAGATCATATCATGCAAGATTAACTAATTTTCACAACTTCATGAATGTTAGAAATTCGACATACCTTACGATCCCCTTGACTTGGTAATCGTTTATTCATGTTTGGTTGTGAATTTGAGCTTCATTTTGACCTTCAATTTGATGATTATATGTGAATTAGGGTTTTTGGCTCCATGGGAGCCCCCTGAGCTCGATCCAGACACGCACCACACACTCTTGTGTGTGTGTGTTGTGTTATTTTATTAGTTTAATAAAACCATTTTCAAGTTACCCCATTTTGGTCCCTCTTGTTTGGTTAGTTAATTAAGTAGGGCACAACCTACTTATTTCTAACAATATTCCCCACCTATTAACTAGGTTAAACATTCCTAGTTAAATTAGTGGGTTCGGGAAATCTATGTCTAAGTTTATTTTAAATCTCGTTACTCGGCCTCTTATAAATTTCACTCCATTAGAAACTTTTATTCACCTTTTAGTTAATATTAGGATTATTTATTTCTTATCCTAATATTCACCGGGTTAAATTTTACCACTAACGGTATTTTACCAAGTCATTAGTATTAACGTGGTTTGATTACCAAACCCGTTTTTGGGGTGTTACAGTCTACCCAGATGACGTTGCATCTACTTGTAGATTTTTTAGCAGATCGGATTTTAATAATACAAACTACGGCCTATTAGTAAGGGCGGCCCTGAGAATTCGTGTACCCTGTTCGAGCTCGAAAAAACGTGCCCTTAGGCCTTAACGAAATTGGGTATTGGTCTCACTAAAGGTTTAAACCTAATGTCAATTGGCTAATAACTAATCTAAACTATAAGAACAGTTTTGTAAGTGGGCCTATGTTGATGTTTGTATGGAAACTAGTTGATGCTACCTCACACGTTGCTGCGTGATATAGATTAACTTGCAAATGAATTATATAAATGAATATGTCATTAATTTAATAGTTAATTATCTCATTGAAGGACTATTATACTTAATATGACTTCAACAACTATCTCACTAAATCCATTTTCCTATCAATCTGTCAAGTACAATTTGTAAATATTCTTAATAAGGGTAGAACTTTATTTAAAGCTTGTACATCATTTGGATGGTCAAAATTGTAACGCCCTAATCAGAGGAGCAGGATAGAAGGGGCCTGGGGGGGGGGGGGTCAGTAGTGTTTGGTATGCAGTTTTTGTATAGAATTTTTTAGGTATATATGTTTTTTACCCCCGGTTTTATAATTTTTTTAGGGATATACGTTTTCGACTCCCGATTAGAAATCTCAAGATTCGCCACTGGCCCTAATAGTAATAATAATAATAATAATAATAATAATAAAGGTTTTAACATAAATTTTGAATGAAACGTATTATGAGATATTCAATTGAATCTGATTATATTTTGATTCTTAAATGATTAGGAAAAAGGAAACCGTAAAGTTTAAAAAAAGGTAACAATACATTAATATGTTTACGAATTCTATCTCCACAATTCATTTCCATCTCTGGCCATCTAGTTTTTTTCATCAAGTGTCGGTCCAAATGGCATGGGGGACTATAGGCCGATTAGCCTTATTGGATGCATAAATAAGGTGATCTCGAAAGTATTGGCAACTAGAATGAAGTTAGTTATTAATAAGCTAATTTCGGAGGAACAAACTGCATTTCTAGCCAACAGGAGCATATTAGATGGGCCGTTGATACTTAATGAGTTAATTCCGTGGATGCGGTCTAATAGGAAGGAGGGGTTTATATTCAAAGCGGATATTGAGAAGGCTTATGATTCGCTTAATTGGGGATTCGTGGAAAGCATCATAGAGCAAATGAAGTTTCCCTCGTTGTATATTAGTTGGGTTATGGCCACGGTAAGAAATGCCAGGGCTTCTGTATTAGTAAACGGGTCACCTACGCAGGAGTTCACATGTTATAGGGGATTGCGGCAAGGGGATCCCTTATCCCCGTTTTTATTCATCATCGCAATGGAAGCTTTGTCAGGAGTAATGAAGAAAGCATGCTCACTTGGCGTATATGAAGGGGTCAAGTTCGTGAATCAAGGTTCGGTTCTTTCCCACTTCCTTTATGCAGACGACGTTATTTTTGTGGGGAGGTGGTCGGTGAATAGTATACATAATTTAAGGAGAATTCTTCGGTGCTTCTTCTTAGCGTCGGGGCTTCGGGTAAATCTTGGTAAAAGTTGGTTTTTTGGTGTGAATGTATGTGATGCTGATATTCAGAATATGGCCGAAACATTGGGGTGCAGAGTTGGGTGTTTTCCGTTTATACACTTAGGATTACAAGTGGGGGCAAACATGAATTTGGTAAGAAATTGGCAGCCGGTAGTAGAAATTTTTAAAAAAAGGTTGGCGATTTGGAAAGCGAAAACTCTATCATTTGGCGGAAGGTTGACATTAATTAAGTCGGTGTTAAACGCACTTCCAACGTACTATTTCTCTTTGTATAGAGCCCCGGCACAAGTTATTGACCAACTTGAAAGGATACGATGTGAATTTCTTTGGGGTATAACGCCGGAAAGGGGAAAAATGAGTTTGGTAGCCTGGGATAATGTTATGACACCAAAGGAATTAGGAGGGGTTGGTGTCGGGTCCTTGAAAGATGCGAACCTAGCAATGCTCGCCAAGTGGTGGTGGAGATTTAAGACGGATCTGGATAGTTTATGGCGTAAAGTAATCTGGAGTATACACCATACTGAAAGAAAGTGGAACCCGATTCCTGGGAGACTGTCAATAGCCGGTCCATGGAAGCAAGTCTTCAGAGTTTCAAAAGACATGGAAAAATATGGGTTGAATATTTCGGACTGTTTCTGGGCGATACTGGGAGTGGGAGATTCGATTTCCTTTTGGAAAGAGAGATGGACAGAAGGTGGAACACTTAAAAGTCGGTATCCGGGCCCGTATGAGTTGGAAAAAAGTAAAAATGCAGCCGTCTCGGATCGAGTAAAGGTTACAAGTGATGCGATGACTCTGATTTATAACTGGGTACGGCTGCCGGAGACACAGCAGGAACTAAGCGATGTACAGAAGCTATCCGAGGACCTGTTCAAGACGGCATGGGGAGATGGGGGTGATCGATGGGGCTGGGAACTTGATGGTTCAGGCACCTTCTCGGTAAAAAGCCTTAAGTGCACACTACAGGCTGCAAGATTCTCAGACCTGGGGAATGATTTTAAATGGAATAAGTGGAATCCGATAAAGGTAAACTTCTTGGCATGGAGAGTTTCGTTAGACCGGTTGCCGACCCTTGCAGCTTTAGCACGAAGGAACGTTGTTACAGGTCAGACTTCTTGGAACTTATGTGGTCAATTTGATGAAGACGTGGAACATCTGTTTGTAAGCTGTGAATTGGCACAAGAGGTTTGGAATTTCGTCTCTCAATGGTGTAAAATCTCAAGTATATATGCTTTTGGGGTAAAGGATTTGTTGGGTTGGCATAAACATATTCGGGGTACGGAAAAATGGAGGAAGCTCATTTACGCAATCATGCAAGTATCGATTTGGGTAATATGGAGATGCAGAAATGATCGAGTTTTCAATGGGAAACAGGCGAATCTGGAACATTTAACGGCGGAGATTAAGCATTTAAGTTTCTTATGGGTTGGAAATAGATCATCTTTAAAGGAGATATCTTGGGAGGAGTGGTGTAATTTCGATGTATCGAGGACATGTTCGTAGTATAGTAGTGTACTGGCGTATGTAATGGTGTGGGCTAACTTGTTGTTACCCCTTTGATTAATAAAATGAATTTTTGTTGGCCGTTCAAAAAAAAAAAAAAAAAAACCGACACCTCCTTTTCCTTCACCATTCATAACCGTCGGTAATTAATGACTGAAACAACATAATCATTTGGTACTTATTAATATAATACTAATAAAAAGGTATAGATAATGCCACATGGGATTCTCATACTAAACAAAAGCCTACTTAAAATCATATGTCATTTTCTCCTTCAATTCACATTTATTATTATTATTAATTATTTAATTAATTAATACAAAACAATAAAAAATTCCTTAACAACTTAATACTAATAAATATTTTATTGTTTACTTAGATATTAATTATTTAATTTTGACTTATCTAAAATATATAGCTAGTTATTAGTAACAATTCTACTTATAATAAACAATTTCATATAATATTAATGTGACAACACCTTATTATTCTATAAAAAAAGATTTCTTTACAATAAATTATTATTTTATATTATAATAATAAAAAAGGTAAATAATAGGTTAATCTGATATTTGAAAACCGGTTTACTTCCATGCTTTGAAAACACTTTTAATGTTATTAGACCTGTGTAACAAACGTGTTTAAGGATATAATATCTTCATACTAATTTTGATACAAGTCTATACTCACTGGATGTCCTAAATGGAGTTATAATTCTAGGCTTGCCATACCATTGATAATTAACAAAGGTCAATGTTCAAGTGACGTTATCAAGAAATATTCATTGAAAGAATAGTTTATGTAACAAACTCGACTACATTATCCTCCGGAAGTAATAATAACACTTGAACATTTATCCCTAGATTTCGTTTAATACCGCCAAATAAAAAGATTTCATTTATATTGAAAAGAGATAGATTTCTCTCGCCCAATGTTTTGCCATGACGATAAATAAAAGTATAGGACAATTTTTATGTAAAGTTGGTTTGTTTCTAAAAGAATTGGTTTTTACACATGACCAATTGTTGCATCATCTACGGTAAAGAATTCACTTATATAAATTTACGAAGAGAATATAAAATTAAATAATTTACAAATTTATATACTTAAACCCCTGTAGTACATGGGTCTAATAATCTAGTACTATTAATATTAACAAAAATAAACGACGCAACTCTTGCCCCTTGAATTTATTTATTTGACTTTTGATAATTTAAAAAAATAAACCAATTGGTCAGAGTTTGTGACGGTTTTGAACGGAGGAAGAAGTTATATACTTATATTTTCTAATAATCAAAGGTTCCAATAGCAACTCGTATAAACCTACAATTGGTCAGATCAATTGTTGAAGACACGAATCCGTGTTGTTGAAAACGATCACTCTTAGGATTATTCAAATCAATTATGCATCTATATCATCTCTTTGTTGTTATGTTCATCATACGGTTACGGATAAAGGAATCAATCAAACAATTTCACATCTAAATAAATAAAAAAAATAGTACCAATCAACAACAACTCGTATAAAACCACTGGCCATATCTACGATAAAAACACGAATCCGTCTTGTTGACAACAAATACTTGTAGGATTTTTTTTAATCAATTATGCATCTAAAAACTGTAAACCATCTCTTCGCTATTATGTTCATCATATGGTTATGGATTCAATTACATAATTTCACATCTAAAGAGATCAAATTACACGAAAATCAAACAAAAACAAATATAATCAAGAACAATTAATATATGGAGAAAAAGGTGACACGTACATTGAAAGATATGAAGCAAAACAGGAAAGATAAGAATATAAGAGAAGATTGCTTTGAATTGTTGTTGAAAATGGTGATGAATTTATCACTCATAAATTCAAATATGGAGAGAAAGACGATGACAGATACCAAGGACACCGGAGCCAAAAGATTTATCGGAATCGACAGCGGTGCAATCCACAGAGGCAGTAACAACAATCATCCCACCATCCATTGATCCAATGCCCCAAGTCCCCAACTATATACGATGGTTTCCATATCTTCTTCTTGTATTTGTCAGTAACTTGGTTTCTTCGGTCCAGCGAGTGATTACCATGTGAGTCTCACGGAATTTGTTTGAACGTGTGCATGCTAATTTATATGTTCGGATACGTGTGGCCCTATTCACAGGGGTACGACGGTTGCATGACAGTTTTTGCGACGGTTAAAAAGTTAATACGGTGATGTGTGAGTTTAGGGGGTATACGTTTGAAGTGCAAAACACGTGGCTTCTAGCCGGTGAATGGTATGCAAAGTTGCTTTTTCTACATGTGTTTATTAATTTACTAGTACTAGTATTAAGCCCCTGCGTTACAGCTGTTATCATAAAACTATGTTAAGTAGTAGCAATACTATACTATTGTTAGCGACCACCAACACCGGAAAAGCTCGAAAAAACAAAATAAATAAAAACTGCAAAAAAATAACGCCGAGCGAAAAACAGACGTAAAATCTTTGAATCACGCACGCTCGTTGCTGAGAAATTAAACCAAAACGTAAAACATAGAAAAAATAACTAAGTCCATCCAGGACCCGCGTGTTGGACGAACTTGTCAAACGCAGAAAAATAGATGTGAGGCGACGGACCAGTTAAACGGGAAAAAATATACGGAAAAATGTTGAACCACACACGCACGTTGCGGTGCATTAACTCACAAAATTTAGAACGAAACGAAAAACTTGGGAAAGATGAAAAGTATGGTGGATCAAAATTGAAAATAAGAAAGAGTTGATTTGAATCGCAAAAAATGAAAAACTTTAGGTTAAAAGTAAAAAACAAAGGGTCTAAATTGCAAAACTGAAGTTATTTATTAATTTTAGATAAAGATAATGATAAAAATAAGTGATATCTATATCTTGGTTATTAATAAATATTAATATTAAAAGAAATTTATTAAACAAATATAAATAAAATTTATGAGGTTGAAGGAGAGAATACCATGTGCCATTATTTGGAGTCTTTTATTATAAGTTAGATTAATTCAAGGGTGTGATGTGAAGAGACACAACCATTAAGTTAGCTAATGGTACCCTAAGTTACTTTTTGTAGGGTTATATAACACCCTATTAATTTCTTTTTACATATACATATCAGGTCATTTTATATAAAAAAAAGTGTCCTTCGAAATATCACCCTGGCCGGTGGTCCTCCCCGCCCACCGCCAAGGCCGCCGCCGAGCAATTCATGCCGAAAATGTAACCAACGTCGTTCCTAACTTTTACGTTCATTGACAAACAATCTCACTCTTTAACTTCTAAGGCTAGAGGGTGTGGTTTAAAGCCCTACGGGCTTTATTACGCCACGTAGGTGACACATAAGCAGGGGGCTTTATCGTTAACTTACACGGTGTGGGATAACTGTAACACCCCAACTTGGAACAGGCTGACGTGTCACTCATACAGATATCAAAACTAAAACCAATCCATAACATTGAAAAAAAAAGATCCTAATTACATTTTCATTACATTACCATAATAAAAATAAATCTTTATCTTCAATACACTCTTCAATTATTCCCCACGTTTCCCAAATTACCTGTCAAACAAATAAGACAAACACAAGAAAGAAACTACGGCTGAGCCAAAAAGTTGCCTAGTAATGGAGAAATCAACAGTAAAAGTAAGACAAACATACGGAAGCAAAACGGATCAGTACCGACACTAACAAATCCCAAAAAGATGACACTCAAACAAATACTTTTATAACTTGAATCCAAAAACTTATACTGAATAAATAACAGATACTAAACATAATCAAATGCATATAATCATATCAAACATATCATAACAGAGACAAGACATACGTGACAACATATAACAATAAAACAAGTCATGTAATATAGAAGTACCCACGAGCCTAAACAGAGGCATGCATGGCTATAGTCCATGCGCCAAGATGGTGCGTGTAGGCGTACAAACATTATTCCATCTCAACAGGAGTCAGGAGTCAGAGCTAAGATCGATCTATTCGCCTCTAGGGGCCAAATGCTACACAAGCACATACTAGAGACGCCGTGAACTTTAGTTACGCGCCGTCACGATGAGTGCCATGTCGTTGACCCCCCAACGACAAGTAACGTATAATTGCTCGGGTGACAGAGTACAAAGCGTATCAGAAATAAAAGCATCTTGACATAAGTCTGAAGGGAACATACAATAATGAGCACAAGGTCTAAGGTCTATTGCATGCTACAACATATACTAATTACGAAACGGAAACAACTAGCGAAAAAATCCATACTACAAAGTAACGGAACTGAATAATAATACTATGATGAAAAGAAAACAGAATCCGTACCTTAATGCGAAGTTCAACTTGACGAAACACTAACGTCTCGCTTGAAAGTCATACACGTCAACCTAAATATAAATTTCTTAGATTTTTAACACCGGACATTTAATGAGTTTTAGATTATGAGGTCGTCACCAGATTCTTTTTAAAATTAGTTGTTGGATTCAATATCTTTATTTAATAAAACATATCACACTATATATGTACGTGATATAAAAAATGTTGTAAGTAAAGCATGACTTATTTGAATTCCAATAAATCATCATCATCACTTATATAATAATTCATACAATCAAATCCAATTGTTTGACAATATTATAAACATAATTATTGGTGGAGTATTCACTGAAATCATAAGATAATGTTTTATTATAATAATATTCGTATATGTGCACAGTGACTCAATTACGTTCGATTGCATGCAAGTAAACACCTTAGTTTCATAAAAAAGGCCAAAAGCATTTTTATTAGTTAGAAACCCATTCATGCCTCCAACAGACTAACTTTTTGCTTTGATAACCCCATAATTAGACTCTATGACTATGTGGTGATCAATTATAACAGAGGGTGCATGGTGAAACTGAACCGTGGATGTAGATACCTTAATCGCCAAGCGGAGCCGACCGAACACCAACGACTAGAGCTTCGGATGATCAACCAATAACGAGTAAAACAACAGTGATGGCCGCGGCCTGAATGATGAGGTGATGGTCGCGGCGATGGAGCTAACTGATGACGGAGTACGGTAGCTTGTATGATGGCAGATGATTTCAGTGGCACAACTGATTCGCGGCGGCCGATGGTGGTGCTATCTTGGCGAACGACTCTTGGCGGAGGCGGTCACGGCGGAGTGTTACGGTGGTGTCGCGGCGCGGATGTTTGTGGCAGCGAGTAGCGGTGTGATGGAACAAACGAAACGATCTCCGAACGATGGTGGGGTTTGAAAGGTTTATAGAGAACGATGTTAACAAGATTTGCATCCCAAATATTGGTTCAATTCGTTTGAAGGGAATATTGATAAGAATTTGAACGAGATCATTAATAAGAGAAATATACGAAAATTTGGTTCGATATTTTTGTGATAGTCAAAATATTCTATAACAATTGAGTTAATACTGCAACAATGTAACGATGGACCCATATGTGAATTTTCAAAATTAATTAATTTCTATTAATCATATAACCACATTCCCAAAAATAATAACATATATTATTTATTAATTCAATCCAAATTTAATTAGATTTATAGATAATCATCATATTACTATTTTATCTATTATATTTATTATTATTTTTCGGGTATTACAATAACGCTCTTTTAAGGGGGGTGGGGGTGATCATCACTCATCACTCACAACACTCAATCAAGTTCCGTCATGTTATCAACCATTTTACCATCACTCACAATCTTTTTTAGTAGCAATGGTCATCACTCACAACACCCAACAATAAACCCTACACCCCTTCACATGTTCCATCACTCAAACCTTGTCACGCCTGAAAAACTTCACGGAAACCATATGCCAACGTGATGAACAATTTGGTAGCGGTGGAAAAATGCAAACAACCACGCGTTGAACTTTCCATCACGCGTTGAACTTCCGACCACCCCCAGTGCCCTAACTATATTAAAAAAAAAAGATAAATAAAAAAAGTTGATTGGTTGATAAAGGTGGGACCCCTTGCTTTTTTCCTCTCGCGCGCGCTAATTCTTTGGCGGAAGCCAAGGATAGTGCCCCTTTTAACGGAAGCGTGGTGGGGGTGTGGCGCCAAAGTGCGCTATTGAGCTTATGTGGTGGGGTGACGCGAAGCCACACCCCCTGCCCTAATTATTACGCTCCAAAAACAATTGTTAACTTAAATCGTCATATTACTTTCTTTATTTACAAAAAAAAGCACTAAAAATAAACACTACCTATGACTTGTTGATCGAATTTTATTTCCTCAAATGCTCGATCAAGCTATGCATTCCTTTTATTTATTCATTATTTAATATTTTTTAGAAAAGCATGCATTCTTTTTATCTAATGTTTTAGAATAAGCCTGCATTGTTATGTGTATTAAAAAATTATTCGAGCCAACCGAGTCGAACCGAACTGAGCGGACCTTTGCTCATGCTCGGTTCGTGTCAAACCGAACCGATCCGAACCGAGCGACTTTTTCAATCAAGCAGAATCGAACGAGCAAATTCCGAACATTTTTCGATGAGCATCGAACGAGTCTCGATCATCGAGCAATTTGAACAACCCTATGTATAGCGCCTCATTTGGCTGATCGAGACAAGCGCCACCCAATTGAGGTGATTGGGAGCGCTGCCCCACATCGTCTGGTCTTAGAACGCTAAAGAGTGAAACAATACCTGGTTTTTACTTTTTATTAATAAATCCATTTTCATGACTATTTTTTTTTTCAACCAACTATTTTCATGTCTATGTATAAAAATAAAACTAAAAAAGTATTAATAAAAGTTAGAGTTAAATGTCTGGTTGGTCCCTGTTAGGGGTGTGTATGGTTTGGTTTGGTTCGGTTCGCTTATTAGCATTATCCGTAACCGTAACCGAAGTCATCGGTTAATCGGTTCGGTTAATTCGTCGGTTTTCGGTTCGGTTCGGTTAATTTTTGGTTAATAACCAATTCAAACACGGGCTAAATTTTTTGCTTAAAAATACATGTAATAGAGGTATAAATACATGAAATAGATGTATAAATACATGAAATGGATGTATAAATAAATGAAATGGAGGTATAAATGCATAAATAGATGTTTAAATAAATGAAATGTGGTATAAATAAATTAAATGAAATAGAGTTATTATTATATGAAATGAAAGTATAAAACATGAAATACATGAAATAGAGGTATAAAAGCTAGAAATATATAAAAAAAATAAGTGGTTCGGTTAATTTCGGTTAACCGATGGTAAAAAAAATATCCGTTAACCGTGTTTCGGTTAATTCGGTTTTGGTTAATTTTGATTCGGTTTTGTCAGTTTTCGGTTCGGTTTCGGTTAACGGTTCGTTTATTGCACACCTCTAGTCCCTGTGCTTTGAAAATATTACATACTTGATCCCAGTGGTTTACTTATTATAGAGTTAGTCCAAGTGGTTACAAATTTTACACTCGAGTGATCCTTATTATTAACTCATGTTTTCTTAGTTAAATGTATACGAAATGACTAGATTACCTCTTAACAATAAAAAAACTAAAAAATAAAGATGCTCACCCTCATCTTCTTCCTCCCGTCCCTCTCACTAAAACCCACCACCGCCACCACCTTCAACCCCCCACCATCACCACCACCTCCACTGTCACCTTCAACTCACCACCACCTCCACAGTCACCTTCAATCCACCCCACCCCCACCCTTCATTTAACAACCACTCCATCAAAAAACCCGCAGCACGACTGCACCCCCTTTTGGTTCTGTACACAACAACAACAACAGCAACTTCTTCATCATCCACTGTTCCCTTTTCTGTCCAGATCTGTTTCAGCTCCGATTTGCTACAGCTTGGTTCTGATCGGTGTGCACAGGACAATTAGCAGTTGCCGCCGATTCTCGAACTCAAATTTCCAGCAAGTTACCCTTGTTCCCAGACTTAATTGCAGGTATGTAATGTTCCCAGATTTGCTGTAATACCAATTAAAGATAGTATTCTAGCAAATATTACAGGTGGTGGTGGGTTGAAGGTGACTGTGGAGGTGGTGGATTGTAGGTGGTGGTGGTAGGTTGAAGATGGTGGCTGTCATGGTGGGTTTTAGAGAGAGGGGAGGAAGAAGATGAGGGTGGACCATTTTATTTTTTATTTTTTTTATTGTTCAGGGGCAATCTAGTTATTTCGCATACATTTAACTGAGAAAATTAACATGGGTTAGTGATAAGGATCACACGAGTGTAAAATTTACAACCACTGGGACCAACTCTGTAATTAGTAAACCACTGATACCAAGTCTGCAATATTTGCAAACCACAGGGACCAACCAATGTTGTAGAAGGCGCTAGGCGCTAGTCGGGCGGTGAGGTACAGCCTAGGGATTAATCGGGATTAACCGGGATTAATCGGGATTAATCAGAATGGGATTTTTATATGTATTTTTTCAAAATTATATATATATACCCAATAATATAAAAATAATACTTCAAAATTCACATAAATACTTCAAGTTTCAGATAGTATGGTTCGATTTTGACCGATTTTGACCAATTCTGACCGACTAGGACCGCCTAGGACCGATTTTGTCCGATTTTGTCCGATTAATCCGATTAATTGACCGACTAGGACCGCCTAGGACCGCCTACGACCGACTTTGACCGATTACCGATTAATTGACCGACTAGCTTATAATTAATCAGTTGGTGACCGCCTAGCGCCTAGGCGGCGATTAATCGGCCGCCTAGGCCGATTTCTGCAACAGTGGGACCAACCACGCATTTAACTCTAAAAGTTATTGTTGTTAGCGACCATGAGAAATCACAAGGTGTTTTCATGTCTATGTTTCTAAAATAAAAGTAAAATAGTATAAAAAAAGCATGGCTGTAACCGACCATGAGAGAAATAAAATAAAATTATTAGTTATATAATTAATTTTCAACACAATCTTGGGTCCATTTAGCTTGTCCATTTGTTTGCAATGAAGCAGTCAAGTCTGGCGTACTGATTATTGTTTGCAAAAGTCTTTCATTTTGAACCAACAGATGGGAAGGGATAGAATTCTTTCCATTATTCCTCGACAACAACTCCACCCACCTTCAGAATTCTTGCCATGTCTCTCATTCAAGAACTAGACCACCTCAAAATCCCACTTGAACACATCAGATTGGCCACCAACAACTTTTCCGATGATAACTTCATCGGTCAAGGTGGATTTGGGAGGGTCTACAAAGGCCAACTCCCCCTCTCCGCCACTGCCACGAGCTCCAGCAAGTCAATAATCTCCGTTGCTGTAAAACGCTTGGACGTTAAGGGCTTGCAAGGACAACATGAGTTCTTGATGGAGATTGTCATGCTCTCTAGTTACAAACACGATAATCTTGTCTCTCTTGTTGGATTCTCTGATGAAAGTGATGAGAAAATCAGTGTTTATGAGCACGAGGTTCGTGGGAGCCTCGATAAGTACTTGGCCACCACGGATCTCACATGGGTGCAACGGCTTCATATATGTCTTGGTGCCGCTCGTGGAATTAATTACCTTCATTATGATGTGGGAGAGGGGCATAGGGTGTTACATCGTGACATAAAGAGCTCTAATCTCTTGTTAAACGAGAATTGGGAAGCTAAGATTTCCGATTTTGGATTATCTAAAATAGGCCCAACGAATCAAGAGTTTACTTTTCTTGTCACGAATGCTTGTGGCACACTAGGTTATATTGACCCCCTATATGCAACGACTGACGTGCTTACAAAAGAATCTGACGTGTACTCATTTGGCGTAGTGTTATTTGAAGTCTTGTGTGGAAGGCTAGCGGTGATTAAAACATTTAACGACGAGCGTCGCTTTCTATCTAAATTGGCAAAACTTCACTACAAAGAGGGAAAATTGGATGAGATCATCAACCCCAATCTACGAAAACAAATGACACCAAATTCGTTACGAACATTCTCAAGGATTGCTTATCAGTGCTTGAAAAACGATCGAAAAAAACGCCCAACAATGGGATTAATCGTCGAAGAACTACAAAACTCATTGGAATTTCAAATTGTAAGTTTATAACTTTCGTTAATTAGATTCAAATCAATATTCATACTTTATATATTCGATGGTAGGGTTGTCAAAGAATCACGCGAATCGGGTTATGGGGATCGAGCACAGGTGGAAATCCATGGTCATTGCAACTTGACAACAATCAAAAGCTTAGGAAGATAATCATAGATTACAAGGATTGGGTTTATTCCCTCATTTTCACTACTCAAGATTTCAATGGTTTGTTGCATTCCTCTAAACGCTATGGTGGAGATAGTGGTTGGAGAGGTGGCATAATTTCTGAGGTGACAAATCTTATCCAGATTCAAAAATGTTACGTTTTCTTTTTAGTTTGAAAATTTTGGCAACTTGTAGAGTAATTATGATAATTAATTCAATTGTTGTCTTTTGACAAAATAATTATTCTTCTTTGTCATTTCAGATCAACTTTGACACCGATGAAAAAATTATAGGGATACTTGGAACAGTTGGACTAACCACCGGACGACATCCAGGCATTACAGTAATATCGTCACTGGGTTTTGTCACGAATAAAAAAACTAACGGCCCTTTTGGTAAGGAGACGGGGACTCATTTTTCGGTACCATGGGATGAAGGTTCGTTTGCAGGGTTTTATGGTCGTGCCGGGCTTTTTATGGATGGTTTGGGTTGCCTTTTAAAGGGTGTCATGTGAATATTTCTTTGTGGTAGTGGTCTAGAACCGATCGGCGTAAGCAGACCCGCAAGAACCAAATATATATCCTGACAAGACATTCACTAGTAAATCGCAAGCAAGCCTGTTCGGGCTAACAGAGTTCGTGTACAAATATGGGCCTAAAATGTTAATAACTTTTTCGAGTTACGGATCCAATAATCCACTTTTCCTTTAACATAGTTCATCCAACTTTTTTCTTTCTCGTTTATTAGTATCCAAAAATGTAATAGTTATTATTATTATTTTATTTATTTTTTTGCAAAGTGAAACTTCTGTGTTGCCAATGTATTGGCGATCCCTTTCAGATTTATCGGTATAGTGTATCCGTTCATAAGATGTAAAATGTTATCTTAACTGTTAATCAGTTATTGACAAGTTTCATGTTTCCTTATTTAACGTTTTATTAAAATTTATTAAGTTTATAAAGAGAGTGCAATATTTTCTATAGAAAATGTTGGAGAATTTCTAAGGCTGCTCGGTGTGGGAGGAATGTAGTCCTCAAAGGATGCTCCGCCACGTAGGATAGGTGTGAGGATGGGGCAAATGGGGGAAATGGAGGATGGGCCTATGAAAATATGAAATACGAGTCCCCCTTCCCCTGATAGTCTTAAGATATTTTCCTATGCTAATGCATATAAAGCGTATGATTGACTTGACCACTCTAGGTAGGGGTGAGCAGAAAACCGAAATAAACCCATAACCGACAAAACCGAACCGAAACAAAAACCGACGGTTCGGTTTTTGAATTTTTAATAACCGAAAATTTCGATTCGGTTTTCGGGTAACCATTTTCTAAAACCGAATAAACCGAACCAATAAGTTACAATTCATATATTTTTATGTTTAAGTTTAAGTTGTTTAAGTGTTTAACCCAATGCTAGTAGAAACTATTAATTTTATTCTTGAATGTTAAGTATTTATAATAAAAACATTACATGTTTATTTATAATTGAGATGATTTATTTATTGCCTACAAAAAATAACAAAATTTAATCTAAAAATTAAATGATCTTCACATTATTATAAAAGAAATGTCTTAATAAAAACTTTAAAGGAACATAAAATAGTTTAGAAGGTTAGGTTTATGCAGGGGCGCAGGATTTAAGGGGCGGGGAGGGGCGCCCGACCCCCCGAACTTTTCGGTCACTAGTGTTATATATGTACGTTTCGTATAGGATTTTGCAGGTATATACATTTTTCGACCCCCCGGTTTTATAAAAAAAATTAGGTATATACGTTTTCGAAACCCCAGTTTTAATTTTTTTTATTTATATAGCCCAAATAAAATATTTAATTAGCCCAAATCATTATATTTGTAGAATACTAGAATGTATATTATATAACCCAAATCAAATCATTATATAGCCTGACTTAAAAGCCCACCCTATCAAAAAAAAAAAACAAATTCGTTTACTTTGGGACATCGACCAGAAGAACAGAAACCACAAGCCAAAATTGCAGAAGGGGGGAAAACGCAGGTTCCAGAACTGTTCGACTTCATCTTCTTGTTCGAGAACAGAAGCCAAAACGCTGCTCGTTGTTGTAGTCTTGTACTCTTGTTCGACTTCTTCAATAATCATAAGGTTAAAGGTATGTGTTTTTTATCTTTAGCATGGCCGGCCCTGGGGGTGGGCGGGGAGGACCACCGGCCAGGGCCCGACCACCGGCCAGGGCCCGATATTTCGAGGGGCACGTTTTTTTTATGAAAAAACCCTATATGTATATGTAAAATATTTTTTAATTGGGTACATCCATACAAACACCAACATAGGCTCCCTACAAAACTATTCTCATGGTTTAGATTAGTTATTAACCCCTTTGGCATTAGGTTTAGTGAGTCAAATACCCAATTCCGTTAAGGTCTAAGGGCACATTTTTTCGAGCTCGAACAGGGTTCACGAATTCTCAGGGCCGGCCCTGATCTTTAGGTTTAATTTAGGGCTGCAATTTATGTGATTTAGGTGGAAATTAGGGGTGAAATTGGTCTGAATTTTTGCCCTAAACTTGTTTAATCTTTCTGTAACTATGTCAATTTTTATTTGTTTAATCTTATTGTGATTTGATTTAGATAGAAATTAGAGTTTGAAATTTAGGGTGATTTGTTAATTTGTTTTGTTATTAGATTATGCTATGGGGAAGAATAAAATGATAACTTCTTTTTTAATGTTTGAGAATGTTTTATATTTGATAGTAATGTTTGACCAAACCTGAATCGATTCACCGACGTCTGACCCGAACATACACCTCGAAACTACGCGATAGAATTTTTTTTTAGGTCCGTTACCTTTCGACCCCCCGAACTTTTTTTTCAAGCTTCGCCACTGGGTTTATGTAAGCAATATTAATTAAAGAGGTTAACTATAATCACTTAAATGTAAACATATAAAAAAGGTTTTTATATTTTAAATTATACTTTTTATTATTTGAATCTTACATAATGTTGTTATAAAAACCGAAATAATCGAACCGAACCGACGTAAAAACCAAAAAACATAAACTGAAAAAAACCGAAACCGAACGGTTTTAAAAAACCAAAAACCGACATTTCGGTTTCGGTTTTAGTTTTGCCCAAAAACCGAACCGAACCATGCACACTCCTAACTCTAGGTCTGTAAAATAATGACGCCAGAGGCACAACTAGGGTTGTCCAAACTGCTCGACGATCGCTCGAAAAATGATCCTTCGATTCCCGCTCAGTTTGTAAATGAGCCGCTCGGATCGGTTCGATTCAAATTCAATTCAAGCATGAGCAAAGGTCCGCTCGCTCGTCGATCGCTCGGTTTCGCTCGAATTATTTTTATTAATAATTAATATACATATATATTATAGATTTTAAAGATTAAAAGCCCAAAAAATATACTAGCCCAAAAAAATTAAAAGCCCAAAATATATACTAGCCCAACTTAATAGTTAATATCAAAATCTAACCCTAAATCCCTAATTCCTAAAACAATACTCATAAACTGATTGTTCGAACTTCGAAGATCTGCATATCGCCGCCGCCAGTTGCCTTGCCACACACCAAAATCTAACACCAGAAGTTTATGGCTTTTGAACTAAATGACAATTTGTATTTCGCACTTTATTTTGTTCTTCTTGATATTGTTAATAACATTTTTAGAATCATGATTTTAGTTATGTATTGCTTTTGTTAGTAAAGTGTCGCAACGCCCGATCCCTGATCCCAGGAACGGGCGGCCGCGAGCCAGTTTCGGTGGTATCGCATGATTGGCAGCGAAAATTTTCATCAGGACCGTAGTTAGGAAATATTTTATCAGAGTAAAATACCACATTTTCATAGTATTAAACAAATTGGGATAAAACCCAAGTTCATAGTACACACGTTTTCATAGGAATACATTCTATTTTATTTAATAAAAACATCTATTTTATTTTAGGTAACTTTATTGCCACTTTTCCAAGCCTTCAGTGCTGTCCAGCTGGCTTCTATTTGGCTTTCACATTTTGTTACCTGAAACGCGTTTTAAAAACATTTGTCAATGGGAAATACTGGTGAGTGAATCCCAGTTTAATCAAGTTTAAATAAAAACCATTTCACAGTGACAGTATTGAGGGCGCATCCGCAATTACATTTGTTTCCAAGTCATATCAATTACCACCACACGGTACTGTCGTTCCGACTTATGGTCATGTTACTCCTATCCAGGTTGTAACAAATTTTGTATACAAAACCCCAAATTTACCGACTGTAATTGTATCCTTACAAATACTCAATAACTGATATTCGCATGGAAAAACATTTAAGGTTTTGTATAAACAGTTCACAAAAAGTTTGCAAAAAGTGGATCAACTCACAAAAAGGTTTACACAAAAATAAGGATTACTCACATTGTTGTCTTAGATTTTCCGTAAGGGTTTCCTGAGAATAATCTATAATTTACACAAATGCATACGCGTTAGTATAATAACCCATTTTAACATTAGTAATACCCTCCCCAAGACGGCATTCCAATGACTACGTCGGGCAGAACCACGACAGCCATTACGGAACCCTAGATCAATCGGGCAGCGTATCTAATACGTATTCAGGGGTTATGATACTTACAACGGAGCAGAACTTCGCTAATTAGGGGGTACAATACCCGAGTATTACTTCAATTACTTCAGAATTTGTTTAAGAAAGAAAGATGTGAGCGACGGAAAGTGAAATCCCGAGGCCTTCTTATATAGGGCCTGATTTTGGTCTTCACGCGGCCCGCGTAAGGGTAGACTAAGGTCTACGCGGCCCGCGTTGACCTCCAGTCAATGTGTAGCTCGTCCGGATCAGCGACTAGGTGTGACACGATGATGACACGTGTCATCACCGGGCTGCGCCAGGTTTTTAAGCTCACGCAGCCCGCATCAAGGTTAAGGGACCTTTACGCGGCCCGCCTTAACTTAAAATTTCTTGTTTTTAATTTGTTTTTTAATGCTATATTGTATTTCGGGCTCGGTTTTCACATACGGGTTGTATTTAAAGACATATAGGGTTATTTTAAAATATACTAGGGTGCCGGAAAAATATTTCGGGAGTGTCGGTTTATTGAGGATTGTTACATCCTCCCCACCTTGTTTTAGAGCTCGTCCTCGAGATCTACTGGAACAAGTGTGGATATTTTTGCATTTCTGATTCAAGCTCCCGTGTGTACTCAGGTCCTCTTTTGGAGTCCCACTTCACTTTGACCAGCACTAATCTCTTATGCTTGAGATTTTTGACCTTCCTGTCTTCAATCTGTAGAGGCCTTTCTACAAATTTGAGTTGTTCATTTACCTCTATATCCTTAAGAGGTACCATCAGAGATTCATCGGCTAAACATTTCTTGAGATTAGATACATGAAATACATCATGTATTCCTGTCATTTCCTCTGGCAGTTGTAGCTGATAGGCTACAGGTCCTATTCTTCTAATAATCTCTAAAGGTCCAACATACCTGGGACTTAACTTTCCCCGTTTGATGAATCTTACTACTCCTTTCCAAGGAGAGACCTTCAACAATACATTATCTCCTACTTGAAATTCCAATGGCTTGCGTCTGTGATCAGCGTAGCTCTTTTGTCGATCTCGTGCTGCTTTCAGTCGTTCCTTGATTTGAATAATCTTGTCAGTTGTTTCTTGTACTATCTCAGGTCCAGATAGTTGCTTTTCCCCAATTTCTACCCAACAGACTGGGGTTCGGCACTTTCGTCCATAAAGCGCTTTGAATGGTGCAGCATTGATACTTGTGTGATAACTATTATTATAAGAAAATTCTATTAAAGGTAAGTGATCATCCCAATTACCTACGAAATCAATTACACAAGCTCTAAGCATGTCCTCCATCGTCTGAATTGTTCTTTCGCTTTGTCCGTCTGTTTGAGGATGATAAGTTGTGCTTAGCTTTATCTTGGTTCCCATTGCCTTTTGGAAACTTGACCAAAAATGAGAAGTAAAACGACTATCTCTATTAGACACAATTGATAAAGGTATTCCATGTAAAGAAACTATTTCATTTACATACAATTTAGCTAGCTGTTCCATACCGAATGTTTCCTTCATTGGTAGGAAATGAGCTGACTTGGTTAGCCTATCTACAATCACCCAGATTGTATCATTTCCTTTCTTTGTTTTGTGTAATTTAGTAACAAAATCCATTGTTATCAATTCCCATTTCCATACTGGCATTTCTAGTTTCTGTAACAAACTTGAGGGTTTCTGGTGTTCAGCTTTAACTTGGGAACAAGTTAAACATTTAGAAACATAGGCTGCTATGTCCTTTTTCATTCCTATCCACCAGAAATTCTTCCTTAAATCCTGGTACATTTTATCATTTTCTGGGTGCATTGTATATTTAGACTTATGGGCTTCTTCTAATCGATTGCAGTTGATCGAATAGATCATCGATTCTCGGTAGTGGTTTCCGATTCTTAATCGTGACTTTGTTCAATTCACGGTAGTCAATGCACATACGCATTGATCCATCCTTCTTTTTAACAAACAGTATCGGCGCTCCCCATGGCGACGAACTTGGCTGTATGGATCCTTTTTCCAGTAATTCATCTAATTGTTTCTTCAATTCCTGCATTTCGGCGGGTGCCAAACGGTAAGGTTCTTTGGCAATCGGTGTTGTTCCTAGTAGCAGGTGAATTCTGAATTCGACTTCTCTATCTGGCAGTAGTCCTGGTAATTCTTCTGGAAATACATCTGAAAACTGGGACACTACTGGAATGTCTTTTAGTTCTTTTCCTTTAGTGTTAGTGATTATAGAAATCAAATACACTATAGAACCTTTTCTTATATAACTTGCAGTTTTCATCACAGAGATGAATTTCATAGATCTAGAGGGTTTATCTCCTTTAATTATGATCTTTTCACCTTTTGGTGAATTTACTTGAATCGACTTTTGATCACATAAAATATTAGCTTTATTGGCTATTAACCAATATATTCCTAAAACGACATCAAATCCTACCAGATTCATGGGATACAGGTTTGCAATAAATTTCTGGTTTAAAATTTCTATTCTTGCTCCCTGCAAGATTTCAGAAATCTTAACTGTTTCTCCATTAGCTGTCTCTACTAGACATTCTTGTGGTAGTTTAGTTAATGAATGATTTAGAAGTTTGCAAAACGAAGTATTAATGAAACTTTGGTTTGCACCAGAGTCAAATAATACTTTAGCAATTACATCATTAACTAAAAACGTACCAGCTATCACGTCTGGAATCATCCTGGCTTCATCTGCAGTTAGAACAAATGCTCTAGCATTTTTAGGATTCTGGTTGTTCGCAGCTGGAGCCAATTTCGGGCAATTTGGCTTGATATGGCCTTTTTCTTCACAGTTGAAGCATAATCCATTATTAGGCTTCTTTCTGCAAGTTTCTTCCTTGTGCCCTGGTACTTTGCAGAAGTTGCAGTAAGTGGAGCATTTTCCTGAATGCTTTTTCTTGCAGACCTTGCAAAATGGCGCAGAGGTAGAACCTATATTCCTACGGTTAATGTCACACCCCAGATTTCCACGTGTCACCGGTGGGCTCGGTAGGGGAGTATTGTGACGTGGTTGGTAACATATTAGTCAAACAACACAATATTTAAATGCACAGCGGAAGCAAAGTATAAATTCATTTCAACCAAACAATATTGTAATATTAAGTATCACGAATAGTTGAATATAAATCCACAGGTAGATCAAAATAAAAGGAAACAATGTTCAACAGTCTATGACATCCAAGCTTGCGAGACTTATTATGGATGCTAGGAGAAAAGCCAGCCTATTACGCGTAGTACCTGCACTTAACCTTTTGAGAAAATACGTCAGTTTACACTGGTAAATACAATCAACCGACTCATTTTGAAAAGAGTTTAAGAAAATGAATTTAAGGCCCAAGGCACAAATAATATTTTATAACTTGGGATAATTATTGGAATATAATACTTGTAAAGGATTTACATGTTTCTTATGCGTTCAGTAGCCCGGTTCGTGCCGGGTTAAAGATCAATAGACACACCACATTATTATATGAGACACCGACGGGCGTACGCCTACGCCCCGTGCTTAGGTCGTGGCCATTTCGTAAAATGATGCTAGGGATATCCGGGAAATGGTCATTAACCCCCCAAAGGCTTTAAGCAAACAAAACAATTTAAACGAGACATCTCAATACTTTAACCATTATACAATTAAAGATTCAATGCCCGACCAAGCGGTATTTTATATACCGTACCCCAAGCCCGTATAGGAAAATAAGTTAAAAGTATTTACTTGAGCAAGTATAAATCACAATCAGCGAGTGCAAGTATCTTTTACCGGGTCTCCTATTCTGGAACGAAGGTTTATAATAACCTATTAGAATCTGATACACTCTAATTTACACATATTTTAGTCCCCCGTTTTACCCCTATTTTATGCGTTTTTGGCCGTAAAACCGTCGTTCGGATTCTTATTTATCTACATTTGTGTTTACAGGCCTAAAACTGCATTCCAGACAAGATGATACCAAAAACGAGGACTTTCCGGACAAAACGACAAATCTGCGGACTTTCTGTTAAGGAATCTGAACTGGGCCTGTGGAACGGTCGTTCCACCTGATGCACGGTCGTGCATCTCCGACATCGATGATCATCTCGGCGAAGAACGATCGGTGCGACTGGGCGTTCTAGGGAAACAAGCGACTAGGTGAAGAACGGTCGTTCCGTCCTGAAGAACGATCGTGCAATTCCAGATCTGGTCAACGATCCGATGACGTATGCAGTATGGCGACCCATCATCAATAATTCAATAAAGTGAACGGTCGTTCCATATGGGGAACGACCGTGCAACAGCAAAAATGTATAAAAGCACAGCAGAAACATTCTGCTCGATATTCTGGATTTTTGGAGAGCTCTCAGGCGATTTTCAGGCTCCGGAGGCATTAGCTTTCACCCGGATTCAAGACACATTATCCCGATTAGCTCGATTACTACCCGGATCCTTAGTCTAGTACTTGTTTATGGTTTGATTTTCTAATCTTTCCAAGTTTTTGTTAATCTTTCAAGTACTTAGATTATGATTTATGTTTTATTGTAGCCTTTGGGCAAAAACACAACAATCCCTTGCTAGATTATAACCATTAGTTTGTTAAACTTTGTTTGTAATGACATTTGAAGTATTTTCTATGTTAATCTTTGATGATTAGTTTGCAACCTTGTTATTGATATTGAACTCTTGATTATAAGTAATTATGTTGGATGATTGGTGCTTGGTTAGTTAAGATAGTTGAAAAATGAAGCTTAATTAATCTTGTATTAGTAAACTTTGAATTTGGTTAACTAGTTTAACTTGGTTTAAATGTATGCATCATGATACTAGAAATGGTTAGTGATTTAATAAAATGTAATTATTGTTAATCAAGAGAGCTTGCCGTCACGTAAGAACCTAAACGGGTTAGATGGTGTCGTTATGAATTCTTGCCATGATTTGTTAGCTTAAGTTAGTAGTTTAGGCCAAAATTGCTATCTTGGTGAATTATTGTGTAAGATTTGTAAAATGAACTCGGTTGTGATTTAATCTAGTTTATGCTTATCTCGGTGGTTGCATTGTGTTTATCGGTGTCGCTTTCCTTGTTTAAGTGAGGTTAGAATAATCCTAACGGCTGCCTAACTTATTTTTAAGAGATTTCCATAGACATTTATCAATTGCACGTTAAAGAACAATTTTAGGTGGTTAAAGTGTGTTTATCGTTTTAACTTTCCGAATGATTGTCATGTTAGGATTCCCGAAAGGGATACTAATTGTCTTAAAATGGAAAATTGACCGAATGCTTCTAGTGCCAAAACTGACTTAGTTGACATGCTGTGGTTGTGTATTTAGCAAGGCTTTTTATCTATATTCTATTATGTTTTTATTATGTATTTGGTTATGTTTACTTTAGTTTAGTTTAAAATCACAAAACCTATGTTTTTACCGGTAGTTTAGTGACAAAGGTCTAGTACTAATTCTCCGCCCATTTCCTTGGATCGATACTTGGTTCTTACCGATACTTTATTACATATAGGACGGGGTACACTTGCCTCTTTCGTGTGTGTTTTGATGTAAAAGTAATAATCACTTTTATAAATTTAAAACCCAATCGTGTGTAATTCATTGCAAAATATTATGTATATATACGCACACGTCAGAATCCTAACGGGTCTTTGATTAAGTCTAAACTTAGACCGGTTAGTTTTAAAGGAATATACGGTTCGAACGCATGATTAAGCGAAGACCGGAATAGAATGTGATTTAGACCCGACAAGTTTGAAGACTTGTTTAATATGGGTAAACTAAACACATTCTGGACCTTGAGATTAAAATGATAAGTTTTGACCCGTTTCGGCTAATTTATGCAAACTAGTTACATAAACCGAACCGAACGTGCATGAAGCGTAACGGGTAACCATAAGAGTCCTAAACAGGTTCCCTAAGTTAACATGCCTTAAATATGTTGTGATATCAGTAGGATACCTTCCATTATGCCCAAAACGAGTTTAACCTATCATTAAGCCCCGTAAGGGTATTTTGGTCATTTTAAAGATTATAAAAGGGATTAATTTAGCTTCTGTGATTCGGGTCTGAATTAATCAGTAATATGACTTATCTTAACAGGTCATATCAGTTGGTGTTAAGTCCTTTGTGACAAAATGGTTTTAAACCCTTACTATGCGCTTAATACGCTTATAAAGTCGTTTTAAGCGATTTACGGGTTAAAATAGGAATCTGAGTTTCTAGGTTAGTTCATAAGGTTCAAAACACTTCATTTAATATTTAAAATCACTAGCAATTGGATTGGTAGCAAAAGGACTTGTAAAACTCATTTTATGGCCGAAAAGGGTATAATCGGTATTTACCGAATCAAGGCACTAATCCTAGCTTATGATCAGTTTAAAAATAATTAAAAATCTTCAAAAATCCCAAAATATTATGTTACATCATTGGGTAAAAGGTTTTGTGTCAAAAATTGGGTTTAGATAGGCTTTACGCTAATGACGCCGTTTAATTACTAAGAAGCGTTCTAATTACGTCATTAAGCATAACTCCTAATCTAGACCTCCAACTGATGTGAAAATTTAGGGACATGTTTAATAATCAGAAACAAAGATTATTGTACTTTCAAAATTCCAAAATTCTCGTTTTATGGTCATAAGGGCATTATGGTCAATATTTAAGCAATTAACGGAAACGTCGGACAATTAAGGATTCAAGTGGTATAAACGCAGAGGGTTATACAATCATGTAACTAGGTCCTAATGGAACTTTAAGGCATGTCTAAACCTATCTAAATCGGGTCAGAACTGGAGTCAAAGCAAAAGTCAAAGTTTTGCGACTTTCGGTTCCGAATCGGTTCTAAACAGAAAGTTGTCGGATCAAGCAAGCTTAGAAAAGTTCTTATACTTATTACCATGTTATATGAATGATAAAATAGGTTACACGCCTTTTACATTGTTAATTATGCGTTAAATCAAAGATTACATTTCTGTTGACTTTTTCTAAGCATCTTTGACTCGACAATTGACCTAGTTAGGATGGGAATCAGTGAGTACCCTTTTAAGGGTTTATTACCCACATAATTACCTACTTAAAGGTACTTTTAATTCGAGATTTGACTGAGCTATTATTAATTAATCTTGATGTCAAACCGTAATTACGACGGTTTGACTTTTAGCTAAATAACAAAGCTAAACTCAATTAAAGAAGGTTAAGCATACTTACAAGTGTCTAATGAACGATTTGGAAAGCTTGAGGATGGTCCTTGTGCTCCAGAAATGCTCAGATGTTGGAAGGAATGAATGAACACAAAGTTGTAACTTTGTGGGACTTTATATATTAATCAAAACTCATTTGATTGTTGACATGCAAGGCTACTAATGATCATGGATGCTTACAAGTGCCCTCTAGTGACTAAAAACCAGTATAGGAAGCCCATGGTATTGAAACAAGTCATTTGGAGTCGGTTAAGGGGCTGAACAGGCAGCTGCCTGTTTTCTGTCGCTGGGCAATAGCTTACGGACCGTAAGGTCCCCAGTGTTGAGGTCCGTAAGCTTGTCATCAGGGCAAAAATTTCTTTTTCAGTTTGCATCCTTGGCTCTTGGTCCTCCGAAAGGTCAATCCACCTTTATTCTTTGCAATTTGAGCCCTTCAACTTAACTTATAAGGGGTTCAAGACCTATACCCACTTTGTTAAGTCCTTGGTTAACTTGGTTATCGCCCGAAAAGTCATAATTTTCATCGTTGACGCTTTAACCCCCCGCATACGAATTTGATCATAACTTTCTCATACGATAACGAAACTTTATGAAATTTTTATCGTGCATTCTAGTGAGCATAATTAATCATTACAAAGCTTCGGGTTTGTTAAAAGGTTACTCAGAGGTATATCTTAAACATGTTGACACATTTAACCCCTGTAGTTTGTAATCTCTCACTTTCTTTCACATTTAGCTTCGTATGATCCATGATTCATTCGTTTGAAAGTATGAGCATCATGTAGGGTTAATGTAATGTATATTTATTCACTGTTGACATTTAGAACCCGTATATTCACATACTTTCCAGGTTTGTCAACTTTAGTCCTTCAAGAACATTCTTACACACGTTCAATCTTATGACACGTGTCAACACCTTAAAAGACGTGAATTTTCGAGGTGTTACATCCTAACCCCCTTAAAAGAAATCTCGACTTCGAGATTTACTGAAACAAATAAGGGTACTTTTCTTTCATTGTGGACTCAACCTCCCACGTATATTCGGGACCTCTACGGGCATCCCATTTGACCTTTACAATAGGCACATGCTTCCTTCGAAGCTTCTTAACCTGTCGATCTTCAATCGACAATGGTTTTTCCACAAATTTCAAGCTCTCATCTATATGCACATCTGTATGTGGTATGACCAGTGATTCATCAGCGAAACACTTTTTCAGATTGCAGATGTGAAATACATTGTGAATTCCACTGAGCTCTTCTGGTAAGTTTAACTTATAGGCAACCGATCCGACACGTTCGGTGAGTTCGAACGGTCCTATGTACCTCGGGCTTAACTTTCCTTTCTTACCAAATCGCATCACTCCCTTCCAGGGTGATACTTTAAGCAACACTTTGTCACCTACTTCGAAGTTCATAGCTTTACGCTTTGGATCTGCGTAACTCTTCTGCCTATCTCGGGTAGCTTTGAGACGGTCGCGAATCTGGACAATCTTGTCCGTCGTTTCAAAGACTATCTCTGGTCCTGATAATTGGACATCTCCAACTTCTGCCCAACAAATGGGCGATCTACACTTTCTACCGTATAAGGCCTCGAAAGGCGCAGCTTTGATGCTGGTATGGTAGCTATTGTTGTAAGAGAATTCTATCAATGGCAGGTGGTTATCCCAACCACCACCTAAATCAATCACGCATGCTCGAAGCATGTCTTCCAAAGTTTGAATAGTACGCTCACTTTGACCGTCCGTCTGAGGATGGTAAGCCGTACTAAAATTCAAACGTGTGCCCAAAGATTGTTGGAAGCTTTTCCAAAAATGTGACGTGTATCTAGTATCTCTGTCAGAGATAATAGACACATGTATGCCATGTAAAGCTACAATCTTATCCACGTACAACTGGGCTAACATATCGGAGCTATAAGTCTCCTTGATGGGTAAGAAATGTGCTGACTTAGTCAGTCTGTCAACTATAACCCATATCGTATCATTTCCTTTCCTTGTTTTGGGTAACTTGGTGATAAAATCCATAGTTACCATTTCCCATTTCCAAGTGGGAAGTTCAGGCTGTTGTAGCAAACCTGGCGGCTTTTGATGTTCTGCTTTGACTTGCGCACACGTCAAGCATTTAGCTACATAGGTAGCTACAGACTTCTTCAAGCCTATCCACCAATAGTTTGCCCTTAGGTCCTGGTACATCTTATCAGCTCCCGGATGAACAGAATATTTAGATCTATGGGCTTCCAGGAGGATAACATCTCGAATTCCTCCATAGATTGGAACCCATATTCGGTCTTCTTCTCTAGTACGGATTAACTCATCTGTCAAGGTATTGGCTAGTTCTACAGCTTCTTCTATAGTTTGGGGCCTAGCTGCCTTGACTACATGTCTAATCTCTCCAATTAATCCCCAGATGTAACGGGAGATTAATACAGGTTCAGGTGATGCAAGGGTTGGTACTATTCTAGCATATTCAAAGAATAACTTTGTGTACCCCTTACTATCCACTCCATTCATCCTAAGATTCAAGAATTTGTTTGCTATTTGTTCCTTTTCATTAGGAGGGCAGAATTTCCTTTCTACCATATTTTTTAATTCTTCCCATTCCATATTGTATACCCTATCACTTCCTCTAGACTGGAGGATAGTGTTCCACCATTCTAAGGCTGAATTCTTAAATAGATTGGAAGCAAACATTATCTTGTCTTCTTCCGCACATTTACTTATTTTCAGAACAGCCTCTGTCTTTTCTATCCAGCGCAAAGCTGCAATAGGTTCTTCATTGCCCGAGAATTCTATCGGTTTACATGACCAGAATTCTTTGTAAGAACAACCATAAGGCATGGTTCTTCTTCTTTTGGGAATGGGCGCTTGAAGTACGGGTTCATTGTTCACGCTGTTTTCTGGTTCAGTTGGTCGCTTACTGCTATGCTTACTTTTATTATTCGCTTCTTGAACTGTTTGAATAATAAATGGCATTGCATCTATGATTCCTTGTGCCACTGTGTGTTGAACGACACTATTGTCCATTTGGTTTCCATTGTTATTGATGCTCGGATTTTCATTAACCACGTTAATGTTACTCTGGTTATCGTTATTCAGATTTCCTTGATTTCCTTCGTCGGCCATCTGAATTTTAAACATTTACCACATATTAATATCACAAAATAATATTAATATAGTTAATCACATGACACGCAATTTTGTCAAAAGCGTCGATCATTGCGATATTTACTCTATTCATCTATTATCTATTGCACACCAGTACTGAAATAAAAATTACAATACCAATTGAAATGAAATTACACTAATAGTAGTAGGCATCCGTACACACATATTTTATTTTATTTTTTTATTATTATTTTATTTTATATTATTATTATTACTATTACCGTCTCACCAACACATTCACGGATATGGATTCATCCAAAAATCCATATTGCGCTCATCGTATTTCCATACGAGACGCTCTCCCACCTGTCGCATTCTCTCACTGCTTTCTAAAATTTCCTCACCAAAAGTCCTAAGTTCTTGTACGTTTTCTGCACTCATTGGGGGTGCAGGTTCTAGGACTGGGTTTGGAATCTGGGGTGCGGGTTCCTGATATGGGGGTGTAGGTGCCTGAAATCGGTAAGGATCTTCTAAGATCTCCCTAACGTATTCGTCATGGTAATAGGGATCTAAAGGGTCCATACCTGGGTAGACTCCTATGTTCTGCATGGGTGTGTCTTCATGGATCGGGTAACGTTGCACATAGTCCCTAACTTCATCCCACCAAGGGTCATAATTTGGGTCTAGGGGGTTTGGTGCTGGTACCCTAGGGATTTCTTCTGGATTAAAGTCGTGCATCTCTACTTGGTTTTCAGGGTTTTCTATCTCCATGGGTTGGTCAAGGATTGGTGGCTGTGGTTGAGGTGCTATTATTTGCTCCAGATTAGGGTCAGCTGCAGTGGTTGCTAAGATATGGATGTTGGCTATACCCCTATTTATCATATCCTGGGCATAGGCATCTGTCTCTCTCTTAGCTGCTGCTAGTGCTCTCTGTTCTTGTAACTTTTTCATACGTTTTCTACGCTCGTGTGCCCCTCGACTGAACCATCCCCTCTTTTTCTGAGGAAACAGCTCCTCGGACTGAGCCTTAAACACAAAGATTCCGTCTTCCGTATCAGCAGAGTACCCTGAGAGGGCAGGCTGAGAAGAGGAGGTGCCTTCGCTTCTAGACGAACCAGACAATTGACGGTACGCGTTAGATGGTCCTTGGTCGCTCATACTGTAAACTAACAGATAGTCAAATAACACATAACAAATAAATACAGTTATGCATGCATTTTCATAATTTATTTCCTAACACTTTGACTTTTGATGTCAGCAGAACACTTCTGTGGCTGAATCAGTGGCATAGCTCTGATACCACCTTCTGTCCCAACCCCCGATCCCTGATCCCCAGGAACGGGCGGTCGCGAGCCAATTTCAGTGGTATCGCATGATTGGCAGCGGAAATTTTCATCAGGACCGTAGTTAGGAAATATTTGATGTCACGGCCCCCGACCCGGTTTGACCCGTTTCAGGAGCCGCGTTACAGAAATCCCGTGGTATTTAATTAACAGCGGAAGTTCTTCAGGATCTTTTTAAAACTGAAATATTTCCCGATTATTTTATTTCACAATTCGGGATAAAACCCGGTAATTTACAATATTGAGATTTCACGAAGAAATCTTTTATTTTACAAAACATGTTTCTTTATTTTTATACTGAGCCACTTCCTTAAGCTGATAGTGCTTCACGGCACTTTTCCTGGATCACAAAAGATCACCTGAAACATGTTTGAAAAAGGTTTTGTCAGCGGGAAATACTGAGTGAATCATTCTATTTACATAAAACGACCTGTTTGTTATAATTTACAGTATTAAGAGCGATTATAATGTCTCTATCTTTTTAATTAACTGATCCAGTTGTCACTTGACCGGACTTGTGACTGTGGACATATCACTTGTTGGGTCCGTTCACCCACAAATGATAAATAATTAGTAGCTATGTGCACATCCCCCCACATACTGGCAGTAATTTCAGATTACATAGACTTAATCCCTGTAATTATAACTTTTGAAAATAAACATGCTTTTGTAAATAGATTTAATAAAAAGAGAATGACTCACATTGCAGATTTAACAGAGCTTAACCTACTGATTAGCCTTGATAACCTAGTTTAAATAATCAGGCACAGAAACTAGGTTAGTAACTTAATACAACATTTACGATAACTCACGAGATTAAAACCTTCACAACGAATGACAAAGTGCGATACTTAAACATCCATCGATTTAACGACGAATGACAAAGCATAAACCCTAATGCGGGCAGCACTTATGTTGGTGCATGCGTCTGTCGACTTCGTCTTGTATCGAGTCTAGGACTAAAAATGTTAGATATGTTATACGTTTTAGAATGTGTTTAATGTAATTTAGCTTGAAAGTGGTGATTTCCCTTGAAAATGTCACTTGACAGTTTCAAGCTAAATCAATTCTTATTGATTTCCCTTGAAAGTGTCATGTGTCATTTCAAGCTAAATCAAGATTTCCCTTGAAAGTGACATGTGTCATTTCAAGCTAAATCAACACCACTATAAATAGCCTTCAAGCTAAATCATTTGTAACTTTTCAGAGATTTCTTCCGGTTTGCAACGAAGTGCTGCCGAAGTGTTGTCAGGTTGTAAATGTCATCGAATCAATAGAAACAACAGTTTAAAGTGTAAATCTTGCTGAATTGAACTCGGTTTGTTCGTTTCCGCCGCTCAAACTGAGATAAACTCTTCTGAACGACTTGTTCGGGTCTGCAAACGATCCTACAAGTGGTATCAGAGCTCAGGAGGAAGAGTTCATACCAATTCAGCCTCAAATTCTGTTTTTCTACTCCTTCTTTTCAAAATTAACAAATTTTTACGGTTAAAATCGGCTCAAATTCTCACATAACGTGCGTAATGATGTTCTAACAAATCCTTGAAAGTTTCGGAACTTAATTTGATCATTTACACGTTCAATCGGACCAAAATCAGATCGAAATGATGATGTCATTATGATTTAGATTGAGTTTATGGGTTGATTTCGCTTGAGTGTTGACATTTTGATCCGATTTCGCTTGAGATTATTGTCAGATTTCGCTTGAAAAATATGACATATGTTTAGTTGATTTCGCTTGAGATTCTATAGATTTCGCTTGAAACTAGTGCTGATTTTGCTTCACAATGGATGTTTGTTGATTTCGCTTCAAACTGAAGTGTGAATTTCGCTTGAAAATTTCATGTGATATTTTGATTAAAAAAATTGTTTGTTTACATTTTAGTGGGGTGTCAGTTTGCTTGTCAGATATATAGGTGCTGGTTCTATCAATTTTTAGTTTGCATGTGTTGTTTGTCGGTTTACATGTGATAACCTTTTAGAGGTCAAATAGAATTGTTTCGATATTAAGGGTTGTCGGGTTGCATGTGATTCTTGAAATTGTTAAGTGTTGTCGGCAATTAACTAGTGAAATACATGTGATTTTTGCGAAAATTGTTAGACATAGATTTGCATGTGATCTGATCGATATTGTTGGCCAAATCAGAATATTAGAAATATAATTGAAATTACATATACAATAGGTGATATAAGAGTTCACGTGGGGCATCAAAGTCAGTAAAGGAATTCATTTTTAAACTAATATGTGTGTTTTGTAAGCCCAAGTCATCATTCTCGGCCCATATTTTTTAAAAAAAAAAGAGGTTCATGTGATATTGTTTGTTGCTGATCATTTGTGTTTATATGTGCTAGTTGATCAAATCGTGTGCGATTTTATTTCAATGTGTTTGAGTTGAATCATCAGGTCGCGTGGTTTGAGTTTTGGTGTTTGACAGTTCTTACAAAAGAAAGTTAAGTACGTTTGTCAGTCAGGTCGTTGTGTGTGTTCAAGTCGGTTAAAAAGGTTCAGTTCGTACGATTTGGAGGTCAAAGGTTTCAAAGGGTCAGGTTGTTTGGATTCAATTCGGGGCATTCAGTCAGCACAGTTGGTCAACATTCAGTTCGTACAGTGGTCAACATTCAGTCTGCACTGAAAATCATCAGTCCGAGTACAAGTTTGTTTCAATTAGTTGATTAACTGTTAAACTGATTGTATTTTGTTTGATTGTGTTGTCAGGTACTTGTCAAGAGATTCAAGTTGCTACCGAATCATGGATACCGAATTCTACAATGCGTTTGCCACACCAGTTGCTCCTGTCACTGCTGCTGAGAATTTATACAGTGAGAATGAAACGGGAACGCATCAGAAACCACTAAAGTTGATGTATATCGAAGATTTTCAGAGTTGGAAAAACCGTTTTGAGAATTGGGTTCAGGCTTACAGATTCGATGCTTGGTGTTCTTTACTAAAAGATTACGAGAAACCAAAAAATGAACGTGGGTTGGAAAAGGGTTTCAATGATTTTACTGAAGCTGATAAGTTGAAATACACTAGTGAGAAGATGATGATCAGCATTTTACAGCAAGCAGTTAAAGAAGACATCTTTGTCTTACTTCAACATAATGGAACTGCTAGATCAATCTGGGAAGCTTTACTTCAGAAATTCCGAGGGAGTGCTGATATGATCAAAAACAAAAAGGCCTTATTGAAGAAGTCGTTTGACATATTTACTGCATTTGGTCATGAAACCACAAAGGAAACAATAGATAGATACTGTCATCTGGTTCTAGAAATGAAAAGATTGGATATTCAGAAAGATGATGATGAGTGGGTTGATAAGTTAGCAGAGGCATTACCCCAACAGAAATGGGGAACTTATCTGATGATTGTGAAACTCATGAGAAAGACTGAGAGTATGAACTTGGCACAGTTTATCCAGAAGATTGAGGAACAAGAGCTGGATATTCAAAAAACTGCTATAATGACGAATCCAAATGCAAAACAAGATGTCAGTCTGTACTACCGAGGGAACAAGTTTGAGGCTACTCCCAGTCCTAGTCCAAAGATTCAAACTGGTTATAGTGTTGATAGTTCATCTGGAACAAAGAGTAGTAATGTGACTCAAAGTGGTGGATCTTCATCATTCTCAAGCTTTGATCCAAATAGCACAACATCAAGTTCTCAAAGACAAAACTCAACAAACTTTCAGTGTAATGTTACCTTAAACATTCAAAATGGTCAGAATTTGTCTCCAGAAGTGGCCAAGCAGCATATGGCATCACTGGTTACTATGTTAGAATCTTACGAAAGTTTGATCGATGGGAAGATTGGCAATCCGATGCTTACCAAAGAAGATTACGACCAAATTGATGCTGAAGAACTTGAAGTGATGGATATCAAATGGTGCTTAGCAAGTGCTTGGAGGAGAGCTGAAAAGTTTCAAGAGATTAATGGTAGGGATGAATTTCGAGGAATGGCTACCTCTCCATTGGGATTTGATAAATCAAAGGTTACCTGTTTCCGTTGTAAAGGAAAAGGTCATTTTAAACGAGAGTGCAAAAGTAAAGAAGCTACCGGGAATCAAGATAGAAACAATTATTATCAGAAATCAATCTTCCATCAGACTACTCAACAACCTCAAATTACACATGCTCATGCTACTAATGATGGAAAGAAGAAAGCGTTACTGATTCATCAAGATGATGAAAAAGTTGCAGAGGGATTTAGTTGGGATAAATACATTCCATCTGATTCAGGCTTTGTTGCTAGAATACTAGGTGAAGAGGCTAGTGAGAAAAAAATCCCGATATTTCCTGATCTTGGAAGCGATGTGGATACCGATGATGAGGAAGAACATCTCAACAAAGCTAGAAAAGGCATTGATCTAACTAGTTTTAATTTGTTTTTTGCAGATAAAATGGAGATGTTGTACCAGAAGAAGATGGCAAGATTGAGGAAAGAACTGGAAGCATAAAAAATGCAAGCTGCTGAAAAGACAGAAGCAGGAGAAGAAATTGTCGAAGTAGAGAAAGTTGTTGATAAGATTGTTGAGGACGAAAAGATTGTTGAAATTGAAAAAATTGTCGAAGTAGAAAAGATTGTCGAAAAGATTGTTGAAATTGAAAAAATTGTCGAAGTAGAAAAGATTGTCGAAAAGATTGTTGAAGTTGAAAAACTAGTTGAAGTTGAAAAACTAGTTGAAGTTGAAAAACTAGTCGAAGTTGAGAAAATTGTAGAGGTAGAAAAGATAGTTGAGATAGTTAAACCGTGTTTGAAATATGAAGAGCCTTGTCAAGTTTGTGAGGAGAAAGATAAGAAGATTGCTGAATTAGAAAAGATTAAAGAAGACTTACTGTCTGATGTGAAGTACATTAAAGAATCATATGATGTGCTAAACAGAACAGTTGACAGTTTGAAGAAAACAAATTCTGAGATTGAAAAAGCAATTGAGAAAATGAGTGGAACGTTAATGACAAAACAAAGCGTCATCAATGAGTATATTGAAGATTGTGCACAGTTAAAGAAAGAAGTGGAACTTGAGAAGATTGAGAGTGAAAGGATTAAACGATTACTGTTGAGTTACACTACATGTGATTACTTGATTGATCGTGTTTATCCTACTGTTGCAGGTCTAGAAGCTTTCATGGATAAAAAGACTGAAGATACTGATACTGGTAAGAAACCAAGTGTCAGGTATAACAGATGTCCGCCCCCGATCCATGAAACCTATTCTCCAAGGAATCCTAATGAGGAGCGTCTAAAAAAGGCAGTCAACATCAAGTTAAAGTCTGAAATCATTGATGAATTACCAGACAATATTGATGTTACATTCACAGCGTCTGACACTGATCATGAGTCTGAGTTAGTAAAGAAAGTTGTCGATCAGGTGTTAGATACGGATGAAGAGTCAAAGTCGGAGTCTAAGTCTGATAGTTCGAGTTCGTCTGAGAGGAATCCGAGTTCACCGGTTAACAGGGTTTACAATAGAGAATTCCTGTTATCAAAATATAATTTGAATGATGGGTCAATCAAAGTGGCTTATACTTTGTATGATTCAGACAAATTATATTCTGATAAGGAATTTTCAATAAGAAATGTCAAAACTGAAATGATCAAACAGGTTTTCAAATTAACAGAAATCAATATTTCTGAAATAAAAGATTTAAATCTTGATAAACAACCTAAAAAATACACTTCAAGAGTTCAACAGAGATTGAACAAGAAAAAGGGTTACAGTTATGGTTCAGGTTATCGAAAGAAACCAAACCACAACCGTAATTTCAAAAAACAAGGTCTTGGTTTTAATTCTTCAGAAAATTATAAAAATCAGAAAACTTATAAACCAAAAACAAAATTTCTTTCAGGAGGAAGTTTAGAGGATGAAAAGAAGAAACCGTTCTGGAAGCAGTCAAACCAGGAGTTTCTTGCTGAAGTGAAGAAGAATGTGAGAAGGTTTGCTAAAAGAGTTGACAGAAGAACCTGTTTCAAATGCCAAGAAGTTGGACATATAGCTTGGAATTGCCCCAAGACCAACTACCAAAAACAGGGAGTTTCTTCTAACTCTGTTTTGAGAAAGACTTGTGTTGATAAGAAAGAACAATCTGTGAAAAATGTTAAAAAGTTTGAAAATTCTACTTCTGAGGAAGGAGAAAGTTCAAAAAGGTTTTACAAAAGAAGAGGTGATTTGAGTAAACAAAAGTGGGTGGTTAAATCTGTGGGTAATTCTGACAATGAATCTGATTCCATAAAATCAGAGGAGTCTTTGGTTGATAATTCTGTTCCTGAGATGAACGAGGAAAACTTTCCGTCATTGTCAAAAGAAAATTTAATGAAGAAAGTGGGAAAGGTAGAGATCTCAAATCAATTCTTCGCTGATAAGGGAGAATTTGATGTTGAGAAGGCTTTCAATGGGAAAGTCAAACATATTTTCGGGAAGATGGTTGATGGGAAGGTTAAAAGTGCAAAAGATTTTTACAAATCAAAATGTTGGTGGGACAGATGTTTGTCACAAAAATCACCCAAGGCTGGTCAGGCTTGGGTGACAGCATTTTCATCATAAATTCCTGACTTGCCGGAGCTCCCAAGTTGGTAAGAGTGGAGCAGGAATCGACATCTTTCTTAGCAAATGATCCTACATGTGGTACAGTTGGTAAAGTACAGGTGGTATATTTAAATTGTTATATGTTGATTTACAAGTGATTATGGTTGGTGAAATGAACCTGTAAGTGGTTGAAAGAGGTTTTCATTGACAAGTGGTTAATCCAGGTCATTAAGTTGAACTTGATTGGACCATGTTTACAAGTGATATTTTGAAAGACAATGTGATGAGCCACACCCCTAACCTATAATTGGTAAAATCAAACTTATTTTCCGGAAAAACCATTTGATTAAAACAAACTTAAGTGTTTTGAAATCACAATGGGAAAATAGTTTGTTGTAAGGGGGAGTTCTGATTGTTTATGCCAAGTGGATGGCGAATTGAAGCGATTTGATATCGGTTGTCACTTTATTGTATAGTTTGTTTTCAAATTTCCTAAAATGTGTTTGCATTTTAGGGGGAGTAAAAATTTTCAGAAAATCCAAAAACATTTGAAAATTTGAAAAAGCCAAAAACATGATAAAATGAAAAAAAGAGTTTTGTTGTGCAAAAAGAGGAAATGATAGTACATCAGTGGACTATCACAACATGCTAAAGAAATGGAAAGTCAAATGTGATAAACGATCTCACTGTGGATGTGTGAGTAGGTTTTTGCACATTTAGTAGATTGTGACGAGATATAAACCTAAATTTCAAACTTGCTTAATTCATGGGTAACATCTCTCGGATATATGGGTAACCCCCGAAATCTTGTTTGAAAGGTCTCATAATCTGATATACTAGGTCTTTATACTCAATGATGTCTGGGGTATTATTCCAGAACTTCTGCTGAACGGTAGTTTTGACCTAGTCCTTGGATAATACTTTCCGCAATGCTTGAAACATAGCATAAACCCTCAGCATGCTGATGAAACAATAAAATTGATAGTCGCTGCTGTTGTAGCTAAAAGATCCTCTAAAGGGGACATTCCTTAAAGTCGAAGCTGATATCTCTCTGCGTATACGGAAGTATCGACCTGAGATCCCTCGGCCCTCGCATTACCTAATTTATATACAGATATCATTGGTGTCATAATTACCTGTAAGATTGATTATTGGGATCTGGATACGGGAGTATATTCTGAGGTGGGACACGCGAATAAGTTTAAGTATCTAAGACATTAATCTCGTATCTCGAAACAATTGAACTTTGTGTGAAAATTTAAGTGGATCAGTATACTGACAATCTAAGTGAATCGTTTAAAACTTAAAATGTTTAAAGCTTAACGGTGTTGGTGATTTGTCTCATAAACTGATATGATCCTCTCACACAAACTCACAAAAATATTGTTTGTAAATATTTTTTTTTTGCTGCATTTCATTTCGGTTATTTCAAAAATCCAAAAAGATTTTCGGTGTGTTTTAGCATAATTTTTGAAAAATTCAAAAAGATTTTAGACAACTGATGTTGAAAAACTGATTTTCAAAATTCCGAGTGCTGAACATAACGAACAGGTTTGGGAAAGTTTGTTTAAAATTGTTTGAAATGAAATTGATATATATTCATGTGGTTCATCAGAAATTGTTTTGAAAATGATGTATTAAGGGTTGTGTCTTCGAGTGGTTCGCAAAGTTTCTAAATTTGTTATATCTTTCTTTTAGGAAACTTATGTTTTGGGTAGAGTATATGCAGGTGAGTCAGGTTACGATACCTGAACCTGTGAAAGCCAGACTACGATCCCAGCACAAGTTGAGGGGGAGTCTGTTAGAGAAAGAGTGTCTGAAGATGCAAGAGCTAGGAGCCAGAGATTCTGAAAGAGAATTGGAGATAGGATAGATCCAGATAGAGATCCTAAAGGGAGTACAAAGACTGATAAAGACTGAAGATTGAGAAGACTCGACACTTAAGACTCGTCAACATTCGAGGGGGAGTCTGTTGGTGCATGCGTCTGTCGACTTCGTCTTGTATCGAGTCTAGGACTAAAAATGTTAGATATGTTATACGTTTTAGAATGTGTTTAATGTAATTTAGCTTGAAAGTGGTGATTTCCCTTGAAAATGTCACTTGACAGTTTCAAGCTAAATCAATTCTTATTGATTTCCCTTGAAAGTGTCATGTGTCATTTCAAGCTAAATCAAGATTTCCCTTGAAAGTGACATGTGTCATTTCAAGCTAAATCAACACCACTATAAATAGCCTTCAAGCTAAATCATTTGTAACTTTTCAGAGATTTCTTCCGGTTTGCAACGAAGTGCTGCCGAAGTGTTGTCAGGTTGTAAATGTCATCGAATCAATAGAAACAACAGTTTAAAGTGTAAATCTTGCTGAATTGAACTCGGTTTGTTCGTTTCCGCCGCTTAAACTGAGATAAACTCTTTTGAACGACTCGTTCGGGTCTGCAAACGATCCTACAACTTAAACATCCATTGGATAGTTTAATCGATCGGACATTGAATCGTAGCAGCGATCGAGTTATTACCCTGAATTGTGGCAGCACTTCGTGATCAGTGTGTGTTTTTGTAGTGATTATACTATAACTCAGCGTACAATTCGAATTTGAACGTCGAAAGAACACTCAATTGCATGAAACAGACTATCCTATTTATACGTGAAAATGAGTTCCCCCGCGTTTCGCGGGAGATGTTGCTGATCCTGTCGCGACTCGCCTGGGGTACCAATCTACCCTAGGGTAGCCTTGTCACTAGCATAGGCCTGCTGAGTCGACATTTCGTTAATTCTCATTTTTGACAGCGTTTTCAGTAGATAACTATAACTAGGGTTTACCCCCCCCCCCCTTAGTTTTAGGGGCCCTAATCCTGATTCCAAATGTTCTGAAAATTTTAAGGATTATACAGAATCACTTGGGTTTCTTAATTAGGGTTTTCTATTGGACAATTTAATTAAATAAATATAACTTTTAATGAGAGTTGTTACATTCTCCCCACCTTAATAAAAATCTCGTCCTCGAGATTTACTGGAATAAGTGAGGATACTTTCGCTTCATTTCTGATTCCAGCTCCCAAGTGTATTCAGCTCCTCTCTTTGAATCCCATTTGTCTTTGACTAAAACTAGTCGTTTGTGTTTGAGAAACTTGATCTTTCGATCCTCAATTTGAAGAGGTTTCTCAACAAATTTCAGCTTTTCGTTTACCTTTATATCTCGAAGAGGTACTACCAGTGATTCATCTGATAAGCATTTCTTGAGATTGGATACATGAAATACATCATGTACTCCAGATAATTCTTCTGGTAGTTGTAAACGATAAGCAACTGGTCCTATACGTTGGATCACTGAAAATGGTCCTACGTACCTTGGACTTAGCTTTCCTTTCTTACCGAATCTAACAACTCCTTTCCAAGGGGAAACTTTTAATAGTACTTTGTCTCCCACTTGGAATTCAAGTGGCTTGAGTCGATTATCTGCATAACTCTTCTGACGATCACGAGCCATCTTCAGTCTTTCCTTGATTTGAGTAATCTTATCAGTCGTCTCTTGCACTATTTCAGGACCTGATAATTGACTTTCTCCTATTTCTGCCCAACAAACTGGAGTTCTGCACTTTCTTCCATATAGTGCTTCAAATGGGGCGGTTTCAATACTTGAATGATAACTATTGTTATAGGAGAATTCAATTAATGGTAAATGATCATCCCAATTCCCACCAAAATCTATTACACATGCTCGGAGCATGTCTTCTAGAGTTTGGATCGTCCTTTCACTTTGTCCGTCTGTTTGGGGATGATATGCAGTACTCAGATTTAGTCGGGTTCCCATAGCTTGCTGGAAGCTTTTCCAGAAATGAGAAGTAAAATGACTATCCCTATCCGAAACAATGGAGAGTGGAACTCCATGTAAGGATACAACTTCATCTACATATAATTTTGCCAATCTTTCCATACTAAAGGTTTCTTTCATTGGTAGAAAGTGAGCTGATTTGGTTAATCGATCCACAATTACACAAATTGCATCATTACCTTTTCTGGTTTTGGGTAACTTAATAACAAAATCCATTGTTATAAGTTCCCATTTCCATACTGGCATTTCTAATTGTTGTAGTAGACCTGAGGGTTTCTGATGTTCTGCCTTAACTTGTGAACAAGTAAGACATTTAGAAATATATCGTGCTATATCCTTTTTCATTCCTATCCACCAAAAGTTCTTTCTTAAATCTTGGTATATTTTATTGTTTCCTGGGTGCATAGTATACCTAGATTTATGAGCTTCTTCTAAAATCTTAGGTCTTAAGTCTCCCTGCTTAGGTACCCAAATTCTACTTTTGTGGAATCTCCAAATTCCATCTATTCCTTGTTCTAATTCCTTTATTCGTCCTTTCATTCCTTCAGCATCATCCTTGATTGCTGTAGTTTGAACATTCTTCAATTGTTCCATTAAATCTATTTGTAGATTTAATCTGAGAGCACGAACTCGTCGTTGTTTCTCATAATACTTACGACTTAAGGCATCTGCAACAACATTTGCCTTTCCTTCGTGATACTGAATATCACAGTCGTAGTCACTTAGGATCTCCATCAATCTCCTTTGCCTCATGTTTAATTCTTTTTGCCCAAATATATATCTTAAACTTTTGTGGTCTGTGTAGACAGTAAATTTACTTCCATAAAGATAATGTCTCCAAATCTTAAGGGCAAAAATTACGGCTCCTAATTCTAAATCATGAGTCGTATAGTTTTCTTCATGCTTTTTCAATTGCCTTGAAGCATATGCAATCACCTTTTTGCGTTGCATAAGCACACATCCATATCCTAGTTTTGAAGCATCACAATATACCTCAAAATCTTCAATTCCTTCTGGTAAGGCTAAGATTGGTGCATTTGTTAATTTCTGCTTCAGTATTCTAAAGGCTTCTTCTTGCTTAGGTCCCCATTCAAACTTAATGGCTTTACAGGTTAACTTAGTTAATGGTACGGCTATCTTGGAAAAATCCTTAATAAACCGTCTATAGTACCCAGCTAAACCTATAAAACTTCTAATTTCCATTGCAGTTTGTGGAACCTTCCAATTGGTAATCGCCTCTATCTTAGCAGGATCTACGTGAATACCTTCGTGATTCACCATGTGTCCTAAGAATTGCACTTCTTGTAACCAAAATTCACACTTCGAGAATTTGGCATAAAGCTTTTCTTTTCTTAACAAAGTTAAGAGTGCATGAAGGTGTTCACAATGCTCTGTCTGACTTTTGGAATAAATAAGTATATCGTCTATGAAAACAATTACAAATTTATCCAAATATGGTTTACAGATCCTATTCATCATGTCCATGAATGCAGCAGGTGCATTTGTTAACCCAAAGGGCATGACTGTAAACTCATAATGACCATACCTAGTTCTGAAAGCAGTTTTAGGTATGTCTTCTTCTTGTACCTTCAATTGATGATATCCGGAGCGTAAATCTATCTTAGAAAAATATCTAGCCCCCTGAAGTTGATCAAACAGATCATCAATCCTTGGTAATGGGTATCGATTCTTAATTGTAACCTTATTCAATTCTCTATAATCGATACACATTCTCATTGAACCGTCCTTTTTCTTAACAAATAATACTGGTGCTCCCCAAGGAGATGAACTAGGTTGTATGAAACCTTTATTTAGTAATTCATCTAATTGCTTTTTCAGTTCTAACATTTCTGTGGGTGCTAACCGATAAGGTGCCTTGGCTATCGGTGTAGTTCCTGGAATTAGATGAATTCTAAATTCTACTTCCCTATCCGGAGGTAATCCCGGTAAATCTTCTGGAAATACATCTGGATATTCTGAGACTACTGGTATTTCCTTAAGATTTTTTTCCCTTAGTACTAATGATTACTGAAATCATATATACTATTCCTTGTTTTCGTTCATAATTAGCAACTTTCATTACTGATATGAACTTCATGGGGCTTACGTGGTTTATCTCCTGTAACTCTAATCACTTCTCCGGTGGGTGATTGAATTTCTATGGAATTCTGATCACAAAGGATTCTAGCATGGTTGGCTACTAACCAATCCATTCCTAATACCACATCAAATTCAGCTAAATTCATCGGTAATAGTTCTGCAGAGAATTTATGTCCTAAAAGTTCTATGTTTTCTTCTTGCAAAACTTTATCTATTTTAACTGAATTTCCGTCTGCCGTTTCAACTGTAAAAATCTGCCTAATATTGGTTAAAGGTAAATTAAGAGCTTGGCAGAATGAAGTATTTATAAAACTTTGGTTCGCACCAGAGTCAAATAATACTTTGGCGTAAATGTTGTGAACTAAGAACGTACCCGCTATCACATCTGGGATGAGTTCTGCTTCTTGAGTGGTTAGCTGAAATGCCCTAGCATTCTTCTTAATAGTTCCGTCAGCTGGTTTAGCTTTGTTGTCTGCTGGTTTAACCAATTTAGGACATTCTGTTTTGAAATGTCCTGCCTCTCCACAATTGTAACAAATTATGGATTTCTTCCTGCAATTTTCTTCACGATGCCCTACAGTTTTGCAAAAATTGCAATATACCTTGCATTTTCCAAAATGTTTCTTTTTGCAATTTTGACAGAACGGCAAAGTTGAAGATTGCCCTGTTCCTCTTCTCTTGAAGCTGTTATTATTACTCGTACGAAATCCTTGGGTAATTTTATAAGCCAATTCCTTCTTTCTGTTTTCATCTTGTGTGCGTACCAGTTCATCGGTTAGGGTATTAGCTAATTCCACAGCATCGTCAATAGTGCAAGGTCTCGCAGTTTTAACGATGTTGCGGATTTCACTAATTAGTCCCCAAATGTAGCGAGAAATGAGTACCGGTTCTGGCGAAGCCAGCGTTGGTACCACTCTAGCATATTCAAAGAATGTCGAAGTATAACCGCGACAATCTACACCCATCATCCGATGATTTAGAAACTTATTTGTCATATGTTCCTTTTCATACTCGGGACAGAATTTTCTTTCTACAAAACCCTTAAATTATTCCCAAGTCATGGCATAAGCTATCATTCTTCCTTTTGATTGTAACACAGTGTTCCACCATTCGAGTGCTCCTTCCTTGAAGAGATTTGATGCGTACATAACCTGATTCTCTTTAGCACATTTGCTTATTGCAATGACTACTTCGGTTTTCTCTAACCAACGCAGTGATGCAGTTGCTCCTTCATTGCCTGCAAATTCAGTGGGTTTACAAGCAAGAAATTCTTTGAAAGTGCAACCAGACGTTGCAGTTTTCATTTTCTTAGGTAACGGAGCTTGATGTGGTTCCCCATTATGGTTAACATGATCATTGCCTCCGTTTACACTATTACTGAAGTTATCTTCAGAAATACGTTTACTAGGAACGATTTGTTGCGGTTCGATTGGATTCTTTATAGCAGCAACGAATGCTGGAATAGCATTAGCTATCCCTTGAGCAACAATATTTTTGATATCTTGTCTAGTCATATATTGATCTCCTGGATGTTGCTCAGACTGATTAACCTCATTTACTGGTTCGTTCCATTGTTTGCCATCTGATAATTAATTTTATATAAATAATTAGTATAAATACAAATATAATAAAACAGTTTGCACATAATCACATTAATATGTATAACAAAAAAAAATTATCGATTTCACAAGTTTCATTTCTATATATTATATTATGCCTCGTACACACGATTATCATACAACGTTTTATTGTTAAGTTATTATACATACTGGTTATTATGATTATTTATTAACACATATTCCTGCAAACTCCCATTATCTGGTCAGCTAATTTCTTAAAAACGACGCTCCCTTTCGTCATACTTCCAAGTAACCCTTTCTCCAATATCCCTAATCCTATTTCCTATATCAATTAACTCTTCGCCCCAAAGACGAAGTTCAGTCAGATTCGCCGGGCTCATAGTTGGGTATAGTGGAGGTTCTGGGTCAACTTGTGGGAAAAATGTATCAGGGTTGTTTAAAAGATTTTGGTATTGCCAATCAGTTGTCCACCATTCATCTAATTCTACTGGTAGTGGTTGAGGTTGGACAATAGGATCTGGAATAGCAGGTTCCAGATTGATTGGGATTGGAACTTCTAGTGGGTAGCTGAAAAGATCTTCTTCAGTAAATATAAGGTTTGGATTAGCTGGTTCAAGGTTTCCATCGGCAGGTCCGATGAGGTCACTCATTACTAGTTTATGATCTAAAACTTCCCAGGGAGTCATTTTCTGTTTCTGTCTAGAACTTTCTCCGACTTCTCTTTCTGTTTGCTTAAAACTCTTTTCAGCTTCTATCTCTATTTGATTAACATTTTCCTCAATTTCTACCCCTTTTCCTTTGTCTTTTGGTTCTTCAGTTTTGGTAACCTTTCTTGTTGCTGGCTTTTTCCTACGTACACGCCTCCAGCCCACAAATCTGCTTTTTTTCTTGGGTTTAGGTTTTGCCAGTGGTTTGGATTGAAATTCCATGGGTTCTTCTTTATCAGCGAAGTAACCGATGAATTCCTTTGAAACTTCTATCTTAACAGGATAGAGGTTAAGATTTTCTATACCTTCAGATATCTCATTCATGCTATTTAGCATATATGCAAAATACATACCAAATGTTAAAATAAAATAACAAAATTTTATAAATAACCCGTAAATATTATGGCATACATTAAAACAACTGACAAGTAAATTATACTACGATTTATTGTAACTTATTTATTTACTAAATAAGGTTTCTTGGAAAATAAGAGTGCTAAAACTTTTGAGTATTTAGAGATTTGCATTTTCTGCTACTGTGGCTAGCATATAAAGATTTGTCCATTTCTCATCTAATTTGTCCTCCCAAGGTGATTTATTGATTAAATCCTGGGTTTCTTGTTTAACTTTCTTTTCTCGGTTTTTCCTTATTTCCTCGTGACTTTTCCTAATAATCAAATTTCTTTTATTAGGAGAAAGTGGTTCCTCGTAATGTGCTTTACGGACAAATATTCCTTCTTCAGGAATTACATAAGGTTTTGTTTGGGATGAACTCGTTGGATGACCTATCTAGTTTAAGATAGATGTTTGACAGCTTTTGTTTACCCATACTGTAATTAACAAATAATCAGTTAATAAAACACATAATCACATAATTGGCAATCAGTAAAATTAAGTATTTCTAAATACTTAATAGGCTTAGATCAGTGGCTCTGATACCACCTTATTTCTGTCACGACCCCCGACTCGGTTTGACCTGTTTCAGGAGCCGCGTTACAGAAATCCCGTGGTATTTAATTAACAGCGGAAGTTCTTCAGGATCTTTTTAAAACTGAAATATTTCCCGATTATTTTATTTCACAATTCGGGATAAAACCCGGTAATTTACAATATTGAGATTTCACGAAGAAATCTTTTATTTTACAAAACATGTTTCTTTATTTTTATACTGAACCACTTCCTTAAGCTGATAGTGCTTCACGGCACTTTTCCTGGATCACAAAAGATCACCCGAAACATGTTTGAAAAAGGTTTTGTCAGCGGGAAATACTGAGTGAATCATTCTATTTACATAAAACGACCTGTTTGTTATAATTTACAGTATTAAGAGCGATTATAATGTCTCTATCTTTTTAATTAACTGATCCAGTTGTCACTTGACCGGACTTGTGACTGTGGACATATCACTTGTTGGGTCCGTTCACCCACAAATGATAAATAATTAGTAGCTATGTGCACATCCCCCCACATACTGGCAGTAATTTCAGATTACATAGACTTAATCCCTGTAATTATAACTTTTGAAAATAAACATGCTTTTGTAAATAGATTTAATAAAAAGAGAATGACTCACATTGCAGATTTAACAGAGCTTAACCTACTGATTAGCCTTGATAACCTAGTTTAAATAATCAGGCACACAAACTAGGTTAGTAACTTAATACAGCATTTACGATAACTCACGAGATTAAAACCTTCACAACGAATGACAAAGTGCGATACTTAAACATCCATCGATTTAACGACGAATGACAAAGCATAAACCCTAATGCGGGCAGCACTTAAACATCCATTGGATAGTTTAATCTATCGGACATTGAATCGTAGCAGCGATCGAGTTATTACCCTGAATTGTGGCAGCACTTCGTGATCAGTGTGTGTTTTTGTAGTGATTATACTATAACTCAGCGTACAATTCGAATTTGAACGTCGAAAGAACACTCAATTGCATGAAACAGACTGTCCTATTTATACGTGAAAATGAGTTCCCCCGCGTGTCGCGGGAGATGTTGCTGATCCTGTCGCGACTCGCCTGGGGTACCAATCTACCCTAGGGTAGCCTTATCACTAGCATAGGCCTGCTGAGTCGACATTTCGTTAATTCTCATTTTTGACAGCGTTTTCAGTAGATAACTATAACTAGGGTTTACCCCCCCCCCCCCTTAGTTTTAGGGGCCCTAATCCTGATTCCAAATGTTCTGAAAATTTTAAGGATTATACAGAATCACTTGGGTTTCTTAATTAGGGTTTTCTATTGGACAATTTAATTAAATAAATATAACTATTAATGAGAGTTGTTACATTTGATCAGAGTAAAATACCACATTTTCATAGTATTAAACAAATTGGGATAAAACCCAAGTTCATAGTACACATGTTTTCATAGGAATACATCCTATTTTATTTAATAAAAACATCTATTTTATTTTAGGTAACTTTATTACCACTTTTCCAAGCCTTCAGTGCTATCCAGCTGGCTTCTATTTGGCTTTCACATTTTGTTACCTGAAACGCGTTTTAAAAACATTTGTCAATGGGAAATACTTGTGAGTGAATCCCAGTTTAATCAAGTTTAAATAAAAACCATTTCACAGTGACAGTATTGAGGGCGCATCCGCAATTACATTTGTTTCCAAGTCATATCAATTACCACCACACGATACTGTCGTTCCGACTTATGGTCATGTTACTCCTATCCAGGTTGTAACAAATTTTGTATACAAAACCCCAAATTTACCGACTGTAATTGTATCCTTACAAATACTCAATAACTGCTATTCGCATGGAAAAACATTTAAGGTTTTGTATAAACAGTTCACAAAAAGTTTGCAAAAGTGGATCAACTCATAAAAAGGTTTACACAAAAATAAGGATTACTCACATTTTTGTCTTAGATTTTCCGTAAGGGTTTCCTGAGAATAATCTATAATTTACATAAATGCATACGCGTTAGTATAATAACCCATTTTAACATTAGTAATACCCTCCCCGATACGGCATTCCAATGACTACGTCGGACAGAACCACGACAGCCATTACGGAACCCTAGATCAATCGGGCAGCGTATCTAATACGTATCCAGGGGTTATGATACTTACAACGGAGCAGAACTTCGCTAATTAGGGAGGTACAATACCCGAGTATTACTTCAATTACTTCAGAATTCGTTTAAGAAAGAAAGATGTGAGCGACGGAAAGTGAAATCCGGAGGCCTTCTTATATAGGGCCTGATTTTGGTCTTCACGCGGCCCGCGTAAGGGTAGACTAAGGTCTACGCGGCCCGCGTTGACCTCCGGTCAATGCGTAGCTCGTCCGGATCAGCGACTAGGTGTGACACGATGATGACACGTGTCATCACCAGGCTGCGCCAGGTTTTTAAGCTCACGCGGCCCGCGACAAGGTTAAGGGACCTTTACGCGGCCCGCCTTAACTTAAAATTTCTTGTTTTTAATTTATTTTTTAATGCTATATTGTATTTCGGGCTCGGTTTTCACATACGGGTTGTATTTAAAGACATATAAAGATATTTTAAAATATACTAGGGTGCCGGAAAAATATTTCGGGAGTGTCGGTTTATTGAGGATCACTTTTGTGCTCGGTTTTGCAAATTCGATCCGATCATGAACACCCCTAGGCACAACTAGGCTAATTAATGTTAGGAGCCCGTTGCACTCCTGAAGACCAAAGGCAAACCGACCGACCGATAGACCAACGCTAAGTCCTACTCGAGTTTTTAAACGACAACAACTAAAATATATACCCTATTTTCACACACACGTATATATAATCCATGTCAGTTAGTAAAAAAAGAAAGAAATAGTTCATAGATTTTAGATTATATTAGGGCTGTAAACGAACCAACCCGTCGGCGAACAGTTCGTGGCCTATTTATCTACCGCTATTATGTGATTTCCTACTTATTGAAATAGATTTTAATAAATATTATGTCTAAAAGAAAAGAAAAAAAAAACTCATAATTATATATTATATTCCGTTTTGTAAGCTTAATAGTCTTTAGATGATTGATTTTTGAGTTTGAGTTATATACTTACGTTCTAGGAGATTAATGTTTAAACTCTAAACTTGCATACCATGTATTGATTATTAATATTTGAAATTTCATTTTTTATGTATATTTCTATATACTAAAAAAACGTTTTATGACGTCATTCTGGTTAAATAACAAGTATGGTTTTCAAAAATTTTAAAAGAAAAAGGTTTATGCAAATGCCTAGAAATTCAACCATGCTAGAGTGCACCATACGAATTTGAGCAGAAAACAGTGAAAACATTAGGAACTTTCCTTTTGGTGGGCGCTCATCAGTTCATACCGGACTTTCATTTTTTTTTAAATTAAACTTCATTAAACATGCCTCCGACCCAATCGGGCAAAGGCAAAAACATACAAACGTGCCCCCAACCTAAACGGGCAAAAGGCAATAAATTACAACATATAAAAAGGAGATTTACACATTTCCTCCCAACGAATGGACTTAAAAGAAGACCTATTCCTTAACCAAAAAAGCTTCTAGATTTGACTTCTCTCAAAACATCTTGCGGACTATTTTTCATAATTTGAAAAATCCTCTTGTTTCTTCCTTTCTAAATACAATAACACGTGCACTTCCATAAAATCTTTAACCGTGAAGATGTATAGCGGAGGTATATCACACCAAACAATAAAACTCATCCAAACACGATTCGAGAATATGCAAGCCGTAAATAATTTCTCCGCAGTTTCCTCTTGTTCTTCACAATACTTGCACAAAACCGATGTTGCTAATCTATCAAGGTTAGCCCTCCAAGCCATGATGTTGCATTTCAGTGGCACCGAATTACACTATTAAAAAACATTTGACATACAAAATCACCAAAATATTTTAGGCTCTATCTTGTTGAACTCTAATTCTCAATCTTATGACTGAAATGCCATATAACTTACCAAAATTAGAGAAGTATTTTAGGCTCTATCTTGTTGAACTCCAATTCTCAAACTTAATTGAGGTAAGATAAAAAAAATCCTAAACAAACAACCCTTGACAACATTTATATACAAGTTGTACTACCACTAAATTAACTCAAAATTCATAATATGTTATATGCATTCAAGAGATCAAATGCAAATATATATCACTTGAAACAATTACCCGAAACGTAAGGAATTCCTAAGTTTAGAACTATAGTTTTTCCCTTATTCTCTTATGTGGTTTCTAGTTTAAAAGCTTACAAAAGAAGATAAAAAAATGCAACCATTTACCATCATCAGTTAAATCATGTATCGTTCGCTCAATCGACTTTCGATAAAATAGGAGAATAGGCAAGTTGGTCACACACAATAGGGGAAGAGGCACTAAATTTAGAAATCCAAAAAGAACCAATAAGAAATAGACAAGTAAACAGGGCCGACAGAGGTCACAGCTACAGAGTAGACACGAAACCCGAAAATAGCACAACGAAGTCCACAACACACCAATCTAATAATTACACGTGTAAGGTGCTGGCTCTATCTTAGCTAGCGGGGCAAAGGAGCCGACTTTATTTAGCCGGTACATAAAAAGAGGGGGTTAAGTTTTGAGCAGGGGCTAAAAGAAGTGACTCTATCTTAGCCGACACAGAAAAAAGAGGAGCCCACCAATCTAATGAATACACGTGTAAAGTGACTGATTTATTTTAGCCGATGCGCTAAATTAAAGGAGTCTACTCTTTCTTGGCTGGAACAGAAAGCGAAGAGGCTTCCTTTTCGGTGCCGGCCAAAATAGCGCCGGCACACTACACGTGCACAACTATTAGATTGATTGTTTTGTGGACTCGTGGGCTCGTGAACCTTTTTCGAATTTAGTTCTACGGTTCCCACATTTGCCAGGCCCGCTTACTTGTCTATCTTTGATTGGTTTTTTTAGGATTCCTTATTTTAGATATGAAAAAAAATGCAATGCCTATTATGCTATATTTGTTAGTAGTTAGTACAATGCCTAGGGCTGTAAACGAACCAAACGTTCGGCGAACAGTTCGTGAACCGTTCGGTGGGAAGTTCGTTTGTGTTCGTTCGTTTATTAAACAAACGAACACGAACAAGAAATTTCGTTCGTTTAGTTAAATGATCAAACATGAAAAGAGGTCGTGTTCGTTCGTGTATGTTCGTAAACGTTCGGTAACGTGTTCGTTTATGTTCGATACTTCATTAGTGTTTTTAGTTTTTATATTTATTTAAATAGTTTAAAATTCCGACAAGTTAAATATCTAATAAGTGTCGGTATATTATATATTCTGTTCATGAACGATTGTTTGTGTTCGTTTGTTTCCATTTGTGTTCATGAACATTAGTTTGTGCTCATTTGTGTTCGTCAACATTCGTTGCCTAAATTAACAAACAAACACAAACGAACACGAACAAGTTTATTTCCTTAACAAACGAACACGAACATAAAATCTCGTTCGATAAGTGTTCGTGAACGGTTTGCGAACACATACATTTCTTAACAAACAAACACGAACAAGGTCTTGTTCGTGTTCGTTTGGTTCGTTTGCAGCCCTAACAATGCCTATCTCTGATTTTCCTCTAAAAAAGCAGGTGTGGGTTTATAACACTGCTCCAGCCCACACGTAGTAGAAAACCAAACTGGATTTATATTTTAGGTACTGACCAAGAGGGCAAAAAGTGCTCTTAGTGACTTTCATAGCATTTGCGTATCGGACAATCCATTCATTTTTTTTCCCTATATAACCCTATAACATGGCATTCCTTCCTTCATACCATAACAAGTTTTTACTATATTTTCGGTCGAAAACCACAGGCAAACACCAACGGTTCCCGCTAAAAGTTGTAAGGATTAATTACGTAGTTTTGATATCATCTTCTCAACTTTTTACTTGCATTTTAATTAATTTGTTGTTTTTAACATTTTTCAGCAAACAACAACATGACGACTCCAATGACACTTACACTACAAATTGAAGACTTTTGTAACTGTGGAGGATGCATAAAAAAGGTGAAGAAGACACTTAGTAAAATTGGTGATGTCAGATTGTTAGCAACCGATCCTAGTATAGGAAAATTCACAATCTTAACTACTAAACACCCTCAAGTAATAGAATATGCACTTAACCAACCATTTCCTAAAAAGAATGTCAACGTGTCACAAGAAATCAGCCACTCGGATCCACCATCACCGTCACCACCACCATCTCCGTCACCACAAATTGATATCAGGCCATTTGCACCGCCTATTCCCGCAAATCCTTATCAGGTTTATTGGTACCCTCCAGCTGGGTACCATGCAGGTTACGATTATTATCCTCGTGGTTATTAATCTTGCATGTTCTTTGAGTGATCACTTGATTATAATCTATTTATGGTTTTTAATTTATAGTTACATAATGTATTCGTTTTTGTATCCATTTTTTATTGTGCTCATATAGCTAGCTAGCCTATGCATGTTGTTGTTTTATCTAATAATCTTGTATATATACTGGGATTGATGTACTTTTAGTATGAGCTATCAAGGGGTTAAGGCTTGTTTAACCCCAACAATAATCATCTGATATGTTTACTTAAAATGTATGGGTTTTTTTTTCTCTTACACACTAAACACATAGAGGCATGCAACGTACGTACATGGTGTACACAAATATTTTTATTTTATACGTACATCATATTTTTATTTTATGTGTTCACGGGATTCCAGAGCCGTCCCCAAAAACTCTTTAAAAAATTTAGGCCTCGGACGACAAAAAGAATTGGGCCCAAAATCAAACCTTAATGATTGAGCCAGGACTTGAACTTGAGACCTTTACATTATTTTGGGATGGTTTTTCCCACTACACCACCAATACTTTTTTGCATGATAAATGGATGAATATACAAAATATATAATTTAATAAATATATACAAGCTTATAAAGATTTTTCGGGCCCTTTGAAAATTTGGGCCTCGGGCGTCGGCACGGGTTGGCCGGCCCAAGAGCCGGCCCTGCGGGATTCGGCCCTAGGTGGGGGTTTTCACCGATTCGGAGACGAGTGTATCCCGATGTGGTGAATTTTACCAGTAGCCCATTTGAAGAATTCGTTGGTCGTTAAAAAAACGTTTTAACCACCAATTTACTCGACTAAAAGTATCAAGTGTCATATATTCAAATGGATATTTAAGCACTAATGTGTTGGATCAGTTCTGTTTGAGCATGAGGGAAAACAATAAATCATACCTGTCACAGTAGAAAGTCCAGTGGAGAATCCAGTAATGGAGTTCGACATGCTTGTCATCTTGATCTGGTTCCTCCTTAGGGTGCTGACTGATGATGGGGCTTAGAGAACCGAAAAGGGTATCGGTTAGGAGATGGAGGACGAATTTGATGTTAGGCTTATGGGGTGTGAAACTGAGTAACCCTTTAACCTCCACTTAATTCTCCTTATATAAGCACCCAGGAGGAAACCTAATTAGTTACTAAGGGTAATATGGTCCATCAACAATTACCAACTAATTTAAATAATAGGTTATTATATATTTTGATCTTTATTATGTAAATGATTATAATGGCTATAGATTAAATATTGTTACATAATATATTTAATCTTACATTCTCCCACTTAGCCGAGTAATCATTTACTATGAGTATTAGATAAGCCTGATCAGGAGTTAACACTCATTTTAGCCTTAAACAAGTACTATAGCAGAGAAATACAGCCGTTGAATCATTATGCGACTCAGGACCCCCATTAATCATACTATAGCCTTAATTTAAAACCTAATCGTCATGATCAAAATACGCGTAAGCCCTTTGTTTGATTTGTAACTTTATTTGTCAATATGCCATTATACCGGTTGAACATATTCTAAGAGACATACAAAATCAAACTGAGGAAATTTCATTAACATAAAACATAAGCTAGTACAATATGCTCAAATAAGGTCTTTACAAAATCCCATATTACGAACATGTTCTTCATAAACCTTAGGAGGGAGACCTTTAGTCATCGGATCCGCAAGCATATCCTTAGTACTAATATACTCGATACAAAGATTATTTTCCTCAACTCGTTCACGTACGAACAGATATTTTGTATCGAGATATAAACCAGCTCCAGTCGAACTGTTACTGTTCGAGAAACTAACGGCAGCTGAATTATCACAGTAAAGCTTCAATGGTCTAGAAATGGAATTAACGATTTTGAGTCCAGTGATCAGATTTCTAAGCAACATTCCATGACAGGTTGCGTTATAAACAGCAATGTACTCTGCCATCATTGTGGAAGTTGTGGTAACTGTTGTTTATGACTCTTCCATGAGATTGGGCCGCCTGCTAACATAAAGATATAGCCCGAAGTGGATTTCTTGTCATCTTTGCACTTTGCAAAGTCAGAATCAGAATAGCCCACCACTTCTAAATGATCACTTCTTCTATAAGTCAGCTTATAGTCTTTCGTCCCTTGCAGATATCGAAGTACCTTCTTAGCTGCTTTCCAGTGATCTAGACCAGGATTAGTCTGATAACGGCCTAGCATTCCAGCAATATAAGCGATATCTGGGCGAGTACAGACTTGAGCATACATCAAGCTCCCGACTACTGACGCGTAAGGTATCTGGCTCATTTGCTCCTTCTCAACCTCTGTTGTCGGACACTGGAATGAACCGAAAACATCTCCCTTAACTACTGGAGCGACTGAGGGTTTGCACTGTTGCATGTTGTAACGCGTAAGGACACGATCTATGTAGGCCCTTTGGGAAAATCCTAAGATCCCTTTGTGTCTATCTCGGTGAATTTCGATGCCAATGACGTAAGAAGCCTCTCCGAGATCCTTCATGTCGAAGTTATGCGAAAATAACCGCTTCGACTCATGCAACATGTCTAAACTATTACTTGCCAATAGAATATCATCTACGTAAAGGACAAGTATAGTAAAGTTGCTCCCACTCATCTTGAGGTAGGTGCATTGATCCACTTGATTCTTCATAAAACCTTGCTTCTTCATGACTTCATCAAACTTGAGGTACCATTGACGTGATGCTTGTTTTAACCCGTAAATGGATTTCTTCAACTTACAGACTAGATGCTCCTCACCTTCAGGTTTAAAACCTTCAGGTTGTTTCATGTAAACATCTTCATCCAAATCTCCGTTAAGGAAAGCGGTTTTAACGTCCATCTGATGCAGCTCTAAATCGAAATGAGCTACTAGGGCCATGACGATCCTTAATGAATCTTTACGAGAGACAGGTGAAAACGTCTCTTGATAATCAATTCCCTCTTTCTGAGTGTAGCCCTTTGCAACCAATCTCGCTTTGTAGCGTTCAACGTTCCCATTCGGATCCAGTTTTGTTTTGAATACCCATTTACATCCTACGGGTTTGGCTCCGTTGGGTAATTCTACCAAATCCCAAACGTCATTTTTCTTCATGGATTCAAGCTCATCAATCATTGCTTTATTCCATTCAGAAGACTGATCACTGCTAATGGCTTCATTGTAAGAGATAGGATCATTGAGCTTTCCAAGCATCCATTTCAGTCAGGTAGGTAACATAATCATCCCAATTAGTTGGCCTTCTTTGCCTAGATGACCTCCTGAGTGGATTATCGGGTTCAGCGTTGTCGTGGTTTTGAGCGTTTGATGTCCCTTCGTCATGAGGTATAATGGGTTCTGATTGTAGAGGTGAATTTGGAGTTGGTGCAGTAGCTTCAGGTACAGTAGTTGCATTGGGTACAAGAGGAGTAATCGGAGTAATGGTAAGCGACGAGTCTCTCCCCCCCGCGTCTTGTACTTCTTGCAATTCTTCGTAAGGGTTGGTACTGCTCCCACTGACCTTGAAATCCTCTAGGAACGCGGCACGCTTGGTTTCAACAATACGGGTGACATGAGAAGGACAATAGAAACGATAACCCTTAGAGTTCTCAGGATACCCGATAAAGAAACAGGTAACTGTTTTAGGGTCAAGTTTCCTTAGGAAAGGATTGTAAAGTTTTGCTTCAGCAATGCAGCCCCATACTTTCATATATTTAAGACTCGGTTTCCTTCCTGTCCAAAGTTCATAAGGAGTTTTAGGGACAGACTTAGAAGGAACTCTATTGAGTATATGAACAGCTGCTTTTAACGCTTCAGTCCAGAGGAATAATGGTAAATTAGTGTTGGCTAACATATTGCGCACCATGTTCATAAGGGTACGGTTTCTTCTTTCAGCGACACCGTTCTGCTGAGGTGTACCAGGCATGGTGTATTGGTTCACAATCCCCTGGCCCTTACAAAACTCATAAAATGGACCAGGAGCTTGACCCACATCAGTATGTCTTCCATAATATTCACCGCCTCTATCTGATCTCACAACTTTAATCTGACGATCTAATTGCTTTTCAACTTCAGCCTTATAATCTTTAAAAGTTGTAAGAGATTCAGATTTCTCCTTAATTAGATACAAGTACATGTAACGAGAATAATCATCAATAAAAGTGATAAATGAAGTATGTCCTGTTATGCCAGCGATTTGGTAGGGACCACTAATGTCAGTATGAATAAGTTCTAATAAATTAGAGCTCCTAGTGGCACCTTTCTTATTCGCTAATGTCATTTTACCTTTAAGACATTTGACACATGTTCCAAAATCAGAGAAATCGAGAGGAGGTAAGACTTCATCCTTCACAAGACGATTTAATCGTTCTTTTGAAATGTGGCCTAAACGTTGATGCCACAACATGGATGAAGTTTCTAAGTCTCGTTTCTCTTCCATCTTTGTGAGTGATTCATTAATGTTATATGACAACAAAGATTTGGAAAAGTTATCTTCTAGTTCTAATCTATAGAGACCACCATCCAGAATACCAGTACCATAAAGAACAGAATCATAAAGGATAGAGAGTTTGCGATGACCATGGGAAACAATAAAACCGTCCATGTCTAACTTTGGTCCTGATACAAGGTTCCGAGTTACCTCAGGAACATATAAGGTATCATAAAGTTTAATACATAAACCAGTTTTCATAACTAATTGTAATGTTCCAATGGCCTTCACTTCTAATTCTCGATCATCCCCAACCTTAAGCGTTCTTTGGTTTCTTTCCAGCTTCCGGATTGAAAGGAATCCCTGAGTAGAATTGGTAACATGAACCATAGAACCAGAATCAAACCACCAAGAATTAGCAGGAACACTTAAATTATAGGACTCAAGTATCATAAAATAATCGTTACCTTTCTTAGCCAGCCACTCCTTAAAATCAGGGCATTCCTTCTGCATGTGTCCTGTCTTTTTACAGAACTTGCAGCGGATACTGCCTAAGGAGTTCTTAGAGCTGGAGGGTGCACTTGTATTAGGATTAGGATTAGGCCTTTGGACTTTTGAAGCATCCTTCCTCTGATAATTGTCCTTCCTCTTCTTAGAGTTGGAGGTAGTGAAGTTGGCAACATCAGTATGGCGATCCATCCTCATACGCTCTTCCTCCTGTACGCACATGGCGACCAGCTCACTCATCGTCCATTTGTCCTTCTGAGTGTTGTAATTGATCTTGAATGCTTCAAAGGACGAAGGAAGCGAAGTAATGATGAAATGAACAAGGAAACCATCACTGATTTCCATTTCCAGCCCCTTTAGCTTATTGGCCATGTCATTCATCATCATGATGTGCTCGCGAATGCCACTCCTCCCATCATACTTAGTTGTCACCAGCTTGAGAATAAGAGTACTAGCGTGTGCTTTAGACGTCCCCTTGAACTGAGCCTCCACAGAAGCCAAGTAGGTTTTAGCATCGTCAGAATCAGGAATAGCTCCTCTAATAGAGTGATTAATGGACTGCTTCATGAACATGAGAGACATGCGGTTACTTCTAGTCCACTTATCATGAAGTAACTGCTGAGGAGCAGTACTCTGTGGAGTAAGGTCCGCTGGCTTATCCTCTCTTAGAGCATAATCAAAGTCCAGCACTCCAAGTGTAAGCATGAGGGCATCCTTCCATGCAGCAAAGTTTTCACCAGTTAAAGGTGGAATTCCGCAATTTGGTGCTGATAGTAGAAATAAGATGAGCAAGTTATGATACAAATGAAGAAGTCCTAATGTGATCTAAGGGCACGTTAAACTAAGGCAGGCATAAATAATGACCATTTTACATTATGAAGCTGTGATATTGTCTATTACTAACATCAAAATAATAGACTTGGCTAAAAATTCTACTTAAATGAAAACAAAACAGCTTTGGCCAGAAGTGTAATCATTTAAGCATATGTGCAAAGTAGTTGTAACAAATCAGCTTTGGCCAGAAATTGAAACAATCACTTTAGTTATGCACTTGTTGAGTATGCCATCTATGAATGAATTAAATCAGCTTTGGCCAGAAATTAAGACATTCATGCTTATGATGCACACACAACATAGCTTTCGTAATACTTGAACGATAAGTAGATGTATCAAGTCAGCTTTGGCCAGAAATGATATATCAAAAGCTCATTCAAGTTAAGCTATTCTGGTTTTGCAAAACATTATCTGATTCTGATTAAATTAACTAAGTAAATTACAAAACCATTTATTTAATAGCAAACCACCCGTTAGCGCGGATCGAACTTGTGCGATCCATTATGCCCAAAACTTGTGCGATCCATAAGGCCCAAGTGAACTTGTGCGATCCATAAGGCCCAAGTGAACTTGTGCGATCCATAAGGCCCAAGTGAACTTGTGCGATCCATTATGCCCAAGTGAACTTGTGCGATCCATAAGGCCCAAGGCTTGTGCGATCCATAAGGCCCAAAGTAAACTTGTGCGATCCATTAAGGCCTTGTGCGATCCGTTATGCCTTGTGCGATCCGTTATGCCTTGTGCGATCATCTTATGCGATCAGATCATCTTATCATGTGATCTGATTTGTGCGATTCAGCTGTTGTAACAACTTAAAATTCGAAATTTATGAATTGTGATATACTTTCCTATTATAATGTTGATCTAATTTTATCATAAAATTTCGAAATCATGATATGTTTATCCCTTTAACATATTTCGAAAAATCCTTATTAGAAAAATAGATCAAAATAAGGAAAAACACATAACAATTCAAATCATACTCCAAAACTTATAGGATATTTCGAATTTTATCTAAGAACGTGATGAACCCTAAATAAAAAAAAACTCAAACATTCATCCGAAATCTGGAATTTTATTACACATTTAATCATATTTCTGAAACTTCAGATTTCGGAACAGTAATCACGAATGAAAATAAGATCCGAGATGTATATCAGATAACAGAAATCGAACTGTAATGATTTCTGATGATGAAAAACGAATTTTAATTATCGTTTTTAAAACCTGTTTTCCAACTTTAGTCCAGATTTACGGATACAAACAGAACCGACTAATCAACATATGCTCTGATACCACATGTTGGATCAGTTCTGTTTGAGCATGAGGGAAAACAATAAATCATATATGTCACAGTAGAAAGTCCAGTGGAGAATCCAGTAATGGAGTTCGACATGCTTGTCATCTTGATCTGGTTCCTCCTTAGGGTGCTGACTGATGATGGGGCTTAGAGAACCGAAAAGGGTATCGGTTAGGAGATGGAGGACGAATTTGATGTTAGGCTTATGGGGTGTGAAACTGAGTAACCCTTTAACCTCCACTTAATTCTCCTTATATAAGCACCCAGGAGGAAACCTAATTAGTTACTAAGGGTAATATGGTCCATCAACAATTACCAACTAATTTAAATAATAGGTTATTATATATTTTGATCTTTATTATGTAAATGATTATAATGGCTATAGATTAAATATTGTTACATAATATATTTAATCTTACATAATGAACATTGCATTTCATAAAATTATTTATTAATTACCTTTCTATATTTGTATGCATCATACGAATTGATATGGCTAGATGTGTAGACACACAACACGTACAGAATAGGATGTGAAATGAGTTAATATAAAATTTTAAAATATCAGTAGTATCGGTGGCAACCATGACCCATTTTTTCAAGAATGGGTCATCTAGATAACCTTAAAGTCAACGGTTCACTTTGAGTCTACTTAATTTATTCAACTAGTGATTAGAAGCTTACAAAATGATAAAAACTTGTTAACACAACCACTCATAACCATTGTTTATTTCCACTACTTGCTAGTTTTCACCGACATCACCGTGACCGCTTTTCCACCACTGATACTCATCAAGGCCCAAGTTTTTCAGTGTTGTGAAATCGGGTAGGATTATATCCATAGTCTCTCATTAAGGCCCGATACGTTGGTAGTGAACTAGTGATGTCAATAAAGTTTTAGTTGCGATAAAACGTCTTGATAAAATTATAAAAAAAATAAACTTGTAGTTGTGACAGTGGGTGTTCGGTGGTGGAGGTGTGGTGATGGTGGTGTTTGTTTGAGAAGAGAGAGAGATCTGGGTAGAGAGAGATATAAGGGTGGTAGTGATGATGGTGATTTGGGTAAGAAGTGGGGCAGAAATATTTGTTTTAATTAAAATATTTTCAATTTATTGTTTTTCTTAATAAGTACTTTGGTAAGTTAATACAAACTTAACTGAGAAATCTAACCTAAGTTAACGATTAGGACCACACAAGTACAAAAATTACAAACACTGGGACCAAATATGTAATTATTAAACCACTAGGACTAAGTCTACAATATTTGCAAAACATAGGGACCAACCAAACATTTAACCCTTACTCCTATTTTTTAGAACTTGATGTTACGTGTTAAGTAGTCTTTTTTTTTTTTTTTGAAAGGTGAGGATCAAGAACTCGCGTATGTCGGGAGATGTAGACTATGTTGTCTTAACCGGGCCCACGCCGACCAACCGACATCAACCCCTCGATGAGAAACCCCTGTCACCCAGGTAAACCCGGAGGGGAAAACTCACCCGGCAAGACTCGAACCTGGGTTGCCCCATGCCTTATCTTTCCGTGGCCACCACTGGGCTATCCAGTGATGGTTTACGTGTTAAGTAGTCTTATGCTTACACTTTAACTCAAATAACAAAAAAAAAAAAAAAAGGTTTAGGCAAATGTCCAGAAATTTTCCTCACAAATTTGATAAGTAAACTGTAAATCACAAGAAGATACTGTGAAAAGATTGAGAACATTTATTTCGCAATCATACCGCGTTATCCATAGTCCACACGTTGTGGAAAATAGTAAAAAAAAAAAGGCTTTTTAAACCCCCTAAATAGTTGTCTTCCCTATATAACCAACAGTTTCCTGTTATAATTTTATCAAACCACAAAACATTTTCACCGGCGAAAATCTCCCTCCAGTTAGCCGCCGGCGAACGCCAACTGTTCACGTAGAAGGTAAAATTTTCTTGCATGGTATACATTTAATTTGCAGTTTGTAAATTTAGTAATAAGTTTACTACAAATATTTGATTAGTAAACATCTCCTCTCTTAGTTTTTTAGAGTTAAATAACCTTTCATATATGATATATTCTCTTATCATAGTTGTGAGACGATAATTATGTTTCGGTCGCGTTTATAGTTATGGTATTGGTATTCAAGTGTTCATCAATGGAGTATTGAGGATAGGAGATGAAGGAGGTAGGAATTGGAAAGGAGAAGATGAAGTTGGTACTTGGTAGCATTTGTTTTGCTTTTTAAATTGTTTTTGGTATTTTTTTTAATAAGGATAATAATATATTAACCTTAAAAAATTAAAGATTTTCAAACATGTCAACGTTGTTAATTAATAAATGCATCAAACAACTAAAAATTATCGTGTCTCAAATTAATATATTTACCGATTAAACTCTTACATGTTTTTGAAAACAAAAAAAAAACAACACCTCTTACTATGTTAATAATTTGTTCAAACTTCAAACCAAACAATAATGCATGATTTAGAGACATGACGTCATATTAAAATTTAAAAAATATATTGTCACCATAAGGTAATTATCTCTTGTGGGGAGACCAAGATTCAATTCTTAGGAGGTGTAAGTATTTAAGAGGAAAATTAGTCGTTCAAAAAGATATCCATAGATAACATCGCACTTTCACATATAAAAAAGTATGAAAAAATTAAGACATGTGTTAAATGTTGAATCTATGCGTAACAAATAAGGAACTAATTGCGTTACATGTTATAGTTCTATGAACTCATGATTCTTTTTCTTATTTCATCCCTTGAAACATTGTTTAACAATTCATAAATCTACATTATTAACTATTTAATATTCTTATGTATTAAACTCGTGTAATACATAAATTTCTAGCCTAGTAAATAATTGAGTAAATTGCCCGAAACAAACATGATATTTTGAAAAGGTGATGTCTAAATGTTAAAAAATGACAAAATGCAGGGACCATCCGGAACAATTAACTCTAAATAATATATACATACTTTGTAAATATCTCATATGCTTGTTTATATTGAGATAAAAAATTTCTTACATTAAGCTTTTTTTTTCAAAAGGCAAAATAACCTACTCGACTACTCCTAAATACTCTTATACTCGCAAGATGCTGGATTTGAACCATCACCTATTAATTAGAGCGAAAGCATCTTATCACCACACCATCTTCCTCGAGGACATTAAGCACTCAATTAAGTTGAGCTTTCTAATCATGTGACGTGAGGACGATCAAACTTGACTCTAATTTTCATTTAATATCATTTTACATCAAACTGATAAACTCGACTATTTTAACATATATCGTATACACAAGGTGTTAGAATACGTACAACACCCACATTGTCTACACGCGAGCGCCCTAGTCACGACATACATCGTGTATGGTGTTAAAAAAAACTAATCAGAATAAGCTATATTTTTTGTTAATAAAACAATATTTATTTTTTTAGTTTTTTTTAATATTTTTATATGAAAATTAATACTTTTTTAGGTACACTTTACACGACTCGTACAATTTTGTCACCGGCACATTACCGAATCACATTAACCTGCTAGTGGTATGCTTATAGTGTGTTAGCCGTGTGGCGATAAACTCACCGTTTTTTTTGTGTTTGAAAACTTTTTTTTGTACTATGGTTAGTTATAAGATAAACATAGATTGATGATATTATTGATATGACATGAGATTATAATGTATTGTAAAAAGATATTTATAATAAAATAAGTTAACGTTTACAAATATGTTTTACTCTGATGTACAACAAAATTAGCTATCATCTAATCTTAATCTTACTTACCACCCAATTAAACAAATTTATTGTGTAAGTGAGTCAAGTTATTCGGAAGCTACTTAATCGGCTTGCTAAAATCTTAACTTAATACAAGTTTAAACGAGCCCGAGGCTGCGCTTGAGCTTAAAATAAAGTTCCTTTAATAAACGAGCCCGAGAAAAAGCTTCATACACATAGTTTGGCTAAGTTCGCTAACTTGAATGAACCGATTATTTATATAAATATAATAAATTTTTATTATATAACAAGTATGTATTACATAACTAAAATAATTATATGTATAGTTATGATCAAAAAACTAATTAAATATGGTTCTATATAGTTTTTTTTATAAATATAAATATAAATAAAATAATTATATATTTGTATAATTAAATAATTAATAAGTAATAGACAAGCACGAGCTTGAAACATTTCTTATAGGTGTTTTTAATACTGTCTATGTTACTTGTGGATGTATATACCACCATTAGACATAAAATTAGCGTACGATTAGGGACCCTGGATCATTTATTTAAGGTGTTTTTTTCATGTGAAATTATAATATATACAACTTAAATGATCTTCTAGTATGGAATAAAATGTATTAGTAAATTTACGTGAAACTCCCCTTTATTATGGATAAGCTGAATAAGAGTGGCGGACCCAGAAATTTTTTCATTGGGGTGCGAAACATTTTTTAAAATTTTAGGCCCCAAGGTATATAAGTAAAAAAATTGGTTCGTATCGGGTCGGTTCGAGTCGGGTCGGGTCATGTAAAACAAAAGAACATCAAACTAAATTTATATAATCATCAAAACATGTCAAACATTGTTATAAACATAATTAAAACGTCGCCCTACGGATTTTCATTTTTTGAAATCTATCCAAAACATCAACTAAACCTACTTTCTTAAGCACACTAAAAATCATCTAAACATCATATACACCATTAAAAAAAACATCAGGTTTGATCGTATATAACCCACCTAAAAAAGATAAAATATCATCATCATCACTAACAAAATATACATATATAACCCAACACAAAATAACATATCATCACTAACAAGAAGCACACATGTCTCCTGCCATCAAAAATTCACTTCCGGTGGCTACCGGTTCCGTCCCACCCCACCGAAAATCAACCAAAAAATAATCAAAAAATCAGCCAAAAATCATCAAAAATAACAAAGAAACTTACCCGTGTTCGATCGGCGGTGGTATGATGGCTGATTACGGAGGTATGCGGCTGCTGTTGTCGCTGATGTTCTGATCGCTGGCGTGCGTGTAGGGATGATAGAGAGCGGGGGAGAATATGTAAGGGTTTTGGGCTTGTTTATTTTATTTTAGTTTGAAATATTGTTAATTTGTTGGGTTTGTTTATTGGGCTAAGACTTAGTAGTGGGCTACTTAAAGGTATTGGGTATTTGGGTTTAGTTATTTAGGTATTAAAAGTTATATAATTTAGGTAGTGTTTTTAAAAAAAATAAGAGTTTACTAAAAAAAATTTAAATATAAATTGATAACAGTTTTTACCTAAGGGGTGCGGACGAAAGATTACAAGGTGCGGACGGAAAATTTCAAGGGGTGCGGACGAAAAATTTCAAAAGGTGCGGACGGGATTTTCGACGGAACTTAGCACTAAATTTTTATATTCCCGGGGGTGCGCCCGCCCACCTTGGGCTAGCCTTAAGTCCGCCCAATAAGACCGTTCAAGATAAGAATAAGCTAAACTAAAATAATATGGATATATAATAGAAAACAATGAACAAACTAAAGAGACTCTCACTGGTTTGCGTAAGGACCAATCCCTTCACTTTCTGATTATTTTTGGGCTTGGTTATTCATACATTCCCATTTTATTTGCACATCCCTTGAACCCTACAGGAAGCGTATTGGGCAATATGGTTCCTCTGGGTCCAAACGTATTGAGCAATACACTTCCTATATGTGTATTTGAAGTACAAACTTTTCAGAAGATAGCCAGCTAATGATTAGAGGATCAGTGGAAACATATAGGGCCATACGCTCCCTGAATGATTTTTTTTTCAAAAGACCAGGGGAATCATATAGGTCTATACGTTTCCTAGAGGATTTTTTTTGCAAGAGCAGCATATTATTATTAGTATCTTTTTTAACTTTATATTTTTAAAGTAATTAAGTTGGTTTTTTTTTTTACAAAATGATGTTTTTTTTGTTATAAATTATAAAAGATGTAGTGAAATTAATCAATCCAAACAAACTAAACATATCCAAATCAAACAAATATTACAAATACTTAAAATTAAATTCAATTGTTTGTACAATGCTGCATCATATAATAATAACATAAACCACTATCGTCATCAATCCTCATCAGACTCCTCGTCAGACTCAGCGAGCTCCTCCTTCGTAAAGTTCGGGCCACGCTTAGTAGAGGGTGACAAGTTGTGCCGCGTATAGGATGTGCCTAGAGCCTATAAAAAATTAAACAAAATACTCATTACATAACATTAAAATTGTTCGTAGAAAATGAAATAAAAACAAAATAGCATACCTACATGGAAAGGTCGGACAGAGGAAAGAGCAGCATGGTCTGGCCGGACTGAGGAAAACGTGGATACTAATGATCCCCTTCTTCATGCTGAGGCGGGACCTCAACATCATCTTGCCCACCCTCCTGCTCAGCCTATAATTAAATGGGCTCTCGTTGGATCTTCGAACAAATGTTATTAATGTATGCCTATAGTTGTTATACATATATATATATATATATATATATATATATATATATGTTAAAACATAATTCGAGCCAACCGAGTTGAACCGAACTGAGCGGACCTTTGCTCATGCTCGGTTCGTTTCAAACCGAAGCGATCTGAACCGAGCGCTTTTTTCAATCGAGTTGAATCGAACAAGCAAATTCCGAACATTTTTCGATCGAGCATCGAACGAGTCTCGAGTGTCGAGCAATTTGATCAACCCTAGATAGGTGTATATGTATATAGGGATAAGTTCAGTAACGGATTAGAGGACCAGGGGAACCATATTACCATATACGCTTCCTATACTTTAGTGACAGGGGAATCATATTGCCATATACGCTTCCTATACTTTACTGACAGGGGAACCATATTACCCTATACGTTTCCTATACGACTCCCATACTTTTTCAGGCCTATGGGAATCATATTGTCCCATACGCTTCCTATGGGGGTCACTTTTCAGACCTTTTCAGTTTTGAACTACGTGCATGTCAATAGGAAGCGTATTGACCAGTACGCTTCCTATTGGTGTCGCATTTAATGATTCAAACCCTATGGGAGGCGTATTGGGCTATACGATTCCTATTGAGGGGTGTACAAAAATTTTAGGGGATGTGTAAATACCATCACCCTTATTTTTTCTTTAATTTGTATGCGTTCCATAGTTCACTAAGTCACTAGTTCACACTAACAAGTCTATTTTTTTTTTTCATTTGTAACAACACCTCCTTTTATTCTTTATTATAGTTTGTGACTTTGTTCAACCAACTTTAAAAATTAATACTAATATAATATTGTTGGTTAAAGCTTACATAATTTTTTTGAGACAAATAATTCTCGTGGATTGCATTTTCAGCAAACATCAACGATGACCACTCCAAGGACGATCACTCTACAAATCGACCCATTTTGTAACTGTGAAGGATGCACAGGAAAGGTTAAGAAGGCCCTTCGTAAGTTGGGTGATGTTATATTTCTAGCAATGGATCCCGATATAGGGAAATTTACGATCTTAACTACTAAACACCCTCAAGTAATAGAGCATGCTCTTAAGCAGCCCTTTCCTAAGAGGAATATCAAATTGTCACAAGTAGGGCTGTAAACGAACCGAACGAACACGAACAAGGCTATGTTCGTGTTCGTTCGTTAAGGAAATTTGGATGTTCGTGAACTGTTCGCGAACACATGACGAACGGAAGTTTGTGTTCGTGTTCGTTCGTTAAGGAATTTTGGTTGTTCGCGAACAGTTCGTGAACACTAACCACGAACGCAAACGAACACAAATGAACTTTAATTTTGAAAATTAAAAAAGGCACCGTTAATCTTAAACATTGTACACAACGAAAGTAGTTAAATATAACCATTTAAAGATTGAAGGGATGGTTAATATTGGGTTCAATCGATTGGAGATAAGTTGAATGAAGGAGCGTGATATCAAAAGAGGGAGAGGGCCAGAGAGAGAGGGAAATAATACATATGGGGGAAGTAAAAAAATAATAAAACATTAAAAACTTATAGAAAAATAAGCATAAAAAACCGAACACGAACAGACATAAACGAACGAACACGAACGAACATAAACGAACATATTACCGAATGTTCACGAACGCAGTCGAACGAACGAGACATTTGTTCGTGTTCGTTCGTTAAGCTTATCGAACGAAATTTTTTGTTCGTGTTCGTTCGTTAAGCTTATCGAACGAACATAAACGAACTTCCCGCCGAACGGTTCACGAACTGTTCGCTGAACGTTCGGTTCGTTTACAGCCCTAGTCACAAGAAGCCAACCACACATATCAAGTGCATGTGCCTCGTGTTAATGATAATGCTACACGAGAATTAGAGAGTATGGAGTACACGCAATCGCAATCGCATACTTTCAAGTTTAACTTCACCAACGGTCATAACCATCCAACTCTCTCTAGATTACCACCCACACTCCACAATCTTCCAGGTTCTAATGGTGTTCATGCTCCACCCCCACCACCGCCACAGACTAATATCAAGCCATCTGCTCCGCCTATACCCACAACTCCAGATATGGTTTATGGTTACCCTCGAGAGTTCTTTGGCTTCAAAGATCATCCACATGGTTGTTGCACCATTCTTTGAGTGAGTTTTATTGTGAGTTCTTTGAGTGAGCTTTATTGTGAGAATGGTACAAAAACCATGTGGATGATCAATGATCTTGCTTAAAAGATGATTATCCACATGGTTGTTGCACGTCTTTGAGTGATTTATATTGTATGAATGGTACAACAAACTGTTGGTCAGTTCTGTTTAAACATAATGGAAAACATGAATAACATACCTGTTACAGCCGACAGGACAGCAGAGAATCCAGTCAGAGATGCAGCCATTGAGTTCGACATACTTGTCAGGATGATCTGGTTCCTCCTTATGGTGTAAGGTGATGATGGTAATGAAACCGAAACTAGGGAGGAATCGGTTATGGAGAGAGAGCCGAATAGATGTTATGAGGGTTGTGAGATTGTCTAACTTGTGTAACCCTTTAACTCTCTAATAAGCTCTTTATTTATACACCCAAGAGGAAACCTAATTAGTTAATAAGGGTAATATGGTCCATCAACAATTACCAACTAATTATTAATAGGTTATTAATATATTTTGATCTATATAATATAAATGATTATAAAGGCTACAAGATTAAATATTACATTAATAATATATTTAATCTCACATTCTCCCACTTAGCCAAGTAATCATTTATCATGAGTATTAGGTAAGCCTGGCCAGGAGTTAACACTCATTTTAGCTTTAAACCAAGAACTATAGCAGAGAAATACAGCCGTTGAATCATCATTCGACTCAGGACCCCCATTAGTCATACTGTAGCCTCAATTTAAAACCTAATAGTTACGATCAAAATATGTATAAGCCCTTTAGCGTCTGATTTGTATTTATATTTGTCTATATGTCATTACACCAGCAGCACATATGTTAGAGACATACAAAAACAAACTGAGGAAATTTTATTAATTAAAACATAAGCTAGTACAATATGCCATTAAATAAGGTCTTTAGTAAGTCCCATATTCGATACATGTTCTTCGAAAACTTTAGGTGGGAGACCTTTTGTCATCGGATCCGCAAGCATATCTTTAGTACTAATATACTCAATACAAAGATTATTTTCCTCAACTCGTTCACGTACGAACAAATATTTTGTATCGAGATATAAACCAGCTCCAGTCGAACTGTTACTGTTCGAGAAACTAACGGCAGCTGAGTTATCACAGTAAAGCTTCAATGGTCTAGAAATGGAATTAACGATTTTGAGTCCAGTGATCAGATTTCTAAGCAACATTCCATGACAGGTTGCGTTGTAAACAGCAATATATTCTGCCATCATTGTGGAAGTTGTAGTTAACTGTTGTTTATGACTCTTCCATGAGATAGGTCTGCCTGCTAACATAAAGATGTAGCCCGAAGTGGATTTCTTGTCATCTTTGCATTTGGCAAAGTCAGAATCAGAATAACCTACCACTTCTAAGTGATCACTTCTTCTATAAGTCAGTTTATAGTCTTTCGTCCCTTGCAGATATCTAAGGACCTTCTTAGCTGCTTTCCAGTGAGCTAGACCAGGATTAGTCTGATAACGGCCTAGCATTCCAGCAATATAAGCGATATCTAGGCGAGTACAGACTTGAGCATACATCAGGCTCCCGACTACTGACGCGTAAGGTATCTGGCTCATTTGCTCCTTTTCAACCTCTGTTGTCGGACACTGGAATGAACCGAAAACATCTCCCTTAACTACTGGAGCGACTGAGGGTTTGCACTGTTGCATGTTGTAACGTGTAAGGACACGATCTATGTAAGTCTTTTGAGACAATCCTAAGATCCCTTTGTGTCTATCTCGGTGAATTTCGATGCCAATGACGTAAGAAGCATCTCCGAGATCCTTCATGTCGAAGTTATGCGAGAGTAACCGCTTCGACTCATGCAACATGTCTAAACTATTACTTGCCAATAGAATATCATCTATATAAAGGACAAGTATAGTAAAGTTACTCCCACTCATCTTGAGGTAGGTGCATTGATCCACTTGATTCTTCATAAAACCTTGTCTCTTCATGACTTCATCAAACTTGAGGTACCATTGACGTGATGCTTGTTTTAACCCATAAATGGATTTCTTCAACTTACAGACTAGATGCTCCTGACCTTCAGGTTTAAAGCCTTCAGGTTGTTTCATGTAAACATCTTCGTGTAAGTCTCCGTTAAGGAAAGCAGTTTTGACGTCCATCTTATGCAGCTCTAAATCAAAATGAGCTACTAGGGCCATAACGATCCTTAATGAATCTTTATGAGAGACAGGTGAAAACGTCTCTTGATAATCGATTCCCTCTTTCTGAGTGTAGCCCTTTGCAACCAATCTCGCTTTGTAGCGTTCAACGTTCCCATTCGGATCCAGTTTTGTTTTGAACACCCATTTACAACCTACAGGTTTGGCACCATTGGGTAATTCGACTAAATCCCAAACGTCATTTTTCTTCATGGATTCAAGCTCATCAATCATTGCTTTATTCCATTCAAAAGACTGATCACTGCTAATGGCTTCATTATAAGAGATAGGATCATTGAGCTTTCCAGCATCCATTTCAGTCAGGTAGGTAACATAATCATCCCAATTAGTAGGCCTTCTTTTCCTAGATGACCTCCTGAGTTGATTATCGGGTTCAGCGTTGTCTTGGTTTTTAGCGTTTGATGTGCCTTCGTTATGAGGTATAATGGGTTCTGATTGTGGAGATGGAGTTTGTACAGTAGCTTCAGGTGCAGTTGCATGGGGTACAAGAGGAGTAAACGGAGTAATGGTAAGCGACGAGTCTCTCCCCCCGCGTCTTGTACTTCTTGCAATTCTTCGTAAGGGTTAGTACTGCTCCCACTGACCTTGAAATCCTCCAGGAACGCAGCACGCTTGGTTTCAACAATACAGGTGACATGGGAAGGACAATAGAAACGATAACCCTTCGAATGATCAGGATACCCGATAAAGAAGCAGGTAACTGTTTTAGGGTCAAGTTTCCTTAGGAAAGGATTATAGAGTTTTGCTTCAGCAATGCAGCCCCATACTTTCATATATTTAAGACTCGGTTTCCTTCATGTCCAAAGTTCATAAGGAGTTTTAGGGACAGACTTAGAAGGAACTCTATTGAGTATATGAACAGCTGCTTTCAATGCTTCAGTCCAGAGGAATAATGGTAAATTAGTGTTGGCTAACATACTGCGCACCATGTTCATAAGGGTACGATTTCTTCGTTCAGCGACACCGTTCTGCTGAGGTGTACCAGGCATGGTGTATTGGTTCACAATCCCCTGGCCCTTACAAAACTCATAAAATGGACCAGGAGCTTGACCCACATCAGTATGTCTTCCATAATATTCACCGCCTCTATCTGATCTTACAACTTTAATCTGACGATCTAATTGCTTTTCAACTTCAGCTTTATAATCTTTAAAAGTTGTAAGAGATTCAGACTTTTCCTTAATAAGATACAAGTACATGTAACGAGAATAATCATCAATGAAAGTGATAAATGAAGTATATCCTGTTATGCCAGCGATTTGGTAAGGACCACTAATGTCAGTGTGAATGAGTTCTAATAAATTAGAACTCCTAGTGGCACCTTTCTTATTCGCTAATGTCATTTTGCCTTTAAGACATTTGACACATGTTCCAAAATTAGTAAAATCGAGAGGAGGTAAGACTTCATCCTTTACGAGACGATTTAATCGTTCTCTTGAGATGTGGCCTAAACGTTGATGCCACAACATAGATGAAGTCTCTAACCTGTTTCATCTTTGTGAGTGATTCATTAATATTATATGACAACAAAGATTTGGAAAAATTATCATCTAGTTCTAATCTATAGAGACCACCATCCAGAATGCCAGTACCATAAACAACGGAATCATAGAGAATAGAGAGTTTGCGATGACCATGAGAAACGACAAAACCGTCCATGTCTAACTTTGGTCCTGATACAAGGTTCCGAGTTACCTCAGGAACATATAAGGTATCATAAAGTTTAATACATAAACCAGATTTCAAAAATAATTGTAATGTTCCTATGGCCTTCACTTCTAATTCCCGATCATCCCCAACTTTAAGTGTTCTTTGGTTTCTTCCCAGCTTCCGGATTGTAAGGAATCCCTGAGTAGAGTTAGTTACATGAACCATAGAACCAGAATCAAACCACCAAGAATTAGCAGGAACATTTAAATTAAAGGACTCAATTATCATGAAAAAATCGTTACCTTTCTTAGCCAGCCACTCCTTGAAGTCAGGGCATTCCTTTTGCTTATGTCCTGTCTTCTTACAGAACTTGCAATAGGGTTTGCCTAAGGAGTTCTTAGAGCTGGAAGGTGCGCTTGTATTAGGATTTAGCTTTTGGACCTTGGAAGCATCCTTTCTGTGATGATTGTTCTTCCTCTTCTTAGAGTTGGAGGTGGTGAAGTTAGCAACATCAGTAGTGCGATCCATCTTCATACGCTCTTCCTCCTGAACGCACATAGCCATCAGCTCACTCATCGTCCATTTGTCCTTCTGAGTGTTGTAATTGATCTTGAATGCTTCATAGGACGAAGGAAGCGAATGTGATGATGAAGTGAACAAGAAAACCATCACTGATTTCCATCTCTAGGCCCTTCAGCTTATTGGCCATGTCATGCATCATCATGATGTGTTCGCGAATGCCGCTCCTCCCATCATACTTAGTTGTCACCAGCTTGAGGATAAGAGTACTAGCGTGTGCTTTTGATGTTCCATTGAATTGATCCTCCACAGAAGCCAAATAGGTTTTAGCATCTTCAGAATCAGGAATGGCTCCTCTGATTGAGTTATGTATGGACTGCTTCATGAACATGAGAGACATGCGGTTACACCTAGTCCATTTTTCATGAACTATCTGCTCAGCAGCAGTACTTTGAGTAGTAAGGTCCGCTGGCTTATTCTCTCTTAGAGCATAATCAAAGTCCAGCAATCCAAGTGTAAGCATGAGGGCATCCTTCCATGCAGCAAAGTTATCACCAGTCAAAGGTGGAATCCCCTGATTTGGTGCTGATAGTGAAAATAGGATGAGCGAATTATGATACTAAGAAGAAAATCTTAACGTGATCTAAGGGCATGTTATACTAAGGCAGGCATAAATAATGACCATTTTAATTATGAAGCTGTGATATTGTCTATTACTAACATCAAAATAATAGACTTAGTTAAAAAATTCTACTTAAACGAAGACAAATCAGCTTTGGCCAGAAGTGTAATCATTTTAAGTATGTGTGCAAAGTAATCGTGACAAATCAGCTTTGGCCAGAAATGAGACAATCACTTTAGGTATGCACTTGTTAAGCATGCTAAACATAAATGAATTAAATCAGCTTTGGCCAGAATTAAGACATTTCACGTTTGTAATGCATACTCAACATAGCTTTTATAATACTTGAACAATAAATAGATGTATTAAATCAGCTTTGGCCAGAAATGATACATCAGAAGCTCATTCAAGTTAAGCTATTTTGGTTTTGTAAAAATTATCTGATTCTGATTAGTTAATTAAGTGTTAACAAAACCAAGTATTTAATAGCAAACCACCTGTTAGCGCGAGTGAGGTAATTATCTGATTCTGATTAGTTAATTAAGTGCTAAATTTTAGTTCACATCAAACAGCCTAAGGTAATGAGGTCTCGAGTCAGGTCTCGAGTCAGGTCTCGAGTCAGGTCTCGAGTTAGGTCTCGACTGACTTTTGAGATCTCGAGTCAGTTATGAGGTCTCGAGTCGCAACCTTTGTCTCGAGTCGGAACCATGGTCTCGACTACTGTATTTAATGAGATCTCGAGTCGCAACCACGGTCTCGAGTTGTGAAGATTATGGTCTCGAGTCGCAACCTTATGGTCTCGAGTTGTGACCTTATGGTCTCGAGTAAAGACCTTTGTCTCGAGTTATAAAGATTTAAGCCCTTATGATTTCGAGTCGAGACCTTGTGGTCTCGAGTCGAGATCTGTTGGTCTCGAGTTGTGAAGATTTAAGGACCTGATGATTTCGAGTCGAGACCATCAGTCTCGACTCGAGACCTGAGACCTTATGGTCTTGAGTCGAGACCTTATGGTCTCGAGTCGTAATCTGATGGTCTCGAGCCCCCTGTTAATAGCTGTTTATTGTGATAATAACTGAAAACTCGAAATTTTAGGGATTGTGGGATAGTGTTTCCTGTTTTATTGTTGATCTAAACTTATCAAAATATTTTGAAAATAATAACTGATTATCCTTTAACAGTTTTCGGAAACTTTAATAGATAAAATTAAGATCAAAACAGTAAAAACACGCACTAATCCAAATTATATTCCAAAATTTAAGGAAGTTTCGAGTTTTACTTAGAACAAGTGATGAACCCTAAAAATAAAAACATAATTCTGGGTTCCGAAATCTAAATTTTAAGACTTTTGTTAACAGATTTCGGATATTAGGTTTGCCCATTATTGTAACACCTCGTAAATTCACGTCCTATAAAGTATTGACACGTGTCATATGGTTGAACGTGTGAAATAATGTTCTAGAAGGACTAAAGTTGACAATCATGGAAAGTATTTGAATATACGAGTTCTAAATGTCAATAGTGAATAAATATATTGTACATTAACCCTACATGATGCTCATACCTTCAAACGAATAAATCATGGATCATACGAAGCTAAATATGAAGGAAAGTGAGAGATTACAAACTACAGGGGTTAAATGTGTCAACATGTTTAAGTTATACCTCTGAGTGACCTTTTGACAAACCCGAAGCTTTGTAACTGTTAATTATGCTCACTAGAATGCACGATATAAATTTCATAAAGTTTCGTTATCGTATGAGAAAGTTATGATCAAATTCGTATGCGAGGGGTTCAAAGCGTCAACGTTGAAGTTTAGGACTTTTCGGGTGACAATAAAGTTAACCGAGGGCTAAACAAAGTGGGTATATGTCTTGGAGCCCTTATATGACAAGTTGGAGGGTTCATAGTGTAAGAAATAAAGTCGTAGCAAAGTTTTGAAGAGCCAAGGACCATTGCATAAAAATAAAAAAATATGAGATTCTGTCAGAGGAGGCCTCGCGCCATGCGAAGCCCCAAGGGGGGGTCTACGCGCCACGCGAGGGCCTGTCTGATCCGAAATTCTTTGGTTCTTGCCTTCCATTTGCATTTTAACCGACTTATATCCGAGTTTCCACATCTTGCACGACCCCTAAGTGACTCCTAGACATTTAGGGACACTTGTTAGTGATCAAACATCAATGGTAGGCCTTGTTGTCAACAATCTATGAAGTTAAGAACACTATATAAAGGCTTCATGTGCAACCATTGTGATCACACCTTTCTCTTGCATTCCTGGTCATTTCTGGAGCTCCAAAGCAGGCTCAAGTGGTCCCTAATCGTGCAAAGGACTTTAGTAAGTTTGCTTAACCTTTCTTAATTAAGTTTTAGCTTAAAAGTCAAACTGTCGTAATTAACGGTTGACTTTAAGATTAATCACTAATGGTCCAGTGATTAGTCGAATCAAAAGTAGTTATAAGTTGGTAATTATGTGGGTAATAAACCCTTAAAAGGGTTCCCCCTGATTCCCACTCTAACTAGGTCAAATGTCGGGTCAAACTTACTAATCAAAAGTCAACAGAATGTTTAATTTACAATTTATGCTTGATTAGCAATGTAGAACACATACAACCTGTTTGATCATTAATATAACTTAGAAATTAGTATAAGAACATGTCTAAACATGTTCAACCCGACAATTTTATGTATAGACCCGGTTCGGAACCGAAAGTCGCAAAGCTTGGACTTTTGCTTTGACTTCAGTTCTGACCCGTTTTGGTATGTTTTAGAAATACCTTAGAGCTTCATTTGGACCAGGTTACATGCTAGTATAACCCTCTGTGATTATACACCATGGTTCATTAGTTAACCTATTAATACGCATGATTCCGTTAATTGCTCATATGTTGACCATTATGCCCTTTTCACCTTAAAACGTGATTTTTGAAAATGTAAAAGTGTAGAAACCTTAGTCACTGATATATAAACTTGTACCCAAAGTTTGACATCAGTTTGAGGTGTAGTTTGAGAGTTATGCTCATTAGCGTAAATTGAAAGCTTTATGTTAATTAAACGACATAATTAGCGTATGGCCTATCTAAGCCTACTTTTTGATATCAAACTTATTACCCACTGATGTAATATATTATTTTGGGATTTTTGAAGATTTTTAATTAATTTTAGGTTGAGCATAACTTATAGTCGTAGGCTTAATCCGGTAATTGTCGGTTTTGCCCTTACGGGCTATAAAAGGAGTTTTACATATCTAATTGACTCCAAACCTTTTGCTACTGATTAAATATGACAAATAAGTTATTTTAAGCCTCCTGGAATAATAAAAATATCAGCTTTATGTATAGAACCCGGAAATGGCTTCTAATCGCCTTTTTAAGCGTTTTTAACGCATAGTATGTACTAAGACTATTTTAAACATACAAGGGTTTATGCCTACTGATATTTGAGGCAAATTATAATATTTTAATATTAAGCAAAAGTTGTTTAACCCAGACTTCGGTTTTGAGCTTTACGGCTTATGTGACATTACCAAAATGCCCCTACGGTGCATAGTTTGGTCATAATTGATAAATTTCACATATATAATTTACCCTACTGTTATAACTTAGTAAAATAAGTATTTTTGCTGATTACATCAGACCTGTAACTCAGGTAAATACTTAAACTCTTTTATAACTTGTTAAATGACCAAACTACCCCTACGGGGCATAGTTTGTGTTTAAATTCGTTTCGGGCATAATAAAAGACATCTTACTGATGTCACAACATATATGAAGCATATTAACTTAGGAAACCTGTAAATGGCTCATATGTATACCCGTTACGCTTACCACGCGTTCGGTTCGGTTTATGTAACTAGTTTACATAAATTAGCATAAACGGGTCAAACCTTATCGGTTTTATCTCAAAATCCGGAATGTGTATGAAATACCCATATTAAGCAAGTCTCCGAACTTGTCGGGTCTAAATTACATTCTATTCGTTCTTCGCTTAATCATGCGTTTGAACCGTATCTTTCGGTAAGACTAACCGGTCTAAGCTTAGGCTTAATTAAAGACCCGTTAGCATTCTAATTGGTTATTTATACCATCATTCCAGACTAGAGCCTTCCGGTAAATTGTACCTACGCTTACTTAAGTGAATACGGCTGAGTTATTAAAATTCTTGCTATTTAAGACAGGAGCTAGCTCAGGTAAATACTCTTAACTTATTTTCCCTATTACGGGCTTGGGATACGGTAATATAAATACTTCATGGTCAGGTATGGGATTCAAAGACCAATAAGTCGGGAAATCCAAATAACCTGTTTTAATTCGTATTGCTTGACTGAAACATTGGGGATTAATGCGACCGTGTCCTGGATATCCTTGACTCATAAATTGCAATGGCCACGACCTAAGCACGGGGTGTAGGCATACACCTGACAGATGCCATATGTTTATTAATTAATTATACCCAATAAGGGATTCCCAATAAGGGAATAGTGGTGTGTCGGTTAATCATGAACCGACATAGAACCGGGCCCATATGTAGAGCAAGTTATGTAAAACTGATAACATGAAATATAGTTTGTCCCAAGTATACAAGATTAATTTTGCCTCTGTGCATTTTAATCAAATTATAAAAGGTTAATTTTGCCTCTGTGCATTTTAATCAAAGTGTCAAAATATTTTGTGCCTGGTGCATCTAAATCAATTTTCTTAAACTCTTTTCAAATGAGTCAGTTGAGTGTATTTACCAGTGAAAACTGACGTTTTTTTCAAAAGTCTAAGTGACAGGTACAAGTACGTAATTGGCTGGAAGCTGCTCAGGACGTTAATAAGGAATCTTGCAAGTTCTAGGCGTCTAAAGTCTGTTGAACAATATTTATGTTTTAAGATCCGCCTGTGGATCCTTTACTTTCCGTTGTAATACTTGATATTACTTTATATTCGGATTGTAATATAATTTATCTTTTGCTTTCGTTGTGCATTTATATATTGTGTTGTTTGACTATGATGATATCAACTACGTCACGATACTCCCCACCGGGCCCACCGGTAAATGTCAAAGCAGACATGGCCAAGATGGTAAAACCTAGCCTAAATGTCAATGCAGACATGGCCAAGATGGTAAAACCTAGCCTAAATGTCATTGCAGACATGGCCAAGATGGTAAAACCTATCTTAAAGATTCCAATCCCTATTAACCTCTGTAAGTATGTTAACATTTTTTTGGTAAACTGTGAATCGTTAAAGTCACACAGGCCATCTTTTAAAAAGGGGGTTAATCTAAATTTCCCTTATTTGAAGTAATCATCCATTAGTGATGAAGTGCCCACGGGCTATAACGTATTGTCCATTCGTGACAAAGACAGTTGTGATCTTTTATGATTCTCTGTCAAAGGTGGTGAGCTATGCTCAAGCCTCATAAATCTATATGATCAGTGCGATCATGACTAATATCATCAATATGATGATCATACTATTAACATCCTTAGTGATGAAGTGCCTACGGGCTATACGTTATTATATTGTCAATACGACAATGACAGTTGTAACCATTATGGTTCCCTGTCTAAGGTGGTGGGCTATGCCCAAGCCTCATAGTCAATATGATCAATACTATCATCAGTGCGATGATTATTATTTTTCTTAAAACATTGTTTTGTAATGTCAATTGATTTGCCTATGGGCCATATTGTATCGTCAATTATGACAACGACAGTTGTGGTCTACGACTCCCTGTTCAAAGGTAATGAACTTTGATTCAAACCTCAATGCTTTGATTCTCTGAAATCATAGCTTATAAGTCATAAATGTCCATGTGACTAGGCCTTTCGTGCCACTAGTAAAACTGTTATTGTTTTTATAATTAGGATAAATTATAATATAAAATCCTAAAATAAATATTATTCATAAATTAACCAAATATGGTCTCTGATTACCATGGTTAATGAATTACCTTAAGGGGCAATTCCATAATAAACTCCCAAATAAACTATTGTCCTTGTTTTCTGCAACAGTTCAATTAAAATGGCTAACTCTGACGAAATTAATAGCCATCCAGTGGAGAATATTGATAACGCCCGGATTAATTTAACGGGTGCTGAATTGAAAGCGTTGGTAGACGACGCTGTTACAAGGGCCTTAGAACGACAGTATGAAGAGTATAGTGGGACTCGTAGTAGGACCCTATCAACACCACATACAAAGCCACCTCCCAAGAAGGATGAACCCAAGAAGGAAGATGACGAGCGTCACTCTTCTAATCATCACAGTGATCCGTCTCAACAAATCATACTGAATCAAAGACCCCGTGATGAGGGTTGCTCCTACAAGTACTTTGTTTCATGTAAACCCCGGGATTTCACTGGGGAGGAAGGAGCTGTAGATTGTATGACGTGGTTAGATGAGATGGATACAGTTGTGGATATCAGCGGATGCGCTGAGAGGGATGTGGTCAAGTTCGTGTCGCAATCATTTAAGGGTGAGGCCCTAGCCTAGTGGAGATCGTTGATTCAAGCCACCGGGAAGATCCCTTTGTACAACATGACTTGGGATCAGTTCGTTGCTCTTATCAAAGAAAATTACTGTCCTCAACATGAAGTTGAGAAGATTGAGACTGAATTCTTGACATTAGTCATGGAGAACTTAGATTGTCAAGCATACCTCACAAGTTTCAATACCAAGTCTCGACTGGTTCCTTATTTGATCACACCGGAACCAAAGCGAATAGCTCGCTTTATTGGGGGTCTAGCCCCAGAAATAAAGGCAAGTGTGAAAGCATCGAGACCTACTACATTCAGGTCAGCGGCAGATCTGTCGCTATCTCTCACACTCGATGTGGTTAGAAACAAGGCTGCCAAGGCTCCTGAAGATGGGAAGCGTCAAAGGGAGGACGATAACTCCCAGAATCCTAAGAAGAGCAAATCCGAGCTTAACAATAACCAACCGGATTCCAACAAGAAGCCTACATGCAAAACCTGCAACAGAAGACACTGGGGGCAGTGTCGATCAAACCAAAAGATAAAGCAATGTGGCATCTGCAAAAGAACTGGTCACCAGTCCCACGAATGTAGGGACATAAAGAATGCAAACCGTTTCAGCTGTGGCGAAAAGGGCCACATCAGTACTAATTGTCCTGAGGCCGCCAAGGAAGGAGCAGCTAATTCTGGGAAGGATAAGAAAGGAAACGCCTGAACTACCGTTTGAATGACAGAGACAGTACATATCAATAATAGCATCAGGTACGTTCCGTACCATTTAGCATTGATAGTTTCTGCTAAGTATCTTACGTTAATGCAAGGGATAATAAACTTTTAGTAAACCATAAGCCTAGTAAACTCTTGATTACATTCGTAAGAACTTCAGATATTTAAAATAAAGTATAATTTACCAACGGAATCTTTAATGACCCTCTCTCCCATCCTCGGAGATAAATCCTTTCATAAGAATCTGGAATACTTTTCCCCAGAAAGAGTACGACAATATATATATTACTTTATTTTAATATTTTCTCATTATTTTATATCGCCTGCGAATGCCAAACTATGTTTGATAAGAGTACCACATGAGGATTGGCGTATCCTAGTGTGTCCCATAGATTGCTTCCATGCCTGATCAGTATAGAGGTTTAATGCATGGAACCCCTGAGATATCCCAATGGTCATATTGTACTAAGGTCGACTAGTAGTATTCAAAGAAGATATCCAATATAAAATGTCCTTATAAGTGTCTCTACTTAGGACATCCTTGCATTTGTAAAGAGAATGTGTCATATATCTGACACCGACATCGATAGATGAACCAAAGCCTGAGAATACAGACATCTCTAACATCTCTGTGTGTGTCATGATTATCTTCTTTATAAGAATTTCCAGGTTTACCTTCTGAGAGGCAAATGGATGTTAGGACGAACATCCCGCTTAGGGCTACAATTATTGTAAAAGCCTTATATCTGTTAGTATCAACGGAATAGGAAGAACTAAGAGCCAAATCGATAAGCTTTTAGAGAAGATTTCATAAAGCCAAAATTCGAAGTCCTAAGAACTCCGATTTATATAAATAAGAAAGACGGATCATCTTGCCTATGCATTGATTACCGCAACCCTATTTAGGCAACAATTAAGAATCGCTATTACCTGCCAGGATCGTCGACTGGTTCGACTAGCTGTAAGGATTAGCTATTCTTTGAGTTTAGTTAAGCAGTGGTTGGAATAACCATCTCACCATAAAATAAGTTTTTCTATAGCAATTATTATGTAAGTATCAAGGCTACTCTTTTGGAGACCTTGTATGGGTGGAATGTTAAACATCTATTGTTAAATAGAGAATTGGTAAGTCCAATTGTCAGGATCTGAAAGTTGTATAGAAACAACGAATAAGATCATACAAACCCCTAATTATCTATAAGTTGCCATTATTTCGGCAGAAAAACAAGGATTAATGAAGTTAGCAAACCTCCTAAATTCCAGTTAAAGAATAAGGTTCAACAATAGATATCATCCAGGAAGGGTGTGCTAAATTTGTTAAATTATCAGGCTAGTTAAGTTCTGAATATATGGAATCATTCGAAGGAAATCGAATGTATCAAGATCAAATAGCTTATAAGCTAAAACCTATTTAAGGAGCTTGGCAGAGCTCGCAATACATTGCACACTAGTGACTGAAGGATGTGTTTCGCCAATAGGTCAAGAAACACTGTCACATAATGATATGCAGATCTATGATTGTATGAGCAACCTGTGTCGATTAAGGATCGACAGGATTAGAAGCTCAAAAAAAAAAAGATACAGGTATCTATTATAAAGGACAATTGGAGTGCCTTAGAGGCTCAAAGGTACTGGGAAAGATTAAGCCCAATATAAGGCAGAAATTACTTCCTTACTTTAACAAATCTCGAGGTCGAGATTTCTTTTAAGGGGGTGAGGATGTAGCACCTCGTAAATTCACGTCCTATAAAGTATTGACACGTGTCATATGGTTGAACGTGTGAAATAATGTTCTAGAAGGACTAAAGTTGACAATCATTGAAAGTATTTGAATATACGAGTTCTAAATGTCAACATTGAATAAATATATTGTACATTAACCCTACATGATGCTCATACCTTCAAACGAATAAATCATGGATCATACGAAGCTAAATATGAAGGAAAGTGAGAGATTACAAACTACAGGGGTTAAATGTGTCAACATGTTTAAGTTATACCTCTGAGTGACCTTTTGACAAACCCGAAGCTTTGTAACTGTTAATTATGCTCATTAGAATGCACGATATAAATTTCATAAAGTTTCGTTATCGTATGAGAAAGTTATGATCAAATTCGTATGCGAGGGGTTCAAAGCGTCAACGTTGAAGTTTAGGACTTTTCGGGTGACAATAAAGTTAACCGAGGGCTAAACAAAGTGGGTATATGTCTTGGAGCCCTTATATGACAAGTTGGAGGGTTCATAGTGCAAGAAATAAAGTCGTAGCAAAGTTTTGAAGAGCCAAGGACCATTGCATAAAAATAAAAAATATGAGATTCTGTCAGAGGAGGCCTCGCGCCACGCGAAGCCCCAAGGGGGGGTCTACGCGCCACACGAGGGCCTGTCTGATCCGAAATTCTTTGGTTCTTGCCTTCCATTTGCATTTTAACCGACTTATATCCGAGTTTCCACATCTTGCACGACCCCTAAGTGACTCCTAGACATTTAGGGACACTTGTTAGTGATCAAACATCAATGGTAGGCCTTGTTGTCAACAATCTCTGAAGTTAAGAACACTATATAAAGGCTTCGTGTGCAACCATTGTGATCACACCTTTCTCTTGCATTCCTGATCATTTCTGGAGCTCCAAAGCAGGTTCAAGTGGTCCCTAATCGTGCAAAGGACTTTAGTAAGTTTGCTTAACCTTTCTTAATTAAGTTTTAGCTTAGTTTTAGCTTAAAAGTCAAACCTTCGTAATTAACGGTTGACTTTAAGATTAATCACTAATGGTCCAGTGATTAGTCGAATCAAAAGTAGTTATAAGTTGGTAGTTATGTGGGTAATAAACCCTTAAAAGGGTTCCCCCTGATTCCCACTCTAACTAGGTCAAATGTCGGGTCAAACTTACTAATAAAAAGTCAACAGAATGTTTAATTTACAATTTATGCTTGATTAGCAATGTAGAACACATACAACCTGTTTGATCATTAATATAACTTAGAAATTAGTATAAGAACATGTCTAAACATGTTCAACCCGACAATTTTATGTATAGACCCGGTTCGGAACCGAAAGTCGCAAAGCTTGGACTTTTGTTTTGACTTCAGTTCTGACCCGTTTTGGTATGTTTTAGAAATACCTTAGAGCTTCATTTGGACCAGGTTACATGCTAGTATAACCCTCTGTGATTATACACCATGGTTCATTAGTTAACCTATTAATACGCATGATTCCGTTAATTGCTCATATGTTGACCATTATGCCCTTTTCACCTTAAAACGTGATTTTTGAAAATGTAAAAGAGTAGAAACCTTTGTCACTGATATATAAACTTCTACCCAAAGTTTGACATCAGTTTGAGGTGTAGTTTGAGAGTTATGCTCATTAGCGTAAATTGAAAGCTTTATGTTAATTAAACGACATAATTAGCGTATGGCCTATCTAAGCCTACTTTTTGATATCAAACTTATTACCCACTGATGTAATATATTATTTTGGGATTTTTGAAGATTTTTAATTAATTTTAGGCTGAGCATAACTTATAGTCGTAGGCTTAATCCGGTAATTGTCGGTTTTGCCCTTACGGGCTATAAAAGGAGTTTTACATATCTAATTGACTCCAAACCTTTTGCTACTGATTACATATGATAAATAAGTTATTTTAAGCCTCCTGGATTAATAAAAATATTAGCTTTATGTATAGAATCCGGAAATGGCTTCTAATCGCCTTTTTAAGCGTTTTTAACGCATAGTATGTACTAAGACTATTTTAAACATACAAGGGTTTATGCCTACTGATATTTGAGGAAAATTATAATATTTTAACAGTAAGCAAAAGTTGTTTAACCCAGACTTCGGTTTTGAGCTTTACGGCTTATGTGAAATTACCAAAATGCTCCTACGGTGCATAGTTTGGTCATAATTGATAAATTTCACATATATAATTTACCCTACTGTTATAACTTAGTAAAATAAGTATTTTTGCTGATTACATCAGACCTGTAACTCAGGTAAATACTTAAACTCTTTTATAACCTGTTAAATGACCAAACTACCCCTACGGGGCATAGTTTGTGTTTAAATTGTTTCGGGCATAATAAAAGACATATTACTGATGTCACAACATATATGAAGCATATTAACTTAGGAAACCTGTAAATGGCTCATATGTATACCCGTTACGCTTACCACGCGTTCGGTTCGGTTTATGTAACCAGTTTACATAAATTAGCCTAAACGGGTCAAACCTTATCGGTTTTATCTCAAAATCCGGAATGTGTATGAAATACCCATATTAAGCAAGTCTCCGAACTTTTCGGGTCTAAATCACATTCTATCCGGTCTTCGTTTAATTATGCGTTTGAACCGTATCTTTCGGTAAGACTAACCGGTCTAAGCTTAGGCTTAATTAAAGACCCGTTAGCATTCTAATTGGTTATTTATACCATCATTCCACACTAGAGTCTTCCGGTAAATTGTACCTACGCTTACTTAATTGAATACGGCTGAGTTATTAAAATTCTTGCTATTTAAGACAGGAGCTAGCTCAGGTAAATACTCTTAACTTATTTTCCCTATTACGGGCTTGGGATACGGTAATATAAATACCGCATGGTCAGGTATGGGATTCAAAGACCAATAAGTCGGGAAATCCAAATAACCTGTTTTAATTCGTATTGCTTGACTGAAACATTGGGGATTAATGCGACCGTGTCATGGATATCCTTGACTCATAAATTGCAATGGCCACGACCTAAGCACGGGGTGTAGGCATACACTTGACAGATGCCATATGTTTATTAATTAATTATACCCAATAAGGGATTCCCAATAAGGGAATAGTGGTGTGTCGGTTAATCATGAACCGGCATAGAACCGGGCCCGTATGTAGAGCAAGTTATGTAAAACTGATAACATGAAATATAGTTTGTCCCAAGTAAACAAGATTAATTTTGCCTCTGTGCATTTTAATCAAATTATAAAAGGTTAATTTTGCCTCTGTGCATTTTAATCAAAGTGTCAAAATATTTTGTGCCTGGTGCATCTAAATCAATTTTCTTAAACTCTTTTCAAATGAGTCAGTTGAGTGTATTTACCAGTGAAAACTGACGTATTTTTCAAAAGTCTAAGTGACAGGTACAAGTACGTAATAGGCTGGAAGCTGCTCAGGACGTTAATAAGGAATCTTGCAAGTTCTAGGCGTCTAAAGTCTGTTGAACAATATTTATGTTTTAAGATCCGCCTGTGGATCCTTTACTTTCCGTTGTAATACTTGATATTACTTTATATTCGGATTGTAATATAATTTATCTTTTGCTTCCGCTGTGCATTTATATATTGTGTTGTTTGACTATGATGATATCAACTACGTCACGATACTCCCCACCGGGCCCACCGGTGACACGTGGAAAGTCGGGGTGTGACAATTATGGTCTCGAGTCAACTTATTAAACATACTTTTCTGAAAACAGAAATTTTCGGTAACAAGGGACTCGAAACAGCCGTGACATTTAAAGGCTTTAAAATTTCTGTTTTCCAGATTTTTAATCCCAGAATAATGGATACGAAAACATAACTGATTTATCAACATATGCTCTGATACCACATGTTGGTTAGTTCTGTTTAAACATAATAGAAAACATGAATAACATACCTGTTACAGCAGACAGGCCAGCAGAGAATCCAGTCAGAGATGCAGCCATTGAGTTCGACATACTTGTCAGGATGATTTGGTTCCTCCTTAGGGTGTAAGGTGATGATGGTAATGAAACCGAAACTAGGGAGGAATCAGTTATGGAGAGAGAGCCGAATAGATGTTATGAGGGTTGTGAGATTGTCTAACTTGTGTAACCCTTTAACTCTCTAATAAGCTCCTTATTTATACACCTAAGAGGAAACCTAATTAGTTAATAAGGGTAATATGGTCCATCAACAATTACCAACTAATTATTAATAGGTTATTAATATATTTTGATCTATATAATATAAATGATTATAAAGGCTACAAGATTAAATATTACATTAATAATATATTTAATCTCACACAAACATGTGGATGATCAATGATCTTGCTTCAAAGATGATCATCCACATAGTTGTTGCACCATTCTTTGAGTGATTTTTATTGTGAGAATGGTGCAACAAACCGTTCTTTGAGTGATCTTTATTGTGAGAATTGTAGAGCAGCCATATGGATGATCAATGATCTTGCTTCAAAGATGATCATCCATATAGTTGTCACTTTAATCTAGTATACTTGTATTTAGTGATATCATTTTTGTACATGTATTTGGGTTAATTTGGATGTACTGGCATCGGTCAACTTGAATAAAATTGGTAGATAATTTGTTAACTGGTTTTTTTCTTTTTTAATTTATACACCAACAAATCAAATAAAATACATAAAAATGATGGCCTACAAGCACATGTATAGTTACAACAATGGTTGTACCCATAGGCGGATCTTAGAAGGGCTGTGGCAGGGCCACGGCCCGGGCAAGTTTTTCGGCCGTAGTGCTAATTTTCCGCATTTCGATCAAAATTTTTTATATATACTCTGTTTGGCCCTGGCTTGCCCGGGCTTTCTTTAGTGCCCGTGTCTTTCGGCCCTGGCAAGTTCAACGGGAAAGATCCGCCACTGGTTGTACCCCCTGCATACACGGGTTTTCAAAGTCCAATGTTTTTTTTTATTTCATCCATTTGACATGTTTAAGACTAAGCATTAGCACAACCCAGATCCATCTATTTTAAGCAAGATTTGTGCAATTGTTACTAGAAGGTTATAAAGCGACTTATCTCCACTAGAAAGATTGAGTTTCATACCTTCACATTCTTATTCGATCGAGTATGTGGCACAAATAATCATTAGGGCTCAACACCCGTCTTCACTTTGATTAACCGGGCCCGTCGATCAAGGTTGCAGAGAAAAGTACTACACAGCGTGTCACACCCCGATAATTCCACGTAGTACCGGTTGGCCCGGTGGGAAGTATCGTGACGTAGTTGATATCATCATAGACAATTAATCACAGTTTAATGCACAGCGGAAGTCTAAAATAATATATTACAAACCGAATTAAAAGTATAATAAAATATTACACAACGGTTGTAAATGGATCCACATGCGGATCTAAAATAGAAAGAAAACATTGTTCAACAGACTTAAAGTATCACAAGCTTGCAAGACTCTTTATTTAATACTCAGGAGTTTCCAGCCCATTTCGTGTAGTACCTGCACTTAATCTTTTTAAAAAATACGCCAGTTTACACTGGTAAATACAAATAACTGACTCTTTTGAAAAGTGTTTATAAAACTGGTTTGGTTGCACAAGGCATAAAGTCTTTTATAACTTGGGACAATTATTTAAAATAATCTTGTATACAGATTTATATGTTTGTCGTACGTTCAGGACCGGAATAGAAGAGCCAGCACAAAATTAATAGACACATCACTAGTATAAGCCCACAAGAAGTTTCCTCACGAGTGAGATACTGATTTACATACGCAACTGTCAGGTGTATGCCTACACCCCGTGCTTAAGTCGTGGCCATTTCAAATGAATGAGCCAAGGATATCTAGGACACGGTCATATTAACCCCCAAATGCTTTGTATCAAACACAACAGATTAAAACGGGTTATCTCAATGATTTAACCACTGATCGATTAAATATTCAATACCCGACTAAGCGGTAATAATTTACCGTATCCCAAGCCCGTATACGGGAAAATAAGTTAAAAGTATTTACCTAAGCTAAAAAGTAATTTATTCTCAGTTGTATTTTCAAATCAGCAAGTACAGGGAGCTTTTACTGGGCTCCTAATCTGGAACGAAGGTTTTCATAACCTATTAGATTCCTAACGGGTCTTATTTAAGTTATAACTTTGACCGGTTAGTTTTAAAGGAAAGCTTACGGTACAAAACGCAAGATTAAGCAGTGACCGGATTGGAATGTGATTTAGACTCGACAAGCATGAAGACTTGCATATAATGGGTAAACTAAACACATTCTGGATTTTGAAGTAAAAATGATAAGGGTTGACCCGTTTCGGCTAATTCATGCAAACTAGTTACATAAACCGTACCGAACGCGTATATGCATAACGGGTAACCGGATGAGTCATATACATGTTCCAATAGTTATTATGCTTAAAATATGTTGTGATATCAGTAAAATATCAACAATTATGCCCCAAATGTATTTAAGACCAATTTAAGTCCCGAAAGGGTATTTTGGTCATTTTAAAGTTTATAAAAGAGGTTTAAACATAAACTGAGGTTCTGATCTAAAACATTCTGTAAAAATATTTATTTTATGTTGTTATATCAGCAAGATATCATACATATGTGTGTTTAATCATTTATGGCCAAACTATGCACCGAATGGGCATTTTGGTCATTTCACATATGCTTTTAAGGTAAATTTAGGAAATCTGAGTTCAAGACTTTTACTTACTGTTAAAGTATAAAAATTTATTTTACAAATCAGTAGGTTACAAGTCTTAGGTGCTAAATGTGGTTTTAAACCATACTATGCGCCTAATTTGCATAAAAGTCGGTATTTGACGATATTTGATAAGTTTAAGGAAATCTGAATATTTTCATTAATTTATAAAATCAGTAGAAAAAATTTTGACATGTAAATGATGTGTAAAACTCATTTTATTAGCGAAAAGGGTATTATCGTCAATTACCGAGTCCATGCAAGAACTCTATGTTATGGTCAGTATAAAATTTGATAAAAATTTCTAAAAATCCCTAAATATTTCACAACAGTGGGTAGCAAGTTTGGTGCCAAAAATTTGGTTCAAATATGATTTATGCCGAAAATGCAATTTAATTAACAAAAAGTTCTATTTTACGATATCTTGCATAACCTTAGTACGGACCTTTAGGAACCTTTTTCTAGTAAAATCCCCAATTAATGAAGTCGCCGGAAAACTCATTTTTTTCACCGGAAAATTTCGTTTTGGCTAGAAAACTCAACTTTTTGGCCGGAAAACTTAACGTCTTCGTCCTAAACCTCTTTGTAACCTTAGATCGGACCTTTAGAAACCCTTTTCTGGCCAAAAACGATTTTTCCGGCGACTGGAGACTATCGGCGTTAGGGTTCTATTAATCCGGGTCCATTGGTTGCCAATATGCCAATAGTTGGGACTGGCAGTGGTTATTCTTGAAGTTGGGACTGTTGGCGACCAACTGCGAATAGTTGGGATTATTAAAATCCAATATTCCGTTATAATATATCTCCATCCTAATATAAGATCCGATTTTAGAAAACATTGCATATTTATTAGGGTACCCTTACCCACCCTAAACGGGTAACTAATTACTATGGGTCGCTCAACATTACCAATAATGCCCTTACTTCAAGCAATAACTTCTGTTTCATACTTTTTTGGTCCCGCCTGAACTGTGTGTCCACCTAATAAAACGTAATGAACGTTGTCATTTCAAGATCAATAAACGTGAATATTATACAATTCTTGATAAGTTATATATATGGATAAACACCTACCTCAAGAAACCAAACAAATTCATTAGATTTTTTTATTTCATTAATTTTTTATTTTTTATTTTTTTTATTGTAATATTTCATTTCAATCACCAGAGCAAATTACATAAGGATAGTAGGTAGACGAGCAACAAACTGCGCCGCCATCCCCCTTTTGATCATTAGGTTTGGAGTTATTTTTATGATCAAAATCCCATCTTCGTTCAAAAGGACACATAAATGGCCCTTGAGTAATTCTGGTTTTGTTCCTAGAGCCGTTGGTATTGTCCTGTAAGATAAAGAATATATAGTTATATACTTAAAATTGGTAGACGATTAACAAAAAATACACGCTCACCTTGACTTTGTCGGTATGTTGACCCCACTTGAAAGATCCAAGTGTAGTGTATTTCAATGCAAGTTCCGTAACCACTTCAGATTTGTTGAAATTGGAACCGGAGTTGAATGGGTGCAACTGAAGCAGCATCATTTGCTTGCTAAATGAGTCCAAACAATCAAATATGTAAAAATGAATTGATTAGGATTCAAAAGATCAAATCATACACTATACTACATGAATCATTTTACTGCTATACTCTAAATTATATGGCACTGCTTAAGAAAAGAAACAACAGAAACTAAAAGAGGATGACCAATTTAAATACCCATGCTATCAAAATATATTGTACAATTCCAAAAAAAAAAAAGGATAGCTCAATGGTATCGTGATAGATCCTTAAAAGATATACGACATCATTACTATTAGTTATTACTAAGAAAGCTAAGTATCAACCTATAACACAAGTCTATTTAGAAAAAAAAAATTCACATTTTTAACCATCATTTAAAAAAAATCACATTTGTAACCATCATTTACACATACAGATATACATACTTATTACCATAAATTATTTGAAAAAATACATTTTATTTTAAAAGTTAACTTTTAAAAATGATACTTATCATATTTATTTAAATTTCAAAAATTAAGTAGGGATAAATGAGAATAAATGTATTTTAGGTGGGAAAACACCATCATTTACACATACCGATATACATATACTTATTACGATAATTTATTTGAAAAAAAAAATACATTTTATTTTAAAAGTAAATTTTTAAAATTGATACGTATCATATTTATTTAAATTTCAAAAATTAAGTAGATATAAATGAGAATGAGAATAAATATATTTTAGGTGGGAAAACTCTATAAAGATCACCCCATAATGTGATAAGTGTTTCAAATCTGATTTCTATAAATTATATGTATAGATTTTTAAAAATGTAGAACTTTTTTAATAAAATCTAAGCATATAATATATTTTAATAACATTAAAAAAGGTTAAAAATAGCAATTGGTAAAAAGGGAACAAAAGCAAAGACAAACTAACAAGGTTAAACAATAAAATAAATGTTTTTGGTAGGAATGCATTTAGGGGGACGGGGCACTACCCGGGTAGACAAAATCGTGTTTTAACCCTTACCAGCACACCGCCGCCATCTATGCGGGTTAGGTTGGCTAGTAGAGAAAGTCGTGTGACATTTGCGTGGATCGAGGAATATTTGACCGTTGTCAAATATTTTTGACCGTTTGGTATTTAAAAAAAATCAAATTCAAATATTTTATTCATCACCAACTCACATCTCCTAGTCAAAGGACCGCCTTTTGGAACCGGGTTCACCGCCAATTTTGTGTCCACATTGGTGAAACCAACCGAACCGTGGATGAATTAGATTCACATTTTGCATTTATCCATTACAAGATCTCAAGATTCCATGGTAGGTTCGTAAATGTGCCAAATCCCCATAACGAGCTCTCGGAGGAGGAAGTTATTCAAGTGGCACTTATCGACTACAAACACCACTACGACGAGGACTTTACCCATATAGCGATGTGTCGTATTATTTCGACCTATGTTTAAGTTTTAAGTTTTATTTAAATTTAAAAAAAAAGTTTGTGGCTAAGGTAGGCGCCGCCACCACTTACTAGTTAATGGGTACTTGACGCACTTTTTGATGTGGCGAATAATGGTTGGTCGGGGCTATAGTGCTTACCCCCTAGAGTGCCCCTTCCCCCTTAACTTGTATCATGTAGGTAGGTTGGTGGTTTTTTTTGGTGCGGAGATTGTTGCGTTATCGTTCTTGATTGAGAATTTGAAATTGAACATATTGGTTTGGCTAGTTTTCTCTCTATCCGGTTGATTAATAAAATTTGTTGGTCCAAAATAAATCTGTCCTCGTGCTAGATGTCTCATAATACTCCGTTGGATGGTCGTTAAAAAATTATGATTACCCCTTTTCTTGATTGCAAGTTTATACTCTTTAACTTTATCGCAAACTACAAAACAAAAGCACATCTGATTGACTCTGACAACCGGTTATAGCAAAACGTAATCTGAATTTTAATCATCGGTTCGAAGAAGCTCGCAGCTACATCAGGGTCGATGATTTACTAAAATGGTTGGTCGAATAGGGAAGTGTCACGCAGCTGCGTGGCACTATTCCCTCAAACTTCCTTTTGTATATGTAGGTAATTAGTTGATGCCCCGCCCGCGTTGCGGGGCGATGGCCGAATAATAAGCGAGTGTTAGTCAGCTCATTGACACGAAAAACAAATAAATCGAGTCAACCAATTAAAACAAAAGACTTTTATAGTTTTGATAAAAAAAAAACTAAAACAATGGCAATATTGTAATTTTTAACTGAGGGAAAGTTGTATTTTTGACTGGGGTAAAATCGTAATTTGGCAAAAGCTAAAATAATAGCAGTACTGTAAATTTGAACCTGGGGCAAAATTGTAAATTTTCACAGGGGCAAATTCGTAATTTTTAACTTGGGGTAACAACGTAATATAAATTTGAACTAAGGACACAATCATAATTTTAAGCTTGAGGCAAAAGCACAATTTTATTTTGAACCGAGGGCAAATTCGTAATTTTGAGTTGGGGGCAAAAACATAATTTTATTTTGAACTGGGGAAAAAACGTAATTTTGAATTGAGGGCGAAATCACAATTTTTAAACGGGAAAAAATCACATTTTTGAACAGAGGGCAAAATCGTAATTTTTAAGTGGGGGCAAAAACAAAATTTTATTTTGAACTGGGGGGGGGGGGGGGGGGGAGAAGGTAATTCTGAGCTGAGGGCAAAACCACAATTTTATTTTGAATGGAGGGAAAAATCATAATTTTGAGCTGGGGACAAAAGCGTATTTTTATTTTGAGTTGGGGCAAAACCGCAATTTTAAAGAGGGACAAAAACATGATTTAGAATGGATATAAAATAATAAACTAGTTGGTCCAATGGAAGAGTGCCAGGCAAAGTCGTAATTTTGAATTGAGGGCAAGATCATAATTTTGAGATGGGGACAAAAGGCGTAATTTTATTTTGAGCTGGGGGCGAAAACGTAATTTGAAAATAGATATAAAACAATAAACGTGTTGGTCCAATTGCCTGGCACTATTCCCCCATTTGGTTTTTGTATATGTAGGAATTTTGAGATGGGGACAAAAGACGTAATTTTATTTTGAGCTGGGGGCGAAAACGTAATTTGAAAATAGATAAAAAACAATAAACGTGTTGGTCAAATGGGGGAGTGCCAGGTAGCTGTCTGGCACTATTCCCCCATTTGGTTTTTGGTGCACTATTCCCCCATTTGGTTTTTGGTGCCTGACACTATTCCCCCATTTGGTTTTTGTATATGTAGGAATGAAGCAGTCAAGTCTGGCGTACTGATTATTGTTTGCAAAAGTCTTTCATTTTGAACCAACAGATGGGAAGGGATAGAATTCTTTCCATTATTCCTCGACATCTCCACCCACCTTCAGAATTTTTGCCATGTCTCTCATTCAAGAACTAGACCACCTCAAAATCCCACTTGAACACGTCAGATTGGCCACCAACAACTTTTCCGATGATAACTTCATCGGTCAAGGTGGATTTAGGAGGGTCTACAAAGGCCAACTCCCCCTCTCCGCCACCAGCTCCGGCAAGCCAATAACGTCCATTGCTGTAAAACGCTTGGACGTTAAGGGCTTGCAAGGACAACATGAGTTCTTGATGGAGATTGTCATGCTCTCTAGTTACAAACACGATAATCTTGTCTCTCTTGTTGGATTCTCTGATGAAAGTGATGAGAAAATCATTGTTTATGAGCACGAGGTTCGTGGAAGCCTCGATAAGTACTTGGCCACCACGGATCTCACATGGGTGCAACGGCTTCATATATGTCTTGGTGCGGCCCGTGGAATTAATTACCTTCATAATGATGTCGGAGAGGGGCACAGGGTGTTACATCGTGACATAAAGAGCTCGAATCTCTTGTTAAACGAGAACTGGGAAGCTAAGATTTCCGATTTTGGATTATCTAAAATAGGCCCAACGAATCAGGAGTTTACTTTTCTTGTCACGAATGCTTGTGGCACACTAGGTTATATTGATCCCCTATATGCAACGACCGACGTGCTTACAAAAGAATCTGACGTGTACTCATTTGGCGTGGTGTTATTTGAAGTCTTGTGTGGAAGGCTAGCGGTGATTAAAACATTTAACGACGAGCGTCGCTTTCTATCTAAATTGGCAAAACTTCACTACAAAGAGGGAAAATTGGATGAGATCATCAACCCCAATCTACGAAAACAAATGACACCAAATTCGTTACGAACATTCTCAAGGATTGCTTATCAGTGCTTGAAAAACGAACGAAAAAAACGCCCAACAATAGGATTAATCGTCGAAGAACTACAAAACTCATTGGAATTTCAAATTGTAAGTTTATAACTTTCGTTAATTAGATTCAAATCAATATTCATACTTTATATAATTTGATGGTAGGGTTGTCAAAGAATCACGCGAATCGGGTTATGGGGATCGAGCACAGGTGGAAATCCATGGTCATTGCAACTTGACAACAATCAAAAGCTTAGGAAGATAACCATAGATTACAAGGATTGGGTTTATTCCCTCATTTTCACCACTCAAGATTTCAATGGTTTGTTGCATTCCTCTAAACGCTATGGTAGAGATAGTGGTTGGAGAGGTGGCATAATTTCTGAGGTGACAAATCTTATCCAGATTCAAAAATGTTACATTTTCTTTTTAATTTGAAAATTTTGTCAACTTGTAGAGTAATTCTGATAATTAATCAAATTGTTTTCTTTTGACATAATAATTATTTGTTATCTCAGATCAACTTTGATACCGATGAAAAAAATATAGGGATACTTGGAACAGTTGGACTAACCACCGGACGACATCCAGGCATAACAGTAATATCGTCGTTGGGTTTTGTAACGAATAAAAAAACCAACTGCCCTTTTGGTAAGGAGACTGGGACTCATTTTTCAGTACCATGGGATGTATGTTCGTTTGCAGGGTTTTATGGTCGTGCCGGGCTTTTTATGGATGGTTTGGGTTGCCTTTTAAAGGGTGTCATGTGAATATTTCTTTGTGGTAGTGGTCTAGAACCGATCGGCGTAAGCAGACCCGCAAGAACCAAATATATATCCTGACAAGACATTCACTAGTAAATCGCAAGCAAGCCTGTTCGGGCTAACAGAGTTCGTGTACAAATATGGGCCTAAAATGTTAATAACTTTTTCGAGTTACGGATCCAATAATCCACTTTTCCTTTAACATAGTTCATCCAACTTTTTGCTTTAGTATCCAAAAATGTAATAGTTATTATTATTATTTTATTTATTTTTTTGCAAAGTGAAATTTCTGTGTTGTCAATGTATTGGCGATCCCTTTCAGATTTATCGGTTTAGTGTATCCGTTCATAAGATGTAAAATGTTATCTTAACTGTTAATCAGTTATTGACAAGTTTCATGTTTCCTTATTTAACGTTTTATTAAAATTTATTAAGTTTATAAAGAGAGTGCAATATTTTCTATAGAAAATGTTGCAGAATTTCTAAGGCTGCAGGGTATGGGGGTCGTCCCCATACCGTCGAGCTCCGGCGACGACAGCTACGCCATCCCGCCCCCTCCCGTCCCCGTCCCCGTCCTATCCGTCTCATAGTCGACGTTGGCGACGAAGCAAATAAGGTGGGCCCCTCTCCAAAAGTAGCCGTTTGAAATAAAAAAAAAACAAAAATGAGTGATTTAGGTGGTGTTTGTTTTTTGGCCAGAAGCACTTCTGGCCACTTATGTCTGCGTCGCGTAGACGCGCGCAGACGTTTGAGGTCTGCAGCTCGTTTGTTTTCCGGGAGAGTTTCTCACCAAAAACGTCGGCCTCACCTCTTCCCCACGCAGACTTGGGTTCATGTCTGCACACCCCTGCAGACCTCTTCTCCCTCTTCTCCCTCCAGCCGACACCACCTCCTCTGCCACCACCTCCACCTCCGACACCACCTCCACCTCCGACACCACCTCCTCTGCCACCACCTCCACCTCCGACACCCATCTCCTCCGACACACCACCTCCTCCAACACCCATCGACCTCCACCTCCGCCGCAATCATCATCGTCATCATCTGTTATCATCATCGTCATCATCGATCGCAAACAAAACCCCCACCAAAAAACACACAGACCTGAGCAAATCGAAACCCTAAATCGAAACCCAAATCGAAACCCTAAATCGCGACGGCGCCGGTGAATGTGGTGGTCGTCTCGTTTCAGTTCAGGGTTGGGTTCGGGACGGTTTGGTTCGGTGATGATGATTGATGACGGTGGTGGCAGTGGGCTCAGGAGAAATCGACGGTGAAGGAGGTGGAAGTGAGATGGTGGTGGTGAGTGTTAGGTGGTGGTGGTGGAGGTTGCGACGGGGGTGGTGGTTGCGACGGTGGACGGTGGATGGTGGTCGTCTGAGGTGGTGGTGGATGGTTGTGGTGGTGGTGGTGGTGGTAAATCAGCAAAGAGAGAGACAGAAGTGTGGTGTGTGTTGTGTGTGTTATGTGTGTGTTTAGAAGAGGTTTTGTAGAAGTAAAAAAACAAACCCGCTTCTCCTTGAAGACTGCAGACCTTTGGTCCACATCTTCTCCTGCAGATGTCTGCAGATGTGGTCCGCAGACTGCAGACCTTTTCCTGCAGAAAAAACAAACACCACCTTAGTGAATCTTGCATATGGGTGTTGAAATTTGGAAGAAACCCTAAAAGGGTTTGAGCAAATCAAGCGGCAAAAGGTGTAAAGATTCACTAAATGGAGGGATAATGGGTGTAAAAGGTGAAATGGGAGCAATGCAGGAGAAGATGCTTACCATACAAGTGGTTATGCAGTATGTACAACTTTGAAAATGTTTGGAAATTGTTGGAAAATGGAAGGCTTCTTTTGTGACTTGAAAGAAATGGTTAGATTTGGTACATTTGAGTTGAGGGAGTGCGAATGGTGACGGTGGTGGTACGGTGGTGGCACGGCGGAGATGCGGCGGCGGAGCAAGCGTGGGGGAAAGTGGTGAGAAGCTTTATGGAAAATAATGTTTTTTTTTGTTTGATAGATAATGGTAAAAGCTTTATGGAAAAGCTTTATGGAAAACACCTCCAGACTTAATTAATGTCCTTTTTTTTGTTTGATATTCTTTAATGGTAAAAGTTTTATGGAATATAATATATTTTTTTAATTATATATGTTTTGATGAAAATATAGAATAAATTAAAAGGTTATACAATCGATAGTTCATTATTTGTTAAAAAAAATAGAAGATTAAAAAAATAAAAAACATAAAAGTGGTGGGGTAGGATCATCTAGGACCATCCTCCATAACCTCTAGTTTTGTGGGATGGACCATCCTTGGGAGGACTATGACGTGGCGCCTACGTGGCGGATCATCCTCCCTTGGAGGACCATCACCATACCCTCTAGCCTAAGGCTACTCGGTGTGGGAGGAAGGTAGTCCTCAAAGGATTCTCTGCCACGTAGGATGGGTGTGAGGATGGGGGAAATGAAGGATGGGCCTATGAAAATATGAAATACGAGTCCCCCTTCCACTGATAGTATTAAGATATTTTCCTATATGATTGCTTTGACCACTCTAGGTAGGGGCCGGGTGAGCAGAAAACCGAAATAAACCCGTAACCAACAAAATCGAACCGAAACAAAAACCGACGGTTCGGTTTTTGAATTTTTAATAACTGAAAATTTCGATTCGGTTTTCAGATAACCATTTTCTAAAACCGAATAAACCGAACCGAACCAATAAGATACAATTCATATATTTTTATGTTTAAGTTTGAATTGTTTAAGTGTTTAACCCAATGCTAGTAGAAACTATTAATCTTATTCTTGAATGTTAAGTATTTATAATAAAAATATTACATGTTTATTTATAATTGAGATGATTTTTTTATTGCCTACAAAAAAATAACAAAATTTAATCTAAAAATTAAATGATCTTCACATTATTATAAAAGAAAATGTCTTAATAAAAACTTTAAAGGAACATAAAATAGATTAGAAGGTTAGGTTTATGGAAATAATATTAATTAAAGAGGTTAACTATAATCACTTAAATGTAAACATATAAAAAAGGTTTTTATATTTTAAATTATACTTTTTATTATTTGAATCTTACATAATGTTGTTATAAAAACCGAAATAATCGAACTGAACCGGCGTAAAAACCAATAAAACATAAACTGAAAAAACCGAAGCCGAACGGTTTTAAAAAACCAAAAACCGACATTTCGGTTTCGGTTTTAGTTTTGCCCAAAAACCGAACCGAACCGTACACACCCCTAACTCTAGGTCTGTAAAATAATGACGCCAGAGGCACAACTAGGCTAATTAATGTTAGGAGCCCGTTGCACTCCTGAAGACCAAAGGCAAACCGACCGACCGATAGACCAACGCTAAGTCCAACTCGAGTTTTTAAATGACAACAACTAAAATATACCCTATTTTCACACACACGTATAAATAATCCATGTCAATTAGTAAAAAAAGAAAGAAATAGTTCATAGATTTTAGATTATATTAAAACGAACCAAACATTCGGCGAACAGCGCGTGGCCTATTTATCTACCGCTATTATGTGATTTCCTACTTATTGAAATAGATTTTAATAAATATTATGTCTAAAAGAAAAGAAAAAAAAAACTCATAATTATATATTATATTCCGTTTTGTAAGCTTAATAGTCTTGGATGATTGATTTTTGAGTTTGAGTTATATACTTAGGTTCTAGGAGATTAATGCTTAAACTCTAAACTTGCATACCATGTATTGATTATTAATATTTGAAATTTCATTTTTATGTATATTTTTATATACTAAAAAAACGTTCTATGACGTCATTCTGGTTAAGTAACAAGTATGGTTTTCAAAAATTTTAAAAGAAAAAGGTTTATGCAAATGCCTAGAAATTCAACCATGCTAGAGTGCACCATACGAATTTGAGCAGAAAACAGTGAACATTAGGAACTTTCCTTTTGGTGGGCGCTCATCAGTTCATACTGGACTTTCATTTTTTTTTTTTTTTAAGTAAACTTCATTAAACATTAAACATGCCTCCGACCCAATCGGGCAAAGGCAAAAACATACAAACGCGCCCCCAACCTAAACGGGCAAAAGGCAATAAATTACAACACATAAAAAGGAGATTTACACCTTTCCTCCCAACAAATGGACTTAGACCTATTCCTTAACCAAAAAAAGCTTCTAGATTTGACTTCTCTCAAAACATCTTGCGGACTATTTTTTATAATTTGAAAAATCCTCTCGTTTCTTCCTTTCTAAATACAATACCACGTGCACTTCCATAAAATCTTTAACCGCGAAGATGCATGTATAGCGGAGGTATATCACACCAAACAATAAAACTCATCCAAACACGATTCGAGAATTGCATTTCAGTGGCACCGAATTACACTATTCAAAAACATTCGACATACAAAATCACCTAAATATTTTAGGCTCTATCTTGTTGAACTCTAATTCTCAATCTTATGACTGAAATACCATATAAGTTACCAAAATTAGAGAAGTATTTTAGGCTCTATCTTGTTGAACTCTAATTCTCAAACTTAATTGAGGTAAGATAAAAAAAAATCCTAAACAAACATCCCTTGACAACATTTATATACAAGCTGTACTACCACTAAATTAACTCAAAATTCATAATATGTTATATGCATTCAAGAGATCAAATGCAAATGTATATCACTTGAAACAATTACCCCGAAATGTAAGGAATTCCTAAGTTTAGAACTATAGTTTTCCCTTATTCTCTTATGTGGTTTCTAGTTTAAAAGCTTACAAAAGAAGATAAAAAAAATGCAACCATTTACCATCATCAGTTAAATCATGTATCGTTCGCTCAATCAACTTTAGATATCAATCAATCAATCAATCATACCCAGTAAAATCCCACAAATAGCAGAGCTATTGGCAGGGTCTGGGGAGGGTGGGATGTAGGCACACCTTACCCCTATCCCTAGGGATAGAGAGGCTGCTTCCAGTGAGACCCTCGGCTCCAAAACACCCAGGAAAGAAAGAGGAAAAAATATAGAACATGAGGTGTATGTGTGTGTGTGTGTGTATGAAGCTACCAATATAACATGAGTGGTAAAAGAGTGCATGGTAAACAAGACAAATATAACAACACAAACAGCCTATACAAATATAAACATATCTACTACTATACACTACCCCTAAAAGCACAATTGAACCATCTCCTAGAAATCTTTAACCTTAATCCTCCGTCTCCACGAGCTCCTATCATGGACCATGTTCTCAGAGAGGTGCAATTTTTGCAAATAAGAGAATAGGCAAGTTGGTCACACAAAATAGGAGAAGAGGCATTAAATTTAGAAATCCAAAAAGAACCAATAAGAAATAGACAAGTAAACAGGGCGGACAGATGTGACAACTATAGAGGTGACACGAAAGCCGAATATAGCACAACGAGGTCCACAACACACCAATCTAATAATTACATGGTAAAATGCCGGCTCTATCTTAGCTAGCGGGATAAAGGAGCCGACTTTATTTAGCCGATACATAAAAAGAGGGAACTAAGTTTTTAGCAGGAACTAAAGGAACTAACTCTATCTTAGCCGACACAGAAAAAAAGGAGCCGACCAATCTAATAAATACACATGTAAAGTGACTGATTTATTTTAGCCAATGTGCTAAATTAAAGGAGTCTACTCTTTCTTGGCTGGAACAGAAAGCGAAGAGGCTTCCTTTTCGGTGCCGGCCAAAATAGCGCCGGCACACTACACGTGCACAACTATTAGATTGATTGTTTTGTGGACTCGTGGGCTCGTGAACCTTTTTCGAATTTAGTTCTACGGTTCCCACATTTGCCAGGCCCGCTTACTTGTCTATCTTTGATTGGTTTTTTAGGATTCCTTATTTTAGATATGAAAAAAAAAATGCAATGCCTATTATGCTATATTTGTTAGTACAATGGGTCAATGCCTATCTCTGATTTTCCCCTAAAAAAGCAGGTGTGGGTTTATAACCCTGCTCCTGCCCACACGTAGTAGAAAACCAAACTGGATTTATATTTTAGGTACTGACCAAGAGGGCAAAAAGTGCTCTTAGTGACTTTCATAGCATTTGCGTATCAGACAATCCATCCATTTTTTTCCCTATATAAACCTTATATTACATGGCATTCCTTCCTTCATACTATAACAAGTTTTTACTATTTTTTCGGTCGAAAACCACAGGCAAACACCAACGGTTCCCGCTAAAAGTTGTAAGGATTACATAGTTTTGATATCATCTTCTCAACTTTTTACTTGCATTTTAATTTGTTGTTTTTAACATTTTTCAGCAAACAACAACATGACGACACCAATGACACTTACACTACAAATTGAAGACTTTTGTAACTGTGGAGGATGCATAAAAAAGGTGAAGAAGACACTTAGTAAAATTGGTGATGTCAGATTGTTAGCAACCGATCCTAGTATAGGAAAATTCACAATCTTAACTACTAAACACCCTCAAGTAATAGAATATGCACTTAACCAACCATTTCCTAAAAAGAATGTCAACGTGTCACAAGAAATCAGCCACTCGGATCCACCATCACCGTCACCACCACCATCTCCGTCACCACAAATTGATATCAGGCCATTTGCACCGCCTATTCCCACAAATCCTTATCAGGTTTATTGGAACCCTCCAGCTGGGTACCATGCAGGTTACGATTATTATCCTCGTGGTTATTAATCTTGCATGTTCTTTGAGTGATCACTTGATTATAATCTATTTATGGTTTTTAATTTATAGTTACATAATGTATTCGTTTTTGTATCCATTTTTTATTGTGCTCATATAGCTAGCTAGCCTATGCATGTTGTTGTTTTATCTAATAATCTTGTATATATACTGGGATTGATGTACTTTTAGTATGAGCTATCAAGGGGTTAAGGCTTGTTTAACCCCAACAATAATCATCTGATATGTTTACTTAAAATGTATGGGTTTTTTTTTTCTCTTACACACTAAACACATAGAGGCATGCAACGTACGTACATGGTGTACACAAATATTTTTATTTTATACGTACATCATATTTTTATTTTAACCTCAATGCACTGTCGTGCCTTCCGGATAGTGTTCACGGGATTCGGCCTTAGGTAAGGGTTTTCACCGATTCGGAGGCGAATGTATACCGATGTGGTGAATTTCACCAGTAGCCCATTTGAAGAATTCGTTGGTCGTTAAAAAAACGTTTTAACCACCAATTTACTCGACTAAAAGTATCAAGTGTCATATCTTCAAATGAATATTTAAGCACTAATGAACATTGTAGTTCATAAAATTATTTATTAATTACCTTTCTATATTTGTATGCATCATACGAAATAGTACTAAGCAAATTATACAATAGGACGGGGAATTGATATGGCTAGATGTGTAGACACACAACACGTATATAATAGGATGTGAAATGAGTTAATATAAAATTTTAAAATATTAGTACTATCGGTGGAAATCAATACCATGATCTATTTTTTTAAAGAATGGGTCATCAAAATAACCTTAAAGTCAACGGTTCAGTTTGAGTCTACTTAATTTATTCAATTAGTGATTAGAAGCTTACAAAATGAAAAAACTTTGTTTAACATAACCACTCATGACCATTGTTTGTTTCCACTCCTTGCTAGTTTTCACCGACATCACCGTGACCGCTTTTCCACCACTGCTACTCATCAAGGCCCAAGTTTTTCAGTGTAGTGAAATCGGGTAGGATTATATCCACAGTCTCTCATTAAGGCTTAATACGTTGGTAGTGAACTAGTGATGTCAATAAAGTTTTAGTTGCGATAAAACGTCTTGATAAAATTATAAAAAAAATAAACTTGTAGTGGTGGTAGTGGGTGTTTGGTGGTGGAGGTGTGGTGGTGGTAGTGTTTGTTTGAGGAGAGAGAGAGAGATATAGGGGTGGTAATGATGATGGTGATTTGGGAAAGAAGTGGAGGTGGGACCCACAGAATTATTTGTTTTAATTAAACTATTTTCTATTTATTATTATTTTTTTAATTAGTAAGGATACTTTGGTAATTTAATACAAATTTAACTGAGAAATCTAACCTAAATTAAGGGTATACAGTGTGGTGCGGGAAAGGAGTTCGGCAAGGGGGTTTGCCGCACGGCAACACCGCCGCCGACCCTCCTTTGCCGATCGGTTTCAATGTCGCTCGGGGTTCAAACGTCGTTGCGGTGAAACGAGGGTATGAGAGAGAGAGGGTAGTGTGGGGTGGGGTCCATTCCAATCTCAACCAATCACGCATGTTTTCCCTTTTTTTTTAAAAAAAAGTTTACCACTTCAGCAAGTGTCTAACTATTGCCAACACTTTTCAGCATAGTTTAAACACTTTTCACTGATTGACGTGGCGCACTCTGATTGGTTGATTTTTTAGTTTGGCACTCTCAAGTGTCTAACCACTCCTTATACCCTAATGATAATAACCACACGAGTGCAAAAATTACAAACACTGAGACCAAATGTGTAATTATTAAACCAATAGGACTAAATCTACAATATTTGTAAACCACAGGGACCAATCAAACATTTAACTCTTACTTCTATTTTCTAGAACTTGATGTTACATGTTAAGTAATCTTATGCTTACACTTTAACTCAAATAACAAAAAAAAAAAGGTTTAGGCAAATGTCCAGAAATTTTCCTCACAAATTTGATAAGTAAACTGTAAATCACAAGAAAATATTGTGAAAAGATTGAGAACATTTATTTCGCAATCATACCGCGTTATCCATAGTCCACACGTTGTGGAAAATAGTTAAAAAAAAAAAACTTTTTAAACCCCCTAAATAGTTATCTTCCCTATATAACCAGCAGTTTCCTGTTATAATTTTATCAAACCACAAAACATTTTCACCGGCGAGAATCTCCCTCCAGTTAGCCGCCGGCGAACGCCAACTGTTCACGTAGAAGGTAAAATTTTCTTGCATGGTATACATTTAATTTGCAGTTTGTAAATTTAGTAATAAGTTTACTACAAATATTTGATTAGTAAACATCTCCTCTCTTAGTTTTTTAGAGTTAAATAACCTTTCATATATGATATATTCTCTTATCATAGTTGTGAGACGATAATTATGTTTCGGTCGCGTTTATAGTTATGGTATTGGTATTCAAGTGTTCATCAATGGAGTATTGAGGATAGGAGATGAAGGAGGTAGGAATTGGAAAGGAGAAGATGAAGTTGGTACTTGGTAGCATTTGTTTTGCTTTTTAAATTGTTTTTGGTATTTTTTTTATTAAGGATAATAATATATTAACCTTAAAAAATTAAAGATTTTCAAACATGTCAACGTTGTTAATTAATAAATGCATCAAACAACTAAATATTATCGTGTCTCAAATTAATATATTTACCGATTAAACTCTTACATGTTTTTGAAAACAAAAAAAAAACAACACCTCTTACTATGTTAATAATTTGTTCAAACTTCAAACCAAACAATAATGCATGATTTAGAGACATGACGTCATATTAAAATTTAAAAAATATATTGTCACCATAAGGTAATTATCTCTTGTGGGGAGACCAAGATTCAATTCTTAGGAGGTGTAAGTATTTAAGAGGAAAATTAGTCGTTCAAAAAAATATCCATAGATAACATCGCACTTTCACATATAAAAAAGTATGAAAAAATTAAGACATGTGTTAAATGTTGAATCTATGCGTAACAAATAAGGAACTAATTGCGTTACATGTTATAGTTCTATGAACTCATGATTCTTTTTCTTATTTCATCCCTTGAAACATTGTTTAACAATTCATAAATCTACATTATTAACTATTTAATATTCTTATGTATTAAACTCGTGTAATACATAAATTTCTAGCCTAGTAAATAATTGAGTAAATTGCCCGAAACAAACATGATATTTTGAAAAGGTGATGTCTAAATGTTAAAAAATGACAAAATGCAGGGACCATCCGGAACAAGTAACTCCAAATAATATATACATACTTTGTAAATATCTCATAAGCTTGTTTATATTGAGATAAAAAATTTCTTACATTAAGCTTTTTTTTTTTTTCAAAAGGCAAAATAACCTACTCGACTACTCCTAAATACTCTTATACTCGCAAGATGCTGGATTTGAACCATCATCTATTAATTAGAGCGAAAGCATCTTATCACCACACCATCTTCCTCGAGGACATTAAGCACTCAATTAAGTTGAGCTTTCCAATCATGTGACGTGAGGACGATCAAACTTGACTCTAATTTTCATTTAATATCATTTTACATCAAACTGATAAACTCGACTATTTTAACATATATCGTATACACAAGGTGTTAGAATACGTACAACACCCACATTGTCTACACGCGAGCGCCCTAGTCACGACATACATCGTGTATGGTGTTAAAAAAAACTAATCAGAATAAGCTATATTTTTTGTTAATAAAACAATATTTATTTTTTTAGTTTTTTTTTTAATATTTTTATATGAAAATTAATACTTTTTTAGGTACACTTTACACGACTCGTACGATTTTGTCACCGGCACATTACCGAATCACATTAACCTGCTAGTGGTATGCTTATAGTGTGTTAGCCGTGTGGCGATAAACTCACCGTTTTTTTTTTGTGTTTGAAAACTTTTTTTTGTACTATGGTTAGTTATAAGATAAACATAGATTGATGATATTATTGATATGACATGAGATTATAATGTATTGTAAAAAGATATTTATAATAAAAGAGTAAACAGCCATTTTGGTCCCTGTGGTTTGGCCAGTTTTGCCACTTTAGTCCAAATCTCAAACTTATTACATCCAGGGCCCTGTGGTTTGCATTTTGTTGCCATTTTAGTCCAAAACTCAAAAAGTCTGATTTTTGACTGATTTTCTGACCCTTTTTTGTCCTGTAGTGCAAGGGTAGTTTGGTCATTTTAATTTATTCTTTTATTTAATTAAAACAATATTAATTATATTATATATATATATATATATACATATCCCTACACAGACATTTCTCTCTCTCTCATCTTTCTCACTCTCTCTCTCTTTCAGAACTACCACCACCACCCCCACATCATCCCCGCCACCACCATCGCCACTGTCGCCGCCAACACCACCGTAACCCAATCGCCGCCAACATCCAGATTACTGATTAGGGATCGAAACACAAAGATCTAACCCTAATTTCACAGCTCCAGCCGACGACATTCACAGCCAAACACCCCTGTTTCTTGCTGATTAACGGCCGACCACCACCATGGTCCAGTGGTGGTGCGACGACGAAGACAGAGACAAGAGAGAGAGAGACGAGACGGAGAGAGATGAGAGAAAGCAGCGGAGTTAGGTGGCGGCGCCGCCGCTACGGCGGCGGTGATGGTGGTCCGACAGGCGACGGGTACGGGTTCAAGACTGGTTTGACCCACGTTAGGGGCCTGGGTCAGTTACAGACGGCTTCAATTCAAGGGGGTGGTTGATGATGACTGATGATGATGATGGACGATGATTTATGATGATGATGTAAGGGGGTGGTTGACGTTCAGATCTGGGTTTTATTGTGATGGATTTTGGGTGTTTGGGGAATTTGGGTGTTTGGGGATTTTGGGTTTTATATGTATACATATCTCTGTGTTTTTTTTTTTTGAACGGTAAACTTCTTTATACATGAGGCTGTGATGAAGATGATGTTCTTGATTTTCGTGGTGTGTGTTGTTACTTGTTCTGTTATGCTTGTTCACCATGAGGCTGTGATGAAGATGATGTTCTTGATTTTCCAGATCTCAGTTTTCTGGGTTTGAGCTTCGATTTTGATTTTGAGCGTTTGGATGTGTTTTTAGACATGATTATCGTCAAGGAAACCCGATACACCATTACCTATCCTTGATTATATTATCTGATTATCTAATTATGATTTTCTGGATTTTGATTTTCTGGGTTGATGATGATGATGTTCATGTTCTTGATTTTCTGGATTTGAGCTTCGATTTCGAGCGTTTGAGCTTCGATTTTCTGGGTTTTGATTTTCTGGATTTTCTGGGTTGATGATGATGATGTTCATGTTCTTGATTTTCTGGGTTGATGATGATGAACAAGCATAACAGAACAAGTAACAACACACACCACGAAATGTTAAATAAAATGTTGATTTTCTTGATTTTCTGGGCTGTGATGAAGATGATGTTCTTGATGATGATTTTCTGGATTTTCTAGGTTAATAAAATGTTAAATGAAAAACAAAATGACCAAAATGCCCCTGCACTACAGGACAAAATAGGAGGTTGCAACAGTAAAAAAACTAGGGTTTTTGGATTTTGGACTAAAATGGCAACAAAATGCAAACCACAGGGCCCTGGATGTAATAAGTTTGAGATTTGGACTAAAGTGGCAAAACTGGCCAAACCACAGGGACCAAAATGGCAGTTTACTCATAATAAAATAAGTTAACGTTTACAAATATGTTTTACTCTGATGTACAACAAAATTAGCTATCATCTAATCTTAATCTTACTTACCACCCAATTAAAGAAATTTATTGTGTAAGTGAGTCAAGTTATTCGGAAGCTACTTAATCGGCTCGCTAAAATCTTAACTTAATACAAGTTTAAATGAGCCCGAGGCTGCGCTTGAGCTTAAAATAAAGTTCCTTTAATAAACGAGCCCGAGAAAAAGCTTCATACACATAGTTTGCCTAAGTTCGCTAACTTGAATGAACCGATTATTTATATAAATATAATAAATTTTATAACAAGTATGTATTACATAACTAAAATAATTATATGTATAGTTATGATCAAAAAACTAATTAAATATGGTTCTATATAGTTTTTTTTATAAATATAAATATAAATAAAATAATTATATATTTGTATAAATAAGATAATTAAATAATTAATAAGTAATAGACAAGCACGAGCTTGAAACATTTCTTATAGGTGTTTTTAATACTGTCTATGTTACTTGTGGATGTATATACCACCATTAGACATAAAATTAGCGTACGATTAGGGACCCTGGATCATTTATTTAAGGTGTTTTTTTCATGTGAAATTATAATATATACAACTTAAATGATCTTCTAGTATGGAATAAAATGTATTAGTAAATTTACGTGAAACTCCCCTTTATTATGGATAAGCTGAATAAGAGTGGCGGACCCAGAAATTTTTTCATTGGGGTGCGGAACATTTTTTAAAATTTTAGGCCCCAAGGTATATAAGTAAAAAAATTGGTTCGTATCGGGTCGGTTTGAGTCGGGTCGGTTCGAGTCGGGTCGGGTCATGTAAAACAAAAGAACATCAAACTAAATTTATATAATCATCAAAACATGTCAAACATTGTTATAAACATAATTAAAACGTCGCCCTACGGATTTTCATTTTTTGAAATCTATCCAAAACATCAACTAAACCTACTTTCTTAAGCACACTAAAAATCATCTAAACATCATATACACCATTAAAAAAACATCAGGTTTGATCGTATATAACCCACCTAAAAAAGATAAAATATCATCATCATCACTAACAAAATATACATATATAACCCAACACAAAATAACATATCATCACTAACAAGAAGCACACATGTCTCCTGCCATCAAAAATTCACTTCCGGTGGCTACCGGTTCCGTCCCACCCCACCGAAAATCAACCAAAAAATAATCAAAAAATCAGCCAAAAATCATCAAAAATAACAAAGAAACTTACCCGTGTTCGATCGGCGGTGGTATGATGGCTGATTACGGAGGTATGCGGCTGCTGTTGTCGCTGATGTTCTGATCGCTGGCGTGCGTGTAGGGATGATAGAGAGCGGGGGAGAATATGTAAGGGTTTTGGGCTTGTTTATTTTAGTTTGAAATATTGTTAATTTGTAGGGTTTGTTTATTGGGCTAAGACTTAGTAGTGGGCTACTTAAAGGTATTGGGTATTTGGGTTTAGTTATTTAGGTATTAAAAGTTATATAATTTAGGTAGTGTTTTTAAAAAAAATAAGAGTTTACTAAAAAAAATTTAAATATAAATTGATAACAGTTTTTACCTAAGGGGTGCGGACGAAAGATTACAAGGTGCGGACGGAAAATTTCAAGGGGTGCGGACGAAAAATTTCAAGAGGTGCGGACGGGATTTTCAACGGAACTTAGCACTAAATTTTTATATTCCCGGGGTGCGCCCGCCCACCTTGGGCTAGCCTTAAGTCCGCCCAATAAGACCGTTCAAGATAAGAATAAGCTAAACTAAAATAAATATGGATATATAATAGAAAACAATGAACAAACTAAAGAGACTCTCACTGGTTTGCGTAAGGACCAATCCCTTCACTTTCTGATTATTTTTGGGCTTGGTTATTCACACATCCCCCCATTTTATTTGCACATCCCTTGAACCCTACAGGAAGCGTATTGGGCAATATGGTTCCTCTGGGTCCAAACGTATTGAGCAATACACTTCCTATATGTGTATTTGAAGTACAAACTTTTCAGAAGATAGCCAGCTAATGATTAGAGGATCAGTGGAAACATATAGGGCCATACGCTCCCTGAATGATTTTTTTTTTTCAAAAGACCAGGGAAATCATATAGGTCTATACGTTTCCTAGAGGATTTTTTTTGCAAGAGCAGCATATTATTATTAGTATCTTTTTTAACTTTATATTTTTAAAGTAATTAAGTTGGTTTTTTTTTTTTACAAAATGATGTTTTTTTTGTTATAAATTATAAAAGATGTAGTGAAATTAATCAATCCAAACAAACTAAACATATCCAAATCAAACAAATATTACAAATACTTAAAATTAAATTCAATTGTTTGTACAATGCAGCATCATATAATAATAACATAAACCACTATCGTCATCAATCCTCATCAGACTCCTCGTCAGACTCAGCGAGCTCCTCCTTCGTAAAGTTCGGGCCACTCTTAGTAGAGGGTGACAAGTTGTGACGCGTATAGGATGTGCCTAGAGCCTATAAAAAATTAAACAAAATACTCATTACATAACATTAAAATTGTTCGTAGAAAATGAAATAAAAACAAAATAGCATACCTACATGGAAAGGTCGGACAGAGGAAAGAGCAGCATGGTCTGGCCGGACTGAGGAAAACGTGGATACTAATGATCCCCTTCTTCATGCTGAGGCGGGACCTCAACATCATCTTGCCCACCCTCCTGCTCAGCCTATAATTAAATGGGCTCTCGTTGGATCTTCGAACAAATGTTATTAATGTATGCCTATAGTTGTTATACATATATATATATATATGTTAAAACATAATTCGAGCCAACCGAGTTGAACCGAACTGAGCGGACGTTTGCTCATGCTCGGTTCGTTTCAAACCGAAGCGATCTGAACCGAGCGCTTTTTTCAATCGAGTTGAATCGAACAAGCAAATTCCGAACATTTTTCGATCGAGCATCGAACGAGTCTCGAGTGTCGAGCAATTTGATCAACCCTAGATAGGTGTATATGTATATAGGAATAAGTTCAGTAACGGATTAGAGGACCAGGGGAACCATATTACCATATACGCTTCCTATACTTTAGTGACAGGGGAATCATATTGCCATATACGCTTCCTATACTCTACTGACAGGGGAACCATATTACCCTATACGCTTCCTATACGACTCCCATACTTTTTCAGGCCTATGGGAATCATATTGCCCCATACGCTTCCTATGGGGGTCACTTTTCAGACCTTTTCAGTTTTGAACTACGTGCATGTCAATAGGAAGCGTATTGACCAGTACGCTTCCTATTGGTGTCGCATTTAATGATTCAAACCCTATGGGAGGCGTATTGGGCTATACGATTCCTATTGAGGGGTGTACAAAAATTTTAGGGGATGTGTAAATACCATCACCCTTATTTTTTCTTTAATTTGTATGCGTTCCATAGTTCACTAAGTCACTAGTTCACACTAACAAGTCTATTTTTTTTTTTTTTTCATTTGTAACAACACCTCCTTTTATTCTTTATTATAGTTTGTGACTTTGTTCAACCAACTTTAAAAATTAATACTAATATAATATTGTTGGTTAAAGCTTACATAATTTTTTTGAGACAAATAATTCTCGTGGATTGCATTTTCAGCAAACATCAACGATGACCACTCCAAGGACGATCACTCTACAAATCGACCCATTTTGTAACTGTGAAGGATGCACAGGAAAGGTTAAGAAGGCCCTTCGTAAGTTGGGTGATGTTATATTTCTAGCAATGGATCCCGATATAGGGAAATTTACGATCTTAACTACTAAACACCCTCAAGTAATAGAGCATGCTCTTAAGCAGCCCTTTCCTAAGAGGAATATCAAATTGTCACAAGAAGCCAACCACACATATCAAGTGCATGTGCCTCGTGTTAATGATAATGCTACACGAGAATTAGAGAGTATGGAGTACACGCAATCGCAATCGCATACTTTCAAGTTTAACTTCACCAACGGTCATAACCATCCAACTCTCTCTAGATTACCACCCACACTCCACAATCTTCCAGGTTCTAATGGTGTTCATGCTCCACCCCCACCACCGCCACAGACTAATATCAAGCCATCTGCTCCGCCTATACCCACAACTCCAGATATGGTTTATGGTTACCCTCGAGAGTTCTTTGGCTTCAAAGATCATCCACGTGGTTGTTGCACCATTCTTTGAGTGAGTTTTATTGTGAGTTCTTTGAGTGAGCTTTATTGTGAGAATGGTACAAAAACCATGTGGATGATCAATGATCTTGCTTAAAAGATGATTATCCACATAGTTGTTGCACGTCTTTGAGTGATTTATATTGTATGAATGGTACAACAAATTGTTGGTCAGTTCTGTTTAAACATAATGGAAAACATGAATAACATACCTGTTACAGCCGACAGGCCAGCAGAGAATCCAGTCAGAGATGCAGCCATTGAGTTCGACATACTTGTCAGGATGATATGGTTCCTCCTTATGGTGTAAGGTGATGATGGTAATGAAACCGAAACTAGGGAGGAATCGGTTATGGAGAGAGAGCCGAATAGATGTTATGAGGGTTGTGAGATTGTCTAACTTGTGTAACCCTTTAACTCTCTAATAAGCTCCTTATTTATACACCCAAGAGGAAACCTAATTAGTTAATAAGGGTAATATGGTCCATCAACAATTACCAACTAATTATTAATAGGTTATTAATATATTTTGATCTATATAATATAAATGATTATAAAGGCTACAAGATTAAATATTACATTAATAATATATTTAATCTCACATTCTCCCACTTAGCCAAGTAATCATTTATCATGAGTATTAGGTAAGCCTGGCCAGGAGTTAACACTCAGTTTAGCTTTAAACCAAGAACTATAGCAGAGAAATACAGCCGTTGAATCATCATTCGACTCAGGACCCCCATTAGTCATACTGTAGCCTCAATTTAAAACCTAATAGTTACGATCAAAATATGTATAAGCCCTTTAGCGTCTGATTTGTATTTATATTTGTCTATATGTCATTACACCGGCAGCACATATGTTAGAGACATACAAAAACAAACTGAGGAAATTTTATTAATTAAAACATAAGCTAGTACAATATGCCATTAAATAAGGTCTTTAGTAAGTCCCATATTCGATACATGTTCTTCGAAAACTTTAGGTGAGAGACCTTTTGTCATCGGATCCGCAAGCATATCTTTAGTACTAATATACTCAATACAAAGATTATTTTCCTCAACTCGTTCACGTACGAACAAATATTTTGTATCGAGATATAAACCAGCTCCAGTCGAACTGTTACTGTTCGAGAAACTAACGGCAGCTGAGTTATCACAGTAAAGCTTCAATGGTCTAGAAATGGAATTAACGATTTTGAGTCCAGTGATCAGATTTCTAAGCAACATTCCATGACAGGTTGCGTTGTAAACAGCAATATATTCTGCCATCATTGTGGAAGTTGTAGTTAACTGTTGTTTATGACTCTTCCATGAGATAGGTCTGCCTGCTAACATAAAGATGTAGCCCGAAGTGGATTTCTTGTCATCTTTGCATTTGGCAAAGTCAGAATCAGAATAACCTACCACTTCTAAGTGATCACTTCTTCTATAAGTCAGTTTATAGTCTTTCGTCCCTTGCAGATATCTAAGGACCTTCTTAGCTGCTTTCCAGTGAGCTAGACCAGGATTAGTCTGATAACGGCCTAGCATTCCAGCAATATAAGCGATATCTGGGCGAGTACAGACTTGAGCATACATCAGGCTCCCGACTACTGACGCGTAAGGTATCTGGCTCATTTGCTCCTTTTCAACCTCTGTTGTCGGACACTGGAATGAACCGAAAACATCTCCCTTAACTACTGGAGCGACTGAGGTTTTGCACTGTTGCATGTTGTAACGTGTAAGGACACGATCTATGTAAGTCTTTTGAGACAATCCTAAGATCCCTTTGTGTCTATCTCGGTGAATTTCGATGCCAATGACGTAAGAAGCATCTCCGAGATCCTTCATGTCGAAGTTATGCGAGAGTAACCGCTTCGACTCATGCAACATGTCTAAACTATTACTTGCCAATAGAATATCATCTACATAAAGGACAAGTATAGTAAAGTTACTCCCACTCATCTTGAGGTAGGTGCATTGATCCACTTGATTCTTCATAAAACCTTGTCTCTTCATGACTTCATCAAACTTGAGGTACCATTGACGTGATGCTTGTTTTAACCCATAAATGGATTTCTTCAACTTACAGACTAGATGCTCCTGACCTTCAGGTTTAAAGCCTTCAGGTTGTTTCATGTAAACATCTTCGTCTAAGTCTCCGTTAAGGAAAGCAGTTTTGACGTCCATCTTATGCAGCTCTAAATCAAAATGAGCTACTAGGGCCATAACGATCCTTAATGAATCTTTATGAGAGACAGGTGAAAACGTCTCTTGATAATCGATTCCCTCTTTCTGAGTGTAGCCCTTTGCAACCAATCTCGCTTTGTAGCGTTCAACGTTCCCATTCGGATCCAGTTTTGTTTTGAACACCCATTTACAACCTACAGGTTTGGCACCATTGGGTAATTCGACTAAATCCCAAACGTCATTTTTCTTCATGGATTCAAGCTCATCAATCATTGCTTTATTCCATTCAAAAGACTGATCACTGCTAATGGCTTCATTATAAGAGATAGGATCACTGAGCTTTCCAGCATCCATTTCAGTCAGGTAGGTAACATAATCATCCCAATTAGTAGGCCTTCTTTTCCTAGATGACCTCCTGAGTTGATTATCGGGTTTAGCGTTGTCTTGGTTTTTAGCGTTTGATGTGCCTTCGTTATGAGGTATAATGGGTTCTGATTGTGGAGATGGAGTTTGTGCAGTAGCTTCAGGTGCAGTTGCATGGGGTACAAGAGGAGTAAACGGAGTAATGGTAAGCGACGAGTCTCTCCCCCCGCGTCTTGTACTTCTTGCAATTCTTCGTAAGGGTTAGTACTGCTCCCACTGACCTTGAAATCCTCCAGGAACGCAGCACGCTTGGTTTCAACAATACAGGTGACATGGGAAGGACAATAGAAACGATAACCCTTCGAATGATCAGGATACCCGATAAAGAAGCAGGTAACTGTTTTAGGGTCAAGTTTCCTTAGGAAAGGATTATAGAGTTTTGCTTCAGCAATGCAGCCCCATACTTTCATATATTTAAGACTCGGTTTCCTTCCTGTCCAAAGTTCATAAGGAGTTTTAGGGACAGACTTAGAAGGAACTCTATTGAGTATATGAACAGCTGCTTTCAATGCTTCAGTCCAGAGGAATAATGGTAAATTAGTGTTGGCTAACATACTGCGCACCATGTTCATAAGGGTACGATTTCTTCGTTCAGCGACACCGTTCTGCTGAGGTGTACCAGGCATGGTGTATTGGTTCACAATCCCCTGGCCCTTACAAAACTCATAAAATGGACCAGGAGCTTGACCCACATCAGTATGTCTTCCATAATATTCACCGCCTCTATCTGATCTTACAACTTTAATCTGACGATCTAATTGCTTTTCAACTTCAGCTTTATAATCTTTAAAAGTTGTAAGAGATTCAGACTTTTCCTTAATAAGATACAAGTACATGTAACGAGAATAATCATCAATGAAAGTGATAAATGAAGTATGTCCTGTTATGCCAGCGATTTGGTAAGGACCACTAATGTCAGTGTGAATGAGTTCTAATAAATTAGAACTCCTAGTGGCACCTTTCTTATTCGTTAATGTCAGTTTGCCTTTAAGACATTTGACACATGTTCCAAAATTAGTAAAATCGAGAGGAGGTAAGACTTCATCCTTTACGAGACGATTTAATCGTTCTCTTGAGATGTGGCCTAAACGTTGATGCCACAACATAGATGAAGTCTCTAAGTCTCTAACCTGTTTCATCTTTGTGAGTGATTCATTAATATTATATGACAACAAAGATTTGGAAAAATTATCATCTAGTTCTAATCTATAGAGACCACCATCCAGAATGCCAGTACCATAAACAACGGAATCATAGAGAATAGAGAGTTTGCGATGACCATGAGAAACGACAAAACCGTCCATGTCTAACTTTGGTCCTGATACAAGGTTCCGAGTTACCTCAGGAACATATAAGGTATCATAAAGTTTAATACATAAACCAGATTTCAAAAATAATTGTAATGTTCCTATGGCCTTCACTTCTAATTCCCGATCATCCCCAACTTTAAGTGTTCTTTGGTTTCTTCCCAGCTTCCGGATTGTAAGGAATCCCTGAGTAGAGTTAGTTACATGAACCATAGAACCAGAATCAAACCACCAAGAATTAGCAGGAACATTTAAATTAAAGGACTCAAGTATCATGAAAAAATCGTTACCTTTCTTAGCCAGCCACTCCTTGAAGTCAGGGCATTCCTTTTGCTTATGTCTTGTCTTCTTACAGAACTTGCAATAGGGTTTGCCTAAGGAGTTCTTAGAGCTGGAAGGTGCGCTTGTATTAGGATTTGGCTTTTGGACCTTGGAAGCATCCTTTCTGTGATGATTGTTCTTCCTCTTCTTAGAGTTGGAGGTGGTGAAGTTAGCAACATCAGTAGTGCGATCCATCTTCATACGCTCTTCCTCCTGCACGCACATAGCCATCAGCTCACTCATCGTCCATTTGTCCTTCTGAGTGTTGTAATTGATCTTGAATGCTTCATAGGACGAAGGAAGCGAATGTGATGATGAAGTGAACAAGAAAACCATCACTGATTTCCATCTCTAGGCCCTTCAGCTTATTGGCCATGTCATGCATCATCATGATGTGTTCGCGAATGCCGCTCCTCCCATCATACTTAGTTGTCACCAGCTTGAGGATAAGAGTACTAGCGTGTGCTTTTGATGTTCCCTTGAATTGATCCTCCACAGAAGCCAAATAGGTTTTAGCATCTTTAGAATCAGGAATGGCTCCTCTGATTGAGTTATGTATGGACTGCTTCATGAACATGAGAGACATGCGGTTACACCTAGTCCATTTTTCATGAACTATCTGCTCAGCAGCAGTACTTTGAGTAGTAAGGTCCGCTGGCTTATTCTCTCTTAGAGCATAATCAAAGTCCAGCAATCCAAGTGTAAGCATGAGGGCATCCTTCCATGCAGCAAAGTTATCACCAGTCAAAGGTGGAATCCCCTGATTTGGTGCTGATAGTGAAAATAGGATGAGCGAATTATGATACTAAGAAGAAAATCTTAACGTGATCTAAGGGCATGTTATACTAAGGCAGGCATAAATAATGACCATTTTAATTATGAAGCTGTGATATTGTCTATTACTAACATCAAAATAATAGACTTAGTTAAAAAATTCTACTTAAACGAAGACAAATCAGCTTTGGCCAGAAGTGTAATCATTTTAAGTATGTGTGCAAAGTAATCGTGACAAATCAGCTTTGGCCAGAAATGAGACAATCACTTTAGGTATGCACTTGTTAAGCATGCTAAACATAAATGAATTAAATCAGCTTTGGCCAGAATTAAGACATTTCACGTTTGTAATGCATACTCAACATAGCTTTTATAATACTTGAACAATAAATAGATGTATTAAATCAGCTTTGGCCAGAAATGATACATCAGAAGCTCATTCAAGTTAAGCTATTTTGGTTTTGTAAAAATTATCTGATTCTGATTAGTTAATTAAGTGTTAACAAAACCAAGTATTTAATAGCAAACCACCTGTTAGCGCGAGTGAGGTAATTATCTGATTCTGATTAGTTAATTAAGTGCTAAATTTTAGTTCACATCAAACAGCCTAAGGTAATGAGGTCTCGAGTCAGGTCTCGAGTTAGGTCTCGACTGAGTTTTGAGATCTCGAGTCAGTTATGAGGTCTCGAGTCGCAACCTTTGTCTCGAGTCGGAACCATGGTCTCGACTACTGTATTTAATGAGATCTCGAGTCGCAACCACGGTCTCGAGTTGTGAAGATTATGGTCTCGAGTCGCAACCTTATGGTCTCGAGTTGTGACCTTATGGTCTCGAGTCGAGACCTTTGTCTCGAGTTATAAAGATTTAAGCCCTTATGATTTCGAGTCGAGACCTTGTGGTCTCGAGTCGAGATCTGTTGGTCTCGAGTTGTGAAGATTTAAGGACCTGATGATTTCGAGTCGAGACCATCAGTCTCGAGTCGAGACTGATGGTCTCGAGTCGTAATCTGATGGTCTCGAGCCCCCTGTTAATAGCTGTTTATTGTGATAATAACTGAAAACTCGAAATTTTAGGGATTGTGGGATAGTGTTTCCTGTTTTATTGTTGATCTAAACTTATCAAAATATTTTGAAAATAATAACTGATTATCCTTTAACAGTTTTCAGAAACTTTAATAGATAAAATTAAGATCAAAACAGTAAAAACACGCACTAATCCAAATTATATTCCAAAATTTAAGGAAGTTTCGAGTTTTACTTAGAACAAGTGATGAACCCTAAAAATAAAAACATAATTCTGGGTTCCGAAATCTAAATTTTAAGACTTTTGTTAACAGATTTCGGATATTAGGTTTGCCCATTATTGTAACACCTCGTAAATTCACATCCTATAAAGTATTGACACGTGTCATGTGGTTGAACGTGTGAAATAATGTTCTAGAAGGACTAAAGTTGACAATCATGGAAAGTATTTGAATATACGAGTTCTAAATGTCAATAGTGAAGAAATATATTGTACATTAACCCTACATGATGCTCATACCTTCAAACGAATAAATCATGGATCATACGAAGCTAAATATGAAGGAAAGTGAGAGATTACAAACTACAGGGGTTAAATGTGTCAACATGTTTAAGTTATACCTCTGAGTGACCTTTTGACAAACCCGAAGCTTTGTAACTGTTAATTATGCTCACTAGAATCCACGATATAAATTTCATAAAGTTTCGTTATCGTATGAGAAAGTTATGATCAAATTCGTATGCGAGGGGTTCAAAGCGTCAACGTTGAAGTTTAGGACTTTTCGGGTGACAATAAAGTTAACCGAGGGCTAAACAAAGTGGGTATATGTCTTGGAGCCCTTATATGACAAGTTGGAGGGTTCATAGTGTAAGAAATAAAGTCGTAGCAAAGTTTTGAAGAGCCAAGGACCATTGCATAAAAATAAAAAATATGAGATTCTGTCAGAGGAGGCCTCGCGCCATGCGAAGCCCCAAGGGGGGGTCTACGCGCCACGCGAGGGCCTGTCTGATCCGAAATTCTTTGGTTCTTGCCTTCCATTTGCATTTTAACCGACTTATATCCGAGTTTCCACATCTTGCACGACCCCTAAGTGACTCCTAGACATTTAGGGACACTTGTTAGTGATCAAACATCAATGGTAGGCCTTGTTGTCAACAATCTATGAAGTTAAGAACACTATATAAAGGCTTCATGTGCAACCATTGTGATCACACCTTTCTCTTGCATTCCTGGTCATTTCTGGAGCTCCAAAGCAGGCTCAAGTGGTCCCTAATCGTGCAAAGGACTTTAGTAAGTTTGCTTAACCTTTCTTAATTAAGTTTTAGCTTAAAAGTCAAACTGTCGTAATTAACGGTTGACTTTAAGATTAATCACTAATGGTCCAGTGATTAGTCGAATCAAAAGTAGTTATAAGTTGGTAATTATGTGGGTAATAAACCCTTAAAAGGGTTCCCCCTGATTCCCACTCTAACTAGGTCAAATGTCGGGTCAAACTTACTAATAAAAAGTCAACAGAATGTTTAATTTACAATTTATGCTTGATTAGCAATGTAGAACACATACAACCTGTTTGATCATTAATATAACTTAGAAATTAGTATAAGAACATGTCTAAACATGTTCAACCCGACAATTTTATGTATAGACCCAGTTCGGAACCGAAAGTCGCAAAGCTTGGACTTTTGCTTTGACTTCAGTTCTGACCCGTTTTGGTATGTTTTAGAAATACCTTAGAGCTTCATTTGGACCAGGTTACATGCTAGTATAACCCTCTGTGATTATACACCATGGTTCATTAGTTAACCTATTAATACGCATGATTCCGTTAATTGCTCATATGTTGACCATTATGCCCTTTTCACCTTAAAACGTGATTTTTGAAAATGTAAAAGTGTAGAAACCTTAGTCACTGATATATAAACTTGTACCCAAAGTTTGACATCAGTTTGAGGTGTAGTTTGAGAGTTATGCTCATTAGCGTAAATTGAAAGCTTTATGTTAATTAAACGACATAATTAGCGTATGGCCTATCTAAGCCTACTTTTTGATATCAAACTTATTACCCACTGATGTAATATATTATTTTGGGATTTTTGAAGATTTTTAATTAATTTTAGGCTGAGCATAACTTATAGTCGTAGGCTTAATCCGGTAATTGTCGGTTTTGCCCTTACGGGCTATAAAAGGAGTTTTACATATCTAATTGACTCCAAACCTTTTGCTACTGATTACATATGACAAATAAGTTATTTTAAGCCTCCTGGAATAATAAAAATATCAGCTTTATGTATAGAACCCGGAAATGGCTTCTAATCGCCTTTTTAAGCGTTTTTAACGCATAGTATGTACTAAGACTATTTTAAACATACAAGGGTTTATGCCTACTGATATTTGAGGCAAATTATAATATTTTAATATTAATCAAAAGTTGTTTAACCCAGACTTCGGTTTTGAGCTTTACGGCTTATGTGAAATTACCAAAATGCCCCTACGGAGCATAGTTTGGTCATAATTGATAAATTTCACATATATAATTTACCCTATTGTTATAACTTAGTAAAATAAGTATTTTTGCTGATTACATCAGACCTGTAACTCAGGTAAATACTTAAACTCTTTTATAACCTGTTAAATGACCAAACTACCCCTACGGGGCATAGTTTGTGTTTAAATTCGTTTCGGGCATAATAAAAGACATCTTACTGATGTCACAACATATATGAAGCATATTAACTTAGGAAACCTGTAAATGGCTCATATGTATACCCGTTACGCTTACCACGCGTTCGGTTCGGTTTATGTAACTAGTTTACATAAATTAGCATAAACGGGTCAAACCTTATCGGTTTTATCTCAAAATCCGGAATGTGTATGAAATACCCATATTAAGCAAGTCTCCGAACTTGTCGGGTCTAAATCACATTCTATTCGGTCTTCGCTTAATCATGCGTTTGAACCGTATCTTTCGGTAAGACTAACCGGTCTAAGCTTAGGCTTAATTAAAGACCCGTTAGCATTCTAATTGGTTATTTATACCATCATTCCAGACTAGAGCCTTCCGGTAAATTGTACCTACGCTTACTTAAGTGAATACGGCTGAGTTATTAAAATTCTTGCTATTTAAGACAGGAGCTAGCTCAGGTAAATACTCTTAATTATTTTCCCTATTACGGGCTTGGGATATGGTAATATAAATACCGCATGGTCAGGTATGGGATTCAAAGACCAATAAGTCGGGAAATCCAAATAACATGTTTTAATTCGTATTGCTTGACTGAAACATTGGGGATTAATGCGACCGTGTCCTGGATATCCTTGACTCATAAATTGCAATGGCCACGACCTAAGCACGGGGTGTAGGCATACACCTGACAGATGCCATATGTTTATTAATTAATTATACCCAATAAGGGATTCCTAATAAGGGAATAGTGGTGTGTCGGTTAATCATGAACCGGCATAGAACCGGGCCCGTATGTAGAGCAAGTTATGTAAAACTGATAACATGAAATATAGTTTGTCCCAAGTATACAAGATTAATTTTGCCTCTGTGCATTTTAATCAAATTATAAAAGGTTAATTTTGCCTCTGTGCATTTTAATCAAAGTGTCAAAATATTTTGTGCCTGGTGCATCTAAATCAATTTTCTTAAACTCTTTTCAAATGAGTCAGTTGAGTGTATTTACCAGTGAAAACTGACGTATTTTTCAAAAGTCTAAGTGACAGGTACAGGTACGTAATTGGCTGGAAGCTGCTCAGGACGTTAATAAGGAATCTTGCAAGTTCTAGGCGTCTAAAGTCTGTTGAACAATATTTATGTTTTAAGATCCGCCTGTGGATCCTTTACTTTCCGTTGTAATACTTGATATTACTTTATATTCGGATTGTAATATAATTTATCTTTTGCTTCCGCTATGCATTTATATATTGTGTTGTTTGACTATGATGATATCAACTACGTCACGATACTCCCCACCGGGCCCACCGGTAAATGTCAAAGCAGACATGGCCAAGATGGTAAAACCTAGCCTAAATGTCAATGCAGACATGGCCAAGATGGTAAAACCTAGCCTAAATGTCATTGCAGACATGGCCAAGATGGTAAAACCTATCTAAAAGATTCCAATCCCTATTAACCTCTGTAAGTATGTTAACATTTTTTTGGTAAACTGTGAATCGTTAAAGTCACACAGGCCATCTTTTAAAAAGGGGGTTAATCTAAATTTCCCTTATTTGAAGTAATCATCCATTAGTGATGAAGTGCCCACGGGCTATAACGTATTGTCCATTCGTGACAAAGACAGTTGTGATCTTTTATGATTCTCTGTCAAAGGTGGTGAGCTATGCTCAAGCCTCATAAATCTATATGATCAGTGCGATCATGACTAATATCATCAATATGATGATCATACTATTAACATCCTTAGTGATGAAGTGCCTACGGGCTATACGTTATTATATTGTCAATACGACAATGACAGTTGTAACCATTATGGTTCCCTGTCTAAGGTGGTGGGCTATGCCCAAGCCTCATAGTCAATATGATCAATACTATCATCAGTGCGATGATTATTATTTTTCTTAAAACATTGTTTTGTAATGTCAATTGATTTTCCTATGGGCCATATTGTATCGTCAATTATGACAACGACAGTTGTGGTCTACGACTCCCTGTTCAAAGGTAATGAACTTTGATTCAAACCTCAATGCTTTGATTCTCTGAAATCATAGCTTATAAGTCATAAATGTCCATGTGACTAGGCATTTCGTGCCACTAGTAAAACTGTTATTGTTTTTATAATTAGGATAAATTATAATATAAAATCCTAAAATAAATATTATTCATAAATTAACCAAATATGGTCTCTGTTTACCATGGTTAATGAATTACCTTAAGGGGCAATTCCATAATAAACTCCCAAATAAACTATTGTCCTTGTTTTCTGCAACAGTTCAATTAAAATGGCTAACTCTGGCGAAATTAATAGCCATCCAGTGGAGAATATTGATAACGCCCAGATTAATTTAACGGGTGCTGAATTGAAAGCGTTGGTAGACGACGCTGTTACAAGGGCTTTAGAACGACAGTATGAAGAGTATAGTGGGACTCGTAGTAGGACCCTATCAACACCACATACAAAGCCACCTCCCAAGAAGGATGAACCCAAGAAGGAAGATGACGAGCGTCACTCTTCTAATCATCACAGTGATCTGTCTCAACAAATCATACTGAATCAAAGACCCCGTGATGAGGGTTGCTCCTGCAAGTACTTTGTTTCATGTAAACCCCGGGATTTCACTGGGGAGGAAGGAGCTGTAGATTGTATGACGTGGTTAGATGAGATGGATACAGTTGTGGATATCAGCGGATGCGCTGAGAGGGATGTGGTCAAGTTCGTGTCGCAATCATTTAAGGGTGAGGCCCTAGCCTGGTGGAGATCGTTGATTCAAGCCACCGGGAAGATCCCTTTGTACAACATGACTTGGGATCAGTTCGTTGCTCTTATCAAAGAAAATTACTGTCCTCAACATGAAGTTGAGAAGATTGAGACTGAATTCTTGACATTAGTCATGGAGAACTTAGATTGTCAAGCATACCTCACAAGTTTCAATACCAAGTCTCGACTGGTTCCTTATTTGATCACACCGGAACCAAAGCGAATAGCTCGCTTTATTGGGGGTCTAGCCCCAGAAATAAAGGCAAGTGTGAAAGCATCGAGACCTACTACATTCAGGTCAGCGGCAGATCTGTCGCTATCTCTCACACTCGATGTGGTTAGAAACAAGGCTGCCAAGGCTCCTGAAGATGGGAAGCGTCAAAGGGAGGAGGATAACTCCCAGAATCCTAAGAAGAGCAAATCCGAGCTTAACAATAACCAACCGGATTCCAACAAGAAGCCTACATGCAAAACCAGCAACAGAAGACACTAGGGGCAGTGTCGATCAAACCAAAAGATAAAGCAATGTGGCATCTGCAAAAGAACTGGTCACCAGTCCCACGAATGTAGGGACATAAAGAATGCAAACCGTTTCAGCTGTGGCGAAAAGGGCCACATCAGTACTAATTGTCCTGAGGCCGCCAAGGAAGGAGCAGCTAATTCTGGGAAGGATAAGAAAGGAAACGCCTGAACTACCGTTTGAATGACAGAGACAGTACATATCAATAATAGCATCAGGTACGTTCCGTACCATTTAGCATTGATAGTTTCTGCTAAGTATCTTACGTTAATGCAAGGGATAATAAACTTTTAGTAAACCATAAGCCTAGTAAACTCTTGATTACATTCGTAAGAACTTCAGATATTTAAAATAAAGTATAATTTACCAACGGAATCTTTAATGCCCCTCTCTCCCATCCTCGGAGATAAATCCTTTCATAAGAATCTGGAATACTTTTCCCCAGAAAGAGTACGACAATATATATATTACTTTATTTTAATATTTTCTCATTATTTTATATCGCCTGCGAATGCCAAACTATGTTTGATAAGAGTACCACATGAGGATTGGCGTATCCTAGTGTGTCCCATAGATTGCTTCCATGCCTGATCAGTATGGAGGTTTAATGCATGGAACCCCTGAGATATCCCAATGGTCATATTGTACTAAGGTCGACTAGTAGTATTCAAAGAAGATATCCAATATAAAATGTCCTTATAAGTGTCTCTACTTAGGACATCCTTGCATTTGTAAAGAGAATGTGTCATATATCTGACACCGACATCGATAGATGAACCAAAGCCTGAGAATACAGACATCTCTAACATCTCTGTGTGTGTCATGATTATCTTCTTTATAAGAATTTCCAGGTTTACCTTCTGAGAGGCAAATGGATGTTAGGACGAACATCCCGCTTAGGGCTACAATTATTGTAAAAGCCTTATATCTATTAGTATCAACGGAATAGGAAGAACTAAGAGCCAAATCGGTAAGCTTTTAGAGAAGATTTCATAAAGCCAAAATTCGAAGTCCTAAGAACTCCGATTTATATAAATAAGAAAGACGGATCATCTTGCCTATGCATTGATTACCGCAACCCTATTTAGGCAACAATTAAGAATCGCTATTACCTGCCAGGATCGTCGATTGGTTCGACTAGCTGTAAGGATTAGCTATTCTTTGAGATTAGTTAAGCAGTGGTTGGAATAACCATCTCACCATAAAATAAGTTTTTCTATAGCAATTATTATGTAAGTATCAAGGCTACTCTTTTGGAGACCTTGTATGGGTGGAATGTTAAACATCTATTGTTAAATAGAGAATTGGTAAGTCCAATTGTCAGGATCTGAAAGTTGTATAGAAACAACGGATAAGATCATACAAACCCCTAATTATCTATAAGTTGCCATTATTTCAGCAGAAAAACAAGGATTAATGAAGTTAGCAAACCTCCTAAATTCCAGTTAAAGAATAAGGTTCAACAATAGATATCATCCAGGAAGGGTGTGCTAAATTTGTTAAATTATCAGGCTAGTTAAGTTCTGAATATATGGAATCATTCGAAGGAAATCGAATGTATCAAGATCAAATAGCTTATAAGCTAAAACCTATTTAAGGAGCTTGGCAGAGCTCGCAATACATTGCACACTAGTGACTGAAGGATGTGTTTCGCCAATAGGTCAAGAAACACTGTCACATAATGATATGCAGATCTATGATTGTATGAGCAACCTGTGTCGATTAAGGATCAACAGGATTAGAAGCTCCAAAAAAAAAGATACAGGTATCTATTATAAAGGACAATTGGAGTGCCTTAGAGGCTCAAAGGTACTGGGAAAGATTAAGCCCAATATAAGGCAGAAATTACTTCCTTACTTTAACAAATCTCGAGGTCGAGATTTCTTTTAAGGGGATGAGGATGTAACACCTCGTAAATTCACGTCCTATAAAGTATTGACACGTGTCATATGGTTGAACGTGTGAAATAATGTTCTAGAAGGACTAAAGTTGACAATCATGGAAAGTATTTGAATATACGAGTTCTAAATGTCAACAGTGAATAAATATATTGTACATTAACCCTACATGATGCTCATACCTTCAAACGAATAAATCATGGATCATACGAAGCTAAATATGAAGGAAAGTGAGAGATTACAAACTACAGGGGTTAAATGTGTCAACATGTTTAAGTTATACCTCTGAGTGACCTTTTGACAAACCCGAAGCTTTGTAACTGTTAATTATGCTCACTAGAATGCACGATATAAATTTCATAAAGTTTCGTTATCGTATGAGAAAGTTATGATCAAATTCGTATGCGAGGGGTTCAAAGCGTCAACGTTGAAGTTTAGGACTTTTCGGGTGACAATAAAGTTAACCGAGGGCTAAACAAAGTGGGTATATGTCTTGGAGCCCTTATATGACAAGTTGGAGGGTTCATAGTGCAAGAAATAAAGTCGTAGCAAAGTTTTGAAGAGCCAAGGACCATTGCATAAAAATAAAAAATATGAGATTCTGTCAGAGGAGGCCTCGCGCCACGCGAAGCCCCAAGGGGGGGTCTACGTGCCACGCGAGGGCCTGTCTGATCCGAAATTCTTTGGTTCTTGCCTTCCATTTGCATTTTAACCGACTTATATCCGAGTTTCCACATCTTGCACGACCCCTAAGTGACTCCTAGACATTTAGGGACACTTGTTAGTGATCAAACATCAATGGTAGGCCTTGTTGTCAACAATCTATGAAGTTAAGAACACTATATAAAGGCTTCATGTGCAACCATTGTGATCACACCTTTCTCTTGCATTCCTGTTCATTTCTGGAGCTCCAAAGCAGGCTCAAGTGGTCCCTAATCGTGCAAAGGACTTTAGTAAGTTTGCTTAACCTTTCTTAATTAAGTTTTAGCTTAAAAGTCAAACTGTCGTAATTAACGGTTGACTTTAAGATTAATCACTAATGGTCCAGTGATTAGTCGAATCAAAAGTAGTTATAAGTTGGTAATTATGTGGGTAATAAACCCTTAAAAGGGTTCCCCCTGATTCCCACTCTAACTAGGTCAAATGTCGGGTCAAACTTACTAATAAAAAGTCAACAGAATGTTTAATTTACAATTTATGCTTGATTAGCAATGTAGAACACATACAACCTGTTTGATCATTAATATAACTTAGAAATTAGTATAAGAACATGTCTAAACATGTTCAACCCGACAATTTTATGTATAAAAGGAGTTTTACATATCTAATTGACTCCAAACCTTTTGCTACTGATTACATATGACAAATAAGTTATTTTAAGCCTCCTGGAATAATAAAAATATCAGCTTTATGTATAGAACCCGGAAATGGCTTCTAATCGCCTTTTTAAGCGTTTTTAACGCATAGTATGTACTAAGACTATTTCAAACATACAAGGGTTTATGCCTACTGATATTTGAGGCAAATTATAATATTTTAATATTAAGCAAAAGTTGTTTAACCCAGACTTCGGTTTTGAGCTTTACGGCTTATGTGAAATTACCAAAATGCCCCTACGGTGCATAGTTTGGTCATAATTGATAAATTTCACATATATAATTTACCCTATTGTTATAACTTAGTAAAATAAGTATTTTTGCTGATTACATCAGACCTGTAACTCAGGTAAATACTTAAACTCTTTTATAACCTGTTAAATGACCAAACTACCCCTACGGGGCATAATTTGTGTTTAAATTCGTTTCGGGCATAATAAAAGACATCTTACTGATGTCACAACATATATGAAGCATATTAACTTAGGAAACCTGTAAATGGCTCATATGTATACCCGTTACGCTTACCACGCGTTCTGTTCGGTTTATGTAACTAGTTTACATAAATTAGCATAAACGGGTCAAACCTTATCGGTTTTATCTCAAAATCCGGAATGTGTATGAAATACCCATATTAAGCAAGTCTCCGAACTTGTCGGGTCTAAATCACATTCTATTCGGTCTTCGCTTAATCATGCGTTTGAACCGTATCTTTCGATAAGACTAACCGGTCTAAGCTTAGGCTTAATTAAAGACCCGTTAGCATTCTAATTGGTTATTTATACCATCATTCCAGACTAGAGTCTTCCGGTAAATTGTACCTACGCTTACTTAAGTGAATACGGCTGAGTTATTAAAATTCTTGCTATTTAAGACAGGAGTTAGCTCAGGTAAATACTCTTAACTTATTTTCCCTATTACGGGCTTGGGATACGGTAATATAAATACCGCATGGTCATGTATGGGATTCAAAGACCAATAAGTCGGGAAATCCAAATAACCTGTTTTAATTCGTATTGCTTGACTGAAACATTGGGGATTAATGCGACCGTGTCCTGGATATCCTTGACTCATAAATTGCAATGGCCACGACCTAAGCACGGGGTGTAGGCATACACTTGACAGATGCCATATGTTTATTAATTAATTATACCCAATAAGGGATTCCCAATAAGGGAATAGTGGTGTGTCGGTTAATCATGAACCGGCATAGAACCGGGCCCGTATGTAGAGCAAGTTATGTAAAACTGATAACATGAAATATAGTTTGTCCCAAGTATACAAGATTAATTTTGCCTCTGTGCATTTTAATCAAATTATAAAAGGTTAATTTTGCCTCTGTGCATTTTAATCAAAGTGTCAAAATATTTTGTGCCTAGTGCATCTAAATCAATTTTCTTAAACTCTTTTCAAATGAGTCAGTTGAGTGTATTTACAACTGACGTATTTTTCAAAAGTCTAAGTGACAGGTACAAGTACGTAATAGGCTGGAAGCTGCTCAGGACGTTAATAAGGAATCTTGCAAGTTCTAGGCGTCTAAAGTCTGTTGAACAATATTTATGTTTTAAGATCCGCTTGTGGATCCTTTACTTTCCGTTGTAATACTTGATATTACTTTATATTCGGATTGTAATATAATTTATCTTTTGCTTCCGCTGTGCATTTATATATTGTGTTGTTTGACTATGATGATATCAACTACGTCACGATACTCCCCACCAGGCCCACCGGTGACACGTGGAAAGTCGGGGTGTGACAATTATGGTCTCGAGTCAACTTATTAAACATACTTTTCGGAAAACAGAAATTTTCGGTAACAAGGGACTCGAAACAGCCGTGACATTTAAAGGCTTTAAAATTTCTGTTTTCCAGATTTTTAATCCCAGAATAATGGATACGAAAACAGAATTGATTTATCAACATATGCTCTGATACCACATGTTGGTTAGTTCTGTTTAAACATAATAGAAAACATGAATAACATACCTGTTACAGCAGACAGGCCAGCAGAGAATCCAGTCAGAGATGCAGCCATTGAGTTCGACATACTTGTCAGGATGATCTGGTTCCTCCTTAGGGTGTAAGGTGATGATGCTAATGAAACCGAAACTAGGGAGGAATCAGTTATGGAGAGAGAGCCGAATAGATGTTATGAGGGTTGTGAGATTGTCTAACTTGTGTAACCCTTTAACTCTCTAATAAGCTCCTTATTTATACACCCAAGAGGAAACCTAATTAGTTAATAAGGGTAATATGGTCCATCAACAATTACCAACTAATTATTAATAGGTTATTAATATATTTTGATCTATATAATATAAATGATTATAAAGGCTACAAGATTAAATATTACATTAATAATATATTTAATCTCACACAAACATGTGGATGATCAATGATCTTGCTTCAAAGATGATCATCCACATAGTTGTTGCACCATTCTTTGAGTGATTTTTATTGTGAGAATGGTGCAACAAACCGTTCTTTGAGTGATCTTTATTGTGAGAATTGTAGAGCAGCCATATGGATGATCAATGATCTTGCTTCAAAGATGATCATCCATATAGTTGTCACTTTAATATAGTATACTTGTATTTAGTGATATCATTTTTGTACATGTATTTGGGTTAATTTGGATGTACTGGCATCGGTCAACTTGAATAAAATTGGTAGATAATTTGTTAACTGGTTTTTTTCTTTTTAATTTATACACCAACAAATCAAATAAAATACATAAAAATGATGGCCTACAAGCACATGTATAGTTACAACAACGGTTGTACCCATAGGCGGATCTTAGAAGGGCTGTGGCAGGGCCACGGCCCGGGCAAGTTTTTCGGCCGTAGTGCTAATTTTCCGCATTTCGATCGAAATTTTTTATATATACTCTGTTTGGCCCTTGCTTGCCCGGGCTTTCTTTAGTGCCCGTGTCTTTCGGCCCTGGCAAGTTCAACGGGCAAGATCCGCCACTGGTTGTACCCCCTGCATACACGGGTTTTCAAAGTCCAATGTTTTTTTTATTTCATCCATTTGACATGTTTAAGACTAAGCATTTGCACAACCCAGATCCATCTATTTTAAGCAAGATTTGTGCAATTGTTACTAGAAGGTTATAAAGCGACTTATCTCCACTAGAAAGATTGAGTTTCATACCTTCACATTCTTATTCGATCGAGTATGTGGCACAAATAATCATTAGGGCTCAACACCCGTCTTCACTTTGATTAACCGGGCCCGTCGATCAAGGTTGCAGAGAAAAGTACTACACAGCGTGTCACACCCCGATAATTCCACGTAGTACCGGTTGGCCCGGTGGGAAGTATCGTGACGTAGTTGATATCATCATAGACAATTAATCACAGTTTAATGCACAGCGGAAGTCTAAAATAATATATTACAAACCGAATTAAAAGTATAATAAAATATTACACAACGGTTGTAAATGGATCCACATGCGGATCTAAAATAGAAAGAAAACATTGTTTAACAGACTTAAAGTATCACAAGCTTGCAAGACTCTTTATTTAATACTCAGGAGTTTCCAGCCCATTTCGTGTAGTACCTGCACTTAATCTTTTTAAAAAATACGCCAGTTTACACTGGTAAATACAAATAACTGACTCTTTTGAAAAGTGTTTATAAAACTGGTTTGGTTGCACAAGGCATAAAGTCTTTTATAACTTGGGACAATTATTTAAAATAATCTTGTATACAGATTTATATGTTTGCCGTACATTCAGGACCGGAATAGAAGAGCCAGCACAAAATTAATAGACACATCACTAGTATAAGCCCACAAGAAGTTTCCTCACGAGTGAGATACTGTTTTACATACGCAACTGTCAGGTGTATGCCTACACCCCGTGCTTAAGTCGTAGCCATTTCAAATGAATGAGCCAAGGATATCTAGGACACGGTCATATTAACCCCCAAATGCTTTGTATCAAACACAACAGATTAAAACGGGTTATCTCAATGATTTAACCACTGATCGATTAAATATTCAATACCCGACTAAGCGGTAATAATTTACCGTATCCCAAGCCCGTATAAAGGAAAATAAGTTAAAAGTATTTACCTGAGCTAAAAAGTAATTTATTCTCAGTTGTATTTTCAAATCAGCAAGTACAGGGAGCTTTTACTGGGCTCCTAATCTGGAACGAAGGTTTTCATAACCTATTAGATTCCTAACGGGTCTTATTTAAGTTATAACTTTGACCGGTTAGTTTTAAAGGAAAGCTTACGGTACAAAACGCAAGATTAAGCGGTGATCGGATTGGAATGTGATTTAGACTCGACAAGCATGAAGACTTGCATATAATGGGTAAACTAAACACATTCTAGATTTTGAAGTAAAAATGATAAGGGTTGACCCGTTTCGGCTAATTCATGCAAACTAGTTACATAAACCGTACCGAACGCGTATATGCATAACGGGTAACCGGATGAGTCATATACATGTTCCAATAGTTATTATGCTTAAAATATGTTGTGATATCAGTAAAATATCAACAATTATGCCCCAAATGTATTTAAGACCAATTTAAGTCCCGAAAGGGTATTTTGGTCATTTTAAAGTTTATAAAAGAGGTTTAAACATAAACTGAGGTTCTGATCTAAAACATTCTGTAAAAATATTTATTTTATGTTGTTATATCAGCAAGATATCATACATATGTGTGTTTAATCATTTATGGCCAAACTATGCACCGAAGGGGCATTTTGGTCATTTCACATATGCTTTTAAGGTAAATTTCGGAAATCTGAGTTCAAGACTTTTACTTACTGTTAAAGTATAAAAATTTATTTTACAAATCAGTAGGTTACAAGTCTTAGGTGCTAAATGTGGTTTTAAACCATACTATGCGCCTAATTTGCATAAAAGTCGGTATTTGACGATATTTGATAAGTTTAAGGAAATCTGAATATTTTCATTAATTTATAAAATCAGTAGAAAAAATTTTGACATGTAAATGATGTGTAAAACTCATTTTATTAGCGAAAAGGGTATTATCGTCAATTACCGAGTCCATGCAAGAACTCTATGTTATGGTCAGTATAAAATTTGATAAAAATTTCTAAAAATCCCTAAATATTTCACAACAGTGGGTAGCAAGTTTGGTGCCAAAAATTTGGTTCAAATATGATTTATGCCGAAAATGCAATTTAATTAACAAAAAGTTCTATTTTACGATATCTTGCATAACCTTAGTACGGACCTTTAGGAACCTTTTTCTAGTAAAATCCCCAATTAATGAAGTCGCCGGAAAACTCATTTTTTTCACCGGAAAATTTCGTTTTGGCTAGAAAACTCAACTTTTTGGCCGGAAAACTTAACGTCTTCGTCCTAAACCTCTTTGTAACCTTAGATCGGACCTTTAGAAACCCTTTTCTGGCCAAAAACGATTTTTCCGGCGACTGGAGACTATCGGCGTTAGGGTTCTATTAATCCGGGTCCATTGGTGGCCAATATGCCAATAGTTGGGACTGGCAGTGGTTATTCTTGAAGTTGGGACTGTTGGCGACCAACTGCGAATAGTTGGGATTATTAAAATCCAATATTCCGTTATAATATATCTCCATCCTAATATAAGATCCGATTTTAGAAAACATTGCATATTAATTAGGGTACCCTTACCCACCCTAAACGGGTAACTAATTACTATGGGTCGCTCAACATTACCAATAATGCCCTTACTTCAAGCAATAACTTCTGTTTCATACTTTTTTGGTCCCGCCTGAACTGTGTGTCCACCTAATAAAACGTAATGAACGCTGTCATTTCAAGATCAATAAACGTGAATATTATACAATTCTTGATAAGTTATATATATGGATAAACACCTACCTCAAGAAACCAAACAAATTCATTAGATTTTTTTATTTCATTAATTTTTTATTTTTTATTTTTTTTATTGTAATATTTCATTTCAATCACCAGGGCAAATTACATAAGGATAGTAGGTAGACGAGCAACAAACTGCGCCGCCATCCCCCTTTTGATCATTAGATTTGGAGTTATTTTTATGATCAAAATCCCATCTTCGTTCAAAAGGACACATAAATGGCCCTTGAGTAATTCTGGTTTTGTTCCTAGAGCCGTTGGTATTGTCCTGTAAGATAAAGAATATATAGTTATATACTTAAAATTGGTAGACGATTAACAAAAAATACACGCTCACCTTGACTTTGTCGGTATGTTGACCCCACTTGAAAGATCCAAGTGTAGTGTATTTCAATGCAAGTTCCGTAACCACTTCAGATTTGTTGAAATTGGAACCGGAGTTGAATGGGTGCAACTGAAGCAGCATCATTTGCTTGCTAAATGAGTCCAAACAATCAAATATGTAAAAATGAATTGATTAGGATTCAAAAGATCAAATCATACACTATACTACTTGAATCATTTTACTGCTATACTCTAAATTATATGGCACTGCTTAAGAAAAGAAACAACAGAAACTAAAAGAGGATGACCAATTTAAATACCCATGCTATCAAAATATATTGTACAATTCCAAAAAAAAAAAGGATAGCTCAATGGTATCGTGATAGATCCTTAAAAGATATACGACATCATTACTATTAGTTATTACTAAGAAAGCTAAGTATCAACCTATAACACAAGTCTATTTAGAAAAAAAAAATTCACATTTTTAACCATCATTTAAAAAAAATCACATTTGTAACCATCATTTACACATACAGATATACATACTTATTACCATAAATTATTTGAAAAAATACATTTTATTTTAAAAGTTAACTTTTAAAAATGATACTTATCATATTTATTTAAATTTCAAAAATTAAGTAGGGATAAATGAGAATAAATGTATTTTAGGTGGGAAAACACCATCATTTACACATACCGATATACATATACTTATTACTATAATTTATTTGAAAAAAAAATACATTTTATTTTAAAAGTAAATTTTTAAAATTGATTCATATTTATTTAAATTTCAAAAATTAAGTAGATATAAATGAGAATGAGAATAAATATATTTTAGGTGGGAAAACTCTATAAAGATCACCCCATAATGTGATAAGTGTTTCAAATCTGATTTCTATAAATTATATGTATAGATTTTTAAAAATGTAGAACTTTTTTAATAAAATCTAAGCATATAATATATTTTAATAACATTAAAAAAGGTTAAAAATAGCAATTGGTAAAAAGGGAACAAAAGCAAAGACAAACTAACAAGGTTAAACAATAAAATAAATGTTTTTGGTAGGAATGCATTTAGGGGGACGGGGCACTACCCGGGTAGACAAAATCGTGTTTTAACCCTTACCAGCACACCGCCGCCATCTATGCGGGTTAGGTTGGCTAGTAGAGAAAGTCGTGTGACATTTGCGTGGATCGAGGAATATTTGACCGTTGTCAAATATTTTTGACCGTTTGGTATTTAAAAAAAATCAAATTCAAATATTTTATTCATCACCAACTCACATCTCCTAGTCAAAGGACCACCTTTTGGAACCGGGTTCACCGCCAATTTTGTGTCCACATTGGTGAAACCAACCGAACCGTGGATGAATTAGATTCACATTTTGCATTTATCCATTACAAGATCTCAAGATTCCATGGTAGGTTCGTAAATGTGCCAAATCCCCATAACGAGCTCTCGGAGGAGGAAGTTATTCAAGTGGCACTTATCGACTACAAACACCACTACGACGAGGACTTTACCCATATAGCGATGTGTCGTATTATTTCGACCTATGTTTAAGTTTTAAGTTTTATTTAAATTTAAAAAAAAAGTTTGTGGCTAAGGTAGGCGCCGCCACCACTTACTAGTTAATGGGTACTTGACGCACTTTTTGATGTGGCGAATAATGGTTGGTCGGGGCTATAGTGCTTACCCCCTAGAGTGCCCCTTCCCCCTTAACTTGTATCATGTAGGTAGGTTGGTGGTTTTTTTTGGTGCGGAGATTGTTGCGTTATCGTTCTTGATTGAGAATTTGAAATTGAACATATTGGTTTGGCTAGTTTTCTCTCTATCCGGTTGATTAATAAAATTTGTTGGTCCAAAATAAATCTGTCCTCGTGCTAGATGTCTCATAATACTCTGTTGGATGGTCGTTAAAAAATTATGATTACCCCTTTTCTTGATTGCAAGTTTATACTCTTTAACTTTATCGCAAACTACAAAACAAAACAAAAGCACATCTGATTGACTCTGACAACCGGTTATAGCAAAACGTAATCTGAATTTTAATCATCGGTTCGAAGAAGCTCGCAGCTACATCAGGGTCGATGATTTACTAAAATGGTTGGTCGAATAGGGAAGTGTCACGCAGCTGCGTGGCACTATTCCCTCAAACTTCCTTTTGTATATGTAGGTAATTAGTTGATGCCCCGCCCGCGTTGCGGGGCGATGGCCGAATAATAAGCGAGTGTTAGTCAGCTCATTGACACGAAAAACAAATAAATCGAGTCAACCAATTAAAACAAAAGACTTTTATAGTTTTGATAAAAAAAAAACTAAAACAATGGCAATATTGTAATTTTTAACTGAGGGAAAGTTGTATTTTTGACTGGGGTAAAATCGTAATTTGGCAAAAGCTAAAATAATGGCAGTACTGTAAATTTGAACCTGGGGCAAAATTGTAAATTTTCACAGGGGCAAATTCGTAATTTTTAACTTGGGGTAACAACGTAATATAAATTTGAACTAAGGACACAATCATAATTTTAAGCTTGAGGCAAAAGCACAATTTTATTTTGAACCGAGGGCAAATTCGTAATTTTGAGTTGGGGGCAAAAACATAATTTTATTTTGAACTGGGGAAAAACGTAATTTTGAATTGAGGGCGAAATCACAATTTTTAAACGGGAAAAAAATCACATTTTTGAACAGAGGGCAAAATCGTAATTTTTAAGTGGGGGCAAAAACAAAATTTTATTTTGAACTGGGGGTGGGGGGGAGAAGGTAATTCTGAGCTGAGGGCAAAACCACAATTTTATTTTGAATGGAGGGAAAAATCATAATTTTGAGCTGAGGACAAAAGCGTATTTTTATTTTGAGTTGGGGCAAAACCGCAATTTTAAAGAGGGACAAAAACATGATTTAGAATGGATATAAAATAATAAACTAGTTGGTCCAATGGAAGAGTGCCAGGCAAAGTCGTAATTTTGAATTGAGGGCAAGATCGTAATTTTGAGATGGGGACAAAAGGCGTAATTTTATTTTGAGCTGGGGGCGAAAACGTAATTTGAAAATAGATATAAAACAATAAACGTGTTGGTCCAATTTCCTGGCACTATTCCCCCATTTGGTTTTTGTATATGTAGGAATTTTGAGATGGGGACAAAAGACGTAATTTTATTTTGAGCTGGGGGCGAAAACGTAATTTGAAAATAGATAAAAAACAATAAACGTGTTGGTCAAATGGGGGAGTGCCAGGTAGCTGTCTGGCACTATTCCCCCATTTGGTTTTTGGTGCACTATTCCCCCCATTTGGTTTTTGGTGCCTGACACTATTCCCCCATTTGGTTTTTGTATATGTAGGAATGAAGCAGTCAAGTCTGGCGTACTGATTATTGTTTGCAAAAGTCTTTCATTTTGAACCAACAGATGGGAAGGGATAGAATTCTTTCCATTATTCCTCGACATCTCCACCCACCTTCAGAATTTTTGCCATGTCTCTCATTCAAGAACTAGACCACCTCAAAATCCCACTTGAACACATCAGATTGGCCACCAACAACTTTTCCGATGATAACTTCATCGGTCAAGGTGGATTTGGGAGGGTCTACAAAGGCCAACTCCCCCTCTCCCCCACCAGCTCCGGCAAGCCAATAACGTCCATTGCTGTAAAACGCTTGGACGTTAAGGGCTTGCAAGGACAACATGAGTTCTTGATGGAGATTGTCATGCTCTCTAGTTACAAACACGATAATCTTGTCTCTCTTGTTGGATTCTCTGATGAAAGTGATGAGAAAATCATTGTTTATGAGCACGAGGTTCGTTGAAGCCTCGATAAGTACTTGGCCACCACGGATCTCACATGGGTGCAACGGCTTCATATATGTCTTGGTGCGGCCCGTGGAATTAATTACCTTCATAATGATGTCGGAGAAGGGCACAGGGTGTTACATCGTGACATAAAGAGCTCGAATCTCTTGTTAAACGAGAACTGGGAAGCTAAGATTTCCGATTTTGGATTATCTAAAATAGGCCCAACGAATCAGGAGTTTACTTTTCTTGTCACGAATGCTTGTGGCACACTAGGTTATATTGATCCCCTATATGCAACGACCGACGTGCTTACAAAAGAATCTGACGTGTACTCATTTGGCGTGGTGTTATTTGAAGTCTTGTGTGGAAGGCTAGCGGTGATTAAAACATTTAACGATGAGCGTCGCTTTCTATCTAAATTGGCAAAACTTCACTACAAAGAGGGAAAATTGGATGAGATCATCAACCCCAATCTACGAAAACAAATGACACCAAATTCGTTACGAACATTCTCAAGGATTGCTTATCAGTGCTTGAAAAACGAACGAAAAAAACGCCCAACAATGGGATTAATCGTCGAAGAACTACAAAACTCATTGGAATTTCAAATTGTAAGTTTATAACTTTCGTTAATTAGATTCAAATCAATATTCATACTTTATATAATTTGATGGTAGGGTTGTCAAAGAATCACGCGAATCGGGTTATGGGGATCGAGCACAGGTGGAAATCCATGGTCATTGCAACTTGACAACAATCAAAAGCTTAGGAAGATAACCATAGATTACAAGGATTGGGTTTATTCCCTCATTTTCACCACTCAAGATTTCAATGGTTTGTTGCATTCCTCTAAACGCTATGGTAGAGATAGTGGTTGGAGAGGTGGCATAATTTCTGAGGTGACAAATCTTATCCAGATTCAAAAATGTTACATTTTCTTTTTAATTTGAAAATTTTGTCAACTTGTAGAGTAATTCTGATAATTAATCAAATTGTTTTCTTTTGACATAATAATTATTTGTTATCTCAGATCAACTTTGATACCGATGAAAAAAATATAGGGATACTTGGAACAGTTGGACTAACCACCGGACGACATCCAGGCATAACAGTAATATCGTCGTTGGGTTTTGTAACGAATAAAAAAACCAACTGCCCTTTTGGTAAGGAGACTGGGACTCATTTTTCAGTACCATGGGATGTAGGTTCGTTTGCAGGGTTTTATGGTCGTGCCGGGCTTTTTATGGATGGTTTGGGTTGCCTTTTAAAGGGTGTCATGTGAATATTTCTTTGTGGTAGTGGTCTAGAACCGATCGGCGTAAGCAGACCCGCAAGAACCAAATATATATCCTGACAAGACATTCACTAGTAAATCGCAAGCAAGCCTGTTCGGGCTAACAGAGTTCGTGTACAAATATGGGCCTAAAATGTTAATAACTTTTTCGAGTTACGGATCCAATAATCCACTTTTCCTTTAACATAGTTCATCCAACTTTTTTCTTTAGTATCCAAAAATGTAATAGTTATTATTATTATTTTATTTATTTTTTTGCAAAGTGAAATTTCTGTGTTGTCAATGTATTGGCGATCCCTTTCAGATTTATCGGTATAGTGTATCCGTTCATAAGATGTAAAATGTTATCTTAACTGTTAATCAGTTATTGACAAGTTTCCTGTTTCCTTATTTAACGTTTTATTAAAATTTATTAAGTTTATAAAGAGAGTGCAATATTTTCTATAGAAAATGTTGCAGAATTTCTAAGGCTGCAGGGTATGGGGGTCGTCCCCATACCGTCGAGCTCCGGCGACGACAGCTACGCCATCCCGCCCCCTCCCGTCCCCGTCCCCGTCCTATCCGTCTCATAGTCGACGTTGGCGACGAAGCAAATAAGGTGGGCCCCTCTCCAAAAGTAGCCGTTTGAAATAAAAAAAAAAACAAAAATGAGTGATTTAGGTGGTGTTTGTTTTTTGGCCAGAAGCACTTCTGGCCACTTATGTCTGCGTCGCGTAGACGCGCGCAGACGTTTGAGGTCTGCAGCTCGTTTGTTTTCCGGAAGAGTTTCTCACCAAAAACGTCGGCCTCACCTCTTCCCCACGCAGACTTGGGTTCATGTCTGCACACCCCTGCAGACCTCTTCTCCCTCTTCTCCCTCCAGCCGACACCACCTCCTCTGCCACCACCTCCACCTCCGACACCACCTCCACCTCCGACACCACCTCCTCTGCCACCACCTCCACCTCCGACACCCATCTCCTCCGACACACCACCTCCTCCAACACCCATCGACCTCCACCTCCGCCGCAATCATCATCGTCATCATCTGTTATCATCATCGTCATCATCGATCGCAAACAAAACCCCCACCAAAAAACACACAGACCTGAGCAAATCGAAACCCTAAATCGAAACCCAAATCGAAACCCTAAATCGCGACGGCGGCGGTGAATGTGGTGGTCGTCTCGTTTCAGTTCAGGGTTGGGTTCGGGACGGTTTGGTTCGGTGATGATGATTGATAACGGTGGTGGCAGTGGGCTCAGGCGAAATCGACGGTGAAGGAGGTGGAAGTGAGATGGTGGTGGTGAGTGTTAGGTGGTCGTGGTGGTGGTTGCGACGGGGGTGGTGGTTGCGATGGTGGACGGTGGATGGTGGTCGTCTGAGGTGGTGGTGGATGGTTGTGGTGGTGGTGGTAAATCAGCAAAGAGAGAGACAGAAGTGTGGTGTGTGTTGTGTGTGTTATGTGTGTGTTTAGAAGAGGTTTTGTAGAAGTAAAAAAACAAACCCGCTTCTCCTTGCAGACTGCAGACCTTTAGTCCACCTCTTCTCCTGCAGATGTCTGCAGATGTGGTCCGCAGACTGCAGACCTTTTCCTGCAGAAAAAACAAACACCACCTTAGTGAATCTTGCATATGGGTGTTGAAATTTGGAAGAAACCCTAAAAGGGTTTGAGCAAATCAAGCGGCAAAAGGTGTAAAGATTCACTAAATGGAGGGATAATGGGTGTAAAAGGTGAAATGGGAGCAATGCAGGAGAAGATGCTTACCATACAAGTGGTTATGCAGTATGTACAACTTTGAAAATGTTTGGAAATTGTTTGAAAATGGAAGGCTTCTTTTGTGACTTGAAAGAAATGGTTAGATTTGGTACATTTGAGTTGAGGGAGTGCGAAAGGTGACGGTGGTGGTACGGTGGTGGCACGGCGGAGATGCGGCGGCGGAGCAAGCGTGGGGGAAAGTGGTGAGAAGCTTTATGGAAAATAATGTTTTTTTTTGTTTGATAGATAATGGTAAAAGCTTTATGGAAAAGCTTTATGGAAAACACCTCCAGACTTAATTAGGGTCCTAATATTAACACATGGGAAAACTTATACTTTGTCAGTTGTTTTTATTCTATACGGGCCGTATAACAGTATACGGCCCGTATACACCATGTGTAAATAAGTTTGCCTGGTCGTATACAATGTATACGAACGTGTATACGGGCCGTATAACAGTATACGGCCCGTATGGAACGAAATTTTGATTTTTAAAATATTTTAGAGTGGTGAGGTGCTCAAAATAAAACATCAACAAGTAATAAAGATTGAAGAACAAGAAAACGTGTCGTATGACTGTAATAAAACGGAAGCTATCAACGCGGGATTATGGGCATGGTGTTATTCTTTATTTAATATTTATAGAATAAAAGGAAGGGTGAGGCATTTGATGAGAGTTGTAAGGAGTCTGAATAAAACGGAAGCTATCAACGCGGGATTACGGACATGCGTTTAATTCCCAACATATTTGGTTTGTCACGTACATTTCGTAAGAAACTTTTCGTGCACTGAACCTTCACCTCCAATCATTTCCTGGTCAAATCACACACTATAAAGTTTAAACTTATCGTGTGTTGTAGTTTGGAAAGATGACCGAATAGAGATCTGAATAACAAACTGTGGAGAACTTGTTTGCGTTATCCACCAACAATCCGTTCATTATCTGTTGTTATTTAAAACAATAGCAATTAACGTTCGGTTGAGATAACGGACATCCAACTTTCAAAATTCAAATCAAACTAACACGAAGTATCTCGAAGGTATCATATTCTTGGTTCAATACCATGTGAAAAAAGATTCTTGCCAGCAGACTTTTGTTGGTTTGTTTCCAGGTAGGGTTTAGAATGTTTGAAGGAATGTCGGTTTTTCAGTATTCGGATTTTGTTGGTTCAATACAGGCTCTTTGTCGGTAAAAGACATAGGATGGCTCTGAGTCCATTGTGGTTCGTGAATGTTGGAAGAACCCGACACGTCTTCTGCTGCCTCTTCGGTTGGTAAAAGACATAGGATGGCTTTTAATACAGGCTCTTTGTCGGTTGTGGTTGATTTATAGGAGGAGGTTATGAAACGAATATATGTTTATGCGAACATCCTTATTTTGTCACGTACATGCGTTTAATTCCCAACATCCTTATTGTATCAGACTCTCTCCCCTCCTGATGCAATTTTCACAGTGGTACCAATGTCCTGCTACTACAATCCTTCCAACGATCCTTGTCTTGAAAGACAAGAATACAACGTTCATGTATCACAAGGAATGACCGATCTAAGGCAGAGAACCTGATTTAGATACACAAATTCATCACTGGTTTCTACAGCACAAGCACATACGCAATGAAGTATTAAAAGATGTTAGTTTCTTGACAGTATGGTTTCTCGACAAATGAAGTATTATCTGTCCTTGCTGCCTCTTCGGTTGATAAAAGACATAGGATGATTTCTCTATTACAGCACTCTTCTGAAAGACAAGAATACAACGTTCATGTATCACAAGGAATGACCGAGTTTGGAAAACGGACGGAATCCACGAAGAAACTGTTGGAATTTGTGGATTTCGGTTGGTTCAGAAACTTAACAAGAGAAGCAACTAAAAAAAGGAAAGAAATACCTTATTTTACCATTTTTACCATATGTATACGGGCCGTATACCGTTTATACGGCCGTATACGCTCGGTAAGAAACAAATTTACCGATCGTATACAATGTATACGATGATTGTATACGGGCCGTATATTCTGATACGACTCGTATACAAATTTGTGATTCAACAGAAATAACTGAAAATAACTCGCCATTCTCTTGCACCTGTATACGTTGCAAGGTATAGAATGTTTGTAGTATTCTTGGTTCAATACAAACTCTTCTGAAAGACAAGATAATGGTTTCTCAACAAATGAAGATGAAGATGAAGAAACGAGAGTTTGTTTTGAGAAATTTACAAGGTAAACCTGAATTTTTAGATTTTTAGACACTTACTTGAACATGAGTCTGAGTCCATCGTGGTTCGTGAATGCTTCGATTTCAACAAATCTTTCAAGGTCTTAAGTGATGGACAACTGGTTAAAAGATGTAGAAGAGTTTGTGTAGAGATCTTTAATGTGAGATTCTTCAAGTTTGCACATTTTGAGAAAATACCAATGTGGTCATTTTCAAGTGTGAGATTAGCCAAACGAGGATGAAAGATACTCAAACCATCTGATCCCGTTGTTGCAAACTCCTTTAATGTGAGATTCTTCAAGTTTGCACATTTTGAGAAAATACCAATGTGTTTGTCAGCTTCGTAAATACACAACTTAACAAGATAAGCAACTAAAAAGTTAACATTCAGATTCAGATTCAGAAAGCAGATGTTTAGTAGTGTTTGAGACAATTGATTTCTTTTGCGGTTACCAGGCCTATCATCTCCGTCTACGTTTGGTTTCTTCGTTTATTGGATCGTTCTAATAGATTAAAGAGGTTTTTACCATTTTTTACCATATGTATACGAGTCGTATACGGTTTATACGGCCGTATACCATTGGTAAAAAATATTTTTACCGATCGTATACAATGTATACGATGGTTGTATACGGGCCGTATATTATTATACGGCTCGTATACTATGGGTAAAAAATGGTAAAAAAGGGTTATTCTCTTTAATCTATCAGAACGATCCTTGTCGTGATGATTCGAAACATTCACGAACCACAATGGACTTAGACTCATACTACTAGCAGTAGAACCCGACACGTCTTCTGTGATGATTCGAAACATTCCGAATAACTAGCAGAAAAACCCGTATACGGTGATTGTTTATCCATACTATTCTTCATAGCCATATTCCCACTCACAATTTGTTGATACATATCGTCCGTTCAACTTGAGTATTTTTTTCTAACTTTATGCTTGCATCCACCACAGTGAATATTAACTTTGTGTGAAAGAGTTTGGAAACCGGACGAAATCTATGAAGAAACTGTTGGAATTTGTGGATTTCGGTTGGTTCAGAAACTTAACAAGAGAAGCAACTAAAAAAATACAATTGATTTCTCTTCCGGTTACCAGGCCTATCATCTCCGTCTACGTTTGGTTTCCTCAACGAAGAACCATCAGCCATTATCAGCCCTTTTTTCCTTTGGTTTCTGGTTGATTTTTGAGGGTGAGGGTTTTGAATTGATTCTTGCGCTCAAGTTTCAACTACTGGAGTGAAAATTGGTAAAAAAATGGTTTATTCTCTTTAATCTATTAGAACGATCCTTGTAACCATCAACCGTTCAAGTTGATATAGGAGAGTACTGAACAACCGAGATAACAGCTCCGGTATTTTTCACCAACCCATCTTTGGTAGTGTTTGTTTGAGAACCTGATTCAGATACACAACGGTCTCTTTGCTTCGTCTACTAGAACTATTTGTGTATGCATTCTTTTGGTAGTTAACAACGCTAATTAGAAAAAAATCTGAAAAAATTAATCATATCGATTGCAATAACAGGATGGATGTGACACACATAGATAGATAAAATGTCACAGTTGTCAAGACTGTTTGTCGGGTTTCCAATGCTCACACAGGGTGATAAACAACGCTGATACACGTAACATCTAGTTATATTCAGATTTAAACAATGCCCGCCTCAATCTTCAATACTTCAGTAAAATACCACTAGTAGAAGAACCTGACACGTCTTCATGTAACAGAGAATGTTTTAGAAATTGAAGGAAAATGAAAAGATTTGTTGAAATCGAATTTGACAACTATGACAGCTTATTAAAAGTATCGTGTGTTGTAGTTTGGAAAGATGACCGAACAGAGATCTGAATAACAAACTGTGGAGAACTTGTTTGTGGCAGGTTCTTCTACTAGTTACTCGGAATCGATAAATAACCAACACGAAGATCTCTGCGATCGCTAAGGTTTTCATCAACGGACTGATCGGTAACGTTACTCTACCTGTGCTCCGATTTAAGCGGCATGTTCCGATCAACGTTTATCGACATTGTTAAAGGTGATGAAGAGTTTTAGAAACCCTAGAATGATTGTGTTTTTACGGGAATAAAACGTGATACTTGAAAAAAGCCAATATATACGGCCCGTATATAGTTATACGGCCCGTATACATGTCCTAACATCAAAAACCCACAAAAATAAATCAATTGAGCCGTATACGTTTTACAAATCGTATACACATGTATACGACTCGTATAACTGTATACGGGCCGTATATAATAAAACCAAAAAAAACATTCTCTGCGCATTTTCCTATTCAAAAACATTCTATACGAGCCGTATAATTGTATACGGCCCGTATACAATAGGGGATGTGAAAATAAGATATAGGGTATGTGGGAATAAGGCACCCCCTTAATTAATGTCCTTTTTTTTGTTTGATATTCTTTAATGGTAAAAGCTTTATGGAATATAATATATTTTTTTAATTATATATGTTTTGATGAAAATATAGAATAAATTAAAAGGTTATACAATCGATAGTTCATTATTTGTTAAAAAAAATAGAAGATTAAAAAAATAAAAAACATAAAAGTGGTGGGGTATGATCATCTAGGACCATCCTCCATAACCTCTAGTTTTGTGGGATGGACCATCCTTGGGAAGACTATGACGTGGCGCCTACGTGGCGGATCATCCTCCCTTGGAGGACCATCACCATACCCTCTAGTCTAAGGCTACTCGGTGTGGGAGGAAGGTAGTCCTCAAAGGATTCTCTGCCACGTAGGATGGGTGTGAGGATGTGGGAAATGAAGGATGGGCCTATGAAAATATGAAATACGAGTCCCCCTTCCACTGATAGTATTAAGATATTTTCCTATATGATTGCTTTGACCACTCTAGGTAGGGGCCGGGTGAGCAGAAAACCGAAATAAACCCGTAACCGACAAAATCGAACCGAAACAAAAACCGACGGTTCGGTTTTTGAATTTTTAATAACTGAAAATTTCGATTCGGTTTTCAGATAACCATTTTCTAAAACCGAATAAACCGAACCGAACCAATAAGATACAATTCATATATTTTTATGTTTAAGTTTGAATTGTTTAAGTGTTTAACCCAATGCTAGTAGAAACTATTAATCTTATTCTTGAATGTTAAGTATTTATAATAAAAATATTACATGTTTATTTATAATTGAGATGATTTTTTTATTGCCTACAAAAAAATAACAAAATTTAATCTAAAAATTAAATGATCTTCACATTATTATAAAAGAAAATGTCTTAATAAAAACTTTAAAGGAACATAAAATAGATTAGAAGGTTAGGTTTATGGAAATAATATTAATTAAAGAGGTTAACTATAATCACTTAAATGTAAACATATAAAAAAGGTTTTTATATTTTAAATTATACTTTTTATTATTTGAATCTTACATAATGTTGTTATAAAAACCGAAATAATCGAACTGAACCGGCGTAAAAACCAATAAAACATAAACTGAAAAAACCGAAGCCGAACGGTTTTAAAAAACCAAAAACCGACATTTCGGTTTCGGTTTTAGTTTTGCCCAAAAACCGAACCGAACCGTACACACCCCTAACTCTAGGTCTGTAAAATAATGACGCCAGAGGCACAACTAGGCTAATTAATGTTAGGAGCCCGTTGCACTCCTGAAGACCAAAGGCAAACCGACCGACCGATAGACCAACGCTAAGTCCAACTCGAGTTTTTAAACGACAACAACTAAAATATACCCTATTTTCACACACACGTATAAATAATCCATGTCAATTAGTAAAAAAAGAAAGAAATAGTTCATAGATTTTAGATTATATTAAAACGAACCAAACATTCGGCGAACAGCGCGTGGCCTATTTATCTACCGCTATTATGTGATTTCCTACTTATTGAAATAGATTTTAATAAATATTATGTCTAAAAGAAAAGAAAAAAAAAACTCATAATTATATATTATATTCCGTTTTGTAAGCTTAATAGTCTTGGATGATTGATTTTTGAGTTTGAGTTATATACTTAGGTTCTAGGAGATTAATGCTTAAACTCTAAACTTGCATACCATGTATTGATTATTAATATTTGAAATTTCATTTTTATGTATATTTTTATATACTAAAAAAACGTTCTATGACGTCATTCTGGTTAAGTAACAAGTATGGTTTTCAAAAATTTTAAAAGAAAAAGGTTTATGCAAATGCCTAGAAATTCAACCATGCTAGAGTGCACCATACGAATTTGAGCAGAAAACAGTGAACATTAGGAACTTTCCTTTTGGTGGGCGCTCATCAGTTCATACTGGACTTTCATTTTTTTTTTTAAGTAAACTTCATTAAACATTAAACATGCCTCCGACCCAATCGGGCAAAGGCAAAAACATACAAACGCGCCCCCAACCTAAACGGGCAAAAGGCAATAAATTACAGCACATAAAAAGGAGATTTACACCTTTCCTCCCAACAAATGGACTTAGACCTATTCCTTAACCAAAAAAAGCTTCTAGATTTGACTTCTCTCAAAACATCTTGCGGACTATTTTTTATAATTTGAAAAATCCTCTCGTTTCTTCCTTTCTAAATACAATACCACGTGCACTTCCATAAAATCTTTAACCGCGAAGATGCATGTATAGCGGAGGTATATCACACCAAACAATAAAACTCATCCAAACACGATTCGAGAATTGCATTTCAGTGGCACCGAATTACACTATTCAAAAACATTCGACATACAAAATCACCTAAATATTTTAGGCTCTATCTTGTTGAACTCTAATTCTCAATCTTATGACTGAAATACCATATAAGTTACCAAAATTAGAGAAGTATTTTAGGCTCTATCTTGTTGAACTCTAATTCTCAAACTTAATTGAGGTAAGATAAAAAAAATCCTAAACAAACATCCCTTGACAACATTTATATACAAGCTGTACTACCACTAAATTAACTCAAAATTCATAATATGTTATATGCATTCAAGAGATCAAATGCAAATGTATATCACTTGAAACAATTACCCCGAAATGTAAGGAATTCCTAAGTTTAGAACTATAGTTTTCCCTTATTCTCTTATGTGGTTTCTAGTTTAAAAGCTTACAAAAGAAGATAAAAAAAATGCAACCATTTACCATCATCAGTTAAATCATGTATCGTTCGCTCAATCAACTTTAGATATCAATCAATCAATCAATCATACCCAGTAAAATCCCACAAATAGCAGAGCTATTGGCAGGGTCTGTGGAGGGTGGGATGTAGGCACACCTTACCCCTATCCCTAGGGATAGAGAGGCTGCTTCCAGTGAGACCCTCGGCTCCAAAACACCCAGGAAAGAAAGAGGAAAAAATATAGAACATGAGGTGTATGTGTGTGTGTGTGTATGAAGCTACCAATATAACATGAGTGGTAAAAGAGTGCATGGTAAACAAGACAAATATAACAACACAAACAGCCTATACAAATATAAACATATCTACTACTATACACTACCCCTAAAAGCATAATTGAACCATCTCCTAGAAATCTTTAACCTTAATCCTCCGTCTCCACGAGCTCCTATCATGGACCATGTTCTCAGAGAGGTGCAATTTTTGCAAATAAGAGAATAGGCAAGTTGGTCACACAAAATAGGAGAAGAGGCATTAAATTTAGAAATCCAAAAAGAACCAATAAGAAATAGACAAGTAAACAGGGCGGACAGATGTGACAACTATAGAGGTGACACGAAAGCCGAATATAGCACAACGAGGTCCACAACACACCAATCTAATAATTACATGGTAAAATGCCGGCTCTATCTTAGCTAGCGGGATAAAGGAGCCGACTTTATTTAGCCGATACATAAAAAGAGGGAACTAAGTTTTTAGCAGGAACTAAAGGAACTAACTCTATCTTAGCCGACACAGAAAAAAAGGAGCCGACCAATCTAATAAATACACATGTAAAGTGACTGATTTATTTTAGCCAATGTGCTAAATTAAAGGAGTCTACTCTTTCTTGGCTGGAACAGAAAGCGAAGAGGCTTCCTTTTCGGTGCCGGCCAAAATAGCGCCGGCACACTACACGTGCACAACTATTAGATTGATTGTTTTGTGGACTCGTGGGCTCGTGAACCTTTTTCGAATTTAGTTCTACGGTTCCCACATTTGCCAGGCCCGCTTACTTGTCTATCTTTGATTGGTTTTTTAGGATTCCTTATTTTAGATATGAAAAAAAAAATGCAATGCCTATTATGCTATATTTGTTAGTACAATGGGTCAATGCCTATCTCTGATTTTCCCCTAAAAAAGCAGGTGTGGGTTTATAACCCTGCTCCTGCCCACACGTAGTAGAAAACCAAACTGGATTTATATTTTAGGTACTGACCAAGAGGGCAAAAAGTGCTCTTAGTGACTTTCATAGCATTTGCGTATCAGACAATCCATCCATTTTTTTCCCTATATAAACCTTATATTACATGGCATTCCTTCCTTCATACTATAACAAGTTTTTACTATTTTTTCGGTCGAAAACCACAGGCAAACACCAACGGTTCCCGCTAAAAGTTGTAAGGATTACATAGTTTTGATATCATCTTCTCAACTTTTTACTTGCATTTTAATTTGTTGTTTTTAACATTTTTCAGCAAACAACAACATGACGACACCAATGACACTTACACTACAAATTGAAGACTTTTGTAACTGTGGAGGATGCATAAAAAAGGTGAAGAAGACACTTAGTAAAATTGGTGATGTCAGATTGTTAGCAACCGATCCTAGTATAGGAAAATTCACAATCTTAACTACTAAACACCCTCAAGTAATAGAATATGCACTTAACCAACCATTTCCTAAAAAGAATGTCAACGTGTCACAAGAAATCAGCCACTCGGATCCACCATCACCGTCACCACCACCATCTCCGTCACCACAAATTGATATCAGGCCATTTGCACCGCCTATTCCCACAAATCCTTATCAGGTTTATTGGAACCCTCCAGCTGGGTACCATGCAGGTTACGATTATTATCCTCGTGGTTATTAATCTTGCATGTTCTTTGAGTGATCACTTGATTATAATCTATTTATGGTTTTTAATTTATAGTTACATAATGTATTCGTTTTTGTATCCATTTTTTATTGTGCTCATATAGCTAGCTAGCCTATGCATGTTGTTGTTTTATCTAATAATCTTGTATATATACTGGGATTGATGTACTTTTAGTATGAGCTATCAAGGGGTTAAGGCTTGTTTAACCCCAACAATAATCATCTGATATGTTTACTTAAAATGTATGGGTTTTTTTTTTCTCTTACACACTAAACACATAGAGGCATGCAACGTACGTACATGGTGTACACAAATATTTTTATTTTATACGTACATCATATTTTTATTTTAACCTCAATGCACTGTCGTGCCTTCCGGATAGTGTTCACGGGATTCGGCCTTAGGTAAGGGTTTTCACCGATTCGGAGGCGAATGTATACCGATGTGGTGAATTTCACCAGTAGCCCATTTGAAGAATTCGTTGGTCGTTAAAAAAACGTTTTAACCACCAATTTACTCGACTAAAAGTATCAAGTGTCATATCTTCAAATGAATATTTAAGCACTAATGAACATTGTAGTTCATAAAATTATTTATTAATTACCTTTCTATATTTGTATGCATCATACGAAATAGTACTAAGCAAATTATACAATAGGACGGGGAATTGATATGGCTAGATGTGTAGACACACAACACGTATATAATAGGATGTGAAATGAGTTAATATAAAATTTTAAAATATTAGTACTATCGGTGGAAATCAATACCATGATCTATTTTTTAAAGAATGGGTCATCTAAATAACCTTAAAGTCAACGGTTCAGTTTGAGTCTACTTAATTTATTCAATTAGTGATTAGAAGCTTACAAAATGAAAAAACTTTGTTTAACATAACCACTCATGACCATTGTTTGTTTCCACTCCTTGCTAGTTTTCACCGACATCACCGTGACCGCTTTTCCACCACTGCTACTCATCAAGGCCCAAGTTTTTCAGTGTAGTGAAATCGGGTAGGATTATATCCACAGTCTCTCATTAAGGCTTAATACGTTGGTAGTGAACTAGTGATGTCAATAAAGTTTTAGTTGCGATAAAACGTCTTGATAAAATTATAAAAAAAATAAACTTGTAGTGGTGGTAGTGGGTGTTTGGTGGTGGAGGTGTGGTGGTGGTAGTGTTTGTTTGAGGAGAGAGAGAGAGATATAGGGGTGGTAATGATGATGGTGATTTGGGAAAGAAGTGGAGGTGGGACCCACAGAATTATTTGTTTTAATTAAACTATTTTCTATTTATTATTATTTTTTTAATTAGTAAGGATACTTTGGTAATTTAATACAAATTTAACTGAGAAATCTAACCTAAATTAAGGGTATACAGTGTGGTGCGGGAAAGGAGTTCGGCAAGGGGGTTTGCCGCACGGCAACACCGCCGCCGACCCTCCTTTGCCGATCGGTTTCAATGTCGCTCGGGGTTCAAACGTCGTTGCGGTGAAACGAGGGTATGAGAGAGAGAGGGTAGTGTGGGGTGGGGTCCATTCCAATCTCAACCAATCACGCATGTTTTCCCTTTTTTTTTAAAAAAAAGTTTACCACTTCAGCAAGTGTCTAACTATTGCCAACACTTTTCAGCATAGTTTAAACACTTTTCACTGATTGACGTGGCGCACTCTGATTGGTTGATTTTTTAGTTTGGCACTCTCAAGTGTCTAACCACTCCTTATACCCTAATGATAATAACCACACGAGTGCAAAAATTACAAACACTGAGACCAAATGTGTAATTATTAAACCAATAGGACTAAATCTACAATATTTGTAAACCACAGGGACCAATCAAACATTTAACTCTTACTTCTATTTTCTAGAACTTGATGTTACATGTTAAGTAATCTTATGCTTACACTTTAACTCAAATAACAAAAAAAAAAAGGTTTAGGCAAATGTCCAGAAATTTTCCTCACAAATTTGATAAGTAAACTGTAAATCACAAGAAAATATTGTGAAAAGATTGAGAACATTTATTTCGCAATCATACCGCGTTATCCATAGTCCACACGTTGTGGAAAATAGTTAAAAAAAAAAAACTTTTTAAACCCCCTAAATAGTTATCTTCCCTATATAACCAGCAGTTTCCTGTTATAATTTTATCAAACCACAAAACATTTTCACCGGCGAGAATCTCCCTCCAGTTAGCCGCCGGCGAACGCCAACTGTTCACGTAGAAGGTAAAATTTTCTTGCATGGTATACATTTAATTTGCAGTTTGTAAATTTAGTAATAAGTTTACTACAAATATTTGATTAGTAAACATCTCCTCTCTTAGTTTTTTAGAGTTAAATAACCTTTCATATATGATATATTCTCTTATCATAGTTGTGAGACGATAATTATGTTTCGGTCGCGTTTATAGTTATGGTATTGGTATTCAAGTGTTCATCAATGGAGTATTGAGGATAGGAGATGAAGGAGGTAGGAATTGGAAAGGAGAAGATGAAGTTGGTACTTGGTAGCATTTGTTTTGCTTTTTAAATTGTTTTTGGTATTTTTTTTAATAAGGATAATAATATATTAACCTTAAAAAATTAAAGATTTTCAAACATGTCAACGTTGTTAATTAATAAATGCATCAAACAACTAAAAATTATCGTGTCTCAAATTAATATATTTACCGATTAAACTCTTACTTGTTTAAAAAAAAACCAACACCTCTTACTATGTTAATAATTTGTTCAAACTTCAAACCAAACAATAATGCATGATTTAGAGACATGACGTCATATTAAAATTTAAAAAATATATTGTCACCATAAGGTAATTATCTTTTGTGGGGAGACCAAGATTCAATTCTTAGGAGGTGCAAGTATTTAAGAGGAAAATTAGTCATTCAAAAAGATATCCATAGATAACATCGCACTTTCACATATAAAAAAGTATGAAAAAATTAAGACATGTGTTAAATGTTGAATCTATGCGTAACAAATAAGGAACTAATTGCGTTACATGTTATAGTTCTATGAACTCATGATTCTTTTTCTTATTTCATCCCTTGAAACATTGTTTAATAATTAATAAATCTACATTATTAACTATTTAATATTCTTATGTATTAAAATCGTGTAATACATAAATTTCTAACCTAGTAAATAATTGATTAAATTGCCCGAAACAAACATGATATTTTGAAAAGGTGATGTCTAAATGTGAAAAAAATGACAAACTGCAGGGACCATCCAGAACAATTAACTCTAAATAATATATACATACTTTGTAAATATCTCATATGCTTGTTTATATTGAGATAAAAAAATTTCTTACATTAAGCTTTTTTTTTTTCAAAAGGCAAAATAACCTACTCGACTACTCCTAAATACTCTTATACTCGCAAGATGCGGGATTTGAACCATCACCTATTAATTAGAGCGAAAGCGTCTTATCACCACACCATCTTCCTCGAGGACATTAAGCACTCAATTAAGTTGAGCTTTCCAATCATGTGACGTGAGGACGATCAAACTTGACTCTAATTTTCATTTAATATCATTTTACATCAAACTGATAAACTCGACTATTTTAACATATATCGTATACACAAGGTGTTAGAATACGTACAACACCCACATTGTCTACACGCGAGTGCCCTAGTCACGACATACATCGTGTATGGTGTTAAAAAAAACTAATCAGAATAAGCTATATTTTTTGTTCATAAAACAATATTTATTTTTTTAGTTTTTTTTTTAATATTTTTATATGAAAATTAATACTTTTTTAGGTACACTTTACACGACTCGTACGATTTTGTCACCGGCACATTACCGAATCACATTAACCTGCTAGTGGTATGCCTATAGTGTGTTAGCCGTGTGGCGATAAACTCACCGTATTTTTTTGTGTTTGAAAACTTTTTTTTGTACTATGGTTAGTTATAAGATAAACATAGATTGATGATATTATTGATATGACATGAGATTATAATGAATTCTAAAAAGATATTTATAATAAAATAAGTTAACGTTTACAAATATGTTTTACTCTGATGTACAACAAAATTAGCTATCATCTAATCTTAATCTTACTTACCACCCAATTAAACAAATTTAATGTGTAAGTTGAGTGGAAATGAGTCAAGTTATTCGGAAGCTACTTAAGATCGCCTCGCTAAAATCTTAACTTAATACAAGTTTAAACGAGCCCGAGGCTGCGCTTGAGCTTAAAATAAAGTTCCTTTAATAAACGAGCCCGAGAAAAAGCTTCATACACATAGTTTGGCTAAGTTCGCTAACTTGAATGAACCGATTATTTATATAAATATAATAAATTTTTATTATATAACAAGTATGTATTACATAACTAAAATAATTATATGTATAGTTATGATCAAAAAACTAATTAAATATGGTTCTATATAGTTTTTTTATAAATATAAATATAAATAAAATAATTATATATTTGTATAAATAAGATAATTAAATAATTAATAAGTAATAGACAAGCACGAGCTTGAAACATTTCTTATAGGTGTTTTTAATACTGTCTATGTTACTTGTGGATGTATATACCACCATTAGACATAAAATTAGCGTACGATTAGGGACCCTGGATCATTTATTTAAGGTGTTTTTTTCATGTGAAATTATAATATATACAACTTAAATGATCTTCTAGTATGGAATAAAATGTATTAGTAAATTTACGTGAAACTCCCCTTTATTATGGATAAGCTGAATAAGAGTGGCGGACCCAGAAATTTTTTCATGGGGGTGTGGAACATTTTTTAAAATTTTAGGCCCTAAGGTATATAAGTAAAAAAATTGGTTCGTATCGGGTCGGTTCGAGTCGGGTCAGGTCATGTAAAACAAAAGAACATCAAACTAAATTTATATAATCATCAAAACATGTCAAACCTTGTTATAAACATAATTAAAACGTCGCCCTACGGATTTTCATTGTTTGAAATCTATCCAAAACATCAACTAAACCTACTTTCTTAAGCACACTAAAAATCATCTAAACCTTATATACACCATTAAAAAAAACATCAGGTTTGATCGTAGATAACCCACCTAAAAAAGATAAAATATCATCATCATCACTAACAAAATACACATATATAACCCACCACAAAATAACATATCATCACTGACAAGAAGCACACATGTCTCCTGCCATCAAAAATTCACTTCCGGTGGCTACCGGTTCCGTCCCACCCCACCAAAAATCAACCAAAAAATAATCAAAAAATCAACCAAAAATCATCAAAAATAACAAAGAAACTTACCCGTGTTCGATCGGCGGTAGTATGATGGCTGATTACGGAGGTATGCGGCTGATGTTCTGATCGCTGGCGTGCGTGCAGGGATGATAGAGAGCGGGGGAGAATATGTAAGGGTTTTGGGTTTGTTTATTTTATTTTAGTTTGAAATATTGTTAATTTGTTAGGTTTGTTTATTGGGTTTGTTTATTGGGCTAAGACTTAGTAGTAGGCTAGTTAAAGGTATTGGGTATTTGGGTTTAGTTATTTAGGTATTAAAAGTTATATAATTTAGGTAGTGTTTTAAAAAAAAAAGTTTACTAAAAAAAATTTAAATATAAATTGATAACAGTTTTTACCTAAGGGGTGCGGACGGAAGATTCCAAGGTGCGGACGGAAAATTCCAAGCGGTGCGGACGGGATTTTCGACGGAACTTAGCACTAAATTTTTATATTCCCAGGGGTGCGCCCGCCCACCTTGTGCTAGCCTCAAGTCCGCCCAATAAGACCGTTCAAGATAAGAATAAGCTAAACTAAAATAAATATGTATATATAATAGAAAACAATGAACAAACTAAAGAGACTCTCACTGGTTTGCGTAAGGACCAATCCCTTCACTTTCTGATTATTTTTTCTTTAATTTGTATGCGTTCCATAGTTCACTAGGTCACTAGTTCACACTAACAAGTCTATTTTTTTTTTATTTCATTTGTAACAACACCTCCTTTTATTCTTTATTATAGTTTGTGACTTTGTTCAACCAACTTTAAAAATTAATACTAATAATATAATATTGTTGGTTAAAGCTTACATAGTTTTTTTTAGACAAATAATTGTCGTGGATTGCATTTTCAGCAAACATCAACGATGACCACTCCAATGACGATCACTCTACAAATCGACCCATTTTGTAACTGTGAAGGATGCACAGGAAAGGTTAAGAAGGCCCTTCGTAAGTTGGGTGATGTTATATTTCTAGCAATGGATCCCGATATAGGGAAATTTACGATCTTAACTACTAAACACCCTCAAGTAATAGAGCATGCTCTTAAGCAGCCCTTTCCTAAGAGGAATATCAATTTGTCACAAGAAACCAACCACACATATCAAGTGCATGTGCCTCATGTTAATGATAATGCTACAACATTGCTGACAATGTCACAGGTTCAAGGGTTAGAGAGTATGGAGTACAAGCAATCGCATACGTTCAAGTTTAACTTCACCAACGGTCATAACCATCCAACTCTCTCTAGTTTACCACCCACACTCCACAATCTTCCAGGTTCTAATGGTGTTCATGCTCCACCCCCACCACCGCCACAGACTAATATCAAGCCATCTGCTCCACCTATACCCACAACTCCAGATATGGTTTATGGTTACCCTCGAGAGTTCTTTGGCTTCAAAGATCATCCACATGGTTGTTGCACCATTCTTTGAGTGAGTTTTATTGTGAGTTCTTTGAGCGATTTTTCTCACAGCAAAAACGTTCTTTGAGTGATCTTTATTGTGAGAATTGTACACCAACCATGTGGATGCTCAATGATATCCACATAGTTGTTGCACGTCTTTGAGTGATTTATGTTGTAAGAATGGTATAACAAACATGTGGATGATCGATGATCTTGCTTCAAAGATGATCATCCACATAGTTGTTGCACCATTCTTTGAGTGATTTTTATTGTGTTAATGGTGCAACAAACCGTTCTTTGAGTGATCTTTAAATTGTGAGAATTGTATAGCAGCCATATGGATGATCAATGATCTTGCTTCAAAGATGATTATCCATATAGTTGTCACTTTAATCTAGTATACTTGTATTTAGTGATAACATTTTTTGTACATGTATTTGGGTTAATTTGCGTGTATTTGGATGTACTGGCATCGGTCAACTTGAATAACATTGGTAGATAATTTGTTAACTGGTTTTTTCTTTTTAATTTATACACCAACAAATCAAATAAAATACATAAAAATGATGGCCTACAAGCACATGTATAGTTACAACAATGGTTGTACCACTTAGTGGATAGACGGGTTTTCAAAGTCCAATGTTTTTTTTTTATTTCATCCATTTGACATGTTTAAGACTAAGCATTAGCACAACCCAGATCCGTCTATTTTAAGCAAGATTTGTGCAATTGTTACTAGAAGGTTATAAAGCGACTGATCTCCACTAGAAGGATTGAGTTTCATGCCTTCACATTCTTATTCGATCGAGTGTGTGGCACAAATAATCATTAGGGCTCAACACCCGTCTTCACTTTAATTAACACAGCCCGTCGATCAAGCTTGCAGAGAAAAATAGTACACAACGAAATACCAAAGGCAATGTGATCATACGAAATTAACCATATTGCCCATATCCTAATTTGATTATGTTGTCCAATAGTTGAGGAAACCTTTCCGCAACCTCATGTGAAATGACAGCTAGTTTGTTTAGTTGATATAAATAACACATAATTTATTAAAAGAAAAAACTTAAAGATATAAAATAACAAATTCAACTTACTTTATAAATCAACTAAAAGTTAGAGCCCGCATATACACGCGGTTTAACAAATAAAAATATTTTAAAGCTTTAATTCATAATTAAGTGAAATAAACTATATTAACTTAAATACCTGAAAAATTAAATATAGTATGATTTTTAAACAAAATATATAAATTGTTCATATATCTCTAAATAAGTCCGAACAATTTAGTTAGGCAAATTGGATTTAAATAATCCCAACTTACTCAATTTGGCCGATAAAAATCCCAACTCAGTTATTGGCCGATAATAATCCGAACTGGTTCACTTTTGGCCGATAATAGTCTGCCGTTAAAAATAGCTTAACGGAGTTAAGTTTTTTTCCGAATTACAAACCGATGTTTTATGGATTTTGATCAGAACGAGGATACGATTCGATTTATGTAAAACTTACCTCGAAACGGTGCTTCAAACGACTTGATTTTTGTTAATTGGAAGTTTAAACACCCGAATTGAAGCACTGTTTTCGTCGTTTGGGGCTGTATTTCGAGGTAAATTTTAAATCAATCAACTCGTATTCTTGTTCTGGTCAAAATCCATAAAACATCGGTTTGTAATTCGGAAAAAAGCTTAACTCCGTTAAGCTATTTTTAACGGCGGACCATTATCGGCCAAAAGTGGACCAGTTCGGATTATTATCGGCCAATAACTGAGTTGGGATTATTATCGGCCAAATTGAGCAAGTTGGGATTATTTAAATCCAATTTGCCAAGAAATGCCATTTAGTTATAATGGTATAAACTTGGTATCATCATCAAAACATCTTCATCGTTTACTTGCAAACCATAAAATTTAGTGAATTTAAATCAATCATCACTTGACAAAACGACTTTTAACATATTACAAATTACAAACCCAACATGAACGCGCCTTGGTTGTGTTGTTTCGAGGGTTTAACCTTCAATCATGTTTTATATTGTGAGATTTCATGATCAAAGATTTATTTATATTCAATACGGTGTCAATCCTCACCATTATGATATCTGATCACATACGACTATGTGCATTCATTCATCCGCAATTCTTACCCAAGACTTTTGTCACCATACAAGATTGTATCTTGTTTTGATTTGACAATGTAAATAACATGTCAAATCATTTATACTACATGTTATAAAAGGAATATTGGATTTTAATAGTCTCAACTATTCGTTGTTGGTCGTCACCAGCCTTAACTTAAAAAATGCCCATTGGCAGTCACAACTATTAACATATTGGCCTCCAATGGACCCAGACTAACAGAACCATAACGACGTTAGTCTATAGTCGCCGGAAAAACGTATTTGGCCAAAAACTTATTTTTGGCCAGAAAACTCAACATTTTCGTCTTAAACCTCTTTGTAACCTTATTACGGACCTTTAGGAAACTTTTTCTAGTAAACTCCCCAATTAATGAAGTTGCCGGAAAACTTCGTTTTGGCTAGAAAACTCAACTTTTTGGCCGGAAAACTTAACGTCTTCGTCCCAAACCTCTATGTAACCTTAGATCGGACCTTTAGAAACCTTTTTCTGGCCAAAAATGGTTTTCCGGCGACCGGAAACTAACGGCGTAAGGGTTCTATTAATCAGGGTCCATTTGTAACAACTCACACAAAAACGTTCCGTAAGTATAAACCCGGACCCCTGATATAACAACTCTCATTAAAAATACTATTTCTTATTTTAAGTTAACCAAGAGGAAACCCTAATTGAGAAACCCAAGTGATCCTACACAAACCCTACAAATTTCAGAACAATCAGAATCAGGATCAGGGCCCCTAAAACTCAGGGGGGTATTCCCTACTCGACTATTATCCTTATAAAACGCTGTCAAAATTGAATTTATCGATTCCGTCGACTCAGCAGGCCTATACCCACACGTGGCTACCCTATTGTAAATTGGTGTCCCTTACGGACCGTAAGGGATATGTCTTACGGTCCGTAAGCTTGTCAAAATTCTTGTATAAATAGCAGACTTCGGGACTTGATTCTGGGCACTGAAACGACGAAGAAACTCAAAATACACGCTGAGATATCGTCCAAATATTCTAAAAACACACACAATCACTAATTAGTATAGCGGGGTGCTGCTACGAGACCGGGTATTAACTCGATCGCTGCTACGATTCAATGTCCGATCGATGGAAACTATCCGATGGATGTTTAAGTGCTATCCTTTGTCATTAGTCGTGATTCCGACAGGATGTTTGAGTACCACCTAAATTCGGGGAATACTCTGTCATTCGTTGTGAATCCGATGGATGTTTAAGTGATTGAACTTTGTCATTCGTTGTGAGGGTTTTAATCTCGTGAGTTATCGTAAATGTTGTATTAAGTTACCTACCTAGTTCGTGTGCACTAGGTTACAAGGCTAAATCAATAGGCTAAGCTCTGCCTGTATAAATCTGCAATATATCAAGGCTTATCTGTAGACTAAACTTTGCCCGTATGAATCTGCATGCTTATAATGTGAGTCATTCTCTTTTTATCCAATTACTTTCAAAATCATGTTTATTTTCAAAGGTTATAATTACAGTGATTAAGTTTATGTAATCACCAAGTTACAGCCGGTATGTGGGGTTTTGTATACATTACTTGATAACCGTCACTATTGGACAACGAGTTAGCCAATGAGTGATATGACCATAGTCACAGACTCCATTGGACAATGAGGTTACCGATGGATGTTCGAGTGACAAATACTGTGGGTAGTTGGTTTGATATCTGGAAACATTGTAATCTCTCTTAATACTGTAAATTATAACAAACGAGTCGTTTTCATAAAAAGAATGATTCACTCAGTATTTCCCGCTGACAAAACCTTTTTCAAACATGTTTCAGGTAATTACAGTAGAGTGGAGTAAGAGATGAATACGGCACTGAAAGGCTTCAAGAAGTGGCTTATTTTATTAATTAAATCAAATTAAGAAATATTGTTTTACGTAATTGGGTTTATCCCTTATTAAAGCTACCTTTGTAAAACATAGATTTATTCCATTTATTTAATAAATAAAATCCGGTGTTTTCTAAACTCTGATATTTTTCCTAACTCACGGTCCTGATGAAATTTCCGCTGCAATATTTTTAAAATAATCACCGGTACCACTGGGCTGTTCGCGGCTCCCGATTCCGTCCAGGGTGGGTCGGGGTCGTGACAGAAGGTGGTATCAAAGCCACTGCTTTAAGCCTATAGGTGTTGTGATAATTATACCTAAGTTTATATAAAAGAGTTAGGAGATTGCTATTAACTGGTAGCACACATGATAGCATTTAGACTTGAACTTAAGAAAAGATGCCTTAGTATCAGCTTCGAGATAAGCTAAGTACTTGTGTAAATAAAGTATGATGGGTTTTGGTATACCATAAGAATGGTAATTAGAATATTACAAGATATGATAAATAAGCAATAACATTTAATTTATTATTGTTTATTGATATTACTTGGTCTGAAATAAGATATGTTACGGGAATATAAATTTCCCTAATTCTGGATAAAAGCCCTAATAAAAGAGGCACTTTTAAAATCTTGAAAAGATACTATTTATGGGAAATAGAAAATTTTCTCCGGCAAGACTGGGTATGGTGTAGCAGACTCTCCAGTTTGTCCGGATATACTAAAGTTACCTCTCCGGCGAGAACCGGGTAAGAAGGTATATAATATGTCAAACAAGTGACAAAATTTCCCTAAATAGTATCATGATCTGATATCTGACTTATTTTTGGAAATATGAATCTGTTAAATACATTTGACCTTATGAAGGGTATGTATAATTACAGCATGTATGTGATTATATAGATATGTATATCTATAAGAAATTCCAAAAAGTCAATTAGGAATAAAGCACAAGCATATGTGTCTAGATTTCTTTATTAGGAATCTCTTTTCTGATATCAAACATTATTTCGTTTGATTATCTGCCTAGTAACTCGAGCGACAATAATAAACAATGGAAACCCTTTAAGTTAAAACGCCATCAAAAGAATTTCTAACGCGATACCATAAACTATTAACGCAAGTAAGAAGCATGTAAAGTTGTGATAATGTACAAGAAAACATATAAAAATTTAATTATAAGTCCACAGAAGTTGAAGTATATATCACACACAACTTTCGAGGCAAGACCTTTGGAAAATATAAATTGGGCACGATGACACCAATGTTAATTCCATCAGTAGAAGAACTACTAAATCAAAAAGAAGCACTTTGCCACATGATCCTACAAAATGAATATCGCTGAGGTACGTTGTAAAAAGATTTCACAATCATCGGTGCACAGTCTAAATCAGAGTCATAATTATTATCACTGCAAAAGGAGTCACATACCTTTGCAAATTCCCTATTTCATTTTATTCACATTCCTTGGTAATGTCACTTAACAATAGTTATTACACGAAATTCCAGATAGAAGTTCTTATATTTCTTTCGTTGAAATACTGACTTCTGCATATAATAAGTTGACTTTCGCGTTTCTACTTCCCCTAATAGTCATCATACCATGAGGATTTCTTTCATAGTAGCGAATATTGATCTATTTCATTTCTTGGTAAATCCACACGTTATACATGCATTGTTTATTATGCATTTGGTTCATATGATTTATAAAGACCACTGGAGAGCTTCATTCCGATTTGTTATTTTATCCAAACTCAAAAATCATTCCGCTTTTTGTACTGTGAACCGCATTATTGCATAACAATAACTCCTTGATATCGAGTCAATGAATTTCTTGAAAAATTTAATTTTCTTTGACATATATAGTTTCTATAGTGATCATGTCCGAACTTTCTTATTAAAACTTGTTTTGTTTAAATCAAGTTCAAATTATTTGATTTACTCACATTACATATTCATTTCAAGATCCCATATGATGGATGGAAGCTATCATATTCAAAATAGTCACAACAAGCACTTCATTTGTTTTGAACCATAATAGGCTTATTAAGATCTTCGACTCCATTGAATCATTTCTTTGATCACGATCACTCTGTACTGACGTTACACAAAATTTAAAGCTTGCCCTAATCTCGTTTATATATATCATATACGGATTTAATTATTTATTTAATTATATATTAAATTGCTTTGTTGATAAAAGCCATCTTAACACAAATCGTGTGCTAAGATAATGATACACAAATTCTTGTCATATTTCAGTGTATCTCTTAAAGATTCTTACAACAACAATCTAGCCTTTCGTGATAATTATTGCTTTCACATCTTCAATCGAAAAACATTATATAAAATTAATTATAGAGTAAACTGCCATTTTGGTCCCTGTGGTTTGGGTACTTTTGCCATTTTAGTCCAAATCTCAAACTTTTTACATCTGGGTCCCTGTGGTTTGCATTTTGTTGTCATTTTAGTCCAAAATTCAAAAACCCTCTATTTTGACTGTTGAAAGCTGATTATTTTGTCCTTTAGTGCAGGGGCATTTTGGTCATTTTTTAAATTTCATTTGTTGTAAATTCATTTAAATAAATGTTCATCTTCTCTCTCTCTTTAGTGCAGATCAACTCTCTCTCTCTCTTCTCTCTCTCTATAGCACCACCACCACCGCCACCTCCTCCTCTCTCTCTCTTCTCTCTCTCTATAGCACCACCACCACCGCCACCTCCTCCCCCTTCTCACCACCGGCACTCCGGCGTCGTTCCATCCAACAGTCACACCCACACCTCTTTCCTCGTTTACCGGCGACCAACGCCGTTTTCCGGTGGCAGCCGACACTCTGATTTTTGGCCTACACACACGTATATTCAGGAGATCAAAGAGAGAGGAGAGAGAAAGGAACTCCGATGACGGCGGCTCCGCCGCTATGACGACAGTGTTGGTGAAATTGATGATGATCGATGACTGAGGTTTTTGGTTATTATGATGAACGCTGAAGTTGTCGATGATGAAGATGAACAGCTGATTGATTGATGCTGATGAAGGAGGTTCGAAGTTTCGGCAGCGGCTGTAGTGATGAAGGTGACTTTTGACGGCGTCGATGACAGAGCAAAGACGACGGCAAACCCCCGTTCATCTCATGAGCACTTGGTCAGTTGTGTTCCTCTGTATTTGTTGTAAATTCTTGTAATTTTTTTTTTTTTGAAGCTGTGAATACATATAATTGTTAACTGACTGTTTGCTTAGACATATACATAGATTCAAAAAGGTTGTTTGGAATTATTGGAAGGGATCAGATTTGGGTTAAAGTTTTGGTAAATGGATCAGATTTGGGTTAAAAATCCATGGCGGTAATATGAAAATGCTGAATTACTAGTCTGATAGTTTGAATCCTTTGTGATTAACGAACCGATAACTCGAATCTGATGATATGCTTGGTGTTAGTCAAAATCTAGGATTTATGGTCGCCGGTAAACGAGGAAGGAGGTGTGGGTGTGACTGTTGGATGGTTGAAAATTATGGATGATGATGAATCGCTGTTCTAGGATTTATGGATGATGATGAATCGCTGAAGTTTCGTTGATGAAGATGAAGATGAACATCTGGGTTTTGATCTGCTGGTTGCACAAAAGGAATTGTATTTAAAAATGACCAAAATGCCCCTGCATTAAAGGACAAAATAATCAGCTTTCAACAGTCAAACTAGAGGGTTTTTTAATTTTGGACTAAAATGGCAACAAAATGCAAACCACAGGGACCCAGATGTAAAAAGTTTGAGATTTGGACTAAAATGGCAAAAGTGCCCAAACCACAGGGAGCAAAATGGCAGTTTACTCTTAATTATATATGGAAACTTACATAAATGATTACCTAATTTACAAAATAGTATTACTATATTCTTATTAAACCATTGAGGTGAAGAATTTATATTTTTATTTGAGGTATACTCTCATTTAAATTTATGTTTAAGTTATTTATTATTGATAATTAATATTAGTTTTTAATAATAAATTCATAACAGAAGTATTAGTATTATTTTTAGGTACTAGGGTTATTGTCAGGGGCAGGTATTGAATAGCCTAGCCTTAGTTAGGCATGGACTGCCACATATGCTTAAACAAGGCAGCACTAACCAATATCCACCATGATAATGACTAGTTAATATATATAAATTAAGTCATCATACTTATTTAGCAATTTTTAATTTTATATAAAAATATATTCTTATATATATAATTTGTACTATAAGGAGAAGACATATTTCCATAAAACAATACAAGAATTAAAGGGACGAATAAAACTTATAATTTTCTATCACATGTTTTATGGTAACTATGTACCATAACGCTCTGGCAAGAAAATGACCATATAAGAATAATATGGTATTCATCAATTATGTTGGGTTAAGGGAACATTATAATATATAAAAATAATCCTTATTTTCACTTAATTACAACATTTGTAAATACATTCACAACGTTATATGATTTCAAAATGAAATTAAGTAATCACATAGTATCGACTCATTAAGTGATATATATTACAAATTATTTTACAAATACTTTTTGTACAATAAATATTTTTACACCTTTAATTTTCATTTAACGTTATAAATAATAGTGATTGCTTTTACAAAATAATAAATATTTTGTAATAACTTTATTGCGGTGTTTTGTAATATATATTACATAGTAAATATAAGTTATTTTACATAGTATAGTAAAATACTAAAATAATATTTATTTAAAAGTGGTGACCATTTACATATAGTAAAAATGTGTAACAAATAATATATATTACATAGTATTTATAATTGATATACGATTCAGATATGGACACAAATAATATATTACATTTGCTTTACAAATATAATAATGATTGATTATGCCAAAACAACTTATTCTTATTTTGATCTCTAGGACATAGTATGAAAAATATGGTTACTACTAATAGTGTACTATCACATTATTTCACAATTAAAATAACTTGGAACTCTAAACAATGATACACTAACTCTATTGTCTTTTGGTGTATCTTTGCAATTCACTCCTCTCAACACTTTAATTTTCTCATATCCTAAATATTTGACAAATCATTTTTCATGCTTTTACTTTATTTTGAACCTGTCAATTCTAAGTCTTCACCAGTTGCCAATCAAAGTAAGATTTCTTTTGACAAAGAATTTTTATTGATTCTAAAAGTCCTTCACATTCATTTTAAATATCTATTGATCATATATCTTTTGGCTTGAACCTAGTCACTTAAAAATCATATCATTTCATCTCATTCGTTTGTCATCGATTTCTTGAACTAATTCAGTTGAACCCTTGAGTCCAAATTATTGTAAAACTCATATTCACAAAATTTGATATTTTGTACCATCTACCTTAAAACGGTTCTTACTAACTAAGACGTGACATAATTCTAAAAGAAATATCGTAGCCCAAATCTCGAGGACGAGATTTAAAACAAGGTGGGGAGAATGTAACAACTCACACAAAAACGTTCCGTAAGTATAAACCCGGACCCCTGATATAACAACTCTCATTAAAAATACTATTTCTTATTTTAATTTAACCAAGAGGAAACCCTAATTGAGACACCCAAGTGATCCTGCACAAACCCTACAAATTTCAGAACAATCAGAATCGGGATCAGGGCCCCTAAAACTCAGGGGGGGTATTCCCTACTCGACGATTATCCTTATAAAACGCTATCAAAATTGAATTTATCGATTCCGTCGACTCAGCAGGCCTATACCCACACGTGGCTACCCTATAGTAAATTGGTGTCCCTTACGGACCGTAAGGGATATGTCTTACGGTCCGTAAGCTTGTCAAAATTCTTGTATGAATAGCAGACTTCGGGACTTGATTATGGGCACTGAAACGACGAAGAAACTCAAAATACACGCTGAGATATCGTCCAAATACTCTAAAAACACACACAATCACTAATTAATATGGCGGGGTGCTGCTACGATGCAGGGTATTAACTCGATTGCTGCTACGATTCAATGTCCGATCGATGGAAACTATCCGATGGATGTTTAAGTGCTATCCTTTGTCATTAGTCGTGATTCCGACAGGATGTTTGAGTACCACCAGAATTCGGGGAATACTCTGCCATTCGTTGTTAATCCGATGGATGTTTAAGTGATTGAACTTTGTCATTCGTTGTGAGGGTTTTAATCTCGTGAGTTATCGTAAATGCTTTATTAAGTTACCTACCTAGTTCGTGTGCACTAGGTTACAAGGCTAAATCAATAGGCTAAGCTCTGCCTGTATAAATCTGCAATATATCAAGGCTTATCTGTAGACTAAACTTTGCCCGTATGAATCTGCATGCTTATAATGTGAGTCGTTCTCTTTTTATCAAATTACTTTCAAAATCATGTTTATTTTCAAAGGTTATAATTACAGTGATTAAGTTTATGTAATCACCAAGTTACAGCCGGTATGTGGGGTTTTGTATACATTACTTGATAACCGTCACTATTGGACAACGAGTTAGCCAATGAGTGATATGACCATAGTCACAGACTCCATTGGACAATGAGGTTACCGATGGATGTTCGAGTGACAAATACTGTGGGTAGTTGGTTTGATATCTGGAAACATTGTAATCTCTCTTAATACTGTAAATTATAACAAACGAGTCGTTTTCATAAAAAGAATGATTCACTCAGTATTTCCCGCTGACAAAACCTTTTTCAAACATGTTTCAGGTAATTACAGTAGAGTGGAGTAAGAGATGAATACGGCACTGAAAGGCTTCAAGAAATGGCTTATTTTATTAATTAAATCAAATTAAGAAATATTGTTTTACGTAATTGGGTTTATCCCTTATTAAAGCTACCTTTGTAAAACATAGATTTATTCCATTTATTTAATAAATAAAATCCGGTGTTTTCTAAACTCTGATATTTTTCCTAACTCACGGTCCTGATGAAATTTCCGCTGCAATAATTTTAAAATAATCACCGGTACCACTGGGCTGTTCGCGGCTCCCGATTCCGTCCAGGGTGGGTCGGGGGTCGTGACACCATTGGTGGCCAATATGCCAATAGTTGGGACTGTCAATGGTTATTTTTGAAGTTGAGACTGTTGGCGACCAACTGCGAATAGTTGGGATTATTAAAATCCAATATTCCGTTATAATATATCTCCAGCCTAATATAAGATCCGATTTTAGAAACCATTGCATATTAATTAGGGTACCCTTACCCACCCTAAACGGGTAACTAATTACTATGGGTCGCTCAACATTACCAATAATGCCCTTACTTCAAGCAACAACTTCTGTTTCATACTTTTTTGGTCCCGCCTGAACTGTGTGTACACTTAATAAAACGTAATGAACCTTGTCATTTCAAGATCAAAAAACGTGAATATTATACAATTCTTGATAAGTTCTATATATGGATAAACACCTACCTCAAGAAACCAAACAAATTCATTAGAATTTTTTATTTCATTAATTTTTTATTTTTTTATTATAATATTTCATTTCAATCACCAGGGCAAATTGCATAAGGATAGCAGGTAGACGAGCAACAAACTGCGCCGCCATCCCCTTTTGATCATTAGATTTGGAGTTATTTTTATGATCAAAATCCTATCTTCGTTCAAAAGGACACATAAATGGCCCTCGAGTAATTCTGGTTTTGTTCCTAGAGCCATTGGTATTGTCCTGTAAGATAAAGAATATATATTTATATACTTAAAACTGGTAGACGATTAACAAAAAATACACGCTCACCTTGACTTTGTCGATATGTTGATCCCACTTGAAAGATCCAAGTGTAGTGTATTTCAATGCAAGTTCCGTAACCACTTCAGATTTATTGTAATTGGAGCCGAAGTCGAATGGGTGCAGCTGCAGCATCATTTGCTTGCTACATGAGTCCAAACAATCAAATATGTAAAATGAATTGATTAGGATTCAAAAGATCAAATCATACACTATACTACATGAATCATTTTACTACTATACTCTAAATTATATGTCACTGCTTAAGAAAAGAAACAATAGAAACTAAAAGAGGATGACTAATCTAAATACCCATGCTATCAAAATATATTGTACAATTCCCAAAAAAAAAAAAAAAGATAGCTCACTAGTATCATGATAGATCCTTAAAAGATATACGACATCATTATTGTTAGTTATTACTAAGAAAGCTCAAGTATCAACCTATAACACAAGTCTATCTAGAAAAAAAAATTCACATTTGCAACCATCATTTAAAAAAAAAATCACATTTGTAACCATCATTTAAAAAAAAATCACATTTGTAACACCATCATTTACACATACAAATATACATATACTTATAACCATAAATTATTTGAAAAAAAATCCATTTTATTTTAAAAGTTAACTTTTAAAAATGATACTTCTCATATATTTATTTAAATTTCAAAAATTAAGTAGGGATAAATGAGAATAAATGTATTTTAGGCGTGAAAGCTCCATCATTTACACATACCAATATACATATACTTATTACCATAATTTATTTGAAAAAAAAATACATTTTATTTTAAAAGTAAAATTTTAAAAATGATACGTATCATATTTATTTAAATTTCAAAAAGAGTTAATTGCAAGGATGGTCCTCGTGGTTTCACGTTTTTTCACGTTTAGTCCTCACCTTTTGGAAATAGCATGTATGCTCTCTATGGTTTGTCATTTTGTTACTCGGATAGTCCCCTAAGTAAATGTCAGGGGACTATCCGAGTAACAAAGTGACAAACTATAGGGAGCATACCTTCTATTTCCAAACTAACTGACATCTACTCAGGGACTATCCAAATAACAAAATAACAAACCATAAGGAGCATACCTGCTATTTTCAAAAGGTGGGGACTAAACGTGAAAAAACGTTAAACCACAGGGACCATCCGGGCAATTAACTCTTTCAAAAATTAAGTAGAGATAAATGAGAATAAATATATTTTAGGTGGGAAAACTCTATAAAGATCACCCCATAATGTGATAAGTGTTCCAAATCTGATTTCTTTCATCATATGTATAGATTTTAAAAAATGTAGAACTTTTTTTAATAAAACTAGGTTTATTACTATGGCCGCGTTGCGGCGAACTTCTTTTGTCATTTAGTCTGTGTTTACATGTGTTTTGAAATCACTACGAGCGCGTTACGCACAGAACCGCTGACAAGAATAAAAAGAAAATGTAGAAAAAAAAAACAGTATAAGATAACCGAAAGAAAATCAACAAAAAAAGTTTTATGGTAATGATGTTGTTCGTATGAAACCCGTGGTCAGAGATGATCAAATGGTATTGGGTATCGGTACCGAATTTCCCGAACCGAAAGATTTTAAGTCAATTCGGTAGCAACCTTTTGCTTTCCTGGTACCGGTTTGCTACCAGTTTTTACCTTCATATACCTGTACCGTAACCGGTATTTTTGATACCAGTACCAATTTAGTATCGGTTGGCACCGAGCTCATCCCTAGCCCTTAAACTAAAAAAAAGAAAACACTAAAAGTTGAAGAAAATCAATAAAAAAAAGTTGCACGATACCGTTGGTGTTTGTACGGTACCCGTGATCAGGGATGAGCAAATAGTATAACCGAAAGAAAATCAACAAAAAAAGTTTTATGGTAATGATGTTGTTCGTATGAAACCCGTGGTCAGAGATGAGCAAATGGTATTGGGTAATGGTACCAAATTTCCCGAACCGAAAGATTTTAAGTCAATTCGGTTTTAACTTTTGGCGTTCCTAGTACCGGTTTGCTACCAGTTTTTACCTTCATATACCTGTACCGTAACCGGTATTTTCGGTATCAGTACCAATTTAGTATTGGTTGTCACCGAGCTCATCCTTAGCCCTTAAACTAAAAAAACACTAAAGTTGAAGAAAATCAATAAAAAAAAATTGTACGATACCGTTGGTGTTTGTACGGTACCCGTGATTAGGGATGAGCAAATGGTATTGGTTAGAAGTACCGAATTTCCCGAACTAAAAATTTTCAATATCAATTCGGTACCTACATTTGATGTTTTCTGTACCAGGCTGGTGCCGGTTTTTACCTTCATATGTACCGAGACCGAACAGGACCGTACCGGTTTTTTAATAAAAGATGGATAAATGGGAAAAAAACTTGCCACGTGGCAAGGTTTAAATGGAGAAGGTACTATTCATTTTAAATGAAAAAAAAACGATAGGCTTGCCACGTGGCAAGCTTTGAATGGTGAAGGAACTATTCACAAGCTTTGTTTTTTAATATATAGGATAATCTAAGCATATAATATATTTTAATAACATTAAAAAAGTTTAAAAATAGTAATTGGTAAAAAGGGGACAAAAGCAAAGACAAACCAACAAGGTTAAACAATAAAATAAATGTTCTTGGTAGGAACTAGGAATGCATTTAGGGGGACGGGGCACCACCTGGGTAGACAAAATCGTGTTTTAACTCTTACCAGCACACCGCCGCCACCTATGCGGGTTAGATTGGCTAGTAGAGAAAGTCGTGTGACATTTGCGTGGATCGAGGAATATTTAACCGTTGTCAAATATTTTTGACCGTTTGGTATTTAAAAAAAAATCAAATTCAAATATTTTATTCCCCTTCTCTATTTAACCAATCATACTTATCTACCCAAACCACAAAATTCTCTCTATTTTTATATTTTCATATACCCAAACCTCTTCTATCTTTCTCATTCACAAAACCCTTATCTTCAAATATGTCAATCCCGAGGACCGAAGAGGAAGAGACCGCGTTGACCTTGGCATATGTCACTATCCATCACCAACTCACATCTCCTAGTCAAAGGACCACCTTTTGGAACCGGGTTCACAGCCAATTTTGTGTCCACGATGGTGAGACCAACCGAACCATGGATCAATTAGATTCACATTTCGCGTTTATTCATTACAAGATCTCAAGATCTCAAGATTCAATGGTAGGTTCATAAATGTGCCAAATTCCCATAACGAGCTCTCGGAGGAGGAAGTTATTCAAGTGGCACTTATCGACTACAAACACCACTACGACGAGGACTTTACCCATATAGCGATGTGGCGTATTATTTCGACCTATGTTTAAGTTTTAAGTTTTATTTAAATTTAAAAAAAAAAGTTTGTGGCTAAGGTTGGCGCCGCAACCACTTACTAGTTAATGGGTACTTGACTCATTTTTTGATATGGCGAATGATGGTTGGTCGGGGCTATAGTGCTTACCCCCTAAAGTGCCCCTTCCCCCTTAACTTGTATCACGTAGGTAGGTAGGTTGGTGGTTTTTTTGGTGCGTAGATTGTTGCGTTATCGTTCTTGATTGAGAATTTGAAATTGAACATGTTGGTTTGGCTAGTTTTCTCTCTATCCGGTTGATTAATAAAATTTGTTGGTTCAAAATAAATCTGTCCTCGTGCTAGGTGTCTCATAAATCATAATACTCCGTTGGATGGTCGTTAAAAAATTCTGATTACCCCTTTTCTTGATTGCAAGTGTCGGAAAGAAGAGAATGATTGAAGATTTGTTATGAGGATTTCCAGCCCCATCACAGCTGTTTTACAGCCAAGACAACAGCTCAGCCATTTATTGTCTTGCCTTTTATTCTTGTTTTCGTTTTCTATAAATTGGGCATATGTTTGTGTATTCAAAATATCAACTCAGTAATTAAAAACCTCATTTTATCTCTATACCTGTTGTCATGGTATCAGAGCAGTGCATACGATCTTGAGATCAATCCGCCCAAACCACAAAACAAAACCATTCAGTGAAAACCCATCTCCTTCAAACCACAAAACAGAACCAACTCAGATATCCTCTCTCCCAAAATCAAAATCAAACTCCAAAAAATCAAAAACCTACCTGTTCAAAAGCTTCAGAAAACTCAGTCTTCAGCTTCTTCCTGCCATCACCACCGGTCACCAAACACCACAAACCACCATCAACCCGCGACAACATAGGCTCAAGATCAAGCCGCCGCCACTGGAAAAGCCTTCCGCTGCTACCCAAAACTGAAAACCACTGCATCCACTGCCCAAACAACCACTGTTTCCGGTGACGACAGCGTTAACACAGTCAACGGCGGTGTTGCACGATCCGTTCCGACGATCGGAATCTGAACAATTGTGGTTGTCATTGTTATTGTAGCCGGAATCGCACACGTTAGATCCCGACGGCTTCTCTCTCTCTGATTTTATGTAGAGGAGAAAGTCTGGGGGCTAGTTTTTTTTGGTTCTGTGTTTCTTTTTTATGTGAAGAAGAAAGGAATTTAAAAGGTGTGGTGGGTGAGAGCACGTGAAGTCAAGAAAAGGGGGATTGGGATTGTCATTTTTTCTTTGGAATCTTTTTTTGTTTAAGACAATATTTAAAAAAAAGGATTTTGCAAATGATTAGCAACAGGAAGTATGAGTTGTTGAAGGAATATCCGTCAACAAGTGGAGAAGCCTATTTAACAACACAGAAAAGCGGTGATCAAGTCAGTTCTTGGATTTTTGATTGTTGAGCCACTGATACGATGACGTACGAGTCATCAGACTTCGTGTCTACAAAGAAACCAAACAGAACTCATATCAAGACTGCAAATGGCGAAAGTGCTTTAGTAAAGGGAGGAGGAACTGTCGAAATATCTCCCAATCTGAGATTGTCAAATTGTTTATATGTTCCTTCGTTAACACACAAATTGTTATCAATAAGTCATGTTACAAAGGAACTCAATTGCACAGTTCTAATGCATCCTCATTTTTGTATCTTACAGGACATCAGAACTGGAAAGATAATTGGGCGTGGCACTGAACGACAGGGCTTATACTATGTGGATGAGGTGACTCAGTCAGGGACTGCGATGCTTGCTCACGGAACAAAGAGTAGAGAAGCATGGCTTTGGCATAGGAGATTAGGGCATCCTTCCGCCGGGTATCTACATCTTTTACTCCCTAAACTCTTTCCGTCAAACAGTACTTTAGACTGTGAAACATGTGCCTTAGCCAAAAGCCATAAAAAACCTTTCAAACCAAGTAACACTAGGGTCAGTGAACCCTTTTCACTAATACATTCCGATGTTTGGGGTCCAGCTGAAACGAATGGAGGTCAAAATCTTCGTTTCTTCATGTTATTTGTTGATGACTGTACCCGGATGACATGGGTATATTTTTTAAAACACAAATCTGAAGTCTTTGACAAATGTAGACTGTTTTATACCATGGTCCAAACTCAATTCAAAACCAACATTCAGATCTTACGATCTGATAATGGAGGGGAGTACGTTAATACCTCCATGAAATAATTTATTCAAGAGAAGGGAATGATTCACCAAACCACCTGCCCAAAACACCCAGAACAGAATGGTGTAGTTGAGCGAAAAAATAGCATTTTGGTAGAAATGGCCCGAGCCCTTATGCTTGAATCCAAAGTCCCTAAATCTTTTTGGCCCGAAGCTATAAACACAGCTGTGTATCTTCTTAATCGTTTACCAACCAAAGCCCTTGACCTAAAAACTCCCCTAGATACCTTATCCACATTCACCAAACTACCCCCACATCTTACATTACCACCTCGTGTCTTTGGGTGTACCGTTTTTCCCCATATACCCAAAACCGAACGATCCAAACTTGATCCATGTGCCGAAAAATGTGTCTTTGTTGGTTATGGGGTGAATCAGAAAGGATACCGATGTTATAACCCATCACGACGTCGTGTGATTACGACTGTCCACTGTGATTTTCTTGAAACAGAATATTATTATCAGTCCCATCTCAGTGGTCAGGGGGAGATAGAACATGAAGACTCACTGAGCTGGTTGAAGTGGATTCCATCTGCAAGCGAAAATGAGTCATCTCATACATCCACACATACTAAGCCTGTCGAAAGTCTCACCCAAGAATCATCCAGACTGGTGTTCGAGGTAAGTGACTCTCCAAACCTTGAAAATGTGTCTGAATATGATCTAGATACCACTAACAATCAGGAAAGTCCCGAGACAATGGAACAGGTGGAGATTGCTGAGCAAAACAACGCAGTCCAAGGAGAAGTCGAATCTAATGAACAACATGATGGGAGTTCTAGAACAACACCGGGAACATACGTTTTACCTCCTAGAGCCAATAGAGGGGTTCCTCCAAAACGGTACCACTAACAATCAGGAAAGTCCCGAGACAATGGAACAGGTGGTGATTGCTGAGCAAAACAACGCAGTCCAAGGAGAAGTCGAATCTAATGAACAACATGATGGGAGTTCTGGAACAACACCGGGAACATACGTTTTACCTCCTAGAGCCAATAAAGGGGTTCCTCCAAAACGGTACTCCCCAGAAAGGGAAACCAGAAATTCAAGGTATCCTACAGCCAATATGGTTAACGGGAACTTATCTAACAGTGCGAAAGCATTTGTTACCTCACTATACTCCGAACAAATACCGAGTTCCGTAAAGGAAGCCCAGGGTAAGAAGAACTGGAAGGAAGCAATGGAAACGGAGATGCGTGCTCTTATGAAAAACAACACGTGGGAGAAGTGCACTCTTCCTAAAGGAAAGAAAACTGTTGGATGTCGGTGGGTGTATTCAATCAAATATAAACCAGATGGTTCCATTGGAAGATACAAAGCTCGGCTCGTAGCCAAGGGTTACACTCAGACGTATGGGATCGATTACTCTGAGACTTTCTCTCCGGTTGCAAAAATGGACACCATCAGAGTCCTCTTCTCCGTGGCAGCCAATAAGGAGTGGCCTCTCCACCAGTTTGATGTTACAAATGCATTTCTCCATGGAGACCTAACAGAAGAGGTCTACATGGAAGCACCTCCAGGTTTCTCAAGGGGTTTTAAAGAAAGGGAAGTATGTCAGTTGAAAAAGTCATTATACGGGCTAAAACAATCTCCTCGGGTATGGTTTGGAAAGTTCACTTTGGCCATGAAAGAATACGGGTATCACCAAAGTAATGCTGATCATACTCTGTTCCTCAAGAGAAGAAACGGTCTTGTAACCTGCTTGATCATATATGTAAACGACATGATTATTACCGGGAATGATGTAGAAGAAATAGCACAACTAAAAGAGAATCTGTTTTCAAAATTTGAAATGAAAGATCTAGGGAATCTCAAGTATTTTCTCGGGATTGAAGTTCTCAGGTCTAAACGGGGGATCTTCATTTGCCAAAGAATGTATGCCCTTGATCTTCTGGCGGAAACCGGGTTGATTGATTGTAAACCCGCAGATACTCCAATGGCGGTAAACCACAACCTTCACATGGAACTTAATGGGGAGCTTGCGGACAAAGAAAGGTATCAACGGCTCGTGGGCAAGCTGATTTATCTCTCTCACACCCGTCCTGATATAGCGTATGCGGTTGGAATAGTAAGTCAGTTCATGCACCAACCACAAGTTGCCCATATGGAAGCTGCTCAAAGAATTTTAAGATATCTCAAGGGAACCGTAGGCCATGGAGTGTTGTTAAAAACAAACGAACATCTGAATGTTGAGCTCTACACTGATGCAGACTGGGCAGGAGATAAGGGAAATCGAAGGTCAACATCAGGGTACTTCTCCTTAGTCGGTGGAAACCTTGTTACTTGGAGAAGTAAGAAACAAAAGGTGGTTGCTCTGTCGAGTGCAGAAGCGGAATTTAGAGGTATAGCTCGAGGGTTAAGCGAAGTTCTTTGGATCAGGAAGCTACTAGAAGACATTGGTTTTTCTCAAAAGGAACCCAGTAAAGTTATGTGTGATAATACGGCTGCAATACAAATCTCAGAAAACCCAGTACAACATGATCGAACAAAACACGTGGAGGTAGACCGACATTTCATCAAAGAGAAACTGGAAAAAAGAATCATAGAACTCCCACATGTATCGACAAAAGATCAACTCGCAGATATTCTTACAAAGGCCGTCAACGGAAACGCTTTTAGTAGCTGCTTGAGCAAGTTAAGTATTGGTGACCCCACTACTCAACTTAAGGGGGAGTGTCGGAAAGAAGAGAATGATTGAAGATTTGTTATGAGGATTTCCAGCCCAATCACAGCTGTTTTACAGCCAAGACTACAGCTCAGCCATTTATTGTCTTGCCTTTTATTCTTGTTTTCGTTTTCTATAAATTGGGCATATGTTTGTGTATTCAAAATATCAACTCAGTAATTAAAAACCTCATTTTATCTCTATACCTGTTGTCAGCAAGTTTATACTTTTTAACTTTATCGCAAACTACAAAACAAAAGCACATCTGATTGACTCTGACAACCGGTTATAGCAAAATGTAATCTGAATTTTAATCATCGGTTCGAAGAAGCTCGCAGCTACATCAGGGGTCGATGATTTACTTTGTAGATTTATTGTCGATAGAGGATTGGAATACTAGTAGTTCGATGGAGAACAATACATACGGTACTTGGATATGAATTACTAGATATCGCCCTCAGTTTGTGAGGGTTAAGACTTAAGAGTAGGGGTGTAAACAAGCCCAGAGGCTCGAGAGCTGCTCGTTATCGGCTCGGTTAAAATTAAGTTTGATCGAGTCGAGCTTTAACGAGCCTGAAATAGAGCTCATTTTGTTATCGAACCTGAGCTTGAGCCTGAAATACAAAGCTCGTTTCGGCTCGCGAGCCAAAATGAGCCCAAACAAAATTTTATTTTTTATATTTAATATAATAATGATGATGATAACATTTGCGAGCCGAACTCGAGCCGAGCTTTGGCTCGTTTAAGCGATATTGAAACGAGCTCAAGCCGAGCTTTTAGCTCATTTGACGTTGTTCAAAATAGCTCGAACCGAGTCGAGCCGAGCTCGAGCTTCAGAAAAACATGACGAGCCGAGCTCGAGCCCAGTCGAACTCGGGCTTGACTCGGCTCGTTTACACCCCTAGTCAAGAGATCAACCATCTTACTCTCATTTAGAGACTCCACATCTTCCATGCAATCTCCGGTGTGAGATCGCACATTCTAATTACTTGGATTTTCTTAATTAATTCATCGTCTTTTGCGAAAAAGGTGAGATTTTTCCTTTAATATTGTTTTACACAATACATTCCATTACTTATTGTTTTACACAATACATTCGATTACTTGATTTACTTGCAAAACTGTTTTGCTAAAAGTGTATAACATGTTCTACACAATACATTCCATTACTTGATTTACTTGTAAAACTGCTTTGCTAATGTTGAAAATTAGACCCTTGCTCGAACAAACACAAACATGTGATTAAACAACTTGTTCGCCTATTTTTATTATCAACCCAAAACACACCAAATTACAGTAGACCTAATCATCTATTTATACTAAATTAAACCCAAACCTATTATGACTCAAACACTAATTAAATAATTATTAAACTAAAACAAGATAAATATAACTCATGTGTAAAATATTAATAATTATCTACACCCAATAACTAAAGATAAAGCAAACTTTATCTTGAACCCAATTTTACTTCAATTACGATTAACCCTTTAGCTAAAACTGTATAACATAAATCATAAATTAACAATTTATTACACGGCCAATCTATAATGTATATTAAAACAAAACATTTTGGTGCCACTTGGCATAAATTTAATCCACTAATTGCCACCTGGCAACTTAATACTCCTTGATGGAATAAAATGAGCGGTAAAACAAAAAACCCTTGTGCCTCTTCATCCGCTCTTTTTGCTGAACAACAATTAATCAGAGATTGATACAAATTCGGGACTTTCCATAATTTTCAAATCAGTTTCCTTTCAATCTTATTTCCAATTATAAACCCTAATCCAAACGATTTCACCATCAATCTTTCTGTCAATTGTTTTCTTCAAACCTAGAATTGATTGTTATTTGTTGAGGCTTGATCAAGGGTTCGAATAGATGATTCATATATGCATTTCTCTGCTATCAAGACCAGAGAGATTGACCCCAAAATTGTTAGACGCGAACCCTAGGTGGCGATGGAAGTTGTCGAGGTTAAAGCTTGGGCTTCTTTCGTAATCCTAGGTGGCGGTGGTATGACGGTCGCGGTGGTAAGTGGTGGCTTCTCAGTATTTTATTTCAAATTAATTATCTCCATGTTTTATATGTTTACTGGTCTGGGGTTTTTTCGTTCAAAATTCTATATCTGATTCCATGTCTTGACTGACGTAATAATGAATTTCTTAGTTGTGCTGTGCTAAATACTTATGCACATGAAGTGTTTGATGTTTTGCTTTTGAGAACACTTTTCAATACTCTCATATTTTCTCATCTAAAACCCTAATGCTTCTTTGTTTTTTGGATTCGTTTGTTATAAGAACTAATACGAGCATTAAGTTAAACACTGTGACATCACATGTTATAACTACCAGTACAAAGATTAAGTTATATCTGGTGTCTTGCGGTTATTTTGATTTGGATGTCTGTTTCTTGCTTTTAAACATAAACCCATGTTTTAGATCAAACTGGTTTATAGTTTTCATAAAACTGGGTTATAATAGAATCATAGGTAAGATCATTTATATCATCTTTTTTTATTAGATATACTTACTTGGGTAACTTTTAAACCTTAACTAGGTTGTTGTAAATAAATTATCAAGTGTTCTATTTTTGTCCATGATGGATGTTCGTGTGTTATGATAGTGGTTCATAATACTACTGCAAGTATAAGAGTGCAGCTGCAAATTTGTAAGAACCTAACTAGATGTCATAGATGGTTTAAATTTTCATTTTCTACTATAATAGATGGTATACTAATTGAAAAGGGTTGACGTCTACGGTCTACTTTAAAACGATTTTTAAAGTTATATTCCTTTTTTAACATTTATTTCACTATCACTCCTTCGAGTTCTATTACTTAATTAAAAGAACAATAGTAACATAAACTTTCATATTGGTTGTTGAAGTGAAAAATGTTGAAGCGGATCCAAATTTTTACAACTCATAGAAGTTTTGGCATTTTAAAGAACTGGCAACCCTTTTTTTCTTTTTCCCTTTGAGATTATGAACACCATAAATAGTATAAATTATATTTTTGTGCCGAAAGTTAATTGTTTCGTGTGCAGAGCATCTAATTATTGGATTCCATTTATCGGTGCTTTCCCGACGATGGTTGTAGTCGTTAGGGACAGTAGTTGCACCGTTTGCGACTTGTGATTCGGCAAGAGTAACATGGTTGCAAGTGTGTTTATGGCTTAAGTTGCAGGCTCCTCCTCTGTTCGAGTCTTTGGGTCAGGCTCTGTATTTTTGCCTTTGTTTGGACGTGCCAAAGAGGAACAAAAAAGCGAGATGCAGTCTTTGTAATGATGGTGTGGAGGATTTGGATGCGAAGAAACGATAAGCTTTTCAAGGGGAGTAACATGTCTTAGACAAGAGTAATGCAAGACATTAAAGAAACAACCCTTTGGTAGGTGATGAAGAGATCTAAGATTCTAGGTGTTACGGCGTTGAAGTGGTCGTCATTTAGCGTCTTCGATGTTGGTTAAGATAGGTGGTATACGGGTGTTGTGTTTTTGTTTCTGCAGGTTGACGTTTGTTTGGTGTTTATGTGGTGTATGATGTAGTAAGTTGTTATGTGGGCTTGGCTTAACTCCTTGATGAGTCCTAGCCCATGTTTTGGGTGTCCGTTGACCAACCATTGGTTTAAAAAAAGTAACTATTGTATATTTAGCATGTGAATATGAATTCAGTGTTGATTAAATTGTAATATTTACGTGAGCATACACCTTAGTGTTAATGAAATTGTAAATATCTACGTGAGCTTACACTTTAAGGTTATATTACATGCTTTGTATGTTGTACTCTACAGGGATTAGCTTCTTCAACTGGCAGAGAAATTGGTGATTAAATATTGTTATATAATTCCTAAATATTTATTGGGTTGGGGTTGGGCCCAATTAGCAAAGCCTTTGGCTAGATATATCCATTTAAAGATTTAAAGAATTCACGAGTTTAAACTTTAAGGGGGCGTTTGGTTCGCAGGAATTCAATAGAATTTAAGGGGATTGGAATTTGAATTCCATCACTTAACATGTTTGGTTCACATAATTTGATGGAATTGGAATCCCAATTCCAATCTTGATGTGTTTGGTTGACAATGGAATTGGAATTGGAACCCCCTACTGCATTAGTTTTATGTATACTTGACTTATAAAAGTAACCTCTAAAACATTTGTAGGAAATGAAAGATCAAGGGGTGGGTGAAGACCGGTTGCTGCTACTTAAAGGCGTCAGCTGGGCTTGGCCTGGTGTTCTCACAGCTCTGATGGGTGTCAATGGTGCTAGTAAACTACTCTCACGGATGTGTTAGCGGGTTGAAAAAAGGGCAGGTATATTGAAGGTGATGTTAAAATTCCCGGGTATCCAAATTAAAAAAGAATCATTTGCTCGAATTTCCGGTTATTACGAGCAAAACGACATCCATTCACCTCATGTACAGTTTACGCGTCCTTGTTGTACTCGGCATGGCTCAGGTGGATATTTACATAAAAGTTCAGCTTGGACAATGCCCTTTTCACTATTGATGGTATGCTATAACTTAAACTTAAAACACTTCTTTCATTTTAGAGGGGCTTTAAAGCATATTCTCTGAATATAGTGTCAAGTAACCAAAATTACCATTTTTTTTAGAAATGACTCATTCGAATCTGAGCCCATTATAATGTTTTACCATGGCTGGCCTGACCTGCATGTCTTACCAGGTATGGAAGGACCCATGATATGCATCCATATGATCTTTTTTTCTTCATGAAATTGGGTAAGATCATGTTTCTACAGGATCTCTTTTAAAGCATTCATGGGGTTTGAACAGTCATTCTCAAAATTAGGATAAGTACTGACTACGTGTTTGGTATTTTGGTCCGTTTGAGGTACATCAGAAGGTATAAATTTCGCTACGGAACAAGAGTTTGGCGATTTTGCTTTATGTGAAGGTTCACGTCACCATAAAACAGTTTGGACTTAGACGTGAAGCCTAAGTTTGGAAAGGCGTAGAACAAAAATGATGATCTACCTGAGGATTCAATGCCAATAGATATTATATATTTGTGTTAAGCCACCCGCGAAAATCGCGGGATCTTAGGCTAGTTAAACATATATGATGTACCATTGCTACATAATGACAATTTCACCTTTTTATTTTACGTATAAATTAATGTTTTTATTACAACTGTTTTCTAATTTAAACAACAAAAAAGCAGGCTTAGGCATTTTTTTTAGAAAGTCAAATATAATGACAAAAAAGGGGACAAAATGAAAAGACGAAGAACTTTGAATCCTTAATCACAAAGGAAACATCCTTGGACAGCACGCTTTTCCTCGCATGTGGCATTATATAGCAAGAAGCTTCTACATCTTTTTTATTTTCAAATGGGTAAATTACATTTTTCGTCCTTTATGTTTGTATCATATTACAATAGATACCTTTTAACTTTAATAATTACAGTCACAATCTTTTATTTATAAAATGCATTACATCATAGGTCCTTTAACACTAACCTAGTTAAAATTTTGAGTTAAATTTGATTATACAAGGGTAGTTTAGTCCTTTTAGCTAATATTTTAATGTATTTAATAAAAAAGAAAATAACATTTTAAAACTTATAAAGACAAATATAAATACCCACCCCTTCTCTCTCTCCTCGCAAATCACCGCCACCACCACTTTCATCCTTTTATAACCACCACCACCACCACTTCCGTTCACACAACCCAGATAATCCTCACAGTCAACTCAACACTACCCAATTAACAACAATTATCCACATTCCACACCATCAGCCCAACCACTAAAAGCATAAACACTAACTGTAACAACTCTTATCAAAAGTCATATTTATTAAATTAATTTGACCAATAGGAAACCCTAATTGAGACACCCAAGTGATTCTGAACAAACCCTAAGATTTTCAGAAAAAAATCAGAATCAGGGCCCCTAAAACTCAGGGGGGGTTAAACCCTATTGACGATTATCCACTTAAAACGTTGGCAGAAAGGAATTTTCGAAAACTGTCGACTCAGCTGAGCTAGTCCCACACGTGGCAACCCTATGCCTAAAAATAGTTCTTACGCGGCCCGCGTAAGGTTAGCTTAAGATCTCACGCGGGCCGCCTGAGGGTCAAAATTCACCTATAAATACAGGAGATTGGGACTTGAATTCTGGCTTCAGAACGACGCTCAAATTCACTTTGTGCGCTGAGATAAGTTCTGTATACTCCAATTAACACACACAGGCACTAAATCGACGCTGCAATCAGGGTATTAGCACAATCGCTTTTACGATTCATTGTCCGATCGATCAATGTACTCAATGGATGTTTAAGTGCTGCCCACATTAGGGTGATGCTTTGTCATTAATCGTTAATTCGATGGATGTTTAAGCATAGCACTTTGTCATTCGTTGTGAGGGTTGATCTCGTGAGTTATCGTAAATGATAGATTGATTACTAACCCCGAATTGTGTGCCTGTTATAAAAATTTAGGTTGAAAAGGCTAAATCAGTAGGCTAAACTCTGCTCAAATTAAATCTGCAATGTGAGTCATTCTCTTTTTATCGACTATTTTACAATACCTCAAATTATTTCAAGGTTATAATTACAGGGACTAAGTCGTGGATATCTTGAATTACTGGTTAGTGGGGTATTGTGCACATTACTAATTTTCTCCCAGTTAGGTTCATTGACCTACTCGGGATAATCACTGTTAGGTTCATTGACCTACAGTGATACTCATCACTATTTAGGTTCATTGATCTAAATAGTGGTATGACCATCGTCACCATTGTGACTTGTCACCATTGTGACAGAAAGCCAGATAAAAATAAGATAAAAGCCATTGTAATCGCTCTTATGCTGTAATTAATAACTATGCATCATTATGCAAAATAGAATGATTCACTCAGTATTTCCCCGCTGACAAAACCTTTTTCAAACATGTTTCAGGTGACCTGTTATGAATTAGGAAAAGTACTATATAGCACTACAAGCTCAAGGAAGTGGCTCAGTATAAAATAAAGAAACATGTTTTGTAAAAATAAAAAAAGATTTCTTCGTGAAATCAAATTATTGTAAATTACCGGGGTTTTATCCCGCGTTGTGAAATAAATAATCGGGAAATATTTACATTTTAAAAGATCCTGATGAAAACTTCCGCTGTCAAACTCAATTAATTAAATACGGCAGGATTTCTGTCCCGCGGCTCCTGAAACGGGTCAAACCGGGTCGGGGGCCGTGACACTAACACTATAACCTATAACCCAAAGCAAACATTTCACTACAAGTGCCATTAACAGTACAGGAAACAAACCAATACATATCTAGAAATACAAGAACTAAGACAACAAACGGAAGTGAAGAAACCACAAACAACGAGATGGGTATGCTCAAAATCAACATAACTACAACAGTAAGTATCAGATTCTTCAAAATATAACCAGAATCAGACCGTAATAAGTTGAAAAACGAAACTCTATGTTCAGTTTTGACGATGTAAGTGGAGAGTAGAGGTTTGGATGGTGGGTCGGATGACTTTCCGGTGAAGGTGTCGTCTGACCTAAGCGGCGTTGGTGGTGATTAGGGTTGGGGATTTATAGGCAGTGGTGGCGGTGGTGTTTAGGTGACGGTGATGGTTAAATGTCATCTATTGAGTTTTACAAATAAAGGATTGTGACTGTAATTATTAAATTAAAGGTTATCTATTGCAATCCGATACAAACATAAAGAATGAAAAATGTAATTTACCCAATAATCTCTAACCTTTGCAAATTCGTTCCCGAATAGTCTCTAGTATGGATGAAGGTTAGTTTTTGTTGTTAATTGGGTGTAAATAGTTGATGAAGGTTACTAACATGCCGTTAGTCTTAAAATATAAACTAACCTTCATCCATGATGGTAGTGAAAGGTGCAGATAGTGGTGGTGGTGGTGGTGGTGAAGGGTGAGGAAGATGAAGTGGTGGGATGGATGGTGGGTCCCACATAAATCTTTAAATATTAATTATATTTATTTTAATTTTTTTAGTTATTAATTTAACAATAAGGGCATTTAGGTTATTTCACACCCACTTAACCGGACAAACTAATCCCATCCACGCTAGAGACTATCCGAAAACGAATTTGCAAAAGTTAGGGACCATAGCTGTAATTTTAGAAGTATAAGGACTATAGGTGAAATCTGTGCAAATCACATGGATTATTCGATCACTTTTCTCTAATTTTTTTAACAGAATCTTCTAGATCTATTTTATTTTCATTTTTTAATAGCAGCTTTTAATTTATGCTTCACCCCCTTAAAGTTTTAATGATTTTCAGAAATGACTGCATAGATTTGTTTATTGTTAATAGAAGTCACTCAAGAATGTTGGTTCTCTTGAAAGAAAATAATTTCATTATATTCACATATTAACTAATACACATGTACACTGTGGAGGATCGTTGGAAATGGAATGGGGATAACATGGGGGTGTACACTGTGGCTGTGTGGCATCAATGAAAAATTCTATATTCAAGGCGAAACAGGTGGTGGCTTCCTTCGTTTGGAAGTGGAAGAACTAGATCCCTAAGACCATCCGTAGTGGGGCGTTTTTTTTTAATTAAAAAAAAAACGCCGGAAAACGACCCCCACCCCATTACACCCGGCGTTTCCGGGCGTTATTTTGGAAAAAAAATCAAATTGGCGTTTTAATTAAAACGCTTTGCACATTTGACCGGGCCAATCACTTCTGACAATCACTTTTGTCCACCCAATGACATTTGAGCCACCCCACATGTCTCTGACAACTTTTTGACCTACCCACATTTCGTGTGTGTTTTTTTTTCATTAAAAATAATATGGGCGTTATTGGAATAATGCCCCACTACACCTCTTTTGCTATAATGGCCAACGCTGACTAGGATGCCACATGTCGGATAATGCCCCATGGCGGGGGCATTATTTTTGTTCACCACTACGGGTGGTCTAAGAAAATAAACACTTTTATGTGGAAAGCGGAAAAGAATCAGATACCCACGCTGGTATCTTTGCGTAAAAGGAACATTAACGTGGAGCCGATTATGTGTAAGCTATGTGGTGAAGCCGAGGAGGATAGCAATCATCTTTTCTCATCTTGCTACATAACGACGGTGATTTGGCATTTCATTAGCGACTGCTGCAAAATTCCGTGCATTTACTCTTTTGAGGTAAGGGATCTAATAAACATTCATCGACACTTGAAGGTGGAGAAAAAGAGGAGAAAAGTGATTCAAGCGATCATTTTTATTGCAATGTGGTGTATTTGGTGTGCGCGTAGCGAAGGCATTTTTAGAAATAAAACGGCAAACATTTCTAGAATCAAAGAAGATATAAAATTTTTGGGGTATCTATGGATCAAAAATCGGTCGATGTTTGAGAATTTAGAATGGAAGAATAGGTGTAATCTTGTATTGTAATTTCCGTTGGTTGCTTGTTCTAGCTCTAGCTCCTTGCTAGTAGTATCTCTTTTTAATGAAATTTGCCGTAAAAAAAATTAATACACATGTAAATATCATGTTAATTGAACGTGAATTAAATGTGTACTACATAGGGTCCAAGTGTGATCAGTTCCAAGATGACGACCTCCTAGAAAGCTTTTACTCGAATAACCAAAAATAATATCATGAGAGGTAATTACAATTGTTTGGAATAATAACCGTAGAAATAATCATGTAATACTAATTGTTATTTTAAAATAAAAGCCATATTGATATACGTACACAGACATATATATACATATATTACAAGAAGGTGTTTGTTACACCTTACGAATCTTAAAATTCAGTTTCATTATATGTATGTGCAACTGATAACAAATTTTTCTCACCTCTAATCGTATTCTTATTTAGCATCGTCTTAAAGAAATTTGACGCAACAGCTGGTAGATGAATAAAGTGTTTTTTTGTTTGAAACTTAATTTTACATTTTTACATGCTCGATATATATTATATACATGCTAAATAATCTTACGATATATTGTTAAGTTTAGCTTGAATAACAAAATAAGGTTTAGAAAAATTCACTCCACGACTAATAAACAACTAGAATATAGAATGATAGGATTAAGACGTTTCTTTCCCCATCAACCAAGGCGCGTGTGCACTCTTAAAACATCGTAAACCTAAACATACATCTTATATGTTTAACGCACCGCGTGAGTAAAAGTGGAGAGGTTATGCGGCTAACTTAGTAAAGGGTATGTTTGGTAAAAACTACAAGAGAGGGGTACGTTTAGTATAACGCTTAAAACAATATGATTGAAAGTGAAAAAATTAATTATAAACTAATCACCTAGAGTTTCTATATAAACGTGTGTTAGCATTCACTTCTTCATACCATAAGAAATCATATCCTCTAGAGAAAACCTTCCCTCCACTTGACCGCCACAAACACCAGCAGAAAGTTGTAAGAATTATATAGTTTTTATAATAATTTGTTTACTTTTCTTCTTGCCATTTGATTCGTGTAGATATATAAGTATACACTTTTATTTTGCTGTTTTTTTATTTATTATCCTATAAATAACGATTTTAAATGGTGCAGAAATTAACTTCATCTTCTACACTCGCAGATTATCTTCCCGGTTTGACAACTCCTCTTTTAATCTATTTATTATTTTTAATCTCCTCAATAAACCTTTTAAGTATTTATTTCCATTTTGTAGTTGTGGTAGTTGGTAAGCAATCTAATATATTAATTTAATCTGTGATTTTCATAATTCTTTAGCTAATTTGTGTTTTATCCTATGTGTTTTATATTGATATCATTTATTATAATTTGTGTCTTCAGCTTTGATTTGTTTAACCTGAAGCTTACATAATATTTTCCGTGATGATATATAATTGAATATATACTCGAATGTTTGGTTTGCAATGTTTATATTTTCAGCAAACATCAAAGATGACAACTCCAGTGGCGTTTAATCTACAAATCAAAGGATTTTGTAACTGCAAAGGTCACATGAAAGAGCTGAAGAAGGCACTTGGTAAACTTAATGATGTCAAATTGTTAGAAGTGGATACCGAGATGGGAATATTCATCATCTTAACTACCAGTGCCACAAGCCCTGATGCAATAAAAGGTGCACTCAATGGCCCATTCTCGAAAAAGAAGATCATTTTGTCGCAGAAAGTAGTAAGAATTTAATATTATATTGAATTGTCATTGTTTTTCTTGCAGTTTGATCCATTGTAGATATATAAATATGCACGATTAGTTTTTTTTTTTTTTAACATGTTATTCTAAAAGTAACGCTTTAAAGTGATGCAGAATCTTCATCTTCTTCCTTCTCCAATTAGTTTCAAAAGTTGTAAGAATTTAATTGATATTAAACTGTCAATTTTTTATGCTATAAATAACGCTTTAAAGTGGTGCAGAATCTTTATCTTCTTCCTTCTCCGATTACTCCCACGGCCCGGGTTGAATAACTAGCTCCCCTTTTATTCCTTTTTCTTTTCAACAAAATGTTCTTTTATATATTTATATATATATGGATGGTTATTTATTTATTTATTTTGATTATCTGTGTGTGCAGCGATATAGCAAATTAATTTTAATTATCTTTTACTTTAGTTAATTAATCCATGTTGTTTGTTTATTTATTTATGTCATTTATTATAATTTGTTTATTTAACGTGTCTAATACTTGCAATTAAGATTAACCATTAGTTAACGCATGCGTAAAATTTCTATGTTTCGATTGCACTTTAACCTTTTCAGCAAACATCAGCGATGACAATCGCTCTGCAAATCGACCAGTTTCCTAACCGTGAAGGATCGATAAAGAAAGTCAAGAAGGCACTTGGAGTTGGTAAACTTGAAGATGTCAAATTGTTAGAAATGGATCCTGAGATGGGGCTATTTATCATCTCAACTACAAGAGACCCTGACGCTATAAAACGTGCTATTGAGATTCCATTTCCAGAAAAGAAGATCATTTGTGTTCATCTTCAAGATGCTCTGCATCTGCCGCCACCACAAACTAATGTCACACCATCTGCTCCACCTATTCCGCAGCTTCAGATATGGGATGGGGACACCCTTCAAGGGACAGTCTCTGGTTTCTTTGAGGACGGTCGCTTAACTATTTATGATATGATATCTAAATAGTTACAGAGAGTTTATAGCTTTTTTTATTGATAAAACACAATCTATGTATGTTTTTTTTTTTTTTTTTTTTTTTATGGTTTTGTGTGTTTGATTTCATATGCTTGTATTTTGACTGGTTTATTTGATATGTAATGGGTTTTTTTTCTAGTGGTTTCATTGGCATGGGTTAGCTTGAATAGTTAAATTAATCTGTAAAGGCTGACATGATAGTTAAATTAATCTAGTGGTTTCTAGTGGTTTTTTTCTAGTGGTTTCATTGGCATGGGTTAGCTTGAATAGTTAAATTTTCTAGTGGTTTTTTTATGGTTTTGTGTGTTTCTTAACTAATACATATGTACACTGATTTGTTTATCATTTTATTACAGTTAAATTAATCTGTAAAGGCTGACATGATAGAATCAACATACTATGTATACATAGTATGTTGATTCCAATATTAGTACCTTATAAATAAGCAACAAGTTAGTGCATATGTTACTTGTACTATGTGCTTAGGGAGTCTTTCAAAAAAAATGAAAATTTTCTTTTTTAACCCTAAAGTTTTAATGTTTGACAATTTAAGTTTAAACTTATAATCTTTGTTTCCTTTTTAACCCTAAAGCTTTAATCTTTGACAATTTACCCTAAAATTTTAATCTTTGATAATTTAAGTTTAAAATTTTTAATCTTTCTTTCCTTTTTAACCCTAAAGTTATAATCTTTGACAATTTACCCTAAAATTTTAATCTTTGACAATTTAAGTTTAAAATTTTTAATCTTTCTTTCCTTTTTAACCCTAAAGTTATAATCTTTGACAATTTAAGTTTAAAGTTTTAATCTTTGTTAATTTAACCTCTTTGATTAATTTGATTTTTTACTTCTAATTCAAACGTTTCCATCTTTTGCGGTTTAACCACTTTGATTTTTTTTACTTATGTGTTGTAATCTTGGCTTTGGGTTTTTCAAAGAAAAAATGGTTATGCATATGGTTGTTGTAACCTTGGCTTTGAGGTTTTTTCAAAAAAAAAATTGATTTTCACTTTTCACCCAAAAGTATTTCATAAATTACTTTTAACCCAAAACTATTTGTTTTTTTTTTTTTTTTTACTTTTAACACAAAACTTTTTATCTTTTGCAATCTATCCTCACAATTTTTTTACTTTCAACTTTGGTCCTTTATAGTTTTCATTTTCCGCAAATTTTTCGCTTTATGCTTCGTTCTGAATTTTATGACTTAAAACATCGCAACGTGCGTCTATGGTTTAGCATTTTTCACGTTTCGTTCTAAACTTTTCGAATTAACACGACGCAACGTGCGTGTGTGGGTGAACGTTTTTACATCGTCTATTTTTTCCCGTTTGACAGGTTCAACATAACGTGCGCGTCCTAAATCGACTTAGTTATAACTAAAGAATCCCCGCCGCATTGCGGCGGGTCGTAATTCTAGTTATTAATTAATATGTAGGTACACTGGATGTGAATGAAAGGTTATGACATGATATAAAATGACTATAAGATGAACCCGTTTATAAATTAATGATATATTGAAATGCTATGATATAAACTTTTAATAAATGTTAGAATTGTTTATCATGATGGATTTCCTTTTAAAATTATGTTTAGAATATGCATATCGCTCAAAATTTAATATGCGTAGTCCTAACAGCATACTTAGATGACCTATAATCTTATACTTATTTACCAATCGATTAGACAAATTTGTTGTGTCAATTGCGTTTATATACGTTTTTCAAACTTCAGTTTACATGTTAACCGATCTATCTGTTATGATTGCAGTTACATATACTACAAAATCAAAAGTTGTTGGTGGAGCCAATCTTACACAATTTTTCGTTTCTTCTTTTTTTATCTATAATCTTCAAGTTGGTCAAAGATGAAGGTTGGCCACGTGTTTACTAGAATCTTATTGGACATTAGATACGGAACTAGTAAAAGGCAACAAAAAGTATACAGAACTAGTAAAGTTCTTTTTCCTTTTTTCTAGTGCAGCATATGTATTAACTTGGTGGATGTAAGTTTGGTGCTGGCGCCTTGCTAGATTTTGAATAAAATTTTCCACCTCCCATTCTTAAGCACATGTACAGTTACAACAGCAGTTGTACCGGTCACTACATACCACATGCACAAGTTTTCAAGTCCAACCAAAACGCAGTCACACATAGCTTAGTTGACAAAACTTCCAGCCTAAGTTACTTTCGGTTCCAATGGCAGGCCACTGAAAGATGAAACATTTTTGATTGCTTCCTCTTCCATCTCAACAAGTCGTTTGCAAAACGTCTCAACATCTGGAGCTTCTTCCTTCAACATCAGCCGCAACTCTTTCCACTGGTATTCATGTGAACCGTCATCCATCATGGGTCCCACAAACTTCCCCAGCACATCAAGCCCTTTTCGATCTATAGATAGCACCAGCGCATCCTGTACAAGGGACAAGATATCAAAGAAACAAACATTATGGGTGGGATTATGTTTCATACAATCATACCTTCACATACTTATTCAAGTATGTGGCACAAAATATCATCAGGGCTCGACGCCTTGCTTCACTTTGATTAATCCCGTCGATCAAGCTTGCAGAGAAAAGTGCTACACAACCAAATACCAAAAGTAATGTGATCATAAAACTTAACTATATTGTCCATATCACAAAATGATGTTTTTTTCAAATGTTGCCGAAACCTGTTACCAGTTACCACTCATGTGAAATGACAACATGAACATGTAGAAAGATACTTACACAAGGAGTCCGCCTTTGATTCTTCGATATCCTTCAAATCCACTTCATGGCTGTTTTCCTTGCCTTCTATGTAAGTGATTGAACTGTATGGTAAACACTTTGTATCAGATCTACGCTCGTATTAGCAATATAGTATGTTAGTAAACAGACAGTTTCAAGCAAGTGGTCAACATGAAAAGTTTCATCAACTGTGTAATTTGTTAGTCAAGGGATATTTCTACCTTGGATTAAACTTATAAACCCTGTATTGTTGATCTTCGTTCAATAGCACTTGGAGATTTTCGGCACGAGATGTCAATCTGAAATCAGATGAACTTAATATACCGGTAACTGAATAACTGAACGCCTTTAGTGCCTCCCCTTCTGATATTAATGTCTCTCGAAGGCTTGCTGCAGCTGACTTTACCTGTAGGAGAACAGTAATTATATCAAAAGACCATTTTCGTTACAGGGGCATGAAAATCAATAAATAGATTGCTTATATTCAGTTTCTTGAGTTGTACCTTTTTATCACCAAGCGGAACAAGTTCACCAACAAGAGCAATCCGATTAGGAGGCTGTAACAATTAGAGACGTGTGGTGTTGTTATAATGTTATCAAGATAATAAATACAGTATAGTCTTCAACTCTCACATTTAAATTTTAGATTGCAAAGTTTTGTAATGTGTTATTCTTGCAAGATGCTATTTTTCCCGTTTTATTTTTTATTTTTAAATCCCTTTGGAGAGATAGAGTATGTGTTTGACAGATAGAAGACAGTTAACTAACCAACCTTCTTTAGTGATTGAAGCAAACTTGCAAGCGAGCCTGGTAATGGACTTGTGACGGCCAATGAACCACGTTCATCTATAACTGTATTCTTTTTTAGCAAAATGCACAAATCAGGACAGTATAGGGTATGTTAAGTTTCTAGTAAAGCAATGAGCATATACATATATCGATAGGTCATAATTCAGACCAGGCATTTTAAAAATAATAACTGTGAAAAGGTGACCAATGCTAGTCAACTTGTAGTTGAAATTATCTCATTCCAACAGGTTATAAGGAGCTAACTTGCATAAAAGAACTACGGTGAGGGTGAGATCGAAGTTTTTTTACATAGCTAGAACCTCTCAATCCAAAATAATCCTTCACTTGAAGAGTTCATTTGCCATATACAACAACTACATATATAAGGTATACAGCAATCCTTTCAAAAGTCACAACAGCATGACTACAGCACCTTTTGAACCGCAGTGACACGATTGTGAACTGTGTTTCACATAATGTGGTCTCATGCCCCTGAACTACATACTCATACAAAAAGCTTCTCTTAAACTAATAATATTCCTCTTCTTACATGTCAAGCAAAATATCAAAAGGCAATTATGTGATCAAGAATACATAACTAAACCCAAAAACTAGAGACAATGTTATGAGATCTAATCTAAGCATACCACATTATGCAAGTCATCATCAGGAACCCAAATGTAAGGCCTCCCCTTCTTCACAAAGTATTTAACTTTTGAACTGTAGATTTCCTCCTTGCTGTAAAGACATAGAAACTAGTGTGTAAAAAACAACATCCTAATAAGTACTAATGGAAGCAAAAAAAGAAAGATTAGATGGGTACCTTCCTTTGGCATCAGCCTTAACTGTATTTAGGTTAGCTTGCCAATTTGAAGCCAGTATATTCTGCCATAGTAAGAGCATCAATCAAGTAAATAAATACCAAATTAATAGAGTGAAATCGGAATCTATACCTTGCACTTTTCGGCGAACGTTAAGACGCTGGTTCTGCCCCCTTTCATTATATGTAAAAGATGCACACCAACTGTTTGTTGTAATTACTCACTGAAAGAAAGAAAGAAAGCAAGTAATGGGAACGGACTGAGTCAAGCTTCGGCTGCTAAACCCAAGCGTTGTTGGTTATGCCAGGAAGAATTGAGGGTTTTGCAATAAGGGCTTAAGGTGCGGTCCTTTTCTTTTCAGAAACTAGGGGTTTAGTTTTAACAACTTTGAAAAAGTTGAGAGAAAAATCCCAGATAGTCCCTGTGGTTTGTTTATTTTTCACATTTAGTCCCTAACTTTTTAAAATTACAGCTATAGTCCTGACTTTTGCAATTTCGTTCTTGGATAGTCCCTGGTGCAAATGGAGGTTAGTTTTTTATGTTAAGCGGATGTGAAACTACAAAATTACCCTTACTATTAAAAATCACAATAAAATTTTAAAAAAATCTAATTTATTATTTTAAAGAATGATTATTGGATTTTATCACCCCCAATTATCAACCATTGGCCGCTGCCACCCCCAATTAACACATTACGCCCGACACCTCCAACTTGATTTTTAGTTTGTGCTGGCACCACGTCGTTAACCAAACACTAACTCAGTTAATTTTTTTTATCCTACATGGCTTTTTTTTATCTGATGTGGCAAGGTGACGTGACTTTTTTATTCTAATTTAAAAAATTAATCAGATTTTATAAGGGTCGTATTATTGGCACACCTTGGCTGATTAAATCGACACCCTCAATACGCATCGTATAGGGCTATACGATGCGTATTGAGGTTGATAATTAATTTTGTGTCAGTCAACGACTGACATTGTCTCACGGGGGTTAATGTTATACGCATCGTATAGGCCTATACGATGCGTATTACTTTTTTAGACAGTACGATCAGCTTTCTGTCATTGTTGAGTGACGTAAAGTGATTGACGTATGCCCTATACGCATCGTATAGGGCTATACGACTCGTATTATTTTCTGAATTTGAATACCTCTGCCCCTATTTAAGCGACGAAGAAGACGATATATATATCGTCTTCGTTATGTATTCACATTCACTAACAAACATGTATTGGTACAAGTATGTTTTCGGTGAGCCGTCTGACGCGGACACGAGGACGTTTATTCCGGATAGCAGTGTGGTATATCATTTTTTTAACTTATTCTGTTTTTTTTTTTAAGAAATACTTAGCACACTGTTTGTATTAGGCGGGGTCTAATGTCCCTGATTCTTACGATTTGGGTGGAAATGATGATCACGCGCACGAGTTCATGTCGGGCTATCGTCCCCGTCATAATGAATCGTCGTTGCCAGACCTCAACGGACAGGAAGAATATGGCAATAACGTTTTCGTTAGTGGTCCCTCGGGAGTACAAGGAGACCTTAGTCACCCTTCTTACGTGCAAGAGTCATTGGGTGACGATCCAGCCGTGCAAGAGTCATTGGGTGACGAGCCACCCGTGCTAGAGTCATTGGGTGACGAGACACCCGCTTACCCTGAAGTTTCGTACAAAACTGATCAGGTACGAACGATATATATTTTTGTTAAATGTTATATTTTTTTCTGTTAAATTATTATACAATTGTTAATACAAAATACATTAAAATTGTTATATTTTTCAAACAGGATAAAAATTAATTAATAAATGATATATGAAATATTTTTATAAAATTAATTAAACCTGTTATATTTTTTAAATATTATAAAAAACTACATTAAAATATTTTTTTAAATATTAATCAAATATTTTTTAAGAATTTTTAAAAAAGTACATTCAAAATTGTTATATTTTTTTAAATTACTTGTTATGTTTTTAGGATTTTTTATCCCGCAAAGATTTGGAAAGTTGGGTAAAACGAAGGGGTTTAGCCAACGGATACATAATTGTTACCAGACGGTCTAAGGATAACCGGGTGTGGCTCCAATGTTGTCGTAGCGGCGAGCATGAGAGTAAGGCCACGGTTAGGAAAACCGGCAGCAAAAAATGCGCGTGCCCTTTTATGGTGATAGGTTTTCTCGGACGGGGCTGTATGTCTTGGCGGATAGATTATCTGAACAAAAATTTTAACGAGGCACACAACCACGGCCCTGCTGAACATCTGGAGGGTTACGCGTATGCCAGGAGGCTTGCTCCTAATGAGTATAGGCTGGTGCAAGAGCTGACAGATCAAGACATACAGCCCCATACAATCTGGAAGGCCGTAACCGAACAGAACCCTGAGAACGTATGTGTTCCGAAAGACATACACAACGCTCGCCAAAAGATTAGGGCCGCGAAGTTCGAGAAAAAACCGTCTCCCATGCAGCGACTAGAACAAATCCTCCAGGAAAAAAGATGACCTATTACATACAGGCGGAACCTTCCACCAACGTCGTTCAGCATATATTTTTCTGTCACGATAAGTCCTTTGAAATGTGGAGGGCATTCCCGCATGTGCTTATGATCGACGCTACCTACAAGACTAACTTGTACAATCTTCCATTTTTGCAAGTGGTGGGTATGTCGTCGACAAACCACACCTTCTGTGTTGCGCATGCATTTCTTTCAAACGAGCAGGAGGCAACGTACATCTGGGCATTGGATAGGGACAGGTCTATGCTGCACGAGTGCATGGAGCCGCGTGTAATTCTAACGGACAGGGACCAGGCACTGATAAACGCGTGTAGAAAAATATTCCTTGGCGCACACAGATATCTCTGCAGGTTCCACATCTTACAAAATATTGTGAAGCACTACAAGGGTTCGTTTAATTCACAAGATTGGGAAGCCTTTATAAATCAGTGGAAAACAGTGTGTAATTCCGCTACCGAAGAGTTATACAAATATAACCTCCTCAACCTTCAGAGACACCTTGTCAATCAACAACTTACATGTATGTTCTCTCTAAGTAAATACATTCATACAAATTGATATAAAATTTGAATATGTTTTATTTTTCTCAGATATTTTTAATTACCTATGGAATAACTGGTTAAGCACCTCCAGGCAATTGTTCATATCTGCATGGACGAATCAAACCCTGACATTCTTGCAAAGTACAACAAACAGAGCTGAAGGCGCACATGCTGCATTAAAGAAACAGCTTACTACACCGAGATGCAGTCTGGAATCGCTGGTGAAAAAGGTGGACACCTTGGTACTAAAGCAATATGCGCAAATAAAGAAATCCTTGGAAGAAAGCCGCACCAAGCGAATGAACAGCCACCTTCAGATTCCTATGTTTTCCAACCTACTTCTTAAAGTTTCCATCCATGCTCTTAACCTATTGGAACACGAGCGAACACGGAGAATAGACACGTTGCGGTCATTCGGATCAACATGTGGCTGCCAGCTGTACTCGGGTGCCGGGTTGTTATGTGCATGTCGCCTGGAGAGATTGCAGAATACAGGTACTTATAGACTTATAACAAATGTTTTGTTGTCTTGATTTAATATGATTGTCTAATGCTGTTTTTTTTTTTTTTGCAGACTGCGTCATTCAGCTCGAAGAAATAGACATTTTCTGGAGAAAACTTGACCTGAACGCATCAAATTTTGATGAGGAAGATGTTGATGTAGACAAACAATTAGAATATGTGAAACAAAAATTGTCTACCCAACCCCCGCAAGTGAGGAAAAACGTCTTATCGAAGATCATGGCGGTGGTAAACCCATATATGAGTGACAAAAAACCGCCTGTCGTACAAGAAAACACTCGTGGGCGGCCAACTTCCAAGGTCCAACAACAAAGAAAAGAGCAAGCTGCTAGAGATAGCTCAGTTGGGCCTCCCAGACAACAAAGTAGGTGTGACCCTCCTCGACATAGCTCTTATGTACCATCGCAAGATTCCATAATACCGTCTACGTCTGCAATGTCTCTAAAGTCTCAAAGGTCGTTAAATCGACGTGGTCGTTCAACATCTTCACGTGAAGAAGAGCCTAGCAAGGGCAATGCCTTTCCGTTAATCACTGATGAGGGAATGCTTGAATATGTGCACAGATACAAAAATGAAATTCCAAAAGTGTTCCACCGCTACATTTCAAGAATAAAAGATGTCAGGCCGGATGGACATTGTGGGTTTCGGGCGGCGGCTGTGGGTTTAGGGTTTGAACAAGATTACTTTGGGCATATTCGAAACCAACTACTTGAGGAGCTGACGGGTCCGAACAAAGAAATGTGGGAGTACGTCTTCGATAGTGAACTACCAGGGGACTACGACGAACAAGTACAGAGAATAAATTTTACCGGGGTTGGAATGGCACCTAGGGAACATTGGATGGAGATGCCTCAAGCAACACTCCTTCTTGCCAATAGGTTTGGTGTGATTGTTCACATATTAGACATCCAAGGTTGTTCTACTGTATTTCCCTTATATGATCCAAAGTACGCACGTGACCCCCATCAGTTCGTTTCACTGTTATTTGTTAATCGTTGTCATTTCATCCATGTCAGACTTGAAGGGGACTATCCAATGCCGCCACCGAACCTTACATGGAGTAGATGTGCGCGCCAAGAAGCTTTACGTTGGACAGAAAACTATACGGAACGGATAGCGTGGTATGATATGCTAATGAAGCCTAACATTGACCCTACATTGCTTGTTATTGATTGATTTGTAATTTTAAACAATAATTTATTTGTATAATGTATTCCGTTTGTTTATTGCCAAATCAATGCATTATATTGATTTTCATGTAATACGAAAATACGGTAAAATGTTCGAAAAAACGGTAAAATGCGCTAAAATACCTGAAATACGCCGAAATACGCTAAAATGCGCTAAAATACCTTAAAATACCATAACATACATGAAAATATACTAAAATATGCTAAAGTACGCTAACATACGTTAAAATACGGTAAAATGTTTGAAAATTCGGTAAAATACGTCAAAATACAATTAAATACGTCAAAATACGCCGAAATACGCTAAAATGCGCTAAAATACCTTAAAATACCCTAACATACAAGAAAATATGCTAAAATATGCTAAAGTACGCTAACATACGTTAAAATACGGTAAAATGTTCGAAAATTCGGTAAAATACGTCAAAATACAATTAAATACGCCGAAATATGCTAAAATGCGCTAAAATACCTTAAAATACCATAACATACATGAAAATATGGAGGATACATATAACACGGCACTATGGAGTACAAGTGGACTTCAAACAAAACTGTACGTAATCATAAAATACGATATTCGCATGCAACCGAACGTCACCGAAACGACGTATGTTGAAGTCATACGTCCTAAAACGACAAAATATGCGAAATTTCATCAAAAAACGACTCGTATACGCGTTGAACCGAGGAAAACACGAAAACCCAACTTTTCAAACTATGGCATATACGATCGTATAGGCCAAAGTTTTATCGTATTGCTCTATAAAACGAATCGTATAGCCCTATACGATTCGTATTAACCCCTGGATTCATTTGAAAACCAGGGGTATATTGGTAATTTACAAACCATCGTATAGACCTATACGATTCGTATAGCATAAGAAAACGATATAACCCCTTAAAACACAGGGGGTTTATACGATCCAAAAACAAACAAAACACCCAAATACACACACATACGGTGGTATACATACGGTCGACATACGCTCGAGATTTGAAGATCGAAGACTAGTACGGTATTCATCTCCACACCCTCATCATTTTAACGTGTTAGATTTTGCATTTTAGCCGTAGGTTTGTTGTGAATTTTGGGTTGAAAACCGGGGTTTTTTTGGGGGTTATTGAAGAACTTTTGAGTCGATACGATGCGTATCGGCCTATACGCATCGTATCGTTTCAAAATTTAAAATTTTTTCAAGAACAGATGGGTAGATATGATGCGTGTCGACCTATACGATGGGTATCGTTTCAAAATTTCAATTTTTTTCAAGAACTGATGGGTAGATACGATGCCTATCGACCTATACGATGGGTGTCGTTTCAAAATTTCAAAATTTTTTTCAAGAACAGATATGGAAGTCGCTATAGGTAGAGGGAGAGGCCGGGGAGGTGGCAGTGGCGGTCGAGGTGGCGGTCGAGGTGGCGGTCGCGGTGGACGTGGACGTGGCCTCGCACATGGAGCGGCGGGGGCGTTGATCGGGGTGGCGGCGTCTGGTGGGCGTGGACGCAGCCGTGGGCGCGGGCGTGGCGCTGGACGTGGGCGCGGGCGTGGCGCTGGACGTGGGCGCGGGCGTGGCGCTGACCCTGGAGAGGATCCCCTGTTGGAGAATGATTATCTGAGGTTCGAGGAGGGGAGCGAGGCTTATCACAGATGTGAAAAGTTTCATCGTATGGAGATCGGCGGCCACTGTGCCCTCAATTGGGTTGCTCTAGAAGAGGTCGTGGAGGCAGCGAGAGCCCGAGGGCTCATCGGAGACGATACTCCATGGTCGAGGTATACTATTTGTTACTGTTTTTTCTTTGTTTTGTATACGACATGCATACTAACCACACTGTGTGACAGGTTGTTCGATATGGCATACACGCCGTCTTACAGGGTCATGGCGTGCGAGTTTTTGTCGAGTTTCGACTACGCTCCTAGGCCTGCAGACCATCCAGAGGAGGATGACGACGAGGACAACCCGTGGATAGAGGTTAGCTTTCGTTTAGCGGGGCAGTGGCATTTGATGTCACTCAGACAGTTTGCCGAGCACTCCGGCCTTTACAGGGTTGAGGAGTTAGACACCCCCATCAACACCGACGGCATATGGATGGCCCCCCGTACGACTCTGATGCGGTTCTGGCAGGTGATCAGCCAGCATCGCTTCGGCACGACGTCGAAGCAGAGGGCTTCCTATATCACCGTTCCCATCTACCGCTACCTGCACAAGCTTACTGCCACATCTATAGCACCACGCGAGCAGAGTCGTGAGTGGTGCACTCAAGGGGATCTCTTTTACCTGTACTGCCTTATATGGGGGGAGAGGTGCGCCCTCCATCGCTGCCTTGCCCAGTGGTTCGCGACGGCGTTCCACAGGCAGGACAGGTCTGTGCTGTACGGGGGGGGGGGGGGGGGGGCGTACATCACACGTATCGCCGTCTCCTTGGGCCTTGTTCCCCAGCAGGACTAGTTATTCTCGGATGGGGGCGTGGTGGAGCTGAGCTTGTTAACCCGTACTACCCTGATCGGCATGCACATGACGCGTGACTTCCCGGGGCTCGGTCTGCGACTTATAGGAGGGAACGGGCAGGTCTTCGAGCCCGTCGCTCTCCCAGACGAGATACCCTGATCGGCATGCACATAACTAATAATAAACACCAATAACAAACCCAAAACACCAAAACACCAAAATCCCAACACAACACACAAAAAATAAACTTCAAAAATTCAGGGTGTCAATACGCATCGTATGGGCCTATACGATGCGTATGATTCCAGCCGCCAGACAGCACCTGAACCTGTCAGTCTGCGGTGTTTTTTAACTTTTTCTATACGTATCGTATACCTCTATACGATGCGTATTCAAAGTCAAAGGTGTGCAAATAGATAGCAAGGTGTGGGAATAGAATTCCCCTTTTATAAAAGCTCCCCCCCCCCCCCCCCCGCCTCTCTAAAATCATTCGTTCTTTCACGCAAGGTATCCAAAATCTCAAAGATGGCATTGAACTTATAAACTTAAATTCAACAACTTTACCAGCAAACAACAAAGGATTAATATTTGCATTCGAATCAATATAGAGACATTGCAAAAACATTCCTCCTGTTTCCTTCCCTGTTCATCACTTTACAAAAGCAATGTATGAAATCAAACTCAAAACGAAACAAAAATCTCATGGCTTTATAGCCTAGTGGCATCTTGGGGGTGGGATAAGGCTTTGGGACCAATAGGTCCTGGGTTCGATTCCCACAAAGGGGGTTTTTCCCATATTTATTGGGTTTCCTCCTGAATTGGTGTATAGGCATTATGCCTAGTGGAGATGGATATGATCGGGTGGTTCCGCTGGTGGCACGATGATACTCCAGTGGTCCGTCAGTGATCCAAATTTGTCGTTCAAAAAAAAACCGAAACAAAAATTCACCGCCAGTCCTTACCTTCCTTGCGAACATTGGCACGTTCACCGGTGCCGATTGCTGAAATCTCACCGGCATAGAGTAAGACACGTCTCGATCTAACTAATTAGGCCTCGGCATCGACGGAATTAACCGCGACGATGACGGAGAACCGACCGTAGGGTTTCGGTTTAGCACAGGGAGATTAGGTTTACGGTCGTTGTTTTCCGGCAATGCGGCGAGAATTCCGAACGTTTCCTGACGTCTGCTAGGGTTTCGGTTGGTTGATTTAATGGAATCTGACGATCGGAGATTTTTTTCCGGCAAGTTGCAGAAGTCAAGAGGGTGAAGGTGCTGTTGGTGGAGATAGAGAGATGTAGAGAGAGGGGTAGAGTGAGGGGGATGACGGTGGTAGGCGGTGGTGGGTGGTGGTGGTTGATGACGGTCATGGAGGGTGGTGGTTGATGTAGGTGGAGAGTGTGAGGGAAATAAAGGGGCTGTTTGGCTGAGCTTTTCAAAACAACTTATTTGCTTATTTGCTTTTCTGAAAAGCAAATAAGTCAATAAGCTCTTTTGAAAAGCTTTAAAATGGAGTTTTTCAAAACTGCTTATTGACTTATTTGCTTTTCAGAAAACAAATAAGCAAATAAGCTCTTTTGAAAAGCTCAGCCAAACAGCCCCAAACACACACAAACTCTGTGTTTATTGTCTGCAAACTAGTTTATATTATATATATAGTGTAAGGTTCATTGGGGAACACTAAAAAAGTGCGGAACCGACTCAAACGAACTCTGATTGGACTCATTCCAGCGGCGTTGAAACCGGCTCGTCGAACCCTAACTATGATCTCTTAACCCTAAACCCTAAATCATAACCCCTAAACCCTAAATATATTAGAGTTTGGCTTTTAGGGTTTAACTTTAGGGTTTAGTTTTAGGTTTTAGGGTTTAGGTTAAGGGTTTAGCATTAGGTTTAGCCTTTAGGGTTTAGCTTTTAGGGTTTATAGTTTAGATTTTACGGTTTAGCTTAGGTTTTAGCCTTATTTTTTAGATTTAGGGTTTAGAGTTTAGGAGTTAGGGTTTAGGGTTAAGAGATCTTAGTTTGGGCTCGACGAGCCGGTTCTAACGCCCCTAGAATGAATCCAATCGGAGTTCGTTTGAGTCGGTTCCCCGCTGTTCCCCATTTTTTTAGTTTTCCCCAATGAACCTTCCCATATATATATATATATATATATATATATATATATAGGGGAAGGTTCATTTGAGAAGAAATTTTATGTGAGAAGAAAAAGAAGAAAGGGCATAATGGTAAAACATTAAATAGTTTATAACTTCTTACATTAATTATGTTATCTCTCATTAATAAAGCAGAAAATATTTTATCCTACACATTTCAAAATTTATCCTACATATATCTTACACTTACCGAAATTTACCCTACGCATATCTAAATCTATCATACACATTTAAGAATTTATCCTACACATACTAAAATTTATCCTACACGTGTCAAAAATTGTCCTTCAGCCTAAATTATTTTATCTTAAAATAGTATATTTAAAAGTGAGTTACAAATTTAATTAGTTAGCTAATTAATTACAATTAGAAATTTACCTATATGCCCTTATTAATAATATTAAATACACATATTAAATGAAGTAAAATGGAGTATTTCTATTGGTTTAAAACTTATTCTTTTTATTCTTACAAAATTTTTCTTCTCATTTGAACCCTCCACTATATATATATATATATATATATATATAGTGTGAGTTTCATTGGGGAACACTAAAAAATGGGGAACAATAGGGAACCGACTCAAACGAACTCCGATTGGACTCATTCCAGCGGCGTTGAAACCGTATCGTCGAACCCTAACTAGGATCTCTTAGCCCTAAACCCTAAATATATTAGGGTTTGACTTTTAGGGTTTAGCCTTAGGGTTTAGCCTTAGGGTTTAGCCTTAGGGTTTAGCCTTAGGGTTTAACCTTAGGGTTTAGCCTTAGGTTTAGGGCTTAGCTTTTAGGGTTTATAGTTTAGATTTTACGGTTTAGCTTAGGTTTTAGCCTTATTTTTTAGCTTTAGGGTTTAGAGTTTAGGAGTTAGGATTTAAGGTTTAGGGTTAAGAGATCTTAGTTAGAGTTCGACGAGCAGTTACAACGCCGCTGGAATGAGTCCAATCGGAGTTCGTTTGATTCGGTTCCCCGCTGTGCCCCACTTTTTAAGTGTTCCCCAATAAACCTTCCCCTATATATATATATATATATATATATATATATATATATATATATATATAAAGTATATCGTACATTACGGCTTAACGTACTTCACGTACAACAACGTGCGTGATTTGTTATATAACATGCGTGATTAATGTTTTCAATATGCGTGATTATTGTGTTTCAACATGCGTGATTTTGGATTTTTGAGTTATAACGTGCGTGATTTTAAAATGAACGTGCGTAATTACCTGTCGTATGTGATGTACGTTAAGCCGTAATGTACGTTAACCTTCCTCTATATATATATATATATATAAATTATAGTAATTAAAATATACACATAAGCCCCCATATAATCCACCCCATCTTGCCACATAGGAAATGGGGTGCCACTAGGATTAAAAATTAACTAAGTTATTGTTGGTTAACGACGTAGTGCTAGCACAAACTAAAAGTCAAGTTGTCAAGGTGTTAGTTGGGGGTGGCAATCGCCAGTGGTCCATAGTTGAGGGTGATAAAATCTAATAACTCTTTTAAAGAAAAATAGGTCCCACCTTTTTCCTATCCCTACCCCACCCTCTCTCCCATTTCTCTCTTTCTTTTTCTTTGTCTGCAACAATCAAACCGCCACAACCAACAAATAGTAAGGGTACCGACATGCCACCATTACTTGTTTCACTTATTTTTTTCTTTTTTCTCGAGTCAGATTACCCATTCTTAAACTACTCCCTAAGCCGTTTGCACATCTCGACAGTCGAAAAAGGAGATCGTACGGTTATGAATCGTGAAAACCGTCGAAAAATAATTATCCTCGCCGGAGAATTCAGTTGCGGTGGTGGAAAAGGAAATGAAGGTTCTGGAAATAATATCCACGTGTAAAGAAGGACGAACGGCGACATGTGAAGATGAAAACTGTGTACTGACGGTTTTTAAGCGGTTGATGAAAGTATCACCTACAACGATGGAGCACGGGATCGGAGTGTCACACCCCAACCGATGGCGGAAACATCGGGGCATGGCACTGAGCAAAACAGATTGTCCATGAGTATCCATAACAACTATTCATTACCAGATAATTAAAACGTCATGTCGCTTACCACAACATATCCAAATAAAAACAGTTATTACAAATAATTGTCTCATAAACAAATACTGCTCTGACGACTCAGATTTAAGCGTGACATAACTAGACCCCTAACTTGATTCATCAAAGCACAGCAATCCCTAGCATCTTAAGCACCTGCCACATACGTTAAAATAAAGTCAATACACATAGTGTAAAGGTGAGCGTACAAGTTTGATATAGCATAATAGAGTTCGAAATCGTTTACGCATAACCAGCATGTATAACGTATAATGTGAAGCATGTAAGTTATCGACAAAGACCCTATCAATACCAATGACTGCGAGTTGACTGCGAATAGCGAGTGCGCATCACATGTTCACCACTACGAATACGTGAAGTATTGTCCTTAACAACCCCTGAGTGAACAGGTGCTGAGTCCAAACTATAGTACTATCGTTGCTAAGGCAGGTAGACAACAATCAATGTGTTAACATAACAAACAGGCGTTCATCGAGTCACGTATAACATGCATTAAAGGTCAGTGTATAAATAGCGTTTGCGTTGTGTGTTCGATGTGATTTAGAATAAGTAACGTATGTAACACCCAAAAGTGCATAAAGCAAAAAAGGATCGAGTATACTCACCGATAGCGTTTAACTTAATAAACACTGCCTTGGATTGAAGGGAGCGCTGAGAGAGATTAGACTGAACAGTTAACGATACCATAAACGATAAGCGGCGCGTAAAACGGTGAAAGGTAACCAAGTATCGGTTAGTAACCCGATCGGATGGCAATCCGATCGGATGGCCAGTCGATCGGATGTCAATCCGTTCGGATGGTCATCCGATCGGATGGCCATTCGATTGGATTGACAACTCGTTTGGTAAGGATGTGTTTGTGTGTGATGGTTTATCCTTTGAAGTTTTCGTTGTAGCATTTTGAAAATAGAGAAGTATCTCTACCCTTCAGGTCGATCGATCAAACGGCGGTTCTGTAAGTCCCGAAAATCCGGATCAAACAACGATATCAAACGATCACCAAGGATGGGCGGAATCCAAACTTGATGATATTCAATAAATCAAGAACAAGAAGATGAAGATTTGAAGATTCAAATGCTTAAACTTGCATACAAATTGGATTTGTCTAATACAAGTTTCTAAAACAAAATGAACCAACCTTAACCCCTAATTTCCATCAATTATTTATAGGGAGGGTTTCCCCCTAAACCCTAGGCCCATAATTCCCTTAAAGCCCACTCTAATACCCACCTTCTAGAACTTGGTCCATTTAGTAACAACTCCTACTAATCCATAAACCTATAGGGCCTAACAATCTCCCCTTAGGTTTACTGGATTAGTTGTTGAATCCGTCAGGAGGACCACCAGGCAACGGAGCTGGATCAGCAAACACACGATTCTTGAACTTCTTCTTCAGCTTAACTTTCAACAGATATCAGCATACCCACATCACTTTGTAGTTACTCGATCATCTGATCTTTGCTCGATTTTTGAGTTTGCAAAGATGAGATCGGAGCTTCTTTCAGGGCAGCGTCTTGTTCTAACACAATCACTCTTCTTTGCAGCTTTGCTACATCAACAGCCGTATCATCATCACTATCTCTTTATTGAATAAATTTCATTTTGTTCGTTGCAAAGCGCATGGCTGCTTCATCATGCTCAGAGAAATCGGCACCACTGGAACTTCCTACATTGAACCTGATGTCGCTTGAGCTTTCTGGTTGTGAAGGAGTTGTTTCAGGTAGATCGAGATCGAAATCGAATTTTAAATCAAAATCGAGATCTTGCGTGCTTGTTTCTTGAGTAGCAGCAGTGACTTGTGGATCGGTGGGCATAATAGGCTCTGGATCTGAGCTTGGGCCAGTAGAATGAAAATCAGGAGCAGTTTCGGTTCTTCGTTTCTTGTTGGATGCTTCTTCAGCATTATCTGTCGAACCATCTTCAGTCTCAGAAATAGATACGGATGGAGGGTTTCCAACACTACTCTGCAGTGTCTTCAGTAGGGCCACCAAACTTTTAGCAGTTATCAGATACGGTTCTCCAACGGCTTCCTCAACCTTTTTCAGACGCAATCACTTTCACTTTACTGTCAGAACTGGATTATTCTTCATCAGAGTCTGGACTAAGAACATTGATTTCTATCTCAACTTCAGCAGCAACATTCATGAGTTGCTCGTCATGTTCTTCTGCAACTGTGGCACTCAAATGGATTTGGTTCGAAAGGTATAGAAACCTGCAAACTTTGAAATTCGAACAAGTGGTCCAAAATATAATGAGAGAATCCGTGATGATTAGAAGACGAGATTAGTCCGAAACATGACTTGAAAGAGAGAATGATTGCCAATTAATAGTGTTTCGGATTGGGCCTAAGATCAAACGGCCAAGCCCCAACTCGGAACAATGGTCCGAACTATATTTGAGAGCAATGGGCCGGATCTGATTCGCTTTATCCACGATAGTGGGCCCCAATCCAAAACAGTGGGCCAAACTATTACTTTAAAGATTTGCATTTTCAGGACAGAAAACATCTTTCTCAAAATCAACGATCCAACCAACCGAGCAACCTTTTTGAGCAAAGAGATAATCAAAACAAAACAAATTAATAATAGAAAACTAATGGAGGAGTAATATAGGGAGAACCTGCCATGGGATCAAAATCGTTCTCGAACTGATTAAGGGACACTTTTCAGCTCTTCGTTTACTTAGGCTGGTCCACGCAATTGTTGATATGTTTGTCCTCTTAAATCCACCGCTCAAACTTCAACTTTTTGCTTTGTGATACGCTTTTAGGTAGTTTTATACTGTGACATCTGTGTGTCCCATTCCAAGGCATACCCCCGCGATCAAGGTAAGCACAACGGTTCATCGTAGCAGGTGAGTATACTGAGATCATCCTTTTATTATAATTTTTTTAATTTTCAACGCCAGACTTCCTGGTGAACAGGTCAGTACTTCCGTACAGCAGAGAGACCAAGGAAGATCTGACGAGGGCCCTTTTATTCTATTTTTTTAAACGCCAGACTTCCTGGTGAACAGGTCAGTACTTCCGTACAGCAGAGAGACCAAGGAAGATCTGACGAGGGCGAGACAGGTTTTGGCCATTTGTGGCTCTTTTAGCAAGATATCCTGACTGTGTCCAGGTCTGCATATAATCTGGATGCAACAGACGGACAGCCCTGATATCCCGGATGAATCATCAGTATAAAGACCCGAAACCTCAGATGTTGGCTATCTATCAATGCAGGATTTAAGACCATGAAATCATACACCGTTGGTCTGTTACCCATGAGATGTCCAGTCCATTATGTTTGTATCACTTTTGCTTCTTTTGCTTTTCGAGCGGCAGACCAATCAAGACATCGCAGTGGAGCCGAACCTGTTTAACATTGAAACCTTACGTGTATTAATCAAGTTCTTTAACATGAAAATTCATTTCATTTCCCAAGCAACTATTTCTCCCCCTCAAACAATGCGTATGTACATATATGTTTTTTTTTCTCCCCCTTAAACAAAGCATATGTACATATTTGTCCCTCTCCCCCCTAAATTTGTGCATCACACTTTATGCGCAAATTTACTTATTTATTTACATAAGTATAGAAACCCGAGTGTTTTTTTTGTCGTTGCTCAGTCGGTGATACGTATCATTTTCAAAAGATACACAAGCACATTGAATCACGAGATGCTGACAGGTTTTCTAAAAAGATCGGCTGAATTAGTATCAGTGTGGATCTGTATAAGTTTAAACAATCCTCTGTCATAGCAATCTCGAATAAAGTGTACCTTAAAATCAATGTGCTTGGTTTTAGAGTAAAAGACAGGGTTTTTGATAATCTGGATAACGGCATCATTATCAAAATAAGTAGTAGAGTTTAGATGAGTCAAACTGTAATCCTTGAGCTGGTGTTGTATCCAAAGAACCTGAGAGCAGCAAGCAGCAGATGCTTCAACGCGCTTTGCTTCCGCTGCAAAAGTGAGTTGTTGCTTCTTGCACTACCATGAGATGTGTCTGTCCCCCAAGGATTGGCATCCAGCCGATGTACACTTCATATCCCTGTCCATTTTGAATAAGCCCAGAAACATTGTCACTTCTCCCAACGAGCTCATTTCGAACTTCTTTCTCATCATCTGAAAATACGAATGGCCTTTAGACGTTCCAACAATGCGTGTATTGATGTCCCCAGTTTTGCTGCGTGATTGTGCACCAACAACTTATGTGCCAATTATATCTGTGATTGAGAAACTTCTTGATGTTATACCAGATTGCTCCCCCTCATTTGATGTAGTAGCGATGTTGATCACCGGTGGATCTACAATGCCATTTGAGGGAAATGCTCCCAGAAACATAGAAGTTCCTTGAGCGTTTGAGGGTCCTGAGGATACTTCAGTGTTAAGAACTGCACCATCAGGGATAGCTATCACAGGTTCAGAAACCAGCTTCTGAATCGGTCGAAGAACAAGATTGCGAGTCACTCTTGGTCAAGAAAACCCCCGTTCCTATGCCGTGCATCTGTGATGCGCTTAACAGGTTGTCCTTCAGCCCCTGGAATTAATTGATGTCTGAAAAAGGAAGAACTCCATTTTTGACCGTGCTCTTCATGGTAAATCTTCTGAATTCTCCTTTGCGAAGTTGACACATCCTCCGTCGAATATTATGTCATTCAACTGGGACATGTCTCCCGTCATGTGCCTAGAATAACCACTACCAACAAACAAAAGTCTAAAGATAGCCCTCCATAGTCGTTCCTGCACAATCAGTGGAATCAGTTAGAAACCGGAACCCAGGCCATAGTGGACCTGAGTTGACCATCACTATCTGTATAAGTAACTTCGCGAAAGATCATCTGGCTCTTAACATCACCAGTGGTTTTTGGTGATGAAGTGGATGTTGATGGTTGCGAACACGGAGACTGGGATCCAACAGGAGTTTTAGGTTTCCAATTCCTAGTGTCTGAAACACTTTCATTTGATGGAAAAAATTTTGTTTTTCTTTGAAACCTGTTTATGTTTGAAAACTTTTGGTTTTCCTGTTAAGCAAGATTCCAGTCTCTGTCAGAAGGCCTTGCTTTGGGATGTCTATTTTTGATGAAATTTGAGTGCATGGCCTTCTGATGGTACATGTTCCTAGAGTAGTAGGGACGATGAACACAATTTCTTGTGATGTGTCCTGGAATTCCAAAGTTAAAACATGTCTGCCTTTTTGAGAAAAAGACATCTAGTTCGGCTTGCATTATTCTCGAGAACTGATCACGTCTTTTCCATTCATTTGACACTGAGTGCTTTGGAGTGTGCTTGTTGTTGGAGGAACCCGGCTCACAGCTATCAGCACAAGAGTAAGTATCCGCGACCTTACCCTTGAGCTTGGGTTCTGTTTGCTTGAGATTTGAGTTTCCCCTTTTTGCATTCTTTCTTTTCGGCCTTCTGTTTCTACGTGACCGCTTTCTTTTAGGGGGAACAGATTCAGTTGACTCTGTTTTGTTAAGGTTACTTTTGGGATCAGTAGATGAACTGTCTGTGGAAGTGACTTTCACATCTTCCTTTTCTTTAGAGACCATGTCCTCAGGAGAATCTGTAGACAAGGTTTCCACAATAATTTCTTCTACAGTTTCATCTTCTGATTCGACTGTGGAATTGATTTCTATGGATTCCTTCTCCATAGTTTCCATGTTTCCATGGGTTTCTACAGAATTGGACTCTATGGATGTCTCTTCTTCGGTCAGATCAGCTTCTGAGCTCTCGACATTAGATGATTCTGGTAACTCAGATGATGAGCAGTCTGTGTCCAAGACAGTTTGGCTGTCTTCTTTCGCAATGCTGCTAGATTCTGATTGATCATCACAATCGGAAACATTTGAAGATTTGAGCTCATTATCTGAGATTCCTGAATCCTCACTTTGATTGCCAAGATCGTCAGATGATCCCTGCTCAACAATAAATTCTTCATTATCACAATCAATCACGTCAAAATCATCATTACTGCAGGGAGCATCTGATGTGTCATTCAATGCTTCAGACATACAGGTGTGGTATTCCGAATTATCAGATTTATTTTCTGAGTTATTTGAAACAGATGTCTCAAATCCCTCAGATGACACATCAGGTCCTCCTGCCACATCATTCTCAACATTTTCAACATTTTCAGCATTTTCAACACAGTCATTTTTATCACATGCATAATCTAAAATAATAGCACCAGATTCATCAGTCTTAGTGGGAACACCCCAAGTCTCAGCAAACCAAGAAAAAACACAGTTCCAAGCGTAAAGGCCATTTTTATCAGAAATAACATTATCAGCAGCACTTCGATGTGATTCATCATCCTCTTTAGACTTCTCTTCAGTTCTTACTAACTCTGCACACAAACCAGAACAGTTAGTATTTTTAACAGAATCAGAATTTGGTGAACTTTCCTTCATCTCCTCTGCGGGTTCGTTAACTGGTTCCGTTTTCGTTTCAGTTTCGGCTTCTGTATATCTTACGGTTTCATTTATCTGATCGGACTTATCTGCTGAGTTATTTTGAACATTTTCATTCTCCTTTTCAGATTCCCCAACTGATTCGTTTGAGCAATTTTTATCCATATTTTTAACAAAATACATTGGCTTTTGAAAATCAGCGGGTCTAGCATTCTTTGGTTTGAAAGGCTCCCATGGAACATAATCACTGGATTTACCATAAATCATTGTATCATAATTTTCTTGTTCTTGCTCAGTAGTAGGCATTCTTGAGTAGTTATGATTATATGGTGGTGGAACCTGTTTGTAGCCCAAACCCTTACCCTTGTTGTCTTTGAAGGCCAGCTGCACATTGCATAGATTACGAACAGTGTCACTTGAAGTATCAAACTTCTTTATGTTTAACTCGTTTTGTTTGTACTTCCCAGTAAGAAGTTCCAGCTCAGCTTTCACAGAGTCGCATTCCAAGGTTTTTACTGTGAGTCTGTGTTTATAGTCGTCAACCCAACATTGTTGTTGATTCACGTCTCTATGAAGTTGAGCTATATCCTTCTTAAGTGCGTCAATCTTTTCATAGAGAATTTTATTGTTCTCTCGAAGACTGATGTACTTTGCCGTGACACTGTTGTAATCATCCATCATTTTAGAATTGAGTGCCCTAAGTTGTGCAACCCTATTCCTGCAAGGTTCAGTACACAACAGATAGTTGACAGTGTCAATGAGCGATCTTGGTTTATCTGGCTGAGTTTGGGCTTGGGCTTGTGGTGCTGGACTATTGACTGCAGCTTGCTGGGCTTGAGGTTTCTGTTTCGCCACTTAATAGGGATGAGATTCTTTTGACTGTGCGTATAGATCTTGGTTTGATTGTAAATGATCCCACAACCAAGAAACAAAGGAGTCTTTATCATTACCCAAAAAAGTATTCATCTAATTCCTTACTTCCTCTTTTCTCCCCCTCAAATGATGAAGATCTTCAACCAAAATTCAAATTTTTTTCTTGAGAGTTTGATATCAAAGTGGCTCTGATACCAATTGTAAGTCCCGAAAATCCGGATCAAACAACGATATCAAACGATCACCAAGGATGGGCGGAATCCAAACTTGATGATATTCAATAAATCAAGAACAAGAAGATGAAGATTTGAAGATTCAAATGCTTAAACTTGCATACAAATTGGATTTGTCTAATACAAGTTTCTAAAACAAAATGAACCAACCTTAACCCCTAATTTCCATCAACTATTTATAGGGAGGGTTTCCCCCTAAACCCTAGGCCAATAATTCCCTTAAAGCCCACTCTAATACCCACCTTCTAGAACTTTGTCCATTTAGTAATAACTCCTACTAATCCATAAACCTATAGGGCCTAACAGGTTCGATGAGATGGCGATCCGATTGGCGAGGCTTCTCAGTTTGAGAACAAGTTCACAGCAGGACAGTTACTCGATCGGATGGCTATCCGATCGGGTGGCAATCCGTATGTATTGAACCTGTTGAAAATTGATTAAGCACCCAAGTCCCAAACGTCACACGATCAGATGGTCGTTTGATCGGATGGCAATCCAATCGGATGGCATTCCGTTCGACGTTCAGATCCTTGAAAGGGTTGAAATAAAAAGTTTAAGTGTGGAACCAAGTGCAACCCGATCGGATGGCCGGTGGATCAGATGGCAATCTGATCGGATGGCAATCCGATCGGACGGCAATCCGTCCCAACGATCTTGGTTGTCTTGACACTTGATTTTGTTTGAAATTTTGTAGTTTTGAACGAGACGTTATGATAACTTGCTTAAACAACAGGAACCCCATCTTGACCCAGCGACCCAGTAGAACGAAACCACCCTAGTCCGGCCAGTTCACGGTTCGAGACGGTTGTTCGTGTTCAAACCCGAAATCAGTTATCTCCCGGATAGAATTCAGATCTTGAACTAGCCCATCACTAAGAAAGAGTAGAAGATCAGATCAAGCTCCGATTCTATCGGGTTTGAGTGCATTAAGTGTTAAAGAGTTGAAAGAAAGTTGGAAAACCTTCTTTTCAATCCTTTCAACCATGAATTTGCGTAGATCTATGCGAAAACATTAATTATTCATGTGGAAATCCATCAGATCTAAGTTGTTCTTGGTGGAATGAAGCCAAACTTTGAAGTTCATAGGAACTCCATGATGACATCACCCTAGAACACCTCAAATCCAGTTATTTCATGGTTAAAAGTTAAGATTCAAAGGTGAAAATGATGTAGAAGTGTGTGTAGATCATAGAAGTACAAGATTTAGGTTGGAAACTGTAACACCCTATTTTCTATTTAACGGTTTTATATGCAAATACCAACAATTTGATGTGTAGCTAAGACTACACATACTATAAAAAATACGGGTTTATTAAAACTTTTACAAATTATAAGTTGTTCTACATAACGTGATCGAATTCGTTGTTTAAAATATACAACGTGACGAGGTGCGGAAGCATGTAACTATATCGTGTTCGGTTCTTCGTTGAGCTTGATCGTCTCTCGGCATCCAAAAGGTACCTACATTTCATAAACATGAAATGCTTTAGTCATACTGGGATTAAAACGTGATTAAACGAGTCCGGGAAACAGTTGATTCTAAAAACAAGAATTTGGAAATGACCTCCACCGTAACTTACGGTGGCACCGTAAGTTACGGTGGCCCCTGTAATGTTATTTTCCTACCGTACAACAGTAGGCAACCACCGTAGCATTTTCATCTCCACCGTAACTTACGGTGGCACCGTAAGTTACGGTGGACTCTGTAACAGCCCAGTTTCCTTTTTGCCGTAATTGACACGAAATCTTTCGTATCTTTCAAACCGCTTGTCCGTTTAACCTACCGTTTCTTCCTACGTGATTGTGATTTGATTCTCCATCACATGGAGTTAAAATCCGACATCCGGCTTAATAAATTCTGAGACTTTTATGCCTTCGGCTTATTATCTTTTTACAAGATTTTGACCCGTTTACGCATTTATCACACAAACATATTTGTTTGACCTTTATATCACATACACTACTTCAACTTAAGGTTATTTACCATATTAGGTTCTAACCACAGGTTTATTACATAATTTAAACCCATTTTCACTTGTATGCTTATTTTGACCCGTTAAGGGTATTTAAGCACTTTCGAGCCTAATTTCGCTTTTGATTACTTTTAGCAATCCATCACCACATTTCTTATCATATAATCTCCCACCACAACTGAAATTATGGTGGGTTTAATGTGGTGATCTATAAAAACCAATTTTTACCTCTCGGATCATTATTTTACGGCAAAAACTCAAATAGTGTCATTTGACTAATATAATACCTCTTTCAGCTTCTATACTTATTCTAAGTATTTATCTAATCATAAAACTCGTTTCCTAACAACCTTTAAAGGTTGTTTGTTCAATTAGCTAACAAGGGCGTTTTGGTCCTTTTTAGTCTTTCAATTACGACAAGGTCTTTTGAGAGCATGTTTGACCCATGATTCTTCTTTTGAATTATGATCTTGCTCGAAAAGTCAATATGATCTTCAAAACGCCACTACCCTCTTTTAAAACATTCAGTTTACCCATTTAAGTAACCCATTGTCTATCTAAGACTTCATTAAATACTCATTGAACCTTACGTTCTCAATGAATCATTACTCTATTACACATACCTGGCTCGGGTCAATGTATTGACCTGATTTAATACCTTGCTATACTATTCGCTAAATAGTAGCGATGCAAATATCATTTCTACATTTATTCCTGAAATCATATAACTCGACAAGAATCATTAGTCGCTATTATCAAAAGGTGGTATCTTCACCCTTTGACCCGTTTGGTCTAAATGACCGATTATATTGGCGAGATGACATGTATTTTCATCTCGACTATATGACTCGCTCCGATTTACATCGTGCGGTCTCTTTACTTATAATTCATTTCTTAACACTTTTCGGCCTATTAAGGCTTACTTCATAAGTGTCTTTTAAAGCCAATAATTATGGTCGATGCATGACCAATTTACCGTTTTACCCTCATTGTTTGTTTTGGTTTACCCTATAAGGTAACCATTCAAAAGTTCATTTTACATTTGTCATAAAATGATCAAATTACCGATTTAACTCCTTTTAAACCATCAACATGGTTTCTTGTCATACTCGACTATCTTGTTCCGGACGTTTACACGCCGGAACATCATACCTCAATTATGTATTTATCTTATTCGTAACTAATACGATAAGAGAATATTCTAAAATATAAGACTAGTGTAAGTTATACTTACCTTGCATCCGAATTATGCTTTTTCCTTCATTCTTGATTCGTTTGACCCGCTTTCACTCCAAGCTTCACCTAGCTTGTTTAAGCGCCAACTATTATTCATCATTTCACAAGGTGGTTAGTTTAGTCATAACTTAATACGATCATTCCACCCTACGCATTTTATATTCAAGAATTATCATTCATCGTATTATAGGTCGGTTTGACTGTTTAAAGTCAACGGCCTATTAATCATAAGTGATTACATGATGTAGCTTTACTACTCATTTAACTACTTGGTCAAATACACGGTAGCATCATACTTAGGCTACCGTTTATTCACTTCGTTTACCAAGTTTTATAACCATAATTCATCGAATTAACACTACATTAATCTTTCTTAACACATGATGATATCAAGCTTCATTTTTAACATGAATTTATCATCATTTCCATTCTTTTTACACCAAACCCAATTCATGGTAATTATGATTCATGTACTCAAACACCTAAATGGTTCAAGTAGCATACTTTTATTATCTAATATGAGGATTCTAATCACAATTTAGACACTAACATCATCATATCATAAAAACCCATCTCTATCATGTATGAACAAGTACTCAATCATGTAAATTTGTTCAAGTACTTTGTTTCTACTATCAACTATGATGATTTCTAGCACAATTATATCATCATCTTCATTATATAGCCATAACCCACTTAGCACATACAAGGGAAATCATCAATTCCCTAGTTTTCAACACTAGTTCATCAAATTGTTAACTAGGGTTGTTCCTACACATAGATTTCTTCACAACTACACTCATGGATTCATCATCCATTCCCAAATTGTGATTTTGAGTGTTCATCATAACTTCAAGACATCACCAAATTACAAAATTTAACATACCTTACGATCCCTTTGACTTGGTGATCATTTATACGCGTTCATGCATTGATTTGGGGCTTGATTCGAGCTCCAATTTGGTGAATTTGGTGATTTTAGGGTTTGAGCTCTCTTGGTCGCTCCTGATGATCGATCCACACACACAAAGTGTGTGTGGTGTGTGTTTTTTTTTTATTAATAGAACTTGTTCCCTTTTTGACGATTTTGGTCCCTCAAGTTTTGTTAACTAGTAAGTAGGCTACAACCTACCTATTTTCAACAATACTTTGTTTTGTTAACTAGGTTAAACTTTGCTAGTTTAACTTAGTGAGTTCGGGGTAATCATAACCCGTTTTATTTTAAGTCCCGTTAGCTCGGGCCTTCTATATACTTTGTTTTCCTCAAAGTATTTATCCTCTTTTAATTAACATCAAATTTATTTATTTAAATCCTAATATTAACCGGGTTAATTTTTACCACTAACGGTATTTTACCCGTCGTCACTAGTAACGTGGTTTAATTACCAAACCCATTTTTGGGGTGTTACAGAAACTTACAAGGATCGAGAGAAATCGAGAGAAATGAGAGCTGGAGGTCGGCTGGTCGAACAAGGGAGCTGTCACATCACAAATGATGTGACAGGTGGGTATTTATAGGGTTTCCCAAAAAGGAAAGTGGGGAAGGTGTCGGCCGTTCGGGTGGCAATCCGATCGGTTGGCCACTCGATCCATGAGTCCGACGCGATGAGTTTTGTCGTTTCGATTCGCGTGTTGAGCGTTGCGATGCGATTAGGGTAAGCGATGCAATAGTATTACCCATTAGTTACACAAATATCATAACTACTATATCTAACATACAATCACTATAATTAACATGCATTTAGCGGTTGCGATTCGATTGCGATGCGATAGATTTGCGATTACGATTAACACCTCAACATAAACATATCATGCACAAGTAACACGTAAATAGCACACACACGTAAAACAATATCCAGAACACATAATTCGAGTTGCGATTGCGATAGCGATGATAAATCGATCAAACATGCGATTAAATAGCGATTAAACCTCGATTATTAATAGATACTCCACATAATATAACTAATGTCACACCCCAACCGATGGCGGAAACATCGGGGCATGGCACTGAGCGAAACAGATTGTCCAGAAGTTTCCATAACAATTATCATTACCGATTAATTTAAAGTAACATGTCCCATACCATGTTTTAAAAGGCAAACAAATTATTACAGACAAATCTAGTCAAGTAATTCTGTTCCGAAAACTCAGATTTATACATGGATAGTTTATTTATTGGTTTCTAGGACCTCTTTTCCTAGCTTCGATTTCATCACAGCACAGAGAGCATCCTAGACCTTTCCTAGCCTTAAGTTCATAGCAAGTTAAGCATGTAAACTTCTTAAGCACCTGTCACATACGTTAAAGTAAAAGTCAATACACATAGTGTAAAGGTAAGCATACAAGTTTGATAATAGCATATAGAGTTCGAAAGCGTTACGCATAACCAGCACGTACACAGAGTGAAATGAGGCATGTTAGTTATCGACATGAACCTATCGATACCAATGACTGCGGGTTGACTGCCCAAGGCAGCTCGTAATACATTATCACCACTGTAATCCATGCAAATAATTGTCCTTAATAACCCCCGCGTGAGCGGGTGCTGAGTCCAAACTATAGTACTATCGTTGCTATGGCAGGCAGACAACATTCCATGTGTAAACATAACAAACAAGCATTCATTAAGTCACGTATAACATGCGGTAACGGTTAGCGTTTAAAAGTATTGCGTAGTGTGTTCGATGTGATTTTGTATAAGTAACGTATATAACACCCAAAAGTGTGTAAAGCAAAAAGGGATCGAGTATACTCACAGCGATTGATGGATTGAAGGGAGCGCTAGAGAGTAGGGTTAGCCTGAACAGTACGATAGCATAACGATAAGTGACACGCAAAATGATGCAAAGTACAAGTGGTTCGGACAGCAGTCCGTTCGGATGGTAGTCCGATCGGACAGCAGTCCGTTCGGATGGTTGTCCGATCGGACAGCCACTCGTGCGAGTGGTAAAACGTTCGGACAGTAGTCCGGTCGGAGAGCAGTCCGGTCAAATGACTGTTCGAGTGGATTGTTTCTCCCTTTGAGAAGGTTGTGTTTGTGTATGATGGCTTGACTTTTGAAGTTTTCGTTGTAGTATTTTGAAAACATTAAAGTACCTCTACCTTTCAGGCCGGTCGATCGAACGGTCGTTCGATCGGACGACAACCCGTTCGGTTGGGCACTTTAGTGAGAACAAATTCACAGCAGGGTGTCACTCGCTCGGACGGTTGTTCGATCGGGTGGCATCCTTTGTGCATTGAACATGTTGAAAATTGTTTAAGTGTTGAAGTTCAAAATGTCTCATGATTCGGTTGGCAGTTCGTTCGGTTGGTAGTCCATTCGAACAGCAATTCGTTCAACATTCAAACTTCAAGTGTTGGCAAAATAGTTGTGTGGGACCAAGGTGCAAGTCGTACGGGTGGCCAGTCGTACGGTTTGGCTGTCCGTTCGGAAGGCACTCCGTCCTGGTTAACCTGTTCCTCTTACACTTTGTTGTTTTTGATAGTTTATCGTTCTATCGAGATATTTTGATAACGTGTTAAGCAACAGAAACCTCGTCAACACTTGGTGCTCCTGATCGGACAGGAATCACCCAAACCCGATCAGTGGACGGTTCGGGACGACGTTCCACGTTTAACTCAGAATCGATAATCTCATGAATAGAATACAGATCTTGAACCAACACAACTACAATAGTGAGTAGTAAGCCGGCACAAGTTCCGATTCTATCGGTTTTGAGTGCATTGAGTGTAAAAGAGTTGAAAGAAAGTTGGAAAACCATCTTTCAATCCTTTTTATTGTAAATATGTCTAGATCTATGAAAAATCTTTGTTAGTTTATGTGGAAATCGGTTAGATCTAAGTTGTTCTTGGTGGATTGAGGCCAAAACATGAAGTTCTTCAAGAACACATGATGACGTCATCCTAGAACACCTTAAATCTCGATGATTTCACGGTTAAAAGTTAAGATTCAAAAGATAGAAAGGTGTAGGAGTGCTTGTAGATTAAGGAAGTACAAGATTTAGGACGAGATCTTACCGGAATTGAGAGAAATCGAAGAAAAGGTGAGGAAAGCGAGCTGGTCGGACGTCAGTTGCCAAAAGTAGAAAGTTTGAAAGTGACAAGGGGTATTTATAGGATTACCAAAAGAGGAAAGGGCTGGTCGATCGGCTAGGCAGCCCGTGCGGACGGCCTGTCCGACCGGACAGCAATTCGATCGGTTGGCTGGTCGAACGGCAGGTCGCCTGGTCGACCAGTCACCTCGTTCGAGTGTTCGGCGCGACGAGTTTTGATGTTTCGATTGCGAGCGATGCGAATGCGATAGAGTTTCCTATTCAAATTACTTTTAATCACAACTACTCATATCTCGCACTGTCTCTTCTCCACCAATTACCATACTGTTTCGATTGCGATTCGATTGATTACCACACATAGCATAAATAAACATGCACAAGTAACACATAAGGCACACACACGTATAACAATAATCAAAATGCGTAATTCGAGTTGCGAGTTCGATTGCGATTCGATGTTGATTAAATTAGATTGATTAGCGTTTAGTTGACTTTATCGCATTGTTATTTCCTATAGTTCACAGTCGTACGTCGATTAAATAGCGAATAACATGCGTCGATTGTTCTGATTATTGACACTTACTCCACATAATACAACTAAAATAAACACATAAAAGAAATTCATTACTAGTCAAGTCGCGCGAAATCGGTTGTTGACTTTGCCCTTGACTTTGACTTTGACTTCAGAAACACGGGGTGTTACAACTAAAGCAAATAAATAAATAGATTCGATTATAAGTCAAAGAAGTCAAAACAGTAGTTGAGCAAGGACTGACAGATCGCAATTAACAATCTTTTCTTCCTTTGACTTCAATCTTTACTTTGACTTTGACTTTCGAAACACGGGGTGTTACAGCCTCCCCTACTTAAGGGAATTCTGTCCCGAAATTAGGCTTTAGCCGTAACAAACAACTGCGGGTACTTCGCCTTCATGTCGCTTTCGAGTTCCCAGGTAAACTCGGCACCGCGTTTACCTTCCCAGCGAACCTTCACAATGGGAATGCGTGAGCGTGTGAGTACCTTGGTTTCTCGTCCCACGATCTCGACAGGCTTTTCCACGAAGTGTAATGTTTCGTCCACTTGTAGATCCTCAAGATGGACATGTAATTCCTGGTCGGCTAAGCACTTTCTGAGGTTCGAAACGTGGAAAGTTGGCTGGAGATTACTCAGTTCCTCTGGTAGTTCGAGTCTGTAGGCCACTTTTCCAATCCTTTCTAGAATCTTAAAGGGTCCAACATATCGAGGCGCGAGCTTTCCTTTCTTGCCGAATCTGATCACCCCCTTCCAAGGTGCAACCTTTAGGAGTACGTGATCGCCAACGTCAAATTAAAGGGGCTTGCGGCGTGTATCAGCGTAACTTTTCTGTCGGCTCTGAGCTTTCAATAGATTGTCTCGAATTTGGAGGATTTTGTCGGTCATTTCTTGCAACAGCTCGGGACCGGTAATTTGCGCGTCTCCGATCTCGTGCCATACAATAGGCGATCGATATTTCCTTCCGTATAAAGCCTCAAATGGTCCCATTTGTATGCTAGAATGATTACTGTTATTGTACGAGAATTCGACCAAAGGTAAGTACGCGTCCCAATTACCACCGAAATCTATGACACACGAACGGAGCATGTCTTCAAGGGTGCGAATCGTTCTTTCAGTCTGACCGTTGGTTTGGGGATGGAAAGCGGTACTTAGATTAAGAGTAGTACCGAGAGAAGATTGAAACGTTTCCCAACAACGTGGGGTAAACCGACCATCGTGGTCAGAGATGATGTCGCGAGGCGTCCCTTGTCGACTGATGATCTCGTTGGTGTAGATTCGGGCTAATCTTTCTACCTTATTGTCTTCTCGTATTGACAGGAAGTGAGCTGACTTTAGTCAAACGGTCAACCACAACCCAAATGCTATCATGACCAGATTGAGTACGCGGAAGTTTCGTTATGAAGTCCATGGTTATACTCTCCCATTTCCACATCGGGATCTCGGGTTGAACGAGTAAGCCAGAGGGTCTTTGATGCTCAGCCTTGACCTTGGAACAGGTCAGGCATTTCGAAACATAGATGGCGATATCCTTCTTCGTGCCCGGCCACCCCATACTTGTAACGCATGTCCTGGTACATCTTGTCGGCTCCGAGATGAATATAATATCGAGATATGTGGGCTTCGTCCATCAGAAGTTGTCGCAAGTTCGTATGCTTAGGAATCCAAATTCGATCCAAATAATGAAAGATACCATTAGATTTATTCTCAAGTTGGGCGCCATCGTTTAGAATTTTTTCCTTCTTCAAAGTTCGCTCGGTAAAACAAGCATGTTGCGCGTCACGGATAAGAGCTTCGAGGTTAAACTGGGCTTGGGAATTACGAACGCTAAGCAAGTAACTTCGTCGACTGAGAGCATCGGCAACGACGTTTGCTTTGCCTGGATGGTAACGAATCTCACAGTCGTAATCGTTGAGTAGTTCTACCCACCGGCATTGACACATATTCAGTTCCATCTGGTCAAAGATATGTTGTAGGCTCCTATGATCAGTGAAGATCGTACACTTGGTACCATAAAGGTAGTGTCGCCAAATCTTTAACGCAAAAACAACTGCGCCAAGCTCGAGGTCGTGTGTGGTGTAGTTATTCTCATGGATTTTGAGCTGTCGAGAAGCGTATGCGATAACCTTGTCTCGCTGCATGAGAATACAACCAAGACCAAGGTTTGAGGCATCGCAGTAAACTACGAAATTGTCGTTTCCGTCGGGCAGTGAGAGCACGGGAGCATTGTAAAGCATCGTCTTGAGGGTCTGAAAGGCTTCCTCCTGTTTGGTTCCCCAAACAAAAGGCTTGTCCTTGTGCGTAAGAGAGGTTAACGGCATGACGATTTTTTAGAAACCTTCGATAAAACAGCGATAATAGCCTGCCATTCTGAGAAAAGAGCGGACTTCAGATGGATTCTTAGGTGTAACCCAACTCTTAACAGCTTCGATCTTCGCAGGTTCAACGTGGATACCCTGACTATTGTCAATGTAACCCAAGAATTGGACCTCCTCTAGCCAAAATTCGCACTTGGAGAACTTGGCGTAGAGACGGTTTCCCTGGTGTAACTCAAGAACCAAACGTAGATGCTGCGAGTGTTCGGCTTTTGATTTGGAATAGATCAGGATATTGTCGATGAATACGATTATGAAGCGATCAAGGAAGGGTTTGCACACTCGATTCATTAAATCTAGGAAGACTGCAGGAGCGTTGGTTAAACCAAAAGGCATGATGACGAACTCATAGTGACCATAGCGGGTTCGAAATGCAGTTTTGGGAATATCCTCTTCTTGAATGCATAATTGATGATAGCCTGAACGTAGATCGATCTTAGAAAAACACGTAGCACCTTGTAGCTGATTAAATAAATCATCGATTCGAGGCAAGGGATAGCGGCTCTTGATTGTCAACTTATTCAACTCCCTATAGTCGATGCACATCCTAAACGAACCATCCTTCTTTTTGACGAAAAGGACAGGCGTACCCCATGGAGAGGTGCTAGGGCGAATAAAGCCTTTATCAAGAAGTTCCTGGAGCTGACTCGAGAGTTCGCGCATTTCGGAAGGAGAGAGACGATACGGCGCTTTAGCAACAGGGTTGGTTCCAGGAATGAGGTCGATTCGGAAATCGATATCACGAGCGGGTGGTAGTCCTGGTAGCTCATCGGGAAACACGTTAAGGAATTCACAAACTGCAGGGAAATCATTTACTCCCTTAACTTCCTTTTTCTCCGCTACTACAATGTGCGCCAATAAAGCTTGATATTTATTGCGAAGATACTTGCTAGCCTGGACACACGACATGAGTTGGAGTTTCTTCAACGCGATTTCACCGTAAACGCATAATTGATCACCATTAGCGAGCGAGAATCGAATCATCTTATCGAAGCAAACAACTTCAGCATGGTTTTCACGAAGAAAGTCCATGCCTACTATGACGTCAAAACTACCGAGCTACATTGGAATAAGGTCGATAGGAAAGACGTGATTGTTGAGCTCGAGAGTACAATCACGAAGAACGGAATTGACGGCGACGGTTCTTCCGGTGGCAACTTCAACATCGAACGTCGAGGGGAGATGAGATCGCTTACGATTGAGGAGCTTTTCGAATTCAAACGATACAAAACAATTATCTGCTCCAGTATCAAACAAACACGTAGCATATATACCATTCACAAGGAACGTACCATTGACCACATTGTTATCGCCTTGGGCTTGGCAGGCGTTAATGTTGAATGCACGTCCGCGGGCAGTTGGTTGTTGCTGTTGTTGCTGAGGCTGCTGCTGGGGCTGCAGCTGTTATGGCTCTTGCTTGACCACTCGGTTCGGGCACATGTTAGCGAAATGGTTGGGATCACCACACGCATAGCAAGCTCTAGCATTGACCGCAGGTGCATGAGCCGCTTGATGGCCTTGAGGAGCAACAAGTAGAGCTTGTTGGGCAGGAGCTTGACCTTGGGTTGGAGCAGGGTTTTGACGTGGACCTGTACGGCAGTTGACGGTGAAATGGCCGTACATGTTGCAATGTGCACAATATCTGCAGGCGATTCCCACTGGGTGGTGATAAGTACAAGTAGGGCAAACCGGATGAGGGCCAATATACGCACGCTTTGTCGGCGGTGCGTTGGTAACCAGGGCCGCTACTTGGGGGTGTTGTTGTTGCTGGGGAGCTGGAACTGATTGGAGCGGGGCAACATTGGTTACAACGCAGTTCTTGTTGCTGGAACTGCTGTTGTTCTTTCTCTTGCGTCTCGAAAGCTTGGATGACTGAGGAGCGGTGGCGGTTTTAGCGGTTGAATCAGTGGTAGCTTGATGCAGATTCTTGGGAGCTTTATCCCAGACACCAGACTTAACTCGCTTGTCATTGATCTCAGCATCAAGCAAGTAGGTTTCTTTAATCGTTGACGTCTTTGCGGCTAGAACAAAACCAGCCACGCAATCCGGAAGAGCACGGATATACTTCTTGATGGCGATTTCGGGCGTCTTGACTTGGTCCGAACAGATTATACTCAACTGCTTGAAGCGCACAGTCAAACTAGCATTGTCACCATCTTTCTGCTTAATGTGCCAGAATTCATCCTCCAACTTTTGGCACTCATGGGGAGGGCAGAACTCTTCCATCATCACGTCCTTCAACTCGTCCCATGATAGCCCGTAAGTTGCATCATTTCCGCGTTTGTTTCTCTCGTTCGTCCACCAGTCTAAAGCGCGGGACTGGAAGACGCCAGTTGCGTTGAGAGTACGGAGATTGTCAGGACAGGCACTCTGGCGCAGGATGACTTCGATAGAATCAAACCATTGGAACATGGCCGTAGGACCATCTTCACCAGTAAACTATTTCGGTCCGCAGGCTTTGAACTGCTTGAAGCTAAAAGCGGCTTTCAGCGAATCAGTTCGGGACTCTTCAGAAGACTTGCTTGCATTCTCGTTCAGTTCACTCACGATCTGAGGGATGACTTTAGCGATTTGATTGGCGACGAGAGAAGCAAGTCGCTTGTCGGCGTGCTTACGCCTAGCAGCTCGTGAGTGTAGGGATCCAGATGACGACATTGTCTGCAACAGACAGCGCCATAGGATTCAAAACACTATTCGATCATTCCTAGTATAGTCTAGCGATTTACCATAAAGCTCAGGAACACATCAATCATATAAGCACATAAACACAAAATCACAGAATCAAATAACACGTAGGGCACCGAAACATGTAGGCACGTAAGGCACAGAAGCACATAAGGCAGTCAGAATACAGACCTAACTATATGTTGCACGTATTCCCTATCCTTCACAGCACGTTTAGTGATTAAATATAGCGATTGCGAGTATCGAGCAGCGATTGCGAATAATGACCAGCGATTTGTTAGCGTATTGAGGTAGATGTGTAGTGCGAGTTGTGCGTGTTGATCGAAATGAACAACGAAAACGAATAAATCACCAAAATCGAAGCACGTAATCACATAAAAACACATAAAATCCACTTCAAATTCACATAAAATCGACAAATCACAGAGTTGGCGGTTGCGGGTTCCAGAATCGGAACACATAAAATTCGAGGGTAGATTGCCTTGGCTAGATAGACGTTGACTACCCAAAGTGGTTTGACTATTCACAAGGACCTTAAGTCCACACTTCGGCTTTCTGGGCTGTGCTTTTGCTTCGATTCGAGCGATCGGCACGCATCCTTCCAGCCTCAGTATGACCTCAAGTCATTGGAGTCCGTCGAGACTTTGGTGAGAGTTTTGTAAAACCACATTAGAGAGTGGAACGAGTCATCAAGGTTCGGGTTTCACCCCTAACTCAGCGACTACGTTCCTGTTTGTGAGATAGAATCATGAGATAAATAAGGAGATATGCGTCGAAGTAAGGATTTCACTCCTAATTCAACGCAAATTCTCTTGTTTTGTAGTAAAAATAGCAAATCGAACGAGTAATCTGGTTGAGAGTTTGCGGTTTTCACACATAATCTTAACCAGATCATCCGTTTGTGTGTGCAATCAGCCTTAGGAAAGGCTAATCTTGCACAGAACCGTAGCATGCGATGTTCGCGCAAGTGTGTAGTGTACAACGAGTTCGAGCGAGAAATAGCGAGTAAGCTAGTACAAAACCCTAATGGGCATGCACAAGTCGGTCTGATGGTACTTAGACTATAGACTAGGTCGTTCTAAGACATCGACTCGGACTTGGTCGAGTATTGCCTAATTCCCTATAGTTATGGCTCTGATACCAATTTGTCACACCCTAACCGATGTCGGAAACATCGGGGCATGGCACTGATCGAAACAGATTGTCCATGAGTATCCATAACAACTATTTATTACCAAATAATTAAAACGTCATGTCCCATACCACAACATATCCAAATAAAAACAGTTATTACAAATAATTGTCTCATAAACAAATACTACTCCGACGACTCATATTTAAGCGTGACATAACTACCCTTCAGGTCGATCGATCGGACGGCGGTTCGATCGGACGGCGATCCGATTGGCGAGGCTTCTCAGTTTGAGAACAAGTTCACAGCAGGATGGTCACTCGATCGGATGGCTATCCGCTCGGGTGGCAATCCGTTTGTATTGAACATGTTGAAAATTGATTAAGCACCCAAGTCCCAAACGTCACACGATCGGATGGTCGTTCGATCGGATGGCAATCCGATCGGACGGCAATCCGCTCGACGTTCAGATCCTTGAAAGGGTTGAAATAAAAAATTTTAAGTGTGGAACCAAGTGCAACCCGATCGGATGGCCGGTCGATCGGATGGCAATCCGACCGGACGGCAATCTGTCCCAATGATCTTGGTCGTCTTGACACTTGATTTTGTTTGAAGTTTTGTAGTTTTGAACGAGATGTTATGATAACTTGCTTAAACAACAGGAATCCCATCTTGACCCAAGCGACCCGGTCGAACGGAACCACCCTAGTCCGGCCAGTTCACGGTTCGAGACGGTTGTTCGTGTTCAAACACGAAATCAGTTATCTCCCGGATAGAATTCAGATCTTGAACTAGCCCATCACTAAGAAAGAGTAGAAGATCAGATCGAGCTCCGATTCTATCGGGTTTGAGTGCATTGAGTGTAAAAGAGTTGGAAGAAAGTTGGAAAACCTTCTTTTCAATCCTTTCAACCATGAATTTGTGTAGATCTATGCGAAAAAATTGATTATTCATGTGGAAATCCTTCAGATCTAAGTTGTTCTTGGTGGAATGAAGCCAAACTTTGAAGTTCATAGGAACTCCATGATGACATCACCCTAAAACACCTCAAATCCGGTTATTTCACGGTTAAAAGTTAAGATTCAAAGGTGAAAATGATGTAGAAGTGTGTGTAGATCATAGAAGTACAAGATTTAGGTTGGAAACTTACAAGGATCGAGAGAAATCAAGAGAAATGAGAGCTGGAGGTCGGGTGGTCGAACAAGGGAGCTGTCACATCACAAATGAAGTGACAGGTGGGTATTTATAGGGTTTCCCAAAAAGGAAAGTGGGGAAGGTGTCGGCCGTTCGGGTGGTAATCTGATCGGGTGGCAGCCCGATCGGGTGACAGCTCGATCGGATGGCAATCCGATCGGATGGCCACTCGATCGGTTGGCCACTCGATCCATGAGTCCGGCACGATGAGTTTTGTCGTTTCAATTCGCGTGTTGAGCGTTGCGATGCGATTAGGGTGAGCGATGCGATAATATTACCCATTAGTTACACAAATATCAAAACTACTATATCTAACATACAATCACTATAATTAACTTGCGTTTAGCAGTTGCGATTCGATTTGCGATTAACACCTCAACATAAACATATCATGCACACGTAACACGTAAATAGCACACACACGTAAAACAATATCCAGAACACATAATTCGAGTTGCTATTACGATAGCGATGATAAATCGATCAAACATGCGATTAAATAGCGATTAAACCTCGATTATTAATAGATACTCCACATAATACAGCTAAAGCAAATAAATAAATATATTCGATTACAAGTCAAAGAAGTCAAAAAAGTAGTTGAGCAAGGAGTGACAGATCGCAATTAGCAATCTTTTCTTCCTTTGACTTCAATCTTGACTTTGACTTTGACTTTCGAAACACGGGTTGTTACACGGAGTGATCTGGAGCGTTTGTTACATGTCACGAGATCGGACGGCTCAGGAAGCAGCGATGGGGAATAATGGATTGACGACAGTGTTGTTGGTGATGCGGAGTAATTGTTCCGGTTCGGTGATGTGCAAACGACTTGGTGGTGTGGAGGTGGAATGTGGTGGGGGAGCGGTGGGAGTTGAGAAAAAGGAAGATGGGGTGTGAAGAAACACTAGATAAATGGTCGGAACCGAGATATCTAGGGGGTTTGAATCCGCATCAAAGGTTGGTTTCCTCTCGTTCAATTCGGGTGCAACTGATCTACTTCTCCGATAACTCTGCAAAAAAGAGCACCGTTAGCCTCGCCAAGGGGAGAAGAGGGTTCTCTTCTTGACCCGACTCCGGTGTGAGAATAAGTATTGGTAATGAAGAAGAAGATGTATTTGAGAAGTGTGTATAACTTGAATTCATACCTGAGTTGTTTCTCATATTTATAGCCGGGAGTCGTTTAGGCGGGAAAACCCGTTAGTGAAAAGTTGACGGAAGATGCTAACCCCATAAGCAGTTACATTTCCTTCCGTCAAGCTTCTTGATCCGTCGTGATAGCACACGGATCGTGGTTTAGATCAAAGGCTGGGGATTAGCCACGTGTAAAGTGATCAAGTGGAGATTACTCTCCACTTACATGCTTTCGTTGTGAATTCAGGGATGACTGAGATAGTGACACGTGTCCAGACGGTTATAACCGTCTTAGTGGTGCACGATTGTATTTCTTCTGGAAGATTACTGCTGTAATCTGGTGTGGCACCTTATCGTGTGGAGACCACTGAATAAATAAATCCCAAGTCTGGGTAAACAATATCCAAGTCTGGATATTGGGTGGAAATGTCTAATGTAGGTTTTTTACCCTTTGCTTTGTGGGAGGAAGCGCAAGGACTTATGATTTCCCTTTGGCGCGCAAGTATTGACGGTTGATTGTTCTATAAGTCTTCCTTTTGTAAAACCAGTGCGCGGCCGCGCAAGGTAAGGAGAACTTTAAAGATGAGGTTGTGGTATGGTCCTAAGCCCTTATTAGGGGATTTTTGGGACCTTACCCCTTCAAGTCCCCCCAGTCTAGTGTTGCATTTATGCAAGTAAGTGGAGCACTGGACTTATGAGAGGGAAATGCTTTTGGGCGCGAAAAATAAGAAAACTTCTGGACGAAGATTCATTTTGATTTTTGTAAAGATTTTTGAAAATCTTTGACTTTGAATGAGACCGGTACAGTAAGCCTGAATGGCAGTCTGTCATTGTCAGTTGTTCTTTTACTGCTCGTGTCCTGTACTCGCGTGTGTAAACGCGTTTGTGTTGATTTTCTCTCTCTCTACTGCTTGGAGAACCGTGATATCTGAAAAAGGTGTTGTGGCGGTTACCGATGCTATTTATTGCGGTGAGTATATATAACGTTTGAGTAACCTCCTCTGTGTAATCATTATCTTGTTGAAACTTTCCCTATTCCTTTCTTTCAAGAAAAGATTTCATCATTCTTCCTCTTATGTCAACCGGAGAACATCAAGAGGATCTTTCTGAAGAGATGTCGACTGAACTTCCACCATTGAAGTGGCCTAGGGCGACCTTTGATGGTTTGATTCGGAATTTCAAATTTCCAGAAAACTGGGGTGCTCTGTACCCTGAAGAGGGGCAGACTGCAGCAGATGCTCCGGCTGGGTATATTACCCTTTTTTGGGATTTTTTCTGTGAATGTAACTTTCGTTTGCCTGTCACTAAGTTTTTTTCTTGAAATCCTTGGGTTTTACAACCTGCACATCTCCCAACTTCATCCTATTGGCATGGTTAGGGTTCGACATTTTGATTTTGTGTGTCGGACAATGCACATTGAGCCGACTGTTTCCCGATTTAGGGTTTTTCACCAGATGCACTGTACCCAAGGGTTTTACTCGTTCGTTCAGAGGGCGTCTGTGAAGAAAGTTCTACAGCAACCCCCAAAATCTTTTCACGATTGAAAACAAAAATTCTTCTTTATCAAAGCCGGAGTGATTCCGGTGAGGATGGTTTTAAGGGGAAAGGAAGATGTTCCGATCGAAACAATTCAAACCCCTGTTGATGAGAACTGGTATCAAGACTTGAAGGATGTTCCCAACATTGCTTTGCCGGAGAAAGCTCTTGTCGGAGCCGGCATGAGTTTGAATTGGAAGATGGATCGTGATGATAAGCCAGTATATACGGAGGATGGTCATAGTAAGTTTGGGGTTTTTCCCTCTTATCTTCTTTTCTTTCTTTTTTTTTTTTTGATCTTGCCTTTTTTCCCTTGTAGTTGTGTCGTTGTATGTTGTTGCGTTCAAGAGGGAAGGCGGAAAAATGGGTACCATTAAGAAGAAACCTGACGAGGAACTTTGGTACCACCGAATTGTGAAGAACTTTGCTCTTCCGCGGGATGCGGATTTATCTGTTCATCCTGCCGCTGGTGCTGGTAAGCTATATTTGTTTCTGTTTTTCCTTGGTGCGCTTGTGGGTAAATTGTTCTTTTGCGCTTTTGTAGGTGAATTGTTGAATTTGGGCATAGGCCCTGAAAGGAAAAAACGCGCGATGACTTCTATCTCTGCGCTGAAGAAGGGTGGGGCTGACAAAACTCAAACTTTGAGGACGAAAAATGTTGGAGAGAAGAAAGGTACGCGCCGTTCCTTTGACTCCAGGTGTGATTATGTGGTGGTTTCTGATTCTTTGGAGGGTCTAACTCCTGCAGTAACTGTACGGGAACCAAAGCCTGAACCGAGGGATTATGTTGATATCCCGCCATCTAACCCACATGAACCTATTGACTTAGATTCAAGTCCTGAGCACTTGGTGCATAGGAAAACTGGTAAAAGGAAGCAAGCTGATACTGATGCTGAGGGTCAGCCTTCTAAGAAAATTCAGAGGAAGAAAATTACCAGAAAGGGGAATCTTGATTCTTTTATTTCAGAATTTGTTCCTGGTAAGTGTTGCCTTTTCTTGTTTCTTTATGCGCGTTAAATCTTTGCAGATTTTTGTTCTTCCAGAGGTTCCTGTTTCCCCTGTTCTCACAAAACTGCAATCTGTGGTAAATGAAGAACTTCCATCCACCCCTCCGCGTGCTTCTGTCGGTGATCAGTTAGAGCCTACGGAGGTTGCTGATGGTGGTGTGGAGAATGTTGCTGAGGCTGAGAAGCTTGTTGATGTTGAAAAAGTTGTTGATCCAAGTGTGGTGGATGGTGCTGGTAAGCCACAAACCCCTGAAACTGTTGCGCAAGATCTGGGGAAAGAACAATCTGCTGAAAAAACTTCAACTTCTTCCCCTAAACCTTCTGATGCTATGCCCGAGCATGTTGAGAAGGTGACAGTTGAAGGGCAAGGCTCATCTGCTGGTTTTGGTAAACATTCTCCGATCCGCCCAGAAGAAACTTTGGGAGATTATTACTACCGGACTTATATGGAGAAAGATGCCTCTGAGCCTCACGCCCTGGTTTGGAATTTAAAGAAAGGTGACACTTTCTCAGATTGGCGCGTGTGCCAAGATTGGTTGCAGGGGATACTTCCGCCTGGAGAGATCAAGTTTCAAGAAGGCCGGTCTTATGAACAAACCTATCAATCTTATTTTGAAGAAACTGCTTCTCACGTCTCTACCACTCACCGCATAGTGCGTGAGTGGTATAGTATGCATAAGGATCGGGAAACCTTTATGGTATCTCAAAAGAGATTTGCCAAAGATGAGAAACGCCTTGCTCAGCTGAAGGCTAAATTGGAAGTTGATCAGGCCAAGTTTGAAGCTGAGCGCAAGACTGAGGAATGGTCTGTTGCTGGTTGGAAAAGAAAGGCGGAAGCTGAAGCTGCTCTCCTTTCTGAAGAACGCAAAAACTGGAGGAGAAGTTGCGAAAAAGATAATGTTGAGAAGGCAAACCTCCGTAATATCATTACTAACCTCAAGGCTGAGGTTGAAAAATTGAAGAATCAGGATGCGGAGGTAGAAAGGTTGAAGAAGGAGAAAGCGGATGTCGAAGCTGCTTTAGAAGAAGCGCGTTCTCATAGGGAGCGCAGTGAGCAACGAGAGGTACAAGCTTGCGCCACTCTTGCTCTTAGAGATAAAGAATTGGAAGAACTTACTACTTTGCTTTCTGATCAGGAAAAACTTAAGAAGGATTTGGAGCTCGCGCATTCCGAGAATACTGAAACCTCCCGCCGTTTGACTGAAGTCGAAGAGAAGTTGGAAAATTCAGAAACGGCGCGGGTTACAGCGGAAAGCGAGCTTGAACCTTTGAAGAACGATATGGCCTGGTTGAAAGATCGTGGTATTACTTGTGTAAGTTTCTTTTCTCCCCTTTTGTTGTGGAACTGTTTATGCGCTTCCCTGATACATATTTTTACTTGATTTTACAGATTGTTGAATCTGTGCGGAACTCTGAAGAGTTGGATAAAATAGTTGCTCGTTTGTTGGTTGCTGCGCGAAGAGATGGATATGCGCAAGGATATGCTGAATGTTCCCATCATGTGAACAGTGCATTAAAGGTTGACTGGGATAACAGTAAGTCTGCAACTTTTGGTGCGGATACTGGTGCCGCGCTTGCTGCCTTGAAGACAGAATTTAACAACCTGCAACTTCCGGTTATGGATCTGATAAATGTTGCGCTGCAATCTGATGATCACGTGGCGCAATTAAGGGAAATCTTTCCGGATGAGGGTGAAGATTTAGCGTAGGTTGAAAAATGTTTTGAACAATTTTCTTGTAATATTTGGGATGTAAATCCCTGTTTTGTTGGCGCGCTGTTGCGCAAGTAACTTAAACACTGCCGTGTTTGAAAGTTTTTTAGGGCGTATCTGTACGCTAAGTATGATGTTTCTATTTGTTTGTTTACAATATTTTGCATTAGTACGATTACTTTTTGTTGAGTAAGGCGAATGAAGTTGGTATAAAGCTCATGTTTGAACTTATGACCGTTTGTGACGTGATCACTGACCGTTCATGAAGCTTGTTTTTAGAACTACCATAATGTTTTTGCGCTTACTAAAAGAAATTGCATGCACTTTGTAAACACAGAAATAATAGAAACTTTGCAATTTTATTTACGGATAGAGCACAGAGGCATTTACAAAGTTTTGTTAATAATTATGTGAAACTTAACTTACTCTCTAATATTTCCGCTTTGCTTGATGGATCATGTCTTTCCGCGGGAAACTTATAGAGTCGTCTTTTAAGTTTTTGCCCATTTGCTTGGGCCCTCTTCACCCCGGGTTATCTGTTTAATCTCTTTGCGCACATTTTGGAGTAAATGCGTGAGTTCGCCGCTCTTGAGGGCTTTCTCTATTTCTGTGCGTAGAGAGATGCAGTTGTTAGTGGTATGCCAGTTGTCTTTGTAATATTCGCAGTATTCTGGCGGGTCTTGTCCACGTTTATTTTTCATTGGGATCGGAGGTTTGAATTGATAGTCTTCAGTACTCAGAACCTCCACCGGGGTCTTTGTTAGGGGAGTCCACTGCCTCTCCCTATTCTCCTGTCTGTTCTCTTTCTGCGCGGAGAGTTTGTTGATTGTTGTGCGAGCATCTTCAGACGAACGACTTCCTGATCCAGACTCACGCCATGATTTCTTAAACCTCCTTTCGCCGGTTGAGCTTAAGTCCGCGGGCCTATTGTGTGGTGGTGGTGGCCTGTTTGTAGTAAGGTTTTTCTCAGTTTGCGCGTAAACCTTGGCCGCCGCCATTATCTTCTCCCAACTTTTTGGAAGGCCCTCTGTTCCAGATAAGACTTTAACCATGTCATCAATTCTAACCACGTACTTGAACTGAGCACGGATTAGTTGTTCGTGAACACCGCCAATTTCCAATACCTCTTTATTGTATCTGGTGATGAAATCTTCCAGATTTTCGTCATCACGGCGCCAAATGTTCATGACGTCGGATGTATCACGAATGGAACGCCGCTGCTGGCTGAAGTGTGTCAAAAACTTTTCGCGCAGATCCCTCCATGATTCGATCTGTCCGGTTGGTAGGTTATCGAACCAAATTCGCGCTGGGCCGGTCAGAGTTTGTACGAACAGATGACACCATAGCGGGAGGGTCCAACCCCCAACCAGACCTGCGCTGGTAAATACCCTCAGGTAGTCATCGGGGTCTGTTAACCCATTAAACTTTCCCTCGTTGGATGGTAGTTTAGCTTTCTCAAGCGGAGCCAAAGCTATTTCCATTACGAACTTTGAATTTTCCGCTGCTTCCGCAGGGCGGTAAATCAAATCGTAGTTGTGTTCTGCCTTAGGGTTATAAACCGCACGAGGCCTGCACTTGTTATAGTTTGGCTGCAGTCGATTGAACACACTGGTGTTTGCACTTAAACGGTATGTTGGATCGGATTCATCGGTGTGGGTGTCTCGCTGGGAACCCAACCTATCATGAACCGATTGTCTCCGGTGATGGTGTGGTCTACCATGGTTCTCTCTCTGGTGACTTCCTGTCTGAGTATATTCACGCTGTGATGTAGATCTGGCATAAACTTCTGTATTCTCGTAAGTTGAATCCTCCCGTTGGGAAGCGTTTGCCCGAGATCCTGGTCTCCGTGACTGAGTTAAGGGAGCAGTCTGAGCACACAGCTGTGTGTATACTGCGTTTAGTGCCCCTTGAGACCTGACGTACCAGGATATCGGAGTTTCTCCTGGTGGCAAAATTGATTGAGCAGGGTTTGCTGGTAACATTCCTGGAGTGACAGGATCATTTGCTCGGTTGGATTGAACCTCGTTGTCATCCGAGGCATCCTCTGGGATTCCTTCTACTTGAACATTTGCTCGGTTTGCCGATGAGATGATGAATTTTTGCCGAAGAGATGATGAATTTTCTGCCATGCTTAAAACAGAGGATGAAAAGAACTGAATCGAAACGAGATGAAAACTGAAAAAACAGAGGAATCGGTGGGCGTCAATGAAGAAACACTAGATAAATGGTCGGAATCGAGATATCTAGGGGGTTTGAATCCGCATAAAAGGTTGGTTTCCTCTCGTTCAATTCGGGTGCAACTGATCTACTTCTCCGATAACTCTGCAAAAAAGAGCACCGTTAGCCTCGCCAAGGGGAGAAAAGGGTTCTCTCCTTGACCCGACTCCGGTGTGAGAATAAGTATTGGTAATGAAGAAGAAGATGTATTTGAGAAGTGTGTATAACTTGAATTCATACCTGAGTTGTTTCTCATATTTATAGCCGGGAGTCGTTTAGGCGGGAAAACCCGTTAGTGAAAAGTTGACGGAAGATGCTAACCCCGTAAGCGGTTACATGCTTTCGTTGTGAATTCAGGGATGACTGAGATAGTGACACGTGTAAAGTGATCAAGTGGAGATTAAAGGCTGGGGATTAGCCACGTGTAAAGTGATCAAGTGGAGATTACTCTCCACTTACATGCTTTCGTTGTGAATTCAGGGATGACTGAGATAGTGACACGTGTCCAGACGGTTATAACCGTCTTAGTGGTGCACGATTGTATTTCTTCTGGAAGATTACTGCTGTAATCTGGTGTGGCACCTTATCGTGTGGAGACCACTGAATAAATAAATCCCAAGTCTGGGTAAACAATATCCAAGTCTGGATATTGGGTGGAAATGTCTAATGTAGGTTTTTTACCCTTTGCTTTGTGGGAGGAAGCGCAAGGACTTATGATTTCCCTTTGGCGCGCAAGTATTGACGGTTGATTGTTCTATAAGTCTTCCTTTTGTAAAACCTGTGCGCGGCCGCGCAAGGTAAGGAGAACTTTAAAGATGAGGTTGTGGTATGGTCCTAAGCCCTTATTATGGGATTTTTGGGACCTTACCCTTTCAGGGTGAGTCCCACTTCTTTTTAAATATTACATGATTAATTAAATAGATAATTAATGATATTTTTATTAGTAAGGGCATTTTGGTCATTTGACATCCACTTAACAACAAAAACCAACCCCCATCCGCGCCATGGACTATCCGGGAACGAAATTGCAAAAGTTGGGGACTATAGCTGTAATTTTAGAAGTTAGGGACTAAAGGTGAAAAATGGGCAAACCACAGGGACTATACGGGCATTTTTCTCGAAAAGTTATTTATTTGGTCTTCGACTAGGGTGTTCATCGAATCTAATAACAAATTTTTGAATTACTCGAATTAAATATTTTAATAATTTATTTTTTCTGGAATTCGAGTTCGTTTTGATTAAAATTCATGTAAAATATCTAAATTAATTATGGGCTATTTTAGGGGTTAGAATAAATTTATAGATAAGTTTATACTATAGACCAAAATTAAAGTTAAGTATGTGTATTATATATTATATATAAATAGAGTACACAAATATGTATAATTTGAATTCATATTTTGAAACGAACGAATTTAAAATTATATATTTGTATTCGATTTATTGGACTCGAATTCAAATTAAATCGAATTCGATTTTTTTATAATCGAATCGATTAAGTCCAAATTCGAATTTTTCAAATCCGAATCGATTTTTAAACACCCATATCTCCGAGACTCCAACGACAGATAATTATTTTTTTAATCAAATGGCGTAAAATATCAAAATATCCTTTATTATAAAAGAAAAAATAAAAACCTAAAAGACTTAAACATAAAATAAAGAGTGAAGTACAGTTTCAGTCCTTGTGGTTTATACTCAATCGCATGTAAAGTCCTCATTTGAAAAAAAAATCAACACTTCAATCCCTATCGTTCTCAATTTGATTCTATCAGGCCCTGGTGCAAACTGTCGTTAATCAACCGGTAGTTGACTTGGGCATTAAAGTTTTTTTTTTACTTCCACGAGGAAGCGGCTGCCATTAAAGAGGGTCTTGAAGATGATGGTGCTTCTCTAAAGTTGCAGGGTTTATAAAAGAAGACCCTCTTTTTTGAGTTGCACTTCCAGTCCCTAAAGGGCATAAAGGTCATTTAACATAAATCCTAACGTCAATTTGCACCAGGGGCTTGATAGAATCAATTGACAACGACAAGGACTAGAGTGTTGAAAATTTTCAAATGAGGACTTTACCTGCGATTAGGTGTAAACCCCAGAGACTGAAACTGTACTTTACTCTAAAATAAATTATTGGTCCATTCTCACCTTTCTCATCTTACCTTCTCCCACATCACCATCCATATTTTCTCCAACGGGCATCACTTCTGACCATTAACCACCGAAAAAACGCAGCACTGGCAAACCCCACTCCTAACCTCTAAACATATTCCTTCTTCACCACTCATCCCTAAAACCCCATATGCAACACATAAGTTAAAAGCTCTATTAATAGAGCTCTGGCGCCACCGTTTTCCATCCTCCATCCCCCTCCGCATTTTTCCGATTTATACAATCTGAGCAATACACTAGAAACTCTCAGATCTAAATATTGACAATGTTCCATCCTCTTACTCGATTTTCAGGTGAAGGTCGTTTGGAAGGAGGGCTACGGTGTGGGTTCAGGCGTGGTGAATACATGTGGGTTCATACCACACACCAACGAGTTTGGGTGTGGTGTTTCTAATTCTCCGTCAAGGCGATAGGAATAGAGGAATCTAGTGAGAGGAAGAATCATCGAAAGGATGAAATGGTGGTGGGAGATGTTGAAAATGAAGTGAGTATAAGAGCACCCATAATGTAGTGCTTTTGCTTGTTTGTTCCACCATGGCATATGCCACAGACTAAGGTTATACGGAGTGGGCGGCAAACCCACTCGGCAAAGTGCCTTTGTCGCGCGGTAACACCGCCGCCGGTGGGTTTTGCCGCTCGGTGAAGGTTTGGAAGCGGTAATAGGTTGTCGATGAGGGGAGAGGGAGCGTAGGAGAGATAGAGGGGGTGTGTGGGGTGGGGTCCATGCCATCTCAACCAATCACACATTTTTCCTTTTTTTTAAATAGTTTACCAATTCATGAAGTGTCTAACCATTGCCAACACTTTTGAGCATAGTTTAGACACTTTTCATTGAATGTCCTGGCAGACTCTCATTGGTTGATTTTGAAGTTTACCACTTTCAAGTGTCTAACCACTCCCTACACCCTAATGCATTCTAATGTGGTTCCAACAGGTAATCGATTGGCCAAAGAAACAAGAAAGAAACCGCACAAAATTTAGAGAGAAATTAGGCTAAATCATACTTTTTCCTTACCAAGTTACAATTCAAATGCATAAAAAACATATTGGGTGCTAAAGAATTCTTGTCCTCAAGGATGGAACCGGAATAAGCCACGACAGTGCTCCACAGAGGCCGCCATTCGAGGCGTCCAATGGCATTCGGATCTATCGGGACAAAATGCCAGGTGGCCGCCACTCTTGTTTCTCTATCACACCTTTGACTGTCGTGCTGTTCTTCCATGCCGCCACTAAATTCATAGCCTTTTTCAACATAGTACATAGTACGAGCAACTATTGTTGTGGGTGTAGGCACAAAAAATAGGAATGGTGGGGAGTGCTTGTTTTTGGGAGGTTATCAGTGTTGATAGTACGGGTTTCAGGGTTGTTTTTTATGCAGGCGGTGGTGCTTTTTTTGTAGGGGATTGTGGTGCGGGGCGGAAGTTGGTGGTTCTAAAAGACCAGTTGATGGTGCAAGTTTTCAACTGTTTATTTCGTAATATAAATATAATATAAGGTAAATTACACTTTTCGTCCTTTATATTTGTATCAAATTGCAGTGGATAGCCTTTAACTTCAGTAATTACAGTCACAATCCTTTATTTGGAAAACTCGTTACACCTTTCATCCTTTAGCACTAACCAGGTTAAAATTTCTATTTAACTATGGCATGTGCCTTGCACATGAGGGCAAACACAGTCATTTAATATACAAACATAACATCTGTTCTTCACTCTCCAGATCCATCAACACACTCTTCTTCACTCTCTTAAAACCATTTCCAGAACCCTAAAAAACAATCCCCAAATCATCATGCCATCAATCCTCATCTTCACTTCCTTAATCCTCCTAAGCTCACCACTCTCACTCTCCTCCCCACTCACCACCACTAACAATGACGTCAACCTCACCGCCTATGACGTCGTCGAATCGTACGGATTCCCAATAGGCATTCTTCCGATAGGCGTCACCGGATACGAACTGGACAAATCAACTGGTAAATTCAAAGCGTTCTTCAACGACACCAGCAACTTCTGGTTAGAAGCTACGTATGATCTGAAATATAAATTGATTATTGGAGGAACCATTTCGAGGTAGGTTGACGAATCTTACTGGAGTTAGTGTGAAGGTGTTGTTCATTTGGCTGAATTGCTTCTGATGGTTTTCCAATTGGGAAATTTGAAATGTGTCCGCAGTGTAGGTGTGGAATGGCTTGTGATGGTGTTGTTGGTAGTGATCGGGGTGAGGGAGTAGATAGACTGATGCTGTTGATGGTTGACGGTTTATGGTGTAGATGCCTGATGATGGTTGTAAAAGAGGGATGTAGAGAGATAGTACATGGGAGAAAGTGAGTTCTAGAAGAGGGATGTAGAGTGAGAGAGATAGAGAAAGGGGTTTTATGAATTTTTATTTAAATTTTGAAATTCTTGTTATGTTTGTATATTAAATGACTGTTTTGCCCTCATGTGCAAGGCGCATGCCATAGTTAACTAAAACTTTTAATTTGGTTAGTGCTAAAGGACGAAAGGTGTAATGAGTTTTCCAAATAAATGATTGTGACTATAATTATTGAAGTTAAAGGCTATCCATTACAATTAGATACAAACGTAAAGAACGAAAAGTGTAATTTACCCTATAATATAATTTTAAAAGAGTTAAATAGCACATACAATAAGGGTGAAGAGAGTGGTTACCTAATGAAATAGGTAAACCCCTAATTCACCCAATCACATAGCGCCATGTCAATTGTTCACCTAATGCTCAAAAACGTTGGCGGTGGTTTACCTAATGATGTTTAGGTAAACTATTTAAAAAATAGAAAAAATGTGTGATTGGTTGAGAAGAAATGGACCCCACCACATACCCATCTCCCCCCCTTCCCTCCCTCTCACCGAATCAGTGAGCACTCACCGAAAACACCCCCAAATTCGGTAACTGAAGAAACACTAGATAAATGGTCGGAACCGAAGTATCTAGGGGGTTTGAATCCGCATAAAAGGGTTAGCTCTCTCTCGGTTGATTCAGTTGCAGCTGAACTTCTTCTCCGGTGATTCTGCAAAAAAGAACACCGTTAGCCTCGCCAAGGGGAGAAGAGGGTTCTCTCCTTGACCCGACTCCGGTGTGAGAATAAGTATTGGTAATGGAGAAGAGAAAGTATTTGAGAAGTGAGTGTGATCTGAGTTTATACCTGAACAGTTCTCATATTTATAACCGGGAGTTTGGGAGGGAAAACCTGTTATTGAAAAGATGACGGAAGATGCTAACGCCGTAGCGGTTATATTTTCTTCCGTTAAGTTCTTTGATCCAAGGTCAAGTTGTCTCGATCCGATGTGAATGCACACGGATCGTGGTTTGATCTATGGCTGGGGGATTGCCACGTGGAAAGTGATTAAGTGGAGATTACTCTTCAATTGCATGCTTTCGTTGTGATTCTAGGGTTGCTTATGATGATGACACGTGTCCAGACGGTTATAACCGTCTGGGTGGTGCACGATTGTATTTCTTTCTAGAAGATTATTGTTGTAATCTGGTGTGACACCTTACCGTGTGGACACAGATGGTTAAATCCCAGGTCTGGGTAAAATGATATCCAAGTTTGGATATTTGGGCGGAAGTATTGATCTCAGGATTTTAATCCTTTGTAGAAGGCGCAAGGATTTATGTTTTCCTTTGGGCGCGCGACTATAAATTTCTGATTGCTTTCTTCCTTTTGTAAGACCAATGCGCGGCCGCGCAAGGTTAAAAAGGTTGAAAGGCCAGTTTGTGGTATGGTCTCAAAATCCTTTTTATGAGGTTTTTGGGACCTTACCCCTTCAAGTCCCCCCAGTCTAGTGTTGTGCTTATGCAAGTAAGTGGAGCACTGGACTTGTGAGATGGAGATGCTTTTTGGGCGCGAGAAATAAGAAATCTTCTCTTGGAAGTTTTAACTTGTTGGAAAAGGAAAAAACTTGACTTTGTAATCATGCTCTGACATGTAATGACGTCAACTGGCAGTAAGAGTGGGTATTTTTCTCTTTGTCTTGAGATTCGTAGTGGCGCTTGTCAGACTTCATTAATGAGGATATGACCCTGGTTCCTGTAGCGCCGTTTGGATGTGATGTAATTCTGACAGTTAATGATGGGTAAGTTTCTCCTTTCCCGAGGTCGAGTTCTCTTTATATACATGCCTTTTCGAGATACCTTACCTCCTGGTTGATTCTTATCAAAAAAGATGAAACGTTCTTACCATACTCGTCTCTTGCTGGATGTTTTTAGGGTGTATGAAGCTGCTGAAGGTCTCATACTTCTTTCTTGTTCACCGCCACTCGCTGCTATTCCGGGAAAGAACCAGGTCACACCTGTTTCTCCGGCGGTTATTGATTCTGACTGCAAGGTTCTTCAGCATATGGATGTTACTGCTGGTGCTAGCGTTGTGTTGGATGCTGATGGGTTGATGGCTCGGTTCCCGATGCTTCAAAAAGGAGGATGCCGGTTAGTGTATCAACGCCGGAAAACTCATCGGAGTGAGCAGGTGTCTGTCGTTGGTGATGATTCCGATGCTGGTTAGGTGTTTAACCTTAGGACCAGTTTTCGTCTTTTGTTAATGCTTTTTGTAAATTTGGTACTGGATAATTTTTTGAAGATCATGGCTATGATCTTGTTAAGTGTTTGTGTTACACTTTTTGTATATTGTGATGCACTGCTATGCTTGTGAATTGTTTGTTTAAATTACAATATGTTGCATGTTTTTAATTGCTTTTGGATAGGTAAGGCGAATGAGAGATGGTATTGTGCTCATGTGTGAACATTTGTCTAAAAGGCGCAACAGTTTGCCTTGTTTTTAGACTGTTCATGAGGTATACAATGTTTGACCATATTGTTTTCGCGCGAACCAAAGAAATTACATGCAATTTGTAATAAACAGTGATATAAGTAAAAATAATGTTTGTATTGATAAGAGCGTAAGGCTTGTGATACAAGACATAATAAAGAAATACATTGCCTGTATGTTCTTTCCGCTTTTGAAGACTTAGTTCATATGTAACACCTGCGCAACTGTTGTGCGTTCCAGGTGCGGGGGACTAGGGTCCCATCGATCCTTTTTAGGGTATATGCCCCTTGCCTAGAACCTCATTAATGACGTATGGTCCTTCCCATCTTGGCGCTAATTTGCCCGGCTTTTCAGCGTTTGAAGCCTCATTGTCGCGCAAGACGAAATCACCGGGGACAAATGTGCAAACGCGGACACGCGCATTGTAATATTTTTCAAGCTTGGATTTGTACCTTGCTTCTGTTATAGCGGCGTTCTCGCGCCTTTCTTCCAGAAGATCCAAATCCATTCTTCGCTCTTGTTCATTGTTCTGTTTTCCATGGCTATCATGCGCGGTGATGGTAAACCTATCTCAGCTGGAATGACGGCCTTAGACCCATAGACTAGACTGAACGGAGTTTCGCCGGTGCTAGTCTTTGGCATTGTTCGATGCGCCCAGAGGATGCTGGGAAGTTCGTCAACCCACCCTCTGCGTGCTGTCCCGAGTCGCGCTTTTATGCCGTCAACGATTTGTTTGTTTACGGTTTCTACCTGTCCGTTCGCTTGAGGATGCGCGACGGAGGCAAAGTTGTGCTCGATCTTCATTTCTTTAAACCATTTTTGAAGATCTTCTGCGGCGAAGTTTGTACCATTGTCGGAAATAATGCGCAATGGTAATCCAAATCTGTAAATGATATGTTCCCATATAAATTTGCGGATTACCATTGCTGTTGTTGAGGCCAAAGCTTTAGCTTCCACCCATTTTGTGAAGTAATCCACCGCGACGATGATGAACTTTACTGCACCTGGCGCGTCAGGAAATGGCCCGACAAGATCGATGCCCCACTGTTGGAATGGCCAGGCGGAAGTAACGGGAATTAGCGGATTTTTGGGTCGGAGTGTCTTTGGTGCGTGGCGTTGACATGCCTCGCATCTTCTTAATAGATCGACTGCATCCATGTGCATTCCTAGCCAGTAGTATCCAGCGTTCATTATTTTTGCCACGACCATGCGCGGTCCCGCGTGTATCCCGCATAATCCCTCGTGGATTTCTCTGACAAGGTATTGGGCGTCTGTTTTATCGACACAGCGTAGTAATGGGCCCATGAATGATTTTCGGTAAAGGACGCCATCCGCCATTTCGTAATTTATTGCTTTGTGTTGTATTTTTCGAGCTTCTGCCTTTCCTTCCGGAAGTTTTCCGTGTTGAAGGTACAAGATAATTGGAGACATCCAGGATGGATCTCCTATTTCTATGACGCTTACTTGCTTGAGATGAATGGAAGGGTTGGATAATACCTCTATGTGTACCTCCTTTGCTAAGTGCTTAAAGCTGGTAGCAGCTAGCTTGCTTAGCGCGTCAGCGTGTTTGTTCTCGCTTCTGTTTATGTGATTAACTTTGAATGTTTGAAATTGGCTGATTAACATCCGCGCTTGTTCAAGGTATAACGCCATAGCTTCCCCTTTTGCATCATAACGACCGTTAACTTGTTCGGCTACTAGCTTTGAGTCAACGTTGGCTTCAAGGTTTCTTGCCCCCATTTTGAGTGCTAGACGGAGGCCTGCTAAAAATGCTTCGTATTCTGCTTCATTGTTGGTACTTTGGAAGTCTAAGCGTATGGCATATGTAAGTTCGTAATCATCCGGACTGATCAATCGGAGGCCTGCTCCTGCTCCATCATCATTGGAAGCACCATCTGTGTGTAAGGTCCAGACTCTGTCGTCGAAAACAGGTGTTGGATTCTGGATTGCCTCACATTCTTGTACTTTATCGATGGGAACTTCAGTGGCGAAGTCTGCTAGAACTTGCCCTTTGATTGCTGGTCTTGGTTTGTAAAAAATGTTGTATCCTCCCAACTCAATGGCCCATTTAGCCAATCTTCCCGCCACATCAGGTTTTGACAAGATTTGGCCTAAATGATAATTCGTGAGAACTGTGATGACATGGCCTGAGAAGTACCTGCGCAATCGTCGGGATGCGTGTACTAGTGCTAGAACCAACTTTTCTATCACTGAGTAACGAGTTTCGGGGCCGGTGAGCATTTTGCTGATATAGTAGATTGGAGTCTGGATGTTTTCCCGTTCTACCATTAATACTGCGCCTACTGCTACTTCTGCGGCTGACAGGTATAGAATTAACGGTTCTTTTTCTTTTGGCGCGGTCAGTACTGGCAACTGAATTAAACATTCTTTCATCTGCTTAAATGCCGCTTCTGCTTCGGGCGTCCATTGAAAGGGAGTTTTCTTTTCGCAATTTCGCAGCGTACTGATAAATGGATAAGATTTTGCCGCATGATTTGCCAAGAATCTGTTCAAGGCTGCTAATCGTCCGGCGAGCCTTTGCATTTCTTTAACTGTCGCAGGTGATGGCATTAACTGGATGGCCTGCACCTTTTCTGGATTAACCTTAAAGCCGTCTCTTGTAACTATGAAACCCAAAAATTTTCCCTTTTCCATGCCGAAGGAGCATTTTGTCGGATTAAGTTTTAAATTCACGCTGCGTAAGGAGTCGAACGTGCGCTGGATATTGTTGAGCATTGTCTCTTCTTCATGACTCATGATGACGAGGTCATCCATGTATACTTCGACAGTCTTGCCAATATCTCCGCTGAAGACTGTGTCCATTAAGCGTTGATAAGTTGCGCCTGCGTTGCGCAAGCCAAACGGCATTTTGGTGTAGCAATAGATGCCTTTATCTGTGCGGAATGCGGTTTTGTCTTCGTCTTCTTTTTTCATCTGGACCTGATGATAACCCTTATAACAGTCAAGAAAGCATTTCCATCTGAATGATGCTAGAGAGTCGACTTTTTTGTCTATCTCTGGGAGCGCGTAGCAATCTTTGGGGCATGCTTTGTTCAGGTCCTTGAAGTCGACGCACATTCTCCACCCGCCGCTATGTTTTTGTACCATCACTGGGTTGGCTACCCATGTATGGTATTTCACTTCGCGCAAGATTCTCGCATTAAGTAACTCTGCTACTTGCTCGTCCATTGCTTTTGCTTTTTCTTCACTGAAGCTGCGCCTCCCCTGAGCAACAGGTTCTACTGATGGTTTGATGTTTAGACAATGTTGTGCGATGTCGCGTGGAACTCCAGTCATATCTGCTGGGCACCAGGCAAATATATCTTTGTTGTTAGACAATAATTCTTTCAGTTGTATGCGTGTTGCTGGTGAAATGGCTTGTCCTAGCAGAATGGTCTGCTCTGGGTATTCGTTGTTCAGAACCCATTTCTCTGGTTCGTTTGGTGCCGAAGGTTTGACTACATTTGCTGGTGGTTCGTCATCCACGTACATGACTTCTTTGCTTGAATAGAGGATTGCAACTCCGGTCTCTGTTGGAAATCCGCAAGCAGCATGTGGAATGGAAGTGATCATGCTGAATTCCCTTTGTGACCTTCTCCCGAGCAGGACATCATGACGTGATGTTGCTGGCATGACCATGAAATTGACTGTAACTGTTCGTGAATGTTCGCCATCTGATAAAGTCACCGGGAAAGCGATTTGCCCTAATGGGAATACAACTTCATTACAGAATCCAGTGAGGGGGAAATCGACCGGTTCTAGACGTGCTTTATCTTCTGAATCGAGTTGCTTAAAGCATTGTTCGTATATAATGTCCATTGAGCTTCCTGGATCTATGAACATATAGTCCGTCCGGTAATGACCGAAAATACCAGTAATAATTACTGGTCGTTCTTCCTGAGGGCCCCCAGGAACAACAGGAAATACGACTTGCTGTTCTCTCCAATGTTGATCATAATTTCGTTTATTTGACCTCCGTGACGGACCTCCCTGAATCATGTGTATTTGTTTTCGATAACTGCTATATTGGCTGGATTGGATGTCCCCCCTACGTGGTGTTGGTGGGTCCAATACTGTGGTATCAATTTCTTTTCCAGATCTGATGTTTGGTAAATCAGATCTGGCGATTTGAATAACGATTGTGTTTAAAGCAGCTTGGCATCTGCTAAACCAATGTTCTGGAGATTCTTCTAGTTGTAAATTGTTTCCGACGTTTGGTCGAGGACCAGGTTGCCGGTGAGATGACGAATTTTCTGCCATGTGCAAAAAACAGAAAATGGAATGAACTGAATCGAAACGAGATAGAAACTAGAAAAACTGAGAAAACGGTGGGCGCCAATGAAGAAACACTAGATAAATGGTCGGAACCGAAGTATCTAGGGGGTTTGAATCTGCATAAAAGGGTTAGCTCTCTCTCGGTTGATTCAGTTGCAGCTGAACTTCTTCTCCGGTGATTCTGCAAAAAAGAACACCGTTAGCCTCGCCAAGGGGAGAAGAGGGTTCTCTCCTTGACCCGAATCCGGTGTGAGAATAAGTATTGGTAATGGAGAAGAGAAAGTATTTGAGAAGTGAGTGTGATCTGAGTTTATACCTGAACAGTTCTCATATTTATAACCGGGAGTTTGGGAGGGAAAACCTGTTATTGAAAAGATGACGGAAGATGCTAACGCCGTAGCGGTTATATTTTCTTCCGTTAAGTTCTTTGATCCAACGTCAAGTTGTCTCGATCCGATGTGAATGCACACGGATCGTGGTTTGATCTATGGCTGGGGGATTGCCACGTGGAAAGTGATTAAGTGGAGATTACTCTCCAATTGCATGCCTTCGTTGTGATTCTAGGGTTGCTTATGATGATGACACGTGTCCAGACGGTTATAACCGTCTGGGTGGTGCACGATTGTATTTCTTTCTAGAAGATTATTGTTGTAATCTGGTGTGACACCTTACCGTGTGGACACAGATGGTTAAATCCCAGGTCTGGGTAAAATGATATCCAAGTTTGGATATTTGGGCGGAAGTATTGATCTCAGGATTTTAATCCTTTGTAGAAGGCGCAAGGATTTATGTTTTCCTTTGGGCGCGCGACTATAAATTTCTGATTGCTTTCTTCCTTTTGTAAGACCAATGCGCGGCCGCGCAAGGTTAAAAAGGTTGAAAGGCCAGTTTGTGGTATGGTCTCAAAATCCTTTTTATGAGGTTTTTGGGACCTTACCCCTTCAGTAACATTGATCGGTAAACAAGGCTGGCAGTGGTCACCGATCGGTGCCGAGCCTGTTTACCGACTCCACACCGTTCACCGTAAGTTGAAATGTTGAATAAATAATTGAATAGAGTTCTCTTCTACTATGGGGCTATTTGGCTAAGCTTATTTTGGAGTAACTTATGACTTATTGACTTTTTGGAAAAGTAAATAAGTCAGGATCAGTGGCGGACCCAGGATTTTTGGACAATGGGGTCCCATTTTTTCTGTGTTTAATTTTTTTGGATCGGTCATTGTTCGGGTCGGGTCGAGAAACATAATAGAAAACAATATCATAACTAAACTACAAGTTTCATTTAGTACACATTCATTTACTACACATTCAGTTATTAGAATACCCATTTTTAAAGTTAAGTTTAAAAAAAACACAAAAAAACTAAAGGAACAGGTATTAAACTTGGGACCTTTTGTGTGTAAAGTGTAAACAAGGGGTTTTACCAATGCACCAGCTCACTCTTATTGTTATGGGGTCCAACTAAATTATTTTATGGGGTCCATAGAAAATTTTATATACCGTTTCTACTACTTTTTATAAAAAGATTGGGGTCCGGGGACCCCGTTCCGCTTAACGTGGGTCCGCCCCTGGTCAGGATGGAGTGACTTATTTACTTATTCCTCTCACATAATAAGCTAACCCAAACACCTTTTAACTTTTCAAAAAGTCAATAATTAAATAAGTCACTAAAATAAGCTTAGCCAAACAGCCCCTATACCATCTTATCTACAATCAAGTTATCCCAAAGTGTAAAAAATTGTCATTAGAAAACAAAATTTGACTTTTTAACCTTATCACAAACTAGAAACACAAAAGCCCCTCTGACTGAGTCTGACCAAAACGCAATCTCAACTTCAATCGCAGCAATGGCGGATGATCCACTTAGCAGATCTCCTGCCGATGGAGTATCCGAAGATCAACTCTTCGACAGAGAACGACACATACGCTACCTGGAGATGAACTACCAGATATTACCATCACCATACGAGGGTCAAGAAATCAACCATCTTACTCTCGCCTACTTCATCATCTCCGGTCTCCACATCCTCCATGCCCTCGATCGTGTAATTACTTTCTCTTCTTTTCAATTCATCCTATTTCTCTTATTATCCAGCCAAAAAGGTGTCATTTTTATTTGAACAGCAGTGAAAAGATGTGATTCAAGATCTGATTTGTGCAATTAGGGTTATTTGTTGGATTATTGAATGTTTCTCAGTAGCAATTGATATTGAAATTAGTTGACTTGTTTGAATGTTGTTTAATTAATGCATATGTAGTGTACTAGTAGTGAGTGTTGCAGCCTTGAAGGGTAATTTGATTTGACTCTGCAAATATGTTGATATGATATTTTAATGGTTGTATAGATTGATAGAGAAGATGTTATAAATTGGGTTTTGTCGTTGCAAGCTCATCCGAAGAATGAAGATGATCTAAACAATGGTATGAACTGTGAATTTGCCACTTTAGAGATGCATGCATGAGTGCAATGTAGATATCACTGAATCTACTTGTGGATTGTTTACTGCAGGGCAGTTTTATGGATTTCATGGCTCTAAAAGCTCTCAGTTTGATTCTGTTGATAATGGGGTATGAACTATGAAGTCAGGTTATCACTGTTTGTTTGTTTGTTCTGTATGGGGATTCATGGATTAAGCTAGTGTCAAGTTTTCGTTTTTTTTTTGTTTGGGTGTATTTTGCTTACTCTTGTATCTGCTTACAGGTTTCGGTTCCGAACAATAGTCACCTGGCAAGCACATACTGTGCATTAGCCATATTGAAGATAGTTGACTATGACTTTTCACTTATTGACTCTAGTTCAATTTCAAAGTCAATGAAACATCTTCAACAATCTGATGGGAGGTATGCACGAAGCTATATAAATCTGATTTAGCAAAATTTATAATCAGTGACTCGACTAAAGTTTATGAGAGAACTACATTGATACGTATGATGTTATAGTTTTTTTAAGAAATGGGCCCAATTTTGTTTCTAGGCTCCAAAAACGTAAGCGGCCCCTGCTAGCCAATGCATTCATATCATGTCTTTGATATGTTTTTTGCTGACTTCATTTGCATTACTCGATCTTTCTGGCATGAATTCTATTTATTATTCATGTTTCTTATTTCTTTTTGTAACAGTTTCATGCCAATTCATACGGGGGCGGAGACGGATTTACGGTTTGTATATTGTGCTGGTAAGACCCCATGTTTCTTTAAGCACTTGTTTAAATATAGTTCTTTCTAAATTGATATTCATCGTAGCCACTTGATTTTTTTAGCTGTTATTTCTTCTCTATTGGATAATTGGAGTGGCGTTGATAAAGAGAAGGCCAAGAACTACATATTGAGTTGTCAGGTATATGTTCACCGTCAATTGTTATAACGTATTAAGTGATTAAAAATGGACACAAAGTGTTGACTGGTCAGTACAAACCGACCTGACCCGTTTGGACGGTATAAAACTTGCCTTCATCCGTTAACTGAACCTACCATGTAGTCACCCCTAGTGCCAGATGTAGTAGTGTGTAAATACAGTTGTTCTAATTTAGTTGGTTCTCTTTTTTTGTAACCTAAATCTGAACCCTTTTAAGATTATTTGTTTTTAACATATGCATACTGTAAGGTGACGTTTTCTTGCAGTCATATGATGGTGGTTTTGGACTAATTCCTGGTCAAGAATCTCATGGTGAGTTTTCTTGCTTTATCATTGCAGTTTTTTTTTTCTATGGGATGTAGTAAATGAAACTCTTTTTAGTCCAAAAAAGAGTTAAATGCCAAAATCGTCCCCGAGGTTTGGGCTGATTTGCCTGTTACATCCAAAATAACTTTTTTTTTTGTATCTGGACACCTAACATTTTGATTTTGTTGCCATTTCCCTCCAAATCACAAACTCATTTAAAATGTATCGTTAACTCAGGGATGATTTTGGCAATTCACCCATTTATTTTTCTGTGTTTTTTTTTTTTTTTTTTTTTTTTACCTTTACATAAAAATAATTATAATTATAATATATATTCTTTGACTTGGTGTATTGGTATGCTGTTCGTTTTGGAGCCGAAGGTCTCTCTGGAAGCAGCCTCTCTATCCCTAAGGATAGAGGCAAGGTCTGTCTACATCCCACCCTCCCCAGACCCTATAAGTAGCTTTGCTATTTGTGGGATTTACTGGGTATGGTTGTTGTATATATATATATATTCATATACACACAATTATATAAAAATAATTACAGTGTATAGATATAAATGTGTGTGTATATATATATATATATGTTATAATTATTTTTATTGTTTTTTATTTAAAGGTAAAAAATAAAAAAATAAAAACAGAAAAATAAATGGGTAAATTGCCAAAATCGTCCCTGAGTCAACGATACATTTTAACTGGGTTTGTGATTTCGATGGAAATGACTACAATGTCAAAACGTCAGGTGTCCAGATACAAAAAAAAGTTATTTTGGATGTAACAGGTAAATCAGTCCAAACCTCAGGGACGATTTCGGCATTTTACTCTCCAAAAAGTAAACGCAATGTTTGAGTTGACATTATTGGTCGACAATCTATTTTTTTAATATTAAGCACCTTCTCAAATAATTGAGTAATTAGTACTATTACTACGTAACCTGACATTAAAGTTACGAGTTCTTGGTTTTTTTCTTTAAGAACTAAGTTTATTACTCATAAACCGTTCTTACTTTTAGAATCACAGGTGGTGCAACTTACTGCGCTGTAGCATCTCTTCGGTTGATGGGGTTCATCGAAGATGATCTGGTTTCTAAATGCACATCCTCTTGCATCATAGATGTTCCATTGCTTCTAGAGTGGTGTTTGCAGGTACACTTTCCAATTTCCATTAAATATTATTTTCTTATAGTGTGGCGGTTATGAAGGTCAAATGTGTCATTTAACTGCCATCATCTTTCTCGTGTTTCAGAGGCAAGCAGTTGATGGAGGATTTCAAGGAAGACCTAACAAAATTAGTGACACGTGTTACGCTTTTTGGTGAGCTCATAATAACTTTAGATTTCTGTTCTTTTATCTGTAGTTTTTAGAATTCACCCGTTTTATGGTAATTTTGTAGGGTTGGTGGAGTTCTGAAGATTTTAGGTGCTAAGAAATTTATGAACGAAAGAACCCTACGTGAATTTTTGCTTACATGCCAGTCTAAGGTTAGCTGCTTCTAGAATCTTCCTTCTTTTTTGTGCTAAATTCATCATCATTTGTTGAAATAAACTTGCATGGAACATTCACTATATGATAGCACCCAGGGCTGCAAACGAACCAAACGTACAGCGAACAGTTCATGAACCGTTTGGCGGGAAGTTCGTTTGTCGTTTATTAGAGAAACGAACACGAACAAGAAATTTCATTCGCTTAGTTAAATGAACAAACATGAACAGAGGTCCCGTTCGTTCATTTATGTTCGTGAACGTTCGGTAAGGTGTTCGTTTATGTTCGATTGTGTTCAATAGTTCATTAGTGTTTTTAGCTTTTGTAGTTTATTTAAATACTTCAAAATTCCGACAAGTAAAATATTTAATAAGTGTTAGTGTATTATATATTTTGTTCATGAACGCTTGTTTCTGTTCATGAACGTTCGTTTTCGTTCATTGCCTAAAATTAACAAACGAACACAAACAAGCTCATTTCCTTAACAAACGAACACGAACATAAAATCTCGTTCGGTAGAACAGTTCGTGAACACATATATTTCTTAAAACGAACACAAACTAGGTTTTGTTCGTGTTCGTTTGGTTCGTTTGCAGCCCTAATAGCACCTTGTGTAAGGGTGTCCGGGGCACTCCCCTAAGAGGGGAGTCCCCTCTCTTACGCATAACCAATCCTCGTGTGCCACGTCAACTCCCCTCTTAAACTCCCCTAACACCCCAATTTGATGGCGCCACTCCCCTCTTAGGGGAATTGCTTTTTTTATTCAAAAAAAAAAAAAAAAAAAAATTTCATTGGCTGAAATTGCGGCTGGCCCCACCTCCTCTCTCCTTCTTCTTCGGTGACTTCCCCCCGGTTTCACCTCCTCTCTCCTCCCCGATTTCACTCCCCTCTTGGTTGGCAGCCCCCTTCCCGATCGGCAACCCCCTCCACGTCAACTCCCCGTTCCCCTTTCGGTATGCGCCCCGACCACCCTAACATACAACCTTTCATACCAACCAATATCGTCTGCTTTGGTCACTATGAGCTCACAACTAGTTTTTGGTTGCTCGGGTGGACTGTAGAGTTTTCTTCTCATCCACAGCCAACGCTCCCAAACGCGTTGATGTGAGCCAACCCATTCATCATGACCCTGTATCTCCCTGGACTAGATGAAATTTGTATAAGGTGTCGCGCCTTGAATATCATCGTGTAATTATTATAAAATAATTTTCTTTTGTGCTTTTTTTTTTGTAGTACGGTGGTTTCAGCAAGTTCCCTAGACAATTGCCGGATCTTTACCATTCGTATTACGGATTCACAGCATTCAGCATGTTGCAAGAAACGGGTCTCAACTCTCTTAATATAGAATTGGGTATAAGTACCATCCATCACACTTTGATCTAGTTTTACTCACTTTTTTGATCTTGTATCATTTCTCATGTAATTTTCTTCCAATAACTTATCAACACCCCCACAGTTTGTTTTGCATTATTTAAGCCTGGAGATTTTTGGCTTGTACCATATGCATGAAAAATTGTATGATGTACTACACTAAAAATCAAGAGACAATGATTTGACAAGAGATCTTGTTTGGATAGTCAATTTGTCCCTAGTGTTTGTAGCTTTAAGCTTTGTTTCATATAATTTAAAATTCTTCTGCAAGGATTTTTTTTTTTTTTTTTGGCTAGTACATATTATTTGCTTTAATCACATATTTGTCTCATTTTTTATAGGTGGCAAAGGTTTTTTTTGTTTTGATTTTGCGTATTTAAATTATAGTTATTAGTTCTTAATATTTGGATGGCTTGTTTTTGCTCATAAGTATCTGTTTTATTGCTAATATCCAAGGTTTATTGATTTATACAACACAAGCTTGATTTATACAATACAAGCTCTAAGACCACCCGCAGTGGGGGTTTTTGGCGTTTTCCCCCAAAAAAACGCCCAAGGACCGCCCCCGGGGGCTTTTTTTTCAAAAAAAAAAAAAATCCTCCAAGACGTGCTTTTATCAACACCTTTCTTCAAATTGTTTGGCTAATGGGATCATTCCAAATCAAATATCACTAGTTTTAAATTAAGAAAAAAACAAGAAAATAATAATTGGGTAATCATTGATGGGACATTATTGGGCATTATTCTACTACGCCCATTTTGTGAAAAACGCCCCATAATGTCCCTTTACTGACTTTGATGCCATGTGTTGCACAATGCCAATAGATGGTGACATTATTCATGTGTAGCACTACACATGGTGTAAGCGGTAATCTAAAGTTACTGAAAAAAAAAATGATGGGATATAGTACGGTTTGATAGGGTCTAAATCTGATCAAAAGTGGCAAATGCAAAAAAGGCTATGTGGGGGTTGGTAGACTTTCGGTGAATACCGCATGTGCCATTGTCACGGGTATCTTAGTGGTTGTTTGTTGTTTAGGTAAAAGTCCATCTCATTTACAAACACAAACAAATTCCTAATTTCAAACCTCTTGTTACTTTTCCTAAATGCCTCAAATTAACTCATCTCCACTCTATTCAATTTCATTTTTCAATAACCCCTTCATCTTTTTGTAACTTGTGCAAAAAAATGGTAGTTATAAAAAAAAATCTAACGCTTTAAGGTTGTATGGTGTGGTTTAACTAGAAAGTGCTAGTTAAAGCACCACTACACTATCACATAGACAGTGAGGCTTTAACTAGCCCACCATTTAACAAACACGGAGTGGGCTAATTGAAAAAGGAGTTGAGGTGGCACCACGTGATTGGTTGAAAAAAAAACAAAACAAACAAACTCTCTATCTTTGCCTATCACCCTCATCCAACGCTCGTTAAGGGGTTCACGAAGCCATCTCTAGCGCCCACGGGGCAGTGTGCACTGAGGTGGAAGGGGGCGCTACTCCACACCATGTAGCCCAAAGTGAAACTCTTGTGTAATCTTCAGGGGTAATTTGGTAACTTGCTTTTGATCTTTTACCTTTGTGTGAAGGTGTGATTCATTGTCAATCATTTAGTGGTCCCTGAACTATATGTACTTTTTAATCATGGTCCTTCAACTACAACAGAATTTTAATCATGGTCCTTCAACTACAACTTTACAAGTTCATCTACCTTTCATCATATTGTACACCCTCTATGGATTATAATCAAGTCGATTGCTCGTGTAGATTCCGACATGACTCACGTTAACATCATTCTATACACGATTCAATCGTTTAGTCGTTTTCATAGTCAAAAGATAGGATTTAAAAATAAGTCTAAACATGGTTGCAAAAGTCGCTAGGCGCTCCCTAGTCGGTCGACCGGGGAGTTGAGAGTACTCGGTCTAGGCAGAGAGTACTCGGGGAGTACTCGGACATGTTAAATTATAAAGAAATTACTTTTTGAAGAGTAAATATATGTCAAATAACATAAATTTACTAATATTTATAACAAAATACGTGAAAATGATATTTATTCTTTAAAATGATAGGCATAGAAATAATGTTTTATTATTATTTAAGTCAAACTAGGCCCGAGTTTACCTACTAGATCCAATTCTGGCCGAGGTTGACCGCGTTTGACCGACTTCGAGTAATTAGGCGGAGTCGAAGAAAGTCGCCTCGGCAGCCTACCTTGTAGCGACTACTCGGAGAGTACTCGGCCTTGGAAACCTTGTTTTACAACCATGGGTCTAAACAAAAACACTATAACCTAACTTGTTGATATTCTTTGGATAAAATATAGAGTTAAAAAGTTTAGGTCAATCTTACCTACTAATGCTTTAGACAAATCTTCTTTTAAAAAAAAATAGTCCTTAACTGAAATACGCATCATAGTTACTAATATATAAGACGAATTTACATCGAGATAGTTGGTCCTTAATTTATAACATATTTGTACCCACGCAAGAAATAAATCTTTAGAAAAAAAAGATCCTAAATTTATGATTTATTTTTATAAATGTGATATTCAAACTAATGACTTTTATGTTATACAAAAAAAAATTCCAAACAGTAACAAGTCAAAATAACAATGGCAACAACAACAACAAAACATGTAACTGTCCTAGCAGAATCACACTCAATCTGGGTGTGACCAACTGTCTTTTATAACAAATATGGCTGATTGATTGTACTGTAATGCAAGATTAAAGTCTGTGTTTTCATCATCCACATACATTTTAGTCAACACATAGTTTTAGTTTTACTTTAGTTGTTTTCAGCTCACACAACCTAAAAATCATCACCAACCACCACACTAAGAATAAAGATTCAAGAAAAGCACTTTTTTTTTGGGAGGGGGGTGGGATGTTCTGGAATTGATCATCTTACAAGTTGAAAGTAAAGCAGAAAGCCACTTTCAATAAATTAATAAGAAATAGTGGCAAAATGGGCTTTCCCTGAATTAAAACTTCTACTAATAAAGCTCTAATAGAAAGTTAAACATAATACATACATACACCCATATTATATCACTGATGCAGCTCTATTGTGAAATGAAATTCTTATGAAAATGTGGTCTGAATGTAGGAGGAGAAGCTGCTAAAGGGAGTACCTGTGAAGAGCTTGAAGGACACTGATGAACAATTTCCTTATCTTTAGACACAATTAGTGTGATAAAAGATCCATTTTCATCACCTTTTTTAACAGAACTTTCAACTCCAAATCTTTCAGAGAGTATTCGTTTTTGAAGTTTATCTTCAGCATCTCTCAAGAACTTGAACTTTGGAGGTGGTGAAGCCCAAATCCTGTTGAACTCTGCATCACTTGATGAATAACTCAAGGGGCTAAAGGGTCTATGTGTTGAATCTCTAGGGGTTATTGGTGGAGTCAAGTAAGGTGGTGAAGCAAGTGGAGTGAAAAAAGGTGTGTCAACTGAAAACACAACATCACTCAAACTTCTTCCTCTTGACCCTCTTTTACTCTTATCTTCAGATTCCAAATCTTCCTTTGTTTCTTCTTTGATAGTGAAGAGAAACCTTGGTGGGCCAGAGAGGTTTTGCAGCCTCAAGAGTTCAACTTCAGTTTCAACAGTCATGTCATCACAGTCTTGAACCTCTTGACCAACTGGTCTGAGCCATGATGGTGCTTGTGGTTCATGAACTTGGGTGTCTGTGGTTAGCCCTGTAGAGCTTAAAGATGAAGGCTTTTTCCAACAAAACAAGTATAAAAACTCTCTTGCTGGACTGCTGTAACTTTCTTCAATATCTCTGTTTGATACCCTTTTCTTGCACCATAACAGATAGTAAAGCTCAGCTATAAGAGCTAGCAACAAACACCCAAAAACAAGACTCAAACCAAGTCCTACACTACTTGAAGATCTCATATTTATCTTCAGAAAAAATTACATGATGAGTCTCTCTAGACTTTTCACAAACAGTTGGTGTGCATGAAAGCTTCACAAAGGTTGCAACTTGCAAAATCAGTAGTTGTACCCCTTATCTTTGGCTGATCTGTAGAGAAGCCCAGTGGGTGATGAAACCATATAAAACTTTGGCTCCAAAGATAGGGGTGCCCCAAACTATAAAGTGTAATTTTATCTACAGCTCAAAAGTCAAAACAGAGAAAACTGTGATTTTTTACTTGAAATCAAACTCTTAAATGATTATGTATTATTAAACTCGTGAATATTTTTTATCGTTTTATGCCCACAAAATTAAAACAAGACACATGACCGCCTTTTGTTTTCCTAGGGGTAAAAATAAAAATTCAAATTTTGTGATGTAACATAAAGACAAGATGAAACAATTCCTACATAAAGATATTTTAAATTAGTTTGATAGTGGCATCATGATTCACCAAGCTTAATTCTATCGATTTATTGGACAACCAATATATTTTAAAATGCGAATCGAAATATATACCACTTAAAAAAAATGTGTATCATTTGATTAATCAAAAGAGGGTTCAGGGTTGTAGCGCAGCTTATTTGTTCGTTTACCTGTTGTTTGTTTGTAATTTGTTGTTTTGATTAATGTGGTACGAGAGGGGTAAATTTAGCAAAAAGCAAAAAAAAAAAAAAGATTTTTAGGGTGATTTAACATTTAACAACACTATAAAAAATATCTCCGGAAAACTAACTTGGTTTGATAATTTTTTATTGTCACAAAATAGTAGCCAAGTTTTAAAAGTGTTCTAACTTCTAATTAGGTCACTCGTATCATTTTTTGTTCGAATTAAATAACTTAACATTCGAATCAAACCATGTCCTTTTTTCCATGTATCAAGAAAAAAATAGAGTATAAGATGTTGGGGTCAGATTATTTTAATATATGAAATTATATTTATTAAAAATAAGAACACTTTAATTACATTAAAAATTAAAAAAAAAAAACCAAGTCACAATCCACGTCATCACTCGACGTTAGCATCAAATAAAAGGGAAAAAAGAAACAAAAATCCACATTATCACGGTTATCTATGAAATGGATGAAAAACCTTTAATTTTAATAATAAATGAATGTTGAGTGACCTGATTGGAACACTTTTGAAACTTGAGTAACCTAATTAGAACACTTTAAAAACTTGGTTACTATTCTACAAAGTTATCCCATGATAAATTTATAAGATTGGATAAAATAATGTGCAAAATGAAGAAAAGCTTAATTTATGGTTAGAGAAGGGATGCCCACAAAATCACATGGCATCACATAAGAAAGAAAGTGATGTATCATTCAATACAGTTAAGTTTTGCCCTCTTGTAGACTCTTCACGTCAATGATATTTTTTCTAAAAGGTTTACTTTAAATTTTTGTAAGTGATGGTCTTCTTAGGATTTTTCATGGCAAATTACCATATTTTTATATTTAGCAAACTTAAGTGATTTTTATGAAACTAAAAACTACTGCTGTTAAAAACAAGTGATGATTATTCAGAGTTTCAGATTGAGCCATTGGGGATTTAAGGAATTGAGGGGTTGATATTGGGGTTTAAATGGCTTCTTCTTCTTCTCTCTTTTTGTTATGTTAATACCTATGGCCTATGGGCTTATTCACAAATGACAATTTCCAGAGTATAAAGGTCAGTATTCAACTTTTTCTAAATTTAAAACTCATTGTTTATAGGCGCTATTCATCTTTTTTAGTATATTTCTTACACAATCTTAACTAAAAAACAATATGTAAATGTAACATTTCTCATCCCGTCAACCAATATTGTTTACTTTGTCTACTAGGCAGTGGTGGATCCGGGATTTAAGAGGGGTGCGATTATGATTTTTGCCTAAATAACACAATATATTTTTACATGGGGTGGCCGCCCCCAAGCTTGAATGTAACCCCCCCCCCCCCCCCCCCCACTAGGAGTTGACGGGTTAGTTTTTTCTATTATCCATGTAGAGAATTTCAGAAGGTGACCCATCGTTGGATTACCCCCACTCGAACACAATTAATTGTTGGGGCCTCCTCTCATTCATAATCAATGTGTAAAAAACGCATTGATTTTGAGATCGACAATTGCTTATGAGCTCTATCATATCTATCGTGTATCGCCAATTTGGAATTTGACTTGAGTTTTACAAAAACCCACTTATGGATTCACCATCCTCATTGAGGTTTGTCCTATCATCCTAGCCAGGTATGTCGAATTCGTCTAAGGTGTCTAAAACACCCGTGGTGACTTATCTTCCTCATTGAGGTTTGCCACGCTATCCTGTACGACACAAGAGTGGCTATGATACCATTTATCCCATTCGTCGTTTCATAAGACCCAATAATGTCCATTTTGTCCACTAGTTGATCACAAAAAAAAATTTATTTAACATTAGTGGAAAGTTCCTAGAAGGTCACCCATCCTTGGATTACTCCCACCCAAACATGTCTAACTATGGAGTTATCATCTAATCCACAACAAATGTGACAAAAACACGTTGATAGTTTATGAAGTTGAAAATTCCTTATGGGCTTGGGCTTCACTCTTGTCCACCACCGTAATTGGATTTATGTATTACAATAAATGTTATAGGAGTCCAAAACACACTGAAATTGATAGCATATGACATGAACCTAATCATAAACAAGCTATACTGTAGTTTTTGTTAACAAAATGAATTTTTTTTCATTATGTCTCAGCTCACCTCTTCACCTGGATTTTGGAAAATATCAAATGTTCTACCTAGAAGGAGAAATAAATTTATTTTTACAATCCTACAAAAAAAAAAAAAAAAAAAGAAAGAAACCTATGCACTCGATGTCTGAACAATACTAGGAGCTTCTTGTCTAACCTCTACATCCGAATCAGAATCCAACATGTGTAACAATATTTGAGTTGAAGGTATAGCATCCGTTCGACATATGGGACAAGTCGAATGAGAACACAACCACATATCGATACATGGTACATGAAAAGAGTGTAAACATTCCGGTAAAGTACGTAGCTCTTCATCCTCCTCAAATTCACACAAACAAATCGAACACATGGCATCATCATCGCCACTTCCTCCTTTTGTACCTAATCCCGACCCCTTTTGGTGTTTGTGGGCCGGGATAAGGAGAACCACTGAGTTCTCCAAACTATAGTCGTCCTGGTTATGACTTTGTTGGTGCACATGATGTGGCGGGGTATGATTCCGCCTGCGGTTGCACCAGCTGACGGCGATGAAATGGTAGATCGCCACCAGGACGGCTACCAATGAAACTATGACTAGGAGGGAGATTAGTTTGAGTGTCACCGAGTTATCTTCCATGATGCATAAAGAAATTTTGGTAGAAATTATGTATGATTTAGAAGCCGGCATTTGGAATCTTGATTATGGTTGTGGACATTACAATGGAGCCAATTGTCCCATTTGATGTTGTTCTTATTAGGCATCTATCAAACACATTGACTTGATCAACTAAACTTCTTATGTTGTCTTATTATAAGTATCATATATGAATAAACTATTTTTTTTTTCTTGGAGTTTTATGTTTGTGTTTTTATGACGAAGGAAACATATTACTCTGAACAAAACTGCCAATTATGATGGGATTTTATATATATGTTTTTATTTATAAATAATGCTTACCATAGACTACAGAAATTAGAGTTGTGGCTGATAAACAATTTTCTATAATCTATATATAACTATGTCTAGATGAGTAGATGGTCGGGAGGTCAATTATTATAGTTAAATGTTACTTATAAATTTTTATTGAGTAAATTGCTAAAATCGTCCCTGACGTTTGTTCACATTTGCTAGATCCATCCAAAAAAAGGTTTTTTTTTCTCATAGAAACCACTGAGATTTCAAAAAAGTTGTTAAATCCATCCAAAAAGACTAATACCCTAACAAAACTAACTTGATAGAGGGGTAATTTAGTCATTGTCTTAATATATATAATTTACCCTTAATGGAAAATGCAGCGAAAACATCAAAGCTATTAAAGCTATTGTTAGTGGACTTGAATCAAATCAAAACTTATATCAAATCAGTGGACTTAAATTAAATCAATCCTTCGATTGTTGGTTTCAAGTAGAAGGCAATGTGCTAGCTAGATATTGTGATTTTTTTTAGTTTTATCTTGTTTATGAGATTGCACATCCAAAGGATTTGCTAGTACCAACTTCAATCTTTTCAACAACGGATAAATATTTTTCAATCATCTATTTGGGTGTGCATTATATATTTTCATCAAACATCTATATGGGTCAAACAAACAGGTCTTGAAATTAGTTACAGGTCTGTTAGTTGAAGGCCAGCTAGATAGATTACAGGTCTGTTAGTTACAGGCCAGCTGATATGGGTCAAACAAACAGGTCTTGGAACAACTTATGATCAGCTGTAACGCAGGTGTTTAACACACCACTGTCGCATCATGCGTTGTTGTAAACGGATACATCGTTGTTTCAAAGAATTTCTATTGACATAATTGAACGAACACAAATGAACAACGATGTATCCGTTTTACATTTATTTGTAAGTTGTAACCACTCATTGCGTTTTGAACGAACATTCGAAGTTATATATCCACCACTGCATTTTCAATACCTATTCAACTCATAGAAAGACACTACTGTCATGAAATGTGGACACACAATGCACTCTAAATGTTGTAACGAGATGATAAGCCGTAATAAGTAAGTATTTCTATGATTCTTTGGTTCATGTATTTATCTTTTTGCATTTTTACTAAAATTTAATTCTTTTTTTTTTTCAACAGATTCTCCTATCCTATATGCTCCAAGTCAGTAATGGATATGTCTATGATTTGGAGAAGACTAGATGAGGAGGCGAGTCTAGTTAATCATTTTTATGGGATATCTTCGTTGTAAACGGATACATCGTTCAATGAGGTCGTAGCTTCAAAAATTGGGTTTTATGATTTTGTTTATAAAAGGGTGGGGGGCAAGATATAACTGTTAAAAAAGGGTAAATTAAATATATTAAGACAATGACTAAGTTACCCCTCTATCAAGTTAGTTTTGTTAGGGTGTTAGTCATTTTGGATGGATTTAGCAACTTTTTTTAAACCTTAGTGGTTCCTATGAGAAAAAAAACCTTTTTTGGATGGATCTAGCAAATGTGAATAAACGTCGGGGTCGATTTTAGCAATTTACTCATTTTTATTTTACAAAGTTGGTTGTAACCATGGTTTAAAAATCGCTTATGCAGAAATAGAGTAGAATTTGGATTGGTTGATATGGAGAATTTCCGCAATGAATAATGTTGCATTGTACATCCATATAAGGCTGAGGGTGTGGTTTAAAGCCTCTAAGGGCTTTATAGTGTCATGTTAGAGCCACATCAGCGTCATGTCACATAGAAGGCTTTAAAGTATCTCCTTTAACTTGCATCCAATGGTCTAAAGCCCCCCTATTAAAAAAATACAAAAAACAAAAATAAAGAGAAAAAAAATGATTGGCTGAAAACAATGGCTAAAAAAAATAAAGGATCGACCCCCCCCCCCCCCCAAACCCCCAATTGGCAAGCAAGGGATGCGTAGGTGGCGCTAGGGGGCGCTAACGACGCTGAGGTGGCCAGAGGCGGTATACCCTGCCCTAAAGGTAACTCATTTGGGTCTCCTATCTCTCTTTGTATATTTTGTAATAAAAATTTTAATTGATTTACAAATCAACCCATTTATTTTTTAGTATAGCCTCACACACAACATCTTTCAAACACATTTTATTTGTTGAATAGAAATCCTAATTATTTATGTGTCATGTGAAAAACTATCACGATAAAAGTTTAAGAAGGTATGCTTTGTTTCTAGGAAAATTCTAGAGACTTTGGGTTATGAAATTGTCGATTGAGGCTTTTGACTTTGGGTTGTTAAATAGACGTTGCCTTTGGGTTGGATAAAACCTAAAAAAAAACACAAAAACAAAATCAAGGCTTTTGACATTGGGTTGTGAAATTACGATTAAGATGAAGTTTTTTTTAGCGTTAACTTTGATTTCGACTATTATTAATGTTTGGTTTCAACTAAAGTTTTAGTTGTAAACTTGTATTTTGTTAGTTTCAAAATAAAACTTGTATTTGTTTCCAAGTTTATTGCATAAAGAAAACAAACATTGGACGAATAAACAAAGATTGAAAAGTGAAAACGATCAAAAGGAGGAGAACTATGTAGACCAAAAGGTCATATCACTTGTACTAGTCAAAGTTGCATAGAAACGACCACACAGGCACGATTAAAAAGTCTTTCACACAACTTATTTCTGAAAACAAATGATGTCAAACATAATCTAAAATCGAGACTTGGCGATTATAGGGTTAAGATGAAAAGTACCATAAGCAATGTTAAAGTGCAAAAAGAAAGGACAACTCATTTAAAGTTTAAGCAATCGCGGAGACAGGATTGAGAACAATCGTAGTAGATGATGGTGCCTTTGATTATTTCAGAGTAAAAACATCAATTTTAACGAGATCATGTAACCAAACTCATTTATTTATATAAGTTAAATGGAATTCTAATCAACTCATTGTGAACCTATTGACGGGTTAAGATTTATTTAGACTCTAGGTTCGTCTTACAAAATATTTGTTTCTTTTTTTGTATTTTATTATATTTATAATGGAATAACTACTTTATCAATCATGTTAAATAAATTAACTCAAACATGAGTTGTATGATTAAATTGGTACACATATCAACCAAACATGCACATGAGAAATCTTACCGTCAGTTTATAAAACAACAAAAACATAGATTAAAAAAATAATAATACAATTAAAAAATACATATTACTCTATATAAACAACTAGTTTTTGCCCCGCCCGCGTTACGGGGCAATAAGGCAAATATTTCTCTCTCATAACATGTATGTCTGTACAGAGGGCAAAATCGGAATTATATTTTGAACAGGAGGCGAAATCATGATTTTAAACTGAGAGCAAAATCATAATTTTGAGCTAGGGGCAAAACATAATTTTATTTTTAACTGTGGGAAAAAACGTAATTTTGAGCTGAGGGCAGAATTGTAATTTTGAGCTAGAGGAAAAAACAACATTTTATTTTTAACTGGGGGCAAAAACGTAATTTTAAACGGAGGGCGAAACCGTAATTTTAAACTGGGAACAAAATTAAAAAAGAGTTTTTGAACCAAGAGCAAAAGCGTATTTTGAGCTAGGGCAAAATTATAATTTTATTTTGAGTTGGGAGCAAAAACGTAATTTTAAACGAAGGACGAAAACGTAATTTTAAACTGGGAATAAAATTAAATAAAAAATGAATTGGTCCAATAGGGAAGTGACAGGCAGCTAATAAATTTGAGCTAGGGGGAAAACATAATTTTATTTTGAACTGGAGGCAAAAACGTAATTTTGAGCTGAGGGCAGAATCGTAATTTTGAGCTAGAAGGAAAAACAACATTTTATTTTGAACTTGGGGCGAAACCGTAATTTTAAACGGAGGGCGAAACCGTAATTTTAAACTGGGAACAAAATTAAAAATGAGTTTTCGAATCGATGGCAAAAACGTAATTTTGAGCTAAGGGCAAAATTATAATTTTATTTTGAGCTGGGGGCGAAAACGTAATTTTAGGTAGGGGCAAAATTATAATTTTATTTTTTAGCTGGGGGCAAAACCGTAATTTTAAACGAAGGACGAAAGCGTAATTTTAAACTGGGAATAAAATTAAATTAAAAATTGGTTTGTCCAAGGGTGGGGGAAATCTTGTCCAATCACATAATGCCCAATAATGCCTTTTTTTTGGTTTGGGCGTTTTATAAATCACGCCGGGTGGGGGAAATCTTGTCCAATCACATGTGAGGTTACATTATTTGGCCAATAGGATTTTTTAATGTTTTTATTTTATTTTATTTTACTACAAAACATAATGCCCAATAATGCCTCATCCCCACTACATTCATTTTAGAAAACGCCCAATAATGCCCCATGCCATATGGCGCAAAACGCCCAAGGGTGAATATTGCCCACTACGCATGGTCTTAGGGAAATATCATTAAGAATATACATATTAGAGATAACTTAGGTAAAATTAATTAATGTTAACGAGTCAAAAAAATCATAGGAGGCAAATCATGTGAAAAAAAGATTACGTACACCAAGAAAAGTAGTCACCAAATATATTTTTTTTATTAAATCCATTCAACCCGTGTAATAAACGAGATTTTTTAAAAATATAACATTTCTATTTTTTACCATATAAAATTATATTTATGCAACTCGTGTAATACACGGGGTTTTTTAAAATATAACTTTTTTATTATGTAGTATATAAAATTAGATTTATTCAATCCATATAATACATAGAGTTTATAAAGATATAACTTTTTATTGTTTGATATATAAAATTACATGTGCTTAACCCGTATAACAAATGAGATTCTTAAAAATGTAACTTTTTTCATTATATAATATATAAAATTAAATTTACTTAACCCGTATAATACACGGGGTTTCTAAAAATACAACATTTTTTTATTATTTAATATATAAAATTACATTTATTCAACCCATATAATAAACGAGATTTTTAAATATATATTGTTTTATTATTTGATAAATAAAATTGTATTTATTCAACCCGTTTAATAAACAAGAATTTTAAAGATATATATATATATATATATATATATATATATATATTATTTGATATATAAAAATACATTTATTCAACCCGTGTAATACACGGGGTTCTAACCTAGTGTTCTTATGCCACGTTTCTGTGTAATTCACGTGGCACCGCCCACTTCAATAGCTGTCTTCAATCAGCTTCCTTTTCCCCATTACCTACACCAACACTGATAATAGAGAGAGAAACTCAAGCTTCCGAAGGAAACCAACGACTTCTCCGACATTCTTAATCGGTGTAACCATTCGGCTGGAAAAAAGAGTAGACAACCTGAGAATAGGTTTTTAGCAAGGCCTGAACTCCGACAATGGCGATAGCGGGGACGGAGAACTGCTACCAACGGCAGCGGCGTAAGTGAAAAAAAAACAAGAAGAAAATTCAGTGTTGTGTTGGCTTGGGGTACCATCGACGCAACAAAAGAGAGGGGTATGAGAGTTTCTAATATTTGTTTGGATGCTTATTTTATGCTAAGGTAAGTGAAAATACCTTATAATATAATTCCTTAAAAGTCCAACATGCTGATTATATTCATGTATCTTAAAACTATGATTTTATTGTATTGTGTTACTAATATGAATTAGTTGTTGGTGATATGGTCGACATATGTAATTACTCACCAACCGTAACAATAGGAGTAATTAACGTACGGTGAATTGTGATAATTTAGAATGTTGATTCCATATGTAAATAAATTCCTTATATGAATTCTTGGTCTAGACTCTATTAAGGAAAAAATAAATTGGTTAAGTCCTAGACCATTCTCATTGGATTACTTTGATAATCTAGGAGAATTTTCTGAATAAAGTTTGTTTGAATTGTGTTGATTTATAAAATTATGCATCAGTTAGGGTTAAATGACTCAATTTGTTAATACTTGATTACCTGAGAATTTAAAATGGTTATCATGTGTATGGATGATACGGATTACCATTTTTTTATTCGTATAGAACATTGACTTCGATCGAAGAAGTACTAAAATTATGCTAATTTTAGCTATTCTGATCTATGTATTCAGGCATAATCGATTGGTTTATGGAAGAAGTACCAAAGAGATAGAGGCAGTCTATCTTCTAATTTGTATAACCAGTGACGATGCCCGATTAAGTTTATTTTATGTTTTTTGTTTGATATTATTTACGTAGAAGTTAATAGAAAGTTGAGTTTTTTTATTGGGACATGGTTTAGGAATATTGATATCTAATGAGCCTCTGTTAATTATGAAGGTTTGATTGAGAACTATAGGGGGCAGAGGAGATGATGTTAATCCGAACATTACAGCGATTAATGCAGCCTATTATTATATAAATTTTCAGGCCTTTGATTTGGCAACTTGTAAGTTCATCTCATATGTCTAAATGATTCATATGTTAAATCACCAATGATAGGCCAGTTTCATGCTGAATTTCAGGTGAAATATGAACTTTAGCCGCCATCTTCGCAGCCGACTTAGCTTTCACAGCTGGCTTCGCGCCTTCAAAACCGGCTTTCTGTCACACCCCAAATTTCCACGTGTTACCGGTGGGCCCGGTAGGGGAGTAACGTGACGTGGTTGGCAACATCATAGTCAAACAACACAATATATAAATGCACAGCGGAAGCAAAAGGATAAATATATTACAATCCGAAATAGTGTAACATCAAAGTATTACAACGGAAGTAAAGGATCCACAGGCGGATCGAAAATAAAATAACACTGTTCAACAGACTTTAGGCATCTAAGCTTGCGAGACTCTTTATTGAAGCTAGGAGTAGCCAGCCGATTCCGATTAGTACCTGCACTTAGCCTTTTTGGGAAAATACGTCAGTTTACACTGGTAAATACAATCAACCGACTCATTTTGAAAAGGTTTTAAAATGATTGATTTGAATGCACAAGGCACAAATAATATTTTATAACTTGGGATAATTATTTAAATATATAAACTTGTAAAGGATTTACATGTTCCTTATGCGTTCAGTAGCCCGGATCGAGCCGGGTTAAAGATTAATGGACACACCACTTTATTTATGAGACACTGACAGGTGTACGCCTACACCTGTGTGCTAAGGTCGTGGCCATTTCGTAAAATGATGCCAGGGATATCTGGGACAACGGTCATTAACCCCCAAAGGCTTTAAGCAAACAAAACAATTTAAACGAAACATCTCAATACTTTAACCATCATACAATTAAAGATTCAATGTCCGACCAAGCGGTATTTTATATACCGTACCCCAAGCCCGTATAGGGAAATAAGTTAAAAGTATTTACCAGTGTAAACTGACGTATTTTCCCAAAAAGGCTAAGTGCAGGTACTAATCGGAATTGGCTGGCTACTCCTAGCTTCAATAAAGAGTCTCGCAAGCTTAGATGCCTAAAGTCTGTTGAACAGTGTTATTTTATTTTCGATCCGCCTGTGGATCCTTTACTTCCATTGTAATACTTTGATGTTACACTATTTCGGATTGTAATATATTTATCCTTTTGCTTCCGCTGTGCATTTATATATTGTGTTGTTTGACTATGATGTTGCCAACCACGTCACGTTACTCCCCTACCGGGCCCACCGGTAACACGTGGAAATTTGGGGTGTGACAGGTTGGTATCAGAGCCAACATTGAGTGAATTAAACACTATCTTTTTGTGTTTAATCTCAATGACACATTAGCACATACCTTGACCTTCTGAGTCTAGACTTAACATAGGAATATTCTCAATCCTTATCTGGAATTTCTGCTTCCAAAAATTTTTATATTTTGGATACGTCGCCAAGCGAAGAAGCCGTAATAATAATTCTCCACACCAGGAGCCTTGATTTGCTGACCTTCGTACAGCAGCTAGGACGAAACATGCAACCAAGGAGAAGGCATTCAGAAATAAAATGAAGAAGAAACTCCTTTTGCTAAAAATCGTTTCCTTAATAGTCCTTATAAGGACATAATTACCTTTCAGTTCCTTCGAGGGCAACACTATTCCTTTCAAGTCCCGTCTAGGGCACATCGGTATTTTTAATTTTATAGTGGAATAATTAACTTTAAATTTCATTCAGACATTCCTTTTATAAGATCTACCTTTATATAAAATGGCAAAATCTAAAAAGGACGAGACCTAGCCACGCAATATTTTGAGGCAGAGCAAAGATGGTAGTTCCATAATTAGATTCAGATCCATATTTAACACCTCAATTTAGGATTGTTCTGCGTTAAATATTAATAAGAATCTTACGAGTGAAACCTAGCCTTCGGGTCATTTTAAGGCCGGGCCATGATGGTAAGACCTGTTTAAAAGATTCGAATCCCTGTTAACATCTGTAAATATGTTAACACTCCTGACAGACGTGATTCATTAAAATCACACACGTCATTCTTATTAATGGATTCTTCAAAAGATTCCTAACCCAATGTAATGATCTCTGAATCATGGGTTTAGATCATCACTTGAGATGATCACATTTTGACCATACGTGGTAATATAGCGCCTACAGGCCCTGTTCATTTTCATATGAACCAAAAGACAGTGGTAGTGATGACTCCCTGTCAGATAAAGGTAATGAACTAGGTTCAAACCTTCATGCTTTGATTCTCTGAAATCATAGCTTATAATTTATAAATGTCCTTGTGACTAGGCCTGTCGTGCCAGCAATACCTTCATGCTTTGATTCTCTGAAATCATGGTTTATAAATTAAACTTGTCTACGCGACTAGGCCATTTGTGCTATTACTAACTTATAAATTAGGATTCATGATAAAAATCCTGAATAAAATAAATATCATTCCTTTCCTGCCAATATAGATATTAAAAGAGAATCTTAAAAGGTTTGACCTAGCTTAAATGTCATTGGAGACCTAGCTAAGATGGTAAAATCTGTTTAAAAAGAGATTCAGATCCTTGTTAACATCTGAAAATGTGTTAACACTCTCGACAACCGTGATGCGATAAAATCACACTTGTCATCCTTATAATAGGAAGTTTCCAAATCCCTTAGTTAGCGTAAATGATCAATAGGAATCTTGGCTGTTAGACGTCGAAAATGATGTACGCATCAAAACATCCATTTGGGATGTATATATACGAGTAAAGATGAATACATGAAAAAGATAGTTTTATTTCATAACTTCTTGTCAAGACAATGAACTATGAAATTTTCCGACCCAAAGGAATCATCGATTATGTTTTAAAATTTCCCTAGTGACAAGGCCTCTGGGCCATCATAAGTCCTTTGGAACAAGCCCTTGTGCTATATATAAAAGATGTCAGTATGACATTGGCAGTCGTGACTTATGTCCCCTGTCTAATAAATATGAAGGATTATATTCCGCTTAAATGCCAAAGATGGTTTATTTAAACTTAGGCAAAACATAATCAAATAAATTAAATTCTATCTATTGGCCTATATGGTTTAATTGCGCCATGGCTATTTATTCATCAAATTCGACAATTCACTATATGATTAAACAAATTGTTTCTACTTGGATAGTAACCTTCAAAGCTTCACCATGGCTGACTCCTCTGAAGCTCACCATCATCCAGTTAATCAGAATGATGAAGTAAGACTGAACTTAACAAGAACTGAGTTACAGGCTATGTTAAATACGGCCATAAATAACGTTGTGGATCGCGTGCTGAGGGATCACAAACGAAAGGGCAATGATACCCCAATTCAAGGTTGTAAAAAGGGTAAGACCGGTTCAAACTATAACCAGTCCAAGCCAAAGGAGGCTAAACCCGAATGTAAGAATTGCGGGAAAAAGAGGCACTTCAGTAAATGTATATATGAACAGATCAGGGGATGTGGTATCTGTAAAGAGATGAATCACAAGACCCATGAATGCAAGAAATTGAAAAACAACCAACAGTCGGGTGAAAAACCCAGATGCAAAATCTGCAAGAAACAGCACTTCGGGAAGTGCAGGTATGGATCGAACTCGCATACACAGTCGAGAAATTTTGCATGTGGGATATGCAAGTCCAAGGGGCATAAGACCTTGGACTGCAAGAAGATGGAGGACGCAACCTGCTATGGTTGCAATGAAATAGGGCACATCAAAACTAACTGCCCTAATAAAACCAAGAAGTCTGGCGAGGCTAAGAAGACCAAAACCGAAAACTCCCAAATGGATACTCAAGAGGCTATCCCAGATGACAAGGTCACAACAGGTACTTTCTATATCAATAACGCTCATGTTAGAGTATTATTTAATTTTGGATCAGATAAGTCTCTCATAAGACCATAAACTTAGCAAACTTTTAGAAATTTTTCCCTGTAAGAACCCCAGATGTTAAGTATAAGGTAAAACCTTCAGGCAAATCATAAGAACCATTTCTTTTGTTCTTATCAGAAACCTTCAGTCGTAGAATTTTAAAAGTATCCTTTCTCTAAAAGGAAGTGCGACTGTGTACATAGTAGATATCTCTTTAATCTCTATCGATTCCGAATACCAGATGGTTTGATGAAAGCGCCATATGAGGATTGGTGTATCTTAATAAATTCCAAAGATTGTTTCCATGCCTGATCAGTATGGAGATTTAATGCATGGGACCATAAAGATATTCCGAGAGGTCATATGGTACTAAAGTCAACTAATGGTATTCAAAGGAGATATCCAGAATGGAATTGTCCAAGTAAATCTTCCCGATTAAGGAGTTCTTGGACTCATAACATAAATGTGTCACTTAATTGACACAAACAATGGTGGATGAATTGGAGCCTGAGATTTGTAAAAATCTCTGTAAACTTCTTTTACCTTGATTATCTTCTCCTAATATTACCCTGTTTACCCCTGAGAGGCAGGTAGAGTTAAGGTAAATTCCGTTTAAGGCTGTGTTATTATGAAATCTCCAAGACGGTTAGTACCGTCATTGGAAGAATCGAAACCCTGATTAACTAAGTTTAAAATAGAGGGTTCATATAGCCTAACTCAATATCCTGGGAATCCGGTATAGTTAAGTATGAAAGACGGTTCATTTTGCTTATGAATTATCACCGCAACCCTAATTAGGCAACGATTAAGAATTTGCCATCAACTGCCCAGGATCGTCGATCTGTTCGACTAACGGCAAGGATTAGCTATTCCCTAAACATTAGCTAAGCAGTGGTTGGAATAACCATCTCACCTTAAAAATAAGTTTTTCTATAATAATTGATATGTAAGTATTAAGGCTACTCCTTTGGAGACCTTGTATAGATGGAATGTTAAATGTCTAGTGTTAGATAGAGAATTGGTAAGTCCAATTATCAAGATCTGAAAGTTGCCTGGGGGACAACAAATAAGATTATACAAATCCATAATCGATGTAGGTTGCCAGTATACGGCAAGAAATCAAGGAGTTATGAAAATAGCAAACTTCCTAAGTTCTTGTTAAGGAATATGGTTTAACAAAAGATATCACCCAGGAAGGGTGTACCAAATTTGCTAAATTATCAGGCTAGTTAAGCTCTGAATGTATGGAAACCATTCGAAGGAAATCGAATAATATCAGGATCAAGTAGCTTGTAAGCTAAAACCTACTTAAGGAGTTTGACTGAGCTCGCAATACATTACACACTAGTGACTGGAGGATGTGTTCCGCCAATAAGTCAAGAAGTACTATCACATAATGATATGCAGAATTTTGATGTGATGAGCATCCTGTATCGATTGAGGATCGACAGGTCAAGAAGCTCCAAAAAGGATACATACGCCTAATATAAGAGTCATTTTGGGCGCTTGGAAAGACTCCAGATATGCTGTAAAAGTTAAGTCCATTATGCGACAAAGAGTACTTCCAGCATTTTAACAAATCTCGAGGTTGAGATTTCTTTTAAGGGGGTGAGGATGTAACACCTCGAAAATTTACGTCCTATAATGTCTTGACACGTGTCATAACCCTTGAACGTGTGAAAGAATGTTCTTGAAGGACTAAAGTTGACAAACAATGAAACTGTGTAAATATAAGGGTTCAAAGTGTCAAAAATGAATAAATATACTTTACAATAACCCTACATGATGTTTATAACCTTAAACGAATAGATCATGGATCATACGAAGCGAATTGTGAAAGAAAGTGAGAGATTACAAACTACAGGGGTTAAATGTGTCAACATGTTAAGATATACCTCTGAGTGACCTTATAGCAAACCCGAAGCCTTGTAACGATTAATTATGCTCACTAGAATGCACCATAAAAATTTCACCAAGTTTCGTTGCCGTATGAGATAGTTGTGATAAAATTCATGTGTGAGGGTTAGAACCGTCAACAGTGAAAATTAGGGCTTTTCGGGCGATCACAAAGTTACCCGAGGACTTCACAAAGATGGTATAAGTCTTGAAGCCCTTATAAATCAATTTAGAGGGTTTATAATGCAAGAAACAAGGTGAAAGCGACATTTAGGAGGACCGGGGACTGAAAATGCAATAACTGAAAACTTGAAACCTGAAGACATGTCCCAGGCGGCCCGCGTTGAGATCTGTCAAACGGGAGGCGGGCCGCGTCCGACCTGCAGATGCAGAAAAAACCCACAGGTGGCTGTATCAGCCTTGTAACCGACTTAAACTTCAAGATTTCGATTCTATGGGCTGCCTAAAGTGGTTTATAGCCTATAGAGGACATATGTACTGATCCTTGAACATTGGTAGACTCATTTGGCATCCATCTAATATGATCAAAGTTCATATATAAGTCACAAAGTGGCAACATACAACCACACTTCATTTCTGAACATTTTGAGGAGCACAAGAGCTGATATAAGACTTCCAAATCATCCATTAGACTTGTGTAAGTGTCCTCAACCTTCCTTGTTTAAGTTTTGATTAGTTTTTAGCCTAGAAATCAAACCGTCGTAACTACGGTTTGACTTAACGATAAAACACAAACGGTCCAGAGTTTTGTCGAATCGAAAGTTGTTATAAGTTGGTAATCATGTGGGCTTTAAACCCTTAAAAGGGCACCCACTGATTCCAATCCTAACTAGGTCGTTTGTCGAGTCAAACGTTGTCCGAAAAAGTCAACAGAAATGTAATATTCGATTTAACGCATGATTAACGATGTAAAAGGCGTATCACCTATTTTATCATTCATATAACCTGATAATAAGCATAAAAACTGGTCTAAGCTTGTTTGATTCGACAACTGTCTGTTTTGAACCGATTCGGAACCGAAAGACGCAAAAGTTTGACTTTTGCTTTGACCTCAGTTCTGACCCGGTTTAGATAGGTATAGACATGCCTTAAAGTTCCATTAGGACCTAGTTACATGTGTGTATAACCCTCTGCGTTTATACCACATAAATCCTTAATTGTCCGACGTTTCCGTTAATCGCCTAAATATTGACCGTAATGCCCTTATGACTATAAAACGAGAATTTTGGAAATGTGAAAGTACAATAATCTTAGTTACCGATTTTTAAACATGTCTGTAAATTTTCACATCATTCGGAGGTCTAGATTAGGAGTTATGCTTAATGACGTAATTATAACGCTTCTTAGTAATTAATCGGCGTCATTAGCGTAAAGCCTATCTAAACCCCATTTTTGACACCAAACCTTTTACCCACTGATGTAATATAATATTTTGGGATTTTTGAAGATTTTTAATTATTTTTAAACTGATCATAAGCTAGGATTATCGCCTTAATTCGGTAAATACCGAATATGCCCTTTTCGGCCATAAAATGAGTTTTACAAATCCTTTTGACACCAATCCAATTGATACTGATTTCAAATAACAAACGAAGTGTTTTGAACCTTCTAAACTGACCTGGAAACTCAGAATACTATTTTAACCCGTAAATCGCTTAAAATGGCGTTATACGCGTATTAAGCGCATAGTAAGGGCTTAAAACCATTTTGCCACATAGGACTTAACATCAACTGTTATACCAAGTTAAAATAAACTATTTTACTGATTTATTCAGACCCGGATCAGAGAAGCTTAATTGATCCCTTTTATAATCTTTAAAATGACCAAAATACCCCTGGGGGGCTTATTATGAGATTAAACTCGTTTTGGGCATAATGGAAGGTATCCTACTGATATCACATCATATTTAAGGCATGTTAATTTAGGAAACCTGTTTAGGACTCTTATGGTTACCCGTTACGCTTCATACGCGTTCGGTTCGGTTTATGTAACTAGTTTACATAAATTAGCCGAAACGGGTCAAACCTTATCGGTTTTATCTCAAAATCCAGAATGTGTATAATATACCCATATTATACAAGTCTCCGAACTTGTCGGGTCTAAATCACATTCTATTCCAGTCTTCGCTTTATCATGCGTTTGAACCGTATCTTCTTTTTGAAAACTAATCGGTCTAAGTCAAGGCTTAATAAAAGACCCGTTAGGATTCTAATATGTTATTTAAAAACCTTCGTTCCAGATTTAGGAGCCCAGTAAAAGCTATCTGTACTTGCTGATTTGATACGGCTGGGATTGAATTTATATTTAACTCAGGTAAATACTTTTAACTTATTTCCCTATACGGGCTTGGGGTACGGTATATAAAATACCGCTTGGTCGGACATTGAATCTTTAATTGTATGATGGTTAAAGTATTGAGATGTTTCGTTTAAATTGTTTTGTTTGCTTAAAGCCTTTGGGGGTTAATGACCGTTGTCCCGGATATCCCTGGCATCATTTTACGAAATGGCCACGACCTTAGCACACAGGTGTAGGCGTACACCTGTCAGTGTCTCATAAATAAAGTGGTGTGTCCATTAATCTTTAACCCGGCTCGATCCGGGCTACTGAACGCATAAGGAACATGTAAATCCTTTACAAGTTTATATATTTAAATAATTATCCCAAGTTATAAAATATTATTTGTGCCTTGTGCATTCAAATCAATCATTTTAAAACCTTTTCAAAATGAGTCGGTTGATTGTATTTACCAGTGTAAACTGACGTATTTTCCCAAAAAGGCTAAGTGCAGGTACTAATCGGAATCGGCTGGCTACTCCTAGCTTCAATAAAGAGTCTCGCAAGCTTAGATGCCTAAAGTCTGTTGAACAGTGTTATTTTATTTTCGATCCGCCTGTGGATCCTTTACTTCCGTTGTAATACTTTGATGTTACACTATTTCGGATTGTAATATATTTATCCTTTTGCTTCCGCTGTGCATTTATATATTGTGTTGTTTGACTATGATGTTGCCAACCACGTCACGTTACTCCCCTACCGGGCCCACCGGTAACACGTGGAAATTTGGGGTGTGACACTTTCACAGCTGGTTTCACTTTCGCAAACGGCTTGGCTTTAGCAGTGACACGTTTAGCAGTGTCTGAATCAGAAGTCGTGTCTGAAAAATGATTACAACAGTTTGCATAGTCAACCTTATTTTCAGGTAAAGCAACTTTGTTTATGCAAGGTTAGTGTTTATGCAAACGAGCTTCTTTTACAGTTAATCAATTTGATTTGTGGTGTTTTTTCCTAAATTTAAACTATGTGATTGATTTCTAATCACATACTTTCCTGTATGAAACTCTATGTTGCAATTTCTCTATTGTGTGCCAATTTATGATATGATTTAATGTGTCTATTGATGTGGTGCCCTAATGTTTAGTGCAGGCATAACATAAATTTTGGGAGAAGAGCTCGATTGTTGTTATAATCAAGCTTTATAAGTCACTAATTTTGCACCCAATTGAGCAAAGGTGGGTATATATATACTAATATTTACTACGTTCATATGAAATGGACTTTCTTCTAATTATCACAAATAAGCAAAACACCATGCCCCATTGATATGAATTGTGGTTCTAGGTAGAAGCAAGTATGTTGATCGTCAAGTGCATAGCCATCTTTAAGAGGTTTGACCAGGTAAGCAAAAATATTACTGCAAGTATGGTTGTTTATATGAAGGCGTGTATGTGTTTGAGTGCGTGCATTTTCAAGAAATCGAGTACTTGCAGGTGGTGCTGGTAGTGGCGAACTCATTGAATGGGCTGGATATATTAATGGAGCTTGCTTCTTTGGCGTCTCACATTAACATCAATAAGGTTTGGTAAACATGTATTGGGTTTATCATTGTTGGTGCTTTTATAATTTTAAACGACATTCAAATTGTTATGTATCTTAACATGTTGCATTGCAACAGGAAGCAATGTTATGACTGTTGCACATGGTTTCATGCAACCTACAAAAATTATGGTAGTGTTATAAATCAGAAATGACGATATGGGGACAACCATTTCAACAGGATAAAACATTCATGGGTATGGGTATTAACAAACTATGCAAGTAAAGTTGTGAAAATATGTATGCTAACTTTTACATAAACTGATTATAGATTTTGTAATTACCTTTCATATGATTAGTATTATTAAATAGTGTTTATACTTTATATATGTTGTGGCTTAATTTGTAAGCCCCTAGCCGCAACGAGGCAAGGCTTACATCTAGTTTTATACAAAAACAAAAAGATAATCTTCAATAAAAAAAGAGAGAAAAAAAATGAAGAAAGGAATGAGACTTGAGACTGGGTATATAGGTCCACATCCGGCCCGTACCACATGTAATTGGACCTTTGCTCAAACAGACCTCATCATCGTTGTCATGTTAAACGGTGTCTCCCTATGCTTCACACAATGTCTAATTGATTATTGACATTTACTAAATAGGATTAGGTTCAAGAGTGAACACTAACATAGTTTGCGAACTGAGTGAACTAATCCTGACCATACACGTGTGTAGATCAATGGCCATGATTTGATGTTGAAATACACTAGTGTATTTTACGATTTGATGATGAGATTCTGGTCATACACGTGTGTAGATCAATGGCCAAGATTTTTTCACTTAGTTCGCAAATACACTAGTGTTCACGCTAGAACCCCACCCTTACTGAATAAATCTAACTTAAAATAAAAAAAACTTTAAAAGATTTCAAATAATGTAATATGACATTTTCTCATTCAACCTAATAAATTTTATTTATATTTGTTTAATATTAATAACATCATTTATCTTTATCCTTATCTTTATTTAATAAATAACTGACACATTACATTTTCTTCCTCAATCTTTCAATAATATTATTTTAGGGTAAACTTCCGTTTTGCTCCTTGTGGTTTGGTCATTTTAACGGTTTTGCTCCAATAGTTTAAAAATAGCCATTTTCCTCCCTGATTTTTCTAACTTATCTTCATTTTGCTCCCAGCCTCTAACTCCATCAGGGAGGAAACTGGCGACAAACTCGAAAGATTAGGGAGCAAACTGGCGACAAACTCGAAAGATCAGGGAGAAAAATGGCTATTTTTAAACTATTGGTGCAAAACTGTTAAAATGACCAAACCAAAGGGAGCAAAACGGAAGTTTACTCATTATTTTAATATCTAAATCTAATATCAAATAAATAATTAATATATCTGAAATAATATGAAAAGAATTAATTCATAAATATTAAACTAATCAAAAGATAAAAAATAAATTGAAACCATATCGTGTATTATGCAGATAGGGTGGGAGTTGGCTACAAAATCTATTTTTCCTACAAAGTGTAAAAAGTCATAAAACACCATAATCTCAACCATAAAACACACTCAAAACCCACAAATAACAAAGTGAAGATTACTAAAACGCTATATTTGTGGGTTTTGTGTTGTGTTTTGGATGATAAGGCTTTGATTATCGAATGACTAACATTCGTGTGTTTTATGTTGATTATCATGTTGTGTTTTATATTCATACTTCTACGATGGTGTGTTTGAAGTTTTTATGGACTGTTAGGGTTTGGATATTGTGTTTTAGTGATCTTCACTCTGTTATTTGTGGGTTTTGAGTGTGTTTTATGGCTAAAATTATGGTGTTTTATGACTTTCTACACTTTGTAGGAAAGATGGACTTTGTAGCCGAACCTCACCCTATGCAGATAAAAAATAAGTATTTAACTGTTAACTAGAGTTTACTCTATTAATATATAATAAATAATATATAATAGTTTATTCAACTTTTACAAAAATAAAATTTTTAACTTTTTTTTAATTTGTAATTCATGTTGTACCTCATGTATAAGGGTTTTTTTTTTCATTTCTAACCCAAAATTTTTCTTCATTTGTAGTTTAGACCCTTTGTTTTTTTACTTTTAACCCGAAGTTTTTCATCTTTTTCAATTTAACCCCAACTCTTTTTTAATTTCTATTTTGGTCCACCATACTTTTCATCTTTCCCAAGTTTTTCGTTTCATTCTAAATTTTGTGAGTTAACACACGGCAACATGCATGTGGGGTTCAACATTTTTTCGTATATTTTTTTCCCATTTGACTGGCCCGCCGCAACACATCTATCTTTCTCCGTTTGATAAATTCGTCGCAACGCGCGGGCCCTGGATTGACTTAATTATTTTTCTATGTTTTACGCTTCGGTTTAGTTTCTCAGCAACGAGCGTGAGTGATTCAAAGATTTTACGTTTGCTTTTTTACTCGGCATTATTTTTTCCGTTTTTATTTATTTGGTTTTTACGAGCTTTTTCGTTGTTGGTGATCACTGACAGTGGTATAGCATTGGTACTACTTGACACAGTTTTACAACAACTACTGCAACGCAAATGCTTAATACTAGTATTAATTTTGAGAGAGAGAGTATATTTCTTTTATTTTTCATTTTATTGCAAACTTGTCCCTGAAAACAAATTGTTTTACACAATAGTCCCCGAAGAGATGAAATGACAACATTACCCTCATGTGCAAGGCACATGACCAGATTTAACAAAGAAAATCTAACTGGGTTTGGCCTAAAGGACATAACGTGCAAGATTTTAAAAGGTTAAGGACACCGTCTGTAAACTTTTGAAAAAAAGGACAACGCCTGCAATTTAGTGTAAACATAAAGAACAAAACTTGTAATTTACTCTTAACGGAACTACCAAAATTTCAACGTGATAAATAAGAAAATAAAAGAATAGATAGCACGCTAAAAAAGTCCCACCATTCTTCATAGATTACGGTTTACCATTTGTTAGATTTTAAATTTGATTTTTCATTTTTACGGTTTACCTTTTGTTATAAATCAAACGGATTTATGATATCACATGATATTGGTGACCACAGCATGGTGGAATTTTAATGATAAAGGACATCGGCCCTCGCGACATCGACTATGGTAGTGTGGGGTTTTATTATTTGCGTATAGACCGTATCCAATGGCTAATATTGCATGGTTGCAAATATTCGTGGTTAGGTTCCATTAATAATTGATTGATGTTTAATATGAAGATCTTTGGTTTCTCTCTATGTACATACACACACATACATCAATAATATTCATTTACCAACCCGGTTATTTTCTTGTGTTTATAAATTGTTTTGTATTCGTCTAATGAGGGTTTTATAACTTATAGTTTGCAGTTTTAAGGATTTTTATATTATTTTTATTATTGTTCAGAAACCGGTGAAGACAAAGAAAATGATGATGTTATGTTTTATTTTCAATAATATTTTGCTTTCACTTTGGTTTCTAGCTTTAAGTAGAAAATAAATTTGATGGATATTAGGTCTACATATGAAGATTTTATAATCTTTGAAAACTACGCAACAAACCATTCAAAATATCAAAACCTTTAATAAATACTAAACAAAATATGAGACTTAGACTAGTGGGTAACTGGGTGTGGGGAGGCTCATCCCCATGAGGATGGGCCGTCACATAGGCGCCGCATCACCATCCCATGGAGGATGGGCATCCTTCACTTTTGAGGGATGAGGCTACCTCATCTAAATATTTTATAATTTTCTAAGTTTTTTTTATTAACTTAATAAAAACTTTATAAAAATTAAAAAATACAACATAAAACAACATAAATAAATTCATTTCATAACATAAAAAAAATTACATTTCCTAAAAAAAAAAAAAAACATACGACGTCCATTTTTTCTTCACCTCGGGTTGGGGTTGTTTGGGTTGAATGGATTCATGATTGTATAAAAAAAGGAGAGTGTTTTTTATAAAAATGGATGAGAATGAGAGAAGAATGGGAGAAGTATTGATGAAATGGTATAAAAAATGGATGAAAAGAGGGTTTATATTTAAATTGAAATTTTTTTTTTTGTTTTTTTGTTTTGTTTTGTTTTTTTTTTAACATTATAGCCGTTGGTAACGGCTAAAAATTTCAAATTGAGGCTCGTCATCAACGTCTTCGTGCAGCCGGTTATCACAAGCCGGGCTAAGTGGGGCGATGTGGGGGACCGGCGCCGGGCTTCGCCGGGCCTAAGCCGTCCCCCATACCCTTTGGTCTTATAAAGACACGAAGCCAGGAAACATTGACGCGACATGCATTAAGTTAAAGATGAATACAAAAATCAAGTTCTTAAATATGGGTTTCCAAGGAAAAAAACGTGATGAAATAAATCATGTTTACTTTTTTATTCCTTTTTTTAAAGACATGGCATTTCACTAATCAATGAAATCATGTTTACTGATTTAAAGGATCAAAGGTGAGTATGAAATGTGAAGAAAGGGTGTGTCATTTAGGCGGTGGGCCTTTCACGCTTATTTATGTGTTTTTCAGGATTAAAGAGATGAAGTATGAAATGTGATAATGAGTTTAGATGGTTTGAAATTATTGCGTTTTTATTATAGTTAATATTTTAAAATACAAAAATTACATGATTCACGCCCTCCCCCCTGTGGTAACCTTTGTGACGACGCCCTCACGTCCTCTTCGTCCTTGGGTGTGGCAGTGTCCCACGCCACCATGGCCAACATGGCCCAAGCAGAGAGCCCCTTGCTTGACAACACTAACAGTCTTTAGTCTTTAACATATGGGTCTGAAATTAGAATCATTATTACATCAAGCCTAATCATATAGTCTTCATCTCCAAATTTAAAGATACTTTTATTTTTCTTCTTTATCTGAACTTCGACGCCCCGTTTGTGGTGTGTGCATATAATATATATATATATATATATATATATATATATATATATATATATATATATATATATATATATATGTGGGCCCTTGGGGAGCAAAAGTGAAATCGCACTAATTTAACGTTATTTTACAAATTTCGTGAAAATAATGTTAAAAGTGGCGGACGGTTAATTATGCATCATGTGGTGACGTTGATAGCCGAAAGACAAAAGGGTACGCACACTAATCGGCCTTTGTCCCGATTGTTGAGTGTTATGTGTCTGATGTCCAATGCCTAATGCAAAACTACTATCTAGCCGGGGTCTCACTGGAAGCAGTGGCGGACTCACTTTATGGGGTGGGTGGGCGGCCGCACCCCTTGAAAAAAAAATTTAGTGGTATTTTTCGGGAAAAATCACGATCGCACCCCTTGTAAAATTCCGACCGCACCCCTTGGAAATTTTTGTCCGCACCCCTTAGAAAAAAAATGTTAGGAATTTATATAAAAAAATGTGAACACGGATTGAAATCCGATAAAATTATATAAACAAGTTAGCCCACTAACCCATTTAATAAAACTTAAATTCAATCCATAAAGCCCAATAACTTAATACCCATTCAAACCCAATCCAACTACTAGTTTTGTTAAACGAAATCAGTCAACATAATAAAAAAAAACCCAAATCCCTGCCACTTGCCAGCGACTCCGCCCTCCCTCTGCCTCACTTCAGCGCCCGGCGACAACATAATTCAGGCCACCCCTGACAGGTACATGTTTTGTTTTGTTTTGTTTTTTATTTTTATTTTGATGTTTATGCGATTTTGTTCAAGAGTCATGAGATAATAGGATTTTAGGATGGGTTAAAAAAGTTTAAACTTTTATGTGTTTTGAGGTAATTTGGGGTTGTTCTAGTCTTTATAGGACGGATTTGTTGTTTCTTAATTTCTTATTGATTATATGATTCTAGCTAGGGCTGTAAACGAACCGAACGAACACGAACAAGACCTTGTTCATGTTCGTTTGTTAAAAATATATGTGTTCGCGAACCGTTCACGAACACTTATCGAACGAGATTTTATGTTTGTGTTCGTTTGTTAAGGAAATGAACTTGTTCGTTTGTGTTTGTTTGTTAATTTTAGGCAACGAACGTTGACGAACACAAATGATCACAAACTAATGTTCATGAACACAAATGGAAATAAACGAACACAAACAATCATTCATGAACATAATATATAATACACTGACACATATTAAATATTTAATTTGTTAGATTTTTGATATATTTAAATAAATATAAAAACTAAAAACACTAATGAACTATCAAACACAAGAGAACACGTTACCGAACGTTCACGAACATAAACGAACGAACACGACCTCTGTTCATGTTTGTTCATTTAACTAAACGAACGAAATTTCTTGTTCGTGTTCGTTTGTTTAATAAACGAACGAACACAAACGAACTTCCCGCCGAACGGTTCACGAACTGTTCGTCGAACGTTTGGTTCGTTTACAGCCCTAATTCTAGCATATGGTTTGAAAAGATGAAATTCAAAAACTGAACTTAAATAGGTAATTCGATTTGTTTTGATGTTTTATTGGGTTTTTTCAAAAAAAACATATATATATAATATATATATATATATATATATATATATATATTTGTTAAAAAGGTTTAAAATTTTATATGTTTTTCATGTATTTTTGGGTTATTCTAGTCTTTAGTTAGGGGGTTTTGTTGATTATATGATTGTTGGTTGGTAAATAACAATTACTAGGTCTTGAAATTCAAAATTTTAAATTGAAAATTAAGGAACATAGTATATGGTTGAACACTTGAAGATCCTTGTTTATTTTGTATGTGATAGGATTAGGAAGGAACAATGAATATGAATAGGGAAGTTATGCCGCGATTTTTCAAGAGGAAAGGGGTTGAACCACTTTTTTTTCGCTGGATTCTTCTAATTAAAGACCAAGGTATGTTTTAGATAATTTTTTTTTGTTCTTTTATTTAATGATTAAGAGAAATAGAAGTAGTGATGGTTTGAACTTTGATACTTTTTTGTTTGTTTATGTGATAGGAAGTTATGAACTAGGGGTTGATTGTTTGAAAATTGAAATAGACCCGACCCGATCTGATTCGACCCGCTATGAAACTTTGTTTGTTTGTATTTACTTGTTTTACATGACTCGACCCGATCCGACCCGCTATGAACCAAATTTTTTTATATAGCTAGAGGTCTAAAATCTTTAAAAAAATTTCGCACCCTCAGGAAAAAAATCCTGGGTCCACCACTGACTGGAAGCAACTTCTCTATTTCAACATGGTAGAGGAAAGTCTGTCTACACGTATCATCCTCAGACCCCACCTTAGCTTTGCTATTATTAGAATTTACTGAGTATGATAATGATGATGTATCTCAACCTCCATATCAGGGCCGTCCATATACACCTCAAAAATATAAAGTTTTTGCAATACCAAATCTCTATAGATAGAAATATAATTTAAGGATTGTACCTAAACATTTTAGTTTTTACCTTAAACATGAAAAAACAAGAAAGGAATAATTAAAAAATAACATAGAGATGAAGATTAAGATATGCGAGCTTAAATAAAACTGAGAGAAAATATAGAGAAAAATATCGTATGCAACACTAACTTGACCGTTGAAACTTGAAAGTTTGCAGCTATATCTCAAGCTCAAGAAATGCTAGACACCACAAGGAAACAAGTAACTTTAAACATACAAAAAACGTGGCAAAATTTTTAACTCAAATATAACTTGCATAAGAAATTAAGTATTTTTTTTATCATTTGGTTATCATCTTCTTACAATTATAATAGTAAGAATTTGAACCTGAATGAATAACTTTACGAGAACAAACACCTTATAACTAGACTATTAAGTCATGGGTAGAAATTATATATCTATATTAAAGACGTTTTATGGGGAATCGTGAGATGAAGTTATAAAATATTACTTTTATAAAGTTCAATTTCAAGAATTTTAGTTTAAATAATATACGTTTTTTAATCAATTTATATAATATTAATTTCTAAAGTTCAATTTCAAGAATTTTACTTTAAATAATATACGTTTTTAACCAATTTATTTATTATCTTTTTTTGAAAGGCAATTTATTATCTGACATGGTTTTCCTTTGATAACTCATGTTCACTAGTCTTTAAAAACCATTGAATACACGACTGCATTTAGTATTTTTTTTTTTCGACAACTTGGTATAAAATTTTGTTAAACCCAAAGCGTTCTTCAAAATAGTACCGTGACGAACAAATCAATAGTGACATCGGTAATGCTATTTGTTTTTATGATTTTCAATGTCAAACACATATCCATATCTCTTTGATCATACCACAACTTTTAATTGAGTGCAGATACCATACTGATACAATAATAAATCAAACCAACACCAACCAATTTTTTCATATAACAAACCAAACCGATATCAAACGAATTCCCGATGAAGTAGTCCACTAACTAATGACACATGATCATCTCACAAACAATATAGAGATAACGGTGCTGGTTCCTAACGGCGTGAAGTTGGATCGTGACGATCAACCCCGCGGTTTCAACTAGTGTAGGCCCCTCCTCACAGCGCCAAACCCACACACGGCACCCTCTCCCTCACACTCCTCTCTCTCTCTCTCTCTCTCTCTCTAGGGTTATTATCAGACAGTTTCCCAATCTTGATTTCCATTGGTGTCGGCGATATCATCAAATGCGTTGTCTCCACAGGTACCGTTCCATTCTATCTCTAATTTCTATTCAATATCTCGATTTTTCCACAATTAGGGTCTCCTTCACCGTCCCTTTATCCTAAAATTCGCCCTATTCACCCATCGATTCTTTCGATACCTGAAATTGCTTCAAATTGTTGAGAAATTTTTAATCTTTTGTTGGTTATATGATGAAAAAATGTATTTATAGTGGGTTTTTGGTACTGTGATTGATTTGGGGAGTATGTGTATAAAAAGGGGATCTTGATTTTTCTTGATTTTCTTGATTTAGGGATAATTTAGTTTTTAATTTATTAGTTTTGGGGTTTGATTGTATGAGATTCTTCTCATGCTGTTGAGTGTTGATTGTGGTGGGACTAACGATTCCACCGAAGAGGATACGAACAACGCGATAATGCCTGCTAAAGAAAAACATGGTGGGGGTTTGTTGACAACTTTATCTATGGATAATAATCATCTATCGACGATGTTATCGATGGATTCGAGTTTATCGGTACATGATGAGATGGAGCGGGAGTTGAATCGGGCGGTGGATCTTAGTCTACCACCCGATATTAATCTCCCACTATCGGCGGAGCCTAGCCCTCCGCCGTCTTCGTGGAATGATACTTGTGATATGTTGGATGTTGGATTGGGGCCGCAACATTATGAGGTGGAAACGAATATTAATGTGACGAAGATTGGGAAAAAGTGTGCGAAACGGCTTGATAGCGTGTGGGGGGCTTGGTTCTTCTTTAATTTTTATTTTAAGCCGGCTTTGAATGAGAAATCGAAGAATAAAGTTGTTAATCGGGAAAGTGGGTATGATAAATCGGATTTGAAGTTGGATGTTTTCTTGGTTCAGCATGATATGGAGAATATGTATATGTGGACTTTTAAAGAAAGGCCCGAGAACGCGTTGGGGAAGATGCAGCTAAGAAGTTATATGAATGGACATTCACGGCAAGGTGAAAAACCGTTTCCGTTCAGTGCTGATAAAGGGTTTGTTCGGTCTCATAGAATGCAAAGGAAACATTACAGGGGGCTTTCTAATCCTCAGTGTGTTCATGGGATTGAGGTTGTTCGATCACCAAATTTAACAGGGTTAGATGAAGAAGAAAGAAAAAGATGGATGGAACTTACGGGAAGAGATTTGAACTTTTCGATCCCTCTTGACGCTAGTGATTTTGGTTCTTGGAGGAATCTTCCTAGTACGGATATCGAAATTGAACGCCCCCCTGTTATTCGAAACAGTTCATCTAACGGGAATCATCATCAACCGAAAAAATTACTAAATGGTTCAGGGTTGAATCTTTCGACTCAAGTATCAGAGCATGTTAACGGTGAAGCAAACGGGAATATAAACGGGATGGATCTTATGGTTGGGTGTAATAGTAAACGAAAGAAAAACTTCTTCCCACATGGTAATGATGACGATACTTCTGATGGGATTCTTGATATCCATCACGCAGAACCACATTGGTTGACCGAATTCTCTGGGGTTATGAGAAACACATACGGACCCGTGACAGGTGCCAAGACTATCTACGAAGACGAAGAAGGATTCTTGATTGTTGTAAGCTTACCTTGTTGTGACCTTCAACGGGTCAAGGTTACATGGAAAAACACTTTGTCACATGGTATCGTAAAGATCTTTTGCGTTAGCACCGGGTGTATGCCGACGCTAAAAAGAAAAGACCGGACTTTCAAGTTGACTGACCCTGCACCAGAACACTGCCCTCCAGGGGAATTTGTTAGGGAAATTCCTCTTCCGACTCGTATTCCCGAAGATGCTAAGTTAGAAGCTTACGGTGATGAAAGTGGGACCATGCTTGAGATAATCGTTCCCAAACATCGAGAAGGACCAGAAGAACATGAGGTTCGTGTTTGTCTTCGTCCCTATGATCGCCCATATGTTGACTTGACAGAAACTTTAATTTAAAAAGTTAACGGGTGGGGGTGTGATCACAGAAGGAAATATTGCTATTTTCATTATTTTTGCTAACCTTGTCATATACTCCATTTATTCCCATCAAAATTGCAGCAAAAAAACTTCAATTTAGTGTATGGTGAATAGTAAAGGTTGCTATTTTCATGAGAGTAAGCAATAGAAATGCTAAAGGGGGAGAAAGTGGCATTCTATAGATAGCTTTTGGGTTCTTTTTCTGTAAGTCTTTGCTTGTTGAGTCATTCTAAATGTGAAAAAAGAAAAAAAAAACTGTATAAGTGTCGTCGTCTTTTGTTTTTTGTAGGACAATTTGCTAGTTATTTGTAGTAGATCATGGTTGCTTTGTGTGCCATCGTTGATCTATACTTTATTTGAATATAGTGTTTGTTTGCATCATTTAACCCAAGAATGGTTGTGATGCCACATTGGTTGCCTGAATTAATGGCGGTTTGTATAGCAATGATAGACCCAGTATAATCTTTGGGCATATAGGTGCCCCTCTATGTTTCATGTTTTCAAATATTACATTTTTTCATTCTAGGTTGCACAACATATTGAAATTGTTGGTTGGTTGTATGATCTGTTGCATGTGACTCATCAACCTGGTGTTTTTCTTTACTATGTTTGGGTGTAAATCTCAACATCTATAGAATGTTTGTTGGGACATTTAGCAGTTATAGGGTTACAAATACCCTCAAACTCCCATGTCTTCAAATTCATCTGCCTCTGTGCAGCCTGCTCCTCTACCTTGTTGCCATCGGTATGAAGCTATCTTATCATCTTCCTTAATGGTGTTCCTCATACTGCACGGTATGGAGGGGCTTGAAGCGTCATGTGGCAGCCACGTCAGCAAAGAGGGATTTCCTCTTCAAGCCCCAAGGTGGGAGGGGGCGTAGAACGACACGTGACAATTAGTTTTTTTTTTATTAAATTTATGTATAAAAAAACAAACCAAAAAATCAGGCCGCGACACATGAGCTTCACTATCTCCCCCACGCCCATGAGATTTTCCACGCCACCACGCCCATGCCACCTCCACGCCGGGTTCGGTGGCAGTCTGCCGGCGTGGTTGAAGCCCCACGCCAGCTTCAACGCCGGCCACACCGTTCAGTCTTGTGTTGGTAGCCTTCTCTTGTCATCAGTTACAGACTTGTAATCTTGTTATACTGACCACAACCTTTGCCTTCAGCAAATACATTCTCAAACATTGATTTGAGGAACATGACAACTCACATGAGGAAATTTCACAATTCAAACTCGCTTAAAATGTTCTCAACTCTTGTTCTTGCTCTCTCCCTTTGATAAACTTGAATCAGAGCATGAATTATTTTTATTTTTTATTTTTTGAACACAAAATATGAAGCTCTATATAGTGAGGTTGAATAAGCAGTTACAACAATGGAAACAACTGCTTTAACATGCTTTCTTAAGTTCATAACAACGTGAAGCTTAGACCTAAAAGTAGAGACAAAACTAGAGATGTTTGTAACATAATTCGAGTCACTTGAACTACTTGTTGAAATTATCCTTTGGCCTAAAGGCAATCAAAAGATTGCAAATCGAGATTCTGCTTCAGGTCTCGTCCTCAAGACGATGAAGGATCCTTGAAATTCATATTCCCGACAAGCATGTTACTACTACGAATCGCCAAGTTCAAGGTGGGCAGTTATGAGCAGGGGCGAAGCTTCTTGGGGGCGGGGGGGGGTCGCCCGACCCCCGGGATTTTTCGCTCAGTAGTGTTATATATGTAGTTTTCGTATAGAAATTTTTGGATATATACGTTTTTACCCCCCCGATTCTATAGAAATTTTTGGGTATATATGTTTTAGCCCCCTCCGTCTTCTTCGGCAAGCTTCGCCACTGGTTATGAGACACTGTGTATTCACACTTATGTATTTGATATCATAAAAGACTCTTGTATTATGGTTTTCTTAACTAGTAGAACACAAGATACCAACCTCTATGTGGTGACACGATGTTCGTTATAATTAGTAAATGACTTAACAAATTTTATAAAACTTTAAAACCCTCGAATCAAAATACATATAAGTAGGCATACCCTTAGTTGGACATTGCTGTATAGACCTTGCGATTCAAATTCAAATGTATATTATATAGTATAATGATTAGGGTATGAAACATCCATGGACTTAACACAATTAAAATTGTAAATTTATCATAAATAAAGTAACAAAAATAACTTAGATGTTTGAAAAAGCAAGTAAGAAAAGGATATAAAAAAGAATAAAGCAAAGTCCTCATACCAATCATCATCCTCTCCTTCCTTTTTTCTTCACAGACTTCAGGCTTCACAGTTCACACCCCTCTTTCTTTCCCATCATCCCATTTTTTTATGTTCCCCATGAACATCATGCTTTCCCCCGTGAATCATTTAACACACTAGATAGATCCCCACAGGAATAATATATAAATCATTCATTCTACTCACCACCTGATCTCATGATCCAACATCTCACACGTAGTAGTATTCAGGTTTAAACTTTTAAGACGAAGATGACCCGTAACGGTGGTGTCGAGAGCCCCTCCCCTCGACCCCGGATCCACCAGACCCATCCACATGACACACCTCACTTCCACTCCACTGTCTCCGAACGCAAGCTCCGCCGTTTCAATTGCTTCATTTTCATCTTTCGTCTCGCCGCCTTCTGCTTTTCCCTATCCGCTGCGGTTTTCATGATCGCCACCAAGTCCGGTTCGCCTCGCTGGTACGACTTCAGCGCCTTCAGGTAAATCTCATTAACCAAACACGTAGTAGGTTTACTGTCCTGCAGTGGCGAAACCAGAATTTTACTTTTAAAGGAGGGGGTTAATTGATACTAACAAAACTCTACAGATTTGTTGTAGCGGCGAATGGGATAGTAGGTCTATATTCGTTATTCGAAATGGTTGCATCCGCTTGGGAGATCTCTCGAGGTTCCACCATTCTCCCCGAATTCTACCAAGTCTGGTTCGATTTCGCCCATGATCAGGTTTCCGTTTTCATCACTCATTATTCATGACTTATTTATTTGTTACATGTAACTTTATTTTATTTCCTTTTTTTTAAATCATCATCTCGAAAAATTCAAAAACTCACAACCATTATTGGCGCTAATTTCCTTCTAGTGAACATATGTTCAACTTTTAAAAGAATATTTGTGTCTGACATAGTGACATACACACACGTTGTGACGTACAGACTACAAAATTAACGTGTTATATGTAGGTTTTTGCGTATTTGTTACTGTCGGCGGACTCGACGGGGACGGAGATGGCGAGGCAGCTGAGAGGTGTTGCTACGTGTGATTCGTTTTGCGTGCAATCGGACATTGCTGTGGCCTTAGGATTTGCGGGGTTTTTGTTTCTGATGATGTCGTCGTTACTGTCGGGGTTTAGAGTTGTGTGTTTTATAATTAAGGGGTCTAGATTTCATGTGTAGGATTGTTTCGGGGTTTAGAGACACCGGATTATTAATTATTATTACTATTATTGAGCGGGTAAATTAATATTATTGTGTGAGGAGGAGTGTTTTGGTTTTATGTGTTGTGATGTGTCGTGTTTATTCCCTTCAATGAATGAATGCCTCGTGGAGTGGTCTACGGTTTTTCCAATGCTTTGACTAGAGGCTTCAGTCAAATGATCTCTATCTCTCTATTTTTTCCAGAAAGAAAATATAATATTCTTCGAAGAAAAAACAAAACACGTTACGCAACGATGGGAAATGACTAAAAGTAATCTAACTTTTTTTTTTGAATGGCAAAGTACTTTTATTTCAATCACCCAATATGTACATATTCATCTATTAGCAAGATGCTATATAGATGAGTTTAGACAGTTCACACCCAACCCTGATTACAATTGATCCCATTTGCAAAACACTTTTACAAAAAACTGAATTACAACTCAAAAGCACACCACTTGTTCCAATCTTTTGTGACTCCGGTTGCTCTATTTGTTATCCAAATGAATGATTGCGCCTTGATGTCGCCTAGGAGTTCCTCGAGGTTTGCTCTTTTTACTTGAAAAGCTTTCTTGTTTCTGCCATTCCAGATTACCCAACAGGTTGTGAGTAAGATTGCATATATGACTTCCTTCTTTGTTCTTCTAAGGCCATTAATGTTGCTTGCTTCCAATAGTTCTCGAAAGTTGAAGGCAAATAAAGGAGGGATGTTACACCATTCGGTAACCTTTTGCCATAAGTTTGCAACCACGAAACAGTGAATGAAAAGATGATCAGCGTTTTCTGAGTGGTCGCCACATAAGCTGCACATAGGAGAGGTGTTGATTATCTTGCGCTTGATTAAACCTTCCAAAGTTGCTATCCGATCTTGCTCCGCTCGCCAAGCTAGAATGTTGACTTTCTTTGGCACCAATTTCGACCATTTGAAAGGATAAAAAGGTACAGCCGTAGTTGATAGCAGCCCTCGGCATGATGCAGCAGAAAACAGGCCAGTTGTGTCGCCCATCCATCTCCACTCATCGACTGATGCAAAGACTTGCGCCTTCGGTTTTAAAGCGCCACCACCATTTCAATAGGAGGCTCATGTTCATGTGTTGTAGAGATCCCAAGCCTATTCCACCTTTATCTTTGGAACCGGTTACACGTTCCCACGCTACCCAAGAAGTTTTGTTTTTCTCATCCGTTCTGCCCCAAAAGAATCTCCTTCTGAGTTTTTCCAACTGTTCAAGAACATTTTTAGGAGCTCGAAATAACGAGAAATGATAAATCGGAAGGCTATCTAGAACGGATTTTAACAAGACCACGCGCCCACCGATTGATAGCGTTTTGGCTTTCCATTTAGATAGTCTTGAATTGCAAATATCAATAACGCTCTTCCAATGTCTTGCTTGGTTCATATTTGCCCCGATTGGTACCCCTAAATACTTGAAAGGGAAGCTGCCTTTGTTCACATTAATGGTTTGAGCGACTCCCTCAATGGTTGATTCGGCTACCCCAATACCGAAAAGATTTGATTTGTGTAGGTTTATTTTCAGACCCGAGATGAGGTGGAAACACCTAAATAAGCGGATAACATTACGGATGTTGGTTGGTTCCCACTCACCAATCGCCACAACATCATCCGCGTACATAAGGTGTGAGATGGACGGACCCGAGTTGGGTAAGGAAATACCTTTGATAAGGTGGAGCTCTTCAGCCCTTTTCATGAAACAGGATAAAGCCTCCATGGCGATAATGAATAGAAAAGGCGACAGTGGGTCGCCTTGTCTAACCCCGCGGTGACATTAAACTCCCAAGTAGGCGAGCCGTTTAGGAGCACCGAGGCTCTTGCCGATGCTAATATTCCTTTGATCCATTTTCGCCAACGATCGGGGAAACCCATTTGTGTTAAAATTTCTAAAATGAAACCCCAGTTCACACTATCAAAAGCCTTCTCGAGGTCCACTTTAAGAAGAAAGGAAGGCTTCTTTGTTTTTTTGGCCCAAGAGAAAATTTCATTGATGATAAGTGGACCATCCAAGATGTTGCAATGGGAAAGGAAGCCAAATTGGTTGACGGAGATGATATCTTTCATCAATGGTTTGATTCGGTTCGCAAGCACTTTGGAGATTATCTTACAAATGCTCCCAAGTAGACTGATCGGCCGATACTCGTTAAGTGACATTGGGTCTTGGCATTTAGGGATAAGAACAATGAAGGAGGAGGCGCATTTCTGGCTGATTTCCCCATGTTCGTGAAAATCTTCGAGCACCTTAACGATATCGTCTTTTAGTAGATCCCAGAAGTGCTTAAAAAAACCAAAGTTGAAGCCGTCCGGTTCGGGCGCCTTATCGCTTTCACATTCCCAAATGGTCATTTTAATTTCTTGTATGGCAAAGGTCTGGATGATTTCGGATGCAGCCAAAGGTTGGAGCCGGTTGATGTTGGGACATGTAAAGGACGGCCTGTTGTGCATATGCTCGCTAAACTTGGCTGCAAAGAATTTCCTTGTCTCCCATTTCATCTTAATCGGGTCTGAACACCATTCCCCATTGATAAGAAACCCATTTATCCGTTTGCTATTGTTATTGAAATTCACCATTCCCTGAAAGAAACTAGTGTTTTCATCTCCGTCTAGCGCCCATTTTATTCTAGATTTTTGCTTAATGTCGTCAGCCTCACTCGTTTTTAATGACACCCATTCACGCTTAGCATCACCCCATGCATTCTTTTCTAACTCAGACAAAGGTCTTTGCTCCGCGATTTCATCGAATAGAAAGAGCCTTTTTTCACATTCTAGGTGTTTTTGCTTTTTCTTTTCTTTTTCCGAAGTCAGCCATTTTTTGATTGTTTCCTTGATGAGTTTCAATTTGCTTACCAACATCTCATCGCTTTTACCAGAGAACTGTTGGTCCTCCAAAGCGTTTAGAATCAAATCATGGAAGCCGGGAGCCTTTAACCATGAGTTGAAAAAATGGAAAGGTGTGGGACCAAAGGTAATCTCTTCTGTGGAAAGGGTGAGTGGGCTATGATCCGAATCTTTCCTTGGGTGAGCTATGAGGGTTGCGTTAGGCCATTTATCCCAAAAACTTTGCGATACCAATACTCGATCGATTTTACTAAGTTTTTCACCTGAAATGCGTGTGAACTTGCGACCCCCCATCGAGTATTCAAGTAAACCATTGTCTTCGATGAATTCATTAAAAGCCAGAGCACAAGCTGAATTGAAGTTCGAGTTTAGGCGTTCATCCTAATGACGCACAGCATTGAAATCTCCTAGTAGTACCCAAAAACCAGGATGACTCTCAATATGTTCCGTAATCAATTCCCAAAGTTCTTTTTAGCAGCAAGGCCTTGAGGGGCATACACATTTGCAATATGAATCGAAATTCCATGTTGAGGGACCAAACCGGATAAAATTAAAGCATGACGGTTTTTAAAAGAATGAGTACAATTGAAAAAACCTGGATCCCAGATGCTAATGAGACCTCCTGAGGTACCTTCCGCATTCACCCAATCAAACGCCATGGGTCGTTTTCCCCAAATTTTGTGTACTTGAATTTTCGAGCCTTCGCATCTCACTGTTTCTTGAATTGCCACGAAATTGGCTTTGTATTCCCGTAGAGTATCGCCTATGGAGAGCATTTTGGGGTCCTCTCCGATCCCACGTACATTGTATGATAGATAAATCATTGGGGATCGTGGTAATCACCTTCATCCCTGATGGAATTTTCAAGTTGAATTTCGAAGCCAGATGTCGATATACCAATCGCTTCACCAAGGTTGGATGTTTCTTGAGCCTCGGATTGAGATGAAGGGATTGAGCCGGGTACAGGGGGAGGAGCCGGATGTGAAATGAAAAAGGGGATTGGGAGCAACGGTCAGAGGGGAAGGGAGAGGGATATGGGCGGGAGCAGGAACAAAGGAGGGAGGAAGGGAGGAGGAAGGTGAACGGAAGGAATGGGAGGGACGCCTGGATGACAACGAACGGAGGGGAGGACAAGATGAAGCAGATGAGTTATGGAGCAGGGGAACCAGAGGAGAAGAGGGAAACTGGGCTGGGGAAAGGGTGATGGGCTCAAAAAAGGAGGAGGGATCAACGCAAGGGTCCACAATGGATGGGGAGGAAAGTCTGGGCCTCTTACGACTTGGGAGCCCATTAACTCTATGAGGGGAGACACCTGCAGTGAATATTGATGTATCCAATATGATCCCACCAACATTAAACATATTATCCTTGGAGGAAGTGTTCATGCAGCCCTCGGTATTGGCGTTCATGCAACCCACGTTAACTTCCACTGGAACCGAAGAGTCGGACGTTTCGTTTTCCAATGATCGGTTTTCATTTGATCCATGTTTCCGGCCTGTTCAGCTACCTCCGGCGAGGTTACTTTCTCCGGTGATATAATTTTGATCGGAGATTCCAAAGTAATTTCCCCTTCTTCAGCTTCCTGGTCCGTCATGGTAGTGTCCGGACCTTCCTTAGATTTTAACTTATTGATCCCAGGGTTCGGGTTCCTTACCTGGTCGTATAGATTGGATGCATAATCTTTCGAAGAGCAAAATTCCGGTACCCACATATGATCCACTTGTACCCAAACTGGGAATGTTTGGTTAAGACATGTAACCCAGATTTCACCCTCAATTCTGTTTCCATGTTGGACAAGAATGCCCACGTTCTCGAAAGAGAAATTCCCGTCATGTATAGTTGCTTGGGATTCATGGACAACTGTACCAAACTTTTCACCAATAGAGTTCATCACCACTTTGTCCCAGAATTGCAGAGGGAGACCCATAATTTTTAAACAGGCGAATCTTTCGAACTTAACATCTTGTCCGTTCCAGATTTCAAGTGACGAGAACCACTGTTTCCAAAGGTCGGCCTTGGAAGAGAGAAACTCTCTAACTTGCTGTGAGCTTTGGAATGTCAGAAAAACGTTTAGTCCTCCAACATAACAAAGTGAAACTCTATCTGAATCAGCCAAGGAGAGGAATTGTTCCATACAAGCTAACCTGTTTAGGTCCAATGCCTTACCAATGAGAGATGTTTTTTTCCAGGAGAAGGGTGCGGGGGGGGGGGGGGGAAGGTGAACCGACAGGGTGGGTGTGAAAGGGTCGGGGATACCAGTGGTGACAGCTCTGAACGACGGCCCTTGGTTAGGAGCCCAGGTTTTAGCAGGGGGCCAGGAGGTGTGGAAGGGAGGTGGGGGAGGTGGGCGATGGGGAGGATGGTTAAAAGTTTGGGGTGGAGCACGCGTGTGAATAGCTTTTCTGTCATTCTTACCAAATTTTGCGACATTGACAACTCTACGGTTTCTTCCCAATATAACCTGGCTAAGCTGTTTTGCCATATCAGTTCCATCCAAGATGTCTTCAAACCTAACAAAGGCAAAATAACGGCCCAGCTTATCTTTTCTTTTCTTTTCGTGAGGAATGCATCCACCATATTACCAAAGGGTTTGAATGTTCTCCAAAGATCTTCTAGTGAGCACCAACTAGGGAGGTTGGTGACGAAGAAGGAGGTTGTTCTTTCATTCTCGACGTACTGGTTAGGTTGCACATTCGGTTGCGGTCTCCTACGTCGCCGGGGAAGCTCCCAGCTCTCCTCACTAACTTATTTATCAGAAATGATTATCATTTAACAACTTATATTAAAAGGAAATTCAATTTTTTTAGAGTTAATTGCAAAGATAGCATTTTTAGTGGTAACACATACCCCTAGCATGTTATACCAACAATTCTATATTATTCACTCTTGTTCCGGGTTGAGCTTACGACATCTTCTCTAACTGCAAAGATCGTTCATATGGTTTATCCAAAATAACACCTTTGAACGGTATAAGGTTTTTGAGCTGCAAATTCAAGTTCTATGTTTTTCATTTTGTAATACTTTGAGGTACTAAGGCCAATATATGTAAAATTTAAGTAAAATAATCAGAATACTTGACTAACTAGAGGGATTAAGTTTTATCAATAATTATAAAAATAGTCCCGCTAGTTAGTCAAGAGTATTTTGATCATTTTACTTACATATAACAAAAAAATTAACGTTTGTTGGCTTTATTACCCAAAGTGTTAGGAAATGGAAACCACAAAACCTGAACTTACAATCCGGAGACCTTAGACCCCAAATGTGTTATTTTAGGTAGACCATGTGGACTATTTTTATAATTAACTCATTTTTTTGTTAATCAAATAAAGAAACAAAGTTCTCCATTAATATAATTCTTTTCTAACGTCATTTTTTAAACTTATGTACCACTTAATCTTATACTTGTTATGCATTAAACCTACACCGTTTTTGTGGGGTCCAAAATCATACCAATAGACCATTAGGTCGTAATTAGTATAATTACTCGTATATAACCATACTTATGATAAAGATAACCCGATGAAAAACTTCTAAAAGCAATAACTAATAATGAGTATAGATGAGAATGACACTTGTGTAGGTAATTACAGTCTCATAATCGATTATAAAGTTGTGACTCATACCAGTTAAATACTAATTACCCAGTGCCTACTAGCTTTGCAAGCATCATGTAACCCGTTTACGTACTTATTTGGTTAGATATTGTCATTTGGGATGCCAATTGCCCAATTACCAGTAATCGATTTGAAACTCACTTCAAAAACCGACTTTAAACATCCAATACTCAACCACCCTCTTCATCAATTCTATAGCTTTCATAATTTCAAGTTCGTAATAACTTTACAATACAATTTATTATATTTTCAAGATCATATAATATATTAATATATTCGGGTAAACGGGTTTATGTAACAAGACAAGTATCACATAATCCTTTATTTGTCTCAAACCGACGAAGATTTCTAAAAACCAATCTCATAAATGTTATAAGTTTTAGTTTTTCGGTAAAGTTCGAGTTTTTCTTCCCTTGTCTCCACATATGTTCCAAAACCCCATTGTGGGTCCTGTAATACATTATTGGTTATTACATCAACTATTATTGATTGATTCAGAATCTAAATTATTAAACTCATAATTTTTGTCGATGAAGAGGAAGTTAATAATTGATGTAACACCGAACAAATAATTAAGTGTTAGGAATGCGCATTAAGAGGTCCTAATCATTGCTCAACAAATTAGCATTTAAGCTGGGATATATTTAGTAACCGTGTCCCCCCACAATCAAATAATTAGGTTACAAAAGTCTTAACGTGTCCTCATCGATTGGCATGCATCTACACATGTCACATCGTATTGCAATTTCTCAAATGATGTTAAACGCCACAAAACTTATTACGGTAATTTCATATACCGTTATAAAACTCACTTAGTATATTTAGGCAACTAAAAAATAAAAATAAAATTAAAAAAACATTTTCAACTCTAAATTTATTAGTTCAATTAAAAACAAACGGTGACATGAAACTATATTTTTATCCTTCTTTATAATAAACGTGAAATACTTTCAGATGTTATAACTTAACCACTCTTTTATTGAGTAAGAGGAGAATAAAATTATAAATATCACAAATTAAAAAAAAGACACTCAAGTTTATTTTTTAGTTAAATACTGAACAAACTCTATTTAGTAGAGGTGCAAAAAAAACCGGTTACTATAACCATAACCGGTTATTAACCGAAATCATAACTGGTACACTAGTAACTGGGTTAGATTAGAAAAAAACCGCAGGTTAGGAACATGTTTGGTATTTTAGAACAAGAATCGGTTAATAACCAGTTATATTATATAGCTTGGTTATAGGTCTTCACCACGCAATATCAGTTATTAACCTAACCGGTTATTATTTTTTTTTTAACAAAAATACCGATTCATTTTTAACCGATTCGGTCATTTGTACACCTCTACTATATTACACGGATTGTGATTAAGCCAATTTATCATTTAGGGGGTGTTTGGGATTGCTTATTTAACTCAAAAAGGACTTTTTGGCAAAAGAACTTATTGACTTATGACTTATCCAAAATGAGTTTTTAAAAAAGTGTTTGAATGAACTTATAAGGTGGGAAAAGTCAATAAGTTGTTTTAAAAAAGTGTTTGGATGAGCTTAGGGTGAGCGGAGTGGAGTTCGGTTTGAGGCGGTAAACGTCTTTATCGAAGCGATAAACCACCGCCAACAACCTCTTTACTGATTTTGTTGAGGGGTTCGGTGAAGCTACACCGATTCAGTGAGAGGGAAGGGGGGGGGGGTGGGTGGTGGGGTCCATTCTTCTCAACCAATCACACTTTTTTTCTTTTTTTTAAATAGTTTACCTAGACCTTATTAGGTAAATCACCGCCAACGTTTTTGAGCATTAAGTAACTTGTTTAGGTGAATTGACATGGCAATGTGTGATTGGGTGAATTAGGAGTTTATCTATTTGGAATATGTAACCACTCCTTTCACCCTTATGAGGTGGGACAAAATATTTCATGAAAAGTTAGTCTTTCAAAATGACTTTTTCACTTTATACAAAAAGTTGTTTGAAAAAGTACTTTTCACTTATCCAAACATTATTTTGACTTATTGATTTTTTTTCAAAAAGCCAATAAATTAATAAGTTGTTTCAAAAAGCTAAGCAAAAGACCCCTTAGTAAAGTGCGTGTTGGATTTTGTGGAAGGTCAGAAACAATCTTAGATTTAATGGTAAAAGGAGCAATGTTGACGATATCTTTAGCGAGGTTAGAACGGTTAGTTTCCTTTGGTTTAAACATAGGGCCAAGAAAGGTATGTTAGATTGGGTTGATTGATGTAAATTTGTGAATATGTAATTGTATGTTTGTTTCGTCCGTTCCGGTTTGCGGGATCGGTGTGTTTTAATGAAGTTCTCGTTTCCAAAAAAATAAAAATAAAAAAATAAGCCTATATGTTTTGGGTCAATTCGGCCCAATGAGCGGAAAAAAAATAAGCCTATATGTTTTGGGTCAATTCGGCCCAATGAGCGGACCAGTAACGAAAACAAAACAAAATGTGAAAAGGCCCTTTTACCCATCCTTAACCCGAAACATATTCCAAAAGATTCGAGTCGGACCGCAATCTGAACCCGGGCCGGATCCCAAAGACTTATCTTGATCAACACGGTTGCTCTGGACTCTGAATTCTGAAACGAGTCATAATCATGTCCGAATAAACCCATACCTGCCACCGTCTACCGCCATTCAACACAAACGCTAGCTTTCGAGGTATCAATCTCTTCTATGTGCATAATCATCTCTCTGATTTTAATTTTCTATTGCTTCAAAGCGCAACCGATTATGTAATTATCGCTTTAAAACTTCAAAATACTGTACGAATGTTGTTTTTGCCACTATTATCAATAGTTATCTAGGTTTCGTGCAAAATTCGATAGAACGATTTCAGATTGTTATACGGATATAGAGAATAGAGTAAGGATTTGATTAGATTTGTTTATGACGCAAAGTTTACTTGTAATTTATGTGAACACGTTTCTGGTTTGTATAATCAGTGAATTTTTATTGTTTTCTTTGTGATATATACTATAAGAAGTAGGATAGATGTATTAGAAGTTAGATAAAATCATTTATATTAGGAAAAAGTGGATAATTATGATTAGGGCTGGCAATAGGTAACGTAACCTGCTAAGAAAAGTACACCATGTGTTTTTACATTTTTGAAAATAATCAAAATTTTAAAGTTAGGATCCATTATTTCTCTTTCTAGGTGCATAAAATATACATCTGTCTTATAGACATTGGATATCAAGTAGTTAAACGAGTTGTATTCATGTTTAAATTTTTTGTTGTTCGCGTTATTAGATACCTGTTAAATCTGCTAAGACACGATTTGTCAGCCCTAATTATGATGCTAATTATGCCCGATGATGTTTGTTAGTTACAAGGTAACTTGTGTGTTACTTATGACAAGTTTGATATGTCACACATTAGGTTGATTTATTACTACTAGTGATTTGTGTCAAGTGTCAACTCTTTGTTACAGTGTTTTTGATTACTTGAAGTATATGTGATAAGCTGTTTACGGTTTTAGGAAGGATGTGAAGTGATGGGAGAGACGTTACGTGTTTTTCAATCAAAGAAGTTAGAGTTGAGAATTACTGCTACTCAGAATCTGCCTAAAAGACGTTTTTTTGGTTTTCTTGGTAACAAATATTCAAACAAGACGATTAAATGTGTTACTTCAGTTAAAGTGAACTTGGTGGCTGCTGGTCGTGCTGGGGATATCGGAGTCTTTCTTTTGACAACAGCTGCGTTAGAGATTGTTAGAAGGTTCTCTTCAGCGCACTGCCCGTTTATTTGGCGTGGGATTCAGGCCCTGCAAATTCTCTGTTGTCCACCATTTAAATGGATCCAGAAATGGGCCCCTTTCACTGGTTTGGTTAAAGGATTGCAGGTGGGAGTTACATGTGTACTTACCTTATAGCACCATTGGTCAAAAACATATGATTTTTACATATTCTAATTTGATTTGTGTCATCTGATCACTTAATAATCTTCTTTCAGACGTTATCAAAGCCATTGTTGCTCCTCTCAGTGGCAACAGGTTTATTTAGTGAATTAGACTCTCCAAAAGGAACACTCAGTGGTTCAGGTGCGGAGCTCACAGAGCTGTCGTCACAATTGGCCACACAAGACACAAGGTGTGCAAGTCTTGCCCGTTTTTAATTTCCCAGTTGCTAAAAACCGGGCCAGATTAGTTAGTTTGGTGGTATGATATTGGTTGAATTCTGATTTTACATATCTCATGTATTTGAGTTTTACAGGCCTGCCAACAAGGTTTCTAGACATGTTGCGGAAAATTGGTTGGTGCAACTGTATGCAGAACTTGATAAGGAGGGTCTTACTATTCCAGAGAGGTACTCTTGCTTACTCTTTTAATAAAATACACGTTACTTGTTTTTGCCCATGATTGGTTTCGAAGAATCAGATCATTTAGTTTCTCATTAATGACAATATAATTATTTATTCATTTTTTGAAGTAGTTGTAGGACTACATCATTATGGATCCAATTCCATTCTTTTTGTCATTGTGATCTGTATTTTGGATCTGCATAATTAATACAAGTTGCGTGTGAGATGTTGTTTTAACACATATGTTATATTGGATGACTGTATCAGGATGAATGAGGAGGAGCTTCGTAGATTCTATGCTGTCTCTGATGGTGACTTTGCATTGTTTCTATCGTCAGTTAAGAAGACTATTCTTTGGAGGCAGACATATGGTCTTTTTTCACCACAAGAGCTTGACGCTTGGGCCAATTTCGTCTTTTGGCATGGATCTGATTCGATGCAACGACCTTGCCTCATTGTACGCATTGGACTAGCAGCTGATTTGGCTTCAATTGCCCAAGCACAGTTTGTTAGAGCAGTTGGTAAGCAGTTCATCCTTGTAACTTTTGTATGTCAGTTTACAACAGTTTTGGTGGTTACTAACGTGTATAAAATCATATTTTATATTTCAGTTTCCCAGGTGGAATATGGAGTTATAAACTTGCTTGATGCGGAACATCCTCAGGTTACTGTTTTGATGGACTGTGATGGACTCTCATCTTTTGGAATTCCCGTAAAAACGTTGAGATCGTGCGCTGTACTTCTTCAAGATCATTACCCAGAACGGCTTGGGTGTTTACTTGTTGTACGGCTCCCCTCTGTTGCACGAGTCATAACTCAAACTCTATTCCAAGTAAGCATCTTTGATTTTCTACTTTTTTCACATCACCATTTCTTGTTCATAATTCATCATCACAGAAAGAGAACAAAGATAGAAATCTAGACGCTAATAAAGGCTGCAATTTTGATCCTTTTATCTAGAAATATTACTCGCCCATTGTCGTCATTCTGAATAATTGCAAGCTTGAGTTGGGTTTATACACGACACTTTTATGATTTATCAAAACCTAAATGCTACTTTTGCGAATCTGTTCAGGTTTTGAAGCCCAGGACACAACAAAAGTTAATGATTGTTGGAGAAGATTACCAAGAGGTTCTTTCCAATTACTTTGAAGAATTACCACCTTTTCTTGGTGGCAATTGCACTTGCCCTAAATGTGCAAATGAGGCCACGACAGTCGGTGAAAAGAATCTTAAAGACCATCATGGACACGGTGCATCTTCTAATACGGAGCTTTATGTTGGTTCCAGCTTAGATACTAATCGAGAGCACGTGAAGATTGCTGCCGTGGGTGGTTTACTGTTGTGGGTATGTGTTGTTTTCATTTTAGCAGTTTGCTATCACCGTTCTACGCTCCCTCACTTGTACAACAAAAGTGGTTCTTGAGAATAGTTTCTTCGTATAGGTTATGGTATTGGGATATATTTTACAACTGGTTATAATACCAACTTACTTGGCTGTTTTCTGTAATATGATATTAATTGATGCAAGATAAAAGACAACCTAATTTCGACCAAGTTAAAAACACAACTACCAAAGTTTCAATTGTATGCACCTGTGAACATGAATGTTGTATCAAAATTCTCTACTTCACGTAAACTGTTCTTTTTTTATTCTAACTGATGGTTGTTCCATATAAGTTTTAGCTCACAATTTGTAACACCATTTAACTGAATTCAACCATTTGATAACATTCAACTAAATCTTAAAATGCGTTTTTATAGCGCATGACTAATCGATTTTTTGTGACACACGAGACTTTTGTTTGATGTCAAGACAAACAGAGACCACCAATGAGGTGGTGGTTCATTGGCAAAGACAGAGTTTTTAAACACTTAGGTGACACAATCACGTAAATCGTTTAAAAAATTGTATATTTGATTGGTGTTTCCACGGGCGTTGAGGCAACCACGCTATTCTCACGACACCGTAACAACGCCGGTGCTGGACGCTATTCTCACCACACCGTAACAACGCCGGTGCTGGACGGTGTTTGACACCACATATGTTCCAAAACCCCATTGTGGGTCCTGTGTAATGCACTAACCAAGATTGATTCAGAATCTAGATTATTAAACTCATAATTATTGTCAATGAAGAGAAAGTTAATAATTGATGTAACAGCGAACAAATATTTAGTAACCGTGTCCCCCACAATCAAGTGTCAACACAACTACAAAAGTTTGAATTGTATGCACCTGTGAACATGAATGTTGTATCAAAATTCTCTACTTCACGTAAACTATTCTTTTTTATTCTAACTGATGGTTGTTCCATATAAGTTTTAGCTCTCAATTCGTAACACCATTTCACTGAATCCAACCATTTGATAACATTCAACTAAATCTTATAATGTGTATTATAGCGCATGACTAATTGATTTTTTGTGACACACGAGACTTTTGTTTGATGTCAAGACAAACAGAGACCACCAATGAGGTGGTGGTTCATTGACAAAGACAGTTTTTAAACACTTAGGTGAGACAATCATGTAATGAAGTAAATCGTTTAAAAAATTGTGTATTTGATCGGTGTTTCCACAGGCATTGAGGCAACCACGCTATTCTCACCACACCGTAACAACGCCGGTGCTGGACGGTACGCTATTCTCACCACACTGTAACAACGCCGGTGCTGGACGGTGTTTGACACCACATATGTTCCAAAACCCCATTGTGGGTCCTGTAATCCATTAACTAAGCTTGATTCAGAATCTAGATTATTAAACTCATAATTATTGTCAATGAAGAGGAAGTTAATAATTGATGTAACAGCGAACAACTATTTAGTAACCGTGTCCCCCCACAATCACATGCATCTACACATGTCAAATCGTATTGCAATTTCAATTATTATCTTTCTATACTAATAAATAAAAATCTTTTTTTCTGGCATATCCTTATCTTATTTTTCAATTTCTTTTTTCTATTAAATAATAGTTTAACTAAATATAATTTAGATAAAGATAATAATTTTTTTTGTCAATTTTTTTTTTCATTACTAGTATAGGAAGATATGATACAAAAATAAAAAAAATTATATTAAATCACAAACTTTTTGGTTTTCTTTTATTCATTTATTATTTCTTTTTTTTTTCTGCTTATTAATAATCATCTAATACTTCATTGGTTCTACACATGTAACACAAATGTTTCTAACCTAATAATAAATAAAAAAGCAAATTAAAATTTTATTAAGTAAATAATACATCGAATTTATCATTTAAATACATATCTTGATGACCGTATGTGATAATCGATTACATTATATTTATTTAACTCGTGCAATGTGCGAGGTATTTTAAAAATATAACAATATTGCTTATTATATAAAATTAAATTTACGCAACCCATGTAAACACGAGGTTCTAAACTAGTTACTATATATTAATAAACCAATTGAAATGAATAGTGATTTTAATATATTATAATAATAATATATTAATATAATAATTATTATAATAATAATTCTTTTCTTTTCTTTACTTTTAACTTTAATTTAATGATTTATTTAGTATCATAAGTTGGGATAAGCTTCGTGTTAACCGCTATCGAAAATAGCGGTACGATCCTGTTCGGTATTGGTATATGAAGGTAAAAACCGGCACCAGCCTGTACAGAAAACGCCAAAAGTCGGTACCGAGTTGATATTGAAAATCTTTTAGTTCGGGAAATTCGGTGCTGCGACCCAGTACCATTTATTCATCCCTGATCACTGGTACCGTACAGACAATGGTATCGTACAACGTTCTTATGTTGATTTTCTTCAACTTTTAATGATTTCATTTGTTTAGTTTCAGAAGTAGGGATGGGCTCGGTGCCAACCGATACCAAATCGGTACTACTAACGAAAATACCGGTTATAGTACTGGTATATGAAGGTAATGTAACGCCCCAAAAATCTGAATGTTAATAATTGTCGTATGTTCTTATGTGACACGTCATGAAATAAATAACTAGGCTATTTAACCTAGTTAAGGGTATGGTCAAAAGTATTAAATAATGAAGGTAGTGTCAGTTATGTTTTAAAGGTAAACCCGAGGGGCTAAAGTGGAACGAATGAAAGTTGATTTACTAATTAAAAAGAAATCAACACACACATAAACACACACATCGTGTGTGTTCTGGAAAGATCGAGCAGGGGCTCTCAAGAGCCCCAAAACCCTAGTTCTTCAAAAGCTTCAATTTGAAGGATGAATCAAGGCCCAAATCCATAACCGAGCATGGATTAATGATCACCAACACGAGAGGATCATAAGGTATGTTTTAAATCTAAGATTGGTGATCATGGGTGAAGTGGGTTATGTTCTAATCCGTGAGTTAATATGAAATTAATCATGTACAAGGGTTAGAAACCTCGTGTAGAACATGGGTTATGAATGATTTGCGTTAATTTGATGTTTAGAGGTGACACCCGTTAGTTAGGGTGAAGATGATGACTAGTATCACCTCCTATGTTCAAGTCTTGTTGAATGATTGATGTATTATGTGGGTATGATGAATTATTGTTAGATGAAAGTATAGTAATATGATGATGTTATGTTTAATGTTCATTTGGAATGATACATGATGATTAGTAGATGGTTTAGATGGGTTATGTATGAGTTTAGAAGAATTGTGCATGAAATAGTTGTACGTTATGCTTAAAAGGTAGTACTCACATCAAGTGTATGATGAAATGTATATAGTGTCGTCCGTATAGTCGATTATGATGTTACGGGTATATGATGATAAGTCGATAGTTAAGTATGGTTAATAGTTGACTTTTGAAAGTCAACTAAGTATAAGAAACATGACTTGACTCGTTGTCGTAAATGTATGTTGATGGGAAGTCGTATGGTACATATTATAGCAATCCGTGTTAAATGTAATGACATGATGAGTTACATGAGTTTAACGTATACGGATATGATTATATGAAGTTGATTATGTATTTTAATGCTTGTTAGAAATGACTAAGGAAAGTTAAGTGTGAATTATGCGAGTGATATGATTGTTACATGTACAAAGGTGTATGCTAATAAGAGCGTGATTTCGATGAAATTAAAGTATAGGAATCACGTCGAGACGGACTCAAGCATGAGGTGTTAACGGGTCAAGAAGAGGCAAGGAAATCGGATACGAGCACGAACGCATAAGGTAAGTGATTTCCGTAATCACTTCTTAGTACCAGTAAGTAATAATGTATTGCAATGAATTAAACATGATGTTTGAGGTCAAATATGTGTTAAATTCTTTCGTCGTAAAAGATGGGTTTAAGGTTGACCAAAATGCCCTTGATGGGTATTTTGGGGTAAACGAGCTTAAAAGTAGTTTTGAAGCAAGTTATACGATTAGTGTAATGTTTTGGACAAGTATGGAAGTGGGGATTACGGTTTGGTTAGTCGTAGACCAATTAATGCACGAATACCCTTAACGGGTCAAAAATAAGTATATGAACGATAAGGTGTTAAGAGGATGCAAGACATCCAAGAATTTGGTAATTTATGATAGACGTCACTTACATTATTATGTCTATAAGAGGTTTTGGTATAACGAACAAGTTATGTTGACGTATGCGTAAACGGGTCGAAAAGTGGTAAAAGGGTAATAAGCCGAAGAGTTAAAAGTCAGAAATTATATTAAGTCGGATGTTGGATTTTAGTTCCATTAGATGGAGAATTAAATTACGGACGCGTAGGAAAAAGAATCGGGTAAAACGGATAAAAAACGAGTGAGTTATGGCCGTTTCCGTGAAATCGGATCGCGCTAGAAATATGCAGCAACCAGCTGCAAACCTTCTGCTGAAACAAGGGGGTCGCGTAGCGCGACGGCCCGTCGCGTCGCGCGACGGGGTAAGTTGTTCCGAAAAATTGTTTTCATGCTCCGTTTTGGCTCGGGAACTCGTTTAAACGCGTTTTAAGTTGCGTATGATTGATTTAACTCATGTTTTGTGACCATTAGGGTCAGCGTATGTGTGGATAGGTATGTATGGATGTTGTATATCTATATACACGGATGTAGAAGTGTATGTAGGCGTGTATGCGCGAATGTATGTAAGATTATGGTGTGTAAGCAAGTACATGAGGATATATATGAAGGCGTATATGAATGGACAAGTATGAGTCGGGTATATTGCAATGGTTGATTGGAAATATAAATGTAGGCATGTATGTAGGTGGGTACGTATGTATGTTGTATAAGTATAAGTGTATGTATGTAAGGGTGTATGTAGATAGTATGTATATGTAGTCAAGTGAGTATGTATGAAGGGATGCACGTATGTAAGTTGTGAGAGGGTATGAAAGTATGTACGCGTGTATGTAAGTATGAATGTATGTTTGTATGCAAGTACGTATGTAGGTTTGTATGTATGTATGTATGGAGGTATGTATGTATAAAGGCAGGTAAGTACGTATGTATGTATGTATGAATGGATGTATTTAGGTATGCACGTACGTATGTACGTAGGTACATAGGGATGTATGTTGCTATGTGTGATCGTAAGTGTATGTATAGGTTGTATGAAAGTATGTACGCATGCATTCAATTAAATTGAGTACTAACGATAATAACATCGTGCCTAGTGATGAAGTGTAACGCAGGAATACCAAGGAAGTCTCACTACGGATCTTATGATCAGAAGGAAAGCCGGGATGTAAAGAGTTAATGAAATGAAAAGTAAACGTGAATAAGTCTTGTATGCTTATGATACGTACTAACGTTATGAATTCTATGTGGTGAGCGCAGGTAGTACAAGCCATGAGGATTACTATGGAGTAGGGATCGAAGATCGAGTCACAAGACGGATTGTACGGGAATGTTTAAATATGTAATTTAGTGTCGATAAGTTATGTTCTTATATTATAAAATGGATTTTTTTTAGAATGTCAAGATGTATGTCCTGAAAGAAATTTTCAGACTCGAATTTCCGCTGCGACGTTTTACGGTTATACGTGTTAGGGTGTTAAAAGTTGGTATCAGAGCCCTGGTTTGAGGGAATCAAGTACGAGGAGGTAACTACTTGAACTCAAACTTGTGTGCTCTTGAGATAAGAAATCCGTACAATCTAAGACTCGATCAAGATCCAAAGGTAAATGCTGATGAAAGTATGTATTTATGTATATGTATAAAGAAACTGACGGTTTTGTATGTACAAGGTAAGCATAAGTGTTGGAAGAGGATGATCCGTGAATGCAGTCTAGGATGAATACTAAGGCAGGCAAAGAGGTAATAAGACAAATAGGCAAATGAGCCCAGGTACGTGAATTTAATATGTGGATGTAAGTAATGGCAAGGTTCATTAAGGGAAGAAAAATTTTAAGATGAAAGACAATGATAGTATAGTAATGAAGTATTGGAAGCAATACACGCGCCGAAACCTAAGACTACGGACATAAGATGACAATTACATGAAGGCACGAAACTACTACGTGGATTGTGTACCTGGCCAGTACACGAGAAACGTATGACGTTCGTGAGATCATGATAATTGTTACAATTATGTCCGGTAGAGTTGGGTAGCAGGCGGGCGTGTGGGTGAAATGGGAAGTAAGACTCTCGGGAAATTGAAAGTACTATGTAAGAAAGAAAAACATGCCTGATAAGAATGAAGAATGTTGAATCCGTAATTAAGTAAGGATCAACGAGTTATGAATAATATGTTTGAATCCGTAAGACGGATTCAGGGAAGGAAAGGTATGAATGCAATGATTGAATCCGTGAAACGGATTCAAGGATGAAAGGCATGGATGATATGTTTGAATCCGTGAAACGGATTCAAGGATGAAAGGCATGGATGATATGTTTGAATCCGTGAAACGGATTCAAGGATGAAAGGCATGATTGAATGTTTGAATCCGCGAGACGGATTCAAGGATGAAAGATGAGAATGTAATGTTTGAATCCGCGAGACGGATTCAAGGATGAAAGATGAGAATGAAATGTTTGAATCCGTAAGGCGGACTCAATGAATGAAAAAGCATGAATGATGCGTCTGAATCCGTAAGACGGATTCAAAACTATAAGAAGATGAAATTAATCCACCTAAAAAGATGTCGACAGTTTGACCATGATTGAGTCGAACGGGTCATAGAAATAAGTATAAAGTAAAAAGTGATAGTATAATAAACGAAGTTTTGTATAAGTTACGTGTTAGATGTGTTGGTAATGGACTCTTAGAAGTTGGGATGATGACGGGCTGTGACCCGGACAATAACTTGAGTATGGGCGGGAATGGTAAGCTTAGTAAGAAACATTGAAACGATGTAATAAGGTCTTCGTAAGTAAGCATGAATGGAAGGAAGTACGAGCGTGTACCTCAGTTGGCAAAATGATTAATTGAATGAAAAGATTGCATGTAAGAAATAGAATGTGCGGTATGTTATAGCAGGTACGTAGGAGATTGTAGAAAAGTTATAGGTGGGTAATCACCTAGTTTAATGAATGTTTAAATGATATATGCTAACCGCCGATGATGTTGATGGTAATGTTAGAATTATTGATGTGATGAAACCAATCGTATTGGGGAAAGGATGTGCACGAGTGGAAACTCATGACACGGATGAATGAAATCTGGCCTATTATGGCTAGTACTCGAGGAAAAGATGAATCGATCTGGGTTGCAGATCGTGGTTTGGGAAAATGAAAAAAAAAGTTAGTAAGAATATTTAACTCATGATTGGACAGATATGAACTAGTATGACACCTGTATAGGTGTGAATTAAGTAATGCATGAAGTGAAAGCAATAGTAATGAGAAATGAACGAAATGATTTAAAGATAAAATAAAAGTATGCAAGGTATACGTAACTGTAGAAAATGTAGAATGAGGTTAACGTTAGAATTAAGCACGTAGGCATGATTATGTAATAATAGTTTTGTTGTGATAACAAAACAAAAGTTAAATGTTATACAGAGTATGTAGAGAATGTAAGTTGTAAAGGTGAGATGAGGATATTAGATCCATTAAGAAAGGATCATATTAAAGGACGGAAGAGTATGTGTATTGACCAGTTATTGACAGGTCAAGTAAATGAAAATGCAAATGGAATAGGAAAGAATGATCAGGAAGGTATGGGCTAGTGATCGTATGGATGGACTAGAAGAAAAGATAGTGTGTGTTCGATGAAAGTGAGAAAGGTTTCGGGGACGAAACCTTGTTTAAGGGTGGTAGACTTGTAACGCCCCAAAAATCTGAATGGTAATAACTGTCGTATGTTCTTATGTGACACGTCATGAAATAAATAACTAGGCTATTTAACCTAGTTAAGGGTATGGTCAAAAGTATTAAATAATGAAGGTAGTGTAAGTTATGTTTTAAAGGTAAACCCGAGGGGCTAAAGTGGGACGAATGAAAGTTGATTTACTAATTAAAAAGAAATCAACACACACATAAACACACACATCGTGTGTGTTCTGGAAAGATCGAACAGGGGCTCTCAAGAGCCCCAAAACCCTAGTTCTTCAAAAGCTTCAATTTGAAGGATGAATCAAGGCCCAAATCCATAACCGAGCATGGATTAATGATCACCAACACGAGAGGATCATAAGGTATGTTTTAAATCTAAGATTGGTGATCATGGGTGAAGTGGGTTATGTTCTAATCCGTGAGTTAATATGAAATTAATCATGTACAAGGGTTAGAAACCTCGTGTAGAACATGGGTTATGAATGATTTGCGTTAATTTGATGTTTAGAGGTGACATCCGTTAGTTAGGGTGAAGATGATGACTAGTATCACCTCCTATGTTCAAGTCTTGTTGAATGATTGATGTATTATGTGGGTATGATGAATTATTGTTAGATGAAAGTATAGTAATATGATGATGTTATGTTTAATGTTCATTTGGAATGATACATGATGATTAGTAGATGGTTTAGATGGGTTATGTATGAGTTTAGAAGAATTGTGCATGAAATAGTTGTACGTTATGCTTAAAAGGTAGTACTCACATCAAGTGTATGATGAAATGTATATAGTGTCGTCCGTATAGTCGATTATGATGTTACGGGTATATGATGATAAGTCGATAGTTAAGTATGGTTAATAGTTGACTTTTGAAAGTCAACTAAGTATAAGAAACATGACTTGACTCGTTGTCGTAAATGTATGTTGATGGGAAGTCGTATGGTACATATTATAGCAATCCGTGTTAAATGTAATGACATGATGAGTTACATGAGTTTAACGTATACGGATATGATTATATGAAGTTGATTATGTATTTTAATGCTTGTTAGAAATGACTAAGGAAAGTTAAGTGTGAATTATGCGAGTGATATGATTGTTACATGTACAAAGGTGTATGCTAATAAGAGCGTGATTTCGATGAAATGAAAGTATAGGAATCACGTCGAGACGGACTCAAGCATGAGGTGTTAACGGGTCAAGAAGAGGCAAGGAAATCGGATACGAGCACGGACGCATAAGGTAAGTGATTTCCGTAATCACTTCTTAGTACCAGTAAGTAATAATGTATTGCAATGAATTAAACATGATGTTTGAGGTCAAATATGTGTTAAAGTCTTTCGTCGTAAAAGATGGGTTTAAGGTTGACCAAAATGCCCTTGATGGGTATTTTGGGGTAAACAAGCTTAAAAGTAGTTTTGAAGCAAGTTATACGATTAGTGTAATGTTTTGGACAAGTATGGAAGTGGGGATTACGGTTTGGTTAGTCGTAGACCAATTAATGCACGAATACCCTTAACGGGTCAAAAATAAGTATATGAACGATAAGGTGTTAAGAGGATGCAAGACATCCAAGAATTTGGTAATTTATGATAGACGTCACTTACATTATTATGTCTATAAGAGGTTTTGGTATAACGAACAAGTTATGTTGACGTATGCGTAAACGGGTCGAAAAGTGGTAAAAGGGTAATAAGCCGAAGAGTTAAAAGTCAGAAATTATATTAAGTCGGATGTTGGATTTTAGTTCCATTAGATGGAGAATTAAATTACGGACGCGTAGGAAAAAGAATCGGGTAAAACGGATCAAAAACGAGTGAGTTATGGCTGTTTCCGTGAAATCGGATCGCGCTAGAAATATGCAGCAACCAGCTGCAAACCTTCTGCTGAAACAAGGGGGTCGCGTAGCGCGACGGCCCGTCGCGTCGCGCGACGGGGTAAGTTGTTCCGAAAATTGTTTTCATGCTCCGTTTTGGCTCGGGAACTCGTTTAAACGCGTTTTAAGTTGCGTATGATTGATTTAACTCATGTTTTGTGACCATTAGGGTCAGCGTATGTGTGGATAGGTATGTATGGATGTTGTATATCTATATACACGGATGTAGAAGTGTATGTAGGCGTGTATGCGCGAATGTATGTAAGATTATGGTGTGTAAGCAAGTACATGAGGATATATATGAAGGCGTATATGAATGGACAAGTATGAGTCGGGTATATTGCAATGGTTGATTGGAAATATAAATGTAGGCATGTATGTAGGTGGGTACGTATATATGTTGTATAAGTATAAGTGTATGTATGTAAGGGTGTATGTAGATAGTATGTATATGTAGTCAAGTGAGTATGTATGAAGGGATGCACGTATGTAAGTTGTGAGAGGGTATGAAAGTATGTACGCGTGTATGTAAGTATGAATGTATGTTTGTATGCAAGTACGTATGTAGGTTTGTATGTATGTATGTATGGAGGTATGTATGTATAAAGGCAGGTAAGTACGTATGTATGTATGAATGGATGTATTTAGGTATGCACGTACGTATGTATGTAGGTACATAGGGATGTATGTTGCTATGTGTGATCGTAAGTGTATGTATAGGTTGTATGAAAGTATGTACGCATGCATTCAATGAAATTGAGTACTAACGATAATAACACCGTGCCTAGTGATGAAGTGTAACGCAGGAATACCAAGGAAGTCTCACTACGGATCTTATGATCAGAAGGAAAGCCGGGATGTAAAGAGTTAATGAAATGAAAAGTAAACGTGAATAAGTCTTGTATGCTTATGATACGTACTAACGTTATGAATTCTATGTGGTGAGCGCATGTAGTACAAGCCATGAGGATTACTATGGAGTAGGGATCGAAGATCAAGTCACAAGACAGATTGTACGGGAATGTTTAAATATGTAATTTAGTGTCGATAAGTTATGTTCTTATATTATAAAATGGATTTTTTTAGAATGTCAAGATGTATGTCCTGAAAGAAAATTTCAGACTCGAATTTCCGCTGCGACGTTTTAAGGTTATACGTGTTAGGGTGTTAAAGGTAAAAACCGGTAGCGAATCGTTAACAAGAACGCCAAAAGTCGGTACCGAACTGGTACTTATGATCTTTCGGTTCGGGAAATTCGGTACCAACACCCAGTACCATTTGCTCATCTCTGACAACGGGTTTCATACGAACAATATCATTACCATAATATTTTTTGGTTGATTTTCTTTCGGTTATCGTTTAGTGTTTTTTTCTACACTTTCTTTTTTTGTTCTTCTCAGCGGTCCCGTGCACAACGCGCACGGAAGTATAGACCTAGGTGATGTTAACGCCACAAAACTTATTACGGAAGTATAGACCTAGTTGATGTGGACGGTGTTTGACGCCGTAAGAAAGGGTTCAGTGAAATAACCTTTCACACCGCACAATCTATATCAAAATTTTGAAAATGTATAAGTAACAGTAACACACTTCAGTCTCTTATTCTTTTTATTTCAAACTCTATTTAGATCAAACTTACCATTAAAATAATATTTACAAGCATAACCATATAAAGTCTCGGACACAGTCCAACGAAAATATTCAAATCTTGTAGGTAAAAAAACGTTGAATATCAAATATTAATTAAAAACAACAGAATTATTATTCTATAATTATTAATAACAGAGACTGCACTGCAGGCCACCTACCTTTAAAAATAAAACTTAAAAAAGTAAAATACTCCAATCTCATTTCCTTACCTATATATACAAGTGGCTATTATGTATCATGTCCAAAATTAAAAACTTCAACAAAACACATATAGTATTTCCTCTTAACATAGATGCATGAGGACCCAAAAATCGGGTCACAAAAGGCCGGTAAACATGGCTCGGATCATCAAAATACCGGCTAGAGCCATATCCAAAGTCCTAGATGCATACGTTAAAGGGGTCAACAACTTCACCAACGCGTACAATAGGCCTGTTAGAACCATGGTGAAAGTTGTCCCCAATTCTCACCGGCTTTCTAGGAGCTTCACAGGTTTTCTACTTGACAATGACCAACAACCAGAGGGACCCCTTGTTAGATCTATATCTGCTCCCACGAAAGATGAGAGGGTCACAAATACTAAGCTCACTAACGTTGACTTGTACTTTATTCAACGCTATTGTCACCAAATGCAATCATGTGCATTGAGGAAAGGTGCACCTTGGAGTTCAAGTGTTGGATTGGAGAAAATTGATGAAGATAAGAGTTCTTCTTTCAGAGACGATAATATCGTTATTAAAAGCAAGTTATGCATGATCAAGAAAGAAGATTAAGTGTTTCTAAAGAGTTACACTAATGATGATTCAATGGTATTCTTAGAATAAGAATGTTAATGTTAATTCAATTGCAAAGATATGTAAACTTTTGAATGCAAATCCCACCATATTCATGGAATTGAATTCATATTTTCAGTTAAAAATACAAATCATAAAATATTTAATCTTTTGTTAATTACACTCAAGTATTAATATTTAATTTATAGTCAGTTTGTTATATTTAATTTATGTAAGTGCAAATCCTTTGTTGTGTTTTTGGCTACTTATAAAATTGTAAATTGACTTGTAATTATGAATGTTATTTTTTTACACACTGAAAGTAATGGATTGGTTTTTTTTTTTTTTTTTGGTCTAGGTTTGATTGCAAATCGTTGAATCAAACAATGCATTTGGATAATAACATTTTTTAGGGATAAAAAAATTAATTACAGGTAGCGTGTATATTATAAAATTCGTGGATGAGACAGTATGATTTTTAACGAATATTATTTGATGAGATTGATGACAAATCAACTAATACTTGCATTTGATTACCAAGCCAATAACATAAATAAATATAATAATATCTTAAAAGCATAAAATATAGCTAATCTAAGATTAAAGTAGCTAAACATTATTCTGAAATCTAATTCAAACAATCAATAATCAAGAAACATTCAATTTGACAAACTTGTGGATTAGATTAGATAAGACTTGATTACTTGAATAATCGAAACCCTTGAACCGTTGTTCAAGTATTCGAGTGTCTGTTTGGTACGTGGTAATGGAATGGACGAGTGAGGTGTTGTTTGTTTTTTCAGAGTTAAACTGTCTGCAGTCTGCGGACCACATCTGAACCAGAAGAGGTGGACCAAACCTCTACAGTCTGCAAGAAGAAGACTGTTTGTTTTTTTACTTCTGCAAACTACTCAAATAATAGGCATGAATAACAATAAAAAATCAGCAAACTAACACCAAAATTAAGCAAACTAGCACCAAATTTTAGCATATAATCTGAAAAAAAACCATATAATCTGAAAAAATGCAAACAAATAACCTTAAAATTAAACCTAAACCACATTTAATCTGAAAAAAAAAACGTATAAGTTATAATCTGAAAAGAAACATATAACTTATAATCTGAAAAAACAAACAAACAAATAACTTATAACTTAAAATTAAGAGTAAATTTCAAAGTTCGTCCTTTATGTATGTCTAAAATATCAAAGTATGTCCTTTGTCTTTAATATCTTCAAGAAACATACTCGATGTTTGAAAAACCAATCAGGTTATGTCATTTAGTCATAACACAATTAGTTTTCATGGTTAAAGTTGACTAAGTCAATCCCACATAAGGGTATTTTAGTCATTTTATCTAAATATTAAAATAAATAAATAAAACACTACATTATTAACCCCACTTCTTCTTCTCTCTCTCTAACTATCCTACCACCACCACCACCACCACCACCGATCTGCCACCACCACCACTTCACCTGCCACCACCAGTCTGTCTCCTCTCTCTAATTATCGAGTTTACATCAAACACCATTCGTTCACTTCAAAATTGCCACATAACAAAACTCCCCCTTTCTCTCTCTAAAAATTTCCAGATTCCAATCGCATTGTTGTTCCTCCGCCCCCTCTGCACATCGCCGTCGATTTCTCCTCCGATCAGATTCAACAAATTCGTCACCAACGGTCCAGATTCACCACTTCATATTCCACCAATTAGGGTTTCCATTTCTAAACTGACGAACACCATAAAACTGAATCACCATAAAAACAGATCTCGATAAAACAGATCTCGATATCTGAATAGATTCACCACTCCAAATCCATCGTTCTGCAACTCCATCGTTCTGCAACTGAATCACCATAAAACAGATTCACCACACCAGATTCACCACTCCAAATCCATCGTTCTGCAACTGAATCACCATAAAACAGATCTCGATATCTGAATAGATAGTGCGAGTGACAGCAGTGGTGTGATCCGGTGCGTCTTCGATGCCGGAATTTTGGGGATTTAGGGTTTGGGAGGTGAGGAAGGAGGTGAGGTCGAGGAGAGAGGGAGGAGTAGTGGGAGCCGTAGTGGGGGTTGCGGTCTTGAAGATTTCTGAGCAGCATACCTCCGAAATCCATCAAAACAACATACCTCACAAGAACCCCATTCAAACTTCTTGTTTCTTGAAGATTTCTGAGCAACAATAGTCTTTTTCTTGGTGGGTATACTCCGAAATTGGCTCCGAAGTGGTGGTGGTGGCAGGTGGGTGGTGGTGGCGGTGGCGGCGGTGGTGGTGGCGGTGGCAGGTGGGTTGTGGTTGTGGGGGTAGGATAAATAGAAAGAGAGGGAGAAGACAATATATATACACATATATAATATTTATTATAATATTTAGGATAAAATGACTAAAATACCCTTATGTGGGATTGACTTAGTCAACTTTAACCATGAAAACTAATTGTGTTATGACTAAAGGACATAACCTGATTGGTTTTTCAAACATCGAGTATGTTTCTTGAAGATATTAAAGACAAAGGACATACTTTGATAGTTTAGACATACATAAAGGACGAACTTTGAAATTTACTCTAAAATTAAACCTAAACCACATATAAACCTAAACCACATAATCTGGAAAAAAAAACTTATAATCTGAAACAAAAAATAACTTCAATTCTGAAAAAAAAAAAAAAAAAAAAAACTGATCTGAGGAGTTTGTCGACGGAGATGGCAGAGGTGGAGATGGGTGAACGACGGAGGTGGAGGGGGTAGCGGAGGTGGAGGGGGTAGCCGAGGGGAGGCGGAGGTGTAGCAGAGGTGGAGGGGGAAGCGGAGGAGGTGAGGTCTCGGCTGGAGAAGTGGAGATGGGGCTAGGGTTCTGAGGTTTGAAGATGTGCAGGTTGAGAAGTGGAGCTTGAAGAGTTTTGAAGAGGAAAGACCACATCTCTAGAAGAGGTTTTTTAGTGAAAGTTCTTCAAAAAAACAAACGCTGCAGAATCAAACGTCGTGGTCTGCGTGGTGCAGACATAAGAGGTTGTGAAGTACTTCTGACAAAAAACAAACACCACCTGAATGAAATGGACGAAGTAATGAAATGGATCATTACCATTCCATGTCTTGTTTGGTTACCATGTTGGAATGGAATGAATTATTATTGTGTCTTGTTTGGTAGGCAAGAAAAACGAAGAAATAAAATCAACAGTTATGATGGTGGTGGTCGGTGGTAGTGATTGTGGGCGGTTTATAGGTGGCGTTGGTGGGTGGCGGTGGCGGCAGTGACGGTAGGGGGTGACTGGCGGCGACGGCGGCCGTCAGTGGTGGTTGGTGGCATCGGACGTGGCGGTGGGTGGCGGCGGCGGGTGGCGGCGGCGGCGGTGGTGGCGTTGACGGAGGTGGTGGGTGGCGATAGTGGGTGGCAACAATGGCGGGTGGGTGGCGGCAGTGGGTGGCAATGGTGGCGGCGGCGGTGGTTGTCGGGGTGACGACGGAGGCGATGGCGGGTTGCGGGTGGCTGCGGCGATGGCGTCAGTGGTGGTGGATGGTGGTGAAGGTGGTGGGTTGTGGTATTGTTGATGAATGGTGCATGAGAGGATGAAATGAAAAAAAACATGGGGTGGATAGAATGATTTTGAGGGAATGAAATAACTTATGGATTTAGTGATTCCATTTCATTGAACAACCAAACACCTTTTTTTCATTCCCTCGTAATAAACCATTCAATTCCGCCTGTCATTCTTGCATATCAAACACTACCTTATATTCTTCCCTGTTAACATATATCAATTTCTTTATAAAAAAAAAATACAAAGATACGTAATAACCAATAATTGGGTCATAAAAGGCCAGTAAAAACATGGTAGAGTCATCAAAACACCCACAAAAGCTATATTCAAAGACCTGATCAAGAACATGTCTTACAAGCAGGTACATGATTACTCATAACCCATTAAGTATTAGGTATACCTATAAGATTTTTAGAAATTACATATTAAAATTTACATATCAGAATTTACATCTATATTTCTTACTAGTTTGGTTTTTTTTGTATAAATTTATCATAGAAAATAATCATTTTATATAAATTCATTCGACTGAGTGTAATTTTAAAATACGTAATAATTGCTCGTTAAACCCAACCATTTGATAACATTTTAATTCATGCTAAATTTCTTATAGGAAACTATATTAACAAGAATCTCAACCAGTTTTATACTTTTGTATTTACTAGGGCCGTTCCAATGTTTTTGGAGACCCTAAGCAAACTACAAAATCAGGACCCTATTGAATTGGTATAAAATAATTGAGATTGAGATTTGAGATATTGAATAACCATAGCGATGATTTCTCCTAATCTTGGCCCTAATTTCGCTCAATCCGCAATCAGTTTCACATTGGTTACTCAAAAGACGCCGCAAGTAACGAGGGTTGATGTGTTGTGTGCGTGGACAATGCAGACTCCTAGTGTAAATCCTAAATCTTGGACCTAGAAACGTTGTTTAAATGACAAAAAACAAGTCTAATATATGAAAGGAAATGGTGTTTAAATGGCAAAAAACAAATCTCATATATGAAAAGAAGTAAAATTGGGGCCCCTTGTTTTTTTTGGCCTTAGGCCTTAGCCTAGATTGATAAGTCTTACAGGCCAACCGTGGTATTTACTTATGTTCATGGTCTGCTTGGGGGTGCTATTTTGAGATGTTTCAAGGACGGTCATGCTTTTGCTTTTGTTGTATATAGTTTACTTTGTTATTGTATCAATTTTAAATGGTATAGAGCTACAAGTGTCACATATTTAATAATGAATAACTTATTAATATTGTTTTTCTATGCATTTATTAACTACGTGTAACGTATTAACAAAATCTAAGAAAATGATACGAAATATTTTTAATAGATCTAAGAAGAAAAAGATCTCAAACATTAAAAAAAGAACTATTTTTACAATTTACACAATTTATTTAGAGAGATTAAAAATGTATGATATTGTGCATCAACACCATAGTTTTGTAAATTACATGGATCTCCCTACGCTATACTACAAAGTCATATTTCGACTCTAAGCATCATGAAATTACCGTATACTCCTTATTATTCATCCAGTCCGTCACCACAGTTAAAGCCTTCTTAACAAACACTTATATTCTTCCCTCTTAACATATATAAATATCTTTATAAAAAATACAAAGATAAGTAATGACCAATAATCGGGTCATAAAAGGCTAGTAATCATGGCAAAACACCCATAAGAGCTATATTCAAAGCCCCATTCAAAAACATATCTCACATACATGTACATGATTACTCATAACTAATTGAGTATCAGGTATATTTATTAGATTGTTAGAAATTACATATTAGGATTTACATGTAGATTTCTTACTAGTTTGGTTTTTATATAAATTTATTTATCACATAAACTAATCAGTGACCTTCTGATATACCATAATGGAGCCGGTGTGGTTAAGAAGGCTAAGGAGATCGTCCGTGGGCTCGTCTTGGTGACTTGTTGGTGTATTTGGAAAGCTAGGAACGCTAAATTCTTCTCAAATGGTAGAGGTACTAGTGAAGAGATTTTCGGGGAGGTGAGGTCTCTAGGTTTTCTTTGGTTAAAATGTAGATCCAAACATAGAAACATTGTTTGGAGAGATTGGTGTAATTATCCTCTGTATATGTTGTAGTTGATGCGGTGTGGTCCTGTGTTTTTTTGGGCGTGGCCGGCCGGTTTTTAATGAAATTTACCTTTCAAAAAAAAAAAACCCTCAAACCACATAAATAGATACCTCTTTTACAACATCTACAACCTTTAAACCTGCTTCATCCAATAGACTTCCTAGTCAGTTAAACCTGGTTCATCCAACAAACTACCTAGTCAGAATGCCAAATCACTTTAAAATACCATTACAAACTTCACTTTTTCATCCAACAATAAACCATTCTAAACTCCACACCCTAATTTTTACGCACTTTTTACACTAAAAACATTATGAGTGGTGGTCCCCACTCCTTCCAAACCACACCCGTCCACTCTACCAGACCACCTCCTCCAACAAGAAGATTTGCTCGAGTGGTGGTTTGTTGAGCGCACCAAGTCACCAGACATTAAAATAATAATGCCAAAAACTCACAACTGCTTACACGAAACCTTAACAATATAATAATGCCAAAAACTCACAACTGCTTACACGAAACCATAACAATAAAATAACTGATTAAATATGCCAAAACCTTAACATCAAAACAACTTACTAAATATGTTGAAACCTCACAATCACTTACACGACGAGCTCAAATTATGCAGGATCATGTCATAAACGTCTCATACATGGTTATTTAACTAAAAATCCATTCTATTATATGGATACTTTTCGGCACCGTTTTTCGCATTAGTTGCCAATTATTAGTACGAAATGTTCGCCATTTGGAGCACGGGTTTCCGTTTTTTTAACAAAGGGTTCACACTAGACGTAAAAAAAGTCTCACGGATTTGAAAAAGTGCACATCTGTAATTCGTCAACTCGTGTACGACTCTCCACTCGATTCATGGATGAGTTTTTGAAGATATCTAAAAAACGTTGCGAGAAAGTCTTCGCAATTTATGTGAAGGTACTCCCTCCGTCCCATTAAAAGTGTCATATTTTGAATTTTCAAAGTCTTTATTTGTAAACTTTGACCTTAAATAATTGATGAAAGTTATGTGATTTGAGTGTGTTTTACAAGTGTTTTTATCAGGTTAATTTTCATCAAATTTTATATAACACAAAACATATATAATTAAAGTCAAAATCTATAAATAAAGACTTTGAAAATTCAAAATAAGACACATTTAATGGGACGGAGGTATTATTATTATAGTTATAGCTGGTTTTTTTATTATTATGGTTATTGTTATTATTAATAGATTTTTGTGATTAATTTTAAAGGTGTAATTGATCTCTATGAAAAGAGATATGAAAAGAGATATTGGAGGAGACCAATGTTTAGCCATATCCAAAGGAGGTCCATGAAGACGTACATGGCATTTCTTAGGATGTTTGGTAGCATCCATCGCACATATTGGCCATGGCCACTTGTTCAACTCTTGGTGTGGTTGATTGTTGGGTTAATTTATAGGGTTTAACATGTTTAGTTCAATGTCTTTATGAGATTTTGATGTACAACATGTTTACCTTGAGCATGTTTATGATTTCAGATATAAACGCGTTAGACATGTGTTTGGATGGAAAAGTTCAGGGTAAAAGAGGGCCTCGGCGTATGCTACGTCAAGGTGTGCGTATGATACGATGGCAACATTTGAGCTGGGGTTTGTTGCACCATTCATAGAAAGTTAGGATTGTAGCAAAGGGGAAGTCCGCGTATGTTACGCTGAGAGGAGGTGAATAAATTGTTACCATGGCCACTTGTTCAACTCTTGGTGTGGTTGATTGTTGGGTTAATTTATAGGGTTTAACATGTTTAGTTCAATGTCTTTATGAGATTTTGATGTACAACATGTTTACCTTGAGCATGTTTATGATTTCAGATATAAACGCGTTAGACATGTGTTTGGATGGAAAAGTTCAGGGTAAAAGAGGGCCTCGGCGTATGCTACGTCAAGGTGTGCGTATGATACGATGGCAACATTTGAGCTGGGGTTTGTTGCACCATTCATAGAAAGTTAGGATTGTAGCAAAGGGGAAGTCCGCGTATGTTACGCTTAGAGGAGGTGAACAAATTGTTTCCCTATTTTAGGGTTTCGAAAATTAATTTCTTTTGGGCGTTTTATGGGCAATCGGGTGTGAATTTGCTTGTTTCTAATAATTTCGGTTGAAACTGAGTTCATATTTTCATCAACCGAATAAAGATTTAGGGGGTGTTTGTTTTTTCTTCAAACATCTTCAAGGGGGCTGATGTCTGCAGGCGCGCAGACGTTACCCTTGAAGACTATTTGTTTTTTATTTTTAAACAGATCTGAACTCAGCTTTTTTCATCTTAAAAAATAAGCTATGGACCCCCTTCTTAAAACATCTTCACACCTCCTTCTTCTCCTCCCTCAAACATCAGCCCCTCCCACCGCCGCTCCTCCTCCTTCTTCGACCTCCCTCTTCTCCTCCGGCGACCTACCTCCTCCTCCGGCGACCTCCCTCTTCTCCTCCGGCGACCTACCTCTTCCGGCGACCTACCTCTTCTCCGACCTCCCTCCTTCTCTGGCGACCTACCTCCTTCTCTGGCGACTTCCCTCCTCCTCCAGTGACCATCTCCTTTTCCGACCTCCTTCTTCTCCTCCGCTGGATCGAAGCGGAATGTGAATGTTTCGTCATTGTTTGATGCACTTCAGACCGGTATCAACTTATAAAAACAAACAGTCTTATATCTTCAGCTTGCAGATCTTCAGACCACATCTTCAGTTGCAGACATAAAAACAGATGAAATCAGCTTGCAGACAATTTATCTCTGCAAAAACAAACAGCACCTTAAAGATACCATGATGCAGATGTAAGGCTAAACCACACGTGATTATCTACAGGCCTAGGGTTTGTGTTAGTAGTTGGATTCAACATGTTCTTACCATGGCCGGCCCTGGGGGTGAGCGGGGAGGACCACAGGCCAGGGCCCGATATTTCGAGGGACACGTTTTTTCATGAAAAAACTCGATATGTATATGTAAAATACTTTTTAATCGGGTACATCAATACAAACACTAACATAGGCCCCCTTACAAAACTATTCTTATGGTTTAGAATAGTTATTAACCCCTTTGTCATTAGGTTTAGACCTTTACTGAGCCAAATACCCAATTTCGTTAAGGCCTAAGGGCACATTTTTTAGAGCTCGAACAGGGTACACGAATTCTCAGGGCCGACCTTGGTTCTTACCTACCTTTGGACCTAGACTTTGATCTAATCTTTTGATTTGTCAAATAGTTATGTTTATCAATGGTAATAATTAGATTAATATTCTTTTGGACATATCATAATCTTATTTTTTGGGATTTCTTATTCAGTTGATATTTCAAGTGTCGCTACCATATCAAACTGAATTGATACCGACTATATTCCTACTAGGTAACTTGGAAGAATCCTAGGGGCGGGGTCTACGTAGGGTTGAGGGGCACACGGGATACCCCTCAACTATCTTGCCGGAGTGCAAAAAAAATTATATTTTCTTCGTTTTATGTATTGGATAACCCTAAGCAAACATTAGGATACCCACTGAATGTCTTGGTTTAGAGAAACACGCCTGAGCCTAGGGGCTTTATGAACCTAAAGCGCAATCTGAAACCAGAAGATGGAGATAAGATAAAGGAAGTGACTGTTGTTGTTTAGAGTTTACATGATGGAGAAACACGCACCGGACCCGTGATTTTGAGTTACACGTGTTTTTTTAATAAAAATCCTGTATATATGTAATTTGTTTAAATAGTATACTCATACCAACTTTAAAATAGACCCATTTACATAACAATTTTTATGGTTTAGAAGTTAGCTCATTCGCATTAGGTTTAGTAAGCCCAATATCCATTTGATTTTAAAAAATCTTAATAAAAAAAAACATTACGGAAGAGCATATTTTTTCGAGCTCGAACATGGTACATGAATTGATGCCACCGAATATATTAACTTATAAAAAAACAGTATTAGAAGTTAGAACTTTATTTGATATAAATTTCGTTTTTATCCTCGAACGAGTTCATTAGCTGATCAAACTCGCCCATGTCTCCTTCCCTCAGACATCTCTTGTTACCTTTCTTTAAGTAGATTTTTTTTTTTTGGAAGGTGACTTTCAATGTAGAGGACCTTAGGTCACCGGGTTCATGTCGAAGACAATCCCCTGTCAGCCTCGCTCTTCCGGACGTGATGTTCGATCGGGCCCCGACCGTTGCGCAAGTATCCTTAGATATTTTCCTTTCTTTAAGTAGATATTTTCAGTATCCTTAGATATTTTCCTCACTCTATATTTTTCTTGAACGGCCCTCACTCTATATATAGCTTTTTAAATTTAATTAATTAATTAATTATGGCATCCTTAAATTTGAACGGCCCTCACTCTATATATAGCTTTGTAAATATATAGCTTTTGTATAGTAAGCTCCACCACATCCACTCCTTCCCTATATAAGTGACTTTATCGTTTGCTAATATCCATACCATAACTAAACCTTTCTTCAACAAAAAAAGAGAGATTCATGCAAACCCAAATATCACCTCACAAAAAGCCACTAAACATGGTTAGGATCATCAAAGCACCCATAAGAGCTATATCCAAAGCCATAGATCTATATGTTAAAAGTGTCACCAACTTCTCCATTGCGTACAATAGGCCTCGCAGGGCCATCGAGGAAATCGTCCCCATACCTGATAATGATCAGTCGTCAGAGGGAGCCCTCGTTAGATCAATTACCATTGACGCAATGGATGGCAAAGCCTCTAATAAGATCACCGACTTTGAAATGTACATAATTCATCACCATTGTCACCAACTGCAATCGGGTGCATCGAGGAAAGGCACGCCTAGGAGTTACAATGTTGGGATGGAGAAAATTGATGAAGATATGGTTTCTTCTTTCAAGGATGACAATATTTTTCTTAAAGAATGGTGATTTAGTATTTTTAAAGAAGTAGTAATGATATGGAGTCCGCCAAAAGAAGTAAATTCACATGGTATTGAGTTTTCATTGAATGGAAATTTAACATGTGGTCATTTCTTATCTATATCTATAATCTATAATGTATAACAAGGAAATATAACTTAAGAGTAAGAAAAATAGAGTTATAGATACAAATCTCTATCATATCTATAGGTTTATTCAGATAAAAATAAAATCATTAAGAGTAAGAAAGTAGGGTATACAAATCTCTATCATATCTTTAGGTTTATTCAGATAAAATCATATTTAACCTGTAGTTGTAATATGATTTTATTTTTTTTACTAAAGATATGCAAGTATTAACATGTAATATATATGAATGTTTCGGCCTGTTTTTGTACATCTTGTTTGGATACAGTAATATATATATATATATAGGGTAAGGTTCATTTGAGAACCATCCTTACATGTAATATATATGAATGTTTCGGCCTGTTTTTGTACATCTTGTTTGGATACAGTAATATATATATATAGGGTAAGGTTTATTTGAGAACCATCCTTACATGTAATATATATGAATGTTTCGGCCTGTTTTTGTACATCTTGTTTGGATACAGTAATATATATATATAGGGTAAGGTTCATTTGAGAACCATCCTTATTGCGATAACCGCGAGAATCAATTTGAATACAAAAAAAAAAAAAAAAAAAACCTAAAAAAAATCCAAAAAACCTACATTTTTTTTAAATATTTTTCTAATAAAAATCGCTATATTTTGTTACAAAAAAAACGTTTTTTTTTTCGAGTAAGAGTTATGGATGCACATATGCATATGTATCACTTCTTGGACAAATTCCATAATATATTACCAGTAGTAGAAAAATGCACTTTCATTTACACTACCCTATGTAATACACTACTTTTTACATTACCAATATTATAAATGCACATGTGCACCTATATGTATCAACATGAAATAAGGTGTTTTGCTACAAAAAGTTTGTGATTTTATATGATGAATAGGCCCATATACATGTGTTTTGGTTAGTTATATCTAGTGGTTGATGATTTGATTATATTTGTCACTTTATGATGTAATATGTTGTTTGGATAGCATAAAGTGTGTTGATGTACATATAATAAAGTGAAATATTGGTAATAATATTGTATTATGGATGGTAAAAAGCAATGATATTGTATTACGGATGGTAGGAGGTAATGGTAGTATAGTATGGATGGTATGATAGATGAAAGGGAATGTGTATTCAAAGTGGTGTACTAAAACACGTTATAACATGTTTATATATATAGATACACATGTGCATTTCTAGTGTTGTTAATGTTATAACAAGTTCATACATATAGATGCACATGTGCATTCCTATTATTGTTAATATAAAAAGTAGTGTATTATGAATGGTAGTGTAAATGAAAGTGCAATTGTCTAATATTTGTAATGAATTACGGAATTTGTCAAAGAAATGATACAAATGCACATGTGCATGGATAACTTTTACTCGAAAAAAAAATTTGAAACTTTTTTTATTGACGAAATATAGCGATTTTTCCAAAAAAAAAAGTAAAAAAAAATTTGGGCGTTTTTAGGTATTTTTTGTTGTGTTCACATTGGTTCTCACGGTTCTCGCAATAAAGGGTGGTTCCTAACGGATCCTTCTCCTATATATATATATATATATAGAGAGAGAGAGAGAGAGAGAGAGAAAATATAATGTACAAAAAGCCTTAACCTACATTAACGTACGCGACAAACATGATAACGTGCGTGATTTTTTTTTACCTTCATAACGTGCGTTATTATACTTTCCATGCGTGATTATCACCCCCATGCATAATTATCACCCCCATGCATAATTATCACCAAAAAATGGATCCCATGCGTTATTTTTGTGTCTTATGCGTGATTAGGGTACTGATCCGACGGTTACGCGCGTCGCCTACATGAAGTACGATAAGCCTTTTTGTATGTTAACCTTTATTTTATTTTATTTTTTGAAAAAATATATATTTTGAAGTTAAGTTACAAATTATTTAATGTAGTTAGCTATTAAAGAGGAAGACTACAAATTAATGACCTATGTAGATTTACCAATGTACCCTTATAGTAATATTAAATACTTATATTAAATGTAGTAAAATAAAGCATTCTTATTGGTTGAAATTTCTTCTTTTTTCTTCTTACAAAAAAATTCTTCTCATTTGAACTCTTCACTATATATATATATATATAATTATATATATATATGAACCTATTATGAGCACGTACTGTCACAACCCTTCGCCTCGTGTGGTCAGTTTCCCCCAAAGGCAAGTTTTAATCATTTCTGATAGTAAGCTACTATATTTGATGTTCATCGACAACCTAAGGTGAAACTGTTTAGGAAAATCATGCCAAGCGCGTACCTCAACCAAAATATAAGATGAATTCCACCTTACCATAATATTTAACCATTATTTTGGTTGGTGTCATGGTTCGGCTTCGAATTAGATAGTATACTTATACGTATATAGTCATATTTTGTGTCTAAGTCATAAAGTGTCAAGTATGGTCATGCATGAGTAGGATGAATCCATTAACCCTGTTGTTCACTAATGCACAAATTATCACATGATTGGTTCAAATGGTCATGAAACATAAGTACAAGAATGTAAATAAAAGTATCTAATCATCTAATTCACTTAAACAATCAAGTGACTTGACTAGACGACATGGATAGTGTTTGGAGACTTGGTGTAGTCTTATTCACTGTGTTACTTGGAAGTTGTTTGGTGACCTAGAAGTGAGCTAAAACACGTATGATTTTTGGAACAATCATCAGTCCATTTTATCCAAACAATGGGATTTTGTGGCCACTTGAAGACGTTCAAGAAATGAAGTAGGATGAACATGGTTTTAAAAAATTTAACAGAATTTAAATCCAACTTTGGACCTCAAAATGGAGATGTTCCAACCTAGTTTACCACGGTAAACTTGTGGAAACACTTCTAGAGGTTGTCCCAAAGAAGGAGAAGCAAGGTTCATGAAGTGAAAGTGAGTTGAACTCACTTTTTGCACTTGGAACAAATCTGCCCAAAGTTGCAAATTTGGTTAATTGGGAGAGTTTAGAGAGTGATTAGAGAGTAGGGAAAAGTGAAATGGAGGTGTGGGAGCTTGGTTTTTTTAGTTGAGGATTAGGGTTAGGAGTTTTAATGAAGTCGTTGGGAGTTAGTAGGTGAAAAATGCTTGAAACAAGCTGAATCCGGACACAAACTAAACTTTCTGTGAATATAAGAGTATTGCGTCACGTGAAGGAAAGAGAACACATCCCTCGCGTCGCGCGAAGGTGTGATTTTCCAAAATTGGTGAGTTTTGAACATATTTGGCCCCCGAACTTGATTTTGATGCTATTTTGAGCTAGAAACTTATGTTTTAACATGTTTTCATATATGTATGCTATATTACAAGTATGTATAATGTGTGAGTATGCAAGATTTGTGATAACGTATGTATAAAGTATGTCTCGGTTTCTTATAGAATGTGAATTTCGTGATTGATTATGTATTGCACATGTATAAATAAACAAGTATGAATAAAATGTGATTTCCATTGATTAAACATCTTGGATTACACTGATTGAATCGGAATACGATTACAAGTTTCTAAAAATAGAAAGTACGAAAATACAGAATGTTTCAATTATCAACCTCATATATAACAAAAACCTAGGAGAACGATACTTTATATAACAAAAATCTAAGAGAATGATACTTTTAATATGTGCATAGACTATCAATCTCATATATAACAAAAATCTAAGAGAATGATACTTTCAATATGTGCTTGTATTATTATTATTATGATACCTTTTTAATAAATAAATAAATTATACAACATAACAATTCAGCATATCAAAATTCTCGTGCACTTGTCTCTTTTTCAATATCCATTAAAATGATGAGTTAAGAACAATAATTGCATAACGTAACAGAGTCCAACGAAAATATATCTACAACTCTATAGTCTGCTGACTTGGAAAAGGTCAAAAAGTGTTGCATACTATTATCTATACTAACCGGCCTTTTGTAGGCTACCTTTCGGTTGCCACATTAGCATCACTTCCCATCACACATGTAAGACCATAGGGTATGGTTTGGGTAGTCCCTTTGAGGACTACCCGCCACATAGGCGCCACATTACATCCGATGAAGGACCATCCAAATGGAACTACCAAAGGGTGTGGGGGACTACCCGATAATAAAAAAACTAATATATAAAATAAAGGAGAGAGAGAGTGAAGAACAAAGGGGGTTCACTATTGCAGCTCGTCGCTGTCGTCTTGCAGCGGACGTTGGGGACGTGACGAGGGGGAGAGGGGCGGTGTGGGACGAGGGGGACGAGTCGGAGACGAGGGGGGACGATCCTCATACCCACTGGTCTAATAAAAAGAGTTTACATCATATGACTTTTCTTTTTCTACAACCTCTCCTTTCTTTGACTCGGTAACAACAATCGTTGTGGTGTAGTAGTAGCTCCAACTACAGGAGCAACTACAACATCGCCACTACCAAAAGGAATTGAAGTCTTCTCCCTTCCGTTTGCAATTAGTTCAGTGATATCTTTACCCTAAACAGTGCAATCTTGCTATTAGCTCCAACTCGATAACATGATACAAGTTTTCGTCATATAAAATATAGAATAGAAAACGACTTAAAATAGAAACAATTGATATTAGAAATTAACAACTTGAGAAAGAGTAATTTACAAAAATCGTCCTCTATGTATGTTACTTATTGTAAATTGTGTCATTTGTCTTTAATAAATACAAAAAATGTACTCGATGTTTGCAAACTTTTGCAAGTTATGTCCTTTAGTCATAACACAGTTAGTTTTCATGGTTAAATTTGACTAAGTCAACCCCACATAAGGGTATTTTGGTCATTTTATCCTAAATATTAAAATAAATAATCATAAAAAACAATAAATAAAACAATTTTAAATTATATATGTATATATACCTATAATACATACATACACTACATTATTAACCCGTCTTCTCCTTCTCTCTAACTATCCTACCACCACCTATTACCACCACCACAACCCACCTGCCACCACTACCGATCTGCCACCACCACCACTTCACCTGCCACCACCACCACCGATTTGTCTCCTCCCTGACGTCATAGAAATCCAAGCTGACGTCATAGAAATCCAAACCCTGGTCGCCGTTGAGAGTGAACTCCGCCAGAGTGGCAGAGTCGTCGGCGGTTCGGCGCCGCGGCCTTCTCAATCCACCTTGCAGGAGCCGCAATCGGCGGTGATACAAGTTAATTTTCCGGTGGAGTCTGTGGTGCAATCGGTGCAGGCCCATAACCGACCCGACCAGGAAACGGGTACCCGGAGGGTTCTGTATTTACCCCGGGTGAAAGTGAAGTCGGTGGGATTGAGGGCGGGTCTGTCGGCGCCGGTGAGGATCCCGGCTAGATGTGTGTGAAGAGATAAGAGAAAGGGGACAAATCGGTGGTGGTGGTGGCAGTGGGTTGTGGTGGGGGTAGGTGGTGGTGGTAGGATAGTTAGAGAGAGAGAAAGAGAAGAAGGGTTAATAATGTAGTGTCTGTATGTATTATAAGTATATAAACATATATAATTTTAAAATTGTTTTATTTAGAGTGAATTGCAAGTTTTGTCCTTTATCTTTAGGCCATTTTGCAAGTTTTGTCCTTTATGTTTAAAGTTGACGAGTTTTGTCCTTTATGTTTAAAAATCAAGCACGTTTTGTCCTTTGGGGCAAAACGTGCCTGATTTTTAAGGACAAAACGTGCTTGATTCTTTAAACATAAAGGACAAAACGTGCTTGATTTTTAAACATAAAGGACAAAACGTGCTTGATTTTAAGGCCCAAAGGGTAAAACGTGCTTGATTTTCAAACATAAAGGACAAAACTCGTCAACTTTAAACATAAAGGACAAAACTTGCAAAATGGCCTAAAGATAAAGGACAAAACTTGCAATTCACTCTTTTATTTATTGTTTTTATGATTATTTATTTTAACATTTAGGATAAAATGAGCAAAATACCCTTATGTGGGGTTGACTTAGTCAAAATTAACTGTGTTATGACTAAAGGACATAACTTTCAAGGGTTTGCAAACATCGAGTACTTATTAAAGACAAAGGACACGATTTGTAATAAGTAACATATATAAAGGACGATTTTTGTAATTTACTCCTTGAGAAATTACATGAACTTGAATCCAATAATCACATAAACATAAACATGATCCTATAATCACATAAACAAAAATATGATCATATCGTTTACCAATTCATGAAGTGTCTAACAATTGGCAACACTTTTGAGCATAGTTAAAACAATTAAGGTTGAATGACATGGCACACTCGCATTGGTTGATTTTGAAGTTTACCACTTTCAAGTGTCTAACCACTCCCTACACCCTCATGAGTGTCGTGAAAATCAAGCCTCATGATTTCAACAAATAATAATATTTTAATAACATTTTCAAGTGTTTTACAGAGCACCCTTATATCCATATTTTTCTTATGGTTTGTTCGGTTTCCGTGGTGATCGGTTAAAATTTTATTTATCAAAAACCTGGTCCAATAAATAATAGTTAATTAATTAAACGGGTTAATTATTAAAACGCAACGGAAATATAAAACTCATGATCAACAAAACGAAACCCGAGAGGATCCGGTTACAAACAAGTACGAGCACAGTAAAATATATATAACTACCGATGAGAAAAATATACCTCAGTTAATGACTAACCGGTCGAGACACCGAGGTTCAACGAACAAGTGCTAGTGAACGAACCAACGAAACGTGACGAAGGAGGCGGCGCCTAGCAGCAGCCCACCACGGCGAACAGCGGCGGCAGATGGCGGCTGGCAGCGGCTGGGGCGGCTGGCGGCGGCTGGAAATGGCGGAGACGGAGGTGGCCAGAGCGTGCGGCGGCGGCGGCAGATGGCGGTTCTGGCCAGCGCGGCAGCGGCGATTCTGGCCGGTTGTGTTTGGGTGTTGTTGAGAGCATTTGCATCTTAGTTGCAACCTTTTTTTATTATCCTACTCATTTCCAAATGCAAGACCCAACAACTTTATAAAACATAGACCCTCATGCATGCAAGCCAAGTGGCATTCATGCAAAATTGCATGTATTTTGATTGGCCACAAGTTAGGTGCGCGACAAGTGGCGCAGGATGAGAATACCCGTGTCACCCGGTCCATGTACCCGTCTCTCAGTTAATACCCGCTTATGATCTTAAATAAAATTATGACCTGTCTCGTATGTTGTTTGTAATTACCAGTTAAACAGGTTAAGTGGATTTTTAGTTCGTTGCCCAAGGTGTAACTCTTACGGGTCAAGACCCGGTCGGCAGCGTTGACTTATCGAACCGGACATAATATCCAACAGCTCCCACTTGGACGGTCTCTGATAAGATCTCAACGCAGACAGCCAGCGGTGTTCTAGCTACGCATAGCTGCCCCCAACAGGTCATGACACTTTAAAGTCATTAACCAAGGTATCTTCTCTTTAGCAACAGCTTGCTACATGAAGAAAGTAGACTTATGGCAATTCTCGTCATCTATCCTTTCTGTAAAAGACATCAATTGAACAATGAGACATGGACCAGATTCAATCTCACATGGCGTTCAATTATTATCGTTCTCGTTCACAGAATCAAAGTGGTCCAATCAAACACACAGTAAGTTTGGGTATGGCCTTACACTTCACTAGTTTGAATCAACGAGGGCGCCCGATGTCTAACTGTTACATATAATGTAAGAGTACAGAATTCCATCTTGACTATATACAACTCCCACTGAACTTCAGAACCATTCCCAACCAATGCCTTTATGACTGTCAGTTACGCGACAGCGGTTGACACTGATCAAAGAATAGTCTTTAGTAAACGAAAGTTCTAGTATGTATCTCAGGTCAGAGGATACTAAATGAGTATGCTTAGATCAAAAACATCTTATGACTAAGATCCATTAAGATGATTTGATGCGAGTTACATCCAGCGTCATTCACAATGAGGCCTGTGAATTTGGAAGTCAGCTCCTTGAGTCCAAAATCAGAATAGTCTTAATTCAGAGTCGTTCCCACGAGTCTGACCGACTACGGATAATTTAGAATACAAGATTCATGGATTAAACGTACAAAAATCGAACACAGCTGTAAGATTCAAACTTTGCATTTAGCTAGTAAATCAAAAGTGAATTCAAAAGGTACAACTGTTTGAATGTTCGTACATCCAAATACTAAATCAAAACAAATGGTTATCCAATCTAAGACCGATAGCATTCCCATGCTTGTCCTGAGACATCGGTCTAGTGAACGGGTCTGCTAAGTTTTGATCTGTGTCTATTTTGCTTATTAAGATGTCTCCTCGTTCCAGTATTTCCCGTATATTGTGGAACTTTCTTAGAATGTGCTTAACCCTGTGATGTAGGCTCCTTGGTTTGAGCAATGGTTCCTGTGTTATCACAGAACACCTAGATTGGTTTCTGAATACTTGAAACCACATCGAGGTCGTTAATGAACTACTTCATCCAAGCAGATTCTTCCGCAGCATCTGATGCAACTATACATTCGGATTCGGTGGCTAAATCCACCACTATACTCTGTTTGGAGCTTTTTCCAATAGATAGCTACTCCATTGAGAATGAATACGAATCCTAATTGTGAGCGAGAATCATCTTGGTCACTTTGGAAGCCAACATCAGTGTAACACCTTACAGTGAGCTCCTCTTCCACTCCTCCAAACACCAAGAACATATCTTTTGTTCTTCTTAAGTATCTCAGAATGTTCTTTACTGCAGTCCAATGGGCAACGCCAGGACTGTACTGAAAACGACTGGTTATGCTTAAAGCATACGATACGTTAAGTCTAGTACATAGCATACATGATTGAACCAATCGCTAAAGCGTATGGAACTGCTTCCATTTGCTTAGTTTCAATGTCCATTGAAGGAGATTGTGATTTGTTCAACACGGTTCCTTTAGTCATAGGAACACCTCCTTTCTTGGAGTTTTCCATCTTGAAGCGTGTCATCATTTTGTCTATGTACGTTCTTTGACTTAGCCCTAGAAGCCGCTTAGATCTATCCCTATAGATTTTCATTCCTAGAATGTTAGCAGCTTCTCCAAGATCTTTCATTGCGAAGCAAGATCCCAAATAGTGTTTAACTTCGTTAAGCATAGGGATGTTATTTTCAATGATTAGTATATCATCCACATACAGGATGAGGAATGATATGGTGCTCCCACTAACCTTTCTGTAAACACAAGCCTCATCTTCATTCTTGACAAAACCAAACTCTTTGATCTTCTGGTCAAAATGAAGATTCCAGCTACGAGATGCTTGCTTGAGTCCATAAATGGACTTATTGGGTTTGCACACCTTAGTTGGATATTTAGGATCGACAAAACCTTCATGCCGAACCATATAGACATCTTGAAAGAGATGTCTATTAAGAACGGTGGTTTTGACATCCATTTGCCATATTTCGTAATCATAGTACGCAATTATGGCAAGCAATATCCTGATTGATTTAATCATAGTAACGGGCGAGAGGGTCTCATCATAGTCAATACCTTGAGTTTGAGTGAAACCCTTCGCAACTAGCCGTGCTTTATAGGTGTGTATATTTCCATGCATATCGGTTTTTCTCTTGAAAATCCATTTGCTCCTTACTGCCCGAGATTCGGGGGTATAGCTCAACCAAGTCCCATACTTGATTGTTATGCATAGATTGCATCTCGACGTTCATGGTTTCTTGCCATTTCTCAGATTCTCAATCTAAGATTGCATATTTGTAGTTAGCAGGTTCGTCATTAGACGCAGCTACTATTAAGAATTCGGGACCCTTTAGATACCATAGATATCTACCAGATTCTTACGAATTCTACTACTTCTGCAAACGCTTGTGTTTTATGTCTGATTCATTGGCAACAACTACTTGTTGATCAGACAGTCCAACTTCATTAGCGGTTGTTTGTGGTTCTCGAATTTCTTCAAGATCAACCTTATTATTTCCAGTTTCTCGATTAAGAAGTTCTTCCTCGAGAAAGTGTCCCTTCCGTTTGACGGAAATCACATTTGCATCAGGATGGTATAAATAATATCCGCTTCTTTTATAGTATCCGACGAAAACAACCTTTTCGCCTCGAGGATCGAGCTTGTCATCAGAATCACTTGTGATGTATGCATCACATCCTCATACTCTAAGGTTTTCAAATTGGGTTTACCCCCATGCCATATCTCATATAACGGTTTTGTTTACCTTTTAGTCGGAGTTAATTAAATTGACAATGCGGGTAGCGGTCATAAGAGCATGATCCAAAAGGAGTGAGGCAAGTTAGTTCTACACATCATCGATCGAACCATATCAAGTAGAGTTCGATTTCACCTTTCACTCACGCCCTTAAGTTGGGGTCTGACGGGTGGAGAGGATTGTGAAACTATTCCACACTCTTTCAGATGATTTAGAAATTCAAAGCTGAGGTATTCACCACCTCGATCTGATCGAAGTACTTTTATCTTTCTATCAAGCTGGTTTTTAGTCATGGTTTCTAGACATGGTTCTGAAAGGGCCATATACATCATGTGAATGAGTTCTAGAAAACCATTGATCCGTTCACCAACATCGGTGAAGGGGTACTTTGTGAGTTTGCCAGCTAAGCAAGATTCGCAATCATCAAAGGAGTCCTGTCTAGTGGATTCAAGAATCCCCTTAGACTGGAGCCATTTTATGCATGCCTTACTTATGTGGCCAAGTCAGCAACACCATAAATGCATTTCATTCATACCGGCTTTGTTACGCTTAGAAAGATGATACATGTTATTACTTGTTTGAACATCAATCTGATAAATACCATTTCGAGGTTTAGCCTTAAAATAAAGGACATCATTCAAGTAGGCTAAAATAGGAAAACCATTAAAACGTACTTGAATCCTTGTTCAAACAGTGAAGAAACTGAAATAATGTTTCTGGTCAAACCAGGTGCATATAAACAGTTATTTAAAGTAACTACAAGGCCAGGGAAAACAAAATGTTCCAGTTGCCAGAACTGGAACTCTCTTACCATTACCAACTATGAGTTCCGGTGGCCTTGTTTCAGTTTCCTCCACTTTTCAGGCTTCTGCAAGACATTAATGATGTGGAGATCACATCCGGTATCAAATACCCATGTGTTGCTAGAAACAGTGAAAAATTCGATAACATAAATGTGAATATTAGAAGATGTGCCAATGTTATCGGCCTTGTTCATCTTCAGCTTGGCTAGATACTGTGGGCAGTTTCCCTTCCAGTGCCCATTTAGTTGCATACAAGGCACTGACGCTCCTAGGAGGGTGTGTTTTTGCAACATGCTTGTTGTTGGTGGCATTTCTGGCAGCAACAACAACTTTTCTCTTGCCTTTGCTCTTATGCTTCCTTTTCTTGTTATTGGGCTTATTAACACCACTAGACTTGACCATTAGAACTTGGTTGGTTTTGTGGAATAACCAAGTTTGTTCATCTGGTCAATGTATCCTATCATCTTTAGCACATGAGTACTGATACATGATCCTTCCAGCATTTTATAGCTTATGAGCTATTTTATGGTGTCATATCGCTCCTGTCGGACTTGTTTCTGGAACATGCCTATCAGTTGCTAGATGATGTCATGAGCATCCATATCTTCCATGTTCTTCTGAAGTTCAGGAGACATGGTGGCTTTCATAAGGCAGGCTACCTCAACGGCATCCTCGTTATGTTTCTCCAATGCCTTGTGAGCAGTAGTATAAATACTTTCAGGCTCGGTAGGGACTGGGCCATCTAAGATATACAGCTTTTCCTCCATCTTGAGAGCTATTCTCAGATTGCGGTGCCATTCGAGAAGGGTGGTGTTATTCATTTTTTTTATTTCTTTTCCTTTTCAAGTATAGACTTGAAAATGAAGGAGTTTGTTTTCATTAGACATCTGTTATATAAGCAAGGTGATATTAATTAGTATTTTCGATGTATATCTCCTTATTTCGTGAGGTGAGACGATAAGGAATGAGAATCCGGTTAGAAGCTCTTTCTAAAGGCGGCTGGGGCACGCAACATTAGCAAGTGGTTCAAGCGGACTGACAACGATTGTCAATTGTGAGAAAGGCACAACTCCCGAGGTTTATGAGGCTGCGAGGATAACCTACTGTCCTTGCATTGATACGTTTGGCCTCATCTATGCCACTTTTGTTCTCGAGACAGTTGGGGCACGTAAACACGAGAAGAAAAGTAATAGTCATCCTAAAACGGTCACATGTGGAAGGGTCGGATGTGTCGACGAAGCCCTTTCACCTTGGAAGGATAAACTAGACACTAAGTGTCGTGCTGTGGCTCCAACACTGATGGTTCGCATTATGCCCCAAGTGTTACTAGTAGTAGGATGGCATAGACTATTGATTTTAATTTTTACCAAATAGGGTCGTTATAGTTGGTTTTAATTTAGATATTAAATTTGCGACATAACCAAAAGACCCTTTCACCTCTCGGGGTAATTAGTTTTAGATAACCTATAAAACTAAGTTTGACGCGACTTGGAATAACCAATTTTAAGTTAATAGAAAACTATTAAGTTAATAGTTTTGGAAAATAAAAACTATTTTAATTTGCAAAACTTAATTGGTTATTATTTGTTTCAAAAACAACATTTGTTTTATAACAAAAACTCTTTAACAAGTTGTAAAAACAATTTAGAACTTGTTTTAATGTGATTGTTTTTAATATTTTAAAACTCCTTTTAAAATCATGTTGGTATTTAGGTTGGTTACGTTATAACAATTTATAAGATAAAAGCAGCCACAATAGCAAGATAAATATGTAAATCCATATGGCCAAAATTGTCCGATCTTGCTAGAGCCTAATAGCAAGATCAAATGGGTCACGGGGTCACAACACACAAACAACCACAAGGATGGACTTGAGTGCATCTTGTTGTCTTGAGCAACTCCCACTAACTCCAAGACTCCTCTTGGCATTCGGTTTTGCTTCGGGTCTTCGTATCAACAATATTTAACAAGTAAATACAACAAAGATATAAGGGCCTATCTATTACAACTTTGAACAACAAGACGGGCCAAAAACCATAAACTAATCTATTACAACTTTGAACCGTCTCGGTGGCCAAAATAATAATTACAAAACCGAATAAAATATACAACCACAAAAATAAGGTCGGGCCGGATTTACACATCGCACAACGATCACAAAATAAACCGGGCAAGGTTTTGGTCAAGCAAAACAAATAAAATATTGACCAAAATAAAAGTGCCTTTAAAAATTACTTAGATCATAAACTTTAAATAAATAAAGTTTGTGTTCTAATTCCGGTTAAAAAGACCGGTACCGACTCGTATGTTGTAACCAAGGCTCTGATACCACTGTTGGGTTTCCATGGTGATCGGTTAAAATTTTATTTATCAAAAACCCGGTCCAATAAATAATAGTTAATTAATTAAACGATTTAATTAATAAAACGCAGCGGAAATATAAAACTCATGATCAACAAAACGAAACCCGAGAGGATCCGGTTACAAACAAGTACGTGCACAGTAAAATATATATAACTACCGATGAGAAAAATATACCTCTGTTAATGACTAATCGTTCGAGACACCGAGGTTCAACGAACAAGTGCTAGTGAACGAACCAACGAAACGTGACGAAGGAGGCGGCGCCTAGCAACAACCCACCGCGGCGAACAGCAGCGGCTGGCAGCGGCTGGGGCGGCTGGCGGCGGCTGGCAGAGGCTGGCAATGGCGGAGACGGAGGTGGCCAGGGACGTGAGGCGGCGGCAGATGGCGGTTCTGGCCGGCGCGGCAGCAGCGGTTCTGGCCGGTTGTGTTTGGGTGTTGTTGAGAGCGTTTGCATCTTAGTTGCAACCTTTTTTTTTATCCTACTCATTTCCAAATGCAAGACCCAACAACTTTATAAAACATGGACCCTCATGCATGCAAGCCAAGTGGCGTTCATGCAAAATTGCATGTATTTTGATTGGCCACAAGTTAGGTGCGCGACAAGTGGCGCAGGGTGAGAATACCCGTGTCACCCGGTCCATGTACCCGTCTCTCAGTTAATACCCGCTTATGATCATAAATAAAAGAGTGAATTGCAAGTTTTGTGATGTGTGTAAAATGCAACATATAAATTACATCAAATGAGGCATAAAACTAACCTTTTTTAAGTACTAATATTGGAAAAAGAGTGTTTTTGTCTTCCTTTTGTATTTTCAGGATTAAATGAGCTCAAAAACGCAAAAGAAGCAAAAAGACAGCTAAATCCAACATAAATACAAGGAAAGGAACATTAGTGGACTGCCCGACCCCTCAACGGCACCTTCCAAAGCAAAAAAAGTGAAGACAGAAGGCTGAACACGCCCCGTGCTCAGCCAGCACGGGGCCGTGCCCAAGAAGCAGCAGAAAAGACAAATCTATAGAAGCTTCTATTGCCCATCACGGGGCCGTGCTCAGCGGACACGGGGGCGTGTCGAAAAGTACAGCAGGCGCATTTATTGTAATTGCGAATTACAATTAATGAGGAGAGAGATTGTCAGACGGACACGGGGCCGTGCCCAGCGGACACGGGGCCGTGTCCAGCACTCTGTTCAGCCTATAAATAGGAGTGCTTGGATTCATTTCATCTCATCCCTTGGCACACCACCTCTCTCACACTTCATCCACCACCCACCACCATCACAACACCATCATCCACCACCATCATCCATTGTCCATCGTAGAGTGTGTGAGTCGTCTCGGGATCCAAGATTGATCGTAAGAGTTCTTGACAATCAAGGCCATGTTTGCCTAAGTCTCTTACATCACTTGGTGAAGACAAAGTGTCTAGTATAATACTTTTTATTTCTAATCTTTTGCACTTTTTATTTGGTTTTGTATTAATGACTTTAATAACTAGTTACTTATGTTGAAGGTGATCTTTCCTTATCGTTTGTCCGTGGTGTCTTGGCATTATTTTACTGTCTATATAAAATAAAGGATTTTCACCATTCATATCTCCACGGTCTATATGGAGGTATGTTGGCTACCTGGTAGGGGGTTAAGGGAACGGTTTGGTAAAGGTCTTGCCATTGTTCAGCGTTTAGAGGTCCTGCAATGGACCTGGGTCAAATTTAGTAGGACCTCCTTCAATACTTCACGGTATTGGATGGCGGGGGTCCAAACTCTTTGATCCCCTCATAAGTTAACTACTATTAATACTATAACCCGGCTATTTAGGACTGTATCCCTGCTGACTCAGACTACTTAGCCGAGGGTAACGTCACCGCCAAAAGCGGGGCATACCACAATACTGCATTAATAACTTAATTCATTATCTTCCAATAATCCACCCTTTTAGGATTGTATCCCTGCTGACTCAAACTACTAGGGTGAGGGTAACGTCACCTTCAAAAGAGGGGCCTACTACAATAACTAAGATAATCTCTTAATTATGTGCAAAAGTGCGGAAATAATCAAAGGTTATACTAGATACGAGTCGGAACCAAGTGATTCATCTTGTCTATCTGTTTTTCTTTTATTTTTATTTTCAGCATTTTAGTTAATTTTTAATTTTCTTAGTTCAAAACATTTTTTTTCTAAACTTTTATTTTGGTTAGACGTTGAGGATAAACCGGTACTAAAAGCTCTTGTGTCCTTGGACGACCTCGGTATCTTACCAACACTATACTACACTCAACGATGGGTGCACTTGCCCATATGTGTGTTTAGTGTCAGTGAAATATCGTGTTTTATAAATTTAAAACTTGGCTAAAATAAGTGTTAAAAAGGGCTTAAAATATACACCTAAAATATACGACACTTACCGCACATCAAGTTTTTGGCGCCGTTGCCGGGGACACAAGGATTTTGAGAAAGTTTAAAATCGACGGCCTAATCAGTTTTTCAAAACCTTTTTAAAAAAAACGCGCGCACATTTTTCTGCATTTTAGTTTAGTTTGCATTTACAGTAGCCTGAACACGGGGCCGTGCTCATTGAACACGCCCCCGTGCTGCATATTTTTAGTTAGATACCCAGATACAGAGTCTGAACACGGGGCCGTGCTCACTGAACACGCCCCCGTGCTCAACGTGACTAGTAACTTTAATTAAAACGCCCAGATACAGATCCTGTACACGGGGCCGTGTTCACCAGACACGGGGCCGTGTCCAGCCTTCTGTTTCAGTCTTTGTTTTCGTTTTCTGGTCCCGAGACTCAGTTGTGGTCTGCTGAGTGATTCTTATGGATCAATACTCAGGAGGTTACAACTACACCTATGATGAGGATGATTATAGGGGTAATTATTGCACTAATTGTCGTAATACACAAAATAATCACTCTTATCAACCATCCAATTCATACGCTTACTATGAGGAGCCCAGGTACGAGCCATCAACTTCATACACATCCTATGAAGACCAAAGGTATGAACCTCCTCCCTCATACTCATATTTTGATGAACCAAGGTATGAGCCTTCTTACTCATACTTTGAGGAACCAAGGTATGAGCCACCACCTTCATATGCTTATTATGAGGAACCTTGGTGTGAACAACCCACCTCATATGAGTATTATGAAGAACAAAATTACGAACCTTATCCATCATATGCTTACAATGAAGAACAATGGTGTGAACCATCAACTTCATATGGGTATTATGAGGAACAAAGGGTCGAACAACCGGATTCAAGCTTAGAAAATAATGACTCTTTTTCTATTACCGAAGTGACCGATAGGATATTAGAACACATTAGAGTTATCGATCGATGTATAAAAGAAGCTCGTGCAAGGGAAGAGGAGTCCCGCGCAAGAGAAGAACTAAAAAAAGAAGAGATAACTGAAAATGTAAAAATGGAAGAACAATTGCGTAAAAAACCGACACATGAGTTAAACAACGAAAAAGGTGAGTCCGATAACGTTAAAATCCAAGAAGAGTCTAATTTTAAAAAAATTAATCTCTTGACACCTTCTTTCGAAAATCATTGTTTAGTACCCACTCATGCTAAGTTTTTAAAAGAGTTAAACACTAACACTAAAATTGACGAAACGGTAAGTGTTAAGTTAACTAATGATCAAACTTCACTAATAAAAGAAGACCCATTTGAAATTAACATCACACCGGTTCCATGTTTCTTTCAAAATTCGTTTATTAGTAATGTCACAATCGATAAAGATCTTTGTGTTAACATAATGCCTAACTATATTTTCGAAAAATTAAGTATTAGTGATTTTTCTCCACTTCAAATACCCATTTTTCTATCCAATCGGAAAGTAATAAAATCAATCGGTATAGTTGAAGATGTCTTGGTTCAAACAAATCAAATGGTAATCCCAACCGACTTTGTCATCCTCGATGACGCTCCTCTAGTGTTGGGACGACCATTTGTAAAAACTCACGAAGCTTTGAAAAACCGGAAGTTCAACAATTTACCTCTTCAATTAGGGGCATTTAAAAGAAGTGTCGATCTCGAACGATCAATGAAATATCCATTCGGCAATAATGACCCCCTAATTGAAGATGAAGATGAACCACCCGATACAAGTGAAGAGATTGACCACTTTGTTGAAGAAGAGGTCGCCATAGAACAAACTTTTAAAGTTCTTGATCGGAACGAGCAACCAAATAAGGAGTCTCCTAAAGACCCACCACTTGAGCTCAAAGAACTTCCAAAAGGTTTGGAATATGCTTTTCTAGACAAAGATGGTAAGTTACCTGTAATTATTTCGTCTAAATTAGATAACTTAGAAAAAGAAAAACTAATTAATCTTTTGAAAAAACACAAAAATGCAATAGCTTGGAAACTTGTTGACATAAAAGGAATTAGTCCTTCTATGTGCACACACAAAATTTTGATGAATGATGACTACAAATCGGTCATACAACCACAACGTCGTGTAAATCCAAATGTTCAAGAAGTGGTTAAAAACGAAGTCATCAAATTACTTGACGCCGGACTTATCTATCCTATTTCCGATAGTCCTTGGGTAAGTCCCGTCCAAGTAGTTCCAAAGAAAGGAGGTATGACGGTAATTACTAACGAAAAGAATGAATTAATACCAACGAGAACCGTCACAGGATGGAGAGTATGTATAGATTATAGACGATTAAATGAAGCAACAAGAAAGGATCATTTTCCTTTACCCTTCATTGATCAAATGTTAGAAAGATTATCCGATCATAAATTTTACTGTTTCTTGGATGGTTTTTCAGGTTACTTTCAAATCCCGATAGCACCCGAAGACCAAGAAAAGACAACTTTCACATGTCCCTATGGAACTTTTGCTTATCGACGCATGCCGTTCGGTCTATGTAATGCCCCCGCAACATTCCAACGTTGCATGATAGCCATTTTCCATGACATGATAGAAAAGACAATGGAAGTCTTCATGGACGACTTTTCTATCTTTGGGGATTCATACGACCAATGCCTCGATAACCTTGAACGAATGCTATCCCGATGTGAGGAAACTAACCTCGCCCTTAATTGGGAAAAATGCCATTTCATGGTAACGGAGGGAATAGTACTCGGTGACAAAATCTCAAGCGAAGGAATGGAGGTAGATCGAGCCAAAATAGATACCATTTCTAGATTACCTCCTCCATCCTTCGTAAGAGCTATTAGAAGTTTCCTAGGGCATGCCGGATTTTATAGGCGGTTTATCAAAGACTTTTCGAAAATCTCAAGACCTCTAACAAAATTACTTGAAAAAGATGCTCCTTTCATCTTTGACAAGGAGTGCAATCAAGCATTTCTAACCCTAAAGGAAATGCTAGTCAATGCACCTATCATGATAGAACCTGATTGGAAATATCCTTTCGAAATCATGTGTGATGCTAGTGACTTTGCAGTTGGAACTGTCTTGGGACAGAGAAAAGAAAAGCATTTCCACCCAATATATTATGCTAGTAAAACACTTAACGATGCACAAGAAAATTACACAACAACTGAAAAAGAGTTACTAGTTGTGGTATTTGCTTTTGATAAATTTCGTTCTTATCTTGTTCTTTCTAAAACTATAGTCTATACAGACCATGCAGCCATTCGATATCTCTTTAAGAAGCAAGACGCAAAACCACGTTTGATCAGGTGGATTCTACTCCTCCAAGAATTCGACATTGAAATCAAAGACAAAAGAGGAGCAGAAAATACCGCAGCAGATCATCTTTCACGCATAGAAGACCCAGCTTTGGAGGCAACCAGGGACGAGCAAATCAACGAAAAATTTCCAACTGAGTCCCTGGAAATGGTGGAATATAAGGAAGAACCATGGTACGCCGACTTTGCTAACTACCTAGCTAGCGGTATAGTCGCTAAAGGATGGCCACATCATCAAAGAAAAAAATTCTTTGCCAATGTGAAACACTACTTTTGGGAAGATCCATATCTTTTCAAAATGTGTGCCGACCAACTCGTCAGACGATGCGTACATGGTAGTGAAGCACGAAGAATTCTCCGCCATTGTCATGAAGGTCCATACGGAGGACATCATGGTGCTGCCAGTACCGTACGAAAGGTATTTGATTCAGGATTTTATTGGCCAACCATTTACAAAGATGCTCAAAATCTTGTAAAGACATGTGATGCTTGCCAAAGAACAGGTAATATTTCTTCCAAAAACGAAATGCCACAAAATGGCATTCTTGTTTGTGAAATTTTTGATGTATGGGGACTCGAATTTATGGGACCTTTCCCACCATCGAAAGGAAACAAATACATACTTGTGGCAGTAGATTACTTGTCTAAATGGGCCGAGGCCGAGGCACTTCCAACAAATGATGGAAGAGTAGTGGTAAGATTTCTGAAAAAATTATTCTCTCGTTTTGGCACACCTAAAGCTTTAATAAGTGATAGAGGTACCCATTTTTGCAACCATCAACTTGAAAAATTTTTAACAAGATATGGGGTCTATCACCGGGTTTCGACAGCTTATCACCCTCAAACAAACGGACAAGCTGAAGTGACTAATAGAGGGTTAAAACGAATACTCGAAAAAACCGTAGGGTTAAATAGAAAGGAATGGGCTGATAAATTAGATGATGCTTTATGGGCTTTTCGAACTGCTTATAAAACAACGATAGGTACAACCCCATATAAGCTAGTCTATGGAAAAAGTTGTCATTTACCAGTAGAAATTGCACACAAAGCCTACTGGGCAATCAAAATGTAAACTTAGATTTAGAATTTGCTGGTAAAAATCGATTTTGTCAAATAAATGAATTAGACGAGCTTAGGAATTATGCATACTCAAACTCCGAGATTTATAAGGAAAGAATGAAAAATTGGCATGACAAACATATTAAACCTAATGAATTTCGGGTAGGAGATTTAGTTCTTTTGTTTAATTCACGACTTCGATTGTTTCCTGGTAAATTAAAGTCTAGGTGGTCAGGACCTTTTTCCGTCACCCACATTTTTCAACACGGTGCAGTCATGGTTGTAAAAGTCGCTAGGCGCTCCCTAGTCGGATTCGGGAGTACTCGGGATGCACTCGGCTTAGGCGGAGATTACTCGGGGAGTAATTGGCCTGGGAGACCAGTACTCGTGCCTCGGCAGCCTACCCTGTAGCGAGTACTCGGGGAGTACTCGGAGCCTAGGCGGGACTTTTACAACCATGGGTGCAGTAGAAATTAAACCTCGAAATGGGCCGCCATTTAAAGTCAATGGCCAACGGCTGAAACTCTATCAAGGATTTATTGAGGATGAGGAAGAAGAGATCTCGCTTCAAACCGTGGAAGAATAAAAACATCATGCCTGGTAAGTTACGAACGACTGAGACGACAAAATAAAGCAGTAAGTTTTCTAAACCATAGCTTATGGGAAAAAAGGGGCACTCACACGCGCAAAAAAAAAAAAAAAAAAAAAGCTCGGCACGAGGCCGTGTCCGCTGGACACGGGGCCGTGTTCGCACTGCAGACGGGATAAAACCCATTTTTCAAAACAGTTTCTTCATTCCACACGCCCCGTTTCCCCACAAAAGCTCTGGTTCCAGGCGATTTTTCGCAAAATTTCGACGTCTCTTACCAATCTAACAACGTCAAGGTATGATTCTATCACTCTTAGTAGTTAGATTAGTTACTTGCATGTAGTTAAAACACCACAAATTTGGGGAAAATCTAGGGTTCTTGATGTTCATCCGGATCGAACCTAAAATTTTTGCCTAAATCTGGTTGCATTTAGTTAGATTAGTGTTAAGGTAAGTAAATACACTTAGATTGTTCATAGATTCACCCGATTTCTTACAAAAACCCCAAACCCTTGTTCTTGAACCGAAAAAGACAAAATTGATAGGGTAAACGGGATATTTTGGGAAAAACGGTGTTTAGGGTTTCATTTTCGGGGGAAACCGCACCTATTGGACCAAAAATTTTCAAGTTTTCGAAACCGGGTCGAAAAATGAGGTTTTTGAGTAACAGACCCCTGGACACGGGGCCGTGTCCGATGGACACGGGGTCGTGTCCAGCCCGCTGTTTGCAGTTTTGTCTGAAAACACTTCTGTTTCGTACTAATTTTTGGTGTATTCTTTCAGATGGCAAAGTTCACAAGGTTCAATGCAAGTGAGCTTGATGCAAGGGCAAGGTACGAGGTTCTTCAAACAAGACCCGAAGAGTACCCCAGGAGAGCTTGCACGGATCTGTTAACCTTGGTAAACCAGCTGAACCGATTCAACAACATCGTTACGGGACCACTAGCTGTTGCATTAAACACTAGGCTTCAGTCGGTGCATCAATGTACCATGGAGTTCTACAGTACCTTCAACTTCGATTCAAGGTGTGACCCATTTGACAATACTGGGGTTGTATTTCGGTGTGGAGGAACAATGTACTCGATCTCCATGGCACAGTTTGGAGCCATAATAGGTCTATACCAAGAAGAGGAATCGGGAAACGAAGAAAACACCGGGGGATTACGAGACTTGGAGGGAAATGAAAGACAAGCCGCATGGGCTCAAATCGGTGAAGGAATCTACGACCCTCGTAGCACCAAGAGTACGAAGCTAAGGGATCCGCTCTATCGCTACATTCACAGGATCCTCACCTACTCTCTAAACCAACGTCACGACAGTAGCGGTGTTGTGGGGTTGAAAGATTTGGTTGTCCTCCACTGTATCCACAACCAAAAGCCTCTTGATGTTCTGTATCTCCTGTTAAGAAACATGCATCTCAACCGCCTTGCTCGAGCTCCAACACCTATCTTCTTCGGAGGATGGGTGTACCGTCTTTTTAAGCATTACACGCGAATTCCAAGAGCCTTTGAAAGAAGCCCATGGTCGGGACGAGTTGACTACCACATTTGCCGAGCCATGAACTTACTCTATGAGGCGGAAGACGGAACAGTGAGTTTCCAAAGAACGCAAGGCTATGCATGGAACCCACAGGAGGCTCTAGTTCTTCACGCACCACCTCCCCACCACCAGTATCCACCCCATGGTGATCCGGGTCAATCCTCCTCACAAGGAGGCGGTTTTCCTAATTTTCAAAGCTTACATGATCTTATGCAGGAAAACCTCATGTGTACCAGGAACGCCTACAACCTCGCCAACAACACATACCAACGGGTCGGAGCTATTGAACGCAACATCAGCGATATACAAGACGATATCAGCAGCATCCGGGAGCACATGGCGGGGCATGGGGATGGGGGTGATGATAGCGATGAAGATATGGAGTAGAGGGTTTGGAGGAGCAGGAGCGGGTTGATGGCGAGCCCACAGGTTTAAGTCCCTTTATCTATCGAACGATTGGTGGCCTGCGTGCCAGAAGTTGAACAATTTACTTTCCCTTAAACACTTTTATTTTCCGTTTTATTTTTCTTTATGCTTGGAACAATTAACTGTGGTAATGTAGGATGTTTGTGTTGCTTGGTGTGGTATTAAGTGATGAAACAGGTACAAACCAAGGCTTGGGGTGCTAAGCCTCAGCACTTATAGGGCCAGGATGGAAAAAACCGTAGGAAGAAACCTGTTTTTCAGGCTTTCAGACTGTCCACACGGGGACGTGTCCAGCCAACACGCCCCCGTGCTCACCTCCCAGACCTGCTGTTTGGCTTCTGTTCTGCAGAATTTTGTCAGACACGTGGCCGTGTCCAGTAGACACGGGGCCGTGTCTACCTTCTGTAAGTTCTTGTTACTGGCACCTGAACACGGGGTCGTGCCCACTCAACACGGGGCCGTGTTCAGTGCCCAGTAACACAAATTTTTGCTTTTTAAACATTATTTTACACATCTAATCAACCTAAAAATTTATTTTTGGGACACATTGAGGACAATGTGTAATTTAAGTGTGGGGGGGGGGGGGGGATGCTAAAACCTTGAATTTTGCAAGTCCTAAATACAAGCCTTACACAAAACTCTATTGGAACCGCTAATCACCCCAAATTTTTTCAAAAATTTCATTTTTTTTTACTTGTCTAGGTTTAACTCGGGAAATTCAAGTTCTAAAAAAGGTTATATTTTTACAAATTTACAACCGATAGCGTAGTGATAAAAAGAACCAACATAAGAAAATTATGAAAAGGCATGACAAACTTATTTAAAATTTGATTATATATACTTGATCACATAAAAACCCATTCCCACAAAAGTGAGTTTTGAGCCTTTATTGAGCACACAATTACATATCTTTTGACTAAATGCTCATTTTTCGTTTCTTGTGTGAATAGCCGCTTGGTTCTTACGACTCTAGAACTTGCCATGACAATACATTCCCGGTCCTTATCAACTTAAACCCAAGTAAGTAAATGATGGAGGCATTAGGACTAACCCTTTTTATTTTTCTACACCATTATTTTTCTTTTTCTTTTACCACCTACCCAAAAAATCCCCCTAGTTAGCCTCTTTGAGCCTAAACCTTTTCGTTTCATCACCCAAACAAAAACCCTTTTTACCCACCAAAACCTTTTTCATTTTTAACCCTTTATTTTAGTAACAAGTTCGGTTCTTCGTGAAAAAAAAAATTGTGATAATGATGAAGCAAAAAGAAAATAAAGAAACAAGTTAATAAAAAATAACTTAGTTTGAATAAAAGCTTCATCACAATAAAAAGTTGCAAAAATACGAAAACCGACACTTGTTACGCTTTTAGCCCTTTTTCTACTAACCACTAACCCAACAACCTACCTTTAACCCTAGCCTAACCCTTAACCCGCAAAGTCCTCTTGATATCTACAAAGGTATAAAAGTTAAAAAGGAGGAGGATTGATTTCTTGGCAAGCCTATGGTAGGAATAAGTTCCATGCCGCTCTCGAGTGATTCACTAAAAATACACCTTCGGCCGAGTGTGAGTGATTTCCCCGTGAGGTATGTGAACTTGTATATAAATATAATTTTAAAAAGGCATGTTATGCCCAAATAAGTAATTTCTTTTATGAAAAGTTCTAAATAAATCATTACGAATAGGAGTGTAAATAAATAAAAATAAAACCCAAAAAGATCTTGGAAATCCCGACACTCTACGACAAGCCCAAAACCTTCTCTTCTACCTATTCCATTTGGGAGTGTAAGCCACATATTAAAGAGTTTTGCTTGAGGACAAGCAAAAGTTCAAGTGTGGGGGTATTTGATGTGTGTAAAATGCAACATATAAATTACATCAAATGAGGCATAAAACTAACCCTTTTTAAGTACTAATATTGGAAAAAGAGTGTTTTTGTCTTCCTTTTGTATTTTCAGGATTAAATGAGCTCAAAAACGCAAAAGAAGCAAAAAGACAGCTAAATCCAACATAAATACAAGGAAAGGAACATTAGTGGACTGCCCGACCCCTCAACGGCACCTTCCAAAGCAAAAAAAGAGAGGACAGAAGGCTGAACACGCCCCGTGCTCAGCCAGCACGGGGCCGTGCCCAAGAAGCAGCAGAAAAGACAAATCTATAGAAGCTTTTATTGCCCATCACGGGGCCGTGCTCAGCGGACACGGGGGCGTGTCGAAAAGTACAGCAGGCGCATTTATTGTAATTGCGAATTACAATTAATGAGGAGAGAGATTGTCAGACGGACACGGGGCCGTGCCCAGCGGACACGGGGCCGTGTCCAGCACTCTGTTCAGCCTATAAATAGGAGTGCTTGGATTCATTTCATCTCATCCCTTGGCACACCACCTCTCTCACACTTCATCCACCACCCACCACCATCACAACACCATCATCCACCACCATCATCCATTGTCCATCGTAGAGTGTGTGAGTCGTCTCGGGATCCAAGATTGATCGTAAGAGTTCTTGACAATCAAGGCCATGTTTGCCTAAGTCTCTTACATCACTTGGTGAAGACAAAGGTGCTGTTTGTTTTTTCTTCTTGAAAACCTCTTCTGCTGCAGGCCACGTCTGCAGGCATCTGCAGGAGAAGAGGTGGACCAAATGTCTTCAGTCTGCAAGGAGAAGAGTGTTTGTTTTTTTATATAAAACCTCTTCACACCTCTTCACACACAAACACACACACACAGATCTCTCTCAACTCTCTCTCTACACCGCCATCTTCACCACCGCCACCACTTCACCACCGCCACCATCTTCACCACCGCCACCATCTTCACCACCGCCACCACTTCACCACCGCCACCATCTTCACCACCGGCACCATCTTCACCACCGCCACCACAGCCACGACCGTCACCACAGCACCACAGCCACCGCCACCACAGCCACGATCGACCACAGCCCCTTCTCTCTCTACGATCTCTCTCTCTCTTTCTACGATCTCTCTCTCTCTCTCTCTTCGATTTGGGGGTTTTCGATTTTAGGGTTTTTGATTTGGGGGTTTTGTTTGTTGATGATGATGTCGGAGGTGGTGGCGGAGTGGAGGTGGAGCAGATGTCGGAGGTGGAGCAGAGGTGGTGGCGGAGTGGAGGTGGAGAAGATTTGGGGGTTTTGTTTGTGGCGGAGTGGAGCAGCGGAGGTGGTGGCGTAGTGGAGGTGGTGGTGGCGGAGCAGGGGTGGTGATGATGATGATGATGGTGGCGGAGCAGTGGTGGTGGTGGCGGAGCAGGGGTGGAGGTGGAGGTGGTGCCAAGAAGAGGTAAAGCTCTTCTTGGAGAAGCTTACCTCTCATCACTTCCCCAAGAAGAGGCTGGGGAGAGGTAAAAAGCACTTCTCAAAAAAAAAAACAAACACTCTTTTGAGGCAAAACCTCTTCCCGCGTCTGCACGGTGCAGACAGAAGAGGCAGAAAGCTCTTTTTGAAAAAAACAAACACCACCAAAGTGTCTAGTATAATACTTTTTATTTCTAATCTTTTGCACTTTTTATTTGGTTTTGTATTAATGACTTTAATAACTAGTTACTTATGTTGAAGGTGATCTTTCCTTATCGTTTGTCCGTGGTGTCTTGGCATTATTTTACTGTCTATATAAAATAAAGGATTTTCACCATTCATATCTCCACGGTCTATATGGAGGTATGTTGGCTACCTGGTAGGGGGTTAAGGGAACGGTTTGGTAAAGGTCTTGCCATTGTTCAGCGTTTAGAGGTCCTGCAATGGACCTGGGTCAAATTTAGTAGGACCTCCTTCAATACTTCACGGTATTGGATGGCGGGGGTCCAAACTCTTTGATCCCCTCATAAGTTAACTACTATTAATACTATAACCCGGCTATTTAGGACTGTATCCCTGCTGACTCAGACTACTTAGCCGAGGGTAACGTCACCGCCAAAAGCGGGGCCTACCACAATACTGCATTAATAACTTAATTCATTATCTTCCAATAATCCACCCTTTTAGGATTGTATCCCTGCTGACTCAAACTACTAGGGTGAGGGTAACGTCACCTTCAAAAAAGGGGCCTACTACAATAACTAAGATAATCTCTTAATTATGTGCAAAAGTGCGAAAATAATCAAAGGTTATACTAGATACGAGTCGGAACCAAGTGATTCATCTTGTCTATCTGTTTTTCTTTTATTTTTATTTTCAGCATTTTAGTTAATTTTTAATTTTCTTAGTTCAAAACATTTTTTTTCTAAACTTTTATTTTGGTTAGACGTTGAGGATAAACCGGTACTAAAAGCTCTTGTGTCCTTGGACGACCTCGGTATCTTACCAACACTATACTACACTCAACGATGGGTGCACTTGCCCATATGTGTGTTTAGTGTCAGTGAAATATCGTGTTTTATAAATTTAAAACTTGGCTAAAATAAGTGTTAAAAAGGGCTTAAAATATACACCTAAAATATACGACACTTACCGCACATCATTTTGTCCTTTATCTTTAGGCCATTTTGCAAGTTTTGTCCTTTATCTTTAAAGTTGACGAGTTTTGTCCTTTATGTTTAAAAATCAAGCACGTTTTACCCTTTGGTCCTTAAAAATCAAGCACGTTTTGTCCTTTATGTTTAAAAATTAAGCACGTTTTGTCCTTTATGTTTAAAAAATCAAGCACTTTTTAAAGGCTGGATTATGCCCAAAGGACAAAACGTGCTTGATTTTTAAACATAAAGGACAAAACTCGTCAACTTTAAAGATAAAGGACAAAACTTGCAAAATGACCTAAAGATAAAGGACAAAACTTGCAATTCACTCTAAATAAAATTATGACATGTCTTGTATGTTGTTTGTAATTACCAGTTAAACAGGTTAAGTGGATTTTTAGTTCGTTGCCCAAAGTGTAACTCTTACAGGTCAAGACCCGGTCGGCAGCGTTGACTTATCGAACCGGACATAATATCCAACATGGTTGTCTACCCGACCTACGGCCCTTGTAACACTCTCTCAACTGTTTTTGTGCACGAATCCTCATTATTTCCTATAAATTAAACACTTGTATCACCATCATGTAAGAATTTGACTAGTCATTAGCTACCTTTCCAATTATGATCTAGCTCGATCTTGTTTATTCCACTTTGGGTTTCATTGTTGGCATTGGGAACTCCTCACCTCTCTTTTGCTATTTAGTTGTTGTTTCTTAAGACATTGGTTGTTTTGTGGATAAGGAAACCTCAAAGAAGTAATCCTATTCGGGAATCTCCTAATGGCAAAGTTATCGTATTTGACTATTTGTTCTTTGGTGCTGATAATACCCGGTTTTCCTGTCCATTGTGAATCATAATTCTTTTGATTTTGTCCAATGTGACTAATGCCTTTTACTTTTTTAAATTTTAGTTCGGTTAGAAGCTAGAACCTTGGAAAATAATATAAACTTGTTTTTGAGTGTAAAATAGGTATGAAGGATTGGAGGGTATGATTTTACCATTAAAAATACATGGCTAAATTTGCATACTATGAGAATTGAACCTATGACCTCCTACTACTGTAAGTCTTATTTAAGACCAAACAGTGTGGTATAGCGCCCCCTGCCAAATAAGCTAAAATGGCGCCCTATAGCGCCCCTCCCCCATTTCCTAGGTGCGAAGGGGGGCGCCATCCTTCTATTCTCCAAGCCCTTAACGGCCATCATGCATTGTTTTCGAGGTTTTTGGTCAATATGAGTATATGACCATTTACAAATGGCCAGATTATTAAAAAAATTCCTAAAATTTTATTATATATATACATATATTTTACACACACCAATAGCAAACTAACTCACTAAAACATACAAACTCTATCTAATCATTTTTATAGCAAAATGTCATCCCACTCTTCATCCGACTCGTCCAGCTCTTCATCCAATGATCGACGATATGCTTATCGCAGTGACTCAGGAGTCAGGAGGCGATTCAATATTTACGAGAAGAAGCCGAATCTTCTACAACGCATACCAGACAAACGTCTCTTAAAAGAGATCGATTAGGTGTTCATGAACGTTTAATGCACGATTATTTTTGTGAAGATCCGTTGGACGACGATTCACAATTTAGGCATCGGCATCCAATGAGCCGTTCTCTTTTTTTTTTTTTGAAGAATTTCTAATGATCTTGCGGGCCAATATCCATTTTTCACACAAAAAAGTGAAAGTCGCAAAATTGGATTCTCTAGAATAAAACAAAGAGAAAGTGCTAGTCGCAAAATTGGATTCTCTGGAATAAAAACGTGTACAACCGCAATTCGGCAACTTGCGTACAGCATGGCGAGTGATGTGTGGGAAGAATATTTAAGCATGTCGGCCAGAGCTTGTCGTGACAGTCTTGTGAAGGTATTCGTTAATTATTAATTGTTACTTATATTTTTATTATTATTATTATTGTTATTGTTATTGTTATTGTTGTTGATTTTATTTTTCTTTACGGGAGGCGATATTTGAGGATGCCGACCGCTACCGACGTTCCATTTTTGTACGAGGCCCATCAACGAATACACAGGTTTCCCGGGATATTGGGTAGTCTTGATCACGCATTAGGAATGGACGGCATGTCCAACCGCTTAGAAAGGACAACACCATCATGGTGACCACGAGGGTCCATCCCTAATACTACAAGTGGTCACGTCTCAAGATTTATGAATTTGGCATGCGTACTTTGGCATGGCCAGTGCAAACAATGATATCGCTGTTTTACAACCTTCGGGTCTTTTCGACGATGTCATAGCACAAAATACTTCATTCTATGCAAATGATGTGGAATATAAGTATGTGTATTATCTTGTCGATGGTATTTATCCGGAGTGGGCTAGGTTGGTGAAAACCCTTTCGTGTCTAGATGACGGGAAACGATTGTATTACAAGAGAAAACATGAGTCGGCAAGAAAAGATTTCAAACGGGCTTTCGGTGTAATAAAAAAGATATGGTCTATCATTGCCCAACCGTCAAGGATAATTGAAAAGAGTAAAATGAGAAACGTCATGTATATGTGCATCATCTTACATGGCATGATATTGGAGGACTCGGGCAGAGCCTTTTGTGTAAAGAGTTATGATGAAGGTAACCAATCGGCGAACCCACTACTCATCTATGCTCAGAAGGAAGTTATCCGAGCGAGGATACATGACAGAGACACTCACCTTAACCTTCGAGCTGATCTGATCGAGCACCTATGGTTTGATCGTGAATAGGGAGGAGATGACGAGTGAAGATTTAGCTTCTAGTTCAAATTTTAAGTATTTTGTTTTTTAGGTTTGTATTTTTTTAAATGACATTGTAAAGCAGGAGGAAGGCCGGCCCCACCCTGAAACAAAGGTGTAAATACATAAATAAAGAGATTGGTTATGGCCTTGATAGGCGTCCTTCCCATCTATCTTGACCGGGAAGAAAGGGAGGCTCTTGCGGAAGCCCTACTCCCTTCTCTATTCTATTTTGAGGATCCGTCTTTCCGGACTCGTAAAAGACGGCTAGGAACAAGAATAGGGTCTGTAGTCTCTCCCGTTGCAGGTCATTCTCCTTCCGCTGAGATGGCCCTCTTTTTTGTTTTGTTTGTTCACCACGGCACAAAATCATGAAGAAGCTGGAATAACTCAGAAAGAGAGTGGCACCTAGCCGTTGAGAGCGTCTGTTGTCTTTGTAAAGGAACAGTACGATCTTGGACTGGCCCCCTTCGCATGACTTAGAAAGAAAAATAAGTCTGTGCTACTATAAGAGTATAAGGCCTCTAAACTCCTCCCTCATGACACTGTTGCGTTGCCCATGGGGTCGGGTTTTTTATTTAAATTATGTTATATTTTATTCATGTTATTTAAAATTTAAATTAATATCATCATCATCATTATACTCAGTAAATCCCACCAATAGCAAAGCTAAGGTAGGGTCTGAGGAGGGTAAGATGTAGACAGCCTTACCTCTACCCCGTAGGAATAGAGAGGCTGCTTCCAGTGAGACCCCCGGCTCAATGGTAGTTTTGTATCAAGCCTTGGACATAAGGCACATAACACTCGGCAATTAAGACAAAGGCCAATTAGTGCATGTACTCCCTTGTCTTTCGGCTATCAACGCCACCACATGATGCATGATTAACCATCCCCCTTTTTTAACATTATTTTCACCAAATTAGTAAAATAACGTTAAAATTAATGCATTGTCACTTTTGCCCCCCGAACGCCCACACATATATACATTATATGCGCATATCGCAAGCGGGGCGTCAAAATTTAAATTAATATATCTAAATTAAATAATGTTTAAATTTAAATAAAAATAATAATTAGGTAATGATGATGGAGGCTTTAAACCATTGCAAATATGTTAAAGGAAGGAGCTTTAAACCCGCTCCTCTATATGAGGTGGCGCTGACTTGGCACAATAAAGCCCCTAGGGGCTTTATACCTCACCATGTAACCTAATACATATCTTTATACATATCTACACATTACTTTATAGCCTAGTGGCGTTTGGGGGTAAGATAAGTGTTTGGGACCAATAGGTCCTACGTTCAATTCCCACATAGGGTTTTTCCATATTTATTGGGTTACCTCCTTCATTGATGTATATGCATTATGTATGCCTAGTAGAGATGGATATGATCGGGAGGTTTCGCTGATGGCACAATGATACTCTAGTGGCTCGTTAATAATCCAAATTTGTCGTTAAAAAATCTTTAGACCACCCATAGTGGGGGAGGGGGGTTTGGGGCGTTTTCCAAAAAACAAAAACGCCCCTCAACGCCCAATTACCGCCCCCTGGGCGTTTTTTTTCAAAAAAATGCACACAACGTTCTTTTTTCCACGCCCCATGTTCAAGATCTTTGGCCAATGACAGCTATTCCTTTTTTTGTTTGGCCAATACCTTTTTTTAAGGAATATTGAAATTTAATAATCCCAACTATTCGTCGTTGGCCGCCAACAGTACCAACTTCAAAAATAACCACTAGCAGTCCCAACTATTAACATATTGACCTCCAATGGACCCTGACTAACAGAACCCTAACGCCGTTAATCTCCGGTCGCCGGAAAAACGTTTTTGGCTGGAAAACTCAACATTTTCGTCCCAAACCTCTTTGTAACCTTGTTACGGACCTTTAGGAACATTTTATAGTAAAAGTCCCCAATTATTGAAGTCACCGGAAAACTCCTGTTTTCGCCGGAAAACTTCTTTTTGACTGAAAAACTCAACTTTTTGGCCGGAAAACTTAACATCCTCGTCCCAAACCTCTTTGTAACCTTAGATCGGACCTTTAGAAACTTTTTACTGGCCAAAAACGGTTTTCCGGCGATCGGAGAGTAACGACGTTGGGGTTCTATTAGTCAGGGTCTATTGGTGGCCAATATGTCAATAGTTGGGACAGCCAGTGGTTATTTTTGAAGTTGGGACTGTTGGCGGCCAACGACGAAAAGTTGGGATTGTTAAAATCCAATATTCCTTTTTTAATGGTTTTTTAATTTAATTCTATTAGACCACCCGTAGTCATGCCCAAAGGGGCGTTTTCTGCGCTGAAAAACACCCAAACACGCCGGGGATCCACCCCCTGGGCGTGTTTGGCTAGTTTTTGTGTTTTGGCGTGTTTCAAATCACGCTTAGAACAATTTTGTTTGACCAATAACATTTAATCTTCCTTTTTTAGTTCAATAGATTTTTTGTTGGTTTTTTTATTTTTATTTAATTCTTTACACCCTTTAACATAATGCCCACATCCTCACTACACCCATTTTAGAAAAACGCTCAATAATGCCCCTTGCTGACTGTACTGCCACATGGCGGAAAACGCCCAAGGGTGGGGGCATTATTCACCCTTATCACTACGCATGGTCTTACACCTCTTTTAACATGATGCCCCACAATGTGCACATCTCCACTACACTCATTTTAGAAAAAAAAAAAAAAAAAAAAAAAAAAGACCCATAATACCACATTACTGACTAGACTACCACATTACATAACACGGTCAAAAATAGGGACAGTATCCTCCACTACACATAGTATTATACATCTCTACATAGTATATTATACATCTCTATAAAGCTAATTTGGATAAGTTTTCAATATACCAATAATGGTATTAACGGAGCTCATCAATAATTTGACTTTGTGTTTGAATAGCGTACACCGTGATCCTAAAAGTCTTTTTTAACGGGTGAACCTAAAAGTCTAAAACCATGATTTTTAAAGCTAACATTTATTGATGTACAACGTTGGTACCAAGCTTAAGCTATTTTTGAATTTATAACTTTATTAAATTTCTTTACTAAATCAATTTTTTATAATTTAGAGTAATAACTTTCATTTGCTTCTCTTTTGATTAGGTCTTAAAGAATAAAGATGATGCATATAGTACATTAATGATGTAAGGTTTATTGGAGAATACTAAGGTAAAAAGATGATGCATATACTATATTAATGTTGTGAGGTTTATTGGAGAATACTAAAATAAAAATGTGGGGAATGAGGAAACAGTAGGGGTGTGTGTATGGGTCGGTTCAGGACCGTTTCAACGTTTTTGGAGACCCTAAGTGAACTACGTAGTGGGGGCCCTAATTTCACACATAAACTCTCCTTCAATCCCGATGAACCCGTCGCCATGGGTGATTACAGTTACTTTTTTCGTCTAGTGATAGCCGGTAGCCTAGAAATTGAAAGTAGCTTGCGATGGGAAGTGGGAACGATGACTGTGGCTGTATTTTAGGAGCTTTAGGCCGCTCAATAGTGATGATAGGTCGATGGTTGTTGTGTCATAATAGCTGAAAATTAATGCGAAATGGGCTTTGAAACTAGGCCAATTTTTGGGCCTAATACATATAAGAACTTTCTAAAAACTTGGAGACCCTTATTTTTTGGTGGCCCTAGGCCCGTGCCTAGATTGGCAAGCCTATAGAGCCGGCCCTGGGTCGGTTTGGTTTGGTTCAGTTTTTACTATTAACCATAAATCATAACCATAACCGTTAGCTTCGGTTATGGAATTCCATAACCATAACATGGTTATTGGGTTATGAAGTCAGTTATGATTCGGTTTTGGTTAATTTATTAACCAACCAAGGTTTGAAATAAATAGGGGTGTGCATTAAGGGCATACATGGTTTGGATTTAGCTTGGACTTTCTTTTACAAGATAACAAAAACGATACTTTTTGGTTAAAGTACCGATGTGCGATTGTATTTAATAAGATACTTCTCAACAAAAAAAAATATGATCATAGCACCTCAACTCTTCATCAAAACAAGGGGCATGTACATCAAGATCGCTTTGTTACTAACATACTTTTATCTTAGTAAAAAACCTCTATATTGTTAACGTAAAACATAAATTCATTACATATAGTTAACATTACAAGTTCGGTTCGGTTTCTGTTAACCAAAGCTTCATAACCATAACCATAACCAATTGGTCAGTTAATCAAAGTTTCATAACCATAACCATCGATTATGTCGGTTATCGGTTAATAGCGGTTTGGTTATGTCGGTTTTGGTTCAGTTATCTGATATGGTGGTTAATTTGCTCCCCCTAGGAAAGAGTGCATTTAACATGTTAAATATATCTTAAAATTTCAATTTAAAATGCTAAAAATGTATTTTTTTTTTCAAAAAAAAATTCGGAGCTTTTACATATAAAAATGTGTAGAAGCTATTCCAATAAAAAATCAATTTTGTATTTTTTTACCTTTTTTAACTTTTTTTTATTAAAAACCTTCTATATGTATTTATATGCAAAAGCTCATATTTTTATTTTATTTTTTTAAATGATTTTAACTTATATAAGTTGAATTTTTAACGTGTTAAATGTATCATTCCTTTCTTTTTTAGTGTTCTTCAATGAACCTTCCCATTAACGCGAAAGGGTAATCAAAGAAATAAATAGTTTCTTAGCCATTCTTATCTTTCCACTGTGTAGTAAGAGTTTCTTTTTTTTTTTTTTTTTTTTTTTTTCTATTATTACATGCCAGGTTAAGGGAGTTGGTTTGAAGTGAAGCAATGTTCATCAATGTGTATGGCTTATCAGTTAGTGTTCTTCCGTCTTCGAATGCATTATACTATTTTAAATATAAGAAGGTAGATTGTTGTTTAAATGTTTTTATCGATTTGCTTTTTTTGATAGTTAATGTTGCTTAATTTATTTTATTGTTGTTGTGTATTTAAACATTGGATTAGCTTGAGCGGAAACATACAAGCATTTAAGTTATCAAGAAAACCAATGCAGAAAAGGATTTTGTGCAAAGACAGACTGGATCATTAGTCCTTAGACCGTCCGTAGTGGGCGGTATTTTTTCCAAAAAAAGCCACCAAACACGCCCAATACTGCCCACCCACCGCCCCCTGGGCGTGTTTCATCATTTTTTTGGTTTTGGCGTGTTTTGAATCACGTGGTTGGGGTGAAAATTTGACCAATCAAAGCTGTTGCAACGGTCAAAAAGGCAACGGCTAGTCCTTTTTTTTTTTTCATTTCTCACCTATATATACACACACACTTCCACTCCATTTTTACAAACAAAAACCTCTACAATCTCAAATATTAAACCATTTTTATAAAAAAATGGCTTCCCCTAGTTCCTCATCTATCGCAAATTATTACTATAGAGAGTTTTTAGCAGATGATGGTGAATCCACCGATGAGGAGGTCGAGCAAGAGGCGGTTACGAGTGCTTGTCAACTAGCCGTCCGATATGTGAAGCATTGTAGCCGGCCCGAACGTGAAATTAAAACAAGAGATTAGATTGAACGAGACCGACGTGCGGCAAACGATCGGTTGATGAAATATTATTTCGATGAAGCGCCAACATTTCCGAACCCAGAAGTTTTTAGACGTCGTTTCCGAATGAGTAAGCGTTTGTTTCTACGCATCGTTGAGGACTTTGAAAACAACTTCGATTATTTTAAACAAAAAGCATATTTCATCTTTTAATTAGTTAGAAATCAAGTTTTGAAATTTGTTCAAACTCAAAGATGAAACAAACAAACATGCCATGTGGTCATTGTGTCCCACGCCACTTGGTGCGCACCCATTCGGGATTGGGCACCCAGAATGTTTTTCCTAAAAACATTTGTTGTATATTTGTGGGGTTAATTTTCCTCTTCAAAGAATTATGGATTTGTTGCAGTTACCCTTTAGCTCTGTCCTGGTGTTGTTTGCACATTAGGATTCGGTAACCGGTTACATTCAGTCATATTATCTATCTGCTTCCTCTTGTGTTTGCTTAATATTCTTATAATTGGTTAGTTGTACTATTGTTATTTGGCTAACAGTTAAGACCAACAATTGTTTTATTTTATCTCAGGTCCAGCCCATTGTTGATGTTAGAGGCGATGCTGCTGTTAAAGAGTTGGTGCTTTATTTATCTTTTATTTGTATAGAGTTAATGGATTGTCAAAGTTGTTTTTTATGGAACCATCAGCATTAACTATGTTACTATCTTGGCCTACACTTATAGCAAGACTTTTTCATTCTCCCTTGGCGGTCAGTGGCGCAACTTAGAGGAGGGCGGACCGGGCCTCGGCCCGTGCGGTTTTTTCGCCCAGTAGTGTTAAATTTCAGGTTTTCGAGAATTCTTTTAAATGTGTATTGGTTCGGCCCAAGCTGATTTTATCTCCAAAAAACATCGGCCCATGCTGAATTTTAGGTCAAGATCCGCCACTGTCGGCGGTTTAACCATTAGTATACGTGATATACAGTAAACGTATTTAGTCTTATTCGAGCTTGTTGAAGCTGTTTGTGAATTATTTCATGTGGTATACAACAACATCTATGCATTTTCATGCCGCACAAAAAGCCAGTTGAGAAAGTTATGGAAGTTGGATAGACTACGCTAGTTTTGTTGTCGATGAGCCTCTTAATTAATCTTTATTGTTTTTTATGAGTTTTTCAGGGTGTGAGATGCAAATTAATATTACATTATAATCACATTTAACTCACTAATATTTAGTAAGAAATAAAGTAACTTTGGACAGGAACTGTTTCGGGTCGACCCATCATGTTTGAGTTTTCCCCCATACCAATAAATTACGTTTTTGACCCATTACCTGACCCATAATTTTCCTCTAGATCTTTTTGAGTAACAAGTTACAAGGTTAATTATGCGTGCTATGTGCTTTAATTGCAAACTTCATAATTTTAGGTTGAGAAGATATGGAAAAATAATTCTTCAAGCACGCATGTCTCCGAACATGATTTCACTAGTGTTGTATACTAGATGTAACAGGTGTGGCGGACCCAGGATTTTTGGACAATGGGGTCCAAAAAAAAAAAAACACAAAAAAACAAAGAAACAAAGAAACAGGTATCGAACCCATGACCTTTTGTGTGTAAACAACTGCACTAGGCTCACTTTCATTGTTATGGGGTCCAACTAAATTATTTTATGGGGTCCATAGACAATTTTATATACCGTTTCTGCTACTTTTTAAAAAAAGATTGGGGTCCGGGGAAATAGTGTTTAAAACTAGTAGATCTACGGATCTACAAGTGGTATTTTCAAAGGACCAAGTGTCAAGAGAAAACATGCTTTTAAAGGCGGATCTTACACTAACACGAATGATTTTTTAGAACACACAAGTGTGTAAACACTTGTGTAACACAAGGTTTCGACAAAATAATTTTTTTTTTGAAAAAGATGACGAGAAGTTGTAAAGACGGAACTTCCCTAAAAACGAGGTTTTTACAAAATCGGATTGTTTTATATAAAGATCCACTAAAAATGATGGAAAAATACTACATATTTTGGAAAAACCACAAGTTCATGTATTTTTGCGATTTACATCTATTTTGACTAGTTTGATGGTTTGAATAATGCTTATTGATGATTGAGAAAATTGTTGAGTTGATTTGTTAAAGAAAATGATACGCTTGAAAGCGTGGCCACCTCCAGTTACAGAGGAAACTCTGGCGAAATTTTTCTAACAACCTAACACTTAGAACTATTTACACTACAAGTGTTAGAATTATTTTTGACATGTTTTTGAAATATGAATTTCGCCATGACTTTATTTACTAAATATTCGGAGGTGGGATTTTCACAAAATCTAACGTGATAAATATATATTTTTCACACACTGTTTATGATTATTTTGTGAAAATACATAGATATTATTTTTAGAGTAAAAATAATATTTACGAACGTTAACGAATCCAAAATAATACGAACGTGTATTTTAACAACGTATTATTGGAGAAAAATTATGTGAAATGAGAATATAATATTTTTGAGAAAAATACTTATATTTTGGAATTGGAAATATATATATTAAGTGAGACTTAATGATATAATTTGAACGCACATGTATTGAATCCCCCATCCTTGGGAAGGAAAATAACTACCAAGTATACAGAATGTAAACACGAGATAGTTGCCTAACTATTTCCCAGAAACTTAAACCATAAAGCTAAGGCACGGCCGTCCGTCTAATAGAGTTAGCACGTGTAGGTCGTCATACAGCTGATTGATTTGGAGGCATACTTGGTAGAGACGCACCACAGTGAGTTCATGTCCCCCTTTTCTCTAACTGTTTTCAGTTTTCTTAACTGCGGGGGTGAAATACATGTTACTATGATTACGAATGTTTCTTACATGGTATGGTCAGCTAAGGAAGGAACTGTTAGGTTATGTGATTGGGTAGGTGAAACCTTAAGAACATTAGTCCTCGTAGTATGATCGAGGGATACGAGTGATAGGCCTATTTGAGCATAACAAACGCCACCCATGCGCCCGCAGGTTGGTCCATGTGGTGACCTTGTCTTAACACCACCCATGCGCCCGCAGGTTGGACCATGTGGTGACCCCGTCTTAACACCACCCCGTCTTAACACCACCCATGCGTACATCCCCAAACCCGGACACTACGAGTTCCTTGTTATGCCGTTTGGTTTGACAAACGCACCTGCAGTCTTTATGGACTTGATGAATAGAGTTTGAAAGCCGCACTTGGACAAGTTCGTGATTGTGTTTATCGATCATCTCTGATCATCTCTGATAGAGACGGAAGGTTTGTGTCAAGAATATGGCAATCCTTCCAAGAAGCTTTTTGGCTCGCAATTGAATCTGAGCACTGCGTTTCATCCGCAAACTGACGGTCAAAGCGAGCGGACGATACAGACTTTGGAAGACATGCTGAGAGCATGTGTTATGGATTTGGGCGGTAGCTGAGATAAGCATTTGCCTTTGGTCGAATTTTCGTACAACAACAGCTACCACACCAGTATTGGTGTCGCGCCATTTGAAGCCCTTTACGGACGCAAGTGCCGATCACCCCTATGCTGGGCTGACGCAGGTGATAGGCAGCTTGCTAGTCCCGAAATCGTCCAAGAGACGACAGACAAGATTGCGCAGATTCTAAAACGCATCGAAGCAGCTCGCCACAGACAGAATGCCTATGCAGATCCAAACCGGAAGCACTTGGAATTTCAAGTGGGAGAAATGGTTTTATTGAAAGTTTCACCCTGGAAGGGTGTGGCACGCTTCGGAAAGCGTGGAAAGTTAAATCCGCGCTACATTGGTCCTTTCAGAATTTTGGAAAGAATAGGACTGGTAGCATACAAGCTGGACTTACCTGCTGAACTCCATTCAGTTCACGATACATTTCATGTATCCAACCTGAAGAAAAGTCCAACTCAAGATACCATTGCCATTCCCATCGACGAGATCCATGATGACGACACGCTCCATTTCGTTGAAGAACCGGTTGAGGTTACGGATTGGAAAGTAAACAAGACCCGCCGGAGCAGTGTCAAGCTCGTCAAAGTTCGTTGGAATGCCAGACACGGTCCTGAGTACACCTGGGAGCGTGAGAACCGGATGAAAGAGAAATACCCCCACTTTTTTCCTAAGAACCCTGCATCTATAAGCAGAACTTAAAATTTCGGGACGAAATTTTTCTAACGGGGGGAGAATGTGACAACCCTCACTAAACCAGGTATCCGTACGACTTAATTAATAATTAATTACTGCCTAATTACTGTGCTTGTTTGAAATTACTGATGAACTGCTACCTGATTTATGATACATACATACTCATGCATCACATTTTATACTGTCACTCTATTATTTATACACAACCGTCAGTGACAACCTTGATGCACAAAAGCACAGTGAGCACACTATACGGGATACCCAGTAAACATGCTGACATAGCCAGCATCAGACAGTTACTGTCTCTGGGGCCAGTATAAGCCGGGAATAGATTACTACACTAGTAGGTAGTGTAGGGAGTTGAGGATTGTAAAACTGCGTCACTAGGTGATATTTATAGTGACCGGATGTGCCTAAAACGTACTTTAAGTACAAAATTCTGCACTTTAATATAAAAATTCAGCTTTTAAGCTAACTAGTAAAGTGCCGAAATATGAGAAAAATATTATTAGACACTTTCCAAAGTGTTGGTGAATTAATGGGTCACTAAAAATAATATTAACGACACTTTAAATATTTATTTAGGACATTAACGGATTAATATCCAACCGAACAACCGGACTTTACCCGGGACACTAAAAATATTGACATGACATTGTTTTTCCTTTTTCTGAGCCAGTTAGGGTCCCCAAATACCCTAACACCCGTTATAATAAATAACACACTAAATAACCTACCATGATTTCTAAATAAAATAACTAGTCACTTACCTTTTAGTTGAAATTCAACTAATTACCCCATCCCCTTTTCAACCCAACGAGTTGGTTTCCCATGTGGGGACACCCCACTAAACCTTTGATTAATTTAATCTTGTATGCTCCATATCTTGGAGACACTTTATCCCATGGTTAAAACACTAACAAGGTCTATAAGTAAGACCTTAGGATCACACTTTCACTTCATAAGCCACACAAAAAAAAAAAAAAATTGTTCTTCTCTCCCTCCTTTGGAGACTCACGGCCGAGAGCTCACACACACCTACCCTCACTTTCAAATTTGGTTTTTGCTAAATCACATACATACAAGAGTGTTAGAGCTCATACGAGGAGACCCGGTGCCTACGGAATCGCAAGGACCTCACCACAACGCTATTAACCATCCGTTTTTCGTCTAGTTTCTTCCCTAGCCTCGAGCTAGTAGTAAGTTGCTTGAACCACCTTCTCGAACTATTTTAAAGTGGTTAATATGATTTGTAACAGTGGAACCCAAATCCTTTTCTCAAAACATAACGTTCCTTCCTCGTTTGGTACCAAAAGCTTCTCCATCCCACGGAGGTATTCCTCTTCAAGGTTTCCTTCCTTGAGAGCTTCTTTCTGCGCGGCACGAATGCGCAAGGAAAGATCGGTTCGGATAATCATTTCTAAAGCCCTCGTAACGTAGGTCCGCCTACTGTTTTATTTTTTAATTCTGTATGGGCTTTTCATACTCTTATGGCTATTAAGGTTAATCAATGATTGTACGTGTCTTATATAGAGAGTTTAGACCTGGTTCTGTTTGCGCATTAGGATTAGGTGTCAGTTACATTCTTCATTACTAAAGGGTTTATGCGCACATGTGACAAGCTAGAAACTCTAAAAAATAGGTCCATCTATGAATGCCTTGCTTGTTTTCTTGACCTATGACTTCATATTTTGAACCTCGTCATTACATATATGAATCATGACCTTTTTGTAAGATGCAACTCCTAAGGTTTAGGATTAACCATTGTTATATATACGTGTGTGTGTGTCCGCCTTCTTACTATCGAAAAAGCAACAAGTTGTTGTTTACACAATAGGTGCTTAATATAATTAATACACATTGTTGTTGTATCCTCCAGTCTGCAATCGAAAGGCTACTCGAGGTTAATTTAAGCATATCCCCGTATTTATTTAACTGAAAGATGATGATGTTTAACTGACAGATAGTACATAGTGGTTGATGGGAAAAACGCACAACCCGGTCACAAACGATAAACTAAAACGCGGAAGCAAACTTCGTCTGACCAAATATTTTCCCAACTCGAATGAACCTGTGTGGATGCAAACAAATAGGTATAAAAGTAATAATAAAGGGACACCGAATTTTAGCGTGGAAAACCTCTCAAAAAGGAGAGTAAAACCACGGGACTACTAGAGCCGCTTAAAATCCACTATCACCAAAATAGCAATACAAAGTATTCCCTAGATAAAACCAGAGGCATACAAAATCATCATATACTTGGCACAAACTAACTTCAACTATATGGAATGAAAACAAAACAAGTAAGCGAGTAAGAGGTATCACCAATGAGAAAACAACAATCTCTGAAACGTCTCTTATCTTCACAAAACACCCAACAATGGAGTTCACAATTTTCCTCTTGCGTTGACGACTACTGATTGAAGGAACACAAGAAAAACCCTTTTATTATTTCTTCTTGTCTGTAGCGTCTTCAAAGTCAGCCAAAAAAAAAAAAAAAATAATGACCACAATTACCCTACTTTTATTTCTTGCAAGAGAATACACCAAGCCCACAAAAGACACCACCGTCATTTGTTTCTTTCTTTGCGTCAGACTTGGGTCGGTGGCCCAAAGAAAATCATCCAAAATTAATCAACCACTTTGGAGGATATGCTTTTTATTTCTCAACGTCACAAGCAAAGCAAATCAAAGCAAAACTATTTTTTTTTTCTATTTTATTTACTATAAAATAAACTAATAATATAACCCATGTAGTATGAGATGAGTTGGGCTTTCTCATGGGCAAAAAATACCCAACAGAGGTAGAGGTCCTTGTTGGTTGATCTTGTTAGTTTAGTTAATAATAAACTGATGTGTACTATAAATAGGTTGCCGGCCACCATTTGTATGTAGCCCGTTTAATGTAATCACAATCCATTCATTGAAGAAATCGTTTGTTCTTCATAGATTATGTTTACGTAAGTTTATTTTTCATAAATAGTGTTAAAAGGGGCGGACTCAATGCCATAGATACGTTATAGATACGTGAAAATCTCTATCACCGTTATGAAGTTTTGCAGTCGCACCCCGTAAACTTTTGAAACCCACCTCATTAAAAAAATAGAAGACTTAGGATCAGACAAACAAAAACAAATGAAGAATAAATTGGCTTATACTAAAATATGTTGTGATGGGCCTATTTAAAAACATCTCATATGCCTTAGCTAGCCCATAACCAACAACGTATTGGTTATATGTTAAGGTAAAAAAAAAAGGCAAGTTAAAAGTATTGGTTATTTGTTAAGGTAAAAAAAAAAAGCATAGAATCAATATTAATGAAATACCCACTTTCGCCTCAAAAAAAATTATCCAAAACCCATACCTATAGATACACCATCAGCAAAGAATTTCGAAAGGATAAGCTCAATGTATAAAGATGTCTTAAGGAATAATATAGATACACGTCAATTTGAAATTAACATAAAATTATGTGTTTAGCAATTTGTTACCTGCTTTCAAGAATCTTGAATCACCAAAAGTGGTAGTTGATTAGTCATTTACAGAGAGTGATGAATATCTACGAATCACCAAAAATACGAGTAAAAACTCAAACTCAACTACCTTATTAGATAGGATAAGTCGGGTGTCGAACCACGAGGAGTACTGTGGAAAGTGTTGTTGTTTAATTGTTCTTTACTAATTAACCAAATTACTGAAGAATAAAAATCAATTGTTTGAAAGTTGGTTTGAAAACTAAGGGGTTGTTTGTTTACCTCTTAACGAGGCTCTTAATGGTTCAGACCTCTTACTGGTTCAGCACTTAATGGTTCAGACTGTTTGTTTCATGAGCAGATGTCTGAATGATTCAGATATTTGCATCTGAATGGTTAAGCATTATACATAGTCTGAATGGTTAAGACCTCTAATCTTAATTGGTCAGACATTTTCCTCTTAACGAATAAGCATTATACTGGCTCTTAATGGTTCAGACCTCTTACTGGTTCAGCACTTAACCATTCAGATGTTGTCAAACAGCCCCTATAAATTAATTACGACTTGTAAACAATTGGAGAAAAGGTGATTCCTCCGGTATTCACGTTTTCAACAGTTTCACTAATTCAATTCAGTTTGGGAAATCACATAAACGTGACCTGTATAATTCGATTAACTAATGGGTGATATGAAAAGACAATTTACTTGGATTGTAGTAGCAATGTAAGGCTATCATGAACATATCAGTTTTATAATATCAAACCCTACTTGTTTTCTAATATATCCTAATTGCTAGAAATCTCAGTAACCGAAAGAAAATCGAAAGGATATTGAATAAAACTCAACTAGTTACAATCACTTTAATGAATCAAATAGCAAAAAACATTGAATGCTTAGATTGCTAATCCCAAACATATTGAATTAGTTCATCTACTTACAAAATCCTAGCCTCAGAGGAAACCACAAAGAAATTAGTTGCTCATGCTTGTGAATTGATCTTCAATCTTGATGTTGAAATGCATGATTGATGATGGAATGACAATTAGATGGAATAGAATGATGAAGAAACTCCAAGGAAAACCCCCCAAAATTCTTCCCCTAGGTCGTGCCTCCTTGTTGGAATGAATGAGATATGTTTTAAACCCTAAAATTCATATATTTAAGTATTTAACCAAAAATTCATAACCCAACATCGTAGCCTACGCCAGAACGGGCTGAAGCCGTAGTCTACTGCTAACACATTCTTCACAACACTATTTTCTTCGTAACTTCTTCGTTTTAAGTCCGTTTTCCTCGCCGTTTTCGTCCACGTCTTCGTAATTCAGCCCTCTATCTTGCCATATATCAATATCTTCATTTCCACTCCATTTTTCCCCATAAGTATTTATCAGTATAAGTATTTATGTTTCGTGATGAAAGTATTTTTATTTTTCTTAGAGCATTCAAAATGAGGAAAATTAAGAACACTTAAAAACATGCCTACTCGACTACCACATTAGAAAAAAAAATACTTATTAATCAAAACACAAACTTATCTCTTTGTATATATATATATAATGTAAAAGAGATAAACATAGACAATTACAGACTAATGGCAGGTAGACGAGCAACAAGTTGCGCCGCTACCCCCTTCTGAATAGCAAACCCTACCCTGCTAAACACAAAATTCTGCCCCTTAACATGCGCGGTGTTACTGCTTACCACCTGCTGAACCCGCTTGAGAAACCGCACAGCGTCAGGGGCAAGAGCGCCAAAGGTATCGAAAGCGAACGGGACGAACACGTGCTGATTCTCTATGCAAGCTTTTTCGTGCTTAGCTACTTTGCTCGCCTCTGCCTTGGTTATTGCCTGGCCCGCCACAAACCCGTGGCCCCTTAGCCCAACGAGGGGGGACACACCTGTCAAATCGACGCACGCGTGTTTCCCGCCTTCCCACCAAAAAACAAGAATGTCAGCGGGCCGTAAGGTAGATCTCCCTTCTAGTGGATCGGTCAAGAAGTTCACCGGAGCTTCTTTTTTTGCCGAGATCCTTGCCCGCTTAAGGACATTATGAAGCACATCTCGAACTAAATCGTGTCAATATTTAAAGATCGATAATTCTTTGCAATGGACTGCATGCTCCCCAAAAGAATCCAAACAAGACTTCCGATATACAGGACACGGGTCATCAACCGGGAAAAGGGGCACCATCAGCCGGTACTTGAGGATAGCCCATGTAAAAACGTGTCCAATTATGTAAAGACACGTGTCCTAAACCCTAATTATGTGAAAGATGGAGTTTGAAGGACTAAAGTTGTCAAACAGTGAAACTATGAAACCACAGGGACTAAAAGTGTCAACATGCCAAACTTGTGCCTCTGAATGACCATACCTGATGAATATATTCTTAAACGGGTGATTGATTGGATATAAGAAGCCGTTTGTGAAAATAATCGGAAGATTATAAAATTACAAGGGTTAAACGTGTCAACATGTAAAATCTGACCTTTTATCAAACCCGAGGCTTCGGAATATTCAATTATACTCTCAAGAATAAGTGGTATAAATTTCATGTGATTTCGAGATCGTTAAGCGTGTTTTCAAGACTTTGGGCTATAAGTGTCAACTTGACGAAACTTTCATTTATAGTGATAATTAACGAACCCGAGCCTAACGAAGTTTGTTTATACATCCTTGGGCCTCTACAAACCAACTACAAGGGCCTTGATTGCCAAAAAGGAAGTTAAAATGGGTTTTAAACGATCAGGGACTAAAGCTGCCAAGTTAGAAACTTGTTTAACCTGTTTCCCGGTTCTAGGAAGGGCCGCGTAAGCTTAAAGGACTCTTACGCGGGCCGCGTAAAAGTGCCCAGCGCAAAATTCTTAGGACAGGTGCAGGTTTGATCAGTTGCACCGCCTTAACCTCATTTGTAACGATTCTATGGGCTGAAAGTCGGTTATAATAAACCACTAGGACACCTGGGGTGATCCTAGGGCCTCCCTTAACAGCTGCAAGTGATCTAGGAAGTGGGATTTTAGTATAAAAGGAGGACTAGTTCTATGTTCTTACACACTTAAGTTGCAACAACTTCAAAAGGGATCATCTCTGGAGCTTGCAAGGATTAGGAGAAGATTTGGAAGTGTAGAAAAGATAGCAAGAACCATTAGTAAGAGTCTTATTACCTGTTTAGTCGTTTTAATTAGCTTAATTACCGAAACGTCAAACTTGTCGTAATTTAGCTTTGACTTTCGAATTAATCACAAATGGTCCAGCCACTGATAAAAACGAAAGTGCTTATGGAACCATATTAATGTAGGTGATTAACCCTTAAAAGGGCACCTCCTAATTATTTCGTTTGACTAGTAAATTGTCGGGTCAAACTAGTTTGACAAAAAGTCAAACTGGACAGAAAGCTTAAAAATGAATAAAATTAATAAACCAGAGGTTCTAAATTATATTTTGACATTATAATGACTTGGTAATTAATATTAGAACATGTTTTATCAGTCCTAACCCGACAATTATCAGTCTAAGGTCAGATTATAACCGAAAGTCATAAAAGCTTGACTTTTGCTTTGACTTTCAGTTCTGACCCATTCATGCTTAATTCTCCCATGTTTTAAGCTTCCATTAGGACCACGTTACTCAGTAGTGTAACCCTCTAGAGTTATAGTGCATGGTTCTTAGTGATTTGAATTATATGTTCTTGATCGTTAATATGCTTATAAATGCCATAAACGCCCTTTTGACACACAAATGAGATTTTTAGAAATGTGAGAGGACAAAAACCTTTGTTACTGATTTATAAACTTGTCCTAAAAAAATTTGACATCAGTTTGAGGTCTAGATTAGGAGTTATGCTCAATAGCGTAATTAGAAAGCTTTTATTAATTAAATGGCGTAATTAGCATAAAGCCTATCTATTTTGACACCAAAATTTTTACCCACTGATGTAATATAATATTTTGGGATTTTTGAAGATTTTTAATTATTTTTAAACTGATCATATCATAGGGTTCTAGCTTTAATTCGGTAATTGCCGGTTATACCCTTTTCTTGAATAAAATGAGTTTTACATAATATTTGGATACCAAACTTTTTGCTACTGATTCTGTATGATAAATAAACTATTTTGAACTTTATAAACTGATCAAAAACTCAGATTTCCTATTATAACCCGAAAATCGCTTAAAACCGACTTTTACGCGTTTTAAGCACATAGTATGGGTTAAAACAATTTTTAACATATAAGACTTGATACCTACTAATGTTTTTAATAAATTTCTATACTTTAATAGTAAGCAAAAGTTTTAAACACAGATTTCCAAAAATTGGCCTTTAAAGCTTATGTGAAATTACCAAAATGCCCTTCGGCGCATAAATGGGTTATACAGGATAAATTTCACATATGGGCAATACCCTACTGATATAAATTATTAAATTAGATATTTTTACTGATTTCAAAGGACCAAAACTTCAGTTTATTATAAAATCTATTCTATAAGTATTAAAATTACCAAAATGCCCTTTCGGGACTTAAATTAGTTTAAATTACTTTTTGGGCATATATGTTAACATCCTACTGATGTATTAACATATTTTAAGCATAATAACAATTAAGACCTGTATATAATTCATTTGGTTACCCGTTACGCGTTTACGCATTCAGAACGGTTTATGTGACTAGCTTACGTATAATAGCCGAAACGGGTTTAACCTTATCATTAAATCCTCAAATTCCAGAATGTGATTAGTTTACCCATATTATACAAGTATCCAAGCTTGTCGGGTCTAAACAACATTCTATTCCGGTCTCCGCTTAATCTAGCATTTTGAACCGTAAAGTTACTTTTTAGCTAGCCGGTCTAAGTCCTTGACTTAACTAAAGGCCCGTTAGCACCCTAATAGGTTATTAAACCTTCTATACAGATTAAGTAGCATCCAGTAGAAGGTATCTTCATACAGCTTTAGGATTTACGGCTGAGTTACTTTCACCTTTGAGCTCAGGTAAATACTTTTAACTTATTTTCCCTTATACGGGCTTGGGATATGGTATTATAATAATACCACTTGGTCGGGTATGAAATCATTTAATCAGATTGTGATTAATAAATTTACATAACCCGTTTTAATCTGTCTTGTTTGATAACATAAACATTGGGGTTAATACGACCGTGTCCTGGATATCTGACGGGTGGTCCACGGGATAACCCTTAAGTGTGTTAAAAGATAAGTTAATCCCCTATTTGATCATGTAATTGTCTTGAATTAGATGACTACGTTTGCTTGTGTTTCAGGTACATTTGGGGCTTAAAAGTGTGGAAATTAAGCTTCGAATAGGCGCGACTTAATTAGAGGATTGAAGACGGAAAATAAATGAAAAAAATAAAATTTTGAAATTGAAGAATTAAGAAGATAACATGATAGAGGATGAAATTACGAGAACGTAGGCGAAAACGGTGAAGAAAACGGAGTTGAGACGAGAAAGTTATGAAGAAAACAAAAATTGTTTGCTGAAGCCTACCGTAACTTACGGTGGTACCGTAATTTACGGTAGACTCTGACAAAAATTGATGCCGTAACTCAGTTTAAATCCACCGTAAACCATTTTAAGCCACCGTAACTTACGGTGGTACCGTAATTTACGGTGGAGGCCAGCGTGAAACTTGTAACTCCCTCATTTAAGGTTGTTTATGGTGCCTTTTCATCATCTAATCATTCTCATTCATTTTGTAACTCCTAAGGGGCGAATTTGGGGTGTTCTAAGGTGTTCTTGAGTGATCTAAACATGAAGACTTTGTTTTTAATTCCAATGGACAAAGGTTCGATTGTGATGATGGTTCATAACACTATGAGCGGCTAGGTTTGCTTGGTGATCGTCTCGGGTGTAAGGTTTTATTTGTGACAATTATGCTTGTTCTTTAATTTCTGGAATATTAGACTGTGCATGTGTTGTTAGTTTATTATGGTGTTTGATTGGTTGTTTGTAAATTGTTGATGTATGTTTGATCATAGTTCTAAACCATACGTTCTTGGTGCCGTTGGCAATCGAGATATCATGGGAGGGATTAGGGTTGGATATGTGTTGATTGGTCATCGGGTAACAACCTCGCGTTCTAGGAATCCGAGTACTTAGTTCCCTTTCATCACAAACAATTGATCTTACATGAGCCATGTCTATGTGGTTCTTTCCAGTTGAACATGAACGTTAGTTGTCACTTAAAACTTGAAACTCGGGATGATCACTATCCTCTTATCTGTTACAAAACTTGACTTTGATTTGTATTCTAATTTAGTAATTCTAGATAATTAAAACCAATCAACCCAAACATTGAAATTTACATTTCTTGCAATTTAGATTAATCTAGTTAGTTAGACATACATTGAGATAACACATATTCCACAAACTCCATGTGTTCGATACCCACTTACCGCTAGCTAATTAGTTGTAACTGGATTAAATTTGATTGTGACCACGACATCACGTCAAATTTTGGCGCCGTTGCCGGGGAGTAGTGCGCAACGTGTGTTATCTTGTGTATTAGTTTGAAAAAAAAAATTAATCAAAATTAAAAAAAAACCAAAAAGATTTCTTTTATGTTCATGATTTACACTTGGTAGTTGAGTTGTGTTGTGCAGGATGACAGGGCATTACACAAATTTCAGCTTATTTACGTGTAGATTGTGCGGGGGTCCACGAGATCCATGTATTGGTTGCCACGAGGCTCACTACAGGAGGGCACATGGAAAACCGGTGTCTTATGTTTCACAGCTTCCACCTCCATCATACGTTGACGATTATGAATCAGAAATGGAGGATGACTATTATTCATATGGATACGATCGGGACGAGGAAGTTTATTATGAGGCAAGGATGGATGGTCTATGTTTTTGTTGCGGTCGCGATCACACTTATGATTATGATATGTGCCCGGTGTATTCGGAAAACCCGAAGTATTGGAATAAAAAGATGATGGAAGCGCGCATCTATAGACCGTATCAGGGATATCGACAATATCATCCCGAAGAATATTCTGAGCCCGAGGGTGTTTATGTTTATGAGACCGAGGAGGAAAAAGAGCTTGCTGTATTGGAAGTAACTTTGTCCAAACTCGAGCAATTTTTAGCAACACCCAACCTGTCCGATGAAGACCGAATCAGCTGCTTAGTCTCTAAGTGTCATACTTTAAAATTGAAGATAGAGATAGAAGAACGCCTCTCACCATTACCTGACGATATTAGAGATTATTCTCACATGAAGGAGGAGGTTGTGGAGGATAATACCACACCAATGAGTCCTTTATCTGATGAAGAGTCACTTGTAGATCAGATGATGTGTGCAAATTATGAGGTAGAGCAGGCTGATGGGATGGATATGTGTACCGAACCTCTTCCCATATCAATGATTCAAATTAACAAGTGTGGGGAAGAGGGTTCGAGGAACAAGATGAGAAGGGTGAAACTACCAGACATTAAGGTATATGTCATGAAGTGGACTAGCAAAGCCCGCAGGAGCAGCTTTAACATGCCAAATATACTGACAAATCTATGGAGATGGCATGTAAATTTCCGGGCATTTGTTGGAAATGTTGCGGGTAACTGTGCATTAAGACCACCATAACGCATATCAGGTATGGTCTGGCTGAAGACCTTTAAACTTAGCGCTCTCGGGAGGCAGCCCGAGGATGTAGAGTATTGTATTTTTGTTTTGTTTTGCTTTGTTTGGTTTGGTTTTGTTTTGGTGTTGTGTTTGTGTTTTGGCAGGTTATTACGTTTCAATCCTCGCGGATGCAATGATTCAAGTGTGGGGATGTTTGGCAACATCCCCGTTGAGATATCGGCGAATCCAAGAGATGTTTATGAACCGGTCCGATTACCGCAGCTGCATCACTACCAACACTGCTGATTTACTAATCAGGTTGTGTCTTGTTCTCATTTTGTGCACCTTTGTATATATTCATGTTTAAGTTTACGGTTGGGCGGATGGGTGGTGTTTAATGTGTTTGATGTGTTTATGGATTGTGAAAGTTGGTGGTGTTTTTAGTTATATATATAAAAAAAACCAAAAATAAATTTGTGGTTTGAGTTGAAGAGCTTTTGGGTGATGTTAAAGAGTTAAGCGATCAAATCTTCCCAAAACCGTATGAAATCATTTAATCAGATTGTGATTAATAAATTTACATAACCCGTTTTAATCTGTCTTGTTTGATAACATAAACATTGGGGTTAATACGACCGTGTCCTGGATATCCTCAACTCATTTCATTTGAAAATGGCCACGACCTATGCACGGGGTGTAGGCATACACCTGACAGATGCAAATGCTATAATATAAACCCACATGTTGGGGATAACTCCTTTGTGGGTTCTATAAGTGTTGAGTCGGTTAATCATGACCGGCTTCCAACCGGCCCCAATTGTAAGACAAACATGTAAATCTGTATACAAGATTATATTTAAATAATTGTCCCAAGTTATAAAAGATTTGTGCCATGTGCATTAAAACCAATTTTATAAATACTTTTCAAAAAGAGTCAGTTAATTGTATTTACCAGTGATAACTGACGTATTTTATTAAAGGCTGATTTGACAGGTACCTCTCGTAATAGGCTTGAGCTATTAGGTGTCATAAGAGGATCTTGCAAATCCATAGATACTTGAAGTCTGTTATTTTGTTTCTTTGTATTTATTTTTGATCCGCCTGTGGATCTTATTACATTCCAGTCTGTATATTCTTTCACTTGGACACTCAGACATTATGGTTTGTAATAATATTTTCACCAAGCCTTCCGCTGTGCTATTATATTGTGTGTATTGACTATGATGATATCAACTACGTCACGATACTCCCCGACGGGCCCACCGGTAATATGTGGAAATATGGGGGTGTGACAGGTTGGTATCAGAGCCAACATTGAGTGAATTAAACACTAACCTTTTGTGTTTAATCTCAATGACACAATAAGCACATTCCTTAGACTTCCGAGTCTAGGCTAATGACCTAGAATTTATTCTTAACCTTCCTTTTATTGTTATATTATATCTACTTGTTTTGACAGGTCACCAATTGGAAAATGCCGCCAGGAGTGAGAGGCAAAGGAAAAGGACCAATGCGAGGAGGGCCATCAGGCCACGCGGGACCCTCCCACCGACGTACCCCATCCGATTCATTCTCTGGCTCTGACTCACGGGACCATTGGAGTCATAGTTTCGAGCCAGCAAGGCATTTTGTCTCACTAGGATCCTCACCAATCGACCCTCCATACTTTGGGTTACCCATTCCTATTGAACCCCAACATTCCCATCATTCACAGGGATCACATCACTCGAGCCAATCACACCACTCCTTTCACTCTCATCCTTTTCATCACTCGGATTCTACCTACTCTCCAGCTCAGTTTAATCCCAATGAATACGTCAACGACTTTTTGGGTTTCAATCCTCTTGGACCTGAGGATCATTTCTCTCAGGAGATGGAAATGGACGACGACCCGGACCCTGAAATGCAAACCAGAACACCGGGCCATCCTATTAGCATATCGAGCGGTTCTCCCTATCAATGATCGCCGTACCGAGGGCCTGATTCGTATGCTGAGAGAATGGCTCAGTATGATTGGTTCTTTACCCCTTCACATCATAACTCCCCGGTTCAACCTCCTTTGGTTGAACCACAACTTCAAGTTGTTACCCCACCACCTTTACCAGTTGAGGAACCACCTCAACAGCCTCCCAAGCCGCCAAGGCGAAGGAGAAATGCTCGAATGTCTGTACGTGGGGGACCACGGTTCGCATCCTCTCATGGTTCAAGTTCTTACCCTCCTATTCCAGAGGACCCCCAAATGGGTGGACCCTCACACACGGTGCCGGAAGTCAACCCTCCGCCAGTTTCTCATGCACCACCGCAGCCGCCGTTGGGTTTTGACAACCCGATCCAAACATACCCAGGTTCATCTGGGTATAATCCATCTGGATACCCTTCAGATTATGGAAATCATGATCCATACCTTACAGCTACTCAGTACAATGCACTTTATCCTTCTTCTTACCCACCAGTTTACCCAACTTGATATCAGGTACAGGGCTATCAATACCCACCTTACCAGCAACCTCCTCGTCACCAACAGGAACAAACTCAGGAGATTTTACAGAGGTTAGACCAGGTTGAATGTGATCCAGTGAAACTAAGAAGAAGCATAATGGCTTTCTCAATGGCCTTGCGAACCTTATTAAAGGCAAGAAGAAGTAGGAAGTTGTTGTTTTATTTTGTATTGTCTTTAAATAAGTCCCTGCGAGGACATTATCTTATTTTCAGTACCAAGTCCCTGCGTGGACTTACTTTCTATTTTCTGTAGCCCCTGCGTGGGCAGTGTGTTATTTTCAAGTCCCGTTTAGGGCATCCTTGTACTAGTTTCGTGATTCAATAAAGTTATTTTCGATTTTTGAATATGTATTTTTATTACATCATACTAAATCATTTCAAATTTGATTGATCTACCAAAGAAATTCTTAGAGGTATAACCTAGCCAAAATATTAAATGGCTATGTTGGTACAACCTTTTTAAGAAAATAACTCCCTGTTAACATCTGAAAACATGTTAACATTCCTGGCTGTGCGGTACGAGAAACCACACAAGCTTCCAAATGTACTTGGGTCCTTCCAAGTCACTTATATATAGCCTATATGATCAATGTAAATCATGGCTAATAAACGTCAAATAAGATGTATACACCAAAACATCCATTTGAGATGTATGGTTATAAGCAAAGGTGTAATGATGACAATGAAAGTCTTATTTTATATGTTGGATCGTCGTGTGACCCGAATGAGTCGTTCAGAAGAGTTTTGAGTCAGAATCAAAGGCGGAATCAGTGATTCTAACTTGATACAACTTGATTCTCCATAATTATCTTCTTATTATTGATTTTAAAGCTTTTACAGATCGTTTGACAAACTGGCAGCCAGTGTTGTAAAAGTCGCTAGGCGGTCTCTAGTCGGCCGACTGGGGAGTTGGGAGTAATCGGAGTACTCGGAGAGTACTCGGGGAGTACGCGGACATGGTAACTATAAAGAAAATTAATTGTTATATATTCTACATATGTTAAAATAAGCATAATTCATATCAACTGAGTATAATTTAAAATGAAACATGTTTAAATTCAAATATTCTGAATACAAGTCTGAGTAGTCCGAGTACAAGGCCGAGTAGTCCGAGTACAAGGCCGAGTAGGCCGATTTTGACCGATTTTGACTAATTAAAAGTCAATAAACCACATTGACCGCCTAGACCGACTAGGCCGACTCTTTCCGACTACGTCCGACTAGGCACCGACTAGGCGCCGAGTTTGACCGATTTTGACCGAGGCCGACTAATTGAGTCCACCTAGGAGGAAGTCGCCTCGGAGGGGTTCCGAGGACCGAGTACTCGCCGAGTACTCGGCCTTGGAATCCGACTTTTACAACACTGCTGGCAGCACCTCGGCTCTGAAATCGAAAAGTTACAAATGAAACAGCAACTCAGCTATATATAGGGGTGGTGATTTCGTACGAAATAGCAAAGGCTTATTTCGTGCGAAATACCCCTTTGACATACAAACCCTAATTTCTAACATGCTGAGCACTGGTTTATCCTATCTAGATACAAGACTCTATAAAGACGAAGTTAACAGACATCTATGCACCAACAGACTCCCCCTTGGATGTTGACGAAGTCTTTAGCATCAAATCTTCAGTCTTTAGTCTTTATCTATCTTCTCACTCTGCTCAAAATGTCTGACACTGTAAGCATCCTTCAATCTCTATCTTCAAACTCCCCTTTGAATGTTGATCCAGAATGTAGACTCCCCCTTTCAATATGCTGGAGCTCGAATTCTGGTTCAAACTTTACACAAACTTTTCCATGGAGAACTTTCTTTTCTCACAGACTCCCCCTTAAGCTGTGCTGGGATCATAGTCTGACTTTCACAGGTTTACATATTCAGGATCGATTCCTGGCTCTATTCTGCATCTGCTCAGGATTCGAAACCTGGCTAACCTGCACATCCTCTGTCTTAACATAAATTTCACAAATTTACAAATTTGACCAAATTAAGAATCCACTTGAATGATATCGTTCAATTATTAACAATTTTTATCAATATCAAACTTTCTTTTGGATAGATTTATTTATAACAATTTTCATTCCAAAACAAACTCTCTCAAACCTGTTCATCATGTTTAGCATTCGGAATTTTGAAGATCAGCTTTCCAACATCAGTTGTCGAAAATATTTTTGTATTTTTCAAAATTTAAAACTAAAACACAATCTTTTTGGATTTTTGTTTTTATAGAAAAGCAGTAAAGAAATATTTACAAACGATATTTTTGTGAGTTTGTGTAAGAGGATCATATCAGTTTATGAGACACATCACTAGCACCATTAAGCTTTTACACATTTTAAGTTCTAAACGATTCACATAGATTGACGATATAGTTGTCCTCTTAAGCTCAATCTAAAAACTTTCAAAATGCTTACCGATACGTTAAGGTATATGAATTTTACACTAAATTCTTATGGTCCCCACGATCTAAGCATATCCACTCATCATGCAATACACTAACTCAAGTAATGCCTTTAAACTTTTATCAACTGTGATATGTGCAAAAACAAAGCAGAATGTTTAAACATTAACAATCAGGTCGATCTTTCGATACGCAGAGAAAGTCCAATGTTTAAACAAAATAAAGAAATAAAAACAAGTTGAAAATGTTTAGATCTTAACCACCAGTTCGATATTCACATATACGCAGAGGTGATCCAAGATTTAAACGAAACACCAAGAAAAAATAAAGCAGAACGTTTAGGCAATAACATCCAGTTCGATACTTTCGTATACGCAGAGGATGTCCAATGCTTAAACAAAATAAAGATATAAAACAAGTTTAAATCTTTGCAAAAGAAATGCACAATCACAGTGACTTTTCAGTAAGTTGTGAAAGTTCACAAACTGACCGGTTTTTATGCTTATTTAGCATTCAGCGATTACTGAGTAGGTACACAATCAAGAAGGACAAAACTAAGTACTATGCTTTCAACCGCGTTTCCCACTAGAACTAGGCTTTTTTTTATTTAAGTTTGTATCGTTATCGCAAATCTACTAGTCTAGCTGAGCCTATCGTCACATCTTTAGTGAGATCGTTTATCACATTTGACATTTCATATCTTTAGCATGCTGTGATAGTCCACTGATTTACTATCATTTCCTCTTATCTCAAAACTCATTTTTGCTTTTTCAATGTTTTTGGCATTTTCAAATTTTTTAATTTTTAAAAAATTTTTCTCCCCCTAAAATCAAAATATGTTTCAATTTTGATTTTCTGAGAAAATTTGAAAACAAACTGTACCAATAAAATGACAAACTGATATCAAATTACTTCAAATCGCCATTCACTCGGCGTAAACAATCAGAACTTCCCCTGACAACAAACTATTTTCCCATTATGATTTCAAAACACTTAATTTTGTTTTAATCAAAATGGTTTTTCCAAAAAATTAGTTTTGTTTGTCTTTTCACAAACTCAGGGTTCTTTTCATCACATTGTTCTTCTTCAATCACTTGTAAAGACATATATTTGACATTTTCAGAATTAAATCAACTTTATATGAAAGTTAAATCAAGTACAAATTAATGTCCTTGATTAAACCTTGTCAAGAATGATGCCGATTCCTGCTCCACACTTACCAACCTGGAAGCTCCGGCAAGTCAGGTTTTTATTTGAAGAGATTCACCCAAGCCTGACCGTTCTTGGGTGCTTTTGAGTTTCCATTTAACATTGGCTCATCTGACTTTGACAAATCAGAATCATCGCCTGATCGTGGCTTGTCTGACTTTGATGAGTCAGATTCATCTCCTGAACATGGCTCTTTTGCTTCCAAAGAAACAAATTCATTGCCAGAAGATGGCTCTTTTGTTTTCACATAAACAAATTCATCGCCATTCTTTATTGGAACCCAATCCTTACAAGATTTAGGCTTTCCAAATTCATCAACTTGTGATGTGAAAATTTTTTCACAATCCTTTTTATACTTAAAAACTTTGATAAAGACTTTATCAGAAAAATTAACCTTCTTTGATTTTTCATCAGTTTGATTAGTTAATTTTTCTCTCTTTATCTTCCCTTTTGTCCTCAGATTTGTATCTGATGAATTCGTTTTGCTTGATTGACCATGCTTTGTTGAGCAAATCGATTCATCAGAACTTTTATTTGAATTACCAGTTGTACCCGAGGACAAAATCCTTTCCAGATATTCTCTTGCTTTCTTCCGTTTCTTTCTCAGCCTGTCTTTCTGCCCTTGTGAAAGCTTTACTTTCGGTTCTTCAACTTTCTGTTCTCTGGGCTTTCTTTCGACTCTGACTAATTTCTTTACCATTCTCTGAGATTCAGCCCTCGATCTTCCCTTTGATCTCATTGAGCAATCTCTAGCAATATGACCTCTGATTTGACATTCATAGCACCTTCTCGTCTCAAATCTCTGACTTTGGCAGTTAACAGCAATGTGTCCTTGATAACCACATGTGTAACACACTCTGTTATCATACCTTTCTCCACTTTCAAACCACACACTCAGATCATAACATTGTTTGGCCTTGTGGTAGTCATGTCTTTTCCTGTAAACTTGATTTGACTTTTGCGCACTGTGGTCAAACCTGCACCACTTATTACCAACTTTTTGTAAGTTTTGGTTTTCAATTTTTTGTGGTTTTTTATAATGATTGAATGACTGAGCTGATGAACTTTTATTTTCATTTTGAAAATTTTTCAAATTTTTAACATTTTGTTTTTGTTCTGCATTCTTCTTAACAGGTTTTTGCTTTGAGCATTCACCTATTTCAGTAGAATGTAAAACAGTATCTTTAAATTTTTCTTTTAATTCTAAAAATATTTTTCTTTTCTCATTTTCATCATCAGTTTTATCATCGCAATCTTTAATTATGACGTTGTCATAATTTGTGTCATTGTCACTTATTGGAATTTCATTGATCGGTTTTGGACATAAATGATCTAGAATTGATGACGAAGTCACAAAACCTTTCAATTTATTTTCTAAATCATTGATTTTATTTCTAGCACACTAAACTTCATTTTCAAGTTGAGTAATTTTCTCAAGATGAGAATTTATTGCCTTTTCATTTTCAATTTTATTTTTATCAAAAACAGATTTTTCATTTTCTAAAACTTTTATTTTATTCTCAAAATCTTTTTCAATTTTCAACTTTTCATTTTCTAAAACTGTTATTTTATTTTGAAATTATTTTTCATTTTCTTTTAAATTTTTGTTTTCTAATGTCAAACTGTCCACTTCTCTTAACAATTTGACATTTTCAGACGTTGATATTTCACACTTTGAGCACACTACATCACATTTTGAAATTTCATTTTTCTCTGATTCTTCATTCTTTGACATTCCCCCTGTCTCCTTCTTGTATGTTCCTGCAAGAAAGATTTTAACAATATCAAGAGGATTCAAATTTTCATCTAAAAAACAACCTCTCTTAAAATCATACTTCATAACAGATTTTGCGTTAAAGCATATTCTGATTCTTCTGGTTATTTCAAGAGTCACATCCAAACTTATATTATCTAAGTTCTTTTCTATTTCTTTTATCAAATCTTTCTTTTTCTTATCATTCTCATAATTGTGTGTTCTGAGCTCTCTGATGAAATCATTTGGACTAAAATTTGAGAACCTAGAATCCTTTTTCAGTTTAATCAAAAATTCATCCCACTCTGAAGGTAATGCATCTTCAAATTTAGATATCTTTTCAGCATCTGAAATCTTTATCCCATACCTTTTCAAATTTTCAAGTAATTCATCATATCGCTTTTCCAAATCATTAAACTTTTCATATTTCCGACACAAAAAATATTCAGATCTTTTAACCCAAACATCCTTTTTCTCATCTTCTTTCCTGTTATCCCAATACATATCAAACCAATCATTTATTCTTCCAAGTTTAACGTTTTCCTTTTCGTCAAACATTTTGACCAAACTTTAAAACAATCTGATTTGATACGAATTGACACTTTCACACAAAATGACAACTTTCAAACGAAATAGAGCTTTCGTATGAAATGACCCTCACACGAAACAGTCTTCAAACGAAATACACTTTGGTACGAAACAGATGCCTATTTCGTACGAAATGAATTCCACTAGGGTGATTTCGTGCGAAATAAAGATCCGGATGCTGATTTCGCGCGAAATGAAGTGATATCGTGCGAAATAAACAACACAATACTGATTTTGTACGAAATAAGAAACTATAGACTGATTTCGTGTGAAATGAGGATGTCCAAAAGGTCTATTCCGTGCGAAATAAGAAGCTGATTTCGTACGGAATGATGATGATGTCACACTGTCGGCCAAGAATTTGTCAAATTGATTTGGTTTTACATCGAATTAAGGTCCAATTCTTTCAAGGATTGATTAATACTGTATTTCACGTGTAATGTGTGAAAATTAATCCATTTTAACTGTAAAAACTTCGTTAATTTTGAAAAGAATGAGTAGAAGTGAAAAAATCTGGTGAAAACAAGCTGAATTGGTATGAACTCTTCGTCCTGGGCTCGGATACCACTTGTTGGATCGTCGTGTGACCCGAATGAGTCGTTCAGAAGAGTTTTGAGTCAGAATCAAAGGCGGAATCAGTGATTCTAACTTGATACAGCTTGATTCTCCCTAATTATCTTCTTATTATTGATTTCAAAGCTTTTACAGATTGTTTGACAAACTGGCAGCACCTCAGCTCTGAAATCGAAAAGTTACAAATGAAACAGCAACTCAGCTATATATAGGGGTGGTGATTTCGTACGAAATAGCAAAGGCTTATTTCGTGCGAAATACATGTTTGTCATTTCGTACGAAATAGCTCTTGCTATTTCATGCGAAATACCCCTTTGACATACAAACCCTAATTTCTAACATGGTGAGCACCGGTTTATCCTATCTAGAAACAAGACTCTATAAAGACGAAGTTAACAGACATCTATGCACCAACATTATAGGCTTCTTGTCAAAAAGGCGATGAACTTTGTTCGACCCTTAAAGAAATCACTGATCCGAGGAATCAATGATCATAATCGTCCTTGTGACAAGGCTTTTGTGCCATCTAAATGTCCTTCAAGACGAGTCTCGTGCTATATGAATATGTCTCTCATGACATTGACAGTAGGTCCTATGTGACCAGTTTCAATTCAATGCCGAGGCTTGTACCATATTTAGTCACTCCTGAACCCAAACGCATTTCGCGTTTCATCGGTGGTTTAGCCCCTGAAGTAAAAGGAAACGTCAAGGCTTCCAAGACTACTACTTATAGATCTGCTGTGGATCTATCTCTGTCCCTTACCCTTGATATTGTGAGGAGTAGGGCAAAGAGAACTACCGATGACGGGAAGAGGAAGATAAGTCCTCTCAATCAAACAAAAAAAACAAAGGGAACTTTGGTTTTAAGAAGGGGCAGTCGAATGACAAGCCCAGGTGTAAGACTTGCAACAAAAGTCATTTTGGAAAATGCAACCAAGACCCACAAGCTAAACCATGTGGGATCTGCAAAAAGAAAGGGCACAAATCTGTAGAGTGCCGGAATATTAAGGATGCAACCTGATACGGTTGCAATGAAAAGGGGCACATCAAAACCAATTGCCCCAAGAATGCTAAGAAGCCCGAGGAGGCAAAGAAAACCAATGCAAGGGTTTTCCAAATGAATGCTAGGGAAGCGGTGAACGACGAGAACGTCATAACAGGTACCTTCCTCATTAATAATAACTATGCTAGAGTCTTATTTGATTCAGGTGCTGATAAGTCTTTTGTAGACCATAAGTTTTGTAAGTCACTCAACTTGCCTATTAAGACTCTAGACATAAAATATGAGGTGGAACTTTCCGATGGTACCTTAGAAACAGCTTCGACTCTTCTTGATGGATGCTTTATATCCATCAAGAAACATTCTATCCCGTTATCCCTCTTGCTAATGAAATTGGCTGGGTTTGATATAGTTTTGGGCATGGATTGGTTGTCGCATACCCAAGCCCAAATTGCCTGTGATAAAAAGCTAGTTATTATCAAAACCCCTTCTGGTGAATCTATCACCATTCAAGGAGATACACAATATGGGTTGCCCAACAATGTGTCTATTCTCAAGGTATCGCAGTGTTTAAAGAACGGATGTGTCATCTACATGGCACAAGTGACTGTGAATGATCCGAAGCCTAAGATTGAAGACATCCCAATCATCTCTGAGTATCCTGATGTCTTTCCTGACGAGTTACCTGGATTACCTCCTGAGAGGCAAGTAGAGTTCAGGATAGACATCCTACCAGGAGCTGCACCTATTGCACGAGCTCCTTATCGTCTAGTACCTACTGAAATGAAAGAGCTCAGGACTCAACTAGATGACTTACTGGAAAAGGGTTTTATACAACCTAGCTCTTCGCCTTAGGGAGCTCCAATATTATTTGTGAAAAAGAAGGATGGATCAATGCGCTTATGCATTGATTATCGTGAGCTAAATAAGGTAACGATCAAGAATCGTTATCCCTTACCTAGGATCGACGACTTATTTGATCAGCTTCAAGGAGCGAGCTTCTTCTCTAAGATTGATTTGAGATTTGGGTATCATCAACTCAAAGTTAGGACTGAAGATGTGCCTAAGACAGCATTCAGAACAAGATATGGACATTACGAGTTTTTAGTGATGCCTTTTGGGCTCACTAATGCACCAGCAGCATTCATGGACCTCATGAATAGAGTCTGCAAACCATACTTAGATAAGTTTGTCATCGTCTTCATTGATGACATACTTATCTACTCTCGTAATCAAGTTGATCATGAGAAGCACCTTCGATGTATCTTAGGATTACTTCAACAAGAGAAACTGTATGCTAAGTTTTCAAAATGTGAATTTTGGCTTCGTGAAGTCCAATTTCTTGGACATGTTGTCAGTGAGCGAGGTATTCAAGTAGATCCCGCTAAGGTAGAAGCCGTAATGAATTGGGAAGCACCCAAGACTCCAACCGAAATTCGTAGCTTTCTGGGTTTGGCAGGTTACTATAGAAGATTCATTGAGAACTTTTCAAGGATAGCCGCACCATTGACCTCTTTAACCTGTAAGAATGTAAAATTTGATTGGGGTCCGAAACAACAAGAATCCTTTGAGATTCTCAAGCAGAAATTAAGCAATGCTCCAGTGCTAACATTACCTAATGGAATTGAATAATTTGTCGTATACTGTGATGCTTCACACACCGGTATGGGTTGTGTGCTTATGCAGCGAGGCAAGGTGATTGCCTATGCATCACGACAATTAAAAGTGCATGAAAAGAATTACACCACCCACGATTTAGAATTGGGTGCCGTTGTATTTGCACTCAAGTTATGGAGACATTATTTGTATGGAACTAAATGTGTGATCTATTCGGATCACAAAACTCTCCAACACTTGTTCAATAAAAAGGAGCTCAATATGAGACAGCGCCACTGGATGGAAACCTTAAATTACTATGATTGTGAAATTCACTACCATCCCGGTAAAGAGAATGTGGTCGTAGATGCTCTAAGCCGAAAGGAAAGAGTTAAACCTATCAGGATCAATGCAAAGAGCATTGAATTAAAGAATAGCCTGAAGGAAAGGCTGCTAGCTGCACAGAAAGATGCTGTTTCGGGAGCTAACCTTTCAGACGAGAAGTTAGGTGTAGCTGCTGAATAATTAACACCTGACAAGGATGGAATTCTCAGACTGAATGGAAGAATCTGGGTTCCCATTCATGGAGGACTTCGAGAAGTAATCCTTCAGGAAGCTCACAACTCCAAATATTCAGTTTACCCTGGAGGAGACAAGATGTACCAGGATTTGAAAGCTAATTATTCATGGATAGGGCTAAAGAAATCTATTGCCACCCATGTAGCCAAGTGCTTGACCTGTGCTAAGATAAAAGCAGAACATCAAAAACCATCGGGTCTGCTTCAGTAGCCAGAACTTCCCACATGGAAGTGGGAAATGGTAACTATGGACTTTATAACTAAGTTACCTAAGACAAGGCATGGAAATGATACCATATGGGTCATAGTTGATAGACTGACTAAGTCAGCACACTTCTTACCCATTATAGAAACTCATAGCTCTGACAAACTAGCTCAGCTTTACGTGGATAAGATTGTATCTCTCCACGGAGTGCCGGTGTCTATTATATCGGATAGAGATACTAGATACACCTCTCACTTTTGGAAAAGTTTCCAACAATCTTTGGGCACTCGTTTGAACTTTAGTACTGCTTACCATCCTCAGACAGATGGACAGAGTGAGCGCACAATTCAAACACTGGAAGACATGATTCGTGCATGTGTTATTGATTTAGGTGGTAGTTGGGATGACCACCTATCCTTGATCGAGTTCTCCTATAACAATAGCTACCATACAAGCATTGAGGCTGCGCCTTTTGAGGCATTATATGGTAGAAAATGCAGAACGCCTGTTTGTTGGGCGGAAGTAGGAGAAGCTCAGTTATCAGGACCTAATATAGTCCTTGAAACAACGGACAAGATTGTCCATATTCGTGATCGTCTGAAAGCTGCCAGAGATAGGCAGAAAAGTTATGCGGACAAGAGGCGAAAACCTCTAAAATTCGAGGTTGGTGACAAAGTCTTACTGAAAGTATCACCTTGGAAAGGTGTGATGCATTTTGGTAAGAAGGGCAAGCTAAGCCCTAGGTATATAGGACCATTCGAGATTATCGAATGTGTCGGCAGTGTAGCTTATAAACTAAACTTGCCTGAGGAGCTGAGTGGAATCCATAATGTGTTCCACATCTGTAATCTCAAGAAGTGTCTAGCTGATGAATCGCTAGCCATGTCTCATAAGGACATACAGATTAATGAAAGCCTAAGATTTGTTGAAAGACCTTTGTCGATCGAAGATCGTCAGGTTAAAAAGCTCCGAAGGAAACATGTGCCAATAGTGAAGGTCAAATGGGATGCTCGTAGAGGTCCCGAATATACGTGGGAAGTTGAATCCACTATGCGACAGAAGTACCCTCACTTATTCCAGTAAATCTCGGGGTCGAGATTTCTTTTAAGGGGGTGAGGATGTAACACCACGTAAAAAACGTGTCCAATTATGTAAAGACACGTGTCCTAAACCCTAATTATGTGAAAGATGGAGTTTGAAGGACTAAAGTTGTCAAACAGTGAAACTATGAAACCACAGGGACTAAAAATGTCAACATGCCAAACTTGTGCCTCTGAATGACCATACCTGATGAATATATTCTTAAACGGGTGATTGATTGGATATAAGAAGCCGTTTGTGAAAATAATCGGAAGATTATAAAATTACAAGGGTTAAACGTGTCAACATGTAAAATCTGACCTCTGAGTGACCTTTTATCAAACCCGAGGATTCGGAATATTCAATTATACTCTCAAGAATAAGTGGTATAAATTTCACGTGATTTCGAGATCGTTAAGCGTGTTTTCAAGACTTTGGGCTATAAGTGTCAACTTGACGAAACTTTCATTTATAGTGATAATTAATGAACCCGAGCCTAACGAAGTTTGTTTATACATCCTTGGGCCTCTATAAACCAACTACAAGGGCCTTGATTGCCAAAAAGGAAGTTAAAATGGGTTTTAAACGATCAGGGACTAAAGGTGCCAAGTTAGAAAGTTGTTTAACCTGTTTCCTGGTTCTAGGCGGGCCGCGTAAGCCTTAAAGGACTCATACGCGGGCCGCGTAAAAGTGCCCAGCGCAGAATTCTTAGGACAGGTGCAGGTTTGATCTGTTGCACTGCCTTAACCTCATTTGTAACGATTCTATGGGCTGTAAGTCGGTTATAATAAACCACTAGGACACCTGGGGTGATCCTAGGGCCTCCCTTAACAGCTGCAAGTGATATAGGAAGTGGGATTTTAGTATAAAAGGAGGACTAGTTCTATGTTCTTACACACTTAAGTTGCAACAACTTCAAAAGGGATCATCTCTGGAGCTTGCAAGGATTAGGAGAAGATTTGGAAGTGTAGAAAAGATAGCAAGGACCATTAGTAAGAGTCTTATTACCTGTTTAGTCGTTTTAATTAGCTTAATTACCGAAAAGTCAAACTTGTCGTAATTTAGCTTTGACTTTCGAATTAATCACAAATGGTCCAGCCACTGATCAAAACGAAAGTGGTTATGGAACCATATTAATGTAGGTGATTAACCCTTAAAAGGGCACCTTTTAATTATTCCGTTTAACTAGTCAATTGTCGGGTCAAACTAGTTTGACAAAAAGTCAAACTGGACAGAAAGTTTAAAAATGAATAAAATTAATAAACCAGAGGTTCTAAATTATATTTTAGCATTCTAATGACTTGGTAATTAATATTAGAACATGTTTTATCAGTCCTAACCCGACAATTATCAGTCTAAGGTCAGATTATAACCGAAAGTGACAAAAGCTTGACTTTTGCTTCGACTTTCAGTTCTGACCTGTTCAAGCTTAATTCTCACATGTCTTAAGCTTCCATTAGGACCACATTACTCAGTAGTGTAACCCTCTAGAGTTATAGTGCATGGTTCTTAGTGGTTTGAATTATATGCTCTTGATCGTTAATATGCTTATAAATGCCATAAACGCCCTTTTGACACAAAAATGAGATTTTTAGAAATGTGAGAGGACAAAAACCTTTGTTACTGATTTATAAACTTGTCCTAAAAAAATTTGACATCAGTTTGAGGTCTGACGTGATTGTCGTGGGTCACGCAAATTTAATCCCCAAACAACTATAGATAGCGGTAATAGGGTATCGAACTCAGGGAGTATGTGGAAGATGTGTCGATTGTATAGCTTTGTATTTAAACTAATATTAAACTAAATTGCAGAAAATTAAAATTCAAGATTGTGGATTGTTGTTTTAGAAAACTAGATTAAGAACTAATTCAAATCAAAGTTGGTTGTAAACAATTAGGAGAGAACAATGATCACCCTAGGTTTCAGTTTCTTTAAACAGTTGTGTGCAATTTCACTAGAAAGAGTTATATAGACATAACTCGTGTATATGTGATTGAAGTGATAAAAGGGAACAAAGTACTCGGATTAGATAACGCGAGGTTGTTTCCCGATGACCTATTAACCAATAACCAACCCTAACCCTTCCCGTGATATCTCGGTTGCCAACGGCACCAAGAACGTACGATTAAGACTAGAAATTGCAATATTGATTAACACACTACAAACAATCAAACATACACCATGACATTCAAGCAACGCAAGATATCATTCTAGAAATGCAGAAATTAAACACACAAAAGTTTCAGAAACATTCACCTAGGATGATCACCGAAGAGTTTAGCCGGACATGGCTCGGTGGATCATCATAACAAGCAATTCAATGTTCATACAAATCAAAAACACAAACCGAATGTTTGAAATTGTTCCAAACCAAGCAAGACCAAGCAAAATCGCCCCCAAGGTGTCCAAGAACCGTCCAATGATGAGATAATCTGAAAAGACACCCAAAAACCAACTTAAATGTGGCAGTTACATGTTTCCTCGCAGCCGTCACCGTAATTTACGGCTCCACCGTAAATTACGGTGGACAAGATTCATTTACGGTACAAATAGTCTGTGTTACGGTGAAAAAGAATGCCAAATCATGTCCACCGTAAATTACGGTGGAACCGTAATTTACGGTGACAATTTCAATGTATGCTTTCCTGTTGATGTGATGATAATGTTTTATAGAAAATCCCAAATTCTTCCACTATGATGAATGATCACGTGATTGCTGCCTCTTGTCATAAGCTTCGGCCCAATCCAAATGGGTAAATGAATGATGATTATTATCGATGATAGAACAATTAATGTACACCCTCACATGAATATTGTTCTTGTTCTTTTCTGCCGCAAAGCTTGATGATGATCTGTTGACTTGTAACTTTGTACCTCAATATGTGGCGGCCCAATCAAACAAAGGCCCAGCCGCCCAAGATGTTGATCAAATTGAGGTGATGTGGCTGCATTCCTAAAACCCTCACAAGTCAGCCATGTGTTTTCATTTAATGTTGATGATGTGATGTTATTTGTGTGTTCCAATAAACAACCGCCAAAAGCCTAATGCCCCTCTTTGATCTGCGTGCCTTGTGCGGTTTATGAGATAGCCACGAGATGTTGATGACATTGTTGACTTTTGTTGGGCTCCTCCTACTTGTCCAGCATGTGCCGCCCAACTCAAACCCACATGTGCTCGTGAGTTTGTGTTGGCCCAATCCACATCCTCCAAAAATTCCATGTGCGGCCCACTCCCAATAGTAATGATCATAAGATGTGCGGCCCAATGACAAGTCTGCATCTTTGTTCTTTATTAAATGATAAATAAATCCAAAAACCAATATGCACAATCCAAAAACCAATATGCACGTGATGTTTCTGATGATGATTAACTATTGTTGTTGGCATTTGTGATGTTGATATCTTATCATGTGCCGCCCCTAAAGTAAATGTCTTGTGTTGATGTTGAGAGGATGGTGATTATTAGGTTGTTGACATTTGACCCACATAGAAGTACACGTGAATATTTCTGCCAATATTCTCAAGTGAATGATGATTTAATTAAGATTGGCAATTGATGTGGTGTGATGTCTATCTTGTATTCTTTGAACCACAAAGTCACGATGCCATTTAATTTCCAACCGTAGCCGATGCGTTTCAATTTAACCGAATTAAGCGATTTACCTGCAAAACACACGAACACTCGTAGTTACTAAGTTCAAGCAAATAACCAAGTAAAGCATGGAATTTTAATCTTTTTAAACCACTTAAGGGTTGTCCAACGGACCACCCGTCACATCCCCACACTTACCCGTTGCTTGTCCCAAGCAACTCATTAAATCAATTTCAACTCAAGCGATCAATTATGCAAACCAAGCTAAACGTGCCATCCTTTTACTAACCTTCAACCATACCATAAGACACACCCCTCGCCAAACTCTCGGTGACAAAAATTACTAGCATGTAATGCAAAACCACTCAATGCGTGTATGTGTGTGTGCGACAATAAGCTTGTATAAGAATCAAGTTTCCTCCTAACAAATATCTAACATGCTTTAGAATCAAAGGGACTTGCGGGTTGTAACGGGGCTAGGTGCAAAGGTAGGAAAATGGTGGAATATATATGCGAGAGCTACTTGATTTGACCCAGTTTTTATTTCTACCACTAAACAAAGCAAACACCAAATATATATACAAAGCTTCTTGACATTCTCAACTACAATCGCAACTAAATACTTTTTTTTTCTCATATCTTTCTCATATTTTTTTTCTTTTTCTTTCTCTTTTTTTTTCTCTTTTTGTCTCATATCGAACTTCAACAATATATACAAGAACATCAATACTACATACTAAATCTCCTAAACCGGGTCATCTCAATAGGTAAAATGTTGTAGGAAGTAGGCTCGGGTCACAATCGAATGGTATAAGGCTCAAACATGGCTTTCTAAGGACCAAACCCCCACCCCTCACAATACCAAGCTCATATATGTAACGTATGAGGTCCAACCCCCAATTCCCACACTCTCACACATCTAGACGAGGCTTCCTAAAAGTCCCATATCATTTTCAAAAGCATGCTAACTCTAGGATTTAACAAGTATTCACACACAAGTTCTATTAACACAACAACACACACCGCCACTCAAACAATGAAATATCAATAACAATCATGTGTGGCTCAAATCCTCACCAAGAAAAGACTAGGAATGGGTGTCGGTGTGTCAAATGGAACAACATCAAGTTTTCAAATTTTGACAATTTTCGCTTAGCTTCACAAAATTTTTTTAAATTCTCAAAAAAATTCCCCTCATCCCCACACTTGGGATACATTGTCCCAATGTATGGTTTTGAGGGAAGAATCGCTTTCAACCCACAACATCAGCCTTTGCTTAAATTCTCAAACCCCAAATTTCTTTTTGGTATTTTTTTTTTTTTTTTATCATAAAGCAAACGAACTAACTACCAATATTTCAAAGCTACATAACACAACAAGACTAAGGAAATAGTACATCGACCTGGTGAAGTTTGGCACAACAGATATTGTAAATGATCTAATTTCCTATCATCACCTTCACGCAACTCTCCGCACATCTTCCCCACACTTGAATGTTGCCATGGCCCTGAAACATAGAAAACTAAAGAAATAACAAGATCAGTGAAAAACCTCGGGTTGCCTCCCGAGCAGCGCTAAGTTTCGCGTCTTCAGCCAGACCGTACCACCCCCATTTATGGTGGCTCAAAGAACCGGTTCCTATCACTTCCATCACTTCCTTGTGCCATTGAGCAAAATGCATCCATCTTGTTTTGACTCGGTGGGTAATCAAATACATTCTTGCTCGCACCCATATATGCTTCTTCACGGTCCGGTGGGTGTTTTTTTCTCATTCGTGGTAACACCTTTTCACTAATCCCGCTATCCTTCCCCACAACAAAATCATAACTAATCATCTTAGTCTGAACATCAAATGACAACTTACGGTTCCTTTCGGTCATGGTAATAATTCCTTCTCTACAATCAATTTGAGCATTTGCCGTATAGAGAAACGGTCGACCTAAAATCACCCTTTGTTGTGATGCCATGTTGGTAGAAGCATAGTCCAAAACTAGAAAATCCACCGGGTATTCAAATTCTCCCAACTGAATCTTAACGTTCCTAACCATTCCCCGTGGACGCCTCCAACTTCCATCCGCCAAGCTCACCATAGTGTCTATACCTTCAAGTGGACCAAAGTCGTACATATCGTATAAATCACTTGGTAGCACACTCACGCTTGCCCCGTAATCCAATAACGCGTGAGGGATTTTTAATTTTCCCACACGGATAGGCACGATTGGCGCTTCACACTCTTTATCATTCTCGACTTCGGCATCTTTTTCCAAACCTGCATTCACTTGACAAGAAGATGTTAGACATTTTTCATTAAATTCGGTACTAGGAACGGTGCTTACCACATTGATGTTAATGCTTTTTATATTCTTGGGATTTGGCACCGTATCACTCGGTAGCTGGCCTTTTGCTTTCTTTAACATCGCCACGTCACTTGCAAGTTGACCCATTTGAGTGGTCAACGATTGGATGCTTTTGTCACGAACCTCGTCCTTTTGCATCCGAACCTCATCACGTTGATTCATTCGTTGCATTTCACTTTGCATCGCCTTCAACATCTCCATTACTTTGTTTCCACCCGAAGAACCCCCTTGTTCTTGACCCGTTTGGTATTGCTTTTGATAACCTTGGTTATTTCCGCTTCGATACCCACCTTGGTTATTGTAAGATTGGCGTGAACCAAAGTTACCTTGACTACCTTGAAAATTTGGGTTTGCTTGATTTGACGGGTTCCCATATCTAAAATTCGGATGGTTCCTCAATCCGGGGTGGTAGGTATTAGAATTCATGTTGTTGTAGTTCCTACCACCTCCTCCTTGACCTTGACCTTGAACCGCATGGACTTCCTCATATTGCCCTTCCAACATCCCTTGGCAATTTTCAGCCGCATGACCTATCTCATTACACAAAGCACAAACATCATAAATTTGGTTAGTGGTTTGAACATTACCGTCATCTATGGCGTGCACTTGAGGTCGGGCAATGGCCGGTCGGGCTCTCCTCGATGCTTGAGCCTTTCTTTTCGAGGTAATCGCCATGTTCTCTAAAAACTCCCAATCATCATTTTCATAGTTCGTGCCAAAAGTCCCACCGGTAATGGACATTAAATCTCTAGCATCCTCGGCACTCAACCCCTCGTGGAATGCATTCATCAACTCCCAAAGCTCAATCCCATGGTGAGGGTAATTCTTTATCATCATATTGAATCGTTCAAACGCTTCATGGAACATCTCACCATGTTGTTGTTGGAAGCTCCTCAACCCCTTTCTAGCATCATTGGTCTTTTGGGCGGTATAGAATTCGTCTAAGAAAGTTTGTTGCATTTCCCCCCAAGTGTAAATAGATGCCGAAGGCAAAGTGTAGAACCACTTCTTTGCCTTATCCTCCAAAGAAAACTGAAATAAGACCAACTTGACTTCATCGGCCGAAAAACCTTGACTCCCAAAAGTGTTGCAAATTGAGTCATAGGCCTCTAAATGGAAATACGGCTCCTCTGTTGCTAGCCCTTTGTACTTCGGTAAACTTTGCAACGAATTTGTTCTTACTTCAAAAGTTCTCCCTTGGTTGTTGTGAGGGATAACCACCGGTGAAGGGTTTTGAGTAATGATTGGCCTGAAATGTGCCTCTATTCCCCTTGCTTGTTCCCTAAGATGCCTTCTTGGAACACCCAATCGACCCCTTGGACGAATAGGACCCATAGGTCTTGGTATATGCCCTTGTGGTGCGATTGGTTGTTGAAATTGTTGTTGGGGCATCGGTGGGTATTGAATCGGCCTTTGAAATTGCGGTTGTACATTTTGTGGCCGAATGTGTTGCAAAGGAATAGGGCGTTGTATCGGTGGCCCTTGTGACCTCGGCCGTATGTGTTGTGGTATGAGTTGTTGTTGTTGAATCCCACCAACACTTGACATTCCTTGAGATTGACCAGGCACATAAGTTAACTCTCCTTGATCACCATAATCTCCATAAACATACCCCTCTTCCTCATAACCCTCAAAATCTTCGTATCCTTCTTCATATCCATCTCCTCCTATACCCGAAGTTTGCCCAAATGGAATGGTCGAGTATTGAAAACCCGACTGGTTTGATGGTCTAAATGTAGAGGTAGTATGGACAACAGTTGACCCTTGCGGTACTGTGTAAGTTGAAGATGATTGCCCTGAAGCTGGGAAGAAGTGAGTGAGTGGTGGAATCGTGGTAGATGGGCTAAAGGTAAGATTGGGTTCATTTTGAGTAGTAATCGGTTGTGTGGTGTTGGTTGGTGTAGTATCATGAAGTGGAGTAGGCATTGTGGTGATGTTTGGAATAGTGGTGTTTGGTGATGGTTGTGTGGATGTAGGAATGAATGATGAGGTCGTTTGACCCGTTGTAGGTGGTGGTTGTGGTGGATCCATGTATCGAATTGGTGTGATTGGTGTAGTTGGTGTTGTTGGTGAACAGCTAATTGTGTTTTCCCTTAACAAAATTCTGTTTGCTCGCAAAGTTCGATCGATTTCCGGATCAAATGCTAATGGTGAGAGCTTGTGAGAGCTCCTAGTACGCATGCACCTGTCAATACCTGCACACTAACACACCCAGCGTAAACCCGAAAATAACAAAGCAAAACTAACAAACTGACACACGTTGCGCACTACTCCCCGGCAACGGCGCCAAAATTTGACGTGATTGTCGTGGGTCACGCAAATTTAATCCCCAAACAACTATAGATAGCGGTAATAGGGTATCGAACTCAGGGAGTATGTGGAAGATGTGTCGATTGTATAGCTTTGTATTTAAACTAATATTAAACTAAATTGCAGAAAATTAAAATTCAAGATTGTGGATTGTTGTTTTAGAAAACTAGATTAAGAACTAATTCAAATCAAAGTTGGTTGTAAACAATTAGGAGAGAACAATGATCACCCTAGGTTTCAGTTTCTTTAAACAGTTGTGTGCAATTTCACTAGAAAGAGTTATATAGACATAACTCGTGTATATGTGATTGAAGTGATAAAAGGGAACAAAGTACTCGGATTAGATAACGCGAGGTTGTTTCCCGATGACCTATTAACCAATAACCAACCCTAACCCTTCCCGTGATATCTCGGTTGCCAACGGCACCAAGAACGTACGATTAAGACTAGAAATTGCAATATTGATTAACACACTACAAACAATCAAACATACACCATGACATTCAAGCAACGCAAGATATCATTCTAGAAATGCAGAAATTAAACACACAAAAGTTTCAGAAACATTCACCTAGGATGATCACCGAAGAGTTTAGCCGGACATGGCTCGGTGGATCATCATAACAAGCAATTCAATGTTCATACAAATCAAAAACACAAACCGAATGTTTGAAATTGTTCCAAACCAAGCAAGACCAAGCAAAATCGCCCCCAAGGTGTCCAAGAACCGTCCAATGATGAGATAATCTGAAAAGACACCCAAAAACCAACTTAAATGTGGCAGTTACATGTTTCCTCGCAGCCGTCACCGTAATTTACGGCTCCACCGTAAATTACGGTGGACAAGATTCATTTACGGTACAAATAGTCTGTGTTACGGTGAAAAAGAATGCCAAATCATGTCCACCGTAAATTACGGTGGAACCGTAATTTACGGTGACAATTTCAATGTATGCTTTCCTGTTGATGTGATGATAATGTTTTATAGAAAATCCCAAATTCTTCCACTATGATGAATGATCACGTGATTGCTGCCTCTTGTCATAAGCTTCGGCCCAATCCAAATGGGTAAATGAATGATGATTATTATCGATGATAGAACAATTAATGTACACCCTCACATGAATATTGTTCTTGTTCTTTTCTGCCGCAAAGCTTGATGATGATCTGTTGACTTGTAACTTTGTACCTCAATATGTGGCGGCCCAATCAAACAAAGGCCCAACCGCCCAAGATGTTGATCAAATTGAGGTGATGTGGCTGCATTCCTAAAACCCTCACAAGTCAGCCATGTGTTTTCATTTAATGTTGATGATGTGATGTTATTTGTGTGTTCCAATAAACAACCGCCAAAAGCCTAATGCCCCTCTTTGATCTGCGTGCCTTGTGCGGTTTATGAGATAGCCACGAGATGTTGATGACATTGTTGACTTTTGTTGGGCTCCTCCTACTTGTCCAGCATGTGCCGCCCAACTCAAACCCACATGTGCTCGTGAGTTTGTGTTGGCCCAATCCACATCCTCCAAAAATTCCATGTGCGGCCCACTCCCAATAGTAATGATCATAAGATGTGCGGCCCAATGACAAGTCTGCATCTTTGTTCTTTATTAAATGATAAATAAATCCAAAAACCAATATGCACAATCCAAAAACCAATATGCACGTGATGTTTCTGATGATGATTAACTATTTTTGTTGGCATTTGTGATGTTGATATCTTATCATGTGCCGCCCCTAAAGTAAATGTCTTGTGTTGATGTTGAGAGGATGGTGATTATTAGGTTGTTGACATTTGACCCACATAGAAGTACACGTGAATATTTTGCCAATATTCTCAAGTGAATGATGATTTAATTAAGATTGGCAATTGATGTGGTGTGATGTCTATCTTGTATTCTTTGAACCACAAAGTCACGATGCCATTTAATTTCCAACCGTAGCCGATGCGTTTCAATTTAACCGAATTAAGCGATTTACCTGCAAAACACACGAACACTCGTAGTTACTAAGTTCAAGCAAATAACCAAGTAAAGCATGGAATTTTAATCTTTTTAAACCACTTAAGGGTTGTCCAACGGACCACCCGTCAAGGTCTAGATTAGGAGTTATGCTCAATAGCGTAATTAGAAAGCTTTTATTAATTAAATGGTGTAATTAGCATAAAGCCTATCTATTTTGACACCAAAATTTTTACCCACTGATGTAATATAATATTTTGGGATTTTTGAAGATTTTTAATTATTTTTAAACTGATCATATCATAGGGTTCTAGCTTTAATTCGGTAATTGCCGGTTATACCCTTTTCTTGAATAAAATGAGTTTTACATAATATTTGGATACCAAACTTTTTGCTACTGATTCTATATGATAAATAAACTATTTTGAACTTTATAAACTGATCAAAAACTCAGATTTCCTATTATAACCCGAAAATCGCTTAAAACCGACTTTTACGCGTTTTAAGCACATAGTATGGGTTAAAACAATTTTTAACATATAAGACTTGATACCTACTAATGTTTTTAATAAATTTCTATACTTTAATAGTAAGCAAAAGTTTTAAACACAGATTTCCAAAAATTGGCCTTTAAAGCTTATGTGAAATTACCAAAATGCCCTTCGGCGCATAAATGGGTTATATAGGATAAATTTCACATATGGGCAATACCCTACTGATATAACTTATTAAATTAGATAGTTTTACTGATTTCAAAGGACCAAAACTTCAGTTTATTATAAAATCTCTTTTATAAGTATTAAAATTACCAAAATGCCCTTTCGGGACTTAAATTGATTTAAATTACTTTTTGGGCATATATGTTAACATCCTACTGATGTATTAACATATTTTAAGCATAATAACAATTAAGACCTGTATATAATTCATTTGGTTACCCGTTACGCGTTTACGCGTTCAGAACGGTTTATGTGACTAGCTTACGTATAATAGCCGAAACGGGTTTAACCTTATCATTAAATCCTCAAATTCCAGAATGTGATTAGTTTACCCATATTATACAAGTATCCAAGCTTGTCGGGTCTAAACCACATTCTATTCCGGTCTCCGCTTAATCTAGCATTTTGAACCGTAAAGTTTCTTTCTAGCTAGCCGGTCTAAGTCCTTGACTTAACTAAAGGCCCGTTAGCACCCTAATAGGTTATTAAACCTTCTATACAGATTAAGTAGCATCCAGTAGAAGGTATCTTCATACAGCTTTAGGATTTACGGCTGAGTTACTTTCACCTTTGAGCTCAGGTAAATACTTTTAACTTATTTTCCCTTATACGGGCTTGGGATATGGTATTATAATAATACCACTTGGTCGGGTATGAAATAATTTAATCGGATTGTGATTAATAAATTTACATAACCCGTTTTAATCTGTCTTGTTTGATAACATAAACATTGGGGGTTAATACGACCGTGTCCTGGATATCCTCGGCTCATTTCATTTGAAAATGGCCACGACCTATGCACGGGGTGTAGGTATACACCTGACAGGTGCAAATGCTATAATATAAACCCACATGTTGGGGATAACTACTTTGTGGGTTCTATAAGTGGTGAGTCGGTTAATCATGACCGACTTCCAACCGACCCCAATTGTAAGACAAACATGTAAATCTGTATACAAGATTATATTTAAATAATTGTCCCAAGTTATAAAAGATTTGTGCCATGTGCATTAAAACCAATTTTATAAATACTTTTCAAAAAGAGTCAGTTAATTGTATTTACCAGTGTAAACTGACGTATTTTATTAAAGGCCGATTTGACAGGTACCTCTCGTAATAGGCTGGAGCTATTAGGTGTCATAAGAGTATCTTGCAAATCCATAGATACTTGAAGTCTGTTATTTTGTTATTTTGTTTCTTTGTATTTATTTTTGATCCGCCTGTGGATCTTATTACATTCCAGTCTGTATATTCTTTCACTCAGACACTCAGACATTATGGTTTGTAATTGTATTTTCACCAAGCCTTCCGCTGTGCTATTATATTGTGTGTATTGACTATGATGATATCAAATACGTCATGATACTCCTCGCCGGACCCACTGGTAATATGTGGAAATATAGGGGTGTGACAGCCCGGTATTCCACAGCCGACATACATTGCCCTAAACCTTCGATGGAAACAGCAGACAAGAAATCCTGAGCATGGGGGGCTCGTATACATTCAAACACGGCTCCCTGTCGCAGGGATAAGGCAAACTTCTCTTCAACTGTCTTGACAATTTCGCCATATAAGGCATTCGCCAGAATTTTCTAGGCTTTAATCAAGGCGGAGCCTTTTATATATATAATTACAAGGACAATGAGGCCACCGTTTGGTTGTTTTTTGTTTGTTTTGTAGAAAAGTAATTCTAAAAAATAAGGCACATCGACCAAAAATGGATGATGTGAAAATTTGTGTAAAAATAACGTTTAAAACACATTATTGTGTATGCTTTTATGTATAAACAACTTATGTTAGAATACGAGTTACACAACCTATTTTATATAAAGTACGCAAGTATTGATATCATAATAAAGTTTTTTTTTCTTAGTGATCTATGTATTTTACTTTAAATGTGATTTCTAAAGTGGATATGTAATTGTTTAGTTGTTGGCATCACTAGACCCGGTGTTGAAAACGTTGATACCTCGTCGGAAGAGTTGGGTGTAGATATTGCTTTGCTTGACCGTGTTTTCTCTCTCCCCATCAAGACTGTTAAGAGTATCTCCCTTAGTTGTCGTATGACATTTGCCCAAGTCTTAACTGCAGCTTTGGACAATGTGGTTGCTATGCCTGATTCTGTTGAGGCATGGGTTCGACTTTTGATATTACCACGTTGCACCTTGCGGGTGTTCAAGCCTGCTGGTCGTCAGGACAAGAGGTCGGGCAATAGGAAGACGGGCCAATGCCTTAGCATCCAGTGGTCTTTGGCTTAGTGGGGTGATCGTGAGGGTTTTGCCACTCTTGTCTAGTCGTTGTTTGATCAACCCGCGAGGGGGGTTACGGATGGAATCAAAAAGGGCACTGAGATTGATAATGAGTGTGGGGGACCAATGTGAAACAATGTTTACGTAAGGTTGCTGATGGTCATTTCACTGCAGCGGTTAAGGTGTCATGCTCCTCGGGGTTCGCCCCTCTCAATAAGAATACTCTGGAGGCTTTAGTGGCTAAGCACCCATGTATGCCCCCTCCTTCCATGCCTGCCTCCTTGCCTTCTGAGTCTCCTCTTGTGGTGGAGCCCGATTGTGTGCTCGGGTGTATTAAATCTTTCCCCAAAGGTACGTCGTGCGGGAGAGACGGCTTAAGGGCCCAACATCTTTTAGATGCTTTTTGTGGGGAGGGGTATGTGATTGCTGATACCCTGCTTAGGGCTACTTCAGCTATGGTTAATTTGTGCTTGGGGGGGGGGGGAGGTGCCCGAGGAGTCTGGCGGAGTTTGTTGCTTCTGCTCCTCTTACACCTCTTCTCAAACCGGATAATGGAATTAGGCCAATCGCTGTTGGGTCGATTTGGAGGAGGGTGATCTCCAAGGTGGCCATGAAAGGTGTTGGGAAGGAGATGGCCAAATACCTTGGCGATTTCCAGTTTGGGGTAGGGATTCCGTGTGGGGCAGAGGCTGTTCTTCATAGTACGAACAGGTTTCTTAATTAGTACCACCAAGATGGGTCTCTTGCTATGCTTACTGTTGATTTTTCGAACGTTTTTAATTTGGTTGATAGGACAGCCCTACTGTACGAGGTAAGGAAAATGTGTCCTTCTATTTCTACGTGGGTCGATTTTTTATATGGTCAACCAGTTAGATTATATGTGGAGGATGAGTTTATTTGGTCTACTACTGGCGTTCAGCAGGGGGACCCCTTGGGGCCCCTCCTTTTTGCCCTTGTTCTACACCCCTTTGTTCACCGAATAAGGGATCGCTGCAAACTTCTATTTCACGCCCGGTACCTAGATGACGGAACGCTTATTGGAGATGCCACCCAAGTGGCTAATGCTTTAGATATCATCAGAGCTGAGGGTCCTTCCTTAGGGCTTTAACTTAATATAAAGAAAACTGAAGTTTTCTGGCCAACCTGCAATGGTGTAAAGGTTCAGAAGGGCTTATTCCCTCGGGGGATTGGGAGGCCGGAGCTGGGTGTGAAACTCCTGAGGGTGCCGTTAGTCGTGATGCAGAGTTTATTAGTAGTATGGCTCTTAAAAGAGCGAACTGTGCAGTCGAGCTGATGAGGTGCCTTAAACGCCCACGGGACCCTCAGAGCAAGCTCCTCTTGCTTCGTTCTTGTATGGGTGTTGCTAAATTACTGTTTGGACTTCGAACGTGTCAACCTTCTTTGGTCGGGGGAGTTGTCTCTGTTTTTTATGAAGGCCTCCGGGGAGCGTTAGAGGATATTGTTGTTTGTGGGGGTGCCTTTTTTGGAGATCTCCAGTGGAGGTTGGCTTCTCTCTCGACCCGGTTCGGAGGCTTAGGGATTTGTATGACCGAGGATGCCTCTTCATATGCTTTCTTGGCTTCAAGGGCCCAATCTTAGGGTTTACAAGACCACATACTCTGAGAATATGGTGGGGATGTTTTAGACTCCGATTACAGGAGTGCGTTGGACCTTTTGCATAGTTCTCTTCCCGACCTTGATATTGGCGGTTTCTACATTAAAGATACCGCCCCTCCTAAATCCCATAAAATTCTGGCGAATGCCTTATATGGCGAAATTGTCAAGAGGTTTGAAGAGAAATTTGTTTTATCCCCTCGGCAAAGAGCTGTGTTTGAATGTCTACGTATCCCACATGCTCAGGATTTTCTGTCTGTCGCACCTATTGAAGGCTTGGGGCAACACATGTCGGTTGTGGAATACCGTGCTATCCTTAGATACCGACTGATGATTCCTTTGTTCCCAGTTGACGAGCCATGTCCGGTATGCCGCAAAGCGTGTTTGGATTCTTTCGGCGAGCACGCGATCCACTGTAAAGAGCTACCAGGGTTTAAATATCGGCATGATTGGGTGAGAGATGTGTTATGTGATGTTCTTAAGCGGGCCGGGATCTCTGCCAAAAAGGAGGCTCCAGTAAATTTCCTGACTGACCCCTTAGAGGGGAGCTCCACTTTACGCCCGGCGGACATCCTTGTGTTTGGATGGAAAGGGGGAAACACGCTTGTGTAGATTTAACTGGAGTCTCCCCCTTTGTCGGGGACAAGGGCTTTGTCGTAGGGCAAGCGGTGCTCAAGGCAGAGGCGAGCAAAGTGGCAAAACATGAGAAAGCCTGCCTGGAGAATCAACATGTGTTTGTCCCGTTTGTGTTTGATACCTTTGGTGGTCTCGCTCCTGACGTTGTGCGACTTTTGAATCGGGTTTAAAAAGTCGTTAATAGTAATTCTTCGTCGCTAAAGGTTTCAAACTTTGTATTTAGTAGAATTGGTTTTTCTATTCAAAAGGGGGTGGCGGCGCAACTTGTTGCCCGACTACCTGCTGTTGTTTTGTAATTGCCCTTTTTCGTGTGGAATGATATTGTCGTTTTCCAAAAAAAAATGTGTTTAATTACTTTTTTTTCTAACTCTTATTGTATGGTCCAATCACTATGCATAGATGAATTATACGGTTCTAGTACTCCTCTATTTAAAACTGATTTTGTTTTAACCATGCCCAATAGTAAAACAAAAGTCTTAAAACAGCGAAAAGGATAAAAAGATATCATGCTCGGTTGGTTGTTAGTGAACATTTAGCATTTATGACACGTCTACTATGTCCTTGACATTTATTCAACTATGATAACTCGTCCTTTTTACCACATAACAATAAACAAAGTATTGGTTTGTTAAATCCGGCTATATTAAAATGTTAAATGAGTTAAGTGAATAACCATACTATTAGAATACCTCATCAAATGTTAATTATATATCCGGTTGAGTAATAATACAAAGGATTTAAAAATAAGAAGTGTAAGAAGCCACTAAAGAGTGACAAGTGTCCTAGGAGGAATAAAGGGAAGGGTAATCTTGTCTACAAGAGAAAAAGAATATGTACATGCAAGTCACATGTTATTTTCCTCAATTTTTAAATGTTCGTAGCTTTTTATACATCATTTGTTTTAAAAAAAATCATACCATAAAATCGAGCGTGTTTTTATCTTTAATATGAGTAGCATATTGTTATATTTTAAAAAAAAAAAATTCAAAAACTCAGTTGCGTATTACACAACGGACATGGCGTAAGACACAATAGAAAGTAAATAAAAAATACAATCAATGACAACAGATAAAAACGCAATGGACAACAGACTAAAAGACAATGACTATAACGTATAACACAATGGCCATAATGTATAACACAATAAATATCAAACTAAATAAAAACACAATTGATGACAACAGATAAAAGACATAACGGAGAGCAAATGAAGATACAATGGGCAACAAACTAAAAACACAATAACAACAAACAAAAACACAATGAACAAGAGATTAAAACACAATGAACAACATATTAAAACACAACTGATAACAGATTAAACACAATGACAAAAACCAGTAACACAATGTATAGAAAACTCATATATAACACCATCTTCATTGTGTTATATATTATGTTATAGGTTTTTATAAAAAACGCAATGGGTAGAACCCAAATTAACATTATGTTATAGGTTTTGATAATAACACAATGTATATAAACCCTACTAAAACATAATGATCAAAACTTAGTTAAAAGACACAATGACAAGAACCTTTAACACAATGCAAAAAAAACAAAAAAACAAAAACAAAAACCTCAGTAAAAATGAATTTTTGTATTTTATTTTTATATGACAATATGATACTATATTAAAGAGAAAAAAACGCTCATTATTATGGTGATTTTTTTAAATGTTGTATAAAAAAGTTATGGACGTTTTAAATTGACGGGGAGAATTGACATGTGTCTTGCATTTAGAAAGAGAAAATGCAAAAATGTAGTATTCCCTTTATGCTCTTCCATTATCTTCTCTTCCTAAAACTAATCTCAACCTCCAAATCTAAGATCAGTGGACTAGAATCCTTCTTACGTTCTTATTTATTTTATCACTAGGTTTGAACCCCGTGTATTACACGAGCTAGATAAATGTAATTCTATAGAGTAAATAATAAAAATATATATTTAAAAAAACTCACGTATTGCACGTGTTGAATAAAATATAATGTCATATGTTAATACATATGCTCATCAAGATTTTTTTTAATGAACTTTGATGTACTATTTACTTATTATAAGATTTTAGTTTGTTTTTTTTTATTTATTATTAGGTAAGAAACACATGTATTTACATGGGGTTGAATCCCGTTTTTATGACCTTCATGCTTATTTGTTTATTTCATTCATAAAACACTCATCTCAAATTTGTATTCAAGAGAGTTTACGGTACAAAAATGTGGAGATCGATCCCCATGTTTTAATATATTTCATCATTTTTATCAATTATACCGTAAAATTGAGAATTAAATTCTCTTTGAATGGAGTATAGAATTGTTATATTTAAAATGGTATTCTTTCTAAATGTTTATGCTTATTTGTTTATTTCATTCATAAAACACTCAACTCAAATGATCATGATTTGAATATGCATATGAAGTATGTGTTAAATTTGTATGATGTCTTATCAAGCGATGTATGTAAAATGAGCATAAGATATGAATTCTAAGCATAAATGGTTATGTATAGGTGGAAAGGAAGAAGGTTCAAGTCACTCGAAGAAACAAGGGAATCAAGAACGAGGTACGCTACTTGTACGATTAAGGTTTTTATTTATAGTTTTGTTTATCATTACATATTGTGGCAACCGAAGTCAATAAAAGAATGATCATGTATAAGACTCATTATGAACGGGCCGAATAAATTAGGATGATATGCAAAAGAATGAACATGTGGTAGACCCCTCATGAACGAGTCGAACGTACTAGAATGAAAGTGTAAAAGAATGATCGTATGATGATTATACCATGTATGGATTCAAGTGAAATAATGTTGGTATTAGTTAACAAACGAACTTGAATGGTTACGCTAATAGCATATTTGTCATTTTGTTGTGAGTTAGAATCCTATGTTATTAGGAAGTCTTTATGTTAAGTGTTATTAACTCTTAATGTTGTGTTATAGGTAAAACCCAAGTCTAGATGGTCATGCTTCGCTCGAATCGAACACACTTCATTTTGCCCTTCATGCGCTCCCGGAATTTTGTAAAGTTGTTAACGGGTCAAAAATGCTTTTGTTGCAAGTAGCTTATGTTTAGTTGTTAAACTATAGTCAATACTTATGTTATGTCCTTTGTAAATTCTAGTTGGTTTGTAAACGTTTAAAAAATGAATGGTTTTTGTATGTGCAACTAAGTTGTTTTTAATGTCGTGTAAAAAGCTAAAATCGGGTCGTAATTTCGTTGTTAAAGTATTGATTTTTGACCATTTGGAAATGTTTCAAGTTAGCAATTAAAAAGGAAGACTACTAATTAATGATCCATCTAAGTTTACCAATATACCCTTACACTAATATTAAATACAAAAATTAAATGAAGTAATGAAGCATTCTTATCGGATGAAATTTCTTCTTTTTTATTCTTACAAAAAAATTCTTCTCGCTTGAACTCTCCACTACAAAACAAATCTAGTAAAACCTCAAATTAATAAAGGATACACGCATATTATTTTTATAATTTTGAAAATACACAAGTAGATTAAAACTTCTATAAATTAATAATGTTGGGACCGAGATATTTTATTAATTTAGAGAGATATTATTATATCGATGAATTAATAATTTATTAATTTAAAGTGGTTTTACGTATGACATTTAAATTTTCAACTCTGATGTACATTCACAAATTAATTGAATTTGTCAGTTGATTGTTTTTTAATACAAAAATTTAGTTCATGGTACAAAAAATAAATTACAAAAACAAGTTTCAATGCACATTTATTCTCCAACTTTTTGTTGCAATACAAGAAGACAATGCCCCAACTCTTAAGTGCAATGAGGATATTTGAAGATTAACTCAATACAGATTTGAACTTCAACAAAAAACAATTAATTGTCCCTGCCTTCCTAGCCCAGCGGTAGGAGGATCGGTTGGCCTCCTTGAGGTCACCGGTTCGAATCCCGTTTGTGGCAAAGGGGGTTGTGGACATCCGGGTGAGGGCTCGGCTCGGGATTTAACCCGGGTTCGAGTCCGACGGGGGGCGAGGGTTTACCCATTCCACGGGGTTCCCGCGCATCTGGGGGGTGCTACGCTTTCTAGCGGTGGTCGAGTAGTCGACCTTTGGACATAGCTCCGAAAGGGTGGGTTTACACGTGGAAAGCAGTTAGCCGTTCAAAAAAAAAAAACAAAAAACAATTAACTATAGATTCAATTTTTACTAGACAATTTTAGTATTTGGAATCTTTTAGTAATTATTAATTTATAGTTTCGTTGGGACCAATAAATATATACTGGGATTTCAAAAAAATCATTATCTTATTATTTTATCGATTGGGTCCAATTTTATATTGGTCTCAAGTTGGGACTAGACAAATTATTAATTTTACCAAGATTATTAATTTATCGAGTATTATTAATTTATAAAGATTTTACTGTAATTTGTTGACGTGCTAAAAATTTTTAAAATCATTTATTTATATAAAACTCAAACACACAAAATAAGTTTACAATACTATTTTTTTTACTTTTCATATCATACACCGTCTCCCCTTGAATGAAAATCAACGAAGCGGATAAGAAAAACATTTAAATATTTACCTAATTAATTTAAGCTAAAAGATGGGTCGTATTATCGGCACACTTTACCACCAATACGCATCGTATAGGCCTATACGATGCATATTAGGGTAAATTCAATTTCCAAGATCAGTTAAAGGCTGACACTGTCTTCTCATGCGAACTAATACACATCGTATAGGCCTATACGATGCGTGTTAGTAATAGGTTGTCTATAAACACCAATAACCAAACCCAAAACACCAAAAACCAAACACAACATACCAAAAAATCAAACCTAAAAAACCAGGCTTAATACGCATCATATAGGCCTATACGATGCGTATAGGCTAGCCGCCAGACAGCCCCTGCACCTGTCAGTCTGCCATGTCTTAACTTTATCCAATACCGATCGTATAGGCCTATACGATGCGTATTGAACTGTCAAAGTGTGCGAATAGAAGAGCCGTTGTGCCAATAGAATCCCCCTAAAAGATTTTATATCCTTATTATTTGTTTGTAATAAGGATACGTATAGTAGGACTGAAACGCGTGTACGCACCCTTTAGGAGATACCGACTTCTTCTCAGTGGAGGTGGGTCTCCACCAAGGGTCGGCGTTAATACCGTTTTTATCACGGTTGTCCTAGATGAGTTGTCAAAGTCCATCCAGGAGCCAGTTTCATGGGGCATGCTTTTTGCAGATGACATAGTGTTAATTGAAGAGACTAAACAAAGCCTGAATGTAAGGTTGGAGGAGTGGAGAATAGCCTTAGAGGGGAGAGGCTTAAGGATTATGTCGCAACCCCCGATCCCTTATCTGTCCCGGGAACGGGCGGACGCGAACTCAGAGTTTTGGTGGTATCAGTTTATTAATTTGGCAGCGGAAATTACATCAGGACTGTAGTTAGGAAATGTTTATCAGAGTAAAACCACCATATTTAATATTAATAATCACATGGGCAAAACCCAAGTTTCTTATTACAATCCCTATTTTATTGAATTTAAAACATCGCCTTTTAGGTAACTTTTATAGCCACATTTTTCCCAAGCCTTCAGTGCTCTCCAGCTAGCTTTTTACTAATTGGCTGTCACATTGTGTTACATGAAACGTGTTTTAAAAACATTTGTCAGTGGGAAATACTGGTGAGTGAATCACAGTTTAATCAAGAAACATTTTATCAATTAAAACAGTATTGAGAGCGATCACATTGTTTATTTCTACACAATTACTCATTCAGTACTATCAATCCTGACTTGTGGGTCATATTACACATTGGCTAACTCTTTGTCCAATGGTAACGTACTGTCATCCCCGACTTATTACTCGCAGTAGTAAATTTTTGTATAAAAAACCCCAACATACCAGCAGTAATTGAAGAACTACAAAGACTCAATCACCGCTTAATCACATTATAAAACATTTAAGGTTTTGTAAAATATTACAAAAAGGTTATCAAAAAGAGGATAAACTCACATTGCTATCTTAGACTTCGCGTAAGGGTTTCATGGGAATTATCTATAATTTACACAAATGTACATAGGTTAGTATCATAACCCTTTGAAAATATTAATGATACCCTCCCCGAGACGGTATTCCAACAACTACGTCGGGCAGAACCACGACAGTTGTTACGGAACCCTAAATCAATCGGGCAGCGTATCTAGTATGAAACTGGGGTTATAATACTTACAACGGAGCAGAACCTCGCTAATTAGGGGGTATTATACTTGAATATAAAGCCTATAACTTCAGAAATTCGAGACACAGAAAATAAATGAACGATTTGGTTTGAAAGCCCGAGGCCTCCTTATATAGTGCCTGATTCTGACTCTCACGCGGCCCGCGTAAGAGTAAGCAGGGTCTTACGCGGGCCGCGTACTAGCCCGGGTAGGGTTTAGGTGATCCGGGTTATTGCCTAGACTTGCCACGATGTCGACACGTGCCGGCCTCTGGTGTCGCTGCGTTGTTGATCTTACGCGGCCCGCGTTAGTTTAAACGAGGTCTTACGCGGCCCGCCTTAACTTAAGAAATCAACGAAGTCAGTTTTGAGCCTTGATACCGCCCGCGTGAAGGTTGAGGTGGGTCCTACGCGGCTTGACCCGGTCAGGAGCCGCGGGACAGGAACCCGTGGTATTTAATTGATGCGACAGCGGAAGATTTTATCAGGATCTTTTAAAACTTGAAATGCCCGATTATTTTATTTCATAATTCGGGATAAACCCCGTAGTTTACAATAGAGGAATTTTACTAGGAAATTCCCTGATTTGTTAAAACATGTTTATTCATTTTAACTGAGCCACCTCTTCAAGCTTGTTAGTGCTCCGTAGCACGTTTTCCTTGATTTACAGCAGGTCGCCTGAAACATGTTTTAAAAAAATATTTTTGTCAGCGGGGAAATACTGGTGAATCATTCATTTTGACAAAATGACACATAGTTATAATTTACAGCATAAGAGCGATTACAATAGCTTCTATCTTATTTTTATCTGGCGCCGTGTCACCTGGTGACGATGGTCATACCACTATTGGGTCTTTCCCCAAGTTGTGACGTTTATCACTGTTAGGATTTATTAGCCTAACCGTGAGAAATTAGTAATGTGGACAATACCCTACTAGCCAGTGATTTAAGATAACCACGACTTAATCCTTGTAATTATAACATTTGAAAATGGAGTATTGCAAAACATTTGATAAAAAGAGAATGACTCACATTGCAGATTTAATACGGCAGAGTCTAGCCTACTGATTAGCCTTGTTAACCTAATTCAAATAACAATGCACACGAACTAGGTCAGTAACTAATACAGCATTTACGATAACTCACGAGATTAAAACCTTCACAATGAATGACAAAGTGCGATACTTAAACATCCATCGGATTTACGACGAATGACAAAGGATAACCCTAATTTGGGCAGCACATAAACATCCATTGGATAGTTTTCATCGATCGGAGATTGAATCGTAGTAGCGATCGAGTTATTACCCTGTTATCGCGGCGGAATTCGAGATTGTGTGTGTTTTTATAGTATACAGACTATAACTCAGCGTACGAATTGAGTTTTTACGTCGAACCAATGCAGGAAATCAAGTCCCACACCCCTCTATTTATATCTGAAAAACAGTCCCCCTCGCGTGGCGCGAGGGGCACCACCCTACCATAGGGTAGCCCCGTGTCCTGATAGCTTGGCTGAGTTGGTCGTTTGGTTAAATTCGATTTACACGTAAAACTGTCTAGATAATACTAACGAGAATTTACCCCCCCTGAGTTTTAGGGGCCCTGATCCTGATTCCGTTTGTTCTGAAAATTTTAGGGTTTATGCAGGATTACTTGGGGGTCTCAATTAGGATTTCCTTTTGTTTAAAATAAAATAATAAATAGGACTTTTGATGAGAGTTGTTACATCCTCTCCACCTTAATAAAAATCTCATCCTCGAGATTTACTGGAATAAGTGAGGATATTTCCGCTTCATTTCTGATTCCAGCTCTCAAGTGTATTCAGGTCCTCTCTTTGAATCCCACTTGATTTTGACCAACACTAGTCGTTTGTGCTTGAGAAATTTGATCTTTCGGTCTTCTATTTGAAGTGGTTTTTCTACGAACTTTAACTTTTCATTTACCTCTACATCTTGAAGAGATACTACCAAGGATTCGTCCGATAAACATTTCTTGAGATTGGATACATGAAATACGTCATGTACTCCAGCTAGTTCTTCTGGTAGTTGTAAGAGATAAGCAATTGGTCCTATACGTTGGATCACTGAAAATGGTCCTACGTATCGTGGACTTAGCTTTCCTTTCTTACCGAAACGAACTAATCCTTTCCAAGGAGAAACTTTTAAAAGTACCTTATCTCCGATTCGAAATTCCAATGGCTTGCGTCGATTATCAGCATAACTCTTTTGACGATCTCGAGCTGTCTTTAGTCTTTCCTTGATTTGAGTAATCTTGTCGGTAGTTTCTTGTACTATTTCAGGACCTGATAACTGATTTTCTCCTATTTCTGCCCAGCAAACTGGAGTTCTGCATTTTCGCCCATACAGTGCCTCGAATGGGGCAGTTTCAATGCTTGAATGATAACTATTGTTATAGGAGAATTCAATTAAAGGTAAGTGGTCGTCCCGATTTCCACCAAAATCTATCACACATGCTCAAAGCATGTCTTCCAGGGTTTGTATCGTCCTTTCACTTTGTCCATCAGTCTAGGGATGGTATGCAATGCTTAAATTTAGTCGGGTTCCCATTGCTTCCTGGAAACTTGTCCAGAAATGGGAAGTGAAATGACTATCCCTATCCGATACAATGGAGAGTGGAACTCCATGTAAGGATACTACTTCGTCTACATACAACTTGGCTAACCTTTCCATGCTAAAGGTTTCCTTCATGGGTAGAAAATGAGCTGACTTGGTTAATCGATCCACAATTACCCAAATCGCGTCATTACCTTTTCTGGTTTTGGGTAACTTAGTAACAAAGTCCATTGTTATGAGTTCTCATTTCCATACAGGCATTTCTAGTTGTTGAAGTAGACCCGAAGGTTTCTGGTGTTCCGCCTTAACTTGTGAACAAGTAAGACACTTAGAAACATATCTAGCTATGTCCTTTTTCATTCTTATCCACCATAAATTATTTCTTAAATCTTGGTACATTTTATTGTTTCCTGGATGCATGGTATACCTAGATTTATGAGCTTCTTCTAAAATTTTATCTCTTAATTCTCCTTGCTTAGGTACCCAAATCCTTTTCTTATGGAATCTCCAAATTCCATCAGCTCCTTGCTCCAATTCCTTTATTCTTCCTTTCATTCCTTCAACGTCATTTTTGATTGCTGTTTCTTGAACATTCTTTAGTTGTTCCATTAAATCTAACTGTAGATTTAATCTAAAAGCACGAACCCGTCGTTGTTTCTCATGATACTTATGACTTAAGGCATCTGCAACTACATTTGCTTTTCCTTCGTGATACTGAATATCACAGTCGTAGTCGCTTAGGATTTCCATCCATCTTCTTTGCCTCATGTTTAATTCTTTTTGCCCAAATATGTACTTTAAACTCTTATGATCCGTATAGACAGTAAACTTACTTCCATACAGATAATGTCTCCAAATCTTAAGGGCAAAAATTATAGCTCCTAACTCTAAATCATGAGTCGTATAGTTTTCCTCGTGCTTTTTCAATTGTCTTGATGCATACGCAATTACCTTTTTGCGTTGCATTAGCACACATCCTAATCCTAGCTTTGAAGCATCATAGTAAACTTCAAAATCTTTTGTTACTTCTGGTAAGGCTAGAATTGGGGCATTGGTTAACTTTTGCTTCAAAATCCTAAAGTCGTCTTCTTGCCTTGGTCCCCATTCAAACTTAACTGTTTTACAGGTTAGCTTAGTTAATGGTACAGCTATCTTGGAAAAATCCTTAATGAATCGTCTATAGTATCCGGCTAACCCTAGAAAACTTCTAATTTCTATGGCTGATTACGGAACCTTCCATTTGGTGATTGCTTCTATCTTAGCAGGATCTACGTGAATACCCTCGTGATTCACCATGTGACCTAAAAATTGCACTTCTTGCAGCCAAAATTCACACTTCGAGAATTTGGCGTAAAGCTTTTCTTTTCTTAACAATGTTAAGAGTGCATGTAGGTGCTGACAGTGCTCTTCCTGACTTTTGGAATAAATAAGTATATCATCGATGAAGACAATTACAAATTTATCCAAATACGGTTTACAGATTCTATCCATCATGTCCATGAATGCTGCAGGTGCATTCGTTAGTCCGAAGGGCATGACTGTAAATTCGTAATGACCATACCTAGTTCTGAAAGCAGTTTTAGGTATGTCTTCTTCTTGTACCTTCAATTGATGATATCCAGAGCGTAAATCTATCTTAGAAAAATATATAGCTCCTTGCAATTGATCAAAAAGATCATCAATCCTAGGTAATGGGTATCGATTCTTAATTGTAACCTTATTCAGTTCTCTATAATCGATACACATTCGCATCGAACCATCTTTCTTTTTCACAAACAACACTGGCGCTCCCCACGGGGATGAACTAGGTTGTATAAATCCTTTACTTAGTAATTCATCTAATTGTTTCTTCAGTTCTAACATTTCTGTGGGTGCCAACCGATAAGGTGCCTTAGCTATCGGTGTAGTTCCAGGAATTAGATGAATCCTAAATTCTACCTCCCTATCCGGTGGTAATCCTGGTAACTCTTCTGGGAATACATCTGGGTATTCAGACACTACAGGAATTTCCTTAAGTTCCTTACCCTTAGTGCTAATGATTACCGAAATCATATACACTATTCCTTGTTTCCTTTCATAACTAGCAACTTTCATTACTGAAATGAACTTCATGGGTTTTCGCGGCTTATCTCCTGTAACCATGATTACTTCTCCGGTAGGTGCCTGAATTTCTATAGAGTTCTTATCACAAAGGATTCGAGCATGGTTGGCTACTAACCAATCCATTCCTAACACAACATCGAACCCAGCTAAATTCATTGGTAATAGGGTTGCATGAAATTTATGACCTGAAAGTTTTATATTTTCTTTTTGTAAAACCTTATCTATGTTAACAGAATTCCCATCTGCCATTTCGACTGTAAAAATCTGCCTAAGGTTGGTTAAGGGTAAGTTAAGAGCTTGGCAGAATGTAGTATTTATAAAACTTGGGTTTGCACCAGAGTCAAATAATACTTTTGCATAAACGTTGTGAACTAGGAACATACCAGCTATTACGTCAAGAATTAGTTCGGCTTCCTGCGTAGTAAGTTGAAAAGCTCTTACGTTCTTCTTTGTAGTTCCTTCTGCAGGTTTGGCTTTGTTATCTGCTGGTTTGACTAGTTTTGGGCAATCTGGTCTAAAGTGTCCAGCTTCTCCACAGTTGTAGCAAACTGTTGCTTTCTTCTTTCTGCAATCTTCTTCCTGATGCCCTGGAATTTTGCAGAAATTGCAATATCCCTTGCATCTTCCAAAATGCTTTCTTTTACAGGTATTGCAAAATGGAACAGTGGAAGATTGTCCGGTCCCCCTTCTTTTAAAATTACTACGGTTACCCACACGAAATCCTTGGGTAATCTTTTGGGCTACTTCCTTCTTCCGGTTTTCTTCACTTGTGCGAACCAGCTCGTCAGTTAGGGTGTTAGCTAATTCCACAGCATCGTCAATAGTGCGAGGTCTCGCAGCTTTAACGATATTATGGATTTCGCCAATCAATCCCCAAATATAGCGGGAAATGAGCACCGGTTCTGGCGAAGCCAGGGTTGGTACCATTCTTGCATATTCGAAGAATGTCGAAGTATATCCTCGACAATCTACACCCATCATCCGATGGTTCAAGAACTTATTTTTCATTTGTTCCTTTTTATATTCGGGACAAAATTTTCTTTCCATTATCTGCTTAAATTCTTCCCAACTCATGGCATAGGCCATATTTCTTCCTTTGGCTTGAAGTACTGTATTCCACCATTCTAGCGCCCCTTCTTTGAAAAGATGCGACGCATACATGACCTTGTCTTCTTCGGCACATTTACTTATCATAATTACTGCTTCGGTTTTCTCCAACCAACGCAGTGCTGCAGTCGCCCCTTCATTACCTGCAAATTCAGCTAGTTTACAAGCAAGAAATTCTTTGTAAGTGCAACCAGGCGTTGCAGCTTTCATTTTCTTAGGGAGTGGGGTCTGCCGTGGATCATTATCGTGGTTAGTATGATTGCCACCTCCGTTTACGCTATTACTGAAGTTATCTTCATGAGTACGTTTGCTAGGAATAATTTGTTGAGGTTCAACAGGTTTCTGGGCAGCAACAAGGATTGCTGGAATAGCATTGGCTATTCCTTGAGCAACGACATTTTCGATATCTTGCCTAGTCATGAATTGATCTTCCTGGTGTTGCTCAGATTGGTTAACCTCGTTAATTGGTTCATTATTAGCGTTTTCCATCTGATAATTAATATATATAAATTATTAGCATAAAATAAATAATAGCTATATGTAATTTAATTACACAATTTCATAACACATGTTTAGTCAAAATTGTTGATTTCTCAACTGCCATTTTTATATATTATAATATGCATCAATACACACCGTTATCTTACAAAAGTTTTATTTATAGGTTATTTACAGACTTATTTTATTATTACTATTACTATTATACAATCACAGCTTCACAACCATCCTATCCCTAGGCACCTTAGAAGCGACGTTCCCTCTCGTCTTATTTCCAGGAGATCTGTTCTCCTATTCCCCGGATTCTATTCCCCGCATCCATCAACTCTTCGCCAAAATGGCGGAGTTCAGCTAAGTTTTCATTGCTCATTGGTGGGTTTGGTGCAGGTTCTGGGTCGAACTGAGGGGAAAAGGTATAAGGGTTATTTAGGAGGTTTTGAAACTGCCATTCGATGGTCCACCACTCGTCCATTTCTCCTAAAGGTTGGGTATGGATTAAAGGTTCTGGGATGGCTGGTTCCAAATTTATTGGAAGTTGAGTTTCGGCAGGATAAGGGTAAAGGTTATTATTGATAGGTCTAATGATATCACAGCTTACCAATATGCGATCCAACTCCTCTTGTAATGGCAACTCCTCGACTTGTTTAGAACTTTCCCCAATTTCCATTTCTACTTGCCTAGAACCTTCCCCGATCATAATTCATTTTCCTTTATCTATGGGATTCTCTATTTTGGGAATCTTTCTAGTTGCTGGTTTCCTCCTGCGTACACGCCTCCAACCTACGAATCTTCTCCTTTTCTTAGGTTTTGATTTCTCCGGAGATGGATCTCGAAATTCCATAGGTTCCTCTACATCGGGTAAGTAACCAATAAAGTCTTTGTAAACTTCTACTTTCACTGGATAGAGATTGAGACTCTGAAGGGCTTCAGATAACTCATTCATGTTGTTTAGCATATATGCAAAATGCACACAAAATGCTAAGTTAAAATTTTATAATAAAATTTCACAGATAAACATTCAAATATTATTGCATACCGTGTGACTAATTTAATACAAAGGACTACTGACAATTAAAACATACTAGGGTTTATTGTAACTTATTTATTTACTGGGTAAAGTTTTCCGTTTAGAGTTTCTGGATTGTAGATAATATGGATGCTAGAACTGGGTCAGGGTATTTAGAATTTTGCTTTTACTGCTACGATGGCTAACATATAGAGATCTGCCCATTTTTCATCTAATTCGTCTTCCCATGGTGGGTTATTGCCTATTTTATGGGTCTCCTTAGGTATCATTACTTCTTTTGGTTGTGGTTTCTTTCTTTTCTCCTGACTTTTCCTAATAATCAAACTTCTTTTATTAGGAGAACGTGGTTCCACAAACTGTGCCTTACGGACAAATATTCCTTCCTCAGTATCTGTTGGATATTTTGAGGATGAAGTTCCTTTTTCTTTCGGTGAAGTATCTAATTTATGATAGATATCCGAAAGTTTTTGCTTACCCATACTGTAAACAAATATTTAAATAATGAAATAAAAATGGCAATCAATAAAATTAAGTATTTTCTAAATACTTAATTGGCTTAAATCAGTGGCTCTGAAGCCACCTTTTCCTGTCACGGCCCCACCCCCGGTTTGACCTGGTCATGAGCCGCGGGACAGGAACCCGTGGTATTTAATTGATGCGACAGCGGAAGATTTTATCAGGATCTTTTAAAACTTGAAATGCCCGATTATTTTATTTCATAATTCGGGATAAACCCCGTAGTTTACAATAGAGGAATTTTACTAGGAAATTCCCTGATTTGTTAAAACATGTTTATTCATTTTAACTGAGCCACCTCTTCAAGCTTGTTAGTGCTCCGTAGCACGTTTTCCTTGATTTACAGCAGGTCTCCTGAAACATGTTTTAAAAAAATATTTTTGTCAGCGGGGAAATACTGGTGAATCATTCATTTTGACAAAATGACACATAGTTATAATTTACAGCATAAGAGCGATTACAATGGCTTCTATCTTATTTTTATCTGGCACCGTGTCACCTGGTGACGATGGTCATACCACTATTGGGTCTTTCCCCAAGTAGTGACGTTTATCACTGTTAGGATTTATTAGCCTAACCGTGAGAAATTAGTAATGTGCACAATACCCCACTAGCCAGTGATTTAAGATAACCACGACTTAATCCCTGTAATTATAACATTTGAAAATGGAGTATTGTAAAACATTTGATAAAAAGAGAATGACTCACATTGCAGATTTAATACGGGCAGAGTCTAGCCTACTGATTAGCTTTGTTAACCTAATTCAAATAACAATGCACACGAACTAGGTCAGTAACTAATACAGCATTTACGATAACTCACGAGATTAAAACCTTCACAACGAATGACAAAGTGCGATACTTAAACATCCATCGGATTTACGACGAATGACAAAGCATAACCCTAATTTGGGCAGCACTTAAACATCCATTGGATAGTTTTCATCGATCAGACATTGAATCGTAGTAGCGATCGAGTTATTACCCTGTTATCGCGGCGGAATTCGAGATTGTGTGTGTTTTTATAGTATACAGACTATAACTCAGCGTACGAATTGAGTTTTTACGTCAAACCAACGCAGGAAATCAAGTCCCACACCCCTCTATTTATATCTGAAAAACAGTCCCCCTTGCGTGGCGCAAGGGGCTGTCGCGTGGCGCGAGGGGCACCACCCTACCATAGGGTAGCCCCGTGTCCTGATAGCTTGGCTGAGTTGGTCGTTTGGTTAAATTCGATTTACACGTAAAACTGTCTAGATAATACTAACGGGAATTTACCCCATGAGTTTTAGGGGCCCTGATCCTGATTCCGATTGTTCTGAAAATTTTAGGGTTTATGCAGGATTACTTGGGGGTCTCAATTAGGATTTCCTTTTGTTTAAAATAAAATAATAAATATGACTTTTAATGAGAGTTGTTACATTCGTCCATAAAGTGCTTCGAATGGTGCAGCATTAATACTTGTGTGATAACTATTATTATATGAAAATTCTATTAAAGGTAAGTGATCGTCCCAATTACCTCCGAAATCAATTACACAAGCTCTAAGCATGTCCTCCATTGTCTGAATTGTTCTTTCGCTTTGTCCGTCTGTTTGAGGATGATAAGTTGTGCTTAGATTTAACTTGGTTCCCATAGCTTTTTGGAAACTTGACCAAAAATGAGAGGTAAATCGACTATCTCTATCAGAAACAATTGATAAAGGTATTCCATGTAAAGAAACAATTTCATTTACATATAACTTAGCTAGCTGTTCCATACTGAAAGTTTCATTCATTGGTAAGAAATGGGCTGACTTGGTTAGCCTATATACAATCACCCAGATTGTATCATTACCTTTCTTTGTTTTGGGTAATTTAATAACAAAATCCATTGTTATTAATTCCCATTTCCATACTGGCATTTCTAATTGCTGTAACAAACCTGAGGGTTTCTGGTGTTCAGCTTTGACTTGTGAACAAGTTAAACATTTAGAAACATAGGCTGCTATGTCCTTTTTTATTCCTATCCACCAGAAATTCTTTCTTAAATCTTGATACATCTTGTCATTTCCTGGATGCATCGTATACTTAGATTTATGGGCTTTTTCTAATATACGATGACGTAGGTTTCCTAATTTAGGTATCCACATTCTCTTTTCATGGAATCTCCAAATTCCATCGGTTCTTTGTTCTAATTCTTTTAGCATACCTTTTAATTTTTCAGTATCATCCTTGATTACTGATTCTTGTGCTTCTCTTATCTGATTATTTAAATCTACTTGTAGATTTAATTTAAGAGAACGTACCCTTTTTGGCTTTTCATGATACTTTCGGCTTAAAGCATCTGCCACTACATTTGCTTTTCCTTCATGATATTGGATATCACAGTCATAATCGCTGAGCATCTCCATCCAGCGTCTTTGTCTCATATTCAACTCCTTTTGCTTGAAAATATACCCTAAACTCTTATGATCAGTGAATATAGTAAACTTACTACCATAAAGGTATTGTCTCCAAATTTTAAGAGAAAACATTATAGCTCCTAATTCTAAATCATGGGTTGAATAATTCTCTTCATGATTCTTAATTTGTCTTGATGCATAAGCTATAACCTTTTGTCGTTGCATCAATACACATCCATAACCTAATTTGGAAGCGTCACAATAGACTACAAAATCTTCAGTTCCTTCTGGTAACGCTAATATGGGTGTATGGGTTAATTTATGCTTAAGGGTTCTAAATGCTTCTTCTTGTTTTGGTCCCCATTCAAACTTAATGGATTTAAAGGTTAGCTTAGTTAAAGGAATGGCTATTCTAGAAAAATCTTGAATAAATCTTCTATAATAACCGGCCAATCCTAAGAAACTTCTAACCTCGGTTGGTGATTCAGGGGTTTTCCATTTGATAATTGCCTCGATCTTTGTTGGATCTACATGAATTCCTTCATGATTGACTAGGTGTCCAAGAAATTGTACCTGTTCTAACCAAAACTCGCACTTGGAAAATTTAGCGTAAAGCTTTTCCTTTGTTAATAAACTTAAAAGTGCGTGCAAATGCTTTGCATGATCCTCCTTATTCTTAGAATAAATGAGAATATCATCTATAAAAACAATTATGAATTTATCCAAATATGGCTTACATATTCGGTTCATCATGTCCATAAATGCGGCTGGGGCATTGGTTAAACCAAATGGCATGACCGTAAATTCATAATGACCATACCTTGTTCTAAATGCGGTCTTAGGAATGTCCTCTTCCTATACCTTTAATTGATGATATCCTGACCTTAAATCGATTTTTGAGAAAAATCGAGCTCCTTGCAGTTGATCGAACAGATCATCTATTCTCGGTAATGGGTACCGATTCTTAATCGTGACTTTGTTCAATTCACGGTAGTCAATGCACATACGCATTGATCCGTCCTTCTTTTTAACAAACAGTATTGGCGCTCCCCATGGCGACGGACTTGGTTGTATAAATCTTTTCTCCAACAATTCGTCTAATTGTTTCTTCAATTCTTGCATATCTGCAGGTGCCAAACGGTAAGGTGCTTTGGCAATCGGTGTTGTTCCTGGTATTAAATGGATTCTGAATTCAACTTCTCTATCTGGAGGTTGCCCTGACAATTCTTCTGGAAATACATCTGAAAACTGTGACACTAGTGGAATATCTTTTAAATCCTTTCCTTTAGTGTTAGTGATTATAGAAATCAAATACACTAATGATCCTTTTCTTATATTACTTGCAGTTTTCATCACAGAGATGAATTTTGTGGATCTAGATGGTTTATCTCCTTTTATTGTGATCATTTTACCTTTTGGTGAATTTACTTGAATTGACTTTTGATCACATAAAATACTGGCTTTGTTGGCTATTAATCAATCCATTCCTAAAACAACATCAAATCCTGCCAGATTCATGGGATACAGGTTTGCAATAAATTTCTGATTTAAAATTTCTATTCTTGCTCCCTGCAAGATTTCAGAAATCTTAACGGTTTCTCTATTAGCTGTCTCTACTAGACATTCTTGTGGTAGTTTAGTTAATGACTGATTTAGAAATTTGCAAAATGATGTATTAATAAAACTTTGGTTCGCACCAGAGTCAAATAATACTTTAGCAAAAATATCATTAACTAAAAACGTACCAGTTATGACATCTGGAATCATCTTGGCTTCATCTGCAGTCAGAACAAATGCTCTAGCATTTTGAGTATTCTTGTTGTTTGTAGCTGGAGCTAATTTTGGACAATTTGACTTAATATGACCTTGTTCTCCGCAGTTGTAACATATCCTGTTATTAGCTTTCTTCCTGCAATTTTCTTCCTTGTGTCCCGATATTTTGCAAAAGTTACAGTATATGGAGCATTTTAATGAATCCTTCCTTTTGCAATTCTTACAGTAAGGTGTAGAGGTAGAACCTATATTTTTCCCACGATTAGAATTTCCAGAACGAAATTCTTGTGTGAGCTTCTGGGTTAGGTTCCTCCTTTGATCTTCTTCTCGGGTACGGACTAATTCGTCTGTCAAGGTATTTGCTAGTTCTACAGCTTCTTCTATGGTTTGAGGTCTAGCTGCCTTGACTACATGTCTTATCTCTCCGATTAATCCCCAAATATAACGGGAGATTAACATTGGTTCTGGTGAAGCAAGAGTTGGCACTATTCTAGCATATTCGAAGAATAATTTAGTGTATCCCTTACTATCCACACCAGTCATCCTAAGGTTTAGGAATTTGTTAGCTATCTGCTCCTTCTCATTGGGTGGGCAGAATTTCCTTTCTACCTTGTTCTTAAATTCTTCCCATTCCATACTGTAAGTTCTATCACTTCCTCTTGATTGGAGGATAGTGTTCCACCATTCCAGTGCTGAATTCTTACATAGATTAGAAGCAAACAGTATCTTATCTTCTTCAGCACACTTGCTTATTCTTAAGACTGCCTCAGTTTTCTCTATCCAGCGTAGGGTTGCAATGGCTCCTTCGTTGCCTGAGAATTCCATTGGTTTACAAGACCAGAATTCTTTGTAAGAACAACCGTAAGACACGGTTCTTCTCCTTTTGGGAATGGGCAATTGAAGTACAGGTCCATTGTTCACGCTGTTTTCGGGTTCGATGGGTCGCTTACTGCTATGCTTATTTTTATTGTTCGCATTTTGAATCGTTTGAATAATAAATGGCATGGCATCTATGATTCCTTGAGCCACTATATGTTGAACAACACTATTATCTATTTGGTTTCCATTGTTATTGATGCTTGGATTCTCATTAACCACGTTAATGTTACTCTGGTTATCGTTATTCAGATTTCCTTGATTTCCTTCGTCGACCATCTGAATTTTAAACATTTACCCCATATTAATATCACAAGATAATATTTAATATAGTTAATCACTTGACATGCAATCTATCCAAAAACGTCGATCATTGCGACTTTTACTCTATTTTCTATATACTATTATGCATCTATTACACACTAGTACTGAAATGAAATTACAATACCAACAGAAATAGAATTACACTAATAGTAATAGGCATCCGTACACACATATTTTATTTTATTATTATTATTACTATTACCATTCCCACCATTTCATTCACGGATATGGATTCATCCAAAAATCCATATTGCGCTCATCGTATTTCCATACGAGACGCTCTCCCACCTGTCTCATTCTCTCACTGCTTTCTAAAATTTCCTCCCCAAAAGTCCTAAGTTCTTGCACGTTTTCTGCACTCATTGGGGGTGCAGGTTCTAGGACTGGGTTTGGAATCTGGGGTGCGGGTTCCTGATATGGGAGTGAAAATGCCTGAAATCGGTAAGGATCTTTTAAGATTTCCCTAATGTAGTTATCATGGCAATAGGGATCTAAAGGGTCCATACCTGGATAGGCTCCTATGTTCTGTATAGGTGTGTCTTCATGAATCGGGTAACGTTGCACATAGTCCCTAACGTCATCCCACCAAGGATCGTAATTTGGGTCTAGGGGATTTGGTGCTGGTACCCTAAGGATTTCCTCTGGGTTGAAGTCATGCATTTCCACTTGGTTTTCAGGGTTTTCTATCTCCATTGGTTGGTCAGGGATTTGCAATTTTGGTTGGGGTGCTATTGTTTGCTCCAGATTAGGGTCAGCAGCAGTTGTGGCTAGGATATGGAAATTGGCTAGGCTTCTATTAAGCATATCCTGTGTACGGGCATCTGTCTTTTTCTTAGCAGCTGCTAGAACTCTTTGCTGTTGCAACTTTCGCATTCTTTTCCTACGTGCAAACGCTTCCTTACTGAACCATCCTCGTTTCTTATGAGGGAATGGCTCTTCTGACTGAGCTTTAAAGGCAAACATCCCTTCTTCCTGATCAGCAGAATACCCAGAAAGGGCAGGCTGTGAAGAGGTACCTTCACTCCTAGGTGAATCAGACAACTGACGACACATGTCTGAGGGTCCTTGATCACTCATACTGTAAACTAACAAATAGTCAAATAACACATAACAAATAAATATAGTTATGCACATATTTCCATAATTTATTTCCTAACATAAAATTTAGAATTTAAGTGTCAGCAAATCACTTCTTTGGCTTAGACCAGTGGCTAGGCTCTGATACCACCTTCTGTCGCAACCCCCGATCCCTTATCTGTCCCGGGAACGGGCGGACGCGAAATCAGAGTTTTGGTGGTATCAACTTATTAATTTGGCAGCGGAAATTACATCAGGACCATAGTTAGGAAATGTTTATCAGAGTAAAACCACCATATTTAATATTAATAATCACATGGGCAAAACCCAAGTTTCTTATTACAATACATTTATAGAGATAAACCCTATTTTATTGAATTTAAAACATCGTCTTTTAGGTAACTTTTATAGCCACATTTTTCCCAAGCCTTCAGTGCTCTTCAGCTGGTTTTTTACTAATTGGCTGTCACATTGTGTTACCTGAAACGTGTTTTAAAAACATTTGTCAGTGGGAAATACTGGTGAGTGAGTCCCAGTTTAATCAAGAAACATTTTATCAATTAAAACAGTATTGAGAGCGATCACATTGTTTATTTCTACACAATTACTCATTCAGTACTGTCAATCCTGACTTGTGGGTCATATTACACATTGGCTAACTCTTTGTCCAATGGTAACGTACTGTCATCCCCGACTTACTACTCGCAGTAGTAAATTTTTGTATATAAAACCCCAACATACCGGCAGTAATTGAAGAACTACAAAGACTCAATCACCGCTTAATCACATTATAAAACATTTAAGGTTTTGGAAAATATTACAAAAAGGTTATCAAAAAGAGGATAAACTCACATTGCTATCTTAGACTTCGCGTAAGGGTTTCCTGGGAATTATCTATAATTTACACAAATGTACATAGGTTAGTATCATAAGCCTTTGAAAATATTAATGATACCCTCCCCGAGACGGTATTCCAACAACTACGTCGGGCAGAACCACGACAGTTGTTACAGAACCCTAAATCAATCGGGCAGCGTATCTAGTATGAAACTGGGGTTATAATACTTACAACGGAGTAGAACCTCCCTAATTAGAGTGTATTATACTTGAATATAAATCCTATAACTTCAGAAATTCGAGACACAGAAAGGAAATGAACGATTTGGTTTGAAAGCCCGAGGCCTCCTTATATAGTGCCTGATTCTGACTCTCACGCGGCCCGCGTAAGAGTAAGTAGGGGCTTACGCGGCCCGCGTACTAGCCCGGGTAGGGTTTAGGTGATCCGAGTCATTGCCTAGACTTGCCACGATGTCGACACGTGTCGGCCTCTGGTGTAGCTGCGTTGTTGATCTTACGCGGCCCGCGTTAGTTTAAACGAGGTCTTACGCGGCCCGCCTTAACTTAAGAAATCAACGAAGTCAGTTTTGAGCCTTGATACCGCCCGCGTGAAGGTTGAGGTGGGTCCAAGCGGCCCGCCTCAGCTTAAAAATCAGATTTTAAATTTTATTTTTAATGCTATAAGATATTTCGGGCTTGGTTTTCACATATGGGGTGTATTTAAAGACATATTGGGACATTTTAAAATATAATAGGGTGTCGGAAATATTCGAGAGTGTCGGTTTTACTAAGGGTTGTTACAGATTAGTCTCTCAAAGACGGAGTATCTCTATTGTAACTTCAATGGTGTTGGTGACTACGAGGACACTCAGATCACTATTGAAGACCAAGCAGTCCCACAGGTAACTAAGTTTAATTACTTAGGACCGTTTGTTCAAAGGGATGGAGAGATAGATAGTGACGTAGCCCACCGCATCCAGGCTGGCTGGTGTAAGTGGAGAGCAACTTCTGGGGTGTTGTGTGACAAGCGGTTCGCAACTAAATTAAAAGGGGAATTTTATAGGGTTGCAGTTAGACCTGCTTTATTGTATGGAACAGAGTGTTGGGCCATCAAAAAGGCACATGCGCGCAAGATGGAGGTTGCAGAGATAAGGATGCTGAGGTGGATGTGTGGACACACAAGACTAGATCGGATAAGAAATGAGGTTTTCAAGGAAAGGGTGGGAGTAGCTAGTATATCGGAGAAGATTAAAGAAGGGAGATTGAGATGTTTTGCGCATGTGAAGAGAAGGCGGACTAAAACGCCAGTTAGAGAAGTGGAAAACTTCATTGTGGAGGGGAGAAGAAGTAGATGCAGGCCTAAATTAAATTGTGATGAGCGGTCTAGAAATGATTTTATAGAATTGCATCTCTCTGAGGACATTATACAGGATACGGATTCGTGGAGACATAAGATTAAGGTAGCGAACTATTAAGGGATGACGTATAGGTAGCCTAGTTTTTGGTTAAGGGTGGAATTAGCATATGATTGTCTTTAGGTAACATGCGCATTGGTTGTTTTATGATGCTATAAATATTTATGTAGTATATGCTCACTCCTGTTGCTATTTGGTAGTTTTATTTCACTATGGTACCCGTCTTTTCTGCTTGTATCATGATAGTACTGAGTTCGAGATCGGTGGTCTCCAAATTACGAACAAAGAACGATTGTAAAACTAAAACTGAAAGTAAATATAAGAGAATATTTTTTTGCAACTTTTTCTTCTTAACTTTTCAAATGCAGGTACAATGTATTAAATATGCAGGGAACAGAGGTTCATGCATGCGATAAATCTGGAAACGTGGATGCAGTAATAAAGGAACATGGTTAACCAATGAAAACATGGACCTACATCTATATGCATGCAATAAACCAACAGAAACGTGCAAAATGTGAAGACATCAAAATAAACGTGCAGGTGGTAACGGTACGGTACGTCATGCTCCAAACACGCAATCGGGTCAAGGTGGTTGGTTCGTATTAATACCCACCCCTTTAAAACGGGTCGTGTCCTCATGACCCACAGTTGTCGAAATTGTACCGGTCCATGGTGGATCGGTTTGAGGCTCGAAAAGCAAGAATTGTGGCGTTTTGCAACGGTGTCCCGGCTGGAACTTTTCGTCGCAGTTGAAACAAAGGCCGGCGGCGCGCTTCGCTTGCATCTCCGCTTGAGTAAGGCGTTTGATTGGAAGAGATGATGCGGATTGTGGGGACGAAACAGATCCAATAGTAGAATCAATTACCCCGGCAGTGAGCTTGTCTTCAATTAAACGAGCTAATCCGTACGTTTGATGCAACGTGTGAGGATGATGGATTGCTAGTTCGCTTTGAATGTCCGGTTTAAGTCCGGAGATGAAACAATTCTTTAGTGTCTCGGGAGATAAACCGATGACCCGGTTAGCGAGTCGTTCAAACTCAGTTTGATACATGGCAACGGTGGCAGTTTGCTGGAGTTTGAAAAGAGTCGCCTGGTGATTCTCGTAGGAAGAAGGACCAAATCGGAGTTCCAAAGCTCTTGAAAATTCCGGCCAAGTTCCGAGTAACCTGTTGTTCGAGAGATACTTGTACCAACTTAGTGCGTCACCGGTGAAATAGAACACGGCTAAGTAAAGTCGTTGAACATCCGGAACCGAGTAGTAGGTAAAGTAGTTATTTGCTTGGAAGAGCCAATCCAGTGGGTTCGAACCATCAAACATGGGAAGGGTAATCTTCGGTGGTTTGGGGGTGTGGTTGGCAGGAGGTAGTGGTGGCGGTGGTGGTGGAGGGGGCGGAGTGTTCGACCCGGAAGAACTAGGTCGGTTCAGATTGGGGCGAAGAAGGGTAGCAATTAGGTTGTTGGTTTGCTCGTACTGAGCCGCCAATTGTTTGATTATGATATCCAGATGAGCCTTGTGTTGCTCTTGACCGGAAACCATCTGGTTGGTGGCGGCGGTGTTGGAGGTGATCAACTTGTTGACGGAGTCGGCGAGGGTGGTAAGCAATTCATCAGTGGAAGGGTTGTCGGAGGAGGTGTCACGACGGGGCGGCATGGCGGAAGGTGAAGACGAAGAATGAAAGCACCAATTGATAGTACCGAGTTCGAGATCGGTGGTCTCCAAATTACGAACAAAGAACGATTGTAAAACTAAAACTGAAAGTAAATATAAGAGAATAATTTTTTGCAACTTTTCTTCTTAACTTTTCAAATGCAGGTACAATGTATTTAAATATGCAGGGAACAGAGGTTCATGCATGCGATAAATCTGGAAACGTGGATGCAGTAATAAAGGAACATGGTTAACCAATGAAAATATGGACCTACATCTATATGCATGCAATAAACCAACAGAAACGTGCAAAATGTGAAGACATCAAAATAAACGTGCAGGTGGTAACGGTACGGTACGTCATGCTCCAAACACGCAATCGGGTCAAGGTGGTTGGTTCGTATCATATCACGTCTGTTTAGTCGTATGATTTTGTCTTTGAGCCGGGTGTCTTTCTGGAAGCAGCCTCTCTACCACCGAGGGATAGAGGTAATGTTTATCTATATCTCACTCTTCTCTAACTCTACCACCAGCTCTGCTATTGTTGGGATACACTGGGTATGGTTGTTATTGTATTATTTGTTTGTAATTCCAAGAAAAGCTACACACTACGAAACTAATATATCTTGTGACTGTACCATTCGCACACCCTAAAAGTCAATTCCAACCATACGTTGTTGATTTAAAGTTGAATTCTTACAAACAATTATTTATTCGGTTCATTTCAAAGAAATTGTTTTTGTCAAACTAGAAGTATACCATAGCTAGATTAGCCACCAACTACGAATAGCAGATAAATTAATGACAGCTAGATTACCCACCAACTACGAGTAGCAGATAAATTAGTGACATTTATACCATACGGTATGGAGGGGTATAAAGAATGAGTGTTATTCAACATGTGAATACTACGTCATCTCAATAATCAAGGCTTTACTACAAAAAAGTTTCCAAAGGTCCGTAATAGGTTACAAAGAGGTTGGGGCTAAAATGTTAATTTTTCCCGTGAAAAATGAGTTTTCCGGTGAAAAACATTTTTCCGGCGATCGGAGACTAACGATATCAGGGTTCTTTTAGTCAGGTTTCGTTGGAGGCCAATATATTAATAGTTGGGACTGTTAACAGTTATTTTTTAAATCAGAATTAATGGAAACGGAGAATAATTAAAATTATTAAAATCCAATATTACTTTTAAATATTTCCAAACCAAACATTTTTTTTAATACAGACTAGGTCCATTTACACCAACTATCCAAGAACAAGTACAAGTCTATCATAGATATAATGTAACTGTATCTATATAATATAATAGAAGTTAGCAAGAGAGTAAAGGAACCACCACTCTCTCAGAGTTGCAGTAAAAAAAATGTGCACGTTAGAAAAACGCGGTAACATTTACATCCTAACCCTAACCGGCGACGATGAGCACCGCTTAAACCCCACGCTACTCGACTCAATAACCGCCGCACTCCACCGCATCCGATCCGAAACAACCACCACTCCCTCCGCCCTAATCACCACCGGACACGGCAAATACTTCTCCAACGGATACGACCTCGCGTGGTCCCAATCCGATCCAACCCGCCAAATCCTCATGTCCTCCAAACTCCGGTCACTCGTCCGAGACCTAATCTCGCTCCCGATGCCTACAATCGCCGCCGTAACCGGCCACGCCTCCGCCGGCGGCTTTATTCTGGCGCAGGCTCACGATTACGTTCTGATGAGAAAAGATAGAGGGTTTATTTACATGAGTGAGTTGGATATTAAGCTTGTGGTGCCGGATTGGTTCGTGAAGCTGTTGAAGAATAAGATCGGATCTCCGGCGGCGTTGCGTGATGTTGTGTTGAGAGCTGAGAAGGTGACTGCGGAGGTGGCGGTGGCGAAGGGGATTATATACTCGGCGCATGATAGCGCGGAGGAGACGGTTGCAGCGGCGGTTAGGGTTGCGGAGGAGTTGGTTAAGAGGAAATGGGATGGAGAGGTGTACGGTCGGAATCGGAGGGTTTTGTATGGTGATGTGTTGCCGGCGTTGGAGTTTGATGAGACTGTTGAGGATGTGAAACATGCGAATATTGGGCCGTCTAGACTTTAGTTAGTTATTCTTATTTGTAATAATTAATATTGAAATTGTTGGCATGTTTTATCTTTTTTATTATTGTTATATGTGTTATGTGATATGAATTTGTAGCCTGTGTGTGGCGTCTATTTGTATATGTACTATGGACCATTCCTTGCTTCGTGACGGACCCTCGCTTCGGCGACTGAAAGGTTTGTCCTACATCTTCATCCTCAATTTGAATCTTCAAGTAAATGTCAGTCATGTATTGCTTTTGTTATTGTTTAATGCAGCCTAGTAAGGTGTTGGACATGTTTAATTAAGTTAGGATTTGTTTTCGTTGAATGTAGCATTGTAATAGTCTTGATTTCATTTTTTTTTTTTTTTTTTGTGTTGCTCCACATGTTTTAATTAAGGTGCTGAGACAAATCAAGTGAAAACGATTCATTCGATTAAAATTCGAACTGAGCACAAGCATCACTTTTGTGCTCGGTTTTGCAAAATCGATCCGAACCGATCTGGTCGGTTGTAATTCAATCCGAGCATGAGCAGACACTCGCTCGGATTGGATCGTTTCATGAAAACCCTAACTATGGTGATGAACCACTAGTGTGTTGGTTCTAGATTGAATAATATATGTTGATCTTTCAAAAAAAAAAGTCCTATTTCTGTTTTACTGTACTTGAGTCTCTTATGCCATTTTGTCATTTTGTGACGGGCGTGACGTTGTGGCATTTTTATGTCACTAAAGGACATTTTTCTTGTGGTTGTTGTATATTTAAGGACATGTTTCTTGTGGTTGTTGTATATTTAAGATCATAAATTTATCTAATAAATATTTAATTTGTGTGGATATCAAATCAAACTAAAAAATGATACTGTACTTTAAAAATTAAAAATAATAATAATAATGCCTCTAGAATACCTACATTTTCAACATAATTCTTATGAATGAAAAAAGTAAATCTTAGATTACAGGAGTCATGAGAGTAAAGGTAAAGCTCCCATCATGTCATGTCACGTAAGTGCCACTTAAATCATGTAGGTTTTGCCCTCCATTTTAAAAAACATGGAATGGTCTTGGGGTATGAAGGGACTTTGAAAATAAAATCAACTTTCAAAGAAATTAAGGGGCAACACCCAAGGTGAACATGAGGCGGGACGTGAAGGGGCTCCCATCTTCCATCTTCACGCTACCACTTCGTGTGATCTTAGATTTGAATTGTGAGTATTTAACTTGTCTTTTGGATTGGTATATGAGTTTAAATTCCGTATTTTTTTTTGTGACAAAACGATTTGAGTTTTTTCTTTTGATGTTAAACATTTCACAATCATATAATGGAGTTATTGACATGTATTGGCGTATTTATAAAATAAAAGCCTTCCTGAATATACAAAAATTGACATTAAACAGGCGTAATAAACTATTATTTTTTCAATTTCTAGTTTCATCTAGCTTTGATGCGTCGATTTATAAGCAAATGTCGAACTCGCGTGTTACATATTTTCAGTTTCTCCTTTGGGAATCGATCTTTTCTTACCATTCGTCTTGATATTGTGTATTTGCGTCATGATCGTAACACCCGGTTTAACTTTGTGATATTATATATACGGAAGTTAATATTTATTTTATTTATATAGCCTAGTTAAAAAGTATACCTAGCTATGAATATAGTTGATTAATGTGGTTATTGATTGAATTATGATACAAACTACCTATACTATATGTGTATATATATTAAATTAATGTATAAAAAGTTTTTTGTTTTCTTCGATCCCTTTTTATTTCAAATTTGTGATTGCCCAACCCGTGTTTTCCCAACATCTTGGTCCAATAGCAATTCATGTGGGCTGCTCTGCCGATTTTATTCAAGCCCGCCGTTTGTTCCTTGATTTATTTAGCCCATAATAATCAATTTCTCCAATTATACGACCGCTTAACATCAGCGGTAGTATAATTTTTTTTTTGCAAATTTAACGTTTTTTTTCCGATTTTGCTGCTCCTATAGAATTTGTTTTTTAAACATTACCCTTATAATTATTTTTTAGATCCGCCATTGAATTGACACATACTCTTTTAAATATTTAGATAAATCTCGCTCCAGATTTACACACTTATTACAAAACATAAAATAATAGTAGTGTGTTTTAGTTGTACAGGAATGTTCTTCATTATCGACTCTTTGACGATCTTAACCAAAATTTAAAATTTTCCATTAAACACCTTGTAGATCTTTAGACCATCTCTTTACCCCTTTTGACTTAAACCACATTTGTTGTTTTGACTTTTCAATTACTCCAGATTCGAGAGTTTCGACACTGGAAAAAGGGAAATACAACATTTTTTAAGAGAGGTTTAAACACTTTTTTAATAAGATGCAAAAACACAAGATGCAAACGATCAAATCTCCTATAAAATATGTATAACATAAAATTTGAAAAAGATTACAACCAACACAATAACGGTGAAATTACATAAAATACCTACACCATCATTAAAATCAGATATTCCATTCCTCTTAAATAAGTTAGCTATGCTTATAAAATTAACTGAATACTACAACAATCACCTTAAATTTTGTGTGTGTCACTTTTATGTTAAAGTTTGTCATGGTACGAAATCATAATCAAATAAGAGTATAAGACAACTAACTGAATAACTAAAAAGATTTAACAAAAAAATGGTCCAACTTGGTTACCTACCTGACCGACCCATACTCAACCACCAGACGTGCCCTAGCTTCAAGCAAGCTCACCCCATGGACCTTGCTGAATTAAATTGTAGGTTCCATCCGCTTCTAATAGATTTCAATAGAGTCACTGTTAGCTTTTGCTTTTGACAAGATGCCCTAGTCCTTTGGGTAGTGTAAGCATTTTGTAAGCAAAAAATCTAGATATTAAACGCCCAACATTAGTTACAGTGCTCACTATTACGGATCCCACAACGACAGCTCCAGCTGAAGCAATGTTGTTGCAGAGGTACAATTTCCTTTTTTTTAAAATGTGCGGGATTCCTACTCTTAGAAGGCTTCTTCGCCTGTGCCATTCTAAGAGTTTTCATTTACTCCAGTATAAAGTTATATCAAGATCAATAATTTATTTCTGATCACCAATAATATTTTTTGAACTAAGGTTTATATAAGTCCGGCACATCATGACTTTTCTGTATATAACATATAGGCAAAACAGTTCTCATCTACCGAACGAAACCATTAGAGTTTATGAATCTCAATCCGGTCTTGAAAAGATGACATATGCCGGGGATGTTCTTTTTAATACAGTAGATATGTTTAAATTTAAGATACTACTAATCGTATAGTTCAATATATACATATTGCATTTTTAATTTTCTAAAAGGTGTTATGTAACATGATATCTAACATGTAAATAAAACATTTAAAAATGTATATGATATTTTAGGCAGCACTCAAAATTCTAATCTCATTGTATGTGGTACTAAGACCGGGTGTAGTGGTTAAGAAAAATAATGCCCCCACCATGGGGCATTATTCGACACGTGTCATCCCAGTCAGCATTGGACATTATGGCAAAAGTGGTGTAGTGGGACATTATTCCAATAACGCCCATACAATCAATAAATAATAATTATTTTTTATAGAGAAAAGGATTTAAAAAAAAAAAGAAACTAAACTATGTCAGAGTATGTTATGTTAGTCAAACTTACTTGGACCACTCCCATTGGTCTTCCATTGGTCACATGCAAACCACTTCAGCGTTTTCTTAAAAACGCCAGCATGCATTTTTTTCAAATATAACGCCGGATAACGCCGGCTGTAATGGGGGTGGGGGCGTTTTGGGGCGTTTTTTTTCAATTTTTTTTTAAAATACCGCCCCACTACGGTTGGTCTAAGAACTAATTTTACTATCCTTTAATCTTAAACTCATTTACCACTGGCAGTCTGGCACCCAATTAAACGAATTTGATGTGACAGAAAACTATGGTTACACTTTTTTTCAAACTTGATTTTACATGCTTAATAATATACTCCCTCCGTCCCATTAAAAATGTCATATTTTGAATTTTCAAAGTCTTTATTTATAGGGTAAATTACACTTTTCGTCCTTTATGTTTGTATCACATTGCAATGGATAGCCTTTAACTTTAATAATTATAGTTACAGTCCTTTTTTTGTAAAACTCGTTACACCATAGGTCCTTTAGCACTAACCAGATTAAAATTCTCAGTTAAGTCTATTCACTTAAGGGTATTATTGTCATTTCATGCTTTTAATTAAATTGTTTCTTAATAATAAAATAAAAAGATTACATATATACATCATCTTCCCTAATCCTCAACCCTAAATCACTATCATCCTACCACCATGGACCCCCACCCCCACTATCTTCCCCAGTTCCACGAAATTACAATTTATGAAAACAAAAACAGAGCTCAATACGTAAAAAATTGAGCAAAATTACGTAACCTTCCATAGAAAAAAAAAAACAAATTACATTCCAGAACCATCCAACGAAAAAATCAAGCAACGAAAATTCTCCAGAACCATCCAACGAAAAAATAAAGCAAATTCGAGGCATAAAAATTCAAAAAAAATATACAAATTCAACGAAAAAACCATAGCAAATTCAACAAAAAAAAAAACAAATAATCTCAGATTCCACATGGCAACCAATTTCAAACCAAATACACGTCAAAAACCTCTAGAATCCTCCAGAACCATCCAAAATACAATAAAATAGAAACCTGAAGTTAAAAGCTCTGATTGGCTGCAATGGCGGACTGTAACACACGACACAAACTCCCAAAAAATTCCTTAGCGGAAACGACAAATGGGTTCAGATTTGAAGCTTCCAAAACATGAAATTGAAGACTTTGAAGGAACAGAGAAACCCTAAAAATGAGGGATGCGTGTGTGTTTATGTGAGAGATGGTTGAGTTGAGATAGGGTTTCATGGTGTTCAGTGTTCTAGGGTTGCGGAATTTGGGAAGATGAAGCTGATGAACTCCGACACACACTCCTGCACCGTCTCCTTCGCTTCCTTCGATATCTTCAGATCTAGTGGTGGGTTGGTGGTTGTTGGTGGGTGGTGGAGTTTTGATGCTGATGACTGCTGGTTTGTTGAGAGAGAAAGAGTTCAAAGTGTGGGAGAGTGAGAATGAAAGAGAGAGGGTAATTATATTTCATCTTATTTTTTTATTTATATTATAAATAACCAAGTAAAAAGACTAAACTGCCCTTAAGTGAATAAACTTAACTGAAAATTTTAACCTTGTTAGTGCTAAAAGACAAAAGATGTACTGAATTTTCCTAATAAAGGACTGTGACTGTAATTATTAAAGTTAAAGGTTATCCATTGCAATGTGATACAAACATAAAGGACGAAAAGTGTAATTTACCCTTATTTATAAACTTTGACCTTAAATAATTTTGTTTGTGTTAGATTATACTTGATGAAAGTTATATGATTTGAGTGTGTTTTACAAATGTTTTTATCGGGTTAATTTTTATCAAGTTTTATGTAACACAAAAAATATATAATTAAAGTCAAAATTTATAAATAAAGACTTTGAAAATTCAAAATAGAGTGAATTGCAAGTTTTGTCCTTTATCTTTAGGCCACTTTGCAGGTTTTGTCCTTTATATTTAAATTTGACGAGTTTTGTCCTTTATGTTTAAAAAGCAAACACGTTTTACCCTTTGGGCCTTAAAATCAAGCACGTTTTGTCCTTAAAAATCAAGCACGTTTTGCCCCAAAGGGTAAAACGTGCTTGATTTTTAAACATAAAGGACAAAACTCGTCAAATTTAAACATAAAGGACAAAACCTGCAAAGTGGCCTAAAGATAAAGGACAAAACTTGCAATTCACTCTTCAAAATAAGACACATTTAATGGGACGAAGGGAGTATTTATTTATTAGTTTTTACAATATTATAAAAATAAAACAAAAAGGCAACTTTTCTTTGAGAATAAACAGAAGAAAATGAAATGAAATGAGTGAGAACTTTCCTTTCCGTTGGTAGAAAACCAAACTCGGTTTGTGGGTTAGTTTATGCAGTTGCTGACCAAGTGGTTACCACGTGGCATGTTCCTATTGGTTAATAATCACACGTACTTTTTTTTTTTTTTTGAACGGATCACACGTACTTTACACGCGGAAAAACCAACTTCTTGAACATCTCTCTTTTATTTTCGGTTTACCCCCTCAATTTTGAAGAGCTTACACAAATTGCCAAGTAGACCTTTTTTCTGTTTAGGAAAATTTACGTTTCACTCCCCTTTATTCATTAAGAATTTAAGACCATTCAGACTAAGTGTAGTGGGGCGACTCCCCACCCCAAGTCGCCCCAAGTCGCCTGGAACACCGCCCCCGGGGGCGACTTGGGGGGTGACCCCCTCTTGCCCGTCTCCTTCTCGTCGCCCATTTCAAATGTTTGATTTCCAATATAGCCGTTGCCAACGGTTATGTTGGCTAAGCTTATTTTATTTTATTTTTTAATAATCCTACCTTTATAAAATACCCCATATCAAACACATTTTTACCACAATTTTCTCTCAAACTCATCAAAATTTATACCAATTTTCTCTCAAACTCATCAAAATTTATACCAATCTTCTATCAACTCATCAAAATGTATCCCCACAACAACCCTCCTTTCAACCAAAATACACAATCTTCCAATCCACAACCCGATCTGACGGACCCAAACGTTTTAAATAACCCCGCTTTTTACGCCTATTTCAATAATATGCACGTTGCTAGCCCGCAAGTATACTACAACAATACGCCCATACCGCAACATATGGGGTTCACCACTTGGAACACACAACAACCCGGTGGTTTTCAAAACGTTGGAGGATCGAGCCAACAAAATGGTATAAATTTTTTAGATATTTTTTTTGCAAAGAATATGTTTATTATTTTTTTTTTAACTTTGTTTGTATTCCATCTAGTGGTTGATTTAGGTGACGAAGAAGTTCCGGAGACCCAGTTCGATGTCGGTCAAAAAAAGAAACGTTCGCACAAGAGGAAAACAACGGGTGAAGAACGCTTGAAAACCAAACCGATACCATGGACTTCCAACGAGGAAATGAGCTTGTCCAAGGCTTGGCTAGAAATAACCGAAGACCCGAAGTGTAGTAACTATCAAAAGGAAAAAACATATTGGTCTCGTATTTACAACCTTTTCCTCAAGTTGGAAGGTCAAGAAGATGGATACCGTGATGCCGATGGTGTCGGCGCGAAGTGGCGTAAAATGCGTCCTTTGATTCAAAGTTTCAACCAAATATACACTCGCCTAAGTAACTCGCGTGTGCGCCAAAGTGGTTCCGACGATGCGATGCTCCAAGCAAACGCCCAAAATGAATACCGAGGCGAACACAATAAGGCGTTTCCTTATCTTGCTATTTGGTTAATTTTAAGAAGGAGTTCGAAATTTAACACAGTCATCGCCTTCGATCCATTTAAAACTCGTGGCCAACCGTCGGCTAAGCGGTCAAAAACCTCATCCTCAAACGACCAATAAAGTACCGGTTCGGACGCTCGGTGCCAAATAAATCTCAACGACATTGAGGAAGACAACGAAGAGCCACATGAAGAGGCCGAACCGTATCAACCACCACAACGACCAGTTGGCCGAGATAGGGCCAAAAAAGCCGCCCAAACGTCTTCTAGCGGTGCACGAATCGACTACACCGAAACGTTCGAAAAAGTGACCAATAAGTTAGACGGGTTGTTGCAAACGAGCCAACAACGGATCAACTTAAAAAAAGAACACGGGGACCGAAAGCTAAAGCTGAAAGAAAGTCGTCAAAAAGCACTTGATTTGCAAATATTAACAACCGACACGACAAACCTTACTGGAACCGAGCTCGCTTTAGCCGAGCAAATGAAGCAAGAAATTCGAGAAAAATATAACCTTTGTTGAAGTAATTTATTTATTTTGGTTGAAGTAATTTTTTTTTTTAGTTGATGTATTTTTTTATTTTGGTTGAAGTATTTTTTTTTTAGTTGATGTATTTTTTTTATTTTGGTTGAAGTAATTTTTTTTTTTAGTTGATGTATTTTTTTTATTTTGGTTGAAGTAATTTTTTTTTTTAGTTGATGTATTTTTTTATTTTGGTTGAAGTAAAAAAAGACTTTTATAAAAAATAGGATTTTTTTTATATCTTTTACATAAAAAAGACAAAATAAATGGGTGCCACGTGTCGCAAGACGCCCCACCCAGCAAGGTTGCCCCACTACCCCTTTTTTGGTCAGAATCCTCTTATGTGACGTGGCGCCACGTGTCGCAAGACGCCCACTCAACAGGTTGCCCCACTACACTCAGTCTCAAAAGATAAGATTAAGTTCTTAACATATAATAAATAAATTAAAGAAAGAGACTTTCATAAATTAAACAAAGCAGGGACTTTCATAGCTGTTGCGTGCAGATCAATCTATCAACTTGCTCCCTATATAAACATTTTTTTGTACTAATATCTTCACTCACATCGCATTCCGGCAAAAACCTCCGACTAGCTGGCCCCCGGCAAACTCGTAAGAAATCAAATAGTTTTGTTAATTGATTTGTCAACTTTTTCCTTGCATTTTGATCCATATATGTAATATGTAGATACATACAGTGATACACACACATTTAGTTTAGTGTGTTGTTTTTGGATTTAGTATATCCTATAAATATTAACGCTTTAAACTGGTGCAGAATCTATATCTCCTTCCTTCGTCGATTAGATACCCGGTTTGAACAACTCCTCTTTTAATTCTTTTTATTTCAATAAAGCTTATATATTATGTAGTTTTTTATTTTCTTCCATTTTCTAGTTGTGTAGACCTGGTCTATATATATGAATTGTTTTACATTTGATGATCTGTATTTATTTATTTAATTCATCCATTAATTCATTGTTTATATGATATTAATTGATATGGAATGGGGATAGCAATTCTAATTCATTTATATTATTTGGATGTTTTTTTTTTAAATCTTATGTTGATTAATATCTTTATTGTAATTTCATTAGTCGGTTTGATTTATCTAATAGTTTTAACTAAAACAAGGGGTCCCTTAAAACTAACCATTTCTTAGCTTACATAAATATTTTTGAGACAATAATTTGTGCTATGTTTGGATTGCGATTTTTTTCCATTTTCAGCAAATATCAACGATGACCATTCCAGCGACAATTGATGTACATATGGATCCATTTTGTAATTGTAAAGGATGCATAGAAAAGGTGAAGAAGGTACTTGGTAAGCTTGATGATGTTATATTGTTATCAATGGATCCCAATATAGGGAAATTTACAATCTTAACTACTAAACACCCTCAACTAATAGAATATGCTCTTAAGCACTCATTTCCTAAAAAGAATATCACTCTATCACAAGAAACCAGCCATGTCCCTCATGTTGATGATATTGCTACAACATTGATGACAATGTCACACATTCAAGGATTAAAGAGCATGGAGTACACGCAATCGAATACTTTCAAGTTTAACTTCACCAATGGCCATAACCAACCAACTCTCTCTGATGTATCACATAAACTCCACAATATTCGAGGTTCTGATGGCGTTCACCTTGAATCATATGATCCACTACCGCCGCCACCACCACCACAAACTAATGTCACGCCATCTGCTCCGCCTATTCCCACAATTCCAGATCTGGTTTATGGGTACCCTTCAGAGTTTTATGATAACGACATAAATCATCCAGATGGTTGTTACACTGTTCTTTTAGCTATCATAATATGTTTTGTGATTTTCCATTTAGTTACATTTGTATACGAGTCTTTAGCCATTTCATTTTTGTGACAGTGTATATATGTATTTTTTTGTTTGAATAGGGATTAACTTGTTAAACCCAGAAGGTTGTTTGACATCCTTATTAACTTTATATGTAATCGGTTTCTTAATTTTTGTGTGTTTAATCTAGTATACAACGTTGTCGCCTTTGGTGTTGCATTGACATTTTTATTCTGAGCTAACAGATGTGTTCCTTATGATTACGATGATAAAATTACATTTTTTAATAAGAATGAATTGAATGTGCTAATTACGTGTAATATAAAATGATTAGCTTTCCTGCTCGGTCAGTCGGAATAGTAATCACATAAGCATTGTCTCGATTCATCTCACTGAAACCAAAAACAACTTCAAATCCCCTTGCTTCTCTTTATTTTTAGTCTATCGGGTCATCATCCGAAAACTTATAATGTTATTCCTTAAAAATATACATCACACGGATATGTACCACTTGGCTTTGATAATTTAGAAGGGGATAAAGAAGACCAGACAAAGCAATATAGAAAGAGACTCGATAAATAACCCGTTGAGTGGAAAGAAATTAGCAAGAAGCAAGACTTGAGATAATCTAAATTTTTCATTCATAAATAAACAAAAGCATACATGTCATATTTATAGCTATTACTAAAATAACTAAACCCACTACTCAAACAACTACCTATTATTTAGAAGTAACTAACAAACAACGAAAATGCATAATAATCTCTACAAACACATTGTTTTCAAGAAGTGCCGTCAAAATTCTAGTGTTTACTTAAAATGTTATGGATTTTTTCTCTTACACACTAGACACATAGAGGCAACGTAGTGCACTTATATTTTTAATTTTATACGTACATCACCACATATTGATATCAGGCCACGAACCTCATACAGACCTATATAATTTAAAAATTTTGGATGAATAATTAGAAAAATTACACTACAAACTGAAACATTGGCAGAGACGGGTACACCCCCTGGCCCCTTAAAAGGTGCGCCCTTGCTTACATCTTTAAAACTAGAGTAAATTACAAGTTTTGTCCTTTATGTTTGTCCCAAATTTCAGGCGCTGTCCTTTACCTTTAAAATTGATGAGTTTTGTCCTTAATGTTTCCAAATCTTGCACGTTATGTCCTTTAGGCCAAACCCATTTAGATTTTTTGGTTAAAACTGATCATCCAAGGGTATTTTTGTCTTTTTATCTATATATTTAATATTAATATTAAAAAATATTATTATTATTACTATTATTTATATATATATATATGAAATCATTAATCATAATCTTCCCAAACTCTCTCTCTCTCTAAACTCAATCAGCCATCACCCAGAACTGAATCAAACACCCACCACCACCACCATTATCGTCACCAAAGGGTTTCGATTCCACCACTGGCCACCACCTAATGAACCTGAAACTTTCCACCGTCACACGTCATCGCCACCGGAACTACTGTGCTCAACCACCACCACCATCATCATCGAGTCCTCCCCAAAAACCCTAGCGCCGCCGTGAAACGCCTACCGTTATCTCGGAAACCACCATCATCAACGGAATTAAGCATCGTCGTCATCGTTCTTCACCATTGGTTCCTTTATCATCGAAACCATCATCATCAATCACCACCTCCCCACATGCGATGATCCACCATCACCGTTTACATCTTCAAAAGATAGGGTTTTTGGGGATTTTGGGGGGTTTTGATTTTGTGGGTTTTAAGGTTTTTGATTTTGTGGATTTTGGGGGTTTTTTGATTTTGTAGGTTTTAAGGGTTGTGGTGGTGTCGACGGTTGTTCTTTATTTGGTGGTGGAGGTGGAGGGTGGTGGTGAAGACCGGTGCAGGGGAGGCAGTGGGTGGATGGTAATGGTGGTTATGGTGGTGGTGGGAGGTGGCGGCAGGTGAGAGAGAGAGGGGGAGAGAAGAGAGAGAGTGGGAATTTAAAGACAGAGAGAATGCAGTGGCGGTGTGTGTGGTGACGGTGTGCTCTTCCGTCAATCGGAGACCTTACCACAGTCGATCGACTATCACAATGGTGGTTTGCAGGTTCTTGGGGTTAGGGTTCCAGTGGGGGTGGTGGGTTTAATGGTGTTGGTTGTTAATTTGGATTGTTGCAGGTTGGGGTTGGGGTTAGGGTTCCGGTGGGGGTGGGGGTGGGGGTGGGGGTGGGGTGGGGATGGTGGAGACAGTGGTGGTGGTAGTCTGGTAATCTATGGTGGTGGTGGGTCTACAGAAGATGGTGGTGGTGGGTATTTATTTTAAGTTAATTACATAAATTTCTCTAAAAAATGAAATTACAAAAATGCCCACATGTGCCTTGCACATGATCAGTTTTAACCAAAAAATCTAACTGGGTTTGGCCTAAAGGACATAACGTGCAAGATTTGGAAACATTAAGGACAAAACTCATCAATTTTAGAGGTAAAGGACAGCGCCTGAAATTTGGGACAAACATAAAGGACAAAACTTATAATTTACTCTTAAAACTATAATAAAACTTTGAGTAAACCTCAACTTTCATCCCTATCGTTTGCTGGTTTTAACGCTTTAAGTCCAATCACTACTAGAAATTTAGCATTTTCTAACAAGCTTTTCCGTTACAAATGCATAGCAAACTCAGATTTGCTACGCATTTTTAACAAGACCTTGATGTTGGAAAAAACCCCATTGGAAACTTTTTACCACGCATTTACTACGCAACTTGCAACACATTTGCAACAAAAATATGGTGTCGGAAATTTGTGACGCATTTCCTACGCCATTTCTTAATTATTCAGTTTAAAGTTTGGCAACACATTTTTGACGGAATATTATAAAAAATTGCAAAGCTAATATGTGACGGAATATTGAAAAAAAAGTAAAAAAACAAAAAAAAAAACCCAGAAATTCCAGCTTTTTTTTCTAAAAGCTTACAAGAAAAATCACCAAAAACCGTTTTCAATTCAACATATTTCTAACATGGTTAAACCACAAACTAACAAACATTTAACAAAAGTCAAGAATCATCAATCTTCGTGTAAATCGTCATCATCATTTGCTCCAGCAGCATCATTCAAAGCATTCGACCTCTCGATAATCTTTTGTTTCCTCTCTTCATAAGTTAGCTTCTTAAGGTTGTACCTAAATCAATAAACAAAATATAAATCGATATAAAGTCAATAGCAGAGAGGACACACCATATAAGAAAATAAGATACCAAAACCAAAACCAAAGCTTAAATCATAACAGAACTAGTAAAGGTATCCCACGCTTTGCCATGGTATTGCTATTTAGATATAATCATGTTCATCTCCGCAATATCATTATATTTTCCGAAATTACATGTTCAAATATAATTTCACCAGAATATTCAGTAGTATAGTATAGTTTAATTCAACATAACCATCAGATTTGACCTAAAAACACACAATCGACAATTTGAGTCAAATATACAAGAGTTCTATATATTCACGACACAACTCCATTGTAGCATCTTCCAATCTCAGATTCCTAAATTCGATTTCTAAGGATCTCTAGATTTGAAAGTGGCAATGCAATTACACAAGAATATGTTGACCTAAAGAAGGAACAAATAGGTACCTGCAGGAGGTCACAGGCCTTGGTTCTGAAACTGAAAATCACATTACTAGACTATATAAAAAAACGTGAAGCTACTGGACAAGCAGTCAACAAAATTCAGGAAATTTGCAACTAATGAAGCACATGAGATAACAGAGAATCAAAGATAATACATATCATAAGCTATTCATACTCCTAAAACAATTAAAACTGATTCCAGCTCAATATTTTCTCCACAATTTCATGCCGCAAGCAATCAGAAAAATGCTAAATAATCGTAAACAATCTACCAATGAGTCATGATGTAAAACATATTCAAACAATCAACAAATTGAACAAATTAAACAACCAAAAGCAGAAATTGATTTACAGAAACAGCAGCAGCCGGAACACATCAATCAAACAAACAATCTGACCTTAGCGGAACAAGGAGCAGGGGACGTGCACGCGATGTCTGGGAGCCGGAACTGGACACGCCGGAACTTGACTCGCCGGAACTGCATCACATATAATCCCATTTCACATTAGACCCTCTCAATCAGCTAGAGAAAACCAGCAGTTTCCAAAAAAGGAAAACTCACTAAAAGAGATTTATTTACCTTATCCATATTTGGAACCGGTTCTTGAAGCTTCCTTATTCTGTCACTAATCCGAGTCCTCCTAAGCTGTAAAAATCCCAAATTAACTCACAACACTATACCCACTCACTAATCACCTTTACTAAGCCTCTAGCAACAACAAAAAACAATTAACTAGCTAACTACCCTCTCAGCAATACTCCGAGGATGAGTCGCACGCCGCTCTTTGATAGAAAGTAAACAAAAATGTGCTTTGTGAAGTTGTGAAGAGTAGTACTTTCAAGTTCTCTGCCAAGTTTTTGATGTTTTGATACTTGGGTGGCCTTAATGTAACCTTTTGAATACTTTGTGTCTTGGTGCCTACGAGAACATTATTAGTATAAACAACCACTTTGGCTCAGTAAATTGATGTTTGATCCTGTGTTTGGTAGATAGAGGTCACAGAGCTTATCAACTAATCAATAATAGAAGCAATAACAACCTAATATTTCATGTTCATTGTATTTAACATGCTCGACATAATTGTTGGGTTTTAATCTTGACTATTGGTTTTTTATTAGTTTTATTAATAAGTTTTTAGTTGTTTTATTTAGTTGTTGAATAAAGAATAGTGGGTAGAAGGGTTTGACCGATTTAGGAGGAAAATTAAGTTGAAAAGTGAACGTTGGTGATGGTCAACCGGTTCCGTAGGTAGACTGAGTATTTTATTGCTATTTTAGTGGTTCACACGTTGTGTATATAGGCTATATAAAGCCTTTCTCTGATTCAATAAACAGTGTAGCTTTTATTTCCTTTACTCTGAAAATATCTACTGCTCATAATTTCCTTTTAGTTCACATACAAATTTTCGTGAAGTTGCTGCAAGTGAGTTTTGTGTGTATAAATCAAAGGGCTTGATCCAACAATAATTTCATCAAAGCTGCAAGACAGGATCCATAAACCAAATGCAAAAACTAAACGACATGGATGGACAAAACTAAACCTGAATAATGATTACATTTGCATCTAAATATTACTAGTGCGTTAAATAACATGACATTTCCTTTTTGAACCATCGTAAAGATAAATATATGTGTCTGACCGGTGGTTGATGGCGGAGACGTCGCATTTCTCGAATTGCGTATGTGACTGAATGAAGGGGAGGGAGAAGCTAGCTTGTTGTCTATGGATATTAGAGCAACCTATAATGTACATACAATATCTGTAGATGAGAAAATGGTCCCATACCTGCATAAATCAGTGGACTACAGTAATTTTTCTACTGGGTAGATCTAACCTAACACTACTGACACACAATACAATATTCGTAGATGAAAAAGGGTCCCCTGTTTCTTCCCTTTCTGAATTACCACCTATCCTCACTCGGCCCACCTTGTCGGGCACCGAACCAGCCACTTGAAACGACCAGCATCCCGAATTCCCCTGGCTATGACTCAAATACTTCACCAGCTTAACTAACTGTAAATAGGTTAAAATTTAGCTAAACAATCAATGGAACATATATCATCAAACTACAACTACAACAGCAAATAGGTTAAATTTTAGCTAAACAAGAAGCAATCTATAGAAACAAGTAACCAGTAGAGCACACGTCATACGAAACACACATCCATTCTAAGCATTGATTTACACACACTAATAATCACACAAACAGAAGCGTATCTATACAAACGCACATGAAAACGAATAGACAGACACTACCAGCATCTTCGTCATTCTGGCGAGTGTAAGAACGAGAAGCGTAACAGAGTGTCTGAAAGCAAAAGAAGACGGCGTTTTGGAGCAGACGGAGACATCGCCACCGTGCAACCAGTTCTAGAAGATGGAGGTAGAGTAACGTGCGATTTCTCATGCCTGTTGCTCGACATTTTAGCAATGGACGCCATTGATTCTTTGGTCCTCTGTTCTGAAAACCTGGAGATACAAAGTATAGGCCGACACCATGATAAGATAAGAGTGTGCATAGGCATAAACAAATTAGTTGTGAGTGTGAAATTTAGAGAGAGAGAGAAAAGATATTTTACGTTGAAATTACTCCCGCCGACGTTATGAACGGTGGTGGTTGTGAGTGTATCTCCGGCGAGCATTGTTTGGGGGTCCATTTGTGCCCTAAACGATGTTAAATCAGGATCACTTGTAGTTCGTTTGGATATAAACCTCTGACAAATGAGAGTAATGGCATGTTTGGCTAAGCTTTTTGAAACAACTTATTGACTTATTGGCTTTTTGAAAAGTCATAAGCTCTAAAATGGTGTTTGGCAATGAGGGTTTATGTGAGGAGAAAAAGCCAATAAGTCAATAAGTCACTCCATACTGACTTTTCCAAAAAGCTAATAAGTCAATAAGTTGTTTCAAAAAGCTTAGCCAAACATGCCTTAATTGCCATTTGATGGTTTGAGATTAAATATTGGAGTCTGAGCTCACTCTGTTCGTTTGTGCCCTAACTTCTCCATTGTTGCTGACGATTCGAGAGTGAAGGAAAATTTAGAGATGTACGGTACTTGGAATACGGAAGCTAACGACATCAATTCCTCCTATGTTGCCGACGATTCCTCGGCGGATAGAGTTCCGATCAGCATCAATTCCGTCATTGTTGCTGAGGATTCGTCAGCGGATGGAGTTCCGATCTCCATGTTTGCTAATTTGGATCCAATTTGGAGTACTGACAGTTTTAAGATCGGGAATTAGGGTTACCGTTTTGAGATTGGGAATTAGGGTGTGAAGTGTGAACCAAGAGTTTGATTCCGGGGAATGTAAAAAAAAATATTTGGATACTTAAAAAACCATCTGATTCCCCTGTTAGTTAAAATTAAAAATACAATTAATATTATTGTTATCTTGGAACAAGTATGAACAAGTATCGATAGGTTTTCTGTAAATTAATGTGGGGATGGAAAAACTAATTAATAGATGAGGGTTGTTTGTTATAATTGTGCCATAAACTATAACGCATCTGTAACGGAATACCTGAAAATATAATAAGTTAATTGGTTTTCGTAGAAAATGCGTCACAAAGTGGTAATATGTATTTAATAATGGTAAGTTAACTAATTAGTCAATATATTAAAAAACATATCTAACAAATTTACAACCAAACTATGACAAAGTTAGATGTTTTTGGTTTTTGTTACTATTGTGTAGCAAATTTGTTTAAAAAATTGAGGTTTTTTTGTCGTCATAAATGCGTCACAATTTTGTCAAAAATTGTGACGCATTTTTTTTCGTAGCCAAATTCCGTAGTAAAATGACCACTTTTCTAGTAGTGAATAGTTTAAAAGTTACGTTCATCATCCATTAGTTTGCTGATTTTAAAAATGCTACTTGGACATTCTAGATCTAGCACGTAAAACCTACATAATTGCTTTATTACAGAAAGTTAAGAATTGTATTTTGTAAATCGATGGCAATGGGCCAACTGAGTTAAAAGTAACTGGAAAAATGTATTTAAAAGTATAAACATTATAAATTGATTTATATCTGAACAAGAACAACGTAAAAGCATAAATCATTATAAACTATTAATCATTAAGCACATATACAAATTATTAGTTAATATTCTAAGCTGGCATTGTTGAAGTTGCCTTGCACTTTGTCATTGATGATCTTTGTGTTGATTGAGACTACTCACTGAATGCTCTTAACGTGTTAGTTGTTCTTTCTGCTGGCTGCTTAACTATCAATCTATTGATGTTCGGCAATCGGCCAAGGTATAATCTCTATGGTTACTTTATGCATTCCATCTTGCATCTCTGTCTTGATTATATTGCGCCTACTGTAGATGAAGCTCTTTGGTAAACGTATACCTGTAACATAGTGCACCTTCTTCGTCTCCAATTTTGCTTTTCCTTCAATGAACAAAGCGTCATATAGAATATGTGACTTCACGTCCTCAATCTTGATTTCGTCATGTTTAAGAATACACATGCATTCTTTCTCTAGTTAACTCCATTTTCTCGAGTTCACGATTAATATTTATCTGCATTCTTTCTGCAATATCCTCCTTATACATTGTAAGCGAACTAAACGGCTCTGGGCATAATTTTTTGAATAAAGACATTTGAATACACTTCCTAAGAACTGAAAAAATTAAGGGCAAACATGACAGTAGCTTTTTAATGTTATCAAAGAATAATATTTAACAGACAAGGAGGTATCATAGCAACTACCGGAGGTAACCCAAATATCAAAACGGATTCGAAGAGTAAATATGAAATTAGAGATTAAATTTGCGAATTCTCTGCCTTTCACCTTGCGAAGGGTTAACTTGAACATTCCATCTTCCATCTCTCCCCTGAGTACCGTCAACGTTCTTTGGAAGCTTCATGTACCCTGAGTACCTTACTTCATGTGTTTTGCCTTCGATGTTGAGCAAATTGGTTGTTGTACAAAATACTGCCACATCCGCTATTTCTACTCCAGGCATGTGTTAGAAAATTAACCACTGATCAGATCCACTGATCAGTTTAAACCAAACGACTGATCAGTTTAAACCAAACCACTGATCTGAAAAACCACTGACCAGTGTAACCACTGATCAGTTTAACCAAACCACTGATCAAAAGCACTGATCTGGAAAACCACTGATCATTTTAACCACTGACCAGTTTAACCGAACCACTGATCAGTTTAAGTCTGTTCAAACAGTGGCACGTTTGAACAGAACCCACTGATCAGAACAGTGGTTAGAAAAAAAACTGCAATAAGATGAAGAAAAGAAACAGTAAACGTTTGAACCAGGCTTGTGTTTGACACAATTCCCTTAAACAGATTCGTCGTCTGTTCCCAGGGTACGCCGGTTCGAAGCAGCACCGCGCACTGCCGGACCTGAACACTTGCCTGAAAAGAAAAAGGAGAATGCTGTAGAGAGATCGAGAGAAGAGATGATTGCTGGTGTGTAGAACTGTGTTGGTCTGGTCTAGTTTTATAGTCACAGAATTCATAACCGAATTCTGGACATTATTGCAATGAATAGAGAACCGTTTAAAACTGATAATGGTCATTAGTACAGTTTTAAAACTGATAATAAAAACCATTTAAAACAATAATGATCATCATAATACTGAATAATCATTTCAGTTTAAAAACTCATTAAACTAGCCCAACCGTTACAGTTTTTAAAGACTAATTAAAAAATAATTAGTCAGTCTCGAGTGCAAAAACCGTCTCCCGCGAGCCCGGGTTTTTGGAGCTGCATTCGTGTCCGCAGGACGTGCGGGCGTACACGAGTTCAACTAAATCCGGTTCCATTTTTTGCACCCCCCCTGCGCGCGCGGGGGTAGGACTTGTGGTAAAACATGTCATAAGACTTCAAAGGCTTCATTAAGGTTTCACCTTATAAATAGCCTATCTTTTCACTCCCACACCGATGTGGGACAAGGTGAATTACCAACTTGAGACTTTCATTCACACTAAACTTCTAACAATCCCCCACATGAATGGAGGTCGATCTCAGAAACAACATAATTCCTTGTTACATTTCAGCAGTTGAGTTTTGCATACGATAGGTAGGTGTTACCCTTTGAACCTTCGCTCATGAAATGCACTTAGCCCACTAGCTCTGAGTAGAACTCGATGTCTTTGAACTTGTCTGCCGTTTGTGTAGACGACAATGCACTTCACACAAGACTCTCCCTGACAAAGTCAAGTCCTCATAGTTATGTTTGTTATGGTCATGAACATGATGTCTGGTTCTGTGAGAGCCATTAAGTATTGTGCCCCAACAATACCCTTCGAAGCGACCCCACTTCTCTCTCACATAGGTGATTCACTATGTATGTTTACTTTAGTCGAATCATTAAAAGCCATAGGCTTAGCCTCACACTTGTCACTTTTAGGAATGGACTAGGAAGTTTATAACTCTTTATAATAAACTACCTTATTAAATGCGTAGGGTTATCCCCCCACAGTGACCTTGCTTATTCATACAATTAGGTTTTCCTATTGAACTCAATTCTTGGGATCTCCAGTCTATTGAGTTAGGTTTCTATCATATGAACTTCATTTTTCAAGGGCTTCAGTCCCATTCCCACGGACGACTTCTGTACTAACTCTCTACTTAGGCCTTTTGTCAGCGGATCCGCAATATTATCCTTTGACCTCACGTAGTCAACAGTGATAATTCCTGTAGAGATTAGTTGTCGTATCGTATTATGTCTACGTCTGATATGTCTGTTCCTACCATTATACATTGTGCTACGAGCTCTGCCAAGTGCCGATTGGCTATCACAATGTATACAAATGGCCGTTGCCGGCTTAGGCCATCTTGGTATATCCTCAACAAATTGACGTAGCCATTCTGCCTCTTCACCTACTTTATCTAAAGCGATGAACTCAGATTCCATCGTGGATCTAGCAATAACCGTTTGTTTTGATGATTTCCACTATATCGCTGCACCTCCAAGTGTGAATACATACCCACTTGTTGCTCTGGAATCATTCGTGTCAGATATCCAATTTGCATCGCAATGTCCTTCTATAACTGCTGGATATCTGTTATAATGCAACCCGTATTCCCGAGTGTATCTTAAGTAGCGAAGCAACCGAGTGATACAGTTCCAATGCATTGAACTTGGGTTGCTTGTGTATCTACTTAGCTTGCTCACAGCAAATGCTATGTCTGGCATAGTACAACTCATAAGATACATCAAGCTAACAATAATTCTTGAGTATTCCAATTGGTTTACGGGTTCACCTCTATTCTTGGCTAGATGTTGACTTGTGTCAAGTGGAGTTCTAGCTTCATTAGAGTCATTTGCATTGAACTTCTCAAGAATTTTGTCCACATAGTGGGATTGACTTAAAACGAGTCCACTTTGGGTTCGTGTGATTTTGACCCCCAAAATCACATCCGCAAGACCCATGTCTTTCATGTCAAATCTTGCTTTTAGCATGTTCTTTGTAGATTTTATGATTTTGTCATCGCTTCCAGCAATGAGCATATCATCTACATATAGACACAAAATGACATACCCATCAGATGTGTCCTTCACGTACACACACTTGTCACATTCATTGATTTTGAACCCAGCATCAAGCATGACATGATCAAACTTTTGATGCCACTGTTTTGGAGCTTGTTTCAATCCAAACAGGGATTTCACAAGTTTACACACTTTCTTTTCTTGCCCAATAGCTGTGAAGCCTTCGGGTTGCTCCATGTAGATTTCTTCCTCTAGAATTCCATTCAAGAAAGCTGTTTTCACATCCATTTGGTGAACTTCCAAATTTCTAATGGCGGCAATGGCAAGCACCAACCTGATGGATGTTATTCGCGTAACTGGTGAATATGTATCAAAGTAGTCTAAACCTTCTCGCTGTTTATATCCTTTGATCACCAACCTTGCTTTGTACTTATCGATGGTTCCATCTGGTTTCATCTTCTTCTTGAAGATCCATCGATATCCTAGTGGTTTACATCCTTGAGGAAGATCCACTAGTTCCCAGGTATGGTTCTGTAAGATAGAGTCTATCTCACTTTTGATTGCCTCCCTCCACTGAGGTCCTTCTGAGGAATGTACCGCTTGTTGGTACGTTTGAGGTTCATCTTCTACCATATAGGTAAGAAACTCAGGTCCAAAGGATTTTTCAGTCCTTTGTCGTTTACTTTTCCTGATTTCAATTTCCTCAGATTGTTCTCGAGGTTCATCGTTTTCAACTTCACCCTCGGGAACAATTTCCTCAACCGGTCTAAAAGAACTCGGTTCACTTTTATCTAAGCATGGGAACACATGTTCAAACCATGATGCATCCTTAGATTCGATTATGGTGCCTTTGCATATTCCAGGGTTCTTGGAATCATGCACAATAACACGATAAGGACCATAAGGACGGGTGTATCCTATAAATACACAATCCACCGTTTTGGGACCTATTAGTAGCCGCTTAGGTGGTGTGACCACCACCTTAGCTAGACACCCCCACACTTTCAAGGATTTATATGGTGCTTTCTTTCTCATCCATAATTCGTAAGGCATTACATTCTTTTTCTTATTGGGTATCATGTTCAACACATAATTCGCCGATAAGATTGCTTCCCCCACATGTTTTGGTTTACACCAGAACTTATCATCATGGCATTCATCATTTCTTTCAAGGTGCGATTTTTCCGTTCCGCTATGCCATTTGATTGAGGGGAGTAAGGAGCCGTGAGTTCGTGGATGATTCCACTTTTTGCACATACGTCGATAAAAGGTGAAACATATTCACCTCCTCGGTCGCTCCTTACGATTTTGATTTTCTGGTTTAGTTGATTCTCAACTTTGGCTTTGAACAAGATGAACCTGTCAACAGCCTCGTCCTTACTTTTAAGTAAGTACACATAACAATACCTTGTACTATCATCAATGAACGTGATGAAGTACTTGTTCCCACCACGAGTAGGAATTGCTTTAAGATCACACACATCAGTGTGGATCATCTCGAGGGGTTCGGTGATTCGTTCAACCTTTTTGAATGAAGATTTTGTTTGTTTTGCTTCTACGCAAGTTTCACATTTATTAATTCAGTCGATATCGAATGTTGGTATGCAATCAAGTTTGATTAAACGACGAATGGAATTATAATTTACGTGACCTAGTCTACCATGCCAAAGATTAGAAGACTCAATCAAATAAGTAGAACTAGTAGCGTTTTCTTTAATTGCATTCACGACAATTACATTCAGTTTAAACATTCCATTGAGGGCATAACCCTTACCAACATACACACCATTTTTGGTCAACACGACCTTATCCGACTCAATTACCATTTTGAACCCAAACTTGTTCAACTGCCATCCCGACACAAGGTTCTTACGAATTTCGGGAACATACAACACATTGGACAAGGTGAGTTCCTTTCCCGATGTCATCTTCAAAACCACGTTACCCTCGCCTTTTATTTCTGCCGTGGCAGAATTTTCCATGAAAACCTTTTCTCCATTAGTCACCTCCTTGAAGGTGTTGAAAAGGCTTTTGTCAAAGCACACATGTCGGGTAGCCCCCGTATCGACCCACCAATCCTTGTTATTTTGCCCAACTATATTCACTTCCGTGACCAAAATCGAGAGGTCCGTGACCTTGGCAACAAGCTTATCGACTTCATCTACCATGTTCACTTGTTGAGCATTTTCCTTCTTCTTGGGAAGCTTGCATTCGCTAGCCTTGTGGCCTTGCTTTTGACAATTGTAACAAGTTCCAAGGAACTTCTTTTTCCCAACTCCCCCCTTAGGACCAAGGTTGGAGTGTTTCCCATGACTTTTCTTTCCGCCCTTTCAACTGTTTTTTTCCCTTCGAAGATTGCCCATGTTCAACAAGATTGGCCTTCACAGTTTCAGGACCATCAATCCGTTTCAAAGCCAACTTGTTATCTTCTTCAATACGAAGACGAACAACGAGATCTTCAATGGTCATCTCCTTTCGCTTATGCTTGAGATAGTTCTTGAAATCAACCCAACTTGGTGGCAGTTTTTCAATCATTGCCGCAACTTGGAATGTCTCGCTAAGGACCATTCCTTCCGCATGAATATCATGAAGAATAACTTGCAATTCTTGGACTTGGCTCATGACAGTTTTAGCATCTATCATTTTAAAGTCCAAGAACTTAGCCACCACGAATTTCTTAGTGCCCGCATCTTCTGTTTTGTATTTGCGATCCAACGACTCCCATAATTCTTTGGCAGTCTTGGCTTTGCAATACACATTATACAATGTGTCCACTAAACCATTCAAGATAAAGTTGCGGCACAGGAAATCCGAATGATTCCAAGCATGCATCGCGCTCACATTTTGAGCATCCATTTCCCCTTCATCAACATGGGGTTTAGGTTCAGTCAAGAACCTTGCCAGATTCAGCGTGGTCAGATAAAAGAACATCTTTTGCTGCCACTGTTTGAAATTCACACCATTGAATTTCTCTGGTTTTTCAGCATGAGAAACTGCATTAGGCAGCGGTGCAACCAGACTGGTAGTGACAGAAACAGCGGAAGTCATGACCGCAGAAACAGCACTGGTCATGACAGCAGAAACAGCAGTAGTCATCGGCTGGGATTCCATTCTGAAAAGAAAAAAAAATGCAGGAACAAATCAGTAATATAATCTGTTTAAGTTTGTTAGAAAATTAACCACTGATCAGATCCACTGATCAGTTTAAACCAAACGACTGATCAGTTTAAACCAAACCACTGATCTGAAAAACCACTGACCAGTGTAACCACTGATCAGTTTAACCAAACCACTGATTAAAAGCACTGATCTGGAAAACCACTCACTGATCAGTTTAAGTCTGTTCAAACAGTGGCACGTTTGAACAGAACCCACTGATCAGAACAGTGGTTAGAAAAAAAGCTGCAATAAGATGAAGAAAAGAAACAGTAAACGTTTGAACCGGGCTTGTGTTTGACACAATTCCCTTAAACAGATTCGTCGTCTGTTCCCAGGGTACAGCTGTAGAGAGATCGAGAGAAGAGATGATAATCATAATATAATCATTTCAGTTTAAAAACTAGCCCAACCGTTACAGTTTAGTCAGTCTCGAGTGCAAAAACCGTCTCCCGCGAGCCCAGGTTTTCGGAGCTGCATTCGTGTCCGCAGGACGTGCGGGCGTACACGAGTTCAACTAAATCCGGTTCCATTTTTTGCACCCCCCCCTGCGCGCGCGTAGGACTTGTGGTAAAACATGTCATAAGACTTCAAAGGCTTCATTAAGGTTTCACCTTATAAATAGCCTATCTTTTCACTCCCACACCGATGTGGGACAAGGTGAATTACCAACTTGAGACTTTCATTCACACTAAACTTCTAACAGCATGTATATGAATACACATAGGGCCTCATCACTCTCCATCTTCTCCAGTCCGGGAACATGAATGTACGTTGTAGTGTTTCCCTTCAACCGTCGAGTATAACAATGAAGGAATTATGGGCTGCTTGCTCATTTCTTCGAATGCATCTAATGTTTAAACTAATTAAAAAAGTTTTTAAATATAGACAACTAAGGTCATAATATCCACTACTAGAAAAATTGTCATTTTACTACGGAGTTTTGCCAGAAAAAAATGTCACAAATCTGAACAAAATTGTGACGCATTTATAACGACAAAAAGTTCCTTATTTTTGAAACTAATTTGCTACACAATAGTGACAAAAACAAAGAAAAAACAATTAAGAAATGCGTAGGAAATGCGTTGCAAATTTTGCGACACAATATTTTTGTAGGAATTGTGTTAAACTTTACATAGCAATTGTGTAGTAAATAGTTTCCCAACGGAGCTTTTTCCAACATCACGTTTTGTTGCAAATGCGTAACAAATCTGAGTTTGCTACGCATTTGTGACGGAAAAGCTTGTTAAAAAACGCCAATTTTCTAGTAGTAATAGATATCAAGAACGTACCATATTTTGGCATTTTCCTATAACTTCTGATGCCAAACCCATCGAATGTATCAAACTTATGTTGTAAGAAGGTTTCGTGAAATAAACAACTTCTTGTGAAATTCGTAGAAAATGGTCTTGTATGAATCATGTTCTCCAGGTACACCCTTGTTCGTAGAAATGAAGAGTCCTGAAGTCTGCTAAGCAAACGATATACCACAATTCCACGACCCACAGATCTTGTTAAGAGGTTTGAAGCCATTTCGGATCAGAAGCTATTTTTATATCAAGTAATTTACGTTTCGTGATGTCATTTTTTATACTTTATCAGATAAAAGAAAGTAAATTTCATAAGAAAGAAAAAGAAATCTGTAAACTTTTTTCTTCTGAAAGCCTCTGATTTCAAACTTGGCGAACATATCAATGCGAGAGATGCTAAAAACATGCAATCATTCACAATCAAATTTGGTAAAACCTATAATTTATAAAATTGGAAATGAAGGACCACGGAACCACCCATCTATTTATCCTACAGGAAACTAGGTGTGATCAATAACGACTTATATATTAAAAGGTTGGATTGCACATTATTAGACCAAAGTGATGTTTAGTGATATCATCGGGAATTGAAGTGTAACATCGTAGCTTATATAAGTATAAGTATAACCACACATTTTGTAACCCTAGTTGCATCATTGAACTCTAATACAACATTCTTGAAGATAAAAAAGGGAAAAAAGATTATTGGGTAACAACTATTTTTACACTTTATATAGTTTATACACGCCCAACATGCATAAAACTGAGGTGTAAGGCGGGCAAACACAAGGTATTAGTCGTATACACAACCTTGGCCGGGTATTTTAATTTGTTGTCACGACGAAACCGCCATGACATACCAGAAAAAGATGTCGATCGAAAACTATAACAATGAATACTCATAAAGGTTTCAGTAGCACCTACATGGGTACCTATAATTACAAGTTAACAAGACTTTTAAAAAGAGACCCGGGTTCCACCTTTGCATTTTCACAAAAATAGAACGTTTAACCATTTCTAGCACTACTAGAAAATACACTCCTCTTGACACGCGAACAATGACACACGCATATTTTATGACATTCAAAAGCGTATGTCAAGAAAAAAATGTCATGGTTTACAAAATTTAATAAATCTATGACATTCTTTTTTGTGTGTCATGTTTTTAGTGTCATAAAAAAAACAAGATTTATCTTGACACGCAAACAATGACACGCGCTCATTTTATGACATTCAAAAGTGTCTGTCAAGAAAAAAATGTCATGGTTTTACAAAATTCAATATATTTATGACACTTTTTTGTGTGTCATCCTTTTAGTGTCATAAAAAAACAAGATATATCTTGACACGCGAATTTTATGACATTTAAATGCGTGTTAAGAAAAAAATTGTTGTGGTTGTACAAAATTTAATAAATTTATGAAACTGTTTTTGTGTGTCATCTTTTTAACGTCATGGACTCGTATCATCGTTCTGAACAAAAGCCCTAAAAAATCTGTTTGTAAATCGGTAGTTTTTTTTAATCTTAGGCTCAAACAAGTTTGGCGCAAAGCGGTTCGGCTGCGAACCGATTTTAGGGTTGAAAACCCCAATCCACTTAAACTGATTTGGATCGGGTTTAAAACCGGTTTTGCCCAAAAAAAATCATTTTACTGGGTTCAAACCTGTTATGTACAAATCGGTTCATGTTGTAAACCAGCTTAACACATGAGCACGAGGCCAAATCAATTTCGCCTAAACCTTTTTGGCTACCAAATTAGGCACAAGGCACTGAATCGATTCATCGAGCCCAACCCAATTTATATGTACACCTCTACTACAATCTAACTTTAAACCTAGTATGACCTAATTTGCATCATGATCCATTATGAGTATCATTCGTATTAAGGAACAACTTCAAATTGATGACTCAAAAGTTGAAATTGATATAGTATGACTCACTAAAATCAAATACACCTTTAAAAAACTAGTGTGACCCAATAAAGTCACTATGATCCATTAAGAGTTATAATGACTATTAAGGCCTAATATAGTCAATTGAGATGCGTTTGATCAATAATTGTTCATTGTGATCTAGTATAACTCACTACAAGCTAGCCCACCCCTTACATGATCCAATAAAGTCTTGTATGGTTGTTAAAAGCTACAATTACTGTCAAGGCTTATTATGGGAGTTAATTGCCCGGATGGTCCCTGTGGTTTTACGTTTTTTCACGTTTAGTCCCCACCTTTCGGAAATAGCAGGTATGCTCCCTATGGTTTGTCATTTTGTTACTCGGCTAGTCCCCTGACATTTACTCAGGGGACTATTCGAGTAACAAAATGACAAACCATAGGGAGCATACTTGATATTTGCAAACTAACTGACATCTACTCAGGGGACTATCCGAGTAACAAAATAACAAACTACAGGGAGCATACCTGCTATTTTCAAAAGATGGGGACTAAACGTGAAAAAACATGAAACCACAGGGACCATCCGGGCAATTAACTCCTTATTACGGTTTATTAAAACATATATGATCTATTGTTGCCTATTATTATCTTGTATGATTCTGTTGGCCATTCAAAAACATTATCTAGGGCATGTTTGGCTTAGCTTATTTTCAACTTTTGAAAAGTCATTTTGGCCAAAATAAGTCAGGAATTCCTGACTTTTGACAAATCCCTCTCACATTAGAAGAAAAGCCAAACACTTTCAAAAGGACTTTTGCCCTTCAAAAGTCCTTTTACCCTCAAAATAAGGAACCCCAAACACCCTCCTAGTATGATTCGTTATAACTCAACCTACCCATTTAAGACGTAATACAAATCAGTAAAGTCCATCATGGTCCATTAAGAACTAAATGACTTTTGCATATTACAATCTAATCCGACTTACCATAACCCAATTCCACCCTCATGAAATACTAAAACCATCATTATCAACTAATATTTATTTGTAACAATTTAAAATTATCATTATCAATCATGTGATATATCACAGTAAAAATTTATCTAATAACATTTTACAATTTAAATATATCAATCATTTAAAAAAATTTACATTTCATGATTTTTAATTTATCTATATTTTTTAGCAATATTGGCCAGAAAACTCAACATTTTCGTCTCAAACCTCTTTGTAACCTTAAATCGGACCTTTAGAAACTTATTTCTAGCAAAAAATGTTTTTCCGGCGACCAGAGACTAACGACATTAGGGTTTTTTTTAGTCAGGGTCCATTGGAGGCCAATATATTAATAGTTGGGACGACCATTTGTTATTTTTTTAAGTTGGAACTCTTAACGGCCAACAACAAATAGTTAGGATTATTAAAATTCAATATTCTTTTTTTAATAGTTTTACTTTTAATATTTTTTAGTTAGAATGTGTACTTAATTAATATATTAGTTTTATAAAAAAAATTATAATATTGTGATTTCCTAAAATTTAATCCTTCTTTCTTATTTTTTTTACTTTCCCTCAAAATGAATTTCCCTCCCTCCCTTATTTTCCCCAAATTTTGATTTCCCTCTCCTCAAAATTGAGCGCTCACATTTACGGTGTTATCGATTCCCTCATTCAACCATTTTAGCCCTAAGATCGGCCGATCGGAGTTTGATTTGTTTCCGTTAATGATTCAAGTAAGCCTTCTTGTGGTTTTCTTTGATGCCGGAGAAGATGTCCATAACCCTCTTGGGCATCATCTATGTTCGATTTCTGTTAGACATACATACATGTCTACGCATGCCCTTTGGTGTCTGTATGTTTTTTATTCCCTTTGTGATCATCCTTTTTTCTTTTTTTAGTTTGGATGGTTTTATGCAAACATACATGATTTTGTTGTTGAGTTTGTAGAATTAGAGTTAGGGTATTAATGTAACGTTGATGAAGTTTCCTTATACTTTGGTAAAATTATTTGCTGATTTGTAATATGTTTTTGAGGATATAATTTTGACTTGGATGTTAGAGGTTTGACTATTAATTTTCAGAATTGGTGTTGAGTTTTAGTGATTTTAAGAATGTAATTAACTTTGTAATGATTGCTTCAAGTTTATAATTGGCGACCCATTGCTTCTAATTGAGGGGTTTGCAACTTTTCACTTTGTGATTTCGATCCACTTTGAGATTTTGTATTAAACAAGCTACTTTTCGCTTTGGGATTTTGATACAAACCTGTGGATTGGCCCATATTTTGTGTGAAGCTCCAGCTGGGTATTTGACCCGTTTAATTATTAGTGGGAATGAGTTTTGGGGGGAACAGTTTTAGGAGCAAGTAGTGGGGCAGTTAGTTCTAATCTTTATTAATATCTCTGTCTCATTTAGATTAGGGGTCGATGTTTATTTTATAAAAATTAGGGTTTTTACCTTTAAATTGGAGACATAATCCTTCTCGAATTGGATTACTATCTATGAATTCCATTGTTCATTTATTTTGATTTTCTGGGTTCTATCAATTGTCAAAGTGGTTTGCAAGTTAATTTTTATATACCTTACATCAGTAAAAAGTTGCAAATTGACACTATGGGTCAACCTAATTGAATTTGTCGGTATATGGCTTATCTGAAATCCAGGGCCGGCCCAAGCCCAAGTCAAATGAGGCTTGGGCCTTGGGCCACCAAAACTATAGGGCCTCCACGATTTGATGAAACCATAGTCCATTTATAAAAGCTTTAGGGTGTGGGTTATCAACAGATTGATGGTTGGTAGTGTAGTGGTTTTGTGTATGTATGGATGTTGGTGAGACCCGGGTTTGAATCCCTGTTTCACCATTTTCTTCCATTTTTTTTTCTTGTTTTTAAATTTTAACACAATCTTTCAAATAATTACACTTGGGCCCTTCAAGTTTAACTTTCAATTACATACGTTTTTTTGGAAAAAATGCCACAAGCTTTTACTTCGCCATAGGCCACCAAAATGGTTGAGCCGGCCCTGCTGAAATCTAGACGATTTTGTCGGTATGAACTGTTATCGAGGCGTATGAAATCTAGACGATTTTGTCGGTATGAATAGCTATGTGTGATTTATTAAACTGTAACAATGACTTCGTTACATGTTTAGAACCTAGGTAGTTAAAGGCGCAGAGGTGAGCCTAAACGCGCGACCAAGAGAAGTAATGTGTAAAGCGTAAAAAAACTATTTATTGCTGTTTTTGACATGTTTAATGCTGGTTTAAACTGTTTTTTTTGGCTTGTTTAGTGGTCGTGGTGTTGGATGGTGGTAGGGACAGTGGCGATCTGTTCGGTCAGAGAGTTACCAAAAGTAGAAAGTTTGAGAGTGACATGGGTATTTATAGAGTTACCCAAAGAGGAAAGTGTGGGTCGGTCGGATGGCATCTCGCTCGGGTGACTTATCCGGTCGGATGACATATGGCACCAGATCAAGTGTCAGCCCGGTCGGATGGTTTATCCGGCCGGATAGCACTTGGTTCGGGTGTTTGGCGCGACGATTTTTGAGGTTTCAATTTCGATTGCGAGCGATGCGATGCGATAGATTTTTCTAGTCAAATTACTTTTAATCCCAACTACTCATATCTAGCGCTGTCTCTTCTCCACTAGTTATCATAGTTCGATTTCGATTGAGTTCGATTGCGTTTCGATTGCGTTTCGAGTTCGATTGCGTTTCGATTGATTCCCACATAACTAAACATGCACAAGTAACACGTAAGGCACACACACACGTATAACAATATCCAAAGTGCATATTTCGAGTTGTGATTCGATTTGATTAGCATAGTTCGAGTATAGTTTTGGTTAACTTTATCGCATTGTTACTTCCTATAGTTCACAGTCATAAGTCGATTTAATAGCGAATAACACACATAGATTACTGCGATTATTGACAATTACTTCACATAATACAGCTAAAATAATTAAATAAAAGAAATCTTCTACAAGTCAAGTCGCGCGATCAGTCGTTGATCTTACGCGGCCCGCGTTAGTTTAAACGAGGTCTTACGCGGCCCGCCTTAACTTAAGAAATCAACGAAGTCAGTTTTGAGCCTTGATACCGCCCGCGTGAAGGTTGAGGTGGGTCCTACGCGGCTTGACCCGGTCAGGAGCCGCGGGACAGGAACCCGTGGTATTTAATTGATGCGACAGCGGAAGATTTTATCAGGATCTTTTAAAACTTGAAATGCCCGATTATTTTATTTCATAATTCGGGATAAACCCCGTAGTTTACAATAGAGGAATTTTACTAGGAAATTCCCTGATTTGTTAAAACATGTTTATTCATTTTAACTGAGCCACCTCTTCAAGCTTGTTAGTGCTCCGTAGCACGTTTTCCTTGATTTACAGCAGGTCGCCTGAAACATGTTTTAAAAAAATATTTTTGTCAGCGGGGAAATACTGGTGAATCATTCATTTTGACAAAATGACACATAGTTATAATTTACAGCATAAGAGCGATTACAATAGCTTCTATCTTATTTTTATCTGGCGCCGTGTCACCTGGTGACGATGGTCATACCACTATTGGGTCTTTCCCCAAGTTGTGACGTTTATCACTGTTAGGATTTATTAGCCTAACCGTGAGAAATTAGTAATGTGGACAATACCCTACTAGCCAGTGATTTAAGATAACCACGACTTAATCCTTGTAATTATAACATTTGAAAATGGAGTATTGCAAAACATTTGATAAAAAGAGAATGACTCACATTGCAGATTTAATACGGCAGAGTCTAGCCTACTGATTAGCCTTGTTAACCTAATTCAAATAACAATGCACACGAACTAGGTCAGTAACTAATACAGCATTTACGATAACTCACGAGATTAAAACCTTCACAATGAATGACAAAGTGCGATACTTAAACATCCATCGGATTTACGACGAATGACAAAGGATAACCCTAATTTGGGCAGCACATAAACATCCATTGGATAGTTTTCATCGATCGGAGATTGAATCGTAGTAGCGATCGAGTTATTACCCTGTTATCGCGGCGGAATTCGAGATTGTGTGTGTTTTTATAGTATACAGACTATAACTCAGCGTACGAATTGAGTTTTTACGTCGAACCAATGCAGGAAATCAAGTCCCACACCCCTCTATTTATATCTGAAAAACAGTCCCCCTCGCGTGGCGCGAGGGGCACCACCCTACCATAGGGTAGCCCCGTGTCCTGATAGCTTGGCTGAGTTGGTCGTTTGGTTAAATTCGATTTACACGTAAAACTGTCTAGATAATACTAACGAGAATTTACCCCCCCTGAGTTTTAGGGGCCCTGATCCTGATTCCGTTTGTTCTGAAAATTTTAGGGTTTATGCAGGATTACTTGGGGGTCTCAATTAGGATTTCCTTTTGTTTAAAATAAAATAATAAATAGGACTTTTGATGAGAGTTGTTACATCCTCTCCACCTTAATAAAAATCTCATCCTCGAGATTTACTGGAATAAGTGAGGATATTTCCGCTTCATTTCTGATTCCAGCTCTCAAGTGTATTCAGGTCCTCTCTTTGAATCCCACTTGATTTTGACCAACACTAGTCGTTTGTGCTTGAGAAATTTGATCTTTCGGTCTTCTATTTGAAGTGGTTTTTCTACGAACTTTAACTTTTCATTTACCTCTACATCTTGAAGAGATACTACCAAGGATTCGTCCGATAAACATTTCTTGAGATTGGATACATGAAATACGTCATGTACTCCAGCTAGTTCTTCTGGTAGTTGTAAGAGATAAGCAATTGGTCCTATACGTTGGATCACTGAAAATGGTCCTACGTATCGTGGACTTAGCTTTCCTTTCTTACCGAAACGAACTAATCCTTTCCAAGGAGAAACTTTTAAAAGTACCTTATCTCCGATTCGAAATTCCAATGGCTTGCGTCGATTATCAGCATAACTCTTTTGACGATCTCGAGCTGTCTTTAGTCTTTCCTTGATTTGAGTAATCTTGTCGGTAGTTTCTTGTACTATTTCAGGACCTGATAACTGATTTTCTCCTATTTCTGCCCAGCAAACTGGAGTTCTGCATTTTCGCCCATACAGTGCCTCGAATGGGGCAGTTTCAATGCTTGAATGATAACTATTGTTATAGGAGAATTCAATTAAAGGTAAGTGGTCGTCCCGATTTCCACCAAAATCTATCACACATGCTCAAAGCATGTCTTCCAGGGTTTGTATCGTCCTTTCACTTTGTCCATCAGTCTAGGGATGGTATGCAATGCTTAAATTTAGTCGGGTTCCCATTGCTTCCTGGAAACTTGTCCAGAAATGGGAAGTGAAATGACTATCCCTATCCGATACAATGGAGAGTGGAACTCCATGTAAGGATACTACTTCGTCTACATACAACTTGGCTAACCTTTCCATGCTAAAGGTTTCCTTCATGGGTAGAAAATGAGCTGACTTGGTTAATCGATCCACAATTACCCAAATCGCGTCATTACCTTTTCTGGTTTTGGGTAACTTAGTAACAAAGTCCATTGTTATGAGTTCTCATTTCCATACAGGCATTTCTAGTTGTTGAAGTAGACCCGAAGGTTTCTGGTGTTCCGCCTTAACTTGTGAACAAGTAAGACACTTAGAAACATATCTAGCTATGTCCTTTTTCATTCTTATCCACCATAAATTATTTCTTAAATCTTGGTACATTTTATTGTTTCCTGGATGCATGGTATACCTAGATTTATGAGCTTCTTCTAAAATTTTATCTCTTAATTCTCCTTGCTTAGGTACCCAAATCCTTTTCTTATGGAATCTCCAAATTCCATCAGCTCCTTGCTCCAATTCCTTTATTCTTCCTTTCATTCCTTCAACGTCATTTTTGATTGCTGTTTCTTGAACATTCTTTAGTTGTTCCATTAAATCTAACTGTAGATTTAATCTAAAAGCACGAACCCGTCGTTGTTTCTCATGATACTTATGACTTAAGGCATCTGCAACTACATTTGCTTTTCCTTCGTGATACTGAATATCACAGTCGTAGTCGCTTAGGATTTCCATCCATCTTCTTTGCCTCATGTTTAATTCTTTTTGCCCAAATATGTACTTTAAACTCTTATGATCCGTATAGACAGTAAACTTACTTCCATACAGATAATGTCTCCAAATCTTAAGGGCAAAAATTATAGCTCCTAACTCTAAATCATGAGTCGTATAGTTTTCCTCGTGCTTTTTCAATTGTCTTGATGCATACGCAATTACCTTTTTGCGTTGCATTAGCACACATCCTAATCCTAGCTTTGAAGCATCATAGTAAACTTCAAAATCTTTTGTTACTTCTGGTAAGGCTAGAATTGGGGCATTGGTTAACTTTTGCTTCAAAATCCTAAAGTCGTCTTCTTGCCTTGGTCCCCATTCAAACTTAACTGTTTTACAGGTTAGCTTAGTTAATGGTACAGCTATCTTGGAAAAATCCTTAATGAATCGTCTATAGTATCCGGCTAACCCTAGAAAACTTCTAATTTCTATGGCTGATTACGGAACCTTCCATTTGGTGATTGCTTCTATCTTAGCAGGATCTACGTGAATACCCTCGTGATTCACCATGTGACCTAAAAATTGCACTTCTTGCAGCCAAAATTCACACTTCGAGAATTTGGCGTAAAGCTTTTCTTTTCTTAACAATGTTAAGAGTGCATGTAGGTGCTGACAGTGCTCTTCCTGACTTTTGGAATAAATAAGTATATCATCGATGAAGACAATTACAAATTTATCCAAATACGGTTTACAGATTCTATCCATCATGTCCATGAATGCTGCAGGTGCATTCGTTAGTCCGAAGGGCATGACTGTAAATTCGTAATGACCATACCTAGTTCTGAAAGCAGTTTTAGGTATGTCTTCTTCTTGTACCTTCAATTGATGATATCCAGAGCGTAAATCTATCTTAGAAAAATATATAGCTCCTTGCAATTGATCAAAAAGATCATCAATCCTAGGTAATGGGTATCGATTCTTAATTGTAACCTTATTCAGTTCTCTATAATCGATACACATTCGCATCGAACCATCTTTCTTTTTCACAAACAACACTGGCGCTCCCCACGGGGATGAACTAGGTTGTATAAATCCTTTACTTAGTAATTCATCTAATTGTTTCTTCAGTTCTAACATTTCTGTGGGTGCCAACCGATAAGGTGCCTTAGCTATCGGTGTAGTTCCAGGAATTAGATGAATCCTAAATTCTACCTCCCTATCCGGTGGTAATCCTGGTAACTCTTCTGGGAATACATCTGGGTATTCAGACACTACAGGAATTTCCTTAAGTTCCTTACCCTTAGTGCTAATGATTACCGAAATCATATACACTATTCCTTGTTTCCTTTCATAACTAGCAACTTTCATTACTGAAATGAACTTCATGGGTTTTCGCGGCTTATCTCCTGTAACCATGATTACTTCTCCGGTAGGTGCCTGAATTTCTATAGAGTTCTTATCACAAAGGATTCGAGCATGGTTGGCTACTAACCAATCCATTCCTAACACAACATCGAACCCAGCTAAATTCATTGGTAATAGGGTTGCATGAAATTTATGACCTGAAAGTTTTATATTTTCTTTTTGTAAAACCTTATCTATGTTAACAGAATTCCCATCTGCCATTTCGACTGTAAAAATCTGCCTAAGGTTGGTTAAGGGTAAGTTAAGAGCTTGGCAGAATGTAGTATTTATAAAACTTGGGTTTGCACCAGAGTCAAATAATACTTTTGCATAAACGTTGTGAACTAGGAACATACCAGCTATTACGTCAAGAATTAGTTCGGCTTCCTGCGTAGTAAGTTGAAAAGCTCTTACGTTCTTCTTTGTAGTTCCTTCTGCAGGTTTGGCTTTGTTATCTGCTGGTTTGACTAGTTTTGGGCAATCTGGTCTAAAGTGTCCAGCTTCTCCACAGTTGTAGCAAACTGTTGCTTTCTTCTTTCTGCAATCTTCTTCCTGATGCCCTGGAATTTTGCAGAAATTGCAATATCCCTTGCATCTTCCAAAATGCTTTCTTTTACAGGTATTGCAAAATGGAACAGTGGAAGATTGTCCGGTCCCCCTTCTTTTAAAATTACTACGGTTACCCACACGAAATCCTTGGGTAATCTTTTGGGCTACTTCCTTCTTCCGGTTTTCTTCACTTGTGCGAACCAGCTCGTCAGTTAGGGTGTTAGCTAATTCCACAGCATCGTCAATAGTGCGAGGTCTCGCAGCTTTAACGATATTATGGATTTCGCCAATCAATCCCCAAATATAGCGGGAAATGAGCACCGGTTCTGGCGAAGCCAGGGTTGGTACCATTCTTGCATATTCGAAGAATGTCGAAGTATATCCTCGACAATCTACACCCATCATCCGATGGTTCAAGAACTTATTTTTCATTTGTTCCTTTTTATATTCGGGACAAAATTTTCTTTCCATTATCTGCTTAAATTCTTCCCAACTCATGGCATAGGCCATATTTCTTCCTTTGGCTTGAAGTACTGTATTCCACCATTCTAGCGCCCCTTCTTTGAAAAGATGCGACGCATACATGACCTTGTCTTCTTCGGCACATTTACTTATCATAATTACTGCTTCGGTTTTCTCCAACCAACGCAGTGCTGCAGTCGCCCCTTCATTACCTGCAAATTCAGCTAGTTTACAAGCAAGAAATTCTTTGTAAGTGCAACCAGGCGTTGCAGCTTTCATTTTCTTAGGGAGTGGGGTCTGCCGTGGATCATTATCGTGGTTAGTATGATTGCCACCTCCGTTTACGCTATTACTGAAGTTATCTTCATGAGTACGTTTGCTAGGAATAATTTGTTGAGGTTCAACAGGTTTCTGGGCAGCAACAAGGATTGCTGGAATAGCATTGGCTATTCCTTGAGCAACGACATTTTCGATATCTTGCCTAGTCATGAATTGATCTTCCTGGTGTTGCTCAGATTGGTTAACCTCGTTAATTGGTTCATTATTAGCGTTTTCCATCTGATAATTAATATATATAAATTATTAGCATAAAATAAATAATAGCTATATGTAATTTAATTACACAATTTCATAACACATGTTTAGTCAAAATTGTTGATTTCTCAACTGCCATTTTTATATATTATAATATGCATCAATACACACCGTTATCTTACAAAAGTTTTATTTATAGGTTATTTACAGACTTATTTTATTATTACTATTACTATTATACAATCACAGCTTCACAACCATCCTATCCCTAGGCACCTTAGAAGCGACGTTCCCTCTCGTCTTATTTCCAGGAGATCTGTTCTCCTATTCCCCGGATTCTATTCCCCGCATCCATCAACTCTTCGCCAAAATGGCGGAGTTCAGCTAAGTTTTCATTGCTCATTGGTGGGTTTGGTGCAGGTTCTGGGTCGAACTGAGGGGAAAAGGTATAAGGGTTATTTAGGAGGTTTTGAAACTGCCATTCGATGGTCCACCACTCGTCCATTTCTCCTAAAGGTTGGGTATGGATTAAAGGTTCTGGGATGGCTGGTTCCAAATTTATTGGAAGTTGAGTTTCGGCAGGATAAGGGTAAAGGTTATTATTGATAGGTCTAATGATATCACAGCTTACCAATATGCGATCCAACTCCTCTTGTAATGGCAACTCCTCGACTTGTTTAGAACTTTCCCCAATTTCCATTTCTACTTGCCTAGAACCTTCCCCGATCATAATTCATTTTCCTTTATCTATGGGATTCTCTATTTTGGGAATCTTTCTAGTTGCTGGTTTCCTCCTGCGTACACGCCTCCAACCTACGAATCTTCTCCTTTTCTTAGGTTTTGATTTCTCCGGAGATGGATCTCGAAATTCCATAGGTTCCTCTACATCGGGTAAGTAACCAATAAAGTCTTTGTAAACTTCTACTTTCACTGGATAGAGATTGAGACTCTGAAGGGCTTCAGATAACTCATTCATGTTGTTTAGCATATATGCAAAATGCACACAAAATGCTAAGTTAAAATTTTATAATAAAATTTCACAGATAAACATTCAAATATTATTGCATACCGTGTGACTAATTTAATACAAAGGACTACTGACAATTAAAACATACTAGGGTTTATTGTAACTTATTTATTTACTGGGTAAAGTTTTCCGTTTAGAGTTTCTGGATTGTAGATAATATGGATGCTAGAACTGGGTCAGGGTATTTAGAATTTTGCTTTTACTGCTACGATGGCTAACATATAGAGATCTGCCCATTTTTCATCTAATTCGTCTTCCCATGGTGGGTTATTGCCTATTTTATGGGTCTCCTTAGGTATCATTACTTCTTTTGGTTGTGGTTTCTTTCTTTTCTCCTGACTTTTCCTAATAATCAAACTTCTTTTATTAGGAGAACGTGGTTCCACAAACTGTGCCTTACGGACAAATATTCCTTCCTCAGTATCTGTTGGATATTTTGAGGATGAAGTTCCTTTTTCTTTCGGTGAAGTATCTAATTTATGATAGATATCCGAAAGTTTTTGCTTACCCATACTGTAAACAAATATTTAAATAATGAAATAAAAATGGCAATCAATAAAATTAAGTATTTTCTAAATACTTAATTGGCTTAAATCAGTGGCTCTGAAGCCACCTTTTCCTGTCACGGCCCCACCCCCGGTTTGACCTGGTCATGAGCCGCGGGACAGGAACCCGTGGTATTTAATTGATGCGACAGCGGAAGATTTTATCAGGATCTTTTAAAACTTGAAATGCCCGATTATTTTATTTCATAATTCGGGATAAACCCCGTAGTTTACAATAGAGGAATTTTACTAGGAAATTCCCTGATTTGTTAAAACATGTTTATTCATTTTAACTGAGCCACCTCTTCAAGCTTGTTAGTGCTCCGTAGCACGTTTTCCTTGATTTACAGCAGGTCTCCTGAAACATGTTTTAAAAAAATATTTTTGTCAGCGGGGAAATACTGGTGAATCATTCATTTTGACAAAATGACACATAGTTATAATTTACAGCATAAGAGCGATTACAATGGCTTCTATCTTATTTTTATCTGGCACCGTGTCACCTGGTGACGATGGTCATACCACTATTGGGTCTTTCCCCAAGTAGTGACGTTTATCACTGTTAGGATTTATTAGCCTAACCGTGAGAAATTAGTAATGTGCACAATACCCCACTAGCCAGTGATTTAAGATAACCACGACTTAATCCCTGTAATTATAACATTTGAAAATGGAGTATTGTAAAACATTTGATAAAAAGAGAATGACTCACATTGCAGATTTAATACGGGCAGAGTCTAGCCTACTGATTAGCTTTGTTAACCTAATTCAAATAACAATGCACACGAACTAGGTCAGTAACTAATACAGCATTTACGATAACTCACGAGATTAAAACCTTCACAACGAATGACAAAGTGCGATACTTAAACATCCATCGGATTTACGACGAATGACAAAGCATAACCCTAATTTGGGCAGCACTTAAACATCCATTGGATAGTTTTCATCGATCAGACATTGAATCGTAGTAGCGATCGAGTTATTACCCTGTTATCGCGGCGGAATTCGAGATTGTGTGTGTTTTTATAGTATACAGACTATAACTCAGCGTACGAATTGAGTTTTTACGTCAAACCAACGCAGGAAATCAAGTCCCACACCCCTCTATTTATATCTGAAAAACAGTCCCCCTTGCGTGGCGCAAGGGGCTGTCGCGTGGCGCGAGGGGCACCACCCTACCATAGGGTAGCCCCGTGTCCTGATAGCTTGGCTGAGTTGGTCGTTTGGTTAAATTCGATTTACACGTAAAACTGTCTAGATAATACTAACGGGAATTTACCCCATGAGTTTTAGGGGCCCTGATCCTGATTCCGATTGTTCTGAAAATTTTAGGGTTTATGCAGGATTACTTGGGGGTCTCAATTAGGATTTCCTTTTGTTTAAAATAAAATAATAAATATGACTTTTAATGAGAGTTGTTACATTCGTCCATAAAGTGCTTCGAATGGTGCAGCATTAATACTTGTGTGATAACTATTATTATATGAAAATTCTATTAAAGGTAAGTGATCGTCCCAATTACCTCCGAAATCAATTACACAAGCTCTAAGCATGTCCTCCATTGTCTGAATTGTTCTTTCGCTTTGTCCGTCTGTTTGAGGATGATAAGTTGTGCTTAGATTTAACTTGGTTCCCATAGCTTTTTGGAAACTTGACCAAAAATGAGAGGTAAATCGACTATCTCTATCAGAAACAATTGATAAAGGTATTCCATGTAAAGAAACAATTTCATTTACATATAACTTAGCTAGCTGTTCCATACTGAAAGTTTCATTCATTGGTAAGAAATGGGCTGACTTGGTTAGCCTATATACAATCACCCAGATTGTATCATTACCTTTCTTTGTTTTGGGTAATTTAATAACAAAATCCATTGTTATTAATTCCCATTTCCATACTGGCATTTCTAATTGCTGTAACAAACCTGAGGGTTTCTGGTGTTCAGCTTTGACTTGTGAACAAGTTAAACATTTAGAAACATAGGCTGCTATGTCCTTTTTTATTCCTATCCACCAGAAATTCTTTCTTAAATCTTGATACATCTTGTCATTTCCTGGATGCATCGTATACTTAGATTTATGGGCTTTTTCTAATATACGATGACGTAGGTTTCCTAATTTAGGTATCCACATTCTCTTTTCATGGAATCTCCAAATTCCATCGGTTCCTTGTTCTAATTCTTTTAGCATACCTTTTAATTTTTCAGTATCATCCTTGATTACTGATTCTTGTGCTTCTCTTATCTGATTATTTAAATCTACTTGTAGATTTAATTTAAGAGAACGTACCCTTTTTGGCTTTTCATGATACTTTCGGCTTAAAGCATCTGCCACTACATTTGCTTTTCCTTCATGATATTGGATATCACAGTCATAATCGCTGAGCATCTCCATCCAGCGTCTTTGTCTCATATTCAACTCCTTTTGCTTGAAAATATACCCTAAACTCTTATGATCAGTGAATATAGTAAACTTACTACCATAAAGGTATTGTCTCCAAATTTTAAGAGAAAACATTATAGCTCCTAATTCTAAATCATGGGTTGAATAATTCTCTTCATGATTCTTAATTTGTCTTGATGCATAAGCTATAACCTTTTGTCGTTGCATCAATACACATCCATAACCTAATTTGGAAGCGTCACAATAGACTACAAAATCTTCAGTTCCTTCTGGTAACGCTAATATGGGTGTATGGGTTAATTTATGCTTAAGGGTTCTAAATGCTTCTTCTTGTTTTGGTCCCCATTCAAACTTAATGGATTTAAAGGTTAGCTTAGTTAAAGGAATGGCTATTCTAGAAAAATCTTGAATAAATCTTCTATAATAACCGGCCAATCCTAAGAAACTTCTAACCTCGGTTGGTGATTCAGGGGTTTTCCATTTGATAATTGCCTCGATCTTTGTTGGATCTACATGAATTCCTTCATGATTGACTAGGTGTCCAAGAAATTGTACCTGTTCTAACCAAAACTCGCACTTGGAAAATTTAGCGTAAAGCTTTTCCTTTGTTAATAAACTTAAAAGTGCGTGCAAATGCTTTGCATGATCCTCCTTATTCTTAGAATAAATGAGAATATCATCTATAAAAACAATTATGAATTTATCCAAATATGGCTTACATATTCGGTTCATCATGTCCATAAATGCGGCTGGGGCATTGGTTAAACCAAATGGCATGACCGTAAATTCATAATGACCATACCTTGTTCTAAATGCGGTCTTAGGAATGTCCTCTTCCTATACCTTTAATTGATGATATCCTGACCTTAAATCGATTTTTGAGAAAAATCGAGCTCCTTGCAGTTGATCGAACAGATCATCTATTCTCGGTAATGGGTACCGATTCTTAATCGTGACTTTGTTCAATTCACGGTAGTCAATGCACATACGCATTGATCCGTCCTTCTTTTTAACAAACAGTATTGGCGCTCCCCATGGCGACGGACTTGGTTGTATAAATCTTTTCTCCAACAATTCGTCTAATTGTTTCTTCAATTCTTGCATATCTGCAGGTGCCAAACGGTAAGGTGCTTTGGCAATCGGTGTTGTTCCTGGTATTAAATGGATTCTGAATTCAACTTCTCTATCTGGAGGTTGCCCTGACAATTCTTCTGGAAATACATCTGAAAACTGTGACACTAGTGGAATATCTTTTAAATCCTTTCCTTTAGTGTTAGTGATTATAGAAATCAAATACACTAATGATCCTTTTCTTATATTACTTGCAGTTTTCATCACAGAGATGAATTTTGTGGATCTAGATGGTTTATCTCCTTTTATTGTGATCATTTTACCTTTTGGTGAATTTACTTGAATTGACTTTTGATCACATAAAATACTGGCTTTGTTGGCTATTAATCAATCCATTCCTAAAACAACATCAAATCCTGCCAGATTCATGGGATACAGGTTTGCAATAAATTTCTGATTTAAAATTTCTATTCTTGCTCCCTGCAAGATTTCAGAAATCTTAACGGTTTCTCTATTAGCTGTCTCTACTAGACATTCTTGTGGTAGTTTAGTTAATGACTGATTTAGAAATTTGCAAAATGATGTATTAATAAAACTTTGGTTCGCACCAGAGTCAAATAATACTTTAGCAAAAATATCATTAACTAAAAACGTACCAGTTATGACATCTGGAATCATCTTGGCTTCATCTGCAGTCAGAACAAATGCTCTAGCATTTTGAGTATTCTTGTTGTTTGTAGCTGGAGCTAATTTTGGACAATTTGACTTAATATGACCTTGTTCTCCGCAGTTGTAACATATCCTGTTATTAGCTTTCTTCCTGCAATTTTCTTCCTTGTGTCCCGATATTTTGCAAAAGTTACAGTATATGGAGCATTTTAATGAATCCTTCCTTTTGCAATTCTTACAGTAAGGTGTAGAGGTAGAACCTATATTTTTCCCACGATTAGAATTTCCAGAACGAAATTCTTGTGTGAGCTTCTGGGTTAGGTTCCTCCTTTGATCTTCTTCTCGGGTACGGACTAATTCGTCTGTCAAGGTATTTGCTAGTTCTACAGCTTCTTCTATGGTTTGAGGTCTAGCTGCCTTGACTACATGTCTTATCTCTCCGATTAATCCCCAAATATAACGGGAGATTAACATTGGTTCTGGTGAAGCAAGAGTTGGCACTATTCTAGCATATTCGAAGAATAATTTAGTGTATCCCTTACTATCCACACCAGTCATCCTAAGGTTTAGGAATTTGTTAGCTATCTGCTCCTTCTCATTGGGTGGGCAGAATTTCCTTTCTACCTTGTTCTTAAATTCTTCCCATTCCATACTGTAAGTTCTATCACTTCCTCTTGATTGGAGGATAGTGTTCCACCATTCCAGTGCTGAATTCTTACATAGATTAGAAGCAAACAGTATCTTATCTTCTTCAGCACACTTGCTTATTCTTAAGACTGCCTCAGTTTTCTCTATCCAGCGTAGGGTTGCAATGGCTCCTTCGTTGCCTGAGAATTCCATTGGTTTACAAGACCAGAATTCTTTGTAAGAACAACCGTAAGACACGGTTCTTCTCCTTTTGGGAATGGGCAATTGAAGTACAGGTCCATTGTTCACGCTGTTTTCGGGTTCGATGGGTCGCTTACTGCTATGCTTATTTTTATTGTTCGCATTTTGAATCGTTTGAATAATAAATGGCATGGCATCTATGATTCCTTGAGCCACTATATGTTGAACAACACTATTATCTATTTGGTTTCCATTGTTATTGATGCTTGGATTCTCATTAACCACGTTAATGTTACTCTGGTTATCGTTATTCAGATTTCCTTGATTTCCTTCGTCGACCATCTGAATTTTAAACATTTACCCCATATTAATATCACAAGATAATATTTAATATAGTTAATCACTTGACATGCAATCTATCCAAAAACGTCGATCATTGCGACTTTTACTCTATTTTCTATATACTATTATGCATCTATTACACACTAGTACTGAAATGAAATTACAATACCAACAGAAATAGAATTACACTAATAGTAATAGGCATCCGTACACACATATTTTATTTTATTATTATTATTACTATTACCATTCCCACCATTTCATTCACGGATATGGATTCATCCAAAAATCCATATTGCGCTCATCGTATTTCCATACGAGACGCTCTCCCACCTGTCTCATTCTCTCACTGCTTTCTAAAATTTCCTCCCCAAAAGTCCTAAGTTCTTGCACGTTTTCTGCACTCATTGGGGGTGCAGGTTCTAGGACTGGGTTTGGAATCTGGGGTGCGGGTTCCTGATATGGGAGTGAAAATGCCTGAAATCGGTAAGGATCTTTTAAGATTTCCCTAATGTAGTTATCATGGCAATAGGGATCTAAAGGGTCCATACCTGGATAGGCTCCTATGTTCTGTATAGGTGTGTCTTCATGAATCGGGTAACGTTGCACATAGTCCCTAACGTCATCCCACCAAGGATCGTAATTTGGGTCTAGGGGATTTGGTGCTGGTACCCTAAGGATTTCCTCTGGGTTGAAGTCATGCATTTCCACTTGGTTTTCAGGGTTTTCTATCTCCATTGGTTGGTCAGGGATTTGCAATTTTGGTTGGGGTGCTATTGTTTGCTCCAGATTAGGGTCAGCAGCAGTTGTGGCTAGGATATGGAAATTGGCTAGGCTTCTATTAAGCATATCCTGTGTACGGGCATCTGTCTTTTTCTTAGCAGCTGCTAGAACTCTTTGCTGTTGCAACTTTCGCATTCTTTTCCTACGTGCAAACGCTTCCTTACTGAACCATCCTCGTTTCTTATGAGGGAATGGCTCTTCTGACTGAGCTTTAAAGGCAAACATCCCTTCTTCCTGATCAGCAGAATACCCAGAAAGGGCAGGCTGTGAAGAGGTACCTTCACTCCTAGGTGAATCAGACAACTGACGACACATGTCTGAGGGTCCTTGATCACTCATACTGTAAACTAACAAATAGTCAAATAACACATAACAAATAAATATAGTTATGCACATATTTCCATAATTTATTTCCTAACATAAAATTTAGAATTTAAGTGTCAGCAAATCACTTCTTTGGCTTAGACCAGTGGCTAGGCTCTGATACCACCTTCTGTCGCAACCCCCGATCCCTTATCTGTCCCGGGAACGGGCGGACGCGAAATCAGAGTTTTGGTGGTATCAACTTATTAATTTGGCAGCGGAAATTACATCAGGACCATAGTTAGGAAATGTTTATCAGAGTAAAACCACCATATTTAATATTAATAATCACATGGGCAAAACCCAAGTTTCTTATTACAATACATTTATAGAGATAAACCCTATTTTATTGAATTTAAAACATCGTCTTTTAGGTAACTTTTATAGCCACATTTTTCCCAAGCCTTCAGTGCTCTTCAGCTGGTTTTTTACTAATTGGCTGTCACATTGTGTTACCTGAAACGTGTTTTAAAAACATTTGTCAGTGGGAAATACTGGTGAGTGAGTCCCAGTTTAATCAAGAAACATTTTATCAATTAAAACAGTATTGAGAGCGATCACATTGTTTATTTCTACACAATTACTCATTCAGTACTGTCAATCCTGACTTGTGGGTCATATTACACATTGGCTAACTCTTTGTCCAATGGTAACGTACTGTCATCCCCGACTTACTACTCGCAGTAGTAAATTTTTGTATATAAAACCCCAACATACCGGCAGTAATTGAAGAACTACAAAGACTCAATCACCGCTTAATCACATTATAAAACATTTAAGGTTTTGGAAAATATTACAAAAAGGTTATCAAAAAGAGGATAAACTCACATTGCTATCTTAGACTTCGCGTAAGGGTTTCCTGGGAATTATCTATAATTTACACAAATGTACATAGGTTAGTATCATAAGCCTTTGAAAATATTAATGATACCCTCCCCGAGACGGTATTCCAACAACTACGTCGGGCAGAACCACGACAGTTGTTACAGAACCCTAAATCAATCGGGCAGCGTATCTAGTATGAAACTGGGGTTATAATACTTACAACGGAGTAGAACCTCCCTAATTAGAGTGTATTATACTTGAATATAAATCCTATAACTTCAGAAATTCGAGACACAGAAAGGAAATGAACGATTTGGTTTGAAAGCCCGAGGCCTCCTTATATAGTGCCTGATTCTGACTCTCACGCGGCCCGCGTAAGAGTAAGTAGGGGCTTACGCGGCCCGCGTACTAGCCCGGGTAGGGTTTAGGTGATCCGAGTCATTGCCTAGACTTGCCACGATGTCGACACGTGTCGGCCTCTGGTGTAGCTGCGTTGTTGATCTTACGCGGCCCGCGTTAGTTTAAACGAGGTCTTACGCGGCCCGCCTTAACTTAAGAAATCAACGAAGTCAGTTTTGAGCCTTGATACCGCCCGCGTGAAGGTTGAGGTGGGTCCAAGCGGCCCGCCTCAGCTTAAAAATCAGATTTTAAATTTTATTTTTAATGCTATAAGATATTTCGGGCTTGGTTTTCACATATGGGGTGTATTTAAAGACATATTGGGACATTTTAAAATATAATAGGGTGTCGGAAATATTCGAGAGTGTCGGTTTTACTAAGGGTTGTTACAGATTAGTCTCTCAAAGACGGAGTATCTCTATTGTAACTTCAATGGTGTTGGTGACTACGAGGACACTCAGATCACTATTGAAGACCAAGCAGTCCCACAGGTAACTAAGTTTAATTACTTAGGACCGTTTGTTCAAAGGGATGGAGAGATAGATAGTGACGTAGCCCACCGCATCCAGGCTGGCTGGTGTAAGTGGAGAGCAACTTCTGGGGTGTTGTGTGACAAGCGGTTCGCAACTAAATTAAAAGGGGAATTTTATAGGGTTGCAGTTAGACCTGCTTTATTGTATGGAACAGAGTGTTGGGCCATCAAAAAGGCACATGCGCGCAAGATGGAGGTTGCAGAGATAAGGATGCTGAGGTGGATGTGTGGACACACAAGACTAGATCGGATAAGAAATGAGGTTTTCAAGGAAAGGGTGGGAGTAGCTAGTATATCGGAGAAGATTAAAGAAGGGAGATTGAGATGTTTTGCGCATGTGAAGAGAAGGCGGACTAAAACGCCAGTTAGAGAAGTGGAAAACTTCATTGTGGAGGGGAGAAGAAGTAGATGCAGGCCTAAATTAAATTGTGATGAGCGGTCTAGAAATGATTTTATAGAATTGCATCTCTCTGAGGACATTATACAGGATACGGATTCGTGGAGACATAAGATTAAGGTAGCGAACTATTAAGGGATGACGTATAGGTAGCCTAGTTTTTGGTTAAGGGTGGAATTAGCATATGATTGTCTTTAGGTAACATGCGCATTGGTTGTTTTATGATGCTATAAATATTTATGTAGTATATGCTCACTCCTGTTGCTATTTGGTAGTTTTATTTCACTATGGTACCCGTCTTTTCTGCTTGTATCATGATAGTACTGAGTTCGAGATCGGTGGTCTCCAAATTACGAACAAAGAACGATTGTAAAACTAAAACTGAAAGTAAATATAAGAGAATATTTTTTTGCAACTTTTTCTTCTTAACTTTTCAAATGCAGGTACAATGTATTAAATATGCAGGGAACAGAGGTTCATGCATGCGATAAATCTGGAAACGTGGATGCAGTAATAAAGGAACATGGTTAACCAATGAAAACATGGACCTACATCTATATGCATGCAATAAACCAACAGAAACGTGCAAAATGTGAAGACATCAAAATAAACGTGCAGGTGGTAACGGTACGGTACGTCATGCTCCAAACACGCAATCGGGTCAAGGTGGTTGGTTCGTATTAATACCCACCCCTTTAAAACGGGTCGTGTCCTCATGACCCACAGTTGTCGAAATTGTACCGGTCCATGGTGGATCGGTTTGAGGCTCGAAAAGCAAGAATTGTGGCGTTTTGCAACGGTGTCCCGGCTGGAACTTTTCGTCGCAGTTGAAACAAAGGCCGGCGGCGCGCTTCGCTTGCATCTCCGCTTGAGTAAGGCGTTTGATTGGAAGAGATGATGCGGATTGTGGGGACGAAACAGATCCAATAGTAGAATCAATTACCCCGGCAGTGAGCTTGTCTTCAATTAAACGAGCTAATCCGTACGTTTGATGCAACGTGTGAGGATGATGGATTGCTAGTTCGCTTTGAATGTCCGGTTTAAGTCCGGAGATGAAACAATTCTTTAGTGTCTCGGGAGATAAACCGATGACCCGGTTAGCGAGTCGTTCAAACTCAGTTTGATACATGGCAACGGTGGCAGTTTGCTGGAGTTTGAAAAGAGTCGCCTGGTGATTCTCGTAGGAAGAAGGACCAAATCGGAGTTCCAAAGCTCTTGAAAATTCCGGCCAAGTTCCGAGTAACCTGTTGTTCGAGAGATACTTGTACCAACTTAGTGCGTCACCGGTGAAATAGAACACGGCTAAGTAAAGTCGTTGAACATCCGGAACCGAGTAGTAGGTAAAGTAGTTATTTGCTTGGAAGAGCCAATCCAGTGGGTTCGAACCATCAAACATGGGAAGGGTAATCTTCGGTGGTTTGGGGGTGTGGTTGGCAGGAGGTAGTGGTGGCGGTGGTGGTGGAGGGGGCGGAGTGTTCGACCCGGAAGAACTAGGTCGGTTCAGATTGGGGCGAAGAAGGGTAGCAATTAGGTTGTTGGTTTGCTCGTACTGAGCCGCCAATTGTTTGATTATGATATCCAGATGAGCCTTGTGTTGCTCTTGACCGGAAACCATCTGGTTGGTGGCGGCGGTGTTGGAGGTGATCAACTTGTTGACGGAGTCGGCGAGGGTGGTAAGCAATTCATCAGTGGAAGGGTTGTCGGAGGAGGTGTCACGACGGGGCGGCATGGCGGAAGGTGAAGACGAAGAATGAAAGCACCAATTGATAGTACCGAGTTCGAGATCGGTGGTCTCCAAATTACGAACAAAGAACGATTGTAAAACTAAAACTGAAAGTAAATATAAGAGAATAATTTTTTGCAACTTTTCTTCTTAACTTTTCAAATGCAGGTACAATGTATTTAAATATGCAGGGAACAGAGGTTCATGCATGCGATAAATCTGGAAACGTGGATGCAGTAATAAAGGAACATGGTTAACCAATGAAAATATGGACCTACATCTATATGCATGCAATAAACCAACAGAAACGTGCAAAATGTGAAGACATCAAAATAAACGTGCAGGTGGTAACGGTACGGTACGTCATGCTCCAAACACGCAATCGGGTCAAGGTGGTTGGTTCGTATCATATCACGTCTGTTTAGTCGTATGATTTTGTCTTTGAGCCGGGTGTCTTTCTGGAAGCAGCCTCTCTACCACCGAGGGATAGAGGTAATGTTTATCTATATCTCACTCTTCTCTAACTCTACCACCAGCTCTGCTATTGTTGGGATACACTGGGTATGGTTGTTATTGTATTATTTGTTTGTAATTCCAAGAAAAGCTACACACTACGAAACTAATATATCTTGTGACTGTACCATTCGCACACCCTAAAAGTCAATTCCAACCATACGTTGTTGATTTAAAGTTGAATTCTTACAAACAATTATTTATTCGGTTCATTTCAAAGAAATTGTTTTTGTCAAACTAGAAGTATACCATAGCTAGATTAGCCACCAACTACGAATAGCAGATAAATTAATGACAGCTAGATTACCCACCAACTACGAGTAGCAGATAAATTAGTGACATTTATACCATACGGTATGGAGGGGTATAAAGAATGAGTGTTATTCAACATGTGAATACTACGTCATCTCAATAATCAAGGCTTTACTACAAAAAAGTTTCCAAAGGTCCGTAATAGGTTACAAAGAGGTTGGGGCTAAAATGTTAATTTTTCCCGTGAAAAATGAGTTTTCCGGTGAAAAACATTTTTCCGGCGATCGGAGACTAACGATATCAGGGTTCTTTTAGTCAGGTTTCGTTGGAGGCCAATATATTAATAGTTGGGACTGTTAACAGTTATTTTTTAAATCAGAATTAATGGAAACGGAGAATAATTAAAATTATTAAAATCCAATATTACTTTTAAATATTTCCAAACCAAACATTTTTTTTAATACAGACTAGGTCCATTTACACCAACTATCCAAGAACAAGTACAAGTCTATCATAGATATAATGTAACTGTATCTATATAATATAATAGAAGTTAGCAAGAGAGTAAAGGAACCACCACTCTCTCAGAGTTGCAGTAAAAAAAATGTGCACGTTAGAAAAACGCGGTAACATTTACATCCTAACCCTAACCGGCGACGATGAGCACCGCTTAAACCCCACGCTACTCGACTCAATAACCGCCGCACTCCACCGCATCCGATCCGAAACAACCACCACTCCCTCCGCCCTAATCACCACCGGACACGGCAAATACTTCTCCAACGGATACGACCTCGCGTGGTCCCAATCCGATCCAACCCGCCAAATCCTCATGTCCTCCAAACTCCGGTCACTCGTCCGAGACCTAATCTCGCTCCCGATGCCTACAATCGCCGCCGTAACCGGCCACGCCTCCGCCGGCGGCTTTATTCTGGCGCAGGCTCACGATTACGTTCTGATGAGAAAAGATAGAGGGTTTATTTACATGAGTGAGTTGGATATTAAGCTTGTGGTGCCGGATTGGTTCGTGAAGCTGTTGAAGAATAAGATCGGATCTCCGGCGGCGTTGCGTGATGTTGTGTTGAGAGCTGAGAAGGTGACTGCGGAGGTGGCGGTGGCGAAGGGGATTATATACTCGGCGCATGATAGCGCGGAGGAGACGGTTGCAGCGGCGGTTAGGGTTGCGGAGGAGTTGGTTAAGAGGAAATGGGATGGAGAGGTGTACGGTCGGAATCGGAGGGTTTTGTATGGTGATGTGTTGCCGGCGTTGGAGTTTGATGAGACTGTTGAGGATGTGAAACATGCGAATATTGGGCCGTCTAGACTTTAGTTAGTTATTCTTATTTGTAATAATTAATATTGAAATTGTTGGCATGTTTTATCTTTTTTATTATTGTTATATGTGTTATGTGATATGAATTTGTAGCCTGTGTGTGGCGTCTATTTGTATATGTACTATGGACCATTCCTTGCTTCGTGACGGACCCTCGCTTCGGCGACTGAAAGGTTTGTCCTACATCTTCATCCTCAATTTGAATCTTCAAGTAAATGTCAGTCATGTATTGCTTTTGTTATTGTTTAATGCAGCCTAGTAAGGTGTTGGACATGTTTAATTAAGTTAGGATTTGTTTTCGTTGAATGTAGCATTGTAATAGTCTTGATTTCATTTTTTTTTTTTTTTTTTGTGTTGCTCCACATGTTTTAATTAAGGTGCTGAGACAAATCAAGTGAAAACGATTCATTCGATTAAAATTCGAACTGAGCACAAGCATCACTTTTGTGCTCGGTTTTGCAAAATCGATCCGAACCGATCTGGTCGGTTGTAATTCAATCCGAGCATGAGCAGACACTCGCTCGGATTGGATCGTTTCATGAAAACCCTAACTATGGTGATGAACCACTAGTGTGTTGGTTCTAGATTGAATAATATATGTTGATCTTTCAAAAAAAAAAGTCCTATTTCTGTTTTACTGTACTTGAGTCTCTTATGCCATTTTGTCATTTTGTGACGGGCGTGACGTTGTGGCATTTTTATGTCACTAAAGGACATTTTTCTTGTGGTTGTTGTATATTTAAGGACATGTTTCTTGTGGTTGTTGTATATTTAAGATCATAAATTTATCTAATAAATATTTAATTTGTGTGGATATCAAATCAAACTAAAAAATGATACTGTACTTTAAAAATTAAAAATAATAATAATAATGCCTCTAGAATACCTACATTTTCAACATAATTCTTATGAATGAAAAAAGTAAATCTTAGATTACAGGAGTCATGAGAGTAAAGGTAAAGCTCCCATCATGTCATGTCACGTAAGTGCCACTTAAATCATGTAGGTTTTGCCCTCCATTTTAAAAAACATGGAATGGTCTTGGGGTATGAAGGGACTTTGAAAATAAAATCAACTTTCAAAGAAATTAAGGGGCAACACCCAAGGTGAACATGAGGCGGGACGTGAAGGGGCTCCCATCTTCCATCTTCACGCTACCACTTCGTGTGATCTTAGATTTGAATTGTGAGTATTTAACTTGTCTTTTGGATTGGTATATGAGTTTAAATTCCGTATTTTTTTTTGTGACAAAACGATTTGAGTTTTTTCTTTTGATGTTAAACATTTCACAATCATATAATGGAGTTATTGACATGTATTGGCGTATTTATAAAATAAAAGCCTTCCTGAATATACAAAAATTGACATTAAACAGGCGTAATAAACTATTATTTTTTCAATTTCTAGTTTCATCTAGCTTTGATGCGTCGATTTATAAGCAAATGTCGAACTCGCGTGTTACATATTTTCAGTTTCTCCTTTGGGAATCGATCTTTTCTTACCATTCGTCTTGATATTGTGTATTTGCGTCATGATCGTAACACCCGGTTTAACTTTGTGATATTATATATACGGAAGTTAATATTTATTTTATTTATATAGCCTAGTTAAAAAGTATACCTAGCTATGAATATAGTTGATTAATGTGGTTATTGATTGAATTATGATACAAACTACCTATACTATATGTGTATATATATTAAATTAATGTATAAAAAGTTTTTTGTTTTCTTCGATCCCTTTTTATTTCAAATTTGTGATTGCCCAACCCGTGTTTTCCCAACATCTTGGTCCAATAGCAATTCATGTGGGCTGCTCTGCCGATTTTATTCAAGCCCGCCGTTTGTTCCTTGATTTATTTAGCCCATAATAATCAATTTCTCCAATTATACGACCGCTTAACATCAGCGGTAGTATAATTTTTTTTTTGCAAATTTAACGTTTTTTTTCCGATTTTGCTGCTCCTATAGAATTTGTTTTTTAAACATTACCCTTATAATTATTTTTTAGATCCGCCATTGAATTGACACATACTCTTTTAAATATTTAGATAAATCTCGCTCCAGATTTACACACTTATTACAAAACATAAAATAATAGTAGTGTGTTTTAGTTGTACAGGAATGTTCTTCATTATCGACTCTTTGACGATCTTAACCAAAATTTAAAATTTTCCATTAAACACCTTGTAGATCTTTAGACCATCTCTTTACCCCTTTTGACTTAAACCACATTTGTTGTTTTGACTTTTCAATTACTCCAGATTCGAGAGTTTCGACACTGGAAAAAGGGAAATACAACATTTTTTAAGAGAGGTTTAAACACTTTTTTAATAAGATGCAAAAACACAAGATGCAAACGATCAAATCTCCTATAAAATATGTATAACATAAAATTTGAAAAAGATTACAACCAACACAATAACGGTGAAATTACATAAAATACCTACACCATCATTAAAATCAGATATTCCATTCCTCTTAAATAAGTTAGCTATGCTTATAAAATTAACTGAATACTACAACAATCACCTTAAATTTTGTGTGTGTCACTTTTATGTTAAAGTTTGTCATGGTACGAAATCATAATCAAATAAGAGTATAAGACAACTAACTGAATAACTAAAAAGATTTAACAAAAAAATGGTCCAACTTGGTTACCTACCTGACCGACCCATACTCAACCACCAGACGTGCCCTAGCTTCAAGCAAGCTCACCCCATGGACCTTGCTGAATTAAATTGTAGGTTCCATCCGCTTCTAATAGATTTCAATAGAGTCACTGTTAGCTTTTGCTTTTGACAAGATGCCCTAGTCCTTTGGGTAGTGTAAGCATTTTGTAAGCAAAAAATCTAGATATTAAACGCCCAACATTAGTTACAGTGCTCACTATTACGGATCCCACAACGACAGCTCCAGCTGAAGCAATGTTGTTGCAGAGGTACAATTTCCTTTTTTTTAAAATGTGCGGGATTCCTACTCTTAGAAGGCTTCTTCGCCTGTGCCATTCTAAGAGTTTTCATTTACTCCAGTATAAAGTTATATCAAGATCAATAATTTATTTCTGATCACCAATAATATTTTTTGAACTAAGGTTTATATAAGTCCGGCACATCATGACTTTTCTGTATATAACATATAGGCAAAACAGTTCTCATCTACCGAACGAAACCATTAGAGTTTATGAATCTCAATCCGGTCTTGAAAAGATGACATATGCCGGGGATGTTCTTTTTAATACAGTAGATATGTTTAAATTTAAGATACTACTAATCGTATAGTTCAATATATACATATTGCATTTTTAATTTTCTAAAAGGTGTTATGTAACATGATATCTAACATGTAAATAAAACATTTAAAAATGTATATGATATTTTAGGCAGCACTCAAAATTCTAATCTCATTGTATGTGGTACTAAGACCGGGTGTAGTGGTTAAGAAAAATAATGCCCCCACCATGGGGCATTATTCGACACGTGTCATCCCAGTCAGCATTGGACATTATGGCAAAAGTGGTGTAGTGGGACATTATTCCAATAACGCCCATACAATCAATAAATAATAATTATTTTTTATAGAGAAAAGGATTTAAAAAAAAAAAGAAACTAAACTATGTCAGAGTATGTTATGTTAGTCAAACTTACTTGGACCACTCCCATTGGTCTTCCATTGGTCACATGCAAACCACTTCAGCGTTTTCTTAAAAACGCCAGCATGCATTTTTTTCAAATATAACGCCGGATAACGCCGGCTGTAATGGGGGTGGGGGCGTTTTGGGGCGTTTTTTTTCAATTTTTTTTTAAAATACCGCCCCACTACGGTTGGTCTAAGAACTAATTTTACTATCCTTTAATCTTAAACTCATTTACCACTGGCAGTCTGGCACCCAATTAAACGAATTTGATGTGACAGAAAACTATGGTTACACTTTTTTTCAAACTTGATTTTACATGCTTAATAATATACTCCCTCCGTCCCATTAAAAATGTCATATTTTGAATTTTCAAAGTCTTTATTTATAGGGTAAATTACACTTTTCGTCCTTTATGTTTGTATCACATTGCAATGGATAGCCTTTAACTTTAATAATTATAGTTACAGTCCTTTTTTTGTAAAACTCGTTACACCATAGGTCCTTTAGCACTAACCAGATTAAAATTCTCAGTTAAGTCTATTCACTTAAGGGTATTATTGTCATTTCATGCTTTTAATTAAATTGTTTCTTAATAATAAAATAAAAAGATTACATATATACATCATCTTCCCTAATCCTCAACCCTAAATCACTATCATCCTACCACCATGGACCCCCACCCCCACTATCTTCCCCAGTTCCACGAAATTACAATTTATGAAAACAAAAACAGAGCTCAATACGTAAAAAATTGAGCAAAATTACGTAACCTTCCATAGAAAAAAAAAAACAAATTACATTCCAGAACCATCCAACGAAAAAATCAAGCAACGAAAATTCTCCAGAACCATCCAACGAAAAAATAAAGCAAATTCGAGGCATAAAAATTCAAAAAAAATATACAAATTCAACGAAAAAACCATAGCAAATTCAACAAAAAAAAAAACAAATAATCTCAGATTCCACATGGCAACCAATTTCAAACCAAATACACGTCAAAAACCTCTAGAATCCTCCAGAACCATCCAAAATACAATAAAATAGAAACCTGAAGTTAAAAGCTCTGATTGGCTGCAATGGCGGACTGTAACACACGACACAAACTCCCAAAAAATTCCTTAGCGGAAACGACAAATGGGTTCAGATTTGAAGCTTCCAAAACATGAAATTGAAGACTTTGAAGGAACAGAGAAACCCTAAAAATGAGGGATGCGTGTGTGTTTATGTGAGAGATGGTTGAGTTGAGATAGGGTTTCATGGTGTTCAGTGTTCTAGGGTTGCGGAATTTGGGAAGATGAAGCTGATGAACTCCGACACACACTCCTGCACCGTCTCCTTCGCTTCCTTCGATATCTTCAGATCTAGTGGTGGGTTGGTGGTTGTTGGTGGGTGGTGGAGTTTTGATGCTGATGACTGCTGGTTTGTTGAGAGAGAAAGAGTTCAAAGTGTGGGAGAGTGAGAATGAAAGAGAGAGGGTAATTATATTTCATCTTATTTTTTTATTTATATTATAAATAACCAAGTAAAAAGACTAAACTGCCCTTAAGTGAATAAACTTAACTGAAAATTTTAACCTTGTTAGTGCTAAAAGACAAAAGATGTACTGAATTTTCCTAATAAAGGACTGTGACTGTAATTATTAAAGTTAAAGGTTATCCATTGCAATGTGATACAAACATAAAGGACGAAAAGTGTAATTTACCCTTATTTATAAACTTTGACCTTAAATAATTTTGTTTGTGTTAGATTATACTTGATGAAAGTTATATGATTTGAGTGTGTTTTACAAATGTTTTTATCGGGTTAATTTTTATCAAGTTTTATGTAACACAAAAAATATATAATTAAAGTCAAAATTTATAAATAAAGACTTTGAAAATTCAAAATAGAGTGAATTGCAAGTTTTGTCCTTTATCTTTAGGCCACTTTGCAGGTTTTGTCCTTTATATTTAAATTTGACGAGTTTTGTCCTTTATGTTTAAAAAGCAAACACGTTTTACCCTTTGGGCCTTAAAATCAAGCACGTTTTGTCCTTAAAAATCAAGCACGTTTTGCCCCAAAGGGTAAAACGTGCTTGATTTTTAAACATAAAGGACAAAACTCGTCAAATTTAAACATAAAGGACAAAACCTGCAAAGTGGCCTAAAGATAAAGGACAAAACTTGCAATTCACTCTTCAAAATAAGACACATTTAATGGGACGAAGGGAGTATTTATTTATTAGTTTTTACAATATTATAAAAATAAAACAAAAAGGCAACTTTTCTTTGAGAATAAACAGAAGAAAATGAAATGAAATGAGTGAGAACTTTCCTTTCCGTTGGTAGAAAACCAAACTCGGTTTGTGGGTTAGTTTATGCAGTTGCTGACCAAGTGGTTACCACGTGGCATGTTCCTATTGGTTAATAATCACACGTACTTTTTTTTTTTTTTTGAACGGATCACACGTACTTTACACGCGGAAAAACCAACTTCTTGAACATCTCTCTTTTATTTTCGGTTTACCCCCTCAATTTTGAAGAGCTTACACAAATTGCCAAGTAGACCTTTTTTCTGTTTAGGAAAATTTACGTTTCACTCCCCTTTATTCATTAAGAATTTAAGACCATTCAGACTAAGTGTAGTGGGGCGACTCCCCACCCCAAGTCGCCCCAAGTCGCCTGGAACACCGCCCCCGGGGGCGACTTGGGGGGTGACCCCCTCTTGCCCGTCTCCTTCTCGTCGCCCATTTCAAATGTTTGATTTCCAATATAGCCGTTGCCAACGGTTATGTTGGCTAAGCTTATTTTATTTTATTTTTTAATAATCCTACCTTTATAAAATACCCCATATCAAACACATTTTTACCACAATTTTCTCTCAAACTCATCAAAATTTATACCAATTTTCTCTCAAACTCATCAAAATTTATACCAATCTTCTATCAACTCATCAAAATGTATCCCCACAACAACCCTCCTTTCAACCAAAATACACAATCTTCCAATCCACAACCCGATCTGACGGACCCAAACGTTTTAAATAACCCCGCTTTTTACGCCTATTTCAATAATATGCACGTTGCTAGCCCGCAAGTATACTACAACAATACGCCCATACCGCAACATATGGGGTTCACCACTTGGAACACACAACAACCCGGTGGTTTTCAAAACGTTGGAGGATCGAGCCAACAAAATGGTATAAATTTTTTAGATATTTTTTTTGCAAAGAATATGTTTATTATTTTTTTTTTAACTTTGTTTGTATTCCATCTAGTGGTTGATTTAGGTGACGAAGAAGTTCCGGAGACCCAGTTCGATGTCGGTCAAAAAAAGAAACGTTCGCACAAGAGGAAAACAACGGGTGAAGAACGCTTGAAAACCAAACCGATACCATGGACTTCCAACGAGGAAATGAGCTTGTCCAAGGCTTGGCTAGAAATAACCGAAGACCCGAAGTGTAGTAACTATCAAAAGGAAAAAACATATTGGTCTCGTATTTACAACCTTTTCCTCAAGTTGGAAGGTCAAGAAGATGGATACCGTGATGCCGATGGTGTCGGCGCGAAGTGGCGTAAAATGCGTCCTTTGATTCAAAGTTTCAACCAAATATACACTCGCCTAAGTAACTCGCGTGTGCGCCAAAGTGGTTCCGACGATGCGATGCTCCAAGCAAACGCCCAAAATGAATACCGAGGCGAACACAATAAGGCGTTTCCTTATCTTGCTATTTGGTTAATTTTAAGAAGGAGTTCGAAATTTAACACAGTCATCGCCTTCGATCCATTTAAAACTCGTGGCCAACCGTCGGCTAAGCGGTCAAAAACCTCATCCTCAAACGACCAATAAAGTACCGGTTCGGACGCTCGGTGCCAAATAAATCTCAACGACATTGAGGAAGACAACGAAGAGCCACATGAAGAGGCCGAACCGTATCAACCACCACAACGACCAGTTGGCCGAGATAGGGCCAAAAAAGCCGCCCAAACGTCTTCTAGCGGTGCACGAATCGACTACACCGAAACGTTCGAAAAAGTGACCAATAAGTTAGACGGGTTGTTGCAAACGAGCCAACAACGGATCAACTTAAAAAAAGAACACGGGGACCGAAAGCTAAAGCTGAAAGAAAGTCGTCAAAAAGCACTTGATTTGCAAATATTAACAACCGACACGACAAACCTTACTGGAACCGAGCTCGCTTTAGCCGAGCAAATGAAGCAAGAAATTCGAGAAAAATATAACCTTTGTTGAAGTAATTTATTTATTTTGGTTGAAGTAATTTTTTTTTTTAGTTGATGTATTTTTTTATTTTGGTTGAAGTATTTTTTTTTTAGTTGATGTATTTTTTTTATTTTGGTTGAAGTAATTTTTTTTTTTAGTTGATGTATTTTTTTTATTTTGGTTGAAGTAATTTTTTTTTTTAGTTGATGTATTTTTTTATTTTGGTTGAAGTAAAAAAAGACTTTTATAAAAAATAGGATTTTTTTTATATCTTTTACATAAAAAAGACAAAATAAATGGGTGCCACGTGTCGCAAGACGCCCCACCCAGCAAGGTTGCCCCACTACCCCTTTTTTGGTCAGAATCCTCTTATGTGACGTGGCGCCACGTGTCGCAAGACGCCCACTCAACAGGTTGCCCCACTACACTCAGTCTCAAAAGATAAGATTAAGTTCTTAACATATAATAAATAAATTAAAGAAAGAGACTTTCATAAATTAAACAAAGCAGGGACTTTCATAGCTGTTGCGTGCAGATCAATCTATCAACTTGCTCCCTATATAAACATTTTTTTGTACTAATATCTTCACTCACATCGCATTCCGGCAAAAACCTCCGACTAGCTGGCCCCCGGCAAACTCGTAAGAAATCAAATAGTTTTGTTAATTGATTTGTCAACTTTTTCCTTGCATTTTGATCCATATATGTAATATGTAGATACATACAGTGATACACACACATTTAGTTTAGTGTGTTGTTTTTGGATTTAGTATATCCTATAAATATTAACGCTTTAAACTGGTGCAGAATCTATATCTCCTTCCTTCGTCGATTAGATACCCGGTTTGAACAACTCCTCTTTTAATTCTTTTTATTTCAATAAAGCTTATATATTATGTAGTTTTTTATTTTCTTCCATTTTCTAGTTGTGTAGACCTGGTCTATATATATGAATTGTTTTACATTTGATGATCTGTATTTATTTATTTAATTCATCCATTAATTCATTGTTTATATGATATTAATTGATATGGAATGGGGATAGCAATTCTAATTCATTTATATTATTTGGATGTTTTTTTTTTAAATCTTATGTTGATTAATATCTTTATTGTAATTTCATTAGTCGGTTTGATTTATCTAATAGTTTTAACTAAAACAAGGGGTCCCTTAAAACTAACCATTTCTTAGCTTACATAAATATTTTTGAGACAATAATTTGTGCTATGTTTGGATTGCGATTTTTTTCCATTTTCAGCAAATATCAACGATGACCATTCCAGCGACAATTGATGTACATATGGATCCATTTTGTAATTGTAAAGGATGCATAGAAAAGGTGAAGAAGGTACTTGGTAAGCTTGATGATGTTATATTGTTATCAATGGATCCCAATATAGGGAAATTTACAATCTTAACTACTAAACACCCTCAACTAATAGAATATGCTCTTAAGCACTCATTTCCTAAAAAGAATATCACTCTATCACAAGAAACCAGCCATGTCCCTCATGTTGATGATATTGCTACAACATTGATGACAATGTCACACATTCAAGGATTAAAGAGCATGGAGTACACGCAATCGAATACTTTCAAGTTTAACTTCACCAATGGCCATAACCAACCAACTCTCTCTGATGTATCACATAAACTCCACAATATTCGAGGTTCTGATGGCGTTCACCTTGAATCATATGATCCACTACCGCCGCCACCACCACCACAAACTAATGTCACGCCATCTGCTCCGCCTATTCCCACAATTCCAGATCTGGTTTATGGGTACCCTTCAGAGTTTTATGATAACGACATAAATCATCCAGATGGTTGTTACACTGTTCTTTTAGCTATCATAATATGTTTTGTGATTTTCCATTTAGTTACATTTGTATACGAGTCTTTAGCCATTTCATTTTTGTGACAGTGTATATATGTATTTTTTTGTTTGAATAGGGATTAACTTGTTAAACCCAGAAGGTTGTTTGACATCCTTATTAACTTTATATGTAATCGGTTTCTTAATTTTTGTGTGTTTAATCTAGTATACAACGTTGTCGCCTTTGGTGTTGCATTGACATTTTTATTCTGAGCTAACAGATGTGTTCCTTATGATTACGATGATAAAATTACATTTTTTAATAAGAATGAATTGAATGTGCTAATTACGTGTAATATAAAATGATTAGCTTTCCTGCTCGGTCAGTCGGAATAGTAATCACATAAGCATTGTCTCGATTCATCTCACTGAAACCAAAAACAACTTCAAATCCCCTTGCTTCTCTTTATTTTTAGTCTATCGGGTCATCATCCGAAAACTTATAATGTTATTCCTTAAAAATATACATCACACGGATATGTACCACTTGGCTTTGATAATTTAGAAGGGGATAAAGAAGACCAGACAAAGCAATATAGAAAGAGACTCGATAAATAACCCGTTGAGTGGAAAGAAATTAGCAAGAAGCAAGACTTGAGATAATCTAAATTTTTCATTCATAAATAAACAAAAGCATACATGTCATATTTATAGCTATTACTAAAATAACTAAACCCACTACTCAAACAACTACCTATTATTTAGAAGTAACTAACAAACAACGAAAATGCATAATAATCTCTACAAACACATTGTTTTCAAGAAGTGCCGTCAAAATTCTAGTGTTTACTTAAAATGTTATGGATTTTTTCTCTTACACACTAGACACATAGAGGCAACGTAGTGCACTTATATTTTTAATTTTATACGTACATCACCACATATTGATATCAGGCCACGAACCTCATACAGACCTATATAATTTAAAAATTTTGGATGAATAATTAGAAAAATTACACTACAAACTGAAACATTGGCAGAGACGGGTACACCCCCTGGCCCCTTAAAAGGTGCGCCCTTGCTTACATCTTTAAAACTAGAGTAAATTACAAGTTTTGTCCTTTATGTTTGTCCCAAATTTCAGGCGCTGTCCTTTACCTTTAAAATTGATGAGTTTTGTCCTTAATGTTTCCAAATCTTGCACGTTATGTCCTTTAGGCCAAACCCATTTAGATTTTTTGGTTAAAACTGATCATCCAAGGGTATTTTTGTCTTTTTATCTATATATTTAATATTAATATTAAAAAATATTATTATTATTACTATTATTTATATATATATATATGAAATCATTAATCATAATCTTCCCAAACTCTCTCTCTCTCTAAACTCAATCAGCCATCACCCAGAACTGAATCAAACACCCACCACCACCACCATTATCGTCACCAAAGGGTTTCGATTCCACCACTGGCCACCACCTAATGAACCTGAAACTTTCCACCGTCACACGTCATCGCCACCGGAACTACTGTGCTCAACCACCACCACCATCATCATCGAGTCCTCCCCAAAAACCCTAGCGCCGCCGTGAAACGCCTACCGTTATCTCGGAAACCACCATCATCAACGGAATTAAGCATCGTCGTCATCGTTCTTCACCATTGGTTCCTTTATCATCGAAACCATCATCATCAATCACCACCTCCCCACATGCGATGATCCACCATCACCGTTTACATCTTCAAAAGATAGGGTTTTTGGGGATTTTGGGGGGTTTTGATTTTGTGGGTTTTAAGGTTTTTGATTTTGTGGATTTTGGGGGTTTTTTGATTTTGTAGGTTTTAAGGGTTGTGGTGGTGTCGACGGTTGTTCTTTATTTGGTGGTGGAGGTGGAGGGTGGTGGTGAAGACCGGTGCAGGGGAGGCAGTGGGTGGATGGTAATGGTGGTTATGGTGGTGGTGGGAGGTGGCGGCAGGTGAGAGAGAGAGGGGGAGAGAAGAGAGAGAGTGGGAATTTAAAGACAGAGAGAATGCAGTGGCGGTGTGTGTGGTGACGGTGTGCTCTTCCGTCAATCGGAGACCTTACCACAGTCGATCGACTATCACAATGGTGGTTTGCAGGTTCTTGGGGTTAGGGTTCCAGTGGGGGTGGTGGGTTTAATGGTGTTGGTTGTTAATTTGGATTGTTGCAGGTTGGGGTTGGGGTTAGGGTTCCGGTGGGGGTGGGGGTGGGGGTGGGGGTGGGGTGGGGATGGTGGAGACAGTGGTGGTGGTAGTCTGGTAATCTATGGTGGTGGTGGGTCTACAGAAGATGGTGGTGGTGGGTATTTATTTTAAGTTAATTACATAAATTTCTCTAAAAAATGAAATTACAAAAATGCCCACATGTGCCTTGCACATGATCAGTTTTAACCAAAAAATCTAACTGGGTTTGGCCTAAAGGACATAACGTGCAAGATTTGGAAACATTAAGGACAAAACTCATCAATTTTAGAGGTAAAGGACAGCGCCTGAAATTTGGGACAAACATAAAGGACAAAACTTATAATTTACTCTTAAAACTATAATAAAACTTTGAGTAAACCTCAACTTTCATCCCTATCGTTTGCTGGTTTTAACGCTTTAAGTCCAATCACTACTAGAAATTTAGCATTTTCTAACAAGCTTTTCCGTTACAAATGCATAGCAAACTCAGATTTGCTACGCATTTTTAACAAGACCTTGATGTTGGAAAAAACCCCATTGGAAACTTTTTACCACGCATTTACTACGCAACTTGCAACACATTTGCAACAAAAATATGGTGTCGGAAATTTGTGACGCATTTCCTACGCCATTTCTTAATTATTCAGTTTAAAGTTTGGCAACACATTTTTGACGGAATATTATAAAAAATTGCAAAGCTAATATGTGACGGAATATTGAAAAAAAAGTAAAAAAACAAAAAAAAAAACCCAGAAATTCCAGCTTTTTTTTCTAAAAGCTTACAAGAAAAATCACCAAAAACCGTTTTCAATTCAACATATTTCTAACATGGTTAAACCACAAACTAACAAACATTTAACAAAAGTCAAGAATCATCAATCTTCGTGTAAATCGTCATCATCATTTGCTCCAGCAGCATCATTCAAAGCATTCGACCTCTCGATAATCTTTTGTTTCCTCTCTTCATAAGTTAGCTTCTTAAGGTTGTACCTAAATCAATAAACAAAATATAAATCGATATAAAGTCAATAGCAGAGAGGACACACCATATAAGAAAATAAGATACCAAAACCAAAACCAAAGCTTAAATCATAACAGAACTAGTAAAGGTATCCCACGCTTTGCCATGGTATTGCTATTTAGATATAATCATGTTCATCTCCGCAATATCATTATATTTTCCGAAATTACATGTTCAAATATAATTTCACCAGAATATTCAGTAGTATAGTATAGTTTAATTCAACATAACCATCAGATTTGACCTAAAAACACACAATCGACAATTTGAGTCAAATATACAAGAGTTCTATATATTCACGACACAACTCCATTGTAGCATCTTCCAATCTCAGATTCCTAAATTCGATTTCTAAGGATCTCTAGATTTGAAAGTGGCAATGCAATTACACAAGAATATGTTGACCTAAAGAAGGAACAAATAGGTACCTGCAGGAGGTCACAGGCCTTGGTTCTGAAACTGAAAATCACATTACTAGACTATATAAAAAAACGTGAAGCTACTGGACAAGCAGTCAACAAAATTCAGGAAATTTGCAACTAATGAAGCACATGAGATAACAGAGAATCAAAGATAATACATATCATAAGCTATTCATACTCCTAAAACAATTAAAACTGATTCCAGCTCAATATTTTCTCCACAATTTCATGCCGCAAGCAATCAGAAAAATGCTAAATAATCGTAAACAATCTACCAATGAGTCATGATGTAAAACATATTCAAACAATCAACAAATTGAACAAATTAAACAACCAAAAGCAGAAATTGATTTACAGAAACAGCAGCAGCCGGAACACATCAATCAAACAAACAATCTGACCTTAGCGGAACAAGGAGCAGGGGACGTGCACGCGATGTCTGGGAGCCGGAACTGGACACGCCGGAACTTGACTCGCCGGAACTGCATCACATATAATCCCATTTCACATTAGACCCTCTCAATCAGCTAGAGAAAACCAGCAGTTTCCAAAAAAGGAAAACTCACTAAAAGAGATTTATTTACCTTATCCATATTTGGAACCGGTTCTTGAAGCTTCCTTATTCTGTCACTAATCCGAGTCCTCCTAAGCTGTAAAAATCCCAAATTAACTCACAACACTATACCCACTCACTAATCACCTTTACTAAGCCTCTAGCAACAACAAAAAACAATTAACTAGCTAACTACCCTCTCAGCAATACTCCGAGGATGAGTCGCACGCCGCTCTTTGATAGAAAGTAAACAAAAATGTGCTTTGTGAAGTTGTGAAGAGTAGTACTTTCAAGTTCTCTGCCAAGTTTTTGATGTTTTGATACTTGGGTGGCCTTAATGTAACCTTTTGAATACTTTGTGTCTTGGTGCCTACGAGAACATTATTAGTATAAACAACCACTTTGGCTCAGTAAATTGATGTTTGATCCTGTGTTTGGTAGATAGAGGTCACAGAGCTTATCAACTAATCAATAATAGAAGCAATAACAACCTAATATTTCATGTTCATTGTATTTAACATGCTCGACATAATTGTTGGGTTTTAATCTTGACTATTGGTTTTTTATTAGTTTTATTAATAAGTTTTTAGTTGTTTTATTTAGTTGTTGAATAAAGAATAGTGGGTAGAAGGGTTTGACCGATTTAGGAGGAAAATTAAGTTGAAAAGTGAACGTTGGTGATGGTCAACCGGTTCCGTAGGTAGACTGAGTATTTTATTGCTATTTTAGTGGTTCACACGTTGTGTATATAGGCTATATAAAGCCTTTCTCTGATTCAATAAACAGTGTAGCTTTTATTTCCTTTACTCTGAAAATATCTACTGCTCATAATTTCCTTTTAGTTCACATACAAATTTTCGTGAAGTTGCTGCAAGTGAGTTTTGTGTGTATAAATCAAAGGGCTTGATCCAACAATAATTTCATCAAAGCTGCAAGACAGGATCCATAAACCAAATGCAAAAACTAAACGACATGGATGGACAAAACTAAACCTGAATAATGATTACATTTGCATCTAAATATTACTAGTGCGTTAAATAACATGACATTTCCTTTTTGAACCATCGTAAAGATAAATATATGTGTCTGACCGGTGGTTGATGGCGGAGACGTCGCATTTCTCGAATTGCGTATGTGACTGAATGAAGGGGAGGGAGAAGCTAGCTTGTTGTCTATGGATATTAGAGCAACCTATAATGTACATACAATATCTGTAGATGAGAAAATGGTCCCATACCTGCATAAATCAGTGGACTACAGTAATTTTTCTACTGGGTAGATCTAACCTAACACTACTGACACACAATACAATATTCGTAGATGAAAAAGGGTCCCCTGTTTCTTCCCTTTCTGAATTACCACCTATCCTCACTCGGCCCACCTTGTCGGGCACCGAACCAGCCACTTGAAACGACCAGCATCCCGAATTCCCCTGGCTATGACTCAAATACTTCACCAGCTTAACTAACTGTAAATAGGTTAAAATTTAGCTAAACAATCAATGGAACATATATCATCAAACTACAACTACAACAGCAAATAGGTTAAATTTTAGCTAAACAAGAAGCAATCTATAGAAACAAGTAACCAGTAGAGCACACGTCATACGAAACACACATCCATTCTAAGCATTGATTTACACACACTAATAATCACACAAACAGAAGCGTATCTATACAAACGCACATGAAAACGAATAGACAGACACTACCAGCATCTTCGTCATTCTGGCGAGTGTAAGAACGAGAAGCGTAACAGAGTGTCTGAAAGCAAAAGAAGACGGCGTTTTGGAGCAGACGGAGACATCGCCACCGTGCAACCAGTTCTAGAAGATGGAGGTAGAGTAACGTGCGATTTCTCATGCCTGTTGCTCGACATTTTAGCAATGGACGCCATTGATTCTTTGGTCCTCTGTTCTGAAAACCTGGAGATACAAAGTATAGGCCGACACCATGATAAGATAAGAGTGTGCATAGGCATAAACAAATTAGTTGTGAGTGTGAAATTTAGAGAGAGAGAGAAAAGATATTTTACGTTGAAATTACTCCCGCCGACGTTATGAACGGTGGTGGTTGTGAGTGTATCTCCGGCGAGCATTGTTTGGGGGTCCATTTGTGCCCTAAACGATGTTAAATCAGGATCACTTGTAGTTCGTTTGGATATAAACCTCTGACAAATGAGAGTAATGGCATGTTTGGCTAAGCTTTTTGAAACAACTTATTGACTTATTGGCTTTTTGAAAAGTCATAAGCTCTAAAATGGTGTTTGGCAATGAGGGTTTATGTGAGGAGAAAAAGCCAATAAGTCAATAAGTCACTCCATACTGACTTTTCCAAAAAGCTAATAAGTCAATAAGTTGTTTCAAAAAGCTTAGCCAAACATGCCTTAATTGCCATTTGATGGTTTGAGATTAAATATTGGAGTCTGAGCTCACTCTGTTCGTTTGTGCCCTAACTTCTCCATTGTTGCTGACGATTCGAGAGTGAAGGAAAATTTAGAGATGTACGGTACTTGGAATACGGAAGCTAACGACATCAATTCCTCCTATGTTGCCGACGATTCCTCGGCGGATAGAGTTCCGATCAGCATCAATTCCGTCATTGTTGCTGAGGATTCGTCAGCGGATGGAGTTCCGATCTCCATGTTTGCTAATTTGGATCCAATTTGGAGTACTGACAGTTTTAAGATCGGGAATTAGGGTTACCGTTTTGAGATTGGGAATTAGGGTGTGAAGTGTGAACCAAGAGTTTGATTCCGGGGAATGTAAAAAAAAATATTTGGATACTTAAAAAACCATCTGATTCCCCTGTTAGTTAAAATTAAAAATACAATTAATATTATTGTTATCTTGGAACAAGTATGAACAAGTATCGATAGGTTTTCTGTAAATTAATGTGGGGATGGAAAAACTAATTAATAGATGAGGGTTGTTTGTTATAATTGTGCCATAAACTATAACGCATCTGTAACGGAATACCTGAAAATATAATAAGTTAATTGGTTTTCGTAGAAAATGCGTCACAAAGTGGTAATATGTATTTAATAATGGTAAGTTAACTAATTAGTCAATATATTAAAAAACATATCTAACAAATTTACAACCAAACTATGACAAAGTTAGATGTTTTTGGTTTTTGTTACTATTGTGTAGCAAATTTGTTTAAAAAATTGAGGTTTTTTTGTCGTCATAAATGCGTCACAATTTTGTCAAAAATTGTGACGCATTTTTTTTCGTAGCCAAATTCCGTAGTAAAATGACCACTTTTCTAGTAGTGAATAGTTTAAAAGTTACGTTCATCATCCATTAGTTTGCTGATTTTAAAAATGCTACTTGGACATTCTAGATCTAGCACGTAAAACCTACATAATTGCTTTATTACAGAAAGTTAAGAATTGTATTTTGTAAATCGATGGCAATGGGCCAACTGAGTTAAAAGTAACTGGAAAAATGTATTTAAAAGTATAAACATTATAAATTGATTTATATCTGAACAAGAACAACGTAAAAGCATAAATCATTATAAACTATTAATCATTAAGCACATATACAAATTATTAGTTAATATTCTAAGCTGGCATTGTTGAAGTTGCCTTGCACTTTGTCATTGATGATCTTTGTGTTGATTGAGACTACTCACTGAATGCTCTTAACGTGTTAGTTGTTCTTTCTGCTGGCTGCTTAACTATCAATCTATTGATGTTCGGCAATCGGCCAAGGTATAATCTCTATGGTTACTTTATGCATTCCATCTTGCATCTCTGTCTTGATTATATTGCGCCTACTGTAGATGAAGCTCTTTGGTAAACGTATACCTGTAACATAGTGCACCTTCTTCGTCTCCAATTTTGCTTTTCCTTCAATGAACAAAGCGTCATATAGAATATGTGACTTCACGTCCTCAATCTTGATTTCGTCATGTTTAAGAATACACATGCATTCTTTCTCTAGTTAACTCCATTTTCTCGAGTTCACGATTAATATTTATCTGCATTCTTTCTGCAATATCCTCCTTATACATTGTAAGCGAACTAAACGGCTCTGGGCATAATTTTTTGAATAAAGACATTTGAATACACTTCCTAAGAACTGAAAAAATTAAGGGCAAACATGACAGTAGCTTTTTAATGTTATCAAAGAATAATATTTAACAGACAAGGAGGTATCATAGCAACTACCGGAGGTAACCCAAATATCAAAACGGATTCGAAGAGTAAATATGAAATTAGAGATTAAATTTGCGAATTCTCTGCCTTTCACCTTGCGAAGGGTTAACTTGAACATTCCATCTTCCATCTCTCCCCTGAGTACCGTCAACGTTCTTTGGAAGCTTCATGTACCCTGAGTACCTTACTTCATGTGTTTTGCCTTCGATGTTGAGCAAATTGGTTGTTGTACAAAATACTGCCACATCCGCTATTTCTACTCCAGGCATGTGTTAGAAAATTAACCACTGATCAGATCCACTGATCAGTTTAAACCAAACGACTGATCAGTTTAAACCAAACCACTGATCTGAAAAACCACTGACCAGTGTAACCACTGATCAGTTTAACCAAACCACTGATCAAAAGCACTGATCTGGAAAACCACTGATCATTTTAACCACTGACCAGTTTAACCGAACCACTGATCAGTTTAAGTCTGTTCAAACAGTGGCACGTTTGAACAGAACCCACTGATCAGAACAGTGGTTAGAAAAAAAACTGCAATAAGATGAAGAAAAGAAACAGTAAACGTTTGAACCAGGCTTGTGTTTGACACAATTCCCTTAAACAGATTCGTCGTCTGTTCCCAGGGTACGCCGGTTCGAAGCAGCACCGCGCACTGCCGGACCTGAACACTTGCCTGAAAAGAAAAAGGAGAATGCTGTAGAGAGATCGAGAGAAGAGATGATTGCTGGTGTGTAGAACTGTGTTGGTCTGGTCTAGTTTTATAGTCACAGAATTCATAACCGAATTCTGGACATTATTGCAATGAATAGAGAACCGTTTAAAACTGATAATGGTCATTAGTACAGTTTTAAAACTGATAATAAAAACCATTTAAAACAATAATGATCATCATAATACTGAATAATCATTTCAGTTTAAAAACTCATTAAACTAGCCCAACCGTTACAGTTTTTAAAGACTAATTAAAAAATAATTAGTCAGTCTCGAGTGCAAAAACCGTCTCCCGCGAGCCCGGGTTTTTGGAGCTGCATTCGTGTCCGCAGGACGTGCGGGCGTACACGAGTTCAACTAAATCCGGTTCCATTTTTTGCACCCCCCCTGCGCGCGCGGGGGTAGGACTTGTGGTAAAACATGTCATAAGACTTCAAAGGCTTCATTAAGGTTTCACCTTATAAATAGCCTATCTTTTCACTCCCACACCGATGTGGGACAAGGTGAATTACCAACTTGAGACTTTCATTCACACTAAACTTCTAACAATCCCCCACATGAATGGAGGTCGATCTCAGAAACAACATAATTCCTTGTTACATTTCAGCAGTTGAGTTTTGCATACGATAGGTAGGTGTTACCCTTTGAACCTTCGCTCATGAAATGCACTTAGCCCACTAGCTCTGAGTAGAACTCGATGTCTTTGAACTTGTCTGCCGTTTGTGTAGACGACAATGCACTTCACACAAGACTCTCCCTGACAAAGTCAAGTCCTCATAGTTATGTTTGTTATGGTCATGAACATGATGTCTGGTTCTGTGAGAGCCATTAAGTATTGTGCCCCAACAATACCCTTCGAAGCGACCCCACTTCTCTCTCACATAGGTGATTCACTATGTATGTTTACTTTAGTCGAATCATTAAAAGCCATAGGCTTAGCCTCACACTTGTCACTTTTAGGAATGGACTAGGAAGTTTATAACTCTTTATAATAAACTACCTTATTAAATGCGTAGGGTTATCCCCCCACAGTGACCTTGCTTATTCATACAATTAGGTTTTCCTATTGAACTCAATTCTTGGGATCTCCAGTCTATTGAGTTAGGTTTCTATCATATGAACTTCATTTTTCAAGGGCTTCAGTCCCATTCCCACGGACGACTTCTGTACTAACTCTCTACTTAGGCCTTTTGTCAGCGGATCCGCAATATTATCCTTTGACCTCACGTAGTCAACAGTGATAATTCCTGTAGAGATTAGTTGTCGTATCGTATTATGTCTACGTCTGATATGTCTGTTCCTACCATTATACATTGTGCTACGAGCTCTGCCAAGTGCCGATTGGCTATCACAATGTATACAAATGGCCGTTGCCGGCTTAGGCCATCTTGGTATATCCTCAACAAATTGACGTAGCCATTCTGCCTCTTCACCTACTTTATCTAAAGCGATGAACTCAGATTCCATCGTGGATCTAGCAATAACCGTTTGTTTTGATGATTTCCACTATATCGCTGCACCTCCAAGTGTGAATACATACCCACTTGTTGCTCTGGAATCATTCGTGTCAGATATCCAATTTGCATCGCAATGTCCTTCTATAACTGCTGGATATCTGTTATAATGCAACCCGTATTCCCGAGTGTATCTTAAGTAGCGAAGCAACCGAGTGATACAGTTCCAATGCATTGAACTTGGGTTGCTTGTGTATCTACTTAGCTTGCTCACAGCAAATGCTATGTCTGGCATAGTACAACTCATAAGATACATCAAGCTAACAATAATTCTTGAGTATTCCAATTGGTTTACGGGTTCACCTCTATTCTTGGCTAGATGTTGACTTGTGTCAAGTGGAGTTCTAGCTTCATTAGAGTCATTTGCATTGAACTTCTCAAGAATTTTGTCCACATAGTGGGATTGACTTAAAACGAGTCCACTTTGGGTTCGTGTGATTTTGACCCCCAAAATCACATCCGCAAGACCCATGTCTTTCATGTCAAATCTTGCTTTTAGCATGTTCTTTGTAGATTTTATGATTTTGTCATCGCTTCCAGCAATGAGCATATCATCTACATATAGACACAAAATGACATACCCATCAGATGTGTCCTTCACGTACACACACTTGTCACATTCATTGATTTTGAACCCAGCATCAAGCATGACATGATCAAACTTTTGATGCCACTGTTTTGGAGCTTGTTTCAATCCAAACAGGGATTTCACAAGTTTACACACTTTCTTTTCTTGCCCAATAGCTGTGAAGCCTTCGGGTTGCTCCATGTAGATTTCTTCCTCTAGAATTCCATTCAAGAAAGCTGTTTTCACATCCATTTGGTGAACTTCCAAATTTCTAATGGCGGCAATGGCAAGCACCAACCTGATGGATGTTATTCGCGTAACTGGTGAATATGTATCAAAGTAGTCTAAACCTTCTCGCTGTTTATATCCTTTGATCACCAACCTTGCTTTGTACTTATCGATGGTTCCATCTGGTTTCATCTTCTTCTTGAAGATCCATCGATATCCTAGTGGTTTACATCCTTGAGGAAGATCCACTAGTTCCCAGGTATGGTTCTGTAAGATAGAGTCTATCTCACTTTTGATTGCCTCCCTCCACTGAGGTCCTTCTGAGGAATGTACCGCTTGTTGGTACGTTTGAGGTTCATCTTCTACCATATAGGTAAGAAACTCAGGTCCAAAGGATTTTTCAGTCCTTTGTCGTTTACTTTTCCTGATTTCAATTTCCTCAGATTGTTCTCGAGGTTCATCGTTTTCAACTTCACCCTCGGGAACAATTTCCTCAACCGGTCTAAAAGAACTCGGTTCACTTTTATCTAAGCATGGGAACACATGTTCAAACCATGATGCATCCTTAGATTCGATTATGGTGCCTTTGCATATTCCAGGGTTCTTGGAATCATGCACAATAACACGATAAGGACCATAAGGACGGGTGTATCCTATAAATACACAATCCACCGTTTTGGGACCTATTAGTAGCCGCTTAGGTGGTGTGACCACCACCTTAGCTAGACACCCCCACACTTTCAAGGATTTATATGGTGCTTTCTTTCTCATCCATAATTCGTAAGGCATTACATTCTTTTTCTTATTGGGTATCATGTTCAACACATAATTCGCCGATAAGATTGCTTCCCCCACATGTTTTGGTTTACACCAGAACTTATCATCATGGCATTCATCATTTCTTTCAAGGTGCGATTTTTCCGTTCCGCTATGCCATTTGATTGAGGGGAGTAAGGAGCCGTGAGTTCGTGGATGATTCCACTTTTTGCACATACGTCGATAAAAGGTGAAACATATTCACCTCCTCGGTCGCTCCTTACGATTTTGATTTTCTGGTTTAGTTGATTCTCAACTTTGGCTTTGAACAAGATGAACCTGTCAACAGCCTCGTCCTTACTTTTAAGTAAGTACACATAACAATACCTTGTACTATCATCAATGAACGTGATGAAGTACTTGTTCCCACCACGAGTAGGAATTGCTTTAAGATCACACACATCAGTGTGGATCATCTCGAGGGGTTCGGTGATTCGTTCAACCTTTTTGAATGAAGATTTTGTTTGTTTTGCTTCTACGCAAGTTTCACATTTATTAATTCAGTCGATATCGAATGTTGGTATGCAATCAAGTTTGATTAAACGACGAATGGAATTATAATTTACGTGACCTAGTCTACCATGCCAAAGATTAGAAGACTCAATCAAATAAGTAGAACTAGTAGCGTTTTCTTTAATTGCATTCACGACAATTACATTCAGTTTAAACATTCCATTGAGGGCATAACCCTTACCAACATACACACCATTTTTGGTCAACACGACCTTATCCGACTCAATTACCATTTTGAACCCAAACTTGTTCAACTGCCATCCCGACACAAGGTTCTTACGAATTTCGGGAACATACAACACATTGGACAAGGTGAGTTCCTTTCCCGATGTCATCTTCAAAACCACGTTACCCTCGCCTTTTATTTCTGCCGTGGCAGAATTTTCCATGAAAACCTTTTCTCCATTAGTCACCTCCTTGAAGGTGTTGAAAAGGCTTTTGTCAAAGCACACATGTCGGGTAGCCCCCGTATCGACCCACCAATCCTTGTTATTTTGCCCAACTATATTCACTTCCGTGACCAAAATCGAGAGGTCCGTGACCTTGGCAACAAGCTTATCGACTTCATCTACCATGTTCACTTGTTGAGCATTTTCCTTCTTCTTGGGAAGCTTGCATTCGCTAGCCTTGTGGCCTTGCTTTTGACAATTGTAACAAGTTCCAAGGAACTTCTTTTTCCCAACTCCCCCCTTAGGACCAAGGTTGGAGTGTTTCCCATGACTTTTCTTTCCGCCCTTTCAACTGTTTTTTTCCCTTCGAAGATTGCCCATGTTCAACAAGATTGGCCTTCACAGTTTCAGGACCATCAATCCGTTTCAAAGCCAACTTGTTATCTTCTTCAATACGAAGACGAACAACGAGATCTTCAATGGTCATCTCCTTTCGCTTATGCTTGAGATAGTTCTTGAAATCAACCCAACTTGGTGGCAGTTTTTCAATCATTGCCGCAACTTGGAATGTCTCGCTAAGGACCATTCCTTCCGCATGAATATCATGAAGAATAACTTGCAATTCTTGGACTTGGCTCATGACAGTTTTAGCATCTATCATTTTAAAGTCCAAGAACTTAGCCACCACGAATTTCTTAGTGCCCGCATCTTCTGTTTTGTATTTGCGATCCAACGACTCCCATAATTCTTTGGCAGTCTTGGCTTTGCAATACACATTATACAATGTGTCCACTAAACCATTCAAGATAAAGTTGCGGCACAGGAAATCCGAATGATTCCAAGCATGCATCGCGCTCACATTTTGAGCATCCATTTCCCCTTCATCAACATGGGGTTTAGGTTCAGTCAAGAACCTTGCCAGATTCAGCGTGGTCAGATAAAAGAACATCTTTTGCTGCCACTGTTTGAAATTCACACCATTGAATTTCTCTGGTTTTTCAGCATGAGAAACTGCATTAGGCAGCGGTGCAACCAGACTGGTAGTGACAGAAACAGCGGAAGTCATGACCGCAGAAACAGCACTGGTCATGACAGCAGAAACAGCAGTAGTCATCGGCTGGGATTCCATTCTGAAAAGAAAAAAAAATGCAGGAACAAATCAGTAATATAATCTGTTTAAGTTTGTTAGAAAATTAACCACTGATCAGATCCACTGATCAGTTTAAACCAAACGACTGATCAGTTTAAACCAAACCACTGATCTGAAAAACCACTGACCAGTGTAACCACTGATCAGTTTAACCAAACCACTGATCAAAAGCACTGATCTGGAAAACCACTCACTGATCAGTTTAAGTCTGTTCAAACAGTGGCACGTTTGAACAGAACCCACTGATCAGAACAGTGGTTAGAAAAAAAGCTGCAATAAGATGAAGAAAAGAAACAGTAAACGTTTGAACCGGGCTTGTGTTTGACACAATTCCCTTAAACAGATTCGTCGTCTGTTCCCAGGGTACAGCTGTAGAGAGATCGAGAGAAGAGATGATAATCATAATATAATCATTTCAGTTTAAAAACTAGCCCAACCGTTACAGTTTAGTCAGTCTCGAGTGCAAAAACCGTCTCCCGCGAGCCCAGGTTTTCGGAGCTGCATTCGTGTCCGCAGGACGTGCGGGCGTACACGAGTTCAACTAAATCCGGTTCCATTTTTTGCACCCCCCCCTGCGCGCGCGTAGGACTTGTGGTAAAACATGTCATAAGACTTCAAAGGCTTCATTAAGGTTTCACCTTATAAATAGCCTATCTTTTCACTCCCACACCGATGTGGGACAAGGTGAATTACCAACTTGAGACTTTCATTCACACTAAACTTCTAACAGCATGTATATGAATACACATAGGGCCTCATCACTCTCCATCTTCTCCAGTCCGGGAACATGAATGTACGTTGTAGTGTTTCCCTTCAACCGTCGAGTATAACAATGAAGGAATTATGGGCTGCTTGCTCATTTCTTCGAATGCATCTAATGTTTAAACTAATTAAAAAAGTTTTTAAATATAGACAACTAAGGTCATAATATCCACTACTAGAAAAATTGTCATTTTACTACGGAGTTTTGCCAGAAAAAAATGTCACAAATCTGAACAAAATTGTGACGCATTTATAACGACAAAAAGTTCCTTATTTTTGAAACTAATTTGCTACACAATAGTGACAAAAACAAAGAAAAAACAATTAAGAAATGCGTAGGAAATGCGTTGCAAATTTTGCGACACAATATTTTTGTAGGAATTGTGTTAAACTTTACATAGCAATTGTGTAGTAAATAGTTTCCCAACGGAGCTTTTTCCAACATCACGTTTTGTTGCAAATGCGTAACAAATCTGAGTTTGCTACGCATTTGTGACGGAAAAGCTTGTTAAAAAACGCCAATTTTCTAGTAGTAATAGATATCAAGAACGTACCATATTTTGGCATTTTCCTATAACTTCTGATGCCAAACCCATCGAATGTATCAAACTTATGTTGTAAGAAGGTTTCGTGAAATAAACAACTTCTTGTGAAATTCGTAGAAAATGGTCTTGTATGAATCATGTTCTCCAGGTACACCCTTGTTCGTAGAAATGAAGAGTCCTGAAGTCTGCTAAGCAAACGATATACCACAATTCCACGACCCACAGATCTTGTTAAGAGGTTTGAAGCCATTTCGGATCAGAAGCTATTTTTATATCAAGTAATTTACGTTTCGTGATGTCATTTTTTATACTTTATCAGATAAAAGAAAGTAAATTTCATAAGAAAGAAAAAGAAATCTGTAAACTTTTTTCTTCTGAAAGCCTCTGATTTCAAACTTGGCGAACATATCAATGCGAGAGATGCTAAAAACATGCAATCATTCACAATCAAATTTGGTAAAACCTATAATTTATAAAATTGGAAATGAAGGACCACGGAACCACCCATCTATTTATCCTACAGGAAACTAGGTGTGATCAATAACGACTTATATATTAAAAGGTTGGATTGCACATTATTAGACCAAAGTGATGTTTAGTGATATCATCGGGAATTGAAGTGTAACATCGTAGCTTATATAAGTATAAGTATAACCACACATTTTGTAACCCTAGTTGCATCATTGAACTCTAATACAACATTCTTGAAGATAAAAAAGGGAAAAAAGATTATTGGGTAACAACTATTTTTACACTTTATATAGTTTATACACGCCCAACATGCATAAAACTGAGGTGTAAGGCGGGCAAACACAAGGTATTAGTCGTATACACAACCTTGGCCGGGTATTTTAATTTGTTGTCACGACGAAACCGCCATGACATACCAGAAAAAGATGTCGATCGAAAACTATAACAATGAATACTCATAAAGGTTTCAGTAGCACCTACATGGGTACCTATAATTACAAGTTAACAAGACTTTTAAAAAGAGACCCGGGTTCCACCTTTGCATTTTCACAAAAATAGAACGTTTAACCATTTCTAGCACTACTAGAAAATACACTCCTCTTGACACGCGAACAATGACACACGCATATTTTATGACATTCAAAAGCGTATGTCAAGAAAAAAATGTCATGGTTTACAAAATTTAATAAATCTATGACATTCTTTTTTGTGTGTCATGTTTTTAGTGTCATAAAAAAAACAAGATTTATCTTGACACGCAAACAATGACACGCGCTCATTTTATGACATTCAAAAGTGTCTGTCAAGAAAAAAATGTCATGGTTTTACAAAATTCAATATATTTATGACACTTTTTTGTGTGTCATCCTTTTAGTGTCATAAAAAAACAAGATATATCTTGACACGCGAATTTTATGACATTTAAATGCGTGTTAAGAAAAAAATTGTTGTGGTTGTACAAAATTTAATAAATTTATGAAACTGTTTTTGTGTGTCATCTTTTTAACGTCATGGACTCGTATCATCGTTCTGAACAAAAGCCCTAAAAAATCTGTTTGTAAATCGGTAGTTTTTTTTAATCTTAGGCTCAAACAAGTTTGGCGCAAAGCGGTTCGGCTGCGAACCGATTTTAGGGTTGAAAACCCCAATCCACTTAAACTGATTTGGATCGGGTTTAAAACCGGTTTTGCCCAAAAAAAATCATTTTACTGGGTTCAAACCTGTTATGTACAAATCGGTTCATGTTGTAAACCAGCTTAACACATGAGCACGAGGCCAAATCAATTTCGCCTAAACCTTTTTGGCTACCAAATTAGGCACAAGGCACTGAATCGATTCATCGAGCCCAACCCAATTTATATGTACACCTCTACTACAATCTAACTTTAAACCTAGTATGACCTAATTTGCATCATGATCCATTATGAGTATCATTCGTATTAAGGAACAACTTCAAATTGATGACTCAAAAGTTGAAATTGATATAGTATGACTCACTAAAATCAAATACACCTTTAAAAAACTAGTGTGACCCAATAAAGTCACTATGATCCATTAAGAGTTATAATGACTATTAAGGCCTAATATAGTCAATTGAGATGCGTTTGATCAATAATTGTTCATTGTGATCTAGTATAACTCACTACAAGCTAGCCCACCCCTTACATGATCCAATAAAGTCTTGTATGGTTGTTAAAAGCTACAATTACTGTCAAGGCTTATTATGGGAGTTAATTGCCCGGATGGTCCCTGTGGTTTTACGTTTTTTCACGTTTAGTCCCCACCTTTCGGAAATAGCAGGTATGCTCCCTATGGTTTGTCATTTTGTTACTCGGCTAGTCCCCTGACATTTACTCAGGGGACTATTCGAGTAACAAAATGACAAACCATAGGGAGCATACTTGATATTTGCAAACTAACTGACATCTACTCAGGGGACTATCCGAGTAACAAAATAACAAACTACAGGGAGCATACCTGCTATTTTCAAAAGATGGGGACTAAACGTGAAAAAACATGAAACCACAGGGACCATCCGGGCAATTAACTCCTTATTACGGTTTATTAAAACATATATGATCTATTGTTGCCTATTATTATCTTGTATGATTCTGTTGGCCATTCAAAAACATTATCTAGGGCATGTTTGGCTTAGCTTATTTTCAACTTTTGAAAAGTCATTTTGGCCAAAATAAGTCAGGAATTCCTGACTTTTGACAAATCCCTCTCACATTAGAAGAAAAGCCAAACACTTTCAAAAGGACTTTTGCCCTTCAAAAGTCCTTTTACCCTCAAAATAAGGAACCCCAAACACCCTCCTAGTATGATTCGTTATAACTCAACCTACCCATTTAAGACGTAATACAAATCAGTAAAGTCCATCATGGTCCATTAAGAACTAAATGACTTTTGCATATTACAATCTAATCCGACTTACCATAACCCAATTCCACCCTCATGAAATACTAAAACCATCATTATCAACTAATATTTATTTGTAACAATTTAAAATTATCATTATCAATCATGTGATATATCACAGTAAAAATTTATCTAATAACATTTTACAATTTAAATATATCAATCATTTAAAAAAATTTACATTTCATGATTTTTAATTTATCTATATTTTTTAGCAATATTGGCCAGAAAACTCAACATTTTCGTCTCAAACCTCTTTGTAACCTTAAATCGGACCTTTAGAAACTTATTTCTAGCAAAAAATGTTTTTCCGGCGACCAGAGACTAACGACATTAGGGTTTTTTTTAGTCAGGGTCCATTGGAGGCCAATATATTAATAGTTGGGACGACCATTTGTTATTTTTTTAAGTTGGAACTCTTAACGGCCAACAACAAATAGTTAGGATTATTAAAATTCAATATTCTTTTTTTAATAGTTTTACTTTTAATATTTTTTAGTTAGAATGTGTACTTAATTAATATATTAGTTTTATAAAAAAAATTATAATATTGTGATTTCCTAAAATTTAATCCTTCTTTCTTATTTTTTTTACTTTCCCTCAAAATGAATTTCCCTCCCTCCCTTATTTTCCCCAAATTTTGATTTCCCTCTCCTCAAAATTGAGCGCTCACATTTACGGTGTTATCGATTCCCTCATTCAACCATTTTAGCCCTAAGATCGGCCGATCGGAGTTTGATTTGTTTCCGTTAATGATTCAAGTAAGCCTTCTTGTGGTTTTCTTTGATGCCGGAGAAGATGTCCATAACCCTCTTGGGCATCATCTATGTTCGATTTCTGTTAGACATACATACATGTCTACGCATGCCCTTTGGTGTCTGTATGTTTTTTATTCCCTTTGTGATCATCCTTTTTTCTTTTTTTAGTTTGGATGGTTTTATGCAAACATACATGATTTTGTTGTTGAGTTTGTAGAATTAGAGTTAGGGTATTAATGTAACGTTGATGAAGTTTCCTTATACTTTGGTAAAATTATTTGCTGATTTGTAATATGTTTTTGAGGATATAATTTTGACTTGGATGTTAGAGGTTTGACTATTAATTTTCAGAATTGGTGTTGAGTTTTAGTGATTTTAAGAATGTAATTAACTTTGTAATGATTGCTTCAAGTTTATAATTGGCGACCCATTGCTTCTAATTGAGGGGTTTGCAACTTTTCACTTTGTGATTTCGATCCACTTTGAGATTTTGTATTAAACAAGCTACTTTTCGCTTTGGGATTTTGATACAAACCTGTGGATTGGCCCATATTTTGTGTGAAGCTCCAGCTGGGTATTTGACCCGTTTAATTATTAGTGGGAATGAGTTTTGGGGGGAACAGTTTTAGGAGCAAGTAGTGGGGCAGTTAGTTCTAATCTTTATTAATATCTCTGTCTCATTTAGATTAGGGGTCGATGTTTATTTTATAAAAATTAGGGTTTTTACCTTTAAATTGGAGACATAATCCTTCTCGAATTGGATTACTATCTATGAATTCCATTGTTCATTTATTTTGATTTTCTGGGTTCTATCAATTGTCAAAGTGGTTTGCAAGTTAATTTTTATATACCTTACATCAGTAAAAAGTTGCAAATTGACACTATGGGTCAACCTAATTGAATTTGTCGGTATATGGCTTATCTGAAATCCAGGGCCGGCCCAAGCCCAAGTCAAATGAGGCTTGGGCCTTGGGCCACCAAAACTATAGGGCCTCCACGATTTGATGAAACCATAGTCCATTTATAAAAGCTTTAGGGTGTGGGTTATCAACAGATTGATGGTTGGTAGTGTAGTGGTTTTGTGTATGTATGGATGTTGGTGAGACCCGGGTTTGAATCCCTGTTTCACCATTTTCTTCCATTTTTTTTTCTTGTTTTTAAATTTTAACACAATCTTTCAAATAATTACACTTGGGCCCTTCAAGTTTAACTTTCAATTACATACGTTTTTTTGGAAAAAATGCCACAAGCTTTTACTTCGCCATAGGCCACCAAAATGGTTGAGCCGGCCCTGCTGAAATCTAGACGATTTTGTCGGTATGAACTGTTATCGAGGCGTATGAAATCTAGACGATTTTGTCGGTATGAATAGCTATGTGTGATTTATTAAACTGTAACAATGACTTCGTTACATGTTTAGAACCTAGGTAGTTAAAGGCGCAGAGGTGAGCCTAAACGCGCGACCAAGAGAAGTAATGTGTAAAGCGTAAAAAAACTATTTATTGCTGTTTTTGACATGTTTAATGCTGGTTTAAACTGTTTTTTTTGGCTTGTTTAGTGGTCGTGGTGTTGGATGGTGGTAGGGACAGTGGCGATTGGTTGTGGGCAGCAGAATAGGATTCCGGCTGCTATTTTGGTGACCAGAGTAAGATCACGTTGTCTCTTTTCTGTTCTAATTATTGATATTTAGTGCTTTAGAAGTTCTCTAAAATTAATCTTAAGGTTCTATATGCATGCATGATCATATATCTTAAATAAGGACTTGCAACTTACCTCAAGGTCACTGATCACATACCAATACTAAGCTATATCATGTATCAATTTAGTGCTGGCAATGGATGTTTAATTAATTTGGGGGTAAAGAGCTTTTGATGCTACTCTTGTTAGCTTTTGTTTGATATATTCAATGTTTGTTAGAAATTTCATACCCTTATTACTTTGATTTCTGCACATGGTTATGCTAAAGCGCAATAAGAAATTAGTTAATTGCCAATTCAATTAGAATTTAAGTTGGGTGCATATAGGAAGTTGATTATCATCACAAATTCCACTTTTTGTGCTCTTCTTTGTACTATACAGGTCAGACTTATATTAATTAGATATTTGTGCAGCGTATCAATTAGATATTTGTGCAGCAGTATTGTGTCATGTATTACTGTATTTAAGAAACAATAAAGTTAATTAAACTTGTAGAATTGGACACAATCCTTGTAATCCATGTATCTGAGGGGTCAAATGACTTTTTGAGTTATGAGTTGTGAAAAGGGTTAAACTGTATTGTACATCATGGGTCTAAGGGTGTAAGGGGTGCATGTCCATTGAGATTAGGCAAACTTTCCCCCACCCAATCATGTTGTGCCATGTAATTTCCCCCTCATTCTTGCCTATTGCCCAAAAAACATAAGGGGTGCATGCCTAAATTGAGATTAGGCAAACGAATTTAAAAAAAAAAGAAAAAAAGGATGATTGGTTGACAAGAACTGGGCCCCACCACTTACCCTCACCCTCACCTTTGCCGCAAGCGGCATCTTCTCCCTGAAAAGTGGACTCCCGATCGCCACATAAGGGGTGGTGGTGGACTCCCGATCGGCAAAAGGGTTTGCCGATGGGTTTGCCTAACCCACCCCGTACTCCCTAACAATGTTTCATTAGGTTTTTAAGGTAGTTTGAACCTATCTTCTATACATATTTTGGTGTGTTATTTTGTTCCTACATATATAGAATTACAATAGTTGATCAGATGATTTTTTATTTGTGAATTTACTTTTGGATAAATAAAAGATGTTGTAAACCTATCTTATTTAGAATTTTAATAGCTCATTACTATATATAATACGCAATACGCAATTTTAATCATAAGAATTGTAAACTTGAAGTTTAGAATCATATCATTTTTATTGTTTAACCCATGTAATACGCGGGTACCTAACCTAGTATATTAATTAAAATCTATATAAATGATGGTCTTGTTTAGGCTCACGAGCTGGATCGAGCTCTATAAGTGAAGCTTTGGCTTGTTTGCTAAACAAGCTTATTTTTAGGACAGGGCTGGGGCTCGGACTGGGGTTGGGGCTCGGGCTGGAGTTCGTGTAAGCTTTTCTCGTTTGGAGTTTTTTTAGTCGATCTTGAGTAGATAGGCTCGTTTACATCCCTAGTTGTGTCTATTTCATGCATCTGATTAATAGACAAACGACCCCAAAAAAATCAATCTGGTTAATACATTGAATAATAAACTTGAGATGCTTTTACATTTTGTTTTAATTTAACTTAGTCAAGACTTTGTGTGCTTATACCTCTTAGGTTATTTTTAGTTACAGAGGTGAATATAATGATATATGAAAAGGATGCACACAATTGTATATGTTATTGAATTTCATGATTTAATATATTTGTTGTAAGTTGTAACCATATATTTAAGTACTAGATTTGTCTACATTTTTTTTCCTATCTAATTATGTTTTGTTTTAGGTTTGGAGTTTTAAAGGACATAAGCTGAAAGTTGGTTGCACCATGGTTAAATGATTTATAACCATTCAAATGGTATGCCTACTATAGTTTCTACTTGTCTATTTTTTTATGTCATACATATACATTAGTAGAAGCGGAAATATGATGATGTCAGTCCGGTTCGGTTATAGGTCAAAATGGGTCCTTGCCCAAATAAGTAGCTTTTAGTACGGATTCACATGCAATTGAGCGGTTCGTTATGTGCTGAAAATACGGGTCATAACTTTGATACTGGACGAAATATGAGAAGATCCTTAGCGGGTCAAGTAAACTTCTAACTGAAGATCTCGTCTTTGGAAGAAAGAACAAACAATTCTTATGTATTGAGGTATGTGTTTCCATTTTCTATCTTGCTAACTCTTGTTATACGTCAAGTTTTGGGACCCAAGGGACATGGTATACTTATTGAGTTCTAAATAGTTTTAAAGTCACAAAACTTGATATATGAACTTATGGACATGATATGCTTATTGAGCACTAAATAGTTTAGGGACATGAAATTACGCATGATGTTATATATCCAAACAAATGCTTAAATTCATATATTAGGATTAAATTCTGATTTTTAAGATTTATTTTATATAATTGTTGTCGCAGGTTGGGAAAGGAGTAAAGGAATACTCGGTTGTGGATATGGATGGCATTCGCGAAGATTGGTCGGCTTATGCGGTTACCTCTATTTTTAAGTGACAAATCGTATTTTAGGTGTGACGATGTATTGACAAATAATTCTTTTTTTTTATTAACGTTAAAATATTTGTAGTGTACTTGACAAATGATTATGTAGATTATTTTGGTATATATATATGTGTGTGTGTTTGTTTTATGAAAATGAATTATTGTTTTTGTTACTATACATGTATCTAGGGCAAATTAGTAATTCTATAAAAAAATTTAAACAATTAAAAGCATGACACACGTAAATGAATATCATACGTATGTGTCATAAATGCTTGTCATGAACGCATGTCATTAAAAAGTGTCATAAAATGAGTGTCATTAATGTGTGTCATTAAAATGTGTCATGAAATGAGTGTCATGAATGCGTGTCATTAAATGTGTGTCATTAAATGTGTGTCATAAAAACATGACACACAAATGCATGTCATGTTAATTTTATGACTCCTCAATCAACGACTCGCTTTTGCGTGTCATAATTACCGTTTTATGACGCACAATGCGCGTCAAGAAATGTGTATTTTTTAGTAGTGTAGCCATTTTCAATCCACCATTCCATGCTCATCATCATCAATAATTTCGAATCATCATTGGTGCACCGATGGAATCCATTTAATTCGGGTAACATCATCGGTGCCTAAGATGGAATCCCTTCATGAAGGTTTGCTCGAGTATGAATTAAAGGAAAATAATAGTTAATGATATGATAGGGGAAGGATCCACTAAAAAGTGGATTTTGCCTAAGTAGCCTAAGAAAGATTGTGATAACTAGTGGTTTGCATTTGAACCTTCCCCTATCGTACTAATATGATTATATATCTAAACTTACACTAATCTACACCAAATGTATGAATATTTAATATTCATATCAATATCAAAATTATCAAAGAAGCAAAGTCACTTGAAATTAGTAAAGCAAATTAAAGTCTAATAAATATTGGAAATAAGATTGTTTTTCAGCGGAAGTAAAATTTACATTCGAATTCCTTTGCATAGTGTATGAAGATTAAGTGCAAAACAGAGTATGAAAGGAACAAACAATTAGTAACAGTTTTTGGACAATTTGAGATAATAACGTAATTGTCTTGGTACCGGAATAAGTTTGCCGGTAACTACATATATATATATACATATCATATTGGCGGTTGAACAACGGTGGTGAAACAATGGCAGGAATAACCGTTTATGAAACGGTGCCATGGTTTCAACAAACTATTTCAACTAATGTCACACCTAATCGAAATTACGTACATTATAACATAAACATAACATTAATAAACTACTAGATAATTAAGTTTAATATCTAATACACTCCCCTAAACTTAATTAGGTCTTGGTGGATCTTTGGAGCACACTTTGATTAGCTTCATCCACTGCTTTCGCTGCCTGTTTGAAATCGAACCGACGCCTCTTCTGCATTTTCTTGATTCCATGCCAATCGTTTCCAGCAAACAAAGCATAATGTTGGAGTGTCTCTTCATCTTGAGCATTGCCTTCGCTTTTACTCCTTTCTCGGTCGTTAATAGAGGGACGTTCATCATTTCCTATCATTTCCTTTTCCATAACATTTTCTTGAACAGTTTTGAACTTGTAGTAATATACCGAAACATCCAGATACATAGCTGTTTTGGTCAAAAAATCTGATGATTATATTGCAACCAAACTATTTGTTTAGGGGAATGATGCTTAAAATGTGTAACAACAATGAGGATCACTTCAATGTGTAGTGTACAAACAACACAAGGATTTATACGGGGAAAAAGCCCTTGATCAAGAATTGATCTCCGGCACAAAAAACCCCGGGTGATGGAAACTACCGATCACCAAGCTCAAATAAATGAATAAACGTTTACAACTTCGGATAGTAACGAGCTAGGTACAAGGATCACTACGGTGAAATGTGTAAAAAGTGTAAGTAATTGCTAAGTGTTTGAACGAGAGCTTGTATGAGAGTGTTTGCGAGTGTGTGTAACTGCCAAAATGACTAAGTGTCACTAACTAGCTCGTTACCCCTTTTAAAATAAGAAAAATCTCTAGTTAACAAACTCTCCGACTTTCGGGCCAAGCCTCCACGTTCTCCATAATGTCTAGTTTTGATCTAGCACGTGCAGAATACTTCGGGAATATTCTCCAAGAATGCCGCTAGGACCTGGTCAAGCTTGTTATACCTGCGAGATGTTATAAAACATAAGTAAACAATCGTCAGTATGAGGATCCTTGAAGTGATCCATGATCCTGATCCTAAAGCCCTTCTGAGGATCACCACCTGTCACAGAAGTGAGGTTCACTAATTAGGATAATGAATAAGGATCACTAATTGACAAAAAATCCTCCCCTAACAATTGCCCCCAAAATATAAGGAGTGAAATTGTAAAATTAGCGAGTTATGTTTTCTTGATCTTATCCGTAACAAACTAACGGATATATAGCCGTTAATTTTGAACTAGCCGTTGCGAAGATGATGTCACGGAAGTGACAGCCTGCAAGATCATGATTATAAATAGAGATATAGATAGGATCACTATGCATTTAAATTCGAAAGAAACTCCCTTTATAATCTCAGTTGAAGATCGATCAGGTATCTCTTTCTCCTCTCTCTTCCTTTCTTACTCTGTTCTTCTTTCTTCACCTTAATCACTTCAAGAATGTTGCTCCGAAGTTCCCCGGCTAAGGATCACAAAAAGGATAGCCCTCTGAAGAGTCAGAAGATCGTCAAGGACTCGGTGAACGAGAGGTGTTGCTTTACCGATGCACAGATTGATAACATCCGTCACCGTTTTCCAGCGAATGTCTTTTTCAAACCCTTCGATTCAACTGTTCTGAGCGACTACGTTTCTGATACATGGGTCGCCTTCCCAGTCACTCCATTTGCTATAGGGTACACCTATCCTTTCCCGGAGTTCACACAATCCTTCTTTTCCCTTACCGGCATATCTTACATTCAAGCCATGCCGATGATCTGGAGGGTTTTATACACCCTAGAGAGGATCATCGAGCAGGAGAGTCTTGATTTAGGAATGTCAGAACTAGCGGAGTTGTATGATCTTACTACCTTCGGATCCCACCGTTACTTGTTTAAACGGAAACCCGGTGCAGATCACCCTCTTCTCAAAGTCACCAAAAACGACAAAGATTGGAAGCGTCGCTTCTTCTTTGTAAGGAGGGATACCATTTCAGATGGAGAGCACTTACCAAGAACATGGTCCACCCATGGTAGGCTGGAGGATCCTGGGAAGGATCACCAGATGGTCATGTTTTTGTAATAGGATCACTAACCCCTTCTTTGTCTTGTGTCATGCAGCCATCTCCTTTTCACGTCTCATCACAACACCCGCAACCAGGGAAAGACTTGCTACTTTCTGGGGACTTGACCCTGAAACTAGAACTTTTAAGACAACAACCCAAGACTCACAGGAGGTATCCTCAGGCTCTGTCACAATGTCGAGTAAGTATCCTTGTTTATAATTTATATAATTAAATGTATATTAAGAAAAGATACTTATCTTATTTTGGTTGTGTAGGCGCTGGAAAATCCGCCAAATCTGCTTCAAGGTTCAGTGTCACCGATCTCACCACTGTTAAATCCTCCAAAAGAAAGGTTCCTACTAGCCCGACTGTCTCAATCCCCAAGGCACCCCTCAAAGGGAAGGGAATCAAGAAGAGAAAGACTTCCGAGGCTGAGGATTTGCAGGGCCTGCCCTTAATTCGCCACCAGTTCCTCGAGTACTTCAATGAAGTAAGGATCACTATCTCTGCTTGCATATCCTGCTGTTCTAAGGATCACTTGCTCTTAAACCGCTTTACCCTTTTCTTTTGCAGAAATTTGCTGAGATCGAGGATTACGTCGGTCATGTTGAGGATCAAGATCAGAAGATTGCTGATCTCCAGCAGGATGCTGTGCTCAAGGATCTTGCAATTGCTGATCTTCAGAAGGAACTCAAGGATACCAAGCAGAAGATGGCCAAGGTGCTGGTTAACTTTGATTATGAAAAGCAGGAGATCATGGATGATGCTAAAGTTTCTGCCGCCATAGCAATGTACAAAACCAATCTCCAAATGGCCTTGGAAGCTCAGGATCCTGCCTTCGACAAAGGCAACTGGGAGATTGAAGAATGGAAGGCAAGGCTGGCTGAATTGGGTGATGAAGAGGAGGCTGAGGAGATTCTGGCAATTGAGGCTAGTGGCAGCGGGTTGAAGGATAAAGCTGAGGATGCAGCGGCTGGTGGTGATGATGCAGTGAAGGTGTAGGCTGCACAATTGGGCGATGATGGATATATGTGCTAAGGCCGGAGCCCAATTTTTAGTTTGATGGTTGTGATGTTTAAAACAATTTCATGGTTTGTAATAGCTCTAAACAATAGGTTTTTAGGATTAAGGATCATGTATGATCCTTTGGACAATAGGCAGGATTGCAATTGGTGGAGGGATCCTCTGTTTGGGGGATGAAGCCATTGTGATCCTGCTGCCTTTATATTCCTGCACTACTTTTGAACTCATTATCATGGACACCCTTTACCTACCCCAGCGGACGGGCCACGTTTTGCTGGTAGAAGCTCGGGTAGGTAATTTTGACAACCTTTAAAGGGTTAGTCTTATGTTAATAAATAAAAACTTAACCTTTTGTCGCTTATCTTGTGTTGTTACCCTTTTTAGTATGTTACTTTTCTACGGTTATAATGTTCATCCTGTTTATATTTATCAAACCTTAGAAAATTAGAAAATATATCCATAAAGTTTAGGATATAATCAAGGATCACATATCCCATAACCGATAAGTTCTAAAAAGTGATATAGTTTAAGAAACACAGGTTCAGTTGTCAAGTATAAGGGTTCATCAGAAGAATAATGAATAAAATCAAAAGGGTTAAGGATCATACCTGAGGATCCAAGTTAGAATCCTAACCATAATAAGGATAACTATAAGATAAACCTTAGAGTGTAATAAGGATCAAAGATCCCTAGCTGCCTACCTTCAAGGACCTGAAATAGAGCATAACTTGGGACTAAGCCAATATAAGAAAAGAGTTAGCAACTGGGGACAAGCCCAAGGATAACTGGGGACAAGCCCAAGGATAACTGGGGACAAGCCCAAGGATAACTGGGGACAAGCCCAAGGATCGTGTGTATACTGGAGTATGGCCCTAACTGGCGACTATCCAAACTTAGTGACATGAAGATGCCAAAACCTTAGCTAACGTGAAAACGTTAGAAACCTTAGCTAACGTGAAAACGTTAGAAACCTTATGAACGGATGTATGGTACGTCTACCATTATACGTAGGATCCTAAGCATAGCCAGAACAATGGAATTATCAGCCCCTAGAACGAGTACTGGTCCCAAAGCCTTGAACTACACCAGGATCATCGTGCGCTACAGGCGGAATCTGGGGACAAGCCCAAATAACTGGGGTTAAACCCAAAAAACGGATTGCTTCTGTGGATAACCAACGTTGTGCTAAAGATACCTGAACTTTCAAAACTTGAACTCACGTGAGAGATGGATAAAGGATACATGATCCTTATCCTTATATGAGAAAATAAAGAAATGAAATAGTTCAAGATTAGGATATTACCTGAGTAAGGATCACCGATATTTTGAGGATCCTATAAGGATATCCCTATCGTGAGGACCACTTATGCCATAAGGATCCTGCTTACATGAAATATTTCTTCAGGTGGACAGCATTCCAAGCTCTTGGTAGCAAATCACCTTCCATGGTTAGCAATCTATATGCCCCCTTTCCTGCTTCAGCTTCAATCAAATAAGGGCCTTCCCATTTTGGAGCCAATTTTCCATCAGCAGGATTGGTGGTATTCTGAAATGCTTTCCTTAACACCATATCTCCAACTTGAAACCTCCTGATCCTGACATTCTTATTGTAAGCACCAGCCATTCTTTGTTGATAACTGGCCATCCTGATCCTAGCCATATCCCTGATTTCTTCAATAGTATCCAGGTCTTGAGCCAAGTTTTCATCATTTTCCTCAGGATCACGGGTACTTGTTCTAGCAGTAGGAACCACCATTTCTGTTGGGATCACTGATTCTGCCCCAAACACCAAAGAGAATGGTGTTTGACCAGTAGCATTCTTAGGGGTTGTCCTGTCAGCCCAGAGCACATAGGGTAGCTCTTCTGCCCATTTTCCTTTCTTGGATCCAAGCTTCTTCTTCAAGTTGTTGATGATGATTTTGTTGGATGATTCTGCTTGACCATTAGCTTGTGGGTGGACTGGTGTTGATGTTATCATCTTAATCCCCCAGCTGTCACAAAAATTAGTGGTTCTGCCCCCAATAAATTGGGAACCATTATCACATATAATCTCGGAAGGAATTCCAAATCTAGTTATAATATTTCTTTTAATGAAGGATATAACTTCCTTTTCTCTAACTTGAGCAAAAGCTTCAGCCTCTATCCACTTGGAGAAGTAATCAGTCATAGCTAGCATGAATACTTTTCCACCAGGTGCCTTAGGGAGCTTGCCAACTATATTCATACCCCATCTCATAAATGGCCAAGAGGAGGATATAGGATGCAATAGTTCGGCTGGTTGATGAAGGATATTGCTGTGTCTCTGGCAAGGATCACATCTTCTGGCATACTCCACAGCATCTTTCTTCATGGTTGGCCAGTAGTATCCTGTCCTTAGGATCCTTGAGAATAAAGCCCTGCCCCCAGTGTGATTTCCACAATCTCCTTCATGGAAGTCTTTTAAAACTTCTTGAACTTCAGGATCCTCAATGCATCTCAAGTATGGTCTTGCAAGAGATCGCCTATACAACATATTATTCATAATTGTGAATTGAGATACCTTAGATTTGAAAGCCCTAGGGTTTTCTCCTGTAGGAATCTCTCCATGTTGTAAGTATCTCATAATTGGTGAGATCCATGATCCGGATCCTGAATAGGATTGAGTATCCTCACTAGGGATCATTGCAGAATTATTCCCTATCTCCATAGCCACATGATCCTCAATAGCTGGGGTCAGGATATGGATAATAGGGATCTTGATATCCTCTGGGATCTTCAAAGATGATCCTAAGTTAGCCAATGCATCAGCTTCTGTATTTTCTTCCCTTGGTACCTGTGACAAACTAAAAGAGACAAAAGAGAGTGCCAAACTTTTGACTATCTCCAAATATTTGGTTAGCTTTTCACCTTTAACAGCATATGATCCATTAAAGTGATTTGTAATTAACAAAGAATCTACGTGTACCTCAAGATACCTGATCCCCATATGCTTTGCGATTTGCAAACCAGCAATTAAGGCTTCATATTCAGCCTCATTATTAGTGGTTTGGAACTCACAAGCTATAGAATGGGGTATTGTGTCCCCCTGTGGCGATTTTAGTAGTATTCCAAGCCCTGTGCCTTTGACATTTGAGGATCCATCAGTGTGAAGTATCCAAGGATCCTTGGTCTCCTCTAGCTGCTGGACTTCTAACTCAGCTTCTTCTTGTAAATCACTACTGAAATCAGCCACAAAGTCAGCTAATGCTTGGGATTTGATAGCTGTCCTAGGCTCATATCTTATATCATATGCACTCAATTTCACTGCCCACTTAGCCATCCTTCCTGACATCTCTGGTTTCCTGAGGACATTCTTAATTGGAAAATTAGTTTTAACAATGATAACATGAGTTTCAAAATAATGTCTTAACTTGGTAGATGCCATTATTAATGCAAGGATAAGCTTTTCAAGGTGTGAGTACCTGGATTCGGCATCAAGTAAACTTTTACTTACATAATAAACGGGATGTTGTGTACCTTGATGATCCTTAACAAGGACCGCACTTACTGCTTTTGAGGATACTGCGAGATACAAGGATAACACTTCACCTTTTTCTGGTTTCATTAAAGCCGGGGCCGAGGATAGGTAATCTTTGAGGGCTTTTAGAGCATTTTCATGCTTCTCCGTCCACTCAAATTTCTTGTTCTTCCTTAGGATATCATAGAATTCTTTACATTTCTCGGAGGACTTGGATATGAATATGTTCAAGGCCGCTATCCTTCCTGTTAACCTTTGAACATCCTTAGCATTGGCCGGAGATTTGATGTTCACTATTGCTTTGATTTGTTCCGGGCTAGCTTCGATGCCTCTCTTAGTCACCATGTATCCTAAGAATTTACCTGCTTTAACACCAAAATGACATTTTGAAGGATTAAGCTTCATATTATATTTGTCAAGGATATCAAATGCTTCCTCCAAGTCTCGTAGGTGATCCTCAGCTTTTAAGGATTTCACCACCATATCATCTATGTAAACCTCCATAGTTTGTCCAATCTGATCCTTGAACATCATATTCACCAGCCTTTGGTACGTTGCACCTGCATTTCTCAATCCAAACGGCATAGCAATATATACCAGTTGGAGTCATGAAGGCTGTATCCTCTTGGTCGGATGGTTCCATTTGGATTTGTTGAAATCCAGATGAAGCATCCATAAAAGTTAACAGTTCATGACCCGCAGTTGCATCCACCATGGAGTCAATGTGGGGTAAAGGGAAAGGATCCTTGGGACATGCCTTATTTAAATCGGTAAAATCGACACATACCCTCCACTTTCCGTTTTTCTTTTGAACAACAACCACATTGGCCAGCCATCTTGGATACTTGACCTCTCTAATCATACCTGCCCGGAGCAATTTTTCTACCTCTTCCTGGATAATGGCATTCCTTTCTGGTGCAAACTTCCTTCTTCTTTGATGTATTGGTTTGAAGGATCTGTCGATGCCGAGTTTATGGGTGATAACATCTTTGGATATACCAGTCATGTCTTCATGTTTCCATGCAAAGGTAGTCTTTCTCCTTTTGAAGAAGGATATGAGGTCCTCTTTCATTTCGCCAAGGATCCCTGACCCGATATAGATTTTGGATTCAGGATCATCAGGATCCATGAGGATTTCTACCACATCCTGCTCTCTGGCCTCCAAGACACTCCTTGGAGGATACCTTGATTGCTATTGCTCCCTTGACTTCGAAGCTGGTTTCATCGATGAAGTGTAGCAATCCTTAGCTTCCTGCTGATCGCTATCAATCTTTACTATTCCCCAAGGACTAGGGAGCTTCACACATTGATGATAAGTAGATGGGACTGCTTTCATATCGTGTATCCAGGGCCTGCCAAGGATAACATTACAACAAGATAAACAGTCAATAACACAAAACTTTTGATAAGAGTGTAAGCCTTCAATATATATTGGGAGTTTAATGTCCCCCAGGGTGTTCTTGGTCTCGCCACTAAATCCCACGAGCACGGAGGATCTTGGTATGATCTCTGATTCAGGGATACCCATCTTCTTTAGAACATCAAGCTGGATAATGTTCACTGAACTTCCTCCGTCTATTAGGATCCTGCGGACAAAATAGTTAGATATAAAAAGAGTAATAACTAAACCGTCGTGATGAGGATCCTGGATATCTATACGATCCTCTTCATCAAAGGTTATGACTTTTCCTTCGGAGACACTCGATGTTCGAACTGGCCTTTCTTCGTTATCCATTTTAGTTTCCTTCGCATGCCTCTTAGCTGCTGAGAAGGATGTGCCACAAATGTCGGATCCCCCAGAGATAAAGTTTATCACTTGCGCGTCTGCTGGAGGGGCTGGAGCCTTCTCAGGGATCCTTTCAGGATCCTGAGTCCTTGACTTTTTTCTTCCCAACAACTCTTTTAGATGCCCTTTGCTCAGCAAGTATCCAATTTCCTTTCTTAATGCAATGCATTCTTCTGTGAGGTGCCCAAAATCTTCATGATATGCACACCACTTTGATTTATCCTTAGTTGCAGCTGGCCTGTCATTCTTTCTTGGCCATCTAGCTTTATCACCTAGGTTCTGCATGGCAAGGATTAGTTCATTGTTATCAACATTAAAGCAATATTCAGAAATTGGAGGATAATCCTCATCATCCTCTTCTTGATCAATAGAATGCACGTTCTGATTATCAGATTTGTTGTAGGATCTGAACTTGTTGTTTCTTAATGAGGATCCTTGCTTATCCTGCTTTGAGGATCCTGTTATCCTCTCCTGAACCCTCTTATCATCCTCTAGCCGGATGAACCTAAGGGCCCGGGTTCTTACCTCATCTAGGTTCCTGCACGGTGTCATAACAAGATCATCATAAAATAAGGAATCCCTAAGTAATCCCATTTTGAAGGCCTCAACAGCCGTGGCTATATCTAAGTTGGGAATGTCTAAGGATTCTTTACTAAATTTGGTAATGTAATCCCTTAATGATTCATTATGACCATGGGTTATCCTATATAAATCACTAGTTAGTCGTTCAAATTTTCTACTACAGGAAAACTGAGTATTAAACAAGTTAACTAGGTTTGCAAATGAGGTAATAGAATAGGGAGGAAGACTTAGCAGCCATTTGAGAGCTGATCCAGTAAGAGTGGATCCGAATCCTTTGCATAGGCATGCTTCCTTTAACTTTTCTGGGATTGGATTAATCTCCATCCTCTCCCTGTATTGTGCTATGTGTTCTTCAGGGTCCGTCGAACCATCATACAGTTTCATTGTAGGCACATGGAACCTCTTGGGTATCTCAGCATCACAGATTGGTGGTGCAAAGCGAGATATCTTGTGGCTCCCATCTGCAATCTCTGGAATAGGTTTGACTACTCCCGGAACACTCGAGATCATATCCTTTAGCTTTTGCAATTCTCTGGCCATGGCATGATTGATACCTGGATCCTGCATAAAACCATGGTTAATAGTATGAGAATTATTAAAAGTGTTACCTCCCATTGGATTCAAGTTAGGAAGTATGGAGGTTAATCCATATTGTTGAGATTCTGGAATGATCGAGGGGCCAGCAGAGGCATTGGTCTGCATTGGAATAAAATCTCCTTGATGGACATCTGAACTTCCTGTTTGCAAACTCCTCAAGGATCCTGGCATCTGGAAGGATCCCTGAAACTGGGATGATCCTGGAGCGAAGGAGGATCCTTGAACCTGGGATGATCCTGGAACGAAGAAGGATCCTTGAACTTGGGATGATCCTGGAACGAAGGAGGATCCTTGAACTTGGGATGATCCTGGAACGAAGGAGGATCCTTGAACTTGGGATGATCCTGGAACGAAGGAGGATCCTTGAACCTGGGATGATCCTGGAACGAAGGAGGATCCTTGAACCTGGGATGATCCTGGAACGAAGGAGGATCCTTGAACTTGGGATGATCCTGGAACGAAGGAGGATCCTTGAGCTTGGTGCATTCCTGAATATCCTCCTGTACTCGTGAGGGATCCCATATGCTGGGGATAGGATCCTGCTGGCTGGAAATATGAACTTAGTGCCTGGGTCATAGCTGTCGTTCCGTAGTGCACTCCCTTTGGTCCACCCGCATATTGAATGTTTGGAACCACTGACGGCTGAGAAGTAACCACCGGAGTGTCAAAATTCAAAGATCTGGGCATCAGTGGAGAATGATCCTCTGCCGTTTTCTTCTGTTTCTTAATTTCATCAATCTCCCGGAGGATCCTTTCGTTGATCTTATCCTGCTCTTGTGCATGATTCCTCATCTGCAAAATCAAGGTATAGAGATCATTAGTAGTAGGATTAGTTGAAACAGAAGAAGTAGGTGGTTTTGAGAAAATGGGAGTCGGTTTCTTCGCAGCATTTTCTGTATTCTTCTGGGATCCAGAAGGTGGTGGAGGCAAAGGAGGAACGCCTAGTGAGGAAGTGAATGAGGGCATCAAGTTTGAAGCATTCTTCGCCGAGGAAGCCATTTGCTTGGTTGTAGTGAACCGGAATGAGCACAGAAATGCGAATTCTTCTAAGGCAAAGCACCAATTGCCCCACGGTGGGCGCCAAACTGTTTTGGTCAAAAAATCTGATGATTATATTGCAACCAAACTATTTGTTTATGGGAATGATGCTTAAAATGTGTAACAACAATGAGGATCACTTCAATGTGTAGTGTACAAACAACACAAGGATTTATACGGGGAAAAAGCCCTTGATCAAGAATTGATCTCCGGCACAAAAAACCCCGGGTGATGGAAACTACCGATCACCAAGCTCAAATAAATGAATAAACGTTTACAACTTCGGATAGTAACGAGCTAGGTACAAGGATCACTACGGTGAAATGTGTAAAAAGTGTAAGTAATTGCTAAGTGTTTGAACGAGAGCTTGTATGAGAGTGTTTGCGAGTGTGTGTAACTGCCAAAATGACTAAGTGTCACTAACTAGCTCGTTACCCCTTTTAAAATAAGAAAAATCTCTAGTTAACAAACTCTCCGACTTTCGGGCCAAGCCTCCACGTTCTCCATAACGTCTAGTTTTGATCTAGCACGTGCAGAATACTTCGGGAATATTCTCCAAGAATGCCGCTAGGACCTGGTCAAGCTTGTTATACCTGCGAGATGTTATAAAACATAAGTAAACAATCGTCAGTATGAGGATCCTTGAAGTGATCCATGATCCTGATCCTAAAGCCCTTCTGAGGATCACCACCTGTCACAGAAGTGAGGATCACTAATTAGGATAATGAATAAGGATCACTAATTGACAAAAAATCCTCCCCTAACAATAGCATACATAATTCTCATTAATTTCCCATCATTATAATCATAATCCATATCCTTAGCCACCACTGCCTAGAGGTTGTTGCTTGTCACATTCTTATACCCTCCATCATGTTTCACAACCATGTATAAATCAAGCAAATCGATCTTCCTATTATCAGCCGAATAGGGTGGGATTGGTCGAGTTGATATTCCCAGTTTGATCTTTATAAACCATTCTAACATCTCTTCGAACTTGATCTCTAATTCATGCTTATACTTAAACACGAATTCCCCATTATCTAACATATCTAACAATGATTTACAGTTAGTGAAATCATGAAATTCCATTGCTTGAATGATCATGACATTCCAATCAGGTTCAAGTGATGATAAGTGCAGGGTTTCGAAATATGAATTTAGATAATCTGCCTTGTATTATTCATTTGTGGAACTATGATTAATTACCTTTTGTTTTTCTTTCATTCCTATTTCTTCTTCCTTCGTTAATCCGGTGACTTTATTCATGGTGTTAGAAACAGGAGCACTAAACATCGGATATATCTTACACCTTTCGCCGTTTATCTTAACCGTATATCCTTGTAATACTAACTGATCCATACTTAAGACATTACGATCTAATTCAGGTGTATAAAATACACTTTGAATACGTAATGATTCATTCCCAGACTTAACTTCTACAGCCCCTACACCCCTGATAAATAGAAAGTTATCTTCCCCGGTTTTTGTTTCTACCCCAACCATGTGCTTAATTCGTTTAAACACATTCAGATTTCCAGCAAAGTGATGATTAAATAATGTACTTACATACCATATATCACCCCATAATCTGCCTTCGGTACCGGTGACAATCAGTTTCTGTCGGAAATCATCTTCTGCTTCTTGTCGCTGAATACCAGTGTTTATGGCTTGTCGGATTAATTGAGTCACTTCATCGTTTTCCTTCACTTTGCACGAAATGATCCGGTGTCCGGGTTCGTGACAGTAATAACAAAATTTAACGTGTGACTCCTTATTTTGCTTTTCGATCTTTTCATCGGTGCAGTGATCACATGGTAGTATCGTTGATGTAGATTGCATAAAACCATCTTTCTTAACCGTGGCTCTAATACCACTTTGTTGGAAATCAGATTGTTTTTCAACGGAAGTAAAATTGAGATTCGAATTCGTTTGCATAGTGTATGAAGATTAAGTGCAAAACAGAGTATGAAAGGAACAAACAAGAAGTAGCAGTTTTTGGACAATTTGAGATAATAACGTAATTGTCTTGGTACCGGAATAAGTTTTCCGGCAACTACATATATATACATATCATATTGGCGGTTGAATAACGGTGGTTGAACAATGGCGGGAATAACCGTTTATGAAACGATGCCATGGTTACAACAAATCGTTTCAACTAAATGTCACACCTAATCGAAATTACATACATTATAACATAAACATAACATTAATAAATTAGTAGATATTTAAGTTTAATATCTAATAATAAACACAAATCAAACATCATAACCTCCATCCCACCGTGAACCACCAGGCTACTCATTTTCCTCCTCTGCACCACCACCGAAAGTAGGGGTTATCACCTTATTCTTGTAGTTGGTGACCAGAACTACAACAAACGGATTTTTCCAGTCAATCTTCAAGTCATCAAGGGTGTACTCCCCTTCTTTTCCAGCGGCATAACATCAATCACGTCATTCTCTTCACCCCCCGACGATCCTTTCAACGGAGTTCCTGTGATCAACATCCGACCACTTTTTACCTCAAATTCCACTCCTTCTTTCTCAACCCCAGGAAGTGGTACCACATTCCTAGGTGGTTCTCGAAAACCACCACCCCTTTCCTATACCAAAAACGGCACTCTGCACCGATCTGAGTGGGATCGTTGATTTTCTGTTGTTCCCCGTTCCAAGTGTAAGCCTAGAGAGAAGTTTGTTTCCAGCTAGATTCATCTTAACTGTTAATAAGAATTACAGAAATGATTACACAACTTAACTGTTAATAAGAATTACAGAGGATATTTGGAAAAAAATAAGAACAGAAAAAGAGTAAAGAAACATACGTCTCCCCCAGTAGTCTCCAATTGTTGCTGTGATTTCAGCCACCCGGTTGCTTACAAACACTTTTAAAGTCTGGAAGCCTTTATCAGCCTTCAACGAAACTAATGAAACAAACATCAAAAATGTTATATCTGTAGAGATTAGGAATAGATACGTAGTAGAATCATTACCTGACGCAATAAACGCATCACGGTGCTTGTTCCAAGAAGCCTTTACAGTCCTGAATCTCGTCTCTTTCTTCATAGTCCCGTTTTCTTGACCGTTTGAGACGTTGGTCCTTCACGTTCGATCTTGCCGGCGGCGTAAGCCTAAACACAGCTGATCTGGTTGCCGGAGTAAACTTTCGGAAAAGGTTCAACATTTTGGTGAGAGAAATTGTTTTCAGAACCGGACCGGAGGTCGACCCGGTCACCTTACGGGGTGAAAGGTCGGACCGATCCGACCGGTTCGACCGGATTTAAGACCCGGAATACGTCATAAATTTTTTTACTAATGATTTAAAAAAAAACATTGGACCTAAGTTATATAAAGTTAAAATCATAAAGCAAACTGAATGATACATTATAGAAAAAACAAATAATCAGAACAATAAAAAGAGAAAAACTAAAATTGTATTTATTAAACCAACATGGCCTTTAAAAAAAATCATTAAACCAATAAACGTTAAAAGATAAGGAAAAAAGGAGTGAGGTACAGGGAAATGTCATATCACTATCATTGTATAACAACTCTAGAAAATGTATAAAATATTACTTTAGTTTTTATATTAACCCAAAAGTCTTTTCCTCCATCTTCTTCCTTTTTGTTCTATTCACCTTAGAGCATCCACAATAGGAGGATTTGTTGGTGTTTTTAGGGAGAGAGAAAGTGATGTGGATGAGAGAGAGAGTGATGTGGAGAAGAGAGGGTGTAGAGATGTTTGTGGTGAAGAATGAGAAAAAATGGAGAGAGAAAAGTTATGTGAGTGTAGAGAGGAGAGAGGAGAGAGAAGAGATGAGAGAGAGAAGAAATGTGTTTGTGAGAGGGGCAAGTGAGAGAAAGATGGGGATTGGTTGGGCAAGTGCCACATTGGCATTAGAAAAAATATGAAAAAACATCCCTTATTGGGGATGCTCTTAAAGTTTACAAGTTCATCGGAGGTTGCCAGAATGATAAGAAGTTGTTTTATGAAGCTCGCATGAAAGCTCTGACCGGCCAGACCCTACGAGATAACCCGCCGGCCCGACCGCCCGGCCCCTGGCCCGACCGCCGAGCTGATGCTAAAATGAATTGATGTCGTGAACCGGCCCGGTATAGGCTCCCGATCCCGGCCGGACCGGTCCGACTGGCCAGCCGGTCCAGGTGAATCATTGAGAGAAAGACATATAGGGTTTTAGGGTGTATAAAAGGAAATAGAGAATACTCTTTTTATATAGAGAAAAAGTGTACGGACAATGCGTATTGTTTTGTCCATATTTTAGGTTTTATTGTAATTTCAGTGTAAAACCAAAGGGTATTCTTGTAATATAGTTGTGAAACCAAAAAAATATGTTTATGTGTTCTACTTATTATGCTTTATGTGTTCTTCATTTAAAATGAAAATATTAATGCCCAAAAAGTAATATTACGTATCGATTTCTTCTTTATCAACGGATCATACAAAATTTTTTAAATCTACTTTAATACCATATCCATCACATATCCGGTGAAACATAAAAAATCCTCTTTATTATTGTTCGTTTTGACTTTTTGATTCGAACACTATGCTAGTAGAGAGGTTAGTTCTAATACGAAATAGGAAACTCGTGTGAGGGGTACAAAGTTGAGGGTTGTGTTGTAATTGCCTAGGTTGCTGGATTATAATCTAACATGTTTTATCTTTGTGCTATATAATTACTAACATCGGTGGCTTAGTTATAACATTTAATAACACATGTAATTACAATTACGTTGCATTACAATATACTAAGAGTTTGCAAACTCAGGTGAATGGTGTTTGTACATGATGTAATATTTGTAACACTTTATAACGTGTGTAACTATGTAATACTTTTGGAAGGAAGATATTACTAAGTGTGTATATCCAGTATTATAGATACTTACCTTTTATACATAACGTGATAGTTTGTTTACAACATGCGTAACCATATAACATCCTTTCACAATGCAAATGTTTTAAGCATAAACAAACATAATACTACTCTTAAATAACGAAGCATGAAATAACTTACGAAAACCAAAGCAGCTTGAATTCAAACTGAGGTGGCTCGACTCTGCTCGAAATCCAAATCAAGTTCAGGCTTAACCGGGCTCGGCTCGGCACAAAATAGGTAGCCAACTGTTTACGAACCAAGTAGACTCATTGGATTTGATTGAAAATTTTATGCTATGACTATGTCTTGTGTTTTTTTATATGTATATGAATATGAATATTAGAGAATTCGAGTTTAAAAACTTAAATTATTATATAATAGATTGATGTTTTTTCTTTCAAAATTTACAAAAAGTGTGAATATATATATACACACACATACATATGTATGTATACAATAACAATTCGGTTCCATCCATTTTCAAGGTCCGAATTCAACTTTTTAACATTATTCGTATTCGAGTCTAGTAATCAAATACAAATTTATGATTTTCAATTCAATTCGATTTAAAATTCGAATTCAATTTAAACAGACATTTTGTATATATGTGTGCGTATATATATCTTCTAAAATTGAGACAAAACATACTATAAAATTGATCTCAATTATTCATAACCATACCAAACACAAATGCCCAATAACACTTATTTATAAATTCTAAACTAATTTACATTGCTACCAGTAACCAACCTAACTTTTAAATTTTGGTCTTCTGATACATTGATGGTTTATTAATTTTGTAAATTAGTATTTTTGATGTAATAAATAATCAGTTTGTAGTAGTTTGAAAATAATAATTGAATTAAATCGAAATTTATTCGAAATCGAGTTTCAAATACGAATCGAATCAAATATAGCACATTTGAATCGAATAAAAATTCAGTTAATAAAATAAAAATTCAAAAATTCGATTCAATTAATTTGAAAATTTGTTATTCGATTCGTTGGACACCCTAGCTCGGCTCGGCTCGTTTACCACCAAGCCAATTTCGAGGCGAATTTTTTTTTGAGCGAGCCACGCCTTTTCGAACAGCCCTAGATTGGAGATATTTGTTTCTCGAAATCCATTGCCTAATCTGAGATCTTACTTTCTCGCATTTTTATTAGTGCTTCCAATCCTTCTTTGTAAACGTTGGGAATTTGTCCCTTATAGCTAAACAAGCTACCGCTATCATGAATACATAAATTCGTTGAGTTTTATTTTTTCTTTTCTTAAAGATGATCTCAGGTGCATTGTTATTGTTTAAAGCCATTATGGTTTTTGGATTCTTTGTAGTAAAGCTTCTTTTGGTCAAAGTTAGGGTGGGAAGTGCGTAGTGTGGCTTAGATATATTTAAACGTTTACAAGATGATAGTTTTTATTTAGTATATCCAGTGGCGGATTCAGGATTTTTTTTCACTGGGTTCACTTTTTAAGGTGCCCGAATTTTGGTCAACCCGACGTTAGTTTTTTCGGGTCGGGTCGGGCTTTATCACTAAAGTCACCTTTTCCTATGATGCTTTAAAGGGCATTCCTATCCCACTATCTATCTTTGTCTCTAAAAACAAATTGATTTGTAATAAACTTTTACAGAACGAATTCGAGTTAGAACCGGTACATCTAAAAATGATCATTTTAGTTCGAATTACAACGACAAAAGCATAAAACTTGACCAAATGAGCATTTATTTGAGCCGGTTTGGCGGTTCCAACGACAAAAGCATCTAACTGAACCATTTCCATTATTTATTTCTCTTAATTGGTTAATAGAGATTAAATGAAATTAAATTAATTTATATTTAATAGCCACCAAGAAAACTAAAATGAATTTTCAAGTACATAACAAAAAAGCTCAGCCATGACCCAGACCTGCAACAAACAAAATAGTTTGACTAACAATAATGAACTAAAGCTCACCCATGTTAACTCTTATAGTTCACTCTTTTGTTTAACTCTAATATTATTATTTTAAAATTAAAAAGAACAAAGAACAATAAAAAGGAGCTGATTAAGAATATCAAATGGCAAAATTAAGAATTCAAGCTGATTAAATACCAAATTTTACATCACTAATCAAGAATTCAAGCTGACTAAAACACAATACTTTAAATTTTAGATCCCTAAATGGCTAAATTCTAAGTTTCAACAAAACAACTTGAATGTAAAATTAAGATTAAAACATCAAACAAGTTAAAATTAACATCTAAATTAAAATTAAAACATCAATAAAAGTTAAAAATGTACATTAACACACCTGAGATAAATTGAGGATGAGAGAAATTTGAAGGTTGGAATGGTGGAAACAACAAGTAGTGGCCGGAGGAGGACGACCGGAGCCTGGAGGAGGACGGCCGAAGGCGGAGTGGAGGAGGATGGCCGGAGAGGCGGAGACAGACGAGATTGAAGGTGGAGGCTGAGAGAATCAGATGTGTGCGCTACTACTGCCGTTCTTAACTTCTAACCCTAATATGGGTTCATTAAATTTAAAAAAAAGGGAAAAAAGAAAAACATACGGAAAGGGCAGGAGCAGATTCGAACTAGGGGTGTCAAGTATGGGTTCATTAAATTAAAAAAAAGGAAAAAAAGGAAAAAATGGGAAAAAAAAATACATATGGAAAGGGCTGGAGCGGGATTCGAACTAGGGGTGCCAAGTTAAAAGAGTGCACAATTAACCAGTGGAACACAAGAGGATTTGTGTTATGGGTTCCCTCAATATTTTACTTATGGGTTCCTTTTCAGTTTATCCTATACATTTACACTAAAAATTAAAAACCGAATGGGTTCCTGGGAACCCGATCTTTATACATAAATCCGCCCCTGAGTATATCAAAACCCAGAAATCGGAAGGAAGCATAAGACTAGAAGGTATGGTGTGGGGAGGATGGGCCGCCACGTCACCGCCACGTAAGCGGGTGTGAGGATGGGCCTAAAGGGGATGGACCTAGAGGGTGGGGGATGAACCCCTTTATATATATGTATGTATGTACACTACAAGAAAGCCGATTAATAGCGGTGACAATTGTCGCCGCTAATAGTACTGATCTACACCACTATTAACTGGAACAAACCCCAGTTGTTGGATGATGAATAGAAACGTGTGGCTAGGGTTTAAAGTGGGACACCGGGTGCGGATAAGGCCAATAGCGGCGACATATTGGCTGTCGCCGCTATTGGTCCTTTTTCTTGTAGTGGTATGTATGTATGTATGTATGTATGTATGTATGTATGTATGTATGTATGTATGTATGTATGTATGTATGTATGTATGTATGTATGTATGTATGTATGTATATGTGTGTGTGAGGGGATGAGGCCCGGCTTGGGCGGCTGTGGGCGCAGTGGCGGATCTTGCCCATTGAACGTCCCAGGGCCGAAAGTCACGGGTACTAAAAACATGCCCGTGCCGAACATAATAGGTATAAAGAATTTTGATCGAACCGCGAAAATTAGCACTTCTGGCCGAAAAATGTGCCAGGGCAGTGGCTCAGGCAAGATCCGCCAATGTGTGGGCGGACGATGGGGACGAGGATGGGACGGTGACGGAGCAAGGGGGTGGAAGGTTTGGGGCATGGGGACGAGCCCCATACCTTCCAGTCTAAGAGAAATAGAAGGAAGGAGATGAGGCAATTTTCTGATTATATTTCTTGACTTCAAAATGGAAACAATGCACGTAAATAGAGAGAACATCAAGTTGCAACTCTTAGGCTTAGTGATTTGTACATTAGGCTGGAGGTACTTGTACATAGTGGTGGGGTAGGATCATCCTCCCATACCCTCTAGTTTTGTGGGATGGACCATCCTTGGGAGGACTATGGCGTGGCGCCTACTTGGCGGATCATCCTCCCTTAGAGGACCATCACCATACCCTCTAGCCTAATGAAATAAACGTGAAGATAGCAATATGCATAATAAAGAAATAAAATAAGGAAATAAAGATGCAGATGTGATCATGCCCATGCAAACGTTCTCATGCATGCGATGGACATGATAAACGTAGGGATGAGCAAATACCGATCCCGTCCCGATACCGATAATCCCGATCCTGAAATTTCATGAATACTTGATACCGATACCGAAACATGTCGGGCCGGTACGGTATCGGTATTTTGAGGGTAAAAGTCGGTATTTTACCGATACCGAAAAAACCAAAATGTGGATACCGTTTCCAATACCGAAACATGTCGGGATCGGGATTATCGGTATCGGGATCGGGATGAGATCGGGATGGGATCGGTATTTCATACCATTTGCTCATGCCTAGATAAACGTATCATTTTTATAACTTATAAAAGGGGAAAAGGACAAAGTTCGTTATTATATCGCGTATGTTTTTTTATTTACTATATATTTGTCGAGAAAATTACTTTTTAATTCTTTGGGTTTTACATGTGTTACCACTTGAGTTCAAAATCAAAATATCTAATGCTTAAACACTCTTTTTACAACCCTTTGAGTCTAAACTTTAACACCGTTCGAAATTTTTTTTTTGTTAACTGTTGTTAAATGACCAAATTAACCCCATGGTTAAAAAAAATAAAAATAAAAGCTAATTTATTATTAGATCTCTCTCTTTAACACCTCCACCATCAACACCACCATCACCAAAATGCCACCCACTACCACCGCTGCATCTCCGTCATTACCACCACACCACCCACAACCACTGCACCACCTCCGACTCCAAGCTATATAAGTCGGTCTGGAATCCTAGCCGCCGCACATCAACATCGGGCAGGAACATTATGACTGGTCTGTAAGTTTGTAATGAGCTCTGACTGTTGGCTCATAGATAGAAACCATGAACTTGAATCTCATGCTACAAGTTGATTTGTTACAAGAATCTGATTTTGGTGTTTTAGTGGTGGTAGTGTGTAATGAGGACAACCCATGGTGGTGGTGGCAGGTGTCGTGGTGACGTGGTGATGGTGAACTGGTTTGGAGGTGAGGCGGGAATTCTGGACTTCACAAACCAAGCGTGACATGGTGATATATATGCGGATTAGACACCAAAAAATAAACACTCAAAAAATGGCTACAATTTAAGGAATGTGTTTAGTGGCGACATCAGATTCCTAATTGATGGAGAAAGGTCTGTTGGCAAGAAAAGCTGCTTCCAGGAGGTTGTCAAGTGTTATCGCTCGAATCCATTCTTGGGTGGTTGGCTTGGCCCTTGTTCATGTAACTCGAATTCTAGCCCGGTATATCCCATTTTAGTTTTACACCATTGTGAACCTTACGCCTCTTTTACTCTCTGATCGATGTTCTCGGCATTGAAAAATCTTCGTAAGCTAAATCACACGTGTATATGTCGACTTTAAAGAGATATACAGTCAAGAAAATAAAGAGAAATGGTGATATATATGCGGATTAAACACCAAAAAATAAACACTCAAAAAATGGCTACCATTTAAGGAATGTTTTTAGTGACGACATCAGATTCCTAATTGATGGAGAAAGGTCTGGTGGCAAGAAAAGCTACTTCCAGGAGGGTGTCAAGTGTTTTCACTTGACGATTCCATTCTTGGGTCGTTGGTTTGGCCGTTGTTCCCGTATCTCGAATCCTTGCCGAGTATATCCCATTTTAATTTTACACCATTGTGAACCTCACGCCTCTTTTACTCTCTGATCGAGGTTCTCAACATTGAAAAATATTCGTAAACTAAATCACACGTGTATATGTTGACAGTTAAGAGATATACAATCCAGAAAATCAAGAGCAATGGTGATATATATGCGGATTAGACACCAAAAAATAAACACTCAAAAATGGCTACAATTTAAGGAATGTGTTTAGTGACGCCATCAGATTCCTAATTGATGGAGAAGGGTCTGGTGGCAAGAAAAGCTGCTTCCAGGAGGTTGCCAAGTGTTTTCGCTCGACGATTCCATTCTTGGGTGTTTGGTTTGGCCCTTGTTCCTGTAACTCGAGTCCTAGCCCGGTATATCTCATTTTAGTTTTACACCATTGTGAACCTTACGCCTTTTTTACTCTCTGATCGAGGTTCTTGGTATTGAAAAATATTCGTAAACTAAATCACATGTGTATATGTGGACATTTAAGAAATATACAGTTAAGAAAATCAAGAGCAATGGTGATATATATGCGGATTAGACACCAAAAAATAAACACTCAAAAAATGGCTACAATTTAGGAAATGTGTTTAGTGACGGCATCTGATTCCTAATTGATGGAGAAAGGTCTGGTGCAAGAAAACTGCTTCTAGGAGGTTGTCAAGTGTTTTCGCTTGACGATTCCATTCTTGGGTGGTTGGTTTGGCCCTTGTTCCTGTAACTCGAATCCTAGCCCGTTATATCCCATTTTAGTTTTACACCATTGTGAACCTTACGCCTTTTTTACTCTCTGATCGAGTTTCTCGGCATTAAAAAATCTACGTAAACTAAATCACACATGGATATGTTGACATTTAAGGGATATACAGTCAAAAAAATCAAAAGCAATGGTGATATATATGCGGATTAGACACCAAAAAATAAATACTAAAAAAAGGGCTACAATTTAAGGAATGTGTTTAGTGACGGCATCAGATTCCTAATTGATGGAGAAAGGTCTGGTGGCAAGAAAAGCTGCTTCCAGGAAGTTGTCAAGCGTTTTCGCTCGACGATTCCATTCTTGGGTGGTTGGTTTGGCCCTTGTTCATGTAACTCGAATCCTAGCCCGGTATATCCCATTTTAGTTTTACACCATTGTGAACCTTACGCCTTTTTTACTCTCTGAACGAGGTTCTCGGCATTGAAAAATCTTTGTAAACTAAATCACACGTGTATATGTTGATATTTTAGAGATATACAGTCAAGAAAAATCAACAGCAACGGTGATATATATGCGGATTAGACACGAAAAAATAAACACTAAAAAATGGCTACAATTTAAGGAATTTGTTTAGTGACGGCATCAGTTTCCAAATTGATGGAGAAAGGTCTGGTGGCAAGAAAAGCTGCTTCCCGGAGGTTGTCAAGTGTTTTCACTCGACAATTCCATTCTTGGGTGGTTGGTTTGGCCCTTGTTCCTGTAACTCGATTCCTCGCCCGGTATATCCCATTTTAGTTTTACAGCATTGCGAACCATACGCCTTTTTTACTCTCTGATCGAGGTTCTCGGCATTGAAAAGTCTTCGTAAACTAAATCACATGTGTATATGTTGACATTTAAGAGATATACAGTCAAGAAAATCAATAGCAATGGTGATATATATGCGGATTAGACACCAAAAAATAAACACTCAAAAAACGGCTACAATTCAAGTAATGTGTTTACTGACGGCATCAGATTCCTAATTTATGGAGAATGGTCTGGTGGCAAGAAAAGCTGCTTCCAGGAGGTTGCCAAGTGTTTTCGCTCGACGATTCCATTCTTGGGTGATTGGTTTGGCCCTTGTTCCTGTAACTCGAATACTAGCCCGGTATATCCCATTTTAGTTTTACACCATTGTGAACCTTACGCCTTTTTTGCTCTATAATCGAGGTTCTCGGCATTGAAAAATCTTCGTAAGCTAAATCACACGTGTATATGTTGACATTTAAGAGATATAGTGTCAAGAAAATCAAGAGCAATGGTGATATATACGCGGATTAGACACCAAAAAATAAACACTCAAAAAATGGCTACAATTTAAGGAATGTTTTTACTGACGGCATCAGATTCCTAATTGATGGAGAAACGTCTGGTGGCAAGAAAAGCTGCTTCCTGGAGGTTGTCAAGTGTTTTCGCCCGATGATTCCATTCTTGGGTGGTTGGTTTGGCCCTTGTTCCTGTAACTCAAATGCTAGCCCGGTATATCCTATTTTAGTTTTACACCATTGTGAACCTTACGCCTCTTTTACTCTCTTATCGAGGTTCTCGGCATTGAAAAATCTTCGTAAGCTAAATCACACGTGTATTTGTCGACATTTAAGAGATATATACAGTCAAGAAAATCAAGAGCAATGGTGATATATATGCGGATTAGACACCAAAAAATAAACACTAAAAACTGGCTACAATTTAAGGAATGTGTTTAGTGACGGCATCAGATTCCTAATTGATGGAGAAAGGTCTGGTGGCAAAAATAGCTGCTTCCAAGAAGTTGTCAAGTGTTTTCGCTCGACGATTCCATTATTGGGTTGTTGGTTAGGCCTTTGTTCCCGTAACTCGAATCCTAGCCCGATATATCTCATTTTAGTTTTACACCATTGTGAACCTTACGCCTTTTTCCCCTCTGATCGAGGTTCTCGGCATTAAAAAATCTTCGTAATCTAAATCACACGTGTATATGTTGACATTTAAGAGATATACAGTCAAGAAAACCAAGAGCAATGGTGATATATATGCAGATTAGACACCAAAAAATAAACACTCAAAAATGGCTACAATTTAAGGAATGTGCTTAGTGACGGCATCAGATTCCAAATTGATAGAGAAAGGTCTAGTGGCAAGAAAAGCTGCTTCCAGAAGGTTGTCAAGTGTTTTCGCTCGACGATTCAATTCTTGGGTGGTTGGTTTGGCCCTTGTACCTGTAACTCGAATCCTAGCCCGGTATATCCCATTTTAGTTTTACACCATTGTGAACCTTACGTCTTTTTTACTCTCTGATCGAGGTTCTCGGCATTGAAAAATCTTCGTAAGCTAAATCACAAGTGTATGAGTCGACATTTAAGAGATATATAGTCAAGAAAATCAAAAGCAATGGTGATATATATGCGGATTAGACACGAAAAAATAAACGCTCAAAAAATAGCTACAATTTAATGAATATGTTTAGTGATGGCATCAGATTCCATTTCTAATTGATGGAGAAAGGTCTGGTGGCAAGAAAAGCTACTTCCAGGAGGATGTCAAGTGTTTTCGTTCGACGATTCCATTATTGGGTTGTTGGTTAGGCCCTTGTTTCTGTAACTCGAATCCTAGCCCGATATATCACATTTTAGTTTTACACCATTGTGAACCTTACGCCTTTTTTACCCTCTGATCGAGGTTCTCGGCATTAAAAAATCTTCGTAATCTAAATCACACGTGTATATGTTAACATTTAAGAGATATACAGTCAAGAAAATCAAGAGCAATGGTGATATATATGCAGATTAGACACCAAAAAATAAACACTCAAAAATGGCTACAATTTAAGGAATGTGCTTAGTGACGGCATCAGATTCCAAATTGATAGAGAAAGGTCTAGTGGAAAGAAAAGCTGCTTCCAGAAGGTTGTCAAGTGTTTTCGCTCGACGATTCTATTCTTGGGTGGTTGGTTTGGCCCTTGTACCTGTAACTCGAATCCTAGCCCGGTATATCCCATTTTAGTTTTACACCATTGTGAACCTTACGCCTTTTTTACTCTCTGATCGAGGTTCTCGGCATTGAAAAATCTTCGTAAACTAAATCACAAGTGTATGAGTCGACATTTAAGAGATATGTAGTCAAGAAAATCAAGAGCAATTGTGATATATATGCGGATTAGACACGAAAAAATAAACACTCAAAAAATAGCTACAATTTAATGAATGTGTTTAGTGATGTCATCAGATTCCATTTCTAATTGATGGAGAAAGGTTTGGTGGCAAGAAAAGCTACTTCCAGGAGGATGTCAAGTGTTTTTGCTCGACGATTCCATTCTTGGGTGGTTGGTTTGGCCCTTGTTCCTGTAACTCGAATCCTATCATGGTATACCACATTTTAGTTTTACACTATTGTGAACCTTACGCCTTTTTTACTCTCTGATCGAGGTTCTCGGTATTGAAAAATCTCCGTAAGCTAAATCACACGTGTATATGTCGACATTTAAGAGATATATAGTTAAAAAGATTAAGAGCAATGGTGATATATATGCGGATTAGACACTAAAAATAAACACTCAAAAAATGGCTACAATTTAAGGAATGTGTTTAGTGACGGCATAAGATTCCTAATTGATGGAGAAAGGTCTGGTGACAAGAAAAGCTGCTTCCAGGAGGTTGTCAAGTGTTATCGCTCGACAATTTCATTCTTGGGTGGTTGGTTTGGCCCTTGTTCATGTAACTCGAATCATAGCCCAGTATATCTCATTTTAGTTTTACACCATTGTGAACCTTACGCCTCTTTTACTCTCTGACCGAGGTTCTCGGCATTGAAAAATCTTCGTAAGCTAAATCACAAGTGTATATGTCGACATTTAAGAGATATACTGTCAAGAAAATCAAGAGCAATTGTGATATATATATGCGGATTAGACACCAAAAAATAAACACTCAAAAAATGGCTACAATTTAAGGAATGTGTTTAGTGATGGCATCAGATTCCTAATTGATGGAGAAATGTCTGGTAGCAAGAAAAGATGCTTCCAGGAGGGTGTCAAGTGTTTTCGATCGACGATTCCATTCTTGGGTGGTTGGTTTGGCCCTTGTTCCTGTAACAAGAATCCTAGCCTGGTATATCCCGTTTTAGTTTTGCACCATTGTGAACCTTACGCCTCTTTTACTCTCTGATCGAGGTTCTTGGCATTGAAAAATCTTCGTATAATAAATCACACGTGTATATGTTGACATTTAAGAGATATACAGTCAAGAAAATCAAGAGCAATGGTGATATATATGCGGATTAGACACCAAAAAATAAACACGCAAAAAATGGCTACAATTTAAGGAATGTGTTTAGTGACGATATAAGATTCCTAATTGATGGAGAAAGGTCTGGTGGCAAGAAAAGCTGCTTCCAGGAGGTTGTCAAGGGTTTTCGCTCGACAATTCCATTCTTGGGTGGTTGGTTTGGCCCTTGTTCCTGTGACTCGAATCCTAGCCCGGTATATCCCATTTTAGTTTTACACCATTGTGAACCTTACGCCTCTTTTACTCTCTGATCGAGGTTCTCGGCATTGAAAATTTTTCGTAAGCTAAGTCACACGTGTATAGATCGACATTTAAGAGATATACAGTCAAGAAAATCAAGAGCAATGGTGATATATATGTGGATTAGACACCAAAAAATAAATACTAAAAAATGGCTACAATTTAAAGAATGTGTTTAGTGCCGACATCAGATTCCTAATTGATGGAGAAAGGTCTGGTGGCAAGAAAAGCTGCTTCATGGAGGGTGTCAAGTGTTTTCGCTCGACGATTCCATTCTTGGGTGGTTGGTTTGGCCCTTGTTCCTGTAACTCGAATCCTAGCCCGGTATATCCCATTTTAGTTTTACACCATTGTGAACCTTACGCCTTTTTTACTCTCTGATCGAGGTTCTCGACATTGAAAAATCTTCGTAAACTATATCACACGTGTATATGTTGATATTTAAGAAATATAAGGAATGTGTTCAGTGACGGCATCATATTCCTAATTGATGGAGAATGGTCTCGTGGTAAGAAAAGCTGCTTCCAGGAGCTTGTTAAGTGTTTTCGCTCGACGATTCCATTCTAGGGTGGTTTGTTTGGCCCTTGTTCCTGTAACTCGAATCCTAGCCCGTTATATCCTATTTTAGTTTTACACCATTGTGAACCTTACGCCTTTTTTACTCTCTGGTCGGGGTTCTCGGCGTTGAAAAATCTTCATAAACTAAATCACACGTGTATATGTTGACATTTAAGAGATAAACAGTCAAGAAAATCAAGAGCAATGGTGATATATATGCGGATTAGACACCAAAAAATAAACACTCAAAAAAGGGCTACAATTTAAGGAATGTGTTTAGTGACGGCATCAGATTCCTAATTGATGGAGAAAGGTCTGGTGGCTAGAAAAGCTGCTTCCAGTAGGTTGTCAAGTGTTTTTGCTCGATGATTCCATTCTTGGGTGGTTGGTTTGGCCCTTGTTCATGTAACTCGAAATCCTAGCCCGGTATATCCCATTTTAGTTTTACACCATTGTTTACCCCACGCCTCTTTTACTCTCTTATCGAGGTTCTCGGCATTGAAAAATCTTCGTAAGCTAAATCACACGTGTATGTGTCGATATTTAAGAGATATACAGTGAAGAAAATCAAGAGCAATGGTGATATATATGCGGATTAGACACCAAAAAATAAACACTCAAAAAATGGCTACAATTTACGGAATGTGTTTAGTGACGGCATCAGATTTCTAATTGATGGAGAAAGGTCTGGTGGCAAGAAAAGCTGCTTCCAGGAGGGTGTCAAGTGTTTTCGCACGACGATTCCATTCTTGGGTGGTTGGTTTGGCCCTTGTTCCTGTAACTCGAATCCTAGCCCGGTATATCCCATTTTAATTTTACACCATTGTGAACCTTTTCACCTTTTTTACTCTCTGATAGAGGTTCTCGACATTGAAAAATCTTCGTGAACTAAATCAAATGTGTATATGTTGACATTTAAGAGATATACAGTCAAGAAAATCAAGAGCAATGGTGATATATATGGGCAGTAGACACCAAAAAATGAACACTCAAAGAATGGCTACAATTCAAGGAATGTGTTCAGTGACGGCATCAGATTCCTAATTGATGGAGAATGGCTTGGTGGCAACAAAAGCTACTTCCAGGAGGTTGTCAAGTGTTTTCGCTCGACGATTCCATTCTTGGGTGGTTGGTTTGGCCCTTGTTCCTGTAACTCGAATCCTACCCCGGTATATCCTTTTTTAGTTTTACACCATTGTGAACCTTACGCCTTTTTTACTCTCTGATCGAGGTTCTCGGCATTGAAATATCTTCGTAAACTAAATCACACGTGTATATGTTGACATTAAAGAGATATACAGTCAAGAAAATCAAGAGCAATGGTGATATATATGCGGATTAGACACCAAAAAATAAACACTCAAAAAATGGCTACAATTTAAGGAATGTGTTTAGTGACGGCATCGGATTCCTAAATGATGGAGAAAGGTCCGGTGGCAAGAAAAGCTGCTTCCGGGAGGTTGTCAAGTGTTTTCGCTCGACGATTCCATTCTTGGGTGGTTAGTTTGGCCCTTGTTCATATAACTCAAATCCTTGCCCGGTATATCCCATTTTAATTTTACACCATTGTGAACCTTACGCCTCTTTTACTCTCTGTTCGAGGTTTTTGGCATTGAAAAATCTTCCTGAGCCAAATCATACATTTATATGTCGACATTTAAGAGATATACAGTCAAGAAAAGCTGCTTCCAGGAGGGTGTCAAGAAAGGCTGCTTCCAGGAGGGTGTCAAGAAAAGCTGCTTACACGAATGTGTTTAGTGACGGCATCAGATTCCTAATTGATGGAGAAAGGTCTGGTGGCAAGAAAAGCTGCTTCCAGGAGGGTGTTAAGTGTTTTCGCTCGACGATTCCATTCTTGGGTGGTTGGTTTGGCCCTTGTTCCTGTAACTCGAATACTGGCCCGGTATATCCATTTTAGTTTTACACCATTGTGAACCTTACGCCTCTTTTACTCTCTGATCGTGGTTCTCGGCTTTAAAAAATCTTTGTAAACTATATCACACATGTATATGTGGACATTTAAGAGATATACAGTAAAGAAAATCAAGAGCAATGGGGATATATATGCGGATTAGACACCAAAAAATAAACACTCAAAAAATGGCTACAATTTAAGGAATGTGTTTAGTGACGACATCTGATTCCAAATTGATGGAGAAAGGTCTGGTGGCAAGAAAAGTTGCTTCCAGGAGGTTGTCAAGTGTTTTAGCCCTTTTTCGTGTAACTCGAATCCTTGCCCGGTATATCCCATTTTACTTTTACACCATTCTGAACCTTACGCCTTTTTTACTCACCGATCCAGGTTCTCGGCATTGAAAGATCTTTGTAAACTAAATCACACGTCTATATGTCGACATTTAAGAGATGTACAGTCAAGAAAATCAAGAGCAATGGTGATATATATGCGGATTAGACACCAAAAAATAAACACTCAAAAAATGGCTACAATTTAATGAATGTGTTTAGTGACGGCATCAGATTCCTTATTGATAGAGAAATGTCTGGTGGCAAGAAAAGTTGCTTCCTGGAGGTTGTCAAGTGTCATCGCTTGACGATTCCATTCTTGGGTGGTTGGTTTGGCCCTTGTTCCTGTAACTCGAATCCTAGCCCTGTATATCCCTTTTTTTTGTTTTAGACCATTGTGAAACTTACGCCTTTTTTACTCTCTGATCGAGGTTCTCGGCATTGAAAAATCTTCGTAAACTAAATCACACGTGTATATGTTTACATTTAAGAGATATACAGTCAATAAAATCAAGAGTAATGGTGATATATATATATATATATATATATATATATATATGCGGATTAGACACCAAAAAATAAATACTCAAAAAATGGCTACAATTTAAGGAATGTGTTTAGTGACGGCATCAAATTCCTAATTGATGGAGAAAGGTCTGGTGGCAAGAAAAGCTACTTCCAGGAGGTTGTCAAGAGTTTTCGCTCGACGATTCCATTCTTGGGTGGTTGGTTTTGCCTTTGTTCATGTAACTCGAATCGTCGCCCGGTATATCCTATTTTAGTTTTACACGATTCTGAACCTTACGCCTTTTTTACTCACTGGTCGAGGTTCTCGGCATTGAAAAATCTTCATAAACTAAATCACACGTCTATATGTCGACATTTAAGAGATGTACAGTCAAGAAAATCAAGAGCAATGGTGATATATATGCGGATTAGACACCAAAAAATAAACACTCTAAAAATGGCTACAATTTAATGAATGTGTTTAGTGACGGCATCGGATTCCTTATTGATAGAGAAATGTCTGGTGGCAAGAAAAGTTGCTTCCTGGAGGTTGTCAAGTGTTATCGCTTGACGATTCCATTCTTGGGTGGTTGGTTTGGCCCTTGTTCCTGTAACTCGAATCCTAGCCCTGTATATCCCATTTTTTTTGTTTTAGACCATTGTGAAACTTACGCCTTTTTTACTCTCTGATCGAGGTTCTCGGCATTGAAAAATCTTCGTAAACTAAATCACACGTGTATATGTTTACATTTAAGAGATATACAGTCAAGAAAATCAAGAGTAATGGTGATATATATATATATATATATATATATATATGCGGATTAGACACCAAAAAATAAATGCTCAAAAAATGGCTACAATTTAAGGAATGTGTTTAGTGATGGCATCAGGTTCCTAATTGATGGAGAAAGGTCTGGTGGCAAGAAAAGCTGCTTCCAGGAGGTTGTCAAGAGTTTTCGCTCGACGATTCCATTCTTGGGTGGTTGGTTTTGCCCTTGTTCATGTAACTCGAATCGTCACCCGGTATATCCTATTTTAGTTTTACTCACTGGTCGAGGTTCTCGGCATTGAAAAATCTTCATAAACTAAATCACACGTCTATATGTCGACATTTAAGAGATATGCAGTCAAGAAAATCAAAATCAATGGTGATATATATATATACGGATTAGACACTAAAAAATAAACACTCAAAAAATGGCTACAATTTAAGGAATGTGTTTAGTGACGGCATCAGTTACCTAATTGATGGAGAAAGGTCTGATGGCAAGAAAATCTGCTTCCAGGAGGTTGTCAAGTGTTTTCGCTCGACGATTCCATTCTTGGGTGGTTGGTTTGGCCCTTGTTCCTGTAACTCGGATCCTAGCTCGGTATATCCGATTTTAGATTTACACCATTGTGAACCTTACACCTTTTTTGCTCTCTGATCGAGGTTCTCGGCATTGAAAAATCTTTGTAAACTAAATCACACGTGTATATGTTGATATTTAAGATATAGAGTCAAGAAAATCAAGAGAAATGGTGATATATATGCGGATTAGACACCAATAAATAAACACTCAAAAAATGGCTACAATTTAAGGAATGTGTTTAGTGACGACATCAGATTCCTAATTGATGGAGAAAGGTCTGGTGGCAAGAAAAGCTTCTTCCAGGAAGTTATCAAGTGTTTTCGCTCGACGATTCTATTCTTGGGTGGTTGGTTTGGCCCTTGTTCGTGTAACTCGAATCCTAGCCCGGTATATCCCATTTTAGTTTTACACCTTTCTTAACCTTACGCCATTTTTACTCACTGATCGAGGTTCTCGGCATTGAAAAATCGTCGTAAACTAAATCACACGTCTATATGTCGACATTTAAGAGATATACAGTCAAGAAAATCTAGAGCAATGGTGAAATATATGCGGATTAGACAACAAAAAATAAACACTCAAAAAATGGCTACAATTTAAGGAATGTGTTTTGTGATGGTATCAGATTCCTAATTGATGGAGAAAGGTCTTGTGGCAAGAAAAGCTGCTTCCAGGAGTGTGTCAAGTGTTTTCGCTCGACGATTCCATTTTTTGGGTGGTTGGTTTGGCCCTTGTTCGTATAACTCGAATCCTAACCCGGTATATCCCATTTTAGTTTTACACCATTCTGAACGTTACGCCTTTTTTACTTACCGATCGAGGTTCTCGGCATTGAAAACTCTTCGTAAACTAAATCACACGTCTATATGTCGACATTAACGAGATATACAGTAAAGAAAATCAAGAGCAATGGTGATATATATATATATATATATATATACGGATTAGACACCAAAAAATATAAACACTCAAAAAATTGCTACAATTTAAGGAATGTGTTTAGCGACGGCATAAGATTCCTAATTATGGAGAAAGGTCTGGTGGCAAGAAAAGCTGCTTCTAGGAGTTTGTCAAGTGTTATCGCTTGACGATTCCATTCTTGGGTGGTTGGTTTGGCCAATTTTCCTGTAACTCGAATCCTAGCCCTGTATAGCCCATTTTAGTTTTACACCATTGTGAACCTTACGCATTTTTTACTCTCTAATAGAGCTCGACATTGAAAAATCTTCGTAAACTAAATCACACGTGTAGATGTTGACATTTAAGGGATATACAGTCAAGAAAATCAACAGCAATGGTGATATATATGCGGATTAGAGACCAAAAAATAAACACTCAAACAACGGCTACAATTTAATGAATGTGTTTAGTGATGGCATCTGATGTGTGCAAAATGCAACATATAAATTACATCAATTGTGGCATAAAACTAACCCTTTTTTGGTACTAATGTTGGAAAAAGTGTGTTTTTGTCTTCCTTTTGTATTTTCAGGATTAAATGAGCTCAAATTAACAAAAGAAGCAAAAATGCAGCTAAATCTAACATAAATACAAGAAAAGGAACAAACGTGGCATGCCCGACCTCCCCGAAAGCATCTTCCCAAGCAAAACAAGAGAGCAGAAGGCTGAACGCGCCCCGTGCTCAGTGAGCACGGGGGCGTGCCCAAGTGTCAGCATAAAAGACAAAGTTGTAGAAGCTTCCATCGCCCACCACGGGGCCGTGCTCAGCGGACACGGGGTCATGGTCAACTATAAGATTCGCAGAATCTAGGAAAATCTTGATAGTACAGATATGCTTCTGCGCACGGGGTCGTGCCCAGCGGACACGAGGCCGTGGTCAACTAATAAAGACAAGAGCAATTAATGAAGAAAGAGAAGGATGTGGACACGGGGCCGTGCCCCTTGGACACGGGGCCGTGCCCGAGCTTCTGTTCAGCCTATAAATAGGAGTGCTTGGTTCAAGCTCAAACCATCCCTTGGCACACCACGTCTCTCACACTTCACCCACCACCCACCACCACCATAACACCATCATCCACCACCATCATCCATTGTCCATCATAGAGTGTGTGAGTCATCTCGGGATTCAAGATTGATCGTAAGAGTTCTTGACAATCAAGGCCATGTTTGCCTAAGTCTCTTACATCACATGGTGAAGACAAGTGTCTAGTGTAATACTTTTTATTTTTAATCTTTTCGCACTTTTTAATTGGTTATGTATTAATGACTTTAATAACTAGTTTCTTATGTTGAAGGTGATTCTTCCTTATCGTTTGTCCGTGGTGTCTTGGCATTATTTTACTGTCTATATAAAATAAAATATTTTCACCATTCATATCTCCACGGTCTATATGGAGGTATGTTGGCTACCTGGTCGGGGGTTAAGGGAACAGTTTGGTAAGAGTCTTGCCGTTGTTCAGCGTTTAGAGATCCTGCAAGGGACCTGGGTCAAATTTAGTAGGACCTCCTTCAATACTTAACGGTATTGGATGGCGGGGGTCCAAACTCTTTGATCCCCTCATAAGTTAAACTACTATTAATACTATAACCCGGCTACTTAGGATTGTATCCTTGCTGACTCAGACTACTTAGTCGAGGGTAACGTCACCTTCAAAAGAGGGGCCTACCATAATTTGCATTAATAACTTAATTAATTATCTTTCAATAATCCGACCCTTTAGGATTGTATCCTTGCTGACTCAAACTACTGGGTTGAGGGTAACGTCACCTTCAAAAGAGGGGCCTACTATAATAACTAAGATAATCTCTTAAATAAGTGCAAAAGTGCGGAAATAATCAAAGGTTACACTATACACGAGTCGGAGCCAAGTGATTCATCTTGTCTATCTGTTTTTCTTTTTATTTTATTTTCAGCATTTTAGTTAGTTTTTATTTTTCTTAGTTTAAAACCTTTTTCCAACTTTTTGATTTGATTAGACGTTGAGGATAAACCGGTACTAAAAGCTCTTGTGTCCTTAGACGACCTCGGTATCTTACCAACACTATACTACGCCAACGATGGGTGCACTTGCCCATATGTGTGTTTAGTGTTAGTAAATATCGTGTTTTATAAATTTAAAACTTGGCTAATAAAAGTGTAAAAGGGCTTAAAATATACTTAAACCTACATATACACCTAACACGCATCAAGTTTTTGGCGCCGTTGCCGGGGACACAAGAATTTTAAGAAAGTTAGGAATCAACGGCCTAATCGTTTTTCTTATTTTTCTATTTTTTAGGATTTTTTCTTAGTTTTTCAGCTTCTGCAGAGCTCAGCACGGGCCGTGCCTGGTCGGACACGGGCCGTGCCCAGCCTTGTTACTGGCAGTTTTTATTTTCCGAGTTACAGAGAACTGAACACGGGGCCGTGTCGGTGCAACACGGGGCCGTGCCCAACTCCCAGTAACAGGGATCCGGAAAACAATCACTGTATCTCCGACCACGGGCCGTGTTCGCTGAACACGGGGCCGTGGTGAACCTTCTGACCAACATTCTTTTTGCAGGACTTGGAACCCAGGCGCCACATTTGAACTTCCTACATAGTGCATGTGCTCCAGTTCTAGTAAAGACATAAAAGAACCTCTAGAAGAACCCGAACGCTTTCTCAGAAAAAGACTTAAAGCTAAAAATCAAGAGAAAGTTTCGGGGAACCCACTTCCAATGGCGGACCAACGTACCCTTATGGATTACCTACGACCCACTGTAGGTAATCTCGGTGCCGCTATCAATGCACCGAATGTCGAAGCCAATAACTTTGAACTTCGTCCGCATTTGATACAAATGCTTCAAAACTCCGCAACTTTCCATGGGCTTGCGGACGAGGATCCCCATCTACATATTACTAATTTCTTAGAAATATGTGATACCTTTCGGATCAATGGAGCATCAAACGACGCCATCCGCCTTCGAATGTTTCCATTTTCACTAAAAGACCGAGCTAAGGCTTGGCTCAACACCCTCCTAGTTGGCTCGGTAAACACCTGGGATGAACTAGCCCAAAAGTTTCTATATAAGTATTTCCCTCCTGCTAAAACAGCTAAATTAATGACTGAAATTAACACGTATTCACAAGAGGATGGGGAATCCTTATATGAAACTTGGGAAAGGTTCAAGGAGCTACTAAGAAAGTGTCCTCATCATGGTCTTGCGGTATGGCAACAAGTATCCACTTTCTACAATAGATTGTTGCCACACACAAGACAAACATTTGATTCTAGCTCCGGGGGACTTTTAGGTAATCGTCGCCCAAATGAAATATATAATCAAATTGAGGAAATTGCTCAAACCAATTTTCAATGGCACACTCCCCGAGGCAATAAATCTATTGCCCCGGGCGCCCATAAGGTTGATGAAAGCACTTCTTTACAAGCCCAAATCGAAGCCCTTTCTTCAAAAATCAAAAAGCTAGAAATGACAAAAACGGTCTCGGTTATGGCTTGTGAAGGGTGTGGTGGGCCACATGAAAATTGGAGTTGTATGAAAGAATTAGATGAACAAACAGAAACGGTAAACTACATTGATAACAGACCTAGGCCGTCGGGTCCTCCAATGGGTACCTACAACCAAGGATGGCATAACCACCCAAACCTTGGTTGGAGAGATCCCGGCAATAGTAGTAACCAACAAAACCAACAAACTAACTTTCAACAACCACAAAACTTTTCTCAACAACAAAGTGGACGAGAAAGGCTTGAAGATACTGTATCTCGCCTCATCTCTGACACCGAAAAGAAAAACTCGGATCGATTTCAGCAATTGGAATCGAATTTTAGAAATCAACAAGCTAGCATTCAAAATATTGAAAAACAATTAAATCAAGTAGCTCAAAATTTCTCCGAGAGACCACAAGGCGCGTTACCAAGCAATACCGAAACCAACCCAAAAGCACAAGTACATCTCATCACGTTGAGAAATCGAACCGTGGGTCCCGAGGAGGCTCCATTACTGCCAGATGAAAGAAGCCAGTCCAGTCAAACCACGACTCCACCCGCACCCCAACCAGAAAAGGCTTCTTTACCGAATCAAGAGCCCACCAAGACTCCTCCGATTCCATACCCCGGTAGGTTAATTCGTCAAAAGACCGATTAGCAATTCGCAAAGTTCGAAAATTTACTAAAACAATTGCATGTTAATATTCCTTTTATCGAGGTCCAAACCCAAATGCCTAAATATGCAAAATTTATGAGGGACTTCCTCACTCACAAAAGGAAAATTGAATCATTGCAATTAGTTAACTTAGGCGAAGAATGCTCTGCCTTAGTACTCAACAAACTCCCCCAAAAGAAAATTGATCTTGGAAGCTTCACGATCCCTTGCACGATTGGGGAATCCCCCATTCGTAATGCACTAGCCGATCTTGGGGCTAGCATTAACCTCATGCCCACATCAATGTTCAACCATCTCGGCTTAGGAAAAACGAGCCCTACAAAGATGAGCATACAACTAGCCGACAAATCCGTCAAATTTCCACAAGGTGTCGCTGAAAATCTATTGGTCAAAGTTGACAATTTCGTCTTCCCGACCGACTTTGTCATCCTAGACATGGAAGAAGACACCGATGTCCCCCTCATCCTCGGGAGGCCATTTCTAGCCACCGCCCAAGCAGTGGTTGATATGAATGATGGAACACTAACATTGAAGTTTGGGGACGAGGAAGTGAAGTTTGGAGTTGGAAAGAGAGTAGAAGAAGAAGACCCGGTCGACTACATGAAGGTCATAGACTCAAGCTTGGATGACGCTCTCCGACGGTGTAACATGGGATGCGAAACATCCCACTTAAGTGACATATGACCAGGCTTTGGGTCTAGCCAATGACCCTTATAAACGTGGCGCACCACGGAGGAATTCCGCGGAACTATCCTTAGTTTAATTTAGATTAGTTTTTTATGTTTTCTAGTTTAGTTTTAATTTTCAGGAATAAAACACACTCAGGATGGCAAAGGATACAAGGGAAAACTTGAACCAGCACCCCATGCAGGAAAACAGGGCCATCCGACGATTTTCTTCACTAACAGTAAGCTCCGCACGGGCCGTGCCCGCCCAACACGGCCCCGTGCTGCACAGTGTGCAGAAAAGACCCAGTTCAGGTAACTGGACACGGGCCGTGTTCACCCAACACGCCCCCGTGCCCAGGCTTCTGTTTCTTTTGTTTAAATTTTGTTACTGGCACTTGAACACGGGGCCCTGCCCGGACAACACGGGGCCGTGTCCAGCGCCCAGTAACACAAATTTTTGCTTAATTCACACCTTTTACACATTCAATCAACCTAAAAACTTATTTTTGGGACACATTGAGGACAATGTGTAATTTAAGTGTGGGGGGGGGGGATGCTAAAACCTTGAATCTTGTAAGTCATAATAACAAGCCTTACACAAAACTCTATTGGAACCGCTAATCACCCCAAATTTTTTCAAATTTTTTTTTTATTTTTTTTACTTGTCTAGGTTTAATTTGGGAATTTCAAAATTCTAAAAAGGTTATATTTTTACGAATTTACAACCGATAGCGTCGTGATAAAAAGAACCAACATAAGAAAATTATGAAAAGGCATGACAAGCTTATTTAAAATTTAATTATATATACTTGATCACATAAAAAACCCATTCCCACAAAAGTGAGTTTTGAGCCTTTATTGAGCATACAAATACATATCTTTAAACTAAATGCTCATTTTTCGTTTCTTGTGTGAATAGCCGCTTGGTTCTTACAACTCTAGAACTTGCCACGACGATACATTCCCAGTCCTTACCAACTTAAACCCGAGTAAGTATATGATAGAGGCATTAGGACTAACCCTTTTTATTTCTACACCATTATTTTCTTTTTTTTACCACCTACCCAAAATCCCCCTAGTTAACCCCTTTGAGCCTAAACCTTTTCATTTCTTAACCCAAACCAAACACCCTTTCACCCACCAAAACCTTTTTATTTTTAACCCTTTGTTTTAGTAACAAGTTCAGTTTTTCATATGACTTTCAAAAAAAAAATGTGTTGATGATGAAGCAAAAAAGAAATAAACAAGCAAGTTCATCAAAAATAACTTTGTTTGGAATTATGGCTTCATCAAAATAAAAAGTTGAAAAATAGAGAGTCTTACGGAAACCGATACTTTTTACGCTTTTTCGCCCTTTTCTACTAACCACTAACCACTAACCCAACCACCTACCTTTAACCCAAGCCTAACCCTTCACCCAAAAAGACCTCTTGATATTTACAAAGGTATAAAGTTAAAAAGGAGGAGAATTGATTGCTTGGCAAGCCAATGGTAGGAGTAAGTTCCATGCTGCTCTCGAGTGATTCACTAAAATACATCTTCGGCCGAGTGTTGAGTGATCCCCCGTGAGGTATGTGAACTTGTATATAAATAGAATTTTAAAGAGGCATGTTATGCCCTAATAAGTAATTTATCTTATGAAAAGTTTTAAATAAATCATGACGAATAGGATTGTAAATAAATAAAAATAAAACTAAATAAAGAATCTTGGAAATCCCGACACTCTATGACAAGCCCAAAAACTTTCTTTTCTACCAATTCCATTTGGGAGTGTAAAGCCATATTATAAAGAGTTTTGCTTGAGGACAAGCAAAGATTCAAGTGTGGGGGTATTTGATGTGTGCAAAATGCAACATATAAATTACATCAATTGTGGCATAAAACTAACCCTTTTTTAGTACTAATGTTGGAAAAAGTGTGTTTTTGTCTTCCTTTTGTATTTTCAGGATTAAATGAGCTCAAATTAACAAAAGAAGCAAAAAGGCAGCTAAATCTATCATAAATACAAGAAAAGGAACAAACGTGGCATGCCCGACCTCCCCGAAAGCATCTTCCCAAGCAAAACAAGAGAGCAGAAGGCTCAAGACGCCCCGTGCTCAGTGAGCACGGGGGCGTGCCCAAGTGTCAGCATAAAAGACAAAGTTATAGAAGCTTCCATCGCCCACCACGGGGCCGTGCTCAGCGGACACGGGGTCGTGGTCAACTATAAGATTCACAGAATCTAGGCAAATCTTGATAGTACAGATATGCTTCTGCACACGGGGTCGTGCCCAGCGGACACGGGGCCGTGGTCAACTAATAAAGACAAGAGCAATTAATGAAGAAAGAGAAGGATGTGGACACGGGGCCGTGCCCACTGGACACAGGGCCGTGCCCGAGCTTCTGTTCAGCCTATAAATAGGAGTGCTTGATTCAAGCTCAAACCATCCCTTGGCACACCACCTCTCTCACACTTCACCCACCACCCACCACCACCATAACACCATCATCCACCACCATCATCCATTGTCCATCATAGAGTGTGTGAGTCGTCCCGGGATCCAAGATTGATCGTAAGAGTTCTTGACAATCAAGGCCATGTTTGCCTAAGTCTCTTACATCACTTGGTGAAGATAAGTGTCTAGTGTAATACTTTTTATTTTTAATCTTTTCGCACTTTTTAATTGGTTATGTATTAATGACTTTAATAACTAGTTTCTTATGTTGAAGGTGATTATTCCTTATCGTTTGTCCGTGGTGTCTTGGCATTATTTTACTGTCTATATAAAAAAAAAGATTTTCACCATTCATATCTCCACGGTCTATATGGAGGTATGTTGGCTACCTGGTCGGGGGTTAAGGGAACGGTTTGGTAAGAGTCTTGCTGTTGTTCAGCGTTTAGAGATCCTGCAAAGGACCTGGGTCAAATTTAGTAGGACCTCCTTCAATACTTAACGGTATTGGATGGCGGGGGTCCAAACTCTTTGATCCCCTCATAAGTTAAACTACTGTTAATACTATAAACCGGCTACTTAGGACTGTATCCTTGCTGACTAAGACTACTTAGCCGAGGGTAACGTCACCTTCAAAAGAGGGGCCTACCATAATTTGCATTAATAACTTAATTAGTTATCTTTCAATAATCCGACCCTTTAGGATTGTATCCTTGCTGACTCAAACTACTGGGTTGAGGGTAACGTCACCTTCAAAAGAGGGGCCTACTACAATAACTAAGATAATCTCTTAAATAAGTGCAAAAGTGCGGAAATAATCAAAGGTTACACTATACACGAGTCAGAGCCAAGTGATTCATCTTGTCTATCTGTTTTTCTTTTTATTTTATTTTCAGCATTTTAGTTAGTTTTTATTTTTCTTAGTTTAAAACCTTTTTTCCAACTTTTTGATTTGATTAGACGTTGAAGATAAACCGGTACTAAAAGCTCTTGTGTCCTTGGACGACCTCGGTATCTTACCAACACTATACTACGCCAACGATGGGTGCACTTGCCCATATGTGTGTTTAGTGTTAGTAAATATCGTGTTTTATAAATTTAAAACTTGGCTAATAAAAATGTAAAAGGGCTTTAAATATACTTAAACCTACATATACACCTAACACGCATCAGCATCAGATTCCTAATTGATGGAGAAAGGTCCGATGGCAAGAAAAACTGCTTCCAGGAGGTTGTCAAGTGTTTTCGCTCGACGATTCCATTCTTGGGTGGTTGGTGTGTGTGACAACCCGAATTTCCGACATTCTTTATTCGCATCTAATGCACTATTGACTTTGACTATTTAGTTGTGATATGATAAAATACATTGTGTTTGCATGAATATGTGTTTGATTGTATAACATGGAACCTGTTGAGAAACATAAACTACCTAACATAGGAAAGAACCCGACGAAACACAAGTGTGTTTCGCCATAACCATTCTCGACGAAACAAGGCTGTTTCGCCAAACTCATCTCGACGAAACAGACTGTTTCGCCGGCCCAGTTTCGCCAAAAGCCCAGTACGGCCCAGAACGTTATTTCGTGAATATTTACGTGGAACGGGTTTAGTTTCACAAGTTAGGCAATCAGGAAACCCTAGAACACTCTCCCTTTTGTGCGACGGCAACAACCATTGTTTACCATCATTCCTAGCTCTTGAATCCGTGTTTGTTCATCTCTAATCGGTTAGTATGTGTTTGTTAATCGGTTTCATGTTTCTGTTACATCTCGATTCATGTCTGGATATGTGATTGATATGTCTTACTGCTGTGATAAGAGTATGATGATGATGATATAGATTTCAATATGTATGATGTGGTAGGATATATACAATGATATGCGAAACTTGATACAATCGAATGCTTGGTTCTGGATATTGTTGCTATATTCTGATTCTGAATGCAAGTTAGCATCTTGATAGGGTTTGATAATGTGATGTTGTAATCGATATGTTGATACGATTAAACTAGGGTTCATGCTAGACGTTAAAACGATGATGCTGATGTTAGGATTATGTGGATATGAATTCTGTGAATGAATGTTCCTGTATGATTACTGATGTTGATGACGGCTGTTAGCATGATTAGGGTTTTCATACGTGACTGATTATGCGACGTAACTGACTGTTCGACGAAACAGGTCTCTTGACGAAACAGAAGTGTTTCGCCAAGAGCAAATCGACGAATCAGAATCCTGTTTCGCCAAACAGGGCCACGACGAAACTGAATGTGTTTCGTCAATAATGTGTTTCGTCACTACTGTGTTTCGTCACTACTGTGTTTCGCCAACTGTCGTGTTTCGCCAACATGTGTGTTTCGCCTATATGTACCAGCACAGTAACTTGAGTTAGTTCTGTTAAGTGTTAACTGGAATATCTGACTGCTGTTAAATGATATACATGACTTGTGTGTTTGCGAATACGTGCTACGTGTTTATACGTGAACCGCTTGAACACAAACTGATTATGTATACGTGTATACTCTAGGACGTGATTGATTTACTTTGAGCACATACTTAGCATACCGAGCAAACCAAGGTGAGTTCACACTCTTACCAAGGCATGGGATTCCCCAGGTGGGTTGGGAATGGGATTGATTGATTACTTGTACTCACATCACTACTAGACTACTTACCACGGTCCTCGGATTGGGAAGGATGCCTGTGCCAAATTCTACGCAAAGCCTACGTACCGTCCTCGGATTGGGAAGGACACCAGCACTAAACCTACGTAAAACCTACGTACTACCGTCCTCGGATTGGGAAGGACGCCAGTGCTAAACCTACGTACTACCGTCCTCGGATTGGGAAGGACGCCAGCGCTAAACCTACGTACTCGATACGTACTATCCTCGGTTGGGAAGGATACTTATACATATACTCATACTTATTACTATCCTCGGATTGGGAAGGATACTTACGAATACAACTAGTCTAGTAAATATACATTATGGGAAGCCCCCACTAATAGAACGTACTAACGGCCCAGTAGCGCCACATGTCACATACGAACTTACTATTACGCATTTACTTTCTGTGAACTCGCTCAACTAGTTGTTGACCCTCTGTTACATGCCTTGCAGGACCTTAGGTACTTATGGAGCTTGCATGGGAGGCGTAGTCGTTGTGGGCAAGGATCTTGAATACTTGTTTAGACTTTATGACACTTGATACTTTATTATGTTGGGTTTAATTATACGCTTCCGCTATACAGTGATAACATACTTATGTTTTGGAACACCTTTCATATGGATTGTTTGGAATTAAATTGCAATTACTTTTACTTTATACGTTGTTCTATATGATTGGTGGCTTGATCCTGGTCAGTCACGCCTCCAGGCGGTGATACTCCGCGTGTGGATTTTGGGGGTGTGACAGATTGGTATCAGAGCCATTGGTTATAGAGAACTCGGTTTTAATATGGGGAAAACGATTTTATTAAAACCAGACTATAACCAGAACAGTGCTCTCAACGATCCACAACGACGCTTCGCTCCACGTGCAAGACTCGACATCCTAGGTAATAAGGTTTATGTTTATTGCCTACATATTAGAATTACATAGAACTTTGCTCGTGGTATGCTTAGATTACATTGCTCACTATTTGTTATTGCATGAGAACACTTGTGTGCTTACACTCTTCTGTCATCGCACTATTCGCGAACCTATCTCACTTACGTTATCTTTACTATGAAGATCATGTCTGCACGTATCAACATGACCCAGGACCAGTTGACGGCCCTCATTAACGAACGAGTTACCGCGGCGGTTGCAGCCGCACAAGCAGGAGGTCAAGCACCTGTTTGCACTTTCAAGACTTTCATGGACTGTCGTCCATCCACTTTCAGCGGCACTGAAGGAGCCGTAGGTCTCCTGCACTGGTTTGAAAAGATAGAGTCTGTGTTTGAGATGTGTGAATGCCCTGAGGCACGCAGGGTGAAATATGCTACCGGAACCCTCGAGGGTTTAGCCCTCACATGGTGGAAAGCACAGGTCCAAATACTGGGGTTGGTTGCTGCTAACGCCTGGAACAATTTCAAAGAGATGATCAAGGAAGAATACTGCAGTAGAGATGATATTCATAAGCTGGAGGTCGAGTTTTTCAACCTCAAGATGACGGGGTCTGAGATCGAAGCGTATACCAAGAGATCGAATGAGCTTGCATTACTGTGTCCTACTCTGGTGGACAAGCGTATTGAACTTTATCTTAAGGGTCTGGTGCCAGAGATTCAGAGTCATGTGACTTCAGCAAATCATGCCACTTATCAGCAGGTTGTTCAGTTGGCTCACCGTCTCACTGATCAAGAGGTGGAGCAGAACCGGTTGCCCAAACGCATCAACGCTACCCCTACAGCTACTACTTCGGTTACTCCTGCTACTCCCAGTGACAGTAAGCGAAAATGGGAGGGGGATTCCAGCAAGGGATCAGCTTCAGTTCAGCCCCAAGTTCAGCAACGAAAGACTGACACCTACCAGAGCCCTAGTCAGCACTCTTCGGGCAGTCACAAGCAGGGTGGTTATCGAGGGAACCTCCCAAAGTGCAACATCTGCAACAAGCACCACAATGGCCAGTGTAACAGGGGTCGTTGTCAAAGGTGTTTCAGGACGGGCCATGAGGCCAAGGATTGTAGGAGCCCACAACCTGCAAATCAAAATCAGCAGCAGCAGCAAGCACAGCAGAATCAACAACAGCGCAATAAGGGATGTTTTCAGTGTGGCGCCGAAGGTCACTTCAAAAGACACTGCCCTCAGCTAAACCGAAACCAGAACAACAACAACAACCAGGGCAATGGGAACAACAACAACGGTGGGGACAATAACAACAATGTTGCTAGAGGCCGTATGTTTGTGATCGGTCAGGGTGATGCCAGGAATGATCCCAACGTGGTTATGGGTAAGTTTCTTCTTGACGACTTTTATGTTACTGTACTATTTGATTCTGGTGCGGATACAAGTTACGTGTCTCTAAAAGTTAGTGAAATGTTAAAACGCGCACCAACTCTCTTAAACACCAAACATGTCGTAGAATTAGCTAACGGTAAGAGCCTAGAGGCCACGCACATAGTTAAAGGGTGTAATCTTATCCTCGCTGGTCAGACTTTCTCCATCGATCTCATTCCTATAACCTTGGGTAGCTTTGACGTCGTCATTGGTATGGATTGGTTATCTCAACAACAAGCGGAGATTTTATGCAAAGAAAAGGTTATTCGTATTCCTCGTTCGGGCTTGGAACCTCTCGAAGTTCAAGGCGACAAGAGTGGTGTCGTGAGTGGCATCATCTCCTTTTTGAAGGCTCAGAAGTGTTTACGAAAGGGCCACACAGCTGTTTTAGCTCTCGTTACAGATACCTCGAAGAAAGAAAGAAAGATTGAAGATATTCCTGTAGTACGTGACTTTCCTCAAGTGTTCCCTGAGGAATTACCTGGGTTACCGCCTCATCGTCAAGTTGAATTTCAGATCGAGCTCGCTCCAGGAGCAGCACCCATAGCTCGAGCGCCTTATCGTTTGGCTCCAACTGAATTGGAAGAACTGTCAAAGCAGCTACAAGAACTCTTGGAAAAGGGTTTTATACGTCCTAGCTCTTCGCCTTGGGGAGCCCCAGTGTTATTCGTAAAGAAGAAAGACGGTACGTTCAGGATGTGTATAGACTACCGCGAACTCAACAAGGTGACGATCAAGAATCGTTATCCTCTTCCGCGCATAGATGATTTATTCGACCAGCTGCAAGGGTCGAGTTACTACTCCAAAATAGACTTAAGGTCAGGATATCACCAGCTGAGAGTCCGGGATGAGGACGTCTCCAAGACAGCGTTTAGAACACGCTACGGCCACTACGAGTTTATGGTCATGCCATTCGGGCTAACGAACGCGCCTGCCGTATTTATGGATCTTATGAACAGGGTGTGCAAACCCTATCTCGACAAGTTCGTCATTGTTTTCATCGACGACATTCTGATTTATTCGAAAAGTCAGGAGGAACACGAGCAGCACCTACGACTTATACTGGAGCTTTTACGAACAGAACAGCTATACGCTAAGTTTTCCAAATGTGACTTCTGGCTTCGTGAAGTCCACTTCTTAGGCCACGTGGTGAACAAGGATGGGATTCATGTAGATCCATCCAAGGTGGATTCGATCAAGAACTGGCCTGCACCTCGCACACCGACAGAAATACGCCAATTCTTGGGTTTGGCGGGTTATTACAGAAGGTTCATCAAAGATTTCTCAAAGATTGCTCAGCCACTTACGCTACTGACGCAGAAGGGTGTTGTCTACCGTTGGGGTAATGCACAGGATACAGCGTTCCAACACTTAAAGGATAGACTCTGTAGCGCACCTATTCACTCATTGCCTGAAGGCACGGACGATTTCGTAGTCTACTGCGACGCATCTATCCAAGGTCTTGGATGTGTATTGATGCAGCGGGATAAAGTTATTGCTTATGCTTCGCGCCAGCTTAAGATTCACGAACGAAACTACACTACGCATGATTTAGAGCTGGGAGCGGTTGTTTTTGCACTTAAGATATGGCGACACTACTTGTACGGTACCAAATGTGCAATCTACACTGATCACAGAAGCCTTGAACATATATTCAAGCAGAAGGAACTGAATATGCGACAGCGACGATGGGTCGAACTGCTAAACGACTATGAATGCTCAATCAGGTACCACCCAGGCAAAGCCAATGTTGTGGCTGACGCCCTCAGTCGAAAGGATACCGCGCCTAAGCGCGTACGAGCTCTACAACTCAGTATACAGTCTAGTCTTCCTTCCCAGATAAGAAATGCTCAGGTGGAAGCATTGAAACCAGAAAACGTCAGGGCAGAAGCCTTACGCGGCTCAAGGCAACGCTTAGAACAGAAAGAAGATGGAGCTTATTACGTAACAGGACGCATTTGGGTCCCACTGTACGGCAACTTACGCGAGCTGGTAATGGATGAAGCTCACAAGTCTCGCTACTCGGTACATCCTGGTTCGGATAAAATGTACCACGATATTAAGACTACATACTGGTGGCCTAGCATGAAGGCCCACATAGCCACATACGTTAGTAAATGCTTGACTTGTGCGAGAGTCAAGGCAGAAACCGTCAGGACCACTCCAGCAACCTGAGATACCACAATGGAAATGGGAGCAAATTTCCATGGATTTTGTTACTGGCCTACCTAGATCTCAGCGCGGAAATGATACTATTTGGGTGATCGTGGATCGACTCACAAAGTCTGCTCACTTCTTGGCCATCAAAGAAACAGACAAGTTCTCTACATTAGCAGACATCTACTTAAAAGAAGTGGTCTCGAGGCACGGAGTGCCCACCTCCATCATTTCTGATCGTGACGCACGTTTTACTTCAGAGCTGTGGCAAGCAATGCATAAATCTTTTGGCTCTCATTTAGACATGAGCACGGCGTATCATCCTCAGACCGATGGGCAGTCTGAGCGCACTATTCAAACTTTAGAAGACATGCTTCGGGCGTGCGTAATTGATTTTGGCAATGGTTGGGAGAAACATTTGCCACTCGTGGAATTTTCATACAATAACAGCTACCACACCAGCATTAAAGCTGCACCATTCGAGGCACTGTACGGGCGTAAGTGCCGGTCACCTCTCTGTTGGGCAGAGGTGGGAGAAAGTCAAATCACAGGTCCAGAAATGGTAGTTGATACTACTGAAAAGATTGCTCAAATACGACAACGCATGGCGGCAGCTCGGGACCGTCAGAAAGTATACGCTGATAAAGACAGGAAACTACTCGAATTCCAGGTTGGGGATCGAGCGCTACTTAAAGTTTCACCCTGGAAGGGTGTGGTTCGTTTTGGCAAACGCGGCAAACTTAATCCACGATACGTCGGACCTTTCAAAGTTATTGAGAAAATAGGCAAAGTGGCCTACAGATTAAACTTACCACCTGAACTCAGTGCAGTTCACAATGTCTTTCACGTGTCGAATCTGAAGAAATGTACGTCAGATGAGACCCACGTAGTTCCCTTGAAGGAACTCACTATCGACGAACGGTTGAACTTCGTCGAGGAACCTGTTGAAATCACGGACCGGGATGTTAAGGTCCTCAAGAACACGAGAATCCCTCTTGTACGAGTTCGTTGGAACTCCCGCCGCGGCCCAGAGTATACCTGGGAACGAGAAGATCAAATGGAACTCAAATATCCCCAGTTATTCGGAAACAATGCAACTACTACTGAGGCTGAAGCTACCAATACAGAATTTCGGGACGAAATTCCAAATCAACGGGGGGATGATGTGACACCCCAGGAAAACCAGTAATCTTCGCAAACCTGCTCGGGGAGCCGCGATACAATACAGGTAAACAACGTCACACTACTAGCTTCCTCAGTAACTGCATGCTAAATTTCGGGACGAAATTTCTTTCAAGTTGAGGACAATGTGACAACCCGAATTTCCGACATTCTTTATTCGCATCTAATGCACGATTGACTTTGACTATTTAGTTGTGATATGATAAAATACACTGTGTTTGCATGAATATGTGTTTGATTGTATAACATGGAACCTGTTGAGAAACATAAACTACCTAACATAGGAAAGAACCCGACGAAACACAAGTGTGTTTCGCCATAACCATTCTCGACGAAACAAGGCTGTTTCGCCAAACTCATCTCGACGAAACAGACTGTTTCGCCGGCCCAGTTTCGCCAAAAGCCCAGTACGGCCCAGAACGTTATTTCGTGAATATTTACGTGGAACGGGTTTAGTTTCACAAGTTAGGCAATCAGGAAACCCTAGAACACTCTCCCTTTTGTGCGACGGCAACAACCATTGTTTACCATCATTCCTAGCTCTTGAATCCGTGTTTGTTCATCTCTAATCGGTTAGTATGTGTTTGTTAATCGGTTTCATGTTTCTGTTACATCTCGATTCATGTCTGGATATGTGATTGATATGTCTTACTGCTGTGATAAGAGTATGATGATGATGATATAGATTTCAATATGTATGATGTGGTAGGATATATACAATGATATGCGAAACTTGATACAATCGAATGCTTGGTTCTGGATATTGTTGCTATATTCTGATTCTGAATGCAAGTTAGCATCTTGATAGGGTTTGATAATGTGATGTTGTAATCGATATGTTGATACGATTAAACTAGGGTTCATGCTAGACGTTAAAACGATGATGCTGATGTTAGGATTATGTGGATATGAATTCTGTGAATGAATGTTCCTGTATGATTACTGATGTTGATGACGGCTGTTAGCATGATTAGGGTTTTCATACGTGACTGATTATGCGACGTAACTGACTGTTCGACGAAACAGGTCTCTTGACGAAACAGAAGTGTTTCGCCAAGAGCAAATCGACGAATCAGAATCCTGTTTCGCCAAACAGGGCCACGACGAAACTGAATGTGTTTCGTCAATAATGTGTTTCGTCACTACTGTGTTTCGTCACTACTGTGTTTCGCCAACTGTCGTGTTTCGCCAACATGTGTGTTTCGCCTATATGTACCAGCACAGTAACTTGAGTTAGTTCTGTTAAGTGTTAACTGGAATATCTGACTGCTGTTAAATGATATACATGACTTGTGTGTTTGCGAATACGTGCTACGTGTTTATACGTGAACCGCTTGAACACAAACTGATTATGTATACGTGTATACTCTAGGACGTGATTGATTTACTTTGAGCACATACTTAGCATACCGAGCAAACCAAGGTGAGTTCACACTCTTACCAAGGCATGGGATTCCCCAGGTGGGTTGGGAATGGGATTGATTGATTACTTGTACTCACATCACTACTAGACTACTTACCACGGTCCTCGGATTGGGAAGGATGCCTGTGCCAAATTCTACGCAAAGCCTACGTACCGTCCTCGGATTGGGAAGGACACCAGCACTAAACCTACGTAAAACCTACGTACTACCGTCCTCGGATTGGGAAGGACGCCAGTGCTAAACCTACGTACTACCGTCCTCGGATTGGGAAGGACGCCAGCGCTAAACCTACGTACTCGATACGTACTATCCTCGGTTGGGAAGGATACTTATACATATACTCATACTTATTACTATCCTCGGATTGGGAAGGATACTTACGAATACAACTAGTCTAGTAAATATACATTATGGGAAGCCCCCACTAATAGAACGTACTAACGGCCCAGTAGTGCCACATGTCACATACGAACTTACTATTACGCATTTACTTTCTGTGAACTCGCTCAACTAGTTGTTGACCCTCTGTTACATGCCTTGCAGGACCTTAGGTACTTATGGAGCTTGCACGGGAGGCGTAGTCGTTGTGGGCAAGGATCTTGAATACTTGTTTAGACTTTATGACACTTGATACTTTATTATGTTGGGTTTAATTATACGCTTCCGCTATACAGTGATAACATACTTATGTTTTGGAACACCTTTCATATGGATTGTTTGGAATTAAATTGCAATTACTTTTACTTTATACGTTGTTCTATATGATTGGTGGCTTGATCCTGGTCAGTCACGCCTCCAGGCGGTGATACTCCGCGTGTGGATTTTGGGGGTGTGACAGTGTGGCCCTTGTTCCTCTAACTCGAATCCTAGCCCGGTATATCCCATTTTAGTTTTACACCCTTGTGAACCTTACGTCTTTTTTACTCTCTTATCGAGGTTCAAGTTTCGCAGTCTATATGAACAAATGCGATGATAACAGATATTATATGTACGATGACCATTAGTTTTACATCCTTTGTGATGTCAAACGAATTGCCTACGGGCCATATTATATCGTCAATTATGACGACAGTTGCGGTCAACGACCCCTTATCCAAAAGTAATGAACTATGTTCAAACCATAAAGCCCTTGGATCAAATGAGACCGCGGCTTATATATATCTTAATTGTCCTTCATGACAAGGCTTTAGTGCCATATCATTCAATGTCCTTCGTGATGAGGCCTCGTGCCATATTTTTCACAACCTTTGTGACAGGCCTTTGAGCCATGTCTTTCACTTCTTTCATGACAAGCCAATGTGCTATATTTAAATGTCCTTCGTGACAAGCTAATGTGCTATATTTAGATATCCCTTGTGACAAGCCGATGAGTTATACGACTAAGTCCATTACCAATTGTGGTAAGCAGGACTAGTGAAATTAATATATAAACAAATAGATCTGTAAGATCTAATGCAAATAAATTAATTTGCTATTTAGTTCTTGAAGAATTACTGATGGCTTTATTATCTTTCAGATAAACTTATGGCGAGCCTGAGTATTGGCAAATCACGGAAGAAAAACGGTGGTGACGATTTAGAGCATCAGAACCGTAATAACGAGGAGAATCGTCTTCGATCCATCGTTGCCGATGAAGTCGGTAAAGCCCTGGCTGGGTTTATGGCCACATTTAAAGGGCCAAAGCCATCAGTACATAAAGAGAACTCCGTTACTAAACCCCGTTCTAATACTCATAAGACTGTAAGGTCTCAATTCTTCTCAACTAAAAGTGAGCAGAATATCAAGAGCATCAAGAAAGCTGAGTCTCGTGACTCTAAGAAGGGGTGTACATATAAATACTTTGTTTCTTGTAAACCCCGTGACTTTATGGGAGAGATTGGAGCAATTGATGCTCTAAAGTGGTTGGATGAAATGGAAACCGTTGTTGATATAAGAGGTTGTGCCGCCAAGGACACTGTTAAATACGTGTCCCAATCCTTCAAGGAGGATGCTCTGACTTGGTGGAAGGCACTGATCCAATCCACTGGCAAGGTTGAAATGTACAACCTTAGTTGGTCAAAGTTCGTGGAACTAATCCGCGAGACTTATTGCCCACCTCACGAGGTGGAGAAAGTTGAAACTGACTTTCTAAAGCTGACCATGAAAGGCCTCGAGTGTCGAGCCTATTTATCTGATTACAACTCCTTATCAAGACTCGTGCCGTACTTAATTACCCCCGAGTCTAAGCGCACTGCGCGATTCATTGGAGAACTCGCTCCAGAAATCAAGGGGATGGTTAAATCCTCCAAACCTGCAACTTTTAGATCCGTTGTGGATCCGGCTCTATCTCTCACTGAACATGAAATAAGAGCAAGGGCGATTAAAGCCGAGGAGGATCATAAGCGAAACCGTGATGAAAGCCCAAGTAAGGATTACAAAAAGGGTAAGACTGGTTCGAATTATAACCAGTCCAAGCCGAATGAGGCAAAACCCGAATGTAAAACCTACGGAAAGCAACACTTCGGAAAATGTTTTCATGAGAAGACCAAGGGTTGTGGCATCTGTAAGGAGATGGATCACAAGTCTCATGAATGCAAAGACTTGAAAGACGCCACATGCTATGGATGTGGCGAAAAAGGGCATATAAAGACCCCCTGCCCAAAAAGGGTGACTGACGGGAAGAACAAGGCCATTGATGGCAAGAAAGGCAATGTTTGAGCCTTCCAATCTGCTAGAGTAGGAGAAGTTCAAGACATATCTTTACGTATCTGTTTCGCGTAAATGTTCTTATTTACTAGAAACTTATTTTAAACCTTGGAGCTAGTTAAAGCTTCATCGATTGTAAATTTAATAAAATTTAATTCTGCCTTTTCAAGGCCAAAACGTCATTATAAAACCAAGTGACTCATCTAGATGGTTTCACATATGACATATCCTTCTCGAATCAGTTTTTCTTTGATAACCTTTTATCTATAAAATCTTGCGGGATTCGATATGTTCTTAGACATTGATTGGTTAGTTCAAAAACCAAATCCACAATGTCTGCGATAAGAAACTTATCGAAATTTCAATCCCCATCTGGTGATATACTCACTATTCGTGAAAGATCAACATTTTGGACTGCTGAAGGAGCTTTTATGCTTGAGGCATCCAAGTGATTGAAAGAAGAATGTGTCATCCACATGACACAAGTAAATTTTGACAAATTTAAGTCAAAAGCTGAAGACCTTTATGTGGATGGACATGAGAAGTCCATAACCACCTAGGAAGCTTAATGCTTAGAATGTTCGCAAGTGAGTCGAACATCGTAGATCATTTATGGTCTGCATGAAGCACTGAAAAATCCCACATAGATTTGGAAAATGGTAACAATGGATCTAATCTCCAAGTTACCTAAGATACATCGCGGTAACGACGCGATATGAATTATAGTCGACAAATTTACTAATTCGGCGCTTCTTGTAATTAAGGAAATTTCTTGAATTCCGACAAGTTAAGCTATATAACGACAACATTGAGTCTCCTTATGGAATACCGTAGTCTAAAGTATCGAATAATGATACAAAATATATTCTTATCTTTGGAAATTTCAGCGAAATGCTCAACTGATAAGCACTCGTCATGCTTCACCATGACATTCAAATGTGAGCTTAAGGTTTGTTGAAAAACCTTGTCTATTGTGGACCACGGAATTTAAAAGTTCCAAGTTTCCCTCGTAAATGAGAAATGGGATCCCCTTTGTGGCCCAGGATACTCTTGGGAGGTTGAAACCTCCTACTATACGGAATTGACCATATTACTCCGAACAAATCTCGAGGTCGAAATTTCTTTTAAGGGGGTGAGGATGTAACACCTCGTAAAATCATGTCCAATAATGTATCGACACGTGTCCATAATCCTAAGTATGTCAAACGTTGACTAGGAGGGACTATTATCGCCAAACAGTTAAAACTTTGATTGTGAAAGGACTGAAAGTGTCAACATGCTTAAACTAAGCCTCTGAGCGACATTATACAGTATTTATGCTCTCATAATAAGCCACTTGTTGGATAATCGAAACCGTTTGCAATAAGCTCAAAGGTTTCGGCAACGGTGGGTTAAAAGCGTCAACATGTTAAATCTTACCTTTGAGTGACCTTTTAACAAATCTGGAGTATTACAATGTTTGATCACACTCTTGGGAATACCTAATAATTTCCGTTTAGGGCATTGATGCTGTTAAACAATATTATGCACAAGTTCGTGTGTTAAAAGGGATAAAAGTGTCAATATGTTAATTCTTACCTTTGAAAGACCTTTTAACGAACCCAGAGCATTGTGATATTCGTTCATACTCTAGGGAATGCCTAATATAGGCTATATAAGGCTCTTATGTCGTTAAATGACATTATGCACACCTTTGTGCGATAAAAGGAATAAAAGCGTCAACGAGCGAAACTTCATCTTGAAGTGACCAATGATACGAATCGGGAACTACGGGACATTCAGTCGTCCTCCCGGGTGTGCTGAAGTTTGGCCTCTAACACTTTTGTACCTTATATCAATCTTTCAATTTAGATTTATAAACTTTGGTGCCAAAAATGTAACTTTTAAAAGTTATTTTATGACTAAAGAAGTTACAGGGACCTTAACTGCCAAGTTGCCAAACTTCGTTGCTGGGATGGAGCGAGTGGCGGGCCGCGAACGACTGGGCCACCATTCTGCACGGGCCGCGAGGCCCAGATCTACAGTAGAAATTTTTTTTATTTATTCATTGCTTGTTCTCCAATCCTAACACTTCTAAACCATTAAATCAAAACCATGGACTCATTTCTAGTATTTGACACCTGCCTAACACCTGTAATGATCTAAGGAGCCCTCTAAACACATGGAATGATCTCAACAATCACCCAAACACTATATATAGGAGTATTCTTCAACCAATTCATTTGCACCTCTTCTCACTTATTCTCATTCTCTCATTCTTGGAGACTCCTGACATAAAGGGGACTCCACCTCTTTAAGATTCAAGCTAGGACCCTTTGTAAGTGTCCTTAGCCAATAGTTTCCGTTTTATAGGCTTTTAAGCCAAGAGTCAAGTGTTATCGTAATAACGCTTTGACTTTTAGTTATACCTTAAACGGTCAAGCCATTGTTCGCAACGAACATGGCTACGTGATCGTAATTAGGTAGGTGTTAATCCCTCAAAAGGGCACATCCTAAGAATCACGTTTGCTTGGTCAATTGGCGAGTCAAAGTAATATTAAATTAAAAAGTCAACGGGTTAGTTTTTAAAATAATTGAGATATGAGTTTAGAAGTGTTATAAAATATGTTTTATCACTTAAACAACTCAGTAATAATTATTAAAACATGTGTAAACATGTTCGGCTCGTCAATTCCAGTTTTAGGGTCGGTTCGCAACGAAAGTCGCGTAGTTTGACTTCTACGTTGACTTTTGGTTATAAACCGAATTAGACTAGTATGCTACTGATTTTAGGTTTCGTTATGATCGTAATATAATGTAGCATAACCCCCATAAGGTTATATTACACGATCGGACTAGGAATCCGAGTTTATGCGCATGTTCTGTTATTATGTCGTACTTTGACTATAATGCCCTTTTGTTTAAAAATGAGGTTTTAAAAGTAAATGAGCATGAAAATGAGTTATGTACTGATAAGTAAACATGTTTAGAATATTTTGATGTGTATGACCTGGTCATAAACTGAGTTTACGCGTATAAGCGTAAACTATGCTTTTAAAAGGACTAAAATGCCCTTTTAAGTCTAAATTGAGTTTTAAACATAATTTTAGTATAAAACTCATTACCTACTGATATGATATTATAATTAGTATTATTTGGGATGCTAAGTCAGATTGTAAACTGAGTTTAACTTCAGTTTCGTATACAATGCCGACAAATGACGATAATGCCCTTAAGGCACATAAAATGCGTTTTACGCATAATATTCAAACCAAACCTTTTGCTTACTAATTTGTTATGATGAATAAAATTATTTAACTATTCAAAGCTAGTCATAACATCAGATTTTATAAAGCTTCGCATAAATCGTCATTTAATGTAACACCCTTGTTATTATTTTACGTTTTTCGTATAATTTAAGTCCATAATCATGTAATTACAGTCACAATTACAATGAAAATACGGGTTTGTTAAAAACTTTTACAATTTAAAGTGATACGACATAATGTGATTTAATTCCCCGTTTTAGAATAACAACGAAACAACATTGCGGAAGCTTCGTTTAACGTGTGTTCGGTTCTTGCTCGACGCTTGATCTTCATCCGGGACTCTTGACATTCACCTATGATCAAAACCAACTTAAAAGTCAGTTTTGATAATTAAATAACTAGTACTACAAGGAAATTGGGTCGAATAATCAAATTAAACAAAGAAATCAGGAAATTCCAACATTGATCTCTTGATCCTAGAAACAAGGACTTGAAACCGGCCTCCACCGTAACTTACGGTGGGCACCGTAAGTTATGGTTGCCCCTGTTTTAATTTGCCTCACCGTAAGGCAGGAGGTAACTGACGTAGCGATTTCAGCCCCCCACCGTAACTTACGGTGCCCACCGTAAGTTACGGTGGCCCCTGTGTCAGACCCTTTCATTTTTGCCGTTTTTGACACGAAAACTTTCGGATCTTTCAATCCGCTTGTCCGTTTGACCTACCGTTTCTTCCTACGTGATTGTAACTTGATCCTCCATCATATGGAGTTAAAAATCCAATATCCTACATAATAAATTTTGAGGCTTCTAAGTCTTCGACTCCTTACCGTTTTACCAAATTTTAACCCGTTTATGCCTTTTATCAAACAAACATATTTGTTTAATCCTTATTTCATATGAACTTCTTCAAATTAATGTTATCTACCATGTTAGGTTCTAATCATGGGTTTCTTACACAATTTAAATACGTTTTCGCTCGTATGCTTATTTTGACCCGTTAAGGGTATTTAAGCACTTTAGAACCTGAACTCGCTTTCATACATTTCTAGCATCTTATTCCTACATCCCTTACCAAGATATCTTCCACCACAACTATATGTGTGTTGGATTTAATGTGTATATCTATATGTTCTGAGTTTTACCCCTAGGATTATCATTTTACAGCAAGGACTCATATAAAGTCATTCGACCCAAGAATCTACATCTTTCACTAACTTTTCTTATTCTAAGCATTTATTTAATCATAAAACTCGTTTCTGAACCACTTTTAAGGGTCGTTCGGTCGAATTAGCTTACAAGGGCAATTTGGTCAATTTCCATCCTTCTTTTACTACAAAGGAACTTTTAAATACTTGTTTGACCCAAAATCCGACCTTTTAACTATAATCTTGTTTATAAACCCATGTGCTTCTAAAACACCATAATCATAATTCAATTTATTCGGTTTACCTAAAAGATAACCGAATACCTATATTTTAACCTTGTCTAACTCTTATAGAATCTCAAGTTCTACATGATAAGTTGAATCATCATACATACCTGGCTCGGATCAATATATTGACCCGTTTCGAGACCTTGCCTTAGTAGCCACTAAGCAGTAGCGCTGTACGTATCCATTTGATATTTATTCCTATAAACATGTAACTCGACAAACCATTAGTCGATATTGTCAAAGAGTGATAATTTCACCTTTTGACCCGTTTATTTACCTAGTGATCTTTGTCACTTCAAGTAAATGCAAATTTCATGTATTATTCTAATTTAAAGTCTACTAGCGAAAATACGAAATCAAGCATAACGTAACGAAATCATAGTTGTGACAACCGGTGATTTGCGGCTCTTAATTACGTGATTGATAAGTGATTAACGCGATAATAAATAGTATTCACAGCACAAATTAACTTAATTAGGCCTTGGGAATGCCTAGGAACGTTTATTCGACTATACAGTGCGCGTATGGTGATTTACGGAAAATCTGCTGAATATCAAGCGACAACGAACTGATCCTGTACAAAATACTGACAACACCGACTAGTATGGATGTTACTTGAATATTTTATGTCTATGAAATAAATTTTGTGAATTTATTGGGCTTCCGTGCGACACAAATGCAACATGAACTAAAAACGCGATAGGAGGAAACGCATCGGCAACAAAACGGAAGCGACGGAGACGCTTGTCACCTTCGAAACTTACATTTTACGCTATATTTAGCTCCGTAATTAATTTTAGTGACTACAGTCGAAACCGGATCGAAAAACGGATTAAGGATGGCAACGATACAATTTTTCGCGATTATTACCGTAATCGGCGAACGGGCATGCAAACAACGACTACCGATCGTATTTTTGTGTATTTTAATTTTTGACGATAAACAGAGTTCAGGATGTGTTAACGGGTCTCGTAGGAATTACGAGCCACTTACACACGAGACGGGCTTGTGGGCCCTGGGCCCAAGCCCAAAACCCACAAGCCTAAACCTACACATAAAATAGTAGAGGCTTTCCTATAACATCTGCACAAGATCTATACAAATCTTATTAAATCTACTAAATCTTACTAAAATCTCTATTAAATCTATCCAAAATATTTTGTACAAGATTTATTTTGATACACCCAAGATCTTATACATCCTTTATATAACACCTTCCATTCTCTCTAAACTTCAAACATACACACAGACTTAAGGTCTGCCTCCTCTCTCTCGATCTATACAAACACCAAAACCCTATCTTCTCAAATCCATCTCTAATTTACACACACAAGAGAAATGGAGAAGCAGGTCCCCAAATCCACTCCCTCATCCTCTCCCCCTCTGATGAAGTTGAACAGCCGGACTCCGGCCAGGCATGGCGGAGCCGGCGACGGCGGTGGTGGCTCTGAACCACCGACAACACCCATCCCCCTTTCGATCCAGAAACGGACCACCACCACCATCGTCGGGTGGTGGTGGTGAGCGGCGCGGCGTCGAGATCAGAAGCAACGAGAGAGAGAGAGAGAAGTGTGGAGAGAGAGAGATGAGGCGGAGAAGGAGCGGCTCCGCCACAGGCGGCGGCGGTGGCGGCGGCGGTGGCGGCATGGCGGTGGTTCGAGTCTCGGTCCGGCGAGTTATCCGGTAAAAACCCATCTTTTTCATCCTTGTTTATGAAGATTTATATTGATGATGATGCTGATGGTTTCTGTTCGGGTATGAACGGTTCGGGTCAGGTCAATCTACGGGTTAACTCAGTTCAGTTGGGTGGTGCCGGTTTATGTTTTGTTCGGGTTCGGGTTTCACTCGGTTCAGGTTTTTGGTTCGAATCAACTCAGTTAAACCAAGTTCACCCGGTTCGGGTCTAAGTCAGACGGTCAACAGTTTGGACTCGGGTCAAACCGAGTCGACTCGGTCGACACCCGAGCCAACTCGGGTCAACAACCGGTCAACAGAGATGTTCGGGACAGATGCGGGTTCGGTCAGGCGGCTCGGGCAGACGGTTCGGTTCGGTCGGCTCGGTCAAACCGAGTCGACTCAGCGGGTCAACTTAGTCCACGTTTAGACGACTCGATGAAAGAATTGGTAAAGAATTTTAGTGGCGTGATTATTGATGTCATTTAATAATTTTTACATTATTAACGTAAACGAGCTCGAACCGATTCGGATTAGTATTTAGATTACACTTTGCCGTGCTTACAACATTATATATTGATAACTGAATAATTGTTGATTGGTTTTTGAAAAATAACGACAACATGTGTTGTCGGGGGCGTCCAAAAACAGAGGAAACTCAGCCCGTTTTTCGAGAAAATCCGTAAAAAGAAACGCGTTTTATTATAAAACAAACATCGGATTCAAATGATATTTTGGAAAGACGAATACAAGCATATAGTTTCTTTCGATAATCCTTTCAAGTATCAAACAATACGAAATCTTTTCGTAAACTTGAATATAGTTTATATGCTATTTCAAAATATCAAACGACACGACGAGTCGGAAATTTATTTACAACAAATAAATATAATTATTATATTTATTATAAACTTCAGAATTTCGACAACTCCTTTATAAAGTCAATATAATTATTTATATTGTTTCAAACGCCGAACACACATTCGTTTATAAAAATAAATATAGTTATATATTTATTTTCAAACACGACAATCCGACGATTCTTTCATGAATATGACTTTTTATATTCACGTCAAACGCCTAAATGGCATAGACATACACTTTGATAAATATCATACGAGACGTATATATGATACGAATTGGTTATTGTAACACCTGTGCCTTCACGACCATCAAACAAATACCAAACCAATGAAATATTATATTTCATACTTGGGATTTGTAAAAATATGTGTATCATTTGCACATATCAATTTTTGTTCAATTCCAAACTCTAAATCGCTTTCTGGAAGGTTATACGCGCACCGATGCGTAAATATAACCAGTTTAATGCAACAAACACTCCGGAATAGTGAAATAGGCTAAACATACCTTAAATAACCTTTACATAACTTAGAAATAAGATTTGGAAGGTTTGGTATGCCAAAAGCAAGTTAATTCGTCTACAGGGACTAAATATGACAAACTGCGAAAGTATGCCAATTTGTAACAGACATTCCGGAACATGACCATAAGTTAAACACACCTTAAATATCCTTTATATAGCTTAGAAATAGGCTTTGAGGGGTTCGGTGTGCTAAAATAAACTTTTGGGTCATTCAGGGACTAAAAGTGTCAAAAAGTGCACAAATTTGCATTTTCGCGCATAACTCACATTCTGAATACATCCGGACATCCAAAAATTTATGTAAGCACTATAATATTTTATTGTAGTGTTTGGCATAAGAAAAATCCATTCGTCGCGTCATTTGGATCGTTTTTCGCGCTTGTGCGCATTCCGTCGTAATTAAGCGAACATCGCGTTCGTACGGCTAAACGAACCGACATCCGACATATTTTTGAACACATTTTAAGTTCCCTATACTTTAAATTCATTTTAGAGCTTTGAAATGGGGTTAACGCGCCTTAAACGTGTCGAAAATGGGCTGATTGCAATACAGGGACCAAAAGTGTAATTCTGCCAAACTAGGGCCTAGCGGTGCGCTACACTTTTAGCGTAGCGGTGCGCTAGCCTGTGCCAGAACAGATAATATCAACCAGTCAGCAGATTATCAGCTGATTAAACCACAACCACACATTCTAAATCGCCCATTCTGATCATTTAGGGTCATTTTTAGTTACCACAACAATTGGACAAGTGTACGCACAAGATTCGAGCACGGTTTTCATGAAACGATCTTAACGGTTACCCGAAATCTATAAATACCCATCACATTTTCTTTCATTCCTCACAAGAATCTGATCAATTGTGCTCTAAGTTGAAACCTTTGTTTCATACCTGAGCTATTTTGATCTAGATTAGCATTCGGGGACCCTTCGTAAGTGTTCTTTCGTTCTTTTATCGCTTTCGAGTCCGAAAGTCAAACTTTGTTTGACTTTCTGCATTGACCAGTTTATGGTCGATGCGAAGTTCGTTTGAACTTCATAACGTGAGCGTGATCACGATGGTTATAGTCCCTAGTGACTATACCTACTGATTACCACGTTATCTAGGCTCAGTGACGAGCCGTAGTTTAGGTCAGAATACGTATTCTTGCGTATTTTGTAACCAAACTACTTATGGGTATCAAAACCGTTTGTTTTGATACCAAACCTGTTTTCTAAACTTAGTTAAGCATGTTTTAACATGCTTAGCTCGTCACTTTTAGTTTAGTGCTTATATAGGGTCGTAAGATAAGCGATCTAAACAATCGCTTATACTTTCGAACCCGACCCGTTTGGTCGATCATTAGGATCCGACCAAGCACATTAGGTGACCATAGTATATAGGGAATAACCTTACGAGGTTATACCTTATGGTCGCTTCGTTTAAGTAGTTGTATGATAGGTAGTTTATATGCCTTAGGTAAATTACCAAAATACCCCTTTGATGCCAAAAATTCATTTTAAACATATGTAACATAACTTTTGACATCTAAACTGATATGACAACCATATTAGACATGTTAAGGCATATATTACTTGTCATAGGACTAGTTAGGCGGTCCGAACGCGCTTCACGCGAACGACGCGTTAAAGTAGCATAAGCTACCTAAACGGGTCGTAATGGGTCACAAGCACTTAGGTTAGGTTTCATTTAGTATGTAGGCTTTGTTAAACCATATGACACGAGTCTCTATACTCGTTTGGTTTACAAACCCTCATTCTATCTAAATCCTCCGATTTAGGTCCGGTTATTAACATAGTTACCTATATTAGGTGCCGTTTGATTTCCGTGATCTCTAGCGTTGCTTGGTGGTTATCTTAGGACTTCTGAGCAATCTCAAGTGAGTACATAGAACCCCCTCTTTTAAATGTTTTCAAGGTGTTTATGTGAGTACATAGACCCCTCTTTTACAGTTTTCCAAACGTTTTGGGGTGGAACACATGTGCCTACTTGTTACTTTCATGCTTTCCGTTTTCACATCATATACTTGTTATGTTCATTAGTACACTATTAGTACATGATTTCATTACATTGTCTGCTATGTATGATGACTTGGCTTACTAGCACATTGTTTTACATTACATTTTCTGCTATGTATGATGACTTGGCATACTAGCACATTGTTTTACATTACTTTCCTGCTATATATGATGACTTGGCATACTTAGTACATTATTTTACATTGCATCTCTGTTGCATATGTTCCAGTAACATATGGACACATTGCTTTACAGCTCTACCTTGTATGTTTACTCTAGCATACTAGGTACATTATCTTCATAAAACATGCTTACATTTTGGTATGACATTTGGTTTGTTTAACGGGTCTATATAACATTCATTAACATTTGCTACGCCGCTCGGTAGTAAGTAGTGGTACCATAGGACTTGACAAATCCCATTCCTGACATCCCGGGTTTGTTTGGATGTAAGGAATGACTGAATCCGAATACAATTCTTTTGATAACCTTGACTGAAAGGGTTATCCGACTGTCTCAAGGCTTGAATGTTTGCGTTTAACATACTGCATAAGTGTCTATATCAGTAAAGCATGCACTATTTTACAAAACATAACTTTGATTTAAACCAAGTTTTACTTCAATACTTTGTTTTGTACATTTTTACTTATGGTTTAAGTAGTCTTAATTTTACTTACCATACATATCTTTTTGGTTATACATTACTTGACTACTTTTGGAGTATAAACATTTGACATGGTTTATACAAGGACTTTTGACTATTGGTTTGAACATAGACTTATTACATTGTTGGTTTGGTTTGAGTAAGTGATTAATTAACGAGGCGTGTGTAATATGATACAAGCATGGTGGATACGCCGCTGGTACTTCCTATATATAAGTGTTTGTATGGTATTACATATCGTAGCGTTATTTGAATCATTTCAGTTTATGACATATAACATTTTATACAAATAACATACTTTTCACAATACATTGTTTTACAAACAACTTAACTTATACAAACTCATTTTACATGGTTATTCATCTAACCATGCATTATTCTCTTATTTATACGTATCATCTGAACTTATTGTTTTCTTTCAAATGATTTATAAATACAAAGCAAATTACAAGGTTCATGACTAAACATTTTCTTAAACACAAGTCATGAATCTTATTTTCACAAAACCTATGTACTCGCCGGCATTTTTATGCTGACGTACCTATTTTCACATGTGTTTTCAGGATATGAAGCATAGGATTGATCAAGACATACTTAGGCGGACTTGTGCCTTAGTGACTTAAAACGAGACAAGAACTAGTTAATTTTTGTTGTATACTCTTTACTTCTTGTTTAAAGACAATGTAACTCGCTTGTTTGATGAATACAACGAAACTTTAATATCCATGGTTGTGAAACATTAATTCTGTTACAACACTCCCCGATGTTTCCGCCACGTTTTGTATGTTCTACGTGGTCGGGGTGTGACAGAAAAGATGGTATCAGAGCTCATGGTTATAGGGAATTAGGTTATTAGTAATACTTTGACCTAGTCTATAACCTTTCTAGGACCCTAACGCAAGTTTACTTGCGTTTAGTCATAAAACAATACCGTCACCTATCCTTAGGCGACGATCACACAACAAGAACATAAAATTCAAAACCGCTTTGAAAACTAATCATCTGTTCTAGGATGATTGATTACTAGGTTTTGAACTCTCTATTGTAAGGTTTTGAACTCTCTGTTATATGGTTTTGAACCCCTTTGAGTTTTCAAAATCTCGTCAAGGTTTTGGGTTTTAAATAATGTGAACACGTGCAAACTGGAAGGGTGAATGCCTGTATTCTGGGTTTTCTGGCTAGGCAAGCACTTCGTATACATCTCATCAGACGCGAGACCAGTTGTGCTTACCTGGGAATTCTTGGGATGAGTGTTCACTTATAGGCGAGCATGTCTTCGCGATACATTATTTTTGACCCATTTACTTTGATTTTTCACCATCTCATTTGTTTGCCTTAGGTAACAAACAAATGATCACAATTTTCATTCGCTACCATTCTGTATTGATTATCCAATAACCTTTCACTTGCTTCTTCCTCTGTCTTTCATTTTCTTCTAGAATGTCTATTCCTCTCAGCACTGGTCAAATGTCCGAGCAAACAGCCAAATTTGCCCAACAAATAGGCGAGGTGATACTGAAGACTGTGGATTTAGGCATTGCCATGGCTCGTCTCAACAATGAAGTCTCTCGTCTCAACAATGAAGTCTCTCGTCTCAACAATGAAGTCTCTCGTCTCGACAATGAAGCCACTCAAGAGCCATCGAGGGCGGCAGAAGTTAAGCCTGCACCAAGATCAAGGAAGCGTAAGGCTTCAAGGAAACCCGCAGCAGTTATACCAAATCAAGCAGGGCCTAGCCAGAAGGCAACACCACCTGCAAAGAAAGCATATGCCGGTACCGCACCTCATTGTGCACGCTGCAACGGTCATCACGCGGTACAACAAGCTTGCTGGCGATGCATGACGTGTGGTAAACTTGGGCATTTGGCCAATGTTTGTCGTTTGGGACAAAATCAGGCCGCTCAGGTTCAAGCTCCGGTTCAAGGGAATGCTGCAAGATTCCCACGGGGTTCATGTTTCAACTACGGGGAGATTGGTCACTTCCGCCACAACTGTCCGAGACTGGTGAATGCAAATGCTAATGCAAATCCAACTCTTGGATGAGCATTCGGCTGAACAAAGGATGTTGATGTCTTATGCCTTTGTTTCTTTTGTTTTCGTGTATTGTGAAACAATATGTCTCGTTCATAAATAAATTGTTGTTCACAATTCTGATATACAAGTATAATTACAGGTGTTTATGGTATTTCCCTATAATACCTGTATTAAGGAACTATGTTCCTTACAAACTACTCTTGTGATTCTCCCTTTTGAATGATCGCTCATGATTCCCCCAAAAATTTTAAGTACTCGTTTCATTCTAAGATACGAAGTACAGAAAGTAAAGGGAAATTATGAGTAATCGTGCTTTTCACACATCTGTGCCTTTAAATCCTTGGTTAGATAACTAGGGGTATTTTCAAATCTTATACCCATTACGTATTGATTTTTCAACATACACAGTACAAGTATTTCAGAACAATCTTCATAATCTCAAAACATTTCATATAGTTGAAAATAATTTTCTAGATGCGTTGTCTATGTTATTTCAAAAACATTGGCCATGTTATCAAAACCAACCTTTCTAATTTCAAAATATTTCATATAGTCTGAAGACAATATTAACACAATACATTTTCTTATCAAGTGCATGATTTCGAAAAGCATCATTCAGGTCTTTCAAAAACCTTATACATAATTTCAAAATTCATCTCGCATGATTTTAAAACATTTTTAAATATATCTATCTAATACACCTACTTTATGATTTCAAAAGTATTATATATAAGGTTTCAAAAACGTTAAACACATTTTCTTAAAAGAACCCCATGCACAGTTTTCAAAAATAATTTTTCCTTGTACATTGACTTAACCTTCAAATTCTGCTTCATATGTCGCCTTGACATATCTTGCATCACAACTTCATAAGCATTTTTACTTCACGTTTTGATCTAAGCACATCCAGTGCAAGGTTTCCAAAACATCTTCAACTTCTAAAATCCATATGGGATCTTTTTATCTTCACAATTAGATCCTTGTGGATAATTATCATTCAAATCAGAGTCCTTAATTGGATTCCTTTTGTACCTAAATTCGAACATTTCGGTTCCTTATAATCGAAATCGAATTTTTCTTTTAAAAATCTTTCTATCTTTATAAATAGATTCTTGATAATGTTTAAAGTACCAAATGAAATCCACGAGATGGATTCCTAGTGTGCTTTAAATACATATGCTCTGTTAAGCAAAACAAATTAACAAACAAACAATTTTGTGGTTATGTGACTATGTGTTTATGCATCTTATGTTTTCTTTTATGCATACATTTTGTGTTTTTGGATACTCTGGATATTCGTTATCCAAATCCTCGTAGAATCTTTCATATCTTCATATGATGGATTCGTAGCAGGATATTCAAAAGGTGCTACTTTAAATCCTTAATGGGCTTCTATGTAATAGTTAAGACCCTTAGATTATATAGTACCACTCCATGATTCATAAGAGACCCTCTTAGTGGTCTAGTAAAAAAAGATTGATTCACAATTTGGTTAAAGAACGACATCTAGTGATGTAGCTGAACAGACTCCTTGATAGTCTATTTAGATCATTTATTGATTTAATTAAAAGGACTCTATGGCGGTCTAGTCACACTCATCACAGGTTTGTTCGTTTGGTTTTACACTACACATTATAAAATAGACTGTGTGAACTGTGCAAGGAATTGTCTGATTATGGACGCGTACATAATTAGGAAATTTAGTGCACAGAAACCACAGTAAGATTTATTATGTGTAAGAACCGATAGCGACAACAATAACAAAATGAGAACAATGTAATGGAGGTACGGTGGACGCACCAATGACGTTTCATATACTTGTATATAAGTATCCCTCTTACATTGCAAGCATGATGTTATTAAGGTTACTAGAAATTCAGAACCCTAACCAATGTTGTTCGATCTTTTCAACTTTATGTTTTAAGCTCTCACAAGTTTCCTCTAAATAAATTTCGGGACGAAATTTCCTAAAGTAGGGGAGACTGTAACACCTGTGCCTTCACGGCCATCAAACAAATACCAAACCAATGAAATATTATATTTCATACTTGGGATTTGTAAAAATATGTGTATCATTTGCACATATCAATTTTTGTTCAATTCCAAACTCTAAATCGCTTTCTGGAAGGTTATACGCGCACCGATGCGTAAATATAACCAGTTTAATGCAACAAACACTCCGGAATAGTGAAATAGGCTAAACATACCTTAAATAACCTTTACATAACTTAGAAATAAGATTTGGAAGGTTTGGTATGCCAAAAGCAAGTTAATTCGTCTACAGGGACTAAATATGACAAACTGCGAAAGTATGCCAATTTGTAACAGACATTCCGGAACATGACCATAAGTTAAACACACCTTAAATATCCTTTATATAGCTTAGAAATAGGCTTTGAGGGGTTCGGTGTGCTAAAATAAACTTTTGGGTCATTCAGGGACTAAAAGTGTCAAAAAGTGCACAAATTTGCATTTTCGCGCATAACTCACATTCTGAATACATCCGGACATCCAAAAATTTATGTAAGCACTATAATATTTTATTGTAGTGTTTGGCATAAGAAAAATCCATTCGTCGCGTCATTTGGATCGTTTTTCGCGCTTGTGCGCATTCCGTCGTAATTAAGCGAACATCGCGTTCGTACGGCTAAACGAACCGACATCCGACATATTTTTGAACACATTTTAAGTTCCCTATACTTTAACTTCATTTTAGAGCTTTGAAATGGGGTTAACGGGCCTTAAACGTGTCGAAAATGGGCTGATTGCAATACAGGGACCAAAAGTGTAATTCTGCCAAACTAGGGCCTAGCGGTGCGCTACACTTTTAGCGTAGCGGTGCGCTAGCCTGTGCCAGAACAGATAATATCAACCAGTCAGCAGATTATCAGCTGATTAAACCACAACCACACATTCTAAATCGCCCATTCTGATCATTTAGGGTCATTTTTAGTTACCACAACAATTGGACAAGTGTACGCACAAGATTCGAGCACGGTTTTCATGAAACGATCTTAACGGTTACCCGAAATCTATAAATACCCATCACATTTTCTTTCATTCCTCACAAGAATCTGATCAATTGTGCTCTAAGTTGAAACCTTTGTTTCATACCTGAGCTATTTTGATCTAGATTAGCATTCGGGGACCCTTCGTAAGTGTTCTTTCGTTCTTTTATCGCTTTCGAGTCCGAAAGTCAAACTTTGTTTGACTTTCTGCATTGACCAGTTTATGGTCGATGCGAAGTTCGTTTGAACTTCATAACGTGAGCGTGATCACGATGGTTATAGTCCCTAGTGACTATACCTACTGATTACCACGTTATCTAGGCTCAGTGACGAGCCGTAGTTTAGGTCAGAATACGTATTCTTGCGTATTTTGTAACCAAACTACTTATGGGTATCAAAACCGTTTGTTTTGATACCAAACCTATTTTCTAAACTTAGTTAAGCATGTTTTAACATGCTTAGCTCGTCACTTTTAGTTTAGTGCTTATATAGGGTCGTAAGATAAGCGATCTAAACAATCGCTTATACTTTCGAACCCGACCCGTTTGGTCGATCATTAGGATCCGACCAAGCACATTAGGTGACCATAGTATATAGGGAATAACCTTACGAGGTTATACCTTATGGTCGCTTCGTTTAAGTAGTTGTATGATAGGTAGTTTATATGCCTTAGGTAAATTACCAAAATACCCCTTTGATGCCAAAAATTCATTTTAAACATATGTAACATAACTTTTGACATCTAAACTGATATGACAACCATATTAGACATGTTAAGGCATATATTACTTGTCATAGGACTAGTTAGGCGGTCCGAACGCGCTTCACGCGAACGACGCGTTAAAGTAGCATAAGCTACCTAAACGGGTCGTAATGGGTCACAAGCACTTAGGTTAGGTTTCATTTAGTATGTAGGCTTTGTTAAACCATATGACACGAGTCTCTATACTCGTTTGGTTTACAAACCCTCATTCTATCTAAATCCTCCGATTTAGGTCCGGTTATTAACATAGTTACCTATATTAGGTGCCGTTTGATTTCCGTGATCTCTAGCGTTGCTTGGTGGTTATCTTAGGACTTCTGAGCAATCTCAAGTGAGTACATAGAACCCCCTCTTTTAAATGTTTTCAAGGTGTTTATGTGAGTACATAGACCCCTCTTTTACAGTTTTCCAAACGTTTTGGGGTGGAACACATGTGCCTACTTGTTACTTTCATGCTTTCCGTTTTCACATCATATACTTGTTATGTTCATTAGTACACTATTAGTACATGATTTCATTACATTGTCTGCTATGTATGATGACTTGGCTTACTAGCACATTGTTTTACATTACATTTTCTGCTATGTATGATGACTTGGCATACTAGCACATTGTTTTACATTACTTTCCTGCTATATATGATGACTTGGCATACTTAGTACATTATTTTACATTGCATCTCTGTTGCATATGTTCCAGTAACATATGGACACATTGCTTTACAGCTCTACCTTGTATGTTTACTCTAGCATACTAGGTACATTATCTTCATAAAACATGCTTACATTTTGGTATGACATTTGGTTTGTTTAACGGGTCTATATAACATTCATTAACATTTGCTACGCCGCTCGGTAGTAAGTAGTGGTACCATAGGACTTGACAAATCCCATTCCTGACATCCCGGGTTTGTTTGGATGTAAGGAATGACTGAATCCGAATACAATTCTTTTGATAACCTTGACTGAAAGGGTTATCCGACTGTCTCAAGGCTTGAATGTTTGCGTTTAACATACTGCATAAGTGTCTATATCAGTAAAGCATGCACTATTTTACAAAACATAACTTTGATTTAAACCAAGTTTTACTTCAATACTTTGTTTTGTACATTTTTACTTATGGTTTAAGTAGTCTTAATTTTACTTACCATACATATCTTTTTGGTTATACATTACTTGACTACTTTTGGAGTATAAACATTTGACATGGTTTATACAAGGACTTTTGACTATTGGTTTGAACATAGACTTATTACATTGTTGGTTTGGTTTGAGTAAGTGATTAATTAACGAGGCGTGTGTAATATGATACAAGCATGGTGGATACGCCGCTGGTACTTCCTATATATAAGTGTTTGTATGGTATTACATATCGTAGCGTTATTTGAATCATTTCAGTTTATGACATATAACATTTTATACAAATAACATACTTTTCACAATACATTGTTTTACAAACAACTTAACTTATACAAACTCATTTTACATGGTTATTCATCTAACCATGCATTATTCTCTTATTTATACGTATCATCTGAACTTATTGTTTTCTTTCAAATGATTTATAAATACAAAGCAAATTACAAGGTTCATGACTAAACATTTTCTTAAACACAAGTCATGAATCTTATTTTCACAAAACCTATGTACTCGCCGGCATTTTTATGCTGACGTACCTATTTTCACATGTGTTTTCAGGATATGAAGCATAGGATTGATCAAGACATACTTAGGCGGACTTGTGCCTTAGTGACTTAAAACGAGACAAGAACTAGTTAATTTTTGTTGTATACTCTTTACTTCTTGTTTAAAGACAATGTAACTCGCTTGTTTGATGAATACAACGAAACTTTAATATCCATGGTTGTGAAACATTAATTCTGTTACAACACTCCCCGATGTTTCCGCCACGTTTTGTATGTTCTACGTGGTCGGGGTGTGACAGTTATACGTTATTTTCATACAAACTTTTGTACATACACGTACGATTTCTCGAGACAACTAACGCGATTATATCAATATATTTATATACTTTTATATAAATATTCATATATTTTGAACCTCACGAGAACTAAGTCTTTTCGAGACTTCTTAAATACCGACGAATAAACGAATTACGCAAGCATAACTTCTTCGCTTCTTTCAAGTTAACAACTTACTGTCGAATCGTTCGGCTAACGATTCGGTAGAGCTCGGTGACACGTAGACTAGTTACTGCTTTTATTTAGAAACTTATTAGATATTCCGTGTTAGGAATATTGTAGAATGCACGCTAGCGAGTCTCATTTTGGAAACGACATCACGGAGTAGTAATTAGCTCGCTTTGCACAAGACTATTCAGGTGAGTTCATAACCCCACTTTTTTTACGGTTTTACATTTTATGAATGTTTTCGGGGTGGAAAGACATGCACTTTTTTTTGTAAAGCATACAAGAATTACATATTCCTAAACCATTTTACAAGCAAGTTTTAACTGACACAAATGGTTTACGAAAAGCTTATGTTTTATACCGGTTTTCAAACAAGCGTATCTCTCGGAATATGCATACCCACGAATTCTAGTTTTCTAAACTACGGGAAAATACAAGAAGCACTCTTGGTGAGAACGAGTACCAAGTATGATGCGTTTTGAGGAAGGATCAGTCTTAGAGACTGAGGGAGGATCAGTCTTAGAGACTGGGGTAAAATACATGTACAATGATTACAGACACTTACAGACATTTTTATACATGGTATGGTTAGCTTAAGGAGGGTTAGAACGTACAGATCATGTGAGTGGGTAGGCGCAACTTGAGGCCATTAATCCTCATTGTAGGACCGAGGGACAGGAGCGGTAGATCTATCTGGGTGTAGCGAGCCCAGGCCCAGCAGAACGGACCTCGGGGTGACTTTGTGCCCGACGCATAAATCTGCTAGGTTTGAGTCTTCCTACTTGCACTTCACACATATCACTGGCCTTGCAAACCATTGGTGATCTCTTTATTTCCTTATTTGCTACATACCAGGGACATATATACTTACGAAACTACTTGTTCATACAAATTAAATACCATATTTTATACAAAATTCAAAGCACAGGATTATGCGGGTATGGGGTCAAAGTCAGGGTGGGCATTGACGGTTATACGAACATTACAAATACAAGACTTTACCAATACATGGTTTTTATGATCATACCGTGTTACAAACACAACGTTTCCATATAACTTGGCAAGAAAATGACTTTTGTTTCGTTTTCTCAATACTATTTCAAAAACCGGTTATTCCAAAGATTTATTTCAAATCTTTCACAACTCAAAAGATTTATTTCAAATCTTTTACAAACAAACTATGGACTCGCTCAACTTTATGTTGACTTTTTCGCATGTTTCTTTCTCAGGTTACTTTTCTAAGACAAGGCACGGTTGGAATAGGAGAACCATTGGAGACTCGAGTACTTAGTGGGCGTTCAATTTCTAGAAAGTCTTAGCTTTTTGCTTCCGCTGTGCAATGAAGATACCAGTCCAGTCACGCCAATGCTCTGATATTTCGGGGTGTGACAATAGTTACATACCTTTTAAGCACCCTTTTCAAACGCGTATTTCCACCGGCTTGTCCACTTGATGATCCGAATTCCTTGCCTAAAGAGTTCAATTCACAATCCGTTAGAACCCTTTTTATAAGTCTTAACGCATAATTTGCCATATTCATCAAACATGCGTTTTTGTCCGATTTTCAACATTTATCTTTCATTTAGGCATTTTAACGAACACCTAACGGGTATAATTTTACATATTTAAAACCAAGTTCATAACTTGATATTTTTGCCCAATATAAACATACATATCGATTCCATTATGTCAAGCATGCATACTAATCTCAGAATCATTTCATAGTAATCAAGTAACACCACTTTTGGTAGTCATGATTCTTGTGTTCATCTTAATTTCACAAAACCCATTTAACTTATCAATGGATTATCATGAATTTCATAGATTATCCACTAATCCAACTTGTTATTGACTAAGGTTTACTCTTAGACATCATATTACTTCAAGATTTATCCATGCATGACATATTTAAGCTCAATTTCAGTTTCTCACAATTAACATAGAATTCAAGATGAATCAAAACATCACAATTTTACATACCTTATGATCCTTTCAACTAGGTGATCATGAATTTATGCTTGAAATTCGATTTAGACTTGTTTAGAGGCTTCAATTTGTGAATTTTGTGAGGATTTTAGGGTTTGAAGAAAATGCATGTCGCCCTCTCTTGTTCTGTTCGACCAGACACTCACGCATATGGGTGTTTGGTGTGTAAATTTCTTATTTTAATATTTAACTTTCAATCTTTGCAAGTTTGGTCCCTTAGCTTTGTTTAATTTTGTAATCTAAGTGTTTTAACCAATTTCTTTATTACTACAAGACTTGTGACTAACTAGGTTATTTATTCCTAGTTATTCTATCTTGTTCATAACCCGTTTTATTTTAAGTCCCGTTAACTCGGGCCTTTTATATACTTTGTTTTCTCAAAGTATTTATCCTCCTTAAATCTTTTATTCACTTTTTATTTAATATTAGGATTATTTATTTAAATCCTAATATTTACCGGGTTACTTTTACCGCTAACGGTATTTTACCCGCCATCTAGTACTAATGTGGTTTGATTACCAAACCCGTTTTCGGGGTGTTACATTTAACGACATTAACGTCGTTTAGGCGCGTAGTATGGTTTTAAACCATATGTATGAACCAAGACTTGTTACCAACTGATTTTATAAATTATTTTAAATGTTTTTACAGTAGGTATAAATCATGAACTCAGAATCCCAATAAATTCTCAAAACTATGTGTGAAATGACCAAAATGCCCCTATGGTGCATAGTTTGGTCTTAAAACATAAACCACACATATATTTGATATCCTACTGATATGATATCATAATTTAACCATTTTTATAAATGTTTATGACCATAACATCAGTTTACTCGCAAGCTCCTTTTATAAGTTGTAAAATTACAAAAATGTCCTTATGAGGCATAGTTTGATTTTAAAACCTTAACGGGCATACAAGTTGATATCCTACTGATATTATAACTTGTTTAAAGTGTATTGGCATATGGAACTTGTTCATGACTCATCCGGTTACCCGATCTCGCATATACGTGTACGCTTAGACTTACGTAACTAGTTTACATAAGTTTACCGAAAAGGGGTTTAACCTTATCGTTTTGATCTCAAAATCCAGAATGTACAATGTTTACCCATATTATACAAGTCCCAGTACTTGTTGGGTTTAAACCACATTCTATTCGGTATACGCTTAATCTAGCGAACCTATTCTTAAGTATCGGGTCATATCTAAAGGAACTACCTTTGGCCCGTATACATTCTAATAGATAATAAATATGTTCATTCCAGACTATAGTACCCCCCAGATAATCGGACTTGGGTCAATAATACTTAGACTTGCGGCTTATGCCAAATATAGTCTTGTTGATTGGAAGCTAGCAAAAAGGTAAATACTCTTGACTTATTTTAGTGTAAACTTGGGATGGCAAATATGCCTCTTGGGACGGTTATTACACAAGTAAGTCGCCTATGATTGCGCAAAAGTGTATGAATACGGTTTTATTCCGTTTACTTGATAATTATTGTTATTGGGGGTTACTTGAAGCTTCCGTCATGATATATTTTGTTTTAGTTAATGCGTGTCGTGTAAACATTTGATGTTATATTATGAATGTTTTAAAACTAGTAGGGATGTTAACCGAATATGTTATCAAGTATGAATGATAATTTTTAAAAGTTTTTGAATGGACGCATTTTCAAGTAAAATGCATAGTTTATTAATATAAGCTCGATTAGTTAAGACGGGTATTACACCCGTTAAGGCACTAGTTGACACGGGAGCAAGCCATAACTTCGTTTCAATAGATGAAGCAATAAGACTCGGTGTTCGAGTCACAAAACAAGACGCAATGATAAAGACCACAAATGATATCCAACCAATACTTGGAATGGCATATGGCGTCAAAATCACAATCGGAAAATGGAAAGGTAAGATCGACCTTTCCGTGGTGCCAATGAAAGACCATAACTTTGTGCTTGGATAGGATTTCTTTGAAAAGGAACATGCCTTTCTTATTCCGTTCGCAAACAAATTTTGTATCATAGACGGAAACCAAGTCCACACAATGAAGACAGAGACGGACACTGGCTGTCAAGGTATGTCAATAACATCAATACAATTGGAGGTTGGTTCTAAAACAAGATCAACCGGTCATTCATCACAATGAGGCATAACTCGAAATCGCAACAAGGATGTTGCGAATTTAGGTGGGGGAGAATGTCACGATCCGCCTAAATACAAAACTTTCTTCGCGAGTTCTGGAAGGTTCGGGAACACTAAAGATGTGTCTAGGGCTGCCCGGAAGTTTCCGGAACAGCCTACAAGTTGTTGGAACATCTTAGCACCATCGGAAGACTCTAAATCAGCCAAGAACACTCTAGAATGACCAGGAAAACACTTAGAATTCATGGATATTTTGAAGGAACTCTTTAGAATTCAGCTCATAAATATCCTAGATATTTGTATGGAATTCTCTAGTTAAGAATTCTCTAGAACTAGTATGAACTAGTATAAATAGGTGATAAAGGTCTCATTTTGAGATCACCCCACATAACCCCTCAAAACTCATTCATAACCCAACTTCTTGTAAACACTTTGTACTTGTAACTTTGTTCAAGTAATACATAACCATCTTTGTTGTAGTATCGCACTACAAAATCATACTTGTGATCCTCACAAACAAAGACTTCCGTTGTTATACATTACCAAACCCATCCAAAACGCTGAACTTCGAAGTATTCTAAGTGCCGCACGAGAGTTCAAGAATAACTCCGTGACAATGTGTTGCGCACACAGTAGAGTTGATATTAAAAGATTTTATAGAAATTGACTGGATAAGCACTACAGTGAAACAGGCTATATCAGTTGTGGACTTTATTCACAAAAATAATATCTATGTAGAGGGTACAACTAGATATTCAACTAATTTTGAAACAGTGAAAGGATTGATAGAAGTCAAAGAGAAACTCGAATCCTTGGTAAACTCAATAGAGTGGCTAGATTCTGCATACTCTCAAAGTAAAGAAGGAAAACCTACTTATACATGCATCAGCTGTAACTCATTCTGGTTAAGGTGTAGATCGATGATCCTTGTAACAAATCCTGTGATGAAGCTTCTGACAGTAGTGAAGGGGATTAGAATGCCTGGGATAGGATATGCTGTTGCAATGATGTATAAAACAAAACAAGAAATTAAGAAACTTTCAGAGAACAAAGAAGTTGATGCAGATTATAAAGTGTTTTGGAAGATGATCAACGACAGGTGGGAACCTCTTCGTAAACAATGTCTTCATATGGCAGGGTTTTTTTTTAAATCCAATGTTCATATATCATGTTGAAAAAGAAGTTCAAGAACATATGACATCAGCACTTTATGATTGCTTAGAGAACATAATTGTTGACCCTAATGCCCAAGATGAAGTGGTCATAGGCACAACTTCATATATTAATGCGGATGGGGAATTTAAAAGGGAGATGGCCATTCGAGGCAGAAAAAGCTTGGCTCCTGGTATTTTTTTATATCTTAATTCATCAAACTGTCTATAATTCAATTAATTTTGTTTTAAATATTTGATTGACAGCTGATTGGTGGGCTGCATATGGAGGTGCATATCCAAGTTTGGTTACTTTAGCAACTCGTATATTGGGCCAAACATGTAGTTTGGTTCAATATAGTGATATTCATGACAAGATAGTAGTAGAAGACCAAATGCAACATGACTGCGAACTTGTTCGAATGCACATGGGTATAAAAAAATGTAAGCTTTGAAATTTTTCACATTTTTGGTTGAAAATAATAATTTTTTTTTTTTTGAGGGAAGTAAAATTCATATAAATAATCTTTTTGTATAGGTTTCATAAAAGGGATTCAACCATTGATGAAATAAGTGTATCCGGTGAAGGAACTGCAGATGAACAAAACTTTGAAGGGTTGAAAGAATACTTGTTATAAAATGGTGGAAATGAGGTATAGTTCCTTTTTTCTTTGTTAGGTTAAGAGCAAACATCATTCTTGTGTAGATAAATGACATTCTTGTTTGTGTTTTTTACCAAGTGATATTGGTTCAGACCAAACATCATTCTTGTATAGATATATGACATTCTTGTGTGTATTTTACTAAGTGATATTGAATTGTCAATTTGTCATTAGCTAGTTCTTCCATTCCAGGCTTCTTTTAATATATATCAGCAAAACATGATTTAATTTATATTATGGGTTACACACTTTGGTTTCACCATAAAAAAGCTCAAACTTTCAGAAAAAAAAAAACCCAATTAGAACCAAACTTTTAGAAAAAACAATCATTTAGGGTACTCGGGGCGCATACCGAAAGGGGAACGGGGAGTTGACGTGGAGGGGGTTGCCGATCGGGAAGGGGGCTGCCAACAAAGCGGGGAGGGAAATCGGTGAGGGAAATCGGTGGGGATTCACCGCAAGGAAGGAGAGAGAAGATGGTGGGCCAGCCTTTTTTCAACCAATCAAATTGTTTTTTTTTTTTTTTTTTTTTTTTGAATAAAAAAAGCAATTCACCTAATAGGGGAGTGCCGCCATCAAAATGGGGTGTTAGGGGAGTTTAAGAGGGGAGTTGACGTGGCACTAGCTGGTTGGTGGTGCGTAAGAGAGGGGACTCCCCTCTTAGGGGAGTGCCCCTCTCACCCTTAGAACAATCTAACTCGTTTACATGGTCAAAATGATGGCGTGGCACTGGCAGTAACTTTGACCATAGTCTTTATTCTGACATGGCACCTAAAAATTGGCTAACTTACAAGATTACGCAAACTGAACAACTGTTGAAAATCGGATTTTTTATGGGTGAAAACAAAGTGTGTTACCCAATGCCACTTTTTAAGCAATAACACAAATAACCCGAAAGCAAACAACAATATGAGCGGCAAACAGACAATAAAGTTACGAAAAAAAATATAAACTACTTACGGGTATCTAGCATCACCAACTCGGCCCGTATACTAAACATTCAGTAAACACACTAGGTAAATTTATTTAGGATTATTTTGCATTTTTAATGGATTTATTAATTAATTTAAACATTAATAATTCACCAAAAATCCATACAATAACCAAAAATCATCAAAATTTCCACAAAGTATACTAACATGATATATAAAAATACTCTACTTCCAATTTCATCAAAACACAAGTCTAAACCTAAAAGTCTCAAAATTTATGAACAAAGAACCCTAATTTCAACAATAATTAAATTCGAATTCAATTGCACCTCTATCGTAGAAATTGATAAAGGGCTTTTGTATAGCACGAAAAATAAACGTGGTTAGACATTTGAAGCATCTGATTTGGAAACGAATTGAAGGAGATATCATCGTTTGAATTTACGAGCCCTAGCTTATTCTCCGATTAAATTCGGGTTGTACACTTGATGAAATGATAAATTTCTAATGGTGTTTTTTTATGGTTTTTGTAGAGGATTCGAGCGGTATAGGTCTCATAGATCAATTTTATGTTTTGAGTAAAAACCCAATTTTGTTCAACAAAAGCTTTAATGGTGATCATAACTTGCTTAATTTTTTTTATTTTTTTTTGGAACAAACGGAATGATTGAAGACTTGTAACTGATATCCCTTTAATGCGAAATCAATGGAACCAATTTTTTGGACACTAAATTGTGACAACTTTTCGGTTGTTTGGTTTGTAAAAAAAACGGCGCAACCATGTCAGATCCAGCTAGGAAAGATCAAAATCTGGATGTGATGCGTTGTTTAAACTCGTGGGCCTGTTGAGGTCGCGGGTTCGAGTCCCGGGCGGCTCGCCATTTTTAAATCATCTTTCAGTCCTTAGTTTCTGTTTAGCTAAGAAACAGATGTGTATTAAAGATGAAACAGCCCTGTGGTTCAATGGCTTGTGTGTTGTGTATTGTTTGTTTCCCGGGTGAAGACCCGGGTCCGAATCTGGTCTCTCTCGTTTTTATACATCCCTTCATTTAATTTAGAGTGAATTTCAAGGATTGTCCTTTATCTTTATACTTATTTTCAGGCGCTGTTCTTTATGTTTAAAATTGACGAGTTTTGTCCTTTATGTTTTCATATCATACACGTTTTGCCCTTTAGCTCTAACCCAGTTAGTTTTTTCAGTTAAATTTGGTCATGTGCTTTGCACACGAGGGCATTTTTGTCAATTCAAAGGTTGCAGAAGCTTTGAGCTGTAAATCTGCCGTTGAACTTACCTTTGAATTGACAAAAATGCCCTCATGTGCAAAGCACATGACCAAATTTAACTGAAAAAACTAACTGGGTTAGGCCTAAAGGACAAAACGTGTATGATATGAAAACATAAAGGACAAAACTCGTCAATTTTGAACATAAAGGACAACGCCTGAAAATGGGTATAAAGATAAAGGACAATTCTTGAAATTCACTCTTTAATTTAAGTTTTAAATGTTACGTTCAGCCCCCTACACATTACTAACCAAGCTAACTTTGTTTTAACATAATAAAAATAACTTAGTTAAGTACTTTTGTTATAAAGTTTCAGTTATTCACATAACCAACCCCCTTTAACTTATAACTCTAACTAACTTACAAATAAAATCCCGTTAAGGCTTTTGTTTATGTAAAGTTAACCGGCTAACCGAGAAATATTTATACGTTGACCGGTTTTAACCGAATACGATGCGTGATGATAATTAACTAATAAAATATTGAATATAATAGAATTTTTCAAAAACTCTTACTTATATTTAATTTAAATTGGGTCTGGTTTTATGATTGGAGTCGGATTGTGGAGACCCGATTTTTTACGGATGTTACAGTCTCCCCAACTTTTAGGAATTTCGTCCCGAAATTAGAAGAGAACTGCTCGTAGGGCTGTTCATGAGCCGAGCCGAACCGAGCTGATCTTTGCTCGTGCTTAGCTCATTTACAAACCGAACCGAGCGGAGCGACTCATTTAAAACTGAGCCTCAAATCAAACGAGCATTTCTGAAGAATGAAAATTCCAAGCGAGCATCGAACGAACTTCGAGTGATTTTGACAACTCTGTCGCTCGATTTAAATTTGCGGATGGAGATTGTGACAATGTTGGTCTCAAGTTTTTATGTCTTAAAAAACACACACATTTTTAACAAATTTTTTATTTACGTTTCAGTCTAAATTTTAAAAGTTAACACGCTGCAACGTGCATGTGTTTCAACGTTTTTATGACTATTTTTCTACTAACAACCCCGTTACAACGCATGAAAACTAGGTCAACTTAGTTATTGTTTTTTTTTATATTTTACATTGTCATTTGAATTTTTGTACGTTAACACGCCAACACAGATATCCATATGTCAACATTTTTAATTTTACTTTTCGTTCGATTCACGGGTCCTAAGTACTAGTTTTGTTTATTAAAATGTTATATCTTAAACATGTTACTTTTTTGTACACAAAATATATTATCTACAAACATTACACGTGTCCAAAATAAATAATGATACGTTAAAGTAAATGATAACCATTTTCTTTTTCTCGATTCTGGAGGGGAGATAATAACAAATAATTCTAGAGAGAGAAAACACACATCACCGGAAAATCAACAAATCTTGAAAAACCAATGGAAAATTAGCATCTCCGGCCATCACATCCGCCGGAAACTCACCTTCACGCGCCGAATAAGCTGAGCCAAACACGCCGCCGGAGCAACCGCCACGGTGGCTCAGCCGGAGCAGAACCCCCACGCGCCGAGGTACCGCGGCGTTCGAAAGAGAAAATGGGGCCGATATGTCACACCCCAACCGATGGCGGAAACATCAGTGCGGGACGAACAAATCGCTCAAAGCATCATAACGCTACTTGTGTCAATATTGATTAATCAAAATTTCATAATAAGTTCTAAATTGTCTTACACAGATCAACCAAAACAAAACTGCATCAAAATTGTACCAAACACCATCAAAATTCAAACATAGTTCAAAATATTGTTTTTCTAAGGTGTGTATCTAAAGTCACCTTAGCTTGATTTTTCATCGTCCAAACTATCAACCTGCAACATGTATTAAAATAAAATCAACAAACTGTTGGCGAGTATACAAGTTTTGATACATAGCATACTAGTTTAAAATGTGAATTCCTCGTATCCAACATGAATAATGAAGAAACAGTGGTTCGAATGACCGGAATCAATCGGACCAGGGGTTTAGTTCTGCATAAACAGTGGTTCGAATGAGCTTCTTTTCCGATGATCTCTGCTAAACAGAAAGCCGTTAGACTCGCCACGGGGAGAATGGGGGTTCTCTCCGTGACCACCCTCCGGCGTGAGAATAAGTACAGATCTCGACGAAGAAGTAGTAAAAGTGAAGTGAATGTAACTTGTGAGATCATACTTGGCATGACTTATTTATAGCTAGATTTGGGCGGGAAAATTTGTTCACATGATGCAACTCAGATGATTTGCTGGCATTCTCGTAAACATCACTCACGGCCTTTGCTAAGCTTTTCGCGATGATGGCAGCAAGACGTCTGTCTCTCTTTTCTTGACGAGAAAGTAAGGAATGACGGGATCCAGATGACATTGTCTGCAACAGACATCGTCACAGGACTCAACACATTGTATCCGAATCTCACCTCACACGTCTACTACTTACTAAAGCTCAGTAACACGCGTCATCACACAACACATATGCACAAATTCACGGATTCACATAGTCACAGAAGCACATAATCACGAAATCACGTAGGCACATAAAGCACATAAGCACATAATCCACAGAACACGTAAGCATGAATTCACAGGATGCAGTCAGAATACAGAAACCTATCATGTACAGTTCGCGATCGTCCGAGTATAGCGTTCGCGTTTGATATATCGAGTCGTGTAGTATAAGCGTAGCATAAGGTCGTCTATAGTTTAACGATCTGTTAACGTTTTGAGATAGAAATACAGTGCGAGTCGTATGTGTCGATCGAAGTGAAAGCAAAATCGAGTAAATTTCCAAAATTTAAACACATAAACAGGTAAACACACATATAGCACATAAAATCGACGAATCATCAGAGTCGGCAGTTGCGGGCTCAGAATCAAAACATATAAAAATCGAGAAGTAGATTGTCTGCGGCTAGTAGACTTCGACTAACCAAAGTGATTCGACTATTCGCAAGGATCCGTTGTGCACATCTGACCTTCAGGACTATGCCTTTGCCTCGATTCTTGGGCGTTTGGCACACATCCCGTTAGTCGTATTGTGACTTCAGGTCGTTGGAGTCCGTCGAGACTTTGGTGAGAGTTTGTAAAACCAATATTAAGTCAGGAATAGCTATCAAGGTTCGGGTTTCACCCCTGACTTAACAACCTTTGTTCCTGAGCTTTAATAAAATAGAGGAGATTATTCATCAAAATATGGATTTCACTCCTGATTTGGCATAATTCTCCTCGTTGGTAGATAAAATGCGGGTTGATTAAGCAACTTTTAGTTGAGAGTTTGCGGTTTTCACACCTAATCTCGACTTTATTTATGGTTGAAAATTTCGAGTGCAGTGGTAGTGTAGCGTGTGCGAGAATAACGAGGAAATAATAGTGAACTCATGCAAAATCCCTAACGAATATGCATAAGTCGGTCTGTTGGTTCCTAACTATAGACTAGGTTTCTAAGACATCGACCCGGACTAGGTCGTGTCTTGCCTAATTCCCTATAGTTATGGCTCTGATACCAATCTGTCACACCCCAACCGATGGCGGAAACATCAGGGCATGGCACTGAGCAAAACAGATTGTCCAGAAGTTTCCATAACAATTATCATTACCAATTAATTTAAAGTAACATGTCACATACCATGTCTTAAAAGGCAAACAAATTATTACAGACAAATCTAGTCAAATTGTTCTGTTCCGACAACTCAGATTTCTATTATTACAGACAATTGTTTATTGGTTTCTAGACTTGCCCTAGCCTCAATTTCATCACCGCAAAGAAAAGCAATTAAGCATCCTAAGCACCTGTCACATACGTTAAAATAAAGTCAATACATAAAATGTAAAGGTGAGCATACAAGTTTGATAATAGCATATAGAGTTCGAATTCGTTTACGCATAACCAGCACGTATACATAGTGAAATGAAGCACGTTAGTTATCGACACAGATCCATCGATACCAATGACTACGAGTTGACTGCCCGGGGCAGTTCGCAATACATGGTTACCACCGTAATCCATGCAAGTAATTGTCCTTAACAACCCCCGTGTGAACGGGTGCTGAGTCCAAACTATAGTACTATCGTTGCTAAGGCTGGTAGACAGCATTCCATGTGTAAACATAACAGAAAAGCATTCATAAGCCACGTATATCATGCATTAACGGTTAGCGTTCAAATAGTATTGAGTAGTGTGTTTGATGTGATTTGAATAGTTGTAACACCCAAAAGTGCTTAAAGCAAAAAGGGATCGAGTATACTCACAACGGTTGATGGATTGAAGGGAGCGCTTAGCGAGTAGGGTTAGCCTGAATAGTTTGATAGCATAATAATAAGCGACGCGTAAACGGAAAACAAGTGTTGGAGAGTCGGACAGCTGGTCGATCGGACGGTAGTTCGATCGGACGGCTGACCGTTCGGTTGACAGTCCGCTCGGACCGCTGTCTGGTCGGTCGGCAGGCCGATCGGATGGCTGTTCGAGTGGATTGTTTCTCCCTTTGAGAAGGATGTGTTTGTGTTATGATGGCTTGACTTTTGAAGTTTTCGTTGTAGCATTTGAAAACATTGAAGTACCTTTACCCTTCAGGTCGGTCGATCGGACGCCTGTTCGATCGGCCGACGACTCGATCGGTTAGGTATGCATTGTAGTGATTTTCCTTGGATCGGACAGGTGTTCGATCGGACAGGTCAACAAGTCAAAACTGAATGATTTGTTGACCGATCGGTTGGCAAGTCATCAATAGTCAACAACTTTTAAATGAAATGCAAAGTGTGGTGCAGTGGGTCGGTTAGCTGGTCGATCGAACGCTAATGCTGTTTGATCGGACAACATGCATGAACAACCATGACGAGTTCTCAGCAGGGTGTCACCTGATCGGACGGCTGTTCGATCAGGTGAAACTTCCTAGTGCATTGAACATGTTGAAAAAAATCGATTAAGTGTTGAAGTTTAGTATCTCATGATCCGAAGAGTAATCCGATCGGGCAGTAGTTCGATCGAACAACAATTCGTTCAATACTAGTCTTCAAAATAAATTGATTTAGTGTAGAACCATGTGTTGGCCGATCGGCTGGCCAGTCGATCGGCTGACTGTCCGATCGGCTGGCTGTCCGTTCGGACAGCAGTCCGATCGGACAGCATCCTGACCTGATGTAACAAATCTCATCAAAAGTCATAATTATTAAATTAATTTGACCAATAGGAAACCCTAATTGAGACACCCAAGTGATTCTGAACAAACCCTAAAATTTTCATAAATTTCAGAATCAGGATTAGGGCCCCTAAAACTCAGGGGGGGTTAAACCCTATTAACGATTATCCATATAAAACGTAGGCAGAAAGGAATTTTCAGAAACCGTCGACTCAGCTGAGCTAGTCCCACACGTGGCAACCCTATGCTAAAAAATAGTTCTTACGCGGGCCGCCTCAAGTTAGCTTAGATCTCACGCGGGCCGCCTAAGGGTCAAAATTCGGCTATAAATAGAGGAGTTTGGGACTTGATTCTGGGAGTTGAAACGACGAAGAAATTCGAAAAATACGCTGAGTTATGCTCTGTATACTTCAATTAACACACACAGGTCCCTAATTGAAGCCGCAATCAGGGTATTAGCACAATCGCTACTACGATTCATTGTCCGATCGATCAATATATCCAATGGATGTTTAAGTGCCGCCCACATTAGGGTTATACTTTATCGTTCGTCATTAATTTGACGGATCATCGTTAATTCGATGGATAAAGTATTGTACTTTGTCGTTCGTTGTTAATTCAACGAATCATCGTTAAATCGATGGATGAAGTATTGCACTTTGTCGTTCGTTGTGAGAATTTGATCTCGTGAGTTATCGTAAATGCTGGATTGATTACTAACCCCAAATTGTGTGCTTGTTATTGAAATTAGGATAAAGGCTAATCAGTAGGCTAGGCTCTGCCCGTATAAATCTGCAATGTGAGTCATTCTCTCTTTTTATCAAATTGCTTTATAAAACTTTTCTCACAGTTTGTGAGTCATTCTCTCTTTTTATCAAATTGCTTTATAAAACTTTTCTCACAGTTTGTGAGTCATTCTCTCTTTTTATCAAATTGCTTTATAAAACTTTTCTCACAGTTTGTGAGTCATTCTCTTTTTATCAAATATTTTACAATACCTCAAATTATTTTTCAAGGTTATAATTACAGGGACTAAGTCGTGGATATCTTGAATTACTGGTTAGTGGGGTATTGTGCACATTACTAATTTTCTCCCAGTTAGGTTCATTGACCTACTCGGGATAATCACTGTTGGGTTCATTGACCTACAGCGATAATCGTCACTATTTAGGTTCATTGATCTAAATAGTGGTATGACCATCGTCACCATTGTGACATGTCACCATTGTGACAGAATGCCAGATAAAAATAAGATAGAAGCCATTGTAATCGCTCTTATGCTGTAATTAATAACTATGCATCATTATGCAAAATAGAATGATTCACTCAGTATTTCCCGCTGACAAAACCTTTTTCAAACATGTTTCAGGTGACCTATTATGAATCAGGAAAAGTGCCATATAGCACTAGAAGCTCAAGAAAGTGGCTCAGTATAAAATAAAGAAACATGTTTTGTAAAATAAAAGATTTCTTTGTGAAATCACATGATTGTAAATTACTGGGTTTTATCCCGCGTTGTGAAATAAAATAATCGGGAAATATTTACATTTTAAAAGATCCTGATGGAAACTTCCGCTGTCAAACTCAATTAATTAAATACCGCAGTATTTCTGTCTCACGGCTCTTGAAACGGGTCAAACCGGGTCATGGGCCGTGACAGAAAAAGGTGGTATCAGAGCCACTTATCGAGCCACTGATTTAAGCCAATTAAGTATTTAGAAAATACTTAATAATTTTTTTATTAATTGCTATTTTGTGATTATATGTTTATTATCTGACTAATTTTTTTATAGTATGGGCAGATTTTTATATGTTAACAATATTGTAATATTTATTGCTCTATCATCGTTAATCGAAAAACATTATATATAAATTTACTTGATTATATATGGAATTACCTAATTTATAAATATAGTATTACTATATTGCGGTAAAGAAATTATATTTTTATGTTTGAGGTATACTCTTATTTAAAATTATTGTTTAGTTATTTATTATTAATAATTTTATTATTAATAATAAATATATTAATAGTAGTAGTATTAAGATTATTTTTAAATACTAGGGTTATTATCAAAGGCAGATATTGGATAGACTAGCCTTAGTTAGGCATGGACTGATCACCTATGCTTAAACAAGGCAGCACTAACCAATATCCACCATGATAATGACTAGTTAATATATATAAATTAAGTCATCATACTTATTTAGTATATAGATTTTTATATGTTAACTACTGTAATAGTAAATATAAATCTTTAAATATTCTGATTTAAAGTTTAGTATTTTTATCTACAGTCTAGAAAATTTATAAATAAATTACAAATAAAACCTAGTATGTTTTAATTTTCAGTTGGGTTGGTAGTATGAAATACTATTTAAAAAGTTGTTCTATAAAATTTTGTTATGACTTAGTAATTGTGTGTATTTTGCTAAACAGCATGAGTGATCTGTCGGAAGCCCTTCAGAATTTAAATCTCTATCCAGTAAGAATAGAAGTTTCCAGAGATTTCAATAGGTATATACCAGATATAGAAGAACCTATAGAATTCAATGCTTTACCTCTTGAAAAACCTAAGCATAAGAAAATGGAAATTGGGGAAAGTTCTAGGCAAATGGAGGGACTACCATCTCAAGAAGAACTAGATTTTATAATGGCAACCGATGATACTATTGAGCCTGTTAATGAAAATAATTTTATGAACTTAGAACCATCTATTCCAAACTCTTCTAATCACTGGAATATAGACGAATGGTTGGATAATGAAATACTGTTACAAAACCATCCCTATAGGCTTTTTCCTAAGTACAATCCAGAACCTTTACCAAATTTACCAATAAGTAACGAAAATAGGACTGAACTTCATCATTTTGACAAAATGGATGCTGGGAATAGAATCCAAAAGATTTTGGGACAGATCTCCTGGAAATACGATGAGAAGAAACGCCGTTACTAGAACATCACCTGATAAAGGATAGGGAATTATGAAATATAGTAAAATCGGTATGTGTAAATTAAATAATAAAACGGGTGTATATAGAAGCATGATATAATGAAATATTGGAAAAGTTACAATTTTGTTTGTATATTCATTTATGTGATTATGTGCAACTAAATTGTGATATTGAATTATTTTCTTTATACTAATTATGTATCTATAAATTAGATATCAGATGGAAAACGCTAATAATGAACCAGTTAATGAGGTTAATCAATCTGAGCAACAACCGGGAGACCAATATGTGACTAGGCAAGATATAGAAAATATAATTGCTCAAGGGATAGCCAACGCTATTCCAGGAATAATTGCTCAAGGGATAGCCAATGCTATTCCAGCAATCATTGCTGCTGTTAAAAATCCAATTGAACCTCAACAAATTGTTCCAAGCAAACGTATTTCTGAAAATAATTTCAGTAATAGCGTAAATGGAGATAGTAATCATGTTAATCATGATAATGAACCACGGCAAGCTCCGCTCCCTAAGAAAAGGAAAGTTGCAACGCCTGGTTGCACTTACAAAGAATTTCTTGCTTGTAAACCCACTGAGTTTGCAGGCAATGAAGGAGCGACTGCAGCACTGCGTTGGTTAGAGAAAACCGAGGCAGTAATTGCCATAAGTAAATGTGCTCAGGATGATCAGGTCATGTATGCATCAAATCTTTTCAAAGAAGTAGCGCTAGAATGGTGGAATACGATGTTACAAGCAAAAGGAAGAAGGATAGCGTATACTATGAACTGGGAAGAATTTAAGAGTCTTGTAGAAAGAAAATTCTGTCCTGAGTACGAAAAGGAACAAATGACAAATAAGTTTCTAACCCATCGGATGGTGGATGTAGATTGTCGAGGGTATACTACGACATTCTTCGAATATGCTAGAGTGGTACCAACCCTGGCTTCGCCAGAACCGGTACTTATTTCTCGTTATATTTGGGGATTAATTTCCGAGATCCGTAATATTGTCAAAGCTGCGAAACCTCGTACGATTGATGATGCAGTAGAATTAGCCAATACTATGACTGACGAGCTAGTACGGACAAGAGAAGAAAATAGAAGGAAGGAAGTAGCCCAAAAGATTACCCAAGAATTCAGTTCGGGTAACCATAACCATTTCAAGAAAGGAGGGAATGGGCAATCTTCTACTAGTCCATTTTGCAATTTCTGCAAAAGGAAGCATTTTGGAAGATGCAAAGGATATTGCAATTTTTGCAAAATTCCAGGGCATCAAGAAGAAGACTGTAGGAGGAAGAAATTTTCAGTTTGCTACAACTGTAGAGAAACTGGACATCTTAGGCCAGATTGTCCAAAACTGAATAAATCATTTGACAATCAAGTCAAACCAGCAGAAGGAGCAAAAAGGAATGCGAGAGCCTTTCAGCTGACTACTCATGAAGTCGAGATGATTCCAGATGTGATAGCCGGTATGTTCTTAGCTTACAACGTTTACACAACAGTATTATTTGACTCTGGTGCAAACCAAAGTTTTATAAATACTTTACTCTGCCAAACTCTTAACTTACCATTAACCAGCATTAGATGAATTTCTATATTAGAAACGGCAGATGGGAATTCAGTTAAAATAAATAAGGTTATGTAGAACATAGAAATAAGTTATAAGTTTTCTGCAATCCTATTATCTATGAAATTAGTTGAATTCGATGTTGTGATCATTATCTGTGATCAGAATTTCTTGGAAATTCAATCAACCATCGGAGAAGTAATTATGATTACAGGAGATAAACCATGTAAGCCTATGAAGTTCATATCAGTAATGGAAATTGCTAATTATGAACGAAAGCAAGGAATAGTATATATGATTTCAGTAATCATTAATACTAAAGATACAGAATTTAAGGAAATTTCTGTAATTTCAGAATACCCAGATGCATTTCCAGAAGATTCACCTGGATTACCACCAGATATGAAGATAGAATTTAAGATTCATCTAATTCCAGGAATTTTACCGATAAGCCAAGGAACCTTATTGGTTAGCACAGTATTGGTTGTTAAGAAAAATGATGATTCAATAAGAATGTGTATTGATTATAGTAAATTGAATAAGGTTATAATTAAGAATCAATACTCATTACTTAGAATTAATGATCTATTCGATCAAATCCAGGGAAATAGATATTTTTCTAAGATCGACATACGTTACGGATATTATCAATTAAAAGTATCAGAGGAAGACATACCTAAGACTGTTTTCAGAACTAGGTATGGTCATTACTAGTTTACAGTCATGCCCTTCGAATTAAAGAATGCACCTGCAGCATTCATAGACATGATAAATAGGATCTGTAAACCATATTTGGATAAATTGGTAATTGTCTTCAATGACGATATACTTATTTATTCCAAAAATCAGGAAGAATATTGTCAGCAATTGCATGCACTCTTAACTTTGTTAAGAAAAAGAAAAGATTTACACCAAATCTTCAAAAAATGAATTTTGGCTGCTAGAAGTGCAATTTTAGGTCATATGGTGAATCATGAAGGTATTCACTTAAATCTTGCTAAGATAGCAGTAATTACTAAATGGAAGATTCTGCAATCCGCAATGGAAATTAGGAATTTTGTAAGGTTTAGTATTATAGACAGTTTATTAAGAATTTTTCCAAAATAGCTATACCATTAATTAAGTTAACATGTAAAGCATTTAAGTTTGATTAAGGACCTAAACAAGAAGAAACCTTTAAGTATCTTGAAACAGAAGTTAACCAATACTACAATCCTAGCCTTACCAGAAGGAACAGAAGATTTTAAAGTCTATGGTGAAGTTTCAAAGCTAGAATTTGGAAGTATGTTAATGCAATGCAAAAAGGTAATTGCATATGCATCAAGACAATTGAAAAAGGTACGAAGGAACTATACCACTCATAGGTTAGTATTAGGAACCATAATTTTTGCCTTAAGATTTGGAGATATTATCTGTATGGAAGTAAGGGTACTATCTATATGGATTATAAGAATTTAAGATATATATTTTTAGGAAAAAAAAAGAGAATTTGAGGCAAAGGAGATGAATGAAAATCCTAAGTAACTACGACTGTGATATTCAGTATCACGAGGGAAAAGCTGAAAACGGCAAGAGATAGTCATAAGAATTATGCAGATAATAGATAAAAGCCATTGGAGTTCGAGTTGGAGACAAAATATAATTGAAAGTATCTCCTTGGAAAGGAGTTGTTAGATTCGGTAAGAAAGGAAAGCTAAGACCAAAGTACTTAGGATCATTTCCAGTAATTCAACGTATTGGATCAGTTACTTATAGTTTACAACTATCAGGAAGGTTAGTTGGAATACATGATATATTTCATGTATCCAAGAAATGTCTATCAGATGAATTTTTGGTAGCACCTTTCCAAGATATAAAGGTAAACAAATAATGTTAGTTTAAGTAAAGAAGGATTCAAAGACAGGATCCTAATATACTTGGGAACTGGAATCCAAAAGGAAGAGAATGTATCAATTATTCCAGTAAATCTCGAGGACGAGATTTTTATTAAGTTGGGGAGAATGTAACAACTCTCATCAAAAGTCATAATTATTAAATTAATTTGACCAATAGGAAACCCTAATTGAGACACCCAAGTGATTCTGAACAAACCCTAAAATTTTCATAAATTTCAGAATCAGGATTAGGGCCCCTAAAACTCAGGGGGGGTTAAACCCTATTAACGATTATCCATATAAAACGTAGGCAGAAAGGAATTTTCAGAAACCGTCGACTCAGCTGAGCTAGTCCCACACGTGGCAACCCTATGCTAAAAAATAGTTCTTACGCGGGCCGCCTCAAGTTAGCTTAGATCTCACGCGGGCCGCCTAAGGGTCAAAATTCGGCTATAAATAGAGGAGTTTGGGACTTGATTCTGGGAGTTGAAACGACGAAGAAATTCGAAAAATACGCTGAGTTATGCTCTGTATACTTCAATTAACACACACAGGTCCCTAATTGAAGCCGCAATCAGGGTATTAGCACAATCGCTACTACGATTCATTGTCCGATCGATCAATATATCCAATGGATGTTTAAGTGCCGCCCACATTAGGGTTATACTTTATCGTTCGTCATTAATTTGACGGATCATCGTTAATTCGATGGATAAAGTATTGTACTTTGTCGTTCGTTGTTAATTCAACGAATCATCGTTAAATCGATGGATGAAGTATTGCACTTTGTCGTTCGTTGTGAGAATTTGATCTCGTGAGTTATCGTAAATGCTGGATTGATTACTAACCCCAAATTGTGTGCTTGTTATTGAAATTAGGATAAAGGCTAATCAGTAGGCTAGGCTCTGCCCGTATAAATCTGCAATGTGAGTCATTCTCTCTTTTTATCAAATTGCTTTATAAAACTTTTCTCACAGTTTGTGAGTCATTCTCTCTTTTTATCAAATTGCTTTATAAAACTTTTCTCACAGTTTGTGAGTCATTCTCTCTTTTTATCAAATTGCTTTATAAAACTTTTCTCACAGTTTGTGAGTCATTCTCTTTTTATCAAATATTTTACAATACCTCAAATTATTTTTCAAGGTTATAATTACAGGGACTAAGTCGTGGATATCTTGAATTACTGGTTAGTGGGGTATTGTGCACATTACTAATTTTCTCCCAGTTAGGTTCATTGACCTACTCGGGATAATCACTGTTGGGTTCATTGACCTACAGCGATAATCGTCACTATTTAGGTTCATTGATCTAAATAGTGGTATGACCATCGTCACCATTGTGACATGTCACCATTGTGACAGAATGCCAGATAAAAATAAGATAGAAGCCATTGTAATCGCTCTTATGCTGTAATTAATAACTATGCATCATTATGCAAAATAGAATGATTCACTCAGTATTTCCCGCTGACAAAACCTTTTTCAAACATGTTTCAGGTGACCTATTATGAATCAGGAAAAGTGCCATATAGCACTAGAAGCTCAAGAAAGTGGCTCAGTATAAAATAAAGAAACATGTTTTGTAAAATAAAAGATTTCTTTGTGAAATCACATGATTGTAAATTACTGGGTTTTATCCCGCGTTGTGAAATAAAATAATCGGGAAATATTTACATTTTAAAAGATCCTGATGGAAACTTCCGCTGTCAAACTCAATTAATTAAATACCGCAGTATTTCTGTCTCACGGCTCTTGAAACGGGTCAAACCGGGTCATGGGCCGTGACAGAAAAAGGTGGTATCAGAGCCACTTATCGAGCCACTGATTTAAGCCAATTAAGTATTTAGAAAATACTTAATAATTTTTTTATTAATTGCTATTTTGTGATTATATGTTTATTATCTGACTAATTTTTTTATAGTATGGGCAGATTTTTATATGTTAACAATATTGTAATATTTATTGCTCTATCATCGTTAATCGAAAAACATTATATATAAATTTACTTGATTATATATGGAATTACCTAATTTATAAATATAGTATTACTATATTGCGGTAAAGAAATTATATTTTTATGTTTGAGGTATACTCTTATTTAAAATTATTGTTTAGTTATTTATTATTAATAATTTTATTATTAATAATAAATATATTAATAGTAGTAGTATTAAGATTATTTTTAAATACTAGGGTTATTATCAAAGGCAGATATTGGATAGACTAGCCTTAGTTAGGCATGGACTGATCACCTATGCTTAAACAAGGCAGCACTAACCAATATCCACCATGATAATGACTAGTTAATATATATAAATTAAGTCATCATACTTATTTAGTATATAGATTTTTATATGTTAACTACTGTAATAGTAAATATAAATCTTTAAATATTCTGATTTAAAGTTTAGTATTTTTATCTACAGTCTAGAAAATTTATAAATAAATTACAAATAAAACCTAGTATGTTTTAATTTTCAGTTGGGTTGGTAGTATGAAATACTATTTAAAAAGTTGTTCTATAAAATTTTGTTATGACTTAGTAATTGTGTGTATTTTGCTAAACAGCATGAGTGATCTGTCGGAAGCCCTTCAGAATTTAAATCTCTATCCAGTAAGAATAGAAGTTTCCAGAGATTTCAATAGGTATATACCAGATATAGAAGAACCTATAGAATTCAATGCTTTACCTCTTGAAAAACCTAAGCATAAGAAAATGGAAATTGGGGAAAGTTCTAGGCAAATGGAGGGACTACCATCTCAAGAAGAACTAGATTTTATAATGGCAACCGATGATACTATTGAGCCTGTTAATGAAAATAATTTTATGAACTTAGAACCATCTATTCCAAACTCTTCTAATCACTGGAATATAGACGAATGGTTGGATAATGAAATACTGTTACAAAACCATCCCTATAGGCTTTTTCCTAAGTACAATCCAGAACCTTTACCAAATTTACCAATAAGTAACGAAAATAGGACTGAACTTCATCATTTTGACAAAATGGATGCTGGGAATAGAATCCAAAAGATTTTGGGACAGATCTCCTGGAAATACGATGAGAAGAAACGCCGTTACTAGAACATCACCTGATAAAGGATAGGGAATTATGAAATATAGTAAAATCGGTATGTGTAAATTAAATAATAAAACGGGTGTATATAGAAGCATGATATAATGAAATATTGGAAAAGTTACAATTTTGTTTGTATATTCATTTATGTGATTATGTGCAACTAAATTGTGATATTGAATTATTTTCTTTATACTAATTATGTATCTATAAATTAGATATCAGATGGAAAACGCTAATAATGAACCAGTTAATGAGGTTAATCAATCTGAGCAACAACCGGGAGACCAATATGTGACTAGGCAAGATATAGAAAATATAATTGCTCAAGGGATAGCCAACGCTATTCCAGGAATAATTGCTCAAGGGATAGCCAATGCTATTCCAGCAATCATTGCTGCTGTTAAAAATCCAATTGAACCTCAACAAATTGTTCCAAGCAAACGTATTTCTGAAAATAATTTCAGTAATAGCGTAAATGGAGGTAGTAATCATGTTAATCATGATAATGAACCACGGCAAGCTCCGCTCCCTAAGAAAAGGAAAGTTGCAACGCCTGGTTGCACTTACAAAGAATTTCTTGCTTGTAAACCCACTGAGTTTGCAGGCAATGAAGGAGCGACTGCAGCACTGCGTTGGTTAGAGAAAACCGAGGCAGTAATTGCCATAAGTAAATGTGCTCAGGATGATCAGGTCATGTATGCATCAAATCTTTTCAAAGAAGTAGCGCTAGAATGGTGGAATACGATGTTACAAGCAAAAGGAAGAAGGATAGCGTATACTATGAACTGGGAAGAATTTAAGAGTCTTGTAGAAAGAAAATTCTGTCCTGAGTACGAAAAGGAACAAATGACAAATAAGTTTCTAACCCATCGGATGGTGGATGTAGATTGTCGAGGGTATACTACGACATTCTTCGAATATGCTAGAGTGGTACCAACCCTGGCTTCGCCAGAACCGGTACTTATTTCTCGTTATATTTGGGGATTAATTTCCGAGATCCGTAATATTGTCAAAGCTGCGAAACCTCGTACGATTGATGATGCAGTAGAATTAGCCAATACTATGACTGACGAGCTAGTACGGACAAGAGAAGAAAATAGAAGGAAGGAAGTAGCCCAAAAGATTACCCAAGAATTCAGTTCGGGTAACCATAACCATTTCAAGAAAGGAGGGAATGGGCAATCTTCTACTAGTCCATTTTGCAATTTCTGCAAAAGGAAGCATTTTGGAAGATGCAAAGGATATTGCAATTTTTGCAAAATTCCAGGGCATCAAGAAGAAGACTGTAGGAGGAAGAAATTTTCAGTTTGCTACAACTGTAGAGAAACTGGACATCTTAGGCCAGATTGTCCAAAACTGAATAAATCATTTGACAATCAAGTCAAACCAGCAGAAGGAGCAAAAAGGAATGCGAGAGCCTTTCAGCTGACTACTCATGAAGTCGAGATGATTCCAGATGTGATAGCCGGTATGTTCTTAGCTTACAACGTTTACACAACAGTATTATTTGACTCTGGTGCAAACCAAAGTTTTATAAATACTTTACTCTGCCAAACTCTTAACTTACCATTAACCAGCATTAGATGAATTTCTATATTAGAAACGGCAGATGGGAATTCAGTTAAAATAAATAAGGTTATGTAGAACATAGAAATAAGTTATAAGTTTTCTGCAATCCTATTATCTATGAAATTAGTTGAATTCGATGTTGTGATCATTATCTGTGATCAGAATTTCTTGGAAATTCAATCAACCATCGGAGAAGTAATTATGATTACAGGAGATAAACCATGTAAGCCTATGAAGTTCATATCAGTAATGGAAATTGCTAATTATGAACGAAAGCAAGGAATAGTATATATGATTTCAGTAATCATTAATACTAAAGATACAGAATTTAAGGAAATTTCTGTAATTTCAGAATACCCAGATGCATTTCCAGAAGATTCACCTGGATTACCACCAGATATGAAGATAGAATTTAAGATTCATCTAATTCCAGGAATTTTACCGATAAGCCAAGGAACCTTATTGGTTAGCACAGTATTGGTTGTTAAGAAAAATGATGATTCAATAAGAATGTGTATTGATTATAGTAAATTGAATAAGGTTATAATTAAGAATCAATACTCATTACTTAGAATTAATGATCTATTCGATCAAATCCAGGGAAATAGATATTTTTCTAAGATCGACATACGTTACGGATATTATCAATTAAAAGTATCAGAGGAAGACATACCTAAGACTGTTTTCAGAACTAGGTATGGTCATTACTAGTTTACAGTCATGCCCTTCGAATTAAAGAATGCACCTGCAGCATTCATAGACATGATAAATAGGATCTGTAAACCATATTTGGATAAATTGGTAATTGTCTTCAATGACGATATACTTATTTATTCCAAAAATCAGGAAGAATATTGTCAGCAATTGCATGCACTCTTAACTTTGTTAAGAAAAAGAAAAGATTTACACCAAATCTTCAAAAAATGAATTTTGGCTGCTAGAAGTGCAATTTTAGGTCATATGGTGAATCATGAAGGTATTCACTTAAATCTTGCTAAGATAGCAGTAATTACTAAATGGAAGATTCTGCAATCCGCAATGGAAATTAGGAATTTTGTAAGGTTTAGTATTATAGACAGTTTATTAAGAATTTTTCCAAAATAGCTATACCATTAATTAAGTTAACATGTAAAGCATTTAAGTTTGATTAAGGACCTAAACAAGAAGAAACCTTTAAGTATCTTGAAACAGAAGTTAACCAATACTACAATCCTAGCCTTACCAGAAGGAACAGAAGATTTTAAAGTCTATGGTGAAGTTTCAAAGCTAGAATTTGGAAGTATGTTAATGCAATGCAAAAAGGTAATTGCATATGCATCAAGACAATTGAAAAAGGTACGAAGGAACTATACCACTCATAGGTTAGTATTAGGAACCATAATTTTTGCCTTAAGATTTGGAGATATTATCTGTATGGAAGTAAGGGTACTATCTATATGGATTATAAGAATTTAAGATATATATTTTTAGGAAAAAAAAAAGAGAATTTGAGGCAAAGGAGATGAATGAAAATCCTAAGTAACTACGACTGTGATATTCAGTATCACGAGGGAAAAGCTGAAAACGGCAAGAGATAGTCATAAGAATTATGCAGATAATAGATAAAAGCCATTGGAGTTCGAGTTGGAGACAAAATATAATTGAAAGTATCTCCTTGGAAAGGAGTTGTTAGATTCGGTAAGAAAGGAAAGCTAAGACCAAAGTACTTAGGATCATTTCCAGTAATTCAACGTATTGGATCAGTTACTTATAGTTTACAACTATCAGGAAGGTTAGTTGGAATACATGATATATTTCATGTATCCAAGAAATGTCTATCAGATGAATTTTTGGTAGCACCTTTCCAAGATATAAAGGTAAACAAATAATGTTAGTTTAAGTAAAGAAGGATTCAAAGACAGGATCCTAATATACTTGGGAACTGGAATCCAAAAGGAAGAGAATGTATCAATTATTCCAGTAAATCTCGAGGACGAGATTTTTATTAAGTTGGGGAGAATGTAACAACTCTCATCAAAAGTCATAATTATTAAATTAATTTGACCAATAGGAAACCCTAATTGAGACACCCAAGTGATTCTGAACAAACCCTAAAATTTTCATAAATTTCAGAATCAGGATTAGGGCCCCTAAAACTCAGGGGGGGTTAAACCCTATTAACGATTATCCATATAAAACGTAGGCAGAAAGGAATTTTCAGAAACCGTCGACTCAGCTGAGCTAGTCCCACACGTGGCAACCCTATGCTAAAAAATAGTTCTTACGCGGGCCGCCTCAAGTTAGCTTAGATCTCACGCGGGCCGCCTAAGGGTCAAAATTCGGCTATAAATAGAGGAGTTTGGGACTTGATTCTGGGAGTTGAAACGACGAAGAAATTCGAAAAATACGCTGAGTTATGCTCTGTATACTTCAATTAACACACACAGGTCCCTAATTGAAGCCGCAATCAGGGTATTAGCACAATCGCTACTACGATTCATTGTCCGATCGATCAATATATCCAATGGATGTTTAAGTGCCGCCCACATTAGGGTTATACTTTATCGTTCGTCATTAATTTGACGGATCATCGTTAATTCGATGGATAAAGTATTGTACTTTGTCGTTCGTTGTTAATTCAACGAATCATCGTTAAATCGATGGATGAAGTATTGCACTTTGTCGTTCGTTGTGAGAATTTGATCTCGTGAGTTATCGTAAATGCTGGATTGATTACTAACCCCAAATTGTGTGCTTGTTATTGAAATTAGGATAAAGGCTAATCAGTAGGCTAGGCTCTGCCCGTATAAATCTGCAATGTGAGTCATTCTCTCTTTTTATCAAATTGCTTTATAAAACTTTTCTCACAGTTTGTGAGTCATTCTCTCTTTTTATCAAATTGCTTTATAAAACTTTTCTCACAGTTTGTGAGTCATTCTCTCTTTTTATCAAATTGCTTTATAAAACTTTTCTCACAGTTTGTGAGTCATTCTCTTTTTATCAAATATTTTACAATACCTCAAATTATTTTTCAAGGTTATAATTACAGGGACTAAGTCGTGGATATCTTGAATTACTGGTTAGTGGGGTATTGTGCACATTACTAATTTTCTCCCAGTTAGGTTCATTGACCTACTCGGGATAATCACTGTTGGGTTCATTGACCTACAGCGATAATCGTCACTATTTAGGTTCATTGATCTAAATAGTGGTATGACCATCGTCACCATTGTGACATGTCACCATTGTGACAGAATGCCAGATAAAAATAAGATAGAAGCCATTGTAATCGCTCTTATGCTGTAATTAATAACTATGCATCATTATGCAAAATAGAATGATTCACTCAGTATTTCCCGCTGACAAAACCTTTTTCAAACATGTTTCAGGTGACCTATTATGAATCAGGAAAAGTGCCATATAGCACTAGAAGCTCAAGAAAGTGGCTCAGTATAAAATAAAGAAACATGTTTTGTAAAATAAAAGATTTCTTTGTGAAATCACATGATTGTAAATTACTGGGTTTTATCCCGCGTTGTGAAATAAAATAATCGGGAAATATTTACATTTTAAAAGATCCTGATGGAAACTTCCGCTGTCAAACTCAATTAATTAAATACCGCAGTATTTCTGTCTCACGGCTCTTGAAACGGGTCAAACCAGGTCATGGGCCGTGACACCTGATCAGCCTATTCATCTAACACTTGGTTATTCTGATCGTTTGTCGTTTTATTGAGGTATTTTGACGACGAGTCGAGCCATAGATCCCTCGTCCTTACTCGGTTCCCCTGGTCGGACAGGAATCACCCAAATCCGGCTGGTGAACTGTTCGGAACGGAGTTTATCGTTTAACCCGAAGTCGGTTAACCTCGTGGATAGAATCCGGATCTTGAGCCGTGCAACCACCGGAGTGATTTGTAAGCCGGCACAGGCTCCGTTTCTATCGGTTTGAAGGCAGTGAGCGAAAAGAGTTGATAGAAAGTTGGAAAATCCATCTTTCAATCCTTTTCACCGTGTATTTGTTTAGATCTATGAAAGATCTTTGTTTGTTTATGTGGAAATCGGCTAGATCCAAGTTATTCTTGGTGGATTGAGGCCAAAACATGAAGTTCTTCAAGAACCCATGATGACATCATCCTAAAACACTTGAATCTTGATGATTTCATGGTTAAAAGTTAAGATTTGAAAGATAAAAAGGTGTAGGAGTGCGTGTAGATCAAGAAAGTACAAGATTTAGGGCGAAAACTTACCGGAATCGAGAGGAATCTGAGAAAAAGATGAACTAAGCGTGCTGGTCGAACAGAGGTTTCCAAAAGTGGAAAGGATGACAATGACAGGGGTATTTATAGGATGCCAAAAGGGGTAAGTGCTGGCCGATCGGCCAGGCAGCTCGATCGGACAGCAGTCCGGTCGGCTGGCTGCTCGATCGGCTGGTAGCCTGATCGATCAGTTGCACGTTTCGAGTGTTCGGTGCGACGATTTTTGCTGATTCGATTTCGGTTGCGAGCGGTTCGATACGATAGGGTTTCCTAGTCAAATTACTTTAAATCCCAACCACTCATATCTTGCGCTATCCTTTCTCCACTAATTATCATAGTTCGATTGTGATTCGAGTTCGATGTCGATTGAGTTCGATTGCGTTTCGATTGATTACCACAACATAACATAAATAAACATGCACAGGTAACACGTAAGGCACACACACACGTATAACAATATTCCAAACGCGTATTTCTAGTTGAGATTTGATTCGATGTCGATTTGATTAGCATACTTTGATTATCGTTTCGTTAACTTTATCGCATTGTTACTTCCTACTGTTCACAGTCGTAACTCGATTAGATGGCGATTGTAATACGTCGATTGCTGTAATTATTGACACTTACTCCACATAATACAACTAAATTAAACACATAAAAGAAATTCTCTACAAGTCAAGTTGGGCGAAATCGGTCGTTGACTTTGACCTTGACTTTGACTTCTTGAAAACACGGGGTGTTACAGTTGTGCACGATGAGGTCTTCCAGAAGGTTTACAGCTGTAACCCTTTAGGCCCTTGCCACCTGTCAATTCTGTTACAACAGAAAGAACACTTTTGCCTAAGTCTTGGTTCCAGGCGCGCGGAGATGTTCGGGATCTTGACTTCAATTCTAACTATACCTTTGCGCGAGCCCGCGCAGGGGTGTTAGTTGAATGCTAGTTTTATCCTTTCTCTGGCGCACGGTTATAGAAGATTAGTTTCCTCTATATCCTTGTTTAGAACCGCTGCGCAGCCGCGCAGGGTTCTGTTAAGGATGTTTTATGTTATGAGGTTGTGGTACGGTCCTATACGCCTGCGCGAGGTTTTTGGGACCATACCCCTTCAAATAACATATTACAAGTTCCAACATGCTAAGCTAGCGTAATCAATATGTTAACCTAAGTTTCCAACGCGTTAACTGTGCATTTCCTACATCGTCGCCACGAAGGGGAGGTAAAAGAATCAAACTTAACAATACCCCAAGACTCAAGGGCGGTGCATTAATCCTATAGCGCTATAATTGTCAATGTGGCTAAACATAAGATTCAACGTTCACACAGCATAAAAGACTCACAAGTATCACAAGTATCATGTTTTCATGTTAAGATGGATAGAGTATGATTATAGACAAGTTTCAAGTGCCGTGTGTTTAAATATAGAATACATGTTGCATCCCAAAGTGTTTAAAGAAAAAAGGGATCGAGTATACTCACAGTGAGTGCTTAGAACCTAAACACAGTTGAGTTGGATCGAAGGGAGAGCTGGATCAGCCTGCGTGTGGGAACAGAGTATAAGTCCTCTAAGTGCTGACCCGGTCGAGAACAGAGTGTCGAATAGTAAAAAAACGAGTTAAGTGTTCGACAGACTTATTCGAGCGGATGGGTTTCATCCGGAAGGATGGTCATCCGGACGGATGGCCATTCGAAGGGATGGCCATTTGGATGGATGGCCATTCGAACGGATGGTCATTCGGTTAGTCCGTGGTTGTTTGTGAACTGTTAAAATTTTTGAAGTTTTGATTAAAAATGTGGTAACGAAATAGACAACGATTATTATCATGGCCAGATCACCCGGACGGATGGTCATCCGGACGGATGGTCATCCGGACGGATGGTCATCCGGACGGATGGTCATTCGAGTGGATGGTGTAACACCCGTTCTTATAAATCCAGGTTTAACGTATATTTTTCGAAAATATCCATGTGATTAATGATTACATATACATCAAAAATACGGGTTTGTTAAAAAACTTTTACAATTTAAGTAATATACATAATGTAATTTTATTCGCCGTTTAAAATAACGGCAAAACAACGTTGCGGAAGCTTTGTTTAACATGTGTTCGGTCCTTGCTCGTCGCTTGATCTTCATCCGGGCACTCATGGCAATCACCTATGATCAAAACCAACCTAAAAGTTAGTTTCGATAGTCAAATATGAAGTTCAAACAAGTACAGGGGTTAAATATGACAAAAATAACATTTTTCCAAGTTTGGGGGCGTCGCGTGACGCTAGGCTTGGCGTCACGCGACGCCAGGCCCCCTTTTCAGCAGAATGTTGCTTATCAGTTGCTGCATATTCCCTGTACGATCTGATTTCACGGAAACGACCATAACTTCTTCGTTATTGATCCGTTTTACCCGATTCTTTTTCCTACGCGTCCGTAATTTAATTCTCCATCTAATGGGGTTAAAATCCAAGATATTACATAATAAAATTTCAGACTTTAATTCTTCGGCTTATTACCCTTTTTACCGACTTTTAACCCGTTCGTGATTTTATCACACCAACATGTTTTATTGACCTTTAAACTCATGAAATTCATTAATACAATATCTCATATCATATTAATCTCAAATCACGGGTTTCTCACTTAATAAAATCCCGTTTACACTTAAATGCTTGTTTTGACCCGTTAAGGGTATTTACGCATTTTAGTCTAGAACTTGTACCTTTCTTTTGTCGCTACAAAAGTTCCATATCTAGTTAACTACAATTATTCCACCACAACTAATTTGTGGTGGATTTATCATAACGAACCCCTTTTTCCCAAATTTTACCCATCGGTTGATCATTTTACGCAAATGACCACTTTTGAGCATTTGACCCGCGAATGTGCATTCCTATGACCTTTATTCATGTCTAATGATTCCATAATATTAATGTAAGTTTCTAAACAACCCCTATGAGTCGTTTGCCCAATATACCCTTCAAGGGTATTTTAGTCAACTTTAGTCCCTCACTATTCGACGAAGGACTTTCGCTAAATATTTGACCAAATTGTATGTTTAACTAAAAGCTTGATTATACATACCTGGCTCGGGTCAAAGTATTGACCCGTTTACATAACTTTTGCTTTAAATCTTTCTAGTTAAAGCGATGCAAGCTTATGTTATTTCCTGTGATTACAAAACTCAACAAGCGATTGTCAAATGTTATTGTCAAATGGTGTTAACAACACCATTTGACCCATCTAGTCTAATCGACTATTTGTCCGTATGAGATGGTATTTAATTACCATTTCATCCCCTTAAACCCTTTTTCCGGTTTTCCTTTGAACTTGTTTCACTTAAGCCGTTTTTATTTATTCGTCATTACATGACTAATTTACCATTTTACTCCTTTTATTATAGTCATGATTTCTTACCATTATCCATTATTCCGACTCTCATTGAATCATGTCGGAATATCATGTACTAACCATTTAGTAGCATCAATATTAATACTTGAAATTTAGTAACTTCGCAAATAGTGAAAAAGGGGCGTAAGTTCTACTTACCTCGCATCCGAACTACGCTTTTCCTTTCCTTCTTGATTCGTTTGACCCGCTCCCTCATCAAGCTTCCACCTAGCTTGTTACGCGTCAAACTATCATCATCGTTTTCAAGGTGGTTAGTTTAATCATAATTTAATACGATTATTCCACCTTACACATTTCATATCAAAATTTACCATTTATCGAATTATAGGTAAGTTTGACCTTTTTTTTTTTAAAAGTCAACTGTCCATTAGTATGCTAATTGCATTTTCGAGTTCATCATCTAGTTTAGCATTCTTTAATTACCCGGTAGGCGTTATCTTTAGACCACCGTTTTAACCAAAGTTCTAACCACGTTTTATCACATTTAGAACTCTTTTTAATCACTTTTTGCATAATAGCCGAAACATCACAATTAAGTGTTTTAACTACAAAAATTCTAGTTTCGAGCCTTCTTTGAGGCATTTCAACAAACACTTTAAGGGCATAATTTTGCATGTTTATTTATCAAGTCTCTAGCTTATCTCTTAGCCCTAATTTCACATAAATCAACCATCTTACAAAATGGTTAACTTCTATAATTTCTTAAATCACTTCAAAATTGTCAATTTACACTAGATCAACAATCTATTTCCTAGTGTTCATCAAATTTCACATAACTCACTAATCACCTACAATGGTGATTATAGTTTTCACTAAAATTTCACATGATTTCAGCTTGTGTTTGTCTAGGGTTTGTCCCTAGACACTATAGTCGTTCCTAAATCATCATAACATACACATGCAACCATAAATTCAGAAATTCCCAATTTCATGAGAATTTCAAGCTAAGAGTTTTCATTAAATTTTACATACCTTTTAATCCTCTTGTGATGAGGATCAATAATCCATGCTTTGATTTCGATTTTGGGCTGAATTGGACCTTCAATTTGCAAGTTTAGTGAAGTTCTAGGGTTTTGAAGAGTGGGGATCGACCTGCTCTCTTCTTTGATCGACCAGACACCTCTAATTGGGGTTTTTGGTTTATTTTTTTATTTGTTTTATTAAATTCTAGTTTCTAGTTCTACAACTTAGGTCCCTCCACTTTTGTATAACTTATAGTTTGGCTAATTTTAACCCTATTATAAGTTATCTCTAGACTATTAGCTAACTAGGTTAAAATTCCTAGTTAGTAAATTCTTGTTTATTTAATAATCCAAATATTCACCGGGTTACTTTTACCACTAAAGGTAAATTACCCGTCTTTTAATATAAACGTGGTTTGATTACCAAACCCGTTTTCGGGGTGTTACAGATGGTTTGTGTTCGGGGTTTTGTAAAATTTTCTAAGTAAAAGTTTCAAGTTAATGGAGACGTCGTGACGACGTGTTAAACAACGGAATATACCAGATCCAGTTCATTCAGCCGGATGGGCTCAGCCCTTTCGGACAAACGCGCTGTTTCTGATGAACATTCATGTTTGATCCGTTAATCGGTCCATCTCTTTGGTGGAATTCAGTTTCCAAGCCGACTCTTGACTAAGAAACGAGTCGAGAGTCTGTTTGAGTCCGATTTCACCAGTGTTTTGTATTAAAACTGAAGAAAAGTTCAAAACAAGTTGTAAAAGTGTTGAAACCCTTCATAATTTAGTTGAAAAGTGTGAAAATCCTTTAGATCTTAGACCAATCTCGATTAAATGGTGTTCCACAATAGTTTGCCTAAGCAAAACGAGTGGAAACCACCTTCGGAAGGTCTAAAATCAGTGTTTTTGAGAAAAAGTTAAGGTGAGTGTGTGATTTTGATGAAGAAGATGGAGTAGAAGTGATTAGAGATGAAGATGGAAGAAGATTTGAATGAAAACGCTTACAAAATGGCCTTGAATCGCCGTCGAGTGCTTGAGAGCGGATGAGCAGAGTGAAAGGTGAAAATGAAGGCTCAAGTCCACTATTTATATGTGACAGCGACATGTCTATCCGACTGGTTACGTTCGGATGGGTTAAGGCGGTGGTGAGTGGCAGTGTCCGGATGGTCATCCTGACGGATGGCCAACCGGGCGAATGGCCATTCGGACGGCCTGATTCGTGTTTGTTAGTTTTCCAACCTTGGTTCGTTTGTTAAGCGTTGTTAAGTGTTGCGTTGCGTATTATTGTGAGTAGCCATTATTATGTTTTATAATATCATTACATCTAAACACATGATTAACATAACTAACATGAATAAACCCGTGTTTCGTGTTCGTGTTAAATTAGTTTAAGTATCAAAGCATAACAAAGAGTCAAGAATCTAGGATAAACACATCATTAACATATAAGAAGCATCACATAGTGTAATACTTTGTACATAGTTTAACACAATTATTATGATTAAAATAGTCTCATTTTCATTATGATCGGTCGTCTCGAGTGTACAGGGTAGGAAGTACGATAAGACTTGCTAAAATAATAAAAGCATCAAAACACTAGGCGTTATATGGTACACCGCCGAGATTCGAGATCCGTACAAAAAAGCTAGGGTTTGGTTAGGCACCTGCGTGCGGCTACGACGCTGCTGCACGCTTCCTCACCAGACCTAAAGCCAAAACCAATTTTCCACTTTTACCCCTGCCGGAATACGAAATTACCGATCGTGCCACTCCACTGTTTTCCGACGACCAGCAGCCTGAGCAGCACCGTGGAGACGGCGAGCTGGTCACGACGGTCAACTCCGCCGGCGGTGGTGGTTGGTTACGATGACGGTGCTTGCCAGAGTAATTGTGATTCGTCGTCGACGGTTGTTGATGACGTGTCCGGTGAGGTTAAGTCGGCGGAGAATAAAACGTTGCCGTTTAATCTTAATCTTCCTCCGGTTATTGATGAATTTGAATTTGATGACCCGTTGACCGCACTTTGCTTATGAGTTTCTGGTGATTTTTTATTGAAAATGACTTTATTTGTTTTGAGTTGATTAGTGTAATTTGTGGTTTTTTATATGATGGTTTTGAATTTTAGCATGAAATTGTGTGGATGCGTTTTAGGTTTTTTTTAATAATTTGATGTGAAATTGCCCGAATTGCATAGATGGTATATGATAAAGACCATGTGAAGATAGGTGGGTTTGGTGAAATTGGATTCGGGATAGTTGTTTAACCATTAGTTGTCAATAGCGGTCACTATAGCGAAGAGCGTAGCATATAGGTCGGAGGTCGCTACAAGTAGTGGCGGAGCTTGACCAAAACTTTCGAGTGGGCGTAAAGTGATGGGACCCCAGAAAAATTTTCCAATCGTTATGTTTCGGGTCGGGTCGGCTATTCGATTCAGGTCGGGTCAAATAATAATAGTTCCAAATAAAACTAAAAAATTTCATTCATTCAAAAGAACCATTCTTGCACATTGAAAAACTAAATATTATATAACAAACAAAAGACCTATACACACACACACACACACATATAATGATATGAGATAAATGGAACCTGGACGAAGAATTACAACTCAACATGGCGACCTTTAAGATTTTTGAATTTAGTTGTGATTTAGTTTATTGTGTAGTGGGTAATCTAGGGTTAAACAAATAAGAGTTAAAATATATTTACCAAACTACCCATCATTTATATACAAAGTGTATAAATATTTAGGATATACAATTTAGGAAAAATAATCAGGGGGGGGGGATCCTATATAATTTTAAAATTTTCGAACGAAAAATCGGAACCTACACATGTAACACCCCGTGTTTCGAAAGTCAAAGTCAAGATTGAAGTCAAAGGAAGAAAAGATTGCTAATTGCGATCTGTCACTCCTTGCTCAACTACTGTTTTGACTTGTAATCGAATCTATCTATTTAATCTCTTTGATTGTATTATGTGGAGTATCTATTAATAATCGATGTTTAATCGCTATTTAATCGCATGTTTAATCGATTTATCGCTTATCGCTATCGCAATCGCAACTCGAATTATGTGTTCTGGAAGTTGTTTTACGTGTGTGTGCTATTTATGTGTTACTTGTGCTTGTTATGTTTATGTTGAAGTGTTAATCACAATCGCAATCTATCGTATCGCAATCGAATCGAGAGCGCTAAACGCAAGTCAATTATAGTGATTGTATGTTATATATAGTAGTTATGTTATTTGTGTGACTAATGGGTAATACTATCGCATCGCTCTCTCGAATCGCATCGCAACGCTCAACACGCGAATCGAAACAACAAAACTCATCGCACCGAACACTTGGATCGAGTGGCCAACCGATCGAGTGGCCATCCGATCGGATTGTCATCCGATCGAGTTGCCACCCGATTAGGCTGCCACCCGATCGACCAGCCACTTCTCCACTTTCCTTTTTGGGAAACCCTATAAATACCCACCTGTCACATCATTTATGATGTGACAGCTCCTTGTTCGACCAGCAGCACTCCAGCTCACTTTTCTCTCGATTTCTCTCGATTCTTGTAAGTTTTCAACCTAAATCTTGTACTTCCATGATCTACACTCACTTCTACATTATTTTCACCTTTGAATCTTAACTTTTAACCGTGAAATCACCGGATTTGAGGTGTTCTAGGATGATGTCATCATGGGATTCTTATGAACTTCAATGTTTGGCTTCATTCCACCAAGAACAACTTAGATCTGAAGGATTTCCACAAGTTTAAACAATATTTTTGCAAGGATCTACACAAGTTCATGGTTGAAAGGATTGAAAGAAGGTTTTCCAACTTTCTTTCAACTCTTTTACACTCAATGCACTCAAAACCGATAGAATCGGAGCTCGATCTGATCTTCTACTCGTTCTTAGTGATGGGTTAGTCCCAGATCTGAATTCTATCCAAGAGATGATTGATTTTGGGTTTGAACATGAACAACCGTCTCGAACCGTGAACCGGCCGGACTAGGGTGGTTCCTATTCGATCGAGTCACTTGGGTCGAGATAGGGTTCCGGTTGTTTAAACAGGTCGTCATAACGTCTCATTCAAAACTACAAAACTTCAAACAGAATCAAGTGTCAAGACGATCAGATCGTCGGGACGGATTGCCATCCGATCGGATTGCCGTCCGATCGGATTGCCGTCCGATGACCGGCCATCCGATCGGGTTGCACTTGGTCCCACACTTAAACTATATTTCAAACTTTTCAAGGATCTGAACGTTGAACGGATTACCGCCTGATCGGGTTGCCATCCGATCGAGCGACTGTCCGATCGTGAGACGTTTGGGACTTTGGTACTTAACCAATTTTCAACATGTTCAATACATACGGATTTCCACCCGATCGGATAGCCATCCGATCGAGTGACCGTCCTGCTGTGAACTTATTTTCACTAAGTGTCCTACCAATCGGATTGCTGTCCGATCGAACCACCGTTCAATCGACCGACCTGAAGGGTAGAGATACTTCTCTATTTTTAAAATGCTACAACGAAAACTTCAAAGTACAAACCATCATACACAAATACATCCTCACCAAACGAGGTGACAATCCAATCGAATGGCCATCCGATTGGATTGTCACCTGTTCACTCAGGGGTTGTTAAGGACAATTACTTCACGTGTTCACAGTGGTGAACATGTGATGCGCACTCGCTACTCGCAGTCATTGGCATTGATAGGATCTTTGTCGATAACTTACATGCTTCACATTATACGTTGTACATGCTGGTTATGCGTAAACGATTTCGAACTCTATTATGCTATTATCAAACTTGTATGCTCACCTTTACACTATGTGTATTGACCTCTATTTTAACGTATGTGACAGGTGTTTAGGATGCTAACCGCTAGGATGCTTGCTATTTGGAATCGAGCTAGGACGAGTCTAGAAACAAACAAACAATTTATTTTATTTGAAGTCTGAGTTGTCGGAACAGTTTTATTTGTTTTGGAGATACTATGTCTGTAATAACTTGCTTGCTTAATAGGTTACGGTATGGGACGTAATGTTTAACTATTCGGTAAAGTAGTTGTTATGGAATTTCTCTCGAACAATCTGTTTCGCTCAGTGTCGCGCCCCGATGATTCCGCCATCGGTTGGGGTGTGACAACACTCTTCTAACCGAAACATTGGAGGGGGCGGGTGCACCCCCGGACACCAACTATCCTTCGCCACTGGCTACAAGGAATGTAGCCATAAATAGCGTGCTTTCAGTTATTTATTTTTCTTATTTTTTAAGGAATAATGGATTTTAATAATCCCAACTATTGTCCGTTGGCCGGCAACAATCCCAACTTTAAAAATTCCCACTAGTGGTCTCATCTTTTCACATATTGGCCTTCAATGGACATTGACTAACAGAATCCTAACGCCACATATTAAAATCCATTATTTATTTTTTAAATATAACTAGCGATTAAATATAGCTATAAAACAACTGGATTTTAGGTTTTTGTTAAATATACATGTAAAATAATGTATATACCAGAGTATTTTGATATAATATACATATAATTTTTTTTTCTAGTGTATGCTATTTTTCGCTATGTACCATTTTTTTTTCTAGTGTATGCTATTTTTCGCTATGTACCATATAGGTACCTTATCGCTATTCGCCAGTTTAAGGCTCCAGGCGCATTGCGGCGTAGGGTGAGCCTGTACCTAGGTGCAAGATGCTAAAAAAATGCGGAACGAGAGAAGCAAGGCACATATAAAAAACTTACCAATTTAGGAGGGTAAGACATGTTTTAGGTTTGTTTAGGATAGTTTAGTTGGTTCCCGACCATTTTTGGATGAATCAAACCAGTTTGGGCGGGATATACATGATATGGCTCGAATCTCGCCTAGGTGCACGCCTGGGCGCCTTTGACAAATGTGGGTTAGAGTCAAAATGCCTTTTTGAATCGTTTAGCACATGTTATATTTAGCTGTTCTTTCTTTCAATATATCTGTTTTAACATGTTATCAAACAAATACAACCCAAACTGAATTGGCCTGTTTTATACAAGTGTGTTGAAAATGCCATGTCTGGTTTTCACCGATTTTAACAGCCTTTTGAATTTGCAGGTACGGGTTGGGTTGGAGATGTGACGACATGCACATTGTAGGCTCAAACGGGGAGCGAATGGAAGTTTTGGGGCAAGCTGAACCAAAAAGGTGGCAACTGAAGTTTCTGAAACAATTCGACTAAATAAGTCGAATGACGCTGTCAGTTCCTGCTTAAGTTATGGAAAATATGTAGTATATCTGAGATGAAATCTATGTTTGGAGTTTGAAATAATAGATTAGCAGTTCCAAGTATTTTTACAAGAAGCTGCTTCTATGTGAGCAGTTCCAAGTATTTTTACAAGAAGCTGCTTCTATGTGAGGGGAAATTAATACAAGCAGTTTTGATTGTAGCAGGTCTTATTAAGAGGGTGTTATGAAAACCTGTGTTTAAAATGATTATATGGTAACAAATATTTGTGATCAATGTTTGGTATAAAATTGGGAGTAGATTTGATAGCTATTAAAAAGGTTAATCCACTTGAATTCCGTTTTCGCGTTTATGTTTATGAAATTTTACTAGGTAGTGTTTATTTTGTGGAATGTAATGTAGTTGGAATTGGATTTTAAAGAATTCATTTGAAATCAGAAATCACATAACGTGTTTGGTTTGTATAAATATCAGCGAACAACATAAAGATATTGAATATACATTTCAAATCTAACCATAATTCATTTCATTACGTGAAACAAACGCTACTCAATTGTTTCTTGTGTTATAAAGCCCCTACACTGAAATTGATGATAGGTCCAAAAAAATAGAAAAATTCTTAGTATGTTCATAGGCCAAAAAAATAGAAAATTCTTAGTATGTTCTAGTTGTTTTCCTTCTTTAATAGTGTTTTGTCCTACGGTTAATTTGTTGTTTCAAGTCCCAAATGAATATTAATTCTTATGATTAGACCGTATACAAAATTAAACGTTGGAAAACTTGTGCCCTTGTAACGTCATTTAGACTATCTCCAATACTAAAGGCGTCCTTAGACGCCTTTAGGTGCCACGTCATCTGCCACATAATATCCTTACAAATCCTTTAAAACCCCTATTTCATCTCCAACCCTACAAATATCCTTACCTTCTTTAATTTCCACCTCATCAACTACTCATTACACACAATATTTCAATAAAACTTTTATTTTTTTACTATGGGTCCACCTCATCACATAAACCAAGACAAACACATGTCCTTGTGCAAGGGCATCTCACCTAAGGGCCACTAAGGATGGATGAGCACCAATGGTAAGGGCATCCAAGGGCCTCTAAGGGCTTGGTCTTCAAAGGCCCATTGGAAATAGTCTTAGTATCTTGGGACTCTTGGCTATATTACATGACTCTAGCAACAGTTGCCCTTGTTTTATAACCAACTACTTGCGCCTTGGTGAAATACCAGAGCATCTTTGATTCATATCCAAGTAGTTGCAAAGTCGAATTGTTGTTCCTATTTTATGCATGCTTAAGTTTCTTTGCTAGGACTGCATTTTGTTTATGTTAAGCAAATTTGAGACCGAGCAACTGTGTCGGATCTACAGTCGATGTATCGATCGACCGTAGGGCTTGCATTCCAACTTTTTCGAGATCACAAAGATAGCATAATTGCACTATGCATATTCCACTGAAAATTAGCCGATTAACCAATTTGTGACACTATACGGAAGACCCACAACAAAACTAAGTTTCCTGTCTCTGTTTGTTGGCCTTTTAATGTTTGTTAATTTTTCCACGTAACTACTGGAATACATGTAACCTTTGTTTTGTTTGGTTTCAAAATGAACAGGTCAATAGTAAGATGATTCTCAGTTTATACGCATTGCTTGACGATACCTCTCCAAATCAGCATCCAGATCATCAGCTGATAATTTTTCTGGACGCTTTTGACCTCCACTTTGACCCCATTCAGATCCATGATGCACACCACGTGCTTGCCCTCTTCCAACAATTCTGTCATATATAGGAAGTGTGTTTCAGAATGAATAGGTCAATAGTAAAATGATTCTCAGAACATACGCAGTGCTTGTAGACAATACCTCTCCAAATCAGCATCCAGATCAGCAGCTGATACTTTTTCAGGACGGCTTCGACCTCCACCATGACCCCTTTCAGATCCACGATAATGCACATTACCACCAAGTGCTTGCCCTCTTCCAACAATTCTGTCATATATTGTAAGTGATTAATTCAATGAATGTCTCTAGTTAATGCACAGGTGAAAAAAAGAAAAGAACAGTGTAAATGCACCAGATATTCATGTTACGCTTGGAATAACATTTTTGTTGGATGGGATTCATACCTTTGAGAAAGATTGATGGGATCAGTTCCCAAAATACCCTTTTGCATCGGTGGAATGGGAACAGGGGTAACGATGTTTACTCCAACCAATTCAAGTCTCATAGGTTTGCCATCCAGCTGTAGATTGTTATATTTCTTCATTGCTGCCACTGCATCTGACTGCCGCATATACACCACCTCCGCAGTTCCCTGGGAGAAAAAAACTATTTAGATTGAAAACAGGATGAATAAGTCAAAAGTCACCGGGTATTCACCTAAATAAGTTTTAGGTCACTAGTCAGATTACCATTGTCGCAAGTCGCAACACAGTTTATAACTTTATATAATCATATAAATAGCATAAAAAATTTATATATATAAAGAAAAACAAGTGTTTATTACCAAGATTAACCACCAAGAAACTAATATACCTTTGATCTTCCACCTCTATCATAATGAATTGCATAGCGTTTCAACTCACCGACGTCTGAAAACAACACCTGCAGATGGGCAACATGAGTATAATGCTAAAAATTTTGTGCATTATGTTTTTCTAAAAAGAAAACACCAAATTAAATTTTACAAGGATATAAGAGACTCTTAACATTACTTTAAGAGTTTAAGTAATTAATAGATTTTGACTGGGTTCAAATTCAAGCCTCTAAAACATACAAAGTGAGCATTCACATTGGAATCCTCATCTTCATCCATATAATTTAACTAAATAAACACATTTATCCCTATACTTTGTTCACCTATTATAAACCCCCTACATCCAATTCCTCGTATCTATCTCTATTCAGTTAAATGATACTTCTTTATTATATTTTCTCTTCCCTCCACTCACAAAAAATATATGGAATAGATATAAGAAGTGAGTAGTAATTCCATTCCATATATATATATCACTGATCAATCCATACATCTATTCTCTATTAAAAGAAATCGGATGGAGTGCAAAAATTGATGAAAACGAAAAATCTTAAAGCTTTCCTTAAAATTTAAGGGAATTTGTGAAAAGAACACAGCAAGATTTGAAGCAATCATTGTTGCAAACTTGCAAAAAGTACCATGACATAAATATGTATCTCATACTTCACTTTTTTATAAGCCAACTAGCCAAGAGAAAGTCTCAGTTCAAAGATCAATTAATTATATATCCATTTTGAAACATGTTTATGCCGATAAGATTATCATTTATTTCATCACACACATATACACACAGCAACTAGTAACAACCATAGCACAATTCCTAAATTCAAGTATTCTGTCTTGTAACCAACAGATAGTCAATACTATCATTTACAATCCCTCAAGCTACAACAATCATTTTCAAAATCCAAATCAATACAAAGTTACAAACCCCAAGTAAAAAGATTAAACACCATTCCAAACCTATACTAACTAACTATCAAACACCAAATCAAAACATCATTTCATCAACCACAATCAAAATAACTGTAAAATATTCACCTGAATATCCTCATTAGTAACCTCATAGTCCAAATTCGAGATGTAAAGCCTTGTCCCTGCTTCAGAACTGGACTCACCTCCAACCAACACATTTTGCACATGAAAAGCCTGCAATCAGAACCGTTACCTAACTAATAACAATAATAACCGCCTCAACACTTACACTCGCACGGATAGTAGATATATATACATACAGTAAGTAACAAAATACACAAGTAAACCCTAAATCATCACCTGCGGAACAAAGTAGGGTTTCATACGAGTAAGAACTCGGTTGTCAACTCGTCTGGTAGGTCCGGGAGCTGGTTCTGGTTCGCGACCACGGCTCCGGCCGAGACCACGGCTGCGGCCGAGGCCACCGCCTCGGAAAGTGGTGTTAGTGTCAGATCCTGCTGATTTCTTGTTGCTCTTGATGATGTCATCGAGTGTCATGTCGAGTCGTTCGGCCATTTTGGGCAATGAAGTGGTGAATTTTGAGATGTTATGGTTAGGGTTTATGTGGAGAAGATGAAGTTTGGGGGGAATTTGGAAAGGGTTTGGGTTTTAACTTTTTAAGACAGCTGTGTGTGACTTGACGTTTTGACGTGAGGCTTACGTTTTTAGCCTTAACTGTAGTCGGAATCTTTCTTTAAAAATAGTAAGAACTAGATTGTTGCCATAGCCGCGCGTTGAGGCGGGACGTCTTAGCTATTTACAAGTGCTAATCCCAACTCTAAGGTTCTTCAAGAGAAAATCTCACTGCATAATTATGCCATTAGACTAGGCATAAGCAACGAGACTATCTATTATTTAGAAGAACAGTTGGATAAGTTAATCAGATAGTCACTTACTAATGATATTTAAGTCTGGTAATTTTAATATTCCAATTAACACATGATTAGTTGACTCTAGTTCCATACGTTTCCTTACCAGAACTCGACAAATTACTTAGACAAGAGTTAGTGACAAAATTAAATGTTAAGGCTATAAGAACCATAATAAGAAGTCTTCCAACAAAGCTTTTCGATACCTTATATATTCTGAAGATTAATCAGAACATAGTATCATAATTAAGCAATGTTATGAAGGTTTTTAGGTTTGCATAGTCAACATAAAGTCACACTTACCTTAAACTCTCATCTTATTTGTTCTAAATATCTGGATAGAAACATTACTAAGATGGAACTAGATGACACCTTACACTTTCACAACTTTTGTCATCATATAAATGAGAATTTGACAAAAGGAAAATGAGACTTATAAATTTCATCCATTATAACTGAAATTCATGAGAAATCATAACATGGTTAATGAGGATGATTATTCAACTAATCTCATTCTAAGTGATTTTAAATCATAACGTTACAGCCCTAAATATTACTTGGCTTAAGGAATAAGTATGGGTCCATCATAAGTCATTCATTGGCATTAGTGGAACTTATTCCAAATGGAATATTCAGACATAATTCATTTATCATTTGAAAGACTATCAACTTGTATCTAAATTTTGTCGCATATGGCCCACGGTCTTAGAAGAAATCTATTCATATATATATACTTAATGAGATTTCTATTAGATATGTCCCTAAAGTTTCTTTTGATATCTGGACATTAAAGAAATCAAATAAAGTCTAACGTATATGTGATAGGTTCCCATGTCACGTAGCTCATTGAAACTTCTCTTGTAGCATTCTAGAGATATTAAAGATCAGTGGGAGCATTAAGTGTCTTAATAATAACTTGCAATAGTTGCAAAAGGTGGGGGAGTGAAAACTTTATATTACTTCAATTTACACCTCTTGTACACCTCTTGTACAAGACACCGCTCCATCACGACACTGTTTCATCAATACTTGTCTCCTTAAATCTAATGCCACTCTTACAAAAGTTTCATTGTTGCTTAATTGTGGGCACACTTAGATTTCTTACCTGAACTAACATAATCCTCAACAAGAGAAATCACAACGACTAACGTCATTAATTTGTGTTTCTCTATTAGAATTTGTTGGTCGTTACATATTGACCCTAAGCATGCTGAGTTCCTAAAGATTTCTAAGGTTAGTGGGAGCAGTCAAAGTCCTTATTATGACTTGCAAGGAATACAAGAGGCGGGGGGAAGAGTGTCATTAAATTTCACTCCGAATTTAACTCCGATTACACCTCTTGTACACCATATTGCACCAACTCTTTCAAACTTAGAATGAAAATGATAGCAACCTAACCAATAGCTAATCCATAAAACTGAAACTTCTAACGAACCCAATAATCAACTCAGTAGGTCATCTAGGTTTAAAACCTACTAACTTTGATGATTACATAACCTCCCTAATGAAGTTGAAATGGATTTTGGAAATGTTTACTGATTCTATCTCTTCAAATTAAGCCATTAGTGCCAATTAATCTTTTAAATGGAATAAAACAGTTTTCTTGTAAAACTGATTTTATGTGTTCGTATAACGTTTGGGATTTGATTGAATTACCTAAGAGTGTTCATAACTAAACCAAATCCTAATATAAACGTTAAGACACAAAGGAGCATGATTGATTGTCAAAGGTTACACTCAGAAAGAGATAAATTATTGAAGAATCTTTATTACATATCTAACAAAAGATTTCTTTGAGGATCATCACTGTTCTAGTAGCTTATAATAGTTTAAAGCTACATTAGATGAACATTATAAACAATTTTCCATAACAAATGGCTGACACATTTACATGTTCATAAAACAACCTGAAAGTTCCAAACTGAAGGTTAAAGAACACTTTGTCTATGAGCCAATTAAATCCATATATGGGTTAATGCAAACATCATAATGTGATGAAAAGCTAACGTAATTATTTTCATCAAGAATCAAGTGGATTAATGAACATACCTTAAAATGAGTGGGAGCAACTAAGATAAACTTGTCTATATAGATGATATTCTTTTGACAAGTATATGTTACATAAGTCAAAGCATTGTTAACACAAACTTTGATATAATATATCTCAGAGATATCTCTTACGTGATTGATATCATAACATACTGAGATAGACCCAATGGGATATTAGTTACGTTCCATAAGTTTAACATTAAATGGGTCCTTACGTATGTAACAAACAATACTGCTCTTCTTCAGAGGATAATATGGTAAATGAGATTATTTTTTACGCTTCATTAATTGGAAGCCTTATGTAAGTTTAAGTCTATACTCGTTTAGATATTACTCAAATTGCAACACACTAGATATGTCTAGATTAATGTGAAGCATCTAATAGAGTATTACAATATCTTTAAAGAAACGAGAGGCTATGATTTAAAGAAGAAGTGAGAATTAAAACCGGTTTATTACTTTAGCTTTGAGATATTCAAAGATGACAAAATGTAATTTCGGGTATATCCTTATGTCAGCAGACAAAACCTATCTTATGGAGGAGTCATAATAAACTGATAATAACAACCTAAGTTATAACGACATAATATAGTTACTAAATGTTGTTGGAAATTTATCAGTGGACTCATAAGTTGATTAACTCCATATAATTAATGTTTTTGAAGACTTAGTGTGATAAAGTCAGCTACCATAACTCCTTGAACAGTAACAGTTCAAGAGGTGCTGCATTAAGTTTCGATACGCAATTAATTATTCATTTATGAACGAATTGAGGAAACTAAGTTTTGTATCGAATACATTCATGATATGCTTAAGGATCCTATAACTGAAGGGCTATTACCCATAAGTCTTATTAAGAGAGCTCAGAGACGGGTATTAATTGATGGCCATGCGCAACTGCATATCGTACTATGAATGACTAAATATTAGTTAATTTTCCTCATCAGTTTGATTTTGTATGTCTCTAAGAATATGTCAAGCTAGCATAATGGCATATAGACAAATATAGTTACAAATCAAACAAAGGGCTTATGCGTATTTTGATCATAACGATTAGGTTTTAAATTAAGGCTATAGTATGATTACTGGGGGTCCTGAGTCGCATAATGATTCAACGGCTGTATTTCTCTGCTATAGTACTTGTTTAAGGCTAAAATGAGTGTTAACTCCTGATCAGGCTTATCTAATACTCATAGTAAATGATTACTCGGCTAAGTGGGAGAATGTAAGATTAAATATATTATGATTTAATATTTAATCTAGTTGCCATTATAATCATTTACATTATATGGATCAAAATATATAATAACCTATTAAATAATTAGTTGGTAATTGTTGATGGACCATATTACTCTTATTAACTAATTAGGTTTCCTCCTGGGTGCTTATATAAGGAGAATTATGTGGAGGTTAAAGGGTTACTCAGTTACACAATCAGACACACCCCATAAGATCATAACATCGTAATTCGACCTCCTCTCCATAGCCGATTCCCTTTTCGGTTTCTTAACCACCATCATCAGTTAGCACCCTAAGGAGGAACCAGACCAAGATGACAATCATGTCAAACCTTATTGCTGCGTCTCCATCTGGATTCTCTGCTAGCCTGTGCTGATGCAATCGAATGTATGTTTTCATGTTTTCCATTATGATTAAACAGAACTGAACCAACATCTTTTTGAAAGTCCAACCAAATTTTTATTCATCGGGTCAACCAAATCAGTTAACCAGAAAGTTCCCCATTACATACACCAATGATTTACACTCATACACCAAGACAGAACAAGTTAAATTTGCACTGGTTGTCCCATGACAAACATTTCAGTTTTACCCTACTTTTAACCACATATAACCATACATCTTCACTTCCTCCTTCATTATGTTGACGTTTGGACGTTTACCGTTAAAGACCGCATCATTTCGATTCCTCCGTATCACCCAAATGGCTGCTTGCGTTACCAAAGAGACCGCTTTTTTCCATAGCTTCGAACCCCTATTTCTTTTGTGAATATTTGCCAAATCTTTCAATTCCAAGATAAAAACGGGTGAATCCTACACTAATACATTGTTGCAATTTAATAAAGCAAAGCCTAATCAATTATATGTAATGAATCAGATGTTGTTAGAAATATTTTGAAACTCTCAAGGAATCATTTGAGCACTGTTAATATATATATTGTTACAATTTGATCAAGCAAACCCTAAATAGATTACACGTAATGAATCAGATGTGATTGTAAAAAAAAATTATATGTTTTTGCTAATCCGGTTAATATTATACTAACTGTGGTATTATTTTTTTGAATTTATTGTGCCAAACATACATAAGCAAGCCAATAACTTTATATTCGTTTTATGTTCAAGTTCGTGTAGAGTTTGATCCATCAACCTAACCTACTAGGACGACATGTTTAACGCCCCAACTTAATAAAAGCTAAATTAAATCCCTTATGACACTATAATATAGCTCAATAATATCATAAAAATTGGCTAAAAGCTTAGCTTTCAACTCCATCTCCATATGTTCTTTCGAATAGTAAAATATGCAGATAGGAAAATCGAAGAACGGTCTTGTTATTGTTTTAAATGCATTTCGCCACCAAGGGTCCATAGCTCAGTGGTAGAGCATTTGACTGCAGATCAAGAGGTCACCGGTTCGAACCCGGTTGGGCCCTTTTTCAACTTTTTTTATCTTATTCGATGTTATTATCATTTCTGAATCAGTATTTTTTTTTTTTTGAAGGAAAAAAAGGATTTTTTTTTTTTAATTTTATACATTCCAATCATCAGTATTAAAAAAAAAAAATCAGTTTAATGTATGTTTTATTATTATTGTTTTTAATAAAAAAAATTTAATGTGTGAAGTAAGAGAAGCGGAAAAAATAAATTTTGGCTCACAGAATTGTTATACTAATTTTCTATATCAAATGGAAGTTGCATCATGGGCTTATGTCATAAGTTGCAAAAACCGAAGATAAATAAGGTATGCCTCACATGTATATTCACTTGTAAAAATTTGTTAGCGTTAGCGAAATAAGAGTATACTATATCCATCTAGATCTATGCCTGAATATTACATCTATTTATGGAATAAAATGACACATTTGAGTATTGGCACTTCAAATCACTGGATTTGCATTTTCCAATGACCGCTCGCCAAGAGGATTTCAGATCTCAACTGTCATGGATCCGGATCACCTCTCACCTGCCCTGTATCAGTCTCTAACTTCAACAAAGGCTGCACAAGCATGACGTCTTTCTTCATTTCTCGTTTTCTGATTCCGAAAAAGGACAGAGTTCTTGAAGTTACTTAGATCGGTCTGCCTTAAACAGACGGAATCAAGCCCTAAACGTTCAACAAACTTAGATCTCGTTTTTCACTAACCCAACTACAACCCGGAGTTTTCTTGACTCCTGATTCGATCATCTTCAACCTCAAGCTTCTTGCATCAGCCCATCGGCCTGATTGCGCATAAATACTCGATAAAACTACATAATGAGCTTGATTTCTCGGCTCTAATCTCACAAGATTATCTAATGCTAACTCTGCTAACTTCACATTACCATGCATTTGACACGCACCCAATAAACTACCCCAAACTCCACCATCAGGTTCCATTTGCATCGACTCAATTAACCGCAACGTTTCATCAAACAAACCCGCTCTTCCTAGCATATCCACCATGCAAGCATAGTGTTCCAACTTTGGCTCGATATTGTGTTTTTCTTTCATTAAGTTAAACACACGCTTGCCCTCTTTAACCAAACCCGCATGTCTACAAGCAGATAACAAGCTTAAGAATGACACAGGATCTATTTCCACAAGATTATCTTGCATACGTGAAAAGAAACCAAAGGCACAATCCACACTCCCGTTTAACGCGTATCCAGCCAGCATTACATTCCAAGAAACAGTATCTTTATCGTTAATTTCGTTAAAAACCGCCTCTGATAAATCAACACGCCCACATTTTGAATACATGTCGACTAGACTGTTCAAAATAATGGTATGGGAATGAAAACCCATACGGAATATGGAAGCGTGCAGAGATGTACCTTCTTTTATGGCTGCTAAATAAGCCACTGCAGGAAGTGTGTTCACAAATGTGACTAAACTCGGTCGAAAACCTTCGGATTTCATGCGTTGAAACATAGAAATGGATTCTTGAGCACACCCGTTTCGCGTATATGCTCCAATCATTACATTCCAAAGTACTTGATCTTGACTTTTGGTCAAACCAAACAATCGTTCAGCGGAGGAAAGGCTTCGGCTTTTGGAATACATGTCGATAAGAGCGTTATTCACATGACAATCTAATTCAAACCCGTGTTTCGTAACTAACGCGTGAACGCTGGCTCCGAGGTTAACATCGACTAAGTGAGCCAACGCTGAAAGCACACCGACAACGGTCCCAGGGTCCGGGCGCACTTCGGTCAACCGTAATCTACAAAACATCTTCATTGCAAGATTAGCCTCGCCAATTTGAGCATACCGATTAATTAACGCATTCCATGCGACCACCTCTTTGTGAAACATTCTGTCGAAAACAATCATCGCTGATGCGAAATCTTCGAATTTAGCATACATGGATACTAGCGAAGTTTCTATAGAGATATCGGAAACCATATCGTGTTTAATGGAATAACCATGCACACTCTTTCCTAGTTTCGTGACGCACAAATCTGCACACGCTGGAAGAACGCTAACTAGCGTTATGATACTCGGTTTAAAACCAGCGTACTGCATATCACTAAATAGAGAAATTGCTTCTTCGTGATAACCGGATTGTGCAAATGCTGCAATAACCGCAGACCAAGCCACCATATCTTTTCCAGATAGATTGTGAAATAATCGTTGAGCTTTTTCTAACTCACCGCACTTTGCATACATTGTTATAAGTGGAGTTGATACACGAATGTCGGAATCGAATTTGTTTTTCTTGACACAGTCATGAATCATTTTTCCTTTTAATAAATCTTTTGTTTCACCAGCTGCAGATAAAGCGCTCACAACTGATACAATATTAACATTTAGGTTATTGTTTTTCATCTGATCAAATAATTCCAGGACTTCATAGTGACACCCGTTAAGTGCGAATCCTGCCATTAGTGTACCCCATGAAACGTCGTCTGGTTCGTACATTGACTCAAATATCCTGTAAGCAATATCCATTCTTTTGCACTTGGAGTACACATCGATTAATCCGTTCAAAACCGTGTTTGGGAAATTTCTTCTAGTTACATACCCATGCACACACTTGCATAATCTAACACTTGATAACTTATGGATAGCCGGAAACAAATTTAGCAAGCTGACACTATTCGGCTCGACTCCACCACGCAGCTGCATACTACGAAAAAGCTCAATCGCCTGATCAAAATCCAAACTCTGCGATAACCCAGCAACCATCGCATTCCACACAACCACATCTCTGTCAGGCATTTTATCAAACACCTGGCGTGCGCGAACCAAATGCCCACATTTACAGTACAAATCAACAAGTCCAGTCCCAATAAAAACATCAGATTCCAACCCTCTTTTAGCAATATGTTCATGAAGCAAGACACCCTCCTCAATATCCAAATGCATAGTACAAGCTTTGAGTATAAAAGTGTAAGTATACTTATCCGGTTGTACGGTAAAAGAATCATTGGTTATCATTTTATTGTACATAATTATTGCTTCTTGAGGTTGTTTTGATCTTATGTGCGCCTTAATCATCGAATTCCACAACATAATACTTGGGTTTGGTGTGGCATTGAATACTAATCGAGCAAGATTGATTTTTTTGAACAAAGAGTATGATTCTATGAGGTGGGTGTTGATGAAAGTGTCTTGTGTGAAGCCTGAGGTTATTAATTGGGTGTGGGTTTGAAGAAGATGTGTTAGGGTTTTACAGGTTGAGATGAGGTTGATTAGATGGTGACGACTGTTTGAAGGATAGTTGTTGAATGCCCTGGAAAAGAAATAAAGTGCATGATGATGATGATTCAACATTTGGAAGAGTTGTCTCCGATTCATGCTTGTGATTATAGGTTCACGTAGGATGAATGAAACATATATAAATGACTCGATTAACAAACATAAAACTTGAGTGAGAGTGTTTTTGTACATTTACTAGCAGAATGACCCGCGCTACGCTAGGGGAACTCGGTTGGTATTGATTGAAAGAAAGTATCTAAGACGAAAAGTCATGATTCCAAAAAGAGTAAATTACAAAAATCGTCTTTTATGTATGTTATTTATTGCAAACTGTGTCATTTGTCGTCAATAATTACAGAAAACGTACTTTATGTTTACAAACCCTTACATGTTATGTCCTTTAGCCATAACTCAGTTAATTTTATGGTTAAATCTGATCAATTGGACCCCACATGAGGGTATCTTGGTCATTTTACCCTAAATATTAAAATAAATTGTCATAAAAAATAAAATTAATAAATAGTAAATATAAATCATCTTTAAAAAAGATTATGTATATACTGTATACATACATAATCTTTCTCTCTCTCTATATATATATATCACATTTCTATCCCCTCTCTCTATAACTTCTCTACCACCACCACCTACTCCCACCGTCTCCCACTACCTCCCCCACCGTCACCACCATCCACCTGCCACCTACCACAACCACCACCCCACCAGTTTCACGCTGGCGTTTGCTGACAACCATCCTTGTAACCAATGACGGCACTTGAAATCAACCACCATCACCACCATTCAAACCCAAACCTATATTTTACAAGCCCTAGAACACGACCCAACCCTAACAAACACTATCATTACACCCCAACAAAGATCAACCATTAAACCCCAAAAATACGAGAGTCTAGAGTGAGAAAGTACAGATTACCCTTTTTTTGAATGTCAAGTGTGGTATTTATACTTTTGAAGTAGTTGACGTGTCGAAAATGGTACTGGCCGGACCAGTCGTCTTCAAGCAGTTATTGGTGTGGGCCCCAAGTTAGTAATGGAAGATTCTCTTGGGCCGGATCAGAGAGGTGAGGTCTGACCAAGTGTCGGAGGACTTGGTCTGGAGGTGAATGTCCGAACGATGGACATAATCCGTATGCATTGGTTCAGTTCGGCGACTTGGACATTGTCTCATCAAGTCTCCCTAGTCTATGGTGTTGGAACCAACGTTATGGACTAAGTGTCCGACTCCAGGATTTATGGGGTCAACTCAGCGGTGGCTTTTGAATTTTTACCGTCATTTAACATAAATGACCGTCGGGTGACCTTTGAATCCCCCTACAGGATGTGACGTTTCGCATACGTCATCTGATGACGTGTCGTTGGCTGACTGGCTCGTTTAAGACAGTGATAGTTGTCTTCCTCTATCTTTCCAAGTATTATAAAAAGCATATCTTAGCACGGTGAGCCTTTATCAGTTTTACCTTTTACTTTCTTGCGTTTTATCTTCTCTTTTTTGGGTCCGACGAATAGTTATTATCGGAAGGGCCATTCACTTTTTTCGGTTCAGGTTTATATTCTTTTCCCTCTAATATGGCAAACAAAATCAATCTGAGTACGAGTTATAACCTGCTTACTATGGAGAAATTTGAGGAAGTTTTGGAGATGTATCGAATCCTTAAGGATCTCAATCTTGTGCTGCCCAAGTTGGATGAACCAATTTATCCCTTTAGGACTGAGAAAATTTCTTTATGCACCAAAGTTTTTCAGTATTGTAACTATCGGATCCCGTTTACCATCTTCTTAACGAGGGTCCTTACTTTCTATAAAGTCCATATATCGTAAGTGAACCCTTTTGGCCTTGCGAAGATTAGCCATTTTGAGTTGTCTTATTGTTCCTTAAATGCAATCCCAGACCTAGATGTGTTCCGGTCTTTCTATAAACTCACTCGATCCGGTGACCGGTACACTTTCAATGTCACACCCCAACAGATGGCGAAAACGTCGAGGCGAGACGTCATAGATTGCTCAAAGACTTCATAACTCTAAATTGTGACAAATATTTAAAATTCTAAATCCATTTCATCTCATCAATTTAAACGATACATTGTTTCTCAAAAAGGAATACAACATCTTGAAAGTAAACATGACTAAATATCGAAATACATAAATAAAATTTGGGTGAGTTTCTAATTCCACCCTAAGTTGTTTTCTTGTGGCACCATCATACATTTCCTGCAACATGTAATAAGTATCCATCAACACAAATAATGTCGGTAAGCAAACTAGTTTTGTCTACATAGCATATAAAAGATTGGTTATTAAATCCACATGTTGAAGTATACTAATCATGTTACATACTAGCATGCATAACTAAACATCAATCCAAAGTTTACACTAGTGTAATCTTATCACTAAAGTGAATAAGATCGTGAGTGTCACCAAAGTAACAAGACCGTAAAGTATAACTTAACAATGACCACAAACGGGCAGTGTGCTAATCCTATAGCGCTATACATGTTAAGGGAGGCTTGCCAGGTTAATTATATAATAATAACCAAGAAATGTCAAGCATGGAAACACAATAAGCATATCAATTTAAGCATGTATATGGATTGAGTGTTTGCATAAGATTGTTTGTATGTGTATGTATGTGAATTTAGTATGTTTACATGTTACAACCCAAATAGTGATCTAAAGCGGAAAATGGGTCAAGTATACTCACGGTTTACGAAGATAAGTTTCACAAATGCGAGTGAGCGGTTTAAGAGGATGGAATCACCAATTACCCTAAAATGGATAAACACAGGTGTCCGAGTTTGATGAGTTGGAGGTTGGAAAGTAAACGTGAATTATATGTGTATGAAAGTACATAAAACATACCTTGTTTTGGACACTTAAGTTGGACACTATTGTTAATTGTGTTTTTCATGGTTGCTAAGTCACCCATTAGAAGTCCAACCTAAGGAATCTGAAACTAAGATATTTTCCACCTTAACACATAACATTCAACCATGAGTTTGGTTGATATTATGGTTCGGTTTTGGAGATTTATATTATGTATATATTATTATGTAATAGTCATATATTAGTCTAGCCATGTATTGTTAAGCATAGGTTGGATAAATCCATTAACCTTAAGATTTCACCAATGCACAATTCATTCCATGGAGGATTCAGATGGTCATGAATATAAGTATGAATACCTAAACAACAATCTAATATGCTAAGTAACCAAGTGAGTGTTAACCAAGACGAGTGCTTCCAATATTGTATCATTGGGGACTTTGTGTGGTTTCATCACTTTCCTGGCTTGAAGATTACTTAGAGTCTAGTATGAGGAGGCATATGAGCCTCATGTTTTCTGGAATAAACCTTAGCACAAGTCCCTCAATATAGAGATTAGTTGGTGACTTGGTTTGGTGTCAAAAAGTGTCAAGAAAACAAGGTAAAGTAAGAAGTTTAAAAAGTTAAACAAAATCCTCACTTGGACCTCAAAAATGGTGACATACCAACTTAGTTTACCTTGGTAAACATGTGGTAATGCTCTTAGAGGTTATCCAAGGAAGAGTTAGCCTTCTTAAATCTCATCAAACAATGTGGTCTGGCTGGGCCAAACTAGGATAAGAAACATTGTATGTATCCCCCCTTTAAAATCTTGATAATAGCCTAACAACCAAATATGGGGTTTCCAAGGACTTAGTTTGTTAAAGTCAGTCAGATTTAAACCAAACAAGTCCAAATATCTAGCAATAGGCTAGTAGCCAACGCTAATTATCTGAATAAATTATTGGGTAGTGTTGAAATTGTTAGCCTCAGTTTTGCTCATAAATGGATGCTAATATTGAAGGAGTATGGATCATAAAATGAAATTATATTGATCAAAACCCTTGACATATATATACCTATTGGTTGGAAGTGATTACTGTGGATTCCTTCTAAATTGTTTCATGGCATGGAAATAGTTGCTTCATTATGTAAATATACGAGGTGACGCTACCCGCGCGTTGCGGCGGGAGTTGATTACCAAATAATTCTAATTCTCTTTTCTTGTATGGGTCCTTGAGGTTTGAAAAAAAATCATTTTCGTTCAAATCATTAACTCCTTCCAAAAATAACAATTAACTTAGGGGTAATTTGGTCAGATAACATATATTTCTTTTTACCATTTTCATCCATAAACCCTTTTTCTCAAAAATTAACATAATTCAATTCTAAGAAGCTAACATAATTCAATTCCAAAAAAGACATAATCTTACGCATCATCTTTTCTAGTAATTAGGTTAAGCTTGTTAATTCGTTCCTTATTAAAACATATGACTCAAATAAGAATTTTAGAAATAGAGGCTATTCCATACCTATTAATTGCATAATGACTCAAACATATGACTCAAATATGAATTTTAGAAATAGAGGCTATACCGAGATTCAGAAAGGTGAGAGTGTGATTGCATCGGTGGTGGTTACGGTTACAATGGGGATACACCAAATGAAACCGCCACAAACATCCAACTACTGGCGTGGCTTCATCACACTTACCGACCTAACCGAGGCGTCTCCTCCCATCACTGTTTCCCGCCGTTTGACATATTTTCATCACTCTATATAACCATCGCCACAACCACAAAATCCACCGCTCATGTGAAATTTTGTTCTCCTTTCACGCGTAAAGGACCCCGAATGCATTTTTTGGCTTTCTCCCCTCAATATGTTAGACCCTAAATCATATTTGACAAAAAGTCGCAGCGGAAACACTAACCATAAAATTACTTGCATTATAAATACCTCAACTTATTTAAACTTTTAACTTTAACTTAATTCTTAATAAAAATCTGTCATTCTCTTATTTGTTAACTAAAAACATAACTTGCAATTACTACATTTTACATTCAACGTCCCCGTACAATCTCTGTTGTGACTCGGTCTTCGAACCCTAATCCTTAGGATAGTCGCTCATTATCCGTACAACCTGTAACACCTCGAAAATTTCGGGTTTAATATTAAATCGACACGTGTCATGTAAGACAAAACGCGTTGAAAACCCGGATTTAATAAAGATGTTTGGGTAGGATTTAAAGCGGCGTCATGTTAAATCGTTACCTCTGAACGACCTTATTTTGATCCCAAGACCCAATTAAATATTACACACACCTATGATGCTCTCAATTCAGTGAATTATTGTCATTGATAGGATTCCAAATGCAAGGTAGGATCCTACGAAGAAATGAATGATAAACCGTCATTTTCGGGTCTTGTTTTTGGATTGAAAGGAAACAATACTTCATGGTGGGGTTTAGAACAATACAAAGGCATTCTTAGAGACCCTCAATTGACAAATTATTGTTCCAAAATCGTGCAAGTGGGTTATATGGTCAAAACTTCAACAAACAACAACAAACAAAAATTTTGATCTGCGAAGGCGTCGCGTGACGCGACGGCCCCTCGCGCGACGCGAGGGGTGCCCAGCGACAGCAGACCTGCTGTTGGCTGTTGTGTGCGAATGTGACCTCCTTGGCCGGTTTTTCTTGCACATACATGGCCCCTAGACATCCCTACACTCAACTTACAAGTGTTGATCAATTGTGGATGGCACTAGACTTGGTTGTCACCTTGTTGTGGTGTTTGAAACTAGTATATAAAGGGCCATTCATTCACAATCATTCCCCACATCATTTGCAAACATCCTGATCACTTTGGGGAGCTTGCAAGCAGATAAAAGGCATTCCTAATCATCCTTCATCACCTTGTAAGTTACTAAACCCTTCTAAATTCAGTTTATACTTTAAATTAGCTTAAAAAGTCAAATATCGTGCTTAACGGTTGACTTCGTGATTAGTTAACGATAGCTCAGTGTTATGTCAAATTAAAAGTACCGTTAGATAGGTAATTATATGGGTATTAAACCCTTATAAGGGCAAGTACCAAATCCAGACCTAACTAGGTCGTTTGTCGGGTCAAACGTTGACCGAAAAAGTCAACAGAATTACAAAATGCGATTTAATGCACGACTAGCGATCCGCGAGGCGTGCAACCTGTTTTAAACTTAATATAACTTGGAAATAAGTATAAAAACTTGTCTACGCTTGCCCGACTCGACAAATTTCTGTTTAAACCCGGTTCGGAACCGAAAGGCGCAAAACTTTGACTTTTGCGTTGACTTCGGTTCTGACCCGTTTTAGTTTGAATTAGACATGCCTTAAAGTCTCATTAGGGATGGGTTACATGCTAGTATAAGTCTCTGTACTTGTTTCATTGATTATCCGATGCATGCACACGTTTCCGTTAATCGCTTAAATTGGACCATAACGCCCTTATGACCATACAACGAGTATTTTGAAAATGTGGAAGTACTAAAATCTTAGTTACTGATTATTTAGCATGTACGTAAATTTTCACGTCAATCGGAGGTCTAGATTAGGAGATATGCACATTGGCATAAATAATAAACTTTTTATTAATTAAACGGCACGATTAGCGCATAGCCTATCTAAACCCGATTTTCGGTACCAAAACTTTTACCCGCTGATGTTAAATAATATTTTAGGATTTTTGAAGATTTTTAATTATTTTTAAGCTGGTCTTAAGCTAGGCTTATCGCATTGATTCGGTTAATACCGAATATGCCCTTTTAGGCCATAAAACGAGTTTTACGAATCCGATTGATACCAATCCAATTGCCACTGATCTAAAATAATAAATATAGTATTTTGAACCTGTTTTGCTGATCAGAAAACTCAGATTGGTATTTTAACCCGTGCGTCGCTTAAAACGGCTTTATACGCGTATTAAACGCGTAGTTTAGTATTAAAACCATTTTGCCACGTAAGACTTAATACCATTAGACATAACCTGTTAAGTTAAGATGTTTTTCTGATTTAATCAGACCCGTATCTCAGAAGTACTATAAATCCCTTTTATGGTCGTTAAAATGACCAAAATACCCCTACGGGGCATAATTAGGGAATAAACTCGTTATGGGCATTATGGAAGATATCATACTGATATCACCACATATTTAAAGCGTATTAACTTAGAAAACCTGTTCGTGACCCTTTCGGTTACCCGTTATGCATTTTTCGCGTTCGGTTCGGCTTATGTAACTAGTTTGCATAAACTAGCCGAAACGGGTCAAACGATATTATTTTTATCTCAAAATCCAGAATGTGAATAGTAAACCCATATTAAACAAGTCTTCAAACTTGTCGGGTCTAAATCACATTCTATCCGGTCTTCGCTTAATCGTGCGTACGAACCGTATCATTAAAACTGACCGGTCTAAGCTTAAGCTTAATCAAAGGCCGTTAGTATTCTAATAGGTTATATTAAACCTTCGTTCCAGATTAGGAGAACCAGTAAAAGCTATCTGCAATTTATTCGATTAAGGATTTATACTTGCAAAGGTAAATACTTTTAACTTATTTTCCCTATACGGGCTTGGGGTACGGTATATAAAATACCGCTTGGTCCAGCATTGAATTTTTAATCGAATAGAGGTTAAATCATTGATATGCTCTGTTTTGAAATGTTTTGTTTGCTTAAAGCCTTTGGGGGGTTAATGACCATGTCCCGGATATCCCTGGCATCATCTTACGAGATGGCCACGACCTTAGCACTCAGGTGTAGGCGTACACCTGTCAGTGTCTCATTATATAAAGTGGTGTGTCTATTGATCTTTAATCCAGTTTAAGGACCGGACTACTGAACGCATAAGAAACATGTAATTCGTTTACAAGTTTATATATATTTACATAATTATCCCAAGTTATAAAATATTATTTGTGCTTTGTGCCTTAAATGCATTTTCTTAAACTCTTTTCAAAATGAGTCGGTTGATTGTATTTACCAGTGTAAACTGACGTATTTTTCTTAAAAAGGTTAAGTGCAGGTACTACGCGAAATAGGCTGGCCTGTCTCCTAGCATCCACATTAAGTCTCGCCAGCTTGGATGTCATAAACTGTTGAACATTTGTTTTCCTTTTATTTGGATCTACCTGTGGATTATATTCGACTAATTGTAATACTTAATATTACAATATCGGTTGGTTGAATTAAATCTATACTTTGCTTCCGCTGTGCATTTAAATATTGTGTTGTTTGACTATTATGTTGCCAACCACGTCACGATACTCCCCTACCGGGCCCACCGGTGACACGTGGAAAATCGGGGTGTGACAGGTTGGTATCAGAGCCAACTCTGAGTGAATTAAACACTAGCCTTTTGTGTTTAATCTCAGTTACACAATTGCACATATTTAAACTTTCGAGTCTAGACTTATAACATAGGACAAATTCCACTTTATTCGGTTTTTGTTGTCCTTTAAAACTTTATATTTTTGTTATTGTTATCTTATGTTTTATTGACAGGAATAACAAAGATGCCTCCGAGATTTTTACGTATGCGAGGACGAGGAGGAAAGGGGCCGACCACCGCCCCCAACGACCATGAAGCTGGGCCGTCAAATACACGAGCTCCTACATCTGCCGAGAGTGACGGTACTCGGCGGAACCAGAGAGGTCTCTTTCAACCGGCAAGACGGTCGGTTTCAAACAGCTCTACGACTCCCGCTCAAGACTCATACGGGCCACAATCAGAAAATGAGCCTAGAGACCCCCACCATTCGCACATACCGTTACAGCGATCTATGTCGCACCGCCCTTTTGGAGACCCCACTCCAATCTTTCAAGGCCAGTTTAACCCGACGGATTATATACAAGAACCAGTGGGTTTTAACCCATTGGGGCCGGAGGACCATTTTTCTGGAGGAAACGATATGGATGAGGAAGACGACCCCGAAGAACCCGCATCAGGAACTCCCAACCACCCAATCGAGGTCTCGGATAGTTCCATCTACCAAGGACCACCCTATAATGGTCCAGATAGCTTCCAGGCTATCTTTACTCGGCACGAATGGTATTATACACCTTCTCACCATTCATCGCCGCATGAGCAGCATCAGCCTCACTACTCATCGCCGCACGAGCAGCATCAGCCTCACTATTCATCGCCGCATGAGCAGCATCAGCCTCACTATTCTTCGCCGCATGAGCAGCAACAGCAGCATCATCAAGATTCCTCTGGGAATCACCAGTTTGTGGCAGTTACGCCACCGCCTCCACCGCCAGCAGTTCAGCCGGCGCCTCCACAGCCGCAAAGACATAGGAGATCCGGAGCCCGGATGTCCACACGAAGAGAAGAGTTTCACTTTAACTCTCCTCTACAATCAAGTGGCAGAAATTATCAGCCGGATCAAGAAGCTCCACAGTTAGGTGGACCATCAAACCTCGTCGCGCAGCAACCGCCACCAATAGGTTTTGATAACCAGATACCGGCATACACGGGTCCTTCGATGTACAACCTGTTTGAGCCACCGACTCAACCTAACCTCGGATACGCTGAAGCCGACCCGTATATGGTAGCAGCAAATTACAACGCCCTTAACCAGGAGGGACCGTATGGAGGTCCTTGGGGAGTAGGCTACCCAGCACAAGGATACCAGATGCCTACACAACCCCCGTACTACCAACAACCCCCGCCGTCTCTGCAGATGTCGCCACCACTGCATCAGGAAATCCTACAAAGTATTAGAGAGGTGCGGCATGAGGCACGGGAAGACCGAAGGCGTAACCAGGGGATGTTTAAGACCTTGACGAACTTAATCAAGGGAAAGAGCAAGAAGGATCAGTAAATCCTTTATGTGTGTATGTCTACTTTAAAAATTAAGTCCCTGCGTGGACATTTATGTGTGTATGTAGTCCCTGCGTGGACATTTATCTTTGTACCTAGTCCCTGCGTGGACATCCATTTAAGTAATCAGTCCCTGCGAGGACTTGTGTTTTAAATTTAACCCCTGCGCGGGTAAGTATTTGTTTGACCCCTACGTGGGAAATAGTTGTGTGAAAAGACCCGTTTAGGGCAATATGTAACCTATGTATAATTAATGGAATGCTGGTTTTATAAATTTCATGTTTGCCATTATGAGCATATAAAAATTTATAAATGAAATAAATAAATTAAAACCATTCCTTTTAAATTAATCTGCCTATGAAATTTAGTTAATTAAGGATCTTAAAGTGTGAAACCTAGCCACGTGTCAAATATAAGACCGGGCCAAAATGGTAAGACCTGTTTAAAAGATTCAATTCCCTGTTAACATCTTAAAACATGTTAACACTCCTGGCAGAAGTGATTCGATAAAATCACATACGTCTTTTTATAAAGGAATTCTTTAGAAGATTCCTAACCTAGTTTAATGATCTCTGAATCCTGGGTTTATATTATCAACTAAGATGATCATATTTTAACCATACGTGGTAATATAATGCCTACGGGCCCTGCTCATTTCAATAAGAGCCAAAAGACAGTGGTAGCTTTGACTCCCTGTCTAATAAAGGTAATGAACTTTGTTCAAACCTTCATGCTTTGATTCTCTGAAATCCTAGCTTATAATCTATATTGTCCTTGTGACTAGGCCTTATGTGCTAAGAAAACTGTTATTGTTTTATAATTAGGATAAATTATATTAGAAATCCTAAATTTATGTGAGTAATAAATTAACCATATTTGGTCTACGTTTACCACGGTTAACAAATTGCCATAAAAGACAATTTAATAATAAACTCATCAATAAATTGTTGTCGATATGTGACAGTGCTAGATACATGGCAGACTCAAATGAGGTCAACAGTCACCCAGGGATAGTGAATGAAAATGCCCAAGTTAACGTAGCAGGTCCAGAGTTGCAAGCTATGATAAATAATGCGGTTAATATAGCTATGGGTAGACAGCACCATGGATCGAGTGGTACCCATACGAGGACCCATTCTGCATCACACACTAGAACACCCTCCAGAACCCACACTGCTCACAACAGTAATTCTCACCACTCCTCGAATCAAAGGAGTAATCCATCCCAAAGAGCAGTACATCACCAAGAACCTCGTAATAGGGGTTGCACCTATAAATACTTCGTGTCATGCAAACCCAGAGACTTCAATGGGGAAAAAGGAGCTGTTGATTGCATGACGTGGATGGATGAAATGGATACTGTGGTGGACATTAGTGGTTGCCATAATCGGGATATTGTGAAGTTTGTCTCACAGTCTTTCAAAGGAGAAGCCTTAGCCTGGTGGAGATCTTTGATCCAGGCCACAGGGAAAGTTCCGTTATACAACATGACATGGGAAGAGTTCATGGCACTAATCAAAGAAAATTTCTGCCCTCAACACGAGGTTGAGAGAATTGAATCTGATTTCATAGCACTGGTCATGAAGAACCTGGACTGTCAGGCCTACCTTACCACTTTCAATACTTTATCAAGGTTGGTCCCTTATTTGGTGACTCCGGAGCCTAAACGTATAGCTCGTTTTATCGGGGGTTTGGAACCAGAGATCAAAGCTAGTGTAAAGGCCTCCAGACCAACCACTTTTCGGTCAGTAACGGACATATCGTTATCTCTGACCTCAGATGCTGTCAGACTGAGGTCGCTGAGGAAAACTGATACGGAGAAAAGAAAGCGTGAGGATAACAACTCACGACGCTCAGATAAGAAGCAGAAGGGAAACAATGACTTTAAGAAGGGGTCAGGATTCAAGAAAGATGGTCAGCAGTCGGGTGAAAAACCCAGATGTAAAATTTGCAGAAAGTACCATTTTGGAAAGTGCAGACTTGACTCAAAATCCCAATACCAGCCAAGGCCTTGTGGGATTTGCAAGTCTACGGAACATAAGACCCTGGAGTGCAAGAAAATAAAGGATGCAACGTGTTATAGTTGCAATGAAAAGGGGCATATCAAGTCCAACTGCCCAAAATTTGCAAAGAAGAATGAAGATGGGAAGAAGACCAATGCGAGGGTCTTCAGAATGGATGCTAAGGAAGCCATCAAGGATGATAATGTGATAACAGGTACCTTTCTCGTAAATGATGTTTATGCGAGAGTGTTATTTGATTCGGGCGCTGATAAGTCGTTTGTAGATGATAAGTTTTGTGAATTGTTGAAACTGCCTGTTAGAACTTTAAGTGTGAATTATGAGGTGGAACTAGCAGATGGCACTTTAGAAACCGCTTCAACCTTATTAGATGGATGTTTCATATCCATTAAGAATCACTCTTTTCCTTTGTCCCTACTTCCTTTCAAACTAGCCGGATTCGACATAGTCTTGGGTATGGACTGGTTATCTCATAACCAGGCCCAGATTATTTGCAATAAGAAGCAAGTGAGGATCAAGACTTCGTCTGGTGAATCACTTACTATCCAGGGAGATACCCAGTATGGGCTGCCCGAGAAAATGTCTTTACTCAAAGACTCAAAGTGTTTGAAGAAGGGTTGTGTCATCTACATGGCACAGGTGATTATTGATGAGCCGAAACCCAAGATTGGAGAAATCCCAGTTATTTCTGAATACCCCGAAGTATTTCCTGAAGAACTACCTGGTTTGCCACCAGATAGACAAGTGGAATTCAGAATCGACATTATTCATGGATCAGCACCAGTTGCAAGGGCGCCTTATAGGTTGGCACCAACAGAGATGAAGGAATTGAGAACGCAGCTAGATGATTTGCTAGCCAAAGGTTTCATCAAACCTAGTTCGTCCCCTTGGGGAGCACCAGTTTTATTTGTCAAAAAGAAGGATGGATCGATGCGTCTGTGCATCGACTATCGCGAGCTTAATAAGGTTACCATCAAGAATAGGTATCCTTTGCCCAGAATCGACGATCTGTTCGATCAACTTCAAGGGGCAAGTTTCTTCTCGAAGATTGACTTAAGGTCAGGCTACCATCAATTGAAGGTTAGAGATGAAGATGTGCACAAAACAGCATTTAGGACTCGTTATGGTCATTACGAGTTCCTAGTGATGCCTTTTGGGCTCACAAATGCACCAGCCGCGTTCATGGATCTCATGAATCGTGTTTGCAAGCCGCACTTAGACAAATTCGTCATCGTCTTCATCGACGACATTCTCATCTACTCAAAGAACCAAGCTGACCATGAGAAGCATCTTCGATGCATACTGGATTTACTTCATAAAGAGAAGCTCTATGCCAAGTTCTCAAAATGTGAATTCTGGCTTCGAGCAGTCCAATTTCTTGGACATGTTGTTAGTGAGCGTGGTATCCAAGTAGATCCCGCTAAGGTGGAAGCTGTCATGAATTGGCACGAGCCAAAGACGCCTACAGAAATACGTAGCTTTCTAGGTTTGGCAGGATACTATAGGCGATTCATAGAAAACTTTTCAAGGATTGCTGCACCCCTGACTTCGCTGACACGTAAGAAGATTAAGTTTGACTGGGGTCCTAAGCAGCAGGAATCCTTCGAAATTCTGAAACAAAAGTTGAGCAATGCTCCAGTACTGACATTGCCTAATGGAATAGAGGAGTTTGTAGTTTATTGTGATGCATCACACACCGGGATGGGGTGTGTGCTTATGCAGAAAGGCAAAGTCATTGCCTATGCTTCACGTCAGTTAAAGGTGCACGAAAAGAATTACACCACCCACGACTTGGAGTTGGGTGCCGTTGTATTCGCACTAAAACTGTGGAGGCACTACTTATATGGAATCAAATGTGTGATCTATTCTGATCACAAGAGCCTTCAACATCTGTTCAACCAGAAGGACTTGAACATGAGGCAACGTCGTTGGATGGAAACTCTTAATGATTACGATTGTGAAATAAGATACCATCCCGGCAAAGCGAATGTAGTCGCTGATGCCTTGAGTCGGAAGGAGAGGGTGAAACCCATCCGAATCAATGCCAAGAGCATGGAAATAAAGAACAGTTTGATGGAAAGGTTGTTAGCTGCACAGAAGGAAGCTGTGTTGGAAGCTAACTATCCTAACGAAAAGCTAGGAGTCACTGAGGAGCAGCTATCTCTTAGTAAGGATGGAATTCTTAGATTGAATGGACGAATATGGGTTCCAATTTATGGAGGACTCCGAGATGTTATCCTCCAGGAAGCCCACAGCTCTAAATATTCTGTTCATCCAGGAGCTGATAAAATGTACCATGATCTTAGAGCAAATTATTGGTGGATAGGCTTGAAGAAGTCTGTAGCTACCTATGTAGCTAAATGCTTGACGTGTGCGCAAGTCAAGGCAGAACATCAAAAACCGTCAGGATTGCTACAACAGCCTGAACTTCCTACTTGGAAGTGGGAAATGGTAACTATGGATTTTATCACCAAGTTACCCAAAACCAGGAAAGGAAATGACACCATCTGGGTGATAGTTGACCGACTGACTAAGTCAGCACATTTCCTACCCATTAAGGAGACCTACAGCTCCGATATGTTAGCCCAACTGTACGTTGATAAGATTGTAGCCTTACACGGCATACCTGTAGCTATTATCTCTGACCGGGATACTAGGTACACGTCACACTTTTGGAAGAGTTTCCAACAATCTTTGGGCACACGTTTGAACTTTAGTACGGCTTACCATCCACAGACTGACGGTCAGAGTGAGCGTACTATTCAAACGTTAGAAGACATGCTACGTGCATGTGCGATCGATTTGGGAGGTAGCTGGGATAAGAACCTGCCATTAATCGAATTCTCCTACAACAATAGCTACCATACCAGCATCAAGGCTGCGCCTTTTGAGGCATTATACGGTAGAAAGTGTAGATCACCAGTTTGTTGGGCGGAAGTTGGGGAAGTCCAATTATCAGGACCAGAGATCGTGTTCGAAACGACGGACAAGATTGTCCAGATTCGAAACAATCTCCAAGCTGCCCGGAATAGGCAGAAGATTTATGCTGATCCAAATCGTAAGGATTTTCACTTCGAAGTAGGTGAAAAAGTTCTACTTAAAGTGTCACCCTGGAAGGGAGTGATGCGATTTGGTAAGAAGGGCAAACTAAGCCCGAGATACATAGGACCTTTCGAGGTTATCGAACGTGTCGGGTCAGTTGCCTACAAGTTGAACTTACCAGAAGAGCTCAGTGGAATTCACAATGTGTTCCACATCTGCAATCTAAAGAAGTGTTCTGCTGATGATTCACATGTCATGCCACATACAGATGTGCAAATAGATAAGAGCTTAACGTTTGTAGAAAAACCTTTGTCGATTGAAGATCGACAGGTAAGGAAGCTTCGAAGAAAACACATACCTTTCGTAAAGGTCAAATGGGATGCCCGAAGAGGTCCCGAGTATACGTGGGAGTTGGAATCCACCATGAAAGAAAAGTACCCTTACTTGTTTCAGTAAATCTCGGGTCGAGATTTATTTTAAGGGGGTGAGGATGTAACACCTCGAAAATTTCGGGTTTAATATTAAATCGACACGTGTCATGTAAGACAAAACGCGTTGAAAACCCGGATTTAATAAAGATGTTTGGGTAGGATTTAAAGCGGCGTCATGTTAAATCGTTACCTCTGAACGACCTTATTTTGATCCCAAGACCCAATTAAATATTACACACACCTATGATGCTCTCAATTCAGTGAATTATTGTCATTGATAGGATTCCAAATGCAAGGTAGGATCCTACGAAGAAATGAATGATAAACCGTCATTTTCGGGTCTTGTTTTTGGATTGAAAGGAAACAATACTTCATGGTGGGGTTTAGAACAATACAAAGGCATTCTTAGAGACCCTCAATTGACAAATTATTGTTCCAAAATCGTGCAAGTGGGTTATATGGTCAAAACTTCAACAAACAACAACAAACAAAAATTTTGATCTGCGAAGGCGGCGCGTGACGTGACGGCCCCTCGCGCGACGCGAGGGGTGCCCAGCGACAGCAGACCTGCTGTTGGCTGTTGTGTGCGAATGTGACCTCCTTGGCCGGTTTTTCTTGCACATACATGGCCCCTAGACATCCCTACACTCAACTTACAAGTGTTGATCAATTGTGGATGGCACTAGACTTGGTTGTCACCTTGTTGTGGTGTTTGAAACTAGTATATAAAGGGCCATTCATTCACAATCATTCCCCACATCATTTGCAAACATCCTGATCACTTTGGGGAGCTTGCAAGCAGATAAAAGGCATTCCTAATCATCCTTCATCACCTTGTAAGTTACTAAACCCTTCTAAATTCAGTTTATACTTTAAATTAGCTTAAAAAGTCAAATATCGTGCTTAACGGTTGACTTCGTGATTAGTTAACGATAGCTCAGTGTTATGTCAAATTAAAAGTACCGTTAGATAGGTAATTATATGGGTATTAAACCCTTATAAGGGCAAGTACCAAATCCAGACCTAACTAGGTCGTTTGTCGGGTCAAACGTTGACCGAAAAAGTCAACAGAATTACAAAATGCGATTTAATGCACGACTAGCGATCCGCGAGGCGTGCAACCTGTTTTAAACTTAATATAACTTGGAAATAAGTATAAAAACTTGTCTACGCTTGCCCGACTCGACAAATTTCTGTTTAAACCCGGTTCGGAACCGAAAGGCGCAAAACTTTGACTTTTGCGTTGACTTCGGTTCTGACCCGTTTTAGTTTGAATTAGACATGCCTTAAAGTCTCATTAGGGATGGGTTACATGCTAGTATAAGTCTCTGTACTTGTTTCATTGATTATCCGATGCATGCACACGTTTCCGTTAATCGCTTAAATTGGACCATAACGCCCTTATGACCATACAACGAGTATTTTGAAAATGTGGAAGTACTAAAATCTTAGTTACTGATTATTTAGCATGTACGTAAATTTTCACGTCAATCGGAGGTCTAGATTAGGAGATATGCGCATTGGCATAAATAATAAACTTTTTATTAATTAAACGGCACGATTAGCGCATAGCCTATCTAAACCCGATTTTCGGTACCAAAACTTTTACCCGCTGATGTTAAATAATATTTTAGGATTTTTGAAGATTTTTAATTATTTTTAAGCTGGTCTTAAGCTAGGCTTATCGCATTGATTCGGTTAATACCGAATATGCCCTTTTAGGCCATAAAACGAGTTTTACGAATCCGATTGATACCAATCCAATTGCCACTGATCTAAAATAATAAATATAGTATTTTGAACCTGTTTTGCTGATCAGAAAACTCAGATTGGTATTTTAACCCGTGCGTCGCTTAAAACGGCTTTATACGCGTATTAAACGCGTAGTTTAGTATTAAAACCATTTTGCCACGTAAGACTTAATACCATTAGACATAACCTGTTAAGTTAAGATGTTTTTCTGATTTAATCAGACCCGTATCTCAGAAGTACTATAAATCCCTTTTATGGTCGTTAAAATGACCAAAATACCCCTACGGGGCATAATTAGGGAATAAACTCGTTATGGGCATTATGGAAGATATCATACTGATATCACCACATATTTAAAGCGTATTAACTTAGAAAACCTGTTCGTGACCCTTTCGGTTACCCGTTATGCATTTTTCGCGTTCGGTTCGGCTTATGTAACTAGTTTGCATAAACTAGCCGAAACGGGTCAAACGATATTATTTTTATCTCAAAATCCAGAATGTGAATAGTAAACCCATATTAAACAAGTCTTCAAACTTGTCGGGTCTAAATCACATTCTATCCGGTCTTCGCTTAATCGTGCGTACGAACCGTATCATTAAAACTGACCGGTCTAAGCTTAAGCTTAATCAAAGGCCGTTAGTATTCTAATAGGTTATATTAAACCTTCGTTCCAGATTAGGAGAACCAGTAAAAGCTATCTGCAATTTATTCGATTAAGGATTTATACTTGCAAAGGTAAATACTTTTAACTTATTTTCCCTATACGGGCTTGGGGTACGGTATATAAAATACCGCTTGGTCCAGCATTGAATTTTTAATCGAATAGAGGTTAAATCATTGATATGCTCTGTTTTGAAATGTTTTGTTTGCTTAAAGCCTTTGGGGGGTTAATGACCATGTCCCGGATATCCCTGGCATCATCTTACGAGATGGCCACGACCTTAGCACTCAGGTGTAGGCGTACACCTGTCAGTGTCTCATTATATAAAGTGGTGTGTCTATTGATCTTTAATCCAGTTTAAGGACCGGACTACTGAACGCATAAGAAACATGTAATTCGTTTACAAGTTTATATATATTTACATAATTATCCCAAGTTATAAAATATTATTTGTGCTTTGTGCCTTAAATGCATTTTCTTAAACTCTTTTCAAAATGAGTCGGTTGATTGTATTTACCAGTGTAAACTGACGTATTTTTCTTAAAAAGGTTAAGTGCAGGTACTACGCGAAATAGGCTGGCCTGTCTCCTAGCATCCACATTAAGTCTCGCCAGCTTGGATGTCATAAACTGTTGAACATTTGTTTTCCTTTTATTTGGATCTACCTGTGGATTATATTCGACTAATTGTAATACTTAATATTACAATATCGGTTGGTTGAATTAAATCTATACTTTGCTTCCGCTGTGCATTTAAATATTGTGTTGTTTGACTATTATGTTGCCAACCACGTCACGATACTCCCCTACCGGGCCCACCGGTGACACGTGGAAAATCGGGGTGTGACACAACCTGCATTCACCACATACATTCATAACATTAGTACACATTAAAGAAACAAAGTACATTCGCGTACACTTTACACTTCGTCATCTTTTAAGCTTTAAACATTTCATCTGCATATCCATTTTCTGGTGAGGCTTCAATAATGTACCTGCATTACCTTTCATTCTCGAGGTATACCATTAATAACATTAACACTCAACGTGTCTATTCCATACATACATACGTACTTACATACATACATACATTCACACATACACATCTGCATACGTGCATATCTTCCCTACAACTTCACATACATGCATACACTCATACATGTCCTTATACATACATACATACACAACTACATACATACATACATTCACACATACACATCTGCATACGTGCATACCTTTCCTACAACTTCACTTACATGTATACATTCATACATATCTTAATACATACATACATACACATCTACATGCGTACTAGATCTTGCATACTTCTTACATACTCATACGTTATTTACATGGGACTTAGACTTTGATTTATAGCTCATAAGCATCTAATGATCGATCAAAATCACGTTTAGAAAGTCCGTCGTAGTCCACGGGTAACAAACCGAAGCCTACGATGCATAAAACAACTTAAGTAGCAAATTTCATGTCTTTGGACATGGGGAGATGCATATGACCATCCGATAATAGACTTACTTATAAACAAGCTCCATCCGTTACATGCTTACATAATCATGTCTACACATATTTACTTACATCCAATTCTTGATTAACCTACTCGCATTCGATCATCATACTCATATATTAATTATATGGTGCTTAGACTTGAGTTTATAACCCAAAAATATTAGTTAAGAGGAGTTTATAACGTATCTATTTATGCCCGAAGGTCAAAAAATAACAAAACAATCAACTTTTTGCAAAACTGCCGCCGTAAGCTACGGCTCAGCCGTAGCTTACGATTCAGTTGTTTGGACCAAACAGCAGCTACGTTCTGTAGCCTACGACTGAACTGTAGCTTACGATTTGGCTGCTCTGATCCAAACAGCAGCTACGTTCTGTAGCCTACGACTGAACTGTAGCTTACGATTTGGCTGCTCTGATCCAAACAGCAGCTACGTTCTGTAGCCTACGACTGAACTGTAGCTTACGATTTGGCTGCTCTGATCCAAACAGCAGCTACGTTCTGTAGCCTACGACTGAACTGTAGCTTACGATTTGGCTGCTCTGCAGCTTTTCCAACTTTGTCCGTTTACGCTAAAACTTGCGTAACTTTCAAACCGTTTACCCGTTTAACCTCCCGTTTCTTCCTACATGCTTGTAAATTCACATTCTATCATATGACACTAAAATCCCACATCCGGATTAAGGAAATTCTTAACTTGCATGCATTCGGCTTATTGTCATTCTCTAATTATTTGACCCGTTATGGGTATTTGCGCATTAAATGGTCTATGACATACAAACCATACTTTTCGCTTTCACACATGACCAAAACATTACTCTAATCGATTAGTTTATTTCAAATAGGCATTTAAGGTCGTTCGCCCGATATACCTATCAAGGGCGTTTTTGTCAACATTGCTCCATCCTTTACAACCAAGGACTTCATTGCATATTTAACCAATCCTACCGCTTAACTTCAATTCTAACGCATATATCTTACTCGGATCAAAACTAAGATCCGTTTAATACTTCATCGATTTCATTCAACTCATTCCTATTTGACCTCAATTAACACATTTAGTTAAAATACATATAACTTTGCATAAACAACTAAGAAGTGATTACGGAATCACTTACCTCGTGCGTCCGAGTTCGTGTCCGTTATCTTGCCTCCTTTTGACCCGTTAGCCTTTCCTGCTCGAGTCCTTCTTGACATGATTCCTATACTTTTCATGTCACCAAATCACATTCACATTAGCATACACAATTGTACATGTTAACGATCATAATAATCGCATATTCCACATTTGACTTTCTTTAGTCACAACTAACAAGCATATGACATATAATCCAATTCATGTCCTTTCAAACTCATGAAATTCATCATGTAATCACAAATAACGCATATTAACATAACATGTACCATAAAACTTCCTATAATTCTACCTTTATGACAACAAACCAAATCATGCTTCTTATGCGTAGTTGACCTTCAAAAGTCAACAATTCATCATATCAACTTTCGACTTATCCTCATGTATCCGTATCATCACTTATGCTATATCAATGACACTATATACATTTCTTACTCACAATGCAACTATGCTTACAACCATATGATCACCTAGTGATATTAAATACAACGTACAAGTTCTTAATGCATAGTTTTGACCAAGACATACATTTAACCCGAATTCTTGTATAAGTTCCATCTAAAGCATCTTCTTCACGTTAGTATACTACTAATTACATCATTACTTAATCTCAATCATATATATATCAAGCTATTTCATACAATCTCACATCTTAACTTCACTTAGACATTTCATCATACACTTGGTGTGCGTACACCATTTAGTGCATATAGTACAACTAATTCATGCATATTCTTCTAATCTCATACATAATTCATCAAATCACCCTTCTAAATCAATATAGATCATTCATGCATAACATCAAACATACTAGTACCACATTCCTTTAACAACAATCTACCATACACATCAAAATACATCAATATTATGCAAGAATTTAGACATAGATGATTTACCCATGTCATCATCTTCATCATAACAAACGGGTTTCACCCTTAAACATCAATTTAACTTAAACCATGCATAATCCGTGTTCTATATGATGATTCTAACACATATGAATGATCAATTTCATACCAATTCACGGATTGGAACATAACCCACTTTATACAAGTTCATCAATCTAAGTTTCAAGACATACCTCACAATCCCCTTGTCTAGGTGATCACTAATTCATGTTCCTTAATAGATTTGAGCCTTGATTCAACCTTCAATTTGGAGCTTTTTGAAGAACTAGGGTTTGGCTCCCTTGGAGCCCTTCCTGGTCGTTCCAGAACACACGAAATGTGTGTGTTTGTGTGTATTATTTTGTTTTATAAAACATAACTTTCATTTACCCCATTTTAGTCCCTCAAGTTTGCCACTAAATAATATTGGCAAACTCTTGTCTATTCATACTTCTAACCTCACACTTAACTAGGTTAAATAGCCTAGTTATTTATTTCTTGATGTACCATGTCATAACATTTTAACGAATATAAATCTTCGGGTTTTGGGGTGTTACAAGTCTACCCCCCTTAAATAAGGTTTCGTCCCCGAAACCTTTCTCATTTCCTCTACACACACACACATTGATGTTTGACTTAACACCCTCATCACATTCATAAGTAATCATCCTAACTCATTTCATAATCATTCATGCAATTGGCTTCTTCTTCTTAACAAGGCTGTACTTTCCATGGCATACTTTCATATAACATTCCTATTTCCTTTGACCCGTTAATAACAGGTTAATATACATACTTATTCAAACTTATAATAATGCTTACCTTCATATGATCATTTTATAACAGATTAAATACCTTCATCTCATCCCTTAAGATTTCATTCTATAGACGCATTGCATAACATTTAACCCTTGTTTTGTTATCACAACAAAACTACCTTTTTATAGTCACACCTACGTGCTTACCTTCATAGTTAACATCGTTCCACATTTCTTTAGTTATTTGTACCATACATATCCCTTCGTTACTTACGCATTCGGATATTTTCATTCCCATCATTCTTTTGTTCATTTGCTTTACATTTACTTATGTGACTTATTTGACGCACACATGGTCAAGCTATCGACTTCTTCTTATATAGACTAGTTCCGTCTTTTATATCTTAAATCTGTTTCGCGGATTCGAACACATCATTCATACCTTTCGTACCTCCTATGTTTGAATCCATCTAACGGTTTCAGACATTTCATTTATACTTTAACTTTTTTCATGTTTCGAATCCGTCTCGTGGATTCTAGCTTAGCATTTCATGTTTCGAATCCGTCTCGCGGGTTCTAGCATAGCATATCATATTTCGAATCCGTCTCGCGGATTCTAGCATAGCATTTCATGTTTCGAATCCGTCTCGCGGATTCTAGCATAGCATATCACGTTTCGAATCCGTCTCGCGGATTCTAGCATAGCATTTCATGTTTCGAATCCGTCTCGCGGATTCTAGCATAGCATATCATGTTTCGAATCCGTCTCGCGGATTCTAGCATAGCATATCATACTCTCATTCTTGAGAGTCTTACATTTCTCTTCACCCTCACGTCCACCTACTACTTAATTCTAACGGACATACCTGTATCAATTATCACGGTCCCACGAACGTCATATGCTTCACGTGTACTGGCCAGGTACACAATCCACATACTAGTTTCGTGTCTTCGTGTAATTGTCACCTTATGTCCGAAGAATTTGGTTTCGGCACGTGTATCATTTTTCAAAACATGTTTACTATACCATCATGGTCCTTCATTAGCATTTTTCTTCCCTTAATGCATTTTACCATTTCATATACCCACATATTGAATTTACGTACCTGGGTTCAACTTTATCTTATTTCATGCCTTGGTGTCGGTACTTGACCGCATTCGCGGATCATCCTCTTCAAACACTTATACTTACCTTGCATATACAAAACCGTCAGTTTCTTTATGCGTATACATAAGTACATACTTACATTCTCTTTTACCTTTGGATCTTGACTGAGTCTTGGATTGTACGGGTTTCTTATCACAAGAGCACACAGGTTTGAGTTCAAGCACTTACCTTCTTACACTTGATTCTCTCAAACCAGGGCTCTGATACCAACTTGTTAGACCCTAAATCATATTTGACAAAAAGTCGCAGCGGAAACACTAACCATAAAATTACTTGCATTATAAATACCTCAACTTATTTAAACTTTTAACTTTAACTTAATTCTTAATAAAAATCTGTCATTCTCTTATTTGTTAACTAAAAACATAACTTGCAATTACTACATTTTACATTCAACGTCCCCGTACAATCTCTGTTGTGACTCGGTCTTCGAACCCTAATCCTTAGGATAGTCGCTCATTATCCGTACAACCTGCATTCACCACATACATTCATAACATTAGTACACATTAAAGAAACAAAGTACATTCGCGTACACTTTACACTTCGTCATCTTTTAAGCTTTAAACATTTCATCTGCATATCCATTTTCTGGTGAGGCTTCAATAATGTACCTGCATTACCTTTCATTCTCGAGGTATACCATTAATAACATTAACACTCAACGTGTCTATTCCATACATACATACGTACTTACATACATACATACATTCACACATACACATCTGCATACGTGCATATCTTCCCTACAACTTCACATACATGCATACACTCATACATGTCCTTATACATACATACATACACAACTACATACATACATACATTCACACATACACATCTGGATACGTGCATACCTTTCCTACAACTTCACTTACATGTATACATTCATACATATCTTAATACATACATACATACACATCTACATGCGTACTAGATCTTGCATACTTCTTACATACTCATACGTTATTTACATGGGACTTAGACTTTGATTTATAGCTCATAAGCATCTAATGATCGATCAAAATCACGTTTAGAAAGTCCGTCGTAGTCCACGGGTAACAAACCGAAGCCTACGATGCATAAAACAACTTAAGTAGCAAATTTCATGTCTTTGGACATGGGGAGATGCATATGACCATCCGATAATAGACTTACTTATAAACAAGCTCCATCCGTTACATGCTTACATAATCATGTCTACACATATTTACTTACATCCAATTCTTGATTAACCTACTCGCATTCGATCATCATACTCATATATTAATTATATGGTGCTTAGACTTGAGTTTATAACCCAAAAATATTAGTTAAGAGGAGTTTATAACGTATCTATTTATGCCCGAAGGTCAAAAAATAACAAAACAATCAACTTTTTGCAAAACTGCCGCCGTAAGCTACGGCTCAGCCGTAGCTTACGATTCAGTTGTTTGGACCAAACAGCAGCTACGTTCTGTAGCCTACGACTGAACTGTAGCTTACGATTTGGCTGCTCTGATCCAAACAGCAGCTACGTTCTGTAGCCTACGACTGAACTGTAGCTTACGATTTGGCTGCTCTGATCCAAACAGCAGCTACGTTCTGTAGCCTACGACTGAACTGTAGCTTACGATTTGGCTGCTCTGATCCAAACAGCAGCTACGTTCTGTAGCCTACGACTGAACTGTAGCTTACGATTTGGCTGCTCTGATCCAAACAGCAGCTACGTTCTGTAGCCTACGACTGAACTGTAGCTTACGATTTGGCTGCTCTGCAGCTTTTCCAACTTTGTCCGTTTACGCTAAAACTTGCGTAACTTTCAAACCGTTTACCCGTTTAACCTCCCGTTTCTTCCTACATGCTTGTAAATTCACATTCTATCATATGACACTAAAATCCCACATCCGGATTAAGGAAATTCTTAACTTGCATGCATTCGGCTTATTGTCATTCTCTAATTATTTGACCCGTTATGGGTATTTGCGCATTAAATGGTCTATGACATACAAACCATACTTTTCGCTTTCACACATGACCAAAACATTACTCTAATCGATTAGTTTATTTCAAATAGGCATTTAAGGTCGTTCGCCCGATATACCTATCAAGGGCGTTTTTGTCAACATTGCTCCATCCTTTACAACCAAGGACTTCATTGCATATTTAACCAATCCTACCGCTTAACTTCAATTCTAACGCATATATCTTACTCGGATCAAAACTAAGATCCGTTTAATACTTCATCGATTTCATTCAACTCATTCCTATTTGACCTCAATTAACACATTTAGTTAAAATACATATAACTTTGCATAAACAACTAAGAAGTGATTACGGAATCACTTACCTCGTGCGTCCGAGTTCGTGTCCGTTATCTTGCCTCCTTTTGACCCGTTAGCCTTTCCTGCTCGAGTCCTTCTTGACATGATTCCTATACTTTTCATGTCACCAAATCACATTCACATTAGCATACACAATTGTACATGTTAACGATCATAATAATCGCATATTCCACATTTGACTTTCTTTAGTCACAACTAACAAGCATATGACATATAATCCAATTCATGTCCTTTCAAACTCATGAAATTCATCATGTAATCACAAATAACGCATATTAACATAACATGTACCATAAAACTTCCTATAATTCTACCTTTATGACAACAAACCAAATCATGCTTCTTATGCGTAGTTGACCTTCAAAAGTCAACAATTCATCATATCAACTTTCGACTTATCCTCATGTATCCGTATCATCACTTATGCTATATCAATGACACTATATACATTTCTTACTCACAATGCAACTATGCTTACAACCATATGATCACCTAGTGATATTAAATACAACGTACAAGTTCTTAATGCATAGTTTTGACCAAGACATACATTTAACCCGAATTCTTGTATAAGTTCCATCTAAAGCATCTTCTTCACGTTAGTATACTACTAATTACATCATTACTTAATCTCAATCATATATATATCAAGCTATTTCATACAATCTCACATCTTAACTTCACTTAGACATTTCATCATACACTTGGTGTGCGTACACCATTTAGTGCATATAGTACAACTAATTCATGCATATTCTTCTAATCTCATACATAATTCATCAAATCACCCTTCTAAATCAATATAGATCATTCATGCATAACATCAAACATACTAGTACCACATTCCTTTAACAACAATCTACCATACACATCAAAATACATCAATATTATGCAAGAATTTAGACATAGATGATTTACCCATGTCATCATCTTCATCATAACAAACGGGTTTCACCCTTAAACATCAATTTAACTTAAACCATGCATAATCCGTGTTCTATATGATGATTCTAACACATATGAATGATCAATTTCATACCAATTCACGGATTGGAACATAACCCACTTCATACAAGTTCATCAATCTAAGTTTCAAGACATACCTCACAATCCCCTTGTCTAGGTGATCACTAATTCATGTTCCTTAATAGATTTGAGCCTTGATTCAACCTTCAATTTGGAGCTTTTTGAAGAACTAGGGTTTGGCTCCCTTGGAGCCCTTCCTGGTCGTTCCAGAACACACGAAATGTGTGTGTTTGTGTGTATTATTTTGTTTTATAAAACATAACTTTCATTTACCCCATTTTAGTCCCTCAAGTTTGCCACTAAATAATATTGGCAAACTCTTGTCTATTCATACTTCTAACCTCACACTTAACTAGGTTAAATAGCCTAGTTATTTATTTCTTGATGTACCATGTCATAACATTTTAACGAATATAAATCTTCGGGTTTTGGGGTGTTACACAATAAGTCTATCCCATTGGTCTTCATTTTTCTCACTTTCAAATTCATTCCACAGGTTTGTGTTTGTGTTCATCGGGTTGGAGATTGGAGATGAAAACGAAACGATCCATTGGGAAGGCGTCTGGAATTGGGAACCGTAGATCTGAGGAAGATGGCAACAGGCGTGTCATAGTGAGAGACGGCCAAAACAGTGTGCGGTCGTCGGAGATTTGGTTTCTTTGATTGCTTTGTCGTCTCCGACTTCCGCTGTAATTGCAATCGCTAAAATGTCTGGTTTCTCTTTTGAAATTGAACGGATATATTCGTATCTGTGACGGCGCTGTAACTGTGACTAAAGGCGTTATCATGCACGACACGGGTTTGTGTTTCTGTTGTTGATTGAGCGTGAATGGTCCATACACGGAGGAGACGGCGTTTATGCAGAGGAATTTACTCGTTTACGAATGATCAAGAAGGGACTAAAGCACAAATCATTAACATCAATTCGCTGAAATTCATATTGCTTACCATCAAAGTTTTTTTCTGTTATTTTTTAATGAAATACTAATTTGTTTGGTGAGCATCTATTTTTCAAGCAATATTTATACATACCAATTAGACTAACAACATTTTCTAGAAATTAATAGAATGGATTTACGAATGATTTATTTGGGAAATTTGATCAAAAAACACGTATGACATCTTCCAAAAATTAGTAGTTATCACTTATCTTCTGCTACTGATCACATAAGACATGTAATTAGAGATGTAAGAGTATTCGCGATTCAAGAAGGAAACACTGAAATCATAGAAGAAACAAATGATTGCAAGTTGAAATTTTACCATTAATGGCGATCTATCTGGTGAGTTTTTTTTTTTTTTTTTTGAACGGCCAACAGAAATCTATCTGGTGAGTTGATTTGGATTTACGAATGGAAGTTGAGGAGTTAAATAAGGGTATTGAAAATATGAATAAATTGGCGGAATCGGAAGAGGTATGTATTACCAATTAGATGTGGCATTTAATATTTGATTTGTTGTGCACATTGATGTTGCAAATGGATTTACTTACATGATAATTGACGATGAAGTTTTGTTGCGAGATTATGCAATTAATAAAACTATCATCGGTCGTCTCTTCTTGTTGAACCGGTGACGGTGGAGTAAATTGAAAATCTGTGCGGAATCCGTCGGGTGCCGACTACGTTGGGGTTTTGTGCAGATAACATTGCGGTGGAATAGTTTTATTAATTGGAAATTGAGTGACTGTATTTATGATTGTAACTCCCCTCACACCATGAGTCTGCCAAGGTTTCAGATGGGTTGATACATGACCGGCGGTTATTCTGGTTGTGTGAGGGGTATATAGGAGTAGAAACGGTTCTGATGGCGGTGAAAAGATGGGGGGGGGGGGGGACACGTCGGTGGATGAATGTTTGTGTCGGTTCCATAACGGTGTGTCTACCACCGGTGGAGTATAAAAAATAATAACTTTCAAACATACTTGGACTTTAGGGGAAAGTTGATAGCATTTAATTAATCGGTGGGATAATTCCAAGCATTTGGAACGGTGGCCTTGCATGGTTATGTGACATTGTGACGGTTATTTATGTTGGCGCAACGGTGGGATTAAAGCAAATTTTGAAACACTACGTTGCATTTGAAACGGTGCTGGTAGTTATTTGGTTGGTAAATGTATAAGAGTATAATATACAAAGGTTAGAGATTTATGGTTCCACTTGATAAAATCTGTCACTAAAATTTAAGCTGCTCTGAAATTTTTCATGGTTTAACTCAGCCACTCAGGTTATTCAGATACCAGAATTTTGAAAGAGAAGCTGTTGAAGAACACTTTTTTTTCAGTTCTTGCTCTTAGAACGTGGGGTATGGTGGGGCTTGGGTTGGGGGCATGAATTGACACGTGGAGTTGGAGCCCTCCCACTGGTGAGTGACGTGTCCGTGGGGTATGGCGGGGCTTGGCTTGGGGGCGTGGCTTGGCAGTTTATTAAAAAAAAAAAAAAACACCCGCTATGACATGGCGGTGGACAGCGAATAGGAGACCGCCACATCGGATCTCAAGCCCGCCCCACGCCCGGCTTCAAACCCAAGCCCCAAGGGCTACGCCCCAACCCAAGCCCACCCGGGGTGGTGGCTTGGGCGTTTTCCCCCAACCCACGCCCCATACCCCATAGTCTTACTGAGGCGAAGTTTCATATCGTAATTTTGTACCTCATCTATATAACCTATACGCAATCAGATGACTCTTTTAAGATATTTTATCTGCTTCCCTACTAGCTTTACTTATAAAAAATTTCTTTGTCCATGTATATGTTGTGACAGTTGTGTGATCCAACAAAATGTTAATGAGGATTGGTAACTCTTATAGTTGATGATTTCTGAAAATTACACGACTATACAAGTACCAACATCTCTTTTGTGCTAAAATCAATAGAAATGATTCAAAAAGGGCACTAGCACTAGCAGATTAATAGTTTCTGGATATAAAATAATCTAGGCTGTTGATCTGAGGACTTGATATTGGAACCAAACAAAGGCCTTTATCTCGTAAGCTGGCTTCTTCCTCCTTGTTATCCTGTTTAAGACGCGGGATTAGTCTTTTGCACTAATTCAAGCTGAAACCTGATAATGTAAAAACATATTTGACCTGTGATTGGAGTGATCCTTCGTTGATCCTTGAAATCTGCGTATTCTGTATCAACTTCTGTTCACCATATAAAACTCTTAGTCTTACTGGAATCAGTAATCTGTAATGGTCTTGTCTAGAGGTGGCAAAATGGGTAGATCGGTAAACGTTCAGGTCAATATATAGCCCTTTCAGAAAACGAATGTACCTTAATCTGTTCATGAAGGAGATTGATAGAGATATGAGCTTCTTGAAGCACAGAAGCCGTGTCTGTCTGCAGTTATTATTTATCGGTCAAAACTTGATTATTTATCCCAGTTTTGACTTCGTTTCATGATAACAGGACCCACAAAATAGAATGAAAAACGAAAGGAAACGGACGAAGAAAATAGAACCATTTTGGTAAACAACCACCTTGCCGTAAGGAGAGACAAGCTTTTGAAGGGCCGTAATTTTGTCCGCTAGCTTCTGGCTTCTTCTCACAGGCACCTGTTCCACATATCAACTAACTTGATCTGTTAACTGCTAAAAACCTTTTGAACCATAAAGCCCAAATACCTCATTAGTCATTAGTTCATTACCCTTTCTCTTATACATCCCATTTCTTGCATTCTGTCTGTGGGTGCGAGTTTCTTGTTCACAACATTTTGACTACAAGCATTTGAATTCAAACGTTTCTTAGGATTCTCGGGTACCTGGAAACTCTAACGCATCAACAATGTTATGAAAATGCCATTCATGTTCATAAACATAAGACCAAATTACCATAATAAATTAAACATACCTGTTGATATCTCCAATCTGAAACTTCCATTATCGGAGGAAACGGTCTTTTCTGTAAAATAGGACTATGATTATCGTTCACGCCTGTAGATTGATAGTCAATCATCAAGGGGCATTGAAGAGGAACACCGATGTCTCTATGATCAGGCTGCTGGTAGTAGTTGTACTCTTCTGGTTCAACTTGGAAGTTGTTGCTATAAAAAGTTCTGTTAATATATGCAAATATACTTCATAAGTAGCCCCACAACAAACAATGACCCATGCTTAGAAGAACTATACATGTTTATAACTTTATATACTTACGATTTATCGGCTTCTATTATGTCTGCAAGTTCTTGAGGGAAGGTGGTGGAGGATGATGCTTGATTCATGTTTCCTGATGAACATTGCCAAATATTTACAGCCTTGATACATAATAATACATATATTATCTAAACTGAGCTCATATATTAAAGATGCTGAAACTATACATACCAAAGTTATATAACTGAGATGAAAACAATGATAAGGTATTGTAACTCATTAGGCTACTGTAAACAACAGTGATGGTCTTGACCAATGGTTAGCCTGTAAAGGGAACATTTAACATTATCAAAGGTCTTAGAGACGACGACGACGGTCTTGACCAATAGTTAGCCTGTAAAGGGAACATTTAACAGTGTATACCAGCCAGGAAATTGAGGGATGATTATTTGGATGGAGATTGGGGAGTTGAATGGCCATTTAAAGATGTGTGTGTTAAGGGCGGCTGACCAGGTGAAGATATTAGTTTAATCAAGGTTGACTTGTTTAATTTAGTTGACTAATAAACTAACATAAAAACCGTCCTTGGGTTTATTTTACTCAATTATTATTTTTTTAGAATTTAACAGGGACTTGTATAGATTAAAGGGACAAGTCAGCTGCATGGTGATGTTATCTGCTGGTAGGTATTTTCAGTTTTTGTTTTTTAAACTGGCTGTTTCGTATATATGCATTTGTTAAAGGTTTGAAGAAGGAAAATGCTCCAAAAATTTTATAAATCCTTGATTGCATGAAAAAGAATAACTTACATGTTTTATCTTAAATTTAAAGATAAAAATGAATAAAAGACACTTGTTACTTATAAATATTTCCTACATTTCATACAAAAAAAACTTTTTCATTTTATATATTTTGTACCTTTACACATGTCACAGTTCCGTGAGGCCAATATACTTTCTCCCGCTTCTCTTATTTCACCCCTTCATATTCTAGCGCCTATATTTATAATACACAGGTTTCAAACCTAACATGTGTGTGTATATATATTTATATGCACTTATGTATAATCTTACTCTGGTTTATTAGCTCTTTGTTTGGCGTGTGGTTTTGAACTGGCCTCTACTCGTTCGGCTTTGGTTAGGAGGAATATACCGGTGGCCTCGGAGAGTCGTGTCTTATGTGAAGACGGTTCGGAGATTGTAGATCATGTCTTCATGGTGCCTGACAACGACAGCGGTGTGGCAATTCATTAGCGCTTGGTGTATGTTACCTCTTATCTATGCATTCTCTTTTAAAGATTTAATAGAGTGTCATAAGGTCTATTATATTGAAAAGGATAAGGAAAAAGTGGTCCACAAGATTATTATTGTGTGTTGGAGCATATGAAAAGCTAGTAATGAGAAGCACTTTTCGATTCAAAGGTGTAGAGTTGAAGACATTGTTGGTATAATCAAGGCAATGGGCTTTTTATGGTTTAAATATAGGTCTAAGTGTAACGATCTCTGTTGGCGAGATTGGTGTTTGTACCCCATGTATATGTATGAGTTGTAGATAGTGTGGCTCCTCCACCCCCTTCTTCCACTGATTTTTCCCTTAGTAGTGTATAATTAACTGAAAATTTTATATGTATCGAGCCTTACCCTTCAAAAAATTATGAAAACAATCATCAAGATCTGCCACTAAGTGTGTTGTTGACTTATTGCCCATGTTGTTTTGGTCAGGGGAGGTTTTGAATGAAAGTTTCCTTAAAACAGAAAAGAAAAATGCTTGTAATTAAATTAAAAAAATGCTAAATGTTCTATTTGTAGCTGGCTAGTTGGTGAAAAGGCTTTGTCTATCTTGCATGGTGTTTTGCGGCTTGTCACTACCCAAGTATAACATATTTGACCTCTTTGATTATTATAGTTGACCCCGTTGCTTAGATTCCATTTGAATTTGTGTTTACTTCTTAATAAACGAATATAAAATATTTTATTTCGGATAATTTCAAATAACATATTGTATTTCACTTACAGTTATATAATATATAAAATTAAAATAATATTATAAATGTCCATTTAAATATGCAGTCCTTATTTTTTTAACTGCAACTTTGAGAATCAATTTGAATTTGGTTGTGTTTATACAAACACGAACTTCACATCTCATAACTTATATTATAACTTAACTTAATTTTTTTAATTTTCAAACACAACTTTTCATAGTTTTGCTTGTTCTATAAAAAATGTTAAAACAAAAGAAGTAAGTTTTTATATTTAAATAGTTTTTCTTATTAAGAGAAACGGATAACTAGTAATGTAAGAAGATATTGTAAAGATATATTATCTGTCAAACTTGATGTTCCTTCAAAACTTTATATTATTCAAATAAATTTATAAAAAATAAACAGCAAACATATATAAAAGTATAAAACTAGCCAGCTTGACAAGCGTAATCATGAAAACCGTTTAGACCCTAAGGCCGGAGGGTGTGGGGGCGCCACCCCCGTCAGGTCACCTTCTATAGCGCCCCGGGGCGCTATTACACCACACCCTCAAATTCAATTGGGATTTGGGGGCGCTATGGGCTGGGCTTTATCATGGTAACGCCAAGGTTGAAAGGTTCAGGTGGGGCCCACTTGTGTTTGCACCAATGAAATCTTTTTTTTTTTTTTTGTTTAATATGAGGCTTCATCCACACCATGCAAATTAAAGAGGGATCCATGGCTGAGGTGGATTCTAGGTGGCGTTGACGTGGCCTGATAAAGCCCATGTGGGGCTCCAACCACACCCTCCAGCCTAATCATATAAAAAAAAAACCATGCGATTTGAGTTATTTTTGACTTTGACTGAATCGAACACCAAAGCTACTGGACTTAGTGTATGTTACAAACAGAAGTCCTACGGAAAAAGTCAAAGCATGGTTAATGTCATGATAATTGCTACTTATTTTATAATTTATGTAATTAAATAAATAGAAAGAATTAAATAAATAAATGGACAAATGGTCAACGAGATGACTTGTTTTACAGTGAAGGATTGGTTCAATTCTCATGCATGCAGGCCATAAGTGAGTGATTCCACCTACTTCCTGGTTTTATTTATGTTGTTGCCAGTCTTTAAAAGAAGGTAAATAAACTATACTTTCTATTTCTACTTAATTCTTTGCTAACATACTTTAATAACTATCGTTTAAGAACGTATAATTCAGTTTATAATTAAAGCAGGTCTCATTACAAAGTATAACACTCTTAAATGTGTCACTCTAAGGGTGCGCCAAACACCGTGCTGAAGGAGCGTCAAGGGCTTGGGGTGAGTGGTATAACAGCTGTGAAAGGGGGAAGCATGGGGTGTGTGTAGGGGTGTTCATCAGGTTTTGTTTTCATGTCGGGTTGTTCGGGTTTTTTGTTAGGAAAAAGTGACCCAATACCCGACTCATTTAAAGTTCGGGTTGATCGGGTTTGAGTTATTTGGGTTTGGTTTATTTCAGGTCGGGTTGTTCAGCTTTTTCAGGTTTAGATGTAAAATGAATGTAGATGTTTTTTTTACAAAAAAATATCATCAAAATTCATATTACTACTCAAATAATATCATGAAAATTCAAACATCATTTGACATATATGATATTATAATGTTCAAAAGTCCCAAAACTTAAGACTCATTCTATTCCCACATCCTTAAAGTCTTATTCCCACACCATTTTCACTCTATCTCTCTATATATCATTATCATCATCATCATCATCATACTCAGTATATCCCACCAATAGCAAAGCTAAGGTAGGGTCTGAGGAGGGTGAGATGTAGACAGCCTTACCTCTACCCCGTAGAAATAGAGAGGCTGCTTCCAATGAGACCCCCGGCTCGATAGTAGTTTTGCATCAAGCAATTGAGACAAACGCCGATTAGTGCATGTACCCCTTGTCTTTCGGCTATCAAAGCCACCACATGATGCATGATTAACCATCCCCCTTTTTAACGTTATTTTCATGAAATTAGTAAAATAACGTTAAAATTAGTGGACTTTCACTTTTGCCCCCCGAGCGCCCACACATGTATACATTATATGTGCATATCGCAAGCGGGGCATACTCTATCTCTCTCTATATATCTATGTATATATATAAAGAGAGAGATAGAGGTGAGTGATGTGTGAATATTAACACCCAAGCTTGGTGTTGTTTGGTTTTTAAGAGGTAAAATGTCTGCAGTATGCGGACCACACTTGCATACATCTGTAGAAAAAGAGGTGGACCAAACCTTTGCAGTCTGCAAGAAGAAGGTTGTTTGTTTTTTAACGTACGCAAACTTCTAAAATAAACTTGTGGTGGTGTACAGACGATGGTGGTGGGTGGTGCTGGACAGTGATGGTGGTAGACGGTAGTGGTGGGTGGTGGTGGTGATGGATGGTAGTGGATGGTGGTGGTGGTGATGGACGGTGGTGGGTGGTGGGTGGTGGTGGTGGACGGTGGACGGTAGTGGTGGCGGTGATGGACGGTGGTGGTGGTGGTGTTAGGTGGTGGTGGTGGTGACTGGTGGGTGGTGGTGTTAAACCTTCTTTAGACCTTAGAAGATATTAGAAGTGGTTGGGTCAAGTCTGCATCAAGAAGAGCTCGCGCAAATGTTTTTTAATGAAACATCTTCAGAGAAACAAACAGTCTGCGCGTGGTCTGCGCGACGAAGACAGAAGAGCCTGCGCAGAACTTTTCAGAAAAACAAACAGCACCTTAATGTGCCAAAATACTAGAGACTCCAAACCAAAACACATCTATAAAATAGACAATAAATGTTCAGGTTTCTTTTTCGGGTTTCATGTTTCGGGTTTTTCGAGTCAGGCTATTTGGGTTTTTTCTAGGAAAAAGTGATCTGGTAACCGACGGGTTAGTACCCGAATTAAGGTTTCGGATAGGATAGAAATGGACAAACCTATATGTGTGGATTTCTTTTGAAACCAATTAAAACCTTCCATTTTGAATGTAGGTGGGGGGATGAGCCCACTACAAGCAAGTAGGCTTAACATGTAATATCTTTAAAAAGTATTTTATTATACATTTACAAACGTGTCTTAATATATTGAATTTGAAAGTATTTTAGTAATCACTCTTTTCAGGTATGAAAAGTTACTAAATTATTATTAATCTCTATTAATAAAAGAAGTGAAATGAACAGTGTTCCGAATACATGGTTTAAATTGATTGGGTCTTCTTGGGCGGTGGCGGCCTCATCACCAAAGAGACACGTGTGGCTTCATCTGCAGGGGCGGTGTAATGTCTGTAAAACACCGCCCAACTTTGTCACACTCTCACTTTCTAGAATCCAGATGAGGGTGAAGGGAGTGGTGCGGGAAACCACTCGGCAAAGGAGAAAGCCGAGCGGTAACACCGCCGCCCTCCCTTGTTTACCGCGCGACAAACTTCAAGTGCGGTATATGGCCACCGATCAACAAAGAGGGGACAAAACTTCATGTTGCAGTGATGTGTGTGTACTTTAACACATATATATTTTTTTTAAATGAAAATAAAAAAAGTTTACCATTTTCAAGTGTTTAACCAATGCCAACACTTTTCACTAAAGTTTAAACTCTTTACATCTGCTGACATGGCATACTCTGATTGGTCCTTTTTAAAGTTTGCCACTTTCACCTGTTTAACCACTCCCTTCACCCTGAGAGGGCTTTTTTAGAGAGAGAAAAGGCTGTTCACTTGCTCTTACCGGTGATTTTCCGGTCTTCCATGAAGGCAGCGGATCTGTGTAACAAAAAGGGTGTTCACCTGCTGTTACCGGTGATTTTCCGGCCGTCAAAACGATTCTGGTCGCCCTGGGGAGGACAATAGTGATGGTGTTTCCACCGGAATCACGAACGGTGAATCCCCAATCCTCCCGAATGCGGCCATAACCAGATCTACATCAATGGTGAAACAAGGTCAGTTTTTAGGTTAAAGTTCAATATTAATGGTGAAACAAGGTCAGTTTTTAGGTTAAAGTTCAATACAGCAAGGGTTTTGAATTGTTATTACGTTGTTCTTAATTTGTTGCTAAATAAGGTCAGGGAGATGAGTGACTGATGTATGAGGTGTTATGTTTTGTTGTTTGAACTTTTTTGAGAGAGATGATATATGGTGAGTGAGATTTGTTGATTGTTAAGGTGCATCAGGGTGGAGAGGCTGTGAATGTGTACTTTTTTCGGTTGATGGGGTTTCGGGTCATAAATTGCATCTTAATGATGTTGTGAAGCAAAGGGAGTAGCTTCAACATTTTTATACACAAAAGCCCAAAGTTTCTGTATTTTTTTATAATGGAATACTGATTTTCAACATACCTTCTATTCATATTCTGACGCTTTCTGTTCTATACATTTTTAGGTTCATCGTCGGTTGATAGCATGTGATTTTATAGATTTTTTTTGTGTTATACTTACGGTTTTAAGTAGTGTACTAATTTGAAGGGTTAATCAGTTGTTAATTAGTTATATTCTAATGCGGTGTTTAACGCTTCACGCAATAAATTAGTATGGTGCACGTTCATGTTATATATCTAATGAATGTGTAGGGTTGGTTGCGGTGATACGAGATGGTGTTGGCGATGGTGGATTTTCAAAATCCGCTTCTTGGAGAAACAAGTTGCGGGACGTTGTTGCACCGGTTGCAAGTGATATACTTTTTCTAAGACTGTTGTAGTTTTTTTGTTATTAAGTTTGTGGTCGGGGTAATGAAGTTATTGAAATTTTGTGTACTTTTGTAGAAATTTGGGATGAGGTCGGTGAAAGTGACGAGGAAAGAGATAAGATGCTTCTTCAGATAGAGCAAGAATGTGTAGACACATAGAAGAGGAAAGTGGACCAAGCCACATGTCTAGGGCACATCTTCTTCAGGCGCTTGCAGATGCTAAACTTGAACTATCCACTTTGCTTGCATCACCTGTAGAAAAAAATGTTTGCTGGGATTGTAAGTAATATGCTACTTATGTGTTGTAGAATGAAATTTGGGTGCTTATTTGTTTCTTATGTTATGATATGCAGCCTGAGAAGACTTCGGGAACCATCAAAGAACAACTTGCTGCTATTGCACCGGATTTGGAACAGTTCTGAAAGAAGAAACTTGAACGGATAAAGGAGATATCGGATGTGCAGAAATACATAAAATATGTGGAGAAAATGTAGGGAGTAATGCGGGAAATCAAGCTGTTAATGTTGATGTGTCTGATTTATCCATGAAGAAGTTGGATAATCAACTGCAAGAACTTTGGGTAGAAAAGGTAAAAACTCAACTCACTCTCTAACGAGGACTATTACAAGATAGGTGATTTTGACTTTTGTTTGACCTTTGACTTTACAGAGTGATCCAAAAAATGTGGAGAAAGGTTTTTATATGACGCCTGTTTGGATTAATGTGAACATGGCATGTGGTCGTGGACAAAACGATGCAACTATATATAATTTCGTTCAAGATTAGGATTTTAGGTATTTGATGCCGCGTCATTGGCATATTAACTGCACTAACTTAGGATTTTTAAATGTTTCATTTATAGATTAGTTTGCATAACATATTTTCTGAATAAAAGCATGATGTAATCTGTTGGAAGATCCGATCTTATGCAGGCGCAATACCGAACTCCTGGATCAACCGAGCTCACCGTCACTCATGTGTTAAACCCAGATACGAAACCATAAGACGCTGTAGCAACTGCACCGCCAGCAACCACGGCAGCAAAAAGGAGTCCTAGAGCCGACATATATCAAGCATTTTAGGCAAAATGACCAAGGTAATTCACACTCAACTTAGCGCAAGTGACCTATCAGATTTACACTCTGCATTCATGGTTATTGAAATAATTGATTTAATAGGGGAAGAGAGGCACATTAGTAAAATTAACATGGTGGGGTATGTTTAACACAAACCAAAGAAATAGAGAATGTGTTTGTATTAATGTGGCTGGGTTCTTTGTCAGCATCGGTGTCATTTCTGTTGGGTATGCTTTTATTGTTATTTCTTCACGGGTCAAGAACTTGAAGAACGGGTCATTTCTGGTGGGTCAAGAATTTCTTCACGGGTCCTTTTCAAGTTACTCAACTATGAATTCATTCTAGCACTTCTTTAAATTTTGCTAATTGTATATTTTTATTCCTTTTTTTTGGTACAAGAAAATTCATCCACTTTTTCTAAACTGATAAATTGCAAATAATTTGGAAATAGATCATGAACGCTCTTTTGGTTTCTTTAACATCCGTTCTTTTGGAAGACCAAATTTAAAATGGACCGAGGTCTGTACCCTTTTTTCATACTTGCTAATATATTAACATATTTGCTCCTTTTGCACTTATTTATGCTTTAATCATATGATTATATGTTAGGTTCAGAATTGGTTCCCTTATACCAAGCCCTCTCACTGAACGCTAAAGAATAACTTTAGTGTTTACCCCACGGAAATGAGTCAAGGTGAGAAACATTGAACATACCCAGCTTGGAGAATACTGGGCCAATCCATAACATCCGGTATGAGCCACATGCTCTCGCTACTCACCGACGATACACCTCCGCCGGCCACAGCGGCACAGCCGCCACCGCTCCTGCTTTCAATTCTTGTGTTGATAGTTTAGTATATGGATCTGAATGAGTAGTTAATTTATGAAGAATGGAGTTATTAGATAATGTGGTGTTTAAATTTATTTTAATTGCAGGAGTTGTGTTTGGATACTAGGAAGATTGCACTTGTATGAAAATCAATAGGATGACCCAAGATATGCAACTCAAGGTTTCAACTTGGACGTCAGGTTGTAAACATAACAAGCAAGTTAAATGATTTGGTCATAGGCAAGGTAGGTGGTGTTTCATAAAGGAGTTGCTAACAATTTATAAACTATTGTATTTGTAACAATTTATAAGTTATTGTATTTATAACAATTTATAAGTTATTGTATTTGTAACAATTTAATTAATAGATTTGTACAATACATATATTTTTTGAATTTTACAAGTGTCTATACCAACAGTCCGCCACAAATCACGATGACTCGAATCGAAACCCCGCTTATCCCAGGCGCAACGCGTCGGGTTGATAACGCTAGTTTATTTCAAATATAAGTCTTTGTGAACATAACTAAAATACAGTATTTGTGAACATACTTAAAATATTATATTGTTACAAATGAAAGCGGCTATAATTTGAGAATAAAAATTGTTACAAATGAAGCAGCTAGAAATTGAGAATAAAACTGATAAAGATATTTCTTTTTGTCATACAAGACCTTATAAACTTTATTTAAAACCATAAAAACATTATGAGATAATTTCTCATCTTAGCAAAAGAGGCTATACAATGTTGGCGCAATAAAAAATTCGCCACATAGCAACCACATTATGACTGTGTTAGTAACTGACGTTTACAATAGATTTCACATATTGAGTATATTAAACAAGTTACCGGAACCTTTATGACATGACTGGCCTCATTAGTTAGCACAACATTCATAGCGTCTATGAGTTTTCTATTAACGGGGCTTCTATTCATGGTTGAGAAAACGAAGACATTTTAATATATAGATCGAAGACGTTCTTACAAAAATACATAAATAGTTTATTTATTTATCATATCATTGGAAGTTTGGACTTTAAAACTTAGAATATGGATTTAGGTTCAGTATAGCCCATACTATAAATTTGGATGGTATTTGTATGTAGCGAACAATTCAATGCGGATCCCTTATTCCAGTTGAGTTTCCACTTTAAACCTGTTCATAATTCACACAAATACCATTGAAATGATCTGACTAGTCACGTTTTATACTTGTTTATCAATCTGGGAATGATTCTTTTCATGATTTGGATTAACCACACACAAAAACACAACTGAAAGCAATTAATAGCATAAGATATAACGTGGTCCGGTCTAAACTAACTTACATCCACGGGTGGCAACTAGGGTTGTTCTTTATTGAGTGATAATTTTGATTATAAGAACATGTCATATACCAATAATGTCTTCAACTCTAGGGTTAATACTTAATAACCTTGTGATTAAGAAATCACTAAACGGGCTGGGCTTAGAATAGGGCCGTCTGCCCTGCATTCCCTCTTCTCTCTTGCGCACCACATGTGGTGGCCCGAAAGTAGGCTAGGCCTACAAACCCAACATTTAGCTGTCATTGCACTTATTTTCACACACAAATCCATTATGAAACATCTATATTGTGGTAAAGGATCCTGTACAAAGTCCAACTTTTGTAAGAAGTGTGAGAAATAATGTGAGAATGACAAGTGTCCCTAATCTTAATTAATTCAAAAGGGTATATTAGTAATTGTCTATTCTTATCAATTAATTGATTTCCTAGATAATTGCTAAAAAAAAATAACCGCTGATGAGTTTTTTTAGGATGGTGATCGTAAATTCTCATCATAAAATCGCCATTAATTCTCAGATCATCTTCTCCGACCACCGTCTGCATCTCCGACCACCGTCACCAATTTCTTTCGTCTCCACAAATCATTCACCGTCATCGTCTTTCATCTTCGTCATTCTCATTTCTGATCGTGACTTGAATCATAGTCATGGTGTTTTAAAATCTGGGAATGTTTTGTATTTTGATTGCCCAGATGTTAAAACACCATGACTTGAATCATAGTCATGGTGTTTAAAAATATGGGAATGTTTTTGTATTTATAAAACACCACGCCATGAATAATGTCTCCTGATAAAACACCATGACTTGAATCATAGTCATGGTTTTTAAAATATGGTAATGTTTTTGTATTGATAAAACACCACGCCATGAATAATGTCTCCTGATAAAACACCACACTATGAACAAGGTCTCCAGATAAAACACCATGACTTGAATCCTAGTCATGGTGTTTTAAAATCTGGGAATGTTTTGTATTGATAAAACACTACGCCATGAACAATGTCTCCAGATAAAACACCACGCCATCAACAATGTCTCCAGATAAAACACCATGACTTGAATCTGCGATTACGTTTTAAAAATATGGGAATGTTTTAAAGTATGAAGAAATTCGCTGATTTTTTTTGGAGATTGATGGCGGTTACCATATAATTCGCTGATTTTTAGGAGTTTGATGGGTGGTTTTGAAACGGTTACCATATTTGAAATGTTGGAAAAGTCACTATTGCCCTTCAATTTTTACATAAGGTCCTTCTAATTAAAACACAATTTACATTTTATACCCTATTGATCTCAACCATTAGATCAAATATCCAATGGTTTAAAACACTTCTTACCCTTCTTACATTTTAGACACTTTTTACCATATCCCTACCCTCTATATTGTATACTATCTTAAAAACCAAAGTCGGTGGAATTTTCCACCGGCTTTGGTTGGCCCTTCAACTTTTGGATTCGACAATTTTACTCTTTTTCTCATTTTTAATATCCTCTACGTTAGCAATTGGCATTTTTAGCCCCTAGCTTTTTACTAAATTAATTTTCTTTAAATAACTTTCGTTCGTTAATCTCTTTTGTTAATTACTTTTTTCATTAATATTTTTATGTACGTGTCGGTATAAATTTGAGTGTGTCTATGTTTCGACAACCAAAGTCGGTGGAATTTTCCACCGGCTTTGGTTGGCCCTTCAACTTTTGGACTTGGCAATTTTAGTCCTTTCCTCATTTTTAATATCCTCTACTTTAGCAATTGGCTTTGGTTGACTCTTCAACTTTTGGACTTGGCAATTTTAGTCCTTTCCTTATTTTTAATATCCTCTACTTTAGCAATTGGCATTTTTAGCCCCCAGCTTTTTACTAAATTAATTTTCTCTAAATAACTTTCGTTCGTTAATCTCTTTTGTTAATTACTTTTTAACATTCATATTTTTATGACGTGTCAGTATAAATTTTAGTATGTCTATGTTTCGACGTAAATTGTTTGAGGAAACAAGTCAGGTCAAATATAATACATGTTCATTTAGAAAAACCATTTTACGTGCATATTTTTATATATGTGTTTTTATTAATTCGAGTTGTTCTACGTTTCGACGTATTTTTTTGGGGGGAAACGAACCAGGTCAAATATAATACATTTTCATGCTTATTTTATGTACCTTTCGTAAATTGTGTTCCGAACTGAGCGGAGTCAAATTGTGGTTTTTCTCCTTTTTAAAAAAACCCTAATTAATACCATATAATACGTTATGATTTTACAGTATAAATTCGATTTACTTTACGTTTTGATTCAATCTGAATGCTTATATAGGTTACATTGAGTTCAATCATACACGTTGAAATGCATGTTCATATGGTTAACGCATCACATAACGCTTGGACTAATTCATTCAATTTTTGCGTTGTACCCGCGCCGCAACGCGCGCGGGCCTTATTACTAGTTAATCTTAAAAGTATACTCATAGACCTGTACTTAGGGTTGTAAACGAACCGCATGTTCAGCGAACGGTTTGTTTATGTTCGTTCGATTAGCTTAACGAATGAACACAAACAAAAAATCTCGTTTGGTTAGCTTAGCGAACGAACACGACCAAAGGTCTCGTTCGTTCGATTGCCTTCGTGAACGTTCCGGTAACATGTTCGGTTATGTTTATTCATGTTTGTTCCTTTACGTTCGTTCGTGTTCGTTTGTTTATATTTAAAAAAAAATTAAACAATAAACATTTTATCTAAACATATCGAAAACTTAAAACCCTGTATTTTTCTAAGTTAGCTAAAATTTTGAAATTCAAGACATTTTTTGGGATAATTATGTCTAAGCTAGATAAACTTAATTCATTGTTTGGTGGTTATAGCAGACTTCTTGTATTTTGATTTATCATTTAATAGTTATATTTAACTACTTATGTCCAATGTGTAAGGTTAACAATGCTTTTATTTTTTATTTTCAAGTTAAATATTCGTTTACGTTCATTATAATTTGTCTATGTTCGTTTGTGTTTGAGACCAATGTTCACGAACAACTAAATTTCCTAACGAACGGACACAAACATAAACTTATCTTTGGTATGAGTTTGTGAACAATTCATGAACATGTTAATTTTCTTAACGAACAAAACACGAACATAGCCTTATTCTTGTTTGTTCGGTTCAATTACAACCCTACATGTACTTAGTGCATGTTTGGGGTTCCTTATTTTGAAGAAAAAAAGTCCTTTTACATGCCCAAAAGTCCTTTTTTTTTTTGGGTGTTTGCCTTTCCTTTTTTAGCTCAAAAGTCCTTTTCCAAAGGCAAAAGTCATGTTTTCCTGACTTTTTGTTTCCAAAAGGACTTTTCCAAAAGTTGAAAATAAGTTAAGCCAAACATGCCCTTAAAGTACTTCTTATTGCCGAAATGCTCTTTCATGAATCCCTGTCTTACTTGCAAAATTAGCTTTACGATTTCAAGTTCTTATTGCACTAATCTTCTTTCATGAATCCTCTATCAAATGGTTACTTTAAGCTTTGTGTCCGGATGGGTATTCTTTTTATACTAGATGGGTTAAGTTAGGTTAACATGAATTGTTAGAGGGTCAAATGGGTAGCTTTAAAAATAACAAATTAGCAATGACGGCTTTGTTTGGGTAACCCTAACCAACCTCTATTCCGACCACCATCAACCACCGCAAGCTCACGACCATCGCCGCCGCCTTCGTTTCAGTCCAATTGTAAGTTGAAAGAGTATGATTTCCTCTCTGTTTTTTGTGTTTTTGTGATTTTACATTTTTTCTGAACTTGGATCGAGTGGGTAGAGTTTCTGGTTTGATTGACGATAACAAACCCATCAATTTTAGCTTTTCTAGTAAGATGACGATACAACTGTGGTCAATTACTGGTTTCTATCGAGTGATTTTTATTTTATATTTGGTATTTTAATTCTAGTTTATGTAAAATATTAATAATTGAAGAGTGTTTGATTTGATATAGGGGAATGGCTTTCGGTTTATTGTTTATTTGGCAGTTAAATTATTGTACTTAAACTGCCAGCTGATCCACACTTACTTTCATATGATGATGAAGTCTTTTAAGGGTATTATTGTTTTCTTTTTAAGGGTATTACTATTTACAATCTGTAAGCACACAACGTAAAGAAAAGTTGCAAACAAAGAGGAGTAATGAAGCTTGATGTGAATGTTTTGCGCTACCTCTCGAAAGATGACTTTAGGGTCTTGACTGCAGTCGAGATGGGAATGCGCAATGTAAGTCGCCTTTACTTTATTAATTACGCTGCCAGTCGCTTATAAAAACATGTCTTGCGTTCTTTCCAGCACGAAATTGTACCCGCAGAGCTCATCGAACGCATTGCTTCACTCAGGTTCACCTCTACCGCTACAGCTATATGGCTATTAGTTAATATATATTTATCTTCTGTTTCTTACTTGCTAACACTTTACTATAGTACGAGTTTCTTAAGCAGTTATCTATGGTTTTTGTTACATATGTTTTTTGGTTGTATATAGGCACGGAGGGACTTATAAGGTGTTAAAAAATTTGCTGAAGCACAAGTTGTTGCATCACGACTCTTCAAAGTGTAAGTAGTTTAGAACACGGTGGCCAGAGCTTTTATCTGAGGGGCTTTATTTATTTATTTATTATTATTATTATTTTTGGTGTAGATGATGGTTTTCGACTTACATACCTTGGTTATGATTTTCTTGCTATAAAGACTTTGGTTAACCGTGGTGTATTTTCATCTGTGGGACGTCAAATTGGTGTGGGAAAAGAATCTGGTAATACTTTTTTATTTGATTTGAATATTTGATACTTCTTTTCCTTATCGAACATTCTAACCTGGCCTGCGTTTTGAAGATATTTTTGAGGTTGCAAATGAAGACGGTACAATCATGGCTATGAAGTTACATAGACTGGGTAGAACCTCATTCCGAGCCGTCAAGTCTAAGCGTGACTACTTAAAGCACCGAAGCAGCTTCAGTTGGCTGTATTTATCTCGCCTCGCTGCTCTTAAAGAATTTGCTTTCATGAAGGTATCTGTGTAAATCCACAATTTTGATTTTTGTAAGTAGATGTGGCAAGTTGGGATGGGACGGGTAACAAGTTCGGGTTGGAACAGGTCATTTCTAGTATGGACCAAAATGGCCCGGATTGGGTTGACTGTGAATGTTTTTTGTTTCATTTTAGAGTAAATTGACGTTTTCGTTCCAAAGGTTTGGCTAGTTTTGCGACTTTCGTCCAAAGGGTTGTTTTTCCGCATCTGGATCTAAAAGGTTTGAAATTTTGCCATTTTCATCCGGCTCGTTAACTCCATCCATTTTTCTCCGATAAGTCAGGGGTATTTCCAGTTTTCCATCTCTTTTGTTAACTTAAAGAGCAATTCGGTCCAAACCTTTGGACGATAGTCGCAAAACTGTTCAAACCTCAGGGACGAAAATGACAATTTTACTCTTCTTTTTATTAATAACTATTACTTCAAATTTTTAGTTGGTAGTTAGTTACGTACTCAGCTAATACACTTGTTTGAACTGTTTTAGGTAAGATAAGTTTAATTCGTAAGTATTCGGGTTGAGATTGTTAAGTACTGAGTAAGGATCTTGTTCTCGGTTATAGATCTCAATTTTTTTTTGGTTGCGTAGGCCTTGCAAGAACATGGGTTTCCGGTCCCTAACGCTGTGGATTGCAATCGCCATTGTGTGATTATGTCACTTGTACAAGGCTATCCATTGTAAGTATGCTGTTACAAACGCATTTGAATGTACTACTTGCTTTTTCAGTTTTTTGTTGCTGAAGTATTTGCACAAAAGTTAGATTTTGTAGGCATATAAGCATTTGAATATCATATTTATAGTGTGCAGGTGAAGCAGCTGCAAAATCCTGAAAGCGTCTTTGAAAAGATCATAGGAATCGTTGTTCGTCTTGCGGAGCATGGGCTTATTCACTGCGACTTTAACGAATTTAATATAATGGTATGCGTTTCGAATCACTTCAATTTTCAACATTCCTTTTTATTTTTCTTTTAACGTTATAACTCGCTTCTGATTTTGTATCTCATCATTAGAAAACTTTTTATGGTGGTTTATTATATACATATTATTGTTGCAGATAGACGATGATGAAAATATTACGATCATTGATTTTCCTCAAATGGTATCTGTATCTCATCGAAATGCAGAAATGTATGGTTAAATCTTATAATTTATTTTCTTGACTATGTTCTAATTTATTTTCCTTCGAAGTAACTTTGATTTGATTTAAAACTTGATTTTAGGTACTTTGATCGTGATGTTGAATGCATTATCAAGTTTTTCAGCAAGAGGTTCTTTTAATAAATTTGTACTATTATGATACACCATATAAGGATATAATGTAATCGTTAGATTTAATTAAATAGATATCTTGTGGTTCAGGTTTAACCTCTCCTTTGAAGCAAATGCTGATGATTCAGATTCAGATGCCGAATCAGATGCCGTAAAGCCTAGGTTTTCTTCAATAAAGAAAGCTTCTGGTTTCCTTGATAAGGAACTTTATGCTAGTGGTTTCAGCAGGAAAGAACAAGATGATATCGAAAAAGTATGAAGCATTGTTTATAATTTTAAATACTTGTGTTCATATTTTTACTATTTGTCTAAAGGGTTGCATTTTTTATATATTGTAGTTCACTGAGAAGATACATGGTTCTGATGATGAAGAAACAGAAGATGATGAAGAAACAGAAGACGATGAAGATCACGATTCTTCTAAATTAAATGCATCAGATATCCAAAATTTCGATACGTTATGTTCGTTGACCAAGGTACGTGACATAATTTTGTATATTTTACACGTTATATATAAATTATATAAAAAGGGTTTTTAGGACATGTAAGCATCTGAATACATGTTAGGTGCTTTTGACTCACCCAGTTAACCTCTTTGATGCATTTGATCCACTTTTTTTAAGTATATTTTACGCGTTATATAAATTACAAGTGTACAACTTAAATTATCCCTTTCCATACAATTGAGTCAAAATGGCGACTTCTATTGTCGTTTTTTAAGCCTATCGTCCAATGGTCGTGTGAGGAGGTTATTGAAAAAATATATCCTTATGTTTATTTATTAGTGTTCGAAAATAATGCAATTTTGCATCATTTAATATGTTTATCACGTTATTTAGGATGAAGATGATGAGCAATCTGGCAATATTGGTGATGTAGTAGAGGATCAACAAAACTCTGAAGAGAAGCATGAAGATGCAAGTGATAAGGTATATGTTTCCTTTCATGTTTGGTGGTCAAAGTATCGTTAACTATCGTCAACTATCTTAACTACCCTTTGTACAAAAAGCCGGACCAGTTACACAACCCGTCTGGCCCTCATTGTGCTTGTAGTCTTTGTTTCGTGTGTCATTTAATGACGAAAAAATGAATTTTCAGGTGGAAGACGACGAGCAGGATGATAATCCTGAACTTGAACAACGTTTAGCCAAGCAGCGAAGACGTGCCATCCAAGCGGCTCGTGCCGGAAGAAAGACGAATGCTTCAAGAAATTCTTATAAAGACAAAGGTGGCAAATCCTCCCATAATTCAAAGATTCAGAAGAGTAACTGGTGATCTCATCTTTTTATATACTGTGGGTACCATGATATCTGAGTTTTATTTATATTAGCTAAGCCATTTTCACATTTAATTATAATATAATAGATATTTATATTTTTACTAAAGATGTCATCTAAGAAAAAATATTGTAGAACTCGCTAGGCGCTAGTCGGCTGGTGATGTACCGACTCACGATTAATTGGATCGGAATTTTTACATGTATTTTTTAGTTTTATCTATATGTAATATATATACACCCTAAATAGTAAAAACCTTTCTATTTGAAATCCACCAAAGCCCATTTTTATTGCTACTAATAACATTTGCTTGGCCCACTATCACAATTGCCCATTTAAAAGGCCCTAAAACAAAAGACTGGTGAATCTCCTACTCCATTTTTATGGTTCAAGCCTCCCAAAAATTTCCCTTCAACAGATTAACAAGAATAGGAAAGATGATAATTTTTATGGTTCAAGCCTCCCAAATAGTGGTGCACAAAAAACCCGAACCCGGAACCGGGTATTATAAAAACCGGGTTTTCTATACCCGAACCCGACCTACCCATAGGGTAGGGACCGGGTATTCATATTTGATCTAAAACCCGAACCCGGAACCGGGTTTTTTTTATACCTGGTTTATACCCGAAACCCGGTTTTTATAAATACCCGGAACTGGGTTTTTTTATACCCGGTTATATAGCTACCCTCGAGTTTACGTGCTTATTTTTATGTATGTTTCGGCATAAATTCAAGTTTGTTTACGTTTTTACGCTTTTTTTTAAATGGATCGTGCCAAATATAATACGTTATTGTGCTTATTTTTATTAATGTTTTTAGTGGGTCTACCGTCTACATTAGATCGATAAGCAACTACAAAAAAAATAAGTATGTTCAAATCATGTTAAAATAACCTACCTGCCTTGCGAGGAATCATGTTAAAAAAAATAAGTATGTTCAGATCATGTTAAAAAAATAGGCACCATCTACTAAAACATATAAGGAAGCATTAATACCCGCTGCGGGTTTTTTCCCAACCCGATGCATACCCGAACCCTACCCGATGAATACCCGAACCAGACCCGAACCCGGAAATAGGGTATTATAATACCCGGGTTTTATAAAACCCGACCCGAACCCTACCCGAACCCGGGTATATAGGGTATACATTTTTTGTAGAAAACCCGGACCCGGACCGGACCGGACCCGGTTTTTAAAAAAACCCGATTTTGTAAAACCCGATCCTACCCGAACCCGGTTCCATACCCGGAACCGATTTTAAAAAAAAACCCGATTTGTGCACCACTACTCCCAAAGTCCGGTTGACGATACGATAAACGTGTCATACGGATCTCGCTGTCGGAAATTGCTTCAATTAGGATGATTTGGACCGCCTAGATTTGACTAGGCCTGTCTTGACCGATTATTGGCCAGATTTGTTGAAATTTAATTAATAGAGGACCGTTTAACGATTAATCATTCATTAATTGCGATTTTTACAATACTGCTAAGAATGGGTAGCAACTCTGTCTCTCTACAGGTTGACCGCCAAAGTTTTTTTCATATACTAATCTCAAGTTTCATTGAATCTACACAATAAACCCCTTTTTCTTTTTTACTTTCATTTTCACCTGTTATATTATTCATTTATTCTTAACTCAATTAACTTTTAAACAGAACTAGGATATTTGTGCTCCGGTATAAATTTTACTGAAAATACAGTTTTAATCACTATATGAGTGTGTATACCAATAACGAACAAAACCGATTATGATCGAACATCGGTACCTGTATCTGTATTATTAGGACTAGTACTGCTATTCGTTATATATGCCTTTAACCTATTTGGTTTTTATTTAACTTGCTTTTTCTCTATTAACTTGATTGCTATTTTCTTTTAAAAATACGTGGTTGTGTTTAATTTTTATTCCTTGACATTTCAGCACAAATTTGTAAAACCGATTATGATCGAACATTTGTACATGTATATGTATTATTAGGACTAGTACTGCTATTTGTTATATATGCCTTTAACCTATTTGGTTTTTTATCTAACTTGCTTTTTCTCTATTAACATGATTGCTATTTTCTTTTAAAAATACGCGGTTGTGTTTAATTTTTATTCCTCGACATTTCGGCACAAATTTGTATTCAAAATAGAGTATCTCTTTTTTGTATCATAAGTATGTAGCCGGGTGTCGTACTAGTACCGTTACAAACCAAACCGATCGATTTGATCGAACATCGATACCAATATCGGCATTATCGGAACATATACATGTGTTCGTTTTAATGGCTTTCGATTGATGTAAAACCAATGTGAATATCCTTTTTGTCATATCACAACTTTATTTTTTTTTGGGTTTTCTTTTTCAATTGTTTTAGCGAGTACATGTATCATAACAAACCGAACAGATACCGACCGAATTCCCGTCGTGTACCGCGAGGACTCCCACTAGTTTTCTTACAAATATTAACTACAAATACTAATATATTATTTAACATATCATAAAACTCTTTTTTCTTTCATTATTTCTGTCATTTTCAAAATTTAACATGAAGTAAAAAACCACTATAGGAGTCTCATAGAATCATAGTCATAATAGGAGAACATATATGTGTTATTCCTTTAACAATAAAATAGGAAATGTTAATAAAAAAAAAAGGGTCAATACCAATAAAACTAATATACTTTCAAGAAAAAGATCTCTAAACCTGACTTTGCTTTCTAAAGTTTTCAAATTACTAAAGCAGAAAACGAGGTTTAAAGTGATTTTGGTGTAACAAATTTTTAAATCTTTTTATAATGTATGTATTTGTGGAAAAAAAGTTGAAATAATGAGTTGTTGCTTCTTTAGCGAGTCAAAATATTGTGTGTAAAAATGTCAAAAGCACTTGCTTATATTTTGACCTATCACAAGATAAAAAATGATTTCTATTTTTCTTTTTATAAATACGTAGAGGGACACTACAAGAAATCAGAGCTTTAGAGGCGACAATTGTCGCCCCTATTGATACAGAAAATCGCCTCTAAAGGTAGTAGGGGCGACATGTCGCCGCTAAAATGTCGACCCTAATGCCTCGTCACTATTGACCTTTAGGGACGACAATTGTTGTCGATAATGATGTTGAATCTTTAGGGGCGACAATTGTCGCCCCTAAAAGTTCATTGCTGACGTCAGCATATGACCTCATGGTTATACATTTAGGGACTACTTTTGTTGCCTCTAAAAGTCCATTCCTGGAAAAACTAGATTTTTTTTGCTTTCTGGCTTTTTCCATTTTTTTTCAAATACCATGGACCTGCTGATCTTTTCTAGACATACCCAGCAATTCTAGTCCAAACATAAAACCAATATCAAATAAAAAATAAGCCATAATAACATCACGTTTCTTAGTCTAGTTAAGTTATAAGTCTAAAATAAAACATAATAAACATCAAGTTCCTTTTTTCATCATTCTTGATCCTCATCCATGTTGTCTTCATTGCCATTCTTTGAAGCCTTCTTCGAGTTCATGAATTTTGAGAGGCGTTCTAAAAAACTTTTGCTTTTAAACAAACCATCAAGGAAATCCTACAAAATAAGATATAGATTATAAGTTCAAACAAACTACATATGTCCAAGCACAACATTAACCAAATGGGTCATTAAACCCGAGCCCACTATAACACTTAAGACATCCAACTTTTAACCAAATCGGTACTAAATAGATGATATTAAACGTTATATAATAGCTTTCGTTTATTTTATTTGAAGAATCTGAAGAGTATTATTTTCTAACACATAATATATTTTAAATTTTTTTCATAGCGCGCTTTTTTTTCTTACGCCCTAGCTTTTCTAGCGTTTTGTGCCTAGGCACCAGGCGAGGCCTATGCGCCTTGAGTGCGCCTAGCGTCTTTAATAACTATGATCCCATTAACTAGTTATCTAACTTCCAGTCACATCATTAACCTCAAATAATGATAATTTTTTATTATCATTGGTCCAATTTATGGTCCTTATAATTATGGTCAACACAATAACTATTTTAAAATTAAGTAAAGACGATATTGTGTGAAAAGGACAGCAAAGTATTCAACATTTTTTTTTAAATTAAGGCCATCACAAGTTATGTACTTAAACTACTTTAAAGGCCACCCAAGTATGTTATTTAGTAACATAAAAACCCCTTTGCACTAAAAAGCATGTCGAATGATGAAAATACCCTTAATTGATACATGAAGCAAAAAGGGAAAGGAAAAACATTACCTGAAACATGATCCCAATAAAGGCCCAAAATTTGAAAATGTGGCAGGGAACAGCGATACAGAGCTTAAAAATAGAAAACACATTCAAATATCCAGTGTAAGTAAATTGGTTCAGGGTTATATGCTATGCGACAAAAGTAAAAGATTAAAGAGAAAAATGTACCTCATGGAACACAGCAGACATGAAAAATGCAATCAAGATGGCAGAACCCTGAATCCAAGGGCCACAAAATCAACTATTATTATTAACAACAATACACGATAATCAAGATGGCAGAACCTGCACGTATGATTATTTTTGTTACACCATGTGTAGTGGTAGAGGGTTATAATGCCCCCACCATGGGGCATTATACGACACGTGACGTCCTAGTCAGCAAGGGGGCATTATAGCAAAAGTGGTGTAGTGGGTATAATGCCCCATAATGCCCCATTCAATCATTAAAAAAAAAAAAAAAAAAAAAAAGAAAGGAAACATCACAAAAGTCAAAAAGTTTTGTCAGTACACTTCCATTTGCAAGCCACACACAATAGTCAAAAGTTATGTCAGACCATACTCAAATATGATTGGCTCAAGCAAATGAATGGGGCTCAAGCACGGCGTTTTAATTAAAACGCGGATTCGATTTTTTTTTCCAAAATAACGCCCCAAAACGCCCCCTGTAATGGGGGGTTGGGCGTTATAGGGCGTTTTCGGGCAAAAATTTTTAAAAAAAACGCCCCACTACGGGCGTTCTTAGTTAGTGACGACCAGGGAATTTTCTTATGTTAAAATCCTTTTCACGTCAACCTGCAACCATAAACATAAATACCAAAACCATAAACATCATAACAAAATAAGGAGTAATAGTTCGTTTTAGGGATGGAATCATATCTCTGCAACAGGAAAAACTAAAGATGAAGCAATGAAACCCTAACTGATATACGCATCCAGATCTGACATATGCATCCATTAATCAGATCAAAAAGATAATTACAAGCTGAACAAGTTCGCATAAACAAAGAACAAGCATATGATAATTACAAGCTGAACAACATTCTGGTTGAAATAAAAAATATCCCCTAATTGTGATTTTTACAACAGAACACACAGAATACATACGATTTGAACATCAAACAACACTGAATAATTGTGATTTGAACATCAATCTTAAGGATTAAAGCGATTAGGGTTCTTACCTACATAAACCACACAGAAAGCTTGCGATTTGAACAGCACATTGCTTCAAAGGCTGAGAATTTGATGGAACAAGAGGCTGTTACTAGCGTGAAGGGCGACATTCTTGCTACTACTGGTGGCGTGGAGGTAGGGTTTGGAGGGGAAAGGGGGAAGTGTTGTTTGGAGGGGAAAGGGAAAAGAGTTGTCTGATGGGGGGAAACAAGCCCGCCAAGAGTTTTATCTCACAATTAGGGGCGACTTGGGGAAAATTAACATCAGCCATTGGATTATTTACCTAATCGACGGCCAGAACTCGTTGCCAAAAGCTAAAACACGGATTGGTCCTTTAGGGGCGACTTTTTATATGTCGCCCCTAATGCCCCTTTTTCTTGTAGTGGGATTTAGTATCTATAAATTATTAGTCTTTGCATTTTTCTATAAAATAAGATTTTTTTTTTCTGTGAAAGAAGTCCAACTTATTGGGTACGTTCGATATTGGATATCTTTTAGATCCACATAAAGAATGATCTTAGTTAGGTTACATGTTCACATATGACCACACAAACGTTTTATTGAGGGCCAACAAAGCAAAACCTTGACAACATCATCAATTAATGTCAAACTTATAGGCTATAGCGTTATAAAATACCGGTAGAAAATGTGTGTGACTAAGATCGATAATCCAACGTATACACAAAGATATTAAATGGTGGCCATTGGCACCATTTGACATAGAAGGAAATTGAGGACTAGACTACATCATCCTGAGTTTATTCACTAAACCCGTGTTTTCCCGGTTAATGTTTTATAATTACCAGGATGCATCGATATATAATCATTTATGGTTTTCTTTTAGAAATTATTTTATCTCTAGTTTGAATATTACGATAGTTATTTATAATTTATGTTTCATAATGATCTCAAATCTTGTAATTGGTTACATCTCTCTATTTAAAATAAGTGAATCATGGTTGATGAAATGTAAAAAAACCCTTGAGTTCTTTTATTCAACTGTGAAAATGTTATAAAGTACATAAAAGAAGTAGCAAACTAAAAGCTTTATTCAAGTAAATTGTAAACAACACAAGCATGCATGAAAACCAGACATATAATTATGATCAAATGTGAAATTACCACATTTATTTCCTCTACAAAACTCAACTTCTTGTGAACACTTTGCCAAAGGTCTTAGTTGCCCTAATGGTGTATCAAAACCATTATGACTGCCACTAACAATACTTGATATCATCTTCATCTTCATCGTCATTGCGGCCGCCGCCTTCCGCCGCTTCTGCGTCCATTTTGGAGAGACCAGGGAGCTGTAAAGACGTATGAAAGCTTAGATGGGTGGGTTTTGTTGATGGCTTTTGAAGTGAGGTGTGGGTGGGTGAGAGAGGATCTTCCCTAGCATATACTTTCAACTTTAACTTTTTTTTAAAACACACACTCTCTCTCTCTTAACACATAATATATACATATACATATACACACACATTATTAGGACATGATGCACACACCACTTGGTGGGGTGATGTTTTTCTCATCATGTGTGCGCTTGTCTCCTTACCTTATGTCAAATTTTAAGGTAAGAGGGAGTTAACCTTAATATTGCTCAAGTAGTTAGGCCTCTAATTATATATATATATTAAACCCATTAAGTCTAACCAACTTTTAGGATAATCTTAGCCATCTAAACTCATCAACTTTTGATCTTGACCCTTTAAACTCAAATAAAAAACTGTAATGGCAGTTCAGGGAAGTTATACTCTCTCTCTCCTAAAATGGGGGAGTTTTGAACGGTTTTCTGATTTAATCTCTCCCACGTCGTCTCCTCCCACGTTCCTGTAACTTCCATGTACACTTCCTTTTAAAGGAGACCTGATGTATCTCAACCCTAAATTTTTGCCTCATTCCCCTCCAAACTGAAGCGTCGATTTCTCAACACAACCTGTCTTTGAAGCACCGATTCCAAGAATCACCGCTTCTTTACCTCCGAAAATGTCAAAAACATGGGCTTAGTTCTCCGGCGACGTGAAGATATCTCGCCGATCAATGGAATAGATGTCTTCTTCGCTTGTATAAACACACTAATCTTCAACCTTCAACCTGAATCATCATCCCTAGATCTCAATAAAGATGGTAAGTTCTTTTAATTTATACACACTAATCTTCAACCTTCGCTTGTGTATTCATCATAGTTATGGGATTTACCCTAAATCGAAGAGTTTTTATTGATCAATTTTCAGTTGATTTATGTATCTAGGGTTTTGATTTTTGTAGTTCAATGATATCGATTATTCATTAATCATATCTCTGAAGCCTAGCGCACAGACTGAAGTCCGACAGAACCTTTACAAAGTGTTAGCCGTTCATAATCGTCACTGGTAACCATCTTCCATTACTGTTTATTAATTCAGTTATTATTCCTAACAAATTGCAAGTTGCAATGAGCTTAAAGAAAATATATTTTTGAAACTCGCTGGATATTGTCTATTCTAAATTGCAATTTGGCTTGAGTTTTGCAGAAATTGGGCTTGAGTTTTGGAGAACAAATGGGTAATCTGTGGAAACACAAATTAGAAAGATACGGGTTCAGTACAAACACAATGCAAACCCAAACTTTATGCAGGCCAAATGAAATACCAGTCCATCCTGTCAAACCCGCCATACCCGGAACCGACCCAGTACTACTCGGTACCGGCTCACCATTGTAAACGCAACTAAACACATTGGTTATTTATGAATGTTCAAAACAAGGTTAGTGGGTCAATCGTCTACACGATCTTTTCTTTGAAGTAAACTAATTTTTTAGCATTTTTGGCACAATTTGCTGCCGAAGCCACCCTTCGAAGAGTTTGTGCGGATGAGAAAGGTGATGAGGTGCCCCCTATTTAGGCCATTATTGCTTCACTGGAGGCAGAACTCAAGTTGGTTAGAATGGAGGTAAGGACGCTAAACTTATACCCACCATACAATTGATTTTATACGGCACGCTAAGAAAGAAAATTTTCAATTATGATTGGAGGCAATTTGCACACATCAAACGTTTTTCAGTTGACAATTTTATTCTTACACGTAACTATTTTGCTGGACTATTTATGTGACGAGGCTAAAATTGTGAAAAAGGTTTTGTTCTAACTTTTACCTTATTTTAAGTAATCAACTTTTTTAGGAAAGAAAAAATCATCAGTTTCAACAATTCTGATACAAGGTAACAAACTTTATGAAGCTTGGATTTAAGGTAATATGATCCGGTAACTAAGAATTTTGATGGAAAGGCAATTTGTCCATAACAAAAAGTGATTTTACGCAATAAATGTGAAAAAAAGGTAGCATTTATTGCGTAAAATCACTTTTTGTTATGGACAAATTGCCTTTCCATCAAAATTCTCAGTTACCGGATCATATTACCTTAAATCCAAGCTTCAGAAAGTTTGTTACCTTGTATCATAATTGTTGAAACTGATGATTTTTTCTTTCCTAAAAAAGTTGGTTACTTAATAAGGTAAAAGTTAGACCAAAACTGCCACGAGGGAAATTTAATCAGACTCATAAAATATAATGGAAATACTCGACAAGTAGAATGGACTGGATATAAACAACTGTTGGAGAATTATCATGTTTAAAATCATATGACCCCATAGAAATCTATTGCATTGACTTACATACATTGATATAATGAATTTTTCAGATTGGAGTACTCAGCCGATGTGGATTTTGCTGATTGGGTGAAGTTCAATGTGCAAAGAACTGTAAGTTTTTTTTTTGTAATTTTGTGCTACTTTTGTTTTGATTGATCATTCAGAAGGATTACTTTGAGGTGTATGCTTTGATTTATTACCTGTTTTTAAAATTGATCATTCTTTGTTTGTTACGTTGTTAGCGTAACCCGTCCACCGGATTGTGTTTTAATTTTAAGAACAAATAATTTCACTCATCAATTTTAATAGCTTAAGGTTTATTGATCAATTTTGTGTTGATTTGCATCTGTAGGGTTTTAATTTTGACTTTAGTGATATCAATTAGCATTATTCATGTCAGTGCAGAACTGTTAAAAGTGGTTTCCATTCGTAATCATCGTCAGATCACTGAAAATGCATCATCCATTACAGGTACATGAGTTTATAGTTTTGTTTCCTCTTATGGTCTATTTTATCGGCATATGCATATATGTAGGTTTATTTTGCATTTTAATTATTGGGTTGTCTTCATTAGGGAACTAATTTATTTTGACATGTGACATGGTTTGCATAGAGGTTATTTTTGTTACATTTATGCACATTTCTTAGTGGGGTGGGTTTTTTTTTTGTGCATTAACATGCTACCCTTAAAGTGAAAGGGGATTTGTGGAGTGTTTTGGAAAGAGAACCAACAGATGGAGAGTTGGTTGAGGCAACGAATATGATCGTATCACAGCTGACTTAGAGGGGAGTCCTTTTTCGTGTGGTTTATCTGATATGGCCTTTTTAAATGATGAGATGAAGTTTGAAAAAAAAACATTAATATTTATTAATAACTAAAAAAGCTATTAACCACTGCATTCTTTCTATTATGGGCCATTATCTAAATCTATTACTGCTCGTGCCATTTATCCACTTAATGACACCATTGTTGCTGGAACCATGGTGGGTATATATACATGCTACACTGGCGGAGTTTGAACGAAAACTTAGTGCGGGTCGGTCTCTTAAAAATCCAATATTTTACGCTACAAAAAATATACTTTTTCCGAAGTTTCCGGTAAAATTAACTCCGGGCGCCAATAAAGCTCCGCCCATGACTACACTCCCTTGCATTGTTATCATTTTTTATGGAAACGTGGCAGCTCAGGTGTTTCTCTAGACATTCTATTTCTATATTTACCTATTTTCATTTCGTTTCTAGCTTTTAACTGTCTTAATGCTAAACAGGGTCAAATGGAAGAGCTCGCTGTATGAGTTAAGAGGCAGAGATTACATAAGGTATGCACTATACACTTTCACGAGTTGTACCGGTCACCCAAAAAGAGATCAAAATTTTTTGTACTGGTCACTCAAAAAAGATAAAACTTTTCCTAAGGGTCATCCAAAAGGGATCAAAATTTCGTATTCATCACCCAATAAGATCAAACTTATCGTACGGGTCACCCGAAAAGGATCAAAATTTTCATACAAGTCACCCAAAAAGGATCAAACTTTTCACACGAATCACGTAATAAGGATCAACTTTTCAAACGGGTCACCCAAAATATATCAAACTTTTTTGTATGGGTGACTCAGATTAGAAAAGTTTAGGTTTCGTACAATGAATATAAAGTAGATTACCTGAAACAAAACCATACAGAAAGTTGGTTATCCGTTCATTTTGGTATGTTTTAAATGCTAAGTTACAAAATGACCTGATCCACTAACTCTTTTATACTCTTGCTTCAAATCCTAATCGGTACTGATTCTAATACGTGACAGCTAGAGCATTCAGCCAGTTTGCTACAGGAGTTGGAAATACAGATGTTGTTAGGGACTGGAAAACTTTTACTCAAGGTTTGTAAATGCGTTGGTATTGTGTTTTTTTAAACTGTTTCTACGAGTCAATTGAAACTTTTTTTATATGTTTTTCTTCATGACCATCGTTAATAGGTGCCTTGAACTTTAAGATTTGTACAATATCTATTAACCCAGCTTACACTTTTATCATAGTTATTATACATCACAATATTCTCTCGTGTAGTATATATCCTTAATATTAGATAAAAGTCATCCTTTTATATAAGAATCATCCAATATATTAACTATTAAGCCCTAAATTGACAAGTACGGTTAGGATATCGCTAACCGGGTTAGTAGTTAGTCTGTTCGTATCACCAAGTTAGTATTTTCTACTTACATGTTGCTCCAGTTTCTATTTAATTTCTAATTTCATCACTCTTGAAAAAAAAAAACAGGTTAAATCAAGAAGAGTAAAAACATCTTAAACGAAACCAACAACGACAAGCTTCTGTATGTTCATGTTCATGCTCGGCGGGTCAAGCAACAGATAGCCATCGCTTAGTGGAACTGGTAATCATCTTAATCATCCAAAAAATAGTACAATTAATTAAGCTTAACTTAGTTACTAATTACTGGTTGTCTTTTTAATCCCATTTTTGGCAGGCAATTGGAGAGAAGATAAATGTTTGACTAAAGCTTCATACAAATTGTTACACTTTTGTTGAACATTAGCTTTAAGTTTGATTAAATGTGGCTACTGATATTGAATTAAAGATATCTACAGGGAGTGCAATATATCTTGCAAAAAGTTCCTACAGGAAGTGCTAAGTTTGTACTCTGTACCAGAAACTTCATTTGCCAAAGCTTGGATCATCATAGATAAGGTCAGGGATATACCTATGTGTCAGCACTTAAATGCAAAATTAGATCCACTTTTTATGTTTTTGTTTTCAAATGATTTATTTTAATTGGAAAAGGTGGGGAAAATACCCATGGAGGAGATCAAGAAAGAGATAAGTTGGTTGATTTATCAAATGAAGCTATTGAGGATCTACTGCAAGTTCTTTCCATGAAGTCTTTAGTGGAGTTGGAAGGTACTTTTTGTTACTAATTGACAAGTAGGGGTGAGCAAATAACCAAATTAACCAAATCGTAACTGACTTAACCGAATCGTAACGATTAACTGAAAGTTATGGTTCGGTTATGGTTTTGGTGTGTGGCATAGCCGCATAACTGAATTAACTGAACTGGACCAATGGTTATTGTTTATAAAGAAATTAATGGGGATAAATGGTTATTATTTAAAAATAAATTATTTTTTTAATTGGGAGGGGGGGTGTGCAGGCTCGTCGCCGCACCAGGCCGGTCCGGGGACGTCCCCCACACCGCGTAGTCTAAAATTTCATCTCTTTCTCATCTAACACAATGCCAATTCTACTATAATCTGTTTTTTATACTTTTATCATTTTAGATTGATACAAAAAAATATCTATGGTATCCATATCTGTTGAGACCATGCCTTAGGGGAGTGGGGGTGGTCACTAGTGATAGAATTCTATCACTCACAATATCCAATCAACTCCTGCCATGTCATCAGCAACTATCCTATCACTCACAAGCATTTTGTAGTGGCGGTGGTCATCACTAGTGATGGAATTCCATCACTCACAACTTTTTTTTATTTTTTAAATTAGAAATTAACAATAAAACACTAAATTATAAATTTCATTAAAATTAAAAAATAAATTACATAGCAAAATAAATTACAACCGACTTAAACGGTTCGTCGAGATGGGCAATTAAAATTTATATAAAGATGAAGGACCTGAATTGAAATTAAAGGAAAGCTATTTAAAAATAGCTAACAAAAGTTGAATGGCTAATTTGCACTTTTCATCAAAGTTGCTATTAATTCAACATAAAAAGACAAAACAAAAGTTGATGGGCAATTGTTTTCAACACGTGAAGAATATAACGGAATTTCAATTTCACGCGTGGACATTTTCTGTGGCGGTGGAAGTTTTGTTTTTATCACGCGTTAATTTTGGCCATCACAGAAAAATGACGCTCCGCCCCCACTCCCCTCACAAGTTGAATGTGAGTACCGGCGAATTGGCTATATTGATTATGACCAGGTGCTTTTAATCTTTTACCATTTGGATTTTATATGTGTGTATATATTTATATATTTGCTATATTGAAATTTAAAGAGCACTTGATTCGTAATTCCCAAATTGCAGTTGGAGCGAGCATTTGACAGTGAAGTTGATTAATCTAGATTGTTACTCATCATGCATGTGTTGTTGACATCTGGATTCCAATATGTCACATTAATCTCTGGTTAGTAACTTAAATCTTCGGTTCATAAATGGTACTCTGTGTTTGTTAAAACATTTTTATCCAAGTATTGATTTTGTTTCGTGGTTCTGAATCTTATATTAATACCATAGTCTTTTCATTTCTCCAGCTAAAGAAGACACCTCAATTAAAAGAAAAAGAGAAGCCGCGAAAACCAGGTTCAAGTGTAGGTGTTGGAGCCCAAATTTCAAACGGAAAACATCGCTTGGGTTTTGGTTGATGAGCAGATAAAGCTACGCGCTTTCGAATGGGCGGTGGTTATGTCGCCGACATCGATTTGGGGCAAAGCGGTGGTGGTCGATGTTGGTAGGTGACGCAGGTTTGGGGAAGAGCGACTGTGATTTGTGGTAGTAAGCAGCGTGGATGCCCTAAAAATGGATACTGGTGGAGTGGATGACACATGTGGGGCATTGTTACGCTATTAGCGTAACCCGTCCAACGGACGGGTATTAAACTAGTTATAATAATACAACGTCTTCGTCAGCTATAGCTTTATATTTAGTGACTGAACAGTTCCAAAAGTTTTATTTTATTTTAATTTTGATTATACATATGATACAACTTTGTTGACTACGTTATAAATAATAGGTACGTACCTTTGTGCTTGTATTGGAAATTAATTGTATTACATTAATTTTATGCATCACTGATGATATTTGGAGAAATGAAAATGAAAATTTGGAAAAGCATTAGAAAACTTTATCCGGCGGTATTATATATTTAAAAACTTAGGGGAATGTGACAAAAGTCGAAAATCTTTTAATCTTGTTTTCATCGGCCCAAGTTTATTTTTCAAGAAGAATGAAACATAAGACCATATGTTGTTGTTTGCTCTTTTGCAAGAAAGACTTGGATGCAGGTCAATTTTTGGTGCTAGTAGCGATCTTCAACTTGGTCCAAGAGGCCGTATAATACCTAGATACATGAGTAATGCATGTCATAAACGGATTGAACCGGTTTAGGCTTGTTTTTAATTGTATAATTAACGTGTCGATATGTTTATGACCCGTGCATGTTTATCCCAAACATGGTTTAACTTCATAAAGTCATATAGTGTTAATCGGCGTGTTATAAACTGCTATCCCTAAATTTAATGTCTTAAATTGAACAATTATCTCCTACTTCTGAATAAACTTGAAAATAATAATCAATTTAAGTAACCAAATCTTATATTTATTTCATTTAAACCACCTAAATTTTAGAAAAAAGAAATTGATAAATAAATAATAGAGTTAATTGCCAAAATCGTCCCTGAGGTTTGGCACGTTTGCCGTTTTCGTCCAAAATGACACTTTTGTACCAAATTGCCCCCAACGTTTGTAACTTTTTGCCATTTTCATCCAAACCACTAACTTAGTTTATTTTTTCTGTTAAGTTGAGGATATTTGGATGAAACTGGCAAATATAAAACCACAGGGACGATTTTGGCAATTTACTCAAAACCCTTTTTAATTTCTTTTAGAGTTAACTGCCATTTTCATCCCTGTGGTTTGGTCACTTTGGCCATTTCAGTCCATTTTTCAAAAATGCGCCATTTTCCTCCCCGACGTTCTGGAAAGGTGCCATTTCAGTCCAAAAATCATAACCCAGTTAAGTCAGTTAGTAAATAAGGACTGATTGTGTAAATTTGTAACATAAAGGACTGATTGTGTAAATTTGTAACACCACCACCACTAGCCCTGCCACCACCACCACTCCGCTGCCACCACCACCACCACCGCCACTACCGCCACCACCGCCACCACAGCCACCACCGCCACCACAGCCACTGCCACCACCACCACCACCGCCACCACAGCCACCACCGCCACCACAGCCACTGCCACCACCACCACCACCACCACAACCACTGCCACCACAGCCACCACCGCCACCACAGCCACCACCGCCACCACAGCCACCACCGCCACCACATTTTCTGGAACGTTTACGTGCAAAACGATATGGAGGATGCAGACGATGGAAGTGGTCGATTTGCCTGAATTCGGATGAAGTTGCAGGTTCCGGTGAAGTTGCAGGTTCCGGTGACCGGTTTCGAATCTGCCTGAATTCGGATGAACGATGATGTTGTAGGTTGTGGAGATACAATGATGATGTAGATGATAGGCGGTGGTAGTCGGAGAAGATGGTGATGATGTGTTTCGGAAAAGATTCGAGAATATAGATGATGTTACGGACAAGGAGTGGTGTTTCCGATATGGAAGTAGCTGATGACGATGATGAAGATATGGAGTTTTGAATCTGAAGTGTTTCGGATCAATGGGAGAAGGAGTTTTTGAATCTGAAGTGTTTCCGGAACCTGCAACTTCATGTATCCGTCATCGAAAGTTGCAACTTCACTTCTCCGTCATCTTACCATCATCTCCGTTCACCTCCATCTTCCGTTTTGAAACCTCCATCTTCACCATTTCAATTCTTTCAGTCATCATCATCCATGGTTACACTTCTCGTCTCCGGTAATCATCTTCATCCGTAAATCGAGAACTCCGAACACAGCGGTGGTGATGTGCTTGGTGATCGTTGTGATCGTTGACGGAGATGATGACGATGATGAACGGTGACTGTTGATGAACAATGATGGATGGATTGGTGTATCTCCGGTGGTAAGACGTGGTAGCAGGTCGGGTTATGTATGGAATGGTGGTTCGAAGAACTGTTGATGATGATCAACGTGATGATTGACGATGATGATGAACTCTTGATCGCACAAGCCAAAGATAATCGCACAAGATCCCGTAGTCGCGGTGGTGGCGGTGGTGGCAGTGGCTGTGGTGGTGGTGGTGGCAGTGGCTGTGGTGGCGGTGGTGGCTGTGGTGGCGGTGGTGGCGGTGGTGGCGGTGGTGGTGGTGGCAGCGGAGTGGTGGTGGTGGCAGGGCTAGTGGTGGTGGTGTTACAAATTTACACAATCAGTCCTTTATGTTACAAATTTACACATTCAGTCCTTATTTACTAACTGACTTAACTGGGTTATGATTTTTGGACTGAAATGACACCTTTCCAGAACGTCGGGGAGGAAAATGGCGCATTTTTGAAAAATGGACTGAAATGGCCAAAGTGACCAAACCACAGGGACGAAAATGGCAGTTAACTCTTTCTTTTATTTAATTACTTTTGTTACATATAATAAAAAAGAATATACATGGAGTTGTTAGAAAAAAAAATTAATAGTTTTGTCACATAATTTTTATAAATTTTCATCCAAATCACTAACTCAGTTTATATTTTTCTGTTAAGGTGAAGGATTTTTTAAATTTTATAAATTAAGACAGAAATTAATTTACAGCTTCTTTATATAAATTTGTTTTATAAAGAGAAAACGTCATTGGTGTGCAATTAGGGGTGTTCATCGGGTTTTTTTCTTCGGGTTTCGGGTTTTTCGGGTCGGGTTGTTCGGGTTTTTCTCTGGGAAAAATTGACCCGATAACCAACCCATTTAAAGTTCAGGTTAGTCGGGTTTGGGTTATTCGGGTTCGGGTTAGTTCGGGTCGGGTTATTCGGTTTTCGGGTTTAGATGTAAAATGAAAATAAATGTTTTTTTTAGAAAATATCATCAAAATTCATATTGTTACTCTATAAATATCATCAAAGTTCAAAGATTAATTGACAATATGCTATTATAATATTTAAAAAAACCCAAAACTTAGTGTTCCATCTATTAAAGACTCCAAATCTAAACACTTTTATAAGAAAAAAACAATAAATGTTCGGGTTTTTTTCGGGTTTTGTGTTTCGGGTTTTTCGGGTCGGGTTGTTCGGGTTTTTGGCCTGGAAAAAGTGACCCGATAACCAAACCATTTAAAGTTCAGGTTGGTCGGGTTCGGGTTTCTCGGGTTTGGGTTTTTCGGGTATTCGCTAATTCGGGTTCGGGTGGCTTTAAATTCGGGTCGGGTTTCGGCTTTTGGATAAAAATGAACAGCCCTATGTGCAATACATAACAATCAATTACAACTTTTAGTATTTATCAGTTGTAGAGATAGAAAAAAATTGTAAAACGTTACATATTTTTTAAATGTGTTGAGCACATAGGAAATATGTTGGTAGAAATAAAATATTTATTTAATTAAGATTATGAGGGTAACTAACTAATACTTATTCTGAGTGGCTTGAGTAAAAAAACTTTTGGTTCATAGCATTATAATTACAACTTGGTGGGAAATTTTATGGTTTGGTAACGATACGTTGTTTGATAGAGGGGGGGGGGGGGGGGCACTGGCTTCTGTTATTCCTTAGGAGGAATTTAAAAGAGTAGAAGATTAATTACAAACTTGGTACATATGATAAGATTTTTTTATTTGATATTTTTCAATAAGGTCAACATCATTTTAGTTTACTAAAATTTAGAGATTTAAGTAGATTTTATTTTTATAAAACTGGTCTATATAAAAAATTAGAAATTAATTTCTGTCTTAGTTTATAAACATCCTTCGCCTTAATAGAAAAATTAACTTAGTTACTAGTTGGATGAAAATTTATAAAAATTATGTGACAAAGCTATTATTTTTTTCATATAAAAATTGCATGTATATTCTTTTTTATTATATATGTAACAAAATTAATTAAATAAAAGAAATTTAAAAGAGTTTGAGTAAATTGCCAAAATCATCCCTGTGGTTTTATATTTGCTAGTTTCATCCAAATATCATCAACTTAACAGAAAAATAAACTAAGTTAGTGGTTTGGATGAAAATGGCAAAAAGTTACAAACGTTGGGGGCAATTTGGTACAAAAGTGTCATTTTGGACGAAAATGACAAACCTGGCCAAACCTCAGGGACGATTTTGGCAATTAACTCTAAATAATAATTAGTCTATAGTAACCAAATCTTATATTTACTTCATTAAAACAACCTAAATTTTATAAAAGAGAAATTGATAAATAAATATTATTAGGTATTTAATGATACCATTTGATAGTAAGATCACACGGTATGAGGTGTAGAGAGGGGAGGGCAAAGCCCCTCCACACCACCCACTTCAGCTCACCGTCCACGCCATAATGGCGTGCTCCTCTCCAAGTGGGAATTTCCACAGGCGTTGCATCTCTTTTTTAGAAAAAAAAAATGATTTTATTTTATTTTAATTAAAGTGTCATTAGGCAACGGCTATTTTTTATAACAAGTTTTTTAATTTAAATTATTTACTCCATTTTTGTAACGCCCCAAAAATGCGAATGTTAATATTTGTCGTGTGTTCTTATATGACACGTCATGAAATAAATAACTAGGCTATGTAACCTAGTTAAGAGTATGGTCAAAAGTATTAAATGATGAAGGTAGTGTTAGTTATGTTTTAAAGGCAAACCCGAGGGGCTAAAGTGGGAAAGATGAAAGTTAAGTTATTAAATAACTTATCACACACACACAAACACACACATGCGTGTGTTCGAGAAGGAGCAGGAGGCTCCCATGGAGCCTCAAACCCTAATTTCATCCTTTCACTCAAATTGAAAGGCAAGATGAAGCGTAAATCCATAACCGAGCATGGATTAATGATCACCATCACGAGGGGGTCATAAGGTATGTCTTAAATCTAAGATTTGTGATCATGGGTGAAGTGGGTTATGTTCAAATCCGTGAGTTATTATGAAATTAATCATGTACAAGGGTTAGAATCATCGTATAGAACACGGGGTATGTATGGTTTGTGTTAATTTGATGTTTAGAGGTGAAACCCGTTAGTTAGGGTAAAGATAATGACTAGAATCACCACCTATGTCAAAGTTTTGTTTAAAGATTGATGTATTAAGTGGGTATGATGAATTCTTGTTAGATGAATTAGGGGAAATATTATGATGATATGTTTGATGTTTAATTGGGAATGATATATGATGAGTAGTAGTAGGCTTTGATGGGTTATGTATGAATTTAGAAGATGTATGTATGAATTAGTTGTACGTTATGCTTAAAAGGTAGTACGCACATCAAGTGTATGATAAAATGTATAAAGTGTCGTCCGTATAGTCGATTATGATGTTACTAGTATATGATGATAAATCGATAGTTAAATATGGTTAATAGTTGACTTTTGAAAGTCAACTAAGTATAAGAAACATGATTTGACTCGTTGTCGTAAAGGTAGGATTATAAGAAGTCGTATGATACATGTTATAGCAATCCGCGTTAAATGTAATGACATGATGAGTTACATGAATTTAAGCGTATATGGATATGATTATACGAGTTATGTTTGTTAAGAATGACTAATGAAAGTTAAGTGTGAAATATGTGATTGATATGATTGTTAACATGTACAAATGAGTATGCTAATAAGAGTGTGACTTTGATGAAATGAAAGTATAGGAATCATGTCGAGACGGGCTCAAGCATGAGATGTTAACGGGTCAAGAAGAGGCAAGGAATCGGATATGAGCACGGACGCATAAGGTAAGTGATTTCCGTAATCACTTCTTAGTTCGATTAAGTAATAAAGTGTTTTAATTAATTAAACATGATGTTTGAGGTCAATTATGTGTTAAAGTCCTTCGTCGTAAATGATGGGATTAAAGTTGACCAAAATGCCCTTGATGGGTATTTTGGGGCAAACGATCTTAAAAGTAGATTAGGAACAAGTTATTCGATTAGTATAATGTTTTGGACAAGTATGGAAGTGGGGATTATGGTTTGGTTAGTCGTAGACCAATTAATGCGTGAATACCCTTAACGGGTCAAAAATAAGCATATGAACGATAAGGTGTTAAGAGGATGCAAGACATCCAAGAATTTAGTAATTTAGGATAGACGTCACTGATATTATTATGTTTATAAGAGGTTATGGTAAAACGAACAAGTCATGTTGATGTATGCATGAATGGGTCGAAATTTGGTAAAAGGGTAATAAGCCGAAGAGTTAAAAGTCTGAAATTGTATTAAGTCGGATATTGGATTTTAGTTCCATTAGATGGAGAATTAAATTACGGACGCGTAGGAAAAAGAATCGGGTAAAACGGACCAATAACGAAGAAGTTATGACCGTTTCCGTGAAATGCGGTCGTGCTGGGAATCTGCAGCACAGCAACAGCAACATTCTGCTTATTTGAGGGCGTCGCGTGGCGCGACGGCCCGTCGCGTCGCGTGACGGGGTGTCTGTTCGGCGAAAAGTGTTCGGTTGCTCTGTTTTGGCTTGGGAACCCGTTTAAATGCGTTTTAAGTTGCGTATGACTAATTTAACTTATGTTTTATGACCATTAGGGTAAACACACATGTAGATAGGTATGTATGCATGTTTGTATATCTCTATATACGCATGTAGAAATGTATGAAAGCATGTATGTACCCTCGTGAGTATGTTTATAAGTATGTGAGCGTGAAATAAGCGGATATGTGATGGTATGTATGAGAGTAGGCATGTATGAGTTTGGTATGATGCACGTAGGGTTGTATGTATGTAAATATGTATAATGTCATGTGTGTACTTAATGATGTTGGTATGTGTACATATAGATACGTATATAATAATGTAGATGTGTGTATATGTAAGTATGCATGTAGATTGGCACGTACGTGTGTGAGTATGTATGTAAGCAGGTATATATGCATGTGTGTACGTATGTATATATAGAGAGATAATATGTATGAAGTAGGGTATGTATGTAAGTCTTTCGGTATGATTAAGTGTTTACGATGTTTGTTCGTGTACCTGGAGTTATAAGTGTGATGCAGGAATGGCGAGGAAGTCTCACCACAGATGGTAAGACAGAATGGAAAAGTTGGGATGTAAAGAGTATAACGAAACGAGAAGTAACGAGAATAAACTTTGTATGTTTCTAATGCATACTAATGTTATGAATTATATGTGGTGAGTGCAGGTAGTACCAGTTATGAGGATATCCAAGGATTGGAGATCGAGGATCGAGTCACAAGATAGATTGTACGGGAGTGTCGAATACGTAATTGAGTGAAGCCAGTTTATGATTTCTTGTTGTAAATGAGTATAATAAATGTATTTATTGAGAAAGAATTAACCCTAGAAATGAGATTAAGAGTGTCAAAAATGTTTGTAACTAAAGAAATTTTTATGGAACGAATTTCCGCTGCGACTTTAGTCTATACGAATTAGGGTGTTATAATTTTTCTCTCAACCTGTTATAAAAAATCAATTTCTATATATATAAAAGAAAAATGAACACACACAACCGTTCTTTCGATTCAAACAACCTGTTTTGTTGACCCGAAACCCCGACTACCCCACAAAATCCTAGCCCACAACAAAACCCAAGTATGCAAGTTCCGGTTGCTACACCCTAGTTTGTGGCGTACACATCTTTTTTAACGGGCATGTTGTATCCGAGATTTCCTTACGGCAACGCTTCCTTGTCGCAAGCTCCGCTGCCAAACATCCCTCACCAACAACTTCATATATCCCCAACGGACCCCACACCCGATATCGTTCGGGAAACCCAACTGCAAAATTTAGGTGAATCGTCGGCTCCGAGGGTCAAAAAGAGAAGCCACAAGAAGGACCCATAAGAAAAACTCACAAGCGGAAGTCAAGTTGCTATAAAACGGACGATGAATGAAGAAGTGTTTTAACCAAATCTTGGATTTTCGTATCGCAGGACCCGATGATCAGTACATTCTTTATCGTTTTTTAGCTTTATTTCTTTTGCTGATGGTTTTAAATAAAATATTATTAATATGTAGCTTTATTTTTTTAAGGGGCAAGTTCAAAAAGAGGAAAAGATTGGGATCGAGTTCGTGAAATATTTCATGAAACCTTGAAACGAGATGTATATCGGTTCAACAACAGTCACTCGTCACGACCTTCAACGGTTACTTCAACAACGCCAAAATAACGCAAAAAACAGTGAAAATAAATCCAACTTCATGGCGAGAGACTTTAGTGAATACAAAGAACAAGAACGCCACTTGTTCCAGTTTATTGATTCCTGGCAGGTGACACGTCACCACAACAAATAGACGAAAATACCGCTCATGGCCCAATCTTCAAAAAGAAGCAAAACAAGCTCGTCTACTCGTTTCGATGCTCGTAACGAAGTTGATCTCAACTTAAGTGACGATAATGTTGAAGTTGAACCTAATCATCCACCCGGTAGAGATAAATCCAAATGGAGGCCATCAAAATCATCAAGTGTTAATGTGGACTACACCGAAAGTTTAGCCGAGCATGCGTAACGTATTAGTATATTTAACAATATTCAACAAGATAATTTCGAGGAAAAAAGAAGTATATGTGCGCTATTTAAAAAATAAATAAATTTGCAAAAGGAGAAAGAAATGATATCGGACCCGAAAGACAAATGTACGGGGTAATAAAAAAATAAAGAGTAAACTGCAATTTTACACCCTGAGGTTAGGGCTCATTGGCACTCCTACCCCCCTAAGGAAATAATTGCAAAATTACACCCCACTGTTAACCCTTATGTCTCACTTTTACCCCCCGCCGTTAAAGTGGATTAACAGTCTGTTAACTCTAAGTTGAAATTACTATACTACCCTTACATTTTACCCCCCAACATTCCTGTTAAGTCGCACAATTACCCCCTGAGATTTACAAAACCCTTCCCGCCAAAATCAAATACATGTTCTATGATTCTAAACCAAAATTCTGAACCTGTTTTTTATCTAAAACCTAATACTTTCATTTTGAACACGTAATCTGAAACAAAACATCAATTCATTCAAGCATCAGTATACACATGAAAGCATCAGTAATCTGAGACCTAATAGTTTCATTTTGATCAAACATCATACTTGTTCAAAAATACCTGTTAAAAAATACCTGTTAAAAAGCTTACCCAAAAGCTTTTTTGAACAAACATAATCAAACATAATGTCATACCTGTTCAACCAGTGTGAACATACAGCACCCAGATTCAATTCAGCATCAATTCAGTATACATATCAAAGGCACATTCAGTATACTGTAATGCAAGGCACATACCTGTTGTGGACTTATGCCCAAACTGTAATCTGCATATTATGGCTAGCAGGTTTCTGTTTTTGTATGATCATCTGTATGATCATATGGATAGCAAGTGAATACTTACACCTTTGTCCTGAAATATATGATCATCTGTATGATCATATGGCTAGCAAGTGATAAACTGCATTAATCTGCATACTAGCCACTGTCATCAAATGGACTAACCACTGTCATCAACTTCACATTTGATTCAACAACTAACATGCTGCACATCAAAACATCAAAACACATTACCATTCCTACTTCAAAGTTAAGTTAACATCAAAACATCAACACTTCTGAAATATACATCATATGTCATCAAATGGACTAACCACTGTCATCAACTGCACATTTGATTCAACAACTAACATGCTGCACATCAAAACACATTACCATTCCTACTTCAAAGTTAAGTTAACATCAAAACACATTACCATTCAAATCTGACCCTGATTAACTAACAATGGCCTATTATACCTGCGGTGTGGCGGATGACATAGCGGATTAGCCAACACACAACCGGCATTTTGTAGCGAAGACTGATCGGAGGAGATAGCGGAGGAGAAGACTGATCGGTGGAGACTGATCACCGGAGGAGAAGACTGATCGGTGGAGACTGATCGCCGGTGAAGACTGATCGCCGGTGAAGACTGATCGCCGGAGAAGATGACCGATCGCAGGTTTGGGGACGATGGTGGGAAGGTGGGGGGGTAATTCTGCTTCTTTATGTTATTTATAGGGGTGTTGTGAAGAACAAGCTTCACATTAATAGCAAAATGACCATTTTACCCTTTGACCATTACCTTATTATGTTGACTGTTAATCCATTTTAACGGCGGGGGGTAAAAGTGAGACATAAGAGTTAACAGTGGGGTGTAATTTTGCAATTATTTCCTTAGGGGGGTAGGAGTGCCAATGAGCCCTAACCTCAGGGTGTAAAATTGCAGTTTACTCTATATTAGGGAAAAATATAGTCTTTAGTTAGTTAATGTCTATTATATCGTGTGTTTTTTTTTTTAATTTCATTTAATTTTATGCAATGTATTATTTATTAAATTATTGCTATTGTTTTAATTAATAGAAATGTCTTTTTCATTTAATTGTTTTTTTTTTATATGAATAAATAAATGATTTAATTAAAAAACATACGAGGCTTTGCCCTTACTCTTGAGCATCTCATGTTTTTTTATGATGTGGGGGACGAAACCCACATAATCTATTTGGCGCCTACATGATAGGGTGGAGGCTTCGCCCTTTCTCTCATGGTCATTTGTTGTTTGTTTCTTTGTTCCGATTCGTTTCCTTATAATTGTTGGGTTTTATAGCCTCGTTGTCCACTTTGTTCTATATATCCTAGAATTTTCCGTCTTTAAAAAAAACTTATTCTAAACACAAATTTGACAGAATGACGTCATGGAAAAACCACAACCAAATGGCATATAGTTCTGACGACTTAGCTATCCCTCTCAACATTCACGACAATCTTGTCGCCAAACAATCAAATTAGGTAATGTAATATGACACGTGCCTTACCTACAGTTAGGTGATCTTGTTTATTAAAATATACCGTTTAGCCCTTTCACAAATATGATTGGCATAAAGTCCCCCTCTTCATTCGTTATTATTTATCATAAGTATCACTACAAACTGGCTTCATGTTTTTACAAGAAGAGAAAAGAAGTAGGCAAGTTAAACGGGTTTAAACTTTATGAAATTCGGACAATTCTTTGATTTTACATGGTACATCTAAAGTTTGTTGAAATGTCTTAATAGGATTTTTATACCAAGATAAATAGAGAAGGAAATAATAAAAAAATGTACACTAATTTAAAGGGAAGTGAAATCTAATGTTAGGGCGATTTTAATTGACGAAGTTTTGAATATAAACTGTAAAGTGATTGTTACTAAACAAAGTTGGGTAAATACTGAAATAAGTATCAAGTTCTTTGTAACACCTCGAAAATTTCGGGTTAATATTAAAACGACACGTGTCATGTAAGACAAAAACGCGTTGGAAACCCGGATATAATAAAGATGTTTTCGGTAGGATTTAAAGTGGCGTCATGTTGAATTGTTACCTCTGAACACCTCAATAATAAATCCCAAGACCCGATTAAATGTTATATACATCTAATATACCCTCAATTCAGAAAAAGGGTTCACAATAATGGACTTGATAATGCATGATGAGGTCCCATGATGAAATGAACGATAAACCGTTATTTTCGGGTCTTGTAAATGCAATCAATTGAAATAATGGATGATGGTAGGGTATGTTATAGTATTAGATACTTTTTGAAGGCCCCCTACTGATAATTTAAGTCAACAAGTCGATTATAACGGCTGCCCTTTCGATCCAACAACAAACAACAAAATTCTGATCAGACTAGGGCGTCGCGTAGCGCGACGGCCCCTCGCGCTACGCGAGGGTGCGCCCAGCGACAGCAGAACTTGCAGTTGGCTGTTGTGTGCATTTGTGACCTTCTTGGCCGGTTTCTCTTGCACATGCATGAACCTTAGACACCCCTACATGCTAGTGACATGTGTTTATCTCTTGTGGTTGATCATAGACTCTTGTGTCAAGGGATTGTGGTGTGTAAACCCACTATAAGAAGACCCTTTCATTCACCACATTCATTCACAAATCATTTCAAGCATTCTGATTATTGGGGAGCTTGCAAACTGATCAAGAGCCTTCCTAGTCATCCACTAATCATCTAGTAAGTCTCTAATCCCTTCTAAATTAATTCTAGTTTAGTTTTTAGCTTAAAAGTCAACATATCGTATTAAACGGTTGACTTCGGGTTTAGTTATTCGATAGCTCAGTCGTAACCCGAATTAAAAGTACCGTTAGATAGGTAATTATATGGGTATTAAACCCTTATAAGGGCAAGTACCAAATCCAGACCTAACTAGGTCGTTTGTCGGGTCAAACGTTGACCGAAAAAGTCAACAGAATTGACATTTATGATTTAATGCATGAAATGCAATACGTAAGGCGTGTAACTTGTTCTAACCTTAATATAACTTGGTAATAAGTATAAAAACTTGTTTGCGCTTGCCCGACTCGACAAATTTCTATTTAAACTCGGTTCGGAACCGAAAGGCGCAAAACCTTGACTTTTGCATTGACTTCGGTTCTGACCCGTTTTAGTAAGTATTAGACATGCCTTAAAGTCTCATTAGGGTTGGGTTACATGCTAGTATAAGTCTCTGTACTTATTTCATTGATTATCCGATGCATGCACACGTTTCCGTTAATCGCTTAAAGTGGACCATAACGCCCTTATGACCTTATAACGAGTATTTTGAAAATGTGGAAATACAATAATCTTAGTTACTGATTATTTAGCATGTACGTAAATTTTCACGTCAAGCGGAGGTCTAGATTAGGAGATATGCGCATTAGCGTATATAATAAGCTTTTTATTAATTAAACGGCGCGATTAGCGCATAGCCTATCTAAACCCGATTTTCGGTACCAAAACTATTACCCGCTGATGTTAAATAATATTTTAGGATTTTTGAAGATTTTTAATTATTTTTAAGCTGGTCTTAAGCTAGGCTTATCGCATTGATTCGGTTAACACCGAATATGCCCTTTTAGGCCATAAAACGAGTTTTATGAATCCGATTGATACCAATCCAATTACCACTGATTTAAAATAATAAATATAGTATTTTGAACTTGTTTTGCTGATTAGAAAACTCAGATTGGTATTTTAACCCGTACGTCGCTTAAAACGGCTTTATACGCGTATTAAACGCGTAGTTTAGTATTAAAACCATTTTGCCACGTAAGACTTAATACCATTAGACATAACCTGTTAAGTTAAGATATTTTTCTGATTAAATCAGACCCGTATCTCAGAAGTATTATAAATCTCTTTTATAACCCTTAAAATGACCAAAATACCCCTACGGGGCGTATTTAGGGATTAAACTCGTTATGGGCATTATGGAAGATATCATAATGATATCCCCACATATTTAAAGCGTATTAACTTAGGAAACCTGTTCGCGACCCTTTCGGTTACCCGTTATGCATTATGCGCGTTCGGTTCGGTTTATGTAACTAGTTTACATAAATTAGCCGAAACGGGTCAAACCTTATCGGTTTATTCTCAAAATCCAGAATGTGTATCATATACCCATATTAAACAAGTCTTCAAACTTGTCGGGTCTAAATCACATTCTATCCGGTCTTCGCTTAATCGTGCGTACGAACCGTATCCTTAAAACTAACCGGTCTAAGCTTAAGCTTAATTAAAGATCCGTTAGTATTCTAATAGGTTATTATAAACCTTCGTTCCAGATTAGGAGAACCAGTAAAAGATACCGCACTCGCTGATTTTGAACTATACTTGCTCAGGTAAATACTTTTAACTTATTTCCCTATACGGGCTTGGGTAAGGTATATAAAATACCGCTTGGTCGGGCGTCGAATATTTAATCTTATTATGGTTAAATTATTGAGATGACTCCGTTTAATTTGTTTTGTTGCTTAAAGCCTTTGGGGGGTTAATGACCGTGTCCCGGATATCCCTGGCATCATTTTACGAAATGGCCACGACCTTAGCACTCAGGTGTAGGCGTACACCTGTAGTGTCTCATAATTAAAGTGGTGTGTTAATTGATCTTTAACCCGGCTCGATCCGGGCTACTGAACGCATAAGAAACATGTAAATCCTTTACAAGCTTATATATTAAATAATTATCCCAAGTTATAAAATATTTGTGCCTTGTGCCTTAAATGAAATTCTTAACTCTTTTCAAAATGAGTCAGTTGATTGTATTTACCAGTGTAAACTGACGTATTTTCTTAAAAAGACTGAGTGCAGGTACTACGCGAAATAGGCTGGCTTGTCTCCTAGCATCCACATTAAGTCTCGCCAGCTTGGATGTCATATCTGTTGAGCATTTGTTTCCTATTTATTGTATTTGATCTACCTGTGGATTATATTCGACTATTTGTGATACTTCATATTACAATATCGTTTGGTTGAATTAAATCTATATATTGCTTCCGCTGTGCATTTAAATATTGTGTTGTTTGACTATTATGTTGCCAACCACGTCACGATACTCCCCCACCGGGCCCACCGGTGACACGTGGAAATCCGGGGTGTGACATTCTTAGCCCGATATCCTCGACAAACCCATCAAATTGTCAGTCTATCACTACAAAGTGTTTTCTTGTTGATTATAGGGATAATGTACGTAGTTGTCATTGAAAAAAAAAAACTATATGTGTATTTATTTATAAAGTATTTTTATAAATAACTTTATGTTTTTTAGAGTAAATTGCTAAAATTATCCCTGAGGTTTGGGCAAATTGTCAGTTCAATCCAAAAAAATTTCTTTTTTGCAATTGGACCCTTGAGGTTTGCATTTTGTTGTTATTTCTATTCAACTGACTAATCCCTCTTAAGTCAAGGGTAAATTGGACATTGTACATGTAAAAATTTGATTTATATAACAGTCTCTTAGCTCTCTCTTCTCCCTCATCTTTCTTTCTCTTTCTCCATCACCAGCAACCATCATTAACACCATTACCATCGACTCCAAACCGCTAGCGAGTATCACCACCAATAAGTTATATGTGGCTCAGCCGCTGCTTTTATTCTTTTAAGCTTTTCGATCTTTATCATCTTCTTCTTTTCACTAGGTAATGTTTAGTATTTGAGTTAAAGATCCTTTGAAAAGAAGATACGTATCATGATGTTTAATCTCTCGGTTAATTTCCAAAATGGGCCAAGTCTTGGACCATCATATATTGCAAGAGACAAAACTCACAAAGTGGACAGAGAGTCGGTAATCGACCATCATATTTAAATTTTTGTTTATTTTGGTTTTGGATGTTTTTGATAAGTGAGTTGTAGCTATCAAAGATTTTTTGAGTTTATCAGTCACTAATTAAAACGATATTTAACTCTCTTTTATTTGAATTAATAATTTCAACAATTTTAGAATATTACACACATATAAATTATGTCATTGACTCATTACTAGTTGGCTTATTACAAAATGACGACTGGTGTATCCAGACATAATGGTTGTCTAGATACATATACTTTTAAAGCATTAATATTATATAAAAATCTTTTACATTTTCATAAAGTTTTCACTAGTTTTATAAAAGTATTTATAAAAGGATCAAACTCTCACTTTTGATATAGAAACACTTTTTTAGGACTTATCCATCTCTCTTTATTTTCACTAGTTTTATAATAAAAGTATTTATAAAAGGATCAAACTCTCACTTTGATATATAAACACTTTTTTAGGACTTAGAAACCACCTAACATTTTTGTTAAGTTATCAATAATTTTGTAAAACTATTTATAAATACATCTAAGTTCCAAATTTAAATAATAAATATTTGAGTTAATTACATGGATGCTCATTGTATTTTACACTGATTTCATAAATGCCCCTAATGTAACCTGATGATCTAAGTTCCAAATTTAATTAATAGATATTTGAGTTAATTATACGGATGGTTTCTGTGCTTTACACTGATTTCATAAATGCCTCCAATTTAACCTAATGATCATTCACATTTACAAACTATGATGATCCTTCGCATTGATAGCCGTCTATTTTCTCTGTTAAGTAAATGTAAATGTAAATTTTTGAGTATGGATGGTGATTTTTGACACGATACAAAAATAATCCGGTTCCAGGTAGTTATATTTTAGGTAGTTATATTTAATTCGATTAAAACATGTCATGATTGATCTGCTTAATTACACGGGTCGTGTTCGTGCTAACATGTTTAATTCGTTTAGTTAGACAGATCAACCCGCTAACCTGGTTAATTAAACATGTCAACTCATTAACCTGTCTATGGCACATTTAACTCGTTTTTACATCCCACCAACCCGATTAACAAGTTTATGACTTGATGTTACCCGCCAACCCATTTGATACGTGTGGATAAATGGGTTAAAGCGTACGTGTTCAAGTTACACGATTATAAGTATGAGTGGTTAGGGTTGAACAATTCAACATGTCATCTTGACACGATTTACACCTCTAGGATTTGGTAGTCGGCTGGTGAATTGGATTTAAAATACCAAGATAAATAGAGAAGGAAATAATAAAAAAAATGTACATTAATTTTATGGGAAGTGAAATCTAATGATAGGGGACGAAGTTGCGAATATAAACTGTAAAGCGATTGTTACTAAACAAAGTTGGGTAAATACTAAAATAAGTATCAAGTTCTTAGCTCGATATCCTCGACAAACCCATCAAATTGTCAATCTATCACTACAAAGTGTTTTCTTGTTGATTATAGGGATAATATACGTAGTGGTCATTGAAAAAAAAACTATATGTGTATTTATTTATAAAGTATTTTTATAAATAACTGTATGTTTTTTAGAGTAAATTGCTAAAATTGTCCCTGAGATTTGGGCAAAATTGTCGGTTCAATCCAAAAAGTTTTCTTTTTTTGCAATTGGACCCTTGAGGTTTGTATTTTGTTACCATTTCTATCCAACTGACTAACCCCTGTTAAGTCAAGGGTAAATTGGACATTGTACATGTAAAAAATTGATTTATTTAACACTCTCTTAGCTCTCTCTTCTCCCTCATCTCTCGCTCTCTCCATCACCAGCCACCATGATTAACACCATTACCATCGACTCCAAACCGCTAGCGAGTATCACCACCACTGCCACCCCACACCCACCACCAGCATCGCAGATCTGAACACCACCAACACCAACTACCAGCAGCTGCTGCCACCACCTTCCTTAGCAAACGAAACTATAGTCTTCTTCATCTGCATCATCTTCGCAAACCCCCAAATCGAAGCTCACCGCCCAAATCAATTCTAACCCCTAAATTGGAGCTCACCACCCCTTTTCAGATTTCACGCGGTGAGTGAGAGAGAGTGTGTGTGGTGGGTGGTGACGTGTTTTAAAAATATGAAGGCGTTGATGATGCAGGTGGCAGCGACGATAAGCTTCCTATGGTCTTTCTCTTGTTGATTTGTAGTAGTGATGTGGTGGTGGTGATGGGTTTGCGACGATGCTCATGATGGCTAGTGTGGTGGTGGCTGGTTTGAAATGATGGTGGTGATGGTTGTAAGTGACGGATTTGAGATGATGGTGGTGATGGCTGGTGTGGTGTTTGCAGTGGTGGTGGTTCTATTTAGGTGGATGTGGTGGTGGCGACTAGTGGTAAAATGTGATGGGTTTGCGACGATGCTCATGATGGCTAGTGTGGTGGTGGCTGGTTTGAAATGATGGTGGTGATGGTTGTAAGTGACGGATTTGAGATGATGGTGGTGATGGCTGGTGTGGTGTTTGCAGTGGTGGTGGTTCTATTTAGGTGGATGTGGTGGTGGCGACTAGTGGTAAAATGTCTAAAATAACCTTCAGTTACATAGAAAAAAAGTCAAAATTCTCTCAATTAATGTTACCTTTAAACGGGGTTAACCAATTAGAAGGAATTGACAATAAAATGCAAACATCAAATGTCCTGTTGAAAAAAATAAAAAAAAAATTAAGAAAAAAAACTTTCTTTTGATGGCATAGACAAATCTGCCCGAACACCAAAGATGATTTTGACAATTTACTCTTGTTTTTTTAATTAAAAACAGTTTTAATGTTAAGCATAACATTTGACAATTTACTCTTGTTTTTTTAATTAAAAACACTTTAACGTTAAGCATAATATTTAATGTACTTAATATTGAGAAAAAGAAAAATGAATAGAGCTAATTTCTAGCTGGATAAACTCTCCCCAGTGTAAGATTAAATATATTATGTTTAATATTTAATCTATAGCCATTATAATCATTTACATAATATAGATCAAAATATATAATAACCTATTAAATAATTAGTTGGTAATTGTTGATGGACCATATTACCCTTATTAACTAATTAGGTTTCCTCCTGGGTGCTTATCTAAGGAGAATTATGTAGAGGTCAAAAGGTTACACACTTAATCAGATAACCTAATCATAACATCATCATCATCGACCTCCTCTCCTATAGCCGATTCCCTTGTCGTTTTTCTTAGTCACCATCATTAGTCAGCACCCTAAGGAGGAACTAGATCACACTGACAATTATGTCGAACACGATGGGATCATCTCTGACTGGATTCTTCACTGCATTGTCTGCTGTAACAGGTATGTTTTTCATGTTTTCCCTCATGTATAAACAGAACTGAACCAACATGTGGTATCAGAGCATATGTTGATTAGTCAGTTCTGTTTTCTATCCGTAAATCTGGATTAAATCTGGAAAACAGACTTGAAAACCATAACAGAATCCGTTTTCTGCCATCCGAAATATCATTTCGGATGCATCACGGATGAGGTTTTTCATATTACTGCATCCGAGATGCCATTCCGGATGAAATAGATGTCATTCCAGATCATCTCGGATCCATTACGGATCAGACATTCATCCATTATAACTGTTCCGAAATCAAAAGTTCTGATTTCGGATGAATGTTTGAATTTTCTGATTTAGGGTTCATCATGAGTTCTTGATTAAATTCGAAAAATTCCTTTAGTTTTGGAATGAATTCGGATTATTGGGTGTTTTTGTTCCTGTTTGATCCATTTTATCTACTTAAATTTTCGAAAAATATGTTTTTCTATTAATGGATATAATTTTCGAAATAAACAGATAAATATAATTAATATTTAAACAGGAAACTTAATCCCAAAATCCCTAACATTTCGGATTTAAATCTTATCATTATTAACTGCCTAAATTAAGGATGTGACAGCTTGAGGAACACATTACGGATGATCATTATGGATGATCATTCCGGATGAACATTGGTCGCCCATTACGGATCAGCAATCGTCTGATCATTCCGGATGAACTTTGTTCGCCCATTATGGATCAGCAACTGACCATTTCGGACTAAGCATCACGGATGATCAAAGAACTGACCATTTCAGATGAATCTCAGACTAAGCATCACCATCCGAAATCATCCGAAATCCATCACGGATCATCAAGAACTGACCATTTCGAATGAATCTCGGACTAAGTATCATCATCTGAAATCATCTGAAATGATCCGAAATGACTCGACTTACGCGTCTTGGACACATCCGAAATCATTCGAAATCATCCATTTCGGATAGTCCAAAATGATTCGAAATTAGTCATTTCGGATGAATCGAAGACATGATTCATCCGAAATCATGAGTGTTCATAAGATTTGGCAGTTAATGTGAACTAAAATTTTGGCTCGGGGCTCCGCCCCGAACCCCGTGCGAGGGCACGCTGCCCCCCTGCACCCCCTAGCGAACTCACCGCGGAGTTCGATCCGCGCTAACAGGTGGTTTGCTATTAAATAATTGGTTTTGTAATTACTTAGTTAATTAATCAGAATCAGATAATGTTTTACAAAACCAAAATAGCTTAACTTGAATGAGCTTTTGATGTATCATTTCTGGCCAAAGCTGACTTGATACATCTACTTATCGTTCAAGTATTACGAAAGCTATGTTAAGTGTACATCATAAACATGAATGTCTTAATATCTGGCCAAAGCTGATTTAATTCTTTCATAGATGGCATACTTAACAAGTGCATAACTAAAGTGATTGTCTCAATTTCTGGCCAAAGCTGATTTGTTACAACCACTTTGCACATATGCTTAAATGATTACACTTCTGGCCAAAGCTGATTTGTGTTCGTTTAAGTAGAATTTTAACTAAGTCTATTATTTTGATGTTAGTAATAGACAATATCACAGCTTCATAATGTAAAATGGTCATTATTTATGCCTGCCTTAGTTTAACATGCCCTTAGATCACATTAGAACTTCTTCCTAAGTATCATAACTTGCTCATCTTATTTCCTCTATCAGCACCAAATCAGGGGATTCCACCTTTGACTGGTGATAACTTTGCTACATGGAAGGATGCCCTCATGCTTACACTTGGATTGCTGGACTTTGATTATGCTCTAAGAGAGAATAAGCTAGCGGACCTTACCACTCAAAGTACTGCTGCTAAGCAGATAGTTCATGAAAAATGGACTAGGTGTAACCGCATGTCTCTCATGTTCATGAAGCAGTCCATCAGTAATGCAATCAGAGGAGCCATTCCTGATTCTGAAGATGCTAAAACCTACTTGGAACATGTGGAGGCGCAGTTCAAAGGGACGTCTAAAGCACACGCTAGTACTCTTATTCTCAAGCTGGTGACAACTAAGTATGATGGGAGGAGCGGCATTCGCGAGCACATCATGATGATGAATGACATGGCCAATAAGCTGAAAGGGCTGGAAATGGAGATCAGTGACGGTTTCCTTGTTCATTTTATCATCACTTCGCTTCCTTCATCCTTTGAAGCATTCAAGATCAATTACAACACTCAGAAGGACAAATGGACGATGAGTGAGCTGGTCGCTATGTGCGTACAGGAGGAAGAGCGTATGAGGATGGATCGCCCTATTGATGTTGCAAACTTCACCACCTCCAACTTTAAGAAAAGGAAGAACAATCATCAGAGAAAGGATGCTTCAAAAGTCCAAAGGCCTAATCCCAATACAAGTGCACCCTCCAGCTCTAAGAACTCCTTAGGCAGAATTCGCTGCAAGTTCTGTAAAAAGGCAGGACATATGCAGAAGGAATGCCCTGACTTTAAGGAGTGGCTGGCTAAGAAAGGTAACGATTATTTTATGATACTTGAGTCCTATAATTTAAGTGTTCCTGCAAATTCTTGGTGGTTTGATTCTGGTTCTATGGTTCATGTTACCAATTCAACTTAGGGATTCCTTTCAATCCGGAAGCTGGAAAGAAACCAAAGAACGCTTAAGGTTGGGGATGATCGAGAATTAGAAGTGAAGGCCATTGGAACATTACAATTAGTTATGAAAACTGGTTTATGTATTAAACTTTATGATACCTTATATATTCCTGAGGTAACTCGGAACCTTGTATCAGGACCAAAGTTAGACATGGACGGTTTCATTGTTTCCCATGGTCATCGAAAACTCTCTATCCTCTATGATTCTGTTCTTTATGGTACTGGTATTCTGGATGGTGGTCTCTATAGATTAGAACTAGATGATGGCTTTTCCAAATCTTTGTTGTCATATAACATTAATGAATCACTCACAAAGATGAAAGAGAAACGAGACTTAGAGACTTCATCCATGTTGTGGCATCAGCGTTTAGGCCACATTTCAAAAGAACGATTAAATCGTCTTGTAAAAGATGAAGTCTTACCTCCTCTCGATTTCTCTGATTTTGGAACATGTGTCAAATGTCTTAAAGGTAAAATGACATTAGCAAATAAGAAAGGTGCCACTAGGAGTTCTAATTTATTAGAACTCATTCACACTGACATTAGTGGTCCCTACCAAATCGCTGGCATAACAGGACATACTTCATTTATCACTTTCATTGATGATTATTCTCGTTACATGTACTTGTATCTAATTAAGGAGAAATCTGAATCTCTTACAACTTTTAAAGATTATAAGGCTGAAGTTGAAAAGCAATTAGATCGTCAGATTAAAGTTGTGAGATCAGATAGAGGCGGTGAATATTATGGAAGACATACTGATGTGGGACAAGCTCCTGGTCCATTTTATGAGTTTTGTAAGGGCCAGGGGATTGTGAACCAATACACCATGCCTGGTACACCTCAGCAGAATGGTGTCGCTGAAAGAAGAAACCGTACCCTTATGAACCTGGTGCGCAGTATGTTAGCCAACACTAATTTACCATTATTTCTCTGGACTGAAGCGTTAAAAGCAGCTGTTCATATACTCAATAGAGTTCCTTCTAAGTCTGTCCCTAAAACTCCTTATGAACTTTGGACAGGAAGGAAACCGAGTCTTAAATATATGAAAGTATGGGGCTGCATTGCTGAAGCAAAACTTTATAATCCTTTCCTAAGGAAACTTGACCCTAAAACAGTTACCTGTTTCTTTTTCGGGTATCCTGATAATTCAAAGGGTTATCGTTTCTATTGTCCTTCCCATGTCACCCGTATTGTTGAAACCAAGCGTGCTGCGTTCCTGGAGGATTTCAAGGTCAGTGGGAGCAGTACCAACACTTACGAAGAATTGCAAGAAGTACAAGACGCGGGGGGAGAGACTCGTCGCTTACCATTACTCCTATTACTCCTCTTGTACCCAATGCAACTACTGTACCTGAAGCTACTGCACCAACTGCAAATTCACCTCTACAATCAGAACCCATTATACCTCATGACGAAGGCACATCAAACGCTCAAAACCAAGACAACGCTGAACCCGATAATCCACTCAGGAGGTCATCTAGGCAAAGAAGGCCGACTAATTGGGATGATTATGTTACCTACCTGACTGAAATGGATCCCGGAAAGCTCAATGATCCTATCTCTTACAATGAAGCCAGTAGCAGTGATCAGTCTTCTGAATGGAATAAAGCAATGATTGAAGAGCTTGAATCCATGAAGAAAAATGATGTTTGGGATTTGGTAGAATTACCCAACGGTGTGAAACCCGTAGGATGTAAATGGGTGTTCAAAAAAAAACTGGATCCGAATGGGAACGTTGAACGCTACAAAGCGAGATTGGTTGCAAAGGGCTACACTCAGAAAGAGGGAATTGATTATCAAGAGACGTTTTCACCTGTCTCTCGTAAAGATTCATTAAGGATCGTCATGGCCATAGTAGCTCATTTTGATTTAGAGTTACATCAAATGGACGTTAAAACCGCTTTCCTTAACGAAGATTTGGACGAAGATGTTTACATGAAACAACCTGAAGGCTTTAAACCTGAAGGTCAGGAGCATCTAGTCTGTAAGTTGAAGAAATCCATTTACGGGTTAAAACAAGCATCACGTCAACGGTATCTCAAGTTTGATGAAGTCATGAAGAAACAAGGTTTTATGAAGAATCAAGTGGATCATTGCACCTACCTCAAGACGAGTGGGAGCAATTTTACTATACTTGGCCTTTACGTAGATGATATTCTATTGGCAAGTAATAGTTTAGACATGCTGCATGAGTCGAAGCGGTTACTCTCGCATAACTTCGACATGAAGGATCTCGGAGATGCTTCTTACGTCATTGGCATCGAAATTCACCGAGATAGACACAAAGGTATCTTAGGATTGTCCCAAAAGGCTTACATAGATCGTGTCCTTACACATTACAACATGCAACAGTGCAAACCCTCAGTCGCTCCAGTAGTTAAAGGAGATGTTTTCGGTTCATTCCAGTGTCCGACAACAGAGGTTGAGAAGGAGCAAATGAGCCAGATACCTTACGCGTCAGTAGTCGGGAGCCTGATGTATGCTCAAGTCTGTACTCGCCCAGATATCGCTTATATTGCTGGAATGCTTGGCCGTTATCAGACTAATCCCGGCCTAGATCACTGGAAAGCAGCTAAGAAGGTACTTCGATATCTGCAAGGGACGAAAGACTATAAACTGACTTATAGATAAGAAGGTACTTCGATATCTGCAAGGGACGAAAGACTATAAACTGACTTATAGAAGAAGTGATCATTTAGAAGTGGTGGGCTATTCTGATTCTGACTTTGCCAAATGCAAAGATGACAAGAAATCCACTTCGGGCTATATCTTTATGTTAGCAGGTGGCCCTATCTCATGGAAGAGTCATAAACAACAGTTGACCACAACTTCCACAATGATGGCAGAGTACATTGTTATTTATAACGCAACCTGTCATGGAATGTTTCTTAGAAATCTAATCACTGGACTCAAAATCGTTAATTCCATTTCTAGACCATTGAAGCTTTACTGTGATAATTCAGCTGCCGTTAGTTTCTCGAACAGTAACAGTTCGACTGGAGCTGGTTTATATCTCGATACAAAATATCTGTTCGTACGTGAACGAGTTGAGGAAAATAATCTTTGTATCGAGTATATTAGTACTAAAGATATGCTTGCGGATCCGATGACTAAAGGTCTCCCTCCTAAGGTTTACGAAGAACATGTTCAGAATATGGGATTTAGTAAAGACCTTATTTAAGCATATTGTACTAGCTTATGTTTTATGATTAATGAAATTTCCTCAGTTTGATTTTGTATGTCTCTTAGAATATGTTCAACCGGTATAATGGCATATAGACAAATGAAGTTACAAATCAAACAAAGGGCTTATGCGTATTTTGATCATGACGGTTAGGTTTTAAATTAAGGCTATAGTATGACTAATGGGGGTCCTGAGTCGCATAATGATTCAACGGCTGTATTTCTATGCTATAGTACTTGTTTAAGGCTAAAATGAGTTTTAACTCCTGATTAGGCTTATCTAATACTCATGGTAAATGATTACTCGGCTAAGTGGGAGAATGTAAGATTAAATATATTATGTTTAATATTTAATCTATAGCCATTATAATCATTTACATAATATAGATCAAAATATATAATAACCTATTAAATAATTAGTTGGTAATTGTTGATGGACCATATTACCCTTATTAACTAATTAGGTTTCCTCCTGGGTGCTTATATAAGGAGAATTATGTAGAGGTCAAAAGGTTACACACTTAATCAGATAACCTAATCATAACATCATCATCATCGACCTCCTCTCCTATAGCCGATTCCCTTGTCGTTTTTCTTAGTCACCATCATTAGTCAGCACCCTAAGGAGGAACCAGATCACACTGACAATTATGTCGAACACGATGGGATCATCTCTGACTGGATTCTTCACTGCACTGTCTGCTATAACAGGTATGTTTTTCATGTTTTCCCTCATGTATAAACAGAACTGAACCAACACCCAGGTTATGGCTTTCTCGGTCCTCGACATTCTGCGTTTCCATGAGAATATCAATGGGTCTTCGATTTATTGCAAAGCTGTCCAGTCGGTTATCCTCCTCACTTGCTAGGTTTTATGGAAGCATAGGAACAATATCATTTTTAACGGCATGAAGATGAATCTTCAAGACATCGTCGATGAGGTTAAGGTGTTGGGTTTTCTATGGCTGAAAAGTAGAGCGAAAGGCCTAAATTTATCGAAGTATCAATGGGATATATTTTATTTTATGTAATTCGTTGTTGTTTTGTTGTTTCCTAGCTTCTCGCTAGTTTTGTGGAATGAAATTTGCCTTTCAAAAAAAATAGAGCTTCTTGGACGTTTCAATAAAACAAAACTTGAAATGCATGGTGGACCCAAAATCATTTAACCACCACTGGATCAGAGATCCTTGCAGGGGGAGAACTCACTTAATTTTTTTTTCTTTTTTTATATACAACATTAAAACAATTAATCTTATTAATAGAACTGAAGTAATTTGTTGTAACTCCATTTTAGCTAATCTATGTAAGGCTAAAGAGCGTGTGGGTTATGGTTGGAACATTATTCATTATGTAGGAATATGAATGAAAGACTACACCATCTCCTTGCATGATCCACTTTGGTTTGTATGGATTAAACTAGGGGTGAGCATATAACCGAATTAACCGAACCGTAATCGAAATAACCGAAAAAACCGAACCGAAATAACCGATAACCGAAATAACCGAAGGGTTGGTTATTTATATTTTTAATAACCGATTTTTGCGGTTCGGTTATGGTTATTCTTATTTTCATAACCGCAAATAACCGAACCGAACCGAATATTTTAAACATAGCCAAATCCGTAGCACCATAAGTCTTTAAGTTTGTATTTAAATGCTTAACCATGGCCTAATCTATATGTATCTTTGGTGAAGTATTTGAATGTTTTAACTTTTAACCATGACCCAACCTTATTGGCCCATTACATTTTACACTAACCATGACCCAACCTTATTGGCCCATTATAGTTTACACTAATAATAACCGACCTATAACCGAACCGAAACCGCATTAACCGCAATAACCAATTAACCGAAACCGCATTAACCGAAACCGAACGGTTATGATTTTTTGATAACCGCAGTGTGCGGTTATGGTTTCGGTTATAGGTAATAACCGAACCGAACCGCACCATGCTCGCCCCTAGATTAAACCATGACAACTATGGTCCTTCTTTCCATTTTTTCAATAAATCATTTTCTTTTTCTTTAGACAAAGATAAATTATAATAAATAAGAGGATAATGGTTTGGGTCATTACCACACCCTTAGAATATTGGTTTTGGATGGTGCATTCGAGGTGGGTGACATGACACTGACATGGAGGGTCATGAGGGTCATGAACACACCATATAGCCTAATAAAGTAATAAACAAGCACTACGTTTTCTACTTTTAAATAACTAGTATTCAGCCCTTGCGTTGCCTGGAGGCGTAAAACCGAGCCAAATAGCACTAATACCACACCACCGCCAGCAACCACTAACACTAAAGTTGTTGCGTGTTAATACGAAGAAATCAGACTGAATGTAAAACACATAAAACAATCACTTAAGTCGATTTAGGACTCATGCGTTGCGATGAAGCTATCAAATGGTGAAAAATAGACCATGTAAAAACGTTGAACCACACACGCATGTGGCGCTGTGTTAACTCGCAAAATTTAGAACGAAACGTAGAAACATTAAACCACAAACATACGTTGCGCGATGATAACTCGAAAATTATGAAAAGTATAAGGCACCGAAGTAGAAAGTAAAAAAGTTATGAAGTTAAATTGCAAAAGATGAAAACTTTTTGGTTAAAGTAAAAAAATCAAATACTTTTAAGCTAAAAGTGTATTATCATTTTTGTAAAACCCCCTAAACATTAGGTACGACAACTCTATACACATAAATGTTGTAAGTTTATGGTATGTAAATTCATCAATTTGGAAAAGCTAAATAAAAGTTCCTACTTTTCGCATGTACCAAACCACATTGATCACTTGGCTAGTTACTTGAATTCTGCTACCGGGGGTTCCGTTGTTTCCTGATCTAAAAGGTAGCGGGATATAGATTTTTCCTGACTTGTTTTGTCTAACCGAAGAAAATTTTTGTATTCGACACTGCATGGCACTATTTTTTTACAATGGCAATAGATAAGTTATATTAGTGTAAAGCGTTTAGGTGTAATTGGATCGAATTGGTCGTGAGCTATTTTAGACCAACTCCTTAAGAGTCGAATCAAAGTTTTGCTTAAACGAGGTCGAGGCTAATTAAATTAAAACTTTTTTAATAAGCGAGCTCCAGATCGGGTTTCATATACCAAGCTTAATTAAGCCCACTAGAATATACACACATACTATCTATATATATATATATAGGGGAATGTTAAAATGAGAACCACCTCGAGTTGTAAGAACCCGCGAGAACCACCCCCACGGGGGGGCGTTGACCACGATTTTTTTTACAACTAGATGTGTATATTTTAACAACCTACGTAAAGTTTGGGTTTAAACGGCGCGCCCGAGGGGGTAGTTTTTTACGCCCAAAGTTTGGGTTTTTTTATTTTTTTTTAATTTTTATTTTTTTTTAACCAAACTTTGGGCGTAAAAAACTACCCCCTCGGGCGCGCCGTTTAAACCCAAACTTTACGTAGGTTGTTAAAATATACACATCTAGTTGTGAAAAAAAAATCGTGGTCAACGCCCCCCCGCGGGGGTGGTTCTCGCGGGTTCTTACAACTCGAGGTGGTTCTCATTTTAACTTATTCCTATATATATATATATGTAAAGGTTCCTTTAAAAAAGACCAAAAGTGTGAGAAGGATAAGAAAGAATCTACACCATTAGATCAAAGATCTAATGGTTTAGATTAATAGGGACCAAATTGTAAAATTTGTTTTATTTTTTTGGACTGAATTGAAAATTATAGGGGTAATAAAATCTTTATATCCATTCAAAATAGGAAACTGTAAATCAAAATCCCTACAATTTCGATCTCTCTCTCCAATCGCTCGAACAAATGCTCTCTCTCTCTCTACAATTTCGATCTATCTATCTACATCACACTGGAGCGGCGGCGAGCGGCAACGGCAGTGGTGGTGCGGATCGGCAGTGGTGGTGCGACAGTGGTGGTGCGGCACTGGTGGTGCCGGAAGTGGCAGTGGTGGTGGTCGTGCGATCTCTCTCTCTCTACACGACAGCGGCGGCGGAGCGGCAGTGGTGGTGCCGGAAGTGGAGAAGATGATACAGAGGTGTTATATTCTTTACTGAATGGTGTTATTTTCTTTACTGAATGGTGTTATATTCTTTACTGAATGGTGTTATATTCTTTTCTGAATGGTGTTATATTTCTTTACTGAATGGTGTTATATTCTTTTACTGAATGGTGTTATATTCTTTACTGAATGGTGTTATATACTTACTGAATGGTGTTATATACCTACTGAATGGTGTTATATACTTATTGAATGGTGTTATATATGTGTTGAATGGTGGTTGCAGTGTTATTCGTAGTGTTTTTTTAGAGATCTTTTAAAAAATCATGTTCCTATAATTAAGGTGGCGGTTATGGTAAGTTCTGAATTAATTGAATTAATTATAAAATTATTTGTTTACCCTTTTGAATTAATTTAGATGGAGGACACATGTCATCTCCACAATATTTCTCACATTTCTCACACTTTTAACCTTTTTTACAATAACCTTACCCATATATATATATATTATAAATTTCAATTAACATAATAAATATTATTATATATAATTATAATAATATTTACTAAATAATATATATATATATAGAGAGAGAGAGAAAGTATAATGTACATTACAGCTTAACCTACATTAACCTACGCGACCAAATACATAACGTGTGTAATTATTTTTTTTACCATCATAACGTGCGTGATTATACTCCCCATGCGTGATTATCACATCCCATGCGTGATTATCACCAAATAACTGATCCCATGCGTGATTATCACCTCCATGCGTGATTATAGCCCTCATCTGACGGATACCATTGTCGCGTACAGGTTAACATACAAAAGCCCTTATCATACTTCACGTACGCGACAATGGTAACCGTCAGATGAGGGCTATAATCACGCATGGAGGTGATAATCACGCATGGGATCAGTTATTTGGTGATAATCACGCATGGGAGGTGATAATCACGCATGGGGAGTATAATCACGCACGTTATGATGGTAAAAAAAAATTACGCACGTTATGTATTTGGTCGCGTAGGTTAATGTAGGTTAAGCCGTAATGTACATTATACTTTCTCTTATATATATATAGGGTCGGGATTTAGAGAAAACGGTAGAAAGTGTGAGAATGGTGAGTACTCTTATCGATCGTCCGATCAAAACAATCTATGGACTAGATTGGCACGGTGGCGTTTTCGTAAATAACATCAATTTTATTACGTGGACGCGCTTCATTAAGGGTAAAAGGGTCTTTTAACTTCTCCACACAAAACGCCATCTCATGAAATAAAACGCTAAAAACAAAAATCACAGACCATTCTAAGTAAAAACGCCATTAGATATAAAACGCCAAACTTAATTATAGTAAAATCCCGCCTAAAAAGCCCGCCAAAAAATCCTATATATACAACATCTCAGACCTTCAATTAAAAACACACACAAAAAATCAAACGCCATATTTGATATATCCCATTCGCCATAGAAACGCCAAAAAACCCAAACATCAAATATCTTCTAACCCAAAACGTTTTTTTTTTTTAAATTCAGTTTGGTTGTCTGTAAGATTTCGCTCAATGAAATGGACAAAATCCTTAAGTGAGGATATTGTCCATTTCATTGAGTAAAATCTTATTGACTTATCCTCAACTTCCATCCAATTTATAACGCCAAAACATACAAAAACATTATTGAGGTTTGATGTCAATAAAGTTTAGCTGTATGGGGTAGGGGTGTTCAAAAAACTCGTGGCTCGCAGCTCGCTCGAAGAAAGCTCGGCTCGAAATTGGCTCGGTTGTAAACGAGCTAGCTCGGCTCGGTTTGTAAACGAGCCGAGCTTGAGCTTGGCCTGGCTCGACTCGTGAGCTGGCTCGATAAGGTCTATATCCTTCATTTTTTGTCCCACATCGCTTAGAAAACAAAAACTAAGGGAGTATCTCCTCTATAAAAGAAGATAAAGACAATGTACAAAGTGAATTAACTATTTATACTTGCATATTTAGCCATATGGTTACATTAAATGGCAATTATGACCCTTAGTCTATCAAGAAATTCATTTTTAAGGGTTTTTTAAGTAGTAAACTTTGTGGTTCTTTGTTAGTTCGAGCTAGATCGAGCCGAGCCGATCTAGCTCGAATTCTAACCGAGTCGAGCTCGAGCCTCAAATCTCAGCTCGATTTGAAATTCGAGCTCGAGCCGAGCCAGCTCGAATCGAGTTCGAGCCGAGCTCGAGCTGGGTCTAGCTCGGCTCGACTCGGCTCGTTTACAGCCCTAGTATGGGGTAGACAACATTGTCAGTTATCTTTCTTAACCTAGGATTAACAATGTTGTCCATCTCATACAGCAAAACATTATTGATTTTAGCATGATCAAATTTTGAGGTTTAAGGTGCTCTTATTTCGTGGCGTTCTTTTTATCGGTAAAACGCCAAAAAAGTTAAAAAATCAAACATCGTTCATTGTAAAATTCAAGATTGTTGGCTGAAGGGTCTAAACTCAATAACATTTTGCTGCATGAGATGGACAAATCTTCAAGAAAAAGATGCTGATGTCAGACTGTGTGCTTCCAAACAGCCACACAAAAAATCTTCAAGAAAAAGATGCTGATGTCAGACTGTAAGGAAAAGATCCATTTCCATACATGTGGGGGATTGTTGGAAATTTGATGAAAATAGCATTAATAGCATTTTTCATGTGGGGGATTGTTGGAAAAAATAGGTGAAAATAGCATTTTTCACAAATATAGGAAAATGATTTTTTCCTATTTTGGACAAGAAATAAATATAATAAAATGAGCGGGTTTTATATATTTATTTGTGGGTTTGTGTTCTATGTTGGAAGACCTTCGCAACGAACTAAACCACGTCCAAAACCGAGCTAAGATGAATGAGATATCGATGCTCAAAGTTGGGTGTTTGAAACATTGAATGCTGAAACAAAAGGGAAAGTAGCACCTTGTCCCACATAGGAGGAGAGATGGAACTTAAATGGGTATTTAAGGTGGAACTCTCCATCCTTATTGTTTCATGGAAGCACACACTAGTGTCCTCGCGAAGGGTGCGGAGCACCCTAACTTGCACTCGCACTCGCACACGCTCGCGCGCGTGGCGTGGGCGATGAGGCGCAATGTGGCGCTTTGATGGTGCACTTTGCACGCTCGCATCGCCGCGAGCCGCTTGAGAGCCGCCTTTGTATTTTTTACCACGTGCGCGTGGTGGAGCACAAGGGTTGCAAGGACCAAGTGGTAGGTGATGCGGCGCATGACGTGGCAGTCATGCGCGCGCGAGCACACATGGCACGGAGGCGCGCGGGTGCGCGCATGGTGCATGGGTCCTGCTGTGTCGTGCGCGGCGCACCAGAGTGAGCCAATACGGCGCGACTGTGTGGCGCGCTCGTATAGACTCACAGGTGACGTGGCGCACGCGCGCATGGACTTGAGCCAAGAGGACGCACCGCGCATAGTGACGTGGCGCATGCGCGCATGGCAGTGAGCCAAGAGGACGCACCGCGCATGGGCATGCAGACCTGGGCGCGCGCGCACGCGCGCACAGAAGCTTCCAGCATTGAATGACAGAGCAGTTTCAGTCCAGCTTCGTAACTGACGAGTTAACGGGCTTTGACTGAGAATTAAATGACGTATTAAATTGCATTGAAGACGTTTAATGCAATTTAAACCTCTCTTTAATTCGTTTTTTGACTGTTTCGACTTAGGAGCTGTATAAATACAGCTCCATACCCACTGCAGAAAGTTACCAGGAACACAACAGCTATTCACTTTCTCTCTAAAGTTTTTCTGATCTTCTCCTGCTCTCTTCAAGGTAGACATCGGGTTGTAGGCGAATTCCGGCAGTACTACTGCTCCGGCTGTTGTACCCTGGGAAACAAAACGAGTACTCTTGGGAGACTCGGAATTTGTTTTAAGGGAAGCGTGTTGAACACGTGCCTCAGTCACTCTGCTTCTACCCCTTTCTTGTATTTGGTTTATTTTCAGTTGTATTTGTAATTGTTATTTTGTCTTTCTCATTTCTGTTGGTAATCAGTATTAATAAAATTTGTTATTTTTTATTTATTTACGCGAACGGTTCCTACAATCTTAAAACAAATTTTTAAAACCGTTCGTGTAATCAAAACCATTCTGTTTGTGATTCAAACTAGTTTTGTTTTCACTCAGTTTGTGTTTTAAAAACAGATTTTTTTTTTGTTTTCTTCTTCAAAGGAGCGACTTTGGTTGAAAACAATTGGTTACATTCAAATTGTCCTAAAAAGTGCTAAAACTTTTTGATTTGGTCTTCAAAGTTGGACTTAGAAGCCAATTAGTAAGTTCTAAAAATTATAAATTTTCTGTTTTTGGTCTTCAAAGTTGGACTTAGAAGCCGAAACAGTAAATTGTGGTAAAATTAAAATTTAGTAGTTTCCTTCTGGTTTGTGCGTAAATCAGAATTTTTGACTAAAAATTTTAATTTTAATTTTTTCAGCATGTCGAACGAAAATGTCAACGTTAACAACACCACAAATGTTGTGACGGGAACCCCCTTTAACGCCACCACTGTGGGAGCGACCACAGTGGCCAATCACGCTGAACGACCCGAGAAGTTCTCGGGTCTACACTTCAAGCGGTGGCAGCAGAAGATGTTCTTCTACCTGACCACCATGAACCTTGCGAGGTTCTTAACTGAATCCGCTCCCCAACCTGCGGAAGGGGAGACCAGCGCTCAGGCTCTGAGCGCGGTAGAGGCGTGGAAGCACTCGGATTTCATATGTCGAGGCTATGTACTTAACGGTCTCTCGGATGCATTGTATAATGTGTACTATAATATCAAGACTTCCAAAGAATTATGGGAGTCCTTGGAGAAAAAGTACAAAACGGAGGATGCGGGAACAAAGAAATTTGTTGTCGCCCGTTTCTTGGACTTCAAAATGGTTGATAACAAGACTGTTATGAACCAAGTCCAAGAGTTGCAAATTATACTACATGACATCCATGCGGAGGGAATGGTACTTAGCGAGACATTCCAAGTGGCAGCGATGATTGAAAAGTTACCTCCTGGTTGGGTGGATTTTAAGAATTATCTTAAACACAAACGAAAGGAGATGACTTTAGAGGACCTTATTGTTCGTCTTCGGATTGAAGAGGGCAATAGAATTTCCCTAAAAGGCAGCCAGGCGCAAACTTCTGCTAGCGCAAACGTGGTTGAGCATGGGCAATCCTCTAAGGGCGCGAAGGGTAAGGGGAAAAAGGACAAAGAGAAAGCAAAGGCTAGCAAACTTGGACCGAAGAAAGGGGTTGCGAAAAAGAAACCTCCAACGTTCCAAGGGACTTGTTACAACTGTGACGAGCCGGGGCATCGGGCTAACCAATGCAAGAAACCAAAGCGTGATCGTGCGCACATGGTAGATGAAGACGGAATGCCTTTGGTGGCAATGATTTCCGACAAAAGCGCAATGATGGATGAGGTCAATACTGTGACCAACACTCCAAAAGGATGGTGGGTTGATACGGGCGCGACCCGTCATGTTTGCGCAGACAGAAGCCTCTTTACCACCTTCAAGGCGCTTTCTGGAGAAGAGAAGCTGTATATGGGAAATGCAGCCACCGCTGACATCATGGGTGAAGGAACAGTGATCTTGAAGTGGACTTCGGGGAAGGAGCTCACTCTAAGCAACGTGTTGTATGTCCCGGACTTGCGCAAGAATCTAGTCTCGGGTTGGTTGCTTAACAAGTTTGGATTTCGTTTAGTGTTTGAAAGTGACAACTTTGTTCTTACTAAACGAGGAATGTATGTGGGTAAGGGCTATGCCCAAAACGGCATGTTCAAATTAAATGTAATGGCTGTCAAGAACATGAATAAAATTACTACTACTTCTACTTATATGCTTGAGTTTTCTGATTCGAATAAATGGCATGGTAGATTAGGTCACGTAAATTTTAATTCAATACGCCGTTTAATCAATTTAAATTGTATACCAACATTCCATATTGATTCACACTATAAATGTGAAACATGCGTTGAATCCAAACTTACAAGATCATCATCGAAATCGGTTGAACGAATAACCGAACCCCTTGATTTAATTCACACCGATATTTGTGATTTAAAAGCGGTACCCACAAGAGGTGGAAACAAGTACTTCATCACGTTTATTGACGATAGTACTAAATATTGCTATGTATATTTACTAAAAAGTAAAGATGAAGCAATAAGTAAATTTATCTTGTATAAGAATGAAGTTGAGAATCAACTTCAAAAGAAGATAAAAGCTTTGCGAAGCGACCGAGGAGGCGAATATGTTGCACCTTTTGCCGATTTATGCGCAAAAAGTGGCATTGTAAATGAGTGTACACCTCCTTATTCTCCACAATCAAATGGCGTAGCGGAACGAAAAAACCGCACATTGAAAGAAATGATGAACGCCATGTTGATAAGTTCTGGGGTGAGCCAGGAAATGTGGGGGGAGGCCATTCTCTCGGCCAATTATCTTTTGAACAAGATACCATTGAAAAAGAGAGACGAGACTCCATATGAGTTATGGAAAAAGAAAAAGCCTTCATATAAATACTTGAAAGTGTGGGGGTGTCTAGCAAAGGTGATTGTACCACCTCCTAAGGCTCTTAGGATAGGACCCAAAACTGTTGATTGCACATTTATTGGGTATGCGCATCAAAGTAGTGCACATCGCTTTCTTGTACATTAGTCCAAGAATCCTGATGTACACGTAAACACTATTATGGAGGTGAATCCTAACGTTGTGTCTTACTTTGAAAATGTGTTTTCTTTGAGAAGATAAACACATGCAACGTCATCAACACCTAATTTTGAAGTAGGTGAAAGCTCATCTAGACGAGTTGATGAGGTAGTTCATGATAAGACACATGAACAACCTGAGGTTGAAGAAAGTGACCGTAGGCGAAGCAAAAGGCCAAGGGTTGAAAAATCCTTCGGTCCAGACTTCGTTAGCTATATGGTTCAGGCCGAGCCCAATACATATCGCGAAGCGGTTTCTTCTTCAGAAGGACCTCAATGGAAAGAAGCAATAAGAAATGAAATAGATTCTATATTGCAAAATCATACTTGGGAGTTAGTAGATCTTCCACCTGGTTGCAAACCACTTGGATATCGTTGGATATTCAAGAGGAAGATGAAAACTGATGGAAGTATTGATAAGTACAAGGCTAGGTTAGTGATTAAAGGATTTAGACAAAAGGAAGGTCTAGATTACTTTGATACCTACTCGCCTGTGACGCGCATAACCTCGATTAGATTGGTTCTTGCTATAGCGGCTTTAAGAAATTTGGAAGTTCACCAAATGGACGTTAAAACCGCATTTCTAAATGGCGATTTAGAAGAAGAGATTTACATGGAGCAACCTGAAGGTTTTTCCGCCCCAGGCCAAGAGGGTAAAGTATGTAAACTCGTCAAGTCTTTGTATGGCTTGAAGCAAGCACCAAAACAATGGCACCAAAAGTTTGATCATGTCATGATTGACAATGGATTCAAAATAAATGAGTGCGACAAATGTGTTTATTTCAAAGACACAAATGAAGGTTATGTGATTTTATGCCTTTATGTAGACGATATGCTTATCATTGGGAGTAATGATAAAATTATCAAAGCTACTAAAAGCATGTTGAAAGCGAGATTCGACATGAAAGACATGGGTTTAGCGGATGTGATTCTTGGGGTAAAGATCATAAGAACCCAAGATGGTCTTGTGTTAAGTCAATCTCACTATGTGGATAAAATTCTTGAAAAATTCAACTTGGAAGATAAGAGTGTAGCTCGAACTCAGTTGATACCTCTCAACATCTCAAGAAAAATAAAGGAGATGGAGTTGCTCAGTTAGAGTATTCAAGAATTATTGGCAGTCTCATGTATCTAATGACATGTACTAGACCCGACTTGGCTTACGCGGTGAGTAGGCTAAGTAGATACACCAGTAATCCGTGCGCGGATCATTGGAAAGCTATCACGAGGGTGCTTAGATACATAAGATACACAAGAGATTATGGACTGCATTATACCCGACAACCAGCAGTGATCGAAGGATACACTGATGCAAACTGGATATCGGATAATAAAGATTCCAAGTCAACAAGTGGTTACGTATTTACACTTGGAGGAGCTGCTATTGCTTGGAAGTCTTCTAAGCAAACGGTCATAGCGAGATCCACAATGGAATATGAATTTATCGCCTTGGATAAATCAGGCGAGGAGGCGGAATGGCTACGTCAATTCGTGGAAGATATTCCAAGATGGCCAAAGCCTTTGCCAGCCATATGTGTACATTGTGATAGCCAATCAGCGATTGGTAGAGCCCAAAGCTTGATGTACAATGGCAGATCAAGGCATATGCGACGTAGGCATAACACGATACGACAACTACTCTCAACGGGTGTTATCACAATTGATTATGTGAGATCAACGGATAACATTGCGGACCCGTTTACAAAAGGCTTAAGCAGAGAGTTAGTAGAAACGTCGTCAAGAGGAATGGGACTAAAGCCCGTGGTAAATGGGAATATGAGGGAAACCTAACTTAGTTGACTGGAGATCCCAAGATCTAAGTTCAATAGGACAACTTAATCATATTACCAAACGGAGTCACTGTGGGGGAGTACCCCAAACTAAATAAAAAGGGAGTTATTTATACTTCCTAGTCCATTCCAATCAGTGACATTGATGTGAGGCTAAGCATATTAAGGTTAACGATTTCGGGAAATCAAATAACCATGATGCTTTTAATGATTCAGGGGAATCACCTATGTTAGAGAGAAGTGGGGTCGCTTCAAATGGATTTGTGGGGTGCGCAAATCCTAGAGCTCTCGCAGAACCAGGCTAGTGTTCCAGGACCATAATAGGACACGACAATGAGGAGTTGGCCAAACCAGGGAGAGTATTGTGTGAAGTGTATTGTCGTTTACACAAATGGGGGTATGTTCAAGGACATCGCGTCTACACACCGCTAGTAAGCTAAGTGCGTTTCACAAAAGAAGGTTCAAAGGCTTCAACCTACCTATCTTGCAATACTCAACTGTCGAAGTTTATCGTTGAAAAGTGTAAGGAAAAGATCCATTTCCATACATGTGGGGGATTGTTGGAAATTTGATGAAAATAGCATTTTTCATGTGGGGGATTGTTGGAAAAAATAGGTGAAAATAACATTTTTCACAAATATAGGAAAATGATTTTTTCCTATTTTGGACTAGAAATAAATATAATAAAATGAGCGGGTTTTATATATTTATTTGTGGGTTTGTGTTCTATGTTGGAAGACCTTCGCAACGACCTAAACCACGTCCAAAACCGAGCTAAGATGAATGAGATATCGATGCTCAAAGTTGGGTGTTTGAAACATTGAATGCTGAAACAAAAGGGAAAGTAGCAACTTGTCCCACATAGGAGGAGAGATGGAACTTAAATGGGTATTTAAGGTGGAACTCTCCATCCTTATTGTTTCATGGAAGCACACACTAGTCTCCTTGCGAAGGGTGCGGAGCACCCTAACTCGCACTCGCACACGCTCGCGCGCGTGGCGTGGGCGATGAGGCGCAATGTGGCGCTTTGATGGCGCACTTTGCACGCTCGCATCGCCGCGAGCCGCTTGAGAGCCGCCTTTGTATTTTTGACCACGTGCGCGTGGTGGAGCACAAGGGTTGCAAGGACCAAGTGGTAGGTGATGCGGCGCATGACGTGGCAGTCATGCGCGCGCGAGCACACATGGCACGGAGGCGCGCGGGTGCGCGCATGGTGCATGGGTCCTGCTGTGTCGTGCGCGGCGCACCAGAGTGAGCCAATACGGCGCGACTGTGTGGCGCGCTCGTATAGACTCACAGGTGACGTGGCGCACGCGCGCATGGACTTGAGCCAAGAGGACGCACCGCGCATGGGCATGCAAACCTGGGCGCGCGCGCACGCGCGCACAGAAGCTTCCAGCATTGAATGACAGAGCAGTTTCAGTCCAGCTTCGTAACTGACGAGTTAACGGGCTTTGACTGAGAATTAAATGACGTATTAAATTGCATTGAAGACGTTTAATGCAATTTAAACCTCTCTTTAATTCGTTTTTTGACTGTTTCGACTTAGGAGCTGTATAAATACAGCTCCATACCCACTGCAGAAAGTTACCAGGAACACAACAGCTATTCACTTTCTCTCTAAAGTTTTTCTGATCTTCTCATGCTCTCTTCAAGGTAGACATCGGGTTGTAGGCGAATTCCGGCAGTACTACTGCTCCGGCTGTTGTACCCTGGGAAACAAAACGAGTACTCTTGGGAGACTCGGAATTTGTTTTAAGGGAAGCGTGTTGAACACGTGCCTCAGTCACTCTGCTTCTACCCCTTTCTTGTATTTGGTTTATTTTCAGTTGTATTTGTAATTGTTATTTTGTCTTTCTCATTTCTGTTGGTAATCAGTATTAATAAAATTTGTTATTTTTTATTTATTTACGCGAACGGTTCCTACAAGAACAATGGGCTATCTTGTTTAAAACGCCTTGAAAAACGTCATTCAAATAGATTTCCTGACCCCCTGGGTTCCAATGGCATACGATTTGAATCAACGCCATAAATGCCAAAATGTTAATACAATGAAACCATTAAAACGCCATTAATTATTGAATTTGGTTAACGCCAAAAATCTTAAAAACCAAAAATTAAAACAATATTGGGAAAAGCGGAACTGGAAAAGCAGAAGATAAAAGGACAAAAAAGCCCCTCCGCCCTTTTCTAAGCAGCGTGACACGTGTTGGGCCAGGAAGCGTCTCACCGTTCTCACACTTTTGAGCGTTTTCTCCTGATCCCGTTTCTCTCTCTCTCTCTCTCTCTCTCTCTCTCTATATATATATATATATATATATTTATATATATATATAGGGGGCCGCTAGAATGAGAACCACCACGAGTTGTAAGAACCACGAGAACCGCGCCCCGCGGGTGGCCGTCGGCGGCGAAATTTTTTTTACACCTAGATCCGTATATTTTAGGGGGGGTGTAAAATTTTCGGTTCAAACGGCGCGCCCGAGGGGGTACTTTTTTACGCCCAAAGTTTGGGTTTTTTTAATTTTTTTAATTTTTCTTTTTTTTTTTACCAAACTTTGGGCGTAAAAAAGTACCCCCTCGGGCGCGCCGTTTGAACCGAAAATTTTACACCCCCCCTAAAATATACGGATCTAGGTGTAAAAAAAATTTCGTCGCCGACGGCCACCCGCGGGGCGCGGTTCTCGTGGTTCTTACAACTCGTGGTGGTTCTCATTCTAGCGCTCCCCTATATATATATATTATGTTAATATGTAATATTAAGTATACTTATCAAGTAAACCTTATATTTTCCATGCATTTTTTACTTGAAACCTTTTTGCCCAAACCATATTTTGACACTTGCACTACAAGGATTTGAGTCTATAGTGACGACATGTCGTTATAAGTCCCGAGTATGTAGATTTATGGCTATAGGTTCTCCAAATTGCCACTATAAGTGTTGTCGCTACTCGCTATAGATGACCTTGTAGCTACGGCAAGTTATCGCTACAAGTATGTGATAAAAATAACTACAAAATAAATAAAATTGTTTACTTTATTTTATTAATATTTACTAACTAAAAAATATTTATTAATTTACTTTTTGACTTATAACAATGATGTATCATCGCTATAGAGTTGTTGTAAAAAAAAACTAACAAATAAATATCAAAACAATTCGTTAAACCTGGAAGCCCAATAGTGAACACATATCGTCGCTATAGTGCTTAAAAATAAGGTTTTTTACACAATAAAATCCCAATAATCAAAGAAAATTCAACTTGTTAAACGTATTAAACCAAACTATAAAAAAAATCATAAATTAAACCGGATATAACGACTAGCCAAAAGTTGGGAAACCTATAGTCGTCGCTACAAGGTGACCTATAGTGACGAATGATGCGTCGTTGTAAGGTAAAATCCTTGTAGTGTTAGCCCACTCATAGCTTTTTTTTCTCTCGTATAATTTTTAAAATATGATATTTCATTAAAGTCCATATATACCGTTGCGCCTTTAATTTTATATATGTTCAGGGTAAATTATATCCAAATCCGAGTTATGTGTGATAACGGACAAGCCATTGAAGAACAAAACGTATAAGTCGTCAAAGCTGTTTCAAGATTTATTTTTTCCTGTTTTTCACTCTTACAACCTTTAAGATATGATATTTATAATATTTTACCCAGGGTCAATACCAATGTACAAATCATCGAAATTGAGTGTAACAAATTTTAACACCCCTTGTGATTGCTATGAACTTTTTTTTAAGTTTCAGTTTCACGATTACTCTCATTCTTACGGTTTTCAATCGATATAGTGAGTGTCGATACCAAATAGATTTACACCGAAAAAGTACCGACCGAATTTCTTCCGCGTCCCCTCCGCACCAAGTGGTTTCGTCCACCTGTTGAAATTATAAAATTATAAAAGAATAGTTACACATAAGTTAAAATGATTAGTAAGACCATGAGTAATGGACATTATAGGGGCGTCAAGAGACTTGATAACGCCCCCAACACTGCCCCTTGGGCGTTATAGGGGCATTAAAAGGGAAATACACTTCTAGTATAATGCCAAATGAGGATAAAAAAACAGTGGAAACTAACGAGTGAAAAGACGTTAAGGGAGATTAATGATCACACATTTTTGAAAAGTCGTTAAGATGCTGATTTGTCAAAAAATGACCCTTAAGGAGCATCAACCATTATGAATGGCCTAAGAACAAATGGGCACCTAATTCATTAGTGTGATTTACAGGGCCGGCCCAAGGGTAAGCCAAATGAGGCTTGGGCCTTGGGCCACCAAAACTATAGGGCCTCCATGTTAAAAAAAATTATATTATATATATTTGACTCAAAACTCTGGTTCGCAGGTTCTATAGGTTATGGCGGCCTTATGGCAGCGGCATTATGGCAGGCGGCAATCTTCTTCAAGTCTTCAAGACTTCAAACGATAATTTTATTCATTTTCTTTATATTTATCGCTGGCTCGCTGCATCCTTCATCCTTGTCGCTTAATTTACTGATTCAACTTCTTAAATTGCTGCCTAATTTACAAAATCAAGTCACTAATTCATCTTCTTACAAAATCAAGTCGAACAAAATCAAGTCGCTCTGTCGCTCAGTCGCTGCATCTTCGCTGAATCGCTGCATCATTGTCGCTCAGTCTGTTGAAGACTTGAAGGTATAGCCCTAATTTCCTAGTTGCCTAATTTTCTAGTTAAAATCTGTTGCCTAATTGAAGTTTCAAGTTTGTGATATTAGCCCTAATTTCCTAGTTGCCTAATTTTCTGTTTGTTAGCGATTTCTGTGAATTTGTGATAGATTTATAATGTCTAATAGATTTTAGGACTCCCTGTTGCAAAAAGGCAAGCAAGTCAGGGTCGACTCGGTAATTAAACCAAATGAGCTAGGATTTGTTACTGACCCGAACCTATTAGAAACTGTTACCGGATCCGTCTATTTTGTTAGGCTTAGGTGAGTATAAAAGGCCCCAATTTTGAAGTTTGCTTTGGGCCTCCAAAACGGTTGAGCCGGCCCTGGTGATTTAGATGTGATATTTTGGAAAGTGCTTATTGAGACCTATTTGCCATAATTATAACAAGTTTTACCAAAACCAATACTTAAAACTAATCACAATAAAAAGAATATGGTAATCGTGAAGAGACAAGAGGTAATTACACTCAAGAGCCGAAGCAAACATGTTTCAGCAAGTTTAAATTTCCTCGGCATCGTGACTTGCACATTTAGAGCCAAGGATCGTGTGATCTTTATTCAACAAACTTCATCTTTTACTCGATTCATCATTTTCTTTTTATAGTTATGAAAGTTTGTCTAATACCAGGGGAGGCTTTAACCAATTTTAGGATATATATTTTCGGTTATTTCTTATATAAACAGTATGTAATGTAATTAGTTTCTTCTAATAGATATTCTAAAAATTAACCTTACAGCTTGGTGCCTGATTAAAAATGTAAACTTCAAATAATTTAAAAAAAAACTTGTCATTTCACGTTGATGAAAAAAGAAATTATTTAAAAAAAAAATCTTACGACAACATTCACATTAGAACTTTTATTTCTATTAATTCTTTATAATATAGAGGAAAAAATTGAGAACACAACTAAGAGCATTGGAACCTCTATATTAGTACATTCTATGTAATATAAAGGAAGAAATAGAGAAAACAACAAAAACATCACTATATTGAAATCTCTATAATAGAGAAAGTTTTATAGATATTAAAGTAAACCTCTATATTTAGAGGCTGATATCCATGCCTCTATATATTTATTGTGACTGTGTATGAAAGAGAAAGAAATAATACAATAAGTGTGTATGATAGAAAAATAGATAGAGAGGTGGATATGAAAGGATTTTGAAAAGTAAACTTAATTTAGAGTAATATGTGTTTTTTTTTATTAAATTATATAGATTAACTTGATATTATATAATAATTTACATCGAGATAGTTGGTAAACGGGCAACAAGCTGCGCCGCTATATAGATGGAGAGAGAGGCTCCAATGTGGATGCTCTAAACTAAAACATTACTACATTAGAGTCTCTACAATAGAGAATAACTTAGAAAACGCAACTAAATTAAAACATTACTACATTAGAGTCTCAATAAAAGAGAATAACTTAGAGAAAACTAAAGTACACCTCTATATTTTGTTGTGATATAAGAAAGGGAAAAGGATATTAAAATAAGTGTTTGTGAGTATAATAGCGCTAAAGATAAAGAGTTAGATGTTGAAAGTTGTTTTCTAAATAAATAAAATTTAAAAAAAGGTGTTTTTTGTTAAATTATAGGCAAATTGGAAAATAATAATCACATCTTTCTGAAATTGGCCGATAATAATCCAACGTCAGTTATTAGCCAATAATAATCCGACCTCATCCAATTTTTTTGTAAAATAGTCTGCCGTTAAAATAAGCTTAACGGAGTTAAGTGTTTTTCCGAATTACAAACCGATGTTTTAGGGCTTTTGATCAGAACGAGGATGTAAGTCGATTGATGTAAAACTTACATCGAAATTGTGTTCGAAATGGCTTGAATTTTGTTAATTGGAAGTTAAACACCCGAATTGAATCACCGTTTTCGTGGGTTGGGGGCAGTATTTCGAGGTAAGTTTTACATCAATCGACTCGTATCCTCGTTCTGATCAAAAGCCCTAAAACATAGGTTTGTGATTCGGAAAAACACTTAACTCCGTTAAGCTATTTTAACGGCGGACTATTTTACAAAAAAAATTGGACGAGGTCGGATTATTATTGGCTAATAACTGACTTGGAATTATTATCAGGCAATTTTAGAAAGATGGGATTATTATTTTCAAATTTGCCTAAATTATATAGATGAAAATAAATGTTAAAACTCTAAAACAAACACCTCTGTCCACTTTGGTGAATAGGAAAAAAACATATACTTCAAAGCATTTTAATAAATGCATGTGAGATCTCATGTTGGTTGTTAAATCCATCGTCTTATAAGTCTATTGATCAGATAAGTTTAAAAAACATAACGACTATATAATTTAAATATACATGTCGCATATATATAACTAATTCTAAAAAAATACATTACAATTTTATCATTAACGTGTATTTTTAGTGTCAATAAAAATATAATGAATGAAATAGTAAATTATAAGTAAATAGAGATGAAAAGCTAAGCAACTTATATTTCATAAGGCTAGTGTTAATGCACTTTAGGTGATAAGTGCATGTCTCCGATTTTGTAGGGTCTTTATTGTACATTCATTGAAAGTTAGTCCCAACTTTATCCTAGGACATTTTGTCCAAGTTTTAGGATGATCTTTTGTCTGAGTTTTGTCTAGGACAAAAGTGTCTGAGTTTTGTTTAGGACAAAAGTCAGAGTTTTGCTTGTGTAGTTTGTTTGTCCGGGCTTTCTAGTTTGTCTTGAAAGTCCGGGTTTTGCCTTGTATATATACCTTTATGTGGAATAGACAAGCAGGCGATTCTGTGTGAAATTCTGTGCACCTAACCCTAATCATTGTGTGTGTTTTGTCTGGCGGCTACTGTGTGTGTGACGTCATTCATCTTCTTCATCAAGAATACTCAGTGTATTCTTGATTTCTCTCACAAATCTTGCATACTAGTGTTTCATCTGCAGTGGTTAATCATCAGGTGGATTCCGCACACCTGTTGGTGGCTTTAGCTGAGTGAGATCTTGGATTAGGAGGCCTTACAAGTGGTATCAGAGCAGTGTGCTCATACTACTGTAGGTGTTTCTTAGTTTGAGGGTTTTTGTGAGAAAAGTTCAATCTTTGATAGGGTTTAGTGAGTGTTTAGTGAGTTTTTGTGTTTTATTCATGATTCTTCAGTCATATCTAGTGATTTGATGATGGATTTTGAGTAGTTTGGTGTTTTTTGGTGTTGTTTTTCATCTGGGTTTTACAGGGGTTTTAGTTCTTGTTCATACAGAGTTTGAAGATTGGAAAAGATTCCTAAGTTTGATCTTTGGAAGATTTGTCCGTAGTTTAAATTCTGTGTTTGTGTCTCCGGGTTATTGTTGAACCAGTGTGAAGTCACATTGGGGAGATAGTCCGGGGATTGGTTCTTCTGAGTTTTGAACCTGTTCTGAGTTTCAAATCTCTGTTACCTTGTCCGAATTTTGTTCTTAGGTTATAGTCTGAGTTTTATTATCTTAGGTCCGAATTTTACCCTAGTTTACTTAGGTCCGAGTTTTGTTTCCTCTTGGTTTAGTCCGATCTTTACCTACCTAGTCAGAGTTCGTACTTAGTTCCTTTGAGTCTGAGTTTTATAATTTCATTAGAGTCCGAGTTCTTTAGCTTCTCATTTAGGTTCGAATTTTTAAGCTTGTTCAGCCCGAATTCCTTTTTATTAGTCCTTGAGTCCGAGTTCTATTTATTAGAGAGTCTGAGTTTCAAAGTTTTAGTTAAGTCCGAATTTTTCAATCCAGTCCGACTATTATAACGTGTTAGTAGTCCGACTTTTATATGCTTATTTAGGTAGTCCGACTTTTATATGCTTATTTAGGTAGTCCTCCGACTTTTAACTTGATTAGTAGAGTCCGAAGTTTAATTTTTGGTAATTAGTCCGAATTTTACCTTGTGAGTTTTAACATCAGTCCGAATTTTTCATCTTTTAGTAGGTGGTCTGAGTTTAAATTCCTAACAGTGTAAGTGTCCGAGTTTTTCTGTTTGTGTTTTATTTCAGGTTTTTGTGATCCGGGTTTCACACTCTGATTAAAGCTCAGACGCTTCACTCCGTGTTTTCTCTCCGAGTTTTGGACTTGGAAGCTCTCTGAGTAACTCTTTTGCTTGGTATCCTACTGTTATCCTTCTGTGAACTTCTGTTTCATTCAAACATTGTTCAAATGGCGAACAATCTTACTGCAATGGTTCAGAATCTCAAACACAATGCTGAAGTGGGGAGTAACGACAAGCCTCCTCTGTTGATTAATGAATTGGATTTCCCAGAATGGAAGGATCGTTTTGAGAGGTATGTGAGAGCAAAAGACATCAAGATTTGGTTGTGTATTGTTAAAGGATGTGGAGCTACTCCAGTACGTACGTTGACGATTGATACGTATTTGGCACTTACTGACGACCAGAAGAAATTTTATGATTGTGAAGAGAAAGCTATGTCAATGATTACGATGGCTATGACACAATCTATACTTCACACTTTCCGTAAGAGAAGTAGCTCGAAGGAGTTGTGGGATAGCATGATCGAGCGCTATGAAGGAAATGCAATATACAAGAAACGACGACTCGAACGTTTGAAGACTCAATTCGTTGTGTTTAAAGCTTTAAGAAATGAATCATTTAATGATACAGTGAACCGGTTTTATCATTTGTTGAGCGAACTTGATAGAAGTCAAGAGGGTATCTACACTGAATTTGAGAAAGTTGAGAAGTTTCTGAATTGCCTTTCCAAAGAATGGAATATGTACACCGCTTTGATTAGAGAAGGTGTTCTCTACGAGGAGCTCTCATTGGAAGAAGTTATACAAAAACTGAAAGGTTATGCTTGGAATATGGAAGATCAAGCATCCGATTTCGAGAAGATCCAAGATCCTCAGTTATATAAAGCTTCAAAACCGACGGATAAGGGTAGTAATGGAGGAGCCGGTGTTGCCCTATATTCAGAGAATGAAGTTCCCTCTAGTGAACACGCCTTTATAAGCAACAATGTCAATTCAAGTGGAACAACAAATTCCAATCAAGGAATGTACTCTTCTGGTGGAGCTCAGAAATCTCAAGGAACAAGCTTGAACATTCCAAAGGTAGATGCAAGCTGTTTGAAGTTGATTGAAGAAAACATGAGTCTTTTGGCGTCCTTCATGACTGCCTACGAGAACTTCTGTCTTGGAAAGCTCGTTGAACCGTCAAGTCTCGATTAGGACTTTGATCAGATAGATCAAGACGAAATGGAAGAACTTGATCTACAACTCAATATGGCACTCTTAGTACGTAGAGCGAAGAAATTTCTGTTGAGAACGGGTAGAAAGTTCATAGGAGGTCAGACAAAGACTCGAATGGGAGTCGACATGTCAAAGGTGAAATGTCACAACTGCGGCATCTATGGGCATTTCGCACGTGATTGTCGGAAGCCGAAGATGGAAAGATCGAGCAGAGAAAACTACTCTCAAGGAAACAACTCAAGACCTCACAACAATTCAGCAACTACTTCCAACTCAAGTGCTCGTCCAAGTGGTTCTGAAAATCTTACACCTTCAACAAACAATGCTATGGTGGCTCAATCTTTACAAAAAGTGACTGAGCCTTACGACTGGGGTTGTGCATTGGAAGACATTTCAGGAGCTATTGTGTCACAAGCCTTTATAGCTGAAATTGTCAACGAAGAAGTGTGTGAAGAGATTGTCGAAGAGACTAGCAATGAGGAATTTGCGGTTGTAGCTGAAGAAGTGTGTGAAGAGATTGTCGAAGAGACTAGCATTGAGGAACTTGCGGTTGTAGCTGAGGTTCTTGGGGAAGAGTTGGATTCGGGAAATGTTTCTGAGAATGAAGATAACCCGAATGAAGAGTCTGTTGAGAAGTCTAACAAAACATAAGATGATAAAAAAGGAGAATGCTTTGAGTTCAACATCTCCACAGCTGAAATGCAGCAATTTGCGGATGCAGAAGCTAAAAGGTTGGAAGAAAAATCCGGAGAAAGCGTAGCGTGTGCATTCATGGCTGGCATTGAGGTAAAATCATCTTCTGTAGATAAGCGATGTGCAAGATGTGTTGAGTTTGTCACCAAGATTGATAGATATGCACTTCATAACACAAACTTAATTGCAGATTTAGAAAAATCCAGAGAACTCATTGCTGTTTGTCTAATTCGGATAAAGAACACCGAATTAAGATAAAAGCGCTGAAAAATGATATCTCTGAATTTGAGAGACTTGTGGCTTAGGGAACTGTTAAAAATCAGGAATTAAGAACTGAACTTGAAATGAACCAAAATTGTGTTTTGGAAAAGAACAAAATCATTTTGGAAAAAGATAATCTGATTTTAGATTTGCAACGAAAAATTGAAAAGTTCGGGGATTCATCTGAAGTGATGAATTTCTGTATTAACAGCCAACGTCTCAAAGAATCTGAGGAAGAAATGTTCGGCATCGGTTATAAGAAAGTGCCTCCACCGGTAAACCATAATTATACATCGATGCCAAGCATTGATCCTGAATTGGCAAATTTTGTGCCAAAGACCCCTCTGACGGTTGAACCGCAAAGTGAGTCAGAATCAGAGCCTGATGAGGCTTCTGACTCAGAACAGTCGAAGGTGAGTGAAGTTTCAAAGAGAAATGAGATGAATTTTGAAAACATTGAAAATTTGATAAGCAACAAGATTTTGGAAATTTTTAATCAAATTCAAAATGTGAAGTCAAAACCAAAGTCACGTGGGAAATCTAAAAAGGCTTTGAAAAATATCCCTAAAACTGAGTTTGTTAAAGGGGAAGATTTTATCAAAGAAGAAGAGAAAATCGAAACAGGTTCAAACTCTCAGTTTGTCAACCAAATTTTGAAAAATCCCACTAACGCCTCATCATCTTCGACCAGTCATGAGGAACGTCCAAAGAATGCTGCGAAAGTTCGCAAATGTTATAAGTGTCGTGGAAAAGGACACTTAGCAGCAGATTGTCCAAATGACAAGGGTAAATCCCATGTTGATCCTGATCAAAAGAAACCTTTTGTTGAAGAACCGCAAAATGAAACAGTTAATGTTGAAAAGAAAAACAGTAAAAATCAGAAGGTTGAGAAAAACAAAGTGATTAAACAAGAAGTAAATCCGGTTGTCAAAACAAATGTTAAATCACAACAAAATCAGGATCACGGGAAGAAACCAGTTGTTATTAATCATGGTGAAGGATCGGAAAGTTCATCTCAAAGACATGATACTCGTGAGAAAACCCCTCACAGACGACAAAATCATGTCACTTTCCAAACACTTGAGAATGACCAACGTTCTGGAGGCTCGAACAACAACTATGTTAGACCTCATGCACAGAACAGATTCGTGAATGATCGAAATGCGTCACCCCCTCGATTTCCAAATCAAAGACAGCATTCGGATAATCATCCACGATCATTCTCAAGACACGATGATGTTCCTAGATTTGGTAGGAATTTTGAGCCACCCAGGAATCAAAATTACAGTTACCAAAACTATGGAAGCCGAGGTTATGGAAACTCTAGTTATACCAACAGATCGTCAGCTCCGTATAATCCACGATTTGCGGGGAGTCATTCCAACAATTTCCGAAATGGAAATGGAGGACACAATGGCAATGATGGTTATTTCAAAGAGTTTTCTTATGTTGATGAATCGGGACGACCCAAGACCATCATGGCTTGGGTCCCACACTCTAACTAAATTTTCTTGTTGGGGAGTGTAGGAGCAGCTGAAAAGAGCTATCTATATTTGGTATATCGATAGTGGCTGTTCCAGACACATGACAGGAAATAAAGAGTTATTGATCAATTTCAAACAAATTCGAGGTGGTTATGTTAACTTTGCCGGTGAGAAAGGTGGATACATCACCGGTGAAGGTTCTGTGTCAAATGGAAAAATTACGCTGCATAAGGTGAACTACGTTGAAGAACTGAAGCATAACTTGATGTCGGTTTCTCAAATTTGTGATAACAAGTACATGATGCTATTCACTGATAAAGCTTGCTTCGTTTTGCGTCCGGGATTTGTTGTTCCTGAAGATTGGATCGTTATGAGGGCTCCAAGGGTGAACAACACATATGTCATGGACATGCACCCGTTGGTTAACTCGTCTGCTCCAGTGACTTGTCTACTTTCAAAGGCGATTGAAGATCAATCGTATCTCTGGCATAGGAGAATGGGCCACGTGCATCTGCGAAAAATGAACCACTTAGTGAAAAACAACTTAGTGTTGGGGGTTCCTTTACGTAGTTTCAATATGCACAACAAATGTGAATCATGTGAAAAAGGAAAAATCAAACGAAAGCCTCACAAACCAAAATTTGTTAACTCAATCCAAAAACCACTTGAATTGCTTCACATGGATCTTTTCGACCCAATCCATGTTGCTAGCATTGGTGGGATGTCTTATTGCCTAGTTGTCACTGGCAATTTCTCACGATACTCGTGGGTATTTTTCTTAAAAACAAAGGACCAAACTGCTGGTATTTTAAGAGACTTGTTCAAACAACTTGAGAAAAATTATTCACTTCCTATTAAGAAAATCCGAAGTGACAACGGCACTGAGTTTAAAAATCATTATGTGGATGAGTTATGTCGGGAAATGGGAATAGTTCATCAGTTCAGTGCTCCATATGTTCCTCAATAGAACGGAGTTGCAGAACGGAAGAATCGTACCCTAATTGAGGCGGCCCGAACTATGCTTTCTGAATCAAAATTGCCAATTTTCTTTTGGGCCGAGGCGGTAAACACTGCATGTTATGTGTTAAATCATGTGCTTACGGTCAAAAGAGAAGATAAAACGTGTTATGAATTGCTTGAAAACAAGAAACCGAACTTATCTGGGTTTCAACCTTTTGGGATCAAGTGTGTTATCAAACGCACCAAAGATACTCCTAAAATGGGAGAAGTTGGTGAAGTTGGGTTCTTTTTGGGTTATGCCAATGGAACTCCCAACAAACGCGTTTATAACGTTAAGAAGCGTTCAGTGGAGATCGTGTTTGATATAACTCCTTTGAGTTACGATCCTCCACCGTCCGAATTCGGTCCTAAAAGCGGTTACGATTATGATAAATTATTTGATTCATTTGATCTTCCTGATGTTTCAGAAGAAGATTCGGAGGTTGTATACACACATCTTGTGAACAAAGATGAAGTGGATGCGAGCTGGAGAGCAAGTATCCCTACTAATGTGTCTTCGAATGTTCCAGTCGCTGATTCTTCAATCGTGAATGAAGTTGTTGCTGAGCAGATCCCCAATGCAGCTGCTCAATCTACAACTGGTGATCTTTACGTTGATTTCTCAGCATATCCAAATGTTAATGCGTCTTCTGGAAATGCTCAAGCTTCTAGTAGTAATGCAAATGTTGAGGGGGAGATTCAATCGAATTTGGGAAACAATCTTCAAGCTCCAGCAATTCCAGTTCCAAGAACAAATATTCATCATCCTGTTGATAATATTATTGGGAATCCAAATGCGGGAGTGCAAACGCGAAGGAGTATTTCAAAGATGCAGTGTCTGTTCTGTGCTATCAAGAAAGAAGAAATCTACAATCTTAGCCTCCATGAATGTTTTATCTCTCAGATAGAGCCGAAGAACTATCAAATGGCTCTGAAGGATAATTCTTGGTGTGAGGCGATGCAAGAAGAGTTAGCTCAGTTCGACAAGTTAAAGGTGTGGAATTTGGTCGATCTTCCAAAGGGCCAACATGCAATCAACACCAAATGGGTCTTCAAGTGCAAGAAAGACGATAAGGGTGTCGTTGTCAGAAACAAAGCACTGTTGGTTGTTCAAGGCTTCAATCAGGAGGAAGGGATTGATTATACCGAAGTTTATGCACCGGTGGCAAGACTGGAAGCTATTCGTTTGTTTCTAGCCTTTGCTGCACACATGCGTATCAAAGTCTATCAGTTGGATGTGAAAAGCGTCTTCCTTTACGGGAAATTGCATGAAACTGTGTATGTGTCCCAACCACCGGGTTTCGAAGCTCCAGGGTTAGACAACAAGGTCTATCTGTTGGACAAGGCTCTTTATGGTCTCCATCAGGCCCCTCGAGCATGGTACGAGACGTTGTCAAAGCATCTATTGGAGCATGGGTTCTCGCGTGGTGCAATTGACTCCACACTGTTCATTTTGAAGAAAGGGGGAGATTTTCTGATCGTGCAAATTTACGTTGATGACATAATTTTTGGTTCTTCAAATGAAGAATTGTGTCGTGAGTTCGAAGCGGTAATGAAGTCCAAATTTGAAATGAGCGCGATGGGCGAGTTATCTTTCTTTTTAGGTCTTCAAGTGAGTCAAGGGAAAACCGGGACGTACGTGCATCAGACAAAGTATGTCCACGAGATTCTCAAAAGATTTGGATTGGAAGATAGCTTACCCTATGACACGCCTCTCCCGACAAATATCAAGCTTTCATCCGATGATGTGAAAGATCCTGAAGTGGATCCGACTCTATATCGAGCAATGATAGGTTCATTGATGTATCTTACTGCTTCAAGACCAGATATTATGTTCTCTGTTTGTTTGTGTGCTAGGTACCAATCAACTCCGAAGGAGTCTCACTTGAAAGCAGTCAAGCGTATTTTCAGATATCTGAAAGGGACGCCTAAGCTTGGATTGTGGTATCCAGCTGAAGGTGGTCTGGATTTGATGGCGTATGCTGACGCAGATTTCAGAGGGTGCCAGATGAACAGAAAGTCAACCTCTGGCGGCGCACAACTTCTTGGGAACCGTCTTGTCTCTTGGCAATGCAAAAAGCAAGTTGCCGTTTCTCTATCCACGTGCGAGGCCGAGTACATTGCTGCATCAAGCTGTTGTGCTCAGGTCTTGTGGATTCAACAGCAAATGAGGGACTACGGTTTGAATTTTACTCGAACTCCTATTCTTGTCGATAACAACTCTGCCATTTCCATAACTAACAATCCAGTTAATCACTCACGCACTAAGCACATAGATGTTAGGCATCATTTCATGCGTGACTGTGCTGAGAAGGGTTTAATAGAAGTGGTTAGGGTAGACACCTTGGATAATCTTGCCGACCTGTTTACTAAGACATTCGATCGGGCTAGATTTGAAAATCTGGTCCGAATGATTGGCATGATCAACCCCGAGTAAAATGCTTTTCAAAACTCGCATAGAAACTTTGTTTTATGTTTACTGTACAGTTCTTATCTCTTTCGAAAAATTGAAAAACTCCAAAAAATGTTTTACTTAGTTGTAGGATAAATATCAGAAAAAATACAAAAACATTTAAAAAATTTAAAATGAAGTCGTGTTGAGATATAAGGGAAATGATAGTACATCGGTCAGTCGTATCTAATGTAGGACTATGGTTATATAATCAATTAACCGTTAACTGTGGCAGCTTCATTATACGTTGCTTCGGTAGGCTTTACGCGTCAATAAGAACCTGTTTTTGGTATATAAACATAATGAACTGCGTAACTTGTGTGGTACATCTCTCGGATATATGGTCTTGGTACCGTAATTTCGTTTGATAGATTGCCGAGGTTCTGAGATATGTGGTCTTTATGCTGTTTATCATCTGAGTATCATGGTTGTTTCTTTTACCGAAAACAACGGGGACGCAAGTCTAGATCTTCCATGATACCATACATACGTGTAAATATCAATCATACATGTATATAATACATGATGCATTCGACCGCAATAAGTGATAAACAATCACATGTCCCACAAAATTATGCGGGAGTCAAGTTCGTCTCTTTGTCTGTACGATGGTACTAACCTGTTCACGGACTTGCTCCTGTGCCCTCATGCAACTGAAAATCAAGTTCCTCATCAATAAGTGATTCTATCACATAGGGCTTGTTTTCAATTCTAAATAAGTGAGTATCTCACATCATTTTATACGTCAAAAACAGATGATAAATGGTATACTCACCAGTAAGATGAACTCTCGTGCATACCATGATACGGGAGTATATTCTGAGGTGGGTAAACATAGTTACAATCAGTTATTAATACACTTAATCGCATATCTCGAAAACAGTGTTCGAAAGCGTGCTAAAGCTTAAGTGGACCACAATACCGTTGAACGTCTTGAACTGTTAATATCATTCTAAGAGCTTATACTGATAAACTATGTTCTTGTGTTGGATATTGACAGAAAACCCGATATGATCCCTTTGCTCCGATTTCACAAAAAGATAATTAGTGTAAATACGTTCGTAGGTTTAATTTCTTTATTCAGTCAAAAAAAAATCAAAAACAACAAAAAGATTTTTCTTTCTTGTTTCTATGTGCGAGTTATCATTTTGAAAATTCTCTAAGGGTTGTGAACATTCTTTAATAAGGTGTTAAACATCAAGTTAGGTAATCTTAAAATAAGTCTTTTTGTATAAAAATCGGTCGTGCAAGATCCATCTAAGTGTGTGGGTAATCACGTCATTTTAAGGTGTTTCGGTAAATCTGCTTCCAAGTTGTGATATTTTTCCAAAAGTATAAGTTTTGAAGTACGTTGTTCTGAATGATCGTGTTTTGAAATAAAAATTATTAAATATTGGTTGTTTAATATTTCAATTGTTGATTCCGGGGTATTGGAATTATTTTTGGGATCCAGGTTTGGGCTGAGTATCTCCGGGGTTAAGATTCTTAATCCGGTGTTAAGTGTTTCAGGTCTGGATCGTTCATCACAAGATGGAAGATTTGAAGAAGCTGTGTGCATCCGGATCATTCATCTCAAGATGGAAGATTTGAAGAAGCTGTGTGCATCTGGATCATTCATCTCAAGATGGAAGATTTGAAGAAGCTGTGTGCGTCTGGATCGTTCATCTCAAGATGGAAGATTTGAAGAAGCTAAGACGTCTGCCGTTGCATTCCTTTGAAGAAGATCGTGTTCTAGCTGACCAGTTCATCAAGGTGGTTCAGTTCTGTGTGAAGAACAAGGTCTGGGCAGGAAGCAGTTCTCGAAGAAAGGATGAAGATCTAAAGACCAATGAAGACCATGCACTGATCAAGGGGGAGTTTGTTAATGCACTTTAGGTGATAAGTGCATGACTCCCATGTTACCAATGAAAGGATGAAGATCTCAAGTCCAATGAAGACCATACACTGATCAAGGGGGAGTTTGTTAATGCACTTTAGGTGATAAGTGCATGTCTCCCATTTTGTAGGGTCTTTATTGTACATTCATTGAAAGTTAGTCCCAACTTTATCCTAGGACATTTTGTCCAAGTTTTAGGATGATCTTTTGTCTGAGTTTTGTCTAGGACAAGAGTGTCTGAGTTTTGTTTAGGACAAAAGTCAGAGTTTTGCTTGTGTAGTTTGTTTGTCCGGGCTTTCTAGTTTGTCTTGAAAGTCCGGGTTTTGCCTTGTATATATACCTTTATGTGGAATAGACAAGCAGGCGATTCTGTGTGAAATTCTGTGCACCTAACCCTAATCATTGTGTGTGTTTTGTCTGGCGGCTACTGTGTGTGTGACGTCATTCATCTTCTTCATCAAGAATACTCAGTGTATTCTTGATTTCTCTCACAAATCTTGCATACTAGTGTTTCATCTGCAGTGGTTAATCATCAGGTGGATTCCGCACACCTGTTGGTGGCTTTAGCTGAGTGAGATCTTGGATTAGGAGGCCTTACAGCTAGAAGGTGTGGTATAAATTCCCTAGGTGCTTCGTCACGCTATATCAGCGTCACGTAAGATCCATGTTATATAGGGGGCTTTAAAGCCCCTCCCTTTAATTTGAATGCAATGGTGCCCCCATTTACTATATATATATAGAAACGGGATCAGGAGAAAACGGCAAAAAGTGTGAGAACGGTGAGAACGCATCCTGGCCGAACACGTGGCGCGGGGCATGATCAAGTTCCGAGGGTTTTTTTTTTGTCTTTTTAGTATTCTTCTCCTTTTACGATTTTCGCGATTGACATGCTGCTTTATTTTTTACGTGCAAGATAATTTTGGCGTTATGTAGAATTATTAATTATTTGACGTTTTACTGTTTTTTCTCAGATTTCTTCTCGTTGAATTAATTCTTTTTGTGTCACATAGTTAATTATTTGGCGTTATGGCTTTTTCCATGTCATTTTTGGCGTTTTGTATCTTTTTGTTAATAATTGATTACCATAGATTAATATTTTATAAAACTACAATAACACGAAAATCAAAATAAACTAATAGTCTTCCGTAGGTGGGATTACATCATATATGTACCCATCGCTTTGTTCATCACTTTCTTCAGATTCTTCATCATCAAATTTCATTTTTGCGTATAACGCCATTAGCTCATCTCTTCTTTGCTGCAGCCTATTCTTGAATATCATTGCACCCTTGGATTTTGGATCGTTTGAAGGTGTTAAATCACAGAGTTGTTCAATGATAGATAGCAACCCTGTCTTCAACATTTCTTCCATTGTCCTTGAATATTGCACCTCGTTTTTATAAGTCACTTCAAGTGTTCCTTCTTCCACATGCAGTACCCAACTGCTAAGTTTTGGTATATGAGTATCTTCAATATCATCATCATCTTCTGCCGGAAATTTTCTCTTCAGTCTTTTTATTACAGTTTCTCGTTCTTTCACAATCGTTGTCTATTGGAACCCCAAGGGCCAGGATATCCTTCTGAACATTTTCATTCATTCCAAGCATGGCTTTGATTGTCTTTACCTTTACCCTTTTCCTATCAAAGAACTTTATGATGAATCGTTTCTCTTTCCTTTCAAACCTCCATGCAATAACCTTAGCCATTTTTAAATTTTTTGGCGTTTTGGACAATATGTGGCGTTTTAGTCAAAATTTTTGGCTTGTTTGAGCTTGGGTTTTCATGGTCTTCTTTTATATTGACTTTTTTTCCCGTGTATGACAGGTAATTATGGCGTTTTGAAAAAGATAATAAAATATAGTAAATGTTAGTAATTATGTTTTCCGTCGTTTCATTTTACTGTTTTACCGTGTTTTGTTTTCAGACTCAACTGTTTTAATGGTGTAACACGTCAAATCTTTGACGGCTGTAATTATGGCGTTTTGTTTTCCAATGGCGGTTAGATAACTATTGGACTTCTTTAGTTTTATATTCTTTGCACATTGTTTCACGCTTTTTTTTTTATAATATTAGTTGTTCAAATTAATTTTATTATAGTTTGGTAGTTTTTTGGGGACGTTTTTATGGCATTATGGCGTTTTACACGCATTTGCTAATTTTGACGTTTTATTATATTTTTCATTATAGCATTAATATTCTTTTGTTGTTTATTAACTGACATTACAAAACAAACAATAGATAAAGAAGATTAAAAAAAACAAAGTAGAAGCAATTTATGATTTTAAATCTTCAGTGTAATCAGTCTTTTTTTTCTTTTGAAACTACAAGAAATGTGACAAATAAATGGCGTTTTGGGTTTGGCGTTGTTTATTTTCTTTGTTCATGTGTTGAAGTGTCTTTGTGGATGTTGGAGACATAGATCGACCCCGTGTGGGTGGATGTTATCTGCCTGTTGTCTTCATTATAATCATCGAGGCCAAAGTAGCATTTACATTGGTATAGGTCTCTTCTTATCATCCAAACCTTATTCAGGAACAAAGATGACAGTGTGACATATGGGTGTCATCAGTCCCTCTTTTTTCAATTTTGTCCATCTCATGCAGCAAAATCTTACTACACTCACGTAACAAATCATTAAATGAAGCTTCATGCAGAACATTACTGAGGATCAAAGAAAAGATGTTTGCCGTCGTTGTATTTTTTGGCGTTTTACATTGAGTTGTAAATTTTTTTAGCAACAACTGTGTGTTTTTATTGGTGTGATAAACGGAAGGTGGTGATACGTTTCTATTTATAGAATTTTTTTGGCGCGTAGTTTAGGCGGGATGTTATTTTTATAACAAAAAATGTAATTAACATTTATCCGGATGTAAGCTTTGGCGTTATATATAATGGCGTTTCATATTTTTTGGCGTTTTTTTGTAGCCAGAGAGCTTAAATAAAAACACAGAAAAAAGTACGCAGTGATAAAATTGGCGTTTTGTATTTATTTGGCGTTTTATTTTTCAATGGCGTTTTATGTGAGAAATGGTTTTTTACTTTTTTACCCTTAATGAAACGCGTCCACGTAATAAAATTGGTGTTATTTACTAAAATGTCACCGCGCCAATCTAGTCCATAGATTGTTTTGATCGGACGATCAATAAGCGTTCTCACCGTTCTCACACTTTCTACCGTTTTCTCTAAATCCTGACCCTATATATATATAAGAAGAAATCTGATTGGTTGAAAAGAATAGGCCCCACCTGCACAAACTACTAATGCTCGTTACTGTGATAAAGCCCTCTCCACAACGCCCCCTGGTTAACTGTGGGGGGTGGTTGATGGCGCCCCAGGGCGTTAAAAAGGGTGACATGGCGGGGTGGCGCTAAGCCACACCCTGTGGCCTAACCGACATGTTATCGAACAAGCGTAGCGAATCGGTTAAAAATGGAACGCGTATTTTTATTTTTAATGTCAACAAAATATAAAGAATGAAATAGTATATTATCAGTAAATACAGCTGAAAAGCTAAGCAACTTATATTTCATTAATGTCAACAAAATATAAGGAATGAAATAGTATATCACCAGTAAATTCAGATGAAAAGCTAAGCAACTTATATTTCATAACCGACAAACAAGCGCGGCGAATCTATCAAATAAGCGTGGCGAATCGGTTCAAAACTGATGGCGTCATAAATAATATAAGGAATACTGGATTTAATAATCATAACTATTCGTCATTGGTCGTCAACAGTTCCAACTTCAAAATTAACTACCGGCAGTCCAAACTATTGACATATTGGCCACCAAAGGACCCTGACTAACAGAACCCTAACGTCGTTAGTCTCCGATCGCCGGAAAACCGTTTTCGGCCAGAAAAAGGTTTCTAAATGTCTAATCTAAGGTTGCAAAGAGGTTTGGGAAGAAAATGTTGAGTTTTCGGCCAAAAATGAGTTTTCCGCTCAAAATGGTTTTTCTGGCAACCGGAGAGTAACGGTGCTAGGGTTTTGTTAGTCAGGATCCATTGGAGGCCAATATATTAATAGTTGGGACTGCCATTGGTTATTTTTTAAGTTGGGACTGTTGGTGGCCAACGACGAATATTTGGGATTATTAAGATCCATATTCCATAATATAATTATTAAAAGCATATCTACATATAGGTTTAGGTTCCTATAAAAAATACATTTTTCATAAAAAGCGTGGGAAGGCATATAAATTGACATGTAGACATAATACTTTGGACTAAGGCATGATGTTTTTGGGTTATTTTGGCAAGAAAAACACCAAACATAACAATTTAAGACACAATGCAATGAATTTTATGCTTAAAATTTAAAACACCATGCTAATAACATTAAGTAGGGTGTTTTAGTTGTTTTTATTTTGTTGAAATTTCATGCCTATAATGCGTTGCATTGTGTTTTAAATTGTCATGTTTGGTGTTTTTCTTGCCAAAAACAACAAAAAACATCTTGTCTAAGTCCAAAACATCATGCCTACATGTCAATTCCTATGCTTTCTCACACTTCTTACGAAAAATGTTTTTTTCTAAAGGAACATCACCCTCTACGTATAACTAATTTAAAAGATAGTATATAGTTACTTTATCATTTAGTGTGAATATATAATTTTAGCAAAATACAAAGACGGTAATCGTAATAAAAACAGTAACTAGTCGATTCATGTTAGTATCAATCGGATAGATTATGTAGTCGGTTCTTAAGCCCATTAAATACACACACAAACACAATTACCAACTTGGGTTATACCCTTTTGTTTAAACATCGCGTCTCCTAACCAAATGCATATAATGCCACACACCCATTCAAATAAACTGGGTTATACCCCTTTGTTTAAACACTACGTCTCCTAACCAAATGCAAATGATACAACACACCCATTCAAATGATACACCGCACCCTTTCAGTTTCACCCTCTCATACAATAGGCCACACCCTTTTCAGATTTCATCACCATTTTCATTCTTCTATCGCCGATTCTCTCTTGCTTTATTATCGATCATCATATCATTTTAGAGGGTCACTGTTTTGCGCCATATGCATTTAAATTTTGATTCCGGTATCATTTAAAATCACCTAATCTTCCAACTTTACCCTAATTGCAATTCAAGAAAGGAAAAAATAAACATAAAAACGGAAAATGAATAAATCAATTTAACAAAGTGTATCAATGTTACCTTTGTTGTTGAGCGTAAATGATGACTTGGTTTCGCGAAGGGATTTCTATGGATTGATATGGTTGTCGATGTTGGAATAGAGTTTGATGGAAAGAGCAATGGATGCGAAGATATAGTAGGATTTGGAGATTTGGTCAATTGAAACGGTTGCTTACATGTATAAATAAAAAAGAAACTATATACGAACCAGTGTGATGGTTGCATATGACGCTTCAAATCCAATAGTTCATGCCAAGCCGCAACATTGCATAAATAACTATAATATTCAAGTATACAAGGAACCGATACATCGCTTCAATTAATTCAACCTTCAAGTGTTTTAAGTGGACATATGCAGCAAAATGAAAGAACGTTTGGCATAAGCTTAAAAGTTTTTGCATCTAATAGCGATACTAAAGACATTCATAATCAACATCTCACCACAACGCGCGGATTGACGTCAACTTGTTCCAAACAAAATACAAAACAACTTTATCATTTACGTGTATTTGCAGTGTCAACAAAATACAAAGAATGAAATAGAAAATTATCAATAAATAGAGATTGATGAAAACCTAAGCAAATTATGTTTTCAGAACCAGCATCTTATCAAACCACCGGAGCAGATCAGTTTTAAGAACGACGAAGACGTCATAAATAATATAATTGTTAAAAAAATATCCATATATATCTAAGGGTTATTGGATTTAATCACCCCCAACTGTTGGCTATTGGCCGCTACCACCCTCAACTATCACTTTGACGCCCGTCACCCCCAACTTAACACTTAATGTGTTCTGTCACCACATCGTTAACTGATCACTAACTTTTGATGTTGTTTTTATACTTTTAGGGGTGTCATAGGGATCCTAGGGAGGTTTTAGGAATCTTTGGACACCCCCAAAAGTATAGTAACAATCTCAAAAGTTAGTGACCAGTTAACGACGTGTTGATAGAACAAAGTAAGTGTTAAGTTGGGGGTGGCGGGCGTCAAAGTGATAGCTGGGGGTGGCAGCGGCTAATAGGCAATAGTTGGGGGTGATTAAATCCAATAACCCTATATCTAATTTAAAGCAAAAGTTATAAGCCCTTCAACTTTATGTGTGAATATAATTTTTAATAGAGTAAATTACGTTTTTGGCCCCTGTGGTTATATCAGTTTTACTATATTGGCCCAAAATAAGAATTTTTAACAGATCTGCCCCCATGGTCCCTATATCTAACCATTTTGGCCCCTAATTCTAACCAAACCCCAACTCTGGTTAATTTCTTTGTCACATGGGTTGAACATGATGGGTAAAATTGTAATTTCCTCTCCCTTTTTATGACTTTATAAATAAAACCTAAATCTTGAACAAATCATCATCATCTGCATCTCTTTCTTGAACAAACCCAGAACTTCAAACCCACTTTCATCTTCAAAGCACTTCCAAACCCAGAACTTCAAACCCATATCTTCAAACCCAGAACTGCAATTGAAAGCTACCGATTCAGAACTCAGCAACAATCGAAGAACCCAGATCTTCAAACCCACTTTCATCTTCAAACACAAATCCACAACTGACATTCATAATTTCACATCAATCTAAAACAATATCTTCAACTCAAAATACAATTCAGAAAAAAAAAAAAAACCAAAAGTTTCTGATCAGTTTCAGATTTTCATGAACATGAACAAATCAAAAAAACAATAATTAAATCAACAGATTAGTTTCAGATCTTCATGAACATGAACAAATAAAAAAAACAAAACCTAAATTCAAGAACAAGAACCCATCATCTGCACATCATCATCTTCAAACCCTAATCTTCAAGAACAATCATCATCTTCAAGAACACTTCAAACCCAGATCAATGTTTGTGTTCGAATGAAACCACCAAATCCGATTCGAATCAAACATTAACAGATCTGGGTTATTCAGATTCGTTAAACCACCACCATACACCCCCAAATCCGATTCTAATCATTGCACATTCAGATTCGTTAACAGATCTGCATCGACTTCTTATTTAGATGTGGGGGTTGTGGCTATTGCGCGTGGGGTTGTGGGGAGCTGTGTGTGGTGGCGTGTGAGGGGTTGTGGCGGTGGCGGTTGGTGGGGGATATGATGGTGGTTGGTGGCGGTGGTGGAAGAAGATAGAGTAGAGAGAAGAAGATGAGTGGGTTTATTTTGTGAGAGAGAAGAAGATGAGTTACATGTGTATCTCCTAAACAACTAAATCAGACGTGTATCTCCTCCCCTGTTGGCTCCTCTTGAACAAATCAAAAACAATAATTAAAGATATTTTTAATATATATTAAAGATAATTTAATATGTGTGGGAGGTGAATTTACAAATATGCCCATCATGTGAGTTACATGTGACAAATAATTAACTAGGTTAATGGGTTTAGTTAGACTCAGGGGCCAAAATGGTTATATATAGGGACCATAGGGGCAGATCTGTTAAAAATTCTTATTTTGGGCCAATATAGTAAAACTGATATAACCACAGGGGCCAAAAACGTAATTTACTCTTTTTAATAAATAAAATATAAAGAGGACAATGGTAAAAAGAACGTTAACCGGTCGGTTCAGTTAGCATTAATTAGATAGATAGATTATGTAGCCTATTCTCAATCCCATTAGATCTTTCTTTTAAGGGTTATTGGATTTTAATAATCCTAAGTTTCACCAATTGGCCGATAATAATCCCAACTTTAAAAATTCCCTTCAATAATCCCAACTTGTAAAAGTTTGGCCTCCATCGATCCTTTTCAAACATATAAGAATTTGGTATCCTCAATAGATTCAATTACACCTAGAGACTCCTTAATTGATTTAAGTGCACGTATGTTAGAAAAGGATCAATGGCGGCCAAACTTTTACAAGTTTGGATTATTTGAGGGAATTTTTAAAGTTGGGATTATTATGGGCCAACTAGTGAAACTTGGGATTATTAAAATCCAATAACCCTTTTTTAATGAAAAATTTGGATCACTGACAAACCATTAGAGTATAATCGTGCCACCAGCGGAACCACCCGATCATATCCATCTTTACTAGGCAATAAAGCCTATACACCAATTCAGGAGAAAACCCAATAAATCTGGGAAAAACTCTCTTGTGGAAATCAAACCTAGAACCTAATGGTCCCTAAGTTTTATCTCACTTCTAAGATGCAATTAGACTATAATGTCATAAGCAATTAGATCTAAATATATATAGTAAGAACTAATGAGTGACGAAAATCTTGTTGAGTGAGAGGGGTGGTGTATAGGGGTTTAAATATGCATATGCATGCAGATAAGGATTGATATTTAAGGGTAGTAATAATGACTTCTTGTTACAACCTTATTAAAGCATGGGTTAAAGATGTGAAGAAATGTTCTAAGTACAATGTCTCACCTTATTATGTTACTTTTATATTGCTTTTATGTTACGAAATGGACAATTTCTTTTTCTTAACCCGACAGAGAATGGTTGTCTATACTAGAATTAATTCTGTTATCTGTCATTTCGATTATTTTGTTGTTATGAAAATGTTTATAAATGTAATAGAAAGGATGGATTATATTTAGAACAAAAAAAAAACAAGTTTCTTGCTAGGATATGTCACATGTGACACTTGGACATGGAGATATTCCACGACACTACCACCGCTAAAAGATATGTACGTTTACGTATCCATTTATCTCACCAAAGCTTGACATATCGTCTTGAATTAGCACTACTATTTATGGACATGTGAACATATGACAACCTTTTAATAGAAAACCCTAAAAAGGATTGACATATTAAATAATTTCGTCACTCATTAGTTCTTATATATAGTAAGAACTAATGAGTGACGAAATTATTTAATATGTCAATCCTTTTTAGGGTTTTCTATTAAAAGGTTGTCATATGTTCACATGTCCATAAATAGTAGTGCTAATTCAAGACGATATGTCAAGCTTTGGTGAGATAAATGGATACGTAAACGTACATATCTTTTAGCGGTGGTAGTGTCGTGGAATATCTCCATGTCCAAGTGTCACATGTGACATATCCTAGCAAGAAACTTGTTTTTTTTTTGTTCTAAATATAATCCATCCTTTCTATTACATTTATAAACATTTTCATAACAACAAAATAATCGAAATGACAGATAACAGAATTAATTCTAGTATAGACAACCATTCTCTGTCGGGTTAAGAAAAAGAAATTGTCCATTTCGTAACATAAAAGCAATATAAAAGTAACATAATAAGGTGAGACATTGTACTTAGAACATTTCTTCACATCTTTAACCCATGCTTTAATAAGGTTGTAACAAGATATCAATCCTTATCTGCATGCATATGCATATTTAAACCCCTATACACCACCCCTCTCACTCAACAAGTTTGATCAATCAATCAATTAACCACACACCGCATATCGATCCATCATCGATGTCGCGAGATCGGTGGGTGGATCAAGGGAAGCTCTACCTTGGTGTGCTTTTTCTTCAAGTGGGATATGCTATCAATGGAGTTATAGTCAAGTCTGCTCTAAACAAGGGTTTAAACCCTTGCACGTTTTCAGTTTATCGAAATATTGCAGCAGTCGTTGTTTTCGGTCCTTTCGCTTACTATTTCGAAAGGTAGGTCGATCGATTGATCACAAATATATATTTTTTTAAATTATAGTTTAAACTGTTACATGTGAAAATTTAAAACTATAGGTCATGCATGGTGATTAAATTGTAAAAATTAATTAAAAAAACACAACATTTTGCAGGAACATGAGGCCTAAGATGACGTTATCGGTGTTCTTGAAAATAATGTTGCTTGCACAATTGGAGTATGCAATATTAATTATGTTATAACTTTAGTTATTTTTTTTCATTACGTGTTTTAAGGTGACACTTAAATTAATATTATTGAAATGAATGAATTAATTAGGCCAGTAATGGACCAAATATTGTATTATACTGGAATGAAGTACACCACTGCAACATTTGCTATAGCAATGTGTAACATTATCCCAGCTTTGACGTTTTTCATGGCCTGGATATTCAGGTACGTACATGCAACTAAATACTTAAATAATAATAATATATGTTTGGGGTATAATAATATTAATATTAATAGGTTGGAGAAGGTGAACATAAAGAAAAGGCATAGCCAAGCGAAGATAATAGGAACCCTAGTGACAGTAGGTGGAGCCATGATCATGACCCTGGTGAATGGAGTACCGATCCCATTGCCATGGACCCATATGAGCAGGGTGCACCCACCTGTAGCACCTGTTGCACTCTCTTATGAAGACCACCGGAACATGATCAAGGGTGCCATTATGATCACTATTGGTTGCTTCTTTTGGGCTGGTTTTTTCATACTTCAGGTTATCTCAACTTTCACTTTTTTCATTCCATGTTTTCAAACAAATAGTTATAGTAAAAAAAATTGGGTTTGGTTCATTTCAGAACTCTCAATATTACAGAACTTTCAGAACTCTAAATATTACAGAACTTTCAGAACCACTAATAAACAATTATTTTATTTATATATTTTTATATTTAACATTATTTAAGGATATATTATATATATTTATATGATTACATATATGAAAAACCAGATTATTTATGTGTAATAACTAATTTACATATGTGTAAAGGAACTAGTTTACATATGTGTAAATGAATCAATTTACGTATATGTAATTCGAAAATTACATATTAAAAAATGATAAAACTCTTAACACGTATGGAATCATAATAAATGATAAAAAAATACCCTTAAACAATGTTAAATATAAAAAGATATTAGTAGAATGATTGTTTATTAGGAGTTCTGTAAGTTCTGCAATTATTTAGAGTTCTGAAATGATCCTGACCCAATAAATATATGTGTATTTTTTATGAAATTTTTATATATATACACTACGAATTCGAATACTCGGGCTGAATAGGTCTGAAAATCACAAATTCGAATTTTATTCAAAATCGGATTTCAGAATCCGGTTTAAATGCTAACAAGAACTGAATTCGAATATTTGAATTCAAGAACCGGTTCGGTTCGATAAGGAACTTGTTACAACTACACAAATCTAGACTTTGAAAAACATATCTATAAATTAGAAGAAACTTTATTATTAGTTATTGTACAACAATGAGATAATCTTTTACTGAATGGATAAGTTGACATTCACACTTGTTACAACTAGACAAATTTAGAGTGTGTGTCAGTGGTCCTATATTCATGAATTACTACAACTTTGGATTTCTAATTTTCAGGCTGTGACATTGAAGAGTTATCCTGCTCAATTGTCTCTTACTAGCCTCATATGTATGATGGGTGCTTTGCAAGGCACTGTCACTACTCTTGTTATTGAGAGGGCCAGAAGAGATATTTGGTCAATAAACTGGGACGCTAAACTATTCGCCACTCTATATAGTGTAAGAACATATATATATTAATTATTTTTATTACTTACTTATTTATTTATTTATTGTTATTTTTTTTTCTTATCTTTTCTGGATTGACACAGGGGATAGTTCGATCGGGAGCAAGCTATTATGTGTCGGGCCTCATTATGAAAATAAAGGGACCTTTCTTTGTGACGGCCTTCAATCCTTTCGGCATGGTCATGGTTGTGATTATGAGCTCATTTACTCTAGGCGAACAAATGAACGTCGGAAGGTACTTATATTTAGTCCTTAGGTAACGGGTTGGATATATACCGTCTAACACGACAGTTTTAATAAGGGTCAAGACGGGTTAGGTTGTATAAATAATTACTTATAAAATATGATTACTTAAACTATAATACTACAACAATATATATACTAGTTTATCATGACATAATTTAGGAGATTTAATTATTTAAACACACTTTGGGACTTTGGGTGTTTAATTCATGTTTAAATGTGATTGAATTACTACAATATTTTCAGGATTGTTGGAGCAATAATCATCGTTATCGGACTATACTTAATCATATGGGGAAAAAGCAAAGATCCAGGTCTTTCAGACTCAAGAAGCAACGAGGTGGAAATGATTGATGAAGAAACAAGCCCGGATAAGAATCAAGAATCGGATGTTGTTGCTGGTGTGATTAAAGAAGACCGCCATGTTGAATCTCCGGTCTGATTCGTTGTGTTTAAACAAAAGGAAGAATGACTGTTAAAATGCTCAATCTTTTTTCACTTTTCATCCCACAACAACGTCGTGTTTCCACGCCCATACCGTGTGATCTTAGTACTGAACATCACTACCATACACCATAAGTAGTAAGGCATCAATACTTTCTTGCCTGTAAGTTCCAACTGACCAACCTCGTTACTACTAGCTACACAAGTTCATGTTAAACTACAACTATTCCACATCATTAGGAAACCAAGAACTTTAGCTATTAGAACTAGGTTCCAACAATAAGGGGTGGGGGTGGTCACTAGTGATAGAATTCCATCACTCATAATATCCAATCATGTTTCGCTATGTCAGCAACCATTTTTCCATCACTCTCAACCTTTTTTAGTAGCGGTGGTCATCACTCACCACCACACCCAACAGTTTCCCCCCAACCAACAACTACACTCACAACCAACAACTATCACGCCGTGAAAAAAATCACGGAATCGGCCCACGTTAAACTATCACGCGTGAAATTGAGAGGTGGCGGTGGGAATTTTTGTTTTCCACGCGTTGATTTTGTTCCGCCCCCAGTGGCCTAATAATCGATTATGGCCTATAACAGATTGTTATTAAAGACTTAATTTATTAATAAAAGAACTTCCTGCCCAACCCATGAATAAACAAATACCTATGTTCAATGAAATGGACTACCGTCTAACAAATTTGTTAAGTGTCTAAAATGATTACGGTAACAAACCAGAAAGCAATAAAATTCTTGTTCGGTTAACTGACCCAAAAACAAAAAAGTTGTTCCATTGTAAAAATCGGTTAATGATAAAAAAATTGTCCCCACATACTCACTCTCCAATACCATACTCTACATCCATCCTGGCCTCCCTCTCGTTACAACTCCATTTCATTGCTGCCCCCACAATGGGTTTAAATTTAGGCTATCTAACGGGTATAGTTGATTAAGCAATTGGGTATAGTTTTCTAACTTATATGGGCAATTAGGATGCCTAATGGGTTAGGGATGGCAATCGAACCCGAAACCAGACATTTTTGGGACGGGTTTGAGATCTGTTAATCGAGTTTGGGACAGGTTTGGGACTAGTTTTTATTGTTTTCGCGGATTTGGGACTAGTTTTTATTGTTTTCATGGGTTTGGGATTTGGTGATGTACCCGTTTACCCGACTCGTTTACCTGATAAGGTGTTCTCATTTACCTGATTGTATACCCGATAATTTCTTTTATATTTTTAAATAGAGTTAAATGCTTGGTTGGTCCCTGTGGTTTGCAAAAATTGCAGACTTGGTCCCAAATGTTTACTAATTACACGCGTGGTCCCTGTGGTTTTCAAAAATGCACTCGGTTGGTCCCTAGCCCTAACATCAGTTAAATTTCTTAGTTAAGTCCATGTTAAATGACCAAAATACCCTTGCCTAACTATAAAAGGGTAGTGAACCCTGTCTCATTCATCAGACCTTGAACCCCAAACCGCACACCACACACTCGGTGGTGGTTCCTCCGGCATCAGGTTCCTCCGGCGATGGCTGAGAGAGAGAATCAGAGACATAATACGCAAATCTCTCGGCAATTTCAACACCTGAAGAGAATTGCAAAAGTTGTAACGTACGAGTAAAGTGTAGAAGAAAAGAAAGAAATCGAAATTGAAGGTTACCGATGATGAAAGAGGCGGATCTCCAGGAACCGGATCTGGATCTGACGACTGGACGACTTTTGTAGTCAACGAAGCCATCAACAAGACCGTCGTTGAGCAATGGTGTTTCAACCTGGGAATAGTCGTCGGAAGCGGCCCCGGTTGGCTCCATGTCGACTTCAGAATAACATTTTTTGATTGACTCACCAACCAGCCGCCGCTCACCTTGCTACCGGCACCGTCGAATACGACATCACGAAGATTGGGCCACATAGCAGCTGATCTTTCAACCGTACGAATCTGCAACAGATCTGCAGTTATTTGTATCAACAAACCCTAGGTTCATCTCTTCATCTGCTGTAAATTTACGATTTGTTGTTCAGTGGTCTGCACAGTTAAGGTTTGAACAGATTTATTACATCTTCTTGTTTCAATCTGCACAAATTGCTGTTCGTTGCTGAAAAACGAATCTGTTTTGCTGCTAGTTTGCACAGTTTAAATCTGAGTTTGATTTACGAATTAGCAGAACATTGATCCGCAGAACGGATTTGCTGCTGTTGAAAACCTTTTTTTGTGATGTGATATGGCATTGGTTGCTGTTACACACTGTGTTGGGAGACCCAAATCGGAGCCCAACTCGAGACCTGAACAGCCGGAACCAAGCCGCCGCCGCCCCTTCTCTTGCCTCGTCTCTGATTCTCTCTCTCAGCCATCGCCGGAGGAACCTGTTGCCGGAGGAACCACCACCGAGTGTGTGGTGTGCGTGTTTGGGGTTCAAGGTCTGATGAATGAGACAGGGTTCACTACCCTTTTATAGTTAGGCAAGGGTATTTTGGTCATTTAACATGGACTTAACTGAGAAATTTAACTGATGTTAGGGCTAGGGACCAACCGAGTGCATTTTTGAAAACCACAGGGACCACGCGTGTAATTAGTAAACATTTGGGACCAAGTCTGCAATTTTTGCAAACCACAGGGACCAACCAAGCATTTAACTCTTTTAAATATGTACATATATGATACTTCCATTTCTTTTATATTCTTATAGTGATAATATTAATGTAACTAATTAGTAGTTACCTGATAAATACCCGATTGGTTTCGGGTTGGGTATACCCAACGGGTAATTTTTTAAATTAACGGGGTTACCCGAAATCTGCGGGCATACCCAATACCCGATGGGTTATCCGCTAGAAACCCGACGGGTATTGGGACGAGTTTGAGACAAACTTATCTAACCGGGTTTGGGATTACCTAAACCCGTACTAAACCCGGCTCATTGCCATCTCTATAATGGTTATAGTTAGTTTTTAAATTTATTGCGGTTTGGGTTTAATTTTCTAGTTATATGGGCTATTGGGATGCCTAATGGAGTAATGGGTATGGTTAGTTTTTTAATTTATTGTACTTTGGGTTTAATTTTCTAACTTATATGAGCTATTTGGATGCCTAATGGGTGTAGTTAGTTTTTAAATTTATTGTCCTTCAATTTTTAATTTAACTAGTTAGATTCTCTGCACTATCCGGCGGAAATTCGACCGATATCAGTTTAGCTCATTATGATACTAACACTCACTGTAGTAGCTGAAGGAAAAAGAACCTAAATAATAAAGCCCTGATATTCTTTAGATTTAATAATATACATAATATTAGATTAAATCAATATTAGCATGCGATTATATTAATCACTAATGAAAAGGTTCATGTCGTATTGTTACAAATCTTAATCCACTATCAGAGGGTCAAAGCTAATTTCTTTAAATAATTTATTTTTTAGTCTAAAATGTTAGTAAATCTAGCAAAGTGTTAGATAAATACAAACACTATTGTAAATCTAGCAAAGTTTTCAATTAATACAAAAGCTTTTGAAAAAAAAATGGTAGAGCCCAAGCCCACCAATCAGATGAAAGCACCAACATGGTGTTTTAATAGATTATAGAATTCCTACAAAAAGAAATATACAAATTTAAAATGTCACCGACTAAAATCAAAAAGTAAAACATTGTGTCCATAATTCAAAAGTAAAAAACTCTGTTATAGCTAACAACTTGTTGTTTCACACACACACATATATATATATATATATATATATATATATATATATATATTTAGGCTAAAGATAAATAGAAAACCCACTTTAATTTAGAAAACCCGGGAAACTCTAACCTCCCGATATTTAAAAAAAAAAAAAAAATATACACATGTTATATACATGTTTTTAAGGTATTTGGGCCAAAAAAATCAAAAAAGCGCCGAGTAGATATTTTTAAAAAAAATAAACAAGTTTTGATGTAACACGTGTTACAAATATGTCAGATGAATGTAACACGTGTTACACCAAAACTTGTTTATTTTTTTTAAAAATATCTACTCGGCGCTTTTTTGATTTTTTTGGCCCAAATACCTTAAAAACATGTATATAACATGTGTATATTTTTTTTTTTTTTAAAAAACATCGGGAGGTTAGAGTTTCCCGGGTTTTCTAAATTAAAGTGGGTTTTCTATAGATACTAACCCTATATATATATATATGGTAAGGTTATTGTAAAAAAGCTAGTTTTTGTGAGAAAGGTAGGAAAGAATATAAACCATTAGATCATTGATCTAATGGTTAAGATTAGAATGGCAATATTGTAATTAAAATAGTGTTTTTTAAATACTGATTTGATTTAATAGGGGCAAAATAGGGCATTCATATACTTTCAAAATCAATAATCGTATCTATTGTACCTGATTTCTCTCTCCATTGCGATTATTACGCTCGAAAAAACAGGGTGTTTCTTTCCCACCAAATATTATAAGCTTAATCAGATACAATGAGCCCTAAAATTGAAATCGTATACAAGCGAAAGAGGCGAAGGTCGTCATCTGAGACAATGGAACGAAGGACGAAGAAGAAGATGGATCATTCTACTGTAAAAGACACTACAAACCGGCGGCTTACACTACCAAAAATCAAGAAAACATCCTCTGATTTTAAAAAAGGTTCGTCTGTCTTATTTGATACTTTTGAAGATTAATGGTGTTTTTTATAGTGTAAGGTAGTTTATGTTAACCAAGACCTAAAAGGGACTGATCGATTGTCGAATGGTGTTATAACTAGGGTTTAATTGAATAAGGGTGTTTTTCCATGGTGTTATGTTGTTCATGTTTAGTTTGATTTTGGTGTTATATCAGTTTAAGGTGTTAATTTTGGTTTGTTTTGGTATTCGTTCAGGGTGTTTTTTTTTCATATGGTGTTATTAATCTCATGTTTAGTTCTATTTGGGGTTTTATGGTGTTTTTATACATAATATGGTGTTTTATGGTGTTTTAAACATAATGATATGTATGGTGTTATTTATCATGGTGTTAAAACTAGTGTTTAATTGATTAAGGGTGTTATAATAGTGTTATGTAGTTTATGTTTAGTTTTAGGGTGTTATTTGGTGTTATATCGTTTTAAGGTGTTTAAATTGGGTAGTTTTGGTATTCGTGCAGGGTGTTTGTTTAAAATGGTGTTATAAACCTGTTTTATAGTTTTATTCGGTGTTTTATGTAGTTTTTAATGGTGCTTTTTAAATGGTGTTATAAACATCTATATATATATGGTGTTATTTATCATGATCTGCATTTGAATGGTGTTATTTTATCCTGCACTTTCATGTAGGGTGTTATTTGGTGTTATATCGGTTCAAGGTGTTTAGTTTGGGTAGTTTTTGGTATTCGTGCAGTGTGTTTTTTTTAAATTGTGTTTATAAACCTGTTTGGCATGGTGTTATTTATCCTGCACTGTAATTATATGAAAGGTGTTGTTTGTCATGGGTGTTATGTTACACGGTGATTTAAATGAAGTGTGTTATTTATCCTGGTCTATGAAGGGTGTTATTTATCATGCTGATCTATAAGAAGAGTGTTATTATGGTCAGGCAACAATGGTGTTATGTATATCCGTCTCAAGCGGATTTAGAATAAGTTGTATTACATGAAGTAGGTGATGAAGTATTTTAAAAATAGTTTTTAATTTCTTCTACAGTCAGGTCAAGCCATAAAAGGTGTTATTTATCCTGCACTGTAATTATATGAAAGGTGCTGCGGGCTTAGAAAGATACCACGGAAATGTGGAGAAGATGGTAAGTTTTTGAATGTTTATATTTATGCGGCTGCCGTAACAGAAAAAAAAAAATTTCTTAACATCAAATAATGTGAAACTGCAGATAAGTACATTTTGTCAGTATCTAAGACCGATGCATCCTAAAATCGCCTCAATGATAAGGAATACACAACCAGTTCGACTGGAGTTGCCATGGCAAACACTTTACAATGGCATCGACTGTGGTATTTTCCTTATGCGGCATATGAAAACTTACACTGGTAATCGCGTTTAAATTTCTGTTTAGTAAAAAATAATTAAAATACATGTGGCCGAAATATGAACAATTCTGATGGTTTGGTATTGAATAGGAACACACGTTGGACATTGGATGTGTGGTTTATCGAATGAGAGGGGCGTTACTGGCGAGGTGTTGCCTGATCAAGCACGCGAAATCGAGGATCTGCGTAGGAAGTACCTATCAAAAATGCTACTAAGCGACGTGAACACGGAACGAGCCCAAGTGGAACGAGAAGTACAAGAATACGCACTTTTGGACGAGGATGATAGGGTGAGAATGGAAGACAAAGCAATCGAACGGATAGCTGATAGGTTGGGAGCTGCCGTGTAGGTGGACAGCGGGACAAGTTAAACTTTTTGTTAATAGACAAACATTTTGGGCAATATAGATTATATATTTTTGTTAGCGTTTTGGCAAAGTTGTGATTATGGTGTAATTTGACTATGTAAAGCCTGATTACAATCGTAAGCTGTTTCTGTTTTACACCTTTTTTTCTGGTATTTTAATGAATTTATATTGCGATTTTCCATCACAAAAAGAACGCGTATTGAGCAGATGGTTTTTTACAAAGTAAATGCTCAATCATGTTAATAAACAACATGAACATATGAACACTATTAATAACACCCAGAACAAAAATAACACCACGGGTTAAAAAAAAAAAAAAAAAACTTTTTACAGACAAATAACACCATTAATAACAAATAACTGAATAACATCACTATTGTTATCTTGTTTACATGTATTTTGATAATTATGCTGGTATATTGACCAGATGGTTTTTTACAAAGTAAATGATGTTCATGTTAAGTGATGTATAAAAAAACATACCAGATAAACAACATGAACATATGAATAACACCATTAATAACACCCAGGACAAAAAATAACACCACATGTTAACAAAATAAAAATAAAAAATTGTGCAGATAAATAACACCATTAATAACAAATAACACCCTGAACAACAAATAACACTACTGGTTAACAATAAATTTCTGATGGGGGATAAATAACACTATTCAACTTGCAACATACATAATAAATCAACCTGAACAACAAATAACACCATTGGTTAACAAAAACCAAACATGTTCAACAGAAACAATATATAAAATTGTCACCAGTAATATTAAATTCGAACAAAAGCAAACAAAATAAAACCATGAGTGTATGCGAATACGAAAAACAATAAAAAGCCTAACAATGTACGAAACAAGAAGATAGTACGTTAAAAATAACGAAATTTTTAGACATCTCTAAATAACTTGCTACTCCTCTTCCCCATCCTCCTCGTCTAATGCATCCTCATCTTGTTCATCCATATCTTCTTCAACTTCCTCCCATTCATCTTCCTCCTCGTCAACTTCATCAGCTTCTTCACCGTCATCCTCGGCCATAGCTTGTTCTTTAGTCCGGGTAGGGTTTTTGCAAGTACGTCTGTTGTGCCCGTATCTAAAACAGTTTTGACACTGACGGCTCTTTTTACCCAACTGACTTAATGCAATTTCACGTTTGGACTTCATCCGTTTAGGCTTACCCATACCTTTGAATCTTGTTCCATTGGGAACACGAACGGTTGCTTCTGATGGTTTTGTGTTACCAGTAATTTCGGCAAACCTTTCACGACGGCTCTTAGGTGGAGCATTGACGACCGACTCATCCGCAGTTTTGAAATAATTAACAACATGATCCCTGAATGAGCATAGAGCATCAAAGTTGGTGACAAGCTTGTTAATAACTGACTCCGTAGAATATGTGATCTCACGTACAACACGGTTAACTTCATTATAACGATCCTCAGTCTCATTGATACCTAGAATAGCACCAGGGGCACTATTTGGAACAGCCTCCCGAGTCCAACGTCGTAATATATAGCTTTGTGGAAACTCCCTAATGTCAAGCATCCTTAGCACACAAAAGATGTGTGAGCACAACAACCCAAACTGTTCGAATCTTTTGCATGTACAATACACAGTCATGTCAACCTCCCACATCATAACCTAAAAAACACCATTAGAAATTTATAAGTTTTCATAAATAACACTACAAAACACCATATGCAACTGGAAATCGACAAGAGACATACAATTTTCAAAAATAACACTACAAAACATCATGTGTATACCTCAAAGAAAGTAGTGCATGGTTGTTCCCAGTCCTTCACAAAAAAATTAACGAAGTCAGCCATGTTTTCCCACTTTCCGATAGCACATCTGTGTATACCGTTTTGTATCTCCAACTGCTGGTCAAAAAATATAGTGCGTGTGTATATCCTGGACGCTTGATCCTCCAAAACAAAGTCTTCAGCCCATATTTGAGCGTTGGTATTTCTGGTGTCATGGTCATTCTTCCTGTGCTCATGTCTCTGAGCTTCAATAGCAGAATCAAAATGACCGAGAAATTCGACAAGTGTGCAACCCGGGTTACAGAACTGTCCAAAGAAATGGTTCTCACTCTCTGAACGAGAAGAGGTACGCATAAGCCCAGACATGACCTCCTCACGATAATAAGCCGGTATCCAAGTATCCCTGATTTGATAAAGTGACTGCAGCCACTCATGATCAACCAACTTAAAATCGTTCATTATTGTAGCCCACTCACTTTCAAACTTAACAGGTAGAATTGAATCGGTCCACACAATGTCACACAGCCTCTTTTTGAAATATGTATTATTGCAGATTGTAGCACCAACCTAAAACACCATTGAATAACATATAACACCATAATCACCAAAAACTATGTAAAAAGAAGAAAGAAAGGTTAAAAGGACGAACAACTAAACACCTTAGCAGAAAGCTTGTCCATGATGTGCCACATGCATAGCCTATGTCTACTCTCGGGCCATGTATCTTCAATAGCCTTCTTCATGGCTGGGTCTTGGTCAGTGACAATCACCAGAGGGGCGCGGCCAAATGCTTCGCGAAACACATTTAGCAACCAACTGTAAGTTTCAGCAGTTTCGTTTCCTATTATCGCAGCACCAAGAGTAACGTTGCGATTGTGATTGTCGATACCGGTAAATGGAACAAACATCATGTTGTACCTGAAAAACAAATACGGAATAAAAACACCATAAAACTGAATGACATATACTTAAGAAAATAAGCTGAAAAACTCAAAACAAATATAATAATTACCAAACTTACTTGTTACGACGATATGTGGCATCAAATGAAACAACGTCACCAAACACCGAAAAATTCCTTTTGGCATCTCCATCTGCCCAAAACAAACCCCTTAAAACACCATCATCGTCTGTTATATACTCCATTGAAAAGTTTGGCATGTACTCTTTCTTCCTCATAAGCCGTTTAATCATCATATCAGCATCAAACTCAGATATATACCTGTTCAGGTCTCGCTTGAAATTTTTAAAATCGTTCTTGGTTGCCCCAACCTGGTCAAACCCACCATACAATGTCCTCATGATATTAAACGCTTTGACAGGTCCAATGTTCAAGGCGCTCAATGCGTTAACGGCTTCCTCTTGCATATAGTTCATACCTCGGTTAGCGGGGAGTAAATACCTATCTTCCTCAGCAACAAAAAAGTGATTATGTGCCTCATTGAAAGAATATACCTCGTATAGATTCGAAGGCATTAACTTTACACACATACGTGCTTCACACCCCGTCCTTATAGAAGGAACACGTCGAACAGATTTCCTCTTTGACCCATTATTTGAGGTGTCAATCTTTTTAGATGTATCGATCGCTTTAAAAAGGTTTAGTCCCCTCCTTTGAGCAAACGAACCATTTAGATTTTATAACACCATGATGCGTGTATTGAGTAGACTTCCTGGCAGTGAAGCCTGAAGCCATTGCATACTTCTGATAAAAGAGGAATGCATTGTTCACCGTATCAAATGTCATCTTATCCTTCGGCTTAAGCGATTCATCTACCTCCGGTAAATAAGTCTTCTTACCGGAGTTTGGAGACAGATGTAGTTTCCCAAGCGGCTGATAGGTTTGAAATCCTGTGAAAAAAAATAAATTGAATGACTCTACAGTAAAAAAAACAATACAACACAATACGTATAAAATAACACCACAAAACAACTGTTATAAGAAAACACCCTCTATTTAGATGAAAATAACACCACAAAACAACTGTTATAAGAAAACACCCTCTATTTAGATGAAAAAAACACCATATACGTATAAAAACCCTGTAAAGAACATCACATGCAAAAAAACACCATGACTGATCATCAACTGATATAAAAAACACATACCAGCTTCAACTTCGATAAAATACATAAAAAACACCATGCACGTATATAAACACCCTGAACGGGTCACACGTGGTGTCATAAAAAAATCTTGCGTATAGTAATGTAACAAACATAGAAAAACACCATACATTGTACCGGAGTAAAAACACCACAACTAATATGCAAAAACACCAATGAAAAAAAAAACACCATACATAGTTATAACTGGTGTTCATGAAAATTTAAATAAAAAAACAGATGTTTGAAAAATTGACAATTACAATTAAACGAACAATTTCCTTGAATATTGATTACAATTACATAATAATCTGCGAATCAAAACATACAGAATTACCTTGATCGTCGTTCTCCATGAAGAAAGAAAGTATGAATCAGATTAGCGATTTTATGCGTATGCAATCTGTATGCGTGATCAAAATAAGAAATTGAAAGCGAATTTATAATGATTAAGAGATCGATAAATTTTAAAGATTTAGATGAATCTCTGATAAATATATTCAAAAATCGAATCCCCTAAAAAAACTCATACAAATCGGTTACAAAAGATTTGATCTTTAATTAGTTTTATTGGTAAAATTACTAAAATAACCTTGATCTAATGAAATTAGTATGGAATGATCTAATGGCTGAGATTCTTTCTCACAATTTAGGCCTTTTTTACAGGATCCTTTACCTATATATATATATATATATATATATATATAGGGTAAGGATAGTGTAAAAATGGCCTAAAGTGTGAGAAGTGTATTATAACACTATATATAATACTATATAACACCATATAAACACCGTATAACAATATGTAACACCATATAATACCATATAATACCATATAACACTATGTAACACTATATATCATTATATAACAAATATAACACTATACATCTATCATAGACATGCTATCAGACAACCTATAGTGTTATATTTGTTATATAATGATATATAGTGTTACAAAGTGTTATATGGTATTATATGGTGTTACATATTGTTATACGGTGTTATATAGTATTATATATAGTGTTATAATACACTTCTCACACTTTGAGCACTTTTTACAGGATCCTCTACCTATATATATAATAAGTTTGAACGCCTAAAACTTAAATTTGGTTGACTTTTATCTAAAAGAATGTTATATATAGTCTATAGATATGAGTTAGGATCAAACAGACTCCGTTTGACCTCATTTAAGTGGCATTGAAACTGTCTTATCGAACTCTGCAATATGAGATTTTAGGTTTTTGCTTTTAGATATTTAACTTGTGCATTTTAGAATGTTTGTATACATCATTTTGTCTTTTTATTTATCGTTGTGTCTTTTCCATATTTGTGTCATTGTGTCCTTTTTGTGACTCATTGTGTCTTTTTTCCTTGACATTGTGTTATATTTTTCGGTATTGTGACATATTTGCTCAAAATTGTGTTATGTTTTGCGATTTATTGTGTCTTTGTACACTTATTTTTAGAAGCCTTTATAAAATAACCTTATCCATATAGATATATAAATAAGTTTTTAACAATTTTCGATTCTCAAGAGAGCGAGCCATGAACGGTCGCCCACCTTATTCCTTGCCAATGCCGACTAGCCCTCTACTCCTTTACCACCATTCCTAAACCCTCCCTTTGCCACAATAGTTGAAACTAGCAACTAAGATAACAAATTTAGGGAATTCCAAGATCCATCCTTTTAAAAGCCCAAAAAATTTATATGGAAAAACCCACCAGTTTTTTTTCTTTTTTTTTTGGTTATAATTATCCATATATATTATATACAAGAAATGATATTTTTTATTGTAATATCTATATCTATATCTATATCTATATCTATACTACTTTATAAAGCATATAGGAAGGGCAATGAAACAAATGTGTTGAAAACACCTTTCAAGCATGAAGTACAACTCTCTAAAGCACAATACATTTATACCTTTCCAACAATACCCTTTCTACCCTAACCCGCCTCATCCAATCTTTGGGCAGCCAACAAAACCCAAAAATTTCATTTCAAATTTCAAATCCAGAGCCCTTTTTCATTTTCGTTTTCTCTCTCCCTCAAAGATCTGGATCTGCTCTTCCTTCCTTCTCTCTCTCTCTCTCTCTTTCAAATTCCCCCTGGATCTGCAGGTTCTTCCCTTCTCTGGTTCCAGAGATGTCGATGGTGGTGTCACGGAAGAGGTTCGCAACTGAACAACTTTGGTGGAACGCTTGAAGATCGACGATGACGGCGGCGGTTGGGGTTCTGGTCGTGAAATTGAATTTCATCTTTGATGTTCATCATTAGGTAACAACATTGGTTCATGCATATTTTATAAAATTTCACTAAACATTCAAACCCTAATTTTGTTCTATATTACTTGTGTGGTATTTTCTCTTTCTCAGATTTGCTCTTTGCTTTGGAGATACTATTCAACGAGATAGTAAGCCTTCAATTTCATATTCCTTTGTCAATTTCATGATTTATTTCATTTAATGAGGGTAAGTGACACCGTTCTTTTGATTCTTAACACTATTTCGTCATGTAATCACTGGATTTCATTTATATTTGTTTGTGTTTTTAAGATGGATCTTCGTTTTTTGTTGGTCATGGTTTAAAGAACATGTAATGGTTTGAGAAGAGTTCAAGATCAAGCTATTGTTTTGTAGTATGAAGGTGTGCATCTTCCATAGAGGTTAGGTTTAATTTCTGTACATTAACGGATTTGACTATAGTGATTTGCTGGTATGCTTTCGGTACATTATTCGATAACTATGTTTGAAATATTTTATGATTACACAGGTACATCCTTCAGTTTGTGTCAGCAAACCCATGAGATGGTGGGAAAATACACTTAAACCCAACATGCTTGAGATCAATTAAGCACAAGATTACGTAGACACATTATGAAATTCATGGGATAAAATCCCATCTTTTTTTTCTATTCACCTGGTTGTGGTGGTTGTAAAGCTCTACACCCAAAGGTATGCACTTTCTAAAATCCCTTTTTTAATCCAAGATTTTAGCTATTTGCTTTTAATTGATTTACTTTTGGGTCAATAATCAGATCTGTCAACTGGCTAAGTCAAGCTCTAAAGCAATTTTCCTCCAAGTGAACTATGAAGAACTCAAACCCATGTGTCAATCTCTCCATATTCATGTTCTGTCTTTTCTCAGATTCCACAAAGGTCATGAGGCCAAGATCTATATGCGATAAGAGTCATGTGATTTTTTATTATGCCAAACACCCTCTAGCAAAGTGAACTAGAGACTCATAAAGGTACAATTCTTAAAGATTTTAGAAGACAAGAAAGAAATGAGCATCATGTTTTATATTGTAAATTAGGGGTGTTAAATGGGTCGTATTGGCGGGTCAAACCGACACGAATATAACATGTAATCAGAATTCCATAACACAGTCTTTATAAAAGCATAATTGCAAATTTAGATGTTTTTTTAATTAATTTGTTTTCCTTTTTTAAGTTGAGTGAACTTCCTGAAGCTTATAATTTGGGTACACCTTCTTGTAATCCTCACAATGATCTTCTAATATTTGGTGATTTTTTGGTATAATTGCACTTTAGAAAAGGAAACTATAGATATGTAAGTGGGGCTGATGAGAAAATCTCTATGCTTTATTAAAGCTCCATTGTCTTTTCAAAAAACATTACATCATGATGATCTGCAAGTTGACGTTTAGGTTTTGGCTACAAATATGTCTGCTCTTGGTCTATCTCAGAAACCCATTTATGTTCAAGGTAAGCTTTAAAATCTTTTTTGAATTTGCTTGCTATTTTGAAAGATTGACACAATGTCTTTTTTTGTTTTTTTTTTCCTATTTTGCAGCCGTGAGTGAGATGAGAGACAGAAGTGGCAATGAAGGCTTAGACTAGGGGTGAGCATAAGGCCGAGTCTCTGCTGTGTAAGTAGGCCATAATCACTTGCGTAAATATGACAACACTATTGAGGCGTATGTATTTTATTTTCAATCCATGTCAGTTAATAGTTTTTAACTTTTGTTCTATTTTCTTGAATACTAATTTATATGATTGTTGCTGTTAATTTCATGTTGTTAGCTTAGCAATCCTTCTACACTTCATGAGACTGTTGTGGAAGTGCCCAATGTAAGATGGGAAGACATTGGTGGCCTCGAGAATGCTAAACGAGAGCTACAGGAGGTATTAATATTTAATTATGCTCATAAGTTCTTATTACCTGAAAGGACTTTACAGATGCTTTTTTTACTCGAATTTCGAAGGTGCTGATTTCAGCCAGTAATATGCTTATCAGGTTTTTTACTCATCACTGTATCAGGGACCGACTCTCATTTCCGGTTGTTAGTGCACATTCAAAGAGAATCTAATGCTAGACATTTCGAGGATTACTCAATAAACAAGTCCCTTCATGCCAAAGACTTGAAGTGATAAAAGATTGCGGTTTTGCATCTGGGTAAGCTAAAAAGACTTATGATTAGAGATGTACAAAAAAAACAGTTTGCCAATTGAAACTGACAAAAAAAAACCGGGTTTTTTAAAAACTGGTTTGTTTCTAACCGGTAAGGGTCGGAACCGAACCGGAGGTTTCGGATGCGGTTTTGGATGTTATTAAAAACCAAAAAACCGATTGTAGACAAAATCGGTTAACTGGAAAAACCGAAAACAGGTGTATAAAAAACCGGTCTGCCAGGCACTGCAGAAAATACAATCTGTTTTTTCATCTTTTTATAACATTTTATAAGGTTTTTTCAGCACTAAAACCCCCCAAACAGCTTTTTTTCTGCCAAAAAACACCCCAAAACTGCCGACTTTTTCAGAACAAAACATCAAGTTTCTGCAGGTTTTTTCGACCAAAAAACTACAAAAAAGAGCAGGTTTTTTCGACAAAAAAAAAAACTGCAAAAAATCAAGTTTCTGCAGTTTTTTCAGCACGTAACCATAAAAAAACAGTGGATTTTTTCTACAAAAAAACTGCAAAACTATGCGGGATTTTTCAGTGCTCGAAACCATCAAAAACCGTAGTTTCTGCAAAAAAGAAACATCAAATAGTTTCTGCAGTTTTTTAAAGTTTTTTTATTTTTATATATATTTTTTATTTTTAATTTTTTTTCTTCTCATTCTTACCCGAACTCATCCTTACCGGAATCCATCCTGACCCAAACTTATTCCGACATTTTTTTTAATACACCCATCCTGTTGCGAAGTTCAGTTAGTTGTCAATCATTGGGGTAAGAAAAGAATAGCTAAAGCGCATTTTCAGCCACCATCAGGTTTACTTTAAAACATGAAATTACATATTTACCTGTTATCAGTCATTAAAAGAATCATGGTATTCATATGATCTACATGATTATCTAGGCACTTGATCTATGTGAGATTGCATTGAACAAGTTAGGTGTTTGTGAGAACGTTAGTGCTGAAGATACTGCTTTTGCTGCTCAGGTCACCTTAGACTATGGGGTATGGGGCGGGGGTTGGGGCGTGGGTTGGAGAGAAACGCCCAAGTCACCACCCCGGGTGGGCTTGGGTTTGGGTGTGGCCCCTTGGGCGGGAGTTTAAGGCCGGGCGTGGGGCGGGGCTACCACATGACATGGCGGAACCTCATTGGCCAAGAGCACTAGCCTTTGAAATTGGCTTTTTTTCCACGCCACGCAACCCACGCCCCACCATACCCCTTTGAAATTGGCTTTTGTTCTTGCTTGTTAGTTTATGTGCTTTTTGGTAGATTTTCTTATTTGTGTGATTGTGCTGTAAATAATGGAATTCAATGTGTCTCTGTGTTCCTGATGTATGTGGTATTTCAAACTTGTTAGTGTTAGTTAGATTTGTGTTTTTACATTGATAGTTAAATTAATTAGCATAATTTATTAATCAAAAGAGTGATTGTATGCTTACATTGATTTTAACTTTACGATTTTAATGTTAGTTTGCATGTATGAAATCAAAAGTAGAGGTGGTATACATAATTATTAAAAGTTTTACATGTAAATTCTTTATATTAATTATATTTCTAATTTAGTCATCAAATAATTTGTTAGAGAATAGAGGCAGGGAGAGGATGTATAATTGGCATTCTAGATGCCCCAAACTTGAGTGACCCATTCACGTAGTTACAGTGTATGGGTGGCCTAAAAAAAAAAAAAACTCAATGCTTGGGTGGCCTAAATGAAAAAGCTTTACAACCTTTAATATGATTCGAAAATAAACCGACTTAGTTGTTCATGACGGTATTGGAAGTTTACGTTAACTGTAGGGTAGTAGTGATGCTTTCTGTTCTCTGAAATCGTTAGAAGTGGTTATAAGTAAACTAAAAGTTTAAACGCTTAAGCATAAAGTGCAAAATCTTAACTATGGTTATAATGATGTTTTTACCCTTATGTATGAACATGTAGGACTACAATGCAAAGCTATCAGATTTCGGGCTAGCCAAGGATGAACCGATCGGTGATAAGAGCCATGTCTCGACTAGAGTCATGGGGACGTACGGATACACGGCTCACGAGTGTCTAGCCACCGGTATGCACATGGGTTTGTGTCAAATAAATCCAAAATTTGGTTCTTTATCGCTAATCTTTTTTCATGTTTTTTTCCCGTTATAGGTCATTTAAAGTCTAAGAGTGATGTCTACAGCTTTGGGGTGGTTCTTGAAATGATCTTCAAATGCAACCGCAGCGAGCGTAGCCATAGCGAGTAGTGATCTTCAGTTTGCTACAGTTAAGGATCATTACAGAAGTATGTTTTTAAAGCTTTTAATTTGCACAGTTAAGGATCATTACTCAAGTTTTCGTGTTTTGTAGGTCGGCAAACTTCTAAAAGATGCTTATGAACGCGTGAAATCGTTACTTAAAAAGGTTTGTGCATCAAGTTTCCATCAGTTTACATAGATAAATTAGTTAATAATTTGTTTTTTTTTTTTTTTACAGCATGAGAAGTCATTGCACACTTTAGCAAACGCACTGCTGGAATAAGAGACGCTAAATGCAGAAGAAATAAAGCGGATTCTTGAACAAGGGCCAGGAGGAGCGATATTTGATGAAGTAGTGCAACAAGATGAAGGAGAACTTGTATTGGCATAATAGAACTTGTGATTGTTAATCAATGGGGACTATGTACAGTGTTTGAATACGAAAGCCAATTGTTTGTGTTGTGTTTTTCGTTGTATCGCGAATTTGGTTTTAGTTATGGCTCAAAACCGAACTGCCCCGTACATAGCCCTAAACTCACCAACCTAAGTGATGTTTCCCGCTGCATCGCGCGGGTAAATGACTAGTCTATCTATATGTATAAGATAAACCAAATTGTAAAATAAATACACAATCTGACTCGAGTTTTATTCGAGACAAAGTTAAACTTCAAATCGTTAAGGGTATTTAAACCGAGGCGGCTTGTTTAACTTCGAACTCCAGCTCGACTAGGTCGACTCGCTCATTAAGTAGACGTACTTCTAGAGTTCTCCTGTCCAAATTTCAGATTTCCAATTACCGTTGCCTAAAATTTGTCTACTCGGCTGACATTTTTTTAAAGGCCCACCATGGTCCAAGTTGGCCTGTTATGGGCCTCCAAAGTCACATATGGATAGTTGCACACTTGAACGACTAAAATCATGTCTACTATTAAAAAAGAGTTGAAAGATTTGGGTCACATGTGAGTTACCTAAGACTCGGGGTGTTGGGAACCGTCAAACAAAAACTTGGAAAAGGGGTTTTGATTAAAAGAAGTATTAAATTATAAATGTTTTGAGGCGGGATTAGCGGTAGTTTGAAGTGTACTTGTGGTTCCAGTTGTGCATAGAAACCTTTACATTTTAGAAGAAAAAAAAAAACTTGCTTCTTTTATCTATTACTCTTTTAACATGACAATTAAGGGGTTGTTTGTTTACCTCTTAATGTGACTCTTAATAGTTCAGACCTCTTACTGGTTTAGCACTTAATGATTCAGACTGTTTGTTTCGTGAGTAGATGTCTGAATGGTTCAGACATTTGCCTCTGAATGGTTAAGTTTTATACAGAGTCTGAATGGTTAAGACCTCTAATCTGAATTGGTCAGACATTTGTCTCTGAAGGATTAAGCATTATACTATCTCTTAATGGTTCAGAACTCTTACTGGTTCAGCACTTAATGGTTCAGACCTCTTACTGGTTCAGTACTGAACCATTCAGAAGTTGTCAAACAGCCCCTAAGTATTAACACACTTCGTTAAGGAATTAAAATAAAAATGTTACATATTTAACAATTATAGGAAATGGCAGACGTACTCTAGGATCACACGAGTACACAAATAAGAGCATTCACAATAAATTTCTTAAATTTATGTGAGTGAGTTAGATATGTTATAATGAATGGTTTTGAGTGATTTTGAGTGGTTGTAAGTGAAGGAGAGATAAAATATTATTGTTTACGAAAACACTGTCTACTCCTTATAAATTTTTTGATATAAAAGTGGTTTTAAGTGGAGCAGAGAAAAAATATAATGATAAAGGTATAAAATATATTATTTAATTAAAAATGAGAGAGAAAAAGTAGTGATTTTTAGTGTAATTATACAGATGGAGATAAAGAATTCATTACATGTTTTACAGTTTGATGAACTGAGCGGCCGGAGCAAAGCTGCAATCAATAAGGGTTGCTTGATGATCAAGTAATATTATATAAGTAACTAATGTACATGATCCAATCATTATTAACCTAAATAGTTATTCTGGATCATGAAAATTTGTTACATATTAGCTAATTGTTTACAGCAAGACAAATTCACCAATCGATCAATATTCTTGTCAAAACAAGTTTTCGTACATATTACGATTTACAAGTTTACAACAATAACTGAAAAATTAAGGCTTTGAAGCTGTATTTATTTAATGTTATTAAATCCCAATATCCCATTTCAAGCAAGGTGTAATAACGAATATAAACTGTTTTTAAAACTAATGTTCTTTATTTATGCTATAAATGACACAATATGAACACACGAATAAAAAAGTTCAATTGATTCTGTTATTATTACGATTTAAATTCACTTTACATCAATATCGCAGGTAAGCGAGCAACAAGCTGCGCCGCTACCCCTTTCTGGATAGCAAACCCTAGCCTATTAAAAACAAACCCCTGCCCCCTTGTTGATGAGCCACTGCTGTGGACAACCTGTTGGACCCTAGTCAGCAAACGGATAGCTTCTGGAGCCAGTGATCCAAAGGTGTCGAAGGCGAAGGGGACAACCCAACTAAGGGAGAGACTCCTGTGAGATCTACACAAGCATGTTTCCCTCCCGTCCAGCCAAAGACGAGCAGGTCCAACATTTAAATCTTTTTTTCTTGTAAACTGCGATTATCCTTAGACGCAATAAAAATAAAAAAATATGAATTAGGTACGCATTTAAATCTTTTAAAAACAGTTGCCCTTTTTTCAACTTATTGTTGCACTCCAACTGTAACCAGAAACAGATTACAGATCTGATTTGGTTGTCCAGATACACTTCATCCTCCACAATCTCCGTTATCAAACTCTCCCTATACTTCTCGCACTTTGCGCGCGTGTTATAACTAGCGGTGAATCCAGAAATTTTCTTTATCCGTTAATCATGTTTTAGTCTTCGAATATTTCACAACTTTTACGTGGTCAGGTCACCAATATTCGGGCCGTCGTCTAACCATCAAACTCATCATAATATAAAACTAAGTATTTTATTTTGGATTCATGAAACAAGAATTAAAAATAATCAGAACAGATTTTATGTCACGTATAATTACTCCAATTTTAATGATTACAATGATATTTCTGTCTACCTTTGAAAATTACAATCTACTCTAAAATAATAAACTCCCAAGGGAAAAAAAAATAATGTAAAAACAGTCTCAACAATAATAATGCATCAAACTCCAATTATAAGAAAAAGTCAACGGTGATTGGAGTCACCTTCTCATCATCATCTCTAAACCCGAGATCATTCTCTAACGGTGTCAAGTTCAAATCCAAACTGAAAACCCGTCTACTGTTCACTTTCTTCACCACCGGCGATGACAATTCAATCGACGGGGGGGTTTGGTCATCGGTGGTGCTCAAAGCGGCCCTATGCCGCCTCATATGTCCGCCCAACGCTTGTCCTATAGCAAACTCGAGCCCACAAATCGAGCACTTGTGAGATTTTGGCTTAGATGGTGACATCTCGTCATGATGACTTGCCACGTGGTCACCATCAATAAGCCTAGGCCTTTTGTGGCTAGCCCTATGGCCTCCAAGTGCTTGAAAAGACGTGAACTGACGGTTACACGTCTTGCACTCAAAAACTCGGGTGACTGGATCAACTTCATAAGATTCAGTGCCAGTGCCAGTGCCCCTTGAAAGAAGCATCAAGTAATTTGCCATGTTAGTTATGGTCGTGTCGTACGCATCTTCTCTTGATCTCTTCATCGGTAAACACACCATCTTTTTATCTTTTTTTGCTATGTTTGGTTTGGTTTGATGTTGGTTTTATGCAACTATTGGATTGAATGAAGGAAATTGTTGATTGTGGAGATGGTATTTATAGGTGCCAAATTAGTGCTGACTTGTTTTAGTTTGACCAAGTGTGTGAAAGACGAAAATGACCTTTTCTGCTTGTGGGCCAATGCAAAGAGTTGAAGTTTGAAAACAACTATATGGATGGATTTGATAGAATTAAATAATAAAAAAAAGCAAGGGGGGTAAAGTGAAACAAGTGGAAAACGAGGGTGTTAAGTGAAAATAGTCGGTAGCCGTCATGAAAGACGTAAGCCTGACCGAGTGAGTTGAGTCGTGAGTGGCGAGCAGCGAGTAAAAGGTTGGAAGAATGTTCCAAGTGTTTCTGGAAAGCTTCAACTTAAAGACTTGCACCCAAAAGACCAACACAATACTTTGAATTCCAAGTTTATATACATAATAATATTATATTCTGAATTTTGGAATTACTCTAAAATTTCATAACACCCTTCCAAAATAAAGGATATGGAAGTGTATGATGTCTTTTTTTTTTCTATGTTATATTTTATGTGATTGTAATTTGGTATTAAATTAAAGTAGTTTAAGTTTTATTATTACCTCCTTTAAAAAAAAAAAGTTTTATTACTCTCTGGAAGCAGCCTCTCTATCCCTATGGATAGAGGCAAGGTCTGCCTACATCCCACCCTCCCCAGACCCTATAAGTAGCTTTGCTATTTGTGTGATTTACTGGGTATGGTTGTTGTTGTTGTTCCGTTATGTACGGGTGATATATGAGTTTTGGAACCATGTTATATCATATGTAGTGCATTGACTTTTCTTTTATAAGAAAGAAAACATACTTCACTCAATAATTTTTTTCAACAATTCATTTATCATTCTCACCTTTTATCTACATTCCCACCACTTTTACATTTAATTTTGAGAACCAAGTTACCAGTTATAAAAAAAATTCAAATGTTCATTTAGTATATTAAATAAATCAAACAAAAAAGTTAAAAAACATAATAAAAATAATTATTTTTTTACCAAATTGTAAATTTACTAGTTTATTTTTAATGTTTAATGAGTTTAAATCTTTATAATTTTATGGACGTTTATTTAAAAAAAAATATAAACTAATAAGTTTATAGAATTAAATTTATTTCATTAATGTTAATTTAAATTTATATATTTATCTTCTATAAATCTAAAGAAATAAAAGAATTTTTTTTGGTGGTGTCGTCAGATTCACCCATGAGTATCCGTCCACACGAACGCAAAACAAACGAATATCTACAAAAATAGGCGTTTGTTATCGTCCAAAGAACCCTCATTGAGATTGTTTTTAGTTCATGTTATGTCATGTATTTCTAGGTCACCAGTTTTGTATAATACTGTAATATTTATAACAAAAAATGAATTTTATTAGGCTATGGGGTGTGCTCTCGATCCCTTCCCCATCCTTCATGTCATCATACCTCGTTTCATCCTCATCAAGAGAGGTGGTGTTCCCGTTCTCCTTCAACTACAGGCTTCCATATCATCAAGGTCATCAAAAGAACACTCAGGGAGCTCGGGGGAATTTCACCGAAAATTAATTGGGGGGGGGAGGGGTTGTTTACGCTATCGGTGCCGACGCCACATCACCTCCCGACCCCTTCCTGCATCCCACAGCCTAAATTCAAATATGTAATCCTTAAATAAAAAAAAATTTGAATTTTAAACAAAGATAACATTTTATACTTTTTATATCACAAACCCTTTATAAAACGAAACAATAATTGTAACTAGATAGGGGAGCAAACGTAGTCTATTATACCGAAAATAATTAAATCAACATAACACATAAAATGCTATTACAAACTTGTTCAAATTTCAAATAAATTTAGTAGTTAGATATAAAAGTTTAAATTATGAGTCTTCTTAAATTAAAGCGCTAGGTTAATCAAAAGGTCTTTACCAACGAACAACCATAAATTCTTGAACCTGTAACTGTTAAACTAAGTTATTACCAATATAAATCAAAAGACTTTCACCAATCCGTCGGTTATCTCTAGATGAAGTTGGGAACCCTAGGTAAAATTCTGTGGGGGAATGACATACAAAAACACATCATCAACGGATCACCTAGAGCATGCTCACAAACAGATCACCGAAGGAGAATATTGTCAGATCTCTGAAACAGTATCATCGATGGATTAATAACAAATAGTTAGAAACAGATTAGCTGGTAATATATATTTTACCGACAGATTAAAATGTTATTATTTATCTACGGACCATAGTTTAAATAAACTGTAGAAAAAGATTTGTCGTCTTTTGGGTTTTTTTTTTTTCTTATATTTTTGTATTTGAATTAAAATCGTGTACATCAAAAATGCAAACTAATATTAGTCGTTCATCTATAGTTTGATCATCAAAGTTATTGTAGCTTAGCGTTATTAAGGTGTGATATTGAAAAGGTGTCCATTCCTATGGCTATGAGATTAAAGGTCCTAATATCATGAGAAATAAATGTGCGGATTTAAAAGTAGGATTAAGGTGTTTATGCATTTGTTCATGAAAACAGTCATATTTAAATCTACAACTTCTATTCCACAATAGGTGTCAAGTTATTCTACAAAGATTTCTAATTGTAAGAAGTGTAAGAAGGATTTATAGAGTGACAAGTGTTCAATAACCTAAAATTAAACCCACTACATTACCACCCAAAACCTAAACACCCACCCCCACCCCACCACCACCCAAAAACCTAAACCCCCCCCCCCCCACCACCACACCCCCACCCCTCAAAAACCTAAAAAAAAACCTAAACCCCCCCCCCCCCCACACACACACACACCACACCCCCAGTATTTCTCCCACATGCAACTTACATAAGGAAGAAACACTAGACTGGAGGGACTTGAAGGGGTATGGTCCCAGATCTCGCGTCAGCACGACCGCGAGTGACCATTACCCTTATCAAAAAACCCCACCAGCAAGAACTTATCTGTGTCCGTGCGGGCACGTGCGAACACAGCGGTCGAATCCAATCGGTCAAGGGAGGAGAAGACTTACCTTAAGTACGAAAACGGATGTTACGCATAGCGATGCGGCCTGGCACCGCATCCTATGAACATTTTCGTCACGACAAAGGATCTGGACAACAGTAACAGTCACCAAGCGGCGATGCGGCACGACACCGCATCCCGCATACATCTTGGCCAGAACAAGAACGCGGGAACAACATCAGTTACCGCAAGCAGCGATGCGGCCCGGTACCGCATCCTGCCTACAAGGCAAGTGGGTCTGACACCACAGGGCAAGTGGCACTGAGAACAGTCACCTGTCAGCCCACATGTATGCAACAGTCTGACACCACAGCAGGACGTGGCATCACCACCGTAACCGACAGGCCTGACACACCTACAGGAGGCTGTGCGATGTCAGGCTAGCTACTCAACTACCCTCCTTCACTCCTCGGCTATAAATACCCATCCCAAACCAGGTTTGAGGTATCTCTTCACAACTCTCTCACTACTACTACTAGCACAATTTGCTTCCCAAGCAAATTACTGATTCTCACGCCGGAGAGTGGTAACAAGGAGCACCCCCCCCCCACCCCATCCTCCTTATTACGAGTCACGGTTTGTTTCCTTGTGCAGGAGATCAACCAGCGGACGATCCAGCCAGCGATCCTCGGAAAGAAAGGATTAACCCTACTTGACGAGACCAGTGTCTTAACCACCTCGGTTAACCATTGTTTCATCACCCACCCCCCAAAAACCTAAAAAACCTAACCACCCCCCCCCCCTCCCACCCCCCAAAAACCTAAAAAAAACTAAACACCAACCCCCACCACCACCCAAAAACCTAAACCCCCACCCCCCATGTCACGGCCCCCGACCCACCCTGGACGGAATCGGGAGTCGCGAACAGCCCAGTGGTACCGGTGATTATTTTAAAAACATATTGCAGCGGAAATTTCATCAGGACCGTGAGTTAGGAAAAATATCAGAGTTTAGAAAACACCGGATTTTTTATTTATTAAATAGATGGGATAAATCCATGTTTTACAAAGGTAGCTTTAATAAAGATAAATTTGATTATATAAAACAATATTTCTTAATTTGATTTAATTAATAAAATAAGCCACTTCTTGATGCCTTTCAGTGCCGTATCCATCTCTTACTCCAATCTACTGTAATTACCTGAAACGCGTTTTAAAAAGGTTTTGTCAGCGGGAAATACTGAGTGAATCATTCTTTTATAAAAACGACTCATGTATTATAATTCACAGTATTAAGAGAGATTACAATGTTTATTTCAACCAAATACCCACAGTACTTGTCATCGACTCGTTTCGGTGACTGTGGTCATATTACTATTGAGTCTGTTCACCCAATAGTAACGAGTATCATTAATTAGGTTCGCCCACCTAAAGTGATAAAAACAGTAATGTGCACAATACCCCACATACCGGCTGTAATTTGGTGACTACATAAACTTAATCACTGTAATTATAATCTTGAAAATAAACATACTTTTTGTAAACAGATTTGATAAAAAGAGAATGACTCACATTATAAGCATGCAGATTCATACGGACAAAGTTTAGTCTACAGATAAGCCTTGATATATTGCAGATTTATACAGGCAGAGCTTAACCTATTGATTTAGCCTTGTAACCTAGTGCACACGAACTAGGTAGGTAACTTAATACAGCATTTACGATAACTCACGAGATTAAAACCCTAACAACGAATGACAAAGTGCAATCACTTAAACATCCATCGGATTCACAACGAATGACAGAGTATTCCCAATTTCGGGTGGTACTCAAACATCCTGTCGAAATCACGACTAATGGCAAAGGATAGCGCTTAAACATCCATCGGATAGTTTCTATCGATCGGACATTGAATCGTAGCAGCGATCGAGTTAATACCCTGTATCGTAGCAGCACCCCCTCTACTAATTAGTGATTCGTGTATGTTAATTGTGATAAACAGAAGATATCTCAGAGCGTATTACGAATTGGTTCGTCGCTCAAATTCCAGAAATCAAGTGCCACTGCCCTCTATTTATACCCGATTTTTGTCAGGCTTACGGACCGTAAGACTAAACCCTTCCGGTCCGTAAGGGACACGTATTTTCCATAGGCTTGCCGCGTGTTTTTCTAGCCTAGCTGAGTCGACGGAATGAATAAATTCGATTTTTATAATAACTTATAAGGATAATCGTTGAGTAGGGAATACCCCCCCCCCCCTGAGTTTTAGGGGCCCTGATCCTGATTCTGATTGTTCTGATAATTTTAGGGTTTGTGTAGAATCACTTGGGTGTCTTAATTAGGGTTTCCTTTTAGATAAAATAATAAAATAAATAGGACTTTTAATGAGGGTTGTTACATCAGGGGTCCGGGTTTATACTTACAGAACGTTTTTAGGACATTTTTGTGTGAGTAGGAATTCTCCCTACCTTAATAAAAATCTCCCTACCTTAGGGTTGTCCGGACATTCTCCCTACCTTAATAAAAATCTCGTCCTCGAGATTTACTGGAATAAGTAGGAATACTTTTTCTTCATCTCAGATTCCAGCTCCCAAGTGTATTTGGGTTATGATATTTCTTTTAGACTTATGTCACCTTTTAGTTAATAAAAATAATATTAAAGTAGATGATACAAAATTTAAAATATCAAATTTTGTGAATACAAGTTGTATCTTAAGTAGGATTCAATGGTTCAACTGAATTAGTTCAAGAAATCGATGACAAACGAATGAAATGAAATGATATAATTTCCAAAGTGACTAGATTCAAGCCAAAAGATAGATATTTAAAATGAATGTGAAGGACTTTTAAAATCAATAAAATTATTTGTAAAAATGAAGCTTACTTTGATTGGCAACTGAGGAAGACTTAGAATTGACAGGTTCCAATTGAAATAAAAGCATGAAAAATGATTTGTCAAATATTAAATTATGATATGAGAAATCAATGTGCTGAGATGAGTGATTTGCAAAGATACACCAAAAGGACAATAGAGTTAATGTATCCTTATTTAAAGTTCCAAGTTGTTTTAATTGTGAAACAATGTGATAGTACACTATTAGTGACCATATTTTTCATACTATATCCTAGAGATCGAAATATAATAAAATAAGTTGTTTTGGCATAACCAATTATATTATATTTTGTAAAGCAATTGTAATATATTATTTGTGTCCATATTTGAATCGTATCTTATATATATCAAATATAAATACTATGTAATATATAATTATTTGTTACATATTTTTACTATATGTAAATGGTTACCACTAAATGTTATTTTAGTATTTTACTATACTATGTGAAATAACTTATATTTACTATAAAACACCGCAATGAAGTTATTACATTTACAAAATATTTTAGTATATTAAGTGAAAGTTGTAAATAAAGGTGTAAAATTATTTATTGTACAAAAGTATTTGTAAAATATTTTGTAAATATATAATACTTAATGGGTTGATTCTATGTGATTACTTATTTTCATTTTGAAATCATATAACGTTGTGAATGTATTTACAAATGTTGTAAATAAGTGAAAACAGAGACTATTTTTATATAGTACAATGTTCCCCTAATCCAACTTAGTTTGATGACTACCATATTATTCTTATATGGTTATTTTCTTGCCAGAGCGTTACTGTAAATAGTTATCACAAAATATGTGATATATAATTATTTATATAATTTTATTTGTCCCTCTAATTCTTGTACTTGTTTTATGAAAATATGTTTTCTCCTTACAGTACAAAGTAAAATATTTTTATGTATAATTAAAATTTTCTAAATAAGTATGATGACTTAATTTATATATATTAACTAGTCATTATCATGGTTGGATATTGGTTAGTGCTGCCTTGTTTAAGCATAGGTGGCCAGTCCATGCCTAACTAAGGTTAGGTTACCCAATATCTGCCCTTGACAATAACCCTAGTATTTTAAAATAATACTAACACTATTACTATTAATATTTTCTTACTAATAATAAAAATATTAGAAATAAATAACTAAACACACACTTAAATGAGAGTATAATTTAAACATAGTTTTCTATACATATATATAAAAATATAAATTCTTCACCTCAATGGTTTAATAAGAATATAGTAATACTATTTTGTAAATTAGGTAATTAGTTATGTGAGTTTCCATATATAAAATAAATTTTGAATATTGTTAAAGCAATAATTATCATGAAAGGCTCGATTTATGTTGTAAAAATCATTAAGAGATACACTGAAATATGACAAGAATTTATGTATCATTATTTTAGCACAAGATTTGTGTTAAGATGGCTTTTATTAACAAAGAAATTTTAATATATAATTAAATAAATAATTAAATCCGTATATGATATATATAAACGAGATTAGTGCAAGCTTTAAATTTTGTGAAAACGTTAACACAAAGTGATCATGATCAAAGAAATGATTCAATGAAGTCGAATATTTAAACAAGCCTATTATGGTTCAAAACAAATGAAGTGCTTGTTGGGACTATTTTAAATATGATAGCCTCCATCCATCATATGGGATCTTGAAATGAATATGTAATGTGAGTAAGTCAAATAATTTGAACTTGATTTAAACAAAATAAATTTTAATAAGAAAGTTCGGACATGGTCACAATAGAACTATGTATGCCAACGAAAATTAAGTTTTTCAAGAAATTTATTGACTCGATATCAAGGAGTTATTGTTTTGCAATAATGCGATTCACAGTACAAAAAGCGAAACGATATTTGAGTTTTGGATAAAATAACAAATCGGAATGAAGCCCTCCAATGGTCTTTATAAATCAAATGAATCACATGCGCAACAAATAGTGCATGTGTAATGTGTGAATTTACCAAGAAATGAAATAGATCAATATTCGCTACTTATGAAAGAAATCCTCATGGTATGATGATTATTAAGGAAAGTAGAAATGCGAAAGTCAACTTTTTATATACGAAAAGTCAGAATTTCAACGAAAGAAATATAAGAACTTTTATCTTGGAATTTCGTGTGATAACCGTTGTTAAGTGAAATTACCAGGGAATATGAATAAAATAGAATAGGGAATTTGCAAAGGTATGTGACTCCTTTTGCAGTAATACTAATTATGACTCTGATTAGACTGTGCACCGATGGTTGTGAAATCTTATTCTAGCGTACCTTAGCGATATTCATTTTGTAGGATCATGTGGCAAAATGCTTCTTTTTGATTAGTAGTTCTTCTACTGACGGAATTAGCATTGGTGTCATCGTGCCCAATTTATATTTTCCAAAGATCTTGCCTCGAAAGTTGTGTGTGATATACTTTTAATGTCTATGGACATATATTTTAAGTTTCATGTGTTTTCTTGTTATCACAACTTTATATGCTTCTTATTTGTATTAATAATTTATGGTAACGCGTTAGAAATTCTTTTGATGGCGTTTTAAAGGTTTTCCATTGTTTATTTTATCACACGAGTTACTAGACAGATGATTAAACAAAATAATGTTTAATATCGGAAAAGAAATTCCTGATAAAGAAATCTAGACACAGATGCTTGTGCTTTATTCCAAATTGACTTTTGGAATTTCTTATAGATATACATATCTATATAATCACATATTTCACATGCTGAAATAAACATACCATCTATCAGGTCAATGTTTTTAACAGATTCATATTTCCAAAAACCAGTCAGATATCTGGTTATAATACTATTTAGGGAAATCTTGTCACTCGTTTGACATATTATATACCCCGTCTTACCCGGTTCGCGCCGGAGAGGTAATCTTAGTATATCCGGACAAACTGGAGAATCTGCTACACCATACCCAGTCTCGCCGGAGAAAATTTTCCATTTCCCCTAAATAGTCTATTTTTTTTTTAAAGTACCTCTTTCATTAGGGCTTTTATCCAGAACCAAGGAAACTTGTATTTCCATAACATATCTTATTATTATATTGATCACTAGACGATTCCTGTGAGAGTGTCAATTTACTATTGATCATTCTTTCAACTAATGACTCAGGTCATATTACTGTTGATCATTCTTTCAACTAGTAATTCTAATCATAACACTGTTGATCATTCTCTCAACTAGTGTAGTGACTCTGGACTTAGTTGTCCCGTGACATTACTTTATCAAATATATTACTTATGGCACACCAAAATCCATCATATTTATTTATACAAGTACTTAGCTTATCGTGAAGCTAATACTAAGGCATCTTTTCTTAAATTCAAGTCTAAATGCTATCATGTGTGCTACCAGTTAACAGTAATCCCCTAACTCTTTTATATAAACTTAGGTATTATTATTACAACACTTATTGGCTTCAAGCAGTGGCTCTGATACCACCTTCTGTCACGGCCCCCGACCCACCCTGGACGGAATCGGGAGTCGCGAACAGCCCAGTGGTACCGGTGATTATTTTAAAAACATATTGCAGCAGAAATTTCATCAGGACCGTGAGTTAGGAAAAATATCAGAGTTTAGAAAACACCGGATTTTTTATTTATTAAATAGATGGGATAAATCCGTGTTTTACAAAGGTAGCTTTAATAAAGATAAATTTGATTATATAAAACAATATTTCTTAATTTGATTTAATTAATAAAATAAGCCACTTCTTGATGCCTTTCAGTGCCGTATCCATCTCTTACTACAATCTACTGTAATTACCTGAAACGCGTTTTAAAAAGGTTTTGTCAGCGGGAAATACTGAGTGAATCATTCTTTTATAAAAACGACTCATGTATTATAATTCACAGTATTAAGAGAGATTACAATGTTTATTTCAACCAAATACCACAGTACTTGTCATCGACTCGTTTCGGTGACTGTGGTCATATTACTATTGAGTCCGTTCACCCAATAGTAACGAGTATCATTAATTAGGTTCGCCCACCTAAAGTGATAAAAACAGTAATGTGCACAATACCCCACATACCGGCTGTAATTTGGTGACTACATAAACTTAATCACTGTAATTATAATCTTGAAAATAAACATACTTTTTGTAAACAGATTTGATAAAAAGAGAATGACTCACATTATAAGCATGCAGATTCATACGGACAAAGTTTAGTCTACAGATAAGCCTTGATATATTGCAGATTTATACAGGCAGAGCTTAACCTATTGATTTAGCCTTGTAACCTAGTGCACACGAACTAGGTAGGTAACTTAATACAGCATTTACGATAACTCACGAGATTAAAACCCTAACAACGAATGACAAAGTGCAATCACTTAAACATCCATCGGATTCACAACGAATGACAGAGTATTCCCCAATTTCGGGTGGTACTCAAACATCCTGTCGAAATCACGACTAATGGCAAAGGATAGCGCTTAAACATCCATCGGATAGTTTCTATCGATCGGACATTGAATCGTAGCAGCGATCGAGTTAATACCCTGTATCGTAGCAGCACCCCCTCTACTAATTAGTGATTCGTGTATGTTAATTGTGATAAACAGAAGATATCTCAGAGCGTATTACGAATTGGTTCGTCGCTCAAATTCCAGAAATCAAGTGCCACTGCCCTCTATTTATACCCGATTTTTGTCAGGCTTACGGACCGTAAGACTAAACCCTTACGGTCCGTAAGGGACACGTATTTTCCATAGGGTTGCCGCGTGTTTTTCTAGCCTAGCTGAGTCGACGGAATGAATAAATTCGATTTTTATAATAACTTATAAGGATAATCGTTGAGTAGGGAATACCCCCCCCCCCCCCCCTGAGTTTTAGGGGCCTTGATCCTGATTCTGATTGTTCTGGTAATTTTAGGGTTTGTGTAGAATTACTTGGGTGTCTTAATTAGGGTTTCCTTTTAGATAAAATAATAAAATAAATAGGACTTTTAATGAGGGTTGTTACATCAGGGGTCCGGGTTTATACTTACAGAACGTTTTTAGGACATTTTTGTGTGAGTCGTTACACCCCACCCACTTGGCAAAAAAAAAAAAAAAAAATTGGGGTGGGTGATGGGGTTTGGGGGGGGGGGGGGGTTAGGTTTTTGGAGGTGGTGGATGTTTAAGGGTTTTTTTTTTTTTTTGTAGTGTGTTTTTTAAGGTTATTGGACACTTGTCACTTTATAAATTCTTCTTACACTTCTTACAATTAGGATCCTTTGTATTTGATCCTAATCCTCCACAATAGATTGTATTCTATTTACACCATATTTGTTACGTTTTAACGCATTTAGTTTGGGTCAAAATATCTCTAATATTCTTTTTCGGAATTGGAATTTACAGTTCTAAAATATAACATGTAATATGCTTTTTATATGGTCATCATAATAACTAAATTTATATCCACAAATAATATTCCACACTCACTTTTAAAAGAATGGTTTTTGAGTCTTGACATCTAAATATATAAAATTTAAGAAATATTCTGTTTACACCATATTTGTTACATTTTGAAGCATTCGATTTGAGTCGAAATTCTCTAATTTTCAGTTTGGCTGGATGTTTAATTTTCAGTCGGATTTAGTTTTGTTAATTTTCTCATTTTAATTTGACATTATTGTATGTCTCTAATTTATTATTATTATTTTAATACTATTTAATACTGGGTTATTGGATTTTAATAATCCTAAGTTTCACCAGTTGGCCGAAAATAATCACAACTTTGTAAATTCCCTCCAATAATCCCAACTTGTAAAAGTTTGGCCGCCACATATAAGAATTTGGTATCCTCAATAGATTCAATTACACCCAGAGACTCCTTAATTGATTTAAATGCACCTATGTTAGAAAATGATCAATGGCGGTCAAACTTTTACAAGTTGAGATTATTGGAGGGAAGTTTTAAAGTTGAGATTATTATCGGCCAACTGGTGAAACTTAGGATTATTAAAATCAAATAACTCTTTAATATTCGATACTCGTTTTTTATATTTAGTTTAAAATGAGTAACACCTATTTGAAAAAGTGACATTGATTAAAAAAAGTACTGATTTGCCACTTAACCAAAGGACACATACATGATACATAGGTTTTTATATTTAGAAATAATTACACATATAGCCGAAATTTGATACAATGAGTAGTGAAATTAAAAGTGTGTGAGTTAGCCAGTAAAAAAATAATTATTGAATTTAAATTTATATTAATTATTCATCTTGTTCCAACATGATGATTAGTGGATAATTAGACAATGTAATGGATCAGGATGCGAGCAGCGTCAGAGCCACATGTATGGCGAGGGTTCGATTTCCATCCAAGGTAATTAAGGGTTGTTGATCCAATGCTTAACGTGTAGGTATTCGGTTTGATTTTCAAGTTTACTTTTTAAGATTTACTAAATTTTACCCATTTAGTTCTCTTATATTATTGTTATCATTTATAACTAAGAGTTAAATGCAAAAATGGTCCCTAAGGTTTGGTCACTTTTTTCATATTAGTCCAAAATTGAAACCTTTTGAATCTGGGTTCTTATGGTTTCAATTTTGTTGTCATTTTCATCCAAAATCCAAATTAGATCTGATTTTTTCTGTTAACCACATTTTTTGTCGTTTTCCTCCCTTTTAATGAAGGGAAAAATGGTCTTTTAATATATTATTATAATATATTAAAAAAATTACCTAGTTTGGATTTTGGATGAAAATGATAACAAAATTGAAACCACATGTACCAAGATTTAAAAGGTTTTGATTTTGAACTAAAGTGACAAAAGTGACCAAACCTCATGGACCATTTTAGCATTTAACTCTATAACTAAAGATAAAAGTATCTTTGTCATCTATGTAATCCATATGTGATAAATTTAATGGTTTCTAAGTCTTATCCTACTTCAAAATGTTACTAGGCTATAATAGCATGTGCGTTGATATCACAATTATAATGTTAAAAATATATGACTAAATATAAAAAAGAAAAGAATCTTATATTTTTATGTTGTTTTAAATTTAATGGTCTGATTATTGAATAATATGAACTTATGATGAATATGAACTTATTATCATGCTGGTGCCACATGCCACGAACTAATTGCGGATTCAACACGTTATCTGCGGCTAGCCGCCCATGCAACAAACCTCATGGAAAGTGGTTGCCTTGCCTCTATTTTCATTGTTTTCATTTTCCCAATTCATTTATTAATTGTATTGATAACATAAGGAAACAAATAATACATCAATACTTACGCATTGTTTCATTACTGTAAAATATTTCTTAACAGTCACTAAATAATTACTTTTTACTTGAAAAGAATAATTCACATTGCAACGACATACTTGAAATTTCATAAAATATTATATCTTAGAAGTTATAAGCGAAAGACGCAAAAGTAATTATAAGAATAAAATATTACATTAATAAATAATAAATGAATTTAAAATAGTAGTGCACAAATTAAAAGTTAACATAATAAAGTATGCACACACACAATGACTCAATACTTCTTTCAATTTCAAAATACAATGGTTAAAATAGAAAAAAACTATAATTTTAATGTACAATTTGAGAAAAAAAAAAAAAAGCAAATGTAGCATCAAAGCTGTATTCTAAAAAATTATAATTATAATAAATTATAATATAATGTGTAACAGTTTCTAACACCCTTTTTTCGTCGGAAATGAGTAGGAAATGTGTAAAAACCGGTTTCCTACGAGGGGTTTTGCTACATGTGTATTTTGTAGCAAATTTGTCGGAAATCGTGTTTTATGACGCATTTCCTACGAAAAATAGTATTAGAAATTTTTTTCTAGTAGTGTAATCTAAACATTTACGTTTTAAGATACAAAATAGAAACCTAATATATGTGCCGCATTGTTGCTTTGGATAAATCCTGTTCCCTTGAACCGCTAATTCATATATGTTTTTGGATGAATTATGATGTATTAGACTTGTTCGTTGGTGTTCATTTGTGTTACTAAATATTTATTCAGATATATTCAATTGCGTTCATTTAGTTTTTAACAAGTGAACATCAACAAAGACAAACATGTCCATTTTCTTGATGAACGGTAATGAACAAAAAATCTATGCGTTATGATTAAATGTTCTCATTCAATTATATTTAAATAAATGTACAAACACAAATATACTCTTGTTCATGTTCATTTTATTTGTTTACAGGCCTACGATGTCATATAGTTTACTCTAGGCATGTTAGTAGTTATTATGATGACATCATTCAGGGATAAAGTTAGCTTTGTAAATGCATAGTTACATCATTTTCTATTCTATATATTAACTAAAAATTAGGCTTGTAAACGAATCGAACGAATACGAACATAGCCATTTTCGTGTTCGTTCATTTAAGTTTAACCGAACACGAACACGAACATATAATCGAACACATTTTTTTGTTCGTGTTCGTTCATTAAGAAATCGGGCATGTTCGTGTTCGTTTATGTTCGTTCGTTTAAAACCTAAACGAACAGTTCACGAACATAAACGAACATAAAAAAAATTAACTGAACTTATTTGAATAAACATAAATTAACATTATTGAAGAAACATGTCTAATATATTACATTTCATCCGAAAACACATCTAAATAAGGGTTCATAGATATATTAATTAGTTATATTTATATAAATAGTTAGAAAACCTAATATTTATATAAATATAACTATTTATGTATTTATTAAAATTTAAACGAACATAAATGAACGAACACAAGGTGTGTTCATGTTCGTTCATTTAATTAAACGAACAAATTTTTTTGTTCGTGTTCGTTCGTTTATTAAATAAACGAATATAAACGAACTTCCCGCCGAACAAGTTCATGAACAGTTCATGAATGTTCGGTTCGTTTACAGGCCTACTAAAAATCATAAATTTCAAAATTTACCTCTAATTTCAAAATAAATAAATAAATAAATAACCTATTACATCCAATCCATCATTTTAATCTTGATGTTACTCACAAACACTTTTATTACTATATTTTTTGTGTTTATACACTAACAATAATTTGATGGAGGATAAATAGTAATGGGGGATAGATGTGGTTGTTCCGATGTGGAGTAAAAAAAAAAGATGATTTTTAAACATTTTTCTTAAATTTAAAAAATGAGGAGAGATACGAGGGAGCTATTATCAACAGTGAACCACCAACAAACAATAGTTGTGTCAAGTCAAAATCGAGTTATTAGAGAAAAAGGTAAAGGGCACAATAGGAGGAGTTATGCCCCAACTGAGGGGCCGTTGTGAGATCTCAATGAACGATTGGTTGATTTGTAACCTGGTGACACAATTTATTGGGTTGATTAAGACATGGAAGAGCTCGTCAACCCTCATATTAGGTCCGCCTATGGGCTATGGCAACATTGTTTTAAACACACTTAAATCATGTTTACCGACGGTTTGAAATTTTATCGTTTTTTCCTTTAAGATTTTTTATTTTAAACTAAAAACATTAATCCCCAATTCAAAAGAAATAAAATAGTTTAAAGTTCTTCAACAAACATGATCATTGGCATACCAGTTTTTGCAACAAACTGATTTTACAAGGCTAAACATTTTACACCATATAATATCCCATCATAAATAAAAGAAACAAATTTTAATTAGTCAATTCTTGAAGTGTTATCTCTCCGTGTTTTTTCCGTGTGTGGAAGGTATGGATTACGGAACTCAATTATATTATTATAAATAAATCCCTTCATCCAAATTCTTTTGTGTAATTTTTCGATCCCAAGTTGATCCACTAGCATATCATCATGACGTAATCAGATATAATAATATTATTATGGACGAGATACATCGTGAGTAGGGCTGTAAACGAACCGAACGAACACGAACAAGACATAGTTCGTGTTCGTTTGTTAATAAATATATGTGTTCACGAACCGTTCACGAACACTTATCGAACGAGATTTTATGTTCGTGTTCGTTTGTTAAGGAAATGAACTTGTTCGTGTTCGTTTGTGTTTGTTTGTTGATTTTAGGCAACGAACGTTGATGAACACGAATGAGCACAAACTAATGTTCATGAACACAAATGGAAACAAACGAACACAAACAATCGTTCATGAACAAAATATATAATACACTGACACTTATTAGATATTTAATTTGTCAGAATTTTGAAGTATTTAAATAAATATAAATATAAAAACTAAAAACACTAACGAACCATCGAACACAAACGAACATGTTACCGAACGTTCACGAACATAAACGAACGAACACGACCTATGTTCATGTTTGTTCATTTAACTAAACGAACAAAATATATTGTTCGTGTTCGTTTGTTTAATAAACGAACGAACACAAACGAACTTCCCGTCAAACGGTTCACGAACTGTTCGCCGAACGTTTGGTTCGTTTACAGCCCTAATCGTGAGTCAATAACATACGAGTTTGTAGACGACAAGATTGTAATTGTGCTTTAAAAAACTAAAAGTGTTCAAAGGGGTTTTCGTGCCGACGCGTTTCAGGTAACAAAATGTGGAAAAAAAAAGGTTTAAGTATTTACACTGGTAGATGGCAGATTATGATCCATTGAAAAAAGTAATGTTTTTTTCCAAAAATAATAAAAAACCAAAAAGAGTTACTGTTAAAAGATAAAACTAATCACATTCTATTCCGGTCTCCGCTTTCTTCACCAATTAGGAATCTGATGTCGCGACGCCTAATTCCTTTCTTCGTCGCGCGACCAAAAAGTAAATCACAGAGAGCACCAATCGATATCCAAACTCAAATTAGTGATCACCTTCACAAAATGAATCAGGTAAGACTGATTGCGCGTGTAAAAGTTCGAGAGTAGAGAGTGCCTGACATCCCCTCATTGGTCGTTAGGTCTGGTGGCAAGAAAAGCTGCTTCGAGTAGGTTGTCAAATCAGATAAAGACAGAGAGTTATTGAGACCAAAAATTCAGCACTCTAAACCCACAACAGCCTGTCATCCGATCGGATTGCCATCCGATCGAAGGATGGATCTATCGGTTGTGGAAAACAAAGTCTCGTAACTCGTGTGACAAGATGAACGACAACCCGAAATCGGTTGTCTCTTTGATAGGTCAGGTAACAAACAAGATGGGACTTTGTGCAAATTGAATGACTCGCCAGTATTTCCCGAAAATAGCTTCTCAGTATTTTAAAGGCGTACATTGATGGCCTCCCTGACCCAGTTCAGAAAGGTCTGGTGGCAAGAAAAGCTGCTTTCAGGAGGACTTTTTAAAATGACTTTTGTATAGAAGGCTGAAGGAGAAACTCTGTAGCGCACCCTGCCTTCGGGAACCCCCTACCCGCACACTTACCGTGAAGAAATCGAGATGGAGGCTCCCGGCACTCAAATCTAGTGATTTGTTGTTTGCTTTGATAGAAGTTGTGGGGAGAAACCCGTTAGTACAGATGTCCTACAATACTCTTCACGTTCGCGTTGACCACGGCCATGTGGAGCTGGGCACGCCCCCCAAGGGCCAAACTAACCACCCAAGAATGGAATCGTCGAAAAAGTTTTAAAAGAAAATGATGAACAAAAAGAAGAAGACTTAGCGCTGGGTAAGTGGAACAAAAGGTTAGATCTAATGGGTTGCAATTCTTCTCTTGTATTGTGAGATGATTGGGTTTGGCCTTAACTTTCGAGCAAGTTAGGCATGCTGATGATGCTCTTATGTTAGGAGAGTGGGACGGGGGGCGTGCCCAGCTCAACACGGCCGTGGTCAAGGTGTTCATTGACCTTCAAAAGGCATATGACAGTGCTCCAAAGTTTTGACTTGGGTTAGCAGATAAATGAAACGTTCAATCCTCTTGAACTCTGGTTTGTAAAAGGGTTAGGTGGGTAAAAAAGGTTGAGCTATTAGAGCGGGATCCACTTTTTGGGTCTGCGGTTGCGCTCGTTTTCAGCCGTTCATCATTTTCTCCTTCATCTCTTTCACAGAAGCACCATATCATTCCTCATCCTGTATGTGGATTCTGAGTTATGTTGTTTCGGCCTGTTTTAGCCCAGTTGAATCAGAACGCCAATAATAACGGAAACCATGAGATTCTCAGGAAGCCTTAGTATTATCTGAGCGAAATATGCAGTACTGGATGAACCCCTAGATCGAGGTCCTCGGCATTGAAAAATCTTCGTTAACTGAAAAGGTATTTGGAAGTCACATAGAGGCAACTTACAAGATACAAAGCTGGCCAAATGTATAAAAATATAAAACAAAATCGTTATTAACATAATGTTTTGATAAATGGGTTATAAACATGTCTTGTCGTCAACCTATTTAACACATTTAGTTAAATACTTAAACGTGTTACGTATGTCACAAACTACTTAACCTGATTAAACCTATCTAGACACGTTTTTAATTGTGTCATTAGCATGTTGACCAATTTATGACATATTTAATCAGGGGCGGAACCAGAGGGGGGTCAAGAGAGGGTCCGCTTACCCCCGGACATAGAAATTTGTAAGATTTTTATATGTACAATATGTGATTTTTCTAGGAAAAAACATGTTTTAGACTCTCTAGTTGTAGCCAGTAGAAAAGAGAATCTTATGATGACCCCCTGACAAAGAAGTTCTAGTTCCGCCACTGTGTTTAACATCTGTTTGGGGATCGTGTTAGCATATCATGTTAGTATAAGTTATGTCACTAGGGTTTTTAATAAAAAAATATTTCAAACAATACAAGAAAGAGTAGCCATGGCAAATGCACATTGACCGTCTAATATATTTTTTTTTTAAACAAAGACAATATTTACGTGAAAACTATAATTTTTTTTTTTGTAAAAAACAAACACGATATTTACGTGAAAACAAAGTGTAATTAATATCTCAAACAGAAAAGAATTGTATAATACAATATTGTGTTTTACATTATTTCGTTAATTTCATATAAATTCAATATTTGGTATTTAAATCAGGTAAATCCAATTTTAATTTCGCAGTTACATACATAGATTAACTTTTTTTACTTTTTTTTATTTTCTTTTTTGTTAGAAGATATTATATAACTCGCAATATAAACGACCTTATGGGTTATTATTTAAAATTGAAGTGGCTCATGTAGAGTTGGTTTGAGTTTTTGACCAGCCCCTTAGGAGTTGAGGAGTTGAAGGTGTGATAGCTAGCTCCTTTAGTTACTTAAAAGGGCCAATGTTTCTACATGATTAGAATTTAAAAAAAAAGTTAAAACCAACAACATTTTGTACTAGGAAAGTAACACTTTAATTGATATATAATATAACTAATAATATAACTGCAAAGATTAAATATCAAAACTTGATAAAGACAAATACAATATAACTGTAATTGGGATTTAGGTGTACACAAGCCAAATCGAGTCCGAACCCAATAAAACACGAGTTTGAGTTAGTCATGTTTTAAACTCTATATCTAAATCGCGATCTTGACAATTGATTGGTTTACTATTGTTTAATTAAAACACGATTTTGAGTTAGTCATGTTTTAAACTCTATATCTAAAGCTCGATCTCGACTTGGTTGGTTTATTATTGTTTAATTAATTAATTTGTAGCTGTATAAGTTAGTTATATATACATTTTATCAGAGTTGTAATATAATTATATTATATCTATACTATATAATAAAAGAAACCACTTTGGGGACACTTGTCATCATATTAGGCCATCTTTTATAGATAATTATTATTTTAGTTTAATCTCTTCTAATTAGTTATAGATAACCCTCCTATTAAATATTATTTAGTTTAATAACTTATGGATAATTATTATTTAGTTTAATCTCCTTCTCATTTATAATATTATTTATCTGAATTAATTAGAGTTAATTACTGTTTTCGTCTCTGTGGTTTGTCAAAAATCCCTATTTCAGTCAATTAGTTTAAATTGAGATTTCAGTCTCTATGGTTTCACTTTCGTAACTATCTCAGTCCACCTCGTAACTATTTCAGTCCCTGTACTTAACAGAATAATGGATTGAAATTGTTACGAAAGTGAAACCACAGGGACATAAATGGTTACGAAAGTGAAACCACATGGACTGAAATCGCAATTTTTAAACTAATGGACTGAAATAGTAACTTTTGACAAACCACAGGGACGAAAACAGTAATTAACTCAATTAATTATTACTTTTATATTTATCTATTTACTTCAAATTCAAACTTAGTTATCAAATTTGATCTTAACTATATATTTGAACGTTTTGTTTAGTTTGGTATCAAATAGATTTTACGAAACTTGAAATAAAATTAACTAATATTATTTATCATTTATATATTTACGGAATTTTAAATAAAGGGTTACATTTATTGAGACTTCGTTAACAAATTTTGCAATAACAGAATAATCTATTCTTATCTCGAAAACCAAACTTTTTATTAATATATTATATATTTTTTTTCACTATACAAAATTACATTTACTCGACCCATGTAATACATGAGATTTTAAGATATAACTTTTTATTATTTGATATATAGAATTAGATTTATTCAATTCGTATAATACACGGAGTTTTTTAAGGATATATATTTTTTTTTATCATTTAGTACAGAAAATTACATTTATTCAAACCGTGTAATACACATATTTTTAAAGATGTATTTTTTTATTATTTGGTATATAAAATCACATTTATTCAACCCGTGTAATAAATGAGGTTTTTTTAAGATGTATTATTTTATTATTTAGTAAAAAATATTACATTTATTCAACCCATGTAATACACGTGGTTTTAAAGATATTACTTTTTTTATTTGGTATATAAAATTACATTTATTCAACCCGTATAATATGGTTTTATAGATATAAATTTTTATTATTTAATATATAAAGTTATATTTATTCAACCCGTGCAATAAAGAAGGTTTCTAATGATATATTGTTTTATTATTTAGTATATAAAATTTATTTATTCAACCCGTGTAATACACGGGGTTATAACCTAGTATAACTATATAGCCATATAGGTAATATATAAGTATAGACTTGTGACCATATTTTAAGATCCGTATACAAAAGTCATGCTTGAGCTTGTTTATATTTACTAAAATTAAGTTTTTAGTTAAGCGATCTTAATATCTTGTGACTTTCTTTTATCACAATCAAGGGAGTGGAAATTAGCACTCTTAAGGTGACTTTTAGCTAGAGAAGTAGTTGCGTGTGCATAGGATTATCTAATAAAAAAATCACCAACAGTTTCTTTTGCAATGTGAAAAAGAATTATTTATGTAGGGAGAGTTTTGTACAATTTATCACACCAATTTAAATCGTAATTAATAGTTAATTATAAGAATTTAAGGGTAAAAAAGTGTATACACCATTCTTCACTTTCTTTGGATTAAATATAATTTCGCTAAGTTTTTTTAATCAAATAACTTTTATATGTCTTATTATTCTAAAAAGGTTATACCACAAAATAGAGAATTTAATAACGTTAAATTTGAGTATAGTATTGCTATATTTTTTTAAGACGGTACGTAATTATATACATGACACATAATTATATTTATGGTGTCTCTTTAAACAATTATATGTGTGATTACATATGAGCATTTATGCCCTTTGCCTAAAATGCATGTATTATGTTTTGGTGGCTCCTTACCTTTATACAGAAATAGGCCTTTTTAAAGGAAACGTCATATATACATATACATACATAGGGGTTTACATACACACATATAGGAAATTTCAAAAGAGAACTTGTATATTTCCTAAGAACCACGAGAACTCGATTAAAACTGACAAAAAAACTCATAACCATTATTGTTGAAATACAACATCAAAAAAAAATTACATGTACTCGAAAAAAAATACACATGTGTAAAAAACATGTGAAGAGTAATTTAGCGATGATAAATGAATCAATTGAAGAGTAGTTTTTTTATTAGTGTTATATTGCAATAATAATCGTAGTGGAAGTTTTTGGATTTTATTTGGTTCTTGACTAAGTTCTCACACTTTTTATAAATATATGTCTTCTCAATTGAACTCACCATATATACATGTGTGTGTGAATCTCTTATATGACTTTTGAGTAAGTTAGTTAGATAGTAGTAATGTAAAACTAGTTGTGTGTGTATTCGGTTAGAAAATGAAGAGAAATCAGTTTGCATTGTAGAAAATAAATACGTTGGAAAAGGACATGTTTGGCTGCAATGACCCCACGCAATATTAGTTGAACTTTTTTTTAAATCAATTTGTATTTATTGTGATGGTTCCACGTTTTTATTTATAAGTTTTATATGTATAGTTGGAGTGTTGGACGATAATTTAAAATGTAATGATTAAGTTTAAAAAATATTTATGTACCTAACAGATAAAATTTAGATAATATATTGTACGTAGAAGGAAAGAAATTGCATTGCTCTTTTTTAAAATGAAATTTTGTAGGGGATTGTGTTTAGTGTTTATCTATTTATTCAGAATTGCAACACGAAGTCACGAATCTATTTCTCGAATAATTGGTAAACACCTTAACATTTGCATGAGAGATATTTAAGTTCAAATATTATAAATTAAAAAATCAGCCGGTAGTGGAGTGGTAAGAGAGAGACTTTGTGTTCTAAGTGACCCAGGTTTGATTTCTACCCCCATTATTTAGTTTCGGTGGCTCCTGGTGATGATGGGAGACTAAGCGAGTAGGTGGCGATCTCTAGTCCGCTCCTTGAACTCAGCATGTTTTATCTCACCGCACTATCGTGCCTTCGGGTGAGTGTTCACAGGCTTCGACCCTAGGTGAGGGTTTTCCCTAGTTCGGATGCGAGTGTATCCCGATGTAGTGAATTCATCTGTAGCCCATTTGAAAGATTTGTTGGTCATTCAATAAAAATTGTTAAAAACATTTTGTTTTCAAAGTTAATCACCAAACCGGTTCATTGGTTGAAACATCACTCGCATGGCCGGCCCTTAGGGTGGGCGGGGAGGACCATGGGCCAGGGCCTGATACTTCGAAGGGCGCGTTATTTAAAAAAATCCGATATGTAAATGTAAAAATAAATAAATTAATAGGGTATACTCATACAAACACCAACATTGGGCCACTTACAAAACTATTTTTATGGTTTAGATTAGTTATTAGCTCATTGCTAGAGGTTTAAAACTTTAATGAACCAAATACCCAATTTCGTTAAGGTCTAAGGACACGTTTTTTCGAGCTCGAACATGGTACATGAATTCTCAGGGCCGGCCTGATCACTCGTTAAAACCCATATCACCCCGTTTATTGCTCTGTTTTGTAGTAGTGATATGAGACGCTGATGCGGATGGAAAAGATAGTTACAAGCTTAGGGATGTTATAGATGTCAAAGAGAGGACTTCTAACCCCTTAGGCCTTTGGGTATACTTTAACCTAACTTAACTCCACCTAAGTGACACATCAACTTTTTTTCCTCATTTCACTTTGTCTCACTCTAAGAAATGGTTTAACATGTCAACTCATAACTCGTTTAATGCACTTTAACATTGGGTTTTGTCTAAAAAAGAAAATAATAATTAATTTAATCTCTTAACATTGGGTTAACATGTTAACACATAACTCATTTAATGCACTTTAACACAAAGAGGGAGTGGTTTGCAATGTTAGTTAACATGTCGTGTCATTGTTAACACTCTAAATGTTATCCTAATTCCTAGCAGCCTGGGTTGGCATGACACATAATATAATCCAAATTACTTTAGTCAAAATAGTGTTAATTACCGTTGACTTGATGCTTTTATTATTGGTTTGAAATTGTTTAATGATCCCTTTCAAACGCCATGACACACTCCTTTCCTTCAGTATTAAGAAATTTTGTATATATAGTTACTAGGTTATAACCCGGGAAATTCCCGGGTAGGGAAAATTAATTTATATTAACTGAATTGTGTAATTAAATAAAATAAAAATACATGTTTTCAAACGTTATTAGTGTTTAAATAAATAAATTAAACTTCGTTGTCGATACTATGCTACTATGCGGTACCAATAGCGGACCCAAGATTTTAATCACTGTGGAGACGACCAATTCATGGAATCTGTTTATGATCATAATTAATTTTAATAAAAGAATTCGCCGCATTGCGGCGGTGTTCGGGTTCACGCATAGTCGAAAAAGGTCCTTTTTATGTTGTAGAAGGGATCTACACTAAAAAATTGGAGTTACAAAGTTGCAATATTGCATATCAGCTAAGCATATTCTATGACAATATAAAGACAATGTTATCTGATGCAAAGCTATGTGCAGCCATGTCTTTAATGACTAAGAAACATTACATGCAAAATAAAAACATCCTCATGCAAAAGCAATAAATATATTATCCTCAGAAGATATAGATAAGTATAGAAATCACTAAACATATGCCTTGTCATTAATTCCCAGAGAAAGTTCTTAAAAACAATAATTTCTTAATTCAATGTTTTACCAACAAAAATCCATCCATTAGGGATTTAGGGCCATTGCAAAGTTCAAAGACAGGAATCCATTATTTAGAAAATATTATATAATATAACCTAACAAAGATTTTCATTGAAAGTTAGCAACTTTAAATCTTGAAGTTGAACTCATTATTCACAAAATACTTCAGGTTGCATCAAAACTGCCTCAAGTGAGTGGTACTCCATATTTAAAGCCAATTTCCACAATTACCCTCACTATAAAGCAATTGAAAGAGTAAAAGAAAGAGGTTAAATAACGTAAAATGCGAATTCTAACAATGGTACTAAATCATTATCTTAAATAAAATAATACCAGTAAACACCTTAATTCAAAAACATACTTGCTTATCATATCAGTAGACACTTTTCGGAATCGGGTCAACTTGTTTAGAAACCACGACGGGTTAACCGGTTTATAATCATAGCCAAACAAATTATTGAATAAATAGCCATCTTATTAATATAATTAATAAGTTGTTTACCTTCTCAGTTCTTGCTCTAATAGCCGAGTGTCACCAATCCTTTTACGCACGTCAACTCGAATTCGGTGGTTCCAACTCCGATATCAAGATATGCTCTTGCTCTAATAGCCGAGTGTCACCAATCCTTTTACGCGCGTCAACTCGAATTCGGTGGTTCCAACTCCGATATCAAGATATGCACCTGAAACCGCACTATCTGTGTCAAATTCAATAAGAATAGATATGAGAGATTGGAGTGAGCAGGTGAAGAGAGACTACGACTAACATCAACAAAACCTAAACAAAAACTGAAAAAATGCTTAGATTCTTTAAACCTCACATAAACCAAACATCAAATTCCTATCGAGAACAAAAACACATGAAACCCTTGATAAACCTAAACTAACAAATTCACTCAATCTCTAACCGAAATAACAGAATCTTATCACCGATTTCCACACAACCGTGGAAAAATGATTTAATCATGTTATTAACACAACAGACACAAATTTCTAAACACGGTATGGTGAACCATGAGAAGCCCATTATTGCAACAAAATAACAAAGTATGGTGGTTTGAGATATCAATAACCTTTCTTAAAAAAGAGTATGAATTTACGATTGTAAAAAATAACTTACAACCAATCAAGCATGCTACAGCGCCACTTCTCAATAAGCCTGCCAGGATTTACACCAGGCATCAGAAGCGTCAATTTCTCACATCTATCACAACAAAGCCTATTTTCACTCACTACTGCAGCTGTACCAGAGCAGGCCCACCATTTTCCATTCTAGGCAGGCCCGGGCCTACGGGCCCACTACTAACAAAGATAGTTTTGGACCTTTCTTTTCAAGTCTCTCCTTCGAAAAAAACATCACTTTCTATAGTGTTTTTTTAGTAAGATTTTCAAATTTTCGACACGTATATGTTTTATTCTTTAGGTAGAGTATTATCTTTCTTTAAACCATTCTTCAAGATCTGACTTCCTTTTGAGATTTTTTATTTCAATAAGATGGTGTCCCAATTTCCACATCAAAATTCTATTATATTGTAGTAAACTGTATTTAGTAAAAAGGATCATAATGTTCTACCATACCTTCAGAAAGAAAATCATAATTAAAAAAGCATACTGGACCATAGTGTTTAAAATTAAGGTGTACCTTTAGTGGTGCAGTTAGATTGCCATCCAAATAAAGAAACAATTGTCCAAATGAATCAACCTGTTGCATATTTTCAAACAAATTTCAATTAGTCTGAAGTTTTTGAAACATAAAAAATATCATATGAAACTTGTAATCTTTATAAAATTAGTACCACCATCCGCATTGTTGTCCCCGATTCGAACCAAATTGGAAGCTGAGACAAAGAATCAATACGCCAAAAATAAGAATGCATCTACAACAGATTATTCGGCAATGCTATATAATATGCAAACATTAAAAAAAAACTCACGTACCATTAACGTTTGCATTCAAATTAAATGGTAAATCACATACAAATAAAGGTAAACAAACCTTCAGTGCTTTATCCATGAGTGTAGCGAGTACACCTTTAGAAGCTTCTTCAACTCCAAATATATAGCGTATCTACAGTCAAACATGAACAAACTAATTAAATAGAGTATCAAGCCCCCCTTTTGTCCACTATTATATTATATTCTTGTAGCTACAGTTAGGTATATATAAATGTAACTCAAGAGGAGCACTTTAAACGTAGTTAGGCAACCTTTGTTTTAGACATTCACAGGTAAACAAAATAACTTAACATTAATTAAAAGGGTATTGTTAAAATAACAATAACAAACAACAAACCATCAACGAATTGATAGTGATAAGTTACTTGTGAGCATATACCTCAATGCTCGTAGCATTTGATGGAAAGAAAAACGGTGTTGCTCGCGTGTCAGGTCATCAATGGCCTTTGTGAATCGATGAAGATTAGTCGTTGTGAGTTCAAACACTACATAATCAAATTTAGCTTCGTGAATTACCGGTTACATTTTAACACCAAATATCAAAATTCCAGATCTTGTTTCCTTGAAATCCGCATTAACATTCTAAATGCCAATTGATAGACTTTATACAATAATAAGCGTATCAAAGTCTCCACCAATTTATTCAAAGCTTTTAGAAATTAACAAATTAATAAAAAATGTAATTTGGTTAAAGAGTTCAATAACACCACCAAAGCATTTGGATACAAACAACATGAATAAAAAAACCCTAATCAACCAACAAATAATTCAGAAACACTTTAATTTGAAACGGGTAAAAAATAACTTGTTTGCAACGATTGTGACAACATAAATCAGAAAACTATAATCAAGTAAAAATAAACAAAGGATTCGACAAATTGAACCAACGTAGTCAGTTATACGGTTAGAAAAAGATGAAAATGAACAAATATGAACAATACCTGTTAAGTCACGAAGCAGATAACGTTGTACGAACATTGAACATCAAAGTTATCAACAAAAACCAATCAGAACCACCAACGCTGTCATTCTTCATAATCCTCTGAAAAAACAAAGAACGGTCTTCAATCTTCAACAAAGAAACATCAATTTTGGGGTTAAAGATGGAGGTTAGGGTTTACAAAACAATCATAAACAGAACTATGATATTTCGAATGCCTGATAAAAAGTTGATGAATTTAGGGTTAGGGATACGCATACCTTGATCTTCAGACACAAAGAGTCTAAGCTTGAAGAATTATGGTTTGCGATGTTGTATCATAAAGAAGGAGCATGTTTCTCCAATTGGGTCCATACATTGACGGAGGAGCAGCTAAGAGCAACAGAGAATGGATAAGCGGCAGAGAGATTAAAGAAGAAACCCTAATTGTGTTTTGAAAAAGTGGAAGTGGGTGATCCATAAGTCCGACTCAAATGATATCCGGATCCCGCGTCCAAAACTCACAGCATATATTGATTCCCTCCCAAAAAATTAACAATCACAAAAAAGGTGCAGATTTAAAATTTTCAAGAAATATGCTTCAATCCATCTTTAAATTATGATATACTTCAACGCCCATCTTCATAGCTTCCATAAGTCGAAGCACCAGTAGGAAGAATCATGAATTCTTAAAAAAAACCGCAACTCAATATCAAGAAACGTTAAGTATATCGAAAAGTGCGTATGTAATAAAGACTTATACCTGCATAGCAAGCTTGTTTCCAGCATGTGATCTTAAATTTATTTTGGTATTTTAACCCCCAAAGTACAAAAAATAGCCGTAAGAATTTAAAAAATATCATTCATCCAAGGAAACTAATGCAAATGAGTGGTTTTAACGTAATCACCTTTCCTGTGTAACCAGCTTGAGCAATGGCTGACTTGAGCAACTCGATGCCCTCTTTGTTTTCCTGAATTTCAAGACGACAATATTGTGTTAAACGACGATCAAGAAACCGAAACAAAATGGCACAATGATATATGACAAATTAAAGCCATAATTACCTGAATATTAAGGGCGAAACCACCTTCATGGCCAACGTTGGTTGCATCCTGACCATATTTCTTCTTAATAAGAGACTGCAAATGCGTGCGAAAGATTAACAATCACAAACAAAGGTGCAGATTTAAAATTTCAAGAAATATGCTTCAACCCACCTTTAAATTATGATATACTTCAACGCCCATCTTCATAGCTTCCATAAAAGTCGAAGCCCAGTAGGAAGAATCATGAATTCTTAAAAAAAACGCAACTCAATATCAAGAAACGTCAAGTATATCGAAAAGTGCGTATGTAATAAAGACTTGTACCTGCATAGCAAGCTTGTTTCCAGCATGTGATTTTAAATTTATTTTGGTATTTTAACCCCCAAAGCATAAAAAATAGTCGTAAGATTTAAAAAAAAATATCATTCATCCAAGGAAACTAATGCAAATGAGTGGTTTTAATGTAATCACCTTTCCTGTGTCACCAGCTTGAGCAATGGCTGACTTGAGCAACTCGAGGCCCTCTTTGTTTTCCTAAATTTCAAGACGACAATATTGTGTTAAACGACGATCGAGAAACCTAAACAAAATGGCACAATGATATAAGACAAATTAAAACCATAATTACCTGAATATTAGGGGTGAAACCACCTTCATGGCCAACGTTGGTTGCATCCTAACCATATTTCTTCTTAATAAGAGACTGCAAATGCGTGCGAAAGATTAACAATCACAAACAAAGGTGCAGATTTAAAATTTTCAAGAAATATGCTTCAACCCACCTTTAAAGTATGATATACTTCAACGCCCATCTTCATAGCTTCCATAAAAGTCGAAGCACCAGTAGGAAGAATCATGAATTCCTAAAAAAAATGCAACCCAATATCAAGAAACGTTAAGTATATTTTTTTTTTTGAGAGAGAATTTAATAATCTAATAATAGAAGGTTAGAGCAAATTACAAATCATGGGTTGGTAGACGGGCAACAAGCTGCGCCGCCACCCCCTTTTGAATTGCAAATCCTACTCGGCTAAACACATAACTATGGCCTACAGACACTGTCGCATGCGCAAGTGCTGCCTTTTGAACCCGCTTCAAGAAACCGGACGCCACAGGGGCCAGATAACCAAAGGTATCGAACGCGAAAGTATATCGAAAAGTGCGCATGTAATAAAGACTTATACATGCATAGCAAGCTTGTTTCCAGCATGTAATCTGCCATTAATAACGTTGAATGCTGGTACTGGTAATACTAACTTCTTGTTGCCCGCTAAGTTTGCAATATGCTGCACAAAGTTTCCAAACCAAACACATCCAATATATATAAACATATATATATATATATGACACTGATATGAGCAAAGATTCTTTATAACATGTGTTACCTTGTAAAGAGGAATGTTTTTGACACTCGCTCCCGCTTTGCAGACTGGAAGAGACACCGCCAGAATGGCATTTGCGCCAAGCTAAACAACAAAGTGATTCATTCGTGAGTATGATTAAAGTCGAATTTTGTGCAAGAAAAGAAATCGATTTAATGTTTGGAACTATACCTTTTGCTTGCACCAACCCCACTCATTTTTGGTTCCATCTAGTTCTTGCACCATGTAATTGTCTATACCAGTTTGATCAGTCGGGTCCTGTAAAATAATTTCAATAAACATGCATTTGAATCATGCACATTATATGATCCAAAACATGGTTTTTATGGTCCTTAAAGTGGAAAATAACAACATTGAAATTGACATCAAAGTATAAGGCTGATGAAACTGAAACAAACCTTTCCAGCAATAGTAGGGCCGATAATAGTGTTCACATTGGAACCCGCCAGATCATAGAACGTAAAATAAGAAAAAAGGTAGTAGATAATTTCGCACAAAGTAGGATGGTTTACACAAATGGAGGAATAAAAAAAACCTTTGCTGGATGATGTATACACAGAACAAAAATGGAAACAAAAAAAAGAAAAAAACCTAATCTGCAAAACAAAATTGATGGTGTTATGAACTGATATAAAGTGGCCATTCTGCACTCTGTTAACAGCAACAATTACAAACTAATAATCAAGATTTGAGCATATAAATCAAAGGGCATCCCTTTTAGTAAAACAAATTGTGTAATCGGCCGGATCTACCATACATGAGCTAAGCAAAGAAACACAAATATTACGAAAAGGAGCAGGTTGTGAAGAATGTTGCATTGTCAAACATCTCTCTTATAAAAGAAATTTCAAATCAAAAGCATAAAAGTATACAAATGATCTAATTATACCGGCTTAGTTTTTGTATGTATTAGTATATATTAAATAGTCAAGTAAAACATTACAAACCTTAATTCTAGATCATATCGGATTGTCGAAAACTTCACCGAAAATAGAACATGCATCTGCCGACCTGGTCTCAAAACCCTATCACCAGAGCATAAGCAACATTAATATACTGTTCAATCATCTGTGAAGCATTAGAACTCTACTTTCTAGCCTGGTCTCTGGCTTTTCTTATATACAAACACTAAACTAAAAAAATTAATTGGAACAATAATAATCCAAAAAATAATATAAAAAAGACTCAGATCAACACAAATAAAAAAAGATTTAAAACCTCTCATTTACAATAGAACACTCAAAAGTGCAAATGCATGCCAAAAACAAAGCCTAAACCAATAACAAAAAAAATTCCCAAACGAAGTTCAAAATACATTACATTCGCAATGCCATCCAAACATCAAATCAACAAAGATAAGACATTCCCACAAACTAAAATCAACAACATAAGAAACTAACACATACCTACATATGAATATTCAACCGATAACCAACAAAATCAAAAGTCTAAAAGCCATAAGAAACAAAGATACTACCGTGAAACCTAATCAAACAAATAATAACAAACATTACTTCAGACTAAAGAATCCACATAACCAAAAATCTGGAAAAAAAAAAGAGAGAGAGAAAAAAAGGAAAATGCCTTTATACTGTGGAAAATATGAAAAAAGGGGTACAAAGGACACATGATTCCTGCTTTTCAGCCATCAAATGAAGAAGAAAGCGAATCTGCGATTTTGATGGTGATCCATTACAGAGAGCGACAAAAGAGTGCGGTGTTAGGGTTTTGAAAAGAAAAAAAAACTTATTTCCACCTAATAGTCATCGGCTGAATATTTGGGAAGAATGAATTGAATTGAAAGAGGATTTGGTATTAGGAAGATTGAAGATACCTTATGGAGATGAAGGAGAATGAGAATGGAGATGCTTGAATCAAAATGGCAATGCTTGAATCGTATGCTTGAACCAGAACAGAGATGAAAGGAGAATGGAGATGAAGGTTATGTCTAGGGTTTTGGAAAATAATATATATGATCCATTTTAGGATCGATTCAGGGGAAGAAGAAGATGGCACATGAAGCTTTGGTTTCTAGGGTTTGTGAAGAATATCAAAGCGTGAGAAAGAAGAATGAGTAAAAAGTATATAAAGGATCCGTTTGGATCATTACGTGACCCAAAGTCCAACCCAGTTGTTTCCGGATCCCGCGTGGACTAAACTTTTGTGCATTTAGAATTATTCCCTGCTAAAATCATCCTCTACTCCACCATAACATGGCACATCAGCAAAATGGATTCACCATTCAAGGACACATAGCCCACATCATCTCATTTATTAATATATATAGATTGCCAAAATTAGAAGTCATTTTTAAACCACTGCCAAGTCATAGAGGTGTCGACACAACAATAATTACAAAACTTTATATAAATATATTAAATAAAAATGAATTATTTGCTATCTTTTCACTATTCTCGGATTAGTTTCTCTTCTGAAACGAGCCTTCATCTATATATATGTGTGTATGGAGTCTTTAACACCGACATGCTACAAACCCTTTGGTAAATACAAGACTTTATATAAAACAAAGACTTCAGTAACAACGTTTATAAACGATCTCATTAGCATAACACGTATATAAAAAACAATAACGTCAATAACAAAATATCACACAATTTTCTATGACAAATCTAAATTCTATAGACCTGTGCAACAAACAATATCCACCGTATGAGATATTGTTTAGTCTTTATTTGTGATTTAATACGGGAAGTTAGCAAGATGGGAGTGAAAGCATGAGAGAGTCCAAAACCGATTTGGTTGGTGGCTAATATGAACATCATTAGAAAAAATCATTAAACAAAGACACTCTAATATGATTACTTAACTAATGATATTAATATTAGTAACTTATTCGAATCGTGAGAGGCGTGGTCAATGGTCATGGAACTAAAAATTTTCAAGAATAAAAAAATATGAAGGTGGCCGGTGGCGTGAATAATTCTCTTTATCTAGAAATAATATGAAAATAAGTGTATTATACAAAACAATAATTGTTTTATAACAAGTTTTCTTCTTTATCTAGAATTCTTTGGACATAGCTTTAATTCTCCTTGGTTTTAATTCATTCTAAATATACAAGTAATACATTTTAAATAACATAATATGAAAAACGTATAAATATATATACCTGTAGTTTCATGGGTTAAGTTATTCTACAATGAGTCAAAGACTCCAAAAAAATAAGAAGTGTACAAAGACACAATAGATTGCACAAAATGACACAATGTGGAGCAAAATATAACACAATGCCAAAAAATGCAAAATATAACACAATGCCGAAAAATATTACACAATGTCAATGAAAAAGGACACAGTGAGTCGCAAAAAGACACAATGACGCAAATATAACAAGACACAATGATAAATAAAAGACACAATCGGAGTTCATTTAATGCCCTTGCCTTTGTACCTTGTACGACTTCTTATTTTTATGAGACTTTGTATTTGATATAAACCGTAGTTGCATATGTACTTATAGTTTTAGTTGTGATACACAATACATATAACATACATAACCGCCTCTTTTCCTCTCTCCCACTAAATATTGGTTAAGACTACATACAAATGCGTAGCAGGTAAGGTGACCCGGGCTCATGCGTTATACTATCACGGGAACACTCCACCACGCGTTAATGTCCACCGCCACTAAAACATATAACGCGTTATATGTTAACGAAAATCCATTTTCGTTATATTTTCAACGCGTGATGGATTGGTTTTGTGAGTGGAATTGCTGGTTGGGGGGAAATTGTTGGGTGTGGTGATGAGTGATGACCACCCCGCCTAAAAAAGGTTGTGAGTGATGGAAAAATGGTCGATGACATGGCGGAACTTGATTGGTGCTTGTGAGTGATAAATTCTATCACTAGTGAACCACCCCGTGTCCCCTAATGGGTTTTCTACTTAAATTGATTTTATACTGAATGTGCCCGTATGGGTATAATCAATCGCGGTTCAATATTTAATAAAACTTTTTTGTTGTTTGTTTAAATTTCTTTGAAATTTCATGGTTTATAAAGGCAGAGATTGTTATCAGTAGTATCTTTCCCATGATCACAAAAGTCAGCACATTGTTTGTACCTTCATATGTACCTCCAAACTTGTAAAAGGAGTCAGTCAAACTTTACGATGGAAACTTGCAGACACGTGGTTCAATTTTCTGGAATGAAACATAACATAACATGGTGGGAACCTTGGACTGCAACTGTTCCAATAGCGGTTTATAACAGCCATTTCGGGCTCATGGTCCCGTGATATAAACAGGCGTGTGCTTAAGACTGATGTTGAAGTATAAAACAACCCACAAAAAAAAAAAAAAAAGAGTTGAAGTTTAGGACAAATCGAAATAAATAGAGATGTATTTCAACTACAAGAGACAACCCCCCGGAGCTTGAAAAGCCGATTGAACATATGTGGCAACAAGTTTAACCAGATTACCCTAAATCTTGCAAGTGAAATAATTACTAAGATGACCAGCTGCATCGCTTCAAGATCTAAGTGTACGTTTGGTTCGTGGAATGTTTTGGAATTGGAATTTGTATAGGAATTGGAATTTGAAGAAATTGGATTTTAGAATTTAAAAATTCCAATTGAAATTGGAATTGGAATCTCAATTTCATTTTTGATGTGTTTGGTTGTCAAATGAATTGGAATCCATCACCCACCACCCCCGGTTCGGGTGGGAACGTGATGACTGTCGTCAGAGTCAATCAAAAACCTAATTAAACTACGTAGATAGCGTAAGTAGGATATCGTATACACGGGGAATATGTGGTTAGTGTTTAACTAGAGAATTATTATATATTAAATGAAAGCAACTCCCACCCAGAATCCCGATTACAAGTTTAACACGAAAAATGTTTACCGATTCAAAACACCACATAGACATGGCCTCGGAAATAATGAATTTGATTAATTATTAGGGATAGTTTCTAAGATTCACCATACAACCTAATAATCCATTTATTTATATCAACTACCCACCAATTTACCAACCCGCTAACGATGCAAGTATATCGCCAATACGTTTGATAAACGACAAATAATTCAAATATAAAAAACGTTTACCAAGAATTCAACACAAGTGGTCAAGCTTTACCAGTTAAAAAGAATCCGCAAACAAAGTTTAATGAAAAACAAAGTAATCGTTCATCCGGGGAAAGTCACATAAGATAAAGGTAAAATCCTCCAAGTTTCAGATTCTAGGTTCACACCAAACTCAGTTTAATCATTAATTGGACACCACATAGACATGGTGCTGAAAAGTCGGTTAATTTAAGCGGTAATAAAAAACAGGTCTTTGTCATCAGATCTTTTACAATTTAATTACCCTATTTACTAATGTGAGTCAACCTACTCTATGTCACCCAACAAGCTACAAGGTCTTGTCATCAACCGAGCAAGTTGTAAAGCAAGAACTCAAACAAACGCAAATAGTATAAATAAACCAACTCATCAAATTGTTCATACGACGTTGTCAATGTCAAAAACAAATCCAAACCTGAATAAACTGAGAAAAGTATTAAACTCTACGAACCGTTCACTTAGAAACAGTCACCTAGACGCATCATGCCTTGAACCGTGTATAGCCGCCAAAAGGCGGCTGCCCTTCCTGCGTCTCTGTCTTGTGTTAGCTCTCAATAAAGTTGCCTCCAATAACTTCCGACGTCCAACTCCCGAATAATAATTCTTAGGGCGGGCGGTATGGCTTCGGTGACCCCATTCGAGGAGTGCTTTCACCGAGCGGTGATTCATACCGGGTAGATCAGTGAGTGGGGATCGGTGAGTGGGGAGGGTTGATTTCGGTGTATAGTCACCGATGAGAGGGGAGAGGAGAGATACAACCAATCAAGTTTTTTTTTTTTAATTGAGGGGTGTTTCATGTTTGAACCATACTTAGTGATTGAGTGTAAAATGGGAAGTAGAATGGGGAGTTGACATGGCATCCTATTATTGGGTAGAGAATGACTCAAACACCCTAGAGTGATTGAACCATACCCTCCACCTTATGATGTATGATGTTGATGATATTTTAGAAACAAGTCCCTTTGTCTATAAGATGCCGGCCCACTTCAAAAGTATGCGTGTGTTTTTTGGCAGCCCTTTTGCTCCCAAAAGTCGGCCCAACATGAGTTGTTCCCAAGTCCAAGATTTGATGATGTTTAATTTTGATCTGTAATGTAATATTCAATGGTGATGATCTTGACTTGCTCTCACGTGTACCTTGCATGGGCCATCCACCCCCCAAATCCAAATCTTTTTGTTCCTAGCAATCTGCCGCCAAACATAAAGTCTACAAGCCCATGCGATTTTTTATGTTGGCTACCTTTTGTATGCAACCGTAGCCTACGGTTTTTACTACGTTTTTAACATTCTGTTTCTTTTCTTCATCTGCCGTTACGCTCCTTCCCTCTAGTTTGCATATTCACTTTCATACAACGACTAAACGGCCCCTCGACTTCGTTCGTTCATAATTCTCGTACATTCGAATTATCTTTTTACCCGAAACGTATACCGAATGATGTGGTTCATTTGATTACTATTCCTAGTTGTTCCACTTCATCACTAAATGTCATAAATTCACCGAATTACGCGATTAACTTGTAAAACCATATACTTGCATAGTTAACATATTCAAAGCGTATAATCACGTAAAACGCATTAAAACACGTAATCTAATACACATTAAGGCTTGTGTTTCACACTCTCCATCAGAACGGTACGGCTCAAAATGCCGAAACGGTTCGCGTCGAAATAGTTCGGGTCAAAAAGATTAGCGTCGAAACGGTTCAGGTCGAAAAGATTCACGTCGAAACGGTTCGGGTCGAAGTAGTTCGGTTCCAAACGATTCGTGTCAAAACGGTACAGGTCGAAACGATTCGCGTCAAAATGGTACGGGTCGAAACGATTCGCGTTGAAATGGTTCGCGTCGAAATGCTTCGTGTCAAAGCAATTCGGTTCCAAACAGTTCGTGTCAAAACGATTCGAGTCGAAACGGTTTGGGTGGAAACGTTACGAGTCAAAATGGTTCGGTTCCAAACGGGTCGCGTCAAACGGTTCGAATCGAAAAGGTTCGGGTTGAAACAGCTCGCGTCAAAGCAGTTCGGTTCCAAACGGTTCGCGTCAAAACGGTACGGGTGGAAACAGTCTGCGTTGAAAGCGTTTGATTCGTTCGGGTTGAAATTGTTCGCGTCGAAACGGTTCGCGTCAAAGCAGTTCGGTTCCAAACATTTCGCGTTAAAACAGTACGGATGGAAACGGTACGGGTGGAAATGGTACGGGTCAAAACGGTTTGGTTCCAAACGGTTTGCGTAAAAACGGTTCAAGCGCAAACAATTCGAATCGAAACGGTTCAGTTCCAAACGTTTCGTTTCGCGTCGAAACGTTGCGCGTTGAAACCGTTCGTGTTCATATGGTGCGGGTCGAAACAGTCGAAGATTCCAATGAATTTACTTTAATTCTTTCACATGTAGGAAGATTTTGAATTCCTTTAGGTAAAGGAATTCATGCCCAATTCCAATTCTCTTGTTAATCAAATACATGAAGATTGGAATTAAGATTCCAATTCCAAAAAATTATGTGAACCAAACATTTTAAGAGTACAGATTCTAATTCCCTTAAATTTCATTGAATTCTTGCGAACCAAACGCCTCTAAGTGTTAAGCAAATATCATAATGGAGCATCTTTATGATTACATTATGACACAAAGGCCTAAGCCGTAATATACGGGTTACGTGTAAAAATTAGCAATAAAATATTGTAAGGCAATTCATAGTCATAAAGCCCCTTGTGGGGCGTTATGCGACACGTGTCATGCCACGTCACACGGGGGCTTTATGGGGCGCTATATCACTAGAGTCCGTAGTCATAAAGTCCCTACCCATTATTACCTAATTATTAATTTTCAATTTTATTAATTAATTATAAAAACCTTGCTTTATTTTGATTGGTCAAATTTTTGAAAACAACCCCATCACAGCGCTATATGCATGACGCCTCAACCCAAAAATCCCCCATAGCGCCGCCCGTCGTGGTATGCGGGACGCTATAAATCAAAAAATGGGTCAAATAACGCCCCATAACAGGGGGTCTAAAAGAACACAAAAGGAAAACATCTCCATAATACCACCATCTACATAGGACATTAATTTACCCAAGAAAACTAGTCTTTTTTGTTAAGTAGTGTATTACCCACAACACAAGAAGATGGTTGTAATGTCCATATAATCTTTAGATTCTTCCATCTTAGCTTCCTTCCACCTTCATGTGCACAGAATCAATCATAAATGTTACACAAAAAAGGAAACATGTTGCCAAAACAAATCATCGACATAATACACTCTAGACAATTCCCGCTATAGATATATGCATCGCGAGATTGTGTTAAAACTTGATATAACATCTTAAAACTGGCATCATCGTGTAAGGATATTAGGTACACGTAAACTAACATAAACTTTCGCATTTTGTTAATCGTCATACATTATTTTTGAACCATTATAACTTTCATGAGTTCAGCTAGAATTCGCCTACAAATCCCATTCCTTTGATCTAATTTTGTGGGGAAAGTGAAACTCTCACATTATTTCAAACATGTCAAGAATTAAAGGTTTAATTAATTGAAACCTTGGCACATTTTGTAATTCACAATGATTAAAACCATCCAGATACATGAAAAAAAAACCAGTAGATGGCTAAAAAATTCATGTAACAAAATATTACAAAAGAGTGAATTGCAAGTTTTGTCCTTTATCTTTAGGCCATTTTGCAAGTTTTGTCCTTTATGTTTAAAGTTGACGAGTTTTGTCCTTTATGTTTGAAATAAAGCACATTTTACCCTTTGGGCCTTAAAAATCAAGCACGTTTTGTCCTTTATGTTTAAAAATCAAGCACGTTTTGTCCTTTATGTTTAAAGAATCAAGCACGTTTTGTCCTTAAAAATCAGGCACGTTTTGCCCCAAAGGACAAAACGTGCTTGATTTTCAAACATAAAGGACAAAACTCGTCAACTTTAAACATAAAGGACAAAACTTGCAAAATGACCTAAAGATAAAGGACAAAACTTGCAATTCACTCTATTACAAAATTACAACACTTCAGTATAAGACTGAATTCGTTACCTGATTATATACTTTTATAGAATAAGTATAATGTACAAAAACCCTTATCCTACGTTATCGTACGCGACAGACTTTAAAACTTGCGTAATTATGTTCCATGCGTTATTATCAGCAGGGTTTGACAAAATGAACATGCGTAATAATGTTCCAATGCGTGATTAGGTCAAAAAAAAAGCTCCCATGCGTTATTTTTGAGTCCAATGCGTGATTAGTGCCTGATCGGACGGTTACGGCCGTCGCGTACGTTTTGTAGGATAAGCCCTAATGTATGTTGACCGCACTCTACTTTTATATCCTGTGGTTAGAAGTTTTACTTTTGAATATATTTAAAAGTTCGTTACCCTTTAGTGATAAGACCGAATTCGTTACCCATTTATTTTTAAAAAATTTAAGTTTGTTACCAGTGGCCGGACCCAAGAATTTTTCCATGGGGTGCGGAATATTTTTAAAAGTTTTAGGCAACTAGATATATAAATAAAAAATTCGGTTCGGGTCAGGTTTGGATCGGGTCATGTAGAAACAAAGGAACAGCAAACTAAAAAATTCGGTTCAAAATTAACAATGATCTTCGAGTGTTCAACCATTAATATTCCTTAATTTTCAAGATTATTCACATCAACACATTTTCAATTTCAACTTTTCAAACCCTATACTAGAATCATATAATCAATAAGAGATTAAGAAACAACAAACTCATCCTATAAAGACTAGAACAACCCAAAAATACCTCAAAATGCATAAAAGTTTAAACCTTTTTTAACCATCCTATTATATCTTGAGTCTTGAACAAAATCACATAAACATCAAAATAACTAAAAACAAAACATGTACCTGTCTAATATTTGCGATTACAAGATATTGGTGGCCGGAATTTTGCAGTCGTCGAATGGGGCTGGGTGTCAAAGTCGTTGGCAGAAGCAGAGGGAGGGCGGGAGTCACGCACAGTGCTGGCATCGGATTGGGTTTGTTGTTTTGTGGACTGATTTTGTTTAATTAAAGTAGTATTTGGATTGGGCTTGAATTGACATTAACTTATTGGGCTTGATGTTTGGTTACAAGAATGAATACAAGTTTAATTAAAGGGATTAGTGGGCTAACTTATTTTCATAATTTGGTCGGGCTCAATCCATGTTCACAGTTTTTTATATAAATTCCTAACATTTTTTTCTAAGGGGTGCGGACGAAAATTTCCAATGGGTGCGGTCGGAATTTTTTCACGGAAAATAGCACTAAATTTTTTTGTAAGGGGTGCGGCCGCTCACCCACGCCATAAGGTGGGTCTGCCCCTGTTTGTTACCCTTATCAAGAGTAAAGACACCAAGTTGGTTTCGAGTTTCAGACACTTACGATTTGGACAACATAAAGGATCTAGATTCAAGTACTAAGAGTGACAAATGTTAAGCAACTCAATAATTCGTTAAGACTCATTTAGCAAATTAACATTTAACTAGTATTAATTATCCCCGCGTTGCGGCGGGGGCGAGCACTAATGCCACACTACTGTCAGCGACCACCGACACTGAAGTTGCGGTGTTAATGCGAAGAAATTAAACCGAAACGTAAAACATAGAATAGAATAACTAAGTTGATCTAGGACTCGCGCGTTACGATGAACCCGCGTCTATTTTTTCCCGTTTGACAGGTTCATCGTAATCTATATATAATATATATCATTACCATTACCATTACACAAACCATAATGCATACATTACAACAACCATTGCATCAATATGTTGCAAATTATATTCATACAAGATTTTGGCTAAATTAGTTAGATTATTATAAATAATAATAATTTACAAATAAAACAACACAACTTTGAATGGATCAAACCGATTGAATATGGTAAGATAATGAAACCATTATTTGATTAGGGTACAACCACTTAAGCACAATTTACAACCATAGATGCATACAAACCAGATTGAATTTGGTAAGGTAATGAAACCATTATTATTTGATTAAGGTACAACCAATTAAGCATAACTTACAACCTATATTTGATTAAGGTACAATCATTTAAGCACAACTTACAACCTAACATGCACACAAATGTTTCAAATTAATAGTATATAAATAGTATATAAATGGGTCAACCAAAACCATAACATGATTTCAACTTTTCAAGTATGTCCAACACGGCACAAATAAAAAACGGGTTAGGTCCGGGTTCACCTATTTAACCTGACACAACTAATACCCATTGCTATTTACCGTGGAACAGTTTCAATCATCGTTTCCCAAGAGTCAATTGATGGAGAAAAACTAGCTTATCTTTTACACCTAAAAAGAACTTAGATAAGTATCGGAGTAAATTGCCATTTTAGTCGGTTTGACCAAAATTGCCACTTTAGTCCAAATAGTTTTTTTCTTGCCATTTTAGTCCAAATAGTTTTGTTTTATGCCATTTTAGTCCCTGACTTTGTTATTTTTTGCCATTTTCATCCAACCCACTAACTCCGTTCAAAAAATTTAGTTAACTTAGGTGATGATGACGTGGGTAGCTCAAGCTTAATCAACTAACAAATAAGTGCAAAATAGATTAAAGGGTTAAAGGGTTCAAGTAAGCCACCAGCTGTAGTAAACAGCAAAAAAGCATTACACTGTGTCTTGTCCCATCACACTTTACGTGTGACTTCTCTCACTCAGCCGCAAAAGGGGCACGTGAGAAGAGACAATCTTTTACCCGCATGTCCGAAGCCTTCAACCTACCAAAATGGGCAGCCCCCTCACTACATCACCGGATCACTAGTCAAAGGTTTCTACTATTGGCTTCCTCTTTCCCTATAAATGACCGCCTTTGGTCATTCAGCCAAACATTCCGAAATCTCACACACGATCTCTAGAACTTGCACATTGCATGTTCTATTCTTCACATTTAATAACACTATCATGTTGCATGCACCAGACCTGGGTTGAATCTTCTTCAACCTAGAATTCGAAGCAATTGATAGTAGAGTGATCCGACCCTGCGTATTCCATACGTAGGGGGACCCGCGATCTGCGTTTGGCAAAGTCAAACTCTTGATGCCTTTTATCTTACCCGTCTATCCACTATCCTTGGTCTCATATTTGTTGTAGCAACAAGTTGGCGCCCACCGTAGGGCTACGCCACTAAGTTTATCTTTGAAGACCAGTAGTGTAGTTGCAACTTCGTCAAAACCATCATGTCTGAAAGCGAATCTCCGGGTGAGGTGAATCAAATACCACGTACTTCAACACCTAGTGCTAGCCAAACTCCACCGGCTATACCCGCCTCATTCTCAACTCCGGAGAACACCCCAACATGAGCCACGTATCCTGAATTCTCATTCTTTCAGACACCAACCCCATCTCGTTCTAGGGTTCCATCCCCTCATGTCGGTGCAACAGGCACACCAACACGTATCGATCTAACACCTGATGGGGTAGCAAGCAACTTTCTACAGTTAAGGTCTATCTGTAACCAATACGTGAACAGAGAAAGGGACAAAAGAGTAAGAATCAGGCTAGATTACGATGAGCCTGAGCCCTCATTGTCACCTGGGCCACCTCTACCTCCTTTTGTGAGCTCACAACCTACCATGTCCAGAAATGAAGTTGGTCCAAGTCACCCTCCACAAAATCCAAGCCCATATGCAGTTGCAATACCAGATCCAACCATCTTCCCTTTACTTTCCTCTCAATCAGTGGCAACTGGTGCACCGTTGGTGCATGAGTTGACTTTGGATCAATTGTTACAGTCACCAACTTCAAGCCTTCCCCCTCCTATGTCCACCACATGGGAACAGGCTTTATCTGTTCTTCCCTTGGCATGAAATGCAGCTATGAGCACCCCCATGGGGATGAACTACATGTCTACACCCGAAACCCTTCAAGGCTTCAACCTGGTGCCATAAATGATGGCTCAAATGATGGCAAATTTCTTGTGGCAACACTTCATTAACCAGGTGCTGACCACTCAAGGGAATGCAAGCAACAATCCGGTCTCAAGAGCAGAAGAAGATCTTGCCAAACCTTACAAGCCTAGCAATCTGTCTTGTTTTTATCAACAAATTGCCGATTATGATTTTCATTAAGATGCCATCTCACATAAGAACGTATGATGGAACCGAAGATCCTGAAGACCACCTTCAAATCTTTACAGGAGCTGCAAGGATTGAAAAGTGGTCCAACGTCGAGTCCTGCCTTATGTTCATGCAAACCCTTGTAGGGTCTGCCCGAATTTGGTTCAGTGACTTGCTTGACAAAAGCATTCGAACCTTCGATGATCTAAGCAAAGGTCTTTTGGCAGCAAAGGAGGTGTAACACCTCGTAAAATCGCGACCAATGATGTGTTGACACGTGTACTAAACCCTAATGAAGTCAAACGTTGATTATGAGGGACTAATTTTACGAAAAATAAAAAAAACTTTGAATATAGAAGGACTAAAAGTGTTAACATGCTTAAACTAAGCCTCTGAATAACAATACACGGTATTCATATTCACAAATGAGCCACTTGTTGGTCGAGAGGAGCCGTTTGCGTAATTATTTAAAAGTTTGCGCGTCGAAGGGTTAAAAGCGTCAACATGTTAATTCTTACCTCTGAGTGACCTTTTAACAAACCGAGAGCTTCATGATAATTGATTACACTCTCGGGAATGCCTAATATTGGCCATTAAGGTCTTTTACGCCAATAAGTGAAATTACGCGCAAGTTTACAAGTTAAAGGGGTTAAAAGCGTCAACATGTTTAATTATACCTCTGAGTGACCTTTTGACAAACCCGAAGCATCGTGATGTTTGATAATACTCTCTAGAATGCCTAATATGGATAACATAGGGATTTGACGCAATAGAATGATAATGCGCGCAAATTTGCGCGTTAGTGTAACACCCCGAAAACGGGCTTGGGTAATAAAACTCCGTTAATACTAAAAGACGGGTAAAGTACCGTCAGTGGTAAAATTTAACCGGTAAATATTAGGATTTAAATAATTAATCCTAATATTAAACAAAAAGTCAATAAAAGCTTTTAGGAAATAAAAGCTTAGAAGGCCCGAGTTAACGGGACCTAAACTAAACTTAGTCATAAATATTCCCGAACCCGCTAAGCTAACTAGGAATGCTTGACCCGGTTAATAAAATGGAATATGGATTGTAAATAAGTAGGTTATAACCTACTTAATAATTAACGAAACATGAGGGACCAAAGTTGGATATTTGGAAATAAGGTTTATTTACTAAAAACAAAAAAAAAATAAAAACACACCACACCTAGTGTGTGCGTGTGTGAGGTCGACCAGGAGAAAGCTCAGGGAGCTCAAACCCTAACTTCCACAACTTGATCAAATTGAAGCCCAAATCAAGAGCCAAATCACTGCATGAACACAAATTCGTGATCACCTAGTCATGGGGATTACAAGGTATGTTGAAATTTATGATTTTGTGATACTTTGAGATTATGATGAACAATCATAATCGAAATTCTGGAATGAATCTTGAATCTATGAGTGTTATTGTGATTATATCTTGGTGTAGAAACAAACCCTAGTAGAAAATTGGATGAATTGTTGTCAAAACTAGGGATTTGGTAATTACCCTATATTGTGATAAGTGGGTTTTATGTTAATATGATGAACACTCATGTTAGAATGTAAGATTGATGAATATTGAGATGATGATATAAGTTCTTGATGTAGTTCATGAACACTAGACTTAGAGGTTTGAATGTGTTGATGTAAATCTTGGTAAAGATAACTAGTTATGAACTAGTTAGTAAATAAGTAATATTATGCACATTAGGTGTTTGTTAAAATGCCCGAATGAATGTTGACATAATGAAATTATGAAAGAAACGCGTAATTAGCTAACTTGACTAATTACATAGATATGGAATAAAATGGTTTCTAATCATAAGATTGAATTGCCTTGATTGTGCATATTATATGAATAAAGGTAGTTGATTTTAGAAAGTCGAAATAACCAATAATGAAGTGGAATAGAAGTTTCGACATAAAATCCGTAAGATGAAATAGTCATAATAATGATGACTAATCTAACCGTCTTACGAATTATGATGATAGTTTGACTCTTAACAAGCTAGATGGAGGCTTGGGAAAGAAGCGGGTCAAACGGATCGTGTACGCGAAAAGAGCATAACCGGATGCAAGGTAAGTGAAACTTACACACTTTTGTAGAATACTTGTTTACTTTACAAGTAATAAATGCGATAACGATAATAATGAAAATATGGTTTCCGACGCGATTGGTACGAGTCGGAACATATAAAGATGATAAAGACCATGGTTTATGGTAAAAAGGATAAATCGGTAAATTGGTCATGTAATGACTAAGATATTATGAGTTTTGATAAGATTACCGCGTAGTGTAATCTAATATTGAGAAAAGGGGTAAAAATGGAGATTTAGTCAAGTATCGACTAATGTAAATTGACAATAAAAAGGGCACCCGTGGCGTAAGCCGAACGGGTCAAATTTGTAAGAAATGAGTTAAAGAGAAAAGGAGGGGTCAAGTGGTAACATCCGACATGGGCCGGATATGTAAATTTGGAATTGAAAACCTCGATTTACTACATATGTAAATGTTTGGTCATATGAGCCAAACGGGTCAAATGGTGATGATAACACCATTTGACAATAATGACTAATCTTGGTTGTCAAGTCATATGTAAACAGGAACGAGTAGCAATTCTGGGATAATTGCGACGCTATAGAACATTGGTTAATAAGTGTGAGGTATAAACGGGTCTATACGTTGATCCGAGCCAGGTACGCATAAATAAGTTGTAGTAAGAAGTGCAATTTGGTCAAATATTAGTGAAAGTCCTTTATCGTAAAAAAACAAAGAAGGATTAATTGTGACCAAAAAGCCCTTGACGGGTAAATCAGGTAAACAAGCCTTAGAGGTTGTTTAGAAACTTATAATATGATTTTGGTAACTCTTAGATGCGTATAAAAGTTGTAGGCATAAACTTTCAAGGGTTAAATGCCTTAAAATATGTATTGTCGTAAAATAACATGTCCGAGGGATAAAACTCGGATTTTATAGATCACTACATTAGACCCACCATAAGTACAGTTATGGTGGGATATTATATGAAAAGAAATGTGATAATGAAATGCTAGAAGAAATTGAAAGCGGTTTTAAGCTTGAAAGTGCTTAAATACCCTTAACGGGTCAAAATAAGCACTTGAGAATAAACGGGTTCAAAATACGTAAGAAACCCGTGACTTGAATCTAATATGATAGGGAATATTGAAATTATGAATTTCATGAGTCTAGGGGTCAAACAAACTTGTATGTTTGATAAAATCACAAACGGGTTAAATTTTGGTAAAAGAGTAATAAGCCGAAGTCTTATAAGTCTTAAATTTTATCAAGCCGGATGTAGGATTTTAACTCCATATGATGGAGAATCAAATTTCAAACATGTAGGAAGAAACGGTAGGTCAAACGGATAAGCGGTTTGAAAGATACGAAAGATTTCGTGTCAAATTACGGCAAAATGGAAAAGCTGGATGCAGGGTCCACCGTAAATTACGGTGACACCGTAATTTACGGTGGAGCTGATTTGTGTTACGGTGCTAATCTACTGTTGTACGGTAGGGAGTGGTCAATACATGAGCCACCGTAAATTACGGTGCCACCGTAATTTACGGTGGAGATCAGAATTTAGTTATTGTTTTGGGTTTAAGATATCAATGTTGGATTTTCCAAATTTCCTCATTATATTAATTATTTAAATATCAAAACTGACCTTTAAGTTGGTTTTGATCACAGGTGAATGTCGAGAGTCCCGGATGAAGATCAAGCGTCGAGCAAGAACCGAACACACGTTAAACAAAGCTTCCGCAACGTTGTTTTGTCGTTCTTTTAAACGGCAAATTAAATTACATTATGTATATCACTTAAATTGTAAAAGTTTTTAACAAACCCGTATTTTCGATGTATAGGTAATCATTAATTACATGATTATGTTCGCAAAATATACGTTAAACCTTGATTTATAAGAACGGGTGTTACAGTTAGATGGACCAAAAGCGTTAACTTTTAAATCTACGCCTTTGGGTGACCATTTAAGCAAACGGGAGTGTCGTAATATTTAAGTATATGCTCGGGAATACTCAATATGGGCCACGAAAGGCTTCGATATCGTTAAACGATATTACGCGCTACTTTGTGCGATTAAAGGACTAAAAGCGACAATAAGTGAAACTACGCCTTGGAGGATCTTTTTAAACAAACCGAGAACTTCGCAATGCTCGGTCGAGCTCCCGGGATGCCTAAGAATGATCACTAGAGGTCTTTGTACCTTGTATTAACATGACATAATAAACTAGAAAATATTGTGTCAATAATGTAAAGTTTGAAAGTTAAATAACAAGTAAAGGTGTATAGGACTGTTCTTGACAACCGTCAAAAGTTGTTTCTAACATGAATACATCTGATTTAGAAGTTAGAGGGACTGTTTATGTCATTTATATAAGTTAAATAAGCACATGAATGAAGATAGGGACCAAACATGCAAATCTGCCAAACTTTTGGAGCTGGACCATCGCTGGCGGGCCGCGACCGCCGGGCCTAAGGCCTACGCGGGCCGCGAGCTACCCGAACAGCAGCAACCAGATTTGTTTTAATGGTTTTTGATTGTTTCTTGAATACCACTCTTAGCTAAACCATTTTTTTACAAACTAGGGACTTATACTGATTTCTAAAACCATTTATACACTTGTAATCATCCAAGGATGTTCCTATAACACTTGTCAAGATCATATTCAATCCCAAAATCTATAAATAGACTTGAATTTCTTGAATCACTTACACATTTCATTTATATCTTCCTCTCCTTCTCACATTGGGAGCTCCTGATCTAATAGGAGCATACCATTGAGCTTACTTAAGTCCCTAGGACCCCTTGTAAGTGTCCTTTCGTGACTAGTTTATTTTATGTGGCTTAAAAAGCCGAAAAGTCAAGCGTTTACGATGAATGCTTTGACTTTTAGCTAGATCGTAAACGGTCAAGCCATTGTTCACAACGAACATGGCTACGTGATCGTAATTAGGTAGGTATTAAGCCCTCAAAAGGGCACCTCTTAAGAATCATGTTTGCTTGGTAAATTGACGGGTCAACGTAATATTGTTTTAAAAAGTCAACGGGTCAGTTTTTGAAATAATTGCGATATGAGTTTAGAAATGTTCTAAAATACGTTTTATCACTTAAACAACTTGTTAATAATTATTAGAACATGCGTAAACATGTTCGGCTCGTCAATTCCAGTTCTAGGGTCGGTTCGCAACCGAAAGTCGCGAAGTTTGACTTCTGCGTTGACTTTCGATTATGAACCGAATTAGATTAGTTTGCTACTGATTTAAGGTTTCGTTATGATCGTAATTTAATGTAGCATAACCCTATAAGGTTATATTACATGATCATACTAGAAATCCGAGTTATTTGCTTGTTTCCGTTATTATGCTTAATTTTGACTATTATGCCCTTATAGTTTAAAAACGAGATTTTTGAAGATATAAGCATGCAAATAGCTTTGTTACTGATATATAAACATGTCAAATTAATTTGACATCATTTTCTGCTCTCAAACTAAAGTTATGCAAGATATCGTAAAACTTAGCTTTTTATTAATTAAATTACGCTTTTGCGCGTAAATCATGTTTAAACCCGAATTTTGGCACCAAACTCATTACCTACTGTTATGATATTATTTTTAGGGATTTTTGGAATGTTGGGTCAGATTATAAACTGACCATCTCATTGAGTTCTTGTATAAATTCGATAAATGACGACAACGCCCCTTTTGTTAATAAAATGAGATTCACATATGCTTTACAAGCCAAACCTTTTCCTACTGATTTTATATGAAAAACAAAATATTTTAAACACTAAATGTTGATAAAAATCTCAGAATTTCATAAACATCCTGAATATCGTCAATTGTCGACTTTTACGCAAAATAGGTGCATAATATGGTTTAAAACCATATTTAACACTTAAGACTTGTTACCTACTGAATTTATAAATAAATTTTAATACTTTTACAGTAGGTATAATTCATGAACTCAGACTTCCAAATTTGCCCTTAAAAGCATATGTGAAATGACCAAAATGCCCCTACGGTGCATAGTTTGGCCATAAATGGTAAACCCCACATATGTATGATATCTTACTGATTTAACCTTGTAAAATAAATATTTTCACAGAATGTCTTAGACCAGAACATCAGTTTATGTTTAAACCTCTTTTATAAATCCTAAAATGACCAAAATGCCCTTACGGTACTTAATTTGGTTTTAAAATCTTTTTGGGCATAATTGTTGATATCCTACTGATATCATAACATATTTAAAGCATAATAACTTATGGAACTTGTACATGACTCATCCGGCTACCCGTTATGCGTATACGCGTTCGGTACGGTTTATGTAACTAGTTTGCATAAATTAGCCAAAATGGGTCAAACCTTATCATTTAACTTCAAATTCCAGAATGTAATTAGTTTACCCATATAATACAAGTCTCCATACTTGTCGGGTCTAAATTACATTCCAATCCGGTCATCGCTTAATCTAGCGTTTTATACCGTAAATCCTCCTTAAAACTAACTGGTCTAAGTTTACAACTTAAATAAGACCCGTTAGTAATCTAATAGGTTAATAAAACCTTTGTTCCAGATTAGGAGCCCCGGTAAAAGCTACTTGCACTAGTTGAGTACGTTATACGGGCTGAGTAGATAAATCTGGCATTTAAAAGCTCAGGTAAATACTTTTAACTTATTTTCCCTTATACGGGCTTGGGATACGGTAATTATTACCGCTTGGTCGGGTATTGAATATTTAATCGATTAGTGGTTAAATTATTGAGATAACCCATTTTAATCTGTTTTGTTTGATATATAAACACTAGGTTATCCCCCGTGAATACTCACGGGTTGTGAATCTTTTTATGTAAAAAAATAAATATAAATATATATTAATACATGAAAATTGCATGATGAATAAGGTGAATTAATCCATGTTAACGTCTGTAAAAAAAGAGATAACAACAACGTCGTCCATTGCAATCGTTTTTCGTCATCTTCTATTGGAAGATCGATTTGCCACGTCTAACAACAACACCGCAACAGAATAACACGTGCAGTAACAATATTGCAACATCATAAGAAGCATGCACAATCGAATTAAACTTGTGTTAGCCACAAACACATACATATCTAAGTAAACATAAGCTTACCTAAACTGGGAATATGTTAATAACTAACTGATACATGTATTTGAATTATATTTCAGACCATTATCATCCTTTGAATTTAACATATATGATAACTATTATTTAAAAATAATATCTATCTTTTTTATATTATGAAACAAACAACATGTTTAACATCAATGATTAAGTACATAAGTTATATTTTTCTTTTTTCAACAGGTGTCCGTAAAGTATATTTCATAATAATTGTTGAAAAATTAGATAACTAATCAAAATATGAGTTTCATAACCTAAGTTTTCATATGTATATTAGATAATGTCAATACATTCTAAAATGAATAGCTATAAAATCCAGATACTATAAATTAAAATAGATGTGAGTTTCAACAAACAATACAAGGTATAACATATAAGATTAATACCCGCAACAATGAACTGACTAAGAACTAACAAAGCAGCCTAATTCTTGTGTTCAAAATCCTTTAACGGTCCTGCAAATGCACAAAACTATAAGTATACCAGATGATAATGCGTTAGTTGTTTAAAAGGCAGAACTTTATTGACAAATTATGTTTGAACTCCAGGGACAATTTGTGTTTAGTTCATTTGTCCTTTGCTAAATTTCCAACAAAGTTGAAAACAATGGGGCCAATTGGCATGCTTACACTACATACATGTAGAGATGAACTCGGTACCAATGGGTACCGAGAATCACAAAAAATGGGTACCGGTGCCGATATTTGAAGGTAAAAAACCAGTACCGAACCAGTACCGTAGCGGGTCGGTAGCGAAAAAACTAAATGTCAGAACCGAATCAGGTCGGTTGGGAAATGCGGTACCGGTTCCGAAGCGGTACCCGGTACCATTTGCTCATCCACGTTACCCATAAACGGGTGAAAATGGTCAATTCATAAAAAAAATTTAAACAAACTATTGTAGTTATATAACATACCTTTGCTAACGCTTGTAAAGATAATTATACTACCGACCAAAGAACCACACCAAAGGTTTTCCTCCAATTCCCCAGCTAAACTTACCTTCTTTTCACATTCCGAGCCAACCTTACAATATCTATATCAAAAATAGCAAATAACCAACACGAAGTTAACAAAATGACCGAACTTCAAACAACATATAAACTAAATTACATGCTCTTACAAAGAGATTCGGTACCTTACAAAGACAAACCCATTGCAATTTCCTCGGACTTTGAGACCAAAAAAACTAATACAAAGTTTTCTAAAACAACTAAATATAACTTAACGAAACATCTTTAACAACATTCTATAGATATCATGAAGTTAAATATGTTGTTGAGTTTGCTTCTCAGTTTTCTTAACCCCTAAGAATACTACAAACTAAACTACAAACGATAATAAAAAATGCAATACAAACGACAAAACTAATACCTAGATTTTTGTCAAGGGTCTTAGTAAACTGTTTCACAGCCGGTGGAACCTTCAAACGTTGCTTGAGGATCCTCCTTTTCCTCTGAATTTGAACAACTGGTGGCCATCTCACAAACATATGCACATCCTTTTTAGGAGGCAAAGCTCCCCCGATGCCAAACTGCTTTGGGTGCTTCTCAAACAACGGATTCACAACCTTCTTCTGAACACACACCAACAATTCACATTAACTTCAAACAAACCACAAGATCACACACTATTAACCTAATTAGACTAACATGAACTTCAAAATCGATGTCGTTTGTTCAAATAGACTAACATCAACTTCAAAATCGATGTCGTTTGTTCAAAAATCATAAAAATGCAACCTCAAACTACCGGAAATAAACGAATTAGATTGATGAAAAACGATACCATTAGTTCAAAAATCATAAAAACGTAAAATCAAACTACCGGAAAAAAATGAATCAGCTTAAAAAAACACCGTTTTTTTACAAATCATAATAATCAACATCAAGCTGCTCGAAAAGAGCGAATCAACTTCAAAAACAACGTCGTTTGTTAACAAATCATAAAAACGCAACATCAAGCATTTAAGCTACTGTAAACAAATGAAAACAAAAAATAAATATCAATATTACAATTAGAATATACATAGATATTTCAAGATACAACAATATACACCGGTATTAGAAACAAAATAACCTGTTTGGCGAAGTTCCAGACCACTAAACGGGTCAATTTGATCAATTCATCAGCAAATGGTACCCGGTACCATTTGCTCATCCATGTTACCCATAAACAGGTCAAAATGGTCAATTCATAAAAAAGTTAAACAAACTATTGTAGTTATATAACATACCTTTGCTAACACTTGTAAAGAGAATTATACTACCGAACCAAAGAACCGCACCAAATGTTTTCCTCCAATTCTCCAGCTAAACTTACCTTCTTTTCATATTTCGAGCCAACCTTGCAATATCTGTATACTACCGGAAATAAATGAATTAGATTGATGAAAAACGATACCATTAGTTCAAAAATCATAATAACGTAAAAGCAGACTACTGGAAAAAAATGAATCAGCTTAAAAAAACATCGTTTTTTACAAATCATAATAATCAACATCAAGCTGCTCGAAAAGAACGAATCAACTTCAAAACAACGTCGTTTGTTAACAAATCATAAAAACGCAACATCAAGCATTCAAGCTACTATAAACAAATGAAAACACAATAAATATCAATATTACAATTAGAATATACACAGATATTTAAGATACATCAATATACATCGGGATTCGAAACAAAATCAACATGTTTGGCGACGTTCCAGACCACTAAACGGGTCAATTTGATCAATTCATCGGCAAATGGTACCCGGTACCGTTTGCTCATCCATTTTACCCATAAACGGGTGAAAATGGTCAATTCATAAAAAAAGTTAAACAAACTATTGTAGTTATATAACATACCTTTGCTAACACTTGTAAAGAGAATTATACTACCGAACCAAAGAACCGCACCAAAGGTTTTCCTCCAATTCTCCAGCTAAACTTACCTTCTTTTCACATTTCGAGCCAACCTTGCAATATCTGTATACTACCGGAAATAAACGAATTAGATTGATGAAAAACGATACCATTAGTTCAAAAATCATAATAACGTAAAATCAGACTACTGGAAAAAAATGAATCAGCTTAAAAAACATTGCTTTTTACAAATCATAATAATCAACATCAAGCTGCTCGAAAAGAACGAATCAACTTCAAAACAACGTCGTTTGTTAACAAATCATAAAAACGCAACATCAAGCATTTAAGCTACTGTAAACAAAAAATAAATATCAATATTACAATTAGAATATACACAGATATTTAAGATACATCAATATACATCGGGATTCGAAACAAAATCAACATGTTTGGCGACGTTCCAGACCACTAAAAGGGTCAAAATGGTCAATTCATCGACAAATGGTTGTAGGAACCCGTTCGTGTAAAATAAATAAAATACTTTTATTAACTCGAATTACAGGAACAAATCAGAAATGAAATAAAGTACAATACAATTACAACTGAAAAAATGAAATAACAAGAACAAGATAACGAACAGAAACACTGTTCTTGGCTGAGGATCGTGTTAGACACGGGTCCCTTAAAACAAATTTTGTGTCTCCCAGGAGAACACGTTTGTTTCCAGGATACAACAGCCGCTAGCAGTTGCACTATCGGTCTTGACTCCAACCCGAAGGTGTACCTAGTAGCTTGAAGATAATGAAGAAAATCAGAGAAGAGAATTGAAGTTGCTGTGTAAATCGGTGTATGAAATCTGCTAAAGGAGTCTCCTATTTATACAGCAGGTCTTGAAGAAACTGAAAAAACGAAATTAATGGGAGAATTAAACTGCTTTAAACGTCTTTAATGCACTTTAATTCGTCATTAAATTCGCAGTTAAAAGCATTGACTTCGTCAGTTTCGAATGCTGAATGTAACTGCACTGACATAACTGCAGCTGGAAGCTTCTGCGCGCGCGCGCGCAAGTCACACTGGTGCGCGCACGCCCAGGTCTGCACGATCCATGCGCGGTGCGTCCGTTAGGCTCACTGCCATGCGCGCGTGCGCCATACTCACTCAGGTCCATGCGCGCCTGCGCGCGTGTGCCACGTCACCTGTGAGCGTCTACGAGCACGCCACACAGTCGCGCCGTTTTGGCTCACTTTGGTGCGCCGCACACGTCACATCAGGCCCATGCACCATGCGCAACCTTCACACCACTTGGTCCTTGCAGCCTATGTGATCCACCACGCGCACGTGGTCAAAAATACAAAGGCGGCTCTCTCGCGGCGATGCGAGTGTGCGAAGTGCAAAGTGCGCCATCAAAGCGCCACATTGCGCCCACGCCACGCGCGCGCGCGTGTGCGAGTGCGAGTTAGGGTGCTCCGCACCCTTCGCGAGTACACTAGTGAGTGCTTCCATGAAACAATAAGGATGGAGAGTTCCCACTTAAATACCCCTTTAAGTTCCATCTCTCATCCGATGTGGGACAAGGTGCCACTTTCCCACTTTTTCAGCATTCAAGTTTCAAACACCAAACTTTGGGCATCGATATCTCATTCATCTTAGCTCCGTTTTGGACATGGTTTAGTTCGTTGCGAAGTTCTTCCGACATAGAACACAAACACACAAATAAATACATAAAACCCGCTCATTTTATTATATTTATTTCTAGTCCAAAATAGGAGAAAATCATTTTTCTATATTTGTGAAAAATGCTATTTTCTCAAAATTTCCAACAATGGTACCCAATACCGTTGCTCATCCATGTTACCCATAAACGGGTGAAAATGGTCAATTCATAAAAAAAGTTAAACAAACTATTGTAGTTATATAACATACCTTTGCTAATGCTTGTAAAAAGAATTATACTACCGAACCAAACAACCGCACCAAAGGTTGTCCTCCAATTCCCCGGCTAAACTTACCTTCTTTTCACATTTTGAGCCAACCTTGCAATATCTATATCAAAAAATAGCAAATAACCAACACCAAGTTAACAAAATGATAGAACTTTAAACAACGTATAACTAAATTACATGCTCTTAGAAAGAGATCCAAACCTTACAAAGACAAACCCATTGCAATTTCCTCAGACTTTGAGACCAAAAATACTAATACAAAGTTTTCTAAAACAACTAAATATAACTTAACGAAGCATCTTTAACAACATTCTATAGATATCATGAAGTTAAATATGTTGTTGAGTTTGCTTCTCAGTTTTCTTAAACCCTAAGAATGATACAAAGTAAACCACAAAAGACAATAAAAAATGCAATACAAATGACAAAACTAATACCTAGATTTTTTGTCAAGGGTCTTAGTAAACAGTTCAAAGCAGGTGGAACCTTCAAATGTTGCTTGAGGATCCTCCTTTTCCTCTAATTAGACTAACATCAACTTCAACTTCAAAATCGATGTCGTTTGTTCAAAAATCATAAAAATGCAACCTCAAACAACAGGAAATAAACGATTTAGATTGATGAAAAACGATGCCATTAGTTCAAAAATCATAATAACGTAAAATCACACTACTAGAAAAAATGAATCACCTTAAAAAACACTGTTTTTTACAAATCATAATAATCAACATCAAGCTGCTGGAAAAGAACGAATTGAATCAACTTCAAAAAATGACGTCGTTTGTTCACAAATCATAAAAATGCAACATCAAGCATTCAAGCTACTGTAAAAAAATGAAAACACAAAATAAATATCAATATTACAATTAGAATATACACAGATATTTCAAGATACATCAATATACATCGGTATTCGAAACAAAATCAACCTGTTTGGCGACGTTCCAGACCACTAAACGGGTCAAAATGATCAATTCATCGGAAAATGGTACCCGGTACCATTTGCTCATCCATGTTACCCATAAACGGGTCAAAATGGTCAATTAATAAAAAAGTTAAACAAACTATTGTAGTTATATATCATACCTTTGCTAACACTTGTAAAGAGAATTATACTACCGAACCAAAGAACTGCACCAAAGGTTTTCCTCCAATTCTCCAGCTAAACTTACCTGCTTTTCACATTTTGAGCCAACCTTGCAATATATGTATAAAAAATAGCAAAAACCAACACTAAGTTAACAAAATGACCGAACTTCAAACAACATATAACTAAATTACATGCTCGCACAAAGAGATTCGATACCTTAAAAAGACAAACCCATTGCAATTTCCTCAGACTTTGGGACCAAAAAAACTAATACAAACTTTTCTAAAACAACTAAATATAACTTAACGAAACATCTTTAACAACATTCTATAGATATCATGAAGTTAAATATGTTGTTGAGTTTGCTTCTCAGTTTTCTTGAACCCTAAGAATAATACAAAGTAAACCACAAATGATAATAAAAAATGCAATACAAACGACAAAACTAATACCTAGATTTTTGTCAAGGATCTTAGTAAACTATTTCAAACTGGTGGAACCTTCAAACGTTGCTTGAGAATCCTCCTTTTCCTCTGAATTTGAACAACTGGTGGCCATCTCACAAACATGTGGACATCCTTTTTCGGAGGCAAAGCTCCCCCGATCCCAAACTGCTTTGGCTGCTTCTCTAACAACGGATTCACAACCTTCTTCTGAACACACACCAACAATTCACTTTAACTTCAAACCAACCACAAGATGCACACACTATTAACCTAATTAGACTAACATCAACTTCAAAATCGATGTCTTTTGTTCAAAAATAATAAAAATGCAACCTCAAACTACCAGAAATAAATGAATTATATAGATGAAAAACGATACCATCAGTTCAAAAATCATAATAACGTAAAATCACACTACTGGGAAAAATGAATCAGCTTAAAAAAAACACCGTAAAACACCGTTTTTTTACAAATCATAATAATCAACATCAAGCTGCTGGAAAATAACGAATCAATTTCAAAAACGACGTCGTTTGTTCACAAATCATAAAAACGCAACATCAAGCATTCAAGCTACTGTAAACAGATGAAAACACAATATATATATATATATATTTGGGGGTTAATGACCGTGTATATCCCTGGCATCATTTAAATGGAGATAGCCACGACCTAAGCACGGGGTGTTGGCATACACCTGACAGTTGCGATATGGTTTCTTTTCCCCAAAAAGAGAATTAAGATATAAGATATAACCACACGTGAGGATAACTCCTTGTGGGACTATATTAGTGGTGTGTCTATTAATCATGACTCGGCTTCTATCCCGGGCCCTGAACGTACGACAAGCATGTAAATCTGTATACAAGATTATTTTATATAAGTGTCCCAAGTTATAAAAGAGTTTATGCCTTGTGCATCCAAACCAATTTTATTAACACTTTCAAATGAGTCAGTTAATTGTATTTACCAAGGTAAACTGACGTATTTTCAAAAGACTAAGTGACAGGTACTATACGTAATTGGCTGGAAGCTCCTGGGCGTTAAGTAGAGGATCTTGCAAGTCCGTAATGCCTTATGTTTGTTGAACATGTTGTGTACTGATTTAGATCCGCCTGTGGATTTAATATTACAAGCTCGAATGTAATTATCTTTTCAGTATTTTTTGACAATTGGGTTTGTAATAATAATTTATATTCCAAGACTTCCGTTGTGCTATTCTGTGTATGTTTGACTATGACGATATCAATCTTACGTCACGATACTTCCCACGGGGCTCACCGGGCTGAGCTGTAAATATCGGGGTGTGACAGGAGGTATGTCAAGGATGCGACCGTAATTTTCCAGATCAAGCAAAGAGACGATGAAAGCCTTATGGATTTCATTAAAAGGTACAAGAAAGAAGGGTTAACATACGTAGGTGCTGACGAAAAGATGAGAGATCTCCAAGTACCTTACCAGGGACTTTAACAAGTGCTTACCCAAAACCCATGATGAAGCCCTTGAAAGGGCTAAAGCTCACATCCGGGGGGGGGGGGGGCTGTTGATATCAAGGAACAAAGAAAAAGGGGTCCTAGCTGGAGGAGTAACAACCCTAATAGAAAAAGAAGCAATTATGGTTCTTATGACAACGTTCCAGGAATTCAGATCCACGAAGGTTAGAAGGCAGGAACCCTTCAAGCAAGGAAAAGACTGTAAACTTTACAGCTTTAATCAAAACCCCACAAGAGATCTTTGCAACTGAAGAGGTAAAACATAGCTTCCGACCACCCCGACCTTTGCCCAAGAGCAAAAGGAATGAAAACTCCACTCAATATTGTGAGTTTCATGAGGAAAAAGGCCATCACACCAACGACTGTTTTCAACTCAAGAAGAGAATTGAGGAAGTTGTTAAGTCTAGAGAACTTGCCCACTTGGTTAAAGGGGTAAAGGACAAAATGGATAATGGAAAAGGTAAAGAGGTAAACATGGTAAACATTGATGGAGAAACTTCCCATAAACGGCAACGCTTGGAGGCTTGGGAGCTTCAATGTGTATGCTTCCCGCCACCAGAAAAGGGCATTCTGTCGAACCCTTTGGTGGTAGAAGCCACTGTGGGAACCATCAAAACAAGTAGGGCTCACATTTATACAGGGGCAGCAACTGAGATAATGTTTGAGAAATGTTTCAACCGTCTCAGCAACGATGAACGTTCGAGGCTTCAACCAATTGAGTCCTCTATTAAAGGTATTGCTGACATCCCCATCAAGCCTTTGGGCCAACTAACACTTGATGTTTGCTTCAGATAAGTAAAAATGGAAAGGACCAAACCGCTCACCTTTGTGGTGATCAACATGCCTTCCAACTATGACGTTATCATAGGAAGGTCGGGGCAGAGATAGTTTGGTATGGCTGTTTCAGTTGGTCAAGGTGTAGTCAAGTTCCCAACCGAAACAGGGATTGCAACCCTTCAACCTACCCAGGAAGTCTTCCTGGTTGAAGGGGAAATCTCAACAAAAAACTAAAAGGATGAACAAGGTTGGATCATTATCCCTAAGTTACCCAACAGAGGATAAGGGTGAATACCAACCTCACCGAAGACACTCTCTCATATCTCAAGAAGCTGATGTTGCACAATATGGACATCTTTGCATGGTGTCCCAAAGACATGACCGGTATCCCTCGAGATATTTAGTCGCGTCTAGAGCTGCCCGGAAGGATCCGGAACAGCCCGTATTGTTCCAGCAACATAAGGGCACTATAAGGACAACAATGCAACCAACAAGACTTTAGAACTCGCTAGAAAAGGCTGGTCAAAACAACCAAAAATATCAGCCTTGGAAGGATCTAGAATTCAGCAAAGAATCATGATATTTTATTACTATAAATAAGCAACAAAAATATGCAATACAACGTGTACCTTGTGCTTTGGGACTTTTTCAAAAAAAACTTTTTTTTTATTTTTAATCCAAAGGTTTTTACCTTTTGCAATTTTAACCCTACATAATTTGTTTTTTTTTTAACTTTAACCCAAAACTTTTCATTATTTGCAATTTAACTTCACAACTTTTGTCACTTATACTTTTCATCTTTCGTAAATTTTCGTTTTACGTATAGTTCTAAATTTTTCGAGTTAATACGACGCAACGCACGACTGTGGTTCAACTTTTTTATGTTTTGTTTCAAATCTTGCAAGTTAACACGGCGCAACGTGTATGCGTGGTTCAATGTTTTTACCTCTATTTTTCCATGTTTGACAGGTTCGTCGCAGCACGCAGATCCTACGTCGAGTCAGTGTTGGTGGTCGATGACGGTTGTGTGGTATTAGTACTATTTGACACCGTTTTACGCCTTGCCGCAACGCGAGGTATGCTTTGGGGTTTCTCAAAGAAAAAATGGTTATGCATATGGTTGTTGTAACCTTGGCTTTGGGGGTTTTCCAAAAAAAAATTAATTTTTTTACATTTCACCCAAAAGTATTTCAAAAATTACTTTTAACCCCAAACTATTTGTTTTTTAACTTTTAACCCAAAACATTTTATCTTTTGCAATCTATCCTCACAACTTTTTTGATTTTCAACTTTGGTCCTTTATAGTTTTCATTTTCCGCAAATTTTTCGCTTTATGCTTGGTTCTAAAATGTGTGACTTAACACATCGCAACGTGCGTTTTTTGTTTAACGTTTTTACGTTTCGTTCTAAATTTTGCGAGTTAACATGACACAACGTGCGTGTGTGGGTGAACGTTTTTACATCGTCTATTTTTTCCCCGTTTAACAGGTTTAGCATAACGTGCGGGTCCTAGATCGACTTAGTTATAACTAAAGAATCCCCATCGCATTGCGGCGGGTCACAATTCTAGTTTTAGAAGAAATGTCTAGATATTGTTATGTAGATTTTTGTTAAGGAATGATCTAGATATAGAACTATCTAGATCATGTCCAAGTAGTATAAATAGAAGGGTTAGGCATCATTTTCACTTACACCTCATAACTCACTCATAACCCAACTTATTGTAAACTCTCTTACTTGTAAACTTTGTTCAGGTAATACAAAACTCATATTTGTTGTAGTATTGCACTACAAAATTATTCTTGTGATCTTCACAAACAAAGACTTCCGCTGCTATACATAACCAAACTCATCCAAAAGGTTGAACTTAGAAGTATTATAAGTGCCGCACGAGACTTCAATAATAACTCCGTGACACATGGCTATCTAGAAAAAGAAGAAGACATGTGGCATGAAAAACATGTTAACAGCAAAAAAGAGATTAGGAAAAAAGCTCAAAATAATTTAACTATGCTGGGTAAAAAATGAAAATCATGTTAACAACAAAGAGAGAGTAAATAAAAAAAAACTCAAAATAATTTAACTATGCTATGCAAAAAACAGATTGCCAGGTAAAAAACAGATTAATTTTTTTACCATGACACTATTTATCAGGCATGGCTATCTAAAAAAAGAAGAAAACACGTGGCATGAAAAACATGTTAAGAAAAAAAAAGAGTAGGTAAAAAAAAAACTCAAAATAATTTAACTATGCTGGGTAAAAAATGAAAATCATGTTAACAACAAAGATAGAGTAAATAAAAAAAACTCAAAATAATTTAATTATGCTAAGTAAAAAACAGATTAATTTTTTTTACCGACACTGTTCATTGGCTAATAATGGGGGTGTTTGGGATTCCTTCTCAAAAAGGACTTATTAACTTATATAAGTCAAAAGTGAGAAGTTACAAATACTAACTTCTCAAAAACAACTTCTCAACACACAAAAATAACTTAAATAAGCTAATCCAAACACTATAAAAATAACTTATTATATTTTATAAGTCAATAAGTTATAAGTTGCTCAAGAATAAGCTAACCCAAACACCCCCAAAAATCATGATTAAAATCGTACCTCCCCAAAAAATAATGCTACGATGTCCTTCATGTCAATCTCTTTAAAATATCCTCCAGATACTGATGGCGTAGATGCAATCCTTGTATCAAATTCATTTACTAGACAACTTTGAAAAAAAGTCCAAATAATTCAAGATTCGGCTAATCACAAATTCGAAAAGAATTTCATAAAAAAATTAAGAATACACAATCGCCTTCAAGAGTCGGAAATATGAAATCCTAATCACAATTTTCATAAAAAATGAAGAATACACAATCGCCTAAAAATTATTCTCAATAGCTCTTTGAAAAGAAATCAAGAATCCGTGAAATCCTAATCGCCTAACAATTAGTCTAAACACAGCAATGAAAAGAAATCAAAAATCACTAAACCCTAAACGCATACCAACTTGTCTTTCTTATATTTCAACTCGGCGTACAATGCTTTTAGCGTATGATCTTGCAGGAGTCTCTGTTTATGAAATTGACGGTCTGCTACCAATAATGCATTTATTTTCACGGTTATCACTTCTACAACTTCATTCAGGGTATTAATCTGCAGTAGCGGATGTTGTTTATACAAATCTTCGTTGGAAGCCATTGTTGGACTGTTCGTTCGAGGAAGAGCGCGGGAAAATGATAACAGGTTGTAAAGACTGAAATTGTTGGGTTAGATTTTTTACTTTTTGGATACATTATATAGGTAGAAGATCAAATGAGAAAGGTTAATGTGAGAATCAATGGTTGAGATTAGGGGCAAGATTAATGGTTTAGATTAGGGGCAAGATTAATAGTTGAGATTGAATGGTTGAGATTAGGGACATGATTAATGATTGAGATTGAAAGTTATTTGATTTTTTGAATGAAATCTTTCTATACTAATAAATATTTTTTTTACACGTGTCACTGTTTTCTCACCTTATTTTTCTATTTATCTTTTATATTAAATAATAATAATTTTAAACAAAATTAGGATGATAAAGGCTTGTTTTTATTATGATCATATTAAATAATAATAACAATAATAACTTTAAACAAAAAATTAGATAAGAATATATACATTTGTTTTTATTATGAACATATCTATATACTACCTTATTAAGAGAACTAGTATTTCTACACTTTTGGTAATTTTGCATTGTGTACACATCTTCAAGCAACATGTACAAGAGAACCAAACTATTTTAGAGGGGCTAAACTTGTCCATTGCCCAAAAATTTAAGACACTTTAGGGGTATTTTTGTGATTTTGACACCTTTGTAACCTATAATGTTAAGGTGACATGTGAAAAGTCTAACTTAATTGATTAAATTTATTGTAATTTTCACAAATTAAAATGTATAATGTTAAGGTGACATGAAGAGTCCAACTTAATTGATTAAATTTAATGTTCAAAAGATGATTTAATAGATAGAGGGGTTATTGTATAAAAAGGTAAAAAACCTTTGGTTGATTTCAATTGGGTTTATCACACCAAATGTAACGAACTTCACCAAATTGCCAGTGTATATAATCCACTACTATACACTTTCAACCATTCTATGTAACAAACTTATTTCTTGTTGCCACTGTATGCAAGTATGTAAGTGACTTCATATGGCAGGTAAAATGGTGATGTGGTAACCATTATTTCAATGCTTGCTTACATTACATACATCGGTAACCAAACTAGAAAAGAAACCCCTCTTCACTATTATTAAAACCCACATCTAATACTAAATAATACCAAACATCTAAATTATCCTTAGAGGTCACCGGTTCGATCCCATGTGGTGGGGTTAGGCCGGTTCCTCCTTGGAGGTCACCGGTTCGATCCACGGCTGCGGCGTTATGGGGGGAGGACGTCCCAATGATGGATCGTTCCTACCGAGGCATGGTGCGGTCCTGAGGGCAACCCGGTTTTCATCCGGCTGTTACCCCAGCGAGTCTCTCGTGTGGGGGCAGTATGGTTTCCGGGCGAAGGTCAGTCAGAGCGGCAGCGGGGGCCCGATAGAACATCGCGTCTGCGAAAGCTGGGCTGACGGGTAACCGTCCTTGACGGGAACCCGGTGACCAATGATCCATGTACATATTGAAAGTCATCCTTCAAAAAAATCTAAATTATCCAATACCCATCTAACAATTAAGCCCAAAGCCCAAATATTTGTTCATTTGTGAGTCTGCTTGTGAGAAACAGAACAAATACGCAGCACACAACACTGCAGCGACATACATCAACAGCGACCAGCGCCACCCAGAGCTCTGGTGCGCCGCTTGCCGCCCCCTGCTTCGCCTTCATTAGTTCAGCCTCCATTTTCATCTCTCAAGCCCTCAACATTCATTTAATTTGGATTTCGATACCGGAGTGTGTGTCAATCGACGGTTGCAACCGGTTCATCTCATCCATCATAGGAAACAAAGGTATCCCATTTCCTACCCCTCTTATTTCACAATTGCACCTAATGTTCGTTGCTCATGGTTATTGAATCGCCTCCATGTTAAATACTGTTAGGGTTTTGTATACGTTTATGGTTTTAAAGTAGCATATATGACCGGATTGGTGTTTGTGGATTGCATTTTTGTAAATTTCATCGCTTCCCTTTCACTAGACTTCCGGCAACCTCCTTCGCCTCCGCCGCTTGCGTCAGCCGCTCTTGGAACCTCCTTTGCGAACGCCTCCTCTCTTGCCCGAAACTCGCCTCCGCTTGTTCCTTCAATCATTCTCTCAAGGTTACTTTTATTCAAACCCTAACTTTTACATTTATCACAGATTATACTCCAAATCATGTTATTAGACATTTGTATTGTATGCTCTAATTATGATTAGGCTGCTGTAAAAGAGGTAGTGAATTAAGTACTATCGGAGCCTATTCGTCTTCACTTTGCCATCGCTTCGATTGCTACTTTTTACGAACCGGACGTTTACGACGACGGCGTACGCTGTGGAAAAGGCTCGCGACCTCGTATGTTATTTCTACTTGAAAAATTATTATGAATAAGTTGCAGATTACTGAAGCACTAGGCACTCATGTTCCTGTCATTGTTAATTGTTCCTCGGGAACAATCGGAAGAGATGCAGTTTCATATGAATTTAAAGAGGTTTTGTTTTCTTTCTTATTTTGATAGCGCTTATAATTCTTTGGTGTTAAGAAAGTAACGAATCATATAATCTACAGAGTCAGCCTAATCTTGGAGAGGAGGGTGATTCAATATTGTTGATTGTTGGATTTCTACCGGGGCTGAAAGTCACAACAATCCCACTTCTAAAGCAAATTCAGGTAATAAATCTCATCTTCCTTTTTTTTAATGTATTGCTTTAGTTGTTTTGTTTAAACTTCCTTCTTTATAAGTTTGTGTATTCATGTATCAGGAACTAGAAGCTTTCATGATTGACTAATTCGTAACAGACATTAGGGAGTTCTCAACTTCTGTTTCAGGACGTAACTCCCCTGCCGCCATAATAATGTTCGTTGTATGTCTTTTATCATGTTATTTGTGCATATGTTATTAACAAGATCGTATTATTATTGCACTTCTGATGCTTACTGGAGTTTGTTTACAGAACCACTACAGTAGAGGCATGGTGGGTGTTGTGGAAAAGATGGGTTGGTATTGCTTTAGAATCACTCGGCTGTAGAACTTGATAGGGCAGGGGTGAAGTTTAAGCCTAACGAAGTTGTAGCATGGCCATTGGCCATGGAAGTGAATTTGTATAGGTGTTCATGTATTTTCTGGTTTTTATCTAAGCCTACTTTTAGAATGCCGACATTGCGTGTCAACCATTTCACTGAGTTGGTTTTAAGGAACCTCATTGCATAAGAGCAGTTATCTATGGTTCAGCCTTACGTTACATCATATGCCAGGGCCATGGATATGCTAATCGATACTCATGAGGACATTGCCAAGTTGGTGACATCAAAAGTTATTGTCAATCATTTAGGTTCAAACGAAGAGGCATCAAATATGATAAACAAAATATGCAAATAAGTTGTGTGGGGAAAGTTCTTTTACGGTAAAGAGTGGAAGAAGTTGGATAACCACTTCAATGGTTACTGGCCCAGAAAGATTGTTAAATTAAGCCGTACTTATTTCAGTAGTCCATGAAATATTATTGCCCTCTTCGCAGGAATTGTTCTTTTCGCTCTTGCTGTGGTTCAAACCATCTTTACAGTCAAGTCCACTGGAAATTAGCAAAGAGTACATCATTCTTATGTTGTTCTTACTCATCTAGAAAGTCATCTATTTATGTTCTATGATTATTAGTTTCAGTGTGACCATAAACTATGTCAATGTCACTTAATTAACTTTACGAATAAATTTGTTTTGAATTTCGTTAGTTCTGAACTTCCATTGAAAAAGTTCTCAAAGACTTTGATACATATAGATAGTGTGAGTTTCAATGGGAATCTCAAAAAAGGGGAATAGACGATTAACACACCATAATTACTTTTTCTTTCTAACTTATGAGATCATGGTCAAACCTCATCTTTCCATCACGTCCTAAGGCCACAGGGGGCACCTCGTTATATAACGAGTGATAGAAAGATTAACGCGTGGAACATCAAAAATCCCACCCCCACCTCCAAGTATAACGCGTTATATATTAACGAAAGCCCGATTTCGTTATTTTTACAACGCCGTGATGTTTTTTTTTTTTTGTGAGTGTAATTGTTGGTTGGGGGGAATGTGTTGGATGTGGTGGTGAGTGATGACCACCCCCACTAAAAAAGGTTGTGAGTGATGGAAAAATGGTTGCTGACATGGCGGAACATGATTGGATATTGTGAGTGATGAAATTTTATCAATAGTGACCACCCCCCCTCCCCTAATGTATATCAAACAAACACCACTATCACGCGTGATACACCCACTTGCGGCGGTTTACCACGTTATCACACCCGTGATGGTGGTGTATCATGGCAGCACCCTGACCTCCTTAAACGCTTAGTACCCAACCTTGTTACTTTTCACAAACTTAAGGACCAACCATGAAATTAACTCTAAAAAAATCCATATATTGGGTTGAACACAACATAATGTAGTATGTTAATACATATAGTCATTGATATATGTTTTTAAAAAATAACTTTAACATATTAGTTATAAATTCTCTTTACGTTCATTTTCAATGTTTTTTTTTCAACTGAGTATTAGTTATTTTTATGTGACTGAAAAATGTTAATTCAAGTAAAATGTATTTAGTTTTCTTAAATATCCATTTTGCAAAGTTAAGATGACTAAAATTGTAATATTATGAATATATAAATACATATAAAAGTTTAGAACTAAAGTTGGTTAATGTATAATAAGTATTCATAATTAATTTGTTTTCCTTTCTCTGTTGATCTGGTATTGAAGAAACACTGAACTAATTATGGAATTAATCAGTTTGGTTTATGTTCCTATCATAGTGGTTAATCCTCTTATGGCTTTCTGAGCTCCTTAATGACTGGGTAATCCTGCAAAACAGAACACCGTTACTCGATAAGAGGGGAATATGGGGGTTTCCCTCTTAACCGGGCTCCGGCGTGAGAATAAGCTACCGTTTTGAGGAGATAAGTGTGTATTAAGAGTGAGAGTAGAGGGAGTATAATGTTTAACCTGTGGACTGAGGTCTCTATTTATAGCCGGAGAGGTGCAAGAGGATGTGGGCTGATGGGCCTTGGGCCGGAAGGCGACAACTTAGTGGATATGCTCCTTGTCTCACTGGTGTCGACCGTTAGTGGCTTCCAGGAGTTTCTTGGTGCTGGCGCACCGTGATTGGAGCCACGTGTCATGGCTGTCGGCCTGGCCGCCCTTCTGCCATCAGCAGGTAAGTGGAGATCGTGGGGTAGGTGTCTCTGCCCTGTGATTGGTGCCACGTAGGCGTCCTTAAGTACTTTCTGTCTCCTGCATGTCAGACGATCGTGGAGCACGATTGAGCAGGACTAGAAGGACGCTGATTGGCCTTTTCATTCTGCCACTTGTACCTGGTGTACTATCTGAAACAGCCTTGCGCCGTAGTCACGCGTGATTCTTGCTGAACATGTAACTACCCCGCGCAGGGTATGGGTTACTGAATGTTCTTTCGGAATGCTAAGTGTTGAAAGTGGAGCTTCCTATTGCTCAGACCTCGCGTCGGATCAAAGAATGGTGAAGTTGCCCGGTGAGGTTGGCAATAAGCAATGTTTTGAATAAGGAGTATGGTCCTTCGCGCGACCTGAATAAAGGTTTGCGCGACTTTTTTGGGACCATACCCCTTCAAGTCCCCCCAGTCCAGTGCTGCACCATGCGCGAGGCAAGTGGTTGGAGCTCTGGACTTAGAAAAAGAAAATTACAGAAAATGCATGTTTGTTGATTGGTAGGCGCGCGTGTGCAAATGTTTTGACAGTTGTTACGGCGCGGCTAAATATCTGGTAGCTGATGATTCTTTGTTTTTGTGTTGATAGCGCGCGGATGCCTTGGGGAACCATGCATATTGCGCGACCTGGGTAACTTCTGCATTAAGTTTTTGGAAATTTGGGCGGGAAAATCCTAGAAATTTGAATTCTGACGGTTTGTTGAGGATTTTCGCTGATGGTGACGTTTGAGTTGACCACTTACACGGCTGTCATCAAGTTGTCTCTGACGGTTGTCCTTTCCATCAGGAGAGTGAGGTCCACGCGCGCGTGGTAACCGTCACTCCGGGATTCTCGCCCTACGTGGCATCTTCTGATTTGTCACGCGCGCGGCGATCTCTGCACGTTTACCCATCGCATTAAATGCGATGGGTATATATATCCGATGAGATGGGGGAGGAAATCACTTTTTCCTCTTCTGCTGTCGTCTTTCTTTTCCTCCTGCTTTCGAGCTCTTTGAATCTTCAAATCACAGAAGAACACGATAGCAGATCTTCAAGATTCTATACATCTTCACAACTTCTTTCGGAACTTTCGGAGTTTAAACTCATATTCATGGCTGAAGAACATCATGAAGACAATCCCGGTGAAGAAGGTCCTGTTCCCGTCCTCAAGTGGGATCTAGGGCTGTTCGAGCAGATTGTTCGGAGTTTCCGGTTCCCACCAGAATGGGATGCCAGGTATCCCGGTCAGAATCAGACGGCCGCTGATGCACCGCCGGGGTACATCACGTTATTTGAAGATTTCTTTCATCAGGGCAACTTCCGGTTGCCGGCGACGAATTTTATGGCCCATATTCTTCAGTTTTATGGGTTTCATATCTCGCAGATGAGTCCCCCTGGGATGGTTAGGGTTTGACACTTCGAATTCCTCTGCCGATCTCATGGTGTTGACCCAACAGTAGGGAGGTTTAGGGTTTTCTACCAACTTATCAGGAATCTGGGCTTTTACTCATTCGCCAGTCAAGGGGCCGCGAAGAAGATACTCTTGAACCCTCCTAAGAGTTTCCATGACTGGAAACCAAAGTTCATTTTCATTCACGAGGAGGTGATACCGATTGCCATGACCTTCCGCCCATGGTCCGAACCGATCGCGAAGGAGGATTTGGCGATTCCCAAGACGGAAAACTGGTATGTGAAGCTTACTGCTACTCCAAACCGAGTGTTTGGTGAAAACGTCCTGGTCGCGGCGCAGATGAGTGACCAATGGCCGCATGATAGCGAAGAGGTGCCGGTTTTGAAGCTTGAGGATAAAGGTTAGTTGCTTCTTTAATTTTCTGCTTACTTTCGCATCGCTCAACTGTTTAATTTTGAATGCAGAGGTACAACTCTACCAAGCTGCCTTCCCCACTTTTGGTGGATCTATGGGCGTGCGCCCGTTGAGGTCGGGGGAGCAGTATTGGTATGATAGGATCAAGCCGTGCTTCATGTATCCAGTTCCTGGGGCTTTCACCGATCCACCTACTGCAACCGAAGGTGCGCATATACCTAAACCTCGTCCCTTGCGCGTATTGACTTCTGCTGGGAAAGAGATTGTCTATATTTCCAGCGAGGAGTCTATGGGATCATCAAATGGGGAGCTAAGTTCGTGGTCTAACATCTTTGCAGGTGTGTTGCGCAACCTGGGGATTGAGCCGGAAGAGAAGAAGAAGAAAGCCCCTAAACGAAAGAAGGTGATCAATCTTGAAGCTGAGGTGACCAGCAAGAAAGGTGGGAGTACCCGCGCCACTACTGATGCTGCTGACAAAGGTACACTACGCTTTCGCCAGAGTAACTTGGAAGTTTACGTTATTATCAGTGATTCACTGGAAGGTTTGTCGCGTATAGGCGAGAATAAGTCAGGAGGAGCTGGTTCGAAGAGCTCAGGGAGCGCGGGTTCTCGCAACCCAGATGCTGGGGCGACTCCGTCCTCTGTTGCGCATGATGAAGAGGAAGAGGATGAAGAGGAGGGGGAGGCTGCTGCAAAGTTAATCAGCAGGAAAAGAAGTAGAAGTGAGACCACAGCTGGTGTGTCTACTGCGCCGAAGGCTGGAGGCGTTCTCTTGATTGGGAAGCAGAGCAACTTGCGCTCCCTTTACAGATTTTCTCCTGGTTAGTTTTCCTTAGCTTCTTAGCTTCTTGTTGCTTCCTCTTTTTTTTAACACTTAGCTTCTGCAGAGGCCAAGAAGAAGACCCAAGAGTCGCGTTTACGGAGCCCTCAGAGCCGGCGCAGAAAAGGCCCAAGGTTACTATCAAACATTTCAAGACTGCTGGAGTAGAGTCTGAGAAGGATAAACAGGCTGCTGAGGGGGAGAAGGCAAAAGCTGATGAGGAAGAGAAGAGGAAGAAGGCTGCGGAAGAGAAGAAAAAGAAAGCTGAGGATGAGAAGAGGACGAGAGCTGCTGAAAGAGAGAAGGAGAGAGAGAGAAATAAGGAAAAGGAGAAGGAAAAAACGGCTGCCGACAAGCCTGTCGGAGGTGAGCCGAAGGATACCGGGGCCGCTGCTACAATCGCGCATGATAAAACGCAGGGTCCGGAGGTCGTCCATATTACGGGGCTTGACCAGCCCCTTCATGAGAAGGAGAAAAGGAAGGAGACTACCCGGGGTAAGGGACCAGAGGTCATTGAGCCGACCAAGCCTGCTGGTGGATTGGCTACTGCTGCAGGTGGCGCAGGTGCTGGTGGTGCTGGAGGGTTTGTGCCTCAATATCCCATCGGTCCTAAGGATACTTTGGGATATCTTTATTATAAGACTTATACTGAGGAGGCGCGTGGTGATGCTCCACATCAAGCTCCCTGGGGTCTGAAGCAGAAGGATACATTTATGGACTTCGCGTCCTGTCGTGATTGGTTCTTAAATTCTTTCCCTCCTGGTGAAGTTAACCGACAAAGGGCGCGAAGCCATGATGGGTTGTACCAGGCGTACGTTGTTGGAGAGGCCAACGCTCGCTCCGCCAATCACCAGATCGTGCGAGAATGGCGCACCATGATCAAGGAGAGAGCGGAATGGGAAAAGTATCGTGAGCGCCTGTTGAAGCAGGTTAAAGATTATGAGAAGGCTAAGGCTGCTCTTGTTGAAGAGAAAACCAAGTTTGAATCTGATAGGAAATCAGAAGAGTGGGGTCGTGAAGGCCTTAAGGGCAAGCTTCGCGCCGCTGAGGATCTGCTCGCAAAGGAGAAAGCCGAATGGAAGATGATTTGTGAGAAGGATAATTAGCGCATGTATGCGGCTCGCTCAAAGATCACTGATCTTGAGAGTAAGGTCGCTGAGCTGACCGGGAAGGTTGAGGATGCGCAAGCTGCTAAGGATCAAGCTGAGGTGCGTAAAGCGTTATCCTTTTTTGTTCATGTTTTCTGCTTGTAAAATTATCTAAGTCTTTTATCCTTTTCAGGCTGAGCTTAAGGCGCAAGTATCCAGTAAGGATAAAGATCTGGCTGCCAAGGACGTTGAAATCGCAGAGTTGAAGCGTCGCCTGCAAGAGCAGGTTGACAAAAGTGAGTCCTTGGAGATCGATCTTGAGGCCGAAAGGTCGAAGGCTGCTTCTGCTGAGGAAGCCAGGCAAAAGGCCAAGGAGGCGCGTGCCATAAGTTCGTCTGCCCTGAATGTGGCGCAAAATAACTATGCTGAGGTCCAGGGTATTGTTGACACTGTGACAACCCTCAAAATTACAGGTACTGTACAGGTAATTAATTTTAATTACGTGCTTAATGACTGTGCTTGATTACAACTGACAATTTAAACTGCTCTATGATTTTTATATCGTACATACACATGCATCATATTTTATACAGTCACTCCATTTATTACACACAAGCTTTAGTGATAAATTTGATGCACAAAACACAGTTAGCACAGTGAACGGATAATTCAGAAACATGCTGACAATGCTAACACATAGACAAACAATAGGTTGAGGGACCTATTCGACATTCTTTAAAACTTGCTTGAAATTATCACTTTTAATTTCGAGGACTAAAACTGTCATTTTAGAAAGTACAAAAGTCCGGGGACTAAAAAGTCATTTTTCAAATCTTGTAAGTTCGGGTTAAAAATGTAAATATTGAAATAAAAGTATAGGGTCCTATTAGTCATTTCCTTAAACTTGAACTTTAGGGACTAATATTGTCATTTTCTAAACTGATTTAACTGGAAATCCTAACTGGGTTAGCCTAGTATATAAGGAGTTCTATTATAAAGGACTAACCTAGTTAGTTCACTCAGTTAACTACTACAGGGACAGATTTTGTAAGTTCTGAAAGCACAGGGACCTAAGTGTAAATTTCAATTAAATCGGTTAAAAAGGGGGTCTCCTGGGTGAGAACCGGCCCTTGTGAGATTCGAACCCGCGACCTTTCGGTTGTAACACGAACGACTTAACCAGTTTATCCTCTGTCCAGAGCTGATAATACTTGGAACTTTAATTCTTATATACTATTATTGGAATATAATAATATTAGTAATTAAATATTAATTCTGAATTTAAAAAGGTTTTTTTTAAAAACCTTAAAGAACCGGCCACACACGGGACTCGAACCCGCGCCTCTCCCAAACCAAAAAACGCGCAGAAACCAGCTGGTATGTGTTAGATATTAGGATAGATTATATATATATATATATTAGTTAAAAATCATGCTGAATTATATACCCAGCATACCTGCTCGCGGATCCGACCGGAATCAACCAAAAATCCACCAAAACGAATTTTAAACACTTCTTTTGAGTTGTCCCACTGATCTATATGATCTACAACCCATACCCAACTAGTTTTAATCATTCAATCGACAAATTTTAGTGCCTTGTGGCTATAATTGAACTTTTTATTTAAAAATATAAAGTGGATTAAAAACACTAGGATATGTCGGATCTGTGATCAAATTAAGACTCTATATAAGTTCCTGAGATTCACACGAACATCCCACACCCTTCACATCTTTCTGAAACATCGAAATCACTCGGAAATCAAGCCTGCAAATCTCGCCGGAGTCAAGCTCGCCGGAATTTAGTCGATACGTCGTTCCAGACGTAACCGGAGCAATTTTATTCGTCTAATCGGTTAGTTCATGTTATTACAATGTTCCTGTCAATTTAATTTGAATATGATCCTAGTTTGAATCGAAATCGGAGCTGTTTGACTTCTGTTGACCGATGAATTGGGGAAGATGATAAATAGTGATTTTGTATTATTTTCTTTTATTTAACAATTGTTCAATAATTCATAATAAATCGAGACTAACAAGTTAAAGTCCGAAAATTTTAACATGTATACTTTAATTACTGATTCAATTATTAAAAATATTATGTTAGTCAAAATGTTTATAAAACTATTTTTTATAAATTAAAAATAGTTTAAATTTTTACAAAATTATAATAATTCGAATTTAATGAATTAATTATTGAAATTTTTATAGTAATTATTTTACATGTTGGACTCTACAAAAATAATATTGTTACCGATATTTTATGTAAATTTGATATTTATATAAGTAAATCAGTATTTACACTTAATTATATAGTTTAATTTAATGTAATTAGATTATATAACTATATAATTTTGATCCAAAATTATTTTTATGACAAAATATGCATTATTCTGAGTTTATATAAAATAAGAATCTGAATTTTTATATAAACTTATTAATGGTTATTTTAACCATTTTAATTCATTTTAATCATTTAAAATGATTCCAAGGCCATAATAATTATTTTAAATCTGTAATACTAAAGTTCAATAATTAAAAATGTTATTTTTAATTATTCAGATTTAATATAATTATTTTGATAATTAATCATATAATTATCATATGTATTCTTTTAAACAAAATATTTATTATTTATTAAATAATAAATATTTCAACCATATAAATTAATTTATAAATTTTTATAAATTAATTATATCACTTGTACAATATTTTGCGTATAATCATTATATTTAATTATGTTATTTAATTATACCAGTTAAATATATTTGATTTATTACAAATGTTTGTATTAAATCATTTGTACAATTTTGTAATTTTATTATTTATGATAAATAAATATTTTTCATAAATAATTCTGTTACCTCATATTCACTTTCCGAGTTCTCTATTAGGTTATCCTAACCACATAAGTACCATTTAAACAAAACACTACCGAATCCTATAGATTTAGGATTTCCAATTATCCAATTAAAACATTATTGTTGATACATATTCCATATTATTGCATGTTCAATCAATTAGAGTGACGTGGAATCTTATTTCCAAGAACTCTCACATTTGCATACTCGTTAGGACTTACTCGTAATCAAGGTGAGTTCATGTCCCCCTTTTCTCTTAACTGTTTTCAGTTTTATACTTCGGGGGTGGAATACATGTTACAAATATTACAATGTTTACAAATGGTATAAAATACAAGAAGCACTCTTGGTGAGAACGAGTACCAAGTATGTTACAACTATTACAGACATTACTATACATGGTATGGTTAGCTTAAGGAGGGTTTACTAACTAGACTGTGAAAGGTGGGCACAACACTTAAAGCCATTAATCCTCGTCATAGGACCGAGGGACATGAGTGATAGATCTATTTGGGTGTAGCGAGCCCACACCCGTGAGGTCAGGGTGACCCATAGAGGTGACTATGTCTTCCAGCCGGAAGCCCGGTACAAATTTGCTAGGTTTGAGTTTTCCTGCACCTTGTCACACTTACCAGTGGCTTTGCAACCCATTGGTGACTTATTTTATTTCCTTATTGCTACATACCAGGGACATTTATACATACAAGACATATTACAAAGGTTTATACTCACAGACTTACACATGAACTCACTCAACCTTTTGTTGATTTTTCAAACTACATGTATTTCAGGGAACTAGCAGGATCTGGCAGGGTATGCATGTGTCTAGCTGCGTTGGATAAATAGATGTCATCCAAAGTTGTGAAGTTTGAGAAGTGTAACCTATTCCTGGACGGGTTACATATCTCTAAACCTCGTCTTATTTAAAGTCTTTTGGTGTCCTATGAAAATGTTTTAAATAATTTGTGGTTTGTAACTTATTTCAAATGTCGATGTTTCTAAACAATGATATTGTGGTATTTTCTCACTATTTTTAATGGATGAACATCTCGTATTTTTATCATATAGCATTGTTGTAATTGTTGCTATGGTATTAAGAAGTTACACCAAATAAACCCACGCTTCCGCAAAAGCCAGGGTGTGACAGCTTGGTATCAGAGCCTCGATCATAGCGAACTAGGATTCATTCTCGAGTCTAGACTATGATCACTAGGGCTCTCACGAAAATGTTTTCAAACCTTTTTTTTACAATTGCATACACTAAACGTCCAGATCCAGGGCACAAACATTTTTACAAACAAAAGGCACAAATACACATTTCCAAAAATTTGTATTTCAGTCTTAGAGACTGAGGGAGTACAACCTTAGAGGCTGGGGAGGTTCAGTCTTAGAGACTGAGGGATTCAATCTTAGAGATTGGGGATGTTTAGTCTTAGAGACTGGGAGGTTTGGTCTTAGAGGCCAGGGAGCTAGTTTGAGAAACTAGGGAGTTAGTCTTATAGACTGGGTGGGATAATCTTGGGAAGACTAGGATGATTACTTACTTACATTGATCGTGACTTACATGCATTGTTGGATTATTTTATGCTATGACATGGGATGTTATGAGTTATTGTGTTATTACATACACATATTACTTACTTACTATACTTACTATGACACTGGTGCCGACTATAGTTTTATATCGCTAGAATCTAAGAAAATACTTAGGTTAACTACTAGTAAGTTAGACATTCCGTACTCAATTGAACTGGCTAATGGGAAGCTAGTGGAAACGAATGAAGTCATCAGAGGATGCGTGATAAAGCTGGGAGAAAACGAGCTTACATTAGACTTACTGCCAGTCAAGCTTCGATGTGGTAGTAGGGATGGATTGGTTGTCAAGCAACAGAGCCATGGTTATAGGGATTTAGGTTATTAGAAATTACTCTTGACCTAGACTATAACTTACCTAGGACACTTTCCATTAGTAACTCTTCCGTTATCTTTGCCTTGTCTTCATCTATATTCTCATCTTTTGTAACCAATGCCTCGTTACTACAGATCTTATCTTTAGATTTTACAAATGCTCATCACCTATCCTTAGGTGATTATTTTCAAAACCTCTTCTGATTTTTAAATTCTCATCAAAGTCTTGGGCTCTAATAACGAACTCGTGCAATCTGGAAGGGTGGATGCCTGTATTCTGAGTTTTCTGTCTAGGCAAGCACTTCGTATAAATCTCATCAGACGCGAGACCAGTTGTGCTTACCTGGGAATTCTTGGGATGAGTATCCACTTATAGGCTAAAGCATGACTTCACCAAATTTATTCGTGGAATAAATGATATTCATCTTGTTACGTGATCCTCATTGATTTTATGAAACTACATTACCCCATTATGAAATCACTATAATCTTTCTTTCAGAAAATACCTCCATGAAGAGACACATGTTTGCCTACCTGAGAACTACCGATGAGAGTACAGTATGCCTATCGACTCAAGGCATGTTACCCTAATTCAAAAGAATTTTTTTTTCTTCTCTCCGTTTCAGAACAATCCAAGCTCTAATCAACCTACTTTGTACTATTATCAATTTATTATGATACGATTCCCTCCTTTTCAAAGTTTCAAAATTTTCTCGAGACCATACCTGTCAGATTCAAATTTTCAAACTAGCTGCAGAACGTAGCATGGAAGCACTAACCGATCACATGGTGTAATCCGGAATCTCCTTATCTATATAAGAAATTCACTACACGAGCTAATCTACACAAGAACTACAAACTTCTGATATAATTCAACATATACCCAAACCTTTCTTAGTTCAACAAAACCCCATATCCAAATGGTAAATCTCCCAACAGCATATGCTGAATCTTCAAATGCAGCAAAATTAATCCTTTCCTTCAGTTTACTACTTTACACTATCAAGAGAGGTATCAAAAACTCAAGTATAAAGAAGTTCTTGCTATTAGCAGTATTGATTGGCAACGAATAGGAATGTTTGATTTCAGTGGTTTGCTGGCAAGATCACTACAACCTAATACACCTTGGCGCCGTTTCTTCGACATCCTAGAACCATCATATGATGAACTAGTGTATGAGTTCTCGTCCACTTTCTATTACAAATCCAATGAAAATCTTACCAATGAATCCATTCATTTTCAACTTTGTGGGCAACTTCATACTATGTCATTAACAGAATTCGCAGTTCATCTGGGCATATATACAGATGAAGAAGTCAAACAACCCATTTTTACGGAGGCATCAACATCTGGTTCCTCCGTGAATATGGTAAATTATTGGCAATACCATTCATTAAAAGAATGGTGTATCAACAATAATTCTACAAGCTTCATAGACCCTTGTTATCAATATATGCACCGTGTTTTAGCCCACACTATCACGGGGCGCAAACATAATCTACACAGGGTTAAAACAATCGAACTTTTCTATTTGTATAGTATTTTTGAGCAAGTTCCCTGTAATATTGCCCACGAACTTGCTGAATATTTTTCTAGTCAACATTCAAATCCTCTGAGAAGTCTCATGGGAGGGTCTTACATTACAAAAATAGCACAATCATTAGGTGTCTTAAGTGATCAGATTATCCAGGGATTATCTCCACCAAAGGCACCTGGGATTGTAAATCCTTACACCATGAGGCTAACCTCTGTTCATATTGGTACACTAACACAATCATCACAGTTGGAGGGAGCTCCAGTTATCTTAGAGAATACCTTCCCACAAAATTTACAACAATCATTTTTGCAGTTTCCTCAACCGTCTTTTTATCGGTTTGATATGCAACCACTGCTGCCATACATACAAGAACCTATTACAACTAACTTACCCCAACCTTTAATACCGAACGTCTTACCAAGCTTCCCACCGTTACTTTTCGAGGAAAATTCAATGATGCAAGGAACTTGGTTTGATGAAAACATGATGACTCAAGATCAGTTAGCCTCAGAACCCTTTTTGCAAGCACCATTAATGCCACATTCTTTCCAATCACTGTTGAACGAAGTAGAACAACTGCCACCAACTGATATGGCAGGCCCAAGTACGATGCCTCAAATGAATCTACCTCCAGATTCATTGGGAGACGAAGTGACTAGGTTAAACAATCAAGTTCAAAATTTATCTCAACAAATAAGATGGTTGGCAGAAAGAAATCAAAGGTTGGAAAGCATGCTGATACAAATAACTAATCATATGCAACTGCCTCTACCACTTCCACCACCTTATAATCCTGAATTTGATCCATTACATAATTTATTTCAAATGTAAATTTGTTCAATAGATTGTCAAACAAACAATGCTATCATTGCTAATGTGAAATACTTTTTGATTAAGTTGATGTTATGTTATATTGATGCTTGTTTGATTTAAACAATACCTCAATTTTATTTGTTTCCTCACTTAACTAGAAGTGCTATGTGGACCATGCAACGAAACGCGTAATTTTGGGTGCACACTTAATTACGGGATTCGATGCATGAGAATCATAGTAAGCCTTGTTAAGTAAGGTGGCATATAAAAACATTACGTGGTTATGTGATTATCCGTTATTTGCTCATTTGTACACACGATTGTTTGCATAATGTTTACATTACAAATCCAGCATAACATAGTGCCATACAAAATAATTTCTATACAATGATAATTTCCTCAAAATTATCAGCACCAAACAATGACTTGCTTATATTTTTAATCATTACAATTTCATTCTACGATCTCTTTCGAATAAATTTCGGGACGAAATTTTTTTAACGGGGGAAGAATGTGACAACCCTCAAAATTACAGGTACTGTACAAGTAATTAATTTTAATTACGTGCTTAATGACTGTGCTTGATTACAACTGACAATTTAAACTGCTCTATGATTTTTATATCGTACATACACATGCATCATATTTTATACAGTCACTCCATTTATTACACACAAGCTTTAGTGATAAATTTGATGCACAAAACACAGTTAGCACAGTGAACGGATAATTCAGAAACATGCTGACAATGCTAACACATAGACAAACAATAGGTTGAGGGACCTATTCGACATTCTTTAAAACTTGCTTGAAATTATCACTTTTAATTTCGAGGACTAAAACTGTCATTTTAGAAAGTACAAAAGTCCGGGGACTAAAAAGTCATTTTTCAAATCTTGTAAGTTAGGGTTAAAAATGTAAATATTGAAATAAAAGTATAGGGTCCTATTAGTCATTTCCTTAAACTTGAACTTTAGGGACTAATATTGTCATTTTCTAAACTGATTTAACTGGAAATCCTATCTGGGTTAGCCTAGTATATAAGGAGTTCTATTATAAAGGACTAACCTAGTTAGTTCACTCAGTTAACTACTACAGGGACTGATTTTGTAAGTTCTGAAAGCACAGGGACCTAAGTGTAAATTTCAATTAAATCGGTTAAAAAGGGAGTCTCCTGAGTGAGAACCGGGCCTTGTGAGATTCGAACCCGCGACCTTTCGGTTGTAACACGAACGACTTAACCAGTTTATCCTCTGTCCAGAGCTGATAATACTTGGAACTTTAATTCTTATATACTATTATTGGAATATAATAATATTAGTAATTAAATATTAATTCTGAATTTAAAAAGGTTTTTTTTAAAAACCTTAAAGAACCGGCCACACACGGGACTCGAACCCGCGCCTCTCCCAAACCAAAAAACGCGCAGAAACCAGTTGGTCTACCAGCTGGTATTTGTTAGATATTAGGATATATTATATATATATATATATATATTAGTTAAAAATCATGCTGAATTATATACCCAGCATACCTGCTCGCGGATCCGACCGGAATCAACCAAAAATCCACCAAAACGAATTTTAAACACTTCTTTTGAGTTGTCCCACTGATGTATATGATCTACAACTGTCACACCCCGACCGCGTAAAACAACAAATCGCGGCGGAAACATCGGGGCGTGTTGCAACAGAATTAATTGTTTCATAACCATGGCATACAAAGTTGTATTTTATTTATAAACAAAGGTGTTACATTGTTTCAAACAGGAAATTAAAGAGTTCAGAACATAATTAAACATAGTCTATCTTCTTTTAAAGTCTCTAAGGCACAGGTCCGCCCTAGTATCATGATCAACATCCTACGGAAAAGCTCCTGAAAACACATGTGAAAATAGGTACGTCAGCATAAAAATGCCTGTGAGATACATAGGTTTGTGAAAATAGGATTCATGACTTATGTTTAAGAAAAATGTTTAGTCATGAACCTTGTAATTTGCTTTGTCTTGTAAATCATTTGAAAACAATAAGATCAGATGATATGTATAAGTAAATGTCAGGTTAAATAAATAACCATGTAAAAATGTATTTGTATAAGATAGGTTGTTTGTAAATCAATGTCTTGTGAAAAGTATGTTATTTGTATAAAATGTTCTATGTCTCAAACTGAAATGATTCAAATAACGTTACGACATATAATACCATACAAACACTTATATATAGGAAGTACCAGCGGCGTATCCACCATGCTTGTATCATATTACACACGCATCGTTACTTAATCACTTAATCAAACCAAACCAACCAATGTAAAAAGTCTATGTTTAAACCAATTGTCAATTGTATTGAATAATATGTCAAATGTAAATCATGTCAAATGTCTATGTCAAATATCCATGTCAAATGTCTATGTCAAAATGTCATGTATGGCAAGTGAAATGTCTCAAACTAAACCATATGTACAAAAACAAAGTATTGAAGTAAAACTTAGTTTAAATCAAAGCTATGTTTTGTGTAAATGCATGCAACTATTTAATATGAACATTTATGTGGTATTGTGAATATGCATACATCCAAGCCTGGCGACTGTGGTGATAAACCCTTTAAACAAATTAAAGGTCTATCTGTCTTAATGTCAACGAATTCGGTCATTCCTTTCTGTCCCCTTACCCTGGGATGTCCGGAACGGGAGTTGTCAATTCCTATGGTACCACTACCTACTAACGAACGGCATGATCGGTGTTAATGAATGTATTGTCCCATGTAAACAAACCAAATGTCATACCAATATGTAAGCATGTGAAAACAATGCACTAAGTATGTAATCAAATGAACATACATAGCGTGAAATGTCATGTAAAACGATGTACTAAGTAATGCACACAATGGGCACACCTAGCATGAAATGTAATGTAAAACAATGTACTAAGTAATGCACACAATGGGCATACCTAGCATAAAATGTAATGTAAAACAATGTACTAAGTAATGCACACAATGGGCATACCTAGCATAAAATGTAATGTAAAACAATGTACTAAGTAATGCACACAATGGGCACACCTAGCATGAAATGTAATGTAAAACAATGTACTAAGTAATGCACACAATGGGCACACCTAGCATGAAATGTAATGTAAAACAATGTACTAAGTAATGCACACAATGGGCACACCTAGCATAAGATGAAATGAAATCATGTACTATTATGTACTAACGAACATAGCATGTATATGATGTGAAAACAGGAAAGCTTGAAAGTAACAAGTAGGCACATGTGTTACACCCCAAAACAGTTTGGAAAACAGTAAAAGAGGGGTCTATGTACTCACTTGAGATTGCTCAGATGTCTAAAGATAATCACCAAGTAATGCTATAGATCTCGGAATCAAACGACACCTAATATAGGTAACTATGTTAATAACCGGACCTTAATCGGATGATTGGATAGAATGAGGTTTCGTAAACCAAACGAGTGTAGAGACTCGTGTGATATGGTTTAACAAAGCCTACATACTAAATGAAACTTAACCTAATTGTTTACGACCCATTACGACCCGTTTAGGAAGCTTATGCTACTTTAACGTGTCGTGCGCGTGAAACGCGTTCGGACCGCCTAACTAGTCCCATGACAGGTATTATATGCCTAAACATGTTACATAATCAGTTACATGACAAAAGTTTAGGTTACATATGCTAAATTACCAATTATGTATGAAAAGGGTATTCTGGTAATTTACCTAAGGCATATAAACTACCTATCATACAACTACTTAAACGATGTGACCATAGGGTATAACCTCGGAAGGTTATTCCCTACCTACTATGGTCACCTAATGTGTTTGGTCGGATCCTAATGATCGACCAAATGGGTCGGGTTCGAAGGTATAGGCGATTTATTAGATCGCCTACCCTACGACCCTAGACAACGTGGTAATCAGTGGGCATAGTCCCAAAGGACTATGACCAACGTGATTACACTCACGTTGCGAAGTTCAAACGAACTTCGCATTGACCATTACTGGTCAACGCTGAAAGTCAAACAAAGTTTGACTTTCTGACTCGAAAAGCAGTAAAAATAAGGAAAAGAACGAAAGAATACTTACGAAGGGTCCCCGAATGCTAAACTCGATTCGAAAATCTCAGGTATGAAACTAATGTTTCAACTTAGAGTTTCTCAAATCAAATTTCTAGTGATTATGAACAAAGGGGGGTGGGGTATTTATAGTTTTCGGTGAACCGTTGAGATCGTTTCTTGGAAAAGGGGAAAAGATCTAGCCCGTACACTTGTTGAAAGGTTATGGAAGCTAAATTCCATCCTTATCTAGTGACTAAGCAAGTTAGAACATGTGGTGGTGGATCAAACATGTGCAACTTGTGATTAATTACACTTAATCTGGTCAGAAGGTGGGAAGCGGCCCGCTTTAGGATCAGCCAAACACAATGCGGGCCGCCTGAGCATGTCAGATCAGAAACAACTTTCAAAAATGACAGTTTAGGTCCCTGCATGTGTTTAAGGCCATTTCCGACACTTCTAAGGCCCGTAAAGCCAAGTTTAAGGCCCTAAAATGTTGCCTAAACATTGTGGACATGAAACATGTTCAAAAATATGTCGGATGATGGTTCGTTTGGTCGTACGAACGCGATGTTCGCTTAATTACGACGGAATGCGCATAAGCGCGAAAAACGATCCAAATGACGCAACGAATGGATTTTTCTTAAGGCGAACACTAAAATATAATGTAGTCATGCTTTCATAAATTTTTGGATGTCCGGATGTATTCAGAACGTAAGTTATGCGCGAAAATGCAAACTTGTGCACTTTTTGACACTTTTAGTCCCTGAATGACCCAAAAGTTTATTTTAGCACACCGAACCCCTCAAAGCCTATTTCTAAGCTATGTAAAGGATATTTAAGGTGTGTTTAACTTATGGTTATGTTCCAGAATGTTCGTTACAGTTCAAATTGACATACTTTCACAGTTTGTCATATTTAGTCCCTGTAAGCGAATTAACTTGTTTTTGCCATACCAAAGCCTTCAAAACTTATTTCTAAGTTATGTAAAGGTTATTTAAGGTATGTTGAGTATATGTTGATGTTCCGGAGTATTTCTCGCATTAAACTGAGTACGTTTACGCACTAGTTTGCGTATAACTCTCCAGAAAGCGATGTAGAGTTTGAAATTACATAAAAGTCAAAACATGAAAAATGTAAAACATAACAAAACAAACATTGTGATCAAATAACATTGATTTATTGATAATAGAACTGTTCATAGTGATTACAAGCACAGTTGTTACAGTCTCCCCTACTTGTGGAAATTTCGTCCCGAAATTTATTTAGAGGAAACTCGTGGAAAAAGATGTGGATATTTCGCCTTCATTTGATCTTCGCGTTCCCAAGTAAACTCAGGTCCACGTTTAGCTTCCCAGCGAACTTTGACCAAAGGAATGCGCTTGCGTTTAAGCCACTTGACTTCACGTTCCATGATTTCCACTGGTTTCTCAACAAATTTCAGTGTTTTGCCAACACGAATTTCGTCAAGCGGTATGGAGAAGTTCTCATCAGCTGTACACTTCTTGAGATTGGACACGTGAAAAGTTGGATGAACATTTCCCAGTTCAGGAGGTAACTCAAGTCTGTAGGCTACCTTTCCGATTCTTTCGACGATCTTGAATGGTCCAACGTATCTAGGTGCAAGTTTTCCTTTCTTTCCAAATCTGATCACACCTTTCCAAGGTGAGACCTTAAGTAATACTCGATCACCGACTTGAAATTCCAAGGCTTTGCGTTTTGGGTCCGCGTAAATCTTCTGACGGCTTCTAGCTGCCTGAAGGTTATCACGAACTTTCTTGACCTTGTCAGTTGTCTCTAAAATGAGGGCAGGTCCAGTAAGTTGAGCCTCGCCAATCTCATTCCAGCAGACTGGTGAACGACATTTTCGACCATAGAGAGCTTCGAAAGGAGCCATTTTGATGCTAGTGTGATAACTGTTGTTGTAGGAGAATTCAATCAATTTAAGATGTGAATCCCAGCTACCACCAAAATCGATCACACAAGCTCTTAGCATATCCTCCAGTGTCTGGATTGTTCTCTCAGATTGACCATCCGTTTGCGGATGATAAGCTGTGCTTAGATTAAGTTGGGTCCCCATGGCAGATTGCATGGTTCTCCAAAAATGAGAAGTGAAACGAGCATCTCTGTCAGAAATGATGTTCAACGGAACACCATGTCGAGCTACTATTTCATCTACATAGATTTGAGCAAGTCTGTCAGTAGGAAAATCCTCACGGATTGGCAAGAAATGTGCTGACTTTGTAAGACGATCAACGACTACCCAGATGGCATCATGACCTTTCTTTGTGCGCGGGAGTTTGGTAACAAGATCCATAGTAATGTTTTCCCATTTCCAAACTGGGATCTCTGGTTGCTCCAATAATCCCGAAGGACGCTGATGTTCAGCCTTAACCTTTAGACAAGTAAGGCATTTGGATACGTATAAGGCAATGTCTTTCTTCATACCAGGCCACCAATAATGAATACGAAGATCCTTATACATTTTATCTGAGCCCGGATGAATAGAATAACGAGACTTATGGGCTTCATCCATAAGCAAGGTACGAAGATCATCCTGGCTTGGGACCCACAAACGGTCCATGAAGTAATATGATCCATTGTCCTTCAGTTCCAGAGCATGTGTTATGTGATAGGGAAATTCCTTATCCATCAAACCTTGTGAAACACAAGATTGTTGAGCTTGAGCAATGCGTGCTTGAATATCGGATCGAGCTTGAATAACAGACTGAACACGTACACAATGAAGTTTAGTACGTTCCTTACGACTCAATGCATCAGCCACGACATTCGCCTTACCAGGATGGTAGCGAATTTCGCAGTCATAGTCGTTTAAGAGCTCAACCCAACGTCGCTGTCTCATGTTGAGTTCTTTCTGGTTGAAGATATGCTGAAGACTTTTGTGGTCTGTGAAAACCACACATTTTGTACCGTACAAATAGTGTCTCCAGATCTTGAGAGCAAAGACAACTGCACCCAACTCAAGATCATGAGTGGTGTAGTTCTTCTCATGTATCTTCAATTGTCTCGATGCATAGGCTATGACTTTGTTCCTTTGCATAAGAACACAGCCAAGACCCAATTTAGATGCATCACAATACACGACAAAATCATCATCACCCTTAGGTAATGATAGAACAGGCGCATCGCAAAGCTTCTGCTTCAGGTGTTGAAAAGCTTCCTCTTGTTTGTATCCCCAATAAAAGGGCATTTTCTTCTGAGTTAGAGCAGTTAGAGGAACTGCAATCTTAGAGAAATTCTCAATGAAGCGGCGATAATAACCCGCTAGACCAAGAAAAGAACGAACTTCAGTAGGAGTAGTAGGTGTATCCCAATCCTTGATCGCACTGATCTTGGAGGGATCTACATGAATACCTCGTTCATTGATAACATGCCCCAAAAATTGAACTTCTTTAAGCCAAAATTCGCACTTGGAGAATTTTGCGAAAAGTTGTTCTTTCTTTAGGAGTTCTAGGGTAAGACGAAGATGTTGCTCGTGGTCAGCTCGCGTCTTAGAGTAAATCAAGATATCGTCAATAAAAACAATGACGAACTGATCCAAATAAGGTTTGCAGACCCTATTCATTAAGTCCATGAAAACAGCAGGAGCATTAGTCAAACCGAATGGCATGACTGTGAATTCGTAATGTCCATAACGAGTACGGAACGCTGTCTTCGGAATGTCTTCTTCTTGCACCCGAAGTTGATGATATCCGGAACGCAGATCAATCTTCGAAAAATAAGAAGCGCCTTGTAACTGATCAAAGAGATCGTCTATGCGAGGTAGAGGATATCGATTCTTGATGGTAAGCTTGTTAAGCTCACGATAATCGATACACATCCTAAAGGATCCATCCTTCTTCTTGACAAAGAGAATGGGAGCACCCCAAGGTGAAAAACTGGGACGGATAAAGCCTTTGTCAGAGAGCTCCTGAAGCTGTTTGGACAACTCTTGCATCTCAGACGGTGCAAGACGATATGGAGCTCTGGCAATGGGATTTGCACCAGGTACGAGATCAATGCGGAACTCGACTTGGCGTGCTGGAGGTAGACCAGGTAAATCTTCAGGAAACACTTCAGAATAATCCCGAACGACAGGAATATCTGAAATAGACTTACCCTTGCCTTTATCTTCTGTAACATGTGCTAAGAAAGCCATATAGTTCTTCTGCAGATACTTCCGAGCTTTAAAACAAGACATGAGTTTGAGACCACCGGTAGGCTTCTCACCTTGAACCTGCAGGATCTCGCCCGTCGAAAGCGGCACACGAACAATCTTCTTAGAACAAACTATCTCTGCGTGATGCTTGGATAACCAATCCATTCCCACAATGACGTCGAAGCTTCCAAGTTGCATAGGCGCGAGGTCAATAGGAAAAAGATGGTCGTTAAGATTCAACTGGCAGTTGCGAAGAACAGAATCAAGAATAATGGGTTCACCACTAGCAACTTCTACTGTCAAAGATTTGCCTAGTTTCGTTCTAGACACGCGAAGCATTTGCTCAAAAGATAATGACACGAAACTCTTATCGGCACCGGAATCGAAAAGAACAGATGCAGGCTGATTATTAATAAAGAACGTACCGTTCACCACATTATCGTCAGCCTGTTCCTCTTGGGCATTCATGTTAAAAACTCGGCCTCGAGTCGGAGCCGGATTCTGGTTCTGGTTCTGGTTCTGGTTGGCTAGCCTTGGGCACCGATTCCTATAGTGGGTCAGATCCCCACAATTGTAACAAGCACCTGGTGGGTATTGTGGTCTTGCAGCTTGACCCTGTTGCTGAGCAACTTGTTGAGCCGGGTTCTGAACCACGGGATTCTGAGCAGATCGACAAACATTGGCGAGATGGCCTGATTTCCCACAGTTAGTACAGAAACGGCATGGAAATTGCGGCTGGTGGTGACTGTTGCATCTATTGCACAAAGGTGCATTCCCTGTATAGGGTTTCTTTGCTGGAAGCTGTGCGGATTGGTTGGGAGCTGCCTGATTAGCTTGGGCAGTGATAGCAAAATTTTGGGAAGCCTTACGCTTCCTTGACCTCTTCGAAGAACCAGAGTTCTTTCCATTCAAGTTTTGACCTTTCTTGCTATCTTCCTTGTCAGCCGACTGCTTCTTGCCCTTGTCACCCTTCCTGTGTAGCTTGTTCTTCCGGACCTGCGACTCAGTCAACGTCGCTGATAACTCGATCGCCTGACGGAGTGTGGCAGGTTCACTACCAGTAAGAATGTCTTGTACCGAGTCAGGTAGGCCGTCGATGTATCTTTCGATAGCCTTGTCAAGTGGGGTAACCATAGTCGGGCAAAGCAAACTCAACTCTTCAAACCGATCAGTATAAGCCCTATGCTCACCACTATCTTGCTTCAGCTCATCAAACTCCTTCTCCAACGCTCGTTGCTCATGACGAGGACAGAATTCCCTCATCATAAGGGCTCTAAGTTCAGCCCATGTCTGTGCGAGAGCAACTTCTGCACCTTGGTCCCTCATAACCCCGTTCCACCATGTCAAAGCCCTCTTCTGAAATACGCTCGAAGCAAACTCGACTTTGCGATTTTCGAGACACTGCACGTGGCGAAAAGTATTCTCTATGCTCTCAAACCACTGAAGAAGCCCAGTCGCTCCCTCAGAACCACTAAACTTGAGTGGTTTAGCCTGGTTAAAATCCTTGTATTTGCACGGACCATTGTTGTTGTTGTTGGCTTGTTGCCATTGAGCAAAGAGATTTGGGAATTGAGCAGCCATCTGCTGCGCAATAATTTCTGCCAGCTCGGCAGTAGCTATCTGGTTCTCGCGTCGAGGAGGCATTCTAAAAGAGGAAAACATGAAAAGAAACGAGTGAGATGATTGGATGAAAAGAATGAGATGATAAAAACAAGAATTGCAAACAGCAAAGATGGTGGTCATTCGTCCGTATCACAAAGCAAACAAATGACTCACAGTGACTAATCAAAGTAAATGGGTCAAAAATAATGTATAATGAAGACATGCTCGCCTATAAGTGAACACTCACTCCAAGAATTCCCAGGTAAGCACAACTGGTCTCGCGTCTGGTTGAGATGTATACGAAGTGCTTGCCTAGACAGAAAACCCAGAATACAGGCATTCACCCTTCCAGTTTGCACATGTTCACATTATTTAAAACCCAAAACGTTTGACGGGATTTTGAAAATTAGAAGGCACAAGGCCAAAAACCAATACTGAAAAGGGTTCAAAACCATAAAACAGAGGGTTCAAAACCTTACAATTGAGGGTTCAAAACCTTGTAAAAATTTATTCAAAAACAGATGATTGTTTTTCAAAAAATTGTTTCGGAAAAATTTTGGTTCCTTGTTTTGTTAATCACCTAAAGATAGGTGATGTACATGTTTTAAGATCTAAACACAAGGTAACTTGTGTTAGGTTCCTAGAAAAGTTATAGTCTAGGTCAAAGCATTACTAATAACCTAATTCCCTATAACCATTGGCTCTGATACCAACTCTTCTGTCACACCCCGACCGCGTAAAACAACAAATCGCGGCGGAAACATCGGGGCGTGTTGCAACAGAATTAATTGTTTCATAACCATGGCATACAAAGTTGTATTTTATTTATAAACAAAGGTGTTACATTGTTTCAAACAGGAAATTAAAGAGTTCAGAACATAATTAAACATAGTCTATCTTCTTTTAAAGTCTCTAAGGCACAGGTCCGCCCTAGTATCATAATCAACATCCTACGGAAAAGCTCCTGAAAACACATGTGAAAATAGGTACGTCAGCATAAAAATGCCTGTGAGATACATAGGTTTGTGAAAATAGGATTCATGACTTATGTTTAAGAAAAATGTTTAGTCATGAACCTTGTAATTTGCTTTGTCTTGTAAATCATTTGAAAACAATAAGATCAGATGATATGTATAAGTAAATGTCAGGTTAAATAAATAACCATGTAAAAATGTATTTGTATAAGATAGGTTGTTTGTAAATCAATGTCTTGTGAAAAGTATGTTATTTGTATAAAATGTTCTATGTCTCAAACTGAAATGATTCAAATAACGTTACGACATATAATACCATACAAACACTTATATATAGGAAGTACCAGCGGCGTATCCACCATGCTTGTATCATATTACACACGCATCGTTACTTAATCACTTAATCAAACCAAACCAACCAATGTAAAAAGTCTATGTTTAAACCAATTGTCAATTGTATTGAATAATATGTCAAATGTAAATCATGTCAAATGTCTATGTCAAATATCCATGTCAAATGTCTATGTCAAAATGTCATGTATGGCAAGTGAAATGTCTCAAACTAAACCATATGTACAAAAACAAAGTATTGAAGTAAAACTTAGTTTAAATCAAAGCTATGTTTTGTGTAAATGCATGCAACTATTTAATATGAACATTTATGTGGTATTGTGAATATGCATACATCCAAGCCTGGCGACTGTGGTGATAAACCCTTTAAACAAATTAAAGGTCTATCTGTCTTAATGTCAACGAATTCGGTCATTTCTTTCTGTCCCCTTACCCTGGGATGTCCGGAACGGGAGTTGTCAATTCCTATGGTACCACTACCTACTAACGAACGGCATGATCGGTGTTAATGAATGTATTGTCCCATGTAAACAAACCAAATGTCATACCAATATGTAAGCATGTGAAAACAATGCACTAAGTATGTAATCAAATGAACATACATAGCGTGAAATGTCATGTAAAACGATGTACTAAGTAATGCACACAATGGGCACACCTAGCATGAAATGTAATGTAAAACAATGTACTAAGTAATGCACACAATGGGCATACCTAGCATAAAATGTAATGTAAAACAATGTACTAAGTAATGCACACAATGGGCATACCTAGCATAAAATGTAATGTAAAACAATGTACTAAGTAATGCACACAATGGGCACACCTAGCATGAAATGTAATGTAAAACAATGTACTAAGTAATGCACACAATGGGCACACCTAGCATGAAATGTAATGTAAAACAATGTACTAAGTAATGCACACAATGGGCACACCTAGCATAAGATGAAATGAAATCATGTACTATTATGTACTAACGAACATAGCATGTATATGATGTGAAAACAGGAAAGCTTGAAAGTAACAAGTAGGCACATGTGTTACACCCCAAAACAGTTTGGAAAACAGTAAAAGAGGGGTCTATGTACTCACTTGAGATTGCTCAGATGTCTAAAGATAATCACCAAGTAATGCTATAGATCTCGGAATCAAACGACACCTAATATAGGTAACTATGTTAATAACCGGACCTTAATCGGATGATTGGATAGAATGAGGTTTCGTAAACCAAACGAGTGTAGAGACTCGTGTGATATGGTTTAACAAAGCCTACATACTAAATGAAACTTAACCTAATTGTTTACGACCCATTACGACCCGTTTAGGAAGCTTATGCTACTTTAACGTGTCGTGCGCGTGAAACGCGTTCGGACCGCCTAACTAGTCCTATGACAGGTATTATATGCCTAAACATGTTACATAATCAGTTACATGACAAAAGTTTAGGTTACATATGCTAAATTACCAATTATGTATGAAAAGGGTATTCTGGTAATTTACCTAAGGCATATAAACTACCTATCATACAACTACTTAAACGATGTGACCATAGGGTATAACCTCGGAAGGTTATTCCCTACCTACTATGGTCACCTAATGTGTTTGGTCGGATCCTAATGATCGACCAAATGGGTCGGGTTCGAAGGTATAGGCGATTTATTAGATCGCCTACCCTACGACCCTAGACAACGTGGTAATCAGTGGGCATAGTCCCAAAGGACTATGACCAACGTGATTACACTCACGTTGCGAAGTTCAAACGAACTTCGCATTGACCATTACTGGTCAACGCTGAAAGTCAAACAAAGTTTGACTTTCTGACTCGAAAAGCAGTAAAAATAAGGAAAAGAACGAAAGAATACTTACGAAGGGTCCCCGAATGCTAAACTCGATTCGAAAATCTCAGGTATGAAACTAATGTTTCAACTTAGAGTTTCTCAAATCAAATTTCTAGTGATTATGAACAAAGGGGGGTGGGGTATTTATAGTTTTCGGTGAACCGTTGAGATCGTTTCTTGGAAAAGGGGAAAAGATCTAGCCCGTACACTTGTTGAAAGGTTATGGAAGCTAAATTCCATCCTTATCTAGTGACTAAGCAAGTTAGAACATGTGGTGGTGGATCAAACATGTGCAACTTGTGATTAATTACACTTAATCTGGTCAGAAGGTGGGAAGCGGCCCGCTTTAGGATCAGCCAAACACAATGCGGGCCGCCTGAGCATGTCAGATCAGAAACAACTTTCAAAAATGACAGTTTAGGTCCCTGCATGTGTTTAAGGCCATTTCCGACACTTCTAAGGCCCGTAAAGCCAAGTTTAAGGCCCTAAAATGTTGCCTAAACATTGTGGACATGAAACATGTTCAAAAATATGTCGGATGATGGTTCGTTTGGTCGTACGAACGCGATGTTCGCTTAATTACGACGGAATGCGCATAAGCGCGAAAAACGATCCAAATGACGCAACGAATGGATTTTTCTTAAGGCGAACACTAAAATATAATGTAGTCATGCTTTCATAAATTTTTGGATGTCCGGATGTATTCAGAACGTAAGTTATGCGCGAAAATGCAAACTTGTGCACTTTTTGACACTTTTAGTCCCTGAATGACCCAAAAGTTTATTTTAGCACACCGAACCCCTCAAAGCCTATTTCTAAGCTATGTAAAGGATATTTAAGGTGTGTTTAACTTATGGTTATGTTCCAGAATGTTCGTTACAGTTCAAATTGACATACTTTCGCAGTTTGTCATATTTAGTCCCTGTAAGCGAATTAACTTGTTTTTGCCATACCAAAGCCTTCAAAACTTATTTCTAAGTTATGTAAAGGTTATTTAAGGTATGTTGAGTATATGTTGATGTTCCGGAGTATTTCTCGCATTAAAATGAGTACGTTTACGCACTAGTTTGCGTATAACTCTCCAGAAAGCGATGTAGAGTTTGAAATTACATAAAAGTCAAAACATGAAAAATGTAAAACATAACAAAACAAACATTGTGATCAAATAACATTGATTTATTGATAATAGAACTGTTCATAGTGATTACAAGCACAGTTGTTACAACAACCCATACCCAACTAGTTTTAATCATTCAATAGACAAATTTTAGTGCCTTGTGGCTATAATTGAACTTTTTATTTAAAAATATAAAGTGGATTAAAAACACTAGGATATGTCGGATCTGTGATCAAATTAAGACTCTATATAAGTTCCTGAGATTCACACGAACATCCCACACCCTTCACATCTTTCTGAAACATCGAAATCACTCGGAAATCAAGCCTGCAAATCTCGCCGGAGTCAAGCTCGCCGGAATTTAGTCGATACGTCGTTCCAGACGTAACCGGAGCAATTTTATTCGTCTAATCGGTTAGTTCATGTTATTACAATGTTCCTGTCAATTTAATTTGAATATGATCCTAGTTTGAATCGAAATCGGAGCTGTTTGACTTCTGTTGACCGATGAATTGGGGAAGATGATAAATAGTGATTTTGTATTATTTTCTTTTATTTAACAATTGTTCAATAATTCATAATAAATCGAGACTAACAAGTTAAAGTCCGAAAATTTTAACATGTATACTTTAATTACTGATTCAATTATTAAAAATATTATGTTAGTCAAAATGTTTATAAAACTATTTTTTATAAATTAAAAATAGTTTAAATTTTTACAAAATTATAATAATTCGAATTTAATGAATTAATTATTGAAAATTTTATAGTAATTATTTTACATGTTGGACTCTACAAAAATAATATTGTTACCGATATTTTATGTAAATTTGATATTTATATAAGTAAATCAGTATTTACACTTAATTATATAGTTTAATTTAATGTAATTAGATTATATAACTATATAATTTTGATCCAAAATTATTTTTATGACAAAATATGCATTATTCTGAGTTTATATAAAATAAGAATCTGAATTTTTATATAAACTTATTAATGGTTATTTTAACCATTTTAATTCATTTTAATCATTTAAAATGATTCCAAGGCCATAATAATTATTTTAAATCTGTAATACTAAAGTTCAATAATTAAAAATGTTATTTTTAATTATTCAGATTTAATATAATTATTTTGATAATTAATCATATAATTATCATATGTATTCTTTTAAACAAAATATTTATTATTTATTAAATAATAAATATTTCAACCATATAAATTAATTTATAAATTTTTATAAATTAATTATATCACTTGTACAATATTTTGCGTATAATCATTATATTTAATTATGTTATTTAATTATACCAGTTAAATATATTTGATTTATTACAAATGTTTGTATTAAATCATTTGTACAATTTTGTAATTTTATTATTTATGATAAATAAATATTTTTCATAAATAATTCTGTTACCTCATATTCACTTTCCGAGTTCTCTATTAGGTTATCCTAACCACATAAGTACCATTTAAACAAAACACTACCGAATCCTATAGATTTAGGATTTCCAATTATCCAATTAAAACATTATTGTTGATACATATTCCATATTATTGCATGTTCAATCAATTAGAGTGACGTGGAATCTTATTTCCAAGAACTCTCACATTTGCATACTCGTTAGGACTTACTCGTAATCAAGGTGAGTTCATGTCCCCCTTTTCTCTTAACTGTTTTCAGTTTTATACTTCGGGGGTGGAATACATGTTACAAATATTACAATGTTTACAAATGGTATAAAATACAAGAAGCACTCTTGATGAGAACGAGTACCAAGTATGTTACAACTATTACAGACATTACTATACATGGTATGGTTAGTTTAAGGAGGGTTTACTAACTAGACTGTGAAAGGTGGGCACAACACTTAAAGCCATTAATCCTCGTCATAGGACCGAGGGACATGAGTGATAGATCTATTTGGGTGTAGCGAGCCCACACCCGTGAGGTCAGGGTGACCCATAGAGGTGACTATGTCTTCCAGCCGGAAGCCCGGTACAAATTTGCTAGGTTTGAGTTTTCCTGCACCTTGTCACACTTACCAGTGGCTTTGCAACCCATTGGTGACTTATTTTATTTCCTTATTGCTACATACCAGGGACATTTATACATACAAGACATATTACAAAGGTTTATACTCACAGACTTACACATGAACTCGCTCAACCTTTTGTTGATTTTTCAAACTACATGTATTTCAGGGAACTAGCAGGATCTGGCAGGGTATGCATGTGTCTAGCTGCGTTGGATAAATAGATGTCATCCAAAGTTGTGAAGTTTGAGAAGTGTAACCTATTCCTGGACGGGTTACATATCTCTAAACCTCGTCTTATTTAAAGTCTTTTGGTGTCCTATGAAAATGTTTTAAATAATTTGTGGTTTGTAACTTATTTCAAATGTCGATGTTTCTAAACAATGATATTGTGGTATTTTCTCACTATTTTTAATGGATGAACATCTCGTATTTTTATCATATAGCATTGTTGTGATTGTTGCTATGGTATTAAGAAGTCACACCAAATAAACCCACGCTTCCGCAAAAGCCAGGGTGTGACAGACACGATGTCCCCGGAGGCCGAATGGCTGCGTGGCAGTGGAGTAGTGCTGGTATTGTTCTCTTTTTAACTTGGGTTTTATTTACTAAAGTCAGTTTCTCATTTGTTTGTTTTGGTGAAGATGGCCAACTAGATTTTAAATGCTGGAGAACTGTTGCTGCTCTCATAGATCCCTCGCGCGCGGTCGGTCATCGTGGAGGTTATCTAGAATGTGCGCAGCATGTCGAGGAGGTATTTGGGCAAGAGTTCGACACAAGTCACTGTTCAGTGGCTGACGAAGCTAATGCGGAGTTGGCTCGTGCTGAAAATGCATACGATCACCTAGCGCTGCCCGTGATGGACTTGGTCACAAAAGCTTTAGAGCATGATGACTGGTGCCATCGTCTTAAGGCTATTCTGGACCCACCAGAGATGGTTAGTTTATCTGATGAGGAGGAGCCAACAGGCGATGGTGGTGATGGTGATGGCGATGGGGATGGCTTTGAATAGATAGTGTTGACAGGACTTATGCCTTTTATCTTTAGGTTTTGAATGTAACCATTTGCGCGGTCGCGCTTGTTTTGGATCAAATGAATGACAGTTGGTTTTTATGCAATTGTTGCGCGGTTGCGCTTATTAATTATGATGTTTATGCTTATACTCTGTCCAGTTACAATTATTGCACTGTTGTTAGAAACTTTGGTTAAGTTAGCGCGAATAAATGTAAGTGTGGCTCTTGTGCGAGTGTAACTGCCCGGTCTCGCGCTATGTTCGCGGAGGACCTTGGAGGCATAACTCAAGAGCTCACAATTTACTGAAGTGTTTTCGTGCTAATCAAAAGTTTAACATGCATTTGTAACGTAAGGGTCTTCTCGATAAAGGAAAACATGTCGTATGCTTTCATTAATTAAGAAACAGGCGCTTAGGCTAACATTCATTGCATATAAGTAACATAAGGGGCGTTTAGCCAACATAGAAAATTAAAAAGGCGCATGGCCAACATTAGTGAGAAAGGGCGCATGGCCTAGAATAGTTACATATAACACTTGTGCAGTTGTTGCGCATTCCATGTGCGCGGGATGATGTGTCCATCCAGGGTGCGCAATTTGTATGCCCCTTTTCCTAGCACTTCGTGAACCAAGTATGGGCCTTCCCATTTGGGTGCTAGTTTTCCTGGGCGTTCAGCGTTTGAAGCTTCGTTGTCTCGGAAGACGTATTATCCTGGAGTGAAGGTACAAATGCGGACTCTCGCATTGTAGTACCTTTCCAGTTGTGTCTTGTACTTTGCTTCTTTAATACGCGCAATCTCGCGTCTTTCTTCCAGTAAATCCAAATCGAGACGGCGCTCTGCTTCATTATCAACCGTGTTGACTGCTGTCAGGCGCGGTGAGGGGAGTCCAACTTCCGCCGGGATAACTGCCTCCGAGCCGTATACTAGGCTAAAAGGAGTTTCGCCGGTGCTTGTCTTCGGCATGGTTCGATGAGCCCACAGGATGCTTGGGAGCTCATATACCCAGCCTCTTCTCTTTGTGCCCAGTCGGGCTTTTATCCCCTCGACGATACTTTTGTTAACACGGTCCACTTGACCATTGCCTTGAGGATGTGCAACGGAGGAGAAGGTATGCTCAATCTTCATTTCCTTCATCCAATTTTGAAGATCCTCAGAAGCAAAATTGGTACCGTTGTCTGTGACGATTTTGAGTGGAAGACCAAATCTGCAAATGATGTGCTCCCAAATAAACTTGCGCACCATCATTGCAGTGGTTGAGGCGAGAGCCTTGGCCTCCACCCACTTAGTAAAATAATCAACGGCCACGATTATGAACTTCACGGCTCCCGGAGCATCAGGGAAAGGTCCCACCATATCAATTCCCCACTGCTAAAAAGGCCAAGCAGTGGATACAAGGATAAGATCGTTCTTTGGGCGCAGAGTTTTTGGAGAGTGTCGCTGACAGGAGTCGCATTTGCGCAGCTCCTTCAGGGCGTCGACATGCATCCCTGGCCAATAATATCCAGCGTTCATAATCTTCGCGACAACCATGTGCGGTCCTGCGTGGATGCCACAGATCCCTTCGTGAATCTCTCTGATCAAGTAATTCGCGTCCTGGGGGTCCACGCAGCGCAATAAGGGCCCCGAGAAGGACTTTCGGTATAGAATACCACTATTCATCTCATAATGCAGGGCCTTGTTTTGAATCTTCCTTGCCTCTGCTTTGCAGATATTGAATTATATGGGTCATCCAAGATGGCTGCCCTATTTCGATCACATTTACCTGGCGTAGCAGGACTGATGGATTTTTGAGTACTTCAATACTTACATCTTTGGCGAGATGTTGAAAGGAAGTTGAAGCGAGCTTGCTCAAGGCGTCTGCTGGTTTGTTTTCGGAACGATTGATGTGAACTACCCTGTATGACTTGAATTGCTGAAGCAATTCTTTTGCCTGATCCAGATATAAGGCCATGACTTCGCCTTTTGCATCGTAGATTCCGTTGATTTGACTGGCGATCAAAAGCGAGTCGACATGTGCTTGTAGATTTTGAGCCCCCATTTTTATGGCGAGACGTAAGCCTGCCAGGAATGCCTCATATTCCGCTTCATTGTTGGTGTTCTTGAAGTCCAACTTGATGGCGTATGTAAATTCATGCTTCTCGGGGCTCACAAGGCGCAACCCTGCTCCTGTGCTGTCCTCATTTGATGCCCCATCAGTGTATAGCAGCCACTACTCATTAGACGTGTCTTTTATGGGAGTCTCAACAATCTCGCAATCTTTGATTTTTTCCACTGGAACTTCTGTGACAAAATCCGCCAAGACTTGACCCTTGATGGTTGGGCGCGGCCTATACAAGATGTTGTGGCCCCCCAATTCGATTGACCATTTTGCTAACCGCCCAGACGTCTCTGGTTTTTGAAATATTGTTCCGATGTGAAAGTTGGTAAGTACTGTGATTACGTGTCCCGTAAAGTATCTGCACAGCCTTCTAGAAGCATGAAGCAGCGCTAGTACCAGCTTCTCCATTGTTTAATACCTCGTCTCTGGATCAGTAAGCACCCTACTGACATAATAAATTGGAGTTTGTACTCCGTCTCTTTCTACCATCAATACCGACCCTACTGCCTTATCCGAGAAGATAAGTACAATATGAGTGGTTCCTTCTCGTACGGCGCGGTCAGAGTAGGGAGCTTTATTAGACATTCATTCATCTGCTGGAATGCGGCTTCTGCCTCAGGTGTCCACTTAAACTCTTGCTTTTTTACGCAGTTGCGCAAGGTGCTGATAAAGGGATATGACTTTGCAGCGTGATTTGATAGGAAACGGTTTAGCGCGGCTAGACGGCCGGCTAATCGTTGCATCTCCTTGATTGTTTTGGGCGATGGCATTCGTTCTATTGCTTGAACCTTCTCTGGGTTTACTTTAAAGCCGCCGTTTGTGACTATGAAGCCCAGAAACTTCCCTTTTTCCATACCAAAGGAACACTTGGCAGGATTCAACTTCATGTTCACACTTCTCAACGAGTTGAACGTTTTCTCAATATCTTTCAGCATTTGGTCCTCTTCGGGACTCTTGATTACCAGATCATCGATGTAGACTTCGATGTGTTTCCCAATATCATCAGCGAAGATTTTATCCATCAGGCGCTGGTATGTCGCGCCGGCATTCTTGAGACCGAACGGCATCTTTGTATAACAGAAGATGCCAAGATCGGTTCTATAAGTTGTCTTGTCTTCGTCTTCGAGCTTCATCTGAACCTGGTGGTACCCCTTGTAACAATCTAGAAAGCATTTCACCTGTATGGTGCGAGAGAGTCTATCTTTTTGTCGATCTCAGGCAATGAGTAGCAGTCTTTAGGGCACGCCTTGTTGAGATCAGTGTAATCGACACACATTCTCCATCCTCCATTCGACTTCTCGACCATAACAGGGTTCGCGACCCAGCTCTGATAGCGCACTTCTCTCAAAATTCCTGCTTTGAGTAGTTCGCATACTTGCTCATTCATTGCTTTGGTCTTGTCTGCCCCTAAGCTGCGCCTTCTTTGGACCTTCTGCTCAACAGAGGGGTAAGTGTTCAGACAATGCTCGGTAACGTCTCGCGGGACACCGGTCATGTCTGCCGGAGTCCAGGCGAAGATATCCATATTCTTAAACAGGATTTGTTTGAGATGCGTTCTGATGTTTGGTGAGATTGTGTGGCCTATCATCACCGTTTGCTCTGGGTATTTGCGGTTTAACACCCATTTTTCTGGCTCGGTTGTTGAAACCTTCGCCGCTTTTGTTGGGCACATCTCCTCCATCGACATTACTTCTTTCTTGGCATAGATAATTGCCACCCCCGTCTCAGTTGGAAACCCGATGGCTGAGTGGGGTGTGGAAGTTACCATGTTCAGTTCGCCTTGGGGTTCTCTCCCAATCAACACATCATGTCTCAATTTGACAGGCATCACCATGACGTTTACATTCGTTGTTCTTGAATGCTTCCCGTCAGAAAGCGTGACGGGGAAGCTGATTTGGCCTAGTGGGAGACCATTTCGTTGCAAAATCCTGACAGAGGATAATCAATCGGCTCAAGTCTCGTTTTATCTTCATCATCAAACTGATTAAAGCATTGCTCATAGATGATATCAGCAGTACTTCCCGGGTCAATGAAGACATACTCCGTTTCATAATGGCCGATAATACCGGTGATGGCGATGGGTCGTGTGGCGCGAGGACCCCCGCGCACCACCGGGAAGATGACCTGTTGCTCTTGCCATGTCGGCTCGTAGGGTCGCTTGCCTTTATCTCTCGTGCTATACCTTGGCCCATTGACCATGTGCGTTTCCAAACGTCTAACTTTTTTCTCTCTTCCATCATCGTTGTGCTGGATATGACGTGTCTCTTTGCGAACGTTCTTTACCAGATGGCCTAGCTTTCCGCTTTTCAGCGCTTTCTCGATCTCTTGACGTAAGCTGATACAGTCATCTGTAAGATGGCCTGTATCCTTGTGAAAATCGCAGTACAAGTTCGGGTCTTGGCCCTTCTTGTTCGTCATAGGCCTTGGAGCCTTGAAGTCGTGATTCTCTGTCTTTAACACCTCTTTTAGTGTCTTCGTGAGCGGAGTCCAATGCTTTTCTCGGTTATCATCCCTGACTGCTTTTCGATACCCGATTCTGTCAATTGTTTCGTGCGCGTCTTCTCTATAGCGCGACCTCTCTTCATGGCCCCTTGATCTTCCGGATTTCCAATCGTTACTTTTGTGCTTGTTGCGCTTGCTGTTATCGCGCGAGTTTCCCTTGGAAAATCCATCTTCAATATAAGAGTTGTTGTTACCGGCCAGTGACTCTTCAGTTTGCGCGACTATTTTCGCGGCTTCCATGAGCTTATCCCATTCTTTGGGCATTCCATCTTTCCCAGTGATAGTTCTGATGAGACTATCACAGCGAATGGCATTCTTGAAGTGGCAGCGCATGAGTTGTTCACTTACGCCACCAATTTCCAAACACTCCTTGTTGAAGCGAGTGATGAAATCTTCTAGACCCTCGTTCTCTCTGTGCCAGATGTCCACTACATCGGCTGTATCGCGCTGGTAACGTCTCTGCTGGCTGAAGTGATTCACAAACTGTGTTCTGAAATTGACCCATGGCTTGATCTTTCCCGGAGGGAGGCTGTCGAACCAGGCGTGAGCAGCCCCTGTAAAAGTTTGAATAAATAAATGGCACCACATGGGCATATTCCATCCTCCCATTCAACCAACGCTTGTGAATACTCTGACGTGATCGTCAGGATCAGTCAGTCCATTGAACTTTCCAACTGTGGGGGGCAATTTTTCTCTCGATAGCGGCGCAAGAGCGATCTTTGGGATGAATTTCGAATGTTCTGCCGCTTCAGCTGGTCGATAGGCGAGGCGAAAGTCTCGCTCTGCCTCTTCAGTGTACCCCACGTGTTGTCTTGGTTTGTAGTATTCATGGTTCTTCGGCAAGCGATTGAAGACTGATGAACCCTCATCATCCTGCCAAGTTGGGTCATTCGGGTCAGTATCCTCCCATTCATTGTTCATGTTGCGCGGCGTAAGCCGGCTATGAACTGGACCCCTTTGGACGTGTGACGGATAGTCATAATAGCTTTATGTTTCTCCCCTTGTATCGCGCGTGTCATGCACACTTAGCCTTCTCGCAGGGGGAGGTCTGTTAGCTCTTCCTTGAATGTTTTGCTGTGGGGGTATCTGGCGCGCCCCCTGACTCTGTCCCTGAGGTGTAACCAAGGATGGTTCTGCCGTTAAGACTGCTTGCTGTGCGCTCAAAGATTGATACGCCGCATTAATGGTGGCAATCTGCTTGGCGTACCACGAGGCTGGAGTTTCGCCCTCTGGTTGCCCTAATAGCGCCGAAATATTCTGAGGTGGGGCTGGGTTTGAAGGTCCAGCGCCATTGCTTCCTGGGGTTACCGTCTGAGTGATGTGGGTGATGCTCCCGCGGGGTCCCCCAGTGTTGGTTACTTCGACCTCACCAATTTCTTCATGTTGGATTTGGACGTTTGGATTGTCCTCCCCCAACACTGCGTTAGAGTTTGCTCCGAAACCAAACTCAGGAATGATTCCTTGACCAGCCATGATCGAAGGAGAAAACAGCGGAAACTCAGAAAAAAGAAGATGAAAGTGATTTGTAGAAAACCGGTGGGCGCCAATGAAGAAACACTGAACTAATTATGGGATTAATCAGTTTGGTTTATGTTCTTATCATAGTGGTTAATCCTCTTATGGCTTTCTGAGCTCCTTAATGACTGGGTAATCCTGCAAAACAGAACACCGTTACTCGTTAAGAGGGGAATATGGGGGTTTCCCTCTAAACCGGGCTCCGGCGTGAGAATAAGCTACCGTTTTAAGGAGATAAATGTGTATTAAGAGTGAGAGTAGAGGGAGTAGAATGTTTAACATGTGGACTGAGGTCTCTATTTATAGCCGGAGAGGTGCAAGAGGATGTGGGCTGATGGGCCTTGGGCAGGAAGGCGACAACTTAGTGGATATGCTCCTTGTCTCACTGGTGTCGACCGTTAGTGGCTTCCAGGAGTTTCTTGGTGCTGGCGCACCGTGATTGGAGCCACGTGTCATGGCTGTCGGCCTGGCCGCCCTTCTACCATCAGCAGGTAAGTGGAGATCGTGGGGCAGGTGTCTCTGCCTTGTGCTTGGTGCCACGTAGGCGTCCTTAAGTACTTTCTGTCTCCTGCATGTCAGACGATCGTGGAGCACGATTGAGCAGGACTAGAAGGACGCTGATTGGCCTTTTCATTCTGCCACTTGTACCTGGTGTACTATCTGAAACAGCCTTGCGCCGTAGTCACGCGTGATTCTTGCTGAACACGTAACTACCCCGCGCAGGGTATGGGTTACTGAATGTTCTTTCGGAATGCTAAGTGTTGAAAGTGGAGCTTCCTATTGCTCAGACCTCGCGCCGGATCAAAGAATGGTGAAGTAGCCCGCGCGAGGTTGGCAATAAGCAATGTTTTGAATAATGAGTATGGTCCTTCGCGCGACCTGAATAAAGGTTTGCGTGGCTTTTTTGGGACCATACCCCTTCAGGTATGCTCTTTTCATTTGGAATGTATATATTGACTATGCTCAATTTGACAGGTCAAACTGGTTAAATAATAATCAATGAATTAATCTCACATTGGAAAGGATTGAACGTCATCCAATCTTAGATCATGTAAAACCGGTGTTGATTGTTGTATCGAATGCGTGTATATCGAAACGATAGCAGTCAAAAGCCCGCCACGTAGCACATGGATTATAATTGAATATGATGAGTTGGGACACCCGCTGCAACGCGCGGGCCTTCCCACTAGTTAAATATTAATAATTTTAAATAGAAAATGAGATAAGAATAAATGTTTGTTTTTCTATAATTAATGTTTAAGTACCCGTATGTTATACGGGTTACTCATAATAAACTATATAATATTTAACAGTGTTATAGTTATGAAATTTGAAATAAAAGAAATGTTCCATGATTATATGTATGTTCCGTGCTCAACGATTATAAAAGAAGGTAAATTATATAATATATTACAATCACGAACTCTATGATTAAACCCTCAAACACGAACCAACTACCATTATTATATGTCTTCGTTCCGTGCGAACATTCGTTTAGTTTTGGCTTGTGGAGAAGATCAACATTGTATTTTGACTTCCTTAAATTATATTGGCCCAATAATAGAACATTACCCACCAAACAATTTAACCTACGACAAAACATTAAAAAATGGTTAAAAAAACAAACATTTATCCTTATCTAAATTTTTGTTTAAAATTATTATTATTATTATTATGATTATCATTATTATTTAATATGATCATAATAAAAACAAACGTTTACCCTTATCTAAATTTTTGTTTAAGATTATTTATAGGAAAACAAATATGTATTCTTATTTAATTTTTTGTTTAAAATTTAATATGAGAGTTTATCCTTATCTAAATTTTTGTTTAAAATTATTTATATGAAAACAAATATTTATTCTTATCTAATTTTTTGTTTAAAATTAAAAGTAAATTACAAGTTTTGTCCTTTATGTTTACACCAAATTGCATGCGCTGTTCTTTAGCGCAAAAGTTAACGAGTTTTGTACTTTATGTTTCAAAATCTTGCACAGTTTGTCCTTTGATCCTAACTCAGTCAGATTTTTTGGTTAAGTATTGTCATGTGCCTTGCACATAAGGGCATACTTGTCATTTCACCTTTTCAGAGGTTATTTTGTAAACACTTAATATTGAGGGACTGTATCTACAAAATTGAAATAAAAAATCCAAAACTCTTTCTCTTTCTCTCTCTGTAATCTCAACCCACCACAACAACCCAGTCTCTCTCTAATCTCTCTCAACCCACCACCCCACAACCTTCACCGTCGCCACCCACCCCACCTCAGCCTTCACCGCCTCCACCCCACCTACCGACCACCCAACCCTACTGCACCAACCATCACCAACTCCCACCACCACCACCATCACCAACACCCAACCACCACCGCCTCCATTGATCAGATCTCTGCCTTGTTTTGCCATATCAATGCCCGTGACCCACCTATTGCATCCACGTGATTACCACCGAAAAACACATCTAGTGAACGTCGAGAGGACCGCTGCCACCACCGCTTGTTTCACCAATCCCCTTTCTTATAAATCATTAAAAACCTTATTTCCCAGATTCCAAAATCATCAGTATGCTTTTCTAAACATATAATACATACACAACCAGTGGTATTCCCAAATTCTAAAACAAATAATACCAGTGGTATTTCCTAACACTCTGTTCCCGAGTCTCATTTAACAGGGGGATGAGAAGGAAAAAAGATGAAAATATGAAAAACCATGTTCCCGAGTTTCATTTAACAGGGGGAGGGGAGGGAAAATGGAAGAAAATATGACCAAATATGACCATATATTCATCCTCCCAAATTGAAGAGATTAGGAGAGAAAATTTTCCTTCCCCCCCTGTTAAATGAGACTCGGGCACATAGTGTAAATTCTAAAACCAGTGGCTTTTCTAAACATATAATACCACTATGCTTTTCAAAATCGTTAAAAACAAATAACAAAATGGTATTTCCCAAATTCTAAAATTCAACCAATGGTTGAGAGATAATTTGGGTACAACTTCAAACCTCGTTGACTACAAAATCATCAGATCCAGTTCTGGTTCGTGGCAACCTGTTACTGTTGCTGAGATATTTGCGTGCTATGGTGGGGGCGATGGTGGTTAGTGGTGGTTGTGGGGCGGTGTAGTGTAGAAAGAGAGATAGAGTGGTGGTGGAAGGAGGAGGTGGTTGAAATAGGTGTCGGAACAAGGTCATGAAATCGTAGGTTGGTGGTATGAGGTGGAGGTGGTGGTAGCAGGTAAAGAGAGAGATAATGGAGGAGGAAGAGGAGAACGTGAGCAAGAGAGAGAAATAAGAGAGAGGGAGAGAGTTAAAAGAGAGTTCATGGTTTTTAATATTTATATTTTATTTTTTACACAATTAGTCCTTTAATATATAAGTTATTTACTCAACAATCCCTGAAGAGCTGAAATGCCAGGAATACCCTCATGTGCCTTGCACATGACCATATTTAACCAAAAAATATAACTGGTTTTGGCCTAAAGGACATAATGTGCAAAATTTTGGAACATTAAGTACAAAACATGTCAATTTTTGTACTAAAGAACAGCGCCTGCAATTTGATGTAAACATAAAGGACAAAACTTGTAATTTACTCTAAGATTAATCTAACTACTATAATAAAAGAAACCAATTTTTGGACACGTGTCATTCATTGAAGGTATTCTCAAATCTATATTTATCTTATATTAACTAAATAAATAATAAATTAATATTAAATCTTATCATACTTTAATAAAATATTATCCTCAAATCTAAATTGTTAATTTAATATATTTTTAAAACAAATACCTCTTTTATCTACTTATCTTATATTAAATATATAAATAATAAATTAGTATTAAATGTTATCCTAATTTATTAGAAATATAAGTTTTTTTTTATTATTTGGTATACAAAATTATATTTATTCAACTCGTGTAAAACGCGGGGGTTTTAAGGATATAATTTTTTTTATTAATTTGTAGATTTGTCAACCCGACTATACATGGGTTTTTTAAAGATACGACGTTTTTAATATTTAATATACAGAATTACATTTATTTAATCTGTGTAATACACATGGTTTTTAAAGATATAACTGTTTTTTAGATCTATTCAACACGTGTAATATACAGGGTTTTTAAGGATGTAATTTTTTTATTATTTGGTAGATTTATTCAACCCGATTATACACAGGTTTTTTTAAAGATACGACGTTTTTAGTATTTAGTATACAAAATTACATTTATTTAATCTGTGTAATACACATTGTTTTTAAAGATATAATTTTTTTATTATTTGATATATAAAATTACATTTATTTAACGCGTACAATATACAAGGTTCATAAAGATATAACTTTTTTATTATTTAATGTATAAAATTACATTTATTTAACCTGTGTAATACACAGGGTTGTAACCTAGTATAAGAGATAAATAAAAAAATAAAATAAAAATAAAAATAACCCAGCAGCCGTGCTCCTCTTATCTATCTCCCCTGTTCTCCTCCTCCATCTTCTAAACCTAAAACCCTAAACTAAAGTCTAAACCTAAAATCCTAAACTAAAGAAAGCAGCCGTCCTCCTCCTCCTCTTGTCTATCTCCCCTCTTCTCCTCCTCCTTCTTCTAAACCTAAAAAAACAAACAGCCGACTGACAGATCTTCTCTCTTTCATTCTACGATTCATTCAGCAGGAAGGTAAGGTAAGGTTCAATCAGCAGCAGGTAAGCTTCAATTAGCCACCATTTCTTCTCTATTACATTTGAATTGTTTTTCCTTATGGTCCACCCTCGTACCGCGAATTGGATCGGACGAACCAAAACGAAACTCACCAGCGAATTATGTGACTATGAATTAATTTATATATTTGTTTTTCATCTAATAATTTATCAAAAAGAAGAGAAAAGTTCCATTCTACAAGTGAAATTCCATTTTTGAGACCTATCTATACTTCCATTTAAGAATACAAGTGAAATTTCATCTAGTAACAGTCCGAGACCTATCTATACTTCTTCTATGCCTAAATTTGTTGATTTGGATAAGCTTCCGCTCACAGGATAATCATTTTTGTCTGACCTATTTGTAGCTGATTCGTAATGTGCCCCCTATGCATTTTTTTCCTTAATTTAAAGGCCTAGTAAAACCTTCTTGCGGTTTGGTTCGGTGTCAAATATGCATGGTTTGGTTTCGGTTTAGAGAGTTTATATATGTTATTAATGGTTTGACTTAGAAACTGTCATGAACATCCCTAATTATATATATGATTTATGCATTTATCATCTCTAAATGTAATATTTTTTGCAATAGTTTTTAAATTTAAAGGCCCACCCACTAAAACCTTCATACACTTTGGTTCAGTTTCAAATTTGCATCGGTTTGGAGAGTTTATCTATGTTTTGTTATTATCGATTTGGCTCACAGTTTGACCTAGAATCCTTCAAACCGGACTATGAACACCCCTATTTGTGTGTAAACAGTTTTAATAGCATAGGACCATAATCAAGTTCTTAATGCTTCGTTTTAAATATTTTGGTACGTAATTATCAAAGCCAGACCATGAACACTCCTAATCATATATGATGTAATCATTAAGGTATTAAACTAAACAGTTTTATTAACACAATATGATAATCAAGTTTTATACTGCATTTTATTTTTTTTGGTACGTAATTGAAGTATCTGTGTTTATGCATTTACAAGTAATAAAAAGGTTAATCGCTACTTAGTCGATTTTATATATGTGCAGGACATGGGTAAACCTTCCAAAAAATCCTTTAACAAGAAACCTGAAGACAAGCTTAAGACATTTCAAAAACCATCTAAAAAGTCATTTAAGCCGCCTCCAAAAGTAAATAACGCATCTAAAGATTCTTTATCGGTTCAGCTTGAAGATGATGTCCCTGACTTCCCCAGAGGTCCAAGATTTCAACTTTCTATATAAAATTGTTTTATTAATATGCATGTAAATTAATATTCATGTAAGTTTTGACTTTTGAGTGTTGTAGGTGGACAGAGTTCACTCAGTAGGGCAGAGGTAGATAAAGTTCGCGCAGAGGTCGACAAAGAGTTTGAAAAAGAGAATATAGTTTTGAAGAAAACGAAGAAAGATCGAAAGAAAAACTTGACTCGATCAACTGACGATGACCTGGGTTCACTTTTTGCTGATGGGAATAGTGGGAAAATACCTAGGTTCGCTAATAAGATCACTTTGAAGGTACGTTATTATGTTGTCAATTAACTGAGAATGAGCCTTTTGACCAAAGTTATATTATGTTCTCTTTTGTTTTTTTTTCCGGATTCTTCTAGAATGTTACTCCTGGAATGAAGCTGTGGGGTGTAATATCCGAAGTGAACGAGAAAGATCTCGTAGTTAGTCTTCCAGGCGGCCTTCGGGGTTTAGTTCGTGCTTCCGAAGCAATAGATCCTCTGTTACATGATGACATGAAAGGGGTAATATTCTTTTCAAAGTGTTTATATTCACTTTTACTTTTCTGTACTCTGATATACAATTTTTTCTTCCCAAACAGGACACAGAAGGCGACGTTCTTTCTGCTGTATATACGGTTGGTCAACTGGTTTCATGCATAGTACTTCAATTAGACGGTGACAAGAAAGAAAAAGGGATGCACCGGATTTGGCTCTCTCTTCGTCTCGCTTTGTTGCATAGTAGTTTCTCTTTGGACATTCTTCAAGAAGGAATGGTGAGATATTTCAGCAGTTCTTCAGATTTAGATTGTTATCATGATTCGATAGTGAGATTTTGTGCATGTTTGCTGCTAATATAATACCGTCGGATCAGAATTACTGAACTATGTATCATAATGGGAGTTCATAACTATAAGAACAATGGGCAACAGGATGTCTTTAAGTTTTTTAGCTTCTGATTTTCTGATGTGCTTTCCAGGTAATTAGTGCATACGTGAAAAGCATTGAAGACCATGGTTACATGCTTCATTTCGGAGTAACTTCATTTACTGGTTTTATGCAAAAAAGCAGCAAAGATTCTAAGATGGTTGTTGGGAAACTTGTTCAAGGAGTTGTAAAGAGCATTGATAAAATTCGTAAAGTTGTTAACCTTAGTTCCGATTCTGATGAGGTGGCCAAATGTGTGGTATATTAACAATTTAACATCATCTTTTTCTCTACTGTTGTAATAGTTTTACTTGATAAACCGTCACACCTTATGTCATTCTTGTACTTCCATACAGACAAAGGATCTTAAAGGCATTCCGTTTAATCTGCTTGTTCCTGGTATGATGGTTAACGCAAGCGTGCGCTCAACCCTCGAAAATGGCATCATGCTTTCTTTCCTTACCTTCTTTACCGGAACTGTATGTTGGTTTATCTTTTTATCATTTATTTGCTTTAATATAATATTAATCGGGCCTTTAACTCTAATGTTTGTAGGTTGATATATTTCATTTGGGTAAAACTCTTCCCGGTTCAAAGTGGAAAGACGAGTACACTCAAAACAAGAAGGTAAAAATGCGTGCTTCTCTTTCGGGGGACTTATACGTTTACTTTAGATACCATTTTTGTAGGATGAATTATATGTGGTTATCCTATTATATCAGTTGCAGCGTATTATGTTATATCTTAAATAAGATGGTTGGTGGCTATGCTATGAGAAAAAGACAAAAAAACAAAGTAAACTCTATTACTTTCTAAATTGACAAAACAGACCCTAAACTTTTTAAAACTTTCTACCAATTGTCATTTTCACACCCTTGGGTCCTAACTTTTATTCTTTAGCGTAAAAGTAAAAAACTATTTTTCTCACGTATTATAATGAATTTATCCTATTTGTCACCTGCAAAAGCTATTATGCTTTTGCTATATCAATGTATTCACTATGTTTTTCTACCAATTTCAGGTCAATGCTCGGATTCTATTCGTCGATCCATCAACCAGGGCTGTCGGTTTGACCCTGAATCCCCACCTTGTTCAAAATAACGCTCCCCCCTCAGTAAGTCTTTAAACGTTTTTTATATCGACTCAAAACATCACTAGTGCACATCTAGAAACAACTGTTTATAGGAATTTTTAACAACTTATTCTTGTTACGCGGCTTATGTAAGTTTGTAACCTGTATGCAGCTTGTTAAAGTTGGAGATATATTTGACGATTCAAAAGTGGTTCGAGTTGATAAAGGATTGGGACTGCTTTTGGAAATCCCGTCTGCTCCTATTCCAACTCCAGCATATGTTAATGTACGTTTCATTGACATATGTACTGGAAACAATCTATATTTTAACAAATAATGTACCTGAATTTTATATGTAATTCATGATTTTTAGGTGTCGGATTTATCTGACAAAGAGGTAAAAAAATGGGAAAAAAGCTTCAAGGAAGGAAGCCTTGTTCGTGTGAGAGTTTCTGGTTTTCGGTCTCTGGAGGGTCTTGCCACTGGTGTTTTAAAGGTTCAGCTTTATTGTTCAAACTTTTTATCTTCTATAGCTCCAGTTTTTTTTTTTTACTTGAGTTGACTTGCATCACTTGTTTTTTGGCTCTATACAGACTAGTGCATTTGAGGGCTCGGTTTTTACTCACTCTGATGTCAGACCGGGAATGGTGGTCAAAGCTAAAGTTATAATCGTTGATAGTTTTGGTGCGATTGTGCAATTTGCTAGTGGTGTGAAGGCACTCTGCCCTCTTCGTCATATGTCAGAGTTTGAAATTGTAAAACCTAGAAAGAAGTTTCAGGTGATTTACAACACACTTCTTTGTAAATATCTTGTACACACATACAATCGTGTTAACGATATGTCTGTATATACAGGTTGGTGCAGAATTAGTCTTCCGTGTGCTTGGTTGCAAGTCTAAAAGAATTACTGTCACACACAAGAAGACACTTGTATGCTCTTCTCCCTTATTTATGTACTTCATTTAGAATGTGCTTACGTGTTTCAGTTTATTTACATCTTAGTCAATGAATGATTCTGTTTGATCTTGTCAGGTAAAGTCAAAGCTTACGGTTCTCAGTTCATATAACGACGCAACCGAAGGATTATCTACTCATGGATGGATAACAAAAGTTGAACCTCATGGTTGTTTTGTTCGGTTTTACAATGGTGTGCAAGGATTTGCTCCAAGGTTAGATCCACATACTTTATAGACTGTAAATGCTTCTGTTTTTTTGCAATGCGTTTTATCATTTAATTATGGATAATTAAGTATTCTTTTTTGAATCAGAGCTGAGCTTGGACTAGATCCAGGATCCGATGTGAGCTCAATGTATCACGTTGAGCAAGTTGTCAAGTGCAGAGTTACAAGTTCAGTTCCCGCTATAAAGAGGATCAACCTTAGTTTTTTAGCCACTCCTGCAAGGTTTTTTTTTTCTTTCTATTTTTGTATTCTTCATTCGTTCATATTTCCAGGAGTTATTAAAATGAAGTAAATAATATAAATGTATCAACGCTAATATACTTTGTTTGCAGGACACCTGAAGATGATGAAGTCAAACTTGGGAGTCTTGTATCGGGCACCGTCGAACGGGTAACTCCTAATGCTATAATAGTTGATGTTGGTATTAAGGGTTACAACGGAATCATTGCTCCTGAACATCTGGCAGATAACCATGGTGAGTATTTAATTTGGCCAGTAAGTATTTAAGCAACATTGTACTTTTTTACCGTTCAACGTTTTTTATTTCTCAATGGTCAGGGCTTGCTACTATAATGAAGTCGGTATTGAAGCCGGGGTACAAGTTTGAAAAGCTCTTGGTTTTAGGTAAGTGTGTATCTTAGATGTTTACACTTTGACAAAAAAGCTGCCATTTACTATATGAATTTGTATTTACGACATTTACGTATCTTATACAGATCTCGAGAACCACAACTTGATTTTAACTGCCAAATATTCTATTGTTAATGCGGCTGAGCCACTGCCCGCTGATGCCAGTCAGGTTCATTCGCCTGCAGTGGTTCCTGTAAGATTCTCTCTTTTGTTTTATGCATTTAGCTATTTTATGCCTGACATAGTATAAAGTTGAAAAGACAGTAGACTTGTACGATAATTTCTTCCATTTTCGTCCTTGAGGTTTGGCCAGTTTTGCGACTTTGGTCCGAAGGTATGTTTTTCCGCATCTGGATCTAAAAGGTTTGAAATCTTGCCATTTTCATCCGGCTCGTTAACTCCATCCATATTTTGTCCGTTAAGCCAGGGTTATTTTCATCTTTTTGTTAACTTAAAGGGCAATTCGAGCGTTTTACATAAAGTGAAAAAGACTTAATTGCCCTTTAAGTTAACAGAAAAGATGAAAAACCCCTGACTTAACAAAGAAAAATGGATGGAGTTAACGAGTAGGATGAAAATGGCAAGATTTCAAACCTTTTGGATCTAGATGCGAAAAAACAAACCTTTGGACGAAAGTCGCAAAACTGACTAAACCTCAGAGACAAAAATGCCATCTTACTGTTCTCTGTATTTGTCTGCTGATTACAACTTTCTTTAGTAACTTATAATCTTCTCTGAACCAGGGCTATATCTGTAATATCATTGACACTGGTTGCTTTGTGCGCTTCATCGGCCGCCTAACTGGTTTTGCTCCTAAAAACCGGGTATGTCTTTGGTAATAAATCATTAAAAAGTTACTGACGGTTATCTAGCTTACATAACCTTCTGTTATATATCGTTTAGGCTGTTGATGACCACAGAGATGATCTTTCTGAATCCTTTTTTATCGGGCAGTCTGTTCGTAGTAACGTACAAGAGGTACATTAAGGACTTCAAGTTTGATTTTTTGTTAAGATTGCGTATCTGAATCGATCTTTATTTTTTTTATTGAAAATTTCCAGGTTAAAAAGGAAAGTGATAGGATAACACTATCCTTGAAGCAATCGTTATGCTCTTCAACAGACGCATCTTTTATCCAGGAATACTTTATCTTGGAGGAAAAGGTGATTTTTATTATCAAACCGACACTTACAAATTACAACATTTTGTTTCGTTTTACTGATTTTAACAGTTTCTCACTTGATTTTTTCAGATTGCTAAGCTGCTTCACTCTGGTAACAAGTCTTCTAGTTTGAAATGGGTGAAAGACTCCCCGATTGGTAATGTGATTGAGGGCACGGTCCACGAAGTAAAAGAATCTGGAGTTGTTATCAGCTTTCCGAAATATAATGACGTGTTCGGGTTTATCACACATCACCAATGTAAGTAGCTAACTGCACGTTAGCCGGTTGATTCGTGCAACATGTTACCAACAGTCTCACATGTAACTTCCATACAGGTGGTGGATCAACCGTGGATATCGGTTCAACTGTTAAAGCCGCAGTTCTCGATTTAGCAAAGATGGATCGTCTTGTAGATCTGTCCCTAAAGGCAGAGTTTGTTAACAGATACACAGAGAACACCGGTTCCAAAACTCCCAAAAAGGTTATCCATATTTTGTTTTTCAACATTATCTATATGTCTTTCGCGCACACATGAATATATGTTGTTAATCCTTTTTGCCATTCAGATGCGCAAAAGGTCAGCACACAAGGACTTGGAGGTGAACCAAATCGTAGATGCAGTGGTCGAAATTGTGAAGGAGAATTATTTGGCAAGTGACGTGTTTGTTTTATTTATAAGCAGATATGAGCAATTTGCAGTTACCTAATACCTTATGCCTCATTTTTTGCTATGTTAGGTTCTTTCGATACCGGATGCTAACTACGCACTGGGATATGCATCTATATATGATTATAACACTCAAGCATTCCCACCGAAACAATTTGTCAATGGACAAAGGTAAATATTCAAGTAACCCTATTCATTGTTACCTCTGCGTTCATTAGGCCTTTAAACGAACGCGGACAAATGCATGTTCGTGTTTGTTCATATAACTTTAACTGAACACGAACCGAACACATTTTTTTGTTCATGTTCGTTTATTAAGAAAATGAGCATGTTCGTTTTCGTTCATTTAAAACCTAAATGAACATAAACGAACATAGTTTAAGTGTTTAACAAACAATAAAAAACATAACTGAACATAATTGAACTAACATAAATGAACATAATTGGCTAAACATAAAGTAAGTTCTTATATAAATTAGTGATTAATTACAATAAATTCCATTGGAAAACCCATTTTTATTACTAGAAAGCCCAATTAGCAGTTAGTTATATTTATATAAGTAGATAGAAAAAGTTCCTTTATGATCAATATTTATATAAATATAACTGGTTGTGTATTTAAATTGATGCAAACATAAACGAACGGACATAAAAATGTAAATACACGAATATAAAAGGACGTCCACGAACATAAATGAACAAACACGACGTGTGTTCATGTTCGTTTGTTTAATTAAGTGGACAAAAAATTGTGTTCATGTTTGTTCGTTTACATGCCTAGCATTCTACTATTAAGGGTTTTTTTGTTGATGTGTGTATATGTATTTCCTTTTGGTTCTAGGGTGAGTGCATCTGTTAAGGCTCTTCCAGATTCTTCAACAGCAGATCGGTTACTGTTGTTGCTTGAGGCCGTAGACACTTCCAGTGCAAAGCGGGCAAAAAAGAAGTCTAGCTATGATGTCGGAACTTCCGTTCAAGCAGAGGTCAGTTTTTTTTTTGTTTTATTTGTATATAATGGCCTTAGAGCATCTATATAAAAGATACAATTTTATTGGTTTTCAGATTACTGAAATAAAACCGTTAGAGCTTAAATTGAAATTCGGTTCCGGCTTACATGGGCGGATACATATCACCGAGGTAACACGTTTCTTACGTTATGCTCTTGATCTACTCTTTTCTGTCATGGATATGACAATATGTGATTTATATTGGTTTTTAACAGGCGAGCGATGGTAATGTTTCGGAGAATCCGTTTAGTAACTATAAGATCGGGCAGGCACTTACAGCAAAGATCGTGTCTAAATCTAAAGTCGAAAAAAGTAGTAATATTCGGTTCGAGCTGTCCATCAAACCATCTGTGCTTGCAGACAAATCAGTCGCGTGTGCGTCACAAGATTTCAGCTATTCAATTGGTCAAAACGTAACTGGGTTCGTATACAAAGTTGATAAGGATTGGGCATGGATAACGATAACTCGAGATATACGGGCCCAACTATATATTCTCGATAGTGCAAGTGACCCCGTTGAGCTTCAAGATTTTCAGAACCGGTATCCCATTGGAAAACGAGTATCCGGATATATTTTAACCACTTACAAAGATAAACGATTGTTGCGGGTAATATTACATCCACTAGGTGGTTTGACAGATGATAGTGAAACTGTCACGTCTCATGTCTCTGAAGGTGCGATTATCGGTGGCAGAATATCTAAAATTCTGCCAGGTGTCAGTGGCTTGATTGTGCAAATCGATCCACGTCTGTCCGGTAAAGTTCATTTTACCGAATTAACAGATTCGTGGATATCGAACCCGTTGTCGGGGTATCACGAAGGGCAGTTTGTCAAATGCAAAGTACTCGGCATCGGCCGTTCTGGAACGGGTTCGGTTCATGTTGATCTGTCTTTGCGCTCGTCTGGAAGTAATCGATACGAAAAGATTGAAGATCTTAAGTCTGATATGGTCATAGAGGTAAATATGTTTGTGCTTTGTTCTTAGGGGTCTGAATTTCTGACACGACCCTAAAACACAACACGAACCTAACACTAAGTTCGCGGGTTTGGGTTTAGTCTAAACGGGTTGGGTTTGGGTCAACCCGGTCGGGTTGACGGGTTGACCTGTTTAACTCATTTATATTCTATTATATATTTTTACATGTTTTATGTCATAAATTAAATTGGGTAGTGTATTTTATGCCATAATGATAACTTAAAAAGAGAAATTTTATAATTTAAATGCAACTAGAAAAGTCAAAGGTGTTAAAATGAAAAATACATTTTTTTTGAAAAATTCCCAATACATATGTTACAACTACATAAAGCAACAAAATGTTGCTAATTTATAGTTTGGAAATTGTATTGTACACATTTGTGTTTCTTGTAGTAAATTCTAGGTTTAATATATTCATTTGCGGAAAAAAATAAAATAATAAAAAAATCAGGTTGAACGGGTTGTGTTTGGGTCAACCCACGAACATTCAGATTGTGTTTGGGTTCATATGTATGACACAATTTTCGGGTTCGGGTCTTGCTCGGGTTCATCTAAAATTTTTGGGTTCAGGTCGGGTTGAGCCTGTGAACACGGCCCGTTTAGCACCCCTATTTGTTCTACTACTCAGCCCTATTTAGTCTGTGTGTGTGTCATATTTCAGAAGTTATCTTTTTATGATACCAACTATTATTTTGCATAACTGTTTTTTTTTCAGGGTTATGTTAAGAACGTAACGCCAAAGGGATGTTTTATTATGCTTTCTAGGAAGCTTGATGCGAAAATCCTCATTTCAAACTTGTCTGATGACTTTGTCTCGAACCTCGAAGAAGAGTTTCCTATCGGGAAACTTGTAACTGGCAGGTGATTATTAATTTATTATTTTTCAATTCTTTTTGTTTGTATTTTTGAGGTGAATATGATGCTCATGTAGTGATGTGTTTTACACAGGGTGCTCTCTTTGGAACCTCTATCAAAGAGAATTGAAGTTAGTCTTCGTAAAACAAGTGGTTCGAAAGAAACGAAAGGTGATGGTGATTTTAGCAGCCTCCATGTTGGAGATATCGTATCGGGAAGGGTGAAGCGTGTTGAGTCGTATGGTTTGTTTATCACTATCGATCAATCTAAGTCGGTTGGATTGTGCCATGTGTCCGAGCTTCCCGAGGATAATGTTGACAACCTTGAAACGAAGTACAAAGTTCATGAGTGCGTTAAAGCTAAAGTTTTGAAGGTGATAAACATTTACATTATATTTTGAATTGGATTTCACAATCAGAATATTAATGTATTGATCATGTGGCTGTTAATCTTCATTTTGTTTTCAGATTGATGAAGAAAGACGAAGAATATCTCTAGGGATGAAGGCATCGTATTTTAATACCGATGTTGGAACCGGAACGCCTGCAAATCTTGGTTCTGATTCAATCAACGAGAATAATTCCGAATCAGATGAGGAAACGCCTTTCGAGGTCCAGGAGCCACTGATTCTGTCCGGGAACGGGAATCATCCAATGTTAGCGGAAGTGGAATCAAGGGCTTCGGTCCTTCCGCTTGACGTTTCGTTGGATGAAACCGAGGACTCCCCCATGGATGATGTCGGTGCTCAAAGTCCCGAAGCCCTTGATAATGTAACGAAAACGAGTGAGAACAAAGTTAAACGCACCAAGAAGAAAGAGATGGAAGAAAGGGAAAGAGAAATAAGGGCTGCTGAGGAAAGACTATTGCAGAAAGACATACCAAGGACCGCCGATGACTACGATAAGTTGACCAGAAGCTCCCCAAATAGCAGCTTTATCTGGCTTAAGTACATGGCGTTTTTACTCTCCTTGAACGAAGTTGACAAGGCTCGATCAATCGCCAATAGGTAGTAATATCACACGTACACACGCAATATCCATAAGTTTACAAGTCACGATTTCATGTACGCTGTTCATATGATATTGCAGGGCTCTGAACACAATCAACATGATAGAAGAGTCAGAGAAGCTAAATGTTTGGATTGCTTACTTCAATTTAGAAAATGAATTTGGAAACCCCCCAGAGGTATATGCAATTTATATATTTTCTTAATTCTTAATGAGTAAACTGCCATTTTCGCCCCTGAGTTTTGACCAGTTTTGCGACTTTCGTCCAAAGGTTTGTTTTTTGGCATCTGGATCCAAAATTTTTGAAATCTTGCCATTTTCATCCAGGTCGTTAACTTCATCCATTTTTCTTCGTTAAGTCAGGCATTTCTGTCTTTTTTGTTAACTTAAAGGGCAATTTGGTCTTTTTCACTTTATGTACAAGCACTTAGCATAAATGTACAAGTATTCAAAAGACCGAATTGCCCTTTAATGGTTGTAAAAATCCGGACTAGGCGCCGATTAATCTTGATTAATCCCAATTAATTCCAATAGATTCCCGATTAATCGCTAGTCCCCACCTCACTGCCCGACTAGCGACTACCAATTACTACAACACTGAAAAAAGACGAAAATACCCATGACTAAACGGTGAAAAATAGATGGAGTCAACGAGGTGGATGAAACTCGCAAGATTTCAAACCTTTCGGATCCAGATGCAAAAAACCTTTGGACAAAAATCGCAAAACTGGCCAAACCTCTTCTTTTGTTTTGCCAACTAATTTAAACGTTTGTTTTTTCAACAGGAGGCTGTTGCAAAAGTATTTCAAAGAGCATTGCAGGTGTGTGACCCTAAAAAAATACATTTTGCACTGCTAGGGATGTATGAGAGGACCGATCAAAATAAATTGGCAGATGAGCTTCTTGAAAAGATGATCAGAAAGTTTAAGCATTCATGCAAGGTGCCTTGATTGATATATTCAGCTTATTTATTTTATTTTTTCGTTTTTATATTTTAGTGGGACTCGTGTTTACCGTGTATGTGTAACCAAAATGCAGGTCTGGTTAAGGCGGATTCAGAGAGTATTAAAGCAAAATGAGGATATGGTTCAGTCAGTTGTGAAACGTGCTCTCATATGTCTTCCAAAACACAAACATATTAAGTTCATCACACAAACAGCAATATCGGAGTTCAAGAGTGGAATTCCTGATAGAGGAAGGTCGTTGTTTGAAGGAATGCTTCGTGAGTACCCCAAACGGACAGACTTATGGAGCGTTTACCTGGACCAAGTAGTTCACTTTCCCTAATAATTTTATTTTTTATTTTAATAATAATTCTACCGCACTTTTTATCTAATGGTAATTCTATCTAACCCTGACAGGAGATCCGGCTTGGTGATGAGGCTGTGATTCGTGCTCTATTCGAGAGAACCATATGTCTAGAACTACCACTCAAGAAAATTAAGGTGAGTTATAAAACTTAAGTACGTCAAATATGGTTACCGAAATTATATATTCTTATGTTAATTTAAACTCTTGAAAAAGGTAAATTAAGAAAATATTTTTTTTTACAGCACACAAATATGATCTAACATGGTTTGTTATCTTTCTCAATTTTGCAGTTTTTGTTTAAAAAGTATCTTGAATTTGAAAAGTCGAAAGGAGATGAAGAAAGAATTGAATATGTAAAGGCAGAGGCGCTTAAATATCTTGAGAAAACCCGTTCTTAAACTTGTGTTCTCAAGCAACATACTCGCATGGGAAAAGAGTGTTCCCTGTTACACCATGAACGTTTTTTAACCCCCGCAATCCAGAAAAATCGTTCCATTGAGTTCTAGTTGGGAGAAGCGTTGCCTTTGAAATTTTGCAGCTATACAGAGAGTGATCAAAAGATCTACGTATGAATTTTAGGGTTTTGATGACGCGTAGAGTTATTTATGCATTGTATTTTTGCTTAAATTTTGGTAATGTTCTTGCCTAGCATATTTTGTGAACTGTCTTTTCTCATTCATTTTCTTCATGTGCAAAAGGGTCCTGTGTACCGGTGACCATGTATTGCTTATTGGAATCTATTTCCGTAAGCGACCAAACTAAAACTGAAAAATATATAACTGTTGAAACTAGACCAAGCAATGGACTGAGCTTGTATTATAAATTATTCCAAACTGAAAGTGACTTGGTTTACCTGTAAAACCGACAGACACAACTTAACTGTGAACTAAAACAGTACAAAATCTAAGCTTGAATTTAGAAGATGGAGGAGGAACACATGCTCTAATGATCATAAATCTTGGTCCTGAATCTTAAAGACCTACATTAATGGCCTGGCCTAATCCCAAATGACTTTATAGATTAGAAGTTTTCAAAGGATTGAGTGTCCGGATGTTTAATCGGAAAGAACACATGGTGCAGGATTTACCGGTAGGTAGATCTCGAATAGATATGTCTCTCTTCCTCCACTATTTTACACACATTCACAACCCAGGCTATATTTTTATTAGAGCTATGTATTACATGAGTTCAATAAATGAAATATCTTACGTAAGTTAAAATTGATAAATCTCATACAAAAATTACTTAAATTAAATCACCTATTATCAAGAAAATTTCAATTTTTCTTTGAAATTTAAAGAAAAAAAATTTTTGAAATAAATTTACACATATTAAAAAGCCAATATATAACGGATAATTATTGCTAATTATCATTAAAAACATAACTTAAACCATACAATTTAAACACCTTAATAATTTGAAATGGAACACTAACGTGAATAATATGTTAATACTTCTAAATGTTAAACATCAGCTTGAATATAGATTTCATTAACGGTTTTCACTTTAATATAATATAATAGTTTCGTTTCTTTTGTGTTTTTGTGACAAGAATATTAAACTTTAAACATTTTTTAAAATGATCACAAAATTTTTATACTCTGAAGTTTAACGACTTTATTTCTTTGGTTTTTTCTTTTCGTAGTTATACAGAGTGTCATTACCGTAATGAACCAAACCCATATCGATCGTAATTGAATTCCCACCGAATCACACAATGGATTTCAGTATTTTTTAGGCAAATTGGATTTAAATAATCTTAGCTTTCTCAATTTCGCCGATAATAATCCCAACTCAGTTATTGACCGATAATAATCCGAACTGGTCCACTTTTGGCCCATAATAGTCCGCCGTTAAAAATAGCTTAACAGAGTTAAGCTTTTTTCTGAATTACAAACTGATGTTATATGGATTTTGATCAGAACGAGGATACGAGTCGATTTATATAAAAGTTACCTCGAAACGATATAATAAAGAGATATAATAAAGAGATGAAAATAACAAAAAATAAATAGATTATGTAAAATTGATTTAAACTTAAATAAAATTAGGTGTTAGTACCCAAAGGTGTTACATTGATAAAATAAAAAAAAATAGAAGGGTATTTTAGTCGTTATATTGATAAAATTAACTAATTTTGGTGTTAGTACCCAAAGGTGTTACAAAATTTAAACCATAAAACCTAAACTTGTTAAAAAAAAGTTAGTACCTAAAGATGAAACTAGTTATAAACCATAGGGTTCATCTATGTAATTAACTCTAAATTTTACTCGAACGTGTCAAACATAGTTTTTATTCTTTACTGTGAAAACCGAACCGATATATAAACTGACGATGTATACTTTTTCACTACTTTACTAATAGAGTGAATTCATTTTTGAATCCTTGAGTTTTAGTGGTTTTAACTACTTGAATTTAAAACCAAAACTGTTAACAATCTAAGTACCTGGTTGGTAAATCTGTAACCAATTAAGTCCAAATTTGTAATGATCTTAACTACACCACCACCACTCCACCACCGACGATCCCTATTAATTTGTAGAGAGAGATAGAGAGAGCGTGCGCGATGAGAAAAAGAGGATACGTACCAGATAGATGCGCTGTTGAGAGAGAGGATGGGTTTAATTTAAATTAATATTTTTTATTTTATTGTGGGGGCAGTTTTGTCTTTGAGTAAATTGTCATTTTAGTCCCTGAGTTTTTGTCCAAATTGCCATTTTAGTCCAAATAGTTTTTTATTCTCCTCTGGGTCCCTGACTTTTCCATTTTCTTGCCATTTTGATCACATTGCCTAACTAAGTCTAAAAACCAGGTTATAATCAGGGTCATGGACACCTTTACGTGTGTTACATGTGATTATTAGGACGATTACATGACTGCATAATCTACCTTCTTTCTCTCTAACATTATATCTAGAACTAAGTACAATGTATAAGCAAAAGGATCATGTTTTATGGAAAAAAAATTGTTTTTCAACTTTCACATGGTCACAGAAATCACTCACAAGGGCAAAGTCTACCTTCATATGCACCAGAATGAGGTGTAAAGTTAAAAAGGTCAAACTTTATAATGGGAACTTGCAAACATGTGGATCAATTTTGTTGAATGAGACCGCACCATGGTGGGAACCTTGGACCACACCTGTTCCAATCTCAACTTACTTGCCTGATTCTTAACTTCTCTTTTCCTGTCAAAATACAAATAATGCCTCATCAAGACATGTTTGTGGTTCATACATTTGCAGTTTATAACCACCATTGTGGCTCATGGTCCCATGATTTAAACATGTGTGCATGAGACGAAAAAGATGATTTGCCAACACCTATGCATTAGTTGCAATAAATAAGGTTCAAACTGCAATATAGAAAGTAGAAACTATGAAATAGGAAAACTGACAAGGCATTTTTATTTTATTTTATTAGTAACTGACCCTTTATTTAATTTAATGTGACCATGTCCGATTTACGGCTTTACTTGTTCATCGTTGTAAAAAGACACAAAACTAAAACTTTGCCATGAAGTAAAACTTTACACATAGTTAATAAAAAGTTGACTAATAATATCTCATGTATATCGGCAAATTTAGAAAAATGAAATCTTTTTAGATAAAAAAATGTTGAAGTTTGAAGACAATCCAAATATAAAAAAAGGTTGTATTCAACTGCAAGAGACAACCCTCAAGAGTGATTGAGCGGCTCAAAAGCCTGATTGATGTATGGCAACCAGATTAACCAGTTTTCCCCTTGCAGGCGAAACAGTTACTATTTACCAAGATATCAAACAGGTCACTTTAGTATCGAAGAGTTGGTGGTAAGAAAATGCGTAACAAAATATTTTGTCTGTAACCGTGAGAACTCATTAGGGAAAACTCACGGACCCCACCAATACCCATCTAACAAGTGGAATCAGGTAAACCCCAGCTTACATTGGGCAAGTGTCATTAGACGTAAATCGTAATAAAGATTTTTTATAACCATATACATCACAAAGGCGTAATACACAAAACTAGCAATCGAAACTGTAAAAGAACACAAAAAGGAATTTTTCTTGTATCTAAAGCCATATAACAGAGAAAATCTAGGACTGGCCAAGAGGATGTTTGTAATATACTAACATCCATTAAATCTTTAAATTCTCTTGCCTTAGCTTCCCTTTGTTTTCATGAGCACAAAATAGAAAATGTGATTACAGAAAAAGAAGGATTGCAAAACAAATTGCTCATTCCTACATTCTACCATTTGGATCATTTCAATAAGGCAATTGTCTCTCCTCTTTGAAATACTAATTTTTTGTTACCGGTTATATCTCACCCTTGCAAGTTTCTACCTCGTTACGTAATAAGTATCCGAGTGCAGTTTTACTACCAGGTATAGAGCATCGAGTCAAGACATTGCTAGAACAAATCATTAGCACAAAAGGTCCCCAGCTAAAGATCTATACGGCACAAGAGTATGCTAAAACTTAAATATAAACTATGGGCACCAATTACATGTAAACTAATCGAAACTTTTGCCTTCTGAGTTCTGTCATATGTAACTTTTGAACCATTTCAAATTTCATGAATTGCCCTAATTCTTCTAGTAGTTATTTGCTTTTCTAAACAGTGTGTGTGGATTCTAATTGCAGATTAAGAATCATTCAATCAAACACACAAATAAAGAAGATACAACAACGGTCGTGAAAGAACAAACAATCTCAGACAAAATACAAATAAAAAAAACGCAAGATCATACCTTTCGTTCATATGCACAAAATCATTAAAAGTCAATGACTCCTAAAATCATACAACTCACTCATCTTATCAGTTATTCCTTATCCTTCTTTGTATCTCTAATTGAACTTAAATTACTATAATTGTAGCAAAATAGTTCGCCTACAAATCCCGATTGTTAAACCTATCTTTGCGCAATTGTGCGTAAAGCGTAACATACACATTAATTCAAATATGTCAAGAATTCAGGGCTTATTGAACTGAAAGTTGAAAGTTGAAACCCTAACAGCATCTGTAATTCACAACATAAAAACCATCCAAATACATTATAAAAATAAATTAAAAAAAAAAAAACAGAAAACAGCTAGAAAATTCACGTAACAAAATATACCAAAACTAGTCAAATTGGAGTAGAATCCTGTGGATCGTCAGTATCTTGATCATCTAGGGTTCCAAACTTCTGCTTAAACGAATCTTGCCTCTGTAACCACATCATATGCCCCTATATCCAACAACTTCATATATCAAAACAAACAAACAATCGATTGTTACGTTCGAAAGGTGTTAATTGAAATGATCACCTGTAAAGCAGCAGCCCACGCGATTAGGAACGAAGCGAACCAGAATTTCCTGTCGTTTAACAGCTTCTTCACGTCAAAATTTCGAGTTCCCATATCGAAATTATAAACCCTAAACCCCCAATCTTTCAATTCAATTTTGTTTTATAAATTTTGTTATGTTAGGGTAATTTACACAAAAACCCTTCCTTTTTTGCAGTGTTGCGTTTTAAACCTCCACAATATTTCAAAAGTTCGACCCAAAACATATTACAACTTAACGAAAAAAAACATGAACCGAAAATACTTATTTTGGGTATTACTAATTTGTTTCACTAAAAGTCACTTGCCGGTACATTAATATCGATCTGTTGTGGCAAAGCTTGTCTCACCGCATGAACCGAGAAACCACTGTCCATGTCACTTTTCCATTTCCACACGTCGTTCCTTCTTGATATCTTTTGTCGCGTTAAAATTTCGTTTAGTTCTTTCATCTCTTCTTTTTCTTCGGTGTTGGATGGTACTCGGACCCAACTAGTCAGGTTTGGTTTTTAATCTCTAATCAGTGATTACCCTAAAGTTGATCCACACGGTATAGAGTAAACTGCCATTTTGGTCCCTGTGGTTTGGGCACTTTTGCCACTTTAGTCCAAATCTCAAACTTTTTACATCTGGGTCCCTGTGGTTTGCATTTTGTTGCCATTTTAGTCCAAAATCCAAAAACTTTATATTTTGTCTGTTGAAAACTGATTATTTTATCCTTTAGTGCATGGGCATTTTGGTCATTTTTCTTTTCATTTAACATTTTCTTAATTAACATTTTATTCCCCAAATAAATCATCATCATCCCCAAATAAAACCCTAATTGACTCTCGCTTTTCTCTCTCTATAAACAACATAAAACCCCATTCAATCGAGTACTCTTCATCTTCATCTTTCTGTTCAAATATTGCAGCCGCCACCTAGCAGATCACACATCACTTTCTTTCAGATCCTCTTCATCTTTCTGTTCATACTCACAAACCCATTCAATCGAGCACTCAACCTAATTGGAACCATTCAACGATGTCAATTAATGAAGAACCACCTGCAATTGAACAAACAATAAACGAAAACGAAGATCTAGAGCCATTAGAAGATGAAACAGACGACTGTGAAGAGCTTTACGGCGGATGAGAGAGAGAGAGAAGAGAGAGACAGGGGTTTTTGTTTGAGGTGCAGAGGTTGAAGATGATGAGGTTGAAGATGATGATGATCAGGGGTTGATACACTTGAAAACTTAAATCTTTTCATTTATTAAAAGCAAAATGACCAAACTACCCCTTCAGATAAAGACAAAAAAGAGACATTAAAACAGTCAAAAATCAAAGATTTTGGATTTTGGACTAAAATGGCAACAAAATGCAAACCACAGGGACTCAGATGTAAAAAGTTTGAGATTTGGATTAAAATGGCAAAAGTACCCAAACCACAGGGACCAAAATGGCAGTTTACTCCACGGTATATAATGAATTATTCTTGTACTTTTTAAGGTATCTTATTAATATGATTAATGTCTTTTAAATACGGAACTTCTTGTTTTCAAGTTTCTTAATTAAATAAACGAGTCCATACTTATTGAGCTAATCGCTAACGTAATTCATATAGAAACTCGAGTATTTACCACGTTTAACGACCTTTTAGGATCACTAGACATAAGGTATCCTAACATTAGACTGTAATATGTATGAGTGTACTAGATTTATAGCAAATATAACACATATTTGACATTATTTTGCAAAACAAGCATTTCACATTTATATTGTCCGTCTACCTTCTGTTTTGATGTAACTTGGCAAGTTTTATATATTATCAACGATAATTTATATTAAAAAATTATATATAAAAAATAGCATTTTCGAGGACTAAACTTGCCACCTTGGTTGCAAAACAACATTTGTAGTTGTTTAGGTCATTTTAAGGTTTGACACAACTAAACTAATAGTTGTACTGCAACAAGGTGACAAGTATATGAAACTTAGCATTCAAACTGCATACAGAATCAACCACACATACTGATTAAACATAAAATTAAAATTATACCAAAATCCTTAAAAGCTTTAACAAAATCCAGAGAACAACAACTACCCTTTGATAAACTCACTGTTTCATCTCAATAGTTCATATATATGAAGAAAAAAAAGATACGAAAAACAGAAATTATTCATGTCAAGCTGCAGAACTGTGATGCATGCCATCATTTTCCCGAAAGGAAAGATAACGACAGATCTTCTCCCTCAAAACCGCACCAACTTGATCATCATCCGCATCACAAAACACAGGACGATAATCCAAATCATGACCGCCTGAAAACACGAGCGTCTCTTGAACTTCATCTTCCATATCAATAAGGATATTATGCAGTATGCAACACGCAGTAATAATCAACGGTAATCTGTTTTTATCAGGCCTCCACAATTCTCCTTTAAGGATCTTCCAGTTCTCTTTCAGCTTCACGAACGCTTCGTTAGTCACCATTTGTGTTTTAAACAACATCTCATTGAATGTCATTTCATAATCACCAAGTTGGTCACCCTGATATGGAGTTAGCATCCATTTTAGCAACGGGAAACCCGAATTACCAACAATATACTCATGTATTTCATTTCCTTCCGAAAGTTCTCTTTGTTTCCCGTTTAGTCTAACCCCGTCTTTGCATAATTCCAAAAATGCTGACTCCTTAAAGATATACTCATCAGTCAAACTTCCAGGCCACCCGCCGCTGATGTCACGGAACCTCAAAGTGGGGTCCACGATCGCTGATAAAACCATGGATTGGTTATTCTCTCGGTCACACCAGGCGTTGGTTGAGCATTCGACGTTTAACAAACGCATCAAAATGTGGGTGGTGCCGATTGCGCCACAACAATTCGGGAGTCCCCCAATTTTCTCGAATTTAGACTTTATGTCCTCCATCTCGAGTTCAGTTGAAGGCCAGTAGATATGGGAGTGAGTTTTTTCTACCAAGGCATCCACGAACCTTTTGGTTAGCCCAGCAACGGTGGTTTGGTGAAGGTTGAGTGAAGTTCCAACCGTTGATAAAGAATCACCAGAGCCTAACCGTCTTAGAGCAACACCAACCATATCGTATATATTCAACTGGTTTCCGTTGAGGTCAATGTAGTTTTTGTTATTGGCCATCATTTCCTCTTTGACAAATGAAGTGATATAGTCGAATGTTTTGGCTGACATCTTGAACATGGATTCGAAACTTTGTGAATCCGTTGACTTTTTTAAATCCCCTGAGAAGTAGCATACAAAGATCAAGATCAGGGTTTATCACGATTTTTATCGCACCATGGAATGAAAAGATCTAGCAAGTTTTAACCTTGACAGATTAAGAAAAATATGAACTTTCTAATGACACAGAGCACACATACTTAATGCAGAAAATGGTTATGAACATAACTGTTTTTATTTTCGCATAACATAGATCCTTACCATATAAGGAACTCATAGAACGCTGGTGTGTATTCTCGGAGAAAGTCAAAGACGCAAAAAGTATTGAGTTAAATGATCCGAATCTAGTACTACATGTTATCAATAGCACAAGTGATCACTTAGATTCGGATGCCGTTGAATTTTTTGTCCGCATACGCGTAAAGCATTGATCTTCCATATAACTCGTGACCATTAATTACCCTAACACTAAATACGGTTGATGCTAGCATTAAAGCAAGTTCTTGTCGCTTGTGTTAACGAAGAACTTTCCCTAAAATTCGGCAAAAAGATCCCCATTTTAATAACATATCGCATTCTTGACATTGACTATGTTATGTTTCACATTTCCATATATAGCTAGTATCCTTAAACCTAAGAAAGTTATCCCTAAATTCATATTGTGTTATGTTATAGCAGGACCGTCTCTTCGCAAAACTGGGACCCAAACCATAGCCAAGCATCGAACCCTGGTGCACTAGGATTGACCTTTATGTCCCTACTAATCCCAGAAAAGAACACATATCTACTCCAAACAGCATAATGAATTCACCCAAAATCAGTGTTAAAAGAGTCAAAGTTTGACTTTTTAGTATAAAATTTTATTGCTTTTAAGGTCAAAGTTGGTTGAACTTTGTCTTTGTAACATTTAAGCCATTAAACAACATTAAATTAAAAGCTATTTTTGGATCATAAAGCAATTATTTTGGGTGAACTTTAATACTAAAAAATATTAGGTTAGAAATTTGAAAATTTACTCAACACTAAAATGATAAACAAACCATTAATGATATAATCACATAATGACATATGAATTCATGTTTAACCACAAAATGCATAGCCTGCAAGTATATTCTATGAAGCAAATCAGCAACACCGCGATTTAAGACCGGTTATCTTAACATAAAATAAATTTAAAAACATACTAAAATCTGATAAAAATCCCCTAAACACACCATATGAATCATCCTCAACAACAACAACAACCACATTCTACACAAACAAAAAAAAAACAAGAAACACTAAATCATACCCACAAAGAACAACAGCATTACATAAAACATATGAAGATACAAACATACCATGAAACCTTTTGGAGAAATCATGCCACCAATCGGACGGTTGAGAGTGAATTAACGGCGGAGTAGAGAGGGTGGTAGTAGACTTCTTTTTCGATTTGGAACCTCTAGTGGGGCCCATTGGAGGAGAATCAACAAGAACGAAAGTCAACAACCTAAGTTGATTTTTTTAAGGAAAAGTCAAAAGAGGTCTGTGAAGACGAAGAAGAAGCAGGGGGAAAACGGAAAGAATTTGGTAGATTATTTGGAGAGAACATGCAAATAAACATGAAAATCAAGAAGAACAACAACAACAACATTGGATTTATATACAAGTATATGAAGTATGAAAAGGCTGTGTAATTTAGATATTCTGACAATATTGCTACATATAACATATCATATATTGTAAGCCGTGATTGGTATATTGAACATTTATTAGAAAGAGAAAAAAGAAAAGTGTAAATTACATGAAATGATTATTAAATTTGTATTACTTTTTATTTTGTGTAATTTAATGTAATATTTATTTACTTGTTTGGGATTCACTTCTTCCAATGTGGTTATGTTTTTATTAAAAGTTATATGTTGAATCAACTAGAAAAAAGTTATCCACTTGGGAATAGCCCAGTGGTGCTGGTGAGTTTAGATAGAGCTTAGGGCATCCGGGGCACCAGCGGGGAGTGGCCGCGGTGACCCAATTCCCCCCGCGGGAACACCGCCGCCATCCCTGCGGTGACCCAAATCGGGGAGGTGGGTCGGGTGAAGTCACCGAAGAGGGAGAGATGAGATGGTGGGGCCAGCCGCAATTTCAACCAATCAAAACTTTTACTTTTTTTTTTTTGAATAAAAAACAAGTCACCTAATAGGGGGGTGCCGCCATCAAATTGGGGTGTTAGGGGAGCTTAAGAGGGGAGTTGACGTGGCACACGAGGATTGGTTATGCGTAAGAGAGGGGACTCCCCTTTTAGGGGAGTGCCCCGGATACCCTTAGGATAAGAGAGGTTAGGGGTTCAATCCCTATGGTGTGTAAGTTTAGCCATTAAAAAAAAAACTAGAAAAAAGTTATATATGCAAGCATTTGAAGAATTACAATGTTGTTTTTCTTTTTCACTATAGAGTATAGTTATAAACTTTAATATATATTTTAATACTATATGAATAATTTTGATGACATGGGTGATGCTCTCAATTTAGACACCAAGAACAACTCTATATAGATGATTCATTATAGGCACCAAGAACATCATTCACATGATTATCTATCTGATGTTATATTATACGAAGTGAGGGAGCTTGAGATGAGGGGGGGGGGGGGGGGGGGGGGGGTTTATGTGACGTGTGGATGTCACGTCAATACACGTCAAAAAAGTAGTTTGGTGCAAAAATAGGAAGAGTGGAACGGGGCGTGAAAGGGTGGCGTTATTCGACACGTGACACACTTTTTATTGTTATTTTATTATTCGAAATTATACAAAATCTATTTAATTTAAAAAAACATTAATACTAATTAACAAATAACATTAATAAAAAAAACATAATTTAAAAAAGGAATAATGAATTTTAATAATCCAAACTATTAGTCGTTGGTCGGCAACGGTCCCAACTTAAAAAATAACCAGTGGTGGTCCTAGCTTTTCACATATTGTAAACTAATGGACCTTTACTAATACAACCTTAATTTCTTTTTACCCCCTTATCTTTTAGGTTTAGTAAAAGTCCATTGGTTTGTAATATATGAAAAGGTAGAACCACCACTGGTTATTTTTGAAGTTGAGACCGTTGCCGGTCAACTGCTAATAGTTAGAATTATTAAAATCCATTATTCTTTTAAAAAATAAAAACAATACACAACTTTAAAAAACGAAATTAAAAAAACACACGAAATAAACTAAAAAAAACATTACATAATTAAAATAAAATGTTAACCATAAGCATAGTTGAACAAAAAATCTAATTATCTATCACGCCGAAACGTGTTTGAAGTCACGGTTGTAGGCGTGCCTGTAGTTGATGAGGGCGATTTGTATGACGTCTTGCGAAAGGTCACCACCGTCATTTTTCACCGCGTTGTGCACCGTCTCAAATCTTTCACTATTCAAACGGATAGTTCTAAAACGCGAAGAAAGTGCATCCACGGTTCGGGTAGTGTCACCCCTATAAATACAAAATTGTTGGAAAATATGGCCCAAAACGGACCCGAGCGATTATGAGGTGTGTAGTGGATATAAGCGCTTCGACCCACGATTCAAAAAAAAAAGGGCAATTGGATTTTAACACCTCAAACTTTGAAGAATTGGCCGATAACACCCGCAACTAACTCTTTGATCTGTGACACCCCAAACTTTTAGTTTTGTTTGTCATTTCACCACTCAGTTAAAAAATGAGTAACTGAGTTAGTCTTCCATCCTAGTTGGCATCCTACATGGACTACTTTTGACGATGTGGCACATTCATGGGTATAAAACCCATGTTCTTCGATTAACCCTGCACAAACCGCCTGCCACCATCACTTTCACCAACCACCACCATCTCCGATAAACCGCATGACAGATCCACCACCACCATCTGCCACTTCCGCACATCGGATCCTCAACAGATCTGCCACCGTCACAACACCCCCAACAACGAAATCCGATCCTCCGACGAGTGCGTTTTCGAAGACAAACCGTCTCCAATTCCGAATCCGGCATTAGGTTTCACGCTCGTCCACCGTCTAATCTTGCCGCACACGGCGGTGGAGTCTACTCTACGATATCTGGCGTATCTAGTAACACCATTATTATGTGCTTCGCCTGCGACGGCGGCGGAAATAGCTGTTTAAAGAACCTCCTGGTGGCGCCGGAGATGATGATTACTTTCAAAACAAATAGTGAGCTTCACTGGGAGTATAAAACGGAAGAAACGGTGACTTTTTCCCCACTTCAGTTTTATTAACTGTCTCTTCTATTACAACACTATCTTTCACCGGAATATCCGTACTCTGGTGGCCGGAAAACTTGGATTTTTAAAAGGGTTTTGAATCCGGTGACTGTAGGTGGAATAATGATGAATTAATAGTGAATTTGTGAGTTAATCAGGTTGTTAACAGGTGTTGTGAGGGTTAATTTGTAAGTTAGTATATGATTGGGATGTGTGTTTGTTGGATGAATTAAGGAGTGAAATAATGCCTGTTTCACCGGCGGTTGTTTTGCAGGCGATGAGACGTTCGCCGGGGAGGGAAGCTAGAGGCGGTGGTCATAAAAGAGGATGAATGCCAGCTACCCTGAAGGATTTTGCTTCTTATAACACGTGTTAGCCACGTCATGGGTGCCATGTAGGATTAATAATGCCAGCTAGGATGGAAGACTAACTCAGTTACTCATTTTTTAACTGAGTGGTGAAATGACAAACAAAACTAAAAGTTTGGGGTGTCACAGATCAAAGTGTTAGTTGCGGGTGTTATCGGCCAATTCTTCAAAGTTTGAGGTGTTAAAATCCAATTGGCCAAAAAAAATCATTAATAAAAAGTCTCGATTTTAATGGATTTTTTTTTTTTTAAATGTGTGTTTTTAAGTTTTTTAGGTACTTTGTTTGTGTTCACGCTAGTTCTCAAATTGTTAACCTAAATGATGGTTCCTGAATGATCCTCACCCTATATAGATAATACATATAAAAACTTTTTTTTTTTTTTTTGAACGGCAAAGGTTACATATCCTAACTTCTAAATTACAACAAATTTACCCATGATAAGAATTGAACTTGGCTCTCTCCTCAAGAGGCACAAAGCCTCTACGACTCACCAAAGTGGTGATATAAAAACTTCGTAACAACCCATAATGTTAGTAATCACATTACATCTTTCATCATAAATGTTTGATACAATATGTAACTAGTAATATAGTTAATTTAAATTATAGACAACCTAGTTAGTAATAAATACATTTGACTTTATAACATAAATGTTATACATTTTAGGTTAATTGTTTTATCAAATTCATAAATAAGTTTTTTTCTACCAATTTGAGACTAGTTCATTTGGTAGAAAATAGCAATGCATCTCTTACAGAGATGGTTGTAGGCTTAAACCCAAGCAAAATAATATCTATCATTAAGAAATATTATTTTTCTAAAAATAACCTTTGAACTGAAAATGCATATGTATGGTCTTTCATTTAGCATAGTATTAACAAAAGTCTAATAAAAATTGATACTTACACATGATTTACGCGATAGATTGAAATTATGTATTCGTAGTAAATATAAGCAACTAAAATAAGAAAACATATATACAAGAATTACCTAATCCGAGCTTTTGCACGATTGTTGTTTCTTTAAACAATAAGTTTTTTTTCACAAATGAGAACATAACACGTCATATTTCGACACCAAACAAAATGCAAAATCACATTAAAACAGTAACCCTGACACATGACGTATAGCATTCTTATTTGGAAAAAAAAGCATAAATTATGTAAATCTGATAAGCAACGGTTCGACCTCTGGTCCGTGTAACATCTTGAGACAACGGTTCGACCTCTGGTCCGTCCGTTCTTGTAGAGCAGCTACCTACTCCTGTGGTGTAGCAGGGGAGCCAGAGGCAGGTAGTGAACTTTTGGAACTATCTTTCCGGCCATAAATAAGGTGGTAACTCAGGAACAGGGACTGAACTAACAGGATTTTCTGTTCTAAATAGCGCAGCCCCACGGTGGGCGCCACTTGTTAAAACAACAAGAGTATGGCAGGGGGTAAGGTCCAGGATCCACTCCAAATGATAGCTTCCTCGTCGAGATCTATAGTCAAAGAACACCGTTAGCCTTAACGCGAGAGGTGGTCTCCCGCGTTTAGACTCCGGCATGAGAATCAGTCGATTGATCTTTCAGAGTTAAGCAAAAAAGATAGAGAGTAGTTTTAGAGAGAGAGTAGAAAGAACATACCGTTGTTGCTGGGAAAAGTCTTCCTTTTATAGGAGCTCATCGCCAACTCATACCTTCCATACATGGTAAGGTTTATCTCTGATGATGTTGCTTATGCTGATGACCTTGTCTCATTAAGTAATGTCAGAATTGTGTATCTCTATGTAACTTTATGCACTTTTGGGCAAAGTCACATCATTTTGACTTTACAGGTTCAAGACCCAACGTGTACAGTAACATGGGCTTCTAGCTTCTGACCTCCAGCTTACAGTTTCCAGCTTCCGGTCGCTGGAGTGACTTTGTTTAACTTATTGTTACATCCTTGCTGAGTGGGTTCCTTCGGGCACCCACGTCATCAAGTATATCCTTCACTAATGAGCACTCATGTAGATCCTTTGTTCCCAGCAAAACGCCTACGTTCACCAAAGGGATCTTGCCGATAAACACGAGACGAGAGCATGGTCCACAGATTCTTCCATATAACAAAATTTTGTGATTACGTATGACATTTTTTTTTCAATTCAATTTTCCACCAAAAAAAACTTGCCAAGTTACATCAAAATAGAAGGTAGACGGGCAACAAGCTGCGCCGCCACCCCTTTCAGGACGGACTTTTCCCGAGAGGGATTGGTAGACCAGAGAGGGGGGTTAAACTCCTTGGTGGAGCTGTTAGCCGTGATCCTAGCTTTATTGAGGAGTTGGCAGGGCGGCGAGCCTCGGGGGCGGTTGAGCTCATGAAACTCTTGCCCTGCCTTAGGGATCCCCAATGTGAACTCCTTCTGCTAAGGTCGTGCATGGGGGTTGCTAAGTTACTTTTTGGGTTGCGGACTTGTCAACCCCATTTGATGGAAGATGCGATATTTCGGTTCGATGATGGCCTCAGGGAGGCTATAGAGGACATAGTCGTGGGTGGCGGCCCCTTCTTTGGTGACCTCCAGTGGCGTCTGGCATCTCTGCCAATGCGCCTCGGTGGTTTGGGCCTTCTTTCAGCCCGAGATGTTTGGGCTTATGCCTTTGTAGCGTCTAGGGCTCAGTCTTGGGAACTACAGGATCATATCCTTCGAAATAGTGGGGTCGTCGGGCTTGACTCGGATTATCAGCAGGCGCTCGAACGTTTAAATGTCTCTCTCCCAGACTTGGATATTAGCGGTTTCTCTAATAAGGACACCGCCCCCTCGAAGCCTCAAAAAACTTTGGCGAATGCTCTGTTTAGCAAAATCGCTCAAAGCCTGGGAGAAGTTTTTGATTTGTCATCCCGCCAGAAGGCGGTGTTTGAGTGCCTGAATGGTCCCCATGCTCAGGATTTCTTGACCGTTATCCCGATTGAGGGGTTGGGACAATGCATGTCTGCAGTAGAATATAGAGCCATTCTCAAATATCGGTTGATGATCCCTATGTACCCGGAAGATGAAACCTGCCCGATATGCCGTAAAGCTTGTATGGATAAATACGGGGAACACGCGGTTCATTGTAAAGATCTCCCTGGATTCAAATATCGGCATGACTGGGTTCGGGATGCTTTGTGGGACATCCTAAGAAGAGCTGGGATTTTTGCTAAGAAAGAGGCTCCTGTGAATTTTCTCACGGAACCTATGGAAGGGAGATCTACTCTGCGACCAGCGGATCTGCTTGTCTTTGGCTGGGCTGGGGGGAAACATGCTTGTGTGGACCTTACAGGAGTTTCCCCTTTGGTTGGTTTAAGGGAAAACGGGTTTGTAGTTGGACAAGCAGCAAGAAAGGCAGAATCAAAGAAAGTGGATAAACATGCTAAAGCTTGCGCAGAGAATCAACATGTCTTTGTCCCTTTTGCCTTTGATATATTTGGCTCCCTAACGCCAGAAGCTATCCGTTTTTTGACCAGGGTCCAACGGGTTATCCACAGCAAGTGTTCAACCCCAGGGGGCAGGGGTTTGTCTTTGGAAGGTTAGGGTTTGCAATTCAGAAAGGTATGACATTGATATAATATTTATTTAAAACAAATGGATTAGTTATAATATAAAAGAAAGTTATATCTAGTAAAATTAAAATTACTATTAAGACCGTGTGTGGTGGTAGTGTGAAGTGGCGTGATCTTCGCCACTTCACGCCGGAAAACACCCAAACACCGTCCTTGGCGGCGTGATCTTTGGTTGTTTTGTCTTTGCGTGGTTGTGAAAACGCTGTTAAGGGGCTTGATCTTCATGGGAGGGGCTTGATGTCACGTGTTACATAACCCCCAAAGAAAGGGCCTGATCTTCAAGCCCAAATACACATCATCTAACAACATTGCTTGTTTCACATTGGATTATTTTTATCTAGCATTGTGAATGCTCTATTTAATAAACAAAATTAAGTGATTAGATATGACATTGATATAATATATATATATTTTTTTAAATTGGTTGATTATAACATAAACATGCTATATGTAGTGATCAAAACATTACATCATTTGGTGTTATTTATTATGTAACAAATTTAGAAAGCACACATAAAATATGTTTAATTGACAAATTAAAAAGATACAACTTATTAATTGTGAAATCATCATTATTCAAAGCCAATTCATCATATTGCTAGAAGAACTTTGAGTCACTGAGTGTCTCAGTTGGTTTAGACACTTAGTCAACTAAGCATATTGAACGGCTATATCAAGGAGGCAAACACTGAGTTGCTTTGGGTCACACAACATCGGCATATGATCAACATGTTTCAGTTCTTTCACCTCATCGACCGGATTATTATCAATCATCCATTGTTGAAATTCTTTCTTGATACCATTATCTTCATCGCAAATGACATATGCCCGTCTTACAGAACCAAATCCTCCTTTGGTAAATGGTTCCACATTCCTTAGATCTTTCACAAATAATGAAGAAGGCCTGATCAATGTTTTCCCTAATTCAAGATCCTGCATTTTTATAGAGCATGGTTGTTAATTAATTCATGTAAATATATACTTTTGTTCCCGGGTGTAGGATCTAACGACTCCAAAGTTTTTTTTAAATAATTATATGGAATGTTTATCACGGCTCTTTACCGATGAATTTACTTAGGAAACTTCAATCTATAAATGTTGTATTTGAAACGGCTCTAGTGAAAAAAAAACATGGGTCCGCCACTGACCTCAGCGGAGGATAGCTGATAGAGCTTAGAAGACAAAAACTTGGGGCCAAAAAACATAGACATTTCAGAATCAGTTTGATCAGCATTGTACGGCAAGAACTTTGTGTCCAACCAAGCTTCTGCTGGAGTGATTTCATTATACTACAAAATGGAGTGACATTTTATTGAAATCTCAAATAAAATAAGCTTATTATTTTTTAACAATTGATAAGAATATTCATGATAACCTGGTCTATAACATAAGAAGGCTTATGATCGGTATCAGGCAAGAAGGCGGTGAGAAAAACGCCGACGGAGACTTTTAGGGGGAACTTTTCCATGGCGAGGGCGATGTTCATGCCACCGAGGCTATGACCCACAAGCACAACCTTCTCCTCCAGCGGAATGGTAGCCATGAAGTCCAACAATGGCATTGTGTACTCAGCAAGTGTAACAACTTGTTGTATTACTTGGAGATTGGTGCCCGAGGCAGTGAGATCGAAGGCGGATACGCGGTGGCCGGCAGCTTCCAGAAGGGGTTTGAGCTTAAACCAGCACCAGGCTCCATGGCATGCACCATGTACCAGGATGAAGTGTGTTTGTTGATTGGTGGTGGGTACCATGTTGTTATGTTTGGGTTGGCTGGAGTTTGTTCAATGTGGGCTATTTATAGGGACAATTTACGGATAACAAATTTATCACAATAAAGTTGATAACAGAGAATATGGGAAGGGTTGGCAATTCTGACACGAACACGATAACACGACACGAACCTACACGAAGTTATCATGTTTCGTGTTTGACCTTAACAAGTTTCGTGTCTAAAACAGGCCGACACGATAAAACCTTATCAGGTTTCGTGTCTAAACAGGTTAAAACCCGTTAACCTGTTAAGACCCGTTAAGCACATGTTAATAACTAAAAATTTTAAAAATATTATATGTGGGTGTGGCCATGGGGTCATCAGTCGTGGCCCGTGGGACCTAGGATGAATTCTACACAAACACACACGGTTTTTTTTTCCACAATCCAAACCCTAATTTTTAAATCTCTCTCACAAACACCACCACCATTCCCAATTCGGTTCACAGCTTCCCCTATTCGGTCGTGTTCGTGTCTTAAACAGGCCGTGTCCGTGTCTTAACAGTCGTGTTCGTGTCTTAACAGGTCGGTTCGTGTCTTAAACAGGTCGTGTTCGTGTCTTAAACCGGTCGTACGATACGTTGGTAATTTTTTGTGTCTTAACAGGTCGTTTCGTGTAACCTGTTTATTAACAGATTCGTGTTTCGAAAATCTGACACGATAAGATTTCATGTCGTGTTCGTGTTTACGTGTTTTAGGTTCGTGTTTTATCGTGTTCGTGTCTTAACAGATCGGGTTGACCCATTATGCCAGCCCAACATATGATCACGTCGCTAAACTAAAAATAAAAAAAATTATCCATTGTGATCATTAGTTATGATTAATTTGGGTTTATAGTCCATTGTGATCATTAGTTATGATTTATTTTGGTTTATATATTTGATTGAACAAATGGCATTAGGTATATTAAGTGTTCTAAAATGTCCATAACCATCATTTTTTATATATTTGATTGGACAAATGGCGGTAGGTATATTAAGTGTTTTAAAATGTCAAGTGACGGAGCTTGACCAAAAATTTCACGGGGGTGAAAAGTTATGGGACCCAAAAAAATAATTTTCCTATCGTTGTATTTCAGGTTATATGTCCGGGTTGACTATTCGATTCAGGTCAGGTCAAACAATAATAACTCTAAATAAAACTAAATAATCTTCATTCTTTTAAAGGATAATGTGTTTGTTATGGGTTGATTGAAGGGAAAAAAGGGAAAACAAATTAAAAAAGGATAATGTGTTTGTTATGGGTTGGGTTTGTTTGTTATGGGTTGATTGAAGGGAAAACAACATAAAAAAGGATAATGTGTTCGTTATGGGTTGGGTTTGTTTGTTATGGGTTGATTGAAGGGAAAACAAAATAAAAAAAGGATAATGTGTTTGTTATGGGTTGGGTTTGGTTGATTGAGAAGTATGGCGAGTTGATTAAGAAATGTGATGGGCTCGGTTTGGTGGATTGAAGGAAAAGCAAAATAAAAAAGGATAATGTGTTTGTTAAATAAAAAAGAGAAATTGGTCTGTAATAATCCCACCTAGATCTTATTGGCCCTAAAAAGCCCTAAAAATCTGTTAGTAATTTGGAAAAAAGCTTAACTCCGTTAAGTTTTTTTTAACGGGGGACCATTGTAGGAAAAATAGGTGAAAGATGGGACTGGTGGGGGGAATATTCTGAGGTGGGATTATTAATGGCCAATAAGGTCTAGGTGAGATTATTACAGACCAATTCCCCAATAAAAAAAAGTAAATTACTTTTTTGAGTCTCTATGTTTTAGTGATTTTAACCACTTGAATACAAAATCAAAAAGTTTAATGTCCAGAGTCTCTAACTGCTCATTTTATAACGTTTTGAGTCCAATTTTTAACACTTGTACTTTTGATATTGGACTTAAGTGGTTAAAACCACTAAAACACAGGGACTCAAAATGTTAAAATGAGTGGTTAGAAACTCGGAATGTTAAACTTTTTAATTTTAGACTCAAGTTGTTAAAACCATTAAAACACAAAAACTCAAAAAGTAATTTACTCAATAAAAAATTAGAAGAGAAGTAAAACTAGACCAATTTGGCAAATGCTGTTTGTGAGGAAAACTGCTTTCTGAAATTGAAAAAAAAAAAGCATAACAAAAAATCTCTTCTTTTTTTTTCAATGGACATAACTGAAAAAGATTATTTAACTTGGACATATAAATTTATATAACGTTTATGTTAACTTAAAAAAGGAATTTGATCCGTAGCTTCTCTTAAATGAAAACTTAATTCTTAAACTTTATAAAAACATATATTTTAAGATAACATGTTTATGTGATTATTATAAAGGATATTGCCAATGATCTCTACATTAAGTGGTGGAAGACTTACATTTTTCTTGAAAGATGCAAATTCAACTCCCAGTTGATGCAGAGTGAGGCACTGGTGGGCAATGATAGGAGACCCAGACAAACCTGGGTTGGTTCCTTGAGCCAAACGGGTTTTACCAGTAATTTCATCGCCGTGCCTATGGGCGGGTGGGTTATCGGGTTATTCTCGGAATTGGTGGTGGACTCGGGTTACTCTCAGAGTACTCCGTTTGTCCAGTGGTGTGCCCCGATAGTGCTCGGAATTGATTCTGTTGGCCGTTAAAAAAAATTACTAAGGATATTCTTTTAAAATTATAGACTAACCGATGTTAAATTTTAGGTTACAATCCCATATATTACACGGGTTGATTAATTTTAAGAATAATGGATTTTCATAATCCTAACTATTAACCGTTGGCCGGCAATGGTTCCAACTACAAAAATAACCAGAAAGGTCAATTGGTTTACAATATGTGAAAATGTGGGACCACCGGTTATTTTTTAAGTTGGGACCGTTGCCGGCCAACGGCTAATAGTTAGGATTATAAAATTCATTATTCCTTAATTTTATATAATTAGTAATAAAAAAATATGTTTAAAAAAACATATGCATTACACGGTTTAATTAACCCATGTATTATACGAATATAATATAATATAATATAATATAATATAATATAATTTATTAATATATACAATCGTCAAGATATGTATTTAAAAAAAAGAACATTGACGTGATAGTTATAAATTTTGTTAAGTTAACTTTTAAAACATTATTTCTTTTAGCTGGATATTAACTTCGATTTTTAATACAATCTACTTTTTATTATTTAACATATTGTATTTTACCATGCTTACCATTCAACCACACTAAATATTTAATTTTTTTTATAAATCAGTCATAAAAGCAATTATCATCATTATTCTTATTTTTTAATATTTTAACAAAAATAGTTTTGAACTTGATGAAGCTTTTTAGTAAAAATAAATAAGTTTATTTAAAAAGTTAATAACTAATTTCATATTAAATTCATTTGGTTAATGATGTAATAACAATATTTAATTAAAATGGTTTCGGTCAAGGATAATAGCTAAGCCAATCGAACCATACATGCCATGACAATGTCTGTGTTTCCTGTCGTATCATACATACACTCTTGTAGTTTAGAATAAATACACCTAACTTGTACCCTGGATTTGAATTTCTGACATTTGGGTTATGATTACACCACTTAATTACCAGGATATCTCCTTATACATAAAGTTCACCATTCAAAAAAAAAAAAAATACTACCCTTGGAGAAACTAACCACTACTGAGTTCATACATAGAGAATCTTGTTATATTAGTTAAGGGCATGAGTGTTAATATGAGTGCCCTTATCAGGGCCGTCTCCGAGAACGATAACAAAATTTTGGGCCTTGGGCGAAACACAAAAAATGGGCCCACTTATTATAATATAAACTCATCAGTTATATATCAAAAAACCACAGTACGACGATAATTGTTAAAAAATAAACAAAACAAACCAAAAATGGTGTAGTTTGATGTTTATACACCCATGTATATATAAATATGTGATTCAAATTAGTGATATTTTTAGGCATAACATGTCGCGTAATCTCACTTTATAAAACGTTAATATTGTTTTTAGAAAATGAATCGTTACAAAATCATTAACTAAAAATAAAAGTTAATCATTGGATTTGAACTCATGACCTCAAGACTATATCCTTGAACATTAAGCAATGAATCATATAATTATCTTGTTAACTAGATAAAACTATTAATTAATTAAGTGGGTTGGTAAATAAAAAAGCAGGAGACTAATAGTTGAAAATTGTTTAAATAAAAATGCACAGGAGGGGATTAGAACACATGACCTTAGTTTTCAATTTGAGTGTCTTAACCATTGAACTAGCTTCATTTTGGGTTGTTGAACTAATTTATTAAACATTTAACATAAGAGTGCTCACTTAAAAATCTAGGCCTTGAAATTTTATCGGGCCCTATAAGTCCTTTGGGCCTTGGCATCAACCCTGGCTGCCCAGCCCTAAAACCGGGCCTGGCCCTTATATTAGCTAAAGGCAGTGGGTTTTTGGTTCCACCTATGCAAGAAGTTTCTATTCATTTTCGAGGTTACCTGTTAATTTGTTTCAAGTGGGTCTTTGGTGGGTTTCACGAGTGTTCATTTGTAGGATTTGTTGTTTTTCCTTTACATTTGTAGTAGGGTTCGTTTGTAATGGAGTCGGTTTCCCTGGTATGTGCTTTGGGGTCGTATTGTTGTCTTTTTCTAGCTTCTTGCTTGTCGAGTTTTTGAATTTTTTTTTAAAATTTTGGCCATTAAAAAATTGCTTGTCGAGTTTTCGAATTGGGGTTGTGGCTGAATGCCTGAATGACATAGACAAAGTCTCTAGAAGTACCTAAGGTTTGAAAATCACGATTTCAAATCCAACAAGTAAAGATTAAAAAGAACTCGTCTTTAAAAAAAGTACCACATGCATGTTTCATGGTAAATTAAATAAAAATGGTTTATTATTTATAGGTTGTTATTTAGGTGACAAGAAAAATAGCATAGCATTTAAAAATACACAAGATATGAAATGTTCTACACTATTTTAATTCAAGAAATTCATATATATCGTTTCAGAAAGATAACAATCACCTAGTTTATACCTATATATAATAACAAATGAACATACAAAACCATTATACAACAAATCAAGCATATAAATTACAAAACAACCAATATAGCCTATACTCACACTATCAATCCCTCATGGTACCATTCGACTCCAGATCAAGATCACTAACTGTCTCCATATCAACACTCTCAACGTCCGGAATCCGGTCGGGAATTTCCGAAATACCCCTCATACTATCTGCATCACCCACATCTACCCCCTGAAACTGAAGAGCATACTCCAAATTCCACAAAACATCCCCCATTGATGGCCTTTGATTCCCATTTTCACTCAAACATTTCTCAGCAGTTTCACAATACTTTTTTAAAGATTCAAGATTCACTCTACCCATTAAATTTGGATCCATAATCTTTGCTATTTCACCTTTCTTTTGCCAGCTTATGGCCCATTCTGCTATATTCACTTGTTCTCGCGGTAAAGCAGGGTTTATAGCCGGTCTTGCGCATAAAACCTCTAGCATCACCACCCCGAATGAATAAACATCCGACTTTTCGGTTAGTTGTTGTCTACGAAAGTATTCGGGATCTAAATACCCGAAACTACCCTTCACTGCAGTGCTGACATGGGTTTGATTCAAACTCGGGCCGAATTTCGATAACCCAAAGTCGGCAACTTTAGCTTCTAGATTCTCATCTAACAAGATGTTGGTTGTTTTTACATCCCTGTGTATGATGGTTTCCGATACACCTGTGTGAAGATAATGCAGCCCTTTTGCCGCACCAACCAGTATTTCCACCCGTTGTTTCCAAGTCAAAGGAGGGAGGTTTGACCCGTATAAGTGTCGTCTGAGGGGTCCGCCAGCCATGAACTCGTAAACGAGAATCATTTCGTTTAGTTCTTCGCAGTAGCCGATTAGAGAGACTAAGTGTTTATGGCGCAGTTTGGATAGCATCTCGATTTCGGTTTTGAATTCTACTAAACCTTGTTGAGAGCGCGGGTTTCCCCTTTTGATCGCGACCACAAGCCCGTTTTCAAGAACCCCTTTGTAAACTTTACCAAACCCGCCTGACCCTAATAGCAAGCTCTTGTCGAAGTTTCGGGTGGCTTCACGAACTTCGGAAAATGATATCATTTGACCTAAACTATGTAAACACGTGGTGGAACCGAATGTGCTTGACGAAAACTTGTTTCCTGAGTTACCAACGTATGTCGGGAGTGGCGACCACCCTAACGAATCGTCTTCTTTTGGCTTCTTTTTGCGACGACTACACAAGAAACACATGAACGATATTAGCAGAAGCACGACAATCACAAAAACGCCACCCAAACACGAAAGGACCACAATCATCAATCTTGTACTCTTGCTTTTTTTGACGTTGGTCAAATCAAGATTCACACCGAGTCTCCCATCCAGACTATCACTAGGATTGCTCATTTTCATAATCTCCAAACCGTTTAAAAGCGCGGTCGGTAAATAACCCGTTAAATGATTTGGGCCAACTTGAACCAAAATGTTATCCGAACCCATCGATACATTGGTGAAAAAATCGACAAAATATGCAGCAGATAACCCTTTTGCCCTTTGTGAAATATCTAAAGAATCGATAGCTGATTGATTGTTTATATAAACATTAAACACCAGATCATGTAATCTCGACGCAACAATATCACAAAAATGCAATCTTATAAAGTATCCAAACCCTTGTTCGACTTCAAACCGCCATGATATGTTAAACCTCTGGTCACTAACACGCGCATCAGCCATTTCTTCAGCAGAAGCATAAACCCAATTTGGAGCAATGTCAGTTGAAACCCCATCATGAAACCGAATCAAATTAGGGTTCACAGAAACATTACGCGCAGCAGCCGGATTCAAAAGAAAAGATACATCCGATTCCCATATCCTCCATAAAGAATCATTCTTGGGTGATAATCTTGACCCACCCATATTAATCCTATAAACAGTTTCAAAACCAACACGAACAGGAAGCTCACGAGCCACCCCTAACGGAATCGGAACCACTTTCGAGCTTAACACCTTATCCGGAACATAAAGTACTTCGATCCCGTTAACAAAAGCAATCGAGTTATCCCAAGGCAACAATCCCAGAACCAATTTTCCAGAACTTAAACCAGTAACATCAACAACATATTCTTTAAAAAGATGGTAACTTTGACTTTGACTTTGACTTTGATTACCCCTAAAGAATGAAAACTCATGAATCAATGTAATCCCATTTGCTTCCACAGAAAAAACAGCAGAATCAAGGTTAAATCTGGTGTTCTTAACAGGGTAAAAGTGCAATCTGAGCCAATGCCTACCAGTTTTCTTGGTACTAAAAGTATAAATAGAACTAGTAGTGAAAACCCTAGCTGAAGATAACATTTTGGGGACACCCATTTCAGAAGTGGACACAATTATGTCAGAAATTGGTGAAATACTGACATGGGTATTGTTAAAATCAGGTTGAAAGACCCTACCATCTTCTGATCTAACAGGGTTAGCTTCCCCACAAGAAATCAAGAAACTGTCTTTATGATGAGTATTTGAAGAACAGATCACACAATGGAGATAAACAGAGGATAAGAAGGCATAAAGTAGTAAACTTTTTGAAAGAATCATAGTTAAGAGCTAAAGATTAAGAGTCAGATAAAGTGGGAAGGTGTGTGTTTGGGCATACATACCTGATGGGGGGCATTGTAGAGGAAGCAAAGCAAAGAAAAGAAAAGAGGGACAGTACAGGCAAGTTGTAGGTGGCATGAAAAATATAGCTGGTGACAAATTGCAAGAGGTGTGGGGTTAGGGGGGTAAACTGGTCTCATGAAGATAAAGGATTTGAGATGAGGATTAAAGAGGGTTTATGGATGGCAGCTGGGGATACTCTACTCTACACACCTCTTTTATTGGCTTTTATTATTTAAAAGAAAAAAAACTGTTATTAAATGAGGCCTAACATGTTGGTTTAAAAAATGAGAAAAATGCCCGGATAGTCCCTGTGGTTTCACCTTTTTTCACCTATAGTCCCTATCTTTCTAAAACTACTTGAATAGTCCCTAAGTTTTCAAGTTTTGTTCTCGGATAGTCCCTGGGTCTAACTTCAGTTTGTTTTCTCTGTTAAAATGATGTGAAATGACAAAAATACCCTTTTCTTAAAAGGCCAAACCATAGGGACTATCCGGGCATCTTCTTCATTTTTATTTATAAAACCCCATCACCACACTTCATCTTCAACCTCCACCTACCATCACTCTCCTCCACCACTTTCCACCACCACCTCCACCACCGCAACCTCCTACCACTACCCTTCAGCCGCCACCACAACCTCCCACCACCACTAATTGTAACATAATCCCATCAGATCTTAACCATATATCTTTTTTACTAACAAATTATGGAAACAGTAAGAACATCCAACATTTAACCATCGAGACAATCAGCTGCAGACTAATTAAACACTTTCTCCAGATAGTAACTACAAAAATCACAACACCAGTACAAAAATCACTTCACCAGTACCAAATTCAAGCCCTAAATTACTTTTCCACAAACGTATAACATCAGAAATCATTTCAAAACAGAATATTGTCAACATCGATCAAAATAAGTTTCGTAAACTGCAAGAAGAAAAGGAAACAGATAGCTGATGAAAACGACGGAGAGTGAAGTGAAAGTAAACCGGAGGAAGGATAGCGATGAGTGCGAGGATTGAAAGGAGGTATCGGAAGATGTACTTTCTGGAGAAGAATACTCTGAGTCACTGTTCCTTGCATCATAACCCGAAGCCAAAACTCGAATTCGAAGAGGACCACCATCACTCCGTTTCCTTATCTGCTGCTACTGCTATGATCGTGAACCAGAGCTCCACCTGAAACACAACGGTTCCGAACCGCTGACCCGCATCTCGAACCCAGAACCACCGTCACCGCTACTGCCGCCGGTTCTCCTTCATCAGTATCAATCATCATCTCCAATCAATGGCAAGCACGATCATCTTCAGTAATAATCATCATCATCATCTCCGACAGATAAACGGACGGAGCCGAGAGAGATCGAGAGGGAGGATGAGGGTGTTGTGCGACTGGTGTGTTTGTAGGTAGGGTTTTAAGTGAGGGGTGGGGGTTTGCAGGTGGGGGTTTGCAGGTGGGTGTGTGTGACCGGAGCCACTGTGCAGCCATCGGTGTGACGCCAAAATCTTCATCGATCAGAGAGAGGAGAACGAGAGTAGCAGAGATTTGGGAGGGGAAAAAGTGTCGGTTGGAGTCGCTGGAGTCCGGTTCGTCGCCGGAGAGTCTCATCGGAGAGGGTGGGTGGAGGTTGAAGATGAAGTGTGGTGGTGAGGTTTTATAAATAAAAATGAAGAAGATGCCCGGATAGTCCCTATGGTTTGGCCTTTTAAGGAAAGGGTATTTTTGTCATTTCACATCATTTTAACAGAGAAAACAAACTGAAGTTAGACCCAGGGACTATCCGAGAACAAAACTTGAAAACTTGGGGACTATTCAAGTAGTTTTAGAAAGATAGGGACTATAGGTGAAAAAAGGTGAAACCACAGAGACTATCCGGGCATTTTTCTCTTAAAAAATATTATGTTACTATTTTATATTTTGTTATTCATATTCTTATTTGATTAAGAAACAGTTAGTGGATGTATTAACTATTGATTTGATTAATGATTCAAATTCTTTTACATAGTTTAACGTTACGTATAAAGTGTTGCTAAAGAGACACCACCTCATTAGTGTACACCGGTCTATCTATCATATTATATGGGTTGTATGCATGGGCGGACCTAGCCTTTGGCGCGGCCGCATCCCTTGAAAAAAAATTTAGTGTATATTTTTGGCAAAAAACCCGACCGCACCGCTTGAAAATATGGTTGAACACCTCATCCGCACCCCCAACAAATAATTTCTGGGTCCGCCACTGGCTGTATGACGGAATAGAAAAAGGTTATATAGACCTTATGATTTTGTTAGCGGTCGTATCAACCATTTTTTTTTGTCAACCAACATATCTGACGCTGTCTTAATACGGCCCATGTGACTGTTTTTTTTTTTTTGTAGTAGCATACGACCCGACGATTATCATATCGTCCGTATAATATGTCAGTGATGTCTGAATAGAATAGAGTGACCAGTATTGTATAACAAGTCTCTCTATATATATATATATTCCTAGTTTTGTGTTTAACTAAAAGTTACAACTACAACTCCATGTTAGTCAGATGACAGTTTTCTGTTTCCTTGCAGTCCGGAACAATGGAAAATCTAGCCTCCACTTCACTGTTTAAATAATACTTTAATAATTGACCGACAAAAAAGTGGGAGAAAAAAATTGTTTGGCTCTGCAATTTTTTATTGTTACATATATTCATCGTATACTTTTCCCGAGTATTTTATCTTATTTATATCTTAAGCTTAATATATTCATTAACATTACCACGGTATCATTTAACCAATGATATACAAATGAAAAAATATATTAAGAAAAACTATAGTATTTGACATATTCAGGTGTGTCGGGAGTTATCTTAAGAAAAAAAGCACTTGTGAATTTCTTGATTGACTCGTTGGAGGGAAGATCAACACTCACATTAGCTGATATTTTGATCTTTAGATAGATGGGAGGAAAACACGTATGTGTGAATCTAACGGGGTCTCCGCTCTTGTGGTTTTGAGGACGAGTGTTTTTACGGTGGGTCAGGGCTGTTTTAAAAGCTGCTTCATGCAAAGTGGCTAAACACAAGAAAACGTGTTTTGACAATCACCATGTGTTATACAATTTGCATATGATACTTTTGATTTTCTCGCGTCTGAAGTTGTGAAGCTATTTAGTCGAGTCCAATGGATCATGCATAGTAATGTTATAACACCAATATCCATGAATTTAATTTTTAAAAGACTTAGTTTTGTTATTAAAAAGGGTTAAGCGCAACTTGTTGCCCGTTTGTCTTCTATTTAAAGTTTTTCGTGTATGAATTTACATCGAGATAGTTGGTAAACGGGGAACAAGTTGCGCCGATACCCCTTTTTTAATAGCAAAACTAAGTTTTTTAAAAACTACGTCCATAGATCTCGGGGTCATAACATTACTATGCATGACCCTTTGAACTCGACTAAGTAGGTCCACAGCATCTGGCGCCAGAAAACCAAAAGTAACAAAAGCAAATGGGATAAACATGTGCTGGTTGTCAAGGCACGCTTTCTCGTGTTTGGTAACTTTACCCGAAGCAGCCTGATCCACCGTGATAGCACTACCCCTTAGCCCACAAGCGAGATATATTAGTTTGCCATTTTAATGAAAGTCCTTCAATCAATTAAAAAGTCTTTAAACAACGTTAAGAATATGGAATATTAGTGGTGGATCTAAGAAATTACAGTACACTCTTAAAACGCAGTAAAAAAAAAAGTTTTCCATACATTCAACGGTTGTGATGTGCTTGTAATGAGGTGGTGGGTCGTGTGTTAGGGGTATCGGATCAGAATAGGCTCGAGCGGAAGCGGAACAAACACACACTAGCAGAAAATAAAGAACACGAGAATTTACGTGGTTCGGTCAAGGTGACCTACGTCCACGGGTTGCAACTAGGGTTTTACTTTTATTAGATGCTCACAACTGTTTTCAGAATGATACAGACTACAATTACATCATAGGTATTTATAGAACAAGATTAGGGTTTCCTACTTGGTCAACAAGTTAACTAAGTGGGCCTAATAACTAGGGCCGGCTAACCCTAACTAGGGCCGGCTACCCTAAAGCCTACGAACCCAACAATCTCCCACTCGGAGGCTTTGCCTAGTCCACAAAGTGCATCCAAGAAACCCATCACCAGTAACTTCAGTAATCTTTACGTTCAAGTCTTCCCAGCCTCCAGTTCCAAGAACAAGCTAAGACTTCAGTCACATCCAAGCCACCTAGTTGCAACCACACCTCTCATCAAGTAACTGAGAGACCAGTTGAAGCTCCCACAAGCTCCAACCCAACAGTCTTATCAGACCCATTCTCTATCTCAACCGGCTTGCACGATCCACCAGCTCCAGAGATACACCGAGAATTAATACCACTCTCCACATTTTGCAAACTATTTCCAGGAGAGCTTTTTTCTTCAGTCGGAACCTTCGTCTTCAAAACCCAACGGTTCTTTGTGAGTGTACCCTGAACACGACCCATGCTCCCACTATCACCAAATCCCCTGACTGACTTAAACTTAGACCCCCGACCACATTCAACTGACATCCCCAAAGCACCAGGATTCAAGTTCGCAAATTGAACCCTCTTCCGCTTACTAGATTCAGTGAACCAGACTTTATGTTGTACAGGGACGGCTACTCCCTCAGCAGGTATCTCAACTAGATACAACGATCCTCGTCTCCTTCCACAGGCAACAACAAGATTTCCATCAATCACCTTCCACTTCCCACCACCAAACTTAACATCTAGTCCCTGTTTATCCAGTTGACTAACAGAAATAAGTTTCTTCGTTAAACCTGGAATTACCCTGACGTTCTTTAAGTTCCATGTAGTGCCCAGTGGAGTCTTCAGATTGACATCTCCCATACCCGTAACATTAAGAACATGACCGTTAGCTAATCGTACCTTTCCAAAGTCTCCTTTTTTCAGATTCACCATCGTCTCCCCGCTGTGCATGGCGTGAAACGAAGAACCAGAATCCATAGCCCAAGAATCTATAGACTCTTCACAGCAAACTAGTACGTCACCGTCAGATTCATCTGACACAACACTGTTTACATGCTGCTTACCATCCTCTTTCTTAGGATCAGGACACTCGTTTTTAACATGCCCCTTTTCACCACAGTTCCAGCACCTCACATTCTTCCCAGCTTTAGAAAAGCTTTTCCCACGACTCCTATTGCTTCTGTTATTACCTCTTCCCCTGCTAACACTGAACATACCAGAAGTAGATCCTTCACTAGTGTTCCTCCGGCGAATGTCTTCACCCAAAACACTATCCCGGACCCGATCAAACTTCAAATTTCCAGTTCCAGCAGTTTCAGTGACCGTTGTCACAAATCCTGACCAACTATCAGGTAAGGAAGATAACAAAACCACAGCCTGAGTGTCATCACCCAACTTCATGCCCACAGTTGCTAACCTGGACAAAATTGAATTGACCTCGTTAATGTGATCAGCAACTGAACTGCCTTCGTTCATTCTCATATTAAACAGTTCCCTCATCAAGAACACCCTATTACCGGCAGACGGCTTCTCATACATATTTGACAGAGCTTCTAACATCTCACGAGCAGTTGTTTCTTTCATGATATTAAATGCAACGCTCCTCGTCAAAGCCAATGTAATTTTACCTCTTGCCTTTTTGTCCTTTGAGTTCCAAATTGCCTCAGCAGCTTTATCCATTCCAGCAGGTTTTTCTTCCAGTACCACATCCAAATCGCATTCACCAAGCAACGCCTCTATTTGCATTCTCCACCATGCAAAATCAGTACCGTTGAACTTCTCGATTCGGAACTTTCCGTCTTCAGCCATAGCAAACGAGAAAAACCAGAAAAAACCACAAGGAACCAAGCAACTGAAACCCGAGCAACTTTCAATAAACCAGAAACCCGAAGTACCCGAACCAGCGACTTCTCTTGCAAACCCGAGCGTAAAATCAGCGAATAACCAGGGTTCAAGAACCGAAACCCTAATCGCCAAACACCCCAAAACCACCAGATCTGCAACAGCAAACCCTACGGCGCAAACCCTAGACCTTACGAGCCGTAACAAGAGAATAGGTACGGGCCGTAAACAAGTCAGCGGCGACGGCAGCAACAGCAGATCAAGATCTCTCGTCCAGCTCTCTCCTTCTCCTGCGATAACCGTGTGAACCGTGTATTTTACTGAACCTTTGACTCTGATACCACTTGTTAGGGGTATCGGATCAGAATAGGCTCGAGCGGAAGCGGAACAAACACACACTAGCAGAAAATAAAGAACACGAGAATTTACGTGGTTCGGTCAAGGTGACCTACGTCCACGGGTTGCAACTAGGGTTTTACTTTTATTAGATGCTCACAACTGTTTTCAGAATGATACAGACTACAATTACATCATAGGTATTTATAGAACAAGATTAGGGTTTCCTACTTGGTCAACAAGTTAACTAAGTGGGCCTAATAACTAGGGCCGGCTAACCCTAACTAGGGCCGGCTACCCTAAAGCCTACGAACCCAACACCGTGGCTCTTTAGAAAACTAAAAAATATTAAAAGAAAAAAAAAATCTGAAGAAAAAAAAAACTGTAGAAAGTTTATGCAAACGCTTCCCTCTAAATAATGCTATTTTCCTTGAAAGATTACAGTTTCACATAGCATAAAGAATTTTCCAATCTAGTGAGAATATGTTTGATATGAATATTTATAAATAGAAAAATTTGAGCAAGGACATCACATTTATGAATATCATGGCCGTCTTCAAAAATTTGTGCAACCTGTGCGAAGAAAATAAAATAAGAGTCTCTAAAATATAAACTTTTTAAAAAGAATATATAAAAAAGTTTTAAATATATGAAAAATTGGAAATGAATTAAAAATTTGTGGAATCTTACGAAAATCAATGTAGCACAAAATTAGTCAATTAATGTCATTTGCATTTAATGCATATGTAACAAACATAAAAAGTACCAATAGTGGCAGACGATTCCCTCAATAAGGGTGCACGGGGCACCTTCGGTGACCCCCTGCGGGGAGTGCTTTTGCCGTGCGGGTACACCGCCACCAACAACATTTTACCGCGCGGTTTGTGTTTAGCTCGGTGTGTGCTCACCGATTGAGAGAGAGGAGAGAGAGAGGGGTGATTGGTTGTTAATATGGGTCCACCCTTTTTTCACCAATCATATTTTTTTCTTCTTTTTTTATAAAAAAATAATTGTGTGAGTGGAGTGATGCAAACGTTTGAGTGCAAAATGGGAACTTAAGAGGGGAGTTGACATGGAATACTCCCCACGTGGGGAGCACCCCGTTCACCCTAATATAACACAAGGTCTACTTGCTAATAAAGTGACATAAGAATCAACAAACCATGTGCCTCATCATGTCTTTTTTCAATTCAGTACTTATATATTCTAAATTTTGCAGCGTAACTTTATTAAGAAATAAATTTTCGGGCCCCCGGAGGGTTTGGGCCCTGAGCCGTTGCCCATCTTGCACCCCCTCTAGCCCGGCCCTGATGAATATTATAAAATACTTGTTTTGTTTAAAATAATATATTTTTACAATTTTTTTTATAAATAGAGGAGTAAATTACAACCGGCATCCTTTACGTTTGTATCAAATTACAACCGGTGTCCTATAACTAAAGAAATTACAAGCTTTGTCCTTTATGTTACTAGTTTTTAGCACGTTATGTCCTTTAGCCCTAAACTAGTTAAGTTTTTTGGTTAAGTCTTACCATGTGCTTCTAAGCCTCTCACATGAGAGCAAGATGGTCTTTTCATCTCAATTTAATATGAATTTCAATTTCCTCTTTGCATCCCATAACATCTGATTGTTCATATTCATCTCAAAAACCATCGCTACTATCTATGTCTCTCAAAACTTCGATAAAAAAACCCTACAGAAAAGAGAATGTGAATCAAACCTTGCAATATTTGGGTGACTAGAGAATGCGAATCAAACCTTGCAAAATTTGGGTGACTTCTACATACGACATCGATTAAATTTATGGTAAGCTTCCAACATCATGGTAGTTTTATCTATTAATCTCATTGTAGATTTCATAAGAAGTTTTTTGCATATGAGCCGTCCATTCTAATGGTCAGTTTTGATTGGTATGATAAGAAAACAACGATTAATTCCAAAATATTGTTCCACTGTCAACAAGTAATGTAATGAAGAGATAAGGCTACTCATGATTTAAATATTTGGCAAATTGGAAATAAATAATCCCAACTCACTCTCATTGGCCAATAATAATCCCAACTCATTTAATCACCAATAATAATCCGAACTTTTCAGTTTTGTTTGTAAAATACTCCGGCGTTAAAAAACACTAACTTGGTTAGAAAAATGCTGATGTGGAGTGACATGTGTGGTCCGACGTGGCAGTTTAATAATAAATGAAAGCCACCTGTGTATATATATATTATATCCCCAAAAATACAAGTTTCCCCAAATAAAACACAGAGCATTACGATCAAGAGAAACACAGAGCATTAGGATCAAGAGAAACCCTAATCACATTCAAGAAAGCAAACGATCAAGTGAGCAAACGATCAAGTCATTGTATCAGGTTTGTTTTTAGTTCATTCTTCTTGTTTATCTGTGATTCAATCCTAATCCACCACTAAACCCATCAGGATGGATGACAAAGTCATCGTAAAAGCATGGCATGGTGGGAAGCTGAAACAAAAGCCCAAATTGCACTATGAAGGAGGTGAAACTTATATGTTTGAAGTTGAAATAGACAAGATGTCCTATTTTGAGTTGATGGATTTTGTGATTGAAGGTGGGTCTTACAAAAGCAAGGATTTTGAAATTTATTACTTGATGCCTGGAAAGAAGTTTGCTGATGGTATTGTGCAGTTGAAGAACGACAAAGATGTGATCGATATGTTGAAGAATTTGGGGGATAAAGATGCCAGGCATATACTACATCTGTATGCACAAGGTAAGTCTATTAGACTAGATTACCAACCCAATACTGCAGCCCAAAATGAAGCCCAACCAAAGGCCCATACTGCAGCCCAAAATGAAGCCCAACCCAAAGCCCATACTGCAGCCCAAAATGAAGCCCAACCAAAAGCCTTACCAGTTGTGAAAGGGTTTACTAAGTCTCTTGCAAGCAGGCTATTAACACCAACCAAACAACTGACACAGTTATTCAATTGCCCTGATACAAGCACACCTGATGTTATAGCTGATGTTGTACCTGATGTTGTACCGGATACAAGCACACCTGATGGATCTGATAAAGACAAGGTTGGATCTGCTTTAGAAAGTGAAGAAGAAGATGCTGACTGGAGGCCAGATGAATCTGAAGAAGATGCTGGTACAGATGATGATGATGAGGAGTGGAGGGCATCTGTTGCTGCTATAAAGGAAAACAATTTATCAAACAAACAGTTGGTTGAAAAATTATTGAAAAACTTCAAGTGCAACAGGTTTGTTGAAGAACAACAATACAGTGATGCTAGCAGCTATGAGGACTCAGATGGAGATGTTAATTCACCGGGAGAGAGTGAGGATGATGACATTAGGGGGAAGAAGTACAAGGTGGATGTTCCAGTTGTAAGTGAAAATACTGACTGGACTAAGTGGGTTTGGGTAGTTGGTACACGGTTCCCTACTAGGGATGCTGTTAAAGATGCATTTAGAAGCTATGTTGTTATGAATGGAAGGAATCTTAAAATAGCAGTAAGTGACAACAACAGGCTTGGAAGATTAGGTGTTACTTGTGTTCAGGATTGTCCATTTAAGGTTTATGTATCTTTCCATAAAAGAAAGTGTTGCTTCATTGTTAAGACTGTAGTTAATGAACACACATGTCAGAGAAATATGTTGAAGAATAGACAGTTAACTGCTTCCTTTATAGCTAGCCAGTTTCTACCAATTTTCAAAGCTAATCCTAGTTGGAAAGCAAAGGAAATCCAGGATGCAGTTAAAGAAAAATTCAAGGTCCTAGTAAGTAAATGGCTAGTTTACAAGGCAAAGAGTTATGCCAATAGCAAACTGCATGGTTCAATGAAAGACCACTATGGAAAGATGGGTTCATACTTAGCAGCATTGAAAGCAGAAAATCCAACCTTAACTTTTGAACTTCTCACTGTACCATCAGAGTATTATGGTGTGGATGGGGGTACAGAGGTTTTCTTTAGGCTATTCATCTGTTTTGATCCAGTGAAGAAGGGATTTTTAGCAGGTTGTAGAAGGCTTATGTGTCTAGACAGGGTACACTCATGACTTGTAAAAACTGTCATGAAAGAGGTCATAACATTTCAAGATGTAAGAAACCTGCAGCTGAAGGTAGCCAAGTCACAAGAAAGAGGGGCAGGCCTAAAAAGTCAGCTGATGCACAACCTTCTCAGTCAACAGCAGCCCCACAAGTTTCTCAGTCCACTCAGCAATCACAGGGGAATGTAGCATCACAACAAACTCAGAGCCAAGCTAAGAGGGGGAGGCCAAAAAAGATCTCAAAAGCCACAAATCAAACAGCTGAATGAAGCCTTTTGTTGAAATGCTTTTGTGTTGTTTAATGCTTTTGTGTTGTTTAATGCTTTAGTAATAGCCTGTTTGGATGGAACTATAATGTCTGTCTTATGTTTTGGATGTTGAAACTGGTAGTTATTTTGTGTTTGGATGGAACTATAATGTCCAGATTTTAATGACAACTATGTCCAGGTTTTAATGTCAACTGTGTTTGGATGGAACTTTAATGTCCATTTTTGGTCAATTGTGTAACAAGGCTTGGTCAATTGTGTCCAGACTTTGTGACCAATTCATAGTCAAAACAACCGAAAGTCATTACAGTCAGTACATTGCTTGGAATAGTCAAAACAAGATTCATATACTTATCCGAAAGTCATTACAGTCAGTACATTGCTTGGAATAGTCAAAACAAGATTCATATACTTATCCGAAAGTCATTACAGTCACTACATCGCTTGGAAAAAGGACACATTACAGAATAAAACATGTCAAAATAACCAATACATTGATAATGCAATACAGACAACTGCCAAAAAACATGTTTTCTTTGAAGGCTTTCTTAATCTCCGATTTTCTTCTTCTAACACCCCACAGTTGCATTCCCTTGCTAATACAGCATCCACCTCTTGTTTCCACACAAAGAATTTGCAATCAGATCTCTTAAATGAACAACCTATTAAATTCAACCTATTAAGAGAAAGTGATGAAATCAGATTGCGGATCAAATTCAATAACTTACAGGCCATAGAGGGCATCCGTAAAACTCTTCACCTTGCCTTGAGCTTCGATTTCCAGCCACCCTACGAATTGCAAGCAATTCATGGTTACAATACACATTACCATCGGTGCCAAGTCTAAAAATTTTGGGGTTTTGTGAACGAATTGAAGGAGATGAAGATGAAGAGTTTGAGCTCATTGGGGATCGACTGAATTTGATCAATTTGTAGAAGGTGCCTTTGTAGAATTAGGGTTTTTTGAAGAGTACGATTGGGGGTGAAAGCATTTTATACACAGATGGGTAAAGTGTTGGTGATTAGATGAGTTGGTTTTCATTTATTATTAAACTGCCACGTTGGACCACACATGTCACTTCACATCAGCATTTTTCTAACCAAGTTAGTGTTTTTTAACGCCGGAGTATTTTACAAACAAAACTGAAAAGTTTGGATTATTATTGGTGATTAAATGAGTTGGGATTATTATTGGCCAATGAGAGTGAGTTGGGATTATTTATTTCCAATTTGCCTATTACTTTTATTTTATAATTCCAATTCCAAACATGCATTATATTTTTGCTTGGATTAACCGAAAAAAAGGACCGATCGATTGAAAAAATGGAGGGGATAAAAGAGATTTATTTATTTCTTTTTTAATATAAAATTGAGATGAAAAGACCATGTTGTCCTCTTGTGAGAGGCACATGATAAGACTTAACCAAAAAAACTTAACTATGTTAGGTCTAAAGGACATAACATGTTAAAAACTGATAACATAAAAGACAGAGCCTGTAATTTCTTTAGTTAAAGGACACCGATTGTTATTTGATGCAAATATAAAGAACACAGGTTGTAATTCGTTCAATTTTTTCTTTAATTCAACATCTTTTAACATTTTAGATTTGAGCAAATATGTTTACTGTCATTAGAAATAGACAAATTTGAGCAAATACATTTACAGTCATTAGGTGATTAGGTGAAGTTCTAAGAATGTTGATCTTTAGTTTCCAACAATTTTTTAACCCTAAATACCATCTAACCTTGCATTTTTAAAGATTTAAACCTCGTTTCCATTTTTTTTCACCCGTTTTAATCTATGTTTTAGAATCTTAATTTAAAACTATCACTTAAAAGTATTTCTCATACGTAACTCCAATCATATCTTTTCAAAGTATTGTTTTATTATTTATCAATCTTCATTTACTAACTATTTATTATTTTTTAATCAGCCTGTGCAATACACAAGTTTTAACTTAGTTATGTAATAAACAAGTATAAAAACCGTAAAAGTTTATTTATGGGTTTAGAAAGAAAAGATAAATATATATCATAGAGTAGAACTTTGTTTTGAAACAACAAATTTCATTCAACAACACGACCTAGCAAGAAGCTAGACCAGCAAATAACAACTACAATTTGCAAGACAAATTTACACTACATCTAAAATCTAAGATTGTAAAGTTCGACGAGACGGTTACAATACCGCTAGAATGATTTCAATCAAAATTCGTTTGAAATTCTTCTTACAACTTTTTAATTTTCGGTGACTGTCTATTTAAACATTTTCCTTAAAAAAAGACCTGTTTTTTATGCAAATATCTTTCCGGATAGTTTGGTTAACGTGTAGATTTGTGTTGAATTTCATACCACTTCTACCTAGGGTTTTGGACTTTGGAATTTGTATCCAGATTGATCTTCAATCATTAGTCTTGTAGCTATCATCTTGGGTTGATGACTTCCGTTTTTTAATAAAAATCCTACCAATTCAAAAAAAAAAAAAAAAAAAGTGGACTAAATTGTTATTTGTATTTCACTCAAAGTGTAGTACATTAAATGCCATTTCAACTAAGGTTTCTGGGTAGATCCGAGATCGCGTTCAATAACACGTGGAGTGTTAATACCATAGAAACTACGGCCCAATTCTTTATTCATCAACTTCATTATGATTAAATAAAGGAATTTTCTCAACTCTAATCAACAACTTTGAAATTGAAATTATGCTACACTTTCATTTAAAAATGTTACTATTTTCTTTCATGTTGAGTTTCCAAGCCTGATTTACTTTTTTTTTTTTCTCAACTATTAAAAACTAAACTTCACTTTAAATTAGTAGCAATACCTCCAATTAACATCAAGAAGACCCAATGTTTTAGTGTCCAAAAGAGGACGAAGAAGTGCTGCAGCTCGTTGATCAAGCATTGGGAAATGGACATCAAAATCACTGTCACTAATGACAAATTTACCCTCACCAAGTTCGATTCAAACATGCGCGATACCGCATTTCCTTTTTCCAGCCCTACCCTGGCTCTCAACTTGTCACACGCGAATTGACAATTTCCTATTGAATCGGTCTCTCTATGTCAGCCCTAGTGAGATTGAGTCGATGGAATCAAGGTTATGAAACAAAGGGTTGCGGGTTTAGAGAGTACACGAGAAAGCAGCCCGCCAATGTCTGGTTGGCTTGTTTCGAGTCAGGGTTTGGGTTTCATCCAAACAACAATACACCATATATATATTTTTAAAAAATTAGTTTACTTTTTTAATATTCAATATTTACAGTTAAATTAAAGAAGTCTGGATCCTTCAATATCTAGTGCAAGGTACTCGATATGATTGCTGGCTATGTTCGGTTTTCAAAGTACAATGTACAAACTAAAAAGCATAAAGTACACTCAAAGCTGCATTATTATCGATCGGATCGGATCATGTCATTGACAAGTTAATGATGCGCAAAAAGAGTCCACTAAAACCTCTTTATATACAAAAAGGATTACAACAACACGTTTACCTGATCCTTTTAAGCCTCATTCCACAAAATTTTTTAAAAATATACAAATTTACAAAACAGTAGGATAATTTAGAAACACACAATGAGAAATGAAAAGCAAACACACACCTCAACACTAAATTCTATCGAAACTCACCAAAGATTCTAACCTGTACCTCCAAAAGAATAATATGCAATCTGACCTCAAAAGTCAAAACCCATATCTAAAACCCTAAAGCCTGAATCCACCACCACCGCCGCCGTCGCCGTCGCCGCCATCACCGCCACTGCCACCGCCATCGCCATCTATAAGCTCTTTCAAAACTACAGATGAGATGACTGAAGATGAGATGACCGACTTTATGAGTGAATTCAACAAATCCCATGTATTATATCCATTCGTTCTACATAAGTCTATGCGGTCGTATACCCTTTCCAAAGTGAGGTTGCATTAATCGAACGTATAAACCATTTTTCGCCATTAAAGAATCGTGGGTCCCGTCTTCAACAATCCGACCCCCATTTAGGACAACAATGTTGTCAACATGTCTCATCATAGCAGCCCTATGAGCTATAAGAATGGTGGTTTTGTTTCCCATGACTAAAGTATCAAGGGCCTCTTGAACCACCCGACTTGACTCTGACTCAATCGATGAGCTGGCTTCGTCTAATAATAAGATTGGTGCGTTCTTCAACACAACCCGAGCGATTGCAATCCTCTGTTTCTGACCCGGGGTTAGATCCACGCCCCTCATTCCCACATGGGTATCGTACCCGTGGGGTAAGTTGCTGATGAAATGATGAGCATTTGCTATTCTTGCAGCTTCTTTAATTTCCGCCTCGCTGGCGTTATGTCTTGCGTATATAATATTTTCCCGAATCGTTGTTGAAAATATTATGGGTTCTTGTTGAACAAGACCAAGGTGATTTCTCAACCATCTCAAATTAAACTGCTTTAGATCCCGTCCGTCCAACATCACCTGACCAGCAACCGGATCGTAAAACCTTTCAATCAATGATATTATCGTGCTTTTCCCGGATCCCGAAACCCCAACAACCGCCACCGTTTGACCACCGCTGACTTTAAGACTGAAATTGCTCAGTACGAGAATCTCGGGCCGTGTTGGGTAAGAAAAATCCACATTCTTCAACTCAATGCTACCATAAACATTTGGAGGTTTCAAAGCAGCGTTATCGTCTGGCTCAATTTTCGGTACTCTATCGATTATTTCAAAAACCGATATTAACGATTTCCTTCTTTTCAGAATATAAGGAGCTAAACCGAACGGTTCCACAAGGGCAAAAGTGGCAAAAGAAAATACCATGTATTCTTTGAGAGCAGTTGGGAGATCCATATACCCGTTTTTCACACAGAGGCCGGTGTACCATAAAAGAATAGCATTGCATGCGAAAAGTAGAAACTGAGAAAACCCGAACGCAAAACCAATAGCCATTCCATGAGAAAAACTCTGATAAAATATCTTGCTTAACTGCAATCTGTAAAGCTCCATAACTTTGTTACCAGCACAGAACGCAACAACGGTGTAGATATTTCTAACTGCATCTTCAAGAACTAAGGATGCTTTCCTGTGCATTTCCTGTATTCCTTTTGAAAATCCAGCTAGCCATAATTTCTGTAAATTTTTAAAGGCATTTTATAAAGTATGTAAAGGTCACAATAACAGAAAGAGTAAGAACTGTATAAAAATTTCAAGATTTGTATAAGAACTAGTATTTTGACCCGCCACACATTGCGGTGGCGTCAAAACTTAAAGTAACTCAAATTTGTACCGTCAAATATCTGACCCGACTCGTTTCCGAACAAAACTTGCATCAAAACCTAGACCAACTGAAAACATACATAAAATAATGTTTGACTTGACTCTTTACTGAGAAAAATTTACGTCAAAACGTAAACCAACTTGGATGTATACCGAAACGTACTTAAATAAAGCACGTAACATAGTATTTTTTTAAGTTACAGAATGGTACCGCGTGTTGTGAAGGCGTTGAAACGTAAAGTAACTCGAACTTATTTACCGCCTAGTGAAAATGTATCATATATGACAAAACGTAGACCAATTGAAAACATACATATAAATAAAAAGAAAAACGCATTGACAAAACGTAGACCAACCGAAATCATACATAAAAATAAGCACACAAAACGTAGACTAACTGAAAACATACGTAAATATAAGCACGAATATGTATTTACAAAACGTAGACCAACCGAAAACATACATAAAAATAAGCACGGAAATGCCTTGTATTTGACCCACGTACATAAAAATTAGCACGTAAAACTCGAGAGAACTCAAAATGACATTTTACAAAGTTTTTATAAAGCTAAGGGGTGTAAATGACAATATTGAATGTTGAGGGTAGAAAAGAAAACCAAAGAAAGGACAAAAGAATAAAAAAAGGGAAAAAGCTTAATGTGACTTAACGTTACAGTGAAAACCATTTCAACAAATATTATATATATAATTACCTGAGCAATGGCAGAAAGAGTAAGAACTGGCAGAGTGGCTAAAGCCACAAGAGCCAAACGCCAATGTAAAAGCATTCCGATCAATATTGCAACGATAACTGCTGAGCTGTCTTGAATTAGAATAGAAAGTCGGTTACTGAAAGCTGCTCTAACAAATGTTGCATCGTTCGCTAACCGCATTGACAGAGTGTCAGCACTATTTTCTTCCTCATCGAACCATCCAACTTCATTTCTTAGCATTGCTGTAAAAAATTTAAAAATAAAATCAACTCAAAATCGATATTAATAAATATAGAGAAGAACAATGACTTGTTTAAAATGGAATTACTATTTACTAACCAGAAAACATCATTCTTCTAACACGTTCAGTCATCTTTTCCCCCATTATACCGAAGTAAAAGTGCTGCAAAAAGTTTGCAATTACAGTCACAAAACCCATGCAGGCAATGATTAAGCACCACTTGTCCACGTCACCACGTATGTTAATCTGTCTGTCGATTTCGCTTCGATAATATGCGGTCACTATCAGGGCAATCACATAGGCAAGAAGCGGGTTAAATGAGCCAAATATTGCAGCACCAGTACTTCCTAAAACAGCATAGAGCCATTCAGCCAAGCTCAACTCTATAAGTCTCCAAATCGATGGTTCTTTTTTATGTTGTTTTTCTTTTACAGGTTGAACCCTAATTGGTTTCTCAGTAAGCTGAGAATTAGGTCGACTAAAGGTTTGTGAATGTGAGCGTTCACTTTGCGGATCAGAAGTCAAAAGTGGTGAAATTGGTGATTCGGGATTAGATCCATTAGATGTTTGTCTACGGATTGCGTGAATATCAAGTTTCGGTAATTCTGGTAACCTTTTTTCAAAACTATCTTGTCTTTTTATTGACGGTTCTTTGTCAGTTCCATCTAATGACAGACCGTTCTCTTTTTCGGTAGGGCTTGGATTTCTTGGCGATTCGTGGGACCCGTAAGCCGAATCTTGAGGCCTTGATGCATGCAAGTTTGAAGCTCGCTGAAGTGATGGTGATTTCGCAAATTTAGGAGATGATGGTTCTTGAAAGTTTTGACTTTCTGAAGAATCTTTTTCAATTTGGATAGCTGTAGTCTCACTGTAGGTTCTCGCTGGCATCCTACAAAAAGAAATTCAATGGGTCAAATAAAAAAAAGTTGAGCTAAAAACGGGTCAACGGGTCTACCTTCTAGGGAGTTTAGCTGCTTCTTCACATCTTAAAAGTTCTGCATAAAGCCCATCGGAGGCTATTAATTCATCATGTGTTCCAATCTCCATTAACTGACCATCTTCCATAACCGCAATAAAATCAGCATTCTTTATAAGAGAAAGCCGCCGAGCAATTATGATCGTTGATCTGCCTAACATCAAGAGATCCAACGCCTCCTGAACAAATCTTTCAGCTTCAAAATCTAGTCCACCGGTGACCTCATCAAGAAGAAGAATAGACGGGTTCGAAAGCACAGCCCTAGCAACCGAAAGCCTTATCTTTTGTTCTTCTGTCAATGATAAACCAGCCCTACCGACCTGAAACGTAAAACAATTTTCTTTTTTTCTTATAGATAGGATTCCAATTTTTCATAGTAAAAAAAGATAACCTGCGTTAGCATTCAACCTGTGTGTCGTATCCTTTCTCGAGGGATGTGATAAATGTATGTGCATGTGCGATTTTAGCAGCATCTTCGATTTGAAGTGACGTGGCATCCCTGCCATACGCGATATTGTCGCGGATACTCAAGCTTAGTAATGCAGGTTCCTGAGTGACTAACCCGATTTGGCTTCTTAGCCATTCGAGTTTCAAGTTTTTAATATTCTCGCCATCCAAAAGAACTTCACCTGAATAATACAGTAGACAAAAAAAGAATAGTAGATTAAGATCATGAATAGTTTCAAGAAAGAAACTAGAGTAAAATGTCATTTTCGTCCCTGAGGTTTGGACACTTATGCGACTTTCGTCCAAAGGTTTGTTTTTTCGCATTTGGATCCAAAAGGTTTGAAATCTTTTGCCATTTTCATCCAACTCGTTAAAGCCATCAACTTTTTAATGTTAAGTCAGGGGTATTTTCGTCTTTTTAGATAAGTTTTGCGATGATTAAAGGGTTTGGGTGGGGAGAAAGTCAACAGAGGTGGATCTTTATTTCTTGTAGTGTTTTTTACTTTTATAAAAAAAAAAATCGTCTAAAAAACCAGAAATGCCCCTCGTTTAACGGAGAAAAATGGATGGAGTTAACAAGTTGGATGAAAATGGCAAGATTTCAAACTTTTTGGATCCAGATGTGGAAAAACAAACCTTTGGACGAAAGTCGCAAAAGTGGCTAAACCTCAGGGACGGAAATGGCATTTTACTCAAGAAACAATGAAGAGATGAAGTTTGATACCTAAAGTGGGATCATAGAACCGTTCCATAAGGGGTATAATGCTACTTTTACCAGAGCCATTTCTACCCACAAGTGCCACTGTTTTCTTGGCGGGGACAGTTAGGTAAAATCCACTTAAAATAGGAATTTCGGGACGAGATAAGTAACTGAAATACACGTTTCGAAATTCGATGTTCCCTTGGACAGTAGCAAGAGTGTTTCCGTTATGATCAACGGCGGAGGATGAACGACTAATCATTTCGAAAAGTCGATACGCAGCAATTCTTCCTTGCTCAAATGAATAGAAGTTGGTTGCAGCTTGGTTGAGTCCACTGTGGAAACAAAGTTGCATTATAAGAAATTTCACTAGATGAGGCAGGGTAACGGGTCATCTTTAGCGTGAGTTGAAAAAGTCTGGGTCAGGTTGACCCATGACCAACTGTACACCAGTTTCTATTTTTTTAAATACAAATGGCTGTCTTAGTTAACAACAGGATTATAATAATAAGAGTAAAGCACATGGATGGTCCCTGTGGTTAACAAAAATTTTGGAATTAGTCCCTAGCTTTTTTAAAGTACACGGATGGTCCCTGTCGTTTGCACTTTGTAACGCATTTAGTCCCCAACTTTTGCCAAAAGTACATGGATGGTCCCTGTAACGCACTTAGTCACTAAACGTTGGGGACTAAATGTGTTACAAAGTGCAAACCACAGGGACCTTCCGTGTACTTTTGGCAAAAGTTGGGGACTAAATACGTTACAAAGTGCAGACCACAGGGACCATCCATGTACTTTTGAAAAACTAGGGACTAAACCCAAAATTTTGGTTAACCACAGGGACCATTTGTGTACTTTAATAATAATCTGAATCTTTTAAAAAGTGATTAAGAATGGTGTATGCTTTCAAAAGATTTTAAACAACTTTCAAACTGTTCAACCCATTAAACCATTTTCCCTTTGGTTAAAAAACTGGACACATTTGACCCATGTGAGATAAAACACAACCCAAATCAACTCGTTCATAAATAAACGGGTTGGAGTTGGCACCTCTATATGAAAGGAGTATACAGGAAAAAAGAATGCTTACAGGCCACTTAAAATGATAGCAAACAAAGCGGTTATAATTTCTCCACCGTGAGCTTTCCTATGTGTAACCAAAAACCGTCCAACGTAAAGTTGCAAGGCGCAAGAGCAGATCGCAAGCCCGTACGTGAATCCAAGCCCAAGTCCTTGCACAAGACTAATTAATATACCATATCTTAGTGTAGCTTGTAGTGAATTAGCATAAGAATACTTTGCTAATGTTTCATTTGTAAAAGCATATAAGGTCCTAACATATGAAACTGCCTGCAAAATTAGAAGTAATATTGCATTAACAAATAGGAAAGTAATAGTGTAGTTGCCTAATTAGCTGCTACATGTCGCCAATGTTAATATACTCCAGAAAAAAAAAATACAATTACATTAGAGATGCTATTACAGAGGACAAAAATATAAAAAGGAAAATAAAGTAACCTGTTCAGCAACGCTTGCTGCTTCAGCATATGCATCTTGAATATTCTCAGCAAGCCTATGGAGAAATATATTCGATATTCCTCCGGCAGCCACAATAAAAGGACCAGTGGCTAAAGTGATTAGCGCGATTTGCCAACAGTTTATGAATCCAATTGCAAGGCCACTAAAGAATGTAGCCATGTTATGAATATAATTTCCAACCTGCAGCAATAAAACTAATCAGTTATATGAAGCAAATATTGGTGAATAATGAAAACTTGTTACAGTTGAACCTACTTTTTCACTTAGGGCTGACTGGATTAGCAATACGTCACTCAATACTTGGCTCACGATGTCTCCATTATTCCCGTAAGTGTCGAAGAAACTCATATCCTGATTAAGGAGTACTTGCACGTATCTTGACCGAATAACAGCAGTCTGCCTTTCTCCAGTAAGAATCCAACATGAAACCTCTTGAGTGCAAAAATACATATATACAAAGAAAATGTTAGCTGATAAAGAGAAACATTCAAGTGAAAACGAAAAGAGAGATGAAAGTATTTGATTAGATTATTACCTATCCAACCAGCAGCAAAAACACCACCAGCAATATAGACAAGAATGAGAGCAAGCTGCAAGAGTTGTGAAAAACATCACTCGGTGGGAAGATTAATCAAAGCTTCAAGAGGAAATATCAATATACTGATCATGAAATTAATAAAGATTGTTGCAACTGATGTATCAGCTAACAGTCAAACTAGATAATCATATAATGGGCTGGAAGATATAATTCAGATTCTTGTAGTACTAATGTGAGTATGGTGGTGAAAATTCATCCTTTAACTTGTGTTGCATAATTTTACGGAAAAAAAAAAGAAAATTCTAATGTTATACAGAAACTAGGCTTTGTTCAACCTCATATTCGGCACAGGTACCACAGGAAACATATGTATATAAAACAACTAGGGGGACGAAAGTAGATAAAACTTAGCTTAATAGAATCTAACAAAGCATTCTCTGGTATTATCCTTAAAGTCTAAAACCAAACTACAATTGGATTACAGGCCACGCAACCAAAACAAAAGGCACAATTATAAAGACAGACATAATTATAAAGACACAGCTCTTAGAGTAAACATCAAGTCGTCGACCGACTGATACTGTTACATCAAGCAGGATGTGAGCCAAACCAAACTACATTTGGGTTACAGGCCACGCAACCAAAATAAAAGGCATAATTATAAAGACAGACATAATTATAAAGACACAGCTCTTAGAGTAAACATCAAGTCGTCGACTAGACTGATACTGTTACATTAAGTAGGTGTGAGCCAATTAACAGTATTAATTTCATATACAAATTACAAAGTTTAACATCAACAAGGGTTGCTATAAATACTGCTGTGCTTTCTTTGCAGATGGTAATAAGGTACCGAAAAAAAATGAGGATTATAATATTTCTAATGGATTTGTGGCATCTATGCGACGTATTTTTTATAGGGAAAAGCAGCCTGAATACCATGTCAAATACTATATAACCAATATTTTTTTTCTTTAACACAATAATAACAAGCTAACTAATATGGGGCAGCTAAAATTTCCTTATACAACTACCAGTCTACCAGTAGCCTACTAAATACAATTAACCCCCATTAACTGACCTCTGATAGACCTAGATCTTAAATTCCAAACGCATCAATAACTACCAAAATCCACATAACGTAAAGACCATATTAGCCCATAATGTCCCATCCAATTTCCATAACTGCGGACATTTTATTTAATTTCAATACATATAAAGCCACCCACGACAAACTAACCAGTGGTACCATCCCTATCTTAAAAGAAAAATCGTACATAAATCATGAAACTGCCACACATAACATTCAAAGATACATAACGACATCATAACGTAACTACTGATATTAATATTCCATCAATTTGCTCATTGCATATATGATCACTAAACCAAATAAAAGCAACATTACACTTCAGTAATGCCAAACTGAACACAACTAGCATCACTAATTCACTATGTACTCAATTTCATCTCTACATTGCTACTATTAACACTAAAAGTAAGATCATGCTAACTCTTAAGTCTTAACAGTTAACATATTCACATCATGATTAAACTCAGATACAAAAAAGAAAACCTAATTAACATTCAAAATTCAAATCAACTCACATCTTTAAACCTATCAAACAGCACATCAGCCTCTGCATCCACACCACTACGAGCCAACAACTGAACAATTTTAGCAAAATAATGCAAGTAGATCACGAGTGCAGTCCCATGCGCCGCCGCAGCAACCGATCCAACCACCATAAGCACCCAATCAAGCCTATCAGCACACACAAACAGTTTCGAAAACGGCACAGCAGCCGGAGGCGGTTCGATCTCCTCCGTCTCCTCCATTTCCTCTTCAGCTTCAACCGGTAACGCATCGTTACTCGTGTCCATGTACGGCGACGGTGACTCCGGCGGCTCTGACACCTCCGATACCGGTGTTAGTGGTTGTACGTGTGGTGGAGACCACCCGAACAACCCTCTGGATACCATCATGTTGGTGGATTAGTCGCGAACGGTTAAAACAAAATTCAAAACCCTAGGTTAGGTTAAAAGAGTTGTAAAACCCTAGAAATAATCATGAAATCTGGAATTGAGGTTGATTGATAGGTGAATTGTGTGAATGATTGTTGAGCGACTGGATTTGTGTTGAAGATTTTCTCTCCAACTTTCTCTCACACGATTTGGTGTGTGCATAAAAGAGAGAGAGAGAGAGAGAGAGAGAGAGAGACCGAGTTCGTGACTCGGTCAAATAAGGCGTGAAACGGGAGAGTTGACTCGGAAATCGAAGTTTCTTTCGGGCTGTTTGTTTAATTTTCAGTTTTACCTTCTTCTTTGTTGGTTGTGCATATTATCGTACTTATTTCCTTGAGGAATTGATTGTTGTCTAAAATGACCCTTGAATTTTGGGATTTCTTTCATAGAGGTTTTATTTATTTGGTTGTATGAGTGTAATGTAACAGAGAATAAGAGCGAGTGAGTTTTAGCGTTAGGAAGAAGATGATACCTGGGGAGAAATCGAGGATGCTCCTCCTATTTATAGTTGGGGTGGTGAAGTGTCGTTGATAGAATGTCGCTATCAGAATATCATTGCGGTCCCTCAGGTGGTGACTGTTAGTTTAGTTGTGATGGGTCTGATCTAATTGGGGCCCGCTCTGCCATGGGGATGTTTCCTCATGCACAATATTTTGTATTTGGCATTGTGGTCTCCGAGTGTATCGTATGTGCAGATGATGGTCTTCACGTGACTTGTAGCCCATAGTTAATCATTGAAATAGTTCACGACATATAGACAAAAAGAAAAATAAAACGGAATGAGTTGATACAAAACCTCTGGAAAATGAATAGGCACACTAGAGGGATATGACACTAAATGCATATTACCTGACCGGATATGAAAAAACGTGACACGCTGCGAATACGCAATTTGGTATCTATTGGACCCATATTATGTCAATGTGAGACCTACCACCTTTTGACTTATTAATGGCATGATATGGCAAGTACTCATTATACAATGATGAAGACTTGTCGTATGACTGACGATCAAAAACACACGCTAGCATTACCTCAAGATTGCATAAAATGACCTATTATTTCACAAAGTTAGATGATTGGTTATCCGACCAATAACCATGAGAGAATGAAGTTACACACTCTTACCCAACGATTACCGCTTGTCATTATCTTATAAAAATACTTATTCTTACTTTAAAAGTTGGTCATAAGGAAGAAATCTTTTTTCACTACGTAAGACTAACAGTGTTCTCTTTTGTATAATTACAACCCACCCTTAAAATGTTTAGATATTAATACATGCAAGGGCGTAGCTTTGTGGGGGCGGCCGACCCCCCGAACTTTTCGCTCAGTAACATGTAGTTTTCGTATAGAAATTTTTTGGTATATACGTTTTTTACCCCCGGTTTTATAGAAATTTTTTATATATACGTTTTCGACTGCTCAGTCGGAAATCTCAAGTTTCACCGCTGAATACATGCACGACATCTGCCCGGGGTTTAAACTATAAATAAACACACGTAACTTGTTTGTTAAATATTTTTTCTACATACATACATGTAATCCATTTTTTTGATGATACAATGGCATTCAATAAAATAAAAATAGCACTTACACCAACAAACTCGAGGCCTAAATGCCAAAAGAGTGAAGTCTTAAGGGTGTGGAATGAACTATTTATTGATACTGGAAAGAGTTACGTACAGGTGTGTCATCCCAGTCCTCGAGGACAGCTGTCCAGTGCAAAAATTGGTATCGAGACCAGAAAAGTTTCCCCATATTTTGTTTTATATTTTAACTAGGTTATCACCCGGGAGCTTCTCGGATAGGAAAATTTGATTTACATTAATTTATAAGTTTATAAATAAAATAAATACAAACAAAGTGATATATTACTGTTAAAGGTAAATAACTAATAACTTGATAACATGATTTTTTCATCATTAAGGCTCGTAATAATATTGGAAAACCACAGGGACTATCGGTGTACTTTACTCATAATAATATTGTCTACCATGGAGAGATCAAATGTTTGGACTTCAATACTACATCAACCACATGGAAGAAAAAAAATGTTTTTTAAACGATATTTATCCCGTCTTATATTTTTAAAAAGATATTTATCCAATCTTATAGAATACCTCAAAACTAAACCATCAAAATTTCATAGAATACCTCACAATTTTGATTCTAAAGCAAAAGGTGGAGTTGTAGTACCACTTAAGTTTGGATGCATTATTTGATGGATATTATTGGATTTTTATTTTATTTTGAAATAAAAAAAAAAGTGGGCTGTGATGATTGAAGGTGCCAGTACATTTTATCTGTTGCATTTGCACTTTTATGGTCCATGACACCATCATTCATTTCCTACTCAAGAACCATATACATATATATTTTTAATCGAGGGTTTATGTAATAGGATTAAAAATTGAAAAAGACTTGAAAGTAAAAAAAAAAGGAAAGAACATGTAAGATTATATGTATATCCATCACACTTTCCTAGCTTGTAATAAAAAAGCAATCCAAATTATGATACTAAATTTGTTAAACTTGTATAGTTATCATAGACGTAGACGATGTTACATACTTTTTCGCTGATATGATGTAACATCCATGTTATACTAAGGCATATCGTTAAAAAGTATGTTGGTTCAGTTCTGTTTGTACATGAGGGAAAACATTAAAACATACCTTTGGTTGCATCAGCACAGGTTAGCAGAGAATCCAGATGGAGACGCAGCAATAAGGTTTGACATGATTGTCATCTTGGTCTGGTTCCTCCTTAGGGTGCTGACTAATGATGGTGGCTAAGAAACCGAATAAGGGAATCGGCTATGGAGATGGAGGTCGATTGATGTTATGTGTTATTAGGGTTTTTCTAATTGTGTAACTGAGTAACCCTTTAACCTCCACATAATTCTCCTTATATAAGCACCCAGGAGGAAACCTAATTAGTTAATAAGGGTAATATGGTCCATCAACAATTACCAACTAATTATTTAATAGGTTGTTATATATTTTGATCCATATAATGTAAATGATTATAATGGCTATAGATTAAATATTAATACGGAATATATTTAATCTTACATTCTCCCACTTAGCCGAGTAATCATTTACTATGAGTATTAGATAAGCCTGATCAGGAGTTAACACTCATTTTAGCCTTAAACAAGTACTATAGCAGAGAAATACAGCCGTTGAATCATTATGCGACTCAGGACCCCCATTAATCATACTATAGCCTTAATTTAAAACCTAATCGTCATGATCAAAATACGCATAAGCCCTTTGTTTGATTTGTAACTATATTTGTCTATATGCCATTATGCTAGCTTGACATATTCTTAGAGACATACAAAATCAAACTGATGAGGAAAATTAACTAATACTTAGTCATTCATAGTACGATATGCAGTTGCGCATGGCCATTAATTAATACCCGTCTCTGAGCTCTCTTAATAAGACTTATGGGTAATAGCCCTTCAGTTATAGGATCCTTAAGCATATCATGAATGTATTCGATACAAAACTTAGTTTCCTCAATTCGTTCATAAACGAATAATTAATTGCGTATCGAAACTTAATGCAGCACCTCTTGAACTGTTACTGTTCAAGGAGTTATGGTAACTGACTTTATCACACTAAGTCTTCAAAACATTAATTATATGGAGTTAATATACTTATAAGTCCACTGATAAATTTCCAACAACATTTAGCGACTATATTATGTCATTATAACTTAGGTTGTTAATATCAGTGCATTATGACTCCTCCATGAAATAGGTTTTGTCTGCTGACATAAAGATATACCCGACATTACATTTTGTCATCTTTGAACACTACAAAGTTAATCGTAATAAACCGGTTTTAATTCTCACTTCTTCTTCAAATCATAGCCTCTCGTTTCTTTAAAGATATTGTAATACTCCATTAGATGCTTCACAATAATCTAGACATATCTAGTGTGTTGCAATGTGAGTAATATCTAAACGAGTATAGACTTGAACTTACATAAGGCTTCTAATTAATGAAGCATAAATAAATAATCTCATTTATCCTGTTATCCTCTAAAGGAAGAGCAGTATTGTTTGTTACATACGTAAGGACCCATTTAATGTTAAACTTATGGAACAGAACTAATGTCCCATTGGGTCTATCTCAGTATGTTATGATATCAATCACGTAAGAGATATCTCTGAGATCTATTATATCAAAGTTTGTGTTAACAATGCTTTGACTTATGTAACATATACTTGTCAAAAGAATGTCATCTATATAGACAAGTTTAATTTAGTTGCTCCCACTCATTTTGAGGTAGGTACATTAATCCACTTGGTTCTTGATGAAAATAATTACGTTAAGATTTCATCACATTATGATGTTTGCATTAACCCATACATGGATATTATTGGCTTACAAATAAAGTGTTCTTTAACCTTCAGTTTGAAACTTTAGGTTGTTATCTAATGAACATGTAAATGTGTCAGCCATTTGTTAGGGAAATTGTTTTTAATGTTCATCTAATGTAGCTTTAAACTATTATAAGTTACTAGAACAGTGATGTTAAACTATTATATGTAATAAAGATTCTTTAATAATTTATCTCTTCCTGAGTATAACCTTTGACAATCAATCATGCTTCTTCGTATCTTAACGCTTATATTAGGATTTGGTTTTGTTATGAACACTCTTATGTAATTCAATCAAATCCCAAACGTTATACGAACACATAAAATCAGTTTTACTAGAAAACTGATTTATTCCATTAAGAATATTGATTGACACTAATGGCTTAATTTGAAGAGATAGGATCAGTAAACATTTCCAAAATCCATTTCAACTTCAGTTAGGGAGGTTATGTAATCATCAAAGTTAGTAGGCTTTTAAACCTAGATGACCTCCTGAGTTGATTATTGGGTTTATTAGAAGTTTCAGTTTTATGGATTAGCTCTTGGTTAGGTTGCTATCATTTTCAAGGATTCTAAGTCTATAAGAGTTGGTGCAGTATGGTGTACAAGAGGTGTAATCGGAGTTAAATTCAGAGTGAAATTTAGTAATCGGAGTTAAATTCAGAGTGAAATTTAATGACACTCTTCCCCCCGCCTCTTGTATCCTTTAAGTCATGATAAGGACTTTGACTGCTCCCACCGACCTTAGAAATCTTTAGGAACTCAGCATGCTTAGGGTCAATATGTAACGACCAACAAATTCTAATAGAGAGACACAAATTAATGACGTTAGTCGTGATTTCTCTTGTTGAGGATTATGCTAGTTTTAGGTAAGAAATCTAAGTGTGCCCACAATTAAGCAACAATGAAACTTTTGTAAGAGTAGCATTAGATTTAATGAGACAAGTTTTTATAGAACAGTGTCGTGATGGAGCGGTGTCTTGTACAAGAGGTGTAAATTGAAGTAATGTAAAATTTTCACTCCCCCACCTCTTGCAACTATTGCAAGTTATTATTAAGACACTTAATGCTCCCACTGATCTTTAATATCTCTAGAAATGCTACAAGAGAAGTTTCAATGAGGTACGTGACGTGGGAACGTATCACATATACGTTAGACTTTATTTGATTTCTTTAATGTCCAGATATCATAAGAAACTTTAGGGACATATCTAATAGAAATCTTATTAAGTATATATATGAATATATGAATTGATTTTTTCTAAGACCGTCAGCCATATGCGACAAAATTTAGATACAAGTTGATAGTCTTTTAAATGATAAATGAATTATGTCTGAATATTCCATTTGGAATAAGCTCCACGAATGTCAATGAATGACTTATGATGGACCCATACTTATTCCTTAAGCCAAGTAATATTTAGGGCTTTAACGCCATGATTTAAAATCACTTAGAATGAGATTAGATAAAAAAAATCATCCTCATTAACCATGTCATGATTTCTCATGAATTTTGGTTATAATGGATGAAATTTATAAGTCTCATTTTCCTTTTGTCAAATTCTCATTTGCATGATGACAAAAGTTGTGAAAGTATAAGGTATCATCTAGTTTCATCTTAGTAATGTTTCTATCCAGATATTTAGAACAAATAAGATGAGAGTTTAAGGTAAGTGTGACTTTATGTTGACTATGCAAACCTCACAACCTTCATGACATAGCCTAAGTAATGATACTGTACTCTGATTAATAATCAGAACATGTAATGTATCGAAAAACTTTGTTAGAAGACTGCTTATTATGGTTCTTATAGCCTTAACAATTTATTTTGTCACTAACTCTCATGTTAATTATTTTTCAAGTTCTGGTAAGGAAACGTATGGAACTAGAGTCAACTAATCATGTGTTAATTGGAATATTGAAATTACCAGACTTAAACATCATTAATAAGTGACTATCTAATTAATTTACCCAACTGTTCTTTAGAATAATGGATAGTCTCGTTGCTTATGTCTAGTCTAATGACATAATTATGCAGTGAGATTTTCCCTTGAAGAACCTTAAAGTTGGAATTAGCACTTGTAATTTGTCTATGGACCTTAGAACAATCCTCTTTTAAATGTTTTAGTGGTTGTAAGGTGAATAACAACTTATTTTCCAGCTTTAAACATTTATTTCTTTGTACATATGTTGCTTATCAACACACTCATTATACTTTGGTATTTTTGAGTGTTATAGTTGATTTATAATGCATCAAATTATACAAGTGAAAATCTTAGTATGTAATGTACTGAAAAATGTACTTATTTCCATGCGTAAGCCCTTAACTTTATGGGTCATGGTTTTGTACATTATTATGTATTCATATATACCACTTAGCTTTATAATTTATAATTTAAATGAAGGCATGCATCTTAGGAGTTCTAGTGATTATTCCACAATTATAGATTAGTCTTAGGAAAGACTTAGTCTGAAATAACCTTTTAGTGACAGCACTAATTCTTGATTATCATAAGAGACATCATGTTCGATTTATCCTAATCATCATGCTCTACTTTTCTTCTGTAGTGCTTTATCAGAAGAGAGCAATAGGATTATCGTGTCTTAAGAGATAATCAAGGATTTAATTTTAAGAGCTAATTCTTCTAGAAACTTTAAGCAAAACATATTAGATTTAGGAATTAGAGTGGATGAGATATAGACTTATAGAAGAAAATTATAGTGAGTAAAATTATGGGTACTAAGAATAAGGCAGACGAAAATGATCATAAAACTTAATTAAGGATCATTAATATAAGGATCATTGAGTGAAGAGGTTGTGATATGTCTATTACTAACATCAAAATAATAGACTTAGCTAAAAAATTCTACTTAAACGAAGACAAAACAGCTTTGGCCAGAAGTGTAATCATTTAAGCATATGTGCAAAGTGGTTGTAACAAATCAGCTTTGGCCAGAAATTGAGACAATCACTTTAGTTATGCACTCGTTAAGTATGCCATCTATGAATGAATTAAATCAGCTTTGGCCAGAAATTAAGACATTCATGCTTATGATGCATACTTAACATAGCTTTCGTAATACTTGAACGATAAGTAGATGTATCAAGTCAGCTTTGGCCAGAAATGATACATCAAAAGCTCATTCAAGTTAAGCTATTTTGGTTTTGTAAAACATTATTTGATCCTTATTAATTAACTAAATATTTACAAAAACCAATTATTTAATAGCAAACCACCCGTTAGCGCGGATCGAACTCCGCGGCTGGTTTCGAGTCACATTAAACAGCCTAAAATAATAATGAGGTTTCGAGTCACAGCCTTGTTGTCTCGAGTCGAGACCTTTGTCTCGAGTTGACACGTTATGGTCTTCGAGTCGAGATCTAATGATCTCGAGTCGAGACCTCTGCCTCAAGTTGATACGTTATGGTCTCGCCTTGTCACGTTATGGTCTCGAGTCGAGATCTAATGGTCTCGAGTCGAGACCTCTGTCTCGAGTTGTAATGGTTTAATGGCCTTAGTCGAATCCTCAGTGGTCTCGAGTTGACACGTTATGGTCTCGAGTCGAGACCTTTGTCTCGGGTTGAAAACTTTTGAGAATCCTTATGATTTCGAGTCGAGACCTTGTGGTCTCGAGTCGAGATCTTGGTCTCGAGTCGAAACCTGATGGTCTCGAGTCCACTGTTGATAGCTGTTTCTTGTGATAACATAACTGAAATTCGAAATCTAAGGGATTATGAGATATTGTTTCCTGTTTTAAGATGATCTAATTTTATCAACATATTTCGAAAATTATGATATGTTTATCTAATAACAGTTTTTTTTTTCGAAAATCTATTGAGGACAAAATAGATCAAAACAGAAAAAACACTTCATAATCCAAATCATATTCCAAATCATGACAGAATTTTCGAATTTCCTAAGAACATGTGATGAACCCTAAACATAAAACATAAATTCTGGAACCCGAAACTTGAATTTTAATAGCTTTTCTAAACAGATTTCGGTTAAAACATAATCTAGTTAATTTCGAATGAGTATATAATTAACCTTTTACGAAAACAGTAGTCTCGAGTCGTCCTTTATGACTCGAAAATTGGCTGTTCATAAGATCTTCAAAAAAAAATTCGTTTTCCAGATTTCTATCCCAGAATTGATGGATACGAAAACAGAACCGACTAATCAACATATGCTCTGATACCACATGTTGGTTCAGTTCTGTTTGTACATGAGGGAAAACATTAAAACATACCTTTGGTTGCATCAGCACAGGTTAGCAGAGAATCCAGATGGAGACGCAGCAATAAGGTTTGACATGATTGTCATCTTGGTCTGGTTCCTCCTTAGGGTGCTGACTAATGATGGTGGCTAAGAAACCGAATAAGGGAATCGGCTATGGAGATGGAGGTCGATTGATGTTATGTGTTATTAGGGTTTTTCTAATTGTGTAACTGAGTAACCCTTTAACCTCCACATAATTCTCCTTATATAAGCACCCAGGAGGAAACCTAATTAGTTAATAAGGGTAATATGGTCCATCAACAATTACCAACTAATTATTTAATAGGTTGTTATATATTTTGATCCATATAATGTAAATGATTATAATGGCTATAGATTAAATATTAATACGGAATATATTTAATCTTACAAAGTAGTGTATACAAATTAGGTTAGCGAGTAAGTTAGAATTCGTGTTAGTTACAACATGCAATTAGTTTTGTATTTGGTACTTGGTAGCATAAAGTTTATGTCAGTCTCAATGTTTTATATAGATAAATGCATTATGACAGATCACTTTAAACGCTTACAATATGAGGAGCAAAAATACGATGGTTTTTGGCTGTTGTGGTGTGCATCTCAGAATGGTCTTTAGGTTTTATGCTTGTATATAATACACAAAATGTCAAACCTTTAGGCTAGAATAACACATAAATCTAGGCCACGAAGCATTTTTTTTTAGTTTTAGATAGCAGTCCATATTAAGATAGAGGTGCAGGTTAGAGTTGACTCGCACACAAACTGAAGTTAGGCATCAACGAGGGTTATAACTTATAAGGGTTCTAGCGAAGACGAAAAATGTGACTAGGCTTTAATTTGCGACTTGAGCTTCATGAATCAAAATACAAGAGCTATCATTATTTGTTTCAACCACATGTTACTACCGAAATATAGCTTAAGGAGCATATTAAGTGTGGTTTATTCAATTTAGGTTAGTGGATAAAATAGTATTTGTGGGTAGTCGTAGAATGCATCTAATTTATAATCATTACAATAAACGCTTATGCAAGTGTGATTAATTATGTATAGAAATACATGTTGGTTCAGTTCTGTTTGTACATGAAGGAAAACATTAAAACATACCTGTTACAGCAGATAGTGCAGTGGAGAATCCAGTAATGGAGTTCGACATGCTTGTCATCGTGATCTGGTTCCTCCTTAGGGTGCTGACTGATGATGGGGACTTAGTAAACCGAAAAGGGATATCGGCTAGGAGAGGAGGTCGAAATTGATGTTATGGCTAATAGGGTGTTTCTAATGTGTAACCCCTTAACCTCCACATAATTCTCCTTATATAAGCACCCAGGAGGAAACTTAATTAGTTAATAAGGGTAATATGGTCCATCAACAATTACCAACTAATTATTTAATAGGTTATTATATATTTTGATCTATATTATGTAAATGATTATAATGGCTATAGATTAAATATTAATAAATAATATATTTAATCTTACATTCTCCCACTTAGCCGAGTAATCATTTACTATGAGTATTAGATAAGCCTGATCAGGAGTTAACACTCATTTTAGCCTTAAACAAGTACTATAGCAGAGAAATACAGCCGTTGAATCATTATGCGACTCAGGACCCCCATTAATCATACTATAGCCTTAATTTAAAACCTAATCGTCATGATCAAAATACGCGTAAGCCCTTTGTTTGATTTGTAACTTTATTTGTCAATATGCCATTATACCGGTTGAACATATTCTAAGCGACATACAAAATCAAACTGAGGAAATTTCATTAACATAAAACATAAGCTAGTACAATATGCTCAAATAAGGTCTTTACAAAATTCCATATTACGAACATGTTCTTCATAAACCTTAGGAGGGAGACCTTTAGTCATTGGATCCGCAAGCATATCCTTAGTACTAATATACTCGATACAAAGATTATTTTCCTCAACTCGTTCACGTACGAACAGATATTTTGTATCAAGATATAAACCAGCTCCAGTCGAACTGTTACTGTTCGAGAAACTAACGGCAGCTGAATTATCACAATAAAGCTTCAATGGTCTAGAAATGGAATTAACGATTTTGAGTCCAGTGATCAGATTTCTAAGCAACATTCCATGACAGGTTGCGTTATAAACAGCAATGTACTCTGCCATCATTGTGGAAGTTGTGGTCAACTGTTGTTTATGACTCTTCCAAGAGATAGGGCCGCCTGCTAACATAAAGATATAGCCCGAAGTGGATTTCTTGTTATCTTTGCACTTGGCAAAGTCAGAATCAGAATAGCCCACCACTTCTAAATGATCACTTCTTCTATAAGTCAGTTTATAGTCTTTCGTCCCTTGCAGATATCGAAGTACCTTCTTAGCTGCTTTCCAGTGATCTAGGCCAGGATTAGTCTGATAACGGCCTAACATTCCAGCAATATAAGCGATATCTGGGCGAGTACAGACTTGAGCATACATCAAGCTCCCTACTACTGACGCGTAAGGTATCTGGCTCATTTGCTCCTTCTCAACCTCTGTTGTCGGACACTGGAATGAACCGAAAACATCTCCTTTAACTACTGGAGCGACGGAGGGTTTGCACTGTTGCATGTTATATCGTGTAAGGACACGATCTATGTAAGCCTTCTGGGACAATCCTAAGATCCCTTTGTGTCTATCTCGGTGAATTTCGATGCCAATGACGTAAGAAGCCTCTCCGAGATCCTTCATGTCGAAGTTATGCGAAAGTAACTGCTTCGACTCATGCAACATGTCTAAACTATTACTTGCCAATAGAATATCATCTACGTAAAGGACAAGAATAGTAAAGTTGCCCCCACTTATATTGAGGTAGGTGCATTGATCCACTTGATTCTTCATAAAACCTTGCTTCTTCATGACTTCATCAAACTTGAGGTACCATTGACGTGATGCTTGTTTTAACCCGTAAATGGATTTCTTCAACTTACAGACTAGATGCTCCTGACCTTCAGGTTTAAAGCCTTCAGGTTGTTTCATGTAAACATCTTCGTCCAAATCTCCGTTAAGGAAAGCGGTTTTAACGTCCATCTGATGTAACTCCAAATCAAAATGAGCTACTAGGGCCATAACGATCCTTAATGAATCTTTACGAGAGACAGGTGAAAACGTCTCTTGATAATCAATTCCCTCTTTCTGAGTGTAGCCCTTTGCAACCAATCTCGCTTTGTAGCGTTCAACGTTCCCATTCGGATCCAGTTTTGTTTTGAACACCCATTTACATCCTACGGGTTTGGCTCCGTTGGGTAATTCTACCAAATCCCAAACGTCATTTTTCTTCATGGATTCAAGCTCTTCAATCATTGCTTTATTCCATTCAGAAGACTGATCACTGCTAATGGCTTCATTGTAAGAGATAGGATCATTGAGCTTTCCGGGATCCATTTCAGTCAGGTAGGTAACATAATCATCCCAATTAGTAGGCCTTCTTTGCCTAGATGACCTCCTGAGTGGATTATCGGGTTCAGCGTTGTCTTGGTTTTGAGCGTTTGATGTGCCTTCGTCATGAGGTATAACGGGTTCTGATTGTAGAGGTGAATTTGGAGTTGGTGCAGTAGCTTCAGGTACAGTAGTTGCATTGGGTACAAGAGGAGTAATCAGAGTAATGGTAAGCGACGAGTCTCTCCCCCCCGCGTCTTGTACTTCATGCAATTCTTCATAAGGGTTGGTACTGCTCCCACTGACCTTGAAATCCTCCAGGAACGCGGCACACTTGGTTTCAACAATACGGGTGACATGAGAAGGACAATAGAAACGATAACCCTTAGAGTTCTCAGGATACCCGATAAAGAAACAGGTAACTGTTTTAGGGTCAAGTTTCCTTAGGAAAGGATTGTAAAGTTTTGCTTCAGCAATGCAGCCCCATACTTTCATATATTTAAGACTCGGTTTCCTTCCTGTCCAAAGTTCATAAGGAGTTTTAGGGACAGACTTAGAAGGAACTCTATTGAGTATATGAACAGCTGCTTTTAACGCTTCAGTCCAGAGGAATAATGGTAAATTAGTGTTGGCTAACATATTGCGCACCATGTTCATAAGGGTTCGGTTTCTTCTTTCAGCGACACCGTTCTGCTGAGGTGTACCAGGCATGGTATATTGGTTCACAATCCCCTGGCCCTTACAAAACTCATAAAATGGACCAGGAACTTGACCCACATCAGTATGTCTTCCATAATATTCACCGCCTCTATCTGATCTCACAACTTTAATCTGACGATCTAATTGCTTTTCAACTTCAGCCTTATAATCTTTAAAAGTTGTAAGAGATTCAGACTTTTCCTTGATTAGATACAAGTACATGTAACGAGAATAATCATCAATAAAAGTGATAAATGAAGTATGTCCTGTTATGCCAGCGATTTGGTAGGGACCACTAATGTCAGTGTGAATGAGTTCTAATAAATTAGAGCTCCTAGTGGCACCTTTCTTATTCGCTAATGTCATTTTACCTTTAAGACATTTGACACATGTTCCAAAATCAGAGAAATCGAGAGGAGGTAAGACTTCATCCTTTACGAGACGATTTAATCGTTCTCTTGAGATGTGGCCTAAACGCTGATGCCACAACATGGATGAAGTTTCTAAGTCTCGTTTCTCTTCCATCTTTGTGAGTGATTCATTAATGTTATATGACAACAAAGATTTGGAAAAGTTATCTTCTAGTTCTAATCTATAGAGACCACCATCCAGAACACCAGTACCATAAAGAACAGAATCATAAAGGATAGAGAGTTGGCGATGACCATGGGAAACAATAAAACCGTCCATGTCTAACTTTGGTCCTGATACAAGGTTCCGAGTTACCTCAGGAACATATAAGGTATCATAAAGTTTAATACATAAACCAGTTTTCATAACTAATTGTAATGTTCCAATGGCCTTCACTTCTAATTCTCGATCATCCCCAACCTTAAGCGTTCTTTGGTTTCTTTCCAGCTTCCGGATTGAAAGGAATCCCTGAGTAGAATTGGTAACATGAACCATAGAACCAGAATCAAACCACCAAGAATTAGCAGGAACACTTAAATTATAGGACTCAAGTATCATAAAATAATCGTTACCTTTCTTAGCCAGCCACTCCTTAAAGTCAGGGCATTCCTTCTGCATGTGTCCTGTCTTCTTACAGAACTTGCAGCGGATACTGCCTAAGGAGTTCTTAGAGCTGGAAGGTGCACTTGTATTAGGATTAGGATTAGGCCTTTGGACTTTTGAAGCATCCTTCCTCTGATAATTGTTCTTCCTCTTCTTAGGATTGGAGGTGGTGAAGTTGGCAACATCAGTATGGCGATCCATCCTCATACGCTCTTCCTCCTGTACGCAAATAGCGACCAGTTCACCCATCGTCCATTTATCCTTCTGAGTGTTGTAATTGATCTTGAATGCTTCAAAGGACGAAGGAAGCGAAGTAATGATGAAATGAACAAGGAAACCATCACTGATTTCCATTTCCAGCCCCTTCAGCTTATTGGCCATGTCATTCATCATCATGATGTGCTCGCGAATGCCGCTCCTCCCATCATACTTAGTTGTCACCAGCTTGAGAATAAGAGTACTAGCGTGTGCTTTAGACGTCCCCTTGAACTGAGCCTCCACATGTTCCAAGTAGGTTTTAGCATCTTCAGAATCAGGAATGGCTCCCCTGATTGCATTGCTTATGGACTGCTTCATAAACATGAGAGACATGCGGTTACATCTAGTCCACTTGTCATGAGTTAACTGCTCAGCAGCAGTACTAGTAGTGGTAAGATCCGCTGGCTTATTCTCTCTGAGAGCATAATCAAAGTCCAGCAGCCCAAGAGTAAGCATGAGAGCATCCTTCCATGCAGCAAAGTTATCACCAGTCAAAGGTGGAATCCCGCAGTTGGGTGCTGATAGTGGAAATAAGATGAGCAAGTTATGATACTAAGGAAGAAATCCTAATGTGATCTAAGGGCACGTTAAACTAAGGCATGCATAAATAATGACCATTTTACATTATGAAGCTGTGATATTGTCTATTACTAACATCAAAATAATAGACTTAGCTAAAAAAATTCTACTTAAACGAAGACAAAACAGCTTTGGCCAGAAGTGTAATCATTTAAGCATATGTGCAAAGTGGTTGTAACAAATCAGCTTTGGCCAGAAATTGAGACAATCACTTTAGTTATGCACTTGTTGAGTATGCCATCTATGAATGAATTAAATCAGCTTTGGCCAGAAATTAAGACATTCATGCTTATGATGCACACACAACATAGCTTTCGTAATACTTGAACGATAAGTAGATGTATCAAGTCAGCTTTGGCCAGAAATGATATATCAAAAACTCATTCAAGTTAAGCCATTTTGGTTTTGTAAAACATTATCTGATTCTGATTAATTAACTAAGTAAATTACAAAACCATTTATTTAATAGCAAACCACCCGTTAGCGCGGATCGAACTGACACGTTATGGTCTCGAGTTGACACGTTATGGTCTCGAGTCGAGATCTAATGGTCTCGAGTCGAGACCTCTGTCTGAGTTGAAAAGGTTTAATGGCCTGATGATTTCGAGTCGAGACCTTGTTGTCTCGAGTCGAGACTGATGGTCTCGAGTCGTAATCTGATGGTCTCGAAACTTCCTGTCAACAGCTGTGAATGTGAAAAACATAACTGAAATTCGAAATCTAAGGGATTATGTGATAATATTTCCTATTTCAGTGCTGATCTAATTTTACCAAATATTTCGAAAATCATAATCTGTTTAATAACAGTTTTCGAAAATTTTTAGAGGACAAAATCAGATCAAAACAAGAAAAAACACTTCATAATCCGAATCATATTCCAAATCATAACAGAATTTTCGAATTTTCTAAGAACATGCGATGAACCCTAAACATAAAATAAAATTCTGGAACCCGAAACCTGAAACTTTTAAGACTTCTGAACAGATTTCGGTTGTAAAACATAAACCCATTTGATTTCGAGTGAATACATAATTAATCTTTTACGAAAACAGTGGTCTCGAGTCGTCCTTTATGACTCGAAAATTGGCTGCTTGTTTAATAAGTTATCAAATTTCCGTTTTCCAAGTTTCTATCCCAGAATTGATGGATACGAAAACAGAACTGACTAATCAACATATGCTCTGATACCACATGTTGGTTCAGTTCTGTTTGTACATGAAGGAAAACATTAAAACATACATGTTACAGCAGATAGTGCAATGGAGAATCCAGTAATGGAGTTCGACATGCTTGTCATCGTGATCTGGTTCCTCCTTAGGGTGCTGACTGATGATGGGGACTTAGTAAACCGAAAAGGGATATCGGCTAGGAGAGGAGGTCGAAATTGATGTTATGGCTAATGGGGTGTTTCTAATGTGTAACTGTCTAACCCCTTAACCTCCACATAATTCTCCTTATATAAGCACCCAGGAGGAAACCTAATTAGTTAATAAGGGTAATATGGTCCATCAACAATTACCAACTAATTATTTAATAGGTTATTATATATTTTGATCTATATTATGTAAATGATTATAATGGCTATAGATTAAATATTAATAAATAATATATTTAATCTTACAATACATTATAACAAATCATTCTCAGAGTTTAACTTATCTCAATGTAATATAACATAGATTATTTATGATTTCTCTCACATATAATCAGGGGCGGATCTAGCCTTAGCTATCGGATTTCCAGGAACCTACTTGGTTTGAAATTTTTAATGAAAATCTAAATAGAATTTATATAACTTTCAGTGGAAATTTATAGAGAAATCCACTAGAAAAAAATATGCTAGATCTATGATATGACAATGCATAAAATCAACTTTTACCATTAAACTTAATATGTATGTATAAAAATTAACGTGTTAAGGAGCTTTAATGTGTTAAAAGAGTTTAATTAAAAATTCTAGGTAAAAAAGATAAAACATGTTGACTTTTTATGAGATTAGTTTTATTAAAATTCAGAAGAAATGCTCATATATAACCAAAAAAAAATGCATCTCTAATTTGTCATTTTACTTGAAGACAACATAAACCAAATAGAGAAAAAACCATTTTCAAATGAGTTTTTTATTATGATACTTTTTGGATATTATTTCCAAACCAAAAACGTGGCATGTATTTAAACTAATTTAATGTTTATTGCAGAAAAATATTGAACCCACACATTTAAGGCAAATCTACATGCCTTGCGTAGTTGCGTTGTCATTTTAACTACTTTTGACTCGTAATACTTTTCCTACTTTTCCCGGTTCACCTAACAAAATCCCACAAAATGCGACCGCTAGGATACAAGTAACTAACTACTTTATTGTATTCACTTTTAGGGCTGTTTGACAACATCTTAATGGTTAAATGTTGAAACAGTAAGAGGTCTGAACCATTAAGAGCTTGTATAAAGCTTAACCGTTCAGAGGCAAATGTCTGACCAATCCAGATTTGAGGTCTTAACCATTCAGACTCTGTATAATACTTAACCATTCAGAGGCAAATGTCTGAACCATTCAGACATCTGCTTGTGAAACAAAAAGTTTGAACCATTAAATGTTGAACCAGTAAGAGGTCCATTAAGAGGTAAACAAATAGCCCTTTACTATTTTATTTCTAAATAGTAAATAACACTTACATATTTTACAAGTCAAAAAACTAGAATACAATTTCAAGCCTCATTTCAACTTCATTTTGGTCATCTACATGCATGTTATTCAATTTCAAGTGTGATTTGTTAATTGTTGATAAGGGTTGAATTATTAGTTAACTTACATTTGTCAATTGTGGTCGATTTAGACTTGTTTTTTTGTCCCTAATCAAACAACTTGTCAAGTCATGCTTTTTATTATGAAGAAAATTCCACAATAAAATTATTTTAAGTATACATCTATATATTGGTGTTTTTGTTACTTGTTAGACATGTTTTATGTTAATGTTTATAAACCTTAAGAAATTGTTGTGTATTTGTTTATGGTCGTAAATTATCCTAACCTACTTTATACTTTATTTTTATTTATACTAGCTTATGTTATTTTTTTGGCATATATGTATTTTAGGCATTACTTTCAAGTATTGTGTGTATTTGCTCCTAATATATCAATTTCCTCCAAGTGTTGTGTGTATTTGTTTGCGTTCGATTTTTTTTTTTTTTTGTTAACATTATGCTTCAAATATACCAGTTTCCTCCATTGTTTTAAAATCCAGTTTTTATACCGTACTGGATTTGACTCAGAAACGGTTTAACTGGGTGTATAGGGTGGTTTAACCGGGTGTACCAGACGTTTTAACCGGTTCTACCGGGTGATTCAACCGGTACAACCGGCCGGTTTGAACCGATTTTTAAAACATTGGTTTCCTCAAATATATTGAAAACAAATTTGCAATAAAACTAAGGGCTAAAGGGTATATTTTCAAGATTATGCTTCAATACATCCGGTTACTTCAAAGTATCCTGTTAATGATGTGGTCATATTCTAAGTGTCATATAGATTATAGAATGTTAGAGAAAAGTCATGCCTGTAGTGATGTGATACATGACTTTACGTTCACATTTAAACTTTTACATGTGTGTCATGTTTTATTTCCAAAAAGTATACATAATATAGCTGGGTGTTTACACCTTTCTTACCGGTGTCGTCATGTATCTCCTCTGTGCATGTCCAGACCATCTTAACATCCCCTCCCATATATTACCCGAAAAAATGTGTCACCCCAAGTTTTTCTCAAAAAAAAAAAAAAAAAAAACACACACACACACACACTTCATTTTTATCCTGATTTAGCTGTGTACTCACACATCCACCTTTCTCGCTTGCGTCATTTTAACAGCCCAACAATCAATTCCGTCTAATATAGTTGGGAGAACTACAATGCTATAGCCTATAGAGCCTCCCCTTGTCTCATATACCCTTATGACTCCTCTTCATTTGGACGAACGACCTTAAATTCTTGAACTTAGTTAGACAACCCGACCTTCAATAGTGACACATGTGTTTTCATCGTTGGAACCCCGTCACTTTGGAAGAATGACCCTAAATTCTTAAGCTTTTGTGCTCCAAGTTGCTCGCCCCCTTCCACCACAATTTGCCACTACTATATGAACAATGGTCATATACAACCAATGTGTGTGTGTGTGGTGGGGGGGGGGGGGGGGGGAGATGGCAGCTCTTTTGAACCTACTAAAGTATGCAAGTGTCATAAGAATAGAACAATGTATAACCTCAGTACACACCAAAATGACTTGTAATCTAACAGTATTAACAAATGTAATAAACATGTTTTTTTTTTTTCTCAAATGGTTTAGTTCTAGTTCATGGACATTATGTGTAGTTTAAAAAACATGTCTAGATGGTGTTAGTTAAAGAAAAAGAAAAGAGAACCTTAACTAGACTACAATTAACCCACTTAAAAAATTGCCATATGAATAAAAGCAAGCAGCGTTTCATTTTTTCTCAAAAATTGCCACCAAAAGAACCGTCGCTGTCAATTCAGTTCTTCGTGATTGTACTCTCGAACTCAACAATCACATCTTCCCAATCGATCTTATCCCGATGCAGCTCAGAAGTTTAGATGTCATAGTAGGCATGGACTTTCTTCGCGAAAACCATGCTGAAGTTGTGTGCTTCGATAAAATGATTCGATTCTCGCCTGCCAATGGTGATCAGTTGTGTGTTTATGGTGAAGTCGCGTCGAAGAAACTCCAACTCATGTCGTGTGTCCAGGCTAGCAAGTATCTCCGCAAGGAATACCAAGCTTACTTGGCACACATTGTAGTAGCGGAGAAGGAAAAGAAAGGTAGTCCGGGAGTGAAAGATGTTCCCGTAGTATGTGAATTTCCCAAGGTATTCCCTAATGACCTTCCAGGTCTACCGCCAAGTCGTGATATCGACTTTCGTATCGACCTCATTCCTGGAGCAAACCCTGTTGCTAGAGCTCCTTATCGACTCGCTCCGTCCGAAATGCGCGAACTTTCAAGTCAGCTCCAGGAATTGCTTGATAAAGGTTTCATTCGCCCTAGCACCTCTCCGTGGGGCGCGCCAGTCCTTTTCGTCAAAAAGAAGGATGGGTCGTTCCGGATGTGCATCGACTACAGGGAATTGAATAAGCTAACCATCAAGAATCGCTATCCCTTGCCTCGAATAGATGATTTGTTTGATCAGTTACAAGGTGCTACGTGTTTCTCTAAGATCGATCTACGCTCAGGTTATCACCAATTACGCATTCAAGAGGAGGATATACCCAAAACTGCTTTTCGCACTCGTTACGGCCACTATGAGTTCGTTGTTATACCTTTTGGTCTAACTAACGCACCCGCGGTTTTCATGGATCTGATGAATCGCGTGTGTAGACCTTTTCTCGACCGCTTCGTCATCGTGTTCATCGATGATATCCTGATCTATTCCAAGACGAAAGCCGAACACACACAACAACTACGTTTGGTTCTCGAATTGCTCCAAGGGAATCGACTCTATGTCAAGTTCTCCAAGTGTGAATTTTGGCTGGAGGAGGTTCAATTCCTCGGTCATATTGTGAACAGTCGAGGAATTCACGTCGATCCCGCGAAGATTGAAGCTGTTAAGAGTTGGCTTACACCTAAGAACCCGTCTGAAGTCCGTTCTTTTCTCGGACTAGCGGGCTATTATCGCCGATTTATCGAAGGATTCTCCAAAATCGATGTGTCGCTTACTTCTCTCACTCACAAAGACAAGCCCTCTGTTTGGGGAACCAAACAAGAGTCTGCCTTTCGAACCCTCAAGCATATGCTTTGCAATGCTCCCGTTCTTGCTCTACCCGACGGAAACGACGATTTCGTTGTCTATTGTGATGCCTCGAACCTTGGCCTCGGTTGTGTTCTCATGCAACGAGACAAGGTTATCGCCTACGCATCTCGTCAGCTCAAGATCCACGAGAAGAACTATACCACACACGACCTGGAGCTAGGCGCAGTTGTTTTTGCGTTAAAGACATGGCGACACTACCTTTATGGTACTAAGTGTACGCTCTTCACAGATCATAAGAGCCTGCAACACATTCTCAACCAAAAGTAGGGGTGTACAAAAAACTCGCGGCTCGTAGCTCGCTCGAAACTCGCTCGAAAAAAGTTTGAAAAAAGCTCGGCTCGAAATTGGCTCGGTTGTAAACGAGCCGGCTCGGCTCGGTTTGTAAACGATCCGAGCTCGAGTTTGGCCTGGCTCGGTTCGTGAGCTCGTGAGCCGGCTCGATAAGGTTTACATCCTTCTTCTTTTTTGTCCCACATCGCTCAGAAGACAAAAATCAAGGAGTATCTCCCCTATAAAAGAAGGTAAAGACAATGTAAAAAGTGAGCTAACTATTTATACTTGCATATTTAGCCATTTGGTTAAATGGTTAAATTAATTGCAATTATGGCCCTAAGTCTATGAAGAGATTCATTTTTAGGGCTTTTTAGGTAGTACATTTTGCGGTTCTTTGTTAGTTCGAGCTGGATCGAACCGAGCCAGCTCGAATTTTAATCGAGTCGAGCTCGAGCCTCAAATCTCAGCTCGATTTGAAATTCGAGCTCGAGCCGAGCTAGCTCGAATTGAGTTCGAGCCGAACTCGAGCGGGGTCGAGCTCGGCTCGACTCGGCTCGTTTACAGCCCTAACCAAAAGGAACTAAACATGCGCCAACGCCGGTGGGTGGAACTTCTCAACGATTATGACTGCGAGATCTGTTATCATCCTGGCAAGGCAAATGTCATTGTCGACGCCCTCAGCAGACAAAGCTATTTGCATAGCATTCCTAATGGTCACGCTCAACATCACCTCGAGACTCTCATTCGCGAAGCCCAACATGCTTGTTTTAATGAACGCACCTTGAAGAAAGAAAGGATCTATCACGATGGAGCCCATCTAGTGAATAAGTCGAATGGGATATTCCATTATCTAGACCAAATCTGGATCCCTAAACGGACCGATTTACGACAGATTTTGATGGACGAAGCCCATAAATCTTGATATTCTATTCATCCCGGTGCCGATAAAATGTACCAGGACCTTCGCTACAAGTACTGGTGGCCGGGCATGAAGAGAGATATCGCTCTCTATGTTTCGAAGTGCCTGACTTGCTCAAAAGTCAAGGCCGAGCACCAAAGACCCTCTGGCTTGCTCGTCCAACCCGAGATCCATGTGTGGAAATAGGAGAGTATTGCCATGGACTTCATCACGAAACTTCCACGCACGCCCTCAGGTCACGACAGCATCTGGGTTGTCGTTGACCGTTTGACCAAATCTGCTCACTTTCTGCCAATACGAGAAGACTAAAGGTAGAAAAATTAGCCCGAATCTACACCAACGCGATCATTTGTCGACATGGGACGCCTCGTGACATCATCTCTGACCGTGATGCTCGTTTTCCTCGCGCCTTTGGGAAACGTTTCAAACTGCTCTCAGTACTACGCTTAACCTAAGTACCGCTTTTCATCCCCAAACTGACGGTCAGACTGAGAGAACGATTCGTACCCTTGAAGACATGCTCCGTTCCTGTGTCATAGATTTCGGTGGTAATTGGGACGCATACTTACCTTTAGTCGAATTCTCGTACAATAACAGTTATCATTCCAACATTCAAATGGCACCTTTTGAGGCATTATACGGAAGAAGATGTCGGTCGCCTATTGTGTGGCACGAGATCGGGCATTCGCAATTAACCAGTCCCAAGCTATTGCAAGAAACAACTGACAAAATCCTCCAAATTCGAGACAATCTGCTGAAAGCTCGGAGTCGTCAGAAGAGTTACGCCGATAGACGACGCAAACCCCTTGAATTTGACGTCGTCGACTACGTACTCCTAAAGGTATCACCTTGGAAGGGTGTGGTCAGATTCGGAAAGAAAGGAAAGCTTGCGCCTCGATATGTTGGACCCTTTAAGATTCTGGAAAGGATCGGAAAAGTGGCTTACAGACTCGAATACCGGAGGAACTTAGCAACGTCCACCCGACTTTCCATGTTTCGAACCTCAGAAAGTGCCTGGCTGAGCATGATTTGTACGTACCACTTGAGGATCTTCAGGTAAACGAAACACTGCACTTCGTGGAGAAGCCTGTCGAGATCATGGATCGCCAAACCAAGCAGCTCAGGCGCTCACGCATTCCCATTGTGAAGGTTCGCTGGGAAGGCAAACGAGGCGCATAGTTCACTTGGGAACTCAAAAGCGAAATGAATGGGGAGGCTGTAACACCCCGTGTTTCGAAAGTCAAAGTCAAAGTCAAGATTGAAGTCAAAGGAATAAAAGATTGCTAATTGCGATCTGTCACTCCTTGCTCAACTCCTGTTTTGACTTCTTTGACTTGTAGTTAGTCTATTTGTGTTGTTACGTTAGTTGTATTATGTGGAGTACTTGTTAATGATCGAGGTTTATCGCTATTTACCGCACGTTTATCGCATGTTTTATCGCTTTATCGCTTATCGCATCGCTATCGCATTCGCAACTCGAATTACGCATTATGGTTATTGTTTTACGTGTGTGTGTGCCTTTATGTGTTACTTGTGCATGTTTATTTATGTTATGTTGTGGTGAATAATCGAAACGCAATCGCAACTCAATCGCAATCGAATCGCAAACGCTAAACGCAAGTTAATTATGATGATTATATGTTAGATATAGTAGTTGGGATTAAAAGTAATTTGATGAGAAACTCCATCGCATCGCAACGCTCGACACGCGAATCGAAACAACAAAACTCGTCGCGCCGAACACTCCAATCGAGTGGCCAACCGATCGAGTTGCCACCCGATCGGGCTGCCACCTGATCGACCAGCCATTTTCCCCCTTTCCTTTTATGGAAACCCTATAAATACCCCTCATATGTCAACATCACTTGATGTTGACAGCCCTCACTCGACCAGGTCGCTCCAGCCTACTTTTCTTGTGATTTCTCTCGATTCTTGTAAGTTTCCAACCTAAATCTTGTACTTTCTTGATCTACACGCACTCCTACACCTTTCTATCTTTTGAATCTTAACTTTTAACCGTGAAATCACTAGATTTGAGGTGTTCTAGGATGATGTCATCATGGTGTTCTTATGAACTTCATGTTTTGGCTTCAATCCACCAAAAACAACTTAGATCTGAACGATTTCCACACGAATAAACAAAGATCTTGCATAGATCTGAACATATTCATGGTGAAAAGGATTGAAAGATGGTTTTCTAACTTTCTTTAAACTCTTTTACACTCAATGCACTTAAAACGATAGAATCGGAGCTCGATCTGACCTTCTACTCTTTCTTAGTGTTGAGTTGGTTCAAGATCTGGATTCTATCCAAGAGATTACCGATTTCTGGTTAAACATGAAACACCGTCTCGAACAGTTAATTGGTCGGACTAGGGTGGTTCCTGTCCGATCGGGTTACTAAGTCTTGACAAAGTTTCCATTGTTCAGCACGTTATCACATCGTCTCGATAAAACTACAAAACTTCAAAACGAACAAATGTCAAAACGATCAGGCCACTGGGACGAATTGCCGTTCGATCGGATTGTCGTCCGATCGGATTGCCACCCGACCGGACAGCCACCCGATCGGCTTGCACCTTGGGTCCCACACTTAAATTTTATTTCAACTTTGAGGTTTGAACATCGAATGGATTGCCGTCCGATCGGATTACCCCCCGACCATGTGATGTTTGAACTACAACACTTAAACAATTTTCAACATGTCCAATAACCAACGAATTTCCACCCGATCGGATTGCAATCCGATCGAGTGACAAACTGCTGTGAACTTGTTCTCACTAAGTGTCACACCCCAACCGATGGCGGAAACATTGGGGCATGGCACTGAGCGAAACAGATTGTCCAGAAGTTTCCATAACAATTATCAATACTATTCAATTTAAATAATACGTCCCATACCGTATCTCAAACAGTAAAATAATTATTACAGACAAAATCCAGGCAAATATTCTGTTCCGATAACTCATATTTAAAATAGTCAGCAATTGTTTATCTGCTTCAAGAGACCCTTAGTTTGACCACTACAGACAACTATTTGCTGCGCTCTAAAGCTTTATTCTAGCTTCAAATTCCTACCAATTGTGCGTCCTAAGCACCTGTCACATACGTTAAAATAAAGTCAATACATAAAATGTAAAGGGGAGCATATAAGTTTGATAATAGCATATAGAGTTCGAATTCATTTACGCATAACCAGCACGTACACATAGTGAAATGAACCACGTTAGTTATCGATATAGATCCATCGATACCAATGACTGCGGGTTGACTGCCCGAGGCAGTTCGCGATACATGATTACCACCGTAATCCATGCAAGTAATGGTCCTTAACAACCCCCGTGTGAACGGGTGCTGAGTCCAAACTATAGTACTATCGTTGCTAAGGCAGGTAGACATCATTCCATGTGTAAACATAACAAACAAGCATTCATAAGCCACGTATAACATGCATTAACGGTTAGCGTTCAAATAGTATTGAGTAGTGTGATTGTTGTAGTTTGAATATTTGTAACGTATGTAACACCCAAAAGTGCGTAAAGCAAAAAGGGATCGAGTATACTCACAGCGGTTAATGGATTGAAGGGAGCGCTTAGCGAGTAAGGTTAGCCTGAATAGATTCGATAGCATAACGATAAGTGACGTTTTACGCGTCAAATGGTGCAAAGTGCAAATGGGTCGGATAGTGGTTCGATCGGATGGTAATCCGATCGGACAGCAATCCGTGCGGATAACAATCCGTTCGGATGGTCATCCGGTCGGACAGCTTGTCCGGTCGGATGACGATTCGAGTGGATTGTTTCTTCCTATAAGAAGAATGTGTTTGTGTATGATGGCTTGACTTTTGAAGTTTTCGTTGTAGCATTTTGAGAGCATTGAAGTATCTCTATCCATCTAGTCGATCGATCGGATGGTGAGTCGTGTGGATGACAATCCATTCGAATGGTCATCCGGTCGGACAGTGGTCCGGTCGGACGGCAACTTAGTGATGAGATTACTTAGTGAAGGCAAGCTCTAAACAGAAGTGTCACTCGATCGGATGTCCATCTGATCGGGTGGCAACCCTGTTAATGAACATGTTGAAAATTGTTTAAGTCTTTAAAGTCTTAGTATCTCATGATCCGAAGAGTAATCCAATCAGATGGTCGTCCGATCGGATTGCAATTCGTTCAATACTCAAAATTCGGATAAGGTTGCTTAAAGGTGGGACCCAAGTGTGATCCGTTCGGATGACCTATCCGATCGGCCAACAATCCGGTCGGACAGCAATCCGTTCCGGTTGTTCCGTTCGTCCTACACTTGGTCGTTTTGATGGTTTGTCGTTATGTCGAGATGCTTTGACAACGTGTTAACCAACAGAACCCCTAGTTCGACCCAGATGACCAACCCGACCAGGAATCACCCTAGTTCGGCCGGTTACCGGCTCGAGACGGTTGTTCTTGATTAACCCGAAATTGGTAGTCTCGTGGGTAGAATCCGGATCTTGAGCTAGTACAACACTACGATCGAGTAGGAGACTAGATCAGGGTCGGATCCTATCGGCTTTGAGTACATTGAGTGCAAAAGAGTTGAAAGAAAGTTAAAAACCATCTTTCAATCCTTTTTCACCACTCTTGTGTCGAGATCTTTACAAGATCTTTGTGGAAATCGGTTAGATCTAAGTTGTTCTTGGTGGATTGAGGCCAAAACATGAAGTTCTTGAAGAACACATGATGACATCATCCTAGAATACCCGAAATCTAGTGATTTCACGGTTGAAAGTTAAGATTTAAAAGATAGAAAGGTGTAGGAGTGCGTGTAGATCAAGAAAGTACAAGATTCAGGACGAGATCTTACCTTGATCGAGAGAAATCGAAGAAAATGTGGGGAGCACGAGCTGTTCGGACAGAGGGTTTCCAAAAGTAGAAAGAATGACAATGACAGGGGTATTTATAGGATTCCAAAAGAGGAAAGGGCTGTCCGATCGGAAGGCACACCGCTCGGATGACATTCCAGTCGGATGGCACCTGGCCTGTGATATTGTGGTTATCCGGTCGGATGGCTATCCGGACGGATGGCACTTGGTTCGAATGTTAGACGCGACGATTTTTGGCATTTCGATTTCGATTGCGAGCGGTTCGATACGATAGGGTTTCCTAGTCAAATTACTTTCAGTCCCAATCACTCATATCGAGCACTATCCCTTCTCCACTAATTATCATAGTTCGATTGTGATTCGAGTTCGATGTCGATTGAGTTCGATTGCATTTCGAGTTAGATTGCGTTTCGATTGATTACCACAACACAACATAAATACACATGCACAAGTAACACATAAGGCGCACACACGTATAACAATAACCAACAAGTATTGATCGAGTTACGATTCGGTGTCGATTTAATTAGCATAGCTTGATTATCAGTTGATTAACTTTATCGCATTGTTACTTCCTATAGTTCACAGTCGTAAGTCGTTTGAATAATACGTCGATGGCTTGTAATTAACAACACTTATTCCACATAATACAAATAAAATAGAGAAATTTCTATAAATCAAATTCGTGTCATCGGTCGTTGACTTGACATTGACTTTGACTTATGAATACACGGGGTGTTACAGCCTCCCCTTGTTTAGGGAATTTCGTCCCGAAATTAAGCTGGAAGCTGTACAATGCCGTGAATCACGTTTGAGAACTTTCTCTTTCTAGACTTTCTCTTTTTTTGGGTAAAGGGTTACTCCGGTGAATATTATATCAACAAACCTCAAAACACAAATGGGGGACAGAATATCCCTCAGTTCTCAAGTATGACATGCCATACTCGAGTAAACAAGACAAACAAAGCCTCAAACAAGCTAAAACGCAAACCACAAGACAACCTATTAATAAAAATTAAACAAAGGAATTAGCCATTATCATCATCCTCCATCAGCAGCCCTCGCGGTAGACTCCAATCTTGTAACGTTGCTGTAGCTTGGGGCGTTGGTTTATATCTCATCATATGAAGCTTCAACCGCACCGTTCTAGACTTTCTCTTTAAACATCTGCGGGTACTTTGCCTTCATGTCACTTTCGAGTTCCCAAGTGAACTCTGCGCCCCGTTTGCCTTCCCATCGGACTTTCACGATAGGAATGCGAGAGCGTCTGAGTTGCTTGGTTTGGCGATCCATGATTTCGACAGGCTTTTCCACGAAGTGCAATGTTTCGTTCACTTGCAGATCATCGAGAGAAACGTGTAAGTCGTGGTCGGCTAGGCACTTTCGGAGGTTTGACACGTGGAAAGTCGGGTGGACGTTACTAAGTTCCTCCGGTAGTTCGAGTCTGTAGGCGACTTTTCCAATCCTTTCCAGAATCTTAAAAGGTCCAACATATCGAGGCGCGAGCTTTCCTTTCTTGCCGAATCGGACCACACCCTTCCAAGGTGATACCCTTAGGAGTACGTAGTCACCAACGTCAAATTCAAGGGGCTTGCGTCGTTTATCGGCGTAACTTTTCTGTAGATTCTGAGCTTTCACCAGGTTGTCTCGAATTTGGAAAATTCTGTCTGTCGTTTCTTGTAATAGCTCATGACCGGTTAATTGCGAATGACCGATCTCGTGCCACACAATAGGCGATCGACATCTTCTTCCGTATAAAGCCTCGAATGGTGCCATTTGAATGCTAGAATGATAGCTGTTGTTATACGAGAATTCGACTAACGGCAGGTATTTATCCCAATTACCACCGAAGTCTATGACACACGAACGAAGCATGTCTTCAAGAGTACGAATCGTTCTTTCAGTCTGACCGTCGGTTTGAGGGTGGAAAGCAGTACTTAGATTAAGCGATGTACCGAGTGCCGTTTGAAACGTTTCCCACAGTCGCGAGGTAAACCGAGCATCACGATCAGAGATGATGTCACGAGGAGTCCCATGATTACAAATGATCTCGTCGGTGTAGATTCGGGCTAATCGTTCTACCTTGTAGTCTTCCCGTATTGGCAAAAAGTGAGCTGATTTAGTCAAACGGTCGACCACAACCCAAATGCTGTCGTGACCTGATGACGTGTGCGGTAGCTTGGTTATAAAGTCCATAGCTATACTTTCCCACTTCCACATGGGAATTGGTGGTTGTTCGAGTAAGCCAGAGGGTCTTTGATGTTCAGCCTTGACTCTAGCACAAGTTAGGCACTTTCCGACGTAGAGAGCGATATCCCTTTTCATACCCGGCCACCAGTACTTATAACGAAGGTCCTGGTACATTTTGTCGGCACCGGGATGAATAGAATACCGGGATTTGTGGGCTTTGTCCATCAAGATCTGTCACAAATTGGTTCGTTTGGGAATCCAAATTCGGTCCAGAAAGTGGAATATCCCATTCGATTTGCTCACAAGCTGGGCTCCATCGTGGTAGATTCTTTCTTTCTTCAGGGTGTGTTCGTTAAAACACACATGTTGAGCATCGCGGATGAGAGTTTCGAGATCGTGTTGGGCTTGAACATTACGAGTGCTAAGCAGATAGCTCCGTCTGCTAACTGCGTCGGCAACAACATTTGCCTTGCCTGGGTGATAACGGATCTCACAGTCGTAATCGTTGAGAGGTTCTACCCATCGGCGTTGACGCATATTAAGTTCCTTCTGATTAAAGATATATTGCAGGCTCCTATGATCGGTGAAGATCGTACACTTGGTACCATACAGGTAGTGTCGCCAAATCTTTAATGCAAAAACAACTGTGCCTAGCTCGAGATCATGGGTTGTATAGTTCTTCTCGTGGACTTTGAGCTGGCGAGATGCGTAAGCTATGACCTTGTCCCGTTGCATGAGAACACAACCAAGACCAAGGTTGGAATCATCACAATAGACAATGAAATCATAGTTTCCGTCGGGCAATGTGAGAATAGGAGCGTTGCAAAGCATGTGCTTGAGGGTTCGAAAGGCAGACTCTTGTTCAGTTTTCCAAACAAAAGGGTAGTCTTTATGTGTGAGAGAGGTAAGCGGCACAACGATCTTTAAGAATCCCTCGATAAATCGTCGATAATAGCCCGCTAGTCCGAGAAAAGAGCGGACTTCAGACGGGTTGGCGTAACCCAGCTCTTGACAGCTTCAATCTTCGTAGGATCGACGTGAATGCCTTGACTATTAGCAATGTAACCCAGAAACTGAACTTCCTCCAACCAGAATTCGCACTTGGAGAACTTGGCATAGAGTTGGTTCCCCTGGAGTAACTCGAGAACCAAACGTAGATGTTGCGCGTGTTCGGCTTTCGATTTGGAATAGATTAAGACATCGTCGATGAATACGATGACAAAACGGTCCAGATACGGTTTACACACGCGATTCATCAGATCCATGAAAACCGCTGGTGCGTTGGTTAAACCAAAAGGCATGACAACGAATTCGTAGTGGCCGTAACAAGTGCGAAACGCGGTTTTGGGTATATCCTCCTCTTGTATACGCAGTTGGTGATATCCTGAACATAGATCGATCTTCGAGAAACACGTAGCACCTTGTAGTTGATCAAACAAATCGTCGATGCGAGATAGGGGATAGCGGTTCTTGATAGTTAACTTATTCAATTCCCGGTAGTCGATGCACATCCTGAACGACCCGTCCTTCTTTTTGACGAAAAGGACTGGCGCCCCCCAAGGAGAGGTGCTCGGGCGAATGAAGCCTTTCTCAAGTAATTCCTGGAGTTGGTTTGAGAGTTCGCGCATTTCGGATGGCGCGAGTCGGTAGGGAGCTTTGGCAATAGGGTTGGCTCCAGGAATGAGGTCGATACGAAAGTCAATATCATGACTTGGTGGTAGTCCGGGAAGATCCTCTGGAAAAACATTAGGAAATTCTCGAACCACAGGAACGTCTTTCATTTCCTTCTTTTCTTTCTTTTCCTTCTCCGCTACTACAATGTTAGCCAAGAAAGCCCTGTATTCCTTGCGGAGATACTTGCTAGCTTGCACACATAACATAAGCTTGAGACCCTTCGAAGTAGTATCACCGTATACACATAATAAGTCACCATTCGCAAGCGAAAATCGAATCATATTGTCGAAGCACACCACTTCAGCATGGTTTTCTCGAAGAAAGTCCATGCCTACTATGACGTCAAAACTTTTGAGTTGCATCGGAATAAGGTCGATTGGGAAGATGTGATTGTTGAGCTCAAGAGTACAATCATGAAGAACAGAATTGACGGCGACGGTTCTTCCGGTAGCGACTTCAACATCGAACGTCGAGGAGAGTTGGGAACGTTTACGACTAAGGAGTTTCTCGAATTCGAACGACACAAAGCAATTATCGGCTCCAGTATCAAACAAACATGAAGCATAAATACCATTCACAAGGAACGTACCATTGACCACGTTGTTGTCGGCCTGGGCTTGACGCACGTTGATGTTGAAAGTTCTAGCGCATGCGGCCTGTTGTTGTTGCTGCTGCTGCTGTTGTTGCTGCTGAGGCTGCTGTTGTTGAGGCTCTTGTTTCACGGCCCTATTTGGGCACATGTTGGCGAAATGGTTCGGGTCGCCACATGCGAAGCAGGCTCTGGCTTTGACCGCGGGTGCCGGAGGAGCTTGTTGACCCTGGGGGGCGGTGAGTAGAGCTTGAGGAGCAGGAGCTTGTCGGATACGGCAGTTGGTAGTAAAATGGATGTATATATTGCAATGAGCACAAAAACGGAAAGCAATGGCAGTCGGATGGTGGTAGGTACAAGTAGGGCAGGGCGGGTGTGGCCCAGTGTATGCACGCTTTGCAGGCGGTGCATTGGCCACAGGTGCCGCTACTTGACGCTGTTGAACTGGTACAACTTGAATCGGTGCAGCAGTGATGGCACAGTTCTTGTTGCTGGAGCTGTTCTTTCTCTTGTTCTTCTACTTGTTGCTCGATGAGGTGGGTTCAGCAGTTGGTGTGGCGGTAGTAGCTTGATGCAGGTGCTTCGGAGTTTTATCCCAGACACCAGCCTTGACCCTCTTGTCGTTGATTTCGGCGGCCAGTAGGTAAGTCTCTTCGATCGTCTTAGTCTTAGCCGCTTGCACGAAATCTGCGACGCAGTCGGGCAAAGCTCGGATGTACTTCTTGATTGTGATCTCCGGAGTCTTGACTTGATCGGGACAGATGATGCTGAGCTGTTTGAAGTGAGCAGTGAGAGCAGCGTTGTCACCCTCATGTTGATGTATGTGCCAAAATTCATCTTCTAGCTTTTGACGTTCGTGAGGAGGGCAGAATTCCTCTAGCATGACTTCCTTGAGCTCGTCCCACGACAGTCCGTAGGCTACATCGTTCCCTCGCTTGTTCCTCTCGGCCGTCCACCAGTCTAGTGCACGGGACTGGAAAACGCTGGTAGCATTCAGAGTTCGAAGGTCATCAGGGCAACCACTCTGTCGCAGAGTGACCTCAATGGAATCAAACCATTAGAATAGTGCAGTCGGACCTCCCTCGCCAGTGAATTCTTTTGGCCCACACGACTTGAATTGCTTGAAATTGAAGGGCCTTATGGTAGCTTTAGGAGCGTCGGTCCTCGACTCCTCAGATGATTTGCTGGCATTCTCGTAAGCATTACTCACGACCTTTGCCACACTTTTAGCGATGATGGCAGCAAGACGTTTGTCCCTCTTTTCTTGACGAGAAAGTGTGTGACGGGATTCAGATGACATTGTCTGCAATAGACATCGTCACAGGACTCAACACATTGTATTCGAATCTCACCTCACACGTCTACTACCTACTAAAGCTCAGGAACACGCATATTCACGTAAACACATAACACATAGAGCACAAAATCGCATATACACATAAGCACATAGAGCACATAATCACATAACACCTAAGCATGTAAGGCACAAAAGCAAGGAAACACATACACATTTAATCACTAGAGGCAGTCAGAAAACAGAAACCTATTATTCAAAGTCTGTGACTGTTCGAGAATAGTGTAGTATAAGCGTATATCGTAGTATAAGGTCGCCCATAATTCAACGATTTGTTAACGTTTTGGGGTAGAAATGCAGTGCGAGTTGTGTGTGTCGATCGAAGCGAAGGCACAAATCGATTAATTCTTCCAAAATTAAGCACATAAACAGGTAAAAGCACATAAAACACATAAAATTGACGAATTATCAGAGTCAGCAGTAGCGGGCTCAGATTCGAAACACATAAAAATCGAGAGATAGATTGTCTGCGGCTAGTAGACTTTGACTAGCCAGGGTGGTTCAATTATTCGCAAGGACTTGTCATTCATGTCTGACCTTCAGAACTGTGCTTTTGCCTCGATTCTTGGGCGTTTGGCACACATCCCGTTAGTCATATCAAGACTTCAGGTCATTGGAGTACGTCGAGACCTTGGTGAGAGTTTTGTAAAATGTGCGGAACAAGTCGTCAAGGTTAGGGTTTCACCCCTGGCTTAACAACTTTGTCCCTGTTTTTTGATAAAATGGAGGAGATTATTCATCAAAATATGGGTTTCACCCCTAATTTGGTATAATTTCCCCGCTGAACAAGCGTTCGTTATTGAAAAAGAATGAAGAGATCATTGATAAGTTAACAAAACATCATTGACTAAGCAATTTAGTAGGGAGTTCGCGGTTTTCACACCTAATCTCGACTTTATCGCCCTTTTATAATTGAAAATTCGAGTGTAGTGAAGGTGTAGCATAAGCGATATTAGTGAGGTATAAGCTCGTACATAATCCCTACTGGATGTACTCAAGTCGGTCTGTTGGTTCCTAACTATAGTCTAGGTTTCTAAGACTTCGACCCGGACTAGGTCGAGTCTTGCCTAATTCCCTATAGTTATGGCTCTGATACCAATCTGTCACACCCCAACCGATGGCGGAAACATCGGGGCATGGCACTGAGCAAAACAGATTGTCCAGAAGTTTCCATAACAATTATCAATATTATTCAATTTAAATAATACGTCCCATACCGTATCTCAAACAGTAAAATAATTATTATAGACAAAATCTAGGCAAATATTCTGTTCCGACAACTCAGATTTAAAATAGTCAGCAATTGTTTATCTGCTTCTAGAGACCCTTAGTTTGACCACTACAGACAACTATTTGTTGAGCTCTAAAGCTTTATTCTAACTTCAAATTCCTACCAAGTGTGCGTCCTAAGCACCTGTCACATACGTTAAAATAAAGTCAATACATAAAATGTAAAGGTGAGCATACAAGTTTGAAATAGCATACAGAGTTCGAATTCGTTTACGCATAACCAGCACGTACACATAGTGAAATGAAGCAAGTTAGTTATCGACATAGATCCATCGATACCAATGACTGCGGGTTGACTGCCCGAGGCAGTTCGCAATACATGATTACCACCGTAATCCATGCAAGTAATGGTCCTTAACAACCCCCGTGTGAACGGGTGCTGAGTCCAAACTATAGTACTATCGTTGCTAATGTAGGTAGACAGCATTCCATGTGTAAACATAACAAACAAGCATTCATAAGCCACGTATAACATGCATTAACGGTTAGCGTTCAAATAGTATTGAGTAGTGTGATTGTTGTAGTTTGAATATTTGTAACGTATGTAACACCCAAAAGTGCGTAAATCAAAAAGGGATCGAGTATACTCACAGCGGTTAATGGATTGAAGGGAGCGCTTAGCGAGTAAGGTTAACCTGAATAGATTCGATAACATAACGATAAGTGACGTTTTACGCGTCAAATGGTGCAAAGTGCAAATGGGTCAGATAGTGGTTCGATCGGATGGTAATCCGATCTGACAGCAATCCATGCGGATAACAATCCGTTCGGATGGTCATCCGGTCGGACAGCTTGTCCGGTCGGATGACGATTCGAGTGGATTGTTTCTTCCTATAAGAAGAATGTGTTAGTGTATGATGGCTTGACTTTTGAAGTTTTCGTTGTAGCATTTTGAGAGCATTGAAGTATCTCTATCCATCAAGTCGATCGATCGGATGGAGAGTCGTGCGGATGACAATCCGTTCGAATGGTCATCCGGTCGGACGGCAACTTAGTGGTGAGATTACTTAGTGAAGGCAAGCTCTAAACAGAAGTGTCACTCGATCGGATGTCCATCTGATCGGGTGGCAACCCTGTTAATGAACATGTTGAAAATTGTTTAAGTCTTTAAAGTCTTAGTATCTCATGATCCAAAGAGTAATCCAGTCAGATGGTCGTCCGATCGGATTGCAATTCGTTCAATACTCAAAATTCGGATAAGGTTGCTTAAAGGTGGGACCCAAGTGTGATCCGTTCGGATGACCTATCCGATCGGCCAGCAATCCGGTCGGACAGCAATCCGTTCCGGTTGTTCCGTTCGTCCTACACTAGGTCGTTTTGATGGTTTGTCATTATGTCGAGACGCTTTGACAACGTGTTAACCAACAGAACCCCTAGTTCGACCCATATGACCAACCCGACCAGGAATCACCCTAGTTCGGCCGGTTACCGGCTCGAGACGGTTGTTCTTGATTAACCCGAAATCGGTAGTCTCGTGGGTAGAATCCGGATCTTGAGCTAGTACAACACTACGATCGAGTAGGAGACTAGATCAGGGTCGGATCCTATCGGATTTGAGTACATTGAGTGCAAAAGAGTTGAAAGAAAGTTAAAAACCATATTTCAATCCTTTTTCACCACTCTTGTGTCAAGATCTTTACAAGATCTTTGTGGAAATCGGTTAGATCTAAGTTGTTCTTGGTGGATTGAGGCCAAAACATGAACTTCTTGAAGAACACATGATGACATCATCCTAGAACACCCGAAATCTAGTGATTTCACGGTTGAAAGTTAAGATTTAAAAGATAGAAAGGTGTAGGAGTGCGTGTAGATCAAGAAAGTACAAGATTCGGGACGAGAACTTACCTTGATCGAGAGAAATCGAAGAAAAGGTGGGGAGCATGAGCTGTTCGGACAGAGGGTTTCCAAAATTAGAAAGAATGACAATGACAGGGGTATTTATAGGATTCCAAAAGAGGAAAGGGCTGTCCGATCGGATGGCACACCGCTCGGATGACTTATCCGGTCGGATGGCACCTGGCCTGTGATATTGTGGCTATCCGGTCGGATGGCACTTGGTTCGAATGTTAGACGCGATGATTTTTGGCGTTTCGATTTCGATCGCGATCGGTTCGATACGATAGGGTTTCCTAGTCAAATTACTTTCAGTCCCAATCACTCATATCGAGCACTATCTCTTCTCCACTAATTATCATAGTTCGATTGTGATTCGAGTTCGATGTCGATTGAGTTCGATTGCATTTCGAGTTAGATTGCGTTTCGATTGATTACCACAACACAACATAAATACACATGCACAAGTAACACATAAGGCACACACACGTATAACAATAACCAACAAGTATAGATCGAGTTACGATTCGGTGTCGATTTGATTAGCATAGCTTGATTATCAGTTGATTAACTTTATCGCATTGTTACTTCCTATAGTTCACAGTCGTAAGTCGTTTGAATAATACGTCGATGGCTTGTAATTAACAACACTTATTCCACATAATACAAATAAAATAGAGAAATTTCTATAAATCAAATTCGTGTCATCGGTCGTTGACTTGACCTTGACTTTGACTTTGACTTGTGAATACACGGGGTGTTACACTAAGTGTCCCACCAATCGGATCGTCACCCGATTGAACCGCCGTTTGATCGATCGACCTGAAAGGTAGAGATACTTCTCTGTTTTCAAAATGCTACAACGAAAACTTCAAAAGGCAACCATCATACACAAACACATCAGATGACAACCAAATCGAGTGGTCACCCGATCAGATGACCATCCGAACGGATTGTCATCCGATCGACCGGCCATCTGATCGGAGTGCCATCCGATCGGATTACCGTCCGATCCTTTGACTCTCTAAACCGTTTTACGCGTCGCTTATCGTTTATGCTATCGTTCTGATCAGGCTAAGCTCATTCTAGCGCTCCCTTCAATCCATCATCGCTGTGAGTATATTCGAACCCTTTTTGCTTTACGCACTTTTGGGTGTTACATACGTTACTTATTCTAAATCACAGCGAACACACTTCGCAATACTTTAACGCTAACCGTTACCGCAAGTATACGTGACTCAATGAAGGCTTGTTTGTTATGTTTACACATGGATTGCAGTCTACCTGCCTTAGCAACGATAGTACTATAGTTTGGACTCAGCACCTGTTCACTCAGGGGTTGTTAAGGACAATTATTTACATGGATCACAGTGGTGATTATGTATTACGAACTGCATTGCGCAGTCAACCCGCAGTCATTGGTATTGATAGGATCATGTCGATAACTTACGTGCTTCATTTCACTCATTGTACGTGCTGGTTATGAAACACCCATATCACGATTTAACCATATAGACACAGCGGATAGTAGAGACTTAAAATTTCTTTCATAGTTACTCATATGACTTACTTGAAGGTTCGCTTAAAAATAACAAACACTTTCTTCAAAAGATTTACAACATTCATTCTTAATTATCGCATCAAATGTAATATAAAATCACCAGTTATGTGACTACCCTTCCCGTACAATCCTCGCTCTTTGACTCGATCTTCAATCCTCATTTACTTCATAATGATGTTAAGTCCGCGCGACCTGCAATCACCACATACATACGCATCGTTAAAATTTGGTGACGTCGTTCATAAACTAAACATACGTAAATAAATAACCACTCCGTATTCCTTCATCTCATGCTAATCTTTTCGAATCCTCATTACGTGTACGATCTTGCATTCCAATTCCTTAAACCTTCATAAGGACATTAATACTATACCTGCATTCTCATTTCATACACAAGACACCAGTTTAGAAACTTCACACTCAAAAGTATTGAAGCTATGTAAACATATAAAAAAAGTCCCATTCATTCATGTACAATAAATTATACTTCGTGCACAGGTACATACATACAGATATTCATGGACACATACTTCCACACATGACTACGAACACACATACAAACGTACAAGCTCTTACATACCACTTACATCATTCCAAATGATTTACTAATGTATCCTAATTACAACTTCCATATAAATAGGTCACGTACATACAAACCTACGTGCATACTCACTTTTATTCATGATTATTATAAGTCTCGGCTATTGGTATGAAATTAATTCTATACATATATACCCACATACTTAATTCATTCCTCCACATACTCGCTTACACATTCCATTATTACTCGCACTTCATAAACGCTTTTTAAATGACTTTCGGGTACATTGCGGAAATCTTAAAATGAGTTATATATTCATCCGTAACTCACCAAGCCATTTAATAGGGTTAAGGTACATTATAGAAGTTTAACGGGACTTAAAATGGGTTCTCGGGGTCCAAATTCAAAGAAAACGAATATAAACAAACTTTACATCTGAACCTGGCCTCCACCGTAAGCTATGGTGACTACCGTAGCTTACGGTGGCACACAAAAGCCTACGATGCCTTTATACTTCCTTACGGTGGAGAATGGCCATCAGTACCTACCGTTGCTTACGGTGGCTACCGTAAGCTACGGTAGAGCCTAGTTCAGCCAACCTTTGTTCTCTATTTTTACATTCGTATACAACCGTTAGACACCCGAACTTCTTTCTTCTCCGTTTTCACGCTTCCAATATGTAAAATAATCTTATACAAACTCCTAAATCTTTCTAACGTATAACCACATGATCAAACTAACTACTACATTACGCCATGTTTCTTTCTTTATTATTGACCCGTTCACTTCTATCATGTAATTCCAAGCACAAATAACTTCTTACGACTTACCTCATTAATACATACCTTAGTACTTACCCTTCTCATAATTTCTGACATGATTTCCTACGTTCAACATATCAAAACTTTATTTATAAGATAAGAAGTGATTCCGGAAAAAACTTACCTTTAGTACTCCAATAAGTGTATTTGTCACCTTGCTTATCTTGACCCGTTATCCTCCTATGCTTGAGCTCTCCTTGACACGTTCCTATTATCTCATTCCATTACATCCATTCAATAGTTAGTATACATAATCATACGCATCACTAATCACACTTCTATTCACGTGTCAATCGCTTAACGAGTTCAACATGTATCATAATACTACAATGCTAATCAATCTAACAATTTATCATTCCATCATCACAAAAGTCATACATGAGCTTCTAGCATGCATAATTATGTATTTACATCATGTTCATTATTCTTTCAAAATTCCATACTTAGAATGACAACATTTTCTAAGTTAGACAACTTGCTTCATACGTTAAACATTTCATACCATTTCTTAACACCTTGGTTTTTGCACATCCATTCTACTATTTTCTATCAACCCGTTTCAACCCGTTGGTGCAATTATATGCATAAACTAGTTGGTAAGTGTTTTAGACACTTAAAACAATCACATAACTTACTAATAATTTATTAAAATCAGTAGTTCATGATTCATACAAGTGTACATAACAATACAACTATTTTTACTGAATATTTATACTAAAAATGTGCAGCAACTTTCTGCGCAGCAGCTGTTCACGACACATTTTAACCAATTTATCATCCGATTCAATTCTTCATGTTCAAATATGAAATGATCTACACTCAGAGACCTTTCTAAGCATATAAAGATCGTAACAATCGGCTTTGTTTTATATGATTTTTATATGATTTTTTCAAAACTGTTGCGCAACAAATTTTAATTCTAATCAGCTTTGTTACTCAATACACGTAGCATGTCATTTTGTACACAACATCATAACTAAGCACTTTTCATACTTATAATACATGATCACCTTCATTACTATTTAATTAACATTCCATACAAGTGATAACACATACTAACCTATACTAGGCATTTCATCATACACTTGGTGTGCGAACTACTTTCCAAGCATAGTGTACAAGTAACTTGTGCACAATCATACCAAATTCTTATCAAGATCATCACACTCATCATTTTCACCTAATCTCCTTTCAAAATCAGATTTATATAACATCAACATTCAACAATTAACTTCACCTATCAAACTACAACTAGTATAACACATAATTCATCAACATTTCCATGACATTATTACCTACATGTGGGTTTACATAACAACATCAAATTAATCCGAATTTCAGGCATAATTCAAGTCTCATATGATGATTATAGCCTCTTACCATCCTAATTTCATACATACACACGGATTAATCAAGACCCACTTCCTTTCTCATTAAAATTTCATGAATCCATGACTTACCTTACCTCAAGGACACTTAGACAAGTGTAGATGATGTCTCATGCACTCGATTTCCAGCTCAAATCACCCCAATTTATGCAGAATTCTTGTGTTGATGATGGATTTAGGTGAGAACCCTAAATCCCCTTTCAAACCCACGACACATACATACTTATGAAAATTCTGCATTTTTTTCTTGTTTAATCAAACTTTCTTTCATTTTTACATAACTAACCCCTTTATTTCTCATAACATGACTATTTTCATCCATCCTCTAACTTAGTTAACTTGGTTATTTACAATATCTTACTTACCCACATATACTTACTAGTATCTTATTTACTTTCATATGGTAAAACTATATTTACCATTTTCTTTTCTAATTGCGTCAACATAATATAAAAATTTTATATTATGACTTACAAAATTTCGGGGTGTTACAAGACTACCCCCTTAAAGAAGGTTTCGTCCCCAAAACCTGCTTCATCATTTATTCATTAGTAATGTCCTAGTTTTAAGTACAACGTTTCTTTAAAATCAAACATATAGTCCATCCAACCCGTTCATATAGGGTTAAGGTTTTGACTATTATCATAGCCCATTATGCGTTGTCTTATTCGACCCGTCCATAACGGGTCAATACATACCATTTCATCATCATCATAATTTCATCCATTGTGACCCGTTACAACGAGTCACTTATTTATACAATTCCCTTATTATGCTTTCTACATCACCTTGACCCATTCGTAACCAGTTAACTACACATATTTCACATTTCCGTACTTTATCACTTCTTCTTAAATTTTCAACTCGTCACATTATCGTACTTATCTAAAGTGTGCAAACTTGCATTAATCTAAAGAGTCCAACACCATGATTTACATCACAGGAAAATGGTGTTCATATTATCCTACTAATACATTTCACCGCTAGCACTAGTTCAAATGGTTTTATTTATACCTAGAGTTTTATTGCATCCTTCTTACTCATACACGCACATTTCATTCATTCAAATTCATTCAAACATGACGTTTGTTACATCACCTAGTTTACATATTAATCCTTTCTAGATTCTTTTTAAAACATTAGTGCGTCTGAACCGTTCAAAACGAGTCAATACGTGACCATTTCTTAACATATATTTTTCATTGATTGACCGGTTCACGACGGGTCAATACATAACCATTCTTTCGCAATTCTTTAACTTATTTGGTGTACTACATTACACCTTTCCTCTCTTCCCTAGTACTCCTACGACTTGTAATTAATTATTTGTCAAGTTCTGCAGTTTGACTTTTCAAAGTCAAACTACCACTTCTTTCTTATTATATATACATGTATTGAAGTACACGTTTGTACTTCTCTTCAATTCGAGCATGCATACAATTTTATCGCTTCATTATTTGTAGGGTTTCTTGCAAACACTTGCCCTTCTCGTTCATACTTAAATATTTTATCCGGGTTGTAACCCACCATTCATTGTGACTCTCCTGAGTCGATTACTAACATACCTCCCACGTAACTTATCCAAGGTTTTTTTTTCCTACAACTAAAGCTGCTTGCCATAACAACCGTTTTCATCGGTCATACTTACTTACTCAAGGAACCAAACTTTTTCTTTCTATTATTTTTTTATTATTATTACTTACTTTGATACAAACGATTATACCTCGTTTTGACTTTCCAAACTGTAACTACTTTCTTACCTGTATTTTATCGTTTAGCTATAGTCTATCCTAAACGTGTTCACATACGCACTACAATTACATTACTTTAGTCGGGAAACATATCTAACCGGTCAAGGTTACCGTCACTACTTATTTACAAGGTTTATACCTACCTTACTTGGGAAAGGAAACACATTTCCTCCTCCACCCTTGCGTGATCCTTACATATTTATAGGTCCGGTTCTTTACTTCCACGAGTTTAGTTCATACTTAAGGATTTTAAAGCTATTTAACCATACACGTTTGGTCCGTATTCACCTACGGATTCAATCCTTCCATTCTTTACTCTTCATTCGTTCTGGTTTGATCAGTGTTTACTTACGGATTCACACCTTTCATTCCTTTCATTTTTGAATTCATTTCTCGGATCCAATCATTTTTCATCCGTACCTTTCTTTCTTTCATCGCATCACTTTCCATATCATTTCTTATGATACGTTTTCGTATCATCTTCTACCTTCAACTTTGAGTGTTGTGTTCCAACACTACATTCCACATTCTATTTCATGTGTCGCGTCTCAACGCGACACTCTACATTCTGTTTCTAGTGGTGTTTCCACCCTTCTTTCTTAAGTTTGGTTTGCATTCATTCATAAGCTTAAACTTTTCATTCTCATCTTTCTTTCTTACATTTGATCCGATACTTTAAGAATCGTTGGACCCCTTTCCATCCTCGCACGACCCCTACTTACTAGTTTGACCGGACACATGTGCGATGATTCTCATGTTTTCTCGAGCTTCCTATGCTTCTAACGCACTGGCCAGGCACGCAGTCCACATACTAGTCTCGAGTCACCATGGGAATCATCACCTTATATCCGGGGATACCATTTTCAGCTCGTGCCCCATTCATTTAAGACCTTCTTAGGTTTCATTCTCATCCTTAAAGGAATACTAAATATCGGTACTTACAAAATTTTCTTAAAAGTTGTGTACCTGAGGTCCATTGTTTGCCTTATCACTTGCCTTATCTCCATGCTAGTCCGCGACTGCGTAACATCCTTATTGTCCATGCAGGCTTGCCTTACAACATTCATCATGGTTAGTAACATCTCACATACTTACTTGTATTAAATTTTACCTACTCTTGATCGAGTCTCGAATTGTACGGGTTACTAGTCACATGGGCACACGGGTTTGAGTTCAAGTACTTACTTCCTTGTACTTGATTTCGCTTCCTTGTACTTGATTTCGCTCAAACCTAGGCTCTGATACCAACTTGAAACACCCATATCACGATTTAACCATATAGACACAGCGGAAAGTAGAGACTTAAAATTTCTTTCATAATTACTCATATGACTTACTTGAAGGTTCGTTTAAAAATAACAAACACTTTCTTCAAAATATTTACAACGTTCATTCTTAATTATCGCATCAAATGTAATATAAAATCACCAGTTATGTGACTACCCTTCCCGTACAATCCTCGCTCTTTGACTCGATCTTCAATCCTCATTTACTTCATAATGATGTTAAGTCCGTGCGACCTGCAATCACCACATACATACGCATCGTTAAAATTTGGTGACGTCGTTCATAAACTAAACATACGTAAATAAATAACCACTCCGTATTCCTTCATCTCATGCTAATCTTTTCGAATCCTCATTCTGTGTACGATCTTGCATTCCAATTCCTTAAACCTTCATAAGGACATTAATACTATACCTGCATTCTCATTTCATACTCAAGACACCAGTTTAGAAACTTCACACTCAAAAGTATTGAAGCTATGTAAACATATAAAAAAGTCCCATTCATTCGTGTATAATAAATTCTACTTCGTGCACAGGTACATACATACAGATATTCATGGACACATACTTCCACACATGACTACGAACACACATACAAACGTACAAGCTCTTACATACCACTTACATCATTCCAAATGATTTGCTAATGTGTCCTAATTACAACTTCCATATAAATAGGTCACGTACATACAAACCTACGTGCATACTCACTTCTATTCATGATTATTATAAGTCTCGGCTATTGGTATGAAATTAATTCTATACATATATACCCACATACTTAATTCATTCCTCCACATACTCGCTTACACATTCCATTATTACTCGCACTTCATAAACGCTTTTTAAATGACTTTCGGGTACATTGCGAAAATCTTAAAATGAGTTATATATTCATCCGTAACTCACCAAGCCATTTAATAGGGTTAAGGTACATTATAGAAGTTTAACGGGACTTGAAATGGGTTATCAGGGTCCAAATTCAAAGAAAACGAATATAAACAAACTTTACATCTGAACCTGGCCTCCACCGTAAGCTACGGTGACTACCGTAGCTTACGGTGGCACACAAAAGCCTACATTGTCTTTATACTTCCTTACGGTGGAGAAATGGCCATCAGTACCTACCGTTGCTTACGGTGGCTACCGTAAGCTACGGTAGACCCTAGTTCAGCCAACCTTTGTTCTCTATTTTAACATTCGTATACAACCGTTAGACACCCGAACTTCTTTCTTCTCCGTTTTTCACGCTTCCAATATGTAAAATAATCATATACAAACTCCTAAATCTTTATAATGTATAACCACATGATCAAACTAACTACCACATTACGCCATGTTTCTTTCTTTATTATTGACCCGCTCACTTCTATCATGTAATTCCAAGCACAAATAACTTCTTACGACTTACCTCATTAATACATACCTTAGTACTTACCCTTCTCATAATTTCTGACATGATTTCCTACGTTCAACATATCAAAACTTTATTTATAAGATAAGAAGTGATTCCGGAAATCACTTACCTTGAGTACTCCAATAAGTGTATTTGTCACCTTGCTTATCTTGACCCGTTATCCTCCTATGCTTGAGCTCTCCTTGACACGTTCCTATTATCTCATTCCATTACATCCATTCAATAGTTAGTATACATAATCATACGCATCACTAATCACACTTCTATTCACGTGTCAATCGCTTAACGAGTTCAACATGTATCATAATACTACAATGCTAATCAATCTAACAATTTATCATTCCATCATCACAAAAGTCATACATGAGCTTCTAGCATGCATAATTATGTATTTACATCATGTTCATTATTCTTTCAAAATTCCATACTTAGAATGATAACATTTTCTAAGTTAGACAACTTGCTTCATACGTTAAACATTTCATACCATTTCTTAACACCTTGGTTTTGCACATCCATTCTACTATTTTCTATCAACCCGTTTCAACCCGTTGGTGCAATTATATGCATAAACTAGTTGGTAAGTGTTTTAGACACTTAAAACAATCACATAACTTACTAATAATTTATTAAAATCAGTAGTTCATGATTCATACAAGTGTGCATAACAATACAACTATTTTTACTGAATATTTATACTAAAAATGTGCAGCAACTTTCTGCGCAGCAGCTGTTCACGACACATTTTAACCCATTTATCATCCGATTCAGTTCTTCATGTTCAAATATGAAATGATCTACACTCAGAGACCTTTCTAAGCATATAAAGATCGTAACAATCGGACGTTCCTACGATTTTATATGATTTTTTACAAAATCAGCACAGCAGATGAAATGCTTCCAAACAGCTTGCTGTCAAAACAGTATTGCCGACTTTGGGCACTATTTTGGCCTGTTTAACATCCGAATTCAACAAACATGTTCAAACACAAAACGTAATATGTTTAAATAGCTTTCTGAGCATATAAGGCTCGACCTCACAGGTCCTTCCTATGATTTTATATGATTTTTCAAAACTGTTGCGCAACAAATTTTAATTCTAATCAGCTTTGTTACTCAATACACGTAGCATGTCATTTTGTACACAACATCATAACTAAGCACTTTTCATACTTATAATACATGATCACCTTCATTACTATTTAATTAACATTCCATACAAGTGATAACACATATTAACCTATACTAGGCATTTCATCAAACACTTGGTGTGCGAACTACTTTCCAAGCATAGTGTACAAGTAACTTGTGCACAATCATACCAAATTCTTATCAAGATCATCACACTCATCATTTTCACCTAATCTCCTTTCAAAATCAGATTTATATAACATCAACATTCAACAATTAACTTCACATATAAAACTACAACTAGTATAACACATAATTCATCAACATTTCCATGACATTATTACCTACATGTGGGTTTACATAACAACATCAAATTAATCCGAATTTCATGCATAATTCAAGTCTCATATGATGATTATAGCCTCTTACCATCTTAATTTCATACATACACACGGATTAATCAAGACCCACTTCCTTTCTCATTAAAATTTCATGAATCCATGACTTACCTTACCTCAAGAACACTTAGACAAGTGTAGATGATGTCTCATGCACTCGATTTCCAGCTCAAATCACCCCAATTTATGCAGAATTCTTGTATTGATGATGGATTTAGGTGAGAACCCTAAATCCCCTTTCAAACCCACGACACATACATACTTATGAAAATTCTGCATTTTTTTCTTGTTTAATCAAACTTTCTTTCATTTTTACATAACTAACCCCTTTATTTCTCATAACATGACTGTTTTCATCCATCCTCTAACTTAGTTAACTTGGTTATTTACAATATCTTACTTACCCACATATACTTACTAGTATCTTATTTACTTTCATATGGTAAAATTATATTTACCATTTTCTTTTCTAATTGCGTCAACATAATATAAAAATTTTATATTATGACTTACAAAATTTTGGGGTGTTACAGGTTATGCGTAAACGATTTCGAAATCTATTATATCTATTAAACTTGTATGCTCACCTTTACACTATGTGTATTGACTTTTTCTTTAACGTATGTGGCAGGTGCTTAAGATGTTTAAATGCTTGGCTTGCTGTGAAATTGAGGCTAGGAAAGGTCTAGAAACCAATAAACGAATTGTCTATTTTGAAATCTGAGTTGTCGGATCAGTACTTGTTTATGAGACAATTATTTGTAATAACAGTTTTATTTGATATGTTATGGTATGGGACATGACGTTTAAATGTCTGGTAATTAATAGTTGTTATGGATACTCATGGACAATCTGTTTCGCTCAGTGTCGCGCCCCGATGTTTCCGTCATCGGTTGGGGTGTGACAGGTTATGCAAGTGTCATAAGAATAGAACAATGTATAACCTCAGTACACACCAAAATGACTTGTAATCTAACAGTATTAACAAATGTAATAAACATGTTTTTTTCTCAAATGGTTTAGTTCTAGTTCATGGACATTAGTGTAGTTTAAAAAACATGTCTAGATGGTGTTAGTTAAAGAAAAAGAAAAGAGAACCTTAACTAGACTACAATTAACCCACTTAAAAAATTGCCATATGAATAAAAGTGTGACAACCCTCACCAAACCAGGTATCCGTACGAATTATTTAATATTTAATTACTGCTTAATTTCTGTGCTTGCTTGAAATTGTGGATAAACTGCTACTTGAATACTGATACATACACATACTGGCATCATACTTTATCAACTGTCACTCCATTATTTACATACAGAACTTTAGTGACAAACTTGATGCACAAAAGCACAGTAGCACAATGAACGGATCACCCAGTAAACGTGCTGACATAGCCAGCACTAGGCAGACACTGCCTCTAAGGCCTGTATGAGCCAGAGATAGTTTACTACACTAGTAGAGAGTGTAGGGAAATGAGGGTTGTAGAACTGCGTCGCTAGGTGATAATTATAGTGACCGGATGTGCCTAAAACGTACTTTGAGTACAAAATTCTGCACTTTAAATAAAAATTCAGCATTTATCTAAACTAGTAAAGTGCAAAAAGTTGGAAAAATATTACTAGACACTTTCCATAGTGTCGGGAATAAATTGTGTCACTAAAGATAAAAATTAACGACACTTTAAATAATTATTTAGCACTTTAACGGACTAATATCCAACCGTACAACCGGACTTTACCCGGGACGCAAAAATATTGTCATTATCATTGTTTTTCTTTTTCTTAGCCAGTTAGGGTCCCCGAATACCCTAACCCCCGTTAAATATTACCACACACATAATACCCTAACTTAAATACCTAATTAATTAAATAACTAGCACTAACTTTTTGTTGAAAACAAACCAAACTTCACCTCTTTAGAACCAAACGGTTCCCATGTAGGGGACATACTTTTACATTGTGAATATTTTATTAAACTATGTTTAATATCCTTGTGACATATTACTTAGTGGATAAAAGAGTTGCATGGTTTATGAATTAGTTTATAAGGCTAGAACTTTCATTTACACAAAAATCACAACTTTTTTCCCTTCTCTTTGATACATTCGGCCGAGAGCCAAACCACCCTCCAACATCACTTTTCAATTTCATTATTGCATTCTACATCCATTCAAGTGTGAAGGGTCGCGTACAAGAAAGCTCGGTGCATTCGGAACGTGAAGAACCTCACCCTATTGCTTTTATCCACTCGTTTTTCGACTAGTTTCTTCCCTAGCCTCGAGCTAGTAGTAAGTGACTCTAAATGCCTTTTTGATCTATTCTAAAGTGGTTAATAAAAGATTTAACGGGCAAAAATCATAAATACTAGAGATCCAAGTTAAGGTCTATTAAAGGTAATAAACTTGGTGGTTAATAAATAAATAATAGTGTAAAACTTATAAAACTAGTTTTATTATGGTTATTTATTGTTGTTGATTGCTAGTATGGGGATAGATCGTCATCAAACCCGCTAGATCATGTTCATAAAACATGAACTAGCCTTATGTTTAGTTGTAAAGTTTCTAGATGACGAACTCTTTCCAACATAAACATGAACTTGTGTAAAAACAATTTTTCTTACAAAATGGAGTTCTAAACTAGTAGATCTACGGATCTACAAGTGGTATTTTCAAAGGACCAAGTGTCAAAAGAAATCATATTTTTAAAGCCGGATCTTTCCTAAACAAAGGTGATTTTTGTAAACACACAAGTGTGTAGGCACTTGTGTGACAAAGAGTTTTAACAAAGAATTATTGTTGTAATTTTTGACAAAAAGTTGTAAAGACGTGCCTTCTTTAGAAACAAGGTTCTCAAAGAAACCAAGTTTATTTATAAAAGATCTATTAAAAATATGGGGAAAGTTACTACATATTTTACACAAACCACAAGTTCATGTGTTTTGCGATTTATATCTATTTTGAACTAGTAATGTTGGAACATTGTTGATTGATTTATAAAAGAAAATGATACGCTTAAAGCGTGGCCACCTCCAGTTACAGGGGAAACTCTGGCGAAATTTTTCTAAAAACCTAACACTTGGGAATATTTTCACTACAAGTGTTGTAAATCTATTTTTGACTTGTTTCAAAACGTAAGTTTCGCCACGACTTTATTTACAAAACATCGGAGGTGTGATTTTCACAAAATAAAACGTGATACATATATATTTAGTATATATTTTCCGTAACATCACTTGTATAAATGTTTATGATTATTTTGTGAACTATGTAAATATTATTTTTAGGGTAAAAATAATATTACCAAAGGATAACGATTCCAAAATAATACGAACGCCTCTACGATGATTATTTAAGTTACACCGGTAATTATTATTACCACTCGATCTTTAAAACGTAACTTACGCATTTTTTTTTAGAAAATGTTTATGAACGCGTATTTCTGTTAAGCTATTATTTTGGGAAAATCATATGTATTAAAATATAATATTTTTGGGAAAAATATCTATATTTTGGAATTAGAAATAAAATATATTAAGTGAGACTTAATAATGTATTTCGAATTTTACGAACACGCATGTATTAAATCCCCCATCCTTGGGAAGGAAAAATAATTACCAAGTATTTACAAAAATATAAACACGAAATAGTTGTCTAACTATTTCCCAAAAACTTAAACCTTAAGCTAAGGCACGTCCGTCCGTCTAATAGACTTAGTACGTGTAGGTCGTCGCACAGCTGCTTGATCAGGAGATATACTTGGTAGAGACGCACCACAGTGAGTTCATGTCCCCCTTTTCTCTTAACTGTATTCAGTTTTCTAACTGCGAGGGTGAAATACATGCTACTACGATTACAAGTACTTTTTACATGGTATGGATAGCATAAGGAGTGTTATTACCTAGATCATGTGAATGGGTAGGCTATTATCGTAAGACCATTAATCCTTGTATAAGGACCGAGAGGCATGAGTGATAGATCTATCGGGTGTTGCGAGCCCCACACATGAGCCAGCGTGTGGCTGCATGTGGTGACTATGTCGTTCCGCCGGAAGGACCGGTATGAAATACGCGTTACAGGTTTGAGTGCTTCCTAGGCCATTTCACTTATTAATGTATTAGCTACACATTAATCGATCTCTTTTTCCTTATTTGCTACATACCAGGGTTTTTATACATACAAAGGTTTATTTACTCACTTACACATGAACTCGCTCAACATTATTGTTGATTTTTCAACTTACATGTATTTCAGGGAATTAAAGATCTGGCGCGGTATGTTATGTTTTCCCGCTGCATATGGGTTCCGAGGTCATCCCGGTTTAGGAAATGTGACTTATTCCTGGACGAGTCACAAATCTTAAACTGCGTTTTATTCATGTTGATGTTTATGTCTTTCAAAACAATGTTTTATGTTTTGGTGTTGTAGTCTCTAAGGCAATGTTATGTTACTTCGGTTTTTAAAACTTAAATCTATGGATGATCTTGCATGGTTTTATTATCATATAGCTTTGTTATGATTAAGCTATGGTATTAAGAAGTCACACCAAATTAACCACGCTTCCGCAAAGCCAGGGTGTGACAAAAAGCAAGCAGCGTTTCATTTTTTCTCAAAAAGGTGGATCTCGAAAACAGGATTTCAATGTCCTTTATCTTTATAGTACTTTACAGGCGGTGTCCTTTTTTTCAAATGTTGACAGGCGGTGTCCTTTATAGGGAATTTTGTTGCAAGTTTTGTCCTTTGAGCCTAACCCAGTTAGATTTTTTTGTTAAATTTGATTACCCAAGGGTATTTTAGTCTTTTTACTTATTTAAAGGACAAAACTTGTAACTTATTCTTTAAAAAATATTTAAAAAAAATTATATATATACGTATAACAAACAAGATGTTCATCTTCCTTCACTCCTAGAACAATCATCCCCATTTCTTCTTCACCCCTGTATTATTCCACCTGCAACACTACACATTCTCACAATACTAACCATCAATCAATGGAGTTTTCGAGAGTTATCAACCCTCACCCTCACCGTCACCCTCTCCCCTTACTCGCCGATTCACATGCTACTAAACCCTTACCCGCTCCTTGTTCTTCTTCCCTCTTTCTCGGATCCACCCGCACCCTCCGCCCCACCCAAACCCGATCCATTTCCTCTGCTCATCATCGATCTGTTGCTGTTGCAGTGAAATCGCAGTGGTATACCGATATTCATGTAGAAGCTAACAGGGATTTTGGGGCTTCTTGACGATTCGCGGTGGATCAGTTGATTTTGGGGCTTATTGACGATTCGCAAATCGAGGATCTTATAAAAGAAGCCGGAGTTGGGGCGTCACGGGTCAAACATTGTAATTTGGTAGAACTAAATATGTGAAGTGGAGTGTAATTGGCTTTCTATGCACAAAAGTTATGCAATTTGGTTAGTTTTTGCTCAATTTTTGCTGTTAAAACTTTGTTTGTCTTAAAAAATTGCAACTTTGTAGAACTCTGCTCCCTGTTGTTTATAATTTTTTTTATAAAAAAGTGTGAAATGGAGCAGAATTTGGTTTTCTATCCATAAAACAAATTATGCAATTCTGTTAGTGTTTGCTCATTTTTTGGTGTGAAAACCCTGTTTTTCCTTAAAAATTGTAAATATACAGGACTCTGTTTTCTTTTGTTCATAATTTTTTGAAGAAATTGTAAATTTGTCTATACGTTAGAACAAACCAGTGGAGCACCAGTAACCAGTTTAATCCACTGTACATTTCAGAAAAAAATGGCAGCCATAAACTGTTAGAAACTTTCCTAATTCTAAAAAAAATAGTTTCTGCATCTCCATACTCCATCTAAATTTGCGGAAAATTCAAAACACTCTTATGATTCCCCCAAAAAATTCTGTTTTTATATGGTGGTGGTGGGAGATGGCGGCGGTGGTGGTGGGAGATGGCGGTGGTGATGGTGGTGGCCGGTGGGTGGTCTAAGTGATAGAGAGATGACATTTTTATTTTACATATTTAGTCCTTTCAGGTGAAATTACAAGAATGCCCTCATGTGCTTTGCACATGATCAGATTTAACAAAAAAATCTAACTGAGTTAGGGATAAAGGACAAGACGTGCAACAATATTCCCTTTAAAGGACACCGTCTGTCAACATTTGAAAAAAAGGACACCGCCTGTAAAGTACTATAAAGATAAATGACAAAACTTGTAATTTTTCCTATATATAATCACGGGTTGAGTTATAATACAAAGTATTTAAAAATAAGAAGGGTAAGAAGCCACCAGAGAGTGACAAGTGTCCTAGGAGTAACTAAATGGAAAAGGGTAATTTTGTCTACAAGAGGAAAGAGAATATGCACATGCAAGTCACATGTTATTCCCCCCCCCCAATTTTAAACGTCCGTAACTTTTTTATACATCATTTGATTTAAAAAAAAAATTATACCATAAAATCGAGCGTTTTTTATCTTTAATATGAGTACTATATTGTTATATTTTTCAAAAGGAAAATTGGTTTTTAATAAACCAACATTTGCCCCATTGGTAAATAATAATCCTACCTACAGAATTGGTAATTAATAATCCTACGTTTCAATATGTTGGTACTCAATGGACCTCCGTTAGTTTTTTTAACTAAAGTTAGTTTTTAAGTTTTATTTATTACACAAACAGTCCCTGTAGTTATAATTTACTAGTTTTAAGTTTTATTTATTATACAAACAGTCCCTGTAGTTATAAAAAAAAATCATAAAAATAAAAAAAAAAATCTAAAAAATCAAAAAAATCTAATAAACCACCACCACCACCACAGCACCGCCTCCACCACCACCACCACCACCACCACAGCACCGCCACCACCACCACCACCACCACCGCCGCCGCCGCCGCACCACCACCACCACCACCACCACCACAGCACCGCCACCGCCACCACCACCACAGCACCGCCAACGCCACCACCACCACCACCACAACACCGCCACCACCACCACCACCGCACCGCCACCACCACCACCACCACCACAGCACCGCCACCGCCACCACCACCACCACCACCACAGCACCGCCACCCGCCACCACCACCACCACCACAGCACCGCCACCACCACCACCACCGCACCGCCACCACCACCACCACCACTGCACCACCACCACCACCACCACCACAGCACCGCCACCACCACCGCCACCACCACCGCCACCACCACCACCACTACAGCACCGCCACCACCACCACCACCGTTTTCGAAACGGTCCGGGTCGAAAACGGTCCGGGTCGAAAACGGTTCGGGTCGAAACGGTACGCGTCGAAACGGTACGGGTCGAAACGGTACGCGTCGAAACGGTACGGTTCGAAACGGTTCGCGTCGAAACGTTTGCTTTTTTTGAATTTTTTTATTTTTTAGAGTTTTTTTTATTTTTTAGAATTTTTTTGATTTTTTAGAATTTTTTTGATTTTTTTAGGATTTTTATGATTTTTTAGAGTTTTTTGATTTTTTTTTGAATTTTTATGATTTTTTTGATTTTTTTAGAATTTTTTTGATTTTTTTAGAATTTTTATGATATTTTTGAATTTTTTTGATTTTTTTTTATGATTTTTTATAACTACAGGGACTGTTTGTGTAATAAATAAAACTTAAAACTAGTAAATTATAACTACAAGGACTGTTTGTGTAATAAATAAAACTTAAAAACTAACTTCAGTTAAAAAAAACTAACGGAGGTCCATTGAGTACCAACATATTGAAACGTAGGATTATTAAATTACCAATTCTGTAGGTAGGATTATTAAAAACCAATGGGGTAAGAAGCCACCAGAGAGTGACAAGTGTCCTAGGAGTAACTAAATGGAAAAGGGTAATTTTGTCTACAAGAGGAAAGAGAATATGCACATGCAAGTCACATGTTATTCCCCCCCCCCCCCCCAATTTTAAACGTCCGTAAGTTTTTTATACATCATTTGATTTAAAAAAATTTATACGATAAAATCGAGCGTTTTTTATCTTTAATATGATTACTATATTGTTATATTTTTCAAAAAAAAAAAAAAAATCAAAAACCCAGTTGCATATGACACAATTGACATGATCTAAAACACAATGTAAAGTAGATCAAAAACACATTCAATGACAACATACTAAAACACAATGACCATAACGTATAACACAATGGCGATAACATATAACACAATAAGTATCAGACTAAATAAAAACACAATTGATGACAACAGATAAAAAACACAATTAATGACAGCAGATAAAAGACACAATGGAGAGCAAATGAAGACACAATGGAAAACAAACTAAAAACACAATACACAACAAACTAAAACACAATGAACAAAGATAATAAAAAAAATTTGAACAAATTATTAAAACACAATGGACAACATATTAAAACACAATGAATAACATATTAAACACAATGACCTGAACTAATAACACAATTTATATAAAACCCAAATATAACACCATCTTCATTGTGTCATATATTGTGTTATAGGTTCTTATAAAAACGCAATGGATAGAACCCAAATTAACACCGTGTTATAGGTTTTGATAATAACACAATGGACATGATGTAAAACACAATGTAATGTAGATAAAAAACACAATCAATGACAACAGATAAAGACACAATGGACAACATATTAAAACACAATGACCATAACGTATAACACAATGGCGATAACATATAACACAATAAGTATCAGACTAAATAAAAACACAATTGATGACAACAGATAAAAGACACAGACAATTAATGACAGCAGATAAAAGACACAATGGAGAGCAGATAAAGACACAATGAAAAACAAACTAAAAACACAATACACAACAAACTAAAACACAATGAACAAAGATAATAAAAAAATTGAACAAATTATTAAAACACAATGGACAACATATTAAAACACAATAAATAACATATTAAACACAATGACCTGAACGAATAACACAATTTATAGAAAACCCAGATATAACACCATCTTCATTGTGTCATATATTGTGTTATAGGTTCTTATAAAATCGCAATGGATAGAACCCAAATTAACATTGTGTTATAGGTTTTGATAATAACACAATGTATAGAAACTCTACTGACCAAAACCCAGTTAAAAGACACAATGACCTGAACCTTTAACACAATGCAAAAAAACCCAGTAAAAATGAAATTTTTTATTTTATTTTTATATGATAATATGATACTCATATTAAAGAAAAAAAAAACACTCGTTATTATGGTGATTTTTAAAAAAAAATGTCGTATGAAAAAGTTATGGACGTTTTAAATCGATGAGGGAATTGGCATGTGTCTTGCATGTGGAGAGAGAAAATCCATAAATATAGGATTCCCTTTATGCCTTCTATTATCTTCATTTCCCTACAACTAATCTCAACCCTCCATATCTAAGATCAATGGACTAGAATCCTTCTTACCCTTTTTATTTATTTTATTCTTTGTATTTGATCCTAACCCATATAATCACACCTAAAATGGATCTTGAAAACTACAAACATAAAAAAGCCCTTTTGAAGACAATGAATGAATGCAAACTCTCAAAAATTGAAACAGCAACTCCAACTATTAAAATATGATCCATTAACATCTTTGATCAAACATAAGAAATTTCAAACTCTATTCGTCAATTCGAGACAACAAAACTAACAATAATGTCAAAAATGACAATACACCTTTCGACTGAAGCAATAACAGCTTAAGCTTAGATGATTCCAATCTTGTTAGCAACATCCAACGCATCATAATCCGGAGTCAGCCGCACATAAGCTTTTTTCGTTCCATCAGGTCTACATCACATTCAAACAAAACATAAACAGATGGATCCTTGAAACACAATAAACAAAATATAAACTCAACCAAAAACAAAAAATAAAATAGCTGATAAAACATAAAGGTAAAAAAATGCGAAGCAGCCAGAAACTCAATATTATCAAAAGCGGGTGATTTATGATATATGGCAGAAATACCTGATTAGGGTGTTAACTTTCTTGGTCTGGATGTCATACATCTTCTTGACTGCGGCCTTGATCTTCTTCTTGTCAGCACGGATGTCAACAATGAAAACAAGAGTGTTGTTGTCTTCGATCTTCTTCATTGCAGATTCAGTTGTCAAAGGATACTTAAGAATCTGATAGTGATCCAACTTGTTCCTTGGTGGAGCACTGATGCGGGGATACTTCGGGTTCCTGTCTGTCTTCAAAGTCCTTGGGCGGTGAAAGGTGACCTTAGTTCGGATCTTCTTGGCCTTCTTTTTGAATGTTGAACCTGTTTTCACAGCTTTGGCTGCCTTTAAAGCCTGAGACTTTGCATCAGCCTTCTTTGCGTTGTCAGCTATAAGAAAAAAAAAAAAATCAAAAAAATCAAAAAATTCAGAAAAATTAGTGAAAGGTGCATGTGAACATTACTGATACAAAGAACCAAATGAAAAAAACAATGATGGATTGAAACCACAAGACCTCATTGTTAATGTTACAACAATCCATCCCTAATACCTAGAAAAGTTTCTATGATTTTATCTCCTACTTCAAGAATGAATTCTTATAACCAAAACAGTCAAACAGTTTGAACAAATGATTTAAAACTATTCACTATGGTTATGATTTAAAAGAATAGTTGATTCTGATACTTTAAATGGCTCTAATACATTCTATGCAAGTTCCAAATAGAATCATAAACTCAAAATCTATGCAGTTAATCTCGGCGATATATCGGTTATATCGGTCCCCTAGTAAAATATTGGTCAGAATATCGGTACCGATATTATCGGCGATATTGACCGGTATATCACTAAATTATTAGTGTTAAATTGCTATATTATAATTACCGATATCCCACCGATATCTCACCGAGATAACCTATATCTCAAATATCGGTCCTTGACCGATATCCGATATTTTACCACATTAACTGCATAGCTCATAATATCAGATATAGTTGCAACACATGTTCATTAATAGAACTACATAAACCATAATGAATTAGATGAATACATTTTTCTATTAACTATTTAAACTCGTAGCAATTCAATTTACATTCCACCTATTTCTGTAAAATAATTCTACATTGGAAATAAACATGTTCAACAATTAACTTAAGGCTACATCCGTTGGAAATCAACCTATGTTTGCTTCAACACACCTAATATTTTGTAACTTAACATACACAAGTGAACTAAAAATAACATTTTTCCAGCAAAATGTAGTTCATACTTTCATTACTCAATCGCTAAACATATCTACACACATACAAATTGAACAATACGTTTCATTGAAAAGAAATACGAACCTTTAGGCGCCATTGCTACTCCAATAACCGAACAACTGAAAATCACATGTATGGATAATTCAGAACTATATCGAAATAACTATGTGTAAAAGCAAAAGAGTACAAGCGATAGATCTATATGTTCAAGTTTGTAAAGCCTGTAAGCCAGATTGAAAGGGAGAAGAAGCATACCTGCAAAACGGTGATGAAGAAGAGCTGCAGCTAGGGTTTCGCCCTATGGTATAATGAGATTTATAGCAGCAAACACAACATAATGTTTTAATGGGCCACAGGGTTTCACTATCCACGGGTCCATTGGGCTATAAGCCCATTTTGTTAAAATAACACATATTTTTCTAATTCGATTAAACTGTAATTAATGTACTATTCACGTGTCTATTTTATATTTTAAGATACGTAATAATACTATGCAAATTAGTTTTCAAGTATTTGTATAAAGTTATTCACGTGTAACATATTTTGATATAATTATACAAACAACTATTTGTTTCTTTATTATTAGAGCATCTGCAATGGGGTCTGTTGACTTAAAAAACTCTTATGTGGAAGAGAGAGGATGCAAAGTGAAAGAAGGCGTTTGATCCCTAGGAGAAGAAGACGGGTTATAAGAGGGCCATGAGAGAAACTGGTGGAGATATGTGGAAGGTTTTTGGTTGAAAAACTTTAAGTGGAGGTTCATGGCCGGTGGCCTCCCGACCCACGGCATATGTTCTTATAGCCAAACACCAAGATTCCTTATTTGCATTTGCATCATTTCTTAAAATGCATGGCTGGTATTTGCTTCCCTAGGAACTCGCTCCAATCTTTCCCCGTCATGGATTACACAGCAAGTTAATAGACATCACAGGGATTTCCCATCAAAAATTACACAAGAAGTTATGAGAAGCGTTTTGCATTGCAGTTTATCATGTTAACATCACCTCTCCCCTTTTCAGTTTTGATGTTTGGCTTTTTTGAGCGAAACAAACTTATGAGAAGCGTTTGTTTCAACAAGAGCCTGTAGTCGATTACCCTAGATAGACGCTTCCACATATCGGGGACCTTTATTCCTACATCGGTCCTTTCCACTTAGCCTTGATGTCATTTAGAATTTGCATAGATAAATTTTTAAGTATTGAAGTCTTTGAATGAACACTTTCAAATTTGCACACAGATGCAACAAAACACATCCATGTAAGTAGTTAATACATTCAATTATACAAAGATGAGTTTACAACATGTTTTAACCAGCTACATAAATTGATAAATCAAACCATATAAGTTAACTGCATAACAAATCATTGTCAGACAAAACCTCAGACATGGGACAAGTACATCTAAAACACAAGCACATAATTCTTCATGTCTGACTAAACACAGCAAAAAAAGAACTTGAACACTTCATACTTGTGTATAAAATAACTGTTTCGAAAAACGAGTTGTATAATTATAGAGATGAAAAGACGGAAACTCAAGGCCTGCCGCCTCTGTTTCTTCTAGAAGAAACTACGGTCCAGCCATCTGCATCCACCTTCGGTGCTTGTGGTGCAGAATCATTTTCACCTTCATTTGCATCCTCCATTGATTCATCGTCCCCCGAGCTTGATGCAGAATCTGAATCATCTTCACCACCTTTCACAACCTAACAATATACAAAAGTAACACATGTTGTCGTTGTAAATATTTCAAAATGAAAAAAAAAATGGTTAAAAGGAATACATCTTTATTTTCAAAATCATGGCAAAGGAATACATCTTTATTTTCAAAATCATGGTAAAAAACACATTTTACAGATAAAGGCATATAAAAAAAGATGTAGAACGTATCTCACATCAACTGGATTAACAAAACATGAACCTTAAGGAACACAGAATTTATTAAGAGTAAAATGCACGGATAGTCCCTGTGGTTTTGCGAAGTTTCACCTATAGTCCCCAGATTTTGGAAATTACACTCCTAGTCCCTGTGGTTTAACAGTTTGTTACTCAGATAGTCCCTGGAGTGGATGACGGTTAGTTTTCTCTGTTAAGTGGATGTGAAATGACAAATTTACCCTTCATCTTCTCCATAAACACACACTCTGACTCTCTCTGTCTCTATCTCTCTCTCTCTCTCAAGAAAAGCCCCACCACCTACCGTCACCAGCACCACCACTGCCACCACCACCTGCCACCACCCACCACCACCTACCCCACACCACCACCACCTGATGCAACACGACAAGCATCAACCAGCGAGCTACAATTCCCAATTCCCAAATTCAAGCCCTAATTCCTTTGATCCACAAATAAATCATATTTCAGCGAATGATCTTGTGAATTACATTGGGGGTTTTAATCTGAGTACAGAAACGAACAAGATGCATCAAAAAAATGATTACCGAAAATGAATAGAATATACCGTTGAAGCATCTAATCGATGAAAGATTGGGGGTGTTTGCAGAGGAGAATTGGTATTGTTCAGTACGAAAGATTCTAAACAGGCTTCCAACATCACCCCCATCGTCATCCTTCGCCACCATAGTCGCTCTCTTCACTGTTCATGATGAACTCTTAACCAAAACGACCAGAACTGCATGTTTGTGGCTGAAAAAAGGTGCGTAGACTCGAACCCAACTCGAACCACCAGTATCCACCACCTGTCGGACTTTAACACGCCATCAAACACCACCACAGCACCGCCGCCCTCATCATCACTACAACATCGCCTCCCACGACATCACCACGCCTCCCGTCGCTGCCACCAGACACACCTAACGCCTCCCTTCTTAGCAGTTACACACCACCCACCACCTAACACCACCACCCCGTCTCCGTTCCACCTGTTGAGTCCACCCCTGCCATTGCCTTTAGTTGATTGGAGTCGTCAACGACAGTGCCCGGTCACACACACACCCACATCTCTTGTCTCTCTCTAGATTCTTTCTAACTGTCTCTAAGTTGAATGAAATCAATGGGTGAAATGAATGACGGCAGGTGGTGGTTGCAGTGGTGGTGCTGGTGATGGTAGGTGGGGTGGGGCTTTTCTTGAGAGAGAGAGAGATAGAGATAGACTGGTGTTTATATATGCGTGTGTGATTTTTTTTATATTTTAATAAAAGCAAGGGGTAAATAAGTAATTTCGGATAGAGTTAACAGAGAAAACTAACCGTCATCCACTCCAGGGACTATCCGAGTAACAAACTGTTAAACCACAGGGACTAGGAGTGTAATTTCCAAAATCTGGGGACTATAGGTGAAACTTTGCAAAACCACAGGGACTATCCGTGCATTTTACTCATTTATTAATTATAAGTTTATAACTAATCCGAATAGTGATTGGAGTGTTTTACTTGAATAAGGGTGTCCATAAAAGAGGATATTATTAGCTTAACTATTGACAAAAAACGAAAAAAAGGTGATAAAACACAAATTTGACATAATACCTGTATGTGTTGATTAGAAGTAGGAACGGATTGCCTTAGCCGTCCAATGGAGGCAAAGTTACCTTCCAAACATTCTTCATGCATTATCATTAAGTTTTCTGCTATCTAATTACAATATAAAAAAGATAAATAATAAGACAAGGATAGTAGCTAAACGGTAACTTATCAAGAGTTCAAGAAACATAACATAACGACAACTGGTTACATATAAGTCCCTTACCTCCTCAATGCTACCGTCATCAATCTCAGTGTTAAGAGAGAGCATAAAGTCATCAAGTAAATCCTCCAATTCGTCGACGTATAACCCCTCTGACAGTATAGACAGATTAAATAAATGTTACAAAACAGAAGCACGTAACACCAGTGCTCAGAGCATTCAATCCCAAATATAATTTGAGTAAAGAAATATTCTTTTCAGACAAATTAACCCATCTTAAAAACTGAATAAGATGTGTAATCACCCTGACTCTGTTTTTTTGGTAATCAAGACTACGAGAGAGCTTGAATGTGCCCTTTTAAAGTGATTACTGTGATTCAATAAATCAAAACCAAAATCTAGTAAAAGCATTAATTAGTATTTTTGTAACAATTTCTTATACAGTTTCTGCAAAGTTGATAACTTTGACCATAAACCAAACGCTCAAAACGGATAATTCCATAAAAGTGGTTTATATGCACATCAAAACAAACAATCTCCTAAAAACATGTAACTAAATAATAAACTTTGCAATGGATAAAGCATAATTGTGGATATATAAACCTACTAATGCAATAGATAAAGCTTAGTAAATACCAGAAGGTCTGATTAGCCATTGGTATATATCAATGGTAAGCTGTTGGGCTCTCTGACGAGTGTCACGCCCACCCCATTCGTTCTGAATAGCCATTTGAAGAGCGCTCCATCTACCAAGAAGCAAACCGATCCCTTCTCTTAGCTGATTGGCAGCCTCGGGTGTGAGTTGAGCAGGCATCACTGTTGCCGATTCCCCTACACACATCAACTTTTGTTGGTAATCGAATGATACATGTCCTCCCAAAACCTACATAGCCCATGGTATACACCCAACTTCTTCTTCTTCTTTTCCTATTGACTAGTTGTTTGTTTGTTAGTTGATTTAGAGTAGCAAGCAGGTTTACTGGTTAGTCATTAGTGGTATTAGTGCTAGGGTATAGTTATTTACAACAGTTAGTAGTACTGCTTTCTTATTCTGTTTTCATGAATGAAATGAAATGAAATGAATTGACTCTAAATATTCTTCTTTAATTGACCCATTCTACTGTTATCTAAATCCGATTGGTACATATCATCCAAACTCTTTTAAGTAAAACTACGTTTCCATTAAATTAAAAACCTTAGAGTGATCAAAGTACAGGCTATTGAAGGGATTATTACATCATAAAAAAGACTAGCTTGAAATCACATAAAACCGAACGGCGTCGACGGATATTTAGAGAAATTGATTAAGTAACACAAACAAACAAACAGAGTGGAAAGAAATAATAGAAAGTGATTTACCGACGATAACAATTGGAAATTGGGGGAGATAAAAGCAACGGCTGCTGTGGGGAATTGGAGTCTTGTTATTTTGTTGGGATGTAAAAGAAGAGGGCGGGCGCAGGAGAGAAAATAAGGCGAGAAAACCTGCTGCAATTCGGCCCACTTGCGGTTGCTGGGCCTGGTTGGTTGTAATTTTTGAGACACTGGTTTTTAGCAGCCAGTTTTACTTTTAAATGCCCATAAATTTGTTAAAAGTAAATTGCATTTCTAAACTTAATTTTTTTTCTTTTCTACTCTTCTGTTTTTACAATCATTAATTCATTATCTTTTACAAAAATTATTCACATAGAAGGGGCCAACAAAAATCTCACGCCTTCAGGACGAAGACCAAATGGTGATATAGGTCGAAGGTTCAACCCAACCTATGCAATATCTAAAATATTTCCCCCAACAATCCATCTATGCTAAACATGTCAAACCAAATTGCAACGGGTCATTCCACTCTACCATTAGAAGAACCAAACATTAACCATTACGTGGATCGTAACCCAACCCCCCACTACAAAAACCTACCATGTTGTGACCCAACCGGTGTAGCTCTCGACTCAGATGATGACCCCCCCACCCCCCACCCACCCCCGCGCGTTACACCTGCACGAAAATTCACAAAAAGGGTGACTCGAAAAACTGGATTGATGCGGAGGAAGTAGCCTTATGCAAGAATTGGGTTTGTATTTCTGAAGACAAAATGATCAGAAATCAACAGTGGTCCAGATCGTTTTAGTGTCGGGCTCTCAAGCATTATTGAACAAATTAATTCGAACTGGGGTAATTTAAATATAAATAAGCCGGTTCAACGCATGCTACATTCAAGCGCTTGTAACAACTTCAATTCCTTGAAATAGTAATTGTTCCAAACTCAAAACATTTCGTTTCATGTTGGGATGGGAACATAACTAACATAACTGTATTAGCACGTATGGTTTCTTCTTGAAGTTGGAAGCTTTTGATCTCCGCTTCTCGGTTGGTAACAAGACCTGCAACATCGGGAGGAGGGAAATCTTTGCCTCTGTAGAGTATTATATGGAATTTATTACGTAGTAATAATAATCCGCCAGTGAGAAGCTGCACATGTAACGAAATAATAGCTTCAAAGTTAACAGTAGCAGTGACTTTTTGGTCAAACCGATAGTAACTAATGTTACCTTAAGCTCGGAGGCCATCTGCTCATTGCTTGTGTTAGGAATTCCCCATTTTACTATGATCTTTGCTATATGACATTTTTCCCACAGTTTTAGGATGGCTGCAGCCAAGCCTTGAAGGTTTCGGTTTCTTCCTGCATAAGTGATTGATTATTTGATTCAGATTATTAAATATCACATAATAATCACTTTCAAGTTACAAAACGTAATTATAAGAATTATCAGAAAGATTAATGTGCATACCGAGGACAAAATGAGTAGGTAAATGGTAAGCTTGCTTCCTCAAGTGAGTTAACTCAACATCGATGAGCTTAGATCTACCAGACAAAGGGTGACGGTGGCTTGTATCCAGGAACCACTTCAGGAAGTAAATCGGCATCTACAGGTGGTTTCAGGTATGTCTTTTAATTCTTTTGACTGTAACTGGAAATTTAGTTGAAAACAACATAATTTGTCTCTCTAATTACCTCTTTCAACAATGTCAAGGTAGAAAGCAAATAAGTAAATATGTATCCTTTATAATCTATTCACCAAAGAGTAAACCGCAAAAGAAAAAGTCAGATTAAAATCACAATCTTTATGTGAATGTTAATAACCTGAATGACAAAACACGACTTACCATGACACATCTTATGAGGAAACATGTAAAGCAGATGGTTGTCACATATCCAACCCGAACAAACAATACAAATGAAAATATCATATATACACATAAATATAATGGGTCAATTTGGGAAAAAAAAAGGTTTAACACACACACACATATATATATGCCTCCTGCAACTTCAGTTAGACAATATAAACGCTAATTGTTTAAAGAAGCACTGCACTTACAATTTTGGTCCAATTCACGCTGACTGGTGTTATCAGCGTTCCGATAAATATTAGCAACAATTGTATTGACCGGAGACGAGACCGGTTCGAACTTTGATAGCCTGATTCATAGGTATATAGCGAATCCTGTAATCAGAATACAAAATCAGTAAGAATAAAAAAGATGAATGTGAAGAAGATTTGAAATCAGATACAATACCTTGAAACCATAGCCGACAGGATGATAACATGCATCATCGTTCAGGGGAGACGAAAGGAACTTCATCAGTTTAGGGAACATGGACGAGAAGACTAGCGAAAATCACTGGAGTAAAATCAGGAACTAAACCGCCGCCAAATGCTGCTTCTAGAAGCTTTAGGGTATTTTAAACAGCTGAGAACTCATCTCAGCTTGATCCGACGCCCGAATTTAGTCAATTTAGGGAACATGCAACTCTTGAAAGCCACCTTGAATCAACTAACTTCTTCTTCCTTATATACCCACCTAGATTCTTTTTGGGCATTTTCTCAAACACTTGCATGTGTGCAATATTGAACCTGTTGTTCATCAAGTATGAAATGTGATAGGGTTACATCCACAACGAAAGTATAATAACCTTTATTAATCCAGGCAGAAACTGTTATATGTAAAAATACAACTTACCAACATTATTCAAATTTATCCTTGCTGGAAACTTCTCCCTAAGAAAAACTAAATCCCTGCAGAAAATAATTTATATGTAAAAGCTCAGATTGATTTGGTATTTCAACAATGTTGAAAGAAGGAAGCAACCTCTAGTTACCTCGTTTTGTTTGGTTTTTATAAAGGAGTTGATGTCTTCTGTTATGCAACACCTCCCAAAGCTTGTATCAATTACGTGCAGTGCTGGAGCAACAATATTTCCCTTGGTGAAAACCGTTATTTCAGGACATTCCTTGATTTCCAAAGTATGTAACGATGGGAATGAAAAATCACCCTTCCCTAAGCAAAATCCCTCGAGACTTTTAAGGCTCTCAAGTTTCAAAGACTTGAGACAAGGTAACTTCAAAGTCTCATTGACTTTTGCATCACATTCAGACTCTTCTTCTTCTTCCTTGACAATTACCTTCAGGTTTGGGCAGTAACCACCTATATATAGGTCTTGAAGTTGTTGCATACTAACAACCATGGAGCTAGTAAATACATGTTTTAATACAGGGCATGATCCAATAAAGAGTGTTGTTAGGTTTGGAAACTCCAACACATGATGGTTGCTCTTCCATATATACTTGAGATGGGATAGTCGAATTAACTCCAGCTGTTTTAGGTTTGGAATTTGTACAAGTAGAGTTTGAGTTTGGGATTCACTGTTTCTCCCTTGATCCATTGCTTCTACTTCAAACACCTCCACTTCTTCTTCCCTGAAAAGTAACTCCAATCCCAATTCCTCTTCCATTGCTTCTACTTCAAACACCTCTTCAACATTTGCACAAAGATCGACTTGAATCCTTTCCAGCTTTTGCAGATGTAGCAACTCATTGAAGGGAATAATGCTTTTAACATCATCATTGAATTCCATGTGTAGTTCAATCAAATTATGAAAAGACCAAGGTAATCGTTCCAAAGTAGTAGAGCACCAGCTTGGTAAAATGGTCTGCAAGGCCAAAACAGAAATATTTAAAATAAGCATGTATTTTTCTTGATACTTCTATATATGGGATTGGGTTGATAGAGGGTATTTATATATATATCCACCATTATATTCTTACAATTGCAAACATTAACATATACCCTTCCAGTCGTACCAACTCTTCCTGTCGGTAACGGTAACTGACTAATTGAGTTTTCACAAAAAGCTGGAAATTTGGGATGTATTATTTAAACTTCAGCCACCAGATTACAACTTAATGAGCCTCAACTACATTGCTTAAATGGAATTAGTTTGCAATTATTACATAAGTAAACTTTTTAAATTAATCCGTAAGTTTGAAAAGTATATATACATGTTAGAAATTATAATAATTATTAATGATGATAATCAACTCCACTAAAGGCTTGTTAGGTTCACATTTCTAATCTCATAGACGTATACATAAGTAAACTTAGTGTTAAATAGTTAAATGCCTTTGTTGGAGATACTGTTTAATAATTTATGTGAATAAATTGGAAATATACCTGATGCAAGTCTCTTGTCACGTGAAAATTAAGGCCACAGCTGTCAAGAGTATGTTTTCCTAAGCTCGTATGTATATACTTGAGCTCGGGAGCTATTGACTGACCAGATGTGAACACTATCATTTGTGGGCATTCACTGATCGTAACCTTTTCTAGTAAGGACCATTGAAAGTCATTCATCCCCAAGGAGAAACCATTTAGATTTGGTAGATACTCTAGTTCAAGGGATTTTAGACGAGGAAATACGACAACCTTTCTTTGTTCTCCATTTTCTTTCTTCACAATTACTTCCATTGACTTGCATCCCCCTATATATAACTCTTCGAGTTGTCTCAGGCTTTCAAGTGTGGAAAATGTGAATACATGATGCAAACGGTTACACAATCTGATTATCAGGTTCTTTAGGCCGGATAGTTGAGGCACGTTAATATTTTTTATTTTTGGAATGGACATTGTTGTAGTATGAGCACCCCCATTTCCTTCATCAATTTTAGTACTACTACTGCCACCACCACTGTTGTTGATCCCTTGAGTTTCAAATACCTCTAACATTGAACCACAACAAATTACATGCAACGCTTGAAGATTTTGCATTTGTCCTATTGCATAAGATGGAATCGCACTTGACAATGCATGACAGTCCCTTATGTATATCACTTTAGAGTACTGACATAAGGACCATGAAACATCAACGACTTTGGAAAGCTACAGTAAATAGAAATAATTATTAAACAAAATGTGGGAACCATTAACTGTCTCATTAAAAGGTAAACAAACAACCCCGAAGACTACAAATGGGCTTGCATTTCTCTTGTGAGATGCAGGTTCGACTCCCACTTGGTGCAGAGTGAGGCACTGGTGGGCAATGATAGGAGACCCAGGGAAACCTGGGTTGGATCCTTGAGCCAAACAGATTTTACCGGTAATTTCACTGTCGTGCCTACGGGCGGGTGGGTTACCGGGTTTTCCCCGGAATTGGTGGTGGACTCGGGTTGCTCTCGGAGTACTCCGTTTGTCCAGTGGGTGCCCCGAGAGTGCTCGGGATTGAGTTTGTTGGCCGTTAAAAAAAAAGGTAATTTATATAAGTTTACCAATATCTCCTTATAATAATATTTAATACTTATATTAAATGAAACATTTTTATTGGTTAAAATTTCTTTTTTTTTTTCTTACAATTTTTTTCTCATTTAAACCCTCCACTAAACAAAATATATACTAAACAAAGCAAATTTCATTCAAGATTTATAATTAAGTTGAGAGAAATTTGACTTTCATTTTATGTTTGGATGGTAAAAACAGCCCCGAAATTTGACTTTCATTTTATATTCGATTAGATCTTTTTATGATGATCTTTTCCTAACATCTTCAAAATTTTGGAAGGTAAAAACAATAAGGAATATGTGTTGAAAAAAATATTCGATTAGATCTTTTTATAATGATATTTTCCCTAACATCTTCAAAATATTGAACCTTTGACTTTCACATCACAACACCTCTCGTTTTTCAACTTTTTACATGAAACTTTCATATTGTACATACCTAACTACTTAATACCGAAGAGTCCAATGGTTGATTACTAATATTTTCCCCTTTTTAAATTTAACTTCGATAGTAAGGCGATGCATGCAAATTGTGTTTTAACTAGTAACATGACCCGTAGGCCGTAGGCGATGCGTCACAGGCCTGTTGCAAATATCGAGTGGATTAGTCCAAGCGTTATGTGATGCGTAAACCATATGAAAACGTTTGTTTAGACATATCCGATGTAGCTCAATATAACCTATATAAGCGTTGCGGTTGGATAATATAATAAAGTAAATCGAATTTATACCGTACAAAAGAAACGAAACCGAACCCGTGTCGGTTCTTTTATTGGGGTTTCACCTAACCAGTACACCACCTTACGTTTGCATCAAGACTTAGTAGCGTTAAAATGTAAACTAACTCGAATTTATATCGCTGAATTGCAACATATTATATTTGACCCAATTCGTTTTCAACAAAATTTACGTCAAAACATATATCAACTAAAAATGTACATAAAATAAAAATGAAAGCGTATTATATTTGACCCTACTCGTTTCTGAAAAACAAATTACGTCGAAATGTGAATTTATACCATTAATGTCGAAACGTGAATGTATACCTATATGCACACAAAATAAGCATGTGAGAAAACAGTGTTTTTTTAGTCTATGTCAAAAGGTAAACTAATTGAATAAATGCATGAAAACGTATTATATTTGACCTGACATGTTTCCCCAAAAACACGTGAATTTGTACCAATTACGTTAAAACATGAATTTATACCATGTGAAAAAAAATATATTTTTTAAGTTAAAGAATGAAAATACAGATGTTAAACTTGAAACATCAGAAACTCAAGGGATGAAAATAACATTTTATAAAGTTTTTAGAAAGTGGTAGGGTGTAAAGTGTCAATCTACTCAAGGGATGAAAATGACATTTTATAAAGTTTTTAGAAAGTGGTAGGGTGTAAAGTGTCAATCTAAAAGTTTCGCGGCTATTTTCGTCGATGACAAAGGCCGTTGAATTTAGTTTTTAAGATATATAGTAATAGCCGAAACACATAAAAAGCAAGCACCAAAACATATTATATTTGACTCAAATTTTCCAAGCAAAATATACATCGATGTGTAGATAGTCACCACTGACATACATACACACACACACACATATACACACACACACACACACATATATATATATATATTTATAGGGGCTGGTTAACGTACAAATGCGCTTATCGTACATTACGTACGCTACAATCTCAGCCGTCAGATCATCTTCCCGCATTGAAAATCGCATGTGAAATTGAATTACCACATGCGAAATTGTTACCAAAATTATCACATGCGAAATTGAATTACCACATGCGAAATTGTTACAAAAAAACAACCTGCTATTTCATCAAAATTATCACATGCGAAATTGAATTATCACATGCGAAATTGTTACAAAAAAACAACCTTCAATTTCATCAAAATTATCACATGCGAAATTGAATTACCACATGCGAAATTGTTACAAAAAAACACCTGCTATTTCATCAAAATTATCACATGCGAAATTATTACAAAAAAAAAAACATGCGATTTTCATTACGTACGCTACAATCTCAGCCGTCAGATCATCTTCCCGCATTGAAAATCGCATGTGAAATTGAATTACCACATGTGAAATTGTTACCAAAATTATCACATGCGAAATTGAATTACCACATGCGAAATTGTTACAAAAAAACAACCTGCTATTTCATCAAAATTATCACATGCGAAATTGAATTATCACATGCGAAATTGTTACAAAAAAACAACCTTCAATTTCATCAAAATTATCACATGCGAAATTGAATTACCACATGCGAAATTGTTACAAAAAAACACCTGCTATTTCATCAAAATTATCACATGCGAAATTATTACAAAAAAAAACATGCGATTTTCATTGCGGGAAGATGATCTGACGGCTGAGATTGTAGCGTACGTAATGTACGATAAGGGAATTTGTACAGTACCCTTTACCTATATATATATATATATATATATTGTGTGTGAGGTTCAATGAGAGCATTAAAAAAGTGGGTAACCGGGAAACAATATATTTAACATTTAAATATATATTTTAAAAATTCAATTTAAAATGCTAAAAATTATTTTTTTTCAATTTTTATTTTAGAGTTTTTGCATACAAAGATGTGTAGAAGATATTCCAATAAAATTTTTTTTTTAAAAAATATTACCTTTTTTTACAATTTTTAAGAGTTTTGTTTTTTATTTTTTTTAGTTTTTGAATTCTTTTTTCATTAAAAAGGTTTCTATATTTATTTATATGCAAAAGCATCGATTTTTTTTTAAATAGTGTTTAACATATTAAATTGAATTTTTAATATGTTAAATGCATAGTTTCTCAGTTCCCCACTAAATATATATATATATATATATATATATATATATATATATATATATATATATATAAATATAGGGGCTGGTTAACGTACAAATGCGCTTATCGTACATTACGTACGCTACAATCTCAGCCGTCAGATCATCTTCCCGCTTTGAAAAATCGCATGTGAAATTCAATTACCACATGCGAAATTGTTACCAAAATTATCACATGCGAAATTGAATTACCACATGCGAAATTGTTACAAAAAAACAACCTGCTATTTCATCAAAATTATCACATGCGAAATTGAATTAACACATGCGAAATTGTTACCAAAATTATCACATGCGAAATTGAATTAACACATGCGAAATTGTTACAAAAAAAACAACCTTCTATTTCATCAAAATTATCACATGCGAAATTGAATTACCACATGCGAAATTGTTACAAAAAAACACCTGCTATTTCATCAAAATTATCAAAATGCGAAATTATTACAAAAAAAAAAAACATGCGATTTTCATTGCGGGAAGATGATCTGACGGCTGAGATTGTAGCGTACGTAATGTACGATAAGGGAATTTGTACAGTACCCTTTACCTATATATATACATATATATATATATATAGGGGAAGGATGTATAGAAAACCCACTTTAATTTAGAAAACCCGTGAAACTCAAAGCTCCCGATGTTTTTTTTTTTGAAAAAAATTATACATGTTATATACATGTTTTTAAGGGTTTTGGGCAAAAAAAATCAAAAAAGCGCCGAGTAGATATTTAAAAAAAAAATAAACAAGTTTTGGTGTAACACGTGTTACATTCATCTGACATATTTGTAACACGTGTTACACCAAAACTTGTTTATTTTTTTTTAAAATATCTACTTGGCGCTTTTTTGATTTTTTTTTGCCCAAAACCCTTAAAAACATGTATATAACATGTATAAATTTTTTCAAAAAAAAAAAAAAAACATCGGGAGCTTTGAGTTTCCCGGGTTTTCTAAATTAAAGTGGGTTTTCTATAGATACTTACATTATATATATATATAGGTGAATTATAGGGAGAAATCCCTATGCGAGTTGCAAAAACTCTGAAAACTTAATATATGGATATCAAGCTGCGACATGTTACAGTTTTTGGCAGTCAACTTTTCTTAATATGTGTACATTTTTTTTTGTCAGAAGAGGGAGGAGAGAGAATGTATGAATGTGTTACATTTTTTGAACCCCATCTGTTAAACATTTTATGGGTTTTGATAGCAGTTTTTTTCATAATTATTGAATTTCAAGTGTTACAATTTTCAGTATTTTCAGAATTTACAATAGTTTTTAGTTTTGTAGTGCATCTAACAATATGTTACATTTTTTAATAAGGTTTTTTTTTTGGCAACACTTTGGGGCTGTTTGACAACTTTTGAATGATCAAGTGCTGAACGAATAAAAGGTCTGAACCATTAAGTGCTGAATCAGTAAGAGGTCTGAACCATTAAGTGTTGAATCAGTAAGATGTCTGAACCATTAAGAGCCAGTATAATACTTAACCATTCAGAGGCAGATGTCTGATCAATTCAGATTAGAGGTCTTAACCATTTAGACTCGGTATAATGCTTAACCATTCAGAGGCAAATGTCTGAACCATTCAGAGGCAAATGTCTGAACCATTCAGACATTTGCTCGCGAAACAAACAGTCTGAACCATTAAGTGCTGAACCAGTAAGAGGTCTGAACCATTAAGAACCTCATTAAGAGGTAAACAAACAGCCCCTTACAGATATACACACTTTTGTGTACAAATTCTGAAAAATTTTGTATTTGATTTAATCTACACCATAGATTAAATGAATTGATGGTGAATATGAGATTTTCTTGGTTTTCTTAATTAACACATATTTTCATTTTATACTTCCCCTATATGTGTGTGCGTATCATCATCATCATCATCATTATCATACTCAGTAAATCTATCAATAGCAAAACTAAGGTAGGGTCTCAGGAGGGTAAAATGTAAACAGTTTTACCTATACCTCGTAGAAATATATGTGTGTAAATCCCATCAATATATGTGTGTATATGTAAAAAAATCAGGTTTTATACAAATTTTAATAGGTGTTATATCATTGAAGAATCAAAATAAAGAATATGTAATTGTTCAAAATATCCATCAAAAGTTACATCGGCAAAGTAAATAAACTTAGTTTGATTATAAAAGAAAGCCCTTAATCAAACATAACTTAATTAAGCTAATCTATTACAATGTAATTAATCCGGATGTAACGTTAACTTTGATATGTGTAAAAGAGGTTTGCGAGTATTGTACGACACTCAACATGTTAAAAGTTGCTCAACATGTTAAAAGTTGCTTAACATTTTAAAATATTTTGTTAAAAGTTGTTCAACATTTTAAAATATTTCGTAGTTTAGCAGATTAGTACGTAACTTACTAATGATTCATTTTAGAGTAAACTGCCATTTTGGTCCCTGTGGTTTTGGCACTTTTGTCATTCTAGTCCAAATCTCAAACTTTTTAAATCTGCGTCCCTGTGGTTTCACTTTTATTGCCATTTTAGTCCAAAATCCAAAAACCCCTTATTTTGACTGTTGAAAGCTGATTGTTTTGTCCTTTTGTTCAGGGGCATTTTGGTCATTTTAATTTTATTATAACATATTAATATCTAAAACACATGGTAGACCATCATCTTCTTCAAAGTTCAAATCCTAACCCTCCCAAACCACAAACCCTACCTTTCATAAAACGGATCTTCCCCAAACAACCACCAATCATCACCTCATCATTAACAACAACCATTTCACTCAATGGCCGATCAATCCAGACCAGTCACCGGCTACCCCGCCACCACCACCACCGGCCACCCAACCACTGGTGTCATCATCTTCATCATCGACATCATCCTCATCACCGGCGTCATCATCTTCATCATGTGGCTCGTTCTCCGTCCCCAAATCCCCCAATTTCGCGTCGAAACCCTAACCCTAACTAACTTCAACGTTTCTTCACAAATTCCCCAAATCAAACAAGGATGGCTAAAACAAACCTAAACACATAGTTCACCCACCGCTCGTCGTTCCTCCGCCGGATGCCACCGCCTCTCTCTCTCTCTCTCTTTCATCTCTCTCTCATCTGCAGATGACCGCCATCACCGCCACCGCCTACCTTGCCCAAACCCTAGGACGAGTTTAGAGAGAGAAAGAGAGGGTAAAAGCTTGGGTTTTAGGTTTTAGTGAGAGAAAGAAGGGGGAGAGACAGACATGGGTGGTGGTGTAGTGGTGGTGCGGTGGGGATGGTGGTGGTGCAGTGGGGGTTGAGAAGAGGTGGAGGTTGTCTTTCTGGTGGGGCGGTGGCGGGTGGAGGAGTGATGGCGGGTTTGGGTTTGGGAGGGTTTGGGTTTGAAGTAGATGATGGTCTGTTAGAGGTGGGTGAACTATGTGTGAAGAAGATGATGGTCTGTCAGATGGTCTCCTTTTGTTTAATTCAGTTAATATGTTATATTAAAATCAAATGACCAAAATGCCCCTGAACAAAAGGACAAAGCATTCAGCTTTCAACATTCAAAATAAGGGGTTTTTGGATTTTGGACTAAAATGGCAATAAAAGTGAAACCACAGGGACCCAGATTTAAAAAGTTTGAGATTTGGACTAAAATGGCAAAAGTGCCCAAACCATAGGGACCAAAATGGCAGTTTACTCTTCATTTTATATGCATATCATTTCGTAAATGCTTATTTATTTTAGAAAGAGTAAATTGTCATTTTAGTCCCTGAGTTTTTTGTAAATTGCTATTTTAGTCCAAATAGATTTTTTTCTCCTCTGGGTCTCTGACTTTTCTTTTTTCTTGCAATTTTGATCACATTGCCTAACTTAGTTTAAAAACAAGGTTATAATCAGGGGTATTTTTGGACATTGTCATTTTGATTACATTGCCTAACTTAGTCCATTAAATTATTATGAGGTTTATAAATTATGTTGTAAACTACCACTGGTTATCACTACACAACAGTTATGCCAAAAATACTTCTGGTTATAACCAGATTTTTAGACTGAGTTAGGCAATGTGATCAAAATGACCTGAAAATGAAAAAGTCAGGGACTCAGAAGAGAAAAAAAAACTATGTGGACTAAAATGTCAATTTACTCTTTTAGAATTTAGTTTTCACTTAATGTGATACTTGAGTTGTACAAAATGATGATGTAAATGTTAAGTAATTAAAGGACTATAGTGGACACTAACATCTCTATAATTTTTTATTTTTGATATTTCCATAGCTAGTTTAAGTGAGTTAAGCTACTCTGAACTCAACTTGTTATATTATTTTTCGGTAAATGCTATAAAACACCAACATACTTTTCATTTTTTCTCAGAAAAGTCCTTTCAATTTTTTTTGCACATTAAAACCAACATACTTTCTTTTTTGTCTAATAAAAGTCCCTAAACAACTTTTTGCATACAAAAGTCCTTTAGAATGTTAAATCTAAACAAAATTGTGAATATTTTTATTTTTACCTATTAATATCACGTTAGAAAAGAATTGAGAGGAATTAATATTTTAAATTGAATATATGGCGAACCAAAGCATGTTCAATGTTTGCCTTTTCTTTTCCATTTTGAATTTGAATTTAATAAATTGATAACAACAAATATTATTAGAAAAATATAATAAAATTCACGAGCGTGGATGACATAACTCAATATAAAATAAAATAACAAACATATAAAATGGTATGTATAAATTTAAAAGCGTTAAAAATATATCATAATTTGTCAAATAATGTTTTCTTGATTTCATCCGATTATAATTAAGAGATTTTTTTTGTTAAGTTTAACATTTTAAGGGACTTGTATGATACAAGAGTAGAAAATATGTTGTATGTTATTTATTAAAAATGGCTAGGGGAATTTTATGAGACAAAAAAGAAAGTATATTGGTTTTTTATGTGTAAAAAAGTGGAGGGACTTTTATAAAACTAAGAGTAAATTACAAAGTTCGTCCTTTATGTATGTCATATATTACAAAGTATGTCCTTTATCTTTAATAAGCTCAGAAAACATAGTCAATGTTTGTAAACCCTTACAAGTTATGTCCTTTAGTCATAACACAATTAGTTTTCATGGTTAAAGTTGACTAAGTCAACCCCACATAAGGGTATTTTAGTCATTTTATCCTAAATATTATAATAAATAATCATAAAACCAATAAATAAAACAATTTTAGAATACAACCCTGTCATTTTATACATACAGAACTTTGTTTATATATAGTTATGTAGTTATATATATAAAAACACACATATATTCTCTCTACCTGTACACTCTTTCTCACCACCACAACCATCCGACCACTACCCACCTGCCGCCGCCACCACCTCCCACCACCCATTCTAACTTCACACCTCTCTCTCTCTCATCAACTCAGAACAAATCCAAACGAACTCATGGCATAATCATTTTGATTGCAGTCACTCAATAACTATTTCAATGAACAATTTACAATTTTTTGGGTAACCCTGCAAAGACTCCGAGTCCCACTCGACAGGCTCGCCACAATGTCCACCCGTAGCCGTTACTTCATGGCTCGAGTCAGCCTTCGCTTTAAGCCTGTAGCGTTCAGCTCTAGAACCAATCACCTGACCGGCTGACCCAAAACAAAAGCTGCAATAGTAAAAGCCATGGCGGATTTGGGAATCAAAACCGACTTTTGCAGGCAGTGGTTGTAACCACTCTTCACCCAATCAACTACTAGAGCCCAAAATGGCTTCAACAGTAATACTCCACCTCAAAGTCTGCAACCCCAATCGGACTCCAATCGGAGCCGTCGCAACAGAACCCCAACCTCCGAACACCCCCGTCGCAACAGAACCCCCATTCATTCGTCGTCTACAACCCTATCCACCTTCACTTTCAGATCTCAGATTCCTAGATATGTTCGTCTCTTGGTTGGGGCTCGATTTTAGTGGGGTGGGTGGTTGCGATGGTGGTTGAGGCTCGATTGCAGGTGGTTCAGAACCACAACCGCGACGGTGGAGGTCGTGATGGTGTTAGTTAAATAAGAGGTGGATGGTAGTAGGGTGGGTGGTGGTGGTTCTAGAGGGAGAAAGTGTGCGTGAAGAGAGAAGAGAGAGGAGACAGATCGGTGGTGGTGGCAGATCGGTGGTGGTGGTGGTCGGGGGGGGGGGGGTAGGTTGTGAAGGCAGGATAGTTAGAGAGAGAAGGAGAAGAGGGGTCTCTGTATATATTTATAAATACATATACATGTATAATTTTAAAATTGTTTTATTTATTGGCTTTTATGATTACTTATTTTAGCATTTAGGATAAAATGACTAAAATACCCTTATGTGGGGTTGACTTAGTCAACTTTAACCATGAAAACTAATTGTGTTATGACTAAAGGACATAACTTGTAAGGGTTTACAAACATTGAGTATGTTTTCTGAGCTTATTAAAGATAAAGGACATACTTTGTAATATATGACATACATAAAGGACGAACTTTGTAATTTACTCTAAAACTAAAATAAAAGTATATTGGTTTTTTAAGTGAAAAAAAAGTGAAAGGACTTTTATAAGAAAAAACAAAAAGTATGTTGGTTTTTTATTACATTTCCCATTATTTTAATTACAAGCTCAAGCAGAGCTTTAAAATGAAGATAAAAATTATTTTTTATTTGTTGCCCGTTTAACATCAAGAAATAAATAAGTAAAAGGTACGCTTTGTGTCCTAATTTAACCCATGTGATTCATTTTTTACTGTGAATCATTTTTACGGCATATAGAAACTATAAATATAGTAATCATTGTGTATATGTTGTCTTCCAAATTAAGGTAGAATTAGCTTAAGAATTAAGATTATCAGATAGATAAATATTAAATAACGAGAGAAGGGCATCTACGTAGAGAAAGTTTGGATATTAAAGGAACAGCTAGAAAACATACCTTACTTTTTGCACCACCAATACGCTTTAGATTTTTTAGGCCCCTGAGACGGAGAGAATGAAGATGAGGGAATAAACTAGTGGTAGTAGATGTAGCCATTTCTTCATCTTTGTCATCTCTCTTTGAAACAACTTCTTCCAATCCACGACAGTCATTTATGTCGATTGTCTTTAGGTTGGAAAGAAGTTTCACCATTAGAGGTGAAAACAAATACTTAATCTTGTTGCAATTGCGCATGTATATGGTTGTGAGGCTGTGGAATGAGGATTGTTTATGTAGAATTGAGAATTTATTCCAATTGTCGCACTTCCACACATGAGTCAGCCTCTCCATTTGGATTAAACTTAAATCCTTGAGGTATGGAAATAGTAATATTTGTTGTTCAGTATCCTCCTGAGGTGTTTCCGGTCCTCCATTGCGCATCTCAAATACCACATTCACTCTATCGATACCCCGCAAACTAAGGTAAGAAAGTTGATGTTGGAAAGTGGGTATGAGATAGGATGGGAATACAACATTAAAACCATTTTCAACGACTTCTTGTATCTCCTCGTTGGATGTAACATGAAACTGCATATATATCACAACAGTCGTAATTACTTACTGATTTCCGGTAACTATAGTTGAACCGTGTTACTATTTTTATCATATAGATGTGTAACTGGATATTAATTCACCCATAATGTGTGGGGGCATCACAAAATTATTAAATTCGAAATACCTTATATATTTGGGCCCTATTTGTAATTTTTTTTGGCCCAACAAGATAAAAAATTTGGGCCCTATTTGTAATTCTTTTTGGCCCAGCAGCGCCCCTCAATTCATTAATTGGGTTTTGTTTATTCAATTGAGACTGAGTTACTTTTATTACACTTTTACAAGTTGGACTTCTCAAAAGAATTTAGGCATTCATACCCTTTATGAACTTCTTTGGCAAACTGGACCGTCTCCGTAAATCATAATTTTTTTTGGCCTATTCAAGATAAAAAAATTGGCCCCTATTTGAATTTTTTTGGCCCAACATCGCCCCTCAATTAATTAATTGAGGGGCACAAATCCAAAAGTGTTAATATGTTATGGCCCTTTTACCCTTTTTTGTTCTTAAACCCAAGCCCTACAAGAGGGGTTTTTTTTTCTTTCTTTTTTTTAACATACAATATTTTTAAATATATATATACAAAAAAATAATTTTTTCCGCGCCCTATATCAATTTGGGCCCTGAGCGGTCGCCTACCTGGCACTTGCTCGGGGCCAGCCTTGATTGATGAAAAGAAAAAAAAAACATACCTCTTGCTCTTTGTTTCTCCCACTTTCTCCGCACTCATATATGATGTCTTCAACTGCTCTCATATCAAACTTGTTGTTTGGTATAAATACATTTCTAAACATCTTACATTCTTCGATCTCTATGCTTTCAACAGCTTGAATGCTACTGATGAGGATACTACTACTATTACTTGAGTTATATTCACCACATTTTATGCTCCACACCCCTCTTACCTTCTCTGAACGTGTCACTTTAATTGTTCTCAAACTGCTGTTACAAACTTCCTCAACTTCACCTACACATCCCAAGTCAATGCTGAATATCACTTCAATGGAACCACATCCATCAACTTCAAGCTTTTCTAAATGTTTTAGTAGTCTCATAGGATTGGTTGGAAATATCTGCTTCAAATTCTTCATAGATTTAATCTTCAGTTTCTTCAACTCTGAAATTTTAACCTGCAAAAGTAGTTCCAACCAAACAATATACATCAAATTAGTTAAAATATTTGTAACAAAACATATATAGCTACTAAATTACAAGTTTCAAATTCATTGTGTATTATGTGTAATTAATTACCTGGCTATTCAAGAATGTAGAAATATTGTCCTTGTAAGAATAAATGCTAGTGAAGTTAGGAAGCCCATCAACTTCTAATTCAACGAGCTGAGGTAGGTCAACTGCATGGTCAATGAGGAACATACATACCAGCTTCGGTAGGTTTTCCAAAGACAAAAACTTTAGCAGTTCAAATTTAATCAGCTCACTTTCACTATTTATCTCGCTTCCATCGCCATGTACCAGCGCTTCCAAAACAGAACATGATGAAACTTTGAGGCGCTCAAGTTTCCTCAACCCACTTGCCACATAAACTGGGAATAGGTATTTCAATTTTGGACAATCAGAAATCACAAGGTCTTTTAAATATGAAAAAGAGTGTTGATTATAAAGATGGTGTGAAACATCTTCAAGACGACTCATATCCTCCACTTGTAAATGAAGTTTCTCTGTTTTCTTAAATAACTCACTAATTTTAAAATCAAGAAGGTGGTTGCAACTAGTGACAAGCTTCAATGTATTTTCAAACGAATGTATTTTGTTGGCCTCTTGTACTTCCAATACACAACCAATCGATATCTTGAACCTATCAAGTTTTTTAAAGGACACATTCTTCATCCAAGTCTTCTTCTCGACAAACTCGACCTCTAATGCACAAAGTTGGCTTGATAGCATCTTCAGTTCTTCAAAATTGGCCTCCGTGAACCTGACTACTTTCTCGAAACGAACTCTCATATAAAGCTCTTCAAGATTTTGTAAATTTTTAAAGGCACCATCATCAATATGAAGGTCAACACATCCCGTTAAATCTAGTAATTTTAGCTTTCTCAAATTCCCTATTGCAGATGGTAACTTGTGAATGCTACAACGAACGAAGCTGAGCACTTCCAAATTCACAAGATCTCCAACAAAATCATAGTCAAACATCAACTGGCATTCATGGAGAAGAAGTACTCTAAGGTGGGTAGAACAATGAAATGATCTTGGAAGCAATGGATATTGCATTTTGTAATATGCTATGACTTCCAGATTTTCAAAATTTTCATAAAAATCTTTCGGAAAGTTGAGCAACAAATCTCCATGCATTAGTTGTAATAGAGAGAGATTAACATACTTAAAGTCTCTCGGAAATTCAGACATACCTCTGCATGTTAATGAAATTTTGCTGCAAGACTTGCTCAATTCATCTCTACCCCACTTGGACATATCACTATGGTTAATAATCCAGGTAGGATCACCTTTGGAAACTCTAGCTAATACAAAAGCAAGAACCAGATCATGCATTTTGACACACCCAGGGTGATCACTATTGATCAACAAGTTTGCGTTTATGAGATTGCGCACACATGTATATGTTCGATCTCTAGCCTCACTTAAAGTGGAAACATTTCTTAACAATTTTAGACCCCATGCGTATCTTGTGAGATGTTCTATTGGAATATTATAGTCTTCCGGAAACAAGCCACAATGCATAAAAATCTCTTTATCCTCATCATACTTTATATGCTCGTAGCTTATTTTGATAATTTCTTGCACATTAGTATCAAGATCATTATTCCTCAAACGGTTAAGTGTAGTTCTCCATACGAAATTTTCTTGATACTTAAGAGTCGTGCCAATGAGTTTGATGGCGAGTGGTAAACGACCACATTTCTTGACAATATCACATCCTATTTGATATAGATCCTGATCATCTTCCTTTGAACGCCCTGTAATTTGAGAAAATAAACCTTGTGCTTCCGCCTCCTCCAAGACATCGACACTAACTAACCGAAGAACCAAATCAACACCAGCTGCAATTTGAGTGCAAATATTAGAATCCCTTGAAGTGAGCAACAACTTCACACCATTAGGTAAAGGACCTGTTAATCCAATATCTTTTAGTTCAACCTTCTCCCATACATCATCCAATATCACTAGAATCTTTGTTTTTCCGTCTTCTAATATTTTCTTGAATCTTCTACATAGATGTTCTGCCCTTGCAGCTTTGGTAGCTTCAGGTAGAACTTCACCGGTGCATAGTGCTATATCATTTTGAATAGAAAGCATGTTGGGATTGTTTCCAATAACCACCTTCACAATCCAATCAAACATCTTCTTGTCATGTGCAACCTTTTTGAGTTGTTCCATCATGGTTGTTTTGCCGACACCACCCATTCCACACAAGGCTATTACTTGACTAGTTTTGTCGTCTTGTTGAAGGAACCTCAATGCATCCTTAAATGCCTTATCTCTAGATTTGAAGTCACTTTGAGTAATTTCACCTGATGCTGATGGTGCAGACCATGAAACCGATTCCGAATTGACTCTTCCAGTAGGTATATTAGCATCTCTCCAATAAATTTCTTCGCTAATAAGACGTTCAATCTCCTTGATAGTATTGAAGGCATTTCTTCCTAATCGATACCTCATTTTGATGTTTAAACACCCAATGACATTGCTTGAAATGCTTTGAACTTCTTTCTTGACATTTTCAACATCCCCCAACCAACCCTCTACACGAGCAGGTGTCTCTTTATTATTTATAATGTTAGCCTGCTTGTGCGTTTCTACATCAACTCTTTTACCCTCTAAGACCGTCATTTTATTTGACATGTCCCTAACATATTTGCTGGAGGAAGTGACATATCCTAGTTGTTTCGTGATGTGTGTAGTCAAAATATTCACAACCGGACCAACAATTTGAGATGTCTGCTCCATTTTTGTGAGACCTACAAATCACATAAACATATAAAAAATAGTTTACCTAAGTGTGGTTTAAACTTCAAAGTAAAAAAAAATATATATATATATATATATATATACATACACCAATACACATGATGTCTTTGTTTCATTAAAAATAGACTAAAGTTGGTGTTAAATCGGACTAGTGTTACGTAAATGTGTAACTTTTCAAAATTAAAACCCAAACTTCTTATTTCTGATAATAAACTAGAGGATCCATTTATGTTTCAACTCTTAAAAGTTAAAAGTAATTAAGGACTATTTTTGAAGGGAAATACTAAAAACTGAATGGAAGGAGAAGACTATAATTAGTTTTAATATTTGTTGGTAATCAAAAGACAACTGAATGAACAAACAAGATGATTGAACAAGCTTGAATTTTGATTTCTAATAATAATTGTCGATTCTTGATTGCAATATATACAATGTATCAATACATGTATATAGAAACCTATGAAACGGTGCCTCCGATCCATACGAGATATTGGCAAACAACCTTCAAAATCTAATATACATATTACATACTGAACTATAACATCTGGCATCTCATCGAATATATATATTACATACTGACCTATAACACCTGGCATCTCATATCACCAATATTTTCTGCTTTGCCTATGAAGAGCTAATGGATTTGTTTTTGGTTGCCCAAGTGGACACTTACCATGAGGTCACCCATCCTAACACTTCTCCCACCTAACCACGCTTCACTGTGGAGTTCTCTCATCTAGTAGCATTAAGCCCAAATGTTGGTGATTTAGGAGGCCTGACAATCCTTATGAACCTAACGTATCTCGTAGTCATGGCCTGTGGGATTTTCCTAGGGTGTTACAATCACCCTCCCTTTTGGACTCAACATCCTCAATGAGGTCTGCCCCACTATCCTAAGCAGGGATGGGTGATTTTCCTAAGGTGTCCTCATGAAACCCCCCTCCTCCCGAGGACTCAACAGTCATCGATAAGGATCCCCATCATCTCGAACAACACAGATTCTGGTACCATTTGTAACATCCAATCTCTCGTACCACCAATTAATGTTGTCTGCTTTGCACATAAAGAGCTCACTGATTTGTTTTTGGTTTTCCAAGTGGAGACTTCCAGGAGGTCACTCACCCTGATACTACTTCCACCGAGCACATTTAACTGTAAGTTTTTCTCTTATCCACTAGCATTAAGACCAAAACGCGTTGGTGATTTAAGAGGCAGGGCATTCCTTATGAACCCAACATCTCTCCTGGCCACGATTGATGTGGGATTTGCCTAATGTGTTACATAACCCTTTGACTTTCTATATATACATTTAGACACATTAACCTAGGTTAAAACAGTGACACACTTACCCTTATTACTATAATAAAAAAAAAGCTTCGTTTACTTTCAACACTCCCCCTTAAACTAAACTTAGCTTAAGAAGGTCTTCAACTTTTCCTCAAGATCCAGTAGGCCATCATAGTAGTATTGGTTCATCATCCTTGTGTGTGATCAGGTTAGACTCCTCATCTTTCACTATGTTTGGAAATTCATTCATGTAATGTTCAAGTTATTGACACTTATGACACCTTATGTTAGGGATGAGCTTGGTACCATACCGGTACCGAAAGTACCTATCACAAAAATTGTCAAAAGTGGCAGTGGGTGCCGGTACTGAAAGTGCTTAATACGGTATGACGAAGGTAAAAAGTGGGTAAACACCCTACCATACTGAATCGAAAGTACTTGATAGAATTGAGAGTCCTTGCCCTCTTCTCAATAACATCACAATATATAAGAATACAAGAGTATCTCCTATTTTTAGGGAAAGATATATATCCATTTATAACATATCCACATTCCTATTTTATCTTATCTATTACACCCCCGCAGTCGAAGCGAGAGGAGGCTGAATGCTTAGACTGGAACGGAAATCGTCAAATAAAACCTTGGGTAATCCTTTTGTGAATATATCTGCAACCTGAGATCAGGCTGGAACATGAAGGACTCGAATTGCACCGCGTTGGACAAGTTCACGCACAAAATGGATATCCAACTCTATGTGTTTTGTATGTTGATGTTGGACAGGATTACCCGATAAGTAGATAGCGCTAATATTGTCACAATAGACCAAACTTGCATTAGTAACAGGCTTATGAAGCTCCAGTAATAGATTTCTAAGCCAGCACTGTTCAGCCACCACATTGGCCACACCGCGATATTCAGCTTCCGCACTCAATCTAGAGATAACCGCTTGTCGTTTCGAGGACCAGGATAGGAGGTTCGGACCCATGTAGACACAATAACCCGAGGTAGATCGCCGTGTGTCAGGGCAGCCAGCCTAGTTAGCGTCAGTGTAAGCCCGTAATGAAGAATCAGAGGAGGACCCAAGTGTTAGACCGTATGACGAAGTACCCTGCAAGTATCTGATGATGCGTTTTAACGCATTCCAATGATCAATACGCGACGAGTGCATGTGTATACAAATTTGTTGAACCGCGTAGCAAATGTCACGTCTAGTAAATGTAAAATATTGTAGGGTTCCAGCCAGACTACGATAAAGAGTCGGGTAATGAAACGCGTGGCTGGATGTGGCACTTAGCTTCGGTTTTGATTCAACAGGGGTCGCTTTGGGTTTACATGTGGACATGTCGGCTTGCTTAATAATATCCTTAGTATAAACATGTTGTGATAGAAACAATTTGCCAATGTGTCTCGTAACTTGGACCCCCAAAAAATGGCTAAGAGGTCCAAGATCTTTCATAGCAAATTCTGCAGCAAGACGGGACATGAGATGCACTCGGAGTTGATCAGTAGATGTGGTTAGGATGATATCATCAACGTAGATAAGCAGGCATGCAGTGACCTAATTGTGGTGATATGTGAACAGAGAATTATCACACTTACTTTGCTGAAAACCCAAAGTACAAAATCAGTGAAACGTTGATACCACGCCTGAGGTGCCTGTTTGAAACCATAAAGGGATTTATTTAGCAAACATACATTATCTAGATACTAGCAATGTCGGAATCCCATTGGTTGGTACATATAAACTGCCTTATTCAGGTTACCATGGAGGAAGGCATTAGTAACGTCCAACTGATGAATCGGCCAATTTTGAGACAACGCAAGTGACAATACAGTGCGAATAATAGTGGGTTTAACCATAGGACTGAATGTCTCACCACAGTCTACCCTAATCTGTTGATTACTCCCATCGCACACCAATCGAGCCTTATAACGTTCCAACATACCATCTGAACGAAACTTGTAACGAAACAACCACAAACTGCGAAGGAAATTCATATGAGGTTGTCTAGAGACCAACTCCCACGTCTTATTTTTAATAAGAGCATGAAATTCGGTGGCCATGGCATTATGCCACTTCGTATTGGACAAGGCATCCTTTGGGTTTTTAGTGATGGGAACGACAACGAAGGAGTAAAGATTAAGGATTCGTTTCAGCTTAGAAATACCATACATAGCACCCGTAAGGGGGGGGGGGTAGGGGGTGGGGTGGGGAAGGGGGGTCTGGTAGGTGCTGTCAGACTCGGGGATGATTGTGTGGGCTGGGTAGCGGACGTGATCGGTGTAAAGTTGAGCGCCGGGGGGGGGGGGGGGGGCATTTGTTGTTGGGCTGGGCGAGTGCGTCTGGAATATGTGCGAATTGGTGGAGAGGCTGGTACAGTAGGGTGAGTGGGCCGGTTCGGTGTAGAAGGTTGGGCCGTGGATGTTTGGGCTTGAGGAGATTGGGTTTGTTGGGGTGGGGGAGATGTGAAGAAGATGGAATTCAAGTAGGTGTGAAGGAAATCATATGAATGTATAGGAGGTTTGGGGTGATTTGCAAAAAGGGAAGACAGTTTCATCAAAAAGTACATGTCGACTAATGATAATTTTGTGGGTAGAGAGATCAAGAGATTTGTAACTTCGGTGATTAGGGGGATAACCGAGGAAGACACATGGCATAGAGCGATGGGCAAGTTTATGTATAGTAGTGTGTGGAATAGGTGGAAAACAGAGACACCCAAACACTCGCAAGTGAGTGTAAGATGGGATGCAGTAATAGAGGCATTGGGTAGGTGTTCGACTTTTGAGGATTTTGCTGGGTAGAATGTTTAGAAGATAAGTAGCAACTTCTAGGGTGTGATGCCAATAAGTGTTTGGTAATTGGTAGAGATGAATGCGCTAAGAGTGTTCGAATGATATTGTTAATGGACCTTATTTTGTGTTCAACTTTGCCATTTTGAGACGAGGTGTGGGGGCAAGAGAATCAAAAATGCATCCCGTTTTGTTGGCAGAATTATCCTATATATTAAAAAACCAAGTTTATGAATAGTATTAGGGGCAGTTTTGTAATTTCATTGTACAGTTCTTGCATCATATTCATCCACGTACACCCCATCCTCACTTCTTCATCCTCTATCCTCTGCACCCAATTCTCATCTAAGAAACCCTAATCCTCACCAACTCACCATTTTCTTCATTTCTCTCTTACAAGAAGACCCAAATACCCACACCACAAAACCACTCCCTCCCTCTCTCTCGAATCCGGAGACAGAGGACTTCTTCTCCGAACAACAGCCTGCGACCTCCGATTTCCTCCACCACGGCAACCATCTTCCACCCATCGGCCGACCACCAATCGACCACCGAGAATCACCACCTTCTTCACCCCCGACCTTTTCCGATCACAGCCGACACCCATCATCACCAGTCACCGCCGACCTGTTACCTCACTGGTGCCACCCTCGCCGCTGTACCCACCACCATTCATCACCGGCGAACGACGAACACCTACCATCTCCGATTACTCATCGGAGAACGCCATTAACGGTCGGCGAACGGTCATCGACCACCACCGTCACAATTGTCGACCTTCGAGCAACGACCAAACCTTTTAAAAATTCATAATTCCTCTGTTTTCAGTTTGAAAGGAATCCAGGTATGAAAGCTCAGTCTCTCTTTATTTTTATGAATATTCATTATATATCTTGAAATTGTGGAAATTATTTGGTGGGGTTAAGTGGTTATTGAAGTTGGTTAGTGAAGAGATTTTGTGTGAATACAGAGATAGGTCAGGCATATCGATTTAGGTTGGGTTTAGTCCAAACTATGTTAACATTTGGGGTGATGTTATTTTGTTGAACAGGGGTAGTCAGATGCAATTGCGAGAAAGTTTGATTTTGAATCGAGTAGTTGAAAACATGAATTTAATTTGATATTGGGCTGAAATTGTGATTAAAAAAAATGTGGGAGGTGTTTGAATGATCAGGATAGATTTGGATTAGTCGAATATAGAAGGTAGGAAGATGTAGTGCTTGAACGGATAAGTGTGAAGAACAAGTTAAGATCACTGTAGCACTGCTACAGTGCTACAGTAAGGCCATTTGTGTAAATAGCAATTCCCCCTTTCACGTTCGTCTAAAAACTTGGTTACTAGAGGATAAAGTTTTTCCATAATCAAGCTACGAACTAATTCGAAACTGTGAGTTATTTTGAAAATATGGGAATGCAGTCATAGGTGGCGTCTAATGGACAACTCTATCCTGTATTATATTAATGACTGATAATCATATTTTATAATATGTTGTACAGGTTTGGTTATGAAGTGAAAACCGCTTGGAATTAATGATTGTTTTTGTTTGAACTGTGTTGCTCAGCTGAATATGGTTGCAAAATGTGTAGGTTGCTTACGGATCAAAATGACAACTTTAGTATCGGACAAATTATTCGATTCAAACTCATGGTTTTGAAGGAGCAATTTCGCAATGAAAAGGCAAGGAGATATCTTAATAATATGCGGAAAAAGCAGCCCGTTCCTTTCACACAAAAATTTTGTAATGTAGACCCGCTGGCTCTTAAACTATTGGAACGCCTACTTGCATTTGATCCCAAAGACCGTCCATCAGCTGAAGAGGTATGCTACCAAATGCATTGACTCTTTGACTGTTTTTAAATTATTGATATGTTAACAGAAAGTAGAGTCGGGTCGGGTCGGGTCGGGTCGGGTGATTTGTTGAAACAGGTCATTTTAGGTATGGGTCAACAATATTATAAAGAAGTAGAGTCGGGTTACAAAAAACAATATTATAACAGTAGTAATCTAAACCTTTGTATAAAAATGATGTAGGAGGTATGCATTAAATCGACTTGGGCAATTTTCAACCGTTTTGACCCATTCCAATTTCAGCTATCTTTGTTATGTGGCCTGAGATAAAACACAGCCAAAACCGACCCGTCTAGAAAGAAGTATGAATGTATGATCGATTTGGAATCTTTTTTTTTTTTTTGATATAATGCGCTTTCTGTTGTAGTCACTAGCCGATCCTTACTTTAATGGCTTGTCAAATGTGGACCGAGAACCATCCACTCAGCCCATATCAAAACTTGATTTCGAGTTTGAGAGGAGGAAACTGGGAAAAGATGATGTTAGAGAGTTAATTTATCGAGAGGTTTGGTTATCAATAAATATTTATTATTATTATTATTATCATGTTTATGTTAACATTAATATTTGTCATATACATAACCAGATCTTGGAGTATCATCCTCAGATGCTACAAGAGTATCTACACGGTGGTGAACAAACTAGCTTCTTGTACCCGAGGTCAAACACTTCCTTAAATCTATCGAAAAAAGATGTTGTATAACATTTTTTTGTGGAATTTAGTTGATATAATTGTTACCAAATTATTTTGTTGTTGTTTATTCCAGTGGGGTCGATCGGTTTAAGAGGCAATTTGCACATCTTGAAGAGGCTATGGGTAAAGGTGGAGGTGGAGGTAGTGATACCACTCCACTGCTAAGGCAGCATGCCTCACTTCCAAGGCAAGTTACCCAACTCCTAATTGTTTGGATGTGTGATTAAACTGACTAATCATGCTAGATCATATAGAGTGTTTGGATACAAGTGATTCTGATTTTGATTATCTAATTGTTTAGGGTCAAAATAATCATATTTTGAGAAACAAGTATGAACTTGCTATATGAAAATTGTTTAGGGTCAAACTAATCAGATAATGATTTTCATTCTTCAACCGAATCTTGGATAACTTGGAGGGTAGAAACTGTGGAAGCCCTTTTAGAATTAATGGGCCATTTGAAGTACTAAACAAATTCAATATGTATGCACTTTTGTGAAACGTAGCAACTTTAGAAATCTTTGGGAGTTTTTTTATGGATTGAGTATCTCCAACAAGAAAAAAAAAACCGCTTTGAAACTAAAGTTGCCATTTCTTCTATTGGTTATTAGGATCAATGTCCATTCATAGTAACAAAACCTATAAATGAAGCATGATAAAGATTTTAGCACAAACATTAAACCTAGAAACCAAACATGTGACGCAAGAAATCCAAAAGAAAAAAACGTTTTAATGCTTTATAATCATATATGCTAACCACAATGTAAATCGCGCAACGCGCGTCGGGCAATGACCCTAGTTGTTGGAATATTGCGTTTGCATATTCCCTATCATTATCACACTGAAATTGCTTGATTTTTCATTCAAATTGTGTGTTAATGAATTTTGCAAAGGACGTAAATGTGGAGTGTACTTGTGATTTATTTGACAATGGAAACATCCATAAGAAATTAGTAAAGTCATCGAGAAAGAGTATATAATAACGGTGACCGCCCGTACTTAAGACATGGGAGGTCCATAGGTCATTGTGAATAATATCAAAAGGCAAAGAATTGGAATTAACAAAATCAACAAAAGTAAGTCTAATATGGTTACCAAACACGCAAGATTGACAAAATTTAGGTTTTAAGCTACTACAATCAATAATTTTAAAATTTTTAATAGACTGTAATAAAGCAGAGCCAGGGTGGCCGAGGCGCTGGTGCCAAGTGTCTTGAGAAATAGCAGTGACAGCGGTAGGAGAGGAGAACTTGAAAACTTGTGTAGGATCAAAAGTGTAGAGATCCCCTCAGCTATTGTGGTAGGATTCCAACAGAGCCCAATAAACACAATTCGACCCTTAACTCAATTGCAGCCCATACCTAGTCAAGGGCCCAGTCAAGAAAGAAGTTAATAACAATTAGGGCTGGTGGGTAAATGCGTAGCTGAAGTTTAGGAGCAGTTATCTCTATTTATGTTTATTTATATCTCTTGTTCTAGTTTGGAGAATTGTCAATGTTTATGTTATCTAAATTGGGTTATCAATACCTTTGTTCTTGGAGATTAACCCATCTCGAATCGGGTCTTTTATCTTATACTATTTAAGTTTCCAGCAGTTAAATCTATCAGTTACGTTTGTTAGATTTCTGGGTTCTATCATTTGGTTCCATTGCCGGGAAAGTCGAATGGCGCTTACAACCCAGAATTTGGTTATCTCTGCCCAGTTATCAGCCATTGCGGCACGATTAGACGCCATCTTAGCAACCATGAAGGATGATGTTGCAGCAATCAAGACTCAAATGATCAGAGATGACAGTTACTGTGAAGAATCAAATGAGGATCGGAAGAACACGGTGGTGGAGAACAGTTTAATGGCCAACAAAAGAGATGAGATGGTCAACTCTGATAACAGGAAAGGTCACCATCAGATTTTGGAAATTAAAGCTGATAAACCTTATTTACCAGCCATACCTAAGCCATTGCAACCCACCCCTAAAATCCCTCCCGCATATCTGATTTTGATAAGCACATGCGATTCCTAACATGCAAACTGTTGGAGTCGGGAGGAGGATAAAGGAATACCAACTGTGAACAACCACCTATTATTGAAGGGGGCACACATGATAAGGAGGAAATCGCTGAAATCAAATGTGCTATCAAACGGTCATCTAGGTGGTGTTCAGATGCAAAAGACAAGAAAATTGCAAGGCCATCACAATCCATTTTAGCTTATGGATGGGTATATGAAGCAGGACAGCCTACAATGGAATGGTTGATTGCTTGGCACAACAGTCAACAATTATTGGAATGTCGACTTGAGGACAAGTCTGTTTTCCGGCAGGCTGTATTGGTAGGATTCCAACAGAGCCCAATAAACACAATTCGACTCTTAACTCAATTGCAGCCCATACCTAGTCAAGGGCCCAGTCAAGAAAGCAGTTAATAACAATTAGGGCTGGTGGGTAAATGCGTAGCTGAAGTTTAGGAGCAGTTATCTCTATTTATGTTTATTTATATCTCTTGTTCTAGTTTGGAGAATTGTCAATGTTTATGTTATCTAAATTGGGGTATCAATACCTTTGTTCTTGGAGATTAACCCATCTCGAATCGGGTCTTTTATCTTATAATATTTAAGTTTCCAGCAGTTAAATCTATCAGTTACGTTTGTTAGATTTCCGGGTTCTATCATATTGCATCGTAGGATAGGGGTCTGGGTCTTGAGATCCTTCACCAAAAAACCAAATGGGTCAAATTCAATAGAAAGTTGATTATCAGTAGTGAAACGACACATAGAAAGTAAGTATTAATTAGGGAAGGTACGTAAAGAACTTGGTTTAGTTTAAAAGGAAGGAGGGGGGGGGGGGGGAGGTTGCCTTAACCATAAACGGGAATGTTTTTACCATTGCCCACAATTATGTTTCAAATTAAGCCATTATTAAACTAAGAAGTAAGAGAAGGGTTGGGAGTCATATGACCTGAAACACCTGTATCCATGATCCAGTTCTAATCTTGAGAGTTAAGCGACATTGCATAGAGACAATTATGTTTCAAATTAAGCCATTATTAAAATAGTCGTTGGCGTGTAGCTCGCAGCATAAGACTGAGCGGGTTGTGGGGCTAGCAGACTTGGGCCAGAGTTGTTGGGCCTAGGAGTCGACGGATATGGGCAAGGAGGAGTAGGTAGGGCTCCATGCTTGGTTTTAAAAAAGCGAGAGGCACACAAAAGCGACGGGGTCTAAAACCGAGGCGCGAAGAGCAAAAGCAGTGGGCTTTTCGTACCCGAGGCGCAAAGTGATTATATATTTTTTTATAGATATTCCATAGGTTTTTAGCATCACTTATCCAAATATAGCTAAAAATAAGGTTTATATATGATTTTACCTACAAGTACAAGCCAAAAACCCTATCATACAACAGTTTGATGCTTAAAAACAGCATAAAACACCTTATGTACATGAGGCGCGCGCCTCAGGCCAGAAAAACCCCCAAAATTTGCGCTTTTTTGGGGCTTTTTGTAAAAAGCGCGCCTCGGGCTACCTAAGGCGCCAAGGCTTGCGCCTCGCGCCTAGGCGTGCCTCAGGCGCGTTTTTTAAAACCCAGGCTCCATGCGGCCCAGTTGGAATTAGGGTATCCAGGTTGTGGGCTGGCCCATTGTGTAAACTGGGCAGGCCAAGGGGAGTACGCAGGATGCTGAGCAAATTGGGGTGATTGGCTAAGAGCAGATCCATGACCACGACCAGATGAGCCACGACCCCGGCCTCTACCGTGACTTCGGCCACGTCCCCTACCCCGTTCTGATTCACTACGCTGGTCCTGACGAGTTGACTGTGGTTAAGCCGATGAGTGTTGATCAGGTACAACCGTGAGGGCAGTGCCAGCAGCTTGAGCAGCGTGTCTTGCCTGGTTCGTTTCGAGTTTCAGCCATGCACAACCGAGAGCGTGTCTCATAGAAATCAGGAAGAGGTTTCGTTTGTTGTATTATCATGCCACGCTTTCATACTGGTCATTTAAACCTGTGAGAAGTTAGAGGAAAAGTTGTTCGTCAGTAATAGGAGAGCCGACGTTCTGAAGCTAATAAAAAATAACTTTCATTGCCTGACAATAAGCAGGCATGTTGGAAAATTGGTCTAGCTTAGTGGTAGCGAATTTGTTGTTCAAGTCTATCGTTCTGGTAGCCTTGTTGTCCAGGAAAAGATTAGCCAGAGCGGTCCAGGCATCCAAAGCAGTGGTGTTTGGCTTCATAATTGTGTGTAGAAGGTCTGTTGAAATAGTACCATAGATCCATTGTAAAACAATAGCATCCAGGTGTTCCCAAGATTCAGAGGGAACTTTTTCTTTATCAGCGAAGGAGGTAGCAGCAACAGGTTTAGGTTAAAGATGATCATAAAACTGGTAATGGTATGCCTGGCATTGGATCTTGAAGAGCTCGGACCATGTAGTGTAATGGCCTGACTCAATATCCAAGGGAACCAGGATGACGTTTTAATGTTGTTGACTGTAACAGCGGGATGTAGGGAAGACGCCATGGAAGATGGCTGAGAGAAATAGGCAACAAATGTAGTAGGGTAGAAAGGTTTCCAACAGGTCAGTAGAGACGCAGGAAGAGCAGCGTCTGTAGGGAAGCCGTTTGGGAAGAAGAGAAGACGGTTGTGAAGAGGTTTTCAGCTCCTTCTTAATAATGAATTCAATATGCATTTCTTGATTCGGCCGGCGCCCTTTTTCTTCCTTTTGATTGCTGCTTTTGATGTGCAAAATCATTCCAACAAGTGTTTGCCTCCTCGATCATTAACTAAATGATGATGGATAAACAAAGTTCTCTGGATCGATTGATGAATACAGATGCTTCCTGAATTGATTACTTTCATTAACTGATGTTGATCTATTTTCCTTCATTTTATTTGTATTAATTGTTCTTGATTCAAGAATGAGCGCCGCTTTTGATTTCCTTTGCCTATATCGATTAGACAATAACCTCCTCTGATACCACTGTTGGTAATCAAAGACAATTGAATGACAAAGAAGATGACCGAACAAACTTGAAATTTGATTTCTGATAACAATAGTCGATTCTTAACTACAATATGTATAAACACACTATATATGAAACGACGCCTCCAATCAACCCGTCGATTGGCAAACATTTTGTCTAATTCCACTTTTGAGTAATTGTGAACCACTTCACAACCTTGAATTTTATTTCTGATAACATATATGTCAATTCTCAATTACAATATGTTCACCATATCTATAAATAAACACTATATATGGATCGACGCCTTCAACGGACCGTCTATTGGCAAACTACTGTTTAAACCTAATAACCTTGACCCAAAACAACCGTTTAAACCTAATAACCTAGACCCATTGACTTTCTACAAATACATTCAGACACATTAACCTAGTTTAAAATAATGACACACAAAATCTTCTACTATAATAAATAAATAAGTATAGTTTAATTTCAACATCATGTCATCATGATTCGAATTAATAAATTATTTTTAAAACCCATACACTAAGTTGCCTACCTTTTAGCTAATCACATGAATTCAACTTTGTTTCAAGGTAAGAAGCTACTTTACACGAGTAAATAGTAAATACGTAACTCTGGTCTCTCAGAAGTAAATTACTAAGGATTTTAGGTTACTTTTACATATAGATCTAAAGATATACTGCAATATATAATATGGAAACATATAGATCTATCTAAAGATATACTACTACAATATATAATATGGACAAAGAAACAACCAATGATGAATTGAATGTGCAGAATCAAGTAGGAAGAAGAAGAAGAAGAATAATTACCCAGCAGCTATAGCGAAGCTTAAAACAAATTTTAATTATAAAAGTAAAATACCTTAGCTATGCGATCTTTCTTCAAAATCTCTGATGATAACACTGAGTTTTAATTAACGAGATGAGTAAAAGGATAGATAGAAGGGGGGTTTTATAAGGGCATGTTTGGATTGGCTTCTCAAACCAGCTTATTAGCTTATTGACTTATGGAGAAGTCAATAAACTGTTTTTATGTTTGGATAACCAAGAAGTCCTTTTCAAAATAGCTTATTGCAAAGAAGGAAACATAAGGTTTTGAAAAGCCAAGAATTCCTGACTTTTGGATCCAAAAGTGACTTTTCAAAAATGAAATTACCAATATACCCCTTCTTTACCCCCTTATATCTAAAAGAATACCCATTTTAGTCATTTTACATCAAAAAGCTAATCCAAACACTTTTTTTAAAAACTCATTTTCAAAAAGTCCTTTTCCCAAAAGTCCTTTTTACCTCTAATAAGCTTAGCCAAACATGCCCTAAATGTAATGTAATTATTGCCGACAGCATTTCCCATATTTCCTTTTCATTCATACTTTTTTTTTTCTTTTTCTTTTCAATGTAACTTTATGATGGGATACGCACCACTACAAAATCTTTAATAATATTATATAAAAAGTTCACTTAACTACTTAGCATTTTTAATATGGGATACGCACCACTACAAAATCTTTAATAATATTATATAAAAAGTTCACTTAACTACTTAGCATTTTTAATAATGTTATCTAGCTAACTATTATACTATTTTGTACGTTCATATGTTTCCAGTTTAACTGATATGATATTGTGAAAAAAAAACATATTGGGTGAAAATATAAACATAACTTTTCAGTTTAATTGATATGATATTGTGAAAAAAAATATATATTGGGTGAAAATATAAACATAACTTTTTGAGAAAACAAAAATAATCATGGATGGATATTATGTATTACTAACAATTGCCAATGGGTTATTAGAGGCATTCATTGAATAGAGCCTTTTGTAATTATTGTTACTTAATAATTGTCCAGTTATTTGGTTACTTCTCTCAATCCAATCAAATCTAAAATAATAATTTGAACTCCTTATTACCTTTATCGCATATGTATAAGGTTACTAGCATTTTTTTTAACGGCCAACAAACTCAATCCCGAGCACTCTCGGGGCACCCACTGGACAAACGGAGTACTCCGAGAGTAACCCGAGCCCACCACCAATTCCGGGGAAAACCCGGTAACCCACCCGCCCGTAGGCACGACAGTGAAATTACCGGTAAAACCCGTTTGGCTCAAGGATCCAACACAGGTTTCTCTAGGTCTCCTATCATTGCCCACTAGTGCCTCACTCTGCACCAAGTGAGAGTCGAACCTGCATCTCTCAAGAGAAATGCAAGCCCTCCACCACTCGATCTAGAAATCATTGGCAATAAGGTTACTAGCATTCAATGAGGTTTTTTTTTATATCTATACGTATAATTTAACCAATAAATAATTTCATAAAAAATTGTTCATTTTCTAAAAGTCTTCCGTATCTCATTCCTTAACCTAAGTTTGTGTATAGGGAATGTAGAGAACACTTTTGAAGATAAGATGGTTTGGTTGCTAGCTGTGATACTTTTCAAAGATAGTACATAAATTGAATGGGTCCCTGAAAGATAGATGATGTTGTTTTGGTAATAATACGTAAAGGAATATGACATCCACTTAGACTAGAGGGTATGGAGAGCCCCATCCTCAAGAGGATGGGCCGTCACGTCACCGCCACGTAGGAAGGGCTTGAGGGTGATGGACCTAGAGGGGTGGAAGATGGGCCGCCACGTCATTGCCACGTCACCGCCATGTATGTATGTATAGGTATATGTGAGAGAAGGAGAGAGGAGAGATGCCCGTCCTCTCCGTCTTGTGGGAGCCGGTTTTCACGAGGGGGCGGTGTGGGGGACTGGCGCCGGGCTTCGTCGGGCCTAAGCCGGCCCCCATACCGCTTAGTCTTAGGCTAAAGGGTGTGGGGTTGTGGTTGGGACATAATTTGTCACGTAAGAACATTAATGGAATATTATACCACTTTCTTCCCTAATCCACCATGGTTTGCATGAATTAAATCATGGTCTTCCTTTCGGTTTTTCAAGTAATCATTTCATTTTTCTTTAGACAAAGATAAATTAAAATAAATAAAGGGATGGTGGTTTGGGTCATAACCACACCCTTAAGGTAGTGGTTTTGGATTGTGGATTAGAGGTGGGTGATATGGCACTGACGTGGAGGGTCAAATCATTTCTTTTTTCTTTAGACAAAGATAAATTAAAATAAATAAGAAGATAGTGGTTTGGGTCATGACCACACCCTTAAGGTAGTGGTTTTGGATTGTGGATTAATAATGGGGTGCCTTATTCCCACATACCCTATATCTTATTTTCACATCCCCTATTGTATACGGGCCGTATACAATTATACGGCTCGTATAGAATGTTTTTTAATAGGAAAATGCGCAGGGAATGTTTTTTTGTTTTATTATATACGGCCCGTATACAGTTATACGGGTCGTATACATGTGTATACGATTTGTAAAACGTATACGGCTCAATTGATTTATTTTTGTGGGTTTTTGATGTTACCACATGTATACGGGCTGTATAACTATATACGGGCCGTATATATTGGCGTTTTTTCAAGTATCACGTTTTATTCCCATAAAAACACAATCATTCTAGGGTTTCTAAACTCTTCATCACCTTTAACAATGTCGATAAACGTTGATCGGAACATGCCGCTTAAATCGGAGCACAGGTAGAGTAACGTTACCGATCAGTCCATTGATGAAAACCTTAGCGATCGCAGAGATCTTCGTGTTGGTTATTTATTGATTCCGAGTAACTAGCAGAAGAACCTGACACAAACAAGTTCTCCACAGTTTGTTATTCAGATCTATGTTCGGTCATCTTTCCAAACTACAACACACGATACTTTTAATAAGCTGTCATAGTTGTCAAATTCGATTTCAACAAATCTTTTCATTTTCCTTCAATTTCTAAAACATTCTCTGTTACATGAAGACGTGTCGGGTTCTTCTACTAGTGGTATTTTAATGAAGTATTGAAGATTGAATGTGCAAACCCAACCGTTTTTTACTACGGAAATGATGGCTATGCGAAATACAAACCGCAACCGTTTTTTACTACGGAAATGGTGGCTATGTGAAATACAAACCGCAATCTTTTGTGACTATGGGAAACACAAGTTTTCTTTTTGAGCTTGATGGATGTCTGTTATCTCAGTTGAGGCGGGCATTGTTTAAATCTGAATATAACTAGATGTTACGTGTATCAGCGTTGTTTATCACCCTGTGTGAGCATTGGAAACCCGACAAACAGTCTTGACAACTGTGACATTTTATCTATCTATCTATGTGTGTCACATCCATCCTATTATAGCAATCGATATGATTAATTTTTACAGATTTTTTTCTAATTAGCGTTGTTAACTACCAAAAGAATGCATACACAAATAGTTCTAGTGGACGAAGCAAAGAGACCGTTGTGTATCTGAATCAGGTTCTCAAACAAACACTACCAAAGATGAGTTGGTGATAAATACCGGAGCTGTTATCTCGGTTGTTCAGTACTTTCATGATAATATAACAAGCAGGCATTGATTTTGCCAAGATTGAAGGAAAGAATCTGGCTATAAGCGTTGTGGATTCTCAGCGTTATTCGAATGTAAGTGGATCGAGTGATACGCTTATCTATAACAAAAGACGGATGCGGTTTGCATATTCAATCTTCATTGCTTCATTAAAATTACAACACACGATAAAATGCTTGGAAAATTGCATCAACTCTCCTATATCAACTTGAACGGTTGATGGTTACAAGGATCGTTCTAATAGATTAAAAAGAATAAACCATTTTTTACCAATTTTCACTCCAGTAGTTGAAACTTGAGCGCAGAAATCAATTCAAAACCCTCACCCTCAAAATCAACCAGAAACCAAAGGAAAAAAGGGTTGATAATGGCTGATGGTTCTTCGTTGAGGAAACCAAACGTAGACGGAGATGATAGGCCTGGTAACCGGAAGAGAAATCAATTGTATTTTTTTAGTTGCTTCTCTTGTTAAGTTTCTGAACCAACCGAAATCCACAAATTCCAACAGTTTCTTCATAGATTCCGTCCGGTTTCCAAACTCTTTCACTCAAAGTTAATATTCACTGTGGTGGATGCAAGCATAAAGTTAGAAAAATACTCAACAACTTGGTGTTTTGGTAGGTTGAAAGACGTGTCGGGTTCTTCTGCTAGTTATTCGGAATGTTTCGAATCATCACAGAAGACGTGTCGGGTTCTTCTGCTAGTAGTATGAGTCTGAGTCCATTGTGGTTCGTGAATGTTTCGAATCATCACAGAAGACGTGTCGGGTTCTTCTGCTAGTAGTATGATCCAAAAATTCCGTTGTTTAAATCAGAATCAGGTTCTCAAGACAAGGATCGTTCTAATAGATTAAAGAGAATAATCCCTTTTTTACCATTTTTTACCCATAGTATACGAGCCGTATAATAATATATGGCCCGTATACAACCATCGTATACATTGTATACGATCGGTAAAAATATTTTTTACCAATGATATACGGTCGTATAAACCGTATACGACTCGTATACATATGGTAAAAAATGGTAAAAACCTCTTTAATCTATTAGAACGATCCAATAAACGAAGAACAAAGCCTATTTTCAAAACGCAGGTTCATACAGTGCTGTGATAGGTTGTGGTTCAGCCAAAATGACATCTAGTATTACTAACGGTTCAAGTAAGTGTCTAAAATTTTGAAAATTAAGGTTTACCTTGTTAGTTTCTCAAACCCTATTAAACATCTGCTTTCTGAATCTGAATCTGAATGTTAACTTTTTAGTTGCTTATCTTGTTAAGTTTCTGACCCAACCGAAATCCACAAATTCTGTCACTTTGTGTATTGACGAAGCTGACAAACACATTGGTATTTTCTCAAAATGTGCAAACTTGAAGAATCTCACATTAAAGGAGTTTGCAACAACGGGATCAGATGGTTTGAGTATCTTTCATCCTCGTTTGGCTAATCTCACACTTGAAAATGACAACTTTGTGAGGGCCGTATAATGTTATTTCTGTTGTTCAGTACTTCCGAGATCTGACCCAACCGAAATCCACAATTCTTTTACTCATAAACCCTTGAATCCCAACGCTTCATTTGTAACCGTAAGGATGATGCAAATTTGTACGTAAAGATCTCTACACAAACTCTTCTACATCTTTTAACCAGTTGTCCATCACTTAAGACCTTGAAAGATTTATTGAAATCGAAGCATTCACAAACCACAATGGACTCAGACTCATGTTCAAGTAAGTGTCTAAAAATCTGAAAATTCAGGTTTACCTTGTTAATTTCTCAAAACAAACTCTCGTTTCTTCATCTTCATCTTCAAGAACAATGATGAACAGATGATGTCAGATAATACTTCATTTGTCGAGAAACCATTATCTTGTGATACATGAACGTTGTATTCTTGTCTTTCAGAAGAGTTTGTATTGAACCAAGAATACTTTAAACATTCTATACCTTGCAACGTATACAGGTGCAAGAGAATGGCAAGTTATTTTCAGTTATTTCTGTTGATCCACAAATTCCATTGTTTAAACCAGAATCAGGTTCTCAAGACAAGGATCATTCTAATAGATTAAAGAGAATAAACCATTTTTTACCATTTTTTACCCATAGTATACGAGCCGTATCAGAATATACGGCCCGTATACAATCATCGCATACATTGTATACGATCGGTAAATTTGTTTTTTACCGAGAGTATACGGCCGTATAAACGGTATACGGCCCGTATACATATGGTAAAAAATGGTAAAAAATTTCTTTCTTTCCTTTTTTTAGTTGCTTCTCTTGTTAAGTTTCTGAACCAACCGAAATCCACAAATTCCAACAGTTTCTTCGTAGATTCCGTCCGGTTTCCAAACTTTTTCACTCAAAGTTAATATTAATTGTGGTGGATGCAAGCATAAAGTTAGAAAAATACTCAAGAAGATTGAATGGTACACAACTTAAGCTCAACTTGAACGGACGATATGAGTCAGGCGTTGGAAGGATTGTAGTAGCAGGACATTGGTTCCACTGTGAAAATTGCATTAGGAGGGGAGAGAGTCTGATATAATAAGGATGTTGGGAATTAAACGCATGTACGTGACAAAAGAAGGATGTTCGCATAAACATATATTCGTTTCATAACCTCCTCCTATAAATCAACCACAACTGACAAAGAGCCTGTATTAGAAGCCATCCTATGTCTTTTACCAACCGAAGAGGCAGCAGAAGACGTGTCGGGTTCTTCCAACATTCACGAACCACAATGGACTCAGACTCATACTACTCACCCTCCCCTGAGGAAAAGTTTTCCCGACGACTCAAGAAAATCCACAATCAATGTATACATGTGCAAGAGAATGGCGGGTGATATAGTAATTTTCAATAATGTAGGAAGGATTGAAGTAGTAGGACATTGGAATCTGGTTCTCAAACAAACCAACAAAATCCTGATAGTGAAAAACATCAACAACCATTTTTTCTTTTCCTTCAATTTCGAGAACATTCTCCCTGTGTATGTGCTTGTGCTGTAGAAACCGGTGATGAATTTGTATACACAACTGAACGTTAATTGATATTGTTTTAGACAACAACAGATAATGAACGGATTGTTGGTGGATAACGCAAACAAGTTCTCCACAGTTTGTTATTCAGATCTCTATTCGGTCATCTTTCCAAACTACAACACACGATAAGTTCAAAACTTTATAGTGTGTGATTTGACCAAGAAATGATTGGAGGTGAAGGTTCAATGCACGAAAAGTTTCTTACGAAATGTACGTGACAAAACAAATATGTTGGGAACTAAACGCATGTCCGTAATCCCGCGTTGATAGCTTCGGTTTTATTCAGACTCCTTACAACTCTCATCAAATGCCTCACCCTTCCTTTTATTCTATAAATATTAAATAAAGAATAACACCATGCCCGTAATCCCGCGTTGATAGTTTCCGTTTTATTACAGTCATACGACACGTTTTCTTGTTCTTCAATCTTTGTTACTTGTTGATGTTTTATTTTTTTCTACTTTTAGAAAGGTTTGAGCACCTCACGACTGTAAAATACTTGAAAAATCAAATTTTCGTTCCATACGGGCCGTATAACAGTATACGGCCCGTATACACGTTCGTATACATTGTATACGACCAGGCAAACTTATTTACACATGGTGTATACGGGACGTATACTGTTATACGGCCCGTATGGAATAAAAAAACTGAAAAAGTCTGCTGGCACAGACTTTGTCAGTTGTTTTTATTCTATACGGGCCGTATAACAGTATACGGGCCCGTATACACCATGTGTAAATAAGTTTTCCCATGTGTTAATATTAGGACCCTTAAAAATAGGTGATATGACATTGACGTAAAGGGTCATGATGATCATGAGAGTAATGACCACACCTAAGATTCCAAAAACATCACTAAGTGGCTTCAATTATGACATCCACTTGGGATTCCAAAAACATCACAAGCTGGCTTCAATTATTTTAGTTGTGTTATCACCTCAGGAGACTTTGTTGACAATTTTAAAACATTTCATATCATAAAAGTTGTAAACACCAAGTAAATGAAATATCATGTCCTATTCGAGCTAAGTTTAATTTTTTTTAAAAGTAAACTGCTATTTTGGCCCCTGTGGTTTGGGCATTTTTGTCATTTTAATCCAAATCTCAAACTTTTTAAATCTAGGTCCCTGTGGTTTCACTTTTATTGTCATTTTAGTCCAAAATCCAAAACCCCCTATTTTGCCTGTTGAAAGCTGATTCTTTTGTCCTTTTGTTCAGGGGCATTTTGGTCATTTTAATTTTATAATAAAGAAATCTATAATAAACCAACCCCACCCTCCCAATCCTTCTTTTTCGTAACAACCGGTCACAGCCGTCAACAATCTCTAGCAACCACCTACTACCTTTTTAAAATCATACTATCAGTTCATATTATCCTCATCAGTCATTTAAAAGGAAAAACACCCATACTTTTATTCAAACAGACCAAAACAGCAACTTTTAAATCTTATAAATATCAAAAACAGTTAACATGAATCACAAAAATGCAAGGTGAACACTAGCAGATAAAAGAAATACAAAACAACTGCCGTACCGACCCCCCTCCGGCCACCACTATTATCTCAGCCGTAAAATAACCGGAATTGGTCGATAACTTTCAAATCCGAAAACGAGGAAATAGATTAAACGTACCAGTTTCATTCCCCCAAACTTTACGGGTAATAAGAGCCCTACTCCTGCAAATACCTCACATAAACACTGTTTTTCTTCTCCGACAGAGCATCAACACCGGCACTAGTGCACAACACCATCACCAGGAACATATATCTCAGATTTGACACCAACACCTCCGCCGCCGTCACCGGAGATCACACTCCGGACATCACCCGCACCCTTCAAACCCACAACCAAGATCCACCTTCCAAAACATCCCACCGCTTCCGCCGCCACTTCTCCGACGCTGAAGGGGTAAGGTCCCAAAAACCTCGTTTCGAGCATTTGGACCATACCACAACCTCGATTTTCTAACCTTCTTTAGACCTTGCGCGGCCGCACACTGGTCCAATAAAGAAGACTCAAGAGAAAAACCACAACTTCATCTTTAACCCTCTTTAGACCTTGCGCGGCCGCGCACTGGTCCAACAAAGAGGACACGGAAGAAAGACAACAAACAACACATGCGCGCCAAAAGGAGATTAATAAATCCTTGCGCCTCTCTCATAACAGACATGGATAAAAATCCCAATCAGCACTCCCGCTTAAATAATGCCCAGACTTAGGGATTATTTACTCAACTGACACCCCACAATAAAGGGTCACACCGGATTATGGCAATAAACCTTCTAGAAGGATTCAATCGTGCAACACCAGACGGTTATAACCGTCTGGTACACGTGTCATCATCTCAGGCCTCCCTGAAATCACGATGATAGCATGGAATTGGTGAAAAACCTCCACTTGCCCACTTTCCACATGGCAATTCCCCAGCCATAGATCTAAAAAGCAATCCGTGTGCACTCACGTCGGATTAAAAAGATTAACGGAAGGAAATGTAACCGCTTACGGGGTTAGCATCTTCCGTTAATATTTCATCAACAAGTTTTCCCGCCCAAACTCTCGGCTATAAATACAAGAATAATTCAGGTATGAACCTCAAGTTACACACACTTCGTTAACTCTTCTTCTTCTTCCGAAACACATACTTATTCTCACACTGGAGTTGGGTCAAGGAGAGAACCCCCCTTCTCCCCTTGAGGAGGCTAACGGTGTTTTGTTTTGCAGAGTTTATCGGAAAAGGAGATTAGTCACATCGAATCAAACGAGAGAAACAACCCTTTTATGCAGATCCAAACCCCCTAGATAATTTGATTCCGGTCATTTATCTAGTGTTTCTTCATTGGCGCCCACCGATTTCTTAGTTTCATGTGTTTTTTCTCGTTTCGATTCATATTTTCTTCATTCTCTGTTTCATATGGCAGAGAATTCATCATTTCACCCATCAAGTCCTCGATCTGAATTCAAGGGTTCTGCAATCCGAGATGTCCAGATCGACGGAATCATGGGGAGTAAAGAAAGCAACAACAGTCATTCGGGAGAAATTACTTCCCTAATGCAAACGGGAGTTCATAACCGTTCAGATCTATTCATGGAGAAAACTCCAGAGAGTACTGGTTCAACAGGTTCCAGATCGCCATGAACCAAATTTTGCACAACACTCCAGATTTGGGGGTTTCATTTAAGTTCTATGTGGGTTTTCTTATCTGCAATTTTAGATACGTGCTCACTCAAGCTTTAAGCATGGATTTCAATAAAAAAAAACCTCCATAGCTTGCCAACAACGAACCGCATCTTGCTACTGGATCTGTTTTTTCTCACAAGATCCATACACGAGTGTTGTCCAAAAAAAAAACGTTCAGGATCAACGAGCTGCAGATCTGAGGTCGCACAACGCATAACTTCCGGAGCTTTGCTTCTTGGGGCTATAAGCCTTGACTAATACGGTTTTCGTCAAAACCTAGGTACTACAAATTCCTCTGAAAGATCTTTTCGATTTTTCCTTAAACAAAATGAGGGAAAGAGAACAAATTCCCGAATTCTTTTACATAACGTGAGCACCTTCTAGCATACACTAAACAGTTGGTGCTATCACTTATAAACATTTAAACTGGCACTTATACTAATTCAAGTGCCATGACTTTTCAACATGAAAGTGTTACAATCTAACACTTATCTACGCTATAACGGATATATATGCACAAGCATTTATATTGATTAGCATAATTAGAGCGTCTATATCTGTACAACTGGTACTTAAAATTTGATGGATGAAAGAAATCATTAAAAAAGACATACGCAATCCGTTATCTTTTCAAGATGATGGGAACAATATAAATACCATTGTTGCGGTATAATACCGCCGATTGAAAAATCACATCAAAAAATTTGGTAAAACTTATACTCCTTATTTAAGGATAAGAGCACGTGAGTCTCCATGCGAGTCGGATGCTCCACATACGAGCACGTAAGTCGCCATCCGCGCTTGCTTCTTAACACATGAGCACGTAAGTTGCCATCCGTGCATGCTCCTTTACATACAAGCACGTAAGTCGCCATACGCGCATGCTTCTTTACATTTGAGCACTCGTCATCCGCGCTTGCTCCTTTACATACAAGCACGTAAGTCGCCATACGCGCATGCTTCTTTACATTTGAGCACGTAAGTCGCCATCCGCGCTTGCTCCTTTACATACACGCACGTAAATCGCCATACGCGCATGCTTCTTTACATTTGAGCACTCGCCATCCGCGCTTGCTCCTTTACATACAAGCACGTAAGTCGCCATACGCGCATGCTTCTTTACATTTGAGCACGTAAGTTGTCATCCGCGCTTGCTCCTTTACATACAAGCACGTAAGTCGCCATACGCGTATGCTCCTTTACATTTGAGCACGTAAGTCGCCATCCGCGCTTGCTCCTTGACACATGAGCACGTAAGTCGCTATCCGCGCATACTCCTTTAAGTCGCCATACGCGCATACTCCTTTACTTACGAGCGAGCACACATAACTTGCTCCTTTACATACGCACAACCCTGACAATCCATGGAAATACGCTAGTACAACCAATCAACGAGCACCAAGTTTTGCACAACCAATTCCCACGATGAGCAATCACGTACTATTCACTATCTCTACATCCCTACTCACAGTTAAAGACGGACACAACTAGCGTGATCAACAACTATTCCTCACACCGGGAACACGCAACAACTAGCCAAGCTATTCAACAAGTCAGACTTATACAGGCAAGGTATTTTTTCCATTTCACTTTATTGGCCCCGCGCCCTATTAATGCAAAAATTATCTTTACATGTTATTGTTTGTTACAAATTGCATGCAATTCCTTTGGTATACGCGAAAACAGTATGGTGAACATTGTAAGCCTCATGAACGGTCTAAAAAAGAGCAAGCCCCACGCACAGTCTAGACTTACGTTCGCACATGAGCACAATACCATTTTCATTCGCTCTACCTAAAAAAAGTAATTATACACATGCAACATATTGTAATTCAAACATAAATCAATAAACACAAAACATGAATGCATAACATTGCATCAACAAGGGAAAGTTACTAGTGCAGCAAGGCACCTTTAGCAGCATTTACAGCAGCAGAACATCAAAACGTTCTTTACAAAATAAACACCAAAAAACATAACTGAAGCCTCATCAGAGGTATACATTACTTCCCCGAACACCCTAACAAGGGGGAACAACAGCCAGCTCAATCTCCCCATCAACAACTGGTATCCCTTCATTCCCAGAGGAAGGATCAGAATAACACCTGTTTCGACGCCGCCGGTACACAAGCAAAGGCTGATCTTTCCGGTTAACCGGAAGATACTCCTTCAAAGCATTAGCAAACAATCCAACGGCACATCCATCATCAACACCCTTAGAAGAAGGGAAGTCACCATCGGTATCTACCAGTTTAGGAGGACCTGGATCCAAAAGTCCCTTGCCTCCGGCGATTTATTTCAACGGCGAGTTAGTAAGGAGGAGCAGGCCTTCCGCCGCATCATAAACTTTCAAAACTTCGGAAAGCCTCCGAGAACGAGAGGATCGGCGAGTTTCCATATTGCCAAAATTGGTAAAAATGCACACTCCCCACATGTATATATAATAAGGAAAAGAAATATCGAGCATCGATAAGAGAGGACAACAGAACCCGTAATGATTAACTATCAGATCATCTTCCTCTAAACGGCGTTACCAGAAAAACGTCATATCTCATTAAATGAATTATGACAACGTCTGCACATTTTCCAAAAAAGAGAAGATGAAAAGGTACTACATGTATTCATGTTCTATTTTTCAAATAACATCATAACCGTCAGATCATGGCAAAGCAGGTCAGAACAAAGAAGAAAACTCACAAGTTGTCTTCTAAGATTTTTTGAAAAACAAAAAAAAATGCGTAAGTGTATCTTCTCATAAAAAAATTATCCACTTTCGCGCCAAAAACCCTGCAGCAAAAAGCATTTCTCTCTCATAGTCCAGTGCTCCACTTATTTGCATAAGACCAACACTAGACTGGGGGGACTTGAAGGGGTAAGGTCCCAAAAACCTCGTTTCGAGCATTTGGACCATACCACAACCTCGATTTTCTAACCTTCTTTAGACCTTGTGTGGCCGCACACTGGTCCAATAAAGAAGACTTAAGAGAAAAACCACAACTTCATCTTTAACCCTCTTTAGACCTTGCGCGGCCGCGCACTGGTCCAACAAAAAGACACGGAAGAAAGACAACAAACAACACCTGCGCGCCAAAAGGAGATTAATAAATCCCTGTGCCTCTATCATAACAGACAGGGATAAAAATCCCAATCAGCACTCCCGCTTAAATAATGCCCAGACTTAGGGATTATTTACTCAACTGACACCCCATAATAAAGGGTCACACCAGATTATGGCAATAAACCTTCTAGAAGGATTCAATCGTGCAACACCAGATGGTTATAACCGTCTGGTACACGTGTCATCATCTCAGGCCTCCCTGAAATCACGATGATAGCATGGAATTGGAGGAAAACCTCCACTTGCCCATTTTCCACGTGGCAATTCCCCAGCTATAGATCTAAACAGCAATTCGTGTGCACTCACGTCAGATTAAAAAGATTAACGGAAGGAAATGTAACCGCTTACGGGGTTAGCATCTTCCATTAATATTTCATCAACAAGTTTTCCCGCCCAAACTCTCGGCTATAAATACAAGAATAATTCAGGTATGAACCTCAAGTTACACACACTTCGTTAACTCTTCTTCTTCTTCTTCTTCTTCTTCTTCCGAAACACATACTTATTCTCACGCTGGAGTCGGGTCAAGGAAAGAACCCCCCTTCTCCCCTTGACGAGGCTAACAATGTTTTGTTTTGCAGAGTTTACCGGAAAAGGAGATCAGTCACATCGAATCAAACGAGAGAAACAACCCTTTTATGCAGATCCAAACCCCCTAGATAATTTGATTCCGGTCATTTATCTAGTGTTTCTTCAGACGCCATACCACCGCTCGTCTCCATGCTCCGGTATCATTCCGTTGAAGGAGATGGCTTTTATAGGGTTGGATTTTGGAAGATGGATCTGGGGAAGGAGATTTGGGGAAGGTGATGGCTTTTATAGGGTTATGTTTTATTAATTTAGTTTTATAAATTTTAAATGATAATCAGTTGAAATATAACGTAAATGATGAAATTACCCCTGTGCAAAAGGACAAAACTTGAGGGTTTGACTAGAGGAATCTGGTCTGATTTTACTTTTAGACTAAAATGGCAATAAAAGTGAAATCACAGGGACCCAAATTTAAAAAGTTTGAGATTTGGACTAAAATGACAAAAGTGCCCAAACCACAGGGACCAAAATGGCAGTGTACTCTTTTTTTAACGGTGAAAGATTCTATGACTACTTAACTTTAGTATCTACTGAATTGAGTCTTATCTTTAATATATATGCACAAATATATTCAAGACAACTTTCGCAAAATTACTTGCATACAAGAGTACTTTACATCAGGGTTGTTCTAACCTCTTTGAAGGTCCAAAGCGAAATGAAATTTTGAGACCTTTTTTCTTTGTTTGATTGTTATAAACGATACTCTTTTATTTGTGTTTGGAGACAAACACAAATCAAACATAACTATAACAGAGAGTGGTTTGTTTGTATAAGAAATCAAACAGATCTAAAACAATTAAAGTGGTTTGTTATTAATTTTTTTTTAAGTGGGAGCCCTATATTTTTGGAGACCTTAGACCCAAGCCTGAGTTACTTATATTATAGGTACTGCCCTGCTTTATATCATTTCAGAACACGTTATGAGAGAGATTTACAAGATATTTTTTAACAAGTTTTGAGGGGTCTAGATGAAAAGACATCTTCTCTTGTGGTTGATGCAGTTACAGAAACAATCAAATGACCAATAAGGGAATGGTTTTTTTTTTTTCAAACGCTTGAATCGAATGATTCAAGTAGCAAGCTTAAAGCTTTGCAATTGTTTATCAAAAACTAAAAACAACAAAACAATAAACCCTAGGTCGCCATACGCGCATGCTTCTTTACATTTGAGCACGTAAGTCGCCATCCGCGCTTGCTCCTTTACATACACGCACGTAAATCGCCATACGCGCATGCTTCTTTACATTTGAGCACTCGCCATCCGCGCTTGCTCCTTTACATACAAGCACGTAAGTCGCCATACGCGCATGCTTCTTTACATTTGAGCACGTAAGTTGTCATCCGCGCTTGCTCCTTTACATACAAGCACGTAAGTCGCCATACGCGTATGCTCCTTTACATTTGAGCACGTAAGTCGCCATCCGCGCTTGCTCCTTGACACATGAGCACGTAAGTCGCTATCCGCGCATACTCCTTTAAGTCGCCATACGCGCATACTCCTTTACTTACGAGCGAGCATACATAACTTGCTCCTTTACATACGCACAACCCTGACAATCCATGGAAATACGCTAGTACAACCAATCAACGAGCACCAAGTTTTGCACAACCAATTCCCACGATGAGCAATCACGTACTATTCACTATCTCTACATCCCTACTCACAGTTAAAGACGGACACAACTAGCGTGATCAACAACTATTCCTCACACCGGGAACACGCAACAACTAGCCAAGCTATTCAACAAGTCAGACTTATACAGGCAAGGTATTTTTTCCATTTCACTTTATTGGCCCCGCGCCCTATTAATGCAAAAATTATCTTTACATGTTATTGTTTGTTACAAATTGCATGCAATTCCTTTGGTATACGCGAAAACAGTATGGTGAACATTGTAAGCCTCATGAACGGTCTAAAAAAGAGCAAGCCCCACGCACAGTCTAGACTTACGTTCGCACATGAGCACAATACCATTTTCATTCGCTCTACCTAAAAAAAGTAATTATACACATGCAACATATTGTAATTCAAACATAAATCAATAAACACAAAACATGAATGCATAACATTGCATCAACAAGGGAAAGTTACTAGTGCAGCAAGGCACCTTTAGCAGCATTTACAGCAGCAGAACATCAAAACGTTCTTTACAAAATAAACACCAAAAAACATAACTGAAGCCTCATCAGAGGTATACATTACTTCCCCGAACACCCTAACAAGGGGGAACAACAGCCAGCTCAATCTCCCCATCAACAACTGGTATCCCTTCATTCCCAGAGGAAGGATCAGAATAACACCTGTTTCGACGCCGCCGGTACACAAGCAAAGGCTGATCTTTCCGGTTAACCGGAAGATACTCCTTCAAAGCATTAGCAAACAATCCAACGGCACATCCATCATCAACACCCTTAGAAGAAGGGAAGTCACCATCGGTATCTACCAGTTTAGGAGGACCTGGATCCAAAAGTCCCTTGCCTCCGGCGATTTATTTCAACGGCGAGTTAGTAAGGAGGAGCAGGCCTTCCGCCGCATCATAAACTTTCAAAACTTCGGAAAGCCTCCGAGAACGAGAGGATCGGCGAGTTTCCATATTGCCAAAATTGGTAAAAATGCACACTCCCCACATGTATATATAATAAGGAAAAGAAATATCGAGCATCGATAAGAGAGGACAACAGAACCCGTAATGATTAACTATCAGATCATCTTCCTCTAAACGGCGTTACCAGAAAAACGTCATATCTCATTAAATGAATTATGACAACGTCTGCACATTTTCCAAAAAAGAGAAGATGAAAAGGTACTACATGTATTCATGTTCTATTTTTCAAATAACATCATAACCGTCAGATCATGGCAAAGCAGGTCAGAACAAAGAAGAAAACTCACAAGTTGTCTTCTAAGATTTTTTGAAAAACAAAAAAAAATGCGTAAGTGTATCTTCTCATAAAAAAATTATCCACTTTCGCGCCAAAAACCCTGCAGCAAAAAGCATTTCTCTCTCATAGTCCAGTGCTCCACTTATTTGCATAAGACCAACACTAGACTGGGGGGACTTGAAGGGGTAAGGTCCCAAAAACCTCGTTTCGAGCATTTGGACCATACCACAACCTCGATTTTCTAACCTTCTTTAGACCTTGTGTGGCCGCACACTGGTCCAATAAAGAAGACTTAAGAGAAAAACCACAACTTCATCTTTAACCCTCTTTAGACCTTGCGCGGCCGCGCACTGGTCCAACAAAAAGACACGGAAGAAAGACAACAAACAACACCTGCGCGCCAAAAGGAGATTAATAAATCCCTGTGCCTCTATCATAACAGACAGGGATAAAAATCCCAATCAGCACTCCCGCTTAAATAATGCCCAGACTTAGGGATTATTTACTCAACTGACACCCCATAATAAAGGGTCACACCAGATTATGGCAATAAACCTTCTAGAAGGATTCAATCGTGCAACACCAGATGGTTATAACCGTCTGGTACACGTGTCATCATCTCAGGCCTCCCTGAAATCACGATGATAGCATGGAATTGGAGGAAAACCTCCACTTGCCCATTTTCCACATGGCAATTCCCCAGCTATAGATCTAAACAGCAATTCGTGTGCACTCACGTCAGATTAAAAAGATTAACGGAAGGAAATGTAACCGCTTACGGGGTTAGCATCTTCCATTAATATTTCATCAACAAGTTTTCCCGCCCAAACTCTCGGCTATAAATACAAGAATAATTCAGGTATGAACCTCAAGTTACACACACTTCGTTAACTCTTCTTCTTCTTCTTCTTCTTCTTCTTCTTCTTCCGAAACACATACTTATTCTCACGCTGGAGTCGGGTCAAGGAAAGAACCCCCCTTCTCCCCTTGACGAGGCTAACAATGTTTTGTTTTGCAGAGTTTACCGGAAAAGGAGATCAGTCACATCGAATCAAACGAGAGAAACAACCCTTTTATGCAGATCCAAACCCCCTAGATAATTTGATTCCGGTCATTTATCTAGTGTTTCTTCAGACGCCATACCACCGCTCGTCTCCATGCTCCGGTATCATTCCGTTGAAGGAGATGGCTTTTATAGGGTTGGATTTTGGAAGATGGATCTGGGGAAGGAGATTTGGGGAAGGTGATGGCTTTTATAGGGTTATGTTTTATTAATTTAGTTTTATAAATTTTAAATGATAATCAGTTGAAATATAACGTAAATGATGAAATTACCCCTGTGCAAAAGGACAAAACTTGAGGGTTTGACTAGAGGAATCTGGTCTGATTTTACTTTTAGACTAAAATGGCAATAAAAGTGAAATCACAGGGACCCAAATTTAAAAAGTTTGAGATTTGGACTAAAATGACAAAAGTGCCCAAACCACAGGGACCAAAATGGCAGTGTACTCTTTTTTTAACGGTGAAAGATTCTATGACTACTTAACTTTAGTATCTACTGAATTGAGTCTTATCTTTAATATATATGCACAAATATATTCAAGACAACTTTCGCAAAATTACTTGCATACAAGAGTACTTTACATCAGGGTTGTTCTAACCTCTTTGAAGGTCCAAAGCGAAATGAAATTTTGAGACCTTTTTTCTTTGTTTGATTGTTATAAACGATACTCTTTTATTTGTGTTTGGAGACAAACACAAATCAAACATAACTATAACAGAGAGTGGTTTGTTTGTATAAGAAATCAAACAGATCTAAAACAATTAAAGTGGTTTGTTATTAATTTTTTTTTAAGTGGGAGCCCTATATTTTTGGAGACCTTAGACCCAAGCCTGAGTTACTTATATTATAGGTACTGCCCTGCTTTATATCATTTCAGAACACGTTATGAGAGAGATTTACAAGATATTTTTTAACAAGTTTTGAGGGGTCTAGATGAAAAGACATCTTCTCTTGTGGTTGATGCAGTTACAGAAACAATCAAATGACCAATAAGGGAATGGTTTTTTTTTTTTCAAACGCTTGAATCGAATGATTCAAGTAGCAAGCTTAAAGCTTTGCAATTGTTTATCAAAAACTAAAAACAACAAAACAATAAACCCTAGGTCGCTACTTATAATTTAAAATTATAATTCAAATAGAAAACAAATAAGATAAAATAAGAAACTCTAATAAATATATGCGAAAGATATCTCTTGATCTTCTCTAAAAATGCCATCTTCTGTGACACCCCGGGAAAACCAGTAAACTACACAACACAACTAGCTTCCTCAGTAACCACGTGCTAAATTTCGGGACGAAATTTCTTTCAAGTTGGGGATAATGTGACAACCCGAGTTTCCAAGGTTTCTACTTGACTTAGTACTTGTTCACTAGATGTCGTTTCTATATACATGATGTGCCTTATAAGTGTGTTTTATATATTGATGTGCAATATAAGCATGTATGTTTATAATAATGTGTTGTATTAATTTTTGTGTTTGTGAATTTTAAAAACAACAAACATGGAACCTATGAAATCACCTCTAGCCGAAAACCCCACCCACTCACGAAAACACAAAGTGTTTTCGTCCAACATGGGTCCAACGAAAACAAGAGTGGGCCTTTGGCCCAGTAGCAATTGTATTCTCTTCAAACTTTTACGTGAATGTTTTAAACGGCAAACCCTAGACAACTATCATCCCCTCTCTCGCTCCCCTTTGAAACCCGACGGCAGACGTGAGCATTCGAGTCTCATTCACCGATCGACTTGCTGTCTTCTTTGTTTAGGTTAGTAATCAACTGTTGATTAGTTATTTGTTTTGTTTCATCATTACTATCTGTTTGATTATCACGTGTTAACTGTGATTTCGATTTGTTTAGAATTGTAATACTAAGTGATGAATTGATCGTAATACTGAATGATAAATTGATCAGTAACTAGATCTGCATGTATTGAATGTTATGTTGAGATTAATTCCGATGGATATGTGATACATGATAACCATGTTAAATCAATTAAAGTGAATCAAAGATGAAAGGTCATCACGTGGTTTTGTCAGGATCTTTTTATAAACATTGAGACTTGCAATCAAAATTGAGGTCCAATTAAATTGTCACAACAAATAATTCATCAGTTGCTATTTGATTCATAGTGTGCGTGTAATGTTTTTAAAAGAGTTGTCAGCCACTATACTCAATAGTTGGTGCTTTTATTAATTGATATTTCAGTTTGTATAAGAAATAAAGAATTGAAATAAGATTAACTGCAAAATTTAAACGATAACAGTAATTGTTTTGGGCCGGTTATATGTGGAAAACTATGAACACATGTGTTGGTATTTAGGGTCCGTATATAAAAGATTAAAGAGGGATCCAAGGTTAGAAATTAATGCTCCTGCACTTTAAAGTTTGAATGATCAAATCATAAGTTGTTCTCAATTATCAGTAGCATAGGTAAATATAATTGTTGCTGTTGAAGTCGGCGAAGACACAAGGACCAGACGAAAACACCTAGTGTTGTGTTTTCGTCAACACTAAGCCAACGAAATCATTTGGGATTTCGTCGCCTGGGTGATTTCGCCATGTGGTGATTTCGCCAAATAGGGTTTTCGACCACTAAGTGTTTTTGTTTAATGACCTGTAACTCTGTAACTCGTATGTTAAATCAGTTAGATGGTTAACCCTGTAAGTATTAACTGTGTTACGCATGTCTAGTATGTTATGTATGTTAACTGGGTTATGTTAACAATGTTAAGAATGTTAAGCTCGTTATGTATGATAACTCTGTTAATTTTGATTTAACTCTGTTATGACACACTGACTATGATAAGTGTGATAACTCAACTATGCATGTTAGTCCTATTGATCCTAGTTAACGCTGTTAGCGCAGTTAAGGGTACCAAGAGTGTTAATGGGTAATTGAATTAAAGTAAACTGTGAAAGACATTTATGAGAAGCATGAATTGTATGATACTGATGTACTGCTTACGTGATACATGATGTTAACTGCCAAGCACACTTTGTGTCATAGATTGCATGCGAAACTTTACGAACTTGAACTGATTGAGAATACGTGCATACTATAGGACTTGACTGATTTCTTGTGAGCACATAGTTAAACATACCGAGCAAACCAAGGTGAGTTCACACTCTTACCAAGGCATGGGATTCCCGGGGTTGGGAATGGGATTGAATGATTACTTGTACTTACATCACTACTGAAATACGTACCACTGACCTCGTTAGGTGTAGGACACCTATAGATACAGCTAGACTAGTAAAACACGGGAATCCCCCACTAATCTTCGCACACATGTCTGTGAGACCGCGATACAAATGCTAATCTTCGCACACATGTCTGTGAGACCGCGATACGAATACTAATCTTCGCAAACATGTCTGGGAGACCGCGATACAAATACAAATACAACTAGTCTAGGATACATGGGAAACCCCCACTAACCTTTGCACACATGTCTGGGAGACCGCGATACGAATTAATACGATACCTGGTACAAGCGAACAAATGATTTACGAACGAATACTATAACTAAACAACCAACTGTGAACTCGCTCAACTTTGTTGTTGACTCGTTGTTACATGCCTTGCAGGTCGTTAGGTACTCATGGAGCTTGCACGGGGAGGCACAGTCGTTGTGGGACATGGATCGTGGATGCCATGTTAAACGTTTATGACATTTCAAACTTATTACTTATGTTGGGTTTTACATTTATGCTTCCGCTAAACATTGATACTATACTTTTGTTTTGAACACCTTTCATATTGTTTGGTTAAATTACATTTACTCATTACATTGTTCAATATGATTGGTGGCTTGATCCTGGTCATGTCACGCCTCCATGCGGTGATACTCCGCGTTTGGATTTTGGGGGTGTGACATCTTCCAACAAACTCCAACGGATCTTCACATGGGGGCAAGTTCGGTGCGGGTTCAGGTTCAGTTGAACCGGCATCAGTATTGGTGTATCTTAAGATATACTGTGCTCTTCTAGAAAATTGTATAGAGTAACTACTAGAAAAAACTCATTTCTTGACGCGCATTGCGCGTTATAGCAGGGTAATTATGACATGCCAAAACGTGTCATTAAATGGCGTGTCAAAAAATTAACATGACATGCATTTGTGTGTCAAAGTTTTATGACACACTTTAATTCACACATTTATGACACACTTTAATAACACACGTTCATAACAAGCATTTACGACACACATTTTAGGGCAATTGGATTTTAACACCTCAAACTTTAAAGAACTGGCCGACAACACCTGCAACTAACACTTTGATCTGTGACACCCCAAACTTTTAATTTTGTTTGTCATTTCACCACTCAGTTAAAAAATGAGTAACTGAGTTAGTCTTCCATCCTAGCTGGCATCATTAATCCTACATGGCACCCATGACGTGGCAAACACATGTTATAAGAAGCAAATGGCAAGATGAGGTGTCATTATGAGGTATGAGGTGGCCACTTATATATATATATATATATATATAACAATATGTATAGGTAATCTCCCAAATCAAAAACCCTGCTCAATATAAAAATCAAATCATCATCATCATCTTCATCGTTCTTCATCTTCACCCCAAAATCAAATCATCATCATCATCTTCATCTTCAACGGTTCATCATCATCTTCAACGGTTCACCATACAAAATCGAATCATCATCATCTTCATCGGTTTATCATTACACACAACCACCGATTTACAGCCACCGCCCTCGAATCATCATCATCTTCATCGGTTCACCAACAACCACCTCCCGCCACCACCCTCCAAACACACAACCACCGATTTACAGCCTCACAAATAAAACCTAAATTAACCTCCGATTCAAGCCTTCAAACAGGTATGCAAATCGGAAAAAAAAACCCACTACTCGTTTCGTGATTTAGGGTTTCGTGTTTTGTTGTTGTTCGCCGGAGATGATGGTGGTTAGTGGGTCTATTTCGATGGCGGAAGGTGGGGCAGTGGTGGGTGGTGGTAGTTGGTGGAGTGGTTTTTGATGGTTAACGGTGGTGGTGTAGAGGGGTAGAGAGAGATGTAGAGAAAGGGGCGGTGGTGGTTGGTGGAGACAATGGTGGTTCTTGATGGTTGAAGGTGTCGGTTCTTGGTGGCGGTGGAGAGGGGTTTAGAGAGAGATGTAGAGAGGGGGTTGTGGTGGTGGTGGCTGGTTGTATATGAAGGTGTCTGTACATATACAGACACCTTGATGAGGGCGGTGGTGGTGGGTTTTGAAGAGGAAAGAGGGTGGCGGTGGTGGTGGATTTTGAAGAGGAAAGAGGGTAGCGGTGGTGGTGATGGATTTCGAAAATGATATATAATTTGAAAGTTGCCTTTTGCAGATTATATAGAAATTAGTTTTGGGATGAAGATGATATAGAATTTGTATGTTGGATTTTGTTCATGAACTTGCAGATGAACTTTGAATGTAATGATATGAACATCTTGAATGTTTGAAGATGTTCTTGCTATTAAAATGATGAAACTGATATGAACATAGTCCCAGATCTTCAAAATGATGAAATTAGAATTTAGGATTTGTTATTGTTTTTTTTAATATTGTCAAAAATAGTCCACGTAGGATGCCAGCTAGGATGGAAGACTAACTCAGTTACTCATTTTTTAACTGAGTGGTGAAACGACAAACAAAATTAAAAGTTTGGGGTGTCACAGATCAAAGTGTTAGTTACGGGTGTTATCGGCCAATTCTTCAAAGTTTGAGGTGTTAAAATCCAATTGCCCCACATTTTATGACATTTTTTAATAACACATGTTCATTACAAGCATTTATGACACATATTTGTGGCATTCATTTATGCGTGTCATGTTTTTAATTATTATTTTTTTTATAGAATTACTAATTTACTCTAGATACATATATAATAACAAAAACAATAAATCCATTTCATAATATAAATATATATATAGAAACGGGATCAGGAGAGAACACCTCAAAGTGTGAGAATGGCGAGAACGATTCTCAGCCACAAGATCTTAGTGGTTTGTGGCTGAGATTGATGCGGTGACATTTTTGTAAATAACAGTGGTCTTGGAACTACCAGGAGGGGTAAAATAGGAAGATCCAAACAAAGGTGCACATGCTAATCACATGTCATTTTCCCCATCATATTTAAACGACAATAAATTTTTTATACGTGATTATTTTTCGAAAAAAAAATTACACCATAAAACTCAGCATTTTTTTATCTTTCCAATGATTATACTATTGATATACTTTTCGAAAAAAAATTAACTGGGTTTTATGGCGTTTTTCTGAACTGTGTGTTTATGGCGTTTTAGACTAGGTATTTTCATGGCGTTTTTCTGAACCAGGTGTTTTTATGGCGTTTTAACTAGGTATTTTCATGGCGTTTTTTCTGAACTGAGTGCTTTATAGCGTTTTCAACTGAGTTTTTCATAGCGTTTTTCTGAACTGCGTGTTTTACGGTGTTTTTACAGTACAAATTATGATTTTTCTGAGTTCAAAAAATATTAATTTAGGCGGATGACTCAAAAAAATGGTTTTTTTGAGCTGTTGTAAATTATAGCTCAAAAAAATAGTTTTTTTTTGTTATGGCGTTTTAACTGGGAGCTCTGTGTGTCTTCATTGGAGTATGAATTATTTTATTTTCAATCACATTCCCCCAAAGCTGTGTGTATGATGAAACTAATTAAATACTTGTGTTCACACTTGTTTACACTTGTTCACACTATAAGTTACACCCCTGAAAATATAGCTTTTTTTGTTATGGCGTTTTAACTAAGAGCTGGCTCAAAAAAATGTTTTTTTTGAGCTGTTGCAATTTATAGCTCAAAAAATAGATTTTTTTATGGCGTTCAAAAAAATGGTTTTTTTGAGCTGTTGTAAATTATAGCTTAAAAAAATAGCTTTTGAGTATTTGGCGTTTTTCTGAATTGGGTGTTTTTATGGCGTTTTATTTTGAACGCCCAATTCATGTGAGTGAGTTTTTTTAACAATAGTACCCCTTAGTGTAATTTAACATCAATGCCACATGTCATCACCAAAATCGTTCTCACCGTTCTCACACTTTTCACTGTTCTCTCTAAATCCTGAGTCTATCTATCTATCTATCTATCTATCTATCTATCTATCTATCTATCTATCTATCTATCTATCTATCTATCTATCTATCTATCTATCTATCTATCTATCTATCTATCTATCTATCTATCTATCTATCTATCTATCTATCTATCTATCTATCTATCTATCTATCTATCTATCTATCTATCTATCTATCTATCTATCTATCTATCTATCTATCTATCTATCTATCTATCTATCTATCTATCTATCTATCTATCTATCTATCTATCTATCTATCTATCTATCTATCTATCTATCTATCTATCTATCTATCTATCTATCTATCTATCTATCTATCTATCTATCTATCTATCTATCTATCTATCTATCTATCTATCTATCTATCTATCTATCTATCTATCTATCTATATAGAAACAGGATCGGGAGAAAACGATTAAAAGTGTGAGAACGGTGAGAACGCTTCCTGTCCCAACACGTGTCACGCCGCTTAGAAAAGGGCGGATGGGTTTTTTTGTCCTTTCATCTTCCGCTTTTCCTGTTCCGCTTTTCCCAATGTTGTTTTAATTTTTGGTTTTTGAGATTTTTGGCGTTAACCAAATTCAATAATTAATGGCGTTTTAATGGTTCCATTGTATCATCATTTTGGCGTTTATGGCGTTATTCACATCGTATGCCAATGGAACCCAGGGGGCAGGAAATCTATTTGAATGGCGTTTTCCAAGGCGTTTAAACAAGTTGGCCTATTGATCTGTTATTTTTTTATAAACATTTTGGCGTTTGTGGTATCTTGGCGTTTTACTATTGTTAAATTATATTTCAACCACAGGAAAAAAAATACAAGGGAAGGAAATAAATTAAAAATTCTAACGGATCTCTTTTCCCAATCTTCAGTGTCATCGGTCTCTCTCTTCTTTAATAGTACAAGAACTGTCATCAAATATATGACGTTTTATGTAAAACTTAACAAACCCATTTTGCCTGCTCGTCTGTTGAACTGTCTTTTTGTGTGGATGTTTGGGGACATAGATCTATGGCGTGTGAGTGGGTTTTTCACTTTGTCTTTATCTGGATCTTCATCTTTATAGTGAACCCACTCTTCAGTGTCATTGACCTCTTCTCCTCATCCAAACCTTCTTCAAGAACAAAAAATACAAAATGTCATATGATTGGCATCAGTATCTTTTTCCTGAAATTTTGTCCATCTCATGCAGCAAAATCTTTTCTGAGGTACCTCCATCTGATAACAATTCATTCAGTTTATTTGTTGGCGTTTTACAGTGGGTGGTATTTAGTAGTATTTGGCGTTTGTTTTCTTGGTTTGATCAAATGGAAGTTGCTGAGATGTATCATTTTATAGGATGTCTTTTTTGGCGCCTAAATTAGGCGGTGCATTATTATAATAAAGTATTTTTGTCTTTTCAGTTATTGTTTTGTAATTAATGTTTTTTATAAGCTTTTATCACTGAAGTCTGTAACACGTCCCATCTTTCAAGTTTGGCGTTTTAGATTCTTCAGTATTTAATGATTTTGTATTTACTGTTTCTAATTACATTTTCAAGTTTGCTTTTTATTTTTTTTTCTTTTTCTTATTTTTATTTTTTATTTGGGTTTTTTATAATAATTTTTCAAAGTAATTTTATTATAGTTTGGCAGTTTTTTGGTGGCGTTTAACTGGATGATATCGTTTTAAACAAGCATTTTGGCTATTTTGGCATTTTTATTATATATGGCGTTTTTATTATATAACAATTAACTGAAAAGGAAAATAAAAAAAAGAATACATAAACAATTGATCTTTCAAATCTTCTCTGTCTCCAGTCTCTTTCTTTCTCTTTTTTGAATCATGTTTAACTGGCTGGTTCGACTTTCGTATGATTCATTTTGTTTTTTGTTTTTCAAGTAGTTTTTTGTGTTGCTGTTTGGAAGCACACAGTCTGACATCAGCATCTTTTTCTTGAATATTTGTCCATCTCATGCAGCAAAATGTTATTGAGTTTATATCCTGCAGCCAACAATCTTGAATTTTTACAATCAACGATGTTTGATTTTTTAACCTTTTTGGCGTTTTACCGATAAAAAGAACGCCATGAAATAAGATCACCTTAAACCTCAAATTTTGATCATGCTAAAATCAATAATGTTTTGCTGTATGAGATGGACAACATTGTTAATCTTCGGTTAAGAAAGATAACTGACAATGTTGTCCACCCCATACAGCTAAACTTTATTGACAACAAACCTCAATAATGTTTTTGTATGTTTTGGCGTTATAAATTTGATGGAAGTTTAGGATAAGTCAATGTGATTTTACTAAATGAAATGGACTATATCCTCACTTTAGGATTTTGTCTATTTCATTGAGCGAAATCTTACTGACAGCCAAACTGAATTTCAAAAAAAAAAAAAAAAAAACGTTTTTGGGGTTGAAGATATTTGATGTTTGGGTTTTTTGGCGTTTCCTAGGCGAACGGGTTATATGAAATATGGCGTTTGGGTTTTTGTGTGTGTTTTTAACTGAAGGTCTGAGATGTTGTATATATAAGTTTTTTTGGCGGTTTTTAAGGCGGGATTTTACTATAATTAAGTTTGGCGTTTTATATTTAATGGTGTTTTACTTAGAATAGTCTGTGATTTTTGTTTTTGGCGTTTTATGTGGAGTAGTCAAAAGACCCTTTTACCCTTAATGAAGCGCGTCCACGTAATAAAATTGATGTTATTTACGAAAAACCCCACCGCGCCAATCTAGTCCATAGATTGTTTTGGTCGGACGATCGTTAAGCGTTCTCACCGTTCTCACACTTTCTATCGTTTTCTCTAAATCCCGACCCTATATATATATATATATATACATACACACTCCAAAGCAACCCATTGCATAATCATTTATCAAGTATACTACAAATTTTTTAACGTTAACACTCCAATCCCTGTGGTTGTCGTTTGCTCGCAATCAAGTGCCTCCCACTAACATCTATTAGTTGAACATTGGCATTTCTGTTAAAAGACCACAATGCCCCTTAGGGACTAAAATTGCAAGTCGAATTAGTCTTCTCTTCTTTATAAACTCTTCACAACCACCGTCATCTTCAACTCAACTTACCCTAAAATGGCTTCAACTTCATCGTGGACTAGAAAATGGGTTCAATCAACTCAGAAATCAAATAAATCCAATAATATTGATTTGTCAGTAAATATTTTGAATGGTTCAATACCATAATCATTACACCAATTTACTCAATCTTGAATACCTTAATCTCACACAGTTTGAATTAGTTGTGGTAAAGTGGGCAAGTTGAATGGGTTTGGGTAATGGGTCAAGATGAGTTTGGGTTAGAATGGGTGTTGGTGCACTACATCTGTCGACTTCGTCTTGTATCGAGTCTTAGTTTTAGATTGTTAGATCAGGGCATGTTTTACGAGAAAACTGGAGAGAATTTGTGATTTAGAGAGTAGATCCGCTTATACGGACATAGGAGGTCCGCTTATGTGTCATGTCCGTATATGGGAACCTATTTGGTTAGGTCCGCTTATTCGTACATGTCCGTATATGCGAACCTACATGTTCAGGTCCGCTTATACGGACATGTCCGTATATGCGAACCTACCTGCACTATATATACCTCATAAGCGGATCTCATTGGTAACTTTGTCGAATTCCATACCGAGGTGCTGCCGGTGTGAGATTTGAATGTAAACGTTGTAATATCAATCAGAAAAGTGATTTAAGTGAAGATCTAGCTGTTTCTACGTCAGGTACTTGTTTTCCGCACCTGTATCTGATCAAAACTCCTCTGAACGACTCGTTCGGGTCAAAACACGATCCTACAAGTGGTATCAGAGCTTCAGGAGGAGGAGTTCTATAGAGATTAGCTGGATTTCATTGAGATTTCTTTCTTCTACACCTTCTTTCATCAGTTCAGAAAGTTCCACTGGTCAAAATCGGCTCAAAATCTCACAGATTGTGCGTAACAGTATATAGACAAACCCTGGAAAGTTTGGTGTTAAAATTCATATTAAAAATGGGTCAAAAATTGTTCCGAATTAGGTCCGCTTTTGCGGCATCACATAGGTTCGCTTCATTGGTCCGCTTTTAGATACACTTTATCGAAAGGTTCGCTTCAAATTACACTTAGGTTCGCTCAAAAGGTTCGCTTCAAGGGACAGTTTTGTAGCTCCGTTTTTGTGGTCCGCTCATTGTGACATTATAGTTCCGCTTTTAGTGACAAAGCACCTTAGGTCCGCTCATAGGTGTATCATTAGGTCCGCTTATCAGTCATCATCTGATTCTGTTCGTTATGCATGTGAAGTTGTCGGCTTAGTGATTATCTTGATATAACAAATCATCTAATACTTTCAAATGTCAGACTAGTGGATTGTGCATATCTTGTCGGTTTAGTGGGTTTATAGGTCAAATAAAATTGAAGTGTGTAAATTGTCAACCCACATATTAATATCGGTCCAATCAGTGAACATTTATTGTTTGTTGTTTAGTGGATTTGAAGGTCCAATAAGTTTGTGTTGAACAATTAAAAAAGTGTCGGATAATTAGACTTAACACGTGAATTGTTTGATTGTTGTTTGTCGATATAGTGGTTTTATTAAATTAAATTCATTAAATATAGAAGCTCAATCACAGTTTGAATTTGATTACTAGTTCACAAGTGGTGTTTCAGTTTGTTTTGAATTCAAACTCGTTGAAAGTCTTGTGGTTTAGCCAGGTCATTGGAAAAGATCGTTTGATTTTGATCCGGGTCATATCAGTTCGCACAGTGTGTCAACTCTCAGTCTGCACAGAATATTCATCAGTTCGAGTGATTCAGTTCGCACAGAGTATCAGTTTGATTCAATTGTTTTGATAAGCGTTTAAACTGATTGTGTTTTGTTTGATTGTTTATGTCAGGTGATTTACGAGGTGAACCAGTTCATTTGAAAGCTTATTTAAGAAATTCTTCGTTACCGAAACATGGATTCTGAATTCTACAACGCTTTTGCTTCAACTCCAACTAATCCATCCGACATTGCTAAGAACATGAACATGGAGAATGAAACCGGAACAATGCAAAAACCCCCGAAACTTATGGGAATTGAGGATTATCACGGATGGAAGAAACGGTTTGAGAATTGGGTTCAGGCGAATCATCTAAAAGCTTGGGAGAGCATCGAAACTGAATATGAGAGGCCAAAGAATTCAGCGGGAGTCGATAAAATAATTTCAGAGTTCACGGAGCAAGAAAGAGAAAGTTACAAAGGAGAAAAAATGATGATCAATCTGTTACAACAAGCTGTTAAAGAAGATATTTTTGTGTTGCTTCAACATGATGAAAACGCTTATTCTATTTGGGAAGCTCTTGGAAAGAAATTTGAGGGAAGTACTGAAATGCTACAGAGTAAAGCAGCTTTGTTGAAAAAAGAGTTTGAACTGTTTACGTGCATGCCTAGTGAAACAACAAAGAGTCTTATTGAAAGATATTGTCATCTTGTACGCACTATGTCACAGTTGAAGATTACAAAAACTCCAGCAGAATGGGTTGAAAAACTTGCTGATGCGTTACCGCAACAGGAATGGGGTACATATCTGATGATATTGAAAAATTCCGGACAGTTTAAAAAGTTATCAATTGCACAGTTTATAGAGAAGTTGGAGGCACAGGATCTGGAGCAGCAGAAAATTGCTAGAATGAACAGTTCTACTCATCAACAAGATATTAAATTGTATTATAAAGGAAATGTTCAAACTGCTGAAGCAAGTCCAAAGATACAAACTGCATTTAGTGCTGGAAATCAATCTACACCAAGCAGTCAAGGATCAGTCAACACTAGTGGGTTTTCAACGGTGAATCCTCCAAGTGTTCAAAGTTCATCTTCTGGAAATGGTCATCTAATTCAGTGCAATGTGGCTTTACATCTTCAAAATGGACAAAATTACTCTGAAGAGATTGTAAAGAATCATATGGGATTATTGGTCACTGCATTAGAGTCTTATGAAGGGTTGATTGCCGGAAGATTTGGTAATCCGATGCTCACAAAAGAAGATTATGACCAAATCGATGCAGAGGAGCTGGAACTGATGGATATTAAATGGGCTTTAGCTAGTGTTTTGAGGAGAGCAGAAAAATTTAGATTGGTTACAGGAAGAAATGATTTCTTGGATGCGAATCTTTCTAATCTTGGATTTGATAACTCTAAAGTTGTCTGTTTTCGTTGCCGGGAGAAAGGTCACTTTAAAAGAGAGTGCAAGAATCAGGAGCCGAGAGGAGCAAAGGATTCGTCTGGGAAAGATGATTACTATCGGAAGTCTATATATCAGCAAATCACTCATCAACCAAATCAACAAAAAGAGCCACAAACAGCTCATGGAAGAATGATCGAAGATGCAAACAGGAAAGCTTACCACGGTATCGTTGATCAAGATGATGAGAAACTGGCTGAAGGATTTAGCTGGGACAAGTACATTCCAGCTGATTCAAATGTTGGAGCGTTTATTGCTCATATTATTCGAAAGCCGGAAATGCTGAAGGAATGGATGGAAGTGTTATCTGATGAAGAGAAAAGTGAAGATGAAGGATCTGTTTCATCTGAAAACAGTTCGTCAGAGACAAGTGATACTGATGAAGAAATTGAACAGATTAATATTGGAAAAACTCACTTATCTTCTGATAGTTTTGAATTTTATTTTGCAGAAAAATTGAAGAAACTGAAAGAGGAGAAAGCTGAAAAAAATTTGAAAAAGGTCAAAGTGGTTGAGAAGATTGTGGAAGTTGAAAAGATAGTTGAAGTTGAGAAGATCATTGAAATTACAAAACCTTGTCTTAAATGTTTAGAGTCTTGTAAACAATGTATAGAGAAAGATGAGAGGTTTAGTGAGTTAGAAAAGTTGAAAGAAAAGTTGTTGTTTGATGTAAAAAATTTGAAAAAGTCATATGATGTATTGAACAGAACTGTGAATAGTCTGGAGAAGACTAACTCTGAAAGAGAAAAAGCTTTGAAGATGATGAATGCTACCATGATGACAAAGCAGAAAGAAATCAACTTGTACATAGAAGAATGTGCAAAGAGGAAGAAAGAGTTGGAGAATGAAGCAGCTGAGAATGAAAGAATCAGAAGATTGCTGCAAAGTTACAAAGGTTGTGACTACGTAATGGATAGAATTTATCCAACAGTTGAAGGTTTTGAAGCATTTAAAGGTGAAGAAACAACGCCAAAGAAGAAAAAGGATACTGGTAAGAAACAGGGTGTCTGTTATAATAAGTGTCCGCCTCCGATTTGGGAAGGATACTCGTCTAGAAAACCTAACGAGGAAGAACTAAAAAAGGCAGTCAATATAAAGTTGGAGTCCGAGATAACTGATGTTTTACCAGACAATATTGACGTCACGTTCACAGCGTCCGACACAGATCATGAGTCAGAACTGATAAAAAAAGTGGTTGATCAGGTGTTGGATAAGGATGAGGAGTCAGAGTCAAAATCCGAGTCCGAAAGTTCGTGTCAGTCTGTCGGAAGTTCGAGTTCGTCTGTCAAGAGTTCAAAGTCATCAGGAAAACGGGTGTATAGTAAAGAATTTTTGTTGTCAAAATCTAATTTGAATGACGAAACATTTGAAGTTGCATATACTTTGAATGGTTCTGACAAATTATATTTTGATAAAGAATTTCCAATAAGAGGTGTCAAAACTGATTTGATAAAAAAGGTTTTCAAAATAACAGAAATTAATATTTCTGAAATAAAAGATGAAAATCTTAATATAAAACCTAAACTTTACACCTTAAGAGTACAACAACGTTTGAACAAGAAAAAGGGTTACAATTCTGGTTCTGGTTTTCAAAAGAAACCAAACCACAATCGTAGCTATAAAAAGAAAGGACTTGGTTTTATTCCACCTGAAAACTATAAAAATGAAAAATATGTTCGAGATTTTAAATCAAAAATGACATATGTTGCAGGAACTAGCCATGAAGAAGAAGCAAAGAGCTCATTCTGGAAACAGTCAAACCAGGAGTTTCTTGCTGAAAAGATGAAGAATGGAGCTTATCAAAGGAAAGAAACAAGAACCTGTTACAGATGCAATGAAGTTGGCCACATTGCATGGAATTGCCCGAAAGCGACAAACACAAAACAGGGAGTTTCTGAAAAACTGAAAGAAGTTATTGTTGATAAAACTGAACCACCAACTGAAAAATTTAAAGTTTTCAAAAATTCAACATTTGAAGTTGGTGAGTGTTCGAAAAGATTTTACAGGCGAAGTGTTAAACTTGACAACCAAAAATGGGTTGTTAAGAAATCTGAAGTAAAATCTGGCGATGAATCTGATTCCACAAAATCAGAGGAGCCACAGTTTGATGAGAGTGATGAAAACTCAGTTCCTTTAATGGATGATGAGAACTTTCCACCATTGAGGACTGAAAATTTTAAAAAGAAAACTGAAAAGTCTGAAATTTCAAATCAGGGTTATTCTGAAAAGGATAACTTTGATGTTGAAAAAACGTTTAATGGGAAAGTTAAGAAGATTTTCGGAAAAATGGTTGATGGAAAGGTGAAAGGGGTAAAAGACTTTTACGCTACAAAGAAAGCAACTTACACACCAACTGCTTCTGAATTGAAAACACCCAAGGCTGGTCAGGCTTGGGTGGACGTTTTCTTTGCTTAAAGAACCTGACTTGCCGGAGATCCCAAGTTTGTAATCGTGGATCAGGAATCGGCATCTTTCTTAAAAATTGATTGTGTAAATGAATCTTAAAGTTTGTTAAAATTTACAGATTGAGGAATTGCCGGAGCTTCCAGGTTGGTAAGTGTGAAGCAGGAATCGGCATCTTGATTGGTAACAATGTATTTGTGTAGATGTTTATTCCTACACGTGGTTGTATGTTTTGGATATACTTACAAGTGGTAAGAGGTTGATTCTGACAAAGTGATTACTCAAGGTCATTAGTTTGAACTTGATGTAATCCTGATACAAGAGATTGAATGGACAAAATGATGAACCATTCTCCTAACCTACAAGTGGTTTGAAAATTAACAAAACTTATTTTCCGGACAAATCATTTTGGTTAAAACAAACTTAAGTGTTTTGAAATCATAATGTGAAAATAGTTTTGTGATAGGGAGAGTTCTGATTGTTTATGCCAAGTGAATGGCGAATTGAAGTGATTCGATGTCAGTTGTCAAGTTTTTGTACAGTTTATGTTATGTTTCAAGTGGGTCAAGAGTCTAGTAGTTTTCAAATTTCCTAAAATGTGTTTGCATTTTAGGGGGAGTAGAAGTTTTCAGAAAATCCAAAAACATTTGAAAATTTGAAAAAGACAAAAACATGATAAAAAAAACAAAAATGAGTTTTAGTGTCAAAGAAGAGGAAATGATAGTACATCAGTAGACAGTCACAGTATGCTAAAGAATTGTAATGTTTAAATAATGTTAAACAGTCTCACTGATGATATGCCGATAGGTTTTTACACATTTAGTAAACTTTTTCGGGATATAAACATAAATTCAAACTTGCTTATTTCGTGGGGAACACTACTTGGATATATAGGTAACCCCTGAAATCTCGTTTGAAAGGTCCCTCTTTCTGAGATACTAGGTCTTTATGCTCAGTGATATCTGGGGTATTATCCCGGGACTTCTGCTGAAAGGAATTTCTGACCTAGTCCCCGGAGAATACTTTCGGCATGCTTGAAAAATAGCGCAGCCCTCAGCAAATTGATGAAACAATAAAATTGATAGTCATTGCTGTTGTAATCAAAAGATCCTCTAAAGGGGACCCACCGAAAGTCGAAGCCGTCATCTCTCTGCGTATCGAAAGATCGACCTGAGCTCTCACGGCCCTCGTACTATAATTTATTCCCCTGGCAGATATCATCTGTGGTATACTCACCTGTAAGACTGAATATTGGGATCTGGATACGGGAGTATATTCAAGAGGTGGGACACATGAATGAGTTTAAGTCTTTAAATCACCTAACTCATATCCTGAATTAGTTGAAATTTGTGTGAAAATTTAAGTGGATTAGTATATCGGCAATCTAAGTGAATTGTTTAATTCCTAATGTGTAACTAAGCTCAACGGTACTCGTGACTTGTCATAAACTGATATGATCCTCTTACACAAACTCACAAAAATATTATCTGAAAATATTTCTTTACTGCATTTCTTTACTTTCAAAAATCCAAAAAGATTTTGAGTGTGTTTTAGCATAAACTTTTGAAAATGTCAAAAAGATTTTCGACAACTGATGTTGGAAAGCTGATTGTCAAAATTCCAAGTGCTAAACATGATGACATTGTTGTGAGGGGGAGTGTGTTTTAAAATGTCAAAATGTATTTTCTAAATCATCAAGTGGTTCATCATGAGTTTGTGATCTGAGGGAGAGTGATTGTTGTTGCTTATGTTTATGAGAGGGAGTCATCTGATTATATCAGAATGTTGGTGCATTTAAATTGTTAAATTTAGAAATTCATTTATGGGTTAAGAATGTGCAGGAATAGTCAAGTTTCAATTCTGAAAATGAATTGCTGTGAAAGTCAGACAAAGATCCTGAAGCAGATGTTGCTGAAGAACAAAGGAATGCCAGCAAATCGTTAGGGGGAGTCTGAAGATTTTCAAGTTAAAGAGAGTTTGATAAAGAAGATAGAGAGAGAAAAGCCCAGAGACTAATCAAGACTGAAGATGTGAAGATACAGCATTGTCGTGACTCGATAGTCGACTCGTCAACATCTGAGGGGGAGTCTGTTGGTGCACTACATCTGTCGACTTCGTCTTGTATCGAGTCTTAGTTTTAGATTGTTAGATCAGGGCATGTTTTACGAGAAAACTGGAGAGAATTTGTGATTTAGAGAGTAGGTCCGCTTATACGGACATAGGAGGTCCGCTTATGTGTCATGTCCGTATATGGGAACCTATTTGGTTAGGTCCGCTTATTCGTACATGTCCGTATATGCGAACCTACATGTTCAGGTCCGCTTATACGGACATGTCCGTATATGCGAACCTACCTGCACTATATATACCTCATAAGCGGATCTCATTGGTAACTTTGTCGAATTCCATACCGAGGTGCTGCCGGTGTGAGATTTGAATGTAAACGTTGTAATATCAATCAGAAAAGTGATTTAAGTGAAGATCTAGCTGTTTCTACGTCAGGTACTTGTTTTCCGCACCTGTATCTGATCAAAACTCCTCTGAACGACTCGTTCGGGTCAAAACACGATCCTACAATGGGTATAGGTCAGTATGGGTATTTTAACAAAATGGTTGGATGGGTAATGGGTCAAGATAGATTTCGGTTAGAATGGGTTTGGGTTAAGAGAGGTTCTAAAAAATCAAAAAAATTTTAAAAAATCATAAAAAATCTAAAAAAATCCAAAAAATTTCTAAAAAAACAAAAAAAAAATCTAAAAAAACAAAAAAAAATATTATAAAAAATTTAAAAAATTATAAAAATCCAAAAAATTCAAAAAAATAAAATAAAATTCTAAAAAATCATAAAAATTATAAAAAATCATAAAAATTATAAATAATCAAAAAAATTATAAAAAATCATAAAAATTATAAAAAATAAAAAACAATCATAAAAAATAAAAAAATTCTTAAAAATTATAAAAATTATAAAAAATAAAAAATCTAAAAATTATGTTTTTTTAGATTTTTTTTTATTTTTTAGAATTATTTGGATTTTTTTATTTTATAGAATCTTTATGATTTTTAGAATTGTTTTGATTTTTAAGAGTTTTATGATTTTTTAGAGTTTTTAAGGTTTTTTTTGAAAATTTTTTATTTTTTAGATTTTTTTCTGATTTTTTTATGATTTGTTTTTGATTTTTTTTAGAATTTTTTTGATTTTTTATGAGTTTTTTTTTATTTTTAGATTTTGTTTTATTTTTTAGAATTTTTTTGATTATTTAGATTTTATAGATTTTTTTTTATTTTTTAGAATTTTAATGATTTTTTAGAATTTTTTTATTATTTAAATTTTTTATGTTTTTTTGGGTTTTTAAGAATTTTTTGGATTTTTAGAATTTTTATTATTTTTTAGAATTTTTATGATTTTTTAAGAATTTTTTTGATTTTTTTGACTTTATAGAATTTTTTATTATTTTGATTTTTTTATTTTTTTGATTTTTTAGATTTTTTTGTTTTTTAGAATTTTTTTGATTTTTTTAGAATATTTTTTATTTTTATGAGTTTTTATGATCTTTTAGAATTTTTATGATTTTTTTTGGAATTTTTATGATTTTTCTAGATTTTTTTTTATTTTTTATAATTTTTTAGATTTTTTTTTATTTTTTAGATTTTTTATGAGTTTTTTTATTTTTAGATTTTTTTTGATTTTTTAGATTTTGTTTTATTTTTTAGACTTTTTTTGATTATTTAGATTTTATAGATTTTTTAGATTTTTTTAGAATATTTTTGTTTTTTTTTTGAGTTTTTATGATTTTTTAGAATTTTTATGATTTTTTTGGATTTTTTATATTTTTTTTAATTTTTTTGATTTTTTTGGATTTTTTAGAATTTTTATGATTTTTTAGAATTTTTATGATTTTTCTAGATTTTTTTTGATTTTTTATAATTTTTTAGATTTTTTTTTATTTTTTAGATTTTTATGAGTTTTTATTTTTAGATTTTATTTTTAGATTTTGTTTTATTTTTTAGAATTTTTTTGATTATTTAGATTTTATAGATTTTTTTATTTTTTAGATTTTTTTTTGATTTATTAGACTTTTAATGATTTTTTAGAATTTTTTTGATTATTTAAAATTTTTATGGTTTTTTGGGTTTTTAAGAATTTTTTGGATTTTTAGAATTTTTATGATTTTTAAGAATTTTTATGATTTTTTAAGAATTTTTTTGATTTTTTTGACTTTATAGAATTTTTTATTATTTTGATTATTTTGATTTTTTAATTTTTTTTTTAGAATTTTTTGATTTTTTTAGAATATTTTTGATTTTTTATGAGTTTTTATGATTTTTTAGAATATTTATGATTTTTTTGGATTTTTTAGAATTTTTTTGGAATTTTTTGGATTTTTTAGAATTTTTATGATTTTTTAAAATTTTTATGATTTTTCTATATTTTTTTATTTTTTATAATTTTTTAGATTTTTTTGATTTTTTAGATTTTTTAGAATTTTTTAGATTTTTTTAGAATTTTTTGGATTTGTTAGAATTTTTTGGAATTTTTAGATTTTTGTTGATATTTTTTATTTTTGATGATTTTTTTTATTTTTTTAGATATTTTTAAATATTTTTGGATTTTTTAGAATTTTTTTATTATTTTTAAAATTTTTATTGTTTTTAAACGAAGAACGACGGGAGAGTATTACGGGATATATCTACGAGTAGTAATTAGTTTAGTGATTTTATCTTATACCCATCCTGACCCATTTGGATTTTATCTTATACCCATCCTGACCTACTTTTTTTTTTATCCACCACTTCATAAGCCGTCCTAACCTAGTGTCTAATTTTGTTTGGACCATCTTAACCCATCCTAAAATTTAAAATACTCCAGGGGCGGACCTAGAGTGATAGAAGGGGTAACCTCCGTTGCCCCTTGACGCTTCGGTGATGCTCCGACGTTAGTGTAAATTTTGGAAAAATCTGATGTTTTTTTCAATTTCGTTACCTCTTTTTATTGAAACGTTACCCCTATGCGGATTTTCTAGATCCGCCACTGAAATACTCATATCAACCCAAAATAGAATAGATGGGCTTGTTTTGCCGGTTCTGGTTTGAATGGTTCTATACCAGAATTTATTCACCAAACACCATTTCCCCATTCTGTCCCAAAACCCCTGCTCCCTCTCTGGTAGGATGAGCAAAATGGACCCGGTACCGGTACCGAATTTACCGAACCGGGTACCTTTTCGGTACCGATTCGGTACCCACTTTTGACATTTTCGGTACCGGTTCGGTACCGGTCCGGTACGGTACCGGTTTGGTACCGGTATTTTGCTCGTTTTTACCCTCAAATACCGGTACCGAACCGGTACCGAACCGTACCGAACCGGATATATTCGGTACCGGTACCGGTACCCACTTTTGAGGATTTTCGGTACCGGTTCTTTCGGTACCGGTACCGGTTCGGTACCGAACCGGACCGAGCTCATCCCTACTCTCTGGCGTCGTTCCTCCATTCTTCCGCCTTCCCACAGCCACCACCACCACTGACCTCCGCCACACCTTTATTCACCACCGTAACCCCGTACCACCACTGCACCCGGCAACCACTGTGAACCTCCAACCCGGTGAACATCTTTCTGAATCTAATCGTCGACCTCAATTGGCGTTTAATCGGATGTAATTTCTCCTTCATCTACTACATCTTCTTCAAAAACGGTTATTTTCAGTTTTTTGTAAGTCCTTTGTCTTGAGATTTTGCACACGATTTTTTGGAGATGCATACCTATCTTTTCCGTCGACATGGTTTCTCAGTTCTTGAAGTTTGTTTGTCCAGCATTCAGGTATGCTACTCACTTCGGAAGCCTTTAAAGTCGTTTACGCTCCTCGACTGGCTTTCTCATTGTCTGTTTGGGGTTTAATCTGAGGTTACATTTGCAGATTTGGTATGTATTTTTTATTTTCATAAGTTTATACATTAGTTGCTTCTGGTAGTATGGTTTAGTTGTGGTAAGCCTGTTGTACTCGATTTTCTAAAGGAAGGTGTCATATTTGTATTTGTATTCTAGCAGAATGCTAACTGCTGTAAGTTAGAAGTTGAAGCCCAGAAAAGAAAAGCTGATTTGCATCTTAAAGTGGCGAATCTAACAGAGGCAAGTTTTTATATTTGTTGTGGTGGTGGTATGGTGGTGAAAGGTGGAGGCGGTGGAGGGTGGAGGTGGGGTTATGGAGAAAGGATGCTGGCTGTTTAAGGTTATACACGACGAAAATATGATTTTACCCTTGAGTTTCTAAGTAAAAAGACATAAATACCCAAGTCAACTAACAATTGACTAACATAAATTAGTGGGAGTGGCTTGATTGCGAGCAATCGACAACCACATATGAGGGCTGAAATTGTGATTGGGTGTAAACCCTAAGGGACTAAAATTGTACTTTACTAAAAAAATTGTTTGTTGATACATTCATCAACACCTAAGATACAATTTGTTACTTAAAAATAGAGGTGACCGCATAACTCCACTATTCTTTGCGAATGTCATTCATATCCGTAGGTGAGTATTCCCCTACTCTTTCCCCAACCTGAGACAACAATTAAATAAAAATAATCTTAAAAATCATAATTTAAATCTTAATCTATGGGTTTAAGTATTTGTTTGGATATTTAATTTCAAGACTAAATCTAAATCAAAATCTATGAATTTAAGCATTTGTTTCAACATATAAGTACTTACATTTGATTTTTCATGAGGAGATTCTAAGTATCGTTAAAAAATTTGGACTATACTAATGCCACAGTCAAAAGTAGTAAGAAACTGAGTTGTTTGGTTCTTTCATTCTTGTTAACCTACTTGAGTTGATTTCTGATCAGCTTTAAGTAAGCTTTATTTTAACAATATAAAAATACTTCATTTTTATTTATATACAATGCTCGTTATAGTTGGTGTTCCGAGTAAGAGTTAGAAGGCTATTTTTTCCATCAGACGTTTTTTGGTCACGAAACGAAAAATAAAAAAAAATATTTTTCAAAAAAGGCCATAAATTAATTATTCACTTTAGGCCTCTAAAAGGCTTGTGCCGGCCTTTACCCAAACCTGATTAACGGTTAAACCCGAACCCAATATAGTTAATTGGGTCGGTATCAGGTAATATTTTCACCACTGAAAACCCGAATAACCCGATCCAAATAAACCGAAAAACTAACCCGATGAACAGCCCTACTCACATTCTACAACCCATTCTATTTCAATTTTGCTAAACCCCTACTCACATTCTACAACCCATTCTACTACAAATTGTTACGCCGAACATTAATACAGACATAACACAAAAGTTATCACTTCAGTTGGTGTTACCAAAGATGTCATGTTAAAATAGATTGTAAGTTTTGAACATAACGCTAATGGCTAATTTACTACATCCGTTCTGACGAGGAGAACTTAAACTAATTGTTACCGAATTCAACAAGTTTAAATAATTTTCGTAAGTTAACACCTACATAAAAAACTGAGCCTAATCACTTCTGGTCTGTAACAACTAGTTTCCAAATTTTTATAGACACTGTGTTCTACTCATGTTTCCACCGGCCAAACAAGTGTTTGCCGTTTCCGGCAAAGGTAATTTCAGGCGGAGACGAGTTCCGGCAAAGGTAATTTCAGGCGGATCCCGGGTGCCGTCTCCGGTGTAAAGAAGAGACGAGTTTCCGGCAAAGGTAATTTCAGGCGTCGACGAGTTCCAGCAAAGGTAATTTCAGCAACGTCCCGGTTGTCATCAGCGACGTTGCCTTCTCCGGTAAATTTCTCTGTTGTTGCTGGTCACCAGCGATCTACTTGGCTTCATATCCGGTCACAAATCCAGGTGCACTCCAACTTAAACAGAACTAGATATATATAACACTAATATCTGTTAATACTAAAATTTGTTTATATATATTGAAGGTTTATATGTATTGAAGGTCTCTAGTAAAATTATTCATCTTATAACAGTGAAATTCTAAAAGTATATTAGTCTATATATGTTTATAACATTCAATTTTGCTGAATCAATTTAGGGGTTTTGTAGATTACTGTTGTGCAATTTTAAGGGGTTATAATTGATGTTGTTTATGGTATGAAATTGGTATAAGTTGCAGGTGTTAGCTTGCTTTTTAACAATTTAAGCTGCAGGTGTTAACAATTTAAGTTTGTATCTTTAAACTAAAGAGTTAAATGCTTGGTTGGTCCCTGTGGTTTTCAAAAATTGCAGACTTGGTCCCAATGGTTTACTAATTACACGCGTGGTCCCTGTGGTTTTCAAAAATGCACTCGGTTGGTCCCTAGCCCTAACATCAGTTAAATTTCTCAGTTAAGTCCATGTTAAATGACCAAAATACCCTTGCTTATTAACAAACCCACTGCATCTTCATCACTATCATCATCTTCATCACCTACTATAAATAATCATCCCTTTGACCACATCATCTTCCCCAAACCTGCAATTGGCGTGTGTGAGTGGTTGTCGAAGGAGGATGAAATGGCAGGTGGAGTCGCCGGAAAACGGCTCCGATCGCCGGAGGACTTGATCGAGAATCAGAGGGCAAAAGAGGGGTGTTTGATAGCAGCTTTTGGTGCAATTTAGGGTTTTATGTTTAAGGAATTTAGGGTTTCACCCAAAGCTGCTCCCACTCAAACAACCACCGTCGCCGCCACTCAAACGGAATCACCACGCCGTTGATTCAGGTCCGTCTGTCTTTCTCTTTCTCTCACTTCAGTCTCTCTCTCTCTGTCCCTCTCCGTCTCTCTTGGGTTTTGCTGCAAGTTCTAATCTTTGTTGTGAATTTGGGGTTTTGGCAGAAACTTGCCTTATATGGATATTGGAGGGTTTATATCTCCAAGCATTGGTAAACTCAGTAGATTACAGAGACTGTAAGTATATATTTGCATATTTATCAGTTGTAAAATGATCAGTTTTTGTGGTACATTGGTGTTTGAAGTGTGGGGTTGTTTAATGTTTAATGTTTATTATCAGGGCACTTCACCAGAACAGATTACATGGTATAATTCCAAATGAAATTGGTCAATGTGTTGAACTAAGAGCTTTGTAAGTCAAATTGTGAAGTTGCCGTACGCCACCACCAAATGGTGGTGGCCGGCCGTTAAAAATCGAGGGAGAATAGGGTTGGTGTGGTGAATTTAAGATGAACGGGGTGGGGGTGTCTCACCAGAGAAGCTCATCAGAGCGAGCCGGAGAATACGGCCGATCAGCTGGAAATACGGCCGGAGCCTGAGAAGCTTGTCGGAGGGTGCCTGTCGGAGTTAAAGAGGTGTGCGACGGATCAGTGGGGTGTCTGGTTTGTGTGTGTGCGGCTGATGATAGTGATGAAGATGCAGTGGGTTTGTTAATAAGCAAGGGTATTTTGGTCATTTAACATGGACTTAACTGAGAAATTTAACTGATGTTAGGGCTAGGGACCAACCGAGTGCATTTTTGAAAACCACAGGGACCACGCGTGTAATTAGTAAACCATTGGGACCAAGTCTGCAATTTTTGAAAACCACAGGGACCAACCAAGCATTTAACTCTTAAACTAAACAAAATAACTTTGTTCTTTTCTGTTGGGTGTGGGGCTTGTTGTGTTTTTATATTGGTAGTACTATGATATTGTGTAATTAGGAACCATAGACGGTGGGAGTTGCAATTATGCTTTAAGACCGTGTCCAAGAAAGAGGGGTGCTAACAAAGGGGACAAGAGGGGGTATAATTTGCGTGTGGCTTCTTGGAATGTAGGATCTCTTAGTAGTAAGTTGCTAGAGTTAGTGGATGTGCTTAAAAGGCGTAAGGTTCATATAGCTTGTCTGCAAGAAACTAGGTGGAAGGGGCATAGAGGTGTAGAATGCAATGGGTATAAGTTGTGGTATTCAGGGTCGGATGGTGCTAAGAACGGAGTGGGTTTTCTAGTGGCTATTGAACTCTACAAAAATGTAGTGGAAGTGATAAGGTACAACGATAGGATTATGATCTTGAGATTGGTAATAGGTGAGGAGACTATGGTTGTGATTTGCGCTTATGCGCCTCACGTGGGATTAGGAGACCAGGAGAAAAGAGAGTTTTGGGACCGCTTAGATGTTGTAGTAAGGGCCATACCTAGGGAAGAGAGAATTTTTATAGGTGGTGACTTTAATGGCCATATAGGCAAAGATAATGATGGTTTCCAGTCGGTACACGGGGGTTTTGGTGATAGGAATGAGCCTGGTAGGGAGCTTCTAGAGTTCGCAGTGGCCCATGACCTGGGTACTATAAACTCGTTTTTTAGGAAACGAGTTTCCCATTTGATCACTTTTAGTAGCGGGGGGCGTAACACGCAAATAGATTATCTCTTGATGAAGAGAGAAGATCGACGATGGTGGAGGGACTGCAAGGTTATACCAGGGGAGACAACGGTGACTCAACACCATTTGCTGGTAGCAGATATAGGTCTGAGAAGAAAGCTTACGGAGGGGGAAAGGAAAGGTCGACCTAGGATCCGATGGGGAAGCCTAAAGGGAGACAAGATTACAATGTTTAGAGACAAGGTAATCCCTATGACAGCCGATTGGGTGGGTGGGGATGCAAACCGGTTGTGGGAGGCCATGGCGACTACCGTTACCCAGGTGGCAGAGGAGACGCTAGGGGTTACAACAGGATTAACAAGCGGGCATAAAGACACCTGGTGGTGGAGTGAGGATGTGCAGATCAAGATAAGGGATAAACAAGGGAGTTTTAGAGATCTTTTGAGGTGCACGGTCGAGGAAGAGCGGCTGAGGTTGAAGGAGAGGTACAAGAAGGCCAAAAGGGAGGCGAAGAAGGCAGTGGCCGAGGCAAAGAACACCGCTTATAAGAATATGTATGAACGCCTGGAGACGAAGGAAGGGGAACATGCCATGTTCAAGATTGCCAAAGCTAGGGAGCGTAGAAAGCAAGATTTAGGGGTAGTGAAATTTATAAAGGGAGAGGATGGGCATGTCCTAGTAAAAGAACCAGACATTAAGTTGAGATGGCAAACCTACTTTTCTAATCTTTTTAATGGGGGGAGGGAAGTCCAACAGGAAAGCGACAACACTCAAGGACGACAACGAAATAACTGCTATTGTCGGAGTATTACAATGGGAGAAGTAAGGACAGTACTCAAGAAGATGGGAAGGGCTAAGGCAGTTGGTCCTGACAATATACCGATAGAAGTGTGGAAGTGTTTGGGAGAGGATGGAGTTCGATGGCTAGCTACTTTGTTTAATCTTATTTTCAAATCTGGAAAAATCCCGGAGCAGTGGAGGAGTAGTGACGTAGTGCCCTTGTATAAGAATAAAGGAGATGCCCAGTGTTGTGAGAACTACAGAGGGATTAAGCTATTAAGCCACACTATGAAACTTTGGGAACGGGTAATTGACACTAGGATTAGAAAAGAAACTCAGGTTACAATAAACCAGTTTGGTTTCATGCCAGGGCGTGCAACTACGGAGGCGATTCATATTCTAAGGAGATTAATGGAAAAGTATAGGGACAAAAAGCGAGATTTACATATGGTTTTCATTGACCTTGAAAAGGCATATGACAGTGTGCCACGTAGACTGATTTGGGAAAGCTTGGAGGGTAGGGGAGTCCCTGGGAAGTATATAGACTTAATTAGGGATATGTATGATAGGACTGTGACTAGGGTTCGTGCGCCTGTAGGAGATACAAAGTCTTTCCCTGTGGAAGTAGGACTCCACCAGGGGTCCGCGTTGAGTCCGTTTCTTTTTGCGGTTGTCTTGGATGAGTTGTCCAAGTCTATTCAAGACACAGTTCCGTGGTGCATGCTTTTTGCGGATGATATAGTGTTAGTGGCTGAAACTAGACAAACCCTAAATGCCAGGTTAGAGGAATGGAGAGCAGCCTTAGAAGGCAATGGTTTAAGGATTAGTCGGTCTAAGACTGAATATCTTTATTGCAATTTCAGCGGTGCAGGTGACAACGAGGACACTCAGGTTACCATTGAGGGTCAAGTGGTCCCACAAACGACTAAGTTCAAGTACTTAGGATCGTTTGTGCAAGGGGACGGGGAGATAGATAGTGACGTATCTCACCGCATCCAGGTTGGCTGGTGTAGGTGGAGAGCAGCCACTGGAATTTTGTGTGACAGGAGGTTCCCAACAAAATTAAAGGGAAAATTTTATAGGGTAGCAGTTAGACCGGCTATGTTGTACGGGACAGATTGTTGGGCCATCAAGAAAACATAAGAGCGCAAGATGGAGGTGGCGGAGATGAGGATGTTAAGGTGGATGTGTGGCCACACGATGTTAGACCGAATAAGAAGTGAGGTTTTTAGGGATTGGTTAGGAGTAGCTAGTATAACAGATAAGTTAAAAGAGGGGAGGTTAAGATGGTTTGGGCATGTGAAGAGGAGGCAGTTGACAGAACCAGTTAGAGCAGTGGAAACCATGACTGTGGAAGGAAGGAGGAGTAGAGGCAGGCCCAAGTTGACTTGGGATGAAAGACTTAGACAAGATTTGTTAGAATTGCACCTCTCTGAGGACATGGTTCATGATAGGAGTTCGTGGAGACGTAGGATTAAGGTTAAGGACTAGTAGGTGAGGGTATGGACGTGTCCTACCTGTGCCTTGGGAGGGGGGGGGGGGGGTTAGATTCTTTTCCACAATAGGTAGACCAACATATGATGATTTTCTTGTATATATGCATATATGTTGCTTACTGATGACTTATTTGCCTACTGCTACGTGATTTACTTACCTGTTTTTCGGGTATCTGTTTGTTGGTTGTTTTGGAGCCGGGGGTCTCTCAGGAAGCAGCCTCTCTATTCTTGAATAGAGGAAAGGTTTGCCTACATCCCACCTCCCCCAGACCCTACCAATAGTTCCGCTATTTGTGGGATTTACTGGGTATGGTTGTTGTTGTTGTTGTTGTTCTACTCATCTAAAAATTTAACTACACATAAAAAAAAGAGTAAATTGCCATTTTAGTCCCTGTGGTTTGGGCCATTTTGCCAGTTTAGTCCAAAGGTTTCATTTTTAACATCTGGATCCAAAAAGGTTTCATCGTTGCCATTTTGGTCCAACTGACTTAACTCCATCCATATCTGTTAAAGCTGCCAAGGGCATTTTTGTCATTTCATTTTTCTTTTTATTAACCCTTTTTCCTTAATTGCTTTCCCTCTCATTTTGGCGCCCATTCACCCTGTATATAACCAGACCTCCTGAAACCCTAAAATCCTAATTAAGTTCGAGCAAAGCAAACCATCTCTCCTACCTACCTTCAATCTTCAACAATGGTGCAATGTCCATGTGGTGTCCATGCGGATGCTGAACTCCCTCTGCATTGTTGTAAAGCTTGTTTCTGGATGATTTGACACAGCAAGTTAATAAAAGATGTAAATTTGATCATTTATATTTTGATCATTGTGGAACGTATGATAAATAAAATCATATCCAAGTATAGTTTAAGTCAATAAATGCTTTTTTTTACATGAATCATAATGTCTATTCTGCATATCAGCTGAACAAGTTATTCAAGGCTGCTGGCAAATAAAGTTATATTATGTAACAGTTTTGATTTGTTTGGAAATCAAACATATTTTGTAATTTCCATCATGCAAATCAAAACAAAATCGGATCGATACCCTAGTCTGGAAAACAAGCATCGGGTCGAAAAGTATTTCTGATCATAAAACAAGCTAAGAAATCTGTACAACAGAAATCACAAGTTACATATCAGCAAATATGTGATAAGTATTGGAGTGAACAACAATAAGCCTCAACGCAGCAATGCTTGCTGCAACAGCCATGAGACCAAAGAAAGAAACATTGAGCCAATGCCATGACTTTTGTAAAGAATTTATCTTCTGTTTCTTGGCCACTAGGTACATATGATTTGCAAGAATAAACGTAAGCGGGAATGTACTGATTGCCCCCGTTAAACTCATGAAGTCTCCAAGAAACGGCAACGCTGCTGATACAAAAGTGGTGATAATAATGTAACCCCCTCTAACCATGATTCGGAACGACAAGTTTCTAAACCTCAACGCACTTCCGTTTATTCCATATGCAGTGTCCAGATACTCGTACATTGGGCTTGCAAATATCTACAAACAAACAAATCAGAAACCACGTTGATATGCTGTACGGTGTATGAGGTGTTGTAACAAATCATTCATCTTTATAACAGATTCGTAAGCGGTTTCTGAATCTTACCTGTATTTCTGGGAGCATTCCTGTGTTGAATGCAAACACAAGACTTGCAGAAGCACCAATGGTTGTAAAGATCTTGCTTGTGTGTGTTCCTGGAATGCTATAGTCCCTTGGTGGAGCTTGAATTCCTGTATTTCAATATTTCAATCATAAAAAATAGTTCTAACCGAAGGAAATCGTTAAAGGTCAGGGAATAATCGATTATACCATCACGTAGAGAGAGGGAAACTGCTGTAACAATATATACTAGACTCAAGAATGTCGAAACGCCAAGCCATATTCTTAAAGCCGACAGATGAGGGATACAAATTGCAAAGAGGCCACAAGTGAACCCTGCAATTGCAATGAAGTATGGGAGCTTCATGGCGTTGTCATCCCTGAAAGTTATATAAATTGCCTGCAAGATCATACCAACAAAGTTAACAGATAAAGAACAATTAAAGATGCGGATGGTACCTACCTACCATTGTTGAAGATTGAAGGTAGGTAGGAGAGATGGTTTGCTTTGCTCGAACTTAATTAGGATTTTAGGGTTTCAGGAGGTCTGGTTATATACAGGGTGAATGGGCGCCAAAATGAGAGGGAAAGCAATTAAGGAAAAAGGGTTAATAAAAAGAAAAATGAAATGACAAAAATGCCCTTGGCAACTTTAACAGATATGGATGGAGTTAAGTCAGTTGGACCAACATGGCAACGATGAAACCTTTTTGGATCCAGATGTTAAAAATGAAACCTTTGGACTAAACTGGCAAAATGGCCCAAACCACAGGGACTAAAATGACAATTTACTCTAAAAAAAATTAGACACTGTGTTCTCCTCATACACACAGTTTCCAAATTCATATATTATGAATATGACTGTTCTCTGCAATTAACATGGAATTAGACACCTCAATCGCAATAGATCTACAAAAACAAACACCGCACACCTCAGTTACTAGAAACTTATAAAAATAAACACTTTAGGCTTATTTATAACATCACTAAATCGTTTTTCTCTCCATATATAACATAGTGTCTATAAATACCTCATTACTAGCATAAAAAAGCCGCACACTGAAAACATACACAAACACATTGTAAAAGCACCTAAAAACACATTGTAAAAACACAAAACATGTAGTGAAGACAAACCAGTTCGTTCGTCCGGTGAGGCGTTTGGTCGACGAGCAAGGATGACGCTGTGGAAATCAGTTCGTCCGGTAAGGCCTTTGACCGTCTGTGTGCAAATTTTTTCGAATTATGCATGATTCCTTGCCTCGTATACAGCATTTATGCACACGTAAAATTATACACAACTCAGCAAATAGAAAACTAAATTGCAAATACTATTAATGGAGAAAACGTCAAGAAAAATACCGCCACATCTATATGACTACATAAACACAACTGTGAGAAATCGTCTTCTGTATTGCTATTAGGTCGTTCTTCCACCTTGTTTTTATTAGAAATATATATGTAGATATATTTATGTATAAGCTAGATAGTGTGACATGTATAAGTATTATTATTTTAGCCTAAGTATTAGCGGTTATCTTTGATAATCGGTACTATGTATATATTCACATTTTCTGTACAAACTGACATTTATCAATTCAATTTACGAACACATTATTCTCTCATTCATTCAAGAAACCCTAGATATTCCAACAAAGTGGTATCAGAGCCATATATCGATCAAAACTTTCAAAATACGAACATCAGATTCTTCTTTCAAAACCTAGATAATTCTTTATCTCACTGTAAACAAGATGAATCAAGGCACCGGAATTCAAACCCAGATTCCAAAACTCACTGGACAAAATTACTATCACTGGCATATTCAAATGAAAGTTTTACTAGAATCACAAGAACTATGGAATGTAGTGGAAGATGGATATCAAGATCTGGGATTAAATCCTTCACAAGATGCACTGGCAGCGCACCGGGAATCCGTCAAGAAAGACAAGAGAGCACTGCATATTATCTTCCAATCAGTCAATGAAACAGTATTCGAGCGAGTCGCTATGGCAAAAAATTCAAAGGATGCCTGGAATACCCTGCACAAATCATACAGAGGAGAAAATCGGGTAAAAACTGTGAAACTACAAACTCTTAGATGTGAATTCGATGCTTTAAAAATGAGAGAAGGAGAATCTGTTGAAGATTATTTCAATAGAACAACGTTTATTGTCAATCAATTAAGAATGAATGAAGAAAAGATTAGTGAACAGCGAATTGTGAAGAAAATTCTCCGAAGTTTGACCCGTAATTTCGAGTCTGTTGTCATCGCTGTTGAAGAAACAAAGAATATGGAAGATATGTCTGCCGAAGAAAATGGGAATACTCCAGTCCCATGAATTACGAATGAAACTGTATGATGATGTTCCAATGGAACATGCCTTTCAAGTACAAAATACAAACCAAGATGGTTTTAGGCAAACGAGAGGAGATACAGGAGGGGAAGGACGTGGCAGAAGTAAAGGAAGATACATGAGTTCCATACGTTGTTTTAACTGTCAAAGACTTGGGCACACAGCCAGGTTGTGTCCGAAAAAGGAAGAAAAACATGAAAGATCTGATAGTGTGTTAATTTACAAGGACGATGAAGGAGAAGAACAACATGATGACACCATGTTTATGATCTTCAACATGGAAGAGGCCGTCAAGGAGGACTGTTGGTATTTGGACAGCGGATGCAGTAATCACATGACGGGAAACAAAAGTCTGTTTGTCAAGTTAGATGAATCTCAAAAAAAGGAAGTGAGAACAGGTTATGACAAAAGACTTGAAGTTTTGGGATGTGAAGACGTAATGATCTCGATAAGGGGACGAAACAAAAGGGTACAAAATGTTTTTTATGTAAACGGTTTGAAGCACAACTTATTAAGTGTAGGTCAATTATTACAAAAGGGATATACGATCAAGTTTCAAAAGGAAAGGTGTATTATCAAAGATACAAACAACAAGATTGTAGGTGTTATTAAGATGACAAATAACAAGATGTTTCCTCTCAGTCCCGAGAATGACCTAACACTTGCTTTAACAATGACCATGAAAGATGCTTCTATTCTGTAGCACGAGCGTTTCGGTCATGTAAACATGGATACTTTAATAGATAGGGGAAATAAAGAATCAGTTCTTGGCTTACCAAAGATTACAAAGGATGTCAATGTGTGTGAAGGATTCATATCTGGCAAACATGCTCGAAAACCATTTCCAAAGAAGTCAACATGGCAAGCAGCGAAGCCCTTACAACTTGTCCACTCGGACATTTGTGGACCCATGAGAACAGAATCCATTGGTGGGTGTAGGTATTTTATAACCTTCATAGATGATTATTCCAGGAAAACATGGGTGTATTTCCTCAAGCTTAAGTCCGAAGCACTGAATTATTTTAAACAATTTAGAGCACTTGTTGAAAAACAATCCGATCATAAGTTAAAAACTCTAAGAACGGATCGTGGAGGAGAGTATTGTAGCAAGTTATTTCAAGATTATTTAAAGTCAAATGGCATACATCATCAACTTACAAATAGTTACGCTCCTCAGCAAAACGGAGTAGCCGAGCGAAAAAACAGAACTCTAATGGAACTTAGTAGAAGTATGATGAATGCGAGGAATCTGCCAAACTGTTATTGGGCCGAAGCTGTTGCCTGCACTACATATATTCTGAATCGTACGATAACGAAGACAAGACCAAATGCAACTCCATATGAAGCCTGGAATGGAAGAAAACCAAATGTTAGGACATTTCAAAACATTTGGATGTTTAGCATTTGTACATGTTCCCAAACAACATCGGAGCAAACTGGATAATAAACCTGAAAAGGTAGTGTTTGTAGGATATAGTGAAACCACAAAGGAATATAAGTTATACAATCCTCTCACGAATAAAATTTTAGTCAGCAGAGATGTAATTTTTGACGAAAGCAAAGGATGGTTAAACGAACCTGATATCTCCACTATTCCGTTTGTAATGATAGACGAGAACCAAATGAGCAAAGCCTCACGAGACAAAACAGCAGACTCTTCAAACAACAGAGTTACCGAAGATCCAGATCCAGTTTCCAACCATGAAAGTCATGAAACAGTGATGGGTGAACCAGGTCCAAGTACAAGTCAATCAGATGTGTATGATGACGATACCTCCTCCACATCTTCTGAAAATGAAGTTATCAGAACGAGAAGTATTAATAGTGTTTATGCAGACACAAGAACACTCACTGAGGAAGAAATTTCACAAAAGTATGGTGAAAATCAGTCACTAAACTTCGTTCTTTATACAAATTCAGATCCAACCACATATGAGGAAGCTAGTAAAGACACAAGGTGGAAGGAAGCTATGAATAGAGAGATGGAATCTATACATAAGAATCAAACGTGGGAATTAGTAAATCCTCCTAAACATCATAAGCCTATAGGAGTGAAATGGATCTACAAAACAAAATACGATGAACATGGAAATGTTGACAAGTATAAAGCGAGACTGGTGGTGAAAGGATATAATCAAAAGTACGGCATAGATTATCAAGAGGTGTTTGCTCCTGTAATCAGATTCGAGACTGTTAGATTGGTATTAGCTCTTGCCGCAAGGAATGATTGGTATCTCCATCAAATGGACGTATAAACAGCATTCCTTAACAGAAATTTAGAGGAGCAGGTGTATGTGGAACAACCTAAAGGGTATATTAAGCTAGGAGAAGAGAAAAAGGTATGTCTTCTTAAACGAGCTCTATATGGACTTAAACAAGCACCCAGAGCGTGGTATAGTCTAATAGAGAATTATTTTGGGCAACATGGATTCAAAAAATGTACGTATGAACATACGCTGTTTATTAAGAATACCAAGGAAGGAAAACTGGTAATTTGCTTATATGTGGATGATTTAATTATAGCCAGCAACTCAATGACTTTGATCAATGATTTTAAAGACATGATGAAGGAGGAATTTGAAATGACTGACATGGGAAAGTTACATTACTTTCTCGGTATGGAAGTTTCATATGAAGATGGAAACATAAATTTGTCTTAAAAGAAGTATATGCGAAGCTTGTTAGAAAAAATAGGATGTCTCAATGCAAATCTGTCTCTACTCCCATGGAATACGGCCTAAAACTATCAAAAGATGACCCAAAAGTATTTGTCGATGAAGGAGTTTACAGAAGTTTAGTCGGAAGTCTTATGTATTTAACGAACACAAGACCCGATATCATGTTTGCGGTCAGCAAAATAAGTAGGTTCATGGAATGTCCGAAAAGGAGTCATTGGGAAGCTAGAAAACGGATACTCAAGTACATTAAGGGAACTATAAATCAAGGAATTACATATTCAAAGGATGGAAAAGGAAAACTCGTTGGTTTCAGCGATAGTGATTATGCAGAAAGTGTGGACGACAGCAAGAGTACATCAGGATACATATTTCATCTGGGATCTAGACCTATTTCATGGCAATCAAAGAAGCAAAAGGTGGTGGCATTATCTTCTACGGAAGCAGAATACATGGCCTTATCTCTAACAGGCTGTCAAGCCGTCTGGATCAAGGGAATACTTGACGAACTTCAAGGGAAAATAGAATATCCAATACCGATATTTTGTGATAACAAGTCAACTATATGTTTGGCTAAAGACCCTGTCTATCATGGAAAGAGTAAACATATTCGAGTCAAATATCACTTCATCCGGGATCTCATCAAGAAAGGAGACGTGGAAGTAATCTTCTGTGCTACGAAGGATCAGGCAGCTAACATTATGACGAAGGCCCTGCAGCACAAGTATTTCTCATGACTAAAAACTCAACTCAACATGACTATAATCTAGCTTACGGGAGGGTATTAGAAATATATATGTAGATATATTTATGTATAAGCTAGATAGTGTGACATGTATAAGTATTATTATTTTAGCCTAAGTATTATCGGTTATCTTTGATAATCGGTACTATGCATATATTCACATTTTCTGTACAAACTGACATTTATCAATTCAATTTACGAACACATTATTCTCTCATTCATTCAAGAAACCCTAGATATTCCAACAGTTTTGTTGTCCTTAGATTAATAAAAGTGTTTTTGCTTAATCCAAAATTTGTGTGCGTTAATAATATCTTTACTTGTGTTTTATGTAATTACATATATCACTATTGAATAATGCTAAAAGATCAAAAAGAGAAGTTCAGGGGCCTGAAATGACAAAAGTCAAAAGTTTCCCTTGTCAGACCCCCATTGCGGATCGTAAGGGATTCTCCTTGCGGTTCACAAAGAATTCCTAAAACCCAGAACAATGGTTGGCAGCTGGTTATTGCACCATTTTGACACCTAGCTCGAGTTTTTGCCACACTCCTTCCTGTTGACACCTATGAGGACACTAATAATCCATCTAAGCCCTCTTGGACACTTGTCCACACCTCTTGCATCCTCATATGATATAAGTAGCACCCTTGAGCTCTATATTTTTTAATCCCAAACTCAAAAACAACACTTCACTCTAGAAAGTCTTGTGAGAGTTACTTGTTTTAGCTTTGCAAACATCTCCTCTGGTCGTTTGAAGTCTTCTTCTAGAGTTGGTAAGTTCCTTTTCTTAAGCTCTTTCATTTGCAATTAGTTTTGTAGCTTAATTCCATCTGAGCGTCGTAAAATTCAAACAGTTTGACCATTCCGTTTGACTTTCTGTTCTAGTCAATTTGGTCAACCATTTTCAAATTAAATTTACCAAAATGGTCTGCATCATATAGGAAATAAAACCCTTCATCTACATCTTGTGATCGTCATGTCTAAGTTGTTCAAATTGACAAGTCAAACCTCAATTTTTTAAAAGTCAAACATAGCTTTATACATTTACCAAAGAATGATCTCTAACATATGTAATGTTTTAGATATCAAAACAGTTTGTAAAACATAATAAAAATATATTTTATCATGTTCGACTTGTCACGTCCCGTTTTCTCGTCTGAACCCGTATTTATGCATACGACTAGTTAAAATGGTTTAAACCATATATACAAGTCGTAACGGGTCAAAACCTTTTCAAATCAGAATGTAAGGTTAACAAGCCATATTGTACGAGACTCCTCAATCATATGGTTATAATCAAACATTCTATCCGGTCATCATTTAATCTAACAAAACCGTGCTTAAATCCATGGTAACCGATCAAGTCGCAATGACTAATAATGATTAGTTAACAATTCTCATGGATATTATTTCCATTTACTCTGGACCATAGAGCCCTTCAGTAATCACACCGTAAGCCGATAAACTTTGAGTCCGGTTGTACTACAAACCGAATACGTTGTGTTCAACTACTAGTACAAATAAATACTTTTAACTGGTTTTATTAAAAAATGAGATATAGTATAAAACCTCTTGGTTCTTGTATCACCACAGGAGACAAATGCTTACTAGTGATAATTCGATTTAATATGTATTGCTTGATTAACATAAAGTATTTTGGGGTTGATATTACCATATTCGGGTCTCCCGATTCATTTATTGTAATGGCCATAAGTGCGGGGTGTAGAATGTGTATATATTGATTAAAAAATGGCCTATGTGCTAGTTCCCGAATGTGACAAGCATGTAAAACTGGTAAATCAAGATACTTGTCTCATGAATATTAAATGTTTAAAAAATGAGTCTGTTAACTGTATTTACCAACGAAAACTGACGTATTTTTAAAGATTGACTTACAGGTGGCGAATCTAGATAGTAGGCTAGATAAGGTTCGGTCAATAGCTTTGGCATTTGCGACTCCAATGGCAAAGACTCATGATGTCTCCAAGTCCATTTTAACTTTTATTTTAATCATGCCTTGGGATACATTGTATCGGGTCTTGATACTTAAAGTTTTAATATACTTTGGCAGTTAATACCTATACTTACTATTATGATTATTTCCGCTGCACTGTGATATTGGTATGGTGCAATCAAAGAAGGAGGATTGAGTTCCTTTTGTTTGAATGTTTATCTTTGAAGTTCCTTTTATGTTTGTGTGGTACTTTGTTTTGTTTCATCGTCCTAGTTGGACATAGTATTGTACTCATTCTCATTAGTTAATGATTAAATTCTCTTGTCATCGTATTGATTTCGAAACCTGTTATTATTCCTTAGCTTAAGGTCAAGTTTTAACTGATTCCCCCACTAGAGCTGATAAATCTTTCTGATTGCTCATAAATAACTCATGCCTAGTTCAAATCACGGTGATATCGGTGGTGGTAATGCAACCCACACCCATGAGGGCTAGAGTAGTAATAACCTTCACGCCCAGATAGCCGAAGAAGTTAATAGGGCTATGGAAAATTTTATGGCCAATTATCAAGGCCCTAAGCCATCAAGACAAACTTCTAAAAATGCCTCTCACTCAACTTCTCATCGATCCTATAGTTCTTACAAATCCTCTAGTAGGAGTAAGACCAGCTAGTCTGACTGTGTCACTAAAAGAAACCATTTGGTTCCGAGAAAGGGTGTACATACACATAGTTTGTCTCATGTAAACCCCGAGACTTCACAGGGGAGAAGGGAGTAGTCGATGCCATGATATGGCTCGAGGAGATGGAGACTGTTAACGATATCAGCGGTTGCGCTGAAAAGGTCATGATCAAGTTTGCATCACAATCCTTTAAGGAAGATGAATTATCAAGGTGGAAAGCTATGATCCAAGCTAGTGGGAAAGTTCTCTTTACAATAAGGGCTGTAGTAAGTTATAGGAATTAATCAAAGAAACTTACTGTCCACCCCATGAGATAGAAAAAAATGGAGCTAGACTTCTTAAAGTTGACCATGGTAAACATTAATTGTAGGGAGTACACCTCTTAATACAACTCCATGTCTAGGCTAGTGCCCTATCTGATCACCCGCGAATCAAAACGAATTTTCCGTTATATTTGGGGTTTAGCACCCGAGATTCGATGGATGGTGAAATCCTCCAAACCCTCTACTTTCTGATCGGTCGTAGACATTGCTAATGCCTTAACCGAGGATGAGATTCGGTTAAGAGAGTCTAGGGTTGAGATGGATACAAAAAGGAAGAGAGAGGAGTGCTCTTAAAGGGATTCAAAGAAGAGGAGATTTAATTCCAGAAGGAAACAATTAGGATCCAATGGAAACAAACCAGAATATAGGACACCAAAGTGAAAGACCAAAGATATCCCCCACTAGTCGGCAATAGAGGTTGTGAGAAACAATGTCCAATGGGAGCCCATTATGTTGACGGGTTCAGAGTTTGAAGGTCGTTCCCAAAAAAGAAGAAAACATCAGGGTTGTTAAATTATACATGCTCAACGGATAGTTATACAAATAGCATTACAGAAATTAACCAAGACACTGCACCACAATGGCGCAACAGAAAGGGAAGAAAGGTGGCGAGTCGTCTAGCAAAAAGAAGGAAAGTTTGACAGATATCGACAGTGGCGGAGCTTGAACAAAAACTCGGTGGGGGCCGGGTTATCAAAATCCAAATCGGTGGGGGCCGGGCTCTTAAAAATTTAATATTTTACACTACAAAAAGAAAAGTTTTTTGAAACTTTTTGATAAAACTAAACACTATGAGCAAAAAAGCGGTGGGGCCCGGGGCACCCCCGGTCCTCCATTAACCTCCGCCAGTGGATATCGTCGTCGATTACAAGACTATAAAAATAGTTGAAAAAGAAGAGAAAAACTCCATTCGAGCAACGTTGGCGGAATCAAAACTAAAAAGAGGCAAAATGTGTATTAACCGGATGCGAGAAGATAAAAAAGTGAGATACTCTACGACTTTGCTACAAGTCTACAAGGTGAACTAGAAATAATGGAAATATGGGATTGGCCTTACAACTTTTAGGTTTTTTTTTAAGTTTAAAGCTTATCTATGTATTTTATGTTTAATTATTTGTAACTAATGGAAATAGTAAAATATCCTGCATGTTGCGGCGATACATCACGTCGTAAATTAAAATTGAGTAAAAGAATGAAAATGCATATATAAAAACACTTGTGACGAAGTGTAGATATAAAACATTGTTGATTGCTTCATAGGTTCAAACGGGTTCCAAGATGGATGCCCTTCCACCCGTTATACACACCCATAACAAATATTACTTGTTTTTTCAACATCTTTTTACACCTAAATACCACATAACCATACATTTACAAAAATTTGAACCAACACCACTTTTGTGAGGGGGCAAACACCAACAAACTACTAGAACAACCATTAGTTCTTTTACTATGAAATTATAAAATTTGTTTCTCAAAAGATGCTAAAAGAGCTAATTTCATATATTCACATACCAAACTAATGCTTCAAGTGTCATATCTTCCATGTGTAACCATCATTTTACTCTTTTAGAACACATGCTTCTAGTTTTTTTTTTCATTTTTAATAACCTGTCACCTCTGTTTTTTCTACGAAAAACTACACTCCAGCCATCTTCATCCACCTTCGGTGCAGCCATAGGTGCCCGTGGCTGCTCACTAAGAGTCATATCGGATATGTTTGAAGATGGGTCAAGTTCATCTGCAATCTCCATTGATTCATCCCCCGAGCTCGATGTTGAATCTGAATCTGAATCTTCTTCGCCACCGTTCACAACCTAACAAGTTACAAAAGCAAAAAAAAAAAATCTCCCTGTAAATATTTCAAAATGAAAAAAACTTGAATGGTTAAAGGAATTACAACTTCATTTTTCACCATCATGGTAATATCAAGATGTTTCAGATAAAGGCATATAAAAAAGAAATAAGACATGTCAAATCAACTGGATTAAAAAACCATGTACCTTGAGAAACATGAGATTTATTAATTATAAGTAAACCAAATGTGATTGAGGTTGTCCATAAAAAAGAAAATAATTAGCTTAGATGTGATATATCAAACTTGACATGATACCTGTATGTGTCGATTAGGAGTAGGAACTGATTGCCTTAGTCGTCCAATGGAGGCAAAATTACCTTCAAAACATTCTTCATGCATGATCATTAAGTTTTTTGCTACCTAATTACAAAATTAAAAAGATGAAAAAATTTGGCAAGGAGAAATAGCTAAATAGGTAACTAATAGAGTTCAAGAAACACATGTAAATACATCAAAAATGATTGTTAAAAGGGACAACATAAAAGAGGGGCACTCTTTATATGATGGTTGAAGAAGTCGCTAGGCGCTCCCAGGTCCATATCGACTGGGGATTTACGAGTACTCGGTCTAGGCGGAGAATACTCCTCGGACATGATAAATTATATAGAAAATAGTTTTCGGGAAATTATATATGCCAAATATCAAAAGTTTACTAAAATTTATAACAAAATACGTGAATATCAATATAAATAAAAAAAATACATGTTTAGATAGTAAAGTATTTCAAAAATTGATATTAAAAATGATAGACATCAGAATTACGTTTTATTATTTTTAAGTCAAACTCAGCCCGAGTTGACCAACAAGATCCGATTCTAGCCGAGGTGGACTACGATTGATAGATACCGAGTAATTAGGCGGAGTCGAAGAAAATCAGCTCGGCGAGCACTCGGCCTCCTAAACCTTGTTTTACAATATTGCTTTATATGTGTTTTTCAAGTACCAAAATATACATCAAAGAAGATTGAAGAAAGAGGGTGAGAATAAACAGAGATTCAAGAGAAGGCCCTGCAAAAACTAAGAAACAATATAATAATGCAACATGACATTCCCACTATGCATGATCCACGCACAAATAATAACGATAACGGTTACATAGAACTATAGAAGTCCCTTACCTCCTCAATGCTACCGTCATCGATCTCAATATTAAGAGAGAGCATAAAGTCATCAAGTAAATCCTCCAATTCTTGGACGTATAACCCCTCTGACAGTATAGACAAATTAAACAAATGTAACAAAACAGAAGCACGTAACACCAGTGCTAAGAGCATTGAATCCCAAATATAATTTGAACAAAGAAATACTCTTTTCAGACAAATTAAACCATCTTAAAAACCGAATAAGATGTGTAATCACCCTGACTCATGGTTAATATTTGTCAAACAATATTACCATCATGATTGTTTCTAAAAACCGAAGAATAGCTGATACAATGTCTGTTTTTTTGGTAATCAAGACTACGAGAGAGCTTGAATGTGCGCTTTTAAAGTGATCACTGTGATTCAATAAATCAAAACCAAAATCTAGTAAAAGCATTAATTAGTATTTTTGTAACAATTTCTTACATAGTTTCTGCAAAGTTGATAACTTTGACCATAAACCAAACGCTCAAGACTGATCAGTGATTATTCCAAATAACTGGTTTAAATGCACATCCAAACACCCACTAAAAACATGTAACTAAATAATAAACTTTGCATTGGATAAAGCATAATAATTGTGGATATATAAACCTACTAATGCAATAGATAAAGCAAAGTAAATACCAGAAGGTCTGATTAGCCATTGGTAGATATCAAGGGTAAGCTGTTGGGCTCTCTGACGAGTGTCACGCCCACCCCATTCGTTCTGAATAGCCATCTGAAGAGCGCTCCATCTACCAAGAAGCAAACCGATCCCTTCTCTTAGCTGATTCGCAGCCTCGGGTGTGAGTTGAGCAGGCATCACCGTTGCGGATTCCCCTACACACATCAACTTTTGTTGGTAATCCAATGATACATGTCCTCCCAAAACCCACATAGCCCATGGTATACACCCAACTTCTTCTTCTTCTTTAATTGACCCATTCTACTGTTATCTAAATCCGATTGGTACATATCATCGAAACTCTTTTAAGTAAAACTACGTTTCCATTAAACAAAAAATCTCATAGTGATCAAAGTACAGGCTATTGAAGGGATTATTATAGCTTGAAATCACATAAAACCGAAGGGCGTCGACAACAGATATTTAGAGAATTTGATTAGGTAACACAAACAAACAGTGGAAAGAAATAATAGAAAGTGATTTACCGACGATAATAATTGGAAACTAGTAGTATACCCGTCCGGTGGACGGGTTTTTTAGTACCATAATCAGAAAAGTTTTTATTACATTTACATGTATAGTATGCAAATGACTTCACACATGTATAAGTAAGCCCATTTCAAAGCATATGACTTCGTTGTTACATGACTTCTAACCTGAGCTGCAAATCAGATTATTCTTCATGACTCAAGGAGGAAACCATGTCTCACGATTTAGTTTTACAAAAATTGTTATTAATAGTACTTTTCGAGCCGAGGGTCTCTCTGGAAGCAGCCTCTCTATCCCTATGGATAGAGGCAAGGTCTGTCTACATCCCACCATCCCCAGACCGTATAAGTAGCTTTGCTACTTGTGGGATTTACTGGGTATGGTTGTTGTTATTAATAGTACTTTACCCGTCCGGTGGACGGGGGCATTAACGTCATAATATAAGCACTGCTTGGCTTCAAAAATGGTGTTGCTTAAATAAAAATGAAAAAATAAACATAAAAACATAAATAAACAACAAATATCCGTTCATAAAAGAAAAAGTTAAAAATCATCTAAATTGTTTTAAACGCACTGTTATCGTACATGCTGTTATGATGCTAAAAGAATCAATATTTAACATAAAAAAGTTTGACTCAAATAGTATGACCAAGGGAATCCATACAATTGTACAGTTCTAGAAAATACAAATTTAAGGTTGTATTATGAATGCTAATTACGGTTCAACTATATCAAACAAAATACCAAATTCTCCGTAAAAGCTTCAATCATGTATCCGTTTAGCTAAACCTGCTTGGGTGTCCGGCCGAAAACTGACCCAAATGCGTTAACTCACCGTGGTTAATATTATATATAATTTATTCATTCACAAACATTTCAAACCATTTAACCCGTTCACTGAAATGGTAATTTTGACCCGTTTGATGAAAATGATAAATTTAACTGGTTCACTAAAAATAATATGTTTGACCCGTTTACTAAAAACAACAATTTTTACCCTTTTACTTATATAATAACTTTGACCCGTTTACTAAAAACAACTAATAACCTGTTTACTAAAAGTGATGAGTTAGACCCGTTAATTGAAAGCACACATAGTGCTAACAGGAAACTCAAATACACTATATGGAAAAGTTATTCCACAATTTTAATAAAGTTAACAGATAGAGAATTTAAAAAACATTATTAACACAGTTGAGACCATTTAGGTTCACGTATCCGCTTATATACAATTTGGAAAAGATCGTTATCATCATCATGTGTGAAGGGTACTTTACCTGAATGTGATCCTTTGACAAAGCAAGCATGCACGCTGCGTTAACCTCAGTACCCTAGTCATGACCATTTGGCTGTCAAAAGGTTATCACTTAACAAAGTTACAATCTTTTTGGCTAAATAATACATTAACAAAAAGGTAGAAATCTAATGATACATTAGCATTACTTGCATATATAACCTTGTGAGGAAACCCTGTTAAAAAGGATGGCCAAATGGAGATCCACCAAGCCATACATTCCGAATTCGATCACTAAAGCTGAATATAAAAACACCATTAAATTACCTAATGTAAATATAGTCATATTTTAATAAAGGAAATGGACATAACATTATAATGAAAGGTGTACCTCCCAATTCCACTTCCTCCTAGGTTCAACTGTGATGCATTTACCCCTGCTGTTGTTCGCTGCCACTTAACCAAAATCCCAACCTTCACTATATCTCAAAATAAAAATTAGCAAATTAAAAGAATATATTAAGTATAATTCATATGAGAAAAACTATCAGAGCATGCAAATATCGATTTTTCTTGCAAGAAAATACTTGAACCGTCAATTTTGTCTTTATCCCTTGATAAGTTAGAACATAACACAAATTGGAAAGCAAATCTTTCCTTGTTTCTCTGAAATTCAAGTTCCATATTTGCACTCAAACATCATTTATGTTGCCGATATGATTTGGATTTAGTGCAAAAAAGCAAAATTGGCCATTATGTTAACGCTTCGGCCCTGAGCCGTGACCATATTCCTTTGGTTTGGGTTCGGTCGACGCGCATGGATGTCGTAATCTTGCAAAACGGTCGCAGCATTGCCAAATATAAAGTCTACAGTGCCGGCTATGAAACAGTTGATGTAAAACTGACGGTTGGAGTGGACGTAAAAAGTGTCTTGGTATGCTATCATGCCGCAGCGGTAGAATGCAGAGAGATCTGACCCGACTCGTAGTGCCACCGCTTGTTGGCCCGATGGGCCTGCCGTGTTTTGAAAGGTTATAGGGCGTGCAAGGAACCCTGTGCCCACAGCAGCTGCATACAAACATGATTAGGTGTATGACAATGATGTTTTACCAAGATATAATTGAATGCAGGATAAAATAACATAAAGATTTTTAGAAAATAAAACTGTTTTAACCATAGAAAACTACTACTAACCTACAGTAGCATAACTGAAGGTAGTGGTGCCACCAGCAACACTTCGGTTTGCCGTGATAATCGTTGCCGTTCTTCCGGACCCAAGAAACATCAAGTTCCGTTTACTGGATATGCACGTTTTCACGGTACACCCCTGCGGCTATCCTAATCACTTATCTCGTTGTGCTTCTATTTGGAGCAGCTGCAACGGCTGCAGAAATCGTTATAAAGTCGCCACTACCGTCCGCTGCCACAACCACGTTAGGTGTCACGGTCTCTTATTGCAACAATCTTCTGTCTCCCGCGGATAACCACTTTGGCCACTTGTCATCGTCCTTGCTCATTAACTTCCTCTTATTCATCGTCACTTGGTCCGCCGTGTCTGTATCGGTCATGTTTTTAATCAAGGCCAACGAATTGCTACACATCTTTCGCGCATTGATCTCGCTGTCGATAAAGGATTCACGAAAGTCTCTTTCGTGTTTGCCATGGGAGAACCCGTCTATGCATGTTTCCTGATCATAGAAGCGATTAGGAGATAATTATATTTAGGGAAAATTACTAAAATGGTCATGTTATATGTTAACCGACGAGTTTGACAAAATAGCGTTAACTTTTTACCTGGAAATAAGGCAGTGGGACCCCAAGAAATAAGGCAGTGAGACACCAATAGTGACTCCACCAATAATCAACACAACTTGAAACTGTAACCAAAGAAAATTCCAGCCACCCACATCGACGGCGTAGACAATAGAAATATGGTGGGGAACAATTCCATTGTCGCAAATATCAAAACTTCTAAAACCGGTTTACATAATGTTTCTGTCTCCCAATTCAAAATAGGAATATCCTCCTAAAACAAAACAAACAGTAATAATAAATCAAATTAAATCCAATAAAAATCAAATTACATCAAATTGCAAATTAGGGTTTAAAAAAAAAAAACAAATTAGGGTTAGTAAAGTTTACCATGTGTGGCACAAGATCATCACCAATCATCTTAAACAAACCCTAACGATGGAACCCCCAATCTTAAAACAAAACAAATAAAATAGATGATTAATCTCTTTTCAGTAATAACGAAATTAGAAAAATTACCTATGCAGGGAGAGTGTGGTACAGAGGCCGACTCCGACGATGACTATTTCTTCCTTCCGGATGAGGTTGCTTGATGATTCCGATCAGACATGGTGAAAACATCAAAGTTAACAACACCTGCAAAAGAAATAGATCACAAAGTTCAGTTGTATGTAAATAGACACGCGCATGCTAAGAATTCCCTTACCTTGAACTCACCGTAGAAACCCTAAATCTCATAGATCGACCACTGATCGGATGCTCAATTAGGGTTAGGGCTGTCGTCGGAGAGACATTAATGTTGACCCGTCGCATTCCAAAGGGGATTGAAGAGTGACATATATATAAGTAAAATGTAAAAGCAGTTGTTGCAGGTTTAGAGATCGTGGGTGGTTTTTTGAAGGGTACCATGATTTTAGGAGATAAAGTAGGTAACCTCTTAAAACTGTCTAATTTTAGGAGAGAGAGGGTATGTAACCTACGTGAACTGCCAATATTACAGTTATTTTTCTTAGTTTAGACGGCTAGGATCAAAAGTTGAAGAGTTTATACGGTTGAGATTGTCCTAAAAGTTGGTTACAAACCACGCTGTCTATAATATATATAATTGGGGGAGATGAAAGCAACAGCTGCTGTGGGAATTCGAGTCTTGTTATTTTGTTGGGTTGTAAAAGAAGAGGGCGGGCCCAGGAGAGAAAATAAAAATAGGCGAGAAAACCTGCTGCATTTCGGCCCACTTGCCTTATTACTAGGCCACGGTAATGGGTTCGTGAATCTAATCAAGTGGGAGTTTGAGAACAGTATTACTATAATTGCATTTCTAAACTTAATTTTATTTCTTTTCTACTCTTCTATTTTTACAGTCATTATCTTTTACAAAAAATATTCACATAAAAGGGGCCAACAAAAATCTCACGTCTTCAAGACGAAGACCAAATGGTGATATAGGTCGAAGGTTCAACCCAACCTATGCCATATCCAAAATATTTCCCCCAACAATCCATCTATGCTAAACATCTCAAACCAAATTGCAACGAGTCATTCCACTTTACCATTCGAAGAACCAAACATTAACCATTACGCGGATCATGACCCAACCCCCCACTACAAAAACCTACCAGGTTGTGACCCAACCGGTGTAGCTCTCGACTCAGATGATGAAGAGGATGAGGTGGAAGAAGTTGGTTTAGAAAAAAAGAAGTGGAAGAATACGAAGATGACGAGACCCCCCCCCCCCCCCCCCCCCCCCCTAAACCTGCACGAAAATTCACAAAAAGGGTGACTCGAAAAACTGGATTGATGCGGAGGAAGTAGCCTTATGCAAGAATTGGGTTTGTATTTCTGAAGACAAAATCATCGGAAATCACAGTGGTCCAAATCGTTTTAGTGTCGGGCTCTCAAGCATTTTAAAGCTCAAGTTGGTGGAACCTAATGAACCATTGAACAAATTGATTCGAACTGGGGTAACTTAAATGTAAATAAGCCGGCTCAACGCATGCTACATTCAAGCGGTTGTAACGACTTCAATTCCTTGAAATAGTAATTGTTCCAAACTCAAAACATTTCGTTTCATGCTGAGATGGGAACATAACTAACATAACTGCATTAGCATGTATGGTTTCTTCTTGAAGTTGGAAGCTTTTGATCTCCGCTTCTCGGTTGGTAACAAGATCTGCAACATCGGGAGGAAGGAAATCTTTGCCTTTGTAGAGTATTATATGGAATTTATTACGTAGTAATAACAATCCACCAGTGAGAAGCTGCACATGTAACGAAATAATAGCTTCAAAGTTAACAGTAGCATTGACTTTTTGGTCAAACTGATAGTAATTAAAGATGTTACCTTAAGCTCGAAGGCCATCTGCTCATTGCTTGTGTTAGGAATTCCCCATTTTACTATGATCTTTGCTATATGACATTTTTCCCACAGTTTTAGGATGGCTGCAGCCAAGCCTTGAAGGTTTCGATTTCTTCCTGCATAAGTGATTGATTATTTGATTCAGATTATTAAATATCACATAATAATCACTTTCAAGTTACAAAACGTAATTATAAGAATTATCAGAAAGATTAATGTGCATACCGAGGACAAAATGAGTAGGTAAATGGTAAGCTTGCTTCCTTAAGTGAGTTAACTCAGCATCGGTGAGCTTAAATCTACCAGACAAAGGGTGACGGCGGCTTGTATCCAGGAAGCACTTCAGGAAGTAAATCGGCATCTACAGGTGGTTTCAGGTATGTCTTTTAATTCTTTTGACTGTAACTGGAAACTTAGTTGAAAACAACATAATTTGTCTCTGCTTAGGTAAAAATCCAATTACCTCTTTCAACAATGTCAAGGTAGAAAGCAAATAAGTAATATGTATCCTTGATCATCTATTCACCAAAGAGTAAACCGCAAAAGAAAAAGTCAGATTAAAATCACAATCTTTATGTGAATGCAATAACCTGAATGACAAAACACGACTTACCATGTCACATCTTATGACGAAACATGTAAAGCAGATGGTTGTCACATATCCAACCCGAACAAACAAAAGAAATGAAAATATCATATATACACATATCCAACATATATATATGCCTCCTGCAACTTCAATTAGACAATTATAAACACTAATTGTTTAAAGTAGCACTGCACTTACAATTTTGGTCCAATTCACGCCGACTGGTGTTATCAACGTTCCGATAAACATTAGCAACAATTGTATTGACCGGAGACGAGACCGGTTCGAACTTTGATAACCTGATTCGTAGGTATATAGCGAATCCTGTAATCAGAATACAAAATCAGTAAGAATAAAAAAGATGAATGTGAAGAAGATTTGAAATCAGATACAATACCTTGAAACCAAAGCCGACGGGATGATAACATGCATCATCGTTCAGGAGCTAAACTGCCGCCAAATGCTGCTTCTAGAAGCTTTAGGGTATTTTAAGCGGCTGAGAACTCATCTCAGCTTGATCCGACGCCCGAATTTAGTCAAATTTAAGTAAGGGGAACATAATTCAGATGACTTGCCTTCACCATTTGTCATGCAAGTTGTAACTCACGTTTGATAAGAAGATAATGGCCAATCTCTCTCTCTGCACACAACTCCAACTTGCCAATTTGCATGTATGAGAAACTTCCCTCATACTCTATAAATAGATACCTGGGTGTCCCTTGAAATCATTGTGTTTCATCTCATATTGTAATACTGTCAAAAAGCCACCTTGCATCAACTAACTTCTTCTTCCTTATGTACCCACCTAGATTCTTTTTGGGCATTTTCTCAAACACTTGCATGTGTGCAATATTGAACCTGTTGTTCATCAAGTATGCAAATGTGATAGGGTTACATCCACAACGGAAGTATAATAACCTTTATTAATCCAGGCAGAAACTGTTATATGTACAAATACAACTGACCTTAAATGCTTACGTAACATTATTCAAATTTATCCTCGCTAGAAACTTCTCCCTAAGAAAAACTAAATCCCTGCAGAAAATAATTTATATGTAAAAGCTCAGAATGATTTGGTATTTCAACAATGTTGAAAGAAGGAAGCAACCTCTAGTTACCTCGTTTTGTTTGGTTTTTATAAAGGAGTTGATGTCTTCTGTTATGTAACACCTCCCAAAGCTTGTATCAATTACGTGCAGTGCTGGAGCAGCCACATTTCCCTTGGTGAAAACCGTTATTTCAGGACATTCCTTGATTTCCAAAGTATGTAACGATGGGAATGAAAAATCACCCTGCGCTAAGCAAAATCCCTCGAGACTTTTAAGGTTTTCAAGTTTCAAAGACTTTAGACAAGGTAACTTCAAAGTCTCATTGACTTTTGCATCACATTCAGACTCTTCTTCTTCTTCCTTGACAATTACCTTCAGGTTTGGGCAGTAACCACCTATATATAGGTCTTGAAGTTGTTGCATACTAACAACCATGGAGCTAGTAAATACATGTTTTAATACAGGGCATGAATGAATAAAGAGTGTTGTTAGGTTTGGAAACTCCAACACATGATGGTTGCTCTTCCATATATACTTGAGATGGGATAGTCGAATTAACTCCAGCTGTTTTAGGTTTGGAATTTGTACAAGTAGAGTTTGAGTTTGGGATTCACTGTTTCTCCCTTGATCCATTGCTTCTACTTCAAACACCTCCACTTCTTCTTCCCTGAAAAGTAACTCCAATCCCAATTCCTCTTCCATTGCTTCTACTTCAAACACCTCTTCAACATTTGCACAAAGATCGACTTGAATCCTTTCCAGCTTTTGCAGATGTAGCAACTCATTGAAGGGAATAATGCTTTTAACATCATCATTGAATTCCATGTGTAGTTCAATCAAATTATGAAAAGACCAAGGTAATCGTTCCAAAGTAGTAGAGCACCAGCTTGTATGCTCCGAACTTGGTAAAATGGTCTGCAAGGCCAAACAGAAATATTTAAAATAAGCATGTATTTTTCTTGATACTTTTATGGGATTGGATTGATAGAGGGTATTTATATATATCCACCATTATATTCTTACAACTGCAAACATTAACATATACCCAGTCGTACCAACTCTTACTGTCGGTAACTGATTAATTGAGTTTTAACAAAAAGCTGGAAATTTGGGAATTAGTTTGCAATTATTACATAAGTAAACTTTTTAAATTAATCCGTAAGTTTGAAAAGTATATATACATGTTAGAAATTATAATAATTATTAATGATGATAATCAACTCCACTAAAGGCTTGTTAGGTTCACATTTCTAATCTCATAGACGTATACATAAGTAAACTTAGTGTTAAATAGTTAAATGCCTTTGTTGGAGATACTGTTTAATAATTTATGTGAATAAATTGGAAATATACCTGATGCAAGTCTCTTGTCACGTGAAAATTAAGGCCACAGCTGTCAAGAGTATGTTTTCCTAAGCTCGTATGTATATACTTGAGCTCGGGAGCTATTGACTGACCAGATGTGAACACTATCATTTGTGGGCATTCACTGATCGTAACCTTTTCTAGTAAGGGCCATTGAAAGTCATTCATCCCCAAGAAGAAACCATTTAGATTTGGAAGATAGAGTAGTTCAAGGGATTTTAGACGAGGAAATACGACAACCTTTCTTTGTTCTCCATTTTCTTTCTTCACAATTACTTCCATTGACTTGCATCCCCCTATAATTAACTCTTCGAGTTGTCTCAGGCTTTCAAGTGTGGAAAATGTGAATACATGATGCAAACGGTTACACAATCTGATTGTCAGGTTCTTTAGGCCGGATAGTTGAGGCACGTTAATATTTTTTATTTTTGGAATGGACAGTGTTGTAGTATGAGCACCCCCATTTCCTTCATCAATTTTAGTACTACTACTGCCACCACCACTGTTGTTGATCCCTTGAGTTTCAAATACCTCTAACATTGAACCACAAAAAAGTACTTGCAACGCTTGAAGATTTTGCATTTGTCCTATTGCATAAGATGGAATCGCACTTGACAATGCATGACAGTCCCTTATGTATATCACTTTAGAGTACTGGCATAAGGACCATGAAACATCAACGACTTTGGAAAGCTACAGTAAATAGAAATAATTATTAAACAAAATGTGGGAACCATTAACTGTCTCATTAAAAGGTAAACAAACAACCCCGAAGACTACAAATGGGCTTGCATTTCTCTTGTGAGATGCAGGTTCGACTCCCACTTGGTGCAGAGTGAGGCACTGGTGGGCAATGATAGGAGACCCAGGGAAACCTGGGTTGGATCCTTGAGCCAAACAGGTTTTACCGGTAATTTCACTGTCGTGCCTACAGGCGGGTGGGTTACCGGGTTTTCCCCGGAATTGGTGGTGGACTCGGGTTGCTCTCGGAGTACTCCGTTTGTCCAGTGGGTGCCCCGAGAGTGCTCGGGATTGAGTTTGTTGGCCGTTCAAAAAAAAAAGGTAATTTATATAAGTTTACCAATATCTCCTTATAATAATATTTAATACTTATATTAAATGAAACATTTTTATTGGTTAAAATTTCTTTTTTTTTTCTTACAATTTTTTTCTCATTTAAACCCTCCACTAAACAAAATATATACTAAACAAAGCAAATTTCATTCAAGATTTATAATTAAGTTGAGAGAAATTTGACTTTCATTTTATGTTTGGATGGTAAAAACAGCCCCGAAATTTGACTTTCATTTTATATTCGATTAGATCTTTTTATGATGATCTTTTCCTAACATCTTCAAAATTTTGGAAGGTAAAAACAATAAGGAATATGTGTTGAAAAAAATATTCGATTAGATCTTTTTATAATGATATTTTCCCTAACATCTTCAAAATATTGAACCTTTCACTTTCACATCACAACACCTCTCGTTTTTCCACTTTTTACATGAAACTTTCATATTGTACATACCTAACTACTTAATACCGAAGAGTCCAATGGTTGATTACTAATATTTTCCCCTTTTTAAATTTAACTTCGATAGTAAGGCGATGCATGCAAATTGTGTTTTAACTAGTAACATGACCCGTAGGCCGTAGGCGATGCGTCACAGGCCTGTTGCAAATATCGAGTGGATTAGTCTAAGCGTTATGTGATGCGTAAACCATATGAAAACGTTTGTTTAGACATATCCGATGTAGCTCAATATAACCTATATAAGCGTTGCGGTTGGATAATATAATAAAGTAAATCGAATTTATACCGTACAAAAGAAACGAAACCGAACCCGTGTCGGTTCTTTTATTGGGGTTTCACCTAACCAGTACACCACCTTACGTTTGCATCAAGACTTAGTAGCGTTAAAATGTAAACTAACTCGAATTTATATCGCTGAATTGCAACATATTATATTTGACCCAATTCGTTTTCAACAAAATTTACGTCAAAACATATATCAACTAAAAATGTACATAAAATAAAAATGAAAGCGTATTATATTTGACCCTACTCGTTTCTGAAAAACAAATTACGTCGAAATGTGAATTTATACCATTAATGTCGAAACGTGAATGTATACCTATATGCACACAAAATAAGCACGTGAGAAAACAGTGTTTTTTTAGTCTACGTCAAAAGGTAAACTAATTGAATAAATGCATGAAAACGTATTATATTTGACCTGACATGTTTCCCCAAAAACACGTGAATTTGTACCAATTACGTTAAAACATGAATTTATACCATGTGAAAAAAAAATATATTTTTTAAGTTAAAGAATGAAAATACAGATGTTAAACTTGAAACATCAGAAACTCAAGGGATGAAAATAACATTTTATAAAGTTTTTAGAAAGTGGTAGGGTGTAAAGTGTCAATCTACTCAAGGGATGAAAATGACATTTTATAAAGTTTTTAGAAAGTGGTAGGGTGTAAAGTGTCAATCTAAAAGTTTCGCGGCTATTTTCGTCGATGACAAAGGCCGTTGAATTTAGTTTTTAAGATATATAGTAATAGCCGAAACACATAAAAAGCAAGCACCAAAACATATTATATTTGACTCAAATTTTCCAAGCAAAATATACATCGATGTGTAGATAGTCACCACTGACATACACACACACACACATATACACACATATACACACACACACACATATATATATATATATATATATATATATATTTAGTGGGGAACTGAGAAACTATGCATTTAACATATTAAAAATTCAATTTAATATGTTAAACACTATTTAAAAAAAATCGATACTTTTGCATATAAATAAATATAGAAACCTTTTTAATGAAAAAAGAATTCAAAAACTAAAAAAATTAAAAAACAAAACTCTTAAAAATTGTAAAAAAAGGTAATATTTTTTAAAAAATGTTTTTTTATTGGAATATCTTCTACACATCTTTGTATGCAAAAACTCTAAAATAAAAATTGAAAAAAAAATAATTTTTAGCATTTTAAATTGAATTTTTAAAATATATATTTAAATGTTAAATATATTGTTTCCCGGTTACCCACTTTTTTAATGCTCTCATTGAACCTCACACACAATATATATATATATACATAAATATATATAGGGGAAGGATGTATAGAAAACCCACTTTAATTTAGAAAACCCGTGAAACTCAAAGCTCCCGATGTTTTTTTTTTTTTTGAAAAAAATTATACATGTTATATACATGTTTTTAAGGGTTTTGGGCAAAAAAAAATCAAAAAAGCGCCGAGTAGATATTTTTAAAAAAAATAAACAAGTTTTGGTGTAACACGTGTTACATTCATCTGACATATTTGTAACACGTGTTATACCAAAACTTGTTTATTTTTTTTTAAAATATCTACTCGGCGCTTTTTTGATTTTTTTTGCCCAAAACCCTTAAAAACATGTATATAACATGTATAAATTTTTTCAAAAAAAAAAACATCTGGAGCTTTGAGTTTCCCGGGTTTTCTAAATTAAAGTGGATTTTCTATAGATACTTACATTATATATATATAGGTGAATTATAGGGAGAAATCCCTATGCGAGTTGCAAAAACTCTGAAAACTTAATATATGGATATCAAGCTGCGACATGTTACAGTTTTTGGCAGTCAACTTTTCTTAATATGTGTATATTTTTTTTTGTCAAAAGAGGGAGGAGAGAGAATGTATGAATGTGTTACATTTTTTGAACCCCATCTGTTAAACATTTTATGGGTTTTGATAGCAGTTTTTTTCATAATTATTGAATTTCAAGTGTTACAATTTTCAGTATTTTCAGAATTTACAATAGTTTTTAGTTTTGTAGTGCATCTAACAATATGTTACATTTTTTAATAAGGTTTTTTTTTGGGCAACACTTTGGGGCTGTTTGACAACTTTTGAATGGTTAAGTGCTGAACGAATAAAAGGTCTGAACCATTAAGTGCTGAATCAGTAAGAGGTCTGAACCATTAAGTGTTGAATCAGTAAGAGGTCTGAACCATTAAGAGCCAGTATAATACTTAACCATTCAGAGGCAGATGTCTGATCAATTCAGATTAGAGGTCTTAACCATTTAGACTCGGTATAATGCTTAACCATTCAGAGGCAAATGTCTGAACCATTCAGACATTTGCTCGCGAAACAGTCTGAACCATTAAGTGCTGAACCAGTAAGAGGTCTGAACCATTAAGAACCTCATTAAGAGGTAAACAAACAACCCCTTACAGATATACACACTTTTGTGTACAAATTCTGAAAATTTTTGTATTTGATTTAATCTACACCATAGATTAAATGAATTGATGGTGAAGATGAGATTTTCTTGGTTTTCTTAATTAACACATATTTTCATTTTATACTTCCCCTATATGTGTGTGCGTATCATCATCATCATACTCAGTAAATCTATCAATAGCAAAACTAAGGTAGGGTCTGAAGAGGGTAAAATGTAAACAGTTTTACCTCTACCCCGTAGAAATATATGTGTGTAAATCCCATCAATATATGTGTGTATATGTAAAAAAATCAGGTTTTATACAAATTTTAATAGGTGTTATATCATTGAAGAATCAAAATAAAGAATATGTAATTGTTCAAAATATCCATCAAAAGTTACATCGGCAAAGTAAATAAACTTAGTTTGATTATAAAAGAAAGCCCTTAATCAAACATAACTTAATTAAGCTAATATATTACAATGTAATTAATCCGGATGTAACGTTAACTTTGATATGTGTAAAAGAGGTTTGCGAGTATTGTACGACACTCAACATGTTAAAAGTTGCTTAACATTTTAAAATATTTTGTTAAAAGTTGTTCAACATTTTAAAATATTTCGTAGTTTAGCAGATTAGTACGTAACTTACTAATGATTCATTTTAGAGTAAACTGCCATTTTGGTCCCTGTGGTTTTGGCACTTTTGTCATTCTAGTCCAAATCTCAAACTTTTTAAATCTGCGTCCCTGTGGTTTCACTTTTATTGCCATTTTAGTCCAAAATCCAAAAACCCCTTATTTTGACTGTTGAAAGCTGATTGTTTTGTCCTTTTGTTCAGGGGCATTTTGGTCATTTTAATTTTATTATAACATATTAATATCTAAAACACATGGTAGACCACCATCTTCTTCAAAGTTCAAATCCTAACCCTCCCAAACCACAAACCCTACATTTCATAAAACGGATCTTCCCCAAACAACCACCAATCATCACCTCATCATTAACAACAACCATTTCACTCAATGGCCGATCAATCCAGACCAGTCACCGGCTACCCCGCCACCACCACCACCGGCCACCCAACCACTGGTGTCATCATCTTCATCATCGGCATCATCCTCATCACCGGCGTCATCATCTTCATCATGTGGCTCGTTCTCCGTCCCCAAATCCCCCAATTTCGCGTCGAAACCCTAACCCTAACTAACTTCAACGTTTCTTCACAAATTCCCCAAATCAAACAAGGATGGCTAAAACAAACCTAAACACATAGTTCACCCACCGCTCGTCGTTCCTCCGCCAGATGCCACCGCCTCTCTCTCTATCTCTCTCTCTCTCTTTCATCTCTCTCTCATCTGCAGATGACCGCCATCACCGCCACCGCCTACCTTGCCCAAACCCTAGGACGAGTTTAGAGAGAGAAAGAGAGGGTAAAAGCTTGGGTTTTAGGTTTTAGTGAGAGAAAGAAGGGGGAGAGACAGACATGGGTGGTGGTGTAGTGGTGGTGCGGTGGGGATGGTGGTGGTGCAGTGGGGGTTGAGAAGAGGTGGAGGTTGTCTTTCTGGTGGGGCGGTGGCGGGTGGAGGAGTGATGGCGGGTTTGGGAGGGTTTGGGTTTGAAGTAGATGATGGTCTGTTAGAGGTGGGTGAACTATGTGTGAAGAAGATGATGGTCTGTCAGATGGTCTCCTTTTGTTTAATTCAGTTAATATGTTATATTAAAATCAAATGACCAAAATGCCCCTGAACAAAAGGACAAAGCATTCAGCTTTCAACATTCAAAATAAGGGGTTTTTGGATTTTGGACTAAAATGGCAATAAAAGTGAAACCACAGGGACTCAGATTTAAAAAGTTTGAGATTTGGACTAAAATGGCAAAAGTGCCCAAACCATAGGGACCAAAATGGCAGTTTACTCTTCATTTTATATGCATATCATTTCGTAAATGCTTATTTATTTTAGAATGAGTAAATTGTCATTTTAGTCCCTGAGTTTCTTGCAAATTGCTATTTTAGTCCAAATAGATTTTTTTCTCCTCTGGGTCTCTGACTTTTCTTTTTTCTTGCAATTTTGATCACATTGCCTAACTTAGTTTAAAAACAAGGTTATAATCAGGGGTATTTTTGGACATTGTCATTTTGATTACATTGCCTAACTTAGTCCATTAAATTATTATGAGGTTTATAAATTATGTTGTAAACTACCACTGGTTATCACTACACAACAGTTATGCCAAAAATACTTCTGGCTATAACCAGATTTTTAGACTGAGTTAGGCAATGTGATCAAAATGACCTGAAAATGAAAAAGTCAGGGACTCAGAAGAGAAAAAAAAACTATGTGGACTAAAATGACAATTTAGACCAAACCTCAGGGACTAAAATGTAAATTTACTCTTTTAGAATTTAGTTTTCACTTAATGTGATACTTGAGTTGTACAAAATGATGATGTAAATGTTAAGTAATTAAAGGACTATAGTGGACACTAACATCTCTATAATTTTTTATTTTTGATATTTCCATAGCTAGTTTAAGTGAGTTAAGCTACTCTGAACTCAACTTGTTATATTATTTTTCGGTAAATGCTATAAAACACCAACATACTTTTCATTTTTTCTCAGAAAAGTCCTTTCAATTTTTTTTGCACATTAAAACCAACATACTTTCTTTTTTGTCTAATAAAAGTCCCTAAACAACTTTTTGCATACAAAAGTCCTTTCGAATGTTAAATCTAAACAAAATTGTGAATATTTTTATTTTTACCTATTAATATCACGTTAGAAAAGAATTGAGAGGAATTAATATTTTAAATTGAATATATGGCGAACCAAAGCATGTTCAATGTTTGCCTTTTCTTTTCCATTTTGAATTTGAATTCAATAAATTGATAACAACAAATATTATTAGAAAAATATAATAAAATTCACGAGCGTGGATGACATAACTCAATATAAAATAAAATAACAAACATATAAAATGGTATGTATAAATTTAAAAGCGTTAAAAATATATCATAATTTGTCAAATAATGTTTTCTTGATTTCATCCGATTATAATTAAGAGATTTTTTTGTTAAGTTAAACATTTTAAGGGACTTGTATGATACAAGAGTAGAAAATATGTTGTATGTTATTTATTAAAAATGGCTAGGGGAATTTTATGAGACAAAAAAGAAAGTATGTTGGTTTTTTATGTGTAAAAAAGTGGAGGGACTTTTATAAAACTAAGAGTAAATTACAAAGCTCGTCCTTTATGTATGTCATATATTACAAAGTATGTCCTTTATCTTTAATAAGCTCAGAAAACATACTCAATGTTTGTAAACCCTTACAAGTTATGTCCTTTAGTCATAACACAATTAGTTTTCATGGTTAAAGTTGACTAAGTCAACCCCACATAAGGGTATTTTAGTCATTTTATCCTAAATATTATAATAAATAATCATAAAACCAATAAATAAAACAATGAAGAAATAAAAATTATTTTTTATTTGTTGCCCGTTTAACATCAAGAAATAAATAAGTAAAAGGTACGCTTTGTGTCCTAATTTAACCCATGTGATTCATTTTTTACTGTGAATCATTTTTACGGCATATAGAAACTATAAATATAGTAATCATTGTGTATATGTTGTCTTCCAAATTAAGGTAGAATTAGCTTAAGAATTAAGATTATCAGATAGATAAATATTAAATAACGAGAGGAGGGCATCTACGTAGAGGAAGTTTAGATATTAAAAGATTAGCTAGAATAATACCTTACTTTTTGCATCACCACCACCAATACGTTTTAGATTTTTTAGGATCCTGAGACTGAGATAATGAAGATGAGGGAATAAACTAGTGGTAGTAGATGTAGCCATTTCTTCATCTTTGTCATCTCTCTTTGAAACAACTTCTTCCAATCCACCACATTCATGTATCTCGATTGTCTTTAGGTTGGAAAGAAGTTTCGCCATTAGAGGTGAAAACAAATACTTAATCTTGTTGCAATTGCGCATGTATATGGTTGTGAGGCTGTGGAATGAGGATTGTTTATGTAGAATTGAGAATTTATTCCAATTGTCACACTTCCACACATGAGTCAGCCTCTCCATTTGCCCTAAACTTAAATCCTTGAGGTATGGAAATAGTAATATTTGTTGTTCAGTATCCTCCTGAGGTGTTTCCGGTTCTCCATTGCACATCTCAAATACCACATTCACTCTATCGATACCCCGCAAACAAAGGTAAGAAAGGTGATGTTGGAAAGTGGGTATGAGATAGGATGGGAATACAACATTAAAACCATTTTCAACGACTTCTTGTATCTCCTCGTTGGATGTAACATGAAACTGCATATATATCACAATAGTCGTAATTACTTACTGATTTCCGGTAACTATAGTTGAACCGTGTTACTATTTTTATCATATAGATGTGTAACTGGATATTAATTCACCCATAATGTGTGGGGCATCACAAAATTATTAAATTCGAAATACCTTATATATTTGGGCCCTATTTGTAATTTTTTTTGGCCCAACAAGATAAAACATTTGGGCCCTATTTGTAATTCTTTTTGGCCCAGCAGCGCCCCTCAATTCATTAATTGGGTTTTGTTTATTCAATTGAGACTGAGTTACTTTTATTACACTTTTACAAGTTGGACTTCTCAAAAGAATTTAGGCATTCATACCCTTTATGAACTTCTTTGGCAAACTGGACCGTCTCCGTAAATCATAATTTTTTTTGGCCTATTCAAGATAAAAAAATTGGCCCCTATTTGAATTTTTTTGGCCAAACATCGCCCCTCAATTAATTAATTGGGTTTTGTTTATTCAATTGGGACTGAGTTACTCTTATTACACTTGCACAAGTTGGCTCAAAAGAATTTAGGCATTCACACCCTTTACGAACTTCTTTGGCAAACAGGGGCACAAATCCAAAAGTGTTAATATGTTATGGCCCTTTTACCCTTTTTTGTTCTTAAACCCAAGCCCTTCAAGAGGGGTTTTTTTTTCTTTCTTTTTTTTAACATACAATATTTTTAAATATATATATACAAAAAAATAATTTTTTCCGCGCCCTATATCAATTTGGGCCCTGAGCGGTCGCCTACCCGGCACTTGCTCGGGGCCAGCCTTGATTGATGAAAAGAAAAAAAAAACATACCTCTTGCTCTTTGTTTCTCCCACTTTCTCCGCACTCATATATGATGTCTTCAACTGCTCTCATATCAAACTTGTTGTTTGGTATAAATACATTTATAAACATCTTACATTCTTCGATCACTATGCTTTCAACAGCTTGAATGCTACTGATGAGGATACTACTACTACTATCACTTGAGTTATATTCACCACATTTTATGCTCCACACCCCTCTTACCTTCTCTGAACGTGTCACTTTAATTCTTCTCAAACTGTTGTTACAAACTTCCTCAACTTCACCTACACATCCCAAGTCAATGCTGAATATCACTTCAATGGAACCACATCCATCAACTTCAAGCTTTTCTAAATGTTTTAGTAGTCTCATAGGATTGGTTGGAAATATCTGCTTCAAATTCTTCATAGATTTAATCTTCAGTTTCTTCAACTCTGACATTTTAACCTGCAAAGGTAGTTCCATCCAAACAATAAACATCAAATTAGTTAAAATATATATGGAACAAATCATAGCTACTAAATTACAAGTTTCAAATTCATTGTGTATTATGTGTAATTAATTACCTTGCTATTCAAGAATGTAGAAATATTGTCCTTGTAAGAATAAATGCTAGTGAAGTTAGGAAGCCCATCAACTTCTAATTCAACGAGCTGAGGTAGGTCAACTGCATGGTCAATGAGGAACATACATACCAGCTTTGGTAGGTTTTTCAAAGACAAAAACTTTAGCAGTTCAAATTTAATCAGCTCACTTTCACAATTTATCTCGCTTCCATCGCCATGTACCAGCGCTTCCAAAACAGAACATGATGACACTATGAGGCGCTCAAGTTTCCTCAACCCACTCGCCACATAAACTGGGAATAGGTATATCAATTTTGGACAATCAGAAATCACAAGGTCTTTTAAATATGAAAAAGAGTGTTGATTATAAAGATGGTGTGAAACATCTTCAAGACGAATCATATCCTCCACTTGTAAATGAAGTTTCTCTGTTTTCTTAAATAACTCACTAATTTTGAAATCAAGAAGGTGGTTGCAACTAGTGACAAGCTCCAATGTATTTTCAAACGAATGTATTTTGTTGGCCTTTTGTACTTCCAATAGACAACCAATAGATATCTTGAACCTATCAAGTTTTTTAAAGGACACATTCTTCATCCAAGTCTTCTTCTCAACAAACTCGACCTCTAATGCACAAAGTTGGCTTGATAGCATCTTCAGTTCTTCAAAATTGGCCTCCGTGAACCTGACTACTTCCTTGTCACCAACTCTCATATAAAGCTCTTCAAGATTGTGTAAATTTTTAAAGGCACCATCATCAATATGAAGGTCAACACATCCCGTTAAATCTAGTAATTTTAGCTTTCTCAAATTCCCTATTGCAGATGGTAACTTGCGAATGCTACAATGAGCGAAGCTGAGCACTTCCAAATTCACTAGATCTCCAACAAAATCATAGTCAAACATCAACTGGCATTCATGGAGAAGAAGTACTCTAAGGTGGGTAGAATATTGAAATGATCTTGGAAGCAATGGATATTGCATTTTGTTATATGCTATAACTTCCAGATTTTCAAAATTTTCATAAAAATCTTTCGGAAAGTTGAGCAACAAATCTCCATGCATTAGTTGTAATAGAGAGAGATTAACATACTTAAAGTCTCTCGGAAATTCAGACATACCTCTGCATGTTAGTGAAATTTTGCTGCAAGACTTGCTCAATTCATCTCTACCCCACTTGGACATATCACTGTGGTTAATAATCCAGGTAGGATCACCTTTGGAAACTCTACCTAACACAAAAGCAAGAACCAGATCATGCATTTTGACACACCCAAGGTGATCGCTATTGATCAACAAGTTTGCGTTTATGAGATTGCGCACACATGTATATGTTCGATCTCTAGCCTCACTTAAAGTGGAAACATTTCTTAACAATTTTAGACCCCAAGCGTATCTTGTGAGATGCTCTATTGGAATATTATAGTCTTCCGGAAACAAGCCACAATGCATAAAAATCTCTTTATCCTCATCATACTTTATATGCTCGTAGCTTATCTTGATAATTTCTTGCACATTAGCATCAAGATCATTATTCCTCAAACGGTTAAGTGTAGTTCTCCATACGAAATTTTCTTGATATTTAAGAGTCGTGCCAATGAGTTTGATGGCGAGTGGTAAACGACCACATTTCTTGACAATATCACATCCTATTTGATATAGATCCTGATCATCTTCCTCTGAAAGCCCTGTAATTTGAGAAAATAAACCTTGTGCTTCCACCTCCTCCAAGACATCGACACTAACTAACCGAAGAACCAAATCAACACCAGCTGCAATTTGAGTGCAAATATTAGAATCCCTTGAAGTGAGCAACAACTTCACACCATTAGGTAAAGGACCTGTTAATCCAATATCTTTTAGTTCAACCTTCTCCCATACATCATCCAATATCACTAGAATCTTTGTTTTTCCGTCTTCTAATATTTTCTTGAATCTTCTACAAAGATGTTCTGCCCTTGCAGCTTTGGTAGCTTCAGGTAGAACTTCACCCGTGCATAGTGCTATATCATTTTGAATAGAAAGCATGTTGGGATTGTTTCCAATAACCACCTTCACAATCCAATCAAACATCTTCTTGTCATGTGCAACCATTTTGAGTTGTTCCATCATGGTTGTTTTGCCGACACCACCCATTCCACACAAGGCTATTACTTGACTAGTTTTGTCGTCTTGTTGAAGGAACCTCAATGCATCCTTAAATGTCTGATCTCTAGATTTAAAGTCACTTTGAGTAATTTCACCTGATGCTGATGGTGCAGACCATGAAACCGATTCCGAATTGACTCTTCCGATAGGTATACTAGCATCTCTCCAATAAATTTCTTCGCTAGTAAGACGTTCAATCTCCTTGATAGTATTGAAGGCATTTTTTCCTAATCGATACCTCATTTTGATGTTTAAACACCCAATGACATTGCTTGAAATGCTTTGAACTTCTTTCTTGACATTTTCAACATCCCCCAACCAACCCTCTACACGAGCAGGTGTCTCTTTATTATTTATAATGTTAGCCTGCTTGTGCGTTTCTACATCAACTCTTTTACCCTCTAAGACCGCCATTTTATTTGACATGTCCCTTATATATTTGCTGGAGGAAGTGACATATCCTAGTTGTTTCGTGATGTGTGTAGTCAAAATATTCACAACCGGACCAACAATTTGAGATGTCTGCTCCATTTTTGTGAGACCTACAAATCACATAAACATATAAAAAATTAGTTACCTAAATGTGTTTTAAACTTTAAAGTAATATATATATATATATATATATATAGAAAAAGTATATCGTACATTACGGCTTAACGTACTTCACGTACGACAACGTGCGTGATTTGTTCTATAACATGCGTGATTAATGTTTTCAATATGCGTGATTATTGTGTTTCAACATGCGTGATTTTGGATTTTTGAGTTATAACGTGCGTGATTTTAAAATGAACGTGCGTAATTACCTGTCGTACGTGATGTACGTTAAGCCATAATGTACGTTAACCTTCCTCTCTCTCTCTCTCTCTCTATATATATATATATATATATATATATATATATACACACCAATACACATGATGTCTTTGTTTCATTAAAAATAGACTAAAGTTGGTGTTAAATCGGACTAGTGTTACGTAAATGTGTAACTTTACAAAATTAAAACCCAAATTTCTTATTTCTGGTAATTAAACTTGAGGAGCCATTTATGTTTCAACTCTTAAAAGTAATTAAGAACTATCTTTTTAAGGGAAATACTAAAAACTGAATGGAAGGAGAAGATTATAATTAGTTTTAATATTTGTTGGTAATCAAAGACAACTGAATGAACAAACAAGATGATTGAACAAGCTTGAATTTTGATTTCTAATAATAATTGCAGATTCTTGATTGCAATATATACAATGTATCAATACATGTATATAGAAACCTATGAAACGGTGCCTCCGATCCATACGTGATTGGCAAACAACCTTCAAATCTAATATACATATTACATACTGAACTATAACATCTGGCATCTCATCGAATATACATATTACATACTGACCTATAACACCTGGCATCTCATATCACCAATATTTTCTGCTTTGCCGATGAAGAGCTAATGGATTTGTTTTTGGTTACCCAAGTGGACACTTACCATAAGGTCACCCATCCTAATACTTCTCCCACATAACCACGCTTCACTATGGACTTCTCTCAACTAGTAGCATTAAGCCCAAATGTTGGTGATTTAGGAGGCCTGACATTCCTTATGAACCTAACGTATCTCGTAGTCATGGCATGTGGGATTTTCCTAGGGTGTTACAATCACCCTTCCTTTTGGACTCAACATCCTCAATGAGGTCTGCCCCACTATTCTAAGCAGGGATGCGTGATTTTCCTAAGGTGTCCTCATGAAACCCCCCTCCTCCCAAGGACTCAACAGTCATCGATAAGGATCCCCATCATCTCGAACAACACAGATTCCGGTACCATTTGTAACATCCAATCTCTCGTACCACCAATTAATATTGTCTGCTTTGCACATAAAGAGCTCACTGATTTGTTTTTGGTTTTCCAAGTGGAGACTTCCAGGAGGCCACTCACCCTGATACTACTTCCGCCGAGCACGTTTAACTGTAAGTTTCTCTCATCCACTAGCATTAAGACCAAAACGCGTTGGTGATTTAAGAGGCAGGGCATTCCTTATGAACCCAACATCTCTCCTGGCCACGACTGATGTGGGATTTGCCTTATGTGTTACATAACCCATTGACTTTCTATATATACATTTAGACACATTGACCAAGTTTAAAACAGTGACACACTTACCCTTATTACTATAATAAATAAAAAGCTTAGTTTACTTTCAACACTCCCCCTAAAACTAAACTTAGCTTAAGAAGGTCTTCAACTTTTCCTCAAGATCCAGTAGGCCATCATAGTAGTATTGGTTCATCATCCTTGTGTGAGATCAGGTTAGACTCCTCATCTTTCACTATGTTTGGAAATTGATTCATGTAATGTCCAAGTTATTGACACTTATGACACCTTATGTTAGGGATGAGCTTGGTACCATACCGGTACCGAAAGTACCTATCACAAAAATTGTCAAAAATGGCAGCGGGTGCCGGTATGATGTAGGTAAAAAGTGGGTAAAACACCCTACCATACTCAATCGAAAGTACTTGATAGAATTGAGAGTGCTTGCCCTCTTCTCATTGAACATCACAATATATAAGAATACAAGAGTATCTCCTATTTTTAGGGAAAGATATATATCAATTTATAAGATATCTACATTCCTATTTTATATTATCTATTACACCCCTGCAGTCGAAGCGAGAGGAGGCCGAATGCTTAGACTGGAACGAAAATCGTCAAATAAAACCTTGGGTAATCCTTTTGTGAATATATCTGCAACCTGAGATCGGGCTCGGGCTGGAACATGAAGGACTCGAATTGCACTGCGTCGGAGAAGCTCACGCACAAAATGGATATCCAACTCTATGTGTTTTGTATGTTGATGTTGGACAGGATTACCCGATAAGTAGATAGCGCTAATATTGTCACAATAGACCAAACTTGCATTAGTAACAGGCTTATGAAGCTCCAGTAATAGATTTTTAAGCCAGCACTGTTCAACCACCACATTGGCCACATCGCGATATTCAGCTTTCGCACTCGATCTAGAGATAACCGCTTGTCGTTTCAAGGACCAGAATAGGAGGTTCGGACCCATGTAGACACAATAACCCGAGGTAGATCGCCGTGTGTCAGGGCAGCCAGCCTAGTCAGCGTTAGTGTAAGCCCGTAATGAAGAATCAGAGGAGGACCCAAGTGTTAGACCGTATGACGAAGTACCCTGCATGTATCTGATGATGCGTTTTAACGCATTCCAATGATCAATACGCGGCGAGTGCATGTGTATACAGATTTGTTGAACCGCATAGCAAATGTCAGGTCTAGTAAATGTAAAATATTGTAGGGTTCCAGCCAGACTACGATAAAGAGTCGGGTAATGAAACATGTGGCTGGATGTGGCACTTAGCTTCGGTTTTAATTCAACAAGGGTCGCTAGGGTTTACATGTGGACATGCCGGCTCGCCTAATAATATCCTTAGTATAAACCTGTTGTGATAGAAACAATTTGACAATGTGTCTCGTAACTTGGACCCCCAAAAAATGGCTAAGAGGTCCAAGATCTTTCATAGCAAATTCTGCAGCAAGACGGGACATGAGATGCACTCGGAGTTGATTAGTAGATGTGGTTAGGATGATATCATTAACGTAGATAAGCAGGTATGCAGTGACCTAATTGTGGTGATATGTGAATAGAGAATTATCACACTTACTTTGCTGAAAACCCAAAGTAAGTACAAAATCAATGAAACGTTGATACCACGCCTGAGGTGCCTGTTGATACTAGCAATGTCGGAATCCCATTGGTAGGTACATATAAATTGTCTTATTTAGGTTACCATGGAGGAAGGCATTAGTAACGTCCAACTGATGAATCGACCAATTTGAGACAACGCAAGTGACAATACAGTGCGAATAATAGTGGGTTTAACCATAGGACTGAATGTTTCACCACAGTCTACCCTAATCTATTGATTACTCCCATCGCACACCAATCGAGCCTTATAACGTTCCAACATACCATCTGAACGAAACTTGTAACGCAAGTGACAATACAGTGCAAAAAGGGAAGACAGTTTCATCAAAAAGTACATGTCGACTAATGATGATTTTGTGGGTAGAGAGATCAAGAGATTTGTAACTTCGGTGATTAGGGGGATAACCAAGGAAGACACATGGCATAGAGCGATGGGCAAGTTTATGTATAGTAGTGTGTGGAATAAGTGGGAAACAGAGACACCCAAACACTCGCAAGTGAGTGTAAGATGGGATGTAGTGATAGAGGCATTGGGTAGGTGTTCGACTTTTGAGAATTTTGCTGGGTAGAATGTTTAGAAGATAAGTAGCAACTTCTAGGGTGTGATGCCAATAAGTGTTTGGTAGAGATGAATGTGCTAAGAGTGTTCGAATGATATTGTGTTCAACTTTGCCATTTTGAGACGAGGTGTGGGGGCAAGAGAATCGAAAATGCATCCCGTTTTGTTGACAGAACTGTTGTAATATTGCGTTTGCATATTCCCTACCATTATCACACTGAAATTGCTTGATTTTTCGTTCACATTATGTGTTAATGAATTTTGCAAAGGACGTAAATGTGGAGTGTACTTGTGATTTATTTGACAATGGAAACATCCATAAGAAATTAGTAAAGTCATCGAGAAAGAGTATATAATAACGGTGACCGCCCGTACTTAAGACATGGGAGGTCCATAGGTCATTGTGAATAATATCAAAACGCAAAGAATTGAAATAAACAAAATCAACAAAAGTAAGTTTAATACGGTTACCAAACAAGCAAGATTGACAAAATTTAGGTTTTAAGCTACGACAATCAATAATTTTAAAATTTTTAATAGACTGTAATAAAGCAGAGCCAGGGTGGCCGAGGCACTGGTGCCAAGTGTCTTGAGAAATAGCAGTGACAGCGGTAGGAGAGGAGAACTTGAAAACTTGTGTAGGATCAAAAGTGTGGAGATCCCCTCAGCTATTGCATCGTAGGATAGGGGTCTGGGTCTTGAGATCCTTCACCAAAAAACCAAATGGGTCAAATTCAATAGAAAGTTGATTATCAGTAGTGAAACGACACATAGAAAGTAAGTTTTAATTAGGGAAGGTACGTAAAGAACTTGGTTTAGTTTAAAAGGAAGTGGGGGGGGGGGGGGGGGAGGTTGCCTTGACCATAAACGGGAATGTTTTTACCATTGCCCACAATTATGTTTCCAATTAAGCCATTATTAAAATAAGAAGTAAGAGAAGGGTTGGGAGTCATATGACCAGAAACCTGTACCCATGGTCCAGTTCTAATCTTGAGAGCTAAGCGACATTGCATAGAGAGCCTGGTCAATAGTCGTTGGAGTGTAGCTCGCAGCATAAGACTGAGCGGGTTGTGGGCCTAGCAGACTTGGGCCAGAGTTGTGGGCCTAGGAGTCGACGGATATGGGCAAGGAGGAGTAGGACTCCATGCGGCCCAGTTGGAATTAGGGCATCTAGGTTGTGGGCCGGCCCATTGTGCAAACTGAGCAGGCCAAGGGGAGTACGCAGGATGCTGAGCAAATTGGGGTGATTGGCTAAGAGCAGATCCGCGACCACGACAAGATGAGCCACGACCCTGGCCTCTACCGTGACTTCAGCCACGTCCCCTACCCCGTTCTGATTCACTACGCTGGTCCTGACGAGTTGACTGTGGTTAAGCCGATGAGTGTTGATCAGGTACAGCCGTGAGGGCAGTGCCAGCAGCTTGAGCAACGTGTCTTGCCTGGTTCATTTTTCGAGTTTCAGCCATGCATAACCGAGAGCGTGTCTCATAGAAATTAGGAAGAGGTTTCGTTTGTTGTATTATCATGTCACGCTTTCATACTTGGTCATTTAAACCTGTGAGAAGTTGGAGGACAAGTTGTCCGTCGATAATAGGAGAGCCAACGTTCTGAAGCTAATAAAAAATAACTTTCATTGCCTGACAATAAGCAGGCATGTTAGAAAATTGGTCTAGCTTAGTGGTAGCGAATTTGTTGTTAAAGTCTATCGTTCTGGTAGTCTTGTTGTCCAGGAAAAGATTAGCCAGAGCGGTCCAGGCATCCAAAGCAGGGGTGTTTGGCTTCATAATCGTGTGTAGAAGGTCTGTTGAATTAGTACCATAGATCCATTGTAAAACAATAGCATCCAGGTGTTCCCAAGATTCAGAGGGAACTTTTTCTTTATCAGCAAAGGAGGTAGCAGCAACGGGTTTAGGTTAAAGATGATCATAAAACTGGTATTAAGGGTGTCAATTTCTAACACGACATGAACCAAAAATGCACCGAGGAAGCGAATGGAAGAAGCTTTTGGGATCTTAGAGAGAAACGTCGTTGACCTGAAGATAATTCGGGGATTATGTGCAAACGAGATCCCATTTAACGTATTACGCAACCCGCATTTTATTGAAATGATTAGTGCTATAAAATATGCACCGGGCGATTATAAACCGCCATCATGTGAAAAGGCGAGAACTAATTTACTTGATGAGTGCGTCCGCGATGTCGAGAAGGAGTTGGCGCTGGTGAAAGACACGTGGTACACGCAAGGGGTTTCTATTGTCTCGGATGGGTGGTCAAATGTTAAACACAATACACTCATCAATGTTCTCGCCGTAAATTCCCGAGGTGCAATGTTCATGGAAGCGGGAGACTTTTTAGGGGTAAAGAAAACGGGGACGGCGATTGCCAATTTTCTACTTAGAGCCATTGAGACAATAGGACCAAGTAACGTGCTACAAGTTGTCACCGATAACGCAGCTAACTACAAATCTGCTGGTAAGGAGATTGAGCAGGTATACAACTACATTTTCTGGTCCCCTTGTGTTGTGCACACGTTAAATCTTGTTTTTAAAGACCTGGAGAATGCGTTTTTTTGGCTTTTTGACACATACAAAAAGGGTAAGCCTGTTGTCAAGTTTTTTCTAAACCACACCCATGCATTGTCATTTTTTCGAGAAAACTCCAAGTTGGAGTTATTAAAGGTTGCAAAGACCCGTTTTGCTTCCCATTATATTCTGTTGAGGAGGTTGTTGGATTGTCGGGAGGCACTTGCGAGAACCATCGTCCTCAATTCTTGGAGGGAATGGTTCAAAAATGGGGATGAAACCACTCGAAAAGTCGGGTCAACGATCACCGAAACAATTAAAGATGACTTGTTTTGGGAAAACGTTGAAAACATTTTAGCAATTACAAAACCCATTTATTTGCTAATCAAGTTTTGTGATGGTGATGATCCCAAAATGGGAGAAGTTTATGAACGGATGGACAACATGTTAGGCGAAATCAAAGATGTCATGAGGAAAAACAAATTTTCAAGTGATTTCCCCGTTGTTGAAAAAATTGTTTTGGCTCGGTGGGAGAAGATGACAATCCCACTCCACTGTATGGGTTTTGCTTTAACTCCCAGATTTTATGACAAACACTATTTAGCAAAGTTGGCACCTGGTGGAACAAAAAGAAAAGCTCCCAACAAAGATAAAGAGGTCGTGAATGGTGTTATTGACGCGTTTAAAAAAATCGCCAAAAGTGAAGAAGAGAAGATGTTGCGAGAACAATTTGCAACATTCCACATGAAGAAAGGAATCTATAGTAGGATCCCAACGCAAGCCGAGGCGGTGACGATGGATGCAATCGATTGGTGGGCTACTTATGGGGCGGAGACTCCAGAATTGGCGGAGGTAGCCAAAAAGGTACTCTCTCAGCCCGTTAGTAGCTCTTCGGCTGAGAGAAATTGGAGTACATACTCCTACATTCATAACGTCAAACGTAATCGTTTAAATTCTAACAGGGCTGATAAATTGGTTTTTATTCATTCGAACATCAGACTTCAATCCCGCTTTGCCGAATCTTATAAATCAGGTCCCCACAAAAAGTGGGACGTAAATGCGGAAAGCGCGTATATTGAAGGTTCAAGTGTTCATTTAGAGGAAATGGCTTGGGCAAATCTAGAGGACGGAGGCGTTGACAATGGGAACGGAAAAAGGCCACGACTAGATTAGAAATATATAACTATTATGTTATGTTAGAACTATGATTATGTTTGTGTTTCTAATGTTATGACTATGTTTTGGTTTTATTTGAATATGTTTCTTTTTTCTCATTTGATAATATTTTATAATTTAATATGGTACGCCGTACCGGTTATACATGGTACACCGTACCCGTTCGAACCGAAATGAACCTACCCCCACTCGTACCGAATACACCAAATCTAGCGAATCGCGTACCCGGTCCGCGTACCCGTACCGGACCGTACCGCGATTTAGGTAACTATGGTTTAGTCAAAACGGGTTTGGGTCAGTTTCAAGTTGAACCCGCCAACCCGTTTAGCTAAACGGGTCAGGTTCGGGTCAACCCAGTCGGGTTGGCGGGTTGACCAGTTTAACCCATTTCTAGAATATTATATTTGTTACAATATCTTTTATGTTATAAATTAAATTTGGTATGTATTTTATTCTATACTTATAACTTAAAAATAGAAATTGACATAAGATTTTATGATTTTAATGTAATTTTATTATCTAATTTGTGTTTTTTTTTTGAAGTAGATGTTAATTTTAATATAATAATTTCCTGAAAAAAATAAAAAAAATTCGGGTTGAACGGGTCGGGTTCGGGTCAGCCTACGAATATTTGGGTCAGGTTCGGGTTCATATGTATGAAACGATTTTCGAGTTCGGGTTCGTCTAAAATTTTCCGGTTCGGGTCGGGTTGAACCCGCCAACCCGCGAACACGACCCGTTTAGCATCCCTAACTTGGTATGTCTGGCATTGGATCTTGAAGAGCTCGGACCATGTAGTGTAATGGCCTGACTCAATCCAAGGGAACCAGGATGACGTTTTAATGTTGTTGACTGTAACAGCGGGATGTAGGGAAGACGCCATGGAAGAGGGCTGAGAGAAAATAGGCAGCAAATGTAGTAGGGCAGAAAGGTTTCCAACAGGTCAGTAGAGACGCAGGAAGGGCAGCGTCTGTAGGGAAGACGTTTGGGAAGAAGAGAAGACGGTTGTGAAGAGGTTTTCAGCTCCTTCTTAATAATGAATTCAATATGCATTTCTTGATTCGGTCGGCACCCTTTTTCTTCCTTTTGATTGCTGCTTTTGATGTGCAAAATCATTCCAACAAGTGTTTGCCTCCTCAATCATTAACTAAATGATGATGGATAAACAAAGTTCTCTGGATCGATTGATGAATACAGATGCTTCCTGAATTGATTACTTTCATTAACTGATGTTGATCTATTTTCCTTCATTTTATTTGTATTAATTGTTCTTGATTCAAGAACGATTGCCGCTTTTGATTTCCTTTGCCTATATCGATTAGACAATAACCTCCTCTGATACCACTGTTGGTAATCAAAGACAATTGAATGACAAAGAAGATGACTGAACAAACTTGAAATTTGATTTCTGATAACAATACTCGATTCTTAACTACAATATGTTCACCATATTTATAAATAAATGTATAAACACACTATATATGAAACGACGCCTCCAATCAACCCGTCGATTGGCAAACATTTTGTCTAATTCCACTTTTGAGTATTTGTGAACCACTTCACAAGCTTGAACTTTGATTTCTGATAACATATTACATATATGTCAATTCTGAATTTTGAGTAATTGTGAACCGCTTCATAACCTAGACCCAAAACAACCGTTTAAACCTAATAACCTAGACCCATTGACTTTCTACAAATACATTTAGACACATTAACCTAGTTTAATATAATGACACACAAAGCCTTCTACTATAATACACTAAGTTGCCTACCTTTCAGCTCATCACAAGAATTCGACTTTGTTTCAAGGTAAGAAGCTACTTTACACGAGTAATAAGTAACTCTGGTCTCTCAGAAGTAAATTACTAAAGATTTTAGGTTACTTTTACATATAGATCTAAAGATATACTGCAATATATAATATGGAAACATATAGATCTATCTAAAGATATACTACAATATATAATATGGACAAAGAAACAACCACTGATGAATTGAATGTGCAGAATCAAGTAGGAAGAAGAAGAAGAATAATTATCCAGCAGCTATAGCGAAGCTTAAAACAAATTTTAACCTTACCTTAGATGCGATCTTTCTTCAAAATCTCTGATGATAACACTGAGTTAATTAACGAGATGAGTAAAAGGATAGAAGGGGGGTTTTATAAATGTAATGTAATTATTGCCGACAGCATTTCCCATATTTCCTTTTCATACTTATTTTTTTCTTTTCAATGCAACTTTAAGATGGGATACGCACCACTACAAAATCTTTAATAATATTATATAAAAAGTTCACTTAACTACTTAGGGGAGGACTGTAGGGCTGTAAACGAACCGAACGAACACGAATAAAGCCTTGTTCGTGTTCATTCGTTAAGGAAATAAATGTGTTCACGAACGGTTCATGAACACTTACCGAACGTGATTTTATGTTCGTGTTCGTTCATTAAGGAAATGAGCATGTTCGCGAACGGTTCACGAACACAAACGAACACAAATAAATTTGGCGAACGCAGCGAAGGATAAAGATAGATGGCCCAAAGAGTAGCACCCGAACTTGAATCCCTTCTTGTGGAACGGAGGTCGATTGTATTCACCGATGTAAATAATGAGAAATGAAAGGGGAATGATGCATAAACAAGGTGAAAATGAGTTTCCTAGTTTCATTGTTAGGGTAATAAAATAAATAAAAGTTTAATAATATAAAAAGTACAAATAAAATATAAGAAAGTACAAAGATCTTCAATTAAAACACAAATATACGAACATAAACGAACACAAACCAACGAATGTTCACAAACACGTTCACGAACACCTAATCGAACGTTCACGAACACAATCGAACGAACGAGACCTCTGTTCATGTTCGTTCATTTAACTAATCGAACGAAATTTCTTGTTCATGTTCGTTCATTTATTAAACGAACGAACATAAACGAACTTCCAGCCGAACGGTTCATGAACTGTTCGCTGAACGTTCGGTTCGTTTACAGCCCTAGGGAGGAGGGGTGGTCACTAGTGATAGATTTCTATCACTCCCACTATCCAATCAAATCATATCATGTCATCACCCAATATTCTATCACTAGTGATAGAAATGTAGGGGGGTGGTATCACTAGTGATGAAATTCTATCACTCCCAAATTTTTTTAATTTTTTATTTTAAATTCCATTTAGGATAAAAGTTAATTCATGATGTTTGCATGTGATTTAAAAGATTGTTAGACTCACATCACAAGAATTGAAATTTGTGAAGTAAAGGTCCAATTAGAAATAGAATGCTTTAAAAATTGTCCACCATATACTGTTTTAATAATAAAATAGAAGTAAGTTTGCATGTCAAAAACAACAACGTTCGAACTTTTTCAAGTTTTCAACGCATTAACAATTCAACGCGTTTTAAAATTAACGCGTGATACATACAGGGGTGGCGGTGTTCGTGGTGATATAACGCGTGATGGGGTGGCCATCACGGACCACCCCGCCTGCCCTTAGCATTTTTAATAATGTTATCTAGCTAACTATTATACTATTTTGTACGTTCATATGTTTCCAGTTTAATTGATATGATATTGTGAAAAAAAAAAAACATATTGGGTGAAAATGTAAACATAACTTTTCATTTTAATTGATATGATATTGTGAAAAAAAATATATATAGGGTGAAAATATAAACATAATTTTTTGAGAAAACAAAAATAACCATGGATGGATATTATGTATTACTAAGGGTGTAGGGAGTGGTTAAACACTTTGGAGTGACAAACCAAAAAACCGACCAATCAGAGCGCGCCATGTCAATCAGTCAAAAGTGTTTAAACTTTGCTGAAAAGTTTGGCAATGGTTTAAACACTTGCTGAAGTGGTAAACTTTTATTATTATTATTTTTTGTGCACTATTTTATTTAATATTAATAAATGTAGAATAAATACATTAAATTAAAAAACAATAAACTTTCATAAATTAAATTAAAAACATCAAAATTACACTAAATTAAAAAACAATAAAATTACATTAACTTGAAACAATTTAAACTAGTCTTCGTCGGAATCGACCAAAAGGTGAGGTAAATCTTGACTTGCGAGATGTTGTATGAGATCGTGTTTTAGTCTCCAATGCTTGTCTTCATCCATCAACTCGCCCAACACTGTATCGTCTAGAGCGGGCTCGACCAGAGGATCCCGAATGTGCACCGGTGCTATCGCCTTTCCTTCATCTTTCAAAATCATATTGTGTAAAATAATACACGTGTACACGACACTTCTAATTTTTTTAACGGATTGTACTCGCATCGGTCGACTCAATACACCCCATTTCGCCTTCAAAACACCAAAAGCCCGTTCGACGTCTTTTCTTCCGCCATTTTGTTAACGGATTTTACTCGCATCGGTCGACTCAATGCTACTATCGGATGAATCGTCGCTACTCATGGGTGGGAACCATAACGGGAGTTCATCCGCCATTTTGTTTTGTAAATGTTTGGGAAGAATTTGTGGTATTTTTTGGTTTGGTTGGGTATATATTTGAAGGTATTTGGTTAGAGTTTGGTTTGATAATTATAGTTTAATATTTTAAAGAATTTTTTTTTTATTTGAACGGTAATATTACCGTTAATACCTGGCCCACCTTTCAAAATCATTCTTTCCCGACTCGGTAACCTGTCCCCGATTGCTTTGCTTTGCCGCGTCGCCAAAAGATCGGCGCCGGTGTTTGCCGATCGGCAAACTGGTTTGCCGCCCGTTGCCGAGTCCCACACCGTACACCCTGACAATTACCAATGGGTTATTAGAGGCATTCATTGAATAGAACCTTTTGTAATTATTGTTACTTAATAATTGTCCTGTTATTTCATTACTTCTCTCAATCTAATTAAATCTAAAATAATAATTTGAACTCCTTATTACCTTTATTGCGTATGTATAAGGTTACTAGCATTCACAAAGGTTTTTTTTTATATCTATCCGTATAATTTAACTAAAAAAATAATTTCATAAAAAAATGTTCATTTTCTAAAAGTCTCCCATATCTCATTCCTTAACCTAAGTTTGTGTATAGGGAATGCAGAGAACACTTTTGAAGATAAGATGGTTTGGTTGCTAGCTGTGATACTTTTCAAAGATAGTACATAAATTGAATATGTGGTCCTCAAAGATGATGTTGTTTTGGTAATAATACATAAAGGAATATGACATCCACTTAGGTTAAAAGGTTGTTGGAGTTATGGTTGGGACATGATTTGACACATAGGAACATGAATGAGAGACTATACCACTCCCTTCCCTAATTCATCATGGTTTGTATGGATTAAATCATGGCAACCATGGTCCTCCTTTCCATTTTTCAAGTAATCATTTCATTTTTTTAAACAAAGATAAATTAAAATAAATAAGGGGATAGTTGTTTGGGTCATGACCACACCCTTAAGGTAGTGGTTTTGGATTGTAGATTAGAGGTGGGTGATATGACACTAACGTGGAGGGTCAAATCATTTCTTTTTTCTTTAGACAAAGATAAATTAAAATAAATAAGAGGATAGTGGTTTGGGTCATGACCACACCCGTAAGGTAGTGGTTTTGGATTATGAATTAGAGATGGGTGATATGACACTGACGTGGAAAATCATGATAGTCATAAGAGTAATGACCATACCCTATAGGATTCCAAAAACATCACAAAGTGGCTTCAATTATGACATCCAATTAAGATTCTAAAAACATCACAAACTGGCTTCAATTATTTTAGTTGTGTTGTCCCCTTAGGAGACTTTGTTGACCATTTTAAAACATTTCATATCACAAAAGTCGTAAACATGTAGTAAATGAAATACCTAGTCCTATTCGGGCTAAGTTTAATTTTTTTTAACGGTGAAAGATTCTATGATTACTTAACTTTAGTATCTACTGAAATGAGTCTTATCTTTGATGTATATGCACAAATATATTCAAGACAACTTTCGCAAAATTACTTGCATACAAGAGTACTTTACATCAGGGTTGTTCTAACCTTTTTGGGGGCCCAAAGCGAAATGAAATTTTGAGACCCCTTTTCCTTGTTTGATTGTTATAAACGATACTCTTTTATCCGTGTTTGGAGCCAAACAAAAATCTAACATAACTATAATAGAGAGTGGTTTGTTTGTATAAGAAATCAAACATATCTAAAACAATTAAAGTGATTTGTTATTAATTTTCTTTTAAGTGAGAGCCCTATGTTTTTGGAGGCCGGGTACGGCCCTGCTTTATATCCTTTCAGAACACGTTATGAGATAGATTTACAAGATATTTTTTAACAAGTTTTGAAGGGTCTTGATGAAAAGACGTTTTCTATTGTGGTTGATGCAGTTGCGAAAACAATCAAATGGCCAATAAGGGAATGATTTTTTTTTTCAAACGCTTGAATCGAATGATTCAATTAGCAAGCTTAAAACTTTGTAGTTGTTTATCAAAAGCTAAAAACAACAAAACAATAAACCCTAGGCCGCTACTTATAATTTAAAATTATAATCCAAATAGAAAACAAATAAGGTAAAATAAGAAACTCTAATAAAATATGCGAAAGATATCTCTTGATCTTCTCCAAAATGCCATCTTCCAACAAACTCCAACGGATCTTCACACGGGCGCAAGTTCGGTGCGGGTTCAGGTTCAGTTGAACCAACATCAGTATTGGTGTATCTTAAGATATATTGTGCTCTTCTAGAAAATTGTATAGAGTAACTACCAGAAAAAACACATTTCTTGACGCGCTATAGCAGGGTTATGACACGCCAAAACGTGTCATTAAATAGCGTGTCATAAAATTAATATGACATGCATTTATGTGTCAAGTTTTTATAACACACTTTAATTCACACATTTATGACACACGTTTATGACACACTTTAATAACACACGTTCATAACAAACGTTTAGGCCTTGAGATATACTTTAACTCTTTTTAACACCACCTAGGTGCCACATCACTTGCTTTTCTCCATTTCACTTTACCACACATCAAGGAAATGGTTTAATCCCCTTAACTTTATTCTTTTAATGGTTTGAGTGTAAAAACTTTTAATGGTTTGGGTGTAAAAAAGGAAAACAAATTAAGACAATCTCTTAACATCATGTTAACATATAATCCTTTTAACACACCTTAACAGAAGAAGGGAATGGTTTGCAATGCCATTTAACATGACATGTAATCGTTAACACCCTAGATGTTAAGGTATACCCCATGGCTTTACGACACACATTTTATGACATTCTTTAATAATATATATTCATTACATGCATTTATGACACATATTTGTTGCATTCATTTACGCGTGTCATGTTTTTAATTATTTTTTTATAGAATTACTAATTTACTCTAGATACATATATAATAACAAAAACAATAAATCAATTTCATAATACATATATATGTATACATACATACATACATACATACATACATACATACATACATACATACATACATACATACATACATACATACATACATACATACATACATACATACATACATACATACATACATACATACATACATACATACATACATACATACATACATACATACATACATTGTAACACCCCGTGTTTTCATAAGTGAAAGTCAAAGTCAAGGTCAAGTCAAACGACCGATTTCGCGCGACTTGAATCGTAGAAATGTCTTTATTTTGTTTATATTATGTGGAGTAAGTGTCGTTCATTGCAATAATCGATGAGTAATAAACGTATTTCAATCGATCTACGACTGTGAACTATAGGAAGTAACAATGCGATAAAGTTAATCAACTGATAATCAAGCCATGTTAATCGAATCGACATCAAATCGCAACTCGAACTGTGTATTTTACTTATTGCATATATGTGTGTGTGTGCCTTACGTGTTACCTGTGCATGTTTATTTATGATATGTTGTGGTAATCAAGCGAACTCAATCGAAACTCGAAATCTAACTCGAATGCAATCGAACTCGAACCCGAATCCCGATCGAACCATGTTACATACGAAGTAGTTGGGACTAAAAGTAATTTGACTAGGAAACCCTATCGAATCGCTCGCAATCGAAATCGAAACGTCAAAAGATCGTCGCACCGAACACACCACCCAGGCGCCAATCCGCACGGATTGTCTACCCGCACGAACAGCCAATCCGCACGGACAGACCATCCGCACGGATGACCGCCTGAGAAGTGTTAAGGGCATCCGGACCAGGGTTGTCATCCGCACGGATAACCAATCCGGGTGAGGTGCAATCCGCACGGATGACCCTTTCCTCTTTTGGCATCCTATAAATACACGGGTCACTCTCCAAGCTTTCCACTTTTGGCAAGTGACGTCCGACCAGCACACTTTCTTCACCTTTTCTTCGATTTCTCTCAATCCAGTTAAGATCTCGCCCTAAATCTTGTACATTGTTGATCTACACACACTTCTACACCTTTCTATCTTTCAAATCTTAACTTTTAACCGTGAAATCATCAAGATTTGAGGTATTCTAGGGTGATGTCATCATGAAGTTATCATGAACTTCAAGTGTGACCTCATTCCACCAAGAACAACTCAGATCTGAACGATTTCCACAAGATTTCACAACAACTTCACCTAAATCTGAACTTTTCTAAAGGATAAAAGAGTTGAAAGAAATAAACACAAGTTTTCTCCTTCTTTTACCCTCAAAAACGGTTAGAATAGGGTCAGTTCTAGTCTTCTACTCGATATTAGTGAAGCACTAGTCCTAGATCCGGATTCTACCTACAAGACATCTGATTTTGGGTTAATCCGGAATGATCATTCTGAGCCGCTGACCGGTCAAGCTAGGGTGATTCCTGGCCGGCTTAGTCATAAGGGGAAGAATACAGTTCCAAATGGCTGCCACGTAATCAGAACGTCTCAATAGAACGACAAAGGCGACCAAGGGTAGACGAACGGAACAACTAGAACAAGAAGCTATCCGCACGGAGATGTTATCCGCACGGACAACCTGTCCGCACGGATAGGCTATCCGGACGGGCCGTCATCCGGACGAACTACACTTGGGACCCACAACCAAACGAGGTTTGAGTATCGACGAACGAATAATCCGCGCGGACACGCTCTGAACGGATTACTCTTCGGATCATGAGATACTAAGACCTTGAACAATTTTCAACATGTTCAACCGCACGGACCGTTTTTCCACACGGACAGACTATCCGGACGGGTGGTCACTATCCGCACGGACAGACTATCCGGACGGATTGCCGTTGTCCGCACGGACTATCATCCGGACTAACCATAAAAGCTGTTGTCCGCACGGACTACCATCCGCACGGACCGTCGTCCGCGCGACCGGCTTGAAGGGTAGAAATACTTAAAAGTTTTCTAAATACTACAACGAAAACTTCAAAGGACAAGCCATCATACACAAACACATCCTTAGAATAGGAAGAAACAATCCACTCGAATAATTATCCACACAGACAAGTTATCCGCACGGATAAGTTATCCGCACGGGCAAGCTGTCCGCACGGATGACTAATCCGGACGGATTACCATTCGCACGGATTGCTAATCCGCACGGATGACCAATCCGCACGAATAACCAATCCGCACAGATGACTAATCCGCACGATCAGTCACTCTCACTCTGTTATGTTTTACGCATCGCTTATCGTTACGCTATCGAATCTATTCAGGCTAACCGTACTCGCTAAGCGCTCCCTTCAATCCAACAATCGCTGTGAGTATACTCGATCCCTTTTTGCTTTAAGCACTTTTGGGTGTTACATACGTTACGAATATTCAAACTACAACTATCACACTATTTAAACTATTTGAACGCTAACCATTAATGCATGTTATACGTGGCTCATGAATGCTTGTTTGTTATGTTTACATATGGAATGCTGTCTACCTGCCTTAGCAACGATAGTACTATAGTTTGGACTCAGCACCCGTTCACACGGGGGTTGTTAAGGATCTTTTACTTTCATGGATTACGGTGGTAATCATGTATTGCGAACTGCCTCGGGCAGTCAACCCGCAGTCATTGGTATCGATGGATCTATGTCGATAACTAACGTGCTTCATTTCACTATGTGTACGTGCTGGTTATGCGTAAACGAATTCGAACTCTATATGCTATTATCAAACTTGTATGCTCACCTTTACATTATATGTATTGACTTTTATTTTAACGTATGTGACAGGTGCTTAGGACGCACATGTGGTAGGAAATGGAAGCTAGAATAAAGCTTTAGAGCCCAACAAATAGTTGTCTGTAGATAACGAATTAAGGGTCTCTAGAAGCAGATAAACAACTACTATTTATGTTTAAATCTGAGTTGTCGGAACAGAATATTTGTTTTGATGTTGTCTGTAATAATTTGTTTACTATTCGAGACATGGTATGGGACATGTTAAATTAAATTGAATGGTAATGATAGTTGTTATGGAAACTTCTGGACAATCTGTTTCGCTCAGTGCCATGCCCCGATGATTCCGCCATCGGTTGGGGTGTGACAGATTGGTATCAGAGCCATAACTATAGGGAATTAGGCAAGACTCGACCTAGTCCGGGTCGATGTCTTAGATACCTAGACTATAGTTAAGAACCAGCAGACCGACTTGTGCATAACCAGTAGGGGTTATTGACGAGCTTACTTCCCGCTAATCCCGTTTATTCTACACTATCACTACACGCGAATTTCCCACTATGAGCGAGCAATAAGGCCGAGAATAGGTGTGAAAACCGCAAACTCTCGACTGAAGTTGCTTAGTCAACTTGCATTTTAACTACAAACGAAGGGAATTATGCCAAATTAGGGGTGAAACCCATATTTTGATGAATAATCTCCTCAATTTTACCAAAACAAGAACGAAGTTGTTAAGCCAGGGGTGAAACCCTAACCTTGACGACTTGTTCTGCATAATTTATAAACTCTCACCAAAGTCTCGATGGACTCCAATGACCTAAAGTCACGATACGACCAAGGGGATGCGTGCCAAATGCCCAAGAATCGAGGCAGGGGCACAAACCTAAAGGTTGAATGTGCGCAACGGGTCCTTGTGAATAGTCGAACCACCTTGGTTAGTCGAAGTCTACTAGCCGCAGACAATCTATCCCTCGAATTTTATGTGTTTCGATTTTGAGCCGCAACTACCGACTCTGATGTTTCGCCTATTTTATGAGCTTATTTATGTGTTTACCTGTTCATGTCTTTTAAACTTTGGAATTTACTCGATTTTGTTTTCTACTTCGATCGACACAGACACGACTCGCACTGGGTCTTGTGATTTTGTGCTTATTTGACTCCAAGCGATTTCAAACCAAACGTGTGACGTGCGGAACCGAACACACGAGACTCAATTATAACTGTGAATCTTTGATAGGTCTGAAAACGTACAAGAAACGTGAATCACCTTTTACCTTTCTCTCTAGTTTCTCTCCCTAGCTTACATTACGCTCTATTCGAACACTCGCGAACTTTGAATGATAGGTTTCTGTTTTCTGATTGCCTCTATGGGTTAAATGCGTATGTGTTTCTTTGCTTCTGTGCTTACATGCCTAGGTACTAAATGATTATGTGTTCTATGTGCTATGTGGTTATGTGATTTCGTGATAAGTATTTACGTAAGTATACGTGTTCCTGAGCTTTAGTAAGTAATAAACGTGTGAGGTGAGATTCGAATACAATGTGATGAGTCCTGTGATGATGTCTGTTGCAGACCATGTCGTCTGGATCCCGTCATGCACTCTCTCGTCAGGAAAAGAGGGACAAACGCCTTGCTTCCATCATCGCTAAGAGTGTAGCAAAAGCCGTGAGTGATGTCTACGAGAACGCCAGCAAGTCATCTGAGGAGTCGAGGACTGAAGGTCCTAAAGTGTAACACCCTTATTATTATTTAACGGTTTTCGTATAGTTTATGAAGATAAACGGGTAATTATGATTTCAAATACATTGAAATTACGGGTTCATTAAACCTTTTACAGAATTAAAACTATACAACATAACGTGTGTGAGTTAGTCATTTAATCATAACAACGATACATAGTGCGGAAGCTTATTTCTTAATCGTGTTCGGTTCTTCATTATGCTTGATCGTCCTCCGGTGCTAAAATCATACCTGAAACTCATAAAACATGAGTTAGATTAGTCATATGTAACATAGAACGTATTTAAACGAGTCCGGGAAGCGAAACTGATTAAAATAAAATTTTTTCGCCAAATCAGGGTTCCGTCGCGTGTCGCGGCGGATTCATGTTGTTCCTTCACGTGTCGCGGGGGAAACCAGTTTCCAGCAGGTCTGGAGCTGGGTCCTGCATTTTCAGCTATGCCTGTTTTTACGGAAACGGCCATAACTTCTTCGTTATTGATCCGTTTTACCCGATTCTTTTTCCTACGCGACCGTAATTTAATTATCCATCTAATGGAGTTGAAATCCAACATCCTACATAATAAAATTTCAGACTTTTAACTCTTCGGCTTATTACCCTTTTTACCAACTTTTGACCCGTTCGTGATTTCATCATCAAACGTGTTTATTTGACCCTTATATCACATACACTTCTTCAAACTAATGTTATCTAACATATTAGATTCTAATCACCGGTTTATTACACAAATTAAACCCGTTTTCGCTTGTATGCTTATTTTGACCCGTTAAGGGTACTTAAGCACTTTCGAGCCTAAAATCGCTTTCGATTGTTTCTAGCATTTCATCACCACATTTCTTGTCCTATAATCTCCCACCACAACTGTGTTTATGGCGGATTTGATGTGGTGATCTATATAAACCAAATTTTACCTCTCGAATCATTATTTTACGGCAAAAACTCAAATAGTACCGTTTGACTAATATAATACCTCTTTCAACTTCTATACTTAATCTAAGTATTTACTTAATCATAAAACTTGTTTCCAAACAACCATTAAAGGTTGTTTGTTCGAATTAGCTAGCAAGGGTGTTTTGGTCCTTTTTAGTCTTTCAATTACGACAAGGCCCTTTGAGAGCATGTTTGACCCATAATACTTCTTTTGAGTGATGATCTTGTTCGAAAGGTCTTTATGCCCTTCGAAACACCACGATACTCTTTTAAAACATTCGGTTTACCCATTTAAGTACCCCATTGTCTATCCAAGACTTCATTTTAATGCTCATTGAACCTTATGTTCTAAATGAATAATTACTCTATTACACATACCTGGCTCGAGTCAATGTATTGACCTGTTTTAATGCCTTGCTATAATATTCGCTAAATAATAGCGATGCAAATATCATTTCTACATTTATTCCTGAAATCATATAACTCGACAATAATCATTAGTCGCTATCATCAAAGGGCGGTATCTTCACTCTTTGACCCGTTTGATCTAAATGACCAATTATATTAGCGAGATGACATGTATTTTCATCTCGACTATATGACTCGCTCCGATTTACATCGTGCGGTCATTTTACTTAAAATTCATTTCTTAATACTTTTCGGCCTATTAAGGCTTACTTCATAAGTGTCTTTTAAAACCAATAGTTATGGTCGACGTGTGACCAATTTACCGTTTTACCATTATGGTTTGTTTTGGGTTAACCCTATAAGGTAACCATTTAAAAGTTCATTTTCCATTTGTCATAAAATGATCAAATTACCGATTTAACCCCTTTTAAACCATCAACATGGTTTCTTGTCATGCTCGACTATCTTGTTCCGTACGTCTACACGCCGAAACATCATACATCAACTATGTATTTATCTTATTCGTAACTAATACGATAAGAGAATATTCTAAACATAAGACTAGTGTAAGTCATACTTACCTCACATCCGAATTATGCTTTTCCTCCATTCTTGCTTCGTTTGACCCGCTTCCTTTCCAAGCCTTCACCTAGCTCGTTAGGCGTCAACTATTATCAACATTTACATGGTGGTTAGATTAGTCATTAACAATCAGACTATTCCACCTTATTTATTTTCTTTGTCGAAACTACTATTCGACTTCATCACTAGTTAGTTTGACTTTCTAAAGTCAACTACCTTTAATCATATAATATACACGATTAAGGCAAATCAACATTATGATTAGAACCCGTTTTATCCCATGTCTCATGTAATTAGTCAAGCTTGCCAATTACGCATTTCACTTGAATTCCAACACTTTACTTCTCATTTAGACATTTTAACAAACACCTAATGAGCATAATTTTACACATTTGCTAACTAGTTCATAACTAGTCATTTTTACCAAGATTAACATCAAAATTTAACCACCATCACTTATGATCAAATACTCATACTAGCAATTTGTTTAAGTATTTCTTGATTACTTAACATGCATGATGATTCTAAGCATAGTTATATCATCAATTTCATCATAACATTAAAACCCACTTATCTAAATGTGTTAATTCATCAAATCCTTCAAATCCTTCAAATCATAGCATGTTATGTATGATTTTCACTTAGGGTTTCGTTCCTAAGCAAGTATACATCACTAATCTAGCCGTAGCCTCTCTAATCCATGCCTAATTCACGATTAGGATGATTATCCAATTTTTACAACTTCAAGAATGTTAGAAATTTGACATACCTTACGATCCCCTTGACTTGGTGACCGTTTCTATGTGTTCAAATCCGAATTTGACCCTTGTTTGATCATCCAATTTGAGGGTTTTGTTGAATTTTAGGGTTGAGCTCCATGGGAGCTTGCTCCTGCTCGATCTCAAACACACACTGTGTGTGTGTTTGTGTGTTTTGTTTCTTTTTTAAATAACCTTTCTAGTTATCCCACTTTAACCCCTCGTGTTTGGTTCGTTATTTAGTAGGCTACAACCTACAAATTTTAATAACAATACTCCTACTTATTAACTAGGTTAAACATTCCTAGTTAACTTAGTGGGTTCGGGGAATTTATAACTAAGCTTATTTTAAGTCTCGTTAGGTCGGGCCTTCTATAAACTTTATTTCCTCAAAAGCCTTTATACTACTTTTATTTAATATTAGGTTTATTTATTTAAGTCCTAATAGTTACCGGGTTAATTTTTTTTACCACTAACGGTATCTTACCCGTCTTTACTATTAACGTGGTTTGATTACCAAACCCGTTTTTGGGATGTTACATAAAGTTGCCACAAGACCTTTCAGTTTCAAGCAATTCAAGTCGTGTGGGCCAAAAGAATTCACAGGCGAAGGAGGTCCTACTGCACTATTCCACTGGTTTGACTCTATCGAGGTTACTCTGCGACAAAGTGGTTGCCCTGACGACCTTCGAACTCTGAACGTTACCGGCGTCCTTCAGTCCCGTGCTCTAGACTGGTGGACGGCCGAGAGGAACAAGCGAGGGAATGATGCAGCCTACGGTCTGTCGTGGGACGAGCTCAAGGAAGTCATGCTAGAGGAATTCTGCCCTCCTCACGAACGTCAAAAGCTGGAAGATGAATTTTGGCACATACAGCAAAAGGATGGAGACAATGCTGCTCTCACTGCTCGTTTCAAGCAGCTCAGCATCATCTATCCCGATCAAGTCAAGACTCCCGACATGACGATCAAGAAGTATATCCGAGCCTTACCCGACTGCGTCGCTGATTTCGTGCAAGCGGCTAAGACTACGACGATCGAAGAGACCTATCTGCTGGCCGCGGAAATCAACGACAAACGGGTCAAGGCTGGGGTATGGGATAAGACTTCCAAGCATCTACATCAAGCTACTGCTACCGCACCGACTGTTGAACCCACCTCATCGAGCAACAAGAGAAGAAACAAGAGAAAGAACAGCTCCACCAACAAGAACTGTGCGATTACTGCTGCACCGATTCAAGCTGTACCTGCCCAACAGCGTCAAGTAGCGGCGCCTGTGGCCAATGCACCGCCTGCCAAGCGTGCATATACTGGACCACACCCGCTCTGCCCTACTTGCACCTACCACCACCCGACTGTTATTCAATGTCGCTTCTGTGCTCATTGCAACGTATACGGCCACTTCACTACCAACTGCCGTATTCGTCCAGCTCCTGCCAACCAAGCTCTACTCACTGCCCCACGGGGTCAACAAGCTCCTCCGGCACCTGCAGTCAAAGCCAGAGCCTGCTTCACGTGTGGCGACCCGAATCATTTCGCCAACATGTGCCCGAACAGGGTAGTGAAACAAGAACCACAACAGCAACACCCACAGCAGCAACAACAACAACAGCAGCAACAACAGGCCGCACGCGCCAGAACTTTCAACCTCAACATGCGTCAAGCCCAGGCCGACAACAACGTGGTCAATGGTACGTTCCTTGTGAATGGTATTTATGCTTCATGTTTGTTTGATACTGGAGCCGATAATTGCTTTGTGTCGCTCGAATTTGAGAAACTCCTTAGTCGTAAACGTTCCCAACTCTCCTCGAAGTTCGATGTAGAAGTCGCTACCGGAAGAACCGTCGCTGTTAATTCCGTTATCCGTGATTGTACTCTTGAGCTCAACAATCACATCTTCCCAATCGACCTTATTCCAATGCAACTCGGAAGCTTTGATGACATAATAGGCATGGACTTTCTTCGAGAAAACCATGCTGAAGTTGTGTGCTTCGATAAGATGATTCGTTTTTCGCTCGCAAATGGTGACTTATTGTGTGTATACGGCGATAGTACCTCAAAGGGGCTCAAACTTATGTCATGCCTGCAAGCTAGCAAGTACCTCCGCAAGGAATACAGGGCTTTCTTGGCTAACGTTGTAGCAGCGGAGAAGGAAAAGAAAGAGAAGAAGGAAGTGAAAGACGTTCCCGTGGTTCGAGAATTTCCTAATGTTTTTCCAGAAGATCTTCCCGGATTACCCCCAAGTCGTGATATCGACTTTCGTATTGACCTCATTCCTGGAGCCAACCCTATCGCTAAAGCTCCTTACCGACTCGCACCGTCAGAAATGCGCGAACTCTCAACCCAACTCTAGGAATTACTTGAAAAAGGCTTCATTCGCCCGAGCACCTCTCCTTGGGGCGCACCGGTCGTTTTCGTTAAAAAGAAGGATGGGTCGTTCCGGATGTGCATCGACTATCGGGAATTGAATAAGTTGACTATCAAGAATCGTTATCCTCTACCTCGAATCGACGATTTGTTTGATCAACTACAATGCGCTATGTGTTTTTCGAAGATCGATCTACGTTCAGGTTACCATCAGCTACGCATTCAAGAGGAAGATATACCCAAAACTGCGTTTCGTACTCGTTACGGCCATTACGAATTCGTTGTCATGCCTTTCGGTTTAACAAACGCACCAGCGGTTTTCATGGATCTGATGAATCGCGTGTGTAAACCATATCTTGACCGTTTAGTCATCATATTCATCGACGACGTCCTGATCTATTCCAAATCGAAAGCCGAACACGCGCAACATCTACGTTTGGTTCTCGAGTTACTCCAGGGGAACCAACTCTATGCCAAGTTCTCCAAGTGCGAATTTTGGTTAGGGGAAGTTCAATTTCTGGGTCACATTGTTAATAGTCATGGTATCCACGTCGACCCTGCGAAGATTGAAGCAGTCAAGAGCTGGGTTACGCCTAAGAATCCGTCTGAAGTCCGTTCTTTTCTCGGACTGGCGGGCTATTATCGACGATTTATCGAAGGATTCTCGAAGATTGCTGTACCACTTACCTCTCTCACGCACAAAGACAAGCCTTTTGTTTGGGGAACTAAACAAGAGACTGCCTTTCAAACCCTCAAATACATGCTCTGCAATGCTCCTGTTCTCACATTGCCCGACGGAAGCAACGATTTCATTGTCTACTGTGATGCTTCCAACCTTGGTCTTGGTTGTGTTCTTATGCAACGAGACAAGGTCATAGCTTACGCATCTCGTCAGCTCAAAATCCACGAGAAGAACTATACAACCCATGATCTCGAGCTAGGCGCGGTTGTTTTTGCATTAATGATTTGGCGACACTACCTATATGGTACCAAGTGTACGATCTTCACCGATCATAGGAGCCTACAACATATCTTTAATCAGAGGGAACTTAATATGCGTCAACGCCGATGGGTAGAACTTCTTAACGATTACGACTGTGAGATTCGTTATCACCCAGGCAAAGCGAATGTTGTTGCCGACGCACTTAGCAAACAGAGCTATCTGCTTAGCACTCGTAATGTTCAAGCCCAGCACAACCTCGAAACCCTCATCCGCGACGCTCAGCATGCATGTTTTAACGAACGCACCCTGAAGAAAGAAAGAATCTACCACGATGGAGCCGAACTCGTGAGCAAATCGAATGGGATATTCCACTACCTAGACCGAATTTGGGTCCCAAGGCGGACCGAATTACGACAGATTATCATGGACGAAGCCCATAAATCCCGCTACTCTGTTCATCCCGGTGCTGACAAAATGTACCAGGATCTTCGTTATACGTACTGGTGGCCGGGTATGAAAAGGGATATCGCTCTCTACGTCGGAAAATGCATAACTTGTGCAAGGATCAAGACCGAACACCAAAGACCCTCTAGCTTGCTCGAACAACCACCAATCCCCATGTGGAAGTGGGAGAGCATAGCTATGGATTTCGTAACCAAGCTACCACACACGTCATCAGGCCACGACAGCATCTGGGTTGTAGTCGACCGATTGACCAAATCAGCTCACTTTCTGCCAATACGAGAAGACTACAAGGTGGAACGATTAGCCCGAATCTACACCGACGAGATCATTTGTCGACATGGGACGCCTCGTGACATCATTTCTGACCGTGATGCTCGGTTTACTTCATGATTGTGGGAAACGTTTCAAACGGCACTCGGTACAACGCTTAATCTAAGTACCGCTTTCCACCCACAAACCGACGGTCAGACTGAAAGAACGATTCGTACTCTTGAGGACATGCTCCGTGCGTGTGTTTTAGACTTTGGTGGTCATTGGGATAGACACATGCCGTTAGTCGAATTCTCGTATAACAACAGCTACCAGGCTAGCATCCAGATGGCACCCTTCGAGGCCTTATACGGGAGAAGATGTCGATCGCCTATTGTGTGGCACGAGATCGGTCACTCGTAACTAACCGGTCCGGAGCTGCTACAAGAAACGACAGACAAAATTTTCCAAATTCGAGATAACCTAGTGAAAGCTCGGGATCGACAGAAAAGTTACGCCGATAAAAAGCGCAAGCCTCGAGTATTTGGCGTTGGTGACTACGTACTCATAAAGGTATCACCTTGGAAGGGTGTAGTCCGATTCGGCAAGAAAGGGAAACTCGCGCCTCGATACGTTGGACCTTTTAAGATTCTGGAAAGGATCGGAAAAGTCGCCTACAGACTCGAACTACCGGAGGAACTTAGTAACGTCCACCCGACTTTCCACGTGTCAAACCTTCTAAAGTGCATCGCCGACCACGTTTAATGGTTCGGTTATTGTCACACGACCCCCGACCCGTTTTATCGGTTCAGAAGCCGCGGAACAGAAACCCGTGGTATTGGTATTTAATTGGCAGCGGAAATTTTAACAGGATCGTTTAAACTGAAAACACCGAATTATTTTATTACAAGTTTTGGGACAAACCCTGTATTTTACAATAAAGGAATTTCACTGGGAAATTACCTGGTTACAGAAAACATGTTTATTTATTTACTGAGCCACTTCATTCAAGCTGGAGTGCTACGCAGCACTTTTCCTTGTTTACAGTAAATCACCTGAAACATGTTTTAAAAATATTTGATCAGCGGAAAATATTGGCGTGTGCATTCCATTTGTACAAAAGACACACTTGTTCGGTGTGGATTTCTAAATGATCAGTGATCCTCAATCGCTGTTGGGTTTGGTGATCCTTACTTCTGTTTGACTTAGTGATCCTCAGAAGTGTTTCAGGATCAGGATCATGGATCATCTGAAGGATCCTTATACTAACGATTGTCTACTTTGAATATGGTATTGTTTTGCAGGAGTACCAGCTTGGACTTGGTCTTGGCGACATTCCTGGAGAATATTCCATGTTTATTCCGCACGTGCATAGCTAAAAATGGACGTTATGGAGTCGTGGAGGACTTGCACCATTTGCGGAATGTTAGTTAGTGTAGATATTTTCCATTTTTAAAGGGGTGGATATTTTCCATTTTTAAAGGGGTAGCGAGCTAATTAGAAAACACTTGGCTATTTTTGGCTACACACACACTCGTACAACTGCTCTCACCTGTTCTCGTTAACTCACTTGGCGATTACACACTTTCATACACAATACACTATAGTGATCCTTGTACTTAGCTCGCTATCATCCGAAGTTGTAACACATTTCTTGTTTAATTTGAGTTGGTGATCGGTAGTTTCCATCACCCGAGGTTTTTTATGCCGGAGATCATTCATTGATCAAGGGCTTTTTCCTCGTATAAATCTTTGTGTCACTTGTTCATTTCATTTCTGAGTGATCCTTATTGTTGTTCATCAATTCAAGCATCATACCTCACAACAGAAAGTTTGGTTGCATTGTCATTGCTTGATTTTTGACCAAAACAGTTTGGCGCCCACCGTGGGGCAATTGGTTCTTCATTCTGATGTATTGTAAAATACATCTTTATTCGCGTCCGGTTTTAGTCGTTAGATAGTTGTTTTTGGTTCCGTTTTAGTTTAGATGTACATACTTTTGATTTAATTGTGTTGTCAGGTACTTGAAGCTGAAAAGAAGCGGAAACGAGTAAAATCTAGCAAAGGAACGTGTTGGATCGGAAACCGGAAGCTCGGGAGTTGAAACGAAGCGAAAATGCAGTTCTGAAGGTCTCAGGCGGGCCGCTTCAGCTTATGAGACACTCTCAAGCGGGCCGAATTAACTTAAACGAAGAATTCCGGAGATTGAGAGGCGCGCGGCCCGCTTTAACTTAGCATCAATCTCAGGCGGGCCGCGAGGACGTGACATTCGCGAAACCGACTTATTCAGCAGCAGGTTGTAGGGTTTCTTGGATATAAAACATCATTAACATCATCAGCCGAGAGGAGGACGAAAGAGAACACGAATTTAGAGTTTTGGACGACTTTGGAGGCTGATTTCAGAGGTTTTGGAGCATTCGGGAAGCCAAGGAATCATCTAGGAAGCTCGGGAACACTCGGAGTTGAAGATTTTCGGGTTCTATAATTCCGTTTATCTTTCGGTTTCGTTTATTCTTAGTTTTTAATGATGAATTCAGAGTTGATATTGATTTTTGCTATGAATGTTCACATGATTATCGGCTAAACTTCTCATACTACCTAGGCTATGATGAATGTTTAACAAAGATTGGATTTTTATTGGATTTTTGGCGTGGTTATGGATTTTTCTTGTACTATAAAAGCTATGGGAATTTAACTTGGTGCGTATGCGTGCTAGTGATTATTTTATTATTGTTTATTGCTTTGTTTGATTCTTGGTGACGGTCTTTATCACGGAATAGAGTCGAGCTAGGGTTTTAGGTTTTGGTGAGTGTCTATATCACATAATAAATCTTTGATCCTTTAGGGTGAAATTACGTACCTAACCTTAGAAGTAATAATCGGTAATTCAATAAAATCAAGTGTTCTGCTAGACTCGTCACGGAAAGGCTCGAGGATATTAATAGGTCTCGGTTTGGTTATAAGGACTTAACATTCCATTGTCTATTAAGCTAAGATTAAAACCCGTAGTTGCTTTAGACGTTCGCGCTGAAAGGTAGAGCGTCTTATATAGGCACTTTCAAGAAACTAGAGGACGGAAAGGAAATCTAGAAAACCGGTGAGCGTAACAACCTAGGTAGTGCCATAAGAATCGCCTTGAGAGTGTTTGAGGGGCTTAGTGGTGTCTTAATAGGTTCAGAATCCAAAGATCCCGGTTCCATACCACAAAACTATCAAATAGAAATCCAATCCAAGTTAAACAGGAGTCTAGCCTAGGTAGCCTTCATCATCTCTTGAGTTCAGTCGTCGTTCGAGTTCGTGTTAGTTCTTTAGCTAATCTAGATTTTCATTACTTGCATTCTTAGGATTTTTAGAAAACCCCCCCATCAATAAACAATTAGTTAAGTCGTGTCAGTCTAAGTCTAGAATTGAGTCATTAGCGTAATCAGTAGAGTCTCTTGGGTTCGATACTCGGACTTCCTTAGGCTATACTACAATGATCGGTACACTTGCCGGTCGTGTGGTTTAGGGTTTAGAGAGTCTTAGTTTTATAAATTTAAAACTTAGAGAGTCTAGTTTAGGGTTTAATTTAGTTAAACCACTTTCGTGCACATCAAGTTTTTGGCGCCGTTGCCGGGGACTCTTTGGCGATTGCGTTGATTACTTTGTTTGGACTTGTTTGACATATTACGTGCTATTTGTGTTTGTTGAGTCGTAGGAGTCTAAAAAAAAATCATAAAAATCAAAAAAATATTTGTTTTATTGTCTTTTCTAGATTAGTGAGTCGTTGTTAGAGTCTTCGTTCTTGTTCGTATTTGGTTATTCAGTTGATGCCCCATACGCGTTCGCAGGGACTTCCGTCGAATCCGTTTACGATCAAGTCTTCCTTCTCGTCTTCTGCGTCCGAGGTAGCTTCTTCTAGCTCTACTTCGTTTTCGCAGTCCACCCTCGCTTTCGATTTCACACCGAAGTCATCACCCCACGTTTCACCACACGTTTCCCCACCACCCTCCCGTTCTCGTACACCTAGTCCTCCACCCGCTATGGCGAACCGTACAGTTTACCAGCAGGCGACAACCGGTTTCACTGGCGCCAATTCGCCCATCACCCTTCCGGACATTGCAAATGATAGGTCCTGGCAGATTCCTTCTTACATCATGACAGCCATTACCAATTCTTGCCAGTTCCATGGTCGTGATGACGAGGATGCACCCGCTCATATAAATCGCATCACTCGTCTTTGTGGCACCTACTCCATCGAGGGTGTCAATCTAGATGCTAGGTACTTACTGGTCTTCCCCTTTTCACTCGCTGGACGCGCAGCCGTCTGGTTCGATTCTCAGCCCGCAGGCACTTTCACTACGTGGGCTGGTCTTCGCGATGCTTTCATAGCCAAATACTTCCCGCCAGCCAAGGCGTCTCGCCTTCGTGATCAGATTCACTCCTTCCGTATGGAGCCTGATGAGCCGTATCACTTAGCTTGGGAGCGTTTTCAGACGCTTCTTTCTCGTTGTTCACAGCATGGTTTGTCTGACTGGGCGTTAGTTGAGAAGTTCTACAATGGTCTTACTCCTGAGATTAGAGCTCGTTTCGATACTTCAGCAGGAGGGCAGCTTATGGGAAAGAAGACGGTTCCTGAGTGTAATGATTTATTCGAGAGCTTTGCACATTCTGATATGGATTACAGCACTACCAGCAGGACTTCCATTCCTGTTCCTACCACCTCGGCCGGTCGAGGGGTAAACCAAGTTAGCTTGGATCCATCGGTAGCTGCTGTAGTCGAGAATTTGAGGAAAGATTTGAGGCAAGAGATGAGGAAAGAGTTGGATGAGATTAAGAAGAAAGTTGATAGGTGTGAGCTTTGTAGGGGAGGTCACGACACACTCGACTGTCCCACACTTACGTTAGAGCAGGTTGAGTTCATAGCGGGTCAGTCTAGGGGTCAATTTAGTAACAATAATAGTTTTAACCCCAACTGGCAGGGTAGTGGTAATAGTGGTAGTTATCGTTCTTCAGGCAATCCCCCTGGTTTCCCATCTGGCCAGTATCAAAATAGGGGGCCGGGTCTTTACACGAGTAGTGGTTCGGGTCAGAGTGGTTATTATAGTGGTCCAGGAGGTCAGTTTGCGAGTGGAGGGTCGAATCAAGAGGGTCAAGGTAGTGGAAAAGGTTCAGGGGGAAATTTGAGTAGGTTAGAGGAGATGTTCGCCCAGATGATGACGCAGAATCAGGCGTTTATGCAAGCTCAAGATCAGATTAATAAGAGTCACGAACTTCAGCTTAAAAATCAAGAGTCTACTCTTTTAGATCTTAAGAGAACAGTAGGGGATATAGCTAGGCAGTTAAAAGAATACCCTTCTGGTCAGTTTTCAGGTACCACTCACCCAGTCAACCATTCTGTTAAAGCTATTACGACCCGCAGTGGAAAGAGTTTGGGAGAGTTTGTGAGAGAGAGAGTGGAAGAAGAGAAAGATGATGAAGTTGATGAGGAGATAGAGATGGAGGCTCCAGGCAAGGTGCACATGAGGCTAGACCCAGCAAGTACCGCACACGCCGAGAAGTCGCCAGTAGAGAAGAAAGTGGAGAAGCAGCCGACGAAGGTTCGGCCACCGCCAGTGATTGATATTTCTCGCCTTCCGTTTCCCGCTCACGCTAGGCAACAGCAGTTATATTCTAGGGAATACGAGAAATTTCTTGAGATGTTCACCCAGCTGAAGGTGAATCTTCCGTTCATAGAGGCCCTGAGATCCATGCCTAAGTACGTCAAGTTCCTTAAGGATTTTCTCAAGCGTAAAGATAGGGTAGGTGAGTGTTCTAGTACTCCATTGAATGGAGAGTGTTCCGTCGTGATTTTGAATAAATTTCCTGAGAAACTTACCGATCCAGGCATATTTACGATCCCATGTTTGTTTGGTGGTGATGTTAAAAACCACGCATTGGCAGACCTTGGTGCTAGTATTAATTTGATGCCATATTCATTTTACGAAAAACTAGGCCTTGGTGATTTAATGCAAACTCGTGTGACCCTCTCGTTAGCCGATAAGACAGTTAAGTATCCGAGAGGGATTGTAGAGAACTTGTTGGTGAAAGTGGATAAGTTTGTTTTTCCGGCTGATTTTGTAGTGCTAGATATGGAGGCCGATGATAAAGTGCCATTGATTTTAGGGCGCCCGTTCTTGAACACGGCTAAAGCGCTTATAGATGTCTTCTTAGGCACAATCACACTTAAAGCGGAAGACGAATCGGTAGTGTTTAAGGTGAATAATGCGAGAGGGCCGAGTGAGAGAGTCGAGGCGGTAGCGTCGCTGAAGGAGAGTGAGAAGAATGAGAGAGAGGAGAAAGAGGTGGTGAGTGAGCCGAGTTTAGAAAAGGTGTTAAAACCCAAGTGTGGGGATTCACTTGATAGGAGAGTCGAGGAGTTGGAAGAGAGATTGATGAGAATAGAATCTAAGTTAGCGACGCTGAGTAAGGCTCAGTGTGGGGATAGGTATAAAGATGATACATTTAGATTCAAACCGCCCGATGACGAGTCGAGAGATTGGGAGAGGTATGAGAAAGTAAAGGGAAATGCGGGTGATATTAGAGATGGTAGTGCTAAGGCCCGTAAGAGTTGGTGTGGAGGTGAGCTCCGCTTATATGATCCTCCGTAAGTGCGTGAACAGTTGTGATTTACTTGTAGAGTTTGTATTTTGAGTCGTAGTTCATGTCGTGTCGTTAGTTAGGTTATTTGCGTAGTTTCGTGTTTTGCGTCTTTTGTGTGTCGTAAAAGTTTTTGCAGGTACACGCCTCTTCATGAAGGCCGAACTCAGCAGACGAGCATTGCCCAGGTATGTTTACTGTTCAAAACGACGAAATAAGGTGCAGGGGCATTTTGGGTATTAATTAAAAGTTAAAATCAGCAATCTGATGTTGCTGTCGATTATATAGCTACTGTTTGATGTTCAGGCGGCCCGCATAGCCTATATGTTCACTTTCACGCGGGCCGTATGGACTTAATGGAATTTTGAAAGAATCAGACGCGCGCGACCCGCATCAACTTACCCTAAACATTTAGGCGGGCCGCGTGAGTTGTGTATGACGAGAAAAATCAGACTCTGGCCCAAATTTTGTTTCACTTTTCAATATAGCCCACCACCATCCATTAACCATCACCATTAAACCACCAATTTCATCATCATCACCACTATTTGTATTCACCACTGTTGCTGGTTCGAGTCGTCGTACACGGGGTATGTGCTTGCATTATGCTTTTATATTTTGTATTATGAGTCTAAGTTAGAAGTTTTGAGTCGTTTGTGTCGAGTCGGTATTGCTTTGGTATTTTGCTTGTTTTTGTTGATGCAGGTTCGAATATGTACCACCCGTACTCAATCTCCATTCGAGTGAATTTGGAGCTGCTTATCAGATTTCAGGCATTTATCGAGTGTACTAGTCAGTGTCAAAAGCCGATCGCGAATGAAATGCTATACGATCGAGCTGGATTGGACGAGAGATTTGGAGCTTACGCGTTATAAAATCAGCTAAGTCCTGTCCGATTTGCCTTTTGGTCTTTTTATTTCTTATTTATTTTAGTCTTTTGAGTCGGTTTCCATCCTACATTGAGGGCAATGTAGAGTTTAAGTGTGGGGATGGGAAACTATCGTTTAGTGTCATTAGTAGAGTCTTGAGTCATAAAAAATCAAAAAATAATAAAAATTAAAAAATTAAAAAATTGAAAAATCCAAAAAAAAAAATTAAAAAAAATTAGAAAATGTCTTTTGAAATAAGAAGTTTGCAAAAATAAAAACGGAAAATGATAGAAAAGTTGGATTTTTTTGTTCGGGTTCAAATAATAATAATATGAGAATAAATAATCGTGCTTGTGTCTAGTTTGGGATGCGCGGGTAGGCTCGGTTCGGTTTTGGGTTCCTTTGATCTTAAAATATACCTAATTGTCGGTCTACTAGTGGGTTCTCATCTAGGGAGAGTGGGGAAATTGAAACCGCCAAAAATAGTATAAGGGATGCCGTTATAAGCTAAGATCGTTAGAGTTTTTGGTCATTATCTCGTTGAAAAAGAAAAAAAAAAGTGAGCTAGAAACTAAATGAAAGTAGCACAGGCCTATGTAATCCGAGTTGGGGATAGCGACTCTACAGCCGGAATGCCTCTGGGATGTGTGAAATCGAATTGCCGATTAAAAGTACCGAAACCTAAGTAATCTGTGGTTGGGGATAGCGACTCTACAGCCGGAATACCTCTTGGTTAGGGAAAACATCGTCTAGACTCACGAAGGAAAAAAAAAAGAGCAAAAAAAGCAAAGTCTAAGCTCATATGAAAAAAAAAATAGATTTGATTCTAAACTCTTTGGATCTTGCTATAAGGCGGTTAGGAAATAACCCAGTGGTTGTTCCTTTTGTCCTATAAGCTTGAGGGGGGATTAGGTGGACTTGCAATTCTTAGTGTGAGACCTTAGGTAGATTGACCGAACTTGAACTAAAATTGCATGATAAGGGCTTGGAACCGGGTTGAGTTTAAGTGGATCGATATACTTGCAATCGTGGCTAACACGAGTTTCGATTTTAATAAAGTAACTTATACTTTGGCCCGAGTGATTATTCCGACTATGATTCCGTTTGCATAATTCTTTTTCGAGGACGAAAAAAGAGTAAGTGTGGGGATATTTGATGTATTGTAAAATACATCTTTATTCGCGTCCGGTTTTAGTCGTTAGATAGTTGTTTTTGGTTCCGTTTTAGTTTAGATGTACATACTTTTGATTTAATTGTGTTGTCAGGTACTTGAAGCTGAAAAGAAGCGGAAACGAGTAAAATCTAGCAAAGGAACGTGTTGGATCGGAAACCGGAAGCTCGGGAGTTGAAACGAAGCGAAAATGCAGTTCTGAAGGTCTCAGGCGGGCCGCTTCAGCTTATGAGACACTCTCAAGCGGGCCGAATTAACTTAAACGAAGAATTCCGGAGATTGAGAGGCGTGCGGCCCGCTTTAACTTAGCATCAATCTCAGGCGGGCCGCGAGGACGTGACATTCGCGAAACCGACTTATTCAGCAGCAGGTTGTAGGGTTTCTTGGATATAAAACACCATTAACATCATCAGCCGAGAGGAGGACGAAAGAGAACACGAATTTAGAGTTTTGGACGACTTTGGAGGCTGATTTCAGAGGTTTTGGAGCATTCGGGAAGCCAAGGAATCATCTAGGAAGCTCGGGAACACTCGGAGTTGAAGATTTTCGGGTTCTATAATTCCGTTTATCTTTCGGTTTCGTTTATTCTTAGTTTTTAATGATGAATTCTGAGTTGATATTGATTTTTGCTATGAATGTTGACATGATTATCGGCTAAACTTCTCATACTACCTAGGCTATGATGAATGTTTAACAAAGATTGGATTTTTATTGGATTATTGGCGTGGTTATGGATTTTTCTTGTACTGTAAAAGCTATGGGAATTTAACTTGGTGCGTATGCGTGCTTGTGATTATTTTATTATTGTTTATTGCTTCGTTTGATTCTTGGTGACGGTCTTTATCACGGAATAGAGTCGAGCTAGGGTTTTAGGTTTTGGTGAGTGTCTATATCACATAATAAATCTTTGATCCTTTAGGGTGAAATTACGTACCTAACCTTAGAAGTAATAATCGGTAATTCAATAAAATCAAGTGTTCTGCTAGACTCGTCGCGGAAAGGCTCGAGGATATTAATAGGTCTCGGTTTGGTTATAAGGACTTAACATTCCATTGTCTATTAAGCTAAGATTAAAACCCGTAGTTGCTTTAGACGTTCGCGCTGAAAGGTAGAGCGTCTTATATAGGCACTTTCAAGAAACTAGAGGACGGAAAAGAAATCTAGAAAACCGGTGAGCGTAACAACCTAGGTAGTGCCATAAGAATCGCCTTGAGAGTGTTTGAGGGGCTTAGTGGTGTCTTAATAGGTTCAGAATCCAAAGATCCCGGTTCCATACCACAAAACTATCAAATAGAAATCCAATCCAAGTTAAACAGGAGTCTAGCCTAGGTAGCCTTCATCATCTCTTGAGTTCAGTCGTCGTTCGAGTTCGTGTTAGTTCTTTAGCTAATCTAGATTTTCATTACTTGCATTCTTAGGATTTTTAGAAACCCCCCCCCCCCCATCAATAAACAATTAGTTAAGTCGTGTCAGTCTAAGTCTAGAATTGAGTCATTAGCGTAATCAGTAGAGTCTCTTGGGTTCGATACTCGGACTTCCTTAGGCTATACTACAGTGATCGGTACACTTGCCGGTCGTGTGGTTTAGGGTTTAGAGAGTCTTAGTTTTATAAATTTAAAACTTAGAGAGTCTAGTTTAGGGTTTAATTTAGTTAATTTAGTTAAACCACTTTCGTGCACATCACATTCCTAGAAAGATTCGTATTTTCGTGCTCATTTCGGTTCGTTACAACCAAGCAGATGGCTTCCTCAGCGAAGAATACTTCAAGTTTGATGCCCTCATTCAGTTCTTCACAAGGCATTCCTCCCTTGCCTCCACCACCTTCTGGATCCCAGAAGAATGCTGAGAATGCTGCGAAGAAACAAACCCCCATTTTCCAAAAACCACCAACTTCTTCTGTTTCAACTAATCCTACTACTAATGATCTTTATGCTCTGATTTTGCAGATGAGGAATCATGCACAAGAGCAGGACAAAACCAACGAAAGGATCCTCCAGGAGATCGAGGAGATAAAAAAACAGAAGAAATCAGTGGAGGATCACTCCCCTCTGATGCCAAGATCGCTAAACTTTGACACTCCAGTCATAACTTCCCAACACTCAGCGGTTCCGGACGTGCAATACTTGGGTGAATTACCAGGAAGGCGTTATGGAACAGCAGCCATGAGTCAGGCATTTGGCTCTTACTTCCAGCCTCAAGGATCCTCTTCTCAGCATCAGGGATACTTCACATCAGCAGGATATATGGGAATGCATGCAGTCCAAGGATCCTCCCATGCCCAAGGATCCTCCCAGGTCCAAGGATCCTCCCAGGTCCAAGGATCCTCCCAAGTTCAAGGATCCTCCCAGATCCAAGGATCCTTCCCGGTCCAAGGATCCTCCCTTGTTCCAGGATCCTCTCTGGTCCCAGGATCCTCTCTGGTCCCAGGATACTCTCTGGTTCCAGGATCCTTTCAGGTTCAAGGATCATCTCAACTTCAAGGATCCAACGTCCTTCAGGATCAAGGATTCTTGAGAAGTATGCAGCCTCAGAGCTCGGACGTTCATCAAGGAGACTTCATACCAATGCAGACCATTGCTCCCTCTGGTCCTTCAATCATGCCAGAGTCTCGTCAATATGGATTCACATCCGCAATTCCAAACATGAATCCTGTGGGAGGTAACATTTTTAACAATTCACATAACACTAACCATGGCTTAATGCAGGATACAGGTATTAATCAGGCTATGGCTAGAGAGCTACAGAAGCTTAAGGATATGATATCCAGTGTACCGGGAGTGGTTAAACCCATTCCTGAAATTGCAGATGGTAGCCATAGGATATCTCGTTTTGCACCACCCTTATGTGATGCTGAGATACCTAAAAGATTCCAGATACCATCTATGAAGCTGTATGATGGTTCAACGGATCCAGAAGAGCATGTAGCTCAGTACAGGGAGAGGATGGAGATCAATCCAATTCCTGAAAGGTTAAAAGAAGCATGTCTATGCAAGGGATTTGGATCCACACTCACATGATCTTCTCTTAAATGGCTGCTAAGTCTTCCCCCTTACTCTATTACTTCATTTGCTAATCTAGTTAATTTGTTCAATAGTCAATTCTCTTGTAATAGAAAGTTTGAACGATTAACTAGTGATCTATATAGGGTAACACAAGGCCAAAATGAATCACTTAGAGACTACATCACTAAGTTTAGTAAAGAATCCTTAGATATTCCTAACTTGGATATTGCCACGGCTGTAGAAGCCTTTAAAATGGGATTGCTTAGGGATTCATTGTTCTATGATGATCTTGTTATGACACCTTGCAGGAATCTTGATGAAGTAAGAACCAGGGCCCTTAGGTTCATCCGCCTAGAGGATGACAAAAGGATCCAGGATAGACTGACAGGATCCTCAAAACAGGATAAACAAGGATCCTACTTTAGGAACAACAAATCCAAGTCCTACAACAGATCTGATAACCAGAATATGCATGCAGTGGAACAAGAAGAGGATGATGAGGATTATCCTCCTATTTCTGAATACTGTTTTTCTGTTGATAACAATGAACTAATCCTTGCAATGCAGAATCTAGGTGAGAAAGCTAGGTGGCCAAGGAAGAGTGATAAACCAGCAGCTACAAAGGATAAGTCCAAGTGGTGTGCATATCATGAGGATTTTGGGCATCTCACTGAAGAGTGTATTGCACTGAGAAAGGAAATTGGTTACTTGTTGAGGAAGGGGCATTTGAAGGAACTCTTGGGATGGAAGAAATCAAGGATCCAGGATCCTGAAAGGATCCCAGAAAGGGCTCCTGCTCCACCAGCAGATGCACAAGTCATAAATTTCATATCCGGTGGATCAGATATCTGTGGTACCTCCTTTTCAGCAGCAAAAAGACATGCTAAGGAAACCAAGATGGATAATGGAGACAGACCCGTCCGAACCTCCGTTGTCACCCAGGATAAAGTCATAACCTTTGATGAGGATGATCGTGTTGACGTCCAGGATCCTCATCATGATGGTCTTGTAATTACATTATTTATTTCTAACCACTTTGTTCGCAGGATCCTTATAGATGGAGGAAGCTCTGTGAACATCATTCAGCTTGATGTCCTCAAGAAGATGAATATCCCGGAGTCGGACATTATCCCAAGATCCTCAGTACTTGTGGGATTCGGTGGAGAAACTAAGAATACATTGGGGGACATCAAACTCCCAATCTATATTGAAGGATTGCATTCTTATAAAATGTTTTGTGTTATAGATTGTTTATCATGTTGTAATGTTATCCTTGGCAGGCCGTGGATACATGACATGAAGGCAGTCCCATCCACCTATCATCAGTGTGTAAAGCTTCCAAGTCCATGGGGAGTGGTGAAAATTGAGAGTGATCAACAAGAGGCTAAGAATTGTTATACATCCTCAATGAAGCCAGCCTCAAGACCAAGGGAGCAATAGCAATTAAAGTATCCTTCAAGAGATGTCTTGGAGGCAAGAGAACAGGATTTGAAAGAAATCCTCATGGATCCTGATGATCCTGAATCCAAGATCTTCATAGGATCAGGGATCCTTAGCGATATTGAACAGGAGCTAGTATCCTTCCTCAAAAGAAGGAAAACCACCTTTGCCTGGAAACATGAGGATATGACAGGTATATCTAAAGATATAATTACTCATAAACTTGGCATTGACAGGTCATTCAAGCCAATTCATCAAAAGAGGAGGAAGTTTGCACCTAAAAGGAATGCTATTATCCAGGAAGAGGTAGACAAACTACTTCGGGCAGATATGATAAGAGAGGTTAAGTATCCAAGATGGTTAGCCAATGTGGTTGTTGTTCAAAAGAAAAACGGAAAGTGGAGGGTATGTGTCGATTTTAGTGACTTAAACAAGGCATGTCCCAAGGATCCTTTCCCATTACCCCACATTGACTCCATGGTGGATGCTACCGCGGGTCATGAGTTGTTGACTTTTATGGATGCTTCATCTGGATTTCAACAAATTCAGATGGAACCATCTGATCAAGAGGATACAGCCTTTATGACCCCAACTGGTATATACTGTTATATTGCTATGCCATTTGGATTAAGGAATGCAGGTGCTACTTATCAAAGGCTTGTCAATATGATGTTCAAGGAACAAATTGGACACACTATGGAAGTCTATATTGATGACATGGTGGTTAAGTCCAAGAAGGCTGAGGATCACCTTAAAGACTTGGAGGAAGCATTCAATATCCTTGATAAATTTAAGATGAAACTAAATCCTTCCAATTGTCATTTTGGTGTTAAGGCAGGTAAATTCTTGGGCTATATGGTGACAAAGAGGGGCATTGAAGCAAGTCCAGAACAAATCAAGGCTATTGTGAATATCAAATCTCCTGCCAATGCTAAAGATGTGCAAAGATTGACAGGCAGGATCGCGGCCTTGAACAGATTCATATCCAAATCCTCAGAAAAGTGCAAGGAATTCTATGACATCCTGAGGAAGAACAAGAAATTTGAATGGACTGAGAAGCATGAAAGTGCCCTCAAAGCTCTTAAGGATTACCTATCCTCAGCCCCTGCCTTGATGAAACCAGAAAAAGGGGATATATTATCCTTGTACCTAGCAGTATCCTCAAAAGCAGTAAGTGCGGTCCTTGTTAAGGATCACCAAGGTACACAACATCCTGTCTATTATGTAAGTAAGAGTTTACTTGATGCTGAATCCAGGTATTCACACTTAGAAAAACTTTTCCTTGCATTAATTATGGCATCTACTAAATTAAGACATTATTTTGAGACTCATGCCATTATTGTTAAGACTAATTTTCCAATTAAGAATGTTCTCAGGAAACCTGAAATGTCAGGAAGGATGGCTAAGTGGGCAGTGAAGCTGAGTGCATATGATATACGATATGAACCAAGGACTGCCATCAAATCCCAAGCCTTAGCTGACTTTGTGGCAGATTTTAGTAGTGATTTGCAAAAGGAGGCTGAATTAGAAGTCCAACAGCTTGAAGAAACCAAGGATCCTTGGATACTGTTCACTGATGGATCCTCCAATGTAAACGGAACAGGGCTTGGAATACTACTAAAATCGCCACAGGGGGACATAATACCCCACTCCATAGCTTGTGAATTTCAAACTACCAACAATGAGGCTGAATATTAAGCCTTGATAGCTGGTTTGCAAATCGCTAAGCATATGAGGATAAGGTATCTTGAGGTACACGTAGATTCTTTATTAATCACTAATTACTTTAATGGGTCCTATGCTGTTAAAGGTGAGAAGCTAATCAAATATTTAGAGATAGTCAAAGAATTGGCACTCTCTTTTGTATCCTTTAGTTTGACACAGGTACCAAGGGAAGAGAATGCAGAAGCTGATGCATTAGCTAATCTAGGATCATCCTTGAAGATCCCGGAGGATACAAGGATCCCTATTACCCATATCCTGACCCCTGCTATCGAGGATCATGTAGCTATGGAGATAGGAGAGGATTCTGCAATCATCCCTAGTGATGATACTCAATCTCATTCAGGATCATGGATCCTCCCAATCATGAGATACATACAACATGGAGAAATTCCTACAGGAGAAAACCCAAGGGCTTTCAAAACTAAGGTATCTCAATTTACAATATTGAATAATATGTTGTATAAACGATCTCTTGCAGGGCCATATCTAAGATGCATTGAGGATCCTGAAATCTAAGAAGTCCTAAAGGATTTCCATGAAGGAGATTGTGGAAACCACACTGGGGGCAGGGCATTATTCTCAAGGATCCTGAGGACAGGATACTATTGGCCCACTATGAAGAGGGATGCTCTGGAGTATGCCAAGAAGTGTGATCCTTGTCAGAGGCATAGTAATATCCTTCACCAACCAGCAGAACTCTTGCATCCTATATCCTCTTCCTGGCCATTCATGGGATGGGGAATGGATATAGTTGGAAAGCTTCCTAAGGCACCTGGTGGAAAAGTATTCATGCTTGCTATGACTGATTACTTCTCTAAGTGGATAGAGGCTGAAGCCTTTGCTCAAGTCAGAGAAAAGGAAGTTATATCCTTTATTAAAAGAAATATTATTACTAGATTTGGTATCCCTTCTGAGATTCTTTGTGATAATGGATCCCAATTTATTGGGAATAGAACCACTAACTTTTGTGACAGCTGGGGGATTAAGATGATAACATCAACACCAGTCCACCCACAAGCTAATGGTCAGGCAGAATCATCTAACAAGATCATCATCAACAATTTGAAGAAGAAGCTTGGATCCAAGAAAGGAAAATGGGCAGAAGAACTACCCTATGTGCTTTGGGCTGATAGGACAACTCCCAAGAATGCTACAGGCCAAACTCCATTTTCTTTGGTATTTGGGGCAGAATCAGTGATCCCTACAGAGATGGTGGTTCCAACTGCAAGAACAAGCATTCGTGATCCTGAAGAAAATGCTGAAAACTTGGTTCAAGACCTGGATACTATAGAAGAAATCAGGGACTTGGCAAGGATAAGGATGGCTAGTTATCAACAAAGGATGGCTGGAGCTTACAACAAAAATGTCAGGATCAGGAAATTCCAAGTTGGTGATATGGTGTTAAGGAAAGCATTTCAGAATACTACCAATCCTGCTGATGGAAAGTTGGCACCAAAGTGGGAAGGCCCCTATTTGATTGAAGCCGAAGCAGGAAAGGGGGCATATCGATTGCTAACAATGGAAGGTGATTTGCTACCAAGGGCTTGGAATGCTATCCATTTGAAGAAATACTTTATGTGACAAGGATCCATGATCCTTACCTGACCAGTATCCTTGAAGGATCCTTACAAGATGGATGATCCTCATCTTGGTAATCTCCTAATCTCAAACTATTTCATTCTTTTATTCTCTTATATAGGGATAAGGATCATGCATCCTTTATCCTCCTTTCACTTGATTCTGAGTTTTGAAGGTTCAGGTATCCTTAACTAAGGATTGAGTATCCACAGAAGTATCCAGTTATTTGGGCTTGACCCTAGTTATTTGGGCTTGACCCCAGTTATTTGGGCTTGACCCCAGTTATTTGGGCTAGTCCCCAGTTTGGGCCTGTCCCCAGTTTCGCCAGTAGCGCACGATGATCCTGGTATAGTTCATGGCAATGGGACCAGTACTCGCTTTAGGGGCTGACAATTTCATTGTGCTGGCTATATTCAGGATCCTACGTATAATGGTAGACGTACCATACATCCGTTCCTAAGGTTTCTAACGTTTTCACGTTAGCTAAGGTTTTGGCATTTTCATGTCACTAAGTTTGGATAGTCGCCAATGAGGGCCATACTCCAGTTTACATACGATCCTTTGGGCTTGTCCCCAGTTATCCTTTGGGCTTGTCCCCAGTTATCATTTGGGCTTGTCCCCAGTTATCCTTTGGGCTTGTCCCCAGTTATCCTTTGGGCTTGTCCCCAAAATTGTTGGGCTTGTCCCCAATTGCTAACTTTTATCTTATATTGGCTTAGTCCCAAGTTGTATCCTATTTCAGGTTTTTGAAGCTAAACGACCAAGGATCCTTGATCCTTACCTTCTACTAAGGTTTGTCTTTTGGGTTATCCTGATGTTAAGTGTTAAAAGATAGGATCCTAACTTGGATTTTCAGGTATGATCCTTAACTATTTTGATTTTATTCATTATTTATTTGAATAACCCTTATCCTTTGACAACTGAACTATATTACTTTTCAGAACTTATCGATTATGGGATATGTGATCCTTGATCATATTCTAAACTTTTTGGGGATATTTTTTAAATTTTTTTTTCAAGGCTTGACAAGTTTAAACAAAATGAATATTACAACAGTTGGAAAGTAAAATATTAACAAGGATATCAACACAGGTGTTTTGGTCAAAAAATCTGATGAGGATAATGCAACCAAACTCTCTGTTACGGGGTATGATGCTTGAATTGGTTTATAGCAATAAGGATCACTATGAAAAATAAATAACAAGTGACACAAGGTTTATACGGGGAAAAAGCCCTTGATCAAGAGTTGATCTCCGGCACAAAAAACCCCGGGTGATGGAAACTACCGATCACCAACTCAAATTAAACAAATAATGTGTTACAACTTCGGTTGATAGCGAGCTAAATACAAGGATCACTACAGTGTGATGTGTAAAAAGTGTACGAAATTGCTAAGTGAATGAATGAGAGCTGGTGTGAGCGATTGTGAGAGTGTGTGTAGCCAAAAATAGCAAAAAGTGTTGTCTAATTAGCTCGCTACCCCATTTAAATCTAGTAAAAATCTAAATAACAAACTATCCGCAAATGGTGCAAGTCCTCCACGACTCCACAACGTCCATTTCTGACCAAGCACGTGCGGAATAGACTTAGTATATTCTCCAGAAATATCGCCAAGACCAAGTCCCAATTGATATTCCTACAAAACAGTTACGAATTCAAAGTGAACAATCATTAGTATAAGGATCCTTAGGATGATCCATGATCCTGATCCTGAAGCACTTCTGAGGATCACTAACTGACACACAGAAGTAAGGATCACCAAACAGGATAATATTTGAGGATCACGGGTCATTTAGAAATCCACCCCTAACAATTGCCCCCAAAATATAAGGAGTTATATCGTAAATAAACGAGTTATATTTTTTCGATCTTATCCGCAACAAACTAACGGATAACTAGCCGTTGAAGACGGACTAGCCGTTGCAAAGCTGACGTCACTGAAGTGACAATCCTGCAAATCATCATTATAAATAGGAGTTAGAGATAGGATCAATATGCATTTAAATCCGAAGAAACTCCCTTTAAATTCTCAGTCGAAGATCAATCAGGTATCTCTTCTCTTATTTCTCCTTCTCTTACTCTGTTTTTCTTTCTTTACCAACATCAATGATGCTCCGGTCCTCCCCCGCCAAGGATCACCAGAAGGATAGCCCCTTGAAGAGTCAAGGGATTATCAAAGACTCAGTACATGAGAGGTGTTGCTTTAACGATGCTCAAATAGATAAGATCTGTCACTGCTTTCCGGCGAACGCCTTTTTCAAACCCTTCGATCCCACTATTCTGAGCGACTATGTTTCTGAAACATGGGTTGCCTTTCCAGTTACTCCATTCACCATAGGATACACCTATCCTTTTCCAGACTTTACACAATCCTTCTTTTCCCTTACCGGCATCTCTTACATCCAAGCTATCCCGATGATTTGGAGGGTCTTGTATACCCTGGAGAGGATTATAGAGCAGGAAGGGATTGATTTAGGAATGTCAGAGCTGACACAGATGTATGATCTCACGACGTTTGGATCCCACCGATATCTATTTAAGCGAAAACCCGGCGAAGAACATCCCATTTTTAAAGCCACCAAGAATGACACAAATTGGAAACGACGCTTCTTCTTAGTCAGGAGGGATACCATTCCAAATGGAAAGCATTTACCCAGGAAGCGGTCCACCAATGGTAGGACAGAGGATCCTGAGAATGATCACCAGGTAATCTTGCTCTTGTGAAAGGATCATTAACCCCTTTTTGTCTTGTGTTATGCAGCTATTTCTGTTTCGCACCTCATCACAACACCCACAACCAAGGACAGGCTTGCTGCTTTTTGGAGGCTTGATCCTGAAATAAGGTCAATCAAGATAGACACCCAAGACTCACAAGAAGTATCCTCAGGTTCCATCACCATGTCAAGTAAGTATCCTGCTTTTTGTATAGTTGAATATTAAAATAAATAGTTAAATTGAAATAGGATAAGGATACTTATCTTGCTTTAAATATGTAGGCGCCGGAAAATCTTCCAAGCCTGCCTCCCAATTCAACACGGCCGATCTTGACGTTGTTCGATCCAGAAAGAAGAGGGCCACTACCAGTCCTAGCATCTCCATTCCCAAGGCACCCACTAAAGGAAGGGGTGGCAAGAAGAGGAAAACTTCTGATACAGAGGACCTACAAGGCCTACCACTGATCTGCCACCAGTTCCTTGAATACTTCAATGACGTGAGGATCATCAATTCTGCCTAGGTATCCTACTCATTTGAGGATCATCTGATCTTGAATTGCTTTGTCTTTTTCTTTGCAGAAATTTGCTGAGATTGAAGATTATGTGGGAAGCGTCGAGGAGCAGGATAAGAAGATTGCTGATCTCCAACAAGTTGCAGTGCTTAAGGATCTTAAGATTGCTGATCTTGAAAAAGCCCTTCAAGATGCCAAGACTAAGACAGCTAAAATCTTGATCGACATCGACTACGAGAAGCATGATCTCATAGAAGGTGCAAAGGTCTCCGCTGCCATCACAATGTATCAGACAAAACTAAAGATGGCCCAGGAAGCTCAAGATCCTAACTTCGACAGAAGCAGCTGGGATGTTGAGGGCTGGAAAACGAGGTTGGCTGATCTTGAAGATGATGAAGAGGTTTTGGCGATCGAGGCTGGAGGCAGTGGGAAGGATCAGGTTAAGGATACCGAAGCTGGAGGGGACGAGGATGCAGCGAAGGTGTCGGCTGCATGATTGGGCAATGATGGACATTCCTAGACGTAGCCGGAGCCCAATTTTTAAATTTGGTAGTAGTTTTTTGTGGTTGTGATGTTTTTAAAACAATGATGGTCTGTAATAACTAAACAATAGCTATTAAGGTTAAGGATCATGAATGATCCTTTGGACAATAGGTAGGATTACAACTGGTGGAGGGATCCTCTGTTTGGGGGATGAAGCCATTGTGATCCTGCCATCTTTTTAATTCCTGCACTACCACGACCTTTAGACAATGGACACCTTTTACCTACCCCAGCGGACGGGCCACGTATTGCTGGTAGATGCTCGGGGTAGGTAATTTTGACAACCTTTGATGGTTAAACTTTTGTTAATAAAATAACCTTAATCTTTTTTGGCTAATCTTGTGTTGATATCCTTGTTGTTATTTTATTTTTCAACTGTTTTGATTTACACTTATCTGAGTAAGAAAAGTTGAACAACTTAGATAAAAAAATTTAGGATATAATGCAGGATCAAATATCCTATAGTTGAAAAATTCCAAAAAGTGGTATATTTTAAGGATCATGAGTTCAGTTGTCAAAGTATTAGGGTTATTCAAATAATCAATGAATAGAATCAAAATAGTTAAGGATCATACCTGAGGATCCAAGTTAGGATCCTAACCCTTAATATTATAACCAGGATAACCATAGGACAAACCTTAGTAAAAGGTAAGGATCAAGGATCCTGGGTTGTTTAACTTCGAAGACCTGAAATAGAACACAACTTGGGACTAAGCCAATGTAAAATAAAAGTTAGCAACTGGGGACAAGCCCGAAGGATAGCTGGGGACAAGCCCAAGGATAACTGGGGACAAGCCCGAAGATAACTGGGGACAAGCCCAAGGATCGTGTGTGAACTGGAGTATGGCCCTAACTGGCGACTATCCAAAATTAGTGGCATGAAAATGCCAAAACCTTAGCTAACGTGAAAACGCTAGAAACCTTGAGAACGGATGTATGGTACGTCTACCATTATACGTAGGATCCTAGGTATAGCCAGTACAATGGAATTATCAGCCCCTAAAACGAGTACTGGTCCCACTGCCATGAACTATACCAGGATCATCGTGCGCAACTGGCGGAACTGGGGTCAAACCCAAGGATAACTGGGGACAAGCCCAAGGATAACTGGTTGCTCTTGTGGATAATTATCCTTTTGTTAAGAGTACCTGAACCTTCAAAACTCAAAATCTCGTGAAATGGGGATAAAGGATACAAGATCCTTATCCTTATGTGAGAAAGTAAGGAAATAAAATAGTTTAAGATTAGAATGTTACCAAAAATGAGGATCATCTGTGTTTTAAGGATCCTTTAAAGATGTTTATCACGTGAGGATCATGGATCCTTATCACATGAAATATCTCTTCAAATGGACAGCATTCCAAGCACTTGGTAGTAAGTCACCTTCCATTGTTAGCAATCGATATGCCCCCTTTCCTGCCTCAGCTTCAATCAAGTAAGGGCCTTCCCATTTTGGTGCCAACTTTCCATCAGCAGGATTGGTAGTATTCTGAAATGCTTTCCTTAGTACCATATCACCAACTTGGAATTTCCTGATCCTAACATTTTTGTTGTAGGCACCGGCCATTCTTTGCTGATAACTGGCCATCCTTATCCTTGCCAAATCTCTGATTTCTTCAATAGTATCCAGGTCTTGAACCAAGTTCTCATCATTTTCCTCAGGATCACGAATACTGGTTCTAGCAGTTGGAACCACCATTTCTGTAGGGATCACTGATTCTGCCCCAAATACCAAAGAGAATGGAGTTTGGCCTGTAGCATTCTTAGGAGTTGTCCTATCAGCCCAAAGCACATAAGGTAATTCTTCTGCCCATTTCCCTTTCTTGGATCCAAGCTTCTTCTTCAAATTGTTGATGATGATCTTATTGGAGGATTCTGCCTGACCATTAGCTTGTGGGTGGACTGGTGTTGATGTTATCATCTTAATCCCCCAGCTGTCACAAAAGTTAGTGGTTCTGCCCCCAATGAATTGGGAACCATTATCACATATAATTTCAGAAGGAACACCGAATCTAGTTATAATATTTCTTTTAATGAAGGATATAACTTCCTTTTCTCCGATTTGGGCAAAAGCTTCAGCCTCTATCCACTTGGAGAAGTAATCAGTCATAGCAAGTGTTTTGGTCAGAAAATCTGATGATGATAATGCAACCAAACTCTTTGTATAGGGGAATGATGCTTAAAATGTGTAACAACAATGAGGATCACTTCAATGTAGAATGCACAAACAACACAAGGATTTATACGGGGAAAAAGCCCTTGATCAAGAGTTGATCTCCGGCACAAAAAACCCCGGGTGATGGAAACTACCGATCACCAAGCTCAAATAAATGAATAAACGTTTACAACTTCGGATAGTAACGAGCTAGGTACAAGGATCACTACGGTGAAATGTGTAAAAAGTGTAAGTAATTGCTAAGTGTTTGAACGAGAGCTTGTATGAGAGCGTTTTCGAGTGTGTGAAACTGCCAAAAATGACTAAGTGTCACTAACTAGCTCGTTACCCCTTTCAAATAAGAAAAATATCTAGTTAACAAACTTTCCGACTTTCAAGCCAAGCCTCCACGTTCTCCATAACGTCTAGTTTTGATCTAGCACGTGCAGAATACTTCGGGAATATTCTCCAAGAATGCCGCTAAGACCTGGTCAAGCTTGTTATACCTGCGAGTTGTTATAAAACATAAGTAAACAATCGTCAGTATGAGGATCCTTGAAGTGATCCATGATCCTGATCCTAAAGCCCTTCTGAGGATCACCACCTGTCACAGAAGTAAGGATCACTAGTTAGGATAACAAATAAGGATCACTAATTGTTAGAAAATCCTCCCCTAACAATTGCCCCCAAAATATAAGGAGTGAAATTGTAAAATTAGCGAGTTATGTTTTCTCGATCTTATCCGTAACAAACTAACGGATATATAGCCGTTAATTTTGAACTAGCCGTTGCGATGATGATGTCACGGAAGTGACAACCTGCAAGATCATGATTACAAATAGAGATATAGATAGGATCAAATGCATTTAAATTTTCAGAGAAACTCCCTTTATAATCCACATTCCGAAGACGATCAGGTATTCTCTCTCTCTATCCTTTTCCCTCTCTTGCTCTGTTTTCATCTTTCCATCAAATATGTTGCTCCGAAGTTCTCCGGGCAAAGATCACAAGAAAGATAGCCCTCTGGAAAGTCAGAAAATCATCAAAGACTCCGCGAATGAAAAGTGTTGTTTTAACGAAGCACAGATAGACAGAATCCGTTGCTGTTTTCCGGCGGATGCTTTTATCAGACCCTTTGATCCTACTACCCTTAGCGACTATGTTTCAGAAACATGGGTTGCATTTCCAGCCACTCCATTCACCATAGGATACACCTATCCTTTCCCAGAGTTTACTCAATCCTTCTTTTCCCTTACCGGCATCTCTTATATCCAAGCCATGCCGATGATTTGGAGGGTCTTGTATACCCTGGAGAGGATCATCGAACAGGAAGGCATTGCTTTGGGCATGTCAGAATTAGCGGAGCTGTATGATCTTACTACCTTTGGTTCCCATCGTTATTTGCTTAAGCGAAAACCCGGTGCAGATCATCCTCTTCTGAAAGTCACCAAGAATGACAAAGACTGGAAACGTCGCTTTTTCTTTGTCAAGAGAGATTCTATCCAGGATGGAAAGGATCTTCCTAAAAATTGGGCTACCCATGGTAGGATGGAGGATCCTGATAAGGATCACCAGGAACTTTCTTTGATTGCTAGGATAACTTATATTTTTGCTTTCTTGTTTTGCAGCTATCACCATTTCACGTATCCGCACATCACCTGAAACCAAGGATAAGCTCGCTGCTTTCTGGAAGCTTGATCCTGAAACAAGGACATTCAAGATAGACACCCAAGACTCACAAGAAGTATCCTCAGGTTCCATTACCATGTCAAGTAAGTATCCTGTCTTTTATATAGTTTAAATATTAAAATAAATAGATAAATTGAAATAGGATAAGGATACTCATCTTGCTTTGAATGTGTAGGCGCTGGAAAACCTGTCAAGCCTGTTTCCCAATTCAACACAGCTGACCTCGATCTCGTACGGCCCAGGAGGAAGAAATCCACCAGCAGTCCCAGCATTTCCATTCCAAAGGCACCCACTAAAGGGAATGGTGTCAAGAAGAGGAAGATTTCTGATGCTGAAGATCTTCAAGGGCTGCCACTGATTCGCCACCAATTCCTTGAGTACTTCAATGAAGTAAGGATCCTTAACTTTGCCTAGGTATCCAGCTCTTATGAGGATCATTTGACCTTGAACTGCCTTATCTTCTCTTTGCAGAAATTTGCTGAGATCGAGGACTACGTGGGTAATATTGAGGAGCTGGACAATAAAATAGCTGATCTTCAACAGGTTGGCGTGCTCAAAGATCTTGCACTTGCTGATGCTCGGAAGGAACTCCAGGATACCAAGCAGGCAATGGCCAAGGTGTTGGTTAACTTTGATTATGAAAAGCATGACCTCATCGAAAATGCCAAGCTCTCCGCTGCCATCATGATGTATCAGACTAAGTTAAAGATGGCCCAAGAAGCTCAAGATCCTAGCTTTGATAAAAACAGCTGGGATATTGAGGGTTGGAAAGAAAGGTTGGCTGAGCTTGAGGATGAGGAAGAGGAGGCTACTGAAGTCTTGGCGATTGAAGCAAGTGGCAGTGAGAAGGATCAAGTGAAGGATACCGCAGCTGGAGGAGAAGAGGATGCAGCAAAGGTGTAGGCTGCACAATTGGGCGATGATGGATATATGTGCTGAGGCCGGAGCCCAATTTTTTAGTTTGGTGGTTGTTTCTGTGGTTGTGATGTTTAAGACAATTTCATGGGTTGTACTTTGAACAATAGGTTTTTAGGATTAAGGATCATGTATGATCCTTTGGACAATAGGCAGGATTGCACTTGGTGGAGGGATCCTCTGTTTGGGGGATGAAGCCATTGTGATCCTGCTGCCTTTATATTCCTGCACTACTTTTGAACTCATTATCCTGGACACCCTTTACCTACCCCAGCGGACGGGCCACGTTTTGCTGGTAGAAGCTCGGGTAGGTAATTTTGACAACCTTTAAAGGGTTAGTCTTATGTCAATAAATAAAAACTTAACCTTTTGTCGCTTATCTTGTGTTGTTATCCTTTCTAGTATGTTATTTTCCAACTGTTATAATGTTCAATTTATTTATACTTATCAAGCCTTGAAAAACTAGGAAAGATATCCAAAAAGTTTAGGATATGAACAAGGATCACATATCCCATAACAGATAAGTTTTAAAAAATGACATGATTTAAAATTTATAAGTTCAGTTGTCAAGTATAATGGTCATTTAAAAGAATAATAAATAAAATCAAAAGAGTTAAGGATCATACCTGAGGATCCAAGTTAGAATCCTAACCATAATAAGGATAACTATAAGATAAACCTTAGAGTGAAATAAGGATGAAGGATCCCTAACTGCCTATCTTCAATGACCTGAAATAGAGCATAACTTGGGACTAAGCCAATATAAGAAAAGAGTTAGCAACTGGGGACAAGCCCAAGGATAACTGGGGACAAGCCCAAGGATAACTGGGGACAAGCCCAAGGATAACTGGGGACAAGCCCAAGGATCGTATGTAAACTGGAGTATGGCCCTAACTGGCGACTATCCAAACTTAGTGACATGAAGATGCCAAAACCTTAGCTAACGTGAAAACGTTAGAAACCTTATGAACGGATGTATGGTACGTCTACCATTATACGTAGGATCCTAAGCATAGCCAGAACAATGGAATTATCAGCCCCTATAATGAGTACTGGTCCCAAAGCCTTGAACTATACCAGGATCACCGTGCGCTGCAGGCGGAATCTGGGGACAAGCCCAAATAACTGGGGTTAAACCCAAAGGACGGATTGCTTCTGTGGATAACCAATGTTGTGCTGAAGATACCTGAGCTTTCAAAACTTGAACTCACGTGAGAGATGGATAAAGGATACATGATCCTTATCCTTAGATGAAAAAATTAAGAAATGAAATAGTTCAAGATTAGGATATTACCTGGGTAAGGATCACCGATACTTTGAGGATCCTTTAAGGATATCTCTTCGATGAGGATCACCTATAGCATAAGGATCCTGCTTACATGAAATATTTCTTCAAGTGGACGGCATTCCAAGCTCTTGGTAGCAATTCACCTTCCATGGTTAGCAACCTATATGCCCCCTTTCCTGCTTCAGCTTCAATCAAATAAGGGCCTTCCCATTTTGGAGCCAATTTTCCATCAGCAGGATTGGTGGTATTCTGAAATGCTTTCCTTAACACCATATCTCCAACTTGAAACCTCCTGATCCTGACATTTTTATTGTAAGCACCAGCCATTCTTTGTTGATAACTGGCCATCCTGATCCTAGCCATATCCCTGATTTCTTCAATAGTATCCAGGTCTTGAGCCAAGTTTTCATCATTTTCCTCAGGATCACGGGTACTTGTTCTAGCAGTAGGAACCACCATTTCTGTTGGGATCACTGATTCTGCCCCAAACACCAAAGAGAATGGTGTTTGACCAGTAGCATTCTTAGGGGTTGTCCTGTCAGCCCAGAGCACATAGGGTAGCTCTTCTGCCCATTTTCCTTTCTTGGATCCAAGCTTCTTCTTCAAGTTGTTGATGATGATCTTGTTGGATGATTCTGCTTGACCATTAGCTTGTGGGTGGACTGGTGTTGATGTTATCATCTTAATCCCCCAGCTGTCACAAAAGTTAGTGGTTCTGCCCCCAATAAATTGGGAACCATTATCACATATAATCTCAGAAGGAATTCCAAATCTAGTTATAATATTTCTTTTAATGAAGGATATAACTTCCTTTTCTCTGACTTGGGCAAAAGCTTCAGCCTCTATCCACTTGGAGAAGTAATCAGTCATAGCTAACATGAATACTTTCCCACCAGGTGCCTTAGGGAGCTTACCAACTATATCCATACCCCATCTCATAAATGGCCAAGAGGAGGATATAGGATGCAATAATTCAGCTGGTTGATGAAGGATATTGCTGTGTCTCTGGCAAGGATCACATCTTCTGGCATACTCCACAGCATCTTTCTTCATGGTTGGCCAATAATATCCTGTCCTCAGGATCCTTGAAAATAAAGCCCTGCCCCCAGTGTGGTTTCCACAATCTCCTTCATGGAAGTCTTTTAAAACTTCCTGAACTTCAGAATCCTCAATGCATCTCAAGTATGGTCCTGCAAGAGATCGTCTATACAACATATTATTCATAATTGTGAATTGAGATACCTTAGATTTGAAAGCCCTAGGGTTTTCTCCTGTAGGAATCTCTCCATGTTGTAAGTATCTCATAATTGGTGAGATCCATGATCCGGATCCTGAATAGGATTGAGTATCCTCAGTGGGGATCATTGCAGAATTATTCCCTATCTCCATAGCCACATGATCCTCAATAGCTGGGGTTAGGATATGGATAATAGGGATCTTGATATCCTCTGGGATCTTCAAAGATGATCCTAAGTTAGCCAATGCATCAGCTTCTGTATTTTCTTCCCTTGGTACCTGTGACAAACTAAAGGAAACAAAAGAGAGTGCCAAACTTTTGACTATCTCCAAATATTTGGTTAGCTTTTCACCTTTAACAGCATATGATCCATTAAAGTGATTTGTAATTAACAAAGAATCTACATGTACCTCAAGATACCTGATCCCCATATGCTTTGCAATTTGCAAACCAGCAATTAAGGCTTCATATTCAGCCTCATTATTAGTGGTTTGGAACTCACAAGCTATAGAATGGGGTATTATGTCCCCCTGTGGCGATTTTAGTAGTATTCCAAGCCCTGTGCCTTTGACATTTGAGGATCCATCAGTGTGGAGTATCCAAGGATCCTTGGTCTCTTCTAGCTGCTGGACTTCTAACTCAGCTTCTTCTTGTAAATCACTACTGAAATCAGCCACAAAGTCAGCTAATGCTTGGGATTTGATAGCTGTCCTAGGCTCATATCTTATATCATAGGCACTCAGCTTCACTGCCCACTTAGCCATCCTTCCGGACATCTCTGGTTTCCTGAGGACATTCTTAATTGGAAAATTAGTTTTGACAATGATAACATGAGTTTCAAAATAATGTCTTAACTTGGTAGATGCCATTATTAATGCAAGGATAAGTTTTTCAAGGTGTGAGTACCTGGATTCGGCATCAAGTAAACTTTTACTTACATAATAAACGGGATGTTGTGTACCTTGATGATCCTTAACAAGGACCGCACTTACTGCTTTTGAGGATACTGCGAGATACAAGGATAACACTTCACCTTTTTCTGGTTTCATTAAAGCCGGGGCCGAGGATAGGTAATCTTTGAGGGCTTTTAAAGCATTTTCATGCTTCTCCGTCCACTCAAATTTCTTGTTCTTCCTTAGGATATCATAGAATTCTTTACATTTCTCGGAGGACTTGGATATGAATCTGTTCAAGGCTGCTATCCTTCCTGTTAACCTTTGAACATCCTTAGCATTGGCCGGAGATTTGATGTTCACTATTGCTTTGATTTGTTCCGGGCTAGCTTCGATGCCTCTCTTAGTCACCATGTATCCTAAGAATTTACCTGCTTCGACACCAAAATGACATTTTGAAGGATTAAGCTTCATATTATAGTTGTCAAGGATATCAAATGCTTCCTCCAAGTCTCGCAGGTGATCCTCAGTTTTTAAGGATTTCACCACCATATCATCTATGTAGACCTCCATAGTTTCTCCAATCTGATCCTTGAACATCATATTCACCAGCCTTTGGTACGTTGCACCTGCATTTCTCAATCCAAACGGCATAGCAATATAGCAATATATACCAGTTGGAGTCATGAAGGCTGTATCCTCTTGGTCGGATGGTTCCATTTGGATTTGTTGAAATCCAGATGAAGCATCCATGAAAGTTAACAGTTCATGACCCGCAGTTGCATCCACCATGGAGTCAATGTGGGGTAAAGGGAAAGGATCCTTGGGACATGCCTTATTCAAATCGGTAAAATCGACACATACCCTCCACTTTCCGTTTTTCTTTTGAACAATAACCACATTGGCCAACCATCTTGGATACTTGACCTCTCTAATCATACCTGCCCGGAGCAATTTTTCTACCTCTTCCTGGATAATGGCATTCCTTTCTGGTGCAAACTTCCTTCTTCTTTGATGTATTGGTTTGAAGGATCTGTCGATGCCGAGTTTATGGGTGATAACATCTTTGGATATACCAGTCATGTCTTCATGTTTCCATGCAAAGGTAGTCTTTCTCCTTTTGAGGAAGGATATGAGGTCTTCTTTCATTTCGCCAAGGATCCCTGATCCGATAAAGATTTTGGATTCAGGATCATCAGGATCCATGAGGATTTCTACCACATCCTGCTCTCTGGCCTCCAGGACATTCCTTGGAGGATACCTTGATTGCTATTGCTCCCTTGACTTCGAAGCTGGTTTCATCGATGAAGTGTAGCAATTCTTAGCTTCCTGCTGATCACTATCGATCTTTACTATTCCCCAAGGACTAGGGAGCTTCACACATTGATGGTAAGTAGATGGGACTGCTTTCATATCGTGTATCCAGGGTCTGCCAAGGATAACATTACAACAAGATAAACAGTCAATAACACAAAATTTTTGATAAGAGTGTAAGCCTTCAATATATATTGGGAGCTTAATGTCCCCCAGGGTGTTCTTAGTTTCGCCATTAAATCCCACGAGCACGGAGGATCTTGGTATGATCTCTGATTCGGGGATACCCATCTTCTTTAGAACGTCAAGCTGGATAATGTTCACTGAACTTCCTCCGTCTATTAGGATCCTGCGGACAAAACAGTTAGATATAAAAAGAGTAATAACTAAACCATCGTGATGAGGATCCTGGATATCAGTACGATCCTCTTCATCAAAGGTTATGACTTTTCCTTCGGAGACACTCGATGTTCGAACTGGCCTTTCTCCGTTATCCATTTTAGTTTCCTTCGCATGCCTCTTAGCTGCTGAGAAGGATGTGCCACAAATGTCGGATCCCCCAGAGATAAAGTTTATCACTTGTGCGTCTGCTGGAGGGGCTGGAGCCTTCTCAGGGATCCTTTCAGGATCCTGAGTCCTTGACTTTTTCCTACCCAAAAACTCTTTTAGATGCCCTTTGCTCAACAAGTACCCAATCTCCTTTCTTAGTGCAATGCATTCTTCTGTGAGGTGCCCAAAATCTTCATGATATGCACACCACTTTGATTTATCCTTATTTGCAGCTGGCCTTTCATTCTTTCTTGGCCATATAGCTTTATCACCTAGGTTCTGCAAGGCAAGGATTAGTTCATTGTTATCAACACTAAAGCAATATTCAGAGATTGGAGGATAATCCTCATCGTCCTCTTCTTGATCAATAGAATGCACGTTCTGATTATCAGATTTGTTGTAGGATCTGAACTTGTTGTTTCTGAATGAGGATCCTTGCTTATCCTGCTTTGAGGATCCTGTTATCCTCTCCTGAATCCTCTTATCATCCTCTAGCCGGATGAACCTGAGGGCCCGGGTTCTTACCTCATCTAGGTTCCTGCACGGTGTCATAACAAGATCTTCATAAAATAAGGAATCCCTAAGTAATCCCATTTTGAAGGCCTCAACAGCCGTGGCTATATCTAAGTTGGGAATGTCTAAGGATTCTTTACTAAATTTGGTAATGTAATCCCTTAATGATTCATTATGACCCTGGGTTATCCTATATAAATCACTAGTTAATCGTTCAAATTTTCTACTACAAGAAAACTGAGTATTAAACAAGTTAACTAGGTTTGCAAATGAGGTAATAGAATAGGGAGGAAGACTTAGCAGCCACTTGAGTGCTGATCCAGTAAGAGTGGATCCGAATCCTTTGCATAGGCATGCTTCCTTTAACTTTTCTGGGATTGGATTGATCTCCATCCTCTCCCTGTATTGTGCTATGTGTTCTTCAGGATCCGTCGAACCATCGTACAATTTCATTGTAGGCACATGGAACCTCTTGGGTATCTCAGCATCACAGATTGGTGGTGCGAAGCGAGATATCTTGTGGCTCCCATCTGCAATCTCTGGAATAGGTTTGACTACCCCCGGGACACTCGAGATCATATCCTTTAGCTTTTGCAATTCTCTGGCCATGGCATGATTGATACCTGGATCCTGCATAAAACCATGGTTAATAGTATGAGGATTATTAAAAGTGTTACCTCCCATTGGATTCAAGTTAGGAAATATGGAGGTTAATCCATATTGTTGAGATTCTGGAATGATCGAAGGTCCAGCAGAGGCATTGGTCTGCATTGGGATAAAATCTCCTTGATGAACATCTGAACTTCCTGTTTGCAAACTCCTCAAGGATCCTGGCATCTGGAAGGATCCCTGAAACTGGGATGATCCTGGAACAAAGGAGGATCCTTGAACCTGGGATGATCCTGGAACGAAGGAGGATCCTTGAACCTGGGATGATCCTGGAACGAAGGAGGATCATGATCCTGGAACGAAGGAGGATCCTTGAACCTGGGATGATCCTGGAACGAAGGAGGATCCTTGAACCTGGGATGATCCTGGAACGAAGGAGGATCCTTGAACCTGGGATGATCCTGGAACGAAGGAGGATCCTTGAACCTGCTGCATTCCTGAATATCCTCCTGTACTCGTGAGGGATCCCATATGCTGGGGATAGGATCCTGCTGGCTGGAAATATGAACCTAGTGCCTGGGTCATAGCTGTTGTTCCGTAGTGCACTCCCTTTGGTCCACCCGCATATTGAATGTTTGGAACCACTGAGGGCTGAGAAGTAACCACCAGAGTGTCAAAATTCAAAGATCTGGGCATCAGTGGAGAATGATCCTCTGCCGTTTTCTTCTGTTTCTTAATTTCATCAATCTCCCGGAGGATCCTTTCGTTGGTCTTATCCTGCTCTTGTGCATGATTCCTCATCTGCAAAATCAAGGTATAGAGATCATTAGTAGTAGGATTAGTTGAAACAGAAGAAGAAGGTGGTTTTGAGAAAATGGGAGTCGGTTTCTTCGCAGCATTTTCTGTATTCTTCTGGGATCCAGAGGGTGGTGGAGGCAAAGGAGGAACGCCTTGTGAGGAAGTGAATGAGGGCATCAAGTTTGAAGCATTCTTCGCCGAGGAAGCCATTTGCTTGATTGTAGTGAACCGGAATGAGCACAGAAATGCGAATTCTTCTAAGGCAAAGCACCAATAGCCCCACGGTGGGCGCCAAACTGTTTTGGTCAGAAAATCTGATGATGATAATGCAACCAAACTCTTTGTATAGGGGAATGATGCTTAAAATGTGTAACAACAATGAGGATCACTTCAATGTAGAATGCACAAACAACACAAGGATTTATACGGGGAAAAAGCCCTTGATCAAGAGTTGATCTCCGGCACAAAAAACCCCGGGTGATGGAAACTACCGATCACCAAGCTCAAATAAATGAATAAACGTTTACAACTTCGGATAGTAACGAGCTAGGTACAAGGATCACTACGGTGAAATGTGTAAAAAGTGTAAGTAATTGCTAAGTGTTTGAACGAGAGCTTGTATGAGAGCGTTTTCGAGTGTGTGAAACTGCCAAAAATGACTAAGTGTCACTAACTAGCTCGTTACCCCTTTCAAATAAGAAAAATATCTAGTTAACAAACTTTCCGACTTTCAAGCCAAGCCTCCACGTTCTCCATAACGTCTAGTTTTGATCTAGCACGTGCAGAATACTTCGGGAATATTCTCCAAGAATGCCGCTAAGACCTGGTCAAGCTTGTTATACCTGCGAGTTGTTATAAAACATAAGTAAACAATCGTCAGTATGAGGATCCTTGAAGTGATCCATGATCCTGATCCTAAAGCCCTTCTGAGGATCACCACCTGTCACAGAAGTAAGGATCACTAGTTAGGATAACAAATAAGGATCACTAATTGTTAGAAAATCCTCCCCTAACAGCAAGCATGAATACTTTTCCACCAGGTGCCTTAGGGAGCTTACCAACTATATCCATACCCCATCTCATAAATGGCCAAGAGGAGGATATAGGATGCAAAAATTCAGCTGGTTGATGAAGGATATTGCTGTGTCTCTGACAAGGATCACATTTCTAAGCATACTCCACAGCATCTCTCTTCATGGAGTAGTATCCTATCCTCAGGATCCTTGAGAATAACGCCCTGCCCCCAGTGTGGTTTCCACAATCTCCTTCATGGAAGTCTTTTAAAACTTCTTGGATTTCAGGATCCTCAATTCATCTTAAGTATGGTCCTGCAAGAGATCGTTTGTATAACATATTATTTAAAATTGTGAATTGAGATACCTTAATTTTGAAAGCCCTAGGGTTTTCTCCTGTAGGAATCTCTCCATGTTGTAAATATCTCATGATTGGGAGGGTCCATGATCCTGAATAAGTTTGAGTATCCTCACTAGGGATAATTGCAGAATCCTCTCCTATCTCCATAGCCACATGATCCTCGATAGCCGGGGTCAGGATATGGATAATAGGGATCTTGATATCCTCCGGGATCTTCAAGGATGATCCTAAATTGGCTAGTGCATCTGCCTCTGCATTCTCTTCCCTTGGTACCTGTGTCAAACTAAAGGATACAAAAGAGAGTGCCAATTCTTTGACTAACTCCAGATATTTGATTAGCTTTTCACCTTTAACAGCATAGGATCCATTAAAGTGATTAGTGATTAACAAAGAATCTACATGTACCTCAAGATACCTGATCCTCATATGCTTAGCAATTTGCAAGCCAGCTATCAAGGCTTCATATTCAGCCTCATTGTTAGTGGTTTGGAAGTCACAAGCTATAGAGTGGGGTATTATGTCCCCCTGTGGCGATTTTAGTAGTATTCCAAGCCCTGTTCCTTTGACATTTGAGGATCCATCAGTGTAGAGTATCCAAGGATCCTTGGTCTCTTCTAGCTGCTGGACTTCTAATTCAGCTTCCTTTTGCAAATCACTACTGAAATCTGCCACAAAGTCAGCTAATGCTTGGGATTTAATGGCTGTACTGGGCTCATATCTTATATCATATGCACTAAGCTTCACTGCCCACTTAGCCATCCTTCCTGACATTTCAGGTTTCCTGAGGACATTCTTGATTGGAAAATTAGTTTTAACGATAATAACATGAGTTTCAAAATAATGTCTTAATTTGGTAGATGCCATAATTAATGCAAGGATAAGTTTTTCTAAGTGTGAATACCTGGATTCAGCATCAAGTAAACTCTTACTTACATAATAGACAGGATGTTGTGTACCTTCGTGATCCTTAACAAGGACGGCACTTACTGCTTTTGAGGATACCGCAAGATATAAGTGTTAGGGGAGGATTTTCTAACAATTAGTGATCCTTACTTGTTATCCTAATTAATGATCCTTACTTCTGTGACAGATAGTGATCCTCAGAAGAGCTTCAGGATCAGGATCATGGATCACCTTAAGGATCCTCATACTAACGATTGTTTGTTTGTGTTTTGTATTACTTCGCAGGAGTAACAAGCTTGACTTGGTCTTGGCAACGTTACTATGGAATATTCCACGGGTATTTCGCACACGTTTGACTGGAAATGGACGTTGTGGAGAACGTGGGAGCTTGGCATGAAAGTCGGATAGTTTGTTATTGTAGCTAACTTCTATTTTTAAAGGGGTGACGAGCTAGAATTAGAAGACTTAGCCATTTTCAGCTACACACACTCTCATATAATCGCACTCTTGAAGCTCTCAATGAACACTTATTAGTTTTCACTCATTTTTACACATATCACCATAGTGATCCTTATACCTAGCTCGTTACTATCCGAAGTTGTAAACATTTATTGATTTATTTGAGCTTGGTGATCGGTAGTTTCCATCACCCGGGGTTTTTTGTGCCGGAGATCAACTTTTGATCAAGGGCTTTTTCCCCGTATAAATCCTTGTGTCGTTTGTGGAATTTACATTGAAGTGATCCTCATCATTGTTCTACATTTAAAGCATCATTCCCCGTAACAAAGAGTTTGGTTGCATTATCCTCATCAGATTTTTTGACCAAAACAATAAGGATAACACATCTCCTTTTTCTGGTTTCATCAAAGCCGGGCCGAGGATAGGTAATCCTTAAGAGCTCTTAAGGCACTTTCATGCTTCTCAGTCCACTCGAATTTCTTGTTCTTCCTTAGGATATCATAAAATTCCTTGCACTTTTCTGAGGATTTGGATATGAATCTGTTTAAAGCTGCAATTCTGCCTGTTAACCTTTGAACATCCTTAGCATTGGCAGGTGACTTGATGTTTACTGTTAGGGGAGGATTTTCTAACAATAAGTGATCCTTACTTGTTATCCTAATTAATGATTCTTACTTCTGTGACAGATAGTGATCCTCAGAAGAGCTTCAGGATCAGGATCATGGATCACCTTAAGGATCCTCAGACTAACGATTGTTTGTTTGTGTTTCGTATTATTTTGTAGGAGTAACAAGCTTGACTTGGTCTTGGCAACGTTACTATGGAATATTCCCAGGTTCAAGGATCCTCCTTTGTTCCAGGATCATCCCAGGTTCAAGGATCCTCCTTTGTTCCAGGATCATCCCAGGCTCAAGGATCCTCCTTTGTTCCAGGATCATCCCAGGTTCAAGGATCTTCCTTTGTTCCAGGATCATCCCAGTTTCAGGGATCCTTCCAGATGCCAAGATCCTTAAGGAGTTTGCAAACAGGAAGTTCAGATGTCCATCAGGGAGATTTTATTCCAATGCAGACCAATGCTTCTACTGGTCCCTCGATCATTCCAGAGCCCCAACAATATGGATTAACATCCATTCTTCCTAATTTGAATCCAATGGGAGGTAACGCTTTTAATAATTCTTATACTACTAACCATGGTCTTAAGCAGGATCCAGGTATCAATCATGCCATGGCCAGAGAATTGCAAAAGCTAAAGGATATGATATCAAGTGTTCCAGGAGTGGTCAAACCTATCCCAGAGATTGCAGATGGGAGCCACAAGATATCTCGTTTTGCACCACCAATCTGTGATGCTGAGATACCCAAGAGGTTCCATGTGCCAACAATGAAGCTGTATGATGGTTCGACGGATCCTGAAGAACACATAGCACAATACAGGGAGAGGATGGAGATCAATCCAATCCCAGAAAGGTTGAAGGAAGCATGCCTGTGCAAGGGATTCGGATCCACTCTTACTGGATCAGCTCTCAAATGGCTGCTAAGTCTTCCCCCTACTCTATTACCTCATTTGCTAATCTAGTTAACCTGTTTAATAATCAGTTTTCTTGTAGTAGAAAATTTGAACGATTAACTAGTGATCTATATAGGATAACCCAGGGTCATAATGAATCATTAAGGGATTACATTACCAAATTCAGTAAAGAATCCTTAGACATTCCCAACTTAGATATAGCCACGGCTGTTGAGGCCTTTAAAATGGGATTGCTTAGGGATTCGTCGTTCTATGATGATCTTGTTATGACACCATGCAGGAACTTAGATGAGGTAAGAACCCGAGCACTTAGGTTCATTCGGCTAGAGGATGACAAGAGGATCCAGGAGAGGTTAGCAGGATCCTCAAAGCAAGATAAGCAAGGATCCTCATCCAGGAACAACAAGTTCAGATCCTACAACAGATCTGATAACCAGAACGTGCATTCTGTTGATCAAGAAGAGGATGATGAGGATTATCCTCCAATTTCTGAATATTGTTTTTCTGTTGATAACAATGAACTAATCCTTGCGATGCAGAATCTAGGTGATAAAGCTAGATGGCCCAGAAAAAATGATAGGCCAGCTGCAACTAAGGATAAATCAAAGTGGTGTGCATACCATGAAGATTTTGGGCATCTCACAGAAGAATGCATTGCACTAAGAAAGGAAATTGGATACTTGTTGAGCAAGGGGCATTTAAAAGAATTGTTGGGAAGAAAAAAGTCAAGGACTCAGGATCCTGAAAGGATCCCTGAGAAGGCTCCAGCCCCTCCAGCAGATGCACAAGTAATAAACTTTATTTCTGGAGGATCAGACATTTGTGGCACATCCTTCTCAGCAGCTAAAAGGCATGCAAAGGAAACTAAAATGGATAATGGAGAAAGACCCGTTCGAACATCAAGTGTCTCCGAAGGAAAAGCCATAACCTTTGATGAGGATGATCGTGTTGATATCCAGGATCCTCATCACGATGGTTTAGTTATTACTCTTTTCATTTCTAACCATTTTGTCCGCAGGATCCTTATAGACGGAGGAAGTTCAGTGAACATTATCCAGCTTGATGTACTAAAGAAGATGGGTATCCCTGAATCAGATATCATACCAAGATCCTCCGTGCTCGTGGGATTTAGTGGCGAAACTAAGAATACCCTGGGGGACATTAAACTCCCAATATATATTGAAGGCCTACACTCTTATAAAAAATTTTGTGTTATTGACTGTTTATCTTGTTGTAATGTTATCCTTGGCAGGCCCTGGACACACGATATGAAGGCAGTCCCATCTACCTACCATCAATGTGTGAAGCTCCCTAGTCCTTGGGGAATAGTGAAGATTGAAAGTGATCAGCAGGAGGCTAAGAATTGCTATACTTCATCGATGAAACCAGCCTCGAAGTCAAGGGAGCAATAGCAATCAAAGTATCCTCCAAGGGATGTCTTGGAGGCAAGAGAGCAGGATGTGGTAGAAGTCCTCATGGATCCTGATGATCCTGAATCCAAAATCTATATCGGATCAGGGATCCTTGGCGATATGAAGGAAGACCTTATATCCTTCCTCAAAAGGAGAAAGACTACCTTTGCATGGAAACACGAAGACATGACTGGTATATCTAAAGATGTAATCACTCACAAACTTGGCATTGATAGGTCCTTCAAACCAATCCATCAAAGGAGAAGAAAGTTTGCACCGGAAAGAAATGCCATTATCCAAGAAGAGGTAGAGAAATTGCTCTGGGCAGGTATGATTAGAGAGGTCAAATATCCAAGATGGTTGGCCAATGTGGTTGTTGTTCAAAAGAAAAACGGAAAGTGGAGGGTATGTGTCGATTTTACCGATTTAAATAAGGCATGTCCCAAGGATCCTTCCCCATTACCCCACATTGACTCCATGGTGGATGCAACTGCGGGTCATGAACTGTTAACTTTTATGGATGCTTCATCTGGATTTCAACACATCCAAATGGAACCATCCGACCAAGAGGTTACAGCCTTCATGACTCCAACTGGTATATACTGCTATATTGCTATGCCGTTCAGACTAAGAAATGCAGGTGCAACATATCAAAGGCTGGTGAATATGATGTTCAAGGATCAGATTGGACAAACTATGGAGGTTTACATAGGTGATATGGTGGTAAAATCCATAAAAGCTGAGGATCACCTAAGGGACTTGGAGGAAGCATTCGATATCCTTGACAAATATAACATGAAACTTAATCCTTTAAAATGTCACTTTGGTGTTAAAGCAGGTAAATTCTTAGGATATATGGTGACAAAGAGAGGCATTGAAGCTAGCCCAGAACAAATCAAAGCTATAGTGAACATCAAATCTCCGGCCAATGCTAAGGATGTTCAAAGGCTAACAGGCAGGATAGCAGCTTTGAACAGATTCATATCCAAATCCTCAGAGAAGTGCAAAGAATTCTATGATATCCTAAGGAAGAACAAGAAATTTGAGTGGACTGAGAAGCATGAAAATGCTTTAAGAGCCTTCAAAGATTACCTATCCTCAGCCCCGGCCTTGATGAAACCAGAAAAAGGCGATGTGCTATCCTTATATCTTGCAGTATCCTCAAAAGCAGTAAGTGCGGTCCTTGTTAAGGATCATGAAGGTACACAACATCCTGTCTATTATGTAAGTAAAAGTTTACTTGATGCCGAATCCAGGTATTCACACCTTGAAAAGCTTATTCTTGCATTAATTATGGCATCTACTAAGTTGAGACATTATTTTGAAACTCATGTTATTGTTGTTAAAACTAATTTTCCAATTAAGAATGTCCTCAGGAAACCAGAGATGTCAGGAAGGATGGCTAAGTGGGCAGTGAAGCTGAGTGCATATGATATAAGATATGAGCCTAGGACAGCCATCAAATCCCAAGCATTAGCTGACTTTGTGGCTGATTTCAGTAGTGATTTACAAAAAGAAGCTGAGTTAGAAGTCCAGCAGCTAGAGGAGACCAAGGATCCTTGGATACTCTATACTGATGGATCCTCAAATGTCAAAGGCACAGGGCTTGGAATACTACTAAAATCGCCACAGGGGGACATAATACCCCACTCTATAGCCTGTGAGTTCCAAACCACTAACAATGAGGCTGAATATGAAGCCTTAATTGCTGGTTTGCAAATTGCTAAGCATATGGGGATCAGGTATCTTGAGGTACATGTAGATTCATTGTTAATTACAAACCACTTTAATGGATCCTATGCTGTTAAAGGTGAAAAACTAACCAAATATTTAGAGATAGTCAAAAAATTGGCACTCTCCTTTGTTTCCTTTAGTTTGACACAGGTACCAAGGGAAGAGAATACAGAAGCTGATGCATTGGCTAACTTAAGATCATCTTTGAAGATCCCCGAGGATATCAGGATCCCTATTATCCATATCCTGACCCCGGCTATCGAGGATCATGCGGCTATGGAGATAGGAAATGATTCTGTAATTATCCCTAGTGAGGATACTCAATCCCATTCAGGATCAGGATCATGGATCTCACCAATTATGAGATACTTACAACATGGAGAGATTCCTACAGGAGAAAACCCTAGGGCTTTCAAAATTAAGGTATCTCAATTCACAATTTTAAATAATATGTTGTATAGACGATCTCTTGCAGGACCATACTTGAGATGCATTGAGGATCTTGAAATCCAAGAAGTTTTAAAAGACTTCCATGAAGGAGATTGTGGAAACCACAATGGGGGCAGGGCATTATTCTCAAGGATCCTGAGGACAGGATACTACTGGCCAACCATGAAGAGAGATGCTGTGGAGTATACTAAGAGATGTGATCCTTGTCAGAGACACAGCAATATCCTTCATCAACCAGCTGAATTATTGCATCCTATATCCTCCTCTTGGCCATTTATGAGATGGGGTATGGATATAGTTGGTAAGCTCCCTAAGGCACCTGGTGGAAAAGTATTCATGCTTGCTATGACTGATTACTTCTCCAAGTGGATAGAGGCTGAAGCTTTTTCCCAAGTCAGAGAAAAGGAAGTTATATCCTTCATTAAAAGAAATATTATAACTAGATTTGGAATTCCTTCTGAAATTATATGTGATAATGGTTCCCAATTTATTGGGGGCAGAACCACTAACTTTTGTGACAGCTGGGGGATTAAGATGATAACATCAACACCAGTCCACCCACAAGCTAATGGTCAAGCAGAATCATCCAACAAGATCATCATCAACAATTTGAAGAAGAAGCTTGGATCCAAGAAAGGGAAATGGGCAGAAGAACTACTCTATGTGCTTTGGGCTGATAGGACAACCCCTAAAAATGCTACTGGTCAAACGTCATTCTCTTTGGTATTTGGGGCAGAATCAGTGATCCCAACAGAAATGGTGGTTCCAACTGCTAGAACAAGTACTCGTGATCCTGAGGAAAATGATGAGAACTTGGCTCAAGACCTGGATACTATTGAAGAAATCAGGGATCTGGCTAGGATAAGGATGGCCAGTTATCAACAAAGAATGGCTGGTGCCTACAACAAAAATGTTAGGATCAGGAAGTTTCAAGTTGGAGATATGGTATTGAGGAAAACATTTCAGAATACCACCAATCCTACTGATGGAAAATTGGCTCCAAAATGGGAAGGCCCTTACTTGATTGAAACTGAGGCAGGAAAGGGGGCATATCGATTGCTAACAATGGAAGGTGACTTACTACCAAGAGCTTGGAATGCTGTCCACTTGAAGAAATATTTTATGTGAGCAGGATCCTCATGGCACAGATGATCCTTACGTTAGAAGTATCCTTGAAGGATCCTTAAAATATTGATGATCCTTACTTTGGTAATATCCTAATCTTGAACTATTTCACTTCTTTATTTTCTCATATAAGGATAAGGATCATGTATCCTTCATCCATCTCTCACGTGATTTTAAGTTTTGAAAGTTTAGGAATCCTTAGCAAAGTATTGGGTATCTGCAGAAGCAATCCGTTCCTTGGGTTTAACCCCAGTTATTTGGGCTTGACCCCAGTTCCGCCTGTAGCGCATGATGATCCTGGTATAGTTCAAGGCAGTGGGACCAGTACTCGCTTTAGGGGCTGATAATTCCATTGTACTGGCTATGCCTAGGATCCTACGTATAATGGTAGACGTACCATACATCCGTTCCTAAGGTTTCTAACGTTTTCACGTTAGCTAAGGTTTTGGCATTTTCATGTCACTAAGTTTGGATAGTCGCCAGTTAGGGCCATACTCCAGTTTACATACGATCCTTGGGCTTGTCCCCAGTTATCCTTGGGCTTGTCCCCAGTTATCCTTGGGCTTATCCCCAGTTATCCTTGGGCTTGTCCCCAGTTATCCTTGGGCTTGTCCCCAGTTGCTAACTCTTATCTTATATTGGCTTAGTCCCAAGTTATGCTCTATTTCAGGTCCTTGAAGATAAGCAACTAGGGATCCTTGATCCTTACTTCTCTCTAAGGTTTATCTTATAGTTATCCTTATTATGGTTAGGATCCTAACTTGGACCCTCAGGTATGATCCTTAACTATTTTTAATTCTATTCATTATTTATTTGAATAACCCTTAAAATTTGACAACTAGACTTGTGATCCTTAAAACATATTGCTTTTTGGGATTCTTTAACTATAGGATATTTGATCATGGATCATGTCCTAAATATTTTCAATATGACTTATTCAAAATTGTTTATTCAATAAGTGTGCATCAAAACAAAGGAGAATTAAAGAAACAAAAGGATAACAACACAAGATAAGCGACAAAAGGTTAAGATTTTATTTATTAACAAAAGACTAACCCTTAAAAGGTTGTCAAAATTACCTACCCCGAGCATCTACCAGCAAAACGTGGCCCGTCCGCTGGGGTAGGTAAAGGGTGTCCATGATAATAAGTTCAAAGATAGTGCAGGAATATAAAGGCGGCAGGATCACAATGGCCTCATCCCCCAAACAGAGGATCCCTCCACCATTTGCAATCCTGCCTATTGTCCAAAGGATCATACATGATCCTTAATCCTAAAAACTATTGTTCAGTACAAACCATCATATTGTTCAAACAAAACAACCATCAAACTAAAAAATTGGGCTCCGGCTATGTCTAGAAGTTTCCATCATCGCCCAATCATGTATCCTAAACTTTCCCTGCATCACCACCTCCGGCTCCACTTGCTTCACCACCTTCACCCTTGCCTCCAGCCTCAATCGCCAAAACTTCCTCAGCCTCCTCATCATCTTCAAGATCAGCTAACCTTGCTTTCCAGCCCTCAACATCCCAGCTGCTTTTGTCAAAGTTAGGATCTTGAGCTTCCTGGGCCATCTTCAGTTTTGTCTGATACATTGTGATGGCAGCAGAGACCTTTGCACCTTCTATGAGGTCATGCTTTTCATAGTCAAGGTCAATCAGAAGTTTAGCCGTCTTAGTCTTGGCATCTTGGAGTTCCTTCTGAAGATCAGCAATTGCAAGGTCCTTAAGCACTGCAACCTGTTGGAGGTCAGCAATCTTCTTGTCCTGCTCCTCGACGTTCCCCACATAGTCTTCAATCTCAGCGAATTTCTGCAAAGGGGATAAAAGATAAGGTCAGGACCAAGTGATCCTCAAATCAGCAGGATATGCCAGCAGGATATATAGGCAGATACAGTGATCCTTACATCATTGAAGTACTCGAGGAATTGGTGACGGATCAGAGGCAGACCCTGCAGATCCTCAGCCTCGGAGGTCTTTCTCTTTTTGCCACCCCTTCCTTTAGTGGGTGCTTTGGGAATGGAGATGCTAGGACTGGTAGTGGACCTCTTCTTCCTGGGTCTAACAGAATCAAGGTCAGCCGTGTCAAATTGAGAAACAGGCTTGGTGGATTTTCCAGCACCTACACAACCAAAACAAGATAAGTATCTTCACTTAACTTATATTTCACTATTTATTTAAATTTTAAACAAGGATACTTACTTGACATCGTGACAGAGCCTGAGGATACCTCCTGTGAATCTTGGGTTGTTGTCTTGAAAGATCTTGTTTCAGGATCAAGTTTCTTGAAAGCGATGAGTCTCTCTTTAGCAGCAGGAGACAGTCTGAGATGTGAGACGGTGATAGCTGCATAACAAGAGAGCGAAAATATATAAGTAATCCTTACATCAAAAGAAAGTTTCTGGTGATCCTTCTCAGGATCCTCCACCCTACCATGGGTAGCCCATTTCTTGGGTAGATCCTTTCCATCGTCAATAGAATCTCTCTTGACGAAAAAGAAACGCCGCTTCCAATTAGCATCGTTCTTGGTGGCTTTGAAGATCGGGTGTTCCTCACCAGGCTTACGTTTAAACAAATAGCGATGAGAACCAAAGGTAGTAAGATCATACAGCTCTCCCAGCTCTGACATTCCTAGGTCTATCCTTTCCTGCTCGATGATCCTTTCAAGGGTGTACAAAACCCTCCAAATCATCGGCATGGCTTGGATATAAGAGATGCCGGTTAGGGAAAAGAAAGATTGGGTGAAGGCTGGGAAAGGATATGTATAGCCTATGGTGAACGGAGTGACAGGGAAAGCAACCCACTTGTCGGTGATGTGATCACTCAGGGCATTGGGATCAAAAGGTCTAAACTCGGTGTTCGCCGGGAAGCAGTGGCGGATCCTATCAATATGTGCATCATTGAAACAGCAGCGTTCTTTAATGGAATCTTCGATGATCCCCTGGCTTTTCGGGTGATCCTTAGCTGGGGAGTTTCGGAGCAACATCTTTGATGGAATGATGGAAAGAAATGAAAACAGAGCAAGAGAAGGAAGAAGATGAAGAGAGAATACCTGATTATCTTCGGAATGCAGTTATAAAGGGAGTCTCTCTGAAATTTTAAATGCAATCGATCCTATCTCTATCTCCTATTTATAATCATGATTGTGCAGGGTTGTCACTTCTGTGACGTCATGGTTGCAACGGATAGTTCAACAATAACGGCTATATTTACGATAGTTAGTTGCGGATAAGATCAAGAAAACATAACTCGCTCATTTTACATATCACTCCTTATATTTTGGGGGCAATTGTTAGGGGAGGATTTTCTAACAATTAGTGATCCTTACTTGTTATCCTAATTAATGATCCTTACTTCTGTGACAGATAGTGATCCTCAGAAGAGCTTCAGGATCAGGATCATGGATCACCTTAAGGATCCTCATACTAACGATTGTTTGTTTGTGTTTTGTATTACTTCGCAGGAGTAACAAGCTTGACTTGGTCTTGGAAACGTTACTATGGAATATTCCACGGGTATTTCGCACACGTTTGACTGGAAATGGACGTTGTGGAGAACGTGGGAGCTTGGCACGAAAGTCGGATAGTTTGTTATTGTAGCTAACTTCTATTTTTAAAGGGGTGACGAGCTAGAATTAGAAGACTTAGCCATTTTCAGCTACACACACTCTCATATAATCGCACTCTTGAAGCTCTCAACGAACACTTATTAGTTTTCACTCATTTTTACACATATCACCATAGTGATCCTTGTACCTAGCTCGTTACTATCCGAAGTTGTAAACATTTATTGATTTATTTGAGCTTGGTAATCGGTAGTTTCCATCACCCGGGGTTTTTTGTGCCGGAGATCAACTTTTGATCAAGGGCTTTTTCCCCGTATAAATCCTTGTGTCGTTTGTGCAATTTACATTGAAGTGATCCTCATCATTGTTCTACATTTAAAGCATCATTCCCCGTAACAAAGAGTTTGGTTGCATTATCCTCATCAGATTTTTTGACCAAAACAATAAGGATAACACATCTCCTTTTTCTGGTTTCATCAAAGCCGGGGCCGAGGATAGGTAATCCTTAAGAGCTCTTAAGGCACTTTCATGCTTCTCAGTCCACTCGAATTTCTTGTTCTTCCTTAGGATATCATAAAATTCCTTGCACTTTTCTGAGGATTTGGATATGAATCTGTTTAAAGTTGCAATTCTGCCTGTTAACCTCTGAACATCCTTAGCATTGGCAGGTGACTTGATGTTTACTGTTAGGGGAGGATTTTCTAACAATAAGTGATCCTTACTTGTTATCCTAATTAATGATTCTTACTTCTGTGACAGATAGTGATCCTCAGAAGAGCTTCAGGATCAGGATCATGGATCACCTTAAGGATCCTCATACTAACGATTGTTTGTTTGTGTTTCGTATTATTTTGTAGGAGTAACAAGCTTGACTTGGTCTTGGCAACGTTACTATGGAATATTCCACGGGTATTTCGCACACGTTTGACTGGAAATGGACGTTGTGGAGAACGTGGGAGCATGGCACAAAAGTCGGATAGTTTGTTAGCATAGTTAACTTCTATTTTTAAAGGGGTGACGAGCTAGTAATTAGAACACTTAGCCATTTTCAGCAACACACACTCTCGTACAATTGCACTCTTCAAGCTTTCGGCAAACACTTAACAGTTTTCGCTCACTTTTACACATTTCACCATAGTGATCCTTGTACCTAGCTCGTTGCTATCCGAAGTTGTAAACATTTACTGATTTATTTGAGCTTGGTGATCGGTAGTTTCCATCACCCGGGGTTTTTTGTGCCGGAGATCAACTCTTGATCAAGGGCTTTTTCCCCGTATAAACCTTGTGTCACTTGTTATTTATTTTTCATAGTGATCCTTATTGCTACAAAGTAATTCAAGCATCATACCCCGTAACAGAGAGTTTGGTTGCATTATCCTCATCAGATTTTTTGACCAAAACAGTTTGGCGCCCACCGTGGGGCAATTGGTGCTTCATTCCTAAGAAGTTTTTCTGTTGGTGATCATTCCGGTTCATTGCATACAAATACATGGCTTCATCATTGAAGAATACCTCTACTGCAATGTCTGCGGTCAATTCATCTCAGGGCATTCCACCTTTGCCTCCACCACCTGCTGGATCTCAGAAAAATGCTGAGAAGAAACCAACTCCCATTTTCTCCAAACCTCCAACTTCTTCTACTTCTCACACTCCCACTACTAGTGACATGTTTACTTTGATTTTGCAGATGAAGGATCATATACAGCAACAGGATAAGACCAATGAAAGGATTCTCAAAGAAATCGGAGATCTCAAGAAACAAAAGAAAACGGCAGAGGATCATTCCCCACTGGTGCCCAGATCTTTGAATTTTGATACTCCGATGATTACTTCTCAGCCATCAGTGGTTCCAGATGTTCAATATGTGGGTGGACCAAAAGGAGTGCACTACGGAGCAACAACAGTGACCCAGGCATCAGGTTCATCTTTCCAACCAGCAGGATCCTATCCTCAGCATATGGGACCCTTCATGAATTCAGGAGGACACTCAGGAGCGCGGCAGATTCAAGGATCTTCCTTTGTTCCAGGATCATTCCAGGTTCAAGGATCCTCCTTTGTTCCAGGATCATCCCAGGTTCAAGGATCCTCCTTTGTTCCAGGATCATCCCAGGTTCAAGGATCCTCCTTTGTTCCAGGATCGTCCCAGTTTCAGGGATCCTTCCAGATGCCAGGATCCTTGAGGAGTTTGCAAACAGGAAGTTCAGATGTCCATCAGGGAGATTTTATTCCGATGCAGACCATTGCTTCTACTGGTCCTTCGATCATTCCAGAGCCCCAACAATATGGATTAACATCCATTCTTCCTAATTTGAATCCAATGGGAGGTAACACTTTTAATAATTCTTATACTATTAACCATGGCCTTATGCAGGATCCAGGTATCAACCACGCCATGGCCAGAGAGTTGCAAAAGTTAAAGGATATGATATCAAGTGTTCCAGGAGTGGTCAAACCTATCCCAGAGATTGCAGATGGGAGCCACAAGATATCTCGTTTTGCACCACCAATCTGTGATGCTGAGATACCCAAGAGGTTCCATGTGCCAACCATGAAGCTGTATGATGGTTCGACGGATCCTGAAGAACACATAGCACAATACAGGGAGAGGATGGAGATCAATCCAATCCCAAAAAGGTTAAAGGAAGCATGCCTGTGCAAGGTATTCGGATCCACTCTTACTGGATCAGCTCTCAAATGGCTGCTAAGTCTTCCCCCCTACTCTATTACCTCATTTGCTAATCTAGTTAACCTATTTAATAATCAGTTTTCTTGTAGTAGAAAATTTAAACGATTAACTAGTGATCTATATAGGATAACCCAGGGTCATAATGAATCATTAAGGGATTACATTACCAAATTCAGTAAAGAATCCTTAGACATTCCCAACTTGGATATAGCCACGGCTGTTGAGGCTTTCAAAATGGGATTGCTTAGGGATTCATTATTCTATGATGATCTTGTTATGACACCATGTAGGAACCTAGATGAGGTAAGAACCCGGGCACTCAGGTTCATCCGGCTAGAGGACGATAAGAGGATCCAGGAAAGATTAGCAGGATCCTCAAAACAAGAGAAGCAAGGATCCTCGTTCAAGAACAACAAGTTCAGATCCTATAACAGATCTAATAACCAGAACGTGCATGCTGTTGATCAAGAAGAGGATGATGAGGATTATCCTCCAATCTCTGAATATTGTTTTTCTGTTGATAACAATGAACTAATCCTTGCGATGCAGAATCTAGGTGATAAAGCCAGATGGCCCAGAAAAAATGACAGACCAGCTGCAACCAAAGATAAATCAAAGTGGTGTGCATACCATGAAGATTTTGGGCATCTCACAGAAGAATGCATTGCACTAAGAAAGGAAATTGGATACTTGTTGAGCAAGGGGCATCTAAAAGAATTGTTGGGTAGAAAAAAGTCAAGGACTCAGGATCCTGAAAGGATCCCTGAGAAAGCTCCGGCCCCTCCAGCAGATGCACAAGTAATAAACTTTATTTCTGGAGGATCAGACATTTGCGGCACATCCTTCTCAGCAGCTAAAAGGCATGCAAAGGAAACTAAAATGGATAATGGAGAAAGACCCGTTGGAACATCAAGTGTCTCTGAAGGAAAAGTCATAACCTTTGATGAGGATGATCGTGTTGATATCCAGGATCCTCATCACGATGGCTTAGTTATTACTCTTTTCATTTCTAACCATTTTGTCCGCAGGATCCTTATAGACGGAGGAAGCTCAGTAAACATTATCCAGCTTGATGTTCTAAAGAAGATGGGTATCCCTGAATCAGATATCATACCAAGATCCTCCGTGCTCGTGGGATTTAGTGGCGAAACTAAGAATACCCTGGGGGACATTAAGCTCCCAATATACATCGAAGGCCTACACTCTTATCAAAAAATTTGTGTTATTGACTGTTTATCTTGTTGTAATGTTATCCTTGGCAGGCCCTGGATACACGATATGAAGGCAGTCCCATCTACTTACCATCAATGTGAGAAGCTCCCTAGTCCTTGGGGAATAGTCAAGATAGATAGTGATCAGCAGGAGGCTAAGAATTTCTATACTTCATCGATGAAACCAGCCTCGAAGTCAAGGGAGCAATAGCAATCAAAGTATCCTCCAAGGGATGTCTTGGAGGCAAGAGAGCAGGATGTGGTAGAAATCCTCATGGATCCTCATGATCCTGAATCCAAAATCTATATCGGATCAGGGATCCTTGGCAAAATGAAAGAAGACCTCGTATCCTTCCTCAAAAGGAGAAAGACTACCTTTGCATGGAAACACGAAGACATGACAGGTATATCTAAAGATGTAATCACTCACAAACTTGGCATTGATAGGTCCTTCAAACCAATCCATCAAAGGAGAAGAAAATTTGCACCAGAAAGAAATGCCATTATCCAGGAAGAGGTAGAGAAATTGCTCCGGGCAGGTATGATTAGAGAGGTCAAGTATCCAAGATGGTTGGCCAATGTGGTTGTTGTTCAAAAGAAAAATGGAAAGTGGAGGGTATGTGTCGATTTCACAGATTTAAATAAGGCATGTCCCAAGGATCCTTTCCCATTACCCCACATTTACTCCATGGTGGATGCAACTGCGGGTCATGAACTGTTAACTTTTATGGATGCTTCATCTGGATTTCAACAAATCCACATGGAACCATCCGATCAAGAGGATACAACCTTCATGACTCCAACCGGTATATACTGCTATATTGCTATGCCGTTCGGACTAAGAAATGCAGGTGCAACTTATCAAAGGCTAGTGAATATGATGTTCAAGGATCAGATTGGACAAACTATGGAGGTTTACATAGACGATATGGTGGTAAAATCAATAAAGGCTGAGGATCACCTAAGAGACTTGGAGGAAGCATTCAATATCCTTGATAAATATAATATGAAGCTTAATCCTTCAAAATGTCACTTTGGTGTTAAAGCAGGTAAATTCTTAGGATATATGGTGACAAAGAGAGGCATTGAAGCCAGTCCAGAACAAATCAAAGCAATAGTGAATATCAAATCTCTGGCCAATGCTAAGGATGTCCAAAGGCTAACAGGCAGGATAGCAGCTTTGAACAAATTTATATCCAAATCCTCAGAGAAGTGCAAAGAATTCTATGATATCCTAAGGAAGAACAAGAAATTTGAGTGGACTGAGAAGCATGAAAATGCCTTAAGAGCTCTCAAAGATTACCTATCCTCAGCCCCGGCCTTGATGAAACTAGAAAAAGGCGATGTGCTATCCTAGTATCTTGCAGTATCCTCAAAAGCAGTAAGTGCGGTCCTTGTTAAGGATCATGAAGGTACACAACATCCTGTCTATTATGTAAGTAAAAGTTTACTTGATGCCGAATCCAGGTATTCACACCTTGAAAAGCTTATTCTTGCATTAATTATGGCATCTACTAAGTTGAGACATTATTTTGAAACTCATGTTATTGTTGTTAAAACTAATTTTCCAATTAAGAATGTCCTCAGGAAACCAGAGATGTCAGGAAGGATGGCTAAGTGGGCAGTGAAGCTTAGTGCCTATGATATAAGATATGAGCCTAGGACAGCCATCAAATCCCAAGCATTAGCTGACTTTGTGGCTGATTTCAGTAGTGATTTACAAAAAGAAGCTGAGTTAGAAGTCCAGCAGCAAGAGGAGACCAAGGATCCTTGGATACTCTATACTGATGGATCCTCAAATGTCAAAGGCACAGGGCTTGGAATACTACTAAAATCGCCACAGGGGGACACAATACCCCACTCTATAGCTTGTGAGTTCCAAACCACTAACAATGAGGCTGAATATGAAGCCTTAATTGCTGGTTTGCAAATTGCTAAGCATATGGGGATCAGGTATCTTGAGGTACATGTAGATTCATTGTTAATTACAAACCACTTTAATGGATCCTATGCTGTTAAAGGTGATAAGCTAACCAAATATTTAGAGATAGTCAAAGAATTGGCACCCTCTTTTGTTTCCTTTAGTTTGACACAGGTACCAAGGGAAGAAAATACAGAAGCTGATGCATTGGCTAACTTAGGATCATCTTTGAAGATCCCGGAGGATATCAAGATCCCTATTATCCATATCCTGACCCCGGCTATCGAGGATCATGTAGCTATGGAGATAGAAAAAAATTCTGCAATTATCCCTAGTGAGGATACTCAATCCCATTCAGGATCAGGATCATGGATCTCACCAATCATGAGATACTTACAACATAGAGAGATTCCTACAGGAGAAAACCCTAGGGCTTTCAAAATTAAGGTATCTCAATTCACAATTTTAAATAATATGTTGTATAAACGATCTCTTGCAGGACCATACCTAAGATGCATTGAGGATCCTGAGACCCAAGAAGTTTTAAAAGATTTCCATGAAGGAGATTGTGGAAACCACACTGGGGGCAGGGCATTATTCTCAAGGATCCTGAGGACAGGATACTACTGGCCAACCATGAAGAGAGATGCTGTGGAGTATGCTAAGAGATGTGATCCTTGTCAGAGACACAGCAATATCCTTCATCAACCAGCTGAATTTTTGCATCCTATATCCTCCTCTTGGCCATTTATGAGATGGGGTATAGATATAGTTGGTAAGCTCCCTAAGGCACCTGGTGGAAAAGTATTCATGCTTGCTATGACTGATTACTTCTCCAAGTGGATAGAGGCTGAAGCTTTTGCCCAAGTCAGAGAAAAGGAAGTTATATCCTTCATTAAAAGAAATATTATAACTAGATTCGGTATTCCTTCTGAAATTATATGTGATAATGGTTCCCAATTCATTGGGGGCAGAACCACTAACTTTTGTGACAGCTGGGGGATTAAGATGATAACATCAACACCAGTCCACCCACAAGCTAATGGTCAAGCAGAATCATCCAACAAGATCATCATCAACAATTTGAAGAAGAAGCTTGGATCCAAGAAAGGGAAATGGGCAGAAGAACTACCTTATGTGCTTTGGGCTGATAGGACAACCCCTAAGAATGCTACTGGTCAAACGCCATTCTCTTTGGTATTTGGGGCAGAATCAGTGATCCCAACAGAAATAGTGGTTCCAACTGCTAGAACAAGTACCCGTGATCCTGAGGAAAATGATGAGAACTTAGCTCAAGACCTGGATACTATTGAAGAAATCAGGGATCTGGCTAGGATAAGGATGGCCAGTTATCAACAAAGAATGGCTGGTGCTTACAACAAAAATGTCAGGATCAGGAAGTTTCAAGTTGGAGATATGGTATTAAGGAAAGCATTTCAGAATACCACCAATCCTGCTGATGGAAAATTGGCTCCAAAATGGGAAGGCCCTTATTTGATTGAAGCTGAAGCAGGAAAGGGGGCATATAGATTGCTAACCATGGAAGGTGATTTGCTACCAAGAGCTTGGAATGCTGTCCACTTGAAGAAATATTTCATGTGAGCAGGATCCTCATGGCACAGATGATCCTTACGTTAGGGGTATCCTTGAAGGATCCTTAAAGTATCGGTGATCCTTACTTTGGTAATATCCTAATCTTGATCTATTTCATTTCCTTATTTTCTCATATAAGGATAAGGATCATGTGTCCTTTATCCATCTCTCACGTGGTTTTTAGTTTTGAAAGTTCAGGTATCCTTAGCAAAATGTTGGTTATCTGCAGAAGCAATTCGTTCCTTGGGTTTAACCCAGTTATTTGGGCTTGACCCCAGTTCCGCCTGTAGCGCATGATGATCCTGGTATAGTTCAAGGCAGTGGGACCAGTACTCGCTTTAGGGGCTGATAATTCCATTATACTGGCTATACCTAGGATCCTACGTATAATGGTAGACGTACCATACATCCGTTCCTAAGGTTTCTAACGTTTTCACGTTAGCTAAGGTTTTGACATTTTCATGTCACTAAGTTTGGATAGTCGCCAGTTAGGGCCATACTCCAGTTTACATACGATCCTTGGGCTCGTCCCCAGTTATCCTTGGGCTTGTCCCCAGTTGTCCTTGGGCTTGTCCCCAGTTGCTAACTCTTATCTTATATTGGCTTAGTCCCAAGTTATGCTCTATTTCAGGTCCTTGAAAATAAGCAACTAGGGATCCTTGATCCTTACTTCTCTCTAAGGTTTATCTTATAGTTATCCTGATTATGGTTAGGATCCTAACTTGGATCCTCAGGTATGATCCTTAACTATTTTTAATTCTATTCATTGTTTATTTAAATAACCCTTAAGATTTGACAACTAAACTTGTGATCCTTAAAATATATTACTTTTTGGGATTCTTTGACTATAGGATATTTGATAATGGATCATATCCTAAATATTTTCAATCTGACTTATTCAAAATTGCTTATTCAATAAGTGTACGTCAAAACAATTGAGAATTAAAGAGACAAAAAGGATAACAATACAAGATAAGCAACAAAAGATTAAGGTTTTATTTATTAACAAAAGATTAACCCTTAAAAGGTTGTCAAAATTACCTACCCCGAGCATCTACCAGCATTACATGGCCCGTCCGCTGGGGTAGGTAAAGGGTGTCCATGATAATAGGTTCAAAGTAGTGCAGGAATATAAAGGCGGCATGATCACAATGGCTTCATCCCCCAAACAGAGGATCCCTCCACCATTTGCAATCCTACCTATTGTCCAAAGGATCATACATGATCCTTAATCCTAAAAACTATTGTTCAGTACAAACCATCAAATTGTTCAACAAAACAACCATCAAACTAAAAAATATTGGGCTCCGGCTATGTCTAGAAATTTCCATCATCGCCCAATCATGCAGCCTAAACCTTCTCTGCATCACCACCTCCGGCTCCACTTGCTTCACCACCTTCACCCTTGCCTCCAGCCTCGATCGTCAGGATCTCTTCAGCCTCCTCTTCATCATCCAGTTCAGCCAGCCTTGCCTTTCAGCCTTCCACATCCCAGGTTCTCTTGTCAAAGGCAGGATCCTGAGCTTCCAAGGCCATTTGCAGCTTGGTCTTGTACATTGCTATGGCGGCAGAGACTTTGGCGTCTTCGGTGATCTCATGCTTCTCGTAGTCAACATTAACCAGCACCTTGGCTGTCTCTTGTTTGGCATCCTGGAGTTCCTTCTGAAGATCAGCAATTTTGAGGTCCTTTAGCAATGCAACCTGCTGGAGGTCGGCAATCTTCCTATCCTGATCCTCAACGTGGCCAACATAGTCCTCAATCTCAGCGAATTTCTGAAAAGGGGATAAAAGGTAAGGTCAGGACCAAGTGATCCTCAAATCAGCAGGATATACGAGCAGAGATAGTGATCCTTACATTATTGAAGTACTCGAGGAATTGGTGGCGGATCAGAGGCAGACCCTGCAGATCCTCAGCCTCGGAGGCCTTTCTCTTCTTGACTCCCTTTCCTTTGAGGGGTGCCTTGGGGACTGAAGCTGTCGGGCTGGTAGGAGCCTTTCTTTTGGAGGATCTGACGGTGGTGAGATCGGTGACACTGAACTTTGAAGCAGACTTGGTGGATTTTCCAGCACCTACACAACCAAAACAAGATAAGTATCTTTACTTCACTTATATTTCACTATTTATTTAAATTTTGAAACAAAGATACTTACTTGACATCGTGACAGAGCCTGAGGATACCTCCTGAGAATCCTGGGTGGTTGTCTTGAAAGTTCTTGTTTCAGGATCAAGTCTCTTGAAAGCGGCGAGTCTCTCTTTGGCAGCAGGAGACAGTCTGAGGTGTGAAACGGTGATAGCTGCATAACAAGAAAGCAAAAGTATATAAGTGATCCTTATATCAAAAGAAAGTTCTCTGGTGATCCTTCTCAGAATCCTCCATCCTACCATGGGTAGCCCATTTCCTGGGTAGATCCTTCCCGTCAGAGATAGAATGTCTCTTGACGAAAAAGAAACGCCGCTTCCATTTAGCATCATTCTTGGTAGCTTTGAAGATCGGGTGTTCCTCACCAGGTTTACGTTTGAACAAATAACGATGAGAACCAAAGGTAGTAAGATCATACAGCTCTCCCAGCTCTGACATTCCTAGGTCTATCCCTTCCTGCTCGATGATCCTTTCAAGGGTATACAAAACCCTCCATATCATCGGCATAGCTTGGATATAAGAGATGCCGGTTAGGGAAAAGAAAGATTGGGTGAAGGCTGGAAAAGGATATGTATAGCCTATGGTGAACGGAGTGACAGGAAAAGCAACCCAGTTGTCGGAAATATGATCACTCAGGGCATTGGGATCAAAAGATTTAAACACGGTGTTCGCCGGGAAACAGTGGCGGATCCTATCAATCTGTGGATCGGTGAAACAGCAGCGTTCTTTTATGGAATCTTCGATGATCCCCTGGCTCTTCAGCGGGCTGTTTTTCAGGTGATCCTTAACTGGGGAGTTCCGGAGTAACATTTTTGACAGAATGATGGAAAGAGACGGAAAACAGAGCAAAAGAAAGAAGAAGATGAAGAGAGAATACCTGTTTATCTTCGGATGCAGTTATAAAGGGAGTATCTCTGAAATTTAAATGCAAACGATCCTATCTATATCTCCTATTTATAATCATGATTGTGCAGGGTTGTCACTTCTGTGACGTCATAGTTGCAACGGATAGTTCTACATCAACGGCTATATTTACGATAGTTAGTTGTGGATAAGATCAAGAAAATATAATTCGTTCATTTTACATATTACTCCTTATATTTTGGGGGCAATTGTTAGGGGAGGATTTTCTAACAATAAGTGATCCTTACTTGTTATCCTAATTAATGATTCTTACTTCTGTGACAGATAGTGATCCTCAGAAGAGCTTCAGGATCAGGATCATGGATCACCTTAAGGATCCTCATACTAACGATTGTTTGTTTGTGTTTCGTATTATTTTGTAGGAGTAACAAGCTTGACTTGGTCTTGGCAACGTTACTATGGAATATTCCACGGGTATTTCGCACACGTTTGACTGGAAATGGACGTTGTGGAGAACGTGGGAGCATGGCACAAAAGTCGGATAGTTTGTTAGCATAGTTAACTTCTATTTTTAAAGGGGTGACGAGCTAGTAATTAGAACACTTAGCCATTTTCAGCAACACACACTCTCGTACAATTGCACTCTTCAAGCTTTCGGCAAACACTTAACAGTTTTCGCTCACTTTTACACATTTCACCATAGTGATCCTTGTACCTAGCTCGTTGCTATCCGAAGTTGTAAACATTTACTGATTTATTTGAGCTTGGTGATCGGTAGTTTCCATCACCCGGGGTTTTTTGTGCCGGAGATCAACTCTTGATCAAGGGCTTTTTCCCCGTATAAACCTTGTGTCACTTGTTATTTATTTTTCATAGTGATCCTTATTGCTACAAAGTAATTCAAGCATCATACCCCGTAACAGAGAGTTTGGTTGCATTATCCTCATCAGATTTTTTGACCAAAACATTTACTATAGCTTTTATTTGTTCTGGACTGGCTTCAATGCCTCTCTTTGTCACCATATATCCTAAGAATTTACCTGCTTTAACACCAAAGTGACATTTTGAAGGATTAAGCTTCATATTATATTTGTCAAGGATATTGAACGCTTCCTCCAAGTCTCTTAGGTGATCCTCAGCCTTTATTGATTTTACCTCCATATCGTCTATGTAAACCTCCATAGTTTGTCCAATCTGATCCTTGAACATCATATTCACTAGCCTTTGATAAGTTGCACCTGCATTTCTTAGTCCGAATGGCATAGCAATATAGCAGTATATACCAGTTGGAGTCATGAAGGCTGTATCCTCTTGATCGGATGGTTCCATCTGAATTTGTTGAAATCCAGACGAAGCATCCATAAAAGTTAACAGTTCATGACCCGCAGTGGCATCCACCATGGAGTCAATGTGGGGTAATGGGAAAGGATCCTTGGGACATGCCTTATTTAAATCGGTAAAATCGACACATACCCTCCACTTTCCGTTTTTCTTTTGAACAACAACCACATTGGCCAACCATCTTGGATACTTGACCTCTCTAATCATACCTGCTCGGAGTAATTTCTCTACCTCCTCCTGGATAATGGCATTTCTTTCTGGTGCAAATTTCCTTCTCCTTTGATGGATTGGTTTGAAGGACCTATCAATGCCAAGTTTGTGAGTGATTACATCTTTAGATATACCTGTCATGTCTTCGTGTTTCCATGCAAAGGTAGTCTTTCTCCTTTTGAGGAAGGATATGAGGTCTTCCTTCATTTCGCCAAGGATCCCTGATCCTATATAAACTATAGATTCAGGATCATCAGGATCCATAAGGATTTCTACTATATCCTGTTTTCTTGCCTCCAAGACATCCCTTGGAGGACACTTTGATTGCTATTGCTCCCTAGACTTTGATGCTGGTTTCATTGATAAGGTGTAGCAGTTCTTAGTCTCTTGCTGATCACTATCAATCTTCACTATTCCCCAAGGACTAGGAAGCTTCACACATTGATGATAAGTGGATGGGACTGCCTTCATGTCATGTATCCAAGGCCTGCCAAGGATAACATTACAACAAGATAAACAGTCAATAACACAAAACTTTTGGTAAGAATGTAGGCCTTCGATATAGATTGGGAGTTTAATGTCCCCCAGAGTATTCTTAGTCTCGCCACTGAATCCCACGAGCACAGAGGATCTTGGTATGATGTCGGATTCAGGGATATTCATCTTCTTGAGAACATCAAGCTGGATAATGTTCACAGAGCTTCCTCCATCTATAAGGATCCTACGAACAAAATGGTTAGAAACAAAAAGAGTGATAACCAAACCATCATGATGAGGATCCTGGATGTCAACACGATCATCCTCATCAAAAGTTATAACTTTTCCTTCGGAGACACTGGATGTTCGAATGGGTCTTTCTCCATTATCCATCTTGGTTTCCTTCGCATGTCTTTTGGCTGCAGAGAAGGATGTTCCACAAATGTCTGATCCTCCAGAAATAAAGTTTATAATTTGTGCATCTGCTGGAGGGGCTGGAGCTTTCTCTGGGATCCTTTCAGGATCCTGAGTCCTTGACTTTTTTCTCCCCAATAATTCTTTCAAGTGCCCCTTGCTCAACAAGTATCCAATTTCTTTTCTCAATGCGATGCATTCTTCTGTGAGATGCCCAAAATCTTCATGGTATGCACACCACTTGGACTTATCTTTAGTTGCAGCTGGTCTATCATTTTTTCTGGGCCATCTAGCTTTATCACCTAAATTCTGCATCGCAAGGATTAGTTCATTGTTATCAACAGAAAAACAATATTCAGAGATTGGAGGATAATCCTCATCACCCTCTTCTTGTTCAACAGCATGCACATTCTGGTTATCAGATTTATTATAGGATCTGAACTTGTTGTTCTTGAATGAGGATCCTTGCTTCTCTTGCTTTGAGGATCCTGCTAACCTCTCCTGGATCCTTTTGTCATCCTCTAGCCGGAAGAACCTAAGGGCCCGGGTTCTTACCTCATCTAGATTCCTGCATGGTGTCATAACAAGATCATCATAGAATAACGAATCCCTAAGCAGTCCCATTTTAAAGGCTTCAACAGCCGTAGCTATGTCCAGGTTAGGAATATCTAAGGATTCTTTACTAAATTTAGTGATATAATCCCTTAATGATTCATTATGACCCTGGGTTATCCTATACAGATCACTAGTCAAACGCTCAAATTTCCTACTACAAGAAAACTGGTTATTAAATAGGTTAACTAGATTAGCGAATGAGGTAATAGAGTAAGGAGGAAGACTTAGCAGCCATTTAAGAGCCGATCCAGTAAGAGTGGATCCAAATCTCTTGCACAGACACGCTTCCTTTAACCTTTCTGGGATGGGATTGATCTCCATCCTTTCCCTGTATTGAGCTATGTGTTCCTCAGGATCCGTTGAACCATCATACAACTTCATGGTAGGCACATGGAACCTCTTGGGTATCTCAGCATCACAGATTGGTGGTGCAAAACGAGATATCTTGTGGCTCCCATCTGCAATCTCTGGGATAGGCTTGACCACTCCTGGGACACTTGATATCATGTCCTTTAACTTTTGCAATTCTCTGGCCATGGCATGATTGATACCTGTATCCTGCATAAGGCCATGGTTAGTAGTATAAGAATTATTAAAAGTGTTACCTCCCATTGGATTCAAATTAGGAAGAGTGGATGTTAATCCATATTGTTGGGGCTCTGGAATGACTGATGGACCAGTAGAAGCAATGGTTTGCATTGGAATGAAATCTCCCTGATGGATGTCGAAACTTCCTTATTGCAAACTCCTTAAGGATCCCGGAATCTGGAAGGATCCTTGAAACTGTGAGTATCCTTGGACCTGGGAGGATCCTGGAACATAGGAGGATCCTTGAACTTGGGAGGATCCTGGAACATAGGAGGATCCTTGAACCTGGGAGGATCCTTGAACATAGGAGGATCCTTGAACCTGGGAGGATCCTTGAACATAGGAGGATCCTTGACTCTGGGAGGATCCTTGAATCTGGGAGGATCCTTGAAATGGCCAGTACCCTTGAATCTGCTGTGCTCCCGAGTATCCTCCTGAGCTCGCAAAGGATCCTATATGCTGAGGATGGGATCCTGATGGTTGAAAGTGTAACCCTGAAGCCTGAGTCATTGCTGATGACCCGTAATGCACTCCTTTTGGTCCTCCAACATATTGAACGTCTGGAACCACTGAAGGCTGAGAGGTTATAACCGGAGTATCAAAATTCAAAGATCTGGGCATTAGTGGGGAATGATCCTCTGCCGATCTCTTCTGTTTCTTGATGTCTCCAATTTCTCTAAGGATCCTTTCATTGGTCTTGTCCTGCTGCTGGATATGCTCCTTCATCTGCAAAATCAGAGTAAACAAGTCACTAGTAGTAGGAGTATAAGAAGCAGAAGAAGTTGGAGGTTTTGAGAAAATGGGAGTTGGTTTCTTCTCGGCATTTTTCTGAGGTCCAGAAGGTGGTGGAGGCAAAGGTGGAATGCCCTGGGATGAATTGACTGCAGACATCACACTGGAGGTATTCTTTGATGATGAAGCCATCTGCTCGTATGCAATGAACCGAAATGATCACAAAGATGAGAATTTCTTAGAAATGAAGCACCAATTGCCCCACGGTGGGCGCCAAACAGTTTTGGTCAAAAAATCTGATGAGGATAATGCAACCAAACTCTCTGTTACGGGGTATGATGCTTGAATTGGTTTATAGTAATAAGGATCACTATGAAAAATAAATAACATGTGACACAAGGTTTATACGGGGAAAAAGCCCTTGATCAAGAGTTGATCTCCGGCACAAAAAACCCCGGGTGATGGAAACTACCGATCACCAACTCAAATTAAACAAATAATGTGTTACAACTTCGGATGATAGCGAGCTAAATACAAGGATCACTACAGTGTGATGTGTAAAAAGTGTACGAAATTGCTAAGTGAATGAATGAGAGCTGGTGTGAGCGATTGTGAGAGTGTGTGTAGCAAAAAATAGCAAAAAGTGTTGTCTAATTAGCTCGCTACCCCATTTAAATCTAGTAAAAATCTAAATAACAAACTATCCGCAAATGGTGCAAGTCCTCCACGACTCCACAACGTCCATTTCTGACCAAGCACGTGCGGAATAGACTTAGTATATTCTCCAGAAATATCGCCAAGACCAAGTCCCAATTGATATTCCTGCAAAACAGTTACGAATTCAAAGTGAACAATCATTAGTATAAGGATCCTTAGGATGATCCATGATCCTGATCCTTAAGCACTTCTGAGGATCACTAACTGACACAGAAGTAAGGATCACCAAACAGGATAATATTTGAGGATCACGGGTCATTTAGAAATCCACCCCTAACAACAGGATAAGCCAAAAAGTTAAAGTTATTTTATTCACAAAAGTTTAAACCATTTAAGGTTGTCAAAATTGTCAACCCACATTTCTACCAGCAAAACGTGGCCCGTCCACATGGGTTGGCAAAGGGTGTCCGTTGTTCATTGGTCTAGAAAGTGCAGGAATCAAAAGACGGCAGGATCACAATGGCTTCATCCCCCAAACAGAGGATCCCTCCACCATTTGTAATCCTACCTATTGTTCGAAGGATCCATGATCCTTAGCCCTAATTACTATTGTTTGAGTACAACCCATCATTGTTCAACAAAAAACACCATAACCAAAACAAACTAGCAAACTTAAAAAATGGGCTCCGGCTACGTCTAGAAATGTCCTTCATCGCCCATTCATGCAGCCTACACCTTCGCTGCATCATCATCCCCTCCAGCTCCAGTATCCTTCACCTGCTCCTTGCCACTGCCACCAGCTTCGATTGCTAGAACCTCGTCAGCCTCATCTTCATCATCCTCCAACTCAGCCAGCCTAGCCTTCCAGCCCTCCGTGTCCCAGCTGCTCCTATCAAAGGCAGGATCCTGAGCTTCTTGAGCCATCTGTAGCTTGGTCTTGTACATGGCAATGGCAGCGGAGACTTTAGCATCCTGTGTGATCTCGTGCTTCTCATAATCAGCATTGATCTGAGTCGCAACTATCTGAGCTTTGGCATCATTGAGATCCTTTTCAAGGGAAGCAATCTTGTGATCCTTGAGCACCGCCACCTTTTAGAGATCAGAGTATTTCTCCTCAAGCACCTCAACATTCCCAACATAGTCTTCGATCTCAGCAAATTTCTACAAAGAAGACAATGCAAAGATTAGAGTCAGGTGATCCTCAAGTGGATAGGATAACTAAACTGAGTCAGTGATCCTTACATCATTAAAGTACTCGAGGAATTGATGGCGGATCAGAGGCAAGCCTTGAAGGTTGTCAGCTTCAGAGGTTTTCCTTTTCTTTCCACCTCTTCCCTTTGAAGTGGTAGCCTTGGGGATTACAATGGAAGGGCTAGCAGCAGACTTTTTCTTGGAGGATCGGACATTGTCAAGATCAGTGACACTGAACTTGGAGGCAGATTTTGAGGATTTACCGGCGCCTACACATTCAAAACAGATAAGTATCCTTATTCTATTTCTATTTAACTATTTATTTAAACATTTAACTATACAAAAAACAGGATACTTACTTGACATAGTGACAGAGCCTGAGGATACTTCTTGAGAATCCTGGGTGTTTGTTTTGAATGACCTTGTTGCAGGATCAAGTCTTCTGAAAGCAGCGAGCCTTTCCTTGGTGGCAGGTGATGGTATAAGGTGCGAAACAGAGATAGCTGTATAACAGAAACAAAAGGGTGTTAGTGATCTTTATACAAAAACAAGGTTATCTGGTGATCCTTCTCAGGATCCTCTATCCTACCATGGGTGGCCCACTTCCTTGGCAGATCCTTTCCATCAGAGAGAGAATCCCTTCTGACAAAAAAGAATCGCCGTTTCCAGTTTGTATCATTCTTAGTGGCTTTGAAGATGGGATGTTCTTCACCAGGTTTACGCTTGAATAGATATCGGTGGGATCCAAATGTGATGAGATCATACATCTCTGCCAATTCCGACATTCCTAGAGCAATTCCTTCCTGCTCAATGATCCTCTCAAGGGTATATAAAACCCTCCAGATCATTGGCATAGCTTGAATGTAGGAGATGCCGGTGAGGGAGAAGAAAGACTGGGTGAATTCAGGGAAAGGATACGTGTATCCTATTGTGAACGGTGTGACCGGGAAAGCTACCCAAGTTTCAGAAACGTAATCACTTAGAACGGTGGGGTCAAATGGCTTGAAATGGGTGTTTGCCGGAAAGCAACGACGGATTCTGTCTATTTGTGGATCAGTAAAGCAGCACCTTTCATTCGCTGAATCTTTGATGATCCCCTGGCTCTTAAAAGGACTGTCCTTCTTGTGATCCTTAGCAGGAGAGGATCTTAACATCATCTTGATTATGAAGAAGGTGAAGAAAGAAGGAGCATAGAAAGAAAACGTAAAGGGAGAAAAGGAAAAAGAGATACCTGCTTGATCGTCGGATGAGAATTTAAAGGGAGTTTCTCTTGAATTTAAATGCGAATTGATCCCTATCTCTAACTCCTATTTATAATGATGATTTTGCAGGATAGTCACTTCAGTGACGTCATGTTCGTAACGGCTAGTCCGATTACAACAGCTAGTTACCCGTTGGTTGATTGCGGATAAGAACAAAATACAACTCGTTTATTTACATAATTACTCCTTATATTTTGGGGGCAATTGTTAGGGGTGGATTTCTAAATGATCAGTGATCCTCAATCGCTGTTGGGTTTGGTGATCCTTACTTCTGTTTGACTTAGTGATCCTCATAAGTGTTTCAGGATCAGGATCATGGATCATCTGAATGATTCTTATACTAACGATTGTCTACTTTGAATATGGTATTGTTTTGCAGGAGTACCAGCTTGGACTTGGTCTTGGCGACATTCCTGGAGAATATTCCATGTTTATTCCGCACGTGCATAGCTAAAAGTGGACGTTATGGAGTCGTGGAGGACTTGCACCATTTGCGGAATGTTAGTTAGTGTAGATATTTTCCATTTTTAAAGGGGTAGCAAGCTAATTAGAAAACACTTGGCTATTTTTGGCTACACACACACTCGTACAACTGCTCTCACCTGTTCTCGTTAACTCACTTGGCGATTACACACTTTCATACACAATACACTATAGTGATCCTTGTACTTAGCTCGCTATCATCCGAAGTTGTAACACATTTCTTGTTTAATTTGAGTTGGTGATCGGTAGTTTCCATCACCCGAGGTTTTTTATGCCGGAGATCATTCATTGATCAAGGGCTTTTTCCTCGTATAAATCTTTGTGTCACTTGTTCATTTCATTTCTGAGTGATCTTTATTGTTGTTCATCAATTCAAGCATCATACCTCACAACAGAAAGTTTGGTTGCATTGTCATTGCTTGATTTTTGACAAAAACAACACTGTTATAATATACAGTATTAAGAGCGATTACAATGTTTATATATCAACCAATTACCCCAAATCGATATTTGTCACTCGACAGGATCTGTGACTATGGTCATATCACACATTAGCTAACCCGTTGTCCAATGGTGAAGCTTATCAAGTAGTGTATACAAAACCCCACGTACCGGCAGTAATTGTAGATTACAAAGACTTAATCACTGTAATTATAACTTTGAAAACAAGTAGGGTTTTAAAAGCAATTTGGTAAAAAGAGAATGACTCACATTGCAAGTTTTAAACGGTCACAGGTCGCCTATTGGTTATGCTGGTAAACCTAGTAAAATATACAATGCAAACGAAACTAGGTTAGTAACTTAATTCAACATATTGGGTGAAAATATAAACATAACTTTTTGAGAAAACAAAAATAACCATGGATGGATATTATGTATTACTAACAATTGCCAATGGGTTATCAGAGGCATTCATTGAATATAACCTTTTGTAATTATTGTTACTTAATAATTGTCATGTTATTTGGTTATTTCTCTCAATCTAATCAAATCTAAAATAATAATTTCATAAAAAATGTTCATTTTCTACAAATCTTCGATATCTCATTCCTTAACCTAAGTTTGTGTATAGGGAACGCAGAGAACACTTTTGAAGATAAGATGGTTTGGTTGCTAGTTGTGATACTTTTCAAAGATAGTGCATAAATTGAATGGGTCCCTCAAAGATCATGTTGTTTTGGTAATAATAAGTAAAGGAATATGACATCCACTTAGACTAAAAGGTGTGGGGTTATGGTTGAGACAAGATTTGGCATGTAAGAACATGAATGAAAGACTATACCACTTTCTTCCCTATTTCACCATGGTTTGCATGGATTAAATCATGGCAATCATGGTCTTCTTTTCCATTTTTCAAGTAATCATTTCATTTTTCTTAAGACAAGGATAAATTAAAATAAATAAGGGGATAGTGGTTTGGGTTATGACCACACCCTTAAGGTAGTGGTTTTGGATTGTGGATTAGAAATGGGTGATATGACACTGACACAGAGGGCCAAATCATTTTTTTTTCTTTAGACAAAGATAAATTAAAATAAATAAGGGGATAGTAATTTAGGTCATGACCACACCCTTAAGGTAGTGGTTTTGAATTTTGGAATAGAGATGGGTGATATGACACTGACACGGAGGGTCAAATCATTTCTTTTTTCCTTAGACAAAGATAAATTAAAATAAATAAGGGGATAGTAATTTGGGTCATGATCATACCCTTAAGGTAGTGGTTTTGAATTGTAGATTAGAGGTGTGTAATATGACACTGATGTGGAGAGTCATGATGATTATAAGAGTAATGACTACACCCTATAGGATTCCAAAAACATCACAAATGTGGCTCCAATTATGACATCCACTTAGGATTCCAAAAACATCACAAACTGGCTTCAATTATTTTAGTTGTGTTGTTCACTTGTTCCCTGAGGAGACTTTGTTGACCATTTTAAAACATTTCATATCACAAAAGTTGTAAACACGTAGTAAATGAAATATCTTGTCCTATTTAGGCTGAGTTTAATTTTTTTTAAGGGTGAAAGATTCTATCACTACTTAACTTTAGTATCTACTGAATTGAGTCTTATCTTTGGTATATATGCACAAATATATTCAAGACAACTTTCGCAAAATTACTTGCATACAAGAGTACTTTACATCAGGGTTGTTTCAACCTCTTTGGAGGCCCAAGATGAAATGAAATTTTGAGACCCCTTTTCCTTGTTTGATTGTTATAAAGTTTGGAGTCAAACAAAAATCTAACACAACTATAACATAGAATGGTTTGCTTGTATAAGAAATCAAACAGATCTAAAACAATTAAAGTAGTTTGTTATTAATTTTCTTTTAAGTGGGAGCCCTATATTTTTAGATAGAACCATTCAAACTCAGAAATCAAACAAATCCAATACGTATATCCTTGCGCGCCAAACCCATCAAAACTACGTAGTTTTGATTAAAATCATTAAAAAAATAAAATAAACCTTTTATTTCTCAAATCCCTAAATAACTGAAACAAAAAAGAACACGTACGTGGTCTTATCCCAAAATCGCCAATACCTCCCCCATTAATCGATCAACTCCTTCTCGTCATACGATCTCCACTCTCAATTAATCGATCAGGTATTTGCTAATCAATCATGTATTCAATTAATTAGTCTCCATGTTTTTTATTTAAAAGTTCCTTAGAATGGATTTAGTATTGGTGATGATTTGCTAATCGATTATGTATTCAGTTAATAAATCTCCATGTTTTGACTAAAATTACCAAATATCATGATCCGACATGTTTTTAAGAATGCTTTTTCTCCCACGCCGTTCATCAATTTATCGGTTTCGACATGTTTGTACTTTTGTTGATGCAGAACATTCAGAAGCTAAGCTAATGGATTCAAGAGTTCAACCAGAGAAGGAAGCTTTAGAATCGAATTTGATTGATGATATTGATGCAAATGGGTATTTAGCCGTACATAGCGATTCCGATGTTGAAGTAGAGAATATAGAAGACTTCGGCATGGATTTTGAGTTTGAAGTAACTCGGTGCAAATTTCACTGAAACTGGATTCCACATTTCGATTATAGTCGCTTCTTCTGGCTGCAAAAGTTAACACACCAATTGAACCCAACCAGTTCCACATAGATTCAGAATGTTCATATAATTACCCTGTATACATACCTTTTCACCAAAAGTGTCTTGTGTGCACACAATATATGCAGTGCCAGTGTCCCCTTTGGTTGAGAACTCTAACCCTTCTTTTGTAAAAGATATCACAACTACAACAAGGAATTTGATTAACAGTTAGCATTTTGGATTCAATATTGACAAGTAATGTGGGTGAAAATCATGAATCGAATACCAGTGTCTTCAACTTCAAATCCCCATGCCTTATTTAATTGATCTTCATTCAGATTCTACCTTCATTGGCTATCCACCAAAAAGAATTTGGAGCCCTAGAAAAAACTGGGTGTGAGATCAAGATGTTGTGGAATTGGGTTTAGGGTTATAAACACGATGGTGATAATGTTTGGCTAATAAAAGGTTTATTTTATTTTTTAAGGATTTTAATCAAAACCACGTAGTTTTGATGGGTTTGGCACATAAGGTTATACGTGTAACAACACCGTATTCACTTTCCCCATCTAATAATATTGATTTGTCAGTAAACAGTTTGAATGGTTCTATACCAGAATCATTATTCACCAATTTGCTCAATCTTGAATACCTTAATCTCACACATTTTGAATGGTTCTATACCAGAATCATTATTCACCAAACACCATTTCCCCATTCTGCCCCAAAACCCTCGCTCCCTTTCTGGCGTCGGTTCCTCCATTCTTCCGCCTTCAACCACCCACAGCCACAACCACCATCACTAGCCTCCGCCACACCTTTCTTCACCACCGTAACCCCGTACCACCACTGCACTTGGCAACCAGAACCCTCCACTATGAACCTCCAACTCGATGAACATCTTTCTGAATCGAATCGTCCACCTCAATTGGCGTTTTTTGTAAGTCCTTTGTCTTGAGATTTTGCACACGATTTTTTGGAGATGGGTACCTACCTTTTCCGTTGATATGGTTTTTCAGTTCTTGAAGTTTTTTTGTCCAGCGTTCAGGTGTTGTGGTTCGATTGGCTTGTTGTTAATAATCAAGAAAATAGGAAGAGGCCAGAATAGAAAATAGGGAAGATATTAAAATAAGAGTTTTTCTGCATGTTTATTAAAACTAAAGGCAGTGTCTTTTATAGGAAAACAAACAAGAATAATTCCAAAACTACTTCCTAACTAATGGGAAATAAACGTTACGAGGAAATATGGGCATCCCCATTATTTCCATTATTTTAGCACATCATAAACAGAAAGCAATTCAAATAAATAACTTTGAAAATAGAACGTTGAGATCTGCAGAGTGCAGACTTCACGGTTTGTTCATGGGCTTCATGGGCTCCTCCTTATGCATGGGCTGCATGGGTCTAGGCACATAACAATCCACCCCCCTTAAACGAGCCTTGTCCGCAAGGCGAAACACCGGGTAAGGCTTTTTTGGCTGCATTTCCGCCTAAGGCTTTTTTGGCTGCATTTCCGCCTAAGGCTTTTTTGGCTGCATTTCCGCGACCTGATTAGGTTTCGATTTATCCAAGCCGGAGTGTTTCAATCCCTGTAGCTTGTGTGACGAACCGGATATGCAGAACCCAATAGTAAGGTCATTAAAGTCAATCTCAACCGGGCCTAAGGTCTTCAACCACTGGATCCCTAGGACGATCGTGTTGGTATCATCATCATCGGAAACCCAGGACCAGTCGGAACGGATCGAGTTGTGACCGCATACACAATCATTCTCAAACAAACAACAACCATTGCAATACTTCATGATGAATTGAAATAACCGAAACTTTCTGAATGATAGTAAACTAACCGAACAGAACTTGAAACAAACTTGAATAATAATAACTTTGTAATACAGAACTGATGATTGTTGAAACAAGGATTTGCAGCCGAATATATATATGCAGCGAAAGGGTACGTCCTTGAACAGTCACACCGTTTGATGAAGAGATATGTCGTTTCCATCATAACCGCTCATGCAGTTATGCAGATGTACCGGTTCGCTCACTTCGGCCCAACCCACTTGTTTTCTAACATAACATAACCTAACTGGACTTAACATTCTGTTCGACCCACTAGACACGGCCTCCGGCCCAAATACATAAACATAAACAATACACAGTTTTGACCCATTACTAACTAAAACAAATAAATAAACGATACCGGCCCGAAACCGATTTTCGGATGGACTTGATTATCTTTTGGTCTTCATTCACCCCCCTAATCAAGAACATCCGAGTCTCCAGCCTTGATTACTCCTTGCGATTGTTGGTGACCTCTATTTTGACCACCACTTCATCGTCACTTGATTCTTCGATCCAACCGCCGTTGTTGCTTGAATTTCCAGCCATGACGTTTGCCTTTTTCCCACGCTCTTTCTTCATGTAGTCGAAATACCACTCGACTAGTTCCAAGTAATAAATGTAGGCAACTTTCACTTCATATGCATCATCCGGTTCATAACCGTATTTGGCCGCAATCACATCCCACATATTCTTTTCCATTACTTCCTTGAACCCTCCGTTGTGCTTTACAATGCGATGTAGTAATATGAGACTAAGATCCCGGCCATCAATTAATTCGGGTGGCATTGCCTTTTCACATACGATTCCAAGAAAATCCGTAATAAACCAAATCAAGATTTCTTCAAATGGTGCATCGAAAAACCTTTGATGATTCTTTAATTCTTCGTGCAAAGTTATGAGATCTCCCGGTTCTACACAACTTTCCATGATCATGTTCCTTTCGATAACGTCTTCCTCGAGTTGTGAGAGAATTATCGCTCGTTCCCGGAGCGTTTCTTTTGACTCACGCGGATTATCCTTTTCACCTTCAATGTAAATTAAAAGCGCCTTCTTTGCCTTCTTGGAATACACAATTTCTTTCTTTCTAGCCCTCGAACTTTCACCGTACACCTTTTTCTTGTTCCTTTCCTTTTCGAATTCCCTTTCATAGTAATCTTCCAAACATTCCTTAAATTCCTTCTTTTCTTTCTTGTAACCGTTATCAACACCAAGATTATCATAAAACGTGTTGAGATAATCTTGTTCTAAGTCAACCTCCGACTTATCTTCATAAATATCGAATCCTTTCGATCGACTTCCAAACATCTTCTTTAGTAAACATGTATCCCCCATTGTAACCGTTTCTATCCCTTGAAACAAAAGTTGTTCTAGACTTAACACGTTCTTGTCTAGACTAGGAGCGTAACTTACACATGGGATCGTTTTGTCTTTTCCGTCCACCGGGACTCTAACTTCTCCAATACCATGCACAAACGAGAAATCCTTCCTATTCTCGTTTGTCACTAACCCAAAGTGTCTCTTGAAACATTTAAACACATTCCGGTTTCCCGTCATGTGTGTTTTGAATGTAGGATCAACAACCCATATCGAATCCCATTTACCGCCACATGTATCCTTAACCACATAATCACTTTCAATTGGTAACGGCGATAAATTAATATACTTACTTGGGCAAATCGAGGCGATATGACCAAATTGCTTGCACTTGAAGCAACGAATTCCTGGTTTTCTTGGCCTTCCCACCGGTGCACTTGCCTTCTTTCCGGATTTCTTCACAAAACCCTTCGGACCCATTTTCTTTGGAAACTTCTTTAACGGCGACTTCCCGGTTCGTATGGTTGGCTTCCCCTGCGCGTACTCATCCTCTTCCGCCGCCCGGCCGCACTTTCCACTACGAACAACATCTTCACCGTAATCGGTTTTAACCGATTTTCCCTTGTCTCCACATACCCGGTTTCCATCATAATCACAACCCTTTCCGGTTCCTGTTAAACCTTTGGCTCTGATACCAATGTTGGTATCATCATCATCGGAAACCCAGGACCAGTCGGAACGGATCGAGTTGTGACCGCATACACAATCATAACAACCATTGCAATACTTCATGATGAATTGAAATAACCGAAACTTTCTGAATGATAGTAAACTAACCGAACAGAACTTGAAACAAACTTGAATAATAATAACTTTGTAATACAGAACTGATGATTGTTGAAACAAGGATTTGCAGCCGAATATATATATGCAGCGAAAGGGTACGTCCTTGAACAGTCACACCGTTTGATGAAGAGATATGTCGTTTCCATCATAACCGCTCATGCAGTTATGCAGACGTACCGGTTCGCTCACTTCGGCCCAACCCACTTGTTTTCTAACATAACATAACCTAACTGGACTTAACATTCTGTTCGACCCACTAGACACGGCCTCCGGCCCAAATACATAAACATAAACAATACACAGTTTTGACCCATTACTAACTAAAACAAATAAATAAACGATACCGGCCCGAAACCGATTTTCGGATGGACTTGATTATCTTTTGGTCTTCAGATCGGACTGGCCGCGACGGGTAAAAACAAAAAAGTCGGTAGTAACTGTGTATCCCGAAAACATAATTGTGAGGTTCCGAACCCGACCAGTACAAACGAGTGTTTCACTATTAGCAACCACCACCTCAAACTTCACATCATAATCCACTCTAATTTCTAACTGATCAACCAACTTTTGAGATAGGAAATTATGGGTACTTCCACCATCTACCAATGCGACGACATCTGTGGTTTTTATCTTTCCCAGTAATCTTAATGTTTGGGGAAGAATAGTACCCGAGACGGCCAAAAACGAGATTTCCGCTTGAATAACACCCTCCCTCATATCGGAAGGTTCGTCTACATGAACAACCTCGCCAAGCTCACGTACGTCGCTAATCATAAATAGTTGAGGCTTACTACATTTGTGTCCTGGTGTAAAACGATCGTCACAATAGTAGCAAAGACCTTTCTCACGACGTTCAAGCGCCTCCGCATTTGACAGACGACGAATGGGACTCGGTGCGGGTAAGCTAAGCCGTTGAGACGGAGCCGATCCCAATATTCCGGGACCTGACATCATGCGGTGAGAATCATTAGTTAATTGTGGTTTTTGTGATGGAAAATTCATACCTTCATGCAACGTTAATTTCTCTTCCACCATCCTAGCAACCCCAATTGCTTCAGATAACAATCTAGGATTTTTAAGCTTCACCTCCAATCATACTTCATCCTTTAATCCTCCGATAAAACAACCCACAAGAAACGACTCCGTTAGCCCATCGACTCGATTCGAGAGCCGCTCAAATTCTTCTTGGTAAACGGCAACCGTGGTGTCTTGTTTGAGGCGATGTAGAGCCTCCGACGGATCATCGTAATCAGTAGGTCCAAACAGATTGAGCAAGGCATTGGAAAACTCCGTCCTCGCTAACGGACCGCGAGTCTTGGTAAACCACCTATGCCACTGTAGTGCGATGCCGTCTAGATGGAAAGAAGCCAAACTAACTTGATCTTCCGTCGCCACTTTTTGAAACTCGAAATATTGCTCGGCTTGGTAGATCATTCCCGTAGGATCGTCACCACTGAACCGGGGAAAATGAAGCTTTAAATAGGGCTTCCCCTCGCCTCCTGTCATCACCATCGGTCCCTTACCGGAACCCGAAGCACTGGTTGCAGCCTTCTCCTTGAGGGACTGCACTTCCGTCATTAACTTAGTGAACATACTGTGAATTTCTCGAAGTTTTCATTTGTTTCTTGTTGAAATTGCTCAAGAGTTTTTTTACGGGTATCCATGGGATCAGGGCTGCTCTGATACCACATGTTGTGGTTCGATTGGCTTGTTGTTAATAATCAAGAAAATAGGAAGAGGCCAGAATAGAAAATAGGGAAGATATTAAAATAAGAGTTTTTCTGCATGTTTATTAAAACTAAGAACATGTGTAGTGGTTAAACAAAATAATGCCCCCACCATGGGGCATTATTCGACACGTGGCAGTCCAGTCAGCATGGGGCGTTATTGCAAAAGTGGCGTAGTGAGAATAATGTCTGATAATGCCCCTTCCAATCATTAAACAAAAAAAAAGCAATCTATTTTCTCATTGGTGGGTCAAACCCAGTCAACCATTCCACAAACCATGTTAGGCGTTTTATATATAATGCCCCACCAATTTTTTTTTTTAAATAATGCCCTATGTAATGGGGAAGGGGGCGTTTTTTTTGCCCTATAATGCCCCACTACACATGGTCTAAAGGCAGTGCCTTTTATAGGAAAACAAACAAGAATAATTCCAAAACTACTTCCTAACTAATGGGAAATAAACGTTACGAGGAAATATGGGCATCCCCATTATTTCCATTATTTTAGCACATCATAAACAGAAAGCAATTCAAATAAATAACTTTGAAAATAGAACGTTGAGATCTGCAGACTTCACGGTTTGTTCATGGGATTCATGGGCTCCTCCTTATGCATGGGCTGCATGGGTCTAGGCACATAACATCAGGTATGCTACTCACTTCGGAAGCCTTTAAAGTCGTTTACGCTACTCATCTGGCTTTCTCATTGTCTATTTGGGGCTTAATCTGAGGTTACATTTGCAGATTTGGTATGTAATTTTTATTTTCATAAGTTTATACATTAGTTGCTTCTGGTAGTATGGTTTAGTTGTGGTAAGCCTGTAACCTGTTGTACTCGATATTCTGAAGGTAACATTTTTGTATTTATATTCTAGCCGAATGCTGACTGTTGTACGGAAGAAGTTGAAGCCCAGAAAAGAAAAGCTGATTTGCATCTTAAAGGGGCGAATCTAACAGAGGCATGTTTTTATATTTGTTGTGGTGGTGGTGGTATGGTGGTGAAAGGTGGATGGTGGTGGTGGTGGAGGGTGGAGGTGGTGGAGGGTGGAGGTGGGGTTATGGAGAAGAGGATGCTGGCTGTTTAAGGTTATACATGACGAAAAGATGATTTTACCCTTGAGTTTCTTAGTAAAAAGACATAAATGCTCAAGTCAACTAACAATTGACTAATAGAAATTAGTGGGAGCGGCTTGATTGCGAACAATCTACAACCACAGATGAGGGCTGAAATTGTGATTGGGTGTAAACCCCTGGGACTGAATTTGTACTTTACTAAAAAAAATTGTTTGTTGATGCATTCGTCAACACCTAAGATACAGTTTGTCACTTAAAAATAGAGGTAGCCGCATAACTCCACTATTCTTCATGAATGCCATTCATATCCGTAGCTGAGTATTCCTCATACTCTTTTCCCAACCTAAGACAACAATTAAATAAAAATAATCTTAAAAATCATAATTTAAATCTTAATCTATTGGATTTAAGTATTTGTTTGGATATTTAATTTCAAGACTAAATCTAAATCAAAATCTATGAATTTAAGCATTAGTTTAACATATAAGTACTTACATTTAATTTTTCATGAGGAGATTCTAATTATCATTTAAAAATTTGGACTATACTAATGCCACAGTCAAAAGCAGTAAGAAACTGAGTTGTTTGGTTCTTTCATTCTTGTTAACCTACTTGAGTTGATTTCTGATCAGGTTTAAGTAAGCTTTATTTTAACAATATAAAAATACTTCATTTTTATTTATATACAATGCTCGTTATAGTTGGTGTTCCGAGTAGGAGTTAGAAGGCTATTTTTTCCATCAGACGTTTTTTGGCCACGAAACGAAAAGTAAAAAAAAAAATAGTTTTCAAAAAAGGCCCTAAATTAATTATTCACTTTAGGCCTCTAAAAGGCTTGTGCCGGCCTTTACCCGAACCTGATTAACGGTTAAACCCGAACCCAATATAGTTAATTGGGTCGGTATCAGGTAATATTTTCACCACTAAAAACCCGAAGAACCCGATCCAAATAAACCGAAAAACTAACCCTATGAACACCCCTACTCACATTCTACAACCCATTCTATTTCAATTTTGCTGAAGTCACGTTATCACTCTCCTCACAAACAAATCAATCAATCTCAGAAATTAAGTCGATTCATTTATCAATCCGAGCATATATGCTACTAGCCTACTACAAATTGTTACGCAGAACATTAATACATACATAACACAAAAGTTTTCACTTCAGTTGGTGTTACCAAAGATGTCATGTTAAAATAGATTGTAAGTTTGGTCATAACGCTAACGACTAATTTACTACATCCATTCTGATGAGAAGAACTTAAACTAATTGTTACCAAATTCAACAAGTTTAAATAATTTACCTCAATTAACACCTACAAAAAAACTGACCCTAATCACTTCTGGTCTGTAACAACTAGTTTCCTAATTTTTATAGACACTGTGTTCTACTCATCTAAAAATTAAGCTACACATAAAAAAGAAATTACAGACACTGTGTTCTCCTCATACACAGTTTCCAAATTCATATATTATGAATATGAATGTTCTCTACAATTAACATGCAATTAGACACCTCAATCGCAATAGGTCTACAAAAACAAACACCGCACACCTCGGTTACTAGAAACTTGGGGGGCGTTTGGTTCGCGGAACTATTTGGAATTAGAATTGGAATTTGTATAGGAATTAGAATTTGAAAGAATTGGATTTGGAATTTAAACATTCCAATTGGAATTGGAATCTCAATTCCATTTTTGTTGTGTTTGGTTGTCAAATGCATTGGAATCCATTACCCCGGCACCCACAACCACCAGTACGGGTCGAAACGGTTCGGGTCGAAGCGGTTCGATTCGAAACGGTACTGGTCGAAATGGTACGGGTCGAAACGGTTCGGATCGAAACGGTTCGCATCGAAACAATTCGATTCGAAACGGTACATGTCAAAACGGTTCGCGTCGAAACGGTTCGCGTCGAAACGGTTCGCGTCGAAACGGTTCGCGTCGAAACGGTTCGCGTCGAAACGGTTCGCGTCGAATCGGTACGAGCCGAAACGGTTCGCGTCAAAAAGGTTCGATTCGTAACGGTACGGGTCGAAACGATATTGGGTCGAAACGGTACAGGTCGAAACGGTTCGCGCCGAAACGATACGGTCGACACGGTTTGCGTCGAAACGGTTCGGTTCGAAACGGTACGGGTCGAAACAGTTCGGTTCGAAACGGTACGGGTCGAAACGGTTCGCGTCGAAACGGTCCGCGTCGAAATGGTTCACGTCGAAACGGTTCGATTTGAAACGGTACGGGTCGAAACGGTTCGCGTCGAAAAGGTTCGATTCGAAACGGTACGGATCGAAACCGTTCGAATCGAAACTGTTCGCACCGAAACGGTACGGGTCGAAACGGTTTGGATCGAAACGGTACGAGTTGAAACGGTGCGGGTCGAAACGGTCGAAGATTTCAATGAATTTACTTTAATTCCTTCACATATAGGAAGGATTTTGAATACCTTTAGTTAAAAGAATTTGAAGAAATTCATGCCTAATTCCAATTCCAATTCCAATTCGATTGTCAACCAAACACATGAAGATTGAAATTGGGATTCCAATTCCATCAAATTCTGTAAACCAAACATCTTAAGAGATGGAATTCAAATTCCAATTCTCTTAAATTCCATTGAATTACTGCGAACCAAACGCCCCCTTATAAAAATAAATGCGTTAGGCTTATTTATAACATCACTAAATCGTTTTTCTCTCAATTTATAACACAGTGTCTATAAATACCTCATTACTAGCAATAAAAAAGCCGCACACTGAAAACATACACAAACACATTGTAAAAGTACCTAAAAACACATTGTAAAAACACAAAACATGTAGTGAAGACAAACCAGTTTATTCGTCCGGCGAGGCGTTTAGTCGACGAGCGAGGATGACGTTGTGGAAACCAGTTCGTCCGGTAAGGCCTTTGACCGTCTGTGTGCAAATTTTTTCGAATTATGCATGATTCCTTGCCTCATAAACAGCATTTCTACACACTTAAAATTATACACAACTCAGCAAATAGAAAACTAAATTGCAAATACTATTAATGGAGAAAATGTCGCCACATCTATATGACTACATAAACACATCTGTGAGAAATCGTCTTCTGGAATGCTATTATGACTACATAAATACATCTGTGAGAAATCGTCTTCTGGAATGCTATTAGGTCGTTCTTCCACCATGTTTTGTTGTCCTTAGATTAATAAAAGTGTTTTTGCTTAATCCAAAATTTGTGTACCTTAATAATATCTTTGCTTGTGTTTTATGTAATTACATATATCATTATTGAATAATGCCAAAAGATCAAAAAGAGAAGTTCAGGGGCCTGAAATGTAACGCCCATAAATTCATAAGACCGGTGGGTATGGGGCTCGTCCCCGGTCCGGCGCCGTCCAGGTGGGTCGTCCCACACCGGCCCCTTATGGCCCGTCGCGTCGTCAGCGGCATCTCCCCGACGTTGGAGACGAGCCGGATGAATGGTGGTTTCTCTCTCTCCCCTTAATATATCTTGATCAACTACTTCTAATAAAGCAAAACAAGCTTTAGCCAGTTGTCATTAACTTAAACCATTGCTTGCCACGTGGCCTTTGATGAAACCCTTATTTTCTCAATTGACCGCCAATTCCTTTATCCCTCACGCGTCTCTTCTTTTGGTCGAAATTTCTTTAACCTAATTAATATCAAAACCGTTTCTCAATCAACTCTTCAACTTCACTCCAATCTTCTTCCAAGAATACCATCGCTTTCCATATAACATTGAATTTTTTCACTGGATCTACATATATAGATTGTTTTACATTCTTCAGCGTCTTCATCTACTTCTACATTTTCTTGATTCGATTTCAGAATTTCGCATATCGCTCTACAATCTGTAAGTTGTTTTTGTTAAATTCCTTCTTTAATCATTATTCATGTGTTCCTCCATTTATTTATTGTGTTAAAACTATGTTTATGTTGAATTAACCCTAAATCCGTTTGGCATTGAAAAATCTGTTGATTTTGGGGTTTTAAGATTATGGTTTTCTTATATAATATGATGTTTATGCAAAACCCTAAAACCGATTTTGATGCAAAATATTTTTTATTTCACAAGTTTATTTATTCTATCAAGTTTATACGAAACCCTAGATACGATTGTTATGGAATATCTGTCTTAAGTTTTATTTGAATTGATTTAAAATAAGTTTTATTTGATTGTGATGCTTAATAAGTTTGTGATTGTGATTCCAAAGCCTAAATCCGATTGGCATTGAAAAATCTGTTGATTTTGGGGTTTTAAGATTATGTTTTTGTTATACAATATGATGTTTATGCAAAAACCTAAAACCGATTTTGATGCAGAATATTTTTTATTTTTCATGTTTATTTATTCTATCAAGTTTATACGAAACCCTAGATTCGTTTGTTATGGAATATATGTGTTAATTTTTATTTGAGTTGATTCAAAATAAGTTTTATTTGATTGTGTTGCTTAATAAGTTTTTGATTGTGATTCAACAACCTAAATATGATTGTGAGGGATTGTGATTCAAAAGCCTAAATCTGATTGTTTTTTGTGAGGGATTATGATTCAAAAGCCTAATTCTGATTGTGATGCAAAATAAGTTTTATTTGATTTGATTCTGTATTCTATTAACCTCATTTGTATATATCATTGTTATGAATTGCATAATTCGATTCCTCTGTTTTTTCTTTGTTTTTGAATTCATCTGATTCTGATTGCTTTCATATTATTTTTTTCATGACTTTTGTGGATGATTGCATAATTCGATTCCTTTGTTTGTTCTTTGTTTTTGAATTCATCTGATTTGATTTGTTTTTCGTAACCAGTTTTTGTAGTTATTTAATATGGCTGAAAGTTCATCAAGGTATGTTTTGTTCATTTTCTTTGTTTATGTAACCCGTGATTTGTAGAATTTGTGTTTTTTTTTTCATGTTATCAATTTTTTCTGACAATAACCTTAACATGTTAAAGTTTATTAACATTGTATTTTTTTAATCAGTTTCAGAGGACCCTGGTTCTGTAGACTATTAACTTAGGAAACCTGTATATGACTCTTATGGTTACCCGTTATGCATTTTTTGCGTTCGGTTCGGTTTATGTAACTAGTTTGCATAAATTGATCGAAACGGGTCAAACCTTATCATTTTTGTCTCAAAATCCAGGATGTGTTTAGTTTACCCATATTATACAAGTCTTCAAACTTGTCGGGTCTAAATCACATTCTATTCCGGTCTTCGCTTAATCATGCGCTTGAACCGTATCTTCTTTTAAAACTAACCGGTCTAAGTTTAGGCTTAATTAAAGACCCGTTAGGAATCTAATAGGTTATTAAAAACCTTTGTTCCAGAATAGGAGACCCGGTAAAAGCTACGTGCACTTGCTATTTGTGATTAATACTTGCAAAGGTAAATACTTTTAACTTATTTTCCCTATACGGGCTTGGGGTACGGTATATAAAATACCGCTTGGTCGGGCATTGAATTTTTAATCGTATGAAGGTTACTTTATTGAAATGACCCGTTTAAATTGTTTTGTTTGCTTAAAGCCTTTGGGGGGTTAATAACCATGTCCCGGATATCCTTGGCATCATTTTACGAAATGGCCACGACCTAAGCACGTGGTGTAGGCGTACACCCGACAATGCATAAATAAATAATAAGGTATAACTGCCGGTTTCGGGAATAACTCGCCGCGGGACTATATCATGTGGTGTGTCTATTAATCTTTAACCCGGTGTCAATCCGGGCTACTAAACGTATAACGAACATGTAATTCTTTTACAAGTTTATATATAAATAATTATCCCAAGTTATAAAATGTTTTGTGCCTCGTGCATTTAAATCAATTTTCTTAAACCTTTTCAAAATGAGTCAGTTAATTGTATTTACCAGTGTAAACTGACGTATTTTCCCAAAAAGGATAAGTGCAGGTACTACTCGAAATAGGCTGGCCTCTCCTTAGCATCAATAAGAGTCTCGCAAGCTTGGATGCATTTTAAATCTGATGAACTATGTTTCCTTTTTATTTGATCCGCCTGTGGATCCTTACAGTCCGTTTGTAATACTTTGATATTACTTTATATTCGGTTTGTAATGTGATTCATCTTTTGCTTCCGCTGTGGATTTTAAATTGTGTTGTTTGACTATGATGATGTCAACTACGTCACGATACTCCCCACCGGGCCCACTGGTAATACGTGGAAATATCGGGGTGTGACAGGTTGGTATCAGAGCCAACACTGAGTGAATTAAACACTAGCCTTTTGTGTTTAATCTCAGTTACACAGTTGCACATTCCTAAATTATCAAGTCTAGACAAAGAACTTAGGACAAATCCCGATTTGTTTTATTTTGTCCTTTATATATATTCCTTGTTGTTATCTTTGTTTATGTTAACAGATTCAATCATGCCACCAAGATTCAACAGGGGAAGAGGAAAGGCACCAATCACAGGCTACTACCATGAGGTCGGGCCCTCACACAGACGAACCCCACCAGCCTCAATGAGTATGAGTCCTCAGGAGCATTGGAGGACGTATATAGAGCCAGCGAGGCGATCCGTCTCGCTAAGTTCGTCACCATCCTATCACCATTCCTACGGGCCTCATTCTGAAAATGAGCCCCATAACCCGCAACCAAATTTCATCCCCCTCCAGAGATCCAGCCCTCACTATTCATTCGATGACCCGACACCTGTCTTCCAAAGTCGGTTCAACCCGGCAAACTACATTGAAGAACCAGTGGGTTTTAACTCACTAGGACCTGAAGACCACTTCTCGTGCGACCATGCGATGGATATGGACGAGGATACCGATCCTGCAGAGCCACCGTCCGGAACCCCTAACCACCCCATCGAAATTTCAGATGGGTCACCTTTTCTGGGATCACCTTATAATGGTCCCGACAGCTATGAGGAGAGGTTCAGATAGATCAACTGGGTGTTTACTCCCAGTTACCACAACTCACCACAGCCGCAGCAGCCACAACAGGATTCCTCCGTGGATTCTCGTTTTGTAGCGGTCACTCCGCCACCACAACCAGCCCCGCAGCAGCCTCCGGAGCCACCGAGGCGAAGAAGATCGAATGCACGGATGTCCGTGCGAGGAGGAGTGCGTATCAGCACCCCTCAACCTTCAAGTGGCAGCCGCTACTCGCCACTCCATGAAGAACCACAGATGGGAGGACCTTCAAACCCCGTCTCGGAAGTAAACCACTAGGTTTTGGAGACCCCATTTCCTACATACGCCGGCTCAGCGGCGTATAATCCCTTTGAGCAGCCGGTCCACACCAACTACAACTATGCAGAGGCCGACCCTTACCTGGTAGCAGCGGCAAACTACAATGCCCATCATCCGGAAGGATCCTTTGGGGTCCCATATCAAGCCGAATACTCACACTATGGGTACCCACCATATGGGTATCATCAACCGCCACCTCCTCAACCTCCGCTATATCAACAACCCCCGCAGCCGCCAGTGATGTCGCCACCGCAGCATCAAGAGATTCTTCAAAGGATTAATGAGGTGCGGCAGGAAGTGCGGGAAGATCGTAGGCAGAACCGAGGAATGTTCAAGAGTCTGGCAAACTTAATTAAAGGAAAAAGCAAAAAGGATCATTAAATCCTTTATTTGTTTGTTTGTTTTTAGTGTTGTGATCAAGTCCCTGCGTGGACTTTTGTTTCTGTATTCAGCCCCTGCGTGGGCATGTCTTTCTGTATTCCGCCCCTGCGTGGGCATGTTTTTTCTGTTTAACCCCTGCGTGGGTATGTTATTTCTGTTTAAACCCCTGCGCGGGCATGTTATTCTTGTAAAAGTCCCGTTTAGGGCAAATCTGTACTTGGTTAATTTTTGTAGTGGAATGATTTAATTCAAATTTTCATTTTGTTAAATTATATGCATAAATATAATATGTAAAATAAATGAAAATATAGCATTCCTTTTATAAGACCTACCATTATAATAAAATAATAAAAAAATCTAAAGAGGGACAAAACCTAGCCATGTGTCATTATAAGACAGGGCCAAGATGGTAATTCCTCAAATTAGATTCAGGTCCTTATTAACACCTCAATTTAGGATTGTTCTGCGTTAAATATTAAAAAGAGTCTTAAAGGTAAAACCTAGCCACATGTCATTCTAGATATGGCCAAGACGGTAAAACCTACTTAAGAGATTCAAAACCTTGTTAACATCTGAAAATATGTTAACACTCCTGACAAAATGTGATTCGATAAAATCGCATAAGTCAACCTTGCATTGGATTCTCCAATTTCTTTTATTATATTAAAGACATCCAATAGGGATGTAATGCCTACGGGCTATATTCATTGTCATATAAGACAAAAGACAGTTGTGGTCTTCGACCCCCTGTTAAGAAGAGGTAATAAACTATGATTAAAACCTCCATACCTTGATCCTATAAGATCATGATTAAAAATTTAAAACTGCCCATATGACTTGGCCTTTTTGCTATTAATATATTTTAATTATAACTAGGGATTTTTATAATGAAAAATCCTGAATATATATGCCTAACAAATTAATCAAAATGGTTTCTTAAATACCATGATTAATAAATCATATAGGATGATAAACTGTTATAAATTAAAATCATTATTTTATGTAGCAATCCAGCTACATGGCAGAGTCTAAAGAAATAAACAGTCACCCTCGGGAAAATCATGATACCACGAAGATCAACGTAACTGGTGCGGAACTCCAAGCACTGATTGATAATGCTGTTACCAAGGCCATAGATAGGCGGTTTAATGAGTCAAGTGGTACTCGAAGCAAGGCCTCATCTGTACCCCATTCTAAACCTAAGACTCACTCTGAGGCTCATGGTAAACCACCATCGAAGAAGAATGATGACGATCATCACTCCTCAAACCAGCATAGCGTACCGTCTAGGAAAATTGTATTGGGTCAGGAGCCACGTACAAAGACTTGCTCTTATAAGTTTTTCGTATCCTGTAAACCCAGGGATTTCACCGGGGAGAAAGGAGCAGTTGATTGCATGTCATGGTTAGACGAGATGGACACTGTGGTAGATATCAGTGGTTGCGCTGATAAGGATGTGGTAAAGTTTGTATTTCATTCATTCAAGGGTGAGGTACTGGCTTGGTGGAGGTCGTTGATTCAAGCCACTGGGAAGATCCCATTGTACAATCTGACATGGGATCAGTTTGTTACTCTCATTAAGGAGAACTATCGCCCTCAGCATGAGGTTGAAAAGATTGAAGCTGATTTCTTGTCTTTGGTTATGAAAAACCTAGATTGTCAAGCCTACCTTACTAGCTTCAATACTATGTCAAGATTGGTTCCGTATCTGGTGACTCCGGAACCCAAGAGGATAGCTCGTTTCATTGGGGGTTTGGCCCCAGAAATCAAGGTCAGTGTGAAGGCCTCCAGACCAGCTACTTTCAGGTCTGCAGCTGATATATCATTGTCCCTTACTTTGGACGCGGTCCGGCAGAGATCGCTCAGAAACACCGATGCTGAGAAGAGAAAGCGTGAGGATGACAACTCAGTACGGTCAGACAAGAAACATAAGGGAAACAATGACCACAAGAAGAGTACTGGAACCAAGAAGGATGGTCATCAGTCGGGTGATAAGCCCAAGTGTAAGGTCTGTAAGAAGCACCATTTCGGGAGGTGCAGATATGAATCAAAATCCCAGTCACTGCCAAGAGTTTATGGGATTTGTAAATCCTCTGAGCACAAGACCTTAGACTGTAAGAAAATCAAGGATGCTACGTGCTATAACTGTAACGAGAAGGGGCACATCAAGTCCAACTGCCCTAAGTTTGCCAAAAAGCCTGAAGAAGCGAAAAAGACCAATGCTAGGGTCTTTCGGATGGATGCACGAGAAGCCATACAGGATGATAATGTGATCACAGGTACCTTTCTCATCAATGATGTTTATGCAAGGGTACTATTTGATTCGGGTGCGGATAAGTCATTTGTAGATAATAAGTTTTGTAAGTTGTTGAATTTACCTGTTAAAACCCTAAGCGTGAAGTATGAAGTAGAATTGGCTGACGGAACCTTAGAAACCGCCTCAACTGTGTTAGATGGATGTTTTATATCCATTAGGAACCACTCTTTTCCATTATCCTTACTTCCTTTGAAGTTAGCTGGTTTCGATATAGTAATAGGCATGGATTGGTTATCTCATAACCAAGCCCAGATCGTTTGCAATAAGAAGCAAGTGGTGATCAAGACTCCGTTTGGTGAGCCACTTACCATTCAGGGAGATACCCAGTATGGACTGCCTGAGCAAGTGTCTATGCTCAAGGCGTCAAGGTGCTTGAAGAAAGGTTGTGTCATTTATATGGCACAGGTAACCATTGATGAACAAAAGCCTAAGATTGAAGACATCCCTGTCATTTCTGAGTACCCAGAAGTTTTCCCTGAAGAACTACCTGGTTTACCACCAGATAGACAAGTAGAATTCAGAATTGACATCATCCCTGGGGCAGCACCTGTCGCAAAAGCACCTTACAGGTTGGCACCAACAGAAATGAAAGAGCTGAGAACGCAATTGGATGATTTGTTAGCCAAAGGTTTCATTAGACCTAGCTCGTCTCCATGGGAAGCACCAATCCTGTTTGTGAAAAAGAAGGATGGGTCGATGCTTCTATGCATCGATTATCGCGAGCTCAACAAGGTTACTATCAAGAATAGATATCCATTGCCCAGGATCGATGATCTGTTCGATTAATTACAAGGGGCAAGTTACTTCTCTAAGATCGACTTGAGGTCAGGCTATCACCAGCTGAAGGTTAGAGATGAAGATGTGCACAAGACTGCGTTTAGAACTCGCTATGGTCATTACGAGTTCCTAGTGATGCCTTTTGGGCTCACTAATGCACCTGCTGCATTCATGGATCTCATGAATCGCGTCTGTAAGCCCTACCTAGATAAATTCGTCATCGTCTTCATCGATGCCATTCTCATTTACTCGAAGAGTCAAGTTGACCATGAGCAGCATCTCCGTTGTATTCTTAAGCTACTTCAGCAGGAGAAGCTTTACGCCAAGTTTTTGAAGTGTGAATTTTGGCTTCGAGAAGTCCAGTTTCTTGGACACGTGGTTAGTGAGCGTGGTATCCAAGTTGATCCCGCTAAAGTTGAAGCTGTCATGAATTGGCAAGAGCCAAAGATGCCTACCGAAATTCGTAGCTTTCTAGGTTTAGCAGGATACTACAGGCGATTTATTGAAAACTTCTCAAGAATTGCAGCACCCCTGACTCTACTAACTCGAAAGAATAGCAAGTTTGACTGGGGGCCTAAGCAGCAAGAATCTTTTGATACTTTGAAGCAGAAGTTGAGCAACGCTCCAGTACTGACGTTGCCAGATGGAATTGATGAATTCGTGGTTTATTGTGATGCATCGCACACAGGTGTGGGATGTGTGCTTATGCAGAAAGGCAAGGTCATTGCCTATGTTTCACGTCAATTAAAGGTGCATGAAAAGAACTACACCACCCATGACTTGGAGTTTGGTGCCGTTGTATTTGCACTGAAACTTTGGAGGCACTACTTATATGGTACTAAGTGTGTGATCTACTCTGATCATAAAAGCCTTCAACACCTGTTCAATCAGAAGGACTTGAACATGAGGCAGCGACGATGGATGGAAACTTTGAATGATTATGACTGTGAGATACGATACCATCCAGGCAATGCGAATGTAGCCGCCGATGCCTTAAGTAGAAAGGAAAGAGTGAAGCCTATAAGAATCAATGCCAAGAGCATTGAATTAAAGAATAGTTTGAATGAAAGGTTGTTAGCTGCACAGAAGGAAGCTGTATTAGAAGCTAACTATCCTGATGAAAAGCTAGGAGTAACTGAAGAACAGTTATCCCATGGCAAGGACGGAATCCTGAGATTAAATGGACGAATATGGGTTCCAGTTTATGGAGGACTTCGGGATGTTATCCTTCAGAAAGCCCACAGTTCTAAGTACTCCGTTCATCCTGGAGCTGATAAGATGTACCACGATCTGAAGGCAAACTATTGGTGGATATGTTTGAAAAAGTCTATAGCTACCTATGTTGCCAAATGTTTGACATGCGCACAAGTTAAAGCTGAACATCAAAAGCTGTCAGGTTTGTTACAACAGCCTGAACTTCCCACCTGGAACTGGGAAATGGTGACAATGGATTTTATCACCAAGTTGCCAAAGACAAAGAAAGGAAATGATACTATAGGGGTCATAGTAGATAGACTGACTAAGTCAGCACATTTTCTACCCATCAAGGAGACTCATAGCTCCGACATATTAGCCCAGTTGTACGTAGATAAGATTGTATCTCTTCATGGCGTGCCAGTATCTATTATTTCTGACAGGGATACTAGATACACATCACATTTTTGGAAAAGTTTCCAACAGTCTTTGGGCACGCGCTTAAATTTTAGTACGGCTTACCATCCTCAGACGGACGGGCAGAGTGAGCGTATCATCCAAACTTTGGAAGACATGCTTCGTGCATGTGTGATTGACTTAGGTGGTAGTTGGGATAACCACCTGCCATTGATCGAGTTCTCCTATAACAATAGCTACCATACAAGCATTCAGGCTGCGCCTTTTAAGGCATTATATGGTAGGAAGTGCAGAACGCCTATTTGTTGGGAAGAAGTAGGAGAAGTTTAGTTATCAGGACCGGATATAGTCCTTGAAACGATGGACAAGATTGTCCAAATTCGTGACCGCCTGAAAGCTACCAGGGATAGGCAGAAAAGTTATGCTGATAAAAGGCGAAAACCTCTAAAGTTTGAGGTTGGTGATAGAGTTCTGCTTAAAGTATCACCCTAGAAGGGAGTAATGCGATTTAGTAAGAAAGGTAAGTTAAGCCCAAGGTATATAGGTCCATTTGAAATCATCGAATGTGTCGGATCAGTGGCTTACAAGTTGAACTTACCTGAAGAGCTCAGTGGTATTCACCATGTATTCCACATCTGCAATCTAAAGAAATGTCTAGCTGACGAGTCACTAGTCATGTCACATGAGGATGTGCACATAGATGAGAGCTTAAAGTTTGTTGAAAAACCCTTATCGATCGAGGATCGACAGGTCAAGAAGCTTCGAAGGAAGCAAGTGCCGATTGTAAAGGTTAAATGGGATGCCCGTAGAGGTCCCGAGTATACGTGGGAGGTAGAGTCCACTATGAAAGAAAAGTACCCTCATTTATTTCAGTAAATCTCGAGGTCGAGATTTCTTTTAAGGGGGTGAGGATGTAACACCTCGTAAATTCATGTCCAATAATGTATCGACACGTGTCATGAGCTTTAAACGTGTAAAAGATTACTTTAGAGGGACTAAAGTTTACAAACAAAGAAAGTATGTGAATAAAAGGATTCAAAGACAAAGTTTCAACAATGGATAAATATACCTTCCAATAACCCTACACGATGTTTATACCCTTAAACGAATGAATCATGGATCATACGAAGCTAATTGTGGAAGAAAGTGAGAAATTACAAACTACAGGGGTTAAATGTGTCAACATGTTTAAAGTATACCTCTAAGTGACCTTTTAGCGAACCCGAAGCTTTGTAACGATAAATTATACTCACTAGAATATGTGATAAAAATTTCACAAGGTTTCGTTAAAGTATGAGAAAGTTATGACAATATTCGTATTTGAGGGGTTAAAAGCGTCAACGTTGAAATTTAAGGCTTTTCGGGTGATCATAAAGTTAACCAAGGACTTAAAAAAGTTTGTATATGTCTTGGAGTCCTTAAAAATCAAGTTAGAGGGCTTAAAATGCAAATTTGGAAGTTAAAACCACGTTTGGAAGGACCAAGGACCTAAAGTGCAAATAACAAAACTTGTTTGGCTGGTTCTGGAAGGCCAGGCGGCCCGCGTAAGAGTGTCCTATGGGTCTACGCGGCCCGCGTGGGCATGCCAGCGACATAATTCACCTGGCAGCTGCCAGTTCAGGCTGTTAACCAACTTCAAACGCTTATTTTACATACCAGGGGCTACCCCAATGGTATTTCATGCATAGGGGGCACTTGTAAGCATCTCATATCACCTGTAGACTTCCTTGGCATGATCCTAGATGATCAAAATGGGTATATAAGGAGCTCCAATGTTGCAACTCTTGTGCACACTCACTTGAAACTTTCACAACTCATTCCTGGAGCTCTCTGATCAGCAACCAAGCTTTCCTAGGAGTCACTAGTCGTGCTTAGGACCCTTGTAAGTGTCCTTAACTTTCTTTAATTCAGTTTTGCCTAGTTAATTAGCTTAAAGTCAAACCGTCGTAATTAGAGTTTGACTTCGTAATTAATCAAAATTTGTCCAGTCAAAATTTCAAATTGAAAGTACCTATGAGTTGGTAAATATGTGGGCAATAAACCTTAAAAGGGCACCCTCTGATTCTCACTCTAACTAGGTCAATTGTAGGGTCAAAGTTAATCTTAAAAAGTCAACAGAAAGCTTATTTTCAAATTAATGCATAATTAGCAATGTAGGAGCCATGCAACCTGTTTTTATCATTAATATAACTTGGTAATTAATGTAAGAACATGTCTAAACATGTTCAACCCGACAATTTTCAGTTTAGGCTCGGTTCGGAACCGAAAGTCGCAAAATTTGACTTTTGCTTTGACTTTCAGTTCTGACCCATTGTAGCATGTTTTAGAGATGCCTTAGAGCTTTATTTGGACCAGGTTACATGTTAGTATAACCCTCTATGATTATACAACTTGGTTCATTAGTTATCCGATTCATATGCATGTTTCCGTTAAATGCTTAAATGTTGACTATTATGCCGATATGACCTTAAAACGTGATTTTTGAGAAAGTAAAAGAGTAGAAACCTTCATTTCTGATTTATAGACTTGTCCCTAAAATTTGACATCAGTTTTAGGTCTAGATTAGGAGTTATGCTCATTAGCGTAATTAGAAAGCTTTTTATTAATTAAACGGCGTAATTAGCTTATAGCCTATCTAAACCCAATTTTTAATACCAAACTTTTTACCTACTGATATAAAATAATATTTTGGGAGTTTTGAAGATTTTTATTTAATTTTAGGCTGAGCATAACATAGAGTTCTAAGCTTGATTCGGTAAATGCCGGTTTTGCCCTTTTGGCTTATAAAATGAGTTTTACAAATCTTTTTGACACCAAACCTTTTTCTACTGATCTAATATGTAAATAAATTATTTTTAGCCTTCTGGAATAATAAAAATATCAGCTTTTCTTATAAAACCCGGAAATCGCTTAAAATCGCCTTTTTACGCGTTTTAAGCGCATAGTATGTATTAAAACCATTTTAAAAACATAGGACCTGATACCTACCGATATTTTAAGTAAATTATTATACTTTAGCAGTAAGCAAAAGTTCTAAACCCAGATTTCCAGTTTTGACCTTTTAAGCTTAAGTGAAATTACCAAAATGCCCCTACGGTGCATAGTTAGTTATAAAAGGTAAATTTCACATATATGTAATACCCTACTGATATAACTTAATAAATTAAGTATATTTACTGATTATATCAGACCTGAAGCTCAGATTTATATTAAATCTCTTTTATAACCTTTTAATTGTCAAAATACCCCTACGGGGCATAATTTGAGTTTAAATCCATTTTGGGCATAATAGAAGATATCTTACTGATGCCACAACATATCTAAGGCATATTAACTTAGGAAACCTGTATATTACTCTTATGGTTACCCGTTATGCATTTTTCGCGTTCAGTTCGGTTTATGTAACTAGTTTGCATAAATTGATCGAAACGAGTCAAACCTTATCATTTTTGTCTCAAAATCCAGGATGTGTTTAGTTTACCCATATTATACAAGTCTTCAAACTTGTCGGGTCTAAATCACATTCTATTCCGGTCTTCGCTTAATCATGCGTTTGAACCGTATCTTCTTTTAAAACTAACCGGTCTAAGTTTAGGCTTAATTAAAGACCCGTTAGGAATCTAATAGGTTATTAAAAACCTTTGTTCCAGAATGGGAGACCCGGTAAAAGCTACGTGCACTTGCTATTTGTGATTAATACTTGCAAAGGTAAATACTTTTAACTTATTTTCCCTATACGGGCTTGGGGTACGGTATATAAAATACCGCTTGGTCGGGCATTGAATTTTTAATCGTATGAAGGTTACTTTATTGAAATGACCCATTTAAATTGTTTTGTTTTCTTAAAGCCTTTGGGGGGTTAATGACCATGTCCGGGATATCCTTGGCATCATTTTACGAAATGGCCACGACCTAAGCACGGGGTGTAGGCGTACACCCGACAGTGCATAAATAAATAATAAGGTATAACCACCGGTTTCGGGAATAACTCACCGCGAGACTATATCATGTGGTGTGTCTATTAATCTTTAACCCGGTGTCAATCCGGGCTACTGAACGTATAACGAACATGTAATTCTTTTACAAGTTTATATATAAATAATTATCCCAAGTTATAAAATGTTTTGTGCCTCGTGCATTTAAATCAATTTTCTTAAACCTTTTCAAAATGAGTCAGTTAATTGTATTTACCAGTGTAAACTAACGTATTTTCTCAAAAAGGCTAAGTGCAGGTACTACTCGAAATAGGCTGGCCTCTCCTTAGCATCAATAAGAGTCTCGCAAGCTTGGATGCATTTTAAATCTGATGAACTATGTTTCCTTTTTATTTGATCCGCCTGTGGATCCTTACAGTCCGTTTGTAATACTTTGATATTACTTTATATTCGGTTTGTAATGTGATTCATCTTTTGCTTCCGCTGTGCATTTTAAATTATGTTGTTTGACTATGATGATATCAACTACGTCACGATACTCCCCACCGGGCCCACCGGTAATACGTGGAAATATCGGGGTATGACACTTCTGCTTCAAACAACGAAACACCTTCAACAAGTATCCGTCGCTTTTCTATTTCTTCAAACATAACATCAGCGACTTCAACTCCTATTCTACGCCAAACGTCTCCAAGGCTATCTCCTGGAAAATCTAAGTTATCAGGCAGACAACGAATTACATGTCCTATTCCAATGGTTGATTTGACTACCGAGGCAGCCTTAGATCAAGATCCTTACAAAGGTGTTTCATCAGGTAGTCGCTTAAGTAGTATATTTATGACATTATTTTGTATAGCATTGTCTTATTTTGAAATACATGGATTAATTTCATTTATTTTACTTCCAATTTAATGTACAGATTACTTAGATCATGGTGACCAGTGTATTACGTGTCAAGTATGCAATGCAAAGTTATGGGATGTAGAAACTGGAAGAGGCAGAACCGATAATGGGAAAACCAGTTATTTTTCATGTTGTGGTTATGCCAAAGTAGAGCTACCCGATTATAAAGATGCACAACCAAATTACCTGAAACTCTTTACATCTATGGATAACGAAAGCAAGCATTTTTTGAAAAACATTCGCCGTTATAATTCTATGTTCGCATTCACCTCAATGGGTGGTAAGGTTGATCCGACTGTTAATAGAGGTAACGGCCCATTTTGCTACAGGATTAGTTGTGAAAACTATCATAGTATTGGAAGTCTTTTGCCTAACAATGCCAATAAACCAAAGTTTTGCCAGCTATACATATACGATACTGAAAACGAGGTTTCAAACAGAGAATCTATATTTAGGTAAGTATTGTACACTATAATTTGTTTAAATTATTTCTAAATCATTTACTAATAATTCCTTCATAAACAATCTGTTCAAGCAGTCGTTCTAAGGAGTCACATGCATCCTCTTCTGCTTCTCTTGATCGTCAGTTGATCTGACATATAAAGTCTGTGTTAGACTCCGATAATGTATTGGTTAAAGTTTACAGGATGGTTAGAGATTGTTTTCTTGACGATCCTCAGCTTAGTCTTAAGGTACGTCTTATTGGAAAAAGGGACAAGGATGGTCGAATGTATAACTTACCAACATGTGGCGAGGTTGCTGCTCTAATTGTGGGAGATGTTGAAAACGCAATTGAGAATAGAGATATTGTTGTTGAAACTAAATCAGGGTCTCTTAAACGAATAAGTGAATTACATCCTTCTTACCTTGCTCTACAATATCCAATTCTTTTCCCATATGGAGATGATGGTTACAGAGTTGACATCCCTCATAGAGGTGTGATAGATGTAACCAACAAGAAGCGTCCAAATTGTACGATGAGAGAGTTCTTTTCGTATCGTATTCAAGATAGAGTAAACCAGTTTTCGCTGATTCTAAATTCAAGGAGACTTTTCCAACAGTTTTTGGTTGATGCTTATACGATGATTGAGAGCGAGAGACTTAACTATTTATATACGTTTTCAACAAAAAAATCTAAGATCTGATACCTATGAAAGTCTCCGGAAATTGAGAAATAATGGTCAGCAAGATATATCTAATGTTGGTACACCTTTTATATTGCCTTCTTCGTTTACCGGTGGAGCTAGATATATGATGCAAAACTATTTAGATGCTATGGCTTTATGTAAATGGTTCGGTTATCCTGATTTTTTTATAACCATTACATGCAATCCCAAGTGGCCAGAGGTAAAACTGTTTCTTAAAGACACAACTCTTAATCCAGAAGATAGGCCTGATATCCTATCAAGGTTATTTAAAGTCAAGCTGGATGCAATTTGTAAAGATTTAAAGGAACGTCATATGTTGGGAAAAGCAGCAGCAAGTATGTAACCTGATTTCTTTTATATTTTTAATATATTTGTTACATTTTCATGTATTGTTTTTAATTATTTTTTATGCAGTTATTTATACAATCGAGTTTCAAAAACATGGCTTGCCTCATGCGCATTTGTGCTTATTCATGGAACCTGAAGCGAAACTTCCCACTGTTGACCAAGTTGATCCGTTCATATGTGCCGAAATTCCAAACAGAGATGATGACCCAGAGTTCTATACGCTTGTGAAGGATTTTATGATTCACGGACCATGTGGTAATGCTAATATGAACTGCCCATGTATGGTTGATAAACAGTGTTCAAAAGGTTTTCCAAAAAGATTTCAAGATACTACCACAAATGACGCCAATGGTTTCCCATTATACAGAAGGAGAGATGATGGAGCAACAGTTGTCAACAACCGGATCGAGTTAGATAATAGAAGTGTTGTACCATACAACAAAAAGTTATTGAAAAAGTATCAGGCACATATAAACGTTGAGTGGTGCAACCAAGCTGGGTCAATTAAGTATTTGTTTAAGTATATCAACAAAGGGCCTGATAGAGCAACAATTGTTGTTTTGCATAACGATAATCAAAATGAACAACCTGAAAAAAATGAGATTAAAGAGTACTATGACTGTAGGTATATCTCAGCATGTGAGGCATCATGGAGGATATTTAGTTACGATGTAAATTACAGATATCCTTTTGTTATCAGGCTTCCATTACATCTTCCAGGCCTACAGCCGGTTGTCATTGGACCAGACGAAGACATCAATTATGTTCTTAACAGACCATCTGTCAAGTGTTCTATGTTTCTGTCTTGGATGGAACATAACAAAGACCCTGATGACCATTTGGCGCGTACACTAACTTATGTTCAGTTTCCAACTTGGTATGTATGGAAGGTTGAAAACCGTTGTTGGCAACCTCGGAAAAAAGGTAACTCAATTGGCAGAATTCATAATGTTGCTCCCTCACTTGGAGAAGCTTATTTTTTAAGGATCCTGCTTAATAAGGTCAAAGGACCTAAGTCATATGACGATATCAAAACTGTTAATGGTCATGTACATGATACATTTACAGATGCGTGTTTTGCACTTGGTCTTTTAGATGATGACAAAGAGTACATCGAAGCAATTAAAGAAGCAAACGAAACAGCAACAGCTTCTTATGTCCTAAATTTATTTGCCATGATGCTATTGTCCAACACTATGTCAAGACCGGAGATCGTTTGGGAAAACACGTAGAAATACATGACAGACGATTTCATCTACAGATACAGTAAATTACATCGTGTTGAAGGTACATATTTATATCGCTCACCTATCCATGATGATTATGTAAATAAAATTTCATACTCATTGTATCTGTATTTCAACATGTAACAGGTTTATCAATTCCAGACCATGAACTTAAAAATTATGCTTTGTTGGAAATTGAAAAGTTTTTAGGTATGAATAGCTCATCGCTACGGAACTTCTCAACAATGCCTTTTCTAGATTCTTCTTCATTATCTGATCTCGACAATCGTCTGATTAACGAGGAGCGTACATACAACGTATTAACTCTCGCAGAGGAATATCTTAATCTGTTGAGTATGTTAACTGATGAACAAAGGTCGGTGTTTGAAGAGATAATGAAATCTGTTGATGGTAACACTGGTGGGATGTTTTTTGTTTATGGATATGGTGGCACCGGTAAAACCTTTTTATGGAAGACGTTGTCTACGGCACTTCGATCAAAAAGAGAAATTGTATTAAATGTTGCCTCGAGTGGAATTGCATCGCTGTTATTGACAGGCGGCAGGACTGCACACTCCAGATTTCGTATTCCTTTTAATCTTAATGAGGATTCGGTATGTCATATAAAAGCAGATAGTGATGTTGCTAAATTGTTGCATCAGACCAAACTTATTATATGGGATGAAGCACCTATGGTCCATAAACATGCGTTTGAAGCATTGGACCGAACAATGAATGACATTTTCAATTTCGACACCTCAAGAAATTCTGAAATCTCATTTGGTGGTAAGGTTATTGTTTTTTGTGGAGATTTTAGACAAGTCCTTCCCGTTGTTCGAAATGGTGGAAGACAAGAGACAGTGAACGCATCATTAAGTTCTTCGTATTTTTGGAGTAAATGTAAGTTGCTAACGTTGTCAAGGAATATGAGGTTAACCGTTGGAAGATCTCCATTAGAGATTGAGGAAATAAATATTTTTGCTAAGTGGCTTTTGGATATAGGAGAGGGAAATGTTGGTGGTCCTAATGATGGAGAAGCGACAATTGAAGTGCCATCTAATCTTATAATTAATGATACTTCTGATCCCATTTCTAGCCTGATCGAATTTGTTTATCCTTCGATTCTCGAGAACTTCGGCAGTCCTAACTATTTTAGTGATAGGGCTATACTTGCGCCTAAGAATGAGGTTGTTAACGAGATTAATGATAGGGTTTTAGCGTTGTTTCCCGGTGAAGAAAGAGAGTATCCAAGCTCCGACCGTCTTTGTGCAAGTGAAAATGTTAGTTCAATACAAGAAAGATTATACACACCGGATGTTCTCAATGGTCTTAAAGTTTCAGGCTTACCAAATCACAGGTTAGTGCTAAAAGTTGGTGTGCCAGTCATGTTGTTACGTAACATTGACCAAAAAAATGGTTTGTGCAATGGGACAAGGTTGAAGGTTACAAAGTTGTATAACCGTATAATAGAGGTTGAAATAATATCTGGAGCTAATATTGGTACTCGAACCTATATTCCGAGAATTAGTTTAGTACCTTCAGACAAGAAGATTCCGTTTTCATTTCAAATAAGGCAATTTCCGTTGGTTGTTTGTTTTGCCATGACTATCAACAAAAGCCAAGGCCAATCACTTTCTAGAGTTGGTCTGTACCTGAGGCAACCGGTTTTCACTCATGGTCAGTTGTATGTCACGTTATCTAGAGTTAAAACAAGAGACAGTGTTAAACTGCTAATTCTGGACAAAGATGGGAAGCCTACAAATAAAACAACTAACGTTGTGTATAAAGAAGTCTTTAATGACTTATGATTTTTCATTAATACTTATCCTGTATACAAAATTTGAAAAGAATAACATGTTTTCCATTTGTTGTCTTATTACCCCTATTATTTCCGATAGGTGTAATAGTTATATATATATATATATAGAGAGAGAGAGAGAGAGAGAGAAATGGAATTTGCGTCCCTGTGGTTTGTGTGAAACATCAACAAAGTATTAATGTTGTACTTAAATACTTATAAACAAGATGCATTTAATTAAACACAACATAAATGCACACTTGCATTATGTTAAACATACAATACAGAGAGAAAACGTCATACCAAGAAAGATAGAAGGATATCCAACTTGGTAGACTTGACGGAACTTAAAGACTCGATAACAAAATACCCTAACATACAATACAGACACAAAACGTCATACCAAGAAAGAAATTCTTTATCTTTACTGACTGGTGCACTTCGGAATGTAGCTGATAACCCCCTTTAGTGTAGCTCTTCGATTTTCCTTGAAATTCCAGAGCTCGCTAATTACATATCTGCCACTGGGGTTGTATTCATTCATATGCAATTGATCGTTCTGATCAATCACTTCCTTATGTGCACCGCACCATCTTCCAGGAGGTTGTCAAGTGTTCTCGCCTTCTTACTTAGTGTTTTGCGTATCTTTACATCCGCAGCCATTCTGTACAATAAAAACATCCATAGTAAGTCGGCTGATAACCAGATTGTATCATGAACAGCAGAAACTTAAGAAACCCAGATTTCAACATGAACAGCAGAGACTTAAGAAACCAAACCCTGTTTTAATTGATTGTGTATTTCAAACATTTCAAACAAACTATAAAACAAAAACAATCTTAGATTAATGCCAAAAACCAAAAACCGAGTCTTAATAACCAGAGAAAACCAAAATCATGACAAACAAACAAACCTTCATACTAAGCAAACCTTCAAGATCCACGTTTATATGATTTTTTAGCCTTTTTATTTTCGTTCGTCGTGGATTTATAACCTTATTCTATTTATATTAATGTTGTTTATAAATTTCTTGACAGATATGGATCGTGGTTTTTTTGTTTACATCGAGGACAGGAAATTAGAAGAACAGGTAATACGTTTGTTTATAACGTCTTATATATTATTATATTGTTAAGTGACAACCTAACCGTTAAGAAATGTGTATTTAGCATTTTTTTGTGTTTTTATTATTTAATGACTTAAATGATGTTTGCAGCCTTTACCAGTTTGGTATAACAAGCTGAATGACTTAGATGGATATCCCATTGGAAGTGTTTTGTTAATCACTGATGATAAAGCAATATTTAATGTTACAATCAAGGAGTCTACTGACGGTTATTGTCTTTCAAACGGTTGGTCAACTCTTATAAATGTGCTTCAAGTAGACAATGGAGACTATGTTGTATTTGAACTTATGGATGAATTGACGTTTAGAATAACTCATTTTAAGAGTTATCCACACACGGTTGAAGGTTCAAAGTTCCACGTTGTTATATTACACCCCGAGAACCGGAATCTGGTATGCTTTAAAAAGTTTTTGTTATGTTCAGTAAAGATTTACATTTTGTACTTATTCAATATATTTTTAATCAACTGCAGTGGTTACCCAGAGAGTACATGCAAGAGCATTTCAACGGTGATAATCTGTTTGACAATTTTGTTATTGTTTTTGACAAAAACCACTCGTGGACTGTTACTATGAGAAGACTCTAGGATATCAACCATTTCTTTGTTGATTTTACTCAAGTTTCCAATGATCTATGTTTAATAACTGGCGATGTTATTGTTTTCGAATTGGTTGATGATTATGTTTTTAGGATTAAACTGTTCCGTCCTAATGGTCTTCAGTCGCTTAGTCCGGACCTTGCTGTACCATTGGTGGAATCCATTAAGAATGAGGTTCAAGATTTTGTTTTAGACCGAGGATTTTATATTTTTATTGCAGACTCCTCAAAAACCGAACAGGTTTTGTTTTTTTAATTAAGTGATATTTGTAATATGTATAGCGTCTGAGCATCAACTAATGTAATCCCTGTTTGTAATTTACAGTCTCTCCCTTTATGGTATAATAAGTTTGACAACTTGAAGGGCTATCCGATTGGTCCTGTAGTTATTACAAAAGAAGAGGGCAATGAGTGGACTATTTTGGTGAAATCTACTGCTACTGGGTATTGTTTCTCGAATGGTTGGACTGCTATGGTTCGTGATGTTGGTGTGGAGGATAAAGATGTTATGGTTTTCCATGTTGTTGATGCTCAGATGCTAAAGTTCACTCATTTTAAGGCTGATTGTCTTTCCGGTGTTAAAAACAAGTTTTTTTTAGAGATGTTATTTCCCGAGAACGCTAACTTGGTAACTTATACTTTACTACTTAGGATGAAGAACCAACTGACTTTTTTATTGACAATTGCATTTATTCTTTATTTAGTGGTTGCCGAAAGAGTTTATGAACAGGTATTTCAAAACCGACACTTTGGACGATAACTTTTCAATTCGTTTTGGAGGTACATACATGTGGAATGTGAAAGTGAACAGGCTCTGGGGATCGAACTACTTCATTCAAGATTTCTCACAAATCAGCAAAGAAATTCATCTCATATCAGGTGATGTAATCGTTTTTGAGTTGGTTGCAAGACGTATTTTCAACATTCTGCTTTTCCGTCCTAATGGAATAGAGTCTGTTGTTCCCGAGGTTGCCAATAGTGTTGGTGTTGCACAAGAGGAAGACACAGAAGAAATGGATGTTAGTGAAGATTTGTTATTAGACGGGGAAAATCAACACATGGAAGATGACATTGTAGACGTTGAACATGATGTGCCAGTCATTGAACTGGATCCTGTGTTGGAACCACACTTTGTTGATGTTCCACATATTCCTGCCGTTGTTCATCAAGCCAACCAATACGAACTTAGATGGCGTCTATCTTTTCGTTTTGTAAGTTTTTCATACTTTAAATGCTTTATTTTAATATTATGTAACGCTTTGAAGTTTGTATTTTTTTTTTATTATTTGTTAAATTTGTTTATTTTATCGGACTGTAATGCAGCGGTTCCCAAAGCCATTTGCAGCAAATGTAGATTTGTCTGTCCTTGATGAGATGGTAGTTCAAACTGAGGACGGGTTTTCAATGACACTAGAGATCCGGTAAGAAACGGCACGTGGGAGACCTCGGTATGCTTTCAGAGGATGGCGGAACTTCATGCTGCAGGATGGGTTGGAAAATGGAGCTGAGTTCTTGCTGCGATATTATAGGGATCAAAACACGTTGCGAATTCTTAATCCGAACCCCTAGGGGATGTATCTATTGACAGAAGGCGTCAGAAGTGAACAATTAATATCGTTACCAAGCATGTCGTATGTGTGGTAACAGTTTTGGAACAATTATTACTATATATGTTTTGTTTACGAAAACTTAATGTGTAACGAACATTATGTGGATGTACTTTTTGGGACGTGCTCAAGTGTCTCAAAATATTAGGTTTAACAATCAAAGTTTAACGGTTCTACGTTTAAATTATTTTATGTGTTTAGTTGGTGTTTAGCCACCCGCGAAAGTCGCGGGGTCTTAGGCTAGTTTTTTTATTAAAGTGGGTAGTCCCCCCCCCCCCCCCCCATACCCTTGGCTAGTCCCCAAGAGGATGCTCCTCCTCCCGTGATGACGTGGCGCCTACGTGGCGGGTAGTCTCCAAAGAGACTATCCTCCCCATACCCAATGGTCTAAGGTAAAAACAACATGTGAAAAACGCCAAACTTGAAAATTTCATTTCAACACTTACATTTTTACCAAAAAGACCTTTACTATAGTTCGAGTAAACACATTCATCAAAGATATCACAAGTGTTAACCCGAACTACCATAACAAAGTACAAGTTCCTAAATTTACTTACGAAAATCCTAAATATTTAGTTTACATTTACAACCAAAATAAAGTTTTGACCCATTTGACACTAACAAAACATAATCGGAAGCGCATAGTGGGCACGAGGTGTGAAGTGTTCGTTCCAAGCTCGCCGTCATCAAACATGGGATTTACCTATCACACATAACACCAAAGCATTCATTAGTTCAATATACGAAACAAAAATTCAAGGCCTTTCATTTACTTATTCATATTCGACCCGTTAGCAAAATTTATCATCTTTCTAACATCCTCATTGTAAATCATTCTTTTCATTCTAGCATAAATTTCTTTATGCTCATCTATATTCCTTTCGGAAACATTCAACATATTAAATTTTCGACCCATCCGTAATGGATCGATACATACCATACTTTTTGACACACTTTCGTCAATTTTGACCCGTTATCAACAAGTCCTTACTTAAACCATTACGACATCATTCTTTCCAAACATTTTGACCCACTTAAAGCGGGTCATTATACATCCGTTACTATCGTATTCATTTCCTAATATACAACATATCACGATTCTACCATGAACAATTATACAACTCTACACTAGGATTCAATTACCAAAACTAACATTTGTAATTCAACATGAAGGGAGAACTAAGTTCATATGAACTTACCGTGATCTTGCGATGCTTGCGACTTTAAATGACTCGTGCCTTATTCTTTCTTCGTGCCTATACGTTATAACTTCACACTTTTAGCTTTTCGAATACATTGCATCACATATGCATTTTACTTATTCATCATGACATTACATATCTAAACATACATAAATTTTCATTTTACATCATCATTAAATCAAGAATTCATGTCAAAATACAACTAAATCATTCTAAGGCATTTCATCGAACACATGGCATGCGTACTATCTACAAAGCATAAAGTACAAGTACCTTAAGCACATTTTTCCCATAATTCACCCAAGAATTAACCTACTCTTCCATAATCAATATCAAAAACCATACTACACATGTTTTATATCAAATTACCCATCTAAACACACTCTATACCATTTATCTAACATCAACATTACCCAATTCATTCCACAAACTACACTTAACTCTATTTTCATACAATTACAAGTGGGTTTTACCCCAAGCTATCACTACATTCAAAATTGCACATAATACACCCTCTATAAGTTCATATCACATAGCATTCATGTTAAATCATACACATAATCACGGATTACACACAACCCGTTTTATCAAACATTACCAAATCATGAAATTAAACTTACTTGATGTCAAGAACACTTAGGTGATCATAGTTCCTAACTTATGCATAGCAATTTCAGCCCTAAAGCCTCTTGATTTTGATGATTTCCTTGCTAGGTTTTGAGGAGAAGGGTTTCTCCTGGTCTCTCTCTCTCTCTCGATCGCACATAGCCAGCACCAAACACTGACCATTTTTTATCAATCTTTATTCCACATTTACATATTCAGCCCCTTATCTTTTAGAGTGTGTTCATTTTGTTATTTCCCATACTAACTTGGTCACTTTTCTTTTGGTTAACTTAGTTACATAAATATGTTTTGAACTTAGTATAATTTATTTAACTTTTCTCATGGCATAAATCTATATTTGTCATTTTCTATTATTTAAGCATCACTACATTATATTATATTGACATACGAGAATTTGGGGTGTTACATGAAATGACAAAAGTCATAAGTTTACCTTGTCAGACCCCCATTGCGGATCGTAAGAGATTCTCCTTGTGGTTCGCAAAGAATTCCTGACACCCAAAACAATGGTTGGCAGCTGGTTGTTGCACCATTTTGACACCTAGCTCGAGTTTTTGCCACACTCCTTCCTGTGGACACCTATGAGGACACTAATAATCCATCTAAGCCCTCTTGGACACTTGTCCACACCTCTTGCATCCTCATATGCTATAAGTAGCACCCTTGAGTTGTATATTTTTTCATCCCAAACTCAAAAACAACACTTCATTCTAGAAAGTCTTGTGAGAGTTACTTGTTTTAGCATTGTAAACATCTCCTCTGGTCGTTTGAAGTCTTCTTCTAGAGTTGGTAAGTTCCTTTTCTTAAGCTCTTTCATTTGCAATTAGTTTCGTAGCTTAATTCCATCCGAGCGTCGTAAAATTCAAACAGTTTGACCATTCCGTTTGACTTTCTTTTCTAGTCAATTTGGTTAACCATTTTCAAATTAAATTTACCAAAATGGTCTGCATCATATAGGAAATAAAACCCTTCATCTACATCTTGTGATCGTCACGTCTAAGTGGTTCAAATTGAAAAGTCAAACCTCAACTTTGTAAAAGTCAAACATAGCTTTATACATTTACCAAAGAATGATCTCTAACATATGTAATGCAATGTTTTAGATATCAAAACAGTTTGTAGAACATAATAAAAATATATTTTATCATGTTCGACTTGTCACGACCCCGTTTTCTCGTCTGAACCCGTATTTATGCATACGACTAGTTAAAATGGTTTAAACCATATTTACAAGTCGTAACGGGTCAAAACCTTTTCAAATCAGAATGTAAGGTTAACAAGCTATATTGTATGAGACTCCTCAACCATATGGTTATAACCAAACATTCTATCCAGTCATCATTTAATCTAACAAAACCGTGCTTAAATCCATGGTAACCGATCAAGTCGCAATGACTAATAATGATTAGTAAGCAATTCTCATGGATATTATTTCCATTTATTCTGGACCATAGAGCCCTTCAGTAATCACATCGTAAGCCGATAAACTTTGAGTCCGGCTGTACTACAAACCGAATATGTTGTGTTCAACTACTAGTACAAATAAATACTTTTAACTCGTTTTATTAAAAATTGAGATATAGTATAAAACCTCTTGGTTCTTGTATCACCACAGGAGACAAATGCTTACTAGTGATAATTCGATTTAATATGTATTGCTTGATTAACATAAAGTATTTTGGGGTTGATATTACCATATTCGGGTCCCCCGATTCATTTATTGTAATGGCCATAAGTGCGGGGTGTAGGCATACACTTGACCGTTCACAAAATATGGTGTGTATATATTGATAAAAAAATGGCCTATGTGCTAGTTCCCGAATGTGACAAGCATGTAAAACTGGTAAATCAAGATACTTGTCTCATGAATATTAAATGTTTTAAAAATGAATCTGTTAACTGTACTTACCAATGAAAGTTGACGTATTTTTAAGGTAGACTTACAGGTGGCGAACTAGATAGTAGTGTCACACCCCAACCGATGGCGGAAACATCGGGGTGAGGCACTGAGCGAAACATATTGTCCAAGAGATTCCATAACAACTAAATTACCAGATATTTAACCATTACGTCCCATACAATAACATATCAAAATAAAAGCAGTTATTACAGACAAGTAGTTCTCAAAGACAAATAAAACTGTTCCGACAACTCATTAATTATTTAGTTTGTTTCTAGACCACCTAAGCTTGATTCCATGACATCCAGCAAATCCTAGCATCTTAAACACCTGTCACATACGTTAAAATAGGTCAATACACATAGTGTAAAGGTGAGCATACAAGTTTAATAGTATAATAGTAGCGAAAAGCAGTTTACGCATAACCAGTATGTAACATGTTGAAAAGTGAAGCTAGCAAGTTATCGACAATGAAATATGCACAGACATGACTGCGAGTTATAGAATGCGTAACACATATCACCACTGTGACACGTGAAGTAAAACCCTTAACAACCCCTGTCCACGACAGGTGCTGAGTCCAAACTATAGTACTATCGTTGCTAAGGTGTCAGGCAACAATCACTGTGTAAACATAACATACAAGCATTCATCGAGTAACACATATAACATGCAATAACGGTCCGCTTATAAAAGTGTTTGCATTGTGTGTCGGTTGTGATTTGAAATAGGTAACGTATGTAACACCCAAAAGTGCGTAAAGCAAAAAGGGTTCGAGTATACTCACAATTCGTGTTTAATAAATAAACACAAGCTTGGATTGAAGGGAGCGCTTGAGAGATTAGCCTGATCAGATAACGATAGTATAAGCGTTCAACGGTGCGTAAAACGGTGTCGAGTGAGCTGAGTGACGGATTGTGATCTGATCGGATAACCGTCCGGACGGATGGTCATCCGGACGGATGGCCATTCGCTCGGAGGGTTGTCCGTTTGTGATGGATGTGTTTGTGTATGATGTGAACTTTGAAGTTTTCATTGTAGTATTTTGTAAAACAAGAAGTGTTTCTACCCATCAGGTCATCCGGTCGGATGGTCATCCGGACGGATGACCGTTCGGTCGGATGGTCTTTCGTGGAAACTGATTTCCTTTGAAGTTTTGTGAAAATCGTTTAAGTATTGAACATACTTGTCACCTGATTGGATAGCCGTTAGATCGGATGGCTATCCGATCGGATGGCTGTTCGATCGAGCGACTTGTTCGAGTTGAAAAGTTGTAAAATTTGTTAAGTTGTAAAGTTTCGCGATTGAACCGAGACGGTATGACAATGTGTCAAACAACGGAAACTCCACCAAGTCCAAGTCGTCCGATTGGATGGGAATCACCCCGTCCGATCAGTAATTGTTCTTGACGGAAGTCCATGTTCAACCCGTAAATCGGTTGTCTCCTCGTTAGAAATCCACCCTCAGTCCGGGTTTCCACTAGAGAATGAGTAGTGAACTCGAACAAGTCCAGATTCTAACGGTTTTGGATGAAAAGTGAAGAATGTTGAAGAAAAGCTTGAAACACTTGAAAGATGTTTAGATTTAGGTGAAATCAATGTTTAAACATTGTAGAATCCTTTAGATCTGAGTTGTTCTTAGTGGAATGAGGTCACACTTTGGTGTTCATGAGAACCCATGATGACATCATCCTAAAACAGCCCAAATCCATAGATTTCATGGTGAAAAGTTGAGATTTGATGGTGAAATTAATGAGAAAGTGTGTGCTGATTGAGAAGGTACAAGGTTTGAGATGAAAACTTACAAGAATCGCGAGGAATCGAGAGAAAAGTGGCCAAAAGCGTGCTGGTCAAACGAGAGCTGTCACATCACATGAACAGTGATGTAACAGGTGGTATTTATAGGTGGTGAGGAAGAAAGGCGGTGTAAGTGACTCGATCGGAGGGCCTTCTGATCGGATGGCCATCCGATCGGATAGTCATCCGGACGGATGACCATTCGATCGAATGGTCCTTCGATCGGATGGGTGGTGCGGGTTAGTTTCCGACTTTCCGTTTTGTGCGTTGAGCGTTGCGAGTAAGCGATGCGATAGTATTAAACAATAGTTACCCAAATAATATAACTCCTAATAATCATAAAAGTAAACCTTATAATTCGAGTTTGCGATGAGATTGCGTTGCGATAGAGTTGCGGTTGCGTTTGCGATTAATCACCTTTAACATAATTAAACATGCACAAGTAACACATAATTTCACACACACACACACGTAAAACAATATCCAGACTGCGATTCGAGTTGCGATGCGATAGCGATGAGATTAGCGTTTAATAGCGATTATTGCATTTACTCTACATATTACAACTAAAGTACATAAATCAGAGTATCGATTATCAAGTCAGAGAGTACAAGTAATAATTAAGCAAGGAATGACATATCGAATTAGCAATCTTTTCTTCCTTTGACTTTGACTTGTACTTTGATTTTAAAAAGTCGGGTTGTTACAAGTAGGCTAGATAAGATTCGGTGTATAGCTTTGGAATTTGCGACTCCAATGACAAAGACTCATGATGTCTCCAAGACCATTTTAACTTTTATTTTAATCATGCCTTGGGATACATTGTATCGGGTCTTGATACTTTAAAGTTTTAATATATTTTGGCAGTTAATACCTATACATACTATTATGGTTATTTACGCTGCACTGTGATATTGGTATGGTGCAATCAAAGAAGAAGGATTGAGTTCCTTTTGTTTGAATATTTATCTTTGAAGTTCCTTTTATGTTTGTATGGTACTTTGTTTTGTTTCATCGTCCTAGTTGGACATAGTATTGTACTCATTTTCATTAGTTAATGATTAAATTCTCTTGTCATTGTATTGATTTCGAAACCTGTTATTATTCCTTAGCTTAAGGTCAATTTTAAACTGATTCCCCCACTAGAGCTGATAAATCTTCCTGATTGCTCATAGATAACTCATGCCTAGTTCAAATCACGGTGATATCGGTGGTGGTAATGCAACCTACACCCATGAGGGCGAGGGTAGTAATAACCTTCACGCCCAGATAGCCGAAGAAGTTAATAGGGCTATGGAAAATTTTATGGCCAATTATCAAGGCCCTAAGCCATCAAGACAAACTTCTAAAAATGCCTCTCACTCAACTTCTCATCGATCCTATAGTTCTTACAAATCCTCGAGTAGGAGTAAGACCAGCTAGTCTGACTGTGCACTAAAAGAAACCATTTGGCTCCGAGAAAGGGTGTACATACAAATAGTTTGTCTCATGTAAACCCCGAGACTTCACCAGGGAGAAGGGAGTAGTCGATGCCATGAAATGGCTCGAGGAGATGGAGACTGTTAACGATATCAACAGTTGCGCTGAAAAGGACCTGATCAAGTTTGCATCACAATCCTTTAAGGAAGATGAATTATCAAGGTGGAAAGCTATGATCCAAGCTAGTGGGAAAGTTCTCTTTACAATAAGGGTTGTAGTAAGTTCGAGGAATTAATCAAGGAAACTTATTGTCCACCCCATGAGATAGAAAAAAATGGAGTTAGACTTCTTAAAGTTGACCATGGTAAACATGAATTGTAGGGAGTACACCTCTTAGTACAACTCCATGTCTAGGCCAGTGCCCTATCTGATCACCCCCAAATCAAAACGAATTTTCCGTTATATTTGGGGTTTAGCACCCGAGATTCGATGGATGGTGAAATCCTCCAAACCCTCTACTTTCCGATCGGTCGTAGACATTGCTAATGCCTTAACCGAGGATGAGATTCGGTTAAGAGAGTCTAGTGTTGAGATGGAGACAAAAAGGAAGAGAGGGGAGTGCTCTTAAAGGGATTTCAAAGAAGAGGAGATTTAATTCCAGAAGGAAACAATTAGGATCCAATGGAAACAAACCAGAATATAGGACACCAAAGTGAAAGACCAAAGATTTCCCCCACTAGTCGGCATTAGAGGTTGTGAGAAACCATGTCCCTTAGGAGCCCGTTATGTTGATGGGTTCAGAGTTTGAAGGTCGTTCCCAAAAAAGAGAAAAACATCAAGGTTGTAAAATTATACATGCTCAACGGATAGTTATACAAACAACATTCCAGAAATTAACCAGGACACTGCACCACAATGGCGCAACAGAAAGGGAAGAAAGGTGGCGAGTCGGCTAGCAAAAAGAAGGAAAGTTTGACAGATATCGTTAGTGGCGGAGCTTGAACGAAAACTCGGTGGGGGCAGGTTTATCAAAATCCAAATTGGTGGGGGCCGGCTCTTAAAAATTCAATATTTTACACTACAAAAAGAAAAGTTTTTGAAATTTTTTGATAAAACTAAACACTATGAGCGAAAAACCAGTGGGGCCCGAGGCACCCCCGGTCCTCCATTAACCTCCGCCAGTGGATATCGTCGTCGATTACAAGACTATAAAAATAGTAGAAAAAGAAGAGAAAAACTCCATTCGAGCAACGTTGGCGGAATCTAAACTAAAAAGAGGCGAAATGTGTATTAACAGGATGTGAGAAGATAAAAAAAGTGAGATACTCGACGACTTTGCTACAAGTCTACAAGGTGAACTAGAAATAATGGAAATATGGGATTGGCCTTACAACTTTTAGGTTTTTTGGAAAATTGGTTTTTAATAAACCAACCTTTGCCCCATTGATAAATAATAATCTTACCTACGTAATTGGTATACAATAATCCTACCTATCAACATGTTGGTTCTTAATGAACTTCCGTTAGTTTTTTTAACTAAAGTTAGTTTTTAAGTTTTATTTATTATATAAACAGTCCTCGTAGTTATAATTTACTAGTTTTAACTATTTTGTAAAACAAAAAAAAACATCAAGGGCCATGTAATTAAATTTTATAAAATAGTTAAAACTAGTAAATTACAACTACATGGACTATTTGTGTAATAAATAAAACATAAAAACTAACTTCAGTTAAAAAAAATTAACGAAAGTTCATTGAGTACCAACATGTTGATAGGTAGGATTATTGTATACCAATTACGTAGGTAGGATTATTATTTACCAATGGGGCAAATGTTGGTTTATTAAAAACCAACTTTCCAGGTTTTTTTAAGTTTAAAGCTTATCTATGTATTTTATGTTTAATTATTTGTAATTAATGGAAAATAGTAAAATATCCTGCGCGTTGCGGCGATACATCATGTCGTAACTTAAAATTGAGTAAAACAATGGAAACAGTGGCGAAGCTTGGATTTTTCGGCCGGGGGGGTGAAAACATATATACCCAAAAAATTCTATAGAACCGGGGGGGTGAAAACGTATATACCCATAAATTTCTATACGAAAACTACATATATAACACTACTGAGCGAAAAATCCCGGGGGGCGGACGTCCCCCCCCCCCATTAAGCTTCGCCCCTGAATGGAAATGCAGATATAAAAACACTTGTGACAAAGTGTAGATATAAAACATTGTTGATTGCCTCGTAGGTTCAAACGGGTTCCAAGATGGATGCCCTTCCACCCGTTATACACACCAATAACAAATATTACTTTGTTTTTTCAACATCTTTTTACACCTAAGTACCACATAACCATACATTTACAAAAATTTTTACATACCAAACTAATGCTTCAAGTGTCATATCTTCCATGTGTAACCATCATTTTATTCTTTTAGAACTCATGCTTCACATGCTTCTAGTTTGTTTTTTTCATTTTTAATAACCTGTCACCTCTGTTTTTTCTAGGAAAAACTACACTCCAGCCATCTTCATCCATCTTCGGTGCAGCCACAGGTGGCCGTGGCGGCTCACTAAGAGTCATATCTGATATCTTTGAAGATGGGTCAAGTTCATCTGCAATCTCCATTGATTCATCCCCTGAGCTCGATGTTGAATCTGAATCTGAAATATCTTCACCACCGTTCACAACCTAAGAAGTTACAAAAGCAAAAAAAAAAAAAAAAAAAAAAACATCTCCTTGTAAATATTTCAAAATGAACAAAACTTAAATGGTTAAAGGAATTACAACTTCATTTTTCACCATCATGGTAATATCAGATGTTACAGATAAAGGCATATAAAAAAGAAATAACACATGTCAAATCAACTGGATTAAAAAACCATGTACCTTGAGAAACATGAGATTTATTAATTAAAACTAAACCAAATGTGATTGAGGTTGTCCATAAAAAGGAAAATAATTAGCTTAGAGGTGATATATCAAACTTGACATGATACCTGTATGTGTCGATTAGGAGTAGGAACTGATTGCCTTAGTCGTCCAATGGAGGCAAAGTTACCTTCCAAACATTCTTCATTCATGATCATCAAGTTTTTTGCTACCTAATTACAAAATTAAAAAGATGAAAAAATTTGGCAAGGAGAAATAGCTAAATAGGTAACTAATAGAGTTCAAGAAACACATGTAAATACATCAAAAAAGATTGTTAAAAGGGCCAACATAAAAGAGGGGCACTCTTTATATGATGGTTGAAGAAGTCGCTAGGCGCCCCTAGGTCCATATCAATATAAATAAAAAAAATACATGTTTAGATAGAAAAGTATTTCAAAATGTTAATATTAAAAATGATAAACATCAGAATTACGTTTTATTATTTTTAAGTCAAACTCAGCCCAAGTTGACCAACACGATCGGATTCTAGCCAAGGTGGGCTGCGATTAATAGATTCCGATTAATTAGGCGGAGTGGAAGAAAATCAGCTCGGCGAGTACTCGGCCTCCTAAACCTTGTTTTACAATATTGCTTTATATGTGTTTGTAAAGTACCAAAATATACATCAAAGAAGATTGAATAGTGAGGGTGAGAATAAACAGAAATTCAAGAGAAGGCCCTCCAATAACTATGAAACAATATAATGCAACATGACATTCCCACTATGCATGATCCACACACAAATAATAACGATAACAGTTACATAGAACTATAGAAGTCCCTTACCTCCCCAATGCTACCGTCATCGATCTCAATATTAAGAGATAGCATAAAGTCATCAAGTAAATCCTCCAATTCGTTGACGTATAACCCCTCTGACAGTATAGACAGATTAAATAAATGTTACAAAACAGAAGCACGTAACACCAGTGCTAAGAGCATTGAATCCCAGATATAATTTGAGTAAAGAAATATTCTTTTCAGACAAATTGAACCATCTTAAAAAATGAATAAGATGTGTAATCACCCTGACTCATGGTTAATATTTGTCAAACAATATTACCATCATGGTTGTTTCTAAAAACTGAAGAATAGCTGATACAATGCCTGTTTTTTTGTTAATCAAAACTACGAGGGAGCTTGAATGTGCGCTTTTAAAGTGATCACTGTGATTCAAAAAATCAAAAACAAAATCAGTAAAAGCATTAATTAATATTTTTGTAACAATTTCTTACATAGTTTCTGCAAAGTTGATAACTTTGACCATAAACCAAACGCTGAAGACTGATCAGTGATTATTCCAAATAACTGGTTTAAATGCACATCCAAACACCCACTAAAAACATGTAACTAAATAATAAACTTTGCATTGGATAAAGCGCAATTGAGGATATATAAACCTACTAATGCATTAGATAAAGCTTAGTAAATACCAGAAGGTCTGATTAGCCATTGGTAGAGATATCAAGGGTAAGCTGTTGGGCTCTCTGACGAGTGTGACGCCCACCCCATTCGTTCTGAATAGCCATCTGAAGAGCGCTTCATCTACCAAGAAGCAGACCGATTCCTTCTCTTAGCTGATTGGCAGCCTCGGGTGTGAGTTGAGCAGGCATCACTGTTGCCTATTCCCCTACACACATCAACTTTTGTTGGTAATCCAATGATACATGTCCTCCCAAAACCCACATAGCCCATGCCATGGTATACACCCAACTTCTTCTTTTCCTATTTATTAGTTGTTTGTTAGTTGATTTGGAGTAGCAAGCAGGTTCACTACTGTTTAGTCATTAGTGGTATTAGTGCTAGGGTAGTTATTTACTACAGTTAGTAGTACTGCTTTCTTATTCTGTTTTCATGAATGAAATGAATTGACTCTAAATATTGTCTTCTTTAATTGACCCATTCCTACTGTTATCTAAATCCGATTGGTACATATCATTAAAACTCTTTTAAGTAAAACTACGTTTCCATTAAACAAAAAATCTCTTATTAGTGACCACAGTACAGACTATTGAATGGATTATTACATCATAAAACAGACTAGCTTGAAATCACATAAAACCGAACGGCGTCGACAACGGATAATTAGAGAAATTGATTAGGTAACACAAACAAACAAACAGAGTGGAAAGAAATAATAGAAAGTGATTTACCGACGATAATAATTGGAGATTGGGGGAGATGAAAGCAACGGCTGCTGTGGGAATTCGAGTCTTGTTTATTTTGTTGGGATGTAAAAGAAGAGGGCGGGCGCAGGAGAGAAAATAAAAATAGGTGAGAAAACCTGCTGCATTTCGGCCCACTTGCCTAATTACTGGGCCTCGTTGGTTGCAACTTTTGAGACACTCCAGTTTTACTTTTAAATGCCCATAAATTTGTTAAAGAGTAAGTTAGTTTTTGAGTTCATGTTTTTAGTGGTTTTAACTATCTGAGTTTAAAATCAAAAGTTTAACGCTCTGAGTTTCTAACCGCTCATTTTATAACATTTTGAGTCCAGTTTTGTTCATTTTATAACGTTTTAAGTTCAATTGTGTTAAAAAAATTGGGCTCAAAAGGTTATAAAAAAACGTTTAGGGATTCAGAGCGTTAAACATTTTGATTTTGAACTCAAGTGGTTAAAATTGCTAAATCGCAGTGACTCAAAAACTAATTTACTCTTTATTAAAAGACATTTGTTAGGGTGCCCACCGCAAGAGTCCCATCCCATGGGATGGGCTAGCGGGTTCGGTAATGGGTTCGTGAACCTAATCAAGAGGGAGTTGGAGAACAATATTACTATAATTGCATTTCTAAACTTATTTTTTTTTTCTTTTCTACTCTTCTGTTTTTACAATCATTATCTTTTACAAAAATTATTCACATAGAAGGGGCCAACAAAAATCTCACGTCTTCAAGACGAAAACCATATGGTGATATAGGTCGAAGGTTCAACCCAACCTATGCAGTATCCAAAATATTTCTCCCCCAACAATCCATCTATGCTAAACATGTCAAACCAAACTGCAACGGGTCATTCCACTCTACCATTAGAAGAACCAAACATTAACCATTAAACGGATCATGACCCAACCCCCCACTACAAAAACCTACCATGTTGTGACCCAACCGGTGTAGCTCTCGACCCAGATGATGAAGAGGATGAGGTGGAAGAAGTTGGTTTAGAAAAAGAAGTAGAAGAATAAGAAGATGACAAGACCCCCCCCCCCCCCCCCCTGTTAAACCTGCACGAAAATTCACAAAAAAGGGTGACTTGAAAAAGTAGATTGATGTGGAGGAAGTAGCCTTATGCAAGAATTGGGTTTGAATTTCTGAAGACAAAATCATCGGAAATCAACAGTGGTCCAGATCGTTTTAGTGTCGGGCTCTCAAGCATTTTAAAGCTCAAGTTGGTGGAACCTAATGAACCATTGAACAAATTGATTCGAACTGGGGTAATTTAAATATAAATAAGCCGGTTCAACGCATGCTACATTCAAGCGGTTGTAACGACTTCAATTCCTTGAAATAGTAATTGTTCCAAATCAAAACATTTCGTTTCATGTTGGGATAGGAACATGACTAACATAACTGTATTAGCACGTATGGTTTCTTCTTGAAGTTGGAAGCATTTGATCTCTGCTTCTCGGTTGGTTACAAGATCTGCAACATCGGAAGGAAATCTTTGCCTCTGTAGAGTATTATATGGAATTTATTACGTAGTAATAATAATCCGCCAGTGAGAAGCTGCACATGTAACTAAATAATAGCTTCAAAGTTAACCGTAGCATTGACTTTTTGGTCAAACTGATAGTAATTAAAGATGTTACCTTAAGCTCGGAGGCCATCTGCTCCCTTGTGTTAGGAATTCCCCATTTTACTATGATCTTTGCTAAACTTTGATAACCTGATTCGTAGGTATATAGCGAATCCTGTAATCAGAATACAAAATCAGTAAGAATAAAAAAGATGAATGTGAAGAAGATTTGAAATCAGATACAATACCTTGAAACCATAGCCGACGGGATGATAACATGCATCATCGTTCAGGGGAGACGAAATAAAGGAACTTCATCAATTTGGGGAACGTGGACGAGAAGATCTAGCGAAAATCACTGGAGTAAAATCAGGAGCTAAACCGCCGCCAAATGCTGCTTCTAGAAGCTTTAGGGTATTTTAAACGGCTGAGAACTCATCTCAGCTTGATCCGACGCCCGAATTTAGTCAAATTTCAGTAAGGGGAACATAATTCAGATGACTTGCCTTCACCATTTGTCATGCAAGTTGGAACTCACGTTTGATAAGAAGATAATGGCCAGCAACCTCTGCACACAATTCCAACTTGCCAATTTGCAATCTCTATAAATAGATGCCTGGTTTAAAATTCTCGGCATTACGATTTCCCCAACTACAGTACTTCTTCACTAACCTTTCTCTGTTTCTACACCTTTTTCGTGTCGAGTTCCGAACCCGTCACCCACCACCTTCATTGCCACCACCATAACCCATCACCGCTACACTCACCACCACCTTAACAACCACGTGAAACCACCAAACAATCCTGTTTCCTCCACCCTTATTATTGTATTAAAAAACGAAACCACCTTAAAACCAAACCTTACAGCCCCCCTCGTGTTTTCTGGCAACTGGAACGACTCTGAGCACCACCGCCACCGTACACATTGTTACCGTACCGCCGCTGATCGTTGATCTCCACAGGTAAAAACCCCACCATGCATACACATCGATCTTGAAGTGGAGATTCATCAAATAATTTGTGTTTTCAGATAGTGTACGTTCCGGGTGTCCCTTGAAATCATCGTGTTTCATCTCATATTGTAATACTGTCAAAAAGCCACCTTGCATCAACCAACTTCTTCTTCCTTATTTACCCACCTAGATTCTTTTTGGGCATTTTCTCAAACACTTGCATGTGTGCAATATTGAACCTGTTGTTCATCAAGTATGCAGATGTGATAGGGTTACATCCACAACGGAAGTATAATAACCTTTATTAATCCAGGCAGAAACTGTTATATATAAAAATACAACTTACCTTAAATGCTTACGTAACATTATTCAAATTCATCCTCGCTAAAAACTTCTCCCAAAGAAAAACTAAATCCCTGCAGAAAATAATTTATATGTAAAAGCTCAGATTGATTTGGTATTTCAACAATGTTGAAAGAAGGAAGCAACCTCTAGTTACCTCGTTTTGTTTGGTTTTTATAAAGGAGTTGATGTCTTCTGTTATGTAACACCTCCCAAAGCTTGTATCAATTACGTGCAGTGCTGGAGCAGCCACATTTCCCTTGGTGAAAACCGTTATTTCAGGACATTCCTTGATTTCCAAAGTATGTAACGATGGGAATGAAAAATCACCCTGCCCTAAGCAAAATCCCTCGAGACTTTCAAGGTCCTCAAGTTTCAAAGACTTTAGACAAGGTAACTTCAAAGTCTCATTGACTTTTGCATCACATTCAGACTCTTCTTCTTCCTTGACAATTACCTTCAGGTTTTTGCAGTAACCTATATATAGGTCTTGAAGTTGTTGCATACTAACAACCATGGAGCTAGTAAATACGTGTTTTAATACAGGACATAATTTAATAACGAGTGTTGTTAGGTTTGGAAACTCCAACACATGATGGTTGCTCTTCCATATATACTTGAGATGGGATAGATGAATTAACTTCAGCTGTGTTAGGTTTGGAATTTGTACAAGTAGAGTTTGAGTTTGGAATTCACTCTTTCTCCCTTCCATTGCTTCTACTTCAAACACCTCCACTTCTTCTTCTTCTTCCCTGAAAAGTAACTCCAATCCCAATTCCTCTTCCATTGCTTCTACCTCAAACACCTCCTCAACATTCGCACAACCATAGACTTGAATCTTTTCCAGCTTTTGCAGATGTAGCAACTCATTGAAGGGAATAATGCTTTTAACATCATCATTCTCGTCCATGTCTATTTCAATCAAATTATGAAAAGACCAAGGTAATCGTTCCAAAGTAGTAGAGCACCAGCTTGTATGCTCCGTGTTGGCCCCAAAATGGATCTTTGATCTCTAGAACGTGATAAAACAAACTTGCATAACTTGAATAATAATCGAAATACAATCTGAATGTGTGTATATGTACAACTGATTTCGAATGAGAGTGTATGTACAAATGAAATCTATTGACCCCTATTTATAGTTTTCCAACGGGTGCGACTAATAGACGTGTCTCTTCGTGAATAGATGCGTCTCTTGAATGTGTGGATGAGAATCAATGTGAAAGGTTGCGTCTATTCGATGAAGAGTTGCGTCTCCTCTTGTCTCCTTCATACCGTCGATCCTAAAGGTGTGTCTCCATGGGATCGCACCCCTTGAGGGTGGCGGTTTCAATCTTTCGTTTAGTCACAAATAGCCCCTCAACTTTGTAACCGCCAATCTTTTTTTCTAATTACCATATAACCCATGTACTTTAAGGATGTGTAGAGATTAAGGATTTCATTCACCCCCCTAATCTTGAACATCCTTGAGTTGTAGATCTTGAACTCCGAGTAGCTTCACGAATCTCCCCGGTATCCGACACTTCACATGTATCTTCTCATTCACCAACCTTGCTCCTCACGAACCTTGTTTCACTCGAACTCGCTTCACACGACCATTTTGCTTCACACTTGTCTTGACCGCACTTGATTTGTATCACACGAACCTTTTCTTGTGTAGTTGTATCAACACGAACTCCACCGGTCTTGATTAACTTGCCCACTATCATATCACATGACTTGCATCCATCTCGTATAGATTTTGGATAATCTAACTCACTTAGATTTCTCTTTCGGTTGTATCACACAATAATCCATCTTCTGACCCAGTCACAGGATACGCGCGTCTTCTCCTTGATTTATCTTCTTCACGGTTGTCTCTCACAACGAGTTCTTCATTATTGATTGCTTCCCTCACGGATTCTTCGCTTTGATCCGATCCACTCACTGGACTGTTTTGTTATACCTTTCACAGGTTATCTCCGTGTCACACGGTTCTTCCCTTGATCGTATCACACGACCAAGTTTCACGTTTCTATTTCTCTTCAGCGTCTAGGCACATCAGAAGTGCCGGTTCATCATCATCTTCTTCTATTTCGACCAATAGTGTCTCATTTTCCTTGGTTTTCTTGGTTGGGCATTCGTAGGCATAGTGCCCAAGTTTCTCACATCTGTAGCAAGTGATTTTTGACTTATCTCTCACAGTCGGTGTTTCTTGCTTGCTATCATCCCTTTGTGGTTTGTCGGTTCCTTCCGACCCGTAAGAGGTGTTTCCTTCACCCCTATGTTGATAATTGCTTCTCTCTCGGCCTCGTGATGGACGGAATCTCCCTCGTCCACGGTTTCCAACATGTTGTCCATGACCCGCATACAGGAGTTCTTCTAAATTGTTCACGGGGCTTTCCTTTTTCTTCAACTTTAACCTTTCTTCATAAGTTTTTAATCTTCCGACCGCTTCTTCTAGCGTCATAGTTTCCAGATCGGAGTATTGTTCCATGGAGGCAACGATTTGAGTAAACCTATCCGGTACGCCATTTAAGAGTTTGCGTACTAGAGTCGCTTGACTCAATGTCGTTCCTACTTCAGTTGCCCGGGTAACGATACTATTAATCTTTGCGGTAAACGAGTCAATAGTGTCGTCATCCTTCATTTGCAACAATTCAAATTCTGATAATAGCGTGTACATACGCGCCTTTTGTACCCGATCAACGCCAACATGTCTAACCTTTAGATTATCCCAAATTTCCTTTGCAGTTTTACAACTTGCAATTTGCAATACAACGTCTTCTGGTATTGCTTGAAACAGATATGCAATTGCAGACTTATCTTTCTTAGTGTCTACCGTTGCATTTTCTGCCGGTTCAATCGTTTCCCATAAACCATTCGCTTCAAGAATCGTCTTGATACGAATAGCCCAAACCGTATAGTTTGTTGGTTTCAGAATTGGACACTGAAACTGGGAAAGAGAATTTCCTTCCTTTTGAATTATAACTTGTGAACTTGGTCCGGTTCCTCCTGACATATCTTCCTGCCGAACAATCTTCACTTCTACTAATTTTCTTTTGGTTTCAATATATCTCAACAACCCCGATTACCCGAATCGTGTAATAACCAAGTAACCAAAAACAATCTAATTCGCACTAAAACCCCGGAATCAAAACAAACGAACCCTAGATTCCTAACCGTTCGGTTCAACCGACTTTCCTAGAACCGAAAAATAAAAATTCTGAAATGAAACTTTTGCGAATTGAAAGACGAAATTGAAACCTGATCGCGAATGACTTCCCGCCGATTCGTTGCCTTGCGATTCCCACGCCTAGAGCCTGACGCTCTGATACCAATTGTTGGCCCCAAAATGGATCTTTGATCTCTAGAACGTGATAAAACAAACTTGCATAACTTGAATAATAATCGAAATACAATCTGAATGTGTGTATATGTACAACTGATTTCGAATGAGAGTGTATGTACAAATGAAATCTATTGACCCCTATTTATAGTTTTCCAACGGGTGCGACTAATAGACGTGTCTCTTCGTGAATAGATGCGTCTCTTGAATGTGTGGATGAGAATCAATGTGAAAGGTTGCGTCTATTCGATGAAGAGTTGCGTCTCCTCTTGTCTCCTTCATACCGTCGATCCTAAAGGTGTGTCTCCATGGGATCGCACCCCTTGAGGGTGGCGGTTTCAATCTTTCGTTTAGTCACAAATAGCCCCTCAACTTTGTAACCGCCAATCTTTTTTTCCAATTACCATATAACCCATGTACTTTAAGGATGTGTAGAGATTAAGGATTTCACTCCGAACCTGGTAAAATGGTCTGCAAGGCCAAAACAGAAATATTTAAAATAAGCATGTATTTTATATAAATCCACCATTATATTCTTACAATTGCAAACGTTAACATATACCTTTCCAGTCATACCAACTCTTCCTGTCGGTAACGGTAACTGACTAATTGAGTTTTAACAAAAAGCTGGAAATTTGGGATGTATTATTTAAGCTTCAGCCACCAGATTACAACTTAATGAACCTCAACTACATTGGTTAAATGGAATTTTTTTTTTTTTTTGAACGGCAAATTTGGATCACTGACGGACCACTGGAGTATCACCGTGCTACCAGAGGAACCACCCGATCATATCCATCTCCACTAGGCATAATGTCACACCAATTCAGGAGGAAACCCAATAAACATAGGAAAACCCCCTTGTGGGAATCGAACCCAGGACCTATTGGTCCCAAAGGCTTATCCCACCACCAAGATGCCACTAGGCTATAAAGCCATGGGCTGGTTAAATGGAATTAGTTTGCAATTATTACACAAGTAAACTTTTTAAATTAATCCTTAAGTTTGAAAAGTATATATACATGTTAGAAATTATAATAATTATTAATGATGATAATCAACTCCACAAAAGGCTTGTTAGGTTCACATTTCTAATCTCATAGATAGATGTATACATAAGTAAACTTAGTGTTAAATAATTTATGTGAATAAACTGGAAATATACCTGATGCAAGTCTCTTGTCACGTGAAAATTAAGGCCAGTCAAGAGTATGTTTGCCTAATCTCGTATGTATATACTTGAGCTCGGGAGCTATTGACTGACCAGATGTGAACACTATCATTTGTGGGCATTGACTAATCGCAACCTTTTCTAGTAAGGGCCATTGAAAGTCATTCATCCCCAAGAAGAAACCATTTAGATTTGGTAGATTCCCTAGTGCAAGGGATTTTAGACGAGGAAATACGACAACCTTTCTTTGTTCTCCATTTTCTTTCTTCACAATTACTTCCATTGACTTGCATCTCCATATACTTAACTCTTCGAGTTGTCTCAGGCTTTCAAGTGTGGAAAATGTGAATACATGATGCAAACGGTTACACAATCCGATTTCTAATTTCTTTAGGCCGGATAGTTGAGGCACATTAAAATTTTTTATTTTTGGAATGGACAGTGTTGTAGTATGAGCACCCCCATTTCCTTCATCAATTTTAGTACTATTACTGCCACCACCACTGTTGTTGATCCCTTGAGTTTCAAATACCTCCAACATTGAACCACAACGAATTACTTGCAACTCTTGAAGATTTTGCATTTGTCCTATTGCATAAGATGGAATCGCACTTGACAATGCATGACACTCCTCTATGTATATCACTTTAGAGTACTGGCATAAGGACCATGAAACATCAATGACTTTGGAAAGCTACAATAAATGAAAAAAGTATTAAACAAAATGAGGGAGGTTCATTTGAGAAAAAAAATTAATTGAGAAAAAAAAGGTACAACTGTAAAACATTAAAAATATATAATTTGAAAATAAGTTATAAATTTAGTAATTAGCCATTAAAGAGGGAGGGGCAGGTTGGCAACTTCTGAATGGTTACGTGCTGAACCAATAAAAGGTAGGGATGAACATTTGGTAGAGGGTACCGGTACCGAATTTGTTCGGTACCGGTACCAGTACCCACTTTTTGGTATTTTCAATATGGTACTAGTAAAATACCGAATTTTATCTTCAAATACCGGTACCGTACCGAATATTTCGGTACCGGTACCCAATTTTGGCTAATTTCGGTACCGGTACCACGCTCATCCCTAGTAAGAGGTCTGAACCATTAAGTGCTAAACCAGTATTAAGAGTCAGTATAATGCTTAACCATTCAGAGGCAAATGTCTGACCAATTCAGATTAGAGGTCCTAACCATTTAGACTCAGTATAATGTTTGACCATTCAGAGACAAATGTCTGAATCATTCAGACATCTACTTGTGAAACAAACAATCTGAATCATTAAGTGCTGAACCAATAAGAGGTCTGAACTATTAAGAGTCTCATTAAGAGGTAAACAAACAGTCCCGAAGACTAAAAATTAGTAATTTATATAAGTTTACCAATATCTTCTTATAATAAGTATTAAACAAAATGATAGAGGTTCATTTGAGAAGTAAATTTAATTGAGAAAAAAAGGTACAACTATAAAACATTAAATTGTTTTTATCTTTGAGTAATTAATTAGTCTTAAACACTATCATCATCCACCTTAATTTTTTCGCCCATACACATCAAAAGTTATCCTACACATATTGAAAATCTATCATTCACAACTCGTAATTTATCCTACATATCTTGTAATTTATCTTAATACTCTAAATTATTTTATTTTTTAAAAACATATGTAATTTGAAAATAAATTACAAATTTAACGTAATTAGCCATTAAAGAGGAAGGGGCTGTTTGGCAACTTCTAAATGGTTCAGTGCTGAACTAATAAGAGGTAGGGATGAGCATTTGGTACTGGGTACCAGTACCGTATCGGTATCGAATTTCCCGTACCAAATTTTTTCGGTACCGGTAACCACTTTTTGGCATTTTTGGTATCAGTACCGGTTCTATACGGTACCGGTAAAATACCGAATTTTACCTTCAAATACCGGTACCGTACAGTACCGAATATTTCGGTACCGGTACCACACTCATCCCTAGTAAGAGGTCTGAACCATTAAGTGTTGAATCAATATTAAGAGCCAGTATAATACTTAACCATTCAGAGGCAAATGTCTGACCAATTCAGATTAGAGGTCTTAACCATTCAGACTCAGTATAATGTTTAACCATTCAGAGGCAAATGTCTGAATCATTCAGACGTCTTGTTGTGAAACAAACAGTCTGAGTCTGAGTTTGAATTATTAAGTGTTGAACCAAAAAAAGGTCTGAGCCATTAAGAGTCTCATTAAAAGGTAAACAACCAACCCCGAAGACTACAAATTAGTAATTTATATAAGTTTACCAATATCTCCTTATAATTATATTAAATACTTATATTAAATAAAACATTCTTATTGGTTAAAATTTCTTTTTTTTTTCTTAATTTTTTTCTCTGATTTAAACCCTCCACTAAACAAAATATATACTAACTAAAGCAAATTTCATTCAAGATTTATAACTAAGTTAAGAGGCTGTTTGACAACTTCTGAATGGTTAAGTGCTGAACCAGTAAGAGGTCTGAATCATTAAGTGCTGAACCAGTAAGATGTCTGAACCATTAAGAGCTATTATAATGTTTAACCGTTCAGAAACAAATGTCTGACCAATTCAGATTAAAGGACTTAACCATTCAGACTTAGTATAATGTTTAATCATTCAGAGGCAATTGTCTGAACCATTCAGACTAGGGCTGTAAACGAACCAAACGTTCAGCGAACAGTTCTTGAACCGTTCGGCGGGAAGTTCGTTTGTGTTCGTTCGATTAGCTTAGCGAACGAACACGAACAGAATTTTTTGTTCGATTAGCTTAGCGAACGAACACGAACACAGGTCTCGTTCGTTCGATTGCGTTCGTGAACGTTCGGTAATATGTTCGGTTACGTTCGTTCATGTTCGTTAGTTTACGTTCGTTTGGTTATATTAAAAAAATAATAAATAATAAACCTTTTATCGAAATATATTAAAAACTTGAAACCCTATTTTTCTAAATAGTTAAAATTTGGACATTGTAAGACATTTTTGGGGATGATTATATCTAAGTTAGTTAAACTTGATTAATCGTTTGGTGGTGTAGTAGACTTCTTGTGTTTTGATTTATCATTTGATGGTTTTATTTAACTGCTTATATACAATGTTTAAGGATAACAATGTTTTTATTTTTTATTTTCAAGTTAAATGTTCGTTTGCGTTCGACTTTATTTTCTTGTGTTTGTTTGTGTCCGAGACCAGTGTTCACGAACTGTTCGTGAACAACTTAATTTTCTTAACGAAAGAACACGAACATAAACTTATGTTCGGTAAGCGTTCGTGAACAGGTCACGAACATGTTAATTTCCTTAACGAACGAACACGAACAAGGCCTTGTTCGTGTTCGTTCGGTTCGTTTACAGCCCTAATTCAGACATATTCTCGCGAAACAAACAGTCTGAACCATTAAGTGCTGAACCAGTAAGAGGTTCTCTATTAAGAGGTAAACAAACAGCCCTAAGAGAAATTTGACTTTCATTTTATGTTTGGATGGTAAAAACAGCCCCGAAATTTGACTTTCATTTTATATTCGATTAGATCTTTTTATGATGATCTTTTCCTAACATCTTCAAAATTTTGGAAGGTAAAAACAATATTTTTACAGTGGGTGCCCCGAGAGTGCTCGGTATTGATTCTGTTGGCCGTTAAAAAAAACAATAAGGAACATGTGTTGAAAAAAAATATTCGATTAGATCTTTTATGATGATATTTTCCCTAAGACTACAGGGTATGGGGGCCGGCTTAGGCCCGGCCTGGCCAGGCGCCGGTCCCCCACACCGCCCCCTTATGCCCGGCTCGTCCAAACCGGCTCCCACACGACGCATACGACGGGCCAAAATTCAAAATTATAGCCGTTTTTTAATGGCTCTATTAATTAAAAAAACTTTTCCACTTTAAATAAATACCCCTTCTCTCATCCTTTTTTATATCAAATTCTCAATACTTCTCCCATTCTCATCCAATTTTATAAAAAACACTCCATCTTTTTTATAGAATCATGAATCCATTCAACCCAAACAACCCCAACCCGAACAATCCCAACCCGAACCAACCTAACTTTTTTTCGACTCCCGCTTACACTCCGACTATCGATCCTTCATGGGTGTCTCCGCAATTTACGTTTTCGGGTTTCCAACAATCACCCAATGCCTTCAAATAATGTCTCAAGTTCAACAAATGCAACATTACCAAGCACTCCAACAAATCATGCAACGCAACTCGTTTGAATCTCTAGCACAATTCCAATCGCAACCGCCAACATCCCAAGTGCAACCCCCGGTTCCACTTGGACAAAACTAGAGGAGGAGGCGCTAGCAATGGCGTTTGTTAAGTCCTCAACTTGCCCGATTGTCGGTATTAACCAAAGTTTATTTTTTTAATTTAAATTTAAAAAGATTTATTTTTTATTTTTACTAATGCATTTTTTTTAAATTTAGGGAACAACCAAACGGGTAGTAGTTTTTGGAAGGCGATAACGGAAAGATTTAACGGGATTATGGAGCAAGGCCCGATGCGTGATCTCGATTCCGCCTCGGGCAAGTGGCGTAAAATGAGCAAGGCCATCAACACCTTTAGCGGGTATTATAACCAAATTTACACTAATCCTCCTAGTGGGAGTAACGACGATGACATTCTTAACCTTGCTTTGGCTAAATGGGACTCTAAAAATTCAACGCCTTTCCCGCACCTCCGAGCATGGAACATTTTAAAGAAAGAAAACAAATGGAAGACAGTTCCAAATGAGGTCGCAACCGCCAAACGGAGTAAAACTTCCGAGTCCGGAAGTTATAGTGCAGGAGGCTCCACCGCTCGTTGTCAAATCAACATAAACGACGACCCAGAATATGACGAGGATGTGTTGCCCGTTCACGAGTCGGAACGTCCCCTCGGAAGGGACAAATCAAAAAAAGAGGCGGCCGGAAAGCGAAAAGGGGGCGGCTCGAGCTAAACATCTACCGGGGCGGGTTCGAAAATGGACGAGTTCATATCCGAATTCCGTTTGTTCAAAGAGCTCGCGGCCGAAAAATATAGTTACAAGAAAACCATGTCGGCCGACTATGCTCGAGCGGAGGATTTTATGATTATGAGGTTGGATCTCGACTCGGTTCCGGAGGATGAACGCGAGGTTTACCAGAGGATGAAAGAGGAGGTTAAGAAAAAATGGACGTCGTAGGTTGTTTACTTTTTTAATCGTATCGTTAATTATTTTTCGCTTTTATGTTTTCCGTTTCTAGGATTAGTAATTTTAATTTTTAGGAAATGTAATTTTTTTTATGTTATGAAATGAATTTAGTTATGTTGTTTTATGTTTTAAATTTATTTAATTGTTATGAAGTCTTTATTAAGTTAACAAAAAAAAAGTTAGCAAATTATAAAATAATTAGGTGGGGTAGGCCCATCCTTCACCCCCTCAAAATGCAAGGAGGCCCATCCTCCATGTGATGGTGATGTGACGCCTACGTAGCGGCCCATCCTCATGGAGATGGCGCTCTCCATACCCTTTAGTCTAACATCCTCAAAATATTGAACCTTTCACTTTCACAGCACAACCCCTCTCGTTTTCCACTTTTTACAAGAAACTTTCATATTGTATGTACTTAACTACTTAATACCGAAGAGTCCAATCGTTGATTACTAATACTTTTCCCTTTTAAAATTTAACTTCGATCGTAAGGCGATGCATGCAAATTGTGTTTTAACTAGTAACATGACCCGTGTGCGATGCGTCGTAGGCCTGTTGCAAATATCGAGTGGCTTAGTCCAAGCGTTATGTGATGCGTAAACCATATGTAAACGTTTGTTTAGACATATCCGATGTAGCTCAATATAACCTATATAAGCGTTGAGGTTGGATAAAAAAAAATAAAGTAAATCGAATTTACACCGCACAAAAGAAACGGAACCGAACCCGGGTTGGTTCTTTTAGTGGTTTCACCTAGCCAGTACACCACTTTACCTTTGCATCAAGACTTAGTAGCGTTAAAATGTACACTAACTCGAATTTATACCGTTTGAATTGCAACATATTATATTTGACAAAATTCGTTTTCAACAAAATTTACGTCAAAACATATATCAACTGAAAATGTACATAAAATAAAAATGAAAGCGTATTATATTTGACCCTACTCGTTTCTAAAAAACAAATTACGTCGACATGTGATTTATACCGTTAATGTCGAAACGTGAATGTATATGCACATAGAATAAGCACTTGAGAAAATGGTGTTTTTTTAGTCTACGTCAAAGGTAAACCAATTAAATACATGCATGAAAAATATTATATTTGACCTGACACGTTTCCCCTAAAATACGTGAATTTGTACCAATTACATTAAAACATGAATTCATACCGCGTGAGAAAATAATATATTTTTAAGTTAAAGAATGAAAATACGGGTGTTAAACTTGAAACATCAGAAACTCAAGGGATGAAAATGACATTTTATAAAGTTTTTAGAAAGTGTTAGAGTGTAAAGTGTCAATCTAAAAGTTTCGCGGCCACCAAATTTGGTTTTTAAGATATATAGTAATAGCCGAAACGTATATAAAAAGCAAGCATCAAAACATATTATATTTGGCCTGAATTTTCCAAACAAAATATACGTCGATGCGTAGATAGTCACCATTTACACACACAAACACACACACACACACACACACACACACACACACACATATATATATATATATATATATATATATAGGGTCATGATTTAGAGAAAACGATGGAAAGTGTGAGAACGGAGAGAACGCTTATGGATCGTCAGATCAAAACAATCCATGAACTAGATTGTGCGGTGGTGTTTTCGTAAATAACATCAATTTTATTATGTGGGACGCGCTTCATTAAGGGTAAAAGGGTCTTTTACCGCTCAAATTCAAAACGTCATCAAATGATAACACGCCATTCAAAAAAATAAAACACCATTAAAAACAAAACACCAAAAATTAGTGATAAAACGCGTTGGATATTACAGGAAGAGGAAACAACACAGTAACTGAATTTCAGTTATTAACATTTATTAGAAGAAAATTCCCTCCTAAATTACGCGCCAAAAACATCATTATATAAACGATGTAGAAACATCGCTCCCATAATCACTTCAATCTACCCATTTCTGCAAAAAAACATCTTTAACCAAAAATGTCAATTTAACCAAAACGCCAAAAATGCCAACAATCGTTTGGTGGAGATACACTCTGGCAATCAGGCGATTTGTCCTGCGTTTTGACAACAGAGGGAGGGTGTATGTTAGGACAATCAAGGCAATTTTGAAGATGGAAGAAGAGGTACAGAGGGGTATCTTATCCCTTGGCATCGCTCTTGACAACGAATGCCATGAAACACATATGCTTATGAAAGCATTAACAAGGAAATTTGGACCAATCAAAGAAGATGTAAAGCCGGACCCTGTCATGACATCATGGGGTTTTGATGATGAAACAGACATGGTGACCGTTATATACGACAGCGGAGAGCAGGAAGTCTACTGGCTTGAAAACATCATGACAAAGCAGGGGCTTGGTTTCATGGAAGAATTGCATAACGCCACTTGTTTAAACACAGAAATAGACTCAAAATTGGAGTTAATGCAAAACATGTTCAAGTGGAGGCTTCAGAATCTTCAGGAACAGGAAGCCGATGAAGGTGAAGGTGATGACATGGATGAAGATCCAGATAAAGACTCCGAGGAACAGGAAGCCGATGAAGGTGAAGGTGATGACATGGATGAAGATCCAGATGAAGTACCTTCAGACAAAGGGTTTTATTTTTTTTTTCTTCTGTGTAATCTTTTTTTTTAAATAATTAAATGATATATTTCTCTATTTATTTGCAAAACGCCAAAAAAAATACTAAAAAAGGTTATTGCCTACAAAACGCCAGAAATAACAAAAAAAATACTTTTCCTGCTTAATATTTTATTTTCTTTGTTATTGTATTTTTTTCATCTTGGTCTGCATAACGCCATTTAAAAAAAATGCCAAACTTAGAAGATGGGACGTCTATCACCTATAAAACTGATAAAGCTGATCAAAACAGTAAATACAAAAACAGTAACTGAAAAGACGATTACTTTATTACTATCATTTATTACAATAAAAAATCCCCGCCTAAACTACGCGCCTAAAAACTCCTATAAGAGAGGGGTCTATAAACAATGAATTGATCACTCCCAGAAAAACAAACGCCATATCCTCTAGAAACCACCCACTTTAAAACGCCAAAAATGTTAGTTAAAATAACCACAGATGGCAAAGCTTTCATTGAATGGATTCTTCTTCTGAGGGGTTATCTCAATAATATTTTGCTGAATGAGATGGACAATATTCAAGAAAAATAGACTGATGACAGTGATATGCCATCATGTGAGCTTTGTTCTTGATGAATATCGGCATGAAATAAAGGGATCAACACAAGTGTAAAATGCTATTTTGTACTCCATTATTATAAATAGCATCAAGCAAGAGTTGATCTTCAATGACATGCCACCAAACACGAATATCACACCAAAACACAGGATGCCACTAAGCAGCTTCGTTTGAAAAATGTTCAAAACGCCAAAATAAATTCAAGAAGAAAGAGTCTTCTTATGACAGTGAAGATTCGGAAGAGAAATTAGATTACCATTTTTAATTTTTTTTATTTTCATTTTATATTGTTTTGTTATCAAGATATATGTTGTTTTGTTATCTAATTCTCTACAAATAAAATACATTATTATATAAAACGCAAAAAACTACAAACATCAAAACGCTAGTAGTATGAAAACTGTGAGAACGGGTGCTAGCAAAGCACATTGTCAAATGTATTAAACGCCAAAAAATTCACTAAACGCAAAAAAAAAAACATTTGGTCATATTGTAATCTTATGAAAATATTAATGACTCGTAGTGAATTATTATACAAAACGCCAAAAAATTGACCAGAAAACGCTATAACGCCAAAAAATTATATATGTGACACAAAAACAGTTAATTCAACGCCAAAAAGTTTAATAAATACAATTAACGCCAAAAATATCTTAGACACTAGAAAATGTTTTAGCGCGTTGGGAAAATAAAAGAAGATTGAAAAGACAAAAAAACCCCTCGGACCCTGATCATGTCCCGCGTCACGTGTTACGCCAGAATGCGTTCTCACCGTTCTCACACTTTTGGGCGTTTTCTCCTGATCCCGTTTATAGTGGGGAACTGAGTAACTATGCATTTAACATATTAAAAATTCGATTTAATATGTTAAACATTTTTTTTAAATTCGATGCTTTTGCATATAAACACTTGTAGAAGCCTTTTTAATGAAAAAGAATTCAAAAACTAAAAAAATTAAAAAAAAAATCTTTAAAAACTGTAAAAAAAAGGTAATATTTATTTTTACAAAAATGATTTTTTTTAATTGTAATATCTTCTATACATCTTTGTATGCAAAAACTCTGAAAAAAAAAATTGAAAAAAATAATTTTTAGCATTTTAAATTGAATTTTTAAGATATATCTAAATGTTAAATATATTTTTCCCTATTACCCACTTTTTTAATGTTCTCATTGAACCCCACACTATATATATATATATATATATATATATATATAGGTGAATTATAGAGAGAAATCCCTATATGAGTTGCAAAAACTCTGAAAACTTAATATATATCAGAAAAGAGAGGAGAGAGAATGATGAATGTGTTACATTTTTTTAGAGTTACATTTTTTGAACCCCATCTGTTAAACATCTTATGGGTTTTGATAGGGACGGCTCTTATGGTGTGCGGGGAGGACTTCCGCACAAGGCCGTGATTTCGAGGGGCATGAGTTTTTTTAAAAAAATTCTATATATATATATGTTTTTTTTTAAATTGTAAACACATACAAACCCATGAGGCCCATTATCAAATACTTTTTTATGCTTTATAATTTACCCAAGTTAACATTAGGTTTATTGGGAACAACCCAATACCAATATGATTTTAAAAAATAAAAATAAACAAACACGGCTGGAAACTGAAAGGGCGGATTGTTTATCAAATAGTACAATTTTTGTCATTATCATAATTGTATTGTTTATCAAATACTACAATTTTTGTTATTTTCTAATTATATTGTTTATCGTTAAAGCATATGGGCACATTTTTCGAGCTCGAATAGGGTATGTGAATTCTTAGAGACGCCACTGGGTTTTTATAGCAGTTTTTTCATAATTATTGAACTTAGTGTTACAATTTTCAGTATTTTCAGAATTTACAAAGGTTTTTATTTTTTAGTGCACGTAACAATATGTTACATTTTTTGTGTAACACTTACAGATATACACACTTTTGTGTACAAATTCTGAAAAATTTTGTATTTGATTTAATCTACACCATAGATTAAATGGATTGATGGTAAAGATGAGATTTCCTTGGTTTTCTTAACTTACACATGTTTTGATTTTATACTTCCTCTATATATGTGTGTGTATATATGTAAAAAATTCAGGTTCTATACAAATTTTAATAGGTGTTATATCATTTAAGAATCAAAATATTTAGAATATGTAATTGTTCAAAATATCCATCAAAAGTTACATCGGCAAAGTAAATAAACTTAGTTTGATTATAAAAGAAAGCCCTTAATCAAACACTAGTGGGTTTACCCGCGCGTTGCAGCGGGATCTAAAAAAAGCTTGCAATACAACGATGTGATTATGTATAAAACGCAAAATTCCATATGAACATAGCCAAAATAAACGAGTGCTTCTTGTCTTGGATCAAACATAGTATATCTATATATGCAGAAGTTTTTTTTTACAATTGAAAACCTATCAATAATTTCACTCGTTTTCTTGTAAGTAAAGTTTTTGGTTTAACCATTTGACCCACCAAAGGTAAAACATAACCCAAATCATGAAATCAACCCAATCGTATATACAAAGAGTAAATACTCCTAATTTCCTATAATCGTAGAATAATGAATCAATCATGCATGTTTTAAAAATACAAAAATCTACAATATAAACACAACTAAATATGCTGATAACGCAAAACATACAGAGACTATGCAACATATGTTGATAGTAATACATAAATAGAACACAAAAACCTTAAAGATTTGAGACGCTTGTGATCTGATTACTACGAGAAGGAGAAACGTAATACGCTCTTATCTTTTGTAAGCCTGCCAAAATGGGTGGGTCAGATCGAATCACATAAGTGGCCAGAACAGGCCAATTGAAAACGGCTCAATTCAGATGAGTCAAACGTTGATCCTTTCAATAACAGTAATAAGCCCGAGTCCCAAGCTTCCCATCACCATTTGCAACCATACCCGAAAACAACTGCTTCGACAAACCAGCTCTAGGCAACACCACCATATACTCAGTAAACCCACCAGACCTAAAGTCCCTTCCTATCATCCTCTCCCCAAATATCTCCATAACCATAGACCCCACAGCCCCGCCCCTCACCGCCTACAGCCATCGCGCCTTATCCAGCCCCGCCGCCTCAGCAAACATCAACTAACCCCTTTTTATCTATATAAGCTATCTTACACATTCAGTTAAAATTTTTGATACGTTATTTCAAGTAAAGTTATATGTATTCTTATAAAAAAAATTTAAATGAATACAAATATTCTTTCTTGAAAACCAGATACACTTTATTGCATTTTTAAAACCTGAACAACATTACAAAATTCCAATATGAAGTCTGAGCAATTTTGAAAATTCCAAATTGCAATAAAATTTAGGCAATCTGAACAAGCTCAAGTGAAATCAAACCAATAAACAATGGCAGAAGGATATATGCAATGAAAACAAACTTCGAACAAATCACAACTTGAGATACACAAACAACCCTGATCGACCTATAAAGGGGATCAAAATCGTCACCTATACATTTAGCATTTTTGGTACATGCCATGTGAGCTGGGTACACTTTAACGCTGGCCCCAAATCTTTGTATGAAACGGTTTAGAAGGATGTACACATTAAAATCAAATTTGGGCCACATTCACCAGTTTGACATAAAACACAATCTCTATATCCATTCATAGAAAAATGGATTGCCATCTCTTCATTTGACATTTTTGGTACGGGTGAAAACAGATTGAGTCTGGTTGTGTTGACTCACAAATGCCACTTGTACGCCCGTTTCTTAAAAATAAAATTAGTGCGTTAATTACGCAAACAAAAATAAAATTATTACAACGGCAACGTGAATATTTGAATAAAATGGCTTAGAAGGACTGTAAGCAATTTTAGAACTTTAGGTGACTTTCAACATGTTTGACCAATTTGACCCATTTGAGATAAAAGAAAACCCAAACCAACTTATTCATAATAAACGGGTCAAAAATGGCACCTCGGTATTTGACATTTCACTTCATTAATATGGAATAAAACGAGTACCTTTCCTCCGGGCATGATGTTGACTTGTCTTTTAGCCCCTTCTATAATCGGGAACACTTGGGGATCGGGTTTTGGCTTGCAACCTTCCTCATAAAGATAATATCCTTTTCCATTATTTTTACCTGAAAAATTAGTCTTGTGTAAAAAAAAGAGCCTTTCCTTCAAGATTATGAAAAATAAACCGGTTTTTGAAAGATATTCAAGAAATTAACGTTTCGTCCACTTTTGTCATAAGGTCAACAATAGGCGACCGGAATGTACGATCAGGAAAAGCATTGGCAAATTATTTGTCTGCAGCAACAGCTACACAATATCCGGTTAAATCTTGAAACCTTAATTCACAGATTCATACAACACTCTTGTATCAATTTTGAAGTTAAAAAAGAGGCGGTTAGGCTTTAGAGAAACTTACTGGAATGGGCCCATGGGGAGTCCAAACAGGAGCTAAATGAAGCAAAACATATGCACCCTATGTATACGAAAAAAAGGTGCAATTAACAGCTAATCCGGTACAGTTTCCCACCACAACAGGAGCTTTTTGAATAGTTTTTCCAACTGTCATCAGATCTAAAATCACTTGTGGAGAAGTCTTTTCTGTTCTCACCATCTCCAGTAGAGGCATAATATGAGCCGGGCTGTAGTCATACAACAAAAAAGAAAAATAAAAAGGTAAGAGTTAGTTCCAAGTTACGTATCATCTTAAAGGTGGAAAACACTTTTTTTCTTTTTTTATATGCACAATTAATGTGACTACTACAAGGATAGTCTAAATCTTTGAATAGAACAATTTAGGAGGTTATGTGGATTAGATTAAGCTTTAATGACTTTCAACCAGTTTCTCCTATTTTAGATGATACACTTTTAGGTAGTTATATTAGCAACCAGTACTAAATTAAGTGCAAAATAGAAGCAGGAGACAAAGACCCTAAGGCAATAAGATGTATACATATATACAGGAATAACAAAGCCAATAAGATGACATAATAAGGGGAAGAACATTACCTTCAAAAGTAGGAGACAAAGACCCTAAGGCAAGGGTCTCAAACTCAACTAAATCAATTTTTATCATTAAAATTTATTTGGCAATAATGGGCTTTGCAATATCCTTTGTAGTCTGGCACATTGCCTACACATACAGAAGGTTAATAAAGAAACCTAAAATGAACTTAATTAAAGTTATTGAATATGAAATAAAACCACATGTATTCGATGACTTCCTCATATACATATAAAGGCAGATGATGCCATGATCTGTTGGTAAACAAATAATGATAAACATGTTGCAGCGTGATGAAATTGATTAAGTATTTAAGTATATGTAAATGAAGAAACCAAACCTCCTACTCACTCTCTTAGTTCCAGCAACAATGTATCAAAATGACCCCCTAAATCTTGTAGTCGTGTACATCCAAATTAAATTTCAAACCAATACCAAACAGTCATACGTTGATTATTATATAAAATTAACACGCGGTTGATCAAGAATTAACCAAATAATAAAAATGAAGGATAAGAGTTTTAGAAATACATTTCATGCTTAATACATAAATCGATGAAAAATATACATAGCTACCAAAAAGGTAAATATTCGTAACAGGTTTTGGTTAGCTAATTTACAACTTAAACATATTCGAAAAAACTTCGCAGCTCTAAAACATATTTAAATAAGCCTTACAAAAAGTTATAAATAAGTTCTTCACCATGTGTATAGGTATGCAAAAAAAAAAAAAAAACCACATTAGTAACCTTGTTGGTCGAGAGCCACATTAAGATTTGTGGGTTCTATCTTGAATCATTAAAGCCCCACAAAACAAAACCTTACCATCATTGTTGCCCTCATCATCGGACCTCCGCAATCACCTCATCCGTCATCATCCTTCTGCGATCCTCACGACCCTTCATCATCTTTAACTGTCGGCGCCCTCCTCCGATTAAAGGCAATCGAGCACCTCCAAATGAAACCTTTCATGGATTTGTTCGTGAGGTTTTTGAGCAACTATCTTATTAACGCCAAATAAAATCGAAACGACGTAATTCAATGGCATTCAATTTCCAACTGATCGTTTCAACATTCAATTTCACAACTGATTGGCGATGAAGTTAGGAACAGGGGCAAGCGAGACGCTTCCTTATCAGCCTTCAGTTGAAGGCGAGAGTTAATACTGAAAATCAATTGCCGTTCACGGTTACGGTGGTGTTGATGAATCCATGAATTGAAGGCAATAAATTGTTAATTAAAGTTGTAAACCTAGGCCTGAGAGCTAAGGGTAGAATGGGAAGAAATGGGCAAAAATATAAAATCCCTAAAATGCCCTTAAAGTGTCTTAAACTTTTGGACATTGCACAAGTTTACCCCCTCTAAAATAGCTTGCCTCTCTTGTACATATTGCTTCAAAATGTGTACACAGTGTAAAATTACCATAAGGGTAGAAAACTCACTTCTCTTAATAAGGTAGTATAGATAACTTAATTAAGCTAATCTATTACAATGTAATTAATCCGGATGTAACGTTAACTTTGATATGTGTAGAAGAGGTTTGCGAGTATTGTAAGACACTCAACATGTTAAAAGTTGTTCAACATTTTAAAATATTTTGTAGTTTAGCAGATTAGTACGTAACTTACTAATGATTCATTTTATATGCATATCGTTTCGTAAATGTTTATTTATTTTAGAATTTAGTTTTCACTTAATATGATACTTGAGTTTACAAAATGATGTAATTGTTAAGTAATTAAAGGAAAGGACTATGGTGGACACTAACATCTCTCTCTTTATATACATATTTTTGATATTTCTACGGAGTTCCATAGCTATTTTAAGTGAGTTAAGCTACTCTGAACTCAACTTGTTATATTATTTTAAGGGCAAATGCCATAAAGCACCAACATACTCAACTTGTGGTTTTGTAAAATAACACCTATAGTCCCCAACTTTTGAAAATTACACCGGTGCTCCCTATGGTTTGACAGTTTGTTACTCGGATAGTCCCTAGAGTGGATGTCCGTTAGTTTTCTCCGTTAACTCCATGTAAAATGACCAACATGCCCTTAGTATTAAATTAAAACACTAAAATAGATATATTAAAATTAAAGATGTGACCCACCAACCTTTTTATTCACCTTTTTAAGCCCTTGTATGTCTCTCTCTCACACACTCACTTACTCACCCATCTGCCTCCACCACTCACCACCAGCCGCCACCACCTGCAACTCCACCAACATCAACATCTCTGCCACCTGAATTCCCTCCTCCATCCAAGATCCCTTCATCCACCACATTTAGAGAGAGATCGATCAGGGAGAGAGAGAGAGAGAGAGAAAAAAAAAAGACACAGAAAAGGTCCAGAAGAGAGAGACGCAAACATGATGGTGACGATGGGTTGCTAGTGTTAAAAATGGTAAATTTAGTCGATTAAGGTCATATCGCCTCTTAGGGTTTCGAGTTTTGAGTTGAATATATGGATTTAGAACTTATTTAGGGTTTTATTGGTTGGGTTTTGATGATGGTTTGTTGTTGACGGTGTGTTGACGGCAGAGAAATATGATGATGGTGGTAGTTTATGGGTGTAGAGATGGTGGAACCACCATGTGCTACGGCTGTTGCAGAGCTCGACATGTCGCCGGAGGATGACGTTCGCTTATGGAAGCTAATGAGCACCGAAAATGATGGTGGAAAGCTTGAAGGGAGGTGGTGCAACGGTGGTGGTTTAGGGTTTGCATATTGGGGTTTTTAGGTGGTGGGGTAATGGTGGCATGGGTGACGGTGGCGTCGTGATTGTGGTTGTTACAGTGGTTGATTGGTGGTGTTTGGTAGATGTGGTGTGGTGTGGTATGGTGGTGACCGGTGGTTTTGTGGTGGCATGGTGGTAGTAGTGTTGGTTTTGAAGAGGGATTCATAGTTTAGAGAGGGAGGTGGGGTGGGGGTGAGGTGTTATATATTGTATTTAATAATAAATAATTAATTGTGGGGCCCAGTTGATATTTTAAATGATTAATTAGTTTTTTCTTATATTTTAATAAAAGCAAGGGGTAATTTTGTCATTTTACATTGATTTAACGGAGAAAACTAACGGACATCCACCCCAGGGACTATCCGAGTAACAAACTGTCAAACCACAGGGAGCACCAGTGTAATTTTCAAAAGTTGGGGACTATAGGTGTTATTTTACAAAACCATAGGGACCATCCGTGCATTTTACTCTTTTACCTATTCATATCACGTTAGAAAAGAATTGAGATAAATTAATATTTTAAATTGAATATATGGCAAACCAAAGCATGTTCAATGTTTGTGTTTTCTTTTTCATTTTGAATTTGAATTCAATAAATTGATAACAATAAATATTATTAGAAAAATATTATAAAATTCACGAGTGTGGATGACCTAAGTCAAAATAAAATAAAATAACAAACATATAAAATGGTATGTATAAATTTAAAAGTGTTAAAAAGATATCATAATTTGTCAAATAATGTCTTCTTGATTTCATTCGATCATAATTATGATATTTTTTTTTGTTAAAGTTTAATATTTTAAGGGACTTGTATGATACAAGAGTAGAAAATATGTTTTTTATTGATTAAAAATGGTTAGGGGAATTTTATGAGACAAAAAAGAAAGTATGTTGGTTTTTATGTGCAAAAAAAGTGGAGGGGCTTTTATGAAACAAATACAAAAGTATATTGGTTTTTTAAGTGCAAAAAAAAGTGAAAGGACTTTTATGAGAAAAAATAGAAAGCATGTTAGTTTTTTATGACATTTGCCCTTATTTTAATTTTTTTTGAACGGCTAACAAATCAAGCCCAAGCATTCTCGGGGCACCCACTAGACAAACGGAGTACTCCGAGAGTAACCCGAGTCGCCCACCACCAATTCCGGGGAAAACCCGGTAACCCACCCGCCTGGCTCAAGGATCAAACCCAGGTTTCCCTAGTTCTCCTATCACTGCCCACCAGTGCCTCACTCCTTTTTTGCACCAAATAAGAATTGAACTTGAGTCTTGATAGAAGAACTCAAGTCTAACTCAAGTCCTTCTACCACTTGAGTTTGAAGTCATTGGCCCTTATTTTAATTACAAGCTCAAGCACAGCTTTAAGATAAGATAATAATTATTTTTTTATTTGTTGCCCGTTTAACATCAATGAAATAAAGAAGTAAAAGGTACACTTGTGTCCTAATTTAACCCTTGTGATTCATTTTTACGGCATTTACAAACTAAGAATATAATAATCATTGTGTATATGTTGTCTTCCAAATTTAGGTAGAATTAGCATAAGAATTAAGATTATCAGAAAGATAAATAACGAGAGGAGAGCATCTACGTAGAGAAAGTTTAGATATTAAAAGAACAACTAGAAAACATACCTTACTTTTTGCACCACCACCACCACCACCACCACCAATACGCTTTAGATTTTTTAGACTCCAGAGAGTGAGAGAATGAAGATGAGGGAATAAACTAGTGGTAGTAGATGTAGCCATTTCTTCATCTTTGTCATCTCTCTTTGAAACAACTTCTTCCAATCCACCACATTCATATATGCCAATTGTCTTTAGGTTGGAAAGAAGTTTCCCCATTAGAGGTGAAAACAAATACTTAATCTTGTCGCATTGGTACATGTATATGGTTGTGAGGCTGTGGAATGAGGATTGGTTATGTAGAATTGAGAATTTATTCCAATTGTCGCACTTCCACACATGAGTCAGCCTCTCCATTTGCCTTAAACTTAAATCCTTGAGGTATGGAAATAGTAATATTTGTTGTTCAGTTTCCTCCTGAGGTGTTTCCGGTTCTCCATTGCGCACCTCAAATACCACATTCACTCTACCCGACAGACGAAGGTAAGAAAGTTGATGTTGGAAAGTGGGTATGAGATAGGATGGGAATACAACATTAAAACCATTTTCAACGACTTCTTGTATCTCCTCGTTGGATGTAACATGAAACTGCATATATATCACAACAGTCGTAATTACTTACTGATTTCCGGTAACTATAGTTGAACTGTGTTACTATTTTTATTATAGGAATTTTTACATATTTCACCCTCCTAAGAAGCCTTATTACATATTTCCCCAACCTCTAAATTTAATTACATATTTCCCCTTCCTAAAGAAGCCTTATTACATATTTATCCAGTCTCTAAATTTAATTACATATTTCACCGTCCTAAACCTCATATATTACATATTTATCCATTTCATTAAAATACTCTTATAGAATTACTATTTTACCCTTAATGAGTTTATTAAATGACTAATTACATATTTCCCATTCATATAAAATCAATTACATATTTTCCGAATTTCTTTAAATTTTGAATCATTTACATGTTTTTCAAATTTATTTATTTATTGAATCAATTACCATAACCATTTTCATTTTTTTTAGCATTTTGTACTTTTGATTTTGTATTTCATTTGCAAAATCTATGAACCTTTGATAATCAAAACACGCAAATCATAAATAGCACGAACAAAACGAAACTCGTGTCTAACTTTGAATACTTCAAGCTTGTTCTAGTTTGTTTTTTATTTACAGTTAAAATTAGAATTTTGGTAAAAAACAATTGTAACTATATATTTAACAGAAAGACAAATAACAAATAATATATTATTTATAGAAAAGAATTTAACAAAAAATTTCAAACATATGATTTTTCTTAAAAATGCATAAAACACCGAGTTTGATCTCAATAATAAAAATCCTTGTATCATATTTATTCCATTCTAGTGTTCTACGTTATAAGTAGTCTGATTCTTTTTTTGCTCTATAAATGAAAGATCATATGCTTGATTTTTTTTTTGTTAAATTCTTTTCAGTAAATAATATATTATTTGTTATCTGCCCTTCCTTATCTTAAATATACAGTGACAATTGTTTTTTTTTACCCAAAATCTAAGTATAACGATCAACCAAACTAGAATGGGCTTGAATTAATCAATAAACTCACTAAGGGTAAAATAGTAATTCTATAAGAGTCTTTTTAATAAAATGGATAAATCTGTAAATATATGAGGTTTAAGAGTGAAATGTGTAATTAAATTTAGGGATTGGAAAATATGTAATAAGACTTCTTTAGGAAGGGAAATATGTAATAAAACTTCTTTAAGAAGGGGAAATATGTAATTAAATTTAGGAGTTGAGGAAATTTGTAATAAAGCTTCATAGGAGGGGGAAATATGTAAAAATCCCTTTATTATATACGTATGTAACTGGATCCTTGTATTAATTCACCCATAATGTGTGGGGCATCACAAAATTATTAAATTCGAAATACCTTATATATTATTTTTAAAGGAATATTTGGAAATCATGATGATAAAAAAACAAGCAAGAAATAATTGGATTAATGACAGGGCCATCTTCGTAAATCACAAATTTTTTGGCCTTCTGCAAGATAAAAAGTTTGGGCCCTATTCGTAATTTTTTTTGCCTGGCAGCGCCCCTCAATTCATTAATTGGGTTTTGTTTATTCAATTGGGACGGAGTTGCTTTTATTACACTTTCACATGTTGGACTTCTCAAAAAAATTTAGGCATTCAGACCCTTTACGAACTTCTTTGGCAAACTAGGCCACAAATCCAAAAGTGTTAAACTGTTATGGCCTTTTGTTCTTAAACCCAAGCCCTTCAAGAGGGTTTTTTTTTCTTTCTTTTTTTAACATACATTTTTTTTAAATATATATATAAAATAAAAAATTTTCGGGCCTATATCAATTTGGGCCCTGAGCGATCGCCTACCCGGCACTTGCTCGGGGGCCGGCCTTGATTAATGAAAATAAAAAAAACATACCTCTTGCTCTTTGTTTCTCCCACTTTCTCCGCACTCATATATGATGTCTTCAACTACTCTCATATCAAACTTGTTGTTTGGTATAAATACATTTCTAAACATCTTACATTCTTTGATCTCTATGCTTTCAACAGCTTGAATGCTACTGATGAGGATACTACTACTATTACTTGAGTTATATTCACCACATTTTATGCTCCACACCCCTCTTACCTTCTCTGAATATGTCACTTTAATTGTTCTCAAACTGCTGTTACAAACTTCCTCAACTTCACCTACACATCCCAAGTCAATGCTGAATATCACTTCAATGGAACCACATCCATCAACTTCAAGCTTTTCTAAATGTTTTAGTAGTTTCATAGGATTGGTTGGAAACAGAGTCATTAGACTATCGCATCCCGCCACTTTAATCTCTCTCAACATGGAAATATTACTAACATCCACCTCACTAGATTGGTTGGAAACATCCAATATCTGCTTCAAATTCTTCATAGACGTAATCTTCAGTTTCTTCAACTCTGACATTTTAACCTGCAAAAGTAGTTCCAACCAAACAATATACATCAAATTAGATAAAATATTAGGAACAAAACATAGCTACTAAATTACAAGTTTCAAATTCATTGTGTATTATGTGTAATTAGTTACCTGGCTATTCAAGAATGTAGAAATATTGTCCTTGTAAGAATAAATGCTAGTGAAGTTAGGAAGCCCATCAACTTTTAATTCAATGAGCTGCGGTAGGTCAACTGCATGGTCAACGAGGAACATACATACCAGCTTCGGTAGGTTTTTCAAAGACAAAAACTTTAGCAGTTCAAATTTAATCAGCTCACTTTCACTATTTATCTCGCTTCCATCGCCATGTACCAGCGCTTCCAAAACAGAACATGATGAAACTTTGAGGCGCTCAAGTTTCTTCAACCCACTTGCCACATAAACTGGGAATAGGTATATCAATTTTGGACAATCAGAAATCACAAGGTCTTTTAAATATGAAAAAGAGTGTTGATTATAAAGATGGTGTGAAACATCTTCAAGACGAATCATATCCTCCACTTGTAAATGAAGTTTCTCTGTTTTCTTAAATAACTCACTAATTTTGAAATCAAGAAGGTGGTTGCCACTAGAGACAAGCTCCAATGTATTTTCAAACGGATGTATTTTGTTGGCCTTTTGTACTTCCAATAGACAACCAATAGATATCTTGAACTTATCAAGTTTTTTAAAGGACACATTCTTCATCCAAGTCTTCTTCTCAACAAACTCGACCTCTAATGCACAAAGTTGGCTTGATAGCATCTTCAGTTCTTCAAAATTGGCCTCCGTGAACCTGACTACTTTCTTGTCACCAACTCTGATATAAAGCTCTTCAAGATTGTGTAAATTTTTAAAGGCACCATCATCAATATGAAGGTCAACACATCCCGTTAAATCTAGTAACTTTAGCTTTCTCAAATTCCCTATTGCGGATGGTAACTTGTGAATGCCACAATGAGCGAAGCTGAGCACTTCCAAATTCACAAGATCTCCAACAAAATCATAGTCAAACATCAACTGGCTGTTGATCAGTTCCGTTTAAACATAATGGAAAACATGAAATAATACCTGTAACGGCAGCAAGGCCAGCGGAGAATCCAGTCAGAGACGAAGCCATTGAGTTCGACATCTTTGTCAGTACGATCTGGTTCCTCCTTAGGGTGTACGTGCTTGATGGTAGTACCGATTCTAGGGGCTTAGAATCGTATGGAGAGAGAGAGAGAATTATGATGTTATGAGTAGGTTGTGTAATGTGAGTGAGCAAATGAACTCAACCCTTAGCCTCTCTATATATAGACTCTTTGATACACCCGGGAGGAAACCATAATTAGTCATTAAGGGTAATATGGTCCATCAACAATTTCCCACTAATTATTTAATAGGTTTAATATATAATGATCTATTATTATGTAAATTGATTATAATGGCCATAGATTAAATATACTAAATATATTTAATCTTACATTCTCCCACTTGGCCGAGTAATCATTTACTATGAGTATTAGATAAGCCTGATCAGGAGTTAACACTCATTTTAGTTTTAAACCAAGAACCGTAGCAGAGAAATACAGCCGTTGAATCATCATTCGACTCAGGACCCCCATTAGTCATACTACAACCTCAATCTAAAACCTAACAGTTATGATCAAAATATTCAAGTAAGCCCTTTATCGTTTGATATGTATTTATATTTGTCTATATGTCATTACATGCACAGAACATATGTTAGAGACATACAAAATCAAACTGATGAGGAAAATTAACTAATACTTAGTAATTCATAGCACGATATGCAATTTCGTATGACCGTTAATTAACACCCGTCTATGAGCTCTCTTAATAAGACTTATGGGTAATAGCCCTTCAGTTATAGGATCTTTAAGCATATCATGAATGTATTCGATACAAAACTTAGTTTCCTCAATTCGTTCATAAACGAATAATTAATTGCGTATCGAAATTTAATGCAGCACCTCTTGAACTGTTACTGTTCAAGGAGTCATGGTAGCTGACTTTATCACACTAAGTCTTCAAAATATTAATTATATGGAGTTAATAAACTTATGAGTCCACTGATAAATTTCCAACAACATTTAGTGACTATATTATGTCGTTATAACTTAGGTTGTTATTATCAGTTTATTATGACTCCTCCATAAGATAGGTTTTGTCTGCTGACACAAGGATATACCCGAAATTACATTTTGTCATCTTTGAATATCACAAAGTTAGAGTAATAAACCGGTTTGAGTTCTCACTTCTTCTTCAAATTATAGCCTCTCGTTTCGTTTAAAGATATTGTAATACTCCATTAGATGCTTCACATTAATCTAGACGTATCTAGTGTGTTGCAATGTGAGTAATATCTAAACGAGTATAGACTTGAATTTACATAAGGCTTCTAATTAATGAAGCGTAAATAAATAATCATCCTCTGAAGGAGAGCAATATTGTTTGTTATATGTGTAAGGACCCATTTAATGTTAAACTTATGGAACGATACTATTGTCCCATTGGGTCTATCTCGGTATGTTATGATATCTATTACATAAGAGATATCTCTGAGATCTATTATATCAAAGTTTGTGTTAACAATGCTTTGACTTATGTAACATATACTTGTCAAAAGAATATCATCTATATAGACAAGTTTAATTTAGTTGCTCCCACTCATCTTGAGGTAGGTACATTAATCCACTTGGTTGTTGATGAAAATAATTACGTTAAGATTTCATCACATTTTGATGTTTGCATTAACCCATACATGGATTTTATTGGCTTATAGACAAACTGTTCTTTAACCTTCAGTTTGGAACTTTCAGGTTGTTTTATGAACATATAAATATGACAGCCATTTGTTAGGGAAAATTGTTTTTAATGTTCATCTAATGTAGCTTTAAACTATTATAAGCTACTAAAACAGTGATGATCCTCAAAGAAATCTTTTGTTAGATATGTAATAAAGATTCTTTAATAATTTATCTCTTCCTGAGTACAACCTTTGACAATCAATCATGCTCCTTTGTCTTAACGCTTATATATAAGGATTTGGTTTAGTTATGAACATTCTTAGGTAATTCAATCAAATCCTAAACGTTATACGAACACATAAAATCAGTTTTACTAGAAAACAGTTTTATTCCATTCAGAAGATTAATTGACGCTAATGGCTTAATTTGAAGAGATAGGATCAGTAAACTTTTCGAAAATCCATTTCAACTTCAGTTAGGGAGGTTATGTAATCATCAAAGTTAGTAGGCTTTTAAACCTAGATGACCTCCTGAGTTAATTATTGGGTTTATTAGAAGTTTCAGCTTTATGGATTAGCTCTTAGTTAGGTTGCTATCAATTTTCAGGATTCTAAGTTTGTAAGAGTTGGTGTAGTATGGTGTACAAGAGGTGTAATCGGAGTTAAATCTGGAGTGAGAGTGAAATTTAATGACACTCTTCCCCCCGCCTCTTGTATTCCTTGCAAATCATAATAAGGACTTTGACTACTCCCACTGACCTTAGAAATCTTTAGGAACTCAGCATGCTTAGGGTCAATATTTAACGACCAACAAATTCTAATAGAGAAACAAGTTAATGACGTTAGTCGTTGTGATTTCTCTTGTTGAGGATTATGTTAGTTTAGGTAAGAAATCTAAGTGTGCCCATAATTAAGCAACAATGAAACTTTTGTAAGTGTAGTATTATATTTTAAGGAGACAAGGTTTGATGGAACAGTGTCGTGATGGAGCGGTGTCTTGTACAAGAGGTGTAAATTGAAGTATTATGAAGTTTTTCACTCCCCACCTCTTGCAACTATTGCAAGTTATTATTAAGACACTTAATGCTCCCACTGATCTTTAATGTCTCTAGAAAAGCTACAAGAGAAGTTTCAATGAGGTACGTGACGTGGGAACGTATCATATATACATTAGACTTTATTTTATTTCTTTAATATCCATATGTCATAAGAAAACTCAGGGACATATTTAATAGAAATCTTAGTAAGTACATATATGATTAGATTTCTTCTAAGACCGTGGGCCATATGCGACAAAATTTAGGTACAAGTTGATAGTATTTTAAATGATTAATGAATTTTGTCTGAATATTCCATTTGGAATAAGTTCCACGAATGTCAATGAATGACTTATGATAGACCCATACATATTCCTTAAGCCAAAACATATTTTTAGGGCTGTAACGTCATGATTTAAAATCACTTAGAATGAGATTAGATGAAAACCATCCTCACTAAACATGTCATGATTTCTCATGAATTTCAGTTATAATGGATGAAATTTATAAATCTCATTTTTCTTTTGTCAAATTCTCATTTACATGATAACAAAAGTTGTGAAAATGTAAGGTATCATCTAGTTTTATCTTAGTAATGTTTCTATCCAGATATTTAGAACAAATATGATGAGAGTTTAAGATAAGTGTGACTTTATGTTGACTATGCAAACCTCACAACCTTCATAACATAACTTAATTATGATACTATGTTCTGATTAATCTTCAGAATATATAAGGTATCGAAAAGCTTTGTTGGAAGACTTCTTATTATGGTTCTTATAGCTTTAACATTTAATTTTGTCATTAACTCTCATGTTAGTTATTTGTCGAGTTCTGGTAAGGAAACGTATGGAACTAGAGTCAACTAATCACGTGTTAATTGGAATATTAAAAATTAGCAGACTCAAATATCATTAGTAAGTGACTATCTAATTAACTTATCCAACTGTTCCTTTGAATAATGGATAGTCTCGTTGCTTATGCCTAATCTAATGGCACAATTATTCAGTGAGATTTTCCCTTGAAGAACCTTAAAGTTGGAATTAGCACTTGTAATTTGTCTATGGACCTTAGAACAATCCTCTTTTAAAGTATCAGTGGTTGTAAGGTGAATAACATCTTATTTTCCAGTTTCAAACATTTATTTCTATGTACATATGTTGCTTATCAACACACTCATTATACTTTGGTACTTTTGAGTGTTATAGTTGATTTATTAGGCATCAAATTGTACAAGTGAAAATCTTAGTATGTAATGTACTGGAAAAATGTACTTATTTCCATGCGTAAGCCCTTAACTTTACGGGTCATGGTATTATACATTATAATGTATTCACATATACCACTTAACTTTATAGTTTAGTATTTTAAATGAAGGCATGCATCTTAGGAATTTTGTAATTATTCCACAGATAATAGATTAGTTCTGGAATAAGTTTAGTGATAGCATTTATGTTAGAGAATTCCTGATTGTCATAAGAGACATCATGTTCGATTTATCCTAATCATCATGCTCTACTTTTCTTCTGTAGTGCTTTATCAGAAGAGAGCAATAGGATTATCGTGTCTTAAGAGATAATCAATGATTTAATTTAGGAGCTAATTCTTATAGAAACTTTAAATAAAGCAAAACATTTTAGGTTTAAGAATTAGAGTGGATGAGATATTGGTTTATAGAAGAAAGCTACAGTGAGTAAAAATTATGGGTACTAAAATTAAGGCAGACGAAATGATCATAAAAATTAATTAAGGGATCATTAATATAAGGATCATTATGTGAAGATGTTGTGATATGTCTATTACTAACATCAAAATAATAGACTATTTAAAGTTCTACTTAAACGAAGACAAATCAGCTTTGGCCAGAAGTGTAATCATTTAAGCATGTGTGCAAAGTAATTGTGACAAATCAGCTTTGGCCAGAAATGAGACAATTACCTAGTTATGCACTTGTTAAATATGCAAGAAATGAATGAGTTAAATCAGCTTTGGCCAGAAATTAAACATTCACGTTTGTAAGGCATAATTAACATAGCTTTTGTAATACTTGAACAATAAATAGATGTATCAAATCAGCTTTGGCCAGAAGTGATATATCAGAAGCTCATTCAAGTTAAGCTATTTTGGTTTTGCAAAAGGTTATTGATTTTGATTAAGTGTTTACAAAACCATTTTAATTGATTAGATGGACATGTTTTGGCCTAATAGGTATCGGTACTCTCATTGATAGTCCCCAGGTAGGCAACGGGTCCTTTAATTGGATTTATACGAATGCCAGCCTAGACAAGAGTTCTCAACTCACGGTACGTAACCCTTCCAGTTACTACATGTCCGTCATTTTAAGCATGTTTGAAAAAAGGTTATATTATAATAGGATGGATATACTAATGACAAAATCTTTTTATAAAGAAAATACGTTATGTTTATAAAAAGGAATCATCAAAGAATGTCATAATCATCCAAAAAAAAAATATTTTTCATTATTTTATTGGATCATAAACAACCATAAGCATTACTATAATCCGTCAAATATTCCATGAGAGATGGCAATGATAAGATAAATGATATTAAACCATATTAAAATTCAATTTCTAATTATCGTTCACGCATGTTAAAATCGTTCAATCAGTATTATAATCAATAGTGCTCGACAAAAGGAATATTAAAGCAGTACATGTTGATTATAGTGCTTGACAAAAAATTCAAACAAAACAGCTTAGCATTCAAACAAAACTGCGTTGATTATTGACAAAAGTAATGGTGGGTCTCAACACACAAGCAATATTATATGTAAAGAGAATTAAAAAAAAAATAGGCATTACATTCAAAAAAGGCAAAACCTCCTTTTGACTTCAGTGCGATGTGCATAAGTTTTTCTTTGGTTTTGTTCAACCAAAATAAGTAAAACATGAGCAATATTCTCTGTGTTCATAAGTCACTCCAGAGAAGAAAGAACCAGGTAAGGTTAGTTTTTTAACGGTTTTCCGGCGACTTTTAAGAACACTAACATAAATTCTGGAATTCGAAAACTGAAAAATCTTTATAGTTCCTTATTCAGATTTCGAAAGTTATTAGTTAGGATGTGTTTAAACATCTTATTTAGAACATGGATTTCGAAACAATAACTTTTATCCGAAAATTGTTCTTGAGTCTTGTTTTCCAGATTTTATTCCAGATTGATGGATACATAACAGAACTGATTTATCAACATATGCTCTGATACCACATGTTGATCAGTTCCGTTTAAACATAATGGAAAACATGAAATAATACCTGTAACGGCAGCAAGGCCAGCGGAGAATCCAGTCAGAGACGAAGCCATTAAGTTCGACATCTTTGTCAGTACGATCTGGTTCCTCCTTAGGGTGTACGTGCTTGATGGTAGTACCGATTCTAGGGGCTTAGAATCGTATGGAGAGAGAGAGAGAATTATGATGTTATGAGTAGGTTGTGTAATGTGAGTGAGCAAATGAACTCAACCCTTAGCCTCTCTATATATAGACTCTTTGATACACCCGGGAGGAAACCATAATTAGTCATTAAGGGTAATATGGTCCATCAACAATTTCCCACTAATTATTTAATAGGTTTAATATATAATGATCTATTATTATGTAAATTGATTATAATGGCCATAGATTAAATATACTAAATATATTTAATCTTACACTGGCATTCATGGAGAAGAAGTACTCTAAGGTGGGTAGAACATTGAAATGATCTTGGAAGCAATGGATATTGCATTTTATAATATGCTATACCTTCCAGATTTTCAAAATTTTCATAAAAATCTTTCGGAAAGTTGAGCAACAAATCTCCATGCATTAGTTGTAATAGAGAGAGATTAACATACTTAAAGTCTCTCGGAAATTCAGACATACCTCTGCATGTTAGTGAAATTTTGCTGCAAGACTTGCTCAATTCATCTCTACCCCACTTGGACATATCACTGTGGTTAATAATCCAGGTAGGATCACCTTTGGAAACTCTACCTAACACAAAAGCAAGAACCAGATCATGCATTTTGACACACCCAGGGTGATCACTATTGATCAACAAGTTTGCGTTTATGAGATTGCGCACACATGTATATGTTCGATCTCTAGCCTCACTTAAAGTGGAAACATTTTTTAACAATTTTAGACCCCAAGCGTGTCTTGTGAGATGCTCTATTGGAATATGATAGTCCTCAGGAAACAAGCCACAATGCATAAAAATATCTTTATCCTCATCATACTTTATATGCTCGTAGCTTATCTTGATAATTTCTTGCACATTAGTATCAAGATCATTATTCCTCAAACGGTTAAGTGTAGTTCTCCATACGAAATTTTCTTGATATTTAAGAGTCGTGCCAATGAGTTTGATGGCGAGTGGTAAACGACCACATTTCTTGACTATATCACATCCTATTTGATATAGATCCTGATCATCTTCCTTTGAAAGTCCTGTAATTTGAGAAAATAAACCTTGTGCTTCCGCCTCCTCCAAGACATTGACACTAACTAACCGAATAACCAAATCAACACCAGCTGCAATTTGAGTGCAAATATTAGAATCCCTTGAAGTGAGCAACAACTTCACACCATTAGGTAAAGGACCTGTTAATCCAATATCTTTTAGTTCAACCTTCTCCCATACATCATCCAATATCACTAGAATCTTTGTTTTTCCGTCTTCTAATATTTTCTTGAATCTTCTACATAGATGTTCTGCCCTTGCAGTTTTGGTAGCTTCAGGTAGAACTTCACCGGTGCATAGTGCTATATCATTTTGAATAGAAAGCATGTTGGGATTGTTTCCAATAACCACCTTCACAATCCAATCAAACATCTTCTTGTCATGTGCAACCGTTTTGAGTTGTTCCATCATGGTTGTTTTGCCCACACCACCCATTCCACACGAGGCTATTACTTGACTAGTTTTGTCGTCTTGTTGAAGGAACCTCAATGCATCCTTAAATGTCTGATCTCTAGATTTGAAGTCACTTTGAGTAATTTCACCTAATGCTGATGGTGCAGACCATGAAATGGATTCCGAATTGACTCTTCCAATAGGTATATTAGCATCTCTCCAATAAATTTCTTCGCTAATAAGACGTTCAATCTCCTTGATAGTATTGAAGGCATTTCTTCCTAATCGATACCTCATTTTGATGTTTAAACACCCAATGACATTGCTTGAAATGCTTTGAACTTCTTTCTTGACATTTTCAACATCCCCCAACCAACCCTCTACACGAGCAGGTGTCTCTTTATTATTTATAATGTTAGCGTGCTTGTGCGTTTCTACATCAACTCTTTTACCCTCTAAGACCGTCATTTTATTTGACATGTCCCTAACATATTTGCTGGAGGAAGTGACATATCCTAGTTGTTTCGTGATGTGTGTAGTCAAAATATTCACAACCGGACCAACAATTTTGATAGAATAAACTTATTAAACTTAATTATTTATGATATGTAAGTGTGTATATGTATTCGTATAACTAGGAACTCGGATCAAGGTGATAAGTTGTGGCGGGTGATAAGCAAAGTAATTCGAAAAAAACTGTCCGATGACAGTTTTTCCCGCCACATTTAACCGCCATATTCCTATGTATAAATAACGAGGAACCGACAACATTGTTCGGTACCAAGACAATCAATCTCGTTCTGTTATTGTTTGTCCATTCATTCGTATCATCTATTGATCAAACATGTCAAACGATTCCGCTGTCAACAAGTTAATGATTCATCAGTATGATGATGGTGATCAAGCGTCTGGGCCAACATGTGGTATCAGAGCCACTTCAACGACCCTTCCATGCCAACACTGTTATGAAGAACAAATCAAGTTGCAGAAAAGAAAACAAAGAACAAGATTATGTTTCTATTGTCGTCGTCCAGGACATTACATTTACGAATGTAAATCGAAAGAAAACGATGAAAATACGCAACTGATAAGTCAAGCAGTAAATGCAGGAATTCAAAATCAAAAGATGTCTGCAGGAGATCGAAACGAACTGATAGTGATAGGAACCGAAGGCGGAATGTGGGGAGACATATGGTATGTCAGTAATTCTTTTTCACAACACTATGCCGGTAATATAAATGTTTTTAAACGAATAAAACATTTAGTGGGGGTTGAAACAAATTCAGGGGAACATGAATTTCTGTTTATGCGGGGCATAGGGGTTGTAGAAGTTAAATCAAATAATGAAAGATTGTTGATTCAAAGTGTAATCTACACGCCTGAACTAGACAGAAATGTTCTAAGTATGAATCAATTAACCTTGCAAGGATTCACGGTCAAAAAGGCCGGAGATACTTGCAAGATCTTTCCCATGTTCTCCTCTCCGATAATTAATACGGTAAATGAAATCACGGGATTGTCCAAGGAAGATGAATTGGGTCCGAAAGAAAAGCAGAAGGTGATAAGTTTGAACGATGTAAATGAAAAATATAAGGAAGAATGTCTGAATTCTTACTTCGAAGATCTACATGTTTCATCTGGTGAAACGGATTGGAGTGTGATGATTATAAGGGCATTGGATTTCAAGGATTTCAATGATTGTAAAAATCTGTTAAAAATGTTAGAAGATGGTAAGTTTGTATTTCATTACAAACATGAATTAGAGAAGAAGTTCGAAGAGATGGTATCATGGTTCATCACAGTCTTCTTGGGGATTACCACAAGACCAATACCGCCGGTGATGACAGAAAACAGAAGGATAGACTTGTTAAGTCTTTACATGATAGTAGAAAGAGACGGTGGATATAGCAGCGTGACCGAAGACAACATCTGGCCGATAATCGCTAAAGATTTGGGTTACGAGTATAAGGATGGAGAGTACATGCGAGTAGTTTATGCCATGTACTTGGATATTTTAGTTTACTATTACAGGTTTAAAGATGTACAAGAGAAAGCAGGGGATTTAGAAAGAATGAAAGAAAGAGAAGATGCACCGGAATGCAGCCATAGAAGAAGTGCAAGTGCAGAAGTAATCAAGGATGTGACTGCAATGGATCATTATGCACTTTATGCGGGGAACGATTGGGAAGGTGCGTGGAACATGCAAAAGAAGAGAAGGAAGTTCAATTTCAATCAAGCACGGAAAGCCGTCGAAGAAGCCAACGAAAGTGTTCTCAAGTTTGCTGCTAAACGTAATTAAGTTTAGGGGGAAGTGATAGAATAAACTTATTAAACTTAATTATTTATGATATGTAAGTGTGTATATGTATTCGTATAACTAGGAACTCGGATCAAGGTGATAAGTTGTGGCGGGTGATAAGCAAAGTAATTCGAAAAAAACTGTCCGATGACAGTTTTTCCCGCCACATTTAACCGCCATATTCCTATGTATAAATAACGAGGAACCGACAACATTGTTCGGTACCAAGACAATCAATCTCGTTCTGTTATTGTTTGTCCATTCATTCGTATCATCTATTGATCAAACATGTCAAACGATTCCGCTGTCAACAAGTTAATGATTCATCAGTATGATGATGGTGATCAAGTGTCTGGGCCAACAAATTTGAGATGTCTGCTCCATTTTTGTGAGACCTACAAATCACATAAACATATAAAAAATAGTTACCTAAATGTGTTTTAAACTTTAAAGTAATATATATATATATATATATATATAGGGGAATGATCCACTAAAAAGTGGATTTTGCCTAAGTAGTCTAAGAAGGATTGTGGTGATGACATGTGACACTCCTAATAAGTAGGAATGAAGGGCATTTTGGTCCTTATAAATAGGAGTGAAAATGACATGTGACACCCCTTTTGTTTTTTAAAAATACAACAAAAAAAATCTAGTACAAAAAAATCTAGCACAAAAAAAATCTAGTACAAAAAATATAGCACAAAAAAATCTAGCACCAAAAAATTCAGCAAAAAATGCAGTACAAAAAAATCCAGCACAAAAAATTGAGAAAAAAAAATTTTAGACAAAAAAATTCAGCACAAAAAATTTAGTACAAAAATATAGTACAAAAATCCAGCACAAAAAAATGTTATACAACATAGAAATACAACACATTTTAGTGGGTTTTTTTATTCTTCATATTTTATATAGCAATATGGTACTCAAATTAAAGATAAAAAGACGCTCGATTTTACGGTGAAATTTTTATGAAAAAATAATGTCGTATAAAAAAGTTATGAACGTTTATAAAATGGGGGTGGAATATGCATGTGACTTGCATGTGGAGAGAGAAAGTCCATAAAATAGGATTTTCCCAAGATACCATTGCACTCCTCCTTTCTTCTACACTTTCATCTTAACAATTGATTTGAAAAATGGATGGTTAAGATTCCTTCTCATCCTACTTAGGCAAAATAAACTTTTTATTTGATCTTACCCCTATATATATATATATATATATATATATATATATATATATATATATATATATATATATATATATATATATATATATATATATATACCAATACACACGATGTCTTTGTTTCATTAAAAATAGACTAAAGTTGGTGTTAAATCGGACTAGTGTTACGTAAATGTGTAACTTTCCAAAATAGTAAATGTGTAACTTTACAAAATTAAAACCCAAATTTCTTATTTCTGATAATTAAACTAGAGGAGCCATTTATGTTTCAACTCTTAAAAGTAATTAAGAACTATCTTTTTTAAGGGAAATACTAAAATCTGAATGGAAGGAGAAGACTATAATTAGTTTTAATATTTGTTGGTAATGAAAGACAACTGAATGAACAAACAAGATGATTGAACAAGCTTGAATTTTGATTTCTAATAATAATTGCGGATTCTTGATTGCAATATATACAGTGTATCAATACATGTATATAGAACCTATGAAACGGTGCCTCCAATCCATACGTGATTGGCAAACAACCTTCAAATCTAATATACATATTACATACTGAACTATAACATCTGGCATCTCATCGAATATACATATTACATACTGACCTCTAACACCTAGCATCTCATATCACCAATATTTTCTGCTTTGCTGATGAAGAGCTAATGGATTTGTTTTTGGTTGCCCAAGTGGACACTTACCATAAGGTCACCCATCCTAATACTTCTCCCACCTAACCACGCTTCACTATGGAGTTCTCTCATCTAGTAGCATTAAGCCCAAATGTTGGTGATTTATGAGGCCTGACATTCCTTATGAACCTAACGTATCTCGTAGTCATGGCCTGTGGGATTTTCCTAAGGTGTTACAATCACCCTCCCTTTTGGACTCAACATCCTCAATGAGGTCTGCCCCACTATTCTAAGCAGGGATGCGTGATTTTCCTAAGGTGTCCTCATGAAACGCCCCTCCTCCCAAGGACTCAACAGTCATCGATAAGGATCCCCATCATCTCGAACAACACAGATTCTGGTACCATTTGTAACATCCAATCTCTCGTACCACCAATTAATATTGTCTGCTTTGCACATAAAGAGCTCATTGATTTGTTTTTGGTTTTCCAAGTGAAGCTTCCAGGAGGTCACTCACCCTGAAACTACTTCTGCCGAGCACGTTTAACTGTAAGTTTCTCTCATCCACTAGCATTAAGACCAAAACGCGTTACAATCACCCTCCCTTATGAACCCAACATCTCTCCTGGCCACGACTGATGTGGGATTTGCCTAATGTGTTACATAACCCTTTGACTTTCTATATATACATTTAGACACATTGACCTAGTTTAAAACAGTGACACACTTACCCTTATTACTATAATAAATAAAAAGCTTAGTTTACTTTCAACACTCCCCCTAAAACTAAACTTAGCTTAAGAAGGTCTTCAACTTTTCCTCAAGATCCAGTAGGCCATCATAGTAGTATTGGTTCATCATCCTTGTGTGAGATCAGGTTAGACTCCTCATTTTTCACTATGTTTGGAAATTGATTCATGTAATGTCCAAGTTATTGACACTTATGACACCTTATGTTAGGGATGAGCTTGGTACCATACCGGTACCGAAAGTACCTATCACAAAAATTGTCAAAAGTGGCAGCGGGTGCCGGTATGACGAAGGTAAAAAGTGGGTAAAACACCCTACCATACTCAATCGAAAGTACTTGATAGAATTGAGAGTCCTTGCCCTCTTCTCATTGAACATCACAATATATAAGAATACAAGAGTATCTCCTATTTTTAGGGAAAGATATATATCCATTTATAAGATATCTACATTCCTATTTTATATTATCTATTACACCCCCGCAATCGAAGCGAGAGGAGACCGAATGCTTAGACTGGAACGAAAATCGTCAAATAAAACCTTGGTTAATCCTTTTGTGAATATATCTGCAACCTGAGATCGGGCTGGAACATGAAGGACTCGAATTGCACCGCCTCGGAGAAGCTCACGCACAAAATGGATATCCAACTCTATGTGTTTTGTATGTTGATGTTGGACAGGATTACCCAATAAGTAGATAGCGCTAATATTGTCACAATAGACCAAACTTGCATTAGTAACAGGCTTATGAAGCTCCAGTAATAGATTTTTAAGCCATCACTGTTCAACCACCACATTGGCCACACCGCGATATTCAGCTTCCGCACTCGATCTAGAGATAACCGCTTGTCGTTTCGAGGATCAGGATAGGAGGTTCGGACCCATGTAGACACAATAACCCGAGGTAGATCGTCATGTGTCAGGGCAGCCAGCCTAGTCAGCGTCAGTGTAAGCCCGTAATGAAGAATCAGAGGAGGACCCAAGTGTTAGACCGTATGACGAAGTACCCTGCAAGTATCTGATGATGCGTTTTAACGCATTCCAATGATCAATACGTGGCGAGTGCATGTGTATACAGATTTGTTGAACCGCATAGCAAATGTCAGGTCTAGTAAATGTAAAATATTGTAGGGTTCTAGCCAGACTACGATAAAGAGTCGGGTAATGAAACGTGTGGCTGGATGTGGCACTTAGCTTCGGTTTTGATTCAACAGGGGTCGCTAGGGTTTACATGTGGACATGCCGGCTCGCCTAATAATATCCTTAGTATAAACCTGTTGTGATAGAAACAATTTGACAATGTCTCGTAACTTGGACCCCCAAAAAATGGCTAAGAGGTCCAAGATCTTTCATAGCAAATTCTGCAGCAAGACGGGACATGAGATGCACTCGGAGTTGATCAGTAGATGTGGTTAGGATGATATCATCAACGTAGATAAGCAGGTATGCAGTGACCTAATTGTGGTGATATGTGAATAGAGAATTATCACCCTTACTTTGCTGAAAAGCCAAAGTAAGTACAAAATCAGTGAAACGTTGATACCACGCCTGAGGTGCCTGTTTGAAACCATAAAGGGATTTATTTAGCAAACACACATGATCTGGATACTAGCAATGTCGGAATCCCATTGGTTGGTACATATAAATTGTCTCATTCAGGTTACCATGGAGGAAGGCATTAGTAACGTCCAACTAATGAATCGGCCAATTTTGAGACAACGCAAGTGACAATACAGTGCGAATAATAGTGGGTTTAACCATAGGACTGAATGTCTCACCACAGTCTACCCTAATCTGTTGATTACTCCCATAGCACACCAATCGAGCCTTATAACGTTCCTAAAGGAGTTTATGGTGAATAATATTTGATGATTTTTATTGATAAAAATAAGCCTTTTATATAGGGAGAGATACATTCATATCCTACCTCTAATAAGGAAACATAATCACCATACAATTATATAAGATCAATACTATCTATACAAAATAATATATCTTCTAAATATATATCGCTAAGACTCCCCCTCAGTTTGAGCGGGCGTAGGACAGACGCTCAAGCTGGAACGAAAGGACTGAAACAACTGACGGGAAAGGCCTTTAGTAAAAATGTCCGCATATTGAAGAGGGGAAGGCACATGAAGAACGCGAATATCCCTAACACGAACTTTTTCGCGAACAAAATGAATATCAATCTCAATGTGTTTCATCCGTTGATGTTGGACCGGATTATCCGACATATATACGGCTAAAACATTGTCACAATAAACCACTGTAGCTCTACGAAGCGGTAGATGTAACTCAAGAAGTAAATTGCGTAGCCAAGTGGCCTCCGCCACGGCGTTAGCGACGCCCCTATACTCTGCCTCAGCACTCGAACGTGAGATAATGGGCTGACGCTTGGAGGACCATGATACTAAATTATCTCCAAGAAAAACACAGTATCCACTAGTAGAGCGACGGGAATCCGGGCAACCACCCCAATCAGCATCCGAATAAGTAACTAAAGAATCTGTAGTAGATTTGCGAAGCCGAATGCCATAGTCAATTGTGGCTTGTAAATACCGTAGGATGCGTTTTAGAAACGCAAAATGCGGATCACGAGGTACATGCATGTTTGCAAACTTGCTGGACAGCATAAGAAATGTATGGGCGAGTAAAAGTCAAATATTGTAAGGCACCGGCAAGGCTACGATAGAGAGTAGGATCAGGAAAAAGCGGACCATCCGAAGCACTCAGTTTTGAGGATAAGTCAACGGTGGTGGTGCATGGTTTGCAAGATGACATAGAGGCACGTGATAAAATGTCTTTTGCATATTGAGATTGGTCCAAAAATAACCCATCCGAGCACTTAGTGACCTTGATGCCCAAAAAATGATGCAATTGACCCAAATCGGTCATGGCGAACTCTCGTGAGAGCATGCGAATAACTTCCTGCAAGAGATCATTAGATGAAGCTGTCAACACAATATCATCAACATATAAAAGTAGATAAGCGGTTTGAGAGCCCCGCGAAAAAGTGAACAAAGAATTGTCACAAACGTTGCTTCGAAAACCCCGTGATAATATAAATGTGGCAAATCTGGTGTACCATGCACGAGGCACCTGTTTAAAGCCATAAAGAGACTTTTTCAATTTGCAAACAAAATTAGGAAATCGCCTGTCCACAAACCCTGGGGGTTGATGCATAAATATAGTCTCATTCAGATTGCCATGCAAAAAAGCGTTCTTGACATCTAACTGATGAATCGGCCAAGAACGGGAAATAGCAATGGAGAGGACGGTACGTATAGTAGCTGGTTTTACTACCAGACTAAATGTATCCTCGCAGTCGATACCCACTGTTTGTGACTTACCATTAACCACTAGTCGAGCTTTGTAACGTTCAAGTGACCCATCGGACTTAAATTTATGGCGAAAAAGCCACATGCACCTGATGACCGGTCTATCAGACGGTCTGGGGAGAAGTTCCCATGTCTCATTTTCCTGTAAAGCACGAAACTCAGCCTGCATGGCAGACATCTAATGAGGGTCGGCAAAGGCTTTGGTGTAAGATGTGGGTACCGGGGGAATCGTTTGGGCCACAAAGGTACGATGGGCTTTGGATCGGGTGGTCATTGGGTGAGTGTTAGTGGGTTGGGGTGGTACAGCTGGTGGTGTATTTGACGGTGGTGGGGGCTGAGCTAAGGTGGGGGGTGCCGTGGGATGAGTTGGGTGTTGGGTAGGAGCGTATGGTGGTGGCTTAGGTGGTTTAGGCCGACGTGTGTAGGTGTATTGGAATGGTGAGGTGGAGTGTAAGCGAGTAGGAGGGCTAACAGAAGTGGGTACGGGTGGGCTAAAAGTGAAGCCGGGTGAGAGAGTATCATCAAGGAAAGAGTATTTGGACGTGGGTGTGGGGATGGTGTATGGGAAGGTGTTTTTGTCAAATGTGACGTGACGAGAGATGGAGACCTTCCCGGTGGTAGGATCAAGCCAACGATATCCACGGAAATCGGGGGGGGGGGGGGGTACCCGAGAAAAATACACCTCACGGAACGAAGGTGTAATTTATGGGGTTGTGTCACACCCCGAATTTCCACGTGTCACCGTTGGGCCCGATGGGGAGTATCGTGACGTAGTTGATAACATCATAGTCAAACAACACAATATATAAATGCACAGCGGAAGCAAAAGATAAATATATTACCATCCGAATATAACGTAATATCAAAGTATTACAACGGAAAGTAAAGGATCCACAGGCGGATCTTAAAACATAAACATTGTTCAACAGACTTTTGACGCCTAGAACCTGCAAGATTCCTTATTAACGCCCTGAGCAGCTTCCAGCCTATTACGTACTTGTACCTGTCACTTAGACTTTGGAAAATACGTCAGTTTTCACTGGTAAATACACTCAACCGACTCATTTGAAAATATTTATGAAAATTGGTTTAGGTGCACAAGGCACGTAAATATTTTGACACTTTGATTAAAATGCACAAGGCAAAATTAATCTTTTATACTTGGGACAAACTATATCTCATGTTATCAGTTTTACATAACTTGCTCTACATACGGGGCCCGGTTCTATGCCGGTTCAAGATTAACTGACACACCACTATTCCCTTATTGGGAATCCCTTATTGGGTATAATTAATTAATAAGCATATTGCATCTGTCAGGTGTATGCCTACACCCCGTGCTTAGGTCGTGGCCATTGCAATTAATGAGTCAAGGATATCCAGGACACGGTCGCATTAATCCCCAATGTTTCAGTCAAGTAATACGAATTAAAACAGGTTATTTGGATTTCCCGACTCATTGGTCTTTGAATCCCATACCTGACCATGCGGTATTTATATTACCGTATCCCAAGCCCGTAATAGGGAAAATAAGTTAAGAGTATTTACCTGAGCTAGCTCCTGTCTTAAATAGTAAGAATTTATTAACTCAGCCGTATTCACTTAAGTAAGCGTAGGTGTAATTTACCGGAAGGCTCTAGTCTGGAATGATGGTATAAATGACAAATTAGAATGCTAACGGGTCTTTAATTAAGCCTAAGCTTAGACCGGTTAGTCTTAAGGGAAGATATGGTTCAAACGCATGATAAGGCGAAGAACGGTTTAGAATGTGGTTTTGATCCGGCAAGCTCGTATGCTTGTTTAATATGGGTAACTTAAACACATTCTGAGTTTTTTTTTTTTTTGAAATAAAATGATAAGGTTAAACCCGTTTCGGTTATTTTATGAAAACTAGCCTCGTAGGCTTAACCGTACGCTTATAAGCGAAGCCGGGTAACCGGATGAGTTATACACAAGTTTCATATGCCAATATGTTTAAAATATGTTAAGATATCAGTAAGATATCAACATGTATGCCCGTTATAGTTTTAAAACCGAATTAAGCCTCAAAAGGGCAATTTGGTCATTTTACGTTGCATAAAGAGAGCTAGTGGATAAACTGATGTCATGGTCATTATGTTTTTGTAAAAGTACTTTATTTATGATGTTATATCAGTAGGGTGTTGAAAATACGTGTGGTTTATAGTTTAAAACCAAACTATGCCCCGAAAGGGCATTTTGGTAATTTCACACATAGTTTGGTGACTTATTTGGAAATCTGAGTTTGAGTCAAGTACCTACTGAATTTATATTTAAAATATGTTTAATAATCAGTAGGTATCAAGTTTTATTTCATAGATATGGTATTAAACCATACTATGCGCCGGAAAGGCGTAAAAGTCGGTAAATGACGATCTAGATGAGGTTTAAGGTTAAGTGTATGTTATGAACAGATTTGTAAGGTTAAAATAAGTTATTTATTAGTTTATAACAGTAGGTTAAAGATTTAGTTATGAAAATGTACTTAAAATTCATTTTAAGCCTCATAAGGGTATTTTCGTCATTTATCGGATATACGCGACGCATGCATGCAAAACTCAGTTTGAATTTGATTTAGTATTTAAAAATTTTATAAATATAATATAACATCAGTGAATAAGGAGTTTTGCCATAAGAATCATGTTTATACTATTCCATATGCCGAAAGGGCATTTTGGTCATTTTAAAAATATACAAAATGTTTCTTATGCAAAACTCAAATCATGACCAGATCTTGACATCAAAATAAATTTGAAATATTGTTAGATCAGTTTATAAACCACATGCATGCTCATATTTACTAAAAATTCTCATGTTAACATAAAAGGGCATTTTAGGCCTTTTAACGGAACTTGTGTTAAATCTCAGATTTTTGAATATGATCTTGTAGTATGACCACAGAGGGTTATACTACATAATATAAGGATCATAACATGACTTTGATTCAGCCCTTAAAGTCATTAAATCGGGTCAGATTTGAAAGTCAAAGGTTTGGTCAAACTGTTAGACTTTTTGAGTCAAACAAGCAATCTCACCAAATTGATCAGTTTATCATGTTTTTGTAACAATTACCAAGTTATTTAGGTGACAAAACATGATCCATAACCTCTGTTATATCAGATTTGATTAAATTAAGAATCTGGTCAGTTTGACTTTTCTTGTTACTAACTTTGACTTAACAAATGGACATGAATTTGTAGAAATCAATAAGCATGATTTTGATGGATCATTACTAGCATCAATACCATCAATTAACAAGATTCAATTGGACTTTTTGCTGATCAATGCATGGCCAAATCAGAAAGTCAAACATAAGTCAAAATATAGTGTTCTTGGCTAAATTAAACTATGAACAAGAATCAAAACATGATTGGGATACTTACAATTACTAAATGAAGGATCAAGAACACCAGAAACATCCAAGATGGTTGTGATAATCGGATTGGAGCAGGTTTGAGTGATTGAAGTTGCAAAAATTTCTAAAAATGAAGAACATAAGATGTTTTATAGGATTCTTGGATTAAATCTGGCCACCACAGGTGTTAAAAGGTTTGATAAAACTGTGGGCAAGCCCCTAGTATTGATTTAAGTGGGTTTGGAATCAGATTGGACGTGAAACCAGCAAGAAACAGCTGTAACCAACTGTTTCTGCGTTCTGTTCAGGCCATGCGGCCCGCCTGAGAAACAACAGAAGCTAAAGCGGGCCGCCTGCAGGTCCACAACAGCAGCAATAGTTTATTAAATGGCAGAAATGGTCCCTGTGGGTCTTTAAGGTCATTTAAGCACGTTTAAGGCCCGTTAACCTCTATTTAAGGCTCTAATATGAAGTTTAAACATAGGGGACATGAAACATGTTCAAAAACATGTCGGATGTCGGTCCGTTTGGCCGTACGGTCACGTTATGTGTCGAATTACGACGAAACACGGACGGACGCGAAAAACGACCCAAATCACGCGACGGATGGAATTTTATCAAGGCGATCACTAAAGTAAAATGTTTTAGTGCTTACATAAATTTTTGGGTGTCCGGAGATACACAGAATGCGAGATATGCGCAAAAATGCAAACTTGTGCGCTTTTCGACACGTTTAGTCCCTGAATGACATAAAAGTTTATTCTTGCGCACCGAACACCTCTAACCCTATATCTAAGCTATGTAGAGGGTAAATAGGGTATGTTTAACTTATGAACATACCCCGGAAGGTCCGTTACCATACTATTCGACCTCCTTTTGCAGTTTGACGCAATTAGTCCTTCAATTGCGCAAAGTAGCGCGAGATGGCATTTAATGATATCCAAGCCTTCCATGGCCCATAATGGGCATTACCAAGCATATATTTAAATATTACTACGCTCTCGTTCGCCTAGATGATCACCGAAAGGCGTAGATTCAAAAGTTGACGCTTTAGGTCCCTCTATTGCGCAAACTTGCGCATCTCATCATTTAATAGTATTGAAGCCTCATCTAATCCATATTAGACATTCTTGAAAGTATTATTAAACATCACGAAGCTTCGGGTCCACTAGAAGGTCATTTAGAGGTATAATTAAACATATTGACACTTTTAGCCCCTCTAACTTGCATAGTTGCGCGTAACTTTACTTATAGGCATAAAATCCTTAGATGGCCAATAATTGGCATTTGCGAGAGTATAATTAAATATTATTAAGCTCCCGGTTGGTTAGAAGGTCACTCAGAGGTAAGAATTAACATGTTGACACTTTTAACCCCTTTATTGTGCAAACTTTCAATTAATTTCGCAAACGGCTACACTTATTCATCAAGTGGCACATTTGTGAATATAAACATCATAAGAAACTTATTTTTAGGTACGTTATCACTTCCAGTCCTTTCATAATCAAAGTTTTCGATTTTTTGAAAAATTAGTCCCTCAATTTCAGTGTTTGACTTCATTAGGGTTTATTACACGTGTCAATACATCATTGGACGTGATTTTATGAGGTGTTACATCCTCACCCCTTTAAAAGAAATCTCGACCTCGAGATTTGCTAAAATGCTGGAAGTACTTTTTTTTTGTTACATGACGGACTTAAGTTTTATAGCATATCAGGAGTCTCTCCAAGCTCCTAAAGTGGCCGTTATATTTGGTACATGTATCCTTTTGGAGCTTCTTTACCTGTCGATCCTTAATCGACGTAGGTTGCTCATTATATCAAAATTCTGCATATCATTATGTGATAATGCTTCTCGACTTATTGGTGAAGCACACCCTTAAATCATTAGTTATGAAATGTATTTGCGAGTTCCATCCAATTCCTTAAAAATATTAGCTCTAAGCTATCTGATCTTGATTCAATTTCCTTTAAATGATTTTCTATATATTCCGAACTTAACTAGCCTGATAATTTAACAAACTGGCACACCCTTTCATGGTGATATCTTTGCTGATCCTTATTCCTTTAACAAGAACTTAGGAGGGTTGCTATTTTCATTAATCCTTGATTTTCTGCAAATTGCTGGCAACTTTCAGATGATTATGAAAATTGCATGATCTTATTTGTTGTTTTCCAAGGCAACCTTCAAATCCTAGTAATTAGGCTTCCTAGAATCTCGTTCATCAAACGAACGTTTTGATATTTTGTTTCTACAAGGTCTCCAAAGGAGCAATCCTTGATACTTATATAACCACTATTACAAAAAGCTTATCTTAAGGTGAGATGGTTATTCCAACCACTGCTTAAAACTAATCTTATGGAATAGCTAATCCTCACAGTTAGTCGAACAAATCGACGATCCTGGGCAGCTGATGGCGATTCTTAATTGTTGCCTAATTAGGGTTGCGGTAAACAATGCATAAGCAAAATGAACCGTCTTTCATAAATAACTATACCGAATTCTCAGGATATTGAGTTAGGCTATACGAACCCTTTATTTAAAACTTACCTAATCAGGGTTTCGATTCTTCCAATGATGGTACTAGCCGTCTTGGAGATTTCACAATATTACAACCCTAAATGGGATAAAAATCTTAACTCTACCTGCCTCTCAGGAGGTAAATAGGGTAATCTTAGGAAAAGATTATCAAGGTACAATGGGGTACAGAGATTTTTCCAAATCTCAGGCTCCAGTTCATCTGTCGTAATTTGTGTCAGATAAATGACACCTTCACTTTACAATTGCACGGATGCCCTAAGTAGAGATACTTATAAGGACATTTTATATTGGATATCTTCTTTGAATACTACTAGTCGACTTTAGTACGATATGACCATTGGGATATCTCAGGGGTTCCATGCATCAAACCTCCATACTGATCAGGCATGGAAGCAATCTATGGGACACACTAGGATACGCCAATCCTCATATGGCACTTTTATCAAACATAGTTTGGCATTCGCAGGCAATAGAAACAATGAGAAAAATAATAAAATATAGTAATATATATTGTCGTACTCTTTTTGGGGAAGAGTACTCCAGATTCTTGTGAAAGGATTATCCCCGAGGATGGGAGAGATGGTCAATATAGATTTCCATTGGTAAATTATACCTTATTTTTAATATCTGAAGTTCTTATGAGTGAAATCAAATGTTTGCTAAGCTTATGGTTTACTAAAGGTTTATTATCCCTTGTATTAACGTAAAATACTTAGCAGATACAATTGATGCTAAAAGGTAAGGACGTACCTAATGCTATTATTGGTATGCACTGTCTCTGGCATTCGACCGGTAGTTTAGGCGTTTCCTTCCTTATCCTTTCCAGACTTAGCTGCTCCTTTCTTGGCGGCCTCAGGACAATTAGTACTGATGTGGCCCTTTTCGCCACAGCTGAAACAGTTTGCATTCTTCATGTCCCTACATTCGTGGGACTGGTGGCCAGTTCTTTTGCAGATGACACATTGCTTTATCTTTTGGTTTGATCGACACTGTCCCCAGTGTCTTCTGTTGCAAGTTTTGCATGTAGGCTTCTTGTTGGAATCCTGTTGGTTATTGTTGAACTCGGATTTGCTCTTCTTAGGATTCTGGGAGTTATCCTCCTCCCTTTTACGCTTCCCATCTTCAGAGGCCTTGGCAGCCTTGTTTCTAACCACATCGAGTGTGAGAGATAGCGACAGATCTGCCGCTGACCTGAATGTAGTAGGTCTCGATGCTTTCACACTTGCCTTTATTTCTGGGGCTAGACCCCCAATAAAGCGAGCTATTCGCTTTGATTCCGGTGTGATCAAATAAGGAACCAATCGAGACTTGGTATTGAAACTTGTAAGGTATGCTTGACAATCTAAGTTCTCCATGACTAATGTCAAGAATTCAGTCTCGATCTTCTCAACTTCATGTTGAGGACAGTAATTTTCTTTGATAAGATCAGCGAACTGATCCCAAGTCATGTTGTACAAAGGGATCTTCCCGGTGGCTTGAATCAAAGATTTCCACCATGCTAAGGCCTCACCCTTAAATGATTGCGACACAAACTTGACCACATCCCTTTCAGCGCATCCGCTGATATCCACAACCGTATCCATCTCGTCTAACCACGTCATACAATCTACAGCTCCTTTCTCCCCAGTGAAATCCCGGGGTTTACAAGAGACAAAATATTTATAGGAGCAATCCTTATTACTGGGTTCTTGATTTGGTACGCCCTTCAGAGATGGAACACTTTGATGATTGGTAGACTGACGATCATCATCATCTTTCTTGGGAATTTCCTTTTTGGGAGGTGGCTTGCTGTGAGCCTCAGAGTGTGATTTCGGCTTTGAACGCGGCTCAGTCAGGGTCCTACTTCGAGTCCTACTGTATTCTTCATATTGCCGCTCTAATGCCCTTGTAATAGCGTCATCTACTAACGCTTTCAACTCAGCACCCGTCATAGTAATACGGGCGTTATCATTATTCTCCACTGGATGGCTATTAATTTCGTCAGAGTTAGCCATTTTAATTGAACTGTTACAGAAAACAAGGACAATAGTTTTACTTGGGAGTTTATTATGAAATTGTCTTCTATGGCAATTCATCGACCATGGTAACGAAGACCATATTTGGTTAATTTATTAATCACATTTATTTAGGATTTATATTATAACTTATCCTAATTATGTAAACAATAACAGTTTTATTAGTGGCACGAAAGGCCTAGTCGTAAGGACATTTTTTTTTCTAAATTATAGATTATGATTTCAGAGAATCAAAGCATTTAGGTTTGAACATAGTTCATTACCCTTTCTTGGACAGGGAGTCATTGTTACCACTGTCGTTGCCATAATTGACGATACAATATGGCCCGTAAGCAAATCAATTGACGATGGTTTAAGAAAATAATAATCATCACACTGATGATGGTAGTCATGATAGTATTGATCATATTGACTATGAGGCTTGGGCATAGCCCACCCCTTAGACAGGAAATCATACAGATCACAATGTCAGTGTCTCAAACGGACAATTTATCATAGCCCGTAGGCATTCCCCTCTGAAGGGATATTTATAGTATGATCATCTTTTCAGATGATATTAGTCGAGATCGTATCGACCCTACCGACTATTATGCTTGGACGTATTCCAACATCTTTAGACAGGGTCAAAGACCACCGCTGTCGTTGTCTTATCGGACAACACTTTAGCCCGTAGGCACTTCATCACTCACGGATGTTTATAATATGATCATCTTATAAGATGATGTAAGCCATGATTTTTAGATCATAAGGCCAGCTAGGAATTTAAAGATTTCAATATAGGGATGACTGTTGTGATTTTATCGAATCACATTTGTCAGGAGTGCTAACACGGTCTTAGGTGTCAACAAGGATCTAAATCCCTTGAGTAGGTTTCACCATCTTGGCCGCGTAGCCTAGGTTTCACCTTTAAGATTCTTTTTTAACAATTAACGCAGAACAACTTCTAATTTGAAATGTTAATAGGATCTGAATCTAAATTGAGGAACTGCCATCTTGGCCGGGTCTTAATATGACACGAGGCTAGGTCTTGTCCTTTTAGATTTTTGCCATTTTATTATAATGGTAGATCTTGTAAAAGAGTGTTATTTTTCATTTATATCATATTTCATGTTTAGAATGAAAATTTAAATTTAATCATTCCATTATAAAATTTTAAAAATCAGGTTTGCCCTAAATGGGACTTGAAAGGAATAATGTTGTCCTTGAAGGGACTGATAAGATAAATATGCCCTTATAAGGACTATTGAGGAAACGATCTTCAGCAAATGAGTTTCTTCTTCATTCAATTCCTGAAATGCTTTCTCCTTGGTTGCACGTTTCATCCGGGTCGCGGTACGAAGCTCGGCATTTCAAGGCTCCAGACGTGGAGAATTCCCATTACAGCTTCTTCGCTTGGCGACGTATCAAAAATTTGGAAGCAAGGATTTCCAGATTAGGATTGAGAATATTCCTATGTTAAGTCTAGACTCAGAAGTTTTCGATATGTGCAATTGTGTCACTGAGATTAAACACAAAAGACTAGTGTTTAATTCACTCAGAGTTGGCTCTGATACCAACCTGTCACACCCCGAATTTCCACGTGTCACCGGTGGGCCCGATGGGGAGTATCGTGACGTAGTTGATAACATCATAGTCAAACAACACAACATATAAATGCACAGCGGAAGCAAAAGATAAATATATTACCATCCGAATATAACGTAATATCAAAGTATTACAACGGAAAATAAAGGATCCACAGGCGGATCTTAAAACATAAACATTGTTCAACAGACTTTTGACGCCTAGAACTTGCAAGATTCCTTATTAACGCCCTGAGCAGCTTCCAGCCTATTACGTACTTGTACCTGTCACTTAGACTTTGGAAAATACGTCAGTTTTCGCTGGTAAATACACTCAACCGACTCATTTGAAAATATTTATGAAAATTGGATTAGGTGCACAAGGCACGTAAATATTTTGACACTTTGATTAAAATGCACAAGGCAAAATTAATATTTTATACTTGGGACAAACTATATCTCATGTTATCAGTTTTACATAACTTGCTCTACATACGGGGCCCGGTTCTATGCCGGTTCAAGATTAACCGACACACCACTATTCCCTTATTGGGAATCCCTTATTGGGTATAATTAATTAATAAGCATATTGCATCTGTCAGGTGTATGCCTACACCCCGTGCTTAGGTCGTGGCCATTGCAATTAATGAGTCAAGGATATCCAGGACACGGTCGCATTAATCCCTAATGTTTCAGTCAAGTAATACGAATTAAAACAGGTTATTTGGATTTCCCGACTCATTGGTCTTTGAATCCCATACCTGACCATGCGGTATTTATATTACCGTATCCCAAGCCCGTAATAGGGAAAATAAGTTAAGAGTATTTACCTGAGCTAGCTCCTGTCTTAAATAGTAAGAATTTATTAACTCAGCCGTATTCACTTAAGTAAGCGTAGGTGTAATTTACCGGAAGGCTCTAGTCTGGAATGATGGTATAAATGACAAATTAGAATGCTAACGGGTCTTTAATTAAGCCTAAGCTTAGACCGGTTAGTCTTAAGGGAAGATATGGTTCAAACGCATGATAAGGCGAAGAACGGTTTAGAATGTGGTTTTGATCCGGCAAGCTCGTATGCTTGTTTAATATGGGTAACTTAAACACATTCTGAGTTTTTTTTTTTTGAAATAAAATGATAAGGTTAAACCCGTTTCGGTTATTTTATGAAAACTAGCCTCGTAGGCTTAACCGTACGCTTATAAGCGAAGCCGGGTAACCGGATGAGTTATACACAAGTTTCATATGCCAATATGTTTAAAATATGTTAAGATATCAGTAAGATATCAACATGTATGCCCGTTATAGTTTTAAAACCGAATTAAGCCTCAAAAGGGCAATTTGGTCATTTTACGTTGCATAAAGAGAGCTAGTGGAAAAACTGATGTCATGGTCATTATATTTTTGTAAAAGTACTTTATTTATGATGTTATATCAGTAGGGTGTTGAAAATACGTGTGGTTTATAGTTTAAAACCAAACTATGCCCCGAAAGGGCATTTTGGTAATTTCACACATAGTTTGGTGACTTATTTGGAAATCTGAGTTTGAGTCAAGTACCTACTGAATTTATATTTAAAATATGTTTAATAATCAGTAGGTATCAAGTTTTATTTCATAGATATGGTATTAAACCATACTATGCGCCGGAAAGGCGTAAAAGTCGGTAAATGACGATCTAGATGAGGTTTAAGGTTAAGTGTATGTTATGAACAGATTTGTAAGGTTAAAATAAGTTATTTATTATTTTATAACAGTAGGTTAAAGATTTAGTTATGAAAATGTACTTAAAATTCATTTTAAGCCTCATAAGGGTATTTTCGTCATTTATCGGATATACGCGACGCATGCATGCAAAACTCAGTTTGAATTTGATTTAGTATTTAAAATTTTTATAAATATAATATAACATCAGTGAATAAGGAGTTTTGCCATAAGAATCATGTTTATACTATTCCATATGCCGAAAGGGCATTTTGGTCATTTTAAAAATATACAAAATGGTTCTTATGCAAAACTCAAATCATGACCAGATCTTGACATCAAAATAAATTTGAAATATTGTTAGATCAGTTTATAAACCACATGCATGCTCATATTTACTAAAAATTCTCATTTTAACATAAAAGGGCATTTTAGGCCTTTTAACGGAACTTGTGTTAAATCTCAGATTTTTGAATATGATCTTGTAGTATGACCACAGAGGGTTATACTACATAATATAAGGATCATAACATGACTTTGATTCAGCCCTTAAAGTCATTAAATCGGGTCAGATTTGAAAGTCAAAGGTTTGGTCAAACTGTTAGACTTTTTGAGTCAAACAAGCAATCTCACCAAATTGATCAGTTTATCATGTTTTTGTAACAATTACCAAGTTATTTAGGTGACAAAACATGATCCATAACCTCTGTTATATCAGATTTGATTAAATTAAGAATCTGGTCAGTTTGACTTTTCTTGTTACTAACTTTGACTTAACAAATGGACATGAATTTGTAGAAATCAATAAGCATGATTTTGATGGATCATTACTAGCATCAATACCATCAATTAACAAGATTCAATTGGACTTTTTGCTGATCAATGCATGGCCAAATCAGAAAGTCAAACAGAAGTCAAAATATAGTGTTCTTGGCTAAATTAAACTATGAACAAGAATCAAAACATGATTGGGATACTTACAATTACTAAATGAAGGATCAAGAACACCAGAAACATCCAAGATGGTTGTGATAATCGGATTGGAGCAGGTTTGAGTGATTGAAGTTGCAAAAATTTCTAAAAATGAAGAACATAAGATGTTTTATAGGATTCTTGGATTAAATCTGGTCACCACAGGTGTTAAAAGGTTTGATAAAACTGTGGGCAAGCCCCTAGTATTGATTTAAGTGGGTTTGGAATCAGATTGGACGTGAAACCAGCAAGAAACAGCTGTAACCAACTGTTTCTGCGTTCTGTTCAGGCCATGCGGCCCGCCTGAGAAACAACAGAAGCTAAAGCGGGCCGCCTGCAGGTCCACAACAGCAGCAATAGTTTATTAAATGGAAGAAATGGTCCCTGTGGGTCTTTAAGGTCATTTAAGCACGTTTAAGGCCCGTTAACCTCTATTTAAGGCTCTAATATGAATTTTAAACATAGGGGACATGAAACATGTTCAAAAACATGTCGGATGTCGGTCCGTTTGGCCGTACGGTCACGTTATGTGTCGAATTACGACGAAACACGGACGGACGCGAAAAACGACCCAAATCACGCGACGGATGGAATTTTATCAAGGCGATCACTAAAGTAAAATGTTTTAGTGCTTACATAAATTTTTGGGTGTCCGGAGATACACAGAATGCGAGATATGCGCAAAAATGCAAACTTGTGCGCTTTTCGACACTTTTAGTCCCTGAATGACATAAAAGTTTATTCTTGCGCACCGAACACCTCTAACCCTATATCTAAGCTATGTAGAGGGTAAATAGGGTATGTTTAACTTATGAACATACCCCGGAAGGTCCGTTACCATACTATTCGACCTCCTTTTGCAGTTTGACGCAATTAGTCCTTCAATTGCGCAAAGTAGCGCGAGATGGCATTTAATGATATCCAAGCCTTCCATGGCCCATAATGGGCATTACCAAGCATATATTTAAATATTACTACGCTCTCGTTCGCCTAGATGATCACCGAAAGGCGTAGATTCAAAAGTTGACGCTTTAGGTCCCTCTATTGCGCAAACTTGCGCATCTCATCATTTAATAGTATTGAAGCCTCATCTAATCCATATTAGACATTCTTGAAAGTATTATTAAACATCACGAAGCTTCGGGTCCACTAGAAGGTCATTTAGAGGTATAATTAAACATATTGACACTTTTAGCCCCTCTAACTTGCATAGTTGCGCGTAACTTTACTTATAGGCATAAAATCCTTAGATGGCCATTAATTGGCATTCGCGAGAGTATAATTAAATATTATTAAGCTCCCGGTTGGTTAGAAGGTCACTCAGAGGTAAGAATTAACATGTTGACACTTTTAACCCCTTTATTGTGCAAACTTTCAATTAATTTCGCAAACGGCTACACTTATTCATCAAGTGGCACATTTGTGAATATAAACATCATAAGAAACTTATTTTTAGGTACGTTATCACTTCCAGTCCTTTCATAATCAAAGTTTTCGATTTTTTGAAAAATTAGTCCCTCAATTTCAGTGTTTGACTTCATTAGGGTTTATTACACGTGTCAATACATCATTGGACGTGATTTTATGAGGTGTTACAGGTTGGGTGGCCGAAGTGTTGGGGTAACAAGAACATCCGAACACGCGTAAATGGTCGTATGTGGGGTGACGTAGATATAAGGCAAAGGTGGGGGTGTAAAAGTTTAAACGTTTGGTAGGAAGTATATTATGTAAATAAGTTGCGGTATGAAGGGCTTCAACCCAAAATAATGGTGGGAGATGAGCATGAATGAGTAAGGAGCGTATGATGTCATTAAGTCGACGAATCATGCGCTATGCTCGTCCATTTTGGGAAGAGGTTTGAGGGCATGAAAAACGGAATAGAAGACCGTGTTGGTGTGCAAAGTCTTTAAAAGCATGGTTATCGAATCCCCCCCCCCCCCTAGGTCACACTGAAAGGTTTTAATGTATCGGTTAAACTGGGTGGCTATGAGTCGGTGAAATTTGGTAAATGTGGTGAATGTTTCAGATTTATATTTTAAAGGGTAGACCCACACAAAGTTTGAAAAATTGTCTATCAATACCATGTAATATTTATAGCCCGTTTTACTGGTAATGGGAGATGTCCACAAATCACAGTGTATCATATCAAAGGCAGCAAACGTAAATGAATTAGATTCATAAAATGGTAAACGTTTACTATTAGCTAGATGACAAGAGTTGCAAAAAGTAGAAAGTTTGTTCGAATTACATGATAAACCAAAATTTCTAGACAAAATATCAAAAACTTGTTTTCCAGGGTGGCCAAGACGGTCATGCCAGGGTAAGGTAGCAGCTGTAAAAGAGGCGCGTAAGTTTGTTTAGGGGCATTCTAGTCAATCCAAGCCAATAGTTTCTCTCTCCTCCAATTCCCCCTATTTTTTAAACGTTAATAACTCTTTCATACGACATTATTTTTTATAAAAATTGCACAAAAAACGAGCGTTTTTTATCTTTAAAACGAGTATACTATTGCTATATTTAAAAAAAAATTAAAAACCCTGTTGCGTAAAACGCAATAGAAAAATCCCCAGTTACGTAAAACGCAATGAAAAAAAAACCTAAAAAATGACATTTTTCTAAAACGCAATGCACCAAAAACACAAAGAAATGTATTATTTGTAAAACGCAATGGCCAGAAAACACAAAGAAATGTCTTATTTCTAAAACGCAATGAAAAAAAAAAACCTAAAAAATGACATTTTTCTAAAACGCAATGCACAAAAAACACAAAGAAATGTCTTATTTGTAAAACGCAATGATCAGAAAACACAAAGAAATTTCTTATTTCTAAAACGCAATAGCATAAAAACTCAAAAGAAAATGTACTTTCTAAAACGCAATGGACTAAAAACACATAAAAATGTGTTTTACCTAAAACGCAATGCACCAAAAACACATACAAATGTCTTATTTCTAAAACGCAATGGCCAGAAAACACTTAAAATGTCTGTTTTCTAAAACGCAATGGACTGAAAACACATAAAAAAGTGTTTTACCTAAAACGCAATGCACCAAAACACAAAAAAATGTCTTATTTGTAAAACGCAATGGCCAGAAAACACTTAAAAATGACTCATTCTAAAACGCAATTGCCTAAAAAACAAAAGAAAGTGATTTCTGTAAAACGCAATGGACTGAAAACACCTAAAAAGTGTTTTACCTAAAACGCAATGCACCAAAAACACTTCAAGAATGTGTTTTTCTAAAACGCAATGGCCAGAAAACACATAAAAAATGTTTTAGTTCTAAAACGCAATTGCCTAAAAACACCAAAGAAAGTGTTCTCTCTAAAACACATTGAACCATGACAATAGTTTTGTCTGTGCTGTGAATTGTGTGTGTTGTGAACTGTCTGAACCAATGCAGCTCAACCCCAGCCAGGGGCTCTGCCCCTTGGACCCCGCCAGGGGCTGCCGCCCCTGGGACCCCGCTACCAGGGGCGCTGCCCCCGGACCCCCGCCAAGATCGTAAAACACAATGACTAAATCAAAAACCCAGATCATAAAAATGAAATTAAAGAATTTCTTACATGGATCGAAGTGATTTCTTCAACAATTGACGAATTTTGAATGATTGAAACACTTATCAACGCTCGAATCGAACGGATCGAGTGACTATCTTCAAAATCACCGGAAAAAACGAGAATTTGTATGAAATTAAACTGGGTTTTCTTCAAAAAAAAAGCTGAAGAACACGTTGATCGGGTGTTTGAATCATTGATTGGTGATGAAAATCGCACTATAATGTAGTGATTATTGAGATAGAAAGTAAAGAAATTGTTGAAGATGGTGGGTTTTGAAAATGGTGGGTTTTGAAGTTACTGGGTTTTGAAAAGGAAGAAGAAAGGGTTGGATTGACTAAAATACCCTTTTTCTTTATTTTAAATGTTGCCACATGTCATAATCCTATTGCTTCCTACATTTCCTAGCCAAAATAAAATTCCTATTTGATCTTTTCCCTTGAAATAAATAAAGTAAATAATAAAAATTCAACGTAAATGTAAAGTTAAACAGACAATAAAAAAAATAGAAGCTAAATAAAAATAAGAGTTAAATGCCCGGATAGTCCCTATGGTTTGGGTTTTTTTCACCTTTAGTCCCTAACTTTCTAAAATTACAGCTATAGTCCCCAACTTTTCAGTTTTCGTTCCCGGATAGTCCCTGACACGGATGGGGGTTAGTTTTTGGTGTTAAGTAGATGTGAAATTACTAACATGCCCTTCAGTATAAAAACAAAATATATTAAATAATTATTTATCAAAATGTATAATATATACACACATCACATTCAGACCCTCCATCTCTCTCTCTCTCTAAACCACCACCACCACATTCAGACTCCCCTCTCTCTCTCTCTAAACCACCACCACCTTCATCCCCACCGCCTGTCAACACCTCTATTCGCCGCCTTTCACCGCCATACCACTCAGCCACCACTGCCACAACCATCCCCGCCACAACCACCACCGCAGCCATCATCACCACTACCACAACCACCTTCCGCCACAACCACCACCGCCGCACCCGCTTCATCTTCCGCACTGCCACCATCACCCTTCTATTTCGAAAAAGTTGAATCCGAAATCTATTTCGAAAACTATTTTAGAAACTGTTTCGGATGCAGTGTTTCGGAAAAAAATTGTTTCGGATCAATGATGGCTAAGATGAAGCACTGTTTTGGATGTTTTCCAAAAATGTTTAGAATAACAATTCGAATACTCTTTCGGATAAACTCGAAGGCTGATTCGGCGGTGTCGGAGGGTGGTCGCCGGAGAGCTGCTGCTGTGGTGTTGGTTAGATGGAGCGGGTATGGTGGTTGTACCGGTGAACAAATTCTCCATCTTTGACATCAGTAAGCACAAATCATACAAGAAAAATGCCACCCACTAAAATTTTCAGGTAAAGAAACACACCCAAAGAAAAAAGATTCAAAATAATCAGTCAAATCTTGAAAAACAACTAAAAAACTACAAGATTACAAAATACAAGAACTGGGTTTGATTACCTGGGTATTTGTCTGAAAAAACCCAATGGGAGAATGAAAATCTATCAATAATTGAACGATAGATATTGAAAATTCAGAGACTTTTTGGGTCAAGATTTTGCAAAATTGTTTGTTTGGGTGTTGGAGTTTAAGATGGGGAATGAACAAAGAAAGTGAGTAATGGGAACAAAGACAGAAACAGGAAAGACTAAAGAGAGATGTGCATTAAATTCTTTTTGAATTTTTTATTAGTGAGGGTATTATAGTCATTTCACACCAACTTAACTAAGAAAACTAACCCTCATTCGCGCCAGGGACTATCCGAGAACGAAATTGCAAAAGTTGGAGGCTATAGCTGTAATTTTAGAAAGTTAAGGACTAAAGATGAAAAATTGGCAAACCACATGGACTATCCGAGCATCTTTCTCTAAAAATTAATGTATTATCAAAATATCGAACATATCATGTATTATAAAACAAGAAACATGTATTATTTTAATGATCTGATAAATCATACATTTGTTTGTTTATCAAAATATCGAACATATCTATATGAAAAAAATGTTCACCATATTTTATATATGTGTAAAAGAACGGTTAAAATGTTAATTAATAAACTAAATAAACAAAGATCATTTAAAATGTAATTTTGTATGCTAACTTAAAATTAATAAACTAAATAAACAAAGATCATTTAAAATGTAATTTTGTATGCTAACTTAAATAATAGATTGGTGATAGTGAGCTATCAAAAGCCTACTTCAAGAGTTCAACATTATAGTTAATGTAGATATTGGGCTGTAGAAAGCCCACTTCAACACAACAAATATTAGGTTAACACTCATTTTGTTACTCACATATTCAGCCACTTCATCTTCCTTGTTCGGCTGAGTTATTTCTCTCTTCTCCCTTCCTTTTAGTTTTAAAGTTTTTTGAGAGGTAGCATAATATAATCGTAGGTGTAAGTGTAACGTAACACATAGAAGGTAAAACAAAAAATCTAATTGGCCGGAAAAGTTAAGGGGTAGCGGAGACTACCCCTCCCATCACACTAGATCCGCCTCTGAATATGGAAACATATATATCTATCTAAAGATATACTACAAAATATGATATGGTAAAAGTATGCAAACTTAGCATCACGACAAAGAAACAACCAATGATGAACTGAATGTGCAGAATCAAGTAGGAAGAAGAAGAATAATAATTATCCAGCAGCTATAGCGAAGCTTAAAACAAATTTTAATTATAAAAGTAAAATACCTTAGCTTAGATGCGATCTTTCTTCAAAATCTCTGATGATAACACTGAGTTTTAACGAGATGAATAAAAGGATTGAAGGGGGGTTTTATAAATGTAATTATTGCCATGGTTTGGTTGCTAGCTGTGATACTTTTCAAAGATAGTACATAAATTTTGATTATTTTTTTTAATACGTAAAGGAATATGACATCCACTTAAGAGTACTTTAAATAGGGTTGTTCTAACCTTTTCTGAGACCCTAGTCGAAATGAAATTTTGAGACCCTTTTTCCTTGTTTGATTGTTATAAACGATACTCTTTTATCCGTGTTTGAAACCAAACAAAAATTTAAGACAACTATAGCAGATAGGAGTTTGCTTGTGTAAGAAATCAAACAGATCTAAAACAATTAAAGTGGTTTGTTATTAATTTTCTTTTAAGTGGGAGCCAATATTTTTGGAGTCTTTAGGCCCAAGTCTGAGTTACATATACTATAGGTCCAGGCCTGCTTTATATCCTTTCAGAACACATTATGAGAGAGAATTACATGATACTTTTTAACAAGTTTTGAGGGGTCTCGATGAAAAGACGTCTTCTATTCTGGTTGATGCAGTTGCGGAAACAATCAAATGGCCAATAAGGGAATGATTTTTATCAAACGCTTGAATCGAATGATTCAATTAGCAAGCTTAGAGCTTTACAATTGTTTATCAAAAACTAAAAACAACAAAGCAATAAACCCTAGGTCGCTACTTATTGTTTAAAATTATAATTCAAATAGAAAACAAATAAGATAAAATAAGAAACTCTAACAAAATATATGCGAAAGATATCCTCCACGCCATCCCCCCAGCCAGCTCGCTACCATCCCAGAGGATGAACCGATGGGAGAACCCGTTAACACAACCACTGTTGAGAACCCCATGACTATGGGTTTTGAGAACCCTCCACCTGGATATACGAACCCGTATGTCTAAAACCCAGAAAATTATGCCAACCTAGTCCCAATACCGGCCTATGATCCTTACTTAGAGGCCATCGTGCAAAATTCCTATTATCCTCCACCATTTCCACCCATGCCCCATCGCTCAGATTACCAATACCCCGCTAACCCTCAGCCACAACCTATATCGATGGATATCATCAATCAGGCAGTACAATGATCGAAGCAAATCCAACGACAAGTTGAGTAGAGTGAACGAAGGACCAGTAAAATGCTCAAGAAGATACCGAAGATGGTGCAATCAAAGATGGATGATTGAGTTCCTTTTGTTTGAATGTTTATCTTTGAAGTTCCTTTTATGTTTGTGTGGTACATTGTTTTGTTTCATCGTCCTAGTCGGACATAGTATTATACTAATTTTCATTAGTTAATGATTAAATTCTCTTGTCATCATATTGATTTCGAAACCAGTTATTATTCCTTAGCTTAAGGCCAAGTTTTAATTGATTCCCGTACTATAGCTGATAAATCTTCTTGATTACTCATAGATAACTCATGCCTAGTTCAAATCACGGTGGTAGCGGTGGTGGTAAAGCACCCCACACCCGTGAGGGAAAGGGTAGTAATAACATTGGTGCTCAGATAGCCGAAGAAGTTAATATGGCTATGGCAAATTTATGGCCTATTATAAGGCCCTGAGCCATCAAGACAAACTTTTAAAAATGCCTCTCACTCAGCTTCTTATCGATCCTATAGTTCTTACAAATCCTCTAGTCGGAGTAAGACCAGCTTGTCTGATTGTGTCACTACAAAGAAACCATTTGGTTCCGAGGACGGGTGTATATACAAATGCTTTGTCTCATGTAAACCCCTAGACTTCACCGGGGAGAAGGGAGCAGTCGATGCCATGAAATGGCTCGAGGAGACGGAGACTATCATCGATATCAGCGGTTGCGCTGAAAAGGACATGATTAAGTTTGCATCACGATCCTTTAAGGAAGATGCATTATCATGGTGGAAAGCTATGATCCAAGCTAGTGGGAAAGTTTCTCTTTACAATATGAGTTGTAGTAAGTTCGAGGAATTAATCAAGGAAACTTACTGTCCACCCCATGAGATAGAAAAAGTGGAGTTAGACTTCATCAAGTTGACCATGGTAAACATGAATTGTAGGGAGTATACTGATGTATTGTAAAATACATCTTTATTCGCGTCTAGTTTTAGTCGTTAGATAGTCAGTTTTGTCCGTTTTTTATAATAGATTGTATATACTTTTGATGTCTTGTGTTTTCCAGGTTTTTGCAGCAAAAGGAGCAGATACGAGTCAAAATATGGAGAGGCGAAAGTCTGGAACGAACTCGGGAGTGAAACGAAGCAAAAATGCAGGTTTGAAGACTTGATGCGGCCCGCGTGAACTAATATGGATATGTGAGGCGGGCCGCGTTAACTTAACTTAAGAATTCCGGAGTTTGAGAGGCGCGCGGCCCGCGAGAACTTATGCTGAAACCTTATGCGGGCCGCATGGAGGTCATGTTCGCGAAATCAGTTTGAACCAGCTACGGGATTAGGGTTTTAAAGTTATAAAAACATGATAATCATCATCAGCCGAACAATATATACAACATATTACGAACTTTGGACGAATTTTGGGGTTCTTTTGCACTTGGAGAGGCTGATTCAAGGCGTTGGAAGTGCTTGGGAAGCTAGGAATTGTCGGGGAACATTCAGGAGCACTCGGGATCGAAGTTTACGGGTTTTATTATCTTGATTCTTCGCTTTTCGTTTGTTTTTATTTGTTCGATGATGAATTCTGAACTTATATTGATTGTTGCTATGATTGTTGACATGATTATTGACTAAACTTCTCGTACTACCTAGGTTATGACAATAGTTAAATAAAGTTTGGTTATTTATTCGATTTTTGTCGTGGTTGTGGACTTTTCTTGTACTGTAAAAGCTATGGGAATTTAACTTGGTGCGTATGTGTGCTTGTGACTATCTTATTATTGTTTATTGCTTCGTTCGATTCTTGGTGACGGTCTTTATCACGGAATAGAGTCGGGCTAGGGTTTTAGGTTTTGGTGAGTGTCTATATCACATAATAAATCTTTGATCCTTTAGGGTGAAAATCATGTAAGTAACCTTAGAAGTAATATTCGGTAATTTAATAAAATCAAGTGTGCTGCTAAACTCGTCGCTGTAAGGCTCGAGGTTATTAATAGGTCTAGGTTTAGTTATAAGGACTTAACATTCCATTGTCTATTAAGCCAAGATTAAAACCCGTAGTCGCTTTAGACGTTCGCGCTGTAAGGTAGAGCGTCTTATATAGGCACTTTCAAGAAACTAGAGGACTGTAAGGAAATCTAGAAAACCGGTAATTTAACAACCTTTAGGGGATCTTAGCGTGCTCTTGAGAAGGATTAGGGGTCCTTAGATTTCCCGAGAGGTGAGAATTTTAAGATCCCGGTTCCACACCACAAAATTATCGAATAGAGATCCATTCTGAGTTTAGCTTGCGTTTAACCTAGGTAGTCTTCATCACCACTGGTCAAAGTCTTCGTGTGAGTTCGTGTCTAGTTCGTCTAGTCTAGCTAGTATTCGTTATTTGCATTCTTAGGATTTTTAGAAAACCCCCCAACCAATTAAACAAATAGTTAAGTCCGTGTCAGTCAAAGTCTAGATAGAGTCATTAGCGTAATCAGTAGAGTCTCTTGGGTTCGATACTCGGACTTCCTTAGGCTATACTTCATCGATCGGTACACTTGCCGGTCGTGTGGTTTAGGGTTTAGAGAGTCTTAGTTTTATAAATTTAAAACTTAGAGAGTCTAGAATTAGGGTAAATTTAGTTAACCCATTTTCAGCACATCAAGTTTTTGGCGCCGTTGCCGGGGACTCTTGGCGATTGCGTTGATTACTTTGTTTGGACTTGTTTGACATTATACGTGCTATTCGTTCTTTTGTTTGAGTCATAGGAGTCTAATTGTCCGTGTCTTTTATTTTTCTTGAGTCTTGTAAATATGTGTGAAATTTGTGGAGGGCCTCACTTTACAGTTAAATGCCCCCAGTATGAGGGGTCCTCTGCAGATTATGATACTAACCCCTTTGTGCAGCCACAGCAATATTCTTTGCAGGGGTATCCCGCAAATGCTAAGGAGAGGTTTCCCCATTTTTTCGAGCTCAGGGAATTAATTTTGGAGTGCGTGCGAATAATAAAAGAGTTTCGGAAGTGCGGGGATCCAAGGTTACCGAGAATGATCGATATACTTGATCGAATGATTGAGCAAATAGGCCCAATGATAGAGTGTGACCTCAGTCGGTAAAGGGATCCAAGGTGTGAAGAATGTGGTGGACCACACCGGTATGAAGAATGTGCGATCGCTGCTCGGTTTGAAATGGGTTGGAGAAGTAGAGAACGGAAGCAACAAATACAATGGGGCGATGATGATGATGAGTGGATTACAGTTCAAAGCTCATATTATAAGGCGATAGTGATCCCCGAGCTTGCTGATGGGGAGACGATATAGGGATATGTGGAGAGAAAAGAAGAAAAAGTGGAGATAGAAAGAAAAGGAGAAGAGTAGGAACAAGTTGAGCAGCCATCTAGTGAAGATCAGATGTCCTGGGAAAATGAATTTAAGGAAGAATTAGATGGGTTGCCGATAGATGAAGAGGTAAAGGAGTTTGATCCGGAGGGAGACCTTGCTTACTTAGAAGCTTTACTTGAAGGAAACCCAATGACGGACATCAAACAAGAAGAAGTGGTGGTGGAAGAGGAAGAGCACTACAGCTGGCCCCTGGTGTTAGTACTAAGTGAAACTGAAAAATCAACAAAACCACGGGAGAAGGCAAAGAAAAGAAAGGAAAAGGATCCAAGCCGGAAGAGGATAGAAGGTTGTGGCGAGATGGAGAGGAAAAGAAGCCGTTCACGCACGATCATTCTTCTCATTACATGCCACGCATTCGGCTTCTTCCAGGTAAGTTGAAGTTTTGGTGTTCTGACCCGTTTGAAAATTTTAAAATATTTTATAATTCCACCAATAAATGTTTAATTATTTTTGAGTATCGGGTGGAATTAAACGGGTTGGATAGGGTCCAGATCAAAGAGAAACCTCCTGATTAAATTCAAGTGTGGGGAGGTTTTGTAGTTTTTGTATATTGAGTCTTATTTAGTAGTATTGAGTCAGTCGCTTGTGTCGAGTCGGTATTGCTTTGGTATTTTGCTTGTTTTTGTTGATGCAGGTTCGAATATGTACCACCCGTACTCAATCTCCATTCGGGTGAGGTTGGAGCTGTTTATTCAAATTTCGGGCATTTACTAAGCATTGTCAGTCAGAGTCAAAGCCGACCGCGAACGAAATGCTATACGATCGAGCTGGATTGGACGAGAGTTTTGGAGCATCCGCGTGAATTAAACCAGCTAAGTCCTTTCCGATTTGCCCTTCGTCTTTTTATTTCTTATTTATTTTAGTCTTTTGAGTCGGTTTCCATCTTACATTGAGGGCAATGTAAAGTTTAAGTGTGGGGATGGGAAACTATCGTTTAGTGTCATTAGTTAGTGTGTCTTTTGAGTCATAAATCGAAAAAAAAAAATTTAATTTAAAAAATTTGTGAAAAATTGAAAAATTAAAAAATTAAAAAATGTCTTTTGAAATAAGAAGTTTGCAAAATAAAAACGGAAAATGATAGAAAAGTTGGATTTTTGTTCGGGTTTAAATAATGATAATATGAGATAATATAATCGTGCTTGTGTCTAGTTTGGGATGTGCGGGTAGGCTCGGTTCGGTTCTGGGTTCCTTTGATCTTAAAATTACCTAATTGTCGGTCTACTAGTGGGTTCTCATCTAGGGAAAGTGGGGAAATTGAAACCGCCAAAAATAGTATAAGGGATGCCGTTATAAGCTAAGATCGTTAGAGTTTTTAGTCATTATCTCGCTGAAAAAGAAAAAAAATATAGAATAAAAAGTGAGCTAGAAACTAAATGAAAGTAACACAGGTCTATGTAATCCGAGTTGGGGATAGCGACTCTACAGCCGGAATGCCTCTGGGATGTGTGAAATTGACTTGCCGAATAAAAGTACCGAAACCTAAGTAATCTGTGGTTGGGGATAGCGACTCTACAGCCGGAATACCGCTTGGTTAGGGAAAGCATCGTCTAGTCTCACAAAAGAAAAAAAAAAAGAAAAAAAAAAAGAAAAAAAAAGCAAAGCAAAAAATAGAAAAAAAATGGAAAAATAGATTTGATTTTAAACTCTCTTGATCTTGGTATAAAACGGTTAGGAAATAACCCAGTGGTTGTTCCTTTTGTCCTATAAGCTTGAGGGGGGATTAGGTGGACTTGCAATTCTTAGCGTGAGACCCTAGGTAGATTGACCAAAGTTGAACTAAATTGCATGATAAGGGCTTGGAACCGGGTTGGGTTTAAGTGGATCGATATACTTGCAATCGCGGCTAACACAAGTTTCGGTTTTAATAAAATAACTTATACTTTGACCTGTTCGATTATTCCGACTATGATTCCGTTTGCATAATTCTTTTTCGAGGACGAAAAAATGTTAAGTGTGGGGATATTTGATGTATTGTAAAATACATCTTTATTCGCGTCTAGTTTTAGTCGTTAGATAGTCAGTTTTGTCCGTTTTTTAGAATAGATTGTATATACTTTTGATGTCTTGTGTTTTCCAGGTTTTTGCAGCAAAAGGAGCAGATATGAGTCAAAATATGGAGAGGCGAAAGTCTGGAACGAACTCGGGAGTGAAACGAAGCAAAAATGCAGGTTTGAAGACTTGATGCGGCCCGCGTGAACTAATATGGATATGTGAGGCGGGCCGCATTAACTTAACTTAAGAATTCCGGAGTTTGAGAGGCGCGCGGCCCGCGAGAACTTATGCTGAAACCTATAGCTGATAAATCTTCTTGATTACTCATAGATAACTCATGCCTAGTTCAAATCACGGTGGTAGCGGTGGTGGTAAAGCACCCCACACCCGTGAGGGAAAGGGTAGTAATAACATTGGTGCTCAGATAGCCGAAGAAGTTAATATGGCTATGGCAAATTTATGGCCTATTATAAGGCCCTGAGCCATCAAGACAAACTTTTAAAAATGCCTCTCACTCAGCTTCTTATCGATCCTATAGTTCTTACAAATCCTCTAGTCGGAGTAAGACCAGCTTGTCTGATTGTGTCACTACAAAGAAACCATTTGGTTCCGAGGACGGGTGTATATACAAATGCTTTGTCTCATGTAAACCCCTAGACTTCACCGGGGAGAAGGGAGCAGTCGATGCCATGAAATGGCTCGAGGAGACGGAGACTATCATCGATATCAGCGGTTGCGCTGAAAAGGACATGATTAAGTTTGCATCACGATCCTTTAAGGAAGATGCATTATCATGGTGGAAAGCTATGATCCAAGCTAGTGGGAAAGTTTCTCTTTACAATATGAGTTGTAGTAAGTTCGAGGAATTAATCAAGGAAACTTACTGTCCACCCCATGAGATAGAAAAAGTGGAGTTAGACTTCATCAAGTTGACCATGGTAAACATGAATTGTAGGGAGTATACTGATGTATTGTAAAATACATCTTTATTCGCGTCTAGTTTTAGTCGTTAGATAGTCAGTTTTGTCCGTTTTTTATAATAGATTGTATATACTTTTGATGTCTTGTGTTTTCCAGGTTTTTGCAGCAAAAGGAGCAGATACGAGTCAAAATATGGAGAGGCGAAAGTCTGGAACGAACTCGGGAGTGAAACGAAGCAAAAATGCAGGTTTGAAGACTTGATGCGGCCCGCGTGAACTAATATGGATATGTGAGGCGGGCCGCGTTAACTTAACTTAAGAATTCCGGAGTTTGAGAGGCGCGCGGCCCGCGAGAACTTATGCTGAAACCTTATGCGGGCCGCATGGAGGTCATGTTCGCGAAATCAGTTTGAACCAGCTACGGGATTAGGGTTTTAAAGTTATAAAAACATGATAATCATCATCAGCCGAACAATATATACAACATATTACGAACTTTGGACGAATTTTGGGGTTCTTTTGCACTTGGAGAGGCTGATTCAAGGCGTTGGAAGTGCTCGGGAAGCTAGGAATTGTCGGGGAACATTCAGGAGCACTCGGGATCGAAGTTTACGGGTTTTATTATCTTGATTCTTCGCTTTTCGTTTGTTTTTATTTGTTCGATGATGAATTCTGAACTTATATTGATTGTTGCTATGATTGTTGACATGATTATTGACTAAACTTCTCGTACTACCTAGGTTATGACAATAGTTAAATAAAGTTTGGTTATTTATTCGATTTTTGTCGTGGTTGTGGACTTTTCTTGTACTGTAAAAGCTATGGGAATTTAACTTGGTGCGTATGTGTGCTTGTGACTATCTTATTATTGTTTATTGCTTCGTTCGATTCTTGGTGACGGTCTTTATCACGGAATAGAGTCGGGCTAGGGTTTTAGGTTTTGGTGAGTGTCTATATCACATAATAAATCTTTGATCCTTTAGGGTGAAAATCATGTAAGTAACCTTAGAAGTAATATTCGGTAATTTAATAAAATCAAGTGTGCTGCTAAACTCGTCGCTGTAAGGCTCGAGGTTATTAATAGGTCTAGGTTTAGTTATAAGGACTTAACATTCCATTGTCTATTAAGCCAAGATTAAAACCCGTAGTCGCTTTAGACGTTCGCGCTGTAAGGTAGAGCGTCTTATATAGGCACTTTCAAGAAACTAGAGGACTGTAAGGAAATCTAGAAAACCGGTAATTTAACAACCTTTAGGGGATCTTAGCGTGCTCTTGAGAAGGATTAGGGGTCCTTAGATTTCCCGAGAGGTGAGAATTTTAAGATCCCGGTTCCACACCACAAAATTATCGAATAGAGATCCATTCTGAGTTTAGCTTGCGTTTAACCTAGGTAGTCTTCATCACCACTGGTCAAAGTCTTCGTGTGAGTTCGTGTCTAGTTCGTCTAGTCTAGCTAGTATTCGTTATTTGCATTCTTAGGATTTTTAGAAAACCCCCCAACCAATTAAACAAATAGTTAAGTCCGTGTCAGTCAAAGTCTAGATAGAGTCATTAGCGTAATCAGTAGAGTCTCTTGGGTTCGATACTCGGACTTCCTTAGGCTATACTTCATCGATCGGTACACTTGCCGGTCGTGTGGTTTAGGGTTTAGAGAGTCTTAGTTTTATAAATTTAAAACTTAGAGAGTCTAGAATTAGGGTAAATTTAGTTAATTTAGTTAACCCATTTTCAGCACATCATATACCTTTTAGTACAACTCCATGTCATCAAAACGAATTTCCCATTATATTTGGGATTTAGCACCCGAGATCCGACGGACGGTGAAATCCTCCACTTTCCGATCGGGCGTAGACATTGCTAATGCCTTAACCGAGGATGAGATTCGATAATTAAGAGAATCTAGGCTTGAGTTGGAGACAAAAAGGAAAAGAGAGGAGTGCTCTCAAGGGGATTCAAAGAAGAGGAGATTTAAATCCAGAAGGAAACAATTAGGATTCAATGGAAACAAACCAGAATGTAGGACACCAAAGTGAAAGACTAAAGATTTCCCATTGGTTTTAAAAAGCGATAGGCGCACAAAAACAACGAGGTCTAAAATTGAGGCGCGAAGCACAAAGCGGTAGACTTTTCGTACCCGAGGCGCAAGGTGTTTATATAATTTTTTTATATATCTCATACATATCCCATAGGTTTTTAGCTTTTTTTAACCAGAATATAGTTATAAATAAGGCTTTTATACCATTTTACTTATATGTACAAGTCAAAAAACCCAAGGTACAACTTTTTTCTGCAGAAAAACGCCTCAGATACAATACATGAGGCGCGCGCCTGAGGCCAAAAAGCCCCCCAAAAAACCCAAAAATCTACGCCTTTTGGCCGCTTCTTGTAATTACACAAGGCGCTGAGCGAAAAAACCCTAGAAGTTGCGCCTCGCGCCTCAGGCGCACTTTTTTAAAACCAAGGATTTCCCCCACTTGTCGGCATTAGAGGTTGTGAGAAACCATGTCCAATGAGAGCCTATTCTATTGATGTGTTCAAAGTTTGAAGTTCGTTCCCAAAAAAGAAGAAAACATCAGGGTTGGAAAATTATACAAGCTCAATGGATGGTTATGCATTCTAGAAATTAAACCAGGACACTGTACCACAAGGGCGCAACAGAAAAGGAAAGTTTGACAGATATTGTCTGTGGCGGAGCTTGAACGAAAACTCGATGGGGGCCGGACTCTCAAAATCCATATCGGTGAGGGCCGGGCTCTTAAAAATTCAATATTTTACATTACAAAAAAAAAAAAAACGCTTTTGAATTTCTTTGATAAAACTAAACACCTCGGGGCACCCCTGGTCCTCCATTAACCTCCACCAATGGATGTCGTCATCAATTACAAGACGAAAAAAATAGTAGAAAAAGAAGAGAAAAAAATCCATTCGAGCAAAGCTAGCGGAATCAAAACTAAAAAGAGACGAAATGCGTATTAACAGGATGCAGGAAGATGAAAAAAAGCGCGATACTTCGACGACTTTGCTACAAGTCTACAAGGTGAACTAGAGATAATGGAAATATGGGATTGACCTTGCAACTTTTAGGTTTTTTTAACTTTCAAGTTTATCTATGTATTTTATGTTTAGTTATTTGTAATTAATGGAAAAGAGTAAAATATCCTGCGCGTTGCGGCGATACATCACGGCATAAATTAAAATTGAGTATAACAATGGAAATGCAGATAAAAAAACACTTGTGATGAAGTGTATATATCAAATATTGTTGATTGCTTCATAGGTTCAAACGGGTTCCAAGATGGATGCTCTTCCACCCGTTCTATACACCAATAACAAATAGTATTTTGTTTTTTCAACATCCTTTTACACCTAAATACCACATAATCATACATTTACAAAAATTTGAACCAACACTACTTTTGTGAGGGGACAAACACCAACAAACTACTAGAAAAACCATTAGTTCTTTTACTATGTAATTATAAAAAAAAAAAAAAAAATCTCAAAAGATGCTAAACGAGCTAATTTCATATATTCACATGCCAAACTAATGCTTCAAGTGTCATATCTTCCATGTGTAACCATCATTTTACTCTTTTAGAACTCATACTTCACATTAGGAGTGTTCATTTTATCCGAAACCCGATGCTACCCGGCCCAAGAAACTATCATACACGAATTACCCGAACCCGATGTATAGCAAACCCAAACCCGATTGACTTTAAACGGTTTGGTTAATGGATATAGTTTTGGTGATTCGGGTTAACCCGAAAAACCCGAACAACTTTCAAGCTCAACTTTAGATGAATCCTACCTTCAAGACATTCCTCAACTTATATATTTATATAATCGATATCCTTTATAATAAGATACATTGATGTTGATCATATACTATATTATATTTATATACATCGACTTATTTAAAACTACATCGATGAGAGTATCCGACCCAAAACCAGTAGGGATGAGCATAGTACCCGTTTAGTACCAAAAGTACCGGTACCGAAAATCCCCAAAAGTGGGTATCGGTACCAAATATACCCGGTACAGTACGGTTCGGTACCGGTATTTTAGTGTAAAAACCGGTAAATACCAGTACCGAACCGGAACCGAAAATGTCAAAAGTCGGTACCGAAAATGTACCCGGTTCGGTAAATTCGGTACCGGTACCGGGTACCATTTGCTCATCCCTAAAAACCAGTTCCAACCTTGTAATCAAGTTTTGAAATTGAATTCCATGTGACTTTCAATTTTCAATCTAATTCCACCTCTACTAAAGGTTTGATTTTTTACTCTTTATTTGAAAGCAAAATGTGTTTTCCATTCGTTTTCTAGAGAAGTTGAAATCTGGAGCCGATAAAATTATACTAACCCGAAACCCGACCCGATAAAGCACGAACCATTTAACCCGAAAACCGAAAAACCCGAACCTAGAATGGTTTGGTTATTGGATAATATTTTGAATTTTGAAAACCCGAACAACCCGGCCCGAGAAACCCGAGAAAACAACCCGAAGAACACCCCTACTTCACATGCTTCTAGTTTGTTTTTTTCATTTTTAATAACCTGTCACCTCTGTTTTTTCTAGGAAAAACTACACTCCAGCCATCTTCATCCACCTTTTGTGCAGCCACAGGTGCCCGTGGCGGCTCACTAAGAGTCATATCTGATATGTTTGAAGATGGGTCAAGCTCATCTGCAATCTCCATTGATTCATCCCCTGAGCTTGATGCTGAATCTGATTTATCTTCACCACCGTTCACAACCTAACAAGTTACAAAAAAAAAAAAAAAAAAAAAAAAAAAACTCCCTGTAAATATTACAAAATGAACAAAACTTAAATGGTTAAAGGTATTACAACTTCATTTTTCACCATCATGGTAATATCAGATGTTACAGATAAAGGCATATAAAAAAGAAATAACACATGTCAAATCAACTGGATTACAAAACCATGTACCTTGAGAAACATGAGATTTATTAATTATAACTAAACCCAATGTGATTGAGGTTGTCCATAAAAAAGAAAATTAATTAGCTTAGAGGTGATATATCAAGCTTGACATGATACCTGTATGTGTCAATTAGGAGTAGGAACTGATTGCCTTAGTCGTCCAATGGAGGCAAAATTACCTTCAAAACATTCTTCATGCATGATCATTAAGTTTTTTGCTACCTAATTACAGAATTAAAAAGATGAAAAAATTTGGCAAGGAGAAATAGCTAAATAGGTAACTAATAGAGTTCAAGAAACACATGTAAATACATCAAAAAAAATTGTTAAAAGGGCTAACATAAAAGAGGGGCACTCTTTATATGATGGTTGAAGAAGTCGCTAGGCGCTCCTAGGTCCATATCAATATAAATAAAAAAAATACATGTTTAGATAGTAAAGTATTTCAAAAATTGATATTAAAAATGATAAACAACAGAATTACGTTTTATTATTTTTTAGTCAAACTCAGCCCGAGTTGACCAACAAGATCCGATTCTAGCCGAGGTGGACTGCGATTGATAGATTCCGAGTAATTAGGCGGAGTCGAAGAAAATCAGCTCGGCGAGTACTCGGCCTCCTAAACCTTGTTTTACAATATTGCTTTATATGTGTTTGTCAAGTACCAAGATATGCATCAAAGAAGATTGAAGAGTGAGGGTGAGAATAAACAGAGATTCAAGAGAAGGCCCTCCAAAAACTATGAAACAATATAATGCAACATGACATTTCCACTATGCATGATCCACACACAAATAATAACGATAACGGTTACATAGAACTATAGAAGTCCCTTACCTCCTCAATGCTACCGTCATCGATCTCAGTATTAAGAGAGAGCATAAAGTCATCAAGTAAATCCTCCAATTCTTGGACGTATAACCCCTCTGACAGTATAGACAGATTAAACAAATGTTACAAAACAGAAGCACGTAACACCAGTGCTAAGAGCATTGAATCTCAAATATAATTTGAGTAAAGAAATATTCTTTTCAGACAAATTAAACCATCTAAAAACTGAAGAATAGCTGATACAATGTCTGTTTTTTTTGGTAATCAAGACTACTAGAGAGCTTGAATGTGCGCTTTTAAAGCGATCACTGTGATTCAAAAAAATCAAAACCAAAATCAGTAAAAGCATTAATTAATATTTTTGTAACAATTTCTTATACAGTTTCTGCAAAGTTGATAACTTTGACCATAAACCAAACGCTGAAGACTGATCAGTGATTATTCCAAATAACTGGTTTAAATGCACATCCAAACACCCACTAGAAACATGTAACTAAATAATTGTGGATATGAAGAGGTATGGTCCCAATTCCTTGCCCACATAGCAAGGACCACACCACCTTTTCATCCTATGTGGCGCTGACATCAACAAGACCATCCAGAAGCTTCCAGAAGCTTCTGGAAAATATCAAGGTGGCACCAAAGATGCTCCATCCGACATAAAGGACAATACGTGTCACCAGTCATCAGGCGCCAGGTAGGCTTGCAACGGATCAAGGAGCAGTCCGACAACACCAGTACGACGTCTCCAAAATAGGCAAATGTGAGCGCGCCACGTGTACCACTACACGAACCACAGCAGAGGAGACCAAAGGGATATTCCCCTTGGTCGGACAACTGGCGCGTAACCACAGCTGGCACTGCTTCTCCTCCCTCTTTCACCCTCCGGCTATAAATAGGACCCTTCATCATCCGGGTTGAATCACCTTGCTCTATATACTCTCACACCTAACACACACTGTTTATTCTTCCTCAAAACAGTACTTATTCTCACGCCGGAGCCTGGTTAAGAGGGAAACCCCCATATTCCCCTCTTAACGAGACTAACGGTGTTGCTGTTTTGCAGGATCCAAGTCATTTCACGAGTAGGAAAGGAGATTGAACCCACAGAAGGAATAACCCCACAGATTAACCCCGGTGTTAACTTGTGTTTCATCATTGGCGCCATCCGCTTTTAGCATAAACCACTCTCATCTCTTTTCTTTTCGAAAAACACTCGTCAAAATGGCTGAACAAAACCCTTCTCACCCGGTAGATGGAGACGTTTCTTCTTTTGAACTCGTTTCGGACAATGTACACGTCCAAAGGGGTCAAAGGAACGAAATTATCCAAGAAGGGCCGATGAACAATGATTTTCCTAGCATCTTTGGGAGTGCATCCCGGGTGGTTACCCAAAACGCAACTGGTGCTACTTTCCAAACCCCACCTAGGATCATCACCCAAACTACAACCGGAGCCACTTTCCAACCTCCGTCAGAGGTAGTCCAACAAACACCTCCACCAGTGCAAACACAGAGCCATGGAGCTGGCCCCTCAGCTCCATCGGACCAGGCACAACTGAACTTTTCTGCACTACTAGGGCTACCCGAAGGAAAAACTCTGGCTTCCTGGTATACCGAACAAGTGGCATCTATAAACCTTGTTTACACACAGCTCAGTGCGCAGCAAGCTCTACTTCAAGCACAAGCCAACCAGTCCGCATTTGTCACCCCACTGCCAAGGCCTTTGAGCGCTCCCATGCCTCAACAGACCAATGCGTTCAATTTACGCCCCGAATCAGTACCTCCACCACACATCAGAAGGCCAAGCGCGCACGACACGCGCGATACTTACGGTGAAACAGAAAGCAATTATGTGCAGTACTCTCACCAGCCAAAGAAGCCAATACAAAGTCGTTTAGGTCCGCACAACATAAACGATGAACTTGAAGATGACGAAGAGACATACAAAGAAAGCACTGTGTTCAGCAGGTTGCCACCAGAACATGAAGCATACAAACCTCGCAAGCGCGCAGGTTATAACCCGAAAGCAGAACATGATTACACTTTGAGCTATCGTCCAGACGACATGGCTGAGAATTCGAAATTCATTAGAGAGATTGCCACGGCAGAGATTGATAAACGAAATTGCCGCACAACGTGGGCAAATACAACGGGCTGACAGACCCAGATGATCACCTTCAAGTTTTTAATGGTGCCGGGGCAACAGGTGGATGGAACTTACCGACTTGGTGCCATCTCTTCGCTCAGACCTTCGTCGGCGCAGCGCGCGTCTGGTTTGACAGTTTGCCAGCAGGAAAAATTAAGTCGTGGGTCGACTTCCGAGAGAAGTTCCTTGCACACTTCTCTCAGCAACGAAGGCACACTAGAGACCCAGCCGATTGTTTAAACATATGGCGCAGAGACCATGAAAGCGTGGAAGATTTCATTACAAGATATAACAAAGAATGTTTGGAGATTGGCGATGTGGGCGAGAAGATGATGCGCGCACACTTCATGAGGGCAGTCAAGTGCGATGATCTAATCAAACGTGTAAAGGGAAGAGACGGGGGACCCAAAGATTGGGAAACCTTCATTGAAGCAGCCAAAACCATTGCGCAGTCGGACAGACAGTTGACCGGTGATGATCACCGTCAGCGCGGATACAACCATAACGACCGGCATAACAAGAAAGGTAGAAGCCAACCATGGAAAGCGTCTGGTCACAGAGAAAGAAGCCCAGTAAGAGAGGATGCGCGCCACATGATCAATCAGATAGCTCACCGGAAAGAGGTGAAAAAAGAAAACAGGGAGAAACAGTGGACACCACTAACAAAGACCCCTTCCGAGGTCTTGGCCACTGAAAATCACCAGTTCAAGCCACCCCTACAAATGCGAAACAAGAGGGGTCAAGATCCCAATCTTTTATGCGAGTTCCACAAGGACACAGGGCACTTAACTGACGACTGTTTCAGTTTAAAGCAAGAAATAGAAAGGTCCTTAAGAGATGGAAAACTCACTCATTTGGTAAAGGGCGGAAAGCGCGACTACCGCCAAATACAAAGACGAGACGAAGGACCAGATAACAAAAAACTCCGGAAACTTGAAACCCATATGATTCAAGGAGGTCAACGAAGACCAAAGAAAAACTACAACAAGCGCACACAAGACGATTCATGGCGTGAAAGGCAGGTTGTTTTTCCGGTTGTAAGAGGAGGCCCAAGAGAAAGACGACCCATAGTCATCTCAGGCGTGATCGGGCACTACCAAACAGATTACATTTTCATCGATCCAGGGATCACCGCGGACATCATATATGAACAATGTTTCAATCAATTCGATCAGGAGGATAAGGCGCGCTTAGAACCAGTGGATTACCCACTCACTGGTTTCTGCAATGAAGCCGTCTTTCCCCTTGGGCAGATATCATTCCCGGTGTTACTCTCGGATGGAAGAAATTCAAGAACAGAAGATGTCACATTCATGGTGCTACCCGCGCACTCAAGGCACGACATACTCTTGGGAAGAGAGTCCCAAGGAGACTTCAGTATGATTTGCTCCGGTCCACATTCAGCTGTGGGATTCCCAACGGAGACGGGGGTAGCAATAATATATGCAAGCAAAGAAGTACTAGCAACAGATGAGCTCAGACCTGCAAAAGCAAGTAAACCAGCACCACGCGCGGAAGCAGAAAAATGGGTATTGAACAGCGCATACCCAGAACAGACAGTTACCTTAGGACCTGCAATGTCCGACCTAACGCGCGCAGCGCTAAAGAAACTGTTGTTCCAAAACATGGACGTGTTCGCCTGGACACCAGCAGATATGGTAGGTGTTCCACGGCACATAGCTGAACATCGATTAAACGTCTCAGAAGAAGCAAAACCAGTGGTACATGCCAAACGCCACTTAGGAGACATAAAGCACGACGCCATGAAAGAGCAGGTAATGGAGCTGTTAAATGCAGGAATCATCAGAGAAGTCAGATACCAAACATGGGTAGCAAGCCCAGTGATGGTCCAAAAGAACAACGGTAGCTGGAGAATGTGCGTAGATTACAAGGATCTGAATAAGGCATGTCCACGCGACTGTTACGCCTTACCAGACATTGATGAAAAGATTGATTCACTAGCAACATTCCGATGGAAATGTTTCCTTGATTGTTACAAGGGGTACCACCAGGTACAGATGGATGTGCAAGACGAAGACAAAACCGCGTTCCGCACACCGACAGGGCTATACTGCTACACCAAGATGCCTTTTGGTTTAAAGAATGCGGGCGCGACTTATCAGAGGCTCATGAACGAAACTTTCCACGATGCTATCGGCAAGTACATCGAAGTGTATATGGACGATCTGGTCATTATGAGCAAAGAAGAGAGTACAATGCTGATGAACATCCAAAAAACATTCGATACCTTGCGCGGAGTAAGTATCAAGCTAAACCCAGTGAAATGCTCTTTCGGCATGGAAGAGGGGAAATTCCTGGGTTTCATCGTCACAAAAGATGGCTTCAAAGTGAATCCTGATAAAATACAAGCAATTGAACGCATGCCTTCACCTTCGACGATCAAGGAGATGCAAAAATTGGCAGGGCGGTTGGCAGCACTTAACCGTTTCCTGGCCAATCACGCAGCCAAATCTTTCCCGTTCATCAAAACTCTCCGAAATTGCATGAAGAAAAGCCAATTTCAGTGGACTCCGGAAGCCGAGAGCGCATTCCGCGAGATGAAAGATTGCCTCATCAAGTTGCCAACATTAACTGCACCAGTCAAGGGGGAGCCTCTGGTGCTCTACTTATCAGCCTCCGACAGAGCAGTAGGAGCAGTATTACTTGTTGATCGACAAGGTGTTCAAACACCAGTCTACTATGTGTCACGAACCTTGACTGACCCAGAAACCCGGTATGCAATCATGGAGAAACTAGCACTCGCACTGATTCATGCATCAAGACGGCTGCGCAGATACTTTGCCAACCACGTCATTCACGTGCTGACAAACTACAATATTGGCAACATCCTCGCAAGGCCAGAGATTTCAGGGAGACTAGCAAAGAGGGCGATAGAGCTCGGGGGCCATAATGTGGTTTTCAGGCCAAGACCGGCAATTAAGGGCCAAGTACTCGCAGATTTCATGACAGAGGTGCCGGATGACAAGGATCGGGATGTAAAGCAATGGAAAAAGCCGAAAAACAGCAAGTAGAAGAACCATGGTTGTTATACACAGACGGAGCGTCTAACGAAGACGGTGCAGGTGCTGGGCTTTGGCTGGTGAGCCCTGACAATCATGAATTCACCTATGCCATACGTTTGGATTTTAAAAGCACAAACAATGAAGCTGAATATGAAGCTTTCCTCGCTGGTTTAAAGTTGGCAATCAAAATGGGAGTACGACACATCGAAGCGCATGTGGATTCCATGTTAGTGGCCGGACAAATCAACGGGCAATATGAAGCCAGGGGAGATACAATGGCGCTTTACCTGAGTCAAGCAAAGACGTTGTTACAAACCTTCTATTCCTACAAGGTACACCACTTTAATAGAAGCGAGAGTAAACCAGCAGACGCGCTGAGTAAACTCGCCTCTACAAGTTTCCAACACCTGGCGAAAGATGTGCGCATAGAATTTTTAAGCAACCCGTCAGTGCCGCTGAGAGAAGTAAGCGTTGTTCAACTAGGGGCAACGTCTTGGATGACTCCGATAATCGCATACCTTCAATCTGGAATACTCCCGGAGAATAAAGCGGAAGCGAGGAAAATCCAGTACAAGGCAGAACATTATCAGATGGCTGACGGAATTCTATACCGAAAATCATACCTTGGGCCACTGTTAAGATGCGTTGACCCCGAAGACGCAAACTATTTGATCAGAGAAGTGCATGAAGGAATTTGCGGTATACATGCCGGACCAAGAATGGTGGTGGCAAAGGTCATGAATGCTGGGTACTATTGGCCCGGGATGCATTTAGATGCGGTTAAAGAATTAAGGAAATGCAGTGGGTGCCAAAGACATGCCCCCAAAACAATGCACCCCAAGAACGAATTGGTGCCAGTCACAACGGCGTGGCCTTTTCAATAATGGGGAATAGATATGGTCGGACCTTTCCCCGAAGCCCCAGGCGCTGTCAAATTCATAATAGTCACAGTCGACTATTTTACCAAATGGGTAGAGGCAAAGGCACTTGCATCAACCACAGCCACCGTCGTCAAGAAATTCATATGGGAACAAATCATATACCGTTTCGGATTACCACTCAAGATCATCACGGATAACGGAACGAACTTTGCCGAAGATAACCTTCAACAGTGGTTTAAAGATTTACACATTGAGCACACCTTCTCCTCAGTTGCGCACCCGCAGGGGAATGGTCAAGTTGAAGCCGTCAACAAGAGTATCGTCTACGGAATCAAGGCAAGGTTGGGAGAAAAAAGAAGAGGTTGGGTAGACGAACTGCCCAGCATCTTGTGGGCCAACAGGACGATGCCCAAGACAAGCAACGGAGAAACACCGTTTAGCTTAGTTTACGGGTCTGAGGCAGTAATACCAGCAGAGATAGGATTGCCGTCACCACGAATGCTCTCAATGAACTTGATCAACAATGAAGAAGAGAGGAGGATCGACCTCGACCTCCTAGAAGAAAGGAGAGAAATGGCGGCAATAAATGAAGCGAAGTACAAAACGAAGCTGGAAAAGTATTACAACTCCAAAGTCCGAGTCTGCACTTTCAACCCGGGAGAATACGTCCTCAGAGACAACGAGGCCTCAAATGCTGAAAAACCCGGAAAATTGGCTCCCAAGTGGGAAGGCCCGTATGTCATCGACACAGTGCTCGGAAAGGGAACCTACAAGCTGCGCACCATTGACAACAAGGAGGTTCCACGAACTTGGAACGCCCAACAGCTGAGGAAGTGTTACCTGTGAAAAAATTATGTAATTGCAACGGCCGAATCGCCAACACATTTATAGTAATAGAAGAAGTGTTTGGCTATCTTTCTATCATGCAAATTTCTTTGTCACAACTGCATATATTACTTTGGGCATACACGAAAACATCAATGGCTCGACCATTAGGAAACGTTGTAGACCTCCAAGGCATGTCACACACAAAGTGCACAGCCGGGTCGAATACACAACTAAAGCCTAACAAACGCCAAATAAATACTTCGTGCCCACATAAACACGAAAACATCGAACACAGGACAAACAAACATTGTAAGCACCCCCAAGGCTGAGCACAGCTGGGTCCACACAATAACCTGTAATTCGATCACTTCGTATTCACGAACCAACCTGCGCGCATAAACGACAGAATAAAACGTTGTAATAAACACAACACAACCTGTCAGCGCCACCATTCATTCGTGATACCTGAATCAAAGTAATTATACATGCACATATTATGACGATTAACAAAATTCACATAAAACCAAGGCGGATACTAACAACAATTGTCAAGTTTAGTCAAATATTTCCAAACACAACAGGTAAGGCAAAATTAATGATTGTTCACAAAGCTGTCAAACAGTTACAAGGCCAACCAAGGCCATACGCGGCACGCAGGCCGGAAGCCTTCAGTCCGGATGACTGGAGCCAACACCTCCGGCTGCACGATCCTCATCTCCAAGAGCTTTTTTCAACAAAGCAACACCATCCGACCTTCGAGCCAATTTTTGAGCAGCCTTAACAACAGCAAACTCCAAAGACGCGAACTCTTGTCTTTTCGCGGTATAAGCAGCACTACAATCCTCTTTCCATAACTCGAAGTGATGCTCCTTCTCATTATTGAGAGCCGCAGCCCTGCCCTCATTATAACCATCCTTGCGCCCGCTACTATACCCAGCTTGCCCCAACTCAAACATATAGTTGGCAAGCTCGTGGGAGTTCACGATACGATCAGCAATCTACAAGGAACACACAAATAAGAGAAACAGTCCACGAAAATCATAAAGTAAGACAAACGAAATTACCAAAGGCACAGCGCGTGAAAGAAGCCACTTGCAATCTGCAGAGACCTCTTCGAGAAGAAGTTCAGACACCCTAGACTCCGCAGTCTTCTCCTGAAGAAGACGTTCAGCAGTCTCACACTGTCTCGCAAGGTCTTCCAATTTAGCAATACGATCAACATACCCTTTTTCTTTCCTCTCAAACGCAACACGTGCCTGTTGAGCTTCCTCAGCAAGCTCTGTCTTCTCACCAGACAAACGTACAATGGCGTCACGTTGAGTTTTTAGCTCCACATTAGTACGCTCGCATGCAGCCTCCCAATTTTTCTGCTTGTCAGCATTGATTTGCTTCTCTTGGGCGAGTTTCTCCTCTGCATCAGATAACCTCCACAACAACCCTTTCTTCTCAGCATTGAATTTTTCTCTCTCTTCCGCAAATAACTTCTTCTCATTTTCAAACTCAAGAGTGTCCTCCCCCATCAGTTTCCACTCACGGACGATCTCCTGAGAAGTGGACCAGAAGTTAACCCCGGCTTGAACATGCTCATCCAAAAGTTCTAACCGGCGGCGCCTCTTCTGAAATAACCTTTCAGCCGGGGGTAGACACAGAGAGAAAAACTCATGACAATTGTCAAGATCATTCATCTGGGAGCCCTGGGTCAAACGCCAGCGAGGAGCATGGGGCAAATCATCACAGGCTGGGTTGTGGGTATCCCAGGACCCACCCCGAGCATACTCAAAATCAGGACTCCGAACCGCTCTGGAAGTTGCACCACCACCACCACCCGGTGGGCGTTTGGTATATATCGTTTGACGCGGAGCGGTCTCACTTGTCTCCACCTCCACTTCAATATTCTTACCACGATCACCACCGCCAGCACCACCTGCATCACCACCGCCAGCACCACCTGCGTCACCACCACCCTCCCCAACCTGCTCAACGTTCACGACACCTTCTTTCCTCTTCTCACCAGAGGTTTCGTGAGGGAGAGACAACCCAAATGTCCTCGAAGGAGGAGAGGCAGGGGGAGTAATTTTGGAAATATCAATTTTGTGTGCAGTCTTGGCTGGTTTGGCACCTGCTCCAAAACGAGCAACACATCCAGAGGAAAGAAGGGAAAGTAAGCAATAATAAAAAGGCAAACTGGAAACTGCTAAAACGAGTACCAGAAGCTTCATAAATTTTCTCCAACAGATTCCCTTGTTTCTGAGTAAAAACGCCCAGATCAACCTCCGATTCCGAAGGGGCGGGAGGAGAGTCCTTCTGAAACTTAGCCTTTTTTGAAGCAAGAAGAACAGCAGCCTGCTCGTCAAGTTTCCGCTTGTGGTCCGCAACAGCTTTCTTCTGCATCATCTCGGTCAAAGTAGCATGATCTTCAGGATCAGACCCGGGATGTTTCTCTCCTGTCCCTAAACCGGACAACGTATCAGAAACTACAACGTAATCTAGGACAGGAAGAATATGAGGTCGCTTACGAGGAGTTTCAGTGGCAGTTTCCTCAGCCTTTTTCCCTTTCCCTTCCAGTTTGTCAGTTTTCATTTTTCTCCTTGTTTCCAACTGCTCAGCAGCCTCAACAGGAATCTCCACGTCGTCACCAATAGGTTCATTAACAGGCTCACGCACAACCCCTTGTGCTGGACCTGCACGTGGGGAATGAGAGGTTAGGCCTTTACAAGATTTGTCAGAGCCATCACTCGAAAGAACAACAACTTCTTCCCGAGAGGTTTAATAGCATCATCATCATCCTCACTATCTTCACCTAAGACAGTGTTGGCATAAGTGGTTAAACTCTCATCGGTCGGATGCAGGAACCGACCACGAATCTGATCCAACCAGGGTCGCTTCTCAGCCTTTTGGATCGCCTCAACCATAGCACCACTGGCCTTCGGATCCAGAATATTCAGCAAGGTGTAACCGAATGCAAAATAAAACACGAAGATGAAGAACAATGACAAAAACAACACAACAAATATATACAAAGGAGAGACAAAAGGTTATGAAACAACACATACGTTTGCCACCATAGCCATAAACTGGGCCTCCCAGAGGATGCTTCGGAACCCACAGCATACTCATCCCAGTACCCACCAACGCCATTTCCTCGAGCTGAAGAATCGGAGTGGCTTTACGAGTCAACTTTTTATACCAGTGTTGCTCAGAAAAATCCGCAACCACATCAACCTTAAGGATACCTTCATCCATCGACCGGTAATGCATATCCATAGGGATAACACCTCTGCGAATGTAGAAAAACTTTTGCTTCCAGTCATGAAGACTCTTCAGAGGAACAGAACAAACTGGAGCAACACCGGTACGAGAGCTAAAGGAGTAAAAACCACTAGTATATGTAACAGTATAGAAGACGTTGAACAGCGCGAAAGTCAGATCCACACGGTTAGCCATGCACACAAACTCAAAATGGGTAATACGGGGAAGCCCAATCGCATTAATTTGAGAAATATGGAGCCCATAGTTCCTCAACACCTCACCGGTAAACCTGGTCATCGGAAGCCTGAAGTTGCCCTCCCGGAAGAAAGCAGCATATAAAGTAATATAACCTGGAGGGGCATCCATGGCAGTAGATCCGGGGGTTGGGAACTGAGCACCCCACTCAGAATGGAATCCCATCTCCTGTATCAGATTATGAAACTCATCCTCCCTCCACCCTATAGTCGCCTGATCGGGACCTGGTGGATTCTTGCCTTTGTTCCTCCTTCTCTTGGAAGAAGGATTTGCTCCAGACATAATCAAGAAATAATATGAGTAAACCCTAGAAGAAAGGTGAAAGAAGATGAAGAAATGGGAGAGAAAACCGGAGTTCAAAATTTGAAAAGTAAAGAAAGTAGAAGAAACCGCCCTGATATTTATACCCATCGCATTAAATGCGATGGGTAGTGGGCCGTCAGGGTTTGAAAAAGCAGTCAATAGGGGAGAGACACGTCAGAAGAGAGAGAAAGCGGCACCTCTTTTTTCGGGAGCAGGTGAGCAGACGCCTGACACTTCGCCGAAAAAGTAACTGACAGTGACTGAAAAGGCGCCTGTTCGCCTTCGATAAGACAGGGGAACACACGACAGTCACATCAGCCACCCCTTCCCAAGAAAACAAAGCTTCCTCCTGAAGACAACAGCAAAACCCATACGCCATGCGCGATGCGTCCATTGGCTCAACTTTTACAAGTAGTCAAAACCCATGCGCCATGCGTCCATTTTGCTCAACTTTTACAAGTAGTCAAAACCCATGCGCCATGCGTCCATTTGGCTCAACTTTACAAAGTAGTCAAAACCCATGCGCCATGCGTCCATTTGGCTCAATTTTGAAAAGTAGTCAAAACCCATGCGCCATGCGTCCTTTTGGCTCAACTTTTACGAAGTACGAAAATCCATGCGCCATGCGTCTATTTGTCTAAACTTTTACAAAGTGCCAAAACACATGCGCCATGCGCCCATCAGGTGCAAATTTCTTAGGTCTCCCATAACAACCTCACGCCACGAAAACCACTACCTTCATAAGTCCAGAATCCCTCCTAGACGATCAACTCAACTAGAAGGCACACTGGACTGGGGTATGGTCCCAATTCCTTGCCCACATGGCAAGGACCACACCACCTTTTCATCCTATGTGGCGCTGACATCAACGAGACCATCCAGAAGCTTCCAGAAGCTTCTGGAAAATATCAAGGTGGCACCAAAGATGCTCCATCTGACATAAAGGACAATACGTGTCACCAGTCATCAGGCGCCAGGTAGGCTTGCAACGGATCAAGGAGCAGTCCGACAACACCAGTACGACGTCTCCAAAATAGGCAAATGTGAGCGCGCCACGTGTACCACTACACGAACCACAGCAGAGGAGACCAAAGGGATATTCCCCTTGGTCGGACAGCTGGCGCGTAACCACAGCTGGCACTGCTGCTCCTCCCTCTTTCACCCTTCGGCTATAAATAGGACCCTTCATCATCAGGGTTGAATCACCTTGCTCTATATACTCTCACACTTAACACACACTGTTTATTCTTCCTCAAAACAGTACGTATTCTCACGCCGGAGCCTGGTTAAGAGGGAAACCCCCATATTCCCCTCTTAACGAGACTAACGGTGTTGCTGTTTTGCAGGATCCAAGTCATTTCACGAGTAGGAAAGGAGATTGAACCCACAGAAGGAATAACCCCACAGATTAACCCCGGTGTTAACTTGTGTTTCATCAGGATATATAAACCTACTAATGCAATAGATAAAGCTAAGTAAATACCAGAAGGTGTGATTAGCCATTGGTAGATATCAAGGGTAAGCTGTTGGGCTCTCTGACGAGTGTCACGCCCACCCCATTCGTTCTGAATAGCCATCTGAAGAGCGCCCCATCTACCAAGAAGCAAACCGATCCCTTCTGTTAGCTGATTGGCAGCCTCGGGTGTGAGTTGAGCAGGCATCACTGTTGCGGATTCCCCTACACACATCAACTTTTGTTGGTAATCCAATGATACATGTCCTCCCAAAACCCACATATCCCATGGTATACACCCAACTTCTTCTTCTTCTTTTCCTATTTACTAGTTGTTTGTTTGTTAGTTGATTTACAGTAGCAAGCAGGTTTACAACAGTTAGTAGTTGTTTTCATGAATGACATGAAATGAATTGACTCTAAATATTCTTCTTTAATTGACCGATCCATTCTACTGTTATCTAAATCCGATTGGTACATATCATCAAAACTCTTTCAAGTAAAACTAAGTTTCCATTAAACAAAAAATCTCATAGTGATCAAAGTATAGGCTATTGAAGGGATTATTATAGCTTTAAATCACATAAAACCGAACGGCGTCGACAGATATTTAGAGAATTTGATTAGGTGACACAAACAGAGTGGAAAGAAATAATAGAAAGTGATTTACCGACGATAATAATTGGAAACTGGGGGTGATGATAGCAACGGCTGCTGTGGGAATTCGAATCTTGTTATTTTGGGATGTAAAAGAAGAGGGCGCAGGAGAGGAAATAAAAATAGGCGAGAAAACCTGCTGCATTTCGGCCCACCTGCGTTATTACTGGGCCTCGTTGCTTGTAACTTTTACAAAAAAGAAAAAATTACAATAGAAGGGGCCTAATAGGCGCCAATCATGCCAGCATTAATTGTAATTATTGTAATATAATTATTGTATTTATCATCTCCAAAAATAGGAGATTTCCTGTAACTATTTATATGGTTGATTGTTAATGAAAGGGGCAAGAGATTAATCTCAATATTCTACATGGTATCAACCCTAAGATCCTAAACCACCTTCCTTCTTTTCGGCCTCCCTTCTGCCGCCTCTTTCAACATATTTCTACTGTTTCTCTACCCGCTTTCGTTCCAATGGCCAATGAAAAATTACATCCTGCTGTCACGGTGTCCAACATCAAGAACTTTGTTTACGTTACCCTGGACAATGAAGCCGCTGATTACAACATGTGGTCAGAACTTTTTCGGATTCATTGCACGGCTTTCCTCGTTGCCGATCACCTTGAACCCCGTCCAACCAAGGCTGTCTCCTCCTCCACAGACAAACAATCAACCCCTCCCTCTTCGACCGACTCTTGGGAACGCCTTGATGCCATAGTTCTGCAATGGATCTATGGCACCATCTCTCAGGGTCTTCTGAAAACCATTATCAAAAAGGGCACCACTGCGTTTGATGCCTGGGTGGCGATTAAAAATCTCTTCCAAGACAACAAAGCTACCCGAGCCCTCTACCTAAAACAGCAATTTGCCAACACTCGCCTTGAAAACTTCTCTTCCATGAATGAATATTGTCAAACCCTCAAAGTTTTAGCCGACCAACTCACCAATGTTGATGCGGCTGTTGATGAACAAGATCTGGTTCTGCAAACTATCACTGGGCTTACTGAGCAATATGAGACCGTGGGTACCATTCTCCAAAACACTAAGCCATTACCCTCCTTCGTTGAGGTTCGTTCTCAACTTTGCATGAACGAAACGACTAAAGCCAATCAAGCCATGCACTCCGCCAACAAAGCCGCCACCGCCCTTCATGTCCACAGCTCATCCTCTTCTGCTACACCCACATCCGCCTCCCAAAGCCAATCGGACCCCATGCGTGGAAGGCCCAAGACTCGTGGTCGCGGAAGGGGGCGTTCTTCAACTAATCAGTCCACTAGGCCCAGATCACAAAATAACCAATATTCACAGCCCAATCACCCCTACATAATCTTTCCAAACAATTGGGCCTCAACCCAATGGGCCAACCTCCTCAATAATCAAACCCCCTTTAGCCCACAACAAACCAACCCCCTTGTCCCTACCCGTCAACCCCACGGTCCAACACCTCCCAAGGTATTCTCGGCCCACACCCTGCTCAGGCCCATGTAGCTACCTACAGTCCGACACCAACGGATATTGCTCAGGCACTCTATACACTCTCTATGAGTCAACCCACGGAACCGATTGGATACATGGATACTGGTGCCACAGGACATATGGAGCAGCCAGGTATCACCTCTCCGTCTGTTTTTAATTCTTGCACTAATAAACAAATAATTGTTGGAAATGGCACCTCTATTCCTGTTGTTGGACAAGGCAACAAAACCTTACCACCACCCTTTCCACCCTTTAAATTAAACAATATACTTTATGCACCTAACCTTATCAAAAACCTTATATCGGTCCGTCGTCTAACGACTGACAACCTTCTTTCAATTGAATTTGACCCTTTTGGTTTTCTTGTGAAGGACCTCAAGACCAAGGAACCCATCCTTCGATGTAATAGCTCGGGAGACCTCTACCCCCTCACCACCAACTTCATCAAGTCTCCTTGCAAACCCACTGCTTTTGCTGCTGTTACTCAAGACCGTTGGCATCAACGACTTGGGCACCCGGGCACTTCTTTATTGCATTCTTTAAAGTCTAGTTCTTTTATCAATTTTAATAAATCAAACAATGTACTTTGTCAATCATGTGTTTTTGGCAAAAGTGTGAGACTTCCCTTTTATGATTCTATGAATAAAACTGCTTTCCCTTTTGATATCATTCACAGTGACTTATGGACTTCCCCGGTCCTAAGTACCGGTGGTCACCGTTATTACATTCTTTTTCTTGATGATAAAACTGACTTTCTTTGGACTTTTCCTTTGACAAATAAATCCCATGTCTATACCACCTTCACTCAATTTTATACTTACATTCACACTCAATTTGAACGAAAAATAAAGCAATTCCAATGTGACAATGGCACTGAGTACACGAACAATAATTTTAAACATTTCTGTCAAGTCAATGGAATGCACTTTCGTTTTTCGTGCCCACACACTTCTTCCCAAAACGGCAAGGCCGAAAGAAAAATTCGAACCATTAATAACATGATCCGCACTCTTCTGGCTCAAGCTTCCTTACCTCCCACATTTTGGCATCATGCACTTGAAACCGCCACCTATCTCATCAACATACTCCCCAAGAAATCTCATAAATTTCTATCCCCCACCACTCTCCTCTACAACGTCCTTCCTGACTACACACACCTTCGTGTGTTTGGCTGCCTTTGCTACCCAGTCACTCCTTCCACCACCATTCACAAATTAACAAACCCTTCCACACCGTGTGTCTTTCTCGGTTACCCAGCCAATCATCGCGGGTATAATTGTTTTGATATCTCCACCAATCGAATGTTTATTTCCCGCCATGTTGAGTTTGAAGAGTCTATCTACCCCTTTGCCATACAACAACCAACCACCACCAACTGTTACACCTTCCTCGACCCCCCGTTTCACCCCTTTCTGTGGAACACCATCGGGTCCTCGGTACCTGCAACCCCTACCGAACAGCCACCTCAGCCTCTAAGCCCAACTGGCCATCTCCCCATCATTCACACTACACCCGGCCCACCATCTCCACCCGGCCCAACACACGTACCGCCCCCTCCCTGGCCCAACACCCACCCGGTTCATCCACAACATCAACCAAACCACCCCACTGCCCCACCGACTCATCCCAGCCCAACGACCACCCACTTGCCTCTCCTACGAACACCCCGCCTACAACTCCTACCCCCTCTCCGCAAATCAATCCCTCACCGCCACCCGCTCCCACCCAAGGTCGCACCATGCGCACTAGAGCCATGGACGGCATCCACAAACCTAAACAACTCTTCAACCTAAACACTACGTCTATTGTCCCTATCCCAAAACTCCTTACCTTGCCTTGTCCACACCCGAATGGTCCAATGCCATGCACAACGAGTTTAGTGCACTTATTAAAAATGAGACTTGGGAGCTAGTACCTCGTCGCCCCAACATGAACATCATTCGTTGCATGTGGCTATTTAAACACAAATTTCGTTCTGATGGCACTTTAGAAAGATATAAAGCAAGATTAGTGTGTGATGGACGTAGCCAACAGGTTGGCATTGATTGTGGTGAAACATTCAGTCCAGTGGTCAAACCCACTACCATTCGGACTGTTCTTACCCTGGCTCTCTCTCAGTCTTGGCCCATCCATCAATTGGATGTCACCAATGCTTTCTTACACGGTCATTTACAGGAAACAGTCTATATGCATCAACCCATGGGGTTTCGTCACCATGACTATCCTGACCATGTTTGCCGCCTCAAAAAGTCCCTCTATGGTCTCAAACAGGCCCCACGGGCCTGGTATCAACGGTTTACTGACTTTGTTGTTCAACATGGGTTCACACAGTGCAAGTCGGATAATTCTTTGTTTATCTATCACCATGGGACGGATGTCGCCTACCTCCTTATCTATGTTGACGACATCATCCTCACCACCTCCTCTGATCATTTGCGTCAGCAGCTTATGACCATCTTGGCTGGCGAGTTTGCAATGAAAGACTTAGGGCCTCTCTCTTATTTTTTGGGCATCTCGGTTGTTCGGACGGGTAACACTTTATTTCTCTCTCAGCAGTCCTACACTAAGGACATTATTCACCGTGCAGGGATGGACACCTGCAAACCTGCGGCTACCCCTGTGGACACCCAGAGTAAATTATCCAGTGTCCCCGACTCCCCTCACGATGATCCCACTACTTACAGGAGTCTGGCTGGTGCTTTGCAGTACCTTACATTCACCCGGCCTGACATCACTTACGCAGTACAGCAGATTTGTATGCATATGCACTCCCCCTGTCTGGCTCATTGGAACGCTCTCAAACGTATTATTCGCTACTTACAGGGTACCGTGGATTATGGGCTTCACTTGTCTTCCTCGTCTGCCCTTCCTATCCGAGCCTACACAGATGCAGACTGGGCCGGTTGCCCTGAGACGAGACGATCCACGTCTGGCTATTGTGTTTATCTTGGGGATAATCTCGTGTCATGGTCCTCTAAACGTCAGTCCACTATAGCTCGATCCAGTGCTGAAGCCGAGTACCGGGGGGTGGCCAATGTGGTCGCAGAAATATGTTGGCTCCGTAATTTGCTTCTTGAACTACATCGGCCCCTATCCAAAGCATCCCTGGTCTACTGTGATAATGTGAGTGCCATTTATTTATCAGGGAACCCGGTTCAACATCAACGGACCAAACACATTGAACTAGACATACACTTTGTCCGCGAACATGTTCAAAAGGGTTTAGTTCGCGTGCTACATATGCCATCTCGCTTCCAAGTTGCGGATATCTTCACCAAAGGGCTGCCCCGGGTTCTATTTGATGATTTCAGGTCCAGTCTCAGCGTTCGTTCCCCTCCCGCTTCGACTGCGGGGGTGTAAGGGCCAACAAAAATCTCACGTCTTCAAGACGAAGACCATACGGTGATATAGGTCGAAGGTTCAACCCAACCTATGCAATATCCAAAATATTTCCCCCAACAATCCATCTATGCTAAACATGTCAAACCAAATTGCAACGGGTCATTCCACTTTACCATTAGAAGAACCAAACATTAACCATTACACGGATCGTGACCCAACCCCCCACTACAAAAACCTACCATGTTGTGACCCAACCGGTGTAGCTCTCGACATAGATGATGAAGAGGATGAGGTGGAAGAAGTTGGTTTAGAAAAAAGAAGAAGTGGAAGAATACGAAGATGACGAGACCCCCCCCCCCCCCCCCCCCGGTTAAACCTGCACGAAAATTCATAAAATGGGTGACTCGAAAAACTGGATTGATGCGGAGGAAGTAGCCTTATGCAAGAATTGGGTTTGTATTTCTGAAGACAAAATCATCGGAAATCAACATTGGTCTAGATCGTTTTAGTGTCGGGCTCTCAAGCATTATTGAACAAATTAATTCGAACTAGCGTAATTTAAATATAAATAAGCCGGTTCAACACATGCTACATTCAAGCGGTTGTAACGACTTCAATTCCTTGAAATAGTAATTGTTCCAAACTCAAAACATTTCGTTTCATGTTGGGATGGGAACATAACTAACATAACTGTATTAGCACGTATGGTTTCTTCTTGAAGTTGGAAGCTTTTGATCTCCGCTTCTCGGTTGGTAACAAGATCTGCAACATCGGGAGGAAGAAAATCTTTGCCTCTGTAGAGTATTATATGGAATTTATTACGTAGTAATAATAATCCGCCAGTGAGAAGCTGCACATGTAACGAAATAATAGCTTCAAAGTTAACAGTAGCATTGAGTTTTTGGTCAAACTGATAGTAATTAAAGATGTTACCTTAAGCTCGGAGGCCATCTGCTCATTGCTTGTGTTAGGAATTCCCCATTTTACTATGATCTTTGCTATATGACATTTTTCCCACAGTCTTGGGATGGTTGCAGCCAAGCCTTGAAGGTTTCGGTTTCTTTCTGCATAAGTGATTGATTATTTGATTCAGATTATTAAATACCACATAATCACTTTCAAGTTACAAAACGTAATTATAAGAATTATCAGAAAGATTAATGTGCATACCGAGGACAAAATGAGTAGGTAAATAGTAAGCTTGCTTCCTCAAGTGAGTTAACTCAACTCCGGTGAGCTTAGATCTATCAGACAAAGGGTGACTGGTGGCTTGTATCCAGGAACCACTTCAGGAAGTAAATCGGCATCTACAGGTGGTTTCAGGTATGTCTTTTAATTCTTTTGACTGTAACTGGAAATTTAGTTGAAAACAACATAATTTGTCTCTGCTTAGGTAAAAATCCAATTACCTCTTTCAACAATGTCAAGGTAGAAAGCAAATAAGTAAATATGTATCCTTTATCATCTATTCACCAAAGAGTAAACCGCAAAAGAAAAAGTCAGATTAAAATCACAATCTTTATGTGAATGTTAATAACCTGAATGACAAAACACGACTTACCATGACACATCTTATGAGGAAACATGTAAAGCAGATGGTTGTCACATATCCAACCCGAACAAACAAAACAAATTAAAGTATCATATATACACATAAATATAATGGGTCAATTTGAAAAAAAAAGGTTTAACATAAATATAAATATATGCCTCCTGCAACTTCAATTAGACAATATAAACGCTAATTGTTTAAAGTAGCACTGCACTTACAGTTTTGGTCCAATTCACGTCGGAGACGAGACCGGTTCGAACTTTGATAACCTGATTCGTAGGTATATAGCGAATCCAGAATACAAAATCAGTAAGAATAAAAAAAGATGAATGTGAAGAAGATTTGAAATCAGATACAATACCTTGAAACCATAGCCGACGGGATGATAACATGCATCATCGTTCAGGGGAGACGAAAGGAACTTCATCAATTTGGGGAACGTGGACGAGAAGATCTAGCGAAAATCACTGGAGTAAAATCAGGAGCTAAACCGCCGCCAAATGCTGCTTCTAGAAGCTTTAGGGTATTTTAAACGGCTGAGAACTCATCTCAGCTTGATCCGACGCCCGAATTTAGTCAAATTTCAGTAAGGGGAACATAATTCAGATGACTTGCCTTCACCATTTGTCATGCAAGTTGGAACTCACGTTTGATAAGTCAGCTCAGAGAACCGGGGATGGTGATAGTCGAAAGGATGCTCCTCTTCCTCCTTAACACCGTCCTTCCATTTCAGTTTCCTTTACGTGCATCTCCCGTTGTAGTTTCAAGATCTTTCTCTGTTTCTACACCTTTTTCGTGTCGAGTTCCGACCCCGTCGCCCACCACCTTCATTGCCACCACCATAACCCACCACCGCTACACTCACCACCACCTTAACAACCATATGAAACCACCAAACAAGCCTGTTTCCTCCACCCTTATTATCGTATTAAAAACGGAACCACCTTAAAACCAAACCTTACTGCCGCCCTCGTGTTTTTCTGGCAAATGGAACGACTCCGAGCACCACCGCCACCGTACACCATCACCACCGTACACATTGTTACCGTACCGCCGCTGATCTTCGATCTCCACAGGTAAAAAACCCACCATGCATACACATCGATCTTGAAGTGGAGATTCATCAAATAATTTGTGTTTTCAGATAGTGTACGTTCTGGGTGTCCCTTGAAATCATTGTGTTTCATCTCATATTTTAATACTGTCAAAAAGCCAACTTGTATCAACTAACTTCTTCTTCCTTATGTACCCACCTAGATTCTTTTTGGGCATTTTCTCAAACACTTGCATGTGTGCAATATTGAACCTGTTGTTCATCAAGTATGCAGATGTGATAGGGTTACATCCACAACGGAAGTATATATATAATAACCTTTATTAATCCAGGCAGAAACTGTTATATGTAAAAATACAACTTACCTTAAATGCTTACGTAACATTATTCAAATTTATCCTCGCTAGAAACTTCTCCCTAAGAAAAACTAAATCCCTGCAGAAAATAATTTATATGTAAAAGTTCAGATTGATTTGGTATTTCAACAATGTTGAAAGAAGGAAGCAACCTCTAGTTACCTCGTTTTGTTTGGTTTTTATAAAGGAGTTGATGTCTTCTGTTATGCAACACCTCCCAAAGCTTGTATCAATTACGTGTAGTGCTGGAGCAGCCACATTTCCCTTGGTGAAAACCGTTATTTCAGGACATTCCTTGATTACCAAAGTATGTAACGATGGGAATGAAAAATCACCCTGCCCTAAGCAAAATCCCTCGAGACTTTTAAGGCTCTCAAGTTTCAAAGACTTTAGACAAGGTAACTTCAAAGTCTCATTGACTTTTACATCACATTCAGACTCTTCTTCTTCTTCCTTGACAATTACCTTCAGGTTTTTGCAGTAACCTATATATAGGTCTTGAAGTTGTTGCATACTAACAACCATGGAGCTAGTAAATACATGTTTTAATACAGGGCATGATTGAATAAAGAGTGTTGTTAGGTTTGGAAACTCCAACACATGATGGTTGCTCTTCCATATATACTTGAGATGGAATAGATCAATTAACTTCAGTTGTGTTAGGTTTGGAATTTGAACAAGTAGAGTTTGAGTTTGGGATTCACTGTTTCTCCCTTCCATTGTTTCTACTTCAAACACCTCCACTTCTTCTTCTTCCCTGAAAAGTAACTCCAATCCCAATCCCAATTCCTCTTCCATTGCTTCTACTTCAAACACCTCCTCAACATTTGCACAATGTCTGACTTGAATCCTTTCCAGCTTTTGCAGATGTAGCAACTCATTGAAGGGAATACTGCTTTTAACATCATGATTGAATTCCATGTCTAGTTCAATCAAATTATGAAAAGACCAAGGTAATCGTTCCAAAGTAGTAGAGCACCAGCTTGTATGCTCCGAACTTGGTAAAATGGTCTGCAAGGCCAAACATAAATATTTAAAATAAGCATGTATTTTTCTTGATACTTCTGACTATGGGATTGGCTTGATAGAGGGTATTTATATATATCCACCGTTATATTCTTACAACTGCAAACATTAACATATACCTTTCCAGTCGTACCAACTCTTCCTGTTGGTAACTGATTAATTGAGTTTTAACAAAAAGCTGGAAATTTGGGATGTATTATTTAAACTTCAGCCACCAGATTACAACTTAATGAACCTCAACTACTACATTGCTTAAATGGAATTAGTTTGCAATTATTACATGTTAGAAATTATAATAATTATTAATGATGATAATCAACTCCACTAAAGGCTTGTTAGGTTCACATTTCTAATCTCATAGATGTATACACAAGTAAACTTAGTGTTAAATAGTTAAATGCCTTTGTTGGAGATATTGTTTAATAATTTATGTGAATAAATTGAAAATATACCTGATGCAAGTCTCTTGTCACGTGAAAATTAAGGCCACAGCTGTCAAGAGTATGTTTGCCTAAGCTCGTATGTATATACTTGAGCTCGGGAGCTATTGACTGACCAGATGTGAACACTATCATTTGTGGGCATTGACTGATCTTAACCTTTTCTAGTAAGGACCATTGGAAGTCATTCATCCCCAAGAAGAAACCGTTTAGATTTGGTAGATACCCTAGTGTAAGGGATTTTAGACGAGGAAATACGACAACCTTTCTTTGTTCTCCATTTTCTTTCTTCACAATTACTTCCATTAACTTGCATCTCCATATAAATAACTCTTCGAGTTGTCTCAGGCTTTCAAGTGTGGAAAATGTGAATACATGATGCAAACGGTTACAAGATGCGATTATCAATTTCTTTAGGCCGGATAGTTGAGGCACATTAATATTTTTTATTTTTGGAATGGACAGTGTTGTAGTATGAGTACCCCCATTTCCTTCATCAATTTTAGTACTACTACTGTCACCACCACTGTTGTTGATCCCTTGAGTTTCAAACACCTCTAACATTGATCCACAAAAAATTACTTGCAACTCTTGAAGATTTTGCATTTGACCTGTTGCATAAGATGGAATCGCACTTGACAATGCATGACACTCGTCTATGTATATCACTTTAAAGTACTGGCATAAGGACCATGAAACATCAACCACTTTGGAAAGCTACAATAAATAAAAATAAGTATTAAACAAAATGAGGGAGGTTTATTTGAAAAAAAAAATTAATTGAGAAAAAAAGGGACAACTGTAAAACATAAAATTGATTTTATCTTTGAGTAATTAATTAGTTTTAAACACTATCATCATCCACGCTAATTTTTTTGCCTATACACATCAAAAACAAGGTTGGAGAACTTGCTAGTCGGCCGGTGAGGTTGAGACTAGCGACTACTCGGGATTAATCGGATCGGGTTTTTATATGTAATTTTCATTTTTATGTATACATATACACATTTTTATAGGTAAATATTTTAAGTGGCTAGGTTTTAACTCTTACTCAACTCATTTTTTAAGTATACAAGGTTAATTGTTGGAATTCACATGGATTGGTTGGAAACTGGCTCAAGTTTAGAAGTTTTGGCCGGAATATACAAGTTTTTTGCCGGAATCGCCAATTTTTGGCAGGCCGACTAGGGATTAATTGACTGATTAACAAAAAATTACTCAATTACTAGCCGACTGGCGATTAATCGCCGACTAGTCGGGATTTTTACAACACTGATCAAAAGTTATCCTACACATATTGAAATCTATCATTTACAACTCGTAATTTATCCAACACACCTCGTAATTTATCTTATACTCTAAATTATTTTAGTTTTAAAAAAATATATATAATTTAAAAATAAGTTACAAATTTAATGTAGTTAGCATTAAAGAAGAAGGGGCTGTTTGGCAACTTCTGAATGGTTAAGTGTTGAACGAATAACAGGTAGGGATGAGCATTTGGTACTAGGTACCGGTATCGAATTTCCCTTACCGAATTTTTTCGGTATCGGTACCAACTTTTTGGCATTTTCGGTATCAGTGCCGGTAAAATACCGAATTTTACCTTCAAATAAGGGTACCGTACCGTACCGAATATTTCGGTACGGTACCCAGTTTTGGTGAATTTCGGTACCGGTATTTTCGGCACGATACCGGTACCACGCTCATCCCTAGTAAGAGGTCTGAATCATTAACTGTTGAACCAGTATTAAGAGCCAGTATAATGCTTAACCATTCAGAGGCAAATGTCTTACCAATTCAGATTAGAGGTCTTAGCCATTCAATCTCAGTATAATATTTAACCATTCAGAGACAAATGTCTGAATCATTCCGCCATGTCATCAACCATTATTCAATCACTCACAACCTTTTTAGTGGAAATGCCCATCACTTACAACATCCAACAATAAACCCTCACACCCCCTCACATCCTTCCATTTACCACGCGTCAAAAATATCACGGAAATTAAAATTCACGCGTTAATTTTGTAGAGTGGCGCAGTTTGTTTGCATTTATCACGCATGCAAAAAATAATATAACGGGGAAATTAATCCGGATGTAACGTTAACTTGGATATGTGTAAAAGAGGTTTGGGAGTATTGTACGACACTCAACATGTTAAAAGTTGCTCAACGTTTTAAAATATTTTGTTAAAAGTTGTTCGACATTTTAAAATATTTTGTAGTTTAGCAGATTAGTACGTAACTTACTAATGATTCATTTTATATGCATATCATTTCGTAAATGCTTATTTATTTTAGAATTTAGTTTTTACTTAATGTGATACTTGAGTATACAAAACGGTGTAAATGTCAAGTAATTAAAGGACTATGGTGGACACTAACATCTCTATAATTTGTTTTTTTTTATATTTCTACGGAGTTCATTTTAAGTGAGCAACTCGACTTGTTATATTATTTTAAAGGCAAATGACATAAAACACCAACATACTTTTCATTTTTTCTTATAAAAGTCTTTTCATTTTTTTTGCACATTAAAAACCAACATACTTTCTTTTTTATCTCATAAAAGTCCCTAAACAACTTTTTGTATATAAAAGTCTCTTCAAATATTAAATTTGAACAAAATTGTGAATATTTTTATTTTTCCCTATTAATATCACGTTAGAAAAGAATTGAAATAAATTAATATTTTAAATTGAATATATATGGCAAACCAAAGCATGTTCAATGTTTGCCTTTTCTTTTTCATTTTGAATTTGAATTCAATAAATTAATAATAATAAATATTATTAGAAAAATATAATAAAATTCACGAGCGTGGATGACATAACTTAAAATAAAATAAAATAAAATAACAAACATATAAAATGGTATGTATAAATTTAAAAGCAATAAAAAATATCATAATTTGTCAAATAATGTTTTCTTGATTTCATCCGATCATAATTAAAAGATTTTTTTGTTAAAATTTAACATTTTAACTTTTAAGACTAGACGGTATGGGGGCCGGCTTAGGCCCGGCGAGGCCCGGCGCCGGTCCCCCACACCGCCCCCCTCGGCCCGTTAAGTGAAATCCGGCTCCCACAAGACGATTGTGACGGGCCTTGAATTTGAAAATGTAGCCGTTCAACGGCTAGTTGTTTAATAAAAAAAAATCCCCTTTTCTATAAAACCATCTCATTTTATACCATTTTTCACCATTTTCTCCCCACTTTCAACCCAAAACACTCTCATTTTTATACCTTTCTTTTATAAAAAAAAATATATTTTCATCCACAATGGCATCTAATTCTAGGTGGTCCTCGTCTTCGGAGGAGGAAGAGGAGATGTTTTACGCAAACGCTGTGCTAAAGGCGGCGCAGATTCTTATAGAGGAGGAAGAGGAAGAGGAAGACGTCTCGTCTGAAAGCGTTATTACCAGACGAATACGGATTAACAGAGACCGCCAAGGTTTGTCATTAATAAATTTTATTATCCTTATTCCTTATTTCCTCGTATTTATATATTTTTTACGACAGGAACGCACGAGAAATTGGTGAACGATTATTTTTCGGATGCACCCGTTTACAATGCCGACATTTTCAAACGAAGGTTCCGAATGAGTCGCCGGTTATTCACACGGATTGCTGATGATTTGGCGGGGCTAGACCCGTTTTTCACGCAACGACCCGATGATCGAAATTATGAAGGGTTCACCATGTTACAAAAGTATACTGCGGCCATTCACCAACTGACGTACGGGACAATAAAAATTAAACAATAAAAGTTAAACAAATAAAATAAATTAAACAATAAAAAATTAGGTGGGGTAGCCCCATCCTCCACCCCCCTCAAAAAGCAAGGAGTCCCATCCTCCATGAGATGGTGATGTGGCGCCTACGTGGCGGCCCATCCTCATGGGGATGAGCCTCCCCATACCCACTAGTCTAAGACTAGAGGGTATGGAGAGCCCCATCCTCAAGAGGATGGGCCGCCACGTCACCGCCACGTAGGAAGGGCTTGAGGGTGATGGACCTAGGCGGGTGGAGGATGGGCCGCCACGTCACCGCCATGTATGTATGTATAGGTATATGTGAGAGAATGAGAGAGGAGAGAGGCCCGTCCTCTCCGTCTGGTGGGAGCCGGTTTTCACGAGGGGGGACCGGCGCCGGGCTTCGCCGGGGCTAAGCCGGCCCCCATACCGCTTAGTCTAAGGGACTTGTATGATACAATAGTAGAAAATATGTTGCTTTTATTTATTAAAAATGGCTAGCGGAATTTTATGAGACAAAAAGAAAGTATGTTGGTTTTTTATGTGCAAAAAAAGTTGAAGGACTTTTATGAAACAAAAACAAAAGTATATTAGTTTTTTAAATGAAAAAAAGTGAAAGGACTTTTATAAGAAAAAACAAAAAGTATATTGGTTTTTTATGATATTTGCCCTTATTTTATTTACAAGCTCAAGCAGAGCTTTAAGATGAAGATAATAATTATTTTTTTATTTGTTGCCGTTTAACATCAATGAAATAAATAAGTAATAAATAAGTAAAAGGTAAACTTTGTGTCCTAATTTAACCCATGTGATTCTTTTTTTTACTGTGATTCATTTTTTACGGCATATATGAGTATAATAATCATTGTGTATATGTTTTCCAAATTTAGGTAGAATTAGCTTAAGAATTAAGATTTTCAGATAGATAAATAACGAGAGGAGGGCATCTACGTATTAAAAGTTTAGATATTAAAAGAACAACTAGAAAACATACCTTACTTTTTGCACCACCACCACCAATACGCTTTAGATTTTTTAGGCTCTCGAGAGTGAGAGAATGAAGATGAGGGAATAAACTAGTGGTAGTAGATGTAGCCATTTCTTCATCTTTGTCATCTCTCTTTGAAACAACTTCTTCCATACCATCACATCGAGTTATCTCAATTTTCTGTAGGTTGGAAAGAAGTTTCGCCATTAGAGGTGAAAACAAATACTTAATCTTGTCGCATCTGAACATGTATATGCTTGTGAGGCTATGGAATGAGGATTGTTTATGTAGAATTGAGAATTTATTCCAATTGTCGCACCTCCACACATGAGTCAGCCTCTCCATTTGGATTAAACTTAAATCCTTGAGGTATGGAAATAGTAATATTTGTTGTTCAGCCGGAGGTGTTTCCGGTTCTCCATTGCGCATCTCAAATACCACATTAAACTGCATATATATCACAACAGTCATAATTACTGATTTGATTTCCAGTAATTATAGTTGAACTGTGTTACTATTATATTATATTATATATTATATATAGATATAATTTGCAACATATTGGTGAAATGTTGTTGTAATGTATGCATTATGATTTGTAAAGTGGTAATGATATATATTATATATAGACATAATTTGCAATCTATTGATGCAATGGTTGTTGTAATATATGCATTATGGTTTGTATAGTGGTAATGATATATAGATATAACTAGTATTAAGCACCCACGCGTTGCGGCAGGGGCGAACACCAATGCCACACTACTGCCAATGGCCACCAACACTTAAGTTTCGACGTGTTAACGCGGAGAAATTAAACTGAAACGTAAAAGATAGAAAAGAATGACTAAGTCGGTCTAGGACCTGCGCGTTACGATGAACCTGTCAAATGGGAAAAGATAGATGCGTGTTCATCGTAACGCGCAGGTCCTAGATCGACTTAGTTATTCTATTCTATGTTTTACGTTTCGATTTAATTTCTTCGCATTAACACACCTTATATTATTTTTAAAAGGAATATTTGGAAATCAATCAATCATGATAATAAAAAAACAAGCAAAAACTAGTTGGATTAATATTTAATGAAAAGAAAGAACAGACCTCTTGCTCTTTGTTTCTCCCACTTTCTCCACACTCATATATGATGTCTTCAACTGCTCTCATATCAAACTTGTTGTTTGGTATAAATACATTTCTAAACATCTTACATTCTTCGATCTCTATGCTTTCAACAGCTTGAATGCTATTGATGAGGATACTACTACTACTACGATTACTTGAGTTATATTCACCACATTTTATGCTCCACACCCCTCTTACCTTCTCTGAACGTATCACTTTAATTGTTCTCAAACTGCTGTTACAAACTTCCTCAACTTCACCTACACATCCCAAGTCAATGCTGAATATCACTTCAATGGAACCACATTCATAAACTTCAAGCTTTTCTAAATGTTTTAGTAGTCTCATAGGATTGGTTGGAAACAGATTCATTAGACTATCGCATCTCGCCACTATAATCTCTTTCAACATGAAAATATTACTAACATCCACCTCACTAGATTGGTTGGAAACATCCAATATCTGCTTCAAATTCTTCATAGATCTAATCTTCAGTTTCTTCAACTCTGAAATTTTAACCTGCAAAAGTAGTTCCAACCAAACAATATACATCAAATTAGTTAAAATATTAGGAACAAAACATATATAGCTACTAAATTACAAGTTTCAAGTTCATTGTGTATTATGTGTAATTAATTACCTTGCTATTCAAGAATGTACAAATATTGTCCTTGTAAGAATAAATGCTATTGAAGTTAGGAAGCCCATCAACTTCTAATTCAACGAGCTGAGGTAGGTCAACTGCATGGTCAATGAGGAACATACATACCAGCTTCGGTAGGTTTTCCAAAGACAAAGACTTTAGCAGTTCAAATTTAATCAGCTCACTTTCACTATTTATCTCGCTTCCATCGCCATGTACCAGCGCTTCCAAAACAGAACATGATGAAACTTTGAGGTGCTCAAGTTTCCTCAACCCACTTGCCACATAAACTGGGAATAGGTATATCAGTTTTGGACAATCAGAAATCACAAGGTCTTTTAAATATGAAAAAGAGTGTTGATTATAAAGATCGCGTGAAACATCTTCAAGACGACTCATATCCTCCACTTGTAAATGAAGTTTCTCTGTTTTCTTAAATAACTCACTAATTTTAAAATCAAGAAGGTGGTTGCAACTAGTGACAAGCTTCAATGTATTTTCAAACAAATGTATTTTGTTGGCCTTTTGTACTTCCAATAGACAACCAATAGATATCTTGAACCTATCAAGTTTTTTAAAGGACACATTCTTCATCCAAGTCTTCTTCTCAACAAACTCGACCTCTAATGCACAAAGTTGGCTTGATAGCATCTTCAGTTCTTCAAAATTGGCCTCCGTGAACCTGACTACTTTCTTGAAATCAACTCTCATATCAGCCTCCGTGAACCTGACTACTTTCTTGAAATCAACTCTCATATAAAGCTCTTCAAGATTGTGTAGATTTTTAAAGGCACCATCATCAATATGAAGGTCAACACATCCCGTTAAATCTAGTAATTTTAGCTTTCTCAAATTCCCCTATTGCAGATGGTAACTTGTGAATGCTACAACGAGCGAAGCTGAGCACTTCCAAATTCACAAGATCTCCAACAAAATCACAGTCAAACATCAATTGGCATTCATGGAGAAGAAGTACTCTAAGGTGGGTAGAACATTGAAATGATCTTGGAAGCAATGGATATTGCATTTTATAATATGCTATGACTTCCAGATTTTCAAAATTTTCATAAAAATCTTTCGGAAAGTTGAGCAACAAATCTCCATGCATCAGTTGTAATAGAGAGAGATTAACATACTTGAAGTCTCTCGGAAATTCAGACATACCTCTGCATGTTAATGAAATTTTGCTGCAAGACTTGCTCAATTCATCTCTACCCCACTTGGACATATCACTGTGGTTAATAATCCAGGTAGGATCACCATTGGAAACTCTACCTAACACAAAAGCAAGAACCAGATCATGCATTTTGACACACCCAGGGTGATCACTATTGATCAACAAGTTTGCGTTTATGAGATTGCGCACACATGTATATGTTCGATCTCTAGCCTCACTTAAAGTGGAAACATTTCTTAACAATTTCAGACCCCAAGCGTATCTTGTGAGATGCTCTATTGGAATATTATAGTCTTCCGGAAACAAGCCACAATGCATAAAAATCTCTTTATCCTCATCATACTTCATATGCTCGTAGCTTATCTTGATAATTTCTTGCACATTAGTATCAAGATCATTATTCCTCAAACGGTTAAGTGTAGTTCTCCATACGAAATTTTGTTGATATTTAAGAGTCGTGCCAATGAGTTTGATGGCGAGTGGTAAACGACCACATTTCTTGACAATATCACATCCTATTTGATATAGATCCTGATCATCTTCCTCTGAAAGCCCTGTAATTTGAGAAAATAAACCTTGTGCTTCCGCCTCCTCCAAGACATCGACACTAACTAACCGAAGAACCAAATCAACACCAGCTGCAATTTGAGTGCAAATATTAGAATCCCTTGAAGTGAGCAACAACTTCACACCGTTAGGTAAAGGACCTGTTAATCCAATATCTTTTAGTTCAACCTTCTCCCATACATCATCCAAAATCACTAGAATTCTTTGTTTTTCCGTCTTCTAATATTTCTTGAATCTTCTACAAAGATGTTCTGCCCTTGCAGCTTTGGTAGCTTCAGGTAGAACTTCACCCGTGCATAGTGCTATATCATTTTGAATAGAAAGCATGTTGGGATTGTTTCCAATAACCACCTTCACGATCCAATCAAACATCTTCTTGTCATGTGCAACCTTTTTGAGTTGTTCCATCATGGTTGTTTTGCCGACACCACCCATTCCACACAAGGCTATTACTTGACTAGTTTGTCGTCTTGTTGAAGGAACCTCAATGCATCCTTAAATGTCTTATCTCTAGATTTGAAGTCACTTTGAGTAATTTCACCTGATGCTGATGGTGCAGACCATGAAACTGATCCTGAATTGACTCTTCCAATAGGTATATTAGCATCTCTCCAATAAATTTCTTCGCTAATAAGACGTTCAATCTCCTTGATAGTATTGAAGGCATTTCTTCCTAATCGATGCCTCATTTTGATGTTTAAACACCCAATGACATTACTTGAAATGCTTTGAACTTCTTTCTTGACATTTTCAACATCCCCCAACCAACCCTCTACACGAGCAGGTGTCTCTTTATTATTTATAATGTTAGCGTGCTTGTGCGTTTCTACATCAACTCTTTTACCCTCTAAAACCGTCATTTTATTTGACATGTCCCTAACATATTTTCCTGGAGGAAGTGACATATCCTAGTTGTTTCGTGATGTATGTAGTCAAAATATTCACAACCGGACCAACAATTTGTGATATCAGCTCCATTTTTGTGGAGACCTACAAATCACATAAACATATAAAAAATAGGTACCTAAGTGTGGTTTAAACTTCAAAGGTTATATATATATATATATATATATATATATATAGGGGCTGGTTAACGTACAAATGCGCTTATCGTACATTACGTACGCTACAATATCAGCCGTCAGATCATCTTCCCGCATTGAAAATCGCATGTGAAATTGAATTACCACATGCGAAATTGTTACCAAAATTATCACATGCGAAATTGAATTACCACATGCGAAATTGTTACAAAAAAACAACCTGCTATTTCATCAAAATTATCACATGCGAAATTGAATTACCACATGCGAAATTGTTACAAAAAAACAACCTTCTATTTCATCAAAAATTATCACATGCGAAATTGAATTACCACATGCGAAATTGTTACAAAAAAACACCTGCTATTTCATCAAAATTATCACATGCGAAATTATTACAAAAAAGAAACAACATGCGATTTTCATTGCGGGAAGATAATCCTGACGGCTGAGATTGTAGCGTACGTAATGTACGATAAGGGAATTTGTACAGTACCCTTTACCTATATATATATATTATATATATATATATATATATATAGGGGATGGTTCAAATGAAAACCACTTTATTGTGAAAACTCGAAAACTAACTAAAAAAAGCTAAAAACACACAAAAATTTTTTTTTTTTTTTTTCAATTTTTTTTTATAAATTTCGCTGGTTTTTATATATGAAAAAAAAAATTAAAAAAAAAAAAAAAAAAAAAACTTTTTTTTTGGTTGTACTGCACATGTGTAGTACACTAATACGGAAAGCCTAAACCACTTAACCCACCCCCCACCGACACCCCCCCAAAAACCTAAACCCCCCCACCCCCACCCCCCAAAAACCTAAACCCCCCCCACCCCCCACCCTCCCGAAAACCTAAAACTAAACCCTAAACATAAACCCGAAAAAAAACCTAAACCCCCCAACCCCCAAAAACCTAAACCCCCCCCCTCCCCCCCCCCCCCCCCCCCCCCCCACACCCAAAAACCTAATCCTAAACCTCCAAAAAAACTAACCCTAAAGCTAAACTAGACTCAAAAAGCTAATTTTAAGCATGTAATGCAATTGTAGTACATGTTATATTGCACATATGCACTACTATAATAATAGTATTGAAAACAAGACGACACATAAATGTTTTTTTATGTCATAAAAAATATGCTCGAATATACTTGAATGAAAGATTACAAAAATTTGTGATCTTATGGTGCCATTTTTGTTTTAAAATGATAACGTATGGAGAAATGGGAAATGCTTGAAAAGTTATATATTTTTTTCCAATTTTACCCCTCCTTCATTAAAAGTCTCCCCACCTCCTTTTTAGTGGTTTTTAATTAGTTTTCGAGTTTTCACAATAACTAGTGGTTTTTATTTGAACCTTCCCCTATATATATATATATATATATATATATATATAGGGTAGGTTCATGAGTGAACAATGGTGTATTAGTGAACAAAACGAACTCATCCTGACCATTGATTTTGTAGATCTAGATTTTTCATTTAGTGGCAAGATTGTAATTATGTTTTGTAACTTCCATGTATTTTAATAAACACAAGGGTATAATTGTATTTTTCTCTCTGCATTAATTAATTGATTTTTTTTCTCTCTTGATTTCTCTTTCCAATTAAAAAAATATTTAATTAATATTCTCTATACTTTTCTTTCACCAATTACCTAATTTGAGATCCGAATAATTTAAAAAAAATACAAATATTATCAAATATTGTTTCATCTATAATACGATTAAAAATATTTAATAACATTCTCTATATACTAATACACGGGTGTATAAGTCTGGTATTTACCGACCTATATACACATATGTACTTGAATAATACACAGGTATATACGTCTGGTATATACCGACATGTATACACATATGTACTTGAATAATACACAGATGTATAAGTCAAGTGTATACCGACCCGTGGAAACAAGATGTAATAATACACAAGTGTATAAGTCCTTTATATACCGACTTGTATACACATACATTAAAAACATAATTTAATTAGGCTTAATAATTATTTTAAAAAGAACATAAGATGGAACAATATTTGATAATGTTTGTATTTTTTTTAAATTATCAAATATCAAGTTAGGTAATTGGTGAGAGAAAAAAATATAGAGAATGTAATTAAATATTCTTTTAATTAGAAAGAGAAATCAGGAGAGAGAGAAAATCAATTAATTAAATGGAGAGAAAAAAATCAATTAATTTAATTAGGCTTAAATATTTATAAACAAAAACCGGGAAGATTCATCGTTGTGAAAATACGGTATTGATTTATAGACTAGGTCCTTGCGTCCTTGGATATCTGATTCTAGATTATTTGAGTCTTCCATCAAAGGTTCGTAAATGATAAATTAATAGATGAGATGATGGATTTCGAAAAATATTTTTAAGATAGGAGCAAATCAAGGATAAAAGTAAATGAAATCTCATGGTTTCCTAAATATAGGAAGTGTAACTGATTATTGATCATAAAAGAATAATGAATTAATAAAAAATTAAATATAAAATTACAATCTTATCCTTCTCATAAAAAATCAAATGAATGGTTGAGATTAGTTCACACAGTTCACAAACAAGGATGTTGTTCACTCATGATCCCTATCCTATAATATATATTATATATAGGAGAAGGATCCGTTAGGAACAACCCTTTATTGCGAGAACCAATGTGAACACAACCAAAAATACCTAAAAATAGCTAAAAAACACACAAAAAAATTGTTTTTTTTTTTGCTACTAAAAGTAGCGATTTTAATGTTAAAAATATTAAAAAAAAAAATTTGTGTGTTTTTTTGATTTTTTAGGTTTATTGGGGGTTTAGTTTTTAGCTTTTTAGCTTGCCGGGGGGGGGGGGGGTTAGTTTTTAGCATTTAGCTTGGGGGTGGGGGGTTAGGTTTTTTTTTTTTTTTTTTTTTTTGGGGGGGGGGGGGTTAGGTTTTTTTTAGCTATTTTAGGTTGTGTTCACATTGGTTCTTGCGGTTCTCGCAATAAAGGTGGTTCTCGCATGAACCTTACCCTATATATATATATATATATAGGTAGAGGATCCTGTACAAAGTGTGACTTTTGTGAGAAGTGTAAGAAATAATCTGGGAATGACAAGTGTCATTTATCTTAATTAATTCAAAAGGGTGTATTAGTAATTTTCCATTATTATCTATTAATTGATTTTCAAATATAACTGCCAAAAACTGGCGATGAGATATATCACGCGATATATCTGGGATTTGATTCGAATTCGAATTGTTCTATACATTTAATTGTTTACGGTAAGTTCTTGTTGTAGTGTTATATTCCCCAGTCAATAGTGTTATATTATGTACAGGCATCTTTAATCTCCTTTTCATATTGTTTTATCCCCATCAATAGTGTTTTATTCTATATAGTGTCTTACAGTAAACAGATAGTGTTATATCTTTCTATAGTGTTTTATCATGTAATATACTGTTCCTTTCATAGTGTTTTATCCCATCAATAGTGTTTTATTCTGTATAGTGTCTTACAGTAAACAGATAGTGTTATATCTTCCTATAGTGTTTTATCATGTAATATACTATTCCTTTTCATAGTGTTTTATCCCCCATTAACAGTGTTTTATTTATGTATAGTGTCTTACAGTAAACAGATAGTGTTATATCTTCCTATAGTGTTTTATCATGTAATATACTATTCTTATAGTGTTATAAAAGTTGTTGTAAAGGAAATCGAAGAATTTATTCAGTACGAGAAATTCGTTGATTTTTTAGGAGATTGATGGGGGATTTGAAACAGTTACCATAAATTCGCTGATTTATAGGAGATTGATGGGGGTTTTGAAACGGTTACCATATTTGAAACGTTGGAAAAGTCACTATTGCCCTTCAATTTTACATAAGGTCCTTCTAATTAAAACACAATTTACATTTTTATACCCTATTGATCTCAACCATTAGATCAAATATCCAATGGTTTAAAACACTTCTTACCCTTCTCACATTTTAGACACTTTTTACCATATCCCTACCCTATATATATATATATATATATATATATGGTCCGGATTTAGAGAGAACGGTAAAAAGTGAGAACGGTGAGAACGATTTTGGTGGTGACATGTGGCATTGATGCTAAATTACACTAAGGGGTAATATTGTCAAAAAAAACCCACTCACATGAACTGGGTGTCCAAATAAAACGCCATAAAAACACCAAATTCAGAAAAAAAAAAAAAAAAAAAAAAAAAAACACCATGAAAATACCCAGTTAAAAACGCCATAAAACACCTAGTTCAGAAAAATGCCATGAAAAAAACTCAGTTGAAAACGCCATAAAACACTCAGTTCAGAAAAACGCCATGAAAATACTTGATTAAAACGCCATAAAAACACCTAGTTCAGAAAAATGCCATGAAAATACATAGTCTAAAACGCCATAAGACACCCAGTTCAGAAAAAACTCCATAAAACCCAGTTAATTTTTTTTTTGAAAAGTATATCAATAGTATACTCGTTGGAAAGATAAAAAAACGCTGAGTTTTATGGTGTAATTTTTTTCGAAAAATAATCACGTATAAAAAAGTTATTGTCGTTTAAATATGATGGGGGGAAAATGGCATGTGATTAGGATGTGCACCTTTGTTTGGATATTCCTATTTTACCCCTCCTGGTAGTTCCAAGGCCCATATTATTTACAAAAATGCCACCGTATCAATCTCAGCCACAAACCACTAAGATCTTGTGGCTGAGAATCGTTTTCACCGTTCTCACACTTTGAGGCGTTCTCTTCTGATCCTGTTCCTATATATATATAGGGGTAAGATCAAATAAAAAGTTTATTTGCCTAAGTTGGATGAGAAGGAATCTTAACCATTCATTTTTCAAATCAATGGTTAAGATGAAAATGTAGGAGAAAGGAGTGCAAGGGTATCTTGGGAAAATCCTATTTATGGACTTTCTCTCTCCAAATGCAAGGCACATGCATATTTCACCATCATTTTTTAAACATTCATAACTTTTTTATACGACATTATTTTTTCATAAAAATTTCACCGTAAACACAAGCGTCTTTTTATCTTTAATTTGAGTACCATATTGCTATATAAAATATGAAGACTAAAAAAACCCACTAAAATGTGTTGTATTTCTATGTTGTATAACATTTTTTTGTGCTGAATTTTTGTACTGTATTTTTGTGCTAAATTTTTTGTGCTGAATTTTTGTCTTAAATTTATTTTTTCTCAATTTTTTGTGCTGGATTTTTTTGTACTACATTTTTTTGCTAAATTTTTTCATGCTATATTTTTTTGTACTAGATTTTTTGTGCTAGATTTTTTTTTGTTGTATTTTTAAAAAACAAAAGGGATGCCACATGTCATTTTCACTCCTATTTATAAGGACCAAAATGCCTCCATTCCTACTTATTAGGAGTGTCACATGTCATAATCACAATCCTTCGTAGGCTACTTAGGCAAAATCCACTTTTTAGTGGATCCTTCCCATATATATATATATATATATATATAGGGGAAGGTTAAAATGAGAACCACCTCGAGTTGTAAGAACCAGTGAGAACCACCCCCGCGGGGGGCCGTTGACCACGAAATTTTTTTTACACCTAGATCCGTATATTTTAACACGGGGGGTAAATTTTGGGTTCAAACGGCGCGCCCGAGGGGGTAGTTTTTTACGCCCAAAGTTTGGGTTTTTTTAATTTTTTAATTTTTTTTTTTTTTTTACCAAACTTTGGGCGTAAAAAAATACCCCCTCGGGCGCGCCGTTTGAACCCAAAATTTACCCCCCGTGTTAAAATATACGGATCTAGGTGTAAAAAAAATTTCGTGGTCAACGGCGCCCCGCGGGGGTGGTTCTCACTGGTTCTTACAACTCGAGGTGGTTCTCATTTTAACCTTTCCCTATATATATATATATATATATATATACCAATACACATGATGTCTTTGTTTCATTAAAAATAGACTAAAGTTGGTGTTAAATCGGACTAGTGTTACGTAAATGTGTAACTTTACAAAATTAAAACCCAAATTTCTTATTTCTGATAATTAAAATAGAGGAGCCATTTATGTTTCAACTCTTAAAAGTAATTAAGAACTATCTTTTTAAGGGAAATACTAAAAACTGAATGGAACGAGAAGACAACTGAATTTTGATTGGCAATCAAAGACAACTGAATGAACAAACAAGATGATTGAACAAGCTTGAATTTTGATTTCTAATAATAATTGCCGATTCTTGATTGCAATATATACAATGTATCAATACATGTATATAGAAACCTATGAAACGGTGCTTGCGATCCATACGTGATTGGCAAACAACCTTCAAATCTAATATACATATTACATACTGAACTATAACATCTGGCATCTCATCGAATATACATATTACATACTGACCTATAACACCTGGCATCTCATATCACCAATATTTTCTGCTTTGCCGATGAAGAGCTAATGGATTTGTTTTTGGTTGCCAAAGTGGACACTTACCATAAGGTCATCCATCCTAATACTGATCCCACCTAACCACGCTTCACTGTGGAGTTCTCTCATCTAGTAGCATTAAGCCCAAATGTTGGTGATTTAGGAGGCCTGACATTCCTTATGAACCTAACGTATCTCGTAGTCATGGCCTGTGGGATTTCCTAGGGTGTTACAATCACCCTCCCTTTTGGACACAACATTCTCAATGAGGTCTGCCCCACTATCCTAAGCAGGGATGCGTGATTTTCCTAAGGTGTCCTCATGAAACCCCCCTCCTCCTGAGGACTCAACAGTCACCGGTAAGGATCCCCATCATCTCGAACAACACAGATTTTGGTACCATTTGTAACACCCAATCTCTCGTACCACCAATTAATATTGTCTGCTTTGCACATAAAGAGCTCACTGATTTGTTTTTGGTTTTCCAAGTGGAGACTTCCAGGAGGTCACTCACCCTGATACTACTTCCACCGAGCACATTTAACTGTAAGTTTTTCTCTTATCCACTAGCATTAAGACCAAAACGCGTTGGTGATTTAAGAGGCAGGGCATTCCTTATGAACCCAACATCTCTCCTGGCCATGACTGATGTGGGATTTGCCTAATGTGTTACATAACCCTTTGACTTTCTATATATACATTTAGACACATTAACCTAGTTAAAACAGTGACACACTTACCCGTATTACTATAATAAATAAAAAGCTTAGTTTACTTTCAACACTCCCCCTTAAACTAAACTTAGCTTAAGGTCTTCAACTTTTCCTCAAGATCCAGTAGGCCATCATAGTAGTATTGGTTCATCATCCTTGTGTGAGATCAGGTTAGACTCCTCATCTTTCATATTGTTTGGAAATTGATTCATGTAATGTCCAAGTTATTGACACTTATGACACCTTATGTTAGGGATGAGCTTGGTACCATACCTGTACCGAAAGTACCTATCACAAAAATTGTTAAAAGTGGCAGCGGGTGCCGGTACTGAAAGTGCTCAGTACCATACTGAATCGAAAGTACCTATCACTATGACGAAGGTAAATAGTGGGTAAAACACCCTACCATACTGAATCGAAAGTACTTGATAGAATTGCGAGTCCTTGCCCTCTTCTCATTGAACATCACAATATATAAGAATACAAGAGTATCTCCTATTTTTAGGGAAAGATATAGATCCATTTATAAGATATCTACAATTCCTATTTTATATTATCTATTCCTGCAGTCGAAGCGAGAGAAGGCCGAATGCTTAGACTGGAACGGAAATCATCAAATAAAACCTTAGGTAATCCTTTTGTGAATATATCTGCAACTTGAGATCGGGCTGGAACATGAAGGACTCGAATTGCACCGCATCGGACAAGTTCACGCACAAAATTGATATCCAACTCTATGTGTTTTGTATGTTGATGTTGGACAAGATTACCCGATAAGTAGATAGCACTAATATTGTCACAATAGACCAAACTTGCATTAGTAACAGGCTTATGAAGCTCCAGTAATAGATTTCTAAGCCAGCACTGTTCAGCCACCACATTGGCCACACCGCGATATTCAGCTTCCGCACTCGATCTAGAGATAACCGCTTGTCGTTTCGAGGACCAGGATAGGAGGTTCGGACCCATGTAGACACAATAACACGAGGTAGATCGCCGTGTGTCAGGGCAGCCAGCCTAGTCAGCGTCAGTGTAAGCCCGTAATGAAGAATCAGAGGAGGACCCAAGTGTTAGACCGTATGACGAAGTACCCTGCAAGTATCTGATGATGCGTTTTAACGCATTCCAATGATCAATACGCGGCGCGTGCATGTGTATACAGATTTGTTGAACCGCATAGCAAATGTCAGGTCTAGGAAATGTAAAATATTGTAGGGTTCCAGCCAGACTACGATAAAGAGTCGGGTAATGAGAAGCGTGGCTTGATGTGGCACTTAGCTTCGGTTTTGATTCAACAGGGGTCGCTATGGGTTTACATGTGGACATGCTGGCTCACCTAATAATATCCTTAATATAAACCTGTTGTGATAGAAACAATTTGCCAATGTGTCTCGTAACTTGGACCCCCAAAAATGGCTAAGAGGTCCAAGATCTTTCATAGCAAACTCTGCAGCAAGACGGGACATGAGATGCACTCGGAGTTAATTAGTAGATGTGATTAGGATGATATCATCATCGTAGATAAGCAGGTATGCAGTGACCTAATTGTGGTGATATGTGAACAGAGAATTATCACACTTACTTTGCTGAAAACCCAAAGTACAAAATCAGTGAAACGTTGATACCACGCCTGAGGTCAGGGGCGGACCTACCTTATGATAAGGGGTAGCCTCCGCTACCCCTTGACGCTCCGGTGGTAGTGTAAATTTTGGAAAAAATATTGACGTTTTTTTTTATTTCGTTACCGCTTTTTTTTAAACGTTACCCCTATAAGGATTTTCTATATCCGCCACTGCCTGAGGTGCCTGTTTGAAACCATAAACGGATTTATTTAGCAAACACACATGATCTGGATACTAGCAATGTCGGAATCCCATTGGTTGGTACATATAAAATGTCTTATTCGGGTTACCATGGAGGAAGGCATTAGTAACGTCCAACTGATGAATCGGCCAATTTTGAGACAACGCAAGTGACAATACAGTGCGAATAATAGTGGGTTTAACCCTAGGACTGAATGTGACAACCCGAAATTTCAAGGTCTTTCTCTACGCGTCACTTCTTTTAATTGTGAATGATTATAATACTATTATGTTTGGTTGTTATATGAAAGTTAGAAACTATTTGATGTTTGATGTTGGGTCATAACTTGTCCATACCACACTCTGCTCGACGAAGAGTTCATGACGACGAAGTCCGTCGTTACCTGCATCTTCTGACGAAGAATGATCCTTCGTCACATTCAACCTTCAACGAAGGTTAATTGTTCGTCACCCTCACATGTGACGAAGAGTGATTCTTCGCCGGCCCAGATCCTTCGAAGCCCATGTGTTGGTGCACTTGTGTCTGTACTTTGTCTGTATTTTGTCTTGTTACTGAACGATGTCTTTGTTAGTCTGTAAGTTTGACCAAGTCAACCATCCTCCGGTTTGACTTGGCCAAACAGTCAACATTATGTTTGTAACTTGTGTGGTTCGAAGGATGTGTCATCGAAGGATCACTTATATCCTTCGATGATGAGCTCGATAGATAGCTTTCGATAGATGGACCACGAAAGATCCCATCTTTCGTGGTACATGTTGATCTTTCGAGCTGTTCCTGGTCGAAAGATGATCTTTCGACCGGTCTGCATGATCCTTCGACCAGACATGCTGTTTTGGGTATAAATACCCGTGTGTTGTGTTCAGTTCGATAGTCAGACACTTAGACAGATCAGGAACACACACACACACTAGAGAGAGTTTGCAAGACTGATTTGTAAACATTGAGCTGTAACTGGACCTTTTATACGTTTAATACAAGTGGTGTTAATCGTTGAAATTTGCGTGTCGTGTTATTGCGTGTTCTATCTCGGTTTGCTATTTCGGTTGGATTCCGCACAACCGGAGTGGTTAGTATACAAGGATTAGGCGACTAGATCCTCCCCTAGCCGGACCTACAAGTGGTATCAGAGCCTTGGCTCTTATCCTTGTTAAAACCGAGGTGTTCTTGGTGTTTTTCGGGATTTTATAGTTCATATTTTCTGGAAATATTGCTGTTTTTGCTGTTTGTTCTTATAAAAACCTTGTCACTTTTCATTGTCACATGTTAAAAATGGGTTTTTAGTGAAGTTGCTAGCAAAAACGGGTTTTGGATAGTTGTCGGTTTGCTGGAAATTCTTGTATTTCTGGGTTTGTTCTTCATAATATTACACATTTGATCTTAAAAAATCTGAATCACAAAGTGTTTGTGTGTTGGAAGTTGTATTTTGTTTAAAATATTGATCATTACCCGGTTGGTGAACAACCTGCATGTTCAGACCTGAAAGATATGGTCTGAACATACTTTCTGCCGAAAGTTCTCACCAACCCGTCAACTTTTTCACCAACTTGTCACCGATTGTCAACTGTGTCAGAACCATTCGAAAGATATCCTTCGAACTCGAAAGACCATCTTTCGATCAGTGGAGGTTCGATAGATCATCATCCTTCGAACCAAGGAATCATTTCGAAACATTCATCTTTCGGACTACTGTTCATTTTCGAAAGACAAGGATCCTTCGATTGGGGAGTCTTTCGAAGTCATCTTTCGTTTTCATCTTTCGGTCTACAGTACTTTTTCGAAGGATAAGGATCCTTCGGTTGGAGAATCTTTCGAAAAACATTGTTCGAAATTCAACAGAGATCTTTCGAACCCTGTTGATCCTTCGAACAGGTGTGGATCTTTCGATCATCAGTCTGTTTGTGCTTAACAGTTTGTGTTTTTCAAGTATCTTTCGACAGGTATCCTTCGGCTGATTAAAAATGAATCCAAGGTGGAATACTTTGGTAAATACAGATATGTATTTTGGTACTCCGTCATCTTCCACACCGGTATCGTCACAAGCTAATGCAATTTCTACCGGTCAATGGGCATTTGTATCAAATCAAGTTCCAACTGTTCAAAGCATTCTTTTAAGCGAAAGCGAAACTGGAAGTTTGAATAGACCTCCAAAGTTGATGCATTTATATGAATATCCAGGATGGATTGATAGATTTCATACATACGTTCTTGGCCAAAATACAGAATTGTGGTTGCGGTTTATAACTGATTTTGATCAAACAATAGAGGTTGCCGCATCATCTGCTGTTACGTTTGCAGATCTTACAGAAGATCAGAAAAAGGTGTATGATTTGGAAAAGAAGGCGTATGCCATTCTTACTCAGGCATTGAGCAAAGATATTTATCATCAATTCGTCAGTTATAAGACAACGAAGAGGTTGTGGGACGCGTTGAAGACGAGGGGCGTGGGAAATGAAGCGACACGTCAACTGAGGAAAGAACTGCTAAAGAAAGAGTTTGATGGTTTTACGTGTATGGAGAATGAGTCGTTGGGTGATTTGACAAGTCGATTTAATCACTTGTTGACTGAATTGACAAATTTTGGGGTTGTTACAACTCCTGTAGAGATTGTGAAGAGGTTTGCAGATGCATTGCCACCTCAGTGGAATACGTTCTTGGAAATCATGAAGTACAATGGTACTTTAGCTACAACGAGCTTCAACGACTTTGTTCAAATTCTAGAAAACAAGAATCAGGAAGAAACTCTGAAGGCAAAAAGAATTCCCGTGCCTCAAAATCCTGAAATGTATTTTGGAACCTCTAGCACCTCTACAAAACCTTCTTCGCATGCTCCAATCCAAACAGCTTTTGTGACTAGCACAGATATGTATGGCAATACTATCCAAGTGCCGGTTCCTCCAAAGACAGACATGTATGGAAATCTGCTAGAACCAGTCCCTCAATCAGCACCACAACAGCAACGGCCTTTCAGACCAACTGATATGTTCGGAAATCCTTTACCAACAGTAGATATGTATGGGAATCCGCTTCCTCCTCAACAGCAAGCTTGTTATGGAAGCACATCATCTGCTGGTCAGCAATCAAAGCCAGATACAGTACGGCTCGACACCTCAAGCTTTTCTAAAGTCAGTGTGGAAGTAGCAAAGGAACACATGGAGCTGCTAAACACTGTGGTGAGCGCATACTGTGGATTAGTGGAAGGTCAGATTGGTAATATTAATCTGACACAAGAAGACTATCAGCAGATTGATAAAGAGGAAATGGAGATGATGGACATTAAGTGGGCCTTTGCCAGTGCTGTTAGGCGAGCAAAGGATTTCATGGAAAGAACAGGCTGAACCAGCTTGGAAAGCAAGAAAGACACCAAGTATGGGTTTGATAAACAGGCTGTTAAATGCTTCAATTGTGGTGAACGTGGTCATTTCAAGCGTGAATGTACAAGGCCATCTCAGCATGGGAACCAGAATCCTTTCCGAGGTCAAGGCAACAGGGCAAATCAGAACCAAGGAAGGAACAACGAACGAACACTGGTGCCTGTCAATAACCAGAGTCAAGCAGGACCATCTAATGCCAACCAGGCACTAGTGGTTCAGGTAGACGAAGGTTGTGATTGGTCAATCCAATTGGGAAACGATGCACCAGATGGAACCGCTTGTTTTGCTGAAGTGGTTAATGATCTTAAACACGCCAGTGGTGGAGAATCTTCCACCAATGGTGATGTATCTTCTGAGGATGAAGACTCTTCCGGTTATAATGGAAGCTCGGATGAAGAATCCTCAACTTCAGGCAATGAACAGGTGGATGACACAACAAGTGCGTCAGTCGATGCTACTGATTTTGACGAGCTTGTGGAGGAAGCTGCAGCAGGAATTCAAAGAAGATCTATTTTGGTGGATCAAGCTGCTTATTCTTCGTCTTCTCTCCATTCAGCCTTTATGGCGAATGTCGACAGTTCATCAAGTCAGGTATGTGTCGACGAACCCACCTCTGTTAGCTGTAATAACTGTGATAGTTTGCATATTAGATGTGCTGAGTTGGAAGCAAACATGTCTGAGTTGCAAGGCAAACACGATGCTTTACAAGCTAGTTTGTTTGAATTGCAAGACAAACATGTTTCTGTGAATGATAGGTGGTGTGAATTGCAAAGCAAACACAAGGCTTTGCAAGAGAAATATGATGTGACATTTATTCATAATCAGAAATTGACAGTTGATATTTCAAAGTGCACTGAAGCCAATATGTTTTATGAAAACCATGAAAAGGATTATAAATCAATGATTGAAACATTGAAGAAAGATAAAACAGAGTTAACTAAAATGGTTTCCAGAAAACAAACGGACATTAATTTGTATATCACTCGTCTTGAGGTAATGCAAAAAGAAATGGCTTGTGTTAAAACAGAAAGTGAGGCGATCCGACTCAAGTTAGACAGTTATTTGAGTTCTAGCTATGTGTTGGATCACATCATTGATGTTCAAAAAGAGAAAAAGGATGTCACATGCATAGGTTACAAGAAATGTCCACCACCCGTGAGAAACAATTTTGATGCTTTGCCTGATGAGGAGTATAGGACTCACTTTGAGCCATCTGTTCCTTTGGACGTTGAGGAATTTGCAGCAGGGCTCGGATACAAGAAAGAAGTATCGTCAGATTCAGATGTGTCAGCAGATACGTTTGTAACTGCTGAACAGAATCAGGATCCTCCAGTGGTGGTTGAGGATGTTGATTCTTCTGATGATGAGTCTGATGATACTGATTCGGAAAAGTCTGATGCAGTAATCAAAGAAGAGGACATACCTCTTGAGAATCATATCCTATGTGATCCTCCCACAAAACCTGCTAAGACTGTTCCAACCGAGCCCACATCAGCAAAAGAGTCGGAGAGTGTGGATTTGCTGTACACTCTGGTTGGTGATGATAAAATTTACTCAGACAAAGATTTTCCTATTAAGAATGTTAATCAATCTTTAATAAGTAAAGTCTTTGAAAATTCGACAAGTAAGTTTTTGGGAAAGATAGGACCACATGTTGCAGTCACACAGTGTCCTCCTATCCCAAAGGCTGAAGTCAGAAAACAATTTGGGAATAAGAAATTACCAACAGTGCAAACCCAGCAAAATCATACCAAACCCAAATGTAAGGCACCGACTCAAAGTCAAAAGAAGCCGAATCAGAAGAAGAAGAAGAAGAATGTAAACTTTGTGAAATCGAAGGGAACGGACAAAATTGCAAAGTTTGAAAATCAATCTAATTTAGATTTTGTCCAAAAAGCAACTGTGATGAAAAGGAATGAACAAAGTTGTTCAAAACCTAGTACCTCGGGATCACAAAGTTCATCATCGGCAAGACGACCACATGATACTTCGGGGTTTGTTGAACGAAGATCATGTTTTGAATGTGGTACAATTGGGCACATTGTCAGAAAATGCCCGTATCTTCATAAGCTGAAAGGAAAAGAAGATGATCCCCGTGGCCCAACTGACCGCAAGCGATCTGTTTCTGTAAAACAAGATCCCCGACTCATAAGAGAAAGGGAAAAGAAACAGAAACGCCAACAGGTCAAGAAAATTGAAAAGGCAATTAAAACCGATGTGGTTCACAAACCATCTGTTACAGTTAAACCAGATAATTCAAAGTTTTCAAAAACTTCAAACAATCAAACTGGTAAAACTCAACAGACCTGGAAACCAAAAACGGTTACTGAATCAGGGGGACCATCACAATTTCCGAATCATCAAAAGGTGGAAGTTATTGTTGTTGATAAGAATGGAAGACCCAAGACCACAATGGCTTGGGTCCCCATCTCCAACTAATCATTTGAGTTCATGTGCAGGGTGTTCCAGGAGGAACTATCAGTAGTCATTGGATTGTTGATAGTGGGGCATCCAGGCACATGACAGGCGACATGAAGCTTCTCTACGACGTCAAATCTATTAGAGGAGGTTATGTTGCTTTTGCTGGAGATAAGGGCGGATATATAACGGGTGAAGGAATGATTTCCAACGGGGTTGTTAGCTTTGACAAGATCAACTTTGTGCAACAACTTGATCACAATCTTCTTAGTGTTTCTCAAATTTGTGACAAGCAGTTCTCAGTACACTTTGATGCTAATGGTTGTTATGTGCTGAAACCCGGCTTCAAAATTCCAAAAGAATGGATTCTCTTGTCGGCTCCAAGGATAAATGATCTATATGTCCTTGATATGAGCCAAGCTATCACAACGTCTGCACAAGCAACATGTTTCGTTTCCAAAGCCACAGAAAAAGACACAATCTCTTGGCACAGACGAATGGGTCACATTCACTTACGCAAAATGAATCATTTGGTATCAAATGAATTGGTGAATGGTGTTCCTCTTAAAAACTTCCATCTTCAAGACGTCTGTGTTTCGTGCCAAAAAGGAAAACAAACGAAAAAGCGACACCCTACAAAGAAAGTCAACACGGTGGCTGTTCCTCTTGAACGTTTGCACATGGATTTGTTCGGTCCTGTCAAGCACAAAAGCATTAGGAATGATCAATACTGCCTCGTGATTACTGATGATTATTCAAGATTTTCTTGGGTGGCGTTCATGGCACACAAGAGTGAAACCTTCAGTATTATCAAAAACTTGATCATTCAGATTGAGAATCTTTACAACTTGAAGGTTAGGCGGATACGTAGCGACAATGGTACTGAATTCAAAAATCATGCCATGGCGGAGTTTTGCACTTCAAAAGGTATTCTTCACGAATTTTGTGCAGCCTACACTCCTCAACAGAATGGCGTCGCTGAACGTAAAAACCGCACATTGATCGAGACTGCTAGGACTATGTTAGTAGAGTCGCAGCTACCCATTCCATTCTGGACTGAAGCTGTGTCCTCTGCATGCTATACGTTGAACCGAGTCCTTACAGTCAAAAGGCACAACAAGACCTGCTTTGAGCTTATCAACAAACGGAAACCAGACTTGTCTTATCTCGAACCGTTTGGAGCTCCATGCACAATTATCGATCCTCATGGAAAGTTTGGGACAAGATCTATCGAGGGATACTTTCTTGGGTATTCCACCCCAAACTTAAGAGTCTGGAATCTAGAGACTAAAAGGGTTGAGGAATGGTCTGAAGTCAGAGTACAAAGGCACACTTTACCAGTCAGAAATCCTGGTCAGCCTTGGATGTTTGAGTACGATGACTTTTTCAATTTGATCAATGTCGAAGCCGTTGAAGAAAGTGCTGCGGCAAGGATGTTTTTCGAGAGTGACAATGCAACAGATTCACCGTTGGTTCGTCCCATTATAGTCAATCAAGAACCATCTTCAGTGAACAATAATGCTCTCGACAATGAGGATTTTCAAGATGCTACCGAATTGAACGAATCTTCAGAGGATGATGAATTTCTGGATGCAGATCAAGAAGCTCCAACAGCAGTTCATGGTATTTCAGAGGGTACACCTCCAGTGGATGTCCCTAGAACAGCTAAAACTTCTGCATCATCCTCTTCGTCTATTCCGGGCCTTGAATTGATTGTTGATCTGAATCTCAACAATCTGGGTACAAATATTCCAGTTCAAGAAAATCCAGAAACAAGGATTCATAATACCCATCCTCAACAAAACATCATCGGGAATGTTCAAAGTGGCATTCAAACAAGAAACATGTTGCGAAACAACAACAATGCAGGCTTGTATGCAACTATCCGAGAATCTGGTCAACAGAATGATTGGTCTTTCGCATGTTACGTCTCACAGGAAGAACCAAGAACTTGGAAAGATGCATTGAAAGATAGCTCATGGGTTGAAGCGATGCAGGAAGAACTGCAGCAATTCCAGAAGCTAGGTGTCTGGAAACTCGTAGAGAAACCTGCTGGTTACAAGAAGATTGGTACCCGTTGGGTGTTTAAATGCAAAAAGGATGACCGTGGGATCGTTATCCGGAACAAAGCAAGGCTAGTCGTTCAAGGTTTTCGTCAGATTGAAGGAATCGACTACAACGAAGTGTATGCACCTGTTGCACGTCTAGAAGCCATTCGGATCTTTCTGGCCTATGCCTCATTCAAAGGTTTCAAGGTATACCAGATGGACGTGAAGAGTGCTTTCTTACATGGTGTGGTGGAAGAAGAGGTGTACGTCGAACAACCTCCTGGTTTTGAAGATCCTATCCATCCCGATCGGGTTTGGTTGCTCAACAAAGCTCTTTATGGTCTTCATCAAGCACCGCGAGCTTGGTACGCAACCTTATCTAATTATCTGCTGGAGAATGGATTTCGCAGAGGCCTTATCGACTGTACTCTTTTCATCAAAGAACAAGATGGAGATCTTCTACTGGTACAGGTATACGTTGATGATATTATATTTGGTTCTACTAATGATGTTTTGTGTAGGGACTTCGAGCGTGTGATGCAGGATAAATTCGAGATGAGTGCTATGGGGGAAATGACCTTCTTTTTGGGCCTACAAGTACAACAAACAGAGTCTGGGATATTCATCCATCAGACTAAATATGTTGGTGACATCTTGAGCCGGTTCCAGATGTCTGATGCAACGCCCATTGGTACCCCATTGCCACAAAATCACGGAATTACTCCAGACCTGAAGGGACAAGATACTAGCCCCTCATACTACCGCGCGATGATTGGATCCCTTATGTACCTCACAGCATCAAGACCAGATATAATGTACCCAACGTGCCTGCTTGCCAGATATCAAGTGAACCCGAAGGCCTCACATCTTGCAGCTGTAAAAAGGATTTTTCGTTATTTGAAGGGTTACCCTGACACCGGTCTATGGTACCCTAGGGATAATAACTTTGACTTGATCGCATTCAGTGATTCTGATTTTGGCGGATGCAAAATCGACGGCAAATCCACAACGGCTGGATGTCAGTTTTTGGGAAATCGCCTAGTCACATGGCAGTGCAAGAAGCAGACGTGCGTCGCTACATCAACATGCGAAGCTGAATACATTGCTGCCTCAAGTTGTTGCTCCCAAGTCCTGTGGATACAACAACAAATGCGTGATTACGGTTTTGAATTCCTAACTACTCCTATTTACGTTGATAATTCTGCTGCATTACAGATCACTAAAAATCCTGTGCAGCATTCAAAGACTAAGCACATCGACATTAAGTATCACTTCATACGTGATTGCTTTGAGAAAAGGCTAATCGATGTTGCTTACGTCCACACCGATGACCAACGTGCCGACCTTTTTACCAAAGCTTTTGACAAATCAAGATTTGACTATCTTTTATTGGTAAACGGCATTAAGGTCAAGCAAGAGTAAAACCAACATCGGAAAATCATTTTTGTAAATACCTTTGTGTTTTTAAAGTTGTCTTAGTTTGTTGATTTTAGGGGGAGTAAATCCAAAATTTGAAAATCCAAAAACATTGAAAAATTTCAAAAACACAAAAACAATAGAAAAGCAAAAATGAGTTTCCTGGCGAGCAAAAGAGAAAATGATAGTACATCAGTGGTCTATCCAAACCTCTTTAAACCTTAAATGAAAAACGATAAGCAGCTCTATATAAGATGTATCGGTAGGCTCACAATCATTTTAAAGTGTGCAGGGTGATATAAATCTTAAATCGACTGAAGACTGGGTGGGAACCATTCATTGGCATATGGTCTTAGTACCGAAATTTCGTTTGAGAGATTGCCGAGGTTCTGAGATATTCGGTCTTTATGCTGCTTATCATCTGGGTATCATGGTTGTATCTTTTACCGAAAAATAACGGGGACGCAAGTCTAGATCTTCCATGATACTATACATACGTGTACATATTGCATTCGACCTCAATAAGTGATAAACAATCACATGTCCCAATCAAAATAAGTGATAAAATATCACAAATTCTTTCCGGGTGTCAAGTTCGTCTCTCTGCTGTACGAAAGTACTGACCTGTTCACGGACTTGCTCCTGTGCCCTCTTGCATCGAAAATCAAGTTCCTCATCAATAAGTGATTATATCACATAGGGCTTGTTTTCAACCAAAATAAGTAAGAATCTCACATCATATACGGTCAAACAGATGATAATCGGTATACTCACCGGTAAGATGAACCCTCGTGCATACCTTGATACGGGAATGTGTCGTGATGTGGATGAACACCGGTCGGTAAGTATAAATCATACCTTAACGTATCCCCTCGCCATGATCACATCTGATAAGTTGAGCTTACGTGGACAACAATACCGATAATTGTTATAGGATGCTTATCTTAATGTTAATTAACTGAACAACAAGAGCGTTTTGGCATGACCGTACACTGATATGATTCTCTTACCCTCGAAACTCGCAAAAAGAATGTCTGTATATATTTATTTACTGCTTTCAGTCTTTACATTTGAAATATTCAAAAATACCAAAAAGATTTTAAGTGTGTTTTAATATAAACTTTATAAAAGCCAAAAAGATTTTATTTTTATCTTATTTTCGATCGTACGATGTTGGAACTCGAGTCTTCGTTACCTGAAACCTGAACGAAAACCGAAACGACTAAATCTTCATAAACGGTCGAAATTTGCAAGTGTTGAAAGTTAAAATTGAAATTGATAAAATTTGCTAAACTTTCAAACTGTCGGACGGTGTTTGTTTGAACAATGGTCACATGTGTGTCGTTTGCTTATGATATTCCAAGCGGTTGTTCTCATTACGCGTTTAGATTTCTTGCATGTGCAGATTCTAAAGGCTAGGAGAACATGGTCGATGACAAGCTTCGGAATGAAGACACGACGTGAAGGCACTCAAATGATGAAGATGATCGAGTTGCCGCTGACCATCATCAACACCACAAGGATCTCACTTCATAAAGATAAAGACTTTCACGAGCATAACTCAAGGGGGAGCTTATGTTAAGGGGGAGTTTGTCAACACACTTCCTACATAAAACGGGGAGTTGGTTGGTACACTTTCTGCTTTCAAGACGTGAAGACTTTAAAGATCCTCCGACATTGAAGACACGAGAGACTTACAAGAATGAAGATCAAGACAAAACTATCTCGAAGATCGAGACAAAGCTACAGCCAAGGGGGAGTTTGTTGGTGCACTTGTGTCTGTACTTTGTCTGTATTTTGTCTTGTTACTGAACGATGTCTTTGTTAGTCTGTAAGTTTGACCAAGTCAACCATCCTCCGGTTTGACTTGGCCAAACAGTCAACATTATGTTTGTAACTTGTGTGGTTCGAAGGATGTGTCATCGAAGGATCACTTATATCCTTCGATGATGAGCTCGATAGATAGCTTTCGATAGATGGACCACGAAAGATCCCATCTTTCGTGGTACATGTTGATCTTTCGAGCTGTTCCTGGTCGAAAGATGATCTTTCGACCGGTCTGCATGATCCTTCGACCAGACATGCTGTTTTGGGTATAAATACCCGTGTGTTGTGTTCAGTTCGATAGTCAGACACTTAGACAGATCAGGAACACACACACACACTAGAGAGAGTTTGCAAGACTGATTTGTAAACATTGAGCTGTAACTGGACCTTTCATACGTTTAATACAAGTGGTGTTAATCGTTGAAATTTGCGTGTCGTGTTATTGCGTGTTCTATCTCGGTTTGCTATTTCGGTTGGATTCCGCACAACCGGAGTGGTTAGTATACAAGGATTAGGCGACTAGATCCTCCCCTAGCCGGACCTACACCATGAAGGGCCCGACTCACTTATTCTAGTATATTCATACGTAGGGTTTTGTTATTTCACAAAACTCACTCTATTGCAACCCTAGCATTATTTTTCCCTGCTCTCTGTCGACGGCAACAATTCTTTTGAGATCAAGGTCGTTGATCGATCCTTCCAACAACCTCGTGCACACATCATCTTACGGTTATCATAATTGGAATAAACTTTCTCGTGATTCTTGTTCATGTGTGCGTTTGTTTGGTTATTTGTTACGAATGAGTACAAAGTAAGATCTAATGTCTATTTAGTGGGTTGAATTAATGGTAGTTAAGAACAGTTCCTGAATTACATGAATCTCATGAAATTGAAACTAGGGTTTGCGTGACAAAGGGGTTTCGGTGTTGGGAAATGGGAAGTACGGACGGGTATAGTGTTTGATTAAACTGTTAGGTTTAGAATGGATCTGAATGCTTGATGATTGCTCATAACTAGGGTGTTTAATCGTGGAATGCTCGATGTTTGATGAAACTGTCAAAATTGTTAACTGCTTGTTAGAAATCAAAGGAGTTGTAACTGTTTATGAGGGACGACGAAGAATATGGCCCGACGAAGGATGGATCCTTCGTCGACTGACTCATGACGAACCCCTTGATTCTTCGCCGTGCCCATCCACAACGAAGAATTGATTCTTCGTCGTCTGGTGTTGGACGAACTCCTTGAATCCTTCGTCACATTTGTCTCAGGCGAAGAATGAATCTTCGCCATATGGATACTTCGCCGAGAAGACATTGGGTGGAACAGTAGACAGTTGTGATGCATATGTTGATGAATACTTGTGTTCACAAATACTAGTTGTTGCATGATAACAATACTTATTAAGAATAAGAAATCTGACTTGTCTTGTATGGTTAGAACATTCATCTGTTATGTGTTGATTTGTGATATTCACATGGGATGTGGACTTGTATGTGAATTGGGTACTTGTATGTGATCTTTGTGATGAATGCAATCTGTGTTAAATACGTGACTTAATTGATTGTGAGACTGATTTGATTGGTAATCACGGTAGGGTTTGGGTTAACCAACTTGGACGGGTAACGTAACATACCGAGCAAACCTAAGGTGAGTTCATTACTCTTGAGCATGCATCCCGGTGGGTGGGACAGTCAATTGGGTATTCCTGAGAGGAATAAGTCTTTTGGGTAAAAACTTGGATGTTAGATAATACACTCATTTCCTATCACCTTAAGTCCCATCTTATACCGAGTAGTTAACTGAGAGGTAACGGGGTATTAGTTGATAGCGCTATTAGGCTTGGCAACCTCACACCGTACCTGAGAGGACGGGCGTGAACTAATGACCTTAATCATGACCAATGCTTAGATAGAGGGCATTGGAGACGGGCAAAATAATCTGGAGCTATCTTGTACGGTACTCGAGTTATTATCAACATCATTATCAATGAACTGAACTAAAGACTTGGTAACTAACGTTTTCATAAAACTATGAACTCACAAGCGTTGTCTGATACACGTGTTGCATGCGGGCAGGTCGTTAGGTACTATGGACAAGGAACTTGCTATCTGGATGGCTGGAGTGGTCATGGGTCGTACTGCTTGGATATACATGACTTGCTCACTGATTTGACATACATTTGGTTTTGAAACGTTTAAACAATGATTTACTATCTGCTTCCGCAGAACTCGTTAAACTTGGATTACAATTGTGATTATTTTTATTATGATGAATGGGAACTTTGTTAAACATCTTAATATTAGTTCAATGAAACTTGTAACGAAACAACCACATACTGCGAAGGAAATTCATATGAGGTTGTCTAGAGACCAACTCCCACGTCTTATTTTTAATAAGAGCATAAAATTCGGTGGCCATGGCATTATGCCACTCCGTATTGGACCAGGCATCCTTTGGGTTTTTAGTGATGGGAACGACAACGGAGGAGTAAAGATTAAGGATTTGTTTCGTCTTAGAAATACCATCCATAGCACGCGTAGGGGGGGTATGGTAGGTGTGGTCGGTGTGAAGTTGGCCGGGGGGGGGTGGATTTGTTGTTTGGCTGGGCGGGTGCGTCTGGAATATGTGCGAATTGGTGGGGAGGCTGGTACAGTAGGGTGAGTGGGGCAGTTCGGTATAGAAGGTTGGGTCATGGATGTTTGGGCTTGAGGAGATTGGGTTTGTTGGGGTGGGGGAGATGTGAAGAAGATGGAGTTTAAGGAGGTGTGAAGGAAATCATATGAATGTATAGGAGGTTTGGTGTGATTTGCAAAAAAGGAAGACAGTTTCATCAAAAAGTACATGTCGACTAATGATGATTTTGTGGGTAGAGAGATCAAGAGATTTGTAACTTTGGTGATTAGGGGGATAACCAAGGAAGACACATGGCATAGAGCGATAGGCAAGTTTATGTATAGTAGTGTGTGGAATAAGTGGGAAACAGAGACACCCAAACACTCGCAAGTGAGTGTAAGATGGGATGCAGTGATAGAGGCATTAGGTAGGTGTTCGACTTTTGAGGATTTTGCTGGGTAGAATGTTTAGAAGATAAGTAGCAACTTCTAGGGTGTGATGCCAATAAGTGTTTGGTAGAGATGAATGTGCTAAGAGTGTTTGAATGATATTGTTAATGGACCTTATTTTGTGTTCAACTTTGCCATTTTGAGACGAGGTGTGGGAGCAAGAGAATCGAAAATGCATCCCGTTTTGTTGACAGAATTGTTGGAATACTGCGTTTGCATATTCCCTACCATTTATCACACCGAAATTGCTTGATTTTTCGTTCAAATTGTGTGTTAATGAATTTTGCAAAGGACGTAAATGTGGAGTGTACTTGTGATTTATTTGACAATGGAAACATCCATAAGAAATTAGTAAAGTCATCGAGAAAGAGTATATAATAACGGTGACCGCCCGTGCTTAAGACATGGGAGGTCCATAGGTCATTGTGAATAATATCAAAAGGCAAAGAATTGGAATTAACAAAATCAACAAAAGTAAGTCTAATATGGTTACCAAACACACAAGATTGACAAAATTTAGGTTTTAAGCTACGACAATCAATAATTTTAAAATTTTTAATAGTGTGTAATAAAGCAGAGCCAGGGTGGCCGAGGCTCTGGTGCCAAGTGTCTTGAGAAATAGCAGTGACAGCGGTAGGAGAGGAGAACTTGAAAACATGTGTAGGATCAAAAGTGTAGAGATCCCCTCAGCTATTGCATCGTAGGATAGGTGTCTGGGTCTTGAGATCCTTCACCAAAAAACCAAATGGGTCAAATTCAATAGAAAGTTGATTATCAGTAGTGAAACGACACCTACAAAGTAAGTTTTAATTAGGGAAGGTACGTAAAGAACTTGGTTTAGTTTAAAAAGAAGTAGGGGGTGAGGTTGCCTTGACCATAAACGGGAATGTTTTTACCATTGCCCAAAATTATGTTTAAAATTAAGCCATTATTAAAATAAGAAGTAAGAGAAGGGTTGGGAGTCATATGACCTGAAACACTTGTACCCATGGTCCAGTTCTAATCTTGAGAGTTAAGCGATATTGCATAGAGAGCCTGGTCAATAGTCGTTGGAGTATAGCTCGCAGCATAAGACTGAGCGGGTTGTGGGCCTAGCAGACTTGGGCCAGAGTTGTGTGCCTAGGAGTCAACGGATATGGGCAAGGAGGAGTAGGGCTGCATGTGGCCCAGTTGGAATTAGGGTATCCAGGTTGTGGGCTGGCCCATTATACAAACTGAGCAAGCCAAGGGGAGTACGTAGGATGCTGAGCAAATTGGGGTGATTGGCTAAGAGCAGATTCGCGACCACGACCAGATGAGCCACGACCCCGGCCTCTACCGTGACTTCGGCCACGTCCCCTACCCCGTTCTGATTCACTACGCTGGTCTTGACGAGTTGACTGTGGTTAAGCCGATGAGTGTTGATCAGGTACAGCCATGAGGGCAGTGCCAGCAGCTTGAGCAGCGTGTCTTGTCTGGTTCGTTTTTCGAGTTTCAGCCATGCACAACCGAGAGCGTGTCTCATAGAAATCGGGAAGAGGTTTCGTTTGTTGTATTAACATCCACGCTTTCATACTGGTCATTTAAACCTGTGAGAAGTTGGAGGACAAGTTGTTCGTCGGTAATAGGAGAGCCAACGTTCTGAAGCTAATAAAAAATAACTTTCATTGCCTGACAATAAGCAGGCATGTTGGAAAATTGGTCTAGCTTAGTGGTAGCGAATTTGTTGTTCAAGTCTATCGTTCTGGTAGCCTTGTTGTCCAGGAAAAGATTAGCCAGCGCGGTCCAGGCATCCAAAGCAGTGGTGTTTGGCTTCATAATCGTGTGTAGAAGGTCTGTTGAAATAAGTACCATAGATGCATTGTAAAACAATAGCATCCAGGTGTTCCCAAGATTTGTTCCCAAGATTCAGAGGGAACTTTTTCTTTATCAGCAAAAGAGGTAGCAGTAACAGGTTTAGGTTAAAGATGATCATAAAACTGGTATTAAGGGTGTGAATTTCTAATACGACCCGAAAACACGACATGAACCTAACACGAAATTCGCTGGTTTGGGTTTAGTCTAAACGGGTTTGGGTCAGTTTCAGGTTGAACCCGCCAACCCGTTTAGCTAAACGTGTCAGCTTCGGGTCAACCCAGTCGGGTTGGCGGGTTGACCTGTTTAACCCATTTCTATAATATTATATTTTTTTACAATATGTTTTATGTTATAAATTAAATTTGGTTTGTATTTTATTCTAAACTTATAACTTAAAAATAGAAATTGACATAAGATTTTATGATTTTAATGTAATTTTATTATCTAATTTGTGTTTTTTTTTTGTAGTAGATGTTAATTTTAATATATTAATTTGCTGAAAAAAATAAAAAAATTCAGGTTGAACGGTCGGGTTCGGGTTAGCCTGCGAATATTCGGGTCAGGTTCGGGTTCATATGTATGAAAAGATTTTCGGGTTCGTCTAGAATTTTCGGGTTCGGGTCGGGTTGAACCCGCCAACCAGCGAACACGACCCGTTTAGCACCCCTAATTGGTATGCCTGGCATTGGATCTTGAAGAGCTCGGACCATGTAGTGTAATGGCCTGACTCAATATCCAAGGGAACCAGGATGACGTTTTAATGTTGTTGACTATAACAGCTGGATGTAGGGAAGACGCCATGGAAGAGGGCTGAGAGAAAATAGGCAGCAAATGTAGTAGGGCAAAAAGGTTTCCAACAGGTCAGTAGAGACGCAGGAAGAGCAGCGTCTGTAGGGAAGACGTTTGGGAAGAAGAGAAGACGGTTGTGAAGAGGTTTTCAGCTCCTTAATAATGAATTCAATATGCATTTCTTGATTCGGTCGGCGCCCCTTTTCTTCCTTTTGATTGCTGCTTTTGATGAATTGATGTGCAAAATCATTCCAACAAGTGTTTGCCTCCTCAATCATTAACTAAATGATGATGGATAAACAAAGTTCTCTGGATAGATTGATGAATACAGATGCTTCCTGAATTGATTACTTTCATTAACTGATGTTGATCTATTTTCCTTCATTTTATTTGTATTAATTGTTCTTGATTCAAGAATGATCGCCGCCTTTGATTTCCTTTACCTATATCGATTAGACAATAACCTCCTCTGATACCACTGTTGGTAATCAAAGACAATTGAATGACAAAGAAGATGACTGAACAAACTCGAAATTTGATTTCTGATAACAATAGTCGATTCTTAACTACAATATGTTCACCATATCTATAAATAAATGTAAACACACTATGGGTATGTTTGGCAAAAGTAGCTGGTGGCTGGTAGCTGGAAACTGATAGCTGGTGGCTGAAAGTTAGTAGCTGGTAGTTGTAGCTGGTAGCTAGTAGCTGTAACTTTTTAGATATATTTGGTATTTGGCAGATTAGCTGGAGCTTTTAATAAAATATATAAAATGACCAAAATGGACATAACTAAAAATTTAGAAAGTTGGTGCATTAAAAAGTTTCTTATTTTTTGAGGTTAAAATAATCATTTTTCCCTAAAAGCTTGTAGCTCCTTCTAAACGCTACTAGTAGTAGCGTTCAACCAAAAGCTTCAAGCTCCTAACCTAAAAGCTTCAAGCTCCTTCAACCAAACAAGACTTTTTATTGAGTAGGAGTTTTTTCTTAAAATCTTAAAGCTAAAAGCTTCTAAAAGCTAGAAGCTTCTAAAAGCTTCTAAAAGCTCCATGCCAAACATACCCTTATATATAAAACGACGCCTCCAATCAACCCGTCGATTGGCAAACATTTTGTCTAATTCCACTTTTGAGTAATTGTGAACCGCTTCACAAGCTTGAATTTTGATTTCTGATAACATATTCTCAATTACAATATGTTCACCATATCTATAAATAAACACTATATATGGATCGACGCCTTCAACGGACCCGTCTATTGGCAAACTACTGTTTAAACCTAATAACCTAGACCCAAAACAACCGTTTAAACCTAATAACCTAGACCCACTGACTTTCTACAATTACATTTAGACACATTAACCTAGTTTAAAATTACGACACACAAATAAATAAATAAGATTAGTTTCAACATCATGTCATCATAATTCGAATTAATATATTATTTTAAAAACCCATACACTAAGTTGCCTACCTTTTAGCTTATCACAAGAATTCAACTTTGTTTCAAGGTAAGAAGCTACTTTAGTAAATACGTAAGTCTGGTCTCTCAGAAGTAAATTATACATATTATTTTATACATATTAAAATAAACTTGTGAACTATTTTAAGTATACATATTAAATTAAAATTAATTAAATTAAATTAAAATTATAAATTAAAATTAGTTAAATTAAATTAAAATTAAATTAAATTAAATTAAATTAAATTAAAATTAAATTAAAATACATATTAAAATGAACTTTTGATGAACAGTAGAAAACTATTTTAAGTATATATATTATACATATTAAAATGAACTTGTGATGAACAGTAGAAAACTATTTTAAATATTTATTTTATGGTTTTTGGTTTTGATAGTATCTTATTTATACAACTCTGTCTACGACAACGATGAATAGTAGATAACTTTTGTTAAGTATTTATTTTAGCTATTAATAATGTCGGTATCAGTGCTCGTATTCATTTTTATGGTTTTTTGTTTTGATAGTCTTATTTATACAACCATGTCTGCGACAATATATGAATAGCAATATGGGTGTTCGTTTTTATGGTTTTCGATTGATGTAAAACACGTGCTGATTAGTATACAGGTACCTATATCGATATTGATACCATGATGAAACGAACCAATAGCGCCTGAAAAATTCAGTACCAGTGCGGGTTTTTATGGTTTTCGATTGATGTAAAACACGTGTTGATAGTATACCGAGTGTCTGTATCATACCGACAATGTAACAAACCGAATCGACACCGATTGAAAACCCCCTGCGATAGCACGGGAAATCTCCACTAGTTACTAAGGATTTTAGGTTACTTTTACATATAGACCTAAAGATATACTACAATATATAATATGGTCCAGTGGCGGATCTAGAACAAAATTTAGGGGTAACGCTCAATTTTTTTTTGCCATACATTCATATAATTAATCAAAAGCTTAAAATATAATTAATCATTTATCTAATAGATTTCTCTTCTTCTGCATTTGAAAGCTTAAAATCGAGTCATCACATCATCATCTATTACTTTATCCATTGTTTCTCTTTGAACAACGCAAACTTAAGCATATTTTAAATACTCATCACTCATTTAATTACGTAAATCCGTCTTAGATGTTATAATAATTAAATAAATATGTATTGATTTTGTTTCTAATATTATTTAAATAAATTAAGTTTATACACATCGGTTTATACCAAGAAACATCAAAAGCTTATTTTGTTTTAAAATAAATAAAGTAAATAATAAAAATTCAACGTAAATGTAAAGTTAAACAGACAATAAAAACTAGAAGCTAAATAAAAATAATGTATTATCAAAATATCGAACATATCATGTATTATACAACACGAAACATGAATTATTTTAATGATCTGATAAATCATACATTAGTTTGTTAATCAAAATATCGAACATATCTTATATGAAAAAAAATGTTCACCATATTTTATATATGTGTAAAAGAACGGTTAAAATGTTAATAATAAATAAACTAAAAAAACAAAGATCATTTAAAATGTAATTTTGTATGCTAACTTAAATAATAGATTGGTAATACTGAGCTATCAAAAGCCTACTTCAAGAGGATCAAATATCGAACATATCTATATGAAAAAAAAAATGTTCTTCAAATTTTATATAGGGTGGGGATCAAATAGGAAGTTTATTTTAGTTAGGAAGGATAGGAAGCAATAGAATTATGACATGTGGCAAAATTTAAAATTGGAAAATTGGTATTTAATAAACCAACCTTTGCCCAGTTGGTAAATAATAATCCAACCTACAGAATTGGTATATAATAATCCTACCTATCAATATGTTGGTACTCAATAAACCTCCGTTAGTTTTTTTTAACTAAAGTTAGTTTTTAAGTTTTATTTATTACACAAACAGTCCCTGTAGTTATAAGTTACTAGTTTTAAGTTTTATTTATTACACAAACAGTCCCTGTAGTTATAAAAAAATCATAAAAATCATAAAAAATCATAAAAATCATAAAAAATCAAAAAAATCTTAAAAAATCAAAAAAATTCTAAAAATTCTAAAAAAATAAAAAAAATCTTAATAAATCAAAAAAATCTTAAAAAATTCTAAAAATTCTAAAAAAATCAAAAAAATCTTAAAAAATCAAAAAAATTCTAAAAAATCAAAAAAATTCTAAAAAATCAAAAAAAATTCTAAAAAATCAAAAAAATCATAAAAATTCTAAAAAATAAAAAAATCGATTTATAAAATTAACGTGTTTCGCTTTACGGAAATTTTACGAAAAACGGGTAGAGTTTCATCTGTTTTTGGACGACCCCGACAACACAAGTTGTCGATATAATATTCAAAACGCAACAATCAATGAAGCATTAAATATCTATACGATTTATATACGATTTATACAAAACTAAAATGAAACTTAAACTAATAAACTCTTACCGGAACCGAGACGACTACGTGACCCAAACTGACCCGAAACCAAGTAAACCCAAATCAATTGTAACAAACCGGACCTGAATCGAACCCCATCACCACCGCCAATTGCCGCCTACCCACCACCATCTAACCCCATCACCACCGCCAATTGCTGCCGCCACCATTACAAACAGATCTGAGCGATTCAAAGCCACCATCACAAACAGATCTGCCGCCAATTGCCGACTACGTGACCAAACTGACCCCGCCACCACCATCTCTCCCTCTTCTAATCGGCAACCACCAGCATCCAGCCGCCACTTGCCTGACATCACCACCATCTCGCCATCTCTCTCCCATTCAAAGCCACCATCACTAATACCACCAAGCCGCCGCCACCACCATCACCCGCCTAAAAACCTGCAAATCGAACCATGGAATCGATTGAAAAACGATTCAATATGTGAGATCCCTTAGAGCAGTGTTGGGCAGATCTGATTATCTGATTTCAGATCTGATTTTTGAAAGAGATGTTGGGTTAGAAGAGGGTGTTGACAGGCAGCGATGTGGGTGGTGGTGAGGGTTGGGGATGGTCGGCTGGTGGTGAGGGTTGGGGATGGTTACCAATTTTGTGTAAATAATGATCATATGTATTTATATTTATTATTTATATTGAATATCAATAAAAAATAGATTTAAGGAATTAATTATGGATTTTAAAAAATCAATTCAATTTTGTGTAAATAATGATCATATGTATTTATATATTTTTTTTATTTTTTAGAATTTTTTTGATTTTTTTGATTTTTTATAATTTTTTTGATTTTTTAAGATTTTTTTTTATTTTTTTAGAATTTTTATAATTTTTTTGATTTTTTAAGATTTTTTTGATTTTTTTAGAATTTTAATGATTTTTTAGGATTTTTATGATTTTTTTTATAACTACAGGGACTGTTTGTGTAATAAATAAAACTTAAAACTAGTAACTTATAACTACATGGACTGTTTGTGTAATAAATAAAACTTAAAAACTAACTTCAGTTAAAAAAAACTAACGGAGGTTCATTGAGTACCAACATATTGATAGGTAGGATTATTATATACCAATTCTGTAGGTTGGATTATTATTTACCAACTGGGCAAAGGTTGGTTTATTAAATACCAATTTTCCTTTAAAATAAAAAGAAAGCGTATTTTAGTCAATCGTATTATTTCTTCTTCCTTCTTCTCCCCAGTAACTTTAAAACCCACCATTTTCAAAACCCACCATCTTCAACCTTTTCTTCACTTACTATCTCAATAATCACTACATTATAGTGCGATTTTCGTCACCAATCAATGATTCAAACACCCGATCAACGTGTTCTTCAGCTTTTTTAAAGAAAATCCAGTTTAATTTCATAGAAAATCTCGTTTTTTCCGGTGATTTTGAAGATAATCACTCGATCCGTTCGATTCGATCGCTGATAAGTGTTTCAATCATTCAAATTTCGTCAATCGTTGAAGAAATCGGCTTCGATCCATGTAAGAAATTCTTTAATTTCATTTTTACGATCTAGGTTTTTGATTTAGTCATTGCGTTTTACGATCTTGGCGGGGGTCCGGGGACAGCGGGGGCAGCGCCCCTGGTAGCAGGGTCCAAGGGGCGGCAGCTTTTCGATTAAATTGCTTTAATAAAAATGTATCAGAAAATAAACTGCATTCGTAGACAGCTTTTGATCTCCTACTTACTGGTTCAGAAAATTCACAGACAAAACTATTGTCCTGGTTCAATGCGTTTTAGAGAGAGAACACTTTCTTTGGTGTTTTTAGGCCATTGCGTTTTAGAACTAAGAAATTTTTATGTGTTTTTTGGTCATTGCGTTTTAGAAAAACACATTTTTGAAGTGTTTTTAGTCATTGCGTTTTAGGTAAAACACATTTTTAGGTGTTTTCAGTCCATTGCGTTTTAGAGAGAACACTTTCTTTTGTTTTTTTAAGCCATTGCGTTTTAGAAAGGAGACATTTTTAAGTGTTTTCTGGCCATTGCGTTTTATAAATAAGACATTTCTTTGTGTTTTTTGTGCATTGCGTTTTAGGTAAAACACATTTTTATGTGTTTTCAGTCCATTGCGTTTTAGAAAACAGACATTTTAAGTATTTTCTGGCCATTGCGTTTTAGAAATAAGACATTTCTTTGTGTTTTTTTGTGCATTGCGTTTTAGGTAAAACACATTTTTAGGTGTTTTCAGTCCATTGCGTTTTAGAAAGTACACTTTCTTGTGTGTTTTTAGGCTATTGCGTTTTAGAAATAAGACATTTTTTGTGTTTTCTGGCCATTGCGTTTTACAAATAAGACATTTCTTTGTGTTTTTTGTGCATTGCGTTTTAGAAAAATGTCATTTTTTAGGTTTTTTTTCCATTGCGATTTACGCAACTGGGGTTTTTCCATTGCGTTTTACGCAACTGGGTTTTCGAAAATATAGCAATAGTATACTCGTTTTAAAGATAAAAAACGCTCGTTTTTTTGGTGCAATTTTTATAAAAAAATAATGTCGTATGAAAGAGTTATTAACGTTTAAAAAATGAGAGGAATTGGAGGAGAGATAAACTATTGCCTTGGATTGACTGGAATGCCCATAGACAAACCCACGCGCCTCTTTTTTTTCCTTCAATTTCACTCATTTAATCTTAGCACTTGATTAATTAAATGGATGGTCAAGATTACTTCATAGGCTTCGTACCCAAATAAACTTCCTATTATATCCTAACCCATTTTATATATGTGTAAAAGAACGGTTAAAATGTTAATTAATAAACTAAATAAACAAAGATCATTTAAAATGTAATTTTGTATGCTAACTTAAATAATAGATTGGTGATAGTGGGCTATCAAAAGCCTACTTCAAGAGTTCAACATTATATTTAATTTAGATATTGGGCCGTAGAAAGCCCACTTCAACACAACAAATATTAGGTTAATCTCAATCTCATCTTCCTAGTTTACCTTCAGCCGCTGCAGCCACCTGATGTAACACTCATTTTGTTACTCACATTCAGCCACTTCATCTTCCTTGTTCGGCTGAGTTATTTCTCTCTTCTCCCTTCCTTTTAGTTTTAAAGTTTTTTGAGAGGTAGCATAATATAATGTTAGAGTAACGTAACGCAAAAAAGGTAAAACAAAAATCTACTTGGCCGGAAAAGTTCGCTACCCCTTCCACCACACTAGATCCGCTAATATATGGAAAGATATAGATGTATCTAAAGATATACTACAATATATAATATGGAAAAAGTATGCAAACTTAGCATCACGACACTAAACCAAGTATTTTCTTATACAACTCGCGGATTGTGTGTTTGGAAAATACAGCCAACGACAAAGAAACAACCAATGATGAACTGAATGTGCAGAATCAAGTAGGAAGAAGAAGAATAAGAATTACCCAGCAGCTATAGCGAAGCTTAAAACAAATTTTAATTATACAAGTAAAATACCTTAGCTTAGATTAGATGCGATCTATCGATCTTTCTTCAAAATCTCTGATGATAACACTGAGTTTTAAGGAGATGAATAAAAGGATAGAAGGGGCTTTTATAATTGTAATGTAATTATTGCCGACAGCTGTGATAAGATAGTTTTGTTGCTAGCTGTGATACTTTTCAAAAACGAGAAGAATAAAAGGATTAAAGGGGGTTTTATAAATGTAATTATTGCCGACTGTGATAAGATGGTTTGGTTGCTAGCTGTGATACTTTTCAAAGATAATACATAAATTGAATATGTGGACCCTCAAAGATGATGTTGTTTTGGTAACAATACGTAAAGGAATATGACATCCACTTATTATAATTCCAAAAACATCACAAAGTGGCTTCAAATATTTTAGTTGTGTTGTCCCCTCAGGAGACTTTGTTTACCATTTTATATAATAACAATTGTTGAAACACCTTAAGAACAGTTCATGTTTCCAGGTTTTAATTACCGGCATCTGCCGGTCTTCCATCCCACCATTGAAAACGTTCAGGCCCAGCCCCATCGTATCTCTTGGTCTCCAGACCCAATTTCGAATTACAGGTTCCCAAATCGCGTCATCTCTTCAATCTACACAGCACATGTGCTGATTAATCGGAATATCCTGCCAATATTCTGCTCCGATTCCGATCTCTGATCACAGATTATGGTCAAAGAAGGCAAGAGAAGAGGCGTCGATTTCTCCAGCAAACCGTCTTATTATTGGAGTCGGTTTCAAGAGTTGCAAATCATCCTCCGCCAGCTGTCACTTACCAGCCTTTGTAGGGTTTCTGCAACCTACTCCGCCGGATATTGTTCAAATCGATTATGTACATGACTAGCAAATCTTTCAGGTACAGTACCTGTTTGTGCGTAATTAGTTTCATATGAATTTATGTATACTGTATATTTTGTTTTTTTTTTAATTTTCTATTGTGATAGATTGTAGATTATGATCATCATGTAGTTGATAAATTTAGGATTAGTATATGAATATGGATGGAAATTGTGAGGTCTTGATTGTGATCGGTTATGCAAGATTAACTCCTCGAATACTGAATTTGAGGTTGTAAAATAGATTTGGGTGGGGCTAATCTACTGTCAAATTTAAAGATATGATGTCCTAATTTTGTTATTGTGGTGTAGTTAACAAGTTGGAAATTAACATGTGTGTGGATGGAAACTGTGTGAGTGTTGATTTTGATTTATGTTAACTCTTTGAAGGATGAAATTCGAGGCTTAGATAGATTTGGGGCCAATTTACTTTTGAAATATATGATACGATGCCTTAATATCATTCAGTTAGTTCTAACTATACAACATCATAAGGTTTACTTTTTCTAATTGATGATGATTCTGAGTTTTTGTATAAGGAGATTCTAGCACTAAGCAAACCATTCAAACTTAAATTATTAATATTAACATGAGTTCATAGTAAGATTACAAGAATCCAATGTTGAATTCAAACTTTCTCAATGACATGTCGTGCAAACAGAGACAAAGGCTTTAAGAAAATGACCAACTGGTGCAAATAGAAGTAAAATCATCACAAATTAAATATGATATTCTTGAGCTGTTAATTGTCAATCTTTGGGGTTGTATTTATTTGTATAGATGAATAAAGTCATAATCCCAACGACTACTTGATAATAAGATTACGATAACCAGTGTTCTCTTTGTTAAATTTGGATTAAGAATGGGTCGAAATGGCTTATTTGCATAAGGTGGGGTGGGTTGGCTAATGGGTAGTCTGTCAAACCGATTCAGGTTAAAACAAGTCATTTTTTAGCATGGGTTACGATGACTCACAAATGCTTTTTTATTCCTTTCCTAAAATAATTATAAATAATTAATTTCTTAACTATTTTCACAAAGACAATGTTGCAGTATTTATCTGCAATTGTTTTTATTTAACCCGACTGAGATAAAGCACGACCTAAACCAACCCATTCATCATCGAATGCATCAATATTTCCACCCCTATGGCTCTACATGTTACAAAGCATAAAAATAATGAGATACCCTTACGGGTGCCGCCGCAACGCGCGGGGTAACCTTCTAGTTTTAAAACATTTTATATCACAGAAGTTGTAAACACGTACTAAATGAAATATCTTGTTCCATTCGGGCTAAGTTTAATTTTGAGTAAACTGTTATTTTCATTTCTATCGTTTGTTAAAAAATGGCACTTCAGTCCAATTTTTTTTTCTTGCCAGTATCATCCCTGACATTTCTAAAACATGCTAGTTTCATCCAAAATGTAAACCCTAGTAAAGATTGGCTGGTTAAAAGAAGGGTAAATTTGTCATTCAGAAGTTAAAAGGACATGTTCATAACAAAAGACATGGAAGTTAAAACTGATGATCTTTTTGAGACAGAGTAAAGCTTAAATATGCTATCATTCGTCATAGCAAGCCAATTTTATGCCTTGGTTTAGCAATTTTAATGGAAGTCCTAGCTCCATCAGGCATGTCTAGGTTATGCCTTAGTTTAGCATAAATCTTTAATACATAGATAAAAGGAGAAAATCCATTTCGTTCAAGTAGAAAATTCATTTTGTTAATAAGTAGTTTAAAGTTTCGCTTAGTATGCATTCCGTTTAAGGGTGTTAAACGGGTGGATTGGCGGGTTCAACCCGACCCTAACCCGAAAAATTTAGACGAACCCGAACCTGAAAACCGTCTCATATATATGAACCCGGACACGACCTGAATACTCACAGGTTGACTCGAACACGACCCGTTCAACCTGAATTTTTTTTTTCGCAAAACAATATATTAAAATTAGAATTTTACTACAATAAACATGGATGTATATTATATAACCACATTTTAATTCTATATTATATTGTTCCCGTTGTTAGTAACCGACATTTGGGCTAATTACAGCCGTTCAAAGTCATCAACTTTTAATCTCAGCTGTTTAAAGTCTCTAAATTCCTTCTAGAAGCAGCAGTTCACGGCAGTTCAGCACTCTCTCACCCATGATCTTGCGGTTTCCTGGAGTTTATCAAGATGCACCAATCAGAAATGCAGGTTGTAATGCGGTTTAAAATGTGTTCCTTATTTTCAGGGAGTTAGTGGGGTAGTGGACACTTAACTGCATATTTTGCTGGCTATATAATACCAGTTCAGGTAGTGTAATCTTCTGTCTTTTTTTCGCTTTTCCTGTATTCATACAGCAAGATATCTGCAGCAATGGATATCTCGGATGACTTCGTGGACATTTATGAAGCCGACGAGCCTGCAATGAAAGTAAGTAGGAATGTAAATTGTTAGTAACCAAAGCATACAGGAAGATTGAAATGTTAAGAATTCTAATCTTTTTTTGCAGTTGAGTTCCAATGCAACAGCCAAAAAGATTGATATTGAAATGTTTAGCCCAGAGAAAGATTCTTCTATGGTACCTTTTTTTATAGTGCATATTTATTTTAGCTATCTAAATGTGGATGGTTTCTAATCGTTTGTGAATTACACCAAATATTTAGTATTCTAATATATGGTAGCAATTTTAATTTTTTCAGCTGGGTTTTAATGCAATGACACCGAAGAAGAATCATATATGCAGCCCAATGAAAGATTCTCCGAAGGTATCGTTTTAAGTCACAGCTAATGTATAAAAATGGTTTTGATATTTAGTCTGATTTGTTAAATTCTATGAATTTATTGTTTCAGACGGACAGTGGAAGTGTAGAGATCATTTCATATGGACAGTATTTTAGTCCATTCAAATCTGAAATGCATAGGGAGGTTATTGAACAGGTGGTGTTTTTTTAAAATAAAGTTATAATTGCAGAAGTGTATCATGATTGTTTCACACGTATATGTTTTTTTTTTTTTAAAATGTATTATACTAATGTTTTTAGTTCTTGTAGTTTCAGATCATAGATAAACAAGCTAAAAGAAAGCATGCGCTCCTAACTTGGAAATGGGATGAGGTCATTGATATTACCCAAAGTGAAGATTCAAATGGTTAGAAAGATGATTTTAAGGCAAAATAAGAAGATGATTTGGAGTCTGAGCTAAGTGATACAGCAGACTCTTTGGATGGTCCATTGAAAAGATCGAAGATTCCACGTATAACTAAAAATTGCAACGATCATGTTGGATGGGTTGAAGTTTAAGTTTACTCAGTTTAAGTCCTGTTTTGTCATGGTCATCTTTTATGTTTTGCCGTTGAAGTCAGTGTTTGTTAAGGTTTGTTTGTTCAACTATTTTTAGTTTAAATGTAGTTTCCTCTTGTCAATTGATTTTTCTATGTTTTATATGTTAACTATATTACATATTAGTATATTACATAATGTGTTAACAACAAAATCAGCCAATCAGTTAGATTAAGTTTCCCTAACACATAATTGGTATACAATTTTAGTAACACACAAAACAATTTAACACGTAACAACTTATTGTTTTATTGACTATTATAATAAATTATAGCATATATGTTGATGATTAATTGTTTATTTAATAATAAACATTACTGTTATGAAAGATAGGGAAGGTGTAAGTAGCGGTTTTCACCAATTCGTATGTGTGTTTATAAAGGTCAAATGTTCTTTTATTTTCAAAATAATTGAAAAGAAGTCCAGATATGCATATAACTAAAACACTTATATAAGTAGTTACCTATAATACATAGAAAAACAAACTAGAAAATTAAGTAGCCAATAATATCCTGTTTCATGTTAACAAATTCCATGTGACATTTTGTTTTAGTAGTGTGTGTGTTCTCAAACAAGAGGCCTATTTAGGTATTTAAAAAATATTTAGTCCTTTATAGGTTTTTTTAAAATAATAAGTTTTCTATTATTTAGACCGAAAATACAAAATAGCATTCAGTTATATAAATAACAACGGGAAAAGAATAAGATATTTTGAAAAAAAAACCTATAAAAAAGACGGTTATACTGATTTAATGTCGAAGTCAGCCTTCTTACTCACGTTACCATGATCATCGGGCTACTAAGCCATGATCAAGTAACTACCTTAGGTTTTTAGAAATTAATATAATCGTTCGGTTATGTTAAGTTTATTTCTAAGTCAGTCCACTTACCCACTTGTCATGATCCTTGCTCACTAACCCATGATTGAATAACTACCTAAGTTTTACTCAATAAATGAACTGTTTTCATTAAAATTCGGACATGTAGCTCTATATAAGATATCACTAATATCACTAAAATTCGTGTATTACTGTATTTCTAGATTCTAATATCCGTAACTAACGAGTTATGAAAAAGTTGAAGGGGTGCCTCTACTCAACCTCTGAGTCGAACACTGAGTTGCCTGACCTTGGTCCTGACTTAATAATGTCAGAGATACTGCCAAGACTTCCTGCAAAATGTGTAGGTCGTGCAAAGATGGTATGTAAAGAATGGTTGTCATGTATATCGTCGAAGGAGTTTGTCATGATGCACTGTAGACATATGTGTAAGGGGTCTAGACAAAAAATTGTTAGTATTGGATAGGAATCATGCTTTATTCGCAGCACGGGTGTTGATTTAGTCGATGAGAAAACCATGATTACCCTACCGTTTCATGTTCGTCCTTCTGATGTGTGGATTCTATCAAGCTTGAATGGGCTCTTATGTGTTTGTTTACGCAATACGTTTGAAATGTTTATTTGGAATCCGTTGATCCGTAGCTGCATCAACATATCTGATTCTAAGTCTTATGGTTTTTTTAAAATCTATTCCGATGCGGTTGGCCTATACATCGATTCCTCTAATGATTACAGAGTTTTACATATAAAACGTGGTCGTTTTACAGTTGATGTTATGGCTTATTCAAGGAGGAGCAGTCATTGGAGGAGAATACAGTTTTTACAAAAAAGGCATTACCATACTAATGGTTATGTGTGGTCGGGGGGTACTTTTTGTGAGGATGGTTTATATTTTACTGTATTCCAGTTTTGGCTTGCTGGTGATATTGTCATAATTCGATTTGATGTGAATACAGAGACGTTTTCAGAAATAGGATTTCCATATGTTGGCAATGGTGAAACATGCGAGGGGAACTTGGTTAATATGAATAACAAACTTCACGTGTTTGTTAGTCATGGGTTTATAGATATGGCTGTGGATCTATGGCGTTATGAAGGTGAGTATTGGACGAAGGTCATGTCGTTTCCAAAGATCAGTTATATTCCAACGCCAGTTTGGTGCTCAATTACACATGTGAGTTCAGAAGAAAAGTGTTTTGTGATGACAGAATGGGGTGAGGTTTATGAAATAGATTTGAACAAGAAGACATGTGACCTTTTCATACCAAGCGATTGGAATCATGCTATACGCACAGCAATGTATGTGGAAACTATTGTGCCGGCAAGTCTTCAGTAATACATGTTGTTTGCTAATCCTTTTTTTTTTCTTTTTGCTTTGAAATGTTTGTTGAATTTTGAAAAAAATTCCTTCATCGGATGTCATGTACTTTTTTAGTTAATGTTTGCTTTTTATTCTACTATTTATTTATATATTATTTGTTTATAAAGAATTGCTTATATATTATGTTTAGATAAATGTAAAATTATATTTTTAATTGTTATTGTATTCCAATGTCAGTTCACATAAAAGTTTTTAATAAATATGTCTTCATTAGTGGAAAAACTAGCTTATATCAAATAGTTTAATATTTTTGTTGATACGTTTAAAGAAGTTCAGCTTTGTTTATAAAAAATTCAAATGAAAACTTAGCTGGTATACAAAACTTATAGGTTTAGTAACTGATTATGCAGTTATTTTAAAAATATTATCAGTTTAGCCCACTATCCCACGATTTATTAACTGTCTGAATTAATATTAACTTCCATGAGAAAAATTCGGATACTAGCTCTATAAAATGTAGTTCTATGACCTTACAGTGTCGCTTTCTTTCTTCCAATTTTCTTTACCATAAAAATCATCATATTGAGTGGCTTTGGAGAGCCAGTTGGAGAATTAAGGTATGCTTTCCTAATCTCTTTAGTTTATGTTTTTACTACAAATCGGTTTGTATGTGTTTTTGCTTTTTTAGTTTAAACAATGCAATCAAAACCATTAGGTGTTTGATATGTGTTCTAATACATGTAGACCGATTTCTTATCAAATGTGAACAATCTACCAGTGTCAGATCAAAACTAAGTACACTTAAGTGTTATATCTAAAACACAGTCTATAACATATATGAAAAACAAGAATTGTGCAAATTATACCCTTAAATTCAAACAATTTTTTATTAAAGCAAACACATAGGCATAATAAGAAGTATGAATCAGTGGTTAGAAAGACTTACAGTGCCATAATGTTTTATTAACGCCATGAGTTGCAAGATGCAGAATATGTCCGTAAGCTGATTCAAACTCTCAAGGATAAGCCTAGCTTTTGTCTTTCATGTGATCCCTCCTGTTAGCACATTAAAACAGACAAAACCTTACTAATTGATTCAATGATGAAGTCATAAACATAAAAAATAAAACTTACAAAGTGTCTGGCAAGTTTTGGATCCAGCTCAGCCCCCATTTGTTAATGTTCTAGAGCTTATCTAGGCCATGTCTTTAACTCGGTGGTAACATATTCAGGACAACGAAAAATCCTAAACCCATCAATCTACCGAAACACAGATCTGACATGTTTGCATAACTGAAGCCCTAAATTCCGAATAACTCTAATCGAATATGAATAAGCATAAGAACATCATTCCATAACCGTTAACCCTAAAATTGTCGTAATACAGATCTGACATGTTTGAATAACTGAAACCCTAAAATCCGAAGGGTATTTATCGAATATGAAGATCCGCATCCATTAACCCTAATCGGTCATCAAAGAAGGTGTTAATCGAATATGAAGAACGCTAATCGAACAAAATAGTATGATGTATAATACGGTAGGGTTTAGAGAGGTAAATACCTTGAAATTTTGAATCGATTGAACTGATGATACGTATGACAGAGAAGAATGGAGTGTACACAAGTATAACCATGGTGAATGGCCACGGAAACTGTTGATGTCGATGTCGATGAATACGGGATGCAGAGAGGAGCGACTTGGACAAGAAAGAGGGCTGGATTCATCGCATATGTGGCTAGGGTTGAGTTAACTGCCGTTATGTAGTATCCGTTTCTTAATTTGGACTATCTGTGTGCTGTATCCAAACCGGCCCGTCTCATGTTTACGTGGTCCGGTTTGATAACCTGGCCCAAAATGCAAATGTGATATATATCTGGCCCATATTGATACAAATTCATAGTTTAGTTTGTAATAATTGTTTTATTGTTATTAGTTAACATATTTTTGTTGATTTGTTTTTTATTTTTAATATTTTTATTAGTCTATCTTTCATTGTGATAATACATGTTTTATTTTTTAGTTATAATATTATATAAATATTCAAGACTTATTGTTAGTATGTATCTTATGTTTGAAGCTTACGATGATTTAATTTATTTTTCTGTAAATTGTGTTTTTAGATAAAAGCGGTATGTCATGCCTTCCATTTTTATTAGTTATGTTGGACATAATTGCAAGACTTCCACCAAAAAATGTCGCTCAATGTAAGCTTGTCTGCAAGGAGTGGTTAGCTTTCATTTTAGAACGTAAGTTTGTAAGGGCTCATTGTCATTACATGCGTGCATCGGCTGATAAAAAATTGTTGATGGTTGGTTGGAAGACTATCGAAGTACATTCCTTGAATTATAAGTCCCCGGGATTTATTTTACCAAGAGATGTTACCCGCCCGTTCTATCTTCATCCGTCTAAAATGTTTTTTTTTTTTTGGCAAGTTTGGATGATATGTTGTGTGTTTGTCTCCAAAACACTTGTGAGTTGGTTGTTTGGAATCCATTGACGACTAAGTTCAAGAAGTTGGCAAATTCTAATTCGCAAGGTTTCTACAAGGTTGATAGTGATGCTCTAGGTTTTTTTGTTGACTCTTCTGATGATTACAACATTTTACATATTAAACGTAGACGAGGTACATTGACCATTTACAATTATTCGATGGGGCTAAATTCATGGAGTACTGTACGCTTCCTAAAACACCGGCCGTACCACCATTATACCTACATTTGGTCGCCAGCAACTTTGTGTGGTGGTGGTTTATATTTTGTCATTACCCAATGCCATGGTCGTTCAGATGGATTGACGGTTATTCGTTTTGATGTGAATTCAAAGTCGTTTTCTGAATTATGTTTCCCCAATGTATATGACGATGAAGTTAGTGGAAGTTTAGTTAACATAAACGAGGAGCTTCATATGTATGTTTGTATCGGAAACTACGACTATAGACGAGAAATTGTATTGTGGAGGCTTAAAAATAAAACTTGGATGAAGGTTTTTGCATATCCTTATAAGTTGTGGATGCCATTATCAACTATGTGTTCTTTCACATACTACAATTTGCCAGGGACATGTCTTGTGATAACGAAGTTTGGAAAAGTGATTGAAATTGATTTGCAGCGGGATCATCTAGGTTATTTCTGCCATATGTTTTTCTATAGGCAAATGCATGGTGCGGTTTACACAGAGACCATAGCTTCCCCGGATTATTAGTTTAAGAAAGTTTCATCTTGTAATTTTCGTAACTTTTAGTTTAAGTGGTACCTTGTAGTTGTCACAATGTTTCTTATGTTCTTGCTTCTATTTTGGTAATTTCATGTTGCAGTTTTTAAAGTTTTAGTTGTGCTTGAGATATTGTATATGTTACTAGCATTTTATGTTTTGTGTGACATTATCATTGACTCTTGTCATGCTTTTCTAAACATATATGTATTAGAAGGTGTTGATATGAGTGCACCTATATCAACTGATTCCGGTTCAATCTCTTCGGCCCCTTCGCATGAAACGTCAGCATCTATACGTGTTGAATGTCGTAGGGTGGTCGTATGGGCCGTCCTCGATTGCGGGAGCGACTTCCTGTTATGACGCCTGATGTTGCATCCTCACAGCGGTGTTCTTACGGTGTGGTTATCTATGTTCATGTATTTCTTATGATTTTTCCATATGCTAACACCCCTTATTGTTTGTTTGTTATGGGGTTTGCATGTTTATATTTACCATGTAAACCCTTTAAACCTATTAGTGCTACTATTGCTGTGTATGCAGTTGGTAGTTCTAGCAGAAATGTGGTACGATATATGCGTATGGCAAATGAAAATGTGCAACCTTCTCCGATCACTTCAATTTCGGATTCATTTGCGGGTATACGTACCACTCAGGAAAATATATCTTCTAATGTAACGACTGAAGTTGGGCGTAGACGGACGGGCCAAATGGGCCCTCCTCGATTACGTGATCGCCCTTCTGATCTAACGTGTGAGGCTACAAGTACTCAAAGACGTTGCAATGGTACGCTTGATTGAGTTCTCGTGTTTGTTATGTGTTTTCACACAATAGCACCCATGATTTTATATTATGTGGGTTAAGCCTTTTAAATTGAATAGTTTTATTGTTATCTTTGCTTTTTTTAGTTGATCGTATCAACAGAGGCGTTGTGCATTATACCAGTAGAACAAATGGAGCTGTACAATCTTCATTAGCTTCAACGGTTTCACAAACATCTGGATATCTACATTCGAATCAGGTGGAAGTACCTTCCCGTGCAAACGTCTTTCAAGACGAAAACAGACATCGTAAACATCATATTTTTTTCTTGTGATACTTCGTATATATGAACACCTTATATGACATTGATAGTGTTTGTTTACACTTTACTTACCTTTTTTAGGCCGATGTCTGTCGTATTGGGATTGCGGTGATCCAAACCATGTATGTGTTCATTGTGGAGCTATGCTTTGGTATGAGGAACGAACTCTTAAAAGTTTAACTCCTCGTGTTCCAAGTTTTTCGTTATGTTGTAGTGAAGGAAAGGTTTGCTTGCCATTTCTTCGACGTCCTCCTCAAACATTGGGTCGTCTTCTTGATTACAATGGGGAATCACGATCTCGAGTGTTTAGAGAAAACATAAAGCTTTTAAATGCGATGTTTGCATTTACATCAACCGGTGGGAGAATATCTACGGATTTAAATGATGGTCATGGGCCTTATACATTTCGTTTGAATGGCCACAACCATCATAATATTGGATCATTGTTGCCTATGCATCCTGATGGACGCCCTAGATTTGCTCAATTGTATGTTTATGACACGGAAAATGAGATTGATAATCGCTTTTATGCTTTGCGAAATTGTGTGTCACCAACGTCTGATCAAGTCATCCTACGCACATTGGTGAATGACTTGCTGTTGATGCTTGATGCGAACAATGCATAGGTGCAGGCTTTTAGGATGGCACGTGAAAGGTTTAATGACAACTCAATGCAACGTCTTACGCTTTGCTTGCTTGGTACGCGAAATAGAAGAGAAGGACAATATTCTTTGCCTACTGTTCCTGAAGTGGCTGCATTGATTCCAGGTGACGGAAATCCTACAGACTCACGTGATATTATTATTGAAGAATGTGGTAGTCGTAGTGCAAAGCGTATATCTGAATTGCATCCAAGTTTTATGGCGTTGCAGTATCCTTTGTTGTTTCTGTATGGAGAAGATGGATTCCATCTTAATATTCCTCTATGTAATATATCTGCATCAAGTAGGCGGCAAACGGTTTCATTAAGAGAATATTATTCTTATCGTTTACAACTTAGGAGGAATGAAGGTAAGACACTACACAAATTTGGCCGTTTATTTCAGACGTATGTTGTGGACTGTTATTCAGCTATCCTTGAACATGAGATGAATTGGTTCAAACAAAACCAAAACACTACTCGTTCGGATTTGTATAATGGTTTATATGATCGTATCGCTGATGGTGAAACAAGTTGTCATGCAGTTGGTCGACGTGTTATCCTGCCAGCATCATTTGCCGGTGGGCCAAGATATATGATTCAACAGTATCAGGATGCAATGGCTGTTTGTCGTTGGGCCGGGGCTCCGGCCCTTTTTATTACTATGACATGCAATTCAAAATGGCCGGAAATTACCCGACACATTCAAGCAACAACCCCTGGTATGAGTGCATCCGACCGCCCGGACATTGTTGCCTGTGTTTTCAAAATTAAACTTGATGAACTTATCAAAGACATAAGGAAAAGAAATATTTTTGGGCACACGAAAGCAGGTTTGTTACTAGCATTTCCATTGTTTAAATATTATACGCTTTTTTTAATTCTTTAGCCAGGTGTCATATTTTGTTTTGCTCTTTTTTGTTTAGTTATCTATACAATCGAGTTTCAGAAACGAGGACTTCCACACTCTCATATTCTGCTTTTTTTACAACCGGAAGATAAGATTAATACGGTTGACAATATCGATAAATATATATCTGCTGAGCTTCCTTCGGAGGTGGAAGACCCTATAGCTTTCGGTATTGTTCGTACGCAAATGATGCATGGTCCATGTGGTTTGCTCAACCCTTCAAGTCATTGCATGCATAACGGTGTATGTAGTAAAGGGTACCCAAAGAATTATTGTGAGGAGACATTTATCCGAAATGATGGTTGGCCATGTTATAAGAGGCCCAATAATTCAAGAGTTGTTAAAGTTGGTTCTCAAGATATTAAGCTTGATAATCGGTATCTTGTTCCTTATAACCGTGAATTGTTGGTGAAATATGGTTGTCACATTAATGTTGAGTGGTGCAACCAAGGGATGTTAGTCAAGTATCTTTTTACTTATATAAACAAAGGCCCAGATCGTGCAACTGTGGTTTTGGAAGGTGCTCAAAATAGGATAACGTTTGCGTCCTTATTACATAATGAAAATGAAATTGAGGAATATTTAAATTGTCTATATATATCTTCTATTGAGGCATGTTGGAAGATTTTTGAATTTGAAATGAAGTACCGTGATGTTGCTGTTGAGCGATTACCTTTTCACGAGGAAGGGTGTAATAGAGTGTATTTTCATGATAATGATGAGGTTGAGGAAGTTGCCCAACGTGCTACGGCTAGCGTGTCAAAATTTACTGAATGGATGCGTGCAAATGAAAGGTTTCCGCATGGTCGTTCTTTGACATATGTAGAGTTTCCATCAAAGTTCACTTGGCATGAAAAGGAGAAGGAGTGGTTGCCACGACATAGGACGGTGTGTATTGGCCGCATTTATTATGTGAGCCCATCGATGGGTGAAAATTATTACCTCCGTATGTTATTAAATGTTCAACGTGGGCCATTAAGCTTTAAAGACATTCGTACGGTTGATGGTGTTGAGCATCCAACTTATATGTCTGCTTGCAACGCGTTGGGTTTGTTAGGAGATGATGATGAGTGGGTAGATTCAATACGTGAAGCTTCTCAATGGCACTTGGGGAATCAACTTCGTGATTTATTTGTCTGCATTCTATTGTTTTGTACGGTTAGTGATCAACGAAGGTTATTTTTTGATTGTCTACCTTACTTATCAGATGATATTGCTTACAATCGACGCACAATACTACAGAATGATGATGTGGTATTCACAGATGAAGAGATTCTCAATTATACATTGATTGAGATTGAAAGAGTTTTAATTGGTCATGGTAAAAGTTTGTTAGATTTTCCTAATTTGCCTCAAATTGATCGTCAATTGATTGATACTATGGAAAATCGGTTGATTATGGCTGAGCGCACCTTCAATATTGAAGAAGAAATGACGCTTTTTCATGATCTATTTCGTGGATTGAATGCTGAACAAAGGGAGGTGTTTGATTATGTATGTGATTGTGTTGATAGACGGACGGGTGGTGTTGTTTTTGTTTTTGGTAGTGGAGGGACGGGAAAAACGTATTTATGGAAGACTCTCATTTCCTGTTTTCGTTCACGTGGCCAAATCGTCTTGTCTGTTGCTTCTTCTGGGATTGCCTCTCTTCTACTACCTGGTGGTCGTACAGCGCATTCGCGTTTTAAGATTCCCTTTGAACTTGATAAGGATTCTTGCTGCTCGATTGATGTTGGGACGGATCTTGCTGGGCTGATTAATGATGTTGCACTTATAATATGGGATGAGGCACCGCTACAACATCGTTATGCATTTGAAGCGGTTGACCGTACTTTTAGAGATATTTGTCGAAATAATATACCTGGTGCAGACCGTCGAGTATTTGGAGGGAAATGTGTAGCTCTTGGAGGAGATTTTCGACAAATTCTTCCTGTAATTCCGCTTGCTCCGCGTAGAGAGATTGTTGCTTCGGTTGTGAATAAGTCATCGACTATATGGGGTGCATGTAAGGTTTTTTCTTTAACTATTAATATGCGATTGAATAGTTCAAGTGTTAATGACGATGTTGTAATACAGCATCGAGATTTCAATAAGTGGATTTTAGATATGGGGTCTGGTCGTCTTCCTGCAATTTCGCTAGACGGGGAAGATGAGAGAACTTGGATTAATATACCTCGCGATCTATTGATTCCTGTTTCAGATAATCCTATTGAATCAGTTGTTTCAGATACATTTCCTAATATAGAAGAACGATTCACTGATGTTTCTTACCTACAGGAGCGTTGTATTTTATCATCGACTAACAATGAGGTTGATACGATTAATCTACATGTTCTTGATAAGTTGCCAGGAGACAATCATGAGTTATTTAGTGTCGATTCCATTTGTGCAAGTACAAATAATATTGAAGAAATGCTGGCTATGTATCCTACGGAGTTTCTTAATACTTTACAGTTTTCTGGCATACCGAATCACATATTAAAGTTAAAGGTTGGGGCACCAATCATATTGCTACGTAACTTGAATCTCAAGAAAGGATTGCGTAATGGGACCCGTTTAGTGGTTACTCAAATAAGTCGGCGTGTTATTGAGGGCGTTATTATTACGGGTACGCATGTTGGAGAAAGAGCTTTTATTTCTAGAATCGATATGACTCCAACTTCTACATGTTGGCCTTTCTACTTTAAGAGAAGACAGTTTCCTGTGAAACTATGTTTTGCTATGACAATTAATAAAAGTCAGGGCCAAACATTTAAACATGTTTGTGGTTACTTGGTAAAGCCTGTTTTTTCACATGGTCAACTTTATGTGATTGCCTCCCGTGTTACATCTCGAGCTGGTCTACGATTTTATGTTGATAATGATGGCAAGTGTTCTAACCAATTAACAAGGAATGTTGTTTATAAGGAAGTTTTTTATAACTTACCTTTGATGTCAAGTGATGCATTGGTCTGAGTGTTTTGTATGTTGTTATTGAGAAGTGGAATTGCTACCATGTACGCTTCTATAAAGGTAGCATATTATGTCTCTCTTATTTGAACACTTGTATTTAATGTTTACTTAGTTTATATACTGGTTTGATTGACTAAATATGCCATTTGTAATTACGTTGTTTTGCATTTGGTGTTTATGTGTTTGGTTGTTATATTAGATATATATTTCCTTTATGTATATTTTGTTATTAATATAAGTTTTCCATAACATTTTTTGTTTCCATGTTTTAGGTTCACATAATATAGAATGGGACATCGGTATATTTCAGACTTGATTCCTGGTATTACTGACCAATGGCAAGTCACTGTAATGGTCGCACGTTCTTGGACAACATACATTCTTAGCTCAAATCGTATACTGTCATTTGATGTCATCCTTTCAGATGAACGCGTAAGGTATTTTTTTAATTAATTAAAAAAACTGTAATTTATATGTTTTGTAATGTTGCATGTTTTCCTTGCAGGATTGTTCAATTCATGCAAAAATTCCTTTTCATTTGATGCATCTTTTTACTAATCGTTTGGAGGATGGTTGCGTATATAGGCTATATGGTTTTGAGGTTCTTGTATACGACTCATGGTATCGTCCGTTGAAACGTGATTGCTATATTAAGTTTATGCGATGTACGTCAATTAGTCCATCAAGAGTTCAACCGAGCTTATTTAGACGTCATGTTTTTGAGCCGATGCCTTTTAACATGCTTGGATCACGCTTAAAGAATGACATATATCTAACAGGTTTAGTTGTTGTTTTTCTCTTTGCGTCTTCATGTCTATATATAACTATATTTTTTATGTAGATGTTGTGGGTGTTCTTCGTGTGTGGGGTTATCTTGATACTGATTTGCGGTCTTCACAATCAAATAATCGGGAAGTACGACGAATTGTTTTATCCGATGAAGTGTAAGTTTTTTAGATTGTTTTTGTGGCGCGTTCTATCTTTTTTTTTTTTTGCTTATTTTGGAATGGTTGTGTTTTTATTAAATATAGTGGTAATGATCTCAATGCTTCTATATGGGGCCAACTTGCACTTAAGTATACTGATGAGGACATGAGGCGGCATGCCACTAATACAGTTATTGTTGTATTAACATCTTGCAAGGTTCGATTGTTTCAAGGTATGTGTAATGTAATAGATGAAATATTTGTATGTATATTTTTAATATATATACTTGATCCATTGGTGTTTCTTTTTTTTTTTTTGTTAGGTGCTCCTTGTGTGATGTCAACAGTTGCATCTCAATTATATATTAACTTGTCATCACCAGTTTGTGATGTCTTCAAGACAATGTATATTATTCCTTGTATTAAATCTTATTTATGTTTCAAAGCATAGTATGTTTTAATGCAAGTTATTTTACGACCTTTGAAGGTTACCGGTACCTGTTTTATTTAAAGCTAACACACCACAAAATGAAGACTTGCACGTTGTTAGTATTGCTGATGTTTATCGATCTATTCAGGCAGGAGTTTGTAAGGTATTGGCTTTTAATCTATCTTATATCCTTTATTTTTGGTGTAGATCAATTATTTTTAATAACGTTTAACTTGCTTTTGCAATGTTTTTAATTGATACCATATATTTTTTACTTTGCAGGGCACATTTTATAACATCTTTGGTACTATAATTGATGTTGATTTGTTTAATGATTGGAAGTATGTTAAATGTTCTAAATGTCGAAAGAAGGTGCGGTTCATGGATGGTACCTATTATTGTGTATCATGTCAACAAAATGTTCTCAATCCATAGATAGCGTAAGTCTTTACACATTGTTGTATTTCTATATTGTTTACTTAATTATATTATTTCAACAGTTTCAAGTTGGTTGTCCGCGTGGTTGATAATGATGTTGAGATGACGTGCGTTCTTTTTGATGATGTTGTGATTGCACTTATTGGCATTACTGCGGAGGAGTTGCTTTCTAAAAGTTTGTCTGAGGTTTAAACCAAATATTTCGTTAATATCTTATTTTATATGGATGAATGATTTGATTTCTTTGCTAATGTTTGTCTATGTTAATAATAATGTTATTATGTTTCTGCAGGGTGTTAATGATCCTTTATGGGCTCACACATATTTGGTTGATTCTTTATGTGCTAGGAGTGTTACATTTCGGATCAAGATTGATGAATATAACTTGGCACCTCACTATTCTTATCGCTTTACTGTGTCAAAGTTCATTAAGGATTATAGCGTATCGCATGCGAATAACATTAGTTTATCTACGATTAGTACTTGCACGGATGATATAGATCATGTTTTTGAAGACAATGAAGATGGATGTGCAGAGTTTTTTTCAAGAGTCTCAACTGAAGAAATGGATATGGCTGATGAATTGTTATGGGGACCAATCATTTCATCAGTCTCGTCTAATGAAACACCATTGGTATGTTATTCTTTTTTAATCTTCAATTATTGCATTGATTCTAATTTGCTTGATTGCATTGAATTTTTTTCTTTGCAGGTACAGTCGTTTGATTATGAAGCGGATAATGGTTCTGTCATTAATACAAGAAAGTCGAATACTGGGGATGTTACAACTGCTACGACATCTGTTGTTGAGTGTTCCAATGAGCGTGATCAACAAGTGAGGCCTAAACGAGCAAGACGAAAGCCAAAGAAATATACTGATTAGATAATATGTGTTTTTATGAATCATTGTATATGTTTTTTTTGTTGCTTTTTGTGACTTTTGTTGCTTTCTATGTTACTTATGTGAACCAGTTGCAAATAAACTTGATTTGGTGACCTATTGATTTGGTGGCCAAAGCCAAAGTGGACTTGGCTGGCCCTGTTTGTACCATAGCCCAAGACAATTGACATAGATATTTCAGTTATATATTTTAGACATCCCGAACCAAAATTACGATAACATCGTAATGGGATGTGACTGTTAAAGTTCTACATGCAGTTACAAAAGGAAAGTTGTCCATCAAACATAACAAAAACATAAACCACTGAATCCAAAAAAGTTGTCCGAATTGATTTCAACAAACTTCGAAGTAGACCTTATCACCTGCCACGCTTTTTTCTCCCACCAGTTCAAACCTCATCACTTTGTCCTTAGTCATCCCCGCTTCGTCCAGGATATGCTGCCAGTCCGCATACATTATGACATGGTTCTCATCATCCACTTTTCTTGGATCTGTCCTTACACGTAGCGGTACCAGAAACTTAACATGGCCAAATGAAAGCATAGCATTACAGTAGCTATTGATTTGGTGATCCCGAACAAAGTTCCTCGGTATCGTCTGTAAAAATAAATTATTGGTTTTGTCATTCAATCTCCAACATTATAATGAAAAATAAAGTATACTAATAGTTAGTTTTTAATTACCAGCATGTGTGTTTCTATGGCATGGTGTTCAAATTGTTTCTGGTAGCTGGGGCGGCTGTTGTGGTGGCGGTGCTTGGTGCGGTTGCATTGATGTGTAGTGGCTGCGTGAAGTCCAATGCCATCTTTGTTAAATATCAGGACATTGAAGTTAAAGTGCTCTTGTGGAGTGCTTCCCATCCATTGAAAGAGCAGTTGGTAGTCCTCTTCAATGTCATTTTCAACACAAAAGGTGGTCCAACCTGACCCCATGAAACCGACAGCTATTCCTTTTTCATTTTCGGGAGGGAAAGCATAACACACATCGACCTTGCAACTTTGCTTAGGGCCGTGTACTTTAGCAAACAAGTTGTCGATTTTTAAGCGCCTCTCAGACAGCAGCCTCAGCAAACCATGTGGTAAATCCTATAATTCATACATTTCAGAAATGTGAGATTAGATTTTATTCAAAACAGAGAATATAATATAGCAGTTTCTCTTTCAGAAATTAGAGACAATAATATAAAAAACAAGGTAGCAAAGTTCTACCTGTTGATGGTATGTTTCTGCTTTAGCTTGTACCAAACAGCCATGAATGTAATCTCTTCCTGAGGAATGCTTTCTAATTTCCAAACCGTCAGTGTTCAAAAGAAGTATCACAAATTTAAGTTCTTTCAATCTTTTGAAATATAGTTTGTCTATATTCTTATGTTTTATAGATTGAAAAAACCTCATCCATTCGGGCCCGTGTAGTGTTTTTCTTCTTCGACCCAAGCTTTCGACTGCAACCTTGTATTTCATTCCCGTATAATCAACAAGTTTGAGTATTTCACAGTTTTTGGGAAGCTGGTTGCTCAATATTTTTTGGAGTTCCTATATATACAATATTTTTTTATTTCAAACACAGATGTTAGGATAAAAATCAAATACTTAAAAGAGATGAAATCAGATTCGGGTCATGATGTATCTTACCAGTCTGTCTTGCAGGTCGTAGCAATCAGCTACTTTGATTAGTATTGTAAACTCCATCTGACTGTTTACAAAAAAAAATCACATACTTAAAAGAGTCGAAATCAGGATTGGGTCAGGTTGGTAAGGATGAGTTCGGGTAAAGATGATATTAGAAAAAAATTTAAAAAATGAGCATCACACATCAGCCCGAATGAACAAGGTACTTGAACAAAATTCAAATCATGAACTAATGAAAGTGAACCACAACTAATATTCGAATCATATACATACAAGCCCTCAAAACTGTTTGAAAAGTTTCTGGTTTTTCAGTTTTTTAATCAATATTTCAAATTTAAAAGTAAACTAAAAATAGTAAAACAATAACATCTCTGGTTGCAAGTTTAGAATGAGTCAGGTGTGTTTTTGGTCAAAGTGATCGGTTATTTCATTTTCTTATTTTTATTTTATCCATCTAGACTTTATGTGTTTGGGCCAACATTGCCGGGATAAGCCCTAAATATATTTTTGGGAAAACCGAAAACTTTTAAACTTTTAAAAAAATCGAAATTCAGTTGAACATATAGGTAATAACTGCCAATCGGTTTTGGTAACCGTCAAGCGGTTATGGGAAGTATGTATTTCTGATTTAAAACAAAAACAATAGAAACCAAACAGTTTTGAGGTAGTACTTGAAATTAAATGAAATCAAGAAAGCAAAGTGAACATAGTAAAACTTAACTGTTAAATACAGAATAAAAAAATACATGATTAAGCTTGAACTCTGATCGGCAAGAAGAGTGTAGAAGAAGGTGAATAGTATCACCGTAAATGAGATGGAGAGTAGATATGTATTCCTTTGATATTTATTAGGGTTTTAATTAATTTCTTTTATGGGGGTATGTGAAACTGATTTAATGTTTAATAAAATACTAATATAAGAGATTTTGTTATTTAAGAGTATATTTATATGGTTTGTTTATAATTATTAAAGTAATAGATAAAGTTTTGTTAAACAAATAATTTTTAATAGATTTATAGGTAAAGTAATTAATAAAGTAATAGTAAATTTATATGGTTTGTTTATAGTTAATAATGTAATTTATAAAGTAATAGATAAAATTTTGTTAAACAAATAGTTTTTAATAGTTTTATAGGTAACATATGTTTACAATATTTATTGTATTATATTTTAAATAATAAAGGTAGAATAAGTAACTAAAAAAACTAAACTTTCTAAATATGTTTAAAATTTTGATTATATTCTATTTTAAATTATAAAGGTATATTAACTAATAGAAAAAAACTAATCTTTCTAAATATTAAACAAATAGTAGGTCCAATAAAATTTTGTTAAACAAATAGTTTTTAATAGTTTTATAGGTAACATATGTTTACAATATTTATTGTATTATATTTTAAATAATAAAGGTAGAATAAGTAACTAAAAAAACTAAACTTTCTAAAAATGTATAATTTTGATTATATTCTATTTTAAATTATAAAGGTATATTAACTAATAGAAAAAAACTAATCTTTCTAAATATTAAACAAATAGTAGGTCCAATTAAATTTTGTTAAACAAATAGTTTTTAATAGTTTTATAGGTAACATATGTTTTCAATATTTATTGTATTATATTTTAAATAATAAAGGTAGAATAAGTAACTAAAAAAACTAAACTTTCTAAATATGTTTATAATTTTCATTATATTCTATTTTAAATAATAAAGGTATATTAACTAATAGAAAAAAACTAATCTTTCTAAATATTAAACAAATAGTAGGTCTGATTATTATAATTAATCCGTAAAGGTAGAATAACTAACAAAAACTTACCAATGATCCGATTAAATAAAGCCCAAATTGACCGTCCGCTTCGGAAACAAATTTTCCTTGGGTTTTAAATGAATCCTTTAACTTATTGTTAAGAAAAATTTGTCCTTTATACTCAATAGATCTTATCTCATGGGAGTTAAAACTGTTAGATCATCTTGAATGGTCATTGAAAATATGGGAGCATCCCTGGCTTCCTTCTTATCTGTAATGTCAATAAGATTGAAGTCAAAATAAGATGTGTAAGTTATAAGCATATATGTATTTTTAACTATTATTAGTATTGGGTGATGAAATATGTAAAAGAGTTTTTGTAATTACCTTACAGATACGAATGCATTCTTCATATGATTCAGCTTATAATTCCAGTTAGTTCCCATCTCCATGCAAATATTAGTGTGATGAATCCATGATTCAACAGTTAGCAACGCATAAAGAAAAACAAATATTAAAATATTATGTCCTAAATGTAATGATCAAAACTGCAAAAAAGAATAAAAACTGTATATGCGGCAAGTTGTAAAAGTTTGTAAATTGAACCCATTTTTTGAAATATTATGTTTTATATAAAGTATAGCAACATTTTTTACTTTATGTTTGCAAAAAAAATGTTTTTATACTGAAATAGAACACCTTAATTATATATGTTGTTTCCCTCCAAGTAATTTGAAAGCCAAAAACTTCCTAAACCGTCGTATTTTTAGTTAAATGAATTAGTGGGCATTGATGTAGTGGCCACGTGTCAGGTTTTTGTGGTGTGTACATGTGTTTTGACAGTATAAGAAGATACTTCCTCCTAAAATCTTATATGTCTAAATCAGCAAGGAACAGAATGGTCAAAATCATTCTGAAAAAAAATACATAATTCCAAGGTATTTTATGTAGTGAACACATGTTTTAGTGTATTGTGTGATGGTAACAATTACTTTTTAACTGTTGACTTGTGTTAATTGGAAGATGGAGCCAGTGTACAAGGCTGAGTTGTATGAGCCCAAACTAATTTCGCCGATGCGGTTTATGACTGAGAAGAAAATCCAGGTATGAATCTAGCTTTTTTGTATGTATATTTTCTCTTTTAAGTTAACATGCCGCATTGTATTTGAGTATTAATCCAAACATGTATATTGATAAATTACTTGTCTTTAATGCATGTAAGGTGAAACCAACTTACAAGGCTGAAGAAGATGATAAAAAGGTCTATTTATCAGACAATATGATGGAGCAGTTAATCACCAAAGAATTAAAGGATCCAAATCTAGACCTAGAGCTAGAGCAGGAATTTAGTGATGAGGTATTATGTTGGTGTGTTCATACGTGTGGTCATATAATATATTAAACGTCTTTATTGTAGATGCACCGTTGGGTAAAAGAAAGAACAAATAAAAGGTCGTTATCCCTTGGAGAAGAGAACAAGACAGAAGTAATAGATGTGGATAGTTCTGAAGAAGATAATGGGGAAGAGCATGAGCTTAGTGACACAGCGGATTCCATTGCCTCTTTTAAGAGAAAAAATAAGATTCATAGGGTATCAATTCAAAGCCGAAACCGAGTAGTTCGTGTATATCCTAGCTTGTCTTAAGAATGTTTGTGCTAATTATGTTAGTGTGATCGCTGAGTTGTTTATGTTTTGAAGTTTGTTATCCTAAAGTACTTATCTAATTTTTGTTTCTTTTTTGTAAAGTGGCTGAATTTAGGGTTATTACATTATGTATTGTATTTTTTTTCTTTTCTCATGTTTTGTACTTAATTTGATGTGAACTATAACTCTAAAACAATTGTTTAGGTATTATATGCTTCATTAAGAAAACATGTTCTCTTTTTTAAATACATTTATATTATTATAGAAGAAATATATTTTTACACTTTAAAAGGAATTGCAACATAATAACATTTCAAATGTTTACAAGTAACAAATGTATGACTACTAAAAGTCAAGTACAAACATTTTTTTCAAATAATCAAGTAAAAGGTATGAATTTAAAAGTAAAGAAGTATATATAAATCAAACCAACATTTGATAAATTGAATACATGTGAATATTATTTTAGTTGTGCCAATATAATTACTAACATGTATACTGGTTGGTACATTTAATATTTAGATTTATATAAAAAGTTGGTAGTCTAATATAGTTAAAAACACAAACTTATAAAATTAACATCTATCCTTAACTTTTATAACTTACGGTAATTTTAAAATTATTAGTTATAAAACTTTAATCTCCACTCACCCACTCTACCAGAAATTTCTCATAAATAACTTCCCATAATCCCACATTCCTATTTTTGAGTTAGTAACTTCCGTTTAGAATAGTATAAATAATTTAATCAGTATTCTTTTTGTTATTTAGAATGGATAAAAAAATTAAAATCGTGCTACAAAATGGGGCAAAACCCAACAGTGTTTTAAGTTGTCCCCTTTGCAAGAAGGTCTGTCATAGTGTACAACAGTACTATGCGCATATTGCTTCCAAATGGCATATTAGAAAGGTAAAAACTTTCGGGTTTTGTTGTTTTTGCTAAGTAAATATATTTGGGGTAGGTTTTTAAATATAATTTTACATTTATCAGAATGCTGGAGTTGTTACCACTCATGGATTCAAATGTGAGCTTTGTGATGTAACTTGCACGAGTGCTGAAAATCTGAGTACTCATGTTAAAGGTAAGAAGCATTTGAGAATTGTGCGTGCTGCGGAGGACATGGCAAAAAAAAGATGGGGGGTGGAGATGGAGAAAGAGGAGGCGGTCGAAAAAATGATGGAGTTATAGGGGAAGAAGAAAATGATGATAGTGAAGAGAACTGTGTGGTTTATAGTGAAGGAGGTGTTGTGAATGGTAAAACATGTTTAGTATGTGCAGCTTATTGTAGGCCTAAGGTTGTATCATGTTGTAAGTCATGTTGCAATAACTTCTTGACTTCATTTAGAGTTTAGGTTTACCTTAAGTAATTTGTGTTTCAAGTATGTTTATCATTTGATTTTAAGTTATTTATGCTTTTGAATTATTTTTGTTTCGTTGTTATCTTTGAAGTTAATGTTGTTTTTGAACAGTTGGTTATATGCTATAAGTTAAAATCATACTCACAAATAATGCGACCAAAAGAAACAAAACAAACACTGAACAAGCTATCACGAGACAGAGGGTCAGATCAGTGGTTCATCACTCAAGGTGCCACCGCAAACCATGCCAAGGAAGCCACCTACATCTGACAATGCAAATAACTAGACAATAAGAACAAACTAAACAACAAACCCGGATAATGCATTACATATATTCAAACAAATGTCACAGTTAATGCAACAGGGGATGGCCCACCCTGTGTCCCAGCAACCACCGGCCCGACTAGTCCGGCAACAAGTATGCCTAATGCAAGGAAAGGAAAAAAAAGTCAAGAAAGAAATAATAGCACCTGATAGCATGTAAGTCCAAGCAAGTCAGTTCTGTAGCATTCACTTAGGGCTGCAGGATACTAACAGAAGATTAGTAAAAGAGTATACAATGTTAAGCATAATAATAATATGGTTTACTAAAAGTAAGGATATACAAATACATTTCTTATATGTGTATATAAACAAGAAGTTTAATTATTATTATTACTGTTATTATTATCATTCAAATATTTTTCTTATGTTAAGTTAACATATAAGTTTTTTTTTTAACAATTAGTTCTTAATTTATGGTTGATAAGATTTTTTAAGAGTTTTTAAAAAATATGGCTTCATTAGTGTAAAATATAACTTCTATCAAATAGTATAAGCTTTTGTCACAAAGTTAAAAAAAGATCAGTTTCGGTTATAAAAAAGTTTAAATAAAAAAATAGCTGGAATATAAAACTTATAGGTTTAGTAACCGATTATGCAGTTAATATAAAGAGATTACTAAGTCAGCCCACTTTCCCACTATCCCATGATTTATTAACTGTCTAAATATAGATTAACTTCCCTGAGAAAAATTTGGATATTAGCTCTATATAATGTAGTTCTATGATTTTAATATGTCGCCTTCTTTCTTTCAGTTTTGTTTATCTTAAAAAGCATCATATTGAGTACCTTTGCAGAACCAGTTGGAGAAATAAAGTATGGTTTCCTAATCTCTTTAGATTAGCTTTTATTACAAATAGGTTTGTTTGTGTTTTTGTTTTTATATCTTAAACAATGCAATCAAAAGCATTTAGGTATGTGATATGTGTGTTAATACATGTAGACCATTTTTTCATCAAATGTGTAGAATCTAACAGTTTCAGATCATAACTAACTACAGTAAAATGTTATATAGAAAACACATACTATAACAGTTGTGAACAACAAGAATTGTGTAAATTATACCCTTAAATTCAAAAAAATTTGTATTAAAACAAACAAATAGGCATAGTAAGGAGTTTGAATAAGTGGTTAGAGACACTTACAGTGCCATAATATATGATTAAGACCATGGGTTGCAAAATGCAGAATAGGTCTGTAAGATGATTCAGTCTCTTAAGGACAAGTCTAGCTTATGTCCCTCATTTGAACGCTCCTGTTAGCCCATTAAGACAGACAAAATCTTTAATAATTGATACAATAATTTAGTGTTAAACATAAAAACATAACTTACAAAGAGTCTGCCAAGTATTGGATCCAGCACAGCCACCATTTGTCTATGTTCTAGAGCTTATCTAGACCACGTCTTTAACTCCGTGGTAACATATTCACTTCAACGAAAAATCCTAAGCCCATCAAACTACCGAAACACAGATCTGTCATATTTCAACAATTGAAAACCTAAAATCCGAAAAGTTTTACTCGAACATGAAGAGCCCTAATACCATCGTTCCACAACCGTTAACCCTAAGAAATGCGGAAATACAGGTCGAACATGTGTCAATAGCTGAAACCCTAAAATCCGAAAGGTATTAATCGAATCCGAAGAACCCTAACACCATAGATTCATAACCATTAACCGTAAAAATGCCGAAATACAGATCTGCAGTCGTTATCCTACCCAAGCATCCATCAATGAAAGTGTTAATCAAATATGAAGAACCCTAATCGAACAAAATAGTATGATGTATAAGACGCTAGGGTTTAGAGGGGTAAAAACCTTGAAAGTTTGAAACGATTGAAGTGATGATACGTATGACGGAGCTGAATAGAGTGTACACAAGTGTAACCATCATGAATCGCCATGGAAACTGATGATGAGGATGAACTCGGGATGCAGAGAGAAGCGATTTTGGACAAGAAAGAGGGCTGGATTCATTACATTTGTGGCTAGGGTTGAGTTAACTAGCATTATGTAGTATCCATTTCTTAATTCGGATTATTCGTCTAATATCCGTATTTCTATATCCAACCCGGCCCTTTTCCAATTTGTGTTTAGATTAAACCTGGCCTGTTAAGCGAATATGGCCCAAAACCTCAATTCATTATATAATAACCTGGCCCATTTGTATATATATATATATATATATATATATATATATAGTTTAGAAATTGCATTTTTTTAACTTTTAATTTTTATTGATATTTATTAATTTTTTTTGTTCTTTGATTTTTTATTCTTTTAATTTGTTATTAGAGATTTTTTTAAATCTTTTATGGTATTTATATTTGTTTTTATAGAAGATGGATGAAGATTACACTGTAGCTGATTTTTCTTCACTAACTCACTATGGAGTATGGTATAATCTTAGTGTTGTACGTGTTGAATTTACTTGGTTTGATGTCAGCAAAAACAAATTACTACTTATTTTACTTGATAAAGATGTAAGTACATTTATTTATTTATTTCGTTTTTTAAGTTTACATACATTATATTTAAGTAACATACTTTATATTATAGAGAAGAAGAGTTGCAGCAATTGTCCCCGCTAATTTGGTTCACTTATTTGATGGCATGGAACTCGTGGGTCATGTTTTTTCGGTTTCTCATTTTCAAATTGAGAATTTCAAGTATAACGACTATCCAACATACAAAAGCTACGTATTAATCTATGGTCGTATCAAAATAGTTATAAATGAAGGTACAAAATTTACTCCGTGTATACGTGAGGTTTCAAAGGGTTTTCCGTTGTATCCACTGGTGTCGTGCTTTAATGTTCTGAAAGACTACAAGGGTTTTCACAAACATATTGTTGGTATACATAATTTCTTTCTATTTTTTTTTTTGGGTTTGTTATATATATATATATATATATATATATATATATATATATATTTATGTGTGTGTGTGTGTGAAAAGTCTAACATGTTGTTGCCTTTATTGTAGATGTTGTAGGAAAAATCATCAATGGGAAAAGAATAAAGCATATGTTTACTTTTAAGATTAATTTGCAAAATGCTACGTAAGCCACGTTTTTATTATTAATGACCTTAATGTTTTAAGTAACCCGCATATATATACATATATTTTTAATATAATGTGTTTGATTATTTTACAGTGGTCACGTTATAAAGTTGCGTCTAGACACATCGAGGCATATAAATATTGTACGAACATATTGTGCAATATCCAGTAAATCTATCATATACGTCTCTCAACTCAAGTTGGTCTATACGTTGTCAAGTATGTTATAGGATTAATACGTATTTCTTATATATTTTAATTTTTTAAATGACCTATGAACATAGTTTGTAACACATGTCTGCTTTTTTTCAGTTAATATGTTGAAGGATACGGAGTTTACTAAAATGGTTATTGAACCAGATGTGCATGAGGCACACTTGCTTAGAACTATGCAACGTTAAAATTATTGTTCATGTTATTTAATGTTTTGGATTACTTAGAATTTGGAACTTAATATGTTTTGTTTTTTCATTTGTTTACCTTTTTTGTTGAAAATTTTAAAATGTTTTCCAGTTTAAGTTAATAATCTTATCTATTACTGTCGTGATGTAGATTTAACTTTATGAACGAATTACATTATATAGGTAATTTTATTCAAAATCATGTGCTAACAATATTTATACTAATATTACTTCCAGTGAGAAATGAGTACGAACAATCTACAATCATGCAAAAGAAAAATGTTTTTACATGGCCATGGACGACAAAGTACTTCTATTGATGATCTTGGTCTTGACATACTTGTGTATGAGATATTAATAAGGCTTCCTGCAAAGGGTGTGGGTCGGTCAAAGTGTGTATGCAAGGAATGGCTATCTCTTCTATCGACACGTCATTTTGCTATGATGCATTGTCGTCACATATCTACATCCTATAACCAGAAATTTATAGTAATTGGTTCGCGCTTATGTTCTGTATTCCCCCTTTCGTGTGAAGATTCAGGTCCATTATTAAACACCAGAATGTTACTTCCATTTGAAGCGCCCTGGAATAAAGTAAATATTCTAACAAGTTTTGAAGGATTGTTATGTGTTTGTTTTCATAATTCTGGCAAATTGGTTATTTGGAATCCATTAACTCATGCATTTAAAGAGGTGTCCAGCTCAAATAGTCGTGGTTTATATAAACCTAAGTCAGATGCAATTGGGTTGTATGCGGATAAGACGGATGATTACAAGGTTTTACACATAAAGCGTAGGCGTGGTAGAATGTGGGTTCATGTATATTCAAGTATGTTTGACTCGTGGCACAAAATCACTTTTGCAAATAAACTTCGTTGCTGGCGTGGAGAGCCTATTTGGTCTAATGGAACTTTTTGCAAAGGTGTTTTATATTTTTTGGTTAACTGTTTTATTGAGAATAAGGGTGTTATGCTATTTGGCTTTGATGTGGAATCAGAGAGATTAAGTTGAAAACCTTTCTAAGAATTCCACATGCTGACTATGATAGAAATTTAGTTGTTGTTCATAAAGAGCTTCATATGTTTGTTACTCATGGGCTTCCTAATTGGACAGTTGATTTGTGGAGGATGGAAGGTGAAAGTTGGGTGAAATTGTGGGTTTTCCCTCGCATACAGCCTATTATTTTATCATGCTCTATTACACATATTACAAGTACTGGCAGGTTTCTTGTGGTATCAAATGATGGAGTTGCTAATGAAATTGACACGACAAAGAAAGGGGATGATTGTTACTTACCTTTAGTTTGGTTTCATGGGTTACAAGGAGCAATATATTCCGAGACTCTTACTTCACCAGATTTTTATTTCCATTAAGTATGCTCTTTTGTTTTGTTGCTTTTAATGTTTCGTTGTTTGTTTAGTGACATTATAAATATGTTTTATCGTTTTGTTTATTATGTTCTATGAGTATTTATGTTATTATGCCGTTAGGGTACCCGGCCTACGGACGGGTCCTCAACTAGTTATAAATTCTAATGTCAAATTCTTTTTTTAAATTATGGTTTATAAGCGTATGCAGTTAGTTACCAGTTAGATGATCATAGTAAACTTGGAGTTTAAATAAGATAAAATTTTGACCAAAAAGTTCTTTGAAGTTTGACCCGTACATAAAGTATCTGTCCTAACCCGTTACCCGACCTGCTAACTTTCCAACTTTACGAATAAGTATCTAGTCCTGAGCCGTTCATATTACCAACATCTTATTCTGTTTTAACAACTCGATCTTGCATGTCACTTGATTTTAGCGTTTTACCCCTTCTGTGTGTACAAAAGAAGCATTCTCATTACCAGACCCAGAAGCTTAGCCTGTTGACCCGTTTGGCGGGTAAATAGCCAATGGCAGAACCAAGTGCACCGGTTTACCTTTCCTAGCATAAGTAACAAGTTGCATATTTTTCTTTTTTGATTTTCGTTTACGCCTATGTTTGGGTTGGGGTTCTGCTGGAAACAAAATTTCAGTGGATTTGATCATTTCAACATGAGGTGCCACGGCGTTTTCAGGTGTCACGGGTGCGCTGTTCCGTTAGTGTGATATTTGAGTTTCCGATCATCCAATGATAGATGTCCTCCCAAAACCCACATAGCCCATGGTATACACCCAACTTCTTCTTCTTCTTCTTTTCCTATTTAATTGATTTAGAGTAGCAAGCAGGTTTACTATTTAGTCTTTAGTGGTATTAGTGCTAGGGTAGTTATTTACAACAGTTAGTAGTTTTCATGAATGAAATGAAATGAATTGACTCTAAATATTTTTCTGGTCTTCTTTAATTGACCCATTCTACTTATCTAAAACCGATCGGTACATATCATCGAAACTCTTTTAAGTAAAACTACGTTTCCATTAAATAAAAACTCTCATAGTGATCAAAATACAGGTTATTGAAGGGATTATTATATCACAAACTAGCTTGAAATCACATAAAACCGAACGGCGTCGACAACAGATATTTAGAGAATTTGATTAGGTAACACAAACAAACAGACAGGAAAGAAATAATAGAAAGTGATTTACCGAGGAGAATAATTGGAGATTGGGGATGATGAAGAGGGAGATGAAAGCAACGGCTGCTGTGGGAATCCGAGTCTTGTTATTTTGTTGGGATGTAAAAGAAGAGGGCACAGGAGAGAATAAAAAGAGTAAAGTGCAATTTTACTCCTAGGGTTTAAGCCAATTGGCACGCTGACCTCCTCTCTAGAAATAATTGCAATTTACCCCCCCCCCCCCCACATTGTTGTTATGTCGCATAATTACCCTCTGTCGTCAACTTTTGTTAACAGTCAACATACCTAAGTAATGCTCAAAGGGTATAAAGGTCATTTCCAACATACCTTTATATCTTATAGAATACACCACCCTATACATTGATAAATCAAAGCACTATTACCCCCCCACACCTTCCCACACCGCTCCTCAGCTCTCAGTGCGATCTTCTTCTCCGGCCATCACCTTCTCCGACGATCTTCAGAGCTCCGGCGACACCTTCTCCTGCAATCATCACAGCACCGATGACAATGCCGCTACTTTGTTGGCTGATCCGATACCTGATCCGCCACACGCCAGGTACAATCGTCCATTGTTAGTTAATCAGGGTTGGATTTCTGTCAGTGTTAGTTAATATCATGTTATAAACAGGGTTAGGGTCGGATTTGTGTCAGTGTTAGGTGATCTCATGTTAAACAGGGTATTAACAATTAGTCTGATTTTCATGTTAATTTTGTGATGTTTGTTGTTTTTTTTTACAGTTGATCTGACGATGAGCCTATCAAGCTAATCAGTGGTGGTCCACCTGGTGGTCTCCATGTTTGGTAGGCCTGTCCTTAACTTCCATTATCCACCGGAGAGTTGAGCGGATGTTTACTCTAGTAGTTATCTAGGTTTTGTGTAATATGTAGGTTAACTTAACTTAAATTAGATGTTCATGACGATGACTGATGATGATGTTTGATCAGTAGTAGCAGTGTTATCTAACACTCTGTATGATGTTAATGATGGTTATGATTAACATGCATTTTTTTTCTTAATTGGATTTGTATTTCACTTGTTATGAAAATCAACTATAGGGCAATGTTTCATGTATGTTCTTGATGTGAACAGGTTAATGTTTCATGGTTTTAAACATAGTAGATTGTTCAATCACAGGTTAATGTTTCATGGTTTTGAGCATGTTTGAACAAGTTAAGCATGTTTGAACAGGTTAAGCATGTTTGAACAGGTTAATTTGTGCAGCATATTCATTTTGAGCATGTTTGAACAAGTTAAATGACCATTTGCAGCTGCAGCAGGTTAGGCATTTACCAAAGTCCATTTGCTAAACATGAACACAATTCAAAACCCTATAACATTATGCTAGCTCTTTTGAAAGTTAATAGTGTTTGAGTATATGTGTTTTGCATTTGCAGCAAGTTAATACTGTTAAGTGCTGTCTCAAATCTCTCTTTTATATTGCATTTGCAACAGGTATGTGTTTGAGTATATGTGTTTTGCAGCAGGTATGTGTTTGAAATAAGATGATTGTTGTAAGCAGTTTACAGCTAATGTTTGTAGCCAAACATGTGGATATTTGAGATTGAAGACTAATAAATGGATGAAATAGGATAGAGTTAGATTCATATTTAGATGATTATTGCAAGCAGTTTATGATATATGCTTATAGCCAAACATGTATGTACATGAAATTGATGGATGAAATATGACCAATTCATATTAAGACCATTTGCAACAAGATAGTTTGATATAGGTTTGATTGTCGCAAGCTGTTTACAGTGCCAAACATGTTTCCAGTTCCAAAGTTTCTGCATCCTTTGACTTTGGCTGGTCAAACCTTTTTGGCGGGAAGGGTTTTGGTTACTGCAGGGGGGTAAGGAAGCAATGAAATACTTAAAACGGGGGGTAATACTTTTTCTTACAACAAAGTATAGGGGTAATAAGAAAGGACAATTTAGTCATTTAACAGTGGGGGGTAATACGTTTGTTTAGAACAAACCATAGGGGGTAATATGAAAGGGTAACATAGTCATTTCACATTCCATTTAACAGATCTGTTAACTTATTTGACGGCAGGGGGTAACTATGCGACATAACAACAATGTTGGGGGGGGGTAAATTGCAATTATTTCCAGGGATGGGGTCAGAGTGCCAATTGGCTTAAACCCCGGGGGGTAAAATTGCAGTTTACTCAAATAAAAATAGGCGAGAAAACCTGCTGCATTTCGGCCCACTTGCGTTATTACTGGGCCTCGTTGGTTGTAATTTTTGAGACACTAGGTTTTAGCAGCCAGTTTTACTTTTAAATGCCCACAAATCTGTTAATGAGTAAATTAGTTTTTAAGTCCCTATGTTTTAGTGGTTTTAACTATTTGAGTTCAAAATCAAAAAGTTTAATGCTTTGAGTCCCTAACCGCTCATTTTATAACGTTTTGAGTCCAATTTTGTTAAAAAAAAATTGGACTCAAAAGGTTATAAAAAAGCGTTTAGGGAATCAGAGCGTTATTGCGTTAAACATTTTGATTTTGCACTCAAGTGGTTAAAAACCACTAAAACAAAGGGACTAAAAAACTAATTTACTCTTTATTAAAAGACATTTGTTAGGGTATCCACCGCAAGTCCCATGGGATGGGCTAGCGGGTTCGGTAATGGGATCGTGAATCTAATCAAGAGGGAGTTGGAGAATGGTATTACTATAATTGCATTTCTAAACTTAATTTTATTTCTTTTCTGCTCTTCTGTTTTTGCACTCATTATCTTTTACAAAAAATATTCACATAAAAGGGGCCAACAAAAATCTCGCCTCTTCAGGACGAAAACCATATGGTGATATAGGTCGAAGATTCAACCCAACCTATGCAATATCCAAAATATTTCCCCCAACAATCCATCTATGCTGAACATGTCAAACCAAATTGCAACGGGTGTCACACCCCAACCGATGGCGGAAACATCGGGGCGCAGCACTGAGCGAAACAGATTGTTCAAGAGAAATTCCATAACAACCACATTACCGGATAGTTAATATTATGTCCCATACCATAATCCATCAAGCAAATTAAATTATTACAGATAACGATATCTCAAAAACAAAGCATGTTCCGACAACTCATATTTACAAATAGATAGTTCGCTTGTTGGTTCCTAGGACCCTCTCCTAGCTTCGATTTCATCACCTATCAACCGAGGTGTCCTAGGTCTTTCCTAGCCTCGATTTCACAGCGAGCTAAGCATGTAAACATCCTAAGCACCTGCCACATACGTTAAAGTAAAAGTCAATACACATAGTGTAAAGGTGAGCATACCAGTTTAATAGATATAATAAGTTCAAAATTCGTTTACGCATAACTAGCACGTACGCATAGTGAAATGAAGCACGTTAGTTATCGACATGAACCTATCGATACCAATGACTGTGGGTTGACTGCCCGAGGCAGTTCGTAATACATAATCACCACTGTGATCCATGAAAATAATAGTCCTTAACAACCCCTGCGAACAGGTGCTGAGTCCAAACTATAGTACTATCGTTGCTAAGGCAGGTAGACAACATTCCATGTGTAAACATAACAAACAAGCATTCATTAAGCCACGTATAACATGCAACAACGGTTAGCGTTAAAGTATTGAGTAGTGTGTTCGATGTGATTTGAATATTCGTAAGGTATGTAACACCCAAAAGTGCACAAAGCAAAAAGGGTTCGAGTATACTCACAACTTTGATGGATTGAAGGGAGCGCTTAGAGCGAGATTAGCCTGAACAGTTAACGATAGCATAACGATAAGTGGCGCGTAAACGACTAAGGGTACCAAGTGCAAAGTGGTGATCTGGTCGAACGGCAATCCGGCCGGTCGGCCACTCGTGCGGATGTCGACCCGTTCGGGTGGTTGTCCGTTCGGATGACCACTCGGTCGATCGGACATCTATTGGCATGTATGTGTTTGTGTATAATGGTTTGACTTTTGAAGTTTTCGTTGTAGTATTTTGAAAACAGAGAAGTATCTCTACCCTTCAGGTCGGTCGATCGGACGGCGACTCAAATGGCGAAGTTTCTCAGTGAGAACAAGTTCACAGCAGGACAGTCACTCGATCGGATGTCCATCCGATCGGGTGGCAACCCTGTTATTGAACAATTTGAAAATTGTTTAAGTATTGAATCAAGATGCAACCCGATCGGATAGCTGGTCGATCGGATGGCAATCCGGTCGGACAGCAGTCCGATCGGACGGCAACCCGTCCCAACGGTCTGATCGTTTTGTTACTTGATTTTGCTTGAAGTGTTGTAGCTTGAACGAGGCGTTGTGATAGCTTGTTTAAACAATAGGAACCCCATCTCGTCCCCAATGACCTGACCGAACAGGGATCACCCTAGTCTGACAGTGCACGGTTCAAGACGGTTGTTCATGTCCAAACCCGAAATCACTATCTCTCAGATGGAATTTGGATCTAGAACTGATACATCACTAAGAGTGAGTAGAAGATCAGTACAAGCTCCGATTCCATCGGGTTTGAGTGCATTGAGTGTAAAAGAGTTGAAAGAAAGTTAGAAAAACCATCTTTCAATCCTTTTCACCGTGAATATGTTCAGATCTATGCAAGATCTTTGTTCATTCGTGTGGAAATCGTTCAGATTCAAGTTGTTCTTGGTGGATTGAAGTCAAAACATGAAGTTCCTAAGAACACCATGATGACATCATCCTAGAACGCCTCAAATCTAGTGATTTCATGGTTAAAAGTTAAGATTCAAAAGATAGAAAGGTGTAGGAGTGTGTAGATCAAGAAAGTACAAGATTTAGGTTGGAAACTTACAAGAATCGTGAGAAATCTGAAGAAATGATGGCTTGAACGAGTGGAGAGAGAGAAAGAGAGAGCTGACACTTTCCCAAAGTGGAAATAAAGGGGTATTTATAGGGTTTCCCAAAGTAGAAAGGGAAGGATAGGGCTAGTCGTTTGAGTGACAACTCGTCCGGGTGGCAGCTCGGTCAAGTGGCACCTCGATCGGGTGGCAGCCCGATTGGGTGGCTGCTCGGTCGGCTGGTCACCTGGTTCGAGTGCTCGGCGAAATAAGTTTGTCGTTTCGATTCGCGTGTAGCGCATTGCGATGTGGTTCGAGCGAGCGATGCGATAGAGTTGCTTACCAAATTACTTTTAATCCCAACCACTATATCTAACATACAATCACTATAATTCACTTGCGTTTCGCGTATTCGAGTAGATTGTGATTCGATTAAGTTGCGATTAAAAGAATGAAAGTGGGATTAAAGGAAGGAATTGGAATCTGGATGTGTGTTGCTAGTGGGTACTGTTCGATAAAATAAAAGAATGAAAAAAAAAAAGAATAAAAGGAAGTTGCCATATTTGTTGAGCTTTAATATATGTATATCGATCCACAAGACAAAACAAAAGGTGGCAACAATTAGTTGGGTTGTTGGCATGTGAACATGAAAGTGGAATATAGGGGCCATTGGGATGGTACATCAACTGGACGCCACTTTCTAGAAGAAAAAGGTGGCCAATATTATTTAAAAGGGGATGATTTATTTAAGGAGATATATAAATATAGAAGGAGGTGGCTGCCATATATTAATGGTAGGACAAAAAGGCGACAGTATTATATTTGAACAATGATTCTTATTTGAAGATATATACACACATCATTAAATCCCACAGGAACATTATTGACGAATATATATCTTTTGGAGAGGGAGATCATTCTTGGAGGGAGAAACACAAAGATAATCAGGGACAAATTATGGAGCATCTTTGGCAAGGTTTTGAGCCACGGAATCGTTGGGTTAAAGCAAGAAGCTTGGAGAGCAAGGAATAACCGGGTTTTGCCATTCGGTTTCTTTTATTTTCTAGTCTTTTTTTTTAATTAAATGAATTCATTATTTGAACCTTGTATGATTATTTTTGAGACTTTGTTCGTTATGATTCTTGGCTAGATTTTCTTAAACTACCTAGGTTTTGACAATGGTTTAATAAAGATTGGATTTTTATTCGGTTTTAATGTGGTTCATTGATTTTCTTGTATTGTAAACGACTATGGAATTTTAAGTTGGTGTATATGCATACTTGATTCTGTTTAATCGCTGTTTATTGCTTCGTATAATCCTTGGTGACGGTCTATATCACATATAGGGTTGTGCTAGGGTTCTTGATTTAGGTGAGTGTCTATATCACGTAATAAATCATTAATCCTTTAGGTTGAAAATCGAGTAAGTAACCTTAGAAGTAATATTCTGTAATCTTATAAAATCAAGTGTTCTACTAATCTTGTCGCTGTAAGGCTCGAGGTTGTTAATAGGTCTTGGTTTGGATTATAGCTAGATTTAGGTTTTGTGAGAAATCGGTCTAGTTCCCTACCCATTCTCTTGTCTATTAAACCAAGTTGAAATCCATAGTTGCCTTAGACTTTCGCGCTGTAAGGTAGATTGTCACATTAAGGTACTTTCAAGAAGTTAGAGGACTGTAAGGAAATCTAACAACCGGTAATCATAACAGCCTAGGTAGTGCCACAAGAATCACATCGAGAAGGGTTGAGGGACTTAGTGGTGTCTTAATAGGTTTAGTATCCAAAGATCCCGGTTCCATACCACATTACCTTCGAATAGAAATCCATTCCGAGTTAAACTTGCGTCTAGCCTAGGTAGTCTTCATCGCCACTGGTTCAAGACTTCGTCCAAGTTCGTGTTTAGTCATTTTAATTAATTTAGTTTAATCATTTATTTGCATTTTTTAGGATTTTTAGTAAACCCCCCCCCCCCCCCAATCAAATAAACAAATTAGTTAAGTCATGTCAGTCCTAGTCTAAATAGAGTCTTAGCGTAATCATTAGAGTCTCGTGGGTTCGATACTCGGACTTACTGTAGCTATACTACATTGATCGGTACACTTTCCGGTTGTGTGGTTTAGTTTTAGATCGAGTCTAAGTTTATAAATTTAAAGCTTAGAGTGTCTAGATTTAGGGTAATTTTAGTTGTTTTTAATTAACCACTTCGTGCACATCAAGTTTTTTGGCGCCGTTGCCGCGTATGCTTCAAACCCGGTTTATAATGTGTTTTTATAAACCGAGACTTAGAGTCTTAGAGTCTTACCACAGATTTAGCGGCATCAAGTAGAGTGAAAGGTGGTAAGACTTTTGTTAATCTGCTCCTGTGAAAGGTGAAGGTTTTTATAAATCGGTGAAGGTTTTAACGCCATGTGTTTATAAAAAACCTTCACGCCCACTTAGAGTCTTAAGTCTTACGCCCAAAAGTGGTTGTTCCTTTTGTCCTATAAGCTTGAGGCGGGATTAGGTGGATTTGCAATTCTTAGCGTGAGGCCCTAGGTAGATTGACCGCACTTGAACTAAATCGCATGATAAGGGCTTGGAACCGGGTTTGGGTTTAAGAGGATCAATATACTTGCAATCTCGGCTAATACGAGTTTCGGTTTTAATAAAGTACATGTCCGATCATTCCCCGGCATGTACTGCCTTGACCCTCAGGAGCAGATTAACAAAAGTCAACCTAGTATTTCACCTTTCACTCACGCCCAATAGTGGTTTATAACTTGTTTATAAAAACCTTCATACCCAACGGCGCCAATAGAGTCTTAGAGTCTTACCACAGATTTAGCGGCATCAAGTAGAGTTCGATTTCACCTTTCACTCACGCCATTAAGTTGGGGTGTGCTAGGTGGAGAGAGTTGTGAAACTATTCCACACTCTTTTAGATGATTGAGAAATTCAAAGCTGAGATATTCACCACATCGATCTGATCGAAGTACTTTTATCTTTCTATCAAGCTGGTTTTAGTCATGGTTTCTAGACATGGTTCTGAAAGGGCCATATACATCATGTGAATGAGTTCTAGAAAATCACTGTTCCGTTCACCAACATCGGTGAAGGGGTGCTTTGTAAGTTTGCCAGCTAAGCAAGGTTCGCAATCATCAAAGGAGTCCTGTCTAGTGGATTCAAGAATCCCCTTGGACTGGAGCCATTTTATGCGTGCCTTACTTATGTGGCCAAGTCTGCAATGCCATAAATATATTTCATTTATGCCAGCTTTGTTACGCTTAGAAAGATGATATATGTTACTACTTGTTTGAACATCAATCTCATAAATACCATTTCGAGGTTTAGCCTCAAAATAAAAAATATTATTCAAGTAGGCAGAAATAGCAATACCATTAAAAGCGTACTTACAACCTTGTTCAAACAACAACGAAACTGAAATGATGTTCCTGGTCAAACCAGGTGCAAAAAGATAATTGTTCAAAACAACAATAAGACCAGAAGGACATGTAAGATTAAATGTGCCAGTTGCTAGAACTGGGACTTTCTTCCCATCGCCAACAATGAGCTCCATGCTCCCTGGTTTCAGTTTCCTCCACTTCTCAGGCTCCTGCAAGACATTAACGATGTGATAACCACATCCGGTATCAAATACCCATGTGTTGCTAGAAACAGTGAAAATTCAATAACATATATTAGAATACCTGAAGAAGTGCCTTCTCCATTAGCCTTCTTCAATTTGAGTTTGGCAAGATACTTGGGACAGTTACGTTTCCAATGTCCCATCTTGTTACACTCAAAGCATTGCCGCTCTTCAGGAAGAGGGGCTTTCACAGCTTACTTACTCTTGTTGGTGGCAGGTTTGGCAGCAACAGGAGCCTTTCCTTTGTTTTTGCTGTTATAACTTTTCTTCTTTGTTTTGGGCTTTTTAACACCACCAGATCGAACCATTAACACTTGGCTTACTTTGTTGGAAATGTTCATCTCTGCCGTTTTGAGCATCCCATGTAGCTCTGGCACTGTCTTTACCCAGTCATTCATGTTAAAGTTCATAACAAATTGATCATAGTGACTGGAAAGAGAGTTGAGAATGAAGTCAACAACCATCTCATCTAGGAGAGGATAACCAAGTTTGTTTAATTGATCGATGTAGCCTTTCATCTTGAGGACATGAGCACTAACTGAGGAACCCTCTTGCATTCTACAGCTTATAAGCTGTTTCATGGTGTCATAGCGTTCCTGACGGGCTTGTTTCTGGAACATGCCCTTGAGTTGCTCAATCATGTCAAAAGCATTCATGTCTTCCATGTTCTTTTGGAGATCTGGGGACATGGTGGCTTGCATGAGGCAAGCAACTTCTATGGCATCTTCTTTGTGTTTATCGAAAGCCTTCTTCGTAGGAGCAGTACCATTTTCAGGTACAGCTGGGATTGGGGTTTCCAAAACATAAAGCTTCTTTGCCATTTTGAGAACAATTCTCAAGTTGCGGTGCCATTCAAGAAAATTGGTGTCATTCAGTTTATCTTTCTCAAGTATGGACTTGAGAGCAAAAGATGAGTTGTTTTCAGATGACATCTGTTTAAGCAAAAATTATTTATTAGTATTTTCGATGTATATTTCCTTATTTAATTAATGACCCATTACAGTAATTAATACAAGGAATGAGAATCTGGCTAAGTCAGTATTAAAGGAAGCTGTGGCATACACTTTAATAAGTGACTAGGCAGACTGACAACGAGTGTCAATTGTGAGAATTGCACAACTCTCGGACATGAGGCTGCTAAGACAACTCTTGTCTATGCATTGATACGTTTAGCCTCATCTATGCCGACCTTTTACTTTCGAGACAGCTGGTGTGATGAGAAAAGAAAAAGTAATAGTCGTCCTAAAAGAAGGTACTTGTGGAAGGGCCGGATGTGTCAACGAAACCCTTGCACCTTGGAAGGATAATCTAGACATCAAGTGCGGTGCTGTGGCTCCAAACACTGATGGTTCGCATTACGTTCCAAGTGTAGCTTGTGATAGAATGGCATAGACTATTGATTTTAATTATGGGTTAATTTTAATATTTACCAAATAGGGTCGCAAGAGCCAATTTTAGTATATATTTTAGTCGTGACATCTTGATGAACCCTTTCATCTCTCAGGACACTTAGTTTTTAAATAACCTATTAAAACTAAGTTTGTCGCGACTTATACAACCAATTTTGAGTTAATAGAATTCTATTAAGTTAATAGTTTTTGGAAAATTAAATCTAGTTTAATTTGCAAAAACTTAATTGGTTAATATTCGTTTTAAAAACAAACTTTGTTTTATAACAAAATTTTAACAAGTTGTAAAACAATTTAGAACTTGTTTTAATGTGATTGTTTCAATATTTTAAAACTCCTTTTAAAATCATGTTGGTATTTAGGTTGGTTATGTTATAACAAATTATAAGATAAAAAACAATCACAATAGCAAAATAAATATGTAAATCTATATGGCCAAAAAAATTGTTCGATCTTGCTAGAGCCTTATAGCAAGATCAAACGGGTCACAACACACAAACAACCGCAAGGATGGACTTGAGTGCATCTTGTTGTCTTGAGCAACTCCCACTAACTCCAAGACTCCTCTTGGCATTCGGTTTTCTTCGGGTCTTCGTATCAACAATATTTAACAAGTAAATATAACAAAGAAAAAAAAACTATCTATTACAACTTTGAACCACATGACGGGCCAAAACAATCAACTAATTATTACAACTTTGAACCATCTCAGTGGCAAAAATAATAATTACAAAACCGAATAAAATATACAACCATAAAAAAATAAGGTCGGGCCAGATTTACATATTCCACAACAATCACAAAATATACCGGGAAATCTTTTGGTCAAGCAAAACAAATAAAATATTGACCAAAATTAAAGTTGCCCTTAAAATTATTTAGATCAGAAACTTTAAAAAAAATTAAAGTTTGTGTTCTAATTCCGGTTAAAAGACCGGTACCGATTTGCATGTTGTAAGCGTGGCTCTGATACCACTGTTGGGTTTCAGTGGTGTCAATTTAACTTTTATCAAAAACAAGTTTGATATATTTTATTAACTAAAATATCCTTGGCGATCAGAAAATCGGTCTGATCCAAACCCGGTTCCAAGCCCTTATCATGCCACTTGAAGTAGAGTGAAGGTTTTCTGCGTATGCTCGATTTGTAAAAACACAGATTTAGCGGCATCAAGTAGAGTTTTAGAGTCTTACCACAGATTTATATGGTTTATAACTTGGGAAAACTAAATCGGGTTTGAAAGGTGTGAGTGAAAGGTGAAATCGAACTTATAAAAATCGGTGAAGGTTTGGAACCGGGTTTTTATAACTTAATGGCGTGAAGGTGGATTTGCAATTCTTAGCGTGAGGCCCTAGGTAGATTAACAAATGGCGTTAAATCGGTGAAGGTTTACAACTTAATGGCGTGAGTGAAAGGTGAAATCGAACTTATAAAAATCGGTGAAGGTTTGGAACCGGGTTTGTAAAAATGTGGTTTATAACTTGTCCTGATTTTTAGCGAAATCAGTGAAGGTTTTCTGCGTCGCCTGATTCTGCGTCATCATCTGAGCGAACATCTCCTCCATCCTACTCAAACTACCCTCGAAAACCTTTCCACTGCCTTGACCCTCTTGACTCGACCCTCCACTAGCAAACTGACCTCCTGAGCCACTAAACTGACCACTCTGACCCGAACCACTACTCGTGTAAAGACCCGGCCCCCTATTTTGATACTGACCAGATGGAAAACCAGGGGGATTACCAGAAGAACGAAAACCACTATTGTTGCTACTACCACGCCAGTTGGAGTTGTAATTGGAATTATTAAACAGATTCGTGGGACCCCTAGACTGACCGGCTATGTACTCTACCTGCTCAAGAGTAAGGGTAGGACAATCTATCGTATCGTGGCCTCCTCTACAAACCTCACACCTATCAACTTTCTTCTTAATCTCACTCAGCTCTTGTTTCATGCTCTCGAAAACAGCAGCTACCGATGGATCCCAGCTAACTTGGTTTACCCCTCGACCGGCCGTGGAGGTACGAACAGGAATGGAAGTCCTGTTGGTAGTGCTGTAATCCATATCATACTGGGCGAAACTCTCAAACAAATCATTACACTCATTCACTGTCTTTTTACCCATATGCTGCCCTCCAGCTGAAGTATCGAAACGAGCTTTGATCTCAGGAGTAAGACCATTGTAGAACTTCTCAACTAACGCCCAATCAGACAAACCATGCTGCGAACAACGAGAGAGAAGCGTCTGAAAACGCTCCCATGCTAAGTGGTACGGCTCATCAGGCTCCATGCGAAAAGAGTGAATCTGATCACGAAGGCGAGACGCCTTGGCTGGTGGGAAGTACTTGGCTAAGAAAGCATCGCAAAGACCAGCCCAAGTAGTGTAAGTGCCAGCTGGCTGAGAATCGAGCCAAGTCGCTGCGCGACCTGCGAGTGAGAATGGAAAGATGTGAAGGTAACGAGCATCGAGGTTCACACCCTCGATGGAAAAGGTGCTGCAAAGGCGAGTGAGGCGATTGATGTGGGCGGGTGCATCCTCGTCGTCACGACCATGGAACTGGCAAGAATTGGTAATGGAGGTCATGATGTAAGATGGAATCTGGCAGGACCTATCATTCGTAATGTTGGGAATGGTGATGGGCGAATTGGCGCCGGTGAAACCAGTAGTAGCCTGCTCGTAAACGGTGCGATTCGCCATCTGAATAGCGGGTGGAGGACTAGGTGTACGAGAACGGGGGGGTGGTGGGGAACTGTGTGGCGATGGCTTCGGTGTGAAATCGAAAGCGGGGGTGGGATGTGAAAACGAAGAAGAGCTAGAAGAACTTACCTCGGACGCAGAAGACGAGAAGGAAGACTTGATCGTAAACGGATTCGGCGGAGGTCCCTGCGAACGCGTATGGGTCATCAACTGCAAAAACCAAAAACGAAGAAGTAAGAAGATTCTAACAAACGACTCGACTTTTGAATGAATTCCTCAAAATAAAAAAATCTACCAATTTGTGAAGAAGAAAAAAAAAGTATTTATTCGTAGCAATTTAAGCTCTAACCAATCATTCAATTGACATTAATAATGTCACATTATTGTTGAAATTGACTGATGACGCCTAATAATGTTTTTATATGTAACTATATCACCTTTAGTAGGAAAATGGTGGGTGACGACAAACTAGGAAAGACAATAAAAAAACAAGTTATTTATTTTTTTGTTTTTTTTAATTTTTATTATTTTTAGACTCCTACGACTCAACGAACAAATAAATAGTACGTAATATTCCAAGTAAGTCCAAACAAAGTAATTAACGTTATCGCCGAAAAGTCCCCGGCAACGGCGCCAAAAACTTGATGTGCACGAAGTGTTTAATTAAAAACAACTAAAAATTGGTTAAAATAAAGATTGACTCTAAATTGAACTTTTAGACATGCTTTGGCCTAATAGGTATCGGTACTCTCATTGATAGTCCCCAGGTAGGCAACGGGTCCTTTTATTTGGATTTGTACAAATACCAGCCTAGACAGGAGTTCTCAACTACCGGTACTTAACCCTTCCAGTTACTACATGTCCGACACGAAAAACACATTTTTACAAATAATGTATAAAAAGACAAACTTTAAAAATAACCTTAAACTAGACACTCTAAGCTTTAAATTTATAAACTTAGACTCGATCTAAAACTAAACCACACAACCGGCAAGTGTACCGATCAATGTAGTATAGCTACAGTAAGTCCGAGTATCGAACCCACGAGACTCTAAGGATTACGCTAAGACTCTATTTAGACTAAGACTGACACGACTTAACTAATTGTATGTTGATTGGGGGGGTTTCTAAATATCCTAAATTTATAATAAAATATTAAACTAGATTATTAATAAAATAACTAGACACGAACGTGGACGAAGACTTTAACCAAAGGCGATGAAGACTACCTAGGCTAGACGCAAGCTAAACTCAGAATGGATTTCTATTCGATAGTTTTGTAGTATGGAACCGGGATCATTAGATACTAAACCTATTAAGACACCACTAAGCCCCTCGATCCTTCTCAAGGTGATTCTTGTGGCACTACCTAGGCTGTTACGCTTACCGGTTTTTAGATTTCCTCACAGTCCTCTAACTTCTTGAAAGTGCCTTAATATGACAATCTACCTCACAGCGCGAAAGTCTAAGGCAACTATGGGTTTCAATCTTGGTTTAATAGACAAGAGAATGTTTAAGGACTAGACCGATTTTTAACAAAACCTAGACCTAGTTATAAACCAAACCAAGACCTATTAATAACCTCGAGCCTCACAGCGACAAGATTAGCGGAACACTTGATTTTATTAAATTACCGAATATTACTTCTAAGGTTACTTATGCAATTTTCACCCTAAAGGATTAATGACTTATTACATGATATAGACACTCACCTAAATCAAGAACCCTAGCACAACCCTATTATGTGATATAGACCGTCACCAAGGATTATACGAAGCAATAAACGGCAAAAAAATAATATCACGCATGCATATACACCAATTTACACGGGACAAATATGTGTATTTTACCCCACATCAAATATAAAAGAGCTAGAAACAAAAGAAAAGTAGCGCAATTCTATGTAATCCGAGTTGGGGATAGCGACTATACAGCCGGAATACCTCTAGATTGTGTGAAATCAAAATTGCGAAAAAAAGTGCCGAAGCCTATTGTAATCCGAGTTGGGGATAGCGACTCTACAGCCGGAATGCCTCTGGGTTAGGTACAAGCAAGGTCTAAGCTCGTATAAAAAAAATTAATTAAAAAAATAAAAAAAAACGAGAAAAAAAGTTAAGATTTGTAGTTAAACTCTCTTGATCTTGGTATAAAACGGTTAGGAAATAATCCAGTGGTTGTTCCTTTTGTCCTATAAGCTTGAGGCGGGATTAGGTGGATTCGCAATCTTTAGCGTGGGCCCTATGTGGATTGACCATAATTGAACTTAAATTGCATGATAAGGGCTTGGAACCGGGTTTGGGTTTAAGAGGACACGTATACTTGCAATCGCGGCTAACACAAGTTTCGATTTTAATAAGTAATTTAGCTTTTGTTCCCGAACGATTATTCCGCCTATGATTCCGTTTGCATAATTCTTTTTCGGGGACGAAAAAAGGTTAAGTGTGGGGATATTTGATGTGGGGTAAAATACACATATTTGTCCCGTGTAAATTGTATAATTATTATATATGTTTTATTTGTTTTTATTTAATTTTAGTGCTATATTATATTATTTTGTGTTGGGCCAGGTTATGGTGCAAATGGAGCAAAAAACGAGTAATAAAGAAATAACCAGCCAGTTGAGCAGAATAGGATGCCAGAGACCGAATAAAATTTGGTCGTATTTTCTGTGAGTGGGTCGAGACCACTATCTCTATTTTATAAGTCAAAGGGCTGTCACACAAAATATATATATTTGGATCGAGAGAAAAGGCTAAGTCACATCAATATATGGTTTTATAATTTAAGTCAATTGGTGTTTGGACACATTAAGTTTGGGCTGCTAAAATACCATCATACGAAAGAGCTGTGATATGTTATTAATAATAGCCTACGGTGGAAACAAGAGGTCAACAACATAATTAATATCATCATCATCACGGCAGCCAGGGAAGACTTTTGGGACTTCTTTTTGATGCATGCACAAGGGTGATTGGAGGGTATCAACGGCAGTTTGGACTTTGAGTGGAGAATTCACAAATAATATTAAAACATCAACATCACATCTCATCAAAAGGTGCAGCAACTTTTCATGAATTGGATATTGGGCCATTTGAATATTAAATATATTGTTAGAAAATCATGAAATCCTAAAATATACTTGGAGAAAAAGGTGGTACATATTTAATACATATTGGAGGCTGCCATATAATTTATTGGATGAGAAGTAATGGAGGGATTCTGGACACAATTAATTGGAGGTAATAAAGGCCCAATCGTGAAGAAAAAAAAGGGACATTCAATTCAATTCAATTGGAGGTGGACATTAATTAGAAGAGGCAGACCTATTTTCTTTTATATATATATATATATATATATATATAGTGGAGGGTTCAAATGAGAAGAATTTTTTTGTAAGAATAAAAAAAATAAACTTCAACCAATAAGAACCCTTCTTTTTACTTCATTTAATTTTTGCATTTAATATTAGTGTAAGGGTATATTGGTAAACTTAAATAGATCATTAATTGTTAGTCTTTCTTTTTAATAACTAACTACATTAAATTTGTAACTTATTTTCAAAAAAATTATTTTTTCAAAGAGCAAAAAAAAATTAATTTAAAGTGAACGATGAATTACGAGATGTGTATGATAAATTACAAGGTGTGTAGGATAAATTTAATATGTGTAGGATAAATTTCAAAACGTGCAGGATAAATTTTGATGCGTGTAGGCAAAAAATTTAGTGTGGAGGATGATAGTCTTTATGACTAATTAATTAGTCAAAAAACAATCATAAATGAGATGAGAAAAAAAACTATTTAATATTTTACAATTGTACCCTTTGTTCTTTTTCTTCTCAAATTAATTTTCTTCTCAAATGAACCTTCCCCTATATATATATATATATATTATGGGATATTGGGCACATTAAGGGAAGGAATTGGGAGGTGATCTTTGGAAGCCATTCAACGCTACGGAATCTACGGGATCGAGCGGGAAGCTTAGAGAGCAAGGAATAAATGGGTTTTTCTACTCGATTTCTTTAGCTTAGAGAGCAAGGAACAAACCCGGTTTATATGGTTTATAACTTGGGAAAACTAAAGAAATCGAGTAGAAAAATGTGTTTTTACATATATTCAAACCCGCCTAGACAGGAGCCCTTATCATGCCACTTGAAGAAAAATAGAAACTAAAGAAATCGAGTAGAAAAACCCTTATCATGCCACTTGAAGTAGATAACTCCTGTTTACGCCACTCAGGAGCAGATTAACAAAAGTCACGATCTTCAGCTCAAAAGTCAGCAATCCACACTTTTAGATCTTCAAAGAACAGTAGGTGGAATTGCTAAACAGTTGCAGGAGCATCCACCTGGTCAGTTTTCGGGAAATACTTTCACGAATCCCGCAAATCATTCAGCTAAAGCTATTACAACCCGCAGTGGAAAGAGTTTGGGAGAAGTAGTGAGAGAGAGAGAGTTGAGGACGAGAAAGAGGATGAAGTCGATGAGGAGATCGAGATGGAAGCTCCCGGTAAGGTACACATGAGGCTAGACCCAGCAAGTACCACACACACCGAGGAGTCACCAGTAGAGAAGAAAGTGGAGAAGCAGCCAACGAAGGTTCGGCCATCACCAGTGATTGATCATTCTCGCCTTCCATTTCCCGGTCGCCTTAAGAATCAGAAATATGCTAAGGAATACAGGCAGTTCCTTGAGATGTTCAAGCAGTTGAAAATCAATCTTCCATTTATCGAGGCACTTCAGTCTATGCCTAAGTACGCTAAATTTCTCAAAGATCTTTTGAAGCGCAAGGAGAGGATTGGTGAGCTTTCGAATATTCCATTGACAGGAGGTTGTTCCGCGGTAGTCTTGAATAAGCTGCCAGAGAAATTAACCGATCCTGGTACATTCACTATTCCATGTCTCTTTGGGGGAGCCGTTACCCCCGCTCACGCTCTAGCTGATTTAGGGGCTAGCATCAATCTGATGCCGTTCTCATTGTACGAGAAGCTTGGTTTAGGAGAGTTGACGCCCACGCGTATGTCGTTGTCCTTGGCTGACCGATCAGTCAAGTATCCTCGTGGGATAGTAGATAATTTGTTAGTGAAGGTTGATAAGTTCGTGTTTCCTGTGGATTTCGTTGTTCTTGATATGGAGGCCGATGAGCGAGTTCCTATTATTCTGGGCCGACCATTCCTCAGGACCGCAAAGGCGATCATCGACGTCTTTGACGGTAAGATTTCTCTTCGTGCTGGTGACGAGATTGTCACATTCGAGATCGATAGGGCGATGCAGCATCATGGAGGTGGAGACGAAGATAGTGGACCGTGTCATTCCGTTTACTTTCTAAATTCTTTCATATCTTGTGTCGACACGTATTTCGAGTACATCAGTGGAGCCGATTTAGTGGGAGAGGGAGTTGTTGATGAGCTAGATGATGAAGCTGTGGAGGATGAGCAGTTGGAGGAGAGTGATGAGTTGTGAGTTCCTGAGACGTTGGAACTGAACGCGATTAGTGATGAGAGTACTCCTGTGGAGATTCCACCGCCTTTAGAACTTAAGGTTCTTCCATCACACCTTGAGTACGCATTTCTAGGAGAGGAGCCGAATATGCCTGTCATCATATCGTCGCAGTTGGCAGAGGAGGAGAAAGCGAGGTTGATTGAGGTACTGAGAGATCACAGTGATGCGATTGCCTGGAGGCTATCTGATATCAAGGGCATTAGCCCTACTTTTTGCACGCATCGCATTTTGATGGAGGATGTTCACAAACCTGTAGTGCAGCCACATCGTCGTTTGAATCCGAATATGCAGGAGGTAGTTAGGAAGGAAGTGATGAAGTTGTTAGAGTCTGGTCTGATCTATCCGATTTCCGATTCAGCTTGGGTGAGTCCTACGCAGGTCGTCCCGAAGAAAGGGGGGATGACAGTTGTTCTGAATGCGAAAAATGAGCTTATTCCGTCTCGTACTGTTACGGGTTGGCGTGTGTGCATTGACTATCGAAAGTTGAATGACGCCACTCGTAAGGATCATTTTCCACTCCCATTCATTGATCAGATGCTTGAGCCACTCGCGGGTCAGCAGTTCTATTGTTTTCTCGATGGGTTTTCAGGTTATTTTCAGATCCCCATTGCAACAGAGGATCAGGAGAAAACCACTTTTACATGTCCATACGGCACGTACGCGTACCGACGCATGCCGTTTGGTCTATGTAACGCTCCAGCTACATTCCAGCGTTGTATGATCGCGATCTTTCAGGATATGGTAGAGAGTTCGATGGAGGTGTTTATGGATGATTTCTCAGTGTACGGTAGTTCTTTCGATCAGTGCTTGGTGAATCTTGAGAAGATGTTGAAGAGGTGCGTTGAAACGAAGCTGATGTTGAACTGGGAGAAGTGTCACTTTATGGTGACTGAGGGTATTGTGCTAGGGCACAAGATTTCGCGAGCTGGCATTGAGGTTGATAGAGCGAAGATAGATACGATCAGTCAGCTTCCTCCGCCGACTAGTGTCAAGTCGGTTCGTAGTTTTCTCGGTCATGCGGGATTTTATCGGCGTTTTATCAAAGATTTTTCAAAAGTTACACGCCCCATTACGCGATTGTTGGAGAAGGACGTTCCTTTTGTCTTCGACAAGGAGTGCCTTCAAGCGTTTGAGTTTCTGAAGGAGAAGTTGGTGAGTGCACCGATCCTCATATCACCTGACTGGAGTTCGCCATTCGATCTTATGTGTGACGCAAGCGATTACGCAGTCGGTGCAGTGTTAGGGCTGAGACGGGAGAACCACTTTCACCCGATTTACTACGCAAGTAAAACTTTGAATGATGCCCAAGAGAATTACACCACTACAGAGAAGGAGCTGTTAGCAGTTGTCTTTGCATTCGACAAATTCCGTTCGTACCTAGTTCTTTCGAAAACCGTTGTGTTTACAGACCATTCCGCGCTGCGTTACTTGTTTCAGAAGAAAGACGCGAAGCCGCGTCTGATTAGATGGATTCTGCTTCTGTCCGAATTTGATATTGAAATTAAGGATAAGAAAGGGGCAGAAAATGTGGCGGCAGACCACTTGTCACGTTTGGAGGATCCAAACAGAAAGGAGATTCGTGAGGAGGCGATAGGGGACAGATTCCCTCACGAGTCTATTGATTATGTTGGGGCAGAGACCGAGGATCTACCGTGGTTTAGCGATTTAGCCAACTATTTGGCCGAAGGATTCGTGATGGATGGTATGAATCGCCAGCAGAGGAAGAAGCTTTTGAATGATGCGCGGAAGTATATATGGGACGAGCCTTACCTCTTCAGAATAGGAGGTGATCGAGTTTTGAGGAGGTGTGTGAGTAGAGAGGATGGTTTAGACATCATTCACCATGTTCATGAGGGTTTGACAGGAGGACATCACGGTTCGCATGTGACCACGCAGAAGGTGTTCGATTGTGGATTTTATTGGCCGACTGTGGTGAAGGATGCGGTGGAGTTTGTGAGAAAGTGTGATCGTTGCCAAAGAACCGGCAACATCTCATCCAAGGATGAGATGCCCCAGAACCCTATTCAAGTGTTAGAAGTCTTCGACATATGGGGCATTGATTTTATGGGACCATTTCCATCTTTGAGTGGGAATCGGTACATCCTCGTTGCAATCGACTACGTTTCGAAGTGGGTGGAAGCTCAAGCTTTGTCTACGAACGATGCACGAGTGGTGGTGAGATTCTTGAAGAAGTTGTTTACACGATTTGGTACTCCAAAGCCAATTATTAGTGATCGCGGTACGCATTTTTGCAATTCCGTCATGGAGAAGGTGTTGGAGAGGTAAGGAGTTACGCACCGCTTATCTACCGCGTACCATCCGCAAACGAGCGGTCAAGTGGAGAATGCAAATCGAGGAGTTAAGCGAATCTTAGAGAAGACGGTTGGTAAGAGTCGAAAAGATTGGTCCGACAAGTTGGACGATGCGTTATGGGCATTCCGCACCGCCCATAAAACGCCGCTAGGTACTACGCCGTTTATGATCGTTTATGGGAAGGCGTGCCATTTGCCGGTCGAGTTAGAGCATTGGGCTCTTTGGGCGCTCAAAACGGTGAATCTTGATTTAACCGAGGCCGCTCGGAAACGATTTTTTCAAATTCATGAGTTGGAGGCGCTTCGTGACGCCGCGTACGATCGTTCATGGAGCATTAAGGAAAAGTCGAAAGCTTTGCATGATAGAAAGTTGCGGAAGTTGAAGGAGTTTAAAGTCGGCGATCAAGTGCTTTTGTTTAATTCACGTTTGAAATTAATCGCCGGAAAGTTAAAGTCAAGGTGGTCCGGTCCGTACGTCGTGAAGGAGGTTTAGTGAGTCGAAAGATGGAAACTAAACGATAGTTTCCCATCCCCACACTTAAACTCTACATTGCCCTCAATGTAGGATGGAAACTGACTCAAAAGACTAAAATAAATAAGAAATAAAAAACTAAGGGCATAAATGAAAAGGACTTAGCTGGTTTTATAACGCGTATGCTCCAAATCTCTTGTCCAATCCAGCTCGATCATATAGCATTTCATTCGCGATCGGCTATGACACTGACTGGTACACTCGATAAATGCCAGATATTCGAAAAGCAGCTCTAAAATCACCCAAATGGAAATTGAGTACGGGTGGTACATATTCAAACCTGCATAAACAAAAACAAGCAAAAACCAAAGCAGTACCGACTCGACACAAAAGACTGACTCAAAAACTACTAAATTAGACTCATGGTACAAAATAAATAACACAATAAACAAATAAACACGAATCTCCCTAAAACTACGATAAAGACTCAAAATCTACAAATTCTACAAAAGGGAATTTCACCCTAATCTCCCAACTTTTCTAACATTCACGGAGGATCATGTAGAACCAGCTCACCTATGTACCAAAATTCACGGGCTGTAGCACCATCGTACATATGATTACCCGAATCTCTCCAAACTCCCTCATACCTCTCACAACCTCTCAACTCATCATCGGGCGGTTTGAATTTAGACGTTTCAAATCGAAATCTATCCCCACATTGAGTTTTACTCAGTGTCTCTAGCTTGGATTCTAAACACTTTACTTGCTTTTCAAGATCCTCAACTCTCCTATCGGGGGGATCCCCACACTTGGGTCCTATCGCTTCCTCTAGACTAGGACCCTTTACCTCTTTCTCACTTCTCTCATCTTCTAACTTCGACGAGATGATAACCGGTAGCTCGGAACCCTCTCCTAGAAAAGCATACTCTAAATGAGATGGAAGAACCTTAAGCTCTAAGGGTGGGGGTTGGGTGGTGTCATCACTAATGGCTAACACTTCGGGATTCAAAGGAATTCCCTCAACTTCTACTTCGTCTACCCTCAACGACTCTTCCTCGACTCTCCCTCCTCCTACTAAGTCGGCTCCACTAATATATTCAAGACACGTGTCGACACAAGATATGAAAGAATTTAAAAAGTAAACGGAATGACACGGCCCGCTATTTTCATCTCCAACTCCAGGATGCTTCATCGCTCTATCAATCTCGAATGTGACAATCTCGTCACCCGCATGAAGAGAAATCTTACCGTCAAAGACGTCGATGATCGCCTTTGCGGTCCTAAGGAATGGACGGCCCAGAATAATAGGAACTCTCTCGTCGGCCTCCATATCAAGAACAACGAAATCCACAGGAAACACGAACTTATCAACCTTCACCAACAAATTCTCCACTATCCCACGAGGATACTTGACTGATCGGTCAGCCAAGGACAACGACATGCGAGTTGGTGTAAGCTCTCCCAAACCGAGCTTCTCATACAAAGAAAATGGCATCAGATTGATGCTAGCCCCTAAATCGGCTAGAGCGTGAGCAGGGGTAACGGCTCCCCCAAAGAGACATGGAATAGTGAATGTACCAGGATCGGTTAATTTCTCAGGCAGCTTATTCAAGACTACCGCGGAACAACCTCCTGTCAACGGAATATTCGAAAGCTCACCAATCCTCTCCTTGCGCTTTAAAAGATCTTTGAGAAATTTAGCGTACTTAGGCATAGACTGAAGTGCCTCGATAAACGGAAGATTGAATTTCAACTGCTTGAACATCTCGAGGAATTGCCCGTATTCCTTAGCATATTTCTGATTCTTAAGGCGACCGGGAAATGGAAGGCGAGAATGATCAATCACTGGTGATGGCCGAACCTTCATAGGCTGCTTCTCCACTTTCTTCTCTACTGGCGACTCCTCGGCGTGTACGGTACTTGCTGGGTCTAGCCTCATGTGCACCTTGCCTGGAGCCTCCATCTCGATCTCCTCATCGACCTCATCCTCTTTCTCTTCCTCAACTCTTTCTCTCACTACTTCTCCCAAACTCTTTCCACTGCGGGTGGTAATTGCTTTAGCTGAATGATTCGCGGGATTCGTGAAAGTATTTCCCGAAAACTGACCAGGTGGATGCTCCTGCAACTGTTTAGCAATTCCACCTACTGTTCTTTGAAGATCTAAAAGTGTGGATTGCTGACTTTTGAGCTGAAGATCATGACTTTTGTTAATCTGCTCCTGATTTTTAGCGAAATCAGTGAAGGTTTTCTGCGTCGCCTGATTCTGCGTCATCATCTGAGCGAACATCTCCTCCATCCTACTCAAACTATCCTCGAAAGCCTATCCACTGCCTTGACTCTCTTGATTCGACCCCCCACTAGCAAACTGATCTCCTGAGCCACTAAACTGACCACTCTGACCCGAACCACTACTCGTGTAAAGACCCGGCCCCTTATTTTGATACTGACCAGATGGAAAACCAGGGGGATTACCAGAAGAACGAAAACCACTATTGTTGCTACTACCGCGCCAGTTGGAGTTGTAATTGGAATTATTAAACAGATTCGTGGGACCCCTAGACTGACCGGCTATGTACTCTACCTGCTCAAGAGTAAGGGTAGGACAATCTATCGTATCGTAACCTCCCCTACACACCTCACATCTATCAACTTTCTTCTTAATCTCATTCAACTCTTTCCTCAGACTTTCGACCACAGCAGCTACCGATGGATCCCAGCTAACTTGGTTTACCCCTCGACCGGCCGAGGAGGTACGAACAGGAATGGAAGTCCTGTTGGTAGTGCTGTAATCCATATCAGAATGGGCGAAACTCTCAAACAAATCATTACACTCATTCACTGTCTTTTTACCCATAAGCTGCCCTCCAGCTGAAGTATCGAAACGAGCTTTGATATCAGGAGTAAGACCATTGTAGAACTTTTCAACTAACGCCCAATCAGACAAACCATGATGCGAACAACGAGAGAGAAGCGTCTGAAAACGCTCCCATGCTAAGTGGTACGGCTCATCAGGCTCCATGCGAAAAGAGTGAATCTGATCACGAAGGCGAGACGCCTTGGCTGGTGGGAAGTACTTGGCTAAGAAAGCATCGCGAAGACCAGCCCAAGTAGTGTAAGTGCCAGCTGGCTGAGAATCGAGCCAAGTCGCTGCGCGACCTGCGAGTGAGAATGGAAAGATGTGAAGGTAACGAGCATCGAGTTTCACACCCTCGATGGAAAAGGTGCTGCAAAGGCGAGTGAGGCGATTGATGTGGGCGGGTGCATCCTCGTCGTCACGACCATGGAACTGGCAAGAATTGGTAATGACGGTCATGATGTAAGATGGAATCTGCCAGGACCTATCATTCGTAATGTTCGGAATTGTGATGGGCGAATTGGCGCCAGTGAAACCAGTAGTAGCCTGCTCGTAAACGGTGCAATTCGCCATCTGAACTGGGGGTGTGGGTGGTGGGGAAACGTGTATTGAAACGTGTGGTGATGACTTCGGAATGAAGTCGGTGTGTGGTGGAGACGAGGAAAAGCTAGAAGAACTTACCTCGGGTGCAACTGACGAAACAGAAGTCTTGATCGTAAGCGGATTCGGCGGAGGTCCCTTCGAGCACGTAAGGGGCATCAACTGCAAAAACCAAATACGAACAAGTAAAAAGACTCTAACAACGACTCGCTAAACTAGAAAAGACACTAAAAAATATTTTTTTTATAATTTTTATTTTATTTTATTTATTTATTTATTTATTTTTATTTATTTTATTTTTTATTTTTAGACTCCTACGACTCAACGAACACACATATAGCACGTAATATGTCAACTAAGTCCAAACAAAGTAGTTAACGCAATCGCCAAAGATTCCCCGGCAACGGCGCCAAAAACTTGATGTGCATGACGTGGTTAATTAAAAACTTGTAAAAATGGTTAAAATAAAGATTGACTCTAAATTGAACTTTTAGACATGCTTTGGCCTAATAGGTATCGGTACTCTCATTGATAGTCCCCAGGTAGGCAACGGGTCCTTTTATTTGGATTTGTACGAATGCCAGCCTAGACAGGAGTTCTCAACTACCGGTACTTAACCCTTCCAGTTACTACATGTCCGACACGAAAAACACATTTTTACAAATAATGTATAAAAAGACAAACTTTAAAAATAACCTTAAACTAGACACTCTAAGCTTTAAATTTATAAACTTAGACTCGATCTAAAACTAAACCACACAACCGGCAAGTGTACCGAACAATGCAGTATAGCTACAGTAAGTCCGAGTATGGAACCCACGAGACTCTAAAGATTACGCTAAGACTCTATTTAGACTAAGACTGACACGACTTAACTAATTGTATGTTGATTGGGGGGGTTTCTAAATATCCTAAATTTATAATAAAATATTAAACTAGATTATTAATAAAATAACTAGACACGAACGTGGACGAAGACTTTAACCAAAGGCGATGAAGACTACCTAGGCTAGACGCAAGCTAAACTCAGAATGGATTTCTATTCGATAGTTTTGTGGTATGGAACCGGGATCATTAGATACTAAACCAAGACCTATTAACAACCTCGAGCCTCACAGCGACAAGATTAGTAGAACACTTGATTTTATATGATTACCGAATATAACTTCTAAGGTTACTTACTCGATTTTCACCCTAAAGGATTAATGACTTATTACGTGATATAGACACTCACCTAAATCAAGAATCCTAGCATAACCCTATTATGTGATATAGACCATCACCAAGGATTATACGAAGCAATAAACAGCGATTAAACAGAATCAAGTATGCATATACACCAAGTTAAAATTCCATAGTCGTTTACAATACAAGAGAATCCATGAACCACATTAAAATCGAATAAAAATCCAATCTTTATTAAACCATTGTCAAAACCTAGGTAGTTTAAGAAAATCTACCCAAGAATCATAACGAACAAAGTCTCAAAAATAATCATACAAGGTTCAAATAATGAATTCATTTAATTAAAAAAAAAGACTAGAAAATAAAAGAAACCGAATGACAAAACCCGGTTATTCCTTGCTCTCCAAGCTTCTTGCTTTAACCCAACGATTCCGTGGCTCAAAACCTTGCCAAAGATGCTCCATAATTTGTCCCTGATTATCTTTGTGTTTCTCCCCCTTTTATAGCCGTGATAATCGATGTGTGTATATATTTTTTGGATTATTAATATATTCACACACAATAAATGCTTTCACATGGCCCAAGGCCTATTCACGTAAACTTGATAAATACCACTTTTCTTTCATGGCCCACTAAAGATTCTTTCCAAAATAATGAATGAGGCTTCGTCCACCAATTTCTAAAGAAAATAATATAATATGTTCTTTTTTTTATTTTCTTGTGTTGCACCCAAACAGTAGAATAGGCTTGGCCCAATCATGGAAAATAGCGGCAATTTTAATTCAGTCACTGGCGCCCTACTCTACTCAACTGGCTGGTTATTTATTTATTATTCTTTTTCACTCCATTTGCATCAGGACCTGCCAAAACACAAAATGATATAATATAGCACTAAAACTAAATAAAAACAAATAAAACATATATAATAATTAGATGTAACAACCCTCATTAAAAGTCCTATTTATATTATTATTTTATTCAATAGGAAACCCTAATTGAGAAACCCAAGTGATTCTGCGCAAAACCTACAAATTTCAGAACAATCAGAATCAGGATCAGGGCCCCTAAAACTCAGGGGGGGCATTCCCTACTCAACGATTATCTTTATAACTTATTATAAAATTCGAATTTAATCGAAACGTCGACTCACCTGCACTTCAAACACACGTGGCAACAATATGGAGAAAAAGTATTTGTTACGGACCGTAAGGAATATTTGTTACGGTCCGTAACAAATGGCAAATTGGTGTATAAATAGCAGGCTTTGGGACTTGCTTCTGTGCGTTCGTTCGACGATAAAATTCAACTCAGGCGCGGAGATATCGTCCAATTACTTCAATTAACACACACTAAATCACTAATTAGTATAGCGGGGTGCTGCTGCACAGGGTATTAACTCGATCGCTATTACGATTCATTGTCCGATCGATCAATATATCCAATGGATGTTTAAGTGCTGCCCACATTAGGGTTATACTTTGTCATTCGTCGTGATTTCGACGGGATGTTGAGTGCTGTCCGAAATCGGACTATACTCTGTCCTTAGTTGTGAATCCGCTGGATGTTTAAGTATCGTACTTTGTCGTTCGTCGTTAATTCGATGGATGTTTAAGTATCGCACTTTGTCGTTCGTTGTGAGAATTTGATCTCGTGAGTTATCGTAAGTGCTGTATTGGTTAATTACCTAGTTTGTATGCACTAGGTTACAAGGATAAGAAATAGGCTAAGCTCTGCTCAAATTAAATCTGCAATATATCAAGGATTATCTTTAGACTAAGCTTTGCCTGTAAGAAATCTGCAATGTGAGTTCATTTCTCTTTTCTCACAGTTTGTGAGTCCACTCTATTTTTCTCACTGTTTTATCACCTTTTTATGATACAATTATATTTACAAAGGTTTTACAAAATCCTAAACGGTTACCAGTTATACTTACAGTAATTAAGTTTTTTATATTAACTGCTGGTATGAAAGATTTCATATATTATGGGATTCTCATTATTATTTTCCAAAAAGTTAGTCAATATTAACATGACTACAATAACAGTGGAAATTATGCATTTTATTAAAATTATAGTCACGTTAATATATTAAATAATGATACTACAATTATTTAAATTGACATATGATATTTGATAAAGTTATGGTAGTTTGACATAACATGATATATGTCATTTTCTGGATTAAATGGTTTTATGCCATAAGTAATATATTTGACAAAGAAATGTCACGGGACACAATTAAGTCCGGAGTCACTAGTTGAGAGAATGATCAACAGTGACATGTCCAAAGACACTAGTTGAGAGAATGATCAACAGTGTTATGAATAGAAATTACTAGTTGAGAGAATGATCAACAGTAATATGATTTGAGTCACTAGTTGAAAGAATGATCAACAGTGACATGACCAAAATCACTAGTTAAAAGAATGATCAACAATGATATGACCAGAATCATTAGTTGAAAGAATAATCAACAATGATATGATTATAGTCACAGGAATCGCCTAGTGACAGATAAATTGAATAATAGTAAAATATAATTACTTGATAAATTCACTATTGGACTAACATGAGCCAATAGGTGATATGATTAATGTCATATTGGAACTTCCGCTATGTGATAAATACTGATTGAGTTAGATAAATATAAATAGATATAAAAACCTTAATACTGTAAGGTATAACAATATATTTTATAAAAATGGAATGAATTCACTCAGTATTTTCGCTGACAAAACCTTTTTCAAACATTTTTCAGGTAATTACAATAGATTGGAATAAGAGCTGGATACGACACTGAAAGGCTTCAAAAAGTGGCTTATTTTATTAATTAAATCAAATTAAGAAATATTGTTTTATGTAAACAAATTTATCTTATTAAAGCTACCTTTATAAACATGGGTTTATCCCATCTATTTTAATAAATAAAATCCGGTGTTTCTAAACTCTGATATTTTTCCTAACTCACGGTCCTGATGAAATTTCCGCTGCAACGTTTTCAAAATAATCACCGGTACCGCTGGAATGTTCACGGCACCCGATTCCGTCCAGGGTGGGTCGGGGGTCGTGACAGAAGGTGGTATCAGAGCCACTTGTTTAAGCTATTTAGGTGTTCTTTTAATACCTAAACTTAAACAATAAAGTTAGGAAACTGATACAAATTAATATATATGTTATATATGAATATATATATGTCGATATGCACATATAATATCCTGGAAGTATTGTTTTGTTTTAATTATTCTATGATATTAATAAGTGAAAATGTTTGCAATTCAGATGTCGAATGAAGTACCACATAATTCAGAAGTTCATGCTAATAATGAAAATCCTTTGGATAAAAATGCTATAGAAAATCTAATAGCTCAAGGAATAGCTAATGCTTTACCTTCAATAATTAAAGCTGTTAAAAATACCGTAGAACCTACCAAAGTTGTGAGTAGCAAGCATACTCGTGACGATGGTTTTAGCCATAGTGTCAATGGAGGTAATGATGATATTATCAAAACCCCATTTCCCAAGAAAAAGAAGGCAATGACTCTCGGGTGTACCTACAAAGAATTTCTAGCTTGTAAACCAACTGAGTTCGCCGGCAGTGAAGGAGCCACGGCTGCTCTGCGATGGTTGGAAAAGACAGAAGCTGTTCTTACAATCAGCAAATGTGCCGAAGAAGATAAGGTGATGTATGCATCTAAGCTCTTCAAGGAAGAAGCCTTAGAATGGTGGAATACAATTCTTCAGGCAAAAGGAAGGGACATGGCTTATGCCATAAACTGGGAAAAATTTAAGGAAATGACAGAAAGGAAATTTTGTCCTCCTTATGAAAAGGAACGAATGGCTAACAAGTTCTTAAATCATAAAATGATAGATGTGAATTGTCGTGAATATACGACAACGTTCTTCGAATATGCAAGAATGGTACCAACTCTGGCTTCGCCAGAACCTGTACTAATTTCTCGTTATATTTGGGGATTAGTTAGCGAAATCCGAGACATAGTCAAGGCCACTAGACCACAGACTATTGAAGAAGCAGTCGAACTAGCTAACATGCTGACAGATGGACTAATCCGCACAAGAGAAGAAAACAAGAAGAAAGAGTTAGCCCAGAAAATTTCTCAAGAATTCTACAAGAAAACAGGAACTGAATCGTCAATGGAGCAACCTACCTGCAGAAGCTGTAACAAAAAGCATTCAGGAAGATGCCGTTTTAGGAAAACATCCTACTGTAACTTCTGCAAGATGACCGGACATATAGAGGAAGAGTGTAGAAGGAAAACTAATGTTTGTTTCAATTGCGGAGAAACAGGACACATCAAACCATATTGCCCTAAACTAACCAAAACACTCGACAACAAGACCAGAACTGCAGACGGAGCTAAGAAGAACGCGTGAGCATTCGTACTTACTACGCAAGAAGCAGAAATTATTCCAAACGTAATCGCTGACATGTAATATCTAAAGTTAAGTTATTATTTGACCCTAGTACAAATAAAAGTTTATAAATAAATACATTTTGTCAAGTACTTTATCTATTCAAAACCATAACAGAATTGTTTGGTTTTCACTTTCACTAAATCATTCATTTGGTCACGATCACCGTGTGGTGACGTTTTCACAAAATTTGAAGCTGTGCTAATCTCGTTGCATACGGGTTTAATTATTCATTTCTATTGAATCCATTTTGATTGGTTTATTCTATAAAATCAATCTTAACACAATCATGTGCTAAGATAATGATACACAAATTCATTTCATATATTCAGTGTATCTCTTAAAGATTTTTATATCAGCAATCAAGCGTTTCGTAATCCTTATTGTTTTATCATCTTTGATCGAAAAACATTATTCAATTATTTCAATTTCAACCCTACTAGATTTATTTGAAACATTCGGACTTACTTCATTTAATTTAAAGCATGGTGAAACTCATTTCATTCACCGCTACTACTTTCAATGACACCTTGTGGTGGCATTTTCTTTAATTTGAATCTTGATCTCATTTTCACTCTTGATGAACGAATTTTTAATTTTTGTCGGTTCATCATCTTAAACAGTCTTAATACAATTATGTGTTAAGATAAAAGTACACAAATTCATATCATATTCCGGTGTACCTCTTAACGTTTCTTTCATCAGTTTTGAAAATTCTATAATATTCATTTGATCTTTTCATTATCAATTGAAAATCCTATTCGAACTGAATATCCAAAATATACTTCATTAAAGCTTTTAGTTGATTTCACGGTGAAATTGTTCGGTCACCGTAATTATTGAATTATTTCAATCATTACGACACCTTGCGGCGTCGTTATAAACTTGTAGCTTGGGCTAATCAAAAGCATACGAATCATTCAAAATCACGTATGTATTTCGTTTGACTCATCATTTGAAAGTAGTCTTGATGCAATTATGTATTAAGACAATGATACACTAAACTCTATTATATTTCGGTGTATCCTTGCAACTCACTGTCAACACCCTGATTTTTCTCTTGTTATAGTTTGATAGTTGACAAATTATTTTCGTGCTGCTATTTCATTTTGAACTTGTTGATTCTGAGTCTTCTTCAGTTGCCAATCAAAGTAAGCTTTCTTTTGACAAAGAATTTTTATTGATTCTAAAAGTTCTTCACCTTCATTCTAAATATCTATTGATCATATATCTTTTGGCTTGAAAATAGTCACATTGGAAATTATATTATTTCATCTCATTCGTTTGACATCGATTTCTTGAACTAATTCAGTTGAACCTTTGAATTCTACTTATGATACAACTAGTATTCACAAAATTTGATATTTCAAATTCTGTGTCATATACCTTAAATATTGTTTTTATTGACTAGAATATGACATAAGTCTAAAAGAAATATCGTAACCCAAATCTCGAGGACGAGATTTTTATTAAGGTGGGGAGAATGTAACAACCCTCATTAAAAGTCCTATTTATATTATTATTTTATTCAATAGGAAACCCTAATTGAGAAACCCAAGTGATTCTGCGCAAAACCTACAAATTTCAGAACAATCAGAATCAGGATCAGGGCCCCTAAAACTCAGGGGGGGCATTCCCTACTCAACGATTATCTTTATAACTTATTATAAAATTCGAATTTAATCGAAACGTCGACTCACCTGCACTTCAAACACACGTGGCAACAATATGGAGAAAAAGTATTTCTTACGGACCGTAAGGAATATTTGTTACGGTCCGTAACAAATGGCAAATTGGTGTATAAATAGCAGGCTTTGGGACTTGCTTCTGTGCGTTCGTTCGACGATAAAATTCAACTCAGGCGCGGAGATATCGTCCAATTACTTCAATTAACACACACTAAATCACTAATTAGTATAGCGGGGTGCTGCTGCACAGGGTATTAACTCGATCGCTATTACGATTCATTGTCCGATCGATCAATATATCCAATGGATGTTTAAGTGCTGCCCACATTAGGGTTATACTTTGTCATTCGTCGTGATTTCGATGGGATGTTGAGTGCTGTCCGAAATCGGACTATACTCTGTCCTTAGTTGTGAATCCGCTGGATGTTTAAGTATCATACTTTGTCGTTCGTCGTTAATTCGATGGATGTTTAAGTATCGCACTTTGTCGTTCGTTGTGAGAATTTGATCTCGTGAGTTATCGTAAGTGTTGTATTGGTTAATTACCTAGTTTGTATGCACTAGGTTACAAGGATAAGAAATAGGCTAAGCTCTGCTCAAATTAAATCTGCAATATATCAAGGATTATCTGTAGACTAAGCTTTGCCCGTAAGAAATCTGCAATGTGAGTTCATTTCTCTTTTCTCACAGTTTGTGAGTCCACTCTATTTTTCTCACTGTTTTATCACCTTTTTATGATACAATTATATTTACAAAGGTTTTACAAAATCCTAAACGGTTACCAGTTATACTTACAGTAATTAAGTTTTTTATATTAACTGCTGGTATGAAAGATTTCATATATTATGGGATTCTCATTATTATTTTCCAAAAAGTTAGTCAATATTAACATGACTACAATAACAGTGGAAATTATGCATTTTATTAAAATTATAGTCACGTTAATATATTAAATAATGATACTACAATTATTTAAATTGACATATGATATTTGATAAAGTTATGGTAGTTTGACATAACATGATATATGTCATTTTCTGGATTAAATGGTTTTATGCCATAAGTAATATATTTGACAAAGAAATGTCACGGGACACAATTAAGTCCGGAGTCACTAGTTGAGAGAATGATCAACAGTGACATGTCCAAAGACACTAGTTGAGAGAATGATCAACAGTGTTATGAATAGAAATTACTAGTTTAGAGAATGATCAACAGTAATATGATTTGAGTCACTAGTTGAAAGAATGATCAACAGTGACATGACCAAAATCACTAGTTAAAAGAATGATCAACAATGATATGACCAGAATCATTAGTTGAAAGAATAATCAACAATGATATGATTATAGTCACAGGAATCGCCTAGTGACAGATAAATTGAATAATAGTAAAATATAATTACTTGATAAATTCACTATTGGACTAACATGAGCCAATAGGTGATATGATTAATGTCATATTGGAACTTCCGCTATGTGATAAATACTGATTGAGTTAGATAAATATAAATAGATATAAAAACCTTAATACTGTAAGGTATAACAATATATTTTATAAAAATGGAATGAATTCACTCAGTATTTTCGCTGACAAAACCTTTTTCAAACATTTTTCAGGTAATTACAATAGATTGGAATAAGAGCTGGATACGACACTGAAAGGCTTCAAAAAGTGGCTTATTTTATTAATTAAATCAAATTAAGAAATATTGTTTTATGTAAACAAATTTATCTTATTAAAGCTACCTTTATAAACATGGGTTTATCCCATCTATTTTAATAAATAAAATCCGGTGTTTCTAAACTCTGATATTTTTCCTAACTCACGGTCCTGATGAAATTTCCGCTGCAACGTTTTCAAAATAATCACCGGTACCGCTGGAATGTTCACGGCACCTGATTCCGTCCAGGGTGGGTCGGGGGTCGTGACATTAGACACTTTACACGGGACAAATATGTGTATTTTACCCCACATCAGTGAGCGCCTGAGTTGCTTGGTTTGTCGGTCCATGATTTCGACAGGCTTCTCCACGAAGTGTAATGTTTCGTTCACTTGCAGGTCCTCAAGAGGTACGTGTAAATCATAATCAGCCAGGCACTTTCTGAGGTTTGAAACATGGAAAGTCGGGTGGACGTTGCTAAGTTCCTCCGGTAGTTCGAGTCTGTAAGCCACTTTGCCGATCCTTTCCAGAATCTTAAAGGGTCCCACATATCGAGGCGCGAGCTTTCCTCTCTTGCCGAATCGGACCACACCCTTCCAAGGTGATACCTTTAGGAGTACATGGTCACCAACGTCAAATTCGAGGGGCTTGCATCGTTTATCGGCGTAACTCTTATGACGATCCCGAGCTTTCACTAGATTGTCTCGAATTTGGAAAATTTTGTCTGTCGTTTCTTGCAATAGCTCAGGACCGGTTAATTGCGAGTGCCCGATCTCGTGCCATACAATAGGCGATCGACATCTTCTTCCGTACAATGCCTCAAATGGTGCCATTTGAATGTTGGAATGATAACTGTTGTTGTACGAGAATTCGACTAAAGGTAGGTATGCGTCCCAATTACCACTGAAATCCACGACACACGAACGAAGCATGTCTTCAAGGGTACGAATTGTCACACCCCCAAAATCCACCTACGGAGTACTACCGCTTGGAGGCGTGACTGACCAGGATCCAGCCACCAATCATATTGAACAAGCATATAGGTAGTTATAAAATCCAACCAATACAACTGGTGTTTAAACAAAACATAGTTTAAGTTGCAAGCGGAAGCATAAGTCTTAAATCAAAACATAAGTTTAATTGTTTCAAAGTTTAACATGGCACACAGTCGTCCATGTCCCACAACGATCCTCCTCCATGCAAGCTCCTGCTAAGAACCTAAGGACCTGCAAAGCATGTAGTAACGAGTCAACAACAAGTTGAGTGAGTTCACGGTTGGGTGTTCGTTTTAAGTTGTTTCGAAAACGGTTTCCTTTATCTGGCATCCTGCCGTGGGGGTTACCCCATAGTAAAAAACGTGACTTGTTTATTCCCGGTTATTCTGGCAATCCAGCCGTGGGGGCTACCCCGTGTTAGTTATCTGGCATTTCGGCCGTGGGGGCTACCCCATGTATACACTAGACTCGTTACCATATCGACTGCTGACTGTAGTCATGTTTATGTGCCCTGAAACTGTCAATGTCTATCATCATTGACGTGCCCCAGATCCATTAGTTCACGCCCGTCCTCTGCGGCACGGTGTGAGGTTTGTCAGACCTAAATAGCGCTATCTAACTAATGACCCGCTCGCCATTGGCCCGGCGATTAAGTCGATATAAAAAGGAGGGACTTCGTGATAGAGTTTTGGTCTAGTACGAGTTATCTGTCCGTGAGGACGAGGAATTACATTCCTGAACCATTGCTGTCCTACCCAAGGAGGACGAGGAACCCATGTTCCTTAACCCCAATTCCCGACCCCTGGGAATCCCATGCTTTGTAGAGGGTGTGAACTCACCTTGGTTTGCTCGGCAGATACACAGAAAGGTCAATCAAGCAATATTGTGGTCACTCACGTCCTATCATAGTTGTATCACACAAATCAGGTTCGTAATCAAGTAGTACACGTATGTTTCTAGCACATTGCATTCAAGTATCATTCATGGCAGCCCAAACAACATTCACATTCAACAGTAACATATAAGGCCCATACTTTCGGCCCAATTACTTAGGCCCGTAATAGTGTGCAAGTTCAAATCAGCGTGTGCATGCATATAGTCTCGAGTCGAGACTGTGCGGCCTCTTATCGAGACTGTGCGGTCTCGAGTTGTAGTCCACAAGATTTCGAGTCGCAACTAAGGTGGTCTCGGGTCATGCACGTAGTGGTCTCGAGTCGCAACTGGACTCGCAAACATGGTCTCGAGTCAAGATGTTTGGGTGTTGATCAAGTGGGGTCTCGAGTCGAGACTATAGGCTCTCGACTCGCAACTAGTGTCGAAACCAGGGATCTCGAGTTGACATATGGTGGTCTCGAGTCGAGACCAGGGGTCTCGACCCCCAACAATTGCTGATTCTGCACAGTTGTACTATCCAATGGAAATTTGATTTCATGACACAATGTACTATCCAACCACAATCCTTAAACATGTTTCTTGTCTAGCAATTTACTAAAAATGGATCAAACATATCAATATTCAAATATTCAAGGCATCTTCATATCATATTCAACAAGTTCTTCACATATTCATATCATGTTCATGTTGATCATTCAAACTTGTTCATCATATTTTAGCATCAATCACAACCATAATCATGAACAACAAATCAACACACTTGAACATACTCATCTAAAGGTTTCAAATCATCACATAACATCTCAAAATCAACTCTACACTAATCCGATTCATCATGGTACTACACATATGCAAGCCGGTTTCATGAACACCCACTTTAATGGTTTGAATCACATTTAGACACAAGATATCATGAGTTCATTGTGCAATATATCCAAAATCAAAACATGTTAGCCGATTATCAACAACATACACATCCGATTCACAAAACACATCATCAAGCACTCAACTATACTAGTTAGAGCATATTATTCATACTATCATTTTAATCAACAAACATCATAAAGACACTAACCGATTGATGGGTTTCAAAGGTGAGTATGAAGCTTCCCAAATGGGTGTGTGTGTGTGTGCCGATCCAAAAGCTCCTTACGGTTGTCGGTTGAATCCAAGAATGAAGGAGAGGAATGTTGTGGCTTAGGGTTTTAGTGAGAGAGGATGGAGAGTGTGTGTGTAGAGGAGTATGTGTGTTGTTTGTCCAAAAATGACAAGTGTGGCTATTACTAAGGATTATATACTAGTTTCAAGTGATGCACCCTAATGGGTTTTCGAATGGGCTAAAGGGGTGTGTGGCCCAACCGGCCCACATGTTGCACTGTTCACTCGAGACCACATGGTCTCGAGTCGGGTTCTTGGTTCTCGGCTCACTTAAACATATACACATACTATACACACAAGTATACATATAAACGTAACACATAGTCACATAAAAGGTTCACTTATCATTAATCACACAAGTTAACTAGTCACACGTTTAAGCATGTTACATCGGGATACAAGGAAGGTTCTAAATTTCGAGTTGTCACATCATCCCCAAGTTGAAAGAAATTTCGTCCCGAAATTTGGTAAGCACTCACTGAGGAAGCTAGTTAAGTTGTATGGTTTTCCTGGGGTGTCACATCCACCCCCCGTTGATCTGGAATTTCGTCCCGAAATTCCGTAGCTTCGGCCTCAGTAGCGGGTGTAGTGTTTGCGAACAGTTGGGGATACTTTTGTTTCATCTGATCTTCGCGCTCCCAGGTGAACTCTGGGCCGCGACGTGAGTTCCAACGAACTCGAACAAGAGGTATTCTAGTGCTCTTGAGGACCTTAACATCCCGGTCCGTGATTTCGACTGGTTCCTCGACGAATCGTAACTGCTCGTCGATAGTGAGTTCCTTCAGAGGAACTACGCGGGTCTCATCTGACAGACACTTCTTCAGATTCGACACGTGAAAAACGTTGTGGACTGCACCGAGTTCTGCTGGTAAGTTCAGTCTGTAGGCCACTCTGCCTATTTTCTCAATGACTTCGAAGGGTCCAACGTATCGTGGGTTAAGTTTGCCTCGTTTACCAAAACGAACCACACCCTTCCAGGGTGAAACTTTGAGTAGTACCCGCTCCCCAACCTGGAGCTCTAGTGGTTTCCTACCCTTATCGGCGTAGACTTTCTGACGGTCACGAGCTGCCGCCATGCGTTTTCGTATTTGAGCAATTTGTTCGGTCGTGTCTACCACATGTTCTGGGCCAGTGATCTGACTATCCCCCACCTCTGCCCAACAAAGAGGTGACCGGCATTTACGTCCGTACAATGCCTCAAACGGAGCAGCCTCAATGCTGGTGTGGTAGCTGTTATTGTACGAGAATTCCACAAGTGGCAGATGCTTTTCCCAGCGGTTGCCAAAGTCGATTACACATGCACGAAGCATGTCTTCTAATGTTTGAATAGTGCGCTCGGACTGCCCGTCCGTTTGAGGGTGATACGCTGTGCTCATGTCTAATCGTGAGCCAAAGGATTTGTGCATTGCTTGCCACAGCTCTGAAGTAAAACGAGCATCTCGATCTGAGATAATAGAGGTGGGCACCCCGTGCCTCGAAACAACTTCCTTGAGGTATATTTCTGCAAGAGTGGAGAACTTATCCGTCTCCTTAATAGCCAAGAAGTGTGCGGACTTTGTGAGTCGATCCACGATCACCCAAATAGTATCGTTTCCACGCTGGGATCTAGGCAGGCCAGTGACAAAGTCCATGGAAATTTGCTCCCATTTCCATTGAGGTATCTCTGGTTGTTGGAGTAGGCCTGAGGGTTTCTGGTATTCAGACTTGACTCTCGCACAAGTCAAACACTTGCTGACGTAAGTTGCGATGTGGGCTTTCATGCTAGGCCACCAATACGTGGTTATGATATCGTGGTACATTTTATCCGAACCAGGATGTACCGAGTAGCGAGACTTGTGTGCTTCATCCATCACAAGCTCTCGTAGGTTGCCATAGAGTGGGACCCAAACGCGTCCCGTTACGTAGTAAGCACCGTCTTCCTTCTGTTCTAAGCGTTGTCTTGATCCGCGTAGGGCTTCGGCCCTGACGTTTTCTGGTTTCAGTGCTTCTATCTGAGCAGCTCGTATTTGGGAAGGGAGACTAGAATGGATCGTGAGTTGCAAAGCTCGCACGCGCTTAGGCGCGGTGTCCTTTCGACTGAGGGCGTCAGCCACCATATTGGCCTTGCCCGGGTGATACCTGATTGAGCACTCGTAGTCATTCAGTAGCTCGACCCATCGTCGTTGTCGCATGTTCAGTTCCTTCTGCTTGAAGATGTGCTCGAGGCTCCTGTGGTCGGTGTAGATGGCACACTTGGTACCGTACAGATAATGCCGCCATAACTTAAGTGCAAAGACAACAGCTCCCAGCTCTAGGTCGTGTGTAGTGTAGTTTCTTTCATGAACTTTGAGTTGGCGTGAGGCGTAGGCTATAACTTTATCTCGTTGCATCAGTACACAACCAAGACCTTGAATCGATGCATCGCAGTAAACCACAAAGTCGTCAGTGCCCTCAGGTAATGAAAGAATAGGTGCGCTGCAAAGTCTATCCTTTAAGTGCTGAAATGCCAACTCCTGTGCATTTCACCATCGATAAACAACTCCCTTCTGCGTTAGCGAAGTGAGAGGCTGTGCGATCTTAGAAAAATCCTTAATGAACCTCCTGTAATAACCTGCCAATCCCAAGAATTGGCGAATTTCCTTTGGTGTACGAGGTGCAGGCCGGTTTTTTAATCGAGTCTACCTTGGATGGATCAACATGAATCCCATCCTTGTTTACCACGTGGCCTAGGAAATGGACTTCTCGAAGCCAGAAGTCGCATTTCGAGAACTTCGCATAAAGCTGTTCTGTTCGAAGGAGTTCCAGGATAAGCCGTAGATGTTGCTCGTGTTCCTCCTGACTCTTAGAATAGATCAGGATGTCGTCGATGAAGACTATAACGAACTTTTCCAGGTAAGGCTTGCACACTCGGTTCATCAAGTCCATGAAGACCGCAGGTGCGTTTGTCAGCCCAAAAGGCATGACCAAAAACTCATAGTGCCCATAGCAGGTTCTAAAGGCTGTTTTAGAGACGTCCTCTTCTCGGACTCTCAGCTGGTGATAACCCGATCTCAAATCGATCTTTGAATAGTAGCTCGACCCTTGCAGCTGGTCGAACAGGTCGTCAATACGCGGTAGAGGGTAGCGCTTCTTCACTGTCACCTTGTTGAGTTCCCGGTAGTCGATGCACATTCTGAAGGTACCGTCCTTCTTCTTCACAATAGTACTGGAGCTCCCCAGGGCGATGAGCTAGGACGAATAAAACCCTTATCCAAGAGTTCTTGTAGCTGCGTAGAGAGTTCTTCCAACTCTGATGGGGCTAAACGATAAGGTGCACGAGCTATAGGCGCAGCTCCAGGAGCTAGTTCGATCTGAAACTCGACTTGGCGATGAGGCGGAAGACCAGGTAATTCCTCAGGAAATACCTCTGGATAATCGCGTACAATTGGAAAATCTTCTATCTTCCTCTCTTTCTCCGAGGTGTCAGTAACTAGCGCCAAAATGGCAGTGTGGCCCTTTCGCAAGCACTTCTGGGCCTTAAGGAGAGAGATGACGTTCTCAACGGCACTCCTCTTGTCGCCACGAATCATGAGAGGTTCATTACCGGAGCCCGGAATACGAACAATCTTCTCGTTGCAAAGAATCTCTGCTCGGTGTTGGGATAACCAATCCATCCCAATGACAACGTCGAAACTACCCAAGACGATAGGAATGAGGTCGATAGAGAAGGTCTGGTCAGCGAGAATAAGTTTACAACCCTTGACTACGTGTGTGGCTTCTAAACTCTTACCATTTGCTAGCTCTACAGTGTGCTTGTTGTTCAAAGGTGTTGGAATACGCTTAAGCATTCGACTAACTTCTAGTGACATGTAGCTAGTATCGGCACCCGAATCAAATAAAACTGTAACGTAAAAGTCGTCGAGAAGGAACTTACCCGCCACAACATTGGGGTCGTTCCTTGCTTCGCCTTGGCCAATCACGAACGCCCGCCCCCTGGCGCCATTGTTGTTGTTGTTCCCATTGTTACCATTCCCCTGATTGTTGTTATTGTTGTTGTTGTTGTTCTGGTTCCTGTTCAGCTGGGGACAATCTCTCTTGAAGTGGCCCTCAGCTCCACACTGAAAGCACCCTTTGTTATCACCCTGTTGCTGCTGCTGGCGCTGGTTCTGTTGAGTTTGCTGACGATTCTGATTGGCGGGGTATAAGCTCCTGCAATCCTTTGCAGCATGACCTGGCTTGTTGCACCGATGACAGTTGCCCCTGGTGCATGGCCCGCTGTGGTACAGGCTGCAACGATTGCATTTGGGGTGATTCCCTTTGTACCCACCGTGACTTTGACCACTAGATGATTGCTGACTAGGGCTCTTGTAGTCATCAGTCTTTCTCTGCTGAGACTGGGACTGAACAGAAGTCGACCCCTTACTTGAAGTTCCATCCCATTTCCGTTTGTTGTCACTAGAGGTACCAGAAGTAGTTGCAGCACCTATGCGCTTTGGTAACTTGTTCTGCTCCACCGCTTGGTCAGTAAGACGGTGAGCCAACTGAACAACCTGCTGGATAGTGGCGAGGTTTGCTGAAGTCACATGACTTTGGATCTCTGGCACCAAGCCCTTGAGAAAGAGTTCAATACGCTTAAATGGAGGGTCCACCATAGTAGGACACAGTAAGGCAAGCTCATTCGACCTCTTAGTATACGCCTCAATCTCTGACCCCGTCATCTTGAGGTTGAAGAACTCGACCTCCAGCTTATGAATGTCATCACGACTGCAGTATTCTTCCTTGATCATTTCCTTAAAAGTTTCCCATGGGGTGGCGTTGGCAGCAACCAACCCCAGCATTTGAACCTGAGCGTTCCACCATGTGAGGGCTAAACCCTCGAGAGTACCGGTAGCATACTTCACCCTGCGCGCCTCAGGGCATTCACACATTTCGAAGACTGACTCGAGTTTCTCAAACCAGTGGAGGAGTCCTACCGCTCCTTCAGTGCCGCTAAAAGTAGTTGGCCGGCAGTCCATGAAAGTTTTAAAAGTGCACACGGGTGGCTGAGCATGCTGACCTATCGTGGGTGAAAGAAAAGACAGAGTTTAACACAAAGGTTGGTTCACGAGAGTAGGATCTAAAGATCCTAGAATGAGTTAGAACTGCAGGATATACCTCCTGCGTGTGCAGCTGCAAGTGCTGCGGCCACTCGTTCGTTGATCAGAGCCGTCAACTGGGCTTGTGTCAGGTTAACGCGTCCAGACATGATCTTCATATCAAGAAGAACGTGAGTGAGAGGGGTTCGCGAAAATAGGATGACAGAAGTGAGTAAGTACACACGTGTTCAAGCAACAATAGTCATACCAACCAAGCATACCACGAGCAATGTACCATGTAACTAACAAGTAGGCAATATATACACAGATCATATCACCTAGAGTGTCGAGCCTTGCATGTGGAGTGAAGCGTCGTTGTGGACCGTAGAGCACCGTACAGGTTATAGTCTGATTTTAATAAAACTTTTCCCTTATTAAAACCAAGTTCACTATAACCAATGGCTCTGATACCAATCTGTCACACCCCCAAAATCCACCTGCGGAGTACTACCGCTTGGAGGTGTGACTGACCAGGATCCAGCCACCAATCATATTGAACAAGCATATAGGTAGTTATAAAATCCAACCAATATAACTGGTGTTTAAACAAAACATAGTTTAAGTTGCAAGCGGAAGCATAAGTCTTAAATCAAAACATAAGTTTAATTGTTTCAAAGTTTAACATGGCACACAGTCGTCCATGTCCCACAACGATCCTCCTCCATGCAAGCTCCTGCTAAGAACCTAAGGACCTGCAAAGCATGTAGTAACGAGTCAACAAAAAGTTGAGTGAGTTCACGGTTGGGTGTTCGTTTTAAGTTGTTTCGAAAACGGTTTCCTTTATCTGGCATCCTGCCGTGGGGGTTACCCCATAGTTAAAAACGTGACTTGTTTATTCCCGGTTATTCTGGCAATCCAGCCGTGGGGGCTACCCCGTGTTAGTTATCTGGCATTTCGGCCGTGGGGGCTACCCCATGTATACACTAGACTCGTTACCATATCGACTGCTGACTGTAGTCATGTTTATGTGCCCTGAAACTGTCAATGTCTATCATCATTGACGTGCCCCAGATCCATTAGTTCATGCCCGTCCTCTGCGGCACGGTGTGAGGTTTGTCAGACCTAAATAGCGCTATCTAACTAATGACCCGCTCGCCATTGGCCCGGCGATTAAGTCGATATAAAAAGGAGGGACTTCGTGATAGAGTTTTGGTCTAGTACGAGTTATCTGTCCGTGAGGACGAGGAATTACATTCCTGAACCATTGCTGTCCTACCCAAGGAGGACGAGGAACCCATGTTCCTTAACCCCAATTCCCGACCCCTGGGAATCCCATGCTTTGTAGAGGGTGTGAACTCACCTTGGTTTGCTCGGCAGATACACAGAAAGGTCAATCAAGCAATATTGTGGTCACTCACGTCCTATCATAGTTGTATCACACAAATCAGGTTCGTAATCAAGTAGTACACGTATGTTTCTAGCACATTGCATTCAAGTATCATTCATGGCAGCCCAAACAACATTCACATTCAACAGTAACACATAAGGCCCATACTTTCGGCCCAATTACTTAGGCCCGTAATAGTGTGCAAGTTCAAATCAGCGTGTGCATGCATATAGTCTCGAGTCGAGACTGTGCGGCCTCTTATCGAGACTGTGCGGTCTCGAGTTGTAGTCCACAAGATTTCGAGTCGCAACTAAGGTGGTCTCGGGTCATGCACGTAGTGGTCTCGAGTCGCAACTGGACTCGCAAACATGGTCTCGAGTCAAGATGTTTGGGTGTTGATCAAGTTGGGTCTCGAGTCGAGACTATAGGCTCTCGACTCGCAACTAGTGTCGAAACCGGGGATCTCGAGTTTACATATGGTGGTCTCGAGTCGAGACCAGGGGTCTCGACCCCCAACAATTGCTGATTCTGCACAGTTGTACTATCCAATGGAAATTTGATTTCATGACACAATGTACTATCCAACCACAATCCTTAAACATGTTTCTTGTCTAGCAATTTACTAAAAGTGGATCAAACATATCAATATTCAAATATTCAAGGCATCTTCATATCATATTCAACAAGTTCTTCACATATTCATATCATGTTCATGTTGATCATTCAAACTTGTTCATCATATTTTAGCATCAATCACAACCATAATCATGAACAACAAATCAACACACTTGAACATACTCATCTAAAGGTTTCAAATCATCACATAACATCTCAAAATCAACTCTACACTAATCCGATTCATCATGGTACTACACATATGCAAAAGCCGGTTTCATGAACACCCACTTTAATGGTTTGAATCACATTTAGACACAAGATATCATGAGTTCATTGTGCAATATATCCAAAATCAAAACATGTTAGCCGATTATCAACAACATACACATCCGATTCACAAAACACATCATCAAGCACTCAACTATACTAGTTAGAGCATATTATTCATACTATCATTTTAATCAACAAACATCATAAAGACACTAACCGATTGATGGGTTTCAAAGGTGAGTATGAAGCTTCCCAAATGGGTGTGTGTGTGTGTGCCGATCCAAAAGCTCCTTACGGTTGTCGGTTGAATCCAAGAATGAAGGAGAGGAATGTTATGGCTTAGGGTTTTAGTGAGAGAGGATGGAGAGTGTGTGTGTAGAGGAGTATGTGTGTTGTTTGTCCAAAAATGACAAGTGTGGCTATTACTAAGGATTATATACTAGTTTCAAGTGATGCACCCTAATGGGTTTTCGAATGGGCTAAAGGGGTGTGTGGCCCAACCGGCCCACATGTTGCACTGTTCACTCGAGACCACATGGTCTCGAGTCGGGTTCTTGGTTCTCGGCTCACTTAAACATATACACATACTATACACACAAGTATACATATAAACGTAACACATAGTCACATAAAAGGTTCACTTATCATTAATCACACAAGTTAACTAGTCACACGTTTAAGCATGTTACATCGGGATACAAGGAAGGTTCTAAATTTCGAGTTGTCACATCATCCCCAAGTTGAAAGAAATTCCATCTCGAAATTTGGTAAGCACTCACTGAGGAAGCTAGTTAAGTTATATGGTTTTCCTGGTTTTCCTGGGGTGTCACATCCACCCCCGTTGATCTGGAATTTCGTCCCGAAATTCCGTAGCTTCGGCCTCAGTAGCGGGTGTACTGTTTGCGAACAGTTGGGGATACTTTTGTTTCATCTGATCTTCGCGCTCCCAGGTGAACTCTGGGCCGCGACGTGAGTTCCAACGAACTCGAACAAGAGGTATTCTAGTGCTCTTGAGGACCTTAACATCCCGGTCCGTGATTTCGACTGATTCCTCGACGAATCGTAACTGCTCGTCGATAGTGAGTTCCTTCAGAGGAACTACGTGGGTCTCATCTGACAGACACTTCTTCAGATTCGACACGTGAAAAACGTTGTGGACTGCACCGAGTTCTGCTGGTAAGTTCAGTCTGTAGGCCACTCTGCCTATTTTCTTAATGACTTCGAAGGGTCCAACGTATCGTGGGTTAAGTTTGCCTCGTTTACCAAAACGAACCACACCCTTCCAGGGTGAAACTTTGAGTAGTACCCGCTCCCCAACCTGGAGCTCTAGTGGTTTCCTGCCCTTATCGGCGTAGACTTTCTGACGGTCACGAGCTGCCGCCATGCGTTTTCGTATTTGAGCAATTTGTTCGGTCGTGTCTACCACATGTTCTGGGCCAGTGATCTGACTATCCCCCACCTCTGCCCAACAAAGAGGTGACCGGCATTTACGTCCGTACAATGCCTCAAACGGAGCAGCCTTAATGCTGGTGTGGTAGCTGTTATTGTACGAGAATTCCACAAGTGGCAGATGCTTTTCCCAGCAGTTGCCAAAGTCGATTACACATGCACGAAGCATGTCTTCTAATGTTTGAATAGTGTGCTCGGACTGCCCGTCCGTTTGAGGGTGATACGCTGTGCTCATGTCTAATTGTGAGCCAAAGGATTTGTGCATTGCTTGCCACAGCTCTGAAGTAAAACGAGCATCTCGATCTGAGATAATAGAGGTGGGCACCCTGTGCCTCGAAACAACTTCCTTGAGGTATATTTCTGCAAGAGTGGAGAACTTATCCGTCTCCTTAATAGCCAAGAAGTGTGCGGACTTTGTGAGTCGATCCACGATCACCCAAATAGTATCGTTTCCGCGCTGGGATCTAGGCAGGCCAGTGACAAAGTCCAAGGAAATTTGCTCCCATTTCCATTGAGGTATCTCTGGTTGTTGGAGTAGGCCTGAGGGTTTCTGGTATTCAGACTTGACTCTCGCACAAGTCAAACACTTGCTGACGTAAGTTGCGATGTGGGCTTTCATGCTAGGCCACCGATACGTGGTTTTGATATCGTGGTACATTTTATCCGAACCAGGATGTACTGAGTAGCGAGACTTGTGTGCTTCATCCATCACAAGCTCTTGTAGGTTGCCATAGAGTGGGACCCAAACGCGTCCCGTTACGTAGTAAGCACCGTCTTCTTTCTGTTCTAAGCGTTGTCTTGATCCGCGTAGGGCTTCGGCCCTGACGTTTTCTGGTTTCAGTGCTTCTATCTGAGCAGCTCATATTTGGGAAGGGAGACTGGAATGGATCGTGAGTTGCAAAGCTCGCACGCGCTTAGGCGCGGTGTCCTTTCGACTGAGGGCGTCAGCCACCACATTGGCCTTGCCCGGGTGATAACTGATTGAGCACTCGTAGTCATTCAGTAGCTCGACCCATCGTCGTTGTCGCATGTTCAGTTCCTTCTGCTTGAAGATGTGCTCGAGGCTCCTGTGGTCGGTGTAGATGGCACACTTGGTACCGTACAGATAATGCCGCCATAACTTAAGTGCAAAGACAACTGCTCCCAGCTCTAGGTCGTGTGTAGTGTAGTTTCTTTCATGAACTTTGAGTTGGCGTGAGGCGTAGGCTATAACTTTATCTCGTTGCATCAGTACACAACCAAGACCTTGAATCGATGCATCGCAGTAAACCACAAAGTCGTCAGTGCCCTCAGGTAATGAAAGAATAGGTGCGCTGCAAAGTCTATCCTTTAAGTGCTGAAATGCCAACTCCTGTGCATTTCCCCATCGATAAACAACTCCCTTCTGCGTTAGCGAAGTGAGAGGCTGTGCGATCTTAGAAAAATCCTTAATGAACCTCCTGTAATAACCTGCCAATCCCAAGAATTGGCGAATTTCCTTTGGTGTACGAGGTGCAGGCCAGTTTTTTAATCGAGTCTACCTTGGATGGATCAACATGAATCCCATCCTTGTTTACCACGTGGCCTAGGAAATGGACTTCTCGAAGCCAGAAGTCGCATTTCGAGAACTTCGCATAAAGCTGTTCTGTTCGAAGGAGTTCCAGGATAAGCCGTAGATGTTGCTCGTGTTCCTCCTGACTCTTAGAATAGATCAGGATGTCGTCGATGAAGACTATAACGAACTTGTCCAGGTAAGGCTTGCACACTCGGTTCATCAAGTCCATGAAGACCGCAGGTGCGTTTGTCAGCCCAAAAGGCATGACCAAAAACTCATAGTGCCCATAGCGGGTTCTAAAGGCTGTTTTAGAGACGTCCTCTTCTCGGACTCTCAGCTGGTGATAACCCGATCTCAAATCGATCTTTGAATAGTAGCTCGACCCTTGCAGCTGGTCGAACAGGTCGTCAATACGCGGTAGAGGGTAGCGCTTCTTCACTGTCACCTTGTTGAGTTCCCGGTAGTCGATGCACATTCTGAAGGTACCGTCCTTCTTCTTCACAATAGTACTGGAGCTCCCCAGGGCGATGAGCTAGGACGAATAAAACCCTTATCCAAGAGTTCTTGTAGCTGCGTAGAGAGTTCTTCCAACTCTGATGGGGCTAAACGATAAGGTGCACGAGCTATAGGCACAGCTCCAGGAGCTAGTTCGATCTGAAACTCGACTTGGCGATGAGGCGGAAGACCAGGTAATTCCTCAGGAAATACCTCTGGATAATCGCGTACAATTGGAAAATCTTCTATCTTCCTCTCTTTCTCCGAGGTGTCAGTAACTAGCGCCAAAATGGCAGTGTGGCCCTTTCGCAAGCACTTCTGGGCCTTAAGGAGAGAGATGACGTTCTCAACGGCACTCCTCTTGTCGCCACGAATCATGAGAGGTTCATTACCGGAGCCCGGAATACGAACAATCTTCTCGTTGCAAAGAATCTCTGCTCGGTATTGGGATAACCAATCCATCCCAATGACAACGTCGAAACTACCCAAGACGATAGGAATGAGGTCGATAGAGAAGGTCTGGTCAGCGATAATAAGTTTACAACCCTTGACTACGTGTGTGGCTTCTAAACTCTTACCATTTGCTAGCTCTACAGTGTGCTTGTTGTTCAAAGGTGTTGGAATACGCTTAAGCATTCGACTAACTTCTAGTGACATGTAGCTAGTATCGGCACCCGAATCAAATAAAACTGTAACGTAAAAGTCGTCGAGAAGGAACTTACCCGCCACAACATTGGGGTCGTTCCTTGCTTCGCCTTGGCCAATCACGAACGCCCGCCCCCTGGCGCCATTGTTGTTGTTGTTCCCATTGTTACCATTCCCCTGATTGTTGTTATTGTTGTTGTTGTTGTTCTGGTTCCTGTTCAGCTGGGGACAATCTCTCTTGAAGTGGCCCTCAGCTCCACACTGAAAGCACCCTTTGTTATCACCCTGTTGCTGCTGCTGGCGCTGGTTCTGTTGAGTTTGCTGACGATTCTGATTGGCGGGGTATAAGCTCCTGCATTCCTTTGCAGCATGACCTGGCTTGTTGCACCGATGACAGTTGCCCCTGGTGCATGGCCCGCTGTGGTACAGGCTGCAGCGATTGCATTTGGGGTGATTCCCTTTGTACCCACCGTGACTTTGACCACCAGATGATTGCTGACTAGGGCTCTTGTAGTCATCAGTCTTTCTCTGCTGAGACTGGGACTGAACAGAAGTCGACCCCTTACTTGAAGTTCCATCCCATTTCCGTTTGTTGTCACTAGAGGTACCAGAAGTAGTTGCAGCACCTATGCGCTTTGGTAACTTGTTCTGCTCCACCGCTTGGTCAGTAAGACGGTGAGCCAACTGAACAACCTGCTGGATAGTGGCGAGGTTTGCTAAAGTCACATGACTTTGGATCTCTGGCACCAAGCCCTTGAGAAAGAGTTCAATACGCTTAAATGGAGGGTCCACCATAGTAGGACACAGTAAGGCAAGCTCATTCGACCTCTTAGTATACGCCTCAATCTCTGACCCCGTCATCTTGAGGTTGAAGAACTCGACCTCCAGCTTATGAATGTCATCACGACTGCAGTATTCTTCCTTGATCATTTCCTTAAAAGTTTCCCATGGGGTGGCGTTGGCAGCAACCAACCCCAGCATTTGAACCTGAGCGTTCCACCATGTGAGGGCTAAACCTTCGAGAGTACCGGTAGCATACTTCACCCTGCGCGCCTCAGGGCATTCACACATTTCGAAGACTGACTCGAGTTTCTCAAACCAGTGGAGGAGTCCTACCGCTCCTTCAATGCCGCTAAAAGTAGTTGGCCGGCAGTCCATGAAAGTTTTAAAAGTGCACACGGGTGGCTGAGCATGCTGACCTATCGTGGGTTAAAGAAAAGACAGAGTTTAACACAAAGGTTGGTTCACGAGAGTAGGATCTAAAGATCCTAGAATGAGTTAGAACTGCAGGATATACCTCCTGCGTGTGCAGCTGCAAGTGCTGCGGCCACTCGTTCGTTGATCAGAGCCGTCAACTGGGCTTGTGTCAGGTTAACGCGTCCAGACATGATCTTCATATCAAGAAGAACGTGAGTGAGAGGGGTTCGCGAAAATAGGATGACAGAAGTGAGTAAGTACACACGTGTTCAAGCAACAATAGTCATACCAACCAAGCATACCACGAGCAATGTACCATGTAACTAACAAGTAGGCAATATATACACAGATCATATCACCTAGAGTGTCGAGCCTTGCATGTGGAGTGAAGCGTCGTTGTGGACCGTAGAGCACCGTACAGGTTATAGTCTGATTTTAATAAAACTTTTCCCTTATTAAAACCAAGTTCACTATAACCAATGGCTCTGATACCAATCTGTCACACCCCCAAAATCCACCTGCGGAGTACTACCGCTTGGAGGCGTGACTGACCAGGATCCAGCCACCAATCATATTGAACAAGCATATAGGTAGTTATAAAATCCAACCAATACAACTGGTGTTTAAACAAAACATAGTTTAAGTTGCAAGCGGAAGCATAAGTCTTAAATCAAAACATAAGTTTAATTGTTTCAAAGTTTAACATGGCACACAGTCGTCCATGTCCCACAACGATCCTCCTCCATGCAAGCTCCTGCTAAGAACCTAAGGACCTGCAAAGCATGTAGTAACGAGTCAACAACAAGTTGAGTAAGTTCACGGTTGGGTGTTCATTTTAAGTTGTTTCGAAAACGGTTTCCTTTATCTGGCATCCTGCCGTGGGGGTTACCCCATAGTTAAAAACGTGACTTGTTTACTCCCGGTTATTCTGGCAATCCAGCCGTGGGGGCTACCCCGTGTTAGTTATCTGGCATTTCGGCCGTGGGGGCTACCCCATGTATACACTAGACTCGTTACCATATCGACTGCTGACTGTAGTCATGTTTATGTGCCCTGAAACTGTCAATGTCTATCATCATTGACGTGCCCCAGATCCATTAGTTCACGCCCGTCCTCTGCGGCACGGTGTGAGGTTTGTCAGACCTAAATAGCGCTATCTAACTAATGACCCGCTCGCCATTGGCCCGGCGATTAAGTTGATATAAAAAGGAGGGACTTCGTGATAGAGTTTTGGTCTAGTACGAGTTATCTGTTCGTGAGGACGAGGAATTACATTCCTGAACCATTGCTGTCCTACCCAAGGAGGACGAGGAACCCATGTTCCTTAACCCCAATTCCCGACCCCTGGGAATCCCATGCTTTGTAGAGGGTGTGAACTCACCTTGGTTTGCTCGGCAGATACACAGAAAGGTCAATCAAGCAATATTGTGGTCACTCACGTCCTATCATAGTTGTATCACACAAATCAGGTTCGTAATCAAGTAGTACACGTATGTTTCTAGCACATTGCATTCAAGTATCATTCATGGCAGCCCAAACAACATTCACATTCAACAGTAACACATAAGGCCCATACTTTCGGCCCAATTACTTAGGCCCGTAATAGTGTGCAAGTTCAAATCAGCGTGTGCATGCATATAGTCTCGAGTCGAGACTGTGCGGCCTCTTATCGAGACTGTGCGGTCTCGAGTTGTAGTCCACAAGATTTCGAGTCGCAACTAAGGTGGTCTTGGGTCATGCACGTAGTGGTCTCGAGTCGCAACTGGACTCGCAAACATGGTCTTGAGTCAAGATGTTTGGGTGTTGATCAAGTGGGGTCTCGAGTCGAGACTATAGGCTCTCGACTCGCAACTAGTGTCGAAACCGGGGATCTCGAGTTGACATATGGTGGTCTCGAGTCGAGACCAGGGGTCTCGACCCCCAACAATTGCTGATTCTGCATAGTTGTACTATCCAATGGAAATTTGATTTCATGACACAATGTACTATCCAACCACAATCCTTAAACATGTTTCTTGTCTAGCAATTTACTAAAAATGGATCAAACATATCAATATTCAAATATTCAAGGCATCTTCATATCATATTCAACAAGTTCTTCACATATTCATATCATGTTCATGTTGATCATTCAAACTTGTTCATCATATTTTAGCATCAATCACAACCATAATCATGAACAACAAATCAACACACTTGAACATACTCATCTAAAGGTTTCAAATCATCACATAACATCTCAAAATCAACTCTACACTAATCCGATTCATCATGGTACTACACATATGCAAGCCGGTTTCATGAACACCCACTTTAATGGTTTGAATCACATTTAGACACAAGATATCATGAGTTCATTGTGCAATATATCCAAAATCAAAACATGTTAGCCGATTATCAACAACATACACATCCGATTCACAAAACACATCATCAAGCACTCAACTATACTAGTTAGAGCATATTATTCATACTATCATTTTAATCAACAAACATCATAAAGACACTAACCGATTGATGGGTTTCAAAGGTGAGTATGAAGCTTCCCAAATGGGTGTGTGTGTGTGTGCCGATCCAAAAGCTCCTTACGGTTGTCTGTTGAATCCAAGAATGAAGGAGAGGAATGTTGTGGCTTAGGGTTTTAGTGAGAGAGGATGGAGAGTGTGTGTGTAGAGGAGTATGTGTGTTGTTTGTCCAAAAATGACAAGTGTGGCTATTACTAAGGATTATATACTAGTTTCAAGTGATACACCCTAATGGGTTTTCGAATGGGCTAAAGGGGTGTGTGGCCCAACCGGCCCACATGTTGCACTGTTCACTCGAGACCACATGGTCTCGAGTCGGGTTCTTGGTTCTCGGCTCACTTAAACATATACACATACTATACACACAAGTATACATATAAACGTAACACATAGTCACATAAAAGGTACACTTATCATTAATCACACAAGTTAACTAGTCACACGTTTAAGCATGTTACATCGGGATACAAGGAAGGTTCTAAATTTCGAGTTGTCACACGAATCGTTCTTTCAGTCTGACCGTCGGTTTAGGGATGGAAAGCGGTACTTAGATTAAGCGTAGTACCGAGAGCAGCTTGAAAAGTTTCCCAAAGACGCGAAGTAAACCGACCATCGCAGTCAGAGATGATGTCACGAGGTGTCCCATGTCGACAGATAACCTCGTCGGTGTAGATTCGGGCTAATCGTTCCACCTTATAATCTTCTCGTATCGGCAAAAAGTGCACTGATTTAGTCAAACGGTCAATGATAACCCAAATGCTGTCGTGACCTGATGGCGTGCGCGGAAGTTTCGTTATGAAGTCCATTGCTATGCTCTCCCATTTCCACATAGGGATCTCGGGTTGCACGAGTAAGCCAGAGGGTCTTTGATGTTCGACCTTGACTTTCAAACAAGTCAGGCACTTCGAAACATAGAGGGCGATATCTCTTTTCATGCCCGGCCACCAGTACTTATAGCGAAGGTCCTGGTACATTTTGTCAGCACAAGGATGAATAGAATACCGAGACTCGTGGGCTTCGTCCATCAAAATCTGTCGCAAATTGGTTCGTTTCGGGATCCAAATTCGGTCCAGATAATGGAATATCCCGTTGGATTTATTCACTAGCTGAGCTCCATCGTTGTATATTCTTTCCTTCATCAAAGTGCGTTCGGTGAAACAAGCATGTTGGGCTTCACGGATAAGGGTTCGAGATCAAATTGGGCTTGGATATTACGAGCGCTGTGCAAGTAACTTCGTCTGCTGAGTGCGTCAGCAATGACATTTGCTTTGCCAGGATGATAACGAATCTCACAGTCGTAATCGTTGAGAAGTTCTACCCACCGGCATTGACGCATGTTTAGTTCCTTCTGGTCAAAGATATGTTGTAGGCTCCTATGATCGGTGAAGATCGTACACTTGGTACCATAAAGGTAGTGTCGCCAAATCTTTAACGCAAAAACAACAGCACCTAGCTCGAGGTCGTGGGTTGTGTAGTTCTTCTCGTGGATCTTGAGCTGACGAGACGCGTAAGCGATAACCTTGTCTCGTTGCATGAGGACACAACCGAGGCCAAGGTTCGAGGCATCGCAGTAGACTATAAAGTCGTCGTTTCCTTCAGGTATCGTAAGGACAGGAGCATTGCAAAGCATATTCTTGAGGGTTCGAAAGGCAGTCTCTTGTTCAGTTCCCTAAACAAAAGGCTTGTCGGTAAGCGGCACAGCGATTTTAGAGAACCCTTCGATGAATCGGCGATAATAGCCCGCTAATCCGAGAAAAGAACGGACTTTGGACGGGTTCTTGGGTGTAACCCAACTCTTGACAGCTTCAATCTTCGCAGGGTCGATGTGAATACCTTGAATATTGACAATATGACCCAAGAATTGGACCTCCTCAAGCCAAAATTCACACTTGGAGAACTTGGCATAGAGACAGTTTCCCCGTAGTAACTCGAGAACCAAACTGAGATGTTGCACGTATTCAGTCTTCGATTTGGAATAGATCAGGATATCGTCGATGAACACGATGACGAAACGGTCGAGAAAAGGTTTACACACCCGATTCATCAGATCCATGAAAACCGCGGGTGCGTTAGTTAGACCAAAAGGCATAACAACGAACTCATAATGGCCGTAGCGAGTGCGAAAAGCGGTCTTAGGTATATCCTCCTCTTGAATGCGTAACTGGTGGTAGCCTGAACGTAGATCGATCTTATAAAAACATGTAGCACCCTGTAACTGGTCGAACAAATCATCTATACGGGGCAGAGGATAGCGATTCTTGATTGTCAGCTTATTCAACTCCCTATAGTCGATGCACATCCGAAACGACCCATCCTTCTTTTTGAAGAAAAGGACTGGTGCGCCCCAAGGAGAGGTGCTAGGGCGAATAAAGCCTTTGTCAAGCAATTCCTGGAGCTGACTTGCGAGTTCGCGCATTTCTGACGGAGCGAGTCGATAAGGAGCTCTGGCAACGGGGTTTGCTCCAGGAGTTAGGTCGATGCGAAAGTCAATATCACGACTCGGAGGTAAACCAGGAAGATCTTTAGGAAAAACATTAGGAAAATCTCGAACAACAGGAACGTCTTTCACTTCTGTCTTTCTTTTCTTTTCCTCCTCCGCTACTACAATGTTGGCCAAGAAAGCTCTGTATTCCTTGCGGAGATACTTATTAGCTTGGATACATGACATAAGTTGCAATTCTTCGAAGAGACTTCTCCGTAGACACATAACTGATCTCCATTAGCGAGCGAGAATCGAATCATCTTGTCGAAGCACACAACTTCAGCATGGTTTTCGCGAAGAAAGTCCATGCCTACTATGACATCAAAACTACCGAGCTGCATCGGAATAAGGTCGATAGGAAAGATGTGATTGTTGAGCTCAAGAGTACAATCACGAAGGACAGAGTTAATAGTGACGATTCTTCCGGTGGCAATTTCAACATCGAACATCGAGGGGAGATGGGCGCGCTTACGATCTATTAGCTTTTCGAACTCAAATGATACAAAACAGTTATCGGCTCCAGTATCAAACAAACACGAAGCATAAATACCATTCACAAGGAACATACCATTGACAACGTTGTTGTCGGCTTGAGCCTTGCGCACATTGATGTTGAAGGTTCGAGCGCGTGCTGCTTACTGCTGTTGTTGCTGCTGCTGCTGTTGCTGAGGCTGCTGCTGTTGAGGCTCTTGCTTCACAACCTGATTGGGGCACATGTTTGTGAAGTGGTTTGGATCACCACACGCAAAGCAGACTCTAGCATTGATCGTGGGTGCTGGAGCCGCTTGTTGGCCTTGACTAGCAGGAAGTAGAGCTTGATGAGCAGTAGATTGAGCTGGAGCTTGAGTTTGATGACCACGGCAGTTGGTGGTGAAGTGGCCGTACATGTTGCAATTTGCACAGAAATGGCAAGCAATGGTAGTCGGGTGGTGGTAGGTGCAAGTAGGGCAGAGCAGGTGTGGCCCAGTATATGCACGCTTAGCAAAAGGTGCATTTGCCACAGGCGCCGCTACTTGACGCTGTTGTTGTTGAGCAGGTACGGCTTGAATCGGTGCAGCAGTGATCGCACAGTTCTTGTTGCTGGAGTTGCTGTTGTTCTTGCGCTTGCGGTGGGAGACCTTTGAAGAATGAGGGGTGGTGGTGGTTTCGGCGGTTGGTGCGGTGGTGGCTTGATGCAGATTCTTGGGAGCTTTATCCCAGAAGCCAGCTTTGACTCGCTTGTCGTTGATCTCAGCGGCCAGCAGATAAGTCTCTTCGATTGTTGCGGTTTTGGCAGCTTGAACAAAATCTGCAACACAATCCGGCAGAGCGCGGATGTACTTCTTGATTGCAATCTCAGGAGTCTTGACTTGATCGGGACAGATGATACTAAGCTGCTTAAAGCGAGCAGTTAAAGCAGCGTTTTCACCATTCTTCTGCTTTATGTGCCATAATTCATCCTCCAACTTTTGGCGCTCATGGGGAGGGCAGAATTCTTCGAGCATAACATTCTTCAACTCATCCCATGTTAAACCATAAGCTGTATCGTTTCCACGTTTGTTCCTCTCAGCCGTCCACCAGTCTAAAGCGCGGGACTAGAAAATGCCGGTAGCATTCAGAGTGCGGAGATCGTTAGGACAGCCACTCTGGCGTAGCGTGACCTCGATAGAATCGAACCATTGAAATAAAGCAGTAGGACCTTCTTTGCCAGTGAATTCCTTCGGTCCGCAAGCTTTAAATTGTTTGAAGCTAAAAGCAGCTTTAGGAGTTTCAGTTCTTGACTCCTCAGAAGATTTGCTAGTATTCTCGTTGATCTCGCTGAAAATCTGCGGGACGACGTTCACGACTGATTGAGCAACGAGTGCTGCAAGGCGTTTGTCTCTTTGTTCTTGGTGAGCATGACGAGAGTAATGAGGTCTAGATGCTGACATTGTCTGCAACAGGCATCGTCATAGGACTCAACACAAATTCGATTACTCCTAGTGTAGTCTAGCGATTCACCATAAAACTCATGAACACAATCAAGTAATACCTAGGCACATAGGCATATAATCACGTAGAGCATCGAAACACATAAGCACGTAAGGCACAAAACACATAAGCACGTAAGGTACAGAACACATAAGCACGTAGAGCACAGGTATACCAGAGATAGTCAGAATACAGAAACCTATCATTTACAGTCCGCGAGCGTTTGTATCATGCGATCATCCACAAATTTCAGCGATTTGTCAGCGATTTGAGGTAGATGTGTAGTGTAGTTCGTACGTGAAGGGCGAAAGGCGAATAGCCAACCAGAATTGAAACATACAACAGATAAAATCACGTAAAGCACATAAAATATATGTAAAAGCAACAAATATCAGAGTCAGCAGTTGCGGGCTCAGAATCGAAACATTTAAAAATCGAGGATGGATTGTCTGCGGCTGTTTAGACATCGACTACCCAAAGTGGTTTGACTATTCACAAGGACTTTTGGTACCCACTTTTGGCCTTCTGGACTATGCTCTTGCCTCGATTCTGGGCAGTCGGCATGCGTCCTTCCAGGAGTAGTGTGACTTCAAGTCGATGGATTCCGTCGAGACTTTGGTGAGAGTCTTGTTAAAACGAAATAGAACACAGATCAAGTTACCAAGATTCGGGTTTCACCCCTGACTCAGTAACTTTGTTCCTGTTTTGATAAAATTGGGGGGAGAAATTCGCGTCGAAGTACGGATTTCACTCCTGATTCGGCGCAAATTCTCCTGTTTGAAGCTAAAAAATGCGGCTAAACAAGCGATTTAGTCGAGAGTTTGCGGTTTTCACACCTAATCTCAACTTAATCTCTCGTTCGTCTTTGAAATTCGATTGCAGTGATAGTGTAGTGTAAGCGAGAATAGCGAGAAATAGTAGGTAGGCTTGTGCAAATACCCCTACCGGGTATACACAAGTCGGTCTGTTGGTACTTAACTATAGTCTAGGTCGTTTCTAAGACATCGACCCGGACTAGGTCGAGTCTTGCCTAATTCCCTATAGTTATGGCTCTGATACCAATCTGTCACACCCCAACCTATGGCGGAAACATCGGGGCGCAGCACTGAGCGAAACAGATTGTTCAAGAGAAATTCCATAACAACCACATTACCGGATAGTTAATATTATGTCCCGTACCATAACCTATCAAGCAAATTAAATTATTACAGATAACGATATATAAAAAACAAAGCATGTTCCGACAACTCAGACTTACAAATAGATAATTCGTTTATTGGTTCCTAGGACCCTCTCCTAGCTTCGATTTCATCACCTATCAACCGAGGTGTCCTAGGTCTTTCCTAGCCTTGATTTCACAGCGAGCTAAGCATGTAAACATCCTAAGCACCTGCCACATACGTTAAAGTAAAAGTCAATACACATAGTGTAAAGGTAAGCATACAAGTTTAATAGATATAATAAGTGTTTTGTTGTCCTTAGATTAATAAAAGTGTTTTTGCTTAATCTAAAATTTGTGTACGTTAATAATATCTTTGCTTGTGTTTTATGTAATTACATATATCACTATTGAATAATGCCAAAAGATCAAAAAGAGAAGTTCAGGGGACTGAAATGACAAAAGTCAAAAGTTTCCCTTGTCAGACCCCCATTGCGGATCGTAAGGGATTCTCCTTGTGGTTCACAAAGAATCCTTGAAACCCAGAACAATGGTTGGCAGCTGGTTATTGCACCATTTTGACACCTAGCTCGAGTTTTTGCCACACTGCTTCCTGTTGACACCTATGAGGACACTAATAATCCATCTAAGCCCTCTTGGACACTTGTCCACACCTCTTGCATCCTCATATGCTATAAGTAGCACCCTTGAGCTCTATATTTTTTTAATCCCAAACTCTAAAACAACACTTCACTCTAGAAAGTCTTGTGAGAGTTACTTGTTTTAGCTTTGCAAACATCTCCTCTGGTCGTTTGAAGTGTTCTTATAGAGTTGGTAAGTTCCTTTTCTTAAGCTCTTTCATTTGCAATTAGTTTTGTAGCTTAATTCCAATTGAGCGTCGTAAAATTCAAACAGTTTGACCATTCCGTTTGACTTTCTGTTCTAGTCAATTTGGTCAACCATTTTCAAATTAAATTTACCAAAATGGTCTGCATCATATAGGAAATAAAACCCTTCATCTACATCTTGTGGTCGTGTACGTCTATGTGGTTCAAATTGACAAGTCAAACCTCAATTTTTTAAAAGTCAAACATAGCTTTATACATTTACTAAAGAATGATCTCTAACATATGTAATGTAATGTTATAGATATCATCAGTAACCACTAGACAATAAGCATCCCCAAATGTTGTCTTGTGTTTCATAGGTCCAAAGAGGTCCATATGAAGACGTTCGAGAGGCATGCTAACAGTGTTGATTTTCTTCAGAGGGTGAGACTTCTTCGTTTGCTTCCCTTTCTGGCACGAAACATAGATATCTTGTAGATGAAAACTTCTCACAGGCACACCATTCACAAGATTGTTTTTCACCAAATGGTTCATTTTTCTTAAGTGAATGTGCCCCATTCGTCTGTGCCAAGATATAGACTCCTTCTCTGTGGCTTTTGAGACAAAACATGTGACTTGCGCAGATGTCGTAATTGCTTGGCTCATATCAAGAATATAAAGATCATTAACTCTTGGAGCCGATAAGAGAATCCATTCTTTAGGAATTTTGAAACCAGGTTTCAGCACATAACAACCGGCATCATCAAAATGCACGGTAAACTTCTTGTCGCAGATTTGCGAAACGCTTAGAAGATTGTGATCAATTTGACGAACATAATTGATCTTATCGAAACATACAACACCATTGGAGATCATTCCTTCTCCGGTGATATATCCGACTTTGTCTCCTGCAAATGCGACATAACCTCCTCTGATATTTTTAACATCATACAGAAGCCGTAAGTCGCCTGTCATGTGCCTGGATGCCCCACTATCAACAATCCAATGACTACTGATAGTTCCCCCTGGAACACCCTGCACATATCATCAAATGATCAGTTGAGGATGGGGACCCAATCCTTAGTGGTCTTGGGTCGTCCCTGAGCATCACGAAATGTGATCTCAATTTCTTGATGATTTTCAAATACAGTACCTTCCCCTGAACTATCACCCGTCTTAGGTTTCCAAGTTTGTTTTTGTTTACCAGATTGAGTTTTGTAAACAGATTTTGAAACTTCTAGTTTTAATGGTTGTGGTGAACTTGGTTCCCTTATAACATATTTGACTTCAGATTTTAAAGCCTTTTCTATTTTCTTAACATTTTGACGTCGTTGTTTCGTCTCTTGTTCTTTAACAGTTCTTTTATCATGTTTTGGTGAAACAGAACGACGTTGTGGGTGATCTTTTTCAGGTGGGGCTCTCTCAACAAATTTTTCTTTGGGAGTGTTTGTACAATTTTTAATGATATGTCCAAACTTCCCAAATTTAAAACACGTTCTCCTTTCAACAAACTTAGGAGAATCTGATCGATTAACAGATGTCGAACTTGTAGAACCCGAGGTACTTGCTCTTTCATCACACCCATTTGTGTGTTGAGTGTAATTGATTTGACTGTTGCGTTTTAAAATTTTGACTTGTTGAACAAAATCTGTGTTTGATTTATTTTCAAAAGTCTCAACTTTATCAGTACCCTTAGATGCTACAAATTTGACATCGTTGTTTTTCTTCTTGTAACTAGTTCCTTTTGTTTCAAATTTTGATTGAGAAACTTTAGGCTTATGAGCTCGTTGATCTGGTTGCTTACCTTTAGAAGCAATTGGTTGTTGCTTTGTTGGTGATTTTTGATTTCCAAATTTTTTCTAATTTCGGATTTTGGAATGGGATCACATTTAGTTACACCAACTCCAGGGATCCTCTTTCCCAAAAACTTGATGGTATTGTCTTCAAAAACTTTATCAATCAAGGATGGATTGACATTTTTAATTGGAAAATCTTTGTCCGAACAAATTTTAGTATCACCAACCAAAGTATACAACACATTATTACTCTTAATGGCAGACACAGATTCCTTCACTTCCTTGACAGGATTAATCACTTGTTTGGCAACTTGTTGCACAACTGGAGTAGGAGGATCACAAAGAATATGATTCTCAATTGGAATTTCTATTCCTTTCCTCTTATCAAGTGATTCATCCTGGTCACTCACATCTGATTCATCATCAGATGAATCATAATCCTCAACAACTGGAGGACTTTGATTCACAGATGTTGAATTTCCTGTTTCTTCAGATGAATTTCCCGAGGAACTGTCCGGTTTGAACCCTAATCCCGTAGTCACTTCCTCATAATCAAGAGGCACACTGATGTGTGCGTGTATATACATGTTTTTGCAATGAATTTTACACACGATTCGGTTTTAAATTTATAAAAATGATTTATACTTCAACATTATAACACACACGAAAGGGCAAGTGTACCCCGTCATATATGTAGTAAAGTATCGGTAAGAACCAAGTATCGATCCAAAGACGTGGACGGATGCTAAAATACTAAACCGTTGTCATTATATTACCGGTAAAAAGATAAGTGATGATTTGTTTAAACTAAGAAAAGAAATGAACATAAACTAGTAAAACATAATAGACTCCAAATATGAAAATAGATATATAGTCTTGTTTTATGAACAACCGGCGCATGTTAACTAAGTCGGTTATGCCATTTAAAACATTTGGACAATTCTTTATTTTCAAGACAATTAGTATCCCTTTCGGGAATCCTAACATGACAATCATTCGGAAAGCTAAAACGATAAACACACTTTAACCACCTAAAATTGTTCTTTAATGCTCAAATGACAAATGTCTATGAAAATCCCTTAAAGATAAGTTAGTCATCCGTTAGGAGTTTTCTAACTTCACTTAATCAAGGAAAGCAACACCGATAAACACAATGCAACCACCGAAACAAGCATATACTAGATTAAATCACAACCAAGTTCATTTTACAAATCTTAAACATAAATCCATCAAGAAAGCAATTTTGGCCTAAACTACTAACAAGATTAGCAATTTATGTTAAGAATTTATAACAACACCATCTAACCCGTTAAGGTCCTTCCGTGAGGGAAAGCTTTCTAGATTAACCTTAATTACCCCTTGTTAAACCACTAACCATTTCTAGTATCATGGTGCAAACATTTTAAACATGCTAAACAAGTTAAACAAGTTCAAAGTCTACTAATACATGATTAATTAAGCTTCTTCTTGCAAATATCTCAACTAACCACATACCAATCATCCAAGATAATTAATCATAATCAAGAAATCAACATCAATAAACAAGGTTGCAAACTAATCATCAAGGCTTAACATAGAAAATGCTTTAAATGTCATTACAAACATGATTAACACACTAATGGTTGTTATTTAGCAAGGAATTCAAGTGTTTTTGCCTTAGGCTTACATAAATACATAAACATCAATCTAAATGCTTGAAACATAAACAAAATCATGGAAAGATTGGAGAATAAACCATAAACAAGCATAAGATTGAGGAACCGGATGATAACGGAGCTAATCGGCACAATGTGGTTTGAATCCGGGTGAAAAGCAAAGCCTCCGGAGCCTGAAAATCGCCTAAAGAGCTCCCAAAAGTCCAGTGTTCCGAACAGAATGCTGCTGTTTGTTTTTTATATAATTTTGCGATCACACGGTCGTGCTAATAAAGTGCACAACCGTTCACTTTTAAATCACTGGTCACCATACCGCGTGACATCATCAGATCTTGACCAGATTTAGTGGTCGCACGACCGTTCTGTTGGTCGCACGATCGTGCATCTCCGGGTTAGGGTGGCACAGACATCTGAACGGGCAGTGCATTTCCGGGCTTGGCTTGGTCATCGGGGTTGCACGGGAGTTCCTCCATCCGCACGATCGTTCCTTTCCGAGAAAGGCTTGCACCCTGGATCGCACTGGCGTACACTGCCGGTCTGGGCTATGTTGTCGGATCCGCATGGTCGTGCCATTAATTGCACGGCCGTGCCAAATGCCCAGGTCAGAATCTTCACAGAATGTTCGCAGCTTTGTCGTTTCGTCCGGAAAGTCCTCGTTTTCATCATCTTCTTGTTTGGTATGCTGTTTTAGGCCTGTAAACAAAAGTATACATGATTAAGTATCCGATTCACGGTTTTACGGCCGAAAACGCATAAAATGGGGATAAAATGGGGGACTAAATTATGTGTAAATTGGTGAATATCAAATCTCCCCACACTTGAACCTTGCTTGTCCTCAAGCAAGCTAAAACTAAAATGCAATAAAAGCTAGAACCTAACGAGAACAAGTATTTACAAACTATCTACTAAAACAACTACAAACATACGGTTAGCCGGTTTTTCGAAAGACAACATCAAGTGATTCAAACCAAACAAGCACATTCAAATATATGTATGGATAACCAAAAAGCCGTGACTTCACTTTCAATTGACTTAACATGCTAATCTTCACACACCTCACAATGTTCACATACACTCGGTTTTATTTGTGAAACATACATAAAATGTGTATGTGCAAACACTCAATGCCTCGTCAATGAAACGTGTAATATCATAAGCTTGTCATAAGATCTCATCTCCACCAACTAACATGCTAAAAAGTACAAATCAAGAGGTCTTTACGGGTTTTAACGATAGGCTTAGGCGAAGGGTATGGAATGGGAATTTTAAAGTGGCGAAATGGTTAAAACTCAGTAATAGCGTTTAACTAGCGTAAATCAATAAAACTATACATACTAACGCCTTAAAAAGGCGACTTTTGCGATATCGAGCTCGTCAACGAGATTTCATCATTTTAGCATTCAAAATTGCTCGAATTTTGTCGACTTCACCCTATTTTAGGGTGTTTTATTTTCTGTTTTTTTTAAACAAACTATTGGAATTGTACAATGAACAATTAACTATAACAAGCGCTAGTTAAACGATGATTTTGACCGAGTTTTAACACAAAAGGTTTAAAAATAAAAAAGGCTAAATTTGGCTAAGTGGGTGATTTTGTTGGGTAAACAAAGGGAAACACGGGGAAGGCTCAACATGGTTAATCCTAAAGGGTAATGTAGGGTTTAGGGGAAACACAACACAAAGAACAAGGCTAACAACAAAGGGGTTTTCTAGGTGCCTCTATCACTTCTACACAATTTCGCAAGTTCATGGTCTTAACAAGCATGCTAGTGACAAGTTCTAAATTACACGTGACATCCGGCTCACTCCTATTCCGAAATGAACAAATATATAACAATTTCAAGGCTCAAATATGCTCACATAATGAAAGGAATGGGTAAAAGTGTGAAAATTATCATACAAGTCTTTCTTTGTTTGTCACGCTTTCTAGTTTTCTTTTTCAAAATTTATTTGGTTTACCGGGTTTTTATCATATCTGAAGCTTTCGAAAACACAACCAACCGGTTTATTTACTAAAAATATATACAATTTACTGATATTTTTGATTGATTTTTCTGATTTTTTTATAGGACAAACAAAGTCAACCAGTTAAACCCCTCCCCATACTTGAACTTCGCATTGTCCCCAATGCGAAACCTGAAATATAGAGATAAAGGAGAATAATACTCCCCTGAAGATGATTTTGATGCAACGAGACTACAAAGCTGATTCTGTGATGTGCTCCGGTCCATGACTTGCTTCAAAAATCTGTAAGATGTCACAAAGCACAGCAAAACAAAACAGAAGGCAGCGATAATCTAAAATCAAACAAACCATAATTTACATACATAAAAGGAATATTAAATATCCAAACATGAAATAAAGCAAACATACGAAAGTGTCTGAAAATAAAAGTACATATCCGCGGGTGTTTGAAATAAAGACCAAAATGAACACCCAAGAAATAAACTACTAAAATATCATAATACCACCACCACCACCACCAGCTCATAACTCCTACCTCACTACTCGTCATCGTCGTCGGCACCACCACCGGTGCCCGATGGGCCAGCCCCGCCATAATCACTTGGGCCGAATGGGTAGTGTGGGGGCTTGCCAAAGTAGTTGGGGAAATCATTATGAAGTCCCCCAAAAAGGTATGAGAACCCAGCTTGCATCTCTTGGCGCATAAAGTCTTGATTAGTGCGCATCTGCTCCTGAGTATCTCTCAGCTGATCCTGGTTTACCTGCATCTGCTGAAATTGCTGGTAGAGATCAGGATAAGACGGAATGCCCGGTGGCCAATCCTGGTGCTGGTGGTATTCTTGGTGTGGTGATGAATGTGGTGGCTGTTCATGTTCATGCTGCTCCTTATCATGCATTTCTTCATCCTCATCCTCCACCGGCTCTGGGTCCCAGACCTCGTTGTTGAGCCCCTTCAACCTATCCCCATGATCTGTCTCTGCAATAAGCCCCATCGCTTTCAAGGAGCGGATGTCAGCATACATAACCTCGGTCACCAAAGTAAGACCCTGAACCACTTCATCAGTCATTAACCCCAAGTTGTAAGCGATCTCGGTCACATACTGACCACCATGGATTTGACTGCTGTTGGTTCTCCCCGAACTATGCATAAAGTACTCCGCCATCCGCGCGGCGAGGTTGATGTGTTCCCCCTCCGCTAGCGCATATAGAAATATAAGATCCGGTGTGGGACAGTTTCCCAAACTGTCCATGCGTCCAGCTACGGTATGGCTAAAGATGTGGTGCATAACCCGAAGTAAAGGGTCTCGTAATCTTGAAGCCTTTGACATCCGAGGATCATATGGGTCTCCAACTACAATTTGCGCCCAAAACTCGCCCCGCGCTTCTTCGTTGGGGAAGACGAACTGATCTGTAAAGAACTCGGAATCCATATCCTTATTGGTGTAGATTCCAAGTTTTCGACCCAACTTTCCCACTGTCCAATTATGCCAACGTCCGCCTAGTCTGAAATTTATCCTTTTCTTGTAGTGGAAGTTTGGAACTTTATGCGCTTTTGGCTTTTCGTAGGAATAGGTAGCGAAGAATTCTATCGTAAGCTCTCAATAGATCGGGCGGTCGATGGCGACCAAACGCGAAAGCGGAATTGTTAACATGTTTTCGAGTCGATCGCGCTGATTTAATTCAGTCATAACACCCCAGTCTAACCTTCTAGGGATGCCAAACTGGCCCCACCTTTGCCACAATGCGTGAAGTTTCGGGATGCAAAGACTTTCTCGCTCGTCTTCGGGGTCGAATTGTAGGAAGGGATGGTCCATCTGCATGAAGGATATCGTTAGAACAATAGGAGCAGGAAAAATTTCAAACAAAAACAGCCGAACACACATTTATGAAGCTCCTGTTAGTCTGATCTAGGCCTTTCGCACGGGCGTGCGAATATATGAACGGCCGTGCATATCCGAGACCAGAACCTGTGATCAGAATTTTTCCGAAACCGCACGGACGTGCGACCAAATGCACCCCCGTGTGTTGCCGAGATCACAGCAAAACATCGAGAACAACCGGAACTGAACGACCGTTCCACATGTGGAACGACCTTGCGAATGCGTTTTCTGCAGATTTCAAACCCCTGATTCAGAACTGCCAGATTTTTCAGAAAATTATCAAGTTTTGGGCAGATGGGGGTTAGAAAATCGACCGGCTGTTCACGAGACACATGATTCTTGCAAGGGCTAGGGTTTCGCTTGTGTTTATGAAGGGAACCCTAAAAAGCCTTGAAGAAATCGAACAAATCTAACCTAGAACGTGGATGAAACAAGAATTGAAGAGAAAGAACATACCGTGCGAAAGGATCCATGAAACCGTGCGAAAAATCATGCGAGTTGAGGCAAAATCGGTCTGGAACGGCTGGTGCAGTTAGGTTTTTCGCGAATGAGAATGGGGGCTGCAGATAAGAGTATTTATACTGCCAAATGACCAAACTGCCCCTAGCCTCTCGCACGGGCGTGCAACATCTCGCGTGGTCGTGCGTATCCGACAAGTTTAACCCCTGCACGCTGATCTCGGCAATGCACCGGGGTGCAACTTGAGGTGCCGGTCAGCCGCATTCGCACGGTCGTGCCAATAGTGGCACGCGCGTGCCATATCTGCAGATAAGTTTTTTTTTGCAGAATTCATTTTTAGCAGTCGATTTCGCCTTTTTTTGCCATTTTTACCATCCGCAAACTGATCTAACATTATTCCCACATAGACCCTACGCTCAGCATGTTAAAAAACTGTACAAACCTACGAAAACTACCAAAGACGCGAAAAACACATAAAAACGGCAAAAATTAAAATATGGACAAATTTACCCCTATAGCGACAAAGACGCTCTTGCTACATTTTTGGTCCTCGAGTCAGTAGCATAGACTCTCCTCATCATATTTAGGATGTGTGCGGGGCGTGGAGCTCGATAACCTCCACCGCCGACTCGATCGGCCCGGCAATGTAAACCTTCAAACGATGACCATTTACCTTGAAAATAAAGTCGTCCGTGTTCTCTATTGCAACAGTCCCATATGGAAATACCTCTTTTACCGTGTGTGGTCCTGTCCAACGTGAATGTAATTTTCCCGGAAATAGACGCAACCTCGAGTTGTATAATAAGTCAAGATCTCCCGTTTGGAAATTTTTGTGATCCTTCAAGCGCTTGTCATGTAACCTCTTAGTGCGCTATTTGTAAAGCACGGAGCTCTCGTATGCTTGTTGTCGCAGCTCTTCTAACTCATGAATCTGAAAGAACCGGGCTTCACCTCCGGTTTTTAGATCCAGATTTGCCGTTTTTAGAGCCCACATTGCCTTATGCTCAAGCTCCACAGGTAAATGGCATGCCTTTCCGTAAACAAGCCTAAAGGGAGTAGTCCCAATAGGGGTCTTATAAGCCGTGCGGAAAGCCCATAGTGCCTCATCCAACTTCTCCGACCAATCCTTGCGGTTTGCACCTACTGACCGCTCAAGGATTCGCTTCAAACCCCGGTTTGTGACCTCCACCTGCCCACTCGTCTGTGGATGATAGGGCGTGGATAAATGGTGATTCACACCATAACGGGACAAAGCCTTCTCAAGCTGAGCATTACAAAAATGTGTCCCTCTGTCACTGATAAGCACCTTCGGTGCACCAAACCGGGCAAACAAGCTTTTAAGAAACCTCACTACTACTCTGGCGTCATTAGTGGGTAAGGCCTGCGCCTCTGCCCACTTTGATACATAGTCAACAGCAACCAGTATGTACTTGTTTCCACGTGAGGGGGGGGGGGGGAATGGTCCCATGAAGTCTATCCCCCAAATGTCAAAGACTTCACATACCTGGATCCAAGTCTGAGGCATTTCGTCACGTGCCGATATGTTTGCTGCTCTCTGGCAAGCATCGCACGCTCTGACCCATCTCTGCGCGTCACGAAAAATTGTCGGCCAATAAAACCCTGAATCAAGCACCTTCTTAGCTGTGAAATTGGCTCCATGGCGGCCTCCGGTAGGTCCCTCGTGACAATGGCGCAGAATGTCGGTCGCCTCCTTACCCGACACACATCTTCTAATCACCTGATCCGCTCCAACTCTGAACAGGAAAGGGTCGTCCCAAATGTAGTGCTTGAGGTCCACAAAGAATTTATTCTTTTGTTGGTGTGTCAATCCTTTAATAAGGATCCCACAAGCAAGATAGTTCGCAAAATCGGCGAACCATGGCGACTCATCATAGACTTCAACACTCATCAAGGACTCGTGTGGGAAGTTGTCATTTATGGGCTCCCAACGAGTGTCCTCGGTATCTCCATGCTCCAGTCGAGACAAATGGTCTGCCGCCACATTTAATGAACCCTTTTTGTCCTGAATCTCTATGTCAAATTCCTGCAGCAATAAGATCCACCTGATAAGACGCGGTTTAGCGTCTTGCTTGCTAAACAGGTAACGGATAGCAGCGTGATCAGTATACACAATGGTTTTTGAAAGCATCAAATACGATCTAAATTTGTCAAATGCGAATACGACCGCCAAGAGATCTGTCTCAGTCGTCGTGTAATTCTCTTGTGCGTCTTGAAGAGTCTTGCTCGTATAATAGATCGGATGAAAGTGCTTTTCTTTCTTCTGCCCTAAAACGGCCCCTATCACAAAGTCACTTGCGTCGCACATTATTTCAAACGGTAAACTCCAATCAGGTGCGACCAATATAGGGGCCTCCACAAGCTTCTGCTTCAAATGGCCAAATGCCTTCAAACACTCTTTTCCAAAAATGAACGGAGCTTCTTTTTCCAACAAACGGGTCATGGGTCTGGCGATTTTTGAAAAATCTTTGATGAATCGCCTGTAGAACCCAGCATGACCGAGAAAGCTCCGTATAGCTCTTACAGAGGTGGGAGGTGGAAGTCGTGAAATGATGTCAACTTTTGCTGGGTCGACCTCCATACCAGCCTGCGAGATCTTGTGCCCAAGAACAATGCCCTCCTTCACCATAAAGTGGCATTTTTCCCAGTTCAGGACTAGATTCGTCTCCTCGCACCTCTTCAGCATCCTTTTTAAATTTTCCAGACATTGATTAAAGGAATCCCCAAAAACCGAAAAGTCATCCATGAATACCTCCATGGAATCCTCAATCATGTCGTGGAAAATGGCGACCATACATCGCTGGAAAGTGGCCGGTGCATTACACAGCCCAAATGGCATACGCCGGTAGGCGAATGTGCCGAAGGGACAGGTAAATGTGGTCTTCTCTTGGTCCTCAGGAGCGATAAGGATTTGAAAATAACCAGAGAATCCATCCAGAAAACAATAGTACGACTTCCTTGACAGACGCTCCAACATTTGATCAATAAATGGAAGCGGGAAGTGGTCCTTGCGAGTGGCATCGTTGAGTTTGCGATAATCGATGCAAACCCGCCATCCAGTGATCGTCCTGGTCGGAATGAGCTCATTCCTATCATTTGTAACCACAGTCATGCCCCCCTTTTTGGGCACTACCTGCACAGGACTGACCCAAACAGAGTCGGAGATGGGATAGATCAGACCAGCATCTAACAACTTAATCACCTCCTTCTTAACGACTTCTTGCATATTTGGGTTAAGTCGCCTCTGGTGCTACGCACACGGCTTGAACTGATCCTCCATTAGAATTTTATGTGTGCAAAAGGAGGGATTAATTCCTCTAATGTCCATGATTTTCCAAGCGAGTGCTTTTTTATGAAGTTTTAACACATTAAACAGTCTGCTCTTCTCTTCTTCTGACAAACCCGATGAAATAATGACCGGCAAATGACGCTCCTCATCCAGAAATTCGTACTCCAGGTGCGGTGGAAGCTCCTTAAGCTCCAAGGTCGGAGGATCTTCCACTGACGGCTTCGACTTCACTTCACTTTCGCGATCAATTTCTGTGAATCGATCCGGAATCTGGGAACCATCGTCACCAATCTGATAGACTGGCTGCTCTAAATCGTGGCTCTCATGCGTAATGCCAATCAGGTCCCCACATAACAGATGTGTGTCCGAATCTATCTCCTCGATCGTACCCTGGAAATGCGTGCTCATATAGGTGTCGACAATGTCGACATAATAGAGCGCGTCGTCCTGACTCTGAGGATACTCCATAGACCGTTTGATATCAAAGGTTACGTGCTCATCATTTACTCGGAGCGTGATTTGGCCCGCCGCCACATCCACAATCGTCCGGGCGGTATTCAGAAACGGGCGTCCGAGTATCAGATGCACTCTCAGTCCTCATCCATGTCCAGGATAAGAAAATCCACGGGGAAAACAAATTTATCAATTTTAACAAGCATGTTTTCAACGAATCCACGTGGATACTTGATAGAACGATCGGCAAGTCGAATACTCATTCTTGTAGGTGACGGCTCACCTAGATCCAACTTAGTAAAAACCTTATAGGGCATAAGGTTTATACTCGCACCTAAATCTGCTAACGTATGACTGATGGACATATTGCCAATGAGGCAAGGAAGCGTGAAACTGCCTGGATCTCCTATTTTTGTAGGCAGGCGATTCTGAAGAATAGCAGAGCAACTTTCATTCATAACCACACAAGACATATCCTCGAGTTTTTGTTTGTTTGAGAGGATGTCTTTCAGAAACTTCGCATACTTCGGCATCTGAGCCAGGGCTTCAACAAACGGTATGTTTATATGCAGTTGCTTAAACATTTCAAGGAACTTACCGTATTGTTCTTCATTTTTCTGTTTCTTCAGCCGGCCTGGGTATGAAACTGAAGGAGTGTAATCTTTGACTGGCTCCTGGACTTGTGTTGTACTTGCTGGGACTCGCCTAGCGTGCACCTCGTCCGGTGTGTCAGTCGGGACCGCCTCAGTGATCGGTGGTGTATCCGATGTGTCGGGCCCGGTGGTTTTACCACTCCTTGTCATGATTGCATTTACATTCCCTCAGGGATTCGGCTCTGTGTTGCCCGGAACACCACCGGGAGGTCTTTCAGACATCATCTTTGCAAGCTGACAAACTTGATTCTCGATATTCTGAATCGAGGCTTTCTGACTGCGCATCTCACCTTCGTTAGCTAAGAAACGATCTTCACTTTGATGGTATCGTTTCTCGGCTAACTGATTCGCGCTGGTGGAACTGGTCAGAAGCTGAGCCATCATATCTTCCAGCTTTGAGCTTGATTGAGGGGCTTGTTGCTGGGAACTACTCCCTGTACCCTGATTTTGATATGAGTAAGGACGGGGCTGAAATGATTGATTGTATGGCTGGTATTGCTGTCCTTGGGCCTGCTGCGGCGCTGGAGCCCTTTGAGTGAACCCGAGGGGGTTTTGATAGCCTGTGTTCGCTCTCTACCCAAAATTTGGGTGATTTCTCCATCCCGGGTTGTATGTATTGCTGTACGGGTTGTTCTACGGCCTCACCTGATTACTCACGAAATCCACTTCTTCTTGGCCCTCGTACATAACTCCCTGAAAACATGCACCAAGCTCGTGTGACACTCCGCACTGGTCACACTTGCGCAGCTATCTGAGACTTGACAAACTTTGCCGAAAGAGCTGAGATTTTTGCAGTAATGGATGTGTAATCGTCCACAGCGTGAACTCCTGGGCGAGATGATGATGTCCGGCCTCTCTCTCCGTCTCGACGCGAGCTAGATTTTAACGCGGCTTGTTCAATGATATCATAAGCTTCATTTGGCGTCTTTGTCCCCAGATCGCCTCCTGCATTTATATCTAATCTCTCATGCGTGTCATAATTAAGCCCTTGGTATAACGTCAGAACCAACTGTCTTTTGGAGAAGCCATGGTGTGGAACATCAAGTAACAAATCCTTAAACCGCTCACAGGCCGCGTGCAACGACTCTCCCTCGTCTTGGCGAAAGGTCACTATCCGGTTCCTTAACTTGGTTGTTTTCTTAGGCGGAAATATTTTTGCATAAATTGCTCCGCCAGCTCATTCCAGGTCCTGATGGACCCGGCAGGAAGTGACATAAGCCAAGCTCTAGCTTTGTCACGCAGTGAAAATGGAAACAACCTCAACCGAATAGCATCCTCAGAAAAATCCGTAATCTTGAACGTCGAACATACTTCGAGAAAAGTAGCGATGTGTCGTCCAGGATCCTCATGCTCACGTCCGCCAAACTGCACCGAATTCTGCACCATATTTATAATACTAGATTTAATTTCAAAAGTAGGTGCATTTATAGTAGGTCGTATAATGCTCGGCTGCAGGCCTTCACGTCCGGGCTGATTTGATTCATTCAAAGGTCGCTCGTCGTCTACCATGATTGCGTTTCCTCCGTCCCCTGAGCCCTCGGCTTCAGCGGAAACCACCGGCTCGTCACCAGCTGCGAGTAGCAGCCCAACCGCACGAGATCTTGCACGAAGACGTCTCCTCAGATCACGCTCAGGTTCGTCTGAAGGCTCAACAACGTCGGGAGCGGGGGTTGAGGACATCAACCTGCAAACGAAAAATTGACACAATGAATATTTTATTATTAAATTAAGGATGTTTTTTTTTTGCTGAAAAGAAACAGAATTTTTATTTAAATGGGCTGAAAATTTTATAAAAATTCAAGAATGGGCCTGGACTTTTATAAAAAATCATAACAAGTAAAATAATCGAATCGGCTAGTATAAAAATGATTTTTCAGAGCCGAAAACTCAAAGAATAAATGAATAATGAGTCCGAATTCGAACTAATAAATGGAATAAAATTTCACAAGTGTTTAAAATAAGCGTGAAAACGAATAAATTAAATGAAAAGAAAGAAATATTAACTAATAAATAAACAAATAAATAATCAAGAAAATATTCACAAATATTCACAAGTATGTACACCGATAAAACAATGACTCGGGTCGTTCCTAAAGTTCGCCACATCCCCGGCAACGGCGCCAAAAACTTGACGTGTGCGTGTATATACATGTTTTTGCAATGAATTTTACACACGATTCGGTATTAAATTTATAAAAATGATTTATACTTCAACATTATAACACACACGAAAGGGCAAGTGTACCCCGTCATATATGTAGTAAAGTCTTGGTAAGAACCAAGTATCGATCCAAAGACGTGGGCGGATGCTAAAATACTAAACCGTTGTCATTATATTACCGGTAAAAAGATAAGTAATGATTTGTTTAAACTAAGAAAAGAAATGAACATAAACTAGTAAAACATAATAGACTCCAAATATGAAAATAGATATATAGCCTTGCTTTATGAACAACCGGCGCATGTTAACTAAGTCGGTTATGCCATTTAAAACATTTGGACAATTCTTTATTTTCAAGACAATTAGTATCCCTTTCGGGAATCCTAACATGACAATCATTCGGAAAGCTAAAACGATAAACACACTTTAACCACCTAAAATTGTTCTTTAATGCTCAAATGACAAATGTCTATGAAAATCCCTTAAAGATAAGTTAGTCATCCGTTAGGAGTTTTCTAACTTCACTTAATCAAGGAAAGCAACACCGATAAACACAATGCAACCACCGAAACAAGCATATACTAGATTAAATCACAACCGAGTTCATTTTACAAATCTTAAACAAGGTACACCCGATATCAACTCACAACATACCTGTTTTACCAAACAAGTATGGACACAATATTTTAATCCAATTTCTTTTTAATTTTAAAGTCCAAGAATATCTTATGAACACTTTGAAGGTTTTATGAACTTCTTGAAGATATCAAGAACAACCCAGAATTTTATGAACTTTTCGGTCACTGGAGAACTTTCCGAAACACGAAATTGCTTAAAACTTTCACTAAAAACCCGGTTTATCACGTGAACAATCAATCTAACAAGGTTTTTGATAAAACTTTTTAGCAATCAACAAGATCAACAGATTTTAATGAAAACTTTTCCAGAAAAGTTATGAGTTTTTTCAAGAACAAAGGTTTTCACAAAATCATAAACAACCAGTTTTAATACTCGATAAAAATCCGAACTATGTTTGATTTTAAACAAGGATAAGAGCCAAAGCTCTGATACCACTTGTAGGTCCTGATTCACGGAGGATCGATAACGAAACCGAATCACTTGTTTATCACAAACATGGTCACGAGTGCGGAATCCCCGTGACTATGCCAAACCAAACACAGATTGTAACGACACAAAGTAACCAATAAATCACAGTCAATTGACTAGATGAGAACACGGTTCAAACAGATACACACACAGTTTGAAGTAAAACTCTCAGGGTATGCTCTCATAGTTTCAAAGTGAAACTATGTGGTGTTTATATAGCAGCCCAGGCCCATAACTCGACGAAACCTGGATTGGGCTTGACGAAACCTCTAGTGGGCCTGACGAAACCTCCTGGACGACGAAACTCTAGGAGTTTCGTCATCCATCACGACGAAACATGGACTTGTGACAATTTGGGGGTTTCGTCATGTAGTGCTCGATGAAACCTAGGGTTTCATCAAAGGCTGCAAAATGTGTATGTGCTGCAAACTGTTGACAGTTTGCTTGCAGCAAACAATATATAAACACACAAACACATAAACTACTCAAATGCAACATGCATTGTCATTAACTTACATATCAAACGAGACAAACTTTGTCGGACACAAGTAGGATAGGAGGATATCCGACTTGGTCGACAGCAAAATACAGACTCGATAATCATTAAAAGACCGTATAAAATACAAGGATAATAAAGACAAGTTACAGACACCAAAATAATGCATCAACACGAATGCCGTGTGGTAAATTGTCATTCCCGCCGCATCGCGCGGGTTTCCTACTAGTTATAATGCATGAGGGAGGTGTATTTTAAGATACCCAAAAAATAAGAACTCCCCCCCCCCCCCCTTTATTTATGGATAGACCCCTAAAATGAGGATAATTTGGTCTTTAAAACACTATTTATTTTTTAGCCCCTAAACTTATTACACTTAAATCCCTGACTTTTAACAAAATTATAGATAATCAGTTACACTTTTCTCCATCCATAACAAACTTATAATTTTTTACGTATTCTTGACATATCTTATAAACTATAATGTTTAAAAAAAATCCAAAGATAACATGACGACCTACACATTTTTGTCGACGTTTCGATAGTTGTCTTGTTCAATATTGGTGCACGGATTAAAAGGTACAAATTAATGATGCTTTAGTGTACAAGTAACTAAAAAGAAAATTGTTGGTACACTTTATGTGGACGCGACTCGACTCGGTTCGACTCGACTCGGTTCGGTTCAACTTGGTTTCGACACGGTTAGGTCCGGCTCAAGCCCGACGTCACGGCATTCCTCCGTCGTGCGCCCCAGAGTTCGACACGCGAAGCACGGAGCGCCGCAAACCAAGTCTCGATGACACATAACCATGACATCATCATTGTGATGTCATGATGATGTCACATATTTGTCCTATGTTGAATTGAATCAAAGATTAGTCAACCGAATGTTCATCTGGGCCAATCAACTTCAACTTTGGGCCGAAACTATATTTGGGCCATTTGTTGCATTGGGCCAGCTCTCATATGGACGAAGACCAATATGTGACGAATACAACCTGAAGATGCATTTGGCGAAATCCCTTTATTGGCGAAATCACATATGTTTGACGAAATCACACATGTGACGAAATCACATGTGATTTCGTTGAGATATTGGTGTTCGTCCATGTGTTTTCGTGGGCCACTGGTTTTCGTCACCATTATGGTATATATACACAGACAACAGACATAACACAGTTAGACAAGTCTGAATAGATTTGCGAGCGAACACATTGTAACACACACACTGAGAGTTTACAGAGACCATTTGTAAACACCGTATTGTAACCGTTTTCTAGCATTAATACATTGAGTGTTAATCGTTGAATATTGTGTCTTACGTGTTCGTAACTTGGTTTAACTTACCCGTTTGGATTCCGCACTTTTGGGTTTGTCGGAAAACAGGGAATAGAGGTTACTCGATCCTCCGGGTGGACCTACAATTGGTATCAGAGCATTGGCTCGATTCCTTGTTAAAACCAAGTAGATTTTCATGTGTTTCCAGATTTGTTCTTGATTTTTGAAACAAAAAGTTTATTTTTTCAGAAAAATCAGGTTTAAATCTTTGAAAATCTTGTGTTTTTGTTGATTGTGTTTATAAAAATCTTGTTATGTTTCATTTATACATGGTAAGAAAGGATTTTTATTGATCATTTACGTAAAAATTGTATTCGGAAAATTTTCCGGTGGCTGGAAAACTCATCGGTTTCATCAGAAAACTCATATATTCATCAGACCTTCAAAGAGTTCATATATGTTCTTCAAATTATTTACTTTTTGATCTCCTGTGACTTTTCTGTTCAAGTTGTTGTTGATTTGGAAATTTGAATTTGATTAATATATTGGAGGCCATACCTTGTTTGGTAAGATCAACATGCTTTGAGTTGAATATTTGTGCTTTGTGTCAGAAGGAGTTAAGGCAACGTTGAAATATCCAACCAACTCACCAACTCCCAAACCTTATCTCTTTGTTTCTTTGTTGACTAATATATATATATATATATATATATATATACAAAGAACTTTCGTCTATATCAGTCAACATCAAAGGTTTCACCAGTCAAAAATTTTGGCTCCATTAGTTAACTCACACATTCTTGTTTCGTCGCAATTCAAATTAATTCAATATCAATTATTGTTGAATTATTTAAATCATTTCAAAGTGGCCAGCTCAACGAAAACACCCATTTCATCTAACAAGCTGGACGAAATCACACCTTTTCTTCTGGACGAAATCATCTTCAGTGTTTGTCTTGTCTGAACCAAATCACTTTTTCAACGAAATCAGTTCTGAACCAAATCACTTGTCAACGAAATCACTTGTGTTTGTCACCATCTTGGACGAAAACCCTTTGAACAAAATCACTTGTTTTCGTCTGCATTTTGTATTTGTTAACGAAATCTGATTTCATCCTATTCCACAGTCAACGAAAACACTTTGATTTCATCCCATTTCAGTCAACGAAAACGCAACCCCCACGAAATCACCATTTTCGTCCCATTACCCTCCACGAAATCACACCTATTTTCGTCACACATAACATCGACGAAATCACTTTTGGTTTTCGTTAAACATTCTTATTCTTGTGATTTTAAACAGAGGACTTGCAAAAGGTATCTAACTCTGTGTTTTCAAGTATTTGATCAGGTTTTCACTCACATACATCAAATATGAGCTGCACAAGTCCTTGGGATTGGAGTACGGATCCACAACCAGCTCAAAAACAGATGTCGATGGCCGAATATTTAGCGAGTACCATACCTCAACAACAACAAACTATTAGTTCAAGTCAATGGGCAATGGTGTCGAATCAAAATCAAAACATACAGAATCTTTTGGTAGCGAGAGGAGAAGGAAATGCAGCTACTAGAAAGACAAGTCATGATCTGTTGAAGAAGAAATTCGAATCATTTCATTTCTTAGAGAATGAAACCCTAAATGATATAACTACTCGTTATTATCATTTGATGAGTGAAATGTATTATTTTGGTGTTCTTGCATCTCAACAGGAAATGGTAGCACGGTTTGCTGATGCTCTACCTCCAAAGTGGAGCCCATTCATTGAGCTTTTAAAGCATACGGGTGTTCTAGATGCTGTCAATGTTAATATCTATGAATTCATTCAGAAGTTGGAGCACAAGAACGAAGAGGAAATTCGGAAAGCTAAAAGGATTGCACCTACTCAAAACACAGAAATGTATTTGCCGGGTTTTGGTCCTTCAGCTAGTTCTAGTTCCATTCAGCAACCAAAGCTTCAAACGACGTTTGTATCAAATACAAGCTCATCTCCGTTTCCACAGTTCAATCAAAGTGCTTATCTTTCGCAATCTAAACCCCAACCTCAACCTCAAGTTTCCACAACACAACCTCAATTCGATCCAAGTATCAATTGTGGTCCGGCCATACAGTTGGGAAACAGTGATCAAACAAGAACTGCGTTTTACGCTGAAATTGTCAATAATGTCAATGATGGTGAATCTTCAGGAAAAGATGATAGTTCGGGATACAGTGGCGGTTCGGATGAAGAATCGAATTTGAATGAAAGAACTGATTCTGAAGATGATAATTTGTTGAATGATGCTAACGAGAAATCGGACTTGATCAAGAAAGCTGATGCTACTTCAAAAGAAATGGAGAAGATTCTCACTGAAGATGGATCTTTCTCTTCTCAGACTGCCTTTATGGCTAATGTCACAGCTTCTACAAGTCAGGTAAAATCTGAAACTCCTAGCATCTGTAGTGATTGTGCTGATATGAAACATGAATGTGCTGAATTGAAACGTGAATCTGAAACGGTTCATAGTCACAATCAGAGTTTGGTTATTGAATTGTCTAAGTGTAAGGAGGCAAATATGGCTCTAGCTAGAAACGAAAAAGAATTTAAATCTATGATTGAAACGTTAAAGAAAAGTGTTTCCGAATTAACAAAAACTGTTTTCAACAAACAAATTGGTATTAATAACTACATTAATATCATTGAGGAAACAAAGAAAGAGCTAGCCGTTGCCAAATGCGAGCATGATGCGATCAAGCTCAAATTGGATAGTTATTCTAACTCCCGATATGTGCTCGATCACATCATAGATGTTCAAAAGCTGAAAGTGAATGTGAAAGGCGTTGGGTATAAGTCGTGTCCGCCCCCTTTAAGACACAACTATACCAGAATGCCCGATGAAGAGGATATGCCTTGTTTTGAACCCAGTTTGCCTCTGGATTATGAGGAAGTTACTACTGGCATAGGGTTCAAATCGGACAGTTCTTCAAGTACATCATCTGAGCAAACAGAAACTTCAACATTTACGAAACAAAGTCCGCCAATCATTGAGGACTATAAGTCGTCTGATGATGAATCAGAATCAGATGTGAATGACCAGGATGAATCACTTGACAAGATGAAAGGAGTAGAAGTTCCAATTGAGAATCATATTCTATGTGATCCTCCTACTCCTGCTGTTCAACCAGTTGTCAAACAAGTGATAGATCCTGTCAAGAATGACAAGAAATATGTGTCTACCGTTAAGAGTAATAACGTGTTGTACACTTTGGTTGGTGATTCTAAAATCTATTCAAATCACGATTTTCCAATTAAAAATGTCAATCCATCGTCGATTGATAAAGTTTTTGAAGATAACACAAGCAAGTTTTTGGGAAAAACGATCCCGGGAGTTATTGTAACTCAATGTGATCTAATTCCAAAGGCTGAAATCAAAAAGCAATTTGGAAATCAAAAATCACCAACAAAGCAACAACCTATTGCTGCTAAGGGTAAACAAACAAAAAGGCGAGCTCAAAAGCCTAATGTTTCTCAATCAAAATCTGAAACAAAAGGAGCTCATTACCAGAAGAAAAACAGTAATGTCAGATTTGTAGAATCAAAGGGTACGGATAATATTGAGACTTTTGAAAACAAATCAAACATCGAGTTTGTACAACAAGTCAAGATTTTAAAGCGTAATAGCCAAAACAATTACACTTAACATACAAACGGGTGTGATGAAAAAGCAAGTACCTCGGGTTCTACGGGTTCGACATCTGTTTGTCGATCGGATTCTCCTACGTTTGTGGAAAGGAGAACATGTTTCAAATGTGGGGAGTTTGGACACATTATCAAAAACTGCACAAACTCTCCAAAAGCAAATTTGTTGAAAGAGCACCACCTGAAAAAGGTTCACCCACAATGTCGTCCTGTTTCACCAAAACATGATAAAAGAACTGTTAAAGAACAAGAAACAAAACGACGACGTCAAAACGTCAAAGAAGTTGAAAAGGCGTTAAAACCGGAGGTTGTCCAAACAAAGTCTGTTAAGTTAGAAATTAAAAATGAAAAACAAAAACAGATTTGGAAACCAAAATCGGTAACTGTTTCAGGGAAAGCTCAATCCATTCCGAATCATCAGGAAATCAAAGTCACAATCCTCGATGATGAAGGACGACCCAAGTCTATTAAGGCTTGGGTCCCCCTCTCCAACTAATCTCTGAGTGAGTGTGCAGGATGTTCCAGGAGGAACTATGGATAGTCATCGGATTGTTGATAGTGGAGTGTCCATGCACAAGATCGGCGACAAAAGAAATTGTTGCCTTTGATGGAGAGAAAAAGAAAAGAAGACAGAATTGTCTATCGAAAGAGATTGAAAGCTTTGACAAAATGAAAATCATACAAAAGTTTGATTGTTCAAGGCTTTAATCGGGTCCCCAGGGTAGATTCAAATCAAAATGTACGCACCTGCAGCACGTCTGATGTTCAAAATCAACAAGATGAACGTGCAGTGTACATTTCTTCGTGGTGTGAATGAAGAAAATGTGTTTGTTGAACAAACCTACCGGGTGTGCAGATGCCTTGGCGTGGATTGAACAACCGCACACTACTTCTCAAAGAGAAAGACAAAGACCTTCGCTGGTGCAATGTGTAAGACCAGCCGGACCCAAAAGGTTTATGATCTTGTTGTTGTCAAGAGATTTCTCAGTAGCTACAAAATAGACTTTGAAGTCCACACCGGGTGGATATCCAGTTTGGGAGAGCACTCAGATTCCTTGCAATGCACGAAGCAGTTGCATGATACGGTTTTAAATTTCTAATATCTCCTATACTTGTCGATATTTAAGCTACTTTATGAATTATTATCATCTCGTATAGCACTCTTTGGCCTGACACGTTGAACTCGAATATCACCTCACACGTGATTGTTTCACTGTGAAACTTGTCAATGTTGTCATGGTCCGCACCGCTTACCGACGTGCCAACTCATTTTTCCAAAATTCGATTAAATCATTTCTGATTAAAATTAATTTTGGTAAACGACATTGAGGTAAAACATGAATTAACCGACATCGGAAAATCGTTTTTGTAAATACCTTTGTGTTTTTAAAATTTATCATAGTTTGTTGCATTTTAGGGGGAGTAAATCCAAAAATTTGAAAATTCAAAAACAGTGAAAATTTTCAAAACGCAAAAACAATAGAAAAACAAAATGAGTTTCCTGGCGAGAAAAAGAGAAAATGATAGTACATCAGTGGTCTGTCTAAACCTCCTTGAAATGAACATAAAATGAAAAATGTTAAGCAGCTCTATATAAGATGTATCGGTAGGCTCACAATCATTTTAAAGTGTGCAGGGTGATATAAATCTTAAATCGACTGAAGACCAGGTGGGAACCGCACATTGGCATATGGTCTTAGTATCGAAATTTCGTTTGATTGATTGCCGAGGTTCTGAGATATTCGGTCTTTATGTTGTTTTATCATCTGGGTATTATGGTTGTTTCTTTTACCGAAAAATAACGGAGACGAAGTCTAGATCTTCCATGATACTATACATACGTGTACATATTGCATTCGACCTCAATAAGTGATCAACAATCACATGTCCAAACAAAACAAGTGATAATATATCACATTTATCCGGGAGTCTAGTTCGTCTCTTTGCTGTACGAAAGTACTGACCTGTTCACGGACTTGCTCCTGTGCCCTCATGCATATGAAAATCAAGTTCCCCATCAATAAGTGATTCTATCACATAGGGCTTGTTTTCAAATCAAAATAAGTGAGTTTCTCACATTCTTTTATACGGTCAAACAGATGATAAATGGTATACTCACCGGTAAGATGAACTCTCGTGCATACCTTGATACGGGAATGTGTCGTGTGTGGATGAACACCGGTCGGTAAGTATAAATCATACCTTAACGTATCCCCTCGCCATGATTACATCTGATAAGTTGAGCTTATGTGGACAACAATACCGATAATTGTTATAGGATGTTTATCTAAATGTTAACTAATTGAACAAAAAGAGCGTTTTGGCATGACCGTGCACTGATATGATTCTCTTACCCTCGAAACTCGCAAAAAGAATGTCTGTAAATATTTGTTTACTGCTTTTAGTTTCTGCATCTTGGTATATATTTATTTATTGTTTTCCGTCTTTACATTTGAATAATGAAAATTCCAAAAAGATTTTAGGTGTGTTTTAATATAAACTTTATAAAAGCCAAAAAGATTTTGCTTCTAGTTTATTTTTTTATTGACCGATGTTGGAACTCGAGCCTATCCTACCCAAAATCCCGATTGTAACCCGGAAAAAAATTGCATCTTCATAAACTGTCGAAGTTAACAAGTTTTGAAAGTTAAAATATTAAAATTGATCAAATTTTTAAACTTTCAAACTATTGTCGGTCGGTGTTTGATTGAGATTTGATCTCATATGTGTCGTTGTTTAATTTGTCTAAATTCCAAGCGGTTGTTCTCATTACGTGTTTAGCTTTCTTGTATGTGTAGATGCTACATCAGAATCAGCTAAAGGCGAAGAGAACGTGTCAGAAGACAAGCCGTAAAGTGAAGACACGACAGTGATGCAATCTGAAGATCAAGATGATCGGGTTGCAGCTGACCACTCATCAACACCACAAGGATCTGAAGTATTGTAGATCAAAAGATTCACGAGCATCATTCAAGGGGGAGTTTGTTGATACACTCCCTGATTGTGTCACGTGAAGACCTTTGAAGATCCTCCGACACAAAAGACATGGAAGACGAACCATCACGAGTAGCGTCCAAGGGGGAGTTTGTTGGTACACTTTATGTGGACGCGACTCGACTCGGTTCGACTCGACTCGATTCGGTTCGGTTCAACTTGGTTTCGACACGGTTAGGTCCGGCTCAAGCCCGACGTCACAGCATTCCTCCGTCGTGCGCCCCGGAGTTTGACACGCGAAGCACGCAGCGCCGCAAACCAAGTCTCGATGACACATCACCATGACATCATCATTGTGATGTCATGATGATGTCATAGATTTGTCCTATGTTGAATTGAATCAAAGATTAGCCAATCAACATCAACTTTGGGCCGAAACTATATTTGGGCCATTTGTTGCATTGGGCCAGCTCTTATATGGACGAAGACCAATATGTGACGAATACAACCTGAAGATGCATTTGGCGAAATCCCTTTATTGGCGAAATCACATATGTTTGACGAAATCACACATGTGACGAAATCACATGTGATTTCGTTGAGATATTGGTGTTCGTCCATGTGTTTTCATGGGCCACTGGTTTTCGTCACCATGTTGGTATATATACACAGACAACAGACATAACACAGTTAGACAAGTCTGAATAGATTTGCGAGCGAACACATTGTAACACACACACTGAGAGTTACAGAGACCATTTGTAAACACCGTATTGTAACCGTTTTCTAGCATTAATACATTGAGTGTTAATCGTTGAATATTGTGTCTTACGTGTTCGTAACTTGGTTTAACTTACCCGTTTAGATTCCGCACTTTCGGGTTTGTTGGAAAACAGGGAATAGAGGTTACTCGATCCTCCGGGTGGACCTACAAAAATAACAACTAATATAATCGGCAAAAGACTGGTAGAAGTGTCTACTAACAAACAGTTGACATTGTGTATCCACACACATGTTTATTTCCTTTTTTTCGTAAGTTATATAGGAGAAATTTTCAAAAAAGGTATTTTTATGTATAATTATATAGTTTGACTTTGCCATTGGCTAATTACTTTTTATCATCTCTAATAGTTGTTCATGACTGTCTCAAAAAATGTATCAAAATAGTCATATCTAAACAATAAGTTTTTAACAAAACTAGTTGATTTTCCACCCGCGCGTTGTGGCGGAGACCCAATGACTGTAAAACGCGTGTTAGTAACGGCAAACAGATACCGAATATCAAAACATAAATAAAAATGTCGTGAAAAGGATAGTCACTCCGTCATAAAAAAAACGATTTTTAAATAACCTAATATATATAATAATAGGACCCACACGTCCTACACGTTGGAAATTCGGTTGTTTTCAGTTCAGCTATTATAGCGCTAACACGTTAAAATATGGATGAGCTAAGTACCGATAACGGCAACGAAAGTACCAATCCAGAAAATCATCGAAATTAGCTATCGGCACAAAAAATGCTCGGTACAATACGATATAGTATTTGAAGGTAAAAATCAATAAATACAGGTATGGTGCTAGACCGATGTCGAACCGAAAGTAACGATTCTGAAAACGCCAAAAGGTGGGTACCAAATTGGTATCGAAAATGATTTGGTATAGTAAATTTGGTACCGATACGATACCGGTTTGATTACAGGATTTGATACGATTGCTCATCAATAATCTAAATATCCAAGTTAATTTTATATGCTACAATGCATTCATTACAGAAAAAAGAGAAAAAATAAAGCAAAATAAGTTGTGTATATAAAACCTCATTCAAACGAAATACAGTTTACTTACTGTGTGTATGAAAAGTAATCTAAACGGTGCAATTACCTGCATTGCTACGTTGCTACAGGATTTGATGAGCTCGGTACAAACCGGTACCGAAAATACCGTTACCGAAATCCCCAAAAGTGGGTATCGGTACCGAATATACCTTGTACGGTACCGGTCGGTACTGGTACGACACCGGTATTTGAGGGTAAAAACCGATAAATACCGGTGCCGAACCGGTACCGAAAATACACCCGGTTTGGTAAATTTAATACCGGCATCGATACCCGATACCATTCATTCAATTCTATTTTTATTAGTGTTAATTCCATTTTTTGTTAATATATATTTTATTACTGTTCATTCCATACTCTTTTTAATATGAGTAAACTGCAATTTTGGTCCCTGTGGTTTGATCACTTTTGCCATTTCAGTCCGAATCTCAAACTTTTTAAATCTGGGTCCCTGTGGTTTCACTTTTATTGCCATTTTAGTCCAAAATCCAAAAACCCCTATTTTGACTGTTGAAAGCTGATTGTTTTGTCCTTTTGTTCAGGGGCATTTTGGTCATTTTAATTTTATTATAACATATATAAAATCCTAAACACCCCTAAATCTCTGCACTCTCTCTCTCTCTAAACTCCCCCTTTCCCTCTCTCTCTTCTCTCTCCCTAGTTCTTCAATTTCTTTTCTCTTCTTCACTGTTTCAATCAAACTCAGGACTGATTTACAACTGAAAGTTAATCAAATCTCATTATTCTATATGTAAAATTAGGTCTGAAGTTGAAAAAAAAAGATGAAAATAACATATCTTGATATGAAGATGTTGATGAGCACATCGCAGATCTGAAAACAAATCATATGATTTGTTGTAGCAAATCTGAAAATAACGATTGACTTGTTGAACGCACACTCTGAGCATATACAATTTATGTTTCAGATCTGAGATAAGGTCGACTAGATATTGTTGTGTAAAAGAATCATTTTTATGTTGTGAATTCAGAAAACGAAGAAGTTTTTTTTTTTTTTTTGATTTGTTGCTGCAGTTTGATATTGTTTACGTCTGAATTTGATATATAAAACTCCTATGTTTTATATATGATCGATTGAAGGGACTTGTGGATATCAACCATACCTACGTTCAAATGGGTGGTCGATTGTTACCTGGTGAAAGATCGAACCTGCGTATAAAGGGGTGAGATCAGAACAGAAGTTTGCGCCAGAACCAATTCAGATCGGAACAACTCTCGCCGGAACTGCAGTGGCTCATCGGAACAGAAGTAGCAGCGACGGCGATTAACCACCACCGCTGCAAAATCCAACAAACAAACAACCCCTGCCACCATCTCAGATATGCACCATCTGTCTCTACCTTTCTTTCAGATCGGTGGTGGTAGGTTTAGGGTTTTCGAGTGGCGACGGTGGTGGCATTTAATGGGTACAGTGACGGTTGTGGTTGTTGACGGTGACGGTGGTGGGTGTGACTGACGGGGGTGATGATGGTGGTTGTTGATGATGTTACGGTGATTATAGAGGAGATTTGATGGTGGTTTGTGGATGTCAAGACTTAGGTTTAGAGAGAGAGAGCTGAGATGGTGCATATCTGAGAGAGAGAGAGATGGGGATGGTTGACTGGTAGGTCTGTATTTATTTATAAATTGTAAATGACCATTTTACCCCTAAGGATAAAGATAAAATAACCAGTTTTTAATAGTCAAATAAGAGGTAATTTGAATTTTGGACTAAAATGGCAACAAAAGTGAAACCACAGGGACCCAGATTTAAAAAGTTTGAGATTTGGACTAAAATGGCAAAAGTGCCCAAACCACAAGGACCAAAATGGTAGTTTACTCTTTTAATATATAGGTCAATTTCCAACAAACAACTCCACCAGCATGAATTTCCCCTACCATTTGAAATAACATATTCCGATTATTCCTATCTCAAATTCAAAATTCAAAACCTTTCTTCTCTCAACTTAAACCCTCGACATTTCATCCCCTCAAGACCCGCGCCTCCTATATCCCTCTCCATCATCTTTTCTCTCAACACCTCCGGTCATTCAATTCACTGCAACTATCAGGTATGTTTTCTACTTTTCTCTTTCTCCAAGACCCCTCTACCGATTGAAACCCCACCACCATCATAGCATATAGTACAACTAATAAAGCTTTTAAATCTCCCATCCCCTATTCAAAACATGTAGTAAACCTAATCCCATATCAAAATTCAAACATACTTTCTCTTCCTTAGTTCTCTCTCTCGATTAGTGAGAGTACACACACCCAAATTTATTGTTCGATCGAGCCCTTATTTTTTTTGATTGGTTGAACAAATCAGCGTGCATTAATCGTTGCACGTGTTGTTTGACTTGATTTGTTATGAATTTGTTGAAATTGTTTCATGATTTTGTGAATAGGAGGTTGAAAACCTAATTCATGGAGATGTACCAACGGAGCACGGGTCGGAATGGGTCGGGATGGAGCATATCCAACAACCGGAATAGATACAACCGTGGCAGGAAACGGGGCTTGAAGGTACTTTTTATTGTACTATGTGTTTTACAGTTTGATTTTTTTATGGATTTTTCTAGGGTGCAGCCACTATCAATGGCTTTCTCGCCTAGCCAATCATCATAAGAATTCTCAGTTATTGAAGTTGTAATTAGAGCCTGTTTAATTCAATTGCAATTACTAAACATAGTAGATCTATTGCAATTTAGATATGAATAATGCATTATGATGATTGATGAGCATTTTTTTAGGTTACTGTGTCTGTTTGTAGGTGTATAAATATTTATTAGGGTAAATTACTTTTTGAGTCCCTGTGTTTTATGGATTTTAACTAGTTGAGTCCAAAAGCAAAAAGTTTAACGACCTGAGTCCCCATAAGCATTTTTTTTAACCATTTGAGTCCAAATTTCTAACTCCATCCACCAAATCTGTTAACTACAAGGGTAATTTGGTCATTTACACAAAAAGTACAAATCTTATATGCACAAGAGTATAAAGAACAAGCCTTTAATGCATAAACTTTTAATATGTATAATATCTATAAAAATAAGGGTAAATTACTTTTTGAGTCCCTGTGTTTTATGGGTTTTAACTAGTTGAGTCCAAAATCAAAAAGTTTAACGACCTGAGTCCCTATAAGCATTTTCTTTAACCATTTGAGTCCAAATTTCTAACTCCATCCACCAAGTTTGTTAACTACAAGGGTAATTTGGTCATTTACACACAAAGTACAAGTCTTGTATGCAATGAGCAAAAGGAACAAGTCTATAATGCATTAACTTTTACTTTTAATATATATAATATATATAAAAATAAATTATCTCCCTTTCTCACCAACACCGTCTCTCTCTCTCTACCTTTCTCCGGCCACCACCAACAAGTCAACAACCATCCCCAGCCACCACCCTCAACCACCAACAACTGCCCCAGCCACAAACAACATAACAGAATCGATACACATCCAAAAACTCAGACAAGAGAAGAATAAACACCCTACAAAACCCAACCCCAACTGACAACAAACACTGCTCAAACTCAATTCTTCCTCTGAACACGACCTGTAAAAAAAACCCACATCAACAAACACCCATCATCTCAAACTTTGACCAAATTCAATTAATCTTCCTGCTTTTGCACCTCTGCCACAATGAATACATTAGCAAATCAAATTTAAAAACATAGCATCAATTCACCATCAAAAACTCATTTCTTCAAACTCAACGACACCGTTTCGGTTTTATCTTTATTTTCTTACTCTCATCTGCAGTATTCCTCTGTTTTTGCATTCACAATCTATCCAATTTCTCCGATTACACCGACAGACATTCCATCTTCCTTTCTCTGCAACGGAATACAGAGATTAGATGAAATCTATACAGGAATTGGCAGCTTTGTGAATAAACAAAGAAATGTGATCAAAACGCCTCATAACATGAATAAAAAAATTACGCAATGGTCACATTTTTCCCGCCTCTGCATCTTGCATCTGGCATCTGGCCAGAGAGCGATACCTGCCTGAACGTTGGAGGGGGGCTTCTTTCTTTCTTGTGAGACCTCTGAATCACCATAAATTGACTTCTCCACAGAGTTAGGGTTCGCCACATCTGGAATTGCTGTGTTGATGCTCAAATTAGAGAGGGGGCTTCTTTCTTTCTCTGCTCTCGATTGCTTGTGGATACCCTAACTGCTGGGAATCGTAGCTCCAGAGGAGTATTTCGCAGCCGGAGATGGAGCTTGGACATGAGGGTTTTGATGGTGATGATGGTGTCGAAGGTGGGGCTTTGATGGTGAAGATCGGTGGTGGGTGTTGTGGTGGTGGTGACGGTGGTATTGATGGTGTGGCGACGGTGGTGTTGCTGGTGGAGGTGTGGTGGTGGGTTGGAGGTGGTTTTGGTAGAGAGAGAGAGAAAGTTCTGGAGGTAATGGTGAAGATGAAGATTGTTTATGATCTGGACATATATATATATATATATATATATATATATATATATATATATATATATATATATATTTAATAATAAAATGGTTTTTTTAATATAAAAGGGTGTTTTGGTCATTTTAAAAAAAGTTAACTGAGATTATCTAACTGAGGTTGAAATTTGGACTCAAATGGTTAAAGAAAATGCTTATAGGGACTCAGGTCGTTAAACTTTTTGATTTTGGACTCAACTAGTTAAAACCCATAAAACACAGGGACTCAAAAAGTAATTTACCCTAAAAATAATTACATATATCTAATAAAACACACACACCAGCACACACACCTACACTTCACCTTCACCATCACCACCACTCCACCACCACACCTGCCACCACTATCATGACCCGTCCTCACTGCACACCACCACCATTAAACCGCATCTGAACCATCTCCGAACCACCAGCCTGATCCGAACCCTCAAAACCACATTCAATTCCCAAATAACAGATTCATTCAATTCCCAAATAACTTCTTCAAAAGAGTGGCGGCGTTGATGACGCTAGGGTTCCGACGAATGAATCTGTGTGTGTGAGAATCGAACCTGCAACAACTTCTTATGTGTGTGTGTGAGAATCGAACCTGCAACAACTTCTTCAAAAGAGTGGCGGCGTTGAAGACGCTAGGGTTCCGGCGAATGAATCTGTGTGTGTGTGAGAGAATCGAACCTACAACAACATCAATGTGTGGTGGCGTTGATGACGCTAGGGTTCCAGCGAATGATGTGTGGCGGTGTAGATGAACATCGTCCCCCAAATCAGCTCTGAAAACAAGTAAGCAAATCCACCTACACTCACCTGCAAATCAAAGATCAAACACAATGCCTAAATCTTTGCAATAAAAATCAAATCTTTCATACAAGAAATAGAAAAACAGAACCATTCTGAAAACCCTAATCAATTTTGCATTTAACGGTGACATAATTTGATTCAAAGTTGGAATTTTGGGCCGAAATGAATATGGATGAAAGATGAATAAATGAAGATATGGTATAATGAGAGAGATTATAAGAGAGAGAGAGAAAGAGAAAAAAACAAATTAGTTTTTTATTTATTTTTTAATTATAGGGGTAATTTGGTCATTTAGCAAATTTTAACAAAATAATTCTAACATAGTTAGAAATTTGGACTCAAATGGTTAAAGAAAATGCTTATAGGGACTCAGGTCGTTAAACATTTTGATTTTGGACTCAAGTGGTTAAAACCACTAAAACACAGGGACTCAAAAAGTAATTTACCCTATTTATTATGAACATTATATTTTTTCTTTAATGAAGGTTCTGGTTTGACTTTTGTGGTTGGATTGGATTTCACTAATAGCTGGTATATATTTTTGCTAAAGGAACTTTTATATAATATTAATTTGTTCGGTTACTTTGAAACCATCAAACTATGTATCACTATTAACGGGTTTGTTTATTAGCCTAAGTTGGATTTAAAAGTAGATTATGGCGTATGTCATATGATTAATCATTTCATGTTTGTTTGGTTGATACGACTAAATGCTTGAATTTTAAGCTTTAGTTTTTTTATAACTTCTCTTTCCCTGCAGGTTTTATCAATGAAACTAGCTAGGGTGAATCCTGAACTGTTCATTGACATTGACCATATGGTTTTTTACTTCAGGAAGATTTTGATAAATTTGATGACGTGGACATGATATACAACACCTTTTGGAAAAGGTAGAGTAACTTGAAGGTTTAGTTACCATCTGTCCACATGGTCTTGTTAAGGTAAACCAAAAACTTATTTTATTGTTGGGTTATTTTTTATTTTTTTCGCAAGTTTCACTCCTTTTCATCTCTTTATTTATGATTTTACACAATCTTTAAAACTCCAATCTACAATAGGTATTCAACTGGGAGATACAGTCTAGGAGCAAGTTATTGATGTGGGCCCTAAGAACAATTTAATGTTGGTTGTTTTTCCAACATCAGCAGGAATCCATGCAATCTGTGTAGCTTCCAGTACTGTGAAGCAGTGGCGGATCTAGGATTCCGACCAAGGGGTAACGTTTTATATATAAGCCGTAACGAAATCGAAAAAACGTCAAATTTTTCCAAAATTTACACTAATTTTTCCAAATTTTTTCCGACCAAGGGGTAGCGGGGGTTACCCCTACCAAAGAGGTAGGTCCGCCCCTGCTGTGAAGGGCATTTTGGACGGTTCAACCTCTTTTGTTTCTTCCTCATCAATAAACAATGCCGCCGAGGGGGAAGAGTTTAGTTGAAAACCATCTCTAGCCCTTCCCGGAGCAGGGTTAATGAACCTTGGTAAAACTTGTGCGGGCGCAGGCCACACAACCAATATACCCTCAATCTTCATCCCAATTACCTCTTGTGGTAAGGTTTCTAGCATTGAATCCCTTGATGTATCTTTTAGAAAGACCACAGAGAGCTATGATACGAATTGATATGTTAGTTAAAATCACATGTATTTTTAAACAAGAAGCAAATTTTGTATGTTATATAATCTTATTGCTTATTTACAGGTAACAGGGTCAAGACCTGCAGTTGGTCAGGATTTGGTTGCCATGACAAAATGTCGTCTTCAGGCTAGAAATTTGTCACTCAAGATAGAACAAATGGCAACAGGAAGATGAAACGATTTACAAGTGCGTGGCTTTTAAATGTTGTATCATGACTATCATCATCTGCTGGCAGTGCAAATGATGTTATATACACAACACTTTTTTACAAGTTTTTGATGTCGCCTAAGCTATTTTCAGCTGCAAATGTGATAAGATTTTGAACATTTTCTAGAGGCATCTGATTACAACTTCAGTGTACACAGACGGTTTTTTTAAAAATCAACATCATTTTTGAGTTTGGATAATACTATACCGAACTCACTGGTCAACATTTGACTCCTTTTTGGGAACCAGAGGGTTCAGTTTTGATTGATGTTGTCACTAAGGTAGTTTGGAAGGGCTCTATTTAATGTACAGTTACTGGTGAAGCACAAGCTCTCGAAAAAGATGATGTTTTTAGCCAATTTTTTGGCCTTTTCAGTAATCTACTTAGTTTTTTTAGCCATTATGTTATTGACATGGATATCTTATTTAGGAGGCTCGCATAAAAGTTATCTTTGGTACCGTAGAGGCGTATGTGACAATTTTTTTTTCTGAATTTTTGTAAAATGAAATGTATTCTTTTAAATAATCTACTTAGTTTGTTGGCATTAGCTCACAACGTAATTTTTTGGGAGGTTCTCATATTTACATGGGGCCATTGAGCCAAAAGTGGTGCATCATTCAAGATGCCAAGTCCATCAATGTATTACTCGATGATGAATTCAATGCCAAACTATCTAATTTTGGGCTTGCTAAGTTATTAGGTGCTGGTAAATGTCATATCACAATCAGAGTTACGGGCACGTTCAGGTAACTAATGTATACAAATAAATACATTTGAAAGGTTTATCGTATCACTTTGTTCTTGGATTAAGTGAGAAACCAAGATGGTTCGGGTCAAAACAGGCAAATTTTTGGTGTGGAACGAAACGAGTTGGGTTGGGTTGCTGAATGATCATAATAAATTAATGATCAATATTGTCTCGGTTCCATTATATGTATTTTTAGTTGTCTAGGATGGTGTTTTCAGAACTGAGTATGTGTTTGTTTAAGTTAAGTAATATTTGTGCATTGTGTTCATGTTGATAGCAGGCTCGAACTTGCGCAACATTGGCTAACAAGCGCTTACCATCATTGCCTGGTCCTCGTACCTTTCGCTACACCCGGGAGTCGAACCGGAGTCTCCAAAGAAACCAACCGGCCCAACTCCCAACTGAGCTGGGGTGGGGGATCTATATAGGGCCCCAAACGAGTAGTAGTATCTCGGGGTTTATTCTAACAACTTTTTGATTGTAAATAAATTTCAATCATCATCATGTTAGTCGTGACCATTTACTTTGAATTTATTTTTAAAAACGATACACTTTAAACTTATTCTTAAAAACCATACAAATACATTATATGTGGTCGTAAAGTCAAGTGCAAGAATCTTGAAATCGTGTCACGTTGTCTTCATTTTTATTTGTCATCATTTTTATTAGGCACGTCACAGCAATGCTCATCCTTCATGTCTTCCGACAAACATATCTTGTATGGCGGAAAAGATAAAAAATATTGACATTTTATATAAAGGCAGAATTATTAAGAATTCTCCCAATGATGTATGTTTAAAATGGTTGAATCTGCTAAGCTAAATTGGTTGGCTTGACCCGGTTAAAAGAAATATATGGTTCTGTTGACGGTTTGAAAAACCGGGTGGGTTCTACGGTTCGGTCTACGCTTTGAAACTAGACGGGTAAACCGAGCCAACCGAAAAATTAATAAAAAATAGCTTTTTGTTCTATATAGTATTAGTAAAAGAAAATAAGTTTTGTAGGTTATGAATCTACCAGTTATATTACGTATTAAGTATTATTAAACTCAATGGGTATATGTTATCCATTTAACTTATTACGACACATTGTCGAATATTTTCACCATCTTTTACTATGTTATAATACATAACTAGGGGAAGGTTCATTGGGGAACACTAAAAAAGTGGAGAACAGTGGGGAACCGGCTCAAACGAACTCCGATTGGACTCATTCCAGCGGCGTTGGAACGGCTCGTCAAACCCTAACTAAGATCTCTTAACCCTAAATCCTAACTCCTAAACTCTGAACCCTAAAGCTAAAAAATAAGGCTAAAACCTAAGCTAAACCGTAAAATCTAAACTATAAACCCTAAAAGCTAAACCCTAAAGGCTAAACCTAAAGCTAAACCCTAAAGCTAAACCCTAACCCCTAAAACTAAACCCTAAACCCTAAGGCTAAACCCTAAAAGCCAAACCCTAATATATTTAATGTTTAGGGGTTATGATTTAGGGTTTAGGGTTAAGATATCTTAGTTAGGGTTCGACGAGCCAGTTCCAACGCCGCTGGAATGAGTCCAATCGGAGTTCGTTTGAGTCGGTTCCCCACTATTCCCTATTTTTTTAGTGTTCCCCAATGAACCTCACACTAAATAACTATATATAAAGATAAAAATGTATTTTTTACAAATTTTAAAACTTTAAGTGGTAACATATAATACAATTTTCTTAAAACATAATGTTTAATCCAACTTCTCTCTGGTGATATTTAAACCGTTATAACTTTTTATACGTTAATATTTTTTTTAAATCTATGTGATTAACAGTGTATATCTTTCCCACTGCATTGCGCGGGCACCGTACTAGTATATATATAGGGGTAACATCAAATAAAAAGTAAATTTTCCCTAAGTAGGATGAGAAGGAATCTTAACCATTCATTTTTCAAATCAATGGTTAAGATGAAAGTGTAGAAGAAAGGAGGAGTGCAAGGGTATCTTAGGAAAATCATATTTATAGACTTTCTCTCTCCACATGTAAGGCATATGCATATTTCACCCCCATTTTTTAAACTTTCATAACTTTTTTATACGACATTATTTTTTCATAAAAATTTCACCATAAAATCAATCGTCTTTTTATCTTTAATTTGAGTACCATATTGCTATATAAAATATGAAGACTATAAAAACCCACTAAAATGTGTTTTATTTTTATGTTGTATAACATTTTTTTTGTGTTAGATTTTTGTACTATACTTTTTGTGCTAAATTTTTTGGTCTTAAATTTTTTTTTTCAATTTTTTGTGCTTGATTTTTTTTACTACATTTTTTTTGCTAAATTTTTTCGTGCTATATTTTTTTGTACTAAATTTTTTGTGCTATATTTTTTTGTACTACATTTTTTTGTGATATATTTTTCTGTGCTAGATTTTTTGTACTAGATTTTTTGTGCTAGATTTTTTTGGTTGTATTTTTAAAAAACAAAAGGGGTGCCACATGTCATTTTCACTCCTATTTAGTAGGACCAAAATGCCCTTCATTCCTACTTATTAAGAGTGCCACATGTCATCATCACAATCCTTCTTAAGCTACTTAGGCAAAATCCACTTTTTAGTGGATCCTTCCCCTATATATATATATATATATATATATATATATATATATATATACTAGGTTTTTACCCGGGATTGCTTCCCGGGCTCGGGAAAGTTATTTAGATTAATTAATTACAATTTGTTATTAATACGACCACATTACATCAACCATCTTATTCTATTCAACAACATTGTCTTAAATTCACGGAATTAGATTTATTCAACAACAGGACCACATGAATAACATTATTTCCAATTTTACTTCAATGCACTTAAATGATGGGGTGATTTGGGATTTTGTAAAAATGTTTGTTCTTGTACTTCTTAACAAAATAAGATGTTGACCAAAATTCAAACAAATGTTGACCAAAAGTAAATCAGATCAGATGTTCAACATAAACACTGAATCTATAACAACAGACACTACAGACACTGATTATATTCAAACTATTGATACATAAACATTGATTCTTCATTCCACTGTTGTAATCTAAGCACTGATGTTGAGGATCAATGCTATTGTCAAAGGGTGATCAGAGCTTGAATGACAATGATTTGATCTTCAACAATGCTTGGATCCCATCAGTAGTTTGAGGTTCAATTTTTATGCTTCATCAGTGGTTGGATTCCAATGTATGTAGAAGCTTTGCTGAGCTGTCATCTTCAAGTGCCATTGTCTTGATAGCCTGTTTAAAATATACAGCTTCTTGCTCTTTCTCTTCTGCATCAGTCAACTTTTGCCTCTTTCTTTGGTTTAACATAATGATAGAGGTATCTGATGATGTGAACAGTGGTTCAGAATTGTGGAGCTGCTTCTTTGACATGTTAATAGTTTTGTAATCAGGCTTCTTTGGAAGGCTAGGATCTGTTTCTCTCTTTTTTCTAAGCCTTTCATAAGCTTCATCAGTGTACTGCCTTGTCCATTTTGCTATGGCCTTGGCAGTTGCAACCTTTGCATCAACCAACTCTTGTTTCTTTCTTTTATACTCCAAGGTAAGATCATCAATAGCCTTTTTGTATTTACGCCAATTTGGTGCTGACCTTTTCATGCTTGGATCTCTTTTTACTCTTTCAATTCTATTAAGTTCTGCTTTGAGACCAACAAGTGGCCAATCTTGGAATTGCTCTTCCTTGGCAGGGTAGAACTTCTCACTCATGATCAATGCTAGAATGTCTTTTCTCACATCTTTTTGCAGGCCAGGTTCTGGTGGTAAATTTGACATTTCTTTACTCAAATATCTAGCATAGTCTTCCATGAGCTTGACTTTGGTGAGTAAAAACTGATAATGACTTGAATACACATTGTCATTTTCTCCTTCGCATTCAACCCTAGCTATTATTTGAGCTTGTCTAGCTTTTAGTTTTAGATATTCATCCATGTTTTTTGGATTTCTAAAACCAACCAGAGAAGGGAATTTCCTTTTTGAAGGATCATCAACTGTGTAGAACTGCCTCATTTCATTCTTTACTGCATGGAGTTCCAGTGGATAACTGGCAGCTGCTGGGGTACCATCTGCAGACTCATATCCTTGAAGAGCTATTGGATCTTTGATTGGATTGACCAATTTTGGAGGAATGAAAGATTCAGGTTTGGTGATTTTGTAAGGTACAGATGAAACAGGATCAGGTGCTGGTATATCATCATCATGCACTTGAAGATTTTTACTTCTAGTATACACATTTTCAGGAGGAGGTGTTTCTATTTGAGGTTTTGGAGCAAACAGAATTATGGCTTGGGAAGGATTGTTAAAAGTGGTAGGTAATTGACTAACAGTTGTCGAAACAACTGGTGTCTCAACCACTGTTGATGTATCAACAGTTGTCTTTTGCTTTAAGGCAGGTGGTGAGTTTTGTGATGATGGTTTTGTTTGGGGTGTTTGAGTAGTGATGGTGTGTGTTTGACTAACAGCTGTTGAAACAACTGGTGTTTCAACCACTGTTGCCATTACCACGGATGATGTGTCAACTGTTGTCTTCTGCCTTTTAGCAGGTGGTATTGGTGGTGGTGAAGGGATTTTTCGTAATGGAGATAAGACAGTGGATGTAGTGTGTGTTGAAGTGGTAGTGGTGAAAGTTTGGATAACAGATGTTGAAACCAGTGAAGAAGCAACAACTGTTGATACAACAGGTGTTTTAACATCTGTTGGTTTCGAAGATTGATGTGTGGAGCTTTTGGAAGGTTTGGGAGTTTGTTTTGTGGATTTGGGAGGAGTGGTTTTGGGTTGTATGACTTTTCTAGTAGACTTTCTTATGGGCTGAGAATTTTCTTGATCCTTTGGCTCAGAAGTACCCTGTTCATTCATCTCCATAAAAACTCTCTTCTCCTGTTCAAACCTTCCTTTATCCTTTACCTCCATATCCTTTTTCACCCTTGCTTTTGCATCAGCAATGGCATTTAAGGTTACATCAACCTTTTTGGAACCATCTGGCAAAGGGATGTGTGCAAGCATTGTTGAATTATCTGGTGCAATATACAGACCATCTTCATATCCCTTTTTCTTCAACTGCCTCATTTTCTCCGCCTTTTTGGCATTATTTGGTGGTGGGCTGTCCACAAAGATGATAGAGGGAGGAGCAGTGCCAGTGGTGTTCATAAATTGAGCCTTCAGGGTTTTTATATCTGCCTGAGTGTCTTTGAACCTGGCTTCCATTATATTTCTGATATTTTGAAGCTGAATTTCATGTTTCTGATCAGAATTTGCTCTTTGTTGGTGAAGCAGAGGTTGAAATAATGCCCAAAGGTCAGTGGGAGCAGGTGGTGCCTGCTGTTTTTGTAACAACTGTTGCAGTATGGTTTTGATTTCTGCAATAGATGTATCCAGTTTGTTAAGCCTCTCCCTCAATTCTCGGTACATTAAATCATCATCCAATTTAATGGGATCATCTGATTTCCCACCAGATGTGGTTGTAACAGTGGTTGACTGAGGGAGACTTTCCCAAAAGTCATCCCCTGTTGCCCCTTTTTCTTGGAACTGGGGACTTCTTTCCTCAGCAGAGGTTACCAATCTAAGCTCACCAGTGTATACAGGATACACACCAGTATTTAGAAAGGTTCCCATAGAAGAAATTGCCTTCAAGGAAGTCTGATTAATGAAACTACTGTCCAAGTGTAAACCAGTGGGTTCAACACTTGTAGTAGCTGCTTCACTTGAACTACTGACAGGAAGTACTTGTACATCCTACAGTGTAACCTCCTCAGGTGTTGTTGGTGGGTTAGCAATGATAGGGAGCTCAGACACAGTCACTTTCTGTGGCATGCTCTCAGTGATAGGGGGTTGAGAGGAACTGATTGCTATCTGATTTATATCAACTGCATCCAACAAAAGTTTTGTTTGTGGTGGAATTGTAACAGTGAGTACGGGAGTGGAAAGAGGATTTGCCCCGGGCAGTGGGCTGGGGATGATGGATTCAAGTGAGTCCAAAGCAACATAATTTGATGTCCCTATTCTTACAACCTGTTCTTTTTGAAAAGAAACAGGAGGAGTTTGAGGCTCAGGTTGAGATATTTCTACCATCTGCTGTGAGGAAGTAGCAGCAGTGGTTTCTGGTGACTTTTGTGTTTTCACCGGCAGTGGCTCTGGGATCTCATCTTCCAGAGTTGCCTTTGTTTTAGGTTTGAGGGGCTTTTGTGTTTTCTTTTGTCTTGGTCTTTTGGTGGATTTAGGTGTCGGTTTCACAGCAGTTGTTTTGCTGCTGTGATCACCTTGAGCAGTGGGCTCAGCAGCAGGTGCCTGAGGAGCAGTGGTAGCTGCTAAAGTCTGCTCAGGAGCCTGTGCTTGTGTTTTGGACACTTTTGATAGCCTTGTAAATGTTAACGGTGTAAGGCCATTTATTTGAAAAGGTTCACCCTGGATGAGTACATGAGCATCATCCTTTCCAAATTTCTTTTGAAAATAAAAGCTTAGGAACCTTGGAAATAGTAAAAATGATTTGCTATCAACATTTTTTACCAAGTCATTAAAGATATCATGTGAATAGTTAAAGTTTTCCCCATGCAAGATAGCATATGCCAGGTATTGGATCTTTAATGGAATTTCATTGAAAGCAGTGGTCTTATTAGAAACACACATTAAGAGGGTATGAAACAAAAACCTTGGGGCAGGGGGAAAACTGCCATTTTGCAAAGTGTTTTTTTTCATTTGCTTTGCATACCCTCTTTCTAAAAAATCTGTTTGATACTCTATTTTAGGGAAAGAAGTCTTACCTTCAAGATCATTGAGTTCAAACACCTCAGAAATGGTTTGTGGTGTGATTTTAACATCAACACCCTTTATCGAGGAATTGATAGCTATGGGTGTTTTATCCTGATATTCAAGTTTTGCATTTTTCCAAAATTCCCTCTGGGTTGCCAAGTAAATCGGAGCATCAGAAGTCAACAAAGTTTTGTATTTTGAAGACGAAAGGGCATCTATGACGAAATTGAATGTTTCAGTGTTACTTGGTTTTGTCAAGAGACCCAAGTAGTTATGGGGAGCTTTGTATCGAATTTGTATGACCTTTTGACTGGATTTCCTTTTAACTGATGAAGACCGTGATTTTGCCATTTGAGGAAGAAGGACGATGAGGAATTTTGAGAGAAATGGAGGATAACTGCTTTGAAAAAGGAAAAATGAATTCGAATCGACAGTTAAAACCCTGATTGGGGGTTTTGATCAGGGTTTTATAGCAGGAAAAGTGAATGCTGACGTGGCAGCGGTTATAAAAGATCTGACGGCTATGAACTGTCCACGAGCCAACCCCTGATGAGTAATGGAACACAGTTGTTTTATGAAGACTCTGATGGAATAATAACAGTGGTTGCAATGATTACACTGAAAAACAGTGGGAGACTTTAAGTTATCAGTGGATAGCCTTAAAACATTTTAATGCTTATAATTCATAAAAAAAATTCATTTTAACTATTTTTAAGATGAATTTTGAGATTTTTTAAATAAAGTATTACATATAATCAGTTAGCATGCTGGGGTGATGTGATAAATACCGTTACATATAAACAACCCTATGATATGAAATTTAACAATCTAACAGAGTATAAAATACTGATGTTGAATCCACTATAGATGCTGAAGCACTGCTGCTACTGAGCAATGTTTTTCCTTTCGTTGATCAGGCTTTAGGAACATAAGTGCTTGTCTTTAACATGGCTTTGTCTTCAACGGTGGATAGGCCTCATCAATCTTTAAGAACATCAGTATTTATAAGGAGCAGTGGTTAATTATAACAGTCCTTAGCATGATCAGCTGTTATAACGACTCAAAAACCTCTTTAACAGGAAGCATTGAAAGTATTAAACCTCTGTTGTCTTATCAAACAGATGTTCAGACACAATTCAACATCAACATAATTTAAATCGTACTCAAACACTAAATAATAAATAAAAATAGAATACAACATAGAAACACTGGTACATAAATACTAAAGTTGAATCCACTATAGATGCTGAAGCACTGCTGTTACTGAGCAGTGGTTTTCCTTTCGTTGATCAGGCTTTAGGTACATAAGTGCTTGTCTTTAACATGGCTTTGTCTTCAACAGTGGATAGGCCTCATCAGCCTTTAAGAACATCAGTATTTATAAGGAGCAGTGGTTAATTATAACAGTCCTTAGCATGATCAGCTGTTATAACCACAACATAACCCTTTGAGAGGAAGCATTGAAACTATTAAATCTCTGTTGTCTTATGAAACAGATGTTCAGACACAATTCAACATCAACATAATTTAAATCGTACTCAAACACTAAATAATAAATAAAAATATAACACAACATAGAAACACTGGTACATCAATACTAAAGTTGAATCCACTATAGATGCTGAAGCACTGCTGCTACTGAGCAGTGGTTTTCCTTTGGTTTAATCAGGCTTTAGCTACATAAGTGCTTGTCTTTAACATGGCTTTGTCTTCAACAGTGGATAGGCCTCATCAACCATTAAGAACATCAGTCTTTATAAAGAGCAGTTGTTAACTATAACAGTCCTTAGCATGATCAGCTGTTATAACCGCAACATAACCCTTTGAGAAGAAGCATTGACACTATTAAACCTCTGTTGTCTTACCAAACAGATGTTCAGACACAATTCAACATCAACATAATTTAAATCTTACTAAAACAGTAAATAATAAAAAAAAATACAACATAGATTCATAAAATAAAATTTATTAATTTATTCATGACCTTAAAACTAAAAGTCCAATAATTACATGACATACTAAACAGTATTAAAGTTCAAATCTAAGAATAACAGCAAGAATTAAGAAACTTTAGTTTCAACTCCATCCATTGCTGAACCTCTAGATGTATGTACTTCAGCATCGCCAAGAACTGCAAGTCTCTATCACCGCACTCTATATTACTGACAACACAAACAAGAAACAAACCTAAAATGCAAAGGTCTCTTCTCAACTGTTGTAGCACATCTAAGTTTTCAAGATATTGCAAGAATCTATCCATACTTTCTATAAAAGAAGAAATCCCAATGACAAACCTGACACAAGAAAACCTGACTTTCGATTTAACAAAAATCAAACAACGCAACTTTTCACGATGTTGCAACAATGATACTGCAACATCCATATTGAAAGGTTGACTTATGATGGGAATCTTCATTGAAACGACGATGTTAGAACAATGATACTGGAACGATAACATGTTCAACAAACATTCGAACAAGAAGTGTAATCGGAGATTAGCGCCTAAATCACGAGAAAGATGCATTTGAGAGAGAGATATACGCACACATATATGAGCGAGCGAGATTTGAATCTGATAGTAGATAATTATATCTTATTTATAGGATTAGAATATACGGTTTGAATTTTCAATTTTGAATGTGGGAACTGATAATTATTAAATTATCTTATTTATTGGGAACTGATGTTTACTGGGAACTGATGTTTATACGTAATCCAGAGTAGTATATATCCTTATCCTCTCTTTATTAAAATATTAAATATTTGAATTGTTATGCAAAGTAGGAAAAAAAAAAAGAGAGAGAAGGTCAATTTTCATGATGACTTTTCTGTAGTTACTGATGACGATTTGAAAGCAACTGTCATTGTCATGATGACTTTTCTAATTTTTAAAAACATAATAACCGTGAGTTTGAAATTCACATTTTGCATGTTTTAAATGTCCAAAGCTCAAGAAATTAACATTGATTTGATTTGCAACAAATAGTTATAAAGAAATTTTTTTATTTTTTAATTTAATTTTAAATTTTATGATCAAAACAATGTTGTTTGAAATCTTACCTCATTGGTATGTAAAGATGAGGTAAAATGGTAATTTTATTGTAATTCTACTTTTTATTTGATAATTTCAATCTATCACTAAACTAAAACAATCAATAACAAAAAAGTGAGCAATGGCCGTTTTTTAGGAAAACCACTGATGGTCAATATCAATAGTTGTCAACAATAAAAAAAGTGAGCAGTGACTATTTTTCCTATCAGTGGATACCCCACAGTTTTTTAAACACTGATGTTTGGTCAGTCAATGGTCAACAGAAAGATGCATTCGAACAAAGAAGTGTAATCGGAGATTAGCGCCTATATCCTTATATACTCCTTTATTAAAATATTAAATATTAAATATAAAATATTTGAATTTGAATTTGAATTGTTATGCAAAGTAGGAAAAAAAAGAGAGAGAACGTCAATTGTCATTATGACTTTTTTGTAATTACTGATGTTATCAGTAGTTACCGATGATGATTTGAAAGCAACTGTCATTGTCAAGAAATTAACATTAATTACTGATTTGATTTGCAACAAATAGTTATAAAGAAATTTTTTTATTTTTTAATTTAATTTTAAATTTTATGATCAAAACAATGTTGTTTGAAATCTTACCTCATTGGTATGTAAAGATGAGGTAAAATGGTAATTTTATTGTAATTCTACTTTTTATTTGATAATTTCAATCTATCACTAAACTAAAACAATCAATAACAAAAAAATGAGCAATGGCCTTTTTTAGGAAAACCACTGATGGTCAATATCAATAGATCTCAACAATAAAAAAAGTGAGCAGTGGCTATTTTTCCTATCAGTGGATACCCCACAGTTTTTTAAACACTGATGTTTGGTCAGTCAATGGTCAACAGAAAGATGCATTCGAACAAAGAAGTGTAATCGGAGATTAGCGCCTATATCCTTATATACTCCTTTATTAAAATATTAAATATTAAATATTTGAATTTGAATTGTTATGCAAAGTAGGAAAAAAAAAAGGAGAGAACGTCAATTGTCATTATGACTTTTCTGTAATTACTGATATTATCAGTAATTACTAATGATGATTTGAAAGCAACTATCATTGTCATGATGACTTTTCTAATTTTTAAACCGTGAGTTTGAAATTCACATTTTGCATGTTTTAAATGTCCAAAGCTCAAGAAATTAGCATTAATTACTGATTTGATTTCCAACAAATAGTTATAAAGAATTTTTTCAATTGTATGATCAAAACAATCTGGTGGTTTAAAACCACTGTTGGGTCAAACAAATTTCACAACAGGACCAATACTCAAATAGATGTTGACCTTAAACAGATGTTTGGTTTAGAGCCAAACATCTGTTAAACCCCAAACATTTGTTTAACCCTGAACAGATGTTTAAGTTAATAACATCTACTGTTCAACCTAACAGGGGTTTCCATTAACTATTGACCAAATTACAAACAGATGTTAAAACCACTGTTTGTTATTGTACTTCTTTACAAAATTACATAGAATTCAAGAAAACGAAACAATCACTTAAAGAACTATAATTTAACACATAATCTAATCCGGCAAAGCAATCTATTATCTGAGAATTCACTGATTCTTACAACATGAAACAAACTCATAATGAAATACTAAAGTTACATAAGAACCACTGATAATTAAATACTAAATTTGAATCCGTTGTAGATGCTGAACCACTGCTAATACTAAACAGTCGTTTTCCTTTGATTAATCAAACTCTAGGTACATAAAGTGCTTGTCTTTAACAGGACCTTGTCTTCAACAGTGGATAGGCCTCATCAGTCTTTGTTCATAAAGAGCTCCTTTAAAACAAACCTTATGCTTCTTTTAATACAAAAAAGGTGGGAAACACCATTACTCTAGACTCTCTAGTAACATAAAATCTTATCTTACAACAATAGCAGTTCCAACTGTCGTTTAGTAGGAACTACTGTGGGTTCTACATCATCATCTTCTGCACAAGTCAATTATAATCATCATCATCATTTAGACATAAGCAAAAATTATTTTAACTATAAATTTAATAATCTTTCTTTGTGTTTAATTAAACTTTATGCTTCTTTGAATACAAACCTATAATAACCCGCAGCAGATTGTATGAATTTCAAACAACTGTGATTAGACTGAAATATAAACCGAGAATTAGAGTATATCACTTCAAAATAAAAAACTCAAAACTGAAAATCAGAGTAGCAAAAAACACATACTTTAAATGATGTTGGAACAATAATACTGGAAACAACCGTGGAACAATCATCATCATTATATGAGAATACCCTTAATTTATGGAACCTGTAGAATGAAATGCTCCACTGTTGGGTTATTAACTTTCAACCTCACTTTCCCTAAATTTATCAATTCTAATTTTCAACAGGATGTAATACAATTATTACCTTAATTAAGATATCTTCAACTGCAAACAACAATAGCAAACAACATCAAACAACAATAGCAAACAACATCAGTCAATAATAGCAAACAACATCAAACAATAATAGCAAACACCTGATGTTGAATCCACTGTAGATGCTGAACCACTGCTGTTACAAACAGATAATACCAATGAAACTCTAATTTCAGAAAGAATAATGGCTGAACATACTCAAACATCAATAATCAACAGATGTTATACTCATATCATCACCATCTAGAAAAAAACGCTAATTTCAAAACATATTCAAACATACCAGCTTATGGCAGAAATCTATCCGCAGCTAAGCGGATTTCAACTTTGATGACAACAACCCTGGAACCATCTGATTAGATTACGAGTAGAAATTAGGATTAGTGTAAATAAGAGGAAATCATGAAAGTATTTCAACTAAAAAAAGAAGAACAAACCTTTTGATGAAGTAATCGATGAACAAAAGAAGATTTTATGGTGGCGTCTGAAGAAGATTAAGGTTTGGATGGAAAGAATTATCTCAATAATTTGCAGGGTTTGTGAAATTTGAATCGCCTGAATATAGAGAGAGAAAGAACCCAAGGTTTGTAAACAAAGATTAGAAATGAGAAGAGAGATTATATAAGGAAAAGGGGATGGCACTGTTGGGCGGGAAAAGAGAACTGAGGATGCCCTAATCAAGTGACACGTGGCCCAAATAACTTTCATTTATTATATAATATATATATATATATATACACACATACATACTCCAAAACAACCCATTGCATAATCATTTATCAGGTATACTACAAATTTTTTAACATTAACACTCCAATCCCTGTGGTTGTCGTTTGCTCGCTCGCAATCAAGTGCCTCCCACTAACGTCCGTTAGTTGAACGTTGGCATTTCTATTAAAAGACCACAATGCCCCTTAGGGACTGAAATTGCAAGTCGAATTAGTCTTGTCTTCTTTATAATCTCTGCAGCTCACAACCACCATCATCTTCAATTCAACTTACCCTAAAATGGCTGCAACTTTGTCGTGGACTAGAAAATGGGTTCAATCAACTCAGAAATCAAACAAATCCAATAATATTGATTTGTCAGTAAACAGTTTGAATGGTTCTATAGCAGAATCATTATTCACCAATTTGCTCAATCTTGAATACCTTAATCTCACACATTTTGAATGGTTCTATACCAGAATCATTATTCACCAAACACCATTTCCCCATTCTGCCCCAAAACCCTCGCTCCCTATCTGGCGTCGGTTCCTCCATTCTTCCGCCTTCAACCACCCACAGCCACCACCACTAGCCTCCGCCACACCTTTCTTCACGACCGTAACCCCGTACCACCACTGCACCTGGCAACAAGAACCCTCCACTATGAACCTCCAACCTGGTGAACATCTTTCTGAATCGAATCGTCGACCTCAATTGGCGTTTTTTGTAAGTCCTTTGTCTTGAGATTTTGCACACGATTTTTTGGAGACGGGAACCTACCTTTTCCGTCGACATGGTTTCTCAGTTCTTGAAGTTTGTTTGTCCAGCGTTCAGGTATGTTACTCACTTCGGAAGCCTTTAAAGTTTACGCTACTCGACTGGCTTTCTCATTGTCTGTTAGGGGCTTAATCTGAGGTTACATTTGCAGATTTGGTATGTATTTTTTATTTTCATAAGTTTATACATTAGTTGCTTCTGGTAGTGTGGTTTAGTTGTGGTAAGCTTGTTGTACTCGATTTTCTGAAGGAAGGTATCATTTTTGTATTTATATTCTAGCAGAATGCTGATTGCTGTAAGGAAGAAGTTGAAGCCCAGAAAAGAATGGCTGATTTGCATCTTAAAGTGGCGAATCTAACAGAGGCATTTTTTATATTTGTTGTGGTGGTGGGGGTGGTATGGTGGTGGTGGTGGTGAAAGATGGAGGCGGTGGAGGGTAGAGGTGGGGTTATGGAGAAGAGGATGATGGCTGTTTAAGGTTATACACGACGAAAAGTTGATTTTACCCATGAGTTTCTAAGTAAAAAGACATAAATACCCAACTCAACTAACAATTGACTAACAGAAATCAGTGGGAGGGGCTTGGTTGCGAACAATCGACAACCACAGACGAGGGCTGAAATTGTGATTGAGTGTAAACCCTAGGAACTGAAATTGTACTTTACTAAAAAAAAACTGTTTGTTGATACATTCGTCAACACCTAAGATACAGTTTGTCACTTAAAAATAGAGGTAGCCGCATAACTCCACTATTCTTCGCAAATGTCATTCATATCCGTAGCTGAGTATTCCTTTACTCTTTCTCCAACCCGAGACAACAATTAAATAAAAATAATCTTAAAAATCATAATTTAAATCTTAATCTATGGATTTAAGACTTGTTTGGATATTTAATTTTTTAAGCATTTGTTTCAACATATAAGTACTTACATTTGATTTTTCATGTGGAGATCATTAAAAAATTTGGACTATACTAATGCCACAGTCAAAAGCAGTAAGAAACTGAGTTGTTTGGTTCTTTCATTCTTGTTAACCTACTTGAGCTGATTTCTAATCAGCTTTATTTTAACAATATAAAAATACTTCATTTTTATTTATATACAATGCTCGTTATAGTTGGTGTTCAGAGTAATAGTTAGAAGGCTATATTTTTTTTCCATCAGGCATTGTTTTTTGGTCACGAAATGAAAAGCAAAAAAAAATATATTTTTCAAAAAAGGCCCTAAATTAATTATTCACTTTAGGCCTCTAAAAGGCTTGTGCCGGCCTTGACTCGAACCTATTAATGGTTAAACCCGAACCCGATATAGTTAATTGGGTCGGTATCGGTTAATAATTCACCGCTGAAAACCCGAAGAACCGGACCCATATAAACCGAAGAACTAACCCGATGAACACCCTTACTCACATTCTACAACCCATTCTATTTCAATTTCGCTGAAGTCACGTTATCAATCTCCTCACAAACAAATCCATCAATTTCAGAAATTAAGTCGATTCATTTATCCATCCAAGCATATATGCTACTAGCCTACTACAAATTATTACTTAGAACATTAATACAATACATACATAACACAAAAGTTATCACTTCAGTTGGTTTTATCGAAGATGTCATGTTAAAAGAGATTCTAAGGTTTGAACATAACGCTAACCCTTTATCTACTACATCCATTTAGATGAGGAGAACTCACACTAATTGTTACCAAATTCAACAAATTTAAATAATTTACCTCAATTAACACCCACAAAAAATTGACCCTAATCACTTCTGGTCTGTAACAACTAGTTTCCAAATTTTTATAGACACTGTGTTCTACTCATCTAAAAATTTAGCTACACATAAAAAAAATTACAGACACTGTGTTCTCCTCATACACACAGTTTCCAAATTCATATATTATGAATGTTCTCTGCAATTAACATGCAATTAGACACCTCAATCGCAATAGATCTATAAAAACAAACACCGTACACCTCAGTTACTAGAAACTTATAAAAACAAACGCCTTAGGCTTATTTATAACATCACTAAACCGTTTTTCTCTCAATATATAACACAGTGTCTATAAATACCTCATTACTAGCATAAAAAAAGCCGCACACTGAAAACATACACAAACACATTGTAAAAGCACCTAAAAACACATTGTAAAAACACAAAACATGTTGTGAAGACAAACCAGTCATCCGACAAGGCGTTTGGTCGACGAATGAGGATGACGTTGTGGAAACCAGTTCGTCCGGTAAGGCCTTTGACCGGCTGTGTGCATATTTTTTTTCGAATTATGCATGATTCCTTGCCTCGTAAACAGCATTTCTACACATGTAAAATTATACACAACTCAGCTAATAGAAAACTAAATTGCAAATACTATTAATGGAGAAAACGTCAAGAAAAATACCGCCACATCTATATGACTACATAAACACAACTGTGAGAAATCGTCTTCTGGAATGCTATTAGGTCGTTCTTCCACCTTGTTTTGTTGTCCTTATATTAATAAAAGTGTTTTTGCTTAATCCGACGTTTGTGTACCTTAATAATATCTTTGCTTGTGTTTTATGTAATTACATATATCACTATTGAATAATGCTAAAAGATCAAAAGGACAAGTTCAGGGGCCTCAAATAACAAAAGTCAAAAGTTTCCCTTGGCAGACCCCCTTGCGGACCGTAAGGGATTCTCCTTGAGGTTCGCAAAGAGTTCCTGAAACGCAGAACAATGGTTGGCAGCTGGTTGTTGCACCATTTTGACACCTAGCTCGAGTTTTTGCCACACTCCTTCCTGTTGAAACTTATGAGGACACTAATAATCCATCTAAGCCCTCTTGGACACTTGTCCACACCTCTTGCATCCTCATATGCTATAAGTAGCACCCTTGAGCTGTATATTTTTTTTCATCCCAAACTCAAAAACAACACTTCACTCTAGAAAGTCTTGTGAGAGTTACTTGTTTTAGCTTTGTAAACATCTCCTCTGGTCGTTTGAAGTCTTCTTCTAGAGTTGGTAAGTTCCTTTTCTTAATCTCTTTCATTTGCTAGTTTCGTAGCTTAATTCCATCCGAGCGTCATAAAATTCAAACAGTTTGACCATTCCGTTTGACTTTCTGTTCTAGTCAATTTGGTCAACCATTTTCAAATTAAATTTACCAAAATGGTCTGCATCATATAGGAAATAAAACCCTTCATCGACATCTTGTGATCGTCACGTCTAAGTGGTTCAAATTGAAAAGTCAAACCTCAACTTTGTAAAAGTCAAACATAGCTTTATACATTTGCCAAAGAATGATCTCTAACATATGTAATGTAATGTTTTAGATATCAAAACCGTTTGTAGAACATAATAAAAATATATTTTATCATGTTCGACTTGTCACGACCCCGTTTTCTCGTCTGAACCCGTATTTATGCATACGACTAGTTAAAATGGTTTAAACCATATATACAAGTCGTAACGGGTCAAAACCTTTTCAAATCAGAATGTAAGGTTAACAAGCCATATTGTACGAGACTCCTCAATCATATGGTTATAACCAAACATTCTATCCGGTCATCATTTAATCTAACAAAACCGTGCTTAAATCCATGGTAACCGATCAAGTTGCATGACTAAAAATGATTAGTAAGCAATTCTCATGGATATTATTTCCATTTACTCTGGACCATAGAGCCCTTCAGTAATCACACCGTAAGCCGATAAACTTTGAGTCCGGCTGTACTACAAACCGAATATGTTGTGTTCAACTACTAGTACAAATAAATACTTTTAACTCGTTTTATTAAAAATTGAGATATAGTATAAAACCTCTTGGTTCTTGTATCACCACAGGAGACAAATGCTTACTAGTGATAATTCGATTTAATATGTATTGCTTGATTAACATAAAGTATTTTGGGGTTGATATTACCGTATTCGGGTCCCCCGATTCATTTATTTTAATGGCCATAAGTGCGGGGTGTAGGCATACACTTGACCGTTCACAAAATATGGTGTGTATATATTGATAAAAAAAGGCCTATGTGCTAGTTCCCGAATGTGACAAGCATGTAAAACTGGTAAATCAAGATAATTGTCTCATGAATATTAAATGTTTTAAAAATAAGTCTGTTAACTGTATTTACCAACGAAAGCTGACGTATTTTTAAAGATGGACTTACAGGTGGCGAACTAGATAGTAGGCTAGATAAGGTTTGGTCTATAGCTTTGGAATTTGCGACTCCAATGGTTTTACTCATGATGTCTCCAAGTCCATTTTAACTTTTATTTTAATCCTGCCTTGGGATACATTGTATCGGGTCTTGATACTTTAAAGTTTTAATATATTTTGGCAGTTAGTACTATACTTACTATTATGATTATTTCCGCTGCATTGTGATATTGGTATGGTGCAATCAAAGAAGGAGGATTGAGTTCCTTTTGTTTGAGTGTTTATCTTTGAAGTTCCTTTTATGTTTGTGTGGTACTTTGTTTTGTTTCATCGTCCTAGTTGGACATAATATTGTACTCATTTTCATTAGTTAATGATTAAATTCTCTTGTCATTGTATTGATTTCGAAACCTGTTATTATTCCTTAGCTTAAGGTCAAGTTTAAACTGATTCCCCCACTAGAGCTGATAAATCTTCCTGATTGCTCATAGATAACTCATGCCTAGTTCAAATTACGGTGATATCGATGGTGGTAATGCAACCCACACCCATGAGGGCGAGGGTAGTAATACCCTTCACGCCCAGATAGCCGAAGAAGTTAATAGGGCTATGGAAAATTTTATGGCCAATTATCAAGGCCCTAAGCCATCAAGACAAACTTCTAAAAATGCCTCTCACTCAACTTCTCATCGATCCTATAGTTCTTACAAATCCTCGAGTAGGAGTAAGACCAGCTAGTCTGACTGTGCCACTAAAAGAAACCATTTGGCTCCGAGAAAGGGTACACATACAAATAGTTTGTCCCATGTAAACCCCGAGACTTCACCGGGGAGAAGGGAGTAGTCGATGCCATGAAATGGCTCGAGGAGATGGAGACTGTTAACGATATCAGCGGTTACGCTAAAAAGGACCTGATCAAGTTTGCATCACACCTCTTAGTACGACTCCATGTCTAGGCTAGTGCCCTATCTGATCACCCCCGAATCAAAACAAATTTTCCGTTATGTTTGGGGTTTAGCACCCTAGATCCGATGGATGGTGAAATCCTCCATACCCTCCACTTTCCGATCGGTCGTAGACACTGCTAATGCCTTAACCGATGATGAGATTCGGTTAAAAGAGTCTAGGGTTGAGATGGAGACAAAAAGGAAGAGAGAGTAGTGCTCTTAAAGGGATTCAAAGAAGAGAAGATTTAATTCCAGAAGGAAACAACATTCCAGAATTTAACCAGGACACTGCACCACAATGGCGCAACAGAAAAGGAAGAAAGGTGGCGAGTCGTCTAGCAAAAAGAAGGAAAGTTTGACAGATATCGTCAGTGGCGGAGCTTGAACGAAAACTCGGTGGGGGCCGGATTATCAAAATCCAAATCGGTGGGGACCGGGCTCTTAAAAATTCAATATTTTACACTCCTGGTCCTCCATTAACCTCCGCAAGTGGATATCGTCGTCGATTATGAGACGATAAAAATAGTAGAAAAAGAAGAGAAAAAATCCATTCGAGCAACATTGGCGGAATCAAAACTAAAAAGAGACGAAATGTTTAGTAACAGGATGCGAGAAAATAAAAAAAGTGAGATACTCGACGACTTTGCTACAAGTCTACAAGGTGAACTAGAAATAATTGAAATATAGGATGGCCTTACAACTTTTAGGTTTTTTTAAGTTTAAAGCTTATCTATGTATTTTATGTTTAATTATTTGTAATTAATGGAAAATAGTAAAAAATTTGCGCATTGTGGCGAATTGGCGATACATCACATCGTAAATTAAAATTGAGTAAAACAATGGAAATGCAGATATAAAAACACTTGTGACGAAGTGTAGATATAAAACATTGTTGATTGCTTCAGAGGTTCAAACGGGTTCCAAGATGGATCCCCTTCCACCTGTTATATACACCAATAACAACTGTTACTTTGTTTTTCAACATCTTTTTATACCTAAATACCACATAATCATACATTTACAAAAATTTGAACCAACACCACTTTTATGAGGGGGCAATCACCAACAAACTAATAGAACCATTAGTTCTTTTACCATGTAACTATAAAATTTGTTTCTCAAAAGATGCTAAAAGAGCTAATTTCATATATTCACATACCAAACTAATGCTTCAAGTGCCATATCTTCCATGTGTAACCATCATTTTACTCTTTTAGAACTCATGCTACACATGCTTCTAGTTTGTTTTTTTTTTCATTTTTAATAACCTGTCGCCTCTGTTTTTTCTAGGAAAAACTACACTCCAGCCATCTTCATCCACCTTCGGTGCAGCCACAGGTACCCGTGGCGGCTCACTAAGAGTCATATCTGATATCGTTGAAGATGGGTCAAGTTCATCTGCAATCTCCATTGATTCATCCCCTGAGCTTGATGCTGAATCTGAATCTGAATTATCTTCACCACCGTTCACAACCTAACAAGTTACAAAAAAAAAAAAAAAAAAAAAAAAAAAAAAAAAAAAAAAAACATCTCCTTGTAAATATTTCAAAATGAACAAAACTTAAATGGTTAAAGGAATTTCATTTTTCGCCATCATGGTAATATCAGATGTTACAGATAAAGGCATATAAAAAGAAATAACACATGTCAAATCAACTGGATTACAAAACCATGTACCTTGAGAAACATGAGATTTATTAATTATAACTAAACCGAATGTGATTGAGGTTGTCCATAAAAAAGAAAATAATTAGCTTAGATGTGATATATCAAACTTGACATGATACCTGTATGTGTCGATTAGGAGTAGGAACTGATTGCCTTAGTCGTCCAATGGAGGCAAAGTTACCTTCCAAACATTCTTCATGCATGATCATTAAGTTTTTTGCTACCTAATTACAAAATTAAAAAGATGAAAAAGTTTGGCAAGGAGAAATAGCTAAATAGGTAACTAATAGAGTTCAAGAAACACATGTAAATACATCAAAAAAGATTGTTAAAAGGGCCAACATAAAAGAAGGGCACTCTTTATATGATGGTTGAAGAAATCGCTAGGCGCTCCCAGGTCATATCGACTGGGGAGTTGCGAGTACTCAGTCTAAGCAGAGGATACTCCTTGGACATGATAAATTATATAGAAATTAGTTTTCGGGAAATTATATATGCCAAATATCAAAAGTATACTAAAATTTATAACAAAATACGTGAATATCAATATAAATAAAAATAAATAAATGTTTAGATAGTAAAGTATTTCAAAAATTGATATTAAAAAATGATAGACATCAGAATTACGTTTTATTATTTTTAAGTCAAACTCAGCCCGAGTTGACCAACAAGATCCGATTCTAGCCGAGGTGGACTGCGATTGATAGATTCCGAGTAATTAGGCGGGTCGAAGAAAATCAGCTCGGCGAGTACTCGGCCTCCTAAACCTTGTTTTACAATATTGCTTTATATGTGTTGTCAAGTACCAAAATATACATCAAAGAAGATTGAAGAATGAGGGTAAGAACAGAAATTGAAGAGAAGGCCCTCCAAAAACTATGAAACAATATAATGCAACATGACATTCCCACTATGCATGATCCACACACAAATAATAACGATAACGGTTACATAGAACTATAGAAGTGCCATACCTCCTCAATGCTACCATCATCGATCTCAGTATTAAGAGAGAGCATAAAGTCATCAAGTAAATCCTCCAATTCTTCGACGTGTAACCCCTCTGACAGTATAGACAGATTAAACAAATGTTATAAAACAGAAGCACGTAACACCAGTGCTAAGAGCATTGAATCCCAAATATAATTTGAGTAAAGAAATATTCTTTTCAGACAAATTAAACCATCTTAAAAACTGAATAAGATGTGTAATCACCCTGACTCATGGTTAATATTTGTCAAACAATATTACCATCATGGTTGTTTCTAAAAGCTGAAGAATAGCTGATACAATGTCTGTTTTTTTTTTTTTTTGGTAATCAAGACTACGAGAGAGCTTGAATGTGCGCTTTTAAAGTGATTACTGTGATTCAATAAATCAAAACCAAAATCTAGTAAAAGCATTAATTAATATTTTTGTAACAATTTCTTACATAGTTTCTGCAAAGTTGATAACTTTGACCATAAACCAAACGCTCAAGACTGATCAGTGATTATTCCAAATAACTGGTTTAAATGCACATCCAAACACCCACTAAAAACATGTAACTAAATAATAAACTTTGCATTGGATAAAGCACAATTGTGGATATATAAACCAACTAATGCAATAGATAAAGCTTAGTAAATACCAGAAGGTGTGATTAGCCATTGGTAGATATCAAGGGTAAGCTGTTGGGCTCTCTGACGAGTGTCATGCCCACCCCATTCGTTCTGAATAGCCATCTGAAGAGCACTCCATCTACCAAGAAGCAAACCGATCCCTTCTCTTAGCTGATTGGCAGCCTCGGGTGTGAGTTGAGCAGGCATCACTGTTGCGGATTCCCCTACACACATCAACTTTTGTTGGTAATCGAATGATACATGTCCTCCCAAAACCCACATAGCCCATGGTATACACCCAACTTCTTCTTCTTCTTCTTTTCGTATTTACTAGTTGTTTGTTTGTTAGTTGATTTAGAGTAGCAAGCAGGTTTACTGTGTAGTCATTAGTGGTATTAGTGCTAGGGTAGTTATTTAGACCATGTGTAGTGGTAGTGGGTTATAATGCCCCCACCATGGGGCATTATCCGACACGTGGCGTCCTAGTCAGCGTTGGGGCATTATAGCAAAAGTGGCGTAGTGGGGCATTATTCCAATAACGCCCAAATTATTTTTAATCCAAAAAAAAAAAAGAATCAAATGGATGTGAGGTTGAAAGGCATGTGATATCTCAAAAAGTTGTCAGACACACACACACTTTTCGTCCCTATATATTCAAAAGTCAAAGTTTTCAGTCCAAGCTTAAAGGTGATTGGCTGGTCAAGTGTATGCCAAGCGTTTTAAATAAAACGCCAAACGTATTTTTTTCCAAAAATAACGCCCCAAAACGCCGGGTGTAATGGGGTGGGGGCGTTTTGGGGCGTTTTTTTTTCAATTTAAAAAAAAAAAAAACGCCCCACTACGGGTGGTCTTACAACAGTTAGTAGTACTGCTTTCTTAGACCATGGGGTATGGTGGGGCGGGGGTTTGGGGCATGGGTTGACAGGTGGAGTTCGAGCCCCCCCGCTGGTGAGTGACGTGTCCGTGGGTTATGGCGGGGCGTGGCTAGCCCGGCGTGGCTTGGCTAGGTGTATTAAAATAAAAAAAAATCTAAAATTAAAAAATACACACAACATGCCCTAGCCAACAAGCCAATAAGAGCCGGCCACATAGGATCGCTAGCATGCCCCACGCCCGGCCTTAAACTCCCGCCTAAGGGGCCACGCCCAAACCCAAGCCCACCCGGGGTGGTGACTTGGGCGTTTCTCTCCAACCCCCGCCCCATACCCCATAGTCTAATTTCGTTTTCATGAATGAAATGAAATGAATTGACTCTAAATATTCTTCTTTAATTGACCCATTCTACTTATCTAAATCCGACTGGTACATATCATCCAAACTCTTTTAAGTAAAACTACGTTTCCATCAAACAAAAAATCTCATAGTGGCTATTGAAGGGATTATTACATCATAAAACAGACTAGCTTGAAATCACATAAAACCGAACGGCGTCGACAGATATTTAGAGAAATTGATTAGGTAACACAAACAGACTGGAAAGAAATAATAGAAAGTGGTTTACCGACGATACTAATTGGAGATTGGGGGTGATGAAAGCAACGGCTGCTGTTGCGAGTACTCGGTCTAGGCGGAGAATACTTCTCGGACATGATAAATTATATAGAAATTAGTTTTCGGGAAATTATACATGCCAAAAATCAAAAGTTTACTAATATTTATAACAAAATACGTGAATATCAATATAAATAAAAAGTACATGTTTAGATAGTAAAGTATTTCAAAAATTGATATTAGAAAATGATTGACATCAGAATTACGTTTTATTATTTATAAGTCAAACTCAGCCCGAGTTGACCAACAAGATCCGATTCTAGCCGAGGTGGACTGCGATTGATTGATTCCGAGTAAAAAATGATAGACATCAGAATTAGGCGGAGTGGAAGAAAATCAGCTCGGCGAGTATTTGGCCTCCTAAACCTTGTTTTACAATATTGCTTTATATGTGTTTGTCAAGTACCAAAATTATTTATAACCCACATAGCCCATGGTATACACCCAACTTCTTCTTCTTCTTCTTTTCCTATTTACTAGTTGTTTGTTTCTTTTCCTATTTAACAGTTAGAAACTATGTTCCCGAGTCTCATTTAACAGGGGGAGGGGAAGAAAAATTTTCTCTCCTAATCTCTCCAATTTGGGAGGATGAATATATGGTCATATTTGGTCATATTTTCATCCCTTTTCTCTCCTTTTCCCTCCCTCCCCTGTTAAATGAAACTCAGGAACATGGTTTTTCATCTTTTCATCTCTTTTCCCTCCCCTCCCCTTGTTAAATGAGACTTGGGAACAGAGTAAATATTCTTCTAGTCTTCTTTAATTGACCCATTTTACTGTTATCTAAATCCGATTGGTACATATCATCAAAACTCTTTTAAGTAAAACTACGTTTCCATTAAACAAAAAAATCTCATAGTTCTTCTTCTTCTTCTTCTTCTTCTTATTTACTAGTTGTTTGTTTGTTAGTTGATTTAGAGTAGCAAGAAGGTTTACTGTTTAGTCATTAGTGGTATTAGTGCTAGAGAATGGTTTTTACAACAATTAGTAGTGCTTTCTTATTCTGTTTTCATGAATTAAATGAATTGACTCTAAATATTCTTCTTTAATTGACCGATCCATTCTACTGTTATCTAAATCCGATTGGTACATATCAACAAAACTCTTTTAAGTAAAACTACGTTTCCATTAAACAAAAAATCTCATAGTGATCAAAGTACAGGCGGCTATTGAAGGGATTATTGCATCATAAAAAAGACTAGCTTGAAATCACATAAAACCGAACGGCGTCGACAACAGATATTTAGAGAAATTGATTAGGTAACACAAACAAACAAACAGAGTGGAAAGAAATAAAAGAAAGTGATTTACCGACGATAATAAGGGGGTGTTTGGCCTAGCTTTTTTATCTAAGCTTATAGCTTTTTTAGCTTATTTTTATAAAATAAGCATTAATGGGTGTTTGGTTTAGCTTTTTAAGCTTATGCTTATTAGCTTATATAAGCTAATTCTAAGAAGCTTATGGGAAGATGGTTATTTAGCTTATTTGAATAAGCTTATTTGAAGAAGATGGTTTTTTACTCAATTGCCCTCAAATGATACACACAATGATATTATACCTCTTCCCATAATACAAGCTTGTGAAAATTTCATGGTATCAAAGAGCTTATCAACTTGTAGAATATAAGCTAATCCAAACACTTAAAAATAGCTTATCAAATGAAAGAAAATAAGCATAAGCTATTTAAAATATAAGCATAAGCCAAAAAAATAAAAGCTAGGCCAAACACCCCCTAATTGGAGATTGGGGGTGATGAAGACGGCACGAAACAGATGAAGGCAACGGCTGCTGTGGGAATTCGAGTCTTGTTATTTTGGGACGTAAAAGACGAGGGTGCAGGAGAGAAACTAAGGCGAGAAAACCTGCTGCAATTCGGCCCACTTACGTTATTACTGGGCCTCGTTGGTTGTAATTTTTGAGACACTCCAGTTTTACTTTTAAATGCCCATAAATTTGTTAAAAGAGTAGAAACGCGTTAAACATTTTGATTTTCATTTTTACTTTTAAATGTTCATAAATTTGTTAAAGAGTAAAAAGTGTTTATGGATTCAGAGCGTTAACCATTTTGATTTTGAAAAATGGTTAAAACCAATAAAACATAGAGACTCAAAAACTAATTTACTCTTTATTAAAAGACATTTGTTAGGGTGCCCACCGCAAGTCCCATGGGATGGGCTAGCGGGTTCGGTAATGGGTTCGTGAGCCTAATCAAGAGGGAGTTTGAGAACGGTATTACTATAACTGTATTTCTAAACTTAATTTTATTTCTTTTCTACTCTTCTGTTTTTACAATCATTATCTTTTACAAAAATTATTCACTTAGAAGGGGCCAACAAAAATCTCACGTCTACGAAGACCATATGGTGATATAGGTCGAAGGTTCAACCCAGCCTATGCAATATCCAAAACATTTCCCCCAACAATCCATCTATGCTAAACATCTCAAACCAAATTGCAACGGGTCATTCCACTTTACCATTAGAAGAACCAAACATTAACCATTACGCGGATCGTGACCCAACCCCCCTTTTACAAAAACCTACCGTGTTGTGATCCAACCGGTGTAGCTCTCGACTCAGATGATGAAGAGGATGAGGTGGAAGAAGTTGGTTTAGAAAAAAGAAGTGGAAGAATAAGAGGATGACGAGACACCCCCCCCCCCCCCCCCCCCCCCCCCCCTGGTTAAACCTGCACGAAAATTCACAAAAAGGGTGACTCAGAAAACTGGATTGATGCGGAGGAAGTAGCCTTATGCAAGAATTGGGTTCGTATTTCTGAAGACAATCATCGGAAATCAATAGTGCTCCAAATCGTTTTAGTGTCGGGCTCTCAAGCATTTTAAAGCTCAAGTTGGTGGAACATAATGAACCATTGAACAAATTAATTCGAACTGAGGTAATTTAAATATAAATAAGTCGGTTCAACGCATGCTACATTCAAGCAGTTGTAACGACTTCAATTCCTTGAAATAGTAATTGTTCCAAACGCATGCTACATTAGCACGTATGGTTTCTTCTTGAAGTTGGAAGCTTTTGATCTCCGCTTCTCGGTTTGTTTCAAGATCTGCAACATCGGGAGGAAGGAAATCTTTGCCTTTGTAGAGTATTATATGGAATTTATTACATAGTAATAACAATCCGCCAGTGAGAAGCTGCACATGTAACGAAATAATCGCTTCAAAGTTAACAGTAGCATTGACTTTTTGGTCAAACTGATAGTAATTAAAGATGTTACCTTAAGCTCGGAGCTGCTCATTGCTTGTGTTAGGAATTCCCCATTTTACAATATGACATTTTTCCCACAGTTTTAGGATGGCTGCAGCCAAGCCTTGAAGGTTTCGGTTTCTTCCTGCATAAGTGATTGATTATTTGATTCAGATTATTAAACATCACATAATCACTTTCAAGTTACAAAACGTAATTATAAGAATTATCAGAAAGATTAATGTGCATACCGAGGAGAAAATGAGTAGGTAAATGGTAAGCTTGCTTCCTCAAGTGAGTTAACTCAACTCCGGTGAGCTTAGATCTACCAGACAAAGGGTGACGGTGGCTTGTATCCAGGAACCACTTCAGGAAGTAAATCGGCATCTACAGGTGGTTTCAGGTGTGTCTTTTAATTCTTTTGACTGTAACTGGAAATTTAGTTGAAAACAATATAATTTGTCTCTGCTTAGGTAAAAATCCAATTACCTCTTTCAACAATGTCAAGGTAGAAAGCAAATAAGCAAATATGTATCCTTTATAATCTATTCACCAAAGAGTAAACCGCAAAAGAAAAAGTCAGATTAAAATCACAATCTTTATGTGAATGTTAATAACCTGAATGACAAAACACGACTTACCATGACACATCTTATGAGGAAACATGTAAAGTAGATGGTTGTCACATTATCCAACCCGAACAAACAAAACAAATTAAAGTATCATATATACACATAAATATAATGGGTCAATTTGGGAAAAAAAAGGTTTAACATATATATATATATATATATATATATATATATATATATATATATATATATATGCCTCCTGCAACTTCAATTAGACAATATAAACGCTAATTGTTTAAAGTAGCACTGCACTTACAATTTTGGTCCAATTCACGCCGACTGGTGTTATCAGCGTTCCGATAAACATTAGCAACAATTGTATTGACCAGAGACGAGACCGGTTCGAACTTTGATAACCTGATTCATAGGTATATAGCGAATCCTGTAATCAGAATACAAAATCAGTAAGAATAAAAAAGATGAATGTGAAGAAGATTTGAAATCAGATACAATACCTTGAAACCAGAGCCGACGGGATGATAACATGCATCATCGTTCAGGGGAGACGAAAGGAACTTCATCAATTTGGGGAACGTGGACGAGAAGATCTAGCGAAAATCACTGGAGTAAAATCAGGAGCTAAACCGTCGCCAACTGCTGCTTCTAGACGCTTCAGGGTATTTTAAACGGCTGAGAACTCATCTCCGACGCCCGAATTTAGTCAAATTTCAGCAAGGGGAACATAATTCAGATGACTTGCCTTCACCATTTGTCATGCAAGTTGGAACTCACGTTTGATAAGTCAGCTCAGAGAACCGGGGATGGTGATAGTCGAAAGGATGCTCCTCTTCCTCGTTAACACCGTCCTTCCATTTCAGTTTCCTTTACGTGCATTTCCCGTTGTAGTTTCAAGATCTTTCTCTGTTTCTACACCTTTTTCGTGTCGAGTTCCGACCCCCGTCACCCACCACCTTCATTGCCACCACCATAACCTACCACCGCTCTACACTCACCACCACCTTAACAAGTAACAACCACGTGAAACCACCAAACAAGCCTGTTTCCTCCACCCTTATTATCGTATTAAAAAACGGAACCACCTTAAAACCAAACCTTACTGCCGCCCTCGCGTTTTTCTGGCAACTGGAACGACTCCGAGCACCACCGCCACCGTACACCATCACCACCTTACACATTGTTACCGTATCGCCGCTGATCGTCGATCACCACAGGTAAAAACCCCACCATGCATACACATCGATCTTGAAGTAGAGATTCATCAAATAATTTGTGTTTTCAGATAGTGTACGTTCTGGGTGTCCCTTGAAATCATTGTGTTTCATCTCATATTGTAATACTGTCAAAAAGCCCACCTAGATTCTTTTTGGGCATTTTCTCAAACACTTGCATGTGTGCAATATTGAACCTGCTGTTCATCAAGTATGCAGATGTGATAGGGTTACATCCACAACGGAAGTATAATAACCTTTATTAATCCAGGCAGAAACTGTTATATGTAAAAATACAACTTACCTTAAATGCTTACGTAACATTATTCAAATTCATCCTCGCTAGAAATTTATCCCAAAGAAAAACTAAATCCCTGCAGAAAATAATTTATATGTAAAAGCTCAGATTGATTTGGTATTTCAACAATGTTGAAAGAAGGAAGCGACCACTAGTTACCTCGTTTTGTTTGGTTTTTATAAAGGAGTTGATGTCTTCTGTTATGCAACACCTCCCAAAGCTTGTATCAATTACGTGCAGTGCTGGAGCAACAACATTTCCCTTGGTGAAAACCGTTATTTTAGGACATTCCTTGATTTCCAAAGTATGTAATGATGGGAATGAGAAATCACCCTTCCCTAAGCAAAATCCCTCGAGACTTTCAAGGTACTCAAGTTTCAAAGACTTTAGACAAGGTAACTTCAAAGTCTCATTGACTTTTGCATCACATTCAGACTCTTCTTCTTCTTCCTTGACAATTACCTTCAGGTTTTCGCAGTCACCTATATATAGGTCTTGAAGTTGTTGTATACTAACAACCATGGAGCTAGTAAATACGTGTTTTAATACAGGGCATTCTTGAATAAAGAGTGTTGTTAGGTTTGGAAACTCCAACACATGATGGTTGCTCTTCCATATATACTTGAGATGGGATAGATAAATTAACTCCAGCTCCGTTAGGTTTGGAATTTGTACAAGTAGAGTTTGTGTTTGGGATTCACTGTTTCTCCCTTCCATTGCTTCTACTTCAAACACCTCCACTTCTTCTTCTTCTTCTTCTTCCCTGAAAAGTAACTCCAATCCCAATTCCTCTTCCATTGCTTCTACTTCAAACACCTCCTCAACATTTTCACACCATCCGACTTGAATCCTTTCCAGCTTTTGCAGATGTAGCAACTCATTGAAGGGAATAATGCTTTTAACATCATCATTGAATTCCATGTGTAGTTCAATCAAATTATGAAAAGACCAAGGTAATCGTTCCAAAGTAGTAGAGCACCAGCTTGTATGCTGCGAATTTGGTAAAATGGTCTGCAAGGCCAAACAGAAATATTTAAAATAAGCATGTATTTTTCTTGATACTTCTATGGGATTGGATTGATTTAGGGTATTTATATATATCCACCATTATATTCTTACAACTGCAAACATTAACATATACCTTTCCAGTCGTACCAACTCTTACTGTCGGTAACTGATTAATTGAGTTTTAACAAAAAGCTGGAAATTTGGGAATTAGTTTGCAATTATTACACAAGTAAACTTTTTAAATTAATCCGTAAGTTTCAAAAGTATATATACATGTTAGAAATTATAATAATTATTAATGCTGATAATCAACTCCACTAAAGGCTTGTTAGGTTCACATTTCTAATCTCATAGATGTATACATAAGTAAACTTAGTGTTAAATAGTTAAATGCCTTTGTTGGAGATATCGTTTAATAATTTATGTGAATAAATTGGAAATATACCTGATGCAAGTCTCTTGTCATAGATGTATACATAAGTAAACTTAGTGTTAAATAGTTAAATGCCTTTGTTGGTGATACTCGTATGTATATACTTGAGCTCGGGAGCTATTGACTGACCAGATGTGAACACTATCATTTGTGGGCATTGACTGATCGTAACCTTTTCTAGTAAGGGCCATTGGAAGTCATTCATCCCCAAGAAGAAACCGTTAAGATTTGGTAGATCGACTAGTATAAGGGATTTTAGACGAGGAAATACGACAACCTTTCTTTGTTCTCCATTTTCTTTCTTCACAATTACTTCCATTGACTTGCATCCCCATATAATTAACTCTTCGAGTTGTCTCAGGCTTTCAAGTGTGGAAAATGTGAATACATGATGCAAACGGTTACAAGATCCGATTGTCAATTCCTTTAGGCCGGATAGTTGAGGCACGTTAATATTTTTTATTTTTGGAATGGACAGCGTTGTAGTATGAGTACCCCCATTTCCTTCATCAATTTTAGTACTACTACTGCCACCATCACTATTGTTGATCCCTTGAGTTTCAAATACCTCTAACAATGAACCACATTGCTCTATGTATATCACTTTAGAGTACTGGCATAAGGACCATGAAACATCAACGACTTTGGAAAGCTACAATAAATAAAAATAAGTATTAAACAAAATGAATAAAATGAGGAGGTTCATTTGAGAAAAAAATTTAATTGAGAAAAAAAAAGGTACAACCGTAAAACATTAAATTGTTTTTATCTTTGAGTAATTATTTTAAAGAGATAATTGGCTAACACCCAATGTTTATTATCATTAAGAAAAACTTATTACAATCCCTACAATTAGATTGATATATATAGCTAATCAACACGCGTTAACTTATAAGCTAAGTTTCTTCTAGCCGCTTCCTTCACACGCTCTAGACACGGATCTTCTAGTTGCTCCCTTCACACGTTCTAGACACGGGGTTGACTCAGAATTCCCAACATTCACCCCCTGAATTTTTGAGCCGTATACGGGAGGTCTTCAACTCCAAGTAGATCACGCATCTCCTTGAACTTGATTTTCGCCAGTGCCTTCGTCAATATATCCGCTCTTTGCTCGCTGCCAGATACATGCTCAATGACCACTTCGTTGTTTTCAACACACTCTCGAATAAAATGAAATCGGGACTTTATATGCTTGCTTCGATTATGTAACACCGGAATTTTTACTAAGGCAATCGCTGAAGTATTATCCACTTTTAACATTACTTTCTGCGGTTGTCTTCCAGTAACTTCACTTATCAATTCTCGCAACCAAATAGCTTGACAAGTTGCTGAACTAGCTGCCATGTATTCAGCTTCACATGATGATAACGCCACTGTACTCTGTTTCTGCGAACACCAAGTAATTGGTGCAGAACCATAATAAAACACGTGTCCCGTTGTACTCCGACCATCATTATCATCAATATTATGACTACTATCACTGTAGCCACATATCACGCCTTCAGCTTTTCTCGGATAAGTAATCCCGTAGCTCGCGGTTCCTTTGTATTTTTCATACGGAGTAGCTCCCACCAATGCACGCGTAGGAGACCGGTTAATTAAATAAGTCGCATGTCTGACCGCTTCACCCCATAAATAGTTCGGAACCTTCATTGCTTTAAATGCCCGTGAAGTAAACTCTCCACCTCTATCGGTTCGTAAGGTTTTGAGAAAATTACCCGTCTTTTTTTCCGCCATCGCCTTAAAATATTTTATTGTTTTGAATGCTCCACTTTTCTCCTTTAACAAGTACGACCACATATATCGTGAGAAATCATCAATCAAAACTAAAATATAGCGATTACCATTCATGGTCGATGGGGAAATTGGTCCACATAAATCACCATGGACTAATTCAAGTGTTCGTGATGCTCGAAAAGTCGCCTTCTTTGGGAATGGTTTTCGCGTTTGTTTTCCAACCATACACGCTTCGCACACCTTATTCTCGTGACGAATCTTTGGAACTCCTAAAACCATCCCATTTATTTGCTCCAAGGTCTTGAAACTAGCATGCCCGAGTCTCGCATGCCATAACCATGAATCTTCACTGATTTTTGCCATAAGACAAACGGGACTGTCCACTTTCAATTTCACCTTGTACAAACGATTTTTCGAACGAGCCACTCGCATCAATAATTTTCCACCACTATCAAACATCGTTAGAAAATTATCTTTCATTCGAATTTCACATCCAAATTCGGTTGCTTGACCCAAACTCATCACGTTACTCTGCAAATCTGGGATATAATAAATATCGGTTAAAAGCTTTTGTTCACCGGTTTTACCTTCAAATAAAATCGACCCTTTTCCTTTAATCGTCACACGCGAACCGTCACCAAACTTCACGCTTCCAGTTATTCGCTCGTTTAGCTCTGCAAAATAACTCCGGTTACCCGTCATGTGGTTGCTGGCTCCGTTATCAAGGTACCAAACATCTTTTTCGATAGAATCGGCTTCAAATTTCTTTGGCAAAACCTTTTCTTCATTTAAAAAGATAGTTTCTTGATCGGTTTTCATCATAAAAAATGTTCCATCAACCTCATTATTTCGTTCCTCAGCTTGTGCCATGTTCGCCTCATTATTTTTGAATCGATCTGGACATCTTGAAACAAAGTGTCCATATTTGTCACACCGGTAACACTTTATTCCCGATAAATCACGCTTTTTATCCTTTTGCTTTCTGTTGTCTCGGGTCTTATATTCTTCTTTTTGACCGCGGTTTTGGGTGTTATCCCGACCACGACCACGCCCTCGCGACGAGTAAGATCCTTGACCTCGACCCCTACTAGAATCACGTCCACGGCTTGAAGAATATTCAGATTTAGAAAACATTAACTTACCCGAATTGTCGTGTGCATTATCTTCTTATTTGATCCTCTCTTCATAAGCTTTTAGTCTACCAACCACATCTTCATACCCGACCGTTTTCAAGTCCAAAACTTGTTCAAGCGAGGCCACAATGTGAATAAAACGCCTTGGCAAACTAGTGAATAATTTCTTGACCATTTTTTCGTTCTTCAATCTTTTCTCCTAGTGTGGCCGCCTTAGAAGCAATAGACGACAACTTTGAGGCATACTCATTAATCGTTCCGGTATCCCTCATCTTCAAACCATCGAATTCCGTTATTAAGGTTTGAAGTCTTGCTTCTTTCACACGTTCCGCACCGAGATTTCTTGACTGAATTGCATCCCACATCTCCTTTGCTGACTTCAAATTCCCGATCTGTAAAATCTGTTCCTCTGGTATCGATTGAAACAAAAGAGCCTTCGCCACGTTATTTTTCTTCGCATCATCGGAACCCGGATCAATCACATCCCAAACTCCATAAATCCCAAAAATAACCTCCATACGCATGCTCCAGATCGTGTAATTTGTTGAAGTTAACATCGGACACTGAAACGAAATTGGATTCGTTTCCTTTACCGGAGCATTCGAACCGTCACCCACAACCATCGTTCGTTTCTTTCGTCGGCTATAGGTTTTAGTAATCTCCGGTGAATAAATTTCACTATTACAACCCTTTTGACGCGGTTGAAATCGGTTTGTTTTTTTTTTTTCAGCTCTAAATTAATTTGTAAATTTAAAAATTAAAAGGAATTAATAATTAATGATGATTGGTACTTGTATGACAAAAAAAAAAACAATTAACCTTGCTTTTTAAATTGCCGACAAATTAAAGCACCTGTCCACCACTTAAAGGAATTTCCTTTTAAATTGTCTTTATTTGCAAGTGTTTAGCTTGTTCTTCTTTATGCCAAGCCAACGACACACTTATGTACTTTCCATTGAAAAAATAATACGCTGCTCTTCTGATAGAATCACCGATCAAACGCTGCTCCTTTCTCTTCGATCATACCAGAAAATTCAACCGAACCCCTTCAATCGCGGGTTCAATCGTTCCTTGTTGCTTCTGATCTCAGTATCGCCGACCAGTTGCTTGTCTTTTTTTTTCTTTTTTCTCGAACAGTACTGTTCCGGAGAGTCCTTCAACACCCTCTTGTCTCGCAGGTATGTTGATCTCAGCCGGTATGTCTCCTTCGCAGGGAACCACAAACGCAGGTTCCTCTCTCTTGTTATAGCGAACTGCAGCTTCTCCGAGATTCCCTCTGATTCGCAGGTAAATCTCACTGTTGCAGCTCCGAGTTGCAGGTATCAATCAACAAGAACCCCTTGTTTACTTCACGGGCATTTAAAGCAATGAAGGTTCCGAACTGTTTATGGGGTGAAGCGGTCAGACATGCGACTTATTTAATTAACCGGTCTCCTACGCGTGCATTGGTGGGAGCTACTCCGTATGAAAAATACAAAGGAACCGCGAGCTACGGGATTACTTATCCGAGAAAAGCTGAAGGCGTGATATGTGGCTACAGTGATAGTAGTCATAATATTGATGATAATGATGGTCGGAGTACAACGGGACACGTGTTTTATTATGGTTCTGCACCAATTACTTGGTGTTCGCAGAAACAGAGTACAGTGGCGTTATCATCATGTGAAGCTGAATACATGGCAGCTAGTTCAGCAGCTTGTCAAGCTATTTGGTTGCGAGAATTGATAAGTGAAGTTACTGGAAGACAACCGCAGAAAGTAATGTTAAAAGTGGATAATACTTCAGCGATTGCCTTAGTAAAAATTCCGGTGTTACATAATCGAAGCAAGCATATAAAGTCCCGATTTCATTTTATTCGGGAGTGTGTTGAAAACAACGAAGTGGTCATTGAGCATGTATCTGGCAGCGAGCAAAGAGCGGATATATTGACGAAGGCACTGGCGAAAATCAAGTTCAAGGAGATGCGTGATCTACTTGGAGTTGAAGACCTCCCGTATACGACTCAAAAATTCAGGGGGTGAATGTTGGGAATTCTGAGTCAACCCCGTGTCTAGAACGTGTGAAGGGAGCAACTAGAAGATCCGTGTCTAGAGCGTGTGAAGGAAGCGGCTAGAAGAAACTTAGCTTATAAGTTAACGCGTGTTGATTAGCTATATATATCAATCTAATTGTAGGGATTGTAATAAGTTTTTCTTACCTAAAGTGGAGCTACCAATATATTAGTCAATCTCGACTAAGAAACAATGTTTATTAATTATTCACAAATAATTGCCTTTATCAATTATTGAAGAACGTAGCTCTTTAATTACCTTTATCAATTATTCACAGCTTTTTCTTCAAGAAACACCAGTTCACCACTATCGCCGATCACTTTCCAACGCGTGCCGACTCTGCTAATCTGATTTCTTGCACTTGATCAGACTACGATTCGTACACCAACACGTGAATTGAAATGGCATCGTGTTATGATTGGCAAATTGTGCAATTGTTGCAAATAAATGAATAAACCTTTTGGTACTGAACCTATAAGTTTTCCAACCAATCTTTTGTCATCTAGAATATGCATGAGACCGCTTGCTTGTTATGAAATCTTACTAATCTTTCCTAGTGCACAGACATGGAGTGACTCAGTAACATCTTTAGGGATTCAAAGTCTAATTCGAGTATCTATAACCACGTTTCTTTAATGCTATTGGTTCCTACGTGTCAAACCTTTAATGTATCCCAAATATTTTTGGCTGAAGTAAGAACAACAATTTGCAAGACCAAATTTCTATAATTGCTTGGTATAGTAATGCAATTGTTGTTGGAACAATCAGATCGAGCAAACAACACAAACACGAAGATTTATTTAACTAATCACTAGTTATGAACTCTATATTATTATCAACAAAGACCACACGTTAAATCATCTATTTATACTAAAAAATACCTGATCACCAAGTTATCTAAACCTATCCCTAATAGACCATAACACCTACAACTCAAATACACATAATCCCTAAAATTAAGTAACTAGATAAACATTAATTAAAATCCCTAACTAATCAAGATTAATCCAACATTCTCCCCTTTAATCTTGATGTGGTTCCTCTGAGATCCTTTATTCCAAGAAATACCCGTTTTTGATCCACCAACCCGCTCATGGTACTTGAATTCTTGCACCCATCGACAAGAATCATTCTTTCTTTCATGCCCTCTCGGCAACGCCGTTTCTTGCTTTTTATCGAGCTTGTTACTTTTGATAATCATGATGATAATCACTATCATGATCTTCATCGCACTGATTCGTATCACACGAATTCAACTCTTGTCTTATGCTCGGATTCACATATGTTCTTCCTCTACTGACGCGAGTATTAACAATAACAAAAAAAATTGCATCCCACAAAATACCTCCCCTTGAGTTGTTTGTTTAACAGCCGCCAAAAGAAAATATGCCAATTTAATTTCACCAACCTATTAGAACTATTTTCACCAACCTATTAGAACTAGTGAATTCTTGTTCCACCAATAATGCCCCCACCCTGGGGCGTTTTCCAGTCAGCATGGGGGCATTATTGGGCATTATTGCAAAAATGGCGTAGTGGGAATAATGCCCGATAACGCTCATCCAATCATTACACAATTATTTATTTTTTTTAAATTTAAAACTTAAAATACTTCATTAATTTAAAAAAAATACAATACTAGAAATAAAAAAAAAAAACCGAATAAAAAAACGGAAATAAAAAAAAAGATAAATTTAAAAAAAAAAGATGATGATCTAAAGCCCGTATTTTTCCCGAAGTTTTTGGCGATGCATTTGCGCAACGATCAACGCGTCGCCTTGGAGGTGGTCGATCGGTTTGGACAAAAACTCAATGTCCTTTTCCGTTTGCCTCGCCGCTTGCATCTCGTTAAACTTTTTGTTTTCGGCAACTCGTTCTTTCATAGTCTCCAAACGTTGGTGGCCGAGGTCTCGAATGTCTTGGAGACGACGGTTCATCTCCTCGAAATCTTGCTTCAACTCGAGATCGGAAGACGACTCCACCGGTTTTTTCCCGGTTCGCTTATCTTTTCTTCTACCGGGCGGTCGGGCCAACTCTTCTTCAACTTCCTCGTCAACGTCCACAAGAACATTTAGATCGACGTTGCGGGCATCGGAAGTTGGTGTTTCAGAGTCAACGGAGGATGACGTTTTCGACCGTTTAGCTCTACGTCTACTACTCGACGTCTACTACGCATCGGAAGTCCATGTCTTGAAGGCTAAAGCTTTGTTGCTGTTAGGTGGTGTTCGGGTTCCCGAGTCTTGAGGGAACACCAAATGGGGGTCGGAATAGGTTCATACTTTTATAAAATGTAAAAGAAGTAGAGAGAAACTTTGATGGAGGGTGAGTTTTTTTTATAAAAAAGTGGATGTAAAGTGGGGTTTTTATAGTATTAAATGGGAATTAAAAAAAATATTAAAGAAAGTTACCGTTGAACGGTAAACTCGCAACCCAAGGCATCAATTCGGCGTGTTTGAAACAACGCCACAAACCATTTTTTTCACGAATAACGCCCAATCACGCCGAGGGGGGCGGTGAAGGGGCGTTTTTGGGCGTGTTTGGGCAATTTTAAAAAAAAAACGCCCACTACGGGCGGTCTCACAAAAGTCACCAAAAAAATACACCATCAAAAGAAAAACCAACGGTCTTTTCCAATCAACAAACAACCCAACCGTAGTCACTGCTCTTGCTTATCTAATCGCAAGACAAACAAAACCCTTTGATTAATCTATCACGGATTATTCAACTCGTTTTTCACGGGTATCGCACCGTATCACCCCGAATCGCTCAGGTAAACTCCGGTATCACACCGTAACACCCCGAATCACTCAGGTAACTCCACACCTATCGCAGGTGATTTGAACTTTCACTCGATCTGACTCGCTCTGATCGATATCTCCCGTAGTTGTCTCGCACAACTCGAACATGATTTGATTGAATCACACAATAATCCGCAGTCGTATCTGGCGACTAGATTTGTTGAAACGATCTCTCACTGATCGTAAAGTTGAACCGCTCACATGTTCGTCTTTTCCCTTTTCTCTCCTTTTTTAATTACCTTCGAAGGTTTGGTTGCCACAAATCATTTCGCTCGACTGGTTCAATGCCAAAACAAAGTTCTGTGACTGCTAATGAAGATCACTTCTGATCGTTTAACACGACTGATCTTCCACTTCGTTTGAACCAATCGCAGGTTCTCGCCTTCGATCAATCCTACACAGATTCGATCGGGTGGCTTTGTTCATCACAGCTTCAGTTTGGTTGCTTGATCAATCTTCTTCACCTCTCACAGGTCTCAATCACCAGCCTTTGCTCTTCTTGTGTCCCAGGTCTTGATCAAAGCTTCAGCTTGCTATACAAACTTCAATTGTACCCGGTTATACACCCCCGATTACCCGCTGCGACCTGTTGTGGTTATTCACCTCACAACTATTAATTGTTTCCCGTGGCTTGGTTATTCACCCCAAGACACACGTCCGTTTCTTTTCCGATTTTGGTTATGCACCCCAAAATCTTTAACGCCTGTTTGCGGTATGCGGATAAAATGTATATATGTGTAGGCCATCGGGGGGCAAAAAGTGAAAGTGCATTAATTTCAACGTTATATTACTAATTTCGTGAAAATAACGTTAAAAGCTGAGGACGGTTAATCATGCATCATGTGGTGGCGTCCATAGCTGTAAGACAAAAGGGTACATGCACTAATCGGTCTTTGTCCCGATTGTTGAGTGTTATATGCCTTATGTCCAAGGCTTGATGCAAAATTACTATCGAGTCGGGGGTCTCATTGGAAGCAGCAAATCTATTCCTACGGGATAGAGGTAAGGTTGTCTACATCTTACCCTCCTCAGACCCTACTTTTGCTTTGCTATTGGTAAGATTTACTGAGTATGATGATGATGATGATGATGATGATGATTTGCTGCGGCGGCGGCGGCGGCACCGCCGGCGAAGATGACGGCGGATCTTCAAGAACACCGGTTTATCACGAACGAGCCTACAATTGTTTAAGCTCTGATACCAATTATTGGAACAATCAGATCGAGCAAACAACACAAACAAGAAATATATGTAACTAATCACTAGTTACGAACTCTATATTATTATGAACAAAGACCACACGTTACAATGACCCTAAATCATCTATTTATACTAAAAAATACTTGATCACCAAGTTATCTAAACCTATCCCAAATAGACCATAACACCTAATTAAATAATAACTCAAATACACATAATCCCTAAAATTAAGTAACTAGATAAACATTAACTAAAATCCCTAACTAATCAAGGTTAATCCAACAATTGTTGTATTGTTCTTTTAATCGACTTCAGTTCCCGATGTTGGTTCCGCTGCTTAGACTTCCCTAATCTTTGCCAAATGGTGTAATTTGCAGTGTTAAGGCCATGGGGTATGGGGCTTGGGTTGGGGGAAAACGCCCAAGCCACCATCCCGGGTGGGCTTGGGTTTGGGCGTGGCCCTTGGGGCTTGGCTTTCAAGCCGGGCGTGGGGCGGGGGAGCAAGCTGACATGGCGGGTTGTGAATGGCCCTTTCAAACTAGCCGTTGGGCTAGCCGTTGGGGTCTACATTTAAAAAAAAAAAAAAAATTCTTTATAAATACTTACCACATTTACACAATATCAAACACATAAAACACAATATCAACCACATAAAACACAAATATTGCCATGAGTTCTTCAAGTTCTTCATCATCTGACGATGGTGCGGAAATATTTCTACAAACGATCGCGGCGGTGGTGAAAGCTATCGTGGAAGACGAAGACGGTGAGGAAGAGACTCAACAACCTAAACGGAGGAGAAGGTACATCGCTCGTGAACGGCACACCGCTAACGATTTGTTGGTAAGCGATTACTTCTCAGCGGAACCTAAATATGATGAAAAAATGTTTAGGCGCCGTTTTCGTATGAGTAGAAACTTATTTTTAAGGATATCTAGAGATCTTGAGGAGAAATATGTTTATTTCCAACAAAAACCTGATGTAACCGGGCAATTAGGATTTAGTACGTGGCAAAAGGTCACGGCCACACTTAGGCAGTTAGCGTACGGCAATAGTTCGGACATTATGGATGACTATTTAAAAATGTCTGCACATGTAGCTAGAGAAACTCTTCACAACTTTTGTTCGTGTATTCTAGAACTTTATAGGAAAAGATATTTGAGAAAGCCATCCTTCAGTGACATGCAACAAATATTGGAACATCACGAAGATTATCATGGGCTACCCGGGATGCTAGGTAGTTTAGATTGTATGAAATGGCCTTGGGAACTTTGTCCTACCGAATGGCAAGGCGCTCACACTAGTGGATTTCACGGGGTGCCAGCCATCATGCTTGAAGCGGTTGCGTCCCAAGATCTTTGGATATGGCATGCGTTCTTCAGTATGCCAGGTTCACATAATGATATTACCATCATACACCACTCGCCTCTTTTCAATGATCGGGTAAATGGTATAGGACCTAAAGGAACTTTCTTTGTAAACGGGATTGAGTACGTGTATGGGTACTACCTAGTTGATGGGATTTACCCAGAGTGGGGGGCTTTTGTAAAATCGTTCACAAAACACGGTACGACAGATCCAAAGAGATTAAAGTTTAACAGGGTCCAGATGGCTGCACGTAAAGACGTCGAGCGTGCATTCGGTGTTTTGAAGAAAAGGTGGCGAATATTGGCAATGCCTTGTCGACTATGGGACAAGGATCAAATTGGAAACGTGATGTACGCATGTATCATTCTTCACAACATGATTTTGGAGGATGAAGGTAGAGCGGTCGTTACCTATTACGATGACGAGGACCCCCAACCAGGTAACGTAACAGACGAAGATAAAGCGGCAAATGAATTTTTATTAAAGTCAAGGGATATACATCACAACCTTCGAGCTGATTTGGTGGAACATGTTTCAACGATTCCTGGGTTCGAAACCGACGAAGACGACGAAGAATGATAGGTTTTTATTTTTATAATTATTTTGTATGTTTATTTTAATAATTATGTTGTATGTTTAATAATTATTTTGGTTATAAATATATATATAAAAAAATAAAAATAAAAAGCTGATGTGGCTTGGCCACGCCAGCCAAGCCACACCCACCATACCACCTTCAAAAGTGGGTTGATGCCTTGACTTTTGAAAGTACACGTGTCAACCAATGTCCAACCCAAGCCCCACCATACCCCATGGTCTAATAATTGGGTATTGGAAAGTCATTGATGTCCCTCCTACCTTTATTTCAACAACTTCTTTCTTGGTTGAATCCTTAGCCATTAAATGTGTGTCTTCACCCTGTACTGATGAATTTTCCTTCCAACAAGTGAGGATTCTACTTTGATTTCTACCTCTTTACCGAAAAATAAAAGTGATCTTACTGATTATATTTGGACAAGATTTCCATGAAAACAAGCCTAATGCCCTAGCTCGATCTCCTAATTTTAATCAGTCCCGCCCCGCCTGTCCGTTGTTGATAATCAAACCCGCCATTTTTTGTTACTGATCAAAAGTCAAAACCCTCTGATTCTACTTTGATTTCTACCTCTTTACCGAAAAATAAAAGTGATCTTACTGATTATATTTGGACAAGATTTCCATGAAAACAAGCCTAATGCCCTCGATCTCCTAATTTTAATCAGTCCCGCCCCGCCTGTCCGTTGTTGATAATCAAACCCGCCATTTTTTGTTACTGATCAAAAGTCAAAACCCTCTATCCATTGTCGATGATCAAGCCCACCTATTTGTTGTTGATCTTAATCAATCCCGCTTTACCGATGTTGATCTTAATCCCCCTTCACCAAATCTATAACCCTTTTAAGTTGTTTTCTTATACTTATAATCAAATTCCCTATTTATTTTGCATTTTCCTGTCAAAATCATATACTTCCTTATATTCCCTATTGAAAGAACATATACAAACAAAAACTAATCTTTCCTACTTCTATTAGGTGGTTAAATAATTAAAGTTCTAAACCTAAACTTGTAACTTATATAGGTATAAAAATCAAACTAAACATCCAGATTCAATAGTCAACAATTTTTGTGCCTTCTTTGTTTCCTTTTGAAACCGAGACAACAATTGTCAACAATTTTTATGCCTGCTTCCTTTGAATCCGAATAACCACACTAAAAAATTTCTTAAATTGTTTTGATCCTTCTGATCAAATGCCTGACAACAACCACAGCCTAACAATATTAGGTTAATCTCAATCTCAATCTCATCTTCCTAGTTCGGCCGCTGCAGCCACGTGATGTAACACTCATTTTGTTACTCACATTCAGCCACTTCATCTTCCTTGTTCGGCTGAGTTATTTCTCTCTTCATCCTTCCTTTTAGTTTTAAAGTTTTTTTGAGAGGCAGCATAATATAATCTTAGGGGTAACTTAACGCATAAAAAGGCAAAAAAGTTAAGTGGTAATGGAGACTTCCCCTTCCACCACACTAGATCCGCCCCGACTATGGAAACATATAGATCTATCTAAAGATATACCATAATATATAATATGGAAAAAGTATGCAAACTTAGCATCACGACACCAAACCAAGTCTCGCGGATTGTGTGTTTGGAAAATACAGCCAACGACAAAGAAACAACCAATGATGAATTGAATGTGCAGAATCAAGTAGGAAGAAGAAGAAGAATTACCCGGCAACTATAGCAAAGCTTAAAACAAATTTTAATTATATAAGTAAAATACCTTAGCTTAGATGCGATCTTTCTTCAAAATCTCTGACGATAACACTGAGTTTTAATGAGATGAGTAAAAGGATTGAAGGGGGGTTTTATAAATGTAATTATTGCCGACAGCATTTCCCATATTTCCTTTTCATTCATACTTTTTCTTTTCAATGTAACTTTATGATGGGATACGCAGCACTACAAAATCTTTAATAATATTATTATAAAAAGTTCACTTAACTACTTACCATCTAAATTCTAAAAAATTCTCTTAATAATTTAAGCGCGTTATAAGAAAAGTGGTGAAATGTGTAAGAGAGTGGCTTTATATCACAAGAGGACAGTGACGGATCTTGTCCGTTGAACGTGCCAGGGCCGAGAGACGTGGACACTAAAAAATAGTATATATAAAAAATTTCGATCGAAATGCGGAAATTTAGCACTACGGCCGAAAAACTTGCCCGGGTCGTGGCCCTGCCAGTGGCCTTCTAAGAACCCATAGTGCCGCCTGTAGCTGTGTTCCGCGACGCTATGGGGCGCCATAGCCGGAAACGTCGTGATGTGCCGCCCCATTACACAAGTTCTAATAAAATACTACAATTAATGCCACATCGCAACACCTCATACAATCCAATTTTTTTTTGATAAATTTAATTTTTTATTTGTTTTGGTTTTTATATATTTTAAACTAGGTTATAACCCCGTGTATTACACGGGTTAAGTAAATAAAAAATCAAATAGTTAAACACGAAAATTTAACAATGATAAAACGATATTTTTAAGATGTTTTTCTGATATCCAAACAAATTTTTGTGTCATGTATGATCAAAACTTGTGATTTTGTCAAGTTTATAAATATGAAAGCATTTGAATCATCGATTAGAAGACAAACTGTATCATCGACTTTCTCACTAGTTTTAACAGTAATGTGAACATACATTTAATAACCCAAGTTTTATTTACATAATAGTGGTCTTAATTTATTAGTTCTAAAAAATGTTGAAATGTCCAGATTAGGCATATAGCAATTAGCCAATTAAATAAACTTATATATACAAATTAGTATTTAAATTAATTAGATAAGTATAAATTATCGGTAATTATTAAATTATATAACTTTAAAATATAAATATCTGAACGTAAGTTGCATCTTTATAGAATATTTGTTTTTGGATAAATTTATTAGTATGATAGGTGTAGTTATTATTCTTCTTGCATTTTAAATAGTTGTTTGTATTCTATTAAATTAAGCGGAAAATTGGTATTTAATAAACCAACCTTTGCCCAGTTGGTAAATAATAATCCAACCTACAGAATTGGTATATAATAATCCTACCTATCAATATGTTGGTACTCAATGAACCTCCGTTAGTTTTTTTTAACTGAAGTTAGTTTTTAAGTTTTATTTATTACACAAACAGTCCCTGTAGTTATAAGTTACTAGTTTTAAGTTTTATTTATTACACAAACAGTCCCTGTAGTTATAAAAAAATCATAAAAATCCTAAAAAAATCAAAAAAATCTTAAAAAATCTAAAAATTCTAAAAAAATCAAAAAAAATCTTAAAAAAGCAAAAAAATTATAAAAAATCAAAAAAATCAAAAAAATTCAAAAAAATCAAAAAAATAAAAAAATTATAAAAAATCAAAAAAAATCTGTGAAATGACTATAATGCCCTTCATTAAAAAATAAAAATTAAAACATAAAAACAAAATAGTTAATTAAATCTATTTAAAGTGTAGGCCATGTTTAATTTTAAACAATAATAATATCATTCACAGTCTTCCCCATCCCCATCCCTCAAACCCCTGCAACCCCTACAACCACCATAACAATACCTCTAGCATCACTGCCGCCGGTCAAAAACAGCTCCATCACCACCATCAACAGCAGCCCCACCTCCAACTTCCATCCTCGACGCCATCACCTGCAACCCCAACAACCACCAAGCTTCATCGCAACATCAAACCCTAACCACCCCCACCTCCCGTCATATAACAAGAGCAGTTGCTCCTCGCTGAGGACTACCGTCACCGTCGCTGAGGACTGCCGTCATCGTCGCTGAGGACTGCCGTCACCATCATATCACACAATTCGATTTCGGATGGAACCACAGATGACGGCGGTGGTGGTTGTAGGTTGGGGCTTTAACGCTGAATTGGAGTGACGCTGGATTTGCAGTGTTAATTAGTGGTGGTGACGGCGACGGGAAATCGGTGGTCGGAGATGGGGGAGATGAACAGTGGGGGTGGGTATATGATGGTGGATTGTAGGTGATGGTTGCCGGTTAGAAGAGGGAGAGAGGTGATCGGTTAGAAGACGGAGAAAGTTTGATGGTGGTGGTGTGGCCGCGATAGTGGTGGTAGTACCCATCTATTTCGCCCAGATCTGTTTGTGATGGTGGCTGTAGCAATTGGCGGTGGTGATAGGGTTAGATGGTGGTGGGTAGGCGGCAAGTTTATAGAGAGATAAAGTGAATGGTGTGGTTCTGGTTAGCTTCGATTCAGGTCCGGTTTGTTACAAATTTGATTTGGGTTTACTTGGTTTCGAGTCTAGTCGGATTTGTTTGTTTAAGTTTCATTTTAGTTTTGTATAAATCGTATATAAATCGTATAGATATTTAATGCTTCATTGATTGTTGCGTTTTGAATATTATATCGACAACTTGTGTTGTCGGGGTCGTCAAAAAACAGAGGAAACTCTGCCCGTTTTTCGTAAAATTTCCGTAAAGCGAAACACGTTAATTTTATAAATCGATTTTTTTGAATTTTTAGAATTTTTATGATTTTTTAGAATTTTTTTGTTTTTCTATGATTTTTTAAGATTTTTTTGATTTTTTTTTATAATTTTTTTGATTTTTTAAGATTTTTTTGATTTTTTTAGAATTGTTATGATTTTTTATAACTACAGGGACTGTTTGTGTAATAAATAAAACTTAAAACTAGTAACTTATAACTATAGGGACTGTTTGTGTAATAAATAAAACTTAAAAACTAACTTCAGTTAAAAAAAACTAACGGAGGTTCATTGAGTACCAACATATTGATAGGTAGGATTATTATATACCAATTCTGTAGGTTGGATTATTATTTACCAACTGGGCAAAGGTTGGTTTATTAAATACTAATTTTCCAATTAAGCTTAAGATAATAGTGTTTATTTCTATCATTGATCAATGCAAGCATAGTAAAATTTCCCATGTATTAGAATGTTAACTAACTATAATACAATTACCAAAGACGATTTCAACTTTTGACTCTTTTTATTTTATCTTTCTTGAGTTTTCTTTTTCTTTGTTTTTAGTTTTTGTTTTTTTTATACTTTTATCCTTTAACTTTTAACATTTTTTTATACATTTAGTAGTACTTACTTTCAAACGTCTTATAACTTATTTTTTAAATCAGATTCCATCTATTTTGAATATCTAGATATAGTTTGTTATTATTTAACCACGTGTGTTATTATGCAAGCAAAAAACATACGAGTATGATGAATTTTTTTTATTCGTATTATATATGATTAAAGTCAGATATTTTATGGAACTTTATCAGTATCCATAATTTCTTAAATGTTTGAAATATATATTAAATTTAATAATTTAAATTAAATAATAATTATCTATAATTAAGAATGGTCTAGAATAATGACAAGTGTTCTTCCGTTGGTTTCTTTTATTATATAGTATAGATTTAGAAATTTTAATATCATGTTTATATATACAGTCATAATTTAAAATTTCCTTTATCTTATATTTTCATGATTTAAAATTTTGTTTTGGTTTTATTTTTAAATTTTAGTTTATTTCATATTTTCACTTTAATCTAAAAAAGTAGTGTGAGTTTTCTTTTTCAAGATTTCTTATCGGATTGATGGTATCCTTAAACGAATTTTTTTTTAACGGTAAACGAAATTTTTATTATTTATCATAACTTCTCATCATTAAAACTTTAATAATTTTTTATTTATTTGATTGGATGTTTTAATTTTTTTTGGTATTTCATGATTATTAAATTAAAAGTTCTTGAGTATTTCGTTGTATACGTATGGTGGCTTTAAGTTTTTATTTGACTTTTTGTTATTTTGTTATTATAACTATGTTTTAACCTATTTTGTTTTTTTCTCTTGTAATTTAAAATATCGTCTTTCATAAAATTATGAATATAGTGTTGTAACATGTTTATTTTAATCTACATTCGATATAAGTTTTATTAAAATTTTGTTTTGAATTACACAAGTTTGAAGATTAGGTTATAAACATATATATTACATGGGTTCGAGGATAAAAATTATACAATTTAATAATGTATGCATAAATTTACATAACTAAATTATTTTCATACATAAAACTTGAAATAATTTAATAATGTATACATAAATTTACATAACTAAATTATTTTCATACATACAACTTGAAGGGTAGTGGAGGCAGCAAACCATGGAACTTTGTTTTTGGTCGTGAGTTCATCTAGATGTTAGTACTCTGATATTATGGTTTTTATATATGAGAATATAAAAATATACTTATAAAAGTTAAAATAATATATAAAAGTTATATATAACAGAAATATAATCAAAATCAAATCATAATAAAGCAAAGCAATATAAAAAAAGTAGTAACATCAAGCGAACGTATAGTGTCTTAGCAACTCCACAATAGATTGGAAAGTAAGATGAGAATAATATAATTGTTTTATAATGGATGACTTATTAAAAATGATTAGACATATTTATAGGAAGTGTTTCGTTAGCTAAAAATTTAGAATATGCAAAATAATTTGGAAAGACAAATAAAATCTCAAAATTAAGGAAACGTGTTTCAAAATTATTAATTGAAGTGGTTTTAGTTATAGTTAAATATGGTATGGCTACCATATATTTGCGATATTTGATAGAGAACTGAATATGACATCTATCTCGGTCGTATATATATGCAAATTGCTAAAAAGATTTGTACATAGTTACTAAGTTATATGATTTGTATCCTTAAACCCGTGTAATGCACGACTCTATATCCTAGTTTTTAATAATGTTATCTAGCTAACTATTATACTATTTTGTACGTTCATATGTTTCCAGTTTAATTGATATGATATTGTGAAAAAAAAAAAATATTGGGTGAAAATATAAAAATAACTTTTCAGTTTAATTGATATGATATTGTGAAAAAAAATATATATTGGGTGAAAATATGAACATAACTTATTGAGAAAACAAAAATAACCATGGATGGATGTTATGTATTACTAATAATTGCCAATGGGTTATTAGGCCATTGAGATGTACTTTAAAATTTAGAGTCTTAAGAATGACATGGCATGTTAATTGACATTAGAAACCACTCTCTCTTTGTGTTAGATGGCTTTAAATGAGTTATGTGTTAACATGTTAACCCAATGTTAAGAGATTGAATTAATTGTTTTTTTTTTTTTTAGACAAAAAACCACTAAAAGATAGTGTTAGATGAACTTAATCAGATTAAACCATTTCTTGGAGTGAGACAAAGTGAAATAGGGAAAAAAGTTGATGTGACACTTAGGTGAAGTTAAGATAGGTTAAAGTATAACCAAAGGCCTTAGACTGGAAGGTATGGGGCTCGTCCCCATGCCCGTCCGCTGCTCGCCGCCCCAGGCTCGTCGCCTCCGCCCGCCCACAGCCACCCAAGCTAGGCCTCACCCCCTCACACACACCTATACATACATACATATATATAAAGGGGTTCATCTCCCACCCCCTAGGTCCATCCCCTTTAGACCCCCGCTTACGTGACGGTAACGTAACGGCCCATCCCCTTGGGGATGAGGCTCACCATACCTTCAATCTTAGAGGCATTCATTCATTGAATAGAACCTTTTGTAATTATTGTTACTTAATAATTGTCCTGTTATTTGATTACTTCACTTAATCTAATCAAATCTAAAATAATAATTTGAACTCCTTATTACCTTTCTCACGTATGTATAAGGTTACTAGTATGTATAAGGTTACTAGCATTCACAAAGGTTTTTTTATATCTATCCGTATAATTATAAACTATAAATTAGCAACAAAATATTGCTTTATGTAGTTGTATCCTATGTATGAGGAGATTTAAAAAAAAAATGATTTTTCATTTCCAACCCAATGCTTTTCTTCTTTTGCAATTTAAACCTAAAACTTTTTTTTATTTTCATCTTTGGCCCCTCATAAGTTTCATCTTTCACAAATTGTTTGTTTTGCGTTTCGTATAAATTTTGCAAGTTAGCACGCCGCAATATGTGTGTGGAGTTCACCGTTTTTTGGTATATTTTTTCCCATTTGACAGGTTTATCACAACACGTTTATTTTTCCCCGTTCGACTTACTTATTATTTTCTACGTTTTACGTTTCGTTCTAATTAATTCGCATTAACACACAAAAACGGGGGTGCGTTATTCAACGCTTTTACGCCTGCTTTTCGTTCGGTGTTATTTTTTTCGTTTTTATTATTTTACGAACTTTTCCGATGTTAGGGTCGCTTGAAATGGTGTGCCATTGGTGCTACTTGGCATGGTCTTACGAATATTTTTAACAATAAGTTTTTTTACCTAAAATTTGTTTCGAGTTTACCCCTATACTTTCTTTACTTTAAAAAAACAATATTTTACGTGCATATTTTTATTTATGTGTCGGAATAAATATGATTTTCTCTATGTTACGACATAAACTTTTTATGGAAAACGATTCAGCTCAAATATAATACTTTTTCATTCAAAAAACCATTTTTTACGTGAATGTTTTTATGTACTATAAATTTGAGTTGGTCTACGTTTCGATTTGAGATATGAGTCAACACAAATATAATATGTATTCATGCATATTTTATTTATGTTTCGTAAATTTTGTTTCGAACCATTTGGAGTTAAATTGTAGTTTCTTTTCTATGTATAAGTCGGGTCAAATATAAATTCGATTTACTTTATGCTTTGATCAACTCACAATGCTTATATAAGTTACTTCGGGCTCAATCCGATAACGGTTAACGTATCATACGACGTTTGGAATAATCCATTCGATGTTTGCGATCTTCTCGAGCCGCGACGCGCGCGGGTCTTATTGCTAGTTTAACTAAAAAAATTATTCATATTCTAAAAGTCTTTCCATATCTCATTCCTTTTAACCTAAGTTTGTGTATAGGGAATATAAGATGGTTTGGTTGCTAGTTGTGATACTTTTCAAAGATAGTACATAAATTGAATGGGTCTCTCAAAGATGATGTTGTTTTGGTAATAATACGTAAAGGAATATGACATCCACTTAGGCTAAAGGGTGTGGGGTTGTGGTTGAGATATGATTTGTCACGTAAGAACATGAATGGAAGACTCTATTACTTCCTTCCCTAATCCATCATGGTTTGCATGAATTAAATCATGGCAATCATGGTTTTCCTTTCCATTTTTCAAGTAATCATTTCATTTTTCTTTAGACAAAGATAAATTAAAATAAATAAGGGGATGATGGTTTGGGTCATAACCACACCCTTAAGGTAGTGGTTTTGGATTGTGGATAAGAGGTGGGTGATATGACACTGACGTGGAGGGTCAAATCATTTCTTTTAGCTTATCACAAGAATTCAACTTTGTTTAAAGGTAAGAAGCTACTTTACACGAGTAATAGTAAATACGTAACTCTGGTCTCTCAGAAGTAAATTACTAAGGATTTTAGGTTACTTTTACATATACATCTAAAGATATACTGCAATATATATAATATGGAAACATATAGATCTAAAGATATACTACAATATATAATATGGACAAAGAAACAACCAATGATGAATTGAATGTGCAGAATCAAGTAGGAAGAAGAATAATAATTATCCAGCAGCTATAGCGAAGCTTAAAACAATTTTTAATTATAAAAGTAAAATACCTTAGCTTAGATGCGATCTATCGATCTTTCTTCAAAACCTCTGAATGATAACACTGAGTTTTAACGAGATGAGTAAAAGGATAGAAGGGGGTTTTATAAATGTAACTAGTTTTTTACTATCGTCGCGTTGCGGCGAACGTCTTTTGTTGTTTAGTCTGTATTTAGTTATTTACATGTGTTTTGAAATCACTACGAGCGCGTTGCGCACCGCTGACAAGAATAAAAAGAAAATATAGAAAAAAAACACTAAAAGATACCCAAAAGAAAATCAACCAAAAAAGTTGTATGGTAAAAATGTTGTTCGTATGAAACCTGTGGTCAGAGATGAGCAAATGATACTGGGTACCGGTATCGAATTTTCCGAACCGAAAGATCTTAAGTACCAATTCGGTACGACTTTTGGCGTTCCTGGTACCGGTTCGCTACCGTGAAAAAACGTGAAAAAAACGTGAAACCACAGGGACCATCCGGGCAATTAACTCTAAGTTTAACTTATTTCTACTGTTCAAATCATTGGAATATTAATATATTTCTACTGTTCAAATCATTGGAATGGAATATTAACTAGTTGATTTTTCGCCCGCGCGTTGCGGCGGGGACCCAATGACTGCAAAACGCGTGTCAGTAATGGCAAGCAGATACCGAATATCGAAACATAAATAAAAATGTCGTGAAAGGGATAGTCACTCCGTCCTAAAAAAAGCGATTTTAAATAACCTAATATATAATATTAGGACCCACACATCCTACACGTTGGAAATTCGGTTGTTTTCAGTTCAGTTATTACGGTGCTAACAAGTTAAAATATGGATGAGCTAGGTACCGGTAACGGCACCGAAAGTACAGTTCCTGAAAATCATCGAAATTAGGTACTGGCACCGAAAAATGCTCGGTACAATACGATATGGTATTTGAAGGTAAAAATCAATAAATACAGTTATGATGCTAGACCGGTGTCGAACCGAAAGTAACGATTCTGAAAACGCCAAAAAGTGGGTACCAAATTGGTATCGAAAATGATTTGTTATAGTAAATTTGGTACCGATACGATACCGGTTTGATTACAGGATTTGATACGATTTGCTCATCAATAATCTAAATATCCAAGTTAATTTTACATGCTACAATTCATTCATTACAGAAAAAGATAACAAATAAAGCAAAATAAGTTGTTGTGTACATAAAACCTCATTCAAACGAAATACAGTTTACTTACTGTGTGTATGAAAATTAATCTAAACGGTGCAATTACTTGAATTGCTACGTTGCTACGGGATTTTATGAGCTCGGTACCAACCGTTACCGAAAATACCTTAACCAAAATCCCCGAAAGTGGGTACCGGTACCGAATATACCTGGTACAGTACGGCTCGATACGGTCGGTACTGGTACGACACCGGTATTTGAGGGTAAAAACCGATGAATACCGGTGCCGAACCGGTACGAAAACACACTCATTTTGGTAAATTTGATACCGGTACCGGTACCAGATACCATTTACTCATTCCTTAGTGATGTTAGAATTTAATTTTTTTTATTACTGTTACTGTTCATTGAGTTTAGTGTATGAAAATTAATCTAAACGGTGCAATTACTTGAATTGCTACATTGCTACGGGATTTTATGAGCTCGGTACCAACCGTTACCGAAAATACCTTAACCGAAATCCCCAAAAGTGGGTACCGGTACCGAATATACCTGGTACAGTACGGCTCGATATGGTCGGTACTGGTATGACACCGGTATTTGAGGGTAAAAACCGATGAATACCGGTGCCGAACCGGTACGAAAACACACTCAGTTTGATAAATTTGATACCGGTACCTAATACTATTTACTCATTCCTTAATCATGTTACAATTTAATTTTTTTTATTACCTTAACCGAAATCCCCAAAAGTGGGTACCGGTATCGAATATACCTGGTACAGTACGGCTCGATATGGTCGGTACTGGTATGACACCGGTATTTGAGGGTAAAAACCGATGAATACCGGTGCCGAACCGGTACAAAAACACACTCAGTTTGATAAATTTGATACCGGTACCTGATACTATTTAGTCATTCCTTAATCATGTTACAATTTAATTTTTTTTATTACTGTTACTATTCATTGAGTTTAGTTTTTAATATATAATAATAATAATAATAATAATAATATAATATAATATAATATAATATAATATAATATATATATATATATATATATATATATATAGAGAGAGGTCAATATATAGGTCAATATATAGTAGAAAGTAGAATAGAATATTAATATATAGTAGAATAGAATAGAATAGAATAGAATAGAATGTAATTATTGCCGACAGCATTTCCCATATTTCCATTTCATACTTTTTCTTTTCCATGGAAATTTATGATGGGATACCACTACTACAAAATCTTTTTTTTTTTAAACGTAAAAAAAAAAAAAAAAAGTTCACTTAATTGATATGATAATATTAATATAAATGATAATATTAATATAAAGTGGGAATGAACAGTGATTAATATTTTCAAGTAATTCTTTTAATTTTTAAATATACATATGAATTAAGACTTCTTATGAATAATAATAATAATTCATGTTTTTTATAATATAAAGTGGGCATGAACAGTGATTAATATTTTCAAGTAATTCTTTTAATTTTTAAATATACATATGAATTAAAACTCCTTATGAATAATAATTCATGTTTTTTTTATATTTTATTTATTACTTAATTTGTTTTTAGTAATAATTTGCATTTGTTAATATTTTAAAATTTATAAAATCACATCTATGTTTTATCATTTTTTTTTTAACATTTCAAGTTATTTGCATGTGCATAGTGATGGTACGTTACCGTGAGCATTGAATTGGTATCGATTCGGTTCATCACAGTACTTGTACGATACTGCATGAACTCAATATAGAAATCAACACATGTTTTACATCGAACGAAAACGATAAAAACAAATATCGACACCTAATTGATATGATATTGTGAAAAAAAAACATATTGGGTGAAAATATAAACATAACTTTTCAGTTTAATTGATATGATATTGTGAAAAAAAAAAAACAAAAAAACATATTGGGTGAAAATATAAACATAACTTTTTGAGAAAACAAAAATAACCATGGATGGATATTGTGTATTACTAACAATTGCCAATGGGTTATTAGAGGCATTCATTGAATAGAACCTTTTGTAATTATTGTTACTTAATAATTAATAATTGTCCTGTTATTTGATTACTTCTCTCAATCTAATCAAATCTAAAATAATAATTTGAACACCTTATTACCTTTCTCGCATATGTATAAGGTTACTAGCATTCACAGAGGGTTTTTTTTATATCTATCCGTATAATTTAACTAAAAAATAATTTCATAAAAATTGTTCATTTTCTAAAGAGTTAATTACTGTTTTCATCCCTGTGGTTTGTCAAAAATCACTATTTCAGTCCATTAGTTTAAAAATTGCGATTTCAGTCCCTGTGGTTTCACTTTCGTAACCATTTCAGTCCACCTCCGTTAACCCCATCCAGTTATTCTGTTAAGTACACGTGAATTGACCATAATGCCCTTGTTAATAAAAAACAAAAAGATATCTAAATGAGTTAATTACTGTTTTCGTCCCTATGGTTTGTCAAAAATCACTATTTCAATCCATTAGTTTAAAAATTGCGATTTCAGTCCCTATGGTTTCACTTTCGTAACCATTTTAGTCCAGTCTCCTAACACCGTCTATTTTACCGTTAAGTTTTTAATGAAATACCTAAACTACCCTTGTGTTAATTAAATATGGACTTATATGATTTTATTATTGGATTTATATGATTTTATTGTTGTATGACATATGGACTTAAATTGGATTGTAGGGTTCGACCCACCATGGCTTCAGTAGAAGTCTGGCACTATTTTTACATATATGGTTCCAAAATTTTAATTTTGGATTTTAGAATGAGAAAATGTCCAGGTAAGCATTATTTTTCAAAGTTATTATGTTAATTGATGCTGCTAGGAAGATATTAATTGGGGTGGGGTAATGGGTCGCCGGACATTAAGAGGGTGGTGTTGTGATGCCGGAGAAGATGACCGGAAACTTTTGCTAGAAATGAGAGCAGGGATGGAGTGGGGTGGGGTAGTATGGGGTTGTGTTTTAACAAGTGGGTCCTAGAATACATTCTTTTAAATTTCCATGTTTTTTTTTTATTTAATTAACACATGGGTAATTTAGGTATTTCATTAAAAACTTAACGGCAAAATAGACGGTGTTAGGAGACTGGACTGAAATGGTTACGAAAGTGAAACCATAGGGATTGAAATAGTGATTTCTGACAAACCACAGGGACGAAAACAGTAATTAACTCATTTAGATATCTTTTTGTTTTTTATTAATAAGGGCATTATGGTCAATTCACGTGTACTTAACAGAATAAATGGATGGGGTTAACGGGGGTGGACTGAAATGATTACGAAAGTGAAACCAAAGGGACTGAAATTGTAATTTTTAAACTAATGGACTGAAAAAGTGATTTTTGACAAACCAGAGGGACGAAAATAGTAATTAACTCTTTTCTAAAAGTCTTCCGTATCTCATTCCTTAACCTAAGTTTGTGTATAGGGAATGCAGAGAACACTTTTGAAGATAAGATGGTTTGGTTGCTTGCTGTGATACTTTTCAAAGATGATGTTGTTTTGGAAATAATACGTAAAGGAATATGACGTCCACTTAGGCTATAGGGTGTGGGGGTCATGGTTGGAACATGATTTGCCTCCTAGGAACATGAATGAAAGGCTACACCACCCCCTTGATTGATTCACCATGGTTTGCATGGATTAAACCATGGCAACCATGGTCCTCCTTTCTATTTTTCAACAAATCATTTCCTTTTTTTTTAGACAAAGATAAATTAAAATAAATAAGTGGCTAGTGGTTTGGGTCATGATTACACCCTTAGGGTAGTGGTTTTGGATGTTAGATTAAATGTGAGTTACATGGCACTAACATGAAGGGTCATGGTGGTCATGAGAGTCATGATCACACCCTATAGCCTTAGGATTACAAAAACATCACAAAGTGGCTTCAATTATGACATCCACTTAGGATTCCAAAAACATCACAAAGTGGCTTCAATTATTTTAGTTGTGTTGTCCCCTCATGAGACTTTGTTGACCATTTTAAAACATTTCATATCACAGAAGTTGTGAACACGTAGTAAATGAAATATCTTAGTCCTATTCGGGCTAAGTTTACTTTTTATTTAACGGCGAAAGATTCTATGACTACTTAAGTGTAGTATCTACTGAATTGAGTCTTATCTTTGATATATATGCACAAATATATTGAAGACAACTTTTGCAAAATTACTTGCATACAAGAGTACTTTACATCAGAGAGTGGTTGAAATGAAATTTTGAGACCCTTTTTCCTTGTTTGATTGTTATAAACGATACCCTTTTATCCGTGTTTGGAATCAAACAAAAATCTAACACAACTATAACAAAGAGCGGTTTGTTTGTATAAGAAATCAAACAGATCTAAAACAATTAAAGTGGTTTGTTATTGATTTTTCTTTTAAGTGGGACCTCTATATTTATGAAGGCTTTAGATCCAAGCCTGAGTTACTTATACTATAGGTACGGCTCTGCTTTATATCCTTTCAGAACACGTTATGAGAGAGATTTACAAGATATTTTTTAACAAGTTTTGAGGGGTCTCGATGAAAAGACGTCTTCTATTGTGGTGGATGCAGTTGCGGAAACAATCAAATAGCCAATAAGGGAATGATTTTTTTTTTCAAACTCTTGAATCGAATTATTCAATTAGCAAGCTTAAAGCTTTACAATTGTTTATCAAAAACTAAAAACAACAAAACAATAAACCCTAGGTAGCTACTTATAATTTAAAATTATAATTCAAATAGAAAACAAATAAGATAAAATAAGAAATTCTAATAAATATATGAAAAAGATATCTCTTGATCTTCTCCAAAATGCCATCTTCCAACAAACTCCAACGGATCTTCACGCGGGCACAAGTTCGGTGCGGGTTCAGGTTCAGTTGAACCGGCATCAGTATTGGTGAATCTTAAGATATAATGTGCTCTTCTAGAAAATTGTATAGAGTAACTACTAGAAAAAACATATTTCTTGACACGCACATTACGCGTTATAGCAGGGTAATTATGACACACCAAAACGTGTCATTAAATGGCGTGTCATAAAATTAATATGACATGCATTTATGTGGCAAGTTTTTATGACACACTTTAATTCACACATTTATGACACACTTTAATAACACATTCATAACAAGCGTTTACGACACATTTTATGACATTCTTTAATAACACATGTTCATTACACGCATTTATGACACATATTTGTGGGACTCATTTACGCATGTCATGCTTTAATTATTATTTTTTATAGAATTACTAATTTACTCTAGATGGGTGGGAGTTGGCTACAATGTGGGTTTTTCCTAGAAAGTGTAGGAAGGGTTTTAGTGATGACATGTGTCATCTCTAGTATTTTAATGAAAGGGTATAATTGTAATTGATTAAATAAGTTATTTATGGCAGAGATAATTACGGATAATTAATTGAGATTTTTATGGAAACTCATATTTCTTAAACTCACGATTAATTTAGTTAGGTAACCATGCACATTAATAACATATTTCATCTCACATTCATATCATCTTTCATCTGAATCCAAAGTCTCAAACATAAAACACATTAATTGTTTCTTGACGTTGTGTTTTATTAGTTTCTGAGTTCTTCGCATCGTGTTATATCACTTTTTCACAATAAAACACACACCTTAAACATAAAACACACCAGTGGCTGAATAACATAATATAAAACACACCAAACATCTATAACACATTTTTGGTTCTCTTTACCCATCATGTTGTGTTTTATCAGTTTCTGGTTTCTTCACATTGTGTTGTATTTGCATCCTTAATTTTAGGAGATTTTGGATATTTTTTAGTATCGAAGGTGATAAGTGAGAGAGAGAGAGAGAAGTTTGCGAGATTGAAGGAGTGGTTTATGGAATGACGGTTACTTGCCTTTTTTAAAACACGTCAAATGACTTTTTTGTCCTTCATCAATCAAATCAATCATTATTTAAAATACAAATATTACTAAAATACCATCAAGATGATCTAAACCATAAAAAACACTCATCCAGTCCAAATCACTTCCTACACTTTGTAGAAAAAACACACTTTGTAGAGGAACCTTACCTAACTCTAGATACATATATAATAACAAAAACAATAAATCCATTTCATAATAAAGATATATATATATATATATAACATGATCAGGAGAAAACGCCCTAAAGTGTGAGAACGGTGAGAATGCATCCTGATGGAACACATGGCGCGAGATATAATCAGAGTGGGACTTTTTTGTCTTTTTAATCTTCTTTTTTCCCAATTCGTGTGTCACAATACTGCTTCATTTTTTTGCGTCTAAAATTTTTTTGGCGTTTAGTTAGGTTCAATAACTACCTGGTGTTTTACTGATTTTATTATCTGTCTCGTTGAATTAATTGTTTTTGTGTCACATAGATAATTTTTTTGGCGTTATGGCGTTCCCAGGTGAATTAACCCCATATATGTTATAAAGGTAAATTTTTTTGGCGTTCATGGCGTTCTTAATAATTCATTACAATTCATTAATATTTTCATAAGATTACAATAAGACAAAATCAAAACAAACTAATAGTCTTCTGTGTATGGGATTACATCAGACATGTACGCATCACTTTGTTCATTACTTTCTTCAGATTCACCATCATCATATTTTGCATTGGTGTATAACGCCATCATCTCCTTTCTTCTTTGCTGCAACCTATACTTAAATATCATTACAACCTGGGATCTTGCATCGTTTGAAGGTGCTAAATCACAGAGTTGTTCAAGAAGATGCAGTCTCTCTGTCTTCAGCATTTCGTCCATCGGCAATGAATATTCCACCCCATGTCGATAAGTCACTTTAACTGTTCTTACTTCTTCATCCAAACCCCAATTGCTAACTCTTGGTAGAGGAGTATCGTCAATATCAACATCATCATTTGCTGGAAATTTTCTATTCAATCTTCTTATTACCGTCCTTTCACAATCTTCGGCTATTGGAATCCCAAGGGCCAGAATATCCCTCTGAACGACTTCATCCATACTAAGTATAACCTTGGTTGTCTTGACCTTTACCCTTCTCCTATCAGAGAACTTTAGGTGAAACGTCTCTCCGACCTCTCAAACCTCCATGTAATAACCTTAGCTATTTTTTAAGTTGTATGGCGTTTTGGACAATGTGTGACGTTTTAGATAATGTGTGGAGTGTTAAGTTGTGTTTACCTATTCTACTTTTATAATGACTTTTTTTGCTACCATGTAGGATGCAGTCCTATAACGTGACAGGTAATTATGACGTTTTGAAAAGATAAATAAATTCAATTACCTATGGGGTGGCTTTTAATATAAAAAATGTTAGTAATAAAGTTTCCGTCATTTCAGTTTACTATTTGTAGTTACCTTTTTTTCTGCTTCATCTGTTTTATGGCTGTAACATGACCCATCTTTTTTAGATTTTGGCGTTTTGTATTTTTAATGGTGTTTAGATAAAGATGTGTAACGCCCCAAAATCTGAATGTTAATATTTGTCGTGTGTTCTTATGTGACACGTCATGAAATAAATAACTAGGCTGTTTAACCTAGTTAAGGGTATGGTCAAAAGTATTAAATGATGAAGGTAGTGTCAGTTATGTTTTAAAAGTAAACCCGAGGGGCTAAAGTGGAACAAATGAAAGTTCATTTACTAAATAAAAAGAAATCAACACACACATAAACACACACATCGTGTGTGTTCGAGAAAGAACTAGGAGCTCCATGTAACACCTCGAAAATTCGCGTCCTATAATGTGTTGACACGTGTCATAGGTTTGAACGTGTGAAGGAATGTTCTTGAAGGACTAAAGTTGACAAACAATGAAACCATGTAAATAAAAGGGTTCAAAGTGTCAACAAGGAATAAATACACTTTGCAATAACCCTACGTGATGTTTATAACCTTAAACGAATAGATCATGGATCATACGAAGCGAATTGTGAAAGAAAGTGAGAGATTACAAACTACAGGGGTTAAATGTGCCAACATGTTTAAGTTATACCTCTGAGTGACCTTTTGACAAACCCGAAGCTTTGTAACGATTAATTATGCTCACTAGAATGTACCACAAAAATTTCATGAAGTTCCGTTATCGTATGAGCAAGTTGTGATAAAATTCGTGTGTGAGGGTTAGAATCGTCAACATTGAAATTTAGGACTTTTCGGGTGATCACAAAGTTACCCGAGGACTTAACAAAGTGGGTATAAGTCTTAAAGCCCCATATATTAAATAACAAAGCTTCATATGCAAGTTGGATGGTGAAAACGACCTTTCGGGGGACCAAGGACCAAAATGCAATAACTAAAACATGTGTGACCTGACCAGAAGGGCCACGCGGCCCGCCTCATATATATCAGAAGGCCACGCGGGCCGCCTGCGACCTACAGATGCGAAAAAGACAGACAGCTGCCTGTTATGTGTTCTAACCGACTTAAAATGCAAGTTTTCGATTCTATGGGCTTGCTAAACTGGTTTTTAGCATGTAGGACACATGTTGGCACTTTGGCAACATCCCTAGACTTAGTTGTTGATCATCCGTGATGTTTGAAGTTATATAAAAAGACCCACATTATGCAACAATGATCATTCATCACTCCTGAGCATTTCCAGAGCATACAAGCAGGCCACAAGCATTCCAAATCATCCATTAGTCGTGTGTAAGTGCCTTTGATCCTTCTTGATTGAGTTATACTTAGTTTATAGCCTAGAAATCAAACCGTCGTAACTACGGTTTGACCTCTCGATAAATCAAAATCGGTCCAGAGTTTAGTCGGATCAAAAGTCATTATAAGTTGGTATTTATATGATTATTAAACCCCTAAAAGGTCACTCACTGATTTAAATCCTAACCATGTCGTTTGTCGAGTCAAAGGTTTTCCGAAAAAGTCAACAGAAACCTTAATCGCATATTTAATGATACGGAAGGCGTGTAACCTGTTTCATCAGTCATATAACTTGAAAATAAGTATAATAACTTGTCTACGCTTGTTTGATTCGACAACTTTCTATTTAGAACCGATTCGGAACCGAGAGACGCAAAAGTTTGACTTTTGCGTTGACCTCAGTTCTGACCCGATTTATATAGGTTTAGACATGCCTTAAGGTTCCATTAGGACCTAGTTACATGTGTGTATAAGCCTCTGCGTTTATACCACTCGAATCCCTAATCGTCCGATGTTTCCGTTAATCGCCTAAATATTGACCGTAATGCCCTTATGACCATAAAACGAGATTTTTGGAAATATAAAAATGCCATAATCTTAGTTACTGATTATTATACATGTCCCGAAAATTTCACGTTAATCGGAGGTCTAGATTAGGAGTTATGCTTAATGACGTAATTAAGAACACCTTTATTAATTAAACGGCGTCATTAGCATAAAACCTATCTAAACCCAATTTTTGACACCAAACCTTTTACCCACTGATGTAATATAATATTTTGGGATTTTTGAAGATTTTTAATTATTTTTAAACTAATCATAAGCTTGGATTAGCGCCTTAATTCGGTAATTTCCGAATATGCCCTTTTAGGCCATAAAATGAGTTTTACAAATCCTTTTAACGCCAATCCAATTGCTACTGATTTTAAATAATAAATAGAGTATTTTGAGCCTGTTTATTTGATCAGAAAACTCAGAATCGTATTTTAAACCGTACGTCGCTTAAAACGACTTTATACGCGTATTTAACGCATAGTTTGGGTTTAAAACTATTTTAACATATAAGACTTATTACCAAATGTTATAACCTGTTAAAATAGGCCATTTTACTGATCAAATCAGACCCGGATCACAGGTGTCTAATTAAACCCTTTTATAATCTTTAAAATGACCAAAATGCCCCTACGGGGCTTATAAAGAGATTTAAACTCGTTTCGGGCATCATGGGTGATATCCTACTGATATCACAACTTATTTAAGGCGTGTTAACTTAGGAAACCTGTTTAGGACTCTTACGGATACCCGTTACGCTTCACGCGCGTTCGGTTCGGTTTATGTAACTAGTTTACATAAATTAGCCGAAACGGGTCAAACCCTATCGGTTTTATCTCAAAATCCAGAATGTGTATCATACACCCATGTTAAACAAGTCTTCAAACTTGTCGGGTCTAAATCACATTCTATCCGGTCGTCGCTTAATCGTGCGTAAGAACCGTATCTTTAAAACTAACCGGTCTAAGCGTAAGCTTAACTAAAGACCCGTTAGGATTCTAATAGGTTATTATAAACCTTCGTTCCAGATTAGGAGAACCAGTAAAAGATACGTGCACTCGCTGATTTTGAACTATACTTACTCAGGTAAATACTTTTAACATATTTTCCCTTTACGGGCTTGGGGTACGGTATATAAAATACCGCTTGGTCGGGACGTTGAATCTTTAATTGAATGTATGATAATTAAAGTATTGAGATGTCTCGTTTAATATTGTTTTGTTTGCTTAAAGCCTTTGGGGGGTTAATGACCGTGTCCCGGATATCCCTGGCATCATTTTACGAAATGGCCACGACCTTAGCACTCAGGTGTAGGCGTACACCTGTAGTGTCTCATAAATTAAGTGGTGTGTTTATTGATCTTTAACCCGGCTTGATCCGGGCTACTGAACGCATAAGGAACATGTAAATCCCTACAAGTATTATATATTTAAATAATTATCCCAAGTTATAAAATATTATTTGTGCCTTGTGCCTTAAATGCTTTTTCTTAAACTCTTTTCCAAATGAGTCGGTTGATTGTATTTACCAGTGTAAACTGACGTATTTTCTTAAAAAGGTTAAGTGCAGGTACTACGCGAAATAGGCTGGCTTGTCTCCTAGCATCCACATTAAGTCTCGCCAGCTTGGATGTCATAAACTGTTGAACATTTGTTTCCTTTTTATTTTGATCTACCTGTGGATTTATATTCGACTATTTGTGATACTTAATATTACAATCTCGTTTGGTTGAATTAAATCTATACTTTGCTTCCGCTGTGCATTTATATATTGTGTTGTTTGACTATTATGTTGCCAACCACGTCACGATACTTGATGTGCGTGAAAGTGTTGTATATTTTAGGTGTATATTTTAAGCCCTTTTTTAACACTTACTTTAGCCAAGTTTTAAATTTATAAAACACGATATTTCACTAACACTAAACACACATATGGGCAAGTGCACCCATCGTTGAGTGTAGTATAGCGTTGGTAAGATACCGAGGTCGTCCAAGGACACAAGAGCTTTTAGTACCGGTTTATCCTCAACGTCTAACCAAAAATAAAAGTTTAGAAAAATGTTTTAAACTAAGAAAAATAAAAACTAACTAAAATGCTGAAAATAAAAATAAAATAAAAACAGATAGACAAGATGAATCACTTGGTTCCGACTCGTATCTAGTATAACCTTTGATTATTTCCGCACTTTTGCACATAATTAAGAGATTATCTTAGTTATTGTAGTAGGCCCCTCTTTTGAAGGTGACGTTACCCTCACCCTAGTAGTTTGAGTCAGCAGGGATACAATCCTAAAAGGGTGGATTATTGGAAGATAATGAATTAAGTTATTAATGCAGTATTGTGGTAGGCCCCGCTTTTGGCGGTGACGTTACCCTCGGCTAAGTAGTCTGAGTCAGCAGGGATACAGTCCTAAATAGCCGGGTTATAGTATTAATAGTAGTTAACTTATGAGGGGATCAAAGAGTTTGGACCCCCGCCATCCAATACCGTGAAGTATTGAAGGAGGTCCTACTAAATTTGACCCAGGTCCATTGCAGGACCTCTAAACGCTGAACAATGGCAAGACCTTTACCAAACCGTTCCCTTAACCCCCTACCAGGTAGCCAACATACCTCCATATAGACCGTGGAGATATGAATGGTGAAAATCCTTTATTTTATATAGACAGTAAAATAATGCCAAGACACCACGGACAAACGATAAGGAAAGATCACCTTCAACATAAGTAACTAGTTATTAAAGTCATTAATACAAAACCAAATAAAAAGTGCAAAAGATTAGAAATAAAAAGTATTATACTAGACACTTTGTCTTCACCAAGTGATGTAAGAGACTTAGGCAAACATGGCCTTGATTGTCAAGAACTCTTACGATCAATCTTGGATCCCGAGACGACTCACACACTCTACGATGGACAATGGATGATGGTGGTGGATGATGGTGTTGTGATGGTGGTGGGTGGTGGATGAAGTGTGAGAGAGGTGGTGTGCCAAGGGATGAGATGAAATGAATCCAAGCACTCCTATTTATAGGCTGAACAGAGTGCTGGACACGGCCCCGTGTCCGCTGGGCACGGCCCCGTGTCCGTCTGACAATCTCTCTCCTCATTAATTGTAATTCGCAATTACAATAAATGCGCCTGCTGTACTTTTCGACACGCCCCCGTGTCCGCTGAGCACGGCCCCGTGATGGGCAATAGAAGCTTCTATAGATTTGTCTTTTCTGCTGCTTCTTGGGCACGGCCCCGTGCTGGCTGAGCACGGGGCGTGTTCAGCCTTCTGTCTTCACTTTTTTTGCTTTGGAAGGTGCCGTTGAGGGGTCGGGCAGTCCACTAATGTTCCTTTCCTTGTATTTATGTTGGATTTAGCTGTCTTTTTGCTTCTTTTGCGTTTTTGAGCTCATTTAATCCTGAAAATACAAAAGGAAGACAAAAACACTCTTTTTCCAATATTAGTACTTAAAAAAGGTTAGTTTTATGCCTCATTTGATGTAATTTATATGTTGCATTTTACACACATCACAAAACTTGCAATTCACTCTTTTATTTATGATCATAAGCGGGTATTAACTGAGAGACGGGTACATGGACCGGGTGACACGGGTATTCTCACCCTGCGCCACTTGTCGCGCACCTAACTTGTGGCCAATCAAAATACATGCAATTTTGCATGAACGCCACTTGGCTTGCATGCATGAGGGTCCATGTTTTATAAAGTTGTTGGGTCTTGCATTTGGAAATGAGTAGGATAAAAAAAAAGGTTGCAACTAAGATGCAAACGCTCTCAACAACACCCAAACACAACCGGCCAGAACCGCTGCTGCCGCGCCGGCCAGAACCGCCATCTGCCGCCGCCTCACGTCCCTGGCCACCTCCGTCTCCGCCATTGCCAGCCTCTGCCAGCCGCCGCCAGCCGCCCCAGCCGCTGCCAGCCGCTGCTGTTCGCCGCGGTGGGTTGTTGCTAGGCGCCGCCTCCTTCGTCACGTTTCGTTGGTTCGTTCACTAGCACTTGTTCGTTGAACCTCGGTGTCTCGAACGATTAGTCATTAACAGAGGTATATTTTTCTCATCGGTAGTTATATATATTTTACTGTGCACGTACTTGTTTGTAACCGGATCCTCTCGGGTTTCGTTTTGTTGATCATGAGTTTTATATTTCCGCTGCGTTTTATTAATTAAATCGTTTAATTAATTAACTATTATTTATTGGACCGGGTTTTTGATAAATAAAATTTTAACCGATCACCATGGAAACCCAACAGTGGTATCAGAGCCTTGGTTACAACATACGAGTCGGTACCCCTCTTTTGAAGGTGACGTTACCCTCACCCTAGTAGTTTGAGTCAGCAGGGATACAATCCTAAAGGGGTGGATTATTGGAAGATAATGAATTAAGTTATTAATGCAGTATTGTGGTAGGCCCCGCTTTTGGCGGTGACGTTACCCTCGACTAAGTAGTCTGAGTCAGCAGGGATACAGTCCTAAATAGCCGGGTTATAGTATTAATAGTAGTTAACTTATGAGGGGATCAAAGAGTTTGGACCCCCGCCATCCAATACCGTGAAGTATTGAAGGAGGTCCTACTAAATTTGACCCAGGTCCATTGCAGGACCTCTAAACGCTGAACAATGGCAAGACCTTTACCAAACCGTTCCCTTAACCCCCGACCAGGTAGCCAACATACCTTCATATAGACCGTGGAGATATGAATGGTGAAAATCTTTTATTTTATATAGACAGTAAAATAATGCCAAGACACCACGGACAAACGATAAGGAAAGATCACCTTCAACATAAGTAACTAGTTATTAAAGTCATTAATACAAAACCAAATAAAAAGTGCAAAAGATTAGAAATAAAAAGTATTATACTAGACACTTTGTCTTCACCAAGTGATGTAAGAGACTTAGGCAAACATGGCCTTGATTGTCAAGAACTCTTACGATCAATCTTGGATCCCGAGACGACTCACACACTCTATGATGGACAATGGATGATGGTGGTGGATGATGGTGTTGTGATGGTGGTGGGTGGTGGATGAAGTGTGAGAGAGGTGGTGTGCCAAGGGATGAGTTGCAATGAAACCAAGCACTCCTATTTATAGGCTGAACAGAGGCCTGGGCACGGCCCCGTGTTCGTTGGGCACGGCCCGTGCCTGTCTGACACTCTCTCTCTTCATTAATTGTAATTCGCAATTACAATTAATGCGCCTGCAGTACTTTCGGCACGCCCCCGTGTCCGCTGAGCACGGCCCCCGTGGTGGGCAATAGAAGCTTCTATAGGTTTGTCTTTTCTGCTGCTTCTTGGGCACGACCCCGTGCTGGCTGAGCACGGGGCGTGTTCAGCCTTCTGTTTTCCCTATTTTGCTTTGGAAGGTGCCGTTGAGGGTTCGGGCAATCCACTAATGTTCCTTTTCTTGTATTTATGTTGGATTTAGCTGTCTTTTTGCTTCTTTTGCGTTTTTGAGCTCATTTAATCCTGAAAATACAAAAGGAAGACAAAAACACTCTTTTTCCAATATTAGTACTAAAAAAGGGTTAGTTTTATGCCTCATTTGATGTAATTTATATGTTGCATTTTACACACATCAAATACCCCCACACTTGAACTTTTGCTTGTCCTCAAGCAAAACTCTTTAATATTTGGCTTACACTCCCAAATGGAATAGGTAGAAGAGAAGGTTTTGGGCTTGTCATAGAGTGTCGGGATTTCCAAGATCTTTTTTGGGGTTTTATTTTTATTTATTTACACTCCTATTCGTAATGATTTATTTAGAACTGTTCATAAAAGAAATTACTTATTTGGGCATAACATGCCCTTTTTTTTTAAAATTCTATTTATATACAAGTTCACATACCTCGCGGGGAAATCACTCACACTCGGCCGAAGGTGTATTTTTAGTTAATCACTCGAGAGCGGCATGGAACTTATTCCTACCATAGGCTTGCCAAGAAATCAATCCTCCTCCTTTTTAACTTTTATACCTTTGTAGATATCAAGAGGACTTTGTGGGTTAAGGGTTGGCTAGGGTTAAAGGTAGGTGGTTGGGTTAGTGGTTAGTAGAAAAAGGGCTAAAAAAAACGTAACAAGTGTCGGTTTTCGTATTTTTGCAACTTTTTATTTTTGATGAAGCTTTTATTCAAACAAAGTTATTTTTGATTACTTTGTTTGTTTATTTTCTTTTTGCTTCATTTTTTTTTTTTTTTTCGAAGAACCGAACTTGTTACTAAAATAAAGGGTTAAAAATGAAAAAGGTTTTGGTGGGTGAAAGGGTTTTTGTTTTGGGTGATGAAACGAAAAGGTTTAGGCTCAAAGGGGCTAACTAGGGGGATTTTTTGGGTAGGTGGTGAAAAAAAAGAAAAATAATGGTGTAGAAATGAAAAAGGGTTAGTCCTAATGCCTCCATCATGTACTTACTCGGGTTTAAGTTGATAAGGACCGGGAATGTATTGTCATGGCAAGTTCTAGAGTCGTAAGAACCAAGCGGCTATTCACACAAGAAACGAAAAATGAGCATTTAGTCAAATGATATGAAATTGTGTGCTCAATAAAGGCTCAAAACTCACTTTTGTGGGAATGGGTTTTTATGTGATCAAGTATATATAATCAAATTTTAAATAAGTTTGTCATGCCTTTTCATAATTTTCTTATGTTGGTTCTTTTTATCACTACGCTATCGGTTGTAAATTTGTAAAAATATAACCTTTTTGAGAGCTTGAATTTCCCGAGTTGAACCTAGACAAGTAAAAAAAATGAAATTTTTGAAAAAATTTGGGGTGATTAGCGGTTCCAATAGAGTTTTGTGTAAGGCTTGTATTTAGGACTTGCAAAATTCAAGGTTTTAGCATCCCCCCCACACTTAAATTACACATTGTCCTCAATGTGTCCCAAAAATAAATTTTTAGGTTGATTAGATGTGTAAAATAGTGTTTAAAAAGCAAAAATTTGTGTTACTGGGCACTGAACACGGCCCCGTGTTATCCGGGCACGGCCCCGTGTTTAAGTGCCAGTAACAAAATTGAAATAAGAGGAACAGAAGTCTGGACACGGGGGCGTGTTGGGTGAACACGGCCCGTGTCCAGTTACCTGTACTGGGCGTTTTCTGCAGGTGGTCCGACACGGGGCCGTGTTGGTTGGGCACGGCCCGTGTTGAACCTTCTGAAAGGGAGAAAACTGTCGGGTTGCCTCGTTCTTGTGCATGGGATCATTTTTCTCGTTCCCCTTTTCATCCTTTACCACCATGAGTGTGTTTTATTCCTGAAAATTAAACTAACTAGAAAACATAAAAATTAATCTAAATTAAACTAAGGATAGTTCCGTGGAATGCCTCCATGGTGCGCCACGTTTATAAGGGTCCTTGACTAGACCCAAAGCCTGGTCATATGCTACCCAAGTGGGATGTGTTGCATCCCATGTTACACCGTCGGAGAGCGTCATCCAAACTTGAGTCTATGACCTTCATGTAGTTGACCGGATCTTCTTCCTCTACTCGCTTTCCACATTCAAATTTCACTTCCTCATTCCCAAACTTCAATGTTAGAGTTCCGTCATTCATATCCACCAATGCTTGGGCGGTGGCTAGGAATGGCCTCCCGAGGATGAGGGGGACCTCGGTGTCTTCTTCCATGTCTAGGATGACAAAGTCGGTTGGAAAGACGAATTTGTCAACCTTGACTAGCAGATTTTCGGCGACACCATGTGGGAACTTGACGGACCTGTCGGCGAGTTGTATGCTCATCTTTGTGGGGCTTGTTGTTCCTAGGCCTAGTCGCTTGAACATTGATGTGGGCATGAGGTTGATGCTAGCTCCAAGGTCGGCTAAAGCATTTCGGACGGGGGACGTCCCAATCGAACAAGGGATTGTGAAGCTCCCGGGATCGATTTTCTTTTGTGGAAGTTTGTTGAGTACTAGAGCTGAGCATTCTTCGCCTAAGTTAACTAATTGCAATGATTCAATTTTCTTTTTGTGAGTGAGGAAATCCCTCATGAATTTTGCATATTTAGGCATTTGGGTTAGGACCTCAATAAAAGGAATATTGACATGCAATTGTTTTAGTAAGCTTTCGAACTTTGCGAATTGCTCATCGGTCTTTTGACGATTTAACCTACCGGGGTACGGGATTGGAGGAGTCTTGGTGGGCCCTTGATTTGGTGTAGAAGCTTTTTCTGGCGCAGGAGGAGTCACAGGCTGACTAGAATGGCTTCTTTCATTTGGCGACAATGGAGCATCCTCGGGACCCACGGTTCGATTTCTTAATGTGATGAGATGTACTTGTGCCTTTGGGTTCGTTTCGGTATTACTGGGTAATGCGCCTTGCGGTCTCTCGGAGAAATTTTGAGCTAGCTGATTTAATTGTTTTTCAACGTTTTGAATGCTAGCTTGTTGATTTCTGAAATTTGATTCCAATTGTTGAAATCGATCCGAGTTTTTCTTTTCAGTGTCAGAGATGAGGCGAGATACAGTATCTTCAAGCCTTTCTCTTCCACCTTGTTGTTGAGGAAAATTTTGCGGTTGTTGAAAATTAGTTCGTTGATTTTGTTGGTTACTACTATTGCCGGGATCTCTCCAACCAAGATTTGGGTGGTTACGCCATCCTTGGTTGTAGGTACCCGTTGGAGGACCCGACGGCCTAGGTCTATTATCCATGTAGTTTACCGTTTCAGTTTGTTCATCTAATTCTTTCATACAACTCCAATTTTCATGTGACCCACCACACCCTTCACAAGCCATAACCGAGGCCGTTTTTGTCATTTCTAGCCTTTTGATTTTTGAAGAGAGGGCCTCGATTTGGGCTTGTAAAGAGGTGCTTTCATCAACCTTATGGGCGCCCGGGGCAATAGATTTATTACCTCGGGGAGTGTGCCATTGAAAATTGGTTTGAGCAATTTCCTCAATTTGGTTATATATTTCATTTGGGCGACGATTACCTAAGAGTCCCCCGGAGCTTGAATCAAGTGTTTGTCTTGTGTGTGGCAACAATCCATTGTAGAAAGTGGATACTTGTTGCCATACCGCTAGACCATGGTGAGGACACTTTCTTAGAAGCTCCTTGAACCTTTCCCAAGTTTCATATAAGGATTCCCCATCCTCTTGTGAGTATGTATTAATTTCAGTCATTAATTTAGCCGTTTTAGCAGGAGGGAAATACTTATACAAAAACTTTTGGGCGAGTTCATCCCAGGTGTTTACCGATCCAACTGGGAGGGTGTTAAGCCAAGCCTTGGCTCGGTCTTTTAGTGAGAAAGGAAACATTCGAAGGCGGATGGCGTCATTTGATGCTCCATTGATCCGAAAGGTATCACATATTTCTAAAAAGTTAGTAATATGTAGATGGGGATCCTCATCCGCAAGCCCGTGGAAGGTTGCGGAGTTTTGGAGCATTTGTATCAAATGCGGCCGAAGTTCGAAGTTGTTGGCCTCGACATTTGGTGCATTGATAGCAGCGCCAAGATTGCCTACGGTAGGCCGTAGGTAATCCATGAGGGTACGTTGGTCCGCCATTGGAAGTGGGTCCCCCGAAGCTTTCTCTTGATTTTTAGCTTTTAGTCTTTTTCTGAGAAAGCGCTCGGGTTCTTCTAGGGGTTCTTTTATGTCTCTACTAGAACTGGAGCTCATGCACTACGTAGGAGGTTCAAATGTGGCGCCTGGGTTCCGAGTCCTGCAACAAAAACAGAAAAGAACGCTGGTCAGAATGTTTACCACGGCCCCGTGCTCAGTGAGCACGGCCCGTGTTGAGAGATACAGTAATTGTTTTCTGGATTCCCAGTTACTGGGAGTTGGACACGACCCCGTGTTGCACCGACACGGCCCCGTGTTCAGCTCTCTGTAACTCAGAAAATAAAAACTGCCAGTGATGATGCTGGGCACGGCCCGTGTCTGACCGGGCACGGCCCGTGCTGAGCTCTGCAGAAGCTGAAAAACTAAGAAAATCCTAAAAAAAATAAAAAGAAAAATAAAAGATGATTAGGCCGTTGATTCCTAACTTTCTTAAAATCCTTGTGTCCCCGGCAGCGGCGCCAAAAACTTGATGTGCGTGAAAGTGTTGTATATTTTAGGTGTATATTTTAAGCCCTTTTTTAACACTTACTTTAGCCAAGTTTTAAATTTATAAAACACGATATTTCACTAACACTAAACACACATATGGGCAAGTGCACCCATCGTTGAGTGTAGTATAGCGTTGGTAAGATACCAAGGTCGTCCAAGGACACAAGAGCTTTTAGTACCGGTTTATCCTCAACGTCTAACCAAAAATAAAAGTTTAGAAAAATGTTTTAAACTAAGAAAAATAAAAACTAACTAAAATGCTGAAAATAAAAATAAAATAAAAACAGATAGACAAGATGAATCACTTGGTTCCGACTCGTATCTAGTATAACCTTTGATTATTTCCGCACTTTTGCACATAATTAAGAGATTATCTTAGTTATTGTAGTAGGCCCCTCTTTTGAAGGTGACGTTACCCTCACCCCAGTAGTTTGAGTCAGCAGGGATACAATCCTAAAGGGGTGGATTATTGGAAGATAATGAATTAAGTTATTAATGCAGTATTGTGGTAGGCCCCGCTTTTGGCGGTGACGTTACCCTCGACTAAGTAGTCTGAGTCAGCAGGGATACAGTCCTAAATAGCCGGGTTATAGTATTAATAGTAGTTAACTTATGAGGGGATCAAAGAGTTTGGACCCCCGCCATCCAATACCGTGAAGTATTGAAGGAGGTCCTACTAAATTTGACCCAGGTCCATTGCAGGACCTCTAAACGCTGAACAATGGCAAGACCTTTACCAAACCGTTCCCTTAACCCCCGACCAGGTAGCCAACATACCTTCATATAGACCGTGGAGATATGAATGGTGAAAATCTTTTATTTTATATAGACAGTAAAATAATGCCAAGACACCACGGACAAACGATAAGGAAAGATCACCTTCAACATAAGTAACTAGTTATTAAAGTCATTAATACAAAACCAAATAAAAAGTGCAAAAGATTAGAAATAAAAAGTATTATACTAGACACTTTGTCTTCACCAAGTGATGTAAGAGACTTAGGCAAACATGGCCTTGATTGTCAAGAACTCTTACGATCAATCTTGGATCCCGAGACGACTCACACACTCTATGATGGACAATGGATGATGGTGGTGGATGATGGTGTTGTGATGGTGGTGGGTGGTGGATGAAGTGTGAGAGAGGTGGTGTGCCAAGGGATGAGTTGCAATGAAACCAAGCACTCCTATTTATAGGCTGAACAGAGGCCTGGGCACGGCCCCGTGTTCGTTGGGCACGGCCCGTGCCTGTCTGACACTCTCTCTCTTCATTAATTGTAATTCGCAATTACAATTAATGCGCCTGCAGTACTTTCGGCACGCCCCCGTGTCCGCTGAGCACGGCCCCCGTGGTGGGCAATAGAAGCTTCTATAGGTTTGTCTTTTCTGCTGCTTCTTGGGCACGACCCCGTGCTGGCTGAGCACGGGGCGTGTTCAGCCTTCTGTTTTCCCTATTTTGCTTTGGAAGGTGCCGTTGAGGGTTCGGGCAATCCACTAATGTTCCTTTTCTTGTATTTATGTTGGATTTAGCTGTCTTTTTGCTTCTTTTGCGTTTTTGAGCTCATTTAATCCTGAAAATACAAAAGGAAGACAAAAACACTCTTTTTCCAATATTAGTACTAAAAAAGGGTTAGTTTTATGCCTCATTTGATGTAATTTATATGTTGCATTTTACACACATCAATACTCCCCCACCGGGCCCACCGGTGACACGTGGAAATCGGGGTGTGACAGGTTGGTATCAGAGCCCAACACTGAGTGAATTAAACACTAGTCTTTTGTGTTTAATCTCAGATACACAATTGCACATTCCTAAATCTTCGAGTCTAGACAAAGAACATAGGAATAATCCAAAATGTTTTATTTTAATTTAAAATTTTGCCTTTTATTTTTCCTTGTTATTACCTTGTTTATAATAACAGGTTTAAGCCATGCCGCCGAGATTCAGGCGAGGAAGTCGAGGAAAGGAGCCAATGCACGCCCCTAACGACCACGAGGCCGGGCCTTCGGGCCGGCGAACTTCTTCTTCTGCAAGGAATGACGACGCAAGGGAACTATGGAGGACTTATGAAGATTCTGCCAGACAATCGTTCTCGCACGCCTCAACACCTCCATATCATGACTCATATGGGCCTCATTCCGAAAATGAACCCCACAACTCGCAACATGACTTGGGTGAACCTACTCCTATCTTTCGGGGTCAATTTAACCCAGCAGAGTATCTACCAGAGCACGTAGGCTTTAACCCACTAGGACCGGAGGATCACTTTTCTGGTGATCAAGATATGGACGAGGACACAGATCCCGTCGAGGCTTCAACCGGATCCTTTAACCATCCTTTCGTGATCTCAGACGGTTCGTCTTTTCACGGAACACCATACCAAGGACCGGACAGTCACATGGCACGGTTCGAACGGTGTGAGTGGTACTATACACCATCTGAACACTCATCACCTCACCAGCAGCCACCACAGCAGCAACAGCAAGATCCCTCTGGGGATCCACGTTTCGAGCAGCAGCAAAATCCCTCTGGGGATCCACGTTATGAGGCAGTCACGCCACCGCCTCCACCGCCGCCAGTTCATCTAGAGCCTCCAGAGCCACCGAGACGTAGGAGGACTGGCGCTCGGATGTCAGCAAGAGGAGCAGATTTCCACTTCAGCTCTCCTCGACACTCTAGTGGTAGCCACTACCCACCATTACATGAAGGCCCACTTATGGGTGGATCTTCAGTTCCAGTTTCAGAGGTGAATTCGGCACCTATTGCACCACCATTACAGGGTTTTGGCGACCCTATCCCCGCTTATACTGCTCCACCAGCTTACAACCCATACGGACCGCCAGCATACCATGGCTATAACTATGCTGAGGATCCTTACTATATGGCAGCAAACTACCAGGCCCAAAATCCTGAGGGACCATATGGGACCCCTTGGGGAATAGGACATCCAGCTCGAGGGTATCAAGTACCTCCTCAGCCACCGCCACAGTACCAGCCACCACGGTTTTCTCCACCAGAACAGGAGGATCTCCGTCAAAGACTGGATAAGGTTGAGAAAGACCTCCAGAAAGAGCGTAGGAAGAATGAGGGATTCATGAGTGGTTTGGCAAGTTTGCTGAAGGGAAAGAAGAAACGGGATCGTTAAATCCCAATATGTATTATTGTATTTCCTAGTTTAAATCAAGTCCCTGTGTGGACATTTCTTTTATGTATGTGTGTAGTCCCTGCGTGGACATCTATCTTAGTACTTAATCCCTACGTGGACTTTTCTATATTAGTCCCTGCGAGGACATTTACTTTTGTAAGCAGTCCCTGTGAGGACATGTATTATCTGTATAGCCCCTTCGTGGGCAAGTGTTTCTGTGAAAAGTCCCGTTTAGGGCAAAATGTACTACTTTTAAGTTTTAATGGAATGAAAGTTTATAAGTTTCATCTTTGCTAAGTGTTGCATAATTAATTTAGATATGAAATAAATAAATCAAAATCCTTCCTTTTAAAAATCTATCTGCCTATGTTATTTTTATTTAAGGATCTTAAAAGTATAACCTAGCCTGCATGTCATTTTAAGACCTGGCCCAGATGGTAAAACTCATTAAAAGATTCAAATCCCTGTTAACATCTGAAAACATGTTAACAATCCTGGCAGAAATGATTCGTTAAAAACACACGTGCTATTATTATATATGGATCTTTTCAAAGATTCTAAACCCAGCTAAATGATCTCTGAATCATGGGTTAGATCATTATTAAATATGATCAGTTCTTTTACCATCCATTGGTAATGGAATGCCTACGGGCCCTTCTCAGTTTCACATGAGACAAAAGACAGTAATAGTCTGTGACCCTGTCTGATAAAGGTATTGAACTTTGTTCAAACCTTCATACTTTGATTCTCTGAAATCATAGCTTATAATCTAATTTGTCCCTGTGACTAGGCCTTATGTGCTAATAAAACTGTTATTGTTTTATAATTAGGATAGATTATATTAGAAATCCTAAATTTATGTGAGTAATAAATTAACCATATGTGGTCTATGTTATCACGGTTAATAAAATTGCCATAAAAGACAATTCTATAATAAACTCACCAATAAGTTATTGTCGATATGTTACAGTTCAAGATACATGGCAGACTCAAACGAGGTCAACAGTCACCCAGGGATAGTGAATGATAATGCTCATGTAAACGTAGCAGGTGCAGAGTTGCAAGCTATGATAGACAATGCGGTTAATAGAGCTATGGATAGACAACACCATGGATCAAGTGGTACCCATACGAGGACCCATTCTGCATCACACACTAGAACACCCTCCAGGACCCACACTGGCCACAACAGTAATTCTCACCACTCCTCGAATCAAAGGAGTAATCCATCCCAAAGAGTCGTACAAAACCAAGAACCTCGTAATAGGGGTTGCACCTATAAATACTTCGTGTCGTGCAAACCCAGAGACTTCAATGGGGAAAAGGGAGCAGTTGATTGCATGACGTGGATGGATGAAATGGATACTGTGGTGGATATTAGTGGTTGCCATAATAGGGATATCGTGAAGTTTGTCTCACAGTCTTTCAAAGGAGAAGCATTAGCCTGGTGGAGATCTTTGATCCAAGCCACAGGGAAAGTCCCGTTATACAACATGACCTGGGAACAGTTCATGGCACTAATCAAGGAAAATTTATGCCCTCAACATGAAGTTGAGAGGATTGAATCTGATTTCCTGGCGCTGGTCATGAGAAACCTGGACTGTCAGGCCTACCTTACCACTTTCAATACCTTGTCAAGGTTGGTCCCTTACTTGGTAACTCCGGAGCCTAAACGTATAGCTCGTTTTATCGGGGGTTTGGAACCGGAGATCAAAGCAAGTGTAAAGGCCTCCAGACCAACCACTTTTCGGTCAGTAACGGACATATCATTGTCTCTGACCTCAGCTGCTGTCAGGCTGAGGTCGCAGAGGAAGAATGATACCGAAAAGAGGAAGCGTGAGGATGACAACTCACGACGATCAGACAAGAAGCAGAAAGGAAATAATGACCAGAAGAAGGGGTCAGGATTCAAGAAGGATGGTCAACAGTCGGGTGAAAAACCCAGATGTAAAACCTGCAAGAGACAGCACTTTGGGAAGTGCAGGTTTGAATCCAACTCACAATCACAATCGAAACCTTTTGCATGTGGGTTATGCAAATCCAGGGAACACAAAACCTTGGATTGCAAAAAGATAAAGGATGCGACCTGCTATGGTTGCAATGAAAAGGGGCACATCAGGAGCAATTGCCCAAAATATGCCAAGAAGCCGGAAGAGGCTAAGAAGACCAATGCTAGGGTCTTTAGAATGGATGCTAAGGAAGCCGTCAAGGACGACAACGTGATAACAGGTACCTTTCTCGTAAATGATGTTTATGCGAGAGTGTTATTTGATTCAGGCGCTGATAAGTCGTTTGTAGATAATAAGTTTAGTGAATTGTTGAAACTACCTGTTAGAACTTTAAGTGTGAAGTATGAGGTGGAACTAGCAGATGGCACTTTAGAAACCGCTTCAACCTTATTAGATGGATGTTTCATATCCATTAAGAATCACTCTTTTCCTTTGTCCCTACTTCCTTTAAAACTAGCCGGATTCGACATAGTTTTAGGTATGGACTGGTTATCTCATAACCAGGCCCAGATTATTTGCAATAAGAAGCAAGTGAGGATCAAGACTTCGTCTGGTGAATCACTTACTATCCAGGGAGATACCCAGTATGGGCTGCCCGAGAAAATGTCTATACTCAAAGACTCAAAGTGTCTGAAGAAGGGCTGTGTCATCTACATGGCACAGGTGATTATTGATGAGCCGAAACCCAAGATTGGAGATATCCCAGTCATTTCTGAATACCCCGAAGTATTTCCTGAAGAACTACCTGGTTTGCCACCAGATAGGCAAGTGGAATTCAGAATTGACATTATTCCTGGATCAGCACCAGTTGCAAGGGCGCCTTATAGGTTGGCACCAACAGAGATGAAAGAATTGAGGACGCAGCTAGATGAATTGCTAGCCAAAGGTTTCATCAAACCTAGTTCGTCTCCTTGGGGAGCACCAGTTTTATTTGTCAAGAAGAAGGATGGATCGATGCGTCTGTGCATCGACTACCGTGAGCTTAATAAGGTCACTGTCAAGAATAGGTATCCTTTTCCCAGAATCGACGATTTGTTCGATCAACTTCAAGGAGCAAGTTTCTTCTCTAAGATTGACTTAAGATCAGGCTATCACCAACTGAAGGTTAGAGATGAAGACGTACACAAGACTGCATTTAGGACTCGTTATGGTCATTACGAGTTCCTAGTGATGCCTTTTGGGCTCACTAATGCACCGGCCGCATTCATGGATCTCATGAATCGCGTCTGCAAGCCTTACATGGATAAATTTGTCATCGTTTTCATCGATGATATCCTCATCTACTCAAAGAGCCAAGCTGACCACGAGAAGCATCTTCACTGCATTTTGGAACTACTTCATAAAGAAAAGCTCTATGCCAAGTTCTCGAAGTGTGAGTTCTGGCTTCGAGCAGTCCAATTTTGTAACACCCGTTCTTGTAAACCAAGGTTTAACGTAAGTTTTACGTTAAACAAACATGTAATTAAGATTACATATACATTTGGAAATACGGGTTTGTTAAAACTTTTGCAATTTATAATTTATTCTACATAACGTGATCGAAATTCGTTGTTTAAAATTTACAACGTGGCAAAGTGCGGAAGCGTGTAGCTTTATCGTGTTCGGTTCTTCGCTAAGCTTGATCGTCTTCCGGCATCCAAATGTACCTACATTTCATAAAAACATGAAATGCTTTAGTCATACTGGATTTAAACAATGTCCGAACGATGTTCGAGAACAATTGATTCATCAAATGAAAAATAAAATAAATATGTAAAATTCTCCACCGTAAATTACGGTGGAGCCGTAATTTACGGTGGCCCCCGGATTCATGCTTCTCCACCGTAAATCAGTAGGCCATCACCGTAAACCATTTCAGGTCCACCGTAAATTACGGTGGTACCGTAAATTACGGTGGTACCTGCATCCCACCTTTCCATTTTGCCGTAATTTGACACGAAATCTTTCGTATCTTTTAAACCGCTTATCCGTTTGACCCACCGTTTCTTCCTACACGTTTGTAATTTGATTCTCCATCATATGGAGTTAAAATCCGACGTCCGGCTTAACAAGATTTAAGACTTTTAAGTCTTCGGCTTATTTCCCTTTTTACCAAATTTTGACCCATTCGCGGTTTTATCAAACAAACGTATTTGTTTGATTCCTAAATCACATACAACTTTTTAATTTAACATTATTTACCATTTTAGGTTCTATTCATAGGTTTATTACACAATTTAAACCCGTTTTCACTCGTATGCTTATTTTGACCCGTTAAGGGTTCTTAAGCACTTTCGAGCCTAAAATCTCTTTCAATTGCTTCTATAATTAATCTAAGTATTCATTTAATCATAAAACTTATTTCCGAACAACTTTTAAAGGTTGTTTGGTCAATTTAGCCACCAAGGGCGTTTTGGTCCATTTTAGTCCTTTATTAACAATGAAGGACTTTTGAAAGTATATTGGACCCGTAATCCCTCTTTTAACCTATAATTATGTTTGAAAAGTCATTAAGCTTTCCAAGCGCCATGTTCATTACATAGAACATTTGGTTTACCTAACAAGTAACCAAATGTCCGTTTTGACCTCTTTTAACACTCTTGAACCATATGTTCTAAATGAGTGTTACCTTATTTCACATACCTGGCACAGATCAATATATTGACCCGTTTTTAATACCTTGTTTTTATAACCGCTAATTCATAGTGTTGCTAACACCAATTTGACATTTACACCTGAAATAACATAGCTCGACAATAATCATTAGTCGCTATTGTCAAAGGGTGATATCTTCACCTTTTGACCCATTTGGTCTAAGTGACCGATTATGTTGGCGAGATGATATTTATTACCATCTCATCTATACGACTCGCTTCGGTTTACACCGTGTGGCCATTTCACTTATTAATTGATTTTCTTAACGCTTTTTAGCCTGTTATGGCTTACGCTTTACAGTGTCTTTCGAAACCAATAGTTATGGTCAACGCATGACCAATTTACCTTTTTACCCTTATTGTTTGTTTTGGTTTACCCTATAAGGTAACCATTCAAAGGCTCATTTTCCATTTGTCATAAAATGATCAAATTACCAATTTAATTCCTTTTTAAACCATCAACATGGTTTCTTGTCGTGCTTAGACTACCTTGTTCCGTACGTTTACACGTCGGAACATCATGCCTCAATTATGTATTTGTCTTTTTCGTAACTAATACGGTAAGGGAGTATATTCTAACCTATAAGACTAGTGTAAGCTATACTTACCTTGCATCCGAATTATGCTTTTCCACCATTCTTGCTTCGTTTGACCCGCTTCCTTTCCAAGCCTCCACCTAGCTTGTCAAGCGTCAAACTATCATCATAATTCGTAAGATGGTTATATTAGTCATCATTAATTATGACTATTCCACCTTACCTATTTTCTATCACAATTACCATTCGATCTTATTAATGGTCGGTTTGACTATTTAAAAGTCAAATCACCAATTAACACATATGATTGCACTATCAAGTTCACAAGACTCAAATAGGCACATTATCAACACTTAGTTCTCATTTAGGCATTTTAACAAACACCTAATGTGCATGATTTTACATATTTACTAACTAGTTCATAACTAGTTATTTTTACCAAGATTAACATCAAAATTCACCACTATCACTTATGATCAAATACTCAAACTTGCAAATTGTTTAAGTATTTCCCGATTACTAACATGCATGATGATCCTAATCACAATCATATCATCAAATTCATCATAAGACTAAAACCCACTTAACCTAGTGTGGTAAATCATTCAATCATTCAATCCATAGCATGTTATGTATGATTTTCACTTAGGGTTTTGTTCCTAAGCAAATATACATCACTAATCTAGCCATAGCTTCTCTAATCCATGCCTAATTCACGATTAGGATGATTATCCAATTTTTACAACTTCAAGATTGTTAGAAATTCGACATACCTTAGGATCCCCTTGACTTGGTGATCACGAATATGTGCTTGAATTTCGATTTGGGACTTGATTCGAGCTTCAATCTGACCAATTTGTGGAACTAGGGTTTTGAGCTCCCTGCTCTTTCTCCTGGTCGTACGCACACACACACATTAAGTGTGTGTGTTGTGTTTTTAGTTTTTGTTTTTATAAATCAAGTCTCCTTTTGTGCAACTTAAGCCCCTCTAGTTTGATTAGTTATTAAGTAAGCCACAACCTACTTATTTTCAACAATATTCCCACTTATTAACTAGGTTTAATGTTTCTAGTTAACTTAGCGGGTTCGGGAATATTTATGACTAAGTTTATTTTAGGTCCCGTTAACTCGGGCCTTCTAAGCTTTTATTTCTTAAAAGCTTTTATTCACTTTTTATTTATTATTAGGATTAATTATTTAAATCCTAATATTTACCGGGTAAATTTTTACCACTAAAGGTATTTTACCCGTCTTTACTAATAACGTGGTTTGATTACCAAAGCCGTTTTCGGGGTGTTACAAGTCTACCCCCCTTAAAGAGGTTTCGTCCTCGAAACCTTTTCTTATTTAATTTATCGAGTTCAACTCTATGTATCTGCTCTCGATAATCAATTAAGCATTTCTCATATCTTAACCGATTGTTAGTATTACCAGAAAAGTATGGTAATATTCTTTTGGTTATTAATCATCTACGTATCTTACATGACATAATGCGACTGGAAATAACGTAATCTCGTTATTTCCACTAGTTTACTCAACTTAGCGATATTCCTCGCTTTCATATACTATCGAATTCTTCATGAATCCGTGACTTTGACCCGTTTAAAGGTCTTTAGTGAAATCTCTCACTTTTTGCAACGATTTCTTTCATTTTCAATTTTATTTATTCGGTTCATTTATACCGAATCCACCGCTTACAAGCAAACCAAATTTATTTAAATGACCTTGACGGGTCTCACTAATTAGTCTTATTAGTCCAGTTACTATTTACCGCTCGCTTGGTTATAATGTGATTCTATTTCACATTACATTTCTTGACCGTGATTGTGTTACATCATGTTTAATTTATATCAAAATTTCATTTTCGAAAATATCACTTTTCGAATATATCGTCTTGCGCCTATCGGCGTCAAGACTTGTATCTTTCATGCTTACTATTTAAATTCTATCAGAATTTATGTTTGTAAAAACATTACTTCTTACTAAAACCGAAGTTTTAGTTTTAGGATCTTTTCTTTAACTTGTGTCAATCATCCATACTGGGATATTGACAGTCCATAATTTATTCTTTTACAGCCCTTGTTTTATGCGGGGATTCTCAATTTATCCGTCGCTTTGTCTAATTAACCCCGTAAGTTTTATCGTTTTGCTCTATAGGCTATTTTATTAGACTTTCACCTCTTTAAGGCTAGGTCCTTGTAGTCTATTTCTTTCTAGTCGTGACCCGTAGGTCATATTAGTCTCGTAGACTTTTCCATTGTTTATAACCCCAAGGGTTATATTGATCCCGTAGATCATTCTTTACGCATGCCTACATTGAAATATATATATGGTGTCAAAGCACTCTTTTTATGTTTGAAAATCATTTGTTTTCACCCTTGAACTTCATTTGACCTTGACCGTAGTCTAAGGCTTCATTTGTTTACTTCCGGGCTAATCCTCCGACTTTATGACTTCTGACGTTATTTACGCGCCAGTTTGTCTCAAGCTTACCGTTATCCGACTTGCGCTTACTTATGGCATTAAGCATTTATACTTTATTCAACCTGTTCAACCTCAAAATGGTTGAATATAATTATCAAAATTTCTGTTTGCGAAATTTTATGGTCTTTTAGTCGTAACTCATAATCCGAGTCTTTTGACCTTAAATTCACGTTCTCGTCTCTCGGTTTACGCATGTGTTTAAATCCTTACCCATCAACCGGGTGTTTTACCGAAGTCGTTATTATTGCAACCCTTCCGGTATGCATTAAGACCTCGCTTCATTTTTATATTCCGACTTTGTCTTTAAGTTGGACGTTTTACAAAAACGACCCGTTAAGGGACTCATTTGCAATTTCCGGGTTCGAGCGTAAGTACACTCCCTCCCAATGCTTGTCTAATCATGCTTGCGTTTTCTGGGTTCGAGTGTAAGTACACTCCCTCCCAATACTTGTCTAACATGCTTGCGTTTTCTGGGTTCGAGTGTAAGTACACTCCCTCCCAATACTTGTCTAACATGCTTGCGTTTTCTGGGTTCGAGTGTAAGTACACGCCCTCCCAATACTTGTTTAACATGCTTGCGTTTTCTGGGTTCGAGTGTAAGTACACTCCCTCCCAATACTTGTTTAACATGCTTGCGTTTTCTGGGTTCGAGTGTAAGTACACTCCCTCCCAATACTTGTTTAACATGCTTGCGTTTTCTGGGTTCGAGTGTAAGTACACTCCCTCCCAATACTTGTTTAACATGCTTCTTTGTCCCTTCACTCGGGCTCATTATCCTAATGTAATACGCTTCCGTCACTCGGTTGTGCGTTTACATTATTATCAAATATTTTTGCTTGTCTGATTCATTTGGGTACTTTTTACTTAGTCCCATTCACCCCGCCATTACCACATCGGACATAACTGCGCTCATTATAAGAAGCTCACGCTATCATGTGTTCACTACTTACTTGGCCAGAGTAAGCGATCAACACGTGGTACGCGTGACCTTATTATAATTACCACATCACGTCCCATGTAAGTAACTCCTCAAATTGTCTCCATGTTTATGGTTTCATTTGGTAAAACTCTATTTAATTGTTAGTTAACAATTATTAGTTTTAATCGTTTATCCTTGAACATGTACAATGTCCCTTTTTATGAACATTTATTCGCATTTATTGATGTGATCATAAATTTTCTCAATAGGATTTGTATTGAGAATACTTGCTTGGATGATCACTCTCGTCCAAGTTTCTATATAAACAAGTCTCGTTATTCATTTGTTATTCATCATTGTGAATAACACATTTCCTATTAAATTTCTCTTGGAAATCAGGTTTTCCAAGTTCTGTCATATGTGTATGCAACCGTTATTACTTACGTGTTCGTTGCATATAACGACTCGTGCGATTTAATTTAAAAGTGTGCACCTGGTGATGCTTGCCCTAACGGGCTTCTCTTGTCATTAGTCTTGTTCGCGACCGTTACGCGATTTTGGTCCTTAATGAGTATGCTCTTTCTGTCGTACCCCGGACCGTTCCATCATCATGTCCATAATTTGTTTGACTCTCGTCGTCTTCAAACGCGAGTGTCCTTCATTTAAAACATTCACAAAAGTTAGTAAAGTCAACTTCAATAATCGCCCGTATTATAATACAAGGCATTTTCTACTATACGCGTCAACGCGCGTATTTTCATCAACTATTTCAATCATTTTAATTAGGGTAACGTGTATTACACGATAACCCTATGTGTTGTTTACAACACTTTAATACGCTAAACCATTAACATACTTGTACTTACCGGATTTGCGATCAAGCCTCGAACCGAACACTATTCTTTGTCAAGAGCATAAGGTTTAAGTCCAAGCATGGTTCCTCCCAACCATACTCGAATCTCTTAAACCAAGGCTCTGATACCAACTTGTAACACCCGTTCTTGTAAACCAAGGTTTAACGTAAGTTTTACGTTAAACAAACATGTAATTAAGATTACATATACATTTGGAAATACGGGTTTGTTAAAACTTTTGCAATTTATAATTTATTCTACATAACGTGATCGAAATTCGTTGTTTAAAATTTACAACGTGGCAAAGTGCGGAAGCGTGTAGCTTTATCGTGTTCGGTTCTTCGCTAAGCTTGATCGTCTTCCGGCATCCAAATGTACCTACATTTCATAAAAACATGAAATGCTTTAGTCATACTGGATTTAAACAATGTCCGAACGATGTTCGAGAACAATTGATTCATCAAATGAAAAATAAAATAAATATGTAAAATTCTCCACCGTAAATTACGGTGGAGCCATAATTTACGGTGGCCCCCGGATTCATGCTTCTCCACCGTAAATCAGTAGGCCATCACCGTAAACCATTTCAGGTCCACCGTAAATTACGGTGGTACCGTAAATTACGGTGGTACCTGCATCCCACCTTTCCATTTTGCCGTAATTTGACACGAAATCTTTCGTATCTTTTAAACCGCTTATCCGTTTGACCCACCGTTTCTTCCTACACGTTTGTAATTTGATTCTCCATCATATGGAGTTAAAATCCGACGTCCGGCTTAACAAGATTTAAGACTTTTAAGTCTTCGGCTTATTTCCCTTTTTACCAAATTTTGACCCATTCGCGGTTTTATCAAACAAACGTATTTGTTTGATTCCTAAATCACATACAACTTTTTAATTTAACATTATTTACCATTTTAGGTTCTATTCATAGGTTTATTACACAATTTAAACCCGTTTTCACTCGTATGCTTATTTTGACCCGTTAAGGGTTCTTAAGCACTTTCGAGCCTAAAATCTCTTTCAATTGCTTCTATAATTAATCTAAGTATTCATTTAATCATAAAACTTATTTCCGAACAACTTTTAAAGGTTGTTTGGTCAATTTAGCCACCAAGGGCGTTTTGGTCCATTTTAGTCCTTTATTAACAATGAAGGACTTTTGAAAGTATATTGGACCCGTAATCCCTCTTTTAACCTATAATTATGTTTGAAAAGTCATTAAGCTTTCCAAGCGCCATGTTCATTACATAGAACATTTGGTTTACCTAACAAGTAACCAAATGTCCGTTTTGACCTCTTTTAACACTCTTGAACCATATGTTCTAAATGAGTGTTACCTTATTTCACATACCTGGCACAGATCAATATATTGACCCGTTTTTAATACCTTGTTTTTATAACCGCTAATTCATAGTGTTGCTAACACCAATTTGACATTTACACCTGAAATAACATAGCTCGACAATAATCATTAGTCGCTATTGTCAAAGGGTGATATCTTCACCTTTTGACCCATTTGGTCTAAGTGACCGATTATGTTGGCGAGATGATATTTATTACCATCTCATCTATACGACTCGCTTCGGTTTACACCGTGTGGCCATTTCACTTATTAATTGATTTTCTTAACGCTTTTTAGCCTGTTATGGCTTACGCTTTACAGTGTCTTTCGAAACCAATAGTTATGGTCAACGCATGACCAATTTACCTTTTTACCCTTATTGTTTGTTTTGGTTTACCCTATAAGGTAACCATTCAAAGGCTCATTTTCCATTTGTCATAAAATGATCAAATTACCAATTTAATTCCTTTTTAAACCATCAACATGGTTTCTTGTCGTGCTTAGACTACCTTGTTCCGTACGTTTACACGTCGGAACATCATGCCTCAATTATGTATTTGTCTTTTTCGTAACTAATACGGTAAGGGAGTATATTCTAACCTATAAGACTAGTGTAAGCTATACTTACCTTGCATCCGAATTATGCTTTTCCACCATTCTTGCTTCGTTTGACCCGCTTCCTTTCCAAGCCTCCACCTAGCTTGTCAAGCGTCAAACTATCATCATAATTCGTAAGATGGTTATATTAGTCATCATTAATTATGACTATTCCACCTTACCTATTTTCTATCACAATTACCATTCGATCTTATTAATGGTCGGTTTGACTATTTAAAAGTCAAATCACCAATTAACACATATGATTGCACTATCAAGTTCACAAGACTCAAATAGGCACATTATCAACACTTAGTTCTCATTTAGGCATTTTAACAAACACCTAATGTGCATGATTTTACATATTTACTAACTAGTTCATAACTAGTTATTTTTACCAAGATTAACATCAAAATTCACCACTATCACTTATGATCAAATACTCAAACTTGCAAATTGTTTAAGTATTTCCCGATTACTAACATGCATGATGATCCTAATCACAATCATATCATCAAATTCATCATAAGACTAAAACCCACTTAACCTAGTGTGGTAAATCATTCAATCATTCAATCCATAGCATGTTATGTATGATTTTCACTTAGGGTTTTGTTCCTAAGCAAATATACATCACTAATCTAGCCATAGCTTCTCTAATCCATGCCTAATTCACGATTAGGATGATTATCCAATTTTTACAACTTCAAGATTGTTAGAAATTCGACATACCTTAGGATCCCCTTGACTTGGTGATCACGAATATGTGCTTGAATTTCGATTTGGGACTTGATTCGAGCTTCAATCTGACCAATTTGTGGAACTAGGGTTTTGAGCTCCCTGCTCTTTCTCCTGGTCGTACGCACACACACACATTAAGTGTGTGTGTTGTGTTTTTAGTTTTTGTTTTTATAAATCAAGTCTCCTTTTGTGCAACTTAAGCCCCTCTAGTTTGATTAGTTATTAAGTAAGCCACAACCTACTTATTTTCAACAATATTCCCACTTATTAACTAGGTTTAATGTTTCTAGTTAACTTAGCGGGTTCGGGAATATTTATGACTAAGTTTATTTTAGGTCCCGTTAACTCGGGCCTTCTAAGCTTTTATTTCTTAAAAGCTTTTATTCACTTTTTATTTATTATTAGGATTAATTATTTAAATCCTAATATTTACCGGGTAAATTTTTACCACTAAAGGTATTTTACCCGTCTTTACTAATAACGTGGTTTGATTACCAAAGCCGTTTTCGGGGTGTTACAAATTTCTTGGACATGTTGTCAGCGAGCGTGGTATCCAAGTAGATCCCGCTAAAGTTGAAGCTGTCATGAATTGGCATGAACCCAAGACGCCTACAGAGATTCGTAGCTTCCTAGGTTTGGCAGGATACTATAGGCGATTCATTGAAAACTTCTCAAGGATTGCTGCACCCCTGACTTCGCTGACACGTAAGAAGATTAAGTTTGACTGGGGTCCTAAGCAGCAGGAATCCTTTGATATTTTGAAACAAAAGTTGAGCAATGCTCCAGTACTGACATTGCCGGATGGAATAGAGGAGTTTGAAGTTTATTGTGATGCATCACACACCGGGATGGGTTGTGTGCTTATGCAGAAAGGCAAAGTCATTGCCTATGCTTCACGCCAGTTAAAGGTGCACGAAAAGAATTACACCACCCATGACTTGGAATTGGGTGCCGTTGTATTCGCACTAAAACTGTGGAGGCACTACTTGTACGGAATCAAATGTGTGATCTATTCTGATCACAAAAGCCTTCAACATCTGTTCAACCAGAAGGACTTGAACATGAGGCAACGCCGTTGGATGGAAACTCTGAATGATTTCGACTGTGAAATAAGATACCATCCCGGCAAGGCGAATGTAGTTGCCGATGCCTTGAGTCGGAAGGAAAGGGTGAAACCCATTCGAATCAATGCCAAGAGCATGGAAATAAAGAACAGTTTGATTGAAAGGTTGTTAGCTGCACAGAAGGAAGCTGTGTTGGAAGCTAACTATCCTAACGAAAAGCTAGGGGTAACTGAGGAGCAGTTAACACTTAGCAACGACGGAATACTAAGATTGAATGGACGAATATGGGTTCCAATTTATGGAGGACTTCGAGATGTTATCCTCCAGGAAGCCCATAGTTCCAAATACTCCATTCATCCTGGAGCTGATAAAATGTACCAGGATCTAAGGGCGAATTATTGGTGGATAGGCTTGAAGAAGTCTGTAGCTACCTATGTAGCTAAATGTTTGACCTGTGCGCAATTCAAAGCAGAACATCAAAAGCCGTCAGGTTTGCTACAACAGCCTGAACTTCCTACATGGAAGTGGGAAATGGTAACTATGGATTTTATTACCAAGTTACCCAAGAGAAGAAAAGGAAACGATACAATATGGGTTATAGTTGACCGACTGACTAAGTCAGCTCATTTCCTACCCATCAAGGAGACTTATAGCTCCGATATGCTAGCCCAGTTATACGTTGATAAGATTGTAGCCTTACATGGCATACCTATAGCTATTATCTCTGATAGAGATACTAGGTACACGTCACATTTTTGGAAGAGCTTCCAGCAATCTTTGGGCACACGTTTGAACTTTAGTACGGCTTACCATCCTCAGACTGACGGTCAAAGTGAGCGTACTATTCAAACGTTGGAAGACATGCTGCGTGCATGTGCGATCGAATTGGGAGGTAGTTGGGATAAGAACCTGCCATTGATCGAATTCTCCTACAACAATAGCTACCATACCAGCATAAAGGCTGCGCCTTTTGAGGCATTATACGGTAGAAAGTGTAGATCGCCTGTTTGTTGGGCGGAAGTTGGAGAAGTCCAGTTATCAGGACCGGAGATCGTGTTCGAAACGACGGACAAGATTGTCCAGATTCGTAACAATCTCCAAGCTGCCCGGGATAGGCAGAAGAGTTACGCTGATCCAAGTCGTAAGGATTTTCACTTCGAAGTAGGTGACAAAGTCCTACTTAAAGTGTCACCCTGGAAAGGGGTGATGCGATTTGGTAAGAAAGGCAAACTAAGCCCGAGATACATAGGACCTTTCGAGGTTATCGAACGTGTCGGGTCAGTTGCCTATAAGTTGAACTTACCAGAAGAGCTCAATGGAATTCACAATGTGTTCCACATCTGCAATCTAAAGAAGTGTTCCGCTGACGATTCACATGTCATGCCACATACAAATGTGCATATAGACGCGAGCTTAAAATTTGTTGAAAAACCGTTGTCGATTGAAGATCGACAGGTAAGGAAGCTTCAAAGGAAGCATATACCTTTTGTGAAGGTCAAATGGGATGCCCGTAGAGGTCCCGAATATACATGGGAGGTTGAATCCACGATGAAAGAAAAGTACCCTTACTTATTTCAGTAAATCTCGGGTCGAGATTTATTTTAAGGGGGTGAGGATGTAACACCTCGAAAATTCGCGTCCTATAATGTGTTGACACGTGTCATAGGTTTGAACGTGTGAAGGAATGTTCTTGAAGGACTAAAGTTGACAAACAATGAAACCATGTAAATAAAAGGGTTCAAAGTGTCAACAAGGAATAAATACACTTTGCAATAACCCTACGTGATGTTTATAACCTTAAACGAATAGATCATGGATCATACGAAGCGAATTGTGAAAGAAAGTGAGAGATTACAAACTACAGGGGTTAAATGTGCCAACATGTTTAAGTTATACCTCTGAGTGACCTTTTGACAAACCCGAAGCTTTGTAACGATTAATTATGCTCACTAGAATGTACCACAAAAATTTCATGAAGTTCCGTTATCGTATGAGCAAGTTGTGATAAAATTCGTGTGTGAGGGTTAGAATCGTCAACATTGAAATTTAGGACTTTTCGGGTGATCACAAAGTTACCCGAGGACTTAACAAAGTGGGTATAAGTCTTAAAGCCCCATATATTAAATAACAAAGCTTCATATGCAAGTTGGATGGTGAAAACGACCTTTCGGGGGACCAAGGACCAAAATGCAATAACTAAAACATGTGTGACCTGACCAGAAGGGCCACGCGGCCCGCCTCATATATATCAGAAGGCCACGCGGGCCGCCTGCGACCTACAGATGCGAAAAAGACAGACAGCTGCCTGTTATGTGTTCTAACCGACTTAAAATGCAAGTTTTCGATTCTATGGGCTTGCTAAACTGGTTTTTAGCATGTAGGACACATGTTGGCACTTTGGCAACATCCCTAGACTTAGTTGTTGATCATCCGTGATGTTTGAAGTTATATAAAAAGACCCACATTATGCAACAATGATCATTCATCACTCCTGAGCATTTCCAGAGCATACAAGCAGGCCACAAGCATTCCAAATCATCCATTAGTCGTGTGTAAGTGCCTTTGATCCTTCTTGATTGAGTTATACTTAGTTTATAGCCTAGAAATCAAACCGTCGTAACTACGGTTTGACCTCTCGATAAATCAAAATCGGTCCAGAGTTTAGTCGGATCAAAAGTCATTATAAGTTGGTATTTATATGATTATTAAACCCCTAAAAGGTCACTCACTGATTTAAATCCTAACCATGTCGTTTGTCGAGTCAAAGGTTTTCCGAAAAAGTCAACAGAAACCTTAATCGCATATTTAATGATACGGAAGGCGTGTAACCTGTTTCATCAGTCATATAACTTGAAAATAAGTATAATAACTTGTCTACGCTTGTTTGATTCGACAACTTTCTATTTAGAACCGATTCGGAACCGAGAGACGCAAAAGTTTGACTTTTGCGTTGACCTCAGTTCTGACCCGATTTATATAGGTTTAGACATGCCTTAAGGTTCCATTAGGACCTAGTTACATGTGTGTATAAGCCTCTGCGTTTATACCACTCGAATCCCTAATCGTCCGATGTTTCCGTTAATCGCCTAAATATTGACCGTAATGCCCTTATGACCATAAAACGAGATTTTTGGAAATATAAAAATGCCATAATCTTAGTTACTGATTATTATACATGTCCCGAAAATTTCACGTTAATCGGAGGTCTAGATTAGGAGTTATGCTTAATGACGTAATTAAGAACACCTTTATTAATTAAACGGCGTCATTAGCATAAAACCTATCTAAACCCAATTTTTGACACCAAACCTTTTACCCACTGATGTAATATAATATTTTGGGATTTTTGAAGATTTTTAATTATTTTTAAACTGATCATAAGCTTGGATTAGCGCCTTAATTCGGTAATTTCCGAATATGCCCTTTTAGGCCATAAAATGAGTTTTACAAATCCTTTTAACGCCAATCCAATTGCTACTGATTTTAAATAATAAATAGAGTATTTTGAGCCTGTTTATTTGATCAGAAAACTCAGAATCGTATTTTAAACCGTACGTCGCTTAAAACGACTTTATACGCGTATTTAACGCATAGTTTGGGTTTAAAACTATTTTAACATATAAGACTTATTACCAAATGTTATAACCTGTTAAAATAGGCCATTTTACTGATCAACTCAGACCCGGATCACAGGTGTCTAATTAAACCCTTTTATAATCTTTAAAATGACCAAAATGCCCCTACGGGGCTTATAAAGAGATTTAAACTCGTTTCGGGCATCATGGGTGATATCCTACTGATATCACAACTTATTTAAGGCGTGTTAACTTAGGAAACCTGTTTAGGACTCTTACGGATACCCGTTACGCTTCACGCGCGTTCGTTCGGTTTATGTAACTAGTTTACATAAATTAGCCGAAACGGGTCAAACCCTATCGGTTTTATCTCAAAATCCAGAATGTGTATCATACACCCATGTTAAACAAGTCTTCAAACTTGTCGGGTCTAAATCACATTCTATCCGGTCGTCGCTTAATCGTGCGTAAGAACCGTATCTTTAAAACTAACCGGTCTAAGCGTAAGCTTAACTAAAGACCCGTTAGGATTCTAATAGGTTATTATAAACCTTCGTTCCAGATTAGGAGAACCAGTAAAAGATACGTGCACTCGCTGATTTTGAACTATACTTACTCAGGTAAATACTTTTAACTTATTTTCCCTTTACGGGCTTGGGGTACGGTATATAAAATACCGCTTGGTCGGGACGTTGAATCTTTAATTGAATGTATGATAATTAAAGTATTGAGATGTCTCGTTTAGTATTGTTTTGTTTGCTTAAAGCCTTTGGGGGGTTAATGACCGTGTCCCGGATATCCCTGGCATCATTTTACGAAATGGCCACGACCTTAGCACTCAGGTGTAGGCGTACACCTGTAGTGTCTCATAAATTAAGTGGTGTGTTTATTGATCTTTAACCCGGCTCGATCCGGGCTACTGAACGCATAAGGAACATGTAAATCCCTACAAGTATTATATATTTAAATAATTATCCCAAGTTATAAAATATTATTTGTGCCTTGTGCCTTAAATGCTTTTTCTTAAACTCTTTTCCAAATGAGTCGGTTGATTGTATTTACCAGTGTAAACTGACGTATTTTCTTAAAAAGGTTAAGTGCAGGTACTACGCGAAATAGGCTGGCTTGTCTCCTAGCATCCACATTAAGTCTCGCCAGCTTGGATGTCATAAACTGTTGAACATTTGTTTCCTTTTTATTTTGATCTACCTGTGGATTTATATTCGACTATTTGTGATACTTAATATTACAATCTCGTTTGGTTGAATTAAATCTATACTTTGCTTCCGCTGTGCATTTATATATTGTGTTGTTTGACTATTATGTTGCCAACCACGTCACGATACTCCCCCACCGGGCCCACCGGTGACACGTGGAAATCGGGGTGTGACACTCCATGAGAGCTCCACAAACCCTAATCATGAAGATCATCAAATCGGAAGGCAAGATGAAGCTTAAATCCATAACCGAGCATGGATTTATGATCACCAACACGAGGGGGTCATAAGGTATGTCTTAAATCTAAGATTGGTGATCATGGGTGAAGTGGGTTATGTTCTAATCCGTGAGTTAATATGAAATTGATCATGTACAAGGGTTAGAATCCTCGTTTAGAACATGGGTTATGTATGGTTTGCGTTAATTTGATGATTAGAGGTGAAACCCGTTAGTTAGGGTGAAGATGATGACTAGAATCGCCTCCCATGTTCGAGTCTTGTTGAAAGATTGATGTATTAGGTGGGTGTGATGAATACTTGTTAGAAGAATTAGGAGAAATGTGATGATGATATGTTTGATGTTTATTTGGGAATGATACATGATGATTAGTAGTAGGTTTTGATGGGTTATGTATGAGTTTAGAAGATTTGTGCATGAAATAGTTGTACGTTATGCTTAAAAGGTAGTACTCACATCAAGTGTATGATGAAATGTATATAGTGTCGTCCGTATAGTCGATTATGATGTTACGGGTATATGTTGATAAGTCGATGGTTACATATGGTTAATAGTTGACTTTTGAAAGTCAACAAGTATAAGAAACATGAATTTACTCGTTGTCGTAAAGGTAGGATTATAGGAAGTCGTTTGGTACATGTTATGTTAATATGTATTATTTGTAATTACATGATGAATTACGTGTGATGGAAAGGATATGAAGTTGATTATATGCTTTAATGCTTGTTATAAATGACTAAGGAAAGTTAAGTGTGAATTATGCGAATGATATGATTGTTACATGTACAAATGAGTATGCTAATAAGAGCGTGGTTTCGATGAAATGAAAGTATAGGAATCACGTCGAGACGGACTCAAGCATGAGGTGCTAACGGGTCAAGAAGAGGCAAGGAATCGGATACGAGCACGGACGCATAAGGTAAGTGATTTCTGTAATCACTTCTTATGTCCGATTAAGTAATATTGTGTTTTAATTAACTAAACATGATGGTTGAGGTCAAATATGTGTCGTAGTCTTTCGTCGTAAAGGATGGGATTAAAGTTGACCAAGGATTGGAGAACGAGAGCATCGAGTCACAAGACAGATTGTACGAAAATGTTTAAATATGTAATGTAGTGATGATAATTTATGTTCTTATATTATAAAAAAATGAATTCTTAGAATGTCAAGATGTATATCATGAAAGAAAATTTTTAGGCTCGAATTTCCGCTGCGTCGTTTTAAGGTTAAACGTGTTAGGGTGTTACAAGTTGGTATCAGAGCCCTGGTTTGAGGGAATCAAGTACGAGAAGGTAAGTACTTGAACTCAAACTTGTGTGCTCTTGAGGTAAGAAATCCGTACAATCTAAGACTCGATCAAGATCCAAAGGCAAAGGCTAATGTAAGTATGTACTTATGTATACGTATAAAGAAACTGACGGTTTTGAATGTGCAAGGTAAGCATAAGTATTGGAAGAGGATGATCCGTGAATGCAGTCTAGGATGAATACTAAGCCAGGCAAAGAGGTAATAAGACAAGTAGGCAAATGAGCCCAGGTACGTAAAAATTTAATATGTGGGTGTAAGTAATGATAAAATTCATTAAGGGGAGGAGAATTTTAAAATGAAAGACAATGATTGTATAGTAATGAAGTATTGGAAGTTATACACACGCCGAAACCTAAGTCTACGGACATAAGGTGACAATTACATGAAGGCACGAAACTACTATGTGGATTGTGTACCTGGCCAGTACACGAGAAACGTATGACGTTCGTGAGATCATGATAATTGATACAGGTATGTCCGGTAGAGTTAGGTAGCAGGCGAGCGTGTGGGTGAAATGGGAAGTAAGACTCTCGGGAAATTGAGAGTACCATGAAAATATGAAAAACATGCCTGATAAGAATGAAGAATGTGGAATCCGTAATTAAGTACGGATCAACAAGATATGAATGATATGTTTGAATCCGTGCGACGGGTTCAAGGATGAAAGGCATGAATGATATGTTTGAATCCGTGCGACGGATTCAAGGATGAAAGGCATGAATGATATGTTTGAATCCGTGAGACGGATTCAAGGATGAAAGGCATGAATGATATGTTTGAATCCGTGCGACGGATTCAAGGATGAAAGGCATGGATGATATGTTTGAATCCGTGAGACGGATTCAAGGATGAAAGGCATGAATGTAATGTTTGAATCCGTAAGGCGGATTCAATGAATGAAAAAGCATGAATGATGCGTCTGAATCCGTGAGACGGATTTAAAAATATAAAAAGATGAGATTAATCCGCCTTAGAAGATGTCGACAGTTTGACCATGATTGAGTCGAACGGGTCATAGAAATAAGTATAAAGTAAAAGGTGATAGTACAATAGACGAAGTTTTGTATAAGTTACGTGTTAGATGTGTTAGTAATTGACTCTTAGAAGTCAGAATGATGACGGGCTGTGACCCGGACAATAACTTGAGTAGGGGCGGGAATGATAAGCTTAGTAAGAAATATTGAAACGATGTAATAAGGTCTTTGCAAGTAAGCATGAATGGAAGGAAGTACGAGCGGGTACTTCAGTTGGCGAAATGATTAATAGAATGAAAGGATTGCATGTAAGAGTTAAAATGTGTGGTACGTTATAGTAGATACGTAGGAAATTGTAGGAGAGTTATAGGTGTGTAATCACCTAGTGTAATGAATGTTTGAATGACATATGCTAACCGCCGATGTTGTTGATGATAATGTTAGAACTATTGATGTGATGAAACCAATCGTATTGGTGAAAGGACGTGCACGAGCGGAAGCTCATTACACGGAGGAATGAAACCTGGCCTGAACGGCTAGTACTCGAGGAGAAGAGGATCGATCTGGGTTGCGGATCGTGGTTTGGGAAATGAAAAAGAGGTTAGTAAACTGTTTAACTCATGTTGGAGAAGTATGAACTATTTATATACGTAAATTAAGTAATGCATGAAGTGAAAGCAATAGTAATATGAAATGAACGAAATGATTTAAAGGTAACATAAAGGTATGCAAGGTATACGTAACTGTAGAAAATGTAGAATAAGGTTAACGTTAAAGTTAAACATATCTTAGTATATACAAATTTTGATGCAAGATCGTATAGTCGATGAAAATATTATGAATGTTGAAATAAACAAATGGGAATGTTAGTAATGGGATGTTGGAACGGTTGCAATTAAGTAAGAAGGTATATAATGCCTATGATATACGAGTATTAGAATGATGGATGAACCACTAGCTATGAAGTCTGTTAGGAATTAGCGTTATTAGTGAAAGCGACACTAATGAGAACTCCGGAGTGGGTTCTTTAAGAAAGAAGATAGTCGTTGTGACGGGCTAACGGTGGTGTTGATGGACATAGAGAAGAATTAATTAGTGTTAAATAGAGGTAAGAAAGGCTTCGGGGACGAAACCTCATTTAAGGGTGGTAGACTTGTAACGCTCCAAAATCTGAATGTTAATATTTGTCGTGTGTTCTTATGTGACACATCATGAAATAAATAACTAGGCTGTTTAACTTAGTTAAGGGTATGGTCAAAAGTATTAAATGATGAAGGTAGTGTCAGTTATGTTTTAAAAGTAAACCCGAGGGGCTAAAGTGGAACAAATGAAAGTTCATTTACTAAATAAAAAGAAATCAACACACACATAAACACACACATCGTGTGTGTTCGAGAAAGAACCAGGAGCTCCATGAGAGCTCCACAAACCCTAATCATGAAGATCATCAAATCGGAAGGCAAGATGAAGCTTAAATCCATAACCGAGCATGGATTAATGATCACCAACACGAGGGGATCATAAGGTATGTCTTAAATCTAAGATTGGTGATCATGGGTGAAGTGGGTTATGTTCTAATCCGTGAGTTAATATGAAATTGATCATGTACAAGGGTTAGAATCCTCGTTTAGAACATGGGTTATGTATGGTTTGCGTTAATTTGATGATTAGAGGTGAAACCCGTTAGTTAGGGTGAAGATGATGACTAGAATCGCCTCCCATGTTCGAGTCTTGTTGAAAGATTGATGTATTAGGTGGGTGTGATGAATACTTGTTAGAAGAATTAGGAGAAATGTGATGATGATATGTTTGATGTTTATTTGGGAATGATACATGATGATTAGTAGTAGGTTTTGATGGGTTATGTATGAGTTTAGAAGATTTGTGCATGAAATAGTTGTACGTTATGCTTAAAAGGTAGTACTCACATCAAGTGTATGATGAAATGTATATAGTGTCGTCCGTATAGTCGATTATGATGTTACGGGTATATGTTGATAAGTCGATGGTTACATATGGTTAATAGTTGACTTTTGAAAGTCAACAAGTATAAGAAACATGAATTTACTCGTTGTCGTAAAGGTAGGATTATAGGAAGTCGTTTGGTACATGTTATGTTAATATGTATTATTTGTAATTACATGATGAATTACGTGTGATGGAAAGGATATGAAGTTGATTATATGCTTTAATGCTTGTTATAAATGACTAAGGAAAGTTAAGTGTGAATTATGCGAATGATATGATTGTTACATGTACAAATGAGTATGCTAATAAGAGCGTGGTTTCGATGAAATGAAAGTATAGGAATCACGTCGAGACGGACTCAAGCATGAGGTGCTAACGGGTCAAGAAGAGGCAAGGAATCGGATACGAGCACGGACGCATAAGGTAAGTGATTTCTGTAATCACTTCTTATGTCCGATTAAGTAATGTTGTGTTTTAATTAACTAAACATGATGGTTGAGGTCAAATATGTGTCGTAGTCTTTCGTCGTAAAGGATGGGATTAAAGTTGACCAAAATGCCCTTGATGGGTATTTTGGGCAAACGATCTTACAAAAGTAGTTTAGAAACAAGTTATATGATTAGTGTAATGTTTTGGACAAGTATGGAAGTGGGGATTATGGTTTGGTTAGTCGTAGACCAATTAATGCGCGAATACCCTTAACGGGTCAAAAATAAGCATATGAACGATAAGGTGTTAAGAGGATGCAAGACATCCAAGAATTTAGTAATTTATGATAGACGTCACTGATATTATTATGTTTATAAGATGTTATGGTAAAACGAACAAGTTATGTTGATGAACGCATGAACGGGTCGAAATAATGGTAAAAGGGTAATAAGCCGAAGATTTAAAAGTCTGAAATTTTATTAAGTCGGATGTTGGATTTTAGTTCCATTAGATGGAGAATTAAATTACGGACGTGTAGGAAAAAGAATCGGGTAAAACGGACCAATAACGAAGAAGTTATGACCGTTTCCGTAAAACGGGATCGTGCTGGGAATGTGCAGCATTGTGCTGCACCTGTTCTGTGAAAACAGGGGCCTAGCGTGACGCCAAGGCCCTTGGCGTCACGCGAGCCCCCCTGGTTGGCGAAAGTTGCTCGTTTGCTCCGTTTTGGCTTGGGAACTCGTTTAAACGCGTTTTAAGTTGCGAATGGCTAATTTAACTTATGTTTTATGACCATTAGGGTAAGCGCACATGTAGATAGGTACATATGTATGTTTGTGTATCTCTATACTCGTTTGTAGAAGTGTTTGAAAGCATGTATGCATCTACGTGGGTATTTGATGAGTATGTGAGCAAGAATACGCGAATATATGAAGGTTTGTATGTGAGTAGGAGAGTATGAGTCGGGTATATTGCAACAGGTGGTTGTAAATATAAATGTAGGTATGTATGTAGGTACATATGTAGGTTAGTGTGAAGGCATGTAATAAGTATGTATGTATGTATGTATGTATGTATGTATGCATGTATGTATGCATGTATGTATGTATGTGAGTATGTATGTAAGTGTGTATGTAGGTAGTACGTATATGTACGCAAGTGAGTATGTACGAAGGTATGCACGTATGTAGGTTAGTGTGAAGGTATGTAATAAGTAGGTATGTAAGTATGTATGTGTGTATGTATGTAGGTATGAATGGATATACTTAGGTATGCACATACGTAGGTAAGTACGTATGTATGTAGGTACGTATGTACAAAAGTTGCTATTTGTGATCGTAAGCGTATGTATCAGTTTGTATGAAAGTATGTACGCATGCATTCAATGAAATTGAGTACTAACGATAATAATAACGTGTTTGGTGAATGAGGTGTAACGCAGGAATACCAAGGAAGTCTCACTACGGATCGTAAGATCAGGATGGGAAAGCTGGGATGTAAAGAGTTAATGAAACGATTAAGTAAATGTGAACAAACATTGTATGTTTATAATGCATACTAATGTTATAAATTTTATGTGGTGAGCGCAGGTAGTACCAATCATGAGTATATCCAAGGATTGGAGAACGAGAGGATCGAGTCACAAGACAGATTGTACGGGAATGTTTAAATATGTAATGTAGTGATGATAATTTATGTTCTTATATTATTGTTGGTGCACTACGTCTGTCGACTACGTCTTATATCGAGTCTCGGGTTCATTGCGGATCAGTTCAAGCATAATGTCATAATATTGAATGATGACATCATATTATGACATCATCAACTGCATCATGACTACACAAGATGACAAACTAGTTTGCATGTGTACGTGAAGTTTGTATAAGATCTGATTTCGCTCTTGTGTCAAGCTAGTGATTTCGCTCATGAGTCAATGTGATTTCGCTTATATGGCAAGTATGTGATTTCGCTTATATGTCATGTCCTTATAAGCGAAATCATGTCAACTATATATAGTGTCTCTTGAGCGAAATCACATACAGTCCCTTATATACCGTACCGAACTGCTGCTGGATTACGTCATGTTTATCAGTTTTTGAGTGTTCTTTGTATAGATCGAGTCGAAACTCTGTTCGGTTGTAGTTGTTACGTAATAAAACGTTGTTTAATTACGTCTTCACGCACGATTACGGTTCGATTTAACGGATTCCGCACGTTAAATCGAATCCACCGCAGATCTAGTGATCGTTTACGATCCGATCCTGTACTCACAAGTGGTATCAGAGCTACGGATGCTCTGCGTGTAATCGTGATCGAAATCGGACGAGTTTCGCTCAGATTCAGTGAAATCGAATGATTTTCGGTTGATTTTTGATGTGTTTTTGATCTGTTTGAATCATATTTTGCACATTTTGATTGATTTTAATCTGTTTCAGTGAATTTCGAATCGAAAGTTATATCATTACGGATTGTTTTCAAGCATACAACTAACTTCAGATTCAATCGCATTAAGAAATATCACGTTTTTTGTTGCAGATCTAAAAATTGATAATGTTGTTTTAGTGTTCTTGTTGAAATCTGAATAACATTCGTAGATTGAACTCGAAATTTCAGATATGAATTTGATTATCCATGTTGTTTCTGATCTGAGATCTACGTGTTAAAGAAGATTGTAGTTACAAATTGTTTGTTGTTATCATTTTCGAATAGAAAAAGCAGAGTATAACTTGCAGGTTTGTTGTTGAATTGTTACATCAATTGTAGTTTGTGGTTATGAAGTAATTTGTTGAATCATAAACTGTTCAATCATTTCTGTTAAATCTGTTGACAAGTTTGTGGTTGTGATCATTTTCGAACTGATTTCGCACTATTACGATCAAGTTTCGATGTTTCGTATGTGTATATCGGACTGATTAGATGATGTTTGGTTAAAGTTGCTACAGTTTCGGATTGATTCGATTAAGTTTCGAACTAAATTGGATCAATTTAAGACTGTTTTGATTGAATTTCAGATCATTTCGATGAGTTTCGGTGAAATTGAATTGTAGTTCTAATCTGGTAATTGTTGAACTTAGATTGGTTTAGATCACATCGTAGTATAATCTAAGATCACATTTATGATATGAAGTTGAGATTTGTATGATTTCAGATCTGGTAATTGCCGATTGTAATTGTTACTCCTTGTTTGAACATGATTTCAATTGCTGGTGCTTTACATAATGATTTGTGACGTTTGTGTTGTTATAAAAGATTTTAAGGTGCTGTGAAAGATAACAAATTGAATTGACTTTTCATTAAAGTGTCAAAAACTGATATCACCTGATATGTCTTTGTGGGCTCATCAAGTGGATTGTGATTTGGGCTGATCATTGTTTAAGTGTGCGCCAAGGCTGCTTGTTGGGCCGATTATGTTTGTTTGATTTGGGTCAAGATTTTAGTGAATAAAATTAATACTGGGCTGTGTAGTTTGGGCTGAATACTAAGTTTGTTTTGGGCCGCGAACGTGTTAAAGGTGATTTGAAACGGATTTTGGATTAGTGGGCCGCTAGCTTGTGGATTTCTTGGTTACAAACAGTTTGTGGGCTTCGTGGAAGTTAAAATTTGTGGACTTTGAACTAAAAACAATTTTTGAACCATGTCATTTAATGAAGAAAGTCTGGTTAAAATGTTTGACGAAGAGGAAAACAATAGCCTTGAAAGTTTAAATAATTGGTTTGAAGAGGTTTGGCGTTTGAAGTATGAAGATCAAAAAAATATTTACGTTAAGAGATTTGAATATTTTTTGTGTAAGAAAGATGAAACAGTTAATGAGTTGGAAAAGCGGTATGAAAGCTTACTTGAAAATTTAAAAGGGTACGAGATAAGAATGTCAAATGCTGAAAAAATATCAAAATTTGCAGACGCGTTACCTTCAGAGTGGGATGAATTTTTGATTGAATTGAAAAAGGATTCTAGGTTCTCAAATTCTTATCCAAATGAATTTATCAATAAGCTCAAAAGACACCAGTATGAAAATGAAATGAAAAAGAAAGAGTTGATGAATGGAATAGAAAAGGAATTGGAAAAATTAAGTTTGGATGTGATTATTGAAATGAGAAGAAGAGTCAATATGTGTCTTGTAGCAAAAAATGTTATGAAATATGATATTAAGAGGGGTTGTTATCTAGATGAAAGTATGAATCCTCTTGATTTTGTTAAAATTTTTTGTGCAGGCACATGCAAGATAGAGACAGAGATAGTGTCGAAAAATGAAGAATCCGAGAAAAATGAAGATTCAAGTTCTGAACCAGTGTGCTCAAAATGTGATAAATTCAAAGCAGACAATGCCAAATTTTTGAAGAATTTGGAAAGTTTGGCATTGGAGATTAAGAAGTTGAACAATGAAAAGCAAGCTGATGATAAGCAGATTCTTATTTTGAAAGAAAATTGTGGGAAGTTGAAAACTGAAAATGACAAAATGTTGGGTGATTTGAACAGTTTGACATCAGAAAATAAAGTTTTGAAAGAAAAAGAAAAGGAGTTTGAAAGCAAACAGAAATCATTAGAAGATGAAGATTTCTGGATAAAGCTTGAAAACAAAAAGTTGAAAGAAAATGTAAAAATTGTTGAAGATAAACTGAAAAATTTTGAAAATGAAAAATTAAAAATGGAAAAAGAATTTCAAAGTCAAATTAAAATTCTTGAAGATGGGAGAGATGTGTTTAGCAAAAACAACATCGAAAAGCAAAAAATGATCAATTCTCATCTTGAAAAGATTATTCAACTTGAAAAAGAAGGTGAGCAAGCTCGAAAGAAAATCAACGAGCTTGAAACAAAATTGAAAGGTTTTGTGACTTCTTCAGAGTATTTGAATATTCCATGTCCAAAACCGATCAATTCTGTTCCAATAAGTGACAATGTCACAAACTTTGACAATGTCAAAGTTAAAGATTGTGATAAGAAATCTGATGATGAAAATGAAAAAATTGAAAAACAAAAATTGTTTTTGAAATTAAAAGAAAAATTTCAGAAAACTGTTCTACGATCGACTGAAAAAGGAGAATGCTCTAAGCAAAAACCTTTGAAGAAGAAAGTGGAACAGAAACAAAAAATAAAAAATGAGAAAAATGTTCAAAAAGATAATAAAAGCTCATCAGATCGATCATCCAATCAAAATCAAAAATCACAAAAATTGAAAAATGAAAACTCAAAAACTGTTGGTAATAAGTGGTGCAGGTTTGACCACAGTGCTCAAGCGTCAAATCAAGCTTACAGGAGAAGTCGTGAGTACTACAAATCAAATCAGTGTTATGATTTGAGTGTTTGGATTGATAGTGGAGAATGGTATGACAACAGAGTGTGTTACATATGTGGTTTTCAAGGACACATTGCTGTTAACTGCCAAAGTCAGAGTTTTGAAACGAGGAGATGCTATGAATGCCAAATCAAAGGTCATATTTCTAGAGATTGCCCAATGAGATCAATGGGAAGATCGAGGACTGAATCTTAGAAAAAGATGAAGAAATCAGTCAAGGTCGAAGAAAAGCCCAAAGAACAGAAGGTGAAAGAACAGAAAGTGAAGCTTTCACAAGGGCAAAAAGACCGACTGAGAAAGAAAAGAAAGAAAGCTCGAGAGTACCTTGAAAGGATTTTGTCCTCGGGTACAACGGATGGTTCAACTTGTCAAACGAATTCATCAGATGCAAATCTGAGGACAAAAGAGAGAAAAAAGAAAGTAACATTTTCAGATGAAAAATCTGGCGATGAATTTGTTTCTTCGGAAACAAAGGAGCCACGTGTTGGCGATGAATCTGACTTGTCAAAGTCAGAAGAGCCACCAGTTGAGCAAAAAGTAGAAAATTCAGTTCCGCCAATGGATGATATCAACTTTCCACCATTGCGAGCTGAAAATTATAAACAAAAAGTTGACGAAGTTGAAATTTCAAACCAATCTTTTTCTGAAAAGAAAGATTTTGATGTTGAAAAAGCCTTTAACCCCAATGTTCTAAACATTTTTGGAAAAATGGTTGATGGAAAAGTCAAAGGGGTAAAGGAATTTTATGAATCAAAGAGGAATACCAATACACCGAGTAAAAATAACTCGGATGCACCCAAGACTGGTCAGGCTTGGGTGTCACCATTCTGTAACTGAAAAACCTGACTTGCCGGAGCTTCCAGGTTGGTAAGTGTGAAGCAGGTATCGGCATCATTCTTGAGAAATTCACAGGATGGTAACTGTGATATTTCGATTTACAAGTGGTAAATCAGGGACATTAAGTTGTACTTGATTTTCTACTAGTGTTTGTTGTTGACAAAGGTTTTAATTGTTAATTCTTTAAAATGGTTGAAAAAGAACAAGGTGATGAAACCCCATGTTTGAGAAAAGACAAACAAAACTAATTTTCCAGAAAAACCATTTTGATTAAAACAAACTTAAGTGTTTTGAAATCTAAATGGGAAAATTGTTTGTTGTCAGGGGGAGTTCTGATTGTTTATGCCAAGTGAATGGCGAATTGAAGCGATTTGATATCAGTTTGTCACGTTCCTTGTATAGTTTGTTTTCAAATTTTCTCAGAAAATCAAAATTGAAACATATTTTGATTTTAGGGGGAGAAAAATTTTAAAAAAATTAGAAAATTTGAAAATGACAAAAACATTGAAAAGAAAAAATGAGTTTTGGTGTATAAAAGAGGAAATGATAGTACATCAGTAGACGATCACAGCATGCTAAAGAACTGAAATGTCAAATGTGATAAACGGTCTCACTGATGATGTGTCAGTAGGTTTTTACACATTTAGTAGATTGTGACGAGATATAAACCTAAATTTCAAACTTGCTTATATCGTGGGTAACATCTCTCGGATATATAGGTAACCCCCGAAATCTTGTTTGAAAGGTCTCGTATTCTGATATACTAGGTTTTTATACTCAATGATGTCTGGGGTATTATTCCGGGACTTCTGCTGAACGGTGGTTCTGACCTAGTCCTCGAATAATACTTTCTGCAAATGCTTGAAACATAGCATCACCCTCAGCATATATGATAAGACAATAAAATTGCTTAGCAATGCTGTTGTAAAAAAGATCCTCTAAAGGGGACACACCGAAAGTTGAGTCATGATCTCTCTGCTGAACGGTAGTTCTGACCTGAGCTCTTATGATTCTTCATAAATTATTAACCCCTTACAGATATTATTTGTGTTATAATTACCTGTAAGACTGAATATTGGGATCTGGATACGGGAGTATATTCTGAGGTGGGACACGCGATTAAGTTTAAGTGTCTAAGACATTAAACTCGTATCTCGAAGCAGTTGAACTTTGTGTGAAAATTTAAGTGGACCAATATACTGACAATCTAAGTGAATCGTTTAGAACTTAAAATGATTAAAGCTTAACGGTGCTTGTGATTGGTCTCATAATCTGATATGATCCTCTTACACAAACTCACAAAAATATTGTTTGTATATATTTGTTTACTGCATGTCTTTAAAATCAAAATCCAAAAAGATTTTAGTAAGTTTTAGCATAAAGTTTTGAAAAATTCAAAAAGATTTTCGACAACTGATGTTGGAGAGCTGATTTTCAAAATTCCGAGTGCTGAACATGATGAACAATTGGTTTGGTTAAGATGATGAGAAGTTGGAAGATAATCCTCAAATGTTTAGATGATTCACTAATTTGAATCACAATATTGTGTGTTATATGTTTGAGAATTTTGAGTGAATTCTTTTAGAGTCAAAATTATTTTGTCTTACGAGAGGTTGAGATGTGTAGGTTTCTGATTCTGTTGCTACGGAAAGCCAGGCGTCGATCCTAAAAGCACGGAAGCTTGACGAAAGGGGGAGCCTGAAGAGACTACCGAAAGGGGGAGCTGAAGCTGAAGACAGATCCACCGGGATTCTGTTCGAACAAGGGGGAGTCTGTTGATGCTGATTGAAAGAGTGAAGCACAAAGACTGATAAAGACATCATGATATTCAACATTTGAGAGAGAGGAGTTTGTTGAAGATAAAGATAGAGATTGAGGATTCTTGCAATGATAAATACTTCAGAGGAAGATCGAAGACTGATAAAGATTGTTGGTTGACAATCAAAGACTCGACACTGAAGACTCCGTCAACATCCGAGGGGGAGTTTGTTGGTGCACTACGTCTGTCGACTACGTCTTATATCGAGTCTCGGGTTCATTGCGGATCAGTTCAAGCATAATGTCATAATATTGAATGATGACATCATATTATGACATCATCAACTGCATCATGACTACACAAGATGACAAACTAGTTTGCATGTGTACGTGAAGTTTGTATAAGATCTGATTTCGCTCTTGTGTCAAGCTAGTGATTTCGCTCATGAGTCAATGTGATTTCGCTTATATGGCAAGTATGTGATTTCGCTTATATGTCATGTCCTTATAAGCGAAATCATGTCAACTATATATAGTGTCTCTTGAGCGAAATCACATAACAGTCCCTTATATACCGTACCGAACTGCTGCTGGATTACGTCATGTTTATCAGTTTTTGAGTGTTCTTTGTATAGATCGAGTCGAAACTCTGTTCGGTTGTAGTTGTTACGTAATAAAACGTTGTTTAATTACGTCTTCACGCACGATTACGGTTCGATTTAACGGATTCCGCACGTTAAATCGAATCCACCGCAGATCAAGTGATCGTTTACGATCCGATCCTGAACTCACAATTATAAAAAAATGAATTCTTAGAATGTCAAGATGTATATCATGAAAGAAAATTTTTAGGCTCGAATTTCCGCTGCTTCGTTTTAAGGTTAAACGTGTTAGGGTGTTACAAGATGACACTTTGTTCTATTCTCTTGCACATTTTTTATACATTTTTTTTTATTTTTTAATAATACTTGTCCAAAGTAATTTTATTGTAGTTTGGGAGTTTGGCTTTTGTGGCATGATGGCATTTCACAAGCATTTTTTTTAGAGAATTAATGTATTTGTTCTTAGCTGAAAATTACATAACAAACCACAGAAAAAAATAATAAAAAATATAGAAGCAAAAAAAAAAAATTAAAAATCCAAATCCAATCTAATTTATCTTCCAAATCTTCATTGTCATAGGTTCAACGGGTTCCAAGATGGATGCCCTTCCACCCGTTATACGCACCAATAACAAACATTACTCTATTTTTTCAACATCTTTTTACACCTAAATACCACATAATCATACATTTATAAGAGTTTGAACCAATACCACTTTTGTGAAGGAACAAACACCAACAGACTACTAGAACAACCATTAGTTCTTCTACTATATTGTAACGACTCTCCTAGGACCCTTAAGGTAACCCTAAACGCTCCTAAATACACCCCGAGTGCGAGAAACGGACCCGAAATACCTTCGTGCTTGGATAAATCAAGAAAAACAAGATTTTTGGTTCGCTCGCGGGCCGCGTAATAGTTAAGCCAAGCTTACGCGGGCCGCGACAGCAATGCAAACTACCGGATAACGATCAAGGCCACGTGGCATGACACGTGTCGAAACCTCTGATGACTCAGCCGACCTAGACTTCCTCGCGGGCCGCATAGATGTTCCTTTGAGTTTACGCGGGCCGCGACATGCCCTATTTCCAGCCCTATAAATAAGGAGTTCGAGTTCAGTTGAAAGTCGCTCAGTTCTTTTCTTCTTTTAGCTTCTATTATAGCAAAGTAATAGCTCGAGTATTATACTCTAAAACCCGAAACTCTGCTCGTTATCAGGGTAATAACTCTAATCACGGACACGGTACTATATCCGATTGATTGAAACTGATCCAACGGATGTTTAAGTACTGCCTGTATACGGCTATACTTCTTCATTCGTTGTGAGTTTTGATCTCGTGATTATCGTTAAAGTTGAATTGAGTAATACACTAATACGAGTTCCATTGTAGCTAGAAATTAGAACTTGTAACCAGGGAACTACTAAGCTAAAATACTTAGCGATTAAGTAAACTTAATAATTAAGGAAAACTTAGTGGTTAAGTAAACTTAGTAGTTAAGATAACTTAGCTGTTAAGAAACCTTAATAGATAAGTTAAACTTAATCAGTTAAGTATGATTAATTAAGTAAGATTAATTAAGTTAAGCGAGATTAATTAAGCTAAGCGAGATTAATTAAGCTAAGCGAGATTTATTAAGTAAGTAAATTAAACACCTAAATAGACATACATGAAAATAAATATATATGAGATAGATATATATGAGGAAGGTGCAAGGAAGTTGTAAGAGGATATATATGTAGGTAGGAAGCTTCCTAGAAAATGTATAGGTAACTTCCTAGAAAAGCTATATGAAATTTCCTAGAAATACAAAGGAAACTTCCTAGAAATTTCATATTTCCTACCTATAAATAGGAAGCTTAGGATTCATTTTTCTTTGCTCATTCCTTCTATTTTTCTCTCTATACGTTGGTGTTCTAACCAATAATCACCGATGCGATATTCTGTTCGATCGATTCGGGAACCAACTAGCGAATGCCAAAGTGCTGTCTAAATAAGACTATACTTTGTGAATTTCGTTCTGAAGCGAATGCCAAAGTGCTGTCTAAATAAGACTATACTTTGTGAATTTCGTTAAGGTTCTGATCTCGTGACCATCGTTAGGTTTGATCGGGTTTAACACTAATACGTATCCCACTCTGGTAAACTAAATGTTTAACTACCAGAAAACTCTGCACCCTACACTTACAATCAAACAATATAACTAATCATCAGAAGATTCAGAACTATAAAGTAGATGCTTAGTTATCAGAAGGCATAGAATCAGGAGGCTTGTTTAATCAAAGACTATATGCTAACAATGTGAGTCATTCTCTTTTTATCAACGATGTTTTACAATACTCAAATTATTTTCAAAAGTTATAATTACATGGATTAAGTCTTGGTTATCTTGAATCACTAGCAAATGGGGTATTGTGCACATTACTAATTTCTCACGGTTAGGTTCACCAACCTAACAGTGATAATCATCACTACTTGGGTGAAAGGACCCAATAGTGGTATGACCATCGTCACCAGGGTGTGACACGGCGCCAGATAAAAATAAGATAGTAGCCACTGTAATCGCTCTTATGCTGTAATTTATAACAATGTGTCGTTTTGTACAAAAATGAATGAACTCACCAGTATTTCCTGCTGACCAAATCCTTTTTAAAACGCGTTTCAGGTAATGACAGTAGATTGGAATAAGAGTGATGATACGGCACCGAAAGGCTTAAAGAAGTGGCTTATTTTATCAATTGAATTAAATTAAGAAAACATGGTTTCATATATTCGGGTTTATCCCTTATTAAAGCTACCTTTGTAAAATATGGGTTTTATCCCATCTATTTAATAAATAAAATCCGGTGTTTTCTAAACTCTGATATTTTTCGTAACTCACAATCCTGATGAAATTTCCGCTGCATTACTTTTCAAAATAACCACCGGTACCACTGAACTGGTTCGTGGCTCCCGATTCCGTCCAGGGTGAGGTCGGGGGTCGTGACATATATAATAATAAAATTTGTTTCTCGAATATGCTAAAAGAGCTAATTTCATATATTCACATACTAAACTAATGCTTCAAGTGTCATATCTTCCATGTGTAACCATAATTTTAGAACTCATGCTTCACATGCTTCTAGTTTCTTTTTTTCTTTTTTAAGAACACTAGTTTTTTTACATCGCCGCGTTGCGGCAAACGTCTTTTGTTGTTTAGTCTGTGTTTACATGTGTTTTGAAATCACTACAAGCGCGTTGCGCACGGAAACCGTTGACAAGAATAAAAAGAAAATATAGGAAAAAACACTAAAAGATAACCAAAAGAAAATCAACAAAAAAAAGTTGTATGGTAATAATGTTGTTCGTATGAAAACCTGTAGTCAGAGATGAGTAAATGATACTGGGTACCGGTACCAAATTTCCTGGACCGAAAGATCCTAAGTACCAATTCGGTACGACTTTTGGCGTTCCTGGTACCGGTTCGCTACCGTTTTTTACCTTCATATACCGGTATCGTAACTGGTATTTTCGGTACCAATACCAATTCAGTATTGGTTGGCACCGAGCCCATCCCTACCCCTGAAACCAAAAAGAGAAATCAACAAAAGGCTGGTGTCGGTTTTTACCTTCATGTACCGATAACTGTATTGGTATTTTCGATACCAGCACCAGTTGACATAAATTTATCTAACTTAAAAAGTAAAGAAGATAAAAAAATAATTAAAAAAACTATATTTATTATTATAACATTTTCTATTTATTGTTGAAAACATTGCTTTAGGCCGTGGGGTATGGTGGGGCGGAGGTTTGGGGCGTGGCCCGACACGTGGCTTGGGTGGGCTTCGCTGGCTGACCCACATTGAAGACGGTATGGTGGGGCGGGGGTTTGGGGCGTGGCCAGCCCAAACCTCATTTTTTAGAAACAAATTTATATTTTTTAATAATGTTTTTTAAATAAAAATCGATTACATTTTAAAATAAAGGAAATTACATAAAAAAAATTCCTAGTGCTTGGAATATTTTTTCTTTATCTCTTATCTCGTCTCCAAGATTAGTTCCAACTCTTCACCTGATAGGTGATCGATGGAATGGGCTAGAAATTTCATATCATCTCGTCTTTGTTTCAGGGCATCCCTAGTTTCTTTGCTCTTCCGAATTTCGGCCCTTTGTTGTTGGAATACGTTAAATGTATCTAACTTGCATGCAATGTTTTCCAACTGATCGCTGTATACTCCCCTACGCAAGCCTGAACTCCCAACTGAAGGCGTACCCGATCTTGATTTTTGAGCGCACCTTTTTGCGGCATCTCTTCCGTGTTCTGGCCGGTTTGGCGAGTCATCTACATCATCCTCCAACTCTGGATCCCGTGCATCCGATTGGGCTTGGGATGAGGGTGTCCTTGACATTTTGGAAGACGTGTTAGTTTCGCTATCACTGGGGATATTCGCCCACTTGGGATGGAACTTACAAATGTCCGAACAATGCATGAAACGGAAGTCGTTCCCCACATTCGATTTGTATGCAACCAATGCATTTGTAACATAGTCGGCTTCAGTTTCACAACTTTTTGGGTTTTGCTTTGCCTTATGTAAATAACCACTAAATTTGGTGAGTTGCCCGCTTATCTCGGTCCACTTCGAGGATAAGCTATCATTTTCACGATAAACATCTCTTTCCATTTCTTCGTGGAATGCTTTACTGATCGCGTCCCACAAATGGTTTCTCTGTTGAGAATTTCCTATTTTATAAAAACAACATTTAATATATTACAAAGTTATATAATAAAAAACATAAATATTAAAATAAGGGCTACAAAATTTTTAAAAATACATAAAGTTGGATATAGAGATTTCTGAACCCAAGCACTCGCCAATGCAACTTCTTCTTTAAGGACCCATCTTTGTTGTTTTCGTTTGGCGCTTTCAAGTGCTTTCTCGGGCTCGGTTTTTTTCTTGTGACTTCTCTTCTTGATGGGTTTGGATGCGGAAGAACCATCGTTGGGGGGTTGAGTTTCGGGGACGGTTTCGGTTTGGGAAAGGTTGATGGGCGTTTGTGAAAGGTTGATGGGCGTTTGTGGAATCGGGCTAGGTATAGAATTGTCGGTGTGAGGGAAGTTAGTATACAAACGATTCGAGAGAAACGATGCGTAACCCGCCATATCGGGCATAGTGGACTGTACTAAAAAGGGAGCAATTGGACGATTGGGTGGTGGGCTAGGTGTTTCTTGTAATGCCCACGGATTGTTCGGGTCAAAACTATGATTATGAGGATTCATTTTTCGTATTATGGTTGGATGATAATTTTTTTTAAGATAGAGATGATTATAGAAGAGGTGGAGTAGTAGTGGTAAAAAAATGAAAGGAAGTGTGAGTATTTATAGTGGAAAAAAATAGAAGTTTGAGGTTTTTTTTTTTTTTTTTTTTTTTTTTTAACATAGTCGTTGGCCAACGGCTAGCCCAAACGGCTAGAAATCTTGACCAATGCGATCCCGTCATGTCATGCTCGTAGGCCCGCCCAACGCCCGGGCTGAAACCCCCGCCCAAGGGGCCACGCCGAAACCCAAGTCCACCCGGGGTGGTGACTTGAGCGTTTGTACCCAACCCACGCCCCATACCCCATAGTCTTAATATACTTATTATATTATTATTATTACTACGTTCAAAGGCCTTGCCTTTTTAATATATTGGAGAATGTCGCCTCTGTTTTTTCTAGGAAAACCTAGAGTCCAACCATCTGCATCCACCTTCGACATTAGAGGTTGTGAGAAACCATGTCCAATGGGAGCGCGTTCTGTTGATGGGTTCAAAGTTTAAAGGTTGTTCCCAAAAAAGAAGAAAACATCAAGGTTGGAAAAATATACAAGCTCAACGGATGGTTATACAAACATTCAAGAAATTAACCAGGACACTGCACCACAAGGGCGCAACAGAAAGGGAAGAAAGGTGGTGAGTCGTCTAGCAAAAGGAAGGAAAGTTTGACAGATATCGTCTGTGGCGGTGCTTGAACGAAAACTCGGTTGGGGGCGGACTCTTAAAAATTCAATATTTTATATTACAAAAAGAAAAGTTTTTGAATTTTTTTTCCATAAAACTAAACACTAAGAGCGAAAAATCGGTGGGGCCCGGGGCACCCCGGGGCACCCCTGGTCCTCCAGTAACCTCCGCCAGTGGATATCCTCGTCGATTACAAGACGATAAAAATAGTAGAAAAAGAGGAGAAAAAAATCCATTCGAGCAAAGTTGGCGGAATCAAAACTAAAAAAGAGACGAAATGTGTATTAACGGGATGCGGGAAGATGAAAAAAGCAAGATACTCAAGGGCGTAGCTTTGTGGGTGTGGGAGGGGGCGGCCGACCCCCCCCCCCTCCCCCCGAACTTTTAGCTCAGTAGTGGAGAGTAGGTAGTTTTCGTATAGAAATTTTTGGGTATATACGTTTTTGACCCCCGGTTTTATAGAAATTTTTGGTACATACGTTTTCGACCCCCAGATCGGAAATCTCAAGCTTCGCCACTGGTGATACTCAACGACTTTGCTACAAGTCTACAAGGTGAACTAGAAATAATGGAAATATTGGATTGACTTGCAACTTTTAAGTTTTTTAAGTATTTTATGTATAGTTATTTGGAATTGTTTTTTAATTAATAGAAAAATAGTAAAATATCCTGCGCGTTGCGGAGGTACATCACGTCATAAATTAAAATTAAGTAAAACAATGGAAATGCGGATAAAAAACACTTGTGACAAAGTGTCGATAAAAAATCTTTGTTAGGTTCAAACGGGTTCCAAGATGGATGCCCTTCCGCCCATTACATACACCAATGACAAATACTACTTTGTTTTTTTAACATCTTTTTACACCTAAATACCACATAATCATACATTTATAAGAATTTGAACCAACACAACTTTTGTGACGGGGCAAAAACCAACAAACTTCTAGAACAACCACTAGTTCTTTTACCATGTAATAATAAAATTTGTTTCTCAATAGATGCTAAAAGTATTGGAAGAAGTATTTAATTCCCGAAGTATTTAATTCCCCTTTTGCTTTTTGCTTTCCACCAAAGGTCTCTTCCCACCCCCTTTGCCTCCTTCTTTGACCAAATCATTGCCTTTTGTATTTAACTAGGGTGATACACCCGCGCTTCGCGGCGGGGTGACCCGATTTTTTATCCGATACAAAAGGATGTTGACACGTGTCTTACATCGACCGGAATCGGGTTTTCGGGTTAAAACCGGGTACTTGTAAAACCCGAGTTGAAAACGGGTATAAAAAAACCCGGTTCCGGGTTCGGGTTTTATAACAGAAATGCATACACAACCCCTACCCTATGGGTAGGGTTGGGTTGGGTTCGGCTATAAAAAAAAACCCGGATTTTGTAATACCCGTGTCCAGGTTCGGGTTTTTTGTGCACCACTATGTATGACCCACTTTCATTAAACTTTAAGGCACTTTCTTAATAAATAATCCGCCAAGACCCCCCACCTGTGCCACCTCCACTTTGCTGGCCTAGCTTGCTTTCAGCCCAAAGACAACTGACCCAACAACCCAAAATCGAGGAAAGAAAAGTAGAAAAGTAGAAAACACATTCAAAGGGAAGATATAATTAGACAAATAACAAATGTAAGCATAAACCCTGTGAATATAAACATCTTTAATGCAGTTTTCAACTATTTCAATGCCTGATTTCTTGTTTCAACTTCTTGTTGAGTTGATAGATCTAACTTAATCTCATGATCACTGTGACAAACAACCGTCGAGTCAATCAAGTGTCTGGTAGATGATTCATGAGAAAGCGGTTCAGCTTTGAAATCTGATGCATTAGTGTCATCGCCAATTTTGCAGGGCGCGAGCAGTTTGTTCGTCAAATATGGATTTCTTCATGTTGGACCCCATCTACACATGTAGCACATCAATATATCATGTGTTTAGTATATGTATATCATATTCAAATTAACAAAGTCCATCTGATACAATGCAACTGGAATACAGTCCAAATCGATGAATATAAGTTATTCAACGTAGACTAACCTGTGATAGAAGCGCGTATAGTGGAAGCGTTATATACCCTACATTAAACACAAACCATTCCATCAGCAAACACTCTAACCAGTGACTCGGTTATGCAATCACTTTTGTTAAAATGTAATCCATACCCAATAAGAAGTTTTATAATCACAAGTTCCATAGTGTCATGGAAGCAAGAACTGATACCATATTCATACTGCACAAGCACATGAAGCAATCTAGTGTTATCCAAGTTTCAAAAAAAAAAAAAACTTCAGTACATATATATATAAATATAGCACTTGTGTTACCCAAATCCAAAGGAAGTAAGTAATCTGGAAAGCATTCTGTGAGGACAAATAATTCAGTAAAACAATTAGTGACATGAGAATAAAGAAATATGTGATCAAATTCCCAGAGTTTTTGATAAGTACCTGAAACAAAGCAAAGTGTATGAGATGAAGCATTAGGCTCGGCCTCGAGAACCAAAAGTATTTATCAGAGGTCTTCACAAGAGGAATCCCTTGGACAACTGCATGTCTTTCCTTTATTTAAACAGCTATTATTGTCAAGATGGCTTGAAGCTTTGTTCCAATGGCTAAGATAATCTGTGCAGCATGGGTTTATTGTTGGTAATCAATCTTAAAGAAGGCCAAGTAGGGGGGGGGGGGGGGGATAGTGCACGGTCCTCCCAACCGCCGGAGTGATCCCATTCTGGGAGCTGCTACCCGACCAAGCTAGCTCAAAATAAAGTTATTTTCAAATGGTTAAGTGGTTCATACAATACAGACACAGTTTACGTTTCTTTTAAATATTTCTTTCAAAAATGAACAGAAGTGAAGGACAATAATAAGCAAATTTAAAAAAGGAATTACCTTTCCAAGTTTATGAAGAACTTTTTCTAAAGCTATGGAGATGATAATGATAATTGCATATACACCAGCAACAGCCCATGTTGGTGTTTGATGAAGCTTCCTTTCACTTGAATAATCCCCTCCTGCCATTTTTACCTCAAAAATCCAAATTTAATTTTTTGTGACATTAAGAAGACAAGAACAATGGAAGGTGACTGGTGGTTCAATTCTATCTGCATAGGCTTCTTATAAAGCTTAAATTTGTGCCTTATGAATTAGTTAATTAATTATTCCCACATCAGAAAGGGTTGTTTCAAAGTGAAGAGTTTATTTAAAAAAAATAGATTTGACCTTCAATTCTGAAACCAGACTTTGATCTGCTTTGGCTCGATGTTTGAGAGGATAGGGCACTCGTGAATGACTTGTTTTTGTTGTGAGCACGGTTTTGGGCAATGTTCCGGTGTGAACCGAACATATTTGCCATTGTTCATTGCTATTGAGTCCTCTTTGCAGTCCGAAGTGATCGCTATCATTACTCCAAAATCAGTAAAGATTGCTGAATAAAGGGATAAAAACTACATCAAAAATAAAGAAACAAACCCTTCTTATTTTTGCCTACCAGAAATCATAGGAAAACTAAGTAGCGTTAAAAAGAGGCAGAATAACGCACCTGAACACTGGCAATGATTTTCGTTGTCCCTCGCGATTTGTCGTCGGACATGTTCCATCACCAGAAGTGTTGATTCCGATGAGTAACCACCACTATCGTACACCCAAACCTCTAAATCTTACTACACCATAAGGTTGGTTTGCTTTTTGCCTAAAATTTGGATAGCATCCCCCTGATAGAAATGTTGTTAGTGTTAGTTGTAAATGTGGTATTTGTAATACATTGTGAACGATAAAGAAAACCTTGTTTTATAGGATTTGAAGTAAGGTGCTACTTTCTTAACACACACAGACTTCAATATCTGTCGTTGCGGAACTGTATTGTAGAGCCGGGATTGTCTTGATTTTCATTTATGTGCATCTGTTTCAGCAGCAAACAATAGAAAACGTAATTGTATATTATTATTAAAGAGAATAACGGAATGCATATGCTATTGCAATAATAGTTAGTGTATGATGTAAATATATATCATATATGATATACGTATGCAAACGGCCAATAACAACAACCTGATTGTTATTTACTTGACTCAACAGGTCGCGGAAGACAACATTTTTTGTTGTGTTCAACGTAGTGCTTTCTGCAGAAGTGATTAGCATTTTAAGCGAATTTGGGGATGTCGCACGAGATAAAGCAACGTATAGTTGGCCATGTGTAAAGACAGGTTGTGGAAGATAGATACCAATTTTGTTGAGAGATTGTCCTTGACTTTTATTTATGGTCATAGCATAACAAACTTTTATTGGAAATTGCCTTCTTGTAAAAACAAATGGTAAATCTGTATTTTTATGAATGAATTTAATTCTAGGTATGTACACACGTTTTCCTATTGAGACACCTGTAATTATAAATGCTTCTATTACTTTTGGTAACAGCTGAGATACTAATAGACGTGTGCCGTTGCATAAGCCTAATGGTTGGTTTATATTTCTAAGTAGCATGACTGGGGTATTTACTTTCAAAACTAATTTATGGGGAGGAATGCCAGGAAATGTAAGTTGATTAAGATATTCCTGTGGATATAAAGTCTCTAAATCTGATGCATGTTGCGTGTGAGGTATCATAGAATCATAGCTTATATAAGTTCTGGCTTCACCAGCAGTCATAGTCAAAATCAAGTTGTTTATTTCATCTGCTGTTTGATTTTTTGGACAAACAATTGCCCTATTTGACATGTTTGTGGCAGACGGATTTCTGAGTATCGCATCTTCATATACAAATTCTATTAGAGATTGTAGGCCGTTTTGCTCTTGTTGGATTAAAAAATTGTCTGGAATCTGAACAATTTTTGTATTATGAGGATCCTCTGTATCAGGCTGCCCTATTTCACCATCTCCAATGTCTAGTAACCATGAAGCGAATGTTGATGATGGTTGTGTTGATGTATCATTATTGTTTGTAAGCCTCATATTGTGATGCAATGTATATACTTTAAAAGATGGCCATAAGTAAGAGTTTGGTAAAGTTGAAGCTAGGATTTGTGATCTTGTGCTTTTTGGTTTAACCGGAAGTGTCTGTCGAAAGTCTCCGCCTAAAAGTATTGACATGCCGCCAAATAAATGTGTGTCGTTTTCTAGGATATCTTTGAGTGTTCGATCTAAGCATTCAAAACAACATCGGTCACTCATAGGGGCTTCATCCCATATCACTATTGATGTTTGCTTGAGAAGGTTTGCAAGCTGAGTATTCTTCTTAATATTACAGGTAGATTCGTTCGATAGATCTATGGGAATGTTGAAACGTGAATGCGCAGTCCTCCCTGAAGGTAGAAGAAGTGATGCGATTCCTGAAGCGGCGACTGCCAGTACTATTTTTCCAATAGATCTAAAGTAAGAAAGTATTGTAGTCCATAAAAATGTCTTCCCTGTGCCTCCATGACCATAAACAAATAATAATATTTGAGCTTTGTTAATATGTGCTGTTGTGACTGCATTGTAAACACTAAGTTGGTCTGCATTAAGTTGCGAGTGCATCTCAGAGTGTTGAACTTGCAATGCAGATCTATCATAGCTTGTTTCTTCGAGTAGGAGTCTATTCTTTAAGATAGCAAGAAGTGTTTCTGATGGCAGCGGCAAACCAAAATCTTGAAGCGACTTTGATGGGGTCGAAGAATTGAGGATTTTTTGAAGCTCCAACAGCACTTGTTGTTGTAAAGCATTATCGTTTATGAAGAATGATGGGTTTGTAGCATTGGAATTTAAAGTACGTAACAGATCGTCGGCCATTTTTCTCCATTGAGACTCCCACAAAACTAAAGGGTTGCTGACTTCACAAAATAGAAGCAGGTGGCAAAATAGGGACCTCAATTCTGAGGACGTGGCCCATGAGGATGCATCAGTGAAGGCTTCCAACCATTCTTTATCGTCGCCTATCAACCCCAAAGCCTCGCACGCTGCCCGAAAGGTGGTGTAGGTAACATGTGCGACTGTACGAATATCCGCATATGATTTGCAGCCTTTTTGATGACAAAGTAACATACGCAAATAGAATAATTCGCCAGCTGTTGGATGTACGTATACAAGTCGACCAATGGCTGTGCTACCTAACCGGGCTCTACGAATCCATCCTTTACCAGAAGACTCCCACCAAAACCTAGATGGATAGTCACTGTATGTAAGGTGCGATCCTTCTGGCTCTTTACAATTGTTATTCAACCATTCAGTTAATGTTGTTTTTCCAAAAGATGGGTTGTTAACGATTGCCTGCAAACGACTATTTTCCTTGAAGGTAACATTTTGCATGTTTTCTAAATGAACAGCTAGGATTTGAACAGCAGGATCACGTTCATGAATAGGGAAGTTCAAAATTCTCCAAGATGCTTCATGTGGACAAATGAAGCGGCCATCAACAAAATTCTGAATTTCATTGATGACAGGAGTTGACTCAGCAGATGTGGAAGCTGCATCATTTTCAGATTTCTGTATAACAAATCTTATACGATCAACTCCTTTAGAGATGTATTTGAATAGATATTTGATCAACATGTTCCAGCCACAATATTCAACATTTATGTGTGCATTAAAACGGCTACACAAGCGTTTATTATATGGAACTACATAACCGTTATCAACGCGGATTCCACTTCGCAACACATGATGAATACCAGCATTCCTTTTGTAATGAACATATCCATCTTTGTCGAATGTTGTAGCAGGTTGAAAAGATTTTGGAAAATTCTTTGAACACTTACCCTCACGCATACATGGAGCGGTAGGGTTTAACAAACCACAAGGCCCATGAAGCATGCATTCAGTAATTGTTTGATACAGAGACGCTTCTGACTGTGGATCGGGAAATTCAGCTGTAATGTAATTATCAACAGCAGCAGCATCCTGTATTTTATAAGCTTCCGTCACCCACAATAAAGTATGGCAATGTGGTAATCCCCTTTTTTGAAACTCAATTGTATATAAGTCTACAAAACATTATAGGAAATAAATAATATTGTGATGTGTGTATAAAATAGGAGAAGCAATTCATGTTTGTATCATAATAAGAAAAAGGGACTTACATGCTGCGACATCTCCAAAGGTTTTGTCAGTTTTCATAAACTTTATGAAATCTTCTACTTTTAACTTAAAAACGCGAGCTATAATGTCAGGACGGTGTTGAGAATTTTTGCTGCCAATGTTGTCCATGTATCTTGTAATTTCAGGCCACTTAACATTACAGGTGAATGTGATGAAATATTGAGGGTTACCATGAACCCTACAAATCGCTAATGCGTCTTGATAATGTCTATGTGTAACAACTCTCATAAAAAGTCATAATTATTAAATTAATTAGTCCAAAAGGAAACCCTAATTGAGACACCCAAGTGATTCTGAACAAACCCTAAAATTTTCATAATTTTCAGAATCAAGATTAGGGCCCCTAAAACTCAGGGGGGGTTAAACCCTATGGACGATTATCCATATAAAACGTTGGCAACAAGGAATTATCGAAATTCATCAACTCAGCTAAGCTAGTCCCAAACGTGGCAACCCTATAGCTAAATATAGGTCTCACGCGGCCCGCCTCATATTTCCTTAATTCTTACGCGGGCCGCCTCAGAGTCAAATTCTACCTATAAATAGAGGGCAGTGGGACTTGAATTCTGAAAGAAAAACGACGTAAAATTTCGAAATATTCACTGAGTTACGTTCAAATTACTACCACAGTTCACAAATCAACGCCGCAAAACAGGGTATTAGCACAATCGCTGCTACGATTCATTTTCCGACGATCAATATATCCAATGAATGTTTAAGTGCCGCCCACATTAGGGTTATACTTTGTCGTTTGTCGTTAATTCGATAAATGAGTTGAAGTATTGTACTTTGTCGTTTGTCGTTAATTCGATAAATGAGTTGAAGTATCACACTTTGTCATTCATTGTGAGAATTTAATCTCGTAAGTTATCGTAATTGCTGGATTGATTACTAACTCAGTTTTGTGTGCATTGTTATTTAAATTAGGTTAACAAGGTTAAATCATAGACTAGACTCTGTCCATATTAAATCAGCAATGTGAGTCATTCTCTCTTTTTATCAAATCTATTTACAAAACCCTATTTATTTCAAAGTTATAATTACGGGGATTAAGTCTTTGTAATCACCAAGTTACAGCCGGTATGTGGGGTTTTGTATACATTACTTGATAATCGTCACCATTGGGGCAGCCAATTGGGGGATATGACCATAGTCACAGATTCGGTCGAGTGACAAATACCGTGGGTGTTGGTTTGATAATAAAAACATTGTAATCGCTCTTAATACTGTAAATTATAACAAAGATGTTATTTTAGTAAATAGAATGAACTCACTCAGTATTTCCCGCTGACAAAACCTTTTTCAAACATGTTTCAGGTGATCTGTTGTAATTCAGGAAAAGTGCTGGGGAGCATTTCAAGCTTGAAATAGTGGCTCATTATAAAATAAAGAAATAAATTTGTAATATCACGATTTCATAGTAAAAAAAATATATATATAATATAATATTGTAAATTATCAGGGTTTTATCCCGAATTGTGAAATAAAATAAATAGGGAAAATTTTAGCTTTAAACGATCCTGTTAAATAAACTTCCGCTGTTAAACTCAATTAAACCATACCGCAGGATTTCTGTCCCGCGGCTCCTAAAACGGGTCAAACCGGGTCGGGGGCCGTGACAGAAATAAGGTGGTATCAGAGCCACTGAGTTAAGCTAATTAAGTATTTAAAAATACTTAATTTTTCCTGATTACTATTATGTGATTATGTGTGTTATTAACTGATTATTTGTTAGTTACAGTATGGGTAAGCAAAAGCTGTCAAGTATCTATCTTAAATTAGATAGATCATCTAACGAGAAGGGTAGTACATCCCGGACCAAATCCTCGAATCAGGCTGAAATTCCCGAAGAAGGAATCTTTGTGCGTAAGGCACAATACGAGGAATCACTTTCTCCTAGAAGGAGGGAAATAATCATTAAGAAAAGTAAAGAGAAAATTCGAGAAAAGAAGATAAAAAGGGAAACTCAGGAATTAATTGATAAATCACCTTGGGAAGATAAGCTAGAGGAAAAATGGGCAAATTTATATATGCTAGCTACAGTAGCAGAAAATATAACTCTTTAAATATTTTAAAGTTTAGTACTTTACCCGTACAATCTAGAAACTTTGTGTAAATAAATAAAATTCAAATCCTAAGTATGTTTTCCCGATATCTTTGTAATAATCAGTACACAGTGTAAAGGTTATTTATGAATTTTAACTTAGTATTTTATGCATTTTGCATATATGCTACATCAGCATGAATGGGATATCTGAAGCTTTTCAGAACCTTAATCTTTACCCAGTGAATGTCGAAGCTTCCAAAGAATATACTAGCTACTATCCAGATATAGAACAACTGGTAGAATTCAATGCTCCACCCTTAGAAAAGACAAAACCCAAGAAAAGAAAGAAGTACGTTTGGGGAAGTCGTATACATAGGAAAAAACCATCTACAAAACTCCCCAAAATAAACAATCCTTTGAAAAAGGGAAAAGAAATTACAACCGGAGAAAGTTCTAAACAACAAGAAATTTTAACCAGGAAAAGTCCTAGACTACAGGAGATGAAAATTAAAGACAAGGAAGAGGTTAAGGAGATAGGAATACAGATGGAAGAAGGTACTACAGAAATAGTAAGGGAAGTTGAGAAAGATTCTAATCAAATGGAAAGGCAGTTTGAAGAATATTCTAAAGATATACAAATGGAAGTTGGGCAAGGCTCTAGACTAGCTCAGATGGAAATTGGAGAAAGTTCCAATCAAAACCAGGGAAGAACCTTTCAGGAGGAGATAGATTTTCTATTGGAAAACTGTGAGACGATTCAACCTGTCCAGACTAATATTTTTAATTATCCTCTTGAAAACCAACTCCCTATGAATTGGGAACCAACAGCAATTCCAGACCCAATAGTCCACTCCCAACCCATAGGAATGGACGAATGGTGGACAAATGATTGGCAATTTCAAAATATTGTCAACGATCCTTACTCTTTTCTTCCACAATTCGATCCAGAACCCCTGCCTAATCCACCCATGAGTCATGAAAACATGGCTGAACTTCGCCACTTTGGTGAAGAGTTGTTTGATGCTGGAACTAGGATCAGGGAAATGGGGGGACAGATTGCCTGGAAGTACGATGAGAGGGAATTGCGTTTTTAGAACAGCAAGTGACGAGATAGTAGGATGGTGAAACAGTGTTTGTATAATAGTAATAGTAAAGTTAGTCTGTAAATAACAAATAAAACTCTGTATGATATTTGTGAGTAACGATGCATACTATGATAGATATAAAATGAAATCGAGAAATCGATTGTTTTGACTATATCGGTATTATAAAATTTTCTGATTGTTTGTATATAATTGTTATTTATCAGATACTAATAAAATTTATATATACATTATCAGATGGCAAACAGTGATAATGAACCTATAAATGAAGTTAATCAGTCTGAGCACCATTCAAGAGATCAATATATGACTCGGCAAGATATCGAAAACATTGTTGCTCAAGGGATAGCCAATGCTATTCCAGCATTCGTTGCTGCTATAAAGAATCCAATCGAACCACAACAAATTATCCCTAGTAAACAGATTACTGAAGATAACTTCAGTAATAGTGTAAATGGAGGAAATAATAGGGAACCACATCAAGCTCCATTACCCAAGAAAATGAAAACTGCAACGCCTGGTTGCACTTTCAAAGAATTCCTTGCTTGTAAACCCACTGAATTTGCAGGCAATGAAGGAGCAACTGCATCACTGCGTTGGTTAGAAAAAACCGAAGCAGTCATTGCAATAAGTAAATGTGGTAAAGAGGATCAGGTCATGTACGCATCAAATCTCTTCAAAGAATGAGCACTAGAATGGTGGAATACGGTGTTACAATCAAAAGGAATAGTAATAGCTTATGCTATGACTTGGGAAGAATTTAAGGGTTTGGTGGAAAGAAAATTCTGTCCCGAGTATGAAAAGGAACAGATGGCAAATAAGTTTTTAAATCATCGGATGATGAGTGTGGATTGTCGTGGGTATACCTCGACATTCTTTGAATATGCAAGAGTGGTACCAACACTGGCTTCGCCAGAACCGGTACTCATTTCTCGATATATTTGGGGGTTAATTAGTGAAATCCGCAATATTGTTAAAGCTGCGAGACCTCGCACTATTGATGATGCGGTAGAATTAGCCAATACTCTAACCGATGAACTGGTGCGCACAAGAGATGAAGATAGGAAAAAGGAATTAGCTCAGAAAATTACCCAAGGATTTCGCACGGGTAATAACAACAGCTTCAAAAGAAAAGGCGCAGGGCAATCTTCAGCTCCGTCATTCTGCAGGAAATGCAAAAAGAAGCATTATGGAAGATGCGATATCACTTGCAATTTTTGCAAAACTGTCGGACATCGTGAAGAGAACTGCAAAAAGAAAACAGTAATCTGTTTTAATTGTGGAGAAGCGGGGCATTATAAAACAGAATGTCTTAAATTGGTTAAACCAGTAGACAACAAACCCAAGGCAACCGAGGGAACTACAAAGAAGAATGCCAGGGCATTTCAGCTGACCACTCAAGAAGCAGAACTCATTCCGGATGTGATAGCGGGTACGTTCTTAGTTCACAACGTGTATGCAAAAGTATTATTTGACTCTGGTGCAAACCAAAGTTTTATAAATACTTCATTCTGCCAAGCTCTTAGTTTACCTTTAACCAATATTAGGCAGATTTTTACAGTTGAAACAGCAGATGGAAATTCAGTTAAAATAGATAAAGTTTTGCAAGAAGGAAACATAGAACTTTTAGGACATAAATTCTCTGCAAAACTATTGCCGATGAATTTAGCTGAATTTGATGTTGTATTAGGAATGGATTGGTTAGTAACCAACCATGCTAGAATCCTTTGTGATCAAAATTCCATAGAAATTCAATCACCCACCGGAGAAATAATTAGGATTACAGGAGATAAACCACGGAAACCCATGAAGTTCATATCAGTAATGAAAGTTGCTAATTATGAACGAAAACAAGGAATAGTGTATATGATTTCGGTAATCATTAGCACTAAGGGTAGAGATCTTAATGAAATACCAGTAGTCTCAGAATATCCTGATGTATTTCCAGAAGATTTACCGGGATTACCTCCAAACAGAGAAGTAGAATTTAGGATTCATCTAATTCCAGAAACTACACCGATAGCTAAGGCACCTTATCGATTAGCACCCACAGAAATGTTAGAACTGAAAAAGCAATTAGATGAATTACTAAGTAAAGGATTCATACAACCTAGCTCATCCCCTTGGGGAGCGCCAGTGTTGTTTGTGAAGAAAAAGGATGGTTCAATGAGAATGTGTATCGATTATAGAGAATTAAATAAGGTTACAATTAAGAATCGATATCCATTACCTAGGATTGATGATCTGTTTGATCAACTTCAGGGGGCTAGATATTTTTCTAAGATAGATTTACGCTCCGGATATCATCAATTGAAGGTACAAGAAGAAGACATACCTAAAACTGCTTTTAGAACTAGGTATGGTCATTACGAGTTTACAGTCATGCCCTTCGGGTTAACAAATGCACCTGCAGCATTTATGGACATGATGAATAGGATCTGTAAACCGTACTTGGATAAATTTGTAATTGTCTTCATAGATGATATACTTATTTATTCCAAAAGTCAGACAGAGCATTGTGAACATCTTCATGCACTCTTAACTTTGTTAAGAAAAGAAAAGTTGTACGCCAAATTCTCAAAATGCGAATTTTGGCTAAAGGAAGTGCAATTCTTAGGACACATGGTGAACCATGAAGGTATTCATGTAGATCCTGCTAAGATAGAGGCAATTACCAAATGGAAGGTTCCACAAACAGCAATGGAAATTAGAAGTTTTATAGGTTTAGCTGGGTATTATAGACGGTTTATTAAGGATTTTTCCAAGATAGCTGTACCATTAACTAAGCTAACCTGTAAAGCTACTAAGTTTGAATGGGGACCTAAACAAGAAGAAGCTTTTAGGATTTTGAAACAAAAATTAACCCATGCACCAATCTTAGCCTTACCAGAAGGAACTGAAGATTTTGAAGTATATTGTGATGCTTCAAAATTAGGATTTGGATGTGTGCTTATGCAACGCAAAAAGGTAATTGCATACGCATCAAGGCAATTGAAAAAGCACGAAGAAAATTATACGACTCATGATTTAGAATTAGGAGCCGTAGTTTTTGCCCTTAAGATTTGGAGACATTATCTTTACGGAAGTAAATTTACTGTCTACACAGACCACAAAAGTTTAAAATATATATTTGGGCAAAAAGAGTTAAATATGAGGCAAAGGAGATGGATGGAAATCTTAAGCGACTACGACTGTGATATTCAGTATCACGAAGGAAAGGCAAATGTAGTTGCAGATGCCTTAAGTCGTAAGTATTATGAGAAACAACGACGGGTTCGTGCTCTCAGATTAAATCTACAAATAGATTTAATGGAACAATTGAAGAATGTTCAAACTATAGCAATCAAGGATGATGCTGAAGGAATGAAAGGACGAATAAAGGATTTAGAACAAGGAGCAGATGGAATTTGGAGATTCCACAAAAGTAGAATTTGGGTACCTAAGCAGGGAGACTTAAGACCTAAAATTTTAGAAGAAGCTCATAAATCTAGGTACACTATGCACCCAGGAAACAATAAGATGTACCAAGATTTAAGAAAGAACTTTTGGTGGATAGGAATGAAAAAGGACATAGCCAGCTATATTTCTAAATGTCTTACTTGTTCACAAGTTAAGGCAGAACATCAGAAACCTTCAGGACTACTACAACAATTAGAAATGCCAGTGTGGAAATGGGAACTTATAACAATGGATTTTGTTACTAAGTTACCCAAAACCAGAAAAGGTAATGATGCGATTTGGGTAATTGTGGATCGATTAACCAAATCTGCTCACTTTCTACCTATGAAAGAAACTTTTAGCATGGAAAGACTGGCTAAATTGTATGTAGATGAAGTTGTATCCTTACATGGAGTTCCACTCTCCATTGTTTCGGATAGGGATAGTCGTTTTACTTCCCATTTCTGGAAAAGTTTCCAGCAAGCTATGGGAACTCGACTAAATTTAAGCACTGCATATTATCCACAAACAGATGGGCAAAGTGAAAGGACAATCCAAACTCTAGAAGACATGCTTCGAGCATGTGTAATAGATTTTGGTGGAAGTTGGGATGATCATTTACCATTAATTGAATTCTCCTATAACAATAGTTATCACTCGAGCATTGAAACTGCTCCATTTGAAGCATTATATGGAAGAAAGTGTAGAACTCCAGTCTGTTGGGCAGAAATAGGAGAAAGTCAATTATCAGGTCCTGAAATAGTGCAAGAAACAACTGATAAGATTACTCAAATCAAGGAAAGGCTGAAGACGGCTCGAGATCGCCAGAAGAGTTATGCAGACAATAGAAGCAAGCCATTAGAATTCCAAGTTGGAGACAGAGTACTGTTGAAAGTTTCTCCTTGGAAAGGAGTTGTGAGATTCGGTAAGAAAGGAAAGCTAAGTCCAAGGTACGTAGGACCATTTTCAGTGATCCAACGTATAGGACCAGTTGCTTACCGTTTACGACTACCAGAAGAATTAGCAGGAGTACATGATGTATTTCATATATCCAATCTCAAGAAATGCTTATCAGATGAATCACTGGTAGTACCTCTTCGAGATATAAAGGTAAACGAAAAGTTGAAATTCGTTGAGAGACCTCTTCAAATTGAGGATCGAAAGATCAAGTTTCTTAAGCACAAACGACTAGTTCTAGTCAAAGTCAGATGGGATTCAAAGAGAGGAGCTGAGTACACTTGGGAACTGGAATCAGAAATGAAGAAAAAGTATCCTCAATTATTCCAATAAATCTCGAGGACGAGATTTTTCTTAAGGTGGGGAGAATGTAACAACTCTCATAAAAAGTCATAATTATTAAATTAATTAGTCCAAAAGGAAACCCTAATTGAGACACCCAAGTGATTCTGAACAAACCCTAAAATTTTCATAATTTTCAGAATCAAGATTAGGGCCCCTAAAACTCAGGGGGGGTTAAACCCTATGGACGATTATCCATATAAAACGTTGGCAACAAGGAATTATCGAAATTCATCAACTCAGCTAAGCTAGTCCCAAACGTCGCAACCCTATAGCTAAATATAGGTCTCACGCGGCCCGCCTCATATTTCCTTAATTCTTACGCGGGCCGCCTCAGAGTCAAATTCTACCTATAAATAGAGGGCAGTGGGACTTGAATTCTGAAAGAAAAACGACGTAAAATTTCGAAATATTCACTGAGTTACGTTCAAATTACTACCACAGTTCACAAATCAACGCCGCAAAACAGGGTATTAGCACAATCGCTGCTACGATTCATTTTCCGACGATCAATATATCCAATGAATGTTTAAGTGCCGCCCACATTAGGGTTATACTTTGTCGTTTGTCGTTAATTCGATAAATGAGTTGAAGTATTGTACTTTGTCGTTTGTCGTTAATTCGATAAATGAGTTGAAGTATCACACTTTGTCATTCATTGTGAGAATTTGATCTCGTAAGTTATCGTAATTGCTGGATTGATTACTAACTCAGTTTTGTGTGCATTGTTATTTAAATTAGGTTAACAAGGTTAAATCATAGACTAGACTCTGTCCATATTAAATCAGCAATGTGAGTCATTCTCTCTTTTTATCAAATCTATTTACAAAACCCTATTTATTTCAAAGTTATAATTACGGGGATTAAGTCTTTGTAATCACCAAGTTACAGCCGGTATGTGGGGTTTTGTATACATTACTTGATAATCGTCACCATTGGGGCAGCCAATTGGGGGATATGACCATAGTCACAGATTCGGTCGAGTGACAAATACCGTGGGTAGTTGGTTTGATAATAAAAACATTGTAATCGCTCTTAATACTGTAAATTATAACAAAGGTGTTATTTTAGTAAATAGAATGAACTCACTCAGTATTTCCCGCTGACAAAACCTTTTTCAAACATGTTTCAGGTGATCTGTTGTAATTCAGGAAAAGTGCTGGGGAGCATTTCAAGCTTGAAATAGTGGCTCATTATAAAATAAAGAAATAAATTTGTAATATCACGATTTCATAGTAAAAAAAATATATATATATAATATAATATTGTAAATTATCAGGGTTTTATCCCGAATTGTGAAATAAAATAAATAGGGAAAATTTTAGCTTTAAACGATCCTGTTAAATAAACTTCCGCTGTTAAACTCAATTAAACCATACCGCAGGATTTCTGTCCCGCGGCTCCTAAAACGGGTCAAACCGGGTCGGGGGCCGTGACACTATGCATATATCGCGGGCCACCAGTAAATGAAGCAGGCAAGAATATCCGTTTGCCTATTTCGCGGGATTCTGTATCACCTCTAGAAATAGCATCATAGACACCAGCAATATACTCAGATCGCAACTGATCTTGATGTGTATTATAGTAGGTGAGCCTATTTTGTTCAACACATGTATACGCGTCAACTAAGTATTGCTGAAATAGGCGGCCAATAGGATAGTTAGTTGATTTCGTTTAACTATAAATAGATTGATCGGATCAGATTAAGTCACTCACTCTCTTTCGCACACTATTCAGGAACGAAATTGCAAAAGTTGGGGACTATAACTGCAATTTTAGAAAGTTATGAACTAAAGGTGAAAAAAGGACAAACCACAGGGACTATCCGGACGTTTTTCTCGAATATTTTTTTAACAAAAATTAAGGAAGTTTTTATTTAAAATAAATATTTTTTTTTTTTGTATAAATTACACTTTTCGTCATTTATGTTTGTATCGGATTGCAATGGATGACTTTTAACTTTAATAATCACATTCACAATCTTTTATTTGGAAAACTCATTACGTCTTACGTCCTTTAGCACTAACCTTGTTAAATTTTTAGCTATTATTAAATTAACAATATATATACACAAAACATAAACCTAAAGTCTATCTCTCTCAACATCCTCTCTTTATCCCTCTGTAACCTAAGTCTCACCACCGACACTCTAGCCACAGTCCGGCCAGCACCATGTAACCTAAAGTCTCACCACCGCCACTCCAGCCACCACCGCCACTCCAGCCACCATCCACCACTCAGCCACTGCCACAGCAGCCACCAAAACAAGGTCTATGTCATTATAAATTAACTCCAGTAACTACCATCACAATTATGCCCCATGAGATCATCCCTTTACAAGCAATAGAAAGTGTTATCGATTGAACCAACCTGCTGATTTTACGGCGTTTAGCCCCAGTCTCATTTATATCCGAATCTGCAAACCATTTAGATGTCAATCGATTGGAGGAAAGCTATAGTAGTCGACGGCTAACAAATACGACAACAGGGTGCATCGATGGTGGGGGTGTCAACAAAATCAATCAGTGGAGGCTCGACGCTTGAGAGGCAAGTCTGAATTTTTTTGGGGTAAATAAACATTTGTTATCCTTGTTCAATTTTGGTATTCCACAATGAAATTTGAGCTATGATTTAAGGCTTTTGTTGTGAATCTTTCATCAGTTTTGCGATTCCATGTTGGTGGTGGTCGGAGTGCTCGCTGAAGCAAGCAACTCGCGAAAGAGATGGCTGTGGTGGTGGTGGTAGGTGTTACAAATGAGGGATGATTTTTATTATAATATATTTATTTATTTAATGCGCAAAATGACTAAAGTACCCTCATGTGCCTTGCACATGGCTGGATTTAACTGAAAATTATAACCTGGTTAGGGCCAAAGGACGTAGAGTGTAATGAGTTTTTCCAAATAAAAAATGTGACTGTAATTATTAAAGTTAAAGGTCATCCATTGCAACCCGCTACAAACATAAAGGACGAAAAGTGTAGTTTACCCTATTTTTTTAGAAAATTTGTTTATACCTTAAACAAATGTATAAACAAATTGTAAAAAAAATTAATAAATAAATAAAAACCCTCAACTAATACGACCTGTATAGACCTACATTGTACATGGTTTTTTTTTTACATTTTTTTTTGTATACATTTAATCATAGTTTAATAAAAGAATTCTTTTATTTTTTAAACAAAAAACATTTTTAAAACTTTATCATGTAGACCCCTTGAATTCTAAAAAAAACAAGGGGTTAATTGATAAATAAGGGGGTCTATACGACCCGTATAGACCCCCAGATTTATCAATTAACTCGTTTTTTTTTTAGAATTCAAGGGGTCTATTCGACCCGTATAGGTCCAGTCAAATAGACAAAATCTGACACATCGGTCTTTATTATAAATTGAAAAAGCAATACGACTCATATAGGCCTATACGACCCGTATTGAAGGTGTCGATTTAAGGGTACAGGTGTGTCAATAATACAACCCAAATTAATATATTACGTGACTAGAGAAAATTTTAATAAGGGCAAATGCCATAAAAAAACAACATATTTTCTATTTTTTTATAAAAGTCCTTCCACTTTTTTTGCACTTAAAAAACCAACATACTTTCTTTTTGTTTCATAAAAATCCCTCAACTTTTTTTAACATAAAAAACCAACATACTTTTTTTAGTCTCATAAAATTCCCTTAACCGCTTTTTAAACATAAAAACAACATACTTTCTACTCTTGTATAAACTTTAACAAAAAAAAATCTCAGGATCGAGTGAAATCAAGAAAACATTATTTGTCAAATTATGTTATACTTTTTAACGATTTAAATTATACATACCATTTTATATTTTATTTTATTTTATTTTAAGTTATGTCATCCACACTCGTGAATTTTATTATATTCTTTTCCAAATAATACTTATTATTATCAATTTATTGAATTTAAAATGGAAAAGAAATAACAAACATTGAACATACTTTGGTTTGTCATATATCCAACTTAAAACATTAATTTATCTCAATTCTTTTCTAACGTAATATCAATAAGTAAAAAAATATTCGAGAAAAACGTCCGGATAGTCCCTGTGGTTTGTCCTTTTTTCACCTTTAGTTCATAACTTTCTAAAATTGCAGTTATAGTCCCCAACTTTTGCAATTTCGTTCCTGAATAGTCCCTGAAACGGATGGGGGTTAGTTTTTTGTGTTAAGTGGGTATGAAATGACAAGATTACCCTTACTAATAAAATATTAATAAAAATAATATTAATTACCTAATAATAATGGGACCCACTTTTACCCACCCCCAAGAAGAGAATAGATACCAGCTCGATCGTGGATTTGATAACTATAATACATGTTAACCGTCAACCTCTTCTCTTTGGTACTATGAACTTGATGCAAATGAAAACGTGGTGACCAGCCTTCTTCACCAAATGGAAACAGCAATGGGTACTGTAATGGCATATAAGATGGGTGTAACTTACTAACTCTTTGAGGTATTCCATCCTTTGAGTGTACGATGATATCGTACTCGCTAGAGTTAGCGTCATCACCACATACAATACCGCCTAAGGTACCTGGAGAGGGGGGGCCATATCTTCTATCAGGTACATTGTTGTAAAGGCGTACAGAATAGTTGTTCTCAGTTGGATCAGCCATCTCCTTAGCATTTTTAAAAACACGCACGTACTTATTATGGGTGGCTAACACATCACTAAGTGTTCTAACAATATCAGCAGAAAGACTACATTGAGTTGAGTCTCCAAAAAAGCGGAGCCTGTTTGAAACCTCGTTCTCGGTATCATAAATGTATAATTGCAAAAACCGAGGCTTCTCATTAGATGGTGGGCACAAAGACCCAATCCAGTGGGAAACTTGTCCTGATATCTTAAAAACATAAGGGCCACGACCATCGTTAACTGTCTCATCAATGTCCGCCCCAAACGATGTCATAGAGAACATGCTATTGTATGCTCTAATATTTTCCAAAAAATCACTGTCCTCAAACAATTGCTTGATGACGGAAGGCGGCTGAATAGGAAACGGCAACCTTACAGCCCCTAATTTACAACATTGAGTATAGCGAGGATGCTCAACACGAGACCAATGTACAACCCTTTCTGCATACCAAAACTTAGCACTACAGTATTCACAAACATACCGACAATCTCCACAATCGGAATACAAAGGAAGCGGCCTTTGTACAGCCTCAGATGATAATGTAGACGGACCATTAAGTAATCGTTGTCGCCGTGACTGTCTATGAAAAGAACGGGCTGTAGAACTTTCACCTGTTTCATGTGAACTAACTATTCCTCTACGTTTACCAAGTGTATTCATTTTTAGATATTTTTTTGGCAGAACGAAATATTATTAATAAGAGCAACAACACATATACGGATCATAACCAACCACATGCAATAAAACGATAGACATGAACATAAAAGAAATGTAAATATGACTTATATATGAGAAAACAAACATACCGAAAAGATGACCAAACAGAATGTGCAAAACCGGTACATAGCAACCTATAAGACGACAAACTCACAAGTCACTATAGATTATTAAGAAGCAATAAAATAATCAATAGCAGAGCATGAAACCTTAAAGCAATAGAAAGTTGAAACTTATAGGCCTTTTTTTTTCTTTTATAACATGCGTAAAATAGATTACTTGGTGATGACTATCATGCTTGGTGGTCATAAGCAAATAAGCAAGTCTTAATGATAAGCCACAGATGGAGCATGTAGGTGTTAGCAAGTAAGAAAAAGTAGCTTACACACCTATGATGGCACTTAACTTATTTTTTTAAGCTGACCACCACATAAGTTAACTCTCCACATAATAGACACATACATATTTATACATGGATAAAAGGTTCAAGAAAGAGTTGTGCAACCTACTTGGCTAATATAATAAAAACATAATTGAATTACAAAACACATGATAATCACATTCATTTAATGAAACCTCAAAGGCAAATCTATGAAGACAAATTATCGAACAATTCGTGTGCATTAACCAAAACCCAAAGAAGAGGCAAACTTTAAACATAGAACATAAAAAAAGAACAAAACTATAGATTATGATACCGAAATTAAGCATAGAAACCCGTCACTAACCTGAACAAACAAAAGCACAGAAGAAGCGGCCAAAACCACCGTAGGCTACCACCGGAACACAAATAGACTATCGGAGAAAAAAGAGCGCCAACTGGACAATCAGATCAATGACATCGTTAAAAGGGAAACAATGAGACGCGATTTGGGAACCTGGAATTCGAAATTGGGACTGGAAACCTAGATGAGGCTGGGTGTTTTCCAAAACCAAGCTTAATGATTCTATAAGTTTTCGGGTTATAAAATGTTTGCGATTGTAAAAAAATGGGATTTTAGTAATATCAAGTATCTTATTTTTTGGTTAAGGGTACCCTCGTATTTTTTGGGGTACCCTTTGTATAAAAAAAAAAAAAACACTACGAACACGGAGTTGAGCCGTAGCCCGTGCTACGGCTCATTATATTATGGTTCCACCCCTAGGTGGATCTATGCACTCACCCAAATCCAAACTAAATACACACTTCTACACGTATAAGAAAGTTAGAACCGGACCGAACCTTATGTTAAAAAAATTAACTTCTATACGGCATGTACAGATCTATCTATACGTGTCGTATATGTCATTTAAACCACAATGTTTAACACTCAAAAATACACTTATATTGAATTGAATCATCTATTTGGCTTTTAACCATACCTCTTATTTTCTTGTTTTTGATACCAAAAGATGCTACAGATATTAGACTGGCTTTTTTTTAATTTGTGGATAATAATATATTAATAGCAATAATATATTAATAGCATCTATCATTAAGATTTAATCTTTAATTTACTCTCTGTTGTTCAATTTGACACTTGATAAAGTGAAGGAGCCTGCTGAATAAATACCAAGAATAAAAAATAAAAGAAACAGAAACAGAGAGACTACAACCTTGTTTGAATTCAGGGTTCAACTTTAAGATGCAGAATCAATAAATTAAAAGATAGAAATCGGACTTACTGAGTAGACAATCGACAGGTGGAAGAGACGAAGACTGCAATAGATTCAAAGATTCTTGTATTCAATAGCTCATTACTACAATCGACAGTTAGGGTTTCTTTTGAAGCGATGTAAAATTGGGACAAAATTAAGAGATTGTAAATGGGTTGAACTTGGAGATGGTTGAACTTGGATATGCTGGAAGGGAACGAAGAATATGCTGGAAGCTGATTTGGTTAAACTTAGAGATGGGTGTTTTGAGAGGTGGGATGCAAGTTAGATGACCTACATATGCCAGTCATCAGTGACTTGGAAACCGATACTATTCCTAAGAGCTTTCATCATTTGTTATTATATAAAACTAGTTAGATGCCCCGCCCGCGTTGCGGGGCGGTGGACGAATAATGAGCGAGTGTTAGGCAGCAGCTCATTGACACGAAAAACAACTAAATCGAGTCAACCAATTAAATTTATATTTTTGATAAAAAAAACTATAACAATGGCAAAATTGTAATTTTTAACTGAGGGAAAGTTGTATTTTTTGACTGGGGTAAAATCGTAAATTGCCAAAAGCTAAAGTGATGGCAGTACTGTAAATTTGAAGGGGAGGGGGGGGGGGGAATTTGAAATTTTAATCGGGACAAATTCGTAATTTTGCACCTAGGGTAACAGCGTAATATAAATTTGAACTACGGACACAATCGTAATTTTAAGCTGGAGGCAAAAGCACAATTTTATTTTGAACCGAGGGCAAAATCGTAATTTTGAGTTTGGGGCAAAAGAATCATTTTATTTTGAAGGGGGGAAAAACGTAATTTTCAACTGAGGGCGAAATCGTAATTTTTTTAACGGGGAAAAATAACATTTTTTTACAGAGGGCAAAATCGTAATATCATTTTATTTTGGACAAAAGCGTAATATTATTTTGAGCTAGGGGGCAAAACCGTCATTTTAAAATGGATATAAAATAATAAACTGGTTGGTCCAATGGGAGAGTGGTAGACGAAATCGTAATTTTCGCTTGAGGGCAAAATCGTATTTTTGAGATGGAGACAAAAGCGTAATTTTAGTTTGAGCTAGGGGCAAAACGGTAAAAAAAAAAAAAAAACCTATTAAAGTTGCCGCCCATTTTGGCCAATGGGAGGCAACAACCGACATTGTCATTTGTAGTATTGTATAATGTGTTTCCTGTTTTTTTTCTTTCCCTCTAGTATTTATTTGTTGTCTTTGTCCTTTGTATCACCAAGAAAACATGAATGAAAAATATTGAAGAACATTTTAAGATATCCCCTCTGATTAATATTTCGATCAAGCCCAACGTAAACAAGAAGGAAGATACCTTGATTTTCTACATGGTATCAGAGCAGTGATCCTACTGCTCGATTAAAGGCACATGGCTGGAAATGCAGAACCAGTGACTAAGGATAGCGGCGGCAACGTCGTAGATTATAGTTCTCCTTATTTTCTTCACCCTTCCGATTACCCCAGACAAATGCAAGTGAATGATGCATTGTCAGACAAAAACTATGCGGATTGGGTGCAAGAGATGGATAATTTTTTGTTTGCAAAGAATAAAATCGGTTTCATCGATGGGTCTATCGGAAAACCAGAAAAGACATCCAAGGATTACATGCCATGGATGAGAGTAGATGCGATGATTAAAGGGTGGTTTACCACCGCCATGGAGAAAGAAATAAGGAGCAGTGTGAAATACGCTAACACCGCTGCAGAGATGTGGTTGGATCTTCGTGAAAGGTTCAGAAAGGAAAGTGCACCAAGAGCATACGAACTAAAGAATAAGATTGCTACTAAAAGTGTTTATGGTTCACGTAATATTTTCTGTATCATCTCATTTAACAAAGCATCCCTATATATAGGGAGAGAATACAAAAGGAAATAAATGAATACAATCATATGACATAATGAACTCCTACAATTACGGACTATATATATGGACAATATTTACTGAGTATTCACATCTTCTAATAGTCCCCCGCAGTTTGAGCGTGGTTGAACTCTCAAACTGGATCGAAAATCTTCGAACAACGATCGTGGAAGGCCTTTTGTAAAAATATCGGCATACTGAGATGAGGAGGGCACGTGAAGAACCTTGATATGACCGATGTGCACTTTCTCTCTGACAAAGTGGATATCCATTTCAACATGCCTTGTTCGCTGATGTTGAACCGGGTTGGCGGAAAGATATACGGCAGACACATTATCACAGTAAACAACGGTGGCTGTTTTGATAGGGACCCGTAGTTCGAGGAGAAGGTTGCGTAGCCAGCTGGTTTCAGCAACTGCATTGGCGACGCCACGGTACTCAGCTTCAGCGCTGGATCGAGAAATTGTTGGTTGGCGCTTTGAAGACCATGAGATGATGTTGTCTCCCATAAAAATACAGTACCCAGAAGTAGACCGTCTAGAGTCGGGACAGCCTCCCCAGTCGGCATCAGAGTACGCTGTGAGAGCGGTAGAGGAGCATGCCGAGATGTGTATGCCAAACCCGATAGTTCCCTGAAGATATCGGAGTATACGCTTGAGGAACAAAAAATGTGGCTCACGAGGGGCATGCATAAACAGACAGACCTGCTGCACAGCATAAGTAATGTCGGGTCTCGTAAACGTTAGATACTGAAGTGCACCGGCAAGACTGCGATATAAAGAGCCGTCCTCAATTAGATTTCCATCTGTCGCACTTAATTTAGAAGCCGTGTCACATGGGGTAGCACATGATTTACATCCGGTCATGTTTGCTCGATGAAGAATGTCACGGGCGTATTGAGACTGAGATAAAAACAGACCATTAGAGTCGCGGGTAACCGAAATGCCCAGAAAATGGTGAAGAGGGCCCAAGTCACTCATGGCAAATTCCCGGGATAACATAGTGATGATGGAGGTCAAAAGTGTACTATCCGACGCCGTCAATATGATATCATCAACGTATAAAAGAAGATACGCCATGGAATTGCCCCGTTGATAAATAAATAATGACGAATCACAAGTGCTACTACGAAAACCATGCGAAAGCAGGTGATTTGAAAAACGCGTGTACCATGCGCGTGGGGCTTGCTTAAGGCCATACAACGACTTCTTTAACCGGAAAACGTGTGTCGGAAGTGTGTTGTTAACAAACCCAGGTGGCTGGTGCATAAAAACTGTTTCCTCCAATTGACCGTGTAAAAATGCATTTTTAACATCGAGTTGGTGAATGGGCCACTTTCTAGATACCGCGAGACTTAAAACAGTGCGTATTGAGGCCGGTTTAACTACCGGACTGAATGTGTCATGACAATCGACGCTGATAGTTTGTGACTTGCCATTGACAACTAACCGAGCTTTGTACCGCTCGAGAGCCCCATCCGCCTTGAATTTATGGCGGAACAACCACATGCACCGAATAATCGGAACCCCGTCAGGTCTAGGAACTAACTCCCAAGTCTTGTTTTCTTGTAAAGCACTATACTCATTTAACATGGCTTTATGCCAATTTGGATCTAGAAGGGCTTTTTGGTGTGAGGTTGGAAGAGGAGAAATAGTAGAGGCAGTGGAAGTGGTGGTGAGATTAAATTTGGGATTGGGCCTGGTGATCCCAGCTTTGGATCGGGTAAGCATAGGATGATTATTTTGTTGGTTGTGGGTGGATGGGTGGGTCGGTGTAGTAGGTGGGGAGGGCTGCGGTGGCAGCGGGTTAGGAGTGAGGGGGCTGTGTACGGGAGTAGGTGGGTTCAAAGGAGGCTGCTGTGGCAGTGGGTTAAGAGGGAGGGGGCTGTGAACGGGTGTAGGTGGGTTCGAAGGAGGAGAAGTTGGGATGACGGTAGGGGATGTGGTTGTGGCGGACGAGTGGTGGAGGGGGATGGGGTATGGGTCGTCATCCAGAAAATGATAATCGGATGAAGGGAGGATAGTTGGAAAGGGAAAATCGGTTTCGTCAAAGGCAACATGACGGGAGATGTGGACGCGGCCCGTATTAGGATCTAGGCAACGATAACCCCGGAAGTTTGACGGGTAGCCTAGAAAGATGCAACGGGCCGAGCGGGGATAAAGTTTGTGAGGTTGAGTAGCGGAAGCATTTGGGTAGCATGCGCAACCAAAGACGCGTAAGTGGTCGTATGTGGGGTGTCGATGATAAAGGGCAAAGGCCGGTGTGTTGTGATTCAACTTGGGTGTAGGTAATATATTATGGAGATATGTTGCGGTGTGAAGTGCTTCAACCCAAAATTCGGGAGGGAGACGGGCGTGTATAAGAAGCGCCCGGATGATGTTGTTTAGGCGCCGTAGCATTCGTTCGGCTTTGCCATTTTGGGGAGAAGTTTGAGGACAAGAAAACCGAAGAACCATGCCATGTTGGTTAGCAAAGTTTTTAAAATTGTGATTATCAAACTCGCCACCCAAGTCACATTGAAAAGTCTTAATGAGACAATTAAATTGAGTATGTATAAGTTTGTGAAATTTGGCAAAAGTCGAGAAGGTTTCGGACTTGAATTTAAGTGGGTATACCCAAACATGTTGTGTAAAGTTGTCAACAAGGACCATGTAGTATTTGTAACCAGTTTTACTCAAAAGTGGAGAAGTCCACAAATCACAGTGAATTATATCAAAGGGGGCAAAAGTGACTGAATTGGAATCATTAAATGGTAAACGTTGACTGTTGCAATTTGACAAGAAGAACAAAAGGAATGACTAGTAGTCTTATTACAATGAATAAAATTATTACTAGACAAGAAATTTAAAATGCTAGCGCCCGGATGACCGAGACGGTTGTGCCACGGGGTAGATTGAGATGTGGAAGTAAGAGCGAATGTGGGTGGTGTGAGCGGATAGAGGTCCCCCGTGCTGTCATGGCGTGAAAGGAAGGTGCCCGTCTTGAGGTCCTTCAAAGAAAAACCAAATGGGTCAAATTCAATGCTAACTTGGTTATCACGGGTAAACTTTCGAACATAAAGTAAATCTTTTATAACGGTGGGTGAGTGTAGGACATTATTTAGGTGATAGGTTTTGGTGGATATGGTGTGGATTGAGTTTCCAGATCCATGAATTAGCAATTTTTGTCCATTGCCAACAAGTATAGTGCTAGAAGAAACAGACAAAGGAGTTGAAAGCTTACCGGGATTAGCCGTGATGTGTGACGATGCTCCGGTGTCCATGTTCCAGGCGGTGTCTTGAGAATTAATTTGCATCATGGAAAGTGCCGTACCAATGTCCGTAGGACTGAGAGCATTAAATGCAGCCGGGTCGGGGAATTGGGTCGGGGCTGGAGGCGTTTGGGTTATAGGTGGTAATTGGGCTTGATTATAAGCCAAGTGGGCTTGGTTATATTGGGCTTGTGGGTAAGAAGGTGGCTGTTGGTTTGGGGCCCAAGCTTGTGATGGATAAGGAGAGGGAGGGGTGTGCCAGTTGTTGTATTGGGCCGGTGGGTGTTGAGGACCGTAGGTAGGCTGGTAGTATTGAGAATTGTGGGGGGTCCAGTTATAGTTGGGTTGCTGGCCACGACCACGGTACCCCCGGCCACGACCCCCTCGATAGCCGCGACCGCGTCCACGTGGTCGATTAGGATCATAGGAGTAGGTGGGGTAGCGGTTGGGCTCATTCGGAATGGGTGGGTTAGTAGGTTGGTTATTGGTTGGGTTAGAGGAGTCGGTATTTGGAGAGGGTACGGGTGGGGTAACAAGGACAGATTGAGTATGGTTTGCCCGGGCTGCTTGTCGTTGTTGTTCCTTTTGGAGACTAGTGCGAGCATCATCCCAAGACGGGGATGTTTGATTAATAATGGCAGCTGTGACGTCATATTCGGACGGTAAACCACGAACAAGTTGCATGACCAACCGTGGTTCACTCACCGGAAAACCCACATCACCTAGTTGGTCGGCAATTTCCTTTAGTTTTTGGCAATAATCATCCAAAGAAGAGCATGCGGCAAGTGTAAGATTGGTAAAGTCGTGCTCGAGTGTAGTAGCTCGTGAACCTTTATTGTTGAGGAAGATACCTTCAAGTTTAACCCACGCGGTTCGTGCCGTAGCATCGGTTTCAAGGATACGCACCAAATATTCATCAGACAATGTGGCATAAATCCATTGAAGGATAAGGGCATCGATCTCATGCCAGGAGTCATAATTGGGGTCATTCTCACCCGGTGGGTCTGTGCCATCAATATGGTTTAAGACTTTGTAAGCCTTTGCATGCAACTTGAACAGTTTTACCCAGGAGGAATAAGTTACCTTGGTACCATCGAGGGTTCTAATTTTATTCTGGACGTTGGTCACCGTGTACGCTGGATGCAAAGCCGGAGACTTGGAGTCGGAGTTGATTTCTGTGGTTGTTTCTTTGCCGGTCATGGCTGCTGTCGTAACAGGAAGAGGACCGAAAAAAAAAACGACGGGCGACGGCTAGGGTTTCTTTTAGAGCGAAAGCTCTGATACCATAAAAGTGTTTATGGTTCACGTAATAGCTACTACACACCAAGACGGAGCCACCGTATCAGCCTACTACACAAAGTTACGATCTTTATGGGATGAAATCCAGTCCGTACTTCCCATTCCATGGTGCACTTGTGAAGGGTGTACATGTGATATTGGTAAGCGACTGGTTGCGCATCAAGAGAAGGAGAGGCTATACGAATTTCTCATGGGTCTCGACAACGAGTTCGGAGTCATCAAGACCCAAATCCTAGCCACTAAACCAACTCCGAGTCTCGGGACAGCTTACCACCTTGTTGCTGAGGATGAGCGACAAAGAATAATAACCGAAGACAAGAAGCCAACTGTTGAAGCTGCTGCCTTTAAGGCCTTTATTTCCCAAAAACGAGACAACTCGTCTCCTTCACAGCAGAAAACGAAGGCCTATTCAAAACCTGGAAAGCAAGAAGAAGAGACGCCACATTGTAGTTATTGTGACAAGGATGGACATGTTCGAGAAGAATGTTTCAGGCTAATCGGCTACCCTGAGTGGTGGCCAGGAAAAGCGAAGGAAGAGAAGACTAAACCGATGGCTTCTTATGTTGAGGGAGGTTCAAGTCCTATTCCTGGACTTACCGTTGAACAATACAATTCATTTTTGAAACATTTTGAAGACCGAATAGTTACAGGTGATGAAAGGAACGAGCGAGTTGCCAACATGACTGGGCCAGTTGAGGAACTTGATTGGTGCGGGTAAGTGCAAAGCGATGGTAAAAAAAAAAAAATAAATAAATAAAAATAATAATAATAATAAATAAATTAAAAAAAAAAAGGGAAAAGTCGGGTTCTCTTGAACCCGCGAGAAAAGAAAAGTCGGGTTCTTTTGAACCCGCAAGAAGAAAAGTCGGGTTCAAGGCGAACCCGCAAGAAGAAAAGTCGGGTTCTCTTGAACCCGCGAGAAAAGAAAAGTCGGGTTCAAGGCGAACCCGCAAGAAGAAAAGCCGGGTTCTCTTGAACCCGCGAGAAAAGAAAAGTCGGGTTCAAGGCGAACCCGCAAGAAGGAAAGTCGGGTTCAAGACGAACCCGCAAGAAGGAAAGTCGGGTTCAAATCTGAACCCGCAAGAAAAGGACACACTCCAACTTGAGGGGGAGTGTTCGAAAAGAAAGAAATATTGCTTGTCAAGTTGGGCGTTATTGACATACACGCTCCAACTTGAGGGGGAGTATTGGAAGAAGTATTTAATTCCCCTTTTGCTTTTTGCTTTCCACCAAAGGTCTCTTCCCACCCCCTTTGCCTCCTTCTTTGACCAAATCATTGCCTTTTGTATTTAATGTGTTTCCTGTTTTTTTTCTTTCCCTCTAGTATATTTATTTGTTGTCTTTGTCCTTTGTATCACCAAGAAAACATGAATGAAAAATATTGAAGAACATTTTAAGATATCCCCTCTGATTAATATTTCGATCAAGCCCAACGTAAACAAGAAGGAAGATACCTTGATTTTCTACAAAAAGAGCTAATTTCATACATTCACGTACTAAACTAATGCTTCAAGTGTCATATCTTCCATTTGTAACCATCATTTTTAATAACATGCCGCCTCTGTTTTTTCCAGGAAAAATTACAGTCCAACCATCGCATCCACCTTCGGTGCAGCCACAGGTACCCGTGGCGGCTCACTAAGAGTCATATCTGATATGTTTGAAGATGGGTCAAGTTCATCTGCAATCTCCATTGATTCATCCCCCGAGCTTGATGCTGAATCTGAATCTGAATCTTCTTCACCACCATTCACAACCTAACAAGTTACAAAAACAAAAACAAACATCTCCTCGTAAATATTACAAAATGAACAAAACTTAAATGGTTAAAGGAATACAACTATATTTTCACCAACATGGTAATATCACATGTTACAAATAAAGGCATATAAAAAAGAAATAACACATGTCAAATCAACCGGATTAAAAAAACCATGTACCTTGAGAAACATGGAATTTATTAGTTATAAGTCAACCAAATAGAGATTGAGGTTGTCCATAAAAAAGAAAATAATTTACTTGATTGTTGGCACAAATGAAAAGGGGCGGTAAATCAAATTTGACATGATACCTGTTGATTTGAAGTAGGAACTGATTGCCTTAGTTGTCCAATGGAGGCAAAGTTACCTTCCAAACATTCTTCATGCATGATCATTAACTTTTTTGCTACCTAATAATTAAAATTAAAAAGATAAAACATTTGCTAAATAGGTAACTAATCAAGAGTTCAAGAAACACAACATGTAAATACATCAAAAAAGATTGTTAACAGGGACAACATAAAAGAGGGGCACTCTTTATATCAGGGTTGAAGAAGTCATTAGACGCTTCCAGGTCGGTCGACTGAGGAGTTGCGAGTACTTATTCTAGGCGGAGAATACTCAGGGAGTACTCGGACATGATAAATTATAAGGAAATTAGATTTCGGGAAATTATATATATGCCAAATATCAAAAGTGGACTAAAATTTATAACAAAATACGTGAATATCAATATAAATAAAAAAAACACATGTTCAGATAGTAAAGTATTTCAAAAATTGATATTAAAAAATGATAGACATCAGAATTACGTTTTATTATTTTAAGTCAAACTCAGCCTGAGTTGACGAACAAGATCCGATTCTAGCTGAGGTGGACTACGATTGATAGATTCCAAGTAATTAACTGGAGTTGAAGAAAATCAGCTCGGTCAGTGGCGAATCCAGAATTTGTTTCAGGCAGGTTCCTTTTGGTAGTCTCACTAACTCTCACTAATATTTTCGAAATCGTATAAGATTTCCACTAATTTTTTTCTAAACTGACCCCCAAAACACCCCTGGATCCGACACTGAGCTCGGTGAGTGCTCGGCCTCCTAAACCTTGTTTTACAACATTGCTTTATATGTGTTTAAGTCAAGTACCAAAATATACATCAAAGAATATTGAAGAATGAGGGTGTGAATAAATAGAAATATAGATAAAGAGAAGGCCCTCCAAAAACTAGGAAATAATATAATGCAACATGAGATTCCCATTCCCATTCCCAGTATACACAAAAAAATAACAATAATACCATACAAATATACAAAGTAATCAAGGTTAATTAGATATTATCTTTAACTAATGTTAAAAACTATTTTTTTTTTTTTTTGTTTTTTGAGAAGTGTTAAAAACTATTTTATATTAAGGTCTTTCAAATATACGAAGTAACTAAGGTTAATTAGATATTATCTTTAACTAATGTTAAAAAACTATTTTATATTAAGGTCTTTCAAATTAAAATACTAGTCTGTCCAAATTCGGAAGTACGGTTGCTAATTCGTGCAGGCTATAACATTTTCTGATAATAAACATAAATTATTAATAGATAAATTCAGAATGAAGAACAATACTCAAGAAAGAAGCAAAACATTTCCTTCAAACCAACATAACATACTGACTTTAGAAACAAAACACCAACTACATTATAATGTTCCTGATATGATCTTTATTCACGAAAAACAGCACCTTTAAGACAGGAACACACTAGTAAGCACATTCTTGCACTGCAATGAGGCCTTCAGCAACATCAGACCCTACAAACATCACACAGTAGTTAGTGTCAAAACATGTAACCAAACACCTTTTTAATATAAACATAAACACACCTCTTTCATTTCCAATGATACCACTTTCTCCTCAAGAACACCAACTTCCTTCACATTAAACTGGTTCAACATAGTAATACTAGATATGGTGGACATGGGCTTAACGACCAAATCATCCATTACCATGTATGTCACAACCCCCTTCACAAAACCACCACCCTCTCCCGTCACTTTAGCCGCACCATTACCAGCCACAAAGGTCATCACAGTGTTCATGTGTTGGTGGCAATGAGGACACAATGCAGTAGGATCATCAGTTACAGTGACATGACAATTAGCGCACCTGTAGAAATTCCTATCCTGTGAACCATCATCATTAGGTAATAAAAGTGGGACATGAGCCCCAAAGTTTGCTATCTTGGGATTCAAAACAGCATCTTTGCTTTGATTTGGCTGCATATATGTATTACTTAAGTTCTCTATGCTGTCATAGAGGTTACCAAGTGAGCCCACCATTGAGTTCTTTCTAAGAAATTTGATTACAGTACCAATTGGTAGTGAAAGGATATGAAACAAGAAGTCAACAAATTCTTTGCTGGCTTCAGCAAATAGAACTTTCTTGGACTTAACGTCGATTAGAAGCTTTAAACTTACTTTTGTTGGAGTTGAAGAAGAAGAAGAGTCTGCCATAGTTGTTTTGCTGAATAAAATGTAAGTTTGGATTTTATTTATAAACTTTGATGATGAATCACTGAGTTGGGTTGGGAATGTGAAAAGCAAACGTTTAGATTTTTGATGTCTAAATAAATTAATGTGACTTAATTGATGACATCTTTTGGAATTCTTGTGTTGTAAAATTGTAAAATTACTTGTTTGACTAATGAAAGTCAAAATATATATTTCAAGCCGAAATTTGACATGTTATGGCTCGTTTCAGTTTCAACTTTTCCTTTAACCGTGTTCAAATCCATAACGATTTGAAGTTCATAAATCTCTTTGGAAGTTCAAAGTCAAATGTGGAATTTCTGAGAATGGGATTTTAGTTCATGAACTGATTTTGGTTCGAAGCGGGAAGTTGGGGAAATGAGGTGGCACTCCCTCATTGGTTCAAAGAAAGGGACGTTTAAAATTTTGGTTCATGAACCGGATTGGAGTGCCCCTTCTGGTTTTCTTTTCGTTCTTTTTGAATCATTTAGTAAAAAAATGAGGTGACACTCCCTCACTGGTAAGTTGGTTTTGGTTCATTTTGGTTCACATGGAGTGCCCCTTTCACCCTATATGATGTTCGGGTGTGCATAGAAAGAGGTTGTAATGACTTCACCTTTAACACTGTGTTCCCGAGTCTCATTTATTTAAAAGGGGAGGGGAAGGAAAATAAATTAAGAGGGAAAAGGAAGAAAAGATGTGATTTTTTTCGTATTCCCGAGTTTAATGAAAAGTAAAGAAAAGAGAAGAAATCAAGCATTTTATGTGTTCCCGAGTTAGAAGGAAAAGAAAAGAAAGGAACAATTTTACCATTATACCCTTTAAACATAAAACATTTTAATTAGATATGATAGCAATTTAGTAACTAATAATATTTTCTCTCCTAAACCTAAACTGATGAAACTTACCCGAACCTGTTTAGACTAAACCAAAAATCGTGAATTTTATGTTAAGTTCATATCGATTTGTCATAAATTCACACCCCTGCTCTTACCCTTAATTCACTTTGTCCCTTTAGCCGCACCCAAATTCAGTAAATCACTCGATGTCGATCAGGTTTGCTAACCCTAATCCCGTATACACATTTTTTCTTTTCTGATCAGTAAATCAGTATATCATCAGATTATATTTTACGTAATTGGATTTCAGTTCTTGTTGGAATATAGTGAATCTCTGTTTGAAATCACATGACAACTGTACAAGAAAAATGAGAAATGATATACACTGAATTTGTGAATAGTTGTTCCAATCCTTGCTGTCATGGTTGAGATATTTTCAGTTGTATTATCCTATAGCTAGTTACAACTTTATTTTTTTATTTTTTCATAAGTTGAGCATAATATTAGAACTCACATACTGTCAAAATCCACCTAAGATGGATATGAGGGAGGGTGGGCGGGATAAGGCCTAGGTGGTATACAAAAGTATCTACGTCAAATTGTGGTCTGTGTGAGGATGTTGTGGTTGTAGGTTGATACTTTTCCTAGATAAGATCATTGTTTTCGATACCTAAGAGAATTTACGCCTATCGGTTGACTATACCATGGTCAAAGGTACTCTTTGTTAAGGTATTGCTAGGGGTCCCCATACCTTATCTTTCCATTGGTTGTTGTTTGAAGTCTTAGATATGCCTATATGTTCACTGATTTTTTTTTTTTTTTGAATTTCAAACTATATATTTCTTTTATCCATTTGATTGCTTCAGTTACCCATTAAGAAAATATAAAATTCAAGGTTTTTACATCGAGATAGATGGTATAAGGGCAACAAGTTGCGCCGCTACTCCTGTTTTGAATAGCAAAACTAAGTCATTATTGTGCAGCTCAGCCAGTTAGGTGACCTGTCAGGGGAAGTAATCGTATCGGACTCTATTTCGTGCTTGAATTTTCTTTTGATCATGAGGTATGCATGCTTATTTTGAATGTATAATGTCTAGTTGTGACTTTTTGTCTAGTTGTTTGCTTGGTAGCAGGGCGGTGCATAGGGCACTAAAATGTTGGATTTTTCAGGAGACACGTGTCAAGGACCACAACTTCTAACTTTCACATATAAAACATTGACATTGTTTTCAAGCTTCCTGCCAAAGGTTAAGGTCTATTGTTGATGATTAGTACGGTTAAATGGTTAAAACAGAGCAAAGTAGAAGTTCAGAGCTGGAAATTTGAATGGCTAACTACTAATTTCTACTTCCTAAAATGAATGAAAGAATTTTCTATTTTTCATTTTATATAAGGTTTAATGCCAACTTAACATTTTATATATAAATCGATTTTTAGTAGAACTGCGAGAACCGCATAAGCACTCTTACATAGTGCATGAATTTTGTGTAGAGGTATAAGCGTTTACGCGGTTCTCACAATTTTCTACTTTTAGTTTTGAATCGAACATCCGTCTAGTAAAGCACTCTCAGTAAACTGTTTGGCAAGTTAAATGTTGCATTAATGTTGAACGAGTAAGACTACTGAATAAATTTGACTAAGATAGCTGCATAACTAAGAGTTTTGAACTGTGCACTTGTTAAGTTTTAGTCTTAAGAACCGGAAGAAGTCGAGTCCAACAGGAATGCTTTTCCTCTTTTGCTACCATCATGCATCTTAATCAATTAGAGACCTCCACAACACAATCCCATGCAGACAATTCTACATCCACCAAGTTGCTTGATCAAGAACGCCATATGGCACTTTCTTATTGGTCAAAGGTTGTTGAGCAGCCGTCTATTAGTCTAACTGCAGAGAATGTCCATTGGACCCACCGGTCACGTGGGGTTTGGGCTGCCAAATGGGAATCCTACATGTCATGAATAGTCATTAGCAAATCTCTTCTAATCCCTTCTATACCAATTATTATCTATCTCCCACATGGGACTCCTGGTCCCACACCACCATCTCTCCTATATACAGTTTGATCATTACTTACCATATGCACCTCTAATCAATTCAGTGCCTGTGATCACCATTGCTAGCTCCTGAAATATTAGATACATAGTTCATGACAATGGGTGACGACGCTTCAGCGTCATACATACACATGGTATTTAACATATATAGCACCCTATTCTCTATAGTTTCTTTCGTTGATCACAACTTATTATTAATGATTTGATGTATGTATAGGTGCAACATCTTATTGAAAAATGTTTGATATTTCACATGACAAAAGAAGAGTGCAAGGAAGCCCTTTCTAAGCATGCAAACATCAAACCAGTCATCACCTCCACTGGTTAGTCATAATTTTAAGCATGCAGTCGTAAGATCTCGCGTTTAATTTCTTACTTTTAGGGTTTGTGCAAGACACATCCTTAAAGCAGGTTCTAGAAGATCCATCACTTTAATGGTGTTCTCATATGATCAATACAAATAAACTTATACAATAGTATTTTGCATGTTTTTATTCCAACACTAGAGTATTAATTAATGGCTTTATGCAGTGTGGAACGAGTTAGCGAAAGAGAACCGGGAGTTCTTTGAGTCCTACTCACAGTCTTTGTCTCAACCCTCAAGCAGGTCGGATCGGATGTCTGAGTCAGAGACGAGTAAACTGATCCAGAAGATGATATCTGACCAGCAAGCAAATGGTTCAGACAAGTAACAACCGTACATATATATATAGTCTTTTAGTAAACTTGCTAGTTGCTTACATGTACCTCTAGCAAGCCACTTGACAGATTTGTATATTCAAATAAAAATAATATAATAAATATATTGTAATGATAATACATACCTGAAATATGTTTTAAAGATATTAATGCATACCTAGGTATAACTATAACCTCTGGAGGAATGGTTGGGGGTGCACCTGGAATCTTAGTGAATCAATTTGTCTGGGAAAGCAGTCACAGTCTAGTGCTGTGTTTGGTTTATTTTTGTTTTGTGATGTATGAACAAATGAAGCTAAAATTTGTTGGGTCCATCAGTTGTCAGTGTCATGTGCCTTTTCTTCTGATTTGAAATCTCAAGAAAGAGTTAAAAATACTTGTGGCATGCATAACATCTCTCAAAAAGCTTATCAATTCAGCTCTTTCCGGGTGAGAATCGGGTCAGGTTTAGGTTTGTGGGTTGAATTGATGAACCTGAAAACAACCCTTGTATCTTTTAGTATCATAGATGTCGACCATAATTCAAACACATACATGACCTGTGTAAGTCATTTATCTAAATTAGTCAAACGGGTTGACCGGATGTGTATGAGTTATAATCAAGTGCTAAATGGGTTGGTTGGTTGTAAACAGGCAGTAACAAATGGGTTACAGGCTGTAAATGGGTTGGGTTGACCTTATTAGTTTATTTTCTCTAATATTAAACGGGATGATGTTGACTTGTACAATCAAACGGGTTAGAAACGATTACCTAAAACTTGATTATATTGACTTGCTTAGGTTCATAAATCCATCGTTGATTTGTCATTTGAATCTATTGTTTGGTACTATAATATGTAAAGTTCATATAATTTAGTACTTATATAAACGAAAACATACGTAAGTGTTTATTATAAATGAGAAAACGAGTCTACCTTTTGCTAGTATTAGAAACTTGAAATCATAATCGAACACCATAGGGTGAAAGGGGCACACTCCATGTGAACCAAAAAGAACCTACCAATGAGGGAGTATCACTCATTTTGAACTAAATGAACCAAAACCATAAGGGGCACTATAAAACTGGATTCATGAACCAAAATTTTGAACGTCCCTTTCTTTGAACCATTGAGGGAGGGTCACTTCATTTCCCCAACTCCTCACTCTTTGAACCAAAATCCCACCCCACTTTGTGTTGTGGCGGTGATCCACTACGTACCAAACCTTCCCAAACCCCATCCTAAGGGTGCCGCCCCCTTCACCCTAAGAGCTTTTGAACAATTTTATTGGATCTTCTAGTTTTGAGTCGTTTGTCACTAGGATGAAAATGGTAATATTTTGGTATGTTGTCTGAAAAAACTTGAATTTATCGCTTTACCTTCTAGGCAGTGTTTTAAAAATCGCGACTAGGCAGCGACTAGTCGGCGATTAATCGCTAGTCGGCCACTAACTGGGTAATTTTTTGTTAATCAGTCCATTAATCGCTAGTCGGGCCTAGTCGGACCTAGTCGGCCAGCCAAAAGTCGGTGATTCCGGCCATATTCCGGCAAGCTGTGTTTTACCTTTTTTTAATTATCTGGTTTCATTGGTTAGTGGGATATTAGTGAGAGACAAGTTTTCACATGTAAGCTTTATTTTCAGCCTTTTTTATAATTTTAGTTGTCTGATTTGCATCTATTATTAAATAACCTAATTAACACCTGCACATGTTGAAAGTGATTATAACGTTTCTCTATTTATGAGTTCTTATGAAAAAGTTTGCCCATCCATCAGTAAAAAAATCCATATTTGACTTTAAACTTTTAATCAGAATTATCAATAACTTACAAATCAACATGGGTTTGAACTCAGTTTAAGGAAAAGATGAAACTAAATCTAATCATTTCATATCAGTTTTTGCTTGAAATATATGTTTGACTTTCTATAGTCAAACACGTAGTTTCACTACACAAGAATTCCAAAAGATATCAGAAATTAAGTCCCATTAATTTGAACATCAAAACTCAGAAACGCTTGCTTTTCATAAAGACAACAATGGCAGTTCTGGCTATCATAACTATGTTAGCGATAATCCTACTGCCGTGAGTCCACAATGCAGGAACGTAACAAGAACTAAGCAAAAACTAAAACTTATCCTTAACACAAATGCATCAGATAACTTGGAACAACTCATGAAACATTACAGCAAGCAATACGAGGTTTGTTCTTTCATTTTTTTGTTCAACTTAATCTTGGCTTGGAGGATGAAATAGACAGCGTATTAAAAAGAGCAAAGAAGCTAAAACGATGCATTACATTTCATTTCACTGAATAGTAGAATGGCCAAAGGAATTTAATGGTTCATTACCAGAAGTGTTTCTAAGCTATTAGTTTATTATACCTTGCTTGTATGCTTCAAAAGCCTTTGCAATGTAGCCTTTACCTTTGTTAAAAACCGTAGAAATATGGCAGATCATGCAGAAGTAGTGTTTCCACATAGGAATACACATCAAATGAACATGCTCCATTAATCCCAAGATTAAGATTACTGATGTGCTTTGATTTGGGTTCATAAACAGCAATCAGTGATGGGGTTGGGACTTTACGCAGGTCAGCATCATTATCTACAGTTAGAAACACAGGTTCACCACTCCTCCTAAATTCCCGTACGCAATATATTGCTGCATTTGGTGAGTAAATAGTGAATAGCTTTGTAAATGGTTTTGATACCCCATCCTCCATCAGCCAAACATCAACAACATTCTCATCATGCTCATTGCGTCTAAGCACAACAAGAGACTCCCTTAGACTAGAGAAGGACAAATCATGCCTAGACCCGTCATATACCAAACTATCCGGTAGGTTTACTTCCCTAAATTCTTCACTTGTTATATCAAATGAAATAATCAGATTATAAGCCCAAAGATCATCATCTATAGTACTCCTATCAGTAGCAAGCCAATAATAAAACCCATCTATACATCGTCCATCACGGCCAAATTCAATTGATTTACGAGGAAGATTGGTGCCATACGAGCTTCTCCAAGAACGCGTGCTTAGTGTAAAGACCTCAACTTGCCTTGGGATTTCCATATCCTCCTCCCAACTATACATATATGCGATCTTGACAATCTTAGGGTCATTAGTCTGACGACAAACCCCAAAACCTAGAACAGTTCCATATACATACCTATCTCCGAAATTAGGCACAACGAAAGCAGCTGCTTTTGTAACAGAAGGATTCCAAAGAACAACCTTTTCGGTTTTGATAATGGGGCCAAAATAATCATGATAAAGACCGTACAAACACAACAAGCCATGAGAGCTGCCGATTGAATAATAATCTTGAAGCATCCTAACAGATAGAGGAAGAGTAACGGAAACTCTCTGGTGGGGGAAACTATCATCATCAACAATTGAAACATATTTTTCTTTAGAATGAACTGAACCAACATGATGATACCTTACAGGTAGATGTTTCGTTTGGGTGCGATAATTGGTAATAAAACGAGAGCCATCGATGAGAGACTTCCATGCTTTGGAGACCGATCGGAACTGAATCAAGGATCTCACAGGCAGCCTTTTCATGATTTCCTCTTGAATTTCGAATGGTATGTTGTGTGACATTTTGATTTTGAATTTCTAGGGTTTTTTTGATGAACGAGAGATCAACAGGAAGACTTTTGTGTAGCGATTTTGAATTTCTAGGGTTTTTTAATGTATTAATTAAATACCTGGTCGTGGTTTGCAAATATTGCAGTTTTTGGTCCCAGTGTTAATAATTTTTGTACTCATGTAGTCCTTATCATTAACTTAGGTTAAATTTCTTAGTTAAGTATACGTAGAATAATGTCTATTTTATCCTTGAACATTAAAAAATAAAAGAGTTAACTTTCGTTTTGCTCCATGTGATTTGATCATTTTAATGGTTTTGCCTCAATCGTTTAAAAATAGATTTTTTTGCTCTCTGATGTTTCTATTTTATTACCAGTTTGCTCCCACTCTTAACTCAGTTATAAATACGAGTTAAAAGTAAAGGCATTTTGATAATTTTACATGTAAGTAAAAGGGTAATTTGGTAATTGTAGAGATGAAGATTTATTAACTTATTGTTATTTCAAAATTCATTTTTGTTTTCATATGTGAGTGTAGATATGCAGAACAATTCCAAATTCAAATCATTTTTGTTTTCAAGTGTCATCATATATATGTAGAACTCTCCGTCAATAAACCATCCTTCCAACACCAACCACCACCAGCACATCGCCACCAGTAGCTGCCACCAATACCAACCACCGTCTCTCTCTCTCTCTCTTTAAACCGCACACCATGAACATCAACTTAATCACTCGAAACCCTAGTCGTCTTCAACAGATCCACCAAATCGGAGCTCAGCGAAACCCAACAAACCATATGTAAATTAAATATCTTTCTAAAATAGTAAAATGTAAATGAACAAAAAACGTGTTAAAAAAAGACTTAATTTTTTTTACATGAAAGATATTTATTATTATCAATCATATCTATCCAAAATTGAAAACGAGTAAGGTTTACATTATTTAAAACGAGTAAGAAATTTAATTTACGTAAAACTATATAGCTAGTAGATTTTATTTAAAAAATCTATTTAAAAAAATACTGGTGTAACAAGTAGATTTTATGTTAAATAAGAAATTTAATAAAAATATGAAAATAAAAATAAATAAATAGATTTTATGTTAATTAGGAGATATAATAAAAAGATGAAAATAAAAAATAAATAGATTTTGTAAAATTGTTTTAAACTTAAATAAAATTAGGTGTTAGTATCCAAATGTGTTACATTGATAAACCTAAAAAAATGCAAGGGTATTTTAGTCATTAATTAACAAATTTTGGTGTTAGTACCCAAAGGTGTTACAAAATTAAAACCATAAAACCTAAACCTGTTAAAAAAAAAGTTAGTACCCAAAGGCGAAATTAGGTATAAACCACAGGACCCATTTGTGTAATTAACTCTATTTTAAAAGTGGTTGTGAGTAGAGGATAAATAAAAGGTAATGATAAATGTATAAAGGGTTATTGGATTTTATCACCCCCAACTATCGGCCATTGGCCGTTGCCACCCGCAACTAACACTTTGACACCCGGCACCCCCAACTTGACTTTTTGTTTGTGCTAGCACCACCCAGTTAAATCTTCACTAACTGGGTTTGTTTTTTATCCGACGTGGCACAAACTGATGAGTTGGACATGATTACATGGCGAATGACATGTCACTAACTTCATCTCCTTCCTTTATAACTTCAATGTCCATTCTTCCACTCTAAAACAAACAAAAAGGGGGCAAAACGCAGACCATCCCACGGAATCGAACTGATTGCTTCCGAAAACTTCACCTCATTTGCAGTCATCCAAGCTTTGGGATCCCCCTTAACCAACAAATACTCCGAAGGCATGCCCGGCAAACGTTACTACGGTGGCAACGAGTACATCGACCAGATCAAAAACCTCTGCCGTTCTCGCACCTTACAGGCTTACCGTCTAGATCCCACCAAATGCAGGAGAGAGCTGCGATTGTGGCAGCGTCTGATCGGTATCGGTATGTTGAGAAAGTGAAACCGGTTCCGGATCTTCAGGTTCGATTTTGCCCTAATTTTGATAATGTGTACATATTTTACCTGAAGAATATTAAAATTGAGTCGATTTGATGACATTTAACTGATTTCGGTATCAAAAGATGCTTTTAATACGGAGTTTTCAAAGTCAATGAACAATCGACCGGTTGTATCTTCATCGTTAACGGCATAACAAAAATCTCTCCGATTACCACTTAATTTTGCAATCAGATTGTCGCAGGCGACGGCGTACGACGGTGATCGGAAAAGTTTCTGGTTGTTGAGTTGTTTGACTGTTGTTTGGGGTTAACAGTCTCAAATTGAGAGTTTGTATATATAACTAATTAGAGGAGGGTTTGGATTGAGGTTTGACGAGGTGTGGAAAGAGGTGGGGTTTGATTGGGTGAAAGTGTGCAATGGAGAAGACGAAGTTATAAAGGTCTTATATGAACTTACTGGTTTCAATCTTTATGGTCAAAACCAGTTATAAGGAAGGAGATAAAGTTACATACACATCATCGCCACGTAATCATGTCCAACTCATCAGCTTGTGCCACGTCGGATAAAAAACAAACCCAGTTAGTGAAGATTTAACTGGGTGGTGCCAGCACAAACAAAAAGTCAAGTTGAGGGTGCTGGGTGTCAAAGTGTTAGTTGCGGGTGGCAACGGCCAAAGGCTGATAGTTGGGGGTGATAAAATCAAATAACCCATGTATAAATAAATATTATTTAATTGAAGAGGAGAGAGAAAATGTAGTGTTTTTTAGTGTAATATGGTGGAATGGATGTGAATGCTCTTAAAAAGACGATTTCAAGTTTTAAATTGTACTAGATTGTTAAATCGACAGCTGACATGCTTTGGTTTGGACAGTTTATTTGGGTTCATTTCTTTTAACGATTAGAAATAATATATACCTTATCGAATGGTAACTAGCATGTTCTTTTTTTTAATCGGCAAATTATCCGTGTTGACTCATCGCACCTCCTCACTGGAGGCTCGGTCCCACTAAGGCCAGACGGTCATTCATTACAATAGGGCCCACACTGGCACAGAGAGTGACACGGCGTTCAACAGGAGAAAACCCCATAAAGACATCCCAGCCAGTTGAGTGCCCCCACCCAAAGTGCAATGGATAGGACTCGAACCCAGGTCTCAGGGAAAAACCAGGATGCTCATCACACCTCTGGTAACTAGCGCAAAACGGGTATAACAATAATTTGTTTTCTACCCTCTTGTGGTTGGCATGTATGGCGCGAACCACCTTAACCCAATAAGCCGTAGTATTTTCTTTAAATTTCCACCATCACTTAGCCAAGAGGACCAAGTTGGAACCCTGTATATCCCCCCAATCCAATGCCCCTGCTTTTTTTTAGTCCGTCGACCTCTTCCATGCTATCCATTGATGCGCGTGTGGTGTGATATATATTTAAGTATATTTAACCCCTTTTTACACGTTAGTCAAGTTTTAAATTTATAAAACACGATATTTTACTAACACCAAACACACATATAGGCAAGTGCACCCATCGTGAGCGTAGTATAGTGTTGGCAAGATACCGAGGTCGTCCAAGGACACAAGAGCTTTTAGTACCGGTTTATCCTCAACGTCTAATCAAATCAAAAGTTAAAAAAAGGTTTTTAAACTAGAAAAATAAAAACTAAATGCTGAAAAATAAAATAAAAATAAAAACAGATAGACAAGATGAATCACTTGGATCCGACTCGTGTTTAGTGTAACCTTTGATTATTTCCGCACTTTTGCACTTTTTAAGAGATTATCTTAGTTATTGTAGTAGGCCCCTCTTTTGAAGGTGACGTTACCCTCAACCCAGTAGTTTGAGTCAGCAAGGATACAATCCTAAAGGGTCGGATTATTGAAAGATAATTAATTAAGTTATTAATGCATATTATGGTAGGCCCCTCTTTTGAAGGTGACGTTACCCTCGGCTAAGTAGTCTGAGTCAGCAGGGATACAGTCCTAAGTAGCCGGATTAAAGTATTAATAGTAGCTTACATATGAGTGTTGATTCGGTTCTGTTCAAACATGAAAGAAAACATGAAATCATACCTGTAACAGCAGATAGTCCTGTGGAGAATCCAGTAATGGAGTTCGACATGCTTGTCATCTTTGATCTGGTTCCTCCTTAGGGTGTTGACTGATGATGGGGACTTAGAAAACCGAAAAGGGTATCGGTTAGGAGAGGAGGTCGAATTTGATGTTATGCTTATGGGGTGTGTCACTGAGTAACCCTTTAACCTCCACTTAATTCTCCTTATATAAGCACCCAGGAGGAAACCTAATTAGTTACTAAGGGTAATATGGTCCATCAACAATTACCAACTAATTTAAATAATAGGTTATTATATATTTTGATCTTTATTATGTAAATGATTATAATGGCTATAGATTAAATATTGTTACATAATATATTTAATCTTACAATGAGGGGATCAAAGAGTTTGGACCCCCGCCATCCAATACCGGTGGGTATTGAAGGAGGTCCTACTAAAGTTGACCCAGGTCCTTGCAGGATCTATACACCGAACAAGGAAAGACTCTTACCAAACTGTTCCCTTAACCCCCGACCAGGTAGCCAACATATCTCCATATAGACCTTGGAGATATGAATGGTGAAAATCTTTTATTTTATATAGACAGTAAAATAATGCCAAGACACCACGGACAAACGATAAGGAAGAATCACCTTCAACACAACATAAGAAACTAGTTATTAAAGTCACTAATACATACCCAAGTAAAAAGTGCGAAAATATTAAAAATAAAAAGTATTACACTAGACATTTGTCTTCACCAAGTGATGTAAGAGACTTAGGCAAACATGGCCTTTGATTGTCAAGAACTCTTATGATTAATCTTGGATCCCGAGATGACTCACACACTCTATGATGGACAATGGATGATGGTGGTGGATGATGGTGTTGTGATGGTGGTGGGTGAAGTGTGAGAGAGGTGGTGTGCCAAGGGATGGTTTGCAAATGAGCCAAGCACCCCTATTTATAGGCTGAACAGAGACTCGGGCACGGCCCCGTGTCCATTGGGCACGGCCCCGTGTCCACCTTCCTTCTCTTTCTTCATTAATTGCAGTTTGTCTACATTAGTTGACCACGCCCCGTGTTCGCTGGACACGCCCCCGCGTGCAGGAGCGTATCTGTACTATCAAGATTTCCCCAGATTCTGCGAATCTTAGAGTTGACCACGGCCCCGTGTCTGCTGGGCACGCCCCCGTGGTGGGTGATAGAAGCTTCTACAGCTTTGTCTTTTCTGCAATCACTTGTGCATGCCCCCGTGCTCATTGAGCACGGGGCGTGTTCAGCCTTCTGTTCTCTTGTTTTGCTTGGGAAGATGCTGTCGGGGAGGTCGGGCAACTTGACCCTGTAACATCATCACCGGTCAACAACAACAACTCACAACATCATCACCGAATTAGTTTTGTTATTTGTAAAGTTTAATTAGGTTTTGTTTAGTATTATTTTTTCTGAATTTTGAATTATCTGATGAAATGGTAGTGATATTATTCTGAATTTTGATGTGTTTGATGCAATTGTAAAGTCTAATTAGGTTTTATTTGGTGATTTTTCTGAATTTTGATGAATCTGATCTAACTGTAAAGACTGATTTGTTGATGTTCATTGTAGACTGCAGAGGTTTTAAAAACAAACACTCTTCTTCTTGTAGACCGCAGAGGTTTGGTCCACCTCTTCTGCTACAGATGTCTCCAGATGTGGTCCGCAGACTGAAGACATTTTTCCTCTGGAAAAACAAACAGCACCTAAGTGTACTCGCGAAGTGTGCGGAGCACACTAACCCGCACTCGCATACGCGTGGTCGTGGCGTGGGCGATGAGGCGCAATGTGGCGCACTTTGCACTTCTTGAGAGCCGCCTTTGTATTTTTGACCACGTGCGCGTGGTGGAACACAAGGGCTGCAAGGACTAGATGACAGGTAGAACTTGAAGGGTCACGTGGCAGCAGCGCGCAAGTACGCGTGGCAGGTTGGCGCATGACGTGGCACGTCCACGCATGGTTCATGACTAGTTGGCTTGCGCGCTGGCGCATGGACTGATGTGACGTGCGCGGCGCACCAAAGTGAGCCAATACGTCGCGACTGTGTGGCGTGCTCGTATAGGCTCACAGGTGACGTGGCGCAGGCGCGCATGGGATTGAGCCAAGGTGGCGCACACGCGCATGAGTAGCGCATGAAAGTGAGCTAAAATGGCGCACGCGCGCATGAGTGTGCAAGACCTGCACGCGCATGAGCCAAAAGGGCGCGTGCGCACCAGTGTGTCTTGCGCGCGCGCGTGCCGAAGCTTCCAGCAATTAATGACAGTGCAGTTACATTTCAGCATTTGAAACTGACGAGTCAATGGTTTTGACTTAGAATTAAATGACGAATTAAAGTGCATTGAAGACGTTTAATGCAATTTAATTTGTTTTTCAGTTTCGACTTCAGACCTGCAGTATAAATAGGAGATCCCTGCTGCAGAACCATACACCGAAAAACACACCTGATACAATCTTCTTCCTCTGAATTCTTCTTCTTCTTCTAGCAGCAAGGTACACCTTCGGGTTGGAAGTCAAGACCGGCAATGCAACTGCTTAGGTTGTTGTATCCTGGAAACAAACGAGTTCTCCTGCGAGACTCGAAATTTGTTTTAAGGGACCCGCAAAAGATAACAGTTTAGCCTTCAATCCCACCCTGAGAGTTTCGAGTTAAACTTGTCAAAGATGGGTTCTAGTGCTTTATCCTCTTCATATTAGCTCCAATGGCATCCCTAGGAATGTGAACGAGGGGCTCCCAACATGCATGCATACATCATATAAAATTATGTACAAGATTTAATCATCAACCATCACACGATCACTACATGTGTGTAGAGCATCATAACACGAAGATATATCATACCAACTCTGTCACGCCTACAGCAACTTAAATCATGTTTTTCTTTTCTTTTTTTTTCCTTTTTTTGTGTGTGTTAGACAAGAAAAGTAAGATATTGAAAAGGGTATAATTTGTTCTTGATGAGTACAAACATTTAGTTTAGGCCCTTTATACGTAAAACTAAATAAATATATGTGTAATAAAAATAAACAAATAAAATTAAATCCATATCTTACTTTCTTCCAGCATTCAAGAAACATTGAAATATTAAACCATATCTTTGACTTTGTATGATTTAACCAAGGAATTAATGAACAAGCAAAACACATCAATCTCTTGTCTCTCCTTACTCGACAAACACATGAACACTCTCAAGGTTTTCAATAAACAAATACCTAGCTAATTAGTTATCTATTGTGTTTCCTTTTTTACAAACAGACCCAACCCAAAACCGTTTCCCGCATTTAGAATCTAGTTAATCCTCTTAGCAAGCTAGTTTCATTTCCATTGGCTTTACTTCATTATAAATACCAAGCCTTAGAGCTTGATTAAACTCACACTTTCACAACCCCACATCATCTCCAAGTTGAGGATTTTGCAAGTTCAAGCTCTACAAGCCCTTTGCCCTACCACCATTTTCTAGTTTGGTATGAATTACTAAAACCTATATTTTTATGCTACGTTAGTTTATATTATATTTAGATCAAAATCATGGTCACCCAACACTTGGAAAAACTAGTTTATCTAATCTAAAAACCTGCACAAGAACTAGTTATTTAGATGATGTTCTTGAAATTCCTAAGTATCTACATCACGTTTCCATTTGAATAACATAGAAAGTCATGATCATACTTTCATTTTATAGGAATTATATTAAACGATGTTATGCTATTTTGTTATATTATCAAAATTTCTGATAGGATTTCTACTAAAAGTTATTAGTTTCTATAATCATTTTAGTCTTTGAGTGTTATGGACATTTATATATACAAAGCCCGGTTAACGTACAAAATTGGTTATCATGCGTTATCGTACGCGAGTATCCCAGCCACGCATCTGACCAACCGCAGGCCTTCAATTGAATGCGGTAGCACAATAGTAACTAACTTGACATAATTACGCACGTTATAATGCATAAGTACGCACGCTATTGCATACTTAAGCATGGATTGGGTTAAACCCTAATAATGCATAACTATGCATGTTATTATATATTACACATGTTATAATGCATAATTACGCACGTTATAAAAACATCAAAAAGTGCATGTCAGCAAACATGAAAATTGCACATGTTAAACTTAAAATTACGCGTGGGTTGTTCAAAACCCTAATTACGCATGTTATACACATAATCGCACAGGTTCATTTGTGAACAACCCATTGATTGTGAACACTAATGAACTAATCTTAGCCCTTGATTATCAATACACAGGTGTAAATCAATGACTAGGATTTGTTCACTTAGTTCACAAATACACTAGTGTTCACTCTAGAATCTCACCCTATAACTATATGTATGTAATTCTTGATAATCATGAATTATTTGGTTATGTTGTAAGAAATTATGTTAGTATATGGACATTTCAAGAATCATATAATTTGCCATACTATTTAGAAAATGTTTTAAGAGTTATAAAACACTATGGTTTTTGTATACTTTAGATCAATTATATTAATGATTGAAATTAAATGGATGTCATTATTGTAATATGTGTGTTATAATATTTGATTAATTTATTAGATTTGGGAAGGTTCATTGGAGAAGAAAATTTAATGTGAGAAGAAAAAGAAGAAAGAGTGTATTAGTAAAATGTTATTTCATTTATAACTCATATCATTAATTTTTCTGTCTTTAATTAATTAGTCAAGTAATCATTAATTATCCTACATATAATTTACAAAAACTACACATATCAAAATTTTCCTACATATACCCTACACATTATAGAATTTTATCCTACACAGTCGAAATTTATCCTACACACCTCGAAATATATCTTACACAACTCGTAATTTATCCTACACAACTAGTAATTTATTCTACACTTTAAATTAAGTTGTTTTTTTAATTTGAAAAAAGTATATATTTTGAAAATGAGTTACAAATTTAATTTAGCTAGTTATTAAAAGGGAAGAATACAAATTAATGATTTATGTAAGTTTACCAATATACCCTTATATTAAAATTAAATACAAATATTAAATGAAGTAAAATGAAGCATTTCTTATTGGTTGAAACTTCTTCTTTTTTCTTCTTACAAAAAAATTATTCTCATTCGAACCCTTCACATATTAGATTAAGGATATAAAGGTAAACTTAGCATGTCTTAAATTTAAGAAACCCACATGCAAGTTACCTTCGTCTTTTTTAAAACGTCAATAACTTTTTTATACGTAATTTGTTTTTTTAAGTTACACTATAATAACTAACCTTTTTTTTTTACCTTTAATATGAGTATCATAGTGGAGAGTTCAAATGAGAAATTGTTTTTTCTTTTTTTTGTAATAATAGTAAATAAGAAATTTCAACCAATAAGATTACTTCATTTAATTTTTATATTTAATATTAGCGTAAGGGTATATTGGTAAACTTACATAGATCATTAATTGATAGTCTTTCTTTTTAATAGATAATTACAATAAATTTATAACTTATTTTTAAAAAATATATTTTTTCAAAGAAGAAAAAAATTTAATTTAAAGTGTAGGATAAACTATGAGGTGTGTAGGATACATTTCAATATGTGTAGGATAAAATTCAAAACGTGTATAATAATTTTTGATGTGTGTAGAAAGGAAATAAATTAGAAGAAAGGAAAATTATTTAATGTTTTACAATTGTATCTTTGTTTTTTTTTTTCTCAATTTAATTTTCTTCTCAAATGAACTTCCCTCGAGTATCATATTGCTATATATATAAAAACAAGTTTACATTTCAACTAGTTGATCTGGTTTACCAAGGTTTGTTTTATATGACGACGTGTTTTATAGTATGGATTGTATGTCTTCTAAAGTTTTTAAGGAATGATGGGTTTTATATTTTGAATGATGTGTTTTACATTTTGAATGGTTTGTTTTACCAAATTTGATAAAAACACTATTGGATCATTGCAAAATATGTATGACACAATATTTACCAAATCTGAAATGATAAAACACTATGCGAAGAAATAAACATTAGTAAGTTGAGTTAAAAACTATGCGACGAAAAAACACCGGTGAATATAGTCAAAACACTATGCAAAGTAATAAAAACTGGTACCGCATATAAAAAAAATGCAAAACACACTGTCATTTAAGACACACTTTGTATTAGACATCTGAAGTTAAAAAACAATTTTCAGAGAATTTCATTTTTTGGGATCGTATATGAGGCTGCATGCAATGAAGATGATAAAACAAATAGAAGATTGTTGTGCGCTTTTGGGATCGTCATTAACAATTAAGTAAAAATATAAATAAATATGTTTCTGCAAAAAATTACAAAGTAGACAAAAATGCGACTAAAAAACATATTTGTTTCTCGGATAGTTTTGTACATGATTAGCTAGTATTAAACCACTTTTGTTTTTTAAATCAAGTACACGATGGATCCTATGAGATTATTTTTCTAAAAGTAAGTATATATATTTAATTAGCCAACTGGTCATATCAATTCTTGAATCACTACAAGTTATTATCATACAAACCCAAGAATTGATTTCAAAGTTGAATACAAGGAATATTACAGGATTACCAACAATTCGATGTGTTTCAAACTTTTACCTTTTTCAAAGTAAATACAGCTAGTCAGGTGACTTGATACATATACCAACACATGCTAGATTTATGTTCACAGATGAAAGTACGCTTCACTAAACTTTTAAACTCAAGTGATGTGTGTACTTGATGAAACATGTTCATTTTTATTATTTAATCTTTTTGTTCAATTATTGAGCATCTTTAACTTTAAAATAGTTTAGTTCTAAATCATATTTTGTGACATTTAAATGAAAAGGAATTATTAAAGATTTTTGGGATAAATACATAATTTGTGACATTTAATTGAAAAGGAATTATTAGGCTGGAGGGTGTGGGATAACCCCCCTTGGGGGTTATAAAGGACACCTCAGCGCCACGTAGGCGCCACGTCAGCCAGGAGGCTTTATAACCCCCCCTTTAAATTGCAGGGTGTGGGATGGAGCCCCGTTATCATTACCTAATTATTTTTTATTTTAAAAATCATTTAATTTTCATATATTAATTTATATATCACATGTTGCAAGCCGTCATATTTGACCTTTATCTCTCGATCAATGCAATTGCCTCACGTTAACATGTTGGCGCCGGATATATAGCGCCCCTACTTAATTTTGTGGGTGTGGGTGTATAGCGCCCGAGGCGCTATAGGCAGTGACGTGGCCATGGTGGCGCCCCCCACACCCTCCGGCCTTAAAGATTTTTGGAATAAATACATAAGTTAGAAAAATGGAATAATTAATTGTCCACACCCATAAAAATAAAAATAAAAAATAATTGTATAGTATATTTCTAGATACACCTGGCAGACACAAAAGGACAATATCAAAAGCAAGAATCGTGAAGTGAACTATTGCCCCTATACTAATGCTGTTGTTGTCTTTTAGACCATTTAGTTCAAACTATGATAAAAAAATTTAAGACTCATTCTATACGCACCCCCCCTATTTCCTTATTACACCCCCCTTGTGAGAGGAAAACTGTCAGTCCCACGCAGGCCCCACTTGTATGTAAGTATGTGAGAGGAGGGGGGGTGAAAAAAGTAAATATGGGGGTGCGTATAGTAGCACCCATATTAAAATGTGAAATTTTAAAGTAGAAATATCGAAAGGATTCCTTGGAGGTAAAATGTAAGCATAAGACATAACTAATCATAATCCTACATGAAAAATGATCAAACGCGTGAAGATGACTGTTACAACTATCAAACTAAAATTATTATTGATTATCTACGAATTCAAACACATACTATCCAAAATCGTAATATTTACAAATACATACACATATAGAATTTGGCATTCTGCGTCTTTCTTTTTGCAAAATGTAACACATGCGCCTATTGATGCAAACGAGCTAAGCGGCTCGCGAGCTGCTCGATAAGAAGTTCGAAACGAGCCGAACCTTATCGAACCTGAGCCGAGATTGAGTCTAAAATAAAGCTCGTTTATTTATCGATCCCGAGATCGAGCATATCATTTGAAGCTCATCAGGCTTGTCAAGCCTTAGAGTAACATTAGTTTTTATTAATATTTAATAACATTTACCCCTTATTTAAAGGTGTCCTAGTAAACAAGCCGATCCGAGCTCAATTAAACTTGTTTATGAGCCAAGCATGAACCTAAAATTAAGCTTGTTTAGTAAACGAGCCCAAGCACAAGCTTCACTAATCAAGCTCGCAAGCATAAACGAGTCTCTTATTTATATTATTTTTATTTAATATATTAATCAATAGATAATAGACGAGCTGAACCAAGCTTAAGAAACTACCAAGAGCCAAGCTCGAGCTTTGAAAACAAAGCTTGAAGTTAGCCGAGCACAAGCTCTCACAAGACAATCAAGCTCAGGCTCGGCTCAGCTCAGCTTGTTTGAACCCCTACGATCCACCTCTTCATTATTTATTTTTCTAACATATAAGATTTAGTCTAGGGTAGTTTTAGACTCAATACAATCCTAGGGGACTATAGTGAAAAATCTGGAAATAGCAATTCTGGTATTTACCCAGTAAAATTATGGCGCGCAATTCATCAAGGCGTTGACCAACTACCCTATCAATCTTGATGGGCGGCGCCAACAGTGATCCATTTCAAAGTCACAAAACCCTAGTTTGTTCCTGTCTTCCGTAACGATTCTATTCTAATTTAATAACGCTTCAATTATTATTTCATTCATTATTTTTTCTTTTTTTTTTGTCTCTTCTACATTCCACCTTCTTTGCAGATTCCCATTTTTAGCTTCATTAATCCGCAGATTAATCCCTTATTATTATCATCTCCAAATTTACCATCAACCCATTCATTCATTCATTCATTCTTTACTTTATACGCGTGAAATTCTTATATCTTTATTCTTATAATTCCATCATGGAAGTAGTATGATTGCGATGTGTTGATGATAACAGATCCACCTGTTTATTCGTCGTTTTAGAAGCAGAATCGCTTTCATCAGGTTTGTCCGAGTTAACTCAGTTTGATTTGTTAAAATGTTTACACTATCTTGAGATTGTTTTACTATTTATGCTTTTGCTTTTGAGAGATAGTTGATTAATTTTATTAGCTTAATAATTTGATACCCAGTTATGTCAATTAATTTGGGAATTTTCTCAATTTAGTTTATTGTAATATGTGAAGATGACAATATAAGCTGTTTTTTGATGCCATCATAAACTGTTTTTTCAGAGATTTGAACTTGTTAAAGGTGATGGAAAACTGTCGAAAGACACCGAGTGTTATTGCAAGATTGATGGGTATCGACGAGACACCAACGCGCCAGCAGCCTGTTTTGGGACAGCAAAGAGTGTTGTCTAAGAATTATCTACAGAAATCTGCTTCTATAGGAAGGAGGTCAAGAAAGGATTTATCAAACAGTGTTGTGGGATCCAAGAAACAGGCGAATCTAAAAACGAATAAAGATTCTTTATCGAGAGATTTTGAACGGAAAAGTTTGCGTCTTGATGGAATGCAGGGTGTGGGTGTGAAGTCACCCGTTGTTTTCGGTTCAGATGACAATGGAAAAAATGGAAAGTTGCCTAAAAATATTGTTTTGAGACCAAATTTAGGGAATGTACAACGTGTTTCTGGACCGTCGTTTCTACTTGATTCGCAGACTGTTTTCGGTTGGGAAGCGAAGAAACAACTATTGGAGAGACATAAGATGAGAAAAGTTTCGCAACAACTTCAACCGGATTTTGTGAAGACTATAGGTGTTAAAAGCAAAGAAGGTTGGAACCATGAACCTGTTGCTAAATTACCAATTTTTAAAGGCTTGGACTTCTCTTCTAATCGGAACGCAAAATCTGTGAAAGCGATTAGAAGTGATATGGCTATAAACACCAAGAAGAATTTTTTGGTTCCAAACTTATCGACCACGTTAGCTCTAAGTTCTGATGCAGAAACCAAAAATGTTGAATCTTTTCATGGTGACACTGAAGACAAAAGCAACTGTTCTATGAACGATGAATGTTCTTCCGGTTTATCAGATCTTTCATCTGAAGAGGTATTGTGCAGTATGTCTGATAGCTTAAAATTCTTCATTAACTGTTACTAAACCATGTTTTTGGTTAAATATATATATATATTTATTATATATATACAGCTTGTATTTGGAGATTCATGGTTACTCGTTACATTTGCAGGGTTCACCTATTAGATCCCATGAAGATGACTCGGTATCATCGAATGGTGTACATACTGATGAAGAACATTCTGATGGTAAGGTTGAATCCTTCCAGCACAGTCCAAATTCGGTACTAGAAACACCGTTCAGGGAAGATAATTCATCAAGCTCCGAGTGTTTTGCTAGAGCAATCCGTGGTAAGTTTATATAAGATAAATCTATGTGAATCATAACCTTATATGTTAGAGGTTGTAATGCATCTACCTAGTCAGGCAATGGGTCAAAACGGGTATTTTTTTTTTGTCAGAATTGGATTGACCCGAATCATGTTGTCTGCAAATATTGAACTTTTTTTATGAACAATGTCGAATTTTATTACCAAAGTTTCTCTATCTCATGTATGACCATATGGCATTTGATAGGTCTGTGGAAGCAACTTCAGCTTCTCAAGTCAGAATCAGAAGAAAACGACAGCAAGCCTGAAGAAATGGTTACATCGAGCGACAGTGAAAGATCTACTTGTACTGATCAAAACACAATCTCAATAGTATTGTCTGGATCCAAAGAAAGTCGGGACTTTTCATACCTGGTAGATGTACTAAACGAATCGGGGTTCCAAGATGGGAACATAGAGACATGCTTTAAAAGATGGCATTCTGCAGAATGTATGACAGGTCCTTCGGTTTTTGAAACATTAGAGAAGAAATACGGGAAGCAAGAGTTATGGCATAAAGCGGAAAGAAGGCTTCTGTTTGATCGTATAAATTCAGGGATGACGGAAATTGTGAGGCCACGGGTGGACATTAGAGTTTGCGCGAAGCCTTTGAGAAGAAAGATGCGAAGTATGTTGAGGAGAGATGTTATTGAGGAAGAACTGTCTGCATTGTTACGCAGTCAAGAAAAAGGAGTCGACGATGGGGTGTCTGAGAAGGCTGTCGGAAGAGGATTGTGGTTTGATCCGGTGGAAGAGTTGGATTCTCTTGTGACAGAGATTGAAATCTTTCTATTTGATAAGTTGGCAGGGGAGTTGGTCTCTGCTTAAAAAGTCTGGTTAATGGATGGGTTGAGTATGGGTCAAATGGTTCGGGTCAAAACGGGCTTTTTTAATGGGTCCAAGTTGGTTGGGTAGGATGGTTCGACCAATCAACGCATTTTTATTCAATTTTATAGATTATTAAAAAATTAAATAAATTGTTTTATAAGTTTTTAAGTGTGTGACTTCCGTTCCGCTTGACCACGTTGACCCATTTGAGTTTTTCCTTGTTTTCGTTTTATTTTAAGTTGGAGGGTTCTTGTTAGGGATAAAACAGGATATAGAAAGTTGACCCGTTTTAGGTAAATGGGTCAAAATTACCATCTCTATTGTGTTTATTTTGTCGTTAAAGATAGATATAAAAAGTGAGGTCGCGATTGATTTTTTGTATAGTTTAGCAGTGTAGCAATACAATTGTGTTTGTTTTTTTGTTCAAGAAAGATACTATCCCTTTATATCAAATTTATAGTATAAAGTGACAAATGTTAGTGAGTTTTTTTGAGAAATATTCATACTATTTCTCCATAAATTCATAAGACTTTGATGATCTCATAAGATGTTAAAGGGGGCATTAATTTTGAAAATTTTCAATATGAAAATTTTCAAAATTAATAATCAATAAAATATATTAAAAACTAACACTTAATTTACAACAATAAAATAAACAAACAAATATCGAGTTGAATTAAAAATCTATATTCTGTTCAACATTTCTCTATGTTTGGACGCCACCCGACAAAATTGATTGGTTACGGTTAAACTAAATATCAAGTTACATACATTTCTGTGTTTTATTTTAAACAAGTTAAGACATTGTTGATTTCTAAGACTTATTCTAAAATAATTTATTTGGGTAGACATGAAATGTCGTGTTTTGATAGTTTTTTAAATCATGCTTTGATGTTTTTATAAGTCATCTCTAGCCAACCACTAGGCTTTATTATATCATATATGCTTTAGTGGGTGATTATTCTTTTAACAAGTGACAAATTAGCCAATTAGGGGGTGTTTATTCTTTTAACAGAAAAATCCATTAGGGTTTCGGTCCTCAAAAAGTATCCAACTACTGTTAACTACAACCCCCCCCCCCCTCCCCCCCGCGCGTTGCGGGACGGTTGGCGTAAAATCGAGCTACAAGCGTTGGGGGCATAAAATTGTGTTAACCAAACAATGACAAAAGCCAGGAAAAAACGTAAAATATAAATATGAATTTCTAAAATCAAGTGACTCGCGTGACATTTAACATCACCTTGAGGTAGCTTTGATGACATGTACGTTTGTAGTACTTCGAATAATTGTACATTAGACCATGCGTAGTGGGCTTGATCCGGCGTTTTCTCCCCCCCCCCCCCCCCAACCCGCCCCAAAACGCCCTCCCCCCACCCCCGGCGTGATCCGGCGTTCTTCGCAAAAAAAAAACCCACCGGCGTGCTTTGAATCACGCTAAAATGGTAAATTGTTGGCCAATCGGATAATCTTTGTAGGTTTAAAGAGATAGAGATGAAGATAAGGGATACATGCAAGAAAATGGGACGAATTTGAGTGGGTTTGGGTTTTGTGGTTAGCCGGAATTGGCGCCGGTCAAACGAAGAAGGGGTTGGGAGGTGGGTTGGTTTGATTTGAAAGTTTGGTCAGTTGTTACATTAGGCCCCTGTGGTTTTTAGTTATTCCTAAAATAAGTTTAATACTAAAAACTTGAATTTCAATAGTTTGGGGCAAACAAGTTTATTTTTTAATACTAGTTTTTTATTATTAGTTTTTAATTTAAAAAATGAATAATTGTGTAATGATTGTTTGGGGCATTATTAGGCATTATTTCACTACGCCCCTTTTGTAAAAACACCCAATAATGCCCTCTTGCTGACTGGACTGCCACGTGACAGAAAACGCCCAAGGGTCGGGGCATTATTCACAAAACCACTACACATGGTCTTACTACTCACAACCCGGTTTCGACAATTTATATCCAGAAGTAGATAAATTTAGACAGGTCGCAATGTCACACTTAAAACATGCACATTTTAAAAGTTGTAAGAGTAATCATGGTTGCAAAAGTCGCTAGGCGCTCCCTAGTCGGTCGACCGGGGAGTTGAGAGTACTCGGTGTACGCGGAGAGTACTCGGACATGTTAAATTATAAAGAAATTAATTTTTGGAGATTAAATATATGTCAAATAACACAAATTTACTAATATTTATAACAAAATACGTGAAAAAGATATTCATTCTTTAATATGATAGTCATACAAATTATGTTATATTATTATTTAAGTCAAACCAGGCCCGAGTTCAGGGACGGACCCACCGCCAAGCCAAGGTGGGCGGGCGCACCACCGAGAAATTTTTTTTTATGTAAATTTCCGAAGAAAATCCCGTCCGCACCCCTTGGAATTTTTCGGCCGCACCCCTTGGAATTTTTCATCCGCACCCCTTGGAAAAAAATATTATGGATTTATATTATAATTTTTTTAATAAAGTCTGATTTTTTATAAAAAAAACTACCTATATTAATAGATTATAATACTTAAACCCAAACCAAACCATAACCCATTAGTCCATTAGTCCATATCCATTACCCAATACCCAACAATAAACAAAAAGCCCATTAGTCCATTAGTCTATTACCCAATACCCAACAATAAACAATTAAGATTTAGCCCAAACCCCTTCAATTTCCTAATTTCCTCCTCCCGCCCTTCTGATTCTGCCCAGCGACTTCTTCAGCAAGCCAGCAGCAACAGCAGCCAGCGACTTCCATAATTCCGGCCAGAAACTGACCGGAATCCAGCAGCAACACAGCAGCGACATCATCAAAGGGTTAGTTTTTTGGGTTTTTTTTTAATGATTTTACTGCCTTAGATGATTTTTTTGATGATTATGTTATTTAGATGATTTTTAGGGGTGATTAAACAATTCTAGGGCTTGATGATTATGTTATTTAGATGATTTTTAGTGCCTTAGGGGTGATTTTTAGATGATTTTTGGAACAATGAATTTATGGTAATGGATGATGGATCAATATGATTGTGATAGGAACCATGAGTAGAGACGTTATGGCGCGATTTTTCAAGAGGAAAGTGGATACATCTTCCGAACTACTTGATTTGGATACTCTTCCTTCGGATCCGTATGATCGCAAGCCGATAGAATCATATAACGTGAATCAAAAGGATGCGATTAGAAGGGCATATATACTAAGAGGACCGTATCAACCAAGAGGTATCGAATTCCCACAAACAAAGTTTCAAGGTGACGAGTTAAGAAAATTTAAGGAAGAATGGTATGACAAACATGAGTATAAGGGATGGTTAGAGTATAGCTCAAAATCGGATCGCGTGTTTTGCTTATGTTGCTATTTGTTTAGGAGCCACTTCGGAGATGGTAGAGACACATTTGTGTGCAGTGGGTATAACAATTGGAAAAAGGTACATGCGTCACTTAAAAAACATGTTGGTTTAGTTAATAGTCTACACAACAAATGTTTCCAAATGAGTGCCGATTTAGTTAACGAAAATCAAGCGGTACACATACAATGGGACAATAGGACCCCTAAGGAGAAACGTGAATACCGACTTAGACTTAGTGCTTCTACTTTGCTTAGGAAAAGGTTGTTGAATGGCGGATTGGCGTTTCGTGGACATGATGAATCAAAAGATTCATTAAATAAAGGGAATTTCTTAGAGCTTTTAGAACTCATGGGTGAAATGAATGAAGAGCTTGCTAACGTTATCTTAGAGAATGCACCGGCGAATAACCAAATGACAAGTCCTAAAATTCAAGCGGACATCAAACATTGTTATGCTCAAGAGGTAATTAAACAAATTTTAGAAGAACTTGGTGATGATGTTTTTTCTTTATTAGTAGATGAATCATGTGATGTATCAAAAAAAGAACAAATGGCGGTTGTTATTCGTTTTTTTTGATAAAGTTGGGATTGTTAAGGAGCGTTTTATTGGGCTTGTTCATGTCAAAGAGACAAGCACAATAACACTCAAAATGGCTATTGATGATATATTGGCACGTTATGGGTTAAGTTTGAAAAGGATTAGAGGCCAAGGCTATGACGGGGCAAGTAACATGTCGGGCGAGTTTAACGGCCTAAGGGCTCTAATCTTAAAGGAAAATGTTTCGGCCTTTTATATTCATTGCTTTGCACACCAACTTCAACCAGTTGTTGTGGCGGTGGCGCACAAACACACACCAATTTGGAGAGTTTTTGAAACGATAACATGTTTAACAAATGCCGTTTGTGCATCTTCTAAACGACAAGATATGCTTCGTGAAAGCCAAAGACGACAATTGGAAAAAATGGAAGACGTACTTTGTACCGGAAGTGGGTTGAACCAAGAAATGACACTTTCAAGGCCCGGGGATACACGTTGGAATTCCCATTACAAGACACTTTCCCGTTTTGTAACGCCCCAAAAATCTGAATGTTAATATTTGTCGTGTGTTCTTATGTGACACGTCATGAAATAAATAACTAGGCTATTTAACCTAGTTAAGGGTATGGTCAAAAGTGTTAAAAGAGGAAGGTAATGTCAGTTATGTTTTAAGGGCAAACCCGAGGGGCTAAAGTGGGAAAGATGAAAGTTAAGTTATTAAATAACTTAACACACACAAACACACACATACGTGTGTTCGAGAAGGAGCGGGAGGCTCCCATGGAGCCTCAAACCCTAAATTCATCCTTATGCTCAAATTGAAAGGCAAGATGACGCTTAAAGTCATAACCGAGCATGGACAACTGATCACCATCACGAGGGGATCATAAGGTATGTCTTAAATCTAAGAATTTTGATCATGGGTGAAGTGGGTTATGTTCTAATCCGTGAGTTAATATGAAATTGATCATGTACAAGGGTTAGAATCCTCGTATAGAACATGGGTTATGTATGGTTTGCGTTAATTTGATGATTAGAGGTGAAACCCGTTAGTTATGGTGAAGATGATTACTAGAAACACCACCTATGTTCAAGTCTTGTTGAAAGATTGATGTATTATGTGGGTATGATGAATTATTGTTAGATGAATTAGGTGGAATATGATGATGTTATGTTTAATGTTCATTTGGAATGATACATGATGATTAGTAGTAGGTTTTGATGGGTTATGTATGAGTTTAGAAGATTTATGTATGAATTAGTTGTACGTTATTCTTAAAAGGTGGTACACACATCAAGCGTATGATAAAATGTATATAGTGTCGTCCGTATAGTCGATTATGATGTTACGAGTATATGATGATAAGTCGATTGTTGAATATGGTTGATAGTTGACTCTTGAAAGTCAACTAAGTATAAGAAACATGATTTGACTCGTTGTCGTAAAGGTGGGATTATAGGAAGTCGTTTGGTACATGTTATGTTAATATGCATTATTTGTAATTACATGATGAATTACGTGTGTTGAAAGGATATGAAGTTGATTATATGTTTCAATGCTTGTTAGAAATGACTAAGGAAAGTTAAGTGTGAATTATGCGAGTGATATGATTGTTACATGTACAAATGAGTATGCTAATAAGAGCGTGATTTCGATGAAATGAAAGTATAGGAATCACGTCGAGACGGACTCAAGCATGAGGTGTTAACGGGTCAAGAAGAGGCAAGGAATCGGATACGAGCACGGATGCATAAGGTAAGTGATTTCTGTAATCACTTCTTAGTTCGATTAAGTAATATGGTGTTTTAATTAACTAAACATGATGTTGGAGGTCAAATATGTGACGTAGTCTTTCGTCGTAAAGGATGGGATTAAAGTTGACCAAAATGCCCTTGATGGGTATTTTGGGCAAACGATCTTAAAAGTAGTTTAGAAATAAGCTATTCGATTAGTGTAATGTTTTGAAAAAGTAAGAAAGCAAGAAGAATGATTTTCGTAAGCTAAGGACCTTAATATGCGCAAATACCCTTAACGGGTCAAAATAAGCTCTTGAGCGAAAATGGGTCAAGAGGATGCAAGACATCCAAGAACTTAATCTTTTATGATAAACGAATGTTGAAATTATAGGGTTCATGAGGAATATAGATCAAACAATCAAGTTATGTTGATAAATGCGTGAACGGGTCAAAATTTGGTAAAAAGGTAATAAGCCAAGGAGTTAGAAGTCTGAAATTTTATTATGTTGGATGTTGGATTTTAACTCCATTAGATGGAGAATTAAATTACGGACGTGTAGGAAAAAGAATTGAGTAAAACGGACCAATAATGAAGAAGTTATGGCCGTTTCCGTGAAATTCGGTTGTGCTGGAAATCTGCAGATCAGCAGCAGCAACATTCTGTGAAAATCAGGGCGTCGCGTAGCGCGACGGGCCGTCGCGCGACGCGACGGTGGGGCTGTTTGGCGAAAGTTGTTTGTTTGCTCCGTTTTGTGTTGGGAACTCGTTTAAACGCGTTTTAAGCCACGTACGCCTAATTTAACTTATGTTTATGTGATCTTAAGGGTATGTACGTATGTAAATAGGTACGTATGTATGTTTGTAAGGATGTGAACAAGTATGTGGATGTAAGAGGTTATGAAAGAGAATAGGCATGTATGAGTTTGGTCTACTGCAAGCAGGGATGTATGTATGTATATATGTGTGATGTCATGACCGTACGTAACAATGTAGGTATGTGTATATGTAGATACGTATAGAATGATTGAGATGTATTTATATGTAAGTATGCATGTAGGTTGGCATTATGTGTGTACATATGTATGTATGGAGATAATGTGTATGAAGTTTAGGTATGTATGTAAGTCTTTCGGTACGATTAAGTTTTTACGTTGTTTATTCGTGTACCTGGAGTTATAAGTGAAATGCAGGAATAACAAAGAAGTCTCACCACGGATGGTATGACAGGATGGGAAAGCTGGGATGTAAAGAGTTAACGAAACGAGAAGTAAACGTGAACAAACCTTGTATGTTTATAATGCGTACTAATGTTGTGAATTTTATGTGGTGAGCGCAGGTAGTACCAATCATGAGGATATCCAAGGATTGGAGATCGAGGATCGAGTCACAAGATAGATTGTACGGGAGTGTTGAGTACGTAATTGAGGAAGCTAGGTTATGGTTTCTTATTGAAAATGAGTATAATAAATGTATTTATTGTGAAAGAATTAATCTTAAAAATGAATTTAAGTGCGTCAAGGTGTTTGTAACGAAAGAAATTTTTATGGTACGATTTCCGCTGCGACTTTAGTCAGTTACGAATTAGGGTGTAACACGTTTAATTTCTTTATATCCAAACATTATGGAAGTTCTTGGATGGTTAATAGAAACGGGTCAAACTCTTCCTTGTAGTAGACAAGCGGACGGACTTCTAGAGGATATGAAAAAATACGACTTTGTATTTTACATACACTTGATGGAGCATATTCTAAACATCACACATACGTTGTCCCAATGTCTTCAAAGAAAGGAGCCAGATTTGATGAATGAGGTTAAATTGGTTTCTTCCACCAAAAACCAACTTGAAAAGTTTAGGTTGGAAGGTTTTAATGAGTTCTTGGAGAAGGTTAACTCCTTTTGTGACATGTATGAACTTGAGGTGAAAAAATTGGATGATGAATACGTTAACCCAAGGTGGCCAAGAAGAAAGACGAACATCACAAATCGGCATTGTTATGAGTATGATTGCTTCAATGCGGTTCTTGATTTGCAAATACAAGAATTTGGGAACCGTTTTAATGAGGTAACATCAGAACTACTTGTTTGTATGAGTTGTTTGAGTCCTTGTGATAATTTTAGTGCATTTGACATTCCAAATATACTAAAGCTAGCCGAGAAGTATCCATATGATTTCAATGAAGAGGAAAAACGAAGGCTTCCGGTTCAACTTGGAAACTACTTTAATTTTGTGAAAAAAAGATAAACAATTCGCCAACTTGGATGGTTTGTCAAGTCTTGTAAGGTTAATGGTTTCAACAAATATTCACGTTACTTTTACATTGGTATATCGGTTATTGAAGCTTGTTCTCGTATTACCCGTCGCAACCGCAACCGTTGAAAGATGTTTTTCGGCAATGAAGAATGTGAAGACCGACTTGCGTAATCGGATTGGGGATGAGAATTTAAGTGATAGTTGTGTATGTTATATAGAGAAAGACTTGCTTAAGAAAGTAGCTTTAGATGATGTTTTGGATAGATTTCAAAAAATGAAAACCCATAGGGCAACGTTTTAATTATGTTTGTACAAAGTTTGACGTGTTTGCGAAATATATAAATTTAGTTTGATGTTCTTTTGTCTTACATGACCCGACCCGATACAACTGATTTTTTTACTTATGTACCTAAGGGCCTAAAATTTTTAAAAATGTTCTGCACCCCTATGGAAAAATTCCTGGGTCCGCCACTGCCCGAGTTAACCTACTAGATCCAATTCTAGATGAGGTTGACCGCGTTTGACCGACTCCGAGTAATTAGGCGGAGTCAAAGAAAGTCGCCTCGGCAGCCTGCCTTGTAGCGACTACTCGGGGAGTACTCGGCCTTGGAAACCTTGTTTTACAACCATGAGAGTAATACAAAAACATGCTCAAAATTATTTATAACAATAAAATAATTTTAGAAAATAAGTTGACATAGAAAAGGTAAAAAGGTTAATATTTGTTAGAAAGAAAAAAACATGAAGCAAATGATGTCTTGTTTCTGCGATGTCGCGTAGTTGCTCGTCTTAATCAGAGATGGGTAGGGTTGGATTTTGGAGACCTGAAATGGGTTGGATGGAGAAGGAAGAAGTGTTTGGACATACAATCTATCTGCAATTATTATAGGTCGCTGGAAGTTGCAGGTGCCGACCGAAAAAACATAAACTAGGTTGAAAAGAAGGATAAAAGGTTATAACGGTTGAGATTTGTGGAACAAATCTATAATCCGGTTGCTTTTTAGGGTTTAAAATATGTTGTAATTTTATAAAATCCATCTGATCTTATATAAATTCTATCTAAGGGGCTGTTTGGTAGCCTCTTAATGACCATTCAGATGCTACCTCTTAATGGTTTAAAACCTCTGAATGAATAAGAGGTAACCTCAAGTCTGAATGGTTAAGAGGCAACCTCTAAATGGTAAATCATCACATATCACATTTTTCTACCTTCTCATTGGTAAAATTCTTAATGGTTCCATTAAGTGGTAGCCTCCTAATGACCATTCAGAGGCTACCAAACAGCCCCTAAATCTACATATATTTTAAAAGAAAATAAAAATACGAGAAAAAATGGTGATCTTGTTAAACTTAGGGGTGTTCATCGAATCGAATGTCGAACTTTCGAATTCTTCGAATAATTTTTATTTTCCCTTGAATTCGAATTCGATTAAAACCTACCCAATTCAATTCGAATTCGTATTCGAATAAAAAACCCAATTCGTATCGATTAAAAATTCGAATTCGAATAAATTCGATTTGATTCAGATTCTTTTAAAACATATAAAAAACTATTAAAATGAAACATAAATTTTAAAGTAGCCATAAAGCACGATATCTCAATAAAAAGTTCCAAATAAAGTACCAGAAGTCTAAAATTCAAAACGAGAAGTTGAGAATAAACACTCGATATTACAAGTTAATAATTTAATGTTAGAAATCTATTAATAGATTTGTTACTTAAGTTTTAGTTGTGGTCTATTTAGAGAGTTTGGTAATGAGTAATTTTAATACTTGGAATAAATTTTGTAAATAATTTATAGTATAGCCCAATAAAAGTTATATATGTATTATATATAAAAATAGCATATATAAATAATAAATAATAAATAAAATATATAAATTTTATTCTAATTTCGAATTGAATTTTAAATTATAAATTCGTATTCGATTTACTTGACTCGAATTGAATCAAATTCAAATTCTTATAATCGAAACGAATTTTTGATAATCAAATCGAATTTAATCGAATTTCGAATTTTTTGAATTCGAAATTCTGAATACCCCTAATTAACCTAGAAATTAAAAACTGATAGAACACTAAATTAAAGTTTGGTTGACACAAAAAGTTTGGATAATTTAATTCGAAGAATATGCAAATTTTCATTTTATTTCTATTAGCACAGGGCCCAGTCCATTTCAAAATGCGCAGGTTTTGAACCGACACATCAGCCCACTTTCTCCACTCTCCCTGTTCGATAGGTTCTAGTTCTACCCACCCTCCTGGTTTTTTCTTGGGGGCATTCTATACACACCCCCCCTATTACTAACCACACCCCACCCAGTTTGAGAGTTCAGTAGTGAGTTATTACTACCCACCCAGTTTGAGAGTTCAGTAGTTCGATAACTCACGACTCGAATAACTCAAATCTTACTTACTTGTGAACTACTGAACTCTCAAACTGGTGTTTCAGTCGTGAGTTATTATGGTGTTTCTCCGTAAAAACAATCACACGACACCCTTTCATTAAACAAAAACAAAAAAACAAGATCTTTAATGACAGCAGCTCCACATTACCGATCCATCTTCACCCAATTCCTCGAATACACCCAGCAAAAAAACCTCCCAAACGGCAGAACACTTCACGCACACATCATCAAAACCGGCTCCATACACTGCTCTTACATCGCCAACACCCTCGTTAACTTCTACGCCAAATGCCACCGCTTACCCGAAGCTCATCTTGCCTTTGAAAGCATCGAAAACAAAGACGTTGTCTCATGGAACTCGTTAATCAATGGGTACTCTCAACTGGGTGGGCCCCAGAACTCCGTCATTGTCATGCACCTGTTCAAGAAAATGATGAGCCAAGAGCATTTGGTGCTACCTGATGCACGTACTTTTGCAGGTGTTTTTACTGCTGCGTCGGCTTTAGGGGATTGTTTTGGAGGGAAACAAGGTCATACGGTTACTGTTAAGTTGGGAAGATGTGATGACATTTTTGTTGGTAGTTCTTTGTTGAACGTGTATTGTAAAGCAGGGTTGGTTGAAGATGCTCGCAAGGTGTTTGATGAAATGCCTGAGAGAAATTCGATTTCTTGGGCTACTATGATTTCCGGGTATTCGATGCAGAGGATTTGTGGGGAGGCTTTAGAGCTTTTTAGGGAGTTGGTAGCGCACGAAGAGGAGTACGTGAATGAGTTTGTCGTCACAAGCATTTTAAGCGCGTTTACTTTGCCTGAATATGTTCACATCGGATCACAAATTCATTGTCTTGGACTTAAACACGGGTTGTTATCTCATGTGTCTGTCGGTAACGCGATTGTCACGATGTATTCGAAATGTGGAAGCTTGGATGAGGCTGTAAAGGCATTTGATTTGTCGAGTAATAAGAACTCTATCACATGGTCTGCGATGATCACCGGCTATGCACAGGGTGGAGATCATAAAAAAGCATTGGAACTGTTCTCGAAAATGCATTTTAACGGGTTAGTTGCAAGTGAATTTACGCTAGTTGGGGTCCTTAACGCTTGTAGTGATGGTACGGCTATTGGTGAGGGAAAAGAGGCACATGCATACTCGATTAAACTAGGGTTCCAATATCAAATATACATAATGACGGCCGTAGTTGATATGTACGCTAAATGCGGTTTCTTAGACGATGCTCGAAAGGGGTTTGATCATTTACAAGAACCAGACGTCGTGTTGTGGACTTCAATGATCGGAGGATATGTTCAAAACGGAGAAAACGAGCGTGCGATCGACTTGTTTTGTAAAATGCAAACGCAAGGTATCTCACCAAACGAGCCAACAATGGCGAGTGTTTTAAAAGCATGTTCAAGTCTCGCTGCACTCGAGCAAGGAAAACAAATTCACGCCACTACTATCAAACACGGATTCGGGCTCGAGGCTCCGATCGGAGGTGCACTGTCAACCATGTATGCTAAATGCGGAAGCCTAAAAGACGGAGATCTTGTATTTACGAGAATGCCATCACGGGACGTTATTTCATGGAACGCGATGATTTCCGGTCTGTCCCAGAACGGGCAAGGCGTTGAAGCACTTGAACTGTTCACGAAAATGCAGATCGAAGGTACAAAACCAGATTACGTTACTTTCGTTAACATTCTCACTGCGTGTAGCCACATGGGAATGGTAGAAAAAGGGTGGTGTTATTTCAACATGATGTCGAATGAATACGGTATTACTCCAAGAATAGACCATTACGCGTGCATGGTCGATCTTTTGAGCCGTGGTGGAAAGCTCAACGAAGCAAAAGATTTTATCGAATCCGCTCCGATTGATCACGGTCTATGTTTATGGCGTATACTGTTAAGTGCGTGTAGGAATTATCATAACTATGAGTTAGGAGCGTATGCGGGTGAGAAACTAATGGAATTGGGGTCACAAGAATCTTCTGCATATGTGTTGTTATCCAGTATTTATAAGGCTCTTGGAAGATCAAGCGATGTTGAACGGGTTAGACGAATGATGAGTGTTCGTGGGGTGAGTAAGGAGCCAGGGTGTAGCTGGATCGAGCTTAAGAGTCACAATCATGTGTTTGTTGTTGGAGACCAGTTACATCCGCAAGTTGACGAAATACGTTTGGAGCTAAATAGATTGAGTAAACTGATGAAAGATGAAGGTTACCATCCTGAATCTGATTTAAATTTTGCGGATTTGGAGGTGTGAGATTCTCTGATTGATTAGGATCATGAATCATACTCTCTGGTCGAGATTTTTTTATTTTTTTATATATTTTTACTTTTAATACTCGACAAACAGGACAACTGCAAATACTTTGTGTCTTTGTGATCTTGAACCTTGAATTAAACTGTATTTGATGATATGAAACAATGTGCATCATCTAAAATTTTGTTGAAGCACATTCAGGTATGTTTTTTTTTGTTAAGCATTCATTCGATTTGTTAAACTAAATCTCAATTTAATATTTCATTTGATAAGTTAAACACATCCTTGTGCTGTATACTTTACTAACGGGATTATTAGTTTCAATATTCTCATGATAGAACAGCAGCATAATCAGGTTATCAAATATTGACTCTTAAGATCCAATATGGCCTACTAATAAGTCATTCTGACACAATCTAACCCATTAAGGTCTAGTACTCATCAAGCGATTCATGACAAAATTAGACAAGTTATATGAGGTCTTAACCGCGTATCGATACAAGTGGCATCAAAAGCATAGTTATGTTTGGGCAAAAGGTGATCGAAGGATTTCATCCTCTTTTGACATACCCAAACAAACGATATAATCAAAATCAGTTCCATCTATTTACATGCTTGTTTCTGCTGTATGATTTAGACCAAGTCATTCACCAAAAGGAGTTAACTGGACCCAACATAAAATGCACACACAAACCTATACATGAACAACAATACATATGCAAATTTATACGCGAATAATATCACATACACAAATCTATACGCGCATAATATCACAAAATCTTATTAAGAAAAGCCCAATACACAAGTAAAATTAGATACACAACTACTAGTCGCGTGAGTCATTACTATATACATGAATCGACATTATCATATAGGTATAGCATACCAAAAGAAATATATATATTTATGTGACTTCTAAATACATATATACACTAGCAGGGCCGGCCCCAAAAATTCATGTACCCTGTTCGAACTTGAAAAAACGTGCCCTTAGGCCTTAACGCAATTGGGTATTAAGCGATCTAAACCTAATGACAATGAGCTAATAACTAATCTAAACCAGAAAAATAGTTTTGTAAGTGGACCTATGTTGGTGTTTATATGAGTATACTCTATTAATTTACTTGTTTTACATATAAATATCAGATTTTTTTCTTTAAATAACGTGTTCTTCAAAATATCGGGCCCTGACCGGTGGTCCTCCCCGCCCACCCTCAGGGCCAGCCATGTACACTAGTGTATATTTATGTTATCCCTCGAGCCGATTTATAATATATCGTTAATGTTTAGTTTGGGCTTAAAATGGTAGATCGTTAATGTTTCGTTTGGGCTTTAAATGGGCTACAACTGAAGCAAATAACAGACTGGATTGGACTAACGTAACTCCAGCTTTACGTATATATCAGCCCTAACCTTCCTTTCATTTCTCGCAGCAGCTAGGGTTTCTAACTTTCACGGCAGCCTTCATCGCAGTTCACTCCACCTTCAATCAATGGGTAACTTTTCAATTCTGATCTGTTGTTCGGACAATTTTCTTCATTTTCCATTACACTAATTGATTTCTTCCTCATATTTGATTGCAATACACAGCTCGAATCAAGGTTCATGAGCTTAGGTTCAAAACAAAGGCTGATTTGTTTGCTCAGTTGAAGGATCTCAAGGCCGAACTAGCTCTTCTCCGTGTTGCCAAAGTTACCGGTGGTGCTCCCAACAAGCTCTCCAAGATGTGTGTATCTATCTCTATATCCTTATATTGTTTAGTTTGATTGTTATTATAGCTATTTTCACTATGTTTACATTTCAGAGTGATTAATGTTTGTTTTTTTTACTCACAATATTGTTCAATGTTATTCACTAGATTGAGATTAACATATCAATTTTGTACTTTTGTTGCATATTGTGAACATTTTTGTTTGAATATATCATATATGGATGTGTAATTGTGTGGATTGTTTGATAGTAGCCTGTCTAATTGAGCTAGAACACATTAAGTTGCTCTGCATTAGAGTAGTAGGTCATATTGAATAACTTTTTTTAGTGTGGTAATCATTTTGCTTTATAGTGCTTTTGCATATTTAATTCTAGTTAGACCTTTTTCGTGTGGAATGATATCAGGAATTTATTGGTAAAAAAAAAATTCTAGTTAGACCATGGGGTATGGTGGGGCGGGGGTTTGGGGCATGGGTTGACACGTGGAGTTCGAGCCCCTCCGCTGGTGAGTGACGTGTCCGTGGGGTATGGCGGGGCGTGGATAGCCCGGCGTGGCTTGGCCATGTGTATTAAAATAAAAAAAAAATCTAAAATTAAAAAAATACACACAACATTTAAAAAAAAAGCCTACGCCCTCGCCAATAATAGCCGGCCACATAGGATCGCTAGCATGCCCCACGCCCGGCCTTAAACTCCCGCCCAAGGACCAAGCCCAAACCCAAGCCCACCCGGGGTGGTGACTTGGGCGTTTCTCTCCAACTCACGCCCCAAACCCCGCCCCATACCCCATAGTCTTAGATGACTTATTCTTTTGTGCTATCGTGTATTCTAACACAACTTCTATAGACCTGATTAGGCTGCAAGCTTTTAATGCATAGCTGCTTGAAGTGTGGATACAGTTTAATTTTTGTTGTCGTTTATTATCCCCGGCATTTATGAGTCTTTACTTTGGCATAGGGTTTTTGGGCTTGTGTTTTAAATGTTAGTAGATTTGATATATGTAACTTGTATCCTTTGCAGAAAAGTGGTGAGGACATCAATTGCGCAGGTGCTGACTGTGATTTCACAGACTCAGAAGGCTGCTCTTAGGGATGCCTACAAGAAGAAGAAGTATTTGCCTCTTGACTTGCGTCCCAAGAAAACCAGAGCCATTCGTAGACGTCTAACCAAGCATCAGGTGAGGACGTCAATTCGTTTTTAAGTTGGTTCTTGTATTTGTTTTGAAATTTCTACAAATGCGTATAAAATGTTTTGTTACCTTGATTGAAGACACATCTTATCAGATTGGTTTATTTTGATACAGGCTTCATTGAAGACTGAAAGAGAGAAGAAGAAAGAGAAGTACTTCCCATTGAGGAAGTATGCTATCAAGGCGTAAGGTCAAAACTATCAAGGATGATATCTAGGTGTGATTCTCTTTCCAGTTTTTGATTTGTACGGTTCATCAGAAATATGTATTCGTTAGTTTGGTTGCAACGACGGACCTTGCTTTTTTATTTGAAGTACCTATTTGACTTGTTTTTTGAAGGCAATTGACAGTTGTTTCGTTGGTTCATCATGCACTATATTAGTTCCATGAGTTGAATCTTGTAACATCGAAAAATTTTATATCAGCAAAAGCAATGTTTAATTCTTGTAGCTGAGGGTCTTAGTGGGAGCAACCTTTCTATCCTTTTTTTAAATATCAAATTTACGTATTTTGATTTTATATAATATAAAATAATATATAAAATGACTATTCCTCTATTTATACTAGACTTAAAAATTCTAAATTTACTTGTTTTAGCTAGTTTTTCGTTCTCGTTTACCACTTTTTTAAATACTTTTTGCAATTTGCTTATTTTTAACTTTTTTTACTTTTACTTTTTGTTTTTTGCATCTTAATTATCATACGTTAGCTACCTTACCTATTTCATTGGCATTTCTATCACAAAACTACTGTGATTCCTACTAATACTGAAACCATTTGTTACTCTCTGGTTGTAACCGCCATTAACCACCTTGGCACCTAGCCGTCATTGGCAGTAAATTTGGCTGTTTGAAAGTTAAAACCGTCTTTCCTTGGTTGCATGAGTACACTGCGTTGACGCACCCTCACAGGCACTACACATCAGGAACACGAGAACACCATGCCCCTCCCTCTCTTGGTTTTGTTGCAAGACATTTCGCCATATGTTGGCAAGGCGATACGGATCTTTCGCTGATAACTTTGAACTTGATTTTGGCATTTGGTAGACGACTAAACCCTAATTTGGGGGAAGATGAAGTCCATCTTAACCAATTAAATATTTAATAAAGTAGATGCAAACTGATAATCGATATGAACAATGAATGTGTTTTGAACCACAAAAATCCGGACATGTAAGTAATCAAAGCTCTTATAATCGGATCTGCAAACAATCTCTCCTCAAAACGATCGCCGACTCAATTGCGAAACGATTGCCGACTCAATCGCGCTTCCAAACAATTGTGCTATCCAGAAAGAACAATTGCAGTATTCATTAAAAACTATTGCGCAGTTTACCGGTTCAACAGTCAACACACCATCCAAACAAAACAATCGTTGTAGACCGGTTCAAATCGTTGATTTTTTTTTTGGAACGATTGAATGGCCGTAAGATGTTTTTCTCGTAATATCTATTTTTCCTGTGTGTGTAAAATTTAATAAGAAAGGATATATGAATTTTTGGGTTGGGTATATATGAAATTATTAAGTTTGTAGGGCAAATGCAAATTATCCCTTCATATACTAGTGGGAAGGCCCGTGCGTTGCAGCGGTTGTCCCGACTAATATCAGATTCAATTATGTCTATTACGAACCACAACTGATATTCAATTATGTAAGTTTCGTATATTTTCTATTGTGTACCTCAACAACGGCATCAAAGGAAGATAAAAGAATTTGAACTTTTACACATCCATTTTCATCGTAAAATTCTAAATCTCTACTACATCAACTTACATTGAAAGTCAACTGAAGTCTACTAAGATAAGGAATGAACACAAAGATTTGACAAGATCCTCAAAACGTTTCAACTTTTTAACACACTCTGAAACTCTCAAATTGATTCGATAAATAAGGTTCGGATCTCAAGCACACTGACATCCATCGAATTGATATTGACCTCAACTACACGTAGAATACTTCTGATTAAGCAAAAATAAAGCATAAAACCCCATATATGAAGTAAATATTAGAATATCATTAAACATAAATATAAAATAGTTCAACAAAAATGAATGTCACCCCCAAATGTCAACCAGAACATAAAAATAACCTACAAAAGTTGAAGACAACCATAATCCAAATTGCAGATACTTTGAAAACATATTGTAGACAAAAAAAACATATCACAGCCTCCTTCCTCTTCTCCCACTCTTTCGACGAGTGCTATCTGTTGGAATTAGTGTCACGTCCTCTGTCATCATCAAAACATACAACTTACTTATCAGCTACTCCTTAAACATAAATAAAAGTTCTTTAAAGAGCAAAAATAACAAATACAAAATTCGTATATAAAAAAATAAAGAATATAAGCATACCAATGTGACCAATCTTCATGCCAGAACGTGCAAGAGCTCTGGGGCAAACTGTGCACTTGGACCGGGTGTCTTTGTCTTGTTACCTCCAGTTGCCCATAGTTTTATGTGGAGGACATTGATTCCAAGCTCCAGTTGTTACAACAGAAATTTGTTAGTTGTAATGTATCAAACAAAAACAAACTGCTATGATTACCATATAGCAAGACGCTAAAAGAAACAAGTAAAAACCTTGCATCTTGTTGAAACATCTTGTGCAGCAAGCATAGCTGCTTATAGAGACGACTCATCTCTATCAGCCTTTACCTTCATTCCACCTAATGAAAAAAATAAAAGGATAGTAGATAAATATTAAGATATAAAAACTATAAACCAAACACTCAATAGCATTTGAATTACAGTAAATATCTTATGGAAGAAATATTAAAACTACAAACTACTAACAAATTTCGAAAATAAAAATCTGTTGAGAAAAAGCCTAGACAAATAAACTTAATTCATGTTCTCTTAGCAATGGATCAGAAAAACAATGTGCATGTAATTATATCTCCCAGTATGAATAAAATAAAACATTGCTCGCAAAAAAATTGAACATACAACACATGTTCCTAGCGGAATATATATTATATACACATGAATGTTTTTAGCATTTACTTAAGGGTTTTAACTTCAATATCAGTTAAGGCTTTTGGTTTGTATATAGATTAGTGCAAGGCTAAACCCTTCAAATACTAATAGTTAATTTCCTCGTCAATTCAATAAACGATGGCCTTGATTATCATTACTTATTAGTACCCATAACTTTTTGAATTATTTTTTAGACAATATGCAAGTTTACCCTCTCTAAAATAGCTTGCCACTCTTGTACATATTGCTTTAAAATATATACACAATGTAAAATTACTATAAGGGTAGAAAACCTATTTATAGTCCATATAAATCTATTTATTATATTTATACATATTATTAAATCATGAAAATCCCAAATGTTACATGTCTAACATTTAATTTAATCAATTAATTTCTTTAATTATTATAAAAGTTTTATTTAATTCCTTAATTTAATTCAATTAATGGAAGACATAAGTGGACATGGATTCCATGGATGAAATGTCTAGATTGCCCTCAAAGTGTCTTAAAACTTTGGAGAATGTCCAAGTTTTTCCCTCTAAAATGACTTGCTTCATTTGTACATGGTGCTACAAGATTTGTACCTAGGCAAAATTACGAAAAGGGTAGAAAACTCAGTTCTCTTAATATAGTTTTATAGATTTACTCTTTAAACTTGTATTTTCTTTTTAACAAATGACATAGCGTTGCTTTTATAGAATAAAATGAAATCTGAAAAGAATTGTAACGTGGGGCATTTTGATTCTTACCAATTAGAATTATTCCTTTTACGATTTCTCTTTTCATTTGTTTATACTGTTTTAAAAGAGCATTATTCCACATCATGAAAGTTAACGATAAAATATCTCACTTATGTGAAGCATACGTGTTGCTTATGTGGCGTGATAAAGCCCTTAGGGGCTTTATCCCACACCACCCAGCCTTATATTGTTTGTTTAACAAAATAATGAATTTGAATTGAACAACATATGGAAGAAATCTATATTCCAATTTCTTTTAGATTCCGCTCTATTATGTGAAACAATTATGGCTGTAATATTTTAGATTCCGCTCTATTATGTGAAACAATTAGGGCTGTAAACGAGCCGAGCCGAACCATGTTGGGATCAGGCTCAACTCGTTTGAAAATCGAATCGAGCTCGGCTCGTCAAAAGCTCGGGCCAGCTCGTGGCTCGTCGAGCCGGCTCGTTTGTTAAAAAAAGATTTATATTTTTTTTACACATAATGATATACATGTTTTGGTCAAAAAAATCTGATGAGGATATTGCAACCAAATTCTCTATTACGGGGTATGATGCTAATAATGTAGAACAATGACAAGGATCACTTCAATGTAAATTGCACAAACGACACAAGGATTTATACGGGGAAAAAGCCCTTGATCAATAGTTGATCTCCGGCACAAAAAACCCCGGGTGATGGAAACTACCGATCACCAAGCTCAAATTAATGAATAAATGTTTACAACTTCGGATAGTAACGAGCTAGGTACAAGGATCACTATCGTGAAATGTGTAAAAGTGAGTGAAAACTAATGAATGTTCGTCGAGAGTTTCAAGTGTGCGAGTATATGAGAGTGTGTAGCTGAAAATGGCTAAGTCTTCTAATTCTAGCTCGTTACCCCTTTTTAAAATAGAAGTTAACTACAATAACTAACTATCCGATTTTTGTGCCAAGCTCCCACGTTCTCCACAACGTCCATTTTTGGTCAATCGTGTGCGAAATGTCCGTGGAATATTCCTTAGTACCGTTGCCAAGACCAAGTCAAGCTTGTTATTCCTGCGAAGTAATACAAAACATAAATAAACAATCGTCAGTACGAGGATCCTTAAAGTGATCCATGATCCTGATCCTGAAGCTCTTCTGAGGATCACTATCTGTCACAGAAGTAAGGATCATTAATTAGGATAACGAATAAGGATCACTAATTGTTAGAAAATCTTCCCCTAACAATTGCCCCCAAAATATAAGGAGTGATATGTAAAATGAGCGAGTTATGTTTTCTTGATCTTATCCGCAACTAACTATCGTAAATATAGCCGTTATTGTTGAACTATCCGTTGCAACCATGACGTCACAGAAGTGACAACCCTGCACGATCATGATTATAAATAGGAGATAGAGATAGGATCAAATGCATTTAAATTTTCAGAGAGACTCCCTTTATAACTGCATTCCGAAGACAATCAGGTACTCTCCCTCTTCATCTTCTTCCCTCTCTTGCTCTGTTTTCATTTCTTTCCATAATTCCATCAAAGATGTTGCTCCGGAATTCCCCAGCCAAGGATCACCCGAAGAACAGCCCTCCGAAAAGCCAGGGGATCATCGAAGATTCCATTAAAGAACGCTGCTGTTTCAATGATGCACAGATCGATAGGATCCGCCACTGCTTCCCGGCGAACACCGAGTTTAGACCTTTTGACCCCAATGCCCTGAGTGACCATATCTCCAACAAGTGGGTTGCTTTCCCCGTCACTCCGTTCACCATAGGCTATACATATCCTTTTCCAGCCTTCACCCAATCTTTCTTTTCCCTAACCGGCATCTCTTATATTCAAGCCATGCCGATGATTTGGAGGGTTTTGCACACCCTTGAAAGGATCATCGAGCAGGAAGGTATAGACCTAGGAATGTCAGAGCTGGGAGAGCTGTATGATCTTACTACCTTGGTTCTCATCGCTATTTGTTTAAACGTAAACCCGGTGAGGAACACCCGATCTTCAAAGCCACCAAGAACGATGCTAATTGGAAGTGGCGTTTCTTTTTTATCAAGAGAGATTCTATTGAGGATGGAAAGGATCTACCCAAGAAATGGGCTACCCATGGTAGGGTGGAGGATCCTGAGAAGGATCACCAGAAATTTTCTTTTGATGTAAGGATCACTTATATTTTTGCTTTCTTGTTATGCAGCTATCACCGTCTGACATCTCAGATTGTCCCCTGCTGCTAAGGAGAGGCTCCTTGCTTTCAAGAAACTTGATCTTGAGACAAGATCTTTCAAGACAACAACCCAAGATTCACAGGAGGTATCCTCAGGCTCTGTCACGATGTCAAGTAAGTATCCTTGTTTAAAATTTAAATAAATAGTGAAATATAAATTAAGAAAAGATACTTATCTTGTTTTGGTTGTGTAGGTGCTGGAAAATCCACCAAGTCTGCTTCAAAGTTCAATGTCACTGATCTCACTACTGTCAGATCCTCCAAGAGAAAAGCTCCTACCAGTCCGACAGCTTCGGTCCCCAAGGCACCCCTCAAAGGAAAGGCAATCAAGAAGAGAAAAGCCTCTGAAGCTGAGGATCTGCAGGGTCTGCCTCTGATCCGTCATCAATTCCTCGAGTACTTTAATGAGGTAAGGATCACTGTCTCTGCTCGTATATCCTGTTGACACATCCTGCTGATATATCCTGCTGATTTGAGGATCACTTAATCCTGACCTTATTCTTTATCCCTTTTGCAGAAATTCTCTGAGATTGAGGATTATGTTGGCCACGTTGAGGATCAGGATAGGAAGATTGCCGACCTCCAGCAGGTTGCAGTGCTTAAGGACCTTGCAATTGCTGATCTTCAGAAGGAAGTCCGGGATGCCAAACAGGAGACGGCCAAGGTGCTGATCAATGTTGACTATGAGAAGCGTGAGATCACCGAAGACGCCAAAGTCTCTGCCGCCATAACAATGTACAAGACCAAGCTGCAAATGGCCTTGGAAGCTCAGGATCCTGCTTTTGACAAGAGCACCTGGGATGTTGAAGGCTGGAAGGCAAGGCTGGCTGAACTGGATGATGAAGAGGCTGAAGAGGTTGAAGAGATCCTGACGATTGAAGCTGGAGGCAAAGGTGAAGGTGCTGAAACAAGTGGAGCTGGAGGTGGTAATGCAGCGAAGGTTTAGGCTGCATGATTGGGCGATGATGGACATTCTTAGACGCAGCCGGAGCCCAATTTTTAAATTTGGTAGTAGTTTTTTGTGGTTGTGGTGTCGAACAATTTGATGGTTTGTACTTGAACAATAGTTTTTAGGATTAAGGATCATGTATGATCCTTTGAACAATAGGCAGGATTGCAATTGGTGGAGGGATCCTCTGTTTGGGGGATGAAGCCATTGTAATCCTGCCACCTTTATATTCCTGCACTATCTTTGAACTTATTATCATGGACACCCTTTACCTACCCTAGCAGACGGGCCACGTTTTGCTGGTAGATGCTCGGGTAGGTAATTTTGACAACCTTTTAAGGGTTAGTCTTTTGTTAATAAATAAAATCTTATCCTTTTGTCGCTTATCTTGTATTGTTATCCTTTTATTTCTTTAATTCTCCTTTGATTTGATGCACATTTATTGAATAAACAATTTTGAACAAGTTAGATTAAAAATGTTTAGAGCGTGATCCACGATCAAATATCCTATAGTTAACGAATCCCAAAAAGCAATATATTTTAAGGATCACAAGTCTAGTTGTCAAACTTTAAGGGTTATTCAAATAAATAATGAATAGAATTAAAAATAGTTAAGGATCATACCTGAGGATCCAAGTTAGGATCCTAACCATAATAAGGATAACTGTAAGATAAACCTTAGAAAGAAGTAAGGACCAAGGATCCCTAGCTGCTTATCTTCAAGGACCTGAAATAGATCATAACTTGGGACTAAGCCAATATAAGATAAGAGTTAGCAACTGGGGACAAGCCTAAGGATAACTGGGGACAAGCCCAAGGATAACTGGGGACAAGCCCAAGGATCGTATGTAAACTGGAGTATGGCCCTAACTGGCGACTATCCAAACTTAGTGACATGAAAATGCCAAAACCTTAGCTAACGTGAAAACGTTAGAAACCTTAGCTAACGTGAAAACGTTAGAAACCTTAGGAACGGATGTATGGTACGTCTACCATTATACGTAGGATCCTAGGCATAGCCAGTACAATGGAATTATCAGCCCCTAAAACGAGTACTGGTCCCACTGCCTTGAACTATACCAGGATCATCATGCGCTACAGGCGGAACTGGGGTCAAGCCCAAATAACTGGGGTTAAACCCAAGGAACGGATTGCTTCAGCGGATAACCAATGTTATGCTAAGGATACCTGAACTTTCAAAACTTAAACTCACGTGAGAGATGGATAAAGGACACATGATCCTTATCCTTATATGAGAAAATAAAGAAATGGAATAGTTCAAGTTTAGGATATTACCTAAGTAAGGATCACCGATACTTTGAGGATCCTTTGAGGATCATCTGTGCCATGAGGATCCTGCTCACATGAAATATTTCTTCAAGTGGACAGCATTCCAAGCTCTTGGTAGCAAATCACCTTCCATGGTTAGCAATCTATATGCCCCCTTTCCTGCTTCAGCTTCAATCAAATAAGGGCCTTCCCATTTTGGAGCCAATTTTCCATCAGCAGGATTGGTGGTATTCTGGAATGCTTTCCTTAATACCATATCTCCAACTTGAAACCTACTGATCCTGACATTTTTGTTGTAAGCACCAGCCATTCTTTGTTGATAACTGGTCATCCTTATCCTAGCGAGATCCCTGATTTCTTCAATAGTATCCAGGTCTTGAGCTAAGTTCTCATTATTCTCCTCAGGATCACGGGTACTTGTTCTAGCAGTTGGAACCACCATTTCTGTTGGGATCACTGATTCTGCCCCAAATACCAAAGAGAATGGCGTTTGACCAGTAGCATTCTTAGGGGTTGTCCTATCAGCCCAAAGCACATAGGGTAGTTCTTCTGCCCATTTCCCTTTCTTGGATCCAAGCTTCTTCTTCAAATTGTTGATGATGATCTTGTTGGATGATTCTGCTTGACCATTAGCTTGTGGGTGGACTGGTGTTGATGTTATCATCTTAATCCCCCAGCTGTCACAAAAGTTAGTGGTTCTGCCCCCAATAAATTGGGAACCATTATCACATATAATCTCAGAAGGAATTCCAAATCTAGTTATAATATTTCTTTTAATGAAGGATATAACTTCCTTTTCTCTGACTTGGGCAAAAGCTTCAGCCTCTATCCACTTGGAGAAGTAATCAGTCATAGCTAGCATGAATACTTTTCCACCAGGTGCCTTAGGGAGCTTACCAACTATATCCATACCCCATCTCATAAATGGCCAAGAGGAGGATATAGGATGCAATAATTCAGCTGGTTGATGAAGGATATTGATGTGTCTCTGACAAGGATCACATCTTTTAGCATACTCCACAGCATCTCTCTTCATGGTTGGCCAGTAGTATCCTGTCCTCAGGATCCTTGAGAATAATGCCCTGCCCCCAGTGTGGTTTCCACAATCTCCTTCATGGAAGTCTTTTAAAACTTCTTGGATTTCAGGATTCTCAATGCATCTCAAGTATGGTCCTGCAAGAGATCGTCTATACAACATATTATTTAAAATTGTGAATTGAGATACCTTAGATTTGAAAGCCCTAGGGTTTTCTCCTGTAGGAATCTCTCCATGTTGTAAGTATCTCATAATTGGTGAGATCCATGATCCTGATCCTGAATGGGATTGAGTATCCTCACAAGGGATAATTGCAGAATCATTTCCTATCTCCATAGCCTCGTGATCCTCGATAGCCGGGGTCAGGATATGGATAATAGGGATCTTGATATCCTCCGGGATCTTCAAGGATGATCCTAAGTTAGCCAATGCATCAGCCTCTGTATTTTCTTCCCTTGGTACCTGCGTCAAACTAAAGGAAACAAAAGAGAGTGCCAAACTTTTGACTATCTCTAAATATTTGGTTAGCTTTTCACCTTTAACAGCGTAGGATCCATTAAAGTGGTTTGTAATTAACAATGAATCTACATGTACCTCAAGATACCTAATCCCCATATGCTTTGCAATTTGCAAACCAGCAATTAAGGCTTCATATTCAGCCTCATTGTTAGTGGTTTGGAACTCACAAGCTATAGAGTGGGGTATTATGTCCCCCTGTGGCGATTTTAGTAGTATTCCAAGCCCTGTGCCTTTGACATTTGAGGATCCATCAGTATAGAGTATCCAAGGATCCTTGGTCTCTTCTAGCTGCTGGACTTCTAACTCAGCTTCTTTTTGTAAATCACTACTGAAATCAGCCACAAAGTCAGCTAATGCTTGGGATTTGATGGCTGTCCTAGGCTCATATCTTATATCATATGCACTTAGCTTCACTGCCCACTTAGCCATCCTTCCTGACATCTCTGGTTTCCTGAGGACATTCTTAATTGGAAAATTAGTTTTAACAACAATCACATGAGTTTCAAAATAATGTCTTAGCTTAGTAGATGCCATAATTAATGCAAGAATAAGATTTTCGAGGTGTGAATACCTGGATTCGGCATCAAGTAAACTTTTACTTACATAGTAGACAGGATGTTGTGTACCTTCATGATCCTTAACAAGGACCGCACTTACTGCTTTTGAGGATACTGCAAGATACAAGGATAGCACATCGCCTTTTTCTGGTTTCATCAAAGCCGGGGCTGAGGTTAGGTAATCTTTGAGGGCTCTTAAAGCATTTTCATGCTTCTCAGTCCACTCAAATTTCTTGTTCTTCCTTAGAATATCATAGAATTCTTTGCACTTCTCTGAGGATTTGGATATAAATCTGTTCAAAGCTGCTATCCTGCCTGTTAGCCTTTGAACATCCTTAGCATTGGCCGGAGATTTGATGTTCACTATTGCTTTGATTTGTTCCGGGCTAGCTTCAATGCCTCTCTTTGTCACCATATATCCTAAGAATTTACCTGCTTTAACACCAAAGTGACATTTTGAAGGATTAAGTTTTATGTTATATTTGTCAAGGATATCGAATGCTTCCTCCAAGTCCCTTAGGTGATCCTCAGCTTTTATGGATTTTTCCACCATATCATCTATGTAAACCTCCATAGTTTGTCCAATCTGATCCTTGAACATCATATTCACCAGCCTTTGATATGTTGCACCTGCATTTCTTAGTCCAAACGGCATAGCAATATAGCAGTATATACCAGTTGGAGTCATGAAGGCTGTATCCTCTTGGTCGGATGGTTCCATTTGGATTTGTTGGAATCCAGATGAAGCATCCATAAAAGTTAACAGTTCATGACCCGCAGTTGCATCCACCATGGAGTCAATGTGGGGTAATGGGAAAGGATCCTTGGGACATGCCTTATTTAAATCGGTAAAATCGACACACACCCTCCACTTTCTGTTTTTCTTTTGAACAACAACCACATTGGCCAACCATCTTGGATACTTGACCTCCCTAATCATACCTGCCCGGAGCAATTTCTCTACCTCTTCCTGGATAATGGCATTCTTTTCCGGTGCAAACTTTCTTCTCCTTTGATGGATTGGTTTGAAGGATCTGTCAATCCCGAGTTTGTGAGTGATTACATCTTTGGATATACCAGTCATGTCTTCGTGTTTCCATGCAAAGGTAGTCTTTCTCCTTTTGAGGAAGGATACGAGGTCTTCTTTCATTTCGCCAAGGATCCCTGATCCGATATAGATTTTGGATTCAGGATCATCAGGATCCATGAGGATTTCTACCACATCCTGCTCTCTTGCCTCCAAGACATCCCTTGGAGGATACCTTGATTGCTATTGCTCCCTTGACTTCGAGGCTGGTTTCATCGATGAAGTGTAGCAATTCTTAGCCTCCTGCTGATCACTATCAATCTTCACTATTCCCCAAGGACTAGGGAGCTTCACACATTGATGGTAGGTAGATGGTGTTAGGGGAGGATTTTCTAACAATTAGTGATCCTTATTCGTTATCCTAACTGGTGATCCTTACTTCTGTGACAGGTGGTGATCCTCAGAAGAGCTTCAGGATCAGGATCATGGATCACTTTAAGGATCCTCGTACTGACGATTGTTTACTTATGTATTATACTATCTCGCAGGTATGACGAGCTTGACCAGGTCTTGGCGACATTCCTGGAGAATATTCCTAAACTATTCTGCACGTGCTTGACCAAAAATAGACGTTGTGGAGAACGTGGAGGCTTGGCACGAAAGTCGGATAGTTAGTTTAGGTGGTTATTTCTATTTTAAAAATGGAGTAACGAGCTAGTAGGAAAGGCGGAGTCATTTTTTGCAGTCACACACACTCGTACAAACGCTCATACAAGCTCTCGTTCAAACACTTAGCAATTTCATACACTTTCTACACATTTCACCGTAGTGATCCTTGTACCTAGCTCGTTACTATCCGAAGTTGTAAACATTAATTCATTTATTTGAGCTTGGTGATCGGTAGTTTCCATCACCCGGGGTTTTTTGTGCCGGAGATCAACTCTTGATCAAGGGCTTTTTCCCCGTATAAACCCTTGTGTTGTTTGTGCAATTTTTCACTAAAGTGATCCTCATCATTGTTACACATTTTAAGCATCATACCCCGTAATCTAGAGTTTGGTTGCAATATCTTCATCTGATTTTTTGACCAAAACAGTTTGGCGCCCACCGTGGGGCTGTTGGTGCTTTGTCCTTAGAAGAATACGCATTTCTGTGCTCATTCCGGTTCATTACAACCAAGCAAATGGCTTCTTCAGCGAAGAGTGCTTCAAACTTGATGCCCTCATTCACTTCTTCACAAGGCATCCCTCCTTTGCCTCCACCACCTTCTGGATCCCAGAAGAATACTGAGAATGCTGCGAAGAAACCAACTCCCATTTTCTCAAAACCTCCAACTTCTTCTGCTTCTTACACTCCTACTACTAGTGACTTGTTTACTCTGATTTTGCAGATGAAGGACCATATCCAGCAGCAGGACAAGACCAATGAAAAAATCCTTAGAGAAATCGGAGACATCAAGAAACAAAAGAGATCGGCAGAGGATCATTCCCCACTGGTGCCGAAATCCTTGAATTTCGATACTCCAATGATTACTTCTCAGACATCAGCGGCTCCAGACATTCAATATGTGGGTGGACCAAAAGGAGTGCACTACAGAACAACAACAACAACCCAGGCATCAGGTTCATATTTCCAGCCAGCGGGATCCTACCCTCAGCATATGGGATCCCTTACGAATTCAGGAGGATATTCAGGGATGCAGCATTTTCAAGGATCCTCCTTCGTTCCAGGATCATCCCAGGTCCAAGGATCCTCCTTCGTTCCAGGATCATCCCAGGTTCAAGGATCCTCCTTCGTTCCAGGATCATCCCAGGCTCAAGGATCCTCCTTCGTTCCAGGATCATCCCAGATCCAAGGATCCTCCTTCGTTCCAGGATCATCCCAGGTCCAAGGATCCTCCTTCGTTCCAGGATCATCCCAGGTTCAAGGATCCTCCTTCGTTCCAGGATCATCCCAGGTTCAAGGATCCTCCTTCATTCCAGGATCATCCCAGTTCCAGGGACCCTTCCAGATGCCAGGATCCCTAAGGAATGTGCAAACAGGAAGTTCAGATGTCCATCAGGGAGATTTTATTCCAATGCAGACTAATGCTTCTGCTGGTCCCTCGATCATTCCAGAGCCTCAACAATATGGATTAACATCCATTCTTCCTAACTTGAATCCAATGGGAGGTAACACTTTTAACAATTCTTATACTACTAACCAAGGTCTTATGCAGGATCCAGGTATCAATCATGCCATGGCTAGAGAATTGCAAAAGCTAAAGGATATGATATCAAGTGTCCCGGGAGTAGTCAAACCTATCCCAGAGATTGCAGATGGGAGCCATAAGATATCTCGTTTTGCACCACCAATTTGTGATGCTGAGATACCTAAGAGGTTCCATGTGCCTACAATGAAACTGTATGATGGCTCAACAGATCCTGAAGAACACATAGCACAATACAGGGAGAGGATGGAGATCAATCCAATCCCAGAAAGGTTAAAAGAAGCATGCCTGTGCAAAGGATTCGGATCCACTCTTACTGGATCAGCTCTCAAATGGCTGCTAAGTCTTCCTCCCTATTCTATTACCTCATTTGCTAACCTAGTTAACTTGTTTAATAATCAGTTTTCCTGTAGTAGAAAATTTGAACGATTAACTAGTGATTTATATAGGATAACCCAGGGTCATAATGAATCATTAAGGGATTACATTACCAAATTCAGTAAAGAATCCTTAGACATTCCCAACTTAGATATAGCCACGGCTGTTGAGGCCTTTAAAATGGGGTTGCTTAGGGATTCGTTATTTTATGATGATCTTGTTATGACACCATGCAGGAACCTAGATGAGGTAAGAACCCGGGCCCTTAGGTACATCCGGCTAGAGGACGACAAGAGGATCCAGGAGAGGTTAGCAGGATCCTCAAAGCAGGATAAGCAAGGATCCTCATTCAGGAACAACAAGTTCAGATCCTACAATAGATCTGATAACCAGAACGTGCATTCTATTGATCAAGAGGAGGATGATGAGGATTATCCTCCAATTTCTGAATATTGTTTTAGTGTTGATAATAATGAACTAATCCTTGCGATGCAGAGTCTAGGTGATAAAGCTAGATGGCCCAGGAAAAATGATAGGCCAGCTGCAACTAAGGATAAATCAAAGTGGTGTGCATACCATGAAGATTTTGGGCACCTCACAGAAGAGTGCATTGCACTAAGAAAGGAAATTGGATACTTGTTGAGCAAGGGGCATCTAAAAGAATTGTTGGGAAGAAAAAAGTCAAGAACTCAGGATCCTGAAAGGATCCCTGAAAAGGCTCCAGCCCCTCCAGCGGATGCACAAGTGATAAACTTCATTTCTGGAGGATCAGACATTTGTGGCACATCCTTCTCAGCAGCTAAAAGGCATGCAAAGGAAACTAAAATGGATAACGGAGAAAGACCTGTTCGAACATCAAGTGTCTCGGAAGGGAAAGTCATAACCTTTGATGAAGAGGATCGTGTTGATATCCAGGATCCTCATCACGATGGTTTAGTTATTACACTTTTCATATCTAACCATTTTGTCCGCAGGATCCTTATAGACGGAGGAAGTTCAGTAAATATTATCCAGCTTGATGTCCTAAAGAAGATGGGTATTCCTGAATCAGAGATCATACCAAGATCCTCTGTGCTCGTGGGATTTAGTGGAGAAACTAAGAATACCCTGGGGGACATTAAACTCCCAATATACATTGAAGGCCTACATTCTTATCAAAAATTTTGTGTTATTGACTGTTTATCTTGTTGTAATGTTATCCTTGGCAGGCCCTGGATACATGATATGAAAGCAGTCCCATCCACTTACCATCAATGTGTGAAGCTCCCTAGTCCTTGGGGAATAGTGAAGATTGATAGTGATCAGCAGGAGGCTAAGAATTGCTACACTTCATCAATGAAACCAGCCTCGAAGTCAAGGGAGCAATAGCAATCAAAGTATCCTCCAAGGGATGTCTTGGAGGCAAGAGAGCAGGATGTGGTAGAAATCCTCATGAATCCTGATGATCCTGAATCCAAAATCTATATCGGATCAGGGATCCTTAGCGAAATGAAAGAAGACCTCGTATCCTTCCTCAAAAGGAGAAAGACCACCTTTGCATGGAAACATGAAGACATGACTGGTATATCCAAAGATGTTATCACTCACAAACTCGGCATCGACAGATCCTTCAGACCAATCCATCAAAGGAGAAGAAAGTTTGCACCGGAAAGGAATGCCATTATCCAGGAAGAAGTAGAGAAATTGCTCCGGGCAGGTATGATTAGAGAGGTCAAGTATCCAAGATGGTTGGCCAATGTGGTTGTTGTTCAAAAGAAAAACGGAAAGTGGAGGGTATGTGTCGATTTTACCGATCTAAATAAGGCACGTCCCAAGGATCCTTTCCCTTTACCCCACATTGACTCCATGGTGGATGCAACCGCGGGTCATGAACTGTTAACTTTTATGGATGCTTCATCTGGATTTCAACAAATCCAAATGGAACCATCCGACCAAGAGGATACAGCCTTCATGACTCCAACTGGTATATATTGCTATATTGCTATGCCGTTCGGATTGAGGAATGTAGGTGCAACGTATCAAAGGCTGGTGAATATGATGTTCAAGGAACAGATCGGACAAACTATGGAGGTTTACATAGATGATATGGTGGTAAAATCCATAAGAGCTGAGGATCACCTAAAGGATTTGGAGGAAGCATTTGATATCCTTGACAAATATAATATGAAGCTTAATCCTTCAAAATGTCATTTTGGTGTTAAAGCAGGTAAATTCTTAGGATACATGGTGACTAAAAGAGGCATTGAAGCTAGCCCGGAACAAATCAAAGCAATAGTGAACATCAAATCTCCGGCCAATGCTAAGGATGTTCAAAGGCTAACAGGCAGGATAGCAGCTTTGAACAGATTTATATCCAAATCCTCAGAGAAGTGCAAAGAATTCTATGATATCCTAAGGAAGAACAAGAAATTTGAGTGGACTGAGAAGCATGAAAATGCTTTAAGAGCCCTCAAAGATTACCTATCCTCAGCCCCAGCCTTGATGAAGCCAGAAAAAGGCGATGTGCTATCCTTGTATCTTGCAGTATCCTCAAAAGCAGTAAGTGCGGTCATTGTTAAGGATCATGAAGGTACACAACATCCTGTCTATTATGTAAGTAAAAGTTTACTTGATGCCGAATCCAGGTATTCACACCTTGAAAAACTTATTCTTGCATTAATAATGGCATCTACTAAGCTAAGACACTATTTTGAGACTCATATTATTATCGTTAAAACTAATTTTCCAATTAAGAATGTCCTCAGGAAACCAGAGATGTCAGGAAGGATGGCTAAGTGGGCAGTGAAGCTGAGTGCGTATGATATGAGATATGAGCCTAGGACAGCCATCAAATCCCAAGCATTAGCTGACTTTGTGGCTGATTTCAGTAGTGATTTACAAGAAGAAGCTGAGTTAGAAGTCCAGCAGCTAGAGGAGACCAAAGATCCTTGGATACTCCACACTGATGGATCCTCAAATGTCAAAGGCACAGGGCTTGGAATACTACTAAAATCGCCACAGGGGGACATAATACCCCACTCTATAGCTTGTGAGTTCCAAACCACTAATAATGAGGCTGAATATGAAGCCTTAATTGCTGGTTTGCAAATTGCAAAGCATATGGGGATCAGGTATCTTGAGGTACATGTAGATTCATTGTTAATTACAAACCACTTTAATGGATCCTACGCTGTTAAAGGTGAAAAACTAACCAAATATTTAGAGATAGTCAAAAATTTGGCACTCTCCTTTGTTTCCTTCAGTTTGACACAGGTACCAAGGGAAGAAAATACAGAGGCTGATGCATTGGCTAACTTAGGATCTTCCTTGAAGATCCCGGAGGATATCAAGATCCCTATTATACATATCCTAATCCCGGCTATTGAGGATCACGTGGCTATGGAGATAGGAAATGATTCTGCGGTTATCCCTAGTGAGGATACTCAATCTCATTCAGGATCAAGATCATGGATCTCACCAATTATGAGATACTTACAACATGGAGAGATTCCCACAGGAGAAAACCCTAGGACTTTCAAATCTAAGGTATCTCAATTTACAATTATAAATAGTATGTTGTATAGACGATCTCTTGCAGGACCATACTTGAGATGCATTGAGGATCCTGAAGTCCAAGAAGTTTTAAAAGACTTCCATGAAGGAGATTGTGGAAACCACACTGGGGGCAGGGCATTATTCTCAAGGATCCTGAGGACAGGGTACTACTGGCCAACCATGAAAAGAGATGCTGTGGAGTATGCTAAAAGATGTGATCCTTGTCAGAGACACAACAATATCCTTCATCAACCAGCTGAATTGTTACATCCCATATCCTCCTCTTGGCCATTTATGAGATGGGGTATGGATATAGTTGGTAAGCTCCCTAAGGCACCTGGTGGAAAAGTATTCATGCTTGCTATGACTGATTACTTCTCCAAGTGGATAGAGGCCGAAGCTTTTGCCCAAGTCAGAGAAAAGGAAGTTATATCCTTCATTAAAAGAAATATTATAACTAGATTTGGAATTCCTTCTGAGATTATATGTGATAATGGTTCCCAATTTATTGGGGGCAGAACCACTAACTTTTGTGACAGCTGGGGGATTAGGATGATAACATCAACACCAGTCCACCCACAAGCTAATGGTCAGGCAGAATCATCCAACAAGATCATCATCAACAATTTAAAGAAAAAGCTTGGATCCAAGAAAGGGAAATGGGCAGAAGAACTACCCTATGTGCTGTGGGCTGATAGGACAACCCCTAAGAATGCTACTGGTCAAACACCATTCTCTTTGGTATTTGGGGCAGAATCAGTGATCCCAACAGAAATGGTGGTTCCAACTGCAAGAACAAGTACCCGTGATCCTGAGGAAAATGATGAAAACTTGGCTCAAGACCTGGATACTATTGAAGAAATCAGGGATATGGCCAGGATAAGGATGGCCAGTTATCAACAAAGAATGGCTGGTGCTTACAACAAAAATGTCAGGATCAGAAGGTTTCAAGTTGGAGATATGGTATTAAGGAAAGCATTTCAGAATACCACCAATCCTGCGGATGGAAAGTTGGCTCCAAAATGGGAAGGCCCTTATTTGATTGAAGCTGAAGCAGGAAAGGGGGCATATAGATTGCTAACCATGGAAGGTGATTTGCTACCAAGAGCTTGGAATGTTGTCCATTTGAAGAAATATTTCATATGAGTAGGATCCTCATGGCATAGATGATCCTCATAATAGGGATATCCTTAAAGGATCCTCAAAGTATCGGTGATCCTTACTTAGGTAATATCCTAAACTTGAGCTATTTCATTTCATTATTTTCTCTTATAAGGATAAGGATCATGTATCCTTTATCCATCTCTCACGTGAGTTTAAGTTTTGAAAGTTCAGGTATCCTTAGCATAACGTTGGTTATCCATAGAAGCGATCCGTCTTTTGGGTTTAACCCCAGTTATTCGGGCTTGTCCCCAGATTCCGCCTGTAGCGCACGATGATCCTGGTGTAGTTCAAGGCTTTGGGACCAGTACTCGTTCTAGGGGCTGATAATCCCATTGTTCTGGCTATGCTTAGGATCCTACGTATAATGGTAGACGTACCATACATCCGTTCATAAGGTTTCTAACGTTTTCACGTTAGCTAAGGTTTCTAACGTTTTCACGTTAGCAAAGGTTTTGGCATCTTCATGTCACTAAGTTTGGATAGTCGCCAGTTAGGGCCATACTCCAGTTTGCATACGATCCTTGGGCTTGTCCCCAGTTATCCTTGGGCTTGTCCCCAGTTATCCTTGGGCTTGTCCCCAGTTATCCTTGGGCTTGTCCCCAGTTGCTAACTCTTTTCTTATATTGGCTTAGTCCCAAGTTATGCTCTATTTCAGGTCCTTGAAGATAGGCAGCTAAGGATCCTTGATCCTTACTTCACTCTAAGGTTTATTTTATAGTTATCCTTATAATGGTTAGGATTCTAACTTGGATCCTCTGGTATGATCCTTAACTCTTTTGATCTTATTTATTATTCTTTTAAATAACCCCCATACTTGACAACTGAACTTATGATTTTTAAATTGTATCACTTTTTAGAACTTATCGGTTATGGGATATGTGATCCTGATCATATCCTAAGTTTTTTGAATAATTTTCAAGGCTTGATAATTATAAACAGAATGAACATTACAACAGTTGGAAAGGAAGATATTAAAAAGTATAACAACACAAGATAAGCGACAAAAGGTTAAGTTTTTATTTATCAACATAAGGCTAACCCTTTAAAGGTTGTCAAAATTACCTACCCGAGCATCTACCAGCAAAACGTGGCCCGTCCGCTGGGGTAGGTAAAGGGTGTTCATGATAATGAGTTCAAAGATAGTGCAGGAATATAAAGGCGGTAGGATCACAATGGCTTCATCCCCCAAACAGAGGATCCCTCCACCAATTGCAATCCTGCCTATTGTCCAAAGGATCATACATGACCCTTAATCCTAAAAACCTATTGTTCAGTACAACCCATCATTGTTCAACAAAAAACACCATCACCAAAACAAACTATCAAACTTAAAAAATTGGGCTCCGGCTACGTCTAGAAATATCCATCATTGCCCAATCAAGCAGCCTAAACCTTCGCTGCATCACCACCTCCGGCTCCACTTGCTTCACCAGCTTCATCCTTGCTACCAGCCTCGATTGTCAAGATCTCTCCAGCCTCCTCTTCATCACCCAATTCAGCCAGCCTTGCCTTCCATTCTTCAATTTCCCAGCTACTTTTGTCAAAGGCAGGATCCTGAGCTTCCAAGGCCATTTGAAGCTTGGTTTTGTACATTGCTATGGCGGCAGAAACTTTAGCATCATCTGTGATCTCCTGCCTTTCATAGTCAAAGTTAACCAGCACCTTAGCCATCTTCTGTTTGGTATCCTGGAGTTCCTTCTGAAGATCAGCAAGTGCAAGATCCTTGAGCACGGCAACCTGCTGGAGGTCGGCAATCTTTTTATCTTGATCCTCGACGTGGCCTACGTAATCCTCAATCTCAGCAAATTTCTGCAAAAGAAAAGGATAAAGCAGTTCAAGACCAAGTGATCCTTAGATCAGCAGGATATGATAGCAGGATATACGAGCAGAGACAGTAATCATTACATCATTAAAGTACTCGAGGAACTGGTGGCGAATTAAGGGCAGACCCTGCAAATCCTCAGCCTCGGAAGTCTTTCTTTTCTTGATTCTCTTTCCTTTGAGGGGTGCCTTGGGGATTGAAGCTGTGGGGCTGGTAGGAACCTTTCTTTTGGAGGATTTGACAGTGGTGAGATCGGTGACACTGAACCTTGAAGCAGCTTTGGCAGATTTTCCAGCACCTACACAACCAAAACAAGATAAGTATCTTTTCTTAATATACATTTAACTATTTATTTAAATTTTAAACAAGGATACTTACTTGACATTGTGACAGAGCCTGAGGATACCTCCTGTGAGTCTTGGGTTATTGTCTTAAAAGTTCTAGTTTCAGGGTCGAGTCCCCAGAAAGCAGCAAGTCTTTCCCTGGTTGCGGGTGTTGTGATGAGATGTGAAACAGAGATGGCTGCATGACACAAGACAAAGAAGGGGTTAGTGATCCTATTACAAAAACATGACCATCTGGTGATCCTTCCCAGGATCCTCCGGCCTACCATGGGTGGACCATGTTCTTGGTAAATGCTCTCCATCTGAAATGCTATCCCTTCTTACAAAGAAGAAGCGACGTTTCCAATCTTTGTCGTTTTTGGTGACTTTGAGAAGAGGATGATCTGCACTGGGTTTTCGTTTGAACAAATAACGGTGGGATCCAAAGGTAGTAAGATCATACAGTTCCGCCAGTTCTGACATTCCTAAATCAACGCCTTCCTGCTCGATGATCCTCTCTAGGGTGTATAAAACCCTCCAAATCATCGGCATGGCTTGAATGTAAGATATGCCGGTAAGGGAAAAGAAGGATTGTGTGAATTCCGGGAAAGGATAGGTGTACCCTATAGCAAATGGAGTAACTGGAAAGGCAACCCATGTTTCTGAAACATAGTCGCTCAGGGCAGTTGGATCGAAAGGTTTGAAAAAGACATTCGCCGGAAAACGGTGACGGATGTTATCTATTTGTGCATCGTTAAAGCAACACCTCTCGTTCACTGAGTCCTTGATGATCTTCTGACTCTTCAAAGGGCTATCCTTTTTGTGATCCTTGCCCGGGGAGCTTCGGAGCAACATTCTCGAAGTGACGGAGATAAAGAAGAAAAATAGAGTAAGAGAGGAAGAAAGAGGAGAGAGAAATACCTGATCGATCGTCGACTGAGAATTTAAAGGGAGTTTCTTTCGAATTTGAATGCATAATGATCCTATCTATATCTCTATTTATAATTATGATTCTGCAGGATTGTCACTTCCGTGACATCATCATCGCAACGGCTAGTTCTATTTTAACGGCTATATATCCGTTAGTTTGTTACGGATAAGATCAAGAAAACATAACTCGATAATTTTACAATTTCACTCCTTATATTTTGGGGGCAATTGTTAGGGGAGGATTTTCTAACAATTAGTGATCCTTATTCGTTATCCTAACTGGTGATCCTTACTTCTGTGACAGGTGGTGATCCTCAGAAGAGCTTCAGGATCAGGATCATGGCTTTAAGGATCCTCGTACTGACGATTGTTTACTTATGTATTATACTATCTCGCAGGTATGACGAGCTTGACCAGGTCTTGGCGACATTCCTGGAGAATATTCCTAAACTATTATGCACGTGCTTGACCAAAAATAGACGTTGTGGAGAACGTGGAGGCTTGGCACGAAAGTCGGATAGTTAGTTTAGGTGGTTATTTCTATTTTAAAAATGGAGTAACGAGCTAGTAGGAAAGACGGAGTCATTTTTTGCAGTCACACACACTCGTACAAACGCTCATACAAGCTCTCGTTCAAACACTTAGCAATTTCATACACTTTCTACACATTTCACCGTAGTGATCCTTGTACCTAGCTCGTTACTATCCGAAGTTGTAAACATTAATTCATTTATTTGAGCTTGGTGATCGGTAGTTTCCATCACCCGGGGTTTTTTGTGCCGGAGATCAACTCTTGATCAAGGGCTTTTTCCCCGTATAAACCCTTGTGTTGTTTGTGCAATTTTTCACTAAAGTGATCCACATCGTTGTTACACATTTTAAGCATCATACCCCGTAATCTAGAGTTTGGTTGCAATATCTTCATCTGATTTTTTGACCAAAACAGATGGGACTGCTTTCATATCATGTATCCAAGGCCTGCCAAGGATAACATTACAACAAGATAAACAGTCAATAACACAAAATTTTTGATAAGAGTGTAGGCCTTCAATGTATATTGGGAGTTTAATGTCCCCCAGGGTATTCTTAGTTTCGCCACTAAATCCCACGAGCACGGAGGATCTTGGTATGATGTCCGATTCAGGAATACCCATCTTCTTTAGAACATCAAGCTGGATAATGTTCACTGAGCTTCCTCCGTCTATAAGGATCCTGCGGACAAAATGGTTAGAAATGAAAAGAGTAATAACTAAACCATCGTGATGAGGATCCTGGATATCAACACGATCATCCTCATCAAAGGTTATGACTTTTCCTTCGGAGACACTTGATGTTCGAACAGGTCTTTCTCCATTATCCATTTTAGTTTCCTTTGCATGCCTTTTAGCTGCTGAGAAGGATGTGCCGCAAATGTCTGATCCTCCCGAAATAAAGTTTATTACTTGTGCATCTGCTGGAGGGGCTGGAGCCTTCTCAGGGATCCTTTCAGGATCCTGTGTCATTGACTTTTTTCTTCCCAACAATTCTTTTAGATGCCCCTTGCTCAACAAGTATCCAATTTCCTTTCTTAGTGCAATGCATTCTTCTGTGAGATGCCCAAAATCTTCATGGTATGCACACCACTTTGATTTATCCTTAGTTGCAGCCGGCCTATCATTTTTTCTCGGCCATCTAGCTTTATCACTGTTTTGGTCAAAAAATCTGTTGAGAATATTGCAACCAAACTCTAGATTACGGGGTATGATGCTCAAAAAGTGTAACAACAATGAGGATCACTTCAATGTGGAATGCACAAACAACACAAGGATTTATACGGGGAAAAAGCCCTTGATCAAGAATTGATCTCCGGCACAAAAAACCCCGGGTGATGGAAACTACCGATCACCAAGCTCAAATAAATGAATAAACGTTTACAACTTCGGATAGTAACGAGCTAGGTACAAGGATCACTACGGTGAAATGTGTAAAAAGTGTAAGTAATTGCTAAGTGTTTGAACGAGAGCTTGTATGAGCGTGTTTGCGAGTGTGTGTAACTGCCAAAATGACTAAGTGTCACTAACTAGCTCGTTACCCCTTTAAAATAAGAAAAATAATCTAGTTAACAAACTCTCCGACTTTCGGGCCAAGCCTCCACGTTCTCCATAACGTCTAGTTTTGATCTAGCACGTGCAGAATACTTCGGGAATATTCTCCAAGAATGCCGCTAAGACTTGGTCAAGCTTGTTATACCTGCGAGATGTTATAAAACATATGTAAACAATCGTCAGTATGAGGATCCTTAAAGTGATCCATGATCCTGATCCTAAAGCCCTTCTGAGGATCACCACCTGTCACAGAAGTAAGGATCACCAGTTAGGATAACGAATAAGGATCACTAATTGTTAGAAAATCCTCCCCTAACAATCACCTAGGTTCTGCATCGCAAGGATTAGTTCATTGTTATCAACACAAAAACAATATTCAGAAATTGGAGGATAATCCTCATCATCCTCTTCTTGATCAACAGAATGCACGTTCTGGTTATCAGATCTGTTGTAGGATCTGAACTTGTTGTTCCTGAATGAGGATCCTTGCTTATCCTGCTTTGAGGATCCTGCTAACCTCTCCTGGATCCTCTTGTCGTCCTCTAGCCGAATGAACCTAAGTGCTCGTGTTCTTACCTCATCTAAGTTCCTGCATGGTGTCATAACAAGATCACCATAGAACGACGAATCCCTAAGCAATCCCATTTTAAAGGCCTCAACAGCCGTAGCTATATCTAAGTTGGGAATGTCTAAGGATTCTTTACTGAATTTGGTAATGTAATCCCTTAATGATTCATTATGACCCTGGGTTATCCTATATAGATCACTAGTTAATCGTTCAAATTTTCTACTACAAGAAAACTGATTATTAAACAAGTTAACTAGATTAGCAAATGAGGTAATAGAATAGGGAGGAAGACTTAGCAGCCATTTGAGAGCTGATCCAGTAAGAGTGGATCCAAATCCCTTGCACAGGCATGCTTCCTTTAACCTTTCTGGAATTGGATTGATCTCCATCCTCTCCCTGTATTGTGCTATGTGTTCTTCAGGATCCGTCGAACCATCATACAGCTTCATTGTTGGCACATGGAACCTCTTGGGTATCTCAGCATCACAGATTGGTGGTGCAAAACGAGATATCTTGTGGCTCCCATCTGCAATCTCTGGGATAGGTTTGACCACTCCTGGAACACTTGATATCATATCCTTTAGCTTTTGCAATTCTCTGGCCATGGCATGATTGATACCTGGATCCTGCATAAGACCATGGTTAGTAGTATAAGAATTATTAAAAGTGTTACATCCCATTGGATTCAGATTAGGAAGATTGGATGTTAATCCATATTGTTGGGGCTCTGGAATGATCGAGGGACCAGTAGAAGCATTGGTCTGCATTGGAATAAAATCTCCCTGATGGACATCTGAACTTCCTGTTTGCAAACTCCTCAAGGATCCTGGCATCTGGAAGGATCCCTGAAACTGGGACGATCCTGGAACAAAGGAGGATCCTTGAACCTGGGATGATCCTGGAACAAAGGAGGATCCTTGAACCTGAGATGATCCTGGAACAAATGAGGATCCTTGAACCTGGGATGATCCTGGAACAAAGGAGGATCCTTGAACCTGGGATGATCCTGGAACAAAGGAGGATCCTTGAACCTGGTGCACTCCTGAATATCCTCCTGAATTCGTGAGGGATCCCATATGCTGAGGATAGGATCCCGCTGGCTGGAAATATGAACCTGATGCCTGGGTCACTGTTGTTGTTCCGTAGTGCACTCCTTTTGGTCCACCCACATATTGAACATCTGGAACCACTGATGGTTGGGAAGTAATCACCGGAGTATCAAAATTCAAAGATTTTGGCACCAGTGGGGAATGATCCTCTGCCGTTTTCTTTTGTTTCTTGAGATCTTCGATTTCTTTGAGAATCCTTTCATTGGTCTTATCCTATTGCCGTATCTGATCCTTCATCTGCAAAATCAAAGTAAACATGTCACTAGTAGTGGGAGTGTAAGAAGCAGAAGAAGTTGGAGGTTTTGAGAAAATGGGAGTTGGTTTCTTCGCAGCATTCTCAGCATTCTTCTGGGATCCAGAAGGTGGTGGAGGCAAAGGAGGAACGCCTTGTGAAGAAGTGAATGAGGGCATCAAATTTGAAGCATTCTTCGCTGAGGAAGCCATTTTCTCGGTTGTAGTGAACTGAAATGAGCACAGAAATGCGATTTTTTCTAAGGATGAAGCACCAATTGCCCCACGGTGGGCGCCAAACTGTTTTGGTCAAAAAAATCTGATGAGGATATTGCAACCAAATTCTCTATTACGGGGTATGATGCTAATAATGTAGAACAATGACAAGGATCACTTCAATGTAAATTGCACAAACGACACAAGGATTTATACGGGGAAAAAGCCCTTGATCAAGAGTTGATCTCCGGCACAAAAAACCCCGGGTGATGGAAACTACCGATCACCAAGCTCAAATTAATGAATAAATGTTTACAACTTCGGATAGTAACGAGCTAGGTACAAGGATCACTATCGTGAAATGTGTAAAAGTGAGTGAAAACTAATGAATGTTCGTCGAGAGTTTCAAGTGTGCGAGTATATGAGAGTGTGTAGCTGAAAATGGCTAAGTCTTCTAATTCTAGCTCGTTACCCCTTTTTAAAATAGAAGTTAACTACAATAACTAACTATCCGATTTTTGTGCCAAGCTCCCACGTTCTCCACAACGTCCATTTTTGGTCAATCGTGTGCGAAATGTCCGTGGAATATTCCTTAGTACCGTTGCCAAGACCAAGTCAAGCTTGTTATTCCTGCGAAGTAATACAAAACATAAAGAAACAATCGTCAGTACGAGGATCCTTAAAGTGATCCATGATCCTGATCCTGAAGCTCTTCTGAGGATCACTATCTGTCACAGAAGTAAGGATCATTAATTAGGATAACGAATAAGGATCACTAATTGTTAGAAAATTCTCCCCTAACAATACATAAAACCAAAAAACAATAAAACATATTTAGGCTAATAGAATAGTTATTTTGGGCAAACTATAAATCAAACGAACAAAAAAATATTATATATTACTTCCCTTAATATATATAATCAATATTACTAATTAAGACTATAGCTTAATAAGATATTTCTTTCAATAAAAAATAACCATGTTATTAATTAAATAACATAACATTTCTTAAATATATTAGAATATGCACGCGTGCGCACACATATATAATTTGGTGTTTAACTTAAACGAGCGAGCCATGAATCGAACCTACCTTGGCTCAGGCTCGTTTACAAACCGAGCCGAGCCAACTCGTTTAAAACCGAGCTGACTTCGAAGCGAGCTTTGTTCGAACTTTTTTCGAGCGAACTTCAAGCGAGCCTCAAGCCACAGGCCTTTTAAACGACCCTAGAAGCAAACACACCTACATTCTACATCAAATTGCAGTTCCCGTACGAATTCCAATTGTACGAAACGAACGCTACATAAATGTTTATAGATCAGAATGATTTCAGTTAACTAGGACGGGTTTCGGGGCGCAAAGTGCAAATTCGCATTGAACAATTTTTTTTAGCTAATAGTAAGACCAAACCTAACGAAACCAAAAAAATGCTTTTTAGCTTTTAATTAGTTAATTTGTATCAGTTAATTCAGTTTGTAGTTCGGCGATCTTCACTTCAGTCCTTCAAGATTGAAAGTAATGATATACGTAAAAGAAAAAAAAAGAGCAATTGAATGACCAAGGAAATGTAACGAGGGTTTTTTTTTTCTGTGTTTGATTTTATTCTTACTTTGTTACAACTATATAAGTCACTAATATATGTTGGTTTGATATACCATACGTAATTAATTTTAAATATAAGGTATTAAATGATTTATCTCTAATTAATCAACTTTTTGATAATTTGTAATAATTTTATAAAAAAAATAATGTTCTATGAGTACTTTTAACATATGAGGAGTTTATATAAATTTAAATGTTATTGAGAAATGTTATTTTGTCTGTTAGGACTCCCATATAAATGTTATAGAAAACCTAACCGTATTTTATCTATAAAGTTTACATCAAAGTCTATAAGACTCGGATTTTTGTAAAACCTATATTTTTTTTAACGGTCAACGAATCCTTCAAATAGACTACTGGCAAAATTCACCACATCGGGATACACTCGCCTCTGAACCGGGGAAAAACTTCACCTAGGGCTGAAGCCCGTGAACACTCGCCCTAAGGGCAGTGGGGGTGGTTCCGTGATGGACAACCATCACGAGTGATGGCCAAAAGCACACCGCCGCCACCATCAAAATCAACGCGTGGAATTATGAACACGTTGAACTCTTCACGCATTGAACTTCATGGATTTTTGACCGTTAGCATTTTTATGACCGTTATAAAACGGTAATTTTAATTAAAAAAAAACCTTTAAACCCTTTATATATACTTCAAATCTTTTAACCATTTCACCCAAAACCAAAACTCAAACACAAATCACACATTCTTCATATTTCTCAAATGGATTTTCCTACGGATTCAACGTTTCCGATGGACAACGATAGTGATACTCAGTCGTCTTCTGACAATGAGACGCTTAAATATTTTGTGTCAGTGTATAACGAACTTGAATCAAGTTCGTCCCGCCCAAAGAAGAAGATGGTGGATCGTGATCGTATACATGCCAACGAAGTGTTAATGAACGATTATTTTGTGGAGAATCCGATCTACAATGCCGAAACGTTTATAGATCGGTTTCGTTTACCAAAAGAATTATTTTTAAAGATTGTTGGAGACATCGAAGCAACCGAAGAATGGTTTCAAGAAGGTTACGATGCGAGGGGCAAACCAAGTTTCACGGCGATACAAAAATGCACGTCCGCCATTCGCCAACTAGCTACAGGTAACCCTTCCGATCAATATGATGAATACCTAGCTATGGCGTCAAGAACTTCCCGCGAATGTCTGCATTTTTTTTGCAATGCGGTCATAAAATTGTATGGTAAAGAGTTTTTACGTAAACCGACGAGACACGACATCTCACGTATTTACGCCGCACATGAGGCTAGATGGCATTTTCCAGGGATGCTCGGTAGCATCGATTGTACACATATCGAGTGGAAAAATTGCCCAAGAGAGTTGCGATGGGCGTATGTTAGGGGTGACATCAAAAGACCAACCATCATGTAACGCCCCAAAATCTGAATGTTAATATTTGTCGTATGTTCTTATGTGACACGTCATGAAAGAAATAACTAGGCTATTTAACCTAGTTAAGAGTATGGTCAAAAGTATTAAATGATGAAGGTAGTGTCAGTTATGTTTTAAAGGCAAAACCCGAGGGGCTAAAGTGGAACTAATGAAAGATGGGTAATTAAATGAAAAATATCACACACACACACACACACTTTCGTGTGTGTTCTGGATAGATCGATCAAGGGGCTCTCAAGAGCCCCAAACCCTAGATCATCAAAAGCTTCATTTTGAAGAATGAATCAAGGCTCAAATTCACAACCGAACACGGATTAATGATCACCATCACGAGGGGATCATAAGGTATGTCTTAAATCTAAGATCGGTGATCATGGGTGAAATGGGTTATGTCCTAATCCGTGAGTTAATATGAAATTGATCATATATAAGGGTTAGAATCATCATATAGAACATAGGTTATGTATGGTTTGTGTTAATTTGATGATTTGATGTGAAACCCACTTATTTTGGTAAGGATGATGACTTGAATGATCATCTATGTTCAATTCTTATGGATTGTTGATGAATTATGAGGGATATGATGAATACTTGTTAGAAGAATTAGGAGAAATGTGATGATGATAAGTTTGATGTTATTTGGGAATGATGCATGATGATTAGTAGTAGATTTTGATGGGTTATGTATGAGTTTAAAAGATTAGTGCATGAAATAGTTGTACGTTATGCTTAAAAGGTAGTACTCACATCAAGTGTATGATGAAATGTATATAATGTCGTCCGTATAGCCTATCATGATGATACGGGTATAAAATGATAAGTCGAAAGTTAAATAAAATGAATTGTTGACTTTCTGAAAGTCAACTACGAACAAGAAGCATGATTTGACTCATTGTCGTAAAGATATGATTATAGGGAGTCGTATGGTACATGTTATAACGATACGTTTTAAATGGAATGATATGATGAATTACATGAGCTTGTAAGAATGTGAAATTGGTCACATGTGCTATGCTTGTTGGAATTGACTAATTAAAGTCAAATGTAAAAGATGTAATTGTTATGATCGTTGACATGTGCAATGAGTATGCTAACAAGAATGTAATTGCGATGATATGAAAGTATAGGAATCATGTCGAGACGGACTCAAGCGCGAAAGGCTAACGGGTCAAGAAGAGGCGTGGAAACGGATGCGAACACGGATGCATGAGGTAAGTGATTTCCGTAATCACTTCTTAGTTGTTTACGTAAAGATATGTGTTAGTTAATTACGGTATGATAATCGAGGATTAATAAGGATGGATGGTATGAAACCGATGATTTTCGTTAAGTAGATATAACGAGTCAAAGATGGGGTTTGTTGTTATATCGGAATGAAGAGTAGTAAAGGGTTACGGTATGATAACCGGGTAACGTGTATGATTGCACATAAGTGCGCTAGTTAGTAAACGGAGGTACGGATAAGTAGTCGAAGGACTTAGTTGTGAGTTATGACTAATGGGTAAACAATTTCACGAATGAAACTTGGTTTAACATGGTTGGTTTTAGTATAATCGATTAAAATGAATGAAATAACGCATAACGGGGATCGGGTGTGTAAACCCAAGCACGAAACTCCGGACAATGTAAAAGTATCATGGTAGTGATGTTCATGCAAGTTTTGGGCTAAAACAAATGAGTTGTGTGATGAAAACAAGAATGGGTAAAATTGTCCGAAAATGAAAATATAGGTGTAAATGCATAAGTTAGGAAATTCCTTAATCCGGATGTGGGATTTTAAGTTCATATGATAGAATGTGAATTTACAAGCATGTAGGAAGAAACGGGAGGTTAAACGGGTAAACGGTTCAAAAGTTACGCGTGTTTTAGTGCGTATGAACGACGAAACGGATCTGCAGAAAACTGCAAAAAGTAGAGGTCGTCGCCGACGGGTAAGGGGGTCGTCGCCGACGGGCACCAGAAAGTTAGTTTTGGCCGACGGGCTATCTTATTGCCTACGGGTGTTTTGGGCGACGGGTTAATGCAAGGGCCGTCACCGACGGGCCCTATGGCCGTCGCCGACGGCCTCCTCTTGTCTCAAAAGCTGAAGTTTGTTATCTAAGTGGATTTGGGCATGGTAGGCTTCGGTTCGTTACCCGTAGACCTCGACGGGCCCCCGAAACACGGTTCTGATCGTTCCCTTGGCGTTATGGGCTTTAGATGCCAAGTGTAAGTACCTTGTAATTAATATACGGATATATAAGAGGTATGTAAGCTATTGAACGCGTATGTGGTATTGTATGTACGTAAGTAGATACGTATTTATGTATATGTGAAGTTACGTATGAGGGTATGTATGTATGTAAATATGTAAGTATGCATGTAAGAATAGGTGTATGTCTGTAAGAATGTACGACTAATACATTGTCAATAACATGCTTGGTGAATACCGTAGATTGTATTTATGGGCTATAAATCAAAGTCTAAGTCCCATGTAATTAACGTATGAGTATGTAGGAAGTATGTAAGATCTTGTACGTGTATGTAGATGTGTATGCATGTATGTATGAAGATATGTACGAGTGTATGTATGTATGTAATGATGTAGGAAAGGTATGTACGTAGATAGATGTGTATGTATGTATGTGTAAAGATATGTACGAGTGTATGTATGTATGTAATGATGCGAGAAAGGTTGTACGTATGTAGATGTGTAGGTATGTATGTATAAAGGCATGTATGAGTGTATGCACGTATGTAAAGTTGTAGGAAAGATATGTACGTATGTAGATATGTATGTATGTATGTATGTATGTATGTATGTATGTATGTATGTATGTAAGTACGTATGTATGCATGATTTAGACACGATGAGGGTTAACGTTATTAATGGTGTACCTTGAGAATGAAAAGTAATGCAGGTACATTATTGAAGCCTCACCAGGAAATGGATATGCAGATGAAATGCTTAAAGCTTGCAAGATTACGAAGTGTGAAGTGTACGCGAATGAATCTTGTTTATTTAATGTGTGCTAATGTTATCAATGTACGTGGTGAATGCAGGTTGTATGGATAATGGGCGATTATCACAAGGATTAGAGATCGAAGACCGAGTCACAAGATAGATTGTACGGGAATAATTGAGTATGTACCTTTAGTAAACAGGACTTATGCTTTGTCTTGGTAAAAGATACATATTAAAACGAACTTTCAAGTAAGTCAAGACGTTTGTAATGAAAGAAATTTTATGGTACGAATTTCCGCTGCGACTTTTGTCATGTACGATTTAGGGTCTTACAAGTTGGTATCAGAGCCCTGGTTTGAGAGAATCAAGTACAAGAAAGTAAATACTTGAACTCAAACTTGTGTGCTCTTATGATAAGGAACCCGTACAATCTAAGACTCGATCAAGATCCAAAGGTAGAAGCGAATGTAAGTATGTACTTATGTATAAGTATAAAGAAACTGACGGTATGTTATGTGCAAGGTAAGTATAAGTGTTTGAAGAAGATGACCCTTGAATGCAGTCTAGGATGAATGCTAAGGCAGGCAAGGATGCGAATGGACAGACGGATCCCAGGTACACAATGTTAATATGTTTGGTACCGGTGTTAAAAGAAAAAGGAAGAAATCTCCTTGGGAGGGTAAGTACTAAATGGAAGACAGCGATATTGTCTTGATAAGATTGTAAAAATGTAGCACGAACTGAGACCCACTACTGCAGACATAAGGCGATGATTACCTGAAGGCACGAAATTAGTATGTGAATTGCGCACCTGGCCAGTACGCAAGAAGCATACGACATTCGTGAGACCGTGGTAATTATCGCAGGTATGTCCGTTAGAATTGGGTAGCAGGTGGGCGTGCAGGTGAAGCGGGTAGTAAGACTATCAGGAAATTAAGAGTACTATGTAGGAATGAAAAACATGAATTATAAGAATGAAGAATGTTGAATCCGTAAGAAAGTACGGATCAACAATGTATGAATGCAATGCTTGAATCCGCGAGACGGATTCAAGGTATGAAAAGCGTATATGCAATGTTTGAATCCGCGAGACGGATTCAAGGAATGAAAGATATGAATGCAATGCTTGAATCCGCGAGACGGATTCAAGGTATGAAAAGCGTATATGCAATGTTTGAATCCGCGAGACGGATTCAAGGAATGAAAGATATGAATGCAATGCTTGAATCCGCGAGACGGATTCAAGGTATGAAAAGCGTATATGCAATGTTTGAATCCGCGAGACGGATTCAAGGAATGAAAGATATAAATGCAATGCTTGAATCCGCGAGACGGATTCAAAGGATGAAAGGCGTAAATGCAATGTTTGAATCCGAGAGACGGATTCAAAGAATGAAAGATGTGAATGAAATGTTGGAATCCGCGAGACGGATTCAAAACATAGAAGGTACGAAAGGTATGAATGATGTGTTTGAATCCGCGAAGCAGATTTAAGATATAACAGAAGGAACTAGTCTACATAAGAAGAAGTCGATATCTTGACCATGTATGCGTCAAACAAGTCATATAAGTAAATGTAAAGCAAATGAACAAAAGAATGATAGGAATGAAAATATCCGAATGTGTAAATGGAAGAGGGAAAGGTTTCGGGGACGAAACCTTGTTTAAGGGGGGTAGACTTGTAACGCCCCAAAATCTGAATGTTAATATTTGTCGTATGTTCTTATGTGACACGTCATGAAAGAAATAACTAGGCTATTTAACCTAGTTAAGAGTATGGTCAAAAGTATTAAATGACGAAGGTAGTGTCAGTTATGTTTTAAAGGCAAAACCCGAGGGGCTAAAGTGGAACTAATGAAAGATGGGTAATTAAATGAAAAATATCACACACACACACACACACTTTCGTGTGTGTTCTGGATAGATCGATCAAGGGGCTCTCAAGAGCCCCAAACCCTAGATCATCAAAAGCTTCATTTTGAAGAATGAATCAAGGCTCAAATTCACAACCGAACACGGATTAATGATCACCATCACGAGGGGATCATAAGGTATGTCTTAAATCTAAGATCGGTGATCATGGGTGAAGTGGGTTATGTCCTAATCCGTGAGTTAATATGAAATTGATCATATATAAGGGTTAGAATCATCATATAGAACATAGGTTATGTATGGTTTGTGTTAATTTGATGATTTGATGTGAAACCCACTTATTTTGGTAAGGATGATGACTTGAATGATCATCTATGTTCAATTCTTATGGATTGTTGATGAATTATGAGGGATATGATGAATACTTGTTAGAAGAATTAGGAGAAATGTGATGATGATAAGTTTGATGTTATTTGGGAATGATGGATGATGATTAGTAGTAGATTTTGATGGGTTATGTATGAGTTTAAAAGATTAGTGCATGAAATAGTTGTACGTTATGCTTAAAAGGTAGTACTCACATCAAGTGTATGATGAAATGTATATAATGTCGTCCGTATAGCCTATCATGATGATACGGGTATAAAATGATAAGTTGAAAGTTAAATAAAATGAATTGTTGACTTTCTGAAAGTCAACTACGAACAAGAAGCATGATTTGACTCATTGTCGTAAAGATATGATTATAGGGAGTCGTATGGTACATGTTATAACGATACGTTTTAAATGGAATGATATGATGAATTACATGAGCTTGTAAGAATGTGAAATTGGTCACATGTGCTATGCTTGTTGGAATTGACTAATTAAAGTCAAATGTAAAAGATGTAATTGTTATGATCGTTGACATGTGCAATGAGTATGCTAACAAGAATGTAATTGCGATGATATGAAAGTATAGGAATCATGTCGAGACGGACTCAAGCGCGAAAGGCTAACGGGTCAAGAAGAGGCGTGGAAACGGATGCGAACACGGATGCATGAGGTAAGTGATTTCCGTAATCACTTCTTAGTTGTTTACGTAAAGATATGTGTTAGTTAATTACGGTATGATAATCGAGGATTAATAAGGATGGATGGTATGAAACCGATGATTTTCGTTAAGTAGATATAACGAGTCAAAGATGGGGTTTGTTGTTATATCGGAATGAAGAGTAGTAAAGGGTTACGGTATGATAACCGGGTAACGTGTATGATTGCACATAAGTGCGCTAGTTAGTAAACGGAGGTACGGATAAGTAGTCGAAGGACTTAGTTGTGAGTTATGACTAATGGGTAAACAATTTCACGAATGAAACTTGGTTTAACATGGTTGGTTTTAGTATAATCGATTAAAATGAATGAAATAACGCATAACGGGGATCGGGTGTGTAAACCCAAGCACGAAACTCCGAACAATGTAAAAGTATCATGGTAGTGATGTTCATGCAAGTTTTGGGCTAAAACAAATGAGTTGTGTGATGAAAACAAGAATGGGTAAAATTGTCCGAAAATGAAAATATAGGTGTAAATGCATAAGTTAGGAAATTCCTTAATCCGGATGTGGGATTTTAAGTTCATATGATAGAATGTGAATTTACAAGCATGTAGGAAGAAACGGGAGGTTAAACGGGTAAACGGTTCAAAAGTTACGCGTGTTTTAGTGCGTATGAACGACGAAACGGATCTGCAGAAAACTGCAAAAAGTAGAGGTCGTCGCCGACGGGTAAGGGGGTCGTCGCCGACGGGCACCAGAAAGTTAGTTTTGGCCGACGGGCTATCTTACTGCCTACGGGTGTTTTGGGCGACGGGTTAATGCAAGGGCCGTCGCCGACGGGCCCTATGGCCGTCGCCGACGGCCTCCTCTTGTCTCAAAAGCTGAAGTTTGTTATCTAAGTGGATTTGGGCATGGTAGGATTCGGTTCGTTACCCGTAGACCTCGACGGGCCCCCGAAACACGGTTCTGATCGTTCCCTTGGCGTTATGGGCTTTAGATGCCAAGTGTAAGTACCTTGTAATTAATATACGGATATATAAGAGGTATGTAAGCTATTGAACGCGTATGTGGTATTGTATGTACGTAAGTAGATACGTATTTATGTATATGTGAAGTTACGTATGAGGGTATGTATGTATGTAAATATGTAAGTATGCATGTAAGAATAGGTGTATGTCTGTAAGAATGTACGACTAATACATTGTCAATAACATGCTTGGTGAATACCGTAGATTGTATTTATGGGCTATAAATCAAAGTCTAAGTCCCATGTAATTAACGTATGAGTATGTAGGAAGTATGTAAGATCTTGTACGTGTATGTAGATGTGTATGCATGTATGTATGAAGATATGTACGAGTGTATGTATGTATGTAATGATGTAGGAAAGGTATGTACGTAGATAGATGTGTATGTATGTATGTGTAAAGATATGTACGAGTGTATGTATGTATGTAATGATGCGAGAAAGGTTGTACGTATGTAGATGTGTAGGTATGTATGTATAAAGGCATGTATGAGTGTATGCACGTATGTAAAGTTGTAGGAAAGATATGTACGTATGTAGATATGTATGTATGTATGTATGTATGTATGTATGTATGTATGTAAGTACGTATGTATGCATGATTTAGACACGATGAGGGTTAACGTTATTAATGGTGTACCTTGAGAATGAAAAGTAATGCAGGTACATTATTGAAGCCTCACCAGGAAATGGATATGCAGATGAAATGCTTAAAGCTTGCAAGATTACGAAGTGTGAAGTGTACGCGAATGAATCTTGTTTATTTAATGTGTGCTAATGTTATCAATGTACGTGGTGAATGCAGGTTGTATGGATAATGGGCGATTATCACAAGGATTAGAGATCGAAGACCGAGTCACAAGATAGATTGTACGGGAATAATTGAGTATGTACCTTTAGTAAACAGGACTTATGCTTTGTCTTGGTAAAAGATACATATTAAAACGAACTTTCAAGTAAGTCAAGACGTTTGTAATGAAAGAAATTTTATGGTACGAATTTCCGCTGCGACTTTTGTCATGTACGATTTAGGGTCTTACAAGTTGGTATCAGAGCCCTGGTTTGAGAGAATCAAGTACAAGAAAGTAAATACTTGAACTCAAACTTGTGTGCTCTTATGATAAGGAACCCGTACAATCTAAGACTCGATCAAGATCCAAAGGTAGAAGCGAATGTAAGTATGTACTTATGTATAAGTATAAAGAAACTGACGGTATGTTATGTGCAAGGTAAGTATAAGTGTTTGAAGAAGATGACCCTTGAATGCAGTCTAGGATGAATGCTAAGGCAGGCAAGGATGCGAATGGACAGACGGATCCCAGGTACACAATGTTAATATGTTTGGTACCGGTGTTAAAAGAAAAAGGAAGAAATCTCCTTGGGAGGGTAAGTACTAAATGGAAGACAGCGATATTGTCTTGATAAGATTGTAAAAATGTAGCACGAACTGAGACCCACTACTGCAGACATAAGGCGATGATTACCTGAAGGCACGAAATTAGTATGTGAATTGCGCACCTGGCCAGTACGCAAGAAGCATACGACATTCGTGAGACCGTGGTAATTATCGCAGGTATGTCCGTTAGAATTGGGTAGCAGGTGGGCGTGCAGGTGAAGCGGGTAGTAAGACTATCAGGAAATTGAGAGTACTATGTAGGAATGAAAAACATGAATTATAAGAATGAAGAATGTTGAATCCGTAAGAAAGTACGGATCAACAATGTATGAATGCAATGCTTGAATCCGCGAGACGGATTCAAGGTATGAAAAGCGTATATGCAATGTTTGAATCCGCGAGACGGATTCAAGGAATGAAAGATATGAATGCAATGCTTGAATCCGCGAGACGGATTCAAGGTATGAAAAGCGTATATGCAATGTTTGAATCCGCGAGACGGATTCAAGGAATGAAAGATATGAATGCAATGCTTGAATCCGCGAGACGGATTCAAGGTATGAAAAGCGTATATGCAATGTTTGAATCCGCGAGACGGATTCAAGGAATGAAAGATATAAATGCAATGCTTGAATCCGCGAGACGGATTCAAAGGATGAAAGGCGTAAATGCAATGTTTGAATCCGAGAGACGGATTCAAAGAATGAAAGATGTGAATGAAATGTTGGAATCCGCGAGACGGATTCAAAACATAGAAGGTACGAAAGGTATGAATGATGTGTTTGAATCCGCGAAGCAGATTTAAGATATAACAGAAGGAACTAGTCTACATAAGAAGAAGTCGATATCTTGACCATGTATGCGTCAAACAAGTCATATAAGTAAATGTAAAGCAAATGAACAAAAGAATGATAGGAATGAAAATATCCGAATGTGTAAATGGAAGAGGGAAAGGTTTCGGGGACGAAACCTTGTTTAAGGGGGGTAGACTTGTAACGCCCCAAAATCTGAATGTTAATATTTGTCGTATGTTCTTATGTGACACGTCATGAAAGAAATAACTAGGCTATTTAACCTAGTTAAGAGTATGGTCAAAAGTATTAAATGACGAAGGTAGTGTCAGTTATGTTTTAAAGGCAAAACCCGAGGGGCTAAAGTGGAACTAATGAAAGATGGGTAATTAAATGAAAAATATCACACACACACACACACACTTTCGTGTGTGTTCTGGATAGATCGATCAAGGGGCTCTCAAGAGCCCCAAACCCTAGATCATCAAAAGCTTCATTTTGAAGAATGAATCAAGGCTCAAATTCACAACCGAACACGGATTAATGATCACCATCACGAGGGGATCATAAGGTATGTCTTAAATCTAAGATCGGTGATCATGGGTGAAGTGGGTTATGTCCTAATCCGTGAGTTAATATGAAATTGATCATATATAAGGGTTAGAATCATCATATAGAACATAGGTTATGTATGGTTTGTGTTAATTTGATGATTTGATGTGAAACCCACTTATTTTGGTAAGGATGATGACTTGAATGATCATCTATGTTCAATTCTTATGGATTGTTGATGAATTATGAGGGATATGATGAATACTTGTTAGAAGAATTAGGAGAAATGTGATGATGATAAGTTTGATGTTATTTGGGAATGATGGATGATGATTAGTAGTAGATTTTGATGGGTTATGTATGAGTTTAAAAGATTAGTGCATGAAATAGTTGTACGTTATGCTTAAAAGGTAGTACTCACATCAAGTGTATGATGAAATGTATATAATGTCGTCCGTATAGCCTATCATGATGATACGGGTATAAAATGATAAGTTGAAAGTTAAATAAAATGAATTGTTGACTTTCTGAAAGTCAACTACGAACAAGAAGCATGATTTGACTCATTGTCGTAAAGATATGATTATAGGGAGTCGTATGGTACATGTTATAACGATACGTTTTAAATGGAATGATATGATGAATTACATGAGCTTGTAAGAATGTGAAATTGGTCACATGTGCTATGCTTGTTGGAATTGACTAATTAAAGTCAAATGTAAAAGATGTAATTGTTATGATCGTTGACATGTGCAATGAGTATGCTAACAAGAATGTAATTGCGATGATATGAAAGTATAGGAATCATGTCGAGACGGACTCAAGCGCGAAAGGCTAACGGGTCAAGAAGAGGCGTGGAAACGGATGCGAACACGGATGCATGAGGTAAGTGATTTCCGTAATCACTTCTTAGTTGTTTACGTAAAGATATGTGTTAGTTAATTACGGTATGATAATCGAGGATTAATAAGGATGGATGGTATGAAACCGATGATTTTCGTTAAGTAGATATAACGAGTCAAAGATGGGGTTTGTTGTTATATCGGAATGAAGAGTAGTAAAGGGTTACGGTATGATAACCGGGTAACGTGTATGATTGCACATAAGTGCGCTAGTTAGTAAACGGAGGTACGGATAAGTAGTCGAAGGACTTAGTTGTGAGTTATGACTAATGGGTAAACAATTTCACGAATGAAACTTGGTTTAACATGGTTGGTTTTAGTATAATCGATTAAAATGAATGAAATAACGCATAACGGGGATCGGGTGTGTAAACCCAAGCACGAAACTCCGAACAATGTAAAAGTATCATGGTAGTGATGTTCATGCAAGTTTTGGGCTAAAACAAATGAGTTGTGTGATGAAAACAAGAATGGGTAAAATTGTCCGAAAATGAAAATATAGGTGTAAATGCATAAGTTAGGAAATTCCTTAATCCGGATGTGGGATTTTAAGTTCATATGATAGAATGTGAATTTACAAGCATGTAGGAAGAAACGGGAGGTTAAACGGGTAAACGGTTCAAAAGTTACGCGTGTTTTAGTGCGTATGAACGACGAAACGGATCTGCAGAAAACTGCAAAAAGTAGAGGTCGTCGCCGACGGGTAAGGGGGTCGTCGCCGACGGGCACCAGAAAGTTAGTTTTGGCCGACGGGCTATCTTACTGCCTACGGGTGTTTTGGGCGACGGGTTAATGCAAGGGCCGTCGCCGACGGGCCCTATGGCCGTCGCCGACGGCCTCCTCTTGTCTCAAAAGCTGAAGTTTGTTATCTAAGTGGATTTGGGCATGGTAGGATTCGGTTCGTTACCCGTAGACCTCGACGGGCCCCCGAAACACGGTTCTGATCGTTCCCTTGGCGTTATGGGCTTTAGATGCCAAGTGTAAGTACCTTGTAATTAATATACGGATATATAAGAGGTATGTAAGCTATTGAACGCGTATGTGGTATTGTATGTACGTAAGTAGATACGTATTTATGTATATGTGAAGTTACGTATGAGGGTATGTATGTATGTAAATATGTAAGTATGCATGTAAGAATAGGTGTATGTCTGTAAGAATGTACGACTAATACATTGTCAATAACATGCTTGGTGAATACCGTAGATTGTATTTATGGGCTATAAATCAAAGTCTAAGTCCCATGTAATTAACGTATGAGTATGTAGGAAGTATGTAAGATCTTGTACGTGTATGTAGATGTGTATGCATGTATGTATGAAGATATGTACGAGTGTATGTATGTATGTAATGATGTAGGAAAGGTATGTACGTAGATAGATGTGTATGTATGTATGTGTAAAGATATGTACGAGTGTATGTATGTATGTAATGATGCGAGAAAGGTTGTACGTATGTAGATGTGTAGGTATGTATGTATAAAGGCATGTATGAGTGTATGCACGTATGTAAAGTTGTAGGAAAGATATGTACGTATGTAGATATGTATGTATGTATGTATGTATGTATGTATGTATGTATGTATGTAAGTACGTATGTATGCATGATTTAGACACGATGAGGGTTAACGTTATTAATGGTGTACCTTGAGAATGAAAAGTAATGCAGGTACATTATTGAAGCCTCACCAGGAAATGGATATGCAGATGAAATGCTTAAAGCTTGCAAGATTACGAAGTGTGAAGTGTACGCGAATGAATCTTGTTTATTTAATGTGTGCTAATGTTATCAATGTACGTGGTGAATGCAGGTTGTATGGATAATGGGCGATTATCACAAGGATTAGAGATCGAAGACCGAGTCACAAGATAGATTGTACGGGAATAATTGAGTATGTACCTTTAGTAAACAGGACTTATGCTTTGTCTTGGTAAAAGATACATATTAAAACGAACTTTCAAGTAAGTCAAGACGTTTGTAATGAAAGAAATTTTATGGTACGAATTTCCGCTGCGACTTTTGTCATGTACGATTTAGGGTCTTACAAGTTGGTATCAGAGCCCTGGTTTGAGAGAATCAAGTACAAGAAAGTAAATACTTGAACTCAAACTTGTGTGCTCTTATGATAAGGAACCCGTACAATCTAAGACTCGATCAAGATCCAAAGGTAGAAGCGAATGTAAGTATGTACTTATGTATAAGTATAAAGAAACTGACGGTATGTTATGTGCAAGGTAAGTATAAGTGTTTGAAGAAGATGACCCTTGAATGCAGTCTAGGATGAATGCTAAGGCAGGCAAGGATGCGAATGGACAGACGGATCCCAGGTACACAATGTTAATATGTTTGGTACCGGTGTTAAAAGAAAAAGGAAGAAATCTCCTTGGGAGGGTAAGTACTAAATGGAAGACAGCGATATTGTCTTGATAAGATTGTAAAAATGTAGCACGAACTGAGACCCACTACTGCAGACATAAGGCGATGATTACCTGAAGGCACGAAATTAGTATGTGAATTGCGCACCTGGCCAGTACGCAAGAAGCATACGACATTCGTGAGACCGTGGTAATTATCGCAGGTATGTCCGTTAGAATTGGGTAGCAGGTGGGCGTGCAGGTGAAGCGGGTAGTAAGACTATCAGGAAATTGAGAGTACTATGTAGGAATGAAAAACATGAATTATAAGAATGAAGAATGTTGAATCCGTAAGAAAGTACGGATCAACAATGTATGAATGCAATGCTTGAATCCGCGAGACGGATTCAAGGTATGAAAAGCGTATATGCAATGTTTGAATCCGCGAGACGGATTCAAGGAATGAAAGATATGAATGCAATGCTTGAATCCGCGAGACGGATTCAAGGTATGAAAAGCGTATATGCAATGTTTGAATCCGCGAGACGGATTCAAGGAATGAAAGATATGAATGCAATGCTTGAATCCGCGAGACGGATTCAAGGTATGAAAAGCGTATATGCAATGTTTGAATCCGCGAGACGGATTCAAGGAATGAAAGATATAAATGCAATGCTTGAATCCGCGAGACGGATTCAAAGGATGAAAGGCGTAAATGCAATGTTTGAATCCGAGAGACGGATTCAAAGAATGAAAGATGTGAATGAAATGTTGGAATCCGCGAGACGGATTCAAAACATAGAAGGTACGAAAGGTATGAATGATGTGTTTGAATCCGCGAAGCAGATTTAAGATATAACAGAAGGAACTAGTCTACATAAGAAGAAGTCGATATCTTGACCATGTATGCGTCAAACAAGTCATATAAGTAAATGTAAAGCAAATGAACAAAAGAATGATAGGAATGAAAATATCCGAATGTGTAAATGGAAGAGGGAAAGGTTTCGGGGACGAAACCTTGTTTAAGGGGGGTAGACTTGTAACGCCCCAAAATCTGAATGTTAATATTTGTCGTATGTTCTTATGTGACACGTCATGAAAGAAATAACTAGGCTATTTAACCTAGTTAAGAGTATGGTCAAAAGTATTAAATGACGAAGGTAGTGTCAGTTATGTTTTAAAGGCAAAACCCGAGGGGCTAAAGTGGAACTAATGAAAGATGGGTAATTAAATGAAAAATATCACACACACACACACACACTTTCGTGTGTGTTCTGGATAGATCGATCAAGGGGCTCTCAAGAGCCCCAAACCCTAGATCATCAAAAGCTTCATTTTGAAGAATGAATCAAGGCTCAAATTCACAACCGAACACGGATTAATGATCACCATCACGAGGGGATCATAAGGTATGTCTTAAATCTAAGATCGGTGATCATGGGTGAAGTGGGTTATGTCCTAATCCGTGAGTTAATATGAAATTGATCATATATAAGGGTTAGAATCATCATATAGAACATAGGTTATGTATGGTTTGTGTTAATTTGATGATTTGATGTGAAACCCACTTATTTTGGTAAGGATGATGACTTGAATGATCATCTATGTTCAATTCTTATGGATTGTTGATGAATTATGAGGGATATGATGAATACTTGTTAGAAGAATTAGGAGAAATGTGATGATGATAAGTTTGATGTTATTTGGGAATGATGGATGATGATTAGTAGTAGATTTTGATGGGTTATGTATGAGTTTAAAAGATTAGTGCATGAAATAGTTGTACGTTATGCTTAAAAGGTAGTACTCACATCAAGTGTATGATGAAATGTATATAATGTCGTCCGTATAGCCTATCATGATGATACGGGTATAAAATGATAAGTTGAAAGTTAAATAAAATGAATTGTTGACTTTCTGAAAGTCAACTACGAACAAGAAGCATGATTTGACTCATTGTCGTAAAGATATGATTATAGGGAGTCGTATGGTACATGTTATAACGATACGTTTTAAATGGAATGATATGATGAATTACATGAGCTTGTAAGAATGTGAAATTGGTCACATGTGCTATGCTTGTTGGAATTGACTAATTAAAGTCAAATGTAAAAGATGTAATTGTTATGATCGTTGACATGTGCAATGAGTATGCTAACAAGAATGTAATTGCGATGATATGAAAGTATAGGAATCATGTCGAGACGGACTCAAGCGCGAAAGGCTAACGGGTCAAGAAGAGGCGTGGAAACGGATGCGAACACGGATGCATGAGGTAAGTGATTTCCGTAATCACTTCTTAGTTGTTTACGTAAAGATATGTGTTAGTTAATTACGGTATGATAATCGAGGATTAATAAGGATGGATGGTATGAAACCGATGATTTTCGTTAAGTAGATATAACGAGTCAAAGATGGGGTTTGTTGTTATATCGGAATGAAGAGTAGTAAAGGGTTACGGTATGATAACCGGGTAACGTGTATGATTGCACATAAGTGCGCTAGTTAGTAAACGGAGGTACGGATAAGTAGTCGAAGGACTTAGTTGTGAGTTATGACTAATGGGTAAACAATTTCACGAATGAAACTTGGTTTAACATGGTTGGTTTTAGTATAATCGATTAAAATGAATGAAATAACGCATAACGGGGATCGGGTGTGTAAACCCAAGCACGAAACTCCGAACAATGTAAAAGTATCATGGTAGTGATGTTCATGCAAGTTTTGGGCTAAAACAAATGAGTTGTGTGATGAAAACAAGAATGGGTAAAATTGTCCGAAAATGAAAATATAGGTGTAAATGCATAAGTTAGGAAATTCCTTAATCCGGATGTGGGATTTTAAGTTCATATGATAGAATGTGAATTTACAAGCATGTAGGAAGAAACGGGAGGTTAAACGGGTAAACGGTTCAAAAGTTACGCGTGTTTTAGTGCGTATGAACGACGAAACGGATCTGCAGAAAACTGCAAAAAGTAGAGGTCGTCGCCGACGGGTAAGGGGGTCGTCGCCGACGGGCACCAGAAAGTTAGTTTTGGCCGACGGGCTATCTTACTGCCTACGGGTGTTTTGGGCGACGGGTTAATGCAAGGGCCGTCGCCGACGGGCCCTATGGCCGTCGCCGACGGCCTCCTCTTGTCTCAAAAGCTGAAGTTTGTTATCTAAGTGGATTTGGGCATGGTAGGATTCGGTTCGTTACCCGTAGACCTCGACGGGCCCCCGAAACACGGTTCTGATCGTTCCCTTGGCGTTATGGGCTTTAGATGCCAAGTGTAAGTACCTTGTAATTAATATACGGATATATAAGAGGTATGTAAGCTATTGAACGCGTATGTGGTATTGTATGTACGTAAGTAGATACGTATTTATGTATATGTGAAGTTACGTATGAGGGTATGTATGTATGTAAATATGTAAGTATGCATGTAAGAATAGGTGTATGTCTGTAAGAATGTACGACTAATACATTGTCAATAACATGCTTGGTGAATACCGTAGATTGTATTTATGGGCTATAAATCAAAGTCTAAGTCCCATGTAATTAACGTATGAGTATGTAGGAAGTATGTAAGATCTTGTACGTGTATGTAGATGTGTATGCATGTATGTATGAAGATATGTACGAGTGTATGTATGTATGTAATGATGTAGGAAAGGTATGTACGTAGATAGATGTGTATGTATGTATGTGTAAAGATATGTACGAGTGTATGTATGTATGTAATGATGCGAGAAAGGTTGTACGTATGTAGATGTGTAGGTATGTATGTATAAAGGCATGTATGAGTGTATGCACGTATGTAAAGTTGTAGGAAAGATATGTACGTATGTAGATATGTATGTATGTATGTATGTATGTATGTATGTATGTATGTATGTATGTATGTATGTATGTATGTATGTATGTATGTATGTATGTATGTATGTAAGTACGTATGTATGCATGATTTAGACACGATGAGGGTTAACGTTATTAATGGTGTACCTTGAGAATGAAAAGTAATGCAGGTACATTATTGAAGCCTCACCAGGAAATGGATATGCAGATGAAATGCTTAAAGCTTGCAAGATTACGAAGTGTGAAGTGTACGCGAATGAATCTTGTTTATTTAATGTGTGCTAATGTTATCAATGTACGTGGTGAATGCAGGTTGTATGGATAATGGGCGATTATCACAAGGATTAGAGATCGAAGACCGAGTCACAAGATAGATTGTACGGGAATAATTGAGTATGTACCTTTAGTAAACAGGACTTATGCTTTGTCTTGGTAAAAGATACATATTAAAACGAACTTTCAAGTAAGTCAAGACGTTTGTAATGAAAGAAATTTTATGGTACGAATTTCCGCTGCGACTTTTGTCATGTACGATTTAGGGTCTTACACATCATACTTGAAGCGGTGACGTCGAATGATTTATGGTTTTGACATTCATATTTTGGTGTTCCAGGTTCAAACAACGACATCAATGTTTTGCACACGTCGCCGTTGTTCCAAACCGTAACGGATGGTATCGCACCCTTCTGTCCGTTCTATGTTAACGGACGATATTACAGATGAGGCTTTCTTCTTGTGGATGGTATCTACCCGTCTTGGTCTGTTTTTGTGAAAGCTCCTTCATTTCCTGTCGAGTCTAAAGAAATCGTGTTCAAAAAGTTGCAAAAATCGGCAAGAAAAGATGTTGAAAGGGCTTTTCGTGTTTTAAAGGGTAGATGAGGCATACTAAGCCGACCGGTTCGTGCGATGAACAAGAAATCAATACATACCATAGTATATGCATATATCATATTGCACAATATGTTAATCAAAGAAGGCGGACGTGCAATATCTCTGGATTGGGTGCCGGATCCTCTTACACAAGTTCAAGTTCCAGAAAATATCCAACAAGAATTGCGTGATGAAGAAACTCACTTTCGGTTGAGATACGATTTAATCGAACTAGTAGGTTCTTTAGGTTTGAAGTTTCATGAGTCGGACGAGGAGTAGAGTTTCTTTATTATTATTTTTTTAATTGTAGTCTAAAATATTTCTAGTATGTTTAATTGAACTAGTATGTTTTAATTATAATGACATTTATAATTTTAGTGTTTTATTGTTAATTTCTAATTAATTTTTTTTTAAAAGTTGTGAGTGATGGAATTCTATCACTAGTGATGACCACCGTCACTGAAAAAAGGTTGTGAGTGATAGAATAATGGTTGATGACATGGCGGAACTTGATTGGATGTTGTGAGTGATGAGTGATGACCACCCCCACTCCCCTAAGGCACGACAATGCAGTGAGGTAAAACCCGCTCAGTTCAAGGATCGAACTAGCGATCTCCACCTTTTCACATAGTCTCCCATCATCATCAAGTGCCGCAGAAAATAATGGAGAGGTCGTGAATTGAACTTGGGTCCCTTAGACACCAAGTCTCTCCATTACCACTCCACCACTACCTCATTGGCTCGTAAAACCTATATTGAAATGTGAATCGATATAAACCCATTATAAAACGTATTTTTGCGTATAAACAACATCATATTATAAAAAAGACAAATTCAATTTAAATAATTCAATCTTATTGGTCAATATTAATCCTAACTGGTGAATTTATTTCCTACAGTAGTATCCTCTTTTTCATTTTGTTTGTTTTATGGTCCCATTAAAAAATCCTGACAACGTTAATCGATGCCTACGTAGCTGATGAGTTGTGATTATTATTGGCCAATACAAAAAAAGTTGGATTATTTATATACAATTTGCCATTTTTAGACAATTAAAAAAATCACTTTATTTGCCAACTCAACAACCACATAAGCATCTGATTAAGGCCGTTAGATTTTTTTAACGGGAGACCATAAAACAAACATTATGAAAAAGGTGGGACTAATATAAGGAATAAATATAGTTAAGATTATTATTGGGCAATACAAAAAAGGTTAGATTATTTAAATCCAATATACCTATAAAAATTTATAGTTATAATATAAATAAAAATGTAAAAAATAATTATCTCTTAAATAGTTAAATGAAAGGGCATACACGTAATTTTAAAAGTGTCTATAGATAAGCTTATACTTTTCATATAAAATAATGAGTTATTGGATTTTATCACCCCCAACTATTAGCTATTGGCCGCTGCCACCATCAACTATCACTTTGACACCCGTCACCCCCAACTTAACACTTAGTGTGTTCTGTCACCACGTCAATAACTAAACACTAACTTTTGATCCTGTTTTATACTTTTGGAGGTGTTATAGAGATCTTAAGAAGGTTTTAGGGATCTTTGGACACCCCGAAAAGTATAGTAACAAGCTCAAAAGTTAGTGATTAGTTAACGATGTGGTGACAGAACAAACTAAGTGTTAAGTTGGGGGTGGCGGACGTCAAAGTGATAGTCGGGGGTGGCAGTGGCTAATAGACAATAGTTAAGGGTGACAAAATCCAATAACCCTAAAATAAACTAGTGGATGTTTACCACGTTTTGCTGTGGATTCAAAACATAGATATGACGAAGATGTTAAAATTTGTAACGTCACTTTTCATCTCACGAAAAAAAAATTGAAAAGTGAAAATAACGTAAACCTCCCCCTCACCCTACCCCACCCACACACACCAAAAATATTAATAAAAAAAGAATAAGTTTTAAGTACAAAACAAAGCAAGAAGAAAAGGAGTTCCCAAACAAACGTAAAAAAATAAAAACTAAGAAAAAATAACTTTTATTAAAATTTAGGGAATGTGTAGTAACTTTTTTATAGTTCAGGAGCAACAATGTAAACCGGATTACTAAACCGCAAAAAAATTATACTAAATAAACTTTAGAGGCATTAGTGAAACGTTCACCCCTGATGACATATTTGGTGACATCAACAGTACATGACGGGTGATAAAAAAATATGAAGTTAGTTGTTCCTACTAAAAGAAACGTTGTTAAAAGAAGCTACCAACGTTTCTTTATAAAGGTTTATATAATTTTGTGAGCGTGTTGGTTTGTCTTTTACACTTTAGAACTTCTCCAACAAGCCCCTGACATCAATTTTGTTACAAAAAGGTCATTCCCAAAAGACACTTTACTATAAATTTCACCAATACCCAACCAAAAATACATAATAGACTGTTTTCTACTGACAAGAAGTTTCCAAAGCACCCACATGTGCACAAAATATGAATAACTCTGTAACATTTTCTAAAATAAATAACAACCTGTATCCCGCGAACCCATAAAAATAAGAATCAGCATAAAGCTTCGCATAGAACAAATTTATACAAAATCACAGCACAATATAGAACGATGTAGACCTTACCATTAACGTCTTCACATATGACTCGAGCTTTGATGATCCTAGCTACAACAACGGTCTTTAAAGCCACCCGAAAGTCTCGACAACTTGTCTCGTCTTAGAACTCTTTGACAACCACCCTTGATAATACGTTTAAGCTTACGGATGGTTGGTCTTTCATAGCTTGTTTGAATTTCGGTTAGCTAGGCTTGAAAAAGCGTGGTTCAATTGGGCATGTATAATGGACCTTTTAGCAGTCATAATCGTACATATGTTTTGACCTTTTTTGTAATATTTTGGATGTGTGGTTGGGAACTAGAATGCAGGTTTGACCGTTACACCAAAATTGGCCGCATATATATGTTAATGATTTAGTAAACCTAAAATGGATCTTTTTCCACACGCAATATTCATGGGAATGATGAAGACGTTCTGTTGAAATGAAATTCTTGATTATCAAGTTGAACCCTACCCTATACGTACATGTAATAAAGTGAAATATTGGTAATGTATTGTATTACGAATGGTAGGAGGTAATGGTAGTGTATTATGGATGGTATGATAGATGAAAGGGAAGGTGTATTCAAAGTGGTGTACCAAAACACGTTATAACATGTTCATACATATAGATGCACATGTGGATTTTCTAATATTGTTAATGTAAAGAGTAGTGTATTATGAATGGTAGTGTAAATGAAAGTGCAATTGTCTGATATTAGTAATGTATTACGGAATTTGTCAAAAAAATGATACATATGCACATGTGCATGGATAATTGTTACTCGATTTTTTTTTGGTGACGAAATATAGCGATTTAAAAAAACAAATATTAAAAAAAAAATTTGAGTGTTTTTTTAAATTTTTAAGTATTTTTTGGTTGTGTTCACACTAGGGCTGTTCATAAAGCTTGCGACTCGTAGCACGGCTCGTAGCTCGCTCGAAAGAAGCTCGAAAAAAACTAGCTAAAAAAACTCAATTTGAGATGACGTGAACCAAGCTGGCTCATTTTGTAACCCAGATCGAGCTAAGCTCGGCTCGGCCCATGGCTCGGCTCGTTGGCTCGTTCTTAAGCTCGTTTAACTCCGATGTAATGCTCAAGCCAAGTTTAACCGCCTGAATTAATTTCAAGCTTGAGCTCGACCCCACCCTGGCTCGACTCAACTCGACTAGTTTATAGACCTAGTTCACACTTGGTTTTCGCGGTTCTCGCAATAAATGGTGGTTCCTAACGGATCGTTCTCCTATACATATATTTGCACATACGTTATATGTATTATATATTTTCACATGTATTATGTCTACATATTTTTACGTATTTAATAAACCCGGCACCAAAACTTTTGAGAGTTCACTATCATTATCGTTATTGCTTTGAGGGTGGAGATCAAATAGGAAGTTTATTTTGGCTAGGAAGGATAGAAAGCAATATGATTATGACATGTGGCAAAATTTAAAATAAAGAGAAAGCGTATTTTAGTCAATTGTATCCTTTCTTCTTCCTTCTTCTCCTCAGTAACTTCAAAACCCATCATTTTCAAAACCCATCATTTTCAAAACCCACCATCTTCAACCTTTTCTTCACTTACTATCTCAATAATCACTACATTATAGTGCAATTTTCGTTATCAATCAATGATTCAAACACCTGATCAACGTGTTCTTTAGCTTTTTTTTTTGAAGAAAACCCAGTTTAATTTCATTCAAAATCTCGTTTTTCCCGTGATTTTGAAGATAATCACTCGATCCGTTCGATTCGATCGCTGATAAGTGTTTCTATCTATCAAATTTCGTAATCGTTGAAGAAATCGGCTTCGATCCATGTAAGAAATTCTTTAACTTCATTTTTACGATCTGGGTTTTTGATTTAGTCATTGCGTTTTACGATCTTGACGGGGGTCCGGGGGCAGCGCCCCTGGTAGCAGGGTCCAAGGGACGGCAGCCCCTGGCGTGGTCCAAGGGGCAGAGCCCCTGGCTGGGGTCGATTAAATTGCTTTAATAAAAATGAATAAGAAAATTTAATTTTCTGTAAATTTGCCTCTAGAAAACTGCATTCGTAGACAGGTTTATGCCATTGCGTTTTAGAACTGCATTCCTGGTTTAGACAATTCACAGACAAAACTATTGTCCTGGTTCAATGCGTTTTAGAGAGAACACTTTCTTTGGTGTTTTTGTGCCCTTGCGTTTTAGAACTAATACATTTTTATGTGTTTTCTGGCTATTGCGTTTTAGAAAAACACATTTTTGAAGTGTTTTTAGTCATTGCGTTTTTTAAAAACACATTTTTGAAGTGTTTTTAGTTATTGCGTTTTAGGTAAAACACATTTTTAAGTGTTTTCAGTCCATTGCGTTTTAGAGAGAACACTTTCTTTTGTTTTTTTAGGCCATTGCGTTTTATAAATAAAACATTTATTTGTGTTTTTGGTGCATTGCGTTTTAGGTAAAAACACATTTTTATGTGTTTTCAGTCCATTGCGTTTTAGAAAACAGACATTTTAAATGTTTTCTGGCCATTGCGTTTTAGAAATAAGACATTTGTTTGTGTTTTTTGATGCATTGCGTTTTAGGTAAAACACATTTTTATGTGTTTTCAGTCCATTGCGTTTTAGAAAGTACAATTTCTTTTGTGTTTTTAGGCTATTGCGTTTTAGAAATAAGACATTCTTTGTGTTTTTTGGCCATTGCGTTTTACAAATGAGACATTTCTTTGTGTTTTTTGGTGCATTGCGTTTTAGAAAAATGTCATTTTTTAAGTTTTTTTTTCATTGCGTTTTACGCAACTGGGTTTTTTCCATTGCGTTTTACGCAACTGGGTTTTCGAATTTTTTTTCGAAAATATAGTAATAGTATACTCGTTTTAAAGATAAAAAAACGCTCGTTCTTTTGGTGCAATATTTATAAAAAAAAATAATGTCATATGAAAGACTTATTAACGTTTAAATAATGAGGGGGAATTGGAGGAGAGAGAAACTATTGTCTTGGATTGACTAGAATGCCTCTAGACAAACTCACGCGCCTCCTTTTTCCTTCAATTTCACTCATTTAATCTTAGCCCTTGATTAAATAAATGGATGGTCAAGATTACTTTCTAGGCTTCCTACCCAAATAAACTTTCTATTATATCCTAACCCATTGCTTTGAAGGCATAATTACATATTAACCTAATTTCCTACAAAAATTTCTTATGAAAATTATCAGGTAACTGATTCATACATTCACATTCATGTATATGTATTTAGTAGCTAGTTGACCAACAGAAACAAGTTGCCCTTTGGTCCAGTTTATTTAATTGGTAATGGTTAAATAGAGTTTTCTAACGATTACATATACACACACGATGATAATCAATAATACAAAAATTGAGCCCCTAAATCACATTAGAAAGTTTTATATTGGGTTTAGTTGGGTAATTGGGTTAAATAACAAATGAGTTTTTGTTGTTTAAATGGGCCAAAGCTAAATAGGAAGGTTAATGGATTTAAAAACATATCGGGTATATATATATATATATATATATATATATATATAGGGAGCCGCTAAAATGAAAACCACCCTCAGTTGTAAGAACCGCGAGAACCACTCTCAACCAATCAGGAAAAGGGATAGTTTGGTCATTTCCTATAAATGTCTAATCTCTCATATTTCCTCTCTCCTCTGCCTTTAATAGTTGCAGAGATTAACTTTCTCTCTCTGGATACCCTATTTCTCATCTCTCACCTTCTCTCTTAAAATCCAATATGAAACCACACCCCTATCACCTCCGGCTGGTCCTCCACACCCACGTTTCTCCGGCGACGCTGATGCCGGTTACGTCCCCTCGTTTCTCCGGCGACGCTGGTGCCCCCTCGTTTCTCCGGCGACTCTGATTTGCGGTGGGTTTGGTGGTGTGGCGGTGTGGCGGTGTCACACCCCGAATTCCACGTGTCACCGGTGGGCCCGGTGAGGAGTATCGTGACGTGGTTGGCAACATAATAGTCAAACAACACAATATTTAAATGCACAGCGGAAGCAAAAGATAAATATATTACAATCCGAATAAAAAGTAATATCCAAGTATTACAACGGAAAGTAAAGGATCCACAGGCGGATCTTAAACATATCATTTGTTCAACAGACTTTAGACGCCTAGAACTTGCAAGATTCCTTATTAGCGCCCTGAGCTTCCAGCCAATTACGTTCAGTACCTGTCACTTAACCTTTTTGGAAAATACGTCAGTTTTCACTGGTAAATACACTCAACCGACTCATTTGAAAAGAGTTTAAGAAAATTGATTTGAATGCACGTGGCACAAAATATCTTTTATAATTTGATTAAAATGCACAGAGGTAAAATTAACCTTTTTAACTTGGGACAATTATATTTATAATTTTGTATACAGATTTACATGTTCGTTGTACGTTCAGGGCCCGATGTAGAAACCGAGTCAGATTAACAGACACGCCACAAGTATAGGCCCACAAGAGAGTGAGATACCGTTATTACTTAAGCAACTGTCAGGTGTATGCCTACACCCCGTGCTTAAGACGTGGCCATTTTATAATACAATGATGTCAAGGATATCCGGGACATGGTCATTAACCCCTAAAGGCTTTTATTTCAAACAATACAGATTAAACCGGGTTACCTCAATAATTTAATCACAATCCGTTTAAATATTCAATACCCGACCAAGCGGTATCATTATACCGTATCCCAAGCCCGTATAGGGAAAATAAGTTAAGAGTATTTACCTGAGCTAGCTCCTGTCTTAATTAGCAAGAATTAATAACTCAGCCGTATTCACTTAAGTAAGCGTAGGTACAATTTACCGGAAGGCTCTAGTCTGGAATGATGGTATAAATAACCAATTAGAATGCTAACGGGTCTTTAATTAAGCCTAAGCTTAGACCGGTTAGTCTTAAGGAAATATACGGTTCCAACGCATGATTAAGCGAAGACCGGAATAGAATGTGTTTTAGACCCGACAAGTTCAGAGACTTGCTTAATATGGGCATATTATACACATTCTGGATTTTGAGATTAAACCGATAAGGTTTGACCCGTTTCGGCTAATTTATTACATAAACCGAACCGTACGCGTAATAAGCGTGACGGGTATTCATGAGAGCCATCTACAGGTTTCCTAAGTTAATATGCTTCAAATATGTTGTGACATCAGTAAGTTGTCTTTCATTATGCCCGTAACGAGTTTAAACACAAACTATGCCCCGTAGGGGTAGTTTGGTCATTTAAAAGTTTATAAAAGAGTTTAAGTGTTTGTCTGAGTTACAGGTCTGATTTAATCAGCAAACATACTCAATTTAACAAATTATAACAGTAGGGTAAAGTATATATGTGAAATTTATCAATTATCACCAAACTATGCACCGTAGGGGCATTTTGGTAATTTCACATAAGCCGAAAAGCTCAAAACTGAAGTCTGAGTTTATCAACCTTTTCTTACTGTTAAAATATTATAATTTGCCTCAAATATCAGTAGGTATCACCCTTGGTATGTTTAAAATAATCTTAGTACATACTATGCGTTAAAACGCTTAATTAGGCGATTAAAAGCCGTTTACGGGTTCGATACATAAAGCTGATATTTTTACTATTCCAGAAGGCTTAAAATAATTTATTTATCATTTAAGATCAGTAGCAAAAGGTTTGGAGTCGTTTGGTTATGTAAAACTCATTTTATGGCCCGTAAGGGCAAAACCGACAATTACCGGATTAAGCCTACGACTATAAGTTATGCTCAGCCTAAAATTTATTAAAAATCTTTAAAAATCCCAAAATAATATATTACATCAGTGGGTAAAAGATTTGATATCAAAAAGTAGGCTTAACTAGGCTATACGCTAATTACGCCGTTTTATTAACATAAAGCTTTAATTTTACGCTAACGAGCATAACTCTTATTCTACACCTCAAACTGATGTCAAACTTTTCATACAAGTCTATATATCAGTAATTAAGGTTTCTACTCTTTTACATTTTCAAAAATCACGTTTTAAGGTGAAAAGGGCATAATGGTCAACATATGAGCAATTAACGGAATCATTCGTATTAATCGGTTAACTAATGAACCATAGTGTATAATCACAGAGGGTTATACTAGCATGTAACCTGGTCCAAATGAAGCTCTTAGGTATTTCTAAATCATACCAAAACGGGTCAGAACTGAAGTCAAAGCAAAAGTCAAAGCTTTGCGACTTTCGGTTCCGAATCGGGTCTAAACAGTAAATTGTCGGGTTGAACATGTTTAGACATGTTCTTACACTAATTACCAAGTTATATTAATGATCAAACAGGTTGTATGTGTTCTACAATGCTAATTATGCATAAATTAGAAAATAAGTATCCTGTTGACTTTTTAATAACAAGTTTGACCCGACATTAGACCTAGTTAGAGTGGGAATCAGGGGGAACCCTTTTGAGGGTTTATTACCCACATAATTACCAACTTATAACTACTTTTGATTCGACTAATCACTGGATCATTAGTGATTAATCTTAAAGTCAACCGTTAATTACGACGGTTTGACTTTTAAGCTAAAACTAAGCTAAAACTTAATTAAGAAGGGTTAGGCATACTTACCAAGGTCCTATGCACTATTAGAGATGACTTGGGTCTGCTTTGGAGCTCCAGAAGTCCTCAAGAATGCAGATGGAATGGATGATCAAATGTTGCAACTAATGGTCCTATTTATAGTGTTTAAATCACCACAAATTGTTGACATATAAGTCTACAAGTGACCACAACCTTCCCACAAGTGTTCCTAGATGTTTAGGGCTGTTTAGGGGACGCCCACATATGAGGAAAATCGTTTGAAAGGTCAGAAACGCGTTTAAACAGCAAACAGAAGGTTCTGCTGTCGCTGGGGACCCCTTACGGACCGTAAGGGTGGACCTTTACGGTCCGTAAGCCAGTGATCAGGGCAAAACATTTTCTAGTTTTCACATATTGGCTCTTGGCTCTTCGAAAGGTCACCCAACCTTTATTTCTTGCATTTTGACCCCTTCATATTTACCTACAAGGGCTTTAGGACTTATACCCACTTTGCCAAGTCCCTGGACATTTCTGGTTAACCCGAAAAGTCATAACTTTCAACGTTAACGCTTTAACCCCTCGCATACGAATTTGATCATAACTTTCTCATACGATAACGAACTTTATGAAATTTATATCGTGCATTCTAGTGAGCATAATTAACAGTTACAAAGCTTCGGGTTTGTCAAAAGGTCACTCAGAGGTATAACTTAAACATGTTGACACATTTAGCCCCTGTAGTTTGTAATTTCTCACTTTTAGCTTCGCATGATCCATGATTTATTCGTTTGATGCTATAAACATCATGTAGGGTTAATGTACAATATATTTATTCACTGTTGACACTTAGAACTCGTATATTCACATACTTTTCATGATTGTCAACTTTAGTCCTTTTATAACATTCTTTCACACGTTCAAACATATGACACGTGTCCACACATTATAGGACGTGAATTTTCGAGGTGTTACATCCTCACCCCCTTCAAAGAAATCTCGACCTTGAGATTTGTTAAGGTAAGGGAAGTATTTTCTACCTTATATTGGGCTTAATCTTCCCCAGTACCTTTGAGCCTCTAAGGCACTCCAATTGACCTTTATAATAGGCACATGTTTCTTTTTGGAGCTTCTAATCATGTCGATCCTTAATCGACACAGGTTGCTCATACTATCATAATTCTGCATATCATTATGTGATGGTGCTTTTCGACTTATTGGTGACACGTCGCTAAATCATTAGTGCGGGTCACATTGCGCGCTCCACCAAGTCCCTTAATTAGGTCTTGGCTCGTAAGCTATTTGATCTTGATACATTCGATTTCCTTCGAATGATTCTATATACTCGGAGCTTAACTAGCCCGATAATTTAACAAATTTAGCACACCCTTCCAGGGTGATATCTATTGTTGAACCTTATTCCTTAACAAGAATTTAGGAGGTTCGCTTATTTTCATTAATCCTTGATTTTCTGCCGAATAATGGCAACTTATAGATAATTAGGGGTTTGTATGATCTTATTCGTTGTTTCTAATGCAACTTTCAGATCCTGATAGGTGGACTTACCAATCTATTGTCCTAACAATAGGTGTTTAACAATCCATCTTTACAAGGTCTCCAAGGGAGCAGCCCTGATGCTTATATATCAACTATTATAGAAAGTTTTATCTTAAGGTGAGATGGTTATCCCAACCGTTGCTTAAAACTATTATTAAAGAATAGCTAATCCTTATAGCTAGTTGAATAATTCGACGATCCTGAGTAGCTGATGGAAATTCTTAATCATTGCCTAGTTAGGGTTGCGGTAATAATGCATAAGCAAAAAGAACCGTCTTTCATAATTTACTATACCGAATTCTCAGGATATTGAGTTTGGCTTTATGAATCTATATCTTAAAACTTACTTAACCAGGGTTTCGATTATTCCATAATCAATATGGAGTTTTCACAATACTCCAGTCCACAGCGGGATGTTAATCTTAATTCTACCTGCCTTCCAGGAGGTACGCAGGGAAAACTTATGAGAAGATAATCAAGATACAAGGAGGCTACAGAGATTTTCCATATCTCAGGCTCCAGTTCATCCCTCATTGCTTGTGTCAAATAAGTGACACATTTATGTTATAATTCCACGAATTCCTTAATCGGGAACATTTACTTGGACCATTCCATTCTGGATATCTTCTTTGAACACTACTAGTCGACTTTAGTACAATATGACCATTGGGATATCTCAGGGGTTCCATGTATTAAACCTCCATACTGATCAGGCATGGAAGCAATCTATGGGACACACTAGGATACGCCAAACCTCATATGGCACTTTTATCAAACATAGTTTGGCATTCGCAGGCGATAGAAAACGACGAGGAAAATAATAAAATAAAGTAATATGTATTGTCGTACTCTTTTTGGGGAAGAGTACTCTAGATTCTTATGAAAGGATTTTCTCCGAGGATGGGAGAGAGGGTCATTAAAGATTCCATTGGTAAATTATACTTTATTTTTAATATCTGAAGTTCTTATGTATGCAACCAAAAGTTTGCTAAGCTTATGGTTTACTAAGGGTCTATTAATGGCATTCAAGGTTTGGAGCGAAACCAATACCTGCTTGACAGGGGACCATAATGTCACAATTGTCTTTGTCACAAGGACGATTATAAATTTCTCAAAGGCTAGCCTTACATGGCTTTGGTTATATATATATACATATATGGCATAGAAGCCTGTCGCGAGGGACGTAGAAAGATATGGCATAAAGCTCAGTCATGAAGGACATAAGTAATCACATAGCGCGAAGGCCTTGTCGTAATGACATTTAGATGAGGCACAAATGGCCTTGTCTCTAGGACGTTATAGGATATGGCACTAAGGCCTGTCACCCGGGATGTTAACATTTAGTATGTTAACTTGTCACGAACGACGAATTATAGCACGGAGGCTTGTTATGGGTGACTTGAATTATAACTTGTGGATTTGTCACAAGGACATTAATTCATAGGCTGCAATCTTAATAGATCAGGAGTTTTAAGGCTTGAACATAGTTCTTCACCTTTGGACAGGGAGTCATAGACTACAACTGTCATCGTCTTGAAAGGCGATTCTCTTGACAGAAAGGTAAACCAAATAACATCACTAATGGATGTCTATCTATAATTATCGCATCTAATGATATTAGTCATGATCACATCGATCATATTGACTATTAGGTTTGGGTATAATCCCACCATTTTGAATAGGGAATCATAAAGACCACCACTATTTTGTATTATCGACAGTAGAATAAAGTATAGCCCGTAGGCAATTCATCACTAGGGGTGTCAATATTAAGAATTTATGATCATCATACTGATGATACTAGTCAGGATCGCAATGATCATATAGACTATTAGGCTTGAGCGCAACTCACTACCTTAAACAGGGGATCATAGAGATCGTAATGTTTGTGTCATAAATGGACAATATAATATGGCCCGTAGGCGAAACATCACTAATGGATGTTTACAATGGATTCATCATTTTAGATGATATAAGTCAGGATTGCATTAATCATATTGACTATTTGGCTTGAGCATAGCTCACCACCTTAGACAAGGAATCATAAAGATCACAATGTCAATGTCTCAGATGGACAATTTATTATAGCCCGTAGGCAAAACATCTTTTCTTGACAGGGAGTTGTAAGCTACCACTGTCATTCGTCTCGGAGGACGTTTATTATAGCCCGTAGGCATTTCCCTCCTAAGGGATTTTTATGGTATGATCACCTTTTCAGATGATATTAGTCGAGATCGCATGGACCCTACTGACTATTATGCTTGGACGTATTCCAACATCTTTAGACAGGGTCAAAGACCACCACTGTCATTGTCTTATCGGACAACAAATTTAGCCCGTAGGCACTTCATCACTCACGGATGTTTATAATATGATCATCTTATAAGATGATATAAGCCATGATTTCTAAATCATAAGGCAAATTAGGAATTTAAAATTTCCGACATAGGGATGACTGTTGTGATTTTATCGAATCACATTTGTCAGGAGTGCTAACACGTTCTTAGGTGTTAACAAGGATCTGAATCCCTTGAGTAGGTTTTCACCATCTTGGCCGCGTAGGCTAGGTTTCACCTTTAAGATTCTTTTTTAAAATGCATGCTGGCAGGGGAGGAAGGATATTTATTTTATTCAGGATTTTTATCATAATCCTAATTTATAAGTTAATAATAGCACAAATGGCCCAGTCGCGTAGACAAATTTAATTTATAAGCCATGATTTCAGAGAATCGCGGCATTAAGGTTTGAATCAAAGTTCATTACCTTTTCCTGACAGGGAGCTGTAGGCTACCACTGTCTTTAGTCTCAGAGGACATTAACTATAGCCCGTATGCACTTCCCTTCTAAGGGATGTTTATTACGGAATTGCCCCTTAGGGAAATTCATTAACCATGGTAAACAGAGACCATATTTGGTTAATTTATTAATCATATATATTTAGGATTTCAATTATAATTTATCCTAATTATAAAACATTAACAGTTTTATTAGTGGCACCCAATGGCCTGGTCACATGGACATTTATAAATTATAAGCTTATGATTTCAGAGAATCAAAGCAACAATAACAGTTTTATTTAATAGCACAAACGGCCTAGTCACATAGACAAGTTTAATTTATAAGCCTTGATTTTACAGAATCGAGGCATTATAAATTATCCTAGTTATAAAACATTAAGGATATTAAGGTGGCGCAAAGGCCTAGTCACAAGGACAGTTTTAAATTATAAGCTATGATTTCAGAGAATCAAAGCATGAAGGTTTGAACCTAGTTCATTACCTTTATTTGACAGGGATTCATCGCTACCACTGTCTTTTGGCTCATATGGAAATGAGCAGGGCCCGTAGGCGCTATATTACCACGTATGGTCAAAATATGATCATCTCAAGTGATGATCTAAACCCATGACTCAGAGATCATTACATTGGGTTAGGAATCTTTTGAATAGGTTTTACCGTCTTGGCCATGTCTGTAATGACATTTAGGCTAGGTTTTACCATCTTGGCCACGTCTGCATTGACATTTAGGCTAGGTTTTACCATCTTGGCCATGTTAGCATTGACATTTAGGCTAGGTTTTACCTTTAAGATTCTTTTTAATAATTAACGCAGAACAATTTCTAAATTGAAATGTTAATAAGGATCTGAATCTAAATTGAGGAACTACCATCTTGACCGGTCTTAATATGACCCGAAGCTAGGTCTTGTCCTTTTAGATTTTGCCATTTTATTATAATGGTAGATCTTGCAAAAGGAATGTTATTTTCCATTTATTTCATATTTCATGTTTAGAATGAAAGTTTAAACTTAATCATTCCACTATATAAAAATAAAAGTATAAAGTTGCCCTAAGCGGGAGTTGAAAGGAATAATGTTGTCCTCGTAGGGACTGAAAAGATAAATATGTCCTTATAAGGACTATTGAGGAAACGATTTTCAGCAAAGGAGTTTCTTCTTCATTCAATTCCTGAATGCTTTCTCCTTGGTTGCACGTCTCATCCTGGTCGCGGTACGAAGCTCAGCATTTCAAGGCTCCAGACGTGGAGAATTTTTATTACAGCTTCTTCGCTTGACGACGTATCCAAAAAAATTGGAAGCAAAATTTCCAGATTAGGATTGAGAATAATCCTATGTTAAGTCTAGACACAGAAGGTCAAGGAATGTGCTACTGTGTCATTGAGATTAAACACAAAAGGCTAGTATTTAATTCACTCAATGTTGGCTCTGATACCAACCTGTCACACCCCGAATTCCACGTGTCACCGGTGGGCCCGGTGGGGAGTATCGTGACGTGGTTGGCAACATAATAGTCAAACAACACAATATTTAAATGCACAGCGGAAGCAAAAGATAAATATATTACAATCCGAATAAAAAGTAATATCCAAGTATTACAACGGAAAGTAAAGGATCCACAGGCGGATCTTAAACATATCATTTGTTCAACAGACTTTAGACGCCTAGAACTTGCAAGATTCCTTATTAGCGCCCTGAGCTTCCAGCCAATTACGTTCAGTACCTGTCACTTAACCTTTTTGGAAAATACGTCAGTTTTCACTGGTAAATACACTCAACCGACTCATTTGAAAAGAGTTTAAGAAAATTGATTTGAATGCACGTGGCACAAAATATCTTTTATAATTTGATTAAAATGCACAGAGGTAAAATTAACCTTTTTAACTTGGGACAATTATATTTATAATTTTGTATACAGATTTACATGTTCGTTGTACGTTCAGGGCCCGATGTAGAAACCGAGTCGGATTAACAGACACGCCACAAGTATAGGCCCACAAGAGAGTGAGATACCGTTATTACTTAAGCAACTGTCAGGTGTATGCCTACACCCCGTGCTTAAGACGTGGCCATTTTATAATACAATGATGTCAAGGATATCCGGGACATGGTCATTAACCCCTAAAGGCTTTTATTTCAAACAATACAGATTAAACCGGGTTACCTCAATAATTTAATCACAATCCGTTTAAATATTCAATACCCGACCAAGCGGTATCATTATACCGATCCCAAGCCCGTATAGGGAAAATAAGTTAAGAGTATTTACCTGAGCTAGCTCCTGTCTTAATTAGCAAGAATTAATAACTCAGCCGTATTCACTTAAGTAAGCGTAGGTACAATTTACCGGAAGGCTCTAGTCTGGAATGATGGTATAAATAACCAATTAGAATGCTAACGGGTCTTTAATTAAGCCTAAGCTTAGACCGGTTAGTCTTAAGGAAATATACGGTTCCAACGCATGATTAAGCGAAGACCGGAATAGAATGTGTTTTAGACCCGACAAGTTCAGAGACTTGCTTAATATGGGCATATTATACACATTCTGGATTTTGAGATTAAACCGATAAGGTTTGACCCGTTTCGGCTAATTTATTACATAAACCGAACCGTACGCGTAATAAGCGTGACGGGTATTCATGAGAGCCATCTACAGGTTTCCTAAGTTAATATGCTTCAAATATGTTGTGACATCAGTAAGTTTTCTTTCATTATGCCCGTAACGAGTTTAAACACAAACTATGCCCCGTAGGGGTAGTTTGGTCATTTAAAAGTTTATAAAAGAGTTTAAGTGTTTGTCTGAGTTACAGGTCTGATTTAATCAGCAAACATACTCAATTTAACAAATTATAACAGTAGGGTAAAGTATATATGTGAAATTTATCAATTATCACCAAACTATGCACCGTAGGGGCATTTTGGTAATTTCACATAAGCCGAAAAGCTCAAAACTGAAGTCTGAGTTTATCAACCTTTGCTTACTGTTAAAATATTATAATTTGCCTCAAATATCAGTAGGTATCACCCTTGGTATGTTTAAAATAATCTTAGTACATACTATGCGTTAAAACGCTTAATTAGGCGATTAAAAGCCGTTTACGGGTTCGATACATAAAGCTGATATTTTTACTATTCCAGAAGGCTTAAAATAATTTATTTATCATTTAAGATCAGTAGCAAAAGGTTTGGAGTCGTTTGGTTATGTAAAACTCATTTTATGGCCCGTAAGGGCAAAACCGACAATTACCGGATTAAGCCTACGACTATAAGTTATGCTCAGCCTAAAATTTATTAAAAATCTTTAAAAATCCCAAAATAATATATTACATCAGTGGGTAAAAGATTTGATATCAAAAAGTAGGCTTAACTAGGCTATACGCTAATTACGCCGTTTTATTAACATAAAGCTTTAATTTTACGCTAACGAGCATAACTCTTATTCTACACCTCAAACTGATGTCAAACTTTTCATACAAGTCTATATATCAGTAATTAAGGTTTCTACTCTTTTACATTTTCAAAAATCACGTTTTAAGGTGAAAAGGGCATAATGGTCAACATATGAGCAATTAACGGAATCATTCGTATTAATCGGTTAACTAATGAACCATAGTGTATAATCACAGAGGGTTATACTAGCATGTAACCTGGTCCAAATGAAGCTCTTAGGTATTTCTAAATCATACCAAAACGGGTCAGAACTGAAGTCAAAGCAAAAGTCAAAGCTTTGCGACTTTCGGTTCCGAATCGGGTCTAAACAGTAAATTGTCGGGTTGAACATGTTTAGACATGTTCTTACACTAATTACCAAGTTATATTAATGATCAAACAGGTTGTATGTGTTCTACAATGCTAATTATGCATAAATTAGAAAATAAGTATCCTGTTGACTTTTTAATAACAAGTTTGACCCGACATTAGACCTAGTTAGAGTGGGAATCAGGGGGAACCCTTTTGAGGGTTTATTACCCACATAATTACCAACTTATAACTACTTTTGATTCGACTAATCACTGGATCATTAGTGATTAATCTTAAAGTCAACCGTTAATTACGACGGTTTGACTTTTAAGCTAAAACTAAGCTAAAACTTAATTAAGAAGGGTTAGGCATACTTACCAAGGTCCTATGCACTATTAGAGATGACTTGGGTCTGCTTTGGAGCTCCAGAAGTCCTCAAGAATGCAGATGGAATGGATGATCAAATGTTGCAACTAATGGTCCTATTTATAGTGTTTAAATCACCACAAATTGTTGACATGTAAGTCTACAAGTGACCACAACCTTCCCACAAGTGTTCCTAGATGTTTAGGGCTGTTTAGGGGACGCCCACATATGAGGAAAATCGTTTGAAAGGTCAGAAACGCATTTAAACAGCAAACAGAAGGTTCTGCTGTCGCTGGGGACCCCTTACGGACCGTAAGGGTGGACCTTTACGGTCCGTAAGCCAGTGATCAGGGCAAAACATTTTCTAGTTTTCACATATTGGCTCTTGGCTCTTCGAAAGGTCACCCAACCTTTATTTCTTGCATTTTGACCCCTTCATATTTACCTACAAGGGCTTTAGGACTTATACCCACTTTGCCAAGTCCCTGGACATTTCTGGTTAACCCGAAAAGTCATAACTTTCAACGTTAACGCTTTAACCCCTCGCATACGAATTTGATCATAACTTTCTCATACGATAACGAACTTTATGAAATTTATATCGTGCATTCTAGTGAGCATAATTAACAGTTACAAAGCTTCGGGTTTGTCAAAAGGTCACTCAGAGGTATAACTTAAACATGTTGACACATTTAGCCCCTGTAGTTTGTAATTTCTCACTTTTAGCTTCGCATGATCCATGATTTATTCGTTTGATGCTATAAACATCATGTAGGGTTAATGTACAATATATTTATTCACTGTTGACACTTAGAACTCGTATATTCACATACTTTTCATGATTGTCAACTTTAGTCCTTTTATAACATTCTTTCACACGTTCAAACATATGACACGTGTCCACACATTATAGGACGTGAATTTTCGAGGTGTTACATCCTCACCCCCTTCAAAGAAATCTCGACCTTGAGATTTGTTAAGGTAAGGGAAGTATTTTCTACCTTATATTGGGCTTAATCTTCCCCAGTACCTTTGAGCCTCTAAGGCACTCCAATTGACCTTTATAATAGGCACATGTTTCTTTTTGGAGCTTCTAATCATGTCGATCCTTAATCGACACAGGTTGCTCATACTATCATAATTCTGCATATCATTATGTGATGGTGCTTTTCGACTTATTGGTGACACGTCGCTAAATCATTAGTGCGGGTCACATTGCGCGCTCCACCAAGTCCCTTAATTAGGTCTTGGCTCGTAAGCTATTTGATCTTGATACATTCGATTTCCTTCGAATGATTCTATATACTCGGAGCTTAACTAGCCCGATAATTTAACAAATTTAGCACACCCTTCCAGGGTGATATTTCTCACTTTTAGCCCCTGTAGTTTGTTATTTCTCACTTTTAGCCCCAGGGTGATTTCCTTCGGGTTTGTCAAAAGGTCACTCAGAGGTATAACTTAAACATGTTGACACATTTAGCCCCTGTAGTTTGTTATTTCTCACTTTTAGCTTCGCATGATCCCTGATTTATTCGTTTGATGCTATAAACATCATGTAGGGTTAATGTACAATATATTTATTCACTGTTGACACTTAGAACTCGTATATTCACATACTTTTCATGATTGTCAACTTTAGTCCTTTTATAACATTCTTTCACACGTTCAAACATATGACACGTGTCCACACATTATAGGACGTGAATTTTCGAGGTGTTACAGGCGGTGGGTTTGGTGGTGTGCCCCCTCGTTTCATCGGAGATAAAACCTTGGTCGCCGCCGCCGCCGTCTCCTCCGCCACCGTCACCGTGGGTGCTCGAGATGATGGTTTGAGTTAGGTGGTGTAGTGCCGATGTCGGAGATAAAACGGTGGTGTAGTGCCGATGTCGGAGGTGGTGGGTGCTCGAGATGATGGTTTGAGTTGGATCAGTGAAGGTGGGTTTTCAATTTTTTTTGGTTGGGCTTCTTTTGATATTTTGTCTGATGAACTCTGTTTTTGATGCGGGGTTGATTCTGTTGAATCTGGATTTGAATCTTGTGGGTTTGACTTTCTTGATGGTTTGTTTTATCTGCTTCAATCTGGGGTTTGATTCTGTTGAATCTGTTGAATTTTTTTGAATATGTTTGAATGATGTTCTTGTTCCTTTGGAATGTTTAAATCGGTTGAATATGGTGCCTTATTGAATCGGCGGTGATGATGCAAAAAAAAAAAAAAAAAAAAACTGACGATGGCGCGGCAAGGATGGTGGAGGGTAGGTTTCTGAACCTGCAACCCCACTTTGCAGCCTCTGATTATCAGAAAATCTGAGCCAAAAATTCTTTTTTTTTCAAGAATCCCCTCGTTCTTTTGATTTTTGTTTGTTGGGTTTTTTTTGAGGCGTCGATGACGATAGCAAACTATCTGAGACTCCTCCCGAGTGTGCGATTTTCAGGTGCGTTCATTTTTGCGTAAAAACGTTTTTGTAAAAAAAATAAAAGTTAAACCGTAAACTTTTTAACGTAAAACGTAAAAAGTTTTATGTAAAACGTAAAAAGTTTTCCCGTAAAACGTAAAACATAAAAAGTTTTAAAGTAAAACGTAAACCGTAAAAAGTTTTATGTAAAAACGTAAAAAGTTTTTCGTAAAACGTAAAACGTAAAAAGTTTTACGTAAAACGTAAAAAGTTTTTCGTAGAACGTAAAACGTAAAAAGTTTTTCGTAAAACGTAAAACGTAAAAAGTTTTACGTAAAACGTAAAAAGTTTTACGTAAAACATAAAAACGTAAAAAGTTTAACGTAAAACGTAAAAAGTTTAACGTAAAACGTAAAAAGTTTAAAAAGTTAAACGTAAAACGTAAACTTTTTAACGTAAAACATAAAACGTAAACCTTTTTCTACGTAAGTTGTAAAACGTAAAAAACCGTGTGATAAAACGGCGCCTAAACAAGGGGCGTGAATGTGGCGCATAAAAATGCTGCGAAAAAAACGGGACGTAAAAACGCCGCGTTAAAACGGGACGTAAAAAACGACGTGTTAAAAAAACGACGCTTGAAAAAGTCGAGCGTAAAAAACGGTGTGAAAAAACGACCCATTAAAAAACGATGCGTAAGAACGGCGTGCAAAAACCGGTGCGCAAAAAAAATTGTTTTTGTTAAAAAAATCTGAATTTAAAAATGTTTTTAATAAAAAAATATTTTCAAAAAATAAAAAGTAATATAATAAAACTAAAAAGTAATATAATAAAACAAAAAAGTAATAAAAAAATAATAAAGACAAAAAGACAAAAAAGAGTTATTTTACTAAACTACTATTTTGGATTAAAATATTAAAGACATAATAAGACAAAATGTATTTAATATTAATTTTTGTTACTTTTAATCTCATCCATCCATCTTGTTGATCTAAAGGCTAGAAAGTGGTTCTTATGGTTCTTACAACTAGAGGTGGTTTTCATTTTAGCGATATATATATATAGGGTGAGGTTGCTTTACAAAGTGTGTTTTTTTATACAAAATGTAGGAAGTGTTTTGTGTCACTGGATGTGTTTGATTAATGGTTGAGATTAGATGAGTAACATTTTTGTAATATTTGTACTTTAATTATTAATTAATTCATTTAATGAGCGAAGGACATTTTGATCATTAACCGTGTTTTAAATAAAAAAAAAACAACCGGCGGTTTCTTTATTCTCGCCAATTCTTCTTTAGTTGACCATCAATATCTAAAATCATGGATCTAGACATCAAAACTAAAGAAGATTCATTCCAACATGATTCAAAAACATTCAAACTATGAAGAACAATAACACTATAATCTGTTCCAAAAAAAACGTTTATACATTGTTTTATTTTTTGCGATCTAAGTTGGTTATACTGGTTTGTTATATGGAATGCAAGTTGTTTTATACAGAATCTAAGCTGTTTAAACTGGTGTCTTATACGAAATGTAAGTTGTTTTATGTGTTATACTGGCGATCTATGTTGTTTATACTTGTGTGTTATACATAATCTAAGCTGTTTATACTGGCAATTTAAGTTGTTTATACTGACAGAGCTAAGTTGTTCATAATGGTGTGTTATACTAGCGATCTAAGTTGTGGCACCCGAGGGAAATCCACAATCATCTTGAGCTACCATTCCATTTCTTTGTCATCGCTTGTCAAATTTCGGGACGAAATTTCTTTCAAGTTGGGGATAATGTGACAACCCGTAATTTCGAGAGTCTTTCTTTGTATTAGTCTCTTTTCATGTGTGGTGCTTTGATGTAATTTATGTGTACGCCATTTGAAGTGTTTGATTAAATGTGAATGATGACGAGTTGTGCATTGCATGAATGTTATAAGTTTGTATATATGTATGTGTTAAATTGGATGGCACATTGTTCCCGGGTCACATACCCATTCACCGATTGCACAACTCTTTAAACCATGTGGGCTCCCTTAAGCCCAAAAGCCCTTAAACCCAAACTGAGCCCAAACCCAACCCTTGTGGCATGCGTATATGCATATAAGGATGCATATCATCCTTTTTCAAAACTTTAGCAAACCCTACACTCTTTTCTCTCCCTCAAGATCCGACGGCAGCCCCTCCTATACGATCGAAGCTTTCTCTCGGCCTTAACACCTTCCTTAACGCCTTGAAATCTGGTAAGTATGTTGTTATGTGTTAATTTAATTCTTGTTGGGTTTGCAAGATTGTGTCTCGAATTACTTTGGAATTGTATAAATCATCATGCTAGTTGTATTGATAGAAATTGACGGATGGCATGATTGAGATCGATAATTATGTACATGAGGATTGAAAGATAGCGTTTAGGGTGTTGTGAATATAATCACAAATTGATGATGATCATGAACTAGGATTTCACAATGATTGATGTTTGTTTGTAACGGATTAGAGGTAATCTGCTAATGTTTGGGTGTGTAAATTGTTGTTAATCGATGTCTAGAGTGGTACATTATGAATGTTTTTTGTTTGCTATTGTGCGATGATGATGATGATGATGATGATGATTGGGTTAATTATTGTTGTTAATCATAGAAGGTACGATTAGGGTTTGTATAATTTTTGAGATGTGTAACTGTTTTGATCCATGATTGGGGTGGGATGAACGGGGAATTATGTTTGCTAAAATCAAGGGAAAACTGTTGACTAGTCTAACCACACGAGTTGGTCGCACAACAGAACTGGGATCGCACAAGTGTGTGTGATCGCACAAGTCCACCCCAATCGCACAACATAACTGGGCCACACCTGAACTTGGGCCTGATCGCATAAACAGTTGGGCTCCACAAGTTTTTTGGGCCGCACACCATGCGCACAACCCAAACCTAATCGTACAAGTGGTTTTGAATCGCACAACTATTGAGGAGTCGCACAAGTGCATTGGGCCTGAATGGTTTTTGGCCGCGGATCAAGGTCTGATCGCACAAGTCCTTTGGGCCTCATATCACGTGGGCCCTGTTATACCAAAGGGGTCGCACAATGTTTGTTGGATTGCATGTTATGGGATCACACTGTAGGGAGTGTGCGATCGGAATACAGTTTGTTTATATGTGTATGGAATGTGAATTATGTATACTTGGTGTAAAGTGCTAGAATACGTGCATGGATAAGTAATTTGCTTACAACTGATTGAGTATGTGTAAACATTGTAGGCTCTGATTGATTAACTTGAACGTGTAATTTGTCTTACCGAGCAAATCAAAGGTGAGTTCACTGTTCTTTTTCAAGCATGCATCCCGGGGAGGGACATCTGGTAAATATTCCGAGGAGGTATATTGGGTAAATGGGTTTAACTGGAATGTTAAACTTGGGATGTTGATAAATACACTCATATCTATCACTTAAAGTCCCATCATATACCGAATTAGTTGTCGGGGAGGGAACGGGGTTATTAGTTGATAACGCTATTAGGTTTGGCACCCTCACACCGTACCTGGGAGTACGGGTGTGAACTAATTACCTTAACCACTCGACCAATGTTTGATAGAGCATTGGGGAAGGGCAAACAATCTGGAGCCATCTTGCGGTACTCGAGTTATTAACAACATTGTATTTTTGGAAATGCTTTAAACTTATACTGGGTAACTAAACATTTTAACAAACTTTGAACTCGCCAGCGTTATGCTGACACACTTGTCTGCATGCTTGCAGGTCGTTAGGCTAATGGACTCGGAACTTGCTATCTGGGAGTGCTGGAGTGGTCATGGGTTGAGTCTCTTGGATACATGTTTATTGGTTTCGTACATTGGTTTTGGAAACATTTGAATAATGACTTACTTTATGCTTCCGCTGAACGTTTTGGTTTTAAGTTATGTTTTCGAAATACATTACGTAATAAATGGAAACTTTATTTAATATCTTGTTATAGTTCAATGTGATTGGTGGCTGGATCCAGGTACGTCACACGTCCCGCGGGGTTTCCGCATGTGGTATTTTGGGGGTGTGACAGTTTGGTATCAGAGCCTGTAACACCCCGTGTTTCAAAAGTCAAAGTCAAAGTCAAGATTGAAGTCAAAGGGAGACAAGATTGCTGATTTTGATCTGTCACTCCTTGCCCAATTCCTGTTTTGGCTTCTTTGACTTGTAAATAGCCTTTTATGTTTTTACGTTAGTTGTATTATGTGGAGTATTTATTACTAATCGAGGTTTAATCGATGTTTATCACATTTTTTATCTCTTTATCGCTTATCACTATCGCATTCGCAACTCGAATTATGGGTGTTGGGTATTGTTTACATGTGTGAGCTATTTATGTGTTATTTGTGCATGTTATGTTTATGTTGAGGTGTTAATCGCAATCGCAATCTATCGCATCGCAATCGAATCGAAACACTAAACGCAGTGATTATAGTGATTGTATGTTAGATATAGTAGTTGGGATTAAAAGTAATTTGATGAGAAACTCTATCGCATCGCAACGCTCAGCAAACAAATCGAAACTGCAAAACTCGTCGTGCGAATCACTCCAATCGAGTGGTCAGCCGATCGAGCTGCCACCCGATCGAAGTGCCACTCGATCGAGCTGCCACCCGACCGAGGTGCCACTCGATCGAGCTGCCACCCGAACGGGTTGCCACTCGATCGACCAGCTACCTTTCCCTCTTTCCATTTATGGAAACCCTATAAATACCCTCATATGCCATCATCTCTTGATGTTGACAACTCTCTCCCTCTCAACTCGCTCCATCCTACTTTTCTTCCGATTTCTCGCGATTCTTGTAAGTTTTCAACCTAAATCTTGTACTTTCTTAATCTACACGCACTCCTACACCTTTCTATCTTTTGAATCTTAACTTTTAACCATGAAATCACTAGATTTGAGGTGTTCAAGGATGATGTCATCATGGTGTTCATAAGAACTTCATGTATTGGCTTCAATCCACCAAGAACAACTTAGATCTGAACGATTTCCACATAAATAAACAAAGATCTTTCATAGATCTGAACATAATCATGGTGAAAAGGATTGAAAGATGGTTTTCAAGCTTTCTTTCAACTCTTTTACACTCAATGCACTCAAAACCGATAGAATCGGAGCTTGTCCTAATCTTCTACCCTTTCTTGTTGATGTGTTGGTTCAAGATCTGGATTCTATCCACGAGGTTACTGATTTCGGGTTAAACATGAAACACCGTCTCGAACAGTTAACTGATCGGACTAGGGTGGTTCCTGTCCGACCGGGTCACTAAGTCTTGACGAGGTTTCTGTTGTTTAGCACGTTATCAAACAGTCTCGAGAAAACTTCAAACTGTCAAAACAACCAAGGAAGAAGACGATCAGGTCAACTGGGATGGATTGCCGTCCGATCGGATTACCGTCCGATCGGATTGCCACCCGACCGGACCACCACCCGATCGGATTGCACCTTGGGTCCCACACTTAACTTTTATTTCAACATTTGAGGTTTTGAACATTGAACGGATTGCCGTCCGATCGGATTGCCACCCGATCAGATTACCACCCGACCATGTGATGTTTGACTTCAAACACTTAAACAATTTTCAACTTGTTCAGTACGTACGGATTGCCACCCGATCGGATAGCCATCCGATCGAGTGACCGTCCTGCTGTGAACTTGTTATCAATCTGAGAAGTCTTGCAAATCAGATTGCTACCCGATCGAACAACCGTTCGATCGACCGACCTGAAAGGTAGAGATACTTCTCTATTTTCAAAATGCTACAACGAAAAATTCAAAAGACAAGCCATCATACACAAACACATCCATCCTAAACGAGGTAACAATCCACTCGCACGGTCACCCGATCAGATGACCGTCCGAACGGATTGTCACCCGATCGGATTACCGTCCGATCCATTGACACTTCACACTATTTCACGCGTCGCTTATCGTTACTGCTATCGTTCTGATCAGGCTAATCTCACTCTAAGTGCTCCCTTCAATCCATTATAGCTGTGAGTATACTTGAACCGTTTTTGCTTTACGCACTTTTGGGTGTTACATACGTTACTTATACTAAATCACGTCGAACACACTATGCAATACTTTAACGCTAACCTTTACTGCATGTTATACGTGATTTAATGAATTCTTGTTTGTTATGTTTACACATGGAATGCTGTCTACCTGCCTTAGCAACGATAGTACTATAGTTTGGACTCAGCACCTGTTCACTCAAGGGTTGTTAAGGACAATTAATTACATGGCTCACAGTGGTGAGTGTGTATTACGAATTGCCTTGGGCAGTCAACCCGCATTCATTGGTATCAATAGGTTCATGTCGATAACTAACGTGCTTCATTTCACACGGTGTACGTGATGGTTATGCGTAAACGATTTCGAACTCTATTACATCTATCAAACTTGTATGCTCACCTTTACACTATGTGTATTGACTTTTACTTTAACGTATGTGGCAGGTGCTTAAGACGTCTAGATGCTTGGCTTGCTGTGAAATCGAGGCTAGGAAAGCTCTAGAAACAAATAAACGAATTGTCTGTATTTGAAACCTGAGTTGTCGGAACAGAACAATTTGACTAGATTTTGTCTGTAATAATTATGTTACTTTTTATGTCATGGTATGGGACGTGATGCTTTAAATAATTGGTAATTATAGTTGTTATGGAAACTTCTGGACAATCTATTTCGCTCAGTGCCACGCCCCGATGTTTTCGCCATCGGTTGGGGTGTGACAGATTGGTATCAGAGCCATAACTATAGTGAATTAGGCAAGACTCGACCTAGTCTGGGTCAATGTCTTAGAGACGACCTAGTCTATAGTGAAGTACCAACAGACCGACTTGTGCATACCTGGTAGGGGTTATGTACGAGCTTACTTGCTATTTCTCGCTATTCTCGCCTACATCACACTATCACTGCACACTAGTTTTCGAAACTGAACAGGCAACTAAGTCGAGATTAGGTGTGAAAACCGCAAACTCTCGACTGAATTGCTTGCTCAACCCGCATTTTTATCTATAAACAGGAGAATTTGCGTTAAATCAGGAGTGAAATCCATACTTTAACGCATGATTCTTCCTTATTTTATCAAAACAAGGAACGAGGCTGTTACGTTAGGGGTGAAACCCGAACCTTGATGACTTGTTCCGATCTCTATATTTGTTTTACAAAACTCTCACCAAAGTCTCGACGGACTCCAACGACTTGAAGTCACGATATGACTGAAGGGATGTGTGCCGATCGCCCAAAATCGAGGCGAGAGCACAGCCCCGAAGGTCAAAGCGTGCACTGAAAGTCCTTGTGAATAGTCGAACCACTTTGGGTAGTCGATGTCTATCAGTCTAAGACAATCTATTTTCGATTTCAAGCTCGCAATCGCCGATTTTATGTGTTTTCAAATTTGGAACGGAAAAGATCAAAGTCGCTTTTGTCGTTTTATGTGGATTTTATGTGCTTTATGTGATTTTATCTGTTCATGTGTTACGATTTTTGGTGATTTATTTGCTTATCGCTTTTCGCTTTGATCGACACACACAACTCGCACTGCACTTCTACCTCAAACCGCTAACAAATCGCTACTACATGAGGAATGACTTTACGTCATGTTGCTTGCTATATTATTCGCTTATGATATACTACTCGCTATGCTATTCGCGATCGCTATTCTCGAACGCTCGCGGACTTTGAATGATAGGCTTCTGTATTCTGACTGCCTCTTGTGCTTATGTGCTTCTGTGATTCTGTGCCTTACGTGCTTATGTGCTTCTGTTCTTATGTGAATATGTGATTAAGTGCCTATGTATTCCTGAGATTTAGTAGTACTAGACGTGTGAGGTGAGATTCGATTATGTTGTGTTTGAGCCCTGTGGCGATGTCTGTTGCAGACAATGTCGTCATTTGGACCCACATCTGGACCCCGTCACCCATGAGTTACTTGTCAAGAACAGAGAGACAAACGCCTTGCTGCTCTCGTTGCTAAGCAAGTAGCAAAGGTGGTTCCTCAGATCGTGAGTGAACTATACGAGAACGTGAGCAAATCGTCTGAGGAGTCCAGAACCGAAGCTCCCAAAGCTACCCCTAAAGCTGCTTTTAGCTTCAAACAGTTCAAGGCTTGCGGACCGAAATAATTCACTGGCGAAGATGGCCCTACGGCTTTGTTTCAATGGTTCGATTCAATCGAGGTCACCCTGCGTCAGATTGGATGTCCTGACAATCTCCGCACTCTGAATGCTACCGGCGTCTTCCAGTCCCGCGCCTTAGACTGGTGGACGGCCGAGAGAAACAAACGCGGAAATCACGCAGCTTATGGTCTGTCATGGGATGAGTTGAAGAACGTTATGCTAGAAGAGTTCTGCCCTCCCCATGAGCGCCAAAAGCTGGAGGATGAATTTTGGAATCTAAAGCAGAAGGATGGTGACAACGCTGCTTTAACTGCTCGCTTCAAGCAGCTCAGTATTATCTGTCCTGATCAAGTCAAGACTGCTGATATGAAAATCAAGAAGTACATCCGAGCTCTGCCGGATTGTGTTGCAGATTTTGTGCATGCTTCAAAGCCAGTAACAATCGAAGAGACCTACCTGCTTGCCGCTGAAATCAACGATAAGTGAGTCAAGGCTGGATTTTGGGATAAAGCTACCAAGAACCTGCACCAAGTCACCGCCGCACCAACTGCTGAAACCGCCGCCGCTTCTCAATCATCAAAGTCCTCTCGTCGCAAGAGGAAGAACAACAACAGCAACTCCAGCAACAAGAACTGTGCTGTCACTACCACTGCTGCCCCGCTTCAAGCCGTACCGGCTCAACAGCAATCTCAGCACCGATCAGCTCCAGCACCAGTTACCTATGCACCGTCCGCAAAGCGTGCATACACTGGCCCTCTCCCTGCTTGCCCAACATGCACTTATCATAATCCGGTGGGTTTTGCCTGCGGATTTTGTGTGAACTGCAACATGTACGACCACTTCACCTCCAACTGCCGTACAGGTTCTCAACAAGCACCAGCTCAAGTTACTGCTCATCAAGCTCTACTTCCAGCTCCTCAAGGCCAACAAGCGGCTCAGGCACCCGTGATCAACGCCAGAGTCTGCTTCGTGTGTGGTGATCCCAACCATTTTGCGAACATGTGCCCGAACAGGGTTGTGAAACAAGAGCCCTAGTAGCAGCAGCCTCCGCAGCAGCAGCAACAGCCTCAGCAGCAACAACAATAAGCCGCCCGCGCCAGAACTTTTAACATCAATGCACGCCAAGCCCAGGCTGACAACAATGTGGTTAATGGTACGTTTCTCGTGAATGGTTTATATGCTTCGTGTTTGTTTGATACTGGAGCCGATAACTGTTTTGTGTCATTTGAATTCGAGAAGCTCCTTAATCGTAAGCGCTCCCATCTCCTCTCGACGTTCGATGTCGAAGTTGCCACCGGAAGAACCGTCGCTGTCAATTCCGTTCTCCGTGATTGTACTCTTGAACTCAACAATCACATCTTTCCGATCGACCTTATTCCAATGCAACTCGGAAGTTTTGACATCATAGTAGGCATGGACTTTCTTCGTGAAAACCATGCTGAAGTTGTGTGCTTCGCTAAGATGATTCGATTCTCGCTCGCGAATGGTGATGTATTATGTATTTATGGTGAAACTGCTTCGAAGGGTCTTAAACTCATGTCATGTACTCAAGCTAGCAAGTATCTCCACAAGGAATACATAGCTTTCTTGGCTAACATTGTAGTAGCAGAGAAGGAAAAGAAAGGAAAGGCAGAAGTGAAAGATGTCCCTGTGGTTCGTGAATTTCCTAATGTGTTTCCTGATGATCTTCTCGGTCTACCGCCAAGTCGTGATATCGACTTTCGTATCGACCTCATTCCTGGAGCAAACCCTATTGCCAGAGCTCCTTATCGACTCGCTCCATCCGAAATGCGTGAACTCTCGAGTCAGCTCCAGGAACTGCTTGATAAAGGCTTCATTCGCCCGAGCACCTCCCCATGGGGCGCACAAGTCCTTTTCGTCAAAAAGAAGGATGGGTTGTTTAGGATGTGCATCGACTATCGGGAATTGAATAAGTTGACTATCAAGAATCGCTATCCCCTGCCACGAATTGATGATTTGTTTGACCAGCTACAAGGTGCTACGTGTTTCTCGAAGATCGATCTACGCTCAGGCTATCACCAACTACGCATTCAAGAAGAGGATATTCCCAAAACCGCTTTTCGAACATGATACAACCATTATGAATTCGTTGTTATTCCTTTTGGTTTAACTAACGCACCCGCGGTTTTTATGGATCTGATGAATCGCGTGTGTAAACCTTATATTGACTTCTTCGTCATCGTGTTCATCGATGATGTCCTGATCTATTCCAAGTCGAAAACCGAACACGCACAACATCTACGTTTGGTTCTCGAGCTACTCCAGGGGAATCGACTCTATGCCAAGTTCTCCAAGTGTGAATTCTAGCTGGAGGAGGTTCAATTCCCCGGTTATGTTGTTAATAGTCAAGGTATTCACGTCGATCCCGCGAAGATCGAAGCTGTTAAGAGTTGGATTACACCGAAGAACCCGTCTGAAGTCCGTTCTTTTCTCGGACTAGCGGGCTATTATCGACGATTTATCGAAGGATTCTCAAAAATCGCTGTGCCGCTTACCTCTCTCACGGATAAAGACAAACCTTTCGTTTGGGGAACTGAACAAGATTCTGCCTTTCAAACTCTCAAGCATATGCTTTGCAATGCTCCCGTCCTCACTTTACCCGACGGAAACGATGACTTCATTGTCTATTGTGATGCCTCAAACCTTGGTCTTGGTTGTGTTCTCATGCAACGGGACAAGGTTATTGCTTACGCATCTCGTCAGCTCAAGATCCACGAGAAGAACTACACAACCCACGACCTTGAGCTAGGCGCCGTTGTTTTTGCGTTAAAGATCTGGCGACACTACCTTTATGGTACCAAGTGTACGATCTTCACCGATCATAGGAGCCTACAACATATCTATGACCAGAAAGAACTAAATATGCGTCAACGCCGGTGGGTAGAACTTCTCAATGATTATGACTGTGAGATTCGTTATCATCCTGGCAAAGCAAATGTTGTTGCCGACGCTCTCAGCAGATGGAGCTATTTGCATAGCGCCCGTAATATTCAAGCCCAATATGATCTCGAAACCCTCATCCGCGAAGCTCAGCACTTATGTTTTACCGAACGCACCTTGAAGAAGGAAAAGATCTACCACGATGGAGCCCATCTTGTGAATAAGTCGAATGGGATATTCCATTATCTGGACTGAATTTGGATCCCTAAACGGACCAACTTGCGACACATTTTGATGGACGAAGCCCACAAATCCCGGTATTCCATTCATCCCGATGCTGATAAAATGTACCAGGACCTTCGCTACAAGTACTGGTGGCCGGGAATGAAGAGAGATATCGCCCTCTACGTTGGGAAGTGCCTGACTTGCTCGAAAGTCAAGGCCGAGCACCAAAGACCCTCTGGCTTACTAGAACAACCCCCGATCCCTATGTGCCGAGCACCAAAGACCCTATGGACTTCAAAACGAAACTTCCGCGTACGCTATAAAGTCACGACAATATCTGGGTTGTCGTTGACCGTTTGACCAAATCTGCGCATTTTCTACCAATACGAGAAGACTACAAGGTAGTAAGATTAGCCCGAATCAACACCGATGAGATCATTTGTCGCCATGGGATGCCTCGCGGCATCATCTCTGACCGTGATGCTCGGTTTACCTCGCGTCTATGGGAAACTTTTCAAACGGCTCTCGGTACTACGCTTAATCTAAGTACCGCTTTTCATCCCCAATCCGGCGATCAGACTGAGAGAACGATTCGTACCCTTGAAGACATGCTCCGTTTGTGTGTCATAGATTTCGGTGGTAATTGGGACACATACTTGCCTTTAGTCGAATTCTCGTACAATAACAGTTATCATTCCAGCATTGAAATGGCACCATTTGAGGCATTATATGGAAGAAGATGTCGATCGCCTATTATATGGCACGAGATCGGGCACTCGCAATTAACCGGTCCTGAGCTATTGCAAGAAACGACTGAAAAAATTCTCCAAATTCGAGACAATCTACTAAAAGCTCGGAGTCGTCAGAAAAGTTATGCCTATAGACGACGCAAGCCCCTTGAATTTGACGTTGGCGACCATGTACTCCTAAAGGTATCACCTTGGAAGGGTGTGGTCAGATTCGGCAAGAAAGGAAAGCTCGCGCCTCGATATGTTGGACCCATTAAGGTTCTGGAAAGGATTGAAAAAGTGGCCTACAGACTCGAACTACCGGAGGAACTGAGTAACGTCCACCCGACTTTCCACGTGTCTAACCTCAGAAAGTGCCTGTCTGAAAATGATCTGTTTATACCTCTAGAAGATCTCCAAGTAAACGAAACACTACACTTCGTGGAGAAGCCTGTCGAAATCACGGACCGCCAAACCAAGCAGCTCAGACGCTCACGCATTCCCATTGTGAAGTTTCGATGGGAAGGCAAGCGAGGCGCAGAGTTCACTTGGGAACTCGAAAGCGACATAAAGGCGAAGTACCCGCAGTTTTTTGTTACGGCTTCGGCCTAATTTCGGGACGAAATTCCCACAACTAGGGGAGCCTGTAACACCCCGTGTTTCAAAAGTCAAAGTCAAAGTCAAGATTGAAGTCAAAGGGAGACAAGATTGCTGATTTCGATCTGTCACTCCTTGCCCAATTCCTGTTTTGGCTTCTTCGACTTGTAAATAGTCTTTTATGTTTTTACGTTAGTTGTATTATGTGGAGTATTTATTACTAATCGAGGTTTAATCGATGTTTATCACATGTTTTATCGCTTTATCGCTTATCGCTATCGCATTCGCAACTCGAATTATGGGTGTTAGATATTGTTTACATGTGTGTGCTATTTATGTGTTATTTGTGCATGTTATGTTTATTTTGAGGTGTTAATCGTAATCACAATCTATCGCATCGCAATCGAAATGCTAAACGCAGTGATTATAGTGATTGTATGTTAGATATAGTAGTTGGGATTCAAAGTAATTTGATGAGAAACTCTATCGCATCGCAACGCTCAGCAAACAAATCGAAATTGCAAAACTCGTCGCGCGAATCACTCCAATCGAGTGGTCAGCCGATCGATCTGCCGCCCGATCGGGCTGCCACCCAATCGAAGTGCCACTTGATTGAGCTGCCACCCGATCGAGGTGCCACTCGATCGAACTGCCACCCGAACGGGTTGCCACTCGATCGACCAGCCACCTTTCCCCCTTTCCATTTATGGAAACCCTATAAATACCCTCATATGCCAACATCTCTTGATGTTGACAGCTCTCTCCCTCTCAACTCACTCCAGCCTACTTTTCTTCCGATTTCTCGCGATCCTTGTAAGTTTTCAACCTAAATCTTGTACTTTCTTAATCTACACGCACTCCTACACCTTTCTATCTTTTAAATCTTAACTTTTAACCATGAAATCACTAGATTTGAGGTGTTCAAGGATGATGTCATCATGGTGTTCATAAGAACTTCATGTATTGGCTTCAATCCACTAAGAACAACTTAGATCTGAACGATTTCCACATAAATAAACAAAGATCTTTCATAGATCTGAACATAATCATGGTGAAAAGAATTGAAAGATGGTTTTCAAGCTTTCTTTCAACTCTTTTACACTCAATGCACTAAAAACCGATAGAATCGGAGCTTGTCCTAATCTTCTACCCTTTCTTGTTGATATGTTGGTTCAAGATCTGGATTCTATCCACGAGGTTACCAATTTCGGGTTAAACATGAAACACCGTCTCGAACAGTTAACTGGTCGGACTAGGGTGGTTCCTGTCCGACCGGGTCACTAAGTCTTGACGAGGTTTCTGTTGTTTAGCACGTTATCAAACAGTGTCGAGAAAACTTCAAACTGTCAAAACAACCAAGGAAGAAGACGATCAGGTCAACTGGGACGGATTGCCGTTCGATCGGATTGCCACCCGACCGGACTTCCACCCGATCGGATTGCACCTTGGGTCCCACACTTAACTTTTATTTTAACATTTGAGGTTTTGAACATTGAACGAATTGCCGTCCGATCGGATTGCCACCCGATCGGATTACCACCCAACCATGTGATGTTTGACTTCAAACACTTAAACAATTTTTAACTTGTTCAGTACGTACGGATTGCCACCCGATCGGATAGCCATCCGATTGAGTGACCGTCCTACTGTGAACTTGTTCTCAATCTGAGAAGTCTCGCCAATCAGATTGCTACCCGATCGAACGGCCGTTCGATCGACCGGCCTGAAAGGTAGAGATACTTCTCTATTTTCAAAATGCTACAACGAAAACTTCAAAAGACAAGCCATCATACACAAACACATCCATCCTAAACGAGGTAACAATCCACTCGCACGGTCACCCGATCGGTTGACCGTCCGAACGGATTGTCACCCGATCGACCGGTCACCGATCGGATTGCCACCCGATCAGATTACCGCCCGCTCCATTGACACTTCACACTATTTCAAGCGTCGCTTATCGTTACTGCTATCGTTCTGATCAGGCTAATCTCACTCTAAGCGCTCCCTTCAATCCATCATCGCTATGAGTATACTTGAACCCTTTTTGCTTTACGCACTTTTGGGTGTTACATACGTTACTTATACTAAATCACGTCGAACACACTATGCAATACTTTAACGCTAACCTTTACTGCATGTTATACGTGACTTAATGAATGCTTGTTTGTTATGTTTACACATGGAATGCTGTCTACCTGCCTTAGCAACGATAGTACTATAGTTTGGACTCAGCACCTGTTCACTCAGGGGTTGTTAAGGACAATTAATTACATGGCTCACAGTGGTGAGTGTGTATTATGAACTGCCTTGGGCAGTCAACCCGCAGTCATTGGTATCGATAGGTTCATGTCGATAACTAACGTGCTTCATTTCACACGGTGTACGTGCTGGTTATGCGTAAACGATTTCGAACTCTATTATATCTTTCAAACTTGTATGCTCACCTTTACACTATGTGTATTGACTTTTACTTTAACGTATGTGGCAGGTGCTTAAGATGTTTAGATGCTTGGCTTGCTGTGAAATCGAGGCTAGGAAAGGTCTAGAAACAAATAAACGGATTGTCTGTATTTGAAACCTGAGTTGTCGGAACAGAACAATTTGACTAGATTTTGTCTGTAATAATTATGTTACTTTTAATGTCATGGTATGGGATGTGATGCTTTAAATAATTGGTAATTATAGTTGTTATGGAAACTTCTGGACAATCTGTTTCGCTCAGTGCCACGCCCCGACGTTTCCGCCATCGGTTGGGGTGTGACAGAGCCACTGGTTATAGTGAACTAGGTTTTAAAATGTTTTTATAAAAACCAGACTATAACCGAATAGTTCTGAAATCGACCATGACACTCAGCTCCAGATTGCAAGGTTCGTTTACTTTATGCACTGCCTACCTAGTATACATTTACTTATGATATTGCATACGACAACATGCTTAGCACTGCGATATGATTACATGTGCTTCTTGCTTATGTTGTGTGGTTTTGATAGTGCGACTTACCCTCTAGAGTTTCATGATCCTTACTTTGTGATATAATTTGTCTTGTCACTCGAAATTGAGAAACCTTTTAGCACGAACTAAGAGAAGCTGAGATAAACATGCAAACTGCATAATTATTGTGGGTGCACATATAATAATAGTGTGGGGTGCATGTGAGTCTTAGTGAGGCTTAACAAGTGTGGAAGGAGATTCTGTTCCATTATCCGACATAATGGGAGTGTACAACAACTCTTAGAAGTCATAGCGAAGGTTGACTTCTACTCAATCTCGATCCTTACATTTTCCACTCTTTTCTTGAATGTAGAATCATGAACGGACGTGGTGGACGTAACGGTGGATGTGGTGGTGGCCGTGGCGTTGGACGTGGCAACATTGTTATGTCCCAGGCGGAACTGGCTGACTTAATCAATGCACTCGCGTGGCTGAAGCCTTAGCAGCTCAGCAGGCTGGTATAATTCGAACCAAACGCTCTTTATTCCTGTGTCGTGTACTTGAATCTCACTCATGCATTGTATTTTCTCTAATCCTTAGGTCAACATGCGAATCAGAACCAGAATAACCCACCTGCTTGCACTTTTAAGACATTCATGGATTGTAAGCCACAGACCTTTAGCGGAACCGAAGGAGCGGTGGGACTACTTCGTTGGTTTGAGAAGGCCGAGTCAGTTTTCGCTATGTGTAACTGTCCTGTGTGGGACCGGGTGAAGTATGCTACAGGCACACTCGAGGATGGTGCCTTAACTTGGTGGAATGCCCAGGTACAGATGTTGGGCATCGAAATGGCTAATGCAACTACTTGGGATGATTTCAAGGAGTTGATGCGAGAGGAGTACTGTCCTCGTGATGAGATTCAGAAACATGAAACCGAGTACTACAATCTGAAGATGGTGGGGTCTGATATTGAGGCTTATACGAAACGGTCTCATGAACTGGCGAACATGTGTCCTAACCTATCCCGACCACCACATCGAAGAATTGAACTGTATATCAACGGCTTAGCGCCGCAAGTCAAGGGTTTGGTTACTGCTGCAAATCTTGACAACTTGTCTCAAATCATTCGTTTAGCACACAAGATCATAGACCAAGAGGTCAAGCGTGGTTCACTACCTCCACGCGTTACTACTTCTCCTACTACTGCTACTACTCATGCTAGTGATAACAAGCGCAAGTGGAATGATACGGACAAGGTGTCCAACTCGAATCAGTCGCAGAAAAAGCCAGACAACAGCAACAATCGAAGCTTCAGCCAATCATCCTCTGTTAATCAGGGACATAGTAGCAATCCGAACTAAGGCACCTACGTGGGAGGCATCCAAAGTGTAATAAGTGAAACTATCATCATCGTGGACCATGTGTCCGAGCATGCCATAGGTGTGATAAGGTGGGCCATATGGCAAAGGACTGCAGAGCTCCGTTTCCAAAGCAACAACGACAGCAGAATCAGTAGCAACAACAGCAGCCGCAACATCAGCAAAGGCAACAGCCCCATCAAAACCAAGGCAATAGGAAATGATGTTTCCAGTGTGGGGACAAGGGCCACATTAAACGGGATTGTCCTCAGTTGAATCAGAACGCCAATGACAACAAAAACTGCCAGAACAGCAATAACAATGCAGGGAACAACAATAACGGCAACAATGGAGGCAATGGTGCTCGCGGAAGGGTATTTATGATTGGCGCTGGTGATGCTAGGAACGATGGCAATGTCATGACTGGTACGTTTTCTGTGAACAACCTCTTTGCTTCTGTGTTATTTGATTCCGGTGCCGATTGGAGTTATGTGTCTGTGGAGTTCAGTCGACGATTAGGGTTAACTCCAACACCTCTAGAAGCCAAACATGTAGTAGAATTGGCTGATGGCAAGTCAATCGAAGCCTCACACGTTCTTCTGGGGTGCAAACTCGATCTTGTGGGTCAAGTGTTCGACATCGACCTTCTTCCTGTTACTCTTGGTAGTTTCAACGTGGTAGTTGGTATGGATTGGTTGTCCAAGCACCATGCTGACATACTCTGTAAGGAGAAAATCGTACGTATACCACTCCCTAGTGGAGAATCACTGTCTGTCCAGGGTCATAGAAGTGGTGTAATGGTTGGCATCATTTCAGCATGAAAGCCCATAAGTGTTTACGGAAGGGTTATCCTGCTATTTTAGCACTCATTACTGACACCCAGCCTAGGGAAAGGAGAATCGAAGATCTGCCTGTTGTTCATGAGTTTTCTGATGTATTCCCTGAAGAACTTCCTGGTTTACCTCCTCACCGTCAGGTGAAGTTTCAGATCAACCTTACGCCAGGAGCAGCCCCGATCGCTCGTGCACCTTATCGCCTAGCACCAGGGGAGTTGCAAGAACTGTCTAATCAGCTTCAAGAATTGTTAGATAGGGGCTTTATTCGACCCAGTTCTTCGCCTTGGGGAGCCCCAGTCCTATTTGTGAAGAAGAAGGACAGATCCTTTCATATGTGTATTGACTATCGGGAACTCAACAAGGTGACTGTAAGAACTGTTATCCCTTACCACGTATCGATGATCTATTTGATCAATTACAAGGTTCAAGCTTCTATTCGAAGATTGACTTAAGATCGGGCTATCATCAGATGAGAGTCCGAGAGGAGGATGTTCCTAAAATAGCTTTTCGAACGCGGTATGGTCATTATGAGTTTTTGGTCATGCCATTCGGGTTGACTAACGCACCAGCGGTTTTCATGGATCTCATGAACCGTGTGTGCAAACCATACCTCAACGATTTCGTCATTGTTTTTATTGACAACATTCTAATCTATTCTAAGAGCAAGGAGGACCATGAGCAGCACTTGCGTCTTATCCTGGAGCTCCTGAGGAAGGACCAGCTCTACGCGAAATTCTCTAAGTGTGATTTCTGGATTCGAGAAGTACACTTCCTTGGCCACATTGTTAATGAATCAGGGATACACGTAGATCCAGCTAAGATTGATGCTATCAGAAATTGGGCGGCATCGAAGAACCCTTCGGAGGTGCGACAATTTCTTGGTCTCGCTAGATACTATCGCAGATTTATTAAAGACTTCTCAAAGATCGCCCAACCTCTCACTACATTAACACAGAAAGGCGTCGTATATTCTTGGGGAACGAAGCAAGAGGATACTTTCCAACTTTTAAAACAAAAACTCTGCAGTGCACCAATTCTGTCCTTACCCGAGGGTACCGAAGATTTTGTGGTGTACTGCGATGCTTCTATTCAGGGTCTCGGTTGCGTGCTGATGCAACGCGAGAAGGTGATAGCCTACGCTTCTCGACAATTGAAGATTCACGAGAAGAATTACACGACTCACGACTTGGAGTTGGGGGCCGTGGTCTTTGCGTTAAAAATCTGGAGGCATTACTTGTACGGTACTAAATGCACTATTTATACCGACCACAAGAGCCTTCAGCATATCTTTGACCAGAAAGAATTGAATATGCGATAGCGTCGCTGGGTAGAACTCTTAAACGACTACGACTGTGCAATCAAATATCATCCAGGTAAAGCTAACGTGGTAGCTGATGCCCTCAGTTGAAAGGAAACGAAACCCAAGTGTGTCCGCGCTCTGCAGCTCACCATCCATTCTAATCTTCTTGACCAGATCCGTTCTGCTCAAACTGAAGCGTTGAAAGAGGAAAACCTTGAAGCGGAATATTTACGGGGCATGGAGAAACGACTTGTAGAGAGATCTGACGGTATTTATTGTTTCATGGAACGGATATGGGTTCCTCTGTATGGTAACCTTAGGGAGGATGGACGATGTACACAAGTCTCGATATTCTGTTCATCCAAGATCTGATAAGATATATCAGGATCTTAAGGTCTTATATTGGTGGACGAAGATGAAAGCCCACACCACGACGTACATGAGTAAATTTTTGACTTGCATGAAAGTTAAGGTGGAATATCAGAAAGAGTAAATTGCCATTTTAGTCCCTGAGTTTTGTCCAAATTTGCCATTTTGATCCAAATAGTTTTTTTTTGCATCTGGGTCCCTGAGTTTTCACTTTTATTGCCATTTTGATCCAACCCACTAAAAATTTTTGGATCAAAATGGCAAATTTGGACAAAACTCAGGGACTAAAATGGCAATTTGGACAAAACTCAGGGACTAAAATGGCAATAAAGTGAAAAGTCAGGGACCCAGATGCAAAAAAAAAAACTATTTGGATCAAAATGGCAAATTTGGACAAAACTCAGGGACTAAAATGGCAATTTACTCTATCAGAAACCATCTGGTCTGCTTCAGCAACCAGAAATACCCATGTGGAAATGGGAGCAGATTGCCATGGACTTTGTCACCGGCCTACCTAGAACTCAAAGCGGGAACGATACCATTTGGGTGATCGTCGACCGTCTCACAAAATCAGCACACTTCCTAGCAATCAAGGAAACTGATAAGTTCTCACAACTTGCTGGTGTTTATCTGAAAGAGGTGGTTTCTAGGCACGGGGTGCCAACCTCTATCATCTCTGATCGCGATCCGCGTTTCATATCTGATTTGTGGCAAGCGATGCACAAATCATTTGGTTCACGTATTGACGGATGGTCAAAGCGAACGAACCATCCAGACACTTGAAGACATGCTGCGAGCATGTGTGATTGATTTTGGTAAGGGTTGGGAGAGACACTTGCCCCTGGTAGAGTTCCCCTACAACAACAGTTACCATTCCAGTATCCAGGCAGCTATGTTCGAGGCGTTGTACGGACGGAAATGCCGGTCTCCTCTTTGTTGGGCTGAGGTGGGTGACAGCCAGATCATGGGTCCGAAACTTGTACTTGAAACCTCTGAAAAGATTGTCCAGATCAGAAATCGTATGGCGGCTGCGCGAGACCGTCAGAAAAGCTACGCTGATAAGCGTAGAAAACCTTTGGAGTTCGCTGTAGGCGAACGTGTTATGCTGAAAGTTTCACCATGGAAGGGTGTGGTGCGCTTTGGGAAACGCAACAAACTGAATCCATAATTCGTTGGTCCGTTTAAAATCTTGGAAAGAATTGGCAAGGTTTCCTATCGGCTTGAGTTACCTGATGAGTTGGGTAACGTTCATGACGTTTTTCATGTCTCGAACCTGAAAAAGTGCTTGTCTGATGAAACACTTATAGTGTCGTTGCAAGAACTAAAGATTGAACCCATTCACCGATTGCACAACCCTTTAAACCATGTGGGCTCCCTTGAGCCCAAAAGCCCTTAAACCCAAACCGAACCTAAACCCACCCCTTGTGGCATGCGTATATGCATATAGGGATGCATATCATCCTTTTTCAAAACTTTAGCAAACCCTACACTCTTTTCTCTCCTTCAAGATCCGACGGCAGTCCCTCCTATACAATCGAAGCTTTATCTCGGCCTTAACACCTTCCTTAACGCCTTGAAATCTGGTAAGTATGTTGTTATGTGTTAATTCAATTCTTGTTGGGTTTGCATGATTGTGTCTCGAATTACTTTGGAATTGTATGAATCATCATGCTAGTTGTATTGATAAAAATTGACGGATGGCATGATTGAGATCGATAATTATGTACATAAGGATTGAAAGATAGCGTTTAGGGTGTTGTGAATATAATGACAAATTGATGATGATCATGAACTAGGATTTCACAATGATTGATGTTTGTTTGTAACGGATTAGAGGTAATATGCTAATGTTTGGGTGTGTAAATTGTTGTTAATCGATGTCTAGAGTGGTACATTATGAATGTTTTGTTTGCTTTTGTGAGATGATGATGATGATTGGGTTAATTATTGTTGTTAATCATTGAAGGTACGATTAGGGTTTGTATAATTTTGAAGATGTGTAACTATTTTGATCCATGATTGGGGTAGGATGAATGGGGAATTATGTTTGCTAAATTCAAGGGAAACACATTGACTGGTCCAACCACACGAGTTGGTCGCACAACAGAACTGGGATCGCACAACTGTGTGTGATCGCACAAGCCCACCCCAATCGCACAACATAACTGGGCCACACCTGAACTTGGGCCTGATCGCATAAACAGTTGGGCTCCACAAGTTGTTTGGGCCACACACCAAGCGCATAACCCAAACCCAATCGCACAAGTGGTTCTGAATCGCACTACTGTAGAGGAGTCACAGAAGTGCATTGGGCCTGAATGGTTTTGTGCCGCGGATCAGGGTCTGATCGCACAAGTCCTTTGGGCCTCATATCACGTGGGCCCTGTTATACCAAATGGGTCGCACAATGTTGGTTGGATTACATGTTATGGGATCGCACTGTAGGGAGTGTGCGATCGGATTACTGTTTGTTTATATGTGTATGGAATGTGAATTATGTATACTTGGTGTAAAGTGATAGAATACGTGCATGGATAAGTAATTTGCTTACAACTGATTGAGTATGTGTAAACATTATAGGCTCTGATTGATTAACTTGAACGTGTAATTTGTCTTACCGAGCAAATCAAAGGTGAGTTCATTGTTCTTTTTCAAGCATGCGTCCCGGGGAGGGACATCTGGTAAATATTCTGGGGAGGAATATTGGGTAAATGGGTTTAACTAGAATGTTAAACTTGGGATGTTGATTAATACACTCATATCTATCACTTAAGTCCCATCATATACCAAATTAGTTGTCGGGGAGGCACCGGGGTTATTAGTTGATAGCGCTATTAGGTTTGGCACCCTCACACCGTACCGAGGAGGACGTGCGTGAACTAATTGCCTTAACCAATTGACCAATGTTTGATAGAGCATTGGGGAAGGGCAAACAATCTGGAGCCATCTTGCGGTACTCGAGTTATTAACAACATTGTATTTTTGGAAATGCTTTAAACTTATACTGGGTAACTAAACGTTTTAACAAACTTTGAACTCGCCAGCGTTATGCTGATACACTTGTCTGCATGCTTGCAGGTCGTTAGGCTAATGGACTTGGAACTTGCTATCTGGGAGTGCTGGAGTGGTCATGGGTTGAGTCTCTTGGATACTTGTTTATTGGTTTCGTACATTGGTTTTGGAAACATTTGAATAATGACTTACTTTATGCTTCCGCTGAACGTTTTGGTTTTAAGTTATGTTTTGGAAATACATTACGTAATAAATGGAAACTTGTATTTAATATCTTGTTATAGTTCAATGTGATTGGTGGCTGGATCCTGGTACGTCACACGTCTTGCGGGGTTTCCGCATGTGGTATTTTGGGGGTGTGACATAAGTTGTTTATACATGTGTGTTATACGGAATGTAAGTTGTTTACACCTTTAACTGATAAAACACAACATGAATAAACTAATAATTGTTTAAACACGTCAAGAATTTGTTCATGAGTGATCGCATGTCATGTTAATTTGTTCAGTATGAGTTCTTCGTATTATAAGTAAGTGGCGATTTTGAATTCTTAAAAAAGTAAGTTGTTTTCTTAAAAATATCCTTTTTTTTTTGTTTAAGAGATAAATTATCCATAACTAAGTTAATCATTTAATTACCTTTATGTCCTTTAGTTATATTGGGGGAGGGATCATGTGAAAACTCTATCTAGCAATTACTAAACCCTAAGAAATAAACCTCAAAAACTTCAAAAACTAATCCCTAAAAATTTAAAACGAAATGCTAAAGCCAAGCCCTAAAAACAATCCCTAAACTCTAAAAATCAAACCTTGAAAACTAAACCCCAGTAAAAATTTAACGCAAATATCAATCGTCTGATAGAGTTTTCTCATGGTTCTCAAAATATATATAAGGCGGGAGTTGACTACAAAGTCCATTTTTCCTACAAAGTGTAAAAACTCATAAAACACCATAATGTCAACCATAAAACACACTCAAAACCCACAAATAACAAAATGAAGATTACTAGAACACCATATTTGTGGGTTTTGTGTTGTGTTTTGGATGATAAGACATTGATTATCAAATGACTAATATTAGTGTGTTTTTTTGTTGATTATCATGTTGTGTTTTATATTCATAGTTCTACGATGATGTGTTTGAAGTTTTTATGGACTTTTAGGGTTTGGATGTTGTGTTTTAGTGACATTCACTCTGTTATTTGTGAGTTTTGAGTGTGTTTTATGGCTGAAATTGGAGTGTTTTATGATTTTATACACTTTTTAGGAAAATATAGACTTTGTAGCCAAACTCCACCCATATATATATATATATATATATGAGAAGGATATAGAGAAAACTTATTGAGTTAAAGAAACCAAAGAAACATCATCTCCACTATACACCTAAATAATCAATGGTTGAGATTTGTATATTACAAAAGCTACTTTCTGACACATGTAACAATAAAAACGATGTTACAATTTGCAAAAATATGTAAATAACTTTTTGGAGTTTCCCTCTCTTGTCTAACATAAAAATGTGTAACAGCTAGATTTGTTACACTAAAATCTTTCAAAACAAACATGTAAGATATTTTTTTACATGCACTAGATATTAAAAAATCGAAAATTCTAAGTTAGAAAACGTTACACTTCATGAATCTAAAAAATCTACTATTGAAAACAAAAGAAAAGTGTAATACCATGAGATAAATCTACTATAAAAACATGTAACATATAGATTACCATGCCATAATAATCTAAAACATCCCATGTCTAAAATTTAAAACACGATGCCTATATAGACTTCTCACACATTTACGGAGTTTTGGACTTTGTAGCCGAACCCTACCATATATTTGGATATAAATGTTGTCCACCGAGGCAATGGGCCATGTGGGGTCACCCACCTTGCTTACCACCCCGTCGTGCATGGCTCCGCTACCAGCTGGCATCACCATTCGCCATTCAACTTGGTAATGTTTTTGATTGATTTAAAAAAAAATCAACTAGATTAGATAAAACAAGTATCGAATTCGATTAAAATTTGAAAAATCGTCATATGATTACTATTGTTAACTTATCATGAGTTTGGATACTTTTAAATTTTTTGAACTTATCGAATAACAATTATAACATATGTAAGTTGTAAATGCTTCAAGTAAAAAAGGTGACTCGAAATTTTCAGAAAGAAATTTTTAATTGTTTTGCACACAAAATAGTAATTAGATTTTAAAATAATAATTTGATGATGTCATAATGACAATTTTTTTCTGTACTTATTTGTGATTCTAGCTTAGTAAGACCGCCCGTAGTGGACGTTTTTTTTTTTTAAATTGCCCAAACACGCCCCGGTGCCGCCCCCTAGGCATTTTCCGGCGTTATTCACGAAAAAAAGGACCTTGACGTTTTTTGAAACACGCCGAAATGGCAAATCTTTGGCCAATCAGATAAGAGCATGTGGTTTAAAGAGAGAGAGATGGAATTTTGGGGTTTGAGTTTGCCGGAATTTTAGCCGGAGATGGAGATGTTGCAGGTGTCACGGTCACGGAGAAGAAGGATGGAGGTGGGTGGTTGTTTTAAAAGTTTCCTCAGTTGTCACATTAGGCCCCTGTGGTTTTAAACTTCAATATCTTGAATATTTCAAGTTTCAAAAATGCTATATCAGTCCCTAAAGTTTTGTTTATTAAATGTGTCATTTGGATCTTTTATAAAACTTAAAATTTTGCAATGTAATTTTTTAGTATTGTAATTTTATTTAATTTAATGAAGTATTTTAAGTTTTAAATTTAAAAAAATAAATAATTGTGTAATGATTGGATGGACGTTATTAGGCATTATTCTCACTACGACACTTTTGCAATAATGCCCCCATGCTGCCTGGACTGCCACATGACAGAAAACGTCCCAGGATGAGGGCATTATTGGGCTAACGACTACGCATGGTCTAATAGTGATATATCTAAAGTAATAAAAAGGCTGCAATTTTATGATCATGAATTCATCAAAGAACAATTTATTGGTCTTCATGAAAAGTTGCTCAACTTGTGACTAAAGTAATTTTTTTTGAACGACCGACAAAATTTTATTCATTCAAACTAGCAAGATGTTAGACATCAAATATACAAAAGTCAATATTACACCAATCAGGCCGAAGCCAAACCAAACTTATTCAAACACCGAAAACCTACTCCAATCCTCCCATGAGAGATTCGCCTCCTTGGATCTATTTTTAACCCAAAGGAAACCTAGTGACTTGACTTCCTCCAAAACTTTAACAACATTTGGCTGAGCGTTATTGAACATTACCTCATTTCTGGTCTTCCATATACTCCAAATAACGATATGAACAATGGCGTGCAGTGTCTTCTTTCTTGTCCGCGAGCCCGGACCGAATCCGTGAAGATCCAGTAGATCTCTGATATCGAAAGCCACAATGGGTGGGATTTTACACCAAGAGGGAATATTTTGCCAAACTGATTGTGCGAAGTGGCATGCGACGAATAGGTGGTCACTTGACTCCACATATTCTCCACATAATACACACGAAGCATCCGTAATATCTATACTCCTTCTGATCAACGCCTCTTTGGTTGGAAGCCTATCCTTTTCAGCTCTCCACGCCACAATTCCGAATTTTTTTGGCGTCCAAATATTCCACATAAACACCCCACTCGGCGACAATCTATTAGCCGAGCTGAGAAATTTTTTAATGCTCGAGACCGAGAACCAACCTGAGGGATCCAGTTCCCATACCTTCTTGTCCAGCCCCGATGAAACGAAAAAGGAGTTCAAAAAAGGCTGTAATTTTATGATCATGAATTCATTAAAGAACAATTTACTGGTCATCATGAAAAGTTGCTCAACTTGTGACATTTGAATGTGAAAATTAGTAATTGACTTCTTGAGCAAATGAAAAATCGTCCTGACGGCGAACTTGGGTAATGATATGATATTCAACTCCCAATTAAAACTTCCATTTCTATTTTTTAATAATTTATAGTTTACATGAATGTTTTATTCATTCAAAAAATAAATTTCACACATTTATAAAAAAAAAATTTATAATCCAAAATACAACTTAGTAGAAATAAAAGAAGTTGTGTTTGCATATTGCAACATTTTTACTCAGCCGATTGCTAGAGAAACTTTATAGTATGTATTTTTGACGGATCAAATAATTTTGTGTATACGTACAGAAAAATAGTTTTTATCAAACAGTACTTTAGCAACTAAAAAATATAATGGATGAACAAAACTAGGGCTGTAAACGAACCGAACGTTCAGCGAACCGTTCGTGAACCGTTCGGCGGGAAGTTCGTTTATGTTCGTTCGATTAGCTTAACGAACGAACACAAACAAAAAATTTCGTTCGGTTAGCTTAGTGAACGAACACGAACACAGGACTCGTTCGTTCGACTGCGTTCGTGAACGTTCGGTAACATGTTCATTTGATTATATTAAAAAATAATAAATAATAAATATTTTATCTAAACATATTGAAAACTTGAAACCCTATTTTTTTCTAAGTAAGCTAAAATTTGGACATTCTAAGACATTTTTTGAGATAACTATGTCTAAGTTAGTTAAACTTTATTCATCATTTGGTGGTGTGGTAAACTTCTTGTGTTTTGATTTATCATTTGATAGTTGTATTTAACTACTTATATCCAATGTTTAAAGATAACAATGTTATCATTTTTTTTATTTTCAAGTTAAATGTTCATTAGCGTTCATTTTTATTTGCTTGCGTTCGTTTGTGTTCGAGACCGGTGTTCACGAACTGTTCGTGAACAATTGAATTTCCTTAACGAATGAACACGAACATAAACTTATGTTCGGTATGCGTTCGTGAATAGTTCGCGAACATGTTAATTTCCTTAACGAACGAACACGAACATGGCCTTGTCCGTGTTCGTTCGGTTCGTTTACAGCCCTAAACAAAACAATCCATATTTCACATATTTTATTTATGTATTCAAAAGTTTTTTAATAAATTTCAAAGGTCATCGATATAAAAATTTGGACTCACTTGTGTCGATTAAAAAAAAGATATAAAATTCGTTGAGACATTTGAACATAAAAGTTTCCATTAAACTTAAAGACAATGCCACACCTAAGATATATCTACAATTTATATGACACATTGACACTCTTGTGTATTATTAAAGATTTTTAACTTTATAAGTAACTTTATAGTCTAAGTGGGTAAGGATAGTGTAAAAAGGGCCTAAAGTGTGAGAAGTGTATTATAACACTATATATAATACTATATAACACCATAGGGGAAGGTTCTATGCAGAACACTAAATATTGCGAGAACACGCAGAACAAAATGAATCACTCATTTTTTCAATCCTAAAAACCTAAAAAGTAAATGAAAATGTTATAAATGTAAGATTTATAGTTTCTCACACTAGAATTTAAAACAAAAAATGAAAAATCTTCAATTTTTAAATAACCTACACACATGTAGGTTATGTGTAGGCTAAATTACCTACATGTATGTAGACTATGTGTAGGGAAAAATATATAATTTTTTTATGTATATATAATACACATATGAATGTAAGAAGCATAAAATTTAAGAAATATGAATCTTAAATCCCAAAATTTAGCCATTTGGAGTTGTTCTTTTTGTTCTCGCAATAATAAGTGTTCTGTAATGATCCTTATCCTAACACCATATAAACACCGTATAACAATATGTAACACCATATAACACTATGTAACACTATATATCATTATATAACAAATATAACACTATACATCTATCATAGACATGCTATCAGACAACCAATAGTGTTATATTTGTTATATAATGATATATAGTGTTACATAGTGTTATATGGTATTATATGATGTGAAAGCACTGGATCGATGACAAACATCAAACATTGCACTTGATTCAAGACGCGAAGAACAATCATAAACACCAAAGATAGAAAGGTGTAGAAAATGAATCTCTTTATTAACGAATCAGTCATCACAGATTACATACCAAAAGAGTATACATCATCTACAAGCTGGTTTAGATCACAAAGATCTAAACCCTAGCTTTCTCTCACTAACACATAGTCTCTCTCTCTAGGATGTGCACACCAGGAGGAACAAGAAGATAGGAGATGTGCACAAAGCTTCTTGATCGATCTTTCTTGAGTGTCGTTTGCCCTAATCCTATACAACACATATATATAGACTAGGACTAAACTCGGACAAACAATCTACACCAAAACCCTGACTTTTGTCCCTAACATAAACCCCTGACCTTTGTCCTAGACACACCTTGGACAAATTGTCCAAGGATAAACCTTGGACTAAGTTTCAAGACTTGTACAATAAAGACCCTAACAATTGGAAAGCATGCACTTATCACCCAAAGTGCACTAACAAACTCCCCCTTGATCAGTGCATGGTCTTCATGTGGTCTTGAATTCTTCATTATCGTTGACTTTAACTTGGACAACTACTTTGGTTGACCAGAACTGATAAGCGACAGTTACCCAGCAGGAACTGCACTTACAGTCTCCCCCTTAACTGTTGCAATCAGTTCTGTCTAACACTGATATCTTCAGTCACCGGATACTGCACTTACAGATGGTATCAGAGCACTGGATCGATAACAAACATCAAACATTGCACTTGATTCAAGACGCGAAGAACAATCATAAACACCAAAGATAGAAAGATGTAGAAAATGAATCTCTTTATTAACGAATCAGTCATCACAGATTACATACCAAAAGAGTATACATCATCTATAAGCTGGTTTAGATCACAAAGATCTAAACCCTAGCTTTCTCTTACTAACACATAGTCTCTCTCTCTCTAGGATGTGCACACCAGGAGGAACAAGAAGATAGGAGAGGTGCACAAAGCTTCTTGATCGATCTTTCTTGAGTGTCGTTTGCCCTAATCCTATACAACACATATATATAGACTAGGACTAAACTCGGACAAACAATCTACACCAAAACCCTGACTTTTGTCCCTAACATAAACCCCTGACCTTTGTCCTAGACACAACTTGGACAAATTGTCCAAGGATAAACCTTGGACTAAGTTTCAAGACTTGTACAATAAAGACCCTAACAATTGGAAAGCATGCACTTATCACCCAAAGTGCACTAACAAACTCCCCCTTGATCAGTGCATGGTCTTCATGTGGTCTTGAATTCTTCATTATCGTTGACTTTAACTTGGACAACTACTTTGGTTGACCAGAACTGATAAGCGACAGTTACCCAGCAGGAACTGCACTTACATATGATGTTACATATTGTTATACGGTGTTTATATGGTATTATATAGTATTATATATAGTGTTAGAGTAAACTGCCATTTTGGTCCCTATGGTTTGGTTACTTTTGCCACTTTAGTCCAAAACTCAAACTTTTTGCATATGGGTCCCTGTGGTTTCAGTTTTATTGTCATTTTGGTCCAAAAATGAAATCATGTTATAAGACAAAATTGTAGAATGAGTAAACTGCCATTTTGGTCCCTGTGGTTTGGGCAGTTTTTCCATTTTAGTCCAAATCTCAAACTTTTTAAATATGGGTCCCTGTGGTTTCACTTTTATTGCCATTTTAGTCCAAAATTCAAAAACTCTCATTTTTTACTGTTACAACCTGCCTATTTTGTCTTTTTGGGCAGGGGTATTTTTGTCCAACTACTTTTCATTTAACATTTTCTTAATTAAAAAACTAAATTAAATACATTATTAATTCCTTTATATACCCTTCCTTATAGCAGAGTTACCGGTATCTACCAAAATCAAAACCCTAAAAAGCACAAAAGCAACACCAGAATCCTCACAAACAGATGCTTTACTTCACTTTCAAACTCTGCAATTCCTTTTGTGCTCCAAGAGAAACCCTAAATAGCGAACTGTTAATGCACTTTAGGTGATAAGTGCATGTCTCCCATTCTATAGGGTCTTTATTGTACATCTAGTGAAACTTAGTCCCAACTTTATCCTTGGACATTTTGTCCAAGTTTTAGGATGGTCTTTTGTCTGAGTTTTGTCTAGGACAAAAGTGTCTGAGTTTTCTTTGTGTAGTTGTTTTGTCCGGGCTTTCTAGTTTGTCTTGAAAGTCCGGGTTTTGCCTTGTATATATACCTTTATGTGGAATAGACAAGGCGGCGATTCTGTGTGAAATTCTGTGCACCTAACCCTAATCATTGTGTGTTTTTGTCTGGCGGCTGCTTTGTGTGAGTGACGTCATTCATCTTCCTCATCAAGAATACTCAGTGTATTCTTGATTTCTCTCACAAATCTTTGCATACTAGTGTTTCATCTACAGTGGTTGATCATCAGGTGGATTCCGCACACCTGTTGGTTGCCTTAGCTGAGTAAGATCTTGGATCTGGAGGCCTTACAAGTGGTATCAGAGCAGTGTGCTCATACTACTGTAGGTGTTTCTTAGTTTGAAGGTTTTTGTGAGAAAAGTTCAATCTTTGATAGGGTTTAGTGAGAGTTTAGTGAGTTTTTGTGTTTTATTCATGAGTCTTCATTCATATCTAGTGATTTGATGATGGATTTTGAGTAGTTTGGTGATTTTTGGTGTTGTTCTTCATCTGGGTTTTACAGGGGTTTTAGTTCTTGTTCATACAGAGTTTGAAGGTTGGAAAAGATTCCTGAGTTTGATCTTTGGAAGATTTTTGGTGTTGTTCTTCATCTGGGTTTTACAGGGGTTTTAGTTCTTGTTCATACAGAGTTTGAAGGTTGGAAAAGATTCCTGAGTTTGATCTTTGGAAGATTTGTCCGTGGTTTAAATTCTGTGTTTGTGTCTCCGGGGTATTGTTGAACCAGTGTGAAGTCACATTGGGGAGATAGTCCGGAGATTGGTTCTTCTGAGTTTTGAGAAACTCTTACTTTGTTCTGAGTTTCAAATCTCTATCTCAGTCCGACCTTTTTTTTTCCCTTGTCCGAATTTTAAGTTAGTCTGAGTTTTAGGTTTATTAAAGTCCGATTTCAATATTAGTTATTATATAGGGTCCGATTTTTTCCTTTTTATCCTTGTGTCCGATTTTTTGTTTAATCTTATCTAGTCCGAATTTTTGTTAGTTTTATAGAGTCCGACTTTTAAAACAGTTAATTCAGTCCGAGCTTTATTGTATTGTTTAGTCCGTAGTTTAACCTCTTATTTGAGTCAGTTGTTTTATTTGAGTCCGTTGTTTAGTCCTTGAGTCCGAGTTTTATTTATTAGAGAGTCTGAGTTTCAAAGTTTTAGTTAAGTCGGAATCTTTCAATCAAGTCCGACTATTATAACGTGTTAGTAGTCCGACTTTTATATGCTTATTTAGGTGTCCAACTTTTATATGCTTATTTAGGTGGTCCGACTTTTATATGCTTATTTAGGTAGTCCGACTTTTAACTTGATTAGTAGAGTCCGAAGTTTAATTTTTGGTAATTAGTCCGAATTTTACCTTGTGAGTTTTAACATCAGTCCGAATTTTTCATCTTTCAGTAGGTGGTCTGAGTTTAAATTTCTAACAGTGTAGTGTCCGAGTTTTTTTTTTTCTGTTTGTGTTTATTTCAGGTTTTTGTGATCCGGGTTTCACACTCTGATTAAAGCTCAGACATTTCACTCCGTGTTTTCTCTCCAAGTTTGGACTTAGAAAATCTGTCTAGTAACACAGTTCTTGCTTGGAAACCTACTGTTGTTTTCTGAAATGGCAAACAACAATCTGACTGCAATGGTGCAAAACCTCAAGCACAATGCTGAGGTAGGGAGTAACGACAAACCTCCTTTGTTGATAAACGAGCTTGATTTTCCTGAGTGGAAGGAGCGTTTCGAAAGATATGTACGAGCGAAAGACATCAAAATCTGGTTGTGTATTGTTAAAGGATGTGGAGCTACTCCAGTACGTACGTTGACGATTGATACGTATTTGGCACTCACTGACGACCAGAAGAGATTTTTTGACTGTGAAGAGAAAGCTATGTCAATGATAACGATGGCAATGTCACAATCTATACTTCATACGTTCCGTAAAAGAAATAGCTCGAAGGAGTTGTGGGATAGCATGATTGAGAGATATGAAGGAAATGCAATTTACAAGAAACGACGACTCGAACGTTTGAAGACTCAATTCGTTGTGTTTAAAGCGTTAAAGAATGAATCATTCGATGACACAGTGAACCGTTTTTATCATCTGTTGAGCGAACTTCATAGAAGTCAAGAAGGTATCTACACTGAATTTGAGAAGGTTGAGAAGTTTCTGAATTGTTTTCCCAGAGAATGGAATATGTACACCGCATTGATTAGAGAGGGTGTTCTCTATGAGGAGCTCTCATTGGAAGAAGCTGTTCAAAAGCTGAAGGGTTATGCCTGGAATATGGAAGATCAAGCATCTGATTTCGAGAAGCTCCAAGATCCTCAGTTATATAAGGCTTCGAAACCAATGGAGAAGGGTAGTAACAGTGGAGTCGGTGTTGCTTTGTATTCGGAGAATGAAGGTTCTGCAAGTGAACACGCCTTTTTAAGCAACAATGTTAGTTCAAGTGGAACAACCAATTCCAGTCAAGGGATGTACTCTTCGAGTGGAGCTCAAAAATCTCAAGGAACAAGTTTGAACATTCCTAAGATAGATGCAAGCGGTTTGAAGTTGATTGAAGAAAATATGAGTCTGTTGGCGTCCTTCATGACTGCCTACGAGAATTTCTGTCTTGGAAAGCTCGTTGAACCGTCAAGTCTCGATGAGGACTTTGACCAGATAGACCAAGACGAAATGGAAGAACTTGATCTACAACTCAATATGGCACTCTTAGTCCGTAGAGCGAAGAAATTTCTGTTGAGAACGGGTAGGAAGTTCATAGGAGGTCAGACAAAGACTCGAATGGGAGTCGACATGTCAAAGGTGAAATGTCACAACTGCGGTATCTACGGGCATTTCGCACGTGATTGTCGGAAGCCGAAGATGGAAAGATCGAACAGAGAAAACTACTCTCAAGGAAACAACTCAAGACCTCACAACAATTCAGCAACTATTTCCGACTCAAGTGCTCGTCCAAGTGGTTCTGAAAATCTTACACCTTCAACAAACAATGCTATGGTGGCTCAATCTTTACAAAAAGTGACTGAGTCTTACGACTGGGGTTGTGCATTGGAAGACATTTCAGGAGCTATTGTGTCACAAGCCTTTATAGCTGAAATTGTCAATGAAGAAGTGTGTGAAGAGATTGTCGAAGAGACTAGCATTGAGGAATTTGCGGTTGTAGCTGAAGAAGTGTGTGAAGAGATTGTCGAAGAGACTAGCATTGAGGAACTTGCAGTTGTAGCTGAGGTTCTTGGGGAAGAGTTGGATTCGGGAAATGTTTCTGAGAATGAAGATAACCCGAATGAAGAGTCTGTTGAAAAGGCTAACAAAACAGAAGATGATGAAAAAGGAGAATGCTTTGAGTTCAACATCTCCACAGCTGAAATGCAGCAATTTGCGGATGCAGAAGCTAAAAGGTTGGAAGAAAAATCTGGAGAAAGCGAAGCGTGTGCATTCATGGCTGGCATTGAGGTAAAATCATCTTCTGTAGATAAGCGATGTGCTAGATGTGTTGAGTTTGTCACCAAGATTGATAGATATGCACTTCATAACACAAACTTAATTGCAGATTTAGAAAAATCCAGAGAACTCATTGCTGTTTTGTCTAATTCGGATAAAGAACACCGAATTAAGATAAAAGCGCTGAAAAATGATATCTCTGAATTTGAGAGACTTGTGGCTCAGGGAACTGTTAAAAATCAGGAATTAAAATCTGAACTTGAAATGAACCAAAATTGTGTTTTGGAAAAGAACAAAATCATTTTGGAAAAAGATAATCTGATTTTAGACTTGCAACGAAAAATTGAGAGGTTCGGGGATTCATCTAAAGTGATGAATTTCTGTATTAACAGCCAACGTCTCAAAGAATCTGAGGAAGAAATGTTCGGCATCGGTTGTAAGAAAGTACCTCCACCGGTGAACCATAATTATACATCGATGCCAAGCATTGATCCTGAATTGGCAAATTTTGTGCCAAAGACCCCTCTGACGGTTGAACCGCAAAGTGAGTCAGAATCTGAGCCAGATGAGGCTTCTGACTCAGAACAGTCGAAGGTGAGTGAAGTTACTAAGAAAAATGAGCTAACTTTTGATAACATTGAGAATTTGATAAGCAATAAAATTTTGGAAATTTTTAATCAAGTTCAAAATGCGAAGTCAAAACCAAAGTCACGTGGGAAACCCAAAAAGAATTTGAAAAATATCCCTAAAAATGAGTTTGTTAAAGGGGAAGATTTTATCAAAGAAGAAGAGAAAATTGAAACAGGTTCAAACTCTCAGTTTGTGAACCAAATTTTGAAAAATCCCACTAACACCTCATCATCTTCGACCAGTCATGAGGAACGTCCAAAGAATGCTGCGAAAGTTCGCAAATGTTATAAGTGTCGTGGGAAAGGACACTTAGCAGCAGATTGTCCAGATGATAAGGGTAAATCACTTGTTGATCCTGATCAGAAGAAACCTTTTGTTGAAAAACCACAAAATGAAACAGTTAATGTTGAAAAGAAAAACGGTAAAAATCAGAAGGTTGAGAAAAACAAAGTGATTAAACAAGAAGTAAAACCAGTTGTCAAAACAAATGTTAAATCACAACAAAATCAGGATCATGGGGAGAAACCAGTTGTTATAAATCGTGGTAAAGGATCGGAAAGTTCATCTCAAAAACCTGATACTCGTGAGAAAACCCCTCACAGACGACAAAATCATGTTACTTTCCAAACACATGAGAATGACCAATGTTCTAGAGGGTCGAACAACAACTATGTTAGACCTCATGCACAAAACAGATTCGTGAATGACCGAAATGCGTCACCCCCTCGATTTCCAAATCAAAGACAGTCTTCGGATAATCATCCACGATCATTCTCAAGAAACGATGATGTTCCTAGATTTGGTAGGAATTTTGAGCCACCCAGGAATCAAAATTACGGATACCAAAACTATGGAAGCCGAGGTTTTGGAAACTCTAGTTATACCAACAGATCGTCAACTCCGTATAATCCACGATTTGCGGGGAGTCATTCCAACAATTTCCGAAATGGAAATGGAGGACACAATGGCAATGATGGTTATTTCAAAGAGTTTTCTTATGTTGATGAATCGGGACGACCCAAGACCATCATGGCTTGGGTCCCACATTCTAACTAAATTTTCTTGTTGGGGAGTGTAGGAGCAGCTGAAAAAGGCTATCTATATTTGGTATATTGATAGTGGCTGTTCCAGACACATGACAGGAAATAAAGAGTTATTGAACAATTTTAAACAAATTCGTGGTGGTTATGTGAATTTTGCCGGTGAGAAGGGTGGTTACATCACCGGTGAAGGTTCGGTGTCAAATGGAAAAATTACGCTGCATAAAGTGAACTACGTTGAAGAACTTAAGCATAACCTGATGTCGGTTTCTCAAATCTGTGACAACAAGTACACAATGTTGTTCACTGATAAAGCTTGCTTCGTTTTGCATCCGGGATTTGCTGTTCCTGAAGATTGGATCATAATGAGGGCTCCAAGGGTGAATAACACATATGTCATGGACATGCGCCCGTTGGTCAACTCGTCTGCTCCAGTGACATGTCTACTTTCGAAGGCGACTGAAGATCAATCGTATCTCTGGCATAGGAGAATGGGCCACGTGCATCTGCGAAAAATGAACCACTTAGTGAAAAACAACTTAGTGTTGGGGGTTCCTTTACGTAGTTTCAATATGCACAACAATTGTGAATCATGTGAAAAAGGAAAAATCAAACAAAAGCCTCACAAACCAAAAACTGTTAGCTCAATCCAAAAACCACTTGAATTGCTTCACATGGATCTTTTCGGCCCAATCCATGTTGCTAGCATTGGTGGAATGTCTTATTGCCTAGTTGTCACTGACGATTTCTCACGATACTCGTGGGTATTTTTCTTAAAAACAAAGGACCAAACTGCTGGTATTTTAAGAGACTTGTTCACACAACTTGAGAAAAATTATTCACTTCCTGTTAAGAAAATCCGAAGTGACAACGACACTGAGTTTAAAAATCATTATATGGATGAGTTATGTCGGGAAATGGGAATAGTTCATCAGTTCAGCGCTCCATATGTTCCTCAACAGAACGGAGTTGCAGAACGGAAGAATCGTACCCTAATTGAGGCAGCCCGAACTATGCTTTCTGAATCAAAATTGCCAATTTTCTTCTGGGTTGAGGCGGTAAACACTGCATGTTATGTGTTAAATCATGTGCTTACGGTCAAAAGAGAAGATAAAACGTGTTATGAATTGCTTGAAAACAAGAAACCAAACTTATCTGGTTTTCAACCTTTTGGGATCAAGTGTGTTATCAAACGCACCAAAGATACTCCTAAAATGGGGGTAGTTGGTGAAATTGGGTTCTTTTTGGGTTATGCCAATGGAACTCCAAACAAACGCGTTTATAACGTTAAGAAGCGTACAGTGGAGATCGTGTTTGATATCACTCCTTTGAGTTTCGATCCTCCACCGTCCGAGTTCGGTCCCAAAAGCGGTTATGATTATGATAAATTATTTGATTCATTTGATCTTCCTGATGTTTCAGAAGAAGATTCGGAGGTTATATACACACATCTTGTGAACAAAGATGAAGTGGATGCGAGCTGGAGGGAAAGTATTCCTACTAATGTGTCTTCGAATGTTCCAGTCGCTGACCGTAAATGATGTTGTTGCTGAGCAGATCCCCAATGCAGCTGCTCAAACTACAAGTGGAGATCTTTACGTTGATTTCTCAGCATATCCAAATGTTAAAGCGTCTTCTGGAAATGATCAAGCTTCTAGTAGTAATGCAAATGTTGAGGGGGAGATTCAATCGAATTTGGGAAACAATCTTCAAGCTCCGGCAATTCCAGTTCCAAGAACAAATATTCATCATCCTGTTGATAATATTATTGGGAATCCAAATGCGGGAGTGCAAACGCGAAGGAGTATTTCAGAGATGCAATGTCTGTTCTCTGCTATCAAGAAAGAAGAAATCTACAATCTTAGCCTCCATGAATGTTTTATCTCTCAGATAGAGCCGAAGAACTATCAAATGGCTCTGAAGGATAATTCTTGGTGTGAGGCGATGCAAGAAGAGTTAGCTCAGTTCGACAAGTTAAAGGTGTGGAATTTGGTCGATCTTCCAAAGGGCCAACATGCAATCAACACGAAATGGGTTTTCAAGTGCAAGAAAGACGATAAGGGTGTCATTGTCAGAAACAAAGCACGGTTGGTTGTTCAAGGCTTCAATCAGGAAGAAGGGATTGATTATACCGAAGTTTATGCACCGGTGGCAAGACTGGAAGCTATTCGTTTGTTTCTAGCCTTTGCTGCACACATGCGTATCAAAGTCTATCAGTTGGATGTGAAAAGCGCCTTCCTTTACGGGAAATTGCATGAAACTGTGTATGTGTCGCAACCACCGGGTTTCGAAGCTCCAGGGTTAGATAACAAGGTCTATCTGTTGGACAAGGCTCTTTACGGTCTCCATCAGGCTCCTCGAGCATGGTACGAGACGTTTTCAAAGCATCTATTGGAGCATGGCTTCTCGCGTGGTGCAATTGACTCCACACTGTTCATTTTGAAGAAAGGGGGAGATTTTCTGATCGTGCAAATTTACGTTGATGACATAATTTTTGGTTCTTCAAATGAAGAATTGTGTCGTGAGTTCGAAGCGGTGATGAAGTCCAAATTTGAAATGAGTGCGATGGGCGAGTTATCTTTCTTTTTAGGTCTTCAAGAGAGTCAAGGGAAAACCGGGACGTACGTGCATCAGAAAAAGTATGTCCACGAGATTCTCAAAAGATTTGGATTGGAAGATAGCTTACCCTATGACACGCCTCTCCCGACAAATATCAAGCTTTCATCCGATGATGTGAAAGATCCTGAAGTGGATCCGACTCTATATCGAGCAATGATAGGTTCATTGATGTATCTTACTGCTTCACGACCAGATATTATGTTCTCTGTTTGTTTGTGTGCTAGGTACCAATCAACTCCGAAGGAGTCTCACTTGAAAGCAGTCAAGCGTATTTTCAGATATCTGAAAGGGACGCCTAAGCTTGGATTGTGGTATCCAGCTGAAGGTGGTCTGGATTTGATGGCGTATGCTGATGCAGATTTCGAAGGGTGCCGGATGAACAGAAAGTCAACCTCTGGCGGCGCACAACTTCTTGGGAACCGTCTTGTCTCTTGGCAATGCAAAAAGCAAGTTGCCGTTTCTCTATCCACGTGCGAGGCCGAGTACATTGCTGCTTCAAGCTGTTGTGCTCAGGTCTTGTGGATTCAGCAACAAATGAGGGACTACGGTTTGAATTTTACTCGAACTCCTATTCTTGTTGATAACAACTCTGCCATTTCCATAACTAACAATCCTGTTAATCACTCACGCACTAAGCACATAGATGTTAGGCATCATTTCATTCGCGACTGTGCTGAGAAGGGTTTAATAGAAGTGGTTAGGGTAGACACCTTGGATAATCTTGCCGACCTGTTTACTAAGACATTCGATCGGGCTAGATTTGAGAATCTGGTCCGAATGATTGGCATGATCAACCCCGAGTAAAATGCTTTTCAAAACTCGCATAGAAACTTTATTTTATGTTTACTGTACAGTTCTTACCGTTTTCGAAAAATTGAAAAACTCCAAAAATATTTTACTTAGTTGTAGGATAAATTTCAGAAAAATACAAAAACATTTGAAAAATTTAAAATGAAGTCGTGTTGAGATATAAGGGAAATGATAGTACATCGGTTAGTCGTATCTGGTGCAGGACTATGGTTATATATATAAAATTAACCGTTAACTGTGACAGCTTCATTATATGTTGCTTCGGTAGGTTTTACGCGTAAATAAGAACCTGTTTTTGGTATATAAACATAATGAACTGCGTAACTCGTGTGGCGCATCTCTCGGATATATGGTCTTGGTACCGTAATTTCGTTTGATAGATTGCCGAGGTTCTGAGATACGTGGTCTTTATGCTGTTTATCATCTGGGTATCATGGTTGTTTCTTTTACCGGAAAATAACGGGGACGCAAGTCTAGATCTTCCATGATACCATACATACGTGTAAATATCCTTAATACATGATGCATTCGACCCAAATAAGTGATAAACAATCACATGTCCCACAAAATCATGCGGGAGTCAAGTTCGTCTCTTTGTCTGTACGATGGTACTAACCTGTTCACGGACTTGCTCCTGTGCCCTTTGCATCTGAAATTCAAGTTCCTCCTCAATAAGTGATTCTATCACAAAGGACTTGTTTTCAATTCCAAATAAGTGAGTATCTCACATTAGCTTATACGTAAAAAACAGATGATAAAGGGTATACTCACCAGTAAGATGATCTCTCGCGCATACCTTGATACGGGAGTATATTCTGAGGTGGGTAAACATAGTTACTGTCAGCTTTTAATACACTTAATTCCATATCTCGAAAACAGTGTTCGAAAGCGTGCTAAAACTTAAGTGGACCACAATACCGTTGAACGTCTTGAACTGTCAATATCATTCTAAAAGATTAAAGCTAAAATGCTATGGTTCTTGTGTTGGGTACTGACAGTAAAACCGATATGATTCATTTGCTCCGATTTCACAAAAAGATAATTAGTGTAAATATGTTCTTAGGTTTAACCTATTTAATTTAGTTCAAATTGAAAAACCACAAAAAGATTTTGCTTTCTTGTTTCTATGTGCGAGTTATCTTATTAAGAATACTCTAGGGTTGTGAAAATTGTTTAAATAAGTTATTAAATGTTGGTTGTTTAATATTTCAATTGTTTATTCTGGGGTATTGGAATTTATTTTTGGGATCTAGGTTTGGGCCGATGTCTCCGGGGTCAAGTTTTTTAATCCGGGGTTAAGTGTTTCAGGTCTGGATCGTTCATCTCAAGATGGAAGATTTGGAGAAGCTGTGTGCGTCTGGATCGTTCATCTCAAGATGGAAGATTTGGAGAAGCTGTGTGCGTCTGGATCGTGCATCTCAAGACTGGGGAAGCAGTGATTTCTGAAAAGAAAGTGACGGTTGAGATTGCTAAAGTGCTGGATCCGATTTGGCTTGCCAACTTAAGGGAAGCACATCTGAAGAAGCTTCGGAGCCTGCCCCTAAAATACAATGAAGAAGATCGTGTTCTAGCGGACCAGTTCATCAAGGTGGTTCAGTTCTGTGTGAAGAACAAGGTCTGGGCAGGAAGTAGCTTCTCGAAGAGAGTATGAAGATTTCAAGTCCAATGAAGACCATGCACTGATCAAGGGGGAGTTTGTTAATGCACTTTAGGTGATAAGTGCATGACTCCCATGTTACCAATGAAAGGATAAAGTTCTCAAGTCCAATGAAGACCATGCACTGATCAAGGGGGAGTTTGTTAATGCACTTTAGGTGATAAGTGCATGTCTCCCATTCTATAGGGTCTTTATTGTGCATCTAGTGAAACTTAGTCCCAACTTTATCCTTGGACATTTTGTCCAAGTTTTAGGATGGTCTTTTGTCTAAGTTTTGTCTAGGACAACAGTGTCTGAGTTTTCTTTGTGTAGTTGTTTTGTCCGGGCTTTCTAGTTTGTCTTGAAAGTCCGGGTTTTGCCTTGTATATATACCTTTATGTGGAATAGACAAGGCGGCGATTCTGTGTGAAATTCTGTGCACCTAACCCTAATCATTGTGTGTTTTTATCTGGCGGCTGCTTTGTGTGAGTGACGCCATTCATCTTCCTCATCAAGAATACTCAGTGTATTCTTGATTTCTCTCACAAATCTTTGCATACTAGTGTTTCATCTACAGTGGTTGATCATCAGGTGGATTCCGCACACCTGTTGGTTGCCTTAGCTGAGTGAGATCTTGGATCTGGAGGCCTTACACGAACCAATTACCCCACTCCTACAAGCAAAGGATCTCCAAACCCTAACTCTTATAACCCAATCCAAAACCTCAATCATGATTCCAAATCCACATTCTTCAGCAGCTTTCTACACACAGAAACAGTTATTTTGTTCAAATTGCAGGATGAGATTCAAACCAAGTGTTTTGTTAGGGTTTGGGGATGGAGATGGCGAGTACCAGTGGGACCAAGGATGAGGTGGGCCCACCGAGGTCGTTGTCAAGGCGGATGTTGACGAGGAGTTCGACGATGTATGATCCAAATGCCGACGGCGTTGACAGGGAGCTTGTGCCGTCGTCGCTTGCTACAATTGCTCTGATTCTTCGTGTTGCGAATGAGATCGAAAAGGATAATGAGAGAGTTGCTTACTTGTGTATGTTTTTTAATGCTCTGTTTACCTCCGTCATTCATTTGGGGAAAATGATGTGGGAAGATGATGTGTTTCGATCTCCTGTGGGTGTGGGTTAGGGTTTTATTTGGGGGTTGAATATTATCCATGGTTAGGGTTTTATTTAGGGGTTGAAGATGATGTAAATGGAGATATGAATATTAATAAGGGTATATAAAGGAATTAATAATGTATTTAATTTAGTTTTTTAATTAAGAAAATGTTAAATGAAAAGCAGTAGGACAAAAATACCCCTGCACAAAAAGACAAAATAGGCAGGTTACAACAGTAAAAAATAAGAGTTTTTGAATTTTGGACTAAAATGGCAATAAAAGTGAAACCACAGGGACCCAGATTTAAAAAGTTTGAGATTTGGACTAAAATGACAAAACTGCCCAAACCACAAGGACCAAAATGACAGTTTACTCCAAATTTATAAGACAAATATGACCTGATTTTATTTTTGGACCAAAATGTCAATAAAACTGAAACCACAGGGACCCAGATGCAAAAGGTTTGAGTTTTGGACTAAAGTGGCAAAAGTGACCAAACCGCAGGGACCAAAATGGCAGTTTACTCATAGTGTTATAATACACTTCTCACACTTGAAGCACTTTTTACAGGATCCTCTACCCTAAGTTATATGCTTGTTAAACCTCACACCCTTCAAGTCTACTTGTATTATTAAAGATAAACTGAGAAAGCAACACATATAGTATATGCCACTTGGCCACATGTATGGTATCTTTACTCGTTGTGTTGCAAAAGTGTAAGACCCATAAATTACAAGACTTTGCATGAACTTTAAACATTAAAAGTCGAACTAGACATTTTGAACCTGCGTTTACTAAGTATTTTGAAACATTAAACGTTGAATTTGATATTCAGAATACTGGTTATAATTTACAAGTATATTATCCTTTTTGAATAATCTAATAAATAGAGTTGACATTTTTCATGATATTTTAAAAAGTGATTATAAATTTAAAAGTTTATTAACTTTTGATATAAACTAGTGAGAGTTTCCACTTTGCATGCGCAATGAGGCATAAATTTTGTACTTGTAAAGAAGATGTATAAAAAGTAATAATACTAAAGCCAACATGAAAAACACTAAAGATAATATAAATGTTAATAGTAGTAGTAATAATAATAAACAAATGCAAATTAAAATGAAATAAAAAATATTTCAAATCATTTACTTAAAAAATTCATCTTTATATAAAATGCTTAAAAGAATTTTTGAAACTAAAACTTGGTTTCAGTTTTTTTTATTAATTTTAAATTTGTGCTATCTATATATGTGTATCTGGAGTTTTCGGAAAGAAGCTGCTAAATCATAAACATTAAATAAAAAGACTGCTAAATCGCCTAGCCAGCTTAATTTGTTAGTTTTACTTGGTTTCCTTTTCTAAATATGTATTTAACCAAATTTGAATTAAAAAATATCATCTGACCGGCTAGGAAGGGCTTTGAACCCGGGACCTTTCATTTTATAACATTTCTGTTTGCCATCAAGCAGTGGCGGAACTAAAACATTAACTCAGGGGTATCCCAATTTTTTTTTTTACCGTGCAATCATACAATATTAAAAAAATAACAATAAATAAATAAAGTAAAACAAATACCCAATAAATGTGTCCTCTTTTTTTTCATAGTTTGAAATCGTTCCATCACATTGTCATCTTTTACTTCACATAAAAAAATCTTTTTCGACCGCACAAACCATAGCATTGTTCAAAAAGTTTGGGCCGATTCGATTGCGTAAATCCGTCTTGACAAGCTTCAATTTCGAAAAACATCTTTCAACGGTTGCGGTTGCAACCTGTAAAAGCAAAGCTAGCTTAACTACCCGATAAGCTGAAGGACAAAAACTATGCGTTCCCGTTTCAACCATAACACGCGTAAGATCACTTATTCAATTCAAGTTTTCAAAGTTATCATCATCGCTTACAATGTGACAAAATGACTCAATATCGCCCAAAAGAGTCCCTATTTCTTATGTAGTAAAATCATTCGGGTACATCTTAGCAAGTCAGCAAGCAATCCCTTGTTCGTGTGGAGTCTGGACGTCGACAGCAGCAAGCAAAACTTCTGTCGACCTTTGATATCCACTGAATCGTTCAATCTAATGTGCCTGCCGCCCATTCAATCTAATGTATTACTATTGGGCTATTATTTGGTTATTTGGGCCAATCTAATGTGCTATTATTTAGTTATTTGGGCTTATTATTCGGGTTTGTATCATCATCACCAACTATGCTTATTATTGGTTTGTAAAAAAAATTTTGAGGGGTGTCCTCGTTGTTTAGGGGTGTCCTTAGTATAAATATCGAAAAAAATAAAAAATTTTACACTTACCAGAAAAAAGTTGAGCCGTAGCACCTGCTACGCCTGGACCTTCTTTAGGTCCGCCCCTGCCATCAAGCCAAGTGATGTTTAAGTTGTTTTTTTTTTCTTATTGTATATATGTAGGTCAAACACGTGTCAAAATATCAATGGTGAAGTTATTATTCATGGTTCTTATTTTGTATAGTGTTTATAATTATAATTTTAAATTTATGTTATATATATTTGTGTGAGGGTTGTCGAAAAGAAGCTGCTAATTCCAAAATTGAATAAAAAATGATAAATTTCCAAAAGCCGGATAAAAAATATTAATAGTGGAAGTGAGTGTAGGAGTTTTGAACCCGATACTTTAGGTTAATACACCCGCGTTTTACTCAGCCAACTTCATTTGTTGGTTTTACTCGGTTCATTTTCTGTATATGTAACTAGATTTGAACCCCGTGTATTACACGGGCTGCATAAATGTAATTTTATATAATAAATAATAAAAAAAGATATATCTTTAAAAAAAACTCATGTATCGCACGTGTTGAATAAAATATAATGTCATATGTTAACACTTACAGTCGTCAAAATTTATCTTTTAAAAATGAACTTTGGTGTACTATTCACTTATTATAACATTTCAGTTTCAAATGGGAACCATTGATTCCTAGTTTACCATAATTTCAATCACCGAACTCCAAAGTATATTGTGGACTCGGGTTACTCTCGGAGTACTCCATTTGGCCCAATGGGTGCCCCGAGAGTATTCATGATTGATTCTGTTGGTCGTTCAAAAAAAAAAAAAAAAACTCGGGATGTAACTTTATAGTTATATAAAAAACAAACGTTTATTCTCACCTAAATATTTGTTTAAAATTATTTATAGAAAAAAAAATATTTATTTTTATGTAATTTTGTTTAAAAATATTATTATTATTATTATTATTTAATATAAGAGATAAATAGAAAAACAAGATGAAAATACCGAAAAGTAACACAGAAAATTTTTTCATTGTATGGGAAACTTTATTTATTTATTTCATTCGATCACTTGAGATTTTTTTAATTATTACTTTTTATATGTTAAGTTAATTAATCATTTGTCTACATAATTATTTCAATTTGAATTTCTTCACTTATTATAACATTTCAGTTTCAAATGGGAACCATTGATTCCTAGTTTACCATAATTTCAATCACCGAACTCCAAAGTATATTGTGGACTCGGGTTACTCTCGTAGTACTCCATTTGGTCCAGTGGGTGCCCTGAGAGTATTCATGTTTGATTCTGTTGGTCGTTCAAAAAAAAAAAAAACTCGGGGTAACTTTATAATTATATAAAAAACAAACGTTTATTCTCACCTAAATATTTGTTTAAAATCATTTATAGAAAAACAAATATTTATTTTTATGTAATTTAGTTTAAAAATATTATTATTATTATTATTATTATTTAATATAAGAGATAAATAGAAAAATAAGATGAAAATACCGAAAAGTAACACAGAAAAATATTTCATTGTATGGGAAGCTTTATTTATTTATTTTATTCGATCACTTGAGATTTTTTTAATTATTACTTTTTATATGTTAAGTTAATTAATCATTTGTCTACATAATTATTTCAATTTGAATTTCCTATTTTCAAACTTGTGATCACATATCGGTTCAATGGTATTCTCAAATAGTAAAATATTTTTATTTAATTATTATTTGTATAGATATAAATAATAATTATCTATAATTAGATAGAAGAGATTAGATTAAATAATATTTCGTAGGAGATTATCTATAACTAATTAGAAAATATTAAACTAAATGATAATTATCCATAGAGTACATGGCCTAATATGATGACAAGTTATATGTTAAGTTAATTAATCATTTGTCTACATAATTATTTCAATTTGAATTTCTTGTTTTCAAACTTGTGATCACATATCGGTTCAATGGTATTCTCAAATAGTAAAATATTTTTATTTAATTATTATTTGTATAGATATAAATAATAATTATCTATAGTTAGATAGAAGAGATTAAATTAAATAATATTTCGTAGGAGATTATCTATAACTAATTAGGAAATATTAAACTAAATGATGATTATCCATAGAGTACATGGCCTAATATGATGACAAGTGTCCCAAACATGGTTTCTTTTATTATATAGTATAGATTAACCAAAGTTAAATAAAAAAATATTAGCTAACTGGCTAGGAAGGGTTTTGAACCTAGACCTTTCACTTTATAACATGTGTGTTTGCTACCAAAGTACCAAACCAAGTGAAGTTTTAGTTTATTTTTTGTTTCTTCTTGTATATATGTAAATTGTTCCAATTTTGTATAGTATAATAGTAATGAAAATATAATAATTGACTCATGACAGATTGTTTGTATGCTACCAAGTACCATTTATAAACTCTTCAGGGTATATATATAAGTAAGATTGTCAAACGAAGGTTTAAGATCAAATACAAAGACTCCTAAAAATAAGAAGTGTACAAAGGGTATCAAATGGACTCCGATTGACCTCATTCAAACGACATTGTAACTGTCTCATCGAACTCTAAGATGGAAGATTTTAGATTTTCGCTTGTGGATTTAGGGGAGACTAGGTGCCGCGTGGTGGCTCGTGGTGGTTGAAGTTCCACGCGTGGAACACCGCCGCACTGAAGTTCACCACGCGTGGTGATCATAACGCGTGTTGGTGACAACGCGTGATAGGTATACATAGCATTTGTAACAAGGATGGATTTTATTAGGTTTCATGTCCTGTATAACTGAATAAAAAACATTAGTTGAACTGAATAGGATGATTTTTGAACCCATGACCTTACATTTTACACGCATTTTGCCACCAAGCCAAGTGAACTTTTAGTTAATTTTTTTTTCTTGTATATATATAAGTCGAACCTGTGTCAAAACACAATGCAAATTACCATTTCTGATTTTCTATTTTGTATAGTATATAGTATGTAAAAAGATTAAAAAAAAAAAATAACACATGAGATATTGTTATATATGCTAACATTTACCAACTCTTAAGAGTATATATGATTAGGTTTCTCTCAAAACATTAATGTCTGTTCCATAAATAGAAATGGAATTGTCAAATGGCTTTTTTATTTTTCATTTAGATCTTATACTATGGTGGTGATAGGTGTACAAAGCATTTGTAACAAGGAGTTGATTTGAGAATTAATATTTTTTTGAACAAAAATCTTTACATCAAGTGAAGCAACACCTTAACTCCAATGACTTTGTCATTTGGACCCAACCCCCATCCATTCGAGAATTAATATTCTCATAATTATGCTTCATTTTTTATAGTTGTTATGGGCTAGTTGTAGATAAAAATTTGAATTCGAACAAAGTTCTATGCTTTTTTTCTTAATTTAAAGCATCCACAACGCTACATTCCATAAACCTCCATCTCAGTATGCTATATTATATTTTAAACTTTCCTAAAAAACTCACATTTGTCCCATTCCACAAAACTTCTACAGTCTCTACCTCACACTCCATATTATCACTTACTTTTTACTTTTATATTTTCAATTCATATTTAGCATGGAAAGAATTATTACTTTTCATTTAGCTTAGTTCTACAATTAGAAGTCCGTTTGAAGTTCGGGTTCAAGGACCACCAAAGCTGGACTTGGTGTTCGACCCTACAATGTAGATCCATGGGGGGGGGGGGGGGGGGGGGGGGGGGGGGTTGGTTTCACATACTTGACCACATAAGTAACATTATGAATGCTCTTAGATTTGATACGAGTCTTTTACTTTGTTATTTTTTCTTTCAATTCCGGTTTCAAATTAGGTTTCAACTGAAGCTCAATATCTTCCAGCCGAATAACCCAAAAAAAAAAAAAAAACCCGAGATTACAAACAAGACAATTGGAGTGATAATAACAACAAGAAAGTGCGAAATATAAAATCCTATAAAACAATTCAGGTTCATGATTATGGTAGAATATCAAAACACCATGCATAAAACTGCAACTAAAATCAAATATTTATGAATAAAAATCGATTAAAATTCTCAAAAATCGATTAAACAAGTTGGTATCCACAATATTCAACTTTAATTATGATAATAATAACAAGAAGAAGAAGAATAAAATAGTCAATATTTGCATTTGAATTTCCCTCCCTATTTAAACTCCACCTCAAAGGCTCAAACCCACATCTCATCAATGGCAATCACCACCATTACCAGTACCAGTACTACTATCATGTCTTCTTCTATGTCTTCTTCCTGTTCATCTGATTCCATGATGGAAGATAACATCCAGCGTGCAGAGAAAATCATCCATAAATGGAAAATCGACGGCCATTCTCCCTCCACATTCATCTCGATCTTTCATAAAAACAATACTACTACAGCCACACCTTTCCTCAATTCCGTCTCAACCCTGCAAAGAGCCATGCATTTCCTCTCATCAAACGATAAAAAATCATCAAACCTCTCTATCGCTCAGAGATCGATGCAAATCGCAATGAAACGGCTAGAGAAAGAGTTTCATCAACTCTTACTCGATTATAATCATAATTGTCAACATTTTATATCAATATCAAATCTCCGATTAATTGCTGAAACGATGATTCGTTGCGGTTACGCAAAGGAATGCATCTCAGTATACAAAATCACTCGAAAATCAGCAATCGATGAAGCTCTATCTCATCTCGGAATCCAGCAATACAAACATTCTCACATCAAAAAGATGATAACCGCTCCAGATCTTAAAAATCACGTCAAAATCTGGTTAAACGCCTTTCAAATCGCGATAAAAACAGTCTTCCGCGAGGAAAAGTTCCTCTGTGATCACGTCTTCAGTTCATATCCAGCAATCAGAAACTTATGCTTCACGAATTCAACGAAAGAAGGAGCCTTAAACCTGTTCACGTTTCCAGATCTCATCGTAGCTATTTGCAAACGTCTGAAATCAGATACGTTATTCGTAAAAATGGATCTATACAATTCGATCTCAGATCAATGGCCAGAAATCGACTCACTCTTCTCACACGAATCAATCTCGTCCGTGAAACTTCAAGCTGAGTCATGCCTCCACAAACTCGTCGACTCAGTAAGAGCGTTTCTCGCCGAGTTGGAATCGTCGATTCAAAAGAATTTATGTAAGATGAAGAAGACGATTGCGAATAACTTGGTTCCGGCGTATGAGGAGTTTTATGTGAAGCATTTGGTGATGTTGAGTGAAGATGAGAGGTGTGTGAAAATGTTGGTTCGGCTTTCGCCGGAAAATATGGCGAAATACTTGTCGGAATTGTTTCCAGGAACGTCGGCGGTTTTAAGAAGATCATAGCTACTTGCTAGTCATCTCATTCACTGTTGATTTACACTATAATAACATGTTGATTTGATATTACATTTGTTTAACATATTTAAACAAGTAATCATAGATTACAATTGTATAACTAAACTGGCGATAAACTAGTCGTGTATTCGCTTTTTATTATAATTGCTGACAAACTTTCCTCCGCATACCGATTCCTACGAATTTCCGACTAATGTTTAAAAGAAAACAAATTACGTCGGAAATCCGTCGGAAAGTTCCGACACTTTTCCTACGCAAACCAATTTGTCGATTTTTTGTCACATAACTAAGACCCTTTCTTGTTTGTCGGCATTGTCGTTCGTAGGAAATGCGTAGGAAATTTTGATAGGAATACTAACAGTTTTCTAGTAGTGTTAGTGTAATGTCATCAAAAGTACGTTCCACTAATAAAATTTAATCGTATCCGTCCGTCTTCATCGTGCATGTGAAGCGAAAATGAGAACATCGTACTTCATTTGCTATATAATTATAAAGATGGTGATTCAAGCATATTACAGGCTTTTAGAATCAAAATACTATCTGTCACTCATAGTGATCCAAGTGGTACGTATTGTGATGTTCTTTAACTTATCGGAATGCAATAAAACAATCGGATATGACATCTCTGACACAAAAGAGTGGTGTCTACTGTTCGTATTGGGTAATATGAGTTCGGCCGACTCTCTTAAATGACAGGTGACCAAACATTCTCCTCATATTGCACTAACTGACCATTGGGGGAACACATCAATCCAACCATCATATTATGCATTTATGACTTAATTCCAAAAGTTGTTCACAAATCTTTTCATCATGCCTTCGTAAATGGTTGTGTTTGTATAATGCATTTCAATGCCTTAATTAACAAGTGAATCATAAAGAAAAAATGAGAGATCGTGGGGACCGGTCGCCAAACTTTGTCTTTAGGTTTCATTCCGTGGCCATGATTAGGGCAAGGGGTGGTCATCACTCACCACTCATTCATCACTCACAACATCCAATCAAGTTCCGCCATGTAATTAACTATTATTCCATCACTCACAACCATTTTTAGTGGAAATGGTCATTACTCACAACACCCAACAATAAACCCTCATGTTCCCTCACAACTTCCATTTTTCACGGCGTAATAATTTCCACGCGTTATAACTATCACTCGTGATAGAGTTTGGTGGCGGCGGTGTTCGTGATAGTTTCACGAGTGATCCATCACTCACCACTCCTCCTGCCCTTAGTACGCTTCTATCAAACATTTTATGTTGAACATGTCCTTAGGTTTCATTTCGTGGCCATGATTAGTATCAAACATGTCCTATCAAACATTTTATGTTGAACATGTTTGGTTCATACATTATGGTCTTTTAATTTACGTCCCGCTTGCTGCATGCACATATAATGTATATATATGTCGGGGATTAGGGGAAAAAGTGAAAGTGCATTAATTTTAACATTATTTTACCAATTTTGTGAAAATAACGTTAAAAGAGGAATATGGTTAATCATGCATCATGTGGTGGCGTTAGTAGCTGAATGATAAGGGAGTACATGCACTAATCGGGCTTTGTCTCAATTTGTTGAGTGTTATGTGCTTAATGTCCAAGGCTTCATACAACTACTATCGAGTCGGTGAGTCTCACTGGAAACAGTTTCTCTATTCCTACAGGGTAGAGGTAATGTTGTCTACATCTTACCCTACTCATACCATACCTTAGTTTTGTTATTGATTGAATTTATTGAGTATGATAATGATGATTATGGTCTTTTAATTTGCTAAGTTCAAAATGTGTAAATTTGTTATAACACAGTGCATTGATTCTTTAGCGAATAATACAATGCAAAATTGGTAGATTAATGCGCTTTTTTGCAGTAAATTAATTTGTTTTCAATAGAGATGCATTGGGGGAGAAAATCAGGAAGAATCATTTTAGTATTGATTTATACTTTCTCAGAATATGCTTGTATGTAGACCTAGTAAATTGCCAAAGAAGATAAACTTGTTATGAAATTACTATATATAGGTATTTCACATCCGACAAATGATTACTTACGTGACTTTCTCTTAAATACTTCATATTTTTAATTAATGATTGTAATTGTTTACAATTCATATTAGATACAACATCAAGAAAAGTTTAAACTAACAAAAAAATAAGAAGAATAATTTGTATAGATTTTTCATATGTTTCCTTGTGTTCATTAATCATAGCATTAGCGTTGCTGAAACAGACCAAAACATGCTTGGAAATCACACTGGTGTTTTTTTTAACAACTAATTTTCACCATTCAATACTTATACCTTACAAGGATTGAACCGTGGTCTTCTCATGTGAAGCTGACCATGAGAATCATCTTCACTGCATTCTGGAACTACTTCATAAAGAAAAGCTCTATGCCAAGTTCTCAAAGTGTGAATTTTGGCTTCGAGAAGTCCAATTTCTAGGACATGTTGTTAGTGAGCGTGGTATCCAAGTAGATCCCGCTAAAGATGAAGCTGTCATGAATTGGCATGAGCCAAAGACGCCTACAGAAATACGTAGCTTCCTAGGTTTGGCAGGATACTATAGGCGATTCATTGAAAACTTCTCAAGGATTGCTGCACCCCTGACTTCGCTGACACGTAAGAAGATTAAGTTTGATTGGGGTCCTAAGCAGCAGGAATCCTTCGATATTCTGAAACAAAAGTTGAGCAATGCTCCAGTACTGACATTGCCTGATGGAATAGAGGAGTTTGTAGTTTATTGTGACGCATCACACACCGGGATGGGATGTGTGCTTATGCAGAAAGGCAAAGTCATTGCCTATGCTTCACGTCAGTTAAAGGTGCACGAAAAGAATTACACCACCCACGACTTGGAGTTGGGTGCCTTTGTATTCGCACTAAAACTGTGGAGGCACTACTTATATGGAATAAAATGTGTGATCTATTCTGATCACAAAATCCTTCAACATCTGTTCAACCAAAAGGACTTGAACATGAGGCAACGCCGTTGGATGGAAACTCTGAATGATTACGATTGTGAAATAAGATACCATCCCGGCAAGGCGAATGTAGTCGCCGATGCCTTGAGTCGGAAGGAGAAGGTGAAACCCATTCGAATCAATGCCAAGCGCATGGAAATAAAGAACAATTTGATAGAAAGGTTGTTAGCTGCACAGAAGGAAGCTATGTTGGAAGCTAACTATCGTAACGAAAAGCTAGGAGTAACTGAGGAGCAGTTATCTCTTAGTAAGGATGGAATTCTTAGATTGAATGGACGGATATGGGTTCCAATTTATGGAGGACTCCGAGATGTTATCCTCCAGGAAGCCCACAGCTCTAAATATTCTGTTCATCCTGGAGCTGATAAAATGTACCAGGATCTAAGGGCAAACTATTGGTGGATAGGCTTGAAGAAGTCTGTAGCTACCTATGTAGCTAAATGCTTGACGTGTGCGCAAGTCAAGGCAGAACATAAAAAACCGTCAGGTTTGCTACAACAACCTGAACTTCCTACTTGGAACTGGGAAATGGTAACTATGGATTTTATCACCAAGTTACCCAAGACAAGGAAAGGAAATGACACCATCTGGGTGATAGTTGACCGACTGACTAAGTCAGCACATTTCCTACCCATTAAGGAGACCTACAGCTCCGATATGTTAGCCCAACTGTACGTGGATAAGATTGTAGCTTTACATGGCATACCTGTGTCTATTATCTCTGACCGAGATACTAGATACACGTCACATTTTTGGAAAAGCTTCCAACAATCTTTGGGCACACGTTTGAACTTTAGTACGGCTTACCATCCACAGACAGACGGTCAGAGTGAGCGTACTATTCAAACGTTGGAAGACATGCTTCGTGCATGTGCAATTGACTTGGGTGGTAGCTGGGATAAGCACCTACCATTAGTTAAATTCTCCTACAACAATAGCTACCATACCAGCATTAAGGCTGCGCCTTTCGAGGCATTATACGGTAGAAAGTGTAGATCGCCCATTTGTTGGGCAGAAGTTGGAGATGTCCAGTTATCTGGACCAGAGATAGTGTTCGAGACGACGGACAAGATTGTCCAGATTCGTGACCGTCTCAAAGCTGCCCGGGATAGGCAGAAGAGTTACGCTGATCCAAGTCGTAAGGATTTTCACTTCGAAGTAGGTGACAAAGTCCTACTTAAAGTATCACCCTGGAAGGGAGTGATGCGATTTGGTAAGAAAGGCAAGCTAAGCCCGAGATACATAGGACCTTTCGAGGTTATCGAACGTGTCGGGTCAGTTGCCTATAAGTTAAACTTACCTGAAGAGCTCAGTAGTATACACAATGTGTTCCACATCTGCAATCTGAAGAAGTGTTTCGCTGACGAATCACTGGTCATACCCCATACAGATGTGCATACAGATGAGAGCTTGAAATTTGTGGAAAAACCATTGTCGATCGAGGATCGACAGGTTAAGAAGCTTCGAAGGAAGCAAGTACCGATTGTAAAGGTCAAATGGGATGCCCGTAGAGGTCCCGAGTATACGTGGGAGGTTGAGTCCACGATGAAAGAAAAGTACCCTTATCTATTTCAGTAAATCTCGAGGTCGAGATTTCTTTTAAGGGGGTGAGGATGTAACACCTCGAAAATTTACGTCCTATAATGTGTTGACACGTGTCATAGGTTTGAACGTGTGAAAGAATGTTCTTGAAGGACTAAAGTTGACAAACAATGAAACTGTGTAAATATAAGGATTCAAAGTGTCAAAAATGAATAAATATACTTTACAATAACCCTACATGATGTTTATAACCTTAAACGAATGGATCATGGATCATACGAAGCGAATTATGAAAGAAAGTGAGAGATTACAAACTACAGGGGTTAAATGTGTCAACATGTTAAGTTATACCTCTGAGTGACCTTTTAGCAAACCCGAAGCCTTGTAACGATTAATTATGCTCACTAGAATACACCATAAAAAATTTCACCAAGTTTCGTTACCGTATGAGAAAGTTATGATAAAATTCGTGTGTGAGGGTAAGAATTGTCAACTTTGAAAATTAGGGCTTTTCGGGTGATCACAAAGTTACCCGAGGACTTTGCAAAGTGGGTATAAGTCTTAAAGCCCCCATATGTAAATATTATAGGATAAGAATTCTGGAAAACAAGTGAAAACGACCTTTCGGGGGACCAAGGACCAAAATGCAATAAAGAGAAACATGTTTACCTGATCCGGAGGCCCAGGCGGCCCGCATCAGGATTACCAAAACCGTAGGAGGGCCGCGTCAGACATGCAGATGCGAAAAATAACAGACAGCTGCATGTTGTGTTTCTAACCGACTTACATGCAAGTTTTTCGATACCTTGGGCGGCCTAAGGTGGTTTTTAGCTTGTAGGACACATGTTGGTGATTTGGTAACACTCCTAGACTTATGTGTTGATGATCCAAGATGTTTGAATTCATATAAAAGACCCACATTCCTTGCATTCATCTTGCATTCACTTCCTGATCATTTCTGGAGCATTCAAGCAGATCCCAAGCATTCCAAATCATCCATTAGACAAGTGTAAGTACCCTTGACCTTCTCTATTTCAGTTTTGCTTTGTATTTAGCTTAAAAGTCAAACCGACGTAACTACGGTTTGACTTATCGTTTAAACACAAATGGTCCAGCGATTAGGCTAAGTTAAAGTTGTTATAAGTTGGTAATTATGTGAGTAATAAACCCCTAAAAGGGCACTCACTGATTCCAATCCTAACTAGGTCGTCTGTCGAGTCAAAGGTTGTTCGAAAAAGTCAACAGAAATGGTATTTTCGATTTAACGCATGATTAACGATGTAAAAGGCGTATCACCGATTTTATCATTCTTATAAACTGATAATAAGTATAAAAACTTGTCTACGCTTGTTTGATTCGACAACTTTCTGTTTTGAACCGATTCGGAACCGAAAGACGCAAAAGTTTGACTTTTTCTTTGACCTCAGTTCTGACCCGGCTTTGATAGGTTTAGACATGCCTTAAAGTTCCATTAGGACCTAGTTACATGTGTGTATAACCCTCTGCGTTTATACCACATAAATCCCTAATTGTCCGACGTTTCCGTTAATCGCCTAAATATTGACCGTAATGCCCTTATAACCATAAAACAAGAATTTTGGAAATGTGAAAGTACAAAAATCTTAGTTACTGATTATTAAACATGTCTGTAAATTTTCACATCAATCAGAGGTCTAGATTAGGAGTTATGCTTAATGACGTAATTATAGCGATTCTTAGTAATTAAATGACGTCATTAGCGTAAAACCTATCTAAACCCAATTTTTGACACCAAACCTTTTACCCACTGATGTAATATAATATTTTGGGATTTTTGAAGATTTTTAATTATTTTTAAACTGATCATAAGCTAGGATTATCGCCTTAATTCGGTAAATACCGAATATGCCCTTTTCGGCCATAAAATGAGTTTTACAAATCCTTTTGATGCCAATCCAGTTGCTACTGATTTTAAATATTAAATGGAGTGTTTTGAAACTGTTTAACTGATCAGGAAACTCAGAATCCTATTTTAACCCGTACGTCGCTTAAAACGGCTTTATAATCGTATTATACGCATAGTTAGGGTTTAAAACTATTTTGACATATAAGACTTATAACCAAATGTTATAACCTGTTAAAATAAACCATTTTACTGATTTAATCAGACCCGGATCAGAAGATAAATTAATTCCTTTTATAATCTTTAAAAATGACCAAAATACCCCTACGGGGCTTAATATGAGATTAAACTCGTTTTGGGCATAACGGAAGGTATCCTACTGATATTACAACATATTTAAGGCATGTTAACTTAGGAAACTTGTTTAGGACTCTTATGGTTAACCGTTACGCTTCATACGCGTTCGGTTCGGTTTATGTAACTAGTTTACATAAATTAGCCGAAACGGGTCAAACCTTATCGGTTTTACCTCAAAATCCAGAATGTGTATAATATACCCATATTAAGCAAGTATTCAAACTTGTCGGGTCTAAATCACATTCTATCCGGTCTTCGCTTAATCGTGCGTACGAACCGTATCTTTAAAACTAACCGGTCTAAGCTTAAGCTTAACTAAAGACCCGTTAGGATTCTAATAGGTTATTATAAACCTTCGTTCCAGATTAGGAGAACCAGTATAAGATACTTGCACTCGCTGATTTTGATATATACTTGCTCAGGTAAATACTTTTAACTTATTTCCCTATACGGGCTTGGGGTACGGTATATAAAATACCGCTTGGTCGGACATTGAATCTTTAATTGTATGATGGTTAAAGTATTGAGATGTTTCGTTTAAATTGTTTTGTTTGCTTAAAGCCTTTGGGGGTTAATGACCGTGTCCCGGATATCCCTGGCATCATTTTACGAAATGGCCACGACCTTAGCACTCAGGTGTAGGCGTACACCTGTCAGTGTCTCATTAAATAAAGTGGTGTGTCTATTGATCTTTAACCCGGCTCGATCCGGGCTACTGAACGCATAAGGAACATGTAAATCCTTTACAAGCTTATATAATTAAATAAGTAACCCAAGTTATAAAATATTATTTGTGCCTTGTGCCTTAAATGCATTTTCTTAAACTCTTTTCAAAATGAGTCGGTTGATTGTATTTACCAGTGTAAACTGACGTATTTTTCTTAAAAAGCTTAAGTGCAGGTACTAGGCGTAATAGGCTGGCTTGTCTCCTAGCATCCACAATAAGTCTCGCAAGCTTGGGTGTCATAGACTGTTGAACATTTGTTTCCTTTATTTTTGATCTACCTGTGGATTTATATTCGACTATTTGTGATACTTAATATTACAATATCGTTTGGTTGAAATGAATCTATACTTTGCTTCCGCTGTGCATTTAAATATTGTGTTGTTTGACTATTATGTTGCCAACCACGTCACGATACTCCCCTACCGGGCCCACCGGTAACACGTGGAAATTCGGGGTGTGACAGGTTGGTATCAGAGCCAACACTGAGTGAATTAAACACTAGCCTTTTGTGTTTAATCTCAGTTACACAATTGCACATTCCTAAATCTTCGAGTTTAGACAAAGAACTTAGGAATAATCCAAAATGTTTTTATTTTAATTTAAATCTTGTCCTTTATTTTTCGTTGTCATTACCTTTGTTATATTAACAGGTTTAGCAATGCCGCCAAGATTCAGGCGAGGAGATCGAGGAAAGGCGCCGATCAGCGCCCCTAACGACCACGAGGCCGGGCCTTCAGGCCAGCGAACTCCTTCTGCTACAAGGAGCATAGATCCGCGAGAACCTTGGAGGATCTATGAGGAGCCTGCCAGACAATCCACGTCACATAGCTCCACGCCTCCATATTATCACTCATATGGGCCTCAGTCCGAGAATGAGCCCAACAATCCGCCACCTTCATACATACCGTTACATCGATCCGCATCGCAAGATTCCTTCCGCGACCCTACTCCTGTTTTTCAGGGCCAGTTTAACCCAGCAGAGTACCTACCAGAACAAGTGGGCTTTAACCCACTAGGACCGGAGGATCACTTTTCTGGTGATCAAGATATGGACGAGGACACAGATCCCGTCGAGGCTTCAACCGGATCCTTGAACCATCCTTTCGTGATCTCAGACGGTTCGTCTTTTCACGGAACACCATACCAGGGTCCGGATAGTCACATGGCACGGTTCGAACGGTGTGAGTGGTACAATACACCATCTTACCACTCATCACCTCACCAGCAGCCACCACAGCAGCAGCAAGATCCCTCTGGGGATCCACATTACGAGGCAGTCACGCCACCGCCTCCACCGCCGCTAGTTCATCTAGAGCCTCCAGAACCGCCAAGACGTAGGAGGACTGGCGCACGGATGTCAGCACGAGGAGGGGAGTTTCATTTCAGTACCCCTCAACACTCTAGCGGCAGCCACTACCCGCCTATATATGAAGGCCCACAGATGGGTGGACCTTCTGTTCCAGTTTCAGAGGTGAATTCGGCACCTATTGCACCTCCATCACCGGGTTTTGGCAACCCTATCCCTGCTTATACTGCTCCGGCAGCTTACAACCCATACGTACCGCCACCATACCATAACTATAACTATGCCGAGGCTGACCCATACTTAGTGGCAGCAAACTACCTTGCCCAAAATCCTAAAGGACCATATGGAACCCCTTGGGGAATGGGACATCCAGCTCGTGGGTATCAAGTACCTCCTCAGCCGCCGCCACAGTACCAGCCACCACGGTTTTCTCCACCAGAGCAGGAGGATCTCCGTCAAAGACTGGGCAAGGTTGAGCGAGACCTCCAGAGAGAGCGTAAGAAGAATGAGGGATTTATGAGTGGCTTGGCAAATTTGCTAAAGGGAAAGAAGAAACGGGATCGTTAAATCCCAATATGTATTATTGTATTTCCTTGTTTAAATCAAGTCCCTACGTGGACATTTATTTATGTGTGTATGTAGTCCCTGCGTGGACATCTACCTTTGTACTTAGTCCCTACGAGGACTTGTCTCTATTAGTCCCTGCGTGGACATTTACTTTTGTAAACCGTCCCTGTGAGGACATGTATTATCTGTATAGCTCCTGCGTGGGCATGTGTTTCTGTGAAAAGTCCCGTTTAGGGCAAAATGTACTACTTTTAGTTTTAATGGAATGTAAGTTGATAAATTTCATCTTTGCTATGTTATGCATAATTAAAATTAAATATGAAATAAATAAATCGGAGTCATTCCTTTTAAAATCTATCTGCCTATGTTATTTTTAATTAAGGATCTTAAAGGTATAACCTAGCCTGCATGTCATTTTAAGTGGCCGAGATGGTAAAACCCGTTAAAAAAAATTCAAATCCCTGTTAACATCTGAAAACATGTTAACACTCCTGGCAGACTTGATTCATTAAAAACACACGTGTTATTATTATATATGGATCTTTACAAAGATTCCAAACCCATCTAAATGATCTCTGAATCAAGGGTTAAATCATTAATAAATATGATCGGTTCTTTTTACCATCCATTGGTAATAGAATGCCTACGGGCCCTTCTCATTTTCATATGAGACAAAAGACAGTATTAGTCTGTGACCCTGTCTGATAAAGGTAATGAATTTTGTTCAGACCTTCATGTTTTGATTCTCTGAAATCGTAGCTTATGATCTAAATTGTCCCTGTGACTAGGCCTTATGTGCTAATAAAACTGTTATTGTTTTAATAATTAGGATAAATTATATTAGAAATCCTAAATAAATGTGAGTAATAAATTAACCATATATGGTCTATGTTTACCACGGTTAATAAATTGCCATAAAAGACAATTTTAAAATAAACTCACCAATAAATCGATGTCGATATGTAACAGTTCAAGCTACATGGCAGACTCAAATGAGGTCAACAGTCACCCAGGGAGAGAGCATGATAATGCCCGTGTAAATGTAGCAGGTGCAGAATTACAGGCAATGATAGATAATGCCGTAAATCGAGCTATGGATAGACAGCTCCATGAATCCAGTGGTACCCGTGCAAGGACCCAATCTGCACCACACGCTAGAACACCCTCCAGGACCCACACTGCCCACAACAGTAATTCTCACCACTCATCAAACCAGAGGAGTGCTCCATCTCAAAGAGTCGTACGGAATCAAGAACCCCGTAATAAGGGTTGCTCCTATAAGTACTTCGTATCGTGCAAACCCAGGGATTTTAATGGGGAAAAAGGAGCAGTAGATTGCATGACTTGGATGGACGAGATGGATACGGTTGTGGATATTAGTGGTTGTGATAATAGGGACATTGTGAAATTCGTGTCTCAGTCTTTTAAGGGGGAAGCATTAGCTTGGTGGAGATCTTTGATCCAAGCTACGGGGAAAGTCCCGTTGTACAATATGACCTGGGAACAGTTCATGGCACTGATCAAGGAAAATTTTTGCCCTCAACACGAGGTTGAGAGAATTGAATCTGACTTCTTGTCACTGGTCATGAGAAACCTAGACTGTCAGGCCTACCTTACCAGTTTCAACACTTTGTCAAGGTTGGTTCCATATTTGGTAACTCCGGAGCCTAAACGTATAGCTCGATTCATTGGGGGTTTGGCCCCGGAGATCAAAGCAAGTGTGAAGGCCTCCAGACCAACTACTTTTCGGTCTGTAGCGGACATATCGTTGTCCCTTACCTTGGATGCTGTCAGGCTGAGATCGCAGAGGAACACTGATACCGAAAAGAGGAAGCGTGAGGATGACAACTCACGACATTCAGACAAGAAGCAGAAGGGAAACAATGACCATAAGAAGGGGTCAGGATTTAGGAAGGATGGTCAGCAGTCGGGTGAAAAACCCAAATGCAAAATCTGCAAGAGACAGCACTTCGGAAAGTGCAGGTATGAATCAAACTCGAATTCACAATCGAAATCTTTTGCATGTGGCTTGTGTAAGTCCAAGGAACACAAAACCTTGGATTGCAAAAAGATAAAGGATGCGACCTGCTACGGTTGTAATGAAAAGGGGCACATCAAGAGCAATTGCCCAAAATATGCTGAGAAGCTTGAAGAGGCTAAGAAGACCAATGCTAGGGTCTTCAGGATGGATGCTAAGGAAGCCGTCAAGGACGACAATGTGATAACAGGTACCTTTCTCGTAAATGATGTTTATGCGAGAGTGTTATTTGATTCAGGCGCTGATAAGTCGTTCGTAGATAATAAGTTTTGTGAATTGTTGAAATTACCTGTTAAAACTTTAAGTGTGAAGTACGAGGTGGAACTAGCAGATGGCACTTTAGAAACCGCTTCAACCTTATTAGATGGATGTTTCATATCCATTAAGAACCACTCTTTTCCTTTGTCCCTACTTCCTTTAAAACTAGCTGGTTTTGACATAGTTTTGGGTATGGACTGGTTATCTCATAACCTGGCCCAGATTATTTGCAATAAGAAGCAAGTGATGATCAAGACTCCGTCTGGTGAATCACTTACTATCCAGGGAGATACCCAGTATGGGCTACCCGAGAAAATGTCTATACTCAAGGACTCTAAGTGTTTGAAGAAGGGTTGTGTCATCTACATGGCACAAGTGATTATAGATGAGCCGAAGCCCAAGATTGGAGATATCCCCATCATTTCTGAATACCCCGAAGTATTTCCTGAAGAACTACCTGGTTTGCCACCAGATAGGCAAGTAGAATTCAGAATTGACATTATTCCTGGATCAGCACCAGTTGCTAGGGCGCCTTATAGGTTGGCACCAACAGAGATGAAAGAATTGAGAACGCAGCTAGATGATTTGCTAGCCAAAGGTTTCATCAAAGCTAGTTCGTCTCCTTGGGGAGCACCAGTTTTATTTGTCAAGAAGAAGGATGGATCGATGCGTCTGTGCATCGACTACCGCGAGCTTAATAAGGTCACTATCAAGAATAGGTATCCTTTGCCTAGAATCGACGATCTGTTCGATCAACTTCAAGGGGCAAGTTTCTTCTCGAAGATTGACTTGAGGTCAGGCTACCATCAATTGAAGGTTAGAGATGAAGACGTGCACAAAACAACATTTAGGGCTCGTTATGGTCATTACGAGTTCCTAGTGATGCCTTTTGGGCTCACTAATGCACCAGCCGCGTTCATGGATCTCATGAATCGCGTTTGCAAGCCGCACTTAGATAAATTCGTCATCGTTTTCATCGACGACAATCTCATCTACTCAAAGAACCAAGCTGACCATGAGAAGCATCTTCACTGCATTCTGGAACTACTTCATAAAGAAAAGCTCTATGCCAAGTTCTCAAAGTGTGAATTTTGGCTTCGAGAAGTCCAATTTCTAGGACATGTTGTTAGTGAGCGTGGTATCCAAGTAAATCCCGCTAAAGTTGAAGCTGTCATGAATTGGCATGAGCCAAAGACGCCTACAGAAATATGTAGCTTCCTAGGTTTGGCAGGATACTATAGGCGATTCATTGAAAACTTCTCAAGGATTGCTGCACCCCTGACTTCGCTGACACGTAAGAAGATTAAGTTTGATTGGGGTCCTAAGCAGCAGGAATCCTTCGATATTCTGAAACAAAAGTTGAGCAATGCTCCAGTACTGACATTGCCTGATGGAATAGAGGAGTTTGTAGTTTATTGTGACGCATCACACACCGGGATGGGATGTGTGCTTATGCAGAAAAGCAAAGTCATTGCCTATGCTTCACGTCAGTTAAAGGTGCACGAAAAGAATTACACCACCCACGACTTGGAGTTGGGTGCCTTTGTATTCGCACTAAAACTGTGGAGGCACTACTTATATGGAATAAAATGTGTGATCTATTCTGATCACAAAATCCTTCAACATCTGTTCAACCAAAAGGACTTGAACATGAGGCAACGCCGTTGGATGGAAACTCTGAATGATTACGATTGTGAAATAAGATACCATCCCGGCAAGGCGAATGTAGTCGCCGATGCCTTGAGTCGGAAGGAGAAGGTGAAACCCATTCGAATCAATGCCAAGCGCATGGAAATAAAGAACAATTTGATAGAAAGGTTGTTAGCTGCACAGAAGGAAGCTGTGTTGGAAGCTAACTATCGTAACGAAAAGCTAGGAGTAACTGAGGAGCAGTTATCTCTTAGTAAGGATGGAATTCTTAGATTGAATGGACGGATATGGGTTCCAATTTATGGAGGACTCCGAGATGTTATCCTCCAGGAAGCCCACAGCTCTAAATATTCTGTTCATCCTGGAGCTGATAAAATGTACCAGGATCTAAGGGCAAACTATTGGTGGATAGGCTTGAAGAAGTCTGTAGCTACCTATGTAGCTAAATGCTTGACGTGTGCGCAAGTCAAGGCAGAACATCAAAAACCGTCAGGTTTGCTACAACAACCTGAACTTCCTACTTGGAAGTGGGAAATGGTAACTATGGATTTTATCACCAAGTTACCCAAGACAAGGAAAGGAAATGACACCATATGGGTGATAGTTGACCGACTGACTAAGTCAGCACATTTCCTACCCATTAAGGAGACCTACAGCTCCGATATGTTAGCCCAACTGTACGTGGATAAGATTGTAGCTTTACATGGCATACCTGTGTCTATTATCTCTGACCGAGATACTAGATACACGTCACATTTTTGGAAAAGCTTCCAACAATCTTTGGGCACACGTTTGAACTTTAGTACGGCTTACCATCCACAGACAGACGGTCAGAGTGAGCGTACTATTCAAACGTTGGAAGACATGCTTCGTGCATGTGCAATTGACTTGGGTGGTAGCTGGGATAAGCACCTACCATTAGTTGAATTCTCCTACAACAATAGCTACCATACCAGCATTAAGGCTGCGCCTTTCGAGGCATTATACGGTAGAAAGTGTAGATCGCCCATTTGTTGGGCAGAAGTTGGAGATGTCAAGTTATCTGGACCAGAGATAGTGTTCGAGACGACGGACAAGATTGTCCAGATTCGTGACCGTCTCAAAGCTGCCCGGGATAGGCAGAAGAGTTACGCTGATCCAAGTCGTAAGGATTTTCACTTCGAAGTAGGTGACAAAGTCCTACTTAAAGTATCACCCTGGAAGGGAGTGATGCGATTTGGTAAAAAGGGCAAGCTAAGCCCGAGATACATAGGACCTTTCGAGGTTATCGAACGTGTCGGGTCAGTTGCCTATAAGTTAAACTTACCTGAAGAGCTCAGTAGTATACACAATGTGTTCCACATCTGCAATCTGAAGAAGTGTTTCGCTGACGAATCACTGGTCATACCCCATACAGATGTGCATATAGATGAGAGCTTGAAATTTGTGGAAAAACCATTGTCGATCGAGGATCGACAGGTTAAGAAGCTTCGAAGGAAGCAAGTACCGATTGTAAAGGTCAAATGGGATGCCCGTAGAGGTCCCGAGTATACGTGGGAGGTTGAGTCCACGATGAAAGAAAAGTACCCTTATCTATTTCAGTAAATCACGAGGTCGAGATTTCTTTTAAGGGGGTGAGGATGTAACACCTCGAAAATTTACGTCCTATAATGTGTTGACACGTATCATAGGTTTGAACGTGTGAAAGAATGTTTTTGAAGGACTAAAGTTGACAAACAATGAAACTGTGTAAATATAAGGGTTCAAAGTGTCAACAATGAATAAATATACTTTACAATAACCCTACATGATGTTTATAACCTTAAACGAATGGATCATGGATCATACGAAGCGAATTATGAAAGAAAGTGAGAGATTACAAACTACAGGGGTTAAATGTGTCAACATGTTAAGTTATACCTCTGAGTGACCTTTTAGCAAACCCAAAGCCTTGTAACAATTAATTATGCTCACTAGAATACACCATAAAAAATTTCACCAAGTTTCGTTACCGTATGAGAAAGTTATGATAAAATCCGTGTGTGTGGGTAAGAATTGTCAACTTTGAAAATTAGGGCTTTTCGGGTGATCACAAAGTTACCCGAGGACTTTGCAAAGTGGGTATAAGTCTTAAAGCCCCCATATGTAAATATTATAGGATAAGAATTCTGGAAAACAAGTGAAAACGACCTTTCGGGGGACCAAGGACCAAAATGCAATAAAGAGAAACATGTTTACCTGATCCGGAGGCCCAGGCGGCTCGCATCAGGATTACCAAAACCGTAGGCGGGCCGCGTCAGACATGCAGATGCGAAAAATAAGAGACAGCTGCCTGTTGTGTTTCTAAACGACTTACATGCAAGTTTTTTGATACCTTGGGCGGCCTAAGGTGGTTTTTAGCTTGTAGGACACATGTTGGTGATTTGGTAACACTCGTAGACTTATGTGTTGATGATCCAAGATGTTTGAATTCATATAAAAGACCCACATTCCTTGCATTCATCTTGCATTCACTTCCTGATCATTTCTGGAGCATTCAAGCAGATCCCAAGCATTCCAAATCATCCATTAGACAAGTGTAAGTACCCTTGACCTTCTCTATTTCAGTTTTGCTTTGTATTTAGCTTAAAAGTCAAACCGACGTAACTACGGTTTGACTTGTCGTTTAAACACAAATGGTCCAGCGATTAGTCTAAGTTAAAGTTGTTATAAGTTGGTAAATATGTGAGTAATAAACCCCTAAAAGGGCACTCACTGATTCCAATCCTAACTAGGTCGTTTGTCGAGTCAAAGGTTGTCCGAAAAAGTCAACAGAAATGGTATTTTCGATTTAACGCATGATTAACGATGTAAAAGGCGTATCACCTATTTTATCATTCTTATAAACTGATAATAAGTATAAAAACTTGTCTACGCTTGTTTGATTCGACAACTTTCTGTTTTGAACCGATTCGGAACCGAAAGACGCAAAAGTTTGACTTTTGCTTTGACCTCAGTTCTGACCCGGCTTTGATAGGTTTAGACATGCCTTAAAGTTCCATTAGGACCTAGTTACATGTGTGTATAACCCTCTGCGTTTATACCACATAAATCCCTAATTGTCCGACGTTTCCGTTAATCGCCTAAATATTGACCGTAATGCCCTTATGACCATAAAACAAGAATTTTGGAAATGTGAAAGTACAAAAATCTTAGTTACTGATTATTAAACATGTCTGTAAATTTTCACATCAATCGGAGGTCTAGATTAGGAGTTATGCTTAATGACGTAATTATAGCGATTCTTAGTAATTAAATGACGTCATTAGCGTAAAACCTATCTAAACCCAATTTTCGACACCAAACCTTTTACCCAGTGATGTAATATAATATTTTGGGATTTTTGAAGATTTTTAATTATTTTTAAACTGATCATAAGCTAGGATTATCGCCTTAATTCGGTAAATACCGAATATGCCCTTTTCGGCCATAAAATGAGTTTTACAAATCCTTTTGATGCCAATCCAATTGCTACTGATTTTAAATATTAAATGGAGTGTTTTGAACCTGTTTAACTGATCAGGAAACTCAGAATCCTATTTTAACCCGTACGTCGCTTAAAACGGCTTTATACGCGTATTATACGCATAGTTAGGGTTTAAAACTATTTTGACATATAAGACTTATAACCAAATGTTATAACCTGTTAAAATAAACCATTTTACTGATTTAATCAGACCCGGATCAGAAGATAAATTAATTCCTTTTATAATCTTTAAAAATGACCAAAATACCCCTACTGGGCTTAATATGAGATTAAACTCGTTTTGGGCATAACGGAAGGTATCCTACTGATATCACAACATATTTAAGGCATGTTAACTTAGGAAACCTGTTTAGGACTCTTATGGTTAACCGTTACGCTTCATACGCGTTCGGTTCGGTTTATGTAACTAGTTTACATAAATTAGCCGAAACGGGTCAAACCTTATCGGTTTTATCTCAAAATCCAGAATGTGTATAATATACCCATATTAAGCAAGTCTTCAAACTTTTCGGGTCTAAATCACATTCTATCCGGTCTCCGCTTAATCGTGCGTACGAACCGTATCTTTAAAACTAACCGGTCTAAGCTTAAGCTTAACTAAAGACCCGTTAGGATTCTAATAGGTTATTATAAACCTTCGTTCCAGATTAGGAGAACCTGTAAAAGATACTTGCACTCGCTGATTTTGATCTATACTTGCTCAGGTAAATACTTTTAACTTATTTCCCTATACGGGCTTGGGGTACGGTATATAAAATACCGCTTGGTCGGACATTGAATCTTTAATTGTATGATGGTTAAAGTATTGAGATGTTTCGTTTAAATTGTTTTTTTTGCTTAAAGCCTTTGGGGGTTAATGACCGTGTCCCGGATATCCCTGGCATCATTTTACGAAATGGCCACGACCTTAGCACTCAGGTGTAGGCGTACACCTGTCAGTGTCTCATTAAATAAAGTGGTGTGTCTATTGATCTTTAACCCGGCTCGATCCGGGCTACTGAACGCATAAGGAACATGTAAATCCTTTACAAGCTTATATAATTAAATAAGTAACCCAAGTTATAAAATATTATTTGTGCCTTGTGCCTTAAATGCATTTTCTTAAACTCTTTTCAAAATGAGTCGGTTGATTGTATTTACCAGTGTAAACTGACGTATTTTCTTAAAAAGCTTAAGTGCAGGTACTAGGCGTAATAGGCTGGCTTGTCTCCTAGCATCCACAATAAGTCTCGCAAGCTTGGGTGTCATAGACTGTTGAACATTTGTTTCCTTTATTTTTGATCTACCTGTGGATTTATATTCGACTATTTGTGATACTTAATATTACAATATCGTTTGGTTGAAATGAATCTATACTTTGCTTCCGCTGTGCATTTAAATATTGTGTTGTTTGACTATTATGTTGCCAACCACGTCACGATACTCCCCTACCGGGCCCACCGGTAACACGTGGAAATTCGGGGTGTGACATTAAAACATTATTTTAACATATCTTATAAAATAACCTAAGTATTTTATTTTCGATAACATAAAAATTAGAAATATTGTATGTCTGTAATATGTACAGGTATAATTTTTTTTTTCATTTTTTTTATCAAAAGAGAAACTACAAAGTTAAACTGAGGATACATGCTTTTAAAACAGTAATTTTTATAATTCTGAGAACAGTAATGAATTACGATTCTGAATTTTGAGAATTTATAATTTTTATCAGGATTTTTAAATATATATTATTAGGTTATATAAAAAAACGGGTATCGTAAAAATAACTTTGAATGAAGGTTTTTTTAATCGTAATATACATTATTTTATAGAGAAATAAATTTAAAAATAATTAATCAATAAAAACTTTTATGAATGATGGTCTAGATGTTAGGCTTGCAACATGTCATGTCAGTCTTGCTTTTTCACCTTTTTGACTTTTTGTATATTTTCATCATCTAAAATTACATTTAAACATTATTTCACATCTTCTCTTTGTTCGTGAGTCACTCCACAGAAGAAAGAGGCAGGTAATATTAATCGTCGGAAAATTTTGGTTGTCTTCTATTTTCAGTTTTTTTTTTCTAATTTTTTAACCTCTAAAGATATATTTAGAGGGATCAAACAAAATACATCTGCGTTGAATGCCCGGAATAGTTGAAAAATTGCCTTGCCGGAGGGTTAACAGATACTTATGTCCGATCGTCAAATCAGGGGCGGATCTACGTGGAGGCGAGGAGTAGCCCGGGATACCCCTCAACTTTTTTGGCGAAGTGTAATTTTTTCTTCTTTTTTCAAGTTTTATGTACAGGATACCCCTGAGAAGATATTAGGATACTCCTGAATCTTACCAAACTTGAAAGAAGAAAGAAAATTCAAAGATTTAAAAATCTCCGGCAGGTGTTTGAAGTTCCGGCCACTGTTATTATTTGTGAAGTTGAGAACAAAGAAGAAGACTATGTATATTTTAATGTTATGTTTCTTTTCTCAAGAAAAGCTTTTTATAAACTGTTTTAAATTTTATCTTGGGACTCACATATTTTAAAATATCGTATGGACTTGGAGCCAATGAGCCACACATTTCTGTCATTCACTTTTTTCATTAATTAATTTTCATCATGACTAAGTATATATATTTTTTATTTTTAATTGTTTCTTTGACAAAAATTTACAAACTACTAGTAAGAATATTTATGTGCTGTTCAAAAAAAAAGTAAGAATATTTATGTAATTGACTTTATATAATAAATAATCATAGATATAATATATTTGATGATGTATTTAGATAATTTCATATAAATGTAACGTCAATTTTTATGTTGTATGTGTAGAACACTTTTAGAAAAAATATTTTAATAATCCCAAACTAAGTATAGAAACTTCATTAAATTTGTAAAATTTTCAATAAAAAATAATAATAGTTGAAGTTTAGAGGAAACTTTATTATCAAAAGATGAAATTGTCGATGAACCGGCACTACTCCAATTAAAATTTTTGGTTATGTCACTAGAGAAGCTGATAGAATTGCATAATCGAGTGGAATATGTGACCTTACTCGTCTAATGGTAGAATTTAGAAAATATAGTTATTTTCCTTTGGTCTATCAGATATTGAAGCGAACGTTGATTTATTAAGGTGTTTCTTTTTTCGTTTACATTGTATTGTATAGGTGTACCGTAGAAAAAAAATTGGGATACCCCTGAATTTTTCTTCTAGATCCGCCACTGCGTCAAATCATATTTTCCACCGGTCCGGTCGCCTCTTTTTAACGGTTTTCTGGCCCTACCGCCGGCCACATGTCAGACCGGCCGGCTAGCTGCTGAACGGCTTCAACACCTAGAACCGGATCGCCAATGAAAGCACAAATATGAAAGACCGGAGAGTGGAGGTGGTGGTGGCTGTAGTACCTGGATAAAGTGGTTATGGGTATCGTGGTGAAACCGCCTCTCAGCGGCGGTGGTGGCGGTAGAACCCATTGGTGGATGCGGTACTGGTAGGTGGAGAAAACGCCCTTAACAGTGGTTCATCGCCTAGGCTGTCGATGATGATGACGAAGCCATCATTTGCAGGAGGCGGTCTGTTAAGACAGTATTTGGGTGGACATGGAAAGTTTTCCGGCGTGTGAAGACTGTGTTTGTCTATATGTATGTTGAATCAAGCTTTAGACAAACTCCCACTATGGCAGGTCCGCCCCTACCATCCGGCGGTTCCGGCGACTCTAGGGTAGATCGGTGTTGACGGCGTTCCGGTGCTGACGCGTCCCGGAGAATCCCATCTAACAGCCCTAAGGGGTTGCGAAAGTCGGTGTTGATGACGTTGGGAGCATGGTGGTAGACATACATACATACATACATACATACATACATACATACATACATACATACATACATACATACATACATACATACATACATACATACATACATACATACGTACGTATCTACTTTCCCTAAAACAAGGAATAAACTAATCATTCTTAGCTTATACGCGTTTAAAAACGGTCCAGACGAGTTCGCAATGCATCAACAGTTAAGATAAATTATTTTCGCGAAACTGACCCCCGTCGCGTAGCGCCACGGCCTGGGGCCCTCCCCGTCGCGCTACGCCACGGCCTGATTTCATCAGACTGTTGCAGCTGGTGCTGTATAATTCCCAGCACGACTCGATTTCACGGAAACGAGCATAACTTTCTCGTTTTTGATCCGTTTTACCCGATTCTTTTTCCTACGCGTCCGTAATTTAATTCTCCATCACATGGAGTAAAAATCCAATATTTGGACTACCGAAATTTATGACTTTTAAGCCTTCGGCTTACTACCCTTTTACCGAATTTTGACCCGTTCATGCATTTATCAACAAAACATGTTTGTTTGACCTTAATTTTATACAAACCTTATAATTTCAAAGTCGCTTAACACATAAGGTTCAATTTCCTGATTTCTTACATCTTCTTAACTCATTTTTGCTCAATACCTTATTTTGACCCGTTAAGGGTATTTGCGCATTTAAGGTCTATGACTAACAAAAACCATACTTCTCACTTTCATACGTGTCCAAAACATTTCCCTTAATCAATTAACTTGTCTCTAAACAACTTTTACGATTGTTTGCCCGATATGCCCGTCAAGGGCGTTTTGGTCAACTTTGACCCATCCTTTACAACAAAGGACTTCCTTACCTATTTACCCAATCCTAGGACTTAGCAACGACTCTACTCATACATACCTGGCTCGAATCAATGCTATGACCCGTTTTAATACTTCATCCGCTAAATTGCTAGATAATAGCAACACAAATCCTTTTGCTATACATTCTTTGAATTCATAATACTTAACAAAACAATTCATTAGTCGATAACGCCAAATGGTGACATCTTCACCATTTGACCCGTTAAGTATAAATATCATTTTATCCTTATGGGATTTTAGTTAGTCGTTACCCCTTCCATGTAACTTATTCTTTCGTTAACTGGCAACCAAAATTACCAAGATACCCTTTTTACCCTTTTTAACCATCAAGCTCAGTTTCTTAACATAACCACACGTTCCGATCCATACCAAAACTTGTCGGAACATCATAATTCACATATTTAATAATTCACATATTTACTTACCATGTCCGTAATCTATACATTGAATAGACATTCTACAAAAAGGGGTGTAAGCTTTACATACCTAGCATCCGAATATGCTTCACGTGCGCATTAGTCCTGTTTGATCCGCTCCTATCCCAAACTTCCATGTCGCTTATCAAGCATCAACTATCATATATCATTCTCAAGATAGTTAGCTTATTCATCATTTATCACAACCTTTTCATTACACGGATCTTATATTAAGTTTATCATTTGACTTTAAAACACTATAATTCATCATTTCTTATCCAATTTCTTTAAACATACTTATACATATATGATTTTCAACATTATTAACATAAGCGACCTGATCTGTTTTCTGATGTAGCAAAAAGGAGGCTACGGTTTCATGGAGGTCTGAAGGGTGATGCGTCGGGCTCTGATGGGCCTGCATGTATGATCAGGTATGGCTGTATAGTTGAAATTAGGAGAATATAGAGACATTAGGTATTGAGTTTTGTGATAGAAAAATTAGGGCTTTGGATGAAAAAGGGGAAAATGACGAAGAAAGAGGGGGGTTGTTAGGGTAATACATGATTATTTATTTATTTATTTAACTAACTAATATTGTGGTGAATTATTAAATTTAACTATCTATTTATTGTGCGCATTTTAAACAACAATAATATTTATTGGGGGGGGGGGGGATAGTGCACGGTCCTCCCAACCGCCGGAGTGATCCCACTACGGGAGCCGCTACCTGACCAAGCTAGCTCCGCGGTGAATTCCCCTTGCCGAGTTCTTACCCTAGGCGACATATGCCACTCCCAAGACTCGAACCCGGTACCACTGGGAAGAGGTGGGTGTCGGTGGCCAACTGGGCTACCCCAGTTGGTTAACAATAATATTTATTCATTGTGTAATAAAACATAAAATGGCCTTTTTTCATAAAAATCTATACAAGATAAATTATCAAGTATGTACCTATCAGTTTTTGGTGTTTGGATGTAGCACTTCTTATTATATAGGGTCAAATAATAAATTTTGAATGATCAGTTTCACATCATATAAAAAAATAATTATTAAAGGAAAATAAGCCTCTTTTTTACCTTATTTTCAATACTATTATGAAGGAAGATAAAAGTTGGGTTTTTTATATACTAATTTCCAAATGTATTGTTATATTCTACAAAATATAAATAAAATATTTTTATCTTATCGTTAGGTACTTAAATAACCAGATTTTGTGAAATGACAAACACCCATGAATTATGACATGCTTATGCTCATCTTCCACTTTGATGGGATTCTATGTATATATTATGACAATGAGTTATTACGCTCCATGCCCCCCTCACTTTAATAATTTTGCAATTTTAACCCTTTACTTTGTCTTTGCTACATGCCCCCCTCACTTTAATAATTTTGCTATTTTAGCCCTTTACTTTGTCTTTAAACTTTTATAAAATAACAAATTTAACCTCTAAACCTCCTACTTGAATTTCTAAAACCACAACCTCATCTTTCTAACTTTACCAGTACCAACCCTCTACTTTGGTTTTTCACCATCAACCCCTTAGCTCTTACATAGTTACACCACCAACCATCTTCTTTTACATTTCTACCAACACCCCCTCATCTTTTACACATTTCCGCCACCACCCATTCCCTCCAAACCCAAAATGAATTGGCTAATCATTCCCAACATGAATCGACAACCTTTACATGCATGAAACCTAACCATTTGAACAAATTTTGACCCGTTTACCACTTTGACCCGGATACTAAGAAATAAGCATGCTGATGTGTTGAAAAACAAAGTCATTTACCCGTGTATTTTGTATTTTATTTGTATAGTTGATTAGTTTGTGTTTTGTTAGGTTTGGCGCAAATGAAGCAAAAAAAAAAGAGTAATAAAGAAATTTCCAGCTAGTTGGGTAGAGTAGGACGGCAGTGACCGAATTAAAATTGCCGTTGTTTTTCTTGAGTGGGCCTAACCCGCTATCTCTACATTATTATCGGAGGCATATTGTTTGGACAAACTTTTAATTGCAATAAAATTATTTTTCTTTTGATTCTCAGATTTCGATCAATAAGTATCTCAATATAATCATCTTAAAAGCAAGTATCTATGCATCCCTCTTACGTAATCCCGGGCCCGTTCTATATTTATATATATATTCTCTCCGTTCCAAAAAAAAAAAAAGAGTTAACTGCCATTTTCGTCCCTGTGATTTGGTCACTTTGGCCATTTCAGTCCATTTTTCAAAAATGCACCATTTTCCTCCCCGACGTTCTGGAAAGGTGCCATTTCAGTCCAAAAATCATAACCCAGTTAAGTTGGTTTGTAAATAAGGACTGATTGTGTAAATTTGTAACATAAAGGACCATTTAAGTAAAATGTATAAATATTAATATAATTATAAAATATAATATATATATATATATATATATATATATAATGTATACACACACTCTGCCGGAACCGGAGCTCCGGTGGTCACCACCGCCGCCGCCGGAACCACCACCATCAACGTCATCATCGCATCATCTGTTATCATCATCATCGATCATCATCAACCTTCATCATCATCATCGCGATCATCATCATCATCATCATCAGACCTTCATCACCACTGCCGCCGCCTGCAACTCACCGGAGTAAATCCGGCGAGAACAACTTCTTCCCAAATCAAAAACCGATGTACTTGTTCTCGAGCATATGGAATGCTGACGACTGGGATCAATGGTGGGATCAATATGAAGCATGGCATCTTACAAAAGATCAGAAACTGGATTTTGCTTGGGTTCAAAGGAACTTGGTGATATATGACTACTGCAAAGACACTGAGAGGTTTCCTAAATTGCCTGAAGAATGCTCTTTGAGCCCTTGGGATTAGATGCTTCCATTTTTTTAGTTTATAATTATTCATAATTTGCTTGTATTATTCATGGTTATAATTCTATTTTTGTTTGGAAATACTAAGAATATGTTTTAAAGAAAGTTGGTTATACTATCTTTTTTCATCATAATAAGAAATAAACCCAAAATGACCTGTATCAACCAATTTCTTATAAGAACTGGCCATGTGTAATTCCCACAAGCTGCATTACAGCTCAACACTAGCCATTTTGATCCACTGTAGAAGTACAAACAAACCCAAGCAGACAAAAATGACCTAAATTAACCAACTTTTTAGAAAATAGGTGACGAAACTTTATCGGGTGGGTCTGTATACATAAACGAGCACCACGGTTTCAAACCTGATATTGATGCTTACACTCCCGGGTCAGAAAAAAAAGATCAAAGAGAATATGATATAGCAGTAACTAGTGCTGAAAATCATTACCTGATCATCTCTTTACTTCCAACAAACTTCGATTTTAGATTTTTCCATATTGAATGTGCACTTCCGTTATGTTGGAGTAAAATCAAGATTTCTTCCTTAATAGCTTGCTGCAAGAGACTAACCATCATTTTTTCATTTTTGTATTTCTTTTTCTCATCAACATCTAGATCTTTAATATCAACCTTCTGTCCGTTGTCCTTAACCGGTCTAATATATCGAAATTCAGTATATTCCCATGCATCTAAGTAATATGCTTGAACCCAAGTCTCAAAACGTTCTGCCCATCCACTATACTCCTCAATACTCATAAGCTTAGGCGGTTTTTGCGTAGTGCCCGTTTCATTTTCTAACATCGTACTCTGAGTCACAGTCATCGGAGTTGCAAAGGCGTTGTAGAACTCGTTCTCCATGATTCGGTTTCAAAAAATCACAAAATCAGACTTTCAAACGAAATGAAGATGTTTCACATGAAATGCTCTTCAAACGAAATGGGCCTTTTCAAACGAAAATGAACCTTTCAAGCGAAATGAACCCTGCTCAAACGAAATGAACCTTTCAAGCAAAATGGACCCTGCTCAAACGAAATGAACCTTTCAAGCGAAATGGTCCAACCAATGTTCAATTCGTACGAAATGAAGTCACTTTTAAACGAAATGGATCTTGGTGCGAAATGGAGGCTATTTCGTGCGAAATGGAATGTAAATTCAAAACGATCTGATATCCAATTCGTGCGAAATGGATCTGACGTCACACGATCGGACAGATTTTTGACAAATTGATCAAGTTTTAGTTCGTTTTAAGGTCTGATTTTTTCATGGATTTGTTAAAACAGTGTTTCGCATGATATATGTGAAAATCAAGCCATTTTATCCGTAAAATCTTGTTTAATTTTGAAAAAATGTGAAGAAAGTGAGTAGAAATAAGAAATTTTCAGCTGAAATGGTAAGAACTCTTCCTCCTGAGCTCTGATACCAAATGTAGGATCGTTTGTGTGACCCAAACGAGTCGTTCAGAAGAGATCTCGTCCAATACGAAAGGCGGAAACAGACGTATCGGAGTTATTTCAGCTGGTTTGCACTTATGTTCACTTAAACTGTCTCTTGTATTGATATCAGATCGTTTTACAATGCTGGAGACACTTCGGCAGAGCTTCGCTACTGGAATCGAAACGTTACAAATGAAAGACTCAAGGCAACTATATATAGGCATGCCATTTCGTACGAAACAGCCTCACACAAAATGGCCATAGTTCATTTCGTACGAAATGGACAAATTCCATTTCGTGCGAAATGGCCTCAATCCATATGTTTCATATTTTTCTCGTATTTCGTGCCCTGATCTATCTAATCTAATACAAGACTCGATATAAGACGAAGTTGACAGACATATGCACCAACAATAGCTTTGCCAAAAAAACCTAAAACGATGACAAAATTGTAATTTTGAGTCGGAGGCAAATTCGTAATTTGTTAAAGCCATCGAGTAAGTGGCAGGGGCTAAACACGTATATTAGCGAACTTAAAGGTTTAAAAGTGCAATACAAAAGCCATGACCAATGAGGGGGTTATTCCTAGGGAAGAAGGCAATGGGCCGGGTTTGGGTATTGGTAATCTCATACTCATACCCGGTTATAAAATCGTGTCCGATACCCGACTCAATACCCGACGGGTATTTGTCGGGTAATTACCCATCAGATATCGGGTATAGCCACGGGTATCAGATATACCCATTTGTTTGTTAAAGATATACGTTGAGATTTCTAAATCCATTTTTTACTATTATAGATATTATATAATTTTATTTATACAACAACTATTATAAAGTAAAAATGTACATTACATACATATAAGTTTTATCATGAATTCTTCACAAAATACAAAATATAAATATAAATATTATTATTATCAAATAAATATAGTTAAAGAAAATATATTTTTTCACTTTAAGAACATACTAAAATAAATTACTAATAAATAAGGGTTAATGAAAAATAATATTATAAATTAAAAAAATTCGGGTATATAGTTCGGGTAATCGGGTATGTTGTTTCGGGTTATCGGGTCGGGTATCACCTAATCCTGTACCTGACCCATACTCGCGAAAATTTTTAAAACTAATCTCATACCCGACCCAAATACCCGTTGGGTATCGGGTATATCCATCCCATTTATGTCAAGTTTCGGTCATACCCGTCGGACTCGGGTATTTTTGCCATCGCTAGTTATTCCCTCATGTTGTTTGTATTATATATAAATAAATATAAATTTGATGAGTTATTATTATTATTATTCTTTTTTATTGTGAAAAGGTATTCATTGACAAAATTGGTTAGTATGATATATGACTTTACGTTTTAAGTTTATTAATAAGTCGTATGGAAATTACATATAGAATTTTGCGGTAAGCCGTATTCGATGAAAGTCGTATGTACAACTTAAATGGAGATCTTTCATATCTTTCGAGATCAACCCTACAATATGGGGTAAAAAAACCAAAATAAGTGATTTTAGCCCTAGTAAAAGGATAATTGATTCTAGAACCCCTTTCATGCTCATGTCACGTCGAGGTAAGAAAAAACTGCAAAATCCGATCCAATATATAAATCAGATCATAATAAAATTTAAAAAAAAATCTTAATATACAAAGATTATAAATAAAAGTTACAAAATTAGTTGATCGATGCATTCTCAGGTGGTCGTTTCTCAAACTATGCACAATGAACACAAACAATAAATGTTGGACGAAGGGCAGAAAAGTAAATTTGGGCGGTGGAATGTCGGTGGCAAGGCCACCGACTTTGTGTTTTAAGATAGTATAGAATTGCTGACAAACTTTCCTCCGCATACCGATTCCTACGAATTTCCGACTAATGTTTAAAATGAAAACGAATTACGTCGGAAATCCGTCGGAAAGTTCCGACACTTTTCCTACACAAACCAATTTGTCGATTTTTTGTCACATAACTAAGACCCTTTCTTGTTTGTCGGCATTTTCGTTCGTAGGAAATGCGTAGAAAATTTTGATAGGAATACTAACAGTTTTCTAGTAGTGTTAGTGTAATGTCATCAAAAGTACGTTCCACTAATAAAATTTAATCGTATCCGTCTTCAAGGTGCATGAGAAGTTGAGAACATCGTACTTGATTTGCTATATAATTATAAAGATGGTGATTCAAGCAAATTACAGTCTTTTAGAATCAAAATACTACTTGTCACTGATCATAGTGATCCAAGGGGTGTTGTGTAATGTTTTTAACTTATCAGAATGCAATAACACAATTGGATATGACGACATCTGACACAAAAGAGTGGTGTCTACTCCCAATTTAGTGTTCGTATTGGGTAATATGAGTTCGACCGACTCTCTTAAATGACAGGTGACCAAACATTCTCCTCATATTGCACTAATTAACTGACCATTGGGGGAACACATCAATCCAACCATCATATTATGCATTTATGACTTAATTCCAAAAGTTGTTCACAAATCTTTTCATCATGCCTTCGTAAATGGTTGTGTTTGTATAATGCATTTCAATGCCTTAACAAGTGAATCATAAAGAAAAATGAGAGATCGTGGGGACCGGTCGCCAAACTTTTTCTTTAGGTTTCATTCCGTGGCCATGATTAGGGCAAGGGGGTGGTCATCACTCACCACTCACTCATCACTCACAACATCCAATCAAGTTCTGCCTTGTCATCAACTATTATTCCATCACTCACAACATATTTTAGCGTCTCATTGTCGGAAGACGACTCGGTATCGCTATCGCTAGACATCGGAAACGTCGAATCCATAGGAAACTCCATTTGAGAATGATGTAGATTGTGTGAAATGTGTTTGTGTTTTGGTGTGGGTGAAATGGTTTAAAATGGAGAAGTATATATAAAAGGTTTAAAGGTTTTTTTTTTTAATAAGTTTGCCGTTACAAAACGGTCAAAAAGGCATCAAACAACGTTCGAATTCATCAAGTTCAACGCGTGATCAATTCAACGTGTTAATCATGTCACGCGTTACCAAGGTGGTGGCGGCGGTGTTCCCAAAAAAAGAACGAGTGATGGGGTGGCCATCACGGCCACCCCCAGTCCCCTTAGGGGTGTTTGTTTGGCTTTGAATGAGACTCTTAATGGTGGTTCAGATCTCTTACTGGTTTAGCACTTAATGGTTCAGATTGTTTGTTTTGAGAGCAGATGTCTTAATGATTCAGACATTTGCCTCTAAATGGTTAAACATTATACTGAGTCTGAATGGTTAATACCAATAATCTGAATTGGTCAGACATTTGCCTCTGAACGGTTAAGCATTATACTGACTCTTAATGGTTCAGACCTCGGTTCAGCACTTAATGGTCCAGACACTGGCTCAGCATTTAACTATCAGAAGTTGCCAAACAGCCCCTTACTTCCAAAAGTTATTCACAAATCTTTTTATCATGCCTTCCTAAATGGTTGTGTTTGTATAATGCATTTCAATGCCTTAACAAATGAATCATAAAGAAAAATGAGAGATCGTGGGAACTGATCGCCAAACTTTGCCCTTAGGTTTCATTCCGTGGCCATGATTAGTACGCTCCTATCAAACATTTTATGTTGAATATGTCCTAAGGTTTCATTTCGTGGCCATGATTAGTATCAAACATGTCCTATCAAACATTTTATGTTGAACATGTTTGGTTCATACGTTATGGTGTTTTAATTTACGTCCCGCTTGCGGCATGCACATATAATGTATATATGTGTCGGGGATCAGGGGCAAAAGTGAAAGTGCATTAATTTTATCGTTATTTTACCAATTTCGTGAAAATAACATTAAAAGAGGAGGATGCTTAATCATGCATCATGTGGTGGCGTTGGTAGCCGAAAGACAAGGGGTACATGCACTAATCGGCATTTGTCTCAATTTGCTGAGTGTTATGTGCCTTAAGTCCAAGGCTTGATACAAAACTACTATCGAGTCGGGGGTCTCACTAGAAGCAGCCTCTCTATTTCTACGGAGTAGAGGTAAGGTTGTCTACAACTTACCCTCCTCAAACCCTACCTTCACTTTGTTATTGATGGTGTTGAAAGTTAATCCTAAAACTTGTATGAGTTGAAAGTTGAAGGGCTAAAGTGAAAGATTGATATAATTAGTTTTATTAAAGTTTGGTTTATTTTAGGTAAGTCTTGGAGAGAAAGTTTAGTAATTGGTTTAGGAAAGGTTTAATATCTTGGAGAGCAAGTTTAGTAGTACTATAAATAGGGGTCTAGGTTAATGTTGTCCCTTTCTTTGTAAGTTCGTATCTTTGTTTGATTGAATAGAAAGAGTCGCGGGTTTGTCCCCCCAATATCTCGTGTTCTTGTTTATTGATACGATTGTTTGAACCGTCTGGGCCAACAATTAGTATCAGAGCTACGGCTCGTTACCCACCAGAATTATCACAGCCGCAGAGCATTGTTCGAGTAGAAGATTAAGCCGATACAGAAAGTATAACAATTGTTATTCTTTCACGACAATATTGGAGGTAGTTGCAATTATTTAATTGACTTCGTAAGTGTGTTGGTTCGCAAGGCTGTTTTCGGGTAAGTAGGTAATCAAGAATGGTTTTCATGACGAACTGAAGAAAGAAAGTAAGAAAGTAACCGAGAGCGTTCTTAAAAGAAAGTAATTAAGAATGTTTCTTGAAAGAAAGAAAGAAAGAAAGAAAGAAAGAAAGGAAAAGTTTGGGTTGTATAGTTATTTATTGGAGATTGGTTTCGGGATCGGGAATCAATTCCAACTAAAAAAATACCAAACCCGTAAAGAAAGTAAAGATAGAAAAGACACAATGGCAATTGGCGGACTTCCAGTATTGACGAAATCGAACTACAAAGTATGGTCGATCAAGATAGAGGGATTTCTGAAAGACTATGGCTTTTGGGACGTTATTGAACCTACAGTCGGCATAGTTGTAGATGAAAGGAAGATGTACACTGCATTGGGGTACATATGTCAAACCTTGCCGGACGACATCTTGGTGCAAGTTGGCATACTCATGAATGCTAAGGAAGTATGGCGTGCCTTGAAGATCCGATTTCTTGGAATCGATCATGTACGAAAAGAAGAACAGGAAAAAACAGCTCAAGAAGCCGCTGAGAAAGAAAGACTGGATGAGATCGCCGAGAAAGAAAGATTGGATGCGATTGTTCAAGAAGAACAAGCACGTAAAAAAGAAGCTCAAGAAGCTGCAGAGAAAGAAGAAGCTTTGCAAGCTGTTTTAGTAAGTGAAGAAAAAGAAAGATTGAATAAAGAAAAAGAAAGAATTGCTTTGGAAGAAGAAGGAGAAAAAATAGTGAATCTTCAGGTATGTTTTCCTGACTCAAACAACCATGAAGATGAAGAAACTGTTAAGATCAGTGAGCAGCAACGAAGCAAGAAATCTGCTACTGATCATGATGATGAAAGAAAGAATCTAGTAATGAATGAAAGGAAGGATGCGACTGACAAATCTGCACATTTAGAATCGTATGTGAAAGTCAACAGTCGAGCATCTGTTGAAGAAAAATTAGAACTGAATGAAAAGTTCAAGGGAATAGTCAGAAAGAAAAGTCCAACAGGGTCTGATAAATATAGACAGACTAGCCCAACTATGAGTTTTGGGTCAAAGTCGAATAGCCAAGAATGTTTGGATGAGCAAAGAAAGAAAAGAAAAGTGAGGAAGAAGAACTTGTCAATTGAACAAGTGATGCAACAAATATGTGAAAATAGAAAAATTCAAGAAAAGAAAGTGTTCAATGATTTCGGATCTAAGATGAATATTGAAGGTTTGAATGATGAGCGTGAAGAACCTGTTAAACAGGTTTGTTACAAACAAATGAAAAGAAAGAATAAAGGCGGACCAATGATAGAAACTGAAGAGTTGAGAGTGCTATTTGGGATTCAAGACCTTGGCGGTACAAAGTCAAGAAAGCTTGGGATGAGTTTTTGGATTAAGGGGGAATGTTGAAAGTTAATCCTAAAACTTGTATGAGTTGAAAGTTGAAGAGCTAAAGTGAAAGATTGATATAATTAGTTTTATTAAAGTCTGGTTTATTTTAGGTAAGTCTTGGAGAGAAAGTTTAGTAATTGGTTTAGGAAAGGTTTAATATCTTGGAGAGCAAGTTTAGTAGTACTATAAATAGGGGTCTAGGTTAATGTTTTTATTTGTCTCTTTCTTTGTAAGTTCGTATCTTTGTTTGATTGAATAGAAAGAGTCGCGGGTTTGTCCCCCCCAATATCTCGTGTTCTTGTTTATTGATACCATTGTTTGAACCGTCTGGGCCAACAGATGGAATTTATTGAGTATGATGATGATGATTATGGTCTTTTAATTTGCTAAGTTGAAAATGTGTAAATTTGTTACATTGATTCTTTAGCGAATAATACAATGCAAAATCGGTAGATTAATGCGCTTTTTTGCAGTAAATTAATTTCTTTCGATAAAGATGCATTGGGGGAGAAGATCAGGAAGAATCATTTTAGTATGGTTTATACTTTCTCAGAATATGCTTGTATGTAGACCTATTAAATTGCTCAATGAAGATAAACTTGTTATGATTCACATCCGACAAATGATTACTTACATGACTTTCTCTTAAATACATCATATTTTTAATTAATGATAGTAATTGTTTACAATTCAAATTAGATACAACATCAAGAAAAGTTTAAACTAACAAAAAAAAAAAAATAAGAAGAATAATTTATATAGATATTACATATGTTTCCTTGTGTACATTAATCACAGCATTAGCGTTGCCGAACGGACCAAAACTTGCTTGGAAATCACACCAGTGTTTTTTTTAACGGCTCATTTTCCCCCTTAAATACTTATACCTTACAAGGATTGAACCTTGGTCTTCTTATAAGAGATAATTCCTCTTGACCACTAGGCTATAGCCTAAATGGCCACACTGGTGTTTCTATCTTATTTTGTAATATTGAACAGGAGAATTGCAAGTGCTTTTCTGCTATAAAATTGGCAATTTTAATATGCAGTCATATAAATTTAGTGTACAATTAAATGTTAGCAAACATTTTTCAACAAGTTGTACCAAATATTTAAAACGGGTTGAAAAAAAGTGTCTGAGCGAAACTCAACTTGCGTAAATTTGAGAATATTGGTCTTATTTGTTTTCCATAGGCACCTACATTTTGAATTTTATCGGGCCGAACTTAAAACTTATCATTTGTCTATGTGAGATTCTCTTAAGGTGTACCCCCCCCCCCCCCCCCCCCCGACTTGTCCACCTTATTGAATTTTGCCACACCATCCCGAACATCAGTAGACGTATGGCTCGCATAAGGTGTTAGAAATTATGTCTAATTTAGCTACTAAACATTTTTCTCTATAAATTTTAAACTTAAAAGTTTGTCTCATTTTTGTGAGACTTTAGTATCGATGGCCAAAATAGTCTTATAAAAGTAAAAATACAATAACTGGTTATGCAAAACATTTTCATTTACCATTTCACAATCCAGAATTGGTCAAACTTTGAATAAGTTGACCACCAAATTGCTTCACTAGGCATACAAACAATATTCAACTTTCATAGCCATCAAAGTTACTTGCCTATTACACTACCACCAGGAATAAATATGCCAATTTGGCCACATTGATCAAACATTCACTAGGTTATAAAAATGTCGTTTGACGACAATTTTATTGACTTTGTTGAATCTATCTAGCTCATTCATATTGACCAACAACAATTAATAACTATACCACAAGTAAAACATTTGGAAGTTGGAACTGATTTTATAACACACGCCATGAATCTGTAACAGCGTTACCTTTTCCAGCTGGTCTTGAAACAGATTGCCAACCAGTGCAGGTACGGAGAACATGTTTTAATGAATCTGTATCAGGTTGCATTGTCCAAGTAGGGTGAAACATGGGTTCTCCAATGGCTTCTTTCGATGGGCACGGTTGAGCTCCATTTAAGAGCAAGTCCCCTTCTGGTTATCATATTCATACCTGAACTTGCTTCCCCCTTATCTGCTGCCTAAAACAGTTCAACCAAAGTCACAATCGTTAAATCTGAAAAAAAAAAAATTAAATTGGCCGGGTTGACTCGAAAAACTTGTTGATTAACAATTTTACTCTCTTATAGATTAGTGTACCAATATATTATTACAAAAGTATCTCATACCAACATAACTTTTTAAATAAATGGTTTGGGAGGTTCAATGACTAAACATAAGCTTTGGGCGACACGTTCGACCCATTTGACCCGTTTCCTTCTCAACTTATTATTCTTATCTCACCCTTTCGACCCATTATAGACGAAATATAACCCAAATTAGATCCATGCTTATGTAAACTTGTAGGAGTGTTTGACGGTACTTTCTCAAATCCTGTAATACATAGTTGTATCATAAAGAGAAGATGATTTGAGCATATACATTGAGTTATGAGTAGTTCTGCTTAACATTTATGCAGTGACCACTGATCAATAACTTTTTTTTAGTATTGATGTATTTGTGTTACACTAACATATAATATACCGGCTTGCCTTAATAATCTTAAATACTGAAAGTCTTAACAATTTCCGATTTCCATCTCTGTTTATGTAACTTCATGATGGCTTACTGATAGGTTCATGAAATTTAAGGGATAAATTCGGCTCGATTTATTGATAAAGGCCTGATTCGAGATAGGCCTGATTCGGCTGGATTAAGAGTGACAAACAAAAAATTGGAGGCACTTTGAGCTCCATTGGCAGATGATAACACTCCCCAAGTGAAACCAAGTTCTTCATGTAATTTATATACATATCAAAGTGAAACAAAGTTAGTCTTATATGCAGCGGCCATCAGTAGTTTTATGCGATGAAACATTCAAATAGGATGACAGGTGAATGGTGCCTGATATTTCACATCATGTCCATAATGGTTCTTTCTTACAACATTCTTCACGAAGTGATCCTGGCCCTTCATCTACAAAGACATTGATACAACATAAAATCAATGATATTATCTCTACCACTCCAAAACAGCCACAGAATGTTTGACGGTACACATATTATTCAGCAAAGAACAAATTAAAATCGCGTGCATCGATACAACTCAAAGTTACTGTCTTTCTTTCTGTTTCCCATTTTCAGACTTTTTGGATAGCTTATCTAGAGTGTATTAATCCGGAAAATCTGGTCAAAGTTTGATCACTATCAAGCCCAACATCTTGATTGTTTCATTATCATTGATATAAAAGCTAGAGTCGTAAAATAAGCCGCCTCCACTTGCTCACTTAAATTCAACTAACTATAAAAATCTAGACCAAAGCACTAGCATGCTTAAATACACAAGTTGTGTGGAGCTGATCCAAGAGTCGTCACAAAGGTGAGTGGTTGGACTTTCTCCTTCTGACCTTCGCTGAAACGAACATCAAGGGCCAGTTGCCCTAAAGGCTTGAGGGGTATGTCGGCAATACCTTTTATGGAGGTCCCGGAGGGTTGGAGCCTTGAATGCTCTTCATTGCTCAATCGGTTGAAGAACTTCTCAAACATGATTTCGGTGGCAGCACAAGTGTCTAAGTATGCTCTGCTTGTTTGTAATGTTCCCACAGTAGCCTCAACCACAAGAGGGTTTGAAAGAGGGTCTTTCTCCGTTGGAGGGAAGCAAACACATTGAAGCTCCCAAGCTTCCAACCGCTGCCTTTTGTGTGGAACCCTTCCATCAAAATCCACCATATTGACTTCCTTGCCCTTTCTTTAAGCCATTTTGTCCCTTACTGTGACACCCCAGGAAAACCAGGAAAAAAAAACCATGCAACTTAACTAGCTTCCTCAGTGAGTACGTGCTAAATTTCGGGACGAAATTTCTTTCAAGTTGGGGATAATGTGACAACCCGAGTTTTCAAGGTCTCTTTCGACTTAACTTGTTTGTTGTGTAATATACGTGTTGGTTGTAAATTCGTGGTGTGTATATTATATGTGTGGGTTATGCATATCTTGTATTATTAATTTATGTTTTGCATAATTATTAAAATGGAACCTCTTGCCAAACACATGAAACATCCACACGAAAACACTCCCTGTTCGAACACCCACACACCCCACGAAAACACTAGGTGTTTTCGTCCAATATGAGGCCAACGAAAACAGAATGGGGCTTTGGCCCAGAGATGTTCGGCCGGCCCAGTTGGGGTTATGGTTTAATTTGTGAGATCTCTAGATTAGAACATTTTTTTTTAGGAAAACCCTACCCCCACTTGTTTTGCGACGGCTGTGCCCCCCCCCCCCCCCCCCTCAACGGCGCAACATCCCAATTCATTCAACATCTTGTGTGGTCGGACTATTGGTTAGTAATATCATTAATTGTTTTGTTCTTGTTGGCCAATACCCTATCTCGGCTAGTAACATCATTAGTACATGTGAATTGTGTTGAAAGTGCAGCCAAAGTGGATAATAATCACTTCATAATTGTCGGCCATTTTGTCATGTCCTGCATGGGAATTGTCAGTGAGCATGTGAATGTTTATATGAGTGTCACTTGATTATATCTTGCATGTACATTGAAAATTGGATAGGTTCTGCTAGTGCTCTCGCTAATCGAGAGTTAGGGCTACATAATATTATATATATAGATGTTTTGCATTGTAAATTGGTAACCGATGATACTGCTAGTGCTCTCGTAATTAAGGATTAGGCTCTCATTATAAATTGTTAACCGATTGCTTGCTTTTGATTTGGTCTGTTATAAAGGAGATTGCATGTTAATAAATCAGTGGGTTAGAGTTATATAAGTGCTAGATTTGTATGATGATAAAGCTTTGATGATTTATGAATTGCTTATATCTATAAACTGTTAACACGAAGCATAGATGAGATTCTTGATGATGAAACAACAGTTATGAATCCATGATATGATAATTAGAGTATGTTAACAGCAGGGGCGGATCTACGTGGAGGCGAGGAGTAGCCCGGGATACCCCTCAACTTTTTTGACGAAGTGTAATTTTTTCTTCTTTTTTCAAGTTTTATGTATAGGATACTCCTGAGAAGATATTAGGATACTCCTGAATCTTACCAAACTTGAAAGAAGAAAGAAAATTCAAAGATTTAAAAATCTCCGGCAGGTGTTTGAAGTTCCGGCCACTGTTATTATTTGTGAAGTTGAGAACAAAGAAGAAGACTATGTATATTTTAATGTTATGTTTCTTTTCTCAAGAAAAGCTTTTTATAAACTGTTTTAAATTTTATCTTGGGACTCACATATTTTAAAATATCGTATGGACTTGGAGCCACCGAGCCACACATTTCTGTCATTCACTTTTTTCATTAATTAATTTTCATCATGACTAAGTATATATATTTTTATTTTTTATTTTTAATTGTTTCTTTGACAAAAATTTACAAACTACTAGTAAGAATATTTATGTGCTGTTCAAAAAAAAAGTAAGAATATTTATGTAATTGAATTTATATAATAAATAATCATAGATATAATATATTTGATGATGTATTTAGATAATTTCATATAAATGTAACGTCAATTTTTATGTTGTATGTGTAGAACACTTTTAGAAAAAATATTTTAATAATCCCAAACTAAGTATAGAAACTTCATTAAATTTGTAAAATTTTCAATAAAAATAATAATAGATGAAGTTTAGAGGAAACTTTATTATCAAAAGATGAAATTGTCGATGAACCGGCACTACTCCAATTAAAATTTTTGGTTATGTCACTAGAGAAGCTGATAGATTTGCATAATCGAATGGAATATGTGACCTTACTCGTCTAATGGTAGAATTTAGAAAATATAGTTATTTTCCTTTGATCTATCAGATATTGAAGCGAACGTTGATTTATTAAGGTGTTTCTTTTTTCGTTTACATTGTATTGTATAGGTGTACCGTAGAAAAAAAATTGGGATACCCGTGAATTTTTCTTCTAGATCCGCCACTGGTTAACAGGTTATGAGAAACATAGAGATTTCTTAATATGTCTAACCATTAGGATCCGTAAATGAGCACTAAGTCTTTTGGGCCGAGGGATTTAGATTGGGGCTGCATAGCCACTACGATGCGGCTGGGCTGCATGACCACGGGTCATCAGTCAAGCCCGCACCAATATATATTTGATAGTTTGATTCTTTGATTGGGCCGTAGGTAATTGGGCTTGTGTTTTAAATGTATTCCATTGTGCTGGGCTGCACCTTAGATTGGTTGATAAAATAAACTGTCAAGAACTGTTAGTCGGCGATACTCGTGATACAAGATTACTTGAGATCCAAATAACTGTTATGTGCCTTGTGAAACATGAACATTTGGTGTGAGCTATGCATATGACTCAGATGCTTGTTACATAATGTTGGGGATTATTGTGCTACATGATTTCTTATTACGACTTGCATAGGGATGTGTGAAGTACTCACTACTAGAAAACTAGGTTTTTCCGACCGCAATTTTGGTCGCAAACCAGTCGCAATTGCCCTGTTGCGACTGTTTTCCGACCGAAACTGCGATCGGAAAAACACCCGTCGCAATTGCTCTACTCCGACTAACTTGCGACTGCTGCTATCTTTTGCGACCCGGGTTTTGCGACTTTAATAATGGTCACAAATATTGCGACTGCTCCTAGTTTTGTGGGACTTTGGTTGCGACGTTCTTGATGCGACCGTATTCCGACCGCATGCCTTTTACAAACTGCGATCGTTTTCCGACCGCATGCCTTTTACAAATTGCGACCGTTTTGCAACTGCTTGCCTTTTGAAAAATTGCGACCATTTTTGCGGTCGCAATTTTTATTAATTATAGCCATCTTCTATTTTAACCTGCATATAATATCAATTTTAAAATTTACATATTATCAAATTTTCACAATTATATAAAACATTCCACTTAAAACATCAAATACCAAAGTTATCATAACAAAATACATATTCAAAACAAAGTGTTTATACGTTTGGAAACCTAAGTCAATGATTATGCGTTTTGAAACCTAGCTTTTAGCATTGCTTCAATGTTTGCCATTCTTTCATTCATAGCCTCTTTCCCCGCCTTATCTTTCATTGCTGCCCTGTTCTCTTGTTGTTGCCCAGTTCTCTTGTTGCTCAGAAGGTATTTGTACTAGCTTGAGTCCAGTCAATCCACCAATGTCTAATGTCGGCAGTTAACTGAATCAACCAAACCATTTATAACGAAACTAATCGGTTATAATAAAAAAAACATAAAAACCAAAATATCGGTTATAGGTTGGATTTAGCCAATAACCAAACCGAACCAGGCAATACTCACCCATAGATGTCATTAATTATGAAATTAACATACAACTAAAGTTAAAAATATTTCACCTGCAGCTGAAGTAATAAAGATCCACAAGTTGGCTCTGCCATCTGGTATCTGTTTATGAGACATATATAAATGTTGATAAAAAAAGATTAACAGCAAACACAATCCAAAATCTAAATACTATACTACAATCAGAAAACCAACCTAATCTATAAAACTAAAAAAATCAATAAAACCCTACATTAATCAGCATCTAAATTACTTCATCTACACTCCACAAAAATCCTTAATCAATACTCTTCACTAAATCATTTCATCGCTAAACAAAAATGTACGTCAAATTACGACCAAACAGCGGTAAATTTGCAAATAAACGTCATCGATTTCGAAATAAGCATCAATTTCGAGCCCCAAAAAACAGAGTGTACTGTAAGTACGCGATCATATCAGAATTGCACAAGAAATCGATACATGTGTATAGATGATTAACCAACCAATTGAGGTTTACTTACAGCAATCGAACGATGATTTATGGATTGGTTTTGTTCAGAAGTTTTAGTTTTTTTTAATAATAGTTAACGTGTCAAGTATGATCACCAAAGTTATATTGTTAAAAAAAATGACCCGACTTGACCCGAAACCCGTTCTCACCTGGACCCGTTCTCACCCGGACCCGTTTCGACCTGAACCAAAACAACCTTTTTTTATAATTGACTTGTTTTGACCCGAACCCGTTTTGACCCATGACCCGACCCTAATGAATTATCACATCAAATCTGAAATAAACAATTATCACATCAAATCTAAAATAATTCAAATAAACAATAAGGATACCTGCGACCACACCTTGCCCCCTGCCGCCTCCTGCCATAAAACCACGGCATCTGCCGGCATCTGCTGTACTACGTGCCATGATACTACAAAAAATAAATCTAATTATGCTTTGCATCAGCTACATCAAGTCATAGTACACTTCAAAATCAGAATCAAATTAACAATAATAACCTTCAAATACCTCTGATCCGTTTAATGACTAGTTAAAGTGTTAACTTTGAGACACGGTATCAGCTAGGGAATATGTTGCCTGTTAGTTAAAGTTACTACTAATCTTGAATCAGAAACACATAACCAATCTATAATAACAACTTAATCGGTTTAATGACTAGTTAAAGTGTTAACTTTGAGACACCGCATCAGCTAGGGAATATGCTGACTGTTAGTTAAAGTTACTGCTAATCTTGAGGCTGGTGACATCCTTTATCAGCTCTTGAAGCTGAAAAAATCACATTCTAAATCAGATTACTACAAAACATCATATGATTGTGTAGAAAAAGTTTCAGACATGTCTTAACTATTACTGGTACTATCAAACTCAAGAAATGCTTTACACCAGTCCTAGATCTCATGTAAATCACCCTTCACTGTTTTCGAATCAATAACTAGAGATGTTGATTTTACTAGGTCCATCCAATGAGTCAAATATAAAACAACTTAAAAGCATACCAACACAAACACGAAGCCGCAACTCAAATCTAAAAGAAATCCATGTGCAAACAAGTATTAGCATTCCAATTATAATTAATTATTTCAAATAAATTATGTAACGTACCTATATGGCCATGTATGCAGATCTTCTTCGGTTGATTTCAGTACGAGATCTACCATTGATTGATTATTAGCTGGAGGCAAAGGCGAAGGATCTTCATCTAATGACCATAACCTGTTCCTTGCAAATCCATGCTGCTCCAGTGTACCGAAATTTGCAACCTATGTAGATGTGAATTAAAGTTAAGAACTAGATGTTCTAGACAGTTAAAAATGGTATAATGTCTGGTTAAATGCAAACCTGAGGAAAGCAAATGGGTATGCCGCCTCTTATTGGTTTTGGTGGTTTCATGACAGCCTACAAACAGAGCATTCTCTCATGATCATAACACAATGTTGAAAATTTAGAAAAAGAGCGACGGGAGAAAAACCAACCCAAAAAAAACAACACGAGTATTTTTTTCAATGATTTGTGTAGGATAAACGTGTGCTGTAATACACCTCGAAGAGAACACTTAATATGCAGTAGCCATTTTACTTGCAGTTTCTTGCACATAATTAGATCATTTGAATATTAACCTCAAAAGTGCAGCCTAAATGTGTGCTCCATTCTCTTAAACATGTAACTGTTTAAAATATGATCTCAACCGATTAATTCACGGATCTCAACTCACTACATATTTTTGTAGGGGTGTTCAATAGCTAGCATCCATTTATTGAGTGGTTTACCATATCCTTAATAACATGAACATGTGATAGCGAGTCTTAATTATTTGATGAAGCGGAAGTAAAGATACAAATGAATGATATGAACGAAACATATGACAAGAGTACTAAAGAAGTATGCCATTCAGCTGTCTTGAAATTAAGCTACTTAAATAACTCGCAAAAAATGATATGAATGAAACACATGACAAGAGTACTAAACAAGTATACCATTCAACTGTCTTGAAATTAAGCTACATAAATAAATCACCTTACTGCTCATGAAAAGTAGCTCTTCTCGCCGTTGGTTCTTCCAAGAAACAACCTGAATTGAAATCACCTTACTGTATTAATTTCATTGATCATCCGAAATTTGCAGATTCGATAACTTCGGCAACAGTTGGAGATCATCAACTGAAGTTTCACAATTCCAATGATCGTTCACCGAACCAAAACCAAAACCACAACTCAAATTTCATTGTTCTTGTTCAACAATAGATCAACAAAAAACCTCTCAAACGAGCATTTCAATTGAAGTTTACAACAAAAGTTGTGAAATAACGTAACAAACAACCGAGCATATGAAATCACGCCATAAACTAACTAACAATAAACAAACAAATGGAAAAAAAATGCATTATCGAAACAGAAACAACAACGAACCTCCGTCGTTGATCCGGTAGGCTCACGTAACAGGATTCGAGGCGATCGATCTCCGTCATTGATCCGTTGGTTCTAAAATCGCAGAATTAACAAGAGCATCGACTTCAATCATGTATTCGGATTCTTCATCCATACATTAAACCTAATTATTAAAGGAAATGAAGAGAGAAACGGACCTAATCGGAGTCGCCAGAATCAGATCGGTGAAAGGATTTCTTCGAGCGGCAGATCTTCTCAAAATCAGATTGGTGAGAGGATTTCTTCAATCACGTATTCGGAATCAGTCGTCGGATTTAACACACGGTTTCAAACTGGAATCAGTCGTCGGATTGCTAACATTGAGTCGGATTATTAAAGGAAATGAAGAGTGACACATACCATATGTACTGTGAGTCGCAGATCTGTTTTGAAGAACGATGAATGATGAGGATGATGAACGATGATCGCCGGAGTCGCAGATTTGTTTTGATTGAATCCGGGAAGTCGCAGTTGAGGATGATGAACGATTAACAGATCTGTTCTGTTTGAAGCTTCTAAACTTATGGTTACTCAGTTTTAACCCAGAACTTATGACTATTTGCAGTTTTTACCCTAAATACTGATGAATAATTTTTTGCTTTTTCTATTTTTTTTTATATTTGTGACCGCTTTAAACGGTCGCAACTTTTGTTTTTATATATTTCTCGTATTTGTGACCGTTTTATATGGTCGCAACTTTTGTTTTTTTGTTTTTTTTATTTGCGTTTGCTTTAAACGGTCGTAACTTTTGCTATTTTTTATTTTTCTCGTATTTGCGACTGTTTTCCGACCACAAAGATACGGTCACAAAATTTGCGACCGTTTTGCGATCGAATCTGGATTGGTCTTTAATTTTGCGATTGTTTTGGTTTTAGTCACAAATCGGTAGCTAATTTTGCGACCGTCTTATGTTAGTCGCAAAATTTGGTCGCAATTGCCTAGTTTTCTAGTAGTGACTTGCACGCTACTTGTGTAATGTGTATAAAGACTACGTGATTATGTGTATACGAAACTGATTTTTTATTGGTAATCACAATAGGGTTTGGTTGACCAACTTGGAACGGGTAACATAACATAACATACCGAGCAAACCAAGGTGAGTTCACACTCTCTCCAAGGCATGGGATTCCCAAGGGTTGGGAATGGGTTAAAGAACTGAACGGTAACTACAAACTTGCGTATTCCCCATACAACAGGATACGTACGACCATAAGACCATCACTCTATCACTTTAAGTCCCTCATTTATCGACTTAATCGCCGAGGCCTATGGCGAGCGGGTCATTAGTAGATAGCGCTATTAGGTTTAACAAATCTCACACCGTGTCGTCCGAACGGGCGTGTACTAATGGACTATGGGCAAAGGGTCAATGCTGATAGACATTGACTTAGGGCACCTCTTATATTTTCGTAGCAGTCGATACGCGTGGTCTAGTAACACATGGGAAGCCTCCACCAATCTTCGCAAACATGTCTGGGAGACCGCGATACGAATTATTACGATACATGGTTTACAAAATGAACATACGATTTACGAAACGAATGCTATAACTAAACAACCAACTGTGAACTCGCTCAACTTTGTTGTTGACTCGTTGTTACATGCCTTGCAGGTCGTTAGGCACTCATGGAGCTTGCACAGGGAGGCGCAGTCGTTGTGGGACATGGCAGTGTGTGCCATGCTAAAAACATTACTTTATTTCGTACTTAATACTTACTTTGGGTTTTACAATTATGCTTCCGCTAAACACTTAACTACGTTTTTGGTCTGTAACACCTTTCATATTGTGTGGTTGACTTTTACTTATTACTTGGTATGTTCAATATGATTGGTGGCTTGATCCTGGTCAGTCACGCCTCCAAGCGGTGATACTCCGCGTGTGGATTTTGGGGGTGTGACACTTACTCCCTTCACCAAGTGAGCAAGTTCCCTGGACTTAACGGCTTCTTCGATCCTTTTCTTAAGCCGGAAGCAATCATTGGTGTGGTGCCCCTTTTCTTCATGAAATTCACAGTATTGTGCGGAATTTTTCCTTTTTCTGCTTTTGGGGAGAGGCCTAGGAGGCCAAAAGTTTTGCTTAACTTCTTATGTTGCAAGGATTTCTTGAGGGGTCTTGGTAAGGGGTGTGAAACTTATGCCTTTCTCTCTGCTGGAAGGGTTTCGGCCTTCAGACCTTCGATGCTCTGAACCCTTTTGGCGTCTGTCATAGGAGTTAAAGTTCCCCCTTTTTCTAGCTGGGCTATTGCCTCGCCAGCTGGATCCTCTTTTCCTTTGCTCTTTAATGTCTACTGCCTCCTCTCCCCGGATGTGGGCTTCAGCCCTTTCGAGAGCTTCTTCCAAGGTCTTGGGCAGGGATTTGTTGAAATCTCTTGTGAGATATTTGGATGTATTGGCGTTCATAAAACCGGCCACCCTCATCTTTTCGTCTGCCCCTACATATGTTAGACCTTCCTTCTTGTATCTTTCTATGACCTCTCGAAGGCTTTCATCATCTCTTTGTTTTATCTGAAAGATTGCTGTAGCATCTTTGACGTATCGCCTCTACTGGGAGAAATTGGCCAGGAACCCCTTGCTGAGGTCATCGAAGCTTCGAACGCTTCGGGCAGTAAATCATTGAACCAGATTCTAGCTGACCCGACAAGGGTTTGCATGAACATTAAACAACATTCAGCATTTGACGATTTCTCAATTCTTGCAGCACCAGTAAAGATCTGAAGATGGTCTTCAGGATCTTCAGTCCCATCATATGTCTTGATGTGGGACGACATTTTAATCTTTGTCTGAAAATCATAATCGGCTATTTGCTGTGAGAAGCACGAGAGGTTACTCGGCTTGTAAGGCTTGGCCAAATCTTCTTCAACCCTTGCACCCGTGTTATTGTTGTTATTGTTGTTCCCTTGAGTGGCCAGCACCTGATTAATAAAGTGCTGCCACGGGAAGTTGCCCATCATCTGGGGCATAAGGTTGAAGCCTTGAAGGCTTCCGGGTGCAACTAGACAACTAATTCCCAAGGGAGTGCTCATAACAGCACTCCGTGCCAAGGGGAGTACAGACAAAGCTTGCTCCCATGAATTTGTTATTGAGGGTGGAAGACTCGTCACTGGGGACTGTAGGAGCTGGTCAAGGGTCATCTCATGGCCCAAAGGAGCACCGTTTGTAGCTGGTTGGGACGAAAAGAGAGGATATGTTGTAGGATTCGTGTAACACCTCGAAAATTCACGTCCTTTAATGCGTTGACACGTGTCATATGTTTGAACGTGTGAAAGAATGTTCTGAAGGGACTAAAGTTGACAAACTTGAAAAGTATATGAAAATACGAGTTCTAAATGTCAACAGTGAATAAATACACTTCATAATAACCCTACATGATGTTTATAACATCAAACAAATAAATCATGGATCATACGAAGCTAAAGGTGAGAGATTACAAACTACAGGGGTTAAATGTGTCAACATGTTTAAAGATATACCTCTGAGTGACCTTTTAACAAACCCGAAGCTTTGTAACTGTTAATTATGCTCACTAGAATGCGCGATATAAATTTCATAAAGTTTCGTTATCGTATGAGAAAGTTATGATCAAATTCGTGTACGAGGGGTTAAAGCGTTAACATTGAAAGTTAAGACTTTTCGGGTTAACCGGAAGTGTCCAGGGACTTGGCAAAGTAGGTATAAGTCCTAAAGCCCTTGTGGGTAAATAGTAAGGGGTCAAAATTTAAAGAATAGGCCTAATTGACCTTTCGAGAAGCCAAGGGACAAGTTGCAAAACAACAAAAATGAAAAATCAGGTTTTCAGGGCCTAGGCGGCCCGCGTAGGATCTGTTAAAACTTGAGGCGGGCCGCGTGGGGACATCAGATGAAGAAAAACGGGCAGCAGCCTGTTTTGTGCGATTTTAACCGATTTTACTGGTAATTCTCAATCTTGGGCGACCCCTAAAATGTTCCTAGACCCCAGGGACACTTATGGGATGATTGTGGTCAATTGTAGACTTAGTTGTCAACAAATTGTGGTGTTTACAAACACTATATAAGGCCTCCAAGTTTCAAACATTCTTGCACTCATTTCTGATCAATTCTGGAGCTCCCAAGCAGCCTCAACTGATCATATCTCGTGCATAGGACTCTTGTAAGTCTGCTAGTCCTTCTTTATTTGAGTTTAGCTTAGTATTTTAGCTAAAAGTCAAACCGTCGTAATTACGGTTTGACTTCGAGATTAGTCAATAATAGCTCAGTCATATCTCGAATTAAAAGTAGTTATATGTTGGTATTTATGTGGGTGAAAAACCTCAAAAGGGTTCCCCCTGGTTACCACTCTAACCAGGTCAAAAGTCGGGTCAAACGTGTACTTAAAAAGTCAACAGAAAGTTTAAAATGCGATTTATGCATGATTAGCAATACAGAACACTTATAACCTGTTTGATCATTAATATAACTAGGTAATAAGTGTAAGAACATGTCTAAACATGTTCAACCCGACAATTTCCTGTTTAGACCCGGTTCGGAACCGAAAGTCACATAGTTTGACTTTCACTTTGACTTTCAGTTCTGACCCGTTTAGGCATGTTTTAGAAACGCCTCAGAGCTTTAATTGGACTAGGTTACATGTTAGTACAACCCTCTGAGATTATACATCTTGGTTCATTAGTTATCCAATTAATATGCATGTTTCCGTTAATTGCCCATATGTTGACCATTATGCCCTTATTGCCTTAAAACGTGATTTTTGGAAATGTAAAAGAGTAGAAACTTTAATTACTGATATATAAACATGTATGCAAAGTTTGACATCAATTTTAATTGTAGATTAAGAGTTATGCTCATTATCGCAAAATAAATGCTTTATGTTAATAAAATGGCGTAATTAGCGTATATCCTACTTAAACATACTTTTTGATATCAAATCTTTTACCCACTGATGTAATATATTATTTTGGGATTTTTAAAGATTTTTAATTAATTTTAGGCTGAGCATAACTCATAGTCGTAGGCTTAATCCGGTAAATGTCGGTTTTGCCATTACGGGCCATAAAATGAGTTTTACATATCTAAACGACTCCAAACCTTTTGCTACTGATCACATATGATAAATAAATTATTTTTAGCCCTCTGGAAATATAAAAATATCAGATTTAAGTATCGAACCCGGAAATGGCCTTTAATCGCCTTATTAAGCGTTTTTAGCGTAAAGTATGTATTAAAATTATATTGGACCTACCCGGGTTGATACCTACTGATATAAGAGGCAAATTATAATATTTTAACAGTAAGCAAAGGTTGATAAACTCAGACTTCAGTTTTGAGCTTTTCGGCTTATGTGAAATTACCAAAATACCCCTACGGGGCATAGTTTGGTTTAAAATGATAAATTTCACATATATGCTTTATCTTACTGTTATAACTCATTAACTTGAGTATGTTTACTGATTACATCAGACCTGTAACTCAGTTAAACACTTAAACTCTTTTATAAACTATTAAATGACCAAACTACCCCTACGGGGCCTAGTTTGTGTTTAAACACGTTTTGGGCATAATGAAAGACATCTTACTGATGTCGCAACATATTTGAGGCATAATTAACTTAGGAAACCTGTATATAGCTCTCATGAATACCCGTCACGCTTATTACGCGTATGGTGCGGTTTATGTAACAAGTTTACATAAATTAGCCGAAACGGGTCAAACCTTAACGGTTTTATCTCAAAATCCAGAATGTGAATAATAAACCCATATTAAACAAGCCTTCAAACTTGTCGGGTCTAAATCACATTCTATCCGGTCTTCGCTTAATCGTGCGTACATACTGTATCTTGAAACTAGCCGGTCTAAGCTTAAGCTTAATTAAAGACCCGTTAGGATTCTAATAGGTTATTATAAAACCTTCGTTCCAGATTAGGAGGACAGTAAAAGCTACTTGCAATTTGCTTATTGTGATTTATACATTGCTCAGGTAAATACTTTTAACTTATTTTCCCTATACGGGCTTGGGTTACGGTATATAGCATACCGCTTGATCGGGCATCAAATTCTCCACCGATTGAGTGGGTAGTTGAATAAATTTGATCGGCTCATTTAAACAGTCTTGTTTACTTTAAAGCCTTTGGGGGGTAATGACCATGTCCCGGATATCCTTGGCATCATCTTACGAGATGGCCACGACCTGAGCACGGGGTGTAGGCGTACACCTGTCAGTGTATAACTCTATGATGTGGTGTGTCTATTGATCTTTAACCCGGACAAGATCCGGGCTACTGAACGCACAAGTAACATGTAATTCGTTCACAAGATTATAATATTAAATAATTCTCCCAAGTTAAAAAGATTAATTTTGTCTCTGTGCATAAAACATTTATGCCACGTGCATCCAAACCAATTTTCTTAAACCATTTTCAAAATGAGTCAGTTGAATGTATTTACCAGTGTAAACTGACGTATTTTCCAAAAAGGTTAAATGCAAGTACTATACGTAATTGGCTGGACATTTCTCCTTACCATCAATAGAAGTCTCGCAAGCTTAAGATGCCTAAAGTCTGTTGAACTATTGTTTCCATTTTATGTTCGATCCTTCTGTGGATAAACTTTCGAATATTGTGACATTTGATATTACAATAATAAATTCGGTTGTGTTATATCTTTTAAATTGCTTCCGCTGTGCATATTAAATATTGTGTTGTTTGACTATTACGTTGCCAACCACGTCACGATACTCCCCCACCGGGCCCACCGGTGACACGTGGAAATCGGGGTGTGACAGGTTGGTATCAGAGCCAACACTGAGTGAATTAAACACTAGCCTTTTGTGTTTAATCTCAGTTACACAATTGCACAATCTAAACTTCTGAGTCTAGACTTAACATAGGAATAATCTTAATCCTAATATATGGAAATTTTTGTAAGTGCAGTTCCTGCCGGGTAACTGTCGCTTATCAGTTCCGTATTAATCAAAACAGAAGTCCAAGTTAAAGTCAACAATAATGAAGAATTCAAGACCACATGAAGACCAAGGGGAGTTTGTTAGGGCACTTTAGGTGATAAGTGTATGTCTCCCATTCTTTAGGGTCTTTATTGTACTTTTGTTGAAAGTTAGTCCCTACTTTATCCTAGGGACATTTTGTCCAAGTTTTATGTCTAGGAAAAAGGTCAGGGGTTTATGTTAGGGACAAAAGTCAGGGTTTTGGTGTAGATTGTTTGTCCGAGTATAGTCCTAGTCTATATATATGTGTTGTATAGGATTAGGGCATCATCTATGGATGAGGGATCGATCAAGAAGCTTTGTGGCTCTCCCAACTCGTTCCTCCTGGTGTGCACACCCTAGAGAGAGAGAGACTATGTGTTAGTGAGAGAAAGCTAGGGTTTAGATCTTTGTGATCTAAACCAGCTTGTAGAAGATGATGTATACTCCTTTGGTTTATGTAATCTATGATGACTGATTCAATATAAAGGGTTTATCTTCTACATATTTCTATCTTGTTCATATTTTGTTCTTCATGTCTTGAAATCAAGTGCAATGTTTGATGTTCGTCATCGATCCGGTGCTTTAACAGTGGTATCAGAGCATGGTTACCGATTTGGAATGGTCTAACCGCCTTTTTTAGCAAGTGTTTCATCTGCATGGTTACCAATTTGGAATGGTCTAACCTCTGATCTTTTTTTTTATTTTTTTTTATTTTTTTATTCATTCCGAGCTTTAGCAATTCAACTGATGTCCGGGTTTTGAATATCGTGAAAAGGTTTTTCAAGTGTCATTTACGTCAACGGCAGTAGACTCCTGTTGGTGGGGTGTTGGTTCATTTCTGGTGGTCGTTGATGATAGTTAAAGTGCTTCTGCTATGGTGAACGGAGGAGACGATGACCGTGATATATGGTAGTTCCGACAACTATGTTTCCGTCGACGATTCAAGAGTTCACATCGTCATTTTACAGCAACCACGGTAAACCCGTAATCTACGTTTCTCTTGATGGTATAGTGTCGAGGTTGTCGTGTCGGTCGGAAAATGGCCGGATTTGTTCCGATGTATCTCCGGTGATACGTGTTGGCTGGAATAATCAATTGCGGCTAGGGTTTGCCAAAGGAAATGAGTGCATGGGCTTATTAATGATTGGGCCGCATGATTATTATGGATTACAGTGATTAAGCAATGATGAAGAGAATACGACTTGCTTGGATTTTTGTATTGTTTACAAAGAATAGGGGGAGTAAAAGTTTTGAAGTTGCTGTTTTCTTTGTAAATATAAAGCTTGTGCGTGAAATAGCTCGTGTGTGATGGAGTTTTTGTCACGTGTGTTTATGTTATTAATCAAGTGTTGACATGATGAAGCTGAATTCTCGGTTGATGACTAGTTGAAGATTGAGCCTTATTAAGTTGCTATTTAGAGTAGAGAAGATTAGTTCTGGTCTCGAAATAATGTGGGGCTTCTTGATTTGAGGGGAAGGTCGGAGATGAAAGCCATTGGGGATTCATGGGATTCGTGAAGATAGGAGATCGATTCATGAAGATTCGTGACGAGATGAGATCATACATGAAGGGTTGAAGACCTCTGATAAAGATGGTGGATGTACTTTTACAAAGTTCAGTTTGTTATTAACTTATCGAACTGAGCTTCATGTCTTTGCGGAATTTGAAGTGTTTGATGTTAGGCATTGGAAATCCGACGTTTCCTTCTTCTACCGGTTAAGTTTGAAGATTAATGTATCGAGCGATATTCTCACATATTGTTGTAAGTCGGTTCACGTTAACTTGATTCGGGAGTAGTTTGAGGGGGAGGATCTACAGTGTTTGATGTTGGATTCTTCGGGTTTCTCAAAGCGGCATTAAGTGATCGTCATCAAGTCTTTAATTAGAAGGGTTGAAGATCGCTGTGCTCTGCCAGAAAGATCAAGTCTCAGCCAAAGTTGATAGCAGCCATGATATCATCAGTCAAGGGGGAGACTGTAAGTGCAGTATTCGGTGACTGAAGATATCAGTGTTAGACAGAACTGATTGCAACAGTTAAGGGGGAGACTGTAAGTGCAGTTCCTGCCGGGTAACTGTCGCTTATCAGTTCCGTATTAATCAAAACAGAAGTCCAAGTTAAAGTCAACAATAATGAAGAATTCAAGACCACATGAAGACCAAGGGGAGTTTGTTAGGGCACTTTAGGTGATAAGTGCATGTCTCCCATTCTTTAGGGTCTTTATTGTACTTTTGTTGAAAGTTAGTCCCTACTTTCTCCTAGGGACATTTTGTCCAAGTTTTATGTCTAGGAAAAAGGTCAGGGGTTTATGTTAGGGACAAAAGTCAGGGTTTTGGTGTAGATTGTTTGTCCGAGTATAGTCCTAGTCTATATATATGTGTTGTATAGGATTAGGGCATCATCTATGGATGAGGGATCGATCAAGAAGCTTTGTGGCTCTCCCAACTCGTTCCTCCTGGTGTGCACACCCTAGAGAGAGAGAGACTATGTGTTAGTGAGAGAAAGCTAGGGTTTAGATCTTTGTGATCTAAACCAGCTTGTAGAAGATGATGTATACTCCTTTGGTTTATGTAATCTGTGATGACTGATTCAATATAAAGGGTTCATCTTCTACATATTTCTATCTTGTTCATATTTTGTTCTTCATGTCTTGAAATCAAGTGCAATGTTTGATGTTCGTCATCGATCCGGTGCTTTAACAATTTTGCTTCCAATTTTTATTATTATTGGATACGTCGCCAAGCTAGGAAGCTGAACTAGGAATTCTCCACACCCGGAGCCTTGAAATTCTGAGCTTCGTACAGCGACCAAGATGAGACGTGCAACCAAGGAGAAAGCATTCAGGAATTGAATGAAGAAGAAACTCCTTTGCTGAAAATCGTTTCCTCAATAGTCCTTATAAGGACATATTTATCTTTTTAGTCCCTTCGAGGACAACACTATTCCTTTCAAGTCCCGCTTAGGGCAACTTTATACTTTTATTTTTATATAGTGGAATGATTAAGTTTAAACTTTCATTCTAAACAAGAATATTAAATAAATGGGAAATAACATTTCCTTTTACAAGATCTACCATTATAATAAAATGGCAAAAATCTAAAAAGGACAAGACCTAGCTTCGGGTCATATTAAGACCGGCCAAGATGGCAGTTCCTCAATTTAGATTCAGATCCTTATTAACATTTCAATTTAGAAATTGGTCTGCGATAAATAATAAGAGAATCTTAAGAGTGAAACCTAGCCTGAGTGTCATTATAAAGACCTGGCCAAGATGGTAAGACCTGTTTAAAAGATTCGTATCCCAGTTAACATCTAAAAACATGTTAACACTCCCGACAGATGTGATTCGTCGGAAATCACACACGTTACTAAGGATTCTTCAAAAGAGTCCTAACCCAGTTTAATGATCTCTGAATCCTGGGTCTACATCATCAATTAAGATGATCATATTTTAACCATACGTGGTAAAATAGTGCCTACGGGCCTTGCTCATTTCTAAATGAGCCAAAATACAGTGGTAGCTATGACTCCCTGATAGAAAAAGGTAATGAACTAGGTTCAAACCTCAAATGCTTTGATTCTCTGAAATCATAGCATATAAATTTATATATGTCCTTATGACTAAGCCTGTTGTGCTAATATATTTAAAGGCCTTGATTCTCTGAAATCATGGCTTATGATTTAAAATTTGTCCTTGTGACTAGGCCTTTTGTGCTATTAAATAAAACTGTTATTGTTGCTTTGATTCTCTGAAATCATAAGCTTATAATTTATAAATGTCCATGTGACCAGGCCATTGGGTGTCACTAATTTAACTGTTAATGTTTTGTAATTAGGATAAATTATAATAGAAATCCTAAATATATATGATTAATAAATTAACCAAATATGGTCTCTGTTTACCATGGTTAATGAATTTCCCTAAGGGGCAATTTCGTAATAAACATCCCTTAGAAGGGAAGTGCCTACGGGCTATAGTTGATGTCCTCTGAGACTAAAGACAGTGGTAGCCTATAGCTCCCTGTCAGGAAAAGGTAATGAACTTTGATTCAAACCTTAATGCCGCGATTCTCTGAAATCATGGTTTATAAATTTAACTTGTCTACGCGACTAGGCCATTTGTGCTATTATTAACTTATGAATTAGGATTTATGATAAAAAAAAAATCCTGAATGAAATAAATATCCTTCCTTCCCTATCAGTATGCATTTTAAAAAGAATCTTAAAGGTGAAACCTAGCCTACGCGGCCAAGATGGTGAAACCTACTCAAGGGATTCAGATCCTTGTTAACACTTAAGAACGTGTTAGCACTCTTGAGAAATATGATTCGAGAAAATCACAACAATCATCCTTATATTGGATTCTTCCAATTCCCTTATCTAGCCTGGTGATTTAGAAATCACGGCTTATATCATCCCATAACACGATCATGTTATAAACATCCGTTAATGATAAAGTGCCTACGGGCTAAACTTGTTGTCCGATAAGACAACGACAGTGATGGCCTTTGACCTCCTGTCTAAAATATTGGACTATGTCCAAACATAATAGTCTATATGATCAATGCGATCATGACTAATATCATCTGATACGATGATAGTATTATTAAACATCCTTTAGTGATGTTTTGCCTACGGGCTATAATATATTGTCCAATTGAGACATTGACATTGTTATCTTTATGATTCCTTGTCTAAGGTGGTGAGCTATGCTCAAGCCAAAATAGTCAATATGATTAATGCAATCATGACTTATATCATCTAATAGGATGAACCTATTATAAACATCCATTAGAGATGTTTCGCCTATGAGCCATATTATATCGTCCATGTGTGACAAAAACATTGTGATCTTTACGATTCCCTGTCCAAGGTAGTGAGCTATGCTCAAGCCTAATGGTCTATATGATCAATGCCATCATGACGAAAATCATCAATACGATGATTTAAAAATTTTAACATCCTTAATGATGTTTTGCCTGAGGACTATATTATATTATTCAATTGAGACAAGGCAATTGTAATCTTTTGTGATTCTTTGCCCAAGGGGGTGAGCTATACTCAAATCCCATAGTCTATACTATCATTGCGATCCTGACTAGTATCATCGGTATGATGATAATAATATTAACATCCCTCGTGATGAAATGCCTACGGGCTATACTTTATTCTAATGTCGGTAAGACAAAGATAGTAGTGATCTTTATGATCCCCTGTTCAAAATGGTGTGATTTTACCCAAACCTAATAGTCAATATGATCGATGTGATCATGACTAATATCATTAGATACGATGGTTATATATAAACATCCATTAGTGATGTTGATTGGCTTATTTTTCTGCCAAATGAATCGTCTTTCAAGACGATGACAGTAGTAGTCTATGACTCCCTGTCCAAAGGTGAAGAACCACGTTCAAACCTTGAAGCCCTAATCTAATAAAATTGCGGCTAATAAATTAAGGTCCTTGGTGATAGACCACCGAGTTATGTTTTAAAGTCATCCATGACAAGCCTATGTGCTATAATTTGTCATTCGTGACAAGCCAACATATTAAATGTTAACATTCTTGGTCACGTGCCTTTGTGCCAAATTTGATAAATATCCTTATGACAAGGCCGTTTGTGCCATATCTAAATGACCTTTACGACAAGGCCTTCGCGCCATATGATTACTTACGTCCTTCATGACTGGGCTTTATGCCATATCTTCTACGTCCCTCGAGACAGGCTTTCATGCCATATATGTATATATATAATAAAAAGTCTTGTAAGAATTGCCTTTGAGCTATTTATAACCGTCCTTGTGACAAAGACAGTTGTGACATTATGGTCCCCTGTCAGGAAGGTATTGGACTCGCTCCAAACCTTAAATGCCATTGATAGTCCTTTTGTGACCTAAGCTAAATGTAATAGATATACATTCAAATAGCATGTTCGGAACATAATGACCTATACGGTTCATGGATGCCATGGCTAATTTATGACAGGTCATCAGGATGATGACTAATAATGGTTTAATTTGGTATTTAGTACCAAGTTTTGAGTATAGAAAAACTCGGATGAGATAGGCAATAGTCGCGATGCTATTAATGCGACAAAAGCAAATAACGTCTCAAACGTAAACCTCAATATTAATGGAGTAAATCTCCAAGCGGTGGCTAACGCAGCAGTTTGAAAGGCCAAGGGGAAAAGGTCATGAAACAATCCCAAAGAGCCGAATGCTTCTCGCTCTGAATTTTATTCAAAACCATGTTCAATTTCTCATGAGAAGAGTTTTGTTCACACTTCGTATACGAAGGATGAACCAAAGGAGGAAGATAACTCCCAGAAATCTAAGAAAAAAAAGAGCAAGAACAGGCTTAATAAAAAGCAACGAAAAAATGGTGGAATTGGCCGTCCCCGGAATCGAACCTGGGTCTAGGCCGCACCCTTTCGCGCGCCTAGCCAACCGAGCTAGGTGCCTAGTTTGTGAAATTTCCATGTTTGGTTAAATATAAGCACATGTACAATAACTTCCTTACTTCTTACTATAAGTCACCTACTTATCCTCCTTATGTTGACTAAGTATTAGAATCCAAGATTTTACCTCTATGTTTTAATTACTCTTGGCTTGCTTATGTTGACTAAACATTGGAAAGGCTAAAGGAAGAAATGCCTGAACTCACCTGATGAATGCCAAGAGGCAGTTCACGATGTCATCAAGTACATCCCTTATCATTTACCAATTATAATTTCTGCTAAGCATCCTGACTAAATACAGGCAATAATAAATCTTCATAAACCATAAGCTTAGTAAACTTTTATATTATCCACAAGGTATAAATTACCAAGGAAACCATAGTAACCGATTCTTCTCGTATCGGCAAGGAATCCTTCCGAAAAATCTAAGAGTACAATTTCTTCGCATAGAGTACGACAACATATGTTATTTTAATTATTTTTCTCATTGTTTTTATATCGCCTGCGAATGCCTAACTATGTTTGATAAAAGTGCCATATGAGGATTGGCGTATTCTAGTGTGTCCCATAGATTACTTCCATGCCTGATCAGTATGGAGGTTTAATACATGGAACCCCTAAGATATCTCAATGGTCATATTGTACTAAAGTCGACTAGTAGTATTCAAAGAAGATATCCAAAAATAAAATTATCCAAATAAATATTCCCTGGTAACGGAATATGAGGACTCATAACATGAATGTGTCACTTATTAGACACAAGCATTGATGAGTGAACTGGAGCCTGAGATATGGAAATCTCTATAACCTCCTTGTACCTTGATTATCTTCTCCTAAGATTACCCTGTTTACCCCTGGGGGGGGGGGGGGGGCGCAGGTGGAGTTAAGTTTCATATCCCATTTAAGGCTGTATTACTATGAAATCTCCAAGACGGCTAGTACCACCATTGGAAGAATCGAAACCCTGATTTACTAAGTTTTAAAATAGAGGGTTCATATAGCCTAACTCGATATTCTGAAAGTGTGATATCGTTAAATAAGAAAGACGGTTCATTTTGCTTATGCGTTACCGCAACCCTAATTGGGCAACAATTAAGGAATTGCCATCAGCTGTTCTAAATCGTCGATTTGTTCAACTAACTTCAAGGATCAACTAATCCTTAAAATTTGTTAAGTAGTGGTTGGAATAACTATCTCACCTTAAGATAAGCTTGTCTATGATAGTTGGTATGTAAGCATCAAGGCTGCTCCCTTGGAAACCCTGTAAAGATAGAATGATAAACATCTATTGTAAGGGCAATAGATTGGTAAGTTCAATTACCAGGATCTAAGGGAAAATTATTGGTGGATAGGCTTGAAGAAGTCTGTAGCCACCTATGTAGCTAAATGCTTGACTTGTGCGCAAGTCAAAGCTGAGCAACAGAAACCGTCAGGTTTGCTACAACAGCTTGAACTTCCTACGTAGGAGTGGGAAATGGTAACTATGGATTTTATTACCAAGTTACCCAAGACAAGGAAAGGCAATGATACAATATGGGTTATAGTGATAGACCGACTAAGTCAGCACATTTCTTACCCATCAAGGAGACTTATAGCTCCGACATGTTGCCCAGTTATACGTTGATAAGATTGTAGCCTTACATGGCATACATGTGGCTATTATCTCTGATAGAGATACTAGATACACGTCACATTTTTGGAAGAGTTTCCAACAATCTTTGGGCGCACGTTTGAATTTTAGTACGGCTTACCATCCTCAGACTGACGGTCAGAGTGAGCGTACTATTCAAACGTTGGAAGACATGCTACGTGCATGTGCGATCGATTTGGGAGGTAGTTGGGATAAGAACCTACCATTAATCGAAATCTCCTACAACAATAGCTACCATACCAGCATTAAGGCTGCGCCTTTCGAGGCATTATACGGTAGAAAGTGTAGATCGCCCGTTTGTTGGGCGGAAGTTGGAGATGTCCAGTTATCAGGACCAGAGATCGTGTTCGAAGCGACGGACAAGATTGTCCAGATTCGTGACCGTCTCAAAGCTGCCCGGGATAGGCAGAAAAGTTACGCTGATCCTAAGCGTAAGGATTTTCACTTCGAAGTAGGTGACAAAGTCCTACTTAAAGTGTCACCCTGGAAGGGAGTGATGCAGTTTGGTAAGAAAGGCAAGCTAAGCCCGAGATACATAGGACCTTTCGAGGTTATCGAACATGTCGGGACAGTTGCCTATAAGTTAAACTTACCAGAAGAGCTCAGTGGAATTCACAATGTGTTCCACATCTGCAATCTGAAGAAGTGCTTCGCTGACGAATCACTGGTTATACCCCATACAGATGTGCATATAGACGAGAGCTTAAAATTTGTTGAAAAACCTTTGTCGATTGAAGATCGACAGGTAAAGAAGCTTCGAAGGAAGCACGTGCCTATTGTAAAGGTCAAATGGGATGGCCGTAGAGGTCCCGAATTCACGTGGGAGGTTGAACCCACGATGAAAGAAAAGTACCTTACTTATTTCAGTAAATCTCGGGTCGAGATTTATTTTAAGGGGGTGAGGATGTAACACCTCGAAAATTCACGTCCTTTAATGCGTTGACACGTGTCATATGTTTGAACGTGTGAAAGAATGTTCTGAAGGGACTAAAGTTGACAAACTTGAAAAGTATATGAAAATACGAGTTCTAAATGTCAACAGTGAATAAATACACTTCATAATAACCCTACATGATGTTTATAACATCAAACAAATAAATCATGGATCATACGAAGCTAAAAATGAGAGATTACAAACTACAGGGGTTAAATGTGTCAACATGTTTAAAGATATACCTCTGAGTGACCTTTTGACAAACCCGAAGCTTTGTAACTGTTAATTATGCTCACTAGAATGCGCGATATAAATTTCATAAAGTTTCGTTATCGTATGAGAAAGTTATGATCAAATTCGTGTACGAGGGGTTAAAGCGTTAACATTGAAAGTTAAGACTTTTCGGGTTAACCGGAAGTGTCCAGGGACTTGGCAAAGTGGGTATAAGTCCTAAAGCCCTTGTGGCTAAATAATAAGGGGTCAAAATGCAAAGAATAGGCCTAATTGACCTTTCGAGAAGCCAAGGGACAAGTTGCAAAACAACAAAAATGAAAAATCAGGTTTTCAGGGCCCAGGCGGCCCGCGTAGGATCTGTTAAAACTTGAGGCGGGCCGCGTGGGGACATCAGATGCAGAAAAACGGGCAGCAGAATATTTTGCGCGATTTTAACCGATTTTACTGGTAATTCTCAATCTTGGGCGACCCCTAAAATGTTCCTAGACCCCAGGGACACTTGTGGGATGATTGTGGTCAATTGTAGACTTAGTTGTCAACAAATTGTGGTGTTTACAAACACTATATAAGGCCTCCAAGTTTCAAACATTCTTGCACTCATTTCTGATCAATTCTGGAGCTCCCAAGCAGCCTCAACTGATCATATCTCGTGCATAGGAGGACTCTTGTAAGTCTGCTAGTCCTTCTTTATTTGAGTTTAGCTTAGTATTTTAGCTAAAAGTCAAACCGTCGTAATTACGGTTTGACTTCGAGATTAGTCAATAATAGCTCAGTCATATCTCGAATTAAAAGTAGTTATATGTTGGTATTTATGTGGGTGATAAAACCTCAAAAGGGTTCCCCCTGATTACCACTCTAACCAGGTCAAAAGTCGGGTCAAACGTGTACTTAAAAAGTCAACAGAAAGTTTAAAATGCGATTTATGCATGATTAGCAATACAAAACACTTATAACCTGTTTGATCATTAATATAACTTGGTAATAAGTGTAAGAACATGTCTAAACATGTTCAACCCGACAATTTCCTGTTAAGACCCGGTTCGGAACCGAAAGTCACATAGTTTGACTTTCACTTTGATTTTCAGTTCTGACCCGTTTAGGCATGTTTTAGAAATTCCTCAGAGCTTTAATTGGACTAGGTTACATGTTAGTACAACCCTCTGATATTATACATCTTGGTTCATTAGTTATCCAATTAATATGCATGTTTCCGTTAATTGCCCATATGTTGACCATTATGCCCTTATTGCCTTAAAACGTGATTTTTGGAAATGTAAAAGAGTAGAAACTTTAATTACTGATATATAAACATGTTTGCAAAGTTTGACATCAATTTGAATTGTAGATTAAGAGTTATGCTCATTATCGCAAAATGAATGCTTTTTGTTAATAAAATGGCGTAATTAGCGTATAGCCTACTTAAACATACTTTTTGATATCAAATATTTTACCCACTGATGTAATATATTATTTTGGGATTTTTACAGATTTTTAATTAATTTTAGGCTGAGCATAACTCATAGTCGTAGGCTTAATCCGGTAAATGTCGGTTTTGCCCTAACGGGCCATAAAATGAGTTTTACATATCTAAACGACTCCAAACCTTTTGCTACTGATCACATATGATAAATAAATTATTTTTAGCCCTCTGGAAATATAAAAATATCAGATTTAAGTATCGAACCCGGAAATGGCCTTTAATCGCCTTATTAAGCGTTTTTAGCGCAAAGTATGTATTAAAATTATATTGGACCTACCCGGGTTGATACCTACTGATATAAGAGGAAAATTATAATATTTTAACAGTAAGCAAAGGTTGATAAACTCAGACTTCAGTTTTGAGCTTTTCGGCTTATGTGAAATTACCAAAATACCCCTACGGGGCATAGTTTGGTTTAAAATGATAAATTTCACATATATGCTTTATCTTACTGTTATAACTCATTAACTTGAGTATGTTTACTGATTACATCAGACCTGTAACTCAGTTAAACACTTAAACTCTTTTATAAACTATTAAATGACCAAACTACCCCTACGGGGCCTAGTTTGTGTTTAAACACGTTTCGGGCATAATGAAAGACATCTTACTGATGTCGCAACATATTTGAGGCATAATTAACTTAGGAAACCTGTATATAGCTCTCATGAATACCCGTCACGCTTATTACGCGTACGGTGCGGTTTATGTAACAAGTTTACATAAATTAGCCGAAACGGCTCAAACCTTAACGGTTTTATCTCAAAATCCAGAATGTGAATAATAAACCCATATTAAACAAGCCTTCAAACTTTTCGGGTCTAAATCACATTCTATCCGGTCTTCGCTTAATCGTGCGTACGTACCGTATCTTGAAACTAGCCAGTCTAAGCTTAAGCTTAATTAAAGACCCGTTAGGATTCTAATAGGTTATTATAAAACCTTCGTTCCAGATTAGGAGGACAGTAAAAGCTACTTGCAATTTGCTTATTGTGATTTATACATTGCTCAGGTAAATACTTTTAACTTATTTTCCCTATACGGGCTTGGGTTACGGTATATAGCATACCGCTTGATCGGGCATCAAATTCTCCACCGATTGAGTGGGTAGTTGAATAAATTTGATCGGCTCGTTTAAACAGTCTTGTTTACTTTAAAGCCTTTGGGGGGTTAATGACCATGTCCCGGATATCCTTGGCATCATCTTACGAGATGGCCACGACCTGAGCACGGGGTGTAGGCGTACACCTGTCAGTGTATAACTCTATGATGTGGTATGTCTATTGATCTTTAACCCGGACAAGATCCGGGCTACTGAACGCACAAGTAACATGTAATTCGTTCACAAGATTATAATATTAAATAATTCTCCCAAGTTAAAAAGATTAATTTTGCCTCTGTGCATTTTAATCAAATTATAAAACATTTATGCCACGTGCATCCAAACCAATTTTCTTAAACCATTTTCAAAATGAGTCAGTTGAATGTATTTACCGGTGTAAACTGACGTATTTTCCAAAAAGGTTAAATGCAGGTACTATACGTAATTGGCTGGACATTTCTCCTTAGCATCAATAGAAGTCTCGCAAGCTTAAGATGCCTAAAGTCTGTTGAACTATTGTTTCCATTTTATGTTCGATCCTTCTGTGGATAAACTTCCGAATATTGTGACATTTGATATTACAATAATAAATTCGGTTGTGTTATATCTTTTAAATTGCTTCCGTTGTGCATATTAAATATTGTGTTGTTTGACTATTACGTTGCCAACCACGTCACGATACTCCCCCACCGGGCCCACCGGTGACACGTGGAAATCGGGGTGTGACAATTCGGCCTTGCGGACAAATATGGGTTCGGGTTTGGAGGAGGATTACTGGGACCAGCCTCATCCCTGGACACCAAAGGTTGTGAGTTTGCAAAAGGAGGGATGGGGGGTCCAGGAGATAGCGTTGGCTCCGGTTCGTCATAGTCTAAACGGATCCTCACTCCCTTGTCCCTTTCCCTACTCACATATTGGTTGAGGAGAGACCTCAAATCAAGGAAATTGTTGGCGACCCCCTCAGGGGTAAGCTCAACATGTGAGGGGGTGCCAGAGACACTAATATTAGGGGAAGGGACCCCTGATCTGGACGGAGTTAGAGTGTTGAAAGTGAGAAACTCGGGAGTGCTCCCCGGTGTCAAGAAGGACGTTGGTATAGCCACATGGGCTTGACCAGTACTTGGGGTAGAGGTATTTGGAACATGGTTCACCTCTCCCGGGGATCCACTTTCTGACATGGTAATTTCGAGAGAATGGAGCTACACTACTAGGTCTATTGAAGAAAATTAGTGGAGAAGCCCCACGGTGGGCGCCAACTTGTTGATGCAACAAATAATAGACCAAGGATGGTAGCTAGGCTGATTAGACCAAAAGGGTTGAAGGGTTCAACTTTGCCTAACGCAGGCCGTGGGGTCCCCCCACGTTTGCAAGACGTGGAGAGAGGTTCACTAGTTTATTTTTGTTGTTTGCTCGAGATCCTCCACTGAAATGTGTTCAGTTTCGGATGTAGGAGCAAAGGGAATGTGTGTGTTGAATGTGAAAGAAAGTGACTCGCATGAAGCAAGTACTCAAGAACAATAACCAGAGATTCTCCAGGAATCAGAGCTGATCGGAATGTGTTTCTCACTTAATGAAGTGTCTAATTTATAGGGAGAGCCATCGCTCAAAGAGGAAGCTGTTTGACTAGTGAACATGCCTGCAGTGGGGGTTTTGCCCTTTTTGGGGGTTGAAGCCTTTGACCTGCGGATAAAAGGCTGTGCTCTGTGGACTCGTGCTACTTTTGCTGCTAGGGAGTTTGGTGAAGCAATCAGAGATGTGACTCTCTACTGTTTACGTACTATTTTATCCAAACTCCCAGGTTTTCAACCTTCGAACCCTTTAACCTTTTAAGCTTAAATGTGTCTAAGTCATTTTATGTGGTCTTGGGCTACCCCCGTCATCATTACTCAAATACTTGGCGATTACATTTCTATTTTGCAACACACGTTATTGTAGCCGTTTTTTTTAATTAAAGTACTTACGACTTACGAGCATGCATGCGCGCACGTAAATATAGATATAAAAGCAGTGTGAGGTTCATTGGGGAACACTAAAAAAGTGGGGAACAGTGGGGAACCGACTCAAACGAACTCCGATTGGACTCATTCCAGCGGCGTTGGAACCGGCTCGTCGAACCCTAACTAGGATCTTTTAACCCTAAACCCTAAATCATAACCCCTAAACCCTCTATATATTAGGGTTTGGCTTTTAGGGTTTAACTTTAGGGTTTAGCCTTAGGGTTTAGCTTTAGAGTTTAGGGTTTAGGGTTTAGCTTTAGGGTTTAGCTTTAGATTTAGCCTTTAGGGTTTAGCTTTTAGGGTTTATAGTGTAGATTTTACGGTTTAGCTTAGGTTTTAGCCTTATTTTTTAGCTTTAGGGTTTAGAGTTTAGGAGTTAGGATTTAGGGTTTAGGGTGAAGAGATTTTAGTTATGGTTCGACGAGCCGGTTCCAACACCGCTGGAATGAGTCCAATCGGAGTTCGTTTGAGTCGGTTCCCCGTTGTTTCCCACTTTTTTAGTGTTCCCCAATAAACCTTCCCCTACAAAAGCATATAAAGGTTTTATTATATGTGAAATAAACAGAGAAAGCAACACATCTAGTATATGCCACTTGGCCACATGTATGGTATCTTTACTCGTAGTGATGCAAAAGTGTAAGACCCATAAATTACAAGACTTTGCATGAACTTTAAACATTAAAAGTCGAATTAGACATTTTGAACCTGCATTTACTAAGAATTTTGAAACATTAAACGTTGAATTTGACATTCAGAATGTTGAAAATAGGTTATAATTTACAAGTATATTATCCTTTTTAAATAATCTGATAAATAGAGTTGACATTTTTCATGATATTTTAAAAAGTTATTATAAATCTAAAAGTTTATTAACTTTCGATATAAACTAGTGAGAGTCTGCACTTTGCATGCGCAATGAGGCATAAATTTTGTACTTGTAACAAGAAGATGTATAAAAAGTAATAATACTAAAGCCAACATAAAAAAAACACTAAAGATAATATAAATGTTAATAGTAGTAGTAATAATAATAAACAAATGCAAATTAAAATGAAATAAAAAATATTTCAAATCATTTTCTTAAAAAAAAAATCATCTTTATACAAAATGCTTAAATGAATTTTTGAAACTAAAACTTGGTTTCAGTTTTTTTTTTTTTTTTTTAATTTTAAATTTGTGCTATCTATATGTGTATCTGGAGTTTTCGGAAAGAAGCTGCTAAATCATAAACATTAAATAAAAAGACTGCTAAATCGCCTAGCCAGCTTAATTTGTTGGTTTTACTTGGTTTCCTTTTCTATATATGTTTTTAACCAAATTTGAATTAAAAAATATTATCTGACCGGCTAGGAAGGGTTTTGAACCCGGGACCTTCCATTTTATAACACTTGTGTTTGCCATCAAGCCAAGTGATGTTTAAAGGATTTTTTGTTTTTCTTATTGTATATATGTAGGTCAAACACGTGTTAAAATATCAATGGTGAAGTTACTATTCATGGTTCCTATTTTGTATAGTGTTTATAATTATAATTATAATTATAAATTTAAATTTATGTTATATATATTTGTGTGAGGGTTGTCGAAAAGAAGCAGCTAATTCCAAAATTGAATAAAAAACTGTTAAATTTCCAAAGGCCGGATAAAAAATATTAATAGTGGAAGTGAGTGTAGGAGTTTTGAACCCGACACTTTTGGTTAATACACCCGCGTTTTACTCAGCCAACTTCATTTGTTGGTTTTACTCGGTTCATTTTCGATATATGTAATTAACCAAAGTTAAATGAGAAAATATTAGCTAACCGGCTAGGAAGGGTTTTGAACCTAGACCTTTCACTTTATAACATGTGTGTTTGCTACCAAACCAAGTGAAGTTTTAGTTTATTTTTTGTTTCTTCTCTTATATATGTAAGTCGAACAAGTGTCAAAACATCAATGTCGAAGTTACTATTCACGGTTCTAATTTTGTATAGTATAATAGTAATGAAAATATAATAATTAACTCATGAGATACTGTTTGTATGTTACCAAGTACCATTTATAAACTCTTCAGAGTATATATAAGTAAGATTGTCAAACGAAGGTTTAAGATCAAATACAAAGACTCCTAAAAAATAAGAAGTGTACAAAGGGTATCAAATGGACTCCGATTGACCTCATTCAAGCGGCATTGTAACTGTCTCATCGAACTCAACAATGGGAGATTTTAGGTTTTCGCTTTTGGATTTAGGGGAGACGAGGCGCAGCGTGCTGGCTCGTGGTGGTTGAAGTTCCACGCGTGGAACACCGCCACACTGAAGTTCACAACGCGTGGTGGTGACAACGCATGATAGGTCTACATAGCATTTGTAACAAGGATGGATTTTATTAGGTTTCATGTCCTTTATAGCTGAATAAAAAACATTAATTGAACCGAATAGGATGAGTTTGGAACCCATGACCTTACATTTTACACGCATTTTGCCACCAAGCCAAGTGAACTTTTAGTTAATTTTTTGTTTCTTGTATATATATAAGTCGAACCTGTGTCAAAACACAATGCAAATTACCATTTCTGATTTTCTATTTTGTATAGTATATAGTATGTAAAAAGATAAAAAAATAAAATAACACATGAGATATTGTTATATATGCTAACATGGAGATGGTTCAAATGAAAACCACTTTTATTGTGAAAACTCGAAAACTAACTAAAAAAAGCCTAAAAAACACCAAAAAAAAAAATTTTTTTTTCAAATTTTTTTTATAAAAATCGCTGCTTTTTATGTATAAAAAAAAACTTTTTTTCAAAAAAAAAATAATAATTTTTGTGTAGTGCACATGTGTAATACTACACATGTGTAGTACACATACACATGTGCACTACACAAAAAAAAAAATTTTTTTTTTGAAATTTTTTTTTTATATAACAAAACCTGCGAAAATTGGTTTGCAAAAAAAAAAAAAAAAATTTGTATGTTTTTTTGGCTTTTTTTAATTAGTTTTCGAGTTTTCACAATAACTAGTGGTTTTCATTTGAACTTTCCCCTTGCTAACATTTACCAACTCTTAAGAGTATATATGGATTAGGTTTCTCTCAAAACATTAATGTCTGTTCCATAAATAGAAATGGAATTGTCAAATGGCTTTTTTTATTTTTCATTTAGATCTTATACTATGGTGGTGATAGGTGTACATTGCATTTGTAACAAGGAGTTGATTTGAGAATTCATATTTTTTTGAACAAAAATCTTTACATCAATTCGTCTTTGCTGGGGCTCGAACGCTTGACTTCAAGTGAAGCAACACCTTAACTCCAATGACTTTGACATTTGGACCCACCCCCCATCCATTCGAGAATTAATATACTCATAATTATGCTTCATTTTTTATAGTTGTTATGGCTGGTTGTAGATAAAAATTTGAATTCAAACAAAGTTCTATGCTTTTCCTTAATTTAAAACATCCACAATGCTACATTCCATAAACCTCCATCTCAGTATGTTATATCATATTTTAAACTTCCCTAAAAAACTCACATTTGTCCCATACCACAAAACTTCTACAATCTCTACCTCACACTCCATATTATCACTTACTTTTACTTTTATATTCTCAATTCATATTTAGCATGGAAAGAATTATTACTTTTAATTGAGCTTAGTTCTACAATTAGAAGTCCGTTTGAAGTTCGGGTTCAAGGACCACCAAGCTGGACTTGGTGTTCGACCCTACAATGTAGATCCGTAGGGGGGGGGGGGGGGGGGGGGGGTGTGGTTTGGTTTCATATACTTGAAGTGATAATAACAACAAGAAAGTGCGAAATATAAAATCCTATAAAACAATTCAGGTTCATGGTTATGGTAGAATATCAAACACTATGCATAAAACTGCAACTAAAATCAAATATTTATGAAAAAAAAATCGATTAAAATTCTCAAACATTATTTTTGGAGTAAACTAATATAGATCAAACAAGTTGGTCTCCACAATATTCAACTTTAATAATGATAATAATAACAAGAAGAAGAAGAATAAAATAGTCAATATTTGCATTTGAATTTCCCTCCCTATTTAAACTCCACCTCAAAGGCTCAAACGCACATCTCATCAATGGCAATCACCACCATTACCAGTACCAGTACTACTATCATGTCTTCTTCTATGTCTTCTTCCTGTTCATCTGATTCCATGATGGAAGATAACATCCAGCGTGCAGAGAAAATCATCCATAAATGGAAAATCGACGGCCATTCTCCCTCCACATTCATCTCGATCTTTCATAAAAACAATACTACTACAGCCACACCTTTCCTCAATTCCGTCTCAACCCTGCAAAGAGCCATGCATTTCCTCTCATCAAACGATAAAAAATCATCAAACCTCTCTATCGCTCAGAGATCGATGCAAATCGCAATGAAACGGCTAGAGAAAGAGTTTCATCAACTCTTACTCGATTATAATCATAATTGTCAACATTTTATATCAATATCAAATCTCCGATTAATTGCTGAAACGATGATTCGTTGCGGTTACGCAAAGGAATGCATCTCAGTATACAAAATCACTCGAAAATCAGCAATCGATGAAGCTCTATCTCATCTCGGAATCCAGCAATACAAACATTCTCACATCAAAAAGATGATAACCGCTCCAGATCTTAAAAATCACGTCAAAATCTGGTTAAACGCCTTTCAAATCGCGATAAAAACAGTCTTCCGTGAGGAAAAGTTCCTCTGTGATCACGTCTTCAGTTCATATCCAGCAATCAGAAACTTATGCTTCACGAATTCAACGAAAGAAGGAGCCTTAAACCTGTTCACGTTTCCAGATCTCATCGTAGCTATTTGCAAACGTCTGAAATCAGATACGTTATTCGTAAAAATGGATCTATACAATTCGATCTCAGATCAATGGCCAGAAATCGACTCACTCTTCTCACACGAATCAATCTCGTCCGTGAAACTTCAAGCTGAGTCATGCCTCCACAAACTCGTTGACTCAGTAAGAGCGTTTCTCACCGAGTTGGAATCGTCCATTCAAAAGAATTTATGTAAGATGAAGAAGTCGATTGCGAATAACTTGGTTCCAGCGTATGAGGAGTTTTATGTGAAGCATTTGGTGATGTTGAGTGAAGATGAGAGGTGTGTGAAAATGTTGGTGAGGCTTTCGCCGGAAAGTATGGCGAAATACTTGTCGGAATTGTTTCCTGGAACGTCGGCGGTTTTAAGAAGATCATAGCTACTTGCTAGTCATCTCATTCACTGTTGATTTACACTATAATAACATGTTGATTTGATATTACATTTGTTTAACATATTTAAACAAGTAATCATGAATTACAATTGTATAACTAAACTGGCTATACACTAGTCCTGTATTCGCTTTTTATTATAATTGCTGACAAACTTTCCTCCGCATACCGATTCCTACTAATTTCCGACTAATGTTTAAAATGAAAACGAATTACGTCGGAAATCCGTCGGAAAGTTCCGACACTTTTCCTACACAAACCAATTTGTCGATTTTTTGTCACATAACTAAGACCCTTTCTTGTTTATCAGCATTTTCGTTCGTAGGAAATGCGTAGGAAATTTTGATAGGAATACTAACAGTTTTCTAGTAGTGTTAGTGTAATGTCATCAAAAGTACGTTCCACTAATTAAATTTAATCGTATCCGTCTTCAAGGTGCATGAGAACATCGTACTTGATTTGCTATATAATTATAAAGATGGTGATTCAAGCAAATTACAGGCTTTTAGAATCAAAATACTACTTGTCACTGATCATAGTGATCCAAGGGGTATTGTGTAATGCTTTTAACTTATCAGAATGCATAACACAATTGGATATGACGACATCTGACACAAAAGAGTGGTGTCTACTCCCAATTTAGTGTTCGTATTGGGTAATATGAGTTCGACCGACTCTCTTAAATGACAGGTGACCAAACATTCTCCTCATATTGCACTAATTAACTGACCATTGGGGGAACACATCAATCCAACCATCATATTATGCATTTATGACTTAATTCCAAAAGTTGTTCACAAATCTTTTCATCATGCCTTCGTAAATGGTTGTGTTTGTATAATGCATTTCAATGCCTTAACAAGTGAATCATAAAGAAAAATGAGAGATCGTGGGGACCGGTCGCCAAACTTTGTCTTTAGGTTTCATTCCGTGGCCATGATTAGGGCAAGGGGGTGGTCATCACTCACCACTCACTCATCACACACAACATCCAATCAAGTTCCGCCATGTCATCAACTATTATTCCATCACTCACAACTATTTTTAGTGGAAATGGTCATCACTCACAACATATTTTAGCGTCTCATTGTCGGAAGACGACTCGGTATCGCTATCGCTAGACATCGGAAACGTCGAATCCATAGGAAACTCCATTTGAGAATGATGTAGATTGTGTGAAATGTGTTTGTGTTTTGGTGTGGGTGAAATGGTTTAAAATGGAGAAGTATATATAAAAGGTTTAAAGGTTTTTTTTTTTAATAAGTTTGCCGTTACAAAACGGTCAAAAAAGCATCAAACAACGTTCGAATTCATCAAGTTCAACGTGTGATCAATTCAACGCGTTAATCATGTCACGCGTTACCAAGGTGGTGGCGGCGGTGTTCCAAAAAAAAGAACGAGTGATGGGGTGGCCATCACGGACCACCCCCAGTCCCCTTAGGGGTGTTTGTTTGGCTTTGAATGAGACTCTTAATGGTGGTTCAGATCTCTTACTGGTTTAGCACTTAATGGTTCAGATTGTTTGTTTTGAGAGCAGATGTCTTAATGATTCAGACATTTGCCTCTAAATGGTTAAACATTATACTGAGTCTGAATGGTTAATACCTATAATCTGAATTGGTCAGACATTTGCCTCTGAACGGTTAAGAATTATACTGGCTCTTAATGGTTCAGACCTCGGTTCAGCACTTAATGGTCCAGACCTCTTACTGGCTCAGCATTTAACTATCAGAAGTTGCCAAACAGCCCCTTACTTCCAAAAGTTATTCACAAATCTTTTTATCATGCCTTCCTAAATGGTTGTGTTTGTATAATGCATTTCAATGCCTTAACAAATGAATCATAAAGAAAAATGAGAGATCGTGGGGACCGATCGCCAAACTTTGCCCTTAGGTTTCATTCCGTGGCCATGATTAGTACGCTCCTATCAAACATTTTATGTTGAATATGTCCTAAGGTTTCATTTCGTGGCCATGATTAGTATCAAACATGTCCTATCAAACATTTTATGTTGAACATGTTTGGTTCATACATTATGGTGTTTTAATTTACGTCCCGCTTGCGGCATGCACATATAATGTATATATGTGTCGGGGATCAGGGACAAAAGTGAAAGTGCATTAATTTTATCGTTATTTTACCAATTTCGTGAAAAATAACATTAAAAGAGGAGGATGCTTAATCATGCATCATGTGGTGGCGTTGGTAGCCGAAAGACAAGTGGTACATGCACTAATCGGCCTTCGTCTCAATTTGCTGAGTGTTATGTGCCTTAAGTCCAAGGCTTGATACAAAACTACTATCGAGTCAGGGAGTCTCACTGGAAACAGCCTCTCTATTCCTACGGAGTAGAGGTAAGGTTGTCTACATCTTACCCTCCTCAAACCCTACCTTCACTTTGTTATTGATGGAATTTATTGAGTATGATGATGATGATTATGGTCTTTTAATTTGCTAAGTTGAAAATGTGTAAATTTGTTATAACACTAGTACATTGATTCTTTAGCGAATAATACAATACAAAATCGGTAGATTAATGCGCTTTTTTGCAGTAAATTAATTTCTTTCGATAGAGATGCATTGGGGGAGAAGATCAGGAAGAATCATTTTAGTATGATTTATACTTTCTCAGAATATGCTTGTATGTAGACCTATTAAATTGCTCAAAGAAGATAAAACTTGTTATGATTCACATCCGACAAATGATTACTTACGTGACTTTCTCTTAAATACATCATATTTTTAATTAATGATAGTAATTGTTTACAATTCATATTAGATACAACATCAAGAAAAGTTTAAACTAACAAAAAAAAATTAAGAAGAATAATTTATATAGATTTTACATATGTTTCCTTGTGTACATTAATCACAGCATTAGCGTTGCCGAACGGACCAAAACTTGCTTGGAAATCACACCAGTGTTTTTTTAAGGGCTCATTTTCCCCCTTAAATACTTATCTATCTATATATACTATATATAAGCATTTCCCATGGATATAATGGTAATTTCAAGCACTTTTTTTATGATGGCATATGAAAAGTCAGTTAAAATCCCTAACCTTTTTCCCATTTTCTCCCATTATTGCCCCTCCCCCTAACACATCGGCCTTTCTCTTTTCCCATGAAAACCCTAGCCTTCACTCTTCAATTGCAGATGAAGCGTCTGGACTTCCGGGGGTTTCCATCGCCCCCTCCACTCTATAATTACTATATAAACTAGAGAAATGTAGAGAGTTGGAGAGAGAGAGATGGAGCTACAGATGGAGAACATGAGAATATGAGGGATCGAGTCGGTGGTTCCGATCGTTGTACGGCGGCGTAGCCACCACCACCACCGTTGGGGTGTTCGTTGATGCTCGTGCTTCTCTTGTTAAATTATCACCGTCTTCGTCAGTCCACTGCCCTGCTGTTCGCCATCATCGTCTATTCCTCAATCGATTCATCAACCCTTGGCTTCAAGAAATCCCAAAACTCCAAAAGGTAAACCTAAAACCTTTTTATACAATTAATATTGATTAGTGCTACTTAAAATGGATTGTTTGGGTTTATCATTTTAGGGTTTTAGGAATTGACTAGGAATTAAATAGTTTTGGAACGGGGCTTTATGGTAATGGATTTTTCAATGGAAACTGTCATCATATATGCAGTGATTACCTCATTTTATCTACTTCTGTAATTAACAGAGGAGCATAAAATCATTAATTAAATAATTGACAGTTGTTTAGGTGTTTCAACTGTATGCTTGCTTGTATGTTTGTGACCAATTTCTTATGTTTAGAACCTTACATAGGTAGTTTAGAGATGCTTTATTGAATAATTTAAGATTTTGATACTTGTGTAGTTGTGTTTCATACTTGAATTTCAAACAAACCGCTAAGTCACATTCAATGGATACATGGTGAATTTCTCACAATGCTTGAAAAAAGAGGTTTCATTAACAAGTCGATATGCAGAAAGTTTCATCACAAAGTCATTGTTTTTCTATATTTTCTGATCACCAAGTGTTCGATGAAAATCCCCTTTAAGAAATGATGATGTCCAGCTATGAATTTAAGTTTATCACATAGTTATGATATATATGTAGTTAAAGGGGTTATCACTTTTCTAAAAACGACCCTTCTGACCCGTACCTGTCTATACCCGTGGACCCGGACCAAAATAACCATTTTTTGAAACGGCCAGTTCTGACCCACCACCCGAAGACACAGTCTTCTTCTCCATATTCCCCGATTTTTCTCTTTAAGCTGACGTTAAACCCCAAACTCCTAAGACAAACCCTCTTATATTCTCACAACTCCAATCTCTCCACCTTCAAATCCTTCAATCTCTCTCCTCCTACACCACTAACTACATATGGCAACACGAACCCTTCACTCTCTCTGCCTCCTCCCAATCACCATGTGCCACCTGTAATAGCAAGCGTAGGATTTGAAACACAACTATACCTATCAAAAGTATACCAAGTTCCAATTGGTCATTGGGCGTTTTTTGTATATTGATTTTAAAACCTTTACATATTTGTATTGTTTTTTGTAATAATTTAATGGTGTTGGTGTTGTACTAATTTGTGAATACTAACAGTCACATTTCATTGACTTTATATGTACGAATTCAAGGTATTTATATTATAGTTCTTGGAATATGATTCTTGGTGATGAAAAACTATATTAGACTCTTGTTTTTTAGTAGGAAAGAATCTTTGTTCACCAGTACATTAAAAATTGTGGGGACCCATTATTCTTTTTTACTTAAGTAATAGATTTGTGGATGGATCAAATGGTAACACAAAGTCACCAAGGAATGCCAAAGTATTCACGTTTGACATCGGGGATGTGGAAGTTTTGTTTTATGTATATAGCTTTTTCGAATTTTGCAGTATGGTCCTATCGCTCGCATTGATCTGAAAGTCCCACCAAGACCCCCTGGTTATGCTTTTGTTGAGGTCATCTTCGTCTTTTTTAGTGTTGACAGTTAACACTGCTAATCCCCTTGTGTTTCTTCTTTCTGATTTCACATTTTGTCTTTTTCTATAGTTTGAAGAGGCTCGTGATGCTGAGGATGCTATCCAGGGTCGTGATGGCTATGATTTTGATGGGCATAGATTAAGGGTAGGTCATACATACAAGGCCCATATAAGTTATAATCTAATTTTGTCTCACTTTATGTTTTTCAGGATCACATGTGTCGAGCTGGAGATGTTTGTTTTTCGCAAGTTCTCAAGGAAGGCGGCGGTAAGCTTTAATCAGCTTAAGAGTTCTTGAATAACCCTGATTATTGAACTTTATGTAGATATTTCTACTTTAGAAGCAACTCTGATATGGTGATGTTGATTATATTTCAGGTACCACAGGGATTGTGGACTATACAAACTATGACGACATGAAATATGCTGTAATTTTTTTTTCGATTGTACGCGCTGTGTTGTCATTTGTTTTAAGTTATAACGGCCATCTATGGTTATGTAATGCTCACCATTTTTGCTCACAGATATGGGAATTAGATGACTTCGAGTTCCGGAATGCATTCTCTTGTGGATTTATACGCGTATGTCATAAATTAATATGATGATGGTTAATTGTGTTTTGAACACCGTTTTTCTGGGTGTGTTTTACTCTTCACTTAAAAACTATCTACAGGTGAAGTAGTATGATTCAAGTCTCTCTAGGAGCCGCAGTCGTAGCCGCAGCTATAGCCGGCCGTAGTCGCAGGTTCTTGGAATGAGGTCGGGTGGTGGTCGTAGGTTTGTACTAGCTTAGCTGTCTGTCTGATTAGGTCAAGGCCGGGTGGTGGTCGTAGGTTTGTATAGGTTGATTGAAGCGTGTTCACGGGTCAAAATTGCGCACATTGATGGGCTGATTGAACTTCCAGTAGATCATGTGCAGAAGAAACTGTCACATATGTATTGGACAAGAAATTTGATGGAACACTAGATCATAATGTAAACTTGTATATGAATTTTCAAACATTTTAAGGGTTGAGTTATGTTCTCACCCCGAATTATTGACTCCGCCGCAACGCGCGGGTTCCCCACTAGTACCTTACAAGGATTGAACCTTGGTCTTCTTATAAGAGATAATTTCTCTTGACCACTAGGCTATAGCCTAAATGGCCACACCGGTGTTTCTATCTTATTTTGTAATATTGAACAAGAGAATTGCAAGTGCTTATCTATTATAAAATTGGCAATTTTAATATGCACTCATATAAATTTACTGTACAATTAAATGTTAGCAAACATTTTTCAACAAGTTGTACCAAATATTTAAAACGAGTTGAAAAAAAAGTGTGAGCGCGAAACTCAACTTGCGTAAATTTGAGAATATTGGTCTTATCTGTTTTCCATAGGCACCTACATTTTGAATTTTATCGGGCCGAACTTAAAATTTATTATCTGTCTATGTGAGATTCTCTTAAGGTGATACCCCCCCCCCCCCCCCCCCCCGCGACTTGTCCACCTTATTGAATTTTGCCACACCATACCGAACATCAGTAGACGTATGGCTCGCATAAGGTGTTAGAAATTATGTCTAATTTAGCTACTAAACATTTTTCTCTATAAATTTTAAACTTAAAAGTTTGTCTCATTTTTGTGAGACTTTAGTATAGATGGCCAAAATAGTCTTATAAAAGTAAAAATACAATAACTGGTTATGCAAAACATTTTCATTTACCATTTCACAATCCAGAATTGGTCAAACTTTGAATAAGTTGACCACCAAATTGCTTCACTAGGCATACAAACAATATTCAACTTTCATAGCCATCAAAGTTACTTGCCTATTACACTACCACCAGGAATAAATATGCCAATTTGGCCACATCAGGGGCGGATGTATAGTGTATCAAGGGGTAGCCTCCGCTACCGCTTGGTCGGAAAATTTTTGACATTTTTAGTGTAAATTTTGGAAAAATTTGACGTTTTTTCGATTTCGTTACCGCTTATTTATAAAACGTTCCCGCTTGGTCGGAATCCTAGATCCGCCACTGGGCCACATTGATCAAACATTCACTAGGTTATAAAAATGTCGTTTGACGACAATTTTATTGACTTCGTTGAATCTATCTAGCTCATTCATATTTACCAACAACAATTAATAACTATACCACAAGTAAAACATTTGGAACTGATTTTATAACACACGCCATGAATCTGTAACAGCGTTACCTTTTCCAGCTGGTCTTGAAACAGATTGCCAACCAGTGCAGGTACGGAGAACATGTTTTAATGAATCTGTATCACGTTGCATTGTCCAAGTAGGGTGAAACATGGGTTCTCCAATGGCTTCTTTCGATGGGCACGGTTGAGCTCCATTTAAGAGCAAGTCCCCTTCTGGTTATCATATTCATACCTGAACTTGCTTCCCCCTTATCTGCTGCCTAAAACAGTTCAACCAAAGTCACAGTCGTTAAATCTGAAAAAAAAAAAAAAAAAAAATTGGCCGGGTTGACACGAAACACTTGTTGATTAACAATTTTACTCTCTTATAGATTAGTGTACCAATATATTATTACAAAAGTATCTCATATCAATACCAACATAACTTTTTAAATAAATGGTTTGGGAGGTTCAATGACTAAACATAAGCTTTGGGCGACACGTTCAACCCATTTGACCCGTTTCCTTCTCAACTTATTATTCTTATCTTACCCTTTCGACCCATTATAGACGAAATATAACCCAAATTAGATCCATGCATATGTAAATGTGTAGGAGTGTTTGACGGTACTTTCTCAAATCCAGTAATACATAGTTGTATCATAAACAGAAGATGATTTGAGCATATACATTGAGTTATTGAAAGTGGTAATATTCCCTGTGTTTCTCATTCATACGTAAACCCTATAAATAATACAATTTCTCTCCATTATTTTAGGAGGAGATTTCTGTAAAATAAATACAATATTTTCCTGTAAATATATATCAATTTTCTCTAAATATATCAAGTCTATTATTTCTGTTTCCCATTTTCAGACTTTTTGGATAACTTATCTAGAGTGTATTAATCCGGAAAATCTGGTCAAAAGTTTGATCATTATCAAGCCCAACATCTTGATTGTTTCATTATCATTGATATAAAAGCTAGAGTATATTACCGCCACCACTTGCTCACTTAAATTCAACTAACTATAAAAATTTAGACCAAAGCACTAGCATGCTTAAATACACAAGTTGTGTGGAGCTGATCCAAGAGTTGTCACATTTGTATTTAAAGCAACCGCATAAAAACAAGTGGGCTAGAAAAGGGCTCAACATCTAATGAAATAACTTTAATTTCGTTATGTAATTCACAATGTTTATCAAGTTACATAAATTGGCTTAGAACTAGAAATGAACATTGTTAGTATAAGCCCCATGAATATAGTAATATTTCATTTACCAAGTCTTGTTTGGCAACTTTTAAAAGGGGCGGACGAACCAGTGGCGGAACCAGAACGATTTAGTTAGGGGGTCATCATAAGCTTATATTCTATAGTGCTTCAAATTAGGGGGTCCATCTCTAAGTTTGTTCTTCAAAAACTCAAAATTTATAAATAAAAATTTAAAAAGTTCCGGTAACCGGAGGGTCAACGGACCCTCTTGACCCCCCTCTGGTTCCGCCCCTGGGGCGAACGGAAACCCTCTACTTTACTAATCAACCTCTTTTGATTTGATCGACTTCGAAGGCTACCCGGCATACATGCGTATAAATGGAATCGCCGAGGACTACAAGCGCGAACATAAGTGAAACGACTGACGTGGCCGGGAAGAGAGTACATTCAGTAAAACCACTTTTGAAGGGTGTTCATTTATCAGGACCCATCTAAATTAAAACTTTGCTTATTCAGTCATCGCTGTCACTATTAATGTAATTGATTTGTCCACAAGATTCTTTCTTTTCTCATTATTAATATAGGCATTTAACACATCTAACCACCCAGACCAGTCCCTTAATATGTCTAGTCTAACAAAGATGGACCACACATGTAACCTAGGTTCCTATCATATAAGGATTTATATCAATTAAACACCATTTTTTATTTATCAACGTTCAATTTTGTTAGAAAATGCTCTTAAAAGCCCAGTTGACTTTGAAAACTAGCGATTTTGACATCATCTAAAGTCAAAGCAGGCCTTTTCTGACAACAGGAGTAATAACAATTGGGTGCTCCTAAATGTACCTTCTCCTCTCCTCTTTGTCCAAAAAGTAATATTAATATCCCTCTTATATGGGTACTTTCAGTACGTTTAGCCACCCCTACGGCTATGCGTTGTGGGTTAACTAAAAAATGCAGTTAAAGTGTCACGTCACGTAGTCAGTGAGTTTGCTACTAACCCACCCTTTAACAAAGTCGTTGTAGTTTACCTAAAAAATAAAAAAATAAATGTATGTGTGCAGTGAGTTTTCCTCCTTTTGACACCCCCTTGAACAATCACGTTATGTTGTTTGTAGTTGAGGTAGCATGGGTGCCACCCCATAAAGTATAGCCTAACAATTTTATGATATTTCAACGCATAAATCATGATGAGTTGCAGAAAATTCACTCATTAAAATAACTAAAATCCACCGTGAATATAACTTTAATTCCTGTTAATTTAAAAGGTGCCCTTAAATTTTGTCATCTGTTTTTGCACAAGTCCGATCGTAACAGGAGGAGAGTTTTTGAGGCAAATGCAGGGGAAGTGAAATATGTTTCCTTTTTTTTTTCTGGGTTAGCAAGTTGAATCGTAGACACTGAACACGACTTATATATTTATGTGTGTGTTAAAGTTTTTAACCCTAACCTGAATATATATAAATCCGTGTAAACCCGAGCACGACATATCAACCCATTTATTTAAATGAGTCGAACAAGTTGACGAATTATAAATATGTTATATTCGGTTAAGTGGGTTAACCGTAATGTGTTTAGTGTGCATGTATGAATATGACAAATAGATAATATAATATTTTTAATAAAATCAGTATTATTATGACTTACCATATAATATTGGATCAAAGTCATTAGGTATGACTTATGAGATCCAAATCAAATTCAAATATAAGATTCAAATCATTTTTTAAGATACTCGTGAGAGGTGGTGCTCATGGGTGTCCAATATTCGAATCAGACTCGTAAAAATGCATTTTGTTTCAAACGGGAATTTGGTTTATTATATTCAATTCGAATTCAAATTATGATTTTATTTTTTATTTTATATATAAATCGACACACATAATTTTATACACACATACAAAATTACAAAAAGGGCTTCCAAAACTTTAAGTTCTTACATTTGAACCTCTAAACGTTTAACATATAATCCAATGATCAACCCAATAGAAAATTACCCTAAAATCGTTAAATGTCCTAGACATTTGAGCCGCTTCCATACTTCCACTACAATCTACAATCGATCAAACATAACATCATTGAAAAACCATACTTACTACTTACTACTGTTTTGAAGAAGAAAGAAGCAGAACTCAAGATCTCTCAAGAGGATTTAGCAGCCTTCCAGGTAAAGGTAACCGAGCTTGAAGATCAGCTGCTTGCATCTCATGCCCAAATGAACGAAGAGATGAAGAAGGTTGAAGTCTATGTTGGGCAGCTTTCAGACTTCAACCTTTCCTATATATATTTCTATAGAAAAAAATTCTATACGAAAACTACATACATAACATTACTGAGCAAAAAGTTCGGGGGTCGCCCCCAGACCCCTTCAAACCCTTGCCCCTTACACCTTTATCACTAATTTGTTTTTCTAGATTGAGAAAAGATCTTGATTGTTGGTAGATGCTCTTTGAGAGTAGGGGTCAGTGGCTCATACTTATCGCTATTAATAATTTGGTGAGGTTGGCAAACATGGACGGACCCATATAGAGTGGGTCGGGGTCCCCGGACCCTAATGTTTTTAAAAAAATAGTAGATCCAGTATATTAAATTTTATAAGGACCCCATAAATACAATTAGGTGGATACAATAAAAAAGAAACGGATAGATGGTGTAGTGGTAAATCCCTTTCTTTACCAACATATGTCATGGGTTCAATCCTTGTATAGCACTTTTTTTTGCTTTTATATTAATTTAATTCAAACCTCGCTTTGATCCGACCCGAAAATTTTAACGTTTTGTTATTAAATTTTTGAAAACCGAAAAAAATGGACCCTATTGAAAAAAAAAATCATGGATCCGCCACTATCTAGGTTTTTATGATTTTGAAAACACACGCTTGGAGATCTTTATTATTTCATATAGTTTTCTTTTTAAATCTTGGAGATCTTTATTATTTCGTATAGTTTTCTTTTTAAATGTTTTTTTTTCTAAAGTTTTTCTTACTTTATTGCTTCATGCCCATGCTCCCCACCACCCATTCGTATATTTAAAAAAATGATTAGTTTCATGTGTATGCTTTTTAGTAGGAAAATTTAGAATCAATAAATTGACTTAACCAAACTGGTTTTGATTAGTTTGGTTGGTTTGATGGTATCATTGCTATGTGTAATTTGTTTCCCAAAAATCTCAAACTTATTGAACCATAATGTACACAATAGGCAAATACATCCGGAGGTACCAAACAACGCTCCGCTTGCGGTATGCGAATATAATGTATATATGTGTGGGCACTCGGGGGACAAAAGTGAAAATGCACTAATTTGAACATTATTATACTAATTTCGTGAAAATAACGTTAAAAGAGAGGGATGGTTAATCATGCATCATGTGGTGGCGTTAATAGCAGAAAGACAAGGGGGTGCATGCACTAATCGGCAGTTGTCTCAGTTGCTCAGTGTTATGTGCCTTATGTCCAAGGCTTGATGCAAAACTACTATCGAGCCGGGGTTCTCACTGGAAGCAACTTCTCTATTCCTACGGAGTAGAGGTAAGGTTGTCTACATCTTACTCTCCTCAGACCCTACCTTAACTTTGTTATTGGTGCGATTTACTGATGATGATGACGACGATGGTGATGATGATGATCCAGAGGTACCAAACCAGATATTGGGTCAAACCAGTTCAGTTTCAGTAAACATAAGTCAAAACCAGGTCTAGCCCAAACCAGCTCGAAATTGGAACCGAGCTCTAGCAGATATAATCTGAACCGAAAGGAACAATATCAAGCCCATTATTTATTTTTTGAAATAAAATCAAGCCCGAGTTATGCAAACAATGTGGTCAACTTGTAACAGCTATTTATTTTTTGTTTTTTATTTTGTGGTAATATTATAAAATCGTAACTATATTTTAATATAACTTACTCAAAAAATTTTATAAATATTAAAAACTTAAGCTTCAACATTATTTAACTGTTGTAAAACTTTTTTAAAAACGATTAATTTGAATTACCTAAATGGGACGATTAATAAACATAGTTCTTATTTAATGACTTATTAATTTTTGCATATTTACATTTTTACACATAGTAGGTGAGTTCTATAACTATTTTGTTTAGATAACAATTCTCTATATATTAAAAAGACAACCCAATGAACAGTCTTTTTAATATATAATAATTGTTTTATTATTTTAATATTATAACAATTGTTATTTTCTTTACTTTTAAAGTTTGATAAGTTTGGTGTTAACCGATACTTGTATAAAAAATACCAGCTCGTTATCGGTACATGAAGGCAAAAAACAACACCAACCTGGTATATAAAACGCCAAAAGTCGGTACCGGATTGAGTTTGATAGTCTTTTAGTTCGAGAAATTTGGTACTGCTACCCGGTACCATTTGCTCATCCTTGATCATGGGTACCGTACGAACAACAATGATATCGTACAACTTTTTTTTTAGTTTTTTTTTTAATAGCAAACTTCATTCAAAAATAATAATAACTATGTTAACCGATACTTGTATAAAAAATACCAGCTCGTTATCGGTACATGAAGGCAAAAAACAACACCAACCTGGTATATAAAACGCCAAAAGTCGGTACCGGATTGAGTTTGATAGTCTTTTAGTTCGAGAAATTTGGTACTGCTACCCGGTACCATTTGCTCATCCTTGATCATGGGTACCGTACGAACAACAATGATATCGTACAACTTTTTTTTTAGTTTTTTTTTTAATAGCAAACTTCATTCAAAAATAATAATAACTAGGTTTAAAGAAATTCGTCGCGTTACGACGAATTTCTTTTGTCATTTAGTTCATGAAATTTTCATAATAAATTGCATCATAAAGAGGCATTTTACTTTAAAAAATTTAAGCAGCTTTATCGAAACAATAAAAAAAACTTTTTTTTTTTAATTTAAGCAGCTTTATCAAAACAATAAACATAATTTATTTCTTTATACATATATTAAAAAACAAAGCTAATGAATAGTAGCTGTCACATCATAATGAATAGTAAACTTTTCTTATTGATTGTCTTTGTTGACTTTTTTCCCTTATACCCTTTTTAAGTGTGTATATATATCTATTTTCTTCAAAGTTAGTTAGATTATTCATCATGGTGGAGTGATTTTGTGGTTTTGTGGTTGTATGTGTTTTAAAGACACTCAAGTTCAAATCATGGGGTCTTTTTTTTTCCCATTTTATGCTTACATAACTTCACGTCATCTTCCTTTTTCTCCTCTTTCACACGTTTTTCTGATTGTATTTATACAATTCTTATTCCTTATTTGTTGGGTTAGTGGATGCTTAGACATCGCAATAGTCGCTATCACCAGGAGTTACTAACTCGCTTGCTACCAACGGCTCTGTTGTATGAAAACTCCACTTGTGAACTTAAAAATAAGACACTAAATAGCGCAGCTTTAATAACAACCAAGTATTTAGTCGCAATAAATAGTTTTACAATGACTTAGTTTTGTCGCGCCGCAACGCGGCGCGCTGCATTAAAACCTAGTTTATTTCTGAAAAAAGGAACTGTTTATTTTCATTATAATTTTTTAATTAGAACTAGTTTTTTTACTATCGCCGCGTTGCGGCGAACGTATTTTTTGTTTAGTCTGTGTTTACATGTTTTTTGAAATCACTACGAGCGCGTTGTGCACGGAAACCGTTGACAAGAATTAAAAGAAAATATAGAAAAAAACACTAAAGGATAACCAAAAGAAAATCAACCAAAAAAGTTGTATGGTAATAATGTTATTCGTATGAAACCTGTGGTCAGAGATGAGCAAATGATACTGGGTACCGGTACCAAATTTTCTGAACTGAAAGATTTGAAGTACCAGTTCGGTACGACTTTTGGCGTTCCTGGTACCGGTTTGCTACCGTTTTTTTACCTTTGTAAGACCCCGAAAATATAAAACTTTATATTGAAATTATAAATATATATATATATATATAAATAAAAAATAAACTAACTAGGAATAAATAACCTAGTTAGTTATGAATCTTGTAGTAACAAAGAAACTTAGTTAAAAACCCCTAATTAATAAAGGACTAATAGTTAAGGGACCAAAGTTGATAGAAATCAAACTTGTTTTAATAAAACAAGAAAAATCAAAATCCAAACACACCGATCTAGAAACACAGGGGGCGACCAACTCACCCACAACCCCTAGTCTTGCAATTTCCACCAAATTGAGGGCTCCAATCTAGTCTAAATCGAAATCTGAACATAGATTCGTGATCACCTCGTCAAAGGGATCATAAGGTATGCCAAATTAGGTTGTTTTGATTCAACTCAAATTCCTTGCATGTGATAGAAATCGAATGTTTAGCTTGATTTTCTGATGTATTGACTAATTAGAAGTGATATGATGTCTAAGGACAAACCCTAGATGATTTCTTGACAAAATCTTACATGACAATACGAATGAAAAACTTTGTATTGGAAAATAAAGAAGGTATTGAAAAACAAAACTGAGATAGTTAGGTCCAAACCAAAGGACTACTTAAAGAAGGTTTCGGGAACGAAACCCTTTTTAAGGGGGGTGGACTTGTAACACCCCGAAAATATAAAACTTTATATTGAAATTATAAAGTATAAATATATATATATATATATATATATATATATAATGAACTAACTAGGAATAAATAACCTAGTTAGTCATGAATCTTGTAGTAACAAAGAAACTTAGTTAAAAGCCCCTAATTAATAAAGGACTAATTGTTAAGGGACCAAAGTTGATAGAAATCAAACTTGTTTTAATAAAACAAGAAAATCAAAATCCAAACACACAAATGTGTGCCTGGATCGATCTAGAAACACAAGGGGCGACCAACTCACCCACAAACCCTAGTCTTGCAATTTCCACCAAATTGAGGGCTCCAATCTAGTCTAAATCGAAATCTGAACATAGATTCGTGATCACCTCATCAAAGGGATCATAAGGTATGCCAAATTAGGTCGTTTTGATTCAACTCAAATTCCTTGCATGTGATATAAATCAAATGTTTAGCTTGATTTTTTGATGTATTGACTAATTAGAAGTGATATGATGTCTAAGGACAAACCCTAGATGATTTCTTGACAAAATCTTACATGATACTTGTAGGGTTTCATAATCACCATTGTAGGTGATTGATGAGCTTGAAGAAACTTGATAAATGCTAAAGTTATAACTCTTGTTCTAGCACAATCTGAATTTAAGAAGTAATTTCAGAAATATTGATGTTAAGATATGTGTAAAGTTGACTAATTGAAGTGAAATTAGATGATAATTACAAGTCAAGAACTTGGTAATGATTATGTGAAAATCTGACCCGCTAGGTGTTTGTTGAAATGCCTAAGTGGGGATTTAAATGTTAAAAATAGGATAAAAACGCAGATTTGATTATTGTTTATAATGATGCGTTAATAATCATGTAAAGAGTTCTAAACCAATTGTAAATTGAACTCTCTAGGCAAGGAGTCCGGACCGTCAAGCGGACAAGCCGGAGGGAATACGCGTGGGAAAGGTGTGCTCTAAAGGTATGCGACTTATAGTTTCGCTACATTATGTTTAATTGTTGGTTTTTATGTTGTTATGTTGAATTTAGCCAAGCAAGAAAAGCACGTTAAGTCACGGAAGTGACAAAGCACCTTAGACAAGTAAAACGGGTCAAAGCATGTACTAGAAATAGAGTTTGGATGTGTCTTGTAATGGTGATTCCCATCGGGCATCCAAACGGGTCAAAACAAGTTGAATTGTGAACATCGAGTCAATGACCATCACACGTTGAATGGTTAAAAACAAAGCGTAAACCGTGTAGCGGACACGCTAAACTTGTTGTGAAATTGAGCCCATAATATGGGAATTTAAGTTTGGAAATTTAAGCATGTAAATAGCGTATTAAAGCAAGTTAGAAATTTGGAAATCAAGCATGAAGGTTATTGCGTAAGCAATCCCTCGAAGAGGGATGCGAAATGCTATAGTTGGTAAAATCTAGATAGGCTTAATGGCCCTAATCATGTGATGACTAAAACACAAGTTGTAGAACTTGTAAGCAAGTGGGTCAAATAATCAAGGAACCGAATTGTATGTCAATTACCCTTGAACTGATATTTTATGTAAATGGCATAGATAAACAGGTCCGTAATTTAATTACGGACGCGTAGGAAAAAGAATCGGTTAAAACGGACGCTCGAGTCAAAAGTTATGTCGATTCAAAGTTTAGAACTAAGATAAATGGAGCTGGGCAGATTTAACAGCAACAAACAACAACAATCTGTCGAATATTGTTGCTGGCGTAGCGCCACGGCTGAAGGCACACACCGTCGCGCTACGCGACGGCGGTGGCGTAGCGCCACGGCCTTCCCTTCTCCCCCTCGCGCTACGCCAGCGTCCAGAACCGAGAAATTCTTGTTTTTTTTATATTTTCGAGTATGGATCTTGCTTATACTTGATATTTAAAGTGTCAAACTAAAGATTTTAAATGGTTTGACCGTAGGTGAAGTTGGAACCAAATCCGGATGATGATCAAGCATTTGACAAGAACCGAACGCACTAACGAAGCTTCCGCACTTGATCGATTTTGTTTTAGAAATATGTAGATACTTGAACTATGTTTTCAAATGTTATCTAGTTGACACTTGTAGTTATGTTTTGTAAAGTTTAATGGGTAGTTTGTTTTCAACTGAAACATATTAGGATCAAATATGGTCATGTAAAAATATTGAAAGTTTCTTTTGCAAACTCGATATTTTGTACTAAATGCAAGTTTTATATCATTAAACTAGTTATATTAAGCAGGGTCTTACAACCTTCATATATCGGTACCGTAACTGGTATTTTTGGTACCAGTACCGATTCAGTATTGGTTGGCACCGAAGTTATCCCTACCCCTGAAACTAAAAAAAGAAATCATTAAAAGTTGAAGAAAATCAACAAAAAAAGTTACACGATACCGTTGTTGTTCGTTCGACACCCGTGATCAGAGATGAGCAAATGGTACCGGGTAACAGTACCGAATTTTCCGAACTAAAAGATTTTCAAAATTAATTCGATACCGACTTTTGGTGTTTTCTGTAACAGGCGGTGTCGGTTTTTAACTTCATGTACCGATAACCGTATTGGTATTTTTGATACCAGTATCAGTTGACATAAGCTTATCTAACTTAAAAAGTAAAAAAGATAATAAAAATAATTAAAAAAAACTATATTTATTATTATAACCTTTTCTACTTAGTGTTCAAAACATTGCGTTATTAATATAAGAGTAAAATGCACGGATAGTCCCTGTGGTTTTGTAAAATAACACCTATGGTCCCCAACTTTTGCAAATTACACTAGTGCTCCCTGTGGTTTGACAGTTTGTTACTCAGATAGTCCTTGGAGTGGATGTCCGTTAGTTTTCTCCGTTAAATCTATGTAAAATGACAATATTACCCCTTGCTTTTATTAAAATATAAGAAAAAACTAAATAATCATTTAAAATACCAATTAGACCCCATAATTAATTATTAATTATTAAATAAAATATATAACATCTTCAAGAACATGAAGAGCTTGATTGAAGATCTGGGTCTGATTTCATTTAGCATGAACATGAACATTCATTATCAACATCATCTTCCAAAAATTTCATCATCATCATCAACTCAAAAAAATCATCATCATCTTCAAAAACAAACAACATAAACTCTGGACACATCTTAATCACCTATTTTCATCTTCCAAGACATGAACAAACTGAAACCTAAACTCATAAATTCAAGAACACTCAAACCCCTTTACCTTCGATCAATCTAAAACCCAAAACCTAAACCCACATATTTAAGAACAAGAACACGATCCAACTGTAGGAACCATACCCGACTCAGTCTTCATCACTTCATCACCGGTCCGTCGTCACCCACCCTGGAACCACAACTCGACAAACAATCGCTTGTTCATCGCAGATCCAGATCTACCAGAGAGACCGAATAGATTGTTGCCTGTTAGCTTCCGGTCGACCATGAAGACGAGATCGGCATCGGAGATTGAAGTTTTGTAGCCCACAACAGCCAAGAACAAGGACACTTCGAACACATAATCTGGATCTTAAATAAAGTAAGTGAGTGAGAGAGAGAGTTTCTTCATTTATGATTATGGGTTTTAATTTTTGAAGCAAAGAAAAGCATGAATCTGGATCTTTTAAATAAAGTGAGTGAGAAAGAGAGGTTTCTTCATTTATGATTATGGGTTTTGAATTTTGAAGCAAAGAAAAACATGACAATTTTTCTTGGGCAAACAGAGAGAGAGGGAGAGAGATAGAGAGAGAGATAAAAGAGTAGATCTGTACATAGATGAGAGAGATGAATAATTGCTAAGGGCATGTTTGTCATTTTACATAGATTTAACAGAGAAAACTAACGAACATCCACTTTAGGGACTATCCGAGTAACAAACTGTCAAACCATAGGGAGCACCGGTGTAATTTCCAAAAGTTGGGGACTATAGGTGTTATTTTACAAAACCACAGGGACTATCCGTGCATTTTACTCTTAATATAATATATAAGTGATGTTACTATTCATTCCTACCGGTACCGAAAATACCTTTACCGAAATCCTCAAAAGTGGGTACAGGTACTGAATATACCGGTTACGGTACGGTTCGGTACTGGTATGACACCGGTATTTGAGGGTAAACTGGTGAATACCGGTACCGAAAATACACCCAGTTTGATAGATTTGTTACCAGTACCAGTACCCAATACCATTTATTCATCAGTTAGTAATGTTACAATTAATTCATTTCTATTTTTAATTTACACAAGTGATGTACTGTTCATTTCTTTCAATTTTTAATATATAGGGTAATTTACCGTCTTATTTCATATCAGAGCTCATTAACTCTCACAACACATTATCCTTATTTGGATTAATTACGATAAAATAATTAATCATTCATTTTTTAATATCATTTTGTTTTATATCAGAGTATGCGGTGTGAACCATCACTAGTATCCTTCATTAGGTGAATTTTCTTTTGAAGATGATTCCCTTTTTTGCTTTGTCCCTCCCGATGGGCCGTTGCGCTTCTGGAGTTGAGGTATCATCCTCGAACTCGAGATCATCATTAATATTGATGTTGCAATGTGCATCCAAACAACGGACACTGTAATCTCCCGACTCCGTCGTTTTAGACCTTTTCTTATTGTGACACCTTGTTTGGCACCAGAGCCCACTTTGGACAAGCTTTCAGAATTTCCCATGGCCTAAGAAATTGTAAAGCCCCATGTTTTGACTTGTACGTTTCAAGAGTCGTTATCAAAACAGAATCATCACTTGCACTGCTTGGACAATGGATAAACGCATTTTTGTAGTAATCGTCAATCCATAGTCCTTTTTTGTTCATGTCTCGTCTCTAAACTTCAAGCTAACAGAATTGATTGTCAATATGGTTTTTGTGGCCATCAATGCATTAATTTGGTCGATAATCTTATATTGGAAATGTAAATATTATGAATGGATATTAATTTACTGAAATTATAATTATTTACTAGACTATTCATATGAAAGATAAACTCTTTATTTTTATGTCAATTTATTAGTTTTTATTAGAGTTTATGTCTCTAATAAAATCTCTAATTAAGTGAGACTCTTCTCCACCCTATGTCTCTTGTATTAAAAGTAGGCTATGTGACTAACTTGATGAGATTAGAAAACTACAAGAGTAAGAATACAAGAAAAAGACATAAAGATATACATGAATAGTTTTTGGACTCATATGTTGGGAACATATAGATATAAGTTTCTCTACACGATTCAACTACATTTCTATTCTTAGACTGAAGGGAGTGGGGCGTCCTTAGAGGGGGCGTCTTGCGACACGTGGCGCCACGTCATCATAGAGGTAGTTGGGTAAAAAAAATGGGGGTGGTGTTCATGGCAACTCAAGATGCCCAATAAAGAGTTGTGATTGGTTGTTTGAAAAAGTGAGGTTTGAAAAAGTGAGGTTTTGAAAAAGTGAGGTTTTTAATTGGTTGATAAAAAGGAAAAGTGGAGGTTTGGGCGACTTGTGGGAGACGCCTTGGAGGTGGACGCCCAAGGAACGCCTATGTGGCGCGGTGTGAGGGGCGACTTGGGGCTTCTTGGGTAGGGGTGGACGCCCCACTCCCTTCAGTCTTAGTTTCCAAAAGATCTAAGATTATGATTTTATCCGGTGTAACCTCGGGCGTGTGGCCTTCACCGGCAGTACAGACTGCTTCGGCTGTTGTACCCTGTGAGACAGATGTGTCGTCTTTAGTAAAGGTGCGAAATTTGTTTTAAGGGAAGCGTGCGGAACACGTGTCTCGGCCACAACTGTCAACATTTGTTTCTTCTTTTTGTAGGAAATTAATGTACAAAAAGACGTGGTTCAAGACCACGTAGAAGCATACACAAATGACTGAAAACACAACGGATTATACAAGAAGACTTGGTTAAAGTTTTTGTTGAAGACCATAGTTTGAATCAATTTAATTACATAGGGGAGGCATCCGCTAAAAAGTGGATTTTGCCTAAGTAGCCTAAAAAGGATTGTGATGATGACATGTGACACTCCTAATAAGTAAGAATAATGGGCATTTTGGTCCTTATAAATAGAAGTGAAAATGACATGTGTCACTCCTTTTGTTTTTTAAAAATACAAAAAAAAATCTATCACAAAAAATCTAGTACAAAAAAATATAGCAAAAAAAATGTAGTACAAAAAAATACAGCACAAAAAAATCTAGTACAAAAAATATAGCACGAAAAATTTCAGCAAAAAAAATGTAGTACAAAAAAATCCAACACAAAAAATTGAGAAAAAAAAATTTAAGAAAAAAAATTCAACACAAAAAATTTAGCACAAAAAAGTAGTACAAAAATCTAGCATAAAAACATGTTATACAAAATAGAAATACAACACATTTTAGTATGTTTTTTTAGTCTTCATATTTTATATAGCAATATGGTACTCAAATTAAAGATAAAAAGATGCTCGATTTTACGGTAAAATTTCTATGAAAAAATATTGTCGTATAAAAAAGTTATGAACGTTTAAAGAATGAGGGAGGAATATGCATGTGACTTGCATGTGGAGAGAGAAAGTTCATAATTAGGATTTTTCCAATATACCCTTGCACTCCTCCTTTCTCCTACACTTTCATCTTAACCATTGATTTGAAAATAAATGGTTAAGATTCCTTCTCATCCTATTAGGCAAAATAAACTTTTTATTTGATCTTACCCCTAATTACATATGTTGTATTATACGTTATATTCGTAAGGATTTATACACGATACATGTACTATAATTTCTCATGTAAAGAGAGTATCCTTACTATTTTGATTTATATATTTTTTATTAAAATGGTGACTCATGTCTTGCACCTTATTCAAAAAACCATCATATGTTTGCGTGTTACCTACATTTCCATAGAAAAATAATTATTATTTGGAAATTATTAAGTAAAGGAATATTGTATATAATTGAACAAAAAATAAAGCTTTTATTGTATCTTGAGAACTATTAACCCACACTCGTTCCTACACTTCCTCCTAGATCTTCGTCCAAGGTACGCTTTCTCTCTTGTCGCTCGTTTCATCTTATGCCCATTTTCTCCCTTTGGTTTTCTTGGATTTTTGTGGTTGTGTTTCGGGCACAACTTCCACTTCATTGTTTTGGGTTAGAGAAACAAAATCGTGCTCAACTTCTTAGGATAGTTGTTGTCAGGGCATTTTTTGTTGTTATGCATTTGCATTTGTTATTGCAATTGCAATTGAAACACATTTAGAGCTTCACTAAAATTGGATACATAGACGGATCTATGGTGGTGTAAATGGTGGTTGGTTTGGATCCATTATAAAAAATGAGTAGGGTGGTAAAGATTGGAGTAGAATGGTAAAGATTGGTGTTGAGTGGTATCAAAACGGTGTATTTAAAAAAGGTTAACTGATTAACGTATATTTGTTAAATCCAACGTCTCTTTTTTTTACTCGTGGCCTTCATGGAATCCCCCACGAGCTTCACGCTCAAGATCGTCCGAGGCGGTGTGGAAATCGTGGCCACAAGGCCACACCACTCCACGATTAGACTTTATGAACTTCGGTCTTATATATTTCCTAGGGCTGGCAATTGGGTACCTGTTAAGACACGATTACACCTGTTTGACTGAAAAATACACCCTTTGACTTTTTTAAATTTTAAAATAATTAAAATTACAATGTTAGGATCTATCATTTATTAATCTTTGTACATAAAACATAAAACTGTTTTATAAACATGAGGTAGAAAGTAGTTAAACGAGTCGTAATCATGTTTGAAACTTATGTTGTACGCGCCGTCAAAAACCTGTTAAACCTGTTAAGACACGATTTGCCAGCCTTAATATTTCCAACTACTCCATATGAATAATAACAAATTACTTGTGGGCCATGGTAATAGTATTTATTCAAACGATTATAAATTGAAATAGTTTTTCATGAATAGTCTTTGGAGAAGAAGTACTTGATGACTCATATGTTGGGAACATATAGATATAAGTTTCTCTACACGATTCAACTACATTTCTATTCTTAGTTTCCAAAAGATCTAAGATTATGATTTTATCCGGTGTAACCTCGGGCGTGTGGCCTTCACCGGCAGTATAGACTGCTTCGGCTGTTGTACCTTGGGAGACAGATGCGTCGTCTTTAGTAGAGTGGCGAAATTTGTTTTAAGGAAAGCGTGTGGAACACGTGTCTCAGCCACAACAGTCAACATTTGTTTCTTCTTTTTGTAGGAAATTAATGTACAAAAAGACGTGGTTCAAGAGCACGTAGAAGCATACACAAAGGACTGAAAACACAACAGACTATACAAGAAGACGTGGTTAAAGTTTTTGTTGAAGACCATAGTTTGAATCAATTTAATTACATATGTTGTATTATACGTTATATTCGTAAGGATTTATACACGATACATGTACTATAATTTCTCAAATATGTAAAGAGAGTATCTTTACTATTTTGATTTATATATTTTTTATTAAAATGGTGACCCATGTCTTACACCTTATTCAAAAAACCATCACATGATTGCGTGTTACCTACATTTCCATAGAAAAATAATTATTATTTGGAAATTTTTAAGTAAAGGAATATTATAACCTTATAAAGAAGCAACAAACTTAAGCATATCAAGGTTGTACAATTGGCTTTGGGAGATTTTCAAAAAAAATTGGAATTTTCCTTTTTAACCCTAAGGTTTTAATCTTTCACAATTTAAGTTTAAAGTTTTAATCTTTGTTTCATTTTTAACCTTAAAGTTTTAATCTTTGACAATTTAAGTTTATAGTTTTAATCTTTGTTAATTTAACCCCTTTGATTAATTTTATTTTTCACTTCTAATTCAAAAGTTTGCATCTTATACAATTTAACCCCTTTGATTAATTTGATTTTTCACTTCTAATTCAAAAGCTTCCATCTTTTACGATTTAACCACTTTGATTTTTTTTACTTATTTGTTGTAATCTTGCCTTTGAGAGTTTTCCAAAGAAAAAATGGTTATGCATATGGTTGTTGTAACCTTGGCTTTGAGGGTTTAAAAAAAATGATTTTTTAACTTTTCACTCAAATGTATTTCATATGGTTATGCATATGGTTGTTGTAACCTTGGCTTTGAGGGTTTTTAAAAAAAATGATTTTTTAACTTTTCACTCAAATGTATTTCATAAATTATTTTTAACGCAAAACTATTTGTTTTTTACTTTTAACATAAAACTTTTTATCTTTTGCAATCTATCCTCACAAACTTTTTTTACTTTCAACTTTGTTCCTTTATAATTTTTATTTTCCGCAAATTTTTTCGCTTTATGCTTCGTTCTAAATTTTGTGACTAAACACATCGAAACGTGCGTCTTTGGTTTAACGTTTTTATGTTTCGTTCTAAATTTTGCGAGTTAACACGACGCAACGTACATGTGTGGGTGAACGTTTTTACATCGTCTATTTTTTCCCGTTTGAAAGGTTCAACATAACATGCGCGTCCTAAATCGACTTAGTTATAACTAAAGAATCCCCGCCGCATTGCGGCGGGTCGTAATTCTAGTTGTATATAATTGAACAAAAAATAAAGCTTTTATTGTATCTTGAGAAATATTAACCCACACTCGTTCCAACACTTCCTCCTAGATCTTCGTCCAAGGTACACTTTCTCTCTTGCCGCTCGTTTCATCTTATGCCCATTTTTTCCCTTTGGTTTTCTTGGATTTTTGTGGTTGTGTTTCGGGCACAACTTCCACTTCATTGTTTTGGGTTAGAGAAACAAAATCGTGCTCGACTTCTTAGGATGGTTGTTGTCAGGGCATTTTTTGTTGTTGTTATGCATTTGCATTTGTTATTGCAATTGCAATTGAAACACATTTAGAGCTTCACTAAAATCGGCAAACAAATACATAGACGGATCATGGCGGTGTAAATGGTGGTTGGTTTGGATCCATTATAAAAAAATGAGTAGGGTGGTAAAGATTGGAGTAGAAAGGTAAAGATTGGTGTTGAGTGGTATCAAAACGGTGTATTTAAAAAAGGTTAATTGATTAACGTATATTTGTTAAATCCAACGTCTCTTTTTTTACTCGTGGCCTTCATGGAATCCCCCACGAGCTTCACGCTCACGATCGTCCGAGGCGGTGTGCAAATCGTGGCCACAAGGCCACGCCAGTCCACGATTAGACTTTATGAATTCGGTCTTATATATTTCCAACTATTCCATATGAATAATAACAAATTACCTGTGGGCCATGGTAATAGTAATTATTCAAACGATTATAAATTGAAATAGTTTTTCATGTTGTAATCAAAATTTAATAGTTTTACGTTAATTATGTAATTTCAAAGTTTTCTCTTTTGATCATCATTAAAATTACAATTTGAACATACTTATATATATGTTTTAAGTAGGAACTATAACATGTTAAATTACTACTGTTGGAAATACTATCTTGAATGCTGTTTAATTAGTGTTGAAAACCTATTCAAAGTTGTTATCTAACATTTTATGAGATTTTAATTCCAGTTTCAGTGGCGATGCTTGGATTTTTCGGCCGGGGGGGTGAAAACATATATACCCAAAAATTTCTATAGAACCGGGGGGGTGAAAATGTATATACCCACAAATTTCTATACGAAAACTACATATATAACACTACTGAGCGAAAAATCCCCGGGGGCGGACGTCCCCCCCCCCCCCCCCCCCGCCCCCATTAAGCTTCGCCCAGTTTAATAAATTTACGCTTAAAACCAGTAAAAGGCATTCTAAATCAAATACCTGAATTAGGAATCAACAAATGATATAAAATCTAGAAACTGAACAGGTACCATATCGATATCGAATTTTCCGTACTGAATCATTTTCGGTACCATCTTTTGATGTTTTCGGGATTAGTACTTTTGGACCAAGGTACAGGTACCATATGTACCATGCATGGTACTTTCGGGATTAGTACTTTCGGTACCAAAAGTTTTGGTTCATTATGGTATCGTACTTTACAGATTTTTACCTTCAAATACCGTATCAAATGGTACAGGTACCATATGTACCATGCATTTTTTGGTACCGGTATCTAATTTTGACGATTTTTAATATTTGTACCGATACATTCCGTACCGATACCGAGTTATCCCTAATTCCTGAATACAAGTATGATTTTACCCGGACCAAATGTTTAGCCCCCCTGTTCAAGTTTAGTAGACCGGTCAAGTGGTGGAGGACTTGCATTTCTCTTGAGAGATGCAGGTTCGACTCCCACTTGGTGCAGAGTGAGGCACTGGTGGGCAGTGATAGGAGACCCAGGGAAACCTGGGTTGGATCCTTGAGCCAAACGGGTTTTACCGGTAATTTCACCGTCGTGCCTACGGGCGGGTGGGTTACCGGGTTTTCCCCGGAATTGGTGGTGGACTCGGGTTACTCTCGGAGTACTCCGTTTGTCCAGTGGGTGCTCCGAGAGTGCTCGGGATTGAGTTTGTTGGCCGTTCAAAAAAAAAAGTAGACCGGTCATTTGTAACCTAACTTATAAAGTTAAATCCCTAATTAATTCTCCTAACATTATTTTAGATTATTTTATCTAACAGCAAAATGCTATTTTTCTATTTTACATCAATATTTTAAAATACTCATTTTGTCCGACTTTAAAACTAGGACCTCATCTGTGAGAAGCATGTATCTCTCTACCAAGGGGCTAGCCTCACATTGGCTTGCCTCTAATATATTCTAACAACCGAGAAGGAGTTGACGTTGTCCATGGTCAATACATGATAATAAAAATCACTATCAGCGATTGTTACTAGCCCTAATTTTTTTGTATCCTTAAAATCGGTTGAACTTGGATTGAATCTTTACGGGACAGTAAGTTAGAGTAACCAAATCCGAAAAAAAAGCATTCTTAAGAGTGAAATGTTTAGAAAACATATGATGCGGGAGGGATTTATAAATATGCTTTTCACGATATACAAAAGTAGTTTTTATTTTTTATTTTTATTTTTATTTATTTTCATTTTTTTTTATGAGAGTGGAGATAGATTCTCATTCAGATTATTAAAGCAAAAGGTAGATAAGATCTTAATGATCACGAATCATGAATGAACTTAAATTTGTATATTATTGGCTGTGGCATGAGCAGTAAATTTATTCTAGAATACAGTTGAGATTTAATTCACATGGGTTGGTATCTTGTCCAAACGGATATAAATAAAAGAAAAAAAAATATTTACTTCTCATCGATACCATTACATATTTTAGTTATTAAGGCCATCCGTAGTAATAAATCCCTTTTTTGGCATTATATGACACATGTCGTGCCACGTCACACAAGGGCTTTATGAGACATTATATCACTAGAGCCCGTAGTCATAAAGTCCCTACCCATAATTACCTAATAATTAATTTTCAATTTTATTAATTAATTATAAAAACCCTATGCTCTTTCTTGATTGGCCAAATGTTGAAAACCAAACACATATAGCGCCGCTATATGCATGGCGCCACCCACCAAAAAAACCCTGATAACGCCGCCCGTCGTGGTGTTAGGGGCGTTATGGGGCGCTATGGGAGAAAAAAAAACCATTTATCACACCCCACTACAGGGGTCTAAGTTACTACATCTAACTCACCCCCCCCCCCCCCCCATGCGGTAACTTGTTACCGATTTCATCAAAGTCATTGCGATAAGTAGGTGAAGGCGGCGGTCTTACCGCACGGTAACCCAACTACGCTAACACCCTGCTCCCCCCTAATGTTGCATCACATGACTGTAAATGCGTAACAATTATTGTTTCGCATATCAAACGTTCATTTGATGGTAGTTAGCTAAATTCTTTTATTTTATCCCCTATATAGCAAGTGTATGTCACGTAGCATGCATTTTAGTTGTGTATCATATATAAACAAAAATGAGACCACAATTTGACAACCCACCTAACTATATAAATATATTTAAGGACAACCCATTAAATACGTGCACACTGCGTATCACTAATAGACATATAATCATGCTAGCTAGCGCACACATACCACACATGCTACCCTGCTAACACTCTATATCTACCCGTATTTAATGATGAGAAAGATTTACCGAGGAACAAGGATTTGTTTCCACTATGGAAACCTAGTTGAGGGTATTTTTTACTATGGAGACAGAATTGAGGGTAGCCCGTGCTACCCTGCTAACACTCTATATCCGCCCGTGGTTATTCGAGTCTTATAAGGAGGGATCTTAAAATTGACTCACACCTTGCATGACGTTTGTGTATAGCTCTTTCAACTTACTAAGGGGTTGTTTGTTTCAACTCTTAATGAGCTCTTAATGGTTCAACCTACTTACTGGTTCAACACTTAATGGTTCAGACTGTTTGTTTCACGAGCAGATGTCTGAATGGTTTAGACATTTGGCTCTAAATGGTTAAGTCCTTTTATAAGAATTGGTCAGTCATTTGTCTCGGAATAGTTAAGCATTATACTGGCTCTTAATAGTTTAGACCTTTTATTGGTTCAATACTTAATGGTTTAACCTCTTAACTTACACATTCAGAAGTGGTCAAACAACCCCTAAATGATGAGAGCACGAATATTGGATAGTGGTAGTTGCTTGTTTTCGTGAAACTTGGCAACAAAGGGTCCAACCTACATACCTTTAAAATTTACCAAATGGTGCACTTGTTTGTGAGTTTTTGTAAGGATCCAAACTGTGCAACGGATTTGTTTGATCACGAATTAAGATGCAGAATCTCTCAATTCGTGTGATGAATCAATTAAGAACACAAGATGAACTAAATCAATCAAAATAAACCCAATCTTGTATATTGATGAAGCTTGATGCATGAGAAAGAATAGTACATGCAAACCCCAAAGTTAAGAAAACAAGCTAATCAATTCATTTTATAATCCCTTATACAAGTTTCGGATATTACAATAACACCTCGAAATTTGTCAATTCTATTGTGTTCAACCGCAAATATTTGCATCTAGCTTCTAACTTTTCATATGACTTCTAATACGATTTTCTTATACAATTCGAATGAAAACTTTATGTGAATATTTAAACTACTCGCATAGTTCTAAGTTTTTGCATATCCTATTCAAAAACTTCATTTGTTATGCGAAACTTATTTGATAAGCATCAGTCACAATTTTGGTCCTCATAGTCTCCTCTTAACCGATTATATCAAGGGAAATTTACCAAATTAGCCAAGAATAAGCTTTGACCACCAAATTAGCCATTTGATGCCTCCTTAGAGCAGGGCATCACAGATTCAAATGTGCGGGATGCCTCTTTCAAGACCCCTCATGCCTCTTTAAATGTGGAAGTGACACGTGTCTCAATGATTAGGTAGACTCCTCCAATGCCCCTCAACAGACTCATCCAATGCCTCAGCAGACTCTTCCAATGCCCCTCAACAGACTCTTCCAATGCCTCAGGTAGACTCTTCCAATGCCCCTCAACAGACTCTTCCAATGATTAGGTAGACTCCTCCAATCCACCCACTTCATCTTCACCACCGCCACCACCACCACCACCGCCACCGCCACCGCCACCACCACCACCACCGCCGCCGCCACCACCTCCGCCGCCGCCACCACCTCCGCCGCCGCCACCACCACCACCATAAAATATACTACTAATCTTCATTCCTTCAGATTCATTTCTTTCTATCCCCTGTTGACTTGGTGAACACAGATCGATCCCCTGTTGGAGCTCATGAAGGATCTTGAAGATGAAGTGGTGGTGGCGGTGGCGGCGGTGGTGGTGGCGGCGGCGGCGGCGGCGGTGGTGGTGGCGGTGGTGAAGATGAAGTGGGTGGATTGGAGGAGTCTACCTAATCATTGGAAGAGTCTGTTGAGGGGCATTGGAAGAGTCTGTTGAGGGGCATTGGAAGAGTCTACCTGAGGCATTGGAAGAGTCTGTTGAGGGGCATTGGAAGAGTCTGCTGAGGCATTGGATGAGTCTGTTGAGGGGCATTGGAGGAGTCTACCTAATCATTGAGACACGTGCCACTTCCACATTGAAAGAGGCATCCCGCACATTTGAATCCGTGATGCCCTGCTCCAAGGAGGCATCAAATGGCTAATTTGGTGGTCAAAGTTTATTCTTGGCTAATTTGGTAATTTTCCCTTATATCAAATATTTCTAACATTGTCTCAAATCTTCAAAAAAATTTGATTTTCGGTGCGTCAGCCTTTATAGATCCTTACAGTTCCCCCCCCCCCCCAAGGATGATACTACCAAGATATGACAACCTGAGCAACAACTTCATATGCATCTTCATTCAAAGACCCCAACTATTTCCCTCTTTTTGGTTGCATCATTATCTTGAAATATTCAGTTTTCAGATAAGTGTTGAGGACGTACTGATCTCTTTGAAGTTGTGACAAGAAAACTGTGCAAACACTCTTCATCATAACTTACGTCACTCCACTATGAAGCATACTTGAAACAGTTTTTCAACTCTCATTTGCTTGAGTGATTCAAAAGATGTACGAGGAGGATTCCTAACTTGTTATCTTTTTGATGTTTGAGGAACATGTTGTGTGATTTGGTGAACTTGGTTCTGATTAGGAATAACTCAAGTATGAGAATATTTACTCATGGTGGCAAATACTTTAGATTTTTTATGAGAAAGCAGTTGAGCATTTTCAGTTGCAATGATGTATTTAAGCTTTCGGTTAGCTTCTTAAATATTTAACCTCATACCTTTCTCAGTAACAATCTGTTTACAATGACAAATACTAACTCAAAATTTTTCATTAAACAATTTCAAGTTACAAACAAATCCTTGTTCCTTCGTAAATCTTTCTCATCTTGTGCTCTTGATTGATTCATCACAAGAATTGAAAATTTTCGTATCTCAATTGATGATTGAACATAGCGTTGGTGATCTCGATCCTTAACAGTTTTTTCGGAGAAATGTTTACATTTAAATAATAATGTGTAGAGAAACTAACTCCTGATGTGTTGCTAAGGTTGGGTGTTGTTAATATCAGTATATACTTTGTTGTAGTTCATGTGTAACATTATTGATAAGAATGGTTAGTGAATGTCTTGTGTGTTCGCCATACATTCCACTTGACCTTAAATTGTATGTTTTCACCATGAAGATCCGTCATACCGCATAATAACCACTCTCGTACCTTTGTCTTAGATTGTTTCCATAACACCTGTTTTATCATTCTAGTCACATGGGTATTTCTTGACCTCCACATTCCTTTTTATTACCTCACTCTTGACTTAACATTAGACAACACATATATTCATTCAATATAACCAACATAACTTTCTAATAATGTGTATCTTTTCAACATTATGTTAAACATGTTACTAGTGTCCAAACGTTCTCGTCTTATTGAAAATTGAGAACATCTACAAATTTTATGGACCCTAACAATTTAGTGCCTAGTATTTGTGTTTGATTATGCTAAATGCTTTCTCCTTAGAGGTAGATCTTTTGTGGTAAAGACTACAAAGAATAAGCATACTAGGCTTTATGAATTATTAGAATAGTTTGATACAAACACAAACTAAAGTTCCTGATTTGATTTTTTTATCAAGATCTATGTCTTTTGAAAAACATATGCTAAGTTATTAAGGCTATAATATAGTGTTGTGTTCTTAACTTAACGTAATACAAATAATTTTGACCATCAATGACATGTCTAACACATTGTTAGAAGAATTATTAAAATGATGGAATTAGAAGTTGTAATAAACATGTTGGTATTAAAATGACATAAGGACGAGGTTTATACGGAAGCTTATACAGTTTTATCGTTTTAGACGATTTATTAATCATGGTTTTTAAGAACCATTTTAGTTAAATATATAATTATTCAGGATCTTTATCATAAATCCTAATTTACAAGTTAATAATAGCACAAAAAACCTAGTCACGTAGACGAGTTTAATTTATAAGCCCAGATTTTATGAAATCGAGGCATTAAGGTTTGAATCAAAGTTCATTACCTTTTCTTGATAGGGAGTTATATGCTACCACTGTCTTTAGTCCCACAGGACGTTAATTATAGTCCGTGGGTACTTCATCCTTAAGGGATGATTATATAAATAAGGGAATTTAGAACATCCCAATTTAAAAATGACTTATGTGATTTTATCGAATCACATCTTTGTCATTAATGATAACATATCAGATGTTAATAAGGGTTTGAATCTTTCGAATAGGTTTTACCATCTTGGCCATGTCTGCAACGACATTTAGGCTAGGTTTTACCTTTAAGATTCTTTTTAATATTTAAACGCAGAACAATCCTAAATTGAGATGTTAACAAGGATCTGAATCTAATTGTGGAACTACCATCTTGGCCCTGTCTTAAGGTGACATATGGCTAGGTCTTGTCCTTTTTAGATTTTGCCACTTTATTATAATGGTAGATCTTATAATATAGGAATCTAACCGTCCCATTGAAATTTAAACAAGTACATGGTTGCCCTAAATGGGACTTCCAACAGAAAATGACTTGCCCATGCAAGGGCTAATCAGAAAAATAACAAAGGAACCAAATAAGGACAAAATAAAATGAATTTGGATTAGTCCTATGTTCTTGTCTAGACTCAAGAATGTGCAACTGTGTAACTGAGATTAAACACAAAAAGCTAGCGTTTAATTCACTCAGTGTTGGCTCTGATACCAACCTGTCACACCCCGATATTTCCACGTATTACCGGTGGGCCCGGTGGGGAGTATCGTGACGTAATTGATATCATCATAGTCAAACAACACAACATATAAATGAACAGCGGAAGCAAAAGATATAGATATATTTCAACTGAATAAATTGTAATGTTTATATATCACAAAACAGTCGAAACAGATCCACAGGCGGATTGAAATAAAAAGGAAAACTGTTCAACAGACTTTGACATCTAAAGCTTGCGAGACTTGAGTAATGATGCCTGGAGTAGCCAGCCTATTTCGTCTAGTACCTGCACTTAGCCTTTTTGGAAAATACGTCAGTTTGCACTGGTAAATACAACTTAACTGACTCATTTTGAAAAGAGTTTGAAAATGATTTGAATGCGCTTCGGCAAAAATATTTTTTTATAACTTGGGACAATTATTTAAAAATAATCTTGTATACAGTTTTACTCATTTGTCGTCCATTAGGGCCGGTTGTAAGGCCGGACTTAAGTTAACTGACACGCCACAGGTATAATGCCCACAAGGTTGATTCCTTTTAAGTGGGTTACCCGTTTTTACATAATGCAACTGTCAGGTGTACGCCTACACCCCGTGCTTAGGTCGTGGCCATTTCTTTGAATGATGCCAAGGATATCCGGGACATGGTCATTTAACCCCCAAAGGCCATACACCAAATAATACATATTAAACAGGTTATGTAAACACATTAATCACAATCCGATTTAAATGAATACATACACCCGACCAAGTGGTACTTTTATAGTACCGTATCCCAAGCCCGTATAGGGAAAATAAGTTAAGAGTATTTACCTGAGCAAAGTATAAATCAAATACAGCAAGTGCACGTAGCTTTTACTGGGCTCCTAATCTGGAACGAAGGTTTTTAATAACCTATTAGAATCCTAACGGGTCTTTAATCAAACTTAGACTTAGACCGATTAGTCTTCAAAAGGGAGACACGGTTCAAACGCATGATAAAGTGAAGACCTGTTTAGAATGTGGTTTTGACTTTACAAGGTTGTATGCTTGTTTAATATGGGTAACTTAAACACATTCTGGATTTTGAGACAAAAACGATATGGTTTGACCCGTTTCGGCTAATATATGCAAACTAGTTACATACGCCGATCCGAACGCGAAAATGTGTAACGAGTAACCAAATGAGTCATATGCAAGTTTTCTAAGTTAATATGCCTTAACCATGTTGTGACATCAGTAAGATATCTTCTATTATGCCCAAAATGATTTTATACACAAACTATGCCTTGTAGGGGCATTTTGGTCATTTAAAAGTTTATAAAAGAGTTTAAATAGTAATCTGAGTTACAGGTCTGATTAAATCAGTAAATATACTTAATTTACTAACTTACATCAGTAGGGTATCATATATATGTGAAATTTATTAATTATAACCATACTATGCACCGAAGGGGCATTTTGGTAATTTCACATAAGCCTAAAAGGTCAAAACTGGAAATCTGAGTTTAAAACCTTTGTTTACTGTTATAATATAAAAACTTACTGAATGTATCAGTAGGTATCAAACCTTATATATATAAACTAGTTTTGATACATACTATGTCGTAAAATGCTTAAAAAGGCGTTTTGGAGCCATTTCCGGGTTTTGAAAGAAAGGCTGATATTTTTAATATTCCAGAAGGCTCAAATTATTTTATTTATCATAACAAATTAGTAGAAAATTGTTTGAGGTCAAAAGGATTTATAAAACTCATTTTATAGCCTAAAAGGGCAAAATCGGCAATAACTGAAATAAGCTTAAAACTCTAAGTTATGCTCAGCCTAAAAAAATAAATAAAAATCTCCAAAAATCCCAAAATATTATTTTATATTAGTAGGTAATAAGTTTTGTATAAAAATTTGGGTTTAGATAGGCTATATGCCAATTATGCCAATTAATTATTAAGAATGCTTCTAATTACGCTAATGAGCATAACTCTAAATCTAGACCTCAAACTGATGTAAAATTTTAAGTACAAATTTATAAATCAGTAACTAAGATGTCTACTCTTACACATTTTCAAAAATCACATTTTAAGGTCATTTGGGCATAATGGTCAACATATAGGCGATTAACGGAAACATGCATAAGAATTAGATGTCTAATGAACCAAGTTGTATAATCCCAGAGGGTTATACTAACATGTAAACAGGTTCAAAAGAAGCTCTAAGGCAATCCTAAACTTGGCTTAAATGGGCCAGAACTGAAAGTCAAAGCATAAGTCAAACTATGCGATTTTCGGTTCCGAACCGAGCCTAAACTGAAAATTGACGAGTTGAACATGTTTGGACATGTTCTTACATTAATTACCAAGTTATACTAATGTCAAAATAGGTTGCATAGCTTTTACATTGCTAATTATGCATTTATTTGAAAATTAGCTTTCTGTTGACTTTTTATAATCAAGTTTGACTCGACAATTGATCTAATTAGAGTGGGAATCAGAGGGTGTCCTTTTAAGGGTTTTTTACCCATATAATTACCAACTCATAGGTACTTTTAAATTAAAATTTGACTGGAGAAATTAAGAGTAATGACAAAGTCAAATCTTAATTATGACGGTTTGACTTTACGCTAATAAACTAAGCAAAACTGAATTAAGAAAGGTTAAGTACACTTACAATAGTCCTAAGCACGACTAATGAGCACTAGGAAAGGTGCTTGAGCTCCAGGAACCTCCAGAAATGAAGTTGTGAAGATATCAAGTAAATGAGCAAATGAAGAACCCAACTCATGGCCTTTATATAGGTGTTTTGATGCAAGAAGATCATGCCAAGCAAGTCTATAGATGATATGGGATCATTCCAAGTGTCCCTAGGTCCTTTAAAACCATCAAACAAGCTCCAGGTATCAAAAACCAAGCTTCTAAGTCGGTTAAACTGGCTGTACAGGCAGCTGGCAGTTTATTTCTGAACTGGCAAGGGTATGGCAACCCGCGACGGGCAAAGCCTTAGTCCTTCATGGGTCGCCACGGCCTCAAATAAGTTTCCAAAGTTGCAATTCAGCCCCTGGTCCTTTTTGAACGTGGTTTTAAGTTCCAAAATTGTGTTTTTGGCCCTCTAACTTGACTTTTAAGGGCTCCAAGGCATAACCAAACACTGTTAAGTCCTCGGTTAACTTTATGATCACCCGAAAAGCCTTTAATTTCAACGTTGACGCTTTTAACCCTCGTATACGAATTTCATCATAACTTTCTCATACGATAACGAAACTTTGTGAAATTTTTATCACACATTCTAGTGAGTATATTTTATTGTTACAAAGCTTCGGGTTTGCTAAAAGGTCACTCAGAGGTATACTTTAAACATGTTGACACATTTAACCCCTATAGTTTGTAATTCCTCACTTTCTTTCATTTTCAGCTTCGTATGATCCATGATTTATTCGTTTGAAGGTATAAACATCTTGTAGGGATATTTTAGAATATATTTATCCTTTGTTGACACTTTGACCCTTATATTCACATACTTTCTCTGTTTGTCAACTTTAGTCCCTCTAAAGTACCTTTTCACATATTCAAAGCTTATGATACGTGTCAATACATTATTGGACGTAAATTTTCGAGGTGTTACATCCTCACCCCCTTAAAAGAAATCTCGACCTCGAGATTTACTGAAACAATTGAGGGTATTTTTCCTTCATCGTGGACTCTACCTCCCATGTATATTCGGGACCTCTTCGGGCATCCCATTTGACCTTTACAATAGGTAAATGCTTCCTTCGAAGCTTCTTTACCTATCGATCCTCGATCGATAATGGTTTTTCCACAAATTTCAAGCTCTCATCTATGTGCACATCCGTATGTGGTATGACTAGCGATTCGTCAGCTAGGCATTTCTTCAGATTGCAAACGTGGAATACGTTGTGAATACCACTGAGCTCTTCAGGTAAGTTTAACTTGTAAGCCACTGACTCGACACATTCGATGACCTCGAATGGTCCTATATACCTTGGGCTTAACTTACCTTTCTTACCAAACCGCATCACCCCCTTCCAGGGTGATACCTTAAGTAAAACTTTATCACCAACCTCAAACTTTAGAGGTTTACGCTTTGGATCTGCGTAGCTTTTCTGCCTATCCCTGGCAGCTTTCAGGCGGTCACGAATCTGGACAATCTTGTCCGTTGTTTCAAAGACCAAATCAGGTCCTGATAATTGAACTTCTCCTACTTCCGCCCAACAAATAGGTGTTCTGCATTTTCTACCATATAATACCTCAAAAGGCGCAGCCTTAATACTCGTATGGTAGCTATTGTTATAGGAGAACTCAATCAATGGCAGGTGGTTATCCCAACTACCACCTAAATCAATCACACATGCACGAAGCATGTCTTCCAACGTTTGGATGGTACGCTCACTCTGCCCGTCCGTCTGTGGATGGTAAGCCGTACTAAAATTTAAGCGCGCGCCCAAAGACTGTTGGAAACTTTTCCAAAAATGAGAGGTGTATCTCGTATCCCTATCAGAGATAATAGATACTGGTACGCCATGTAGGGACACAATCTTGTCTACATACAATTGGGACAACATGTCGGAGCTATAAGTCTCCTTAATGGGTAGGAAATGTGCTGACTTAGTCAGTCTATCTACTATCACCCATATAGTATCATTTCCTTTCTTTGTTTTTGGCAACTTGGTGATGAAATCCATTGTCACCATTTCCCACTTCCATGTGGGAAGTTCAGGCTGTTGTAGCAAACCTGACGGCTTCTGATGTTCAGCCTTGACTTGCGCACACGTCAAACATTTAGCTACATAGGCGGCTATAGACTTTTTCAAGCCTATCCACCAATAGTTTGCCTCTAGATCCTGGTACATCTTATCAGCTCCAGGATGAACGGAATATTTGGAACTGTGGGCTTCCTGGAGAATAACATCCCGAAGTCCTCCATAAACTGGAACCCAAATTCGTCCATTTAATCTCAGGATTTCGTCCTTGTCATAGGATAACTGTTCTTCAGTTACTCCTAGCTTTTCCTCAGGATAGTTAGCTTCCAACACAGCTTCCTTCTGTGCAACTAACAACCTTTCGTTCAAACTATTCTTTACCTCAATGCTCTTGGCATTGATCCTTATAGGCTTCACTTTTTCCTTTCGACTTAAGGCATCGGCGACTACATTTGCCTTGCCATGATGATATCTTATCTCACAATCATAATCATTTAAAGTTTCCATCCAACGTCGCTGCCTCATGTTCAAGTCCTTCTGATTGAACAAATGTTGAAGGCTTTTGTGATCCGAATAGATCACACACTTAGTTCCATATAAATAGTGCCTCCAAAGTTTTAGTGCAAATACAACGGCACCCAACTCCAAGTCATGGGTGGTGTAATTCTTCTCGTGCACCTTTAACTGTCGTGAAGCGTAGGCAATGACTTTGCCTTTCTGCATAAGCACACATCCCATACCTGTGTGCGATGCATCACAATATACTACAAATTCCTCTATTCCAACGGGCAATGTTAATACTGGAGCATTGCTCAACTTCTGCTTAAGAATGTCAAAGGATTCCTGCTGTGTAACACCTCGAAAATTCACGTCCTATAATGTGTAAACACGTGTCATAAGTTGGAACGTGTGAAAGAATGTTATGAAAGGATTAAAGTTGACAATCATGAAAAGTATGTGAATATACGAGTTCTAAATGTCAACAGTGAATAAACATATTGTACATTAACCCTACATGATGCTCATACCTTCAAACGAATAAATCATGGATCATACGAAGCTAAATATGAAAGAAAGTGAGAAATTACAAACTACAAGGGTTAAATGTGTCAACATGTTTAAATGATACCTCTGAGTGACCTTTTGACAAACCCGAAGCTTTGTAACGGTTAATTATGCTCACTAGAATGCACGATATAAATTTCGTAAAGTTTCGTTATCGTATGAGAAAGTTATGATCAAATTCGTGTGCGAAGGGTTAAAGCGTCAACGTTGAAAGTTAGGACTTTTCGGGTAACAATAACGTTAACCGAGGACTAAACAAAATGGGTATATGTCTTAAAGCCCTTAAACATCAATTTGGAGGGTTCAAGATGCAAGAAACAAAAGTCTAATCAAAGTTTGAAGAGCCAAGGATCAAAACGCAATAAATCAAAAATTCTGATTTGTGCAGAGGAGGCGTCGCGCCACGCGAAGCTCTAGGGGGGGGGGGGGTTCGCGTCACGCGAGGGACTGCCAGTTCCGATTTTCTTGGGTTTTGCCTGCTAAGTGCTTTCTGCTCGACCTTTAACCGAATTTCTTCATCTTGGACGACCCCTAGGCACCCCCTAAGCACTAGGAACACTTGTTAATCAGTTGTGGTCAGATGTAGACTTGTGTGTCAACTTTTTATGGTGATTAAATCACAATATAAAGCCCTTAGTTTGCAACAAGTTCTTCACATATTCTCTTGCACTTCCTGGTCATTTTTGGAGCTCAAGACCCCTCTCAAGTGATCACAGATCATTCATAGGACTCTTGTAAGTTTGCTTAACCTTCTTTAATTGAGTTTAGCTTAGTTATTTAGCTAAAAGTCAAACCGTCGTAATTATGGTTTGACTTCGAGATTAATTAATAATGGCTCAGTCAAATCTCGAATTAAAAGTAGTTATAAGTTGGTAATTATGTGGGTAATAAACCCTTAAAAGGGTTCCCCCTGATTCCCACTCTAACTAGGTCTAATGTCGGGTCAAACTTGCTATTAAAAAGTCAACAGGATACTTAAATGCTAATTTATGCATAATTAGCAATGTAGAACACATACAACCTGTTTGATCATTAATATAACTTGGTAATTAGTGTAAGAACATGTCTAAACATGTTCAACCCGACAATTTCCTGTTTAGACCCGGTTCGGAACCGAAAGTCGCATAGTTTGACTTTCACTTTGACTTTCAGTTCTGACCCGTTTTGGTATGTTTTAAAAATACCTTAGAGCTTTATTTGGACCAGGTTACATGCTAGTATAACCCTCTGTGATTATACACCATGGTTCATTAGTTAACCAATTAATACGCATGATCCCGTTAATTGCTCATATGTTGACCATTATGCCCTTTTCACCTTAAACCGTGATTTTTGGAAATGTAAAAGAGTAGAAAATTTAATTACTGATATTTAAACTTGCATACAAAATTTGACATCAGTTTGAGGTGTAGATTAAGAGTTACGCTCGTTAGCGTAAAATGAAAGCTTTATGTTAATTAAACGGCGTAATTAGCGTATAGACTAGTTAAGCCTACTTTTGGTATCAAACTTATTACCCACTGATGTAATATATTATTTTGGGATTTTTGAAGAGTTTTAATTAATTTTGGCTGAGCATAACTTAGAGTCGTAGGCTTAATCCGGTAATTGTCGGTTTTGCCCTTACGGGCTATAAAATGAGTTTTGCACATCTGATTGACTCCAAACCTTTTGCTACTGATCACATATGATAAATAAATTATTTTAAGCCTTCTGGAATGATAAAAATACCAGCTTTATATATAGAACCCGGAAACGGCTTCTAATCGCCTTTTTAAGCGTTTTTAACGCATAGTATGTACTAGAATTATTTTAAACATACAAGGGTTGATACCTACTGATATTTGAGGCAAATTACAATATTTTAACGGTAAGCAAAAGTTGTTTAACTCAGACTTCAGTTTTGAGCTTTTCGGCTTAAGTGAAATTACCAAAATGCCCCTACGGGGCATAGTTTGTGTTTAAATTCATTTCGGGCATAATAAAAGACATCTTACTGATATCACAACATATATGAAGCATATTAACTTAGGAAACCTGTGAATGGCTCATATGGATACCTGTTACGCTTATTACGCGTTCGGTTCGGTTTATGTAACTAGTTTACATAAACTAGCCTAAACGGGTCAAACCTTAACGGTTTTATCTCAAAATCCAGAATGTGTATGAAATACCCATATTAAGCAAGTCTACGAACTTGTCAGGTCTAAATCACATTCTATCCGGTCTTCGCTTAATCGTGCGTACGAACCGTATCTTTGAAACTAACCGGTCTAAGCTTAAGCTTTATTAAAAGACCCGTTAGGATTCTAATAGGTTATTATAAACCTTTGTTCCAGAATAGGAGACCAGTAAAAGCTACGTGCATTTTGCTTATTGTGATTATTACATTGCTCAGGTAAATACTTTTAACTTATTTTCCTTATACGGGCTTGGGTTACGGTATATAGAATACCGCTTGATCGGGCATCAAATCTTCCCTCGTTGGGTGGTTAATTGAATAATTTGATCGGCTCGTTTAAACAGTTTTGTTTACTTAAAGCCTTTGGGGGGTTAATGACCATGTCCCGGATATCCTTGGCATCATTTTACGAAATGGCCACGACCTAAGCGCGGAGTGTAGGCGTACACTCGTCAGTGCATAAATAGTTGATGTGGTGTGTCTATTGATCTTTAACCCGGCACGATCCGGGCTACTGAACGCATAAGGAACATGTAATTCGTTCACAAGATTATATATTTAAATAATTCTCCCAAGTTAAATAAAATGTTTATGCCATGTGCATCCAAACCAATTTTCAATCATTTTCCAAAATGAGTCAGTTGATTGTATTTACCAGTGTAAACTGACGTATTTTCCCAAAAATATTAAATGCAGGTACTAAGCGTAATTGGCTGGGATTTTCTCCTTAGCATCAATAAAGAGTCTCGCAAGCTTAAGATGCCTACCGTCTGTTGAACTACTATTTATTTTTGATCCTTTTGTGGACAAACATTCAACTGTTGTGATACACGATATTACAATATTATTAAAGTTGAATTTATATTTTTCATTTGCTTCCGCTGTGCATATTTATATATTGTGTTGTTTGACTATTATGTTGCCAACCACGTCACGATACTCCCCTACCGGGCCCACCGGACACGTGGAAATCGGGGTGTGACATGCTTCTTAGGACCCCAGTCAAACTTAATATTCTTTCTAGTCAATGAAGTTAGGGGTGCAGCAATCCTTGAGAAGTTTTCAATAAATCGCCTACAATATCCTGCCAGTCCTAGAAAGCTGCAAATCTCCGTAGGGGTCTTCGGCTCTTGCCAGTTCATAACTGCTTCCACCTTAGCGGGATCCACCTGGATACCATGCTCACTAACAACATGTCCAAGGAATTGGACTTCTCGAAGCCAAAATTCACACTTTGAAAATTTGGCGTAGAGTTTCTCTTGATGTAGAAGTTTAAGAATACAGCGAAGGTGCTTCTCGTGGTCAGCTTGGCTCTTCGAGTAGATGAGTATGTCGTCGATGAATACGATGACAAATTTATCCAAGTAAGGCTTGCAGACGCGATTCATGAGATCCATGAATGCGGCAGGTGCATTAGTGAGCCCAAAAGGCATCACCAGGAACTCGTAATGACCATAACGAGTCCTGAATGCAGTCTTGTGTACGTCTTCATCTCTGTCTTTTAGTTGATGATAGCCCGACCTTAAGTCAATCTTAGAGAAGTAACTTGCCCCTTGAAGTTGATCGAACAGATCGTCGATCCTGGGTAAAGGATACCTATTCTTGATAGTTACTTTATTAAGCTCACGGTAGTCGATGCACAGACGCATCGATCCATCCTTCTTCTTGACAAATAGGATTGGTGCCCCCCAAGGAGATGAACTAGGTCTAATGAAACCTTTAGCTAGTAGATCATCTAATTGTGTCCTCAATTCCTTCATCTCTGTTGGTACTAACCTATAAGGCGCTCTCGCAACAGGTGCTGCTCCAGGGATGATGTCAATTCTGAATTCTACTTGCCTTTCTGGTGGTAAACCAGGTAGTTCTTCTGGGAAAACTTCAGGGTACTCAGAAATGACTGGAATATCTTCAATCTTGGGTTTCTACTCATCAATTGTCACTTGTGCCATGTAGATGACACATCCCTTCCTCAGACACTTAGAGGCCTTGAGCATAGACACTTGCTCAGGCAGTCCATACTGGGTGTCTCCCTGAATGGTAAGTGGCTCACCAGACGGAGTCTTGATCACCACTTGCTTCTTATTACACATTATCTGGGCTTGGTTACGTGATAACCAATCCATGCCTATAACTATATCAAAACCGGCTAACTTCAAAGGAAGTAGGGACAGAGGAAAGGAGTGGTTCCTAATGGATATAACACATCCATCTAACACGGTTGACGCGGTTTCTAAGGTACCATCAGCTAATTCCTCCTCATATTTCACACTTAAGGTTTTAACAGGCAAATTCAGCAATTCACAAAACTTATTATCTACAAAAGACTTATCAGCTCCTGAATCAAAAAGTACTCTTGCATAGACATTATTTATGAGGAAGGTACCTGTGATCACATTGTTGTCCTGGACAGCTTCCTTTGCATCCATTCGGAAGACCCTTGCATTGGTCTTCTTGACCTCTTCAGGCTTCTTGGCGTATTTAGGGCAGTTGGTTTTAATGTGCCCCTTCTCATTGCAATTGTAGCACGTGGCATCTTTAATCTTCTGGCAGTCTACTGTCTTGTGCTCCTTAGACTTGCATAACCCACATGCAGGTCGTCCTGACTGAGACTTGGTCTCAAGCCTGCATTTTCCAAAGTGGCGTTTTTGGCAAGTTGTGCACTTTGGCTTCTCCTCTGATTGCTGATTACCTTTATTTGACCCAGACTCCTTCTTGTGGTCCGTATTACCTTTGTGATTTTTCTCAGATCTTCGTGAGGCATCATCCTCACGCTTCCTCTTACTCTTTTCAGAGTTCTTGAGCGATCTTAACCTGACCGCATCTAAAGTGAGGGACAAAGATAGGTCAGCTGCCGACCTAAAAGTAGCAGGTCTTGAAGCCTTAACACAGGCTTTTATCTCTGGGGCTAAACCCCCAATGAAACGAGCAATCCTTTTGGGTTCCGGGGTTACCAGATACGGGACCAGTCTAGACAGGGTATTAAAACTGGTGAGGTAAGCTTGACAATCTAAATTCTTTATCACCAATGATAAGAAATCTGACTCAATTCTCTCGACCTCGTGCTGAGGGCAGTAATTCTCCTTAATGAGAGCAACAAATTGTTCCCATGTCAGATTGTAGAGTGGGATCTTCCTAGCAGCTTGAATGAGAGACTTCCACCAAGCCAATGCCTCTCCCTTGAATGATTGGGGTACATACTTTACTACATCCCTTTCAGCACAACCACTGATATCAACAACTGTGTCCATTTCATCTAACCAGGTCATACAATCTATTGCCCCTTTCTCCCCAGTGAAATCCCGGGGTTTACAGGAAACAAAGTACTTATAAGTACAGGACTTGGTACGCGGTTCATTATCGAACACTATCTTCTTGGATGGAACACTGTTTTGATTAGATGAATGTTGATCATCATCTTTCTTTAGTTCATCTTTCTTAGAGAGTGGCTTGCTGTGAGCCTTTGAATGAGTCTTAGGGACAGACTTAGAGTGGGGTACTGAAGAAGTTCTACTATGCGTCCCACTATACTCCTTGAATTGTTCCTCTATAGCTTTAGATACAGCTGTATCAATTAGCGTACGGAGCTCTCCTCTGGTTATATTAATCCTATCATCATCGTGGTTTTTCAGAGGATGACTGTTCACTTCCTCCGACCTAGCCATGTAGCTTTAATTGCAACATAAAATCACATAAGGACGAGGTTTATACGGAAGCTTATATAGTTTTATCGTTTTAGACGATTTATTAATCATGGTTTTTAAGAACCATTTTAGTTAAATATATAATTATTCAGGATCTTTATCATAAATCCTAATTTACAAGTTAATAATAGCACAAAAAACCTAGTCACGTAGACGAGTTTAATTTATAAGCCCAGATTTTATGAAATCGAGGCATTAAGGTTTGAATCAAAGTTCATTACCTTTTCTTGATAGGGAGTTATATGCTACCACTGTCTTTAGTCCCACAGGACGTTAATTATAGCCCGTGGGTACTTCATCCTTAAGGGATGATTATATAAATAAGGGAATTTAGAACATCCCAATTTAAAAATGACTTATGTGATTTTATCGAATCACATCTTTGTCATTAATGATAACATATCAGATGTTAATAAGGGTTTGAATCTTTCGAATAGGTTTTACCATCTTGGCCATGTCTGCAACGACATTTAGGCTATGTTTTACCTTTAAGATTCTTTTTAATATTTAAACGCAGAACAATCCTAAATTGAGATGTTAACAAGGATCTGAATCTAATTGTGGAACTACCATCTTGGCCCTGTCTTAAGGTGACATATGGCTAGGTCTTGTCCTTTTTAGATTTTGCCACTTTATTACAATGGTAGATCTTATAATATAGGAATCTAACCGTCCCATTGAAATTTAAACAAGTACATGGTTGCCCTAAAAGGGACTTCCAACAGAAAATGACTTGCCCATGCAAGGGCTAATCAGAAAAATAACAAAGGAACCAAATAAGGACAAAATAAAATGAATTTGGATTAGTCCTATGTTCTTGTCTAGACTCAAGAATGTGCAACTGTGTAACTGAGATTAAACACAAAAAGCTAGCGTTTAATTCACTCAGTGTTGGCTCTGATACCAACCTGTCACACCCCGATATTTCCACGTATTACCGGTGGGCCCGGTGGGGAGTATCGTGACGTAATTGATATCATCATAGTCAAACAACATAACATATAAATGCACAGCGGAAGCAAAAGATATAGATATATTTCAACTGAATAACTTGTAATGTTTATATATCACAAAACAGTCGAAACAGATCCACAGGCGGATTGAAATAAAAAGGAAAACTATTCAACAGACTTTGACATCTAAAGCTTGCGAGACTTGAGTAATGATGCCTGCAGTAGCCAGCCTATTTCGTCTAGTACCTGCACTTAGCCTTTTTGGAAAATACGTCAGTTTGCACTGGTAAATACAACTTAACTGACTCATTTTGAAAAGAGTTTGAAAATGATTTGAATGCTCTTCGGCAAAAATATTTTTTTATAACTTGGGACAATTATTTAAAAATAATCTTGTATACAGTTTTACTCATTTGTCGTCCATTAGGGCCGGTTGTAAGGCCGGACTTAAGTTAACTGACACGCCACAGGTATAATGCCCACAAGGTTGATTCCTTTTAAGTGGGTTACCCGTTTTTACATAATGCAACTGTCAGGTGTACGCCTACACCCCGTGCTTAGGTCGTGGCCATTTCTTTGAATGATGCCAAGGATATCCGAGACATGGTCATTTAACCCCCAAAGGCCATACACCAAATAATACATATTAAACAGGTTATGTAAACACATCAATCACAATCCGATTTAAATGACTACATACACCCGACCAAGTGGTACTTTTATAGCACCGTATCCCAAGCCCGTATAGGGAAAATAAGTTAAGAGTATTTACCTGAGCAAAGTATAAATCAAATACAGCAAGTGCACGTAGCTTTTACTGGGCTCCTAATCTGGAACGAAGGTTTTTAATAACCTATTAGAATCCTAACGGGTCTTTAATCAAACTTAGACTTAGACCGATTAGTCTTCAAAAGGGAAACACGGTTCAAACGCATGATAAAGTGAAGACCTGTTTAGAATGTGGTTTTGACCTGACAAGCTTGTATGCTTGTTTAATATGGGTAACTTAAACACATTTTGGATTTTGAGATAAAAACGATATGGTTTGACCCGTTTCGGCTAATATATGTAAACTAGTTACATACGCCGATCCGAACGCGAAAAGTGTGTAACGAGTAACCAAATGAGTCATATGCAAGTTTCCTAAGTTAATATACCTTAACCATGTTGTGACATCAGTAAGATATCTTCTATTATGCCCAAAATGATTTTATACACAAACTATGCCTTGTAGGGGCATTTTGGTCATTTAAAAGTTTATAAAAGTGTTTAAATAGTAATCTGAGTTACAGGTCTGATTAAATCAGTAAATATACTTAATTTACTAAGTTACATCAGTAGGGTATCATATATATGTGAAATTTATTAATTATAACCATACTATGCACCGAAGGGGCATTTTGGTAATTTCACATAAGCCTAAAAGGTCAAAACTGGAAATCTGAGTTTAAAACCTTTGTTTACTGTTATAATATAAAAACTTACTGAATATATCAGTAGGTATCAAACCTTATATATATAAACTAGTTTTGATACATACTATGTCGTAAAATGCTTAAAAAGGCGTTTTGGAGCCATTTCCGGGTTTTGAAAGAAAAGCTGATATTTTTAATATTCCAGAAGGCTCAAATTAATTTATTTATCATAACAAATTAGTAGAAAATGGTTTGAGGTCAAAAGGATTTATAAAACTCATTTTATAGCCTAAAAGGGCAAAACCGGCAATAACTGAAATAAGCTTAAAACTCTAAGTTATGCTCAGTCTAAAAAAATAAATAAAAATCTCCAAAAATCCCAAAATATTATTTTATATTAGTAGGTAATAAGTTTTGTATAAAAAATTGGGTTTAGATAGGCTATATGCCAATTATGCCAATTAATTATTAAGAATGCTTCTAATTACGCTAATGAGCATAACTCTAAATCTAGACCTCAAACTGATGTAAAATTTTAAGTACAAATTTATAAATCAGTAACTAAGATGTCTACACTTACACATTTTCAAAAATCACATTTTAAGGTCATTTGGGCATAATGGTCAACATATAGGCGATTAACGGAAACATGCATAAGAATTAGATGTCTAATGAACCAAGTTGTATAATCCCAGAGGGTTATACTAACATGTAAATAGGTTCAAAAGAAGCTCTAAGGCAATCCTAAACTTGGCTTAAATGGGTCAGAACTGAAAGTCAAAGCATAAGTCAAACTATGCGATTTTCGGTTCCGAACCGAGCCTAAACTGAAAATTGACGAGTTGAACATGTTTGGACATGTTCTTACATTAATTACCAAGTTATACTAATGTCAAAATAGGTTGCATAGCTTTTACATTGGTAATTATGCATTTATTTGAAAATTAGCTTTCTGTTGACTTTTTATAATCAAGTTTGACTCGACAATTGATCTAATTAGAGTGGGAATCAGAGGGTGTCCTTTTAAGGGTTTATTACCCATATAATTACCAACTCATAGGTACTTTTAAATTAAAATTTGGCTGGAGAAATTAAGAGTAATGACAAAGTCAAATCTTAATTACGACGGTTTGACTTTACGCTAATAAACTAAGCAAAACTGAATTAAGAAAGGTTAAGTACACTTACAATAGTCCTAAGCACGACTAATGATCACTAGGAAAGGTGCTTGAGCTCCAGGAACCTCCAGAAATGAAGTTGTGAAGATATCAAGTAAATGAGCAAATGAAGAACCCAACTCATGGCCTTTATATAGGTGTTTTGATGCAAGAAGATCATGCCAAGCAAGTTTATAGATGATATGGGATCATTCCAAGTGTCCCTAGGTCCTTTAAAACCATCAAACAAGCTCCAGGTATCAAAAACCAAGCTTCTAAGTCGGTTAAACAGGCTGTACAGGCAGCTGGCAGTTTATTTCTGAACTGGCAAGGGTATGGCTACCCGCGACGGGCAAAGCCTTAGTCCTTCATGGGTCGCCACGGCCTCAAATAAGTTTCCAAAGTTGCAATTCAGCCCCTGGTCCTTTTTGAACGTGGTTTTAAGTTCCAAAATTGTGTTTTTGGCCCTCTAACTTGACTTTTAAGGGCTCCAAGGCATAACCAAACACGGTTAAGTCCTCGGTTAACTTTATGATCACCCGAAAAGCCTTTAATTTCAACGTTGACGCTTTTAACCCCTCGTATACGAATTTCATCATAACTTTCTCATACGATAATGAAACTTTGTGAAATTTTTATCACACATTCTAGTGAGTATATTTTATTGTTACAAAGCTTCGGGTTTGCTAAAAGGTCACTCAGAGGTATACTTTAAACATGTTGACACATTTAACCCCTGTAGTTTGTAATTCCTCACTTTCTTTCATTTTCAGCTTCGTATGATCCATGATTTATTCGTTTGAAGGTATAAACATCTTGTAGGGCTATTTTAGAATATATTTATCCTTTGTTGACACTTTGGACCCTTATATTCACATACTTTCTCTGTTTGTCAACTTTAGTCCCTCTAAAGTACCTTTTCACATATTCAAAGCTTATGACACGTGTCAATACATTATTGGACGTCAATTTTCGAGGTGTTACAAATTATTAGTTGTATTAAGCATATTGGTTTATGAGGGGGCAAAGATGTTATGTAATTCACGGTGTTTTGCGATGAAGCTAAGAGAACATTATGTCCACCAACAATGAATTTGTATTAATAGTTTATGATACAAAACATAACCAAACTAAGAATTTATAATGGATGTTATCTTCTTTTAACTTTGTAATCATTCTATTGACTAATGTATGGTTAATTTATTTGTATTATAACTTTATTTATTTATTTATTAATTATCAAAATTAAAACAAACAATTTTATTTGTAATCATAGTAGAGAAATTAGGTATGAAGAGATTGTTTTGAGTGAATAATGAAAAGTATAAAGTCTTACATTGTGCTCGAACAAAAGAATATATGGGTTAAGTCATTACTTTTTTTTTGAATGGCGAACAAAACCATCTATTATTTCAAAATGCAATCCAGAAAAGAGCTAAGAGCTGGAAGAGACATACAACACGTCGAAAAACCCGAAACAAAAATTAGAAACTACATCTCAAACACAGGAATTAAAAAACCAACAACACACCCCAGCCCGATTATCCCATGTCATCAAACTTAAAACTCTTCCAATCGCTCCAGAAGATGCTGCTCCTTTTGGCTCGATTGCTCACCCACAGGTTCGGCATTATCTTAGTTTCTTCGACAACCTTAGTAACAGAGGAGACTTTGGCTGAAAAAACTGCCTCATTCCAGGTTTTCCACAAACTCTAGAAACCAGTTTAGATAACCGCCAGGGATACTTTTTTGCGAGTCGTCGTTCCAGCCATTGTTTCGTGGATTATGAGGAGGTCTTGAATTTGAAACGCATAAATGGGAGGAACTTTACACAACATGGAGATTATTTTCCAAACCCTTTGAGTAAATTGGAAAGTGATGAAGATGTGGTCTGTTGTCTCGATACACTCACCACACAACTTACACAGTGGATTTTGTACATGCACGTTCCTACGCATAAGACATTCCACAGTCGGAAGACGCTTCAAAGCAGCCCTCTAAACAATGAAACCCACATTCTTAGGGATCAAGTTTATCCAGGGGAACCGGAAAGGAACCTGCAAATACCGGGGATCATTTTAAGCTACATACCGAAAAACAACCTGAATTGTCCAGAGACCAACGACAAGCATCATTTTGAGACTAAAACTGCACAGAGCTAAGGGTCATCTCGAGCTGAATTATATCACCTATCTCCTCCTGACTAAGATTATGCCTCGTCCAATCCCATTTGAAACTTACACCTACCGTTGCAGCCTCAAATCTATTGTGCACTAGACTTTTTTTAGCCTTATCCCGCCTGGATAGATTAGGGAACAAAGAATACAAAGGTGCCTCCATCCCCCATGTATCCAACCAGAAAAAATAGAGCGCCCATCCTCGAGCACACCTTTTATAAGGCAAATCAGATTTACTTAACGATGCCCCAAAATGTCATTGATACTTATGAGTTGTTGCCAGGTACTCGGGATTGAGAGTTTTCTGGGAATAAAAAAACTAAGTTCTCGACCTATTATGGATGGCCCAAATGACCTTCCACCAAAGGGCTCCTCTTTTCATCTTAAACCTCCACCACCACTTAGCAAACATAGCTAAGTTTGCATCCCTCAGAGACCCTAAACCAATGCCCCTGTATTTCGTAGGACCGATAACTTTAAACCGAGCAACCCAATTCATTTTTTCATTTTATTCATTGCCTTCCCCAAAATAAAATGTGCCTCAACTGGTCTAGGGTTTTTAAAACTTGGGATGGAGCATGGAAGAAAGAAAAATAGCAGGTCGGTAGAGCGTTGAGAACCCACTTGAGAAGGGTAATTCTACCACCCACCGATAAACGTCGAGCTTTCCAAAGAGACAGCCTTTCCCGAAATTTCTCCGCCACCGCCGCCCAATTCCTTACCAAGTTCATATTGCCCCCCACCGGGATACCAAGATGGATAAAAGGGAAAGAACCCACTTTACATCTAAACGTATCTGCCATAGCATCAAGCTCGATTTGATTAGGTCCAATACCGAAAACACTACATTTGTGGATATTGAGTTTCAAACTGGACACTAGGTAAAACACCTAAGAATTCGTTTGAGCATAAGCGCGTTACAAGAAGACCACTCCCCCGTAAATAAGACATCGCCGACAAACATAAAATGGGACAAAATCGGCCCATCTCTAGCAACCTTCAACCCTTTAAATAACCCATTTCCACAACATTTTTTCATAATACAAGTAAGTCCCTCCATAGCAAGAATAAAGAGATACAGAGAGATTAGATCACCTTGGTGCAATCACCTCGAACACATAAATTCACTAGTAGGAGACCCTTTTAAAAGAACTGAGGTGTGTGCTATAGACAAGATAACCCTAATCCAGTTCCTCCACTTTTCGGGAAAGTACATTTGCTCCATCATAGATAAGAGAAACTCCCAGCTTAGGAAGTCATAAGCTTTCTCGATATCAACCTTAAACAACATGCCTTTTTTCTAGCACTACGTATCCAAGCGATGGTTTCATTAATAATAAGAGGACCATCTAAGATGCTAAGGCTAGATAAAAACGCCATTTGCTCTCCCGAAACAAGCTCCCCAATAACCCCTTTTAGACGATTTGCGAGTACCTTAGACAAGATTTTGTTAATAAATCTCACTAGGCTTATAGGCCTAAAATCTGAGACACGTTGAGGATGTTTCACTTTAGGAATGCGAGCAACAAACGCCGAGAAACAACCCGAAGAAATTTCTTCCCTCTCAAAGAATTCATTATATGATGACTAGAATTTTTATTTTTAGATATGGAAATTAATCTAATTATTTTCACGATTTTCTAAAACGATAAGAATGAGAGATTAAATCTCATATTTGAGGATTTTTGACATAAGCTTATTTCGTTTGAAAGTATTAATGACTGGGCAAATGCGATGACCCCCTATCTAGAAAATATGAAATTGTGGTTGTCACTAGCATTGGTACTATCTAGAAAATACTATGGGCGATTGGATTCCAGCGAGATACACGTTTTATTTACATGTGCCACCAGCTTTAACTTATAATAACGTCCCTCTTTAACTTGGAGGATATGAGATAAAACCTGTTTCTCATTAATGATGCCTCCTCCTTCACACACAGATATGTCACTATTGCCTGCCTGCCATTGCATTCACATCCCCTCAATAACGCCCTTTGATGACGCCTGCAATGTGGTAGGGGAGGGGGCGCTATTGTGTCTTTTTGGCTAAGATAACATGCACATAGCGCCACATATCTCACCACCTTACAAAACTTTCACTTTTAACTTTTACTTGCTAGCGAGATACCGTTTATTTACTTATAAAACTTTCACTTTTAAATTTTACTTGCTTATTTTTTTTGTATGTGCAAAATTTTAGAGCAAATAGGACGATGTTATCGTTTCAAGATATTCCCAACCATATTGGAAACATTGTTATCAAGGTTTAAACTGTCATTTATTAAAAAATCAATTTTTTGATAAGAGTATCACTGTTATGAATATGTTTATTATTAATGTGGTTATCAACACATAAAATAGATTAGGCTTGTTCCACAAGTTTTCCTCAATTATATATAGTCTTTTGTATCTCTTGTAATAGACATCCCAATCAATAAAATATTAAATATCTTCTCCCTATTATTTTCTTCTTCTTTCTTTGCCATTAGGCTAGTTTCACAACACGTTATCAGCATGAGAGTGCGCTCACCAAATCCCTATCATCTTCCATGCTTTTGTGATTTCTCAACGTAAGAGATTGTAGGCAAGTGCTAGAACCTTAGCAATTAGAAGCAACAAATAAAACAATGTCCCAATTTTATTACTTTGTTTCTACGCACCCAAGCCCCTCCGTCGATTGAGGTAAAAGGAATCTAACCCTCTTCTGTCAATAATATACACACCACGTAGATATATTTTGTATGGTTTATGCAATATGGATATGTGAACGTGTTTTTGGTGATGAATACTATTTGAATAATAAGCATTATATAAATTAGAAACTAAATAAATAAGATGAAAAAAACTGATTGTTATTTTGCTCTTGCTTAACCTCCATCTCTTACTTAACCTCCACTACCAGGGTTTCATTGTAATTTTAATAGATTATATTTAGCCAATCATTTATTGGTAGAGTAATATACAATATGGTTTTTATAGCATGGTTTTAATTTGTTCAATTCTATTGATTCTAAACATTTTTTATAATTAAATTATGGATAATTACATATTCGAGTATGATGATAATTACTAAAAAAATAATCGCACTAATTAATTGCTTTACTAGAACAACTTTTATAATTTGTTTAGTTGTTTCTTTTTCATGATTAATTGATATGTGTTTATACGTATAAGATTTGACTATATAAAATTCGATGACTTATAGTTATTATCATACATAAAAAATAATTAGTGATATTATATTAGTTAAGTGCATCAAATGCATATGGTGATTTTTTATATATAGTTCATATTTAATATTGGATTGAACTTTTGATATGTATATTTTTGGCAATAGATAAATTTATTTTTTAAGTATTATGATATCGATTATAATATTCTACATTTAATCTTCTATTTCTCAATAGTTTGAGTAGAATGAATTCCTCTGGTTATCTATCAACTTTTCAATTGTGTTTTAGTTGACAAGAAACTTAGTATAAACATGAAATATATTCACTAATATGATAGTGATAGATTTAATTGTTTCATGAACATGAATTTAAACCTTTGCCGCTTCCACATTTATTGATATTTCATATCTATCTAATTTAGTTGTGATGTTCTCTCTAAATGTATTAAACCCTTTGGGGAACACATAGGTTTTCTTTTGTGAATACTTATACCTTATAGAATGTTGAGTCATGTTAAAAAAACACATTTGTTCGTTAGCTTTAAGGGATGTTTAATCTTATTAAGATTGATGAATAAAAGTATTTGATTCCTATCAATTAAAATCACATTTGATCCACATCATATTCTAAGAGATTATTTAAAACGATACAAATGAATAAATAATGAATTCTGTTTCATAATCTTTAGTTGGCATATACTTTTATTTTTTAATTTGAATTTGAAGTTAAAGTTAAATAAATTTTATCTCAAACTGAATGACATGGATTATGATAATTCAAAAATTATATCCTAAATTTCATATCATGGGTTGTATTAGAATTTATAATAGATTTTACTACCCATTAATTGTGGCTAGAAAATATGTGCCGTATTTCATACACTACACGTAGTAATTCACAGTAGTAGTGAATATCAACTATTTTTATTGCTATTATTAAATATTGATTATTATTGCAATTTGATCTCTTTACGCATATATTGATTACATATCAGATGTTCATTAGTTATTTAAATATCAAAATTGGTGAAGGAAAACACCTCCTCATGATTAAATTATAAAAGGTCGTAAGATAATAGACTGATAAATCTTATATAACTTGAATATATAATTACTTCTCAGTTGTTGCAATGCGAAGAGATGTTTTATTTTATAAGTGAAAATCGGATAAAACAATTTTGTTTGTCAAACCTCATATTTGCTTCTGAACTAGCAATATCATTAAAATGGTATGAAAGGTTTAAAGTGGCTTTATATTTGTATGTCCGAAAAGTAACAATAAACCATGAAGCTTGGTTGGTTCACTCCATCTGAATGTGATTATATAACGATCACTGAAAATGTCTTGATCATGGATGATGCAATTGAGAAACTTGTAACAATCGCTATCTGTATTGCAATGATAGTCATAATGAGATAGACCACTAAAGTGGCAAATTATGGGAGTGATTATATGAGAACAATATATGAAAAGGATAAAAGTTATATAACATGATAGTTTGCAATGATAATGTGTTGTTCTCTCGCATAATGCAACTAATACATATACGATCATAAACTAGCAGTTTATGTATCATGATTATTTACTTAGTTGGTATGACCGGTTAGACCACACCGAGTCAATGATGATGTGAAACATAATGAAGAGCTAAAAGATTCTTCAAGCTAATAATTAGCATGTAATGTTTACTCTCAATGGAAATTTTATATATTGCCAAATAAAGGAGGGTGTGTATCTCTAAATATTCTGGAAGTGGTTAAAGGATACACATATCCCAACATGATACCATTTAGTGCTTTTAAATCGATGCATCATCAAAATGGTTATCAAATCCACAACCTGAAATTTGTGTGATTGCTGCTTAGCTAATGTGATAGCAAGCATATTGATCCAGATTAGTATATTTATTTGGTAATAATGAATTTGATTCCCAAGTTATTAACGATCATTAGAATAAGGGTTACTGTTGAGATGATCACTAAACATCTACTATTGATTACCAAGCTAATGATCATGAGAGGAGCAAAAGTTCATTTAGGTACATGTAATTTTACATATAGCACCATTAATTCACAACAAGCCAATAAGTTATAGTTCTCCCCATACAGTTGATTTTTGGTCAGGAACCAAAGATGTCTCATCAAAGATTTTGCTTGTGCGATTTATATTGAAACTCATCCACCACACCGCACAAAGTTGGGACTTCTAAAACGTTTGAGAATATGTTGGGTATAAATAATCATCTATGATTAAATACTTAAAGCCACTAGTGAGAAATTTGTTTATGGCTCATTGGTTTTCATTTTGTTGAATGAATGTTCCCAACATTAGGGGGAGATAACAAGCAGTTGGAAAGTGAAAACTGAAATGAATTATCATGTCATCTTGATCCTCATACTATAAACTTTGAACTAGAAGTTTAAAGTATAATTCATTTACCAATATTAAAGAACAAATTACCAGACAAGTTCACTGACCTATATAGAGTGACTAAGTAAGTCATATAATCAACTGCTTACGCTCCAATTATATTTGTGTTCCAAGAGGACAAACACATATTTTTGTAATGAGTCTATTGCACACCTAAAGCGTGGTAGACTAGTTGATTCCAATAATAAAATTCCTTGAAAATTGAAGCAAGTAATTAAGATGGTCAAGTCGAGGTTCTAGTAATAAGATCTCCTGAAGAGATAGTAGACATGATGGTTCAAGAAGAGCCACAGGTACCTGGAAAAAAAAAGAGATCTCGATAAGCTATATCATGTCTAAGATATGTATGGAATCGAAACAAAATCGACGTCGTTATACTTTTGTATATAATATAGCGCTTGAAATGATGAAATGATGAGGATCAAGATTTAAGATCAAGCTATGAATGAAAATACATAAATGATTGGACAAAATGGAAAGACGCAAGTATGGCAGATTTAAATTCTCTAATAAAATGGAAAGTTTTCGGACCAACAGTCCATATAATTGAATTTGTAAAGTATGTTGGATATTAATGGGGCTTTTATGCGAATCATGTGAAAATCATATTAAATGAGATAAGGAAAATTTGGTGCACAAGGATTTTCGCAAAATCCATGATTGATTATAATGAGACACATTCTCTAGTGGTGGATGTAATGATTTTCCAATATTTTATTAGTCTGGTAATATAAAGAGAGAATTGATGTGCGTCTTATGAATATTATGTATCACTTGATACTAAAAGTTAACATGAAAGTCCCTCAAGGATTTGAATTATCAAAAATCATGTAAAATGAGTTCTAGAGAACGATATGATCGTTGTATACAAATTCATATTTGAATACGTTGAATGTAATTGGAACTCCTGACGAGTATCGTAAAGCATTTAAGTGCTTATAAGGTTAGTTGAAACATCTTAGGATGCAATTCTTGTGCACCAATAACTATACATAGAAAACTTGTGCCTGGTTATTATGGCATCTTAATGTACAATGTATAAGCATGGTACAATATGGATTAAATATTCAAGACTTCCTTGCATATGATATAGAAATCAATGAGGAGGTATAGGTAATAGAACTCCTAAAGAGTGAATGTACATACATTGTTTTTAAAAGTTGAAAGAAGTATATATATGATTGCAAATGCCTGAAGCATTGATTTCAAGTCCTCATGAATGTATCTTTATAAAGTTAAAGATAGTATGAACTAAATTGTCAAGTTGAGTGTTGTACAACTCATGATATATTCTGATAAAGAGCAATATAAGTTTGATAATATTAGCCATCTTTATCAAATGTTCTTTCTTAAAAGTTCACTATAATCGCAATTTACAGTGATGATGTCTAAGCATCATCAAGAGAAACTGGCGAGCTTTTAGAAGGGGATTTTTTTAATGACCCTAGCACAGTCTAATTATTACTCGACTTGCAGTTCGAGTATATTTGTAATCATACTTTTATTCATCTATCAAACTACATCTAGTAGATGTTGGTGGGATATTTTAGTATGTAGAGAGCTCAACCTTATAGTATGTTAAAGGTTGTTCAGACACTTTTTGTAAGAAATGATTATTATAATCTCCTATCAAAGTAGAGATTCTCATTTCAAAAGTACCATGGCTAAAGTGCAATTGTTCATTAACTTAACTTTCTAGCTATGCATGATAATATATATTTTTTATTTGAATTTATCAACATGATATAGCACATGTCCAATGAGAAGACATTTGAATGGTAAAGTAGATATGTCGATACCCTAAACGTAAGAATGATATGTGTCTATATTTTACTAACCCATAAAAGCTAGTTCTGTTAGTCTTGTAGATATAAAGACTGTAACACAAATAGTCTTGGATCTTATGGTATTTGTTCGCAAGAGGAAGCACTAGAAGTCTCACAAGAAGATTTTACTACATTACTCAATATAAAGGATTGCACTTCAAGACATCAAACGACAAATGATTCTACAAATGCTTTGAGCAACTTTCGAGGAAGATTGACACACTTTACTTAAAGGATACATATTATAATGAGGGGAAGATTTATTCAAGTTGCACTCTTTTTCCCTTAACTAAGTTTTATCCAAATAGGTTTTCTAATTAGTAAGGTTTTTAATGAGCCAACATACCTGATCCAGAAGTATCAGTGGGAGATAATGTGCATTACATGCTGCACTCTTTTTCCCTTAGCTATGGTTTTGTCCCACCGTGTTTTCCAAGCAAGGTTTTTAAGGAGGCAGCATCAAGCGTATTATATTGATAACAAATGGGGAGTGTTATGAATATATTTATTATTAATGTGTTTATCAACACCTAAAATAGATTAGGCTTGTTCTACAAGTTTTCCTCAATTATATATAGTCTTTTGTATCTCTTGTAATAGACATTCCAATCAATGAAATATTAAATCTCTTCTCCCTATTATTTTCTTCTTCTTTCTTTAATATTAGGCTAGTTTCACAACAATCACAAGTAATGATTAAACAATTGCATTTTTTTAAATATATAGTACGTCGTGATCAAGATAGGTGATTACGAGGTTTCATAACCGTCGTCTTATGTCTTACAACTAAAACAATACGCATAAGTATTCATTTATTTGTTTTTGAATTACAAATATTATTCTACCTTTATTCATTTCTAAATTACATAAAATTAAAGAAAAATTATAAAAATGATCATTGACCAAAGAAACTTTCAGCTTTGGCCACCTCCCGTGTCATGGGAGCGGCGCTTCACGCACACAAATGCACGAGATGTGTCATTTTTATGACAATGATCAAGTGGTAGCGTCTTCCAATAGAAACATGACCCGTGCTATTATATGCGTGAAGCGTCAGTCCCATGACGCGAGAGGTGGGCAAATTTGAAAGTCTCTTTAGTCAATGGTCGTTTTTGTAATTTTCTCTCAAATTAATCATATTATACTCTTTTACTACACCTTTCACCTAAAAGACTTATCTCTATCATCTGGACTAGTCCCACAACCACCAAGTACTTATTTGATTATAATATTTCTCCACTTACAATTAGTTAGTTATGAACAATACCTTCTGTTACTAAAATGACTATTTTCATTGTGTTTCTCAATAGTTAATAAGTAATTTGATCTTCACATAATAAATACAGCTCGATCACTTTTAGCACGAACAATGAAACAAATATTGCAAAAAATATAAAAATTAACACCCATTGTATAGAAGTGCATCCTTAAAATGAAATCGATTCATGTGTAGCCAGTGGCGGATCCAGGAATTTTTCCCACCAGATTCCTTTTGATAGATTTTCACTAATTCTTACTATTTTTTTTTTAAATCATACAAATTTTTCACTATTTTTTCATTTTTTTCCAAACTAAGGGGTTCCCAAAACAACAAGCTGAGAAACCACCCACCCTAGAAAAGCCCTACTCAATAAAATGGCCGATTTTGATGATCGCAATATAACCAAAAGGACTTACTGAAAGCAGGTAAAAGATTGTGACCGTGGTTTAGATTTAATGTTCATGTATGTGGTAGATGAAGGTGGTTTAATGTTCACTCAACTTTTGACTGTAGACAACTAGTTCATGGGTCCAAGCCGGCCGGCCACTTGCATGCAGCCCTCGCTGTCAAATGTAGGTGATCTTATTACACCTTATAAATTATTGGCACAGTACAATGTTTTTATTGCCATATATAGTGTGCAAATAAGTAATTTCTGAGATGTAATAATCATTACCTTACCCTTACGGCCTTATTAGAAGGCTCAAACTATCTACACACACTAAGTGTGTAGATAGCAAAACCAAAAAGGTGTTTTTTATCTATTGTGCATACCCTGCAGTGTCGAGCTGTGGCCAAAGCGCGACGTTTTGGTCCGGTCAACCAGACAAAGACTGACGGGTGTCTGACGGGTCTGTTGACCGGACCAAAACGCCGAGCTTTGGCCGCGTTTTGGTCCTGTCAACCAGACCAGGTGTCAGTCTTTTGTCTGGTTGACAGGACCAAAACGCGTCCAAAGCTCGGCGTTTTGGTCCGGTCAACAGACCCGTCAGTCTTTGTCTGGTTGACCGGACCAAAACGCCGCGTTTTGGCCACAGCTCGACACTGCAGGGTGTTCATATAGGACAAAAAACATCTTTTTGGTGTGCCAAAATGAGTGTGCAAATAGGTACACCCTATTAGAATTCTGGTTGCTAGCTAGCTTGCACGTGTTAATAAAGCTTGGTTATGGCTTTGAAGTTTGGTTCAAATACATAGTCTTTTAAAACAAAGAAGTCGTAGGAAGGGTGTCAAATCAACTTCGATTGAACTCATTCTAGTGGTACTGGAACCGACTCGACGAACTCTATGATCTTAGATTCTAGGTTTTCGCTTTTAGATTTTTAACTTGTAGATTTTAAAATTTTTGTTTCAGATCATCGCGTCTTTTTATTTGACATTGTGTTTGGGTGGTGTATCTATTGGCACACCCTTTTCACTATATACACACCTAGAAAGGTGTTTTTTGTCTTTATATGCACACCCTGCAGTGTCGAACTGTGGCCAAAACGCGGGGTTTTGGTCCGGTTAATCAGAAAAAGACTGACGGGTGTCTGACGAGTCTGTTGACCGGACCAAAACGCCGAGCTTTGGCCGCGTTTTGGTCCTGTCAACCAGACAAAAGACTGACACCCGGTCTGGTTGACATGACCAAAACGCTGCCAAAGCTCGGCGTTTTGGTCCGGTCAACAGACCCGTCAGTATTTGTCTGGTTAACCGGACCAAAACGCCGCGTTTTGGCCACAGTTCGACACTGCAGGGTGTGCATATAAGGACAAAAACCACCTTTTTGTGTGACTATCTACATAGTCACTTGGTGTATAGATAGTTTGGCCCTTGTGTTTTTTTCATCATTTTGTCTTTTTAGCGATTCATTGTGTCTTTTTTCCTCGGTTTTGTGTTATATTTTGTTCGGCGTTGTGTTATATTTTGTGATCCATTATGTCTTTGAATCATTCATAAATTTAGGAGACTATATAGGATAACTCAACTTTGCTTTGAATACTAGACATGAAATATAACTAAAAAGTTGACATGGTTAAACTTTGCTTTTAATACTAGACATGAAATATAACTAAAAAGTTGACATGGTTAAACTTTGCTTTGAATACTAGACATGACATATAACTAAAAAGTTGACATGGTTAAATCCTTAAATCAGTTATTGGCCTTTTATCGTTTGGTTTATTGGAAAATCTCAGACAATCAAGTTTTATCAATTAACGCTATTTAAGCTCTCTTTTTTCTCTTCCAATAATGAACAATGTTGCTAAAAGGTCCATGAAGAGGTGTCATTGGTGCCATTATTATTTTCACGAGCTTGGATGGGGTTGTAAAACCATAATCAACCAGCTGTTAAAAATCCATTCGGCCGAAGCCATCCATGTAATATTACAATCAAGTTTTCTTAATGTCATATAAACAGTGTTTTCAAGTATAAACATTTGGTTACAATTTTTATCCACTATTATGATTTTCTTCTTAACTAATAGTTAAATGTACAAATTGTTAAACTTGGTTTACTTACTTTTTCTTTATAACCTTTATTTATGTAGCATGCCACTTTAAAAAACAAATCATTGTTAAAGAGTATTAATTTTTAAGACTGTTTTATTTAGTCCCTTTATAGTTTAATGGGTTACAAAAAGATTTATAATAATCAATGAAACAATAATTTGCTATAGAATACACACTATATAGCCTTAATGAAACAATAATTAAATAGCTAAATTTGTATTTAATAATTTTATAGTCTACAAAACCTTTATAAGGTATATAATTTGTATTTTCAAGGAATAAATTTAAAAACTTTTATAAACGTATGTGTTACGTAGATTTTCAGTAGTACTTTTCAACTTATTATGATTTTTTTTCATAAAATTGATGTTAAAAGGAGTACGTGCAATAGTAAATGATCTCCAGTTTATTTTACAATAAAAAAGAAAATTACAAGTGTACTACATTATATCTTAATAATATAGATTTTCTGTAACACCCTTCAACATATTTTTCATAATAATCTGATAAATACTATTAACTAAGCTTCTAAATATTTCTATATCAAATTAGTATTAAAATGTCATCATACATGAAAATCATGTAAATGGTCTTAACATTGGAGGGCCAAATAATAAATAAATTACCTACTATAGTTTCATTATTCATACAACAAAAAACAACGCGAAAATGTCGGAGAACATATAACCCAAAAATAGACATGCATGAAAGAGTTGTATTAAATTGTGTACACCCTAAAAACGAATCGGCTTATATTTTCCAAACGTTTCAAATAATAAATAAAAAAGCACAGGTAAGATAAGAATTTTTTAATTGCAACTATTATCTAGAAACCAGACTGATGTTATATATAAGAGTTTCAGCAAAACGATACTTCATATTCACCTCACTCTCTAGCTCCATTTACAAACTACAATGGAGTTATTAACGGCGTTTATGCTTTTGTTCACAGCCTCCGTTAGTTTTGCGTTTGCAAAATTAATATTCCGACGAGGTGAAACATGCTACATGCTTGACTACGAATGTTACAAGGGCAACAAGGAGATGAAGCTAAACACAGAAGAATGCGCGAAAATTGTTTCGCGCAATAAGAATCTTCGTATCGAAGATTACCGGTTCTTGTTACAAACCATCGTTAACTCCGGCCTCGGTGAAGAAACTTTTGGCCCCAAAAACATCATTTCGGGCGAAGAACAACGCCCGAAATATGTAGATTGTCTATCCGAACTCGAGTTGATATTTTATGACACTCTTGACAATATATTTGCTAGGTCGAATATATCACCATCTCAAGTTGATATACTTGTGGTGAATGTATCTTTACTCTCAGCTGTCCCTTCTTTAACATCTAGAATTATAAATCATTACAACATGCGGGAAGATGTCAAGGCGTTTAATCTCTCGGGCATGGGTTGTAGCGCGAGTTTGATAGCTATTGATCTGGTTCAACACTTGTTCAAGACGCAGAAGAAGAGATTAGCCGTTGTTGTGAGCACAGAATCGATGGCGGGTAACTGGTATTGTTAGCCGAGTTTATTATCTATTATAGTTATTAATATTTGTTTTATTAGTTATTTGACATTTTATCATACCTTTAGTTGGTTAGATTTATTAGTATCTTTTTCATTGTTATCTTGGGATATGAACATATTTGGTTAATTTTTAGTTATTTAACACGAAGAAAATATTATTCACCAATATCGTTTTCTTTCAGGTACTGTGGGAGAGAAAGGTCTATGATGCTGTCGAACTGTATTTTCCGCGTAGGAGGATGTTCCATGCTTTTAACTAACGATAGGGCTCGTAAGAACCAAGCGATTTTGAAGCTGAATTGCTTGGTTCGAACCCAATTCGGTGCAAATGATGACGCGTACAATTGTTGTATGCAAGTCGAAGATGACGATGGAAATGCTGGTTTTCGTCTGACCAAACTGCTCACAAAAGCTGCAGCTCGAGCTTTATCGAAGAATTTTCAAGTTCTTCTACCAAAAGTGCTTCCACTTTGGGAGATAATTCGTTATGCAATTACTAGAAAAACTGGTTCGAAAATTAACCTCAAAACCGGGATTGAACACTTCTGCATACATCCTGGTGGGAGAGCTGTGATCGATGAAGTGGGCGCGAGTCTAGGTCTAGATGAATATGATCTTGAACCTGCTCGAATGGCGCTGCATCGCTTTGGCAACACGTCGGCGGGTGGGTTGTGGTATGTTTTAGGGTACATGGAGGCCAAGAAAAGACTAAAGAAAGGTGATAGAATCTTGATGATCAGTTTGGGTGCAGGTTTCAAATGTAACAACTGTGTTTGGGAGGTCACTAGAGACATGAACCAACCAAATGTATGGAAAAATGTGATTGAAAATTATCCCCCAAAGAAGATGATAAACCCTTTTCTAGAGAAGTATGGATGGATCAATGATGAGGTTGTAGGGTTTATCAGACCTGAGGAAATAGCCAAGATGCTTGGTTTTGCATAGACCATCACTTTTCAAATCTTCATCACATTGAGTGTGAATCATATAAGGTATTTGTTATGAATTTGTCAAAGGGCAATTTTTTTTTTTTTACATTTTCTAATTGGTTTCTTGAGTTATATATATATCCATCCATATATATAATCTTGTAAACTTGTTATTTCAACATTGTTTCACATTATGAATTATTTTAAGTATTTTAGGATAGTTTGTTGTATTTGGCATGTTCTTAATAAAACCTTGTCTACTTAATTATGTTTTTGATATGGAGTCATGAATAGGGCTGTAAACGAACCGAACGTTCAGTGAACAGTTCGTGAACCGTTCGGCGGGAAGTTCGTTTATGTTCGTTCGATAAGCTTAACGAACGAACACGAACAAAAAATCTCGTTCGATAAGCTTAACGAACGAACACGAACAAAGGTCTCGTTCGTTCGACTGCGTTCGTGAACGTTCGGTAATATGTTCGTTCATTTAAGCCCGTTCGTGTTCGGTTTTTTAATATATTTTTCTAAAAGGTTTTAATGTTTTATTAACTTTTTACTTTCCCCCATAAGTATTATTTCCCTCTCTTATTGTTTACCTTTCCCACCTTTTTTACTTTCCCGCCTAATTCCTACATTTCAGTACACTAATTATATTAAAAAAAATTAGTAAAAAACTAATAACCCATGTGGCCTTAACGGTGCCTTTTTTAATTTTCAAAATTAATGTTCATTTGTGTCCGTTTGTGTTCGTTTGCGTTCGTGGTTAGTGTTCACGAACTGTTCGCGAACAACCAAAATTCCTTAACGAACGAACACGAACACAAACTTCTGTCCGTCATGTGTTCGCGAACAGTTCATGAACATCCAAATTTCCTTAACGAACGAACACGAACATAGCCTTGTTCGTGTTCGTTCGGATCGTTTACAGCCCTAGTCATGAAGATGTTTCTAAGTGTTTATTTATAAAAGTTCATATGTTATTGTGGATCATGATCATTATGCCATGGTGTCAAGTCTAGTTTATATAAAGTGTTAAAGAGTAATTCGTATTTTCTACTTTCCAACAATTTGTGTTATGAAACTTTTCTCGTTTTCCTCCAATTCTAAACAGAAAAAAATCAAAATGGCTCTTGGTGATATTCCCAGAAAACATGGTGTGGACAAAGCATTTACCAAAGGATTTTACTGATAGATTACCGATATGTGCGGACAGAATTTAATGACAGGTCACATGTCAAAATCAAATATTTAATTACATATGGTACTCATCCAACTAAGAGTGTTGAGAGTAAAATTGGGCTAGTTTTCCTTTTTATTAATGTTTTCAATAAAAGCTGAGTTTCAAATTTTACCATAACTAGTTATTGTGCCCGCGCTTCGCCGCGGGTTAGACTTGGTATTGCGTCGTAATCTTGAAAACAACTACTGGCCAACCTTTTATAGATCATGTAGTTATTACAAAAAAGAGCATTTTGTTTGCATAGTAGTTAGTTACATACATAATATTAAGGCGTACTTACTATCTTAGCTACTAAGTTTAGAAAATATAAATTATAAGTTGCTGGTCTTGTTGATGTTGTTGTTGGCCGTCCTTTTGTGGTTTGTTGCTTGCTGACAACATTCTTAGCATGGTTTGCAAAATGGAGGCCTATATACAAAATATGATTGGTCTACAAAATGGCTAAAGTTGTTTATGCCCAGTCTTCTACGCTTTCTTATATGCGTGTAAAAGTTTAACGATTAGTAGAATGTGATAGTATGCTATTGAAAGTGGGTGGGTACCTTTGAATTGATGATATGGCCTTTTGGCTGGGTTGATCTTCGCTGCTGGTGTTGCGGGTAGAAGGCTGGGTGCTGATGTTGTTGTAGGTGGTAGAGCAGTTGTTGGTGTTGTTGCAGGTGGTGGTAGAGCGGTGATGGGTGGTTCTGCAACGCTATTCACAGCAATCGTGCGGTCAGGTTTGATTGTCACATTCATGAGTTTCTGGGTGTTGATGACAGAGTACATTTTGTTAGGTATTTCTCGCCTGTCATGGTACTTATGGACTGTGATCATTTCCTCGCATGTTATGTTGAGCAAGGCTGTTATAGCCTCATCAAAGAAAACAACACTGGCATCTTGAATGTCGTCAGTTATGATTGCATTGACACAGTACCTGTGGTGGATTAAAGTAATGAAGTAAATGAAATAAAAAAAGTTCAACGGATGTGTGTAGATGAAAAACCCAAAATATAAAATCCAAAATTGATGTTTAAGAGTAGGTTATTGAAAGTAAAATAAACGCCTATTCAATAAACTTTTTCAAGTCTAGAAAAAGGAAATGGTTGGGCATGCCTCCCAATAAAAGGAAAGCATTGTTCACCATCTTTTCTTTAATGTCTTTTTCAGTAGATTGTATTATTTGTGGTGTGGGTTACTTACATGACTTTTGGGTGTTCGATGTTATCGTCATCTTCACAGACAAATTTAGTAGTGGGCTCTGTCAGTAGGTGTAGTTTCTTTGTGCATTTTGGATTCGGACATGGGGCATAGAACCAAGCGCGGTTGTCGGGTATAGCTTTTATCTTTGCCAGACATGTGAATCGTCCTCGTGTTTTTCTGTCCTTGTTTTTTTCGGCGTTTAGCTGTGTGATGGTTACTATGTTCTTGTCGAGTTGTGCGAGGGCCTTTGTTGGCAAGTTTTTAAGTCTGAAATTGTGGTGTAAATGAGATTAAATCAGAATGTATTATTGGATAAGATGTTTGTATGTGATCTAACCTTGTTATATAGCTGGCAGTGTCTGCAGTTGTTGGGTTGACGGTAACTGTTGTTGCAGGGGTTGATTCTAGCTGATAATTTCCGGTAGTTGACAGGAAATATAAGATAAGCAAATAAAATTAACACTTTTTTTATGTTATAGATTATTTAAAAGATATATATCGCTATTTTATAACAAAATATAAAAGTGTTTGAAATGAATTAAATTCCTAAAATAAAAGTGGACACAGCCAAAACTTTAAAGTTGATTATTGATGACATCCTTCGAAAATAAAGGTTATAAATCAGACGTACTAAACTGACTTCATGTACACAAATCTTGAGTTCTAAATTTTGTATAAAGGAAGCAAAACTACTACTTTATTTTTGTAAATCATTGACAGCATATGCAATAAGCATTGATCTAACCTTCGAAATTTGGGACTGCTGCGGAGGTTATTGCTAGGATGTCTCCTTTCTTGACATGATCAGGTAGCGTAGAGGATTGGGCAGGCCAAAAGGTCATTTCAGTTGCGTTTTCCCTGTTTTTTATCAACTGGAACTGGTAAGGTATCTTGTAAATGTTGTTTTAGTGTTTTTTTTTTGTACAGGAACGTACCTTGTATCTTGAATGACTACTTTCTTTAGCCTTGTACCTGCTCTTGTTGTCGGTGTCCTCGACGCGACCGATGTAATCTGTGAATGTTTAGGTTAGTTAAGGGTTGTATGAGGTGTGTATTATTTTTTTTTGTATACCTGTAAGCATTTTCGGTGGAGTCGCCCTGTCTTTTAGTTCGTCAAATGTTGCGAAGTTGTAGTAGTGGTCAGGAATTTGATCGTTGAAAACAGGAACAAAGGTTGCCCGCTTTCCAAGCTTAAGACATGCCTTGTGTGGGACTGCGGGGTTGTAGGTCTTTTGGTCTAGCGAAATGTACTTGTCAACAATGTAGAATGATTGGATGCGGATGATCGAGTCTAGGCGAGCCTTTTCTCCCATAGCTGCTGTTGCTTGAATAGCATCACCCTGCAAGTAGGCTAAAACATTATTTTTGAGTGGTTAGGTATTTTTGATAAGTTATGCTATTTGTTTCACTTACGTGTGTATCCACGAATAGGTAGCAGAATTCAGCATTTTGTTGAGCAGGTGTCCATTTTTTAAGAACTCTTATTTGTATAGGTTCTGCTTCTTGATTGTTCTTGATAACAGATATGGGTCTGTAGCAGATTGACATTTGTCTTTGATCAGATGTTGACATTTGTCTTTGATGATAACGGAACGGTACCTGTTCAAGATGTATACATTGATTAGTCGCCATTCATATTAAAGTAATTAGTAAACCTTTCAAGATGAATATGCATGTTTCGTGTAAAAAAGAACAAAAAGATATATAAATATAGTGCGTGTATCAAATACCTTCCGGTGTTTCTATACATATAAGTACAGAAAACTATGTTCAGATAATTGAATTCAGGAAATCTGCTTCTATATATATAAGTACACACAACTATATTCATATAATTGAATTCAGAAAATCTGAGTAAACTATATTTTTTTGTTTTAGATATCTCTTTTTCTTCGGATGGAACAATCAGGACTCTCAACGCGTCAGGTGTTGTTGCCCTTTACATAGCTACGTATAGTTGACCATGACCAAAGACGGGTTGAGGAAGGTAAACTCCTATTTTATCTAGAGATTGTCCCTGACTTTTGTTTATAGTCATTACATAACAGAGTTTTAGTGGAAATTGTTTTCTCTTAAAGGTAAACGGTAATTCGTTATATTTGTATGTAAGGCTTATTCGTGGTATGAATACACGATGGCCTATCATTGTACCAGTGATGATTTGTGCCTCTATGATTCGGGGTAATAGTTGTGTAACTATAAGTCTTGTACCGTTACATAGACCAGCTGCAGGGTTAAGATTTCTAAGCAATATGACTGGTGCATTAACTGTAAAACAATGCGTTGGTAGTCCATTAAAGTCTAGCAAATTTAGGTATTCTGTTGGGTACAACATTTCGGTGTCACCGCGATCACCCATGTGGTGAAGTGCTGAATCAACACTGTTGTATGTGATGCTTGATCCATGGCACATTTGGAGTATGGCAAGATTGATTTCTTGGGCTGTTTCGTTCTTAGGGCAGACAATGGCTTATCTAGAAAACGAACTCGCGGATGGGTTTTGTAAGGTGTCTGCATCATATATAAATTGTATTAGTTCGTTAAGTGCACCGTCTTTAAATGGTATTAAGTATTGTGTTGGTATTTCTATGTTTTTCGTATTTTCAAGGTCGTTTATTTTTGGTGTTCCTAGTTTACCATCGCCTAGAGCAAGAAGCCACGAAGAGAATTCTGCAATAGAGTTTCTTTCGGATAAACTAAGATTCGGCCTTTCTAGACGCATGTTTTGGCTTAGTTGATAGATCTTGAAATGTTTCCACAGGTGTGAGTTAGGTAATATTGAGGCCAAGATTAATTCTTTTGAAGCCTTTGGAACTATCGGTAGTGTTTGTCGAAAGTCGCCACCTAGTAACACGGATTTCCCACCGAAAGGTACGTTAGGATTATTAAATAGATCTTGTAAGGATTTGTCTAATGATTCAAAACAGCGACGATCATTCATTGGTGCTTCATCCCAAATAATTAGGGAAGCCTCTATTATCAATTGTGCAAGATGTGTTTTCTTTTTTATTAGGCACAATGACTCGTCTGATAAGTCAAGCGGTATTTTAAACCGAGAGTGAGCTGTTCTGCCAGAAGGTAGCAATAGAGAAGCAATTCCGGATGATACAACTGCCAAAACAATATTGCCTCTAGAGCGCAAAGCAGAAATGATAGTCGTCCATAAGAATGTTTTCCCAGTACCACCGTGACCGTATAGAAAACCTAGTACTTGTTTGTTAGATGTTACTGATGTTATGATGTCTTCATATATGTGTAGTTGTTGAGAGTTAAGTTTGGCTCGACATGTTTCATTTTCAAGTGCTAGTTGTTCTCTATCATAGTTCTTTTGTTCCATTAGGAGTCTATTTCTTAGCCGTTCAATGAAGTTAGGCATTGGCATTGGCAGGCCGAAGTCTGACAGTGACTTTGGAATGGCACCCGTGCGCAATAATAACTCAACTTCATATAAGACAACCTGCATTTGATCTTCAGCGTTAGCTATGCTATAGTTACGTGTCATGTCGTCAGCCATTTTGTGCCATTGTTAATTCCATAGTTCTAAGGGATTTGATATGTCACAGTACAAAAGCATATGGGTGAATAATGAGCGCAATTCGGGGGCAGTGGCCCATATTGCAGCCTCATTGAATGCATGGGACCATTCTTGATCGTTTTCAAGTAAGCCCAGCTTTTCACATGCAGCACGGTATGTTGGACATGGATCCCCATGCGCCGTTTTTATGGATTTAAATGACTGACAACCTCTTTGATGATTTAGAAGCATCCTTAAGAAAAATCTTTCGCCACTACTTGGATGTACATATATAAGCCTACCAATGGCTGGTGTTTTGTTAGATGCTCTTTGAATCCAGACCTTGGCAGAGAGATCCCATCTATATTGAAGAAGATAATCAACGTATCTTAACTGACGTCCAGTAGCATCAATTTGGTTATTGCGTAGCTATTCGGTAAGAGTAGTTCGCTTAGCATATGAATTTTCTAACACGTTGTCGAGTTGGTCGTTGTCCTTGAATGTAACATTTTGCATGTTTTCTAAATGGATGGATAATACCTGTACAAGCGGATTCCTATAGTGTATTGGGAAGTTAAGAATCCTCCATGATGCTTCATGTGGACATATGAATCGACCGTCAACAAAGTTTTGAATCTCATCGATGTAGGGCTGTGCATTTTGGGTGTCATCTGGGGCATTAACAGCTTTATGCACCTTATATCGTATACGATCTGCACCTTTAGAGATGTACTTAAACAGGTACTTAATGAGCATGCTCCAACCACAATACTCAACATTTATGTGAGCCATAAAGTGCAAAGACCAAGTTTGATTATACGGAACAACGTATCTATTGTCAAGAATAACACCATTCTTGTTTACAGTAAATCCGTTAATATCACGTTTGTAGTGAACATAACCATTTTTATCAAAGAATGTTGTTTGTTGATAGGTCTTTGGAAAATTTTTACTACAAGACCCAACAGACATGCATGGTGAATTGGGTCTAACTAAACCACACGGACCATGGATCATAAGATCACTAACAACCATATAGAGATCGGGCTCTCTTTCGGGATCTGGTATTTCTGCGGATATATAATTATCCACCTCAGCAGCACTCCTTATTTTGCATGCTTCAGTTACCCAAAGAAGCAGGTGGCAATGAGGTAACCCTCTTTTCTGAAACTCTATGGTATACAAATCTACATTCGTAGATAAGCAAACGAACATTAGTCAAGGGAATTGCTAATTTGTAAAATTGAAATAGAAGAACTGGTAAGAGAAAGACCTGCGGTAACTTCACCAAAAGGTCTTTTAGTCTTAAGGAAAGCTATAAGCGACTTGACTTTAATTTGAAAAACTCTTGCTATAATGTCAGGACGATCTCCTGGCCTAAGAGAGGGGTATTTGGACATATATCTTTGTATTTCAGGCCATTTAACGTTACATGTGAAAGTGATAAAGTATTGAGGATTTCCATGGACCCTACAAATAGCTAATGCATCTAGGTAGTGTTTGTACATGTAACGTGGGCCACCAACAAAAGAAGATGGTAAAATCAATCGCTTTCCTATTGATTGCCCTTCAAGATCTCCTTGTTGCACAACATCATGTATTCCTTGAAGGAACTCGTTACGGAACGTGTTTTGGTTTTTTCTATAATAATCAAGTCGACTTTGCTCAATGCATATGTATGCATCAACAACAAATTGTTGGAAAAGCCTACCACCGTTTAAGAGTAGCGTATATACATTAAAGCGGTCATGTAACAGATAGTTGTAATACATGTTTATAGACAACTTTGTGTCTTTATTTGACGGAGCAACACGCAAATGCATATCAGGGGACCATCCACTTTCACCATGTAGGAAAAGAAGTGGATATTGTAAGGGCATGTATGACGAATGAAGCTTGCTTATACGTTTAGGCTGGCCATCTTTGTGATTAAAAACTATATCAAAGTCTGTGGATGAAGAATCTCCTTCAGGTAGTATAGCACCAATAGAACCGGGGGAGGGTTTGTCATAGGACAACACATTATGAGAAGCATACAAACGTATGCAAAAGTTAGGTACATTAGATGAAGAACACACATCCCTAGCAGTCCTAAAAAGTCTTACTAGCTCATTCGAACTCTCAAGGGTATTTATAAGAAAGAGAACTATTTCTTGCCTAAGAAGTGAACGGTTATCAGACGAAAAAACAGCTAAACGGTTCGAAACCTCGTTCTCCGTATCATATATGTACATTTGCAAGAACCGTGGTTTCTCGTTTGGCGGTGGACACATACTACCGAGGTAATGATGAATTTGACCCTCTATTTTAAACACATAAGGACCAGTGCCGTCATTTATTGTATGATCGACCGTTGCACCAAAAGTTGTCATAGAAAACATAGAGTTGTAAGACCTGATGTTCGAAAGAAAGTGAGAGTCCTCGTTCAAATGAACAACATCAGCATTAGTCTTTTTAGGATAAGGTAGCACAACCTGGCCACCCTTACAACATTGTGTGTATTTTAGACATGTACTTGTGGAGAGGGAAATGCAACGCTCATCGTACCAAAATAAGGCATCACAGAATTCGCATACCCTATTGCAGTCACCATTATCTATGTAAAATGATAATGATCGATTAGGAACTCGTCGGGATCCTCTATAAGATGAAATCTGAGTCATCGGTGTTATAGACGTGGAACATTCACCAATAAACGTTGATGGATTACGACGTTTTCTCGGATTTGACATATTTGACTATAGTAATAGGCAATAAGACGATAATAACCAGAATATTATAAAGATATAGCAACAATAATGATGTCGTTTAAGTTACGTAAAGCAAAATTGATTATAAGAAAGATTAGTACCTTACGTTATATAAGATAACTACTTTTAGTTTGGAATATGCAGCCAAATTTGCTCCACTATAACCAGTGCAAAGCGAAAGAGAAGAACCTACAATAGTACATAAGTTAACACCGATTTGATAAAGATTCCATTTTGATCAGGAATTTATGACACTGAGCGTTATAAAACACCAACTATCATAATATTGAAGAATTTTGGAATGTAAGAACAAAATTGAGTCCAATTTAATGTAGGGATGAGCAGTAGCGAACCGATACCGGTACTTACTGAATATACCGGTTTGTTACCGATAGTACGGGTATTTACCGGTTTTTTACCCATAAACACCGGTACTGGGGAAAACTACCCGATATATATATATATATATATATATATATAGGGAAAGGTTAACATACAAAAAGGCTTATCGTACAAAATGTACGCGACGCACGTAACCCTTGGATCAGGCCAAAAATCACGCATGGATCAGTTAATCACGCATGGGAGCCAGTTAATCACGCATGGGAGCAATTAATCACGCATGGGATCAATTTTTTTGACCTAATCACGCATGGGAGCTTAATTACGCAAGTTATGTTGATCAAAAAAAGTGATAATCACGCATGGGATACTAATTACGCACGTTATAACTCTGTCGCGTATGATAATGTAGGATAAGCCTTTTTGTACATTATACTTTCTATATATATATATATATATATATGCATTGAGAATAAAATAGTGAGATTATAAATTAGGAATAATAAACCTAGTTAAAAATTTTAGGATATGGCGATGTAAAGATAAGTTATAAAGCTGTTACATGTTCCCAGCAATAAAGTTATCTTCAAAAGTTATTAAAACTGTTATATGTTCCCAGCTATACAATGCATTATTTTTACTATAGGTTCGAATATTTACCCACTAAAAGCAGTTTATAACTCTATAACCCGAACCCAAGCTAAACTGGTACGGTTTATCACCACAGACTCTTTTCATGACGCATTGAAGAGATGAAAAGGGTTGTAGAAACACAAAAGATACGACACGTTATACTCTATTTGTATTAGAAAAACACTGATATCACAACACAGTCTTTGTAAATCAAAGATTGTATATAAATAACATACAAAAGGACATGCATTTCATCAAACACCTTGTGAGCATGATTAAAACAATCAAAGATTGTATATAAATAACATACAAAAGGACATGCATTTCAACAAACACCTGGTGAGCATGATTAAAACTATCAAACGAGAGCATGACTAAAACAATCAAAACACATGCATCATTAACAACAAAATCTAAATCCTAAACCCAATAGATTAACATAAGAAACAAACGGACAAACCTGTGATTTTAAGATTTAATCAGACTTGCGATCGTGGAAGTGCTTGACACTCTACATTATAACACCTGCGATTACAGGAAGATCGATCAAATAAATTAATTCAAGGAGGCTTCAAACAGACTATCATACCTGAACAACTTCTGGGAGACTGAATGAACGCAGAAAGCAAATGAGGAAATTAATGAAGAAAGAAGACAGAGTTGCAAAGGGGAAACTGATGCGGACAGAGATTTGATCTTTGGGAGTAAAGGAAAGAAATGATTTAGAGGTTAAGAGATGACTTGTCTAACACCTGGACAGGTGGGATTACCATAAACGAACACCACAACAGAAATAGCTACAGTAGTATAAACTCACAAACAAAAGTTTAATATTTAATATATATATTAATGAGTGTTGAGAGTTTTCCTTTTTATTAATGTTTTAAATCCAAAGCTGAGTTTCAAATTTTACCATAAGGTTGGCATAATTTGGAATAAATTGTCAAAATTGTCCATCAGATTTGGTTATACTTTTCTGTTTCATCAAAAACAATTTTTTTTTTTGTATATTGTAGTCCTTTGCTTTTGGCTTATTTTGCCAATTTCATTCTTGAGGTTAGAAATTTATTACGACTTTTATCCCTCGGAAACTAGTCATCAGAGATGAAAATAACAACATTTCAAACTTTTTGGATGCAAATGGCACCCAGGAACAAAAGTCGCAAAAATAACAAACCTTATGGATGAAAATGACATTTTACTCTAAAATTTTTAATATCCTTTCGTAAGTTTAACTAACCCGATTATTTGTAATACTACCACTACCGCTACCACTATAACAATGTAAATATTTAGTAATTATATACTTAAATATTTAAATAAGATAATTCTTAATATTAAAGGTATTTAGTGGTTAAAATGTGAGTCGTTTAATTTAAATAATATTTAGTTATAAAAATATAAATATTAAATGTAAATTTAAATCTTAATTTAAAGTATTATATACAAGATAGTATTTAATGTAGTAAACTAAAGAATCTCCTAGACGTTAAATAATGTATTAATTATAAGAAAATATATGAAATGAAGGAAAATTAGAAACTATTGCATATAACACTTTTATGTTAAGTAGCAAAATTTGTCGTAGCCGTATTAAACTTTGAGGTAATTAGAATGGTGCCATAAGAGATGTAATATACATAAAGATAATATAGATATACGCATATGCATGCATGTATATGTTAACATGTTTGAATATATTAGTGTGTTAGCTTATTGAATTTCTGTTAAATTAGTATGCTAACTAATAAGATTAAGAAATCAATGAGATATTAATAAAATAACACTTAACAGATTAACAGTTATTAAATAATAATCATATTAAAAGATTGAGTAAACTGCCATTTTGGTCCCTGTGGTTTGGCCAGTTTTGCCACTTTAGTCCAAATCTCAAACTTATTACATCCAGGGCCCTGTGGTTTGCATTTTGTTGCCATTTTAGTCCAAATCTCAAAATATCTCTTTTTTGACTGTTTTAAGGTCCTTTTTTTGTCCTGTAGTGCAGGGGTAGTTTGGTCATTTTAATTTATTCTTTTAATTAATTAAAACAATAATAATTAAAACAAAGTGTTCTGAATATTTGTGGCGTCTTAGGCTGCTCGCAAATCTGCTCCAACAACTATCTCAGCTTATATCTATTTCCACAAGCACAGATTCTACTTCAAACAATCAGATCTACAACCACCCTAGGTTTACACAACCTCAGATCTGAACGGTATCACCAGTTCAATGCCGGAAAAACGCACCAGTCCAGCGCCGGTGTAGGTATTGTTGGCTGTAAATTACATGAATGTTGTCAATTTAGGGTTTCGTAAATTCCAATTGGTGCATATAGGGTGGTGTTTGTGACGATTTAGATCATGAGATCGTGCTAAAGAGAGGAGAGAGAGAGAGAGAGTAATCGGAGGAGAGAGATGGGCACGACAGCGGCGGCAGACGAAGGTGCCGTCTCCGACAACGCCAAGAACGGCAGCGGTGGTGGTGGTGCTTGGCGGCGAGAGGGGGTGGCGGTTGAAAACGAATTTGGAGGTGGATCAGATCTCAAATACTCCTTTGATTCCTCCTCAAATACTCGGTTCTGATGTTGTGTTTTGAGTCGGTTTTTTGTTTTGTAACTTCAGATCTGAATTTGGTATAATCAATTATACATATGTGCAGGCTGTTCTTGATTTTCTGGATTTTTTGTTTTTTGTTTTTGATTTTCTTAAAGATGATGTTCTTGATTTTCTGGATTTTCTGGGTTTTGATGATGATGTTTGATGATGTTCTTGAAGATACAGATCTGAGCCTCGTTTCTTTTTACAAATCGGTTTTTGATTTTCTTGAAGATGATGTTCTTGATTTGTTGGATTTTCTGGGTTTTGATGATGATGTTTGATGATGTTCTTGAAGATACAGATCTGAGCCTCGTTTTTTCTTGAAGATGTTCTTGATTTTCTGGGTTTTGATGATGAACTTTGAAGATGTTCTTGATTTTCTGGGTTTTGTTGTTGTTGAAGAAGATGTTCTTGATTTTCTGGGTTTTGTTGTTGTTGTTGTTGAATTGCTTTAAATAAAACATAAATGACCAAAATACCCCTGCACTAAAGGACAAAATAGGCAGCTCTCAACAGTCAAAAATGGGGTTTTTTGGATTTTGGACTAAAATGGCAACAAAATGCAAACCACAGGGCCCTGGATGTAATAAGTTTGAGATTTGGACTAAAGTGGCAAAACTGACCAAACCACAGGGACCAAAATGGCAGTTTACTCTAAAAGATTTTATCCATCACATATATTACATTTTTTATAATAACTAGGGTTAAGACCCGCCCGCGTTGCGGCGCGGGTACATCGTAAACATTGAATGGATTAGTCCAAACGTTATATGATGCATTAACCATATGAAAACATACATTTCGACGTATCCGGTTGAACTCAGTGTAACCTGTACAAGCGTGTGATTGGATCAAACGTAAAGTAAATGGAATTCATATCGAACAATAATAACGTATTATATGTGATCCAACTTATACAAAGAAAACGTAACGGGTATGAAGGAAAATATGCACATGTAATCGAAAGTGATTAATTAGAGCTTTCGAAAAAAGGGGAGAAAAAGAAACCATAATTTGACTCCACTCGATTTGAAACAAACTTTACGAAACGTACATAAAATAAACACGAAAACATATTATATTTGACGTCGAAACGTAGAACAGATTGAATTTATACGAAAACGTACATAGAAATATGCACGTAAAAATGGTTTCTTTAAACGAAAACATATTATATTTGACCTGACTCGTCTATAAAAAAAGTTTACGTCGGAATGTAGAAGAAATCATATTTACACATGCCCGTACATAAAATATGCACGTAAAAAATAGTTTTTAAGTAAAGGAAGTATAGGGGTAAACCGAAACAAAAAAATTAGTAAAAAATTTAATAGGTTAAAAACGTTCATAAAACCGTGCCAAGTAGCACCAATGCCACAACCACATCGACTCTCAACATCGTAAAAATAAAATAGATAAAATGGTAAAAATTACACTGAACGAAAAGCAGTCTAAAATCGTTGAACCACACACACCCGTTACAGTGTCTTAATACGAAGAAATTAACCAGAAACGTAAAACGTAGAAAATAATAACTTAGTCGATCTACGACCCGCCCGTTGCGGCAAACTTTTCAAAAGAGAAAAAATGGGCGCGTACCACATCGACTCTCAACATCGTAAAAATAAAATAGATAAAATGGTAAAAATTACACTGAACGAAAAGCAGTCTAAAATCGTTGAACCACACACACCCGTTACAGTGTCTTAATACGAAGAAATAACCAGAAACGTAAAACGTAGAAAATAATAACTTAGTCGATCTACGACCCGCCCGTTGCGGAAAACTTTTCAAAAGGGGAAAAAATGGACGTGTTGCGACTGGTCTGTCAAATATGAAAAAATAGAGCAAAAAACGTTGAACCTCACTTGCACGCTACGACATGTTAACTCGCAAAATTTAGAACGAAACGTAAAACGAAAAACTTGCGAAAGATAAAAGTATGGGGTACGAAAGTTGTAAATAATAAAGTGTTGTGTTAAATTATAGAAGATGGAAAATTTTGGGTTAAAAGTAAAAAAAAATGAAAAGGGGTTAAAATGTAAAAAGTGACATGTTTGGGTTAAAAAGTAAAAAATCATGTTTTTTTTTTGAAACACCCCTTAAGCAAAAGGTACAAGTCAAGGATGCACATATAACTTGCTTATTAATATATGGAATAATATATTTTTGTTATATAATTCACCAAAAAAACTTGCTAAGTTACATCAAAACAGAATGTAGACGGGCAACAAGCTGCGCCACCACCCCTTTCTGAATTGCAAACACTAACCTTTCAAAGACAAACCCCTGCTGCCCCCTGGGGTGGATAGCCATTCTCAAATACCGGTTGATGATACCTATGTACCCGGAAGATGAAACCTGCCCGATATGCCGTAAAGTTTGTATGGATAAATACGGAGAGCACACAGTTCATTGTATAGAGCTCCGTGGGTTCAGATATCGGCATGACTGGGTGCGGGATGTTTTGTGGGACATCCTAAGAAGAGCTGAGATTTCTGCTAAGAAAGACTGAAAGGGGCCCCTGTGAATTTCCTCACGCACCCTATGGAAGAGAGATCTACTCTGCGACCAGCGGATTTGCTAGTCTTTGGCTGGGCTGGGGGGAAACATGCTTATGTGGACCTCAAGGGGGTTTCCCCTTTAGTTGGTTTAAGGGAAAACGGGTTTGTAGTTGGACAAGCAGCAAGAAAGGCAGAATAAAAGAAAGTGGATAAGCACGTTAAAACTTGTGCAAAGAACCAGTAGTCCAACATGTCTTTGTCTCAGTCCAGCATGTCTTTGTCTCTTTTATATATTACATAAATTTATTAAAAAAATATAAACGATAATTAATTAAAAAATAGTATAAATGGCATAATCGTATCATAATAACAAAAATTTTGACATAATACCTTTATCCATCCATAAAGTTGAAAAGAAGGTAAACAAAAAAAAGTCGAACAACTTAGGGGCTGTTTGTTTGCATCTTATTAGCCTCTTATTAGCCAAATGTCTGACCGAGTCAGATATCAGCTTGTTTGTTTCATACCTCTTAAAACTTCCCAGCCTCTTATTAGTCTCTGACCGGGTCATACATGTAAAGGAGTCTGACTGAAGTCTGAATGAAACTTTGACAACGTATGCCCTTCAGCTCCTCCTCTTCAGCTCTTCTCCACAGCAACCCCATCTTCCCTCCATCTCCTCTCCTCCATAGCCGCTCCTCCTCCACAGCCGGCAGTCTCTTAAAGAAGTTGCTTGGGACCGAAGGCATCTTGCTTCTGAACCGAGGGTGTCGTAACATATACAACCCGGTAACCAACGCAACCACTCGAAAAGGAGTCACATAAAGAACTACAACCGAGCAAAGGCTAAAAACAACAAACAGACTAGTAGCTCGAGGGTCCCTCCAGCTAAGCAACGAACCTAACCGCTCACCTTGTGTAGCAATATCTCCCACCACGGTCTGGATCCTTCCGGCTATGCTTCGGATCCGGTCAAGTTACCTGAAACTGAAGAGAAACGGCACTTACCGGAGCCCCTGTACACCTGCATCTAGCCGGAGTTTGTGTGACTTGTTACCATGATGATGTTTCAACTGTGGAAGATAGAAAAGAAATGAAGATAGTTGAAATATAAGAAGCAAAAATTAGAAAAGAAATGAAGAAAAAGTGAAAGTGAAACCCGAACCTGTACGGCACTGCGGAAGATGCCACCACCAAGGCCTCTTTAATAATAAAATGGTTTTTTTAATTAAAAGGGGTAAAAATGTCATTTTACACAGTCATTCAGATGTGCAACCAAACAGCACTTTACTGGTTCAGCACTTACTGGTTCAGAGCCTTTTACCCATTCAGACCTCTTATTCATTCAGCACTTATTGATTCAGATGTTGCCAAACAGTATGATAATTTGTACCATGATAATTTCTTAACCTTTTCACTGTTTTTCATGAAAAAAGGTAAACAATAAAAGTCGAACAACTTCCTCCTTCAGTGTGATAATTTGTACTATGATAATTTCTTAACCTTTTCACTATTTTTCATGAGGAAATTGAGTCCAACAATTTGGGAAATCTTGAAATAAAAAGTGAGGTTCGTTTATTAAAGTTCCATTATTTAATGCGAAATTGTATACTTTTCTATGTATAAATTTAAGACCAATTAGTGTAAACAACATGCAAATATCTTGGTTTATATATTTATGTTGTATTAATTAAACAAGTCAAATTCGGTGACTATAAGAAGACAGAGATGATGTGGATGGCATGGTGGCTAAGCTTTTGTTTTGCCATCCTTTAAAGTGAAAAGAATAATGTAAGGGCCCAAAGGTCTTTGGACCTTTTAATTTAGGATGCACACAATTATAGTCCTTTTTGTTATGCCTTTTAAGATAGAGGTAATAGACATATCAAATTTTATGTTATAGAAAAGAAAAGTTATTATGTTGGAAACAATAAGTGTCTAAGTCCAATATATGAGGATCGAGGTGACGAAGAGGTAAGGACACGTATATAAAAAATTATGAAAGTCGGGACTACTTATGGTTTTATAGTTTATGTATTAAGTTGAATAACGATTTTCATGGTCTCTAAGATTGAAGTTTATATTCCATCTGGGTAGGATAGAAAATAACAAATGACTAGAATGATACAAGTTTATCAAGTAGTTAAGAATGAAGATTTAGAATAATAAACCTTAAGAATTTTTAGAGATGAGGATAATTAAGAACTCGCAGGTGACTAATTCTGACAATGACATGGTTGTATAACGTTATTACACTTTTTATTATAAATCACTTTAATAGTCTCTTAAAAAATGTTTAATTTTAAATCTAACATAACAAATACGTTCTTAATAACCATGCCCTATATAGTCCATAACAAGGTCGTGCTAAAACATTTAGTTCCAGAGTATTTATTTCACTTAAAAATATATAAAAAAATAATAATCAAAATGGAATTGTCAAGAGGTAATGACATTTGTAATTTTTTTCTCAATAGTAAGGATTCAAACCCTCTTTATGGGTATTTAGAAATTGTGTATATCGTCCATGGAATTCCTAAATTGGTGTATCGACATTATTTCCTAATGGAGATGGATATGATCGGACGGTTTCGCTCGTGGAACAATAATACTCTAGTGGTCCGTCAGTGATCCAAATTTGCCGTTAAAAAAAAATTGTGTATATCGGATTAAAAACCGAAAGTGTAAAAAGTGTAAGAAGATATTGTTTCATTTTGTAAAACTAGTTAAAGTTGAAGGACTAGAACATGTTCAGCTAGTCAAGTGGTCCTCTGATCTTTCATCTTTCTTTCCACCTTCATTTGATTGTCCACTTCTCTCTCTCTCACCAAACATTCCTGGCACACAGATTCCATCCAACCTTCACCATCCCAAATTATACTACCAGGGTTGCTTCAGTATCCAAACATGGATGAAGGTGCGTTTCTGTTGACTTAAAATCAATACTGTTATTGTTTTTATTTGACTTTTATATATGTATGTTATATATTTGTATGTGATCTTTGCAATATCAATTGCCAGTTTGAATAAGTATCAACACAAAAGTTAGTTTCATAATGATCAGATTAATAATAATTAATCATGAAGACTAAATTGATATTGCCTTTAAATGTGAGATCTCTGATAGTAAGTAACTTTCACTAGGAGACTTAGAAAAGGGGCTGATGACTCCAACAAAGCATAATCATAATCAAAACCCGAACCCGAACCCTCTCGGGGAGCCATCGCCGTCGCCCTCTCCGTCTTCCGCAACGGCTCCAGCGCTGGTGCTGTCGAATTCGGGGAAGCGGATGGATCAAGCTGGAAAGAAAAAGTATGTCAAACAAGTGACGGGTAGACATAACGATACGGAGCTCCATCTGGCGGCCCAACGAGGGGATCTGGCCGCCGTGAAGCAGATTCTTGATGACATTGATTCGCAGATGGTGGGGACGTTAAGCGGGGCTGATTTCGATGCGGAAGTTGCTGAGATTCGCGCGTCTGTGGTGAATGAGGTTAATGAGTTGGGTGAAACGGCGCTGTACACCGCTGCTGAAAAGGGGCACCTTGAGGTTGTCAAGGAGCTGTTGAAGTACTCGAATAAAGAAACGATTACTAGAAAAAGCCGGCTGGAGTTCGACACGTTGCATATAGCTGCTAGTCAAGGACATGATGGTAAAAATCCTCAGACTTTATTATATTATCACTTACGTTAATTGATCATAGCATTGATGAAGTTATGCCAACACTTGCAGCCGTGGTGCAACTACTCCTTGATCATGATCCGTCACTATGCCAAACAAGATCCCAAAGAAACGCAACGCCTCTAATAACTGCGGCTACAAGAGGACACACTGCTGTTGTTAAAGAGCTGCTATCAAAAGACAGCAGTTTGTTACATATTCCAAAATCCAATGGGAAAAATTCGTTGCATTTTGCAGCGAGATCTGGGCATGTTGAGATTGTGAAAGCTCTACTTGATAAAGATCCAACTCTCGCTAGAAGAACAGACAATAAAGGACAAACTGCGTTACATATGGCTGTAAAAGGTGTTAGCAGTGAGGCCGTAAAATTGCTGCTCGAGGCTGACCCAGCTATCGTTATGCTGCCAGACAAGTCCGGTTTTACCGCATTGCATGTTGCTACCAGAAAAAAACGCGCAGAGGTAGATTTTATTCGGTTGTGATTATTTATTAGTTAATATCGCATATTGCACACTTTGTATATGTGACATGATTTTTTTTTATTGTTTTTGCAGATAGTAAACGAGCTGCTTAGCCTACCGGATACGAGTGCTAATGTCAATGCATTAACCAGAGATCACAAAACGGCTCTTGACATAGCCGAATCGCTACCCTTATCTGAAGACTCTTCAGCTATAATAACCTGTTTGACTCGATGTGGTGCGGTCCGAGCAAACGAACTGAACCAACCAAGAGACGAGTTAAGAAACACGGTGACTCAGATCAAAAACGATGTCCACACACAACTGTTACAAACTAAGAAAACAAACAAAAATGTTAGTGGAATTGCTAAAGAGCTCAGAAAGCTCCACCGCGAAGGCATTAATAACGCCACCAATTCAGTAACCGTGGTGGCGGTGCTTTTCGCAACAGTCGCATTTGCTGCTATTTTCACAGTCCCTGGCGGTGATGACGATCATGGGATGGCGGTGGTGGTGGACCGGGCTTCTTTCAAAATATTTTTCATCTTTAATGCGATTGCGCTTTTCACTTCATTAGCGGTGGTGGTGGTTCAGATTACGCTGGTTAGAGGTGAGACAAAAGCTGAAAGAAGGGTGGTTGAGGTGATTAACAAACTAATGTGGTTAGCTTCTGTGTGCACATCAGTCGCGTTCATGGCTTCTTCTTATATAGTGGTTGGTAGAAAGTACGAATGGGCTGCTATTTTGATAACGGTCGTGGGCGGTGTTATAATGGCAGGGGTTCTTGGAACCATGACTTACTATGTGTTTAAGTCGAAGAAAACACGCCTAAAGAGAAAGAAGGAGAAGATTGCAAAAAGCGGTTCAAACTCATGGCATCACAACTCTGAGTTTTCCAACTCGGAAGTTGACAGAATCTATGCGATATGAGGTATTATTATTATTGTTATCGTTGTTTATAGGTAGGTTTAGTCAACCATTGACTCTGAAGTTATGGAGTCAGAATACCATATCTCCAGCTTTTGGTCACTGACCATGAAGCTATAACTGGATACTCACAGAAGAACAAATTGACCGGTACATGATTTCAAAGAGTTGAGCCGTTGAGGACAGTTATTGATAAATTGTATTATGATTTGAGTTCGCTCCTAAATTTCAAAATTTTATTATATACGATTACTCTTTATGGGCACATTTTGTTGTCCGTCTACCTGGCATTAGTCTGTAATCGTCTCTGTTTTAATGAAAAATATAAATATTGGATGATTAAGGGGTAAAAATTCCTCAACCCTCTTGAATTGAGTATCAAACTTGATGTAAACACCATCTTTTTTTCAAGGTGTTATAAATACATCTAGCTACATTGTAACATCACCCGAGCTCTCTCGTGTCATAAGTTAAAAGCGTTGCACCAAACCACTCACATGACTAATCTTACGAAACAATCATAATATCTATTGATCTTGTGATTCTAAAGGCCTCAAATATGTTTGGGTCACTCTCAGTAAAAAAAAAAAAGGTGTAATATACACAATGATCTCTGTGTGTGAGTTTAAATAACTCTCTTCCTTAAATAGCAAACAAAAGTACTATGTTGTAAGGACTAAGGTTTAAAGTTGCTGGTTAAATGTAAAAGTTAAACCTTATTTTATTATGATTAAGCAAAAGAAGTGATGGTGGATGACATGTTGACTCAGTTTAAGATTTTGGGTCACTTAATAATTAAATTAATAACATCAAAGCATAATTGTAAGGTTTTTTTTGTCTACCATTTTTCTGCATTAAAGTGAGTTTATTTTATACAAGAACTATTTATTAATCTGATATTTAAGGTATCTTTCGGATGCTATGAAGAGTCCCATAACCAGACTTATTTTATACTATAACTATATGTTTTTTTTTTTTTTTTTTTTTTTTGCCGAACATGTATTGAACTCGGCAAAAGTCGGCCTAGACCGACCAAATCAACAGTTCGAACCAGGATCGGCCCATGACCAGACTGAGAATACTAAGCCCGACGAGAGTATCCGAAACAATGAAACATAATGAACGGGCATTTGGGTATAAGATTAAAAAAAGTTTGCTAGTATGGGATCCGGTGATACTCCACTCAATTACCCTAAACTATATACTTGTTTACCTGAATCATATACCTAGAACATATACCTGAAATTTGTTAATTGTATTTTCCCTTTATCCTTATTTAGCAATACTTCATTGTAATAGCTTCATTACTTGGAAAATATTTTTTTAAGATATATATTTTAGAGTTAATTACATAGATGGACCTATGATTTATAGATAGTTTCACCTTTGGGTACTAACTATTTTTTTTAACAGGTTTAGGTTTTATGGTTTCAATTTTGTAACACCTATGGGTATTAACACCAAAATTAGTTAATTTTATCAATATAATGACTAAAATACCCTTCCATTTTTTTTAAATTTTATCAATGTAACACCTTTGGTTACTAACAACTAATTTTATATAAGTTTAAATCAATTTTACAAAATCTATTTATTTTTTTATTTTCATATTTTTATTATATCTCTTAATTAACAGAAAATCTATTTTTTTATTTTCATCTTTTTATTAAATTTCTTATTTAACATAAAATCTACTAGTTACACCAATAAATTTTTTTTTCATTTACATTTTACTGTTTTAGAACTTATACAGTTTCTATATTTATTATATTGATCACTGAGATATAAAATACATATTAATATAAAACTAATTATATGCACAATTCCGTTCTAAAAAATTAAATACACAGTTCAAAAGTTTACTCGATACATGTTAGTTGAATCTAAAATTGAAAACGAGTAAGGTTTACATTATTTAAAACTAACAGCTTTATACATGTCTATTTTTTAATTTACATGAAAGATATTTATTATTATCTATCATATCTATCCAAAATTGAAAACCAGTAAGGTTTTCATTATTTAAAACGAGTAACATATTTAATTTACATAAAACTATATAGCTAGTAGATTTTATTTAAAAAATCTATTTAAAAAATGTTGGTGTAACTAGTAGATTTTATGTTAAATAAGAAATTTAATAAAAAGATGAAAATAAAAAAATAAATAGATTTTATGTTAATTAAGAGATATAATAAAAATATGAAAATAAAAAAAATTGATTTTGTAAAATTGATTTAAACTTAAATAAAATTAGGTGTTAGTACCCAAAGGTGTTACATTGATAAAATTAAAAAAATGGAAGGGTATTTTAGGCATTATATTAATAAAATTAACTAATTTTGGTGTTAGTGCCCAAAGGTGTTACAAAATTAAAACCATAAAACCTAAACCTGTTAAAAAAATAGTTAGTACCCAAATTTAAAACTAGTTATGTGTAATTAACTCTATATTTTAGTGATATTATTTGTATTTATATGTTATAAAATACGAAATAATCTTTTGAGATATATATCATCATGACATTTACAGTTTCAAATATATCAAATATTTTATGGTGGTGATGATATGTAATTTATAGTATCTTAAATTTGTTGTAGATTTTAAAAATATAAAATTACAGAGGAAATAAAAAACTATATATTTGAAAACCCCAACATGTATTTTTTGGGCACTAACGAAATACCCGACACTCGCAGGTAAACCTGATACTCGACAGACAGAGAAATATTGGTTTTACAATCGGGTTTGGGATTGATATTAGCCATAAAAGGCCTATTGACATCCTTACCCGAAAACATCATATAACAACCCTCCTGAAATTTTTCTGACGCCCTAATATATTTTAAAATACCCCTATATGTCTCAAAAGACACCCTGTACACGAAAACAGGCCCCGAATACCTTTATTTTTATAAAAATAAAATAAAAACAAAATTTTAGGGGCGCTCGCGGGCCGCGTAGCCCTTGGCTACATCTTACGCGGGCCGCGACAGACACAAGATCAGGCGAGCCCCGGTGCTGCCACGTGTTAACCCTACACTCGTGACCCGGACAAGCTAGGGCCTACTTACCCCTACTACGCGGGCCGCGTAAACCCAGGTCTAACCTTACGCGGGCCGCGAGGAAACAAAAATTCAGCCCTATAAATAGCAGGCATCGGATCTTCAGAAAATTCGTTCATATTTCTTTTCTCTCTCGACTTTTTACATAGTAGGCATAATACTCGGGTATAATATCCCCCTAATTAACGAAGTTCTGCCCCATTGTAAGTATTATAACCCCGGTTACGTATTAGATACGCTGCCCGATTGATCCAGGGTTCCGTAACGGCTGTCGTGGTTCTACCCGACGTAGTTGTTGGAATGCTGTCTCGGGAAGGGTATCATTAATATAAATAAAGGGTTATTATACTAACATATGTACATTTGTGTAAACTATAGATAAATCACCAGGAAACCTTAGAAGAAATCTAAGACAACAATGTGAGTTTATCCTCTCTTTGTAAACCTTTTTGTGAACTGTTTTTACAAAACCGTAAATGTTTTACAATGTGATTAAGCAGTGATTGAGTCTTTGTAGTTCTTCAATTACTGCCGGTATGTTGGGGTTTTGTATACAAAATGTGGAACACGTTACAATTGGACAACGAGTTAGCCAATGTGTAATATGACCTGTTTTGGTCAAAAATCAAGCTAAGATAATGCAACCAAACTTTCTGTTGTGAGGTGTGATGCTTGAATCAATGAACAATATTAAGGATCACCCAGAAATGTAATGAACAAGTGACACAATAATTTATACGAGGAAAAAGCCCTTGATCAAGAGTTGATCTCCGGCATAAAAAACCTCGGGTGATGGAAACTACCGATCACCAACTCAGATTAAACATAAAATGTATTACAACTTTGGATGATAGCGAGCTTGTTACAAGGATCACTAGAGTGTAATGTGCAAAAAAGTGTGTAACCGCCGAGCAAACTGTCGAGAGCTGATGAGAGCAGTTACGAGTGTGTGTGTTTAGCCAAAAATAGCCAAGTGTTCTAATCTAGCTCGCTTTCCCTTTTAAATTTGGAAAAATATCTAAGCTAACTAACTATCCCCATTTCGTGCAAGTCTTCCACGACCTCCATAACGTTCATATTAGTCAAGCACGTGCGGAATAAAAAGGGAATATGCTCCAGGAATATCGCCAAGACCAAGTCCAAGCACGTATTCCTGCAAAACAACACCATATTCAAATAAGACAATCGTTAGTGTAAGGATCACTATGATGATCCTTGATCCTGACCCTACAATACTCTCTAAGGATCACTAATTCAAACAGAATTGAGGATCCCTAATCCCGACAGTAATTGAGGATCACTGATCAAAATCCTCCCTTAACAATTGCCCCCAAAATATAAGGAGTAAAGTGTAAATAAACGAGTTATATTTTCTCGTTCTTATCCGTAACAAACCAACGGATATATAGCCATTAAATTCTGACTAGCCGTTACCAATCTGACGTCATTGAGGTGACTATCCTGCAAGATCATGATTATAAATTGAAGTTAGAGATAAGGGTTAGGAAGCATTTAAATTCGTGTGTTTCATCCTTTAAATCCTCATTCGAAGATCTGATCAGGTATTTCTCTTTCCTTTCTCTCTTCATATTCTCATTCTGTTTCTTCTTCTTCACCATCATCATGACCAAGATGATGCTAAGATCTTCACCGGCTAAGGATCACAAAAGGACAGTCCCTTGAAGAGCCAAAGGATCATCGAAGACTCTGCGAAGGAACGATGTTGTTTTACTGATCCGCAGATAGACAGAATTCGCCATTGTTTTCCGGCGAGCGCCATTTTTAAAGCTTTTGACCCCACCATCCTAAGCGACTTTGTTTCTGAAACCTGGGTAGCTTTTTCGGTCACTCCATTTACAATAGGATACTCGTATCCTTTTCCTGATTTCACCCAGTCTTTCTTCTCTCACACCGGCATCTCCTACATCCAAGCGATGCCAATGATGTGGAGGGTCTTGTATACCCTTGAAAGAATCATTGAGCATGAAGGTATTGATCTAGGAATGTCGGAGTTAGCTGAAATGTACGACCTTGTGAGCCATGGATCTCATCGATATCTACTCAAACACAAACCCGGTGAAGAACACCCCCTCTTCAAAACCACTAAGAATGACACCAACTGGAAAAGGCGATTCTTCTTTGTCAGAAGGGATTCCATCCCTGATGGGAATGATCTTCCAAGAAAATGGGTTACTCATGGTAGGATAGAGGATCACTGACCCCTTTGTTTCTATTTTGCAGCTATTACTGTTTCACACATTATTACAACACCTGCAACGAAGGAGAGGCTTGCTGCTTTCCGGAAGCTTGATCCTGCAAAAAGATCATTTCAAGCAAATACCCAGGATTCTCAAGAAGTAACTTCAGGCTATGTTACAACGTCAAGTAAGTATCCCATTTTGTGCATAACTAAATGTTTAAATTAAAACGAAATAAGGATACTTATCTGTTTTGGATGTGTAGGTGCTGGAAAATCCGAAGTCTGCTACTCGTTTCAGTGTCACTAACCTCGATGTTGTCCGATCCGCAAAGAATAAGCCTGCTGCTAGTCCATCCGTCACGATCCCCAAGGCAACCACTTCTAAGGGAAGGGGCGGAAAGAAAAGGAAGATTGCTGATACCCTTGAAGGTCTGCCTCTGATCCAGCATCAGTTCGAGGAATACGTTGCTGAGGTAAGAATAACTGATCCTTAAATGTGATTCTTGTACATGATCCTTCCACACTGAGGATAAGGGATCCTGAATTGTATCCTTTCTTTTGCAGAAATTTGCTGAAATCCAAGATTACGTAGGGAGTATTGAAGAGGTTGAGCTCAAGTGTTTGGACCTCCAAAAGATCATGCTGGCCAATGATCAGAAGATTTCCTCCCTCGAAAACGATGTCAATCTGGTGAAGAGGGAACTTGTCCTGGCTCATATCACTACTGATCAGGAGAATGCTGAAATCACAAATGATGCTAAAGTCTCTGCTACCATTGCTATGTACAAAACCAAGTTGCAGATGGCCCAAGAAGCTCAGGATCCTAATTTTGACAAAAGCAACTGGGACATAGAGGGCTGGAAGGCTAGGTTGGCTGAGCTGGATGACGAAGAAGAGGCTGGCGAGGTCTTACCAATCGAGGCTGGCAGCAGTGGGGTTAAGGATCATGTGGATGATGCCGGAGCTGAAGGAGCTGGTGGTGATGCAGCCAAGATTTGTGCTGCAGGAATGGGCGATGATGGATATTTCTAGACATGGCCGGAGCCCATTTTTTAGGATTTGGTAGTGGTTTTTTGGTTGTGATGTTTTGAAACAATGTTGGGTTGTAATTTGAACAATAGTTTTTAGGATTATGGATCATGGATCCTTAGACAATAGGTAGTTTTTAGGATTATGGATCATGGATCCTTAGACAATGTTGGGTGGTTTTTTGGTTGGCTGAGCTGGATGACGAAAAAGAGGCTGGCGAGGTCTTAGCAATCGAGGCTGGCAGCAGTGGGGTTAAGGACCATGTGGATGATGCCGGAGCTGAAGGAGCTGGTGGTGATGCAGCCAAGATTTGAGCTGCAGGAATGGGCGATGATGGATATTTCTAGACGTGGCCGGAGCCCATTTTTTAGGATTTGGTAGTGGTTTTTTGGTTGTGATGTTTTGAAACAATGTTGGGTTGTAATTTGAACAATAGTTTTTAGGATTATGGATCATGGATCCTTAGACAATAGGTAGGATAATATGTGGTGGAGGGATCCTCTGTTTGGGGGATGAAGCCACTTGTTATCCTGCCATCTTTTATTTCCTGCACTTGAAAGACCTATTAACAATGGACACCCTTTACCTACCCCAGCGGACGGGCCACGTATTGCTGGTAGATGCTTGGGGTAGGTAATTTTGACAACCTTTGTGTTTTGGTCAAAAAATCTGATGAGGATATTGCAACCAAACTCTTTGTTACGGGGTATGATGCTAATTGTGTATATCAATAACAAGGATCACTTCAATGTAAATTGCACAAATGACACACGGATTTATACGGGGAAAAAGCCCTTGATCAAGAGTTGATCTCCGGCACAAAAAACCCCGGGTGATGGAAACTACCGATCACCAAGCTCAAATAAATGAATAAATGTTTACAACTTCGGATAGTAACGAGCTAGGTACAAGGATCACTATCGTGAAATGTGTATAAGTGAGTGAAAACAAATGAATGTTCGTCGAGAGCTTCAAATGTGCGAGTATACGAGTATGTGTAGCTGAAAATGACTAAGTGTTTTTCTACTAGCTCGTTACCCCTTTTTAAAATAGAAATTAACTACCTAAACTAACTATCCGACTTTTGTGCCAAGCTCCCACGTTCTCCACAACTTCCATTTTTGGCCAAGCACGTGCGGGATAGTTTGGGAATATTCTCCAGGAATGTCGCCAAGACTTGGTCAAGCTCGTTATTCCTGCGAGGTAATACAAAACATAAATAAACAATCGTCAATACGAGGATCCTTAAAGTGATCCATGATCCTGATCCTGAAGCTCTTCTGAGGATCACCACCTATCACAGAAGTAAGGATCATTAATTAGGATAACGAATAAGGATCACTAATTGTTAGAAAATCCTCCCCTAACAATTGCCCCCAAAATATAAGGAGTAATTTGTAAAATAAGCGAGTTATATTTTCTTGATCTTATCCGCAACTAACTAACGTAAATATAGCCGTTATCGTCGAACTATCCGTTGCAATCGTGACGTCACAGAAGTGACAACCCTGCACGATCATGATTATAAATAGGGGATAGAGATAGGATCAAATGCATTTAAATTCGAAAGAAACTCCCTTTATATTCTCAGTCGAAGATCAATCAGGTATCTCTTTCTTCATCTTCCTCCTTCTCTTACTCTGTTTTTCTTTCTTTATCACCATCACTTTGAGAATGATGCTCCGAAGCTCTCCGGGCAAGGATCACAAGAAGAACAGCCCTCCGAAAAGCCAGGGGATAATTGAAGACTCCATTAAAGAACGCTGTTGTTTCAATGATGCTCAGATCGATAGGATCCGCCACTGCTTCCCGGCGAACACCGAGTTTAGGCCCTATGACCCCAATGCCCTGAGTGATCATATCTCCGACGAATGGGTTGCTTTCCCCGTCACTCCGTTCACCATAGGTTATACGTATCCTTTCCCAACCTTCACCCAATCTTTCTTTTCCTTAACCGGCATTTCTTATATTCAAGCCATGCCGATGATTTGGAGGGTTTTGTACACCCTTGAAAGGATCATCGAGCAAGAAAGTATAGACCTAGGAATGGCAGAGCTGGGAGAGCTATATGATCTTACCACTTTTGGTTCTCATCGCTATTTGTTTAAACGCAAACCCGGTGAGGAACACCCGATCTTCAAAGCCACCAAGAACGATGCTAATTGGAAACGGCGTTTCTTTTTTATCAAGAGAGATTCTATTGAGGATGGAAAGGATCTACCCAAGAAATGGGCTACCCATGGTAGGGTGGAGGATCCTGAAAAGGATCACCAAAAACTTTCTTTTGATGTAAGGATCACTTATATCTTTGCTTTCTTGTTATGCAGCTATCACCGTCTCACACCTCAAATTGTCCCCTGCTGCTAAGGAGAGGCTCCTTGCTTTCAAGAAACTTGATCCTGAGACAAGAACTTTCAAGACAACAACCCAAGACTCACAGGAGGTATCCTCAGGCTCTGTCACGATGTCAAGTAAGTATCCTTGTTTAAAATTTAAATAAATAGTGAAATATAAATTCAGAAAAGATACTTATCTTGTTTTGGTTGTGTAGGTGCTGGAAAATCCACCAAGTCTGCTTCCAAGTTCAATGTTGCTGATCTCACTACTGTCAGATCCTCCAAGAGAAAAGCTCCTACCAGCCCGGCAGCTTCGGTCCCCAAGGCACCCCTCAAAGGGAAGGCAATCAAGAAGAGAAAAGCCTCTGAAGCTGGGGATCTGCAGGGTCTGCCTCTGATCCGTCATCAATTCCTTGAGTACTTTAATGAGGTGAGGATCACTGTCTCTGCTCGTATATCCTGTTGACATATCCTGCTGATTTGAGGATCACTTAATCCTGACCTTATCCTCTATCCCCTTTGCAGAAATTCTCTGAGATTGAGGATTATGTTGGCCACGTTGAGGATCAGGATAGGAAGATTGCCGACCTCCAGCAGGTTGCAGTGCTTAAGGACCTTGCAATTGCTGATCTTCAGAAGGAAGTCTGGGATGCCAAACAGGAGACGGCCAAGGTGTTGATCAATGTTGATTATGAGAAGAATGAGATCACTGAAGACGCCAAAGTCTCTGCCGCCATAACAATGTACAAGACCAAGCTGCAAATGGCCTTGGAAGCTCAGGATCCTGCTTTTGACAAGAGCACCTGGGATATTGAAGGTTGGAAGGCAAGGCTGGCTGAACTGGACGATGAAGAGGCTGAGGAGGTTGAAGAGATCCTGACAATTGAAGCTGGAGGCAAAGGCGAAGGTGGTGAAACAAGTGGAGCTGGAGGTGACAATGCAGCGAAGGTTTAGGCTGCATGATTGGGCGATGAAGGACATTTCTAGACGCAGCCGGAGCCCAATTTTTAAATTTGGTAGTAACTTTTTGTGGTTGTGATGTTGAATAATTTAATGGTTTGTACTTTGAACAATAGGTTTTAGGATTAAGGATCATGTATGATCCTTTGGACAATAGGCAGGATTGCAATTGGTGGAGGGATCCTCTGTTTGGGGGATGAAGCCATTGTGATCCTGCCGCCTTTATATTCCTGCACTACTTTTGAACTTATTATCATGGACACCCTTTACCTACCCCAGCGGACGGGCCACGTTTTGCTGGTAGATGCTCGGGTAGGTAATTTTGACAACCTTTTAAGGGTTAGTCTTTTGTTAATAAATAAAATTTTAACCTTTTGTCTCTTATCTTGTATTGTTATCCTTTTATTTCTCAAATTCTCCTTTGTTTTGATGCACATTTATTGAATAAACAATATTGAACAAGTCAGATTAAAAATGTTTAGGATATGATCCATGATCATATATCCTATAGTTAAAGAATCCCAAAAAGCAATATGTTTTAAGGATCACAAGTCTAGTTGTCAAACTTTAAGGGTTACTCAAATAAATAATGAATAGAATAAAAAATAGTTAAGGATCATACCTGAGGATCCAAGTTAGGATCCTAACCATAATAAGGATAACTATAAGATAAACCTTAGAATAAAGTAAGGATCAAGGATCCCTAGTTGCCTATCTTCAAGAACCTGAAATAGAGCATAACTTGGGACTAAGCCATCATAAGAAAAGAGTTAGCAACTGGGGACAAGCCCAAGGATAACTGGGGACAAGCCCAAGGATAACTGGGGTCAAGCCCAAGGATAACTGGGGACAAGCCCAAGGATCGTATGTAAACTGGAGTATGGCCCTAACTGGCGACTATCCAAACTTAGTGACATGAAAATGCCAAAACCTTAGCTAACGTGAAAACGTTAGAAACCTTAGCTAACGTGAAAATGTTAGAAACCTTAGGAACGGATGTATGGTACGTCTACCATTATACGTAGGATCCTAGGTATAGCCAGTACAATGGAATTATCAGCCCCTAAGACGAGTACTGGTCCCACTGCCTTGAACTATACTAGGATCATCATGCGCTACAGGCGGAACTGGGGACAGGCCCAAACTGGGGACAAGCCCATAAACTTTGGAGAGTTGGCCAACCACTTTGATCTTCTGTAAAATGATAACTCTGCAAAAGCTTAAACTTTGTGAAAATTGATGTTAACTGATTAACATCTTTAACTTATGATAAGTAATAAGTATAAAATGAATGAAAATGAAAATGAAAGTAATGTGTTACCAAATGTAGAATCATATATCCTTTGAGGATCCTGGATCCTTAATCAGAATACCGGTATCGCTGAGGATCCCTGATCCTTCTTACTTAAAGTATTTTTTGAGATGAACAGCATTCCAAGCTCTTGGTAGGAGATCACCATCCATTGTTAACAAATGATATGCCCCCTTTCCTGATTCAGCTTCAATTAGATAGGGGTCTTCCCACTTTGGTGCTAGCTTGCCATCAGAAGGATTTGTAGTGTTCTGGAATGCTTTTCTTAGCACAAAATCACCAACTTGAAATCTTCTAATCCTGACATTCTTGTTGTATGCTCCAGCCATTCTTTGTTGATAACTGGTCATTTCCTTTTTTCTGACTTTGAGCAAAAGCTTCTTCTTAGGATGCAAATGTTATGTTGGTTGGTGTAGAATATTACTGTGTCTTTGACAAGCATCACATTTCTTTGTGTATTCCACAGCATACATCTTCATGGTAGGCCAATAATATCCTATTCTAAGGATCCTTGAGAATAGTGCTCTGCCCCCAGTGTGGTTTCCACAGTCTCCTTGACTTTGAAAGCTTTAGGATTTTGTCCTGTAGGGATCTCTCCATGTTGTATATATCTTAGGGTTGGAAGGATCCAGGATCCTGAATTCGACTGTGCAGGATCACCAGGTATGATTGCAGAATCCTCCACTATCTCCATGGCTACGTGATCCTCAATTGCAGGAGTTAAAACATGGGTGATGAGTATTTTTCACATCTTCTGGCATCTTTAGGAATGATCCAAGGTTAGTTAAAGCGTCAGCTTCTGCATTTTCTTCCCTGGGTACCTGTGGTAGACTGAAAAAAGCAAAAGAATCTGCCAGTTTCCTGCTATCAAGGCCTCATACTCTGCCTCATGATTAGTGGTTTGGAATTCACATGCAATGGATAGGGGTATAATGTCCCCCTGTGGCGATTTTAGTAGTGTGCTTTGTCCAGTTCCTTTAACATTTGAAGCTCCATCCGTGAAGAGTGTCCAAGGATCCTTGGTCTTCTCAAGTTGTTGAACTTCTAATTCAGCTTCCCTTTGTAGATCACTACTGAAATCAGCCACAAAGTCAGCTAAAGCTTCGGACTTGATGACAGTCCTAGGTTCATACTTAATGTCATATGCATTAAGCTTGACTATCCACTTTGCCATTCTACCTGCCATTTCAGTTTTCCTGAGAACATTCTTGATAGAAAGGTTAGTTTTCACAATAATGGTGTGAGTTTCTAAATAATGTCTATGTTTAGCAGAAGCCATAATTAAATCAAGAATTAATTTCTCTAAATGAGAATACCTGGCCTCAGCATCAAGTAGAATTTTACTTACATAGTATACCGGATGTTGAGAGCCTTCATGATCCTTAACTAGGATCACACTTACTGCTTTAGCTGAAATAGCTAAGTATAAGGATAACGATTCTCCATTTTCTGGTTTCATCAGGGCTGGTGCTGAGGATAGATAATCCTTAAGAACCTTAAGTGCAGCTTCATGCTTATCAATCCACTCAAACTTGTCTTGAGCAATTTGTCTACCTCTTCTTGGATAATAGCATTCCTTTCAAGTGCAAACTTTCTCCTGTCATATCTTCATGTTTCCAAGCGAAGGTAGATTTTCTTCTTTCCAAGAAGAATACTAAATCCTGCTCAATACTGTCTAGGATCCCAGATCCTATAAAAATTTTGGATTCAGGATCCTCTGGGTTCAACATAATATCCTTGACGTCTTGCTCTCTTGCCTCCATGATGTCTTGCTCCTTGGGGGCTGGCGTCATTGAAGAAGTGTAACAGTTCTTTGCCTCCTGCTGATCACTTTCTATCTTCACCATATCTCATAGAGTTGGGACCTTGACACATTGATGATATGTTGAGAGGGATTGCCTTCATATCGCGTATCCATGGCTCCCTCTATGTAGATAGGAAGTTTGGTGCCCCCCAATGTAATCTTTGTCTATCCACTGAATCCCACAAGGACAGATGATCTTTGGACAATATCAGATTCAAGGATGTCCATTCTAATGAGGACATCCAACTGGATTATGTTCACTGAGCTTTTCCCATCAATGAGAATCCTGCGAACAAAATGGTTAGATATAAATAATGTAATAAGTACACCGTCGTGATGAGGATCCTGAATGTCCGCACAGTTATCCTCATCATATGATATCACTTTCTGCTGGGTAAGGACGGAGGTCCGAACAGGTCTGCCCCTATTCTCCATCTTTGTTTCCTTTGCACGTCTTTTAGCTGCTGAGAACCTCCGGAGATGAAATGGATGATTCAAGCATCGGATGGTGGAGGAGGAGCTTTTTCAGGAACTTTCTCAGGATACTTGATCCTTGACTTTTTCCTTCCGAGCAATTCCTTCAAGTATCCTTTGCTCAAAAGATAACCTATCTCCTTCCTTAATGCTATGCACTCATCTGTGAGATGACCAGAATCCCCATGGTAAGCACACCATTTTGATTCATCTTTGGTGGTAGGCGATTTGTCATTCTTCCTTGGCCACCTAACCTTGTCACCTAAACTCTGGATAGAAAGGATTAATTCATTATTATCAGCAGAAAAACAATATTCAGAAATAGGGGGGATAATCCTGATCATCTTCCTCTTGTTCCACAGCATGCACACTCTGGTTGTCATGCTTGGAGTATTGCTTGGATCAGTTATCCTTGAGATAGGATCCTTATTTGTCTTGCTTTGAGGATCCTGACAATCTCTCGTGGATCCTTTTGTCATCCTCTAAATGGATAAACCTAAGGGCCCTGTTCCTTTCCTCGTCTAAGTTCCTGCAAGGGGTCATGACAAGATCATCATAGAACATTGAATCCCTAAGCAAACCCATTTTAAAGGCTTCTAGAGCTGTAGCAATATCTAAGTTAGGGATTTCTAAGGATTCTTTACAGAATTTAATTATGTAATCTCTAAGTGATTCATTATGACCTTGAGTTACCCTATATAAATCACTAGTTAATCGTTCAAATCTCCTACTGCATGAGAATTGGCTATTAAACAAATTAACTAGATTAGCAAATGAAGTAATAGAGTAAGGAGGAAGACTTAGCAGCCATTTTAACGCTGATCCGGTAAGTGTGGATCCAAAGCCCTTGTACAAGCAACCAGATTTGGTGTCTGGAACCTCTTCGGTATCTCTGCATCACAAGTAGGTGGTGCAAAACGAGATATCTTGTGGCTTTCATCAGGAATTTCAGGAATGGGCTTAACCACTCCTGGAACGTTGGATATTATATCTCTAAGTTTCTGCAATTCCTTAGCCATAGCTTGGTTGATACCTGTATCCTGCACAAAGCCATGGTTAGCTTTGCAAAAATTATTCAAAGTGTTACCTCCTGAATGATTCAAGTTTGGAATTCCAGATGTGAATCCATGTTGGCGGGATTCTGGCATAACCGAGGGACTAGAGGAAGCAATGGTCTGCATTGGTATGAAGTCTCCTAGATAAACATCTGAACTTCCGGGTTGCACACTCCTTAAGTATCCTTGATCCTGGAAGATGTTGGATCCTTGAAGTGCTGTGAATGTAGGTCTTGGAGGATAATCCATGGATCCGGAAACCTGAGATGAAGATCCTTGAACCTGGAAGGAGGAACCTTGAACCTGAGAGGATCCTTGAACCTGGGAGGAGGATCCCCGAACCTGAGAGGATCCTTGAACCTGAGAGGATCCTTGAACCTGAGAGGATCCTTGAACCTGAGAGGAGGATCCCTGAACCTGAGAGGATCCTTGAACCTAAGAGGATCCTTGAACCTGAGAGGATCCTTGAACCTGAGAGGATCCTTGAACCTGAGAGGGTCCTTGAACCTGAGAGGAGGATCCCTGAATTGGCTGCGTCCCCATGCATCCTCCTAAACTGGTGAAGAATCCCTGATGCTGAAATGAGGATCCTGAAGGCTGGAAAGAGGATCCTCGAGCCTGAGACATTACCGATAATCCAGAACGCATTCCTATTGATGCACCCTGGTATTGGACATCTGGAGCTGCAACTGGGAAGTTATGACCGGAGTGTCGAAATTCAGCGACCTCGACATCAAAGGGTAGTGATCCTCTGCTGATTTTATCAATTTCGCGAAGGATCCTGCCATTGGTTTTGACCTGCTGTTGCATGTGATCCTTCATCTGCACAATCAAAGCATAAAAATCAATGTTAGTAAGTGTAGAGGAAGAAACAACAGTTGGTTTTGTGAAAACGGGGGTTGTCTTCTTTGGAGAATTCTCAGCATTCTTCTGGAATGCAAGGGGGAGATGATGCAAAGGCGGAATGCCCTGTGAAAAAGTGACCGTCGACGTAGAACTTGGAGTAGTTTTCCCTGAGAAGCCATGTGGTTGAAGGTAATGAACTGAAATGAATGAAATGAACAAAATTTCTCAGAATTGAAGCACCAATTGCCCCACGGTGGGCGCCAAACTGTTTTGGTCAAAAAATCTGATGAGGATATTGCAACCAAACTCTTTGTTACGGGGTATGATGCTAATTGTGTATATCAATAACAAGGATCACTTCAATGTAAATTGCACAAATGACACACGGATTTATACGGGGAAAAAGCCCTTGATCAAGAGTTGATCTCCGGCACAAAAAACCCCGGGTGATGGAAACTACCGATCACCAAGCTCAAATAAATGAATAAATGTTTACAACTTCGGATAGTAACGAGCTAGGTACAAGGATCACTATCGTGAAATGTGTATAAGTGAGTGAAAACAAATGAATGTTCGTCGAGAGCTTCAAATGTGCGAGTATACGAGTATGTGTAGCTGAAAATGACTAAGTGTTTTTCTACTAACTCGTTACCCCTTTTTAAAATAGAAATTAACTACCTAAACTAACTATCCGACTTTTGTGCCAAGCTCCCACGTTCTCCACAACGTCCATTTTTGGCCAAGCACGTGCGGGATAGTTTGGGAATATTCTCCAGGAATGTCGCCAAGACTTGGTCAAGCTCGTTATTCCTGCGAGGTAATACAAAACATAAATAAACAATCGTCAGTACGAGGATCCTTAAAGTGATCCATGATCCTGATCCTGAAGCTCTTCTGAGGATCACCACCTGTCACAGAAGTAAGGATCATTAATTAGGATAACGAATAAGGATCACTAATTGTTAGAAAATCCTCCCCTAACACTTTGAAAGGTTTAACTTTGGATGAATACATAAAACCTTTAACTTTTGGCTATCCCGTGTTGTTATCCTTATGAATTTTTTTGTTTTTCAACTGTTGCCATTTATTTTGTTTGAATTTATTAAATAAAGAAGAAAGATTTAATAAATATCCTCAAAAAGTTTAGGATATGATCAAGGATCACATATCCTATAGTCGACAAGTTCTGAAAAGTAGTGTAGTTTGAGGATCATAAATTCAGTTGTCAAAGGATAAGGATCATTTATGTAAATAATAAATAAAATCAAAGTAATTAAGGATCATACTTGAGAATCCAGGTTAGGATCCTAACCTTTAACACTGATAATCAGGATAACCAAAAGACAAACCTTAGTAGAAGGTAAGGATCAAGGATCCTTGGTCGTTTAGCTTCGAAAACCTGAAATAGGATACAACTTGGGACTAAGCCAATATAAGCTAAAAGTTAGTAACTGGGGACAAGCCCAACAATTCTGGGGACAAGCCCAGTATACTGGGGACAAGCCCAAAGGATAACTGGGGACAAGCCCAAAGGATAACCGGGGACAAGCCCAAAGGATAACTGGAGACAAACCCAAAGGATAACTGGGGACAAGCCCAAAGGATCGTGTGTAAACTGGAGTATGGCCCTCACTGGCGACTATCCAAACTTAGTGACATGAAAATGCCAAAACCTTAGCTAACGTGAAAACGTTAGAAACCTTAGGAACGGATGTATGGTACGTCTACCATTATACGTAGGATCCTAAATATAGCCAGTACAATGAAATTGTCAACCCCTAAAGCGAGTACTGGTCCCATTGCCATGAACTATACCAGGATCATCGTGCGCTACTGGCGAAACTGGGGACAGGCCTAAACTGGGGTCAAGCCCAAACAACTGGGGTCAAGCCCAAATAACTGGGGTCAAGCCCAAGTAAATGGATACTTCTGTGGATACTCAATCCTTTGTTAAGGATACCTGAACCTTCAAAACTCAGAATCAAGTGATAGGAGGATAAAGGATGCAGGATCCTTATCCTTATATAAGATAATTAAAGAATGAAATAGTTTGAGATTAGAACATTACCAAAATGAGGATCCTCTGTCCTGTAAGGATCCTTCAAGGATACTTGTCGGGTAGGGATCATGGATCCTTATTACATGAAGTATTTCTTCAAGTGGACAGCATTCCAAGCTCTTGGTAGCAAATCACCTTCCATTGTTAGCAATCGATATGCCCCCTTTCCTGCCTCAGCTTCGATCAAGTAAGGGCCTTCCCACTTTGGTGCAAACTTTCCATCAGCAGGATTGGTGGTATTCTGAAATGCTTTCCTTAACACCATATCACCAACTTGGAATTTCCTGATCCTGACATTTTTGTTGTAAGCTCCAGCCATCCTTTGTTGATAACTGGCCATCCTTATCCTTGCCAAATCCCTGAGTTCTTCTATAGTATCCAAATCTTGAACCAAGTTTTCAGCATTTTCTTCAGGATCACGAATGCTTGTTCTTGCAATAGGAAACACCATCTCCGTAGGGATCACTGATTCTGCTCCAAATACCAAAGAGAATGGAATTTGTCCAGTAGCATTCTTGGGAGTTATCCTATCAGCCCAAAGTACATAAGGTAGTTCTTCTGCCCATTTTCCTTTCTTGGATCCAAGCTTCTTCTTCAAGTTGTTGATGATGATCTTGTTGGATGATTCTGCCTGGCCATTAGCTTGTGGGTGGAATGGTGTTAATGTTATCATCTTAATCCCCTAGCTGTCACAAAAGTTAGTAGTTCTACTCCCAATAAATTTGGATCCATTATCACAAACAATTTCAGAAGGGATACCAAATCTAGTAATAATGTTTCTTTTAATAAAGGATATCACTTCCTTTTCTCTGACTTGAGCAAAGGCTTCAGCCTCTATCCACTTGGAGAAGTAATCAGTCATAGCAAGCATGAATACTTTTCCACCAGGTGCTTTAGGAAGCTTACCAACTATATCCATTCCCCATCTCATGAATGGCTAGGAAGAGGATATAGGATGCAAGGGCTCTGCTGGTTGGTGAAGGATATTACTATGTCTCTGACAAGGATCACACTTTTTAGCATAATCCAAAGCATCCTTCTTCATTGTAGGCCAATAGTATCCTGTCCTCAGGATCCTTTAGAATAATGCCCTACCCCCAGTGTGGTTTCCATAATCTCCTTCATGGAAATCCTTAAGGACTTCTTGGACTTCAGGATCCTCAATGCATCTTAGATATGGTCCTGCAAGAGATCGTTTATACAACATATTATTCAATATTGTAAATTGAGATACCTTGATTTTGAAAGCCCTAGGGTTTTCTCCTGTAGGAATCTCTCCATGTTGTATGTATCTCATGATTGGATCGATCCATGATCCTGAATGAGATTGAGTATCATCACTAGGGATGATTGCAGAATCCTCTCCTATCTCCATGGCTACATGATCCTCAATAGCAGGGTTTAGGATGTGGATAATAGGGATCTTGATATCCTCTGGGATCTTCAAGGATGATCCTAGATTGGCCAATGCATCAGCCTCTGCGTTCTCTTCCCTTGGTACCTGTGTCAAACTAAAGGAAACAAAAGAGAGTGCCAATTCTTTGACTATCTCTAAATATTTGATTAGCTTTTCACCTTTAACAACATAGGATCCATTAAAGTGATTAGTGATTAATAATGAATCTACATGTACCTCAAGATACCTTATCCTCATATGCTTGGCAATTTGCAAACCAGCTATCAAGGCTTCATATTCAGCCTCATTATTAGTAGTTTGAAACTCACAAGCTATGGAGTGGGGTATTATGTCCCCCTGTGGCGATTTTAGTAGTATTCCAAGCCCTGTTCCTTTGACATTAGAAGCACCATCAGTGAAGAGTATCCAAGGATCCTTAGTTTCTTCAAGCTGTTGGACTTCTAACTCAGCTTCCTTTTGCAAGTCACTACTGAAATCTGCCACAAAGTCAGCTAAGGCTTGGGATTTGATGGCAGTCCTTGGTTCATATCTTATATCATATGCACTAAGCTTTACTGCCCACTTAGCCATCCTTCCTGACATTTCAGGTTTCCTGAGAACATTCTTAATTGGAAAATTAGCCTTAACAATAATGGCATGAGTCTCAAAATAATGTCTTAATTTAGTAGATGCCATAATTAATGCAAGGATAAGTTTCTCTAAGTGTGAATACCTGGATTCAGCATCAAGTAAACTCTTATTTACATAATAAACAGGATGTTGTGTACCTTGGTGATCCTTAACAAGGACCGCACTTACTGCTGTCACACCCCGACTTTCCACGTATCACCGGTGGGCCCGGTAGGGGAGTATCGTGACGTGGTTGGAAACATTACAGTCAAACAACACAATATATAAATGCACAGCGGAAGCAAAAGATAAATATATTACAATCCGAATATAAAGTAATATCAAGTATTACAACGGAAAGTAAAGGATCCACAGGCGGATCTTAAAACATAAACATTGTTCAACAGACTTTAGACGCCTAGAACTTGCAAGATTCCTTATTAACGCCCTGAGCTCCCAGCCAATTACGTTCAGTACCTGTCACTTAACCTTTTTGGAAAATACGTCAGTTTACACTGGTAAATACAATTAACCGACTCATTTGAAAAGGTTTAATAAAATTGATTTGAATGCACAAGGCACAACATATCTTTTATAACTTGGGACAATTATATTTATAATCTTGTATACAGATTTACATGTTCGTTATACGTTCAGGGCCCGATGTGGAAACCGAGTCAAGATTAACAGACACGCCACAAGTATAAGCCCACAAGAGAGTGAGATACCGTTTCCCTTTAAGCAACTTTCAGTGTATGCCTACACCCCATGCTTAAGACGTGGCCATTTTATAAGACAATGATGTCAAGGATATCCGGGACATGGTCATTAACCCCTAAAGGCTTTTATTTCAAACAATACAGATTAAAGCGGGTTACCTCAATAATTTAATCACAATACGACTAAACATTCAATACCCGACCAAGCGGTATTATTATAATACCGTATCCCAAGCCCGTATAGGGAAAATAAGTTAAAAGTATTTACCTGAGCTAGCAAATGCAATTTATACTCAGCCGTATATTCTAATCAGCAAGCACAAGTACTTCTACTGGGGCTCTCAATCTGGAACGAATGTTTTATTAACCTATTAGATTCCTAACGGGTCTTATTTAAGTCGTAACTTAGACCGGTTAGTTTTTAAAGGAGACACGGTTCAAACGCAAGATAACGCGAAGACCGGTTTAGAATGTGGTTTTGACCCGACAAGGTTGTATGCTTGTTTAATATGGGTAACTTGAACACATTCTGGATTTTGAGACAAAGATGATATGGTTTGACCCGTTTCGGCTAATTTATGCAAACTAGTTACATAAACCGAACCGAACGCGCAAGAAGCGTAACGGGTAACCATAAGGGTCCTAAACAGGTTTCCTAAGTTAATATGCCTTAAATATGTTGTGATATCAGTAGGATATCTTCCATTATGCCCAAAACGAGTTTAATCTCAAAATAAGCCTCGTAGGGGTATTTTGGTCATTTTAAAGATTATAAAAGAGGTTAATTAAGATTCTGAGATTCGGGTCCGAATACATCAGTAAAATAATTTATTTTAATAGGTCATATCAGTTGATAATAAGTCTTATGTGACAAAATGGTTTTAAACCCAAACTATGAGTTTAATACGCTTTAAAAGCCATTTTAAGCGATTTCCGGGTTATACAGGAAATTGGAGTTTTCTGATCAGGTTATAAAGTTCAAATTACTTTATTTATTATATAAAATCAGTAGCAATTGGATTGGTGTCAAAATACTATGTAAAACTCATTTTATGATCGAAAAGGGTATATTCGGTATTTACCGAATTAATGCCATAACCTTAGGTTATGAGCAGGTTAAAAATAATTAAAAATCTTTAAAAATCCCAAAATATTATATTACATCAGTGGGTAAAAGGTTTGATGTCAAAAATTGGGTTTAGATAGTCTTTATGCTAATTGCGCCTTTTAATTACTAAAAGGCGTTATAATTACGCTAATGAGCATAACTCCTAATCTAGACCTCCAACTGATGTAAAATTTTAGGGACATGTTTATAAATCAGTAACAAAGGTTATTGTCTTTTCACGTATCCAAAATTCTCGTTTTATGGTCAAAAGGGCATATTGGTCAACATTTAAGCAATTAACGGAAACATCTAAACGAATCGGATAATCAATGAACCAACCACAGAGGGTTATGCTAACATGTAGCCTGGTCCTAAAGAAGCTCTAAGGCATTTCCAAATCATACTAAATCGGGTCAGAACTGAAGTCAAAGCAAAAGTCAAAGTTTTGCGACTTTCGGTTCCGAACCGGGTCTAAACAGAAAATTATCGGATCAACAAGCTTAGACTAGTTCTTATACTTATTAACAAGTTATATGAGTGATAAAATAGGTTACATGCCTTCTACATTGTTAATTAGGCGTTGATTCGCAAATTAAGGTTCTGTTGACTTTTTTCTAATCAATTTTGACCCGACATTTGATCTAGTTAGAGTGGGAATCAGAGGGAGCCCTTTTAAGGGTATAATGCCCACATAATTACCAACTTATAACTACCTTCAATTCGACTAATCACTGGACCATTAATGATTAATCGCTAAGTCAACCGTTAATTACGACGGTTTGTCTTTTAAGCTAAAACTAAGTAAAAACTCAACTAAGAAAGGTTAAGCATACTTACAGAAGTCCTATGCACGATTAGGAAGGCTGAGGGTCTGCTCTTAAGCTCCAGGAAGCTCCAGAAATGCAGAAGTGAGGTGTGATCAATGGTTGCAACATGAGGGCTTTATATAGTGTTCAAAACTCACTAGATCATTGACACACAAGCCTAGCAATGGCCATGGATCATCCACAGATGTCCCTAAGGGCCTAGGAATGTTTAAGGGTCGCCCATGGATGAGAAAATATCTTCTTAAGTCAGTTCCAAGGCTGAACAGCCAACTTTCATGATTTTCTGCATCTGGGGGTCTGACGCGGCCCGCGTAAGATCTTAACATGTCTTACGCGGCCCGCCTAAGGCATGTTTTCAGGTTTAAAAACTTTTTCAGTTTGCACCCTTGGCTCTTGGTCCTTCAAAAGGTCAACCAAACTTTATTTCTTGCATTTTGAGCCCTCAAATTGACCTATAAGGGCTTCAAGACTTATACCCACTTTGCTAAGTCCTTGGTCACTTTATGTTTACCCGAAAAGTCATATTTTTCAACGTTTACGCTTTAACCCCTCGTATACGAATTTGATCATAACTTTCTCATACGATGACGAAACTTTATGAAATTTTTATCACACATTCTAGTGAGCATAATTTACCGTTACAAAGCTTCGGGTTTGCTAAAAGGTCACTCAGAGGTATAACGTAAACATGTTGACACATTTAACCCCTGTAGTTTGTAATCTCTCACTTTCTTTCACAATTAGCTTCGTATGATCCATGATTTATTCGTTTTGAAGGTATGAGCATCATGTAGGGTTACTGTAAAGTATATTTATTCATTGTTGACATTTTGAACCCTTATATTCACATACTTTCCCTGTTTGTCAACTTTAGTCCCTCTAGAGTATTCTTTCACATGTTCAAGCTTATGACACGTGTCAATACATTATAGGACGTGAATTTTCGAGGTGTTACAACTGCTTTTGAGGATACTGCTACGTATAAGGATAATATATCCCCCTTTTCTGGTTTCATCAAGGCGGGGGCTGAGGATAGGTAATCCTTAAGAGCTTTGAGGGCACTTTCATGCTTCTCAGTCCATTCAAATTTCTTTTTCTTCCTCAGGATGTCATAGAATTCCTTGCACTTTTCTGAGGATTTGGATATGAACCTGTTCAAGGCTGCGATCCTGCCTGTTAATCTTTGCACATCCTTGGCATTGGCAGGAGATTTGATATTCACAATAGCCTTAATCTGCTCTGGACTTGCTTCAATGCCCCTCTTTGTCACCATATAGCCTAAGAATTTACCTGCTTTAACACCAAAATGACACTTGGAAGGATTCAGTTTCATATTAAATTTATCAAGGATATTGAATGCTTCCTCCAAGTCTTTAAGGTGATCCTCAGCTTTCTTGGACTTAACCACAATGTCATCTATATAAACTTCCATAGTGTGTCCAATTTGTTCCTTGAACATCATATTGACTAGCCTTTGATAAGTAGCACCTGCATTCCTTACTCCAAATGGCATAGCAATATAACAATATATACCAGTTGGGGTCATAAAGGCTGTATCCTCTTGATCAGATGGTTCCATCTGAATTTGTTGAAATCCAGATGAAGCATCCATAAAAGTTAACAACTCATGACCCGCGGTAGCATCCACCATGGAGTCAATGTGGGGTAATGGGAAAGGATCCTTGGGACATGCCTTGTTTAAATCAGTAAAATCGACACATACCCTCCACTTTCCATTTTTCTTTTGAACAACAACCACATTGGCTAGCCACCTTGGATACTTAACCTCTCTTATCATACCTGCCTGAAGTAGTTTATCTACCTCCTCCTGGATAATAGCATTCCTTTCAGGTGCAAACTTCCTTCTTTTTTGATGAATTGGCTTGAATGACCTATCAATGCCGAGTTTATGAGTAATTATATCTTTTGATATACCTGTCATGTCTTCATGCTTCCAGGCAAAGGTAGTTTTCCTTCTTTTAAGGAAGGATACTAGATCCTGTTCAATGTCACTAAGGATCCCTGATCCTATAAAAATCTTGGATTCAGGATCCATGAGGATTTCTTTTACATCCTGCTCTCTTGCCTCCAAGACATCTCTTGAAGGATACTTTAATTGCTATTGCTCCCTTGATCTTGAGGCTGGTTTCATTGATGAGGTATAGCAATTCTTAGCTTCTTATTGATCACTCTCAATTTTCACCACTCCCCATGGACTAGGAAGCTTTACGCATTGATGATATGTGGATGGGACTGCCTTCATGTCATGTATCCATGGCCTGCCAAGGATAACATTACAACAGGATAAGCAATCTATAACATAAAATTTTTTATAAGAATGGAGTCCTTCAATATAGATGGGGAGTTTGATGTCCCCCAATGTATTTTTGGTTTCCCCGCTAAATCCCACAAGTACTGAGGATCTTGGGACAATGTCTGATTCAGGGGTATTCATCTTCTTGAGGACATCAAGCTGGATGATGTTTACTGAGCTTCCTCCATCTATCAGGATCCTGCAAACAAAATGGTTAGAAATAAATAGAGTAATAACAAGACCATCATGATGAGGATCCTGAACATCAAGACGATCATCCTCATCAAAAGTTATGATCTTATCCTTGGTGACAGTGGAGGTCCGGATGGGTCTGTCTCCATTATCCATCTTGGTTTCCTTGGCATGTCTTTTGGCTGCTGAAAAGGAAGTACCATAAATGTCTGATCCACCGGAAATGAAGTTTATAACTTGTGCATCTGCTGGAGGAGCAGGAGCCTTTTCCGGGATCCTTTCAGGATCCTGGATCCTTTCAGGATCCTGGATCCTTGACTTTTTTCGTCCCAAAAGCTCCTTCAAGTGCCCCTTGCTTAACAAGTAACCAATTTCTTTTCTAAGTGCAATACACTCTTCAGTGAGATGCCCAAAATCCTCATGATATGCACACCACTTGGATTTATCTTTTGTAGCAGCTGGTTTATCACTTTTCCTTGGCCACCTAGCTTTCTCACCTAGATTATGCATTGCAAGAATTAGTTCATTGTTATCAACAGAAAAACAGTATTCAGAAATTGAAGGATAATCCTCATCATCCTCTTCCTGTTCCACTACATGCACGTTCTGGTTATCAGATTTGTTGTTCCTGAAGTAGGATCCTTGCTTTTCCTGTTTTGAGGATCCTGTCAATCTTTCCTGGATCCTTTTATCATCCTCTAATCGGATGAATCTAAGGGCCCTGGTTCTTACTTCATCAAGATTCCTGCAAGGGGTCATGACAAGATCATCATAGAATAATGAATCCCTAAGCAATCCCATTTTAAAGGCTTCTACAGCCGTAGCTATATCCAGGTTGGGGATATCTAAGGATTCTTTACTAAACTTAGTGATGTAATCTCTAAGTGATTCATTTTGACCTTGTGTTACCCTATAAAGATCACTAGTTAATCATTCAAATTTTCTACTACAAGAGAACTGACTATTAAACAAATTAACTAGATTAGCAAAAGAAGTAATAGAGTAAGGGGGAAGACTTAGCAGCCATTTAAGAGCAGATCCTGTGAGTGTGGATCCAAATCCCTTGCATAGACATGCTTCTTTTAACCTCTCAGGAATTGGATTAATCTCCATCCTCTCCCTGTATTGAGCTACATGCTCCTCTGGATTCGTTGAACCATCATACAGTTTCATGGATGGTATCTGGAATCTTTTGGGTATCTCAGCATCACATAAGGGTGGTGCAAAATGAGATATCCTATGGCTACCGTCTGCGATCTCAGGAATGGACTTGACCACTCCTGGAACACTGGATATCATATCCTTAAGCTTCTGTAATTCCCTAGCCATAGCTTGATTGATACCTGTATCCTGCATGGAGCCATGGTTAGTGTTGTAAGAATTATTAAGAGTGTTACCTCCTAAAGGATTCATGTTTGGAATTCCAGATGTGAATCCATGTTGACGGGATTGTGGTATGATTGAAGGACCAGATGAAGAGATGGTCTGCATTGGTATGAAGTCTCCTTGATGAACATCTGAGCTTGGAGGCTGCATACTTCTTAAGAATCCTTGATCCTGAAAGATGTTGGATCCTTGAAGCTGAGAGGATCCTTGAACCTGAAAGGATCCTGGAACCACAGAGGATCCTTGGACCTGGGAGGATCCTTGGACCTGGGAGGATCCTTGGACCTGGGAGGATCCTTGAACCGCGTGCATTCCCAAATATCCTCCTGAGCTAACGAAGGATCCCTGATGCTGAAAAGAGGATCCCGATGGCTGAAAACAGGATCTTTTAGGCTGGAAGTGAGAGCCAAATGCTTGACTCATAGTTGCTGTTCCATAACGCCTTTCTGATGGACCACTTTGATACTGGATGCCCGGAACTGCCGATTGTAGGGTAGTTACAACTGAAGTGTCAAAATTCAATGACCTTGGCATCAGAGGAGAGTGATCCTCCACTGATTTCTTTTGTTTCTTGATATCACCAATCTCCTGGAGTATCCTTTCATTGGTTTTGTCCTGCTATTGCATGCGATCTCTCATCTGCAAAATCAGAGTAAAAAGATCATTAGTAGTAGGATTAGGGGAAACAGAAGAAGTTGGTGGTTTTGGGAAAATGGGGGTTTGTCTGTTCGCAGCATTTTCAGCATTCTTCTGGGATCCAGAAGGTGGTGGAGGCAAAGGTGGAACGCCTTGTGAAGAACTGATTACCGGCATTGAACTTGAAGTGTTCTTCGCTGAGGAAGCCATCTGCTTAGTTGTAACTAACCGAAATGACCACAAAAATATGAATCTTCTTAGGAATGAAGCACCAATTGCCCCACGGTGGGCGCCAAACTGTTTTGGTCAAAAATCAAGCTAAGATAATGCAACCAGACTTTCTGTTGTGAGGAGTGATGCTTGAATCAATGAACAATATTAAGGATCACTCAGAAATGTAATGAACAAGTGACACAATAATTTATACGAGGAAAAATCCCTTGATCAAGAGTTGATCTCCGGCATAAAAAACCTCGGGTGATGGAAACTACCGATCACCAACTCAGATTAAACAGAAAATGTATTACAACTTTGGATGATAGCGAGCTTGTTACAAGGATCACTAGAGTGTAATGTGCAAAAAAGTGTGTAATCGCCGAGCAAACTGTCGAGAGCTGATGAGAGCAGTTACGAGTGTGTGTGTTTAGCCAAAAATAGCCAAGTGTTCTAATCTAGCTCGCTATCCCTTTTAAATTTGGAAAAATGTCTAAGCTAACTAACTATCCACATTTCGTGCAAGTCTTCCACGACCTCCATAACGTTCATATTAGTCAAGCACGTGTGGAATAAAAAGGGAATATGCTCCAGGAATATCGCCAATACCAAGTCCAAGCACGTATTCCTGCAAAACAACACCATATTCAAAGCAGACAATCGTTAGTGTAAGGATCACTATGATGATCCTTGATCCTGACCCTACAATACTCTCTGTGGATCACTAATTCAAACAGAATTGAGGATCCCTAATCCCGACAGTAATTGAGGATCACTGATATTTGGAAAATCCTCCCCTAACATGACCCACCAGTCTGGATTGACAGTACTGAATGAGTAATTGTGTAGAAATAAACAATGTGATAGCTCTCAATACTGTGTTAATTGATAAAATTCTTCTTGATTAAACTGGGATTCACTCACCAGTATTTCCCACTGACAAATGTTTTTAAAACGCGTTTCAGGTAACAAAATGTGAAAGCCAAATTAGAAGAAAGCCAGCTTGAGAGCACTGACGGCTTGGAAAAATGTGGCTATAAAAGTTACCTAAAAGACGATGTTTTAAATTCAATAAAATAGGGTTTATCCCTATAAACATGTTGTAATAAGAAACTTGGGTTTTACCCATGTGGTTATTAATATAAAATATCTTGGTTTTACTCTGATAAATATTTCCTAACTACAGTCCTGATGAAATTTCCGCTGCCAAATTATTAAACAAATGATACCACCGACACTGATGTTCGCGGCCGCCCGTTCCCGGGACAGATAAGGGGGCGGGGGTAACGACAGAAGGTGGTACCAGAGTTAAGTCACTGATTCAGCCACATAAGTGTTCTGCTGACATCAAAATATTATCCAAATTGTTAGGAAATAAATTATGAAAATATGTGCATATCTGTATTTTATTGTTATGTGTTATTTGACTATTTGTTAGTTTACAGTATGAGTGATCAAGGACCCTCAGACGTGTATCGTCAGTGGTCCGATTCACCTAGGAGTGAAGGTAGTTTTTCCCAGCCTACCCTCTCTGTATATTCTGCTGATCAGGAAGAAGGGATTTTGTCTTTAAGGCTCAGTCTGAAGAGCCATTCCCTCAGAAAAAGAGAGGATGGTTCAGTAAGGGAGCATTTGAGCGTAGGAAAAGAATGCAAAAGTTGCAACAACAAAGAGTCCTAGCAGCCGCTAAGCGAGAGTCAGATGCTCATACACAGGATATACTTAATAGGAGCTTAGCCAATTTTCATATCCTAGCAACAACTGCTGCCGACCCAAATCTGGAACAACTAGTAGCCCCACAACCCTTACCTTTATTCCCCACTCAGCCGATGGAGATAGAAATGCATGATTTCAACCCTGAGGAGATACCTAGGATACCAGCCCCTAATCTCTTAGATCCAAATTATGATCCATGGTTCGATGATCATAGCGATTATGTGCCACGCTATCACCTAAACGACGAAACCATGCCGAACTTAGCAGCCTATTTAGGTCTGGACCCTCTAGATCCCTACTATGAAAACGATGAATACATTAGGGAGATCTTAGAGAATCCTTACCCTCAGGAGAATCCCATGCCCCAGTACCCAAACCCAGTACCAACACCTGCACCCCTAATGAGTGCAGAAAATGTGCATGAGCTCCGAACTTTCGGAGAAGAGATCTTAGAAAGTAGTGAGAGGATGAGGCAGGTAGGAGAGCGACTCGTCTGGAAATATGACGAGCGCAATATGGATTACTGGATGAATCCAGACCAGTGAAGGAGATGGTGAAGTTGGTAATAGTAATAATAATAATATATAATATGTTTGTATGAAATATATATATATATATATATATATATATATATATATATATGTTGTAGTATAGACCACTTTGTGGTTAACGATGCATAGTAGTGTTGTAATTTTAATTCCAGTCTTAGTGTGTATTTGACACATACTATAATAGAAAATAGTAAAGTCGCAATGCTCGACGTTTTTGATCAAAATGCGTGTCATGTGATTGATCGTATTAAGATATTATCTTGTGATATTAATATGTGTTAAATGTTTAAAATTCAGATGGCCGACGAAGTAAACCAGGAAAATCTGAATAACGATAACCAGAGTAACAATAACCCGGTTAATGGAAACCCAAACAACGATAACAACGGAAATCCAATGGATAACAGTGCCATCCAACACGTAGTGGCACAAGGAATAATAGATGCGATGTCATATATTATTCAAACGGTTATGGAAGCAGAAAATAAAAGTAAACATGATAGCAAGCGACCCTCTGAACCTGAACACAGCGTGAACAATGGACCCGTACTTCAAATGCCCATTCCCAAAGAAGAAGAACCGTGTCTTACGGTTGTTCTTACAAAGAATTCTGGTCTTGTAAACCAATGGAATTCTCGGGCAATGAAGGAGCTATTGCAACTTTACGCTGGATAGAAAAGACTGAGACAGTCTTAAGAATAAGTAAATGTGCGGAAGAGGACAAGATAATGTTCGCTTCTAATCTGTTTAAGAATTCAGCCTTAGAGTGGTGGAAGACTATCCTCCAGACTAGAGGAAGTGATAGAACTTACAATATGGAATGGGAGGAATTTAAAAACATGGTAGAAAGGAAATTCTGCCATCCTAATGAAAAAGAATAGATAGCAAACAAATTCCTAAATCTTAGAATGACTGGTGTGGATAGTAAGGGGTATACTAAGTTATTCTTTGAATATGCTAGAATAGTGTAAACCCTTGCTTCACCTGAACCAGTATTAATCTCCCGTTACATCTGGGGATTAATTGGGGAGATAAGACATGTAGTCAAGGCGGCTAGACCCCAAACTATAGAAGAAGCTGTAGAACTAGAAAACACCTTGACAGATGTCACAACCCCGACCCACCCTGGACGAAATCGAGAGTCGTGAACAGCCCGTGGTACCGGTGATTATTTTTAAAAACATTGCAGCGGAAATTTCATCAGGACCGTGAGTTAGGAAAAATATCAGAGTTTAGAAAACACCGGATTTTTATTTATTTAAATAGATGGGATAAACCCATGTTTTACAATGGTAGCTTTAATAAAGATAAATTTTATTACATAAAACAATATTTCTTAATTTGATTTAATTAATAAAATAAGCCACTTCTTGATGCCTCTCAGTGCCGTATCCATCTCTACTGTAATTACCTGAAACATGTTTGAAAAAGGTTTTGTCAGCGGGAAATACTGAGTGAATCATTCTATTTACTAAAATGACACATTTGTTATAATTTACAGTATTAAGGAAGATTACAATGTTTCTGATATCAAACCAATTACCCACAGTACTTTGTCACTCGACCCATTGGCCCTTCCGTCCAATGGTGTCTGTGACTATGGTCATATCACCCATTGGCTGCCCCAATGGTGAAGATTATCAAGTAATGTATACAAAACCCCGCATACCGGCTGTAACTTGGTGATTACAAAGACTTAATCCCTGTAATTATAACTTTGAAATAAAACATGCTTTTGTAAATAGATTTGATAAAAAGAGAATGACTCACATTATAAGCATGCAGATTCCTAATGGCAAAGTTTAGTCAACAGATAAGCCTTGATATTGCAGATTTATACAGGCAGAGCTTAGCCTAATTGTTTAGCCTTGTAACCTAGTGCACACGAACTAGGTAAGTAACTAATACAGCATTTACGATAACTCACGAGATCAACCCTCACAACGAATGACAAAGTGCTATGCTTAAACATCTATCGAATTAACGACTAATGACAAAGCATCACCCTAATGTGGGCAGCACTTAAACATCCATTGAGTACATTGATCGATCGGAAAATGAATCGTAATAGCGATCGAGTTATTACCCTGTATCGTAGCAGAATTCGAGCTAGTGTGTGTTTGGTAGTAATAAAAATATATATTTGTAATTGTTTTAAGTATAGTACCCCTAATTCAACCTTATCCTGATGTCCCGAGACAGAATCCCAACAACTTAGTCGAGCAGAGCCCTGACATGTGTTATGGGTTTCAGATCAATCGGGAAGGGTAGCGGTGATCGGGAGTTAAAATACTTAAAATGGAACAAGGCATTATTATTATTATTATAGGGTAAATAATAATAATAATAATAATAATAATAATAATAATAATAATAATAAAAGTATATATATAGAGAGAGTAGGCGATGAGAGAGTAGAAAGAAGAGAGATGTCGAAAGAAAGAGTTAGAAAAGAAAAATGGTGTGCAAAGTGAATGCTTATCCTTAGCTATTTATAGTATGAAACCTAAAACTTGGAAAGCAGGGAAAGCATAGGAAACATACACGTAGCTTACACATAGCCACTTTTTATTTTACTTATTATTTTATTATTCAAGTTTAGAGAACATGGCACGTATCCATCAATTTTTACTAATTTAATACATGTGTATAGCTATAAGGAAATTTAGGATTAATTTTATTATTTTATTTTTTTCATACTTTACGTATACAATTCAATTGAATTGTAATAATTTATTACATTACTATAATTAATATTATAGTTAATTAAATTAGTTTACTTCTTTGGCGCGTATAACTTCTAAAATATAAAGTTCTAGAAAATAATAAATATGTCATTAGAACCAGAATATTTTTATCTACATTTGGGTCTAAGTTTCATTAAAAACGAAATAGGTTCAAAATACAATGTATTTTATAATTTAATTATTATACGGTCACTAGGCCCGTTTAGGTACTTCATATTTCTTACAGTTAACTTACCCGTAATCTACCCGTCTAATAATATAAGTTTTTATATACTTTTATTTTAATAGAAATGTCAACCCATATACAGGCCAATTAAATATTTCAACCAACTATATAAAATAGTGTTTAAAACTATTTGGGTTGAATAAAAATAACTAGTTATTAGTTACTAGTGGTTAATAAATTTAACCAAGCCTATAATTTATATGATAAATTTAGGAATGTTACAACAGATGAATTAGTCCGTACACGGGAAGAGGATCAAAGGAGGAACCTAACCCAGAAGCTTACACAAGAATTTCGTTCTGGAAATTCTAACCGTGGGAGAAATGTAGGTTCTACCTCTGCACCCTATTGTAAGTATTGCAAAAGGAAGCATTCAGGAAGATGCTCCATATATTGTAACTTTTGCAAAACATCGGGACACAAGGAGGAAGATTGCAGGAAAAAGATTAGCAACAGAATATGCTACAACTGCGGAGAACAAGGTCACATCAAACCTAACTGTCCAAAGCTAGCTCCGGCTACGAACACCAAGAATACCAAAAATGCTAGAGCATTTGTTCTGACTGCAGAAGAAGCAAAGATGATCCGGATGTGATCGCCGGTACGTTTTTAGTTAATGATGTTTTTGCTAAAGTATTATTTGACTCTGGTGCAAACCAAATTTTTATTAATACTTCATTTTGCAAAATTCTTAATCAATCATTAACTAAACTTCCACAAGAATGTATGGTAGAGACAGCAAATGGGGAAACCATTAAGATTTCTGAAATCTTGCAGGGAGCAAGAATAGAAATTTTAAATCAGAAATTTATTGCAAACCTTTACTCCATGAATCTGGAAGGATTTGATGTTGTATTAGGAATGGATTGGTTGGTAACCAATAAAGCCAGTATTTTATGTGATCAAAAGTCAATTCAAGTAAATTCACCAAGGGGTGAAAATATCACAATTAAAGGAAATAAAACCCTTAAATCCACAAAATTCATCTCTGTGATGAAAACAACAAGTTATATAAGGAAAGGGTCATTAGTGTATTTGATTTCCATAATCACTAACACTAAAGGAAAAGAATTAAAGGATATTCCACTAGTATCCCAGTTTTCAGATGTATTTCCAGAAGAGCTACCAGGGCAACCTCCAGATAGAGAAGTTGAATTCAGAATCCACCTAATATCAGGGACAACACCTATTGCCATGGCACCTTACCGTTTGGCACCCGCATAAATGCAGGAACTAATGAAACAATTAGATGAATTGTTAGAGAAATGATTTATACAGCCAATTTCATCACCCTGGGAAGCGCCGATCCTATTCGTTAAAAAGAAGGACGGATCAATGCGTATGTGCATTGACTACCGTGAATTGAACAAGGTCACAATTAAGAATCAGTTTCCATTACCAAGAATTGATGATATGTTTGATCAGTTGCAAGGAGCACGATTTTTCTCTAAAATCAATTAAAGGTACAGGAAGAGGATATTTCTAAGACCGCCTTCAGAACGAGGTATGGCCATTATGAATTTACCGTCATGCCATTTGGTTTAACCAATGCCCCAGCTGCATTCATGGACATGCTGAACCGAATATGTAAGCCATATTTGGATAAATTCATAATTGTCTTTATAGATGATATTCTCATTTACTCTAAGAGTAAAGAGGAACATGCAAAGCATTTGCACGTACTTCGAAGTTTATTGAGAAAAGAAAAGCTTTATGCTAAATTTTCGAAGTGTGAGTTTTGGTTAGAACAGGTACAATTTCTTGGACATCTAGTTGATCATGAAGGAATTCATGTAGATCCCACCAAGATCGAGGCGATAACCAAATGGAAAACCCCTGAATCACCAACCGAGGTTAGACGTTTCTTAGGATTGGCCGGTTATTATAGAAGATTTATTCGAGATTTTTCTAGAATAGCCATTCCCTTAACTAAGTTAACATGTAAATCCGTTAAGTTTGAATGGGGACCAAAACAAGAAGAAGCATTTAGAATCCTTAAGAAAAGATTAACCTATGCACCCATACTAGCGTTACCAGAAATAACTGAAGATTTTGTAATCTATTGTGACGTTTCTAAGTTAGGTTATGGATGTGTATTGATGCAACGTCAAAAAGTTATAGCTTACGCTTCTAGACAATTTAAGAATCATGAAGAAAATTATTCAACCCATGATGTAGAGTTAGGAGCCATAATTTTCGCCCTCAAGATTTGGAGACATTACCTATCTGGTAGTAAGTTTACCATTTTCACAGACCATAAGAGTTTAAGGTATGTTTTCGGGCAAAAGGAATTGAATATGAGACAAAGACGCTGGATGGAAATGCTTAGTGATTATGATTGTGATATCTAGTACCATGCAGGAAAGGAAAATGTAGTTGCTGATGCTTTAAGCCGAAAGTATCATGAACAGCCAAAAAGAGTACGTTCACTTAAATTAAATCTACAAGTAGATTTAAATGAACAGATTAGAAAGGCACAAGAATCAGTAATCAAGGATGATACTGAGAAGTTGAAAGGAATGATTAAGGAATTAGAACGAGGAACATATGGAATTTGGAGATTCCATAAGAAAAGGATGTGGATACCTAAATTAGGAAACCTACGCCACCGTATATTAGAAGAAGCCCATAGGTCTAAGTATACGATGCATCCTGGAAGTGATAAGATGTATCAGGACTTAAGAAAGAATTTCTGGTGGATAGGAATGAAAAAGGATATAGCAGCGTATGTTGCAAAGTGTTTAACCTGTTCACAAGTCGAAGCTGAACATCAGAAACCTTCAGGTTTATTGCAACCATTAGAAATGCCAGTTTGGAAATGAGAATTAATAACAATGGATTTTGTTACTAAATTACCCAAAACCAGGAAAGGTAATGATACAATCTGGGTGATTGTAGACATGCTAACCAAGTCAGCTCATTTCCTACCGATAAAGGAAACTTTCAGTATGGAACAGTTAGCTAAATTGTATGTAAATGAAGTAGTTTCTTTACATGGAATTTCTTTATCAATTGTTTCTGACAGAGATAGTCGTTTTACCTCTCATTTTTGGACAAGTTTCCAAAAAGAAATGGGAACCAAGTTAAATCTAAGCACAACTTATCATCCTCAAACGGACGGACAAAGCGAAAGGACAATTCAGACAATAGAAGACATGCTTAGAGCTTGTGTAATTGATTTCGGAGGTAATTGGGACGATCACTTACCATTGATAGAATTTTCTTATAATAATAGTTATCACACAAGTATCAATGCTGCACCATTTGAAGCACTTCATGGACGAAAGTGCCAAACTCCAGTCTGTTGGGCAGAAATTGGAGAAAGGCAACTATCTGGACCTGAGATAGTACAAGAAACAACAGACAAAATCATTTAAGTCAATGAATGACTGAAAGCAGCACATGATCGACAAAAGAGTTATGCTGATAACAGACGAAAGCCATTGAATTTCAAGTAGGAGATAAAGTGTTATTGAAAGTCTCTCCTTGGAAAGGAGTGGTAAGATTCATCAAAAAGGGAAAGCTAAGCCCCAGGTATGTTGGACCTTTTGAGATTATTAGAAGAATAGGACCTGTAGCTTATCAGCTACAACTGCCAGAGGAAATGGCAGGAATACATGACGTATTTCATGTATCTAATCTCAAGAAATGCTTAGCTGATGAATCACTCGTAGTACCTCCTAAGGATATAGAGGTAAATGAGCAGTTAAAATTTGTAGAGAGGCCTCTACAGATTGAGGGCAGGAAAGTCAAGAATCTCAAGCACAAGAGATTAGTTCTAGTCAAAGTGAAGTGGGACTCCAAAAGAGGACCAGAATACACATGGGAGCTTGAATCAGAAATGCAAAGGAAATATCCACACTTGTTCCAGTAGACCTCGAGGACGAGTTCTAAAACAAGGTGGGGAGGATATAACAACCCTCCTGAAATTTTTCTGACGCCCTAATATATTTTAAAATACCCCTATATGTCTCAAAAGACACCCCGTACACGAAAACGTACCCCGAATACCTTTATTTTTATAAAAATAAAATAAAAATAAAATTTTAGGGGCGCTCGCGGGCCGCGTAGCCCTTGGCTACATCTTACGCGGGCCGCGACAGACACAAGATCAGGTGAGCCCCGGTGCTGCCACGTGGCAACACGTGTCAACCCTACACTCGTGACCCGGACAAGCTAGGGCCTACTTACCCCTACTACGCGGGCCGCGTAAACCCAGGTTTAACCTTACGCGGGCCGCGAGGAAACAAAAATTCAGCACTATAAATAGCAGGCATCGGATCTTCAGAAAATTCGTTCATATTTCTTGTCTCTCTCGACTTTTTACATAGTAGGCATAATACTCGGGTATAATATCCCCCTAATTAACGAAGTTCTGCCCTATTGTAAGTATTATAACCCCGGTTACGTATTAGATATGCTGCCCGATTGATCCAGGGTTCCGTAACGGCTGTCGTGGTTCTGCCCGACGTAGTTGTTGGAATGCCGTCTCGGGGAGGGTATCGTTAATATAAATAAAGGGTTATTATACTAACATATGTACATTTGTGTAAACTATATATAAATCACCAAGAAACCTTAGAAGAAATCTAAGACAGCAATGTGAGTTTATCCTTTCTTTGTAAACCTTTTTGTGAACTGTTTTTACAAAACCGTAAATGTTTTACAATGTGATTAAGCAGTGATTGAGTCTTTGTAGTTCTTCAATTACTGCCAGTATGTTGGGGTTTCTTATACAAAATGTGGAACACGTTACAATTGGATAACGAGTTAGCCAATGTGTAATGTGACCCACCAGTTAGGATTAACAGTACTGAATGAGTAATTGTGTAGAAATAAACAATGTGATAGCTCTCGATACTGTGTTAATTGATAAAATTCTTCTTGATTAAACTGGGATTCACTCACCAGTATTTCCCACTGACAAATGTTTTTAAAACGCGTTTCAGGTAACAAAATGTGAAAGCCAAATTTGAAGAAAGCCAGCTTGAGAGCACTGACGGCTTGAAAAAATGTGGCTATAAAAGTTACCTAAAAGACGATGTTTTAAATTCAATAAAATAGGGTTTATCCCTATAAACATGTTGTAATAAGAAACTTAGGTTTTACCCATGTGGTTATTAATATAAAATATGGTGGTTTTACTCTGATAAACATTTCCTAACTACGGTCCTGATGAAATTTCCGCTGCCAAATTATTAAACAAATGATACCACCGACACTGGTGTTCGCGGCCGCCCGTTCCCGGGACAGATAAGAGGGCGGGGGTTGCGACACATCAATTTCGGCCAGTAAATACAGGAACATAAATCAACATAAACGTACGTTTACGAACATAAATAAACGAACAAAACGCGTGTTCATATTCATTTATTTTATTAAAAGAAAAAAATCACGATTGTTCATTGATTAAATTAAAAAAATATACAAATTTCCCGCCAAACAAGTTCCAAACAATTCATGAACGTTCGATTCATTTACAAACACAATTATTGATTAGGTTTTTCACCGCCTTAAGGTCGTTGCCACCAAAGCGAATATGGATTTACAAGACACTACAAGACACGGGCATCTTTAGCGGGGCCAGGTGTCGCCGCTCTTGCCCTATTTTGTCGCCACTATTAACATTTAGCGGTGACATGTGGCCGCTAAAGGGTCGCTGGTATAGATGAGCCGCTATTGCCCAGTTTGGCGTCACTATTGATGTTGTCACCGCTAATGCCTCTGCCGGAGATTTTGCCTGAAAGTTTGCCGCAGACGGATTTCCAGGTTACAAAATGATTACAAACACCCGCCTAATAAATTGGTTATTTTTTTTGAATGATTTATGATTAAAGACAAAGAAGTTACAAAAATTAGACAAAATTATACATTATAAACAATAAAAAATCTACAAAAAAAATTAGACAAAGTTATACATTATAAACAACACAAAATCTACATAAAATGTCAAGACTGGCCGGAGCTTTTGTCATCGGAGCTTGAGCTTGACAGGTACGGTGGTGGTTGAAGGATGGCAGAGGTGATGGTTGATTGTGGTTGACTGGTACGGCCGGAGCTTTTATCGCCGGAGCTTGACTTGTCGCCGGAGCTTCTCCCCGAAGCAGCCTTCCAAGAAGAAAGGTGACTGTTTTTTGAGGAAGAGGATGAAAAAGTTTAAGTGTGTTTGTTTGAGGAGGAGAAAGGTGACTGCCATTGGATCATGTTTGCATCAAGGGCCAGGGTCAATCAACTTTGGCAGCACACGGATCACACTTTTAGCTGAGATAGTTGTCGCCGCTAATGCTGTCGTCTTGTCGCCGCTAATGCCCTTTAATCCCCAACCATTAGATCAAGATAAGGATCAACAGCTGGGGTTTGGTTTCAGACTCCGGGACACGGATCGACCAATAGCGGCGACATTTTGTCAGTCACCGCTAAAAGTGGTAGTTTCTTGTAGTGAGAGTTACCAATTTTAATTTCAATAGTTTAGAAATTTAATGTATTTTGATAGATCAATTATAGTGATTTTATAAGAAATGTGATATACAAGAAATCAATACTTTAAAAAATGTGAATAAGTACTCAAATAAGAAAATTAAACAAATTTGGGGCACAATGTTGATAATATAACAATCAGTTAAGTTATTAAAAATTAATTTAATTTAATCTAATCTAACTTATAATAAAAGATTACAATTAATGTCATGTGTCAAATTCTCCTCCAATTTATTTTGTTAATAATATTATAACTAAATATTATTAATATTATTAATTAATATTAATTAATTAAATTAATACACATCAGATTATATCTAGATTATATTATTAATATATAATCTTTTATCTTTCTTTAGTCTTTATCTTTATTTATTGTATGATAACCAACGGGTTATTTTCAAATTCCAATCAAACAAACATATAATGCAACAAATGCAAAGATATTTTATTAATTTCTCCGCTACTGAACTATAAGAGTTAAACTAACCTAAACAAATATGACAATAAAACTACAACATCATACATGAAAATTGGAAATTTTAATTTTCGCTTATTATTAACTATTTAATTTGATATTTTATTCATCTAACCACGTGTAAAACACAAGTTTCTAACATATTAATAAATAAAAAACAAAGTAAAATATTATAACTTGTGTAATACACAACTCTCTAATCTAATAATAAATAAATGTAAGATAAAGTAAAATGTTATAATACATTAAGGTTCATTTTTTTTTCAAAACTATATCTTGTCGAGTGTATGTGTTAACTGATGATATTGTATTTATTAAACCCGTATAATAAATGTGTTTATTCAACTCGTGCAATACACAGATTTTTAAAGATGTAACTCTTTTATTATTTAATATATAAAGTTAAATTCATTCAACACGTGTAATACAAAATATTATAAAGATACAAATTATTTAAGTGTGATTAACAATCAACTAAGTTACTAAAATTTAATAGATTCAATATAAAATTAATAAAGATAGAAATTATTTAAGTGTGATTCGAATCAATGAAATGTAAAAGAAAAAGAAAACAAAAAGTCAAAGAGTCACAATGAAGGCAAAGTGTACACGCATACGCAGGACACAGGACAAGAGGTTGTTGGATTTTCCTGACACGTTTTGTCACAACTAGCAAGATGTTAGACACCAAATATACAAGAAAAATTTCACCAAATAACCGAAACAGTCAACCCCACCTACATTACACATCAATACTAAAATTACGCCACTCGTTCCACGTCCACACAGGAGATCTCATTCATTTCATAATTGAAAATACCCTTGAAATAAAAGGCTTATCTTTGCAACATTGATTTTGATTACTATTTCTTGCTAATTTTTACATTAATTAATGTAACAAAGAAATTTGGTTAGGTCATAAAAGTTATAATTTGGTGACTAAAGAGTAATACAAATTTAACTAACTAATTTCACAAGAACGAGACGGTTGATAAGCATAAGAAAAAATTTATACAAGTAATTTTTTTTGGTAACCTGTTGGGAAATTTGGAAAGCAAGCACATCTTTGGTGGGAAACGAGAGAATAAACTTAGAGGCAATCTTCGGGAAGATCCAAGCAATTTCCTTCATGTAGGTAAAATTTCGGGCGAAACAGATAAACATAGAATGGGAAAAATAGGTGAGGTTTGAATTGGAGAGATAACTAATTAATATACTGTTTTCGATTGTATGTAATTTTATTATGTTCTAGACGATGATGTAAAGGTGATTGGCTTAGTAGCTTACTAACCATTGTATTGTCCGAAAGTTTGATGATGAATAAAATGTTGTTGTTTGCCGTTCAAAAAAATATATGCCTCTTCAGTGGCGAAGCTTGAAAAAATATTTCGAGGGGTCGGAAGGCATTAGACCTAAAAAAAAAATTTCTATGTTCGGTCGGGCAACGGTGATTCGGGTCGGGTCGGGTCGGGTCGGGTCGGGTGTCGGTGATTCGATTCGGGTCGGGTCAAACATTAATATAAAATTAAAAGCCGTTCTCAAACATTAAAACGTAAACATTGTTTAACAAACAATTGAATAAAGATACCAAAACATTAAAAAGAAGAGGAAGGTGGGTACCCGGTTTAGTTGGATGAAGAATTATAGTTCTGCTCGTCTTCCTTTAAGATTTTTGATTCGCCTCATTATTCACTTCACTAACAACCGGTTCACTTGTTGAAGCTTTTTGACGTTTGTTCTCATTGTTTCCATCAACAATTCCCTCTACTTGTTCTTCATTTTCATTCTTTCTTTTGAAAAAAGAGATTATGCATTTATTCTTCCCCATGGAGCCCTAAATCAAACCTAAACATAAAAATTCAACAAGTTTAGGGCTAAAACTCACACCTTATTTCAAGCTAATTCATATAAATTGGAGCCCTAAATCAAACCTAAACATAAAAATTCAACAAGTTTAGGGCTAAAACTCACACCTTATTTCAACCTAATTAACCTAAACATAAAAATTCAACAAGTTTAGGGCTAAAAATTAACATACCTGAGGATGATTGAACAAGTAAACAAGAAGTCTCGAACAAGAAATCTCGAATTGAAGTCTCGAAGTCCCTAAATCGAACAATCGAACCAGCACAGTCGCTTTCCCCCCAGCCCCTGCGTTTTCTTCTGTTTCTTCTGTCTTGTCTGCGCACAATCGAACAAGCAGCTGGGTCGTGAGTTTTGATTTGGGTTTAATTTCATATTGGGTTTAATTTCATAAATGGGCCATGAGTTTTGATTTGGGTATTTTGGGCTTATTATAAACATACATAACACACTCTTTTATTTGGGCTAATTTAGTATTTATTTGGGTTATATAATTTATTTTTTAGAAAACCGGAGGGGTCGAACACGTATATATATAATTTTTTTTTAGAAAACCGGGGGGTCTAACGCATATATACATATTTTTTTTTTTAAACCGGGGGGTCTAACACGTATATCCCTAAAAATTTCTATACGAAAAACACATACGTAACATTACCACTACTAGAAAACTAGGCAATTGTGACCAAAATTTGTGACCAACATAAGACGGTCGCTAAATTAGCGACCGGTTTGCGACCAAAACAAAAAAAAGTCGCAAAATTAAAGACCAACCCAGTTTCAGTCGCAAAACGGTTGCAGTTTTTGTGACCGCTTTTTTCAGCGCAAATAGTGGTCGGAAAACAATCGCAAATACAAAAAAACTAAAAAAAAAACAAAAGTTGCGACCGTTTATAACGGTAGCAAATATGAGACAAATAGAAAAGCAAAAGTTGCGACCATTTAAAGCGGTCGCAGATATGAGAAAAATAAGTTGCGACCTTTTAAAGCGGTCGCAAATATGAAAAAAAAATAAAAACGCAAAAGTTGCAACCGTTTAAAACGGTCGCAAATACAAGAAAAAAACAAGCAAAAGTTGCGACCGTTAGTGCGGTCGCAAATATAAGAAATATATGAAAAAGCAAAAGTTAATACTAGAATATTCAAATGTACAAAACTTAAAGTACTGTTAGGGGCTGTTTGGTAGCCTCTTAATGACCATTCAGATGCTACCTCTTAATGGTTTAAAACCTCTGAATGAATAAGAGGTAACCTCAAGTCTGAATGGTTAAGAGGTAACATCTGAATGGTAAATCATCACATGTCACATTCTTCTACATTCTCATTGGTAAAATTCTTAATGGTTCCATTAAGAGGTAGCCTCTTAATGACCATTCAGAGGCTACCAAACAGCCCCTTATTCCAATATTTCTATTATCATCTCTCTATTTTTTTCAAATCGTTTTGGTAGTTTTTGTCAACCCAGTGAAGTTCGCGGGTGCACTAGTAAATTATTAAAAGCCTAAAACAAATTAAAAAAATATTTATTATATATTTGCTAACAAGTGTAGGATCACTTCTTTCAGTCGTAACAATTTCTAGGGCTTTTTTCCTCCACATTTTCTTATAAAATCCTCTACGAAACCCTAAAACTCGGAGCAAATTGAGCTCTCTCCAACCAAATTAAGCTCTCTCCGGCTACCATGGGAGCGGCGGCGAGCTCATCATCTTCATCAACCTCGGTACTCACTTTCTACTCGTTTAATTTGTAACAAAACAGTATAATTATAGCGTATTTCTTCAACTGAAACTATAGATCTGAATTAGGATAAATAGAGATCGAAAATCTATGTGTGACGTTGAGTCCGTTTGCAGTTTTCTGTGAGATTTTGATTCATAGCTTTTCGTCATGTTTTGATGATCATGATAAAACGTTCGGTGAAGCCTGTTTATACGTTTGATGACGTCAGCCGTCTCACTCATAAGTCGCCATGTGAGTTTTGTGTGTTTTTTGTTTCAGAGTTGATTTATTAGGTTTTAAATTTTGTGATCTGTTTCGGATGTTTTAGTTTCGGGTAATGAAGTTGAAGCGTTGCATCTTCTGTACGATTTAATCGATTATCTTCGATTTGTGTTATTTTGTTATCAGTAATTGATGATTTGGTTTCGTTTTTTTCAGTATATAGGGGTGTATAGAAGTAGAAGAACGAAGAGGTTGTGAAATCACATGGCTGGTGCCCTAAGATCGAGCTTGCCGTCGATGCCACAACAGCTTTTGTCCGATGAAGGTCACATCAGTTAAGCTTGATTCCGAGACTGTAAGACTTTTTGACCTTTTTGAGTAGTTGTTTGGTAACGTGAAGTGTTCTGTTTAGGGTAAACAAAAATTACATGCGATTACGAGGTGTTCGTTTGGGTTGAGTAACACAAGTGGATGAAAGAAAAGTTGACATGCAGGCTGCTGAGGTAGGTCAAGTGGGTTGGGTAACGGGTCGAAACTGGTTAGGTTGGGTCAACACGCGTGATTTTTTTTCTCATCTGTAACAATTTATTTGTTAGTTATGATTTTTTTTTCTCATCTGTAACAATTTATTTCTAGGGTTTTTATGTTGTTTATGAATTTTTGGGTACCTTGGCCGGCTAATCGGAGACGAATGTACACACACATAACCATTTGATTTTGGATCTTTCAGTCTATATTAATTGACTTGATTGGAGGTGATACATCGTTATAAATTTGGGGATTTTGTGCAGCAATATTAGTGTATAGATGATTATCAGGGTCAAGAAATAGAAAGAAACGGGTGCTTTTTTGGCTGCAAGGGGCTGTGGCTGAACCGAGACTGTTTGTTCTTGAAATCGGGACAGAAGAATTACCACCAAATGATGTTGCTAGTGAGGGCCAGCAAGTATGTACATTATAGTCTAATTAGCTCATTTCTCGTTCTCGTATTTTACAATGTATTACTGACTATAATGTATTTATTTCAGTTGAAAGATCTACTTGTGCAATTACTTGGAAAACAAAGACTGACGCATGGTGAAGTTCATATATTTGGCACACCGAGGAGATTAGTAGTACGGTTTCCTCTTCCTTTTATGATTAGTTAACAATGATGTTCTTATGATTCTATTTTTATAATATATTGTTATATGATTTCAACTGCATTGGTTTGCAGATTAGTGTTGAGAATCTATGCTCTATGCAATCCGCTAACGAAGTTGAGGTTCGAGGACCTCCAGCTTCAAAAGCTTTTGATAATCTAGGAAATCCAACTAAGGTATGTATGTATATACATATATATGAATGCATACATATACCATCTAAAAAAATGTCTACCTTTATAACATCATGTGGATGACAGTAAAAGCATATTTGATGTGTATTCCTCAACCTATTAGAGCTTGAACTGATCTACGATTTTTTTTTTCATTTATTAGGCAGCTGAAGGTTTTTGTCGTAGAAATTCTGTACCAGTGGACTCATTGTATAGGAGAACTGAAGGTAATACCTTTGTATATGTGGAACGTTTTTATCACTGAACCAATTCCGAAGTTAACGAAGTTGTAACTTTTTTCTTATTGTTATAGGTAAGACAGAGTATGTCTATGTGTGATGGAGTCGGCACAGCTTGCTGTGGAGGTACAATGGCTATATATATGTGTGTGTGTGTTGCATCTCAACTTTTAGATGAATTACTATACATTTTTACCGGTAAAAATGTTTAAGAAAGGATAGAGCTAAAATGATGTTTAGGGTGGATTTTAAAAGAAAATACGTGATAAAATTTTATTGCAAACCCCTTTAATGATTTGATTTATGCTATTATATAGTGCTGATATTGGACAATGGCAGAGATGATAGATACAACAACAATAAACGAAACATACTTTGTTTTTAGGATCGTGCAATTCTGGACTGCGCGAATTCTTATTATTGTTAGTGATGGTTTTCTTCATTCATATTATGATTGTTTATATCAATTAGTAATTTGGTGTTATATATTTCCTATAGGTTTTATCAAAGGAGTTGCTGGTGCAATTGCTAAAGTGTCCTTTCCAAAGTCCATGCGTTGGAATTCTGAGGTGCAGTGGTAACGTTTTACACGGTCTATGATGCAATCAAGTAATTAATTAACGGTAGCTGAATGATTAACAAACGAAATCAAAGAGAAAGTCTGCCCCAATTCGAGAAGGGGAAATCTCCAAACACAAAAACAACTTTCAAAAACTGAAAAAAATCCCACTAACACATAATACCCTAATTAATAGCTACCGTAAAACTAAATAACTGCTCCCCATTTCCCTCTCAGCCACTAATAGCGAATAGTGGATCAAGGGACAGGCCTGGGATGGTCTTCAGCTGGTCCAATATATCTAATTGGGCTTGGACTTGGGCCTTTTTGTGTCTCCTGTGGTAAACCCGAAGAGGAGTCGTAACAGTCTACTTCAATAAACCTAGTGTATGGTCACATAGCATTATCTTATTTTTATATCACTCGTCACATCTTTTTTTACTGCAGTGGTAACGTTTCTCACGGTCTACGGAATACAGCATCGGCTACAACCTTGGTATGTGTGATATATTAACTTTAACTAATTCAAAAATAATTGTTTTCATTTCTAATATATGTGGAATTTCATGTAGATCGATAGCGCAGAGTCTTACGCTAATGTAATGCAACAAGAAGCATATGACTATATACATGTTTGTGTGGTCCAAATGTTGAGTCAAAGAAGGTTTGACTTTTTACTTTTTTATTCTTTAGCTCTTACTGTTCTCTACTGTTCTGATCAACATTAATGGCTAAGCTGTATTATCTTGATGATCAAGTGATTATGGTTGAAAATTTCAAGTCAAATGGCTTCGGGTAAAAAACCTGCCTCAATTGCTGCAATTAGACTGGTTTGTCCATGTTGTCATGTGCACACACACTTTGGGTTTGTATATAAACACTTTCAGTTTCTTGTATATGGTTTAAGGGCCTTTTCACTTGTTTATCTTTTTGTGAACAGAAAAGGCAGTGAAGAAGCAAGCTCAGAATAGTTTTTTTTTTCTTCCTGCAGGTATGCTTAGATCAATTTTGCAGATAGTAGCGGGTCAATACATCACTAGAACATGACAGGTACAAAGTTGGACATGATAGCTGTGGTCGGCTAGGGCCAAAAGTGAGGGCAGCGGATCTAATAGACAAAGCATGACTACACACAGCATAGGTATGCATGCTTTCATGTTTTTTCTCCCTATTTCAATCTAAGGACTTGATATTGGAACCAAACCTAAGCCTTTATCTCATAAGCTGTTTTTGGCCTCCTTGTTATCTTGTTTAAGACGAGGGATTAGTAACCAAAACCACATAGTCTTTACACTAATTCAAGTTGAAACCTGACAATGTAAAGACATATTTGACATGTAATTCAAGTTTTAGCTGTTTCAGACCTGTTCATAATGGTTTTAAAGTTTAGGAGGTAATTTTGAGTAGTCAAGCTAAAAATGGGTCGATTCGACTTTAATAAATTTGAATCTTAACACTTTGCATTTGTTTTATTAGATTGAAATGTTGAACGTGATCATCTATAAGAGATAGTGAGAAAAAGAAGAAGGGAAGGAAAGGTTGAACGGAATTATTGTGATCGAGGATGGTGATGGAAGAAGAAAAAGATAAGGCGGGGAAAGAGGCTATGAACGAAAGGATAACAACATTGAAGCGATGCTAAAAGTTAGGTTCCAAAATATCTGATCGTCGAGTTAGCTTATAAACATTTTATACTTGTGTATGTATTTGTTGGGATAATTCGTGTATTTGAGGTTTTAAGTTGGATGTTTTATATAAATTAGTAAATTTCATAAATTCTTAAATTTTAGAAAATATGACATTATAAGAAGGTACAATAGAAAATGACTGAAGAAGCTAAAAAAATAAATTAAAAAAAATCAGTTTTGCGACCGCAAAAACGGTTGCAAAAGCAAGCAATCGCAAAGCGGTCGCAAGGCAAGCGATCGCAAAACAGTCGCAAGTTGTAAAGAAATTCGCACAAACCAGAAACGGTTGCAATATTTGCGACTGATGTTAAGGTCACAAACCTCAGTCGCAAAAATATACTTGCGGTTGCAAGGAGGTCGCAATAGGGCAATTGCGACGTGTGTTTTACCAACCACATTTATGGTCGCAAGCCGGTCGCAGTAGGGCAATTGCGACTGTTTTGCGACCGTAAATGTTGTCGCAGAAACCCAGTTTTCTAGTAGTGTACTAACCGAAAAGTTCGGAGGGTCGGCCCCCCCCCCCTCACATGCTGCGCCCCTGTGCCTCTTGAAAGTTTATATTTTACTAATTATTTATAATTTTGCATGTAATTAAACAACCATTTAAGTCTAAAGACTGTAATCCCATAATATGATGCATTTTCTGAACCATTGCACACGAAACAAAATATTAAAGGTCCATCAATCAAAGATTGTTGGTTTGTACATCCTTGTGTTTCTTAACCATATATCACATACAGTTCTTGATTAAACAGCTAAAGAGGAAAAACCCATGTGATTTATGGTCTTATGTATTGTATGCATCTGTTGCTGTGACCTTTTGCAGTGAGCAATCGCACTATTTATCTCGCTTTCGATCTCAGAACTCATGTTGATGCTTCTATGGTGAACCTGCAACTCACTAGAGCTGTTGGAATGACTCGAATTTGTAAAGGGTGAAGGCCCAGATGAAGTGTTTGTATAGCAAAATCTTTTGGACGTCATTATTGCACCAGAAACATTAAGTTTTTCCTTTTTCTTTTCACTAGATCTTGGGAATTTGCTTCTAGAACCATCTGAGCAGCCCGATTTACCGAAGAAAGACTTGAGTTTCGACCACCCCAGAGATGATTGCTTAGTTAGGTTAAGCTTTTTGGTCCAAGATTTTTTAGGGTTTTCATCTGTATTATCAAGAAAGTAATCATCTGGATTGAGTTCCCTACTAACTTGACAAGAACCTGAAGGCGAAATATTGCAGGACCGAAACGGGGTATTTGAGTTGGGGGTAGCGTAGGGACTCGTGGCTAATGGGGTACCGAAGAATTCATCGAAAGCGTCGTTGTTTTGGTCTTGGAGGATCTTTTCAACCATTTGTAAGCGCGGTGGGAAATGAAGGGGAAGGAGGTTTCCTTTGTAGAAGAGCTCATCAGCTGGAGAAGTTGTGATCAACTCTCTGTCTGATGAGCTCGAAAACATTTGAAACTCAAATTCACTTGAGTTCAAGTGACGAAAAGGATTTGAATACGCGCTTACTTCCATGTCTATGTATTCTTCTTCTTCAATATCGTCGTAGCAAACGGAACCTAAAAATGAATTGACATCCATTGTGAGAAACTAAGGGTAGGGGATTTATGAGGGTGCTTTAGGAAGAATTTAATTAGAGATGCCAAATTGTGGTAATGCTCTTATAGAGAACCTTAATATACACGTTAAAAGTATGTATAATATTAAAATATGTTGATGTCTTTTAATGATTATAAGTATGACTGAAGAACATTATACTAACACGAATGGCATATAAGCAAAAGATGTTTTCTTGTGAACTTGATGCGTCCTTTGGTGTTTCTTTTGAGAGGCAATATTAGGGCTTATTATATTAATCAAGTACTTGAAATTCTATATATTGTTGGACCCAAAAATGTTAAATCTTATGTGATATGTGAATATGTGATTAGATTCTAATTATATCTATAGCTATAATATTGGCGGCAATAGATTCTAATTATATCTATAGCTATAATATTGGCGGCAACACGCTTAACGATATCGACAAAAAAAAAAAAAGAAATTATGTGACTGCAAGAGACGTCAACAGATGTAAGATCATAGCAGCGACGACAAGAGACACAATAGCAGAGCTGACATGATCTAACACTACGATAAAAATATATAAATAAACAAAACCAAATATATATACATATCTATATATATGTGTGTGTGTGTGTATTTGTGTGTATAATGTGTCCTAGAGTCCAATGACAGGGATTGAGAAGAAGAGAAAAAAAGTGGTAAGCGAAGGAAGAGGGCTAAGACTAGAAGGAGTGGTTAGGCCCATCCCCACGGGGATGAGCCTCCACGTAGGCGGCTCGTGGGGGATGGGCCTCCTTCATAATTGAGGGGGATGGAGGATGGGGCTACCCCACCTCATTATTTTATAATTTTCTAAGTTTTACTTTATTAACTTAATAAAAACTTTATAAAAATTAACAAATACAACATAAATAAATTCATTTCATAACATAAAAAAAAATTACATTTCCTAAAAAAAAAAAAAATAGATTTCCGAAAAATAAAAAAAATATTACATTTCCTAAAAAAAAACTAAACTACTCGTCTTCGTCTTCGTCTTCGGCACCGTCCGCTACGTTAACGTTGTTCCAAATATGTTCTACCAAATCCTGTTGAAGGTTTATATGCGTGAAGTCGTTGGTTAGCGCGAACGAGTTTAAATCCTGTTGCGTCGGATCTACCGGGACAGTATTCCCGTAAGATGCATTCTCATCATACTCACAAATCGCCCGACCTTCGTCTTCAATAATCATGTTATGGAGCAAAATGCAAGCGTACATAATCAGGCGCAACCGCTTCGGTGTGAACGCACGTGCCGGTTGATCAAGGACGGCCCATTTTTTTTTTAAAACACCAAAACAACGTTCGATGTCTTTTCTTGCACCTTCTTGACGCTTGGCGAATTTTTTCCTTTTTTCGTCTTCAGGATATGAAATAGTCTTGACAATTGTAGACCAAGACGGATATATTCCGTCAGCAAGATAATACCCGCGTCTATATTCAACCCCTGAAACTGTAAAACGGGTGTCCGGACCGATTCCATTAATGACATCGCTAAAGATCGTCGATTGGTACAGCACGTTGAGGTCGTTGAGTGAACCAGGGAGCCCAAAGAAAGAATGCCAGATCCACAAATCTTGTGACGCCACGGCCTCAAGTATTAAGGTTGGATAGCCGTGATCACCTCGCGTGTATTGGCCTCGCCACCCAGTCGGGCAGTTATGCCACGCCCAATGCATACAATCAATGCTACCAAGCATTCCCGGAAACCCGTGCCTTGCTTCATGAGCTTGGTACAACTGTTGAACATCATACGCGTTTGGTTTCCGCAAATATTTTTTGCTATACAGTTTCACCACATTATGGCAAAACCGATACAAACATTCCCGCGCGGTTCTTGAGGACATCTGTAAGTACTCGTCCAACGCGTCGGCCACTGTCCCGTACGCCAGTTGGCGAATGGCCGCAGTAAACTTTTGTAACGTGGTGAACCCTTCATAATTCCGAGCATCGGGTCGTTGAGTGAAAAACGGGTCTAGCCCCGCCAAATCATCAGCAATCCGTGTGAATAAACGGCGACTCATTCGGAACCTTCGTTTGAAAGTGTCGGCGTTGTAAAGGGGTGCTTCCGAAAAATAATCGTTAACCAAGTTCTCGTGCGCTCCTTCGCGGTTTCTGTTAACATATATTCGTCTGGTAATAACGTTTTCAGACGAGTCCTCTTCCTCTTCCAAAAGAATCTGCGCCGCCTGTACCATAGCGCTTGCGAAAAACATCTCCTCTTCATCCGAAGAAGAGCCGGACCACCAAGGATTAGATGCCATTGTGGATGAAGAGATATTTTTTTTATAAAAGATTGGTATAAAAATGGGAGTGTTTTTTTATAAAAATGGATGAGAATGGGAGAAGAATGGGTGAAATATTGAAGAAATGGTATAAAAAATGGGTATATATTTAAATTGAAAAAGGTTTTTTTTTTTTTTTTTTTTTTATAAAACTAGCCGTTATTAACGGCTATATCTTCAAAGATGGCCCGGCAAGCCCGGCTTGGGTTTGCTGGTGAAGACTGGTGGGATGGAGGGGGGCGGTGTGGGGGACCGGCGCCGGTCCTAGCCGGGCCTCAGCCGGCCCCCACTCCTTCTAGTCAACAAACCAAGATTTGGTGGCGTGAAGCAAAACAAAACGTAGAGTAAAGGTGAGACCCTAAGACTATACCATATATAATTATGAAAACCTTGTAAAATATTGTATATTAAACGGTAAAATATTGTATATAATTATGAGAATAGCTATAGAGGAAACATAATCAAATCATATATTTTACCTATGGTAATTATATAACAATATCATGTTCTCTTGTTAATAAATATTGGTTTGTATAAGAAGTTGAATGTTATGAATGAGATCGAAGCCGTTGTTGGGCCCTACTTAAAAGGATGGTAGGGAAATTCTTGAACATGGATTGTATCGTCTAAAATTCCAGCAAGGCAGCAACGTGATTATGAATATAAGAATGTCCAGTTTTGATTTTAAGTAGATAAAAAACTTACTGTAGCGATTTTAGGGTAGTTCGACTCTTTTAGTTGGACGAGAAACGTTCTTTACAACGAGCTTAAAAAATATGGATCATTAAGTTTAGTTTTAACTTAATTTGATGATCGTACCTAGGGGCGTAGGTTAATGGTGGCCCGGGGGTGCCCCGGCCTCCATCGATTTTTTCATAGTTGTAAAACAAGGTTTCCAAGGCCGAGTACTCCTCGAGTAGTCGCTACAAGGTAGGCTGTCGATGCGACTTTCTCTGACTCCACCTAATTACTTGGGATCGGTCAAACGCGGTCAACCTCGGCCAAAATCGTATCTAGTAGGTCAACGCGGACCGAGTTTGCCTTAAAAAAAAATAACAAAACATAATTTCTATACCTATCATATTAAAGAATGAATATCATTTTCATGTATTTTTTATAGATGTTAGTAAATTTATGTTATTTGACATACATTTATTTTCCAAAAGCTAATTTCTTTATAATTTAATATGTTCGAGTACTTCCCGAGTACTCTCTGTCTAGGCCGAGTACTCTCAACTCCCCAGTCGATCGACTAGGGAGCGCTTAGCGACTTTTGCAACCATGGTTAATTTTACTGAAAATTTATGAAATTCTTTTAGTTTAAAATATTGGATTTTTTTAAGTCCGACCCCACCGATTTTTTTTTTCAAACTTCGTCCTGATTGTACCAGTAACTAATTATTTCATATAAAGCACATGATGCAATTTAATATTATTATTATATGTTCTAATTTTCAGAAAATATAGAATTTGATTCACATTATCACAATCAATTTCATCAATATCCCATAATAACTAATAATTTATATAACGGGATGTAGTGCGTATATTAATTCCGTACAAAAAGGGATAATTAAAAATTTAGTTTGATGATATTTTAATACAAAATGTGTGTCAATTCTATTTTTGATGATAATACTTGTTTATTATCTTACCAGGATAATTAAAAATTTAGTTTTGTAATATTTTAATAAAAAAATGTGTGTCAATTCAATTTTGAATGATAATACTTGTTTATTGTCTTACCAAAAAAGATATTAAATATCATTAAACCACAAGGTTAGATTATGGTGCTCTTTTGCTTTATTGTCTTACCAAAAAAGATATTAAATATCATTAAACCACAAGGTTAGATTATGGTGCTCTTTTGCAAAGCCTTAAGTAATGCAAGGATGCATGTACATTTATAGGATGTGTGGAGCAGGCTGCCTCCCATGAATGTCTACTGCAATGGTCCACTGCATCTCTTGTATGCCTGTTTTGGTACCCTAAATTAAGGAACATGGTACATCTTAAAATCAATAAAAAAGATCAAATTATGTCGGATGGCCTACAGGAGTCCAGGGGATGAGCAAGCATAAAAAAAGGGAGTAGTGTTTTGTGGTGATCAAGGGTCAACTTAGAATGTGTGACATCAAGCACAGAGTTCAATTAATTCAAAGCAAGGTAGTCCAAGGCTCCAAGCAAATGATAGCTCCTTTAAAAAGGTAAGGCAAGTCATGATTACTTTTATTATTATTATTATTTTTTTTTGAAATGTAAACTTTATTAAGAAACCGAGACCGCACCCAAGAAGGCCGACTCAACACAACAACTTACAACATATATAAAGGAAATTTACACCAATCTTTCCATATAATCCTTTTGTATTTCGATCTATTTCCATGTGTTCCGCTTAGCCAACTCGGATCGGGTCGGGATTCTGTTTTGTAAGGCTCTCCAAAAGAAAATATTGCACTTAGCCGGCACCCACGAAACCCACCCCATAATGTCATCGAACCTCGGAGCATTCTCTTCGATCAGAATCTTTCTCATAGAGTCGGCCGAGAACGTGCCATCTTTGTCACCAAGCCACAACCATTTGTCCGGCTGATTACTTTTATTAGATACGGGTGAAGGGAGTGGTTATCTATTTGGAATAGGTAAACTCTCCATTCACCCAATCAGACAGTGTCACGTCAATTTACCTATTTTGTTTACCTAATGCTCAAAAATGTTGGCGGTGGTTTACCTATTTTGGATTAGGTAAGCTATGATTTAAAAAAAAAACATAAGTAAAGCTTCACCCAATCATAGGAGGCAAAAGCTAACAAACACCCCTTCCCCTCATCGGTAAAGCTTCACCGCTCACCCGTTTCACCGATCGGTAAACACCATCGGCAGCGGTGTTACCGATCGGTAAACCGCTTACCGATGGTTTTTACCACACCACTCCGCTCACCCAAAGCATTTTTTTAGAACCAGACCATGAACCAGCCATTTTATTGGTCTGCGGTTGGACTCGTCGGATCGGTTAGAACGTTCTAAAAAACTAGAAAACACTATAGTTTTAAATTATTTAAAAAAAAAATATATACATAAAGCTATAAAAGGAATTTCTAGTCCGGCTAGGATAAAATTATCGATAACCCTCCACTAACTATGTGAAAGCAAGGTTGCCTTGGTTTACTACTCTATTTTACATTATATAGTTTATGTACCATGACGTGAGAGGTGGCAATAATTCACTTGTTACACTATTGATTAAATGAGTTTTCTTATAAGGGTATAAGTGACTAACAATAAGTTAGAAGGTATAAGGATCGAAACCATATTATAAGCGACTAACAATAGAAGGTATAAGTCTCTCTTCTTCTTCTTTTAATTTTTCTCTCACTCTCTTCTTTATTTGATTTAAAATTATATAAAACGGGCGAGGATCAGAGATGGTATAACGTAAGATCTGGAAAGGAGGTGACGGATGGGAGAATATGATGAGGTGATGTTGATATGGCACCCAGTGATCAAGGATCAGGGTATAGTGTAACAAGTGATGTTGATGGTGAGAGAGAGCACTCACCTTAGTTAAAAATAACTAACTCTTCCATGTTAAACAAAATTAATATAGGGTAAATTAGTAAGTTTTATGTTGCATACTTTATATACTTTATAATTTATCCATACGGTGGTTGTTTTAACTTATAAATATTAAATTTAGGTTTACTTTCGTTTGACTGCTACTTTTCCTTTCTAATTGTAACAATTTAAATTAAGAGAAAAATGCTTGGATAGTCCCTGTGGTTTGATCATTTTTCACCTTTAGTCCATAACTTTTTAAAATTACACCTATAGTCCCCAAGTTTTTGAATTTCGTTCCCGGATAGTCCCTGACGTGTATGGGGGTTAGTTTTTGGTGTTAGGTGCGTGTGAAATTATAACGCCCCTAATTTTTACACTATAAAAGACCACATTATGAAGAAAACTTTAAAAATTTTCGGCATGACCCATTCGTATTTTGACCATTAATTCCTGTCTTAACCGGTAACATACCACAACATAAAAGACCTTTTTAAAACCAAAACGAACTTTGTCTACATTGTTCAAGACTAAAACAAACTACTACTATTAAGTTTTTGCCCAACTACAAGGACATCAAAAGATGACATAAGTTAAAAGTTCATAAGACCAAAACTAAGACCACATTAAATTAACTATGACGGAAGCGTGAGGTGGGCGTAGATCAAGTGCGCTCGTTCCAAGTCGTCCAATCGCTTATGTTGAGGGTTTACCTACATTCAACAACAAACAAATAAGTTAGTATTTCGTCACTAACACAATTATCTAATTAACCGATTCGTCTCTATCATGACTTTACAACATTTAGTTGCATTTCTAGCCGTTAGACTGTTCATTACATACTCGTCTCAATGTAGAGACAAAACATACTATTCTTAACATACCCGCTAGTGACGGATACTAGTATCTTTGACATAACATCCATTCGATTCGTTCATGACGAACGATCACATTCTTTTCATTCTTATACTTACACTCCAATCCGAGAAAGACGGATCAAGTAAACTTTCATTCATTACATACTTAACTTTCCTTTATCCGGTTCACCTAGAATGAACCGGACATGATGCATTCTCCTTCATGAATATTTTATTTCTCATAATCCGTTTATGGCGGATCTTACTTTTTTACTTCCAAACAACCATAGACTCCAATATCAAAAATTTAACATAACAACGCGATACAATGGGAATTAGTATACATAAGACAACATAATAGAATGTAGTGTACACTAACGTACCTCGATCTTGTGAACTTTCCGATTTCCTAGTGTTGGAACCTTCTTCTTTCAATCCTATAACAACACATTCATTCATTTATTTAGTACAACTAAATCTCATTCATTCATCTTCCAAATTATACATATTATTCTTTTAAGCATTTCATCAAACACTTGGTGGGCATCGTATTTACGAGCATTATGTACAAGTATACAAAGCATGAATTCCTACTAGTTCATCTTATAACTCATCAACAATCAATCCATGTTCATATCTTTCTTTTATCCTACATAAATTTTCTAAGATTCAAACATTACAACATCATCATATTTCAAGATTCCACATGATTATAACTACTTTGATCATCCTATTCATAACACAAATTCATAAAGTGGGTTTTTACTAAAATCTTTCAAATAATCGAATTCACACATAAATCTTGTCCTATAGTGAAGTCCATACATCTATTCACACATTATTTTACATAAACATATGATTGGGTTGAAACCCAATTCCTATTGTTCATCAAATCAAGAAATTTAGCTTACCACTTCAATAGACAGGTTTAGATGGTCGAAATTCTTAGCTCATGCAATTCGATTTCCATGAAATTCTCTATAATTTGGCTGGATTCAAGAACTAGGGTTGAACCCCCTTTCCCCCTGTTCCTGATCGATCTCCCCACACACCAGAAGTGTGTGTTTTTGAGTTTTGTTAAACATTAATACTTTCACTTTAGAGATTTACCGAGTTACCCCTTCTTGTTATGTATTTGTTTTATTTAAGCATTTCCATTACTAATTAATTATTTTACACACACTTTACCAACCAAGTTGGGATTTTTAATTAATTCATTTCACTCCCTTCATAATAAATTTCGGGGTGTTACAAGTCTACCCCCCTTAAAGTAGGTTTCGTCCCCGAAACCTGGGCACATAACAAATTCAAACATTTACATACCGAAGAGAAAACGGTAGTGCTTCCTCATTTCATGTTCCGCTTCCCATGTAAGTTCTGACCCCTTTCGGTGTTGCCATTGAACCAACACTTGTCTAACTACTTTGTTGCGAAGATTCTTTACCTTAACGTCTTTAATGGCTATTGGCCTTTCGACGTAATTTAACCCCTCGTCCAACTCAATGTCGTCGAGAGGTACTAATGATGTTTTATCCGCATGACACTTCCTCAACTGCGATACATGGAAGGTATTGTGAATCCCGTCTAGTGTAGACGATAATTTTAAACGATATGCAACCCTTCCGACTCGAGCCAAAATTTTAAACAGTCCAATATAACGAGGACCTAACTTACCCCGTTTGCGGAAACGGATTATACCCTTCCATGGAGATACCTTCAGCAGAACATAATCTCCGACTTGAAACTCGATAGGACGCCTTCTCTTGTCCGCATAAGCTTTTTGCCGATCCTGGGCTGCTTTCAGTCGAGTTCTAATCAATTCAATCTTTTCATTTGTCACTGCTATTAAATCACTTGGCGCAAGCTCCCTTTGCCCTACTTCACCCCAACATACGGGAGTCCTACATTTCCTCCCGTATAGTAATTCATAAGGAGCCATTTGAATGCCAGTATGGTAACTATTATTATAAGAGAATTCCACTAGTGGTAAATGGTCATCCCAACTTCCCCCAAAGTCTAAGGCACACGCTCTCAACATATCGACAAGTGTTTGAATGGTTCTTTCTGACTGACCGTCACTCTAAGGGTGATAGGCGGTGCTAATGTGTAACTTCGTGCCCACACTCTCATGGAACTTCTGCCAGTAACGAGAGGTAAATCTAGTATCCCGATCTGAGACGATTGACACGGGCACCCCGTGTCGAGATATGATCTCATTCATATAAATTTCCGCCATTCTCTCAGAAGAGTAAGCCTCTCGAATAGGTAGAAAATGGGCACTTTTTGTAAGTCGGTCTACGATTACCCATATAGTATCATGCCCCTTTTTCGTTCTAGGAAGCTTGGTCACCAAATCCATTGTTATTTCCTCCCATTTCCATACAGGAATTTCCAAAGTTTGTAATTCCCCGTATGGTTTTTGATGTTCTGCTTTCACTTGGGAGCATGTTAAGCATTTCGCGACATACATAACTGTTAGGGATAGATTTTCTAAACCTAAGGATCACGGATCCTCAAATGCAGCCAGGATCACGGATCCTCAATTCTGTTTGAATTAAGGATCCTCAGATGACGTTGCAGGATTAAGGATCCAGGATCCTCATTGTTATCCTAACACTAACGGTTGCTTCCACTATATTTAAACTTGTTTTGCAGGAGTATACGCATTGGAGCTAGTCTTGCCGATATTCTTGGGGAATATGCTCTCAATATTCTGCACGTGCATAGCTTAATGACCGTTTTGGAAGTCGTGGGTAGCTTGCACATTTAGCGGATAGTTTGTTATTTAGATTATTTCTATTTTTAAAGGGGATAACAAGCTTGAATTAGAGCGATTAGCAAACACACACACTCTCTCGCAAGCTCTCTGCAACTCATTGGCAATCACATATATTTTGCACTCTAGTGATCCTTGTAACAAGCTTGTTATCATCCCGAGTTGTAATCATCATTTGTTTAATTATAGTTGGTGATCGGTAGTTTCCATCACCCGAGATTTTTTATGCCGGAGATCATACATTGATCAAGGGCTTTTTCCTCGTATAAATCCTTGTGTCACTTGTTCATTTCATTTACAAGTTGTTCATACATTTGTTCATTGATTCAAGCATCATACCTCACAAAAGAAGATTTGGTTGCATTATCCTAGTCTGATTTTTTACCAAAACAGTTTGGCGCCCACCGTGGGGCAATTGGTGCTTCATTTCTGAGAAATTTCGTTCATTGTGATCATTTCGGTTCATTATCTTCAACCATATGGCCTCTTCAACAAAGAACGCTTCAAGTTTCATGCCGGCAGTCACTTCTTCGCAAGGCGTTCCACCTTTGCCTCCAGCACCTTTTGGATCCCAGAAGAATGCTGAAAATGCTGCGAAGAAATAAAGCCCCATCTTCCCAAAACCACCAACTTCTGCTGTTTCTTCTAGCCCTTCTAACAGTGATCTTTATTCTTTGATTTTGCAGATGAAGGATTACATGCAGCAGCAGGACAAAACTAATGATAGGATCCTTCGAGAGATTGATGACATCAAAAAATTGAAGAGATCAGCGGAGGATCACTCTCCATTGGAGCCTAGATCGCTGGATTTCAACACTCCAGCTATAACCGCCCTGCAATCTGCAGCTCCGGATATCCAGTACCAGAGTGGACCATTGGGAAGGCGTTATGGAACAACAACTATGAGTCAGGCTTTAGGGTCCCACTTCCAGCCTTCAGGATCCTCTTTTCAGCCTTTAGGATCCTCTTTCCAGCATAAGGCATCCTTCGTTAGTTCAGGAGAATATATGGGGATGCACATAGTTCAAGGATCCTCTCAGGTTCAAGGATCCTCTCTGGTTCAAGGATCCTATCAGGTCCAAGGATCCTCTCAGGTTCAAGGATCCTCTCAGGTTCAAGGATCCTCTCAGGTTCAAGGATCCTCCTTTCAGGTTCAAGGATCCTCATCTCAGGTTTACGGATCCATGGATTATCCTCCAAGACCCCCAGTCACAGCACATCAAGGATCCAACATCTTTCAGGATCAAGGATTCTTAAGGAATGTGCAACCCGGAAGTACAGATGTTCATCAAGGAAACTTCATTCCAATGCAGACCATTGCTTCTTCTGGTCCTTCAGTCATACCAGAATCTCGTCAATATGGATTCACATATGGAATTCCAAACTTGAATCCTCCGGGAGGTAACACTTTGATTAATTCTTATAACACTAACCATGGCTTTGTGCAGGATACAGGTATCAATCAAGTTATGGCTAGGGAATTACAAAAACTGAAGGATATGATATCCAGCGTTCCAGGAGTGGTTAAGCCCATTCCTGAAATTGCAGATGGAAGCCACAGGGTATCCCTTTTTGCACCACCCATTTGTTATGCAGAAATTCCAAAGAGGTTCCAAATACCAACCATGAAGCTGTATGATGGTTCGACGGATCCAGAAGAACATGTAGCTCAATATAGAGAAAGGATGGAGATCAATCCCATCCCGGAGAGATTAAAAGAAGCATGTTTGTGCAAGGGTTTTGGATCCACATTAACAGGATGGAGATCAATCCCATCCCGGAGAGATTAAAAGAAGCATGTTTGTGCAAGGGTTTTGGATCCACATTCACAAATATAACAACACATGATAAGCCAAAAGATTAAACTTTTATCTATTTAGCAAAAGGTTAACCCTCTAAAGGTTGTCAAAATTAACTACCCCAAGCATCTACCAGCAATCCGTGGCCCGTCCGCTGGGGTAGGTAAAGGGTGTCCATGATAATGAGTTCTAATAAGTGCAGGAATAAAAAGACGACAGGATCACAATGGCTTCATCCCCCAAACAGAGGATCCCTCCACCATTTGTTATCCTACCTATTGTCTGAATGTTCAGTGATCCTTAAACCTAAGAACTATTGTTTAGAGTTATTACAGACCAACCATTGTTCAAAAAACATCAACAGTCAAAAAACTACCAAACCATAAAAAATGGGCTCCGGCTACGCCTAGATAAATCCATCATTGCCCATTGTTGCAGCCTACACCATCGCTGCATCACCATCACCTCCAGCCTCTGCATCCTCAGCCTGATCCTTCAACCCGCTGCCACTAGCCTCAATTGTCAGAACCTCTTCAGTCTCCTCTTCATCGTCCAGCTCAGCTAGCTTAGCCTTCCAGCCTTCTTGGTCCCAGGAAATCCTGTCAAAGCTAGGATCCTCAGCCTCCTTTGCCATCTGCAATTTGATTTTAAGCATAGCAATGGCGGAAGAAAGCTTAGCACCCTCCATCACTTCAGCCTTCTCCTGACCAGAAGTAATGTGGGCCATGACCAGCTGCTTTTTCGCCAAGTTGAGCTCCTTCTCGAGGGTAGAGATGGTTTGATCCTTAGCCAGGAACAACTTTTGGAAGTCCAGCTCCTTTTGCTCAGCCTCCTCAGCATAGGAATCCATAAGCATATGGATCTCAGCAAATTTCTGCAAAAGAGTGACACGCATCAGGATTCATTATCCTCAATATGGGTAGAACAGATATAAGGATCAGGGATCCTTACCTCAGAGATGTATTCCTCAAACTGATGCTGGAGGAGAGGCAGGCCTTCAAGAGTGTCGGCGGTTTTCCTCTTTTTTCCACCCTTGCCTTTGGTGCTGACAGCCTTAGGAATTGGGACGCTAGGACTGGCAGCAAGTCGTTTCTTGCCGGACCGGGCAGCGACAGCATCAAGATCACTGACACTGAAGCGAGAGGCTGATTTTGTGGACTTTCCAGCACCTACAAATGGAAAACAACAGATAAGTATCCTCAATTTATATCTATTTAATCATACATAAATATAAATACTTACTTGACATGGTGACTGAACTAGAGGATACTTCTTGTGAATCCTTTGTGTTGGCCTGGAATGTTCTAACTGCAGGATCAAGGCTCCAAAAGGCAGTGATTCTTTATTTTGTTGCTGGTGACTGAATGAGATGAGATACTGAGATAGCTGCATAAAAAAGGTAGAAAAGAATCAGTTATCCTCAACAAAATCACCCTATGATCCTTCTATAAGGATCCTATATCCTACCATGGGTGGTCCACTCTTTGGGGAGATATTTCCCGTCTGGAATATAATCTCTCTTAACAAAGAAGAAACGGTTTTTCCAGTGAGTATCATTCTTTGTGGTCTTAAGGATTGGATGAGGGTCACCAGGCTTATGTTTGAACAAAAAAACGGTGTGAACCATGGCTCACAAGATTATACGACTCAGCCAGTTCCGACATTCCTATCTCTATGCCTTCCTACTCAATGATATTCTCTAGGGTATGAAGAACCCTCCACATCATCGGCATGGCCTGGATATAGCACATACCGGTGAGTGCAAAGAAAGATTAGGTGAAGGCAGGGAAAGGATAGGAGAATCCTATCAAGAATGGGGTGGCCGGAAAAGCAACCCAAGTGTTGGAGATGGAGTCACTTTTGGCAGTAGGGTTAAAAGGTTTAAAGACGGTATCCGCCGGGAAACAGTGCCGAATCCGGTCAATCTCCGGGTCGGTGAAGCGACAGAGCTAAGATGAGGGATTTTTGATAATCCCTTGGCTTTTTAGGGGACTGTCCTTCTGGTGATCCTTGGCGGGGGAGGATCGTAGCTTCATTGTAATATTAAGATTTTGATGAAATGGAAAATCAGATGAAGAGAGAAGGAGAAGAGAGATACCTGTTCCGATCTTTGAATGAGGATTTAAAGGGAAGTATCGCTCGAATTTAAATGCAAATCGATCCTTATCTCTAACCTATATATAATGATGATTCTGCAGGTTGTCACTTCGCTGACGCATGATGTGTAACGGCTAGTCCTGCTCTAACGGCTATATTTACGATATTTAGTTTGTTGGAGATAAGATCAAAAATATGACTCATTAAGTTGTATTTTATTCCTCATATTTTGGGGGCAATTGTTAGGGATGGATTTTCTAAACCTAAGGATCACGGATCCTCAAATGCAGCCAGGATCACGGATCCTCAATTATGTTTGAATTAAGGATCCTCAGATGGCGTTGCAGGATTAAGGATCCAGGATCCTCATTGTTATCCTAACACTAACGGTTTCTTCCACTATATTTAAACTTGTTTTGCAGGAGTATACGCATTGGACCTAGTCTTGCCGATATTCTTGGGGAATATGCTCTCAATATTATGCACGTGCATAGCTTAATGACCGTTTTGGAAGTCGTGGGTAGCTTGCACATTTAGCGGATAGTTTGTTATTTAGATTATTTCTATTTTTAAAGGGGATAACAAGCTTGAATTAGAACGATTAGCAAACACACACACTCTCTCACAAGCTCTCTGCAACTCATTGGCAATCACATACATTTTGCACTCTAGTGATCCTTGTAGCAAGCTTGTTATCATCCCGAGTTGTAATCATCATTTGTTTAATTATAGTTGGTGATCGGTAGTTTCCATCACCCGAGGTTTTTTATGCCGGAGATCATACATTGATCAATGGCTTTTTCCTCATATAAATCGTTGTGTCACTTGTTCATTTCATTTACAAGTTGTTCATACATTTGTTCATTGATTCAAGCATCATACCTCACAAAAGAAGATTTGGTTGCATTATCCTAGTCTGATTTTTGACCAAAACAATAACGATATCGCGTTTCATACCCGGCCACCAATAATTGGTCTTCAAGTCCCGATACATTTTTGTTACCCTGGGGTGGATTGAATACCGTGACTTATGAGCTTCTTCGAGTAACGCGGTCTTGACTTCACAGAACCGTGGTATCCAAATTCGACCGAATCTTGTTTTGAGTCCGATCGAATTCTCTTCTAATTTTTTGGCTATACCCTTCATTCTTACTTTCTTTGGGTCTTCCGCTTTAATCGACTTTATTTGGGAATCTTGTATTATATCAAGTAAGCGTGGTGTAACTATCATCTTCATAGATTTTACTTGAATCAGAGGTGGATACTCTTTTCGGCTTAACACATCAGCCACCACGTTCGCCTTTCCCGGGTGATAAAGGGTATCGCAATCGTAATCTTTGATAAGTTCTAACCATCTCCGCTGCCTCATATTTAAGTCTTTCTGCTCGAAGAAATATTTGAGGCTTTTGTGATCTGAGTAGATTGTACATTTTGAACCGTAGAGATAGTGCCTCCAGATTTTTAAGGCAAAAACTACTGCCGCCAACTCTAAGTCGTGAGTTGGGTAGTTTCCTTCATGCGGATTAAGTTATCTCGATGCATACGTGATAACCTTCCCTTTTTACATTAAAACACATCCTAAACCTTGATGTGAAGCATCCGAATAGACAACCAAATCTTTCGTTCCATCTGGGAGTGTTAAAACCGGAGAACTAGACAACTTTTCTTTTAACACTCGAAAGGCTTCTTCTTGATCTTTGTCCCACTCAAACTTCTCTTTCTTCCTAGTCAACTTCGTTAAGGGTAACGCTATTCTTGAAAAGTCTTATACAAACCTCCTATAATAGCCAGAAAGGCCTAGAAAGCTCCTTACTTCAGTTGGATTTTTTGGGGAAACCCACTTCATTACCGCCTCAATCTTCGATGGATCAACTAGGACACCTTTCGAGTTTATTACGTGGCCGAGAAACTGCACCTCTCTGAGCCAAAAGGCACACTTTGAGAATTTTGCGTAAAGTTTCTTCTTACGGAGCGTTTCAAGTACTTCTCGTAGGTGACTCGCATGTTCGGCCTTGCTTCGCGAATAGACCAAAATGTCATCTATAAATACGATCACAGATTTGTCCATCATGGAACGGCATACCCAGTTCATAAGATCCATAAACGCGGCTGGCGCGTTCGTCAACCCAAAAGACATAACTAAAAATTCGTAATGTCCATATCGGGTTCTAAAGGCAGTTTTTGAAATATCTTCTTCTCGCACTCTGACTTGGTAATATCCCGAACGCATGTCTATCTTTGAGAACCAACTCGCCCCTTGTAATTGATCAAAAACTTCGTCAATTCTAGGCAATGGGTAACGGTTCTTCACCGTTAGTCTATTCAGTTCTCTGTAATCGATGCACATACGCATCGTCCCATCCTTCTTCTTTACAAATAGGACGGGTGCTCCCCACGGTGACACACTCGGGAGTATGAAGCCCTTGTCAAGTAGATCTTGTAACTGTGTCATTAACTCTCGCATCTCAGTGGGGGCCAATCTATACGGGGTTTTTGCTACCTGTTTTGCATCCGGATTTAATTCGATGCGAAACTCTATTTCTCGCTCGGGAGGGAGTCCCGGCAATTCCTCCGGAAATACGTCCGGAAATTCATTCACGACCTCAACATCTTCAAGCTTCGGGAGACTTTGTTGAGCATCTACCATGTAAGCTAGGTATGCCCTACTCCCGTTAAGTACATACTTAACGGCTTGAACTAGGCTACAGAGTTTCGCTTCCACATTTCTCTCGCCTTGTATACTCATTCGCTTCCCACTTGGAGATTGAACAAGCACTATTTTAGTTTTACAATTTATTTCCGCATGGTGTCGGGCCATCCAATCCATACCCACTATCATTTTAAATTCCCCTAAAATCATAGGTATGAGGTCGATATCAAATTCTTCATCCTCTATAGTGAACTTGCAATTTCTACAAATCTCGTGTAGCAAAAAGTTCTTACTATCGGCTATTTCTACCTCTAAGGGTTCCGACATTCGTTCAATCTTAAACGAAGGGTGATTTACTATTTCACTTGAAACAAACGACATGGTAGCTCTGGTATCGAACAATACATAAATTGGTATAGAGTTTAATAGAAAGATACCTGAAACTACATTTGGATGAACCTTAGCTTCTTCGGATTTGATTTGGAACATCCTTCCTTTTGCCCTAGAGCTATCCTCATTCTTTCCTTCATTCTTCGATCCTTGCTGAAGTTTAGGACACTTCGACTTAACATGCCCTTTTTGGAAACAGTTGAAACAAGTCTTCGGGTTATTAGGGCACTTGTAGGATGTATGCCCTTCTTCACCGCATTTGTAGCACCCTTTCTTACTCAAAAGGCATTCCCCAGTATGAAGTTTTCCACATGTCTTGCACGGAGAAATACTACCCTTGGACTTATCCTTCTTTCCATGGTCTTGAAACTTCGCCTTCTTGGACGGACTTGAACTTGCCTCCTTTTCGTTGGATCTCTTTTCACCTCGTTCCTCTTACCTTTTGATCTCAAGTTCCCTATCCCGAGCATAATTAATGAGTTCATCCAGAGTTTCACATTTTGAGGGAGTGATAAATTCCCTAAATTCTGCCCTTAGCACACCGTAGTAACGATTGATCTTCATTCTTCCCGTATTCACAAAGTCTCCACATAACTTCATCTTATCTAAGAAGGTATTGGTTATTTCATTAATTGTCTCGTTCTTCTGTCGGAGGCGTAAGAAATCCTCCTGAATTTTATCAATTGCTGACTGAGGATAGTAATATCTCATGAAGGGTTCCTTAAATTCTTGCCAAGTCATCATTTGAATTTTGTCCTCACCTACTTCCTTGCTATACGCATCCCACCAATCTTTCGCCTGAAAGGTGAGTTGACCAGTAGCAAACATCACTTGATCTTCCTTATCACACCGGCTTCATATAAATACCGCCTCTATGTTTGAAATCCATATTTGGCATGCAATCGAATCGATTTTGCCATCATACGTTGCAGGATTGCAAGACATGAAATCCTTGTATGTGCACCTCCGTTCCTTGCTCTTACTTTTAGACCCTTTAATCAATTCTTTCAATTCTTCAATTTTGCTAGTCATCATTGCATCTACAACTCCTAACACCCGACTTTCCACTTCTTGAGCTAGTCGTGGAAGGTTGGCTTGTATAACCTCTTCCGCCACTTCAGTGACCTTACTATTAAATTCTTCTTGGCGGGCCGTATCATCATCATTAACATTCACTGTATCTGTTTTGGTCAAAAATCAAGCAATGATAATGCAACCAAATCTTTTGTTGTGAGGTGTGATGCTTGAATCTATGAACAATTGTTTGAACAACTTGCAAATCAAATAAAGAGGTTACACAAGGATTTATACGAGGAAAAAGCCCTTGACCAAGAGTTGATCTCCGGCACAAAAAACCCCGGGTGATGGAAACTACCGATCACCAACTAAAATTAATCAAAAGAATGTTACAACTCGGGATGATAACAAGCTTGTTACAAGGATCACTAGTGTGCAAAAGTGCATGAAATCGCCAAGTAAACTGCCGAGAGCTATTAGAGAGTGTGTGTTTTTGCTAAATTAGCCAAGTGTTCTAACTCAAGCTTGTTATCCCCCTTTTTAAAATTAGAAATAACTAAACTAACTAACTATCCGCAAATCATGCTAGTTTCCCACGATCTCCATAACGTTCACAAGGGCCAAGCACGTGCGGAATATTGAGGGAATATGCTCCACGAATATCGGCAAGACCAAGTCCATGCACATACTCCTGCAAAACAAGCTCATGCATAATGAAGACAATCGTTAGTATAAGGATAACAATAAGGATCCTGAATCCTGATCCTGCACACCTACTGAGGATCCTTAATTCAAACAAAATTCATGATCCTGGCAGTACTTGAGGATCCGTGATCCTTAGGATTGGAAAATCCTCCCCTAACAATTGCCCCCAAAATATAAGGAGTAAAGTGTAAATCAGCGAGTTATATTTTTTGATCTTATCTGCAACTAACTATCGGATATATAGCCATTAGAATCTAACTAGCCGTTACCGATCATATGTCATTGAAGCGACATCCCTGCAGAATCATCATTATATATATAGGTTAGAGATAAGGACTAATGTGCATTTAAATTCGAGCAATACTCCCTTTAAATACTCATTCGAAGATCAAGCAGGTACTTCTCTCTCCTTTCTCTCTTCACCTTCTTACTCTGTTCCTTCTTTCTTTACCATCACCCATGGCCAAGATGGTTTTAAGATCCTCACCAGCTAAGGATCACCAAAAAGATAGTCCCCTAAAGAGCCAAGGAATCATCAAAGATTCTCCGAAGGAACGTTGCTGCTTTAGTGATCCGGAGATAGACCGGATTCGTCATTGTTTTCCGGCAGACTCTGTCTTTAAACCTTTTGATCCTACCGCCCTGAGTGACTTCGTTTCTAAATCTTGGGTTACTTTTCTGGCCACCCCATTTCTGATAGGATACTCCTATCCTTTCCCTGCTTTTACCCAGTCTTTCTTCTCCTTAGCGGCATTTCCTATGTCCAGGCCATGCCAATGATGTGGAGGGTTTTATATACCCTTGACATAATCATTGAGCAGGAAGATATAGAGTTGGGAATGTCGGAATTGGCTGAACTATATAACCTTGTGAGCCATGGTTCACATCGCTTCTTATTCAAACACAAACCCGGTGAACCTCATCCAATCCTCATGACCACCAAGAATGACATCAACTGGAAGAAGCGTTTCTTCTTCGTTAGGAGGGATTCTATCCCAGATGGGAAGGATCTCCCAAGAGAGTGGGCCACCCATGGTAGGATAGAGGATCGTTATAGAAGGATCACAGGATAACCCGGTTCCTGTGAGGATAACTGATCCTTTCTTTTTTTTTTTTGCAGCTATCTCTGTCTCTCATATCATTTCATCACCTGCGACAAAGGAGTGGATCGCCGTTTTCTGGAATCTTGATCCTGCAGCAAGATCATTTCAAGCAAACACCAAGGATTCTCAAGAAGTATCCTCAGGCTCAGTCACATTGTCAAGTAAGTATCCAAGTCTGTGTATAATCAAATGTTTAAATGAAAATAAAACAGGAATACTTATCTGTTGTACTGGATTGGTAGGTGCTGGAAAATCTTCAAGGTCGGCCACCCGCTTCAGCGTCAGTGATCTCAGCACTGTGGCTCCCCGTTCCGGGAAGAAGAAAACTGCTGCTAGCCCCATCGTTCCAATGCCTAAGCCCACTACCTCCAAGGGCAAGGGAGGAAAGAAAAGGAAGGCCACCGAGGCTGAGGATCTGGAAGGCTAGCCCCTCATCCGCCACCAGTTTGAAGAATACTTTGCCGATGTAAGGATCACTGATTCTGCTTAATTATCCTGCCCACTTGAGGATCAAGGATCCTGAACTTTACCTTGTCTTTTTTGCAGAAATTCTCCGAGATCCAGATGCTCTTTGATGCATATGTCGAAGAGGCTGAGCAAAAGCATCTGGAGTTCCAAAAGATCTCCCTGGCCAAGGATGAAACCATTTCCTCCCTCGAAAAAGATCTCAATCTGGCAAAGAAGCAGGTGGTCATGGCCCAGATAAATGCTGATCATGAGAAGCATGATCTGCTGGAGGATGCTAAAATCCCTGCCGCCATCACCATGTACAAGATCAAGCTGCAAATGGCCCAGGAGGCTGAGGATCCTGACTTCGACAGGACCACTTGGGACCAGGAGGGCTGGAAGGTGAAGCTGGCTGAGCTAGACGATGAGGAGGAGGCTACAGAGGTCTTGGCGATCGAGGCAAGTGGCAGCGGGGCTAAGGATCAAGCGGCTGATGCTGATGCTGGTGGTGATGCAGCCAAGGTTTGAGCTGCAGAAATGGGCGATGATGGACATTTCTAGACGCGGCCGAAGCCCATTTTTTAGGATTTGAAAAAAAATTTGGTTGTTGATGTTTTAAACAATGCTGGGTTGTAACAACTAAACAATAGCTATTAGGGTTGAGGATCATGGATCCTTTGAACAATAGGTAGGATAATAGGTGGTGGAGGGATCCTCTGTTTGGGGGATGAAACCACTTGTTATCCTGCCATCTTTTATTTCTTGCACTTTTAAGACCTGTTAACGATGGACACCCTTTGCCAACCCAAGTGGACGGGCCACGTATTGCTGGTAGAAACTTGGGTTGGCAATTTTGACAACCTTTTAAGGGTTTAACTTTTGGTGAATAAATAAAACTTTAATCTTTTGGCTTATCATGTGTTGTTACATTTGTATACACTTTACCTTTCAGTTGCTATTATACACTTTGTTTGAATTTATTAAGTAAAAAAATAAAGTTTAATAGATCATATCAACAAGTTTTAGGATATGATCAAGGATCAAATATCCTATAATCGATAAATTCAAAAAAGTAGTATAGTTTAAGGATCATAAGTCCTGTTGTCAAGGATAAGGGTCATTTATATAAATAATGAATAAAATTAAAATGATCAAGGATCATACCTGAGAATCCAAGTTAGGATCCTAAATCTTTAACATTTACAATCAGGATAACCAAAAGACAAACCTTAGTAAAAGGTAAGGATCAAGGATCCTTGGCTGTTTGACTTCAAGAACCTGAAATGGAACATAACTTGGGACTAAGCCAATATAAGAGAAGAGTTAGCAACTGGGGACAAGCCCAACAATTCTGGGGACAAGCCCAATATACTAGGGACAAGCCCAAAAAACTGGGGACAAGCCCAAAGGATCTTGTGTAAACTGGAGTATGGCCCTCACTGGCGACTATCCAAACTTAGTGACATGAAGATGCCAAAACCTTAGGTAACGTGAAAACGTTAGAAACCTTAGGAACGGATGTATGGTACGTCTACCATTATACGTAGGATCCTGGATACAGCCAGTACAATGAAATTGTCAGCCCCTAAAGCGAGTACTGGTCCCATTGCCATGAACTGTACCAGGATCATCGTGCGCTACTGGCGTTACTGGGGACAGGCCCAAATAACTGGGGTCAAGCCCAAATAACTGGAGACTTCTGTGGATACTCAATCCTTCATTAAGGATACATGAACCTTCTGTAAAACTCAGAATCAAGTGAAAGGAGGATAAAGGATCCAGGATCCTTCTCCTTGTATATAGGATAATTAAAGAATAAAATAGTTTGAGATTAGATCATTACCAAAATGAGGATCCCTTATCTTGTTAGGATCCTTCAAGGATATCGATCAGGACAATGGTTGAGGATCCTGGATCCTCACTACATTAAATATTTCTTTAGGTGGACAGGATTCCAAGCTCTTGGTAGCAAATCACCTTCCATTGTTAGCAATCAATATGCCCCCTTTCCTGCCTCAGCTTCAATCAGGTAGGGGCCTTCCCACTTTGGTGCCAACTTTCCATCAGCAGGATTTGTGGTATTCTGAAATGCTTTCCTCGATACCATATCACCAACTTGGAATTTCCTGATCCTGACATTTTTGTTGTAGGCTCCAGCCATCCTTTGTTGATAACTAGCCATCCTTATCCTTGCCAAATCCCTGAGTTCTTCTATAGTATCCAAGTCTTGAACCAAGTTTTCAGCATTTCCTTCAGGATCACGGATGCTTATTCTTGCAGTAGGAACCACCATCTCTGTAGGGATCACTGATTCTGCTCCAAATACCAAAGAGAATGGAGTTTGGCCAGTAGCATTCTTGGGAGTTAAACTATCAGCCCATAGTACATAAGGTAGTTCTTCTGCCCACTTTCCTTTCTTAGATCCAAGCTTCTTCTTCAAATTGTTGATGATGATCTTGTTGGATGATTCTGCTTGACCATTAGCTTGTGGGTGGACTGGTGTTGTTGTTATCATCTTAATCCCCCAGCTGTCACAAAAGTTAGTAGTTCTACTCCTAATAAATTAGGATCCATTGTTACAAACAATTTCAGAAGGGATACCAAATCTAGTAATAATATTTCTTTTGATAAAGGATATCACTTCTTTTTCTCTAACTTGAGCAAAGGCTTCAGCCTCTATCCACTTGGAGAAGTAACCAGTCATAGCAAGCATGAATACTTTTCCACCAGGTGCCTTAGGAAGTTTACCAACTATATCCATCCCCCATCTCATGAATGGCCAAGAAGAGGGTATAGGATGCAAGAGCTCTGCTGGTTGGTGAAGGATGTTACTATGTCTCTGACAAGGATCACACTTCTTAGCATAATCCACAGCATCCTTCTTCATAGTAGGCCAATAGTATCATGTCCTCAGGATCCTTGAGAACAATGCCCTACCCCCAGTGTGGTTTCCACAATCTCCTTCATGAAAATCCTTTAGGACTTCTTGGATTTCCGGATCCTCAATGCATCTTAGATATGGTCCTGCAAGAGATCGTTTATACAACATGTTATTTAATATTGTAAATTGAGATACCTTAATTTTGAAAGCCCTGGGGTTTTCTCCTGTAGGAATCTCTCCATGTTGGATATATCTTTTGATTGGAAGGATCCATGATCCTGAATGAGATTGTGTATCATCACTAGGGGTGATTGCAGAATCTTCTCCTATCTCCATGGCTACATGATCCTCAATAGCAGGGGTTAGGATATGGATAATAGGGATCTCGATATCCTCTGGGATCTTCAAGAATGATCCTAGATTGGTCAATGCATCAGCTTCTGCATTCTCTTCTCTGGGTACCTGTGTCAGACTAAAGGAAACAAAAGAGAGTGCCAATTCTTTGGTTATCTCTAAATATTTGATTAGCTTTTCTCCTTTAATAGCATAGGATCCATTAAAGTGATTAGAAATTAACAATGAATCTACATGTACCTCAAGATACCTGATCCTCATATGCTTGGCAATTTGCAAACCAGCTATCAAGGCTTCATATTCAGCATCATTGTTAGTGGTTTGATACTCACAAGCTATGGAGTGGGGTATTATGTCCCCCTGTGGCGATTTTAGTAGTATTCCAAGTCCTGTTCCTTTGACATTAGAGGCTCCATCAGTGAAGAGTATCCAAGGATCCTTAGTTTCTTCCAGCTGTTGGACTTCTAACTCAGCTTCCTTTTGCAAGTCACTACTAAAATCTGCCACAAAGTCGGCTAAGGCTTGGGATTTAATGGCGGTTCTAGGCTCATATCTTATATCATAAGCACTAAGCTTCACTGCCCACTTAGCCATCCTTCCTGACATTTCAGGTTTCTTGAGGACATTCTTAATTGGAAAAATAGTCTTGACAATAATGGCATGGGTTTCAAAATAATGTCTTAATTTAGTAGATGCCATAATTAAAGCAAGGATAAGTTTCTCTAAATGTGAATACCTGGATTCGGCATCAAGCAAACTCTTACTTACATAATAGACAGGATGTTGTGTACCTTCGTGATCCTTAACAAGAACCGCACTTACTGCTTTAGAGGATACCGCTAGATATAAGGATAATATATCCCCCTTTTCAGGTTTCATCAAGGCAGGAGCTGAGGATATGTAATCCTTAAGGGCTTTGAGAGCACTTTCATGCTTTTCAGTCCACTCAAATTTCTTGTTCTTTCTAAAAATGTCATAGAATTCCTTGCACTTTTCTGATGACTTGGATATGAACCTGTTCACTCCCTGTTAACCTTTGCACATCCTTGGCATTGGCAGGAGATTTGATATTCACAATAGCCTTAATTTGCTCTGGACTTGCTTCAATGCCTCTTTTTCTTACCATGTATCCTAGGAATTTTCCTGCTTTAACACCAAAGTGACACTTGGAAGGATTTAGTTTCATATTAAATTTATCAAGGATATCGAATGTTTCTTCCAAGTCTCTAAGGTGATCCTCAGCTTTCTTGGACTTAACCACCATGTCATCTATATAGACTTCCATGGTGTGTCCAATTTGTTCCTTGAACATCATATTGACTAGCCTTTGATAAGTAGCACCTGCATTCCTTAGTCCAAATGGCATAGCAATATAACAATATATACCAGTTGGGGTCATAAAGGCTGTATCCTCTTGATCAGATGGTTCCATCTGAATTTGTTGAAATCCAGATGAAGCATCCATAAAACTCAACAACTCATGACCTGCGGTAGCATCCACCATGGAGTCAATGTGGGGTAATGGGAAAGGATCCTTGGGATATGCCTTGTTTAAATCAGTAAAATCGACACATACCCTCCACTTTCCATTTTTCTTTTGAACAACTACCACATTGGCTAACAACCTTGGATACTTAACCTCTCTTATCATACCTGTCCGAAGTAGTTTGTCTACCTCTTCCTGGATAATAGCATTCTTTTCAGGTGCAAACTTCCTCCTTTTTTGATGAATTGGCTTGAATGACCTGTCAATGCCAAGTTTATGAGTAATCATATCTTTAGATATACCTGTCATGTCTTCATGCTTCCAGGAAAAGGTAGTTTTTCTCCTCTTGAGGAAGGATACCAAATCCTGTTCAATATTACTAAGGATCCCTGATCCTATAAAGATCTTGGATTCAGGATCATGAGGATCCATAAGGATTTCTTTCACATCCTGTTCTCTTGCCTCCAAGACGTCTCTTGGAGGATACTTTAGTTGCTATTGCTCCCTTAGTCTTGAAGCTGGCTTCATTGATGAGGTATAACAATTCTTAGCTTCTTGTTGATCACTCTCAATTTTCACCACTCCCCATGGACTAGGAAGCTTTACACATTGATGATAGGTAGATGGGACTGCCTTCATGTCATGTATCCATGGCCTGCCAAGGATAACATTACAACAGGATAAGCAATCTATAACACAAAATTTTTGATAAGAATGAAGTCCTTCAATATAGATGGGGAGTTTGATGTCCCCCAATGTATTCTTGGTTTCTCCGCTGAACCCCACAAGAACTGAGGATCTTGGGACAATGTCTGATTCAGGGATGTTCATTTTCTTGAGGACATCAAGCTAAATGATGTTCACCGAGCTTCCTCCATCGATTAGGATCCTGCGAACAAAATGGTTAGAAATAAACAGAGTAATAACAAGACCATCATGATGAGGATCTTGAACATCAACACGATCATCCTCATCAAAAGTTATAACTTTCTCCTGAGTAACAGAAGAGGTCCGGATGGGTCTATATCCATTATCCATCTTGGTCTCCTTGGCATGTCTTTTGGCTGCTGAAAAGGAAGTACTACAAATGTCTGATCCACCGGATATGAAGTTTATAACTTGTGCATCTGCTGGAGGAGCAGGAGCTCTTTCTAGGATCCTCTCAGGATCCTGGGTCCTTGACTTCTTTCTTCCCAAAAGCTCCTTCAAGTGCACCTTGCTTAACAAATAACCAATCTCTCTTCTTAGTGCAATACACTCTTCAGTGAGATGCCCGAAATCCTCGTGATATGCACACCATTTGGATTTGTCTTTTGTAGCAGCTGGTTTATCACTTTTTCTAGGCCATCTTGCTTTTTCACCTAAATTCTGCATTGCAAGGATCAGTTCATTGTTATCAACAGAAAAACATTATTCAGAAATGGGAGGATAATCCTCATCATCCTCTTCCTGTTCTACTGCATGCACGTTCTGGTTGTCAGACTTGTTGTAGGATTTAATCTTGTTGTTGTTGAAGTAAGATCCTTGCTTTTCCTGCTTCGAGGATCCTGCCAGTCTTTCTTGGATCCTTTTATCATCCTCTAATCGGATGAATCTAAGGGCCATGGTTCTTACTTCATCAAGATTCCTGCAAGGGGTCATGACAAGATCATCATAGAACAATGAATCCCTAAGTAAACCCATTTTAAAGGCTTCCACAGCCGTAGCTATATCCATGTTAGGGATATCTAAGGATTCCTTACTAAACTTAGTGATATAATCTCTAAGTGATTCATTTTGACCCTATGTTACCCTATATAGATCACTAGTTAATCGTTCAAATTTTCTACTACATGAGAATTGACTATTAAACAGGTTAACTAGATTAGCAAATGAAGTAATAGAGTAAGGGGGAAGACTTAGCAGCCATTTAAGAGTTGATCCTGTGAGTGTGGATCCAAAACCCTTGTATAGACATGCTTCCTTTAACCTCTCAGGAATTGGATTGATCTCCATCCTTTCTCTGTACTGAGCTACATGCTCCTCTGGATCCGTCGAACCATCATACAGCTTCATAGTTGGTATCTGGAACCTTTTGGGTATCTCAGCATCACAAATAGGTTGTGCAAAACGAGATATCCTATGGCTCCCATCTGCAATTTCAGGGATAGGCTTAACCACTCCTGGAACGCTAGATATCATATCCTTCAGCTTCTGTAATTCCCTAGCCATAGCTTGATTGATACCTGTATCCTGCATAGAGCCATGGTTAGTGCTATAAGAATTATTAAAAGTGTTATCTCCCATAGGATTCAAGTTTGGAATTGCAGATGTGAATCCATATTGACAAGATTCTAGTATGACTGAAGGACCAGAAGAAGCAATGGTTTACATTGGTATGAAGTCTCCTTGATGAACATCTGAACTTGAGGGTTGGACACTTCTCAAGAATCCTTGATCCTGAAAGATGTTGGATCCTTGAACCTGGAAGGAGAATCCTTTAATCTGAGAGGATCCTAGAACCTGAGAGGATCCTATAACCCGAGAGGATCCTAGAACCTGAGAGGATCCTTGGACCTGAGAGGATCCTTGGATCTGAGAGGATCCTTGAACTGTGTGCGTTCCCAAATATCCGCCTGAGCTGACGAAGGATCCCTGATGCTGGAAAGAGGATCCCGAAGGCTGAAAACAGGATCTTTGAGGCTGGAAGTGAGACCCTAAAGCCTGACTCATAGTTGTTGTTCCATAACGCCTTCCCAATGGTCCACTCTGATACTGGATGTCCGGAGCTGCAGTTTGCAAGGCGGTTATAGCTGGAGTGTCGAAATCCAATGACCTTGGTATCAGAGGAGAGTGATCCTCCCCAGATTTCTTCTGTTTCTTGATGTCACCAATCTTCCGGAGGATCCTTTCATTGGTTTTGTCCTGCTCTTGTATATGATCCCTCATCTACAAAATCAAAGTAAAAAGATCATTAGTAGTAGGATTAGAAGAAGCAGAAGAAATTGGTGGTTTTGGAAAAATGGGGCTTTGTCTCTTTGCAGCATTCTCAGCTTTCTTCTGAGATCCAGAAGGTGGTGGAGGCAAAGGTGGAACGCACTGTGAAGAACTCATTGCCGGCGTTGAACTTGAAGTGTTCTTTGCTGAAGAAGCCATCTGCTTGGTTGTAATGAACCGAAATGATCACAAAAACAAGAATTTCTTAGGAATGAAGCACCAATTTCCCCACGGTGGGCGCCAAACTGTTTTGGTCAATGTAACACCTCGAAAATTTACGTCCAATAATGTATTGACACGTGTCCTGGGCTTTGAATATGTGAAAACATACTTTAGAGGGACTAAAGTTGACAAACAGTGAAACTATGTGAATATAAGGGTCCAAAGTGGCAACAATGGATAAATAGGCTCTAAAATAACCCTACATGATGTTTATGATCTTAAACGGATAAATCATGGATCATACTAAGCGGAAAATGAAAGAAAGTGAGGAATTTCAAACTACAGGGGCTAAATGTGTCAACATGTTGAAAGTATACCTCTGAGTGACCTTTTGGCAAACCCGAAGCTTTGTAATGATAAAATATACTCACTAGAATATGTGATAAAAATTTCATCAAGTTTCGTTATCGTATGAGAAAGATATGATCAAAACCGTACACGAAGGGTTAAATGCGTTAACGATGAAATTCGTGACTTTTCGGGTAAGCACAAAGTTAACCGAGGACTTTACCATGTTTGTAAGAGTCCCAAGGCCCTTAAAAATAAGATTTTAGGGTCTAATGTGCAAGATAAATAGCCAAAAACACGTTACAAAGATCAGGGACTGAATTGTAAATTGTTGAAACTTGTTAAGCTGGTAAACACCTTGTACGCGGCCCGCCTACCAGCTGCTAGCGACAAAAATCGCGACCAGCTGCCAGTTTGAGTCTGTTGCGAGTTGTAACCAGCTGTTGTCGACTCCAGAGCCTCACCAATCGATTTTCATGCATTTAGGGGCACTTGTCCTCTTCTCATATCACTCCTAGACCTCTGTGGCAGCCTCTAATCAGATCAAAACTTAGATAAATGGGACTTGAAGCTTGAAACTTTCATTACTTACATTTTCAAAAATTCACAAGACAACTTCTGGAGCTCTCTGGACGCCAAGACATCTTCCTAGTGATCTCTAAGCTTTGTTAGGACTCTTGTAAGTGTTCATAACCTTCTCAAATCCGTTCTAGCTTAATTTATTAACCGAAAGTCAATCCATCGTAAATTAAGTTTGACTACGTGATTAAACGAAATGTGCTCAGTCTTTTCTCAAATTGAAAGTACCTACAAGTTGGTATTTATGTGGGTAACAAACCCTCAAAAGGGTATTTTCAGATTCCCACTCTAAGCATGTTAATTGTCGAGTCAAAGCTTGTTTCAAAAAGTCAACAGAATGTGTTTTTTTGCAAATTAAGCATAATTAGCAATGTAGGGTACATGCAACCTGTTTGATCATTAAAATAACTTGATAATTAATGTAAGAACATGTCTCAACATGTTCATCTCGACAATTTTCAGTTTAAACCCGAATCGGAACCGAAAGTCGCATAATTTGACTTTTCCTTTGACTTTCAGTTCTGATCCGTTCATGCGTGTTTGAGATCTGCATTAGAGCATATTTTGGACCAATTTTCATATAAGTTTAACTCTCTGAGATTTTACAACTTGGTTCAACACTTATCCGGTTCATATGCATGTTTCCGATTAATGCTTAAAAGTTGACTATTATGCCCTTTTTACTATAAAACGTGATTTTTGAAAAAGTGAAAGAGTAGAAACATTTATTACTGATTTATAAACTTGCACCAAAAATTTGATATCAGTTTGAGGTCTAGATTAAGAGTTATGCTCAATATCGTAATTTGAAAGCTTTATGTTACTTAAACGGCGTAATTAGCATATAACATATTTAAACCCACTTTTTGATACCAAACTTTTTACCCACTGATGTTATATAATATTTTGGGATTTTTAAAGATTTTTATTTAATTGTTGGCTGATCATATCATAGGTCTCTAAGTTTAATTCGGTAAATACCGATTTTGCTCTTTTAAGCCATAAAATGAGTTTTACAAATCCTTTTGACCCCAAACCTTTTTCTACTAATTTTATTTGATAAATAAAATATTTTGAGCATTCTGGAAATATAAAAATATCAGCTTTCTTTTAAAAACCCGGAAACGGCTCTAAATCGCCTTTTTAAGCGTTTTTAACGCATAGTATGTACTATAACCATATTAAACATATAAGGTTGATACCTACTGATGTTCTTAGCATATTTTTATATAATAACAATAAGTATAAGTTTTTGAAATTAGGTGTCCAGTTTTGACCATTTTAGCCCTTGTGAAATTACCAAAATACCCCTAAGGTGCATAGTTTGGTTTTAAATGATAAGTTTCACATATGGGTCATACCCTACTGTTATAACATATTAAATTAAGTTTATTTACTGTATAAACCAGACCTGTAACTCAGATTTCTAATTTAACTCTTTTATAATCTTTTAAATGACCAAAATGCCCTTATGAGGCATAATTTGTGTTTAAATCCATTTTGGGCATAATAGAAGATATCTTACTGATATTATAACATAGTTAGAGCATATTATCTCAGGGAACTTGCATATGACTCTTTCGGTTACCCGTAACGCTCTTTTCGCGTTCGGTTCGGTTTATGTAACTAGTTTGCATAAATTGACCAAGACAGGTCAAACATTATCATTTTTGTCTCAAAATCCAGAATGTATTTAGTATACCCATATTATACAAGTATTCAAACTTGTTGGGTCTAAATCACATTCTATCCGGTCTTCGCTTAATCGTGCGTTTGAACCGTATCGTCCTTTAAAACTAGCCGGTCTAAGCTTAAGCTTAAATAAAGACCCGTTAGAAATCTAATAGGTTATTAAAAACCTTTGTTCCAGAATAGAAGAACCAGTAAAAGCTATCTATACTTGCTTGATGGTATACGGCTGAGATTGAATTTATATTTAGCTCAGGTAAATACTTTTAACTTATTTTCCCTATACGGGCTTGGGTTACGGTATATAGAATACCGCTTGATCGAGCATCAAATCTTACATCTCTGAATGGTTAATTGAATAATTTGATCGGCTCGTTTAAACAGTCTTGTTCACTTAAAGCCTTTGGGGGGTTAATGACCATGTCTCGGATATCCTCGGCATCATCTTACGAGATGGCCACGACCTGAGCACGGGGTGTAGGAGTACACCTGTCAGTGTATAACTCTAATGTGGAGGGTCTATTGATCTTTAACCCGGGACGCACCGGGCTACTGAACGCACAAGTAACATGTAATACGTTCACAAGATTATATTACATAATTATCCTAAGTTATAAAATGTTTTGTGCCATGTGCATTCAAATCAATTTTTAACCTTTTCAAAATGAGTCAGTTAAATTGTATTTACCAGTGTAAACTGACGTATTTTTCCAAAAAGATTAAGTGCAGGTACTACTCGTACTAGGCTGGCGGTCTTCTAGAGCGTCCACAATAAGTCTCGCAAGCTTGGACGACAATAAATCTGTTGAACAATATCTTATTTTATTTTGATCCGCCTGTGGATCCGTTTCAACTATTTGTGATATTAAATATTACACTTTATTCAAGTTGAAATGAATCTATCTTTGCTTCCGCTGTGCATTTATATATTGTGTTGTTTGTCTATGATGATACCAACTACGTCACGATACTCCCCACCGGGCCCACCGGTGACACGTGGAAAATAGGGGTGTGACAGGTTGGTATCAGAGCCAACATTGAGTGAATTAAACACTAGCTTTTTGTGTTTAATCTCAATGACACGATAGCACATCCTTTGACCTTCTGAGTCTAGACTTAACATAGGAATACTCTCGTCTCTTTGGAGGATTATTACTTTCAATTATATATTTTAATATGTCGCCAAGCGAGAAGCTGTAATGGAAATTCTCCCCATTTGAAGCCTAGGAAAGGCCAAGCTTCGTGTTGCGACTAGGATTGACGTACGACCAAGGAGAGGACATTCAGAACTAAAATGAAGAAGAGACTCCTTTTACTGAAGATCGTTTTCTTAAAAGTCTTTATAACGATATTTATCTTTTGGTCCCTTTGAGGACAACATCATTTCTTTTAAGTCCCTTTTAGGGCAATTCTATACCTCTTTTAAAACCATTGGGATGTTTTATCTAAATTTCAATTATATCATTATATATGAATATAATATATAAAATAAATTAGAATAATATTTCTGTTATAAGATCTACCATTATAATAAAATGGCAAAATAAAAAAAAAAGACAAGACCTAGCCTCGTGTCATTATTGAGACCCGGCCAAGGCGGCAGATCCTCAATTTAGGTTCAGATCCTTATTAACATCCCGAGTTAGGATTGTTCTGCATTAATTATTAAAAAGGAATCTTAAGGGTAAACCTAGCCTATATGACGAGGCCAAGATGGTAGGACCTATTCAAGAGATTCAAATCCTTGTTAACATCCGTAATATGTTAACACTCCTGGCAAACGTGGTTCGATAAAATCACGTAAGTCATCCCTAGAATGGGTTATTCCAATCCTTCCTTATTAAAAAAAATCATCCCTTAAGGATGAAGTGCCACGGGCTATAATACATTGTCCGATTGCGACATCGACTGTTGTGATCTTTTGAGATTCCCCGTCCTAAGGGGGTGAGCTATGCTCAAAGCCCTCGAGATGATAATCTGGTCGTCATGTCATTATTATGACCGCTGAACGACAATTGATTTAAATTAAAGTACTAATCCTGTCATTATGTCATTATTATGACCGCTGAATGACAGTTGATTTAAATTAAAGTGCTAATCCTGCCGTCATGTCATTATTATGACCACTGAACAACGGTTGATTAAATTAATGGCACTGATCATGTCGTCATGTCATTACTGTGACCGCTGAACGTATCATCAGTGCAATGACTATATGTCTTAACATCTTACGAGATGTTAATTGATAGGCCCACGGGCCAGAAATTCTAATAAAGACAGTGGTAGCCTACAACTCCCTGTCAAGAAAAGGTAATGAACTTTGATTCAAGCCTTAATACCTTGATTTTGTAACATCCTGGTTTATAAATTAAATCTGTCCATGTGACTAGACTATTGAGCTATTATTAAATTATAACTAGGGATATATTGCCTACGGGCTATACTCATTGTCATATAAGACAAAAGACAGTCGTAGCCTACAACTCCTGTCAAGAAAAGGCAAGAACACGTTCAAGCCTAAATACCTTAATTCTACAAAATCAAGGTTGATAATATAAAGTTGTCCCTGTGACTTGGTCTTTTGTGCCATAATTATATTTTTATTAAATTTAGGATAATTATAATGAAAATCCTGAATAAAATAGATATCATCCTTTTCCTGCCAGTATAATATTAAAAGAGAATCTTAAAAGGTTTGACCTAGCTTGAATGTCATTGAAGACCTAGCTAAAATGGTAAAACCTGTTTAAAAGAGATTCAGATCCTTACTAAAACACTTGAAAACGTGTTAACACTCCCGACAACAGTGATGCGATAAAATCACGCTTGTCATCTTTATATTAGGAACTTCCAAACCCTTTATTTAGCCTATATAATCAATAGGAATCATGGCTAATAAACGTCGAACATAATGTACACATCTAAACATCCACCTGGGATGTATACCTACGGGCAAAGATGCATACATGAAAACGATAGTTTTATTTCATAACTTCTTGTCAAGACAATGAACTATGAAATTTTCCGACCCAAAGGAATCATCGATTATGTTTTAAAATGTCCCTAGTGACAAGGCCTCTGAGCCATCATAAGTCCTTTGGTACAAGCCCTTGTGCTATATATAAAAGATGTTAGTATGACATTGGCAGTCGTGACTTATGTCCCCTGTCTAATAAGTATGAAGGATTATATTCCGCTTAAATGCCAAAGATGGTTTATTTAAAAACTTAGGCAAAACATAATCAAATAAATTAATTACTATCTATTGGCCTATATGGTTTAATTGCACCATGGCTATTTATTCATCAAAATTCGACAATTCGCTATACGATTAAACAAATTGTTTCTACTTGGTTAGTAGCCTGCAAAGCTTCACCATGGCTGACTCCTCAGAAGCTCACAATCATCCAGTTAATCAGAATGATGATACAAGACTGAATTTAACGAGCGCCGAGTTACAGGCTATGTTAGATACAGCTGTAAACAAGGCAGTGAACCGAGCGTTAAGGGATCATAAGCGAAAGTGCAAAAATGCCCCAAATAAAGGTCGTAAAAAGAGTAAGACCGGTTCAAACCATAACCCGTCTAAGCCAAAGGAGGCAAAGCCCAAATGCAATAACTGCAGGAAGCAACCTGCTGGAAAATGCACAATCGACCCATGTGCTAAATTATGTGGAATTTGCAAAACCAAGGGGCATAAGACCTTGGATTGCAAGAAATTGGAAGATGCAAACTGTTTCAGTTGTGACGAAAAAGGCCACATCAGTACCAATTGCTTTAAGGCTGCCAAGGAAGGAGCAGCTAAGTCTGGCAAGGATTTAAAGGACAACCAGCAGGCGGGTGAAAAACCCAGATGCAAAATCTGCAAGAAACAGCACTTCGGGAAGTGCAGGTATGGATCAAACTCGCATACACAGACGAGAACTGTTGCATGTGGGATATGCAAGTCCAAGGGGCATAAGACCTTGGACTGCAAGAAGATGGAAGACGCAACCTGCTATGGTTGCAATGTAAGAGGGCACATTAAGACCAACTGCCCTAAATTTGCTAAAAAGCTTGAGGAAGTTAAAAAGATCAAAGCTGGAAGCTCTCAAATGGGTGCTCAAGAGACTGTTCAGGATAACAATGTCACAACAGGTACTTTCTTTACCAATAACGCTCACGCTAGAGTATTAATTGATTCAGGTTCAGATAAGTCTCTCGTAGACAATAGATATTGAAAATCATTAAATCTACTTGTTAAAACTCTAAGCGTTAAGTATGAAGTAAAATTGGCCGATAGTACCTCGGAAACTGCTTCAGCAATATTAGATGGATGTTTTATGTCCATTAGGAATCATTTTTCGATGTCCTATTTTTCCGTTAAAATATAAGGACACAATATAGTTATAAAATCGATTGGTTGTCTAAAAAAAATCAAGCCCATATTGTGGGTGATAAGAAGCAATTAATTATCAAGACTCCTTATGAGACAACCCTCATAATTACATGCATCCGTACGATTAATAAATATTAAAAAAAATGGTGGAATTGGTCGTCCCCGGAATCAAACCTGGGTCTAGGCCGCACCCTTTCGCGCGCCTAGCCAACCGAGCTAGGTGCCTAGTTTGTGAAATCTCCATTTTGATTAAATATAAGCACATGTACAATCAAATAACACTCCTTAGGAATGTTCATATGGTTTAATAATACCATGATCGATGTATGATAAGTCGTCAGGATGATGACTAGCTGGGAAATGCACATAATTAATTATTAAATTGGTATTTAGTACCAAAAGAATTGAGTATGGAAAACTCAGAAGAGACAACAGTCGCGATGCTAAGAGATGCGATCAATGTTAGTAGTGCATCAAGTGCGAACCTCAATGTTAACGGAGTTAATCTCCAAAACTATAATTGTCACTGCTAAGAAGGGCTATGAGAAAAGCCATGAAGAGCCAAAGGCTGCTCGCTCTAAAACACATGACACTGCTCATGAGAAGAGCTTTATTCATATTCCACATGCGAAGAATAACCCAAATAAAATCATATGTGGCAAGGAGCCCATTCTTTTTAGGATGTACTTAAAAAGTACTTCATCTCTTGGAAGTCAAGAGACTTCAATGATTAAAAGGGGCCATTGATTGCAAGGAATTGTTGAGAGAAGTAGGAACCATTGGGTATATCAGTGGTTATGCTGGAAAGCACACGGTAAGGGGTGCGTCACAATCATTCGGTGGTAATACCCTTGATTAGTGAGGACTCTAATGGAGTCCACAAGAAAGATCCCCTTATACAGTATGGGATGGTCCAAATTTTAAGGACCTTATTAGAAAAACCTGGTATCCGCTTTGCGAAATGGAAAAGATGGAATAAGAATTTTTCCGACTCCCCCATAAGAGCTATAAACTATCGGCAGTAGGTTGCAAACCCTGGTTCATTGGTTGAAATGGTGCTCTTATTCGGTTAACCTAGAATTTAAGCATAATGCACTATATATATATTATGATTTAGCGTCGGCAATAAGAGGGCACATTAAGGTTTCAAAGCCTGCTTATTAAGAATCCATTATGGATCTACCTCAGCTACTCACGTTATATAGATTAAGAAACGACCAGTCAAGGCTGAGACTGCTCTAAATTTTGTCAAAGATTTTGTAGCTAAGTTTAAAAAGGATTAAGAATGGAGGCGTTTAATCCTCCTAATGAATAGTTAGAGGCAGTTCACATTAATAATGACGCCAGATAAACCCTTATTGCGATTTCTTTTGGCTAAGAATTACGTTTGGATTCAGGTACTGCTAAATCTCTCATAAGATTTTAAGCTTAGCAAACTTTTAGAAATCTTTCCCGTAAGAACCCCAGATAGTAAGTGTAAGGTAAAACTTACAGGCAAAATCATAAGAACCATTTCTTCTGTTCCTGTTAGAAATCTCTAATCATGGAATTCTAGAAGTACCCTCTCTCTAGAAGAAGTGTGTCAGCATGTATAGTTGATATCTCTTTGATCTCTATCGATTGCGAATACCAAATGGTAGGATAAAAGCACCACATGAGGATTGGTGTATCTTAATATGTTCCATAGATTGCTTCCATGCCTGATCAGTATGGAGGTTTAATGCATGGAACCGCAAGGATATTCTAATAGTCATATGGTACTAAAGTCAACTAATGGTATTCAAGGAAGATATCTAGAATGGAATTGCCAAAGTAAATGTTCCCGATTAAGGAATTCATGGACTTGTGACATAAATGTGTCACTTATCTGGCACAGAATATGACAGTTGAACTGGAGCCTGAGATTTGGAAAATCTCTATAACCTCATTGTATCTTGATTACCCTGTTTACCTCCTGAGAGGCAGGTAGAATTAAGATTTATATCCCATTTAGGGTTGTGTTCTTATAGAATCTCCAAGACGGCTAGTGCCATTAATAGAAGAATCAAAACCCCAATTAAATAAGTTTTGAAAATAAAGAATTCATATAGCCTAACCCTATATTCTAAGAATTCGGTATTGTTAATTAAGAAAGACGGTTCATTTTGCTTATGCATTGATTACCGCAACCCAAATTAGGCAACAATTAAGAAATTCCATCAGCTGCCCAGGATCGTCGATTTGTTCGACTAACTGTGAGGATTAACTATCCCTTAAGATTAGTTTTAAGTAATGGTTGGAATAACCATTTCACATTGAGATAAGCTTTTCTATAATAGTTGATGTATAAGTATCAAGGCTGCTCCTTTGGAGACCTTGCTTAGATGGAATGTTGAATACCTATTGTTAAATAGAAGACTGGTACGTCCAATCATCAGGATCTGAAAATTTCCTTGGAAACAACGAATAGGATCATACCAATCCCTAATCATCTGTAAGATTGCCAATTTTGGCAGAAAATCAAAGATTAACGAAAATAGCAACCCTCCTAAGTCCTTGTTAAGGAATAAGGTTCAACAAAGATATCACTCTGGAAGGGTGTACCAATTTGTTAATTTTTGGCTAGTTGAGCTCTGAATATATAGAATCATTCGAAGGAATCGAATGTAACAAGATCAAATAGCTTATAAGCTAAAACCTATTTAAGGAGCTTGGCAGAGCATACAATGCATTATACACTAATGATTTGAGGATGTGTTTCACCAATAAGGCAAGAAGCATTATCACATATTGACATGCAGATATATGATATGATGAGCAACCTATATCGATTAAGGATCGATAGGCTAAGAGGCTCCAAAAGGATACATGTACCAAATATAAAGGTCACTTTGGGAGCTTGGAGAGATTCCAGATGTGTTATAGAAGTGAGTCCATTATGCGACAAAAAAAGTACTTCCAGAATTTTAGCAAATCTCGAGGTCAAGATTTCTTTTAAGGGGGTGAGGATGTAACACCTCGAAAATTTACGTCCAATAATGTATTGACACGTGTCATGGGCTTTGAATATGTGAAAACATACTTTAGAGGGACTAAAGTTGACAAACAGTGAAACTATGTGAATATAAGGGTCCAAAGTGGCAACAATGGATAAATAGGCTCTAAAATAACCCTACATGATGTTTATGATCTTAAACGGATAAATCATGGATCATACGAAGCGGAAAATGAAAGAAAGTGAGGAATTTCAAACTACAGGGGCTAAATGTGTCAACATGTTGAAAGTATACCTCTGAGTGACCTTTTGGCAAACCCGAAGCTTTGTAATGATAAAATATACTCACTAGAATATGTGATAAAAATTTCATCAAGTTTCGTTATCGTATGAGAAAGATATGATCAAAACCGTACACGAAGGGTTAAATGCGTTAACAATGAAATTCGTGACTTTTCGGGTAAGCACAAAGTTAACCGAGGACTTTACCATGTTTGTAAGAGTCCCAAGGCCCTTAAAAATAAGATTTTAGGGTCTAATGTGCAAGATAAATAGCCAAAAACACGTTACAAAGATCAGGGACTGAATTGTAAATTGTTGAAACTTGTTAAGCTGGTAAACACCTTGTACGCGGCCCGCCTACCAGCTGCTAGCGACAAAAATCACGACCAGCTGCCAGTTTGAGTCTGTTGCGAGTTGTAACCAGCTGTTGTCGACTCCAGAGCCTCACCAATCGATTTTCATGCATTTAGGGGCACTTGTCCTCTTCTCATATCACTCCTAGACCTCTGTGGCAGCCTCTAATCAGATCAAAACTTAGATAAATGGGACTTGAAGCTTGAAACTTTCATTACTTACATTTTCAAAAATTCACAAGACAACTTCTGGAGCTCTCTGGACGCCAAGACATCTTCCTAGTGATCTCTAAGCTTTGTTAGGACTCTTGTAAGTGTTCATAACCTTCTCAAATCCGTTCTAGCTTAATTTATTAACCGAAAGTCAATCCATCGTAAATTAAGTTTGACTACGTGATTAAACGAAATGTGCTCAGTCTTTTCTCAAATTGAAAGTACCTACAAGTTGGTATTTATGTGGGTAACAAACCCTCAAAAGGGTATTTTCAGATTCCCACTCTAAGCATGTTAATTGTCGAGTCAAAGCTTGTTTCAAAAAGTCAACAGAATGTGTTTTTTTGCAAATTAAGCATAATTAGCAATGTAGGGTACATGCAACCTGTTTGATCATTAAAATAACTTGATAATTAATGTAAGAACATGTCTCAACATGTTCATCTCGACAATTTTCAGTTTAAACCCGAATCGGAACCGAAAGTCGCATAATTTGACTTTTCCTTTGACTTTCAGTTCTGATCCGTTCATGCGTGTTTGAGATCTGCATTAGAGCATATTTTGGACCAATTTTCATATAAGTTTAACTCTCTGAGATTTTACAACTTGGTTCAACACTTATCCGGTTCATATGCATGTTTCCGATTAATGCTTAAAAGTTGACTATTATGCCCTTTTTACTATAAAACGTGATTTTTGAAAAAGTGAAAGAGTAGAAACATTTATTACTGATTTATAAACTTGCACCAAAAATTTGATATCAGTTTGAGGTCTAGATTAAGAGTTATGCTCAATATCGTAATTTGAAAGCTTTATGTTACTTAAACGGCGTAATTAGCATATAACATATTTAAACCCACTTTTTGATACCAAACTTTTTACCCACTGATGTTATATAATATTTTGGGATTTTTAAAGATTTTTATTTAATTGTTGGCTGATCATATCATAGGTCTCTAAGTTTAATTCGGTAAATACCGATTTTGCTCTTTTAAGCCATAAAATGAGTTTTACAAATCCTTTTGACCCCAAACCTTTTTCTACTAATTTTATTTGATAAATAAAATATTTTGAGCATTCTGGAAATATAAAAATATCAGCTTTCTTTTAAAAACCCGGAAACGGCTCTAAATCGCCTTTTTAAGCGTTTTTAACGCATAGTATGTACTATAACCATATTAAACATATAAGGTTGATACCTACTGATGTTCTTAGAATATTTTTATATAATAACAATAAGTATAAGTTTTTGAACTCAGGTGTCCAGTTTTGACCAATTTAGCCCTTGTGAAATTACCAAAATACCCCTAAGGTGCATAGTTTGGTTTTAAATGATAAGTTTCACATATGGGTCATACCCTACTGTTATAACATATTAAATTAAGTTTATTTACTGTATAAACCAGACCTGTAACTCAGATTTCTAATTTAACTCTTTTATAATCTTTTAAATGACCAAAATGCCCTTATGAGGCATAATTTGTGTTTAAATCCATTTTGGGCATAATAGAAGATATCTTACTGATATTATAACATACTTAGAGCATATTATCTCAGGGAACTTGCATATGACTCTTTCGGTTACCCGTAACGCTCTTTTCGCGTTCGGTTCGGTTTATGTAACTAGTTTGCATAAATTGACCAAGACAGGTCAAACATTATCATTTTTGTCTCAAAATCCAGAATGTATTTAGTATACCCATATTATACAAGTATTCAAACTTGTCGGGTCTAAATCACATTCTATCCGGTCTTCGCTTAATCGTGCGTTTGAACAGTATCGTCCTTTAAAACTAGCCGGTCTAAGCTTAAGCTTAAATAAAGACCCGTTAGAAATCTAATAGGTTATTAAAAACCTTTGTTCTAGAATAGAAGAACCAGTAAAAGCTATCTGTACTTGCTTGATGGTATACGGCTGAGATTGAATTTATATTTAGCTCAGGTAAATACTTTTAACTTATTTTCCCTATATGGGCTTGGGTTACGGTATATAGAATACCGCTTGATCGAGCATCAAATCTTACATCTCTGAATGGTTAATTGAATAATTTGATCGGCTCGTTTAAACAGTCTTGTTCACTTAAAGCCTTTGGGGGGTTAATGACCATGTCCCGGATATCCTCGGCATCATCTTACGAGATGGCCACGACCTGAGCACGGGGTGTAGGCGTACACCTGTCAGTGTATAACTCTAATGTGGAGGGTCTATTGATCTTTAACCCGGGACGCACCGGGCTACTGAACGCACAAGTAACATGTAATACGTTCACAAGATTATATTACATAATTATCCCAAGTTATAAAATGTTTTGTGCCATGTGCATTCAAATCAATTTTTAACATTTTCAAAATGAGTCAGTTAAATTGTATTTACCAGTGTAAACTGACGTATTTTTCCAAAAAGATTAAGTGCAGGTACTACTCGTACTAGGCTGGCGGTCTTCTAGAGCGTCCACAATAAGTCTCGCAAGCTTGGACGACAATAAAGCTGTTGAACAATATCTTATTTTATTTTGATCCGCCTGTGGATCCGTTTAAACTATTTGTGATATTAAATATTACACTTTATTCAAGTTGAAATGAATCTATCTTTGCTTCCGCTGTGCATTTATATATTGTGTTGTTTGTCTATGATGATACCAACTACGTCACGATACTCCCCACCGGGCCCACCGGTGACACGTGGAAAATAGGGGTGTGACAGTCAAAAATCAAGCAAGGATAATGCAACCAAATCTTTTGTTGTGAGGTGTGAAGCTTGAATCTATGAACAATTGTTTGAACAACTTGCAAATCAAATAAAGAGGTGATACAAGGATTTATACAAGGAAAAAGCCCTTGATCAAGAGTTGATCTCCGGTACAAAAAACCTCGGGTGATGGAAACTACCGATCACCAACTAAAATTAATCAAAAGAATGTTACAACTCGGGATGATAACAAGCTTGTTACAAGGATCACTAGTGTGCAAAAGTGTATGAAATCGCCAAGTAAACTGCCGAGAGCTGTTAGAGAGTGTGTGTTTTTGCTAAATTAGCCAAGTGTTCTAACTCAAGCTTGTTATCCCCTTTTTAAAATTAGAAATAACTAAACTAACTAACTATCCGCAAATCATGCTAGTTTCCCACGATCTCCATAGCGTTCACAAGGGCCAAGCACGTGCGGAATATTGAGGGAATATGCTCCACGAATATCGGCAAGACCAAGTCCATGCACATACTCCTGCAAAACAAGCTCATGCATAATGAAGACAATCGTTAGTATAAGGATAACAATAAGGATCCTGAATCCTGATCCTGCAACACCTACTGAGGATCCTTAATTCAAACAGAATTCATGATCCTGGTAGTACTTGAGGATCCGTGATCCTTAGGATTGGAAAATCCTCCCCTAACAGGTCCTTAAAGAAGAAGTTGCATTGGCGAGGGCTTGGGTTCAGAAATCTCTACATCCAACTTTAGGTATTTTTAAAAATTTTGTAGCCCTTATTTTAATATTTATGTTTTTTATTATATAACTTTGTAATATATTAAATGTTGTTTTTATTAAAATAGGAAATTCTCAACATAGAAACCATTTGTGGGACGCGATCAGTAAAGCATTCCACGAAGAAATGGAAAGGGAGCTTTATCGTGAAAATGATAGCTTATCCTCGAAGTGCTCCGAGATAAGCGGGCAACTCACCAAATTTAGTGGTTATTTATATCAGGCAAAGCAAAACCCAAAAAGTGCTGAAATCGAAGCCGACTTTGTTACAAATGCATTGGTAACATACAAAACGAATGTGGGGAGCGACTTCTGTTTCATGCATTGTTGGGACATTTGTAAGTTCCATCCCAAGTGGGCGAATATCCCCAGTGGTAGCGAAACTAACACGTCTTCCAAAAGGTGAAGGACACCCTCATCCCAAGCCCAATCGGATGCACGAGATCAAGAGTTGGAGGACTGTTTTGGTCAAAAAATCTGATGAGGATAATGCAACCAAACTCTTTGTTACGGGGAATGATGCTTTAAATGTAAAACAATGATAAGGATCACTTCAATGTAAATTGCACAAACGACACAAGGATTTATACGGGGAAAAAGCCCTTGATCAAGAGTTGATCTCCGGCACAAAAAACCCCGGGTGATGGAAACTACCGATCACCAAGCTTAAATAAATCAGTAAATGTTTACAACTTCGGATAGTAACGAGCTAGGTACAAGGATCACTATGGTGAAATGTGTAAAAGTGAGTGAAAACTGTTAAGTGTTTGTCGAGAGCTTCAAGAGTGCGATTGTATGAGAGTGTGTGTAGCTGAAAATGGCTAAGTGTTCTAATTACTAGCTCGTCACCCCTTTAAAAATAGAAGTTAACTACGCTAACAAACTATCCGACTTTCTTGCCAAGCTCCCACGTTCTCCACAACATCCATTTCTAGTCAAAAGTGTGCGAAATACCCGTGGAATATTCCATAGTAACGTTGCCAAGACCAAGTCAAGCTTGTTACTCCTGCAAATTAATACGAAACATAAACAAACAATCGTTAGTATGAGGATCCTTAAGGTGATCCATGATCCTGATCCTGAAGCTCTTCTGAGGATCACTATCTGTCACAGAAGTAAGGATCATTAATTAGGATAACAAGTAAGGATCACTAATTGTTAGAAAATCCTCCCCTAACAATTGCCCCCAAAATATAAGGAGTGATATGTAAAATGAGTGAATTATATTTTCTTGATCTTATCCGCAACTAACTATCGTAAATATAGCCGTTGTTGTAGAACTATCCATTGCAACTATGACGTCACAGAAGTGACAACCCTGCACAATCATGATTATAAATAGGAGATATAGATAGGATCGTTTGCATTTAAATTTCAGAGATACTCCCTTTATAACTGCATCCGAAGATAAACAGGTATTCTCTCTTCATCTTCTTCCTTCTTTTGCTCTGTTTTCCGTCTCTTTCCCTCATTCTGTCAAAGATGTTGCTCCGGAACTCCCCAGCTAAGGATCATCCGAAAAACAGCCCACTGAAAAGCCAGGGGATCATCGAAGATTCCATAAAAGAACGCTGCTGTTTCAACGATGCGCAGATTGATAGGATCCGCCACTGCTTCCCGGCGAACACCGTGTTTAAGTCTTTTGATCCCAATGCCCTGAGTGATCATATTTCCGACAACTGGGTTGCTTTTCCTGTCACTCCGTTCACCATAGGCTATACATATCCTTTTCCAGCCTTCACCCAATCCTTCTTTTCCCTAACCGGCATCTCTTATATCCAAGCCATGCCGATGATATGGAGGGTTTTGTACACCCTTGAAAGGATCATCGAGCAGGAAGGGATAGACCTAGGAATGTCAGAGCTGGGAGAGCTGTATGATCTTACTACCTTTGGTTCTCATCGTTATTTGTTCAAACGTAAACCTGGTGAGGAACACCCGATCTTCAAAGCTACCAAGAATGATGCTAACTGGAAGCGGCGTTTCTTTTTTGTCAAGAGAGATTCTATTGATGACGGAAAGGATCTACCCAAGAAATGGGCTACCCATGGTAGGGTGGAGGATCCTGAGAAGGATCACCAGAGAACTTTCTTTTGATATAGGGATCACTTATATACTTTTGCTTTCTTGTAATGCAGCTATCACCGTTTCACACCTCAGACTGTCTCCTGCTGCCAAAGAGAGACTCGACACTTTCAAGAGACTTGATCCTGAAACAAGAACTTTCAAGACAACCACCCAGGATTCTCAGGAGGTATCCCCAGGCTCTGTCACGATGTCAAGTAAGTATCTTTGTTTAAAAATTTAAATAAATAGTGAAATATAAGTGAAGTAAAGATACTTATCTTGTTTTGGTTGTGTAGGTGCTGGAAAATCCACCAAGTCTGCTTCAAAGTTCAATGTCACCGATCTCACCACCGTCAGATCCTCCAAAAGAAAGGCTCCTACCAGCCCGACAGCTTCAGTCCCCAAGGCACCCCTCGAAGGAAAGGGAATCAAGAAGAGAAAGGCCTCTGAGGCTGAGGATCTGCAGGGTCTGCCTCTGATCCGCCACCAATTCCTCGAGTACTTCAACGATGTAAGGATCACTGTCTCTGCTTGTATATCCTGCTGACATATCCTGCTGATATATCCTGCTGACATATCCTGCTGATATATCCTGCTGATTTGAGGATCACTTGGTCCTGACCTTATCTTTTATCCCCTTTGCAGAAATTCACTGAGATTGAGGACTATGTTGGCCACGTTGAGGATCAGGATAGGAAGATTGCCGACCTCCAGCAGGTTGCATTGCTAAAGGACCTCAAAATTGCTGATCTTCAGAAGGAGCTCCAGGATGCCAAGACTAAGACGGCCAAACTTCTGATCGACCTTGACTATGAAAAGCATGATCTCATAGAAGGTGCAAAGGTCTCTGCTGCCATCACAATGTATCAGACAAAACTAAAGATGGCCCAGGAAGCTCAAGATCCTAACTTCGACAGAAGCAGCTGGGATGTTGAGGACTGGAAAGCAAGGTTGGCTGATCTTGAAGATGATGAAGAGGCTGAGGAGGTTTTGGCGATCGTGGCTGGAGGCAAGGGTGAAGGTGGTGAAGCAAGTGGAGCCGGAGGTGGTGATGCAGGGAAGGTTTAGGCTGCATGATTGGGCGATGATGGAAACTTCTAGACATAGCCGGAGCCCAATTTTTTTAGTTTGATGGTTGTTTTGTTGAACAATTTGATGGTTTGTACTGAACAATAGTTTTTAGGATTAAGGATCATGTATGATCCTTTGGACAATAGGTAGGATTGCAAATGGTGGAGGGATCCTCTGTTTGGGGGATGAAGCCATTGTGATCCTGTCGCCTTTATAGTCCTGCACTACTTTTGAACCTATTATCATGGACACCCTTTACCTACCCCAGCGGACGGGCCACGTATTGCTGGTAGATGCTCGGGGTAGGTAATTTTGACAACCTTTTAAGGGTTAATATTTTGTTAATAAATAAAACCTTAATCTTTTGTCGCTTATCTTGTATTGTTATCCTTTTTGTCTCTTTAATTCTCAATTGTTTTGATGTACATTTATTGAATAAGCAATTTTGAATAAGTCAGATTGAAAATATTTAGGACATGATCCATGACCAAATATCCTATAGTTAAAGAATCCCAAAAAGTAATATATTTTAAGGATCACAAGTTTAGTTGTCAAATTTTAAGGGTTATTCAAATAAACAATGAATAGAATTAAAAATAGTTAAGGATCATACCCGAGGATCCAAGTTAGGATCCTAACCATAATAAGGATAACTATAAGATAAACCTTAGAGAGAAGTAAGGATCAAGGATCCCTAGTTGCTTGTCTTCAAGGACCTGAAATAGAGCATAACTTGGGACTAAGCCAATATAAGATAAGAGTTAGCAACTGGGGACAAGCCCAAGGATAACTGGGGACAAGCCCAAGGATTGTGTGTAAACTGGAGTATGGCCCTAACTGGCGACTATCCAAACTTAGTGACATGAAAATGTCAAAACCTTAGCTACCGTGAAAACGTTAGAAACCTTAAGAACGGATGTATGGTACGTCTACCATTATACGTAGGATCCTAGGTATAGCCAGCACAATGGAATTATCAGCCCCTAAAATGAGTACTGGTCCCACTGCCTTGAACTATACCAGGATCATCATGCACTACAGGCGGAACTGGGGTCAAGCCCAAATAACTGGGGTTAAACCCAAGGAACGGATTGCTTCTGCAGATAACCAATATTTTGCTAAGGATACCTGAACTTTCAAAACTTAAAATCACGTGAGAGATGGATAAAGGACACATGATCCTTATCCTTATATGAGAAAATAAAGAAATGAAATAGTTCAAGAGTAGGATATTACCAAAGTAAGGATCACCGATACTTTAAGGATCCTTCTAGGATACCCCTAACGTAAGGATCATCTGTGCCATGAGGATCCTGCTCACATGAAATATTTCTTCAAGTGGACAGCATTCCAAGTTCTTGGTAGCAAATCACCTTCCATGGTTAGCAATCTGTATGCCCCCTTTCCTGCTTCAGCTTCAATCAAATAAGGGCCTTCCCATTTTGGAGCCAATTTTCCATCAGCAGGATTGGTGGTATTCTGAAATGCTTTCCTTAATACCATATCTCCAACTTGAAACTTCCTGATCCTGACATTTTTGTTGTAAGCACCAGCCATTCTTTGTTGATAACTGGCCATCCTTATCCTAGCCAGATCCCTGATTTCTTCAATAGTATCCAGGTCTTGAGCCAAGTTCTCATCATTTTCCTCAGGATCACGGGTACTTGTTCTAGCAGTTGGAACCACCATTTCTGTTGGGATCACTGATTCTGCCCCAAATACCAAAGAGAATGGCGTTTGACCAGTAGCATTCTTAGGGGTTGTCCTATCAGCCCAAAGCACATAAGGTAGTTCTTCTGCCCATTTCCCTTTCTTGGATCCAAGCTTCTTCTTCAAATTGTTGATGATGATCTTGTTGGATGATTCTGCTTGACCATTAGCTTGTGGGTGGACTGGTGTTGATGTTATCATCTTAATCCCCCAGCTGTCACAAAAGTTAGTGGTTCTGCCCCCAATGAATTGGGAACCATTATCACATATAATTTCAGAAGGAATACCGAATCTAGTTATAATATTTCTTTTAATGAAGGATATAACTTCCTTTTCTCTGACTTGGGCAAAAGCTTCAGCCTCTATCCACTTGGAGAAGTAATCAGTCATAGCAAGCATGAATACTTTTCCACCAGGTGCCTTAGGGAGCTTACCAACTATATCCATACCCCATCTCATAAATGGCCAAGAGGAGGATATAGGATGCAAAAATTCAGCTGGTTGATGAAGGATATTGCTGTGTCTCTGAAAAGGATCACATCTCTTAGCATACTCCACAGCATCTCTCTTCATGGTTGGCCAGTAGTATCCTGTCCTCAGGATCCTTGAGAATAATGCCCTGCCCCCAGTGTGGTTTCCACAATCTCCTTCATGGAAGTCTTTTAAAACTTCTTGGATTTCAGGATCCTCAATGCATCTTAAGTATGGTCCTGCAAGAGATCGTCTATACAACATATTATTTAAAATTCTGAATTGAGATACCTTAATTTTGAAAGCCCTAGGGTTTTCTCCTGTAGGAATCTCTCCATGTTGTAAGTATCTCATGATTGGTGGGATCCATGATCCTGATCCTGAATGGTGTTTTGGTCAAAAATTACCGAAGTAATTAAGTGATCAAATTAGTTAAGTGAGGTAGTGTGCTAGAAATGAGTGTCGAAAATATGTTAATCAAGTTAATTTGTAAAAACAGTTTCAGGATACGGCTCAGGATATAGAGCTGTATCTATGATCAAACAATGAGCAAAAGTAAAGTAAACGACACGGGATGTACGAGGAAAGCCCTTGATCAATCTAGATCGCCGGCATAAAACCTCGGGAGCTGACAATCGCAGCTGCCTAGTTCTTCTATTGCTTCAAAAATCAGGATACAGTGCAAGATGTGGAACGGATCGACTAAGTGTTACAACGAAACTTGAATACAAGTGTGGTGTTTGCGATGAGCTAGAGAGTGTAAGTGTATGAGAGTGTTAGTGAAAAATCGTGTGTTCTAAGCTGATCCGCCCCATCTATTTATAGTAAAGATAAAATAACAAACTAGCCTAAACTTGTGGGATCCACCGAATATTCCTTCTTTGAACGTTGTAGACCTGGTCTTTCGGGCTAAACGTCTCTTCCTCAACAAATTCGCCCGAGTCTTGAGGAGAAGAAGTCCTCTTGACCGTTAGCAAGTCTCAGCCCTTAACCTGCACGTGGTTAATTCAATAAGCCTCAGGATATCGCCCAAGATGTTAGCAATATCCTCTTCCAGCATCCTGGTCACAAATGAACAAACATAGGCAGGATATTGGTTAGGATATATACGTTAAGAAAATGACCCCTAACAATTGTCCCCAAATATATCGGTTGGGATACCAATCCAACGGATATATTTCAAAAGTTTCACCTCATAACTTAAGGCAATTAATATGACTAGACTCTTGAAATGACAGCGGTGCAACTTCCAAGGCATTATTTACTTTTTACCCCCTATATTCATCCTATATTAACCGAGGGACTCCTTGTCTCGGTTATCCTTATCTGCAAGCAAACATCAGGTATCTTCTTTTCTAATCTCCTTTCTTGAATTTTTCTTAATTTGCTCAATACTCTTCATGGCACCACGAACGAAATCCCGATCAGACCGACCAGCCTCAACCCTCATAAGTCAAAACTTTATCACCGATTCAGCAAAGGAGATTTGCTGCTTCAATAATGCTGACATTGCTGCTCTCAAAGACTCCGGTGCCTTTCCCACCGGAACGGTCTTTCGCCCCTTCGACAAGGAAGCCCGATCGGACGCATCATCCGACAAGTGGGTTTATTTTTTCGCTTATCCTTTCTCTCTTGGACTCCGGTACCCATTTCCACCCTTTATCTCTAGCTTTTTTGACCTCACCGGCCTTAGCTATGCCCACGTTATGCCAATGGTCTGGCGAGTCTTGATAGTGTTGGATCAAATAAAATCTCGTCATTTTCCTAACCTACTTGTTGAGGACCTTCCCGTAACATACCGGTTGAGATCCCATGGCAATCATCGTTATCTTCTGTTTTCCATCAAGAACCCTTTGGTCCTTAAAGCCACCAAGAATGAGGATCGATGGCGACGAAAATTCTTTTTCGTAAAAAGAGACTCTATTGATAAGGGTTTCGATCTACCGGTTAAATGGTTAACCAAGGGTAGGATTTAGGGTTTTAGGAATATCCCCAATTATATCTTCAAACTGTATCCCGGACTTACACTCTGATGTTTTTATGCAGCGAATTTCAAAGATTTAGTGCCTCCCAGTGCAGAATCTGAATCCAAGATCAAGAAAATCTACCGTCTTCCTGCCAGTGAAAGAACTTTTTCCCTGTCTCTTACAGGTTCTCATCAAAAATCAAGCTCAGAAATGTCTGGTAAGCACATTCTTATATATATTAATTATTTTTCAAAAATACGATGAGTTTAAGAATATCTTCCCTTTTGTAGTACCAGTCGTCAACCTTGAAGGTTTTAAACTTGACGAATTGGATTGCTACTCCAGCCTTGAACCCACCAAACAAGAATCCAAGCCAAAGTCGTCTGCTACACCAAAGCCTACCTCCTCGAAAACTGTTTCTGCTCCCAAAGGCCCTCCGGCATCCAGGACCCGGGCATCCAGCTCTCGTAAAAGAAAGGAGACTGATTCCCCAGCTGCTTCTGAAACATTCTCTCTTGAAAATCATGGGTTCAATGAAGCCACCTCATTCCTCAAACAGGTAGAATTTCCTTTTCGATATCCTGTACAAGTATGTTAGTTTTTATCCTGCTTATTTTTCACATTAATACCTGTGTCTTTATCAATAGGGTTTGGATCGTCTTATGCACTTGCATGAAGACGCTTGCGGGCTTAACAAGATGTTAAAGATCCAGCTGGAGAAAGCTCAAGCCACCATAGCTGACCAAGGAACCATCGCGGCTGCCAAATCCCAGCATTATGAAGACAAATACAAGGCAATGACTCAGGAACATCAAGCCGCCCTCCACAAAGCTAATGAGGATGCTCAAGCCAAGCTAGATGCCGCTCTTCTCCAATATCAGCAGAATATGAGCTCATACCGGGATAGCCTAAAAGCTTCGGTGGTCGTCTCTCTTCTCCAAGCCAGGATAAGGATGGCTTATGAGGCCATGGATCTGGGTTTTGAATGCCCCTCCTGGAATGTAAAGGCTTGGGAGGAGAAACTACAGGGCCTCGGAGGTCATCCCGTTGCTCATCCTGCAAAACATACTGGTGAAGAGCCTTCTAAGGCGGCAGAGGAGGTGGCCAATGCTGGTGATGGTGCTGAGAAGAATCCCGAGGTTGATGCTGGGGCGAATGCTGGCAAGGAGGTTGCTGATCAAGAAGGTGCCGCATCTTAGGCGGCGAAATGGGCGATGATGGATATATGTGCCAAGGCCGGAGCCCATTTTTTAAATTCATGGTTGTGGTTACATAAACAATTTACTTTTCCTGTCTTTGAACAATTTACTTTTCCTGCACTAGAACAATGTGATGACCAAAGGTGGATGGGTCCTAGGTTTTAGGACGAAGCCCTTGGTCATCAATTAGTATAACTTGTTTTGAACGTAGTAACGGTTGTAGGTGGACGGGTCCTGTTTTGAGATAGATCCTGCAACCGTTACACAAGTATGGTAAAAACTAACTGTGCTTTTGGCGGATGAGCCTTGGTTTTAGGTGAAACCAAAAGCACAACTTTTGACTTGTTAATAATATAACTATCTTTTGACTTATTTTCTGTTACCTTGCATTTCTTTGCATTACTTAGTATGAGTCTTATTTTTGTAAAGATTTTGTATTGGTATCTTATAAAATATCCTGATCAGTATGCTTAGTAACATACTGCAAAAGCCTTGTATTAGATAGATCTTCCAAACGTTCCTTCAACTTTGTAAAAATTTCTTTTAGAAAGTAAAAAATAGATTATCTTTTCAAAACCAAGTTTTGATAATATTTAAATGATCAAAGTTCCAAACCAATATTAGTTTCAAACATCCTAATCAAATATCCTTAAAAGGACTTTGAGGATATATATCAGGATACTTAACATAATGTCACCAAAAACCTAAACGAGGCTTATAAAGGAAAGATCATACCAGAAATAGGACATAAACCTATTACCAAACTTCAATCCCTTTGCAACTCTTCCAGTGAAGATGTCCCCTGTGCAAGGTACTTAGTGCATTAGTCGCAAACTTCATCCTTTTAGCTTTACACCACCACCTTTGGAGGGAATGTCCCCTGTATACAATGCCTTCAAGTATCTTAGAAATCTACTTAATGTCAGTTTCCATTGCATAAGAGATTTTTTACGTCCCAAGGGTAAAACCCAAGGATGTACTGGAGATAAATCCCTTGTATCCTGGGGAAAATCCCAATTTTTCATGCGCTACAGGCGGGAGTGTATAAACTCCAAGACTTAGAAAGGTGAAAACCTTTAAACCTTAGAGAGTATGAAAATACCCTTTCGTGAGAGAGGGTGATCAATCCTCATATACCTTTAGGATTCAGGATATAGCCAACAGTAACGAAATTGTCAGCCACTTTTACATGGACTGGTCCCGCCACCTTGAACTATCCCTGAATAACTTGCGCTCCAGGCGGGGTGTTTAAACCCAATTCCGAAGAAAGGTGAATACCTTTAAACCTGTGAAGGAATCAGTATCCCTTAAACGTAAGAGAGGGGGCCAATCCTCTAACCTTCTGAGTTATCCTGAGTGCATATCCTGGAGCTATATCCTGGAACATATCTTGCAAAACAACTGTAAACTAAGGTGGGTGTTAGCTTGGCTAACACCCCTCCGATGCATAAGTCAGTATTGAGTTTCAAAAAATAAATTAAACCAAAACGTATTTAAAAAAGATAGAATTCATACCATTCTGAGTTAGAAATTGAATTCTAAACTCACTTGAAATAGAGCTTAAGGTGTATAGCATTCCAAGATCTCGGTAGCATATCCCCCTCCATATTCTTGAGTCTGTATGCTCCTTTCCCTGCTTCTGATTCAACTTCATATGGTCCTTCCCATTTTGGAGCTAACTTGCCATCGGCAGGATTAGTAGTATTTTGAAAAGCCTTTCTTAACACCCAATCTCCAACCTTAAATCTTCTGGTTCTAATATTCTTGTTATATGCCTTGGATATTCTCTGTTGATATGCTGCCATCCTTAGCCTTGCCGCATCTCTCTTTTCATCTATAATGTCTAAATCCTGACTCAAGGCTTCAGGATTCTTCTCAGGATCACTTAAGACAGATCTTGCAGTAGGTATCGTCATTTCCGTTGGAATCATTGCTTCTGCTCCAAACACCAAGGAAAATGGGGTTTGGCCTGTTGCATTCTTTACCGTTGTCCTATCAGCCCATAAAACAAAGGGTAATTCTTCTGCCCATCTTCCTTTTTTGGCTCCAAGCCTTTTCTTTAAGTTATTGACAATTATCTTGTTTGAGGATTCTGCTTGTCCATTTGCTTGAGGATGTACCGGAGTAGATGTGATCATTTTGATTCCCCAACTCTTGCAAAAGTCAGTAGTCCTCTTACTTATGAACTTAGAACCATTGTCACAGATTATCTCAGCTGGTACTCCGAATCTGGTCAGGATATTCCTCTTTATGAAGGATACTACTTCTTGGTCTCTAACTTGAACAAATGCTTCAGCTTCAACCCACTTAGAGAAATAATCCGTCATTGCTAGCATGAAGACTTTTCCTCCCGGAGCTTTTGGTAGCTTTCCCACTATATCCATACCCCACTTCATAAATGGCCAAGGGGAAACAATAGGATACAATGGTTCAGCAGGTTGATGCAGTATGTTACTATGTCTTTGACATGAGTCACATCTTCGAGCATATTCTGCGGCATCTTTTCTCATTGTTGGCCAATAATATCCTGTTCTTAATACTTTTGAGAATAACGACCTGCCCCCAGCATGGTTACCACAATCCCCTTCATGTATATCCTGAAGTACTTCCTTGGCTTCAGGATCCTCCAAGCACCTTAAATACGGTCCTGCAAGAGATTTTTTGTATAAAATATTATCTATAATAGCGAATCGTGATACCTTCATCCTAAATGCCTTAGGATTTTCATTTCCAGGGATGTGTCCTTCTTTGAGATATTTCATGATTGGAGCCGTCCAGGATTTAGGATCCTCTTCAAGATGTTCTACTCCAGGATCCTGAATACCAGCTACCTCTTTATCCTGAGGATTCGTTGCAGGATATAGGACATGTAGTATTGGTATTTGCGTCCCTTCAGGTATCTTGATCGATGATCCCAAATTTGCTAAGGCATCCGCTTCAGCATTATCCTCCCTTGGTACCTGTTTAAGTACAAAAACATCGAAATATCCTGCTAATTTTTTGAGAATATCGAGATATTCGATTAATTTCTCTCCCTTAACTGCATAGGATCTATTAAAATGGTTAGTAATTAACAAAGAGTCAACATATACTTGCAAATTTTTGATACTCATGCTCTTAGCCAACTCTAATCCTGCAATTAAAGCCTCATACTCTGCTTCATTATTAGTAGCAGGAAATTCACACCTAATAACCTGGGGTAATATGTCCCCCTGTGGCGATTTTAGTAGTATTCCTAATCCTACTCCTCTTACATTAGATGCACCATCAGTATATAATGTCCAGGATCCTGAGGATTCTCCTAGCTGTTGAACTTCTAGATCTACCTCGTCCTGAATGTCACTACTAAAATCAGCCACAAAGTCAGCTAAAGCCTGAGACTTTATGGCATTCCTAGGTTCGTATACTAAATCATAAGCAATCAACTTTACTGACCACTTGGCCATCCTGCCTGACATCTCTGGTTTCCTAAGCACAATTTTTGACAGGATAATTTGTTTTAACATGTATCCTATGTGTCTCGAAATAATGCCTAAGTTTCGTTGATGCCATAATTAATGCTAGTATCAATTTTTCTAAATGAGAATACCTAGTTTCAGCATCTAACAAACTTTTACTAACATAATAAACATGATACTGCTGACCTTCATGGTCTTTTATAAGAACGGCACTTACAGCATTCCCTGATACAGCAAGGTACAGGGATAGTGGTTCACCATTTTCCGGCTTCATCAATAGAGGTTCGGTTGAGAGATACCGTTTCAAATCCTGCAGGGCTGCTTCATGCTTTTCCCCCCATTCGAATCTTTTGTTCTTCTTTAGGATATCATAGAAGTCTTTGCATTTCTCTGAGGATCTTGAGATAAATCTGTTTACAGCTGCTACTCGGCCTGTTAATCTTTGTACGTCCTTCATATTCGAGGGTGATTTTATATCCAGGATAGCTTTAATCTGCTCCGGGCTTGCCTCTATCCCCCTTTTCGTCACCATATACCCAAGAAACTTTCCTGCCCCCACTCCGAAATGGCATTTAGCAGGATTCAGCTTCATGTTGTATTGATCCAGGATATCAAATGCTCCCTTGATATCCTGGAGGTGATCCTCAGCCTTTTTAGATTTCACCACCATATCATCGATATATACTTCCATGGTGTCCCCCAGTTTGTCTTTGAACATCATGTTTACCAATCTTTGGTATGTTGCACCTGCATTTTTCAAACCAAAAGGCATTGCTGTATAACAATAAATACCTGTTGGTGTCATGAAGGCAGTATCCTCCTGGTCAGAAGGTTCCATTTGGATCTGTTGAAATCCTGAAGATGCGTCCATGAAGGTCAGCATTTCATGCCCGGCAGTGGCATCTACCATTGCATCAATGTGGGGAAGAGGAAATGGGTCTTTAGGACAAGCTTTGTTCAAGTCTGTGTAGTCCACACAAACTCTCCATTTCCCATTCTTCTTCTGTACTACAACCACGTTTGCTAGCCACCTTGGGAACTTAACCTCTCTGACCATTCTGGACTTTAATAATCTTTCAACTTCCTCCTGGATAATCGCGTTCCGCTCAGGAGCAAACTTCCTTCTTTTTTGTTGCACAGGCTTGAATGATTTATCAATTCCAAGCTTGTGAGTGATAATATCTTTGGATATGCCTGTCATATCCTCATGCTTCCATGCAAACGTAGACATCCTGCATTTCAAAAAGTTAATTAATTGTTCTTCAATATCCTGAGGGATATTGGTCCCTACGAGCACCGAAATATCGGGATTATCCTGGTCTAGGATAATTTTCTTCACATCCTGCTCCGGATCCTCCACGATATCCTGGTCCCGTGTCTTTAATTGCTATGCTGCACTAGGTTTGGTTGAGGATTTCATTGAGGATGAGTAGCATTCTTTCGCCTCCTGCTGATCACTATCAACTTTGACCACTCCCCAAGGGGTAGGTATCTTGATGCATTGGTGATATGTTGATGGTACGGCCTTCATATCGTGAATCCACGGTCTTCCCAGTATGATGTTATAGCAGGATAGAGAATCCATCATACAGAAACGTTGTATCGAATTGACTCCTTCAACGTATACTGGCAACTTTATATCTCCCACTGTGTTTCTAGCCTCCCCACTGAATCCAACAAGCACGGTAGACTTTGAAGTGATATCCATTGGAGATACGTTCATTCTCTTCAGAGTTTCTAGTTGGATTATGTTGACGGAGCTGCCATTATCAACCAGTATCCTGCGTACAAAATGGTTAGCCACATATAATGTTATTACCAGAGCATCATGGTGAGGATCTTGGACAGTATCCCTGTCATCAGCATCAAAAGTGATCACTTTATCAGTTGTGAGGGTAGTCATCCTGACAGGTTTGTCTCCCCTTTCGGCCTTGGATTCCTTTGCATGTCTCTTTGCCGCCGAATACGATGTTCCACAAATGTCGGATCCTCCCGAAATGAAGTTGATTATCTTGGCATCCGCGGGAGGTGATGCTGCTCGTTCAGGATCCTTCTCGGTATCCTGACCCTTATTCTTCTTTCTTCCTAAGAGATGTTTCAGATATCCCTTGCTTAGAAGATAGCTTATTTCTTTCCTTAGAGCAATGCAATCCTCAGTCATATGTCCGAAATCTTCGTGGAAAGCACACCATTTTGACTTATCTTTCCAGTCAGCCTTTTGTTGATTCTTTCGAGGCCACCTAGCCTTGTCTCCTAGACCCTGCATAGCATACATCAATTCAGGAATATTAACAGAAAAGCAATATTCGGACAACTCAGGATACTCTTCAGGATCCTCATCTTCAACAGCGTTCACTCTTTTGTTTTCATTTCTATTATACGGCTTAGGCCGATATGACTTGAACGAGGATTCTGACTTCCTATTAGTTGACTCATAAGTGTTGGATGAGTTCATCCTTTCTTGCATCTTTCTGTCATCTTCCAGACGGATATATCTCAAAGCCCTGTTACGAGCTTCGTCGAGATTCCTGCAGGGATTCATTACGAGATCCTGATAAAACTGAGAATCCTTTTGTAATCCCATCTTGAAAGCTTGCACAGCTGTTGCAACATCAAGATGTGGGATATCCAAGGATTCTCGACTGAATTTGTTCACATAATCCCTCAAGGATTCCTGAGGCCCTTGAGTTATCCTGTAAAGATCACTGGTTAGTTTCTCAAAACTCCGACTACAAGAAAATTGACTGTTAAATAAATTAACCAAATGAGCAAATGAAGTAATTGAGTGAGGAGGAACGTTTAATAGCCATTTTAAGGCCGATCCTGTTAGAGTAGAACCAAATCCCTTGCATAAGCACGCTTCCTTGAGCTCCGGAGGGATAGGGTTAATCTCCATTCTTTCCCTATACTGAGCAATATGCTCCTCAGGATCCGTACTCCCATCATAAAGCTTCATGTTGGGAGTTTGGAATCTCTTTGGGATATCAGCATCACAGATAGGATATGCAAAACGAGATATCTTGTGGCTGTCTTGAGATACTTCCGGGATCGGCTGGACCACCCCAGGTACACTAGATATCATGTCCTTCAACTTCTGAAGTTCCCTGGTAAGTGCTGATGTTACACCTGTATCCTGCAAAGATCCACCACTGTCAGTAGCATGAGTATTGTTATTATTCGACACGTTACCCGTTGGAGGATTTTGGCCATATCCTGAAGCATATCCTGAGCTCCTCATGGTTGACATCCTAATCGAGGAGGGTATTTCAGGAGTATGATTCTGAGGAAGACTGGGCACGATATTCCCCCTATTATCCTCGGTATATACAGCTGAACTAAAGTTCAACGCTCTGGGGTGTAACGGAGTGACATTGTCCTCCGCATATCTGCTCGAGCCAGCCTTCAGGAGTTGTATTTCCCTCAAAAGCATTTGGTTTGTTTCCTGTTGCTGCCTCATTTGTTCCTGCACACTTCCAAATAAGGTTAAAATTTCATCATTAGAAGCTAAAACGGGAGCAGATCCCTGGACACTCCGAGTTGGGATAACATCTTGAGATTGTGTAGAGGCTGGCATCCTTGGAGGAGGTGGTGGAAGCACCGAACCGGTAGTAGCGGAAGTCATAGCAGACACAGTAGAGGAACTCATGTTTGATCTTGAGGCCATTATGGACAATGTGGCAAAAAGTTTTGAAAATAGAAAACCAATTAGCGATTTGACAAAAAGTTTTAGTAAAGAGAGCACCACTTGCCCCACGGTGGGCGCCAAATTGTTTTGGTAAAAAATTACCGAAGTAATTAAGTGATCAAATTAGTTAAGTGAGGTAGTGTGCTAGAAATGAGTGTCGAAAATATGTTAATCAAGTTAATTTGTAAAAACAGTTTCAGGATACGGCTCAGGATATAGAGTTGTATCTATGATCAAACAATGAGCAAAAGTAAAGTAAACGACACGGGATGTACGAGGAAAGCCCTTGATCAATCTAGATCGCCGGCATAAAACCTCGGGAGCTGACAATCGCAGCTGCCTAGTTCTTCTATTGCTTCAAAAATCAGGATACAGTGCAAGATGTGGAACGGATCGACTAAGTGTTACAACGAAACTTGAATACAAGTGTGGTGTTTGCGATGAGCAAGAGAGTGTAAGTGTATGAGAGTGTTAGTGAAAAATCGTGTGTTCTAAGCTGATCCGCCCCCATCTATTTATAGTAAAGATAAAATAACAAACTAGCCTAAACTTGCGGGATCCACCGAATATTCTTTCTTCGAACATTGTAGACTTGGTCTTTCGGGCTCAACGTCTCTTCCTTAACAAATTCGCCCGAGTCTTGAGGAGAAGAAGTCCTCTTGACCGTTAGCAAGTCTCAGCCCTTAACCTGCACGTGGTTAATTCAATAAGCCTCAGGATATCGCCCAAGATGTTAGCAATATCCTCTTCCAGCATCCTGGTCACAAATGAACAAACATAGGCAGGATATTGGTCAGGATATATACGTTAAGAAAATGACCCCTAACAAATGGGATTGAGTATCCTCACTAGGGTTATTGCAGAATTTTTTCCTATCTCCATAGCCACATGATCCTCGATAGCCGGGGTCAGGATATGGATAATAGGGATCTTGATATCCTCCGGGATCTTCAAAGATGATCCTAAGTTAGCCAATGCATCAGCTTCTGTATTTTCTTCCCTTGGTACCTGTGTCAAACTAAAGGAAACAAAGGAGAGTGCCAATTCCTTGACTATCTCTAAATATTTGGTTAGTTTTTCACCTTTAACAGCATAGGATCCATTAAAGTGGTTTGTAATTAACAATGAATCTACATGTACCTCAATATACCTGATCCCCATATGCTTAGCAATTTGCAAACCAGCAATTAAGGCTTCATATTCAGCCTCATTGTTAGTGGTTTGGAACTCACAAGCTATAGAGTGGGGTATTATGTCCCCCTGTGGCGATTTTAGTAGTATTCCAAGCCCTGTGCCTTTGACATTTGAGGATCCATCAGTATAGAGTATCCAAGGATCCTTGGTCTCCTCTAGCTGCTGGACTTCTAACTCAGCTTCTTTTTGTAAATCACTACTGAAATCAGCCACAAAGTCAGCTAATGCTTGGGATTTGATGGTTGTCCTAGGCTCATATCTTATATCATAGGCACTAAGCTTCACTGCCCACTTGGCCATCCTTCCTGACATCTCTGGTTTCCTTCATGATCCTTAACAAGGACCGCACTTACTGCTTTTGAGGATACTGCGAGATACAAGGATAGCACATCGCCTTTTTCTGGTTTCATCAAGGCCGGGGCTGAGGATAGGTAATCTTTGAGAGCTCTTAAGGCATGTTCATGCTTCTCGGTCCACTCAAATTTCTTGTTCTTCCTTAGGATATCATAGAATTCTTTGCACTTCTCTGAGGATTTGGATATAAATCTGTTCAAAGCTGCTATCCTGCCTGTTAGCCTTTGGACATCCTTAGCATTGGCCGGAGATTTGATATTCACTAGGGCTTTGATTTGTTCCGAGCTAGCTTCAATTCCTCTCTTTGTCACCATATATCCTAAGAATTTACCTGCTTTAACACCAAAGTGACACTTTGAAGGATTAAGCTTCATATTATATTTATCAAGGATATTGAATGCTTCCTCCAAGTCTCTTAGGTGATCCTCAGCCTTTATTGATTTTACCACCATATCGTCTATGTAAACCTCCATAGTTTGTCCAATCTGATCCTTGAACATCATATTCACCAGCCTTTGATAAGTTGCACCTGCATTTCTTAGTCCGAACGGCATAGCAATATAGCAATATATACCAGTTGGAGTCATTAAGGATGTATCCTCTTGATCGGATGGTTCCATTTGGATTTGTTGAAATCCGGATGAAGCATCCATAAAAGTTAACAGTTCATGACCCGCAGTTGCATCCACCATGGAGTCAATGTGGGGTAATGGGAAAGGATCCTTGGGACATGCCTTATTTAAATCGGTAAAATCGACACATACCCTCCACTTTCCGTTTTTCTTTTGAACAACAACCACATTGGCCAACCATCTTGGATACTTGACCTCTCTAATCATACCTGCCCGGAGCAATTTCTCTACCTCTTCCTGGATAATGGCATTTCTTTCTGGTGCAAACTTTCTTCTCCTTTGATGGATTGGTTTGAAGGACCTATCAATGCCAAGTTTGTGAGTGATTACATCTTTAGATATGCCTGTCATGTCTTCGTGTTTCCATGCAAAGGTAGTCTTTCTCCTTTTGAGGAAGGATATGAGGTCTTCCTTCATATCGCCAAGGATCCCTGATCCGATATAGATTTTGGATTCAGGATCATGAGGATCCATGAGGATTTCTACCACATCCTGCTCTCTTGCCTCCAAGACATCCCTTGGAGGATACTTTGATTGCTATTGCTCCCTTGACTTCGAGGCTGGTTTCATCGATGAAGTATAGCAATTCTTAGCCTCCTGCTGATCACTATCAATCTTGACTATTCCCCAAGGACTAGGGAGCTTCACACACTGATGGTAAGTAGATGGGACTGCCTTCATATCGTGTATCCAGGGCCTGCCAAGGATAACATTACAACAAGATAAACAGTCAACAACACAAAATTTTTTATAAGAGTGTAGGCCTTCGATGTATATTGGGAGCTTAATGTCCCCCAGGGTATTCTTAGTTTCGCCACTAAATCCCACGAGCACGGAGGATCTTGGTATGATATCTGATTCAGGGATACCCATCTTCTTTAGAACATCAAGCTGGATAATGTTCACTGAGCTTCCTCCGTCTATAAGGATCCTGCGGACAAAATGGTTAGAAATGAAAAGAGTAATAACTAAACCATCGTGATGAGGATCCTGGATATCAACACGATCATCCTCATCAAAGGTTATGACTTTTCCTTCGGAGACACTTGATGTTCGAACGGGTCTTTCTCCATTATCCATTTTAGTTTCCTTTGCATGCCTTTTAGCTGCTGAGAAGGATGTGCCACAAATGTCTGATCCTCCAGAAATAAAGTTTATTACTTGTGCATCTGCTGGAGGGGCCGGAGCTTTCTCAGGGATCCTTTCAGGATCCTGAGTCCTTGACTTTTTTCTACCCAACAATTCTTTTAGATGCCCCTTGCTCAACAAGTATCCAATTTCCTTTCTTAGTGCAATGCATTCTTCTGTGAGATGCCCAAAATCTTCATGGTATGCACACCACTTTGATTTATCTTTGGTTGCAGCTGGTCTGTCATTTTTTCTTGGCCATCTGGCTTTATCACCTAGATTCTGCATCGCAAGGATTAGTTCATTGTTATCAACAGAAAAACAATATTCAGAAATTGGAGGATAATCCTCATCATCCTCTTCCTGATCAACAGCATGCACGTTCTGGTTATCAGATCTGTTATAGGATCTGAACTTGTTGTTCCTGAATGAGGATCCTTGCTTATCTTGCTTTGAGGATCCTGCTAACCTCTCCTGGATCCTTTTGTCATCCTCTAGCCGGATGAACCTAAGTGCCCGGGTTCTTACCTCATCTAGGTTCCTGCATGGTGTCATAACAAGATCATCATAGAACAATGAATCCCTAAGCAATCCCATTTTGATGGCCTCAACAGCCGTGGCTATATCCAAGTTGGGAATGTCTAAGGATTCTTTACTGAATTTGGTAATGTAATCCCTTAATGATTCATTATGACCCTGGGTTATCCTATATAGATCACTAGTTAATCGTTCAAATTTTCTTCTACAAGAAAACTGATTATTAAATAGGTTAACTAGATTAGCAAATGAGGTAATAGAGTAGGGGGAAGACTTAGCAGCCATTTGAGAGCTGATCCAGTAAGAGTGGATCCGAATCCCTTGCACAGGCATGCTTCCTTCAACCTTTCTGGGATTGGATTGATCTCCATCCTCTCCCTGTATTGTGCTATGTGTTCTTCAGGATCCGTCGAACCATCATACAGCTTCATAGTTGGGACATGGAACCTCTTGGGTATCTCAGCATCACAGATTGGTGGTGCAAAACGAGATATCTTGTGGCTCCCATCTGCAATCTCTGGGATAGGTTTGACCACTCCTGGAACACTTGATATCATATCCTTCAACTTTTGCAACTCTCTGGCCATGGCATGATTGATACCTGGATCCTGCATAAGGCCATGGTTAGTAGTATAAGAATTATTAAAAGTGTTACCTCCCATTGGATTCAAATTAGGAAGAATGGATGTTAATCCATATTGTTGGGGCTCTGGAATGATCGAAGGACCAGTAGAAGCAATGGTCTGCATCGGAATAAAATCTCCCTGATGGATATCTGAACTTCCTGTTTGCAAACTCCTCAAGGATCCTGGCATCTGGAAGGATCCCTGAAACTGGGACGATCCTGGAACAAAGGAGAATCCTTGAACCTGGGATGATCCTGGAACAAAGGAGGATCCTTGAACCTGGGATGATCCTGGAACAAAGGAGGATCCTTGAACCTGGGATGATCCTGCAACAAAGGAGGATCCTTGAACCTGGGATGATCCTGGAACAAAGGGGGATCCTTGAACCTGGGACGATCCTGGAACAAAGGAGGATCCTTGAACCTGGGACGATCCTGGAACAAAGGAGGATCCTTGAATCTGCTGCGCTCCTGAATATCCTCCTGAATTCATGAAGGATCCCATATGCTGAGGATAGGATCCTGCTGGCTGGAAATATGAACCTGATGCCTGGGTCACTGTTGTTGCTCCGTAGTGCACTCCTTTTGGTCCACCCACATATTGAACATCTGGAACCACTGATGGCTGAGAAGTAATCACCGGGGTATCAAAATTCAAAGATCTGGGCATCAGTGGGGAATGATCCTCTGCCGTTTTCTTTTGTTTCTTGAGATCTCCGATTTCTTTGAGAATCCTTTCATTGGTCTTATCCTGTTGCTGTATATGATCCTTCATCTGCAAAATCAAAGTAAACATGTCACTAGTAGTGGGAGTGTAAGAAGCAGAAGAAGTTGGAGGTTTGGAGAAAATGGGAGTTGGTTTCTTCTCGGCATTTTTCTGAGGTCCAGAAGGTGGTGGAGGCAAAGGTGGAATGCCCTGAGATGAATTGACCGCAGACATTGCAGTAGAGGTATTCTTCAATGATGAAGCCATGTATTTGTATGCAATGAACCGGAATGATCACCAACAGAAAAACTTCTTAGGAATGAAGCACCAATTGCCCCACGGTGGGCGCCAAACTGTTTTGGTCAAAAAATCTGATGAGGATAATGCAACCAAACTCTTTGTTACGGGGAATGATGCTTTAAATGTAAAACAATGATAAGGATCACTTCAATGTAAATTGCACAAACGACACAAGGATTTATACGGGGAAAAAGCCCTTGATCAAGAGTTGATCTCCGGCACAAAAAACCCCGGGTGATGGAAACTACCGATCACCAAGCTTAAATAAATCAGTAAATGTTTACAACTTCGGATAGTAACGAGCTAGGTACAAGGATCACTATGGTGAAATGTGTAAAAGTGAGTGAAAACTGTTAAGTGTTTGTCGAGAGCTTCAAGAGTGCGATTGTATGAGAGTGTGTGTAGCTGAAAATGGCTAAGTGTTCTAATTACTAGCTCGTCACCCCTTTAAAAATAGAAGTTAACTACGCTAACAAATTATCCGACTTTCGTGCCAAGCTCCCACGTTCCCCACAACGTCCATTTCCAGTCAAAAGTGTGCGAAATACCCGTGGAATATTCCATAGTAACGTTGCCAAGACCAAGTCAAGCTTGTTACTCCTGCAAATTAATACGAAACATAAACAAACAATCGTTAGTATGAGGATCCTTAAGGTGATCCATGATCCTGATCCTGAAGCTCTTCTGAGGATCACTATCTGTCACAGAAGTAAGGATCATTAATTAGGATAACAAGTAAGGATCACTAATTGTTAGAAAATCCTCCCCTAACAAGGACGATGTGGTTGACTCGTCAAACTAGCCGGACACTACAAAAAAATGTCATCTAGTGGCACACACTTTTAATGACATTTAGCTTTTGTGCCACTAATTTAGAATTTAATGGCACTTTGAGTATACCTTGCTGATGATGATCAGTTTCATCCGCTGCTAATGTTGGGACATGATCAACGGATCACTGGCAAATTTTTCAGATGTTAGTAATTGGGATCATATGAAATGGCTATTGGAATGTTTAGAAATTGTTGATACTTCTGTTATTTAATTGTCATTATTATTATTATTATTATTTTGTAATTTAGGATTAATCTTGATAAGGCTGCTGTATGTACTGGTATTTTTGTTTTTGCAGATATTATTGACTATGTTTGGAATGGGCTGCTAATTCTTTTGATCAGGTTGATATAATCTTCTATGATATGTGAAGGTGAACCCGGGCACAACGCAGCGAACAGCTGACGCGTTGTGATGTCAAAGGAATGAATTTGTCATTTATTAATTGCTCTTACATCATACTTGGCTGATGCGTTGGCCATAAGCAATAAGTGCAGGGAACAACTATATATGAAGTGGGAAAATGATGATTATTTACTCGTATGAAGATTGTGAAAGAGATTCATGAACACAATGAAGTTTTGGTATTTTGTTCAAATGTTTATTAATTATTTGTATTGTATGTTTGATATTTCGACTTAGGTCGACACTTATTAGATATTTGTTTGCAAACATTTGGAATCTTTGGAAAATGATTGATTGAACTTTTTATTTGAAGTGATGATATTATGATTTCTACATTTTACAAATTTATTTTTATTATTAATGTAAATAAATAATAAATGTAATCAACAAAAATTTATATGATAAATGTCAATAGTATTCAATTTGGTGTGATTTTTGTGGCTAAAAATATGTGCCACTAAAAGCCCAAAAGTTTGTATTGGCAGATAAAAAAGTGCCACTAAAAGCCTAAAGACTTTGTGCGGCAGATTGAAAAAGTGCCACTAAAAGGCTTTAGCGTCAGCACTTCTAGTAGCACTTTTTTTGTGTGCCGCTCATTCCTGTAGTTGTTTATAGTGGCACTTTTTTGTTGATTTGTGGCACTTTTTGTGTGTCACTAAATGACATTTTTTTGTAGTGAGAATACGGAAGAGATGCAGTAAAAAGGCGCGCTCAAAAATCAAGATCGGGTACGCCATCGCCTTCAGTTGAGAGTTCGGGCTTGCGTAGGGGAGTATAGAGCGATCAGTTGGAAGACATTGCATGCAAGTTAGATACGTTTAACGTATTCCAACAACAAAGGGCCGAAATTCGGAAGAGCAAAGAAGCTAGGGATGCCCTGAAACAAAGACGAGATGATATGAAATTTCTAGCTCAGTCCATCGATCACCTATCAGGTGAAGAGTTGGAACTAATGTTGGAAACGAGAGAAGAGATAAAGAAAAAATATTCCAAGCACTAGGAATTTTTTTATGTAATTTCCTTTATTTAAAAAAACATTATTAAAAAAATTAAATTTGTTTATAAAAACTATAAATATGGAGGTTTGGGCTGGCCACGCCCCAAACGCCCGCCCCACCATACCGCCTTTAATGTGGGTCAGCCCAGCGAAGCCCACCCAAGCCACGTGTCGGGCCACGCCCCAAACCCCCGCCCACCATACCCCATGGCCCACGGTCTAAGTAGGGATATAAATTTAAAAAAGGGAAAATTACGAAAATGTCGCTTGACCAAACCTATTTTCAAATTTTTCACGCTCCTGCGTCCTTGGAGCATCGCATCATGCGCGGGATGCGTCCTTCAAACGCGGGATGCGTCCTTAGAGCAAAACCCAATAAAAAATGGACACGTGGCCATGGGATGCGTCCTTGAAGCACGGGATGCGCCCTTGAAGCACGAGAAGCGTCCGGCGATTTTCGGAAGCGTCCGGCGAGTTGCAGGTTTCCGGCGAGGTTTTCGACATGTGAGAATCGTGTGAACAGTGGAGGTATAACACCCGGCCTTAGAATCGTGTGAGAAGTCCGTTTTACTCTTTTAACTAATTAAAAAATAAAAATAAACAAAGTGTTACAGCTTAGGAATGGTGCAATATCTTGGCAAACAAAGAAACAAAGACGAATCTGATACAGATTCTGATGCTAATAACAAAAAATCAGATGTATATGAAAGTGAAGAAAGTGATAACAAAGACGACGAAAAGGATCAAGAAAGAAAGAAATATAGAACCGATTTTGATGATAACTGGGGACGACAATGAGTTATTTCTGAGACTTGCAATCGAGAAACTAAGGAAGAATAAAAAGATTGTTACCCAAATGTGTTGATTCAGGCCCCACTAGCACACACCTCTCACTGACGCTTCAGAAACTTGGGTCGGAAACCTCGCCGGAAACCTGCAACTCGCCGGAAAGCTCGCCGGACGCTTCAGAAACTTGCCCGACTCTTCCGGTGCTCCAAGGACGCATCCCGTGTTTGAAGGACGCATCCCGTGTATGAAGGACGCATCCCGTGCTTGAAGGACGCATCCCTTGGCCACGTGTCCATTTTTTATTGGGTTTTGCTCTAAGGACGCATCCCGTGCTTGAAGGACGCATCCCGCGCATGATGCGACGCTCCAAGGACGCAGGAGCGTGACAAATTTGAAAATAGGTTTGGTCAAACGACATTTTCGTAATTTTCCCTTTTTTTAAAGCATTGTTCACAATGAATTCGATTGAAGGAAAGAAGAACGATCTAAAAATTGCGAGGCCAGATCCTAGGAATGTCGTCATTTTTTCAATTTATGCTATTTTAACATGAATTTGGATTTAACTGATGGATCCATGTTTTTCTCTTCTTGCCAAAACCCGAAGGCAGCCCAAAAATAACACGAAAAAAAATTAAAAAAAAAAACACATTCAGTTATATCAAGAGAAGCAATTCAATCGACTCAATCATCATGCTATTAATCTTCGATCGGTGTTCAACAACAACAACAAGTTCTTCAATCGGCTTCAACAGATTGTATATGTTTATATGCTTCAACAGTTTGTATGTATGGTAATTATTAAACGTGTGTTATAAACACTTTCAGTCGTATGTCCCATAATGTAGACCGTCTAATGAAACCCACATAACCTAAAACTGGATTTTACCCATTAGAGGTTGGTCCTCAGTCCCGAAAACCGGCCGTATTTTTGGTCCGGCCCAGTACAGTCTGGTCGATCCGGTTCTCTGCTAACGAACGCCCCTAAAAACATTAAGATTTTGGTATGTCAACTTCTAATTAAAAACTGATTTTCCATGAGTTTCTGCTAAATTTATCCATAGAATGTTGAGTATGCTTAGAAATAACTATGATTAGCTGCTCACAATTTCCCACGATATATTTTTTAATATAGAAGAACTCTTATATTAGTTTGTTTAAAATTCAAATAGCTATTAAAAGGATATAACTTTGGCACACTAAATATTCACTGATTATTTTAGTGGTGTATCACCAACATTAGTTGGTAAATGTCTCTTTTATGAATAGGTTTTTTTTCTTTTTTTTTTCTTCGTAACTTGTCAATGATTTTTTAAACCAATACCTACTACCAATGGGATGAATAGTTTGCGCTCTCGGGATGGCTTTTAAGGGGTTAAAGGCATTACGCCACCTCTTCATGGTTTATGTCAATGATTTTGAATCATCAGCTAGTTAATACCAAATGACCTATGGCCTGGTGTCACCAAGGCGTTAGAAAAAAAATGTTTACCTTGCAATGTCTTGAGGTTTTAAGACTCGTGGTTGACAAAAAAGTGTAAGCTTAGAAATAGTTTAAAGAGTGTGAGAGTTAGAAAAAAAGCTAGTTTATAGAACATCAGGAAGCCTTAATTGCAACAAATTCACAACCTAATTAATTTATCCGGTCACAAGTCTTCTGTTTATCGAACTGCTAGAATTCTAAAGAGAGTATCCAAAGTTGTAGATTAACATTAAAACCACTTTATTAATCTTCATTTTTAGCTTTTCTTTTTTTCTGTTGAATCGGCATTTAGTCGATTAAAAGCTACAAATTTTACTCAAGAACAGGAACATCGTCCACATTTTGATCTTGTGTGTCCAATTTATGCCGAAACATCTTAGCACAAACAAGAAAATACCCAAAATTCACCACACCGATTGCTGCTAACAGCCAATACACTATATCCAACCTACCATTGTTAAGGTCATCCTTCAACCATGAGGTGCTTTTCTGAATCAAACCTGTAAGCGCGGTACTCAAATAAAACCCCACTGCAACCAACAATGATATCATAGCCGTGGACGTACTACGCAAAGATGTTGGGAATTCTTGATAGTATAAAGAGATTTGTCCCGGAAAAAGAAATGCCTGACTTATTCCCATAATTGTTAAAGGAACCAGAAGCCATAATGCTGAAATGGGTACAATGGTGGCTATACCCATGCTTAACCCAATCAGATTGTGGTCTCTAGCCGTATGTAGCCTTCGGACCTCAACTAGGGCAGCTGCCACCAAACCAACAACATTGAGTACATGGCCTATCCCTATTCGTTGGAGGGGTGTTATAGACCAACCGGTTAGTTTTTGCCACATGGGAAAAATCAAGCGATCAAGGAGGCAAATTGTAATGCTTGTAGCTAGGGTGTCTAAAGATAAGAAAGAAGAAGAAGGGATTTTGAAATTGGAACCACCAAGGTGTCTATCCATGGATAGAGCTTGGAGGATGATGAAGTTGTTAAACATGCCAACCAGGCCACTCAACATAATACTAGAGGACCATAATGGCATAATTTTAATTAAGGTTTTCAAGTCTTCCACTTCTTGTACAGTAGTTAGACTCCATGATTTTGTCTTTGAACCATCAGATTCAATCTTTAGTGCCCCATTATTAAAGAACCTACATGATATCGAATACACCACTTAATTTGTTAGATATATCTTAACAAGTGTAAGAATTAGCAGATCCATAAAATATTTTCAAGAGGTGCGATCGGAATTTTGCCTTAGAAAATACACTAATTTTTTCAAGGGGTGCGTCCGCACACCCAGCGCTCCGCCCTTGTTAAAATCTGATTTTTTTTATTGTAGGTGGTTTAGGAAATTAATAAGAGTTTCTACTACGCTTTTCGAAAGATGTTTGGTTTTTATTGATTTTCGTTCATTTCTTTTCCAATAATTTTTTAACAAATAATTTCATTTTTCTATAATAACTTGTAATATTCAACTTTACTTGGTTTTGTTTAGCTTTCTTTTTTCTTTAAATTCTGAGATAAATATCATTATTATATACCGAGTTCTTTACAAAAAAGTTTCTTTTATAACAAATAGACAAAAAATACTTTATTTTAAAATTTTTCAGTTTTTAATACAATATATATCGGGGTGTCGACAAAGATTTTTAAAACAAAGTGTATTCAATTCAGATTTTAAACAAAAGTTAAATCTTACAAGTTAACAGCAAACTGCTTGGTAACCAAAAATGTTTTGTTGAGTGGCCATGAAGTTGACCGTACCTGAAACTATCTGATGGAACTATGGTAGATTTGTCATTGATATCATAGTTATACTCTTGGTTTGTTGATGAAACCTTCCTCTTTCTGACTGCTGCAATGATAACTCGAGCAATACTAGTGAAAGGGCTTCCTTTAGGCTTGAGTTTTCGGTAAAAGTTTTTACCGGACAAGAATAAGATCACACCAACTGTGTTGCAAACGACACATATCCCAAACCCTACTGCCCAACTCACGTTATCTTGAACATAGATTATGGCAGTGGTGCTTATCACATTAGCAGCATAAAACACAAAAAAGTACCAATTGAAGTAGATTCCTACACTATTAGAGTCCTCAAACTGATCAGCTCCCATGCTAGCAAGGGTGTAACGTGTGCCTCCAATTCCAATGCAAGCCAACCCTAAAATGGTGTATAGAACTCCATATTGAAGCTTTGATGGAGACTCGCATGGGAACTTGTTTGTACATGGTGAAGGTCTTAAGGATGGAAATGAAGCTGTTAATGTCATAAGTGTGATACCCTACAAATAAAATACAGTAGAGCAAAATCAACCGGTGCAACATGTGCAGTGGCGGATCCAGAGTCGGATTTTACTGGGTTCCTTTTGGTAGTTTCTCACTAATTTTCATTATTTTTTCCCAAATCATACAAGGTTTACACTAAATTTTTCCATTTTCTTCGAATCGAATGGTTTCCTGGTGGGAACCCATGGAACCATGCTAAATCCGCCCCTGAACATGTGTCCTTTGGGACCTCTGGCGTAGCAAATCCATAATGATACGCCCTAGGTCTCATGTAAATCGTTTTCTTTAATGTTTTCTATTGTTATCTTTTAAAAGATAAAAGTAAACATACAAAGACAACAAACAAACATTGTGTTAACATCGGCTCGCTTAGATATCATTTTAACCAAATCAATACTTTTAACGTCGTACCAGTAATGACACGAAAGAGAACAGAGCGATGACAACAAAAGAGCCACAAAAGGAGTCAGAGAGAACAGCTCCAACTATAGGAAAGACACTCATGCAGCCAACCACCACATTGAAGACTTGAGTGGCATGGATGCTCTTAACGTTGTACTTGGTGATAAGGTACACAATGAGGTTTCCTAACCACCCTCCTGCTGTCAGTGTTAAGGTTAACATGCTTCCTGCGGGTGCATCATAAGACTTGATTCATTATATGCTACTTGCATAACATATATCTAATGTATAGAAAAATATCATAACCATCATCTCTAATCACAGTTATAAATTGTAGAATACAACTTGTTTATGTCGTATTATATCTACACACGGTATAGAGATGGATTTACACGTAAAGTAATGTGGTGATGCCGGCATTTGTTATAAATAATTACATATTTGTAACAAAATAATTGCAACTAATTAGAGAGAGAGAGAGAGAGAGAGAACCTAATATGAAGGGGAAGGTAGTCCATCCTCCTCGTTTACTATGTTTGATGAAGATATTGTTTCTGCCTTCAGTTGCCTTATGCTGGCTGCCATTTTCCTCTTTAACATCTTTCTGCAACTGATTGAATTCCATTCTTTCTTTCTAGTTAATTCTCAGTGAGAATATGAGAGTGGAGCATGTATATATATATATATATGTGTATGAAGATTTATTGGTGTAAACTATTATAATTAATAAAAAAAGTAAATGTTAAGACATGTGAAAAATGGATATTTATTTTCCATTATGGTAGGCTGTATAATTGAGATCATGTTAAATCCCACACCACAAGACAAAACATGGTTGCTTGTGTTTGTGACATAATATGAAAAGACACAAAACCTTAAATTAGAAAATAGGATTTGGTCCAAGTGGGAAGGAAATATTAAATTACTCTATCATGTGTTCAAATGGGGTACAGGTACCCCTCTGGGTTCAACCTGGCACCAGGACACCCACTATGTGGAGGTACTTCAGAATTTGTAGCAAATTCAACTAAATAGTTCATTAAGTCCTTTAGAAGTTTTGTGGCCTAGTTAAGACTCATCATTTTTTGTAGATAAAAAATTCTTTATGTAGATTAAAAAAAAATTTTGTAGACGGTATTTTAGCAAGAGCTATGATACCACTTGCGGAGCTAACTGGCCGGTTTTTGTAAATAACATTTACAATATTGAATATAAAATTCATTAATTTAAATGAATCTTTTTGAATTAATCGAATGATTAAAAGAAAAAGATGCACATTGTTTTCTTTTCTTTTTAGTCGAATAAAAAGAAAAAGATGCATAGTATGCATAGTATTTTAAATATAATATTCTAAAGATTTCTTTGAAAATAATCTTTCATTATTAAAATTATTAATCGATTTAAAATAATCGATTGATAACTTAGATTTCAAATTATTGAATATAAAATTCAAAACTTGAAATTCAATTTATTGATTTCAATCGATCGAATTCTTAGAATTCAATTTATTGAATATAAAATTCATATTAGAATTATTAATCGATTTAAAATAATCGATAGATAATTTGAATATGAAATTATTAGCCGACAAACGTAGACTAATATAAACAATTTTGAAATTGTTTAATTGTGGAATCAATCATTGAATTTACAAAATTCATTATTTTTTATAGTCATTTTTTGACTAAAATTTTTCATTGAAAAACTCATTGATTTCGATAGTGGTTAATCGATTTCTGTATGTGTATAAACATCATTTTTATTTAATCAAAATCTTAGTTTTTGTGTTGAAATAAATTCTTTTTATGATTTTAAGGAGAGATATGAAATATCAATCTTGAAGTAATTTAACAGTTTGAAATAAAATTTTATACCTTTCTTCTTCTTGTATCTTCTTCTTAATCGTTTCTATTTCTTCTGCAAGGGACCAATCCAACCCTTAATTTCCCTAACGGCCTCCTGCCTAAGCGGTACTTCAACGGGCTCCAGGACTCCAGGTTTTACAGAATAAAAACTTTCTTGATAAAAGATAAAAGATAGAGGTTTACAAAGGAGTTTTTATTTCATAACTGTCTCTCGAAGGAGAACTTCTTGATATTTACATAACCCCCCCCCCCCCTTAAAGGAGTTTCTACTCCATACTAAAACACATAACTCACTACTAGAAAAATTAAAATTTCTGACACCATTTTCCGTAGGAAATGCGTCATAACTCGCGATTTTCTACGAATTTGTGACGAAATGCGTATGTAGGAAAACCACTCGTAGGAAACTGGTTTCTTACGCATTTTCCTACCCATTTAACGGAAGTTAATTTTTAATTTTTGCTACACAATTGTCACAAAATTTAATTTTCTATGAATTTGTGACGAAATGGATATGTAGTTAAACCACTCGTAGGAAACTGGTTTCTTACGCATTTTCTACGCATTTTCCTACCCATTTGTGACAGAAAAGGGTTGTCACAAATTGCTACACATTTTCTACGCATTTTCCTACCCATTTAACGGAAGTTAATTTTTTATTTTTGCTACACAATTATCACGAAATTTAATGTTTTTTCTAGTTTTATTCTATTTATAAAACATCCGAGAGATCGAATACAAAAGCAAATAAAACTAAAAACTATAAAATTTCATTAACATTAATCATAAATTTATACAAATTTACAAACAAAAAATGTATAAAATCTACTAACATAAAGAAAAGAAAATAAAATTACATATTCCTTTAACAAAAATTACATATTCCTTTAAAGTTCTACATCTAGATACATCACTCCAACTGTCCACGACAAGCCTTCATCAACGTGAGTTTCCAAATATTTTATAGTCCATTATTCCAAAAAAAAAATTATAACACGCGGAGAAACAGTGATCCATGTGCTTTTTTGAGTTTTTACCACTATACTTTTACTTGGTAAGTTGGTATCCATTAAAGTTCTACATCTAGATACATCACTCCAACTGTCCACGACAAGCCTTCATCAGCAACTCAGCAACTCAATCGAGCAACCGACACAACTCAGCAACTCAACATCAGCAATCGAGCAACTCAGCAATCGAGCAACTCAGCAACTCAACATCAGCAACCGACACAACTCAGCAACTTAACATCATCATCCGACCACAACCGTCTCTGATTCACCGTTGCTGCTGTAACAATCACCACCGTCTCTGATTCACCGTCGCTGCTGATTCACCGTGTGTGCAGGTAGAGTTTTAGGTGAAGGGTGGGGGTTCGCAGGTGGATGTGTGTGACCGAAGTCACCGTTCAGTCGCCGGTGCGGTCGCCGGAATCTCTGATCAGACTAGAAGGGAGGAGGGGTGTGCGGCAATAGTGTTCAGGTTTTTTTTTGAGGTTTTGAATGTGAGAAATGAGATGGAGGGATTAAATAGGTAGGGTTTAGATGAACAATGGACTGTTGGATTGAAAATTAGGTGAGCAATGGACCGTAGGATGGTGATCCGTGTGAAGTTTAACTAAAGCTTTTGATTGGCTCAATTAGGTGAGCATGGAATCTATTACTTGTATTATTATTAACTAGTTAATTAATGAAAAAATATTATTATTATTAATATGGTGGCACATAAATTATATCAAGTTTTTTATAAACTTGTTATATCAATTTGTTTTTATAAATCACATTAAAAGTGTAATTATATCATTTTTTTTTTTGAAAATCTCCCTAAGTATAGAGTACAACTACTCAATGCATCAACATGATAATTTATAATGTATAAATATGTTTCGTTATTCTTTTTATTTACAACTATCAAATAAGATTTAATTATTAATTCCAAAACACACTTACAAAAATTAAATGTATTATAGTTATATAATAATTAGGGCTGCATACGAACCAAACGTTCGGCGAATAGTTTATAAAAGAACATGAACAGAGGTAACGTTCGCCTTAAACACTATTTATTATCGTTCTAATGCTTGTTTTGCGAGAAATTAAGAGCCGTAAATCACGTGTTTATATGGTAATAATAAAATATGGTAATAATAAAACTAGTTGCCTCCACTGAGTCTGAACCAAGCCACTACCACTACTGCCGTCTTTGACCGGCTAAGTTGAAGAAGCTTGATATTGACCAGGTTAACAATACATATGTATAACACGGGTATACACAGATTGACCCGCGTTAAATCTGACCTGAACCAAACCGTGACCCGAGCCGAAACAAAACCGGAACCATCATGAAGCTGATGTCATCTATTTTAACCAAACCTGAATCGATCTGGAAGTATCCGAACCACCAACATTACCAACAACAGCAAATCGTCTTCACCATCAAAACCAAACCGTTAAAGTAGCCGGGAAAAACGTCGAAGGAACGGTTCCTACACAATATATTTTCCATCACAAATGCGTAGCAAGTTGCTACACATTTCCTACACAATAAATTTTCCATCACAAATGCGTAGCTAGTTGCTACACATTTCCTACACAATATGGTAATAAATTTTCCAACACAAATGCGTAGCAAGTTGCTACACATTTCCTACACAATAAATTTTCCATCACAAATGCGTAGCTAGTTGCTACACATTTCCTACACAATATGGTAATAAATTTTCCATCACAAATGTGTAGCAAGTTGCTACACATTTCCTACACATTAAATTTTCCATCACAAATGCGTAACAAGTTGCTACACATTTCCTAGGCAATAATTAATAATAATGCTGATTAAACATTAAAATATAATCTAAGTATAATAATAAATAATTCGTCATAAATGCGTAGCAAGTTGCTACGCATTTCTGACGCAACAATTAATATTTAAATGAATTTAACATATAAATCTAATTCCAACAAATAAATAATGGTTCCGTCGGAAATGCGTAGCAAGTTGCTACGCATTTCTGACACAATACTTAGAATTAGTATATTTGTCACTATTGTGTCACAAATTGCCAAAAAAATCAAGGTCTTTTTTCCGTAGGAAATGCGTAGTAAATGTGTCAGAATTTGCGACGCATTTTTTTGCGTAGGAAATTTCCGTAGCAAAATGACCACTTTTCTAGTAGTGACTAGAAAATGAGAAATTTGATCATACGAATGATCAAAGAAAAGTTGAAAAGGAAAGGTGGTTGAGAGAATTTGAATTCTCAAGTAGGTAAGGGATTTGGTTTCAAGCCAGGGATGCCGGGGATATCTAAAACTAAAGAATTCATCTTCTTTATATAGGAGAAGTGAATTTTACAAAAGACCATTATAGCCCTTAATTAATCGTCATGGATGACGTTTTTTGGTCGACAAACCCATGTGTTGGGTCCATATCTCGATTGTCTTCTTCTGAAAAGTAGCTGTCTTTTTCAGTTGAGTTTTTGTTTTCTTCTGAAGAAGATGCTTTGCAGTATTCGCACTGATGGTTCTCATATGTGCGTTGCAACTTTTGACAAAGTTGTTCTTTAGTGGCGGGCCTGCTTCTACTTTATTGAAGATGATGCGTTGCTCCATCCTTTCTAAAGCTTCTTTTTCATGTAGTGGTAGAGGAGTTCCACTATAGCTAGTAATTATGCAGTTAGTGCTGCAATAATTAACTTTGTTAAAGCTTCCTACTTTAATTTTTTGTAGGTTTTCTAGGATTTGTAAAAATCCTTTGGTCCTGATATGTAACCATTTTTCATAGTCTTCATATTCTTCTTTCATCATTCTTGAAGGATTGACCGTTCTTGCTTTGGCTATGCCAATTTCTAAGTGATGATAACCTGGAAAGGGTTGTTCCTTGGTACCAGTCAGGGAGTGTAGAAGTACACTTGATGAAGATGTTAGCATCTCTTGTAGCAGCAATTTTCTTTCGAAAATTCTTGACGGCTTTCTTCATTCCTTCAGATAAATTACTTATTTCAAGTAAATTAGGAGAAGGGTAGATGAACTTTGCTAATCCGGCAGAAAATGCTAGAGAAACTAGTTCTAGGCTTGAACCTGGACAAAAGATAATAAGACTTTTGGTAGCCCTGTCTTCTGTGTAAATGTGTTCAAACTTGAAATCGTCTTGGTTTATGGCTCTAGCCTTTGACCAAATTGTTCTGAATTCGTCTAAAGAAATAATATCTTTTTCTTCTTTCTCTTCATTTATCGTTGGTTTTGAGAAAGTGTTGTTTCTGAATTCGATGATTCTTTCTTTTTTCTTGGACCTCAATGGTTCAGGAATAATTGTTACCTTTAAAGGTATTTCCTTCTTCCCGAGGTTTGCTGAATATCGGGTAGCTTCTTGTTGGGCTTGCGATAACGACCCAAATTTTTTGAAAGGATAGTCAGTTTTATCAACGTAATTTTTGACTATACCCCAATCTTCATATATTCCTCTATGGTCACCATCGAAAATAACATAAAATCTTGAATTATGCTTTTCTGGAATTTGTGTGACTTAGGAGTAACTTGGTCTGAGAGAGACCTTTTCAGTTTTTGGCAAACTGTCAGCCATCAACGGATTTGATGTGCCTTTACCAGAGCCGTTTGCTTCTGGGCTAAATGAAGATTTTAGTTCTTCATTTACTCTGTTTTTGCTTTTTTCCAAAGCAATAGGAGTGAACGGATTTGTTTTCTTAGCTACAGAGCCGTTTGCATCTGAGCTGCTGGAAGAAGTTGAATCTTCTCTTTCCATTTTTCGTAAATGGACAGCCTCCGAAAATGTAGACCCAGGGGTCAATCGGATATTAGCCTTCTTTGAATGAAGGTCTCGCCTGGCTTGTGAGTCCTCTGGCATGCTTTTTCCCAAAGCATCAGGGATCAACGGATTTGTTGAGTCTTTACCAGTCGCCGTTTGCACTGGACTAGATTCTGTTTTTAGCTTTTCAGCATCCTGGACAGAATTTCCAGTTAAGATCATAGTCGTGTAGACATTGATCTGATCTCTGATGGATCTTAATTCTATTTCTAGAATTTTTTCTTTGAGACGTAGAGCCTTAAGATCTTCTTCCATATGTAACGCCCCAAAAATCTGAATGTTAATAATTGTCGTATGTTCTTATGTGACACATCATGAAATAAATAACTAGGCTATTTAACCTAGTTAAGGGTATGGTCAAAAGTATTAAATGACGAAGGTAGTGTCAGTTATGTTTTAAAGGTAAACCCGAGGGGCTAAAGTGGAACAAATGAAAGTAAGTTATAAAATAACTTGACACACACAAACACACACATACGTGTGTTCTGGAAAGATCGAGCAGGGGCTCTCAAGAGCCCCAAAACCCTAGTTCTTCAAAAGCTTCAATTTGAAGGATGAATCAAGGCCCAAATCCATAACCGAGCATGGATTAATGATCACCAACACGAGAGGATTATAAGGTATGTTTTAAATCTAAGATTGGTGATCATGGGTGAAGTGGGTTATGATCTAATCCGTGAGTAAATATGAAATTGATCATGTACAAGGGTTAGAGTTCTCGTGTAGAACATGGGTTATGAATGGTTTGCGTTAGTTTGATGTTTAGAGGTGACACCCGTTAGTTAGGGTGAAGATGATGACTAGTATCACCTCCTATGTTCAAGTCTTGTTGAATGATTGATGTATTATGTGGGTATGATGAATTATTGTTAGATGAAAGTATAGTAATATGATGATGTTATGTTTAATGTTTATTTGGAATGATACATGATGATTAGTAGATGGTTTTGATGGGTTATGTATGAGTTTAGAAGAATTGTGCATGAAATAGTTGTACGTTATGCTTAAAAGGTAGTACTCACATCAAGTGTATGATGAAATGTATATAGTGTCGTCCGTATAGTCGATTATGATGTTACGGGTATATGATGATAAGTCGATAGTTAAGTATGGTTAATAGTTGACTTTTGAAAGTCAACTAAGTATAAGAAACATGACTTGACTCGTTGTCGTAAATGTATGTTGATGGGAAGTCGTATGGTACATATTATAGCAATCCGTGTTAAATGTAATGACATGATGAGTTACATGAGTTTAACGTATACGGATATGATTATATGAAGTCGATTATATGTTTTAATGCTTGTTAGTAATGACTAAGGAAAGTTAAGTGTGAATTATGCGAATGATATGATGGTTACATGTACAAATGAGTATGCTAATAAGGGCGTGGTTTCGATGAAATGAAAGTATAGGAAACACGTCAAGACGGACTCAAGCTTGAGGTGTTAACGGGTCAAGAAGAGGCAAGGAATCGGATACGAGCACGGACGCATAAGGTAAGTGATTTCCGTAATCACTTCTTAGTACAAGTAAGTAATAAAGTATTGTAATGAATTAAACATGATGTTTGAGGTCAAATATGCGTTAGAGTCTCTCGTTGTAAATGATGGGTTTAAGGTGGACCAAAATGCCCTTGATGGGTGTTTCGGGGTAGACGATCTTGAAAGTAGTTTAAAAGTAAGTTATTCGATTAGAGTAATGTTTTGGACGAGTATGGAAGTGGGGATGATGGTTTGGTCAGCCATAGACCGATTAATGCGCGAATACCCTTAACGGGTCAAGTTAAGCATAGGAACGATAATGTGTTAAGAGGATGCAAGACATCCAAGAATTTAGTAGGATATGATAGACGTCACGGATATTGTTAGGTTTATAAGATGCTTTGGTAAAATAACCAAGTTATGTTGATGAATGCATGAAAGGGGTCAAAATGGTAAAAAGGGTAATAAGCCGAAGAGTTAAAAGTCGGAAATTATATTAAGTCGGATGTTGGATTTTAGTTCCATTAGATGGAGAATTAAATTACGGACGCGTAGGAAAAAGAATCGGGTAAAACGGACCTATAACGAAGAAGTTATGACAGTTTCCGTGAAATGCGGTTGCGCTGGAAATCTGCAGCACAGCAGCAACAACCTTCTGTGTTTTTGGGGGCGTCGCGTAGCGCGACGGCCCGTCGCGTCGTGCGACGGGTCAAGTTTCTCCGAAAATCGTTTTTATGCCTCGTTTTGGCTTGGGAACTTGTTTAAACGCGTTTTAAGTTATGTACGACTAGTTCAACTTACGTTTTTATGAATTTAAGTGTATGCCCACACTTGTTAGGTATGTATGTATGTTTGTATGTATCTAACATGTGTGTAGAAGCGTATGTAAGCATGAACGCGCAAACGTATGTAAGATTATAAGTGTGTGAAGAAGTACACGCGGATATATGAAGACGTATATGAGTAGGTAAGTATGAGTTAGGTATGTTGAAATAGGTGATTATAAATATATATGTAAGTAAGTATGTAGGCATGTACGTATGTATGTTTTATAAACCTAAGTGTATGTATGTAGAGGTGTATGTAGGAAGCATGTATATGTATGCAAGTGAGTATGTACGAATGTATGCACGTATTTAGGTTGTGTGAAGGCATGTAGTAAGGTGTATGTATGTATGTATGTAAGTGTGAATGTATATATGTGGGATGACATGATCGTACGTGACGATGTAGGTATGTATATATGTAGATACATATAGAATGATCGATATGTATTTATATGCAAGATTGTATGTAGGTTGACATGTATGTGTGTACGTATGTATGTATGTATGGAGATAGTGTGTATGAAGTTTAGGTATGTATGTAAGTCTTTTGGTACGATCAAGTGTTTACGATGCTTATTCGTGTACATGGAGTTATAAGTGAAATGCAGGAATGGCAAAGAATTCTCACCACGGATGGTATGACAGGATGGAAAAGCTGGAATGTAAAGAGTAAATGAAACGTGAAGTAAATGTGAACAAACCTTGTATGTTTATAATGCTTACTAATGTACGAATTTTGTGTGGTGAGCGCAGGTAGTACCAGTCATAAGGATATCCAAGGATTGAAGATCGAGGATCGAGTCACAAGACAGATTGTACAGGAATGTCTAAATATGCAATTTAGTGTTGATAAGTTATGTTCGTATATTATAAAATGAATTTTTAGAATGTCAAGATGTATGTCATGAAAGAAATTTTAAGACTCGAATTTCCGCTGCGTTGTTTTGAGGTTAAACGTGTTAGGGTGTTACAAGTTGGTATCAGAGCCCTGGTTTGAGGGAATCAAGTACGAGATGGTAAGTACTTGAACTCAAACTTGTGTGCTCTTGAGATAAGAAATCCGTACAATCTAAGACTCGATCAAGATCCAAAGGTAAAGGCTGATGAAAGTATGTATTTATGTATACGTATAAAGAAACTGACGGTTTCGTATGTGCAAGGTAAGCATAAGTGTTGGAAGAGGATGGTCCGTGAATGCAGTCTAGGATGAATACTAAGGCAGGCAAAGAGGTAATAAGACAAATAGGCAAATGAGCCCAGGTATGTGAATTTAATATGTGGATGTAAGTAATGGCAAAGTTCATTAAGGGAAGGAAAATTTTAAGATGAAAGACAATGATAGTATGGTAATGAAGTATTGGAAGCGATACACGCGCCGAAACCTAAGTCTACGGACATAAGGTGACAATTACATGAAGGCACGAAACTACTATGTGGATTGTGTACCTGGCCAGTACACGAGAAACGTATGACGTTCGTGAGATCATGATAATTGTTACAGGTATGTCCGGTAGAGTTGGGTAGCAGGCGGGCGTGTGGGTGAAATGGGAAGTAAGACTCTCGGGAAATTGAGAGCAATGTTTTAAAAACCGGTTTTTAAATCAAACTGGATTAGGCTAAAAAATGGTTTAACCGGTTGAACCGGGTTGTACCGAGCGGTTCAACCGGGTTGACTACCTAACCCTATAATTTCATAAATTACAATATCAACTCAAAAGTTAATCCAAAAATACATAATTACATATTAAAAGATGGTCTAAAAGTAAATCAATAATAAAAAAAATATCCAAAAGACAATCGAAAATCATTTAATTTTCCAACAAGCTCTTTTAAATGAAAGTGTACGATATGTTTAAGCCATTTGAGTGTTGAATACATCAAGTTCACGATCGCATAAAAATGAAATTCATTATTATCGCCATCCTCATCAACTAGAGAATAACTATTTTCGTTTCATACAATATTAAATAAGAACTTTTAGTTACGAATAATCATAGTATATAAAAATTACGTAAGATAAGTAACATATATAATAAAAATAAGTAATAACCCAAACTAAAATAACCCTGGGCCGGTACCGGTATACCGGATTTTACCGCCGGTACAAACCTTATGCCGTTTCACTTATTTACCGGGGTGTTTCGTACCGGATTTACATCTGAAAACGGTAATACCGGTATAACCGGCCGGTATTTACCGGTTTTTAAAACATTGATTGAGAGTACTATGTAAGAATGAAAAACATGCCTGATAAGAAGGAAGAATGTTGAATCCGTGATTAAGTACGGATCAACAAGATAAGAATGAAATGTTGGAATCCGTGAGACGGATTCAAGGGATGAAAAGTATGAATGAAATGTTTGAATCCGTGAGATGGATTCAAGGATGAAAGGTAAGAATGAATGTTTGAATCCGCGGGACGGATTCAAGGAGGAAAGGTATGAATGTAATGATTGAATCCGTGAGATGGATTCAAGGAGGAAAGGTATAAATGTAATGATTGAATCCGTGAGATGGATTCAAGGAGGGAAGGTATGAATGTAATGTTTGAATCCGCGAGGCGGGTTCAAGGATAAAAGGCATGAATGAAATGTTTGAATCCGTAAGGCGGATTCAGTAAATGATAAAGCATGAATGATGCGTCTGAATCCGTGAGACGGATTCAAAAACATAAAAAGATGAAATTAATCCGCCTAAGAAGATGTCGATAGTTTGACCATGATTGAGTCGAACGGGTCATAGAGAATAAGTATAAAGTAAAAAGTGATAGTATAATAGACGAAATTTTGTATAAGTTACATGTAAGATATGTGAGTAATTGACTCTTAGAAGTCGGAATGACGACGGGCTGTAACCCGAACAATAATTTAAGTAGGGGCGGGAATGGTAAGTTTGGTAAGGAATATTGAGACGATGTAATAAGGTTTTCGCAAGTAAGCATGAATGGAAGGAAGTACGAGCGTGTACTTCAGTTGGCGAAATGATTAATTGAATGAAAGGATTGTATGTAAGAAATAGAATGTGTGGCACTTTATAGCAGGCACGTAGGAAGTTGTAGAAGAGTTATAGGTGGGTAATCACCTAGTGTAATGAATGTTTGAATGACATATGCTAACCGCTGATGTTGTTGATAATAATGTTAGAATTATTGATGTAATGAAACCAATTGTATTGGTGAAAGGACGTGCACGAGCGGAAGCTCGTTATGAGAATGAGTGAAACCTGGCCTGTACGGCTAGTACTCGAGGAGAAGATGATCGATCTAGGTTGCGGATCGTGGTTTGGGATATGAAAAAGAGGTTAGTAAAATGTTTAACTCACGATTGGAGAGATATGAACTATTTATACACGTGAATTAAGTAAAATGTTTAACTCACGATTGGAGAGATATCCTTCAATTTCGGCTTCTAAGATAATTTTTATCTTTTCCGGAAATTTTTGTCGGTTGGGACATTCGTTAGCATAATGTCCTTCTTCAGAACATATCCAGCAACGACATTTTTTCTTACCTTGAGGACAAACCTTAGGTTTTTCTTTTGAAAAGTATTTTCCAAGAGAAAACTTTCTTTTCTTGGTTTTCCAAAAACGTTTTTTAGTTTTTGTTTTATATTTATTTTTATATTTCTTTTTGAAATAATTTTTATCTTTTGTAGGTTCACAGCCAAAAGATAATTGTGGTAACTCGGCGAGTTTTTTACAACAGTTTGCATTAAAACGTTTCAACTGTTTCTGTTTGTCAGAAAGATCACAATAGGATGCAATTTCTTCTTTGACAATTCTTGTAGCAAACCCAAGAGAATGCATTGTAAATTGATTCTTTTCTTTATTCCAACGCTCTTTCGCCTTTTCTCCGACGATGGGAATTTTCATTAAGTAAGCATCAATCCATGGATAGAATTCACCTGTGCCTAATTTATATAAATTAGTTTCATAAAGACAAGTGAAATCGTCTAACAGACATATGTCACAAATCTGTGCCTTAGCAAGATTTTGTCTTGCTTTTTCCAATATTTTTTGATTTTCTCGGTCCTTATCTGTAATGAGATCGAGACCTAAAAACATCATGTATATTGCATTTATGATTTGATCAAAAAGATCTTCACCATGTAAAGTTTCATCCCAAGTTGTCCCTTTGATGAAATTTTGTATAATTCCTGCAGACTTATGTTCTAATAATAATAACAAAGCCTTAGCTTGAGAGAACTCTGTTGAATTAGTCTGAATGATTAGACTGATCTCAATGTTCCATTTATCAATTACCTCTTTTCTTTTGTCGAGGTTAAAGATACAATCAATTTTAATAGTATTAATAGTAGTTGCACTACCATTGTCATTACTATTATAATCAGTTATACCTTTATGATATGGCATGGGAATTCCGTATCCTTTTTTCTACGCCTGTTACTTTGCTAGTAGAGGCATGGTAAGTTCTTTGTCTCGGAGACATTTCCATATCTGAAGAACTTTCTTCAGTTTCGGGTTCTTCTTTCTTAACAGGAAAGGTTCTTGATTCTTCATTCTTCAAAACAAAGACCTGTTCTTTATTTTCAGAAAAATATCTTTCGTTTAAGATTTTATCTTCAGAAAACTTTTTTTCACATTCTTTGTCATCCAAAGTAATGAGATTAACAAGTTCTTTTATTTGTTCAATTGGAAGGGTATCCAATTGTTCATCTAAAATTTGTTCCAATTTTTGAACGACGGAACTCATTTTATCCACAAGAAAAAATAATCTTTTTATCTTTTAGACTTTGAATATCTTTTTCCATAAAAGAAATTTTTCTTTTTAATTCAGTTAATTCAAAAAGTTTGTCATAAGGATGAATGCTCCAATCGGAATGTAATTCATAAATTCTTTGATTATTTATTTCTATAAAGAAATAATGTCTAGAAATCTCTAGATTTATTTTTCTTAAAAAGTTTTTCGCTTGACCTTTATTGGTCATTTGAAGTTGATCCGAAAGGCCATGATAATGCATTCGGACTTTTAGAACTTCCTAGAGATGGATTTCCAACGTTGAAGTTTGGAAATGAATACTTTTGAAAGCTTTTTTCATCATCAATTTTTTTCTTTTTGCCTTTCGGGCATAAGAGTTTTTGAATTCATTTTTTCATCAATTTTGTCTGAAACATCTTTGATGATTTTTGCAGCAGTTACCTCAAGATTTTCGTTGGTAGAAAGACTATCCAACTTTCTCATTAAATCTTTAACAAGTTCCTCTAATTTCAAAAGAGTGGTCATGTTACAGATATAATTGTTTTTTTTAGTTCTAAGCTCAATAATTTTTTGCTTAGAAGCAAAAATGTTTTTCTTAATAATCTTTATATTAAGAATTTTTGTTTTATGACTTAACATAAAATTTTCTTTAATTTGATTTATTCTCATAAACCCAAATTGTATATCAGCCTCTTCATAGGTGATTTGTTGATCAAGATATTGTAAATAATTTAAAATTGGTTTTGAAGACATTATTCTCCAATAACTCCTTTTAAAATTCTACCATATCCATCAATTCTTTCTGACAAAGAATGAATTAATTGTTCAGTATTACTTGAATCTCCTATTTGTAAAGAGTTTCCAGCATAACTGTGTCTGGGTTTTGATACTAAAACCTGTTTATTTCGTGCAATATCAATTGCCCAATTTTCTTGTAATTGTGATGGCTCAGCGAATTTGTTGCCTTCAACAATTCCAATATCCGGGAATATATCCTCAATTGTTATACTCTCTTTTTCTTTGTACTCAATTGAATGAGTGTTGTTTGTTAAAGCATATGAGATTAAATAATTAATCGTAAATACTTTATTATCTGGTTCCATAAGATCAGTTCTTTCACACTGATGTATAAAACTCAAAGTTTTGTCGAAATCCTTAAATCACGATGTAAAGCAAATTTAGGATAGATAGTAAACATAAATTTACCATATGCTAAATTACCTTGAATTGCTCCCAGAAGAGCATCTTGCCTATTGATAATTCTATTATCAACGAGTGCCATTTTTATAGGAAAATTAATTCCATCTCTAAACTGTGCTTTTAGGAGGATTTTAACCGCTCCTATGTGTACCATATTGAGAGACTTTCTCAACTCTGGTTTAATATGCAAAAGCTTTTTTGCTATTTCACCCTTTGTCAAGAGTGGCAAATAAACTTCACCTGCTGTATTTTTTATGTCAACTGAAAGTTCTTCAGTGTTAAAACAATAAAATATTTTATTTTTTTTCTAGAAAAGGCTCTAGAAACTAAACTTTGTAAAGTTTTTGGTTGATTAAAAACCTGTTTTGTGTCAAGCTTGAATTTAAGCTTACTAATTTTTGTTAGTTGATCAGAATTAATCATGTAATCTGATACAAAACCTTTTTCGTTTTCACTAAAGTTTAAAACTTCAGTTATTTCTTCAGATTCATCTGAATCATTTTTAAAAAGATTGTTATTTTCCATTAATTTATGAAATAAAACATATATTAAATTACTCTATCATGTGTTCAAATGGGGTACGGGCACCCCTCTGGGTTCAACCAGGCACCAGGACACCGTCATCATTGTTTTGGTTAAAAATTACCGAAGCAATTAAGTGATCAAATTAGTTAAGTGAGGTAGTGTGCTAGAAATATGTGTGAAAAATGTGTTAACAAAATTAGATATGAAAACAGTTTCAGGATACGGCTCAGGGGTATGATTCTGAGAATGGCTTGGGACGATATTCCCCCTATTATCCTCAGTGTAAACTGCGGAACTGAAGTTCAAAGCCCTGGGCTGTATAGGAGTGACAGTTTCTTCAACAGGTCTGCTCGAGCTAGCTTTTAAGAGTTGTATTTCTCTTAACAGCATTTGATTAGTCTCCTGTTGCTGCCTCATTTGTTCCTGCACACTTCCAAATAAAGTCAAAATTTCATCATTAGAGGCTAAAACGGGAGCAGATCCCTGGACACTCCGAGTAGGGATAACATCTTGAGATTGTGGAGAAAATGGCGTCCTTGGAGGAGGTGGTGGAAGCACCGAACCGGTAGTAGCAGAGGTTGCAGCAGACATAGTGGAAGAGCTCGTGTTTGATCTTGAGGCCATTGTAAACAATGTGGCAAAAAGTTTTGAAAATAAAAATCCGATTAATGATTTTACAAAGATTTTTAGTAAAAGTAGCACCACTTGCCCCACAGTGGGCGCCAAATTGTTTTGGTCAAAAATTACCGAAGCAATTAAGTGATCAAATTAGTTAAGTGAGGTAGTGTGCTAGAAATATGTGTGAAAAATGTGTTAACATAATTAGGTATGAAAACAGTTTCAGGATACGGCTCAGGATATAGAGTTGTATCTATGATCAAACAATGAGCGAAAATGTAAAGGTGGACACGTGATGTATGAGGAAAGCCCTTGATCAATCTAGATCGCCGGCATAAAACCTCGGGAGCTGACAATCGCAGCTGCCTTGTTCTTCTATTGCTTCAAATATCAGGATACAGTGCAGGATGTGGTGCGGATCGACTATGTGTTACAATGTAATTCGAATACAAGTGTTGTGTGAAGTGTTTGTGATGAGCTAGAGAGAAAGTGTTCGAAAATGTGTAAGTTGAGTGCCTTAATCTGATCCGCCCCCATCTATTTATAGTAAAACAAACGTAACTAACTATCCTACATAACCGGGATCCTCCGAATATTCCTTAGTTGAACGTTGTAGACCTGGTCTTTCGGGCTCAACGTCTCTCCTTTAACAAATACGCCCGAGTCTTGAGGAGATGGAGTCCACATGACCGTTAGCAAGCCCCAGTCTTTCACCTGCACGTGATTAATTCGATATTCCTCAGGATATCACCCAGGATGTTAGCAATATCCCCGTCCAGTATCCTGATCATAGATAAGCAATAAAAAGCAGGATATTAGTCAGCATGAATACTCAGAAAATGGCCCATAACAATTGTCCCCAAATATATCGGTTGGTATACCAATCCAACAGATATATTTTAAAAACTTTGTCTCGTCGACCGAGGCAATTAAAATGAAACGATGGTTGAAGTGACATTGTGCCATTTTCAATGCAATATTTACTCTTTACCCCCTATATTCAGCCTATATTAACCGAGTGACTCCTCATGATGATTATCCTTATCTTCAACCGGATATCAGGTATTTTCCTCTCTGCCCTTTCTATTTTCCCTGTTTATATCTTCTTTTCTCCGATTGTGTTCTTCCATGGCGACCCGTACCAGATCGCAAGTGGCGGACTCTGTTTCCCCCTTCTACAAACAAAATTTGCTTCAGAATCCTTCAAAAGAAGTGTGTTCTTTCGATAATTCCGACATCGCAGCCCTACGAGCTTCCGACGCCTTTTCCGCCGGGACAATCTTCCGTCCATTCGACCGAGAGGTCCGATCGGATTTTTGTTCCGACGAATGGGTTTGCTTCTTTGCCTATCCTTTCTAATTAGGGCTTCAATATCCATTTTCTCCCTTCATATCTCGCTTCTTTGAGCTTACCGGTCTTAGTTTCGCCCAAATCATGCCTATGGTTTGGCGTGTGTTAATCACTCTGGAGCAGATTAAGGCTCGTCATATGCCTGATCTATGCATCGAAGACCTTCCGATGGCCTACCGTCTAAGGTCACATGGTTCCAGCCGGTTTCTCCTTTTTTTCTATTTCCAGCGATCCCCTCATTCTTAAGGCCACCAAGAATGAGGATAAATGGACAATAAAAAATTTCTTTGTGAAAAGAGACTCCATTGATAAGGGTTTTGACCTCCCTAAAATATGGTTGACTTCTGGTAGGACTTAGGGTTTTAGGAGTATCCCCGATCATATCCCAAACCTCTATCCTGAACCAACATCCTGATATGTTTATTTCTCTTTTTGCAGCAAACTTTAAAGAACTAGCTCCTCCCAGTGCTGAATCGGAAGGGAGGATAAAAGAGATCTACAAGCTTCCAGAGGGTGAGAGAACCTTTAACCTGTTACTCACAAGCTCAAGTCAAAGATCAAGTTCCAACATGTCTGGTAAGCATAATTTCAGGAATTACTTTTATATCAAATTGATTATTATAATAAGCTTAAAATATCTTCCCATGGGCAGTGCCAGTTATTAACCTCGAAGGCTTCCAACTCGATGAGCTGGACAGTTATTCCAGCCTTGAACCTGTCAAGCAAAAGTCTAACCCGAAGTCATCCGTTACACCAAAACCTACCAGTTCAAAGACCGCTGCTGCTCCCAAAGCTCCCCCAGCATCCAGGACCCGAGCCTCCAGCTCCCGGAAAAGAAAGGAAATTGAGCCCTCTGCTCCACCCCACGTGTTCCCATTCGAGAACCACGGGTTCACAGAATCCAGCACATTTATGACCGGCTTCCTTAACCAGGTTAGTATCCTGACCTATATCCTGCACCGTATACTAAATAGAAATGTTCATTTAGAATAATGCCCGTTTCTTTACCTTACAGGGCCTTGAACGCCTGATTTTCCTTTACGAAGACGCATGCGGCTCCAACGTCATGCTTGAAAGCCAGCTAAAAAAGGCCAAGGCCACCATTGCAGATCAAGCAGCAATTGCCACCGCTAAATCAGAACACTACGAAGCTAAGTATAAGGCTATGACTCAAGATCACCAGTCTGTCATCCAGAAGATCACTCAGGAGGCTCAAGCTAAATTTGACGCGGGCCAGGTTCAACACGAGCAGGCCATGACTTCATACCGAGAGAGCCTCAAGAATTCCGTCGTGATCTCCCTTCTTCAGGCCAGGCTGAAAATGGCTTACGAGGCGATGACTTTGGGTTTACAATGCCCTTCTTGGAACACCAAGGCCTGGGAGGCGAAGTTAAAAGATCTTGGGGGAAATCCTGTGAATCCTCCCGCCAAATCTACTGTGGAAGAATCCGCCAAGACAATGGATGCTAGCGCTTCAAAGGATGTTTCTGAGAATGCTGGGGCAAATGCTGGAAAGAATGCTGGTGAAGAGGATGCTGCTGCAGATGCTGAGAAGAATCCTGAGGGTGATGCTGGTACGGACGCCGGGAAAGAGGTTGCTGTTCAAGAAGGTGCTGCCCCTTAGGCAGTGGTGTGGGCGATGATGGATATACGTGCTGAGGCCGGAGCCCATTTTTAAATTTCATGGTTGTGGTTGTGAAAAACAATTTACATTTCCTGTCTTTGAACAATTTATATTTCCTGCATTAGAACAATACGATGACCAAAGGTGGATGGGTCCTAGGTTTTAGGATGAAGCCCTTGGTCATCGGTTAGTATAATCTGTTTTGAATTTCGTAGCGGTTGAAGGTAGACAGGTTTCCTTTTGAGATAAAACCTTCAACCGTTACGTAGGTATGGTAAAAACTAATCGTGCTTTTGGCGGATGGGCCTTAGTTTAAGGTGAAACCAAAAGCACAACTTTTGACTTGTTAATAATATAACTATCTTTTGACTTATTTGTTATTGCCTTGCATTACTTAATGTAACTCTTAGCCTTGTAAAAATTTTGTATTGTTATCTTATGAAAATATCCTGATCAATATGCTCAGCAATATATTATAAAAACTGTTATTAGATAGGACTTCTAAACATTCCTTCAACTTTGTAGAAAGCTTTTTTAAAGAGTGAAAAATAGTCCACTTTCCAAAACTTGTTTTGATAATACCTGAATGATCAAAGTTTCAAACTAGTATTAGTTTCAAATATTTTAATCAAATATTCTGAGAAGTATTTTGAAAATATATTTTGAGAACATATCAGGATATTTAACCTTTTACCAAACACAACATTATTAAAAACTTAAACGATGTTTTCAAAGGAAAGATCATACCAGGAATAGGGTATAAACCTATTACCAAACTTCACTCCCTTTGCAACTCTTCCAATGAAGATGTCCCCTGTCTGAGACACTTAGTGCATTAGTTCTGAACCTTATCCTTTGAGCTTTACATCATTGCCTTCGTAGGAATGTCCCCTGTGTACAATGTCTTCAAATACTTAGAAATCTTCTAAATATCAGTTTCCATTGTATAGGCAATTTTTCATGTCACAGGGGTAAAACCCAAAAATGTCTTGGAGATAAATTCCTTGTATCCTGGGGAAAATCCCAAATTTTCGTGCGCTACAGGCGGGAGTGTATAAACTCCAAGACTTAGAAAGGTGAAAACCTTTAAACCTTAGAGAGTATGAAAATACCATTTCGTGAGAGAGGGTGATCAATCCTCATATACCTTTTGGATTCAGGATATAGCCAACAGTAACGAAATTGTCAGCCACTTTTACATGGACTGGTCCCGCCACCTTGAACTATCCCTGAATAACTTGCGCTCCAGGCGGAGTGTTTAAACCCAATTCGGAAGAAAGGTGAATACCTTTAAACCTGTGAAGGGACCAGGATCCCTTATACGTGAGAGAGGGGGCCAATCCTCTAATCTTCTGAAGTATCTTGAGTGAGCATCCTGGAGCTATATCCTGGAGCATATACTGCAAAACATCCTTAAACTAAGGTAGGCTAACACCCCTCCGATGCTTAAGTTAGTATTGGGTTTCAAAGAACAAATTAAACCAAACATATTTAAAAAAGATAGAATTCATACCATCCTGAGTTAGAAATTAAATTCTAAACTCACTTGAAATAAAGCTTAAGGTGTATAGCATTCCAAGGTCTCGGTAGCATATCCCCTTCCATATTCTTGAGTCTATATGCTCCTTTCCCTGCTTCTGATTCAACTTCATATGGTCCTTCCCATTTTGGAGCTAACTTGCCATCGGCAGGATTAGTAGTATTCTGAAAAGCCTTTCTTAACACCCAATCTCCAACCTTAAATCTCCTGGTCCTAATATTCTTGTTATATGCTCTGGATATTCTTTGTTGATATGCTGCCATCCTTAGCCTTGCTGCATCTCTCTTTTCATCTATAGTATCCAAATCCTGACTCAAGGCTTCAGGATTCTGTTCAGGATCACTTAGGGTAGATCTTGCAGTAGGTATTGTCATTTCCGTTGGAATCATTGCTTCTGCTCCAAATACCAAGGAAAATGGGGTTTGGCCTGTTGCGTTCTTTACCGTTGTCCTATCAGCCCACAAAACAAAGGGTAATTCTTCTGCCCATCTTCCTTTTTTGGCTCCAAGCTTCTTCTTCAAGTTATTGACAATTATCTTGTTTGAGGATTCTGCTTGTCCATTCGCTTGAGGATGTACTGGAGTAGATGTTATCATTTTGATTCCCCAACTCTTGCAAAAGTCAGTAGTTCTTTTGCTTATAAACTAAGAACCATTGTCACAGATTATCTCGGCTGGTACTCCAAACCTGGTCAGGATATTTCTCTTTATGAAATATACTACTTCTTGATCTCTAACTTGAACAAATGCTTCTGCTTTAACCCACTTGGAGAAATAATCCGTCATTGCCAACATGAAAACCTTTCCTCCTGGAGCTTTTGGAAGCTTTCCCACTATATCCATACCCCACTTCATAAACGGCCAAGGGGAAACAATAGGATACAGCGGTTCAGCAGGCTGATGTAATATGTTACTATGTCTTTGGCATGCGTCACATCTTCGAGCATATTCTGCGGCATCTTTTCTCATTATCGGCCAATAATATCATGTCCTTAATACTTTTGAGAATAATGACCTGCCCCCTGTATGGTTACCACAATCCCCTTCATGTATATCCTGAAGTACTTCTTTGGCTTCAGGATCCTCCAAGCACCTCAAATACGGTCCTGCAAGAGATTTCTTGTATAAAACATTATTTCTAATAGTGAATCGTGATACCTTCATCCTAAATGCCTTAGGATTTTCATTTTCGGGGAAGTGTCCTTCCTTGAAATATCTCATGATTGGAGCCGTCCAAGATTTAGGATCCTCTTCAGGATACTCTTTATCCCGAGGATTCGTTGCAGGATACACGACATGTATTATTGGTATTTGGGTTCCTTCTGGTATCCTGATCGATGATCCCAGATTTGCTAAGGCATCTGCTTCAGCGTTATCCTCTCTTGGTACCTGTTCAAGTGTAAAAACATCGAAATATTCTGCTAATTTTTTGAGAATATCGAGGTATTCGATTAATTTCTCACCCTTAACCGCATAGGATCCATTAAAATGGTTAGTAATTAACAAGGAGTCAACATATACTCGCAAATTCTTGATACTCATACTCTTAGCCAATTCTAATCCTGCAATTAAAGCTTCATATTTTGCCTCATTATTAGTAGCAGGAAATTCACACCTAATAGCCTGGGGTAATATGTCCCCCTGTGGCGATTTTAGTAGTATACCTAAACCTACACCTCTTATATTGGATGCACCATCAGTATATAATGTCCAGGATCCTGAAGATTCTCCTAACTGTTGAACTTCTAGGTCTACCTCATCCTGAATATCACTACTGAAATCAGCCACAAAGTCAGCTAAAGCCTGAGACTTTATGGCATTTCTAGGTTCATATACTAAATCATAAGCACTTAACTTTACTGACCATTTGGCCATCCTGCCTGACATCTCTGGTTTCCTAAGCACATTTTTGACAGGATAATTCGTTTTAACATGGATCCTATGTGTCTCAAAATAATGTCTAAGCTTTGTCGATGCCATGACTAGAGCTAATATCAATTTTTCTAAATGAGAATACCTAGTTTCAGCATCTAACAAACTTTTACTAACATAATATACAGGATATTGCTGACCTTCATGGTCTTTTATAAGAACGGCACTTACAGCATTCCCTGATACAGCGAGGTATAGGGATAGTGGTTCACCATTTTCAGGCTTCATCAATAGAGGTGCGGTTGAGAGATATCGCTTCAAATCCTGCAAGACTGCTTCATGCTTTGCTCCCCATTCAAATTTCTTATTCTTCTTGAGGATATCATAGAATTCCCTGCATTTTTCCGAGGATCTAGAAATAAATCTATTCAAAGCTGCTACTCGGCCTGTTAACCGTTGTACGTCCTTCATATTCGAGGGTGATTTTATATCCAGGATAGCTTTAATCTGCTCCGGGCTTGCCTCTATCCCCCTTTTTGTCACCATATATCCTAGAAACTTTCCTGCCCCCACTCCGAAATGGCACTTAGCAGGATTCAGCTTCATGTTGTATTGATCCAGGATATCAAATGCTCCCTTGATATCCTGGAGGTGATCCTCAGCTTTTTTAGATTTTACCACCATATCGTCAATATATACCTCCATGGTGTCCCCCAGCTTATCTTTGAACATCATGTTTACCAATCTCTGGTACGTTGCACCTGCATTTTTCAAACCGAAAGGCATAGCAGTATAGCAATATATACCTGTTGGTGTCATGAAAGCAGTATCCTCCTGATCCGAAGGCTCCATTTGAATCTGCTGAAATCCTGAGGATGCGTCCATGAATGTTAACATTTCATGTCCAGCAGTAGCATCTACCATTGCATCGATATGAGGGAGAGGAAATGGATCTTTAGGACAAGCCTTGTTCAAGTCCGTGTAGTCTACACAGACTCTCCATTTCCCGTTTTTCTTCTGTACCACAACTACGTTTGCTAGCCATCTTGGAAACTTGACTTCTCTGATCATCCTGGACTTCAACAATCTTTCAACTTCCTCTTGGATAATCGCGTTCCGCTCAGGAGCGAATTTTCTTCTTTTTTGCTGAACAGGCTTGAATGATTTGTCAATTCCAAGCTTGTGAGTGATAATGTCTTTGGATATGCCTGTCATATCCTCATGCTTCCATGCAAACGTTGACATCCTGCATTTCAAAAAGTTAGTTAACTGTTCTTCAATATCCTGAGGGATATTGGTTCCTACGAGCACCGAGATATCAGGATTATCCTGATCCAGGACAATTTTCTTCACATCTTGCTCCGAATCCTCCACGATATCCTGGGCCCGCATCTTTAATTGCTATGTTGTACTAGGCTTAGTTGAGGATTTCATTAAGGATGAGTAGCATTCCTTCGCTTCCTGTTGATCACTTTCAACCTTGACAACTCCCCAAGGGGTAGGGATCTTGATGCATTGGTGATATGTTGATAGCACAGCCTTCATGTCGTGAATCCATGGTCTTCCTAGTATGATGTTATAGCAGGATAAGGAGTCCATCACACAGAAACGTTGTATCGAGTTGACCCCTTCAACATATACCGGTAACTTTATCTCCCCTACGGTATTCCTAGCCTCTCCACTGAAACCAACGAGCACGGTGGACTTCGAAGTAATGTCCATCGGAGATACATTCATCCTCTTCAATGTTTCTAGCTGAATTATATTGACAGAACTACCGTTGTCTACCAGTATCCTGCGTACAAAATGGTTAGCCACATATAATGTTATTACTAAAGCATCATGGTGAGGATCCTGAACAGTATCCCTGTCATCACTATCGAAAGTGATCACTTTATCAGTTGTGAGGGTAGTCATTATGACTGGTCTGTCTCCCCTCTCACTCTTAGCTTCCTTTGCATGTCTCTTAGCCGCCGAATACGAAGTCCCACAAATGTCGGATCCTCCTGAAATAAAGTTAATTATCTTGGCATCTGCTGGGGGTGATGCTGCTCGTTCAGGATCCTTCTCGGGATCCTGCCCTTTATTCTTCTTTTTTCCCAGCAGGTCCTTCAGATACCCCTTGCTTAACAGGTAACTTATCTCTTTCCTTAAAGCAATGCAATCCTCGGTCATATGTCCGAAGTCTTCGTGGAAGGCACACCATTTGGAATTATCCTTCCAATCAGCTTTATGCTGGTTCTTTCGAGGCCACCTAGCCTTGTCCCCTAAGCCCTGCATAGCATACATTAATTCAGGTATATTAACAGAAAAACAGTATTCAGATAAGTCAGGATATTCTTCAGGATCCTCGTCTTCAACAGCATTCACTTTCTTGTTATCATTTCTGCCATATGGCCTAGAGCGATATAGCTTATATGAGGTTTCTGATTTCCTGTTAGTTGATTCATAGGTTGAGGTAGAATTCGTCCTCTCCTGCATCTTCTTGTCATCTTCCAAACGGATATATCTCAAAGCCCTGTTACGAGCTTCGTCGAGATTCCTGCAGGGATTCATTACAAGATCCTGATAAAACTGAGAATCCTTTTGTAACCCCATCTTAAAAGCTTGCACAGCTGTTGCAACATCAAGATGTGGAATATCCAAGGATTCTCGACTGAATTTGTTCACATAATCCCTCAGGGATTCCTGAGGCCCTTGAGTTATCCTGTAAAGATCACTGGTTAGTTTCTCAAAACTCCGGCTACAAGAAAATTGACTGTTAAATAAATTAACCAAATGAGCAAACGAAGTAATTGAGTGAGGAGGAACGTTTAACAGCCATTTTAAGGCTGATCCTGTCAGAGTAGAACCAAATCCCTTGCATAAGCATGCTTCCTTGAGCTCCGGAGGGATAGGGTTAATCTCCATTCTTTCCTTATACTGGGCAATATGCTCTTCAGGATCCGTAGTCCCATCATACAGCTTCATGTTGGGAGTCTGAAATCTTTTTGGGATTTCAGCATCACAGATGGGATATGCAAAGCGGGATATCCTGTGGCTGTCTTGGGATACTTCCGGAATTGGCTGGACCACTCCAGATACACTGGATATCATGTCCTTCAATTTCTGGAGCTCCCTGGTAAATGTTGACGTCATACCTGCATCCTGCAAAGAGCCATTGTTGTTAGTAGCAAGAATATTATTATTTGACACATTACCATTCTGAGGATTTTGGCCATATCCTGAAGCATATCCTGAACTTCTCACAGTCGATATCCTGACCGAAGAGGGTATCTCAGGGGTATGATTCTGAGAATGGCTTGGGACGATATTCCCCCTATTATCCTCAGTGTAAACTGCGGAACTGAAGTTCAAAGCCCTGGGCTGTATAGGAGTGACAGTTTCTTCAACAGGTCTGCTCGAGCTAGCTTTTAAGAGTTGTATTTCTCTTAACAGCATTTGATTAGTCTCCTGTTCCTGCCTCATTTGTTCCTGCACACTTCCAAATAAAGTCAAAATTTCATCATTAGAGGCTAAAACGGGAGCAGATCCCTGGACACTCCGAGTAGGGATAACATCTTGAGATTGTGGAGAAAATGGCGTCCTTGGAGGAGGTGGTGGAAGCACCGAACCGGTAGTAGCAGAGGTTGCAGCAGACATAGTGGAAGAGCTCATGTTTGATCTTGAGGCCATTGTAAACAATGTGGCAAAAAGTTTTGAAAATAAAAATCCGATTAATGATTTTACAAAGATTTTTAGTAAAAGTAGCACCACTTGCCCCACGGTGGGCGCCAAATTGTTTTGGTCAAAAATTACCGAAGCAATTAAGTGATCAAATTAGTTAAGTGAGGTAGTGTGCTAGAAATATGTGTGAAAAATGTGTTAACAAAATTAGATATGAAAACAGTTTCAGGATACGGCTCAAGATATAAAGTTGTATCTATGATCAAACAATGAGCGAAAATGTAAAGGTGGACACGTGATGTACGAGGAAAGCCCTTGATCAATCTAGATCGCCGGCATAAAACCTCGGGAGCTGACAATCGCAGCTGCCTTGTTCTTCTATTGCTTCAAATATCAGGATACAGTGCAGGATGTGGTGCGGATCGACTATGTGTTACAATGTAATTCGAATACAAGTGTTCTGTGAAGTGTTTCTGATGAGCTAGAGAGAAAGTGTTCGAAAATGTGTAAGTTGAGTGCCTTAATCTGATCCGCCCCCATCTATTTATAGTAAAACAAACGTAACTAACTATCCTACATAACCGGGATCCTCCGATATTCCTTAGTTGAACGTTGTAGACCTGGTCTTTCGGGCTCAACGTCTCTCCTTTAACAAATACGCCCGAGTCTTGAGGAGATGGAGTCCACATGACCGTTAGCAAGCCCCAGTCTTTCACCTGCACGTGATTAATTCGATATTCCTCAGGATATCACCCAGGATGTTAGCAATATCCCCGTCCAGTATCCTGATCATAGATAAGCAATAAAAAGCAGGATATTAGTCAGCATGCATACTCAGAAAATGGCCCATAACAATCATCATCAAGAGTAGGGCGGGCGGGTTGGTTTTGTCACAAGGAGTATCCATGTAAGATTTGAGTTTTTTAAGGGGGTTATTGACATTGGGATTGGTTGATGAGTTTTAATTAGTTGGGGCGCCGCCAGTGTTTTGTGACTTAAGGGTAGTTTTTATGACTTTTAACACAGTAGGAGTTGATTGATTGGAGCAAAGATACTACCCTTGGATGCCCCTTCCCCTAATAATGTTATCTAGTTAAGAAATTCCTTAATACTACTTCTTCTTTGGGGTTAAAATGAACATAGGTAACATAATCGAATTTACTTATTTAAATTAGTTTTTTTTTACATTTACTTCCACTTATTAAATTGCCTTCCCGCTTGGTGGTTGGTTTTAGTCTCCTTAGTCTAATTAAATTGTCTAATCAAATGCAAGTTGTCTAGGAAGCTTAATTTCAACAACATAGAAGCAAAAAAGAATCTTGCACAAGGAAAATTTGTCAACGATATATAGTGAACAAAATTATGAGGGTAAATCAAGATTTTGTATATTGAACAAAGTAAAAAAAAAAAAAAAAAAACCGAAAATGAACATTGAAAATGTCTAGATCAGGGACTTCACATAAAACCATGTGTTTTAGAACACATGTAACGTCTAAGATAGATGTTAGAATTTTCCACCTGATGAACCAATAAAAATAAGACACGTGGGGTAGTGTCTAATCCTAGTCGTAACCCCAAAAGTAGTTTGGGGTAGCATCTAATCATGGCCAAGGGGCAAAGATAGGTAGAGGTTGCCTAGCCTTTTCCCATTTTTTTTTCCCCACGATTTTTAAATGGACATTTTTTTTTTCAAATGATAGTATTTTTTTTTAATTACACCAAATTAAAAATAATAAAGTTCTCTTTAATTAGATGTAATTTAAAAAATATATTATCTTAAGGAAAAAATAGGTCTGCTTAAAAATCGTTGGAGAAAATTAAATACGAAAAAAGGCTAGGCTTGGTCTCTACCTCGGCTCCCTAGCCGATTCAGAGGTAACGACTAGGCTAACACTCGACCCCAAACTTGGAGGCTACCTGTAAGACCCGTCTCAATTTAACACGATTATAACATTAAATACGCATTTTTATACGAAAATGCGACTTTACAAAAACTTGTCAAGTTAACATTCATATATGTTTAAAGTATTCAAAATATAGAGTTAAGTGTTTTACAAAGTTCACTTAAAACCATGGTTGCAAAAATCGCTAGGCGCTCGATTCGGGAGTACTCGGGAAGTACTCGGCCTAGGCGGAGATTACTCAGGGAGTAATTGGCCTAGGTGAACGGTACTCCGACCTCGGCAGCCTACCTTGTAGCGAGTATTCGGGGAGTACTCGAAGCCTAAGCGGGACATTTACAACCATGCTTAAAACAAAAAACAAGTAAAAATCATTGCGGAAGCTTCATTCGACATGTGTTCGGTTCACTTCATTGCTTGATCGTCATCTGGATGCTTGCTACAATCACCTAATATCAAAAACCAACTTAAAATTTAGTTTTGATAACTTATAAACAAATATAATCAAGTTCTAGCATCAAACAAACAAAATAAAAATAAAATTCTGGATATAAACCTCTCGCGCCACGCGAGAGGCTCCCCGTGATCCTTCGCGGGCAGCGACACCTGTCGTGTGCCGCGCCAGAGCCACAATATCCCCTCGAGTGCCGCGGGGGAGACTAGTTTCCAGCAGGTCCGTTTCTGGACCTGCATTTTCTGCCCAGCTCTAGTTTTTATCCAAAATCAAACTTTAAATTGTCATAACTTTCATTCTACTTGTCCGTTTTGCGTGATTCTTTTTCCTATGCGTCCGTAATTAAAATACGGATCCGTTTACCACCTTTGTTCGCATCGAAATCCGGTTTATAAGCAAACGGCTTATAAATCCCTTTTTCCAATTATTCGACCCATTTAATTTTAAGTTGCACCACATGATTGTTATCAAAAATCATTTCTAAACATTTTGCTATCGCTGATGTAATTGTTAAATGATGATTCGTAAAACTCTTCTAACATTCTTGATAAGTTGGCCATGGCTTTGCTGACTTCTTCAGCTATCAAGGCCTGGAGGTCATTTCCTCCGCCTTCATGGTTGGGGGTGTGATTCCACCACCGCCATTATTATTATTGTCATTATTCTGACAATAATACTAATGTGATCCTCAATGATGTCGACTTTGTCAAAATGGTGATTTTGAAACCTAACAGTACTACTACTTGCTTCTTATTCTTGTCATATGGGAGATGACAGAACTGAGCCTCTAATTTAAATCAATCATATATCATGGGTTTTAAAACGGATCTATTTTTGAGAATTTAAAGCTAGCTCTAATCTAGTTGCTTCTTATCCGGGAGTGACAAACTAAGGCTTTAATTTAAATCAATCATATATGATGGGTTTTAAAATGGTTACAACTATTTTTGAGAGGTTAAAGCTAGCTCTAATCTTTTTCTGTTCAGTGTTGTGTGAAGTTATGCTGAATTTAAGATTCTATTTTGTGTGTGAATAAACTTGTATTGACTCTTATAGGCCTCAAGGTAATACAAGTGTTAAGACTACTATATACCAAGGGCTTTTAGTCTAACGGAGCGGTATTATGATGTGTAAAATGATGTTGCTTCAACCTTTAGGTGAGTTTGAGTGTCACGGTGGACAATACTATAGATTAAGAATAAGATCATATTGTAGTTAAAAAGAGAGAGAGACAGAAAGATTATCATATAAACCTGAGTCCTGAGGTGAGTTTGAGTGTCACGGTGGACAATACTATAGATTAAGATTAAGATTAAGAATAAGATCATATTGTTGTTAAAAAGAGAGAGAGAGAGACAGAGAGATTATCATATAAACCTGAGTCCCGATTTTTACTGTGTGAATTTTTTTCCTTTTGGCAAACAAATTATAAATTTTAAATAGAAAAAAAGAGTACAAGGTACGATTCCATTATTCCATATTTTTTAAATTAAAATTCAATCAAAAGGAAATTGAAAAGAAAAGTGGGTGAAATGGTTAATTCCATTTCCCTTGTTTTGGTGGCAATAGTAGTGAAGTTTAATACTAAACAATATCAAAAGGAATTTGAAAAGAAAAGTGGGTGAAATGGTTAATTCTATTTCATTTTGTGGCTATAATAGTGAAGTTTATCGCTAAACAATGATATTCATAATATATCCTTTTCTTTTACACATAAAAAATAAAATATTATTGTATCAAGAAAATTTATATATCAAAACACAAAATCAGTGTTAACTCACATCTTTAGTGTTCGTATAACATTAATGTGCAATTGCTTGAAACGCCTTTATACATGTCATTTAAACATGGTTATATAAATATAAATTTAAAGTTTCAATAGGGTTTCCTCAAGCTTAATTACACTCACCCTTCATGTCCCACACGTTTCCATTCTTTTATTTTTTTTTAGAGTAAATTACAAGTTTTGTCCTTTATGTATGTCCAAAATTGCAGGCGCTGCCCTTTGTCTTTAAAATTGATGAGTTTTGTCCTTAATGTATGCAAATCTTGCACGTTATGTCCTTTAGGCCAAACCCAGTTAGATTTTTTGGTTAAATGAAGGCATGTGCAGGGCACATGAGGGTAGGAATGTAATTTCATTGTCCAAGGACTATTGTGTAAGATAAATTATATCAAGGGGCTAATATGTAAAAATAAAACAAAATAATTTAAAATATTATTTTTATAACCATATATATATATATATATATATATATATATTTTCTGAAATTAGCAACCACCTATCACCACCATCCTGCACCTCCACCACCACCCCCTTCACCGCCACCACTACCTCTACCACCCTTCATCTACAACCACCATCTCCAAAATTGATTTATAAATCAAATTCGAGAACGATCTGCCCAAATTGGATTTCCCCACCCAAACACACTGCAATTTCTCTATCTAAACACACTGCCCCACTCTCTCTCGAACCACCACTTGCCATCACCTGCCGCCACCACCTCCATGCTCACCTGCCGCCGACCACCACCACCACCGCCACCCCGCATAACCCGTCCCCACCACTGCAATAGTGCAACCCCACCATAACCACCATCACCAACCACCTACCACCATTGCAACTAGACGAAAACCACCTACACAACCCACCCACCGCCAATCCTGCAACAACATACAAATCTAATGATAAATCATTGCTTTTTATTTAAAATTGCGTATTTTAAGAATTCTGCCTTTCGATCTGACTTGTACCGGAAAATACCTGTTTTGAGTCGTCGGAGATATGTGAGAAGGACGACGTCAGAGATATGTGAGAAGGATGACCCCATTTGTCCCGTCCCGCCCCGTTTCCTCCTGCAATTGGACCCCATTTGAGTCGCCGGAGATATGTGAGGACGACGTCGGTGAGTGTGGCGTTTCATATAGGGTTTCGATGACTGCAATGGGGGTGAGGTGATAACAGTGGTGGAGGGTGGTAGCAGGTGGAGGCGGACCAGGCGGTGGTGGCAGGGTGAAGGCGATGGTGGCTGGTGGTAGGGTGGGCGGTGGAGAGAAGAGAGAGAGATGTGTGTGCAGAGTTTTGTAAATATCTTTTCTATCTTACACAACAGTCCTTTATATAAGTTATTTTATAAAAAAGTCCCTAAGGATGTGAAATTACAAAATGTCAGGTGAAATTACATTCCTACCCTCATGTGCCCTGCACAGTGTTGTAAAAGTCGGATTCCAAGGCCGAGTACTCGGCGAGTACTCGGTCCTCGGAACCCCTCCGAGGCGACTTCCTCCTAGGCGGACTCAATTAGTCGGCCTCGGTCAAACTCGGCGCCTAGCCGGCCTAGTCGGCGCCTAGTCGGACGTAGTCGGAAAGAGTCGGCCTAGTCGGTCTAGGCGGTCAACGTGGTTTGTTGACTTTTAATTAGTCAAAATCGGTCAACATCGGCCTACTCGGCCTTGTACTCGGACTACTCGACCTTGTACTCGGACTACTCGACCTTGTACTCGGACTACTCGACCTTGTACTCAGACTAGTCGGACTTGTATTCAAAATATTTGAACTTTAAACATGTTTCATTTTAAATTATACTCAGTTATGCTTACTTTAACATATATATAATATATAACAATTAATTTTCTTTATAGTTACCATGTCCGCGTACTCCCCGAGTACTCTCCGAGTACTCCGATTACTCCCAACTCCCCAGTCGGCCGACTAGGGACCGCCTAGCGACTTTTACAACACTGGCCCTGCACATGCCTTCATTTAACCAAAAAATCTAACTGGGTTTGGCCTAAAGGACATAACGTGCAAGATTTGCATACATTAAGGACAAAACTCATCAATTTTAAAGACAAAGGGCAGCGCCTGTAATTTTGGACATACATAAAGGACAAAACTTGTAATTTACTCTTTTTTTTTATTTTAACTTACCACCTTTTGAGTCACAATTTTTTTCTCTTATGACTTTAAAATATGATATTTTATAAATTACGAATAATAGCGTTGTGACATGCATATATTTGTCTACATTTTAGAGTGAATTTTGTTCAAAACATAGTTGTACAAGTCATCAAAACATACATTAGGTTTAGATTTTTAACAATTCTTTTTCCTCGATGTAAATTTTTTAACACCTCCATGGCAAGGCACGGGTTCACAACTACTGGTTAATATACAAATATAATATAGTTTATATTCTTGCATGATATGAGGGGATAACTTTAAACCTGTTAAATATATTGTTATTAAAATATATTTAGTAGTTGATATACGTTGTCTGTCGTTACAGTTATATAATATACTATTTTTTATCTTAGATGTATTCATCGTCTCCATCATTTGTATAGAAATAACATTTGTATTCGCAACATAATCATGGTCCTAGATTTCATGATCTCTGAAAAGTGAAAAGCATTTAATAAATTATGAATATAATCGGCTAAAATCATGACTCATGAACCAATTATGTAGGAAAACGATATTATGGTAATATGTTGCATTCAAATGGTTGTTTGTGGCATTCCACTATTCCAGAAATGCTAATGTTGTTAAAAACTAATTTTATAATTAAAAATAAACAATAGTCAGGTATGGTGATGAAGATTTGTCTAGTTTTTTTTTTTTTTTTTGTACTTCGATATAAAAAATAAATAAGTATAGTTAATTTCTTTATGAACATGCCTAAATTGGAACACACTCGTTAGTTGTATTTAGTGGTGCAAATAAAAAAACGGGTATGGACCCATACATGACAAAATCAGTTTTTTAATACCTAGCTAAATTGGAACACACTCGTTACAACTCCTCTTGCAGCTGATTTTAGTTTGTCAAAGAAAGATTGCCCTCAAACAGATGAGGAGAAAGAGTACATGAGTAAGGTTCCATATGCAAACACTTTTGGAAGTCTGATGTATATCATGGTCTGCACAAGACCTGATATTGCATATGATGTTAGTGTGGTGAGTAGATATATGGCAAATCCTGGTAAAAATCATTGGGCAGCAGTAAAATGGATTCTCAGGTATTTGGCAGGCACAAGGAAACTTGGTTTAAAGTTTGAAGACCAAACTGAGAAGAAGGGGAATATGATCAGTGGTTATGTTGATTCTGATTATGCCAAAGACAAAGATAATGGCAGGTCTATAACTGGTTATGCGTTCTCAGTAATGGGGAATGTGGTTAGTTAGAAGTCTCAATTGCAGCATGTTGTTGCACTATCCACAACTAAGGCTGAGTTCATAGCTTTAACAGAAGGGGTAAAAGAGTCCTTATGGTTAAAGGATATGATTGATGATCTAGGAATCAGGTTGGATGGTGTGCAGGTTAGTTGTGATAATGAAGGAGTTGTTCAGTTGTCAAAGAACAATATTTTTCATGAAAGAACCAAACACATCAATGTGAAGATGTTTTGGATTAGAGATGTGGTGACTTCTAAAGAAGTGGTGATCAAGTGGGTTGGAACAGATGTTAACCCTACAGATGTGATGACCAAGGCTTTGCCAGGTGCAAAGTTTACATTTTGCTTTAACTCATTAAGTATAGGTTAAACTAAATTGTTACTTAGGTGGAGATTGTAGAGAAGAAGTAACATTTTAGTTTAACTGTAACAACTGATGAGTTCTTAATAAATAAAACAAACCACTATTTGGTACTAAGGAGGCAAACAGTTGATGAAAACCTTGTAAGCACTGCTTGTGATTGGAAAGCTCTGATGGCTAACAACTGATGATGAACAACTGATGGAGTACAACTACTGCTGTAGTGTGTAATCAGTGGGTAGAGAAGCAGTTGATTGAAGAGCAGTGTTTAGGGTTCAAGGACTGGTACTTAGTTTCTTGTAAGTTCAGGGGGTGTTTGTGTAAAGTTCTTACAACGGTTTGTTGTAACTGACTTTTGCAACTTAGTATAAATAGATGGTTTGTCTTAGATGATAGGAAGTTCATTGTTTTCTGTTCATTGTAATTTCTTTACTTGTATTTCAATTTCGTTTCAATTCAATAACAATCGTTGGTTTCGAGTTTTCTCTAGGTTCAATTTCTGGTTGTTCTTTAACAGAACAAAGTAAAAAAAAAAAAAAAGCGAAAATGAACATTGGAAATGTCGGGACTTAACGGAAAACCATGTGTTTTAGAACACATGTAGCATTTAAGGTAGATGTTATATTTTCCACCTAATAAACCAATAAAAATAAGACACGTGGAGTAGCGTCTAATCCTAGTCGTTACTCTGAAAGTAGTTTGGGGTAGCATCTAATCCTACTTGTTACCTAGAAACGGCCAAGGGGCAAAGATAGGTAGAGGTTGCCTAGCCTTTTCACATTTTCTTTTTCCCCACGATTTTTAAATGGACATATTTTTTTTTTCAAATGATAGTATTTTTTTAATTACACCAAATTAAAAATAATAAAGTTCTCTTTAATTGGATGTAATTTAAAAAAATATATTATCTTAAGGACAAAATAGGTCTGCTTAAAAATCGTGGGAGAAAATTATATAGGAAAAAGGCTAGGCTCGGTCTCTACCTCGGCTCCCTAGCCGTTTTAGAGGTAACGACTAGGATAACACTCGACCCCAAACTTGGAGGCTACCTGTAAGACCCGTCTCAATTTAACACGATTATAACATTAAATACGCATTTTATACGAAAATGTGACTTTACAAAAACTAGTCAAGTTAACATTCATACATGTTTAACGTATTCAAAATATAGAGCTAAGGTAGTGTTTGGTATGCAGGAATGAGAGGTGTAATGGAATGAACTATTACGAGAGAATGAAAAAAAAAGTGTGTTTGGTTAGTCAACGTAATGGAATCACTCTTTCCATAAGTTATTTCATTCCCTCAAATTCATTCCATCCACTCCCCCTGTTTTTTCCATTCCATTCCTTTTCTCACCCTACGTCACAAACACCGCCCATCACTACCACCACCACTTGCCATCGTCACCACCCGCCACCAACCTCCGCCGACCACCACCACCACCGTCCTCCGCCGCTCGTCGCCACCGCCATCGACTACCATCGCTGCCACCCGCCATCGCAGACCACCACCACCCCGACCACTACCGCCACCATCTGCCGACCACCACCACCATCCTCTGTTGCCACCATCCGCTACCGTCGACCACCACCACCCACCGTCGCCGCCGTCGCCACCACCCGTTGCCACCACCAGCGCCGGCACCCACCACAGGTGACCACCACCACACTGACCACTACCGCCGCCCTCCGCTGACCACCACCACCATCTTCCGCAGCCACCACCCGATACCGTCGACCACCACCACCCACCGTCGTCGCCACGACCACCACCCGTCGGCACCACCATCGTCGCCACTCGCCACGGTAGATCACCAACAACCCCGACCATCGTCGCCTCCACCGCTAACAACCGTCACCCACCGACCACCGCCACCCATCGCTGCCACCGCCACTAGCCGCCACCGATCACCGCCACCACCCATCGTCGATTTAGTTTATTTCTCTTTTCTTACCTACCAAACAACACAAGGTAATGATTTATTTCTTTCCGGCATGGTAACCAAACAAGACTATGGAATGTAATGATCCGTTTCATTCCTTTTTCCATTCCATTACCTCGTCCATTCCTTCCCTAATCTATTCCATTACGACATACCAAACAGACCCTAAGTGTTTTACAAAGTTCACTTAAAACAAAAACAAGTAAAAATCATCGCGGAAGCTTCATTTGACATGTGTTCGGTTCACTTCATTGCTTGATCGTCATCCGGATGCTTGCTACAATCACCTAATATCAAAAACCAACTTAAAAGTTAGTTTTGATAACTTATAAACAAATATAATCAAGTTCTAGCATCAAACAAACAAAATAAAAATTAAATTCTGGATTTAAACCTCTCGCGCCACGCGAGAGGCTCCCCGTGATCCTTCGCGGGCCACGACGCCTGTCGCATGTCGCGCCAGAGCCAACATATGCCCTCGCGTGCCTCGAGGCAGACTAGTTTCCAGCAGGTCCGTTTCTGGACCTGCATTTTCTGCCAAGCTCTAGTTTTTAACTAAAATCAAACTTTAAATTGTCATAACTTTCATTCTACTTATCCGTTTTGCGTGATTATTTTTCCTATGTGTCTGTAATTAAAATACGGATCTGTTTACCATCTTTGTTCGCATCGAAATCCGGTTTATAAGCAAACGACTTATAAATCCCTTTTTCCAATTATTCGACCCGTTTAGTTTTAAGTTACACCACATGATTGTTATAAAAAATCATTTCTAAACATTTTGCTATTGCTGCTGTAATAGTTAAACGATGATTCGTGAAACTCTTCTAACATTCTTGATAAGTTGGCCATGGCTTTGCTGACTTCTTCAGCTATCAAAGCCTGGAGGTCATTTCATCCTTCTTAATGGTTGGGGGTGTGATTCCACCACCGCCATTATTATTATTGTCATTATTCTGACAATAATACTAATGTGATCCTCAATGATGTGGACTTTGTCAAAATGGTGATTTTGAAACCTAACAGTACTACTACTTGCTTCTTATCCTCGTCATCTGGGAGATGACAGAACTGAGGCTCTAATTTAAATCAATCATATATCATGGGTTTTAAAACGCATCTATTTTTGAGAATTTAAAGCTAGCTCTAATCTAGTTGCTTCTTATCCTCGTCATTTGGGAGATGACAAAACTAAGGCTTTAATTTAAATCAATCATATATGATGGGTTTTAAAACGATTACAACTATTTTTGAGAGGTTAAAGCTAGCTCTAATCTTTTCTTGTTCATGGTTGTGTGAAGTTATGTTGAATTTAAGATTCTATTTTGTGTGTGAATAAACTTCTAGTATTGACTCTTGTAGGCCTCAAGGTAGTACAAGTGTTAAGACTACTATATACCAAGGGCTTTTAGTCTAACGGAGCGTTATTATGGTGTGTAAAATGATGTTGCTTCAACCTTTAGGTGAGTTTGAGTGTCACGGTGGACAATACTGTAAGGACTCTCAAAATTTGTCCTATAACGACCCGTAAGTATAAACCTGGACCCTGAAACCATACCATGTATAAAAAAAATCAAGAAATCAAAGTTCTTGGGTTTCAGGCGGGCCGCGTAAGGGTTAGCTTAGCCTTACGCGGGTCGCGTCAACTCTGGTTTTGACCGGATAAGCATCCGGATCCACGTGTTGCACACGTGTCGAGCCTAGGTGTGACACGCTAGCCCTAATCTACGATCTAGACCTCCTCGCGGGCCACGTAAGGATCGGTTGAAGGTTTACGCGGGCCGCGTGAACCTTAAATTTAAGCTATAAATAGGACAGGTTACGAGCAGTTCAGAAAAGTCGAAATCTCATTTCAAATCACGAGTTATACTGCTCTGAAGTCGAAAATTTCAATTAATTTAGTGAGGCGCTGCTCCGATACCGGGTATTAACTCAATCGCTACTACGATTCAATGTTCGATCGATTAAAACTATCCAATGGATGTTTAAGTGCTGCCCACATTAGGGTTTATGCTTTGTCATTCGTCGTGAATTCGATGAATGTTTAAGTATCGCACTTTGTCATTCGTTGTGAGGGTTTAATCTCGTGAGTTATCGTAAATGCTGTATTAGTTACTAACCTAGTTCGTGTGCATGTTATTTAATTTAGGTCAAAAGGGTAATCAGTAGGCTAAGCTATGCCCATATAAATCTGCAATGTGAGTCATTCTCTTTTTATCAAAAGTATTTTACAATACTCCATTTTCAAATGTTATAATTACAGGGAGTAAGTCGTGGATATCTTGAATCACTGGCTAGTGGGGTATTGTGCACATTACTAATTTTCTCCATGTTAGGTTCATTGACCTACAGGGATAATCATCACTACTTAGGTGACAGGACCCAATAGTGGTATGACCATCGTCACCATTGTGACACGGCGCCAGATAAAAATAAGATAGAAGCCATTGTAATCGCTCTTATGCTGTAATTTATAACTATGTGTCATTTTATGCAAAATGAGTGACTCGCCAGCATTTCCCCGCTGATAAAATATTTTTAAAACATGTTTCAGGCGACCTGCTGTAAATCAAGGACATGTGCTACGGAGCACTAACAAGCTTGAAGAGGTGGCTTAGTTAAAATAAATAAACATGTTTTAATAAATCAGGGAATTTCCTAGTTAAATTCCTCTATTGTAAATTACGGGGTTTATCTCCAATTTATGGAATAAAATAATTGGGCATTTTGAGTTTTAAAAGATCATGTTGAAAATCTTCCGCCGTCACATCATAAATACCACGGGTTCCTGTCCCGCAGCTCTTGACCGGGTAAAACCGGGGTTGGGGCCGTGACAGGAAAAGGTGGTATCAGAGCCACTGATCGAGCCACTGATTTAAGCCTATTAAGTATTTAAAATACTTAATTTTCCTAATTTCCATTTTGTGATTATGTGTTTTATTAACTGACTACTTGTTAGTTACAATATGGGTAAGCAAAAGCTTTCAAATATCTATCTTAAATTAGATAGATCATCAAATAAGAAAGGAAGTTCATCCCAAACAAAATCCTCAAAATACCCAACAGATAGTGAGGAAGGAATATTTGTTCGAAAAGGCACAATATGAGGAACCACTTCCTCCTAATAAAAGAAGTTTGATTATTAGAAAAAGTCAAGAGAAAATGAAGAAGTCACAAGAAACCCAGAAAATAGGCAGTAAACCACCTTGGGAAGATGAATTAGACGAAAAATGGACGAAGGTTCAGTTGTAAATGCTACAGTGTGAATTTTTTTTCCTTTTGGCAAACAAATTATAAATTTTAAATAGAAAAAAAGAGCACAAGGTGCGATTCCATTATTCCATATTTTTTTAAATTAAAATTCCATAAAAGGGAAATTGAAAAGAAAAGTGGGTGAAATGTTTAATTCCATTTCCCTTGTTTTGGTGGCTATAGTAGTGAAGTTTATCACTAAACAATATCAAAGGAATTTGAAAAGAAAAGTGGGTGAAATGGTTAATTCTATTTCCTTTTGTGGCTATAATAATAGTGAAGTTTATCACTAAACAATGATATTTATAATATATCCTTTTCTTTTACACATAAAAAATAAAATATTATTGTATCAAGAAAATTTATATATCAAAACACAAAATCAGTGTTAACTCACATCTTTAGTGTTCGTATAACATTAATGTGCAATTGCTTGAAACGCCTTTATACATGTCATTTAAACATGGTTATATAAATATAAATTCAAAGTTTCAATAGGGTTCCCTCAAGCTTAATTACACTTACCCTTTATATCCCACACGTTTCCATTTTTTTATTTTTTTTTATTTTAGCCTACAACCTTTTGAGTCACAAATTTTTTCTCTTATGACTTTAAAATATGATATTTTATAAATTACGAATAATAGCGTTGTGACATGCATATATTTATCTACATTTTAGAGTGAATTTTACTCAAAACATAGTTGTACAAGTCATCAAAACATACATTAGGTTTAGATTTTTAACAGTTCGTTTTCCTCAATGTAAATTTTTTAACACCTCCATGGCAAATTAAGGCACAGGTTTACAACAACTACTGGTTAATATACAAATATAATATAGTTTATATTCTTGCATGATATGAGGGGATAACTTTAAAACTGTTAAATATATTGTTATTAAAATATATTTAGTTCTTTTTTTATACGTTGTCTGTAGTTACAGTTATATAATATACGATTTTTTATCTTAGATGTATTCATCGTCTCCATCATTTGTATAGAAATAACATTTTTATTCGCAACATAATCATGGTCATAGATTTCATGATCTCTGGAAAGTGAAAAGCATTTAATAAATTATGAATATAAGACCATCCGGTATGGTTCCAAAGGGACCATCCGCCATGTCACCGCCAAGTGGGATAGTCCTAAAGAGGATGGACCTAGGGGGTGGGGGATGAACCCCTTTATATATATATATATATATATATAGGGGGCCGCTAGAATGAGAACCACCACGAGTTATGAGAATCGCGAGAACCAAGTGCCACGGAGGGCCGTTGACCACGAAATTTTTTTTACACCTAGATCCGTATATTTTAAGACCCGGTGTAAATTTTGGGTTCAAACGGCGCGCCCGAGGGGGTAGTTTTTTACGCCCAAAGTTTGGTTAAAAAAAAGAAAAATTGAAAAAATTAAAAAAACCCAAACTTTGGGCGTAAAAAACTACCCCATCGGGCGCGCCGTTTGAACCCAAAATTTACACCGGGTCTTAAAATATACGGATCTAGGTGTAAAAAAAAATTCGTGGTCAACGACCCTCCGTGGCACTTGGTTCTCGCGGTTCTCATAACTCGTGGTGGTTCTCATTCTAGCGGCCCCCTATATATATATATATAGGGGACCGCTAGAATGGGAACCACCTCGAGTTATGAGAACCGCGAGAACTACTTGATCCGGGGCGAGGTGGACCAAAATTTTTTTTCAAAAATGTAGATGCATGTGTTATAAACACATTCGTAAAAAAAAAAAAAATTTTAAAAATGTCGTGTGTGTAGTTTTTTACACCACAAGTTTGTGGTTTACGAGTTCCGTAAATTTACGGAACTCGTAAACCACAAACTTGTGGTGTAAAAAACTACACACACGGCATTTTTAAAATTTTTTTTTTTTTACGAATGTGTTTATAACACATGCATCTACGTTTTTGAAAAAAAAAATTGGTCCACCTCACCCCGTACGGTGTGGTTCTCGCGGTTCTCATAACTCGAGGTGGTTCTCATTCTAGCGGCCCCATATATATATATATATATATGTATGTATATATATGTATGTATGTATGTATGTAGAGGTGTGTGTGTGGGAGAGTGGGTCGTCGCCAGCGTCGGAATTTGGACGGAGGAGACGGAGCAGGGGGTGAGACGGAGCAGGGGGTGGGGCGATGGGGCTGTGAGCAAGGACGGGCCGGGGGGGACGAGCCCCGTACCCAATGGTCTAATCGGGTAAAATCATGACTCATGAACCAATTACGTTGGAAAACGATATTATGGAAATATTAAATGGTTGTTTGTGGCATTCCACTATTCCAGAAATGCTAATGTTGTTAAAAACTAATTTTATAATTAAAAATAAACAATAGTCAGGTATGGTTATGAAGATTTGTCTAGTTTATTTTTTCTGTACTTCGATATAAAAAATAAATAATTATAGTTAATTTCTTTATGAAAATGCCTAAATTGGAACACACTCGTTAGATGTAGTGGTGTAAAAAGAAGTATAGTTAATTTCTTTATGAACATGCCTAAATTGGAACACACTCGTTAGATGTAGTGGTGCAGATAAAAAAAACGGGTATGGACCCACACATGACAAAGTCAGTTTTTTAATACCTAGTTAAATTAAGTACGCGCAGGGAGCCTTAAAAAATTAGTGTATTTGTAGGCTAAAATTTCGATCGTCTCCCTTAAAATTTAGTTAAACCCTTTGATCGCCCTCGAGAAAATAAATCGCCGCTATTGCTACCCGTAAGTTTTTATAGGCTATAAATTTTGGCATAATAATTAACAAATATAATGCATTAAATGTATTGCACTATACGTTTTTGTAATTTTTAAAATTTTAAAAACAAAATAAAAATCGAATATTTAAAGTAAATTTATATGTTTTACTTTACATTTTTTTATTTTAAACTCTTTTAATATTTTTTAAAATGTTATTTTTAACCGTTGTAATTATAATAGTTATTTTTACAAGATTAAAGCAATGACCACCAGGGCATAATTATTTATTTGTTTATGATATCAAAATAAAATTAAAAATGGTAAAATCATCACCATGACATCATTTGAGTAGCACTTCATCTTTACGGTTTTCGCATCAATTCTTTTTTATCAAATTGTGGGTGTGATTATTTATTAGTTTCTTTGGATCAAAACTAACCTGATGGAGAGTTTTTGATTTATGGTTCTTCATCAATAACCAACCCGGATCAATTCTTTAACTCTATAAGTTATCATTCTTGCATCAAAACCAACTTGGTTGAGGATTTCAGATTGCCCAGAACATAAGAAAGATCAACCTGGTTGCCAGATTCGAGGGTTTTCCAATTGCCGATTTAATCGTGTTTTGCATAAAATCCACCCCGGTGATCGTCAAAGCCTTGCACGGGTTACAGATTGGTCGTCGAAGTCTTGAAGGCCGTCGGAATCTTAAAGGTCATTGAAGTCTTTAAGGTCGTCTAACAGCAGTGGCGGACCCATGAATTATTTTCTGGGGGTGCGGAAGAGGGGTTCAACCATATTTTCAAGGGGTGCAATCGGGTTTTTTACTTAAAAAATACACGAAACCTTTTTTCAAGGGGTGCGTCCGCCCACCCAGCCATCAACCTGGCTACGCCCCGGCGTCTAAGTCTATTTGATCGATGGATGATTGAATGAAATGTCGTGCATGTTTTTTTTATATAAGCAATAAAAGAAAATAAGAAATAAGAGAACAAATGGTAAGCTCGTAATTACACACTATTAGAACATTAACTTAGTTTAGTTATTTTAGAGACACAAATAAAGCCTGAATATCTTAATTGGAACAATGGATAAAAATGGTTATATTTGTGTGGCATTTCCCCTTTTTAAAATGGATATAAAAAAAAGTGTGTGATTTGTAAATTAGGATTATTTTTTGGATTTGATTATGGCTCGGTTTTATTAAACACTTGAATTTGAAAATAAGATAAAAGTTTGTTAACTCAGTTTTGACTTGATATTAATTAGTGGGCCAAGAACAAGGCCATTAAAAATCAACACAGCCCCGCTTTTCAAACAATCTTTGCCAAATCATGGTGGCGTAGGCCTTGGTCGTTTACTGAAAGCCCAGTTACTCCACTATGAAGTTTGAGATTTGGGGAGGCCTGATATAAATACTGCCTAGACTTGAGGAACTCTTTGAATTGGAATCTTTTATGTTCAACATTGTTTTCAACGAAAATCAGGACACGTGGCATGGGAAAGTCAAAAGGTAAAGGTGTTAGGAAATTAGGATTGCAACAAATGATATAAGAAGATGATATAAGAGGCGTGTAATAACATTTAGATCGAATTATTTTGGTGGTTATTCGAAAAATCCAATCAGATACAACTCAGATAGAGAACAAGAACTTGGTATGCGAATTGGTGTGTATTCTCGAACCTATGATTGTTTGTCACCAAAGAGTATTTCGAAAAGGATGATAACCACTAGTAACTACCTCTAGGTAGTTATCATTTTTCAAATAAATATTGCCTCCAAAATGTGCTAATTTACCCCACCCAGGGCCCAACTTTGTTCCCAGGGGCGCTGCCCCTAGACCCCGCCAAAGGGGCGCGTAGACACTATCTAAATGTATATTTATCTATCTAGTTATGTATGTATGTGTTTGTAACACCCTAAATTTTTACCCTTGATTTTTTTTTTTTTTACAAAATATAGTTTAAGTACATGACTTTCATTAACGAAGTTCATAAGTAACAAAGACCTTAGTCAACTAATGACTAAGTTAAAACATTTCAAAAATTGTTTAAAATGTGTTTACATCCCATACACAAAGACTACAAAAGATCTAAAACATTGCGGAAGCTTCAAAATGGAGTGTTTGGTTCTTCATTTAATCACTTGATCGCCACCCGTAAGATCCACCAATTTACCTATGATCAAAACCGTTAAAAACATTAGTTTTGACGTTGTTATATAATATAATCCCAAGGTTTAACATCACATTGGAAATAACAAACATATAAAAGCTATTCTGGATCCACCGTAAATTACGGTATCACCGTAATTTACGGTGAATCCTGGAATTGTTTGGTCACCGTAAACCAGGAGATCCATACCGTAACATATATGATCTTTACCGTAAATTACGGTACTACCGTAATTTACGGTAGTACCTGGAAATTTCATGTCTTGATTGTTTTGTTCATTTCACTCAAATCCAACTCTTGGAATTTACTTTTTTTTTTAACAAACCGCTACATCAAATTCTAGTAATTCCAACATGTTATATATTAAGCAATATCAAAGAACAATCCATCATATTCCGGAGCCTTAATCATGTTTTACTTGATTATTTGACCCGTTTGGCTCGTCTAAGGAATCCTCCTCTATGACGACTACCAACGAGTACCAATCGAATTTAATCAATCAATCAATATAACGACTTCATCGCTTAATTCAAAACAACTCTTATTCAAAGATTCAATTATACATTAGAATCATCAAATCTAATAAATGTAACGGTCAAGTTACATACCTTAGCGCACGCCCTTCAACCGCGAATCACCACCAGCTTGTCCACTCGACGTTCCGGTATCTTGTCCTATAGAGTTCAATTCAAGACATGTTTAGAACTCTCTTTAGACCTCACTTCGCATATTATACCGAAACATCATAATTATGCGTTAAAGCTTTAAATTTCTATTTCTTAAGCCTTCTTTGAGGCATTTCTACAAACACTATGAGGGCAGAATTTCTACATCATTTGCATTTAAGTTCATAGTTTGCTAGCTAGTTAACTTAACATCAAATAAGCCCTCATATAGCATTTTAATCATCATACCTTTCTGAAATCACTTTTCTATAATCGATTTACACTAGGATAATCATCTAAACCCTAGTGTTCATCATCATCATGTAAAACCCACAACCCACCTTCAAGGTGTTCATGGAAATTTCCTGAATTTGGTCATGATTTCACATGAAATTGGCTAGGTTTTACTTTTAATCACCATATCAATTCTAATCTAACCACATAACACACATGCAACATAAATCTTCAGATTTTCCAAAATCATGAGAAATTCAAGTAAAGAGATTTCATCAAATTTTACATACCTTAGAATCCTCTTGCAATGAGGATCACAAATTCTAGGTTCTAATTCCGATTTCAACTTGAATTGAGACTTCAATTTACAGATTTTAGGAAGTTTAGGGTTTTGAATATGGGGGTGTCGCCCCCTGCTTCTTCTTGGTCGACCAGCACTCCTCAAATGGGGTGTTTGGTTTATTATTTTTTTTTTATCTATTTTAGTTACACATTTAACAACTAAGGTCCCTCAACTTTCTTCAACATATTATTTAGTAACTTTTAACCCTATTATAGGCTATTTCTAGTCTTGTAATTAACTAGGTTAAAAGTTTCTAGTTAATAATTTCTCATCTATTTATACTTTATAGTTACAATATAAAGTTTTATATTTTCGGGGTGTTACAAGTCCACCCCCCTTAAAAGGGTTTCGTCCCCGAAACCGAAGTACATACCAAATAATGTAGGGTGAAGATGTCTCATCTCCTCTTCAGACTCCCATGTAGTGTCCGAACCTTTCCTATGCTCCCATTTGACTTTGACTTGGTCAATTTGTTTATTTCGTAATGTTTGACCTTTCTGTCTAAAATCTCCACCGGTCTTACCGCATAATTCAGACTATTATCCACTTCGATATCATCGTAATGGATATAGGCCGTTTCGTCTGCTAGGCACTTTCTTAATTGCGACACGTGGAACGTGCCATGGATTCCGCTTAGCTCCTCCGGTAATTCCAGGCGGTAAGCTACCATGCCAACTCTCCCGATAATTTTAAATGGTCCAATAAACCTTGGGCTTAGCTTCCCCCTTTTTCTGAATCTAATAACACCTTTCCATGGGGAGACTTTTAGCATGACCATGTCACCAACTTGGAATTCAATCGGCCTTTTCCTTTTATCAGCATACGCCTTTTGCCTGTCTTGAGCCGCTTTCAAGTGTGCCCGAACTTTATCGATCTTTTCATTCGTGGCTCGTACTATATCTTGGTGGGCGAGTTCACGTGGACCCACTTCACCCCAACATACCGGGGTTCGACACTTCCTACCGTAAAGCATTTCGTATGGTGCCATCTTAATACTAGATTGGTAACTGTTGTTATACGAAAACTCGACTAACGGTAAGTGAACATCCCAACTGCCTCCAAAGTCGATTATACACGCCCGTAGCATGTCCCCCAATGTTTGTATCATTCTTTCACTTTGTCCATCCGTTTGAGGATGGTACGCAGTGCTAATGAACAATTTGGTCCCCATTTGCTCTTGGAAATCTCTCCAGAAATTCGAAGTAAACCGGGTATCCCTATCAGACACGATAGACACCGGCACCCCATGACGTGCTATTATTTCATTCGTGTAAACCTCTGACATCTTTTCTGACGTATAAGTCTCACGTATTGGAATGAAGTGAGCACTTTTCGTCAATCTATCTACCACTACCCATATGGCATCGAAACCACGACTCGTTTTAGGCAACTTGGTTAGTAGGTCCATTGTGATATGTTCCCATTTCCAAACCGGAATTTCTAACGGTTGGAGTTTTCCGTATGGTTTCTGATGCTCCGCCTTGACTTGTAAACATGTCAAGCATTTTTCCACGTACTTCGCCACATCTCTCTTCATTCCGGGCCACCAATAATTTTGTTTCAAATCATTGTACATCTTGGTCGCACCCGGATGAATTGAATAACGGGATTTATGAGCTTCATTAAGTAGAAGTGCCTTCACTCCACAGGTATGTGGGACCCATATCCTTCCGGATCGAGTCTTTAACCCGTGATTCCCATCCGACAAATCTTTCAACTGACCAATTATTCTTTCTTTCTTCCAATTCTCTTCTTTTACTGCTTCTAATTGCGCCTCTCGAATACGTTCAAGTATACCCGAGGTTACCACGAGTTGCATCGATCTTACTCGTATCGGGACATAATCTGTTTTTCTGCTCAAAGCATCCGCCACCGCATTAGCCTTCCCTGGGTGATAACGTATTTCGCAATCGTAGTCTTTCACCGTTTCCAGCCATCGCCTTTGTCGCATATTTAACTCCTTCTGATCGAAGAAGTATTTCAAACTCTTCTGGTCGGTGAATATGGTGCACTTTACCCCATACAAGTAGTGCCTCCATATTTTTAATGCAAACACTACCGCCGCCAACTCGAGATCGTGCGTGGGATATTTCTTCTCGTGTATCTTCAATTGCCTCGAGGCATAGGCTATTACCTTGCCCCGTTGCATCAACACGCAACCGAGTCCCGATAGCGAAGCATCCGAATAAACCTCCATGTCTTCGACTCCGTCCGGCAATGTCAATACCGGAGCTTGAGTTAACTTTTCTTTTAGCGTTTGAAACGCCTTCTCTTGATCAACACCCCAAATGAACCTTTCTTTCTTTCGTGTTAGCTTTGTTAGTGGTGACGCAATTTTGGAGAAATCTTGGATGAATCTCCTATAGTATCCCGCAAGTCCCAAAAAGCTTCTAATTTCAGAAGGGTTCTTTGGGGGATTCCATTTTGACACAGCCTCTATCTTTGACGGATCTACCAATACTCCGTCGGCACTTATGACATGGCCAAGAAATTGTACCTCTCGTAACCAAAAGGCACATTTAGAGAATTTTGCATATAGCTTCTCTCGTCTAAGGGTCTCTAACACTTCTTGTAAGTGATGTGCGTGTTCAGCTTCACTTTTCGAATACACCAATATATCATCGATAAACACGATGACCGACTTATCCAGCATTGGCTTGCAAACCCGGTTCATGAGATCCATGAAAGCCGCGGGTGCGTTTGTTAGCCCAAATGACATCACGAGGAATTCGTAATGTCCGTATCTCGTGCGGAAAGCCGTCTTCGGCACATCTTCTTCTTTGACCTTTAGTTGGTGGTACCCCGATCTAAGGTCAATTTTGGAAAACCAGTTCGCACCTTGTAGTTGGTCGAATAAATCATCTATCCTCGGGAGCGGGTATCGGTTCTTTACCGTGAGTTTGTTTAACTCCCGGTAATCAATACACATGCGCATGCTCCCGTCTTTCTTCCTCACGAACAATACCGGTGCGCCCCAAGGAGACACACTCGGCCTTATGAATCCCTTGTCAAGCAGGTCTTGGATTTGAGACATCAACTCTTGTAGTTCCGAGGGTGCAAGTCGGTACGGGGCTTTTGCTACGGGTTTCGCGCCCGGAATCAATTCGATCCCGAACTCTACTTCCCGTTCAGGCGGTATCCCCGGTAAATCTTCCGGAAAAACATCTTCATAATCTCGTACTACCGGTACATCTCCAATCTTTCGTGCTTCTTTCTCGGGCTCATTAGCATATATTATGAATGCCTTGCATCCTCGCTTCATTAGCTTGTGAGCTTTCAACATTGAGCATACTATGGGGTTGCCTCCTTTTTCGCCATAAATGGTGACGTGTTTCCCGCTCGGAGATGTTAGTTTTATCTCTTTACGGAAGCACACGACCTTTGCATGGTGTCGAGATAGCCAATCCATCCCAACGACTACTTGAAATTCTCCCATCGACATCGGGATTAGATTTATCAAATATTCTTCATCGTCGATGCTCAGTTTACAATTTTCACATACATCACAAACAATAAAGCTTTTGTTAGTACCTATCTCTACTTCTAAAGGCACAGGTAATTTTGTTAGAACAAATGAAGGATGTCGAATAAGTCCATATGAAACAAAGGATTTATTCGCACCCGTATCAAATAACACGTGTGCAGGAATTGAATTTACAGCAAATATACCTGAGACCACGTCAGGTTCAACCTTTGCTTCTGCGGCGGTTAATTGAAAAGATCTTGCCTTTGCTTTCGGGGCTTCACCTTTCGGTTCCTGCCCATCCTTCTTTCCAACCAGTTCCGGGCATTCCGACTTCTTGTGACCCGTTCGATAACAATTGTAACAAACCGTCACTTTCTCCGGGCATGATATAGCCATATGTCCCGTTTTCTTGCATATGGGACAAGGCTTATCCTTGTAACGGCATTCGCCTTTATGACCCTTCCCGCAGATTCTGCAACTTGGCGACCCGCCTTTCGTATCAGATTTCTTTGTGCTTTCGTTTGTTCGTGCCTTCTTAGTAGGGCTTGGATTCACATCTTGTGCCCTTCGTTCACCCCGTTCTATGCTCTTTTTCAGTTCGATCTCCCTTTCCCGAGCAGCATTGACAATCTCGGTAAGGGTCTCGTATTTTGAAGGGGTTATGAACTCTCTATACTCCGCACTTAGCATGTTATGGTAGTAATAGACCTTTTGTTCTTCGTTTGTCACCAAATCATCACAGAACTTTATCTTGTCCATAAACATCCCCGTGATCTTGTCTATGGATTCACCCTTGTGTCTGAGTTGCATGAACTCTTCCTTGATTCTATTTATGACCGCTTTGGGACTATGGTGTTTAAGAAACGGCGTCTTAAACTCCTCCCATGTCATGGCCTTAGCCGCTTCACTTCCAATCTCCTTCTTTTTGTTATCCCACCAGTCTTTCGCTTGACCTCTTAATTGACCTGTACCATAAGCTACGTAGTCATTTTCATCACAATGAGTTCTCTCGAATACTCCTTCAATGTCACTTAGCCATCGTTGGCACACAATTGGATCAACCTCCCCATTATATATTGGGGGTTTACAGGCCATGAATTCCTTGTATGAACAAGGCTTTCGTCCACCATGCTTTTCCTTTGCTGAATTGGAATCATCTTCCAATTTCTTGATTCTCTCTTCTACTATTGATAAAACTGTGTTTTGAATTTTATCAATAAAGCCCGACAAACTGTTTTCGATCACCTTTCCAACCTCTTCGGCAATCACTTCCTTCATTTGTTCGGTGACTCTTGGCACCGCATTATCATTACCTCCCTCAGCCATCTCTATTTCTGAAATGTTTACATAGATTGTTAAACATTCCATTTATAACACATGCTTTACTTGTTTTGATTTAATCAAGTTCATAACTTGATTCAATCACTCTTGTTTCAATTTAATCAAGTTCGTAACTTGATTTAATCATTCTTGTTTCAATTCAATCAAGTTCGTAACTTGATTTAATCATTCTTGTTTCAACTCAATCAAGTTCGTAACTTGATTTAATCATTCTTGTTTCATGCATTTCTTGTTTTTGAGTGAGCTTACACACTCTTTTCATGCATATTGTTCATTTCTCAATCTTTACGTAGTACATAATTTATTAACAAAATAAGTTAATTCTTACCGGACGATCGATCAAGCTTGAACCGAACACTTATTGACAACCTTGAGCTCTGATTACAAACTTGTAACACCCTAAATTTTTACCCTTGATTTTTTTTTTTTTTTTACAAAATATAGTTTAAGTACATGACTTTCATTAACGAAGTTCATAAGTAACAAAGACCTTAGTCAACTAATGACTAAGTTAAAACATTTCAAAAATTGTTTAAAATGTGTTTACATCCCATACACAAAGACTACAAAAGATCTAAAACATTGCGGAAGCTTCAAAATGGAGTGTTCGGTTCTTCATTTAATCACTTGATCGCCACCCGTAAGATCCACCAATTTACCTATGATCAAAACCGTTAAAAACATTAGTTTTGACGTTGTTATATAATATAATCCCAAGGTTTAACATCACATTGGAAATAATAAACATATAAAAGCTATTCTGGATCCACCGTAAATTACGGTGAACCGTAATTTACGGTGAGTCCTGGAATTGTTTGGTCACCGTAAACCAGGAGATCCATACCGTAACATATATGATCTTTACCGTAAATTACGGTACTACCGTAATTTACGGTAGTACCTGGAAATTTCATGTCTTGATTGTTTTGTTCATTTCACTTAAATCCAACTCTTGGAATTTACTTTTTTTTTAACAAACCGCTACATCAAATTCTAGTAATTCCAACATGTTATATATTAAGCAATATCAAAGAACAATCCATCATATTCCGGAGCCTTAATCATGTTTTACTTGATTATTTGACCCGTTTGGCTCGTCTAAGGAATCCTCCTCTATGACGACTACCAACGAGTACCAACCGAATTTAATCAATCAATCAATATAACGACTTCATCGCTTAATTCAAAACAACTCTTATTCAAAGATTCAATTATACATTAGAATCATCAAATCTAATAAATGTAACGGTCAAGTTACATACCTTAGCGCACGCCCTTCAACCGCGAATCACCACCAGCTTGTCCACTCGACGTTCCGGTATCTTGTCCTATAGAGTTCAATTCAAGACATGTTTAGAACTCTCTTTAGACCTCACTTCGCATATTATACCGAAACATCATAATTATGCGTTAAAGCTTTAAATTTCTATTTCTTAAGCCTTCTTTGAGGCATTTCTACAAACACTATGAGGGCAGAATTTCTACATCATTTGCATTTAAGTTCATAGTTTGCTAGCTAGTTAACTTAACATCAAATAAGCCCTCATATAGCATTTTAATCATCATACTTTTCTGAAATCACTTTTCTATAATCGATTTACACTAGGATAATCATCTAAACCCTAGTGTTCATCATCATCATGTAAAACCCACAACCCACCTTCAAGGTGTTCATGGAAATTTCCTGAATTTGGTCATGATTTCACATGAAATTGGCTAGGTTTTACTTTTAATCACCATATCAATTCTAATCTAATTACATAACACACATGCAACATAAATCTTCAGATTTTCCAAAATCATGAGAAATTCAAGTAAAGAGATTTCATCAAATTTTACATACCTTAGAATCCTCTTGCAATGAGGATCACAAATTCTAGGTTCTAATTCCGATTTCAACTTGAATTGAGACTTCAATTTACAGATTTTAGGAAGTTTAGGGTTTTGAATATGGGGGTGTCGCCCCCTGCTTCTTCTTGGTCGACCAGCACTCCTCAAATGGGGTGTTTGGTTTATTATTATTTTTTATCTATTTTAGTTACACATTTAACAACTAAGGTCCCTCAACTTTCTTCAACATATTATTTAGTAACTTTTAACCCTATTATAGGCTATTTCTAGTCTTGTAATTAACTAGGTTAAAAGTTTCTAGTTAATAATTTCTCATCTATTTATACTTTATAGTTACAATATAAAGTTTTATATTTTCGGGGTGTTACAGTGTTTGTGTGAGAATATGTATTCACGCTTTCATGAATGGAAACTCCATAGTTTTGTGACTAAGACCACCCGTACTGGGGCGTCTTTTTTAAAAAAAAAATTGAAAAAAAACGCCCGGAAACGCCCCGAGCCCCACTACGGCCGGCGTTTTCCGGCGTTATTTTTGAAAAAAAATGTAACCGGCGTGTTTATTAAAACGCCAAAATGGGATTGTGATGGCGTGACTTTGGTTTGACTGGCCAATGAGAGAATAGATTGGTTTTTTTTTTTTTTTTTTTTTTTTGGTTTAATGATTGGAAGGGGCATTATTTGGGCATTATTCCCACAACGCCACTTTTGCAATAACGCCTCATGCTGACTGGGATGACACGTGTCGAATAATGCCCCATGGTGGGGGCATTATTTTTCTCTACCACTACACCCGGTCTAATATTAAAAGGAACAAATGATAGACCTCAATTACTTACCACAACATAGGTATACAAGGTTGCATACAGTGTCAAAGGCAAAGTCTTTAAACACTTTGGGAAGGGAGGTTTTGGGTTCAAGTTCCATACACAGCAGGGAAATAAAAGAAATTTGTCGTTAAAAAAAGGGGAAATGGACTGTATCACCCTAAACTATGCGAAATTGGTCAATACCACGCCCAACTTTCAAGTTGGCTCCCACCACCCTCTACTCGACAACTTGGTGTCACTGTCACCCCTTCGTTAAAAAAACACTAACTAAGTTAGTTTTTTATGCTTATGTGGCATGCAGATGATGACTTGGAATCATACGTGGACAGAGACTTTATATCATCTCTTTAACATTAATTTAACCCTAATTTTTTTTTATAAAACCACACATCAGTCATCACCCCCCATTTTTTTTTTTACAAAACCCCTAGCTGCAATACCACCGCCACCACCATCATCATCGGCACCAGCTGCCATCATCATCATTAACCACCCACCACCACAGTCACCATCCAAGAAGACCACAAAAAATCCTCTTCTTATCTTTCTCTCTCTCTCTACAACACAAGACAACAAACTCTGCTTCTACTCTTTCTTTCTCTTTTGATTTACAATAGCAGCAACACTTTAATTGTTGGGTGGTGTGAACGAGGTTTGGTGGAAGGTGGTGGGTGCAGCGGTGGTTCGAAGCAGCTGCTGGAATCGTTCTGCAAAAAAGGCCACCTAATGCTGAAATCGATCTGAAAAAAAGGCCGAATATGGCTCATGAGCTTCAGCCGCCACACCCAAATTCGCCTCAAACATGAGTCTGCAACGATTCAGGGCCACACTGATTGTCAAAGAGGCTACCATCTCCGCCGTAGGACGCTGAGTTTGCCTGAATATCTTTGTTGAGAATATCTCTGTTGTTCTTCGATCAGTTCAACAAAGACTTTTGAGTGTTTAAGAGTCAGAGTAAGAGAAATGGGTAGAGCATGAATTGAGGTCAAAATTGGGACGAACTGGAGCGGATTTTGCAGGATTTTAAGGTGGATTCATGGTTGGATTAAAGGAATTGGAGTTAGGGTATGAGAAAGTATGAAAGTGAGGTTGTGGTGGAGAGAGGAGGGGTGGGACTTATCTTTTTAAATATTAAAAAAAATAATATATTTTACAAATCATCATGCCATATCAGCTAAAAATGCCACGTAGGATAAAAAACTAACCAGGTTAGTGGCTAAGTAACGCCGGGGTGACATAGCAACCCAACTGTCCAGTTGGGGGTGGTGGGAGCCAACTTGAAAGTTGGGCATGGTATTGGCCAATTTTGCTTAGTTGAGGGTGATACAGTCCATTTCCCCTAAAAAAAATGTTGGACAAAGTGTCAACTACTAGGAAAGCTAAAGAACTAATTTGCCTTATTTGGTCTTGTAACAACCCTAATAACAATTTATTAACTTCTCGTGTTATTTTTCAAATTTTAATAACAATTTATTAACTTCCAGGGTGGCCATTTCTCTAGCATCTACAGGAAGGTGCAGCTGAAGCCGCTTAAGACTTAAGTGGGATAAGGTTGCAAAAGGGGACACTAAAGAGGAACGTCCCATAGAAGCATTGATGATTCTCAAGTAAGGGGGTGTTCTCACGCATGCTGGTCGAAAACGAGTGATTACTAATTTGCCATCTATATTTGGATATTGTCATATGATTGCGTCTTCGTTTATTGTTACTACATAAGTGGTGGTACAACTATAAAATAGTAACTTTTCTTATAACATCTTAATCTATTAGTTTGGCTTTGTCTTTTGTATTTTCAGGCTGAAGAACTTGACAGAAATTTAGCAACAATATGTATCCATAAAACATATGTCGACTCGTTGGTTGCTTAAAAGCAACAAATTTTATTCAAGAACTTGAAATATCGTCCACATTTTGATCTTATATGTCCAATTTATGCTGAAACATCTTAGCACAAACAAGAAAATACCCAAAATTCACCACACCGACTGCTGCTAACAACCAATACACTATATCCAGCCTACCATTGTTAAGGTCATCCTTCAACCACGAGGTGTTGTTCTGAATCAAACCTGTAATCGCTGTACTCAAGTAAAATCCCACCGCAACCAACAATGATATCATAGCCGTGGACGTACTACGCAAAGATGTTGGGAATTCTTGATAGTATAAAGAGATTTGTCCCGGAAAAAGAAATGCTTGACTTATTCCCATAATTGTCAAAGGAACCAGAAGCCATAATGCTGAAATGGGCACAATAGTAGTTGTACCGATGCTTAACCCAATCAGATTGTAGTCTCTAGCCGTATGTAGCCTTCGGACCTCAACTAGGGCAGCTGCCACCAAACCTACAGCATTGAGTACATGGCCGAACCCTATTCGTTGAAGGGGTGTTATAGACCAACCGGTTAGTTTTAGCCACATGGGAAAAATGAAGCGATCAAGGAGGCAAATTGTAATGCTTGTAGCTAAAGTGTCTAAAGATAAGAAAGAAGAAGCAGGGATTTGGAATTTGGAACCACCAAGGTATCTATCCATGGACAGAGCTTGGAGGATGGTGAAGTTGTTAAACATGCCAACGAGGCCACTCAACATAACACTAGAAGACCACAATGGCATAATTTTAATTAAGGTTTTCAAGTCTTCCACTTCTTGGACAGTACTTAAACTCCATGATCTTGTGTTTGAACCATCAGATTCGATCTTTAGTGCCCCATTGTTTAAGAACCTACATGATATCTCAAATACACCACTTTGTTAGATATTCTTGAATGAGCGTAAAAAGCTGTTTTTTGTAGGTGGTTTAGGATACTAAAAAGAGTTTGTACAACGTTTTTTAAACGCGTTTGGTTTTTAGGCAGTTGCTACGTACATAGGGTAGTGAACTCACCAAAACTGCTTATAGAGAGAGCGAGGTCAACATCCATAAATATTGATTTTCTTTTAATTCTTTTCGAATAATTTTTAACATATAATTTGATTTTTTTTCTCAAATAACTTGTAAAACGTTTTTTTTCAAATTCATATTTAAGGTTTTGTTTCAAAAAATATACTACGAGATAAATTTTATCAAAGACTGAGTTCTTTCAAAATAAAGTGGTTTTTTTTATATTTTCAAGACAAAAAATAATACTTTATTTTCCAATTATTCAGTTTTACTACAATTTATATAGGGACGTTTACAAGAAAAAAAAAATCACCAAACAAAACTATGTGTATAGAGTTAAAAGAAAGTTAAATGGTACAAGTAAACAACAAACACATACTAAGGCTATATATCTTTAGTGGGGCAATGCTTCTTGGCATGTGTTGGCTGGAATTTTTGATTGTCTGACAAGCTAAATGGGCACCACGTATATGTTGGCCCGAACTGGATCTTGATCTCTAAATGAGCGTGATAATTTTGAATAACAATAACTTGTAATAACCGAATGAATGTATATACAAATCTGAATGAGTGTAAGTAACAATTACAAATGAAATTACATGAACCTATTTATAGTTTTCTATGGGTACGAGTGAATAGACGTGTCTCTTCGTGAAAGGACACGTCTCTTGGATGTATGGTAGTGATCGATCTTGAAGAGGTGTGTTGAATCTTGTCCGTTCATATCCAACAGTCGCGTCTTTCTTTTTTTGTGCCTTGATACCGATTCGGAATGTGTGTGTGTATGAGACACACCTTTTCGGTAATGATGGTAGTTACCATCTTTGTATGTGTCAACTTCGGTCCTCATAGTTTATAACCGCTATGTAAATATCTATTCTAACTATCTATCTAATTACGGGATGTTAAGAGATTAATCGGTTTCATTCACCCCCCTAATCTCGAACATCCATAAGTTGCTTTAAATCTTGAATTCCGAGCAGTTCCCTCATTGTAGCAAACTTGATCCTTGCTAGTGCCTTTGTTAGTATGTCTGCTCGTTGTAGTTCTCCACTTATGTGTTCCACAGTGATATCTTCGTTTTCCACACATTCTCTTATGAAGTGATAGCGTGTGTCAATGTGCTTGCTTCTTCCATGAAAGACTGGATTTCTCATGAGTGCTATTGCTGAAACATTATCCACTCTAAGTGTTATCTTTTCTTCCTTCCAGCCTGTGATTTCACTTAACAATCTTTTAAGCCATAGTGCTTGACATGCTGCTGCAGTGGCTGCCATGAATTCTGATTCACATGATGATAGTGCCACTGTCTGTTGCTTCTGTGTACACCAGGTTATAGGTGATTCTCCAAAGTAGAATACCAGACCAGTTGTTCCTTTTCCTTTGTCTGTATTAACTCCAAAGCTACTATCACTATAACCTGTGATCTTACATCCTCCTTGCTTCTTGTAGATGATTCCATGCTCTTTAGTTCCTTTGATGTAACGTAGTACTTGCTTTATTGCTTTCAGGTGTTGTTCTTTTGGTTCTTGCATGAATCTACTAAGTAGACTGACTGGATAACAGAGATCTGGTCTTGTATGCAATAAGTACCTGAGAGAACCTATCAGGCTTCTGTAGTGTGTTGCATCTACTAGATCTCCTTCTTCAGTCTTCGTTAATTGAGTTCCTGGAGTCATGGGTGTCTTTGTGTCATTGCAGGATAACATATCAGCGTCTTTGAGTATCTTGTTGATATATCCTGTCTGCTTGATGCCTATCTCACCCCCTGCTTGAATTACTTCTATTCCCAGATAGTATGCTAGCAATCCTAGATCGCTCATATCAAATTTGTTCTTCATCTGAGATTTGAAGATGTCTATCTCCTTTTTTGATGTTCCAGTGACTATCAAGTCATCAACGTAGACTCCAACTATTAGTGTAGAAGCTTCACTTGTTCTTGTATAGATTGCATTCTCTAAAGTGCACTTCTTGAAGTCAAGTGACTTTAGGGTGTGATCTAACTTCGTGTTCCAAGCTCTTGGTGCTTGTCTCAATCCATACAGTGCTTTTGATAGTCTGTAAACCTTTCCTTCATTTTCTGGCTTTATAAATCCTTCTGGTTGTGATACATAGACTTCCTCTTTGAGGTCTCCGTGCAGGAATGCAGATTTCACATCTAAATGATGTACCTCCCAACCTTGATATGCTGCTAAAGCCAATATTAGTCGTACTGTTTCCATACGTGCTACTGGTGCAAAGACTTCGTCAAAGTCTATTCCGTGTTGCTGAACATATCCTTTTGCAACTAGTCTTGCCTTGTGTCTGACCACGTTTCCGCTTGCATCTTTCTTAGTCTTGAATACCCACTTTAAACCTATTGCTTTGTGATCTCTTGGCAACTCCGTTAGTTTCCAAGTGTTATTCTTGTTTATCGAGTCTAACTCGGCCTTCATTGCTTCAACCCAATTTCTGTCACTAGATGCTTCCTTGTAATTCCTTGGTTCTTCTTCAGCGAGTAATAGTTCATGTGGATCTAATTGTATTTCTTCTGTTTCTTCATACAAGTCTTCGAGACTTTTCAGTCTTACTGGAGTGTCGCTAATACTTTCTGTTGTACTTTCAGAGGTAGATGGACCTCCATTTGATAAACTGCTTGAATTTCCTGCTGAGTTCTGATTGTATGAATATGCTGGTGGGGTTACATAGGAGTTTTGTTCTTCTGTCTGATCTACTCCTGAATCATAATGTTGTTGCCCGCTACTGCCTGGACTACTTGGTTCATTTTCTTCTAACTCTGGTGGTATGTCATCTTTTTGAATGACAAAGTTTGTCCATTCGGGATTCCCTGAATTTACCGTTTCCATATAACTATTCCAGTTCCATGGTTGACCTTCCATGAACTTTACATCTCTACTGACACATATCTTGTTCTTTGCTGGATCATATAATCTGTATGCCTTTGATCCTTCTTCTATTCCAAGGTAAACCATAGGTGCACTTCTATCATCTAACTTCTTTTGTTGAAGTGGTAATACCTTAGCGTAAGCAGTGCAGCCAAAAACCTTCAAGTGTTCTAAGTTTGGCTTCCTTCCTTTCAATGCTTCATATGGTGTCTTGTTTACCAGGGCTTTTGTTGGAACCCTGTTTAGTACGTATATCGCGTGTCGTATTGCTTCACCCCAAAAGTTCTGTGGCATGTTCATTGCCTTTAGCATACTGCGAGTAGTGGATAACATCGTCCTGTTTCGCCTTTCTACTACTCCATTTTGTTGTGGGGAATATGGTGCTGTAAGTTGTCTTGCTATGCCGTTGGTTTTGCAATACTTGTTGAATTCAGCCGATGTGAATTCACCTCCTCTATCCGTCCTTAGCATTTTTAACTTGGTCTGCGCTTCCTTTTCAACCTTTTCTTTGAACTCCTTAAATGTTTCGAATGCTTGATCCTTGGAAGTCAGCAAATATGCCCACATGTAGCGAGTACAGTCGTCTACAAGTAAGAATATATACTTCTTCCCAGCATGTGTTGGTGGAGTTATAGGACCACACAAATCTCCATAGACTAGGTCCAGAGGTTTTAAAGATCTGAACTTTGCCTGATTTGGAAATGGTGCCCTACTATGCTTTCCTAATAAGCATGCATCACAGACTTGACTAGCATGACTTATTTGGGGAACTCCATATACCAAGTTTTTACGAGTCATTTCCTTAATAGCATCAAAGTGTAAATGGCCTAACCTCGCGTGCCATAACCATGTTGTGTCTTCGGTCTTTGAGAGTAGGCAGATTGGTTTTCCAGTTTTCAGTTTGACCTTGTACAGCCTGTTCTTCATTCTCTTGACTCGCATTAGTAGCTTTCTATTTCGATCTCGGATAGTAAGTAAATCTCCGTCCATAACCACTTTGCAACCGATTTCTGTAAGTTGTCCGAGGCTCAATATATTGGTCTTTAGACTTGGAATGTAGTATACATGTGAAACAATCTTTTGTTCTTGATTCAGACATTCCAGTAGTATTGAACCTTTGCCTTTAATTTCTACGTGTGACCCATCACCAAACCGTACTTGTCCTGTCACTGTTTCATCTAATTCTTTGAAGTGACTTCGCACTCCTGTCATGTGGTTGCTAGCCCCGTTGTCTAAGTACCATAGATTTTCATTTTCTGAGGCGTAACTTGTTGGTTTTATACGTTCCTCGTTTAGCAGAGCCTTTTCTTGAACATTTTCTTCTTGTATTGCCATTAGTAACACGGGTGCTTCGTCTTCTTCGACGAGGTTTGAATGTTCTTGTACTTCGTCTTTCTCAGAACAGTCCTTCTTGAAGTGTCCAAACTTCTGACACTTAAAACATTGGATCTTGCTTAGGTCGGTTCTTGCAAACTTCCTCCAGTTTCTAGAATTTCCGTTTCTAGGTCTGGATGTAGATCCTTCGTTTCTGGGACTTTGCCTATTTCCGTTGTTACGCCAATTTCCACGCGTCTGGTTAAATCTACCACGACCGCGGTTTCCAGATTGCCTTCCTCTGGTGTTATCATTATGTGTGAACATAAGCCTATCTTGGCCTTCTCCTTGATTTCCTTTCTTTAACTTGAGTCGTTCTTCATACGTCTTTAACCTTCTGACCGCTTCTTCTAGCGTCATGGTTTCTAGATCGGAGTATTGTTCCATAGAGGCAACGATTTGAGTAAACTTATCTGGTACGCCATTTAGGAGTTTGCGTACTAGAGTCGGTTGACTCAATGTCGTTCCTACTTCAGTTGCCCGGGTAACGATACTATTAATCTTTGCGGTAAAAGAATCAATAGTGTCGTCATCCTTCATTTGCAACAATTCAAATTCTGACAATAACGTGTGCATACGCGCCTTTTGTACCCGATCAACGCCAACGTGTCTAACCTTTAGATTATCCCAAATCTCCTTTGCAGTTTTACAACTTGCAACTTGCAATACAACGTCTTCTGGTATTGCTTGAAACAGATATGCAATTGCAGACTTATCTTTCTTGGTGTCTACCGTTGCATTTTCTGCCGGTTCAATCGTTTCCCACAAACCATTCGCTTCAAGAATCGTCTTGATACGAATAGCCCAAACCGTATAGTTTGTTGGTTTCAGAATTGGACACTGAAACTGGGAAAGAGAATTTCCTTCCTTTTGAATTATAACTTGTGAACTTGGTCCGGTTCCTCCTGACATATCTTCCTGCCGAACAATCTTCACTTCTACTAACTTTTATTTCTTGGTTTCAATAGATCTTACAAACCCCACGATTACCCTAACCGTGTAATAATCAAACAACCGAAATGATCTAATTCGCACTAAACCCCGGAATCAAAACAAACCCTAGATTCCTAACCAACCCTTCGGTTCAACCGATTACACTAGAACCGAGAATAAAAAAAATTCTGAAATAAACTTTTGCGAATTGAAACGAGATTGAAACCTGATCGCGAATTCCCTGCGATGCCTTGCAATTCCCACGCTTAGAGCCTGATGCTCTGATACCAATTTGGCCACATCGCATCAATTTGCCCAAGTAAGTACATCAAGTTATCACCGTTGCCAATTGAAAGCGATTATATTGTGAAAGATACCTGCGGGGGCAAATGGGATTCAATATGGGTTGTTGGTCCCACGTTCAAAACGCATATGACGGGAAACCGGAATATGTTTAAGTGTTTCAAGAGACATTTCGGGGTTGTGACGAACGAAAGTAGGAAAGACTTCTCGTTTGTACATGGAATAGGAGAAGTGAGAGTGCCGGTGGACGGCAAAGATAAGACAATCCCGTGCGTAAGTTATGCACCAAGACTAGACAAGAATGTTCCAAGTCTAGAACAACTCTTGTTTCAAGGGATTGAGACGGTCACCATGGGTGAAACATGTGTGTTGAAGAAAATGTTTGGTTGTCGGTCGAAAGGGTTCGACATATACGAAGACAAGTCGGAAGTCGATTTGGAACAAGATTATCTTAATGCTTTCTACGATAATCTTGGGGTTGATAATGGCTACAAGAAGGAGAAGAAGGAATTCCAAGAGTGTTTGGGTGATTATTATGAACGGGAATTCGAGAAGTCGAAAAACAAAAAGAAAGTGTACGGTGAACATTCAAACGCTAGGAAGAAAGAAGTTGTGTACTCCAAGAAAGCGAAAAAGGCACTATTGATCTACATTGAAGGCGAGAAAGATAACCCGCGTCAATCAAGAGAAACGCTTCGGGAACGGGCGATAATTCTCTCTCAACTCGAGGAGGACGTCGTTGAAAGAGACTTGATTATGGAAAGTTGCGTGGAACCGGGGGATCTTATCACACTACACGAGGAAATCAAGAAACACCCAAGGTTCTTCGACGCACCGTTCGAGGAAGTTTTGGTTTGGTTCATCACGGATTTTCTCGGGATTGTATGTGAGAAAGCAATGCCGCCAGAGTTAATCGATGGGCGTGATCTCAGTCTCATACTACTACACCGCATCGTGAAGCATAACGGTGGGTTCAAAGAGATAATGGAGAAAGACATGTGGGGCGATATTTCGGTGAAGTATGGTTACGAAGCGGATGACGCTTACGAAATGAAGGTCGCCTACATCTATTATTTGGAGTTGGTTGAATGGTATTTTGACTATATCAAGAAGGAGCGTGCAAGAAAGAAGGATGGCATGGCTGAAAGCTCAAGTAACAATTGCGGTTGGCTCGACGATTCAAGCGACGACGACGTGGTGATCAAGATCGAGGTCACCAACAATCGCAAGGAGTGATCGTGATCGAAAGACTCGGATGTTCTTGCTTAAGGGGGAGAATGAAGAACGATAATGTTAACCAAGCTCATCCGAGTACAAGAAACGGGCCTCTCGGGCCGGTGATGTTTATTTGTTTTAACTTAGTTTATTATGGGTCAAACTTTAGTATGTTTATGTTTTATTTGTTTGGGCCGCAGGCCATGTATTTGGGTCGAACAGAATGTTAATTCAGTCCATTATGTATCGGTTTGGAACACAAGGATTTGGGCCGGAAATATTGGAGCGGTACGTCCATGTCTCTTGATAACTTCCGAGCGGTTATTATGGGATAGACACATCCCTTCGCTGAACAGACGTGACGTTTGGAGACGTACCCCTTCACATCAATATATACGGCTGCACATCCTTGTTCTAAAACGGTTGGTTAGTTTGTTTTCAAGTGTGTAATTACAAGTTATTGATATTCAAGTTCTAGTTTCATTCAAGTATTCAATTCGGTTAGTTATCATTCGCAAATCTGTTTTTCATTCGATTCATCATGAAGTACTGTGATTGTTGTGGGTTGTTTGAAAACGATTGTGTGTGCGGTCACAACACCATCCGTTCCGACTGGTCCTGGGTTTCCGATGACGATGATACCAACAGTATATCCACACCTCAACCATTAACGCCCGTTAACCCTCTCACGGGTTTGCCCTTAGCCCCCCTTTGTCGTGGTGTTTGGTGCCCCCTTGGGGTGATCTGGCTAGTGGCGTCAGGCCACTACACATAGTCAAACCAAACGTGTTTTAAAAATGTACTAGAAGTTACTATTATCAATTTTCTAAACCATCTACAAATCAAAAACATTCATAAACTCCAGGAAGTTGACCGTACCTGAAACTATCTGATGGGACTATGGTAGATTTGTCATTGATATCATAGTTATACTCTTGGTTTGTTGATGAAACCTTCCTCTTTCTAACTGCTGCAATGATAACTCGAGCAATGCTAGTAAAAGGGCTTCCTTTAGGCTTGGTTTTTCGGTAAAAGTTTTTACCGGACAAGAATAAGATCACACCAACTGTGTTGCAAACGACACATATCCCAAACCCTACTGCCCAACTCACGTTATCTTGAACATAGATTATGAGAGTGGTGCTTAACACAGTAGCAGCATAAAACACAAAAAAGTACCAATTGAAATAGATTCCTACACTATTAGAGTCCTCAAACTGATCAGCTCCCATGCTAGCAAGGGTGTAACGTGTGCCTCCGATTCCAATGCAAGCCAACCCTAAAATGGTGTATAGAACTCCATATTGAAGCTTTGATGGAGACTCGCATGGGAACTTGTTTGTACATGGTGGAGGTCTTAAGGATGGAAATGAAGCTGTTAATGTCATAAGTGTGATACCCTACATATAAAATGCAGTAGTTTAGTAGAAGGTTATTTTTTTTAAAACACAAAAGCAAGTAAGGGAAAATCACCAAAATGACGATTTTGAACATTGAATTCTAAAAAGTTAACAATACTCAATTTAAAAAAATAACATTGACCTTGGCTTTTAAAATTACCAATCAACCGGTGTTTAACACGTGTCTTCTGTCACAACAAATCCATATAGGTCTCACGTAAGACGTTTTATTTAATTTTTTTAATGTTTCTAAAAGATAAAAGTAAACATACAAAAACAATAAACAAACATTCACTACTAGAAAACTGTTACTATTCCTACGTCAATTCCTTTAGAAAATCCGTGGGTAACAGCTGTTACTCACGGATTTCCAACGAAAATGGGTTGTAGGAATTCTACTCGTGGGTAATTATTTTCTAACGCATTTCCTACAGATTTTCCTACTCATTTCCCACACAAATGTTTCGTTGGAATTCTCCTACTCATTTCTAATGGAATTAGTTTTCTCAACTTTCCCACACATTTCCCACAGAATATTTATTTTTTTTAAATTTGTGTAAAAAATCAATTATAATTATTTTTACTATATAATTTTATTTATTTTATTTTTCTTACACAGTTCCTACGAAATTATGAAACGTATTTCGTAGGAATTGTGTCCGTATTTTTTTACACATTTCCTACGACAATTAATAAATTTGTTTTAAAAATAACGTATATATGTATTACAAAAAAATTATCCATTCCGTTAGTAGTTTGTCAGAATTTCCGACACATTTCCTATGAATATTAATAAATTTGTTTTAAAAATAACATATGTGTATTAAAAAAAACTTTATCCATCTGTCAGTAACTTGTCGGAATTTGTGATACACTTCCTATGAATTGTAATAAACTAATTTAAAAATAACATATATTTTTTATAAATAATAAAACATTATATTGTAATATCATTAGTTTTATTTATTTATGAATATTTTTATGATAAATTGGATTCCTACGCATTTCCTACTAATGGTTAAAATGAAAACGGAATCCGTTGGTTGGAAATTTCCGACACTTTTCCTACGCATATTGATTCCTACGAATTTCTGACAAATGGTTAAAATGAAAACGAATTCCGTCGGAACTCCGTGAGAAGTTTCCGACATTTTTTCTACACATGCCAATTTGTGGCTTTTTTGTCACAAAACTAAGATCCTTTCTTGTTCGTCGGAATTTCGTGGGAAAAGTGTCAGCATTTTCGTTCGTTGGAAATGCATAGGAAATATTGGTAGGAATAGTAGCAGTTTTCTAGTAGTGATTGTGTTAACATCAGCTCGCTTAGATATCAATTTAACCAAATCAGTGGCGAATCTAGGATTTTTTTCCAGAGGGTTCCATTTGGTATATTCTCACTAATTTTTTCGAAATCATTTAAGGTTTCCACTAACTTTTTTCATTTTTTTTTTCAATTCGAGGGGGGTTCCTAAAAGCCAAGGAAACCCACGCCCCCCCCCCCCCCCCCCCCCCCTCTGGATCCGCCACTGAACCAAATCAATACTTTTAACGTTGTACCAGTAGTGACACGAAAGAGAACACAGTGATGACAGCAAATGATCCATAAAAGGAGTCAGTGAGAACAGCTCCAACTATAGGAAAGACACTCATGCAGCCAACCACGACATTGAAGACTTGACTGGCATCAATGCTCTTAACGTTGTACTTGGTGATAAGGTACACAATGAGGTTTCCTATCCACCCTCCTGCTGCCATTGTTAAAGTGAACATACTTCCTGCGTGTGCATCATAAGATTTAATTAATTATATGCTACTTGCATAAAATATATCTAATGTACGTATTGGAAATATCATATAACCATGATCTCTAATCACATTTATAAATTGTAGAATACAATTTGTTCATGTCATATATATTATATCTACACATAGCATAGATGATTTACACATAAAGTAATGTGTTGATGCCGGCATTCGTTATAAATAATTACATATTTGCTGTTATAAAATAATTACACGTGAAGTAAAGAAAGAGAGAACCTAATATGAAGGGGAAGGTAGTCCATCCTCCCCGTTTACTATGCTTGATGAAGACATTGTTTCTGTCTACAATTGCCTTATGTTGACTGCCATTTTCCTCTTTAACATCTTTCTGTAACTGATTGAATTCCATTCTTTCTTTCTAGTTAATTCTCAATGAGAATGTGAGAGTGGAGCATGCATATATATATGCATGATATTATGATGAGTTATAGGTGTAAATTATAATGAATAAAGCAACAAAATAAAAGTAACTGTTCAGACATGTGAAAAATGGATATGTTTTTTTTTTCCATTATGGTAGCCTGTATAATTGAGATGTTAAATCCCACACGACAAAACATGGTTGCTTGTGACATGACATGAAAGGACAGAACCTTAAATTAGAAAATTGGATGGGTGCTACTTTCTACACCCCCTATTTATTTTTTTCACCCCCCTCCTCTCACATACTTACAGGTGGGGCCTGCGTGGGACCGACAGTTTTCCTCTCACAAGGGGGGTATAATCAGGAAAGAGGGGGGGTGTGTATAGAATGAGCCAATTGTGGATTTGGTCCAAGTGGGGTGGAAAATAATAAAGGTTATTCTATTTCCACATCCTAAGCCTATGGGGGTGTGGAGTTCATGGATTGGATTGGATTGAAACATTATTTCCGCATAGGACCATTAATTAAATGGTATATCACTCCCCTCCTTGATTGATGGTGATTCCTATGGATTAAGCCACGATTGCCACAACCCTCGCATTTGAAAATTTTAAGACAAAAATAAATTAAAAAAAAATAAATGGGATAGTGATTTGGGTCATGACCACACCCTTAGGGTAGTGGTTTTAAATGGTGAATTAAAGATGGATGATATGGTGCCTATGTGGATAATCATGGTGGTCATGAGGGTCATGACCACACCCTATAGCCTTATAATATTATTCTCACATCCTTTACACTCTATCTTTATGTATGTATATATAGTGTATATAGAAAGAGATAAAGGAGAGAGTTTGTGAATATTAACACCAATAGGTGTTCTATTAATATTTTCTCGTTAAGAAATTCCTTGTATTAGTTAAGTGTTTCCCTTAATATGTTTCGTCTTTGGGGTTAAAATGAACATAGGTAACATAATCGAATTTAGTTATTTAATTGCTTTTTTTTAACATTTACACTTATGCCTTCCCACTTGGTGTGGTTGGTTTTAGTCTCCTTAGTCTAATCAAATAGTTGTCTAGGAGGCTATATTTCAACAACATAGAAGCACAAAAGAATCTTAATTTCGTAAGGAATTTTGTCAACGATATATAGTGGACAAAATTAAAATCAACCAAACCCATGGTAAATTATCAGGAACCCCTTTTGGCGTCCATCTTTTATTAAGTACATGCGTTGCCTTTTTAGCTTATTTATGCGCCTTTAATATACGAACAATGTTTATCCGATATATTTGAGCATCTGGCGAGGTCTTATCCCATTGTAATCAAACAACACCAGATATCAGTCAATCGAATTAAATGAACAAAACTCAAAGATTCTTATTGAATAAAAACTTGAATCGATTACAGAATTGAAACATGAAAACGGAGACTAACCTAACCATCTGCTAACTATTCTCTTATATGCTAAATTAACAAGCATCTAAACAAACACTAACAAACCATCTATATCAGATTGACAAAAATGGTCCTTTATTTTTATTCTATTCACACTTAGCCCCTCTAACTTTATTGGCCAAGCTTTGACTATAATTAACAAACTTAATGAATTGACTTTATATCTTTACATATACAATTTTTTTTTTTTTTTTTTGAAAATCAAACTTCATTCAAAACCAAAAACACAAGCTATCACCAAGAAGGGGACAGCAAGGCGAAAAACCACCAATCCAAGAACTTACATTACATCAAAAGAACGCCATCTCTCCCACTCTACAATTTCACCTTTAAATTTATGCTTATACCACAAAAAGGCCAACGACTTGACATCCGCAACAATGTCCGCCACAGTCGAGTTCTTACCAGAAAACAACTTCTCGTTCCTGGCCCTCCATAACCTCCAATACTAGCTATAATGAAAATACCTTGAAGCAGGCTTTTCTTATGCCCTTCCGCTGCGCAGAACTCGTGCAGAGCCGCAACATCCTTCACACTGAAAACATAGATCTCTGGGATCCGACACCAAACCGAAATACCATGCCAAACGCCTGCAGAAACACTACAACCTGTAATAATATGATCGATTGATTCTTCCGCTTCTTCGCACCACACACAAACGTCATTTTCCACATGAATATTCCTTCTAATCAAAGCTGTCTTCGTCAGGAGCCGATCCAAGAAGGCGCGCCACATAAAAATATTACACTTATTAGGAACCCACTTACTCCATTTAAAACCGAATTGATCCGCATTGTTACTCTGACCACGCATCCATTTCTTCGTCCCGGAAACCGAAAAAACTACGTCTCTACTGTCGTTCCATTCCCATTTATCATCCCTATCATCCAACACGCAACCACCCAACTCAGCTTCCAATTCGCTCCTTTCTGCCATCTCGACTTCCAAACCCACAGCTGAATTCCAATTCCACTTAATCTTTAACCCATCTTCAGACCACTCGCATCTATCCGCAACAACACACAACTTGTTTTTTTCCTTTCTAAACAGACTAGGAAACCTATCCTTCAGCGGTTGTTGTCCTAACCAAATATCAATCCAGAAACGAATTTGACTCCCACTTCCAACCTTGCCTCGAATCATAGAACTAACCCCGATCCCTTGTATCTTAATTTTATTACAAACAGAGACTAACGTTTTCCAAACCCCCGTCAAATCATTACGGACTGGAGCCACCCCCCACCTACGGCGCGACCCATGAAGAGAATCAATAACCTTTCTCCATAACGATTGATTTTCCGTGAAGTACCTCCACAACCATTTTATCAGCAACGCCTCATTATCTACTTTTAAAATCCCAGCCCACCTTCTTTAACTGGTTTCGTGACAATCTCCCAAGATACCCAACTCATTTTTTTCACCTCATCCGAGCCTCCCCAAAGAAAACGCCTCATTAGCCCTTCCAAATTGTCTATGACACTAACCGGGGCTTTAAATAGTGAAAAATAATAAGTAGGCAAGATGTCTAAAACTGACTTGATCAAAGTTACTCTCCACTTCGACAATCTGCGTCTAAAAATATCAACCACAGGATCCCAGTTTGCCACCCTATTCATGTTATCCCCCACCTTAATTCCTAAGTACAAAAACGGAAAACCGCCCGATTTGCACCCCAAAGCATCAACTTTCGAACTCACCTCCTCACTGTTGACTCCAACCCCATAAACCTCTGATTTATGAAGATTAATTTTCAGACCGGAACACAAGAAAAACACCCGAAGAATCCTCTTCATATTTTTAAAATTGAAATCTGACCAATCACCCATTAACATGGCGTCATCCGCATAAAGCAAATGAGAGAGAATCGGCCCATCTCTTGGTAACCGGACCCCGTGGAAAGCCCCTATGATCCCCGCCTTATTCATTAAGCCTGAAAACGCTTCCATAACCAAAATAAACAAGAAAGGAGATAAAGGGTCACCTTGACGAATCCCTTTTTCACAGCCGAACTCGAAAGTTGGAGACCCGTTAACCAAAACTGAAGATCTAGCCGACATCAAAACACCCCGAATCCAATTACACCACAGAGGAGGAAACCCCATCTGATCCATGGTCGCTAACAAAAACTCCCAATTAACGTTATCATAGGCTTTATCAAAATCAATTTTAAACAAGAACATCTCTTTTCCGCTTTTTCTCGCCCATGACAAGATCTCATTAACCATTAGAGGGCCATCCAATATATACCTACCTGACAAAAAAGCCGTCTGCGACTCTGAAACTAACTTCCCGATGACCTTCTTCAATTTGTTCGCCAAGACTTTCGACACCACCTTAGTTATGATCCCAATGAGATTAATAGGTCTGAAATCACCTAAAACCGCAGGATCCCCTTTTTTCGGGATCAGAGTAATGAAAGAAGACCCCACCCCCTTACTAAACCTGTCGCACTGATGAAAAAACTGCATACAGTCCACGAAGTCGGACTCGAATAGATCCCAAAAAGTCCTCAAAAACCTGAAGTTGAAGCCATCGGGCCCAGGCGCTTTATCAGCGCCACACCCAAACACCGCTTCCTTAATTTCTAGGAGCGAAAAGGCACTCACCAAGATCTCGGCATCCTCGTCTCTCAGCTTCCTGAAACCGTAACCACACAAAGATGGCCTAATACCCAAGGAATCTCTAAACTTATTCCGAAAAAAACTTAGAACCTCTCTTTTGATGACTGTCGGTTTAGTCTCCCAGCCGCCACCCACCATAAGGCCCGGAATATGATTCGCGGCTCTCCTTTTATTGATACAACCATGAAAGTATCGCGTATTATCATCCCCATGCTTCGCCCAATTATTCCTCGATTTCTGATTAAGATCCCTCTGATGAAAATCCTCCAGTTGTCTAAGGTGGTGTTTGTTTTTTAGCCAGAAGTGCTTCTGGCCACTTATGTCTGCGTCGCGCAGACGCGCGCAGACGTTTAATGTCTGCAGCTTGTTTGTTTTCCGGAAGCACTTCTCACCAAAAAGGTCTTCCCCACCTCTTCCCCGAGCAGACATGTCCCAACCTCTTCCAACTTCTTCTCTCTGCCAAAACAAACCTGCATTCATCTGTAGTGTTCAAACCCTTCACCCCTGCTCCGCCACCACCCCTGCTCCGCCACCACCCCTGCTCCGCCACCACCTCACCCTTCACCCCTGCTCCGCCCACCCCTGCTCCGCCACCACCTCCACCCCCGACAAGTTCCGGTCACACCTGTAGTGTTCAAACCCTTCAGATCTGGCTGGACTCCCCTGAACTAGGCTTAGCTCCAACATTATTCCGGCGAATGATGAAAGATGGAAGAAAACTAGGGTTAGGGTTTGTAAGTCGCCGGGAGGGAGAACAAAATAACGGGCGAATGATGAAAGATGGAAGAAAGCTTGTTTTCCGGATCCCCTTCTTCTCCGGCTGAAGTGGTGGTGGTTGGTTGTGGTGGTGGAGGTGGACGGTGGTTATGGTGGTAGAGGGAGGCAGGGAGAGAGAGATGTGTGTGTTGTGTGTGTGTTTAGTGTGTGAAGAGGTTTTATATATAAAAAAACAAACCCTCTTCTCCTTGCAGACTGCAGACATTTGGTCCACCTCTTCTCCTGCAGATGCCTGCAGATGTGGTCCGCAGACTGCAGACCTTTTCCCGTAGAAAAAACAAACAGCACCTAAGTCTTCTCCTTGATTCTTCTAAAACCCACTTTTCCTCTTCTGAAAGATATCTTGTTTCCATATCCAATTCCACTTTATGAAGCTCCTCTTCTAAAACCACTTTTTCTTGCTTTTCTTTTTCAATTCTCTTTACGTTCCACTCACCTATCACTTTCCGAAGCCATCTAAGTTTTTTCATAATCCTCTCATCCGGGTTACCAGCAAAAACCTTATTCTCCAAAGCTTTCTTCACGACACCATTAAAATCCTCCCTACCCAACCAAGAATTATAAAACCTAAAAGGCTTAGGACCGAAATTCCGAGACACAGTCTTTAGCACAAGAGGACAATGATCTGATTCTTCACGAGCAAGAGCCAGATACTCCGCATTAGGCCAATCCATGAAGAAATTCCAGTTCACAAAAATCCTGTCAATACGGCTCATTTTATCTCCAACAACATAAGTGAATCTCCTACCCTTCAATGATTACTCATGCATATTCGCGTCATCAATAAAACCATTAAACTCTTGAGCCGCTGACATAGAAAACTTTGAATTCCTTCTATCTGATACTTGTCTCACCGAATTGAAATCCCCCGCGACCGTCCAAAGACCCTCCCCTACCCCGATAATACTACCAATCTCTGCCCAGAGATTTCTTTTTTCCACCTGATTATGCGGAGCGTAAACATTAAGATAGTGGCTCATAACCCCGCTCCCCTTAATAACACCCGAAACCAACAAACAATTAGCAAACTTTTTCACTTCCACCAAAGAAAAAACCGCCGGATCCCATACAGTTAGAATACCACCCAATCGGCCTACAGAGCCAACCCATTCGAACTGAAAATCACCCCTACCCCAAAACCGCTCTAACAACTCCTTGTCCAAATTAGAACTCAAGGTTTCTTGAAGCATAATAAGACTTAACTGTTGCTGAAAACGAAGACGCCTCACCCACTCTGCTTTAGCGCGAATACCCACCCCTCTAATATTAAAAGACATAACATTCATTGATCCACTCCTTGAAAGCCTTCATTCGAAATCACCTGTTGAACTTCTGGAACAAACTGCTCTATATTCTCGGCCCCTAAAGCCCTCGCTAAAGTCACAGTCTCATACACTTCATCAAGAATCTCATTAGAATCCACCTCCTGACCAAGGTCCCTCCCTTCCCTATTCCTACTAACATCCCCCGAGCCACCTCCTGCCCCAACCAATTTATTAAGATCAGGTGTACAAAACCCTGTAGAGACGCTAGCCTCCTTATCCTCTCCCGTGCTTTGTGATGGAAGGGAATTCACAATCCCAATTAGTTTATCAATACCAAACGGATCATTATCTTCCCTGGCTCGCTTCTTAGGTCTTTCATATGACCCTGAAGATCCTACTATATTATTAACCCCATTCTTTCTTCGATACTTTTTACGCACTAAGACATTTCCATTATTCACATTCCCCTCACTGTTCCTCCCTATGATGAATTCTGCTCCTTGATTCAAAACATTGTCATTCTCATAAACCTCCTTATCTTGAACTATTACTTCTGGCCGAATTTCACCCATCTCCAACTCCGTGTCCACTTCGATAGACGGCTTACTCGTAACATTCTCCTCCCTATCCGCGTCATTCCGAAACAAATCACCACTCCCCTCATCGCTTTCGGCATCAAACTCTTCAACACACTCAGGTATCCATTCTCCCACGTCTTCATCAATCCAAACATGAAAGGATACGCCCCGCCACAAAATATCTAACCGATCTGAAACCCTCGCGTGAGACTTGCTCAGAACACCGATCTGCGCATTAGAGAAATTAACATCATCAGCGGACAAACATGCCGGTTGCACCACGACACCATATCTTCCACCTATCAAGTTGAACACTTGATCAATAGCCAATTGCAGTGGAACTCCATGTACATTTAACCACGCTATACGCTCATCCTCCACCTTGTTATTCCCATTCCATTTATTTAAAGTCCCAAACATATCTTTCCACATATCAACATTCTCCAAGAAACGGTCACACTCCTCAACATCCTTGAAAACTAACATCACTGTCATTCCGGAGACATACTTTATCAACACCTTATCCCATCCTTTATCCCGCAATAACGTCCTTAAAGAAGTCAACGACTTGAAATCTGCAACCTTACCCATCAAAGAAATCCCATGCCACCCACAATAAGCTTCCAGGTTATCATTAATCTTGATTGTATCTGCGTTTTTCGCCTCCGGATGTCTGTTCAGCACCGTATCCAAAAAAGTTCTACCACCGCCACCAATATCATTTCTGAGCACCGATTCAGCCACCCCGTTGCTATATCTCCCCGCGATAGGGTTAACCTGCACACCATACACCTTGTCCTTCCCTTTACCCTTGTTCTCATGAATGTTCCCCTTAACCTTCTCACCATCAACAAATCTGGCCAACACAATAAACAGTTTATACGACCCCATCCATACATCACACATATCCCCTTCCATCCTTTTCGCATCCCTGACGTCCCTAAACGACACAAAACCGAACCTCTTGCCCCTCCTATCAAACTTTCTGGCGATATAAGAACCCTCATACCCTCCAAATCCACGTAAGACATCCTTAAGATCCACAGAAGAACATTTAGGAGGGAGATTAGAAATGAAGAATTTGGTGATTACCTTGTCGGCAGCCGCATCTTGATTAGAAATCCTACGTCCTTTCTTAGATTGAACATCGTGCCATGCATCCTCTTCCCGCCGCCCCGACATCCTCAGAGAGATTAGGGTTTTTTTATACCGATTTTACATATACAAATGCTTAGATATAAATAAGTGATTCTGTAACTTTTAATGCGAAGTATTGTTTTATAAGTTCTATCAAACACTTCATTAATGCATGACAAATTTATTTTTATTGCTTCTAGAATTATTTAGCATGGTTGTGGAATTGTCATGAAAGATGGTTTATGTTGATTTGTCCATGATTGTGAAAGTCTAGTATGAAATTGCTCAATTATGTGGAAATTTATTTAGAGATTATGTATGGAATTGCTATTTAAACTTGCATGTATGTAGAATTTGTGATAGTTAGAGATTTGAATGAAAGATCATGTGTGGATTGAAGTGGGTTTTCGAGGTGGGATTGAACCCGTAGTTGTTCATAAGTTAAATTGATGTATTACTATATTAGCTTAAATAACTTAAAATTTGATGAGTATGGATACTTGGTGTTTGATTTTAGTTGGAATTATGGTGTCTAACGGCATAAAATGTAGCCTTCTAGCTATCTTTGAAATGTGCACCAAGTGTTTGGTAAAATGTCTTGAATGTGAAATGTATGATTTCGTGTCAAACACTTTATGATCATCATGGTTAGGATATAAGAATTGGTATGTGTGATGATTGAGTATCATCTTAGTAGTATAGAATGTAAATGGTGAATTAATAGGAATCTAACTGTGAATTCATCAAGTGAAGGTGTAAAGGAAAAAGGAACAAGCCATACAAGGAAATAAGAAACTCAAGACCACGGTAAGTTCGTCTAACTTATACCTCAATTTTATTTGTAGTCTTAATCACATTTCACAAAATTTGAATTGAGACCTATTTTTATAAACTAAAAAGAAAGCATTTTACTGTTGTAAAGGTGTAGGCGTGACATATGAACAAATGGGTTAATTCTAAGAGGCCCCAATATTTTGTAGTGATTAGGGTTTATATTCTTGGAAAACCATTGGTGGGAGCACTAAATCAACTCATCAAACGGTTGTTTTTCCGAAACAAGTCTCGGGTTATGCTACCATTGTGAACAACTTCTTGATTTATACATGTCGCTTATTTCCCACAACAATTCTGCAGGTTTGTTTCTGTTTCTTTGTTAATCAGGACTTTGTGAGTTGAATTCTGATAATTTGATTTTTCTCTTATTTCTCATTACGATTTTGCAGGCTCTTGTGAACAACTTCATGATTTGTACATATCGCTTATATCCCAAGCGCAGTATAGGATGAAGATTTATAACAATGAAATTAGAAAAATGTCCTTGGAAATCTGTTTCGCTTTGAGCCCTAAAAAGGTTGAGTCGGCCTTGTATATAATTCATATATAGATACAATTATTTAAGTCCAAAATTAGTGAAAAAACCATTTCGCTAATAAATATCCAGCAGTTCGTCAAGTAGGATATCGATTTATCAAATCGGGATATTCTAATTTTGTAAATCTAAAAATTCATTTTTGGGCTAATTCGGTTATAAAATAAAAATAAATAATATGTTTAATAAATTATATGTGCCTCTAAAAAAAAAAGTTATAATTCACGAATATTCGGTCAAAAATGACAAATTAGGCTTAGATGCTAACACAATTCGACATTTGGAAACTTAACTCGAATTTAGTTTTGTTCGAATTTCAGTTTTTCGAATCCAATTTGAGTAATGATAACACTTTGTTTCTAGGGAACCTTTCATCAAGCACTCACCTAGAAAAGCTTTGACTTCTAGTGTAAATTATGTTTTCAGCATCGAATCTCCACAACTTTTGGGCGAATGGTATCGATAATTGCGATAAGGTATACAAGCCCAAGTGTATGTGATCTTGATCGTCACGAAGATCCATACCATGCAATAGCTCATACAACATTCAAGTTTCACACAGTGGTGGTCCTTAATCTATTTGGAAACTAAACTCGAATTTTGTTTTATTCGAATTTCAGTTTTTTCGAATTCGATTCAGGTAATTCAAACACTTCTAATGTAAATTATATTTTTGGCAGCAAATTTCCATAACTTTTGGGCAGGTTGCATGATAATTGCGATCAGGTATACAAGCCCAAGTGTACGTGATCTTGATCGTCACTAATACCCATACCATGCAATAGCTCATACAACATCCAAACTTCACGCAGTGGTGGTCCTTAATCTATTTGGAAAACACGAATTTAGTTTTATTTGAATTTCAGTTTTTATCGAATCTGAATCGAGTAGTGATAACACTGTGTTTCTAGTGAACCTTTAATCAAGCACTCACCTAAAAAAGCTTTGACTTCTAGTGTAAATTATACTTTGGCAGTGAATCTCCACAACTTTTGGGCGGGTTTCATCAAATAATTGTGATTAGGTATACAAGCCCAAGTGCACGTGATCTTGACCGTCACTAAGACCCATACCATGATATAGCTCTGAAAACAGTTAAGGACGAGGAATTTAATAACGAATGTCCTTAAGTATAGACTTTGGAGTCAAAAGCTTACTTTTCACAACCAAAGACGTTGACAATTCAGAAGAATAGAAGATATGCTTAGACGAAGATGTAAGGAGAAGCTTGGTGATTGCTAAAAGGAAAATTGTATGGTGCACATATTTAATCTCTGTCTAAGGGAAATGAAAATTTTAGTTGTATACTGCGCTGCGTCATGTTTGGGCCGTAATTGCACGTTGTGCAAAAAGGACAAAGTGACAGCATGCAAGATCCAAGTTTCATACAATGGTGGTCCTTAATTTATCTACAGGGCGTATCTTGTTTAATTAGAAAAACAAAAGAACATGGTATTCAACTTTTTAGAGTATTGTCAATCTCACAACTGACATGATGTCGTGGTCACAATCAAATTTAATCCAAATACAACTAAGTAGATAGCGGTAAGTGGGTATCGAACACAGGGAGTTTGTGGAAAATGTGTTATTTCAAAGTTTATCTAAATTTACTAAATTTATCTAAATGCAAGAAAAGTAAAATCAAGAGTTGGATTGTGTGATTTTAAAACTAAATTTAACTAATTAAATTGCAAGAGAAAATTTTGATTGTAGACAAATTAGAGACAAAGGATCACCCTAGATTTCCAGTTTCAATTGACATTCATGTTATACTTTCTACTAGAAAGAGCTACATAGACATAGCTCGTGTGTGACTACTTGCAGTGATGAAAGGGAACTAAGTACTCAGATTCCTAGAACGTGAGGTTGTTACCCGATGATCAATCAACCCTTACCCAAGCCTAACTATACCCATGATATCTCGATTGCCAACGGCACCAAGAACGTATGGTTTCTAATTAGTTTAACGCAAGAATTAACAAGTTACTAACAAGCAATCACACACCATAACAAACAAACCATTAAGATAAAGATTGTTATTCTAGAAATAATGAAATCAAACATGAAATGTCTAAAGTAAACCTTCCATCCAGGATGATCACAAATGTTTAGCCACTCATGGCTTGAATCAACATCATCAAACTTGTTTTAATGTTCAAGCAAATCACCAACATAAAACCCAAGATTAACTAGTGTTCTCCTTGCCAAAATCTCCCCAAAAGTTCACCAAAATTCGTCCACCCAGAAGTAGTAACCGAAATCCAATGATAAGACTCCATAAATCCCCTCAAAATGACAATTAAATGCGAGAGTTACATTTTTGGATCAGTCGGAGGCGTAACCTACGGCTCCCAGCCGTAGGTTACGGCTGTCAGCAACTCCAAAGTCAACATAGAGTGCCGTAACCTACGGCCCTCAGCCGTAGGTTACGGCTCTGAGTGGTTTCTTACGGCAAGCCTCTCCTGTTTTACGGCATAACTTTTGATGCAAAGGTTGGGGCCGTAACCTACGGCCCTCAGCCGTAGGTTACGGCGCTGAGTGTACTTGACTTCTTATTTCTTCACCACAGCTTGATTTCTTCACCTCTTAACGATGCCATCTTCCCACATCCATTCAAGCATCATAAGTCTCGCATCTTAAGCACTTTAGCACCTGCATAATCAAACATAGAGTGGTTACCAAGTTCAAGCAATTAACTGAATAAAGCATGGAATGTGCGTACATTTAGACCTTTTAAGGGTTGTCCTACGGACCACCTGTCAACAACCATCTTTGATCTTTCTGTTTAAATGCTAACTAGTATTTAGGACATGCGCTTTGCGGCGGGATTGTTAAAATGAACAAAATGTAAACGTAAAAACTTTGAACCATATACACCCGTTTAGACCGAAATGTAAAATATAGAAAAGTATAACTAAGTCAACTTAGGACTCGCGTGTTACGACAGGACCATTAAACTGTAAAAAAAAAAAAAGTTAAACCACACAGGCACGGCACGTTCTAGCATATACCGAGTCAAACCTAATCTGTTAGATTTAATATGAAATGACTATTTTACCCTTTTATTTTACCCCCCAACATTCCTGTTATGTTGCATAATTACCCCCACAGGTAAATTACTAAAATGCCTGTAACACCTCGAAAATTTACGTCCAATAATGTATTGACACGTGTCATAAGCTTTGAACGTGTGAAAGAATACTTTAGAGGGACTAAAGTTGACAAGCAAGGAAACTACGTGAATATAAGGGTTCAAAATGTCAACAATGGATAAATATACTTTACATTAACCCTACATGATGTTTATACCCTTAAACGGATGAATCATGGATCATACGAAGCTAATTGTGAAAGAAAGTGAGGAATTATAAACTACAGGGGTTAAATGTGTCAACATGTTTAAAGTATACCTCTGAGTGACCTTTTAGCAAACCCAAAGCCTTGTAACGATTAATTATGCTCACTAGAATGCGTGATAAAAATTTCACCAAGTTTCGTTATCGTATGAGAAAGTTATGATAAAATTCGTATTCGAGGGGTTAGAAGCATCAACGATGAAATTTATGACTTTACGGGTAAACGCAAAGTGACCAAGGACTTCACAAAGATGGTATAAGTCGTGAAGCCCTTATAAATCAATTTAGAGGGCTTATAATGCAATAAATAAAGTGAAAATGGCATTTAGGAGGACCGGGGACCAAAACTGCAATTTATGAAAACTTGGTAACCTGATCAGGAGACTCAGGCGGGGCGCGTAAGCCCAGACAAGAACTTACGCGGGCCGCCTGGCCTGCCCAGATGTAGAAAAACATCACAGGTGGCTGTTAAGCCCATTTAACCGACTCTTGTTGCCATTTATCAATACCATGAGCTCCCTAAAATGGTTTTTAGAGTATAGGGACACTTGGGATGCATCCATGATCATTGGTAGCATTACTTGTCATGATCTTGATCAAACAAACCCACTATATAAGAACCCACTTTGTGCAAATGTTGATCATTCATTCCATCACATCTTCTGGTCGTTTCTGGAGCACAAGACCAATTCCTAAGCCTCATTATCGTGCATAGGACCTTGGTAGGTATGCTTAACCTTCCTTAATTAAGTTTTGCTTAGTTTATAGCTTAAAAGTCAAACCATCGTAATTAACGGTTGACTTAATGATTAATCATGAATGGTTCAGTGTTTAGTCGAATTAAAGGTAGTTATAAGTTGGTAATTATGTGGGCTTTAAACCCTTAAAAGGGCACCCTCTGATTCCCGTCCTAACTAGGTCGTTTGTCGGGTCAAAGATGATGATAAAAAGTCAACAGAAATGTAATTTGCGATTTAATACACAATTAGCAATGTGAGAGGCGTGTAACCTGTTTTATCATTAATATAACTTGGTAATCAATGTAAGAACATGTCTAAACATGTTTGATCCGACAATTTTCAGTTTAGGATCGATTCGGAACCGAAAGGCGCATAGTTTGACTTTTGCTTTGACTTCAGTTCTGACCCGATTTAGATAAGTTTGGATATGCCTTAGAGGTTCCTTAGGACCAGGTTACATGATGGTATAACCCTCTGTGATTGGTTCGTTGTTTGTCCGATTCGTTTACACGTTTCCGTTAAATGCTTAATGTTGACCATAATGCCCTTTTGACCATAAAACGAGAATTCTAAGAATGTAAAAGGACAATAACCTTTTTTACTAATTTATAAACATGTCCCTAAAATTTCACATCAGTTGGAGGTCTAGATTAGGAGTTATGCTCATTAGTGTAATTATAGCGCCTTTTATTAATTTAACGGCGTAATTAGCGTATAGCCTATCTAAACCCAATCTTTGATACCAAAATTTTTACCCACTTATATAATATAATATTTTGGGATTTTTGAAGATTTTTAATTAATTTTAGGCTGAGCATAACATAGGGTTGTAGCTTTATGTCAGTTAATGCCGCTTTTGCCCTTTCGGGCTATAAAATGAGTTTTACAAATCCTTTTGACCCCAAACCTTTTTCTACTGATCTAATAAGATAAATAAAATATTTTGAGCCTTCTGGTATAATAAAAATATCAGCCTTCCTTTGAAAACCCGGAAATGGCTCCAAATCGCCTTTTTAAGCGTTTTTAACGCATAGTATGTATCAAGACCATTTTATAAATATAAGACTTGATACCCTACATTTATAACTTATTAAATTAAGTATTTTACTGATTACATCAGACCCAAAACCCAGATTTATATTTGAACTCTTTTAAAATCTTTAAATTGACCAAAATACTCATACGGGGCTTAATTGGAGATTAAACTCGTTTTGGGCATAATGGAAGGTATCCTACTGATATCACAACATATCTAAGGCATATTAACTTAGGTAACCTATATATGATTCTTATGGTTACCCGTTACGCTTCTTGCGCGTTCGGTTCGGGTTTTTTTTTTTTTTTGGAGAAATGTCATATAAATTTCATTCCAATCATCAGGGCAAATTACATAAGGATAGTAGGTAGACGAGCAACAAACTGCGCCGCCATCCCTTTTTGAATAGAAAACCCTAATCTACTAAAAACAAAAACCCGCCCCTGAGGAGTCGAAAAGTTGCTATGGACCACACGCTGAACTCTAGACAAGAACCGAACTGCCTCCGGCGCCAAGGAGCCGAACGTGTCAAACGCCAGGGGGACAAAGGCATGTTGATTATCCTCACAAGCTTTCGCGTGCTTTTCCACCTTCTTTGACTCTGCTTTCAGTACCGCTCGCCCCGCCACAAACCCATTTTCCCGGAACCCGGCTAGTGGGGAAACTTATCGTTATTATCTCAAAATCTAGAATGTGTTTAGATTACCCATATTATACAAGTCTTCAAACTTGTCGGGTCTAAATCACATTCTATTCCGGTCTTCGCTTTATCATGCGTTTGAACCGTATCTTCATTTTGAAAACTAATCGGTCTAAGTCAAGGCTTAATTAAAGACCCGTTAGGATTCTAATAGGTTATTAAAAACCTTCATTCCAGATTTAGGAGCCCAGTAAAAGCTATTTGTACTTGCTGATTTGATACGGCTGGGATTGAAATTATATTTAGCTCAGGTAAATACTTTTAACTTATTTTCCCTATACGGGCTTGGGTTACGGTATATAAAATACCGCTTGGTCGGGCATTAAATCTTCCATCGTATGGTGGTTAATTGAATAATTTAATCGGCCCGTTTAAATATGTTTTGTTTGCTTAAAGCCTTTGGGGGGTTAATGACCATGTCCCGGATATTCCTGGCATCATTTTACGAAATGGCCACGACCTAAGCACGGGGCGTAGGCGTACGCCCGTCGGTGTCTCATATAAATAATGTGGTGTGTCTATTGATCTTTAACCCGGCACGAACCGGGCTACTGAACGCATAAGAAACATGTAATTCTTTTACATGTATTATATTCAAATAATTATCCCAAGTTATAAAATATTATTTGTGCCACGAGCATTCAATTCATTTTCCTAAACTCTTTTTAAAATGAGTCGGTTGATTGTATTTACCAGTGTAAACTGACGTATTTTCCAAAAGGCTAAATGCAGGTACTATACGTAATGGGCTGGCTACTCCAGACATCAATAATCAAGTCTCGCAAGCTTTAGATGTTAAAGTCTGTTGAACAGTGTTATCTTCTATTTTTGATCCGCCTGTGGATCCTTTACTTTCCGTTGTAATACTTTGATATTGCTTTATATCGGATTGTAAAATATTTATCTTTTGCTTCTGCTGTGCATTTATATATTGTGTTGTTTGACTATGATGTTACCAACCACGTCACGTTACTCCCCTACCGGGCCCACCGGTAAAGTGTGGAAATATCGGGGTGTGACAATGCCCTTTCTTATTACCCCCTATACTTTGAGTTTAGAAGCAATATTACCCCCTGCAACTTTCAAATCACCATGGAAACCAGTGGAGCTCAATAAATCCTCTTCTTCACCATTCCCCTAAAATCTCATTCAACAACAAACCCATTGTGAGTTTTTCTCACACTCAATCAACAACATAAGAACCCGATCCAGATCTGCAAATAATGAGGTAAAGATTCAACCTTTTTCACTTCAAGATGACTCTTACACCTTTAATCTTTTGTGGGTATTGTGCAAAGACGAATCTGAAGTGTTTTTATTGCAACAACAACAGTAGATGACTAGTGGGTCATTGGGTCAAAGATCATCAAGCTATGGATCTTTATTGCAATACCAACAACAGACTCAACATCAAAATGGTGTGTTTTTGCAGTCAACACCACTTATTACCTGCATTTAGTATCATTTTCTTTAGTAATTTGTCAAATTTACTAAATTTAGATTGACTTTTAGCTCAATTTGGTTTATGGGTCATTGCGGATTGTACTAAGTTTTGTGCATTTTTAGCTCAATTTATGTTGCACACACTAGGGATGAGATCGGTACGATACCGGTACCGTACCGATACCGTAAATACCGTTACCGAAATTGAGGAAATGTGGATACCGATTACCGTACCGTATTTATAGATTCGATACCGGTACGGTACCGGTATCGGTACCGGTATTTCGGTACTTTACCACATTGGTATCGCTTTGGTGTCATCCATTGTTTTACCTTCAATGGATTCCATGCTTTTCACGGATGATGAAGATACCATAAACAACTTGAAATCCACATTGATGTCTGATGTATTGCAATTTATACATATGGCCTATGGGTTCACAACTTCACATTCTAATAAAAATCATCCACATGCTAATAAAAAATCAAGCCTGTTATACTCTTTATTCTTTGTTCGACTAAACTACTAAAGAAGTAAACATAAAAAGATTTGTTCGACTCTTCGTGAAACATAACAAATACAAACATGGGTCAAAATAAATTAAAGCAGAAAAAAGAAGCTTGAACAAGACTATTACTGATGAACTACATACCTGAAATAAATTACACAAGAAGTTCACAATGTCCAAAATTGCAGTTGGATTTGATCGATTAAGAGTTCATGTTTGAGGGTGTGTTTGCAGGTGAAGTTACACAAGAAGTTCACAATGTCCAAAGTTTGGATTTCAAGAACAATTCCATCACAGATCTTGCAGGTGAAAATGGAAACCTGAGATGAAGAATCGAAGCTTTTTGTGTGTGAGAGAACAAAGCCTCTCGCTAGGTTTTGGGGGAGAACACGTTGCGTCAGAACCATCACCTCCGACATCGAACCATCACCCACAGTGTCAGCTGCTGCCAGCAAATGCTGCGTATCGCCGGAAAACTTACACCGGAGAGGGAGGAGTAAGGGTGGAAGAGTTGTGGGAGGTGGTGAGGAGGAGTGGTTATGGTGGTTGAGGGAGTGGATCTGTAACACCCATCTAATTATACTTGAATTTAATAATAATTCATGCCATTTTTATAACAAAATACCAATTTAACACTACATTCATAAGTCAAGTTCATACGTGACATAAACCCTAGTCAACTAAAAACTAAGTTAGAACATCACAAAAGTCTTCTCGATTTGTTTACAACCCAAAAACAAGGTCTATTGAAAGTTATAATATTGCGGAAGCTTCAAAAATTGTGTTCGGTTCTTCTAAAACTTGCTTGATCTTCATCCGTAATCTCCGAGTACCTAGAACTGAAAAGTTTTACACGAAACATTAATAGTGGAGTTCTTAGAAATATTACACAACCGAAACTACATTCGATACGGATTTGATTAATTATAAAAATACAAAAATTTACAAAACATTCCTGGCTTTACCGTAACTTACGGCATGACCGTAAGTTACGGTACTCAATTTAATGTTCTGGTCCACCGTAAAACAGGAAAGAACCACCGTAAGACATTTTCCTCTACCGTAAGTTACAGTACTACCGTAACTTACGGTAGTCCCTGGGAATTCCTATTTTGTTTGTTTTGTTACTTTCACTCAAACCCAACTCTCGGATTTCACTTTTCTAACAAACAATTACATTAAATTCTCAAATTTCTAACATGTTATATATTAACCAATATCAAAGATCAATCCTTCATGTTTCGGAGCATTAACCATGCTTTACTCGGTTATTCGACCCGTTTGGCTCGTCTAAGGAATCCTCCCATATGACGACTACCAACGAGTTTCAACCAAATTTGACCAATCATTCAATATAGCGACATCACCGCTTAACTCAAACAACTTTTTATTCTAAATTTCAATTACATATTATATAATCATCAAAATCAATTTAATGTAACGGGTCAAGTTACATACCTTTAAAGCAAGCCCTTCAAACGTGCGTCCACACCGGTTTGCCCGCTAGATGCCCCGGCTTCCTTTCCTATAGAGTTCAATCACATATGTTTAGAACTCTTTTTGTTTCACATACATAACGCACATTTTGTCATACATCATAATTATGCGTTTTAACTTAACAATTCAGTTTCAAGCCTTCTTTGAGGCATTTCAACAAACACTATATGGGCAGAATTTTTATATCTTTCATATTCAAGTTCATATCTTGCTAATTGGCTAACTTAACATCAATAAAGCCTTTATATAGTATTTAAACATCATATTTTTCTGAAATCACTTTCTATGATCAAATTAGACTAGAATAATCATTCTAAACCCTAGTGTTCATCTTCATCTTGTAAAACCCACAACCCACCTTCAAGGTGTTCATGGAATTTCCTGAAATTGGACATGATTTCACTTGTAGTTGTCTAGGTTTCACTTCTAGACACCATATCATCCCTAATCTAACCAAATAACACACATGCAACATCTAATTTCAGATTTTCCAAAATCATGAGAAATTCAAGTTGAGAGATTTCATCAGATTTTACATACCTTAGAATCCTCTTGCGATGAGGATCACAATTCTAAGCTCTAATTTCGATTTCGACCTGGATTGAGCCTTCAATTGATTGATTTAATGAAGTTTTAGGGTCTTGAAGATGGGGTGTCGCCCCCTGCTTCCTCTTGATCAACCAGACACCTCTAAATGGGGTATTTGGTTTATTTTTATTTGTTTTATCTAATTTAGTTTCAAATTTAACAACTAAGGCCCCTCTACTTTGTTCAACATATCATTTAGTAGCTTTTAACCCTATTATAGGCTATTTCTATTCTTGTAACTAACTAGGTTAAAAATTCCTAGTTAGTAAATTCTCGTTTATTTATACTTTATAGTTTCAATATAAAGTTTTATATTTTCGAGGTGTTACAAGTCCACCCCCCTTAAAAAGGGTTTCGTCCCCGAAACCGAAGTACGTACCAAATAATGCAGGGTGAAGACGTCGCATCTCCTCTTCGGACTCCCATGTAGTGTCCGAACCTTTCCTATGCTCCCATTTGACTTTGACTTGGTCAATTTGTTTATTTCGTAAATGTTTGACTTTTCGGTCTAAAATCTCCACCGGTCTCACCACATAATTCAGACTATTATCCACTTCGATATCATCGTAATGGATATAGGCCGTTTCGTCTGCTAGGCACTTTCTTAGTTGTGACACGTGGAACGTGCCATGAATTCCACTCAGTTCCTCCGGTAGCTCAAGGCGGTAAGCTACCTTGCCAACCCTTCCGATAATTTTAAATGGCCCAATAAACCTCGGGCTTAGCTTCCCCCTTTTTTCTGAATCTAATAACGCCCTTCCAAGGGGAAACTTTTAGCATGACCATGTCGCCAATCTGGAATTCGATTGGCCTTTTCCTTTTATCAGCATACGCCTTTTGTCTATCTTGAGCCGCTTTCAAATGTGCCCGAACGACATCGATCTTCTCATTCGTGGCTCGTACTATATCTTGATGAGCGAGTTCACGTGGACCCACTTCACCCCAACATACCGGGGTTCGACACTTCCTACCATAAAGCATTTCGTACGGTGCCATCTTAATACTAGATTGGTAGCTGTTATTATACGAAAACTCGACTAACGGTAGGTGAACATCCCAATTTCCTCCAAAGTTGATTATACATGCCTGTAGCATATCCCCCAATGTTTGTATCGTTCTTTCACTCTGTCCATCCGTTTGAGGATGGTACGCAGTGCTAATGAACAATTTGGTTCCTATTTGCTCTTGAAAATCTCGCCAGAAATTCGAAGTAAACCGGGTATCCCTATCAGACACGATGGATACCGGCACTCCATGACGTGCTATTATTTCATTAGTGTAAACTTCTGACATCTTTTCTGACGTATAAGTCTCAAGAATCGGAATGAAGTGAGCACTTTTCGTCAATCTATCCACCACTACCCATATGGCATCGAAACCACGATTCGTCTTAGGCAACTTGGTTAATAGGTCCATTGTAATATGTTCCCATTTCCAAACTGGAATTTCTAACGGTTGGAGTTTGCCGTATGGTTTCTGGTGCTCCGCCTTGACTTGTAAACATGTCAAGCATTTTTCCACATACTTCGCCACATCCCTCTTCATTCCGGGCCACCAATAATTTTGTTTCAAATCATTGTACATTTTGGTCGCACCCGGATGAATTGAATAACGGGATTTATGAGCTTCATTAAGTAGAAGCGCCTTCACTCCACAAGTATGTGGGACCCATATCCTTCCGGATCGAGTCTTCAACCCGTTATTCCCATCCGACAAATCTTTCAACTGACCGATTATTCTTTCTTTCTTCCAATTCTCTTCTTTCATTGCTTCTAATTGTGCCCCTCGAATACGTTCAAGTATACCCGAGGTCACCACGAGTTGCATCGATCTTACTCGTATTGGGACATAGTCCGCTTTTCTGCTCAGAGCATCCGCCACCACATTAGCATTTCCGGGTGATAATGTATTTCACAATCGTAGTCTTTCACCGTTTCCAGCCATCGCCTTTGTCGCATATTTAACTCCTTCTGATCAAAGAAGTATTTCAAGCTCTTGTGGTCGGTGAATATGGTACACTTTACCCCATACAAGTAATGCCTCCATATTTTTAATGCAAATACCACCGCAGCCAACTCGAGATCGTGCGTGGGATATTTCTTCTCGTGTATCTTCAATTGTCTCGAGGCATAGGCTATTACCTTGCCCCGTTGCATCAACACGCAACCGAGCCCCGATAGTGAAGCATCCGAATAAACCACCATGTCTTCGACTCCGTCCGGCAATGTCAGTACCGGAGCTTGAGTTAACTTTTCTTTTAGCGTTTGAAACGCTTTTTCTTGATCGACACCCCAAATAAACTTTTCTTTCTTTTGGGTTAGCTTTGTTAGCGGTGACGCAATCTTGGAGAAATCTTGAATGAATCTCCTATAGTATCCCGCAAGCCCCAAAAAGCTTCTAATTTCCGAAGGGTTCTTCGGAGGATTCCATTTTGACACAGCCTCTATCTTCGACTGATCCACCAAAACTCCGTCGGCACTTATGACATGGCCAAGAAATTGTACCTCTCGTAACCAAAAGGCACATTTAGAGAATTTTGCATATAACTTCTCTCGTCTAAGTGTCTCTAACACTTCTTGTAAGTGGTGTGCGTGTTCAGCTTCACTTTTCGAATACACCAAGATATCATCGATGAACTCGATGACCGACTTATCCAACATTGGCTTGCAAACCCGGTTCATGAGGTCCATGAAAGCCGCGGGTGCGTTTGTTAGCCCAAATGACATCACTAGGAATTCGTAATGTCCATATCTCGTGCGGAAAGCCGTCTTCGGCACATCTTCTTCTTTGACCTTTAGTTGGTGATACCCCGATCTAAGGTCAATTTTTGAAAACCAGTTCGCACCTTGTAGTTGGTCGAATAAATCATCTATCCTTGGGAGCGGGTATCGGTTCTTTACCGTGAGTTTGTTTAACTCCCGGTAATCGATACACATGCGCATGCTCCCGTCTTTCTTCCTCACAAACAACACCGGTGCGCCCCAAGGAGACACACTCGGCCTTATGAATCCCTTGTCAAGCAGGTCTTGGATTTGGGACATCAACTCTTGTAATTCCGACGGTGCAAGTCGGTACGGGGCTTTTGCTACGGGTTCCGCGCCCGGAATCAATTCGATTCCGAACTCTATTTCCCATTCAGGCGGTATCCCCGGTAAATCTTCCGGAAACACATCTTCATAATCTCATACTACCGGTACATCTCCAATCTTTCGTGATTCTTTTTCGGGCTCATTAGCGTATATCATGAATGCCTTGCATCCTTGCTTCATAAGTTTGTGAGCTTTCAACATTGAGCATACTATGGGGTTGCCTCCTTTCTCGCCATAAATGGTGACGTGTTTCCCGCTCGGAGATGTTAGTTTTATCTCTTTACGAAAACACACGATCTTTGCATGGTGTTGAGATAGCCAATCCATCCCAACGACTACATGAAATTCTCCCATTGACATCGGGATTAGGTTTATCAAATATTCTTCATCATCAATGCTCAGTTTACAGTTTTCACATACATCACAAACCATAAAGCTCTTGTTATTACATATCTCTACTTCTAAGGGCACAGGTAATTTTGTTAGAACAAATGAAGGATGTCGAATAAATCCATATGAAACAAAGGATTTATTCGCACTCGTATCAAATAACACGCGTGCAGGAATCGAATTTACAGCAAATATACCTAAGACCACATCAGGTTCAACCTTTGCTTCTGTGGCGGTTAGTTGAAAAGATCTTGCCTTTGCTTTTGGGGCTTCACCTTTCGGGTCCTGCCCATCCTTATTTCCAACCAGTTCCGGGCATTCCGACCTTTTTGTGACCCGTTCGATAACAATTGTAACAAACCGTCACTTTCTCCGGGCATGATATTGCCATATGTCCCGTTTTTTTGCATATGGGACAAGGCTTATCCTTGTAACGGCATTCGCCTTTATGACCCTTTCCGCAGATTCTGCAACTTGGCGACCCGCCTTTCGTATCAAATTTCTTTGCGGTTTCGTTTGTTCGTGCCTTCTTAGCAGGGCTTGGGTTTACATCTTGTGCTTTCCGTTCACCCCTTTCAATGCTCTTTTTCAGTTCGATCTCCCTTTCCCGAGCAGCATTTATGATCTCGGTAAGGGTCTCGTATTTGGAAGGGGTGATAAATTCCCTATACTCAGCACTCAACATGTTATGGTAGTAGTATATCTTTTGTTCTTCATTCATCACTAGATCATCGCAAAACTTCATCTTATCCATAAACGTTGCCGTAATCTTGTCTATGGTCTCACTCTTGTGCCTAAGTTGCATGAACTCCTCCTTGATTTTATTCATAACCGCCTTGGGGCTATGATGCTTAAGAAATGACGTCTTGAATTCTTCCCAAGTCATGACCTTAGCAGCTTCAATACCGACCTCTCTCTTTTTGTTATCCCACCAATCTTTCGCTTGACTCCTTAGTTGACCCGTACCATAGGCTACGTAGTCATCTTCGTCACAATGGGTCCTCTCGAATACCCCTTCGATATCACTTAGCCATCGTTGGCACACTATTGGGTCAACCTCCCCATTATATATTGGTGGTTTACAGGCCATGAATTCCTTGTATGAACAAGGCTTTCGTCCTCCATGCTTTTCCTTTGCTAAATTTGAATCATCTTCCAATTTCTTGATTCTCTCTTCTACAAGTGATAAAACTGTGTTTTGAATTTTATCAATAAAGCCCGACAAACTGTTTTCGATCGCCTCTCCAACCTCTTCGGCAATCACTTCCCTCATTTGTTCGGTGACTCTTGGCACCGCATCATCATTACCTCCATCTGCCATCTTTATTTCTGAAATGTTTACATAGGTTGTTAAACATTCCATTTATAACACATGTTTTACTTGTTTTGATTTAATCAAGTTCATAACTTGATTTAATCGTTCTTGTTTTGATTCAATCAAGTTCATAACTTGATTTAATCGTTCTTGTTTTGATTCAATCAAGTTCATAACTTGATTTAATCGTTCTTGTTTCATGCATTTCATGTATTTGAGTGAGCTTACACACTCTTTTCATGCATATTTGTTCGTTTCTCATTCTTTACATAATACATAATTTATTAACAAAATAAGTTAATTCTTACCGGACGATCGATCAAGCTTGAACCGAACACTTTGTTGACAACCTTAAGCTCTGATTACCAACTTGTAAGACCCATCTAATTATACTTGAATTTAATAATAATTCATGCCATTTTTATAACAAAATACCAATTTAACACTACATTCATAAGTCAAGTTCATACGTGACATAAACCCTAGTCAACTAAAAACTAAGTTAGAACATCACAAAAGTCTTCTCGATTTGTTTACAACCCAAAAACAAGGTCTATTGAAAGTTATAATATTTCGGAAGCTTCAAAAATTGTGTTCGGTTCTTCTAAAACTTGCTTGATCTTCATCCGTAATCTCCGAGTACCTAGAACTGAAAAGTTTTACACGAAACATTAATAGTGGAGTTCTTAGAAATATTACACAACCGAAACTACATTCGATACGGATTTGATTAATTATAAAAATACAAAAATTTACAAAACATTCCTGGCTTTACCGTAACTTACGGCATGACCGTAAGTTACGGTACTCAATTTAATGTTCTGGTCCACCGTAAAACAGGTAAGAACCACCGTAAGACATTTTCCTCTACCGTAAGTTACAGTACTACCGTAACTTACGGTAGTCCCTGGGAATTCCTATTTTGTTTGTTTTGTTACTTTCACTCAAACCCAACTCTCGGATTTCACTTTTCTAACAAACAATTACATTAAATTCTCAAATTTCTAACATGTTATATATTAACCAATATCAAAGATCAATCCTTCATGTTTCGGAGCATTAACCATGCTTTACTCGGTTATTCGACCCGTTTGGCTCGTCTAAGGAATCATCCCATATGACGACTACCAACGAGTTTCAACCAAATTTGACCAATCATTCAATATAGCGACATCACCGCTTAACTCAAACAACTTTTTATTCTAAATTTCAATTACATATTATATAATCATCAAAATCAATTTAATGTAACGGGTCAAGTTACATACCTTTAAAGCAAGCCCTTCAAACGTGCGTCCACACCGGTTTGCCCGCTAGATGTCTCGGCTTCCTTTCCTATAGAGTTCAATCACATATGTTTAGAACTCTTTTTGTTTCACATACATAACGCACATTTTGTCATACATCATAATTATGCGTTTTAACTTAACAATTCAGTTTCAAGCCTTCTTTGAGGCATTTCAACAAACACTATATGGGCAGAATTTTTATATCTTTCATATTCAAGTTCATATCTTGCTAATTGGCTAACTTAACATCAATAAAGCCTTTATATAGTATTTAAACATCATATTTTTCTGAAATCACTTTCTATGATCAAATTAGACTAGAATAATCATTCTAAACCCTAGTGTTCATCTTCATCTTGTAAAACCCACAACCCACCTTCAAGGTGTTCATGGAATTTCCTGAAATTGGACATGATTTCACTTGTAGTTGTCTAGGTTTCACTTCTAGACACCATATCATCCCTAATCTAACCAAATAACACACATGCAACATCTAATTTCAGATTTTCCAAAATCATGAGAAATTCAAGTTGAGAGATTTCATCAGATTTTACATACCTTAGAATCCTCTTGCGATGAGGATCACAATTCTAAGCTCTAATTTCGATTTCGACCTGGATTGAGCCTTCAATTGATTGATTTAATGAAGTTTTAGGGTCTTGAAGATGGGGTGTCGCCCCCTGCTTCCTCTTGATCGACCAGACACCTCTAAATGGGGTGTTTGGTTTATTTTTATTTGTTTTATCTAATTTAGTTTCAAATTTAACAACTAAGGCCCCTCTACTTTGTTCAACATATCATTTAGTAGTTTTTAACCCTATTATAGGTTATTTCTATTCTTGTAACTAACTAGGTTAAAAATTCCTAGTTAGTAAATTCTCGTCTATTTATACTTTATAGTTTCAATATAAAGTTTTATATTTTCGGGGTGTTACAGGATCTGGTTATTTGAAGATGATGATGATAATTTGATTTTGTAAATAATAATAATAATAATAATAATAATAATAATAATAAATATAGGGCAAGATTACCAAAATACCCCTGCCTATAACAGTCAAATAACTGTTGACTGACGGCAGGGGGTAAGGTTGCGACATAAGGGCAAACAGTGGGGGGTAAAATTGCAATTATTTCCTTAGGGGGTAGACATGCCAATGACCCCTAACCTCAGGGGGTAAAATTGCAGTTTACTCAAAACTATATCATGAAAATTAATGCATAACCAGGTCTTAGATCACATGATCGTGACTTGAACTTCGTATAAAAACAACGCTTGAAATCAACTTTTAAAAATACGCTTTAATTTCATTTAGTTCATATTATTTGATTTAGTTTGTATAACTAAATATATTAAGGGACGTAGTTACTTGTATGGCCTAAGTTTCCATCAAAACAGCTGAACCGAACCATAAACCCTCCTTGTATGCTCTAGTGACACGTTTTCCTTTTGAGTGTTTACTCGTCCTTGAATCACACTTGATCAATGAAACGTCTAAGGGGCATAGCTTCTCCAAACAAGGTTGGTGATGATGATCATGTTTGTATTGGCAGGCTTACTAATGTGCTCCGCAACAATGGCGGCTTTGTCAGTAGTGATTTTCAAAACTTAACGCTACTACTAGTGGCTTCTTATCCTGGCCATTAGAGAGATAAACAATATTGTAGATTAGAAAAGATCAAACTGTCGTTAAATAAAAAAGATTATCATATAAACCCGAGCTCTACCGTGTGGAAATTGTTTCGTTTGGGCAAACAAATTATAAATTTTGTATAGAAGAGAAAGAGCAAATGGTGTGATTCCATTATACCATATTTTTAAAAATTAAAAATCAATCATAATGAAATTTAAAAGATAAGTGGATGAAATGGTTCCATTTTCCTTGTTTTAGTGGCCATAAAAGTGATTTCTCACTAAACAATGATATTACAATATTAATCACTAAATTCATAACAGTGGCTACAATATCCTATAATTTTAAAAGAAAAGGATTATCACATTGTATCAAGAACATTTATATATCAAACCACAAAGTTGGTGTTAACTTGCATCTATAGTGTTCATAGAACATTAATCTACAAGTGTTTGAAACATTTTTTTACAAGTCATTTAAGGTTAAATAAATATAAATTTAAAGTTACAATAGGACTCTCTCAAGTTTCATTACACTTACCCTTTATATCCCACACTTTTTCATTTGTTTTTTTTTTTCCTAGTTGTCTTTTGACACATGACCTACTCACAAATAGTTACTTTTTTCTTATGAATTTAAAAATATGATATTTTATAAATCACGAATAATGTTCAAAACATAAATGTAGGACATTATCAAAACATAAATGTAATAATGTAGAAGTTATCAAAAGATAAATGTAGGTTTAGAGCTTCTTTTCGTTAGTGTAATTTTGTTCAAAACCATGTGAAATGCTTATTTTTTTAATGTTTATTCAAATTCAAATATACCGTTGTGGCGACCTTATTTTTATCTACGTTTCTACATGAATTTTATTCAAACTTGAACGTTACAAATTTCCCACTACATTAACACGTCTGCGGTAACGCACGGGTTCACATCTATCTACATAGTTAATATACAAAGATGGTTTATATTCATGCATGATACGAGGGGATAACTTTAAAATGGTTAAATATATTGTTAGTAATATATATTTAGTTGTTAGGTTGTTTCATCGTCTCCGTTAGTATCGTTATCATTGTTATTGTTATTATAGAAAACACACACTGCATAACAAACACGGGAAAAAGAGAAAATTGTTGTGTAACAACGACCTAATAGCAACAATATATAAAATATATAAACATATGAACTAAGATTAGAGAGATTATGGAGACAAAGGGAAAATGGAGAATGTAAGAAGTTCATTCTTATTGATGTATCTCACACAAAATATATGAGCCACTGTATATAGGCTATAACATTAACACAAACATAAATGTGACATGGGAGTTAGAAATGTGGAGAGTCACTAATAATGGATGCATTCATAACATTCCCCCTTGACTATCCACATGATGATATATTATTCTTTAATACGCTTGGTGATGCTGCCTCGTTAAAAACCTTGCTAGGAAAACTCAGTGGGACAAAACCTTAGCTAAGGGAAAAAGAGTGCAGCGCGTATTGTCTCCCCCTAATACTTCTGAATCAGGTATGTTGCCTCATTAAAAACCTTACTAAGAAAACCCAATGGGACAAAACTTAGTCAAGGGAAAAAGAGTGCAACTTGAATAAGTCTCCCCCTCATTTTAACATGTATCCTTTAAGTGACATGTGTCCATCTTCCTTGAAAGTCGAACAAAGCTTTTGTAGCCAATGATTTGTCGCTTGATCCCTTAATGTGCACGACTGTGTTTTGTTACATTCATGCATCTACAAGACTAACAAAACTTCTTTTGATGGGTTAGTAAAATATAATCAAATATCGTTTATACCTGAAATATTTCCTTGAACTCATTCCAATGTCTCTTTACTTGACAAAGTTTATATCATGACAATAAGGTCAAGTAAAAGATATTATAACCATACATAGCTAGCAAAACATATTAATGCACTTATGCATTTAATGATTGTACTTCTAGAATGAGAATCTCTACTTTGGTAGAAGATAATAATAGTCATTTCATATAGCAAATGACTTAACAACCTTTAACATACTTTAAGATTCAACTATGTCCATACTAAAATATCCAAACATCATCTTCTAGATGTACTTGAGGGATTAGTAAAATATAATTACATATATACTCGAACTGCAATTCGAGTAATAATTAGACTGTGCCAAGGTCATTCTCCCTCTAAAAGCTCGACAATTTCTCTCAATGATGCCTAGACATCATTACTGTAAATTGCGATTATAGTGAACTTTTAAAAGTAGAATGTTCATAGAACATGGCTAATTTAATCAAACTTATATCCCTCTTTATGCGAATATCTCGAGTTGTACAACACTCGTTTCGACTATTTAGTCCATGCGTATTTTGTCAACTTCATACAATACGTTCTTGAGGTTTTGACATGATTAAAGCTTCTAGCATTATCAATCCATGAGAAAATTCTTTCCATCTTATCCAAATATGCATGTGCTTTCACTCTTTGGAAGTTTTGCTACATAAATTTGCCCTTTAAACACATAGATATCTATATCATATGCAAAAATATCAACAACACTTGCTTTTATCTCCAAAATCCATATTGGATAAATTTGCCCATTATGTTATATGGTCATTCCTTAGTTTGCCACTTTAGGTGGTCGATCTCAATATTAAAAAGGTTGTCAACATGAGGATTATTACAATTTCCTCAGTTACCATGATCATGACCTTTATAACAATCATTGTATAGTCATTCCACTATTAACATGGTTGATCTTATCACATGATCATCATAACAATTTCCCCAATTACCATCATCATGAACTTTACACCAATTATTATATCATCACATTCTATTCAAGGAATATATTATATCTATACAACATTCATGGTGGCATCATTACAATTTTCTTAGTTATGTATTCTTAGTTATGTATATGATCATAACCTTTGAATTGATCATTATATCATCACATTCACATCAGGGAATGGATTAGAACCACAAAACTTTCAAGCTTGTTGTTTCAAACTTTATATATATTCTTTAACAATCTTGGTACTTCAATAGCATATATGATATTTGACGATGGAAATTGTTTTGCTCAATGGATTATGGCTTATATTTTTCTCATCCCATGATATAAATCGAGATGTAGTTATATAACCGAGACATTCATACTTATCGGTTTAAAATCTTACAAGTTTCGATAAACTCATAATAAGCTTTGAGAAGTTAGACACTCCATGTGTCTTTTTATATAAATCGTGACCACAATTCAATCGTTTCTTATAGCTTGTGATCATATACCACAACCTTGGTCACTTTGATGTTCCCTTCCAAATTTATAACATATGTAACATAATATATACATTAGATTATACAATGCATGACTATATAACATGTCACCAAATAAATAGGTTATGATACAACCTTATGAAATAAGATTTTTTCATCACTTGTAAGAAATATATATGTAATTTGTGCATAAATGTAACATGATATAGCCAATCACAAGTGTATCATATATACACATATTTGTCACTATAGTTTAAAACATAAACAAATGTCACTATCAACTTTCTCGTTCATATGAATATTTATTACTTGTAAATGAGCTTTCTTATACTAATAAATTTTGTTGCTTAAGAAAATATAACAGACATCTTGAGAATTTTAGTCTCATGTTAATTTACAAATAATATCTCACAAATATTTCATAGAATCAAATCACATATTTAAATATCTAATAGCAACTAAAAAGCTTATACAATTGCAATAACAATGATATAAAACAAAGTTAACTAAGTAGTTGTCATATTATTATATGCATTATTTAAATTCATTAACAGAATTGCACTAATGATTATCTTCAAATAGAACTATTAGATACCACCTTTTAATACAAATTGTATTTTGGTAGTCATCATAAATTGTATAAATACTAATAACAAAAACTAATTAATGGACCAATCAAAACTCATAACCATAATAATAAAAGCACATAATGATTTAGAATTTGTAATGTCTCTTTGAAACCTCAACAACATTTAGAATAATAATAAAAGGCTATTTAATTACTAATTACTAACCATAAAATATAATAAAAACAATTTATTAGAACAACAATAAAAGGTTATTTAATTACTATTTACTAACCATAAAATATAATAAAAACAATTTATTAAAACAACAATAAAATGCTATTTAATTACTATTTACTCATTTCATAAATTGAGAAAAAAAAAATAGGTAAATATACATCAACATGAATTAATGATGAGGAAATTGGAATTAATTTTATAATTAATAATATTCAATCCACACTCATAAGTTATATATTAGAACTTTAATTGAATTTATGCTATATTAATTAAAACTAAATAATATATATAACTTAAAAATATATATAAATAATATAATCAACAAGTAAATGCAAGATCATGAATATCATAATACAACTTTTCTTGAAAATTATTAAGTATGAGAAAGGCAATATATGATTGCACCAACATTATAGTAGAAATCATAAACAAATTGTAATTGTTTTAACTCCACACAAATTATTTTTCTCAACTCTACTCGTTTATATTGATCAATATAAAATTTTAATTTGGTTATACCATAGATCTTATTTATGCATAAACGTATAACCAAATATTTAATCCTATAACATCACTAAATCCATTAAATTATAAACTAAACAAAATGAAAATCTAGTATATACATCATTTATATATTACCACCAATACAAGCAGATATAACTAATACAATTGCACTTTTTAGTCCATAAATATTGAGTTCCATACTTTGTGATATTGAATTTAATTGTCTTTCATGAGTTCTAAAAGCACATTTAATATTCTCTAGATTGCAAATTAACTTCCTCAAATCAAAATAATTTAACAATTTTACTTACAACTTAACAGGGTTAATAAAGAAGCATAAATATATGATCATGGTGGCTCAAGGAATATGTATATGAGCATCACTAGATTGTAAGAGTCCTAAACAACATATATTATGATTAAATTAACTAATTAAATGATAAGCCAACCGATTTAGAATAATAGAAGGGATCATTTGTAAAAGATAAAAATAAAATAAATGTACGTAATATCGTCGTCAACGAAAACTAAAGTTATTCAATTAATAATGAGTATTAGAAAAAGATGAATTAGCCAATTGTAACGTCATAATTATGACGTAACATCTAAAACCCGATGAATACCAACATGCTAATTTATATAATAACTTCTAAAATCAATTGGAAAAAAAACATAGATAGAGTTCAATTCTAAGACTACATCCTAGAATTTATAGTAATGATTAGTTCTAAGTTTATATATTTATATTAATATTAATAAGTGCCACCAGTAAGATTGATGTATCATCATTATCAAATATAGTATGAAATAATCTTACGAAACATCATACATTTATTAGTAGAGATTGCATATCCTACTTTGTTAGTAGTGGCTACGCATCTATCGTTTCCAACTTTCCATTGCATAGGAAACCCATCTTTCATCTTTTCGGATAATTATTTGGCTACTTTCTCAACGTGCGAGATTGATTTAGGCTGGAAAATAATACACATCAAAGGCGAGGAAAAGGAACCAAGGGTGGCAAAACACATAAAGCACTTTCGTGTTGATAACGTGTTGTGTAACAACGAACTAATAGCAACAATATATAAAATATATAAGCATATGAACTAAGATTAGAGAGATTATGGAGACAAAGGGAAAATGGAGAATGTAAGAAGTTCATTCTTATTGATGTATCTCACACAAAATATACGAGTCACTATATATAGGCTATAACATTAATACAAACATAAATGTGACATGGGAGTTAGAAATGTGGAGAGTCACTAATAATGGATGCATTCATAACAAAAATAACATTTGTATTCGCGTATATGAATTATTAAAATAATAATAAGTGTTGGAAATGATTATGATAAGTAAAATAATCAAGGTCCTAGATTTCATGATCTCCTGAAAAGAGAAAAGCATTTTATAAATTATCAATAAATATAATCGGTCCTAGATTTCATGATCTCCTGAAAAGTGAAAAGCATTTAATAAAATTATAAATATAATCGGCTAAAATCATGACTCATAAACCAATTACGTAGGAAAACGATATTGCATTCAAATTGTTATTTGTGGCATTCCACTATTCTAGAAATGCCAATGTTGTTAAAAACTAATTTATAAATAAAAATAAAAAAGATAAAAAGTAGTCAAGTATGGTTACAAGGATTTGTCTAGTTTATTTTTTCTATACTTCTATATAAAAAATAATAGTTAATTTCTTCATGCTTGTTTCAGATTCCACTCATATTCCACTCATAGGAACATGCCTAAATTGGAACACACTCGTTAAATGTGTGGTGCAAATAAAAAAACGGGTGTTGACCCGACAAAATCGGTTTTTTTAATATCTAGTTATAGTAGACTCATTTCATACCTAACCCTACCAGTCAGCCACATGTAAGACTGCGGGGTATGGGGCGGGAGTTTGGGCGTGAGTAGGGCGGAAACGCCCAAGCCACCACCCCGGGTGGGCATGGGTTTCGGCGTGGCCCTTGGGGCATGGGTTTCAAGCCGGGCGTGGAGCGGTCTGGCCAAGCTGACATGGCGGGTTGTGAATGGCCAAACCAAACTAGCCGTTGGGCTAGCCGTTGGTCTATTTTAAAAAAAAAAAAAAAAATTCCTTTATAAATACTTTACAATATTTATCATTTTTCTCACACAAAATCAAACACATAAAACACAATCTCGCCATGAGTTCTTTAAGTTATACTGAATCGTCATCATCATCTGACGATGGGGCGGAAATATTTCTACAAACGATCGCGACGGTGGTGAAAGCTATCGTTGAAAACGAAGAGGAGGAGGAAGAGAGTCAACAACCTAAACGGAGAAGAAGGTACATCGCTCGTGAACGGGTCACCGCTAACGATTTGTTGGTAAGCGATTACTTCTCAGCTGAACCTAAGTATGATGAAAAAATGTTTAGGCGTCGTTTTCGTATGAGTAGAAACTTATTTTTAAGGATATCTAGAGATCTTGAGGAGAAGTATGTTTATTTTCAACAAAAACCCGATGTAACCGGGCAATTAGGATTTACTACGTGGCAAAAGGTCACGGCCGCACTTAGGCAGTTAGCGTACGGCAATAGTTCGGACATTATGGATGACTATTTAAAAATGTCTGCACGTGTAGCTAGAGAAAGTCTTCACAACTTTTGTTCGTGTATTCTAGAACTCTATAGGAAAAGATATTTGAGAAAGCCCTCGTTCAGTGACATGCAACAATTATTGGAACATCACGCAGATTATCATGGGCTACCCGGGATGCTAGGTAGTTTAGATTGTATGAAATGGGCTTGGGAACTTTATCCTACCCAATGGCAAGGCGCTCACACGAGTGGATTTCACGGGAGTCCAGCCATCATGCTTGAAGCGGTTGCGTCCCAAGATCTTTGGATATGGCATGCGTTCTTCGGTATGTCAGGTTCACATAATGATATTACCATCATAAACCACTCGCCCCTTTTCAATGATCGAGTAAATGGTATAGGACCCAAAGGAACTTTCTTTGTAAACGGGGTTGAGTACGTGTATGGGTACTACCTAGTTGATGGGATTTACCCAGAGTGGGGGGTTTTTGTAAAATCATTCACAAAACACGGTACGACAGATCCAAAGAGATTAAAGTTTAACAGGGTACAGATGGCTGCACGTAAAGACGTCGAGCGAGCATTCGGTGTTTTGAAGAAAATGTGGCGAATATTACAAATGCCTTGTCGACTATTGGACAAGGATCAGATTGGAAACGTGATGTACACATGTATCATTCTTCACAACATGATTTTGGAGGATGAAGGTAGAGCGGTCGTTACCCACTATGATGACGATGATTCCCAACCAGGTAACGTACCAGACCAAGATAAAGCGGGTAATGAATTTTGGATCAAGTCAAGGGATATACATCACAACTTTCGATCTGATTTGGTGGAACATGTTTCAACGATTCCTGGGTTCGAAACCGACGAAGACGACGAAGAATGATTGTTTTTTATTTTAATAATTATTATGTTTGTTTATGTATTTAAAAAAAATATGTTTTTTTTATGTAGTTAATTAATTTAAATATATATTAAAAAAATGGTGATGTGGCTAGGCCACGCCGGCCCAGCCACGCCCAACCCAAGCCCCACCATACCCCATTAAAACTTGGGTTTGGGTTATGAGAATTCAACATCCAGGTGTCAGCAATTGCCCCAACCCACGCCCAACCCAAGCCCCACCATACCCCGCAGTCTAAGGGTGGGGGCAAGCCCCAGGTAGCATTCGTTTCACGGAATGCAATGGAATTTTGATGGAATTCGAATTGAACAATAGCATAGGGGATGAAAGCTACATTTCAATTCCATCCAGATTTCATTTCATTTTATGAAACAAACGCACCTAAATTCCGAATCAAAGCTCAATCCCCGCGCAAATTCTATTACAAGTCCGGTTAAACCCTTTAATCCCTCCCCATAAAATAAATCATTGATCCGTCATTGGTACTCATAGGGTTTTTATAGGCTATAAATTTTGGCCTTAAAAATCAATAAATAAAATGCATTTGTGATTTTTATTTAATTTTGTACCGTAATGCACTATATATTGTTAAAAACCAAATTTATAATTACCCTATATATTAAAAAAGGAACGTTTTGAACAGTAATTTTTTATATATTATATTATAATGAAATATTATAATGATTGTTATTCTCTTTATTTTTTTAATTGGTGTCAACCAGTACTTGTATCGAAAATACCGGTTCAACGCTAAAAGTCGGTATCGGATTGAGTTTGATAGTCTTTTAGTTCGAGAAATTTTGTACGGCTACTCAATACCATTTGCTCATCCCTGATCACGGGTACCGTACGAACAACAACGGTATCGTACACCTTTTTTTTTGTTTCAGGGGTACGGATGATCTCGGTGCCAACTTATACCCCGATTACGGTATCGGTATATGAATATAAAAACCGGTAGCGAACCGGTACCAGGAACGCCAAACGTCAGTACCGAACTGGTACTTAGGATCTTTCGATTCAGGAAATTCGGTACCGGTACCCATTACTATTTGCTCATCTCTGACTACGGGTTTCTATCGAACAACATCATTACCATACAACTTTTTAGTTGATTTTCTTTCGGTTATTTTTTAGTGTTTTTTCTACATTTTCTTTTTATTCTTGTCAGCGGTTCCGTGTGTAACGCGCTTATATTGATTTCAAACACATATAAACACAGACTAAATAACAAAATAAGTTCGCCGCAACGCGGCGACAGTTTTTATAACTAGTTTTATAAATAAAATAAATGATAAGAAATAGTCATGTATGGTTATGAAGATTTGTCTAGTTTATATTTTCTATACTTCCATATAAAAAAAAAGTATAGTTAATTTCTTCATGCCATTAAAAAAAATGTTAACTAGTCTTAAGCCCCCCGCGTTGCGGAGCGGGGGGCGTAAAACTGTGCTATCGGTGCGGCCGATCGGAAACCATAAAAGTGAATATCGATACCGATTTCGGTAAAACCACTACTCTAAACCCTAAACCATAAAAAAACTAAACGTATTTAACTTTTTTGAATGAAGTTATAAACACAAAAGATTTTTGCAAAATGAAAAATCATAAAGGCTACTATGCTTATAAATAAATTTAAAAAAAAATCATAAGAAGACAAAATACACAAAAAAGACAAAATACACACTATTCACCCAAATGTTACAAATCCTTGTTTCATATTCCACTCATAGAACATGCCTAAAAATAAAATGGAACACACTCGTTAGATTTAGTGGTGCAAACAAAATAACGGGTATGGACCCATACGTCACTACTACCCATAGGGTTTTATACGATATAAATTTTGGTCTAATGTATTGTACTATATGTTTTTGTATTTTTTTTAGATTTTAAAAACAAAATAAAATTCGAATATTTATAGTAGATTTATATGTTGTACTTTACATTTTTGTATTTAACCCTTCTAATATTTTTAAAAATGTTATCTTTAACTGTTGTTATTTTTACAAGATTCAAGCAAATTAAATATATACTTTTTTACAAAACCGGTTATTAATTCCCGGCTATACCCATACTCATTTTTATACCCTAGTCTACCTGGTTACATAGAGTCAAATTTTATTATTTTTGTTCTGCAGCCGGTTATGTAACCAGTCCACTTATGACCATACCGGTTTTATTGACCTTTCTATCCATATTCGGACCCGGTTCATGCCCGAAATAAGTTATGAATTTATACCCAAATGTATCGGATTTAAATTAAAGGGGGAAAACATTATCGTATTTAAAACATATTTAAATAAAAAGTACGATTTGTAAATTATGATTATTTTTTCGATTTAAGTTTGGCTCGGTTTTGTTAAACACTTGAATTTGAAAATAAGATAAAAGTTTGTTAACTCAGTTTTGACTTGATATTAATTAGTGGGCCAAGAACAAGGCAATTTAAAATCAAAACGGGCCCTGCTTTTCAAACAATCTTTGCCAAATCATGGTGGGGTAGGCCTTGGTTGTTTACTAAAAGCCCAGTTACTCTACTATGAGCGCAAAACGGGTTTTTTCAAGAACCGGAAACCGGGTAGGAATCGAGTCTGGATTTAGTCAATATAGTCAAGAAACGGGTCGGGTAGGAACCGATTTCGGGTGCATTCTGGGTTTTGACCAGCTTAGCTGGATTTTTTCGGGTTTTGACCGGTTCCGGTCTGGGTTTTGACTGGGTAGAGGTGGAACCGGTTCCGGTTCCACCGGGTCAAGTCGGGTCCGGTTCTGTTCTTTTTCCAACCCCGGGTCTGGAACTGGTATGTACTGAACCAGGTCAGGTAGGAACCAGTTTTTTTTGCACCTCTACTATAAAGTTGGAGATTTGGGCCTATAACTTGAGGAACTGTTTGAATTGAAATCTTTTCTATTCAACATTGTTTTCAACGAAAATCAGGACACATCGCATGGGAAAGTCAAAAGGTGAGATGGAGCAACGTGTTAGGAAATTAGGATTGCAACGGATGATCTGAGAGGTGTATAATCATTTTCAAATCGATTTATTTCGATGGTTCACCCGAAAAATCCAATCGAATACAACTCAGGTTGAGAACAAGAACTTAATATGCAAATTGGTGTGTATTTTCGAACTTATGATTGTCTGTCACCAAAGAGGATTTCAAAAAGAGATGATATGGTTTAATAAAAATTGCCTCCAAAATGCCCTAATTTCCCAGCTCGACCCCAACCAGGGGTCTGTCCCTTGGACCCTGCTCCCAAGGGCGCTACCCCCGGCAAGGGGGCTTTGCCCCCTTGGAACCCCCATTGATTAGGTGTTTCACCCAAACACTTAAAACCGTAACTCATACAAGAGTGCACTCCCACACCTTCTAACTTGTTGCCTGATGTGTATTACAATCACTTTGGTCACCAAGTCAATCCCGATTACACTGAAATATCCAACAAACGGTACTCACCAAGAAGATGAATGTCTGGACATAGCATATCAATGACACTCAATTACACAAATAAGACGATATTGATTCAAACTCGAGCCAAATTTGACGAGCCAAACTCATGCCTAATCTAAAGTGAAAACTCAACTCATATTCAATTAAGCTAGTGGCTCACTAAATTGGTATTTTTCTTCTTTCAATGTTTAACAAGTTAACAACTTGACAACAATGTTAGCGTAGAAGTCATAAATAACGTTGTACCAAACTACTAGCATACAAGGTTTGGGGGGTTGAGGTTAATCATTTATTCATCTAGCATCTCCTCATAATCTTTTATTGTATTATTTGAACTAGCAAACTAATGGGTTACCTTTAGCTCATACTTGACTCAAGCATGCATACTAGTTAGCTAGCTCCAGCTGCATTTGATAAGAGGTTTAAATGAGCCAACCAAATAGTTACGGGTTATTTCTCCAACCATAATTTCATTTTATATTCAAAAACTATTGAGAATTTATTATGACATAAAGGGTTAATAAATCATGACTGTCTTAAAAAATCACTCCTTTACCCACCAATCACTGTTGTGCCGCTGTTTCTATACATATGAATTACATATGCTTTTTTTTAATGGCTAAATATTGCACCTCGCATGAATTGAACCTCTGACCTCCTGTATCCAAACACCTAGAGAGTTTTCTCTCTACCACTAGGTCAAAGCCTCAATCGCATGAATAATGAATTACATATACTAATAGGTCATGTTCAATGGGGAAAAAATAATAATAGAAGTCTTTTCTTGTCATCTTGTTCCACAATCCCTTGATGTAGTTGAGGCCCTACCATTAAAAATGTCCAATTCCTTTCAACTTTCAAATATTACTATGGAACAAATTTTTGGAACGGGACTTAGATATGATTTAAGATATAGCCAAAACGATCAAGATGAATTTATACAGCTAGCGTATCGTTAGTCACACCACAGGGAGCATAATATATACTTCCTCGAGGATTTATACTCTTACTTCGGTTAGACGCTTATGTCATTAGGCATGTGCGTCAATCTACATGGAGTGCTTGCCCGGGTATGCCATTGGCTCAGAGCCCCCAGGCACAGTTAATGGTACGGACTATGCTTACAACAGTATATACATGTCGTTTATCGGCGTCGAACATTAGGGAGCTTTCACCCCGGAGTCTTGTTATGGACTTTGTTACCTGATATGCCATCTTGAATATCTCTCGGTTAAAAAAAATATTTAGATAATGTTTTTAATAACCAGCTCAACACTTGAAAGTTGGAACCGTTTCATTTGACTTTATCACCGAAAAAAAAAACTAACGTATAAAAGAAATATCTTTGTGCTAAAAACAGGGTTTCTATAAAGCGGTTTGATTGACTTCAATATGAAGTTAGTCAAATTACCCAAACAGCCTTTTATAATAATCATGTATATAATTTTATACATCTTACCCTCCGTTCCTACCGAAAGCAACATCTCTGTTCCTACGAGGTAGAGGTAAGGTTGTCTACATGTTACCCTCCTCAGACCCTACATTAGCTTTGCTATTAGTGGATTTTATTGAGTATGATTATGATGATGTATATAATTTTATGCATTTAGCCTAAAATAGTATTCTACTTTACAATCAATGTTTGAGACTTCCTTAAAGTTACAGCTATTTTTACCAAACAAAACATCAGTCTTGTTTTTTTTTTTTTTTTTTTTTTTTTTTTTCATTCAAATGGCAACGTAATAAATTACAAACAAGTGGCAGGTAAACGGGCAACAAGCTGCGCCGCAACCCCCTTTTGAATTGCAAAACCAATCCTACTAAATACGAAACGACCCTTAAAGGTTGAGAGATTACTATTCACAACTCGTTGGACCCTGTTTAGGAATTCCACGGCCTCTGGGGCTAGGGAACCAAATGTATCAAAAGCGAATGGGATAAACACATGTTGATTCTCTAAACAAGCCTTCTCGTGTTTAGCGACCTTGCTTGATTCCGCCTTCAACGCAGCCTGACCAGCAACAAACCCATTATCCCTAAGCCCAACAAGCGGGGACACTCCTGTAAGGTCCACACAAGCGTGTTTTCCCCTGGCCCACCCAAACACAAGAATATCAGCTGGTCGAAGAGTAGACCTCCCTTCGAGCGGATCTGTCAGGAAGTTCACCGGAGCCTCTTTTTTGGCCGAAATCCCTGCCCGCTTTAGAACATCAAACAAAATATCCCTTACCAAATCATGTCTGTATTTAAAACCAGGCAACTCCTTACAGTGAACCGCATGCTCGCCAAAAGTATCTAAACAAACCTTGCGGCAAACTGGGCAGGGCTCATCAACCGGAAACAGAGGGATCATTAGCCGGTACTTAAGAATTGCCCGGTATTCCACTGCCGACATGTGTTGGCCAAGTCCTTCAATGGGGATAACTGTCAGGAAATCCTGAGCATGAGGAGCCCGGAGACAATCGAACACGGCTTTCTGACGAGGGGATAGACTAAACTTCTCTCCCAAACTCTGGGCAATTCTACTAAATAGGGCACTCGCCAAAGCATTCTGGGCTTTAGGGGGGGCGGTGTCCTTATTAGAGAAACCGCCAAGATCGAAATCCGGAAGGGACATGTGCATGCAATCCAACGCACACACATAATCAGAATCTAACCCGACAATTCCACAGTCCCGAAGAATGTGGTCCTGCAAACCCCAAGATTGCGCCCTCGAGGCCACGAAAGCATACGTAGATACATCCGCAGCCGAACATAAACCCAAACCCCCAAAACGAGTCTTGTTTTCAAAAACGAAAAACATAATTGGTCTTCCATCAACTTTGTTTACTATCATAATTAATCTTTCTTTAATATGATAAGACGGTTTCAATTCTTTTGATAAGAATTTGTCAACACACATATTATACTTAAAACGTCATTATTGTTTACCTTTCAAAAGGCAAGTAAAGTGTTGTGTATTTTTTATTATGATTATGATATTTCACACGAAGGTCAACTGGTCAAGGGGTGTAGGTAGGTTAATTTGAGCCATTCTATGAAGTGGTCTGGAAATATCAGGAACAAACACCTAAAGGGCTGAAGTTTCATCAAATATCTTTGATTTTCTGCTACAAACTAATAACTTATTATCAGAAATACTATCTAGAGATATAAGAATGCACAATTTAATACATTTACACACACACACATAGTGTTTTGGGTTCAAATGAAATCCACTAAATATTTAGGTACCAAAAGACTAAGCCTAAAGTATCACTTTGTGCAAACAGCAAAAGTTGAGGTTACAAAGTCAAATTTTAACACAATCTAGAAGGTATGAGAGTAGGTATAGAAGAAGTCAGAAAGATGAGACATGTTTTTATTATATAAAATCATAACAACTGTTTTCAAATTTCGTTTTGTTTATATAATCATGACAACTGTTTTCAAAACTATCTTAACAAATCAAGAAGTTGACTTGGCACTTTGCAACTGTACTTTATGTTTAAGTTACAAATGTCAAACACCCTGAAACCCTCACAATAAAGACAACAAGATCTTCAGATTTGCCTTTATTCATCAAAATCAATTCAAGAAAAAGATCAAAAAGAGAGTAGTGAACACAAAAATGAGAAACTGGATGTTTTGTTCAACATCAGGCACCAAGCACTTCAAGCTCCGCCTCAAAATCTGTGAGCTTGAAGGCCTATTTATCGATCATGTTCCTAATAAAGATAATTATAATCTGCAAGTGCATGTTAAACTAGAAATTCCCAAAAAAGGACACATACCTCGAATAGCTATTCACAAAGATTATACCTCCAAACAGAGCATAAACCCTGATGGCCGTGTTGGCTGGAATGAAGATTTTGAGCAGAGCTGCAGTTTGGATGTGAACAGCAGGAGCCCTAGAAGCTGGAAGATCGAACTCGAGGTTCATGTAAGTTACAAACTCAACTTATTAGTAGGCCGATTATGTCTTACTTTTAACGGGTCAAATAAAAAATTAGCTTAAAAGGAATTGGAAACAGGTCGAAATTTGTTCAAAGTGTATTTATAAGGCATAAAACTTAATAATCATTTAATTGGAAATCTTCAGATTATTGATAAATATAAATCTTGTAAAAATTATATTTGGCACCATATGCGGTTCTAAGAAATAAATATTTTTGACCCCAGCCCGGCCCGTTTTGACCCGTTACCCTAGATTCGCCTAGCACCAACTTGTACCATGTTCGAAATTCATAACTGAGTATATATAGATAACTGCCCTATTCTGCTTGTATAAGTATCTAAATATACATAGAAATTAACAGGGAATAGATGTGGAATCAAACCCCAAGTCTGATATGTTGGCTAAAGTCAAAATAGATGTTACCGAACTCACTAGCCGTTCAGAAAAATCGGTCAAACTACCAGTCAATTGCCGCATTGGTGGTGTCACCCACGAGGCCATACTAAAGGTAACTCAAGATTTTTGCAAGCCTGATTAGACTACAATTATTTCATATATATACACGTTTGTGTATGTATAGCTCGACTGGAGCTGAAATATAACCTAATTAAAATTTCAGGTAAAACTAGATGTCATTGAAGTTGAAAAAAATCATACGAAAAACACTGTTCACCCTATATCTCCAACACACCTGCTACCATCCTTTCTATCATGTGTAAGTTTTCAAAATCAAAATCAAACAAGAAACAAGATGGAAATGGAGAGCTCCCAGTCAGAAACCGAAGAAGAAACTGATAAAAGTTATCAAAGAATAAAGACCATAGATTTAATAAGAAGTCAATCTTTACATGAAACTATAATATACAAAAATCAAGGTAAAGAACAAGCCACAAGTTATGAAGTTTTGGAGAAAACTAAGCTGACAAGACTTCTTTCATGGAATATAAGAAAGAAGCCCAAGGATGCACCACTCTTGAATAAAGCAAATGGTGAAGGAGGTGACGATATTGATAATGCACGTCGAACTCTACTTTCGTACCTAAAACCAAGAAAAGATATAGTAAAAAGTGGTATTAAAGATGGTGAGTTTATGGATAGTGCGAGATTTGAGGTAGGCAAGTGGGAAAAGAGAACGATAAAAAGTAGAGATGGAAAACTGGAATTACAGACGGAAATATTTCTGGCTACAATTGATCAGAGGAGTGAGAAAGCATTAGGAGGAGGTGCATGCACGGTAATTGCTACACTTATTACTGACTGGTTGTATACAAACCCGAATACTCTACCGTTAAAATGTGAATTGGATAAATTAATTAGAGACGGGTCAAGAGAGTGGAGAAGCTTATGCGAAGAAGAAATTCACAAGGGTAAGTTTCTGGATCAACATTTTGACCTTGATACGGTCATACAAGCGAAAATCAGACCACTGGAGTTGGTGTCTGAAAAGTCATATGTGGGCTTTTTTAAGCTCGAAAATGCAAATGACTTGGATGTTTTACAAGATGCAATGTCTTTTGACACCATATGGGATGAGATCCAAAACGGTGAATCGTCTTCAGAAGGTGTGTACATTGTGAGTTGGAATGATCATTTCTTTGTTCTCAAAAAAGAAAGAAATGAAATTTATATAATTGACACATTAGGAGAAAGGCTAGCGGAAGGGTGTGATAAAGCCTACATATTGAAGTTCAATGAAGACAGTATGGTTTTTAATGCGCAACCGCAATTGAAAACTTCAAAGGTAGAAACAGAAGGAGTAGATAATCATGCAAGTGTAATAAAGAATGAAGAGCAAGAGAAAGAGAACAGCCCGGAATTTGCATGTAAAGGAACATCTTGCTGTAAAGAGTTTATAAAGGGGTTTCTAGCAGCCATACCATTAGGAGAACTGCAGAGCAACGTTGAAAAGGGTATAAATGGTAATGCACCTCTTCATCAACTCCTGCAAATTGAGTTCCATTACATGTCGCCCCTGCAACAAAACTCAACATGTGTGGATGTAACAAATTGAGCATTCTACTTTTACTGTTCTCAGTTTACCAAGTGCAACGGAAATCAAACACAATGGTAAATTTCTCCTTTTTTTCTTAACAAAGGTGTTTAATGATAAGATACTACAGATTCTTTATTTTGATCATTGTTTCGGAGCCGAAACGATTTTTAGTTTCAATAACATGCAAAGAAGCCTTGTTGGTTATTTTTAGTTTCATATACCAACATATACCGTTGGCAAATATAGTTAGCAGAAATATAAGTAACAAGGTATGTTTGTTTGTTTACACTTTATCGCATACACCAAGTTAGAATTTTCTTCCACTACACACCAAAAAAAATTAGTTTGACAAAAATCAATAAATGAAAAAAGTATTTAAAATGAAAAGATGAAGAAAATGAAGTCACAGCCTTTTTAATTCAACAATCAATTGTGCTTTTAAAGAATCGCAATGATCAGTAATCTCTGTTCACCCTCTATATGGGTATACAGGAGTTTAGAGTATAACTCTTTTCTATCTTCAAAATGACACACACAAAGTATTATAGAGATGTAACAGACTTATGGGTAATGTCATAAACAGATATAAGAATTTCAGCACCTATGAGTATAATAATGACCCATTCATAAAAATCGGATTTCCTATTTTGGAGGATCTCTTGAAGAAAACGAATATTGTGCTGCAAGAAAAGTAAACTGAAGTGTCACCATTTCAGCCACACAATGAGCAAACATTGAAAGAAATTTACTTGAAGCCGTATCTTACCTCCACAAATTTTAATTTGAAATCCAAACTAGCAAACCTCTGAGTCAACTCAAATTCATCCCTCATGTACTCCCAGATCTGAGCATATTTAGCATCCTTCCATGCGATATCAGATCTGAGCAACCCAATATTATTTTCTATCAGCAATTCCATTAAATATGGAATATAATATAGACAGCAAAATTACATATCTATCACCTAATATAAATTGTACCTCTCGAAAAGTCCTAGCTTAAGAATTACATCTGCAAGATTTGAATTTGCCTTTCCCACCAATTGAAATAATTTTTTCCTCTTCATCCTGAAGGTTCCAGTTTTTGCCATGCCACTGTTTATATCAGTAAATTCTCCAACCATTTCATCAACCTAAAACGAGTAAAAAATGCACTTGATTAAATCTTCATATGGTGAGGAACTCTATGTAAACTTCAGAGTTAACGTACCTGGCGAACGTAATAATCAAGTGCAATACTCTGACCTAGAACACTACCAATTGTACGGATCCCGTCAATATTCAAATACTGAAGCATTATATGATCTAATCCACCTTGCATCCATGTGTCTAGTGTTGGTTTCTCTTTGACTTCATATTCTGAGTATTACACATAATAAAGGTCACAAACTTAAGATTTCAATAGGCAGATCAAGCATATGAAATCACAAAAAAAAAAATGTTAGAGATTGTATGAGCATAAAAGAACAATGAGGATTTTAAATATAACAGTAGATGAGGACATCTTTAATGGCACCTCACCATCTTTTCTCATCTCAGGCAGTGAACCTGAAGCATGCATTTCAACAATTTTCAGATACCCATCAATTTCTTGATCACGAACATTAAACAGGACAACTGAACCATACTGAAAAACTACCATATAACAGCAGTCACTTCCACTTATCGTGGCACCTGAACCCTGAAAAAACATGAATGAGTGATTGTAATCAACAATGGTGTACTGAGTATAATTATCGTAAAAGGATTCAATTGGCAACGATATATAAAGTAACAGGGTAATAACTGCTAAGTAATAACCAGATAAGAACAATAGTCCAGTTATTCGTGTGCAAAGATACACACAGAAGCTAGAGAGATGCCATTTACAGAAGTCAAAACTTCTTAAAGTTTAAAAAATGAAGTCATGAGGTGAATATATGATGCAGAAAGCAACGAAATATAGTTTTTTTCTTCATGATGTGTTCCAGCTGACAACAAATAAGTATATAGTTTAATCAAAGACACTCCATTCAAAAAAGGAATACCATTTCTAGAAGATCATTTCACCAACCTAAACAGTAACCACCCAATACAACATTTTCAGAAGAATCACCATGACCAAACTGTTAGCCATTTAAAAATGTTCAAACAGTACGTTCTCACGCCACCCCTCAGTCATATATTCAAATTTAAATCGATGAATCTACACAACCGGTGCACAATATTTTACCCCTAAAACATATGCACAATGCCAACACTACGGCACACATTAAAATATCATAATCACAAAACCGAGACGACTTACAATAAGCTCAGGCTTGGTGCTTCCAAATCTTAACACAACATAGTTAGTCATGCGCGATGTAGGCGGGATGAAATTGTGCCTGTTCTGGTCCACTAAACTTCTCAGATTAACACTGCACCGAACCACCAAATTAATTAATAAATATCACACAGCAAAATTAATCACAACAAACTAACCAAGTTCATATAAATCACAAAAGGGCACACATTTCTATAGCGAATATTATGATACCTAGTAGAGAAGAAATAAGCTCTAACAGGAATCGAAGGCTTAATATCCTCCTCAATCACACCATCACTATTCGAATCATCAACTTCAGGCTCGACCGTATCAACAACAGACGCTGAATGAGATGAGCATCTGGTTACAATGGAGTTGGAACTGGAGCTAAAATAATAACCGTAACTTGTTGGAGAGATTGGGGAAGACGATGAATGCGATGATCGACATGTGTTAATGGTAAAGGTAGGGGAATTCTTTCGTAGTTGTTGTTGCAGTGGTGAGAAGATAGGGTTAGGGTTAGGGCTAGATGAGAGTGAGATGATGGTTGGCATTTATGAATTGGGAGAAAATTAGAAGGTGTTTTGTAGTTTGTAGTGGTGATTTGCAGAGAATGAAGTGTTCTTCGTATCTACAACTGTTTATATACAAACAGGGTGCCCGCGCGTTGCGGCGGGGGTGACAATTTTCATTGTGGTACTTGTTTCTGGTAGTATCTTGTTTGTGTAATATTTATTGTAGCATCATTATCATTATGGTGGATAAGTTATAAGCGAAGTCCTCGATTAGTCCATTTAATTTTACCGTGCATCGATTAAAAGAAAACTCGAGGGATGCTACGGCGACATTAACTATGTAAGGATCTTCAAATGAAGTAGGCCCTTTGATATTTCAAAATCAAACTTAACAAAAAGGTGGTCTTATATGTGTGCCTTTATGCAGGTTCAAACTTCTAAAAGCCAAAAACATAATATGATTTTCGACCATTCACATCTTTAGGTTTATTTAAGTTGCTAGGATGGTAGCAGGGGATGGACGTATTATGGCACAGAACTAAAATCAAAATCATCTCCTCCTTTATATAATTAAAGACGAAATCACTATAAATAATCATTAATGAAAATGAAAACATTGAGCCTAATAATATGTACGAAGACGTACCATCATGAACAATCCTAGTGCAATACATGGTTGCCAAAGGCTGTTCCTAATAAATTTTCATATTCAAAAAGGCTTTAAATTTAAACCTTAAACCACAACACCGTTTTCTTATTCAATCACATATCCACTTCATAGATCATCAAAACCTATATTCGACACCCCTCTTTTCCCAACCATTGTTGTATAATCGTACATATATACACATTAGTGATCCAGACTTTTGTTCAGTTATCACGACTCAAAAAGAGCTTATTTGTGTGACCACAATCAGCAAACAGTAGTTTCCTTGGTCACAAAACCGTTATCCACCACCTGGCCACCTAGCAACTGAGTTTTTGGAGCATCATCCATGTTTGACGCGGTGATATATTTCGTATTCAAGAAACTCGGCTGATTCATTGAAGATAACCTCTTGCCCACATTATATCAATAATCACAGCCTTGTTTTGTTTCTCAGTTATTCTCTGCAAAAGTAACAATAACCATAATAACTCACTTGACCAGTGTTTTTCTCGCAAAATTGAAGATGATTCGAAGGGTATAATTGTAATTGTAACTTACATGAAACCGTAGATAATATTCTCTACCATGGACCGGGCCAACAATGAAGCCAGTGTAGCCAACCTTGTAAGTAGGATCTGTAAGGCGAACCCACACACGTGTATTGTATAGTACAGCTATTAGTTTGCTCCATTTGTATCATTGTTGGCTTTTGAGTCAACATCCTACACACGTCATCAAAATGCAATCATTAGATTTTTATTTGTAAAAGTATCCAAGGTAAACAGAAAAAATTCAATAGTAACAAATCAATGCAACTTCAACTTTAGCTAATTGTCGTAAAGATGTTGACATTGATCATATTGATTGTGAATGAATGATAAAAGACAGATTTACCCTTCATAAAATGCATATTTAAACTAAATTGTGTGTGTGTAAATTTAGAATGAAAATTCTAACATTATTTAGAGACACCGTAGAGTTACTTGTTTCTATTAGTCTTTATTTTATCGTCAAATAAATGCTTATGGAGTGTAGAAAAAAGCAATTAGACCGCATCCATTTTATCTCATTTTTACAACAGTTTCATGTTGTGCATCTCTTTTACAATATTAAAATGGGTCGAACAAGTTTGACTGACTTAAAACAGGTAGGGCCATGTTAGACCAACTTAAAACAGATTGATCCAGGTTAGACCGACATAAAACGGGCCGGGCACAGACTTAAAACGGGTCGGGCCAAGTTAAAATGACATGTCCAGCACAATTTATTTTTAGTGTTATAAAGAACATATTTAGTGTTTGAATCAAGATTATAAAAACTATATATGTTCGATTAATTTTTTGAAACTCTCTTGTTATATGCCCATTTCAATGGATTATATATTTTTTTGGAAAACTGCTGCAAATGCCAATAACATATATTACTGACCAAATGATATTTAAGAACATAAAACCACTACCAAATCTCATAGTCTTGGATGTCAGCCACCACCTCAAGATCACAAGCAAAGGACTCGAAGCATTCGGGAACGGCTGCGAGTCTTTACTTTAGTTGAAAAGAAACATGCCTCCACTTGATGCAGGCTTGCTACCTGTTGCTGATTCGTAAGCCACCACCATTGCTCACACCATGCCACATGAACTTGTCATTTCAGATGTAAATAATCACCACATGGAACTGATAAGAAGGGCCATTTGCAAGTCGAGGAACAATCTACTTTGAATCATGGTATCTGTAACAAAAAAATGACATGTTTTGCAATGAAAATTTTGGTATAGGTCTAAAGCGCAATGAAGAAAGTCAAACACAAACTAAATGTTATCTCATGATCAGTACAATAATTGACAAACCAGAGCCCAGTTAAAATAGAATTAGAAACAGACATGACCTGGTTGTATTACTATATATTACCAGTTTTAGAAGTTGAAAAAATTATGTAAAGTAACTCAAAACAACATTTTGAAGCATGTATGACTTACAAACTTATAGTTTAGCATTTGAATGACGTGACCACAAATCATACATGACCATATGAAAAACATTGTTTGGGATAGGAGATGTATTCCAATGGAAATAAATTACCATAAAAACTCGAAAGTAGATTACTAAAATTTGTAGATTACTAAAATTTGATGGTGTTAACAAAAAAACGAACCAGTATTTCCATTTGCATTTGTTTTAGCTTTAGGTCCATCCTTGAAAACACATATGATCTGTCAAAGTCTTGTTTATCGTGTATCGGTTCCATAAAAGAAATAATAACACAACAAACACGCACCGGTAGGGATGAACTCGGTACCAACCGATACCGAAAATCCCAAAAAACAGGTACTCATATCGGTACCGAAAATACCCGGTACTGCACTGTTCGGTACCGGTACGCATCGGTATTTGGAGGTAAAAACCGGTACCGAAACCACTAAATGTCAGTACTAAATCAGTACCGAAAATGGTACCGGTTCGGGAAATTCGGTACCAATTCTGAACCAGTACCCAGTGCCATTTGCTCATCCCTACGCACATGTATCATCACCACTAAAAGTTAAATAATACCACATATGGGTCTACATTGACTTTGTAAAAGGACAACATGATAAGAAAATGATGTGGTTATACCTCATATGGTGCCACACTACAAATAATTGAAGTTTTGGCATTATCACCAAGTGCAGGTTAAAGAATATGAGTGAGCGTGCTATCACGATAAGGAGTGTCCCCTGCAAGTAAAATGTAATCAGTTTGCTCACCATTTCAACTATATTATTAGTTAATTCACATTACCAAATACATTATTGCAGGCAACGTAAAGATAAAAGGTTACAACAATAACCTTAATATTATCTAAAAGCCACATCTTTTCATGTTTTCAGCTTGCTCACAGAGTCACAGCTGCCTAAGACCTAAGCCACCAATATCTCACATCATACCCGTCATCCTACATGACATACAAAACATAATTACAAAGTACAAACATTAATATTTTAAGGGGGTTCGTATCTTTCATGTTTTCGGATACATCTCACTAATAACATCATAAGCATCCAGATGTTGTGATTCTTGTTTCCCAATGCTGCCATTCAACTAAACTTCATGTACGACCACTACACCACGTTCCATGTCCAATTACAAGTTTGAATATTTACATAATTGTTGGATCATTTAAGAGTTCAAAATAAGGAAAGAGACACTCACAATGCTTCGGTCACTTTCGATGAGCCTCCTTGGTTTCTTTCGGAAGGAGACACGACTAAATATGCCCCCTGATGCCAAAAATAATAATGTAAATTTTTAAGACAATCTAACCATTTAGAGATATATATGTTATATCAACAGGAATGTGCAAAGAAGTATTACCTTTTCACTGCCATTAGTGCTCGAACTACCCTCCTTATTATGTGCAACCCATTTCCTAGTTCATCTTCTTTCACGCGACGCTAATTGGAACAGAGAACAAGGCCTACCATCCTTCAAAATACATATAAAATCATCAGATTAAAAAACATAGAGATGTAAATACATGAACTCACCATCAACGCCATCTTCTTCATCGTCGGTTCCGGAGCGTCACAGCCACGTAGCTTCCTCATGCTTTCAAATCGTTGAACCCTAGCAACATCGAAGGAGTATGGTGGCTACTAATTGCGGTGGCTGTTGATGTTGAGATACTGGTAGAGGAATTTAACAGAGAGAAAGAATGATGAAAAGGGAGGGGATGAAATGTGACTTGCGATTTAATAGGCTTGATTTGTGATTTAACAAACTCTTCACAATCTCTCCGAATAAAGAGATTTGTTAGGTTTAGAATTTGAAAAAATGGAACGAATCCTTTTTATTTGGATAAATAGTTAAAATTTGAATTTCTTTTAATAGGTTATTTTTCTAGGGTAAAGATCAAATAAGAATTTTCGCTAGGAAGGATAGGAAGCCATAGGATTATGACATGTGGCAAATGTTAAAATAAAGAGAAAGGGTATTTTAGTCAATCCAACTCCTTCTTCTTCCTTTTTCAAAACCCAGTAAATTAAAAAACCCATCATTTTCAAAACCCACCATCTTCAACTATTTCTTCACTTTCTATCTCAATAATCACTACATTATAGTGCGATTTTCATCACAAATCAATGATTCAGAACCCGATCAACGTGTTCTTCAGCTTTTTTTTGAAGAAAACCCAGTTTAATTTCATAAAAAAATCTCGTTTTTTCCGGTGATTTTGGAGATAATCACTCGATTCGTTCGATTCGAGCGTTGATAAGTGTTTCTATCATTCAAATTTCGTCAATTGATGAAGAAATCGGCTTCGATCCATGTAAGAAATTCTTTAATTTCATTTTCATGATCTGGGTTTTTGATTTAGTCATTGCGTTTTACGATCTTTGCGGGGGGTCCGGGGGCGGCAGCCCCTGGCGGGGTCCAAGGGGCAGAGCCCCTGGCTGGGTAATTCGTAGACAGTAAATTGGCTCATTTCGATTAAATTGTTGTACTAAAAATGCATCAGAAAAATTAAATTTCCATAAATTGGCTCATTTCGAAGACAGTAATTCGTAGACAATTCAGACAGTTCACAGTGACAGACAGTTTTATGTGTCCATTGCGTTTTAGAAATAAGAGAGTTTTATGTGGTTTCTGGCTATTGCGTTTTAGAAAAAAAAAACACATTTTTAAGTGTTTTTAGTCATTGTGTTTTAGGTAAAACACATTTTTTAGGTGTTTTCAGTCCATTGCGTTTTAGAATGAGTCATTTTTAAGTGTTTTCTGGCCATTGCGTTTTACATATAAGACATTTCTTTGTGTTTTTGGTGCATTGCGTTTTAGGTAAAACACTTTTTTATGTGTTTTCAGTCCATTGCGTTTTAGAAAAACAGACATTTTAAGTGTATTCTGGCCATTGCGTTTTACAAATAAGTCATTTCTTTGTGTTTTTGGTGCATTGCGTTTTAGGTAAAAACACATTTTATGTGTTTTCTGGCCATTGCGTTTTTCAAATAAGTCATTTCTTTGTGTTTTTGGTGCATTGCGTTTTAGAAAAATGTCATTTTTTAGGTTTTTTTTTTCATTGCGTTTTACGTAACTGGTGGTTTTTCTATTGCGTTTTACGCAACTGGGTTTTAAAATTTTTTTTTAAATATAGCAATAGTATACTCGTTTTAAAGATAAAAAAACGCTCGTTTTTTTGGTGCAATTTTTATAAAAAAAATAATGTCGTATGAAAGAGTTATTAACGTTTAAAAAATGGGGGGGAATTGGAGGAGAGAGAAACTATTGGCTTGGATTGACTAGAATGCCCTTGAACAAACTCACGCGCCTCTTTTCTTCATTTCAATTTGCCTGATTTAATCTTAGCCCTTGATTAACTTAATGGATGGTCAAGATCACTTCCTATCCTTCCTAGCCAAATAAACTTCCTATTGTATCTCCACCCTATTCTTCTAACGTATGAACTATTATTGTTATACAAGATTTATTTGTTTTTATTACTTTACGGAGACGTAGATAGATTATAATGTGTTGGTTAGTAATTCATTTATATAATGAGTTGTTATTTTCTTCTTTAATCATTTGTAAACTAAGGCATCATTTACTTGTACATTTTAATCCGTGAGTCTATATTGAACAAGATAACTATCGAAACGTCGACAAAAATGTGTAGGTCATCATGCTATCTTTGGATTTTTTTAAAACATTATAGATTATAAGATATGACGAGAATACGTAAAAGAATTATAAGTTTGTTGTGGATGGGGGAAAAGTGTAACTAATTATCTATAATTTTGTTAAAACTCAAGGATTTAAGTGCAATAAGTTTAGGGGCTAAAAAAATAAATAGTGTTTAAAAGACCAAATTACCCTCATTTTAGGGCCCTATCTATAAATAAGGGGGGGGGGGTTCTTATTTTTTTGTGTATCTTAAAATGCTCCTCCCTCATGCATTATAATATAGTATAGATGTATGGTGGACTTGGTATTTTTACAGTAAGCTAGATCGACTGTGATTGTTTTAGCTTATTCTAGTTTGTTATCATATTATGTTTAATTCTTATTGATTAATTTAATTAATTATGTTTGAATTGATCAATTTTGACTTTATTAGCCATTACTGTAAAATGAAATTTGTTTGTATTAATCACCAACACATCATCCACTTATCACTATGTTTTTATTTTAGTCCAAAATGAAGACACGTGGCTGTGTTTTCAGCCCACCCACTTATCACTATGTTTTTATTTGTTTAAGATAAAGGTTAAATAATAAGAATAGAAAATATCGAAGGAAAAAAAAAAGAAATATGATGCAAAAGTATTAAATAATAAGTGTAATAAATACGTGTGTGTTGCAACATTAAAGATTCTTTTGAATTATAAAGAGGGAGGAAGTCTAACTAATTACCTATAATTATGTTATAAATATCAAGGATTTAAATGTAATAGATTGAGGGACTAAAAAATAATTATGGATTAAAAGACCACTTTACCCTCATTTTAGGGGTTTATTTATAAATAAGGGGGGAAGAAGTTCTTAACTTTTGGGAATCCCTCCCTCATGCATTATAATATAGTATAGATAGATTGCATCATTAACCAACTGTAATTAACGTCATTAACCAACTGTAATTATCGGACTAACTTAAAAGGGAATAATATAATAATACTGGATGCCTTCTGGTCTTCTACGATAGGGGTGAGCAAGTTTAGGTCCGGACTGAAAATAACCAAGAATCGAACCGAAAATATACTCAACCCGACCTGAACCCAAGCACCTGGGTATTTAGATCAGTTCCAGTTTTTCATATAAAATCGGGTCGGTTCTCGGTTCTTTTCATGGTGAAACCCGACTTGGACATATGGACCGAACTAATGTGCTACTTAAAAAAGAATGGTAGCCCAGTAGCGATTAGAGCTTGAAGCCCTAAAATATATAACATACAATGGCTGCATGATTTTCCCACAAATACATTCGTATAGAGAAAAAAAAAACCCCTGCGTTGAATTTGCAGTCAACTTCTTGGTTAGTATTGTGATTCATTGACGGGGTACGTGATCTGATATGTATCATTATTTTTTTATTCGGTGTCGTTTATTGTTGTTTTCAGAGTCAAAGTGAATGCAAGATTGTATAACATTCAAAGCGAATAACAAGAAGGTATAACACTTGAGTTTGCGGAGTCAAAGCGAATAACAAGAAGGTATAACAGTTGACTTTTCGGAGTCAACGCAAATACAAGAAGGTATAACAGACATTAGATTGAAGCATAAACACCCCATCAAACATGAAATACGCAAATTCGTATCAATTATTACAGAACTACTTAATATATAGCAAATATATTATACTTGCATGATCAAATTAGTTCAAATTAGGCATGACTATCAATAACATTTGAATGAAAATTAACCAAGGAATAACTCACTACCATTAATGGATTGAAATAGACACGTGGTTTGAAATGTATATAAGGCCGAAATCAAGGAAAATGTTGTGTTTCTTCTTCATCTGATAGTTTGTGAATTTACAATAGCCTTCCTAAGTTCATAACAAAACATGCTAAAAAATGAAATATATCGGTCGGTTCTTATACTTAGTACCCGATTATATAAAAACCTGGAACCGGCCCAACAAATAGGGTAGTGCATCGGTTATGTATTTTATGTTTGATCGGTTCTCGGGTCGGGTAATAGTCAGGTAGGTCGGGTTTTACCTTTTGCTCACCCATATTATACATGCACCTTCATAATGAAGTCCTGATTTTAAATAATGAATAATTTAATTTTTACTACGTTCTACAAATGTCAACAACTCGTCATCTTACCTGTAAACACCTCGTTAAAAATATTAAAATAATATAATATCATATATATATATATATATATACTAGTGGGAATGCTCGCGTGTTGCAGCGGGTACTTTTTTTGGCGCACATTGTGTGACGGGTTTCACGTAATTTATATCCATCCACCACCACAAAAGACATACTTGGCCCCGTTGATTATTAGCATAATTTTCTTCTCATTCATTCATCATACTAGGGATGGGCAAATCCCGATCCCGATACCATACCATACCGTCCCGATACTGACAAATCCCGATCCCGAATTTTGTGAAAACTAGGTACCGATACCGATACCGAAATATGTTGGTTCGGTACGGTATCGGTACGGTGTCGGTATTTTGAGGGTAAAATTCGGTATTATACCGATACCATACCGTACCGATAAGTAAAAAACCTAAAAGTGGATACCGAAACCGCTTCGGTATGGTATTATCAGGATCGGGATCGGGATGGGATCGGTATTTGATACCACTTGCTCATCCCTACATCATACTTTACATCCCTTAAGAACTATATTCAATTTGGTGGTCAGCAAACAAAAATCCACGGTAACAATTTCCAAATCAAGATCAAAATATCTTGCTCCTCCGCCTTATTAGTAATTTATTTGATATGGAATAAAAAAGATAACATGATATTCCCCAATAAAATAATGATGAATCAAGTCATATTGTTTTCATATGTATAACAAGTAAACGAATTTAGTAACATTTTTTTAAGATAGTATGTAATAAATATAAAAAAAACTGACATAAATAATCAAAATAATCCTCTTTAACTTTACTACCATATAATGAGGTAATGAATAGTTTTTTTTTTTTTTGTATTTTTTTTATAAATCATTCGTAAACATGAATATGTTTGTCCAATAATATATGTAAGAGGTGCTTTAAAATTAGTTAAGTATTTGATATATTATTTATCACATTTGAAATAACCATGTATTTTGTATGTTACTGTTACTAAATATAAGCATAAAATAGTAACAAGTCACAACTAACACAACCATTGTAAGAGGATAAATTACCAAACTTAATATTTGTACATAACAATTGAAAATCATAACATTGAGGTGTGATGTTAAATCAAACTTACGGAAAAATTGACATTTACGAAAGTAATAATAAGATAAATTATATTAAGAAATACTTTACTCTTTTAATGTAGTAGTAAATCTCACATAACCCAAAATTATAGGAATTATAATATTGTGAATGTTTTGAGAGAATCAAGACAAAACTAATGTATATGAATCTAAATGTAGCCCAAAATCGTATGAATTACAATATGGGTTTTTTTAAAAGGAATGAACTAAAACAAGTTAATTAGATGGTGTTGACTTATCATACGATAATATGCCTCAACTTCAAAAGTAAGTCGTGCTAATAACGTGTAGTAAAACAACTACTCCTATTAGCACAATAGAAAAAGACAAGGAATAGAGAATGAGATAGTTTTCTTATTGATGTAAAGCATGAATTACATAAGCGGTGTCGACGTGTTAGTTGTTAGAAAGAGAGTATAAGTGGTGAAAATTTTCTCAATAGTCAATCACCTTATTTATAGTTTTCATAAATTTTTAAAAACTTATGAAAAAGTTATTTGTATGAGATTCAACTTTTGGCAATTAATTCCAAAAATGTATAATTTGAATTCCGTATTTATTAACTACTTTATTTATCTAATTGATTTAAATTGAATAAAATAACTATCGACAACTTTTGGTAACAAAACAATCATTAGCCAATAAGGTGGTGATAGAGTGGTTGGTAAAAGAATTGGTGTTCCTTGTGACACAGGTTCGATTCCCACTATCCTCGTTATTTTCTGTGGCATCAAGGTGAAGAGCGAATACGGGTGGCGCGGGTTCGACTTGGATGAGAGACGAGGTTTTACCGATTATTCCATTGTCGTGCTTTCGGGCGGGTAGAGGTTGGCTTTTCGTGCATCTTGGGAGAGCCAAGGGGCTGGCGGCGGTCGAGTAGTTGACCTTGGCCACAGCGCCCAGTGTCACGGTGATTTGCACGTCGTTCCTTGCCGTTAAAAAGACAAAACATTCATTAACTGTCGTAGCCCCCGACCCCACCCCGGGAGCGGGAGCTGCGAACATGAGCCGGTGGTATCGGTGTTTATTAATTGGCAGCGGAATTTAAAACATTAGGATCGTAGTTATAAATTCAGAGTTTGCAAAACACCAAATTTTTGTACTAAACAAATGGGATAAAATCCATGTTTCATTTATAATATCTTTATAGGGATGAACCCTAGTTGCTGAAAATATAAACTTTTTATTTATATAACTTTATAGCCACTTTTTTTAAGACTTAAGTGCTCCATAGCTGCCTTCTAATAACTTTCACATCAAGTTACCTGAAACGCGTTTTAAAAATATTTTATCAGCAAGAAATACTGGCGAGCTAAGCAGTTAAAGCGGTAAAACATCGGATAGTGATCAAGGTCCGCTATATGATATATAGGTTATAGCGGTGCTATAGCGGTGATATAGCGGTAATTTTTATACCATGCATAATTTATGTACTTTTATATCAAAATTCATAGTTTCGCATTCAAGATAAACTCTGAGTATCAGACCAGCAATTGAAAGATGACGAACAGCTTTGATTCGGATTTTTATCATCTTTGAACAGCCTCCTGATGATGACGAACTGCTTCCAGCGACCTCAAACCAGTGTGCGCTCCAGACATTGGTCGTCTGATAGAGAGGATGAAACCCGTGCCTTAAGTGTGTTATAATACGTGTTTTAGTGTGTTTTAAGCAGTTATGCGTTGAGAATGTGATATCTACGAGTTGTTGTGGTGTTACAGGTTAATCGGTTTAATTCGGTGAAGTTAAAGTATTTAAAGATGAGGCGGAACACCCATGGATGCTAATCAAGGTACATTACGGTATTCGGGATTTGCTTCGGGCCGAAAAATACCTTGAAAACACAAAAGAACCGGAAACATCATCATCACACGTGGGAGGAGGCTTTAAAGAAAACCCTAAAGTGGGCACCTGAAGACTTGGACTTTTGGGGGGAATAAGAAAAATATACATCTTATAATATATAACATCACGTGACTTTTGAAGGAAGGAGTGGACTTTTGAGGAGGTGATTATTTCTTGACATAATATCATCATCATTGGCAGCAAGTGGACATGTAAGGGTAATAGTTTTTAATGGGTTTAAAACCCAAACTGACGGCACATGTGGGCTGGGCTTTTTGGCGCTGACATGTTGGGACATTGGGGGCTCTTGTGCAAAGGAAGGATTATCGATCATAGGCAGGGGACATACATCCTTTTTTTATCTCAAAAAACATCATCATCATCGATCAAGCACAACACGGTACCGATCATGTCTTCATCACTAACTCAAGCTTGTGATCGCGTCCATTCAACAAGGAGCGGCTAGTCTCGTCGGATTCACCCCGGTGTAGATTGTTGTAAGATTTTCTAGGGTTTATGTATTTGTAGTTTGATTCGACTTTGTGACAATTTGTGTTGATTTTGTAAACCATAGACAATTGTTTACATTTGTTTCGTATTCGTGAATTGTCGAACGATGACAAAGTTATGACTTTGCAAAATGGTTATGTGTAATTATGCGTTGTCGTGGTTAGGATTTACTTGTGTTGATTACAAAGTGCATTCTTGTCCGTTCTTCGGGATGTTGATAGTTATTGGCACCTAAGTCACGGTACACTAAATCCGTTAATCGTTATGCAATTGAGTTGAATTAAAACATGTAGGAACCCAGGGCTTGCAATTATTGAACCAGGTGTGATCCTTATTCTAATTTCTTGTTTCAAATTTTTAGTTTAGTTTACAATTTTAGTTAATATTCAATTGATTTCGATAACATCAATTTTTCGGTTCATTGCGATTTATTTAAAAAAAACAAACAAATAAATAAAAATAGTAATCTTCATAATCACTTTGTACATTATTTGTAAATAGTCTAACTAATCAAACGGGTCGTGCGATACTGACCACATGCTCTTCGTGGATACGATACCCGACTTACCCTAGCTACCTAGGTTTAATTGGGTTTTTGACTGATCGGGACGACACGGTCACGTCAAAATGGTGCCATTGCCGGGGAGCTAGTGCGCTTAGTATTTCATTGCTTGTTCGATTTTAGTTTAGTTTTTTTTTCTTTTCTTTCTTGTATATTCGTGATTTTACTTTGGGTGGTCGAGCTTGTGTGTGCAGGTCCATGTTTTGTAGGAATTACTCTTCAATATGAATTGGGTAGATGATGATCCGTGTGAGTGTTGCAGAAGCGGAGAGCATTATTTAGAGGATTGCTCTGTTTTCCACGAAAAAGTTCAAGCCTACAAGGACCGGGAAGACTACCTCAGTGGATTGTATGAATATAGGAGGGCGGATTATGAAGATTTCAATGATCCATCCTCACATTATCCATACGCTAGACCACTACCACCACCAGATTATCAAGAATATTACTATTCGGAGCTAGATTGCCATTATGAGCAAGAACAGGGTTACAACAACTATCAACCCGACTTGCCACATTTCCCGAGTTACCAGGAGGAGTATGATGACTATTATCATGACTCCCCTCAGCCGACATACGAGGAGCCTCAAGATTCGTTAAACTCTAAGCTCGATATGATTATGGATATGATGATATAAATGAAAAGGAAAGACGAGCTGAGAGACAAATCATTTGAGGCTTTGGTTATTCAGGTTAGTCAATTAACCGAGGAGATGGCCCAACTTAGGCGAGACCAAGAGGTTTTAGCTAATGGTACCATGTTTGATGGTGATGTGGTGGAAGAGGTTATGGAACTTCCGGATCAAGAAGTTGAATGTTTGAACCGAGCGGAAGACATGACACCGCAAGACGAATCGGATTCGAAAGAAGTTCACATTCATATTCATCCTTCTCCCAAACTTATCACTCCAACCAACAAAGTTGGGGATGCGGGTTCGGGGCATAAGGATTCGAAGGGTGGCATTGCAAGACATTGGCCATGTTGTTAAGAGACAACCCCGAAGTTGTACATTGCGTATGCCGAATATAATAAAAAGAGTATGGATTCGGCATGCTAATTACCGAGCGTATGTTGGAAACTCGGTAGGCAAATGTGCACTTCAACCACCATGAGAGGTAAATCAGGTATGGTTGTTGTAGAGTTTGTATTATTATTTGTTTTATTTTATTTTAGTAGTTAAATGAACATTGTGGGTGTGTTCCCTATATAACCCTCACGAGACCTACTCGTCCTCCCGAGCTATCGGGAGGTTTAAAAGGGCTTGTTGCATAAGCTAAATGCAACCGTGATTCCTACGAAAGTGAGTTAGGTTTGTTGTTAATGTAAATTATTTTTCCACACAAATCAAAGTAAATTAATGTATGACTTGGTAATATTTTCATAAAAGTGGTAGAACTAGGTAGCCAACAAATTTTGATGGTTGTGAGAAGCATGCTTCTACACAAGGGTAAAAATTTGTAGGTACATTATGTTCATAAGACGACCGCTTTCTTGAAGAGATGAAGAGCACATGAGCCACTAGCGAGAAAATCAGGTGCATACGTTTCTTTTACTTTTAATTTTTTTTAATTAGCAAATAAGTGGATTGTAAATTGTAGTTTATTTTCCGGGGTGAAATTTTGGGGAGGTTAGCCATGTCACATCCCTTGTGCATTTAAAAGCTCCATTCTTGCACATTGAGGACAATGTTTATCTCAAGTGTGGGGATGGGGGTGTAGTAAAAGTTTTTCAATTTTTGACCCGTGCATTTAAACACTACACATTGAGGACAATGTTTACCTCAAGTGTGGGGATGGGGGGAAAATTTCAAAAATTATTCAAAAATGTCTTTGTTTGAAGCGATCTAAAAAGCACAAGTAACCAAGTCAACGAGGGATGGCACAACCCATTTGGTCTATTGTCATGGTCAAGTTCAAACAATTAGCATGACGGGTATTTAGCGGGTGGTTATTTGGGAATAATCCACCTAAGAAACTAGTACATTATGCATATCACATACTATACCCTTATACGTGAGGTTTTGAGCCACTTTTATATCATAGATTTACATATACATGTTTCTTTGTTTGAGTGGACCATTGGTCGCGTATTGTAGAACTTGCAACTTTTGATACGTTCGAGACCATAGACCGAATACAAGCACGAGAATGATTAAGGCATTAGGTAAACCTTTTTCTTTTACACCATTTATCTATCCTTACCCAAATGAATCCCCTAGTAGCCCACTTTGAGCCTAATCCTTTCGTTTGTCAACCCAGTTAGCCCATAACCTTAAACCTTTTCTTTTAAACATGTGTGATGAAAATTCGATTGTAGGTCTATTTGTTTGTATAGTTGTGCTTTACATTTTGCGAAAAAAATCGAAAAATTCAGAAAAGTTGTGAAAAAAAAGAGAAAAATTGTTGAGAAAAATACAAAAAATATGAGTATTAGTTATTGAATAAAAGGCGAAACTCGTTGCCTCTTAGCTTGATGTTTATAGTTTACTCATGTTTAGAATAGTTGCATTGTAATAAAAATCAAATTTTCATCACCTTAGCCACTTTAAATATACTATTTCCTACCCTTAGCCTAGCCCCGTTACAACCCTTACAAATACCTTATGACTTGTGCTTAGTATTTGTGTTCGGTGGTGGAGAATGATTGAGTCGCAAGCCTATGCGGGTACGTGTTCTAATCGGTTTTGAGTGCTTACTTTTGAAAGTGCTAATACATCATAAAAAATGAGCCAAATTATAAACCGAGTGGAGAGAACATTATGAGGGATGTGCATGATTTATTGGTTTCAAGGGCGGGTTAGTCTTGGAAAACCATGTTATATGGGATTATTCACTTTTCCGTTAACTATTTCGTAAATTGTAAAAAAAAAAAAATTGAACTGGGTATGACATTAGACCTTAACCTTTGTCTCGGGAATGGGAAGTGTGTTTCTCGTTCGACCCACGTGAAAGTGAAAGACAGATTTGCTTGAGGGCAAGCAAACGACAAGTGTGGGGATGTGATAGAGAGGATGAAACCCGTGCCTTAAGTGTGTTATAATACGTGTTTTAGTGTGTTTTAAGCAGTTATGCGTTGAGAATGTGATATCTACGAGTTGTTGTGGTGTTACAGGTTAATCGGTTTAATTCGGTGAAGTTAAAGTATTTAATGATGAGGCGGAACACCCATGGATGCTAATCAAGGTACATTACGGTATTCGGGATTTGCTTCGGGCCGAAAAATACCTTGAAAACACAAAAGAACCGGAAACATCATCATCACACGTGGGAGGAGGCTTTAAAGAAAACCCTAAAGTGGGCACCTGAAGACTTGGACTTTTGGGGGGAATAAGAAAAATATACATCTTATAATATATAACATCACGTGACTTTTGAAGGAAGGAGTGGACTTTTGAGGAGGTGATTATTTCTTGACATAATATCATCATCATTGGCAGCAAGTGGACATGTAAGGGTAATAGTTTTTAATGGGTTTAAAACCCAAACTGACGGCACATGTGGGTTGGGCTTTTTGGCGCTGACATGTTGGGACATTGGGGGCTCTTGTGCAGAGGAAGGATTATCGATCATAGGCAGGGGACATACATCCTTTTTTTATCTCAAAAAACATCATCATCATCGATCAAGCACAACACGGTACCGATCATGTCTTCATCACTAACTCAAGCTTGTGATCGCGTCCATTCAACAAGGAGCGGCTAGTCTCGTCGGATTCACCCCGGTGTAGATTGTTGTAAGATTTTCTAGGGTTTATGTATTTGTAGTTTGATTCGACTTTGTGACAATTTGTGTTGATTTTGTAAACCATAGACAATTGTTTGCATTTGTTTCGTATTCGTGAATTGTCGAACGATGATAAAGTTATGACTTTGCGAAATGGTTATGTGTAATTATGCGTTGTCGTGGTTAGGATTTACTTGTGTTGATTACAAAGTACATTCTTGTCCGTTCTTCGGGACGTTGATAGTTATTGGCACCTAAGTTACGGTACACTAAATCCGTTAATCGTTATGCAATTGAGTTGAATTAAAACATGTAGGAACCCTAGGTCTTGCAATTATTGAACCGGGTGTGATCCTTATTCTAATTTCTTGTTTCAAATTTTTAGTTTAGTTTACAATTTTAGTTAATATTAAATTGATTTCGATAACATCAATTTGTCGGTTCATTCCGATTTATTTTAAAAAAACCAAACAAATAAATAAAAATAGCAATCTTCATAATCACTTTGTACATTATTTGTAAATAGTCTAACTAATCGAACGGGTCGTGCGATACTGGCCACATGCTCTTCGTGGATACGATACCCGACTTACCCTAGCTACCTAGGTTTAATTGGGTTTTTGACTGATCGGGACGACACGGTCACGTCATCATCGAACATAATAAATTTAGGTTTAATTGGTCGTATCTAGGTTTTATCAAACATCTGGGCCTTTTACTGTAATGGGTTTAATTAAAAAAAAGTGGGTTTTTCCTTATGTTTGGGCTGACCGCTAAAAGCGTTGTTGTAGCCGCTATACAGGTCTTCAAATAGCGGCCAAATAGTGGGCTATAGCGCCGCTAATAGCGGAACCGCTCTGAGCAACCGCTATTTGGACCGCTACAAGCCCAGACCTCCGCTAACCGCTATAGCACCGCTATAGCGCCGCTATTAACTGCATAGTTGGCGAGTACATTCCAGTTTGGAAAAATATAACTTGTCATTACTTCACAGTATTAAGAGCGATTACAATGTTTATATCTACCCAATTACTAGTTCAATATTTGTCACGTTGGCAGTTACAATGACCGTGGTCATATTACTATTGGCTAACTCTTTGTCCAATAGTAACGCTTGATTGGCAGTGTATACATGTAACACCCCGTGTTTTCACAAGTCAAAGTCAAGGTCAAAGTCAACGACCGGTTATACGAATTTGACTTGTAGAAATTTCTTTATTTTATTTGTATTATGTGGAGTAAGTGTTGTTAATTACAAGCCATCGACGTATTATTCAAACGACTTACGACTGTGAACTATAGGAAGTAACAATGCGATAAAGTTAAGTAATCAATAATCAAGCTATGCTAATTAAATCGACATCGAATCGCAACTCGAATTACGTATTTTGATCATTGTTATACGTGTGTGTGCGCCTTATGTGTTATCTGTGCCTGTTTATTTATGTATGTGGTGGTAATCAATCGAAATGCAATCGAACTCAATCGAACTCGAACCCGAATCGAAACCGAGCTATGATATTTAGTAGTTGGGACTAAAAGTAATTTGACTAGGAAACCCTATCGTGTCGGATCGCTCGTAATCGAAATCGAAACACCAAAAATCATCGCGTCGAACATTCAAACCAAGTGCCATCCGGCCGGATAGCCATCCGACCGGATAGCCTCTTGTCCGCAGATCAGATGCCATCCGACCAAGATGTCATCCGACCGGATAGCCATCCGGGCGGTGTGTCATCCGATCGGATAACCCTTTCCTCTTTTGGAATCCTATAAATACCCCTGTCATTGTCATTCTTTCTACTTTTGGAAACCCTCTGTCCGAACAGCTCGTGCTCCTCACATTTTCTTCGATTTCTCTCAATCCAGGTAAGATCTCATCCTAAATCTTGTACTTTCTTGATCTACACGCACTCCTACACCTTTCTATCTTTTAAATCTTAACTTTTAACCATGAAATCATCAAGATTTGAGGTATTCTAGGATGACGTCATCATGAAGTTCTTATGAACTTCAAGTTTGACCTCATTCCACCAAGGATAACTCAGATCTGAACGATTTCCCCATGATTTCACAACGATTTCACATAGATCTGAACATTTTCAAAAGGATAAAAGAGTTGAAAGAAATAAACACAAGTTTCCTCATTCTTTTACTCTCAATACACTCAAAACCGTTAGAATCGAACTTTGTTCTAGTCTCCTACTCATCCTTAGTGGTTGTACTAGTTCAAAATCAGTATTCTACCCACGAGACCACCGATTTCGGGTTAAACAAGAACAACCGTCTTGAGTCGGTAACTGACCGAGCTAGGGTGATTCCTGGTCGGTTTGGTCACTTGGGTCAAGGCATGGTTCCGTTGGTTAACACGTTGTCAACACGTCTCGCTAAAACAACAAAACAAACAAGATAACCAAGGGTAAGACGAACGGGACAGCCGGAGTGGAATGCTATCCGATCGGATTGTCATCCGAACGGATAGTTCATCTGAATGGTATTTATGCTTCATGTTTGTTTGATACTTGAGCCGATAATTGCTTTGTGTCGTTCGAATTTGAGAAACTCCTTAGTCGTAAACGCTCCCAACTCTCATCGACATTCGATGTTGAAGTCGCTACCGGAAGAACCGTCGCCGTTAATTCTGTTCTTCGTGATTGTACTCTCGAGCTCAACAATCACATCTTCCCAATAGACCTTATTCCGATGCAACTCGGAAGTTTTGACGTCACAGTAGGCATGGACTTTCTTCGAGAAAACCATGCTGAAGTTGTGTGCTTCGATAAGATGATTCGATTTTCGCTCGCGAATGGTGACTTATTATATGTATACGGTGATATTACTTCAAAGGGCCTCAAGCTTATGTCATGTGTGCAAGCTAACAAGTATCTCCGCAAGGAATACAGGGATTTCTTGGCTAACATTGTAGTAGCGGAGAAGAAAAAGAAAGAGAAGAAGGAAGTGAAAGACGTTCCTGTGGTTCCATAATTTCCTAATGTTTTTCCAGAGGATCTTCCCGGACTACCGCCAAGTCGTGATATCGACTTTCGTATCGACCTCATTCCTGGAGCCAACCCTATTGCCAAAGCTCCTTATCGACTTGCGCCGTCTGAAATGCGCGAACTCTCAACCCAACTCCAGGAATTACTTGAGAAAGGCTTCATTCGCCCGAGCACCTCTCCTTGGGGCGCGCCAGTCCTTTTCGTCAAAAAGAAGGATGGGTCGTTCAGGATGTGCATCGACTATCGGGAATTAAATAGGTTAACTATCAAGAACCGTTATCCCCTACCCCGTATCGACGATTTATTCGATCAACTACAAGGCGCTACGTGTTTCTCAAAGATCGATCTACGTTCAGGATATCACCAGCTACGTATTCAAGAGGAGGATATACCCAAAACCGCGTTTCGCACCCGATACGGTCACTACGAATTCGTTGTCATGCCTTTTGGTTTAACAAACGCAGTAGCGGTTTTCATGGATCTGATGAATCGCGTGTGTAAACCGTATCTCGACCGTTTCGTCATCATATTCATCGACGATGTCTTGATCTATTCCAAATCGAAAGCCGAACACGCGCAACATCTATGTTTGGTTCTCGAGTTACTCCAGGGGAACCAACTCTATGCCAAGTTCTCCAAGTGCGAATTCTGGTTGGAGGAAGTTCAGTTTCTGGGTCACATTCTTAATAGTCAAGGTATTCACGTCGATCCTGCGAAGATTGAAGCTGTTAAGAGCTGGGTTACGCCTAAGAACCCGTCTGATGTCCGCTCTTTTCTCGGACTAGCGGGCTATTATCGACGATTTATCGAAGGATTCTCAAAGATCGTTGTGCCGCTTACCGCACTCACGCATAAAGATCAGCCTTTTGTTTGGAAAACTGAACAAGAGTCTGCCTTTCGAACCCTCAAGCATAAGCTTTGCAATGCTCCTGTTCTCACTCTACCCGACGGAAACGACGATTTCATTGTCTATTGTGATGCTTCCAACCTTGGTCTTGGTTGTGTTCTCATGCAACGGGACAAGGTCATAGCTTACGCATCTCGTCAGCTCAAAATCCACGAGAAGAACTATACAACCCATGATCTCGAGCTAGGCGCGGTTGTTTTTGCATTAAATATTTGGCGACACTACCTATATGGTACAAAGTGTACGATCATCACCGATCATAGGAGCCTACAACACATCTTTAATCAGAAGGAACTTAATATGCGTCAACGCCGATGGGTAGAACTTCTCAACGATTACGACTGTGAGATTCGTTATCACCCAGGCAAGGCAAATGTTGTTGCCGACGCACTTAGCAGACGGAGCTATCTGCTTAGCACTCGTAACGTTCAAGCCCAACACGATCTCGAAACCCTCATCCGCGAAGCGCAACATGCGTGTTTTAATGAACGCACCTTGAGGAAAGAAAGAATCTACCACGATGGAGCCCAGCTTGTGAGCAAATCGAATGGGATATTTCACTATCTGGACCGAATTTGGATTCCCAAACGAACTAATTTGCGACAAATCTTGATGGACGAAGCCCACAAATCCCGGTATTCTATTCATCCCGGTGCCGACAAAATGTACCAGGACCTTCGCTATAAGTACTGGTGGCCGGGCATGAAGAGGGATATCGCTCTCTATGTTGGAAAATGCCTAACTTGTGCTAGAGTCAAGGCTGAACATCAAAGACCCTCTGGCTTACTCGAACAACCACCAATTCCGATGTGGAAGTGGGAAAGTATAGCTATGGACTTTATAACCAAGCTACCACACACGTCATCAGGTCACGAGAGCATTTGGGTTGTGGTCGACCGTTTGACGAAATCAGCTCACTTTTTGCCGATACGAAAAGACTACAAGGTAGAACGATTAGCCCGAATCTACACCGACGAGATCATTTGTAATCATGGGATGCCTCGTGACATCATCTCTGATCGTGATGCTCGGTTTACCTCGCGACTGTGGGTAGGGCCGTTAAAATTGCTCGCCGCTCGTCGCTTGCTCGACGCTCGTTCGAAAATTGCTCGGAAAATGCTCGTTCGATTTGACGCTCGGTTGTAAACGAACCGCTCTGCTCGGTTCGGTTTGTAAACGAGCCAAGCATGAGCAAAGGTCCGCTCGGCTTGGTTCGGCTCGAATTATTATTTTAATTAGTATATATATACATATACATATACACATACATCTATAAACATGTATATACACACATATATATACACAAATATAAATTATACATATATATATACACACATACACCTATATATATACACACACTTACACATATATATATACTTAAAAATAAATTAAATTTATAGTTTTATATGTACCAATCTATTAGATTTTGGTCAACTATATACAAAGTTACAACTATATCTATACGTACTAGCCCAACCACGCCAATAAAAAAATAAAGTCAAAACTAAAAGTTAAACCCTAAACCGATAAACGACAGTCTGTTCATCGTCTCAATGTTTCATGTCGTTGCCCTAAGTCGATCGCCTCCTGCTCTCAACATAATTGTCCGTGCAATATGATCATCGTCTCGTCAGCCACAACATTGTAATTCATAAGAAAAATATTATGCCATGAAGTGTGCATGTTTTTAAAGACATAAAAACTTGAGACCAAACATTGTCACTAACTCTCTCAGCAAATTTAAATTGGGCGACACGGTTGTCCAAATCGCTCGAACTTCGCTCGACGCTCGCTCGGAATTTTTACTGCTCGAAAAATGCTCGCTTGATTTGATGCTTGATTTTAAATGAGCCGCTCCGCTCGGTTCGATTTGAAAATGAGCGAAGCACGAGCAAAGGTCCGCTCGGTTCGGCTCGGCTCGGCTCGTGAACAGCCATAACTGTGGGAAATGCTTCAAACGACACTCGGTACATCGCTTAATCTAAGTACCGCTTTCCACCCTCAAACCGACGGTCAGACTGAAAGAACGATTCGTACTCTTGAAGACATGCTCCGTTCGTGTGTCATAGACTTCGGTGGTAATTGGTACAAATGCATGCCGTTAGTCGAATTCTCGTATAACAACAGCTATCATTCTAGCATTCAAATGGCACCATTCGAGGCATTATACGGAAGAAGATGTCGATCGCCTATTGTGTGGCACGAGATCGGTCATTCGCAATTAACCGGTCCTGAGCTATTACAAGAAACGACAGACAAAATTTTCCAAATTCGAGACAACCTGGTGAAAGCTCGGAATCGACAGAAAAGTTAAGCTGATAAACAACGCAAGCCCCGTGAATTTGACGTTGGTGACTACGTACTCCTAAAGGTATCACCTTGGAAGGGTGTAGTCCGGTTTGGCAAAAAGGGAAAACTCGCGACTCGATATGTTGGACCTTTTAAGATTCTGGAAAGGATCAGAAAAGTCGCCTACAGACTCGAACTACCGGAGGAACTTAGTAATGTCCACCCGACTTTCCACGTGTCAAACCTCCGAAAGTGCCTAGCCGACCACGACTTACACGTTTCTCTCGATGATCTGCAAGTGAACGAAACATTACACTTCGTGGAAAAGCCTATCGAAATCATGGATCGCCAAACCAAGCAACTCCGACGCTCTCGCATTCCTATCGTGAAAGTCCGATGGGAAGGCAAACGAGGCGCAGAGTTCACATGGGAACTCGAAAGCGACTTAAAGGCGAAGTACCCGCAGTTGTTTAAAGAGGAAGTCTAGAAAGAGAAAGTTCTCAAACGTGAATCACGGCGTTGTACAGCTTCCAGCTTAATTTCGGGACGAAATTCCCTAAACAAGGGGAGGCTGTAACACCCCGTGTTTTCACAAGTCAAAGTCAAAGTCAAGGTCAAAGTCAACGACCGGTTATAAGAATTTGACTTGTAGAAATTTCTTTATTTTATTTGTATTATGTGGAGTAAGTGTTGTTAATTACAAGCCATCGACGTATTATTCAAACGACTTACGACTGTGAACTATAGGAAGTACCAATGCGATAAAGTTAACTAATCAATAATCAAGCTATGCTAATTAAATCGACATCGAATCGCAACTCGAATTACGTATTTTGATCATTGTTATACGTGTGTGTGTGTGCCTTACGTGTTATCTGTGCCTGTTTATTTATGTATGTGGTGGTAATCAATCGAAATGCAATCGAACTCAATCGAACTCGAACCCGAATAGAAACCGAGCTATGATATTTAGTAGCTGGGACTAATAGTAATTTGACTAGGAAACCCTATCGTGTCGGATCGCTCGCAATCGAAATCGAAACGCCAAAAATCATCGCGTCGAACATTCAAACCAAGTGCCATCCGGCCGGATAGCCTCTTGTCCGCAGATCAGATGCCATCCGACCAAGATGTCATCCGACCGGATAGCCATGGGTGGTGTGTCATCCGATCGGATAACCCTTTCCTCTTTTGGAATCCTATAAATACCCCTGTCATTGTCATTCTTTCTACTTTTGGAAACCCTCTGTCCGAACAGCTCGTGCTCCTCACCTTTTCTTCGATTTCTCTCAATCCAGGTAAGATCTCATCCTAAATCTTGTACTTTCTTGATCTACACGCACTCCTACACCTTTCTATCTTTTAAATCTTAACTTTTAACCATGAAATCATCAAGATTTGAGGTATTCTAGGATGACGTCATCATGAAGTTCTTATGAACTTCAAGTTTGACCTCATTCCACCAAGGATAACTCAGATCTGAACGATTTCCTCATGATTTCACAACGATTTCACATAGATCTGAACATTTTCAAAAGGATAAAAGAGTTGAAAGAAATAAACACAAGTTTCCACATTCTTTTACTCTCAATACACTCAAAACCGTTAGAATCGAACTTTGTTCTAGTCTCCTACTCATCCTTAGTGGTTGTACTAGTTCAAAATCAGTATTCTACCCACGAGACCACCGATTTCGGGTTAAACAAGAACAACCGTCTCGAGCCGGTAACTGACCGAGCTAGGGTGATTCCTGGTCGGTTTGGTCACTTGGGTCAAGGCATGGTTCCGTTGGTTAACACGTTGTCAACACGTCTCGATAAAACAACAAAACAAACAAGATAACCAAGGGTAAGACGAACGGGACAGCCGGAGCGGAATGCTATCCGATCGGATTGTCATCCGAACGGATAGTTCATCCGAACGGATTACACATTGGGTCCCACACTCGACTAACCTTATCCGAAGTTTGAGTATCGAACGAATTGCTATCCGATCGGGCGACCATTTGATTGGATTACTCTTCGGATCATGAGATACTAAGACTTTAAAGACTTACTTGCATGGATTACGGTGGTAATCATGTATTGCGAACTGCGTCGGGCAGTCAACCCGCAGTCATTGGTATCGATGGATCTATGTCGATAACTAACGTGCTTCATTTCACTATGTGTACGTGTTGGTTATGCGTAAACGAATTCGAACTCTATATGCTATTATCAAACTTGTATGCTCACCTTTACATTTTATGTATTGACTTTATTTTAACGTATGTGACAGGTGCTTAGGATGCACACTTGGTAGGAATTTGAAGCTAGAATAAAGCTTTAGAGCCCAACAAATAGTTATTTGTAGTGGTCAAACTAAGGGTCTCTAGAAGCAGATAAACAAATGTTGTCTATTTAAATCTGAGTTGTCGGAACAGAATATTTGCCTGGTTTTTTGTCTGTAATAATTATTTTGCTGTTTGAGATACGGTATGGGACGTATTATTTAAATTGAATAGTATTGATAATTGTTATGGAAACTTCTGGACAATCTGTTTCGCTCAGTGCCATGCCCCGATGATTCCGCCATCGGTTGGGGTGCGACAATACAAAACCCCACATACCGGCAGTAATTATAGAATATAAAGACTTAATCACTGTAACTATGACTGATAAACATTTAGGGTTTTGTAAAGCATTTTAAATATAATGGCTCTCAAACTGTGAGAATTGTAAACTTAAGTATTTCTATTGGCTTCATGGAAATATTTTCTGCTAATATTCTTGAGTTTCTATTAAAAACATACAATGCACGCGCGTTAGTATGATAACCAAATTCAACTTATCAATACGTCACGAGACAGAACCCCAACTTAGTTTACAAAGCATAGCCCTAAACAGGTAGCGTTTTGGCATCAGTTGTTGGGTTCCAGATCAATCGGACAGGGTATCGAATTAGTGATCGGGGGTTAAATAATTACAACGAGGCAGAGCTTCGTGATTTAGGGGGTATTTTATCTGATTTTTTCGCACTATATATGTTGAGAGAAGAAAAGAATTGAACGAGGATGAATTGCTGCATGCATGCCTATTTATACGAATTTCGGGGGTCTCTCGCGCCCCACGACCCGCCTAAGGGGGTCCTCTCGCGCCCCGCGAGGGCACCCTAGCTACGGCTAGGGTTGCCTGGTCATGCAGTAGACTCGACACGATAGGTGACACGTGTCACCATGCAGTGTCCGGCAAGAAATGGCCTGTCGCACCCCGCGACACACCCGGCAGAACCTGTCGCGGCCCACGACCGAGTAGAATTAGGATTTTTATTTGGTTTTTAGTTGAATTAAGGCTATACGGGTCCGATTTTGTACACATGGGGTATTTTAGGGCGTTTTCGAGGGTTGTTATATCAACTAGCTTAGTATTTTTTTTTAATGACAACGTTTGCTTCTACTTTATTACACTAACTATCCTAAAATATTCACCCCTGCCTAGGTTGGAACCCAAGACCTCTTCTCTAAGAGGCATATACCTCTACCAAGTAGGCTAGCCCTACACCTACTCGAAATTGATACGAGACAATTGAACCTAAGCTGATTTTAAACGAGCTAGTTTACTTAGCCATAAGTTAAACACATTCGTTTAGTCATACCCACAACCACGTATTAATCACACACCTCTTTCATCCCATGTGATGCATTTCTCGACACACTCACTACACACGTGTCCATGATTCTACCTATCCACGTATACATAATTTCGAACCTATTAAAGACATACATATACTAGAATCCTTCTACATCCACTTTCGATTGTTATTGTTATTGGTTTACATCTTGTTCCTTACAAAATAACAAAACATAGGGGTCTTAGGTTGCAAAATATCAAAACATGGAGGTCTCGGTGTCACACCCCAAAAACGTCGCAGCGGAATATAATATGTAGTGGTGACGGAAATTGGTGCCCATAAATATCTTGTTGAACGATGCATCTAATTGTTGGACATTTTAACTTAATTAAAACATAGATTTTAAACATAAAGTTTCAAACCACGGCACAACCACAACATAGTTTAGTTGTCTTGATCCTTATGGATCTTATTACATTTGCCCCAAATAGTTTTAAAAGTTTGTCCAACACATTAACAACCCAATCATGCATCAACAACCACAAGATACGCCATAATTTCCGAAGCCGAACTCAAGTACCTGAAGAACACGTTAAAATCAAGTGTCAACATAAAGGAATGTGAGTTCACATATTCAAATTTAAAATAATTTGACCCAAGGAAAAACTTTCTAATTATGTGTTTATTATAAAACATTCATATAATTTTTAAGAAAGTTAATTCATTTCCTTGTAAAATAACTCAGGGGTAAGCCATCGCAAGCATTTCCGTAGAACCTTCCGACCATAGACATCTTCCCGAGTTTACATATTAAATTGATAGAATCAAATGTTCGGGCTCGTAAGTTAGCAAGACATTACAAACTATATATTTACAATGAAAGTATAATCAATGCTAGACTATGAACAGAATATCAATTCGTCGTTTGACTTGACACGGAGTGACCAGTCACGACGGGGTTGTCAACCCGATAGATCCACCAACAATTTCTCGCGTGCAATATTTAAATGATTAAACGACATCACATGCGCATGGCCCATATCGAGACCATCTAAGATGCCTGCCTCACGTACAATATATATATATATATATATCCTACTAATATGATAAATTTAATATAAGATGTTGTACGAATTTACTTAAGGGCATGTTTGGGTAAGCTTTTTGAAACAACTTATTGACTTATTGGCTTTTTGAAAAGTCGTAAGCTCTAAAATGATGTTTGGCAAAGAGGGTGTATGTGAGGGGAAAAAGCCAATAAGTCAATAAGTCACAAAATCCTGACTTTTCCAAGAAGCCAATAAGTCAATAAGTTGTTTCTAAAAGCTTACCCAAACATGCCCTAAATCCCTAGGGCCAAGCAAATTCATCCCAACTACACGATTGTTTTCTCTGAAACACCGTAACAAATCCCCGTTTCATCCCGAAACATATATTCACCAAAACCGTTTCATCCCGAAACATATATTTTCACCAAAACCATTTCATCCCGAAACATATATTTAACAAATCCATATATTTTCAATGAAAATATATAATTTATATCAAAAGGTATGTTTTATTCAAAAACATTACTAAACCCTTTTTGGCGTGTTCTTCCCCCAAAACATATACAAAACAGTAAAAAAGGGGGTTTAGTGACACTCACCTTTGGGTGCGTATTTTAAATAGCGCAAACCCCACAAATTGATTTCTACACGTCCTATTATACGTAGGAACGATTTATCAATCAATATATCACAAAATTCCTAAGTTTCCCCGTATCTTAGAATTTTTACATAACTTTGAGATTTTCTCAAAAAGTTATGGTTTTAGATTATGTTGGCACGTTAATATATATATATATATATATATTTAAGATTTTGCGACTTGAACGATTTTATTGGTGACCATTATCATGTAAATCCGTTAACACTCACGTTTATACGTAATATGTCTACGATTTGCGCATCGTAATATATATACATAAACGTACACATAAACTTAATAACATAACACGCGAAATATCGTTAACTTATTTATTTTATCATTTTTAAAGCATGTATACATAAAATAACTTATATGTATCAATTTTCATGCTCGACAAACAAGTTACACATTTAAAACGATTTTACCGATTCTACCGCTTTAAGCGCACAAGTGTACACCCATAGTCTAAATTTCCCGCTATCATGTCAACTCTTAACATATTATCACATACACATATCTAAATCACATAACATATTTTATCACATAAGGTTCACCCATAAATAACCCATCCTAGTGTACATTGTAAAACGCGTATTTTAGTGATTCGGTAAAGTTTTCGGGCATCGAAAGTCACGTATGAATAACCAAACACCAAGTAAACATAATGTTAGTTAAAATAATTATATTTAAACTAAAAATATCAGTTTACTTACTGATTTAAAACGGTTTTACATAAATCCTTCGAAAAGTCAATTTTTAACCGTTTTACCGCATAGTTTTGCGTTAAACATCACCATAACCATCCCAACTCGTAACGAATTGATATTTTAACACAATACATGTTATTTACTGATTAAAATGATGGTTATAATCAGATTAGTGCAGTTTTTGTGTAAGTCACATAAATCATGCGATTTCACGTATTTTACAACACATAAAGCACCAAGTACAACATGCAAAGCTAGTAAATTTAATGACAAAGTTTTATATCATTTTAACACTTCAAATATTCATATTTTTAGTGTTTAGAATCTGATCAAAATTTATTTTTATCAAATTATATTCAAATCATCATTTCATGATCACATATCAACATGCATGTTCAAGTAACTGCATCTAATGCATCCAAATGACATATCATCATTTTATATGAACTAAATGCATCTATACCCATCTTAAATTCATGTTCAAATATTCCAAATACATCTTCATCACATCATCATTATGTTAACATAAATGCAAGATTCACTCTATTTATGAACATATGACCAAAAACTCACATGCATGGGTATACATATATACATACACGAAACCACACACATGTGCACATAAACATCCAAAAATCCACTTTTCATGACCATCTTTAATTATAGAACTTTTATAAAAATAATTCCTTGATCATATATGCATCAAGTTTCACATAAATCTCATCATCAAAATCAAATAACATCAAAACTCAATCTCTAATCCATACACCTTCTTATTTTCGGCCATGTTAATACACACACAAGTTCCATTTCAAATTTTATATAAAAACCCATTTGTTTTAGATTTCTAGTTTGTGAAATATTCCAATATTCAAGAGAAACTTCAAACATCAAGAACAACACCAAGAATCAAGAATATGTTTTTAAAAAGTAATTTTATACCTTCAAGATTCAAGTGGGTTTTTGACAAGATTTTTGATGTTTGGAGTTGGTTTCTTCTTGGAATCGCCTTGGAAACCTTCTTGAATCTTCACCCGATCTTGAAAACAACTTGGATTCAACTTGGTTCTTACAAGAATACTCTAAATTTCAAAAATGGAATGATGGATGTGAGTGTTCGGCCAAGTGAGAGAGAAGAGTGAAAGAATTATTTATTTTGATCTTGAAAATGTAATAATATGGAGTGTTGGAAGACATGATCATTGTCTCTTGTTTCTAGGCTCAACACATGCCATGACACAAGAAAAGATGCAAAAGTGGTGGGCACATATGCCACCACCTACACCCCACTCTCGCATACATGCATGCATTATTACACACACACACATATATATATACTAAACACTGGTATTTTACTGATACCGGGTATTTTATCTAGCGTTTTAATCCCGTTTTATGGCGTTTTAAATTATTTTTATCACTCTATAAAAATAAACTCGCCAAATTATTACTGAAATAATTATCAGTTGCCTCGACTGGCTGCGTTGACAGTATTTTGTCGGATACGCGCAGTATCACGCGATATGCGCTCAAACTCGAAAAATAGAGTTTCCTAGCGTTTTAATTTATTTTTCCTTCCGGACATGATTAAAATTACCATTCTAATCATAACAGATTACTTTTAGGATTTTAACATTGATTGGGCGGTCACCGACGTTCGTTTCGCATTTTGTTCGTTACGCGATGAGCGTTTATCTTATTGTTGCCAACATATTCTTTATCAAAGTTTGAATTTACCAACACATCAAATATCACATATAAACATTAATATCAACCAAATACAGCCTTTTTATTTATTCATGACACGTGTTACATTTGTACGGTACAACCTAAATAGCCGGGTGTCACACTCGGGTTTAAAGGATGACCTATTGACCAAATCAGGCATGAAATTACCCCTTCATCATTCTCTTTATGTTCACATAAACAAAGTTAACAATTTCAAGTCCTTAATCTCGGTTTCTTCATTTCTTAGTGTTAGGATCGACTCTCTCTAAGTGTTCGTTTGATAGTAGACTCATCAAATGAAAATAAGAACGATCCATTTAAAGCTCATTTATATGTATTTTCACAAAGTATTCAAAAATCATGTTAGGGATTCGGGTATTAATCAACACACACATATATGAACAAACTGCAAGAAAAATAAAACGAAGATGAACACACAAGATTTACGTGGTTCGGTCGACTGACCTACGTCCACGAGCTGCAAACATGATACTTTTGTTAGTTTTTTATGCCTCACTCTTGATGAGGAAATTACAAGTACAAGGCATAATACATAGAGATAGATCTAGGGTTTACAACTTGTTGAACAAGAAAACATAAACGAGCTACAATGAAGAGACATTGGGCCAACCCAAAGCCTCCATGTCTTCAATCTTCATTAAACCAAATAACGAGTCTTCTAAGTCTTCATCTAATAACTTGAGCCCAAATCAAAACTCCGAAACCCAACAAGTCGCACTCTTTGTTAATCCTAGTTTGTCAATATATACAAAACAAATATATCATATATTGATATTCCAAGATAAGCATACATAATAACAAATTATATGTACATTTTAAATTCAAATAGTAGGTTATAAAATGTATATGGTATTCATATTAAACTTCCGGATATAGCTTTCAGCATAATTGATGTGCACATCGCCTTTGCCATTCGTCAGCACTCAGGGTTGAAGAAACATCAGATCTAATATGTAGGGGATAGTCCTGTATTGATATATCAACCAGGTGTCTCTTAATCTCTTCTCTGGATCAAGGTAAGTTGGAATCTTCCAACTGTGATCTGCAAAACTCAAAAAACACCTTTAGCTCGTTACGAGAAGGATGATGAGGTTCTTCTCGTAACCAGGCTCCATAGTGATAATAAGTATTGTTCTCTTTAGTCAGATGAAGGGGTAAGGTCCCAAAAACATCGCTTCGAGTACTTGGGACCATACCACAAACTCATTTTTCTAGCCATCTTTAGACCTTGCGTGGCCGCGCACTGGTCCTACAAAGAAAACTTAGAAGAAAAACAACGAGCAACATCTGCGCGCAAGAGGAAAAACAAATCCTTGCGCCGGTCTCCATAACAGATGGGGAATAAAAATCCTGATGAACACTCCCACATAAATAATACCCAGACTTGGATGTTATTTACTCCACTAATACCATAAAATAAAGAGTCGCATAGGATTACAGCTATAATCTTCTGGAAGACTCCATCGTGCACCACCAGACGGTTATAACCGTCTGGCCACATGTCATCATCCCAGGCTCCCTTAAAAGTCACGATGATGGCACGAAATTGAAGAGAGATCTTCACTTGCTCACCTTCCATGTGGCAATTCCCCAACCGTTGGACAAAAGGTCACGATCCGTGTGCTCTCACATCCGTTAAGTCATTAACAGAGGGAAAAATAACCGCTTACGGAGTTAGCACTTTCCGTCAATATTTCAATAACAGGTTTTCCCGCCCAAACTTCGGCTATAAATAAAAGGATAATTCAGGTATAATCTTCAAGTTACATTCACTTCACTTACACTTCTTCTTCTTCATAAAACCTGTACTTATTCTCACGCCGGAGGGTGGTCATGGAGAGAACCCCCATTCTCCCCGTGGCGAGTCTAACGGTGGTTGTTTTGCAGTTACTGTGAAGAGAAGAAGATCTGTCACCTACGAACCGAACAAGGAGAAACCAACCGTTTTATGAAGAACTGATCCCCCTGGTTTATTTGATTCCGATCAATTAACCAGTGTTTCTTCATTGGCGCCCACCGATTTCTCAGTTTCATCCGTTTTTTCTCGTTTCGATTCACTTTTTCATTTCCATTTTTTAAATGGAAGAAACTTCGACTCACCGTCAAACCGGCCCTCGGCCAAATTTCATTAACAATACCCAAGTTGAGGGGATTGTAGAAGAAGCTTGGGGTGATAATGAAGTGCAGTACACTGATAATCATCCGAATGACCCTGTCACTCCAGGGATGCAGCCTGAAATCCCTATAAGCTCAATTCTACCTCCAGGAGAGACCCCTATCTCCTGGTATGTCAGATCTCAGGGAGCATTAAATGCTGTGTATACACAACTCTGTGCACAAACTGCCCCTCCCACTCAATCACGAAGGCCTGTATCTCGTACTCGAGCATCATCAGTACCACATGTTTCCCAGCATGATGGACCGTCACGGGTTCAGGTAGAAGACACAGAAGTTTACTCTAGATCTCCAGCGAGATATGAGTATACTCAATCTAAAAATCGAAGAAGAGAATATCATAATGAGTCCCACTCTCATAGAAGACAGTCACTTCACTCCAGGTTGGGCCCTTCACGGGACATCCAAACCAGGGAGTACGATAGAACAAACCATGAAGGAGACAGCACAAGCGTGTTTAGCTGGTTACAACCGAACTACAAAAGTTGTAAACCTCGCGTGATTTACAATCCTGAAGCTGAACATGATTATAATCTGATCTACCGCCCGGCGGAAGCTGCAGAAAATTCCAAGTTCATCAGCGAAATTGCTCTGGCTCCACTAGAAAAAGCAAAGCTCCCATCCAACGTAGGCAAGTTTAATGGTATGACGGACCCAGATGACCATCTTCGGGTCTTCACAAGCGCAGGGTTGGTAGGAGGGTGGACTCTACCGATGTGGTGTCACCTCTTCATTCAAACCCTCACAGGCGCTGCGAGGCTCTGGTTTGATAATCTGCCTGTAGGAAAGATCACATCATGGGTAGACTTACGAGAAAAGTTTTTGGTACACTTCAGCCAGCAGAGGCGGTCCATCCGCGATACGGCGGACGTCATGAATATCTGGCGACGCGATGACGAAAGTTTAGAAGATTTCATTACGCGTTATAACAAGGAAGTGCTCGAAATAGGAGATGTTCATGAGCACCTGATCAGAGCACAATTTAAGTATGTCGTCTGATGTGACGACATGATAAAGGTTTTGTCCGGAACGGAGGGACTCCCAAAAAGCTGGGAGAAATTAATGGCGGCAACAAAGGTCTATGCCCCGACTGAGAAAAATCTCAGCACCAACAGACCACCACCACCGCACAGTCGCCCAACAGACTTAGGCCCGAGCAGTGGGAGAAAGTTTAAAAAGAATTGGCGCGACTCGATTTCAGGAAATTATTCATCAGAAGATGCACGAGCTACCATCAACAAGCTCGCTGCGCAAAGAGAGACGAAACAAGAAAACAGAGAGAGGCAGTGGACTCCTCTGACCAAAACCCCGGCAGAGGTGCTGAGTACGGAGGATTACCAGTTCAAGGCCCCTCCACCTATGAAGAACAAGCGCGACCAAGACCCAAGTCAATACTGCGACTATCACAAAGACAATGGTCATACTACCAACAACTGTATCTCCCTGCGCACTGAAATTGAAAAAGCCCTTAAAAGCGGTGAGCTCACTCACCTGTTGTAGAATGTGCGCAAGGAGATAAAACAAATTACTCGTGGCGAGGAGGGCCCGAGTAAGAAGGCGAAGAATTAAGCAGTAGTTCTATAGTCTCCTTGCAGGTTGGTCAAGATCTACAGCTTATTAATTCTCAGCAAGGACTATAGTATAAGTTAAGTCTCATGTAATTATTCTAATTAGACTTTGTACGGCCTCTGCGCCTTATCCATGAATAAAAAACAAAGTTTCTATTATGTCTGTGTTTTTTACAAAGTGCATGCAATTCCTTTTGGTAAGCGCAAAAACATTATGGTAGATATAATACAAGTAGTGGCGGAGCTTGACCAAAAGTTTTGAGGGGGCGTAAAGTGATAGGACCCAAAACTTTTTTCCTATCGTTATGTTTCGGGTCAGGTCGGGTTGGCTATTCGATTCAAGTCGGATCAAATAATAATAGTTCCAAATAAAAAAGTGTATATTTACCAAACTACCCATCATTTATATACAAAGTTTATAAATATATAGGATATACAATTTAGGAAAAATAATCGGGGGGCGATCCTATATAATTTTCAAATTTTCGGACGAAAAATCGGAACTTATACACTTCTAACCGAAATATTGGGGTGGGCGAGTGCACCCCCGGGCAACCACAATACTTCGCCCCTGAATACAAGTTTCATAAGCGGTCAGCGATTACACACATCACGCAAGACCTTACGTTCACACATGAGCTTCATACCACCTTTATTCACCTTACCTATTCAAAGTAATTGTACTCATGCAAAATATTGTAAAATAAAACACATCACATCAAGTTACTGGCGTACCATACGCCTTAGAAAATTACAAAATATACACGGCAGTGTACTAATCAAAGTTACTTGCGCGACAGCGCATTAACAGAACAGGGATCCATTTCCCGAAACCTACAAATTGTTCATACAAACACAGAAAGAAAACCTACGTTAGGTATTCATCTTCATTTTCTTCACCCGGGAAGATTTCTTTCAATTGCGCCACATGGTCCTCATATTGTAATGCAACATTGATCAAATCCATAACCGGGAGCTGTAAGTTATTAAACTCTGTCTTCGCAGCAGCAAGGGCAGCATCTGTATTTACGCCATGTATAACAACCCTAAGATAAACCGACACCCTCGAAATATTTTCCGACACCCTAAAAATATTTAAAATATCCCAATATGTCCTAAAATACCCCCCATACGTGAAAACGGACCCTGAATGCCGATTCGATCCTCCGAATCCAGTGTAGGAGACCTATCGCTCCTTCGGTGCCACTAAAGGTACTAGGTTGACAGTCCATAAAAGTTTTAAAGGTGCACACAGGTGGCTGAGCGTGTTGACCTATTGTGGGTGAGAGAAAAGACAGAGTTTAACACAAAGGTTGGTTCACGAGAGTAGGACCCTAAAGATCCTAGAATGAGTTCGGACTGCAGGATATACCTCCTGCGTGTGCAGCTGCAAGTGCTGCGGCAACTCGTTCGTTGATCAAAGCCGTCAACTGGGCTTGTGTCAGGTTAACGCGTCCAGACATGATCTTCATACCAAGAAGAACGTGAGTGAGAGGGGTTCGCGAAAGTGCGATGATAGGATAGAGTAAGCACGCACGTGTTCAAGCAACAGTAGTTATACTAACCAAGCATACCATAAGCAATGTACCATGTAACTAACAAGTAGGCAATATATATACACAGATCATATTACCTAGAATGTCGAGCCTTGCATGTGGAGTGAAGCATCGTTGTGGACCGTTGAGCACTGTACAGGTTATAGTCTGGTTTTAACAAAAACGTTCTTCCCTTTATTAAAACCAAGTTCTCTATAACCAATGGCTCTGATACCAATCTGTCACACCCCCAAAATCCACCTGCGGAGTACTACCGCTTGGAGGCGTGACTGACCAGGATCCAGCCACCAATTATATTGAACAAGCATGTAAGTAGTTATAAAAATCCAACCAATACAATTGGTGTTCAAACAAAACATAGTTAAGTTGCAAGCGGAAGCATAAGTCTTAAAGCCAAAACATAAGTTTAATAGTTTCAAAGTTTAACATGGCACACAGCCGTCCATGTCCCACAACGATCCTCCTCCATGCAAGCTCCAGCTAAGAACCTAAGGACCTGCAAAGCATGTAGTAACGAGTCAACAACAAGTTGAGTGAGTTCACGGTTGGGTGTTCGTTTTAAGTTGTTTTGAAAACAGTTTCCTTTAGCTGGCATCCTGTCGTGGGGGTTACCCCATAGTTAAAAACGTGTCTTGTTTATTCCCGGTTACTCTGGCTATCCAGCCGTGGGGGCTACCCCGTGTTAGTTATCTGGCATTTCGGCTGTGGGGGCTACCCCATGTATACACTAGACTCGTTACCATATCGACTGCTGACTGTAGTCATGTTTATGTGCCCTGAACTGTCAATGTCTATCATCATTGACGTGCCAGTAGTCCATTAGTTCACGCCCGTCCTCTGCGGCACGGTGTGAGGTTTGTCAAACCTAAATAGCGCTATCTAACTAATGACCCGCTCGCCATTGGCCTCGGCGATTAAGTCGATACAAAGATGAGGGACTTCGTGATAGAGTTTTGGTCTAGTACGAGTTATCTGTCCGTGAGGACGAGGAATTACATTCCTGAACCATTGCTGTCCTACCCAAGGAGGACGAGGAACCCATGTTCCTTAACCCCAATTCCCGACCCCTGGGAATCCCATGCTTTGTAGAGGGTGTGAACTCACCTTGGTTTGCTCGGTAGAAACACAGAAAAGTCAAACAAGCAATGTTGTGGCTACTCACGTCCTATCATAGTTGTATCATACAATCAGGTTCGTATTCAAGTAGTGCACGTATGGCATACACGTATAATAGCAGGTAGCATGCAGGTATAATTTATGGCATACACTCATAACCATACGGTTCACAAAGACACTTATGAGTTCAGTATACAAGCGAACAAGGCCCAATAGTCCGGCCCAAGCACTTCGGCCCGTAACAGTGAGAGCCCAAATAGTGTGTACATGCACATGGGCTCGAGTCGCAACCGGACTCGCAACCACGGTTTCGGTTCGTGCTGTTTTGGTTACGAGTCGCAACTGGACTCGCAACTGTGGTTCCGAGTCACCAAGTTGGTGTGCTGATCATGTGTGGTTTCGAGTCGCAACCAGGTGTTTGCGACTCGCAACTGATGTCGCAACCGGGGATTTCGGCTCATCAAGCAGTGGTTTCGAGTCGCAACTGATGGTTTCGGTTGGACAGGAGCTGATTCGGTACAGTGTACTACCCACTAACATTCTGATTTCATGTAACAGTTTGTACTATCCAACCAAAATCCTTAAACATGTTTCTTGTCTAGCAAATTACTAAAAATGGATCAAACATATCAGATTTCAAATATTCAACATGTTCATATGATATTCAACAAGTTCTTCATGTGTTCATCATGTTCATCTTGTTCTTCAATATTCAAGTAGTTCATCTTCATTCATATGAACCTAGGTCTAACAAGAATCATGAACAACTTATCAACAAATCACCCTAATAGCAAGCTTTCGGTTCTTAACACAAGAGTACACAATCCGATTTATATGAACATCAACAACTAGTGTTTTAGACTACATTTAAACACAAAACATCATGAGTTCATTATGCCACATATCCGAAATCAAAGCATGTTCCGATTATCAACATCATACATACGATTCACAAGCACATCATCATTGTACAAACGGTTCTAGTTCAATCATGTCATCCATAACATCAAACATCATAAACACTAACCAACAAACATCATAAACACTAACAAGCATCATAAACACTAACCGGTTGTGAGGTGGTGAAAGATGAAGCTTTGTTTGGTGTGAACAAGCAAATCCGAGAAATCCTTTTGAGGTCGGTTGGTTTGATCCGAGAAGAAGGAGAAAGATAGGGTTTTAGTGAGAGGAAGTAGGAGAGTGTGTGTGTTGGAGAGTATGAGTGGATTGTCCAAAGAATGGACTAGTTTGCTAGGAGTATGATATATATACTAGTCCTAGTAGGTTTCGTGTGGGTTAAATGAGGTGCGGCCCAACCGGCCCATCGGTCATCGTTCACTCGAGACCACATGGTCTCGAGCCGGGTTCGTGTCGTTTCGGTTCATATACATACTCGCATACATACACACAAGCACACACATAGCATACACATAATCATATAAGTTCGCACATATCATTCATCAAATCATCAAATTAGCTAGTCACTTAGTGTTCAAACGTACAACGAAAGGTTCTAAATTTCGAGTTGTCACATCATCCCCAAGTTGAAAGAAATTTCGTCCCGAAATTTGGTAGGCACTCACTGAGGAAGCTAGTTAAGTTGTATGGTTTTCCTGGTTTTCCCGGGGTGTCACATCCACCCCCCGTTGATCTGGAATTTCGTCCCGAAATTCCGTAGCTTCAGCCTCAGTAGTGGGTGTACTGTTTGCGAACAGTTGGGGATACTTTTGTTTCATCTGATCTTCGCGCTCCCAGGTGAACTCTGGGCCGCGACGTGAGTTCCAACGAACTCGAACGAGAGGTATTCTAGTGCTCTTGAGGACCTTAACATCCCGGTCCGTGATTTCAACTGGTTCCTCGACGAATTGTAACTGCTCGTCGATCGTGAGTTCCTTCAAAGGAACTACGTGGGTCTCATCTGACGGACACTTCTTCAGATTGGACACGTGAAAAACGTTGTGAACTGCACCGAGTTCCGCCGGTAAGTTTAGTCTATAGGCCACCCTGCCTATTTTCTCAATGACCTCGAAAGGTCCAACGTATCGTGGGTTAAGTTTACCGCGTTTACCAAAACGAACCACACCCCTCCAGGGTGAAACTTTGAGTAGTACCCGCTCCCCAACCTGGAGCTCAAGTGGTTTCCTGCCCATGTCGGCGTAAACTTTCTGACGTTCGCGGGCTGCCGTCATGCGTTTTCGTATCTGAGCGATCTGTTCGGTTGTATCTACCACATATTCTGGACCAGTGATCTGACTATCTCCCACCTCTGCCCAGCAAAGAGGAGACCGGCATTTACGTCCGTACAATGCCTCAAACAGAGCAGCTTTAATGCTGGTGTGGTAGCTGTTATTGTACGAGAATTCCACAAGTGGCAGATGCTTTTCCCAGCGGTTGCCAAAGTCGATTACACATGCACGAAGCATGTCTTCTAAGGTTTGAATAGTGCGCTCGGACTGCCCGTCCGTCTGAGGATGGTACGTTGTGCTCATGTCTAGTCGTGAGCCGAAGGATTTGTGCATTGCTTGCCACAGCTCTGAAGTAAAACGCGCATCTCGATCCGAGATAATGGAGGTGGGCACCCCGTGCCTCGAAACAACTTCCTTGAGGTAAATTTCTGCGAGAGTGGAGAACTTATCCGTCTCCTTGATAGCCAAGAAGTGTGCAGATTTTGTGAGTCGATCCACGATCACCCAGATAGTATCGTTCCCGCGCTGGGATCTAGGTAGGCCAGTGACAAAATCCATGGAAATTTGCTCCCATTTCCACTGAGGTATCTCTGGTTGTTGGAGTAGGCCTGATGGTTTCTGGTATTCCGACTTGACTCTCGCGCAAGTCAAACACTTGCTGACGTAGGTCGCTATGTGGGCCTTCATGCTAGGCCACCAGTACGTAGTTTTGATGTCGTGGTACATTTTATCCGATCCAGGATGTACCGAGTAGCGAGACTTGTGTGCTTCGTCCATCACAAGCTCTCGTAGGTTGCCGTAGAGTGGGACCCAAACGCGTCCCGTTACGTAGTAAGCACCGTCTTCCTTCTGTTCTAATCGTTGCCTTGATCCGCGTAGGGCTTCGGCCCTGGCGTTTTCTGGTTTCAATGCTTCTATCTGAGCAGCTCGTATCTGGGAAGGAAGACTAGAATGGATTGTGAGTTGTAGAGCTCGTACGCGCTTAGGCGCAGTGTCCTTTCGACTAAGGGCGTCAGCCACAACATTGGCCTTGCCCGGGTGATACCTGATTGAGCACTCGTAGTCATTCAGCAGCTCGACCCATCGTCGTTGTCGCATATTCAGTTCCTTCTGTTTGAAGATATGCTCGAGGCTCCTGTGGTCAGTGTAGATGGCGCACTGGGTACCGTACAGGTAATGCCGCCATAACTTAAGTGCAAAAACAACAGCTCCCAGCTCTAAGTCGTGCGTAGTGTAGTTCTTCTCGTGAACTTTAAGTTGGCGTGAGGCGTAAGCTATAACTTTGTCTCGTTGCATCAGCACGCAACCAAGACCCTGAATTGATGCGTCGCAGTAGACCACAAAGTCGTCTGTGCCTTCCGGCAAGGAAAGGATAGGTGCGCTACAAAGTCTATCCTTTAGGTGCTGAAATGCCAACTCCTGTGCGTTTCCCCAGCGATAAACAACGCCCTTCTGCGTTAGTGAGGTGAGAGGCTGTGCAATCTTAGAAAAATCCTTTATGAATCTCCGGTAGTATCCCGCCAAACCCAAGAATTGGCGAATCTCCTTTGGTGTACGAGGTGCAGACCAGTTCTTAATCGAGTCTATCTTGGATGGATCAACGTGAATCCCATCCTTGTTTACCACGTGGCCTAGGAAATGGACCTCGCGAAGCCAAAAGTCGCATTTCGAGAACTTTGCATAAGGCTGTTCTGTTCGAAGGAGTTCCAGGATAAGTCGCAGATGTTGCTCGTGTTCCTCCCGACTCTTAGAATAGATCAGGATGTCGTCGATGAAGACTATAACGAACTTGTCCAGATAAGGCTTGCACACTCGGTTCATCAAGTCCATGAAAACCGCAGGTGCGTTTGTCATCCCAAAAGGCATGACCAAAAACTCATAGTGCCCATATCGAGTTCTGAAAGCTGTTTTGGAGACGTCCTCTTCCCGGACTCTCAGCTGGTGATAACCCGATCTCAAATCGATATTCGAATAGTAGCTCGACCCTTGCAGCTGGTCGAACAAGTCGTCGATATGCGGTAGAGGATAACGATTCTTCACCGTCACCTTGTTGAGTTCTCGGTAGTCGATGCACATTCTGAAAGTACCGTCTTTCTTCTTTACAAATAACACTGGAGCTCCCCAGGGCGATGAGCTAGGACGAATAAAACCCTTATCCAGGAGCTCTTGTAGTTGCGTGGAGAGTTCTTTCAACTCTGATGGGGCCAAACGATAAGGTGCACGGGCTATAGGCGCAGCTCCAGGAGCTAATTCGATCTGAAACTCGACTTGGCGATGGGGCGGAAGACCAGGTAATTCCTCAGGAAATACCTCTGGATAATCGCGTACAACTGGGAAATCTTCTATCTTCTTCTCTTTTTCTGAGGTGTCAGTAACGAGAGCCAAAATGGCAGTGTGGCCTTTTCGCAAGCACTTTTGGGCCTTAAGGAGAGAAATGACGTTCTCAACAGCACTCCTCTTGTCGCCATGAATCATGAGAGGTTCACCACCGGGACCTGGAATACGGACAACCTTCTCGTTGCAAAGAATCTCTGCTCGGTGTTGGGATAACCAATCCATCCCAATGACAACGTCGAAGCTATCCAAGACGATAGGAACGAGGTCGATAGAGAAGGTCTGGTTAGCGAGAATAAGTTTACAACCCTTGACTATGTGTGTGGCTTCTAAACTCTTACCATTCGCTAGCTCGACGGTGTGCTTGTTGTTCAAGGGTGTCGGAATATGCTTAAGCATTTGACTAACATGTAGCTAGTATCGACATCCAAATCAAATCAAATAAAAAAAAACTGTAATCATAAAAGTCGTCGAGAAGGAACTTACCCGCCACAATATCGGGGTCGTTCCTTGCTTCACCTTGGCCAATCACGAACGCCCGCCCCCGGGCCCCATTGTTGTTGTTGTCGCGTTTCTGCCTCATCTGCGGACAGTTCCTCTTAAGATGGCCTTCAGCCCCACAACGGAAACACCCCTTTTTGCTACCCTGCTGCTGCTGGTTTCGGTGTGCAGGGTATGGGCTTCTGCAATCTCTAGCCACATGTCCCGTCTTCTTGCACCGATCGCAGCACGATTCCATACATGACCCGGTGTGGTGTTGATGGCATTTGCGGCATTTCGGCTTATTCCCAAGGTATCCCCCTTGAATTTGGTAGTCCAGCCCCTGCTGGGCGAGTTTCCCGTGCGGGTCCTGTTGTATAGAGCTACATCCCTCACCCTGGTGATCTCCCCAAACATGCTTGGTGTTAATAAGAGCTTTCGTATTGGAAGAGTTACGCTTGGGCAACTTGCCCTCTTCCACTGCCCGATCAGTGAGCTGGTGCGCCAAACGAACGACTTGTTGGATTGTGGAAAAGTTGGCCGCAACTACGGACCCTTGGATTTCTGGGGCTAAGCCTCTGAGGTATAGCTCGATTCGTCTAGAAATGGGTTGTGACAAGTTAGGACATAGGGCAGCCAAGTCGTTGGATCTTTTCGTGTACTCTTCGATCTCTGATCCTCCCATTTTCAAGCCAAAGTACTCTATTTCAAGTTTTAGGATGTCGTCCGGGTGACAGAATTCTTCCTTGATCAAATCCTTGAAGTCGCTCCAGGGGGTGGCATTCGCATCCGCTAATCCGAGCATCTGAACTTGTGTGTTCCACCAAGAATACGCTTTCCCTTGCAAGGTACCAACAGCGTACTCTACTCGCTTACTGGTAGGGCTTTCACTTTCTTCGAATGCCGATTCGATCCTGCGAATCCAGTGTAGGAGACCTATCGCTCCTTCGGTGCCACTAAAGGTACTAGGTTGACAGTCCATAAAAGTTTTAAAGGTGCACACAGGTGGCTGAGCGTGTTGACCTATTGTGGGTGAGAGAAAAGACAGAGTTTAACACAAAGGTTGGTTCACGAGAGTAGGACCCTAAAGATCCTAGAATGAGTTCGGACTGCAGGATATACCTCCTGCGTGTGCAGCTGCAAGTGCTGCGGCAACTCGTTCGTTGATCAAAGCCGTCAACTGGGCTTGTGTCAGGTTAACGCGTCCAGACATGATCTTCATACCAAGAAGAACGTGAGTGAGAGGGGTTCGCGAAAGTGCGATGATAGGATAGAGTAAGCACGCACGTGTTCAAGCAACAGTAGTTATACTAACCAAGCATACCATAAGCAATGTACCATGTAACTAACAAGTAGGCAATATATATACACAGATCATATTACCTAGAATGTCGAGCCTTGCATGTGGAGTGAAGCATCGTTGTGGACCGTTGAGCACTGTACAGGTTATAGTCTGGTTTTAACAAAAACGTTCTTCCCTTTATTAAAACCAAGTTCTCTATAACCAATGGCTCTGATACCAATCTGTCACACCCCCAAAATCCACCTGCGGAGTACTACCGCTTGGAGGCGTGACTGACCAGGATCCAGCCACCAATTATATTGAACAAGCATGTAAGTAGTTATAAAAATCCAACCAATACAATTGGTGTTCAAACAAAACATAGTTAAGTTGCAAGCGGAAGCATAAGTCTTAAAGCCAAAACATAAGTTTAATAGTTTCAAAGTTTAACATGGCACACAGCCGTCCATGTCCCACAACGATCCTCCTCCATGCAAGCTCCAGCTAAGAACCTAAGGACCTGCAAAGCATGTAGTAACGAGTCAACAACAAGTTGAGTGAATTCACGGTTGGGTGTTCATTTTAAGTTGTTTTGAAAACAGTTTCCTTTAGCTGGCATCCTGCCGTGGGGGTTACCCCATAGTTAAAAACGTGTCTTGTTTATTCCCGGTTACTCTGGCTATCCAGCCGTGGGGGCTACCCCGTGTTAGTTATCTGGCATTTCGGCTGTGGGGGCTACCCCATGTATACACTAGACTCGTTACCATATCGACTGCTGACTGTAGTCATGTTTATGTGCCCTGAACTGTCAATGTCTATCATCATTGACGTGCCAGTAGTCCATTAGTTCACGCCCGTCCTCTGCGGCACGGTGTGAGGTTTGTCAAACCTAAATAGCGCTATCTAACTAATGACCCGCTCGCCATTGGCCTCGGCGATTAAGTCGATACAAAGATGAGGGTCTTCGTGATAGAGTTTTGGTCTAGTACGAGTTATCTGTCCGTGAGGACGAGGAATTACATTCCTGAACCATTGCTGTCCTACCCAAGGAGGACGAGGAACCCATGTTCCTTAACCCCAATTCCCGACCCCTGGGAATCCCATGCTTTGTAGAGGGTGTGAACTCACCTTGGTTTGCTCGGTAGAAACACAGAAAAGTCAAACAAGCAATGTTGTGGCTACTCACGTCCTATCATAGTTGTATCATACAATCAGGTTCGTATTCAAGTAGTGCACGTATGGCATACACGTATAATAGCAGGTAGCATGCAGGTATAATTTATGGCATACACTCATAACCATACGGTTCACAAAGACACTTATGAGTTCAGTATACAAGCGAACAAGGCCCAATAGTCCGGCCCAAGCACTTCGGCCCGTAACAGTGAGAGCCCAAATAGTGTGTACATGCACATGGGCTCGAGTCGCAACCGGACTCGCAACCACGGTTTCGGTTCGTGCTATTTTGGTTACGAGTCGCAACTGGACTCGCAACTGTGGTTCCGAGTCACCAAGTTGGTGTGCTGATCATGTGTGGTTTCGAGTCGCAACCAGGTGTTTGCGACTCGCAACTGATGTCGCAACCGGGGATTTTGGCTCATCAAGCAGTGGTTTCGAGTCGCAACTGATGGTTTCGGTTGGACAGGAGCTGATTCGGTACAGTGTACTACCCACTAACATTCTGATTTCATGTAACAGTTTGTACTATCCAACCAAAATCCTTAAACATGTTTCTTGTCTAGCAAATTACTAAAAATGGATCAAACATATCAGATTTCAAATATTCAACATGTTCATATGATATTCAACAAGTTCTTCATGTGTTCATCATGTTCATCTTGTTCTTCAATATTCAAGTAGTTCATCTTCATTCATATGAACCTAGGTCTAACAAGAATCATGAACAACTTATCAACAAATCACCCTAATAGCAAGCTTTCGGTTCTTAACACAAGAGTACACAATCCGATTTATATGAACATCAACAACTAGTGTTTTAGACTACATTTAAACACAAAACATCATGAGTTCATTATGCCACATATCCGAAATCAAAGCATGTTCCGATTATCAACATCATACATACGATTCACAAGCACATCATCATTGTACAAACGGTTCTAGTTCAATCATGTCATCCATAACATCAAACATCATAAACACTAACCAACAAACATCATAAACACTAACAAGCATCATAAACACTAACCGGTTGTGAGGTGGTGAAAGATGAAGCTTTGTTTGGTGTGAACAAGCAAATCCGAGAAATCCTTTTGAGGTCGGTTGGTTTGATCCGAGAAGAAGGAGAAAGATAGGGTTTTAGTGAGAGGAAGTAGGAGAGTGTGTGTGTTGGAGAGTATGAGTGGATTGTCCAAAGAATGGACTAGTTTGCTAGGAGTATGATATATATACTAGTCCTAGTAGGTTTCGTGTGGGTTAAATGAGGTGCGGCCCAACCGGCCCATCGGTCATCGTTCACTCGAGACCACATGGTCTCGAGCCGGGTTCGTGTCGTTTCGGTTCATATACATACTCGCATACATACACACAAGCACACACATAGCATACACATAATCATATAAGTTCGCACATATCATTCATCAAATCATCAAATTAGCTAGTCACTTAGTGTTCAAACGTACAACGAAAGGTTCTAAATTTCGAGTTGTCACATGTTAGGGTTTTGTATACAAAATGTGAGACACGTTACCATTGGACGAAGAGTTAGCCAATGTGTAATATGACCCACCAGTCAGGATTGACAGTACTGAATGAGTAATTGGATAGATGTAGACATTGTAATCGCTCTCAATACTGTTTAAATTAAATTAACTTTTCATGATTAAACTGGGATTCACTCACCAGTATTTCCCACTGACAAAATGTTTTTAAAACGCATTTAAGGCAACACAATGTGAAAGCTAATTAGAAGCCAGCTGGACAGCACTGAAGGCTTGGAAAAGTGGCTATAAAAGTTACCTAAATAAAGAAGGCGTTTTATTTCAATAAAATGAGATTTATCCCTATAAATCAGTTTGTAATGAAAACTTGGGTTGCATCCCAATGTATTTATTTATATAAAATGTGGTGTTTTACTTTGATAAAATATTTCCTAACTACGGTCCTGATGTAATTTCCGCTGCCAAATTAATAAACATCGATACCACCGACACTGAGTTCGCGGCCGCCCGTTCCCGGGACAGATAGGGGGCGGGGGTTGCGACAGAAGGTGGTATCAGAGCTAAGCCACTGATTCAGCCACAGAAGTGTTCTGCTAACACCAAAATTCAATTTGTTAGTAAATAAATTACGGGAATACGTGCATAATTGTATTTTCTTGTTATGTGTTATTTGACTATTTATTAGTTTACAGTATGAGCGACCAAGGACCATCTGATGCGTACCGTCAATTGTCTGATTCGCCTAGAAGCGAATGTGCCTCCTCTCAGCCTGCCCTCTCACGGTACTCTGCTGATACTGAAGAAGGAATATTCGTGTTTAAGGCTCAGTCTGAAGAGCCATTCCCTCAAAAAAAAAGAGGATGGTTCAGTCGGGGAGCACATGAGCGTAGAAAGCGTATGAAAAAGTTACAAGAACAGAGAGTACTAGCAGCAGCCAAAAGAGAAACCGATGCACATGCCCAGGACATGATTAATAGGGGTTTAGCTAATTTCCATATCTTAGCAACCACTGCAGCTGACCCTAACCGGGAACAAATAATAGCACCCCAACCACAACCACCCTTTCCTGACCAACCAATGGAAATAGAAAACCCTGAAAATCAAGTAGAAATGCATGATTTCGACCCGGAGGAGATACCTAGGGTACCCGCACCAAATCCCTTAGACCCATATTATGACCCGTGGTGGGACGACAATAGGGACTATGTGCAACGTTACTCCATACATGAAGACATGCCCGTGCAAAACCTAGGAGCCTACCTAGGTTTGGACCCTCTAGATCCCTATTACGATAACGATGTATACATTAGGGAGATTTTAGAGAATCCTTACCAATTCCAGGCACCTACACCCCCATACCAGGAACCCGCACCCCAAATTCCAAACCAAGTCCTAGAACCTGCACCCCCAATGAGTGCAGAAAATGTACAAGAACTCAGGACATTTGCTGAGGAAATTTTAGAGAATAGTGAAAGGATGAGACATGTGGGAGAGCGACTCGTCTGGAAGTACGACGAGCGCAATATGGATTTCTGGATGAATCCATATCCATGAATGTGATGATGGAGAGGGTAGTAATAATAATAATAATAACATAATATAATAATATATATGAGAAAAAAAACTACGGATGCCTACTACTAGTAGTGTAACTTTAATTTCAGTTGGTATTGTAATTTTTATTTCCAGTATTGATTTGTAGTAGATGCATATTATATAAAAATAGAGTAAAGTCGCAATGATCGACGCTTTTGACCAAAATGCGTGTCATGTGATTGGCTATATTAAATATTATTTTGTGATATTAATACCTGGTAACTGTTTAAAATTCAGATGGCCGACGAAGTGAATCAGGAAAATCTGAATAACGATAACCATAGTAACAATAACCCGGGTAACGAAAATCCAAACAACAATAATGGAAACCAAGTGGATAACAGTGTCATCCAACACATAGTGTCACAAGGAATAATAGATGCAATGCCATATATTCTTCAAACGATTAAGGATGCTAATAACAAAAGTAGACATGATAGCAAGCGACCCTCTGAACCTGAACACAGCGTGAACAATGGACCTGTACTTCAAGCGCCCATTCCCAAAAGAAGAAGAACCATGCCTTATGGTTGTTCTTATAAAGAATTCTGGTCCTGCAAACCAATAGAATTCTCGGGCAATGAAGGACCCATTGCAACTCTGCGCTGGATAGAAAAGACTGAGGCTGTTCTGAAAATAAGTAAGTGTGCGGAAGAGGACAAGATAATGTTTGCTTCCAATCTGTTTAAGAACTCAGCCTTAGAATGGTGGAACACTATCCTCCAGTCGAGAGGAAGTGATAGGGTCTACAACACGGAATAGGAGGAATTTAAAAATATGGTAGAAATGAAATTCTGCCCTCCCAATGAAAATGAAAAAATAGCGAATAAGTTTCTGAACCTTAGGATGACCGGGGTAGATAGTAAGGGTTATACTACCACATTCTTTGAATATGCTAGAATAGTACCAACCCTTGCATCACCTGAACCGGTATTGATCTCCCGTTACATTTGGGGATTAATTGGGAAGGCAGCTAGACCTCAAACCATAGAAGAAGCTGTAGAATTAGCAAACACCTTGACATATGAATTAATCCGTACTAGAGAAGAAGACCAAAGGAGGAACCTAGCTCAAAGAGTTACCCAGGAATTCCGATCTGGAAATTCCAACCGTGGAAAAAATGTAGGTTCCACATCTGCAACTTATTGCAAGTATTGCAAAAGGAAGCATTCTTGAATATGCTCCATATATTGCAATTTCTGCAAAATATCAGGACACAAGGAAGAAGACTGCAGGAAGAAAGCAAACAACAGGATATGCTACAACTGCAGAGAACAAGGTCATATCAAGCCAAACTATCCAAAATTAGCTCCAGCCACAAACGACAAGAACACTAAAAATGCTAGAGCATTTGTTCTAACTGCAGATGAAGCCAAGATGATTCCAGATGTGATAGCCGGTACGTTCTTAGTTAATGATATTTTTGCTAAAGTATTATTTGACTCTGGTGCGAACCAAAGTTTTATTAATACTTCGTTTTGCAAACTTCTAAATCAATCATTAACTAAACTCCCACAAGAATGTCTAGTAGAGGCAGGAAATGGATAAACGGTTAGGATTTTTGAAATCTTGTCGGGAGCAAGAATAGAGCTTTTAAATCAAAAGTTTATTGCAAACCTTTATCCAATGAATTTGGCAGGATTTGATGTTGTATTAGGAATGGATTGGTTAATAGCCAATAAAGCCAATATTTTATGTGATTAAAAGTCGATCCAAGTAAATTCACCAAAAGGTGAAAAGATCACAATTAAAGGAGATAAACCATCTAGATCCACAAAATTCATCTCTGTGATGAAAACAACAAGTTGTATAAGAAAATGATCTATAGTGTATTTGATTTCTATAATCACTAACACTAAAGGAAAAGAACTAAAAGACATACCAATAGTGACTCAGTTTTCAGATGTGTTTCCAAAAGAATTGCCAGGACTACCACCAGATAGGGAAGTTGAATTCAGAATCCATCTACTACCCGGAACGGCACCAATTGCCAAAGCACCTTACCGTTTGGCACCAGCAGAAATGCAGGAACTGAAGAAACAATTAGACGAACTGTTGGAAAAAGGATTCATACAGCCAAGCTCATCACCGTGGGGAGCACCAATTTTATTCGTTAAAAAGAAGGACGGATCAATGCGTATGTGCATTGACTACCGTGAATTGAACAAGGTCGCGATTAAAAAATCGGTACCCATTGCCAATAATCGATGATCTGTTTGATCAACTGCAAGGGGCTCGATTTTTCTCAAAAATCGATTTAAGGTCAGGATATCATCAATTAAAGGTACAAGAAGAGGACATTCCTAAAACCGCATTTAGAACAAGGTATGGCCATTATGAATTTACTGTCATGCCATTTGGTTTAACCAATGCCCCAGCCGCATTTATGGACATGATGAACCGAATATGTAAGCCATATTTAGATAAATTCATAATTGTCTTCATAGATGATATTCTTATTTATTCTAAAAGTAAGAAAGATCATGCAAAGCATTTGCACACACTTTTAAGTTTATTAATAAAGGAAAAGCTTTCTGCTAAGTTTTCAAAGTGCGAGTTTTGGTTAGAACAGGTACGATTTCTTGGACACTTAGTTGATCATGAAGGAATTCATGTGGATCCCACAAAGATCGAGGCAATTACCAAATGGAAAACCCCTGAATCGCCAACTGAGGTTAGAAGTTTCTTAGCATTGGCCGGTTATTATAGAAGATTTATTCGAGATTTTTCTAGAATAGTCATTCCCTTAACAAAGTTAACTTGTAAATCCATTAAGTTTGAATGGGGACCAAAACAAGAAGAAGCATTTAGAATTCTTAAGCAAAGATTAACCCATGCACCCATACTAGCGTTACCAGAAGGAACTGAAGACTTTGTAGTTTATTGTGACGCTTCTAAGTTAGGTTATGGATGTATGTTAATGCAACGTCAGAGGGTTATAGCTTACGCCTCTAGACAACTTAAGAATCATGAAGAGAATTATTCAACCCATGATCTAGAATTAGGAGCAATAATTTTTGCCTTGAAAATTTGGAGACATAACCTTTATGGTAGCAAGTTTACCATTTTCACTGATCATAAGAGTTTAAGGTATGTTTTTGGACAAAAAGAGTTGAATATGAGACAAAGACGCTGGATGGAGATGCTTAGTGATTATGACTGTGATATCCAGTATCACGCAGGAAAAGCAAATGTGGTAGCGGATGCTTTAAGCCGAAAGTATCATGAAAAGTCAAAAAGGGTACGTTTTCTTAAATTAAATCTACAAGTAGATTTAAATGAACAAATTAAAAAGGCACAAGAATCAGTAATCAAGGATGATACTGAAAAGGTAAAAGGTATGATTAAGGAATTAGAACAAGGAACAGATGGAATTTGGAGATTCCATAAGAATAGAATGTGGATACCTAAATTAGGGAACCTACGCCACCGTATACTAGAAGAAGCCGATAAATCTAAGTATACAATGCATCCAGGAAATGATAAAATGTATCAGGATTTAAAAAAGAATTTTTGGTGGATAGGAATGAAAAAGGACATAGCAGCCTATGTTTCTAAATGTTTAACCTGTTCACAAGTCAAAGCTGAACATTAGAAACCCTCAGGTTTGTTGCAGCAGCTGGAAATGCCAGTATGAAAATGGGAATTGATAACAATGGATTTTGTTACCAAATTACCCAAAACAAGAAAAGGCAATGACACAATCTGGGTGATTATAGACAGACTAACTAAGTCAGCACATTTCTTACCAATGAAAGAAACTTTCAGTATGGAACAGTTAGCTAAATTATATGTAAATGAAATAGTTTCATTACATGGAATTCCTTTATCAATTGTTTCTGATAGGGATAGTCATTTTACCTCTCATTTTTGGACAAGTTTCCAAAAAGCCATGGGAACCAAGTTAAATCTAAGCACAGCTTATCATCCTCAAACGGACAGACAAAGCGAAAGGACAATTCAAACAATGGAAGACATGCTTAGAGCTTGTGTAATTGATTTCGGAGGTAATTGGGACGATCACTTACCATTAATAGAATTTTCTTATAATAACAGTTATCACACAAGTATCAATGCTGCACCATTCGAAACACTTTATGGACGAAAGTGCTGAACCCCAGTCTGTTGGGCAGAAATTGGGGAAAAGCAACTATCTGGACCCGAGATAGTGAAGGAAACAACCGACAAGATCATTCAAGTCAAGGAACGATTGAAGGCAGCACGAGATCGACAAAAGAGCTATGCAGATAACAGACGCAAGCCGTTGGAATTTCATGTAGGAGATAAAGTGTTATTAAAAGTCTCTCCTTGGAAAGGAGTAGTAAGATTCATCAAAAGGGGAAAACTAAATCCCAGGTATGTTGGACCTTTTGAGATTATTAGAAGAATAGGACCTGTAGCCTATCAGCTATGACTGCCAGAGGAAATGGCAGGAATACATGATGTTTTTCATGTATCTAATCTCAAGAAATGCTTAGCTGATGAATCGCTGATAGTACCTCTTAAAGATATAGAGGTAAACGAACAACTTAAGTTTGTAGAAAGGCCTCTACAGATTGAAGACAGGAAAGTCAAGAACCTCAAGCACAAGAGGTTAGTTCTGGTCAAAGTGAAATGGGACTCCAAAAGAGGACCAGAATACACATGGGAGCTTGAATCAGAAATGCAAAGGAAATATCCACACTTTTTCCAGTTGATCTCGAGGACGAGCTCTAAAACAAGGTGGGGAGGATATAACAACCCTAAGATAAACCGACACCCTCGAAATATTTTCCGACACCCTAAAAATATTTAAAATACCACAATATGTCCTAAAATACCCCCCATACGTGAAAACGGACCCTGAATACCTTTAATATTATTAAAATTAATTAAAAATTAAATTTTTGGGGTTGTCGCAGGCCGCGTAGACCCCTTAGGGATCTTACGCGGGCCGCGAGCGATCATCAACGCGGCGAAATCCTGAGCCGACACGTGTTGTGATCGTGTCAAGGCTAAGGGTGGTGACTGGTCAAGGCTAAGGTCTACGCCCCTATGTCGCGGGCCGCGTAGACCTAAGCCGAAGCTTACGCGGGGCGCGACAAACCCAAGAATCAGCCCTATAAATTGCACGTATCGGATCTTCAGTCAGTTCATCCGAAAACTTTCTCTCTCTCAATTTTCACATAGTAGGCGCTATACTCGGGTATAATACCCCCCTAAATAACGAAGTTCTGCTCCGTTGTAAGTATCATACCCCATGGATACGTATTAGATACTCTGCCCGATTGATCTAGGGTTTCGTAACAGCTGTCGTGGTTCTGGCCGACGTAGTCGTTGGAATGCCATCTCGGGGAGGATATTACTAATGTTAAAATGGGTTATTATACTAACACGTATGTATTTGTGTAAATTATAGATAATTCTCAGGAAATCCTTACAGAAAACCTAAGACAGCAATGTGAGTAATCTCCTTTTTATAAATAGTTTTTACAAAACCTTAACTATTTTACAATGCAATTTAGCAGTGATTGAGTCTTTGTAATTCTACGGTTACTGCCGGTATGTTGGGGTTTTGTATACAAAATGTGAGACACGTTACCATTGGACGAAGAGTTAGCCAATGTGTAATATGACCCACCAGTCAGGATTGACAGTACTGAATGAGTAATTGGATAGATGTAAACATTGTAATCGCTCTCAATACTGTTTAAATTAAATTAACTTTTCTTGATTAAACTGGGATTCACTCACCAGTATTTCCCACTGACAAAATGTTTTTAAAACGCGTTTTAGGTAACACAATGTGAAAGCCAATTAGAAGCCAGCTGGACAGCACTGAAGGCTTGGAAAAGTGGCTATAAAAGTTACCTAAATAAAGAAGGCGTTTTATTTCAATAAAATGGGATTTATCTCTATAAATCAGTTTGTAATGAAAACTTGGGTTTCATCCCAATGTATTTATTTATATAAAATGTGGTGTTTTACTCTGATAAAATATTTTCTAACTACGAACCTGATGTAATTTCCGCTGCCAAATTAATAAACATCAATACCACCGACACTGAGTTCGCGACCGCCCGTTCCCGGGACAGATAGGGGGCGGGGGTTGCGACAGATGTGCGCAATGTGCGCAAGCTCCAGATCTTTTTTGAGTTGTTCCTGCTCAGATAACAAGGGAATAAGTTCTTCTATTTCCTTATCTCTAAGAGCAAGGGTAGCGCAGGTATGTACCCCTCGTTGTTCGCTCCTTTCCCTATGAGAACGCGCTTCATCCCGCGCAGCTTCAGCATCGGTTTTTTCCTTCTTCAATTTCTCAATCTCCGCATCTTGTTTCTTCAACTTCTCAACCTCAGCCTTGAGATTGTGGAGACCCATCTTCTCGGCATTATCTTTTTCGCAGATCTTTTTCCAGTTTTTGCGTTCCTCGGAAAGAAGGGCAGCTTCAGCTTCCGCCTTTCTCTTCCAACCCGCAACAGACCACTCTTCAGTTTTTCGATCAGTCTCAAATTTGGCCTGATCAGCTTCCAGTTTCGCCCTCAACTGGGCAACTCGGTTTTCATCCTCAGCAGCTTTCTTTTTCGAAGCCTTAAAAGCAACCCATTCCTTGTGCATACTATGCCACTCGCGCACTATGCGGTGCGTAGTGGATAAGTAGCAACCTCTTCAAGGTAGGCATGATAAATTTGATCATGAAGGCATCCCTCCTGGAATTTAATCTCCCCAGGCGGGAAGGTTCCCTGTAACCAATCTCGACACACACGCCAGTCTGAAAAGGTATCACATTTCTTCAAATTCCAGATAGGGACGTGAATCTCAGCAGCATATTTCTCCGAATAAGTTCTATAATAATAATCCCCCAGAGTTTCATCTGGACGGATTGGAGAATTTTTATCAGCATCAGAAAACGAACCTTGGTCCTCAGCAGAGACCTTCTCAATATTCTCAGGCATGGAGCCAGAAACCATAGAAGGAGAAGCTGTTACAGGGATCTCTTGAGCCTATTTCCTTTTCTCCGAATCTTGAGCAACAAATTCAGGAGTTTGAGGATTACCAGCACCAACATCCACAACTTCTGGGCTAGTAACTTTTCCCGCATCCACAGTAATGTTAAGAGGATCTTCAACCCTAGAATACTCTGCCCCAGCAGTCTTCTCCGCCTCATTCTCAGGAACGTCAGCATTCTTTAATTGCTCAGTAGCAGAGGCACAAGGAGGAGAGGTCAGAAGCTCCTCGTTAACCACATATGATGGTTCTGTTTGAACAGGAGAAATTGTTTTTTCTGCAAAAAACACATGTATCACAAACCATTCGACATATAAGAGGAAAACAAAGACTACTTACCAAGAACAGGGTTTGCAATGAAGGCATCAAGATTGCCCCTTTTGGTAATTTTCTTCCTTCGAACCTTCTTCTCAGGCTGACCTTCAGCCTCAACATCAGCTTGTTTCCTTTTTCCCGCTTTTTTCCTCAACAAGTGTTCAGTACTTGACTATAAGTCAATAGGATCATCAGGGTTTGATGAAGGGATATCAGCAGCGTCTTTTGGTTTCGACTTCGGTCTTCTCATAACTACAGGCGCAAGACCCTCCAACGAGTCAGATACCACCACATAATCACACCCGGAGTCAGAGAAACGACGCATACCTTTCTTCCCTCCTCCCACATTTTTGGTTTTGGAAGACTGAGCTTTCTCCGCATCACCTTTCTTTGGCACAGCAGTAATAGTGGGCGCACGTTTTTTTTTCTCATGGCCTATGCCCAAGTTAGACAACTCACCTACTATGAAGTGCAGAAAATGACTTAGGACAAGCGCGTAAAAAACAACAAACAAACAAACATTATGATAAAAAAACTTACCAGCGCCAACAGCAGGTTGCGCAGCTAAATCATCATCCCGCGGAAGAGCAAAGTTCCTCACAATACGGTGATACCAAAGCTCCTCGTCAGGCCCTTTGGCAATCGTAGCCATCTTTCCACCTTCTCTCTCAAATGCGACAACATACAAAGAAACAACTGCAAAGAAAGAGAAGCAAAGCCAAATTCAAAAAAAAAGAAGAGAGATAGCTGAGAAGAAGCAGGGCAAATCCCAAATCTTACTTTTGTCGCCTTCAATATACACCGGCTTGTCTTCCCGATTCATCCTCCAATTCAGACTCATGCTAGCACCAACAAGGGCTTTCTCCGGCAAAGCAATAGACGGAACGTCTTTCAAATCTTGGTACCAATTTTCATCGTTAGGGGTCTGAATAGTTTCAGTCGGAACGTCCTCTTTTCCCCTAAAAGTCATTCTCATCGGAATAACCCCAACTTTGATAAAAAAGAATTTTTGCTTCCAGTCATGGAAAGATTTTGGGGGCTGAAGCAAGATCTTCTTTGCAGACGCTCTTTGCACAAAAGAATAAAACCCCTGAGAATAGTGCATTTGATGGAAAACACGAAATCGAGGAACCGTCGGTTCAATATGCATCGTACGGCACACAAATTCGAAATGACGAATCCTAACCATGCCAATAGGGTGCATCTGGGAGATGTGAAACCCGTAATAATTGAGAATTTCAAGGAAAAATTTCGTTGCTGGCAATCGGAAATTGCCTGCAGAGAAGAAATCCCAAAACAAAGTTATGTACCCGACCGGAGCATCTGCCGCCGTTTGAGCCTCGTCAGAGTATCGAGCACCCCAATTCTCTGGAAACCTGAAATTCCGAACCAAACCATCGAACGTCGCCCTAGACCACTTCAACGGTGGAAGTTCGGCAACCATGTCTTCAGCAGAGTCTTCGTAATGATCTCCGGTTGACATAAGAGAGAGAGCTTGCAAATTCTTTCTAAAGAACGAATAAAGTAGACGAAGAAGAAGGGGATTTTCAAGAAAGTAATGATTAAAGTAAGCAATTGAAAACATTTATATACTCACTGCCATAAATAGCCTAGAAACTGCAACATCACCTTTTTCGGGACGACACAGTTATCCAAGCGTCAGGGGCGAGTGGATAGGAGCCACAAACGCGAGTTCACGCGTGCGTAGGAAACACGGTCAGTAACGTACAACTGACAATGACAGCCTGTCACACGTCAACAGTCATTACTGCACCTTTTCACATACTCAAAATCAAGATTTTCAAAATCAAGAATAATGAGCAAGAGTATCTTCTCTAAAGATTCTCCACTTTCGTGCCAAAAAACCCTACAACAAAAAACATCTCCCTCTAAGAGTCCAGTGCTCCACTTATTTGCATAAGAACAACACTAGACTGGGGGGACTTGAAGGGTAAGGTCCCAAAAACCTCGCTTCGAGTACTTGGGACCATACCACAACCTCATTTTTCTAGCCATCTTTAGACCTTGCGCGGCCGCGCACTGGTCCTACAAAGAAAACTTAGAAGAAAAACAACGAGCAACATCTGTGCGCCAAGAGGAAAAACAAATCCTTGCGCCGGTCTCCATAACAGATGGGGAATAAAAATCCTGATGAACACTCCCACATAAATAATACCCAGACTTGGATGTTATTTACTCCACTAATACCATACAATAAAGAGTCGCATAGGATTATAGCTGTAATCTTCTAGAAGACTCCATCGTGCACCACCAGACGGTTATAATCGTCTGGCCATGTGTCATCATCCCAGGCTCCCTTAAAAGTCATGATGATGGCATGGAATTGAAGAGAGATCTTCACTTGCTCACCTTCCACGTGGCAATTCCCCAACTGAAGTCACGATGATGGCATGGAATTGAAGAGAGATCTTCACTTGCTCACCTTCCACGTGGCAATTCCCCAACTGTTGATCAAAAGGTCATGATCCGTGTGCTCTCACATCCGTTAAGTCATTAACGGAGGGAAAAATAACCGCTTACGGAGTTAGCACTTTCTGTCAATATTTCAATAACAGGTTTTCCCGCCCAAACTTCGGCTATAAATAGAAGGATAAAATCAGGTATAATCTTCAAGTTACATTCACTTCACTTACACTTCTTCTTCTTCTTCTTCTTCATAAAACCTGTACTTATTCTCACGCCAGAGGGTGGTCACGGAGTAGGGGTGTTCATGAACAGATCCGATCCGATCGAGGGTCTGCTCATGCTCGGATTGAATTACAACCGATCCGATCGGATCGAATTTGCAAAACCGAGCACAAAAGTGATGCTCATGCTCGGATTGAATTTGAATCGATCGGATCGTTTTCGCTCGGTTTTATCAAATCCTAAAAAAAATCGAGCGGATCGTTTTCGCTCGATTGAATTATAAGGCTGTGTTCAAGAAAAACAAATCCTAACTTAATTAAAACATGTCCAACACTTTACTAACAAAAGCAATACATAACTAAAATCATGATTAGGAATTTAGGAATTTAGGGTTAGATTTTGGTGTGTTTGTGGAGCGGCGATATGCAGACCTTCACACAAGCAAATTATGACTATGTGAATATTGTTTAGGAATAAGGATTTAGGGTTAGATTTTGATATTAACTATTTAGTTGGGCTGAATATTTTTTGGGCTTTTAATTTTTTTTGGGCTAGTATATTTTTTGGATTTTTAATCTTTAAAATCTATAATATATATATGTATATATATATATATATAGAGAGAGAGAGAGAGAGAGATGAAGGTTAACGTACATTACGGCTTAACGTACATCACGTACGACAGAATATTACGCATGTTCATTTTAAAATCACGCACGTTATAACTCAAAAATCCAAAATCACGCATGTTGAAACACAATAATCACGCATATTGAAAACATAAATCAAGCATGTTATAGAACAAATCACGCACGTTGTTGTACGTGAAGTACGTTAAGCCGTAATGTACGATATACTTTTTCTATATAATATATTATTAATAAAAATAATTCGAGTGAAACCGAGCGATCGACGAGCGAGCAGACCTTTGCTCATGCATGGATTGAATTTGAATCGAACCGATCCGAGCGGCTCATTTACAAACTGAGCGGGAATCGAACGAGCATTTTTCGAGCGATCCTCGATCGTCGAGCAGTTTGGACAGACCTATCACGGAGAGAACCCCCATTCTCCCCGTGGCGAGTCTAACGGTGGTTGTTTTGCAGTTACTGTGAAGAGAAGAAGATCTGTCACCTACGAACCGAACGAGGAGAAACCAACCCTTTTATGCAGAACCGATCCCCCTGGTTTATTTGATTCCTGTCAATTAACCAGTGTTTCTTCATGAGAAAAGAAACAAATGTGTTTTTAGAGTGAGATAGTAGGAAATTGGATCCTTAAACATTTGGTGAAGGCTGGTATTTATAGCCGAAGGGTTTGATAAGGAGGATGGTTGATTGGGCAAGACGTCGTTGTCAAGTAATATCCATCTGGTCTCATCTGATGTGACAGGTAATGCACGCAGAAATAGGAGTACGATCACGCACCATGATTGGCGATACATTGCTTTTCAGATTTACTTGTTGTCTCGTCTTCCCTCAACCGTTAGTTGAGATTGGGGAGGCGTGAAATGGCGCATGCTGATTAGCCACACGTAGTTGTTGCTTGTACTGTTTGTCCCCTGCACGATTGAGCATTGTGAGGATCTTCAGGTAAAACAAGTGGCGGACGTTGATTTATTGGATGTCCTTTTCACCTTGCACTGTGTGTCTCTTCTGAGCTGGCATTGGCCTACGCCCACGGGAGTGGCATGCGGTGGAACACTAGAATCGCTTTAGTTTTTTAGATTAAGCGTGGGTACGATCATGAGCGCATAGAGGCTTGGTCGCGACCCCGCGGTAGTTGGGACCATACCCCTTCAAGTCCCCTAGGCTAGTATTGCTCCCGCACGTGGTAGTAAGCGGGTGAAATTCTGTACTAGATAAGTGTTTTTTGTTGTCTTTACTAAGGATGGTATTTTACGAGTGTGACTCCGCTGAAGTTTCACACCTGCATGTGTGAAGTTGAAAAAAGTGTTACTTTTCTTTTGTTGCAGGCGCTTGACGGTTACGCGCGCATGTGAGTTATCGCTCCGTGTTTCCCCCGCATGACTTTTAAGGGGTTAAACCAAACTTTTAAGGGGTGCATTGCCTATATAAAATAAATAAAAAGTTACGAGGGGGGGGGTCCTACCCACCCAAGGCTATACTTGGGTACGCCCTGGTTTTCGGTTAGCTATTAGTATTTAAAAAACCAGAACACCATAACGTCTCATATTATATGATTTTTATTGAACGCATTTATATGATTTTTATTGAACACATTAATTACTTGTCATTTTTTAACACATTATTATACTTTTATTTTTCTATTACACAACTCTCTATTATACAACGCCATTATATGGTTTTATAACATTGTCATGTGGACTGAAATTGAAACAAACTCTGAAACGATCGGATTATGTGTGTAATAAATAAACTATTAAACTAATATTGCTATTTTAGAGAAACTAGAAAAACCAATTAGTTTGAAAATATCATACATATCAATCACTCGTGGTCTATTAGGATGGCCTAGATCAAAGGGATACTAATTAATTATATGCAAATTGGCACTTTTATACAATTACGTTAGTCATTATATAATACAAAAAGTAGACTGATTGTTTATCTAGGCTCTTAAAAATATGTTTAATAAGTTATATATAATTTTTAATTAATTCCAAAGATACGTTCGATGCAACTAAAAACATCATTTAAATTTTTTTAGATAACAATAAAAATACAAAATAGAAATTTAAAATAAAATATAAGTACAAAAAAACTTCATCATATATTCAATGCATCTTTATAAGTAAAATAAAATATGAGATCACTCCGACGGTTGGGATGACCGTGCACTATCCCCCTGCATCTCTACTAAACATGATGACATTTTCAACTTATATTATTACTTTTAAATGAAATTAATTGAATTTAAATCAAATAATATAATATCTTTTTAACTCATCTAATAATTGAGAAAAAAACTTAGGATAATACGAGTCGATAAAATAAAATAAAATAAAATACAAATAAAAAAATAAATACAAATAAAGGCATAAAGCCCATCCTCATAAAAGCTCGTCTCAATCCTGTGGTTTTCAATTCTTTGTGCCGTACTATTCAGTTGCTTCTTCACAGTTCATCTACACAAATCGGTTTGCTTCATCTTTCACTCCATCAATCACTGTAAGCTTTACCAATTTCTTTCATTCAACTGTTCAATTTTATCTACACACAAATCCTTTGCATTTCGATTTGCTACATTTAGCAACAGATAGGTGTGTATGCGTCACTAAATACGCGTGTAATTGTGTGAATGCGGTGTGTTACACGCGTTAGATCTGTACTGTAACACGGTGTACGTTAGTGGAATGTTATGTGATTTTGTGGATTTGATCTGTAACTGAGGGTTTATTGGTTCCAATTTAAGGAAAAGTGAAAACCTAGGGTTTTGTATGTGAATGTGTGTTTGTGTGGTGGTTGAGTAGGAGAGTTTAAGTTTAAGTTGAAGTTTTGCGTTGTGTGTTGAGATTTTGAGATATCTGTTGGTGTTGATGTGTTTATAGAGGAATCATGAACAATGAAGAGGAGAAGAGGTGTCCTTTGTGTGCAGAAGAGATGGATTGGACTGATCAACAGTTGAAGCCCTGCAAATGTGGTTATGAGGTTTGATTTTAAGTAACTTTTTTTTTTTTTGAAAATTGTTGTCTGGTGTTGTTCATTTGTGTTGCTATTTGTGATTATTTTGCCAATCTTTTTTACATGTTGGGTGTCAGCTTTATGTAGTTAATAGGTATGTTATATATGCACATCATGTAGAGTACTTATAGTGCTTTGTATATACTTGTATAGTTGTATCCTTGGTTTGGCTGTAAAAATCGGTGCCTTGAGAATGTACATGTGTGTCAAAATTTGTAAATATAGGGTCTAGAGGAGGCTGATATGTAAAAGGTATCAAAAGGATGAAGAGATTATGAATGGTTTACTTGATTAAAAGGCTGATATGTAAAAGAGACGCTAGAGATGTGACTTTTGGCTGTACATAAAGCTTATCTGGTTGTACATAGAGGCCACTCCTTGTGTGTGTGAAGCTTGAATCTCGTGCCTCTGCTTTCGTAACCTAAACGCCTCGGAGCGCCTCACGCTTTTTGAAACCAAGATCCTTGGCTTTAATCTTGTCATCTCTTCAAATTAAATCCCTTGTCTTTTAGCTTATGAGGGCACAATATACGTTGAAACTTGAAAGTTTATGTCCTTTCCCCGTTTGAGATATAAAGATGTCAGAACTGTGTGGTATTATTCTTTCAGTAACAAATATATTAAGTTTTAACAGTATCGTGTCCAAGTCTAAGTATCCGAGGATTAGGCACCGAGTTTCCTTGAGGCAGTTAAGACAATTGACAAGCTTTGTGAAGTTGGTATGAACAAACACTTTCCAACAAGAGTGCTTTCTGATGCTCATGTAAACCAAACATTATCATCTAGGCCTTTGCACGGTTTTTGTATTTTGTTGTGTCGTTTCATATTCGACCTACTCCGTCGAGTTTTAGGTAAATTATCTAGTTATCATAATAGATGGAGCAGGAAAATCACCAATGATTCTAGAATTGTATCATATCGATCCATTTTTTTTCATTTGAAATGCCATTTATTCCCTGAAATTAACGAAAAAGGTGAATGTCTGAAAAGAGTTGGTAGGCATTAGTCTTTAGCAAAGATCTTGGTCATTTATTCTCTTATATTGATATATATTACAAGTCTAAGTAATCATGCTTTGTTGTTTCATTAAAGTTGTCACCTGTCACTTGTCACACCTTGATCTCTGTAGTGGCGTTCTATGTTTACACTTTAACGCTGCAATCTATTACACGATACAAAAGTCAATGACATGGTTAATAGTTTCTCTACAGGAGACACTTTCAGTTTTTATATTCTATTCTATTATGAGTAATGCATAAAGGCAACACTGGAATAAGAGAAACTCTTTCTCTTTTTATCAAACTGTATGCAATCAAATTGAATTATTTTATCATTGCAGGTGTGTGTTTGGTGTTGGCATCACATAATGGACATGGCAGAGAAGGATGCAACAGAGGGACGGTGTCCCGCATGTCGCACAGCTTACGATAAAGATAGAAGTGTAGGGCTGGAATCAAATTTTCAGAGGTTGAAACTTGAAATACTTTGCAATCATGTCAACTTGTTTATCGTTACATTTTTACCTTGAGATTCATAAATACTGTCCCTTGTGTAGGGTGGCTGGCAGTAATTTGAGTCGAAAACAAAAGCAGCCAAAAGCCAAGCCAAAACCAACTGAAGTAAAGAAAGACCTTAGCAATGTTAGAGTAATTCAGCGAAAAATGGCCTATATTATCGGGCTGCCTCTTAGTCTAGCTGATGAAGATGTGTGTATTACAGTATTAGCACTTTTGTTCAAGTTTCAGTTCTAATTATGGGACATATCAACATTTTATATAACATTGTTGTTATTGAGTTATTGTTCTTGTGTAGTTGTTGCAGCGAAAAGATTATTTTGGCCGATACGGGAAAGTTACCAAGGTTTCACTTTCTCGGACTGCGGGTGGGACTGTTCAACAGTTTGTCAATGATACTTGTAGTGTGTACGTGTTACAGCCTTTAAACTTGAATCACATTTGTTTCAGTTTTTCCTTCTTTTTATATACTTCTTAATGCCGGACTATTCTTTTTCTCTTTTGTACTTCCAGATATATTACATACTCAAAAGAGGAAGAAGCAGTGCGGTGTATTCAATCGGTGCATGGCTATGTGCTGGATGGTAGGTTTTTAAGGCAAGTACATAACCTTCTATCCCTTTTAACTTATATATCCGGGCCCCAGGGCCACTTTTTTGGCATCATATATATTTGACCACCAATTGAAATTCAACTTCTGCAGAGCATCGTTTGGAACAGCAAAGTACTGTCATGCGTGGTTAAGGAATATGGTATACATGAGATGCTAAATGTTAACTTAATCAAATCCATTTTTTTTTCTGTAAATCTTACGGAGGCTGTTTTTTTGTTTCTTTTTGTTGGTCAGCCCTGCAACAACGCTGCTTGTTTATATTTGCATAGTATTGGTGCTGAAGAAGATAGTTTTGGAAAAGATGAAATAGCTGCAGTTCATACTAGGTATTACATGCACACGTTTGATTTCCACTGTTGTTTCATTATAGTTGAATACCGATTCTGTGCTTGCATTTAATCAAACGCCTGATGGCTAATACTTTAGTTTTCTACTATCTCATAAAAATGTATTTCAGGAATAGAGTTCAGGAAATTGTTGGTGCCACCCAATATTTGCATAACCGTTCAGGAAGTATGTTGCCACTACCAGTAGATGAACACTTGCATAATCGCAGTGCTGCGGCTCCGGAACCTGTCTTTAGCAGTGCCGTGAGGGTAAGTTGTTTTCTGTTAATTCATTCAGATTGACAAAAATCAGTTGTGGATTTATGGAGGAACACATTTTTTTATTGGTGTAATCAAGTTTCTTTTGTCATATGCAGACATCCAAATACCTATTTTATTGAATTAGACGTGACAAAACAAAAATGGGCTGGTTGGGTAACGGGTCACAGCGGGTCGGGTTGTCTTCAAACATTACTTGTTTAGAATTTTAACTTTTTTTTTATATAATTAGTGTTTTAAACAAGAACAAGCATACACAGTAATATCCCACTCGAAGTGTGTCAAATATGGTTATAAAAGTTATATTATTCTAATACTACTTTAATATTCGAAGAAGATAATTTAGGAGGTTTCATGCATTAAAAAATATAGACTTTGGTTTACAGTCAACCTGTTTCTTTTATAAGTTATTTTCTTCATTATTTTACATGTTTGACCCATTGGAGATATATAACTGTAAATCTGCTGATTTTTACAAGATTGAAACATAACTATTTACTTCTTTGCCATTGTTCAGGATGTAGCATATGCTGCAGTAGCTTCTGGCGATCACTTACATTGTTCCAAGGACAAAGATGGAGTAATTAAATCATCCAAACACATGACAAGTTTTGTAGATATTGTCGGAAGGTCATCTAATTCAGGTTCAGATAAAGATATTAGCTCGGTATCACAAGGGCAGATACCGATCTTATGTTCTGATATGTCTTCTGTATGCATCAATGATAAGACTACAGATTCAGATCTAGTGTCATCAAAATCTTCGACTTATAGCGAGCCTTTTAGGGAAGCTTCTAAACTAGCCGATTCAACACTCAAGGACACTAACATTATAAAAGAACGATCTGGTTCAGCATTAGATTCACAAACATCTTTAAATTCTTCTTATCCTGCTGAGGTAATTAAAGATTATAGTGATCAAGCTTGGTGGCAAATGGAGTCTAGTGGTCAAAACGGTTTTGGTGTAAATAATTATGCAGAAGAAGCCTTTAAACAATCTACAAGTACAAATACAAAACCTGTATTGAATGATGGATACGATGAACAAAGATTTGGAAGTTTGGCTAAGTCAGATAGGATCTATGGAGGATCTAGGTCTTTTTCTAATGAAGAAATAGTAGAGCACTTGAGACGGCTTGATGATGATAGTCGTGTGGATAATGATGAAAATTCTGCTGCTGTGGAAAGCAGTATAATATCGAATATATTGTCTATGGATTTTGATGGGTGTGACGATTCAGTTTTGCCTCAAACTGTAACTGGATTATTTGAACGGAAAGATTTAGGACATGGTTCTTCCTGGAGTTTTCAAAATAGTGACCACTCAAGATTCTCTTTTGCAAATGAAAATGGACACAGTAATCAAGAGCTGGGACGGTTTTCTGCTTTTCAAGATTCTCGGGAGATTCAGGACAGTGTCTATAAGCCACAGTATCAGGGTATGCCTATCACATCCCTGTACATGACGCATACATATATATATACAACTATGCACACACTTGCACATCTTCTGATTGTGCAGTCAGCCAAGTTCTGTGATTTGCCAAAATCTATGTTTGCAATATTATTTAATTCAAATTTGTATTTATATTATAGAGTAAAATGCCATTTTCGTCCCTGAGGTTTGGCCAGTTTTGCGACTTTTGTCCAAAGGTTTGTTTTTCCGCATCTGGATCCAAAAGGGTTGAAATCTTGCCATTTTCATCCCACTCGCTAACTCCATCCATTTGCGGGGTGAAAATGGCAAGATTTCAATCTTTTTGGATCCAGATGCGGAAAAACAAACCTGTGGACGAAAGTCGCAAAACTGGCCAAACCTCAGGGACTAAAATGGCATTTTACTCTATATTATATTTAAAGTTGTTTCTAAATTACCATTATTTTGTAACGAAAGGATCCAGGGCTCAGAACGTTATACCACCAGGATTCTCCAAACCCCCTCCTGGGTTTCCGTCGAGCATGAGCAGTGAGCAGGTTGTTTCCGCCACTTCTGGTATGTCATTTTTTCCATTCTCTTCATATATACGTATATGTTCTTTAGATTTATATTTCAAACTTGGCTTGTATATATTCTTTAGATTTATATTTCATATTTGGGTTGGTCAAATATCATGAGATTAATACTGCCCTCTTTGCTATAATTCTTTCAGGTAGTTATTTGAAGAATTCTTTGCCAAACAATCGTTACCATTTGCCATCAACAGGGGATCTTAGCAACAATGGTGACGATCTAATCGATCCTTCCATGATGGTTGTTGGAAGGGGCAAGTCATCTATTGACACAAGGTCAAGCTCATTCGATGAAGAGGCAAAGCTCTGGCTCTTGATGCAACAACAATCTGCATCTGCCCCACACCGTCATCACGAGCCTCAGTTTTCTCAAACATCCTTCACGCAACAACACCACACACCCCAGTTTCCTTCTTCACGAGATGATCGTTATGGTGATATCACTTCCAGGCTTGTAGATCGACACCACCAGAGCTATGCACAACAACAGCAGTACTCACAGCCAAAGTATAGTAATGGTCACATCATAAATGGGTATCAGCAGCTGCATTTGGACGAGTCTCAACAGGTAAAGTATTCACCTGGGTATGGTGAATTTATGCACCAGATGCCCAGTTCTGGCGATGTATACACCCGGGTATTTGGAATGTAAAGTATGCACCTTTTAACTTCTCCAGTTTGATTAAATTAAATGAAATGAACACTCCATCTTCATATCCATCCATCTGTTTCTGTATTCAAAAGCGATGAATTTCTCTTTGTAAAGTTTTTTCTTTTTTTTTTTATTTCACTTTTTTATAGCAACAACTTCTTCACCTTTTCAGAAGCCCAGAAGAGGATGTTGCTCAGTCTTAAATTTGGGTAAATTATATTTTTAGAATCGTATAGCCTACACCATGTTAAATTTATGTATATGATCATATATTCTGAAGGTCTAGTGAAAACTTGGAACATTATGGCATATTATTATGTTACATACAGACAGACTAAACTTGAAATCTCATGCTACATCACACTTAAGTACAACAAGGAAGTTTTCTAATACTGAAACAACGAAAGTGAAGTTGGTGACATGAGCGTTTGTGCAGTCAGCCGAGCATCAATAAAAGGTCTAGTTGTACTGATATCGAGAAGAGGGGTCTGTGAACCTGGTAACGAAAGAGACGAATCCTGATGATGCTGCAGTAGAGGCAACGGGCACATGATGGCCAGTTACCATTTGCATTTGCCATGCAGCTCCTTTTAGAGAAGAAACAACACTTGCAGATCCAATTCCTTTTGTCATTTGCTGCATATAAATATAATGCTAAATTACTAACCGCTCCATGATCATGAATATTAAAGGTCGGTGAATAGTTACCTCGGAATTTGGGGTATGACTGGAATACATGCTGGGCCATACAGGAATATGCTGACCTATGGCTGTTGAATCATGATGCGACCAATCAAAAGAGGACGATTTTGCTTTGTGTCGTTTCCCAGAACTAACATCTGTGTCGTGAACATGGCTTTGCTTTGTGGCATCTTTGGTGGGCGGAACCCCTAGATTGAGATCAAGATTGTTACACCCTGCTGCCCCAACATAGCAATAACACATGATCAAATATAGGCTGCCGTGAAGTCGAAAAAGATGACACATGAAAGTAAACAACATAATTTGCAAGCAATCAATACCTTCATCCCTTCCTGGAGATTTAACATCTGCCACATACGTGCTTGGCCCAAAGTTGGTGATAGCTTCTTTTCCGTTGCATTTAATGGCAGCTTTGTCATAAGCCCTGAATTCAGTAAAGAAATTAAACATTATGTTGGTGGATAGAAAATTTCAAGTTAGAAACTTAAGATGTTAAGAACAAATCGGTTCGTAAAATTTCAAGAACCTTGCAGCTTCTACTTCACTGTTGAATAATCCAAGGTAAACATACCTGCACCCAAGCATTTAAATCTTATTTACCAAAACACCTCCCTAAACATAATTACCATGTAGTCTTATTATCTAAAGAATCACGTCACTACCACTACAGTATTGTTTCAGTTGCATTAAAATCACATAAGTTAGTTCCAGCCATGGATTCTTACTTTTTCCCTAGAAGCTGACCCATGCGAGCCTCCCATCTACCGCATTTGTGACGGGTCACTCCTCGGTATTTTGAACTTCCTCTTGAGAATCCATTACTCCGTCGACGCAGTATGTGAACGAATTCTTCTTTTGACAAGTTCTCCATCTGCCAGTTTGGGAAAATTAAACCTTTTAATGATCATGAATATTGCAATTTGCAAGTACTCACCACCACAAACCTGGGTCATGTCTTCCTCATAGTCGCTTAAATCAAAGTTTAAATCAGCACCAGTTCCCCGAAACTTGATCGCTGCCCGATCATAGGCTCTAAAAGGCAATTTATAAAAGAAAGTCAAAACCATGATTAAAATTTATAAATGTGTAGACAAGTTACATTTCTCACTGTAAACACTCACCTGGCTGCTTCATGGGAGGTGTCAAATCCACCTGTAATCATACAAACATACACAACAACAAACAACAATTTAGTTAAACAATTTGATGTTGCGAATTTCAAACTATTGGGATATCAAACATGCTTACCTAAATATAGTTGTTTCCCACAATCCCTGAACAGATAAAATGCAAAGAATTAGATTCTAATATCATCAAACAAGACATGTAAATCAACCATAGGCAAAAGTTGTTATAACAAGAGAAATTCCGGACCGAATAACGGTACTGTAGCGATATTGGTATGACCGAACATATACAGTATAATATTCGGTTTTGATTTAACTTTTTGGCTATGCGATACCGTACCGGTTTATATCCTTTTATGGTTCTATACCATACAATACAGGTACCGACCAAATATATGCGGTACAGTACCGGTATTGTACTGATCTCATCCCTAATAACCACTATAAAATAGCAAATAGAACAAGAGCACACCATATATGTGATTCCCATCGCCCGGTCCGGCGATAAAACGTCACTCCCCGGTACGGCGAGCTCTTAGACGGCGGTCCGCGCCGGCCTTTCTTCACCTTCTGCAGCTGAACCGGTTTCACGATCTGCCGAACCGGTTCTGATTCCAGAACCTTCAGATTCAACCAGTCCGCACCATGGACAGATTTAACCGGCGAAGGCGCGGTTAACCGAGAACCTAACTCCTCCTCCTCCTCCACCTTCAAATAACCGGAAACCGGAAAAAACTGCCTCGTAATCAAATCAACATGTGAAGTTTGACCTTTTTGATTGAATATATCAGTATCGAAAGAGCGGTTTTCAGTAGCATTATACGATACAGAGCCTTCGTCATCAACCTCAGAGGAAACTGACGTACCGGAATGAAGGTGAATCTCTGATTGATGAGCTTCTGGAACATACTTTTTAGCAGTTTCTAAACCACTGTAATCGGAAATATTATTATTATTATTATTATTATTATTATTAGTATTTCTACTTACTTCAATATTAAGATCTAACATCTTCAATTTCAGCTATATGAGTGAGAAACGGTTTTCAGTTTCCGATCAAGTGACACAGAGTGAAAGGTGTAACTGAGTGAGAGAGAAAAATGGAGGGAGCAAACTATCTGATTTCACAAACACACACACAACACGCATCAAGTGTGTGTAGAGGACAGGGTGAAGAGAGAGAGGGAGAGAGAGAGTATGAATATATATAAAAGAAACGACGACGTTGTCAGGTAGCAAAGATATTTGGGGTTTTGGCGATGACGAAGAGGGATTTTCATGGGAGAAAAAAACACGTGAATTGTATTCTATTGATAATAAGTTTAATTTAATATTATTATAATATAATAGAGGAAATAATGTATTCGGACTTTTTCATATTTACTTAAATAATATTTTTCTTTTCTTTTCACACTTCATTAGTGTCTAGAATTTGATGAGTGAATTCACACTCTATGGTCTCAAATCTCGTATCGATATGTGCAATTTTCCCGTTTACCTGCAAACACTAAGGCTGCACGGTATGGCTGCGTCCAGCCCGTCCTCTCTCGGTGTCGATCCAACCTCCATGCCGCCCCCTCCGTCTTCATCCCGTCGCGTCGTCTCCGTCGGAATTTCGACGTCCAGGACGAAGCAAAACAAGTGGGCCCCCTATTCTTTGTTTGTTTGTTTGTGAATAAGATTTGTACATTAGGCATGGATACTTGTACATAGTGGGACGGGATAGGACCATCCTCCCATACCCTCTAGTTTTGGAGGATGAACTATCCTTGGGAGGACTATGACGTGGCGCCTACGTGGCGGATCATCTTCCAAGGATGGACCATCACCATACCCACTAGCCTAATAATTGTGTCTAGGTGGACAAATAGGATATTCTTTTATGTTGACGTCGAGCTCAACACCCATCAGCCAATCTCCTTTATTACTCTCTTCGGCTATATATAGAGGACTTCACCTTCAGGTTTAAGCATCGCTCTTCTACACTCTCACTTAATACACACACTTATCATCCTCAAAACAAGTTCTTATTCTCACGACGAAGGGTGATAACAAGGAGAACTCTCCAATCCTCCTCCTTGTAACGAGCTTCACGGTATTGTGTTGTTTTTCAGGATCGAGTGGTCATTAGGCGAGGAAGAAAGAAGATTAACCACTTTGAACAAGACCAAACCCACAAATAGCCCTCGAATTAACTTGGTGTTTCTTCACTTCCAGAAGACCAGTGTATTGGATGTTAAAATGCCGGGATAAAAATAGCGTAACACATGTCCGACTAATACATTGTTTCAACCATATAAAGTAACAACATAGATGTAGATTATTCTAACTTTTTTTTCATCAAAATTTAGTTAAATTATTTGATGTAATTTATCAATGCAAACTATTAGATTAACACATTATTTTCTTCGTCTATTCAGATATGTGATATTATGACTTTTAGATCATCTGTAATGGTTAATGTCTTTTAAGGGGCAATTTTCGCCATATCGACATCATAGCGCCCATTATAACGCCCCAGGTAATGGTTAAGACCCCCTAATGCCCTTTCATTCAGTACTTTCCATGTTTTTCCTTCTCATTGGGCATTGTTCTAGAAATGCTCATTCATCTTCATGTCCTTATAATGCCCATAGAAAATGGTGTGGGGACGTTATCAAACCCTTTCATGCCCCTATAAGGCCCATTACTCAATGACATTAGGAATACACAAATAATTTCACACATGTCATGATTTGCAACAAATTTATGTTATAATTTATACCCGCGTATTATTTCATAGTGAAATCTAGTCGTGTTCAAAAAACTGAATTAACGGAGTTATAACCAAATTAACCGACAAACCGAACTGAATCAAAAACCCTGGGAAGAATATTTTTTTTTCGAAAACCGAAAGTAGTGGGTCGGTTATGGTTATCAATGTTTTCATACCCACCGTAACCGAAACGAACCGACATGTAGTAAATCTTTGTCGGATTTTGGACTTGTCACCATTTTTTTCAATATTTGATGTTTATGGTTAAACGTTTGTTAGAATTTGTAGGTTATATCATGTCGTTTTGGGTGAATGTTTGTTTGAATTTATGGATTCCATTATAACATTTTGTTTGAATATTCGGTAATAATCTGTATAAATATTATACATTATATGTATTTTTTAATACTATGCAACATACTAATATGTAGAAATGTGTAATAACAATTTAACGTATGTTCAAAAAAAAATTGAGCAATTTTTAGTTAGGCCTAAATTCATAGTTATAACCCTTAAAACCGATTAACTAAAACCGCCATAACTGATCGGTTATGGTTTTGATTATCCACTAACCGACATCGCAGTTATAGTTATGGTTTTGAGCCAAAACCGACCTAAACCAACCCATACACATCCGTGGTGGAATCTGTAAAAGGTATATGACTATATGCAAATCTGATCCAAGTATCAAATAAATGGATGATGACAAAAAGGTTTCTTAGCTCACATATCTAAATTCGTATATCAACTAACGTATTATTTGGATAGATGTAGGGGTGAGCATAGGTTGGTTCAGTTTGGTTACTAGCTAAAAGTGAACCTACAAACCATGTTTCTTTTTTTAGATTTACAGAACCGACCAATTCAGTTTATAAAGGGTTCGGTTGATTTGATTTATGAAAGGGTGTTGCTAAATGTATCCCCCTTTTCAAATTTTTACTGGCTACACCCTCCTGAAGTTTGTAAATAAAAACAATGAACCCTTGTATTTTCTACTTTTTTAAAATTACATAAGAAACTATCCCTATTTTTTATAGGGGTTTATCCACTTCCCATAATTTGAATACTTACCTAAACGTGTTTTCTTTTACATTAGAACGGCTTCATAACAAAATTCCTGTTGATTGAAAGGAGATTAAGAGAGACCTTGAAAAACGATTTAGTGCAACTTTGATTTTCATCAAAAATCTAATTGATTGAGCGTTCTTGGTATGTATTCATCTTTCTCATTATATACTAACTTAAAAGGCTATGTCGGCTGCCCAATCCGACATAGCCAAGTGTCCATCTCTGGTTGGCCAAAAGAATTTTTTGCTTTTAACCTTTAACTTTTCTTATTTACGTGTTTAGTCCTTCTACTATAACTATCATAATATACGTGTTTAGTCCCTCTACTTAATAAACTTTATTCCTCATTAGTTAACTTTGCTAATATACATGTTTAGTCCCTCTACTTTAACTTTGCTGTCCTTCTACTCTAGCTTTCCTAATATAGATATTTAGTCCCTCAACTTAATAAATTGGATTCCCCATTAGTTTACTTTGCCTATATACATGTTTACGTTTTCTAAATACTTTTCTAATTTTTCCAGTCAATGTAAGACATGTGTGGAGATACTTTTGTTTCGGATAAAAAATCGGGTCGCCCCGCCGCGAAGCGCGGGTGCAACATCCTAGTTAATATAGTTCTTTTTTTTTCTTTTTTTTTGCGGTTCAAACTTTACCACAAATCGATTTGTGGATGTATTAAAGTCAATTCGTTGCCGTACATAATGTTTGATATATTGCGCATGAAGACTTTCTCTTTGTTAATATATTATATTTATGTATTAAAGTCAATTCGTTGCTGTACATAATGTTTGATATAGAGTATCTGTACTATATTATTGTAATGTTAATAATTGTTTTCTAGTTTATGCCTCTAATATTAGTTATCACGGTTTATCACAGTTCGACATCAAGAGTTATACAAAAAGATGTCTGTATTTTCTACCAATCAGGTATAATTTTTATTTGAAGGATGAAGCTATGATTATAAGCTTGTATTGATAATGTCTGTAGTCATGTCCCAATCCTAATATTAGTTTATTTTTAGGAGTTCAAATCTCGTGAAGAGATGATGGAATGGGTTCAAAACACCGCACACGATGTTGGCTATGTTATCGTCACTAAGAGATCAAGAACAAAGCCAAATGGTTATTCTAAAGCCATACTAATGTGTGAACGTGGTGGTGTGTATAGGTCCGTTAAAGGTACAAGTAAAGCTACTGGCATCAAAAAAATAAATTGTCCGTTTGAATTGATCGGAGCATATACAAAAATGAATGATTGTTGGAAGTTAGTTCATATACGAGATGAACATAATCATCCGCCCGCACAACATATGGAGGGGCGTGCATATGTAGAGCGATTTTCACGTAATGAGTTTCAATTAGTAGCGGAGTTGACAAAGAAGCATGTGGCGCCACGAGATAATATTCTTGATCATTGTTTAGGAGATCTGGATGTTATAAAAAATGTGAGTCATGGATTTTTAAAGGGTGAAATTTGAAAAGTTTTAAAATATTTTTTTTATGGAAAGGGGGGTGCATTTAGTAAAAAGGGGGTGCATTTAGCCAACCCCTTTATGAAAATACTAGGATATAACCCCGTGTATAACACGGGTTGAATAAATGAATTTTATATACTAAATAATAAAGCAATATATCTTTAAAAACCTTTTGTATTGCACGAGTTAAATAAATGTAATTTTATATATTAAATATTAAAAGGTTATCTATACTATATAATAAAAGAAACCTGTTTTGGGACACTTGTCATTCTCTCATTTAATTGATTAAAATTATTAATAAAACTAATAATAATAATATTTAATCTAATCTAATACAAATAATAATAATATTTAATCTAATCTAATACAAATTCTTATTATTAATTCAATAACCTATTGTTAAACTAAAATTCAATAGAATCTTAAATCCTAGCTAAACAAGTTTCGAAATTCATAATAATATTAATATGTTAGACTAAATATATTATTGATCTATATAACTAAAATTATTATCAATAATATTAATAATAGGTTTAGAATCAAATACAAAGATTCAAAAAATAATAAGTCGTACAAAGGGTATCAAATAGACTCTGATTGACCTCATTCAACCGACATTAAAGCCGTCTTATCGAACTCTACGACATTAATTAATATGTGCGAGTTGATGGGTTACATTTATATTAACTCATTTATGTCAATATGGTATGTAAATGTCTCTGTCTTTGTTTTGCATTTACATAAAATATCTATACTATATAGAGTTTAAATTATTCAACCCGTGTAACACACGGGGAACTAACCTAGTATATATATATATATATAAGAACCATATTATACGGGTTGAATAAATGTAATTTTATATACCAAATAATAAAAAGGTATATCTTTAAAACCATGTGTATTACACGGGTTGAATAAATGTAATATTGTTTACCAGATAATAAAAAAGTTATATCTTTAAAAACCTTCGTGTATTACACGACTTGAATAAATATGATTTTATATACCAAATAATAAGAAAATTATATTTAAAGAAACTAATGGATATACTCGGTAGGCGATAGATATGGTGATAGCGGAGATGATTATTGAAAAGAAGATACACCGGTCAAACATGTTATTCAAGAAGTAAATAAGCAGCCATTTGAGTTATAAAATATAAATTATATTTAAAAAAAATACGTAATAAATCTAATTTTATATATAAAGCAATATTAATATTATAAATGAGAAGTATACATTAAATTTAAACTAAATAATAATTATATATAGTTAAGTAGAAAAAATTAAACAAAATGATATTTAGTAGGAGAGTTATTTATAATTAATTAGAAGAGATTAAACAAATAATAATTATTTATAAGATATTAAACTAAATAATATTTTGTAGAAGGGTTATCTATAATTAATTAGAAGATATTAAACTAAAATAATAATTATCTGTAACCCATCGTCTAATATGATGACAATTGTCTCATAAATGGTTTCTTTTATTATATAGAGATTGCTCGACAATTTCTCAATTAATAGCGGGCTTTGGACGTGGGTGCATCAAAGCTAACTTTGATTGATAAATCTAATTCTATCATTGATCAAATAGAAAATATATAAGACTATGGGGTGTGGGGTATAGGTTGGGGTGGTGAAGGGGGTTTAACGCTGGCTACACCTTCCCGACTCAGTGTTGGGCATGGCGTTGCCCCCTTGGCGTGGAGATTGTGCTTGGCGTGGGGCAGGGGGCTGGGTGACATGGCGGACTTTGTTTGGCTGGTTAAAAAAATAAAATTATTTACATATTAAACCAATATATAAATACCCACCAATTTTTTTACAATTTTTACCACTTCTCTACTTTTTCTACCATATCTCTTTATTTTTTTATAAAATCAACCCACAACATTCTACAATGCATCCTTATAACCGCGGCTACGACCCAAACAACTCCTTTGGATACCAAGAAAACCCGAACCCTAGCCCGCCACCAAACCGTCCACCGCCTCATCAACAAATACCTATTACACACGGTTAGGGGTGCAAACGAGCCGAGCGGCTCGCGAGCTAGTAGAGAAAAAGCTCGAAACGAGTCGAGCCTTATCGAGCCCGAGCCGAGCTTGAGCCTAAAAACAAAGTTCGTTTGTTTATCGAGCCCGAGCTCGAGCCTCGCATGTGAAGCTCGTTAGGCTCGTCGAGCCTTATCGAGCCTTAGTGTAAATGAGCCGAGTCGAGCCGAGCTTATCTAAACTTGTTTACAAGCTGACCTCGAACCTACAAATAAGCTTATTTAGTAAACGAGCCCGAGCTTCACTTTTCGAGCTCGCGAGCTTAAAAAGTCTATTATTTATATTATTTTTATTTAATATACTAATTAATAGATAATAAACTAGCCGAGCCCGAGCCGAGCTCGAGCTTGAGAAAATACAAACAAGCCGAGCTCGAGCTTTGAAAACAAAGCTCGAATCGAGTCGAGCTCGAGCCCGAGCTCTTATCAGTTAATCGAGCTCGAGCTCGAGCCTGGTAAAATAGTAAGAGATTTGAGTTTTTTGAGGTGATCATGACCATGAAAAGATAGATGCATCGTTTGATAACCATTTAGAAAGAATAAACGAAGTATTCAATTGAATTCTATACTCATTTGTTTTGCTTCTTTGCTTTTTTTTAATTCAACATTTATAGATTGTATTTTCTAACTTTAAAAGTCTCTAGGTTTTTTTTTTGGATGGCTAAATTTTCCTTTAAATACTTACACCTCTCAAGAATTGAATCTTGGTCTCCCCACAAGAGATAATTCCTCTTGACCACTAGACTATAACCTAAGTGGCGTCTCTAGGTTCATTCAAAGATTGTAATACATGTTACTTATAAAAATAGATATAAATTGTGGGATCAATCTATGGGTTCAGTTTGGTTTCTAAAATTACTCGTAATCTTTATATATTGTAATATAACTATTCAATAATATTCATCAAGTCTAATAAGATTTTCTTTAACGATTTCATTTTTTTGAAAGTATATAAGACCATCTGTAATGGTTAATGCCCCTTAAGGAGCATCTTTTGCCACATCAGTATCATAACGGTTCATGTAATGGTTAAGACCCTTTAATGTTCTTTCATTCATTCATTACTTTTCATGTTTTCCTCTTCATTGGACATTATTTTAAAAATGTTCCTCCCTCTTCATGCCTCTATAATTGTTCGTTTATTTAATAAGCATTTTATATTATTAGGTATTCGTTTTGTTTCTGTTAGATAGTTAGTTGTTTCAGTTAGTAATTAGTTGGACGTTAGTTTTCTGTTTGTAATTAGGGTTATATAATAGTTCATCTTCAATAAAGTTTTCACTTTTCCCCAATTCATTCCATTCAAAATTACATGGTATCAGAGCGATCCTGCTCCTGATTTATCTTTCTTCATCATTTTCGTTATTCAATCTTGATTCTTTCGTTCGATTTCTGCTCGATTTCTTCTTCAATTTCAGTTTTGTCTTTGATTCTGCTTGTTTGTTTCTTCAATGTCTCAATCAAATTCAACGAATACTCAAATGAATTCAACAATTGATCCTTCAAATCCGTTTTATTTGCATCCTTCGGATCATCCAGGGATGATTCTTGTTTCTAAACAATTTGATGAATCGGTTTTGGATCATGAAAGAGGGCGATGTCAATTGCACTTTCTGCAAAGAACAAGTTAGGTTTTATTGATGGAACAATTACAAGTGTTGCAAACCCTAGTTTATGGAATCGCTGTAATGATATGGTGATCTCATGGATCATTAACACGTTGTCCAGGGATATTAGTGAAAGTGTTCTGTATGTGCAGAGTGCTGCTCAACTTTGGACATAACTAAATGATAGATATGGACAGGATAATGGTGCAAAGATGTATAAGTTACAAAAGAGTTTATGTGAAATTTCATAAGGAAGTAGCAGTATTGCGGCTTATTTCACAAAGATCAAAGGAATTTCGGATGAACTCAGTTCTTTATCTACTATTTCTCCATGTTCTTGTGGTATATATGCTGAAATTGTGAAAAAGGATGAAGAACAAAGGTTAATTCAGTTCCTAATGGGATTAAATCCTAGTTATGATAATGTTAGGGGTAATATTCTGATGATGCAACCACTACCTGCTATAAGCAAAGCTTATTCTCTTTTGACACAAGATGAGAAACAAAGAGAGATTGACCCTACTGTGCAATCTTTTCCTGATGTTTCATCAATTAATGTTCAAGCTAAACCACAAAAGAATTTCAAGAAACATGTCTGCGCTCATTATAAGAAACCTGGTCACACTATTAATAAATGCTATAGGTTGATTAGTTTTCCAAAGGATTTTAAATTTACTAAACCCAGACATGCTGCTAATTCTTGTGTAAATGATGGTGTTCATCAATTCAATAACTCGTCAGTTCATGCTATGAGTTCTGCTACAAGTCTCACAGCAGATCAATGCCAACAGTTGATTCAGTTTCTTCAAAACACTCAACTCAATATTGGTTCATCTCAGTATTCTAATACTGCCAGTGGTGAGACAAATTATCTGAAATATGTTAATTTTGCAGGTATAATGGCATGTTCTTTCTATTTCTAATTCCAATTCAACATGGATCATAGACACAGGTACTAATGATCATATGTGTTCAAATGAAACATTCTTTTCCAGCTTAAAAATTCTTCCCAAACCTGTTTCCATTCTTCTTCCAAATGGAACAATAATAATAGCCACAAAATCTTGAACAATTAATCCGTTACCAAGCTTGATATTGCAAAACGTTTTACTAGTTCCTCGGTTTAAACATAATCTTTTGTCCATAGCAAGACTTTGTAAAGATACAAATGGTTTGGTTTATTTTTCTAATAAAGCTTGTATGTTGCAGGCCCCTTCTCAGAAAAGGCCTCTGGTTCTTGGTAACCTGCTTGATGGACTTTATCTTCTGAAGACAAATGAGCTTGTTTACAGTTCTTGTTCTGTTTCTAATTCAAAAATAATACAGTCTACTTGTAATGTCGTTGTTACTTGTAGAACTTGGCATGACAGACTTGGTCATTTGCCTTTGTATAAACTGAGACAGTTACCTGTGTTTTCATACACTGATGTTAAACAAGTTGAATGTTGTGATATTTGTCCACACGCAAGGCAACATAGATTGCCTTTTCCGCATAGTCATCGAAATAGAACTCAAATTTTTGACCTTATTCATGTGAATGTGTGGGGACCGTATAATACTCCTACTCACAATGGTTTTCGATATTTTTTTACCATAGTAGATGACTATAGTAGAGCTACATGGACGCATCTCTTATCTTCTAAAAGTAATGCTTTTTCAATTTTACAAAATTTTATTCAAATGGCAGAGACTCAGTTTAATGCAAAAGTTAAATGTTTAAGAACTGATAATGCCTTTGAATTGGGTTCTTCAATAGCTCACACTCAATATCTTCTCTCAAAAGGTATCCTGCACTAAACTAGTTGTGTAGGATCTCCACAACAAAACGGTATTGTGGAACGCAAACATAAGCACCTTTTAGAGACCTCTAGAGCTCTCCTATTTCAATCAAAACTTCCTCTCAAATTCTGGGGTGAATGTCTTTTAACTGCAACTTATCTCATAAATCTTTTTCCAACCACTTTACTAGAAGGTAAGATTCCACATGAGCTTCTATTTAGTAAACCACCTTCTTATTCTCATTTGAAAGCTTTTGGTTGTTTATGCTATGCATCTACTTTACAACAAGGCAGAGACAAGTTAAAACCAAGGGCAAATCCTTGTTTGTTTATCGGGTATCCATTGGGAAAGAAGGGTTATAAACTCTATAATCTCACCACTCATCACATTTTTGTATCAAGATATGTGATTTTCTTTGAATCTTTATTTATGTCGATTCCTCAATCATCCTCTTCTGTTTTGTTCCCTTCTTTTGACATTTCTCATGATTCTTTTGATCATATTCTTGTTTCTGTTCCACCTCCAAATGTTCCTCAACCCTCTTCATCGGTTCCACCGTTGAGAAGGTCTTCTAGACAATCTCATACACCTTCTTATCTTTATGACTATGTTTGCTATTCAGCCTCTTGTTGTCGTCATACTATCACTCATACTTCTGCTATGAACCATGTTCACACTTCTGCTCTTTCTGTTTTTAGCAACACTCTTTTTCAAAATCTCAGTCATCTTATTGAACCAACTTCTTATAAAATCAGTTGTTCTCTACCCTGAATGGCAATCTGTCATGCAACTTGAACTTGATGCTTTACATGCTAATAACATTTGGATCATTACTTCTTTGCCTGCTGGTAAGAAGCCTATTAAGTGTAAATGGGTTTATAAGCTTAAATATAAAGCTGATGGTACAGTTGAAAGATGCAAATCTTGACTGGTTGTTAGAGGAGACACACAAAAGGCTGGTATTGATTATCATGAGACTTTCTCTCCTGTAGTTAAAATGACTACCATCCGGAGTCTCATTGCTGTTGCCACTAAGAAGGGATGGTCTATGCATCAGCTTGATGTAAATAATGTTTTCCTTCATGGAGAGTTAGATCAGGAAATCTACATGTCACCTCCTCCGGGTATGGATTTGGAAGATTCTACCCACGTTTTGAAACTTCAAAAAAAATTTATATGGGATTAAACAGGCATCTAGGCAATGGTATGGTAAGTTGTCTGATGCTCTCAAATCAAGGGGTTACAAAAGATCTCCAAATGATCATTCTTTATTTTCTAAAAGCATGGGGTCATCTGTTGTTCACATTGGAATTTATGTTGACGACATATTGTTGACTGGTAATAATCTTGAAGAAATGACTGACTTAAAGTCATTTCTTGATCATACTTTCAAAATTAAAGACCTTGGTTCACTTAATTACTTCTTAGGCATTGAGGTTTTGGCTATTGCAAAAGGCACAATTTTGACTCAAAGGAAGTTTGCCAAAGATTTGTTAAAGGAGTTCTCGGATTTTACTCCTTCTGAACCAAAGTTAGCTCCCTTGCCCACAAATCTTCAGTTGCTTTCTGATATTGGTCTTTTATACTCAGATCCTTTACAATATAGGAGATTGGTTGGTAAACTTGTTGGGATCGAACCCTACCAGAGGAACAGATAATTAAAGCCAAAACAGGGTCAGAGCAGTGGATCCAGAATAAGCAGATGTTACATACAAGTCTCTCCCCTTGAAAGTGGTTTCAACATCTGCTGACCTCCTATCTACTGATCGTACAAGCCACTAACCGTCAATCTGCTGCTCTAGTAAAGGCTGATGGAAGACTAAAACTCTGCTTCTCAATCTACTGCCTTGAGTCAAGTACTGCTGATCCGGACAAGCACTGCCGGGTTCACAGCAGTGGAAGGATGCAGCAGTTGTTTAAGTGTCTTTTATGTAATGTAATGTAATAAGCAGTAGTTAGTATAGCAGTGTTTGTATAGATCAGAGGTTAGAGTTTGTTAGGAGGTTAGATGTCACTTTCATGGTGACGTCAGTTAAGATGCTCAGTGGTTTGCTAGTGCCTATAAATAGAACAGTGCTCTGTACTGTTCTATTAGCTCTTTGCAAACTTGTTTTCCTGCACGAACAAACGCTGAGCTCTGGCTGAGGGGGAGTTTGTATTAAGCATTACATTGTAATCGGTGTTGAAACTAAATTCAATCTTTCGGTTCTTTGTAGAAAATGTCTTGATCAAAGCAATACTCTCGTTTGATTGTATGCAAAGTTTGTTTTCATCTTAATTCCGCTACACAACTCATCCATCTTCATCTTAATTTCAAACGTAAAATACAATCAAAATCAAACTCAGATCCAACAATTAGTATCAGAGCTTGGACAGTCAAATTTGATTTAACAGTCATTTTGACATAAATAGTTTAGCTCAAAATCGTTGATATCGATAGTTTGTTCGTTTGTGTTGAAAAACAGAGCAAGGTTTATTCACCATTAAAGTTGATTAATCAGTGCCTGTAAAATAACCAGGATGACGTCACAATCACAAGATGATAAGAATAACATTGGCTCTCTTTTTAAACCACCCATGCTTAAAAGAAATGAATACACCATCTGGGAGCGAAGGATGGGTCACATCCTTGCTCAACAGAACACTGGATGTTGGAAGTCTGTTGTTTTTTGGTCCCCATGTTCCTACGGTGCCAAGTGCTGAGGATCCAAAGAAGTTTGTTCCTAAACCTTCTGAAAACTATACCGAAATTGATTTTCAAAAGTTCGAACTCGATGCCAAAGTATTTAGCATCATAGCATCTGCATTACCAAATGAGATCTATGCTGGACTGTTACATTGTAACAGTGCCAAAGAGCTATGGGATGCATTAAAGGAACAGTTTGGGGGAACTGAAGAAGTCATTGAAAACAATAGGGAAATTCTGAATCAGCAGCATGAAACATCCTGTCACGTCAAGGGTGAATCATTGACTCAGCAGTTTGAGCGATTAAGTTGTCTCATTAGTGAACTAAGGCTTGTTAAAGTAACTTTTCCAAACTCAACTCAAAATAGCAGGTTCCTTAGGTCACTACCAGAAAAATGGGACACCATAGCTTTTGTCACTAGAAACTCAGCTGAGTTCAAAGATCTGACCCTGACCCAACTCCATGGTAGACTCCTTACCTATGAAAGGGAGTTAAACCAGAAAAGGAAGTTGCAAGAGTCTGGCAAAGTTGCTGATGATTATTCATTCGGTAGCACAGCTCTTTTGGGTCAGGAAGAATCTGGTAGCAGCAGTAAGGAACAGGGTTATGATCATTTCATTGATATAACAGCTGGTGGTAACTTTACCAACCCTGATCCTCACTCTGCAAATTTTGCTTTTACTGCAAACACTGAAAACCAGATGTCAGATAATTTATGTTTTGAACTCAATGATTTACAACATTTTGATCCCACTGACTTAGAAGAAATGGACATTCTGCACCAATTGGCTTTGCTCAGTGTTAGAACTAGCAAATTCTACAAAAGAACAGGGCGAAAATTCCCAGGATTACATGGGAATCTAAGGGTTGGGTTGGATAAATCGAAAATCAAGTGTTACAAGTGCAATAGGCTAGGTCATTTCGCTAGGGAATGCAGAAGTCAAACTACTGGTCCTATAATCACTCATCCTAGCTCAAACCCTAGACCTCAAAATCAAAGCACTGTGCACTATACCCAATATACCCCTGCAACACATGTGAACACTGCTCATTATGCTGCTGCCCCTGTGCCTGTGCATTATGTCCAAACCACTGTTCCACAGATTCAATATGTTCAAACCCTTGTTCCCCAGGCACAAGTGCAACCTGTTGCACTTCAAACAGCTGCTCCAGGTATAACCAGATCAGCAAAGCTTTTTCACTCAAGGCTTTGTTGACTGGAGCAGTATGCCTGATGAGCTTAGTGATGAAAATTTTGCTCTCTATGCCTTTAATGAACCTTCTAATGATGAATTTTGTTTGATGGCTTTAGAGTCAATACCAGAGGGGTTTGAAACTGAAGGTGAACAGCTAAGTGGTGAAACAGTGGATGAGGTGACTGAAGCAGTGGTTACTGCTGTGGCTGGTGAACTACTGTTGGGAGAAAGTTCAGGAACCCTGATTGAACCACTGACAGATCCATGGTCCAAAGAGGAAAAAGAAGAAGAGGAAGAGAAAAGAGCAGGTGAGAAAGAAGCAAGAGCTGATGATGAAAAGGATCATCAATGTGATTGTGCAATGATGGCTGCTGTCAAGGTATCACCACAAGTTCTTGAAAAACTGTGTTCAGACAATTGCATTATTGCTTTTGCTAACATCAAAGAGGTAAATGAAAACCTTAGGAACAAAGTCTTGTCTGATGAAGTCAAATTTGAAAAGTTGCTAAAAGAACTTAGAAACAAATTGGCTGAAAAAGATAAAGAGATCAGCAGTCTGAAAGAAGAGCAGAGCATAACCAAAACTCAACTCCAAACTATGGTAGAAAAAAACCAAGTTTGTAAAAAGGAGTTAGAGTCCACCCAGATTACCTGTGAAAAATGGGTGGAATCTTGCAAAGGGTATGAGGTTATGCTTGAAAAACAGTTTAAAAGAAATGTAAAATTTGGTGTTGGTTATAGAAAACATGATGATGAAAACACTGTTTTTTGAAAAATCTGTTCAAACCACTGATGTAACCACTGAGTTCATCCCCACAAACAAGAATGGCCAAGAAGTGAAAATCACTGATAAACTTGGTAACAAAATCACACTTGACAGACCAATGGGATGCTCTACTTTTGAGGAGCTTGAAAATTATCAGTTTAAACCAAAATGGTCTGATGAGTGTGATATTCTTGAAAATTTCAGGCCCATGGACTTTACATCAACTGATGGTGTTAAGGCTCCAAAAGCTAAAGTCATTCCTCTCAAGGATATCCCAACAGAGGTTAAAACCTCTGCTGCAAAGGAGTCCGAAAAGAGAAAGAAGAAAGAAAAGATCAATAACCTGTTTTGTGAATTCTGTGAGAAAAGGATTCATCTAACAAAAGATTGTTTCCATTTAAAAGCTTATGATTTGAACAAAACAAGTGTCATTGTTCCAGCTGAGAGCTGCATTGTTTGTGGTAAAACAAACCACAAAACTCAAGCATGTGTGTATCTCAAAAACTTTGATGTGAAAAAGAATGAGTACATTGCTAAAACATCCTTGAGTCCATCAACATCATCTGTCAAATTCACCAAGAACCAACCACTGTTTGTGCCAGTTCAAACAGCTGTTACAAAACAGCTGAACCAAACATCTGTCAAAAGAGATGTTCAGGTTACTGATGCACCCCCTGCCAATCAGTTCAGAAAAGGAAAGGAAAAATAGTCTTACCAAAGGATTCCACACGTTTATGAGGCCTACAAAAGTCCTTCTAAACCAAAAGTGAACATGCATCCTTTTGGGTACCAACAGGTGATTGGTCAAGACCCCCAACAGTGGTTAGCAAGAAACAGTACTAAAACTGTCCAAACCCCTGACCTAACCACTGTCCATCAATGTGCATCCATCCCAGACATTGTTGAGACCCCATCCAAAGCCTTATTGGCTTTGGAAACCCTAATGAACTAATCCTTTTACTTCATGTGCAGGGAGCTTCTGCCTACTTAGATAGCCTTTGGTATGTTGATAGTGGAGGCTCCAGGCACATGACTGGATGTAAAGCCCTACTCAAAGATTTCAAAATTCATGGAGGGGGTGATATATCCTTTGGGAATAACAGTAAAGGGAAAGTTCTGGGGTTTGGTACAGTACAATCTGGAAATATAAAATTTGAAAATGTCAATCTGATAGACAGTCTGAAATTCAACTTCCTGAGTGTATCACAAATGAGTGACAAGGGTTTTGGGTCATTCTTCCCAAAGGAGTGTTGTAGGATTGTTGGACCAGAAATGGTCAAAAAGATTGAAGCAATAATAAAAACTGGTCAAACAAAACTTGTTGCTCAAAGAAGTGGCAATGTTTATGTTGTTGATATGTCAAAAGAGTGTCCCAGAGCTGATGCATGTCTGTTCTCAGCTGCCTCTAACAAAGAGACAAAACTTTGGCACAGAAGGCTGGGGCACACAAATCTTAAGACAATCACTGAAATTTCAAAAAATGGTTTGGTGAGAGGCCTACCACAAAAATTGTTTTCATGTCCTGAACATTGCATTTCCTGTTTAAAAGGAAAACAACATAAAAGTTCTTATAAGTCCATTGAAGAGTCCAAAACAACCCAGTGTTTGCAAATGCTACACATGGATTTGTTTGGCCCAGTTCAAGTCATGAGTCTCAAAAAGAAGAGATATTGTCTGGTTATTGTTGATGACTTTTCTAGGTTTACATGGACTTTCTTCTTACACTCAAAAGATGAGACTGCAGGCATTTTGCAAGACTTTGTGACACAGGTTGAAAAGCAATTTGACCTTCCAGTGAAAAGCTTCAGGAGTGACAATGGCACAGAATTTAAAAAATAAGGAGTTGGATGCCTTCTGTGTGAAGAAAGGGATTGTAAGGCAGTACAGCATCCCTAGAACACCAGAGCAAAATGGGGTAGTTGAAAGAAAGAACAGAACTTTGATTGAGGCTGCCAGAACCATGCTTGCTGATTCAGGTTTGCCATTAACTTTCTGGGCAGAGGCAGTAAACACTGCTTGCTATGTCCAGAACAGAGTTTTAATAAACCCCAGGCACAAAAAGACTGCTTATGAAATTCTGTATAAAATCAAACCACTGATCTCATATTTCAAAGTGGTTAGCTGCCCATGCTTTATTTTGAACTTAAAAGATTCCATTTCAAAATTTGCAGCCAAAATTGATTGTGGTTATCATCTGGGATACTCAACCACTGCCAAGGCCTACAAAGTGTTTAATACACGGACCAAGGCAGTGGAGGAGACTTTGAATGTAAAGTTCAATGAACTTTCATCAATGAAAATTCCAGCAAATCCTGCAGATCTGTTTGATCTTGAAAAATTTACTTTTGAAAGTACTGTTGTCAAGACTAACAGTGCAGGTCCATCAGAGGATTCAACACCAGACTATGGGTATGAAATCATCATCCCTCAAAGGTCTGCCACAATGGGAAAAGCATCAGCTGTTCAAAACAGCTGTCAAAGCTCAACCACTGCTACCTCAACAATTGTTGACCAAAGTAGCCCATCAACCACTGCTTCCACATCCTCAAACACTGCTGACAAAAGTCCCGAAACAGTGGATAAAAGTCAGCATGTGTCCACTGCATTACCTCCAATTCCACCACCTTTTGAAGCTACTGCTGGATCATCAAAGTCCCCAGCAGTGGTTAGCTCAGATGATACACATCTGCAGCCTTCACCAACAAATGCCATCATTCCATACCAAGGAGATTTAATCTACTTGCGATCTCATCCACCTGATCAAATAATTGGCAACATCAATGAAGGGGTGCTCACAAGAAGCCAAACCCAAAACATTTGTCTTTTTGTTGGTTTTCTATCACTTCATCAGCCAGTACCAAGAGGCACTGAAAGACAACAGCTGGGTAGAAGCCATGCAAGAGGAGCTCCAACAGTTTAAAAGACAACAAGTATGGGAGCTTGTACCACTGCCAGAAGAGGTTAGTCCCATTGGCACAAAGTGGGTCTTCAAGAACAAAACTGATGAAAGGGGTATTGTTGTCAAGAATAAAGCCAGGCTTGTGGTTCAAGGTTACAGACAGGAAGAGGGGATTGATTATGATGAAACATTCGCCCCTGTTGCAAGATTGGAAGCCATTAGACTGTTCCTGGCCTTTGCTGTCAACCACAACATGAAGGTGTTTCAAATGGATATCAAAAGTGCTTTCCTCTATGGTACAATTCAAGAAGAGGTGCATGTCTGTCAACCTCCAGGTTTTGAGGATCCATTTTATCCAGATCATGTCTACAGGCTGAACAAAGCCCTGTATGGCCTGAAACAAGCACCAAGGTCCTGGTATGAAACTCTTTCCACCTTTCTACTCTCAAATGGTTTCAAAAGAGGTACCATTGATAAAACACCGTTTCTAAAATGGAGAGGAAAGGATTTAATGATTATCCAAATTTATGTGGATGACATTATTTTTGGAAGCACATGCAACAAAATGTGTGAAGAGTTTAGGGAACTCATGACAGCTGAGTTTGAAATGAGTGCAATGGGTGAGCTGTAATGCTTTCTTGGTCTCCAAGTTCAGCAAATGCAAAATGGTACTTTCATTCATCAAAGCAAATATGCAAAAGAACTTTTAAACAAATTTGATATGAATGATTGTAAACCATGCAGCACACCCATGGCAACAAATAAGCTTGTCATGTCTGATGAAAAGGATGAGCTGATTGACCAAACTCTATATAGAAGCATGATTGGGTCTTTGTTGTACCTAACTGCATCTAGGCCAGACAACATGTTAGCAACATGTGTTTGTGCAAGAAGTCAATCAGCCCATAGAAAATCCAACCTTATTGCTGTAAAAAGGATATTCAGATACATAAAGAGTGCTCCCACACTTGGTATCTGGTATCCAGCTAATGGGAATATCAAGCTTTCAGGATTTTCAGACAGTGACTTTGCTGGATGTAACACCACAAGGAAGTCCACATCAGGAGGGTGCCAGTTCCTAGGTGATTGCTTAGTTTCATGGCAAAGCAAAAAACAAGCAGCTGTTTCAACATCCACTGCTGAAGCTGAATACATTGCTGCTGCAAGCTGTACAGCCCAACTCCTGTGGCTTCAAAATCAGTTGCTGGATTTTGGTATCACTACACCACTCATGTTGGATAGCCAGGCAGCAGAAAATATCATCAAAAATCTAGTTTCTCATTCAACCACCAAACACATCGACATCAGACATCACTTTGTGAGGGATTGCTATGAAAAAGGTTTGATTTCTCTGCATCATGTTCCAACTAAAGACCGGCTGGCAGATGTGCTCACAAAAGCACTGGATACAGCCACTTTTGAAAGCTTGGTCTCTAGGATTGGCATGCTGAACATGGAATGACAAGCAAAATCTTGTTTTTCTATGAATAAAAGCATTAAAATGTTTTCAGAAAATCAAAAATCCATCCTTAAAAATAGCTAAAAATGAAGTTTTCATTAAATCCTTAAAAGTCTACCATAACCATTGTTTGTTCAAAAGTCTGCTCTACGTCAAAGTCTGTCAACTGCTGAAAGCCATCCTCTGTTCTCTCATTTCCTTGATAAACTCTGTTGTTCAAAAGCAGTGTCTTATCCACTGATATGCTATCCACTAATAGTGAAAATCATCCACTGCTTCCATTTTACCGTTGTAACCACTGCCTTCATCAGTAACTTTCATAAAAGTACTGTCCTTCATTTTTTCAGAGTTTGGCATGTGGGAAGTACATAGTGGTCAGTACTTTTGTAACCGCTGCCACGTCAGCCTTCACTTTTTCCTCTATAAAACCCCCACTTCATATCAAAACAGGGTTTTACTGTCGAATTTAATTCTCAAAAATTCTCTTCTCAAAACAGTTTTTCTTCAAATTCCTTCAAAAATTTCTTCGATCGTCATCTCCAAAATGACAAAATCGAAGTCATCTGGGAAACCCACTTCCAAATCATCATCGAAAGCGGCCTCTCAAAAGGCACAACCCACTGAAATCCCACACAAACCATCTCACAATCTTCTGGGTCTTCTCACAAAACCCGTGTAACACCCTTATTATTATTTAACGATTTTCGTATAATTTACGAAAATAAACGGGTAATTAGAATTTCAATACATTGAATATACGAGTTTCATTAAACTTTATTTACAGAATTAAAACTATACAAAATAACATGTTTGAGTTCGTCATTTAACAAAACAACGATACATAGTGCGGAAGCTTATTTCTTGATCGTGTTCGGTTCTTCGTTGTGCTTGATCGTCCGCCGGTGCAAAAATATTACCTGAAACTCATAAAACATGAGTCGGATTAGTCATACGTAACTTAGAACGTATTTAAACGAGTCCGGGAAGCGAAACTGATTAAAATAAAAAAATTTCGCCAAAACAGGGCTCCGTCGCGCCACCCGACGGCGCCACGTTGCTCCCTCGCGCCACGCGGGGGAGACCAGTTTCCAGCAGGCTTGGAGCTGGGTCCTGCATTTTTCAGCAATACCAGTTTTTACTGAAACGACCATAACTTCTTCGTTATTGATCCGTTTTACCCGATTCTTTTTCCTACGCGTCCGTAATTTAATCCTCCATCTTATGGAGTTAAAATCCTACATCCAACATAAGAAATTTTGAGACTTCTAAGCCTTCGACTCGTTACCTTTTTACCGAATTTTAACCCGTTTATGCATTTTATCAAACAAACTTATTTGTTTGATTCCTATATCACATATACTTCTTCAAATTAATGTTACCTACCATATTAGGTTCTAATCATAGGTTTATTACACAATTTAAACGCGTTTTCGCTTGTGTGCTTATTTTGACCCGTTAAGGGTATTTAAGCACTTTAAAGCTTGAAATCGCTTTCATTCATTTGTAGCATCTTATTTCTACATTTCTTATCAAGTAATCTTCCACTACAACTATAAGTGTGTTGGATCTAATGTGGATATCTATATGTTCCGAGTTTTACCCCTCAGACTATTATTTTATGGCAAGACTCAAATAGAGCCATTTGACTAACGTATTACACCTTTCAACTTCTACACTTATTCTAAGTATTTATCTAATCATGAAACTCGTTTCCAAACAACCTTTAAGGGTTGTTTGTTTAATTTAGCCTACAAGGGCGTTTTGGTCAATTTTGATCCTTCTTTTACGACGAAGGACTTTCAGATACTTGTTTGACCCAAAAATCCGGTCTTTTAACTATGACCTTGTTTAGAAACCATTATGTTTCTAAAACACTACATTTATAACTTGAATTATTCGGTTTATCTTTAAGATAACCAAATATCCAATTTGACCTTGTTTAACTCTTAGAAAACCTCAAATTCTACATGATGAGTTGAATCATTACTCAAACCTGGCTCGGATCAATGTATTGACCCGTTACGATACCTTGCCTTAGTGGCGCTAAGTAATAGCGATGTCATCATTCAATCGATATTTATTCCTGTAATCATGCAACTCGACAAAACATTAGCCAATATTGTCATAGGGTTATATTTTCACCTTTTGACCCGTTTGGTCTATATGACCGTTTACTTTTACGAGATGGATTTATTATCATCTCGTCTACATGACTTGTACCGGTTTACACCGTACGGTCAATTTACTTATAAATCTATTTCTTGATTATTTTGACCCCTTTATATCTTACGCCATAAAGTGTCCTTCAAAACTAACGGTTATCGTCAACGAGTGACTACATTGCCATTTTACCTTTATTAATTGTATTGATTTACCTTATAAGGTAAATCATTCAAAACTCGTTATTTATTAGTCATTACATGACTAAATGACCTTATTAGCTCTTTTTAACCATTCAACGTGGTTTATCATTATTGTCTTTTGTTCCGAACCTCGCATGTCGGGTCGAAACATCATAAGTAAAATTTGACTTTTGATTATTCAAAATCTATAAAACCAATAGATATCAAATAAAAGGTGTAAGTTTTAACTTACCTCACATCCAAATTACACTTTTCTTTTCTCACTTGCTTCGATCGACCCGCTTGCTCCCCAAGCTTCACCTAGCTTGTTAAGCACCAACTATCATTCATTATTCACAAGGTTGATAGATTAGTCATTCTAAATCATGACTTTCACACCTTATGAATCTTTGACTACTATTCTTAATGAACCTTATCATAGGTCGGTTTGACTTTTAAAAGTCAAACCACCAATTTACAAATATGGATGCACTAACAAGTTCACATGACTCGACTTAGGCACATTATCAACCACTTAGTGAGCGTCATCTTTTGAGATGCTACATCTACTAACATGTTATCTAATTCATACCTCAAGTAACCATAAATCAACATGTAATTTTAGTCATTGTATGCACATATATACTTTGACCATCATAACCATGGGTTTAACTCTTGTGTCAAAACCCACTTCTAATCACTTATGAACTCTTAACAACATCTCTAATTTGTTCAAGTAGTTCATTCATATGAATTAATATGATGTTTATACACATCAATACAACATCAATTTCATCAAATCAACAAAACCCACTTAGCTCATACTTGGTTATTTGGATTAATCACTAGTTTATGGCACAATTCTACAAGTTTGCATCTAGGGTTTGTTCCTAGACTTGTACCCACACTAATATCACTATAACATTGAACATTCATGCAAGAATTTCGTTCATGCAAGTTCATCAAAATTTCGAAATATTACTAAACATCAAAATTCAACATACCTTGTGATCCCCTAAGCTTGGTGATCACGATTTTATTAAAAGCCCCAAATTCTTGGCTTGATTTCTCCTTGATTTTGATCAATTTTGTGGAATTAGGGTTCACTTGATAGAACCCCCTTTTGGCTCCTGGGAAATGTCGACCAAACACACACTTGAAGTGTGTGTTTTGGTGTTTTGTTTTAATTAAATAAAACTATTTTCAATTTGTCATGTTTAGTCCCCTCACTTGTTCAACTTTTTATAAAGAGTATTATTAATCAAGTTTCATTGGCATTTTAACAACATTTAATTAACTAGGTTGATATTCCTAGTTACTTGGCGGGTTCGGGGAAATCACATCCTGTTTTTACTTTAAGTCCCGTTAACTCGGGCCTTTTATGTACTTTGTTTTTCTCAAAGTATTTATCCTCCTTTTAATTAATATTAGATTTATTTATTTAAATCCTAATATTTACCGGGTGAATTTTTTTTACCACTAACGGTATTTTACCCGTCAGTAATATTAACGGAGTTTGATTACCAAACCCGTTTTTGGGGTGTTACAACCCGGCACCACAGAAGCTTTCGACTCCATCATCGCCAAAATGGCTAAATCAAAGAACAAAACTTTGTTAATAGCCGATGCACCAATTTACTTGACAACCCAAAGGGAGTTTTGGAAGAATGCAACCCTTGAAACACAAGGAGACGCTGTAATAGCCATTAACTCTACTCTAAAGGGAAAACCTGTCAAGATTACACCACAGTCAATTTCAGAGGTCTTTCAACTCGAGGATCAGCAAGGTAAAACTTCTTTCCCTAAAAACGAGTTGAAAATTGACTTCATTGAGAGAGGGTATGCAGACACAATGATGAAGAAAGCTACTTTACAAAAAGGTTTCTTTCCTTCTGCAACAAGATTTTTATTCCATACCCTCCTAATGTGTGTTTCAAACAAAACCACTTCTTTTAATGAAATACCATTAAAGATTCAAAATCTGGGATATGCTATTCCTCAAGAAGAAAATTTTAATTATTCTCGGGAAATCTTTAATGATTTGGTTAATAATGTTGAAACAAAATCATTCCTACTGTTTCCAAGGTTTCTAAGTTATTATTTTGAAAAGAAATTCAGTAAGGATGATATTGCTGTAATAAACCAAGGTGATTATATTCAAATAAACAGTTTAACTGCTGAAACTTTTTCAAGAATGTTAACACCTTGCAAAACACAAGCAGAGGTGCCTGAGCAGATTTTAGCAGCTACCACTGCTCCTCAGGTATCTGCTGCTGAGCCCACTGCTCAAGGTGATCAAAGCAGCAGAACAACTGCTTTGAAACCCACACCTAAAATCACCAAAAAGCCAAAAAGAAAAACTCAAAAACCCCCCAAACCCATAAAAAAGGCAACTCTGGAGGATGAGATACCAGAGCTACAGCCTGTGACAGCACAAATGTCACAAGAAACCACTGCTGCTACTTCCTCACAGCAGTTGGTACAAATATTGGTACAAATATCTCAACCCATAACCGAAACTCCTCCTGCTTCTTCACAAAAAGAACAGGTTGTACACTTAGGGCCTCCACGTCATGATGCTCTGAAATCACTTGGTTTCATCATCCACAGCTCAATGCCCGGAGCAAAACCTGTTTCTACACCAAACCTCACATCCACAATTCCCTCACCAACTAAACTGCTGTTGGATGCAATTGATTTGAACCAGGCACTAACCAGTCCTTCTCAATCACCTATCAATGAGAACATACCTCAACAAATGACTGGGTCTGATGTATCAATCTTTGCTAACCCACCAACACAACCTGAGGAGGTTACACCCCTTAAGTTACACGTAACTCTTGGTGGTAGTCCAAGTGAAGCAGCCACTACAACTGTTGAACCCACTGGTTTACAGTTGGACAGTGGTTACATTAATAAGACTTCCTTGGAGGCAATTCCTTACATAGCACCTCTGCCAACCACCAGTGGATTTATTTTTCCCACTGGCAACATCAAAAGGTTGTCAAGTGGATTTATTACACTTAAGCAGACATTAAGGCAATCAAGGCCCATTTACTGGAAACCACTGGCACTGCTCCTCCAACAGTACTTTTCATTGATCAACTCCCAGAAGATAATGCCAAAAAGGGGGAGAAAATTCAGGAGTGGAAGAAGAAAGGAATAGATGATGGTCTGTACATTGAACCTGAAAAGGATGCTATGACCAGAAAAATTCCTGTGCCAGATGGTAGTAAAAAGGTTGATGCTACTCAAGAAGCACTTGATGAAGGAGTAGCAAGTGTAAAAAGAGATAGAATGGCAAAGGATATTTCAAGGTGGAATGAGGAGAAAAGAGCCTTCATGGAGCTGTATGAGCAGGGTTGTTCTGGATCAAAGGATACTAAAAATCTTAAGACAAAAAGGAAACCTAAGTCCATCCCATCCAGATTTCCAAAGCCTCCAAAACCACCATCTAAAAGCCATCAGCATCAAACCTCCGCCCAAACAGCTGTTGTAACTCTTGCTGTATCAACTACTGCTGGTACTTCAGAGTTTTCAACATCTGTTATCACTTCAACACACACCACAACCACTGTTTTACCACCACCACAATCACCTCTAAAAACAACCTCACCACCATCACCTCCTGCCAAAAAGCAGAAGACAACAGATGTTACAACATCTGTTGTAATGACAACAGTGGTTGAAACACCAGTTGTTTCAACAGCTGTTAGAAGACAACAGATGTTAGTCAATCACAAACCACTGCCACCCAAATTACCACCACTGTTCCACCCAAAACATCATCAGTCCCTCCTCAAACAAAAAGGAGAAGGATAATCCTCGAAGATGATGACTATTCACCACCACAAACATCTTCAAAATCCCTGTCACTTGTCACCATTCCAAAACCCATACCTCTCTCTTCAGCTCAAGTTCTAAAGCCATTACCTCCTGCTGGTGTCTCATTTCCTCTGGAACTCATTGCAGTTAGGGAAGAAATCAAATCCTTTTACTATGAGGATGACCCAGCTAAAAGGAGTTTGCCATCAGTTGAAGGATATCCCAGGCCTAACAATATTGAAGAATATTTGAAACTCAAGGCCAAACAAGCAGAGGATATCGCAATAAAAAATAAACAAGGGAAATCTGATAGGGAATTTCAGCAAAACTATCAGTTTCTACTCACACAGGTCAGAGCTATGGAACAATTTGCCAAAAATGTATGTCAGCAAATCTCAAAAAGGGCAGATGAGTCCTTGAGAAAAGACTACATTGAGAACATCATGACCTACAAGAAATACAAGGGGGAGAAACACATGTACAAAAACTGGACCATTCCTGAGCTTGAAAAAGAGGCAGCCAGGATTCAAGAAATGATAAAAAATAAGGTCAAGCAGACTCCTCCTGAAAAGTTCAAACAGTTTGAAGCTGATAAGGCATTAGAGTTGAAGAGAATGAAAGAGGAGCTAATAGCAGCTGATTATGGGTCAAAGAACTCAGTGACAAAGTGGGGAGAAGATAGGGTCAGGGCTACCTACAAAAGGTTAGAGGAACTCAGAAAGAAAGATCCAAAAGTTCCACAAAAGCCTGACTACTCCAAAGCAGAGGTCTCAAAAAGACCACCAAAGCTGCAAGCCAAAAGAACCACTGCTCCAGCTGGTGCTACCATCTACAAAAGAAGGAGCCAAAACCAGTCAGGTGCTGAAACAATTCAAGATCTAAAAGCTGGAAGTGCTATTGTAAAAGAGGGTATTAAATTAATGATCAAAGAAGATCTTGAATTGGAACAATCTGCAAGTGCTGCTCAGCCAGTCATGAATAGGCCAGCCTCACCAAATACCTCTGCAAATAATCATCTCCCAAGAAACCCACCAGGCTCAAAAATACAAAAGTGGGAAACTGACAAACAGACCTACGTATTGACTTTGCTCAGGTCTGGTGGAGAAGTGAAGAAAATATCAAGGGAACAAGCTCTTGGCCTGAGTCTTGAAGATTTGCAGGATCTCCTTGATCTTCCACTTAGCAGGGATGATGATGACACAGATGCCCTAGATTTTGAACTACAGTTTAAAGGTCAGATAAGGGAACTGCTGATGAGGCAATAAAGAATTCCACAATAATGAAGAGTTTTGGCATTATCTGAGGGGGAGATTGTTGGGATCGAACCCTACCAGAGGAACAGATAATTAAAGCCAAAACTGGGTCAGAGCAGTGGATCCAGAATAAGCAGATGTTACATACAAGTCTCTCCCCTTGAAAGTGGTTTCAACATCTGCTGACCTCCTATCTACTGATCGTACAAGCCACTGACCGTCAATCTGCTGCTCTAGTAAAGGCTGATGGAAGACTAAAACTCTGCTTCTCAATCTACTGCCTTGAGTCAAGTACTGCTGATCCGGACAAGCACTGCCGGGTTCACAGCAGTGGAAGGATGCAGCAGTTGTTTAAGTGTCTTTTATGTAATGTAATAAGCAGTAGTTAGTATAGCAGTGTTTGTATAGATCAGAGGTTAGAGTTTGTTAGGAGGTTAGATGTCACTTTCATGGTGACGTCAGTTAAGATGCTCAGTGGTTTGCTAGTGCCTATAAATAGAACAGTGCTCTGTACTGTTCTATTAGCTCTTTGCAAACTTGTTTTCCTGCACGAACAAACGCTGAGCTCTGGCTGAGGGGGAGTTTGTATTAAGCATTACATTGTAATCGGTGTTGAAACTAAATTCAATCTTTCGGTTCTTTGTAGAAAATGTCTTGATCAAAGCAATACTCTCGTTTGATTGTATGCAAAGTTTGTTTTCATCTTAATTCCGCTGCACAACTCATCCATCTTCATCTTAATTTCAAACGTAAAATACAATCAAAATCAAACTCAGATCCAACAAAACTTAGTTATCTCACTCACACTAGACCAGATTTGTCTTTTGTTGTATAATGCTTGAGCCAATTCATGAAAGAACCTCATGTTCATCATTGGGATGCTGCTTTTCATACTCTTGGTTATGTTAAAGGTTCTTTTAATCAAGGGAATTTTTAGTAACTCTACAGATTTCAAGCTTGAAGCTTTTTGTGACTCTGACTGGGCTGCATGTCCGAACACTAAGAAGTCTGTTACCGGATACTTTATTTTATTAGGTGGCAGTCCTATTTCATGGAAATCTAAAAAGCAACCTACTGTTTCTTTAAGTTCCGCAGAGGCAGAGTATCGGTCTATGCGCAGAGTCACAACTGAACTCACCTGGTTGACAAGGTTACTTACTGAGTTTTTGGTTCCCTCTATTACTCCTATATCCTTAAAGTGTGATAGTCAGGCTGCAATTCACATTGCTAAAAATCCTGTATATCATGAACGAACGAAGCATATCGAGTTAGACTGTCATTTTGTGCGAGAAAAGCTTCAAGAAGGTCTTATCATTTTGTCACATATACCTATTAAAGACCAGCCTGCAGAGTTGTTCACAAAGAGTTTACCTAATGTTCAACATCAATCTTTGCTTTCCAAGTTGGGAGTTTCATACTCTCCAACTTGAGGGGGGTGTTCGTTTATTTAATCAACATTTTATATTATTAGGTAGTCGTTTTGTTTCTGTTAGATAGTTAGTTGTTTCAGTTAATAGTTAGTTGGACGTTAGTTTTCTGTTTGTAATTAGGGTTATATAATAACTCATCTTCAATAAAGTTTTCACTTTCCCCCAATTCATTCCATTCAAAATTACAATAATACCCATGCAGAATGATGTTGAGGCATTATCAAACTTTTTTACGCCCCTATAATACTCATTAAGTATGACCTAAGGTTTATTCAACTAACGATTTTAATTTCTAGCAAGGTTTAAAGTTGAGATTCAAAAGTTATTTAATCATTCTCTTACTTTGTGTTAAGAGTGTTACATATTTGACTATATATACATTGCAATAAATGATTTAGTTATGACTATTAACTACGAGCCGTATGCTATCTCTTTACTTTTAATTGGATAAAGCTAGGTTTGAAATTTGAAACTATATTTTAAAATGTTTTAAGGGATATATTTATTACAACATTTACCGATTGTTAATATTAGGGGTTGTTTGTTTACCTCTTAATGAGGCTTTTAATGGTTCAGTAATGGTTCAAACTGTTTGTTTTACGAGCAGATGTCTGAATGGTTCAGACATTTGCATCTGAATGGTTAAGTATTATACAGAGTCTGAATGGTTAAGACCTCTAATATGAATTGGTCAGACATTTGCCTTTGAACAGTTAAGCATTACATAGGCTCTTAATAGTTTAAACCTCTTACTGGTTCAACACTTAATGGTTCAGAGTTTTTACTAGTTTAACACTTAACCTTTCAGATATTGTCAAACAACCCCTTAGTACAATATAATATGCACCTTCGGTAGTGGGTTGCTAGTCACCATAAAGACCATATATTTATTTATTTATTTATTTATAAACATGCGGTTTTTATCAAATAATTGCTTTTTAAAATTATTAACATTATTTGTGTTTAAAAAAATAAAAAATATTGCACGATCGCACGAAGAGTAGTGGTCAGGGATAAGATTTTCATTGTTACTCTTTAGCAATGTTATAGCATTTATAAACTCTTTTTTTTTGTATATGTTCACTTCTAAATTTGTAAGGTAACTAGTTAAATGCCCCGCCCGCGTTGCGGGGCGGTGGACGAATAATGAGCGAGTGTTAGGTAGCAGCTCATTGACACGAAAAACAACTAAATCGAGTCAACCAATAAAAAAAACACTTTTATATTTTTGAAAAAAAAAACTAAAACAATGGCAACATTGTAATTTTTAACTGAGGGAAAGTTGTATTTTTTGACTGGAGTAAAATCGTAAATTGCCAAAAGCCAAAGTCATGGCAGTACTGTAAATTTGAAGGGGGGGGGGGGAATTTGAAATTTTAATAGGGACAAATTCGTTATTTTGCACCTAGGGTAACAGCGTAATATAAATTTGAACTACGGGCACAATCGTAATTTTAAGCTGGAGGCAAAAGCACAATTTTATTTTGAACCGAGGGCAAAATCGTAATTTTGAGTTTGGGGCAAAAACATCATTTTATTTTGAAGGGGGGACAAACGTAATTTTCAACTGAGGGCGAAATCGTAATTTTTTTAACGGGGAAAAATAACATTTTTTAACAGAGGGCAAAATCGTATTTTTTAGCTGGGGGAAAACATAATTTTATTTGAGACAAAAGCGTAATATTATTTTGAGATGGGGGGCAAAACCGTCATTTTAAAATGGATATAAAATAATAAACTGGTTGGTCCAATGGGAGAGTGGCAGACGAAATCGTAATTTTCACTTGAGGGCAAAATCGTAATTTTGAGATGGAGGCAAAAGCGTAATTTTAGTTTGAGCTAGGGGCAAAACGGGAAAAAAAAAACTATTAAGGCAGCCGCCCATTTTGGCCAATGGAAGCAGGCTGCCGACATTGTAAGATGTAGTAGTATATAATATAGAAGTGGACCATCATGGAAAAACCTCGTAGTTGTATATATGTATCATCAATTTGATCTGCAAATTTAAAAGAAGTTATATAATATGGAAAACAAACAATGTGGACCATCATAGGACTAGCAGGGTCTATTGGGTTATTGCCAAATAAGTGGTTGCGTTGTCACCCTCCAAGGTTATATATATATATATATATACATATATATAGGGGAAGGTTCTATGCAGAACACAAAATATTGCGAGAACACGCAGAACACAATGAATCACATATTTTTTCAATCCTAAAAACCTAAAAAGTAAATGAAAATGTTGTAAATGTAAGATTTATTGTTTTTTACACTAGAATTCAAAACAAAATATGGAAAATTTTCACTTTTTGTATAACCTACGCATATGTAGGTTATGTGTAGGTTAAATTACCAACATGTATGTAAGCTACGTGTAGGTAAAAAAAATATGGTTTTTTATGTATATATAATACACATATGAATGTAAGAAACATAAAATTTAAAAAAACATGAAGTTAAATCCCAAAATTTAGTGTTTTAAAGTTGTTCTTTTTGTTCTCGCAACAGTTAGTGTTCTGTAATGATCCTCATCCTATATATATATATATATATATTTGTATTAACTAGTATCACGGACCCGTGTGCTGCGACGGGACCGTTGAGTCGAACGAAAATAGACGTAAATACATTAAACCACGCACACACGTTACGTTACGGTGTTTACTAAAAAAATCAACGCATCCATGTATTCCACCTCCAAACACTGGTTTATATCTGTGTTGAACCCATTTCCATGTTTTAATGCAACCACGAATTACCAACTTGCAATTAAAGTTGCGTTAATAAAGATTAAACTGAACAATTGAAGTGTAGTATATTTGTTATACCTTGATACATTGTTTATATTTATCTTTTAAATGATCCTCAAGAATGGATCATAGTTGATTTCACCACCAACAACACACTAAATAATTTAACAAAATGTTTTTATTTTTGTTGTAGAATCAAAGATACAAATACTAAACTAAAAGAAAAAGGGATACCAAAGACTAAGTGAATAAATAATCAAGTAAAAAAATGGACTTTAGTTGCAAGACTTGTATCATATGCTAAGAAACATGTAAAAAATTGAATAGTAAACTATACTCACAAAAGAAATTTGCAAAAAATTATATAGGGGAAAATTGTCATCTATTTCTCAATCTTCTTTTTTCTTCATAAGTGATCAAATATATAATTGAAAGAAGCACATAGATTACAACGTTTTCCTAACCCTAATCGAGCGGTCATCGATAATCGATCAATTATTATACTGGATTAAAAAATCAAGTAACGTTATAAATAAGTTAGTTATAAATAATTTTGTATATAACGTTTACGACAAACCATGCATCCAACCCTGATACAGATGTGTGTTTAGCTCATTTACAATGGTAGTCCAAATTATCTTGATAAGAACTTTGCGATGCGTCCAGCTCGTGTAAACGGTTAAAAATTTTTATGTGATTCATTTATTATATCTTGATATAAATGAGTTAAATGCTCGGTTGGTCACTGTGGTTTGCAAAAATTGCAGACTTGGTCCCAATGGTTTACTAATTACACGCGTGGTCCCTGTGGTTTTCAAAAATGCACTCGGTTGGTCCCTAGCCCTAACATCAGTTAAATTTCTCAGTTAAGTCCATGTTAAATGACCAAAATACCCTTGCTTATTAACTCTCTTTATAACCCACCTCCTTTCTCTCTATAAACCGCCCCCTGTTCCTCCTTCCATCCTTTGCCGACAAACCCACCCAGTAATCACCACCATCGGAGCCACCACAGTCACCACAGCCACCATCTGAACCACCATCATCATCATCTTTCTCCGCCGTCAACGCACCTATCGTTGCCACCACCTTCATCAATAACCATCATCAAAACCCAACAAATAAAACCCTAAATCGGTTCTAATGTACAAATTCAACTCAAAACTCAAAACCCTAAGAGGCGATATGTACCTTAATCGACTGAAGTTGATGGCGGAGGGAGTTGCAGTGGCGGAGTTGCAGTGGTGGTGAGTGAGTTACAGTGGCGGAGATGGAGGAGTTGCAGTGGCGGAGTTGCAGTGGTGGTGAGTGAGTTACAGTGGCGGAGATGAAGGGTGTAGATGACTAATTTCACCATTCCCCTGCTACCACCCACCTGTCGCCGCCCACCTGTCGCCGCCACTAATTTCACCATCCCCCACAACCATTAACACCATCCCCCTGCTACCACCCACCTGTCGCCGCCACCTACCCAACACCGCCACCACCCCAAACGAGGCACCAATCTATCCAAACTCTGTATCAATAACAGATAAATACAACCCATCTCCAATAAACCCCAAATCAAGATCTGGAGCTCCGAATTTGTGTCAGCAATGTGTTTTTGGGTGTTTTGAAGTGGGTTTTTTTAGAGAGAGAAAGTGTTGAGAGAGGAGAGAGGGAGTAAGGTGGTGGCGGCGGTGTGGTTAGGGGGCGGTGTTGTTAGGTGGCGGTGGCTGCAGGTGTGTGGTAGTGGTGGTAGGGTGGGTGGTGGTGAGAATAAAGAACTAGAGAGAGAGAGAGCTGAGAGAGAGAGAAAGAGAGTTAGAGAGAGGCGAGAGATTGATCTGTTTATGTATTTGTTAATAAGCAAGGGTATTTTGGTCATTTAACATGGACTTAACTGAGAAATTCAACTGATGTTAGGGCTAGGGACCAACCGAGTGCATTTTTGAAAACCACAGGGACCACGCGTGTAATTAGTAAACCATTGGGACCAAGTCTGCAATTTTTGCAAACCACAGGGACCAACCAAGCATTTAACTCTGATATAAATCAATATATTGTTTAAAAAGAATACGGTAAAATAGTAATCCTTATCCTTATTATAGTTGAAGAAACACTGACTTTCACGGTAGTATCCAACTAGGACTTCAACTCTTGGCGACCCGAACAACTTAACTGCAAAACAGAACACCGTTAGGACTCGTTACAGGAATGAGGTAATTCCTGTAACCACCATCCGGCGTGAGAATAAATCTCGGTTTTGGGAGTAAAAGAGAAGATGTAGAGAAGAGAGTAAAGCAAGAGCAAGATGTTTCATATCTTTGATGTTTACCTCTATTTATAGTTTACCACTAGGGTTTCCTTAACTTAGGATGGGCTCCGATAAGTTAGGGATCTTCGTGATCTTCCCAAAAAGTTGGGGATTTAGTTACGTGATTTATCCATGCAGGATGGAATGTTCTAGAACAAACATTTATGATTATTTATTTATAATAAAATAATAGGTAATGACCGGGTCGGGCTAACCGATTCGGGTCATACCTCGTCATGTCCACCCAGTCCGAAGTTATGAAATGCAATTCATGAAATCGGACTAAAAAAGGAAAAATCAACCTACCCTGTTTAGGGCAAGTTTAATCGAGTGAAGTACCGTTGTGTGTTTTGAAAAAGTGGCGGCGATGGGATAGGGTGTGACAGTTAAATCATCATTAGGATGACAACTGCACCCACCCTGTTCTGACACGTGTTCCCGTCCTTTCATCTTTCCGAATTTGAAAAGTTGCCCTTTTATATAAATAGTACTCCTGTTCTTGAGTTTTGAATTCCATTTCCTTTCGTGCTCGTAACCCTTTCTTTCCATTACCTGTTTCGAAAAAATGGCCTCTAAGACCGGCGAATCCTCTTCTGCTGCCTCAACTGGCTCCGATGCCCTGTTCTGCAAATGGGGAATTTTGTCGTACAACAATCTTATGCAAGATTACGACATTAGGGCTGAATGGAATCCGGTGCTACCATCGAAAACGGATATGGCATTCCCGTTAAAGGAAGGGAAAATCACATTGTTTAGTGATTTTTTCAAATTTTGTAACTTCCGATTGCCCATTACCAAGTTTTGCAAGTTGGTTCTTGACCATTATCGTATCCATATTTCCCAATTGCATCCACTGGGGTTGGTGAAACTTCGACAATTCGAATTCGCTTGCGCTGCCCTAGGTCACATTCCTGAACTAATCGTTTTTAGGGCTTTCTTCATTCTTGTGTGGAAATCCCCATTTTTTACCTTCGACCGGAGGGATACCGATGTGTCTTATTTGAGAGACATTCCTACCAATTCCAGGGACAAAGATTGGAAAAATAAAATTTTCTATATTGATGCTGGTGTGATTCCTGGCGAGATGCACCGGAGGGATATGGGACCTAAAGATAAGGTTAAAGATGATAGTCCTCCAGAAGATGCTTACATAGCAAACGCCCTATATACGAGGCTGTGTGGTCGCCCTTTTGAGTGTACAGTAATCCCTGAAGGGGCCTTGGTGATGGCAGGGATGAGCATGCTATGACGTGACATCAAAAAGTATCCCTCGTTCCGGAGAGATGATGAAGGTACACACGTTTTTTTCCCGCCATATGTTTTGCTAATTACAAAATAACATGTATGCCTCTCGCAGGGGAATGGAGCTTGTTTGACTTTGCCGACCCCCCGCGGCATGCTGTGTTGAAGGCCGAGGACCACGTACTTGGTGAACAGGAGCCGGATGTGCTACAGGTTCACCTGGAGCAGTTTCTGTTGCCCACTGTGCCGGCGGACCCTGCTGTATATATCTCCCACCCTCCCCCCAGTGGGGGAAGCAATGTTGCTGTTCCCGAGAGGAAGCCAACCCGGATAAAGGTTATCGGGAGGAAATATATGACGGCCGGTGTGTCAACCTCCTCCACTACCATGACAGCACCTGCTAAGGGTGCTAGCTCTGCTTCGACTGAGCTGACAAGTCCCACCCACGTGTCGAAGAAAAGGAAAACATTTAACGTACCTGCCTTGACTGCGTTTGAGGCTATGCAAACCGCGTATGCTCCACCGCTTGGTATGTAATGTTGCTCCTTGTTGTTATTGTGGAATATGTGATTCGTATTATTGTCTATCTTTTGTAATGCAGGTGCTACCGGTGGGATTCAAGTTGAAAATGTGACACCCATCCCCTTGTCATCTGTGGGGGTGACTCATTCCACTGCTGGTGGGACCAGCCTTTCAGATCTTATATCTCAGGCGAGTGTTACCGCCGCTGTTAGTTGTACGATGCCATCGCCCCTGCCTACAACTATTGTGACTATGACAACCAGTCCGGTGTCCACGCCACTGCCTTCAAGTGTCACTCCTTCCCCCTTGTTTGAGTCTCCATTGAGCATATTTTCTACTACCGAGAAGGAGATGCCTACCGTGTCTCTTACGCATGAGGCGACTAGTACCGGGGGTCCTGCTGCTAGCGATGTTGGAGGGTCCAGCAGCGGGATAGCTGATGATGGGGCCCGCTTAGGTGATGACCTTTATCTGCCCACCATTAACTGGGATTCCAATTTGCCAGACAAACGCTATCAGCCCCGGTGGAAAATTGCTGAGTCTTCAAGACTGATTCCCCCCCCCGGTCGTTATTCAGCATTGGGTTGAGCGGGCTTACCCCCCAGCTGAGTCAGCGTATGTCGAAGGACTGAACAATTAAAATTTGATGAATTCCCTGATGGTGGACTCCGTTAATCAACCCCGTAGGCTTGTAGAGATCCGGCGTAGATGGATGCATGACAACAATGAGCTCCATCAAGCGTGGGCTGCTATCCAGGAGCTGAAAGATGAGAAGTATCGGTTAGAGAGTCAGCTCCAAGCCGCTGGGTTGAGAGAGAGCATGTTTTTGTCAGAGAAGAACAAAGTTGAGGATGACTTGAAGAGAGTAACCGCCAACCTAGCTGAGGAACAGATAATATGGGCTCGTGATATAGCGGAGAAGGACCGAGTCCTTGCTCATGCTAAAAATGTACAGGAGGAACTGGAGCGTAAAGCCATTACCGAAGCCCAGAAGGTGAGGTCTGAAATCTCCACTCAAGTGGAAAGATTTCGAATTGACACAGACTTTGTGTCTCAGGTACAGGAGCGGTACCAGGCTTTGACGGTTGAGGTGGAAACTTCCCACGCTAAGGTTCAGGCCAAACAAGCTGAGTTGGAGGAGAGGGAGGACCAGCTTAGGAAATTGCGGCAGCTATGTGACTCCCTGGTTACTGAAAAGAACAAACTTACTCAATCCTCCACCGCCGATCAAACGCGCCTTAAAAAGGCAGAAGATGCGCTGGAGCAATCTAACGCTGAGGTGGATAGCTTGACTAGCCAACTGGCTGCACTGCGGGGTGACATGAATTGGCTAATAACCAACGGTCTGGTTGGGGCATTTGAGTATCTCCGGTAATCAGGGTCTTTTACGGCGTTATTAGACCGTCTTTCCGCCGCGGCCTACCAGTCTGGCCATCATGATGGTGTGTATTCCGGTTATCATGAGTGCCATCAATCCGGTAGGATTACTCCCGAGTTTCATGCGGCGAGGGGTAAGCTTCAAGGAGATATGGCGGATGCCTTGGAGGCTGTATGCAACGATCCACTACCCGCTTATGCTGATTTAACAAAACATGTTGCTGAAGACGGCGTGGAGGCCCTCCGCCTACTGTTGGAGCCAGCGGAAGAATCAGAAGAGGATTGAGTGTGTTAGTTTTCATTTGTTATGTACACTGTTCTTCAGATATTTTGTATTGACACTGTTTTACTTGGTTTTTGTGCAAGTAACTGAGTTGTTTGTCAGACATTAAATGCTAACGTCATGATTGGCGACGCCGCCGTTTAACTAAATGTGGCGACTAGACATGTGATGATTATTTTTCATTAACTCTGCTAACTTCATCACTGTCAATTCTGTTTAATCCTCTATAAATTAAGCGTCCTTTTCCAAATTTGGTAATTTGAAAAGATGAGTCGGAGAAGTTATAAACATAGGCTTTCCGATATTTTCCGGCGTTTAGACGCCGCCGATGGTTTAGTCCGTCTCCAAGTGCTGGTGACGGAAGATATGATCCGAGAAGGGGAGTTGCCTTCTGATAATGTCTTACCCCGGGTTAGCCGGTCCTGTAAGAGCATTGTACGTGAAGAGCCTTCTCATGCCGAGGCAAGTGTTGTCGTTCTATCGGCTGATACTTTAATGATGGCCTTTCCGTCCGATCACAGTCAACGATGTGAGGTAGTGTATGAAAGGCGTCGTGGTGGCCGTTTCAGCAAGAAACCGGTTGAAGACCAGGAGGTGATGGTTGCTCCGGTGGATGAGGGATATGCCGATGAGTTAATCGTTGATCCGCATCCGCTGGAGTGTTATGGAAAAGTGTTGCGCACCCCTGCAGAGGTAGTTGCAGACCTTTCTTAGAAGTAGGTTTCTGAACATGTTCGTTTTTGGTTCCCGTATGTTGGTATTTTAACAACAGGGACAAGTACTTGGTTTTTTGTAAGATAGCTGTATGTATTTATTACCAAAATACCTATCTTTTTGTAGCGGTTGGTGTATCTATTACCAAGATACCCGTTCTTAGCGCTGTATATTTTGATCCTTTGACTTATGTGTATGAAAGATATTTTGCGTCAAGGATACTTTTTTACCGTTATATGCAGTTAATATGCGATGGTAATTGTTTGTATCGTGTAGTGCAGTATAAATGCGATGGTAAGTGTTATTGTATGAACAATGAGGAAACATAAAAAGGAATGATTTTTATTAATCCAAAACTTAAAACGAAAGAGACATCGCTATAGATGAATTACACTTGGTTGCAAAAAGACAGGAAAACATTAACACCCGCCGTTAGGGGCGAGGCATTACATATAACACTTTTTCAAATGAGCCACGTGCCAGCTACGTGGCACCGTGGTACCATCTAGCCTTTCTAAGCGGTAAGCTCCATTGCCTAGATTTTCCTGGATGACATAGGGACCTTCCCAGTTGGGTCCCAACTTGCCTGTGGGTTCCGCTCTACTGGCCTCATTGTCGCGCATGACATATTCACCTTCCTTGAAAGTATGATGAGCCACACCCCGGTTATAGTATTTTTCCAATGTCTTCTTATACTTTGCTTCGCTGATGGCAGCTGCTTCACGCCTTTCTTCGAGCATATCCAGGCCTTCCCTTAGGAGCCTGTCGTTATCATCATTAGTAGTGAGCCGCCTAAGCGAGGGTAAACCGACTTCCGCGTGTATCATTGCTTTCGCGCCATAGGTTAGGCTGAAGGGAGTTTCGTTGTTACTTCTCTTAGGCATTGTTCGATGTACCCAGAGGACGTTTGGCAATTCTTCTACCCTAGAGCTTCCCTCGCAACCCAGCCTTCTTTTTATACCATCCAACAGACTTCGATTTGCCCGCTCTACCTGGCCGTTTCCTTGCGGGTGTGCTACAGATGTGAAGATTTGTTGAATCTGGAGTTCTGCACACCAATCTTGCAAGACCTTATCCGTAAACTGTGTTCCGTTGTCACTTACCAAATACAGTGGTAGTCCAAACCGACACACAATGTGCTCCCAAATGAACCTTTTTGCATTTTCAGCGGTTATTTTAGCCAGGGGTTTGGCTTCAACCCATTTGGTGAAGTAGTCAATCGCCACGATAAGATACTTTAGCTTTCCTGGGGCCAGCGGGAACGGTCCCACAATATCCACTGCCCATTTTTGAACAGGCCAGGCCGCTGTAACAGGGATTAAGTTATTCTTAGGCCTAAGTGTTTGAGGGGCAAATTTCTGACAGCTACGACACCTTCTGAGTTCTTCTACCGCGTCTTCATGCATCCCAGGCCAATAGTACCCGACATTATGTATTTTAGCCACAACTGCCCGGGGTCCAGCATGGATGCCGCATATGCCCGCATGTATCTCTTGGATCAAGTATTTTGCTTCCGTCGGGGAGACACACCGCAGGAGTGGTCCCAAGTATGACTTTCGATACAGGACGCCGTTGTTTACTTCGTATTGCAGCGCCTTGGTTTGTATCTTTTGAGCTTCACCCCTAGCAGAGGGTAACTCTCCCTTGGTAAGGAATTTTAACATTGGGGTGTACCAGCAGGGTTCTTCCGCTGTAACGGCGGAGACGTCCCGGGGTTCAATTGAGGGCATCTGCAATGTTTCAACCTTTACTTCTTTTCCCATACCCGAAGTGGCGAGTTTGCTCAAAGCGTCCGCTATTTGGTTTTTTCCTCTGTGAACGTGGTTGAGTGTGACATTATCAGAGGAAGCCATGAGCTCCTTTGTTTTAGCCAGGTACTTTGCCATTGATTCATCTTTGGCTTCATACGTCTCATTTACTTGATTATTAACCAATAAAGAATCAACGTACGCGTACACTCGTGTAGTTCCCATGGATTGGGCCATTCTCAACCCCGCGAGTAGCGCTTCGTACTCTGCTTCATTGTTGGAGCATTCGAAATCGAACCGTAAGGCGTACATCAGCCTTATTTCGTCTGGGCTTATCAACATTAGACCTGCCCCAGAACCTTTTCCACTAGATGATCCGTCAGTGTAAAGTTTCCAGGTTTGCCTGGCGGTACTGGATTCTGGGATGTCCCGGATAGCGGGGTTTACTATAGTTTCTCCCTCAAGAATTTCAACCAAGAAGTCGGCGATCACCTGCCCTTTTACTACTGTTCGTTTTCGGTATTCGATATCCAGGGCTCCCAATTCAATCGCCCATATTTCAGGCTTGTGCAAGATTTGTTGCAGCGGGTAGTTTGTTAAGACCTGTACGCGGTGCCCTTGAAAGTATCTTCGCAATCACCGGGTGGCGTGAACCAGTGCTAGTACCAACTTTTCCACGGTTGGATACCGTGTTTCGGGTCCCGCCAACACCCGGCTGATGTAATATATGGGTATTTTCTTCCCATTTCTTTCTACCATGAGTACCGCGCTTACCGCGTTATGGGCCACCGCCAGATACATTTTAAGCACTTCTTTAGGGTATGGCGCTATCAACATGGGTAGTTTCTCGATGAAGCGTTTCATGTCTTGTAGGGCTTCTTCCGCTTCGCCGGTCCATTTGAAAATTTTCTTGTTGAGACAATCTTTTAGTGTCTTTATGAATGGCAAAGATCTTTCGGCATGCCTTGCTAAGAATCTGTTTATAGCCACCAAACACCCATTTAACGCTTGCGCTTCTTTCAAAGTTTTGGGAGAGGGCATCCGCGTTATGGCGGCTACCTTTTCCGGGTTAGCTTTAAAGCCGTCCCGGGTGACTACTACGCCCAAGAACTTGCCTTCCTCTACCCCGAACGAACATTTCTTGGGGCTGAGTTTGATATTGTATTCTCTGAGCCTTTGGAAAGTTTCTTCAATGTCTTCCAGCATTTGTTTTTCTTCCCTGCTCTTGATCACCAGATCGTCAACATACACTTCTAAGTTCCTGCCGATTTGTGTTTCGAAAGCTTTATCCATAAGTCGCTGGTAAGTGGCTCCGGCGTTTCGTAAGCCGAAAGGCATCTTGGTGTAACAAAAGATGCCCACGTCGGTGTGAAATGCCGTTTTTTCTTCGGCTTCTTTGGACATTTTGATCTGGTGATACCTTTTATAGGCGTCTAAAAAGCACTTATACCTATAAGGGACTAGGGAGTCAACCTTAAAGTCCATTTCGGGCAGTGGGTATGCATCTTTGGGGCATGCTTTATTCAGATCTTTAAAATCAATGCACATCCGCCATGTGCCATCAGGTTTCTTTACCATCACAGGGTTTGATACCCATGTATGATACTGTGTTTCTCTGAGGATTCCAGCTTCCACCAACTTTCGTACTTCTCTGACAACCGCTGCCTTTCGATCCGGAGCCATACTACGCTTACCCTGTGCGACTGGCTTTATGCCGGGGAGCGTTGCTAGCTTGTGTTCTGCCTTATCCCGGGGTATTCCAGTCATGTCGGAATGCTCGAAAGCAAAGATGTCTACATTCCTTCTCAGCAGTTGTTTTAGTTCGTTTTTAACCTCAGGGGAGAGGTTATCTCCTATCGTAACTGTCTGATCTGGATGGCGTGTGCTTAATACCCATCTTTACGGGCCGATGGCCCCAATGGGTCCTTGGCGACATCTTTTGGTGTTCAATACCTCCCCTAATTTGTCACGAAACACCGTTGCAACACCCCGCGGGGTAGGGAACTTCATGAAACCTCGCGTTGTGGAGACTATAGCGTCCAATTTCCCTAGGGTGAACCTTCCAATGACTACATTATGGTATGACTCAGCACGTACCACAAGGAATGTTAGGAGTATGGTCCTTTCCTGGGCCTTTCGTCCGAATGTGACTGGAAAAGTAATCTGACTAATAGGGTCAACCTTTTCTCATGTGAAACCTTTAATAGGGGCGTGCACTGACTCAAGTAGCCTTTTGTCTTCTAGTTGCATTCTATTGAAACAATGTACATAGATAATGTCTTCTGAACTCCCGGTATCTACCAGGATCCTTCTCATATGATAATCACCTACCGCAGCGGATATGATCAGAGCGTCCGTGGTGAGGTGCAAATCTTCTATGCGAGGCTCGATGGTCTTAGTTGCTAACATCCAGGGTTCGAGCGTGGAGAAACTTCACTTTCCCCCTTTTCCCTTATCCGCGTACACCATGTTTAGCTCTCGTGGTCTTTTACCCGCAATCATGTCGTTTTCATCCTTAATGGGTGGCGGGCCTTGTTTGATATCCCTCACTAGGTGTGCCAGTTTACCCGCTTTCACGAAGTATTCAATCTGCTTCTTTAGCTGAAAACAGTCGTTTGTATCATCGCCGCTCCCTTTGTGGTACTCACAATATTTACTTGTATCTTTGTTAGGGTTGTCTTTCAGCGACTTTGGAGGGTTAAACTTGAGGTTCTCTGAAGCTAGGATCTCTGCTGGTGTCTTGCTCAGGTTGGGGTAGTTGGACCGCGGTTTAGAGGACTCATTCCTTGAGTAGGTGTTTCTGTACCTATCATACCGCGAGTCTGTCCTATCACTCCTTTGGTATCGGTCTCCTCTACCTTTCCTTTTAGAATCTCACTGCTCTCTGTCTTCTTGGTTTTTCTGAGCCTCCTTTTTTATGTTGGCCGCGTGACTGGCGGCTACGGCCTTTTCTTGTATAACGTACACTTTAGCTATCCTCAGTATTTCGTCGATGGTGGGAGGCACGCCATCTCTTCCCAGAAGTGTTCTTAATAACTCGTCGTCATTTACTCCTTGTAGGAAAGCTCCACACGCCAGATCATTTGTCACACCCGGGATTGCCAGGCTCTCTTTATTGAATCTAACGATGAAACTTTCCACCGTTTCATTGTCTTGCCGGCGGATGTGGAGGAGCTCATTTCGATCTTTCGTGTGCCTACGCTGCTGGCTGAATTGTAAGATGAACTTAGCCTCTAGATCTTCAAAACTGTCAATTTCCCCCGTGGGCAGACTGTCCCACCAGACGCGAGCCGCGCCTACCAGTGTTTGGAGAAACATTTAGCACCAGAGGGGCATAGGCCAACAGGCTACTTCCCCCGCACTTTTGAATAGGTTGAGATGATCATCTGGATCGCCTAGCCCGTCATATTTGCCTACCGTCTGAGGCATCTTGGGCTTTTCCTTGATGGGAGCTTCTGCTATTCTTCTGGTAAACTTGGATTTGAAAGTAGCATCCACTGGCTTGTAAGGTCTGGTAAGTTCGTCTTCTTCGACATTGACGGGTTGCACGGGGGGAGTTATCCCGCCCTGGCTGACACCCTGGGTGACAAGGGGTTGAATCGGGGTAATGTTCAGTGTTGAGCTTGGGCCTCTTCCTGGAGAGAAACGAGGCCTAGGCGTGTTTCCCCTATCATACGCGGGTTCCGCCGTCGGAGGGGTTTGACTGTAAACTGGTTGTGATGTTGGGAAAGTCCACCAAGGTGGCATATACACCGCGTATGGCGATTGTTGAGAGTAACCTTGTGGCCCTCCCTGGGGAGTATATGTTGGGATATTGTATTGAGGAAAGTACCCGTACGGGGGTGCAAAATAATACCCGGGAAAATAAGCCTGATTTCCTGGTGTAACTGGAGCGTTCAAGATTCCCGCCGGCATGACCACGATGACCACGGGTTGATGGGGCGGTGTGGATAACGCCGCTGTTAGTGTTGCTGAATACAGAGGTGGCATGGCGTAAGTGACCGAGGGTTGATAGTATTGAGGTGCGCCAACCTGCGGTATGACGGTGCTGGGGTTAGCCGACATGATAACCGGCATAGTGCTATGACGTATAGTCTGTGCACTGGAGGTTGTGGCTGAGGTGAAAACGTTTACGCCTGTTGTGATTGGTCCAGCTGACTGGAGTTGTAAAGAAGCGTACGAAAATAAATATGCTGCCGTCGTCCTAGAAGAGGCAGCGGTAGTGCCAGCAAAACCCGGTGGGGGTCCTTCTGCTTCAAACTCCAAGTCGAGTGACCTGGTTATAACCGGTGAAGCTGGCATGGAGATGACAGGGCTTGTTTCCACCAACGGATTGCTAGTTAACATCGCCTGGCTTTGTGTTACTGCTATGTTCTGATCGCTTGCCATTGGGTTCAGTCTTGTTGCTACTGATCTGGTCCCACGGATGGCGCCAATGAAGAAACACTGACCTTCACGGTAGTATCCAACTAGGACTTCAACTCTTGGCGACCCGAACAACTTAACTGCAAAACAGAACACCGTTAGGACTTGTTACAGGAATGGGGTTATTCCTGTGTTGATGCACAGAATGTCTATTGACTGCATCTTCATCAAGTCTTAAATCAAGAAAGTCAAGAAAGTCAAGTTTAGGATTTATAATGTTAATTTCGCTTATGTGAACAATGTTTAGATGGGATTTCGCTTTTAGGGACATGGTGATTTCGCTCATGTGGTATTGACATAAAAGCGAAATCAGTTACATGTGATTTCGCTTATATGGTATGCCATATGAGCGGAATCAGCTCAACTATATATATCTCACATGTGTAATTAGGTGTGGACATTGGAGCGAAATCAGGTCATGTAATTTGGAGCCAAACTCTGTCAAATTGATCTCAGAAAGCTAATAAAGTAAAGGAATTGAATAGGAAAGCTGTTGTTACGTTACGTATATTGATTCCGCCTTTATACGTGATGATGAACTGCCTTGACTGATCGTTTAGGGTCACGACACGGTCCAACAAGTGGTATCAGAGCTTCAGGACGAGGAGTTCATACTACTTCAGCTGATTCGACATTATTCTCTCATTTCTACTCAATTTCTCTTTTATTTTTTCGATTTAAACAAGTTCCTTCGGACAAAATGAGTTGAAGTTCAAGTATATTGAGCGAAACTGTTCCGTAATAATATCAGACCTTAAAACAAAGTAAAACTCAATCAATTTTAAGTAAATTCGATCAGTTTTCGAACAGAAATTTCAGTATCAGATCTGGAACGAATTTGCGGTCAAAATTGAACTTTAATCATATCTTTGTGTTCGGAATTAAGTGTAGATCATTCCTTGAAAGTATCAGATTGAAATTCGGATTAAAACATGGTGAAATTTGGTTAAAACCTGATTCCGCTTTTGTGAACATCGAGAGTTAATCAACTGATTTCGGTTTTACGGACATTAACAATCTGATTTCGCTCATACGGACAAGTAGTGATTTCGCTCTTGTGGACTTAGTGATTTCGCTCATAAGGACAGGTTCCTGATTTCGCTTATTTGGTCATAAGTGATTTCGCTCCAAGGGACATAAAGTGATTTCGCTTTTGTGACACAGATTGTGATTTCGCTTATCAGTCAATCTGACTGATTTCGCTTTTGTGTCATATATTTTCAAAATTTTCAAAATTTGTCTAAGTGATTTCTGATTTTGCAGGAACATTTATGATGGATGATCTTTTCATGAACCCGTTTAGCGACATGTACGCATTCGCTGGAGATTCCGGAAACAATGATTCTTCGTCTAGTAATGTGAACGAGAATCCACCGAAAGAGAAGAAAAAGGAAGCTTGGGAATCGGAAAGTGCTTTTGGAACGTTCAATAAACCCCCAAAGCTAATGGCTATCGAGGAATACAGTCGATGGTCGAGAAAGTTTGAAGACTGGTTAATGGCAATCGCATTTCCCAGCTGGAAGAGTTTGAAAAACGGTTATGAACATGGAAAGAAATATGGTGAAACTTTAAGAGCAGCTGAGGAGATTGAATCGTTTGTAGCTGAACAAAAGTGTGTGGCATTGTTATTTCAGTCAGTCCGGGAAGACATAATTTCATTGATCGATTATTCAAATGCAAAAGATCTTTGGGAAAAGTTAGAAAAGAAATGTATAGGTAGTCAAGAAATTAAGAAAAACAAAAAGAAACTTCTTAGAAAAGAGTTTGATCTGTTTGGATGTCTAAAGAACGAGTCAGTGTGTAAAATGATAGAAAGGTTCGGTCATCTGAAGCTGGAATTAGTAAGACATGATATCGACATTCCTGAAGAAGATCTTATCGACAAATTGTTCGATTCGTTACCTGATGAGATGGATTGGAAATATTATGCGCTGATGCTGAAGAATACCATCAAAGAACCAGAAAAGTTGACATTAGATTTGCTGATTGAGAAACTTGAAAGTCATGAGTTGGAGTTGAAGAAGACGTACAAAGTTAATCATTCATCTTATCAACAGAATTTGGATTTGTATTATCCAAAAAGCATGATGCCAAAAGCAACTTCTCCAAAAACTGCGTTTTCTGCTGAAAATGTGCTGACAGCTGGCAAAGAAAATCAAAGTGGTCAAAGCAGTGGAAGTCACAGTGGTTATCACAGTGGATCTTCATCTTCTGGAAGTCATTCTGATGCAAAGAATCGTTTTCAATGCAACATCGCGATAGATTTGAAGAATGCTCAAAATTTTGATGAGGAATCGGCCAAGCAGCAGATGATCTTTCTAGCATCGGTGTTGGAATCGTATGAAGGGTTGGTAGCTGGGAAGATAGGCAACACAAATCTGACGAAAGAAGATTACAATCAGATTGATCCGGAGGAAATGGAACTGATTGATATTCGTTGGGCTATGGCAAGTGTTGTTCGCCGAGCACAGCGTTTCATGGAAATTACCGGAAGGAAGACAATTGGTGGTGCATCTACCAAGCTGGGATTCGATAAATCGAAGGTGACTTGCTTCAAGTGTAAGCAGAAGGGTCACTTCAAACGAGAATGCAGAAATGCTTATGCTGATGAGTCGGAGAACCCTTTCAGAGATGATTACTACAAGAAGGCAATTTATGACCAGAATAAATACGAGCCGCCTAGATTGAAGCAGGTTGAAGACAACAAAGATAAATCTAGAGCTCTTGCAGTGATTTATGATGATGAGGGTTATGATTGGAGTCAAGAGGTTCTACCAGAAGAAGATGCGATTGGTTACGCATTCATGGCGAAAAATGAGGATCCTATTCCGTGGAAAGACGATCGAACTGAAGAGCAAAAGTACAGATACAGAAAAATGATAGCTGAAAACAAAATCATTAGAATATCTCGTATCTTTCTGGAAGCAAGGAGAGCCAATAGATGGGATCCAGATAGAGAGTGCTATCTTGATGAGTATGGAAATATTGCAATTGATGATAGTACACTTGATATTGAAGCCATAATCCAGCAATACAAAGAAGATGATGAGTATTGGCAACACAAATGGTGGGGAACTCCAACCGAGAAAATGAAAGAGGAAGCGAAGAAAGAAAAAGAAGAAAAAGAGATGAAAGAGAAAGAAGAGATCGAAAAAGCAAAGAAGATTGATACTGGAGTTATTGACACAACGCAGGAGTTGACTGCTGAAAATCTTGGAAAAATGGCTGACAAAGTGCTGGCTGCTAAGGCAATTGAGGTAGACTCTAATTCCGTGTCTGAGTCAAAAAGCCAGGTCAGATCAGATGTGTCAACAAATGTGTCAGGTAAGAAAATAGATGGAAATGCTGATTGCAAAAATTGCAACAAAGAGTGCAAATTTTGTAGCACAGTCACATATCTCAACGGGAAGAAAGTTGATGATCTGACAGCTAAGGTCAGAAGCGTTGAGAATCAGATTCTTGATCGTGACAAAACAGTTAAAGCTTCAACTGAACGGATAAGAGAATTAACTAAACAAATTGAAAATGATAAAATTGATCATGATAAAGTTAAAAATGAAAATGAAAAGTTGATTCTTGAAAACCGTCAGATTTCTGAAAATTTTGAAAAACTCAAAAGCACAATGAAAGATTGTGATGATCGAAATGGTAAAACTTTTAAAGAAAATGAACATTTAAAAGCAGTGCTTAGAGTCAAAGAAGAATCAATCAACCAACAACTGGATGAAATCGCTAAATTGAAACTTAAAGTTCAAGAGGCTGTAATCGAAAATGAGCGAATCCAGTTAAAGCTTAACAGTTACAACTCCGCAAGCTTTGTTTTGCAACACATTATTCCCAAACCCATCGGGAAAGACAAAGCGGGCGAAGATGTGTACTCTGATGGAACCGGGGTGGGTTTTCATCAAGTTCCACCACCTGTTCTTGATAACTACACGAAAAAGCAATCTGGGTTGGTTGAAATTGAGGAAGAAAAAAAAGTTAAACTTCCGGAGAACATTGATGTCACTTTTACATCATCTGATGATAATGTTCAGACAGAGATTGTTAAGAGCACAGCTGAAAGTGTTTTGTTATTTGATTCAGCTAAAGATGATGAGTGTTTCTTGGACAAGTACATTCAGAAATCAAAATCCAAAAACAATTTAAGTGATGAACCGGGTCTTGTGATGTACAAGATGGCTGGATCTGATAAGTTGTATTCGGATTCTGAGTTTCCTATTGAGAATGTTAATGTGAGAAAGTTGACAAATGTTTTCAAATTGGTTGAAGTTGAGTTGTCAGAAGTGAATAGTTTAAAACAAACAAAAAGGCAAATGAATTTTGAGAAATATAAAGCTTACTATAAGAAACCTGTTGTTCCACCATGGTTTTATAATAATAATCGAAACAACTGGTCGGGTGGTTATCAGGGTGGTAAGAGTTATCAGCAAAGAAGGTTTCAAAACAAAAGGTTTGCTGAAAAGAAGGTGTTTGTGAACAGTTCAAGTTCACTTTCTGATGAGGAAAATGAATTTTTTTCAAAATCAAATAAAGAATTCTTTGAGAAAAGAACTTCACAGTATCAGTCTGAAGGCACAAGTCGAGTTATTGATACTCGAACATGTTTCAGATGTAACCAAGTTGGTCACATTGCACGAAAGTGTATCAATGTGAAGCCTAAGACTGAAACTGTGAAGATTCAACAGAAGAAAGTTGATGTGAAGGGTAAAGCACCAATTGTTGTTGAGAAAAGGAATGTGAAAAATGACAAATTTTACAAGCGAGTTGCATTATCTCAACAAGTTTGGAAACCAAAAACTGAAATGAAAATTTCAACTTCTGAAGTGAAAAAGGCTGAAGAATCAATTTCGGTTGATTATGATGCAAATTTTCCACCTTTGAAGGCTGAAAATTTCAAAATTCAAATTGCTAGAGTCAAGGTTACACCTAAGGCTGATGAGGCCTGGGTGGACACCATGTTCGAATAAGCAGTTTGAATTGCCGGAGCTTCCTTGTTCGCGAAGCATGAATCGGCATCTTTATTGTAGTTGGTTAAATTGAAGTTTGTTTTGTGCAGGATCTTCCACAACTTGTATCCAGATGGATTATGGATAGTGGCGCATCTCGACATATGACAGGAAAAACCGCGTTGCTGTATGATGTGAGAAATATTAATGGTGGTTATGTGGGATTTGCTGGTCATGAAGGTGGTCGAATTGTTGGTGAAGGAACGTTATCCAATGGGATTGTAACGTTTGAGAGAGTTAACTACATCACTGAGCTGGAAAACAATCTGCTTAGTATCTCGCAGATTTGTGATAATATGTATACTACTCACTTCACTGATAAAGAATGTTTGATCTTGAAACCAGGTTTTGTTATCCCTGAAGAATGGATTATCATGAGGGCACCTAGAGTGAATGGTTTATATGTGTTAGATATGTCTGTAGCAACTACAGCTACTGGTCAAGCACATTGTTTTGTGTCTAGAGCAACTGAGAAAGAATCAAGATTGTGGCACCGCAAGATGGGGCATATTCACCTAAGGAAGATGAATCACTTGGTGCACAATGATTTGGTATTGGGAGTTAATATCAAAGGTTTTCATCTGGAAGGGGAGTGCATTAGCTGCATCAAAGGCAAGCAGAAGAAAAAGTCACACCCTACAAAGCAAGTCAATTCAGTTTCGAGACCGCTGGAAAGACTTCACATGGATTTGTTTGGTCCGGTGAATGTCAAAAGTATTACAGGAGATTACTATTGTTTGGTCGTTACTGATGATTATTCCAGATTTTCGTGGGTTTCTTTCTTGAAGACGAAAGATGAAACATTTGACAGTTTGATGGGGCTGTTCAGGAAGATTGAGAATTTGTACCAAAGGCGTATCAAGAGAATTCGAAGTGACAATGGTACTGAATTCAAGAACAACAAGATGGAAGAATTTTGTGATGAAAGAGGTATTTTGCATGAGTTTAGTGCTCCGTACACTCCGCAGCAGAATGGAGTTGCCGAACGTAAAAACCGAACACTAATCGAGACGGCTAGAACTATGCTCGCAGATTCAAAGTTACCAATTAATTTTTGGGCTGAAGCTGTTTCCGCCGCATGCTATACGCTCAACAGGGTTCTCACTGTCAAGAAGTTCAACAAAACATGCTTTGAGCTAATCAATAATCGCAAACCGAATTTGAAGTATCAAGAACCGTTCGGGTCACCCTGTACAGTTATAGAGCCTTTTGGAAAGTTTGGTCCGAAGTGCATTGAGGGAATATTTGTTGGTTATGCAAATCCGATGCGACGTGTCTTCGTTCCAAGTGAGAAGCGGATTATTGAAGCTGCAAATGTTGAATGTCAAGGTTATACTATGCCGCCTCAGAATCCTGGTGATTCATGGCGTTATCATTATGACAAACTTTGGGATTCGTTTGACATGAGAGAAGAATCAGAGGATGATGAAGATTTCTTTGATGAGTTGGATATTTTGCGTGAATATGAGTCACAGCTAAGGTTCCCAGCTGAGTATTCGAGGAGACCACAGGAAACTACAAATGATGATGAAGCAGGTCCAAGTAATGTTGGTGAACATGATGATGTCCAACAGAATGAAGTTGCTTAGGATAATCAGTCGGTTCAGAATGATAATCTAGAAGCTGAAAACATGCCAGTTTTTTATCATGGTGATTCAGATTCTGAGGGGGAGCAAATTCAGATTTCAAGTCAAACAAACCAAGTTGGTGAACAAGATGCAGAGCAGAATGCTACTAATCTGGAGGGAAATGTAGATGTTCCAAGCGAAGTGATGCCGCGAACTTTTTCATATCATCCAGAGGAGTTGATCATAGGAGAATTGCAGACAGGCGTTCGCACTCGAAATCAGATTGATAAAGGGCTTACATGTTTTTATACAAAAGTTGCTCCTTTGCAAACTGAATTTTCATTAAGTTGTTTTATCTCGCAGGTTGAGCCAAGAACTTACAAAGAGGCGCTTACAGAAGACTCTTGGGTCAATGCAATGCAGGAGGAACTTAGTCAATTCGAGAAATTGGGAGTGTGGAAGTTAGTTGATTTACCGGATGGTCAGAGGAAAATTAACACTAAGTGGGTGTTCAAGTGTAAGAGGGACGATAGAGGAGTTGTTGTAAGGAACAAAGCTCGACTTGTTGTTCAGGGATTTAGTCAACAGGAGTGGATTGATTTTACTGAAGTCTATGCTCCTGTAGCACGTCTAGAGGCAATCATAATTTTTCTAGCATTTGCGTCTTGGAAGAACTTTAAAGTTTATCAGTTGGATGTTAAATCGGCGTTTCTTTATGGGAAGGTTAAAGAGGAGGTTTAGGTCGGTCAGCCACCGGGCTTTACCGATCCAATCCACAAAAACAAAGTCTACTTATTGGACAAAGCACTGTATGGTTTACACCAGACCCCGAGAGCCTGGTACGAGACTTTGTCTCAACACCTACTAGCCAACAAGTTCATTCGTGGAAAAGTGGATGCCACTCTCTTCACTAAAGAGGTCGATGGTCATCTTCTGATAGTTCAGATTTATGTGGACGATATAATCTTTGGGTCGACAAATGAAAATCTATGCAAAGATTTTGAATCAGTGATGAAGCAGAAGCTTGAAATGTCATCAATGGGGGAGATGAAATTCTTTCTGGGTTTACAAGTTGAACAACTTCCTGAGGGAATTTTCATTCATCAGTCAAAGTACGTTCATGATATTCTAGAGAAATTTGGGATGTCAAGTTCTACTCCAGCTGCTACCCCACTTGCAACAAATCATGGGATTCACCCAGATCTCACCGGAGACAGGGCTGATGAAACGTTTTACCGTTCCATGATAGGTTCTTTAATGTACCTAACTTCTTCACGTCCTGATATCATGTACCCAACGTGCCTCGCAGCAAGATTTCAGTCTAACCCGAGAGCATCGCATATGATCATTGTGAAGAGGATTTTGCGCTACCTGAAAGGAACTCCTTCATTGGGGTTGTGGTATCCTAGAAAAGGCGACTTTATGCTCGAAGGGTATTCCGATTCGGATTTCGGATGCTGCAAAGTCAATTCAAAATCAACAACTGCAGGATGCCAGTTCTTTGGTCCTAGATTGGTTACCTGGCAGTGTAAGAAACAAACGTCTGTGGCGTTATCTACATGTGAAGCGGAGTATGTTTCTGCTAGCAGTTGCTGCTCTCAGATCTTGTGGATACAGCAACAGAAGCGCGACTACGGTTTGCAGTTTCTTAACACACCTCTTTTTGTTGATAATGAGGCCGCTATAAATATAACTAAGAATCCAGTACATCACGCTAAAACTAAACACGTAGAAATTCGTCATCACTTTATTCGTGATTGCTTTGAGAAAAAGTTGATACGAATTGAGAAAATCCACACTGACGAACAGAAAGCTGATTTACATACCAAAGCTTTTGATAAAAATCGGTTTAAATATTTGTTAAAACTGAACGGTATGAAGCTTCTGTCGGTGTCGGATGGCATAATTGGCGTTGATGAGAGTACTGTTGCGGATGAAGACGAGAAACAGTCTGCAATGGTTTGTCGAATTTTTACTTGTTTTGGTATTTAGGGGGAGTAGATATTTGTATATAGTTTATTTTCAGAAAATACAAAAACAGTAAAAAATGATAAAATACAAAAACATGATAAAATGAAAAAGAGTTTGTGTATATAGGGAAAATGATAGTACATTGGCTAGACGATTACAGTATGCTAAAGATTTGTAAAGTATAAAAGAGTTAAACAGTCTCACTGATGATGTGTCGATAGGTTTTCACACATTTAGTAGATTTATTCGGGATATAAACCTAAAATTCAAACTTGTGAATTCGTGGGGAACACTACTTAGATATATAGGTAACCCCTGAAATCTCGTTTGAAAGGTCTCTTAATCTGATATACTAGGTCTTTATACTCAATGATGTCTGGGGTATTATTCCGGGACTTCTGCTGAACGGTGGTTCTGACCTAGTCCTTGGCTAATACTTGCTTCAATGCTTGAAACATAGCATTACACCCTCATCATGCTGATGAAACAATAAAATTGATAGTCGCTGCTGTTGTATGCAAAAACATCCTCTAAAGGGGACATACCATAAAGTCGAAGCTGATATCTCTCTGCGTATACGGAAGTATCGACCTGAGATCCCTCGGCCCTCGCATACCTAATTTATATACAGATATCATTGTAGTATACTCACCTGTAAGACTGATTATTGGGATTCTGGATACGGGAGTATATTCAAGAGGTAGGACACATGAATGAGCTAAGTTCATAATTCATCTAAATCGTATCCTGAGTAGATTGAAATTTGTGTGAGAATTTAAGATGGATCAGTATATCGACAATCGAGGTGAATTGTTTAAGTCTGAGTATGAAATGAAGCTTAACGGTACTTGTAATTTGTCTGAAAAGCTGATATGATTCCCTGACACGCTCACCAAAAATATGTTTGTAAATAGTTTACTTTGTTTACTTTCTGCAATTTAAGTTTTCTGTATTTCATTTTTTAGTTTAGAACACTTTGATAAAATCCAAAAAGATTTTATTTCTGCTTTATTTTCCGGCAAACCAAAGTGGAGTTGATTGTTGGATTCTCAGATGTTGAAGCAGATGCAGGAGATTCTGGACTGAAGAATGAGGAGAGCTTACTTTGATGAAGTTTGAATTGTTTGAAAAGTCAAACACAAGTTCATTAATTTGATACTTGTTATTTTCAGAAATTGTTTGAAAAAAATGTTTTCAAAATCAGTTTGATTCGTCAAATGATCAACCAGGGTCATTAATTTGGACTTGGTAGGTTAATCAAGTGATCAGGGTCATTAACTTGAACCTGAATACTTGAGTGGATTGCTATAACTGATTAAGTTTGTGTTTTAAATGTTGAAAAGATAGAATTGTAATGTTTATTGGTTGAGTAACAGGTTGTGGACTTTATAATTCCCAATGGAAGCTAATTGTCAAAGCTTGAACCAGATATCTCAGATTCTAGCATATTGAGAGGGGGAGTCTGTGAAAGGGGGAGTCTGTATCAACAGTCAAAGGGAAGATGGAAGTTAGAGACAGACTGTGTTTCTGAAGTTTGTAAAGACAGAGAGTTAGAGAAAAGACTAAGACTGAAGACTCAGGAGCTGAAGACTACGTCAACATCCAAGGGGGAGTCTGTTGATGCACAGAATGTCTGTTGACTGCATCTTCATCAAGTCTTAAATCAAGAAAGTCAAGAAAGTCAAGTTTAGGATTTATAATGTTAATTTCGCTTATGTGAACAATGTTTAGATGGGATTTCGCTTTTAGGGACATGGTGATTTCGCTCATGTGGTATTGACATAAAAGCGAAATCAGTTACATGTGATTTCGCTTATATGGTATGCCATATGAGCGGAATCAGCTCAACTATATATATCTCACATGTGTCATTAGGTGTGGACATTGGAGCGAAATCAGGTCATGTAATTTGGAGCCAAACTCTGTCAAATTGATCTCAGAAAGGTAATAAAGTAAAGGAATTGAATAGGAAAGCTGTTGTTACGTTACGTATATTGATTCCGCCTTTATACGTGATGATGAACTGCCTTGACTGATCGTTTAGGGTCACGACACGGTCCAACATCCTGTAACCACCCTCCGGTGTGAGAATAAGTCTCGGTTTTGGGAGTAAAAGAGAAGATGTAGAGAAGAGAGTAAAGCAAGAGCAAGATGTCTCATACCTTTGATGTTTACCTCTATTTATAGTTTACCACTAGGGTTTCCTTAACTTAGGATGGGCTCCGATAAGTTAGGGATCTTCGTGATCTTCCAAAAAAGTTGGGGATTTAGTTACGTGATTTATCCATGCAGGATGGAATGTTCTAGAACAAACGTTTATGATTATTTATTTATAATAAAATAATAGGTAATGACCGGGTCGGGCTAACCGATTCGGGTCATACCGCGTCAATAGTAAATGATTCCAAATAATGTTACGTGACATCATTTAAACTTAATCATTTTAAGTAACTTATTATCATGTTTTTTTGAACGACTAATTTTTTCCCCTTAAATACTTACATCTCCTAAGGATTAAACGTTGGTCTCTCCACATGAGATAATTTCTCCTGACCACTCAGCTATAACCTAAGTGGGAACTTATTATCATGTTAACCTAATACGTTGTATAATATTATATAACTTTAGTTTAAATATTTAAATGCCGACTATTAATTAAAGAAGTCGTCTTGACACTTAATTATAGTTTTAAAAACTTTGGTCCTATATTTTAAAGAAATATTTTATTTATAGTATAACTTTTTTAAATATGTAATATTTTCTATACTGGCATGATATTCGTATTTCATCTCATTATCCCCATTTCATAAAATAGTGTGTGTATATATAGGACAAGGATCCGTTAGGAACCACCATTTATTACGAGAACCGCGAGAACCAATGTGAACACAACCAAAAATACCTAAAAATAGCAAGCAAAAAAAACACAATTTTTTTTTATTTTTTATACAAAAATCGCTACTTTTAGTAGCAAAAAAAATTAAATTTTTTTTTTGCTACTAAAAGTAACGATTTTAATGTAAAAAATATTTAAAAAAAATTTGTATGTTTTTTTTTATTTTTTTAGGTTTTTTGAGGGTTTAGTTTTTAGCATTTTAGCTTGGGGGTGTCGCAACCCCCGTCCCCTAATTACCCGGGAACGGCAGTTTCAGTGGTATCGGTGTTTATCAGTTTGACAGCGGAATTTACATCAGGACCGTAGTTAGGAAATATCTTATCAGAGTAAAATACCACACCTTTATAATATTAAACATATGGGAAAATTCAAAGTTTCAAATACACACATTTTCATAGGGATAAACCGTATTTTATTTAAATAAAACATCTCTTTATTTAGGTAACTTTATAGCTACTTTTCCAAGCCTTCAGTGCTGTCCAGCTGGCTTCTACTTGGCTTTCACATTTTGTTACCTGAAACGCGTTTAAAAACATTTTGTCAGTGGGAAATACTGGTGAGTGAATCTCAGTTTAATCAAGACAGGTAAAACCGTTTTACAGTATTGAGGGCGGTCGCGCAATTACATTTGTTTCCATCTACTTTAATTACCACCCACTGTACTGTCAACCCGACCTGTGGTCATGTTACTAATCACAGTGTAGTAACAAATTTTGTATACAAAACCGCAACATACCGACGATAATTGTAGAATTACAAATACTCAATCACTGTTTAATTATAATGTAAAGCCTTGTGGTTTTGTAAAAACAGTTTGCAAAAAGGTTTACAAAAAGGAGATTACTCACATTGCTGTCTTAGGGTTTTCCTTTAGGATTTCCTGGTGATTATCTATTAATTACACAATGCACACGTGTTAGTATAATAACCCAATATTTACATTAGTAATACCCTCCCCGAGACAGAATTCCAACGACTACGTCGGGCAGAACCTCGACAGCCGTTACGGAACCTTAGATCAATCGGGCAGCGTATCTAATATGTAATCAGCGGTTAAAATACTTACAACGAGGCAGAACTTCGTTATTTTGGGGGGTATTATGCCCGGGAATTATGTGTACTATGCAGAAATTTGAGAGAGAAAGTTGGTGTGAGCGATCGAAATGAACTGCCGATGCTCCCAATTTATAGAAGCTGATTTGGGGTTTCTCACGGCCCGCGTAGGAATAAGCCAAGGGCTTCGCGGCCCGCGACGTAGGCTGCGTAGGCCCTAGCCTGGCCCAGTCACTGATCTAGCTTCGACACGCATTTGACACGTGGTAGCACCGGGATGCGCCCTGGTGACTAGCTGTCGCGCCCCGCGTAAGATCCTTAGGGGGTCTTCACGGCCCGCGAGCGACACTTAATTCTTGTTTTTATTTTATTTTTAATTATATAAGGTATTTTGGGCTTGATTTTCGTATACGGGGTGCATTTTTTTAAGACGTATAGGGACATTCTAAATATATTAGGGGTGTCGAAAATATTTTAGGAGGGTTGTTATATCCTCCCCACCTTGTTTTAGAGCTCGTCCTCGAGGTCTACTGAAATAAGTTTGGATATTTACTTTGCATCTCTGATTCAAGCTCCCAAGTGTATTCTGGACCTCTTTTGGATTCCCATTTTACTTTGACCAGAACTAATCTCTTGTGTTTGAGATTCTTGACTTTCATGTCTTCAATCTGTAGAGGATTCTCTACAAACTTTAACTTTTTATTTACCTCTATATCCTTAAGAGGCATTACTAGAGATTCATCGGCTAGGCATTTCTTGAGATTACACACATGAAATACATCATGTATTCCTGTCATTTCCTCTGGCAGTTGTAGCTGATAGGCTACAGGTTCTATTCTTCTAATAATCTCAAATGGTCCGATATACCTGGGGCTTAGCTTTCCCCTCTTGATGAATCTGACTACTCCTTTCCAAGGAGAGACTTTTAATAACACCTTGTCACCTATCTGAAATTCTAACGGCTTTCGCCTGTTATCAGCATATCTCTTTTGTCGATCACGTACTGCTTTCAGTCGTTCCATGACTTGAATAATCTTGTCGGTTGTTTCTTGTACTATCTCAGGTCCAGATAATTGCTTTTCTCCAATTTCTACCCAACATAATGGAGTTCGGCACTTTCGTCCATAAAGTGCTTCAAATGGTGCGGCATTAATACTTGTATGGTAGCTGTTATTGTTAAAAGCGTTTATGGAATAATTGTTATTGATCTCTATTGAATAATGATGCCCTTTAAATAGGGAAGAATACAACTGAAAATAAGGAAAGGATATACAAGACTAATTACAATCATTATCTTTGAATAATAATAAGAATAATCTCATACTAAAATATATGCTATCTAATCGGCTAAAACACCCCCGCAGTTTGCACGGGCGGTGGACAGACGTGCAAACTGGTCCGAAAAGACTGAAATAGCTGCCTAGAAATCCCCTTTGTGAAAATGTCAGCGTACTGTAAGGAGGAAGGAACATGGAGAACCCTGATGTGACCAATTCGTACCTTCTCTCTTACAAAGTGAATATCAATTTCTATATGCTTTGTTCGTTGATGCTGAACCGGATTATCGGACATGTATACAGCGGAGATATTATCACAATACACAATAGATGCTTTACGTAATGGTGCATGTAATTCCAGTAGAAGATTACGGATCCAGGTTGCCTCAGCAACTGCATTTGCGACACCCCTGTATTCTGCGTCAGCACTTGAACGGGATATGGTGGGTTGACGCTTAGACGACCAAGAAATAAGGTTGTCACCAAGAAATACACAATAGCCACTAGTCGAACGGCGGGAATCTGGGCAGCCGCCCCAATCAGCATCAGAGTATGCAATCAAAGAATGTGAAGGAGATGACACGATCCGTAGACCGTAAGCAATAGTGCCCTGTAAGTATCGAATGATACGTTTCAAAAAAATAAAATGTGGGACACGAGGCTCATGCATAAAAAGACATATTTGTTGCACCGCATAAGAAATATCAGGTCTCGTGAACGTGAGGTACTGTAGTGCCCCAGCTAGGCTTCGATACAAAGTAGGATCATGAAACGGAGCCCCATCCGTAGCGCTAAGCTTGGCGGCTAGATCAACCGGAGTTACACACGACTTGCAATTGGACATGGAAGCGCGAGAGATGATATCTTTTGTGTACTGGGCCTGTGATAAAAAGAGTCCATGCTTCTGTCTAGTGACCGTGACTCCCAAAAAATGGTGCAAATCCCCCAAATCGGTCATTGCAAATTCGCGTGACAGCATAGTAATAATCTTATGTAGAAGTGTGGTATTCGATGCAGTCAACACAATATCATCCACGTATAATAACAAGTAAGCAGCATCAGATCCACAATTGTATGTGAATAAAGAATGATCACACGAACTACTCTTAAACCCATGATTGAGGATGTAAGTGGCGAACCTGTTATACCATGCTCTAGGGGACTGTTTAAGCCCATAGAGGGACTTTTTGAGACGACAAACAAAGTTTGGGTTCCGCATATCAACAAACCCAGGTGGTTGGTGCATATATACTTCCTCATTCAAATTCCCGTGTAGAAAAGCATTCTTAACATTGTCACACCCTGGCTTTGCGGAAGCGTGGTTAATTTTGGTGTGACTTCTTAATATCATAGCTTAACCATAACAAGCTATATGAATTTAAAAACCATGCAAGTCATCCATTAAGTTTTGAAAATCAAAATACAGTACCATTGTTTTAATCAACAACCATAACCTTGTCCAACAACCTTACAAATTAAAACATAACATAAACGTGGTTTAAGGACTGTGTCTTGTCCAGGAAAGAGACACATCCCCTAAACCCGGATGACTCCATGACAAGTGCAGCGGAAAACGTTCCATACCGTGCCAGATCTCGTTAATTTCCTGAAATACATGTGAGTTGAAAAATCAACAATAATGTTGAGCGAGTTCATGTGTAAGTGAGTAAGTAAAAACACTTGTAAGTATAAAAGTTTCCTGGTATGCAGCAGTGTAAGAGGACTTGTGATCACCAATGGTTTGCAAGGCCATTAGCATGTTGTGAAATGCAAGTAGGAAGACTCAACCCTAGCGGATTTATGCGTTGGGCACAAAGTCACCCCAAGGTCCGTTCTGTTTGGCCTGGGGCTGGGCTCGCTACACCCAGATAGATCTACCGCTCCTGTCCCTCGGTCCTACCCTGAGGATTAATAGCCTCAAGTTTCCGCCTACCCATTCACATGATCTAAACCTCCTTACGTTATCATACCGTGTATAAAAGTACTTGTAAACAAAGTAACATGTATTTCACCCCCGCGGTTAAGTAAACTGAAAACAGTTAGAGAAAAGGGGGACATGAACTCACAATGAATGCGCGTCTCTACCAAGTGTCTCCAATATAGTAAGCTGTGCAACGACCTACAAGTGCTAATTCTATTAGACGGACGGCCGTGCTTTAGCTTTATAGTTTATGTCTTTGGGAAATAGTTAGACAACTATTTCATGTTTATGTTCCGTATACACTTGGTAGTTATTCTTCCTCCCAAGGATGGGGGATACAATACATGTGCGTAAGTTACGTTTCATCAATCTTGTGGTAATGTAATTACCGGTGTAACTTATATGCTTGTGGAAGCGTTCGTAAAGTTTTGGGATCATTAACGTTTGTAAATATTATTTTCACTCTAAAATAATATTTATGTATTTCACAAAATAATCATAAACAGTGTTGTGACAAATATCTTTATCACGTTAATCTTTGTGAAAATCCCACCTCCGAATATTTAGTAAAATATAGTGCTGGCGAAATTTATGTTTTGAAAATATGTCCAAAGATAGTTCTAACACTTGTTGTGTAAAAAGTCTAAGTGTTAGGTTTTTAGAAAATTTCGCCAGAGTTTCCTCTGTAACTGGAGGTGGCCACGCTTTCAAGCGTATCATTTTCTTTTAACAAATCAATTCAACAATCTCCTTTATTCAATCAAACAATTTCCGATACATCAAACTAGTCAATAAGTATGTAAATCACATAATCGCATGAACTTGTAGTTTTTCCGAATCTATAATGTAAATCCCATTATATTTCGTGGGTCTTTATATAAAGTAACTTTAACCTCGTAAAAACCTCGTTTTTAGAGAATTCCGTCTTTACAACTTCTAGTTATTTTTCCCAAAAATAGTTATTTGTCGGATCTTTCCATTTCACAAGTGTCTACACACTTGTGGTTTATAAAATCATATTTACTAGTGTAAGATCCATCTTTTAGAAAAACATGATTTCTTTAAGGTGTGGTCTTTCTAAAATACCACTTGCGGATACGTAGATCCGCTAGTTTTAAACACCATTTTACCGGTTAAATCACTTTTACACAACTAAAATATTTCCACACAAGTTCATGTCTCTAAAATGTGGTAGTGTTTCACCTTTAACCCTTGTATCTTTCAAAAACAAGCTTATGTGATGATACGTAATTTTACAAAGTCGGGTTAAACGAAGATTTGAGCTACCACATCATAGATCGGGTCTAGATAAACACAAATTTCAAGTCCTACGACTTTTACACAAGTTATATGCTATTAACCACCATTTTTGTGATTTTACTAGACTTTAATGCATCATCTTTCAATATAACGAGATTCAACCGACAATAATCCTTTTAACCACTTTAGATGAGTGTAAAAACAAGTTTTAAACAATATACCTCTAGCTCGGGGCTAGGGAAGAATCGTGACGAAAAGTGGGTGGATAAAAGCTAACGGTGGAGGTCCTTCGCGTTCCGCTTGCGCCAAAGCTCCTAATACGCGACTTGTGAGGCTTGTATAATGTTGGAATGCAAGATCAACACTTGAAAGTATGAAGGTGGGTGGGTTGATGTTCGGCCGTGAGTGGGAGGGCAAAAGAGAAGAGAGTTGTTGTTGGCTTGTTAAGTGGTAAAATCTCTAATAGGTTAGTGTTATTTATAGGAAAAAAAGAAAGTGTATTATCCAAAGGTATTAGTGTTAGTTAGATACCCAACATAACTCAATATTATAATCAAACCTGGTACTTGTTTGTTCCCCTAATTGGGGCCGGTTTCAATAGGGGGGTTGGGTTAGTTCGATTAGAAGTGGGTGGTTAGGGGTTAGTTTAGGTTAAGTAAGTTAACTAAGTATTTAACTTAGTTAGTAGTGTGTTACACGTTATGGCGGGTGTTAGGGTAATCAGGGACCCTAACTAGCTTAGAAAATAATAAATAGTGAAAATATCAATATTTCCGTGTTCCGGGTAAAGTCCGGGTGTTCGGTTGGATAGTAATCCGTTAAAGCGTTATAAAAGCTTTAAAGTGTCGTTATTATATTTTTTTTTTAGTGACACATTTTGTTTCCAACACTTTAGAAAGTGTCTAGTGTTATTTTCTCATTTTCTGGCACTTTACTAGTCAGCTAGAAGCTGGTTAAATTATTAAAGTGCTGTGTTTGGTACTTAAAGTACGTTCTTGGCACATCCGAATCAGTGTATCTTATTCCTAGAGACGCGGTAACACAACCCTTATACCCTACACTCACTACCAGTGTAGCCAAAATATATGAGGCTCTTAACAGGCCTTAGAGGCAGTAATTGCCTGATGCTGGTTATATCAGCATGTTCACTGTGTATCCGTTTAGTGCTACTGTGCTTTTTGTGCATCATGTTTGTCACTAGGGTTCAGCACGTAAATAATGTAGTGACAGCAAATAAAGTATGATGCAAGTAAGTGCATGTATCAGTATGCAGGTAGCAGTTTATCAGCTAGTTCAATCAAGCACAGTAATCAAGTAGTAATTAATCAGTAATTAAATTGTACGGATACCTGGTTTAGTGCGGGTTGTCACATTCTCCCCCCGTTAAATAAATTTCGTCCCGAAATTTAAGTTCTGCATGTAGATGCAGAGTTCTTAGGAAATAAGTGGGGGTATTTCTCTTTCATCCGGTCCTCACGTTCCCAGGTAAATTCCGGACCATGTCTGGCATTCCAACGAACCTTGACGAGTTTGACACTGCTCCGGCGGGTCTTGTTAACTTTCCAATCCGTGACCTCAACAGGTTCTTCAACAAAGTGGAGCGTGTCGTCAATATGTATCTCGTCGATAGGAATGGCAACGTCAATTTGAGTTGGACTTTTCTTTAAATTGGATACATGAAATGTATCGTGAACACCATTCAGTTCAGCAGGTAGGTCCAACTTGTATGCCACTGTCCCAATTCTTTCCAGAATTCTGAAGGGACCAATGTAGCGTGGATTTAACTTTCCACGTTTTCCAAAGCGTGCTACCCCTTTCCAGGGTGAAACCTTTAACAACACCATTTCTCCGACTTGGAAGTCCACATGCTTCCGGTTTGGATCCGCGTAGGCCTTTTGTCTGTGGCGAGTGGCTTCGATGCGTTTTAGTATTTGCGCGATCTTATCTGTCGTCTCTTGGACGATCTCGGGACCAGCAAGCTGCCTATCACCCGCGTCGGACCAACATAGGGGTGATCGGCACTTGCGTCCGTATAGGGCCTCAAATGGCGCGACACCAATACTGGTGTGGTAGCTGTTGTTGTATGAAAATTCGACCAAAGGTAAGTGTTTATCCCAGCTACCGCCTAAATCCATAACACATGCCCTCAGCATGTCTTCCAAAGTTTGTATCGTTCGCTCGCTCTGGCCGTCAGTTTGCGGATGGAACGCAGTGCTCAGATTCAATTGTGAGCCAAAAGATTCTTGGAAAGATTGCCATATTCTTGACACAAATCTTCCGTCTCTATCAGAGATGATCGAGAGTGGTACTCCATGACGTGCTACGATCTCTCTCATGTAAATTTCCGCAAGTTTACTAGTACTGTCTTTCTCCTTGATTGGCAGAAAGTGTGCGGACTTTGTTAGGCGGTCAACAATCACCCAAATCATATCATGGCCTCTTGGCGTTCTTGGCAGTTTCGTAACAAAATCCATTGAGATTTGTTCCCATTTCCACTTGGGAATCTCAGGTTGTTGCAGAAGTCCCGAAGGCTTCTGGTATTCCGCCTTGACCTTAGCGCACGTTAAACATTTGCTCACGTAAACAGCAACGTCGCCTTTCATCCTAGGCCACCAATAGTAATCCTTAAGATCTTGATACATCTTATCCGATCCAGGGTGGATAGAGTACCGTGACTTGTGCGCTTCGTCGAAAATAACTTCCCTTAATCCACTAAACAGAGGAACCCAAATCCTTTTCTCAAAACATAACGTTCCTTCCTTGTTTGGTACCAAAAGCTTCTCCATTCCACGGAGATATTCTTCCTCAAGATTTCCCTCCTTGAGAGCTTCTTTTTGTGCAGCACGAATGCGCAAGGAGAGATCGGTTCGTATGATCATTTCCAAAGCTCTAACCCTTATGGGCTTGATTCTTTCTTTACGACTTAGGGCATCGGCGACCACATTCGCCTTCCCTGGGTGATACTTTATCTCGCAGTCGTAGTCGTTCAATAATTCAACCCATCGTCTTTGCCTCATATTCAACTCCTTCTGGTTGAATATATGCTGTAAGCTTTTGTGATCTGTGAAGATTGTGCATTTCGTACCGTACAGGTAGTGTCTCCAGATCTTCAAAGCGAAAACCACTGCGCCAAGCTCTAAATCGTGTGTGGTATAATTCTTTTCATGCACTTTCAGTTGGCGTGATGCGTAAGCAATGACCTTTTGGTGTTGCATCAACACACAACCCAATCCCTGACGCGATGCGTCGCAGTATACCACGAAGTCATCAGTACCTTCTGGTAGAGCTAAGATTGGCGCGTTACAAAGCTTATCCTTCAATACCTGAAACGCTTCGTCCTGTTTGATTCCCCAATCAAACGTCTTGTCCTTTAGCGTGAGGAGCGTCAAAGGTTGAGCGATTTTCGAGAAATCCTCGATGAACCTTCGATAGTAACCAGCCAAACCCAAGAATTGTCGAATCTCGGTTGGCGTTGTAGGCGTTTCCCAATTCTTGATTGCCTCGATCTTTGTGGGATCAACATGAATTCCATCCCCATTAACCACATGTCCAAGAAATTGGACTTCGCGTAGCCAAAACTCGCACTTGGAGAATTTGGCGTACAGTTGTTCCTTCTTTAACAGCTCCAAAATGGCTCTAAGATGTTGTTCGTGTTCAGCCTTCGTCTTTGAGTAAATCAGGATGTCGTCGATGAATACAATCACGAACTTGTCTAAGTATGGCTTGCAAACTCTATTCATTAGATCCATGAAGACCGCAGGTGCGTTCGTCAAACCAAATGGCATAACGAGGAACTCGTAGTGTCCATAACGAGTTCGGAAGGCTGTTTTCGGGATACTTTCCTCCTGTATCCTTAGTTGATGGTATCCAGATCGAAGATCGATCTTAGAGTAACAGCTTGAACCTTGAAGTTGGTCGAACAGATCATCAATTCTTGGCAGAGGATACCTGTTCTTAATCGTCAGCTTGTTCAATTCTCTGTAGTCAATACACATGCGGAAACTTCCGTCCTTCTTCTTGACAAACAAGACCGGAGCTCCCCAAGGCGAGAAGCTTGGTCGGATAAAACCCTTGTCTAACAACTCTTGGAGTTGTGTCGACAATTCTTGCATCTCAGACGGCGCAAGTCTGTAAGGCGCCTTAGCTACAGGCGCTGCGCCTGGAACTAAGTCAATGTGAAACTCCACTTGCCTATGAGGTGGCAGTCCGGGTAAGTCTTCTGGGAAGACTTCTGGATACTCCCTTACGACAGGGATGTCTTCGATCCTTGGCTCGGCAGCCTTCTTATCTACGATGTATGCCAGAAAAGCAACACATCCTTTCTGTAAACACTTCCTTGCTTTCAAGCAGCTGATAAATCTTAGCGGTGTGTCACGCTTCTCTCCGTGAACCACAATTGTCTCACCATCGTCAGTTGGGATACGAACAACTTTCTCGTGACATACTATCTCAGCCTTGTTTCTGGATAACCAATCCATTCCTACCACCACGTCGAAACTTCCCAATTGGACTGGTAGTAGATCCAGAGTGAACTCGCGTTCTCCCAATTCTATCACGCAACCTCTGATTACTTCGTCGGCTCCAACTAACTTTCCATTAGCTAATTCGATCGAGTAGGGAATGTCTAACTTAGTAGCAGCTAACCCAAGCATATTTTTAAATTCTAGTGATACGAAGCTATAGTCGGCACCAGTATCAAATAAAACAGATGCATAGCGCTGATTGATAGGGAACGTACCCGTAATAACATTTGGATCTTGGCGTGCTTCTCTAGCTTCGAGCTGGAATACTCTACCACGGGCTTGATTCAATGTTGGGCAATTCTTCTTAAAATGTCCGATTTCCCCGCAGTTATAACATCCGAGCCTCTGCCCGTTTCCATCCCCGTTTCCAGCTGGGGTGTTGTTCTGGTTGGCATTACCAGCCTGATTTGCATTGTAGCCTCGGTTTCTGTTTCCTCCAAAATTTCCTTGCGGGCGATTCCCATTTCCACCCCGGTTATCATTCCTATTTCCATATCCTCCCTGGCCTCCGCGGCCTGTACTAGCCCAACATGATTCCCTTGTGTGGCCCGGTTTTCCACACGAATCACATACTCTCAACCCACATCGGCCAGAATGGTGACGCTGGCATGCATTACACTTGGGCTGGGTGCCCAAGTATCCCCTTCCTTTCCTTCCACTGCCAGTCGTACCCTGAGCTGGCGTGTTTGGTGCTCCTCTCTTACCATCACCGCTAATACTTTGTTTGAAGTTTGGAAACTTTCTTTTGTTACTTCCTGACGTCTCAACATGAGTTTCTGTCTTCTTCACCTTGACTTCATCAAACTTGTTTAAACGAATCGCCTCCTCAGTGAGAGCCACGCTCAAATCGATGGCTTCAGTGATAGTCGCTGGTTTGGAGGAGGTTACCATGCTTATTATTTGGGGAGCCAAACCCCAAATGAAGCGCTCGATTCGCTTGTATTCTGGCGTAACCATGTAAGGCACCACTTGAGATAGGTCGTGAAACCTCTGGACGTATTCCGCAATCTTAGGTCCATCCATCTTTAAGTGCCAAAATTCGGTCTCCAACCTTTGAATTTCTGCGCGTGAACAGTACTTCTTGCGCATCAGTTCTTTCAATTCGGCCCAAGTCAGGGCGTAGGCGGCAGTTTCGCCTAGTGTTTGGACTTGTAAGTTCCACCAGGATAGGGCTCCGTCTAGAAACAGCCCTGAAATGTATGTGACTTGCTGATCCTCGGCACACTTGCTCATGCGTAACACAGAATCGGTTTTCTCAGCCCAGCGGGTAAAGGCAACTGCACCTCCTGTGCCATCGAAGTTAACTGGTTTGCAGTCCAAGAACTGCTTGTAGGTGCATCCTGCACGTATGTTAAAACATATGTTTGGCATTAGCATCATTGCTAAAGATGTCCAGCTAGGACATGGTAGGTTCGAATGGCGTGGTATTACCGTGTGGTGGATTGTTATTGCCTTGGTTAACACTTCCGCTTGCTCCTGGCTGAGATGCTGCGTACTGTGCTATGGCAGCAGCAATAATCTGCTGGAGTTCTGCCTCGTTTGTTGGCATGTTTGGTTCGCGTCTTGGCGGCATCTTCTAAAAGATGGTTTAAGTTGGTCAGGCCTTAGTAAGGCTCCGTTGTTATAATACGTAAATCAGTTCGTAGTATAGTGTACGTATATAACGGTAGTAATAGTATAATCACACAACATCACAGGTTATCACACATCACAAATATCAATCACACACATCCCATGTCATAACAAGTAATCAAGCGAATCCAAATATGGTGAGAAAACTGCGATTGCCATATAAATGAGACCACATCGTAAGTGTATACATACAATCATCAATCATTAGGGGCTACATCACCCCTGCCAAAAACTACATCAGTATCAATACAACATCAAGTACATAACAAAAGTCAAATCATAACGTAGTCTCCCCAAAATGCTGTGCAATCAAAAAGCAATCGCCGCCTTATCACCTCGCCTACCCAAGTGGCACCGATGAGCTCTAAGCCGATGGTGGTGGAGGAGGGGGAAAATGGGTATAAAACAAACGGCGCAACTGTAACCAGTCCGCCTCCATCGCCTGCTGTGTGCGAATAATGGAAGCAATCTGCTGCTCCAAAGTAGTAAGACGAGCAGCATAGTCAGGGGGTAACGGTCGTGATGGCTGCAACGGAGAGGGTACCCGGCCATGGCACTGACATGGCTGCAGACGGGCTCTCTCCAACTCCTGTAGTCGCTGCTCATGCGACTCGTGCTGGTGTACAAACGACATCAATACATCCTCGATGGTATGTCCCACGTGGAATCTGTGGTATGGATCAGTGGGTGGCATGGGGGAAAACGGTGACCACAGCAGTGGCTCACGAGTAGGGTCAAAGGGTGCCATACCAAAAGGAGCTGTAGTAGGTGGAACAAAAGGAATCCGAGGCATGAAAGGCATGGGCATCGGTACATGCCCATCAGGGTGTGCTGAAGAGCCCTCTCCAGGCCCTGCTGGAGGTATAAACATAGGAACCTGAAACGAAAAGTCAGTATGTGGTGCAACAGGAATCTGTGGAGGGAATGGGGGATCGTCCTCGTCAGCCGGTATCCACCCGTGCTGTGCGGACTCATCCGGTGGATCCATATGTGCCGCGAACGGTGCATGTCCGGGCTCTATGGGAACGGGATCAAATAAGGGAACAACAACTGGGTGAACGGGTGCCAAGTGCTCTATAGGGTGGTCAACTGGTACAGCAACAATGGGTAAAGGACCAATGGGATCAACGGGAACATCTATGTGGTGATCATCAGTAATGGGCTCAAAAGGTACATCAGCATGCACAGGGTCATGCTCTGGTAAAGGGTCAAGAGCAGCTGCCTGCTCAGGAGCAATGGCAGGCTCCAAGTCATCAAACGCCATGTCAAAATCAAAGTCAGGATCAATCGGATCAAAAGGGTCAACAGCGTCTACTGGGTCCTCCATCAACTCGTCCATCGGGACATACTCTAAATCACGGTCAGGATCAAACCCTGGTGGAAACATAGGATCTGACTCCTCCTCGTCGTCATGGGCAAAAACAAGTCCAGGTATGGAAGCAACAGAAAAAGCCTGGTCAGAATCAGACCCATGGGAAAAGTGCTGCGCACTATGAGCATGTGTGGGTACAGAAGCCACAGACTCAAAGGAGTCCGCGACTGGGGAATGAGCAGGTGACTCCGCAGCTGGAGCATCTGCGATCAGTAAGGGAGCAACAGCAGGTAGGGCCTCGCCCTGAGCGTCCTCCATAGGCTCCTCCTCAAACATATCGACGTCGTCCTCCTCGTCGTCGATGGGTAAATGGTAAGCTGGGTACGCAGCCAGTGGTATAGGAGCAGGGATCAGTGCCAGTGGTAGATCCCCGGCTGGAAGATCAACTGGGAGCTCATCAACGCCGTCGGGTAAGGCGAATGGCTGAAAGTCGTCATCATCCGTGCTGGTGAAGTCTGACGTATAAACCTCATGCTCTGACGACTCCAGGTCATCCGATACAATATGCCTGGGGTCGGTGATGTCTGAACCACCTGAACCAGCCGAATCCATGTATCTGTAACATAAATACAAGTATGCACAAACAGTTAATCACATAATCAGATAATCACATAAGTCATCAAGTAAGGCATCACATAATCCTCCTAGTCTTACTAGCCAAATACCATCCAGTCTACCAGACTACTCTATCCTTTACTTAAACCAAACCTCGATCCTCCAGATCGATCCTTAGCCCTCCAGGCTGAACCTTTTCTTCCTAGCCTTGCTAGCCCACTATCTTGGTCACCTAGACCAAGCCTCGATCCTCCAGATCGATCCTATAACAAACCAACGTGCTCAACTACCTTGACCATCTCGATCCTCCAGATCGATCCTCAGCCCTCCAAGCTGAACTTATAAAATGTGCTCAACATTTGTTTGTAAAAAGTGTGGATCTGGACTTAAGTGGTATGCAGAAAAAATGTTTTCGTGAGAGCCCTAGTGATCATAGTCTAGACTCGAGACAGAATCCTAGTTCGCTATGATCAGAGCTCTGATACCAAGCTGTCACACCCTGGCTTTGCGGAAGCGTGGTTAATTTTGGTGTGACTTCTTAATATCATAGCTTAACCATAACAAGCTATATGAATTTAAAAACCATGCAAGTCATCCATTAAGTTTTGAAAATCAAAATACAGTACCATTGTTTTAATCAACAACCATAACCTTGTCCAACAACCTTACAAATTAAAACATAACATAAACGTGGTTTAAGGACCGTGTCTTGTCCAGGAAAGAGACACATCCCCTAAACCTGGATGACTCCATGACAAGTGCAGCGGAAAACGTTCCATACCGTGCCAGATCTCGTTAATTTCCTGAAATACATGTGAGTTGAAAAATCAACAATAATGTTGAGCGAGTTCATGTGTAAGTGAGTAAGTAAAAACACTTGTAAGTATAAAAGTTTCCTGGTATGCAGCAGTGTAAGAGGACTTGTGATCACCAATGGTTTGCAAGGCCATTAGCATGTTGTGAAATGCAAGTAGGAAGACTCAACCCTAGCGGATTTATGCGTTGGGCACAAAGTCACCCCAAGGTCCGTTCTGTTTGGCCTGGGGCTGGGCTCGCTACACCCAGATAGATCTACCGCTCCTGTCCCTCGGTCCTACCCTGAGGATTAATAGCCTCAAGTTTCCGCCTACCCATTCACATGATCTAAACCTCCTTACGTTATCATACCGTGTATAAAAGTACTTGTAAACAAAGTAACATGTATTTCACCCCCGCGGTTAAGTAAACTGAAAACAGTTAGAGAAAAGGGGGACATGAACTCACAATGAATGCGCGTCTCTACCAAGTGTCTCCAATATAGTAAGCTGTGCAACGACCTACAAGTGCTAATTCTATTAGACGGACGGCCGTGCTTTAGCTTTATAGTTTATGTCTTTGGGAAATAGTTAGACAACTATTTCATGTTTATGTTCCGTATACACTTGGTAGTTATTCTTCCTCCCAAGGATGGGGGATACAATACATGTGCGTAAGTTACGTTTCATCAATCTTGTGGTAATGTAATTACCGGTGTAACTTATATGCTTGTGGAAGCGTTCGTAAAGTTTTGGGATCATTAACGTTTGTAAATATTATTTTCACTCTAAAATAATATTTATGTATTTCACAAAATAATCATAAACAGTGTTGTGACAAATATCTTTATCACGTTAATCTTTGTGAAAATCCCACCTCCGAATATTTAGTAAAATATAGTGCTGGCGAAATTTATGTTTTGAAAATATGTCCAAAGATAGTTCTAACACTTGTTGTGTAAAAAGTCTAAGTGTTAGGTTTTTAGAAAATTTCGCCAGAGTTTCCTCTGTAACTGGAGGTGGCCACGCTTTCAAGCGTATCATTTTCTTTTAACAAATCAATTCAACAATCTCCTTTATTCAATCAAACAATTTCCGATACATCAAACTAGTCAATAAATATGTAAATCACATAATCGCATGAACTTGTAGTTTTTCCGAATCTATAATGTAAATCCCATTATATTTCGTGGGTCTTTATATAAAGTAACTTTAACCTCGTAAAAACCTCGTTTTTAGAGAATTCCGTCTTTACAACTTCTAGTTATTTTTCCCAAAAATAGTTATTTGTCGGATCTTTCCATTTCACAAGTGTCTACACACTTGTGGTTTATAAAATCATATTTACTAGTGTAAGATCCATCTTTTAGAAAAACATGATTTCTTTAAGGTGTGGTCTTTCTAAAATACCACTTGCGGATACGTAGATCCGCTAGTTTTAAACACCATTTTACCGGTTAAATCACTTTTACACAACTAAAATATTTCCACACAAGTTCATGTCTCTAAAATGTGGTAGTGTTTCACCTTTAACCCTTGTATCTTTCAAAAACAAGCTTATGTGATGATACGTAATTTTACAAAGTCGGGTTAAACGAAGATTTGAGCTACCACATCATAGATCGGGTCTAGATAAACACAAATTTCAAGTCCTACGACTTTTACACAAGTTATATGCTATTAACCACCATTTTTGTGATTTTACTAGACTTTAATGCATCATCTTTCAATATAACGAGATTCAACCGACAATAATCCTTTTAACCACTTTAGATGAGTGTAAAAACAAGTTTTAAACAATATACCTCTAGCTCGGGGCTAGGGAAGAATCGTGACGAAAAGTGGGTGGATAAAAGCTAACGGTGGAGGTCCTTCGCGTTCCGCTTGCGCCAAAGCTCCTAATACGCGACTTGTGAGGCTTGTATAATGTTGGAATGCAAGATCAACACTTGAAAGTATGAAGGTGGGTGGGTTGATGTTCGGCCGTGAGTGGGAGGGCAAAAGAGAAGAGAGTTGTTGTTGGCTTGTTAAGTGGTAAAATCTCTAATAGGTTAGTGTTATTTATAGGAAAAAAAGAAAGTGTATTATCCAAAGGTATTAGTGTTAGTTAGATACCCAACATAACTCAATATTATAATCAAACCTGGTACTTGTTTGTTCCCCTAATTGGGGCCGGTTTCAATAGGGGGGTTGGGTTAGTTCGATTAGAAGTGGGTGGTTAGGGGTTAGTTTAGGTTAAGTAAGTTAACTAAGTATTTAACTTAGTTAGTAGTGTGTTACACGTTATGGCGGGTGTTAGGGTAATCAGGGACCCTAACTAGCTTAGAAAATAATAAATAGTGAAAATATCAATATTTCCGTGTTCCGGGTAAAGTCCGGGTGTTCGGTTGGATAGTAATCCGTTAAAGCGTTATAAAAGCTTTAAAGTGTCGTTATTATATTTTTTTTTAGTGACACATTTTGTTTCCAACACTTTAGAAAGTGTCTAGTGTTATTTTCTCATTTTCTGGCACTTTACTAGTCAGCTAGAAGCTGGTTAAATTATTAAAGTGCTGTGTTTGGTACTTAAAGTACGTTCTTGGCACATCCGAATCAGTGTATCTTATTCCTAGAGACGCGGTAACACAACCCTTATACCCTACACTCACTACCAGTGTAGCCAAAATATATGAGGCTCTTAACAGGCCTTAGAGGCAGTATTTGCCTGATGCTGGTTATATCAGCATGTTCACTGTGTATCCGTTTAGTGCTACTGTGCTTTTTGTGCATCATGTTTGTCACTAGGGTTCAACACGTAAATAATGTAGTGACAGCAAATAAAGTATGATGCAAGTAAGTGCATGTATCAGTATGCAGGTAGCAGTTTATCAGCTAGTTCAATCAAGCACAGTAATCAAGTAGTAATTAATCAGTAATTAAATTGTACGGATACCTGGTTTAGTGCGGGTTGTCACATTCTCCCCCCGTTAAATAAATTTCGTCCCGAAATTTAAGTTCTGCATGTAGATGCAGAGTTCTTAGGAAATAAGTGGGGGTATTTCTCTTTCATCCGGTCCTCACGTTCCCAGGTAAATTCCGGACCATGTCTGGCATTCCAACGAACCTTGACGAGTTTGACACTGCTCCGGCGGGTCTTGTTAACTTTCCAATCCGTGACCTCAACAGGTTCTTCAACAAAGTGGAGCGTGTCGTCAATATGTATCTCGTCGATAGGAATGGCAACGTCAATTTGAGTTGGACTTTTCTTTAAATTGGATACATGAAATGTATCGTGAACACCATAGATGGAAGACTGGCGTGTATGAAGGTAGGCGGCCGTGTGGAGAGCTTTGACCCAAAAGATAGATGGAAGACTGGCGTGTATGAGCAGTGAGCGTATGATGTCGTTTAGGCGACGAATCATGCGCTCTGCTCGACCGTTCTGAGATGAGGTTTGAGGGCATGAAAAACGGAACAATAACCCATGTTGTGTTGCAAAAGTTTTAAAAGCATTATTGTCAAACTCCCCCCCCCCCCCTAAGTCACATTGGAAAGTTTTAACGTTTCCATTGAATTGGGTGGCAATTAATTTATGGAACTTGACGAATGTAGGGAATGTTTCGGATTTATATTTTAACGGATAAACCCAAATAAAGTGGGAAAAATTGTCAATCAAGACCATGTAATATTTGTATCCCGATTTACTAGGAATCAGGGATGTCCACAAGTCACAATGAATGATGTCGAAAGGAGAAAAAGTAAACGAGTTAGACGTATAAAAAGGTAAACGTTTACTATTTGATAATTGACACGAATGACAAAAAAAAAACTTGTTCTGATTACATGGAAAATTAAAATTACGACTAAGAATGTCTAAAACTTGAGCACCGGGGTGGCCAAAACGTTCATGCCATGGTAGTGTTGTAGACGTGATGTAACAAGCAAAAGGCGGGAGTTCAGGGGGGGTGAGCGGATAGAGATCCCCGGTACTATTGTGGCGAGAAAGAATTCGTCCAGTTGCTAGGTCCTTCACAGAAAAACCAAATGGATCAAATTCGATAGATAAGTTATTATCACGAGTAAAGCGTCTAACAGATATAAGGTTTTTAATGACACTAGGGCTGTAAAGGGTATTAGGTAGGATATAGGTGCGGTTACGTATCGTGTGAAAAACCGGTTCCGGATCCATGAATTGGTAAACATTGACCATTGCCTACCAATAATTTACTACAAACAGGTGAAGAAGAAGGGTGTTTAATCATACCTTGGTCAAGAGTAACATGTTGTTCAGCGCCTGTATCCATAATACCCGGGTCCGGTTGTTGAAGTTGCATTGTAGAGAAAGCAGCCTGAAGGTCCGATGGGCTCAACGCATTGAGGTCGGGCTGCTGCTGGGTCATTGGAGCCGTGGCCTGAGGGCAGCTAAACTGGGCCAGATACAAGGGCTGCTGAAAGGCGGCATGGGCTTGGGATGATTGTGGGGCAGACTGATGTTGCTTGGTAGTGGGCTGCCATGGGGACTGGGTTGGGTAAGGGCAGGGAGGTGTGTTCCACCAAGCCCATTGGGGGTAAGTACTAAATTGAGGAGCCCACTGATTTGCCCAAGTTGTGTTACCTGTGTGTGTAGTTCTACCACCCCCGCGGCCACGACCTCCACGAGAGCCACGGTAGGGCTGACCACGACCACGTCCGCGGCCCCTTTGATAATAATGGGGAGCCGAGTTCGAATTGTGTTGAGGCGGGGTGGAGTTCTGGTTGTTCGAGTTGGATGCTGAGGCTGCAACAAGAACTTATTTAGGTGCTTGACGGGCTTCTTTTCTGATAACTTCATCGTGCAACACGGATCGTGCAAGATCCCAATCCGCATCTTGGGCATTGATAAGAGACGCAGTGGTGTCATATTCTGCTGGCAGTCCCCGCACCAGCTGTAACACGAGTCGAGACTCGGTTACGGGGTGATCGACATCCCCAAGTTGGTTGGCAAGATCCTTCAACTGCTGACAATAATCATCGAGGGACGAGCAGGAGGCCAGGGTAAGGTTCACAAACTTTGTTTCAAGGGCAGCAGCTCTGGCCATTTTGTTACTTAAATAAATCTTCTCAATCTTGACCCAAGCCACACGAGCCGTGGAGTCCGTGTCCAAAACACGAACCAAGAGATCATCCGAAATTGTGCTGTAAATCCATTGTAATACTAGGGCATCAATTTCCTTCCAAAGAGGGTATTCATCGGATGTATCAGGTGGTGGTGGGGTTTCATCTATATGATCAATAACCTTGTAGGCGGTGGCGTGTAATTTGAACAATTTGGTCCAGGAAGAGTAGGTTACTTTGGTGCCGTCTAGGGTTCTAATCTTGGTTTGGATGTTGGTAACGGAATAGGCTGGATGGAGAAGGGTTACGGGTTTGTTGGATGATTCAACATTATCTGCGTTTTTTGTCATGGTGATGATCGAAAACAGCAGGGATGTGGGCTAATCGGAAAAAAAAGAGAAAGAAAGAGGAAAAGATAATCGGCAGCTAGGGTTGATGATAACAGAACCGAGGCTCTGATACCATAAAAGCGTTTATGGAATAATTGTTATTGATCTCTATTGAATAATGATGCCCTTTAAATAGGGAAGAATACAACTAAAAATAAGGAAAGGATATACAAGACTAATTACAATCATTATCTTTGAATAATAATAAGAATAATCTCATACTAAAATATATGCTATCTAATCGGCTAAGAATTGTAAGAAAATTCTATTAATGGTAAGTGATCATCCCAATTACCTCCGAAATCAATTACACAAGCTCTAAGCATATCCTCCATTGTCTGAACTGTCATTTCGCTTTGTCCGTCCGTTTGAGGATGATAAACGGTGCTTAGATTTAGCTTGTTCCCATTTCTTTTTGGAAACTTGTCAAAAAATGAGAGGTAAAATGGCTATCTCTATCAGAAACAATTGATAAAGGAATTCCATGTAATGAAACTATTTCATTTACGTACAACTTAGCTAATTGTTCCATACTGAAAGTTTCCTTCATTGATAGGAAATGAGCTGACTTAGTTAGCCTGTCTACAATCACCCAGATTGTATCATTACTTTTTCTTGTCTTGGGTAATTTGGTAACAAAGTCCATTGTTATCAATTCCCATTTCCAAACCGGCATTTCTAACTGTTGCAACAAACCTGAGGGTTTCTGATGTTCATTTTTAACCTGTGAACAAGTTAGGCACTTGGCAACATAAGCTGCTATATCCTTTTTCATTTCTATTCACCAGAAATTCTTTCTTAAATCTTGATACATCTTGTCACTTCCAGGATGCATCGTATACTTAGACTTATGGGCTTCTTCTAATATACAGTGACGTAGGTTTCCCAATTTAGGAATCCACATTCTTTTCTTATGGAATCTCCAAATTCCATCTGTTCCTTGTTCTAATTCCTTAATCATTCCTTTCAGTTTCTCAGTATCGTCCTTGATTACTGATTCTTGTGCTTTTCTAATCTGTTCATTTAAATCTACTTGTAGATTTAATTTAAGAGAACGTACTCTTTTTGGCTTTTCGTGATACTTTCGACTTAAAGCATCGGCTACTACATTTGCCTTTCCTGCATGGCATTGGATATTACAATCATAATCACTAAGTATTTCCATCCAGCGTCTTTGTCTCATATTCAACTCCTTTTGCCCGAAAACATACCTTAAACTCTTATGATCGGTGAAAATGGTAAACTTACTACCATAAAGGTAATGTCTCCAAATTATCAGGGCAAAAATTATAGCTCCTAATTCTAAATCATGGGTTGAATAATTCTCTTCATGATTCTTAAGTTGTCTAGAGGCGTATGCTATAACCTTTTGACGTTGCATCAACACACATCCATAACCTAACTTAGAGGCGTCACAATAAACTACAAAGTCTTCAGTTCCTTCTGGTAATGCTAGTATGGGTGCGTCGGTTAATCTTTGCTTAATAATTCCAAAGGCTTCTTCTTGTTTTGGTCTCCATTCAAACTTAACAGATTACCAGGTTAACTTAGTTAAGGGAATGTGTAACACCCTAGTTACTATTTAACGGTTTTACATGTAATTACCAACAATTAGATGTATAGTTAAGACTACACATACTATAAAAATACGGGTTTATTAAAACTTTTACAAATCATAAGTTATTCAACATAACGTGATCGGATTCGTCGTTTAAATTTACGACGAGGCAATGTGCGGAAGCATGAATCTTTATGGTGTTCAGTTCTTCGTTGAGCTTGATCATCTTCCGGCTTCCAAAATGTACCTACATTTCATAAACATGAAATGCTTTAGTCATACAGGGTTTGAAACGTGTCTAAACGAGTCCAGGAAACGAAACTGATTAAAATACATTAAATTGCAGGGTCTACCGTAAATTACGGTGGCTACCCTAATTTACGGTAGCCCCTGAATGTTTATTCTCCCACCGTAAAGCAAGGGGTTTGTGGCATAAAGACTTTTAGGCTACCGTAAGTTACGGTAGCTACCGTAACTTACGGTGGCCTCTGCAGGTCTTTCCAAGTTTGCCGTTCTCTAAACGAAAACCTTCATAACTTTTAATCCGCTTGTCCGTTTGACCTACCATTTCTTCCTACGTGATTGTAATTTGATCCTCCATCATATGGAGTTAAAATCCAACATCCGGATTAACAAAGTTTAAGACTTTCAAGTTTTCGGCTTATTACCCTTTTTACCAAATTTTGACCCGTTAAGGGCATTTAAGCACTTTTACGCAATATTTCGCACTCATTTATTTCTAGCATCTTATTTCCACATTATTTATCAAATGATCTTCCATCACAACTATATTTGTGATGGGTTTAATGTGGCAATCTATATAATCCGAGTTTTACCCCTCGGATTATCATTTTACGGCAAAGACTCGTATAGAGTCTTTTGACCAAGGATTTACATCTTTCGCTTTTATACTTATTCTAAGTATTGACTTGATTGTAAAACTTGTTTTCAAGCGATTTCTAAGGGTTGTTTGCTTAATTTTGCTTACAAGGACGTTTTGGTCATTTTTAACCCTTCTTTTATGACGAAGGGCTTGCTTAAGCCATGCATGCCCAAAATCTCATTTTTAACCAAATCTTGTTTTCAAAACACTCGGTCTATAATTTAAATCCTTCGGTTTACCTTTTAAGGTAACCGAATGTCCTTTTTACTTTGCCTAACTCTCATAGAACTTCAAGTTCTAAATGATAAGTTGATCTATAATACATGCATGGCTCGGATCAACTTATTACCCGGTTTTAATACCTTGCTTTATAATCGCTAATTAAGAACGATGCGAGTATCCATTGGATATCTATTCCTGTAAGCATATAACTCGACAAAAGAATCATTAGTCGATATTGTCAAAAGGTGATGTCTACACCTTTTGACCCGTTTGGCCGAATTGACCGTTTATCTATGCGAGATGATATTTATTATCATCTCATCTACATGACTCGTTCCGTTTAACACCGTACGGTCATTTTACTTATAAACCGTTTATTACCACTTTCGACTCTTTATGTCTTACGCGGAAAAACGTCTTTTTGAAACTAACGGTTATTGTCAATGTGTGACTAAATTACTGTTTTGCCCTTATTATTTGTTTTGACTTACCATAAAAGGTAACCATTAAAAGTTCATTTTTCCTTTCGTCATAATATGACCGAATTATCGATTTACTTCTTTTTAACCATTATTATGGTTTCTTTCATCTTTGATTATCTTGTTCCGTACGACTACACGACGGAACATCATATTTCAATTGTTTAGTTACCTCATTCGTAATTTATATGATAAGAGAATATTCCACAATTTAAGACTAGTGTAAGCTATACTTACCTTGCATCCGAATTATGCTTTTCCTCCATTCTTGATTTGTTTGACCCGCTTCCTTTCCCAAGCCTCCACCTAGCTCGTTAGGCGTCAAACTATTTTCAATCATTTACAAGGCGGTTAAATTAGTCATAAAAATCACGACTGTTCCACCTCACTTATTTTCTATGCCGAATCTACTATTCGACTTCATGATTAGTTAACTTAGCTTATCTAAAGTTAACTACTCTTTTTTTGATCACATGGGTTATAACATTAAGTCTAAATCAACATAATATTTAGAACCCTTATCACTTCATATTACGCGTAATTGCCATATCATTCAAATACACATTTCCACTCTAAATTCAACACTTTAGTTCTCATTTAGGCATTTTAACAAACACCTAATGTGCATAAATTTTTACACATTTACAACTAGTTCATAACTAGTTATTTCTACTAAACATAAACATAATTTCAATTCCATTATGTCTAGCATGCAAACTATTCTCAGATTCATCTCATGGAAATCAGTTAACACCATTTTAATAGTCAAAATTCTAGGGTTCATCTTATTTCTACAAAACCCATTTAACACATAAATGGATAATCATGAAATTCACAATTATGAACCTCAATTCAACAAGTAAGTGACTAGGGTTTACTAGTCATAGACATAAAATCATTCCTAATTTCATCATTGGATCATAATCCATCAATTTATTTGCAAGTAACCTACTTATCTCAAATTTCAACTTCAACCAATCTAGGTTTTGTGACATACCTTGTGATCCCCATGACTTGATGATCGTTTCTACGCGTTCATGCACGAATTTGAGACCCAAATACTCCTTCAATTTGGTGATCTTTGATGAACAAGGGTTCCCCTTGTTTCCTCCAGCCGAAGTCGACACACACACACCCACTTGGTGTGTGTGTTGTGTTTTGTTTTATTAATAAACCCAATCTTTTAGTATTTCCCCTTTTGGTCCCTCAAGTTTAGTTAGTTATTAAGTAGGACACAATCTAACTATTTCTAACACTATTCCCACTTATTAACTAGGTTAAATATTTCTAGTTAACTTAGTGGGTTCGGGGAAATTATGACTCAGTTTATTTTAAGTCCCGTTAATTCAGACTTCTTATAAACTTTATTTCCTTAAAAGCATTTATTCACGTTGTATTTAATATTAGGATTATTTGTTTAAATCCTAATATTTATCGGGTTACTCTTACCACTAACGGTACTTTACCCGTCTTTTAGTATTAACGGGGTTTGATTACCAAACCCATTTTCGGGGTGTTACAAGTCTACCCCCCTTAAAGAGGTTTCGTCCCCGAAACCTTTTCTTACATAATTTATTGAGTTTCAAACCCAATGTACATAAACTGAGTAACCTTCTAAGCATTACTCATACTTTGACCATTTGTTAGTGTCATCAGACAAATATGGTAACATCTTTTAATTACACAACATATGTATCTTTTATGCGAATTTACGCAACTCGGAATAACGCCATCTTGTTATTTCGACTTGTTTGATTAACTTCGCGAAATTCATCGCCTTTATACTCTCGGATTCTTTGTGAATCCGTTATTTTCACCCATTTGGATGTTTCTAGTGAGATTCTTTCATTTTTTTTTCAAACAAACCCTTTCCTTTGCGAACTTATTCATTTGGTTCATTCATACAGAATTCGCCGCAAAATGAATTTCCTGATTTTATCTTATTTATTTAGCACTATCTAGATGTGCTATTAACGAATTTCTACAAGGCATAATACCACATACCTCTCGGCTTTATTCTTTTATCGTGCTTTTACTCGAACTGACTTCCCAACACTTTGCTTGTGTTGTCTTGTGATTGCTCAGTATAGGCGATCAATACTTTTCGTTATTATGACCTCATCGACCATCAATGCCGCTTTGTACTCACTTACCTTTATTGTTTGGCTTGACGGAGTAGCCAATTGGCCACTTGGTCATAGACGCTTATCAACTATGTTTATTTCACGCTAATCTTAATATAAATAGCGTGTTGAACATTTTCTTAATTTAAGTATTGACCTTAACCGGTCTCACTGACTAGACGCTACTATGTGATTTTATTCCACATAACTTTCCTGACCGTGATCGCGTTACGTCGTGTTTTGGGTTTAATTCCCAATCATCTCATACTATATATGTTTAATAAAACGTTGTTTTTTACTAAAACTGAATTTTAGTTTAACGTTTTATATATATATATATATATATATATATATATATATATTATTTATGTCAAACAAATTTGACAACTTGACATTTATCCTTTTTGCAGTCCTTGTTTTACGCGGGGATTCTCTACTGGTTCCCTCGCTTGTCTAAGTAACCCATAGATTCTTTCACTTAGCCTCGTAGGCTATTTCTTTAGGCTTTCACCTCTTTAGGGCGTTGCCTTTATGATCTTTTTTTATTCATGACCCGTGGGTCATTTTAGTCCCGTAGACCTTTACACTGTTTATACCCAAAGGTTATAATTGATCCCGTAGGTCGTCCTTTTTATGTTCGAAAATCATTTGCTTTTGCATCAAAATTTCGTTCACTCCGACTGTGATTCGTGACTGCAATCATTTCATATTTAATTCCGACCCATTACATGGGTTCATTAATATCTTGCGCTTTCCTTTATTCGGTTTGCGCCTATATTTGCATTCAATCTCGTCCCATTACCGGGCTCATTATCATTTCCAATATTACGTTTTATCTAACCCGTTTAACTTGTTCGTGTGAGTTTCACCACTTTTGATAGTCAACTTTATCCTCTATGCCTTAGCATTCTTAGTGGTCGGTTCGTATTTTCATTTACTTGATTATTGTCCCTTCCCTTGGGCTCGTTATACTAACGTAATACGCTCCCGTCTTCAGGCATGCGTTTACATTATTATCAAATATTTTACTCATTTGATTCATTTGGGTACTTTTTAATTTGTCCCACTCACCCCGTCCTTACTACATCGAATGTAAGCATGTCCATCATAAAAAGTTCAAAGTTAGGGTTTTCCTTTAGGATTTCCTGGTGATTATCTATTAATTACACAATGCACACGTGTTAGTATAATAACCCAATATTTACATTAGTAATACCCTCCCCGAGACAGAATTCCAACGACTACGTCGGGCAGAACCTCGACAGCCATTACGGAACCTTAGATCAATCGGGCAGCGTATCTAATACGTAACCGGGGGTTAAAATACTTACAACGAGGCAGAACTTTGTTATTTAGGGGGTATTATGCCCGGGAATTATGTATACTATGCAGAACTTCGTTAGATTGAGTTAACCAAGAAAAAAATAAAAACTACTATAGTTTTGCAAAAACAAAAAAAAAAACCTAAAACGATGGCAAGACTACAGATTTTAACTGGGGGCAAAATCAGAAGTTTTTAAAAGAGGGTAAAACCAAAATTTTGTTTTGAACTGGGCAAAATCATAGTTTTGAACGAAAGGCAAAATCATAATTTTTAGCTGGGGACAAAAACATAATTTTATTTTGAACTGATGGCAAAAACGTAATTTTAAACTCCAGGCGAAATCGTAATTTTTGAAAAGGGGGCAAAATCATATTTTTCAACTGAGAGCGAAATCGTAATTTTAAGCTAGGGAATAAACTAAAACGATGAAAAGACTACAAATTTTAACCGGGGCAAAATTGTTATTTTTTAAATGAGAGCAAACTCATAATTTTAAACCGAGAGCAAATTCGTAATTTTAAGTTGGGGTAAAAGCATAAATTTATTTTGAATCAGGGCAAAATTATATTAAAAATGAAAAAAAAAAAAAAGGGCAGCCGCCATTTTCCACCAATATGGTGGCAGTACTATTGCCGCCTTGTGATTTGTATATGTAAGCAATGTTAGGGTGTCCGGGGCACTCCCCTAAGAGGGGAGTTCCCTCTCTTACGCACACCCAATCAGGTTATGCCACGTCAACTCCCCTCTTAAACTCCCATCACACCCCAATTTGATGACGCCACTCCCCTCTTAGGTGAATTGCTTTTTTTATTCAAAAAGAAAAAAAAAACAAAGTTTTGATTGGTTGCAGCAAGCATGGGCCCACAGATCCCCCACTCCCCTCTTCGGTGACTTCCCCCCGATTCCCCTCCCCGCACCCCCTCCCCGCACCAACGACGGCGGTGTTCCCGCTAGGTGACTTGGGTCACCGCATGGGGTCACCGCATGTGCCCCGGACACCCTTATATACAAACATTTACATATATGTGAAGAATTAATTTACATATATGTAAATAAATATATACACATACGTAGAACATTTACACATATATAAAAGACGATCACTTTGACAAATAAATGATTAGTAAAAAAACTACATACATGTAAATCAATATCGAGTTTGAATGTAGACAATCATTATGAAGTTTTACATATATGTAAACACATTATTCGTTTGACAAGTGGATAGTTAATACGAGATTTACATATACGTAAATAGATGTTTATGATTTAAAAAGACTCAGTTAATGTAACTAATTTAATTATATAGATGCATTTACATATACACAGTAGATGAGAGATAAATAATTAGTTAAACAGAGAGATAAATATTTTGCATATTACTATTATACCCTTTTTATTTATTTATAGTTTTTTTAAAACAAAGAGATAATTAGTGGTCTAAAATAGTTCTGTAAGTTCTGACCAAAAGTAGGGTTCTGCAAAGAACCCAACCCTATATATATATATATATATCAAAGTAGGATAAGGCTAGGTAGAAAACCCTGTTTAGGTAGAAAACCCGGGAAACTCAAAGCTCCCGACATTTTTTTTTTGAAAAAAATAACACATGTAATATACATGTTTTTAAGAGTTTTGGGCCAAAAAAATCAAAAAAGCGCCGAAGGGTTTTTTTAAAAAAAAAAAACAAATTTCAGCAACTTTCAGCATTTGTTGTCTAACACATGTTAGTTAACGAAGTTTTTGGAACTTGTTTATTTTTTTAAAAAAAAAGTACTCGGCGCTTTTTTGATTTTTTTGGCCCAAAAGTCTTAAAAACATGTATATTACATATGTTATTTTTTTCAAAAAAAAAAATGTCGGGAGCTTTGAGTTTCCAGAGTTTTCTAAGAAAGATAGAGTTTTTTGTCTAGCCCAACCCTATCAAAGTATTTGGATAGCTGAAATGTAACAATTTTTTGTTTCACTATTTTATGTAACAACTCATTAACTAATAAGAATTATATATAAATTTATGATTTATATTTTTTAATACTCAACTCATATAATACATAGATTTATAAGCTAGTGCATATTACATAGTTACACGCTCTCATATAAACCAAAATAACACAAACAAACGATGGAAATACAAAAGACATATTTGGCCGGAACGGTTAAATCAAAGGGTCGGCTTTGAGTTTTACGTTAACGAATACGTTAAATTACTATTATTTTTAGATGTTTTTCTTGGGTTTTGTTTTTTAAGGAAACTGATATTTGATCCCTTGGATTCTAGATACTTCATTTCCTACGTTGTTAATGTCAAACAAATCTTAGGTTTCAATAATTATTTGATTTCCTACCCAGAGAAAATAAATAAAACAAAGTAGTACCATTTTGGACATTGGATGTTGTGGCCGTCAGTTTATTATTAAATATTTAAAGAAAATACTAGAAAGGAATAACCAGTAACATTGCGACAATAAACCAGCAATTTTATATATATTTTTGGTGATGCTCCTTGATATTTTTGGAGATGCGATATTTTTGGTGACGCTCCATCAACGGTACATTGGCCCAACTTTAAATATATAAAAAAAGAAATGGATTACGTGTCAACCAGCTAGCTAGCTGTTAGTTTGATTTCTTTTCTTTTTTTAACCAAATAACTATTTTTTTTGTCATACTGTATAAAACTAGTTGGTGCCCCGCCCGCGTTGCGAGACGATGACCGAATAATGAGCGAGTGTTAGTCAGCTCATTGACACGAAAAACAATTAAATCGAGTCACCCAATTAAAACAAAACACTTTTATAGTTTTGATAAAAAAAACTAAAACAATGACAATATTGTAATTTTTAACTAAGGGAAAGTTGTATTTTTTGACTGGGGTAAAATCGTAATTTGACAAAAGCTAAAGTAATGGCAGTGCTGTAAATTTGAACCTGGGGCAAAATTGTAAATTTTCACAGGAGCAAATTCATAATTTTTAACTTGGGGTAACAACGTAATACAAATTTGAACTAAGGGCACAATCATAATTTTAAGCTGGAGGCAAAAGCACAATTTTATTTTGAACTGGGGAAAAAATGTAATTTTTAATTGAAGGCAAAATCACAATTTTTAAACGGGGAAAAATCACATTTTTGAACAGAGGGCAAAATCGTAATTTTTAAGTGCGGGCAAAAACAAAATTTTATTTTGAACTGGGGGCGAAAAGGTAATTCTGAGCTGAGTGCAAAACCACAATTTTATTTTGAATGGAGGGAAAATCGTATTTTTGAGCTGGGGACAAAAGCGTAATTTTATTTTGAGCTGGGGGTAAAACCGTAATTTTAGAGAGAGACAAAAACGTGATTTTAGAATGCATATAAAATAATAAACTGGTTGGTCCAATGAGAGAGTGCTAGGCAAAGTCGTAATTTTGAATTGAGGGCAAGATCGTAATTTTGAGATGGGGACAAAACGCGTAATTTTATTTTGAGCTGGGGGCGAAAACGTAATTTTATTTTGATCAGAGGGCAAAAACGTAATTTTAAAATGAATATAAAACAATAAACATGTTGGTCCAATGGGGGAGTGCCAGGCAGTTGCCTGGCACTATTCCCCCAAACTTGTAATTGTATATGTAGTATAACTAGGTGTTGCCCCGCCCGCGTTGCGGGGCGATGGCCGAATAATGAGCGAGTATTAGTTAGCTTCTTGACACGAAAAACAATTAAATCGAGTAAACCAATTAAAACAAAACATTTTTATAGTTTTGATAAAAAAAAACTAAAATAAAGGCAATATTGTAATTTTTAACTGAGGGAAAGTTGTATTTTTTGCCTGGGGTAAAATCGTAATTTGCCTAAAGCTAAAGTAACGGCAGTACTGTAGATTTGACCCAGGGGCAAAATTGTAAATTTTCACAGGGACAAATTCGTAATTTTAAACTTGGGGTAACAACATAATATAAATTTTAACTAAGGGCACAGGCGTAATTTTAAGCTGGAGGCAAAAGCACAATTTTATTTTGATCCGAGAGCAAAATCTTAATTTTGAATTGGGGGCAAAAACATAATTTTCTTTTGAACTGGGAAAAAACGTAATTTTGAAATGAGGGCAAAATCACAAATTTTTAAACGGGGAAAAATCACATTTTTGAACAGAGGGCAATCGTAATTTTTAGCTGTGGGCAAAACCAAAATTTTATTTTGAACTGGGGCGAAAATGTAATTCTGAGCTGAGGGCAAAACCACAATTTTATTTTGAATTGAGGGAAAAATCGTAATTTTGAGCTGGGGACAAAAGCGTAATTTTATTTTGAGCTGGGGACAAAACCGTTATTTTAAAGAGGGACAAAAACGTGATTTTAGAATGAATATAAAATAATAAAATGGTTGGTCCAATGGGAGAGTGCCAGGCAAAGTCGTAATTTTGAATTGAGGGCAAGATCGTAATTTTGAGATGGGGACAAAAAGCGAAATTTTATTTTGAGCTGGGGGCTAAAACGTAATTTTAAAATAGATATAAAACAATAAACGTGTAGGTCCAATGGGGGAGTGCCACCCCCCTACAAATGTATATGTAGTATAAGACCATGTGTAGTGGTAGTGGGTTATAATGCCCCCACCATGGGGCATTATCCGACACGTGGCGTCCTAGTCAGCGATGGGGCATTATAGCAAAAGTGGTGTAGTGGGGCATTATGCTAATAACGCCCCTTCCAATCAATAAACAATTATTTTTTATATAGAAAAGAAAAAAAAAAGAAATGGCTTATCTCTATTTCAAAATTGTCAGAAGTTCACGTGGTTGGTCTCAAAGTTCATTGGTGGTAGCTTAAAGTTGTCAGAAGTCAAAACCCAATGCAGCGTTTTAAAAATAACGCCGGGAACAAAATTTTTGATTTAAAACGCCCTATAACGCCGGGTGTAGTGGGTTATGGGGCGTTATAGGGCGTTATTTTTGAAAATTTTTTATGGAAAACGCCCCATTACACACGGTCTAATAAAGTTCAATATACATTGCAAAAAATTGAGTCGGTATAGTAGTTTGTGTGCACCCTACTCAAATGATGAACCCAGATTCAATCCGCATTGGGTTTTTTTTCTTTGCATCTCTTCACTTCTTAAATTATAATGATGGTATTTTTTCATGTATAATTTTTAACTATTCAGAGGCAAATGTTTAACTATTCAGAGGCAAATGTCTGAACCATTCAGACATTTGCTTTTGAAACAAACAGTCTGAACCATTAAGTGTTGAACCAGTAAGAGGTCTGAACCATTAAGAGCCTCATTAAGAGGTAAACAAACAGCCTTTTAATGTTTTTTTTTATATTTCTCCTCTTAACGAAGTTTAAACTTTTTTTTTTATGATTTTAAATTTTAAATCTTTTCTAATATATATAGTTACTTTTAAATAATGGATTTGATGCTCATATTCGTTTTTATAAACACGTGTTGATATATTTGTGTCCATATCACGAGTTATTTTTTTTTATTTTTCTTTGGTTGCTATATTGAGTGTCGGTACCAGAACGAACTAAACTGATACCGATCAAAATATATGTTATGCAAACACAAACAATCCAATACATGCATACATGTGTTATACTTGATTCGTTAGTCTGGGGTTATACTTTTTGTGATAAACATGTCATTAACTTCGTACAAGTCTACCCTTAATATATATAGCGCTATAGGAGTAACGCACCGCCCGTGTTCATGAGGTCATTAAACATTGCTTTAAACCGTGGGATGACTTGAATATTCACATATTAATTTTACGTTAATCTTGATAACTTAGTTTGCCATGTGGATTCGTTTAAAACTTGTATACTTATGCTATGTATTAAACTTGTGTACTCGGCAATGCTTTGTGTGTTGAACTATACTTTTAAACATGTTGCAGGTTGATGATGATGATCTTTATGAAACCTAGTAGGGACGATTTTAGAAACACATATTTAATTACTAGATTTTGTTATCTTATTATCGTTAAACATTGTTGTACTTTGAATTTCTATTGTTGTACTTAAATTTCATATCTTGTAACTTAACAATTTTGTTATGAATGAAATCGGTTTTGAATTAAATATTGTCACAATAGTGTTATGATGCGATGAACAATCTTGTTCTTCTTACTCCGATTTTTCGTCATCGGTTGGGATGTCACGTACCCCTCTAGTAATCTCTATATAAAGGGAAACTTACTAAAGGTAATTACATTCATTGAATAATTACCCATTCATGATATAGGGATAATGATAAAATTAATGATCAATTTTTTCGATAAATGATAATAACGACAATATAATTGACGATGGGCCAATGGATTGCTCCATTTACCCGACTTAGGCTGCCATCACACGAGCCCAACGAATAAGGCCAACAAATGGTTTTACTTCTCTAATAAGGTTTTCTCCGTATGAGATGAGCGGGAAACGAGGATTCAGGGCATGCATACCACAATTAATGAATGTTAAGAAGGGTATCTTGGCTGGCATCGTACTTCTCCTGCCGGAACATTAAATGAAGCTGCCAATCTAGCCGTTAGGGGTCAGACACGTGTCTGAGCCCCTCGAAGACTTCCTAAAACGGTCGGATCATCTCAACAAATATCCCACATGCAAGATAAGGCCTAAGACTTATATAAGAAGAAGAAAACGGTAACAAGGGGGATCGGAGGTATCACATTTAATATTCTCTCATTTACTCTCCTCTCATTAATTTCGACCAACATTCTCACACATTCAATACACACACGTATTTATTGGATTCACACCTTAGAGGAAACATTCCGGTGATCACACTCATCGGAAGAAGCTCCTCTCACTCTCCGGCAAGTTTACTTACTCTCACGCCGGAGCTTGGTCACGGATCCCCTTCCCGGGGCCCTCCGTGACGAGGCTAACGGTTTATTCTTTTGTAGCCACAATGAACGGGATATCTGGACGCCAGCGAAGATCCATTGAACGTCAGCCGGGATTTGGGTATTCGACATTGGCGCCATCCGTGGGACATCGGTCTAGCTGGTGTTTCCACTCTGAAACTCCGACGTTAAGATAACCCGTCTTGACAAGAAAACAACATGACTACTCCACCCAGCTCACTCGCCGTCCAGACAGCACAAAACGACCGCGATAAGGTCATGGTGGAAGATATAACTCTCGAAGAAGAAAATGAGAATCAAGTAGAAATTCTGGAAAAGGAAGAGACCATCACTCCAGATTTTGTTGCCATGCACAAAGAGAAACTGAAAAAGTGTCTTAAAGACCTGGAAAGACAGGAAAAACTTGACAGCCTCAGGGCTAGACTATCGTTCGATACACCCTCCAACCAAGACGGGGCAGACCCTCAAAACAAGGGCAGTGGAAGTGACCCACTGGAAACGTTCATGACAGCCCTTAGACAGATGTCCTCAGAAGAAAGGGAAGATCTGATCACAGGAAAGAAACCGAAGGGAAAGGGAAAGGAGAAAGAAAACCAAAGCGGTGACGGCCTGGACCAACCATACCTTCCACGGGACCTGGTTGAAGTCTCAAAGTTCACTCGGAGAATTGCAGAGGCACCTATGCCCCCTAAAACAAAATTACCTCCAAACTTCGACCGGTATGATGGGACGAGAGATCCTGAGGACCATCTCCATGCCTTCAGGGGTGAGGGACAACTGGGGCGGTGGCCCATGCTAGTTTAGTGCCATATGTTTGTACAGACCTTGACGGAGGGGGCCCGGCTCTGGTTCGACAGCCTCCCTCCTGGGGGGATTGATAGCTACGAAGAACTGAGTGAAAAGTTCCTGAGAAACTTTGGTCAACAAAGAAAAGTGGTCAAGAACCCAAACGAAATTTTGCACATTGGGCAAAGGGACAACGAACGGATAGACCAATACATGGAGAGGTTTGTCAAGGAAAGCATGAACATAAAGGATGTCCCGGAGGTCATGAAGATCAGCAGCTTCATAAACGGATTAAAGCATGTACAGCTATGCGAGAAACTGGGGGAAGAGTTCCCACACTCATTTGACAATCTCATGGACCGGGTCAGAGCCTTTGTCAGATGCGAAGACACAGTCAGCAAGGCTAAGGAGACAGATACCCTACCCCGAAGGGTCGCCCCGGTCGCAAAACCTCTTGATAAAGGTACACCTTATTCCAGAAAACATGCTTTTGATAGAATGCTGCATGATAGGGCAAGACCCTCGTACTCCCCATATAGACCTCGGGGGAGAGGCCCACCCCCTTACTCTGACAGCTTCACCCCTCTCACCAAGACCCCAAGTGAAATATTGGCCACTAAGAGGGTGAAGAGCTCCTTCCCAAGGCCACCACCCATAAAGCCTGGGTCAAAGGCACAACCAAGCGAATATTGTGACTTTCACAAAGGATTTGGCCATAAAACTGATAATTGCATGTACCTAAAGAGGGAAATAGAAGCCGCGGTGAAAACGGGAAAACTGACCCATTTGGTTAAGGAAATTAAGGAAGGAGGGGGGGATCGCAGAGGGAAAGATGCAAGGGAGCCTGGGAGGGCAGATGTAGATATGATTAGAAGGAGGAATGAATTTGATATCACCAGAAGTGTAAAGGCCAGAATCCTGGGTTCCCCGGACTGCATGAAAGCTCCCATCCTAATGCCACACTTGGAGGAAAGTGAGGTGCAGCGGCTCCCACTAAACATCTCAGCCATAATAGCTGGCCACAAAGTGGCCAGGATACACGTGGATGGGGGATCTGGGGTAGAAGTTATATACGAGCATTGTTTCCTTAGGTTCGACAGGGATGTAAGAGACAGGCTTGAGGAGGACTCCATCCCTCTAGTAGGACTCAACAACAGTGTGTCACACCCTTTGGGAAAGATCAGACTCCCATTCACAGTTGGGGTAGGAGATCGCGTTCGAACTATAAACCTAACTTTCACAGTGGTCCGGACACCCTCAAAATACAACGCAATCCTGGGAAGACCTGGAATTGGGGACTTGCAAGCACAAGCATCCACCCCACACGGAGCCTTAGTGTTCCAGACGCCAAAGGGCTTGGCTTGGGTAAAGTCTGCATACGAAGTAGTTTCTTCCGTATCTGAGGGGGAAACATCCGAGAAGCCCCAGACGGAGGGGGTCGAGGAATGGGTCCTTAGCGGTAGGTTCCCTGTAACACCCCAAAACCCGAATATTTATATTCGTTAAAATGCTGTGATATGATACCTCAAGAAATAAACAACTAGGCTAATTAACCTACTTAGATGTATTGTTAAAACTATTAAAAGATGGAATGTAATAAAATGTTTAACAAAGCAAACAAGGGAACAAACTTGAGGGACCAAAGATGAACAAGGGGGAAAGTTATGTTTAAGTAACAAACACACCCACACAAACACACACACATTTTCGTGTGTTCTAGAACGATCAGGGGGAACTCCCCATGAACCAAACCCTAGTTCTAACATAATCATCAAATTGAGGAGTCAAATGAAGCTCAAATTCACAACCGAACATGAATTAAGGATCACCTACTCAAGGGGATCATGAGGTATGTCTCAAAATTTAGATTTATGAAGTTGTATGAAGTGGGTTATGTCTTAATCCGTGAATTGGTATGAAATTGTTCATGTATAGGTGTTAGAATCACCATATAGAACATGAATTATGCATGATTTAGCTTAATTTGATGTTTAAAGGTGAAACCCAATTGTTGGGGTGAAGATGATAGCATGGATAGATCATCTAGGTCTAATTCTTGTTCAAAAATTGATGTATCATGTTATGTATGATGAATTCTTGTTAGAAGGATTGGAAGAAATGTGATAATTGTAGGTTTGATGGTTATGCATGTATGATTTGTGTTGACTAGAAGGAAGAAATTGATGAATTGTGTATGAGATTAGAATGATATGCATGAACTAGTTGTACACTATGCTTACAAGGTAGTACATATATCAAAAGTATGATGAATTATGAAGAACTTAAGATTAGATCACTTGTAAGTGATTAACAAGTAATTATGAAGTGGATTTTAGATGATGTAATGTAAATTGAGGGTTACATGTTTGATGTTTAATTTAAATACCCCATGTTGGATTGTAGAAGCATTTGATGAGCTATATATGAATTTAGAAGATTGTGTATGAATAAGTTGTACGTTATGCTTAGAAGGTAGTACGTACATCAAGTGAATGATAAAATGTATATAGTGTCGTCCGTATAGTCGATTATGATGTTACGGGAATATGTTGATAAGTCGATAGATATGCATAGTTAATAGTTGACTTTTGAAAGTCAACTAAGTATAAGAAACACGAGTTGACTCGTTGTCGTAAATGTAGGTTGATGAGAAGTCGTATGGTACATGTAATAGCAATCCGTGTTAAATGTAATGACATGATGAGTTACATGAGTTAAACGTATACGGACATGATTATATGAGTTATGTTTGCTAGAAATGATTAATGAAAGTTAAGTGTGAAATGTGAGATTGATACGATTGTTATCATGTACAAATGAGTATGCTAATAATAGCGTGATTTGGATGAAATGAAAGTATAGGAATCACGCCGAGACGGGCTCAAGCATGAGGTGTTAACGGGTCAAGAAAAGGCGAGGAATCGGACATGAGCACGGATGCATAAGGTAAGTGATTCCGTAATCACTTCTTAGTTGTTTATGTAAAGTTATATGCAACTTAATTAAATATGATAATTGAGGTCAATTAGGAATGAATTGTATGATGTCGTTGAGTATTAAACGGATCTTAGTTTTTATCCGAGCAAGGTATGTGTGACTAAGGATGTTAGCTAAGTAGAAGGATTTGTTACTTATGTAAGGAATTCCTTTGTTGTTAAGGATAGAACGAAATTGACAAAAACGCCCTTGATAGGTATATCGGGCAAACGACTTTGAATGTCTATTGGAAACAAGTGAACCGATTAGAGTAATGTGTTGGTCATGTGTGAAAGCGAAGAGTATGGTTTTGTTATGTCATAGACCATTTAATGCACAAATACCCATAACGGGTCAAAAATGAGAATATAATAATAAGCCGAATGCATGTAAGTTAAGAATTTCCTTAATCCGGAAATGGGATTTTAAGTTCATATTATAGAATGTGAATTTACAAGCATGTAGGAAGAAACGGGAGGTTAAACGGGTAAACGGTTCAAAAGTTACGCGCGTTTTAGTGCGTACGGACGACGAAACTAATCTGCAGAAAAATGCAAAAACTAGAGGCCGTCGCCGACGGGTAGGGGGCCGTCGCCGACGGGCAAGGGAAAATCAGTTTTTGTGCTGACGGGTTAATTACCTGTCTACGGGATTTTGGGCTACGGGTAAATGCAAGGCCCGTCGCCGACGGCCCTAGGGGCGTCGGCGACGGCCTCCCCAAGTCCCAAAAGCTGAAATCTTGTTATTTAAGTTGATTTATGTACCGTAGGCCTCGGTTTGATATCCGTGGACTGCGGCGGACTTTCCAAACATGATTTTGATGGTTCCTTAGATGTTTATGGGCTATAAAGCTAAGTCTAAGACCCATGTAAATAATGTGTGATTATGTAAGAGGTACGCGTGATCTAGTACGTGTTCGTTAAGGTATGTACGTATGTAGATGTGTATGTACGTATGTATAAAGAAATGTATGAGTGTATGCATGTATGTAAAGATGTAGGAGAGGTATGTACGTATGTAGATGTGTATGTATGCATGTATGTAGAGACGTATGAATGTAGGTACGTATGTAGAAGCGTATTTATGTATATAAGAAGATGCGTATGATAGTATGTATATATGTGAAGGCGTAGGAATGTATGTACATATGTAGAAGTGTATTTGTGAATATATGAAGATACGTATGAGTGTACGCATGTATGTATTGAGGCATGGATGTATGCACGAGTATATGTAAGTATGATTTTGGATACGCTGAGTGTTAATGATATTAATCGTGTACCTGGAAAACGAAGATTTACGCAGGTACATTATTGAAGGCTCACAAGGAAATGGATATGCGAATGATATGCTTAAGATAAGAGAGAAAGCTGAATGGAAAGTGTACATGTATTGAATCTTGTTTACGTATTGTATACTAATGTGATGAATGTATGTGGTGAGTGCAGGTTGTACGAATCACGGGTGGTTATCACGAGAAATAGAGATCGAAGACCGAGTCACAAGCTAGATTGTACAGGAATAATTGAGTATGTACCATTAGTAATTCAGGACTTATGCTTTATTTTTGAAAAATATACATATTAAAACGAACTTTCAAGTAAGTCAAGACGTTTATAATGAAAGAAATTTTATGGCACGAGTTTCCGCTGCGACTTTTTGTCAAATACGAATTAGGGTCTAACATTCCCGGAGCAGACGGTTAAAGTAGGAAGCCACCTGAGTGACAAGTGCAAGAGTGCTCTTAAGGAATTACTCCTTCTCAACATTGATGTGTTTGCATTTCAACATGGGGATATGACAGGAATCCCAAGAAGCCTAACTGAAAACCGGCTGAATACGTACACTTGGGCAAAGCCAGTAAAGCAGAAAAAATGAAGCATGGGTCCCAGTAGAAGGAGGGCCGCCTGTGAAGAAACCAGGAAGCTGCTTAGAGCTGAATAGTAAGGGAAGTGAAGTACCCATCTTGGGTTGCTAACCCAGTTATGGTCCAGAAGAAAGACGGAGGATGGAGGATGTGCATTGACTTCCAAGACTTGAACAAAGCATGTCCCAAGGACTGCTATCCTCTCCCTGAGATAGACGTCCAAGTGGACTCTTTATCCCAGTATCCCCTGAAATGCTTCTTGGATGCCTACAAAGGATACCATCAGATTCAAATGTCAGTGGAAGATGAGGAGAAAACCGCCTTCATCACAGACGAAGGAACATTTTGTTATACCAAAATGCCCTTCGGACTCAAGAACGCATGTGCCACATACCAAAGGTTCATGAATGCCCTCTTCAGGGAACAGCGGGGAAGGAACTTGGAGGTATACGTCGATGACATCGTTATCAAAAGCCTAACCGAGATGGCCATGATAGATGATATAGCTGAAACCCTCCGCACCATGCAAGATGTGAATATGAAGCTAAACCCCGGGAAATGTTTTTTTGGGGTAGAAGAAGGGAAATTCTTGGGGGTAGTGGTCACTAAGGGCGGAATCAAAGCTAACCCGGAAAAAACTCAAGTTGTGGCTGAAATGCGATCTCCCAGGTCCCTGAAAGACATCCAGCAGCTGAACGGGAGGCTAATCGCACTAAACCGTTTCTTGTCAAAAGTAGCCGACAGGACCCTCCCCTTCATGAAGGTGCTGAAGGACTGCCTCCAAACAGAGAGGTTTAAATGGACCTCTGAGGCGGAGGCTGCTTTTCAAGAAATGAAAGCTTATATCTGCAAACTCCCGACATTGGCCACCTCAGTACCCGGAGAGCAACTGCTCTTATATCTGTCCGCCTCAAAGACAACCATAAGTGCAGTCATGATGGTAGAACGGGAGGAAAAACAGATACCAATATATTTCATCAGTAGAACGCTTAAAGGCCCTGAAGAACGATACATGCCTCTGGAGAAGTTAGCATTGGCCCTTGTTTTTGCATCCCGGAGACTCAGGAGGTATTTCCAAGGGCACAAGATCACCCTGATGACAGATCAGCCCCTCCAAAGGGTGCTCAGGAGACCGGAGCTATCGGGACGGTTGGCTAAATGGGCCGTGGAACTGGGAGAACACTCTTTAGAGTTCAAACCCAGGACAGCCATGAAAGGACAAATACTGGCCGATTTCTTAGCAGAAGTCCCTGAGGATGAAGAAAAAGAACTCCTAAAATGGGAAGCCTTGGAGAAAGAAGAGAAAGAAAAGGAAGACAAGGTTGTGTGAAAACTGTTCACAGATGGAGCCTCCAGCGAAGAAGGGAGCGGAGCGGGCATTACTTTGACAAGCCCTGAAGGAGTTGAGCTAACCTATCCCATAAGACTGGATTTTGAAAACACCAACAATACTGCAGAATATGAAGCCCTTCTAGCAGGGATGAGATTGGCAGAAAAGATGAAAGCAAAGCATGTGGAAGCCAGCACTGACTCACAGCTGGTAATCAAGCAATACCAAGGAGAATACGAGGCCAAAGACAACACCATGGCTCAGTACGTGGCAAAAGTAAAAGAGACGGCCAAGGTATTCAAAACTTTTAAGCTGGAATACATCCCCCGCGGGAGAAACAGAAAGTCTGATGCCCTCAGCAAGCTAGCCTCAGTAGCATTTGATCACCTAGCAAGAGAAGTCAAAGTGGAGGTCCTAACCTCCCCCTCCCTCAGCACAAAGGAGGTAGCTGCAGTTGAAAACACACAAGAGACATGGATGACTCCAATTGTAAAGTTCCTCAGAGACGGGACACTACCCGAGGGAGACGGGGCAGCCAGGAAGATAAGGGTAAAGGCCCTACAATATGAGTTGATCGATGGGGAACTGTACCGAAGATTGTACTTGGGCCCATACCTGAAGTGTGTTGACATGGAAGAAGCTGAGTATGTGATCAGAGAGATACATGAGGGGATCTGTGGAATACATCCGGGGCCAAGAACGGTGGTAGCAAAGGCAATGAATGCGGGATTCTATTGGCCTCGAATGTACGAAACAACGTCCGAAGAGATTAAGAGATGTGACAATTGCCAGGTGCATGCACCTATGACCCATCGACACATACACCCGATGATACCCGTCTTAACGTCCTGGCCCTTCCAAAAGTGGGCCATCGACATAATCGGGCCATTCCCGGAGGGTCCAGGAGGAGTCAAGTATGTGGTGGTTGCTATTGATTATTTTACCAAGTGGATCGAAGCAAGGCCCATGGCAAAAATAACCGGGGAACAGATGAGGCAATTTGTATTAGACAACATCATCTGCAGGTACGGGGTCCCAAAAGAGCTGGTGAGTGATAACGGTGTCCAATTTGCTGGAAGACCTTTCAAGCCATGGTGCGAACATATGCATATACAGCAGGTGTTTACCTCTGTCACTCATGCCCAAAGAAATGGACTGGTAGAAAGAGCTAACCAAAGCGTCATCAAAGGGATGAAGGGAAGACTAGGGAGGAAGCAGAAAGGATGGCTGGAGGAGCTACCGTTTGTACTATGGGCATACAGGACCACCCCCAAGGACTGCAACGGGGAAACTCCTTTCAGCTTAACTTACGGGACGGAGGCAGTCATCCCGGCTGAAATAGGATCCCCGACTGCAAGGATGAAGCTCAGAGAGGCGGAGAACGAACAGGACCTCCGGATGAACCTGAACTTGCTGGAAGAAAGGAGAGAAGTGGCAGCAGTCAGGGAGGCTAAGTACAAGAAGCGGCTGAAAAGCTATTACAATGCCAAGATGAAAAAACTCAGCCTCGTACCCGGGGATCTGGTCCTAAGAGCAAATGAAGCCAGCCTAAAGGAGAACACCGGAAAACTTGGACCTAATTGGGAAGGGCCTTACCGGGTCATATGGGCGAATGGCAAAGGGAGTTGCAAGCTGGAAACACTCCAAGGCAGGGAGGTCCCCAGGACATGGAACCTCATGCAACTTAGGAAGTACTACATATAAGGGGTGAACCCCCAGGAAAAACGGCTGAGGAGCCACTTTTGTAATATTTAACTATTAGTTTGGGGCTTACCCCCAGGGACGAGTCTTTTGTAACAACCTATGCTGGGAAGTTTAATCCCCAAGGAATGAATGACGAATGGACAACTAACTTGTCCCCTTTTGGTAAAATAACAGGTATTATATCTGGACAGACGTGCCCAAAAACACTATAAACCTAACTAACAAATAAACACACGTGTATAAGGTATATCAAACATGCCAAAAGCCCGGCTGTGGGGCAAAATAGGGTCTAGCTAACCCAAAGAAAGCGGACAAAACTAACCAAAAACATAATCTCACATTATAAACTTGTCCAACGATTGGCCTCGAACAGACAATCCTGGTTTACCAAACAAACCATGAATACAACGCACTTTTGTAAACAAGCTACAAAATGAAGTCTTTCTTTATTTATTCACAAAATAAATGTACAAAGAAAAGCCTTAATAACTTTGGCAAAATCAAGTAGCATACAAAACAATAAACACAACGAACTTAGACCAAGGCTCAGCTCCTTAAAAAACAGTCCAAAGGTCTTCAGGGAAGCGCCAACTTGATCCTCGGCAAAGACCCCTGCAGCATTAAAAACCACAACAGGAAACAAGCAAAAGACAAGAAAGCAACATACGGTCATAAGTTATATGATTAGATACCTAGGAGGACCCCAACACAAAGGACCTCCTTCCAAACAACCAAAAAAGTTTAAAGTATCCCAGGGAAAGCAAGTTATCCAAGTTACAACCATATCGAAAGAAGTTAATGTTTGGAAATCACTGGGGATTACCCCCAGACAAAGACGGTGGAGATGAAGGACCAGCGGAGGAAAACAGGGCTTTCAATTCGTCGATTGATATCATGGGATGCTCCAGGATTTTCTTGAGAATGGTCGGGGTTTTACCCCCCAAACTCCTCATCCAGCTTGGATAATCTCTTCTTTGCTTTGGAGTTGTAAAGCGGAGTCTCTTTTCTGCCCAGGCCCTGAGCAGAGTAGATATAGCCATCCTTTAGCCCAGCCTGGTAGCCAACATCCCGGTACGCCCTATACACTTCCTCCAAACCGCTTTTAAAATACTTTGACTGAGAAACGACAATAAGGAAGGCCCCGAAACCCTCAGTGATTAGCCAATGTTTCTCCTTAGCCAATCGCTGGTTATCATTAGAGGTTATCCCATAGTCGGCATACATAGTGTTCAATTGCTCCTGGGAAACGGAGCCAGCCTCCTTCAGATGCTTTAGCTCAGCAGCCAACTCTTCCTTCTCTTCCACCAACGCTGTCATCTCCCTCTCCCACGCCTGTTCCTTTCGCTCCAACAAGATTCCAGCCCCCTGGGCAAGAAACATCATCAAGAGTTCAAAAAACAGTTGGAAAGTAAAAAAAAAAAGGAGGGGGGAAAAGGCTGAGTACCTTCTCCTCCTGTAACTTTCTCTCAGCTTCGACAACTTGGCACCTAAGCTCGGCAGCAACAGACTGGGAGGTCTTAAGCTCAACCTTGAGACCATCATTCGCCCTCTTCAAATCATCAATCCGCTGCAGCATACCGGCACCCCTGAAAAAACTCTCACAAAGAGACATGCTATACTGATCCTCGAAAAGATCATCCCTCAAAGCAGAGTTTACGAATTTATGAGAGGGAGGGACAGCATGACTCAGGAAGTCCCTAGCAGCCTCAGGAGTCCCTATCACTGAGGAGTGAGTTACCTTCCATTTGGGGACATAGGTGAAGGGGATGGCATCGGCAAACAGAGGAGCCAAAGGGGACCGATGAGCAGGACCCTCTGGTTGAGTGGGTCTACTGGTCCCCATAGCATGAAGAGGTGAGAGTTCAAAGGCCGAGGTAAAATGAGCCATGCCGACTTCCGGGGTTTTGTCCCGAACACGGGAAGAGGAGGGACCAGTAGGGATCTCTTTGGGATCACGAGAACTCCCCTGCACAAAAAGAAAAAGAACATCAGAAATAAAACAGAGATGGGGCAGATAAACAAGAAAAAAAAGAACTCACCAACAAAGGTGCACTCACAAGACTCGAAGATCTCAGGTGTTTGGACAAAAAACCCTTGACCCCAACGGGGGGAAGTTCGGAAGCAGCCTTCGATGAAGGAGGGGGCTTCTGTCCACTGGCACTCCGGAGCCTTTGCCGGATATCACGAGGAGCAGGGGTTGGCTTAGGACTTGCAACTTTCCTCTTACGAACCAAACGAACCTCCAGAGCTTCATCATCGCTTTGATCAGAATGCTTGACAATGGCAGGATCAGGGGAACTCTCCTCCCCATCAGAGGAGGTTTTTTCACCCCCTTCTACAGCAACGGAGCCCCCTACCTGGGTAGACCCCCCGGTAACCTGGATCGCCCCACTCCGGTTCAGGCCCGGATCAACTTCATCACCAACTACAAACTTGACATCCTTAGAATCTCCCTGAAGCAGCCTCCACAAAGTCAACTCTGTGAAAGAAAGACATTAAAGATGACTGCACAAATACCAAGAAACAAAAACAAACAAATGAAGATCCAAGGCAAAAGGATACCTTTTTTACCGAAGAAAGCCTTGGGACGAACAGGGTAGGAAGGACTCAACCCTCCCATGGCCAAAACTCCCTCAGAAAAAGTGAAGGCCCTCGTAGGGTTTTCATACATGCGTTTCCACTGAACAGTCACATTAGCCGTTAGGGTAGGAACAGTATCTTCAATAGTGGCGTTGACATCCTCAGGCAATGGGGATTCTGGTATCATGGCAGCGGAGACAAAAATGAGCCTACTTTTCCAATCCTTCGGGTAAGTGGAGGTTGGCATAAAAGTATAACAGGGCTTCGACACGCTGTTCTGTCTCTTGAAAAAGGTAAACCAATCTCCATCAGAGATCAGCTTATAGAACATGCAAAACAAGGGGACGAAAGGTTCACCATAAATGGCCGCACAGGACAACTCGAAGTGCACCACTCTCATGAACCCTAGGGGATGCAACTGAGAAAAGTGAACCCCGAAATGACGAAGCAAAGCAACCTTGAAAGGGGAAAGAGGGTACCGGACTCCGCAAGAGGAAAACGCCAATGTATAAAGGGGAATTCTGTCCGGTGTGCATTCGGCCGGCTCGTTGGGTCCCGGTAAGGTGGGAGAAAACTGCTCAGGAATGTTGTATGTCTCGACAAAAGACTTTAGGTCCTTCGCCGTTAAGACTGATCTAATGGCAAGACGACCGGAACGACTCATATTTGAAAAGAAAATTGTGATCGGAAGAATGCAGAGAAGGTAAGAAACAGAGAATTATGACGGAAGTTAAATGAGGGTTCGAGAAGGATAAGGGGGTATTTAAAGAGGTAACTGACACAGGGCGATAACCGTCACATCGTCGTCCTTTCGAAATTCAAAAAAAAAGAGCACGTGTATCGATGGGATTAAACCCCGCCATTATTACTCGGCAGACAAGTAAGTGGTGAATAGTGACCATCCCCAAAGGGCGGGCCCACGTTCTCTTTTCCTCCTTAACCTGGAGAATTACTTTTTAGGCAGGTATGACTCAGCCCCAAATCATGAGCCTTGGGTCTCAGAACCAGGGACTAAAGATGACTGGACGACGGGCCAATGGATTGCTCCATTTACCCGACTTGGGCTGCCATCACACGAGCCCAACAAATAAAACCCACAAATGGTTTTACTTCTCTACTAAGGTTTTCTCCGTATGAGATGAGCGGGAAACGAGGATTCAGGGCATGCAGACCACAATTAATGAATGATAAGAAGGGTATCTTGGCTGGCATCGTACTTCTCCTGCCGGAACATTAAATGAAGCTGCCAATCTAGCCGTTAGGGGTCAGACACGTGTCTGAGCCCCTCGAAGACTTCCTAAAACCGTCGGATCATCTCAACAAATATCCCACATGCAAGATAAGGCCTAAGACTTATATAACAAGAAGAAAACGGTAACAAGAGGGATCGGAGGTATCACATTTAATATTCTCTCATTTACTCTCCTCTCATTAATTCCGACCAACATTCTCACACATTCAATACACACACGTATTTATTGGATTCACACCTTAGAGGAAACATTCCGGTGATCACACTCATCGGAAGAAGCTCCTCTCACTCTCCGGCAAGTTTACTTACTCTCACGCCGGAGCTTGGTCACGGATCCCCCTCCCGGGGCCCTCCGTGACGAGGCTAACGGTTTATTCTTTTGTAGCCACAAGGAACGGGATATCTGGACGTCAGCGAAGATCCATTGAACGTCAGCCGGGATTTGGGTATTCAACAATAATATTTTTATAATCGATATATGAGAATGGATTCAATACTAGTAGTTTTTATTTACATTTAAGTCTTTCACTAGGCTGTTGGAAGACGGTAATGGTGGACATTGTAGCAAACGTGGTCTCTTATTCATCTTTCATCTTCTTTTCAATTTTGTATAGATACTAGTTTTTTTACACGCCGCTCGTTGCGGCGGCTCCGTACGCGAGATGATAAATTATAGACTACAATCAACCCGACTCGTATCCGAACTAAATTTACGTTGAAACATAGAGCAATCAGAATTGATGCCGTTGAATGAAAATATATTATATTTGACCCGATTTGTTTCGAAACAAAATTTACGTCGAAACGTAGACCAATCCAAAACATACATAAAATAAACACGTGCGGTGACATCGTACGCAACATGATAAAATATAGACTAAAATTGACCCAACTCATTTCTTAACTAAATTTACGTCGGAACATATAGGAACTCAAATTTATCTCGCCGAATAAAACGTATTATATTTGACCCGATTCGTTTCCAAACATATTTTACGTCAAAACATACATAAAAATAAAACTTTTTTTAATTGACTTGACTCATTTAAAAAAACTACGTTAAAGCGCAGACGAACTCGAATTTATATTGACACATACATCAAAATAATAACGTAAGAAATTAGATTTAGAATAAACTCGAAACTTTTGAAACTTGATGGATCAAAATAGCATGTATAAAATTAGAGGGTTAATTTTATCATTATAACAAAGTTTAGGGACAGAAGGGGTTGGTGGCCTATGCCACCGACCTTCTTCTTTAAGGTATTATAAATATATAATATATAGATATAATATGATATAAAAAAGGGGGAGAGAAATACTTTATTTTTACAATTTGTTGTTTGGTTATTGTTTTGTATAGATATAATAAAAGGGAGAGAGAAATACTTTATTCTTATAATTTGTTGTTTGGTTATTATATTTTTACAAGTATACATTATATGACAGAGCATGCACAATGCTGACAAATATTATTTATTCTAATGGGGTCTATTTTTTCGATGTTAAGAATTTTCACAACAAAACATTAATATTTTCGGGTCGATTCTTGTTCGGGTCAGGTCAGAGCGAGGAAAATATAACAAATATATATAACTATTACTCATTAGAAAACACACAATAAAAATACGATGTCATTTTAATTTCTAAACTTAATATTCATAGTAATAAATCTTGAGTAAAATGCTCGTATAGTCCTTGTGGTTTTGTAAAATAACACCTATAGTCCCCAACTTTTGGAATTACATCAGTGCTCCCTGTGGTTTGACAGTTTGTTACTCGGATAGTCCCTAGAGTGGATGTCTGTTAGTTTTCTCCTTAACTCCATGTAAAATGACTAACATGCCCTTAGTATTGAATTAAATGGGCCCCAACGTCTAAGAGCATTCACATCCTAACCATCAAATTATGTGAGGAGGGGTTTTTATATTATAAAGGGTATAAAAAGTGGTTGTGAGTAGAGGAGAGAGAAAATGTTACTGTTCATCTGTATATTTGGGGGGACACTGTTCACCCGTTATAATTTTTTAATATATTTTGAAAGTGGTTGTGAGTGGAAGTGAGAGAAAAATGTAATGATAATATTATTTAATTGAAATGAGAGAGAAAAAGTATTTGTTTTTAGTGGAAATATATTGATATATGAGTTGTTTTTTAGTGGAATGTATGTATAATTTGATGGATTGGATGTGAATGCTCTAAACCCCTTCCCCCTTCTCTCTTCTTTCTCTCTAAAGTCTGAACACAGCACCGCTGCACCATCACTCACCTTCCACCGACGTCGACGTGCACCGTGCGCCGGATCCTCCACCATAACCACCATCCTCGCTAGATATTCACCGAAGACTGAATGTGCCGTCGTGCATTTCGCTACTATCTCCGAGCTGAGGTGAATCCATAAAACAAGCGTTCATCGACTGACATCGTGTGTGCCGAAACAAACCTTGAGATTACCTCGTTGGCTTTATGGTGGGTTTCCATAAGGTCTATAATCCAGATTTTATGGTGGGTTTCGATCGATCGTAGTTCGGAACTTCAACCAAAACCAACCTCCACCACCATCTCGCCGGCAACCAAATCTGAAATAACTTTCACGATCTCGTCACCTAGTAGAAAACGTGATGTTTTTGGTCGGTTGGTGCAGCTGAAGACTTAGGTAGCTGTTGTAATCAGTGGTTGTAGGCGGCACGACTGTGAGAGTGATGAACAACGTGGATGGCTGTGAAAGCCGCCATCAAAGTCTCTTGATTTCTCCCCCTGATTTCCTTTGAACCAGTCATCATCGTGGGTCATCGTCCTTTGTGTTTCAAATTGAACCATTACCAATGTTGAATATCAACTTCAAATGGCTTCAAAATGCCTTTTGGTTACGATGTTTGGATCTAATTCTATAATGTCTCCATTGGATTTTGATTTACCGTTTGGATTTTGATTAATGGTTAAGTATTGTTAGTAGTTTTTGTGTTTGGATTTTGATGATAACATTGCTAGTAGTTTTTTTTTTTTTTGGTTTTTGATTGGCTCACATCTATAGAGAAGAAGGGAAGGGGTGGGGTTGGGGTGTTTATATTTAAATGAAGGTGAGACTCACTTAATTTAATACTAAGGGCATGTTGGTCATTTTATATGAAGTTAACGGATAAAACTAACGGATATCCACTCTAGGGGGACTATCCGAGTAACAAACTGTCAAACCACATGAAGCACCGGTGTAATTTTCAAAAGTTAGGGACTACAAGTGTTATTTTACAAAACCACAGGGACTATCCAGGCATTTTACTCAATAAATCTTTAAACAAATAGACAAGTAACAAAATTCAAGTTATAAAACTAAAAAAATTCAATTAGTTTTACATGTAGAGAGGAGAAGGCGTCTATTTTTTCACTTTTAAATTTGAATTACATTTAAAAAAAAAACATAAAAAAAAGGGTTGTACAACTTTTGAACCCATAACCTTTCGTTGGTAAAGAGGGAGGTTTACTAGTTGCAACTACACTTTCCTTTTCTTTGTATGGTGTTCACCTAATTATACTTACTCAGCCCTTATAAAATTTAATATACCAGATCTACTAATTTTTTTGAAAAACATTGGGGTCCAGAGACCGACCCACTCTATGTGGGTCTGCCCTTGTGCACAATGTTATGAGATAATTCACTTCTGTTACGATAAACAGAAATGGGACATTTGAACTTGAAATTTTTTACAAGAAAAATCATATGATTCATGCAAGTGGTGCGCAAGATCCACTTGATCCAAAAGCTCATTTTTAATGCAAACATCCTAAATCATTTGTCAAAGATTTAGATTTGTAACAACATTGTTTTATAACCATAAACAATATATTGATTATTCACAAAAGGTTCATAAATGACCGTCGTCAAGCAACCCATCCCTCTATGTTAAAACATGTTCCACTCGGATCAAAGCAAAATATGATCATAGACATCCTGATGCCTTCTTCATTTGCTCGTTACCACGTATCGACAAAATATACAACTGAAAACTTACTTAGATAATAAAGCCGATCCATAAGAGCAGACCATTCGGCTACAACCTCAAAACTCATCGGGTACCATAGATTTGACTGACCGTCAATAGACATTACGTTTTAAATTGGCTAAATACTCACTTTCTTCGGCTATAATAGTACCCACCACCTGTATGATGCGGATACCTATGGCGGGACCCAGACCTGCCGCCATGACCTTCCCACGAGTGCCCTCTGTAGACAACCCTACCACCGCCACTTTGACTCCAGCCAGCTGGCAAATTCCCCAACGCATTTAGTTCCTCTTCTTCTCTATCATTATATTCTAAAACCAATCTCTTAATATCTTGTTTCTCTTCTAACTCCGCTGCTTCTTTCTGTTTTGTGCTCTGCACAAGAGAACAGTCACTAGGTATGAGCATCTGTTTTGTTTGCTGTTTGCTGCCTCGTTTGACCAGGACTTTGACCTGCACTTCCTTACGTTCGCCAGACTCGTAATCTATTGCCTCGTCACCACTTTCTCCCTCACTCACCCTTCCAGGGTGATCTCTTGTGGACCCCTCGAAAACGTTCATCGGTATCATCATGTTTAGCGTTGGTCGGGCCCGCAACTCTAGTTTCCTCGAATCCAAGCTTTCCTGCATTAGAGCCCTAAATTCCCGGTCAAAATCGGCTTCTTCCTCAGGGTCAACTCGCATCACTTTCTGCCTAACATGAATCTCGTCATCCTCGTCGGAAGCTTGACCATCCTGGTCAACATAATCGTCATCGCTGTCACATGCGTCGTCATCAAGCTCTTCCTCGTCATCGTTCCCGTCAGGATCCATTGTGCTACCTTGTGATGCACTGTCATATCCTCCGTTACCTTCTTCATGGGTCCCGCCGTTTTCTCCAGTACCATTTGCAATAACTTGACCATTGACAGACGAGTTTCCAGAAGCAGCAGGGTTAATACTCGGTTTTTCCTGCAACAGGCGCTTCTCGCCACTAACCTTTTCGGTTAAAACCGTGCGTTCATGCTCCTCAAGCTGAACCAGAGCAGCATCAACCTCTTCAATAGTTGAATAACGAGTCATGTTGGGGCGTAAATCAGCAAATAAGTCCTGTATAAGATTAAATTATTAAGTTACAAAGATCTAACGAGTGTATCAAATTGTAACATGGCAATCAAATTGTAACCTGCAAGTCAAATTCTATATCGAGAGGAAGTGCGCCTTTACTGAGTATGTATCGTTGAAAATGAATCAAAAATCGATCCAGTTTTCTCTTCGATGAACCTCGACCAAAGTAGTGCCCACAAGTCTCAAGAAGCGTGATTATCATTCTAATTCTAAAGCAGTCTTCAGGCGGATCAAGTACATCTTGCTAAACGAAGAGATAAGAAAGCATTAGAGATCAAAAAACAGATTAAAATATATAAAAGATTCACTTGTACCTCTTCAGTCCCATGACCAAAAACAAGAATCAGATATAACGTATCGAAAACAACTGAAGAATCCACATGTTCATAATTGTATAGCTCGCCTAAAAACCGCATATGAGCAATTCGTCGTTGTTGCATCCCATACTCATTTACCTCCAATCCTAGCCGAATTTCCTCCAAGACCTGTAAAAGAACAATTGATAATATCATGCAAATATTATTTACATCTACTAAACTTTAACAATATTAATATATAACTATTAACTAACCTCGTCGACTACAGCAACTGCAAACTCATCATGATAGCGACTCAATCCAGCAGTTAGTGAAGCAATCAAATGAATTTGACCATATTTTCCTTTGTGAACCTTCAAAAAGCATTTTAACAGATACGGTTCGCATTCACTCCATGGTAGCTTACGAAGTTGTCTCAATACTTGCTCGATTGAAGACTTATCCAGGTCTGTGAAAAGTAACTTTCTAATATACTGCACAAGTTATCAATGTCAATAAAATATCATGAACACATGTCCTTATAATAATAAAATAATAATAATAATAATAATAATAATAATAATAATAATACCTGATGTAAAGGAGGACGAACTTTAGAGACTCTCGCAGACCGTTCAGGTGGTTTGCACAAGTAATACGCGTTTTCCACAAGGGTACTATGCCTAGGATCCAAATTCTTAACGTTTTTTAGGCGCATGAGGATTTCTAACATGTTTGCCATACGCACATTGGTATCCGGATGCCGGTAAAGATATCTGCCACACGTCTCGAGGAGATTGCATGCAACATCTATGTTGTGATGGGTAAAGTCATCTAAACAAGCCTTTAAACAGCTGAAAATGAGCCCAGATGGTGCAATCTTAAATTTGCAAAGCTCTCCGATAAATCGAATGTTCCTGATCTTAGTCTCGATGTTCATTTGATCCTGAGACATTAATGATGATGAATAAAAAAATATAGAAAGTATGTTTTATCAAAAAAATAATAAAACCTTTTTATTGATGAGGAAGTTGAATTCTTCCTCTAATAACTGCAAAAGCGTAGAAGGTACGTCCTTCATGCAAGTTGACAGTGTGGCAACCATGCGCGAGTAGTATGGTAGCAGTTCTAAAGAGGTCCTCGGTACGTTGAACAAAGCTCTAGCAAGCTTTTTGCGGGATGATTTTGAATTTAGATAACAAAACTCCACCTGAAATTTCACATAAATTACAAACCAATTAAACTAACTTAGCATGCAAGTGGAGAGATCTTAAAGGGAAAGTTATAATACAGTCAACTGGTCAATTAAATCACGGCTAACGCAGCCCGGAAGCCTCTGCAACAAACCATCCAAGTTGGTTCCTTCGGGACCTCTAGGCTTATCCTTCTCAGTTTCACCATCGTTTTCTTTTTCTTTTCCTTTATCTTTTTCGTCTTCATCTTTCTTTTTTTCACTTTTACGGTCGGTTAAAACTGCAGCATCCACAGAAGTATCTCCAGTGTCATGGGCAGCAACGTGACCTTGGTCAGGCTCAGGTGCTATAACCTGCATAATTTTAATGTATAATGTTTTTTTAATTAACGTGAAATGATATTTAGAATGTTGGATCTGTAAAAGTACTTACGGTTGGTTGATCTTGTGTTTTTGATGATTGATCGTTCACTTTCTGCTCCGCTTCTCCCAGTAATACAGCAGGAACAAATGCTCTAGAAAATCAAGAGCATAATGTACCCAACATTATATATACTATAAATATGCTATTTTGTCAACACCAAACAACTTTAGCACCTCAACTTTAATAATAATAATAATAAACTTTTGCCCCTCAACTTTAATAATGACATGTTTAGCCCCTCAACTCTAATAATGACGCGTTTAGCCCTCAACTCTAATAATGACACGTTTAGCCCCTCAACTTTAATAATGACACGTTTAGCCCCTCAACATTAATAATAAACAACTATAGCCCCTCAACTTTAATTAACGACATGTTTAGCCCCTTAACTACATCATACAACTTTAATAATGACATGTTTAGCCCCTTAACTAAAACAACTTTACCCCCTTAACTTTAATATTAAACAACTATAGCCCCTCAACTTTAATAATGACATGTTTAGCCCCTTAACTAAAACATCAAACAACTTTCACCCTAGCGATTTGCTTATTTTTATCTACGTTTTGAACCCGTTATGGAGCACGGGTGGTAACCCACTAGTTTCTATGTTTAAAAATGAACAATTATTTGTATATCTATCTAAAAAACAAACCTGAGATCGGGTAAGCATTCATAAAAGCTTTTAGTATCTTCATCGTCCCATAACGCCTCGGCAACAGAAGCTTCTTTTCCAGTACCAGGTGATGCCACATCATCACCAATTGCGAGCCTTGTGTGGCCATCCTCAGGCATTACAGGTGGTTGCATATCAAGGGCTTCAGCTAAACTATCACACCAGAAATTTAAAAGACATACAAATTAGAAATATATAAAAAATACAAAGTAAAAAACACAGTTAAATTAAATAGCAAGAACTTACGCAGACACACCCCGATACAACTGGTCATAAGACTTCCTTAGTTTTTCATACGAAGAAGCGTTTTCCTCGCTGAGCTCACCTTTCGAATTTAAAATCTTCGCATTCTCATGCTCTAATTGACGCAGTGACTACAGAAGAAAACATTTAATCAAACAATTAAAAATTATATGATTTCCCACTGTTTTAAAATATATAAGAACTCACAGTGTGCTCAGAGCGCAGTAGTTCAACTGCTGCATCATAATATGTCTGAAATGCCTTTTTGAAGACCTTCTTATGGTCCGCAGTGATATTAAGCCCCTTAAAAAACTGCATAGTCCAGTTAATATAAAAAAAATTGATACACCCTTAAAAAATGAAAAAAAGATAGTGCACCTCTTCAACAAGATCTTCTCCAGCATGCGGGAGTCCTATGAAGTACCTTGCTTGTCGAGCAAAACTAGCAAGAAGAGACAAGTTTGTATGAGCTAAATCTCTATCTTTTAGGTGTTCTAAGCTCGCAAGATCCTTAATAATAGTCACAAAAACGGAAGCGTCTTCTATGACTCCGTCAAAAAAGAGTTCTAGAAGGAGTTTTAAAGCGCTGCGTTTCTTCATGGCCTTCAAATTCCGGTCTGCATCTACATCCTCTGCAGATTTCCCAAGAAAGAACGTTTTCATGAGCCCTTGGACCAACGTTGGAGAAAAGTCTTTGTATCTTTGATGAAGCAATGAACAAACCTGATTGACAGAACATAAATATATAAAAACCAAAGCTCGTATAGTTGTATAATTTATATAAGCGGTGATTACCTGAACTGCAGCCTGTATGTCTGAACTTTTCAACTTGGCATCACATATTGCAGCCACAGCTTCGCTAACGAATTTACTTAAGTTGACGTTTTTTAATTCATCCATTAAACTTTCACGCTGCTCTTCATTGATCTGCTTAAGTTTCTTAATGACTGCTGTATTACGCTTGATGCTGGAGTCCAATGTTCGCAGTACACCAGAGTCTGGTGCAATACAATCAAAAGAATATTGATATTTAATTATAGAAGCTCTAGAAGTGGTGATTGCATGGTAGATTATTTTACAAATGGTGTTCCGTTTTATGAGTACTAACCAGGTCTTTCAGGATTCAGATTAGTTTGACGAAGGGCTAATTTTGCTACTAATGACTTCTTTAATTCTTCACGACGAGATGCCTGCAGCAAGAAAATAACCATAGATGATCCTCATGCTATTATAAAAATATTCATATTTTCTACACTGAAAAACGATGTACCTCATCATCTTGCTTGCTCTGGCTATCACCAACACCATGTGAATCCTCATCAGGGTGTTCCATCTTCTTACTTGTAACAACAAACTGCAACCTGCTAATTATAATTTGATGGAAATGCTTAGTAAGCAAACCGCCATGTAAGATGATGAAATACCATACTTGCAGGTGTTCACACGTTACAAGGAGATGGTCTCCAACTCATGGTGAGTAGCTAAATACCATTCGGAATACCTTTGAAGTAGTGAATCTAATATTCATGTGCATCTGATCACCCCTAACAATACACGTGCCCTATTAAGCACACTGACTATGGCAAGTGACGCAATCGAGTTTCAGATGTGGTGTGTTACAAAAACAAAATCCAAAGACATGAAATTCTACAGACCCCCCCCCCCCCCCCCCCCCCCCACCACCACCACCACCACACACACACACACCAAAGCTGAGATCCTATAAATCCAATCAATGTGCTGATGCCATGCAGCCAGCACACATGTATTTCCCTACACTTACCCTAAACGCCCTTCACAGAACTGCAGGCCCACTTAGAAGCAGATACAGTATAGAAACAGAAACAAAGATAATGCAGAACACTATTTGACAGCAAAGGGGTTCATGATCATTCACTGTGTCCTAACTCCTAACTCCTATATTCATATTCTTCCACTGTACCCACAACTACAGTTATAAGACACAAAGAAACAACTCCAATCATCAAAATCAAATGCGAAGACAATGAAGATTAAAACTCCTAAAAACCCTCCAAACATGAGAAGAAAAGAAAACTCTCCGTACACGTGTTTTGTTCCATCTATCATCAATTATTTTACACTAACTGGCAACATTCAATAAACTGAATCCAAAAAAAAAAGCTAGAGCCTAGAGGATGTTGCAAATTTGGTGATATTGTACAAGTGAAAACACAGGTACACAACAAACTAAAAAAATAGCTTTGAATTGTAGCCCTAATTTGAAAGGGAAGTGCGAACCTGCAGAGATGTAGGGATCCTTGAAATTATCTACTTTTCTTTCTTTGTTACAACGTTTCTGAGTTATTTATGAGATCAATTGGTATGGGGAAATTAGGGTTCGTATTGGGGTAAGCGGAAGGTGAAAAATAATGTTTGATTATTTTCTGTGTCGTGAAAACGTGCAATACAACGTACATGATGTACGGAGATTAAAAAAAAATCGAAATTTTCTTTATCTTCCACTCACAGCCAATTTCAAAATATATTAAAAAATTATAGAGGTGAAGAGTGTCTATACAGATGAATAGTAACATTTTCTCTCGCCTTCACTCACAACCACTTTTTATACTCTTTATATTATAAAAACTTCACACACAGAATTTGATGGTATGGATGTGAATGTTTTTAGGCAAAATGAACTTTATATTTTTTTATTTTTTGAACATAAAACTTTAATAAACAAGCAAGCCCTCAAATAAAGGACCGCTTAAAATAACCTTACAAAATATACAAAGGGAACTTCACCCACTTTTGTCACTCAATATTTTTAATACTAGAACGATGTTTAAGCCAAAGATACGTCCTCGACTTTACAATCGCTACAACCTCTAAAACTCTAGGTGAAGAATCCGAGAATACCTTCTTGTTGCGCTCCTTCCACAATGCCCAACATGTAACCATAATAATACCCCGGAGTATCTTCTTGCCCCACTTAATCATCTTCAACGAACTCGGCCACTTCAACAGGTCTTCGATAGAATCAATGCTAGACGGGTATAACAACCCTCGAAAACACCCTAGAACGCTCCATAATCTCAAAACGGACCCGTGCAACGTTAATTTTAATTAAAAATGAAAAATCAAGAAAAATCCACCTGTCGCGGGCCGCGACAAGATTTAAGGGGGTGTGTCGCGGGGCGCGACAAGCCTTTCTTGCCGGACACCCCCCTTATGCCACGTGGCATAACACGCGTCAAGCCTAGGTTAGTGACCAGGCAACCCTAGCCGTAGCTAGGGTGCCCTCGCGGGGCGCGAGAGAAACAGGAGTGGCTGGTCGCGGGGCGCTATGTGGAAAGCATTTCGGAGATGCAAGATGTCTCGTGGATGCTGTCTCATGTTCGGTATACAGGAAACAAGGATACGTGGGTCTGGGGGACGGATAGAAGTGAGTAATTCCCGGTTGCAGCTGTCAAAGAATGGATGAGAAAGGACCGCTATGTGCAGCCGAACAGGTTATGAGGTGGGAGACGTGGGTGCCGATTAAAGTTAACATTTTGATGTGGAGGATTGAAAAGGACAGAATCCCGACCCGTTTTGCTCTGGTAAGGAGGCGGATAGAGATCACGGACAGGTCATGTCCGATGTGTGACACAGATGACGAATCGGTGAACCATCAAATTGTTGGTTGTGGTTTCGCATATGGGGTGTGGAGTAAAATATGGAATTGGTGTCAAGTTCTCCTGTTGTCGCAACCCTCGACCCCACCCCCGAAGTGGGAGCCGCGAACCAATCAAGTGGTATCGGTGTTTATTAATTTGGCAGCGGAAATGAGACATCAGGATCGTAGTTAAGAAATAATTTCAGAGATTGTAAACACCAAACTTTTATATTAAACAAATGTGATAAAAACCCATATTTTATTTATAATATGTTTATAGGAATAAACCCTAGTTTGCTGAAAATATAATATCTTCTTTTATTCAGGTTGTTTAAAGCCACTTTCTTTAAGCCTTCAGTGCTCCATAGCTGGCTTCTTATAGCTTCACATTAAGTTACCTAAACGCGTTTTAAAAATATTTTATCAGCAAGAAATACTGGCGAGTACATTCCATTTTGTAAAAACATATTAGTTATAACTTCACAGTATTAAGAGCGATTACAATGTTTATATATAACCAAAAACTCCAAGTACTTGTCACTCGACGGATCTATGACTATGGTCATATCACACATTGGCTACCCATATCCAATTGTGAAGATTATCAAGTAATGTATACAAAACCCCATAATACTGGCAATATTTTTGTAACAACTCTCATCAAATTTATTATTTCTTATTTTATTACGTCCAATAGGAAACCCTAATTGAAACCCCCAAGTAATATTGCATGACCCCTAAAATTTTCAGAACAATCGGAACTAGGATCAGGGCCCCTAAAACTCAAGGGGGGTATTTCCTAATCGTTATTATCCTCACAGTTTGCTGTAGGATTTGAATTTCGTCGAATTGTGACTCACCAAGGCTTTGTTGGACACGAACCTACCCTACCTTAAAAGTGACCCGTCGCGCCACGCGCCAGGACCAGGTGGGTCTGGCGCGCCACGCGACAGAACCCCTTTTTCAGTATAAGTATCAGGGGTTTGGCACTTGAATGGCACTGTTGGTTCGACGTTAAAATTCAATTTGTACGCTGAGATATCATTTGTTTACTCCAAAAACACACACAAGTACGAAATTCTGCCGCGATAACAGGGTAATAACTCGATCACTGCTACGATTCATTAGAGATTTTCCACATGTGATCTAACGGCTTTTGAGGGCTCTCGGGGGGTGCAGACACGTGTCTGACCCCCAACGGTGTGATGTTTCCCTTAATTAATGCCCAGCCGGAGAAGTACAGTGTTTCAGACGAGATCCTCTTCTTATCGAGCATTAAATGAGGTATGTTCCAATGCTAGCTGTTTTCCCGCCCGTTACAAAAGAAGGGAAACCTTAATGGACAAGGTAACTCTATCTTGTGGGCTTTTGTGTAATTGGGCTTTCGTATAAATAACCTAAAGCGGGTGAAGTGGGCTTCCCCACTGGCCCGTCGTCAAGTCATCTTTAGTCCCTGGTTCTGAGACCCGAGGCTCATGATCCGGGGCTGAGACACAACCGCTAAAAGGATGGTTTTCTTCCTGTGGGTCCATTCCTAGTCAGTTATAGTCTACCGTCCCCACTAATCATCACATCGCCGAACACCTATAACGGGAGTTAATCCCCTAGTAACACGTGCCCCCTTTTTGAATTTTGAAGAGACTATTGACATGACGGTTACCTGCATATCAGTTGCATCCCTTTAAATACCCTGTTCCCCTTTCCGGTTTCTTATTCAAACACTTCAATTCCTCTTCTACTTTGTAGCCATTCTTCTGAATCATAGTTTCTTCTCCGATCATGAGTCGTAGCGGCCGTTCATCGATAAGATCCATACTGACGGCAAAGGATTTGAAATCCTTCGTTGAAGCGTACAACATCCCTGAACAATTTTCTCCCTCTTTGCCTGGCCCTAACGAGCCGGCGGAGTGCACACCAGACAGGATACCCATTTATACGCTGGATTTCTCCTCCTGTGGGGTTCGGTACCCTCTTTCCACTTTCAAAGTTTCTTTGCTTCGTCACTTTGGTGTCCATTTTTCTCAGATTCACCCTTTAGGGCGTATGAGGGTGGTCCATTTTGAGTTATCCTGTGCAGCCATCTCGGGAGAGCCCTCTATTCCCTTGTTTTGCATGTTCTACAGGCTTATTTCGGACGGAGATTGGTTTACCTTTGCAAAACGACAGAACAATGTCTCGAAGACCTGTTACAGTTTCATGCCTACCTCCACTTATCCAAAGGACTGGAAAAGCAGATTCATCTTTGTTTCTGCCGCTATGTTGCCGGAGTCCCCTCTGCCGAAGGATCTTGATGCCGCAATCGAAGACGCTGTTCCTACTCTTTCCGCAGCCGAAACCCTTCAGTGGAAACGGATGTGCGAGAATCCAACGAGGGCATTCACTTTTTCTGAAGGGATGCTTGCCATGGGAGGGTTGAGTCCCTCCTATCCGGTTCGTCCGAGGGCTTTTTTCGGCAAAAAGGGTACTTCTTTGTTCTTGATCTGTCACTTATGGTTAGTGTCTTAAAGATCGTGCAGTCATCTTTAGTGTCTCTTTTTTGTGTAGAGATAACTTTGTGGAGGCTACTTCAGGGTGATTCCAAAGATGTTAAGTATGTGGTTGACAACGAGATTGATCCTAGGTTGAATGCGGAGGTGCAGGTTATTGGGGGATCCACCCAGGCCGGGGGCTCTATTGCCGTGGGTGGTGACGAGGAGGAAAGTTCTCCTGACTTTCCTCCTGTTCATCCCTCTGGCCAAAGCGATGACGAAGATGTGGAAATCCAGCTAGTTCGTAAGAGAAGATCTGCCAGTCCTCAGCCAGCCCCTGCTCCCCGTAACATCCGTCAAAGACTTCGGAGTGCCAGTGGTCAAAAACCTCCTCCTTCATCGAAAGCTGCTTCTGATCTCCCTCCTGCTGGGGTCAAAGGTTCCCTGTCTAAACACCTGAGGTCTTCGAGCTTAGTGAGTGCTCCTCTGCTGGTGAGCTTTATCTTCCCTTGATCTCATTTTTTCTGTCTTTTGCCTTGCCTCTGATGTTCTTTTTCTTACTTCTTAGGGGAGCTCCCGGGAGCCCATAGAGGTTCCTACTGGTCCCTCTTCTTCCCGTGTCCGGGATAAGACCTCTGAGGTGGGGATAACTAGTTTTTCCTCAGCTTTCGAGCTTTCTCCCTCCCATGCTACTGGGACTAGCAGACCCACTCTCCTCGAAGGTCCTGCTCATCGGTCTCCTCTTGCCCCTCTGTTTGCCAATGCCATCCCTTCTGATTATGTCCCTAAATGGAAGGTGACTGGCTCCTCAGTGATAGGGACTCCCGAAGCCGCTAGGGACTTTTTGAACCTTGCTGTTCCTCCCTCACACAAATTTGTAAACTCTGCTCTGAGGGACGACCTCTTCGAGGATCAGTATAGCATGTCCCTGTGTGAAAGCTTTTTTAGGGGCGCTGGGATGTTGCAGAGAATCGACGATCTGAGGAGGGCAAATGAAGGGCTTAAGGCTGAGCTTAAGGCTTCCCAGTCTGTTGTTGCTGGGCTTAGGTGCCAAGTGGTTGATGCTGAGAGGAAGTTGCAGGAGGGGAAGGTACATAGTCTTCTCCCCCCCCCTCCCCCCCTTTTTTTGTACTTATTGATTTTTTTATCCAGGGAGCTGGAGCTATGCTTGAGAGGAAAGAACGGGTTTGGGAGCGGGAGATGGCAGAGCTGGAGCTATCCCGGAGACCCGTTGCTCCTGTATCTATCTGCCTCGAAAATGACCATAAGTGCGGTCGTGATGGTAGAACGGGAAAGGAGACTGATCCCCATATATTTCATCAGCAGAACGCTTAAGGGGCCCGAGGAACGATACATGCCTCTGGAGAAACTCGCATTAGCTCTCGTCTTCGCATCCCGAAGACTCAGGAGGTATTTCCAAGGGCACAAGATTACCTTAATGACCGATCAACCCCTTCAGAAGGTACTCAGGAGGCCGGAGTTGTCAGGACGGTTAGCTAAATGGGCTGTGGAGTTAGGGGAACACTCTCTGGAGTTTAAGCCCAGGACGGCCATGAAGGGTCAGATACTGGCCGATTTCTTAGCAGAAGTCCCTGAGGACGAAGAGAAGGAACTGTTAAAATGGGAAGCCTTAGAGAAAGAAGAAAGAGAGAAGGAAGACGAGGCGGTGTGGAAGTTACTCACCGACGAAGCATCTAGTGAAGAAGGGAGTGGGGCAGGAATCACACTGATAAGCCCCGAGGGGGTCGAACTGACGTATGCCATAAGGTTGGACTTCGAGAACACCAACAATACTGCAGAGTATGAGGCCCTCCTAGCGGGAATGAGGCTGGCACAAAAAATGAAAGCATGACACGTAGAGGCTAGCACTGATTCACAACTGGTAGTGAAACAGTACCAAGGGGAATATGAAGCCAAAGATGACACCATGGCCCAATACGTGGCAAAAGTAAAAGAGATGGCTAAGGCATTCAAAACTTTCAAACTGGAGTACATCCCCCGTAGAAGAAACAGAAAATCTGATGCCCTCAGTAAACTGGCCTCGGTGGCCTTCGACCACCTCGCGAAAGAAGTCAAGGTGGAGGTCCTGACATCTCCTTCCCTTAACATAGAGGAGGTTGTTACAATTGAGGGTACTCAGGAAACGTGGATGACACCAATTATTAAGTTCCTCCGGGACGGAATTCTACCCGAGGGAGAATGGGCAGCCAGAAAGATAAGAGTCAAAGCCCTGCAATATGAACTGATAGAAGGAGAGCTATATCGAAGATCATACCTGGGCCCGTCCCTGAAGTGTGTTGACATGGAAGAAGCTGAATATGTGGTTAAGGAGATGCACGAAGGGATTTACGGAATGCACTCGGGACCAAGGACGATAGTGACAAAAGCAATGAACGCGGGGTTTTACTGGCCACGAATGTACGAAACGGCATCTGAGGAAATCAAAAAATGTGATAACTGCCAAGTACATGCACCAATGAACCACAGATACAAGCACCCCATGGTACCGGTGTCAACATCCTTGCCATTCCAAAAATGGGCCATCGACATAATTGGGCCCTTCCCGGAGGGCCCGGGAGGAATCAAATACGTGGTGGTGGCCATTGATTATTTCACCAAATGGATCGAAGCGAAGCCCCTGGCAAAAATTACTGGAGAGCAGATGAGAAGGTTCGTGTTGGATAACATCATATGCAGGTATGGGGTCCCAAAGGAACTGGTGAACGATAACGGGGTCCAGTTTGCCGGAAAGCCTTTCAAACCATGGTGCGAGCAAATGCGGATTCAACAAGTGTTTACCTCCATCACCCATGCCCAGAGCAACGGATTGGTGGAGAGAGCTAACCAAAGCGTCATCAAGGGAATGAAAGGAAGGCTTGGAAGAAAACAAAAAGGCTGGCTGGAAGAACTTCCATTCGTGCTATGGGCATACAGAACCACTCCCAAAAGTTTCAATGGGGAGACCCCGTTTAGCCTTACCTACGGGACGGAAGCTGTCATCCCCGCCGAGATAGGATCCCCGACTGCCCGGATGAAGCTTCGAGATGAAGAAAATGAACAGGACCTCAGAATGAACTTGAACCTGCTGGAAGAAAGAAGGGAGATAGCGGCAGTCAGGGAGGCCAAATACAAAAAGCTACTGGAGAGTTATTACAACACCAGGATGAAGAAACTCAACCTCGTCTCGGGGGATCTAGTCCTTAGAGCCAATGAAGCCAGGCTGCAAGAAAACACTGGAAAGTTAGGCCCCAACTGGGAGGGGCCCTACCGAGTCATATGGGCAAATGGCAAGGGAACTTGCAAGTTGGAAACGCTTGAAGGCAAGGAGGTCCCCAGGACCTGGAATCTCATGCAGCTCAGGAAGTATTACGTGTAAGGGGTTCACCCCCAAAGAAAACGGCCAAGAGCCACTTTTGTAACAACTAACTGTTAGTCTGGGGCTCCCCCAAAGATAGACCTTTTGTAACAATCTTTAACGGGAAGTGTAAACCCCCAAAAAATTAAATGAAGAACGGACAGAACACGTCCCCTTTTGAAAAAACAATGGACATCATACCTAGGCAGACGTGCCCAGGAACACCATTAAATCTAAACTAGAACAAACAAGCACACGTGTACAAGGCATCCAAAACATGCCAAAAGCCCGGCCGTGGGGCTGATAAGGGTCTAGCTAACCCAAAACGGACAGAACAAGTCAAAAACATAATGCCACGTTATAAGCTTGTCCATCGATTGGCCTCGAACAGACAATCATAGTTTAACAAACAAACAAAAAATACAACACACTCTTGCATACAAAACCACGAGAGGGAATCTGCTTTATTAATACAAAGTACATATACAAAGAAAGACCTCAATAACTTTGGCAAGAGTAAACAACATGCAAATACAGCAAGATGAAATAAAGACACGACTCCTCGCCAAACGGTCCATAAATCTCCAGGGAAGCACCAGGCTGACCTTCGGTAAAAACCCTTGTAAGACAAACAACCACAGCAAGAAATAGGCAACAGAGCAAAGAAGCAATATACAATCATAACCCATGTGATTAGAAGTTGAGGCGGTCCCCGACATAAAGGACCCCTCCCAAACAGTCAAGCAAAATACAAAAGTTTCCTAGGGTAAGTAAAAGTTATTACAACCATATCGAAATGTATTAAGTGTTTGAAATTCATTGGGGATCACCCCCAGAAAGAGATGGTGGAGACGAAGGACCGGCAGAGGAGAACAGGGCTTTCAGTTCGTCAATAGAGATCAGGGGATGCTCTAGGATTTTCCCAAGGATGGCCGGGGTTTTACGCCCAAATTCATCATTCAACTTGGACAACCTCTTCTTTGCCTTGGAATTATAAAGAGGAGTCTCCTTTCTGTCCAAGCCTTGAGCGGAGTACTTATAGCCATCCTTCAATCCCGACCGGTACCCAACATCCATGTAGGCCCTGTACACCTCCTCCAGGCCGCTCTTGAAATCCTCTGACTGAGCAACAACAACAAGTAAGGCTCCAAAACCTTCAGTAATTAGCCAATGCTTTTCCCCCGCCAATCGTTGGTTGTCATCGGAAGTTATCCCATATTCTGCATACATAGCATTGAATTGCTCCTGGGAAACGGAGCCAACTTCCTTCAAATGCTTCAGCTCAGCAGCAAGCTCCTCCTTCTCTTCAACCAGCGCTGCCATCTCCTGCTCCCAAACCCGTTCTTTCCTCTCAAGCATAGCTCCAGCTCCCTGGATAAAAAATCAATAAGTACAAAAAAAGGGGGGGAGGTGGGGAGAAGACTATGTACCTTCCCCTCCTGCAACTTCCTCTCAGCATCAACCACTTGGCACCTAAGCCGAGCAACAACAGACTGGGAAGCCTTAAGCTCAGCCTTAAGCCCTTCATTTGCCCTCCTCAGATCGTCGATTCTCTGCAACATCCCAGCGCCCCTAAAAAAGCTTTCACACAGGGACATGCTATACTGATCCTCGAAGAGGTCGTCCCTCAGAGCAGAGTTTACAAATTTGTGTGAGGGAGGAACAACAAGGTTCAAAAAGTCCCTAGCGGCTTCGGGAGTCCCTATCACTGAGGAGCCAGTCACCTTCCATTTAGGGACATAAGCAGAAGGGATGGCATCGGCAAACAGAGGGGCAAGAGGAGACCGATGAGCAGGACCTTCGAGGAGAGTGGGTCTGCTAGTCCCAGTAGCATGGGAAGGAGAAAGCTCGAAAGCTGAGGAAAAACTAGTTATCCCCACCTCAGAGGTCTTATCCCGGACACGGGAAGAAGAGGGACCAGTAGGAACCTCTATGGGCTCCCGGGAGCTCCCCTAAGAAGTAAGAAAAAGAACATCAGAGGCAAGGCAAAAGACAGAAAAAATGAGATCAAGGGAAGATAAAGCTCACCAGCAGAGGAGCACTCACTAAGCTCGAAGACCTCAGGTGTTTAGACAGGGAACCTTTGACCCCAGCAGGAGGGAGATCAGAAGCAACTTTCGATGAAGGAGGAGGTTTTTGACCACTGGCACTCCGAAGTCTTTGACGGATGTTACGGGGAGCAGGGGCTGGCTGAGGACTGGCAGATCTTCTCTTACGAACTAGCTGGATTTCCACATCTTCATCATCACTTTGGCCAGAGGGATGAACAGGAAGAAAGTCAGGAGAACTTTCCTCCTCGTCACCACCCACGGCAATAGAGCCCCCGGCCTGGGTGGATCCCCCAATAACCTGCACCTCCGCATTCAACCTAGGATCAATCTCGTTGTCAACCACATACTTAACATCTTTGGAATCACCCTGAAGTAGCCTCCACAAAGTTATCTCTACACAAAAAAGAGACACTAAAGATGACTGCACGATCTTTAAGACACTAACCATAAGTGACAGATCAAGAACAAAGAAGTACCCTTTTTGCCGAAAAAATCCCTCGGACGAACCGGATAGGAGGGACTCAACCCTCCCATGGCAAGCATCCCTTCAGAAAAAGTGAATGCCCTCTTTGGATTCTCGCACATCCGTTTCCACTGAAGGGTTTCGGCTGCGGAAAGAGTAGGAACAGCGTCTTCGATTGCGGCATCAAGATCCTTCGGCAGAGGGGACTCCGGCAACATAGCGGCAGAAACAAAGATGAATCTGCTTTTCCAGTCCTTTGGATAAGTGGAGGTAGGCATGAAACTGTAACAGGTCTTCGAGACATTGTTCTGTCGTTTTGCAAAGGTAAACCAATCTCCGTCCGAAATAAGCCTGTAGAACATGCAAAACAAGGGAATAGAGGGCTCTCCCGAGATGGCTGCACAGGATAACTCAAAATGGACCCCCCTCATAAGCCCTAAAGGGCGAATCTGAGAAAAATGGACACCAAAGTGACGAAGCAAAGAAACTTTGAAAGTGGAAAGAGGGTACTGAACCCCACAGGAGGAGAAAGCCAGCGTATAAATGGGTATCCTGTCTGGTGTGCACTCCGCCGGCTCGTTAGGGCCAGGCAAAGAGGGAGAAAATTGTTCAGGGATGTTGTACGCTTCAACGAAGGATTTCAAATCCTTTGCCGTCAGTATGGATCTTATCGATGAACGGCCGCTACGACTCATGATCGGAGAAGAAACTATGATTCAGAAGAATGGCTACGAAGTAGAAGAGGAATTGAAGTGTTTGAATAAGAAACCGGAAAGGGGAACAGGGTATTTAAAGGGATGCAACTGATATGCAGGTAACCGTCATGTCAATAGTCTCTTCAAAATTTAAAAAGGGGGCACGTGTTACTAGGGGATTAACTCCCGCTATAGGTGTTCGGCGATGTGATGATTAGTGGGGACGGTAGACTATAACTGACTAGGAATGGACCCACAGGAAGAAAACCATCCTTTTAGCGGTTGTGTCTCAGCCCCGGATCATGAGCCTCGGGTCTCAGAACCAGGGACTAAAGATGACTTGACGACGGGCCAGTGGGGAAGCTCACTTCACCCGCTTTAGGTTATTTCTACGAAAGCCCAATTACACAAAAGCCCACAAGATAGAGTTACCTTGTCCATTAAGGTTTCCCTTCTTTTGTAACGGGCGGGAAAACAGCTAGCATTGGAACAGACCTCATTTAATGCTCGATAAGAAGAGGATCTCGTCTGAAACACTGTACTTCTCCGGCTGGGCATTAATTAAGGGAAGCATCACACCGTTGGGGGTCAGACACGTGTCTGCACCCCCCGAGAGCCCTCAAAAGCCGTTAGATCACATGTGGAAAATCTCTAATGAGATAAGAGCTGGTTGTTATATAAGAGAAGGCATATAGGAGGAAAGGCAGGTATCATCTCCGGCATCCTCTCATTTACTACACTCTCATTTACTCACCTCTCATTAACTTCCGACCAACATTCTCCCATATTTAATACACATACACATATTAATTAGATTCACACCAAAGAGGAAACCTTCCGGTGATTACACTCATCGGGAGAAGCTCCTTTCATTCTCCGGCAAGTTTACTTATTCTCACGCCGGAGCTTGGTCACGGATCCCCCTCCCGGGGTCCTCCGTGGCGAGGCTAACGGTTTGTTCTTTTGTAGTGACGAAGATACAGGCTCTTGACGTCAACGAAGATCCATCAAACGTCATTCGTAAGTTGGGTATTCGACACTGTATATTATAACAAGGTGTAGTTTTGTGTAACTTGAATGACTCGCTAGTATTTCCCTGCTGATAAAAACCTTTTTAAAACATGTTTCAGGTGATCTGTTGTGATCAAGGAAAAGTGTCGTGTAGCACTCCAAGCTTGAAGAAGTGGCTCAATAAAATAAATAAATATGTTTTTGTAAAACAGGGAATTTCCTTGAAAAATTCCTCTACTGTAAATTACGGGGTTTGTCCCCCAATGTATGAAATAAAATAATTGGGCATTTTCAAGTTTTAAATAGATCATGTTAAGCTTCCGCTGTCAACTCAAATAATAAATACCACGGGTTTTCTGCCCGCGGCTCCTGGACCAGGTCACACCGGGTCGGTGGCCGTGACAAATTTGTATAATACAAAGACTTAATCACTGTAAGTATAACTGAAAACATTTGAGGTTTTGTAAAACAAGATGATAGAAAAAAGAAAATGACTCACATTGTAACTTATGTTTTTTACGGGCTTCCTGGTGATATTTCCTGATTAGAGTAAAGTCCTATTTGAGTCCCTGTGGTTTGTGCAGTTTAACCATTTGAATCCAAAAACCAAAACTGTCTTGATTCGAGTCTCTGTGGTCTCCAATTTTAACCATTTGAGTCCTTGTGGTCTCTAATTTTAACCATTTGAATCCAAAAACCAAATGTTTCTGATTTGGATGTTGTTTACTTTTGGATTCAAATGGTTAAAATTAGAAACCACAGGGACTCAAATCAAGACAGTTTTAGTTTCTGGATTCAAATGGTTAAACTGCACATACCACAAGGACTCAAATAGGACTTTACTCTCCTGATTATTTTCTTGAGTTTCCATTAAAAACATACAATGTACGTGTGTTAGTAAAATAACCCAAATCACTTTAGCCATACATCACGAGACAGAACCCCAACGTACTTAGTCAGGCAGAGCCTTGACATGTAGGGGTGTTCAGAATTCGTTTCGAATTCGAAAAATTCGAAATTCATTTAAATTCGATTCGATTATCAAGAATTCGTTTCGATTATAAGAATTCGAATTCGATTCAATTCGAGTCAAGTAAATCGAATAGGAATCGAATACGAAATTACAATTTCAAATTCGATTCGATTCGAAATTCGAATAAAAATTATACATTTTTATTTATTATTTTTATATATAATACATTATATATAACTTTTATTAGGTTATACTACAAATTATTTTCAAAATTTATTCCAAGTATTAAAATTACCCATTACCAAACCAACTACATGGTCCATAACTAAAACCTAAGTAACAAATCTATCAATAGATTTCTAACTCTAAAAATATTAACTTGTAATTTGGAGTGGTTATTCCCGACTTCTCGTTTTAAATTTAGATTAATGATACTTTATTTGGAATTGTTTTAATATGATATCGTGCTTTATGGTTGCTTTAAAATTTATGTTTCGTTTTGATAGTTTTTTACAAGTTTTTAAAGAATCTAAATCAAATCGAATTTATTCGAATTCGATTTGAATTCGAATTTTTAATCGAATACGAATTGGGTTTTCTATTCGAATACGAATTCGAATCGAATTTGGTAGATTTTAATCGAATTCGAATCGAATACGAATTCAAGGGAAAATAAAAATTATTCGAATAATTCGATTCGAATAATTCGAAAATTCGATATTCGATTCGATGAACACCCCTATTGACATGCGTTGCTGGGTCCTATATCAACCGGATAGGGTAACGAATTAGTGATCGGGGGTTAAAATACTTACAACGGGGTAGAGCTTCGTGTTTTAGGGAGGTATTTTGGCTATATTTTTTTATTATAGTGACTGAGAGAGAAAGAAATTTTGAACGAGAATTGAAAGTGTCTGAACTGCTCAATTTATATTTTTGTTATATTTTTTAGAAAACAAAAGGGGTCTCACATATCATTTTCACACTCCTATTTATAAGGACCAAAATGTCCTTCCTTCCTACTTATATGTAGTGCGACATGACATCATCACAATCCTTCTTATGCTACTTATGCAAAGTCTACTTTTTAGTGGATTCTTCCCCTATTATGTTATATTATATTATATGTTATATAGGGGCATAATTTAGGGAAAACGGTGAGAAGTGTGAAAATGGTGAGAATGCTTCTGATCCGTCCGATCAAAACAATCTATGGATTAGATTGACATGGTGGCGTTTTCATAAATAATATATATTTTTTTAAATTGGACGCGTTTCATCAAGGGAAAAAAAGGTAAATGTGCATCTACATAACCCATCAAACGAGACCGAAACATATATACTTCCCAGAGAAATCTCCCCAACTCCTACGGAAAACGTGAAAACCCTAGAAAACGCGAAACCATAAATATTATGACGTTTAAAGATCAAACAAGATCCAGAGGCAAAAAACATAGTAAGTTAACTTCGATTTACATTATGTTAGTTTTATGATATTTTTGGCGTTCTAATTTTATCAATAAATGTGTAGTTTCTATAGGCGTGGAAGAGGAAGGGTCATCTGCTCCAAAACGCCAAAGAACCATCGAGCAAAGAAAGAAGACAACAACAAAATATGGTACATATGGTTACTTTTTATGATGTTTGTTTGTAAAACTCCATATATCATGTAATATACTTTGATAGTTTGTTACTAAATGCCAAAACATGTATCGTTTGTATAATATTGTTTAATTGTATGAGAACGTCATTTTACATATATCATTTGTGTTATTAAACGCCATGTATAATTTGTGATTGTTGTTTTGAACAACATATATCATTTGTGTGTATTATTAAACGACACGTATCATTTGTCTTATTAAACGCCATGAAAAACTAAAACGCCATGGAAATTAATCACGTTTTATAGGCGAAGTGAGGTTGAGAGTAAGAATAAATGTGCAAACCGACAAAGCTGTTTGTTTTTTAACTTCTACAAACTATTGAAATAACACCAAACAACATTATAGGCATCATAAACTGAAAATTAACATCAACATTCAGAAAAAACAACATTATAAATTATGAAAACTAACATCAAAATTCAGAAAACAACATTATACATATGAAAATTAACATTAAAATTAAGAAAAATAACACCAAAAACTGAAAATTAACATAAAAAAACAAAAAAATTAACATCAAACAATCTGAAAATTAACATCATACCATCAAACAATCACAAAATTAACATCAAAATTCAGGAGAGGTGTTGTGGGGGAAGAAGACGGTGGCGACTCAAGGCTCAGGATGTAATATCTTCAAATTAATGCCCATAACACTCATGATTGTATTAATTGCAGCTACCCCCTCACATCCGGATCTCAAAGAAACTCTAGCTGGCTATAAAAACAAGAAAAGTTTCATATAAATGAATAACATTTTACTTGAAATAAGGCGATGCATAAACCCAAAAATATTTTATAATATGTAAGAAGACACATGCGCATACATACCTGAGTGATATCTGTGATATTTGGAGTCATTTTTGCCCAAATGGGAACGTAGCTTTTGCATTAATCCAACAACAAACCTCTTCCAACAAAGCACAATCCTGCCCAACTGCAACACCCATTTTTCTTTCGGGCATACCATGAGGACAAGAGAAATTCACTTCTATAGCATCCTATACAAATTACACGGCGGCTGCTGTGGGCGAAGAAGACGCCGGCGGTGGGAGGAGGAAAGTGGTGGAGGCGAAGGGTGGAAGAGAGGTGCTAGGGTTTTGTTATGTGTGTGTATTTTGTGATAAGAGGTTTGAAGTGTTTAGAAGTGGGGGTCCACATCTGTTTGGGGAAGAGGACGCGCAAACATTTTTAAATGAAATCTCTTTTGAAAAACAAACAATCTACAAAACAAATGGTATGCGCGTGGTCTGCGCCGCGCAGACAAAAGAGGCTAGGAAGCTCTCCTCGGAAAAAACAAATAGCACCTTAGTTAATTCTATGTCCCATTTTGAATATTTTATGTTGTTATCATTTTCAATATTAATTATGTAACCATTTACTTATACTCGTGAACTATTTTGAATAGGGTAAATGTCGTAAAAAACTAACATCCTTTCTATTTTCTACTCATAAAAGTCCTTCCACTTTTTTTCTTTGCACTTAAAAAACCAACATACTTTTTTTTTGTTTCATAAAAGTCCCTCCACTTTTTTTTGCATATAAAAAACCAACATACTTTTTTTTTCTCAAAGAAGTCCCAAAACAACTTTTTGTATATAAAAGTCAATCCACATGTTAAATTTGAACAAAATTGTGAATATCTTTTTTACTTATTAATATCATGTTAGAAAAGAATTAAGATAAAGTAATGTTTTAAATTGAATATATGGCAAACAAAAGTATGTTCCATGTTTGTCTTTTCTTTTCCATTTTAATTCAATAAATTGATAACAATAAATATTATTCAAAAACAGTATAATAAAATTCACAAGTGTGGATCACATAACTCTTTTGAATATTAGTTCTGTAACCATTTAAATTGGAAGGACTTTTATGAGAAAAAACAGAAAGTATGTTGTTTTTTTATGGCATTTACCCTTTTGAATATTAGTTCTGTAACCATTTACTTATACTCATGAATTGATTTAAATAGCCGAGATCTTGAAACAATTTGGAAATCAAGCCAATCCTCTAGCTTAGTCTAATTTAAGTTTATTCTTTTTGTAGTTGAACTTTCAATTTGATAACAGGGTTGTATATTGTGGGTGAACTTGTAACTTGATTAATGGTTTCACATTTTGTGGGTGAACTTGTTATTTGCTATTAGTATTGTATTTTGTGGGCAAACATGTAATTTGATAATCGTATTGTATTTTGTATTGGAACATGTGAACATAATTTGCTAATCATATCGTAATTTGTAATTTAGTATTGCAGACTGGATTTTTATAGATTTTTACTGCATTTTAAGCAGAAAAAATTAATTTTTTTTCTTAATTAATTATTTGTTTTAATTAAAACATTTTGGTCGGAAAATAGTAGGAAACTCTTTTGTCGAAACAAATAAAATAGAAGTTTAAAAATCAATTAAATGTTTGGTCGGAATCTATATTAAATTAAATTAAATTAAATTAAAAAGAATATTACTTTGGTCGGAAAATTGTCGGAAAAGTATATAAAACTAAGAATAAAGTATCTAGTTAGAAATTTGTCGGAATTTCATCGGAAAACATCATCGTAAACTTGTCGTAAAAGTTTTCGGACTAGCTTTTTCGACAAACGTCATTTTGTCGGAATCTGGTCGGAAACACCGTTTACCGACCAATTTCCGACTTAAAACTTAGTCGGAAACAGGTCTCTTTTTAAGTAGTGTTACCATATGTTCCTTCTATTTTAACTTTGATAATATACATGTTTAGTCCCCCTAATTTAATAAAGTATTTACTTTCGTTGGTTAACTTTGTATGTATACATGTTTAGTCGTTCTACTTTAACTTTGCTAATATACATGTTTAGCGACTCTACTTTTATATTGAGTGTTCGGGTCGCCCCTGCCGCGGAGCGCGAGTGTAACCCACTAGTTAAAAGCATATGTTAAAGAGTAAAAATGTAAAATGCAGTTTGCAACCCTTTGCTTTAGGGACAGTGTCAAGATGAGTTCCTAAAATCAAAATTTCGACCAATGAGTCCATGTTGTTTTAAATTCGTTACTATTTGAGTCCTTTCATTAAGATGTCGTTAGTTTGACCGTTAGGTCAAGAGGTAATATTGTAATATCACGATATAAAAAAAACTTCATCAAATATTCAATAATCAAAATTAAATTTCCATAACTTCATCCTATATTCAAGAAATTCAAGAACCAAAATCAAATTTCCAAACTGCAACCCAAATTCAAAACATTAAAGAATCAAAATCAAATTCCAAATTACATCTTCTAAACCAAATTGTATGAAATCCACTTACAAGAAAAATCACGTTTATTTTTTATTCTTTACCATTAATAGTTCATCTTCCAAACACCACAACCTATCTAGATCCATCTTCAACGCCACCATCCATTTTCGAGGGTGTTTGGGTAAGGTTATTTTGGAGCAACTTATAAAAGTTAATAAGCTGTTTTTATAGTATTTGGGTTAGCTTATTTAAGTTAATTTTGTGTGTTAAGAAGTTGTTTTTGAGAAGTTAGTATTTGTAACTTATAACTTATGACTTATATAGGTTAATAAGTTGTTTTTGATATGGAATCCCAAACACCCCCTTCATCTTCTCCCCACTTAACACCCACCACCATTCTCCGCCGCATACCCACCATCACTGCCAACCAAATTCATCGAATCCACCAACAACTATCGTTTTACCACCACATCCGATTCACAGCAGGGAAGGAGTGGTGTGGAGGTGGAGGAGGTTAGTGGTGCTGAATAAATTGGAATTTTCAGTAGGAGATAGACCTGCGAATCTGAGATGAACATGAAAATGTACTGTTGAAGATGAAATGATGAAGATGAACTGATGAAGATGAACTGATGAAGATGTATTGATGAAGATGAATTGATGATGATGAACATGAACTGATGATGATGTTTACAAAAACCCACCAAAAAACTTTAATCTTTACATGAACTGATGATGATGTTTGCAATAACCCACCGAAAACCTTCAAATTTTCGAACCAAATATGTCAATAAATCTCCCAAATCGTGATGAATTTCAAAATTTTGTTCGGTGGGTTTTGCTCGTCTCAAAAAGTTACGCAATTTGCACCCAATAACCACTTGATTTCGTTAAAAATTGAAAGAGATATGGTGTCTTCAAGTTTTAGGTTTTACGAGACTTTTATGATGAAAATGATGTTTTGGATACCGGGCATCGACGTTTATGTTTCTTTGGGTGAAAATAATAATAGTATTAATAATATAACAAAAAAATTTAATCACGGAGACGCAAAGGAGAACAAGTTATAAATTATAGGGACGCAAAGGGATATGATATAAGGGTAATATAGTCATTTAAGTGATAAAAACTAATAGAGTTGGCTCCAGGAACTCAAAGTGTAGCGCTTTTCAGATTACAAGAACTCATTGGCCTAAATTTTGATGTTAGGGACTCATATTGACACCGCCCCTAAAGCACAGTGACATAAATTGCATTTTACTCTTTGTTAAAAAGACAACTCTATAGTTATATGTCATGCCCCACTTAAATTCAGCTAAAAAATTCAAGATTCTAGAACATTTCGGGGTTATCCAGTCACTTCAAGAGATGCCCGAAAGACTCCGGAACAACCCATATTTTTTGAGAAACTTGTGAACATATGGAAGACCAAGTTCCTTAGAAAATGCTGGAAATTGCTGGAAAAAACACCCATAAAAATCTGACATGGAAGGCTCTAGAAATTCAGCAAAATATTATGATATTTGTAAAGAATTCTCTAGATATTATATGCTATATCTTTTGTAAAGAGTGTTCTAGACTTGGGTGTTCATCGAATCGAATATCGAATTTTTGAATTTTTCCAATCGAATTATTTGAATAATTTTTATTTTTCCTTGAATTCGAATTCGATTCGTATTCGATTAAAACCTACCCAATTAGATTCGAATTCGTATTCAAATAAAAAACCCAATTCGTATTCGATTAAAATTTCAAACTCGAATCGAATTCGAATAAATTTGATTTGATTCAGTTTCTTTTAAACATGTAAATAACTATTAAAAATGAAACGCCAATGAGGTAGTGGTAGATTGGTTGGGGAAAGACTTGGTGTTCCTTGTGACCCAGGTTCGACTCCCACTGTCCCCATGATTTTCTGCAGCATCCAGGTGAAGGGTGAATACGAGTGGCGTCTGTTCGTCTTGGAAGGGAGACGAGGTTTTACCGATTATTCCACTGTCGTGCCTTCAGGTGTGTGGAGGTCGGGTTTCCGCGCATCTAGGAGAGCCAAGGGCCTGGCGGCGGTCGAGTAGTCGACCTTGGCCACAGCGCCCGGTGTCACGGTGGTTAGCACGTCGTTGCTTGCCGTTCAAAAAACACTATTAAATAAAGCATAAGTTTTAAAGCAGCCATAAAACATTTCAAATAAAGTACCATAAGTCTAACATTCAAAACGAGAATTCGAGAATAACCACTACGAGTTAATATTTTTTTGATAGATTTTTGCTACTTAAGTTTTAGTTATGGGTCATGTAGTGAGTTTGGTAATGGGTATTTTTAATACTTGGAATAAATTTTGAAAATAAATTATAGTATAGCCCAATAAAAGTTATATATGTATTATATATAAAAATAATAAATAAAATGTATAATTTTTATTCGAATTTCGAATCAAATCAAATTTGAAATTATAAATTCGTATTCGATTTACTTGACTCGAATTGAATCGAATTCGAATTCTTATAATCGAAACGAATTCCAGATAATGGAATTGAATTTCATCGAATTTCGAATTTTTCGAATTCGAAACGAATTCTGAACACCCCAAGAGATATCCCCGAGTATTTGTAAACACAACATTCTCATGTGAACTTCCTTTGGTAATATAAAGCACTTTACTTGTATATTTGTCTTCCAAGTATTACAAGAAATTCACTTGCGATCCAACGTTCCCTTTAGCAAATTTTGCTACTAAAACCCAACGACACTAAGTTAGCAAGGCTTGCTTAGACGGTGATCTAAGGTTGCACGTGAGTTGAGAAACTAACTATGTGACATATAATAAGCTTCGTCGCCTTCATGATTAGAAGTTTAACGTATTTGAGTTTATATTTGGTTTTTGTTTTTACAGGTTACGCACAAACACCTTTATTCCCTTGCGTTGTCATCAATTCGCATGGCTGATACTACTTCATTGCTACCCAGGGGCGGATACCATCGAAGCGCTTCCCGCTTTTTTTAAACCAAGATTATAAGTTACATATATGCTTACATATAAACATGGAAAACAAAAATATAGTATATAGTGTAACATATGTAACCTGACAGGAATGCGACGGTCGATACGTCGATCTATACGAACTCCACCAACTATATATAAATTCCGTGTTTGGATCTACTTCGATGGGCTACCTGCAATATCTTGATTGTTTCTCAGATTTTGATAATATTCAGCCGGAGCTGAAGAGAAAGCGGTAACTGTTTGAATATTTGTTTGTATTATATTTATATAAAAATTGTAACTGGATTCTTGTCATTCTTTTTTCAGTGAATACTATGAGTATTGTCACAAATTGCTCACCTATTTGAAGGGTTTCATCGAGCGGCACCTTTTCTGGATGTGAATGCCATTTTATGAAAGGTAAATCACTTCTTTTTTCTAAGCGCTCATTTTATAATCATTCTAAATATATATATATAAACAGGTTGCTGATGGCGGTGCCTTCAGAGGAACTCAATTAATCGAAGCTAAGATTCAAAAGTTGACCGATATACTGAAAGTAGTAAAATAATACACTCAAATAATATACTGCGTTAAAATCAGGCTATTATCACGAACCATAAATGTCGGATGTATTGGCTCTCTTTTCTGGGTAGGTAATCACCTGTTTGCAAGTTTTTTCATTAAGTTCATGATTATTTTATTTAACAAAGTTTGTAAATATTTAGTTATGATCATGTTTATGTAAGAGGTGCATATGGTTGGGTTGGCTGTAAGCTAGTTACAATTATTAGATCTTGATGTGTATACACATGTGGGGTAATATTTGATGATGCATAATTTTAGAAAAAAAAGGGTATAAACTTTGTTCATGGAGAAGTGTGTATTGTTTTTTATTCATGTTTTAATTATTTTATTATTATACTAATTTGGAGGCATTTTCGTTTTTTTATAACTTCTAAAATAAGATAATTTTCAAGTACGTGGTTGCGATGTTTATCTACATGCCAAAACAACCATCTTTTGTGTAGTAATTTGTACATACTGTTTTGTTAAAAGAAAATCACCAAAAAACACTTTTCATGTGTAAGGTCTTGATTTATGTGTATTTAAGGGCCTTTTTTTTATAAACTAGTAGTCGGACCCGTGTAAAACACGGCTAGTTTTAGTAACGTTTTATTATATTAATTAATAAGTAATTATCGGTTCATTTAGATTGTCGGGGATTTGATATATATATATATATATATTGACATTCAAAGTCATTGTCCAGTAGGCAGAAAAGTTAATAATAAGTCTAATTAATACATAACAAACAACATTCGGTTCAAGTTGCAGTTAAATATTATACATAACCACATACATTAGCAAGTTTTATATAACCCCAAAAGAAAGTAGTCAAAAATGGGTTTATGTAGACATTAGGTGTTATTGTTGTTGTTAGTACACCACAAAAGAGCATCATTAGTGATACTTGAAGTTCCTATTCCAGAATTATAAATCTTTTTGACTTGGATCTTGTATGGATCTTCTTTCTTTCAATCTTTGTAAGAAGTAATTTTTCCATCTTGAGTCGGAACAACCTGTGTATATTAGTAGATTTTTTTATGAATTGACATAGTATATGAAAATATTTTATTACTTCTAATATGAGAAGAATATAAAATAATGTTTATCAATAAGAAAAGAAAAGCATAACCTGTATATCAATTGGCACCTCGACTTCATTCTCTTCATCATCATCATCAATCACAATGGTTTCTGTATTATTATTTCCACAAATAATAACCTGAAATGTTTTGTCATCCTTTTTCTCGAACATAAACTTGTCCGTAATTTGAAGTGGTACTTCAGCATAAAACTTTGCCCACCCATCAGTAAAACGATACTCCTTGTCAACCTTTATTAACTTAATCCTCCATGAACGGTTACCAACCAAAATGTTTAATCAGTCAAATAAGACATCTCGAACACAGCTACATCAATTGCTTTGAATAGTAAAAGATTTCCTTTTTGTAGGTTAAGACTTCTTGCCACTTTTATCCAACCATCTGCGAATAATGTGTTATCATAACTTGTCCTTATCCTAACCGGCCATGAGTTGGCTCCATTTTTTTATGATTGCACTCATTCCATTTGGAGGTCTTTCATTCCACAAAATTTTCACAAACTGTTTTGGGATTTCCTTTTCAAAACATATAATAGGTTAAAAACATATAATAGGTTTAATAAGATTATGATGGAGAAATTTAACTGGCTAGAAAAAGAGAACGATAAGAAAAAATGCATACCAATGTGAATGAATCTGGTTCATTTAAAACCTGATCGAAAGATGGATCCATTTAACTTGTCTACAAAACTGTATATAGCACAAAAATGTGCATAAGTAATATAACAAAATGTTATATAGCACAAAAATTACAAATATTAGGACTTTACAGGTTCTATCCTAATTGAGTATGAAGTAGAAAAATCAGGTCGTATAATCATATAGTTCATACTCCTGGTTGTATGATCGTAGGATTAGACAATCATAAATTGTTAATGATCAAAAGTTTAATGGCTATTACTTTCCGATTGAAATCCTAAATTTCTAATGTTGATTTTTAACTAATCGACAAGAAAACCTTTTTATAGTATTTTGAAGAATCCAATGCAGTACTCTTTGTGTGAATACAGGGTAAGTATACTTAAGAAGTTTAACACTACTGTCTACTACCATATTTGTATATTGAATTCAGTACAAAGCTAAAATCATTCTACCAACACTTCAAGACAAAAAAGGCATTACTTGTCGATCTACAAAAGCCCTAATTTTAAAACAAAATCAATTTGTATATATCGTCTCTTTAGGAAGCCTAAAACTGAATCAATATTATAAGCAACTGCATAAGATTTAATACTTGAAAACAAATTTCTAATTCAAATTAAGAAATAGTCCAATTTAATTCACATAATATACTTATATAACAAACAATGTCTAAACACTGTATATAGCAACCAATTTACATCCATACAAATATTATAAGAATCATAGTTTTCAACCACATTGGATATGTCAAGTAAATCAAAGCTTTTCAACTTTTTTTTCATAAAGTATTATAATGTTTCTTACATGGCTCCCTACCATCTAAAAAACATAATCAGAATAGCATCACTAACAGTAGTATGTAGATGCAAACATTAAGGCTATCAAAAGTCAGTAACCAAAATACAAAAACATACCATCAAACTTGTTTGTACTTCAAGGTTTTTAATAACAAAAGACTACGTTAATACTTCATACGTTTTGTAGAACTTCTTTATAAACCACATTGGTCGTGGCTGTACACACTTGTTTGTTCTTCGCGAATCAAAATCTTCAGCCCCTTCCTACTTTTCACCCTAGATACGACAACATAAAGTTGACCATGACTGAAAACTGGATGTGGAAGATATAAACCAACACGTTCAAGTGATTGTCCTTGACTTTTATTTATTGTCATTGCAAAGCATAGTGAAAGCGGGAACTGTCTTTGAGAAATCTTCACTGGTATTCTTTTGTCAGAAGGTGTCATCTTCAATCTTGAAATCAAAGTATGATGACCTATATTAGCTCCGGTGATAATTTTCGCTTCAATAACAACTTTTCTGAGTTTAGTGACTTATAATCGTGTACCGTTACACAATCCATTTGCTTGATCAATGTTTCTAAGTAACATCACTGGAGCTCCAACTTTCAATGCTAACTTATGGTTAGGTAAACCTGACAAATGAAGATTGTTTAAAGCATCAGGAGAAAATAATGCAACATTAATGTCTGATTCTTCCTCAGATTCGCATAACGAATCTGAACTAATATATATCTTCTCTTCACCAGCCATACTCTTTAACAGTTCTTCATTTATTGAATCCACAACTTCATTTGTTGGTGCAAGAATGGCTCTTTGTTGGAAATAGGTTGAATCCCATATAGACTTATTCATATCCGGATATGTAAAGTTAATCAAAGAAGAAATTGGATTCACTTTATCATGAATAAGTAAATCATCAGGGATTTGAATATCTGCCTCACCATCATTTTCTTCACCAAGGAGACCATCACCAAGCTTTAAAATCCAATCAGCAAATTCTTTTATTTCTTGCAACTGTCTCTGGTCGCATCCAACTCTTTGCCGCATATTCTCATTTAGCTTTAGTACCTGACAATGTTTCCATATATAAAAAGAATTCAAAGACGAATTGACTATCATGCTTCTAGTACCTTTAGGGATGACTAGAAGAATTTGTCTAAAATCACCACCGAATATGACGACTTTTCCTCCAAAGGGTTCGCTTTGGATGTTCGGTTCACTTGAACGTGATATGTCTCTCAATGTCTTATCAAGAGCCTCAAAACAATGCTTGTGGGTCATAGGTGCTTCATCCCATATAATCAATTTTGTTTTTTTAATTAACTCACCTAATTCACTATTGGGATCTATCGAACAAATTGAATCTTCATTAATGTTTATAGGAATTACAAACCTTGAATGAGCAGTTCTACCACCATCCAATAAAAGTGAGGCAATTCCACTCGATGCAACATTCATACTATTTCACCTTTGGACCGTAATGCATCTGAAAATGTCTTCCAAAGAAAGGTCTTCCGAGTTCCGCCATAACCGTATATAAAGAAAACACTTCCATCTCCTTTTGCAATCGCATTCATAACAGTTTCATAAACATTTTTTTGACCAACATTTAAAGACCTTAGATAAGTAGCATGTTCTCTTTCTAGAGCCACTCTATCATAAGAAAGTTCTTTCATTATCAACCGATTGTTCAATGATGAAATGTAGTCTTGAGAAACACTTGGCATGCCAGCAAAGTTTTTCAGTGTACGACCATTGCTCAGAAGCAACTTTTCGATATGTGATAGACAAAGGTTTTCAACTTCTTTTTCTTGAAGAACCAAATCTAAAACAAATTTTAAAAAACATCAGTAACAATAATGTATTCATGAGGTATTAAACAATATTAAAAAACATATTGATAAGTTTAATTAATTAATTAAATTACCTGGAATATCACTGATCTTCCGTTGTTGGTGCAAAATGTCTTCACATAATATGGAGTTTGTTTCCGACCAGAAAACTGCAGGACGATTATGGAGTTTGACAATAGTAACATTACAAAAAACGTCCGCAAAAAATCTCCGGATGACCATGTGTTGGCTTCTTCCATCCCATTAACATATTCCTTATCATCATCTAATAGTCCTCATGCAAAACATGCATCTTTGTGTGATTCAAAAGGTTGGCCATCGACTGTTTTTATATCTTCAAAACAGGTTGGTCCTCTAACATGATTCAATAAAATCCTCAAGTGGTAACATTCACCAAGTGATGGTGGGACATAATGTATCCTGCCAGCGGATCCAAAAGGACGCTTTCTTCGGTACCACTTCCGTTTATTACGTATCCATACATAATATCTCGGGAAATCTATATACTTCAATGTCCTAGCAAATGCATCTACTTTGTTACAATTCATACACTCGGTAAACATTGACATTTTCACCGTCGGATTACTAACATCACACAAATTAGAATCATCATCATATACAACACTTTGACCATCTTCGCAATGGAAAGATAAAACTTCAACAGCTGGATATCGATAATGTATATCATACCTGAATATTCTCCACGCAACTTCACAAGCATAAATGTACCTACAATCAAGGTATGCTTTTACTTCGTCTACAACTTTGTTCTGCTGATTGTTATTGTTGGTGTTGTTGGATTGGAAAACTTGAGCCCTAACTCTATCAGGTCCCTTATTAATATATTTAAACAAATATTTAATAGAACCTGACTGGTTGCACCATTCGACGTTCATGTGGCACTGGTACTTCTTAAGTAGAAGAGCATTGTAAGGAACTACAAAACGATTATCAAGTGCAACGCCATTCTTTTCTACTATAAAACCTATTTGACGACGCCGGCATACAGGATATCCTTCATAATCAACAGAAGTTTCATCTATAAAATTTTGGGAAAGTTTTTAGAACATTTATCATGAACCATACACGGAGACTCGGGATTGTCTGCCCCACATGGTCCATGAATCATAAATTGCTTGACAAGCTTATATAATTCTGGATCGGCATCTTTATCTGGTATTTCTGCACTAATAACACGATCGATATCAGATGCAGTTGGGAATTTGCTTTCCGGACTCAAGAACAAACAGATGTGAGCATGTGGTAGTCCACGCTTCTGAAATTCAACTGTATAAATAATTGAAATATTGAAAAGAAATAGAAGTTAGATAATAATAATTATGCATAAATTGAGTCATAAGTTAAAGTGAAATCTACCTGCTTTTATTGGACCAAAATTTATGAGTCTTCAAATCTTTTATTAGATGGTCCAATTTAATCTTGAATAATCTAGAGATGATATCCGGTCTGTCTTCGGGATTAAGACTGTCGCAACCCCCGACCCCTGCCCCGGGAGGCGGGCGGTCGCGACCTACTCAGAGCTGGTGGTATCGGTGTTTATTAATTTGGCAGCGGAATTTACATCAGGACCGTAGTTAGGAAATAGTTTATCAGAGTAAAACACCACAATTTTATAATAATAAATACACAGGATAAACCCAAGTTTCCATTACAAACATGTTTTTAGGGATAAACCCTAATTTATTAGAATAAAACTTCTTCTTTATTTAGGTAACTTTTATAGCCACTTTTCCAAGCCTTCAGTGCTCTCCAGCTGGCTTCTAATTGGCTTTCACATTTTTACCTGAAACGCGTTTAAAAACATTTTATCAGCAAGAAATACTGGCGAGTGAATCCCGGTTTAATCAAGAAAAGTTTTATCCTTTTACAGCATTGAGGGCAACCCGCAATTACATTTGTTTACATCTACTTTAATTACCACCCACTGTACTGTCAATCCTGACTTGTGGTCATGTTACTACTCGCAGTGTAGTAACAATTTATGTATACAAAACCCCAACATACCGACAATAATTGTAGATTTACAAATACTCAATCACTGTTAAATTTTAATTAAAACACTTGAGGTTTTGTAATAAAACAATTTACAAAAAGAAGGATTAACTCACATTGCTAATTTAGGTGTTTCCTTGTGACTTCCTGGTTATAATCTATTAAATTAAACAATGCACACGCGTTAGTATAATAACCCAATTTACATTAGCTATACCCTCCCCGAGACAGAACTCCAATGACTGAGTCAGGCAGAGCCTTGACATGCGTTACGGAGCACTAGATCAATCGGGCAGCGTAACTAATACGTAACCGGGGGTTATGATACTTACATCGAGGCAGAGCTTTGCTTTTTAGTGGGTAAAATACCCGGAAATTACTTTAGCTACTAGATAATTGAGAGAGATTCGAAGTTTTTGAACGAAAATCAACTGAAGCCCATCGATCCTATTTATAGTGCTGATCAGAGGGCGGCTCGCGGCCCGCGACCCCCTGTGCTTGTTCTTTCACGGCCCGCGAGGCAGACTAGCCTCGACACGCCTTACGCCACGTGGCATCACCGGGTGTGCCCTGGCGGCCAGCTGTCGCGCCCCACGACTCATCTTCCCAAACAGGTCACTCCCCGCGAGCGACCTGTAAATTTTGTTTTTCTTTATTTTTGTTAAATTAAAGGTATTTCGGGACTATTTTTCGTATACTAGGTGTATTTTAGGGCGTATAGGGGTGTTATAAGTATTTTAGGAGGGTTGTTATAAAGACCTTTATCATGTAAACACCTATAAATCTCAGGCCAATTGGGATTACAGGTTACGGTTATGAATAAGTCGGGATATCCCACTGACTTGCAAATGACCATAGCATCCAAGTACTTTTGCATCATATATCTAGAACCACCAGTAAATGATGAAGGTAAGAGTATACGTTTACCATAATTTGATGCATTATTCTCTCCACTTTCCACAGCAGCATTCAAATTCTTAAAACTTTGGGTTCTAAGTTTCGGTTGTTGTGTCCTTATATAAGCCAACCTAGCAGATTCTATCATTGTGTATCCATCAACCAAATACTACCGAAAGAGTTTTTTCGCATTAACTAACAATGAAAACCGATTGTATCTATCTTGTATTCTATAACAAAAGAATTCTCTCATTGTAAGGCTAGTTCTAAGTAGCTCATTATCAAGTGCAATACCTCTATGTTTAATACCAGGTCAGAAACCATCTTCTGCATATGGGAAAATAAGTGGATATTGCATAGCAAGGTAAGATGGATGAAGCTCACTAATTCTTTGAAGACCTCCAGAATTTCTTCGAACAATGATGTCCCGTTTATCAAATGCTCCATCAAAATCACCAATTATTAATGCAACAATTTCTGATGCTGTTGGCAAATTGTATATTCTACCATCTTTATCTCTTGTTCCAATAAGCTTAAGGGATACATTTTGCCAGTCATTTTCTTGAAAACAATCTCTTACCATTCTAAAGGACTTCACAATAGGGTTGTAAGAATCTAACATATTTTTTAGACTTTCGATAGTGGCAAAATCTAGCTGATTGTTTGTTGTGGTTTTGTTGGTGGTTTGAGACCTACATGAGATATAATGATGTTAAAAGTTACATCTAACTCAAATGAACCATTTGTGTGAATATGATAGTAAGTAATATGTATAAACATAAATGTGACAATTTAATTAAGAAATTACCTTACTGCCCTTTTGTCGATTTACAACCTCATTTTGTGAGTCATATATGTAAAGTTGTGAGAATTTGGGTTATTCTCCATCATCCGGAAGAAGACTACCAATCCGATGATAATTTTGACCTTGTAGTCTAAATACATAAGGACCTTTACCTAGGCAAATGCTTTTGTCAACCTTGCCACCAAGATATGTGAAAGAAAACATCATGTTATATGCTCGAATGTTAGTCATGAAATTCTGACTCTTTGAAGTATTACTTTTATACAAATTGTGTAGTAACGCAGGAGGTGTAGGTACTGGTGGAAGCTCAACATCTCCATTTTTACAACCAAGAGAAAATGATGTTTTCTTACGATCTTGATTCGCCTAAGCATTTCATCTTCCCACAGCATTGCATGACACTTAGAGCACACAAAGCTTGCATTTCCATGATCAATATAATCTTCGGAATTGAATAAATATAATAAATCAGCAGTGATATAAACCTTGTAAACTTAACATGATTTTATATTGTTAAATATTGAAAAAGTACACAACAGCAAAGAGCAATTTTGTACCTTTGGAAATTCCATAAATCTTTTTAATCACAGAATCAGCTAATAGGTCTTCACTCATCGATAAATCAAACTTAGGAATCTAACTTGTATTGAACTTTTCTTTCCCTTTTCTAAATTTATCAGCATAATAAATACCGTTTGAAGTATCACCTACCACAATAACTCCACATTAATATTTACATCATCAACATAGGTCAGGTTCATATCTATAAAATATTTAACCATAAATGAGATATCATATCATTACCATTTAAGACTGATGATTGTGGAAGCCTACTGGCAGAAGGAATATTAGAATTTGGAGGAGTGTGAGGTACATTCCTTGATAATTTTCTAGTTCTTGAAGCTGCTAATAAAAAATATGTAGAACAATGAACAAATGTACAATAAGGATAATCAAATTGTTCAAAAAATATGTCCAATAATCTGTGTATACCTTGACTTTTTGTAGATGGCTAACACAAATCATTCGTAAGAGGTGGACTGACATTACCATGAGTGTGATATACATTTGGTTGTACAGCAGTTGTGGTTGAAACTTGTAAAGAAAAAATGTATGTTAAAATTAGTAAATGATAAGATATGAATATGTAATGAGTTTTTGAATTTTAGTAATATATGTATAAGGCATACCATTTGTAATATTTGATAGCGGAGTCCTACCAACAGGATATAATGTTGGTGTAAGATTAAAACCACCATTTGGAAGAGTATCATGTACGTTACGTGGTGATATTCTTGAATCCTGTAAGCAAAAAATTTATAGAATAATGAATAAATGTCAAATGTGGAAAATCAAACTGGAAAAAATATCTTTAATTCTGGTCCTATACCATTTTTGTTTGTAGATGATACACATGAATTTGGAGTGACATTACCAGAAGGGTGATAAACATACACGGGTTCACCATTTGTTGTTGAAACTTGTAAGACAAAAATATATGAAACAATTAGTAAAAGCTAACATATTAAAATTGATCATGGAGATAGGAAAGTGTGTGGTATTTTGAATTGTATAACACATAAAGTTTGTAACATTTGATAATAGACTCATCTCAATAGGATAGGAACTTGATGTAACATGAGAACCGCCATTGTTTCTACGATGTTGAAGAACATACTTCCTTTTTTTCCTGGATTCCTTAGAGCTTGGTATTGGTATTGGACCTTTCTCCTCTAAGAGTTCATACCTTCTTGAAGTTTTCTTGTTTGTATCCATCATATCAGGTTAAAGGTCTGTTGAATATACAGAAATTTTAGAGACTTTAAAAACCTTGTGAAATGTTCTACACAAACTTGTCATAGTTAAGTTCGAAACATCAAAGTCGGTAACTTAAAACATAACTCATAGTTAATTATATGATAACAACAATACTAAGTTAAATTCCTAATTGACACATCAATCAGGTCCTAATTTCATAAATCCACACATAAATTAAGGGATTGCATACTTATTTCCAGGTCGCACAATAGTAAAATTTGTTGTTAAAAAGAGTGAAGGAAACAAAGAAACTGTAATCTTACACTAATACAGTAACATAAAAATCGCTCAAGTCATGACTAATTTACATAAATAGGAAAGAAAAATACTGATATGTTGAAAGAATCAAAATCGGAACCTGTATTCCGTTGCCTGTTGAAATACTTGATGCATAGAAGACGAAGACTTCACTTTTAGAGGAGTATATCTCCAAATATAGGGCTTTATCCTGTTTGTATTAGGACATTTGGGGTTTTGTGGATGCTTTATGAAAAAGAAGATGGAATGCAGGGCGGGAGATCTTCATAAAGGTAGTGTGTGATATGAAATAAAGTTTTAGGGTGTAAAAAGTCCTCCATTATTGAGAGTGAGTTAAGGATTATTTATTTACCACATAATGTATTACATGAATGTGTGTGTTTTGGATCATTTAATTTGAAACAGGCAACATGATTTATTTATCATGTACAATTATATATATATAATTTATGGGTATGAAGTCTTCTAAAATTGTGACCATAAATACCATTCACTATATAATTTTATTACTCAAAAGTTGATATATTGGTATATGTCTTCAAATTTTGTTTAACAAATACAAACTTCATAAATTTTGCAATTTAACCCTATTGTAGTGTATGATTTTGCGTTAATTTTGTTACTCGAGTAAAAAGTCATTATTGCCTTAAACATTATTCTTTAAAATGTTAGGCACAACCACATTTGAAAAGCAAAGCAATATAGAAGAAAAGTTCAATAATGGTGATTTCATATAGTAGCCATTAACATCAAAAGGAAATACACCATCTTCCATGTTCTTAACACACATCAGTACTATACCAAAAGGACATACATCAACCTGAGTTCAAGACTTAACAAAATACAAACATTAAAAACATAAATATACATCATCTTAAGTCTTCAAAACAAATAGTTTCTACTACACTTTCATAACACATACTAATGATAAGCTTCTAAGTGTTAAGCTTAGATGGCTTCTTCCGGGTTCGTTTGTTCGTAGAGGAGATTTCACAAACATTTTGACTATCAACATTTTCCACAGCTCGTTTTCCATTCGGACTTGTAGCAGAATCCTTTTCAGCTTCAACGACGGAAGAGTTGGCCGTAACAGATACAACATCCTTGAAACAAATCACAAAATAACTAATCATACGTTAAATTATGAAAATGTACTTTAACATGTTAAACCTACAAATCACAAAACACCTAATTAACTTAACTGGTAAACTCCACAATACTAACCTTTGAAATTGGTTCACCAACACCCTGAGAAGATTCAGAAAGGTCCACAGCTTTCATTTCAGCATCTTCTTGATCCACCTCAGAAGTGGTCATATACAAAGAATATAAGAAACTGTATAGCAATAATTGAAGAATGAAGCACTAATAAATACGTATTATAAAAGAGGTTTCATTCACTATGTCACACCCCAACCGATGGCAGAATCATCGGGGCATGGCACTGAGCGAAACAGATTGTCCAGAAGTTTCCATAACAATTCTCATTACTATTTAATTTAAATAACATGTCCCATACCATGCCTCAAACAGTAAACCAATTATTACAGATAAAAATCTAGGCAAATATTCTGTTTCGACAACTCAGATTTCAAAATAGAGCAATTGTTTATCTGCTTCTAGAGACCCTTGATCCATTTACTACAGACAACTATTTGTTGGGCTCTAAAGCTTTATTCTAGCTTCAACATCCTAACATGTGTGCATCCTAAGCACCTGTCACATACGTTAAAATAAAAGTCAATACATATAATGTAAAGGTGAGCATACAAGTTTGATAATAGCATATAGAGTTCGAATTTGTTTACGCATAACCAGCACGTACACATAGTGAAATGAAGCACATTAGTTATCGACATAGATCCATCGATACCAATGACTGCGGGTTGACTGCCCGAGGCAGTTCGCAATACATGATTACCACCGTAATCCATGCAAGTAATTGTCCTTAACAACCCCCGTGTGAACGGGTGCTGAGTCCAAACTATAGTACTATCGTTGCTAAGGCAGGTAGACAACATTCCATGTGTAAACATAACAAACAAGCATTCATAAGCCACGTATAGCATGCATTAACGGTTAGCGTTCAAATAGTATTGAGTAGTGTGTTTGATGTGATTTGAATAGTTGTAACGTATGTAACACCCAAAAGTGCTTAAAGCAAAAAGGGATCGAGTATACTCACAACGGTTGATGGATTGAAGGGAGCGCTTAGCGAGTAAGGTTAGCCTGAATAGATTCGATAGTATAACGATAAGTGACGTTTCACGCGTCAATTGGTGCAAAGTGAAAATGGGACGGATAGTGGTTCGATCGGATGGTAATCTGATCGGACAGTAATCCGTGCGGATAACAATCCATTCGGGTGGTCCTCCGATCGGACAGCTTGTCCGGTCGGATGACGATTCGAGTTTATTGTTCCTTCCTATGAGGAGAATGTGTTTGTGTATGATGGCTTGTCTTTTGAAGTTTTCGTTGTAGTATTTTGAAAACACGGAAGTATCTCTATCCATCAAGTCGGTCGATCGGATGACTGGTCGTGCGGATGACAATCCGTTCGGATGGTCATCCGGTCGGACAGTGGTCCGGTCGGACGGTGACTTAGCGATGAGGTTACTTACTGAAGGCAAGTTCACAACAGAAGCGTCATTCGATCGGATGGCAATCCGATCGGATGGCAACCCTGTTATTGAACATGTTGAAAATTGTTTAAGTCTTTAAAGTCTTAGTATCTCATGATCCGAAGAGTAATCCAGTCAGATGGTCGTCCGATCGGATTGCAATTCGTTCGATACTCAAACTTCAGATAAGGTTGTTCAAGTGTGAGTCCGAAGTGTGATCCGTTCGGTTGACAATCCGTTCGGATAACCTATCCGTTCGGACAGCAGTCCGATCGGACAACGTTCTGTTCCGATTGTTCCGTTTGTCTTACACTTGGTGGTTTTTGGTCGTTTGTCGTTTTATCAAGACGTTGTGACAACGTGTTAACCAATAGGACTCCGTTTCAACCCAAGTGACCAGACCGACCAGGAATCACCCTAGTTCAGCCGGTTACCGGCTCAGGACGGTTGTTCTTGTTTAACCCGGAATCGGTGGTCTCGTGAGTAGAATCCAGACCTTGGACTAGTACAACACTATGGACGAGCAGGAGACTAGAACCGGGTCCGATTCTATCGGTTTTGGGTGTAATGAGTGCAAAAGAGTTGAAAGAAAGTTAAAAACCATCTTTCAATCCTTTTTCACCATTCTTGTGTCGAGATCTTTACAAGATCTTTGCATGTTTGCGTGGAAATCGGTTAGATCTCGGTTGTTCTTGGTGGATTGAAGTCAAAACATGAAGTTCTTGAAGAACACATGATGACGTCACCCTATAACACCCGAAATCTTGTGATTTCACGGTTAAAAGTTAAGATTTAAAAAATAGAAAGGTGTAGGAGTGTGTGTAGATCAAGAAAGTACAAGATTTAGAACGAGATCTTACCTGGATTGAGAGAAATCGAAGGAAAGGTGAGGAGCACGAATGGTTCGGACAGAGAGTTTCCAGAAATGGAAAGAATGACAATGACAGGGGTATTTATAGGATTCCAAAAGAGGAAAGGGTTGTCCGATCGGATGGCATACCGCCCGGATGACGATCCGGTCGGATGACATCCTGGTCGGATGACACCTGACCTGTGGCGTAGTGGCTATCCGGTCGGATGGCTATCCGGCCGGATGGCACTTGTTTCGATTGTTTGACGCGCCGATTTTTGATGTTTTGATTCCGATTGCGAGCGGCTCGTCACGATAGGGTTTCCAAGTCAGATTACTTTCAGTCCTAACCATTAATTATCATAGTTCGATTTCGATTCGGATTCGAGTTCGGTTGCTTTTCGAGTTTTCGATTGAGTTCGATTGATTTCCACAACATATATATATATATAACACGCACAAGTAACACATAAGGCACACACACACGTGTAATAACCAAATTAAGTCGAGTTGCGGTTCGTATCATGATTCGATGTCGAGTAGCATAGCTTGATTTATCGATTAGTTAACTTTATCGCATTGTTACTTCCTATAATTCACAGTCGTAAGTCGATTAGATAGCGATTAACACACATTGATTTTAGCAATTAACAACACTTACTCCACATAATACAATTAAAATAAGGGGATTACTATAAGTCAAATTCGTACAATCGGTCGTTGACATTGACCTTGACTTTGACTTACGGAAACATGGGGTGTTACAGCCTCCCCTTGTTTAGGGAATTTCGTCCCGAAATTAAGCTGGAAGCTGTACAACACCGCGAATCACGTTTGAAAACTTTTTGTTTGGACCGGTTTTGACTCCGAAACGATTGCGAACCGAACGTGTGACGTTTGGAATCCGTACACGAACGTGACTGAACACACGAGAACATAATATAATTGGTGATTCTATTGATTGATATAAAATTGTACAAAGCGCCTGAATCACGATGTCACTTTCTCTCACTAGACTTTCTTTTTGAACAACTGCGGGTACTTCGCCATCATGTCGCTTTCGAGTTCCCAAGTGAACTCTGCGCCCCGTTTGCCTTCCCACCGGACTTTCACAATAGGAATGCGAGAGCGTCTGAGCTGCTTGGTTTGGCGATCCATGATTTCGACAGGCTTCTCCACGAAGTGTAATGTTTCGTTTACTTGCAGGTCATCGAGAGAGACATGTAAGTCATGGTCGGCTAGGCACTTTCGGAGGTTTGACACGTGGAAAGTCGGGTGGACGTTACTAAGTTCCTCCGGTAGTTCGAGTCTGTAGGCGACTTTTCCGATCCTTTCCAGAATCTTAAAAGGTCCAACATATCGAGGCGCTAGTTTCCCTTTCTTACCGAATCGTACCACACCCTTCCCAGGTGAAACCTCTAGGAGTACGTAGTCGCCAACGTCAAATTCAAGGGGCTTGCGTCGTTTATTGGCGTAACTTTTCTGTCTATTCCGAGCTTTCACTAGGTTATCTCGTATTTGGAAAATTTTGTCTGTCGTTTCTTGTAGTAGCTCAGGACCGGTTAATTGCGAATGACCGATCTCGTGCCATACAATAGGCGATCGACATCTTCTTCCGTATAATGCCTCGAATGGTGCCATTTGTATGCTGGAATGATAAATGTTGTTGTACGAGAATTCGACTAATGGCAGGTATTTATCCCAATTACCTCTGAAGTCTATGACACACGAACGGAGCATGTCTTCAAGAGTACGAATCGTTCTTTCAGTCTGACCGTCGGTTTGAGGGTGGAAAGCGGTACTTAGATTGAGCGTTGTACCAAGAGCTTTTTGAAACGTTTCCCACAGTCGCGAGGTAAACCGAGCATCACGATCAGAGATGATGTCACGAGGCGTCCCATGATTACAAATGATCTTGTCGGTGTAGATTCGGGCTAATCGCTCAACCTTGTAGTCTTCTCGTATCGGCAGAAAGTGAGCTGATTTAGTCAAACGGTCAACAACCACCCATATGCTGTCGTGACCTGATGACGTGTGCGGAAGCTTCGTTATGAAATCCATAGCTATACTTTCCCACTTCCACATAGGAATTGGTGGTTGTTCGAGTAAGCCAAAGGGTCTTTGATGTTCAACCTTGACCCTTGCACAAGTTAGGCATTTTCCAACGTAGAGGGCAATATCCCTTTTCATGCCGGGCCACCAGTACCTGTAGCGAAGATCCTGGTACATTTTGTCAGCACCGGGGTGAATAGAATAAAGGGATTTGTGGGCTTCGTCCATGTAACACCCCGAAATTTCTAAAACTTTAAATCAGTTATATAAAGCACGAAATAAACAAGAGCAAGCTAACTAGGAATCGATAACCCAGTTAGTTAAGAGTCTTGAGGTGATATATAATAAGTTAAAACACCTAAACTATAAGTCAAATAGAGTTGAGGGACTAATTTAGCAAAATCTTGAAACATGGAAGTTTTATTAGTAAATAAAACACCAAACACACTGTAAGGCCTCCTAATCCAAGATCTCACTCAGCTAAAGCAACCAACAGGTGTGCGGAATCCACCTGATGATCAACCACTGTAGATGAAACAATAGTATGCAAAGATTGATGAGAGAAATCAAGAATACACTGAGTATTCTTGATGAGGAAGATGAATGACGTCACACACAGTAGCCGCCAGACAAACACACACACAATGATTAGGGTTAGGTGCACATAATTTCACACAGAATCGCTTGCTTGTCTATTCCACATAAAGGTATATATACAAGGTAAAGCCCGGACTTTCAAGACAAACTAGAAAGCCCGGACAAAACAAACAACACAAAACACTGACCTTTATCTTTCAAACCGCTTATCCGTTTGACCTACCGTTTCTTCCTACATGTTTGTAATTTGATTCTCCATCATATGGAGTTAAAATCCGACGTCCGGCTTAACAAGATTTAAGACTTTTAAGTCTTCGGCTTATTTCCCCTTTTTACCAAATTTTGACCCATTCACGGTTTTATCAAACAAACGTATTTGTTTGATTCCTATATCACATGAATCTTATAATTTCAATGTTATCTATCATATTAGGTTCAATTCACGGGTTTATGTATATTCTTAAACCCGTTTGTACTAAAATGCTTATTTTGACCCGTTAAGGGTATTTAAACCCTTTTCCGCATAATTCATAATTATTTGTTTCTAGCATCCTATTTTCGCAATATTTGTCAAATGAACTTCCACCACAACTATATTTATGGTGATTTTACTAAGGTAATCTATGCAAACCAAGTGTTACCCCTTAACTCTTTATTTTACGGCAAAGACCCAAATAGAGCCGTTTGACTAACGTAATACATCTTTCAACTTCTATACTTGTCCTAAGTATTTATTAAATCGTAAAAATCATTTCCAAACAACTTTTAAAGGTTGTTTGCTCAATTTAGCCTCCAAGGGCGTTTTGGTCCATTTAGTCTCTTATTAACAATGAAGGACTTTTGAAGGCATATTTGACCCAAAATCCCTCTTTTAACCTATGATTTTGTTTGAAAAGTCATTAAGCTTTCCAAACGTAATGTCCATTACTTAAACATTTGGTTTACTTATCAAGTAACCAAACGTCCATTTTGACCTCTTTTAACACTCTTGAACCACATGTTCTAAATGAGTGTTACCCTATTTCACATACCTGGCGCAGATCAATATATTGACCCGTTTTTAATACCTTGCTTTTATAACCGCTAGTTCATAGTATTGCTAATACCCATTTGACATTTATACCTGAAATAATATAGCTCGACAATAATCATTAGTCGTTATTGTCAAAGGGTGATATTTTCACCTTTTGACCCATTTGGTCTAAGTGAACGATTATGTTGGCGATATGATATTTATTACCATCTCATCTATATGACTCGCTTTGGTTTACACCGTGTGGTCATTTTACTTATTAATCGTTTTCTTAACGCTTTTTAGCCTATCATGGCTTATGCCTTACAGTGTCTTTCAAAACAAATAGTTATGGTCAACGTATGACCAACTTACCGTTTAATTCCTTTTAAACCATCAACATGGTTTTCTTGTCACGCTCGACTACCTTGTTCCGTATGTTTACACGTCGGAACATCAAACCTCAATTCTGTATTTATCTTATTCGTAACTAATACGATAAGAGAATATTCTAACATATAAGACTAGTGTAAGCTATACTTACCTTGCATCCGAATTATGCTTTTTCACCATTCTTGCTTCGTTTGACCCGCTTCCTTTCCAAGCCTCCACCTAGCTTGTCAAGCGTCAAACTATCATCATAATTCGTAAGACGGTTATATTAGTCATCATTAATTATGACTATTCCATCTTACATATTTTCTATCACAATTACCATTCGATCTTATTAATGGTCGGTTTGACTACTAAAAGTCAAACGCCCCTTAGCATATAAATGCACATTCAAATTCTATCTATCAATTAGTAGCTAACATGATCTTATACACTTAGTTACATGAACATGGCTACCAAATTTCATCATAACATTCAAACCCATTTCAATCATGTATGAACAAGTTCCCAAATCACTTAATTTGTTTGAGTGCCTTGTTTCTATTATCCAATATGATGATTTTAAACATAAACTTATCATCATCTTTACTATTACATAAAAACCCACTTCCTAGTTTACTTGTTAATCACATACAAGTGATATTACTTCAAGTTCTTCATGATTTCATCATATCTAACAAAACCCACTTCTAGTTACTTATGAACTCTTAACAAAATCTCTAATTTGTTCAAGTAGTTCATTCATATGAATTAGTGTGATGTTTATAAACACCATTAGAACATCAATTCCATCAATTCAAACAAAACCCACTTAGCTCATAATAGGGTAATTATCAAATCCCTAGTTTGACAACAATTCATCAAGATTTCTACTAGGGTTTGTTTCTAAACCAAGATATAATCACAATGTCACTCATAGATTCAACATTCATTCCAAAATTTCGATTATGATTGTTCATCATAATCTCAAAGTATCACCAAAACTGAAAATTCGACATACCTTGTGATCCCCGCGACTAGGTGATCATTTATATGCATTCATGCATCGATTTGGGTCTTGATTTGAGCTTCAATTTGTTGATTTGTTGGAGTTAAGGTTTTGGCTCTCCTTGGAGCTTTCTCCTGGTCATTCACGAACACACTAAATGTGTGTGTGTTTTGTTTTTGATTTTAGTAAATAATCTTTTAGATTATTACACCTTTGGCCCCTCAAGTTTTGTTAACTAATAAGTAGGCTACAACCTAATTATTTTCAACAATACTTTGTTTTGTTAACTAGGTTAAACTTTGCTAGTTTAACTTAGTGAGTTCGGGGTAGTCATAACCCGTTTTATTTTAAGTCCTGTTATCTCGGGCCTTCTATATACCTTGTTTTCCTTAAAAGCTTTTATTCACTTTTTATTCAATATTAGGATTAATTATTTAAATCCTAATATTTACCGGGTAAATTTTACTACTAACGGTGCTTTACCCGTCTTTTATTATTAACGGGGTTTGATTACCAAACCCATTTTCGGGGTGTTACAAGTCTACCCCCCTTAAAGAGGTTTCGTCCTCGAAACATTTTCTTACATAATTCATTGAGTTTAACTCAATGTATCTGTTCCAAGAATCTTTAAAACATTACTTATACTTTAACCAATTATTAGTATTACCAGAGAAGTATGGTAATATCTTTTTTTGGTTAATAATCATCTACGTATTATATACGGCATAATGTAACTTGAAATAACGCAATCTCGTTATTTCCACTAGTTTAATTAACTTAGCGATATTCATCACTTTCGTATACTATCGAATTCTTTATGAATCCGTAACTTTGACCCGTTTAAAGGTCTTTAGTGAAATCTTTCACTTTTCGCAACGATTTCTTTTGTTTTCAATTTTATTTATTCGGTTCATTTATACCGAATCCACCGCTTACAAGCAAACCAAATTTATTTAAATTACCTTGACGGGTCTCACTAATTAGACTTATTAGTCCAGTTACTTTTTTTTTTACCGCTTGCTTGGTTATAATGTGATTCTACTTCACATTACATTTCTTGACCATGATTGTGTTACATCATGTTTAATTTATATCAAAATTCCATTTTTCGAAAATATCACTTTTCGAATATATCGTCTTGCGCCTATCAGTGTCAAGACTTGTATCTTTCATGCTTACTATTTAAATTCCTATCAGAATTTATGTTTGTAAAAACATTATTTCTTACTAAAACCGAAGTTTTAGTTTTAGGATCTTCTCTTTAACTTTTGTCAATTATCCATGCCAGGATATTGACAGTCCATAATTTATTCTTATTTGGTTATATCCCATTACCGGGCTCATTATTCTCTTGCATTTAACGCTACTTTTATCTGGCTAGCGCTCTTTTGTGCCATTCGGCGTTATATTGTATTCAACATGTTCGACCTATTAATGTGAAATCCATCACTTATAACAATCAACTTTATTCTTTATTCAACCCATTCGGCTTCGAATAGTTGAACATATTTACTCACAATTTCTATATACGAGATTTTATAGTCATAACTCGTAATCCAAGTTACTTTGATTTTTCAACCCGCATTCACGTCTCTTGGTTTACGCATGTGTTTAATTCTTACCCATCCACCGGGTGTTTTACCGAAGTCATTATTATTGCAACCCTCCCGGTATGCATTAAGACCTCGCTTTTTTTTTATATTCCGACTTTGTCCTTAAGTTTGACGTTTTACAAAAACGACTCGTTTAGGGACATATTCGCATTTTCCGGGTTCGAGTGTAAGTACACCCCCTCCCAATACTTGTCTAAATCATATTACATGTGTGCGTTTTCCGGGTTCAAGTGTAAGTACACTCCCTCCCAATACTTGTCTAAATCATATTACATGTGTGCGTTTTCCGGGTTCGAGTGTAAGTACACTCTCTCCCAATACTTGTCTAAATCATTTTACATGCTTGCGATTTCTGGGTTCGAGTGTAAGTACACTCTCTCCCAATACTTGTCTAAATCATTTTACATGCTTGCGTTTTCTGGGTTCGAGTGTAAGTACACTCTCTCCCAATACTTGTCTAAATCATTTTACATGCTTCTTTGTCCCTTCTCTCGGGCTCATTATCCTAATGTAATACGCTTCCGTCACACGGCCGTGCGTTTACATTATTATCAAATATTTTGCTTATTTGATCCATTTGGGTACTTTTTAAGTTAGTCCCATTCACCCTGCCCTTACTACATCGGATGTAAATGTGTCCGCTATAAGAAACTCATGGTATCATATGCCACTACTTACTTGGCCAGAGTAAGCGATTAACACATGACATACACGACCCTTTTATAGTTTTCACATCACACCCTATGTAAGTAATGTCTCTATTTAGTTCTCTTGGAAACAATATCCTGGATAGGTATTCTATTCAGGTTTTTCAAGTTTCCAATCTACATATGCAACTATCAGTTTCTACGTATTTGTTGCATATTTATATTCATGCAATAATTTAAACGTGCACCTGGTAAATGCTTGCCCTAACGGGCTTTTCTTGTCATTAGCCTTGTTAGCGACCATTACGCGATTTAGGTCCTTAATGAGCATGCTCTTCTTGTCATATCTCGGACCATTCCATCATCATATCCACAATTCGTTTGACTCTCGTCGTCTTCAACGCGAGTGTCCTTCAATTAAAACATTCACAAAAGTTAGTAACATCTACTTCAATAATCGCCCGTATTCTGATACAAAGATTTTTCTACTATACGCGTCAATGCACGTATTTTCGCCAACTATTTCAATCACTTCAATTGGGGTACGTGTAACACACGGTAACCCTATGTGTTGTCTACAACACTTTAATACGCTAGACCATTAGCATACATGCACTTACCGGATTTGCGATCAAGCCTCGAACCGAACACTATTCTTTGTCAAGAGCATAAGGTTTAAGTCCAAGCATGGTTCCTCCCCACCATACTCGAATCTCTTAAACCAAGGCTCTGATACCAACTTGTAACACCCGTTCTTATAAATCAAGGTTTAACGTATATCTTGGGAAAATAATCATGTAATTAATGATTAGATATACATCGGAAATACGGGTTTCTTAAAACTTTTACAATTTATAATTTATTCTACATAACGTGATCGAAATTCGTTGTTTAAAATTTACAACGTGGCAAAGTGCGGAAGCGTGTATATTTATCGTGTTCGGTTCTTCGTTGAGCTTGATCGTCTTTCGGCATCCAAAATATACCTACATTTCATAAACATGAAATACATTAGTCTTACGGGGGTTTAAAACGTGTCTAAACGAGTCCAAGAAACAATTGATCACCAAAACAAGATTATCAATCTGGCCTCCACCGTAAATTACGGTGGGACCGTAATTTACGGTGGCTTCTGGGTTAATATTCTTCTGCCGTAAATCAGAAGAAACCCACCGTAGCTTTATTGGCTCCACCGTAAATTACGGTGGTACCGTAATTTACGGTGGACCCTGCACTCAGCTTCTCCATTTTGCCGTAATTTGACACGAAATCTTTCGTATCTTTCAAACCGCTTATCCGTTTGACCTACAGTTTCTTCCTACATGTTTGTAATTTGATTCTCCATCATATGGAGTTAAAATCCGACGTCCGGCTTAACAAGATTTAAGACTTTTAAGTCTTCGGCTTATTTCCCCTTTTTACCAAATTTTGACCCATTCGCGGTTTTATCAAACAAACGTATTTGTTTGATTCCTATATCACATGAATCTTATAATTTCAATGTTATCTATCATATTAGGTTCAATTCACGGGTTTATGTATATTCTTAAACCCGTTTGTACTAAAATGCTTATTTTGACCCGTTAAGGGTATTTAAACCCTTTTCCGCATAATTCATAATTATTTGTTTCTAGCATCCTATTTTCGCAATATTTGTCAAATGAACTTCCACCACAACTATATTTATGGTGATTTTACTAAGGTAATCTATGCAAACCAAGTGTTACCCCTTAACTCTTTATTTTACGGCAAAGACCCAAATAGAGCCGTTTGACTAACGTAATACATCTTTCAACTTCTATACTTGTCCTAAGTATTTATTAAATCGTAAAAATCATTTCCAAACAACTTTTAAAGGTTGTTTGCTCAATTTAGCCTCCAAGGGCGTTTTGGTCCATTTAGTCTCTTATTAACAATGAAGGACTTTTGAAGGCATATTTGACCCAAAATCCCTCTTTTAACCTATGATTTTGTTTGAAAAGTCATTAAGCTTTCCAAACGTAATGTCCATTACTTAAACATTTGGTTCACTTATCAAGTAACCAAACGTCCATTTTGACCTCTTTTAACACTCTTGAACCACATGTTCTAAATGAGTGTTACCCTATTTCACATACCTGGCGCAGATCAATATATTGACCCGTTTTTAATACCTTGCTTTTATAACCGCTAGTTCATAGTATTGCTAATACCCATTTGACATTTATACCTGAAATAATATAGCTCGACAATAATCATTAGTCGTTATTGTCAAAGGGTGATATTTTCACCTTTTGACCCATTTGGTCTAAGTGAACGATTATGTTGGCGATATGATATTTATTACCATCTCATCTATATGACTCGCTTTGGTTTACACCGTGTGGTCATTTTACTTATTAATCGTTTTCTTAACGCTTTTTAGCCTATCATGGCTTATGCCTTACAGTGTCTTTCAAAACAAATAGTTATGGTCAACGTATGACCAACTTACCGTTTAATTCCTTTTAAACCATCAACATGGTTTTCTTGTCACGCTCGACTACCTTGTTCCGTATGTTTACACGTCGGAACATCAAACCTCAATTCTGTATTTATCTTATTCGTAACTAATACGATAAGAGAATATTCTAACATATAAGACTAGTGTAAGCTATACTTACCTTGCATCCGAATTATGCTTTTCCACCATTCTTGCTTCGTTTGACCCGCTTCCTTTCCAAGTCTCCACCTAGCTTGTCAAGCGTCAAACTATCATCATAATTCGTAAGACGGTTATATTAGTCATCATTAATTATGACTATTCCATCTTACATATTTTCTATCACAATTACCATTCGATCTTATTAATGGTCGGTTTGACTACTAAAAGTCAAACGCCCCTTAGCATATAAATGCACATTCAAATTCTATCTATCAATTAGTAGCTAACATGATCTTATACACTTAGTTACATGAACATGGCTACCAAATTTCATCATAACATTCAAACCCATTTCAATCATGTATGAACAAGTTCCCAAATCACTTAATTTGTTTGAGTGCCTTGTTTCTATTATCCAATATGATGATTTTAAACATAAACTTATCATCATCTTTACTATTACATAAAAACCCACTTCCTAGTTTACTTGTTAATCACATACAAGTGATATTACTTCAAGTTCTTCATGATTTCATCATATCTAACAAAACCCACTTCTAGTTACTTATGAACTCTTAACAAAATCTCTAATTTGTTCAAGTAGTTCATTCATATGAATTAGTGTGATGTTTATAAACACCATTAGAACATCAATTCAAACAAAACCCACTTAGCTCATAATAGGGTAATTATCAAATCCCTAGTTTGACAACAATTCATCAAGATTTCTACTAGGGTTTGTTTCTAAACCAAGATATAATCACAATGTCACTCATAGATTCAACATTCATTCCAAAATTTCGATTATGATTGTTCATCATAATCTCAAAGTATCACCAAAACTGAAAATTCGACATACCTTGTGATCCCCACGACTAGGTGATCATTTATATGCATCCATGCATCGATTTGGGTCTTGATTTGAGCTTCAATTTGTTGATTTGTTGGAGTTAAGGTTTTGGCTCTCCTTGGAGCTTTCTCCTGGTCATTCACGAACACACTAAATGTGTGTGTGTTTTGTTTTTGATTTTAGTAAATAATCTTTTAGATTATTACACCTTTGGCCCCTCAAGTTTTGTTAACTAATAAGTAGGCTACAACCTAATTATTTTCAACAATACTTTGTTTTGTTAACTAGGTTAAACTTTGCTAGTTTAACTTAGTGAGTTCGGGGTAGTCATAACCCGTTTTATTTTAAGTCCCGTTATCTCGGGCCTTCTATATACCTTGTTTTCCTTAAAAGCTTTTATTCACTTTTTATTCAATATTAGGATTAATTATTTAAATCCTAATATTTACCGGGTAAATTTAACTACTAACGGTGCTTTACCCGTCTTTTATTATTAACGGGGTTTGATTACCAAACCCATTTTCGGGGTGTTACAACAACAGCTTGAAGCAGCAATGTACTCGGCCTCGCACGTGGATAAAGAAACGGCAACTTGCTTTTTGCATTGCCAAGAGACAAGACGGTTCCCAAGAAGTTGTGCGCCGCCAGAGGTTGACTTTCTGTTCATCCGGCACCCTCCGAAATCTGCGTCAGCATACGCCATCAAATCTAGACCACCTTCAGCTGGATACCACAATCCAAGCTTAGGCGTCCCTTTCAGATATCTGAAAATACGCTTGACTGCTTTCAAGTGAGACTCCTTCGGAGTTGATTGGTACCTAGCACATAAACAAACAGAGAACATAATATCTGGTCGTGAAGCAGTAAGATACATCAATGAACCTATCATTGCTCGATATAGAGTCGGATCCACTTCAGGATCTTTCACATCATCGGATGAAAGCTTGATATTTGTCGGGAGAGGCGTGTCATAGGGTAAGCTATCTTCCAATCCAAATCTTTTGAGAATCTCGTGGACATACTTCGCCTGATGCACGTACGTCCCGGTTTTTTCTTGACTCACTTGAAGACCTAGAAAGAACGATAACTCGCCCATCGCGCTCATTTCAAATTTTGACTTCATCACCGCTTCGAACTCACGACACAATTCTTCATTTGAAGAACCAAAAATTATGTCATCAACGTAAATTTGCACGATCAGAAAATCTCCCCCTTTCTTCAAAATGAACAGTGTGGAGTCAATCGCACCACGCGAGAACCCATGCTCCAAAAGATGCTTTGACAACGTCTCGTACCATGCTCGAGGGGCCTGATGGAGACCGTAGAGAGCCTTGTCCAACAAATAGACCTTGTTGTCTAACCCTGGAGCTTCGAAACCCGGTGGTTGGGACACATACACAGTTTCATGCAATTTCCCGTAAAGGAAGGCGCTTTTCACATCCAACTGATAGACTTTGATACGCATGTGTGCAGCAAAGGCTAGAAATAAACGAATAGCTTCCAGTCTTGCCACCGGTGCATAAACTTCGGTATAATCATTCCCTTCTTCTTGTTTGAAGCCTTGAACAACCAACCGTGCTTTGTTTCTGACAACGACACCCTTATCGTCTTTCTTGCACTTGAAAACCCATTTCGTGTTGATTGCATGTTGGCCCTTTGGAAGATCGACCAAATTCCACACCTTTAACTTGTCGAACTGAGCTAACTATTCTTGCATCGCCTCACACCAAGAATTATCCTTCAGAGCCATTTGATAGTTCTTCGGCTCTATCTGAGAGATAAAACATTCATGGAGGCTAAGATTGTAGATTTCTTCTTTCTTGATAGCAGAGAACAGACATTGCATCTCTGAAATACTCCTTCACGTTTGCACTCCCGCATTTGGATTCCCAATAATATTATCAACAGGATGATGAATATTTGTTCTTGGAACTGGAATTGCCGGAGCTTGAAGATTGTTTCCCAAATTCGATTGAATCTCCCCCTCAACATTTGCATTACTACTAGAAGCTTGATCATTTCCAGAAGACGCATTAACATTTGGATATACTGAGAAGTCAACGAAAAGATCACCACTTATAGTTTGAGCAGCTTCATTGGGGGTCTGCTCAGCAACAACTTCGTTTACGATCGAAGAATCAGCGACCGGAACATTCGAAGACACATTAGTAGGGTTACTTGCTCTCCAGCTCGCATCCACTTCATCTTTGTTCACAAGATGTGTGTATACAACCTCCGAATCTTCTTCTGAAACATCAGGAAGATCAAACGAATCAAATAATTTATCATAATCATAACCACTTTTGGGACCGAATTCGGACGGTGGAGGATCGTAACTCAAAGGAGTTATATCAAACACGATCTCCACTGAACGCTTCTTAACGTTATAAACGCGTTTGTTGGGAGTTCCATTGGCATAACCCAAAAAGAACCCAACTTCACCAACTTCCCCCATTTTAGGAGTATCTTTGGTGCGTTTGATAACACACTTAATCCCAAAAGGTTGAAAACCAGATAAGTTCGGTTTCCTGTTTTCAAGCAATTCATAACACGTTTTATCTTCTCTTTTGACCGTAAGCACATGATTTAACACATAACATGCATTGTTTACCGCCTCGGCCCAGAAGAAAATTGGCAATTTTGATTCAGAAAGCATAGTTCGGGCCGCCTCAATTAGGGTACGATTCTTCCGTTCTGCAACTCCGTTCTGTTGAGGAACATATGGAGCGCTGAACTGATGAACTATTCCCATTTCCTGACATAACCCATCCATATAATGATTTTTAAACTCAGTGCCGTTGTCACTACGGATTTTCTTAATAGGAAGTGAATAATTTTTCTCAAGTTGTTTGAATAAGTCTCTTAAAATACTAGCAGTTTGATCCTTTGTTTTTAAGAAAAATACCCATGAATAACGTGAGAAATCGTCAGTGACAACTAAGCAGTAAGACATCCCACCAATGCTAGCAACATGGATCGGGCCGAAAAGATCCATGTGAAGCAATTCAAGTGGTTTTTGGATTGAGTTAACTGTTTTCGGTTTATGAGGCTTTCGTTTGATTTTTCCTTTTTCACATGATTCACATTTGTTGTGCATATTGAAACTACGTAAAGGAACCCCCAACACCAAGTTGTTTTTCACTAAGTGGTTCATTTTTCGCAGATGCACATGGCCCATTCTCCTATGCCAGAGATACGATTGATCTTCAGTCGCCTTCGAAAGTAGACATGTCACTGGAGCAGACGAGTTAACCGACGGGCGCATGTCCATGACATATGTGTTATTCACCCTTGGAGCCCTCATAACGATCCAATCTTCAGGAACAACAAATCCCGGACGCAAGACGAAGCAAGCTTTATCAGTGAACAGCATTGTGTACTTGTTATCACAGATTTGAGAAACCGACATCAAGTTATGCTTCAGTTCTTCAACGTAGTTCACTTTATGGAGCGTAATTTTTCCATTTGACACCGAACCTTCACCGGTGATGTAACCACCCTTCTCACCGGCAAAATTCACATAACCACCACGAATTTGTTTAAAATTGTTCAATAACTCTTTATTTCCTGTCATGTGTCTGGAACAGCCACTATCGATATACCAAATATAGATAGCCCTCTTCAGCTGCTCCTACACTCCCCAACAAAAATTTAGTTAGAGTGTGGGACCCAAGCCATGATGGTCTTGGGTCGTCCCGATTCATCAACATAAGAAAACTCTTTGAAATAACCAGCATTGCCATCGTGTCCTCCATTTCCATTTCGGAAATTGTTGGAATGACTCCCCGCAAATCGTGGATTATACGGAGTTGACGATCTGTTGGTATAACCAGAGTTTCCATAACCTCGGCTTCCATAGTTTTGGTAACTGTAACTTTGATTCCTGGGTGGCTCAAAATTCCTACCAAATCTAGGAACATCATCGTGTCTTGAGAATGATCGTGGATGATTATCCGAATACTGTCTTTGATTTGGAAATCGAGGGGGTGACGCATTTCGGTCATTCACGAATCTGTTCTGTGCATGAGGTCTAACATTGTTGTTGCTCGAACCTCCAGAACGTTGGCCATTCTCAAGTGTTTGGAAAGTAACATGATTTTGTCGTCTGTGAGGGGTTTTCTCACGAGTATCATGTTTTTGAGATGAACTTTCCGGTCCTTTACCACGATTTATAACAACTGGTTTCTCCCCATGATCCTGATTTTGTTGTGTTTTAACATTTGGTTTGACAACTGGTTTTACTTCTTGTTTAATCACTTTGTTTTTCTCAACCTTCTGATTTTTACCGTTTTTCTTTTCAACATTAACTACTTCATTTTGTGGTTTTTCAACAAAAGGTTTCCTTTGATCAGGATCAACAAGAGACTTACCCTTGTCATCTGGACAATCGGCTGCTAAGTGTCCTTTCCCACAACACTTATAACATTTGCGAACGTTCGCAGCATTCTTTGGACGTTCCTCATGAGTGGTCGAAGATGATGAGTCGTTGGTGGAATTTTTCAAAATTTGGTTCACAAACTGAGAGTTGGAACCAGTTTCGATCTTTACTTCTTCTTTGACAAAATCCTCCCCTTTAACAAACTCAGTTTTAGGGATATTTTTCAAAGACTTTTTAGATTTCCCACGTGACTTTGGTTTTGACTTCACATTTTGAACTTGATTAAACATTTCCAAAATCTTATTGTTTATCAAATTTTCAATGTTTTCAAGATTTACTTCATTTTTCTTTGAAACTCCGCTCATCTTCGACTGATCTGAGTCAGTAACTTCATCTGGCTCAGATTCTGACTCACTTTGCGGTTCAACCGTCAGAGGGGTCTTTGACACAAAATTTGCCAATTCAGGATCAATGCTTGGCATCGATGTATAATTATGGTTTACCGGAGGAGGCACTTTCTTATAACCGATGCCGAACATTTCTTCCTCAGATTCTTTGAGACGTTGGCTGTTAATACAGAAGTTCATCACTTCAGATGAATCCCTGAACTTTTCAATTTTTCGTTGCAAGTCTAAAATCAGATTATCTTTTTCCAAAATGATTTTGTTCTTTTCTAAAACACAATTTTGGTTAATTTCAAGTTCAGATTTTAATTCCTGATTTTTAACAGTTCCCTGAGCCACACGTCTCTCAAATTCAGAGATATCATTTTTCAGCGCTTTTATCTTAATTCGGTGTTCTTTATCCGAATTAGACAAAACAGCAATGAGTTCTCTGGATTTTTCTAAGTCTGCAATTAAGTTTGTGTTATGAAGTGCATATCTATCAATCTTAGTTACAAACTCAACACATCTAGCACATCGCTTATCTACAGAAGATGATTTTACCTCAATGCCAGCCATGAATGCACAAACCTCGTTTTCAACGGAGTTTTCTTCCAACCTTTTAGCTTCTGCATCCGCAAATTGCTGCATTTCAGCTGTGGGATGTTGAATTCAAAGCGTTCTCCCTTTTCTCCCTTTTCTCCATCTTCTGTCTTGTTAGACTTCTCAACAGACTCTACATTTCCCGAATCCAACTCTTCCCCAAGAACCTCAGCTACAACCGCAAGTTCCTCAAAGCTAGTCTCTTCGACAATCTCTTCACACACTTCTTCAGCTACAACCACAAGTTCCTCAATGCTAGTCTCTTCGACAATCTCTTCACACACTTCTTCGTTGACAATTTCAGCTATAAAGGCTTGCGACACAATAGCTCCTGAAATGTCATCCAATGCACAACCCCAGTCGTAAGGCTCAATCACTTTTTGTAAAGATTGAGCCACCATAGCATTGTTTGTTGAAGGTGTAAGATTTTCAGAACCACTTGGACGAGCACTTGAGTTTGAAGTAGTTGCTGAATTGTTGTGAGGTCTTGAGTTGTTTCCTTGAGAGTTGTTTTCTCTGTTCGATCTTTCCATCTTCGGCTTCCGACAATCACGTGCGAAATGCCCGTAGATGCCGCAGTTGTGACATTTCACCTTTGACATGTCAACTCCCATTCGAGTCTTTGTCTGACCTCCTATGAACTTTCTACCTGTCTTCAACAGAAACTTCTTCGCTCTACGGACTAACAGTGCCATATTGAGTTGTAGATCAAGTTCTTCCATTTCGTCTTGATCTATCTGATCAAAGTCCTCATCGAGACTTGACGGTTCAACGAGCTTTCCAAGACAGAAGTTCTCGTAGGCAGTCATGAAGGACGCCAACAGACTCATATTTTCTTCAATCAACTTCAAACCGCTTGCATCTATCTTAGGAATGTTCAAACTTGTTCCTTGAGATTTCTGAGCTCCACTAGAAGAGTACATCCCTTGACTGGAATTGGTTGTTCCGCGTGAACTAACATTGTTGCTTATAAAGGCGTGTTCACTTGCAGAACCTTCATTCTCCGAATACAAAGCAACACCGACTCCACTATCAATACCCTTCTCCATTGGTTCCGAAGCCTTATATAACTGAGGATCTTGGATCTTCTCGAAATCAGATGCTTGATCTTCCATATTCCAAGCATAACCCTTCAGTTTTTGAACAACTTCTTCCAATGAGAGCTCCTCATAGAGAACACCTTCTCTAATCAAAGCGGTGTACATATTCCATTCTCTGGAAAGGCAATTCAGAAACTTCTCAACCTTCTCAAATTCAGTGTAGATACCTTCTTGACTTCTATCAAGCTCGCTCAACAAATGATAAAACCGGTTCACTGTATCATCAAATGATTCATTTCTTAAGGCTTTAAACACAACGAATTGAGTCTTCAAACGTTCGAGTCGTCGTTTCTTGTATATTGCATTTCCTTCATAGCGCTCGATCATGCTTTTCCACAACTCCTTCGAGGTACTTCTCTTACGGAAAGTGTGAAGTATCGATTGTGTCATAGCCATCGTAATCATTGACATAGCTTTCTCTTCACAATCAAAAAATTTCTTTTGGTCTTCAGTGAGAGCCAAATACGTATCAATCGTCAACGTACGTATTGGAGTAGCTCCACATCCTTTAACAATACACAACCAAATCTTGATGTCTTTTGCTCGTACATATCTTTCGAAACGCTCCTTCCACTCAGGAAAATCAAGCTCGTTTATCAACAAAGGAGGTTTGTCGTTACTCCCTACCTCAGCATTGTGCTTGAGGTTTTGCACCATTGCAGTCAGATTGTTGTTTGCCATTTTAGAGAACAACAGTAGGTTACCAAGCAAGAACTATGTCACTGAAAAGATTTTCTAAGTCCAAACTCGGAGAGAAAACACGGAGTGAAGTGTCTGAGCTTTAATCAGAGTGTGAAAACCCGGATCACAAAAACCTGAAATAAACACAAACAGAAAAACACGGACACTAATAAAAGATCAGACTCCCCCAAGAGGTTAAAATTCGGACTCTCTCTAAGTATAATAAAGATTTGGACACTCTAACACATAAAAAAAAATTTCGGACTCTAGAGATGGAAAATTCGGACTCCTTAAAATGAAGTTGAAATTCAGACTACTAAGAACACTAAGAGATTAATAAAAAAAAATCGGACACAAAGAGACTAAGAGACTAAAAAAAAAATTCGGACACTAGGAGACTAACAAAAAAGTCGGACACTAATAATAATAATAAAAGTCGGACACTATGTGATAACAATGCAAGAAACTCGGACCTAATAAAACTTCAAAGAACCTCGGACTATAAATAATGAGTTAAAACTTCGGACAGGACTAAAAGTAAAAGGTCAACTCTAATAGACTAAAAAACTCGGGACTTAAAAACATATAAAAAATTCGGACTTAAGCAAGACTATGAAAGTCGGACTAAGGCACTATAAAAGTCAGACTAACCTAAACTATAACAATATACGGACCTACTAATCAACTAAAAGGTCGGACAACCTACTAACTAAAACTAAAATTCGGAAGGAAAGATAATTCGGACTCAACAAAAACTCGGACTCAAAGGCTTTTAACTAAAAATTCGGACTCCAAGACTTTTAACAAAAAAAGTCGGACACTAAGACTTTTAAACTTCGGAACTAACTAAAAATTCGGACAATGAACAAAGGTCGGACTGAGATAGAGATTTGAAACTCAGAACAGAGTAAGAGTTTCTCAAAACTCAGAAGAACCAATCTCCGGACTATCTCCCCAATGTGACTTCACACTGGTTCAACAATACCCCGGAGACACAAACACAGAATATAAACTACGGACAAATCTTCCAAGGATCAAACTCAGGAATCTTTTTCACCTTCAACATAGTATGAACAAGAACCAAAAACCCCTGTAAAACCCAGATGAATATTGACACTAAAAATCACCAAACTACTCAAAATCCATCACCAAATCACTAGAAATGAATGAAGAATCATGAATAAAACACAAAAACTCACTAAACACTCACTAAACCCTATCAAAGATGAACTTTTCTCACAAAACCTTCAAACTAAGAAACACCTACAGTAGTATGAGCACACTGCTCTGATACCACTTGTAAGGCCTCCTAATCCAAGATCTCACTCAGCTAAAGCAACCAACAGGTGTGCGGAATCCACCTGATGATCAACCACTGTAGATGAAACAATAGTATGCAAAGATTGATGAGAGAAAACAAGAATACACTGAGTATTCTTGATGAGGAAGATGAATGACGTCACACACAGTAGCCGCCAGACAAACACACACACAATGATTAGGGTTAGGTGCACAGAATTTCACACAGAATCGCTTGCTTGTCTATTCCACATAAAGGTATATATACAAGGTAAAGCCCGGACTTTCAAGACAAACTAGAAAGCCCGGACAAAACAAACAACACAAAACACTGACTTTTATCCCTATACAAAACTCGGACAAAGTTCCTAGCCTTAAACCCCTGACCTTTGTCCTTAACATAAACCTCAGACAAAATACAATCCTAAAGTTGGGACAAAGTGTCCCTAGGATAAAGTTGGGACAAACTTTCAACAATGTACAATAAAGACCCTAATAAATGGGAGACATGCACTTATCACCTAAAGTGCATTATCACACACACATAGGTGTGTGTTTGGGTCGTACAGAAGAAAGGGGCGACCAGGGAGTGTCCTCCAAACCCTAGTTTCCACATAAAACTCACAAATTGGAGCCCTTAATCTGCTCTAAATCAAGTTTCAAACACGAATTAGTGATCTCCTCGTTGCAGGGATCAAAAGGTATGCAAAATTTTGGTATTTTGATTCATGTTCAGTTTTAGGTTAATTGAGAAAATAAAAAATTGAGCATGCATGATTGTTGTATTGATGAAATTAGAAGCAAAGTGATGTCTAGAGATAAACCCTAGATGATTTCTTGTTGAAATCTAGCATTATATTTGTGGAGTTTATAATCACCATTGTAGGTGATTATTTGGTTTGTAGAAACTAGATAAACACTAGAATTATGATTCTTGTTCTAGTGAAATTTGAATGCATGAAGTAATTTTCTGAAAAATTGATGCTAAAACTTTGTGTAAATTGCTAAATTGGAGTTGATTTAGATGAAATTAACAAGTCATGAATTTACTATGGATTATGTAAAAATCCGACCCGCCAGGTGTTTGTTAAAACGCCTAAGTGAGGATCAAAATGTTAATAATCGGACAAAAACGCAGATTCGGATATCATAATGAATTATGATAAATAAATGTAAAAAGGGTTCTAAAATGGCTGTGAATGGAACTCTTTAGGTAAAGAATCCGGATCGCTAAGCGGACAAGCCGAAGGTGATACACGGTTGAAGGGTGTGCTTTAAAGGTACGTAACTTCGGTTCCGTTACATTGTGTATAAACATTAGTCTTAGAAAAGTTAATGAGAATGTAGTGTCATTTGCGAGTTGGTATGTCATAGAAGTGACGAAGTTCACTCGACAAACAAACGGGTCAAAATAGTTAATTAGAATTGTTGGTTGATAATGTTGTTTAGTTATGTAAAGTATGTAACTTGAACCGTTACATTCGATGAATTGTTGTTAAACTATGCGTCGTTGGTTAAAAATCGTGTTGATTGTAGCGATCATATTTGTTACTTGAATCCGTAGGTTAAGAGTTAGTTTGTAGTCGTTTGGTAGTCATCAAAATGGAGGATTTCCGTAGATGAACCAAACGGGTCAAATAATGGTACATTGTAGCATTAATATTGTAAATAGATATAGATGGCGAAAATGGTCACAAGAGCACGAAGCCATAGGTTTGGTAATGAAGTGCCGGTGATAATAAGCCCCGGAAGTTGGGTAATAAGCGCCTTAGGTTTACTAGTGAAATGGTAGCTAAATAAGTAGAGTTATAACGGGTCAAATAAATGCATAGTGACATTTAGTGGTTCGGTCCAAAATCTAAATTTTCGGTATCAAAATTTTAATAGTTATGTCGGTAATGAATTTACAGACATAGAGGAAAAAGAATCACCTAAAACGGACTTACGAGTCAAAAGTTATGCACGTTTTAAGTTAAAATCTGAGTTTTCCGGAGCTGGCAGAAATTGCAGCTCACAAAACATAAGCTGCTGGAAAACCCGATCCCCCGCGCCACGCGGAAGAAGTCCCGTTAGGCGTCGCAACACGCGAGGGGTTCTTGCGGCCCGCGTAACACTTCTCGCGGGGCGCGAGCGACCCTGATCCGAAATTTTTATTTGTTTTCAATTGTTTTGATGCTAGATTTCGATTATACGTGTTATATTATTGTCAAAATTAACCCTTGATGTGGTTTTGACATTAGGTGATGTTGGTGAACTTACGGATGGCGATTAAGCAAATGAACAAGAACCGAACACTACATTTTGAAGCTTCCGCAATGTGTTTAATCTTTAGTAGACTACGTTTATGGGTTGTAATCAATTTTTTTTTAAACTTTGAATGTTTGAATTAGTCTTTAGTTGACTAATGTTTTGACACTTTGAACCTTATATTTTGAAATTTATGTTACAACCTAGTTATCTTTATATAAACGGGTATGAATCATTATTAATTCAAGTAAATATTAGAAGGGTGTTACAAGTTGGTAATCAGAGCTTAAGGTTGTCAACAAAGTGTTCGGTTCAAGCTTGATCGATCGTCCGGTAAGGATTAATTAGTTATTTCAGTAGATCTTATCCTATGTAAGTGAAAGAGATGGAAATAAATGTGCACGGGCAGAGTGCATTAATACACTCAAACCCGGAAAGTGCACTAAAAAGAGAACGGTCAAAGCAAGTTACGAACTTGGCTAAACCGAAACAAACAAAGTTATATTATAAATAAAATGTTTAATAATCGATGTAAACATTTCAGTTTCAAGACATCTGGTAAGAGTTACTTATAATTGAGATTAAACGATAAGAATTATGTGAAAAGTGTATGTGAGGAGTGTATAAATACGCTCGAACCCGGGAAAATACACTAAGTGAGAAAGGTAAGGCAAGATATATACTTGACCAAACCGAAAAAGAATAACACATTAATTATGATTGAGTGAAAATAATATAAATTTCCGTATAATAAGATGGAAATGAATTAAATAATTATTGATAAATCATGATGGATGTTCAGTTGAAGAAATGTCTGGAGTAACCGGAGATGATTCGACATCTCAATTGACTGAACAAATGAAAGCTAAGATTTCCGAGGAGGTCGGAAAAGCTCTAGAAAATAGTCTATCACAGTATATTGATAGACTACAAACCACAATCGTGCCGGTGGTGAACGATATGATGACTGAATTGAAAGGCAACATATTAGAAGAAATAGAAGAAAGGAGGGTGCTGGATATGAATCCAAGATCCGTAAAGAAGTCCAAATCTAATAAAGCTCCCAAGAAGAGAGTTACAAAAAGTGTGTTACATCAGTGTAGATTTTGTGGAAAAATTCACAAGGGCACATGTGGCAAGCCAAGACATAAAAAGTCAAAATGTCCAGAGAGGCTTGGAACCAAGGACACAACCGACACAAAGTCTGATGCCCAGAAATCAAAGACAAAGTTGTTTTATATAACAGCCACGGAGGCTAAAGCTGAACCTGATGTCGTTTCAGGTATACTCTTGTAAATTAAATTTCAGCATAAATTTTTAATTATTACGAGTGCAAATAAATCGTTTGTTTTATATCGATTTATTTAACATTCTACAATAGTGTTAACGAAATTACCAAGACTTTGAAAAATAGGAAGAGGTAATAATAGAAGTTCTATAGTTTATAAGAGGTGCTGAAATTGTACGTTGAGCAGCAAGGTAAAAATAATCATGATAAATATTGCCTTGGGAAGGGGTGCGCGCACACTCGAACCCGAGAATGTAATGAAAGATAAGCGTCATAATAGGGAGGAGTGTAATAACACCCGAACCCTGGGAGTTTACAATAGTAATAAGATGACACGGACATGGTTATAGACTAAGCTAAACTAAATGAAACAAATAGAAACATCATTTATGTCAATAAACGATGTGGATAAATTCCATACAATGATATGAAACAATAACATGAAATGAATTGATTTTGTTATTGTAATGATGGGTTAAAGTCAGAAATCAAGAGATTAAGATTTGGATAGAAATGTCCTCGAAAAAGAAACTAAATGGACAATATATATTAATTGTTGCTGTAAATAATGGAATACCAATAAATTTGGATTTAAAAGCTCGGGTATGAGTAGATACCCAAGTAACATGTTATTAATAAATTTCTCCTGAGGAAGAACGATAATCACCTTGATGAGGGTGAATATGTAAAAGAATTAGTAAGATAAACATTATGAAAGCGTTAGAATAAGAATCAAGTAAACGAAAATAGGAATCGACAATTTAGAATGTCAAGGCATAAGGATAAAGTTGACTGTCATAGGAGATGGAACTCACACGGACAAGTCAAACCAGACGAGTGAAAGAATAAAAGACTTGGTTGAGTAAAAGCGGTGGATTTTGCTGATACGGCCAAATAAATCGAGAAAGCTAATTAAAAGTCAAAAGACTCGGATTAAGAGTTATGACTTAGAAAACGATAAAATTTTGCTAAAACAGAAATTTCGATAGTCATGTTCAACTACTTTAATATTGGATGGGTTGAATAAAGTATAGTAGTCGATATCCCAATTAAGCACAATTTGGATAATGAAAGCGTGAAATATTATTGAAACCATGGGATAGATCATAAAAAGAGTATAAAAAGGAAAATGCAAGCCAATGAAACCGGAGTGTTAAAAACAACAAGTTCAAGAACCTGAGTAGCGAGTTGAAATGAAATAGGGCCATAAACCAAATAACGGTATGAATAAAATAAACCGACACAAAGGACACATAAGAAGTCATAGAGTCGGGAAGATAATCCGAAAGAAAATGAGCGTAGCTTTAGACTATAGTCAAGGTCAAACGAATAGAAGATAATCCATGGGATCACAATAACCTCCAGATTATAAACAATGTAAAGGTCTACGGGAACAAAATGACCATTGGGTCGCAAATACAAAGGAACCTACGGGTCGATAATATAAAGCGTGGAGAACCAATTATGATTTCTCGCGTAAAATGATAAACCCGAAGAATAATCATTGTCGTCAATTCCTTGATATAATTAATCGACATGGTTAAAGAGAAAAACATTAAACTAAAATTCAGTTTTAGTAAAGAAACGATGTTCTAACAGCTATAAATACCGAGAGAGAAATTAGAAAATGGTTAGTAATTAGGTCTTAATGCCGAAAGTTGTAAGATGATGCATTCAGAGGAAAGATTCTTAAGAATGAAAAGTCGATGTAAGACTAAACATGGCGGGATGTGATCACGGACACAAAAGTAATATAGAATGTAATCACGTTATAGTGTGAATGACTAGATATGAAATTATAAGCACGCAAAGGGCCGATGACGGCAATATTGCATACCCGAATGATGAAGTATGAGGTAAATAGTGACCAATTAGTTTAGGCAATAAAACAAGTTGTAGCCTAAATAACACTGTGACCTATGGAGAGCGCTTGTCAATATAAGACTAGTGTCAAGTAAGTATGCTGACGGACTCAGTGTAGGAATGGTCAAAAGACAACCCGGTCAAAAGGCGACAAAGATAGGAAATGAGTGATAAAAGGTTAAAGTTCAATAGGACATGTGCCTAGAAGACGCACATGTCAATATGAATAAAACCCTGATGCCGACAAAAGACGAAAACTGATTGAATTTCAGTTAAGTAACATTGTTATGATAAAGGTTTTTCCCATTAAAGGGTGTTATCTAATTCAGAAAGAGAGGGAAACAAAGCCCAGGGTTTATCGGGCCATTAAAAATCATTGAACGGGTCGGCAAGGTAGTGTATCGCCTTGAATTACCGGATGAATTGAGTGGAATACAAATCACGTTTCATGTGTCACAACTGCGAAAATGCCTAGCAGAGGAAACGGCTTACATCCATTACGATGATGTCGAGGTGGCTAACAGCCTCAATTATGTAGTAAGGCCATTAGATTCCAGATCGTAAGGTTAAATAATTGCGAAATAAGAAAATTGATCAAGCTAAGATCAAATGAGAACATAGAAAAGGGTTCGGACACTACATGGGAGTCCAAAGAGGAGATGCGACGTCTCGACCCGACATTATTCGGTACGTATTTCCGGTTTCGAGGACGAAACCCTTTTAAGGGGGGTGGACTTGTAACACCCCGAAATTTCTAAAACTTTAAATCAGATATATAAAGCACGAAATAAACAAGAGCAAGCTAACTAGGAATCGATAACCCAGTTAGTTAAGAGTCTTGAGGTGATATATAATAAGTTAAAACACCTAAACTATAAGTCAAATAGAGTTGAGGGACTAATTTAGCAAAATCTTGAAACATGGAAGTTTTATTAGTAAATAAAACACCAAACACACACATAGGTGTGTGTTTGGGTCGTACAGAAGAAAGGGGCGACCAGGGAGTGTCCTCCAAACCCTAGTTTCCACATAAAACTCACAAATTGGAGCCCTTAATCTGCTCTAAATCAAGTTTCAAACACGAATTAGTGATCTCCTCGTTGCAGGGATCAAAAGGTATGCAAAATTTTGGTATTTTGATTCATGTTCAGTTTTAGGTTAATTGAGAAAATCAAAAATTGAGCATTCATGATTGTTGTATTGATGAAATTAGAAGCAAAGTGATGTCTAGAGATAAACCCTAGATGATTTCTTGTTGAAATCTAGCATTATATTTGTGGAGTTTATAATCACCATTGTAGGTGATTATTTGGTTTGTAGAAACTAGATAAACACTAGATTATGATTCTTGTTCTAGTGAAATTTGAATGCATGAAGTAATTTTCTGAAAAATTGATGCTAAAACTTTGTGTAAATTGCTAAATTGGAGTTGATTTAGATGAAATTAACAAGTCATGAATTTACTATGGATTATGTAAAAATCCGACCCGCCAGGTGTTTGTTAAAACGCCTAAGTGAGGATCAAAATGTTAATAATCGGACAAAAACGCAGATTCGGATATCATAATGAATTATGATAAATAAATGTAAAAAGGGTTCTAAAATGGCTGTGAATGGAACTCTTTAGGTAAAGAATCCGGATCGCTAAGCGGACAAGCCGAAGGTGATACACGGTTGAAGGGTGTGCTTTAAAGGTACGTAACTTCGGTTCCGTTACATTGTGTATAAACATTAGTCTTAGAAAAGTTAATGAGAATGTAGTGTCATTTGCGAGTTGGTATGTCATAGAAGTGACGAAGTTCACTCGACAAACAAACGGGTCAAAATAGTTAATTAGAATTGTTGGATGATAATGTTGTTTAGTTATGCAAAGTATGTAACTTGAACCGTTACATTCGATGAAGTCCCGTTAGGCGTCGCGACACGCAAGGGGTTCTCGCGGCCCGCGTAACACTTCTCGCGGGGCGCGAGCGACCCTGATCCAAAATTTTTATTTGTTTTCAATTGTTTTGATGCTAGATTTCGATTATACGTGTTATATTATTGTCAAAATTAACCCTTGATGTGGTTTTGACATTAGGTGATGTTGGTGAACTTACGGATGGCGATTAAGCAAATGAACAAGAACCGAACACTACATTTTGAAGCTTCCGCAATGTGTTTAATCTTTAGTAGACTACGTTTATGGGTTGTAATCAATTTTTTTTTTAAACTTTGAATGTTCGAATTAGTCTTTAGTTGACTAATGTTTTGACACTTTGAACCTTATATTTTGAAATTTATGTTACAACCTAGTTATCTTTATATAAACGGGTATGAATCATTATTAATTCAAGTAAATATTAGAAGGGTGTTATAGTCCATCAGGATCTGTCGCAAATTGGTCCGCTTAGGGATCCAGATTCGGTCCAGAAAGTGGAATATCCCATTGGATTTGCTCACAAGCTGGGCTCCATCGTGGTAGATTCGTTCCCTCTTCAGCGTGCGTATGTTAAAACACGCATGTTGGGCTTCACGAATGAGGGTTTCGAGGTCTTGCTGGGCTTGAACATTACGAGTGCTAAGCAGATAACTCCGTCTGCTAAGTGCGTCGGCAACAACATTCGCCTTGACTGGGTGATAACGGATCTCACAGTCGTAATCGTTGAGAAGTTCTACCCATCGGCGTTGACGCATATTAAGTTCCTTCTGATTAAATATATGTTGTAGGCTCCTATGATCGGTGAAGATCATACACTTGGTACCATACAGGTAGTGTCGCCAAATCTTTAATGCAAAAACAACCGCGCCTAGCTTGAGATCATGGGTTGTATAGTTCTTCTCGTGGATTTTGAGCTGACGAGACGCGTAAGCTATAACCTTGCTCCGTTGCATGAGGACACAACCGAGACCAAGGTTGGAAGCATCACTGTAGACAATGAAATCGTTGTTTCCGTCGGGTAGAGTGAGAACAGGAGCATTGCAAAACTTATGCTTGAGGGTTTGAAAGGCAGTCTCCTATTTGGTTCCCCAAACAAAAGGTTGATCTTTATGCGTGAGAAAGGTAAGCGGCACAGCGATCTTTGAGAATCCCTCGATAAATCGTCGATAATAACCCGCTAGTCCGAGGAAAGAACGGACTTCGGACGGATTCTTTGGTGTAATCCAACTCTTAACGGCTTCAATCTTCGCGGGATCGACATGAATACCTTGACTATTAACAATGTGACCCAGAAACTGAACTTCCTCCAACCAAAATTCACACTTGGAGAACTTGGCATAGAGTTGATTCCCTTGGAGTAGCTCGAGAACCAAACGTAGATGTTGCACGTGTTCGGCTTTCGATTTGGAATAGATCAAGACATCGTCGATGAACACGATGACGAAACGGTCGAGGTATGGTTTACACACGCGATTCATCAGATCCATGAAAACCGCTGGTGCGTTGGTTAAGCCAAAAGGCATGGTGCGTTGGTTAAGCCAAAAGGCATGACAACGAATTCGTAATGACCGTATCGGGTGCGAAACGCGGTTTTGGGTATATCCTCCTCTTGTATGCATAGTTGATGATAGCCTGAACGTAGATCGATCTTCGAGAAACACGTAGCACCTTGTAGCTGATCAAACAAGTCGTCAATACGGGGTAGGGGATAGCGGTTCTTGATAGTTAACTTATTCAATTCCCGATAGTCGATGCACATCCGGAACGACCCATCCTTCTTTTTGACGAAAAGGACTAGAGCGCCCCAAGGAGAGGTGCTCGGGCGAATGAAGCCTTTCTCAAGTAATTCCTGAAGTTGGTTTGAGAGTTCACGCATTTCGGACGATGCGAGTCGATAAGGAGCTTTGGCAACAGGATTGGCTCCAGGAATGAGGTCGATACGAAAGTCGATATCACGACTTGGTGGCAAACCTGGAAGATCATCAGGAAACACATGAGGAAATTCACGAACCACAGGAACGTCTTTCACTCCCTTCTTCTCTTTCTTTTCCTTCTCCGCTACTACAATGTTCGCCAAGAAAGCTCTGTATTCCTTGCGGAGATACTTGCTAGCTTGGACACATGACATGAGCTGGAGCCCTTTCGAGGCCGTTTCACCGTATACACACAATAAATCACCATTCGCGAGCGAGAATCGAATCATCTTATCGTAACACACAACTTCGGTATGGTTTTCGCGTAGAAAGTCCATGCCTACTATGACGTCGAAACTTCCGAGTTTCATCGGAATGAGGTCGATTGAGAAGATGTGATTGTTGAGCTCAAGAGTACAATCACGGATAACGGAATTGATGGCGACAGTTCTTCCAGTGGCGACTTCTACATCGAACGTCGAAGTGAGTTTGGAGCATTTACGATTAAGGAGCTTCTCGAATTCGAACGACACAAAGCAATTATCGGCTCCAATATCAAACAAACATGATGCATAAATACCATTCACAAGGAACGTACCATTAACCACGTTGTTGTCGGCCTGGGCTTGGCGCACGTTGATGTTGAAAGTTCTGGCGCGTGCGGCCTGTTGTTGCTGGTGTTGCTGCTGCTGTTGAGGCTGTTGCTGCTGGGGCTCTTGTTTCACAACCCTGTTTGGGCACATGTTGGCAAAATGGTTAGGATCGCCACATGCGAAGCAGGCTCTGGCTTTGACCGCGGGTGCCGGAGGAGCTTGTTGACCATGTGGGGCGGTGAGTAGAGCTTGATGAGCAGGAGCTTGTCGAATACGGCAGTTGGCAGTAAAATGACCGTACATATTGCAATGAGCACAAAAATGGCAAGCAATGACAGTCGGGTGATGGTAGGTACAGGTAGGGCAGAGCGGATGTGGCCCAGTGTATGCACGCTTAGCAAGAGGAGCATTGGTCACAGGCGCTGCTACTTGGCGCTGTTGAGCTGGTACGGCTTGAACTGGTGTAGCAGTGATCGCACAGTTCTTGTTGCTGGAGCTGTTCTTTCTCTTGTTCTTCCTTTTGTTGCTCGATGAGGTGTTGGTTTCAGGAGTTGGTGCGACGGTAGTAGCTTGGAGTTGGTGCGACGGTAGTAGCTTGATGTAGGTGCTTCGAAGTCTTATCCCAGACACCAGCCTTAACCTGCTTGTCGTTGATTTCAGCGGCCAGTAGATAAGTTTCTTCGATCGTCGTAGTCTTAGCCGCTTGCACGAAATCAGCAACGCAGTCGGGCAGGGCCCGGATGTACTTCTTGATTGCCATGTCTAGAGTCTTGACTTGGTCGGGACAGATAATGCTGAGTTGCTTGAATCGAGCAGTGAGACCAACATTGTCACCTTCCTTTTGCTGTATGTGCCAAAATTCATCTTCTAGCTTTTGACGTTCGTGAGGAGGGCATAATTCCTCTAGCATAACTTCCTTGAGCTCGTCCCACGACAGACCGTAGGCTGCATCGTTCCCTCGCTTGTTCCTCTCGGCCGTCCACCAGTCTAGTGCACGGGACTGGAAAACGCCGGTAGCATTCAGAGTACGGAGGTCATCAGGGCAACCGCTCTGTCGCAGAGTAACCTCAATGGAATCAAACCATTGGAATAGTGCAGTAGGACCTCCCTCGCCAGTGAATTCTTTTGGCCCACAAGACTTGAATTGCTTGAAGTTGAAGGTCTTCGCGGTAGCTTTAGGAGCTTCGGTTCTCGATTCCTCAGAAGATTTGCTGGCATTCTCATAAACATCACTCACGGCCTTTGCTACACTTTTAGCGATGATGGCAGCAAGACGTTTGTCTCTCTTTTCTTGCCGAGAAAGTGAGGGATGACGGGATCCAGACGACATTGTCTGCAACAGACATTGTCACAGGACTCAACACATGTATTCGAATCTCACCTCACACGTCTACTACTACTAAAGCTCAAGAACACGCATAGACACACAACCACGTAGAACACAAAATCACATAACACATAAGCACATAGAGCACAGAATCACATTAACACATAAGCACGTAGAGCACAGAATCACATTAACACATAAGCACGGAATCACATAAACATTTCAACACAAGAGGCAGTCGGAATACAGAAACCTATCATTCAAAGCTTGCGATCGTTCGAGAATAGCGTAGTATAAGCGTATATTGTAGCATAAGGTCGTCCAAAATTCCGCAATTTGTTAACGTTTTGAGATAGAATTGCAGTGCGAGTCGTATGTGCCGATCGAAGTGAAAGCGAAATCGAGTAAATTCAAAAATTTAAACATATAAACAGGTATACACACATATAAACTCATAAAATCGACGAATTATCAGAGTCAGCAGTTGCATGCTCAGAATCAAAACACGTAAAAATCGAGAGATAGACCGTATGCGGCTAGTAGACTTCGACTAACCAAAGCGATTTAACTATTCACAAGGACTTGTCGTCCACGTTTGACCTTCAGGACTGTGTCCTTGCCTCGATTCTTGGGCGTCTGACACACATCCCATTAGTCATGTCGTGACTTCAGGTCGTTGGAGCCCGTCGGGGCTTTGGTGGAAGTTTTGTAAAATGTGTGGAACAAGTTGTCAAGGTTAGGGTTTCACCCCTGGCTCAACAACTCCGTCCCTGTTTTTGATAAAATAGAGGAGATTATTCATCAAAATATGGATTTCACTCCTGATTTGGTATAATTCCCCCGTTGAACAAGCGTTCGTTATTGAAAAAGAAAGAAGAAATCATTGATAAGTTGATAAAACAGCATTAATTCAAGCAATTTAGTCGAGAGTTTGGGGTTTTCACCCCTAATCTCGACTTTATCGCCTGTTTATAGCTGTAAATTCGAGTGTAGTGATAGTGTAGCGTAAGCGAGAATAGCGAGGAATAAGCTTGTACATAATCCCTACTGGATATGCACAAATCGGTCTGTTGGTTCCTAACTATAGACTAGGTTTCTAAGACATCGACCCGGACTAGGTCGAGTCTTGCCTAATTCCCTATAGTTATGGCTCTGATACCAATCTGTCACACCCCAACCGATGGCGGAATCATCGGGGCATGGTACTGAGCGAAACAGATTGTCCAGAAGTTTCCATAACAATTCTCATTACTATTTAATTTAAATAACATGTCCCATACCATGCCTCAAACAGTAAACCAATTATTACAGATAAAAATCTAGGCAAATATTCTGTTTCGACAACTCAGATTTCAAAATAGAGCAATTGTTTATCTGCTTCTAGAGACCCTTGATCCATTTACTACAGACAACTATTTGTTGGGCTCTAAAACTTTATTCTAGCTTCAACATCCTAACATGTGTGCATCCTAAGCACCTGTCACATACGTTAAAATAAAAGTCAATACATGTAATGTACTGGTGAGCATACAAGTTTGATAATAGAATATAGAGTTCAAATTTGTTTACGCATAACCAACACGTACACATAGTGAAATGAAGCACGTTAGTTATCGACATAGATCCATCGATACCAATGACTGCGGGTTGACTGCCCGAGGCAGTTCGCAATACATGATTACCACCGTAATCCATGCAAGTAATTGTCCTTAACAACCCCCGTGTGAACGGATGCTGAGTCCAAACTATAGTACTATCGTTGCTAAGGCAGGTAGACAACATTCCATGTGTAAACATAACAAACAAGCATTCATAAGCCACGTATAACATGCATTAACGGTTAGCGTTCAAATAGTATTGAGTAGTGTGTTTGATGTGATTTGAATAGTTGTAACGTATGTAACACCCAAGAGTGCTTAAAGCAAAAAGGGATCGAGTATACTCACAGCGGTTGATGGATTGAAGGGAGCGCTTAGCGAGTAAGGTTAGCCTGAATAGATTCGATAATATAACGATACGTGACGTTTCACGCGTCAATTGGTGCAAAGTGCAAATGGGTCGGATAGTGGTTCGATCGGATGGTAATCCGATCGGACAGTAATCCGTGCGGATAACAATCCGTTCGGGTGGTCATCCGGTCGGACAGCTTGTCCGGTCGGATGACGATTCGAGTGGATTGTTCCTTCCTATGAGGAGAATGTGTTTGTGTATGATGGCTTGTCTTTTGAAGTTTTCGTTGTAGTATTTTGAAAACACGGAAGTATCTCTATCCATCAAGTCGGTCGATCGGATGACCGGTTGTGCGAATGACAATCCGTTCGGATGGTCATCCGGTCGGACAGTGGTCTGGTCGGACGGCGACTTAGCGATGAGGTTACTTACTGAAGGCAAGTTCACAACAGAAGCGTCATTCGATCGGATGGCAATCCGATCGGATGGCAACCCTGTTATTGAACATGTTGAAAATTGTTTAAGTCTTTAAAGTCTTAGTATCTCATGATCCGAAGAGTAATCCAGTCAGATGGTCGTCCGATCGGATTGCAATTCGTTCGATACTCAAACTTCAGATAAGGTTGTTCAAGTGTGAGTCCGAAGTGTGATCCGTTCGGTTGACAATCCGTTCGGATAACCTATCCGTTCGGACAGCAGTCCGATCGGACAACGTTCTGTTCCGATTGTTCCGTTTGTCTTACACTTGGTGGTTTTTGGTCGTTTGTCGTTTTATCAAGACGTTGTGACAACGTGTTAACCAATAGGACTCCGTTTCAACCCAAGTGACCAGACCGACCAGGAATCACCCTAGTTCGGCCGGTTACCAGCTCAGGACGGTTATTCTTGTTTAACCCGGAATCGGTGGTCTCGTGAGTAGAATCCAGACCTTGGACTAGTACAACACTATGGACGAGCAGGAGACTAGAACCGGGTCCGATTCTATCGGTTTTGGGTGTAATGAGTGCAAAAGAGTTGAAAGAAAGTTAAAAACCATCTTTCAATCCTTTTTCACCATTCTTGTGTCGAGATCTTTACAAGATCTTTGTATGTTTGCGTGGAAATCGGTTAGATCTCGGTTGTTCTTGGTGGATTGAAGTCAAAACATGAAGTTCTTGAAGAACACATGATGACGTCACCCTAGAACACCCGAAATCTGGTGATTTCACAGTTAAAAGTTAAGATTTAAAAGATAGAAAGGTGTAGGAGTGCGTGTAGATCAAGAAAGTACAAGATTTAGGACGAGATCTTACCTGGATTGAGAGAAATCGAAGAAAAGGTGAGGAGCACGAATGGTTCGGACAGAGAGTTTCCAGAAATGGAAAGAATGACAATGACAGGGGTATTTATAGGATTCCAAAAGAGGAAAGGGTTGTCTGATCGGATGGCATACCGCCCGGATGACGATCCGGTCGGATGACATCCTGGTCGGATGACACCTGACCTGTGGCGTAGTGGCTATCCGGTCGGATGGCTATCCGGCCGGATGGCACTTGTTTCGATTGTTTGACGCGCCGATTTTTGATGTTTCGATTCCGATTGCGAGCGGCTCGTCACGATAGGGTTTCCAAGTCATATTACTTTCAGTCCTAACCACTAATTATCATAGTTCGATTTCGATTCGGATTCGAGTTCGGTTGCTTTTCGAGTTTTCGATTGATTTCCACAACATATATATATATATATATATATATAACACGCACAAGTAACACATAAGGCACACACACGTGTAATAACCAAATTAAGTCGAGTTGCGGTTCGTATCATGATTCGATGTCGAGTAGCATAGCTTGATTTATCGATTAGTTAACTTTATCACATTGTTACTTCCTATAATTCACAGTCGTAAGTCGATTAGATAGCGATTAACACACATCGATTTTAGCAATTAACAACACTTACTCCACATAATACAATTAAAATAAGGGGATTACTATAAGTCAAATTCGTACAATCGGTCGTTGACATTGACCTTGACTTTGACTTACGGAAACACGGGGTGTTACACACTACCTCATCAGCATTCACGTCCATATTGTTATTTTCCCCAAGCAACTCAGCAATTATAATCGGACCATCACATGTTTTTTGGACCGTATAAACAGGGTAGTCATGAGTAAGATTGTAGTTAGAAACCTCAATCTTAAAGGCTAGCTTCTTATCAACCAATCGAGGGATCTCATGTGGGAAAGTTTGAGTATCATCCGCCTTTCCCTAATATCACTTGCAGCTGATCCGACAAACTTCATGACATCCCTATCAAACATGACAAAAGATACACTACCAGTCTCATCTTGCACCCTGACATGCACCTTAAACCTGATATACATAGATAATAACAGCACTTAATTAATTTATATTATCCAGCAGCAATAGAATTTAATATAAATAACAACACTTAGATAATAACGTTGTTGACCTTGTGGTGATTGATGTACATTCACAGTTGCTTTTTGGACCAAACATAGCGGTGGGAGGTAAATTCAGGATTTCCTCAGAGATATTTTCAGCATTTTGTAAATAGTCAACTTTACTTAACACCTTCCTGAAACACTTACGACACGCTTGATAAAACCAACCATAGCTTTCTTGCACAATTTTAATTGTAGCAACTACAACACAAGACATTTCCTGTAAAAAACAAAAGGTCATTACGAATTCTTTGGGGTAGACATTTCCTGTAAGCAAATATAAAAGTATATAAGAAAGTAATTCCATCTCAGTCTCTATAATCTCGTCAACATGTTTCTTTGGGGTAGCTATTACGAACTCTTGGTGCAATGGGTAAACGGTCTGAGATGAAAGTATTGTTTGAGAAGTAGAACCAGATGCTTATCCTTGTTTCAGTATAAGACAAAAGAACAGTATAAACAATTAGTATGCAAATTAAGACAAACAAAGGAATTAATTCGAGAAACAAAAATATAAATTCATATTAGATCGACAGTTTACCTCCTCCGTAGCTGATTAGTTTCATCGATTTCTTCGTTCAAAAACAGGCGAGTTCCAAACTTGTCACTTTGAACTGTAAATTTCCCTATGTATTATTATATACAAATATTTAATTAACAAAATTATATCATGAAGCAAAAACTATTATAACTGATGATGTATTATAATATAACAATTACCTTTCCATTCTCTAACCTTTGCATGCTGAATAACAACCAAGAGATGCTCATTAACAACGTTGTTATTAGAAAGGAAGTGGCTAAACTGTTCAGCATAAGCATTCCACATAGTACGTCGCAAAACCGTACCCCTAAACAAAAACAATACAAGAGTATTTTAATCTCAAATAACATGGAGATCATTTATTACATCAGTATCATTTCATCAGTATATGAAAAAATGGTATTTTAATCTCAAATAACATGGACATCATTTATTAGTTTCACTAAATATGGGACACATTAATCGTTATTACATGAGATCATTTATTAGTTTCACTAAAAGTAAACAACAGCTAAAAGCAACTCTCATTTATTAAACAACTTCAATAATTGTATCACTGATTACATAAGCCCTGGAGTAGTAAATTCTTCAAATCATTTATCATATAAGATCAATAATTGTTATTCTCGTTTATGGCATCACTTCACAAAAGTTGAACATATATAAGAATGGCATCATTTAGGCAGTCGTAAACACAAAATATACACACCAACTGTCAAAAGGTCATTTGCAGCTCCATTAAGAATATCCTTAAAAGCAATAAAGTTGAAGCCGTATTCAAGACCTTGCCAAGAATCAACACGGGTAACAGTCGTACAACGATATAAGTTGATTTTGTAATCATGAGTTACAACTTTGAACGGGTCATTATTTTCACCGACGCCAAACTTGGAGAGAATAACGACAACATCCTTTTGAAGTTGGTGGTAAAAAACAGGGATCAGATTGATCTTAATACCCGCCTAAATCTTTCCACCCTAAACATCAGTTTCAAATGTACATTTTAGGGTTCACATATCTAAAACCTAGAAACAAAATAAACAACGAGAAATACTAACTGTCTCATCTATCAGGATCAGTTCTATCTTAAAACCTTGATTCCATTTTCGGATGATTCTCGCCTTCATGTTCCACATGTCTTTAGCAGGGTTCAAATCAGAAACAAAACTGAGATGAGAAGATGATCCACCAACATGACTGTTCAACCTTGACGCCAGTTTCGGAGGTTTGGAAGCTTGAGTTCCGTCGTTGGACATGCTTGTGAAAACTGATCTTGAAAACTCGGTTGGATATGGAAGAGAAAATATTGTGTGTTGAGAGATTAAAAGATAGTGTGTATCCAAAATGGAAGACAAAAGTACAAAAGCATGCTTGTAAATGATGATGATAATCTAATCACATTAAATCCACCAACTCTTCCCCATGCAATATTTGAATTTAGACGGCTTCAACTTGTTTGAACTGCAAAAGCACATTAAATGCACCCTCCTTAGTATACATACACATACAAATTATATACACGTATAAATACATACACACTTGATTGTTTAAGAGAGATTAATTTGAAATATGTAAAATGAATTATGATGTAATAATGACTTAAGAATAGCATTGTTGGATGGGCTCATTGGTTAACACCTAAGCAAAGCTTAGGTCATCCTCTTTCTCCTTTAATAGAGAAGAGAGATACATGAAAGGATCATTTAGGGTTGTGGACGTGTGGTGAACTTGATTAATATTGATTTCTAATTTATATTGTTTGTAACCTGCAGGAATGTGACGGGAGATATCTTGACTTGTTTGAACCTTGGTTTAAAAAAGCGTGCCTTAAGCGCGATTAAGCGCAAAGCGCATCTAGGCGCAGGTCCTTGCGCCTTATGTAACACAAGGCGACGTCTGTACAAGAAGCGCAACCGAGGCACGCTTTTTACAGTAAAAATCGACCTGAGGCGCAACACTCTTCTCAGGAGAGGTACTATTTTAATCATGATTTTTTGTCTATTTGAGATTTATTGCAGCAGTGTTGGATAAAATGCGTTATATGGTCCAGACTCCAGATTCACTAAACTTTATATGCAACACATTCACTAAACTTCCCGTGTATATGTAGATTAGAGTTACAATAGAAATTTCATTATTTCATCGGTTAGGTGTATATATGCATTGCTATGTAGTTAGAATTTGCTTAAGAATTATTAGTTTACGTACATTCTGTGCACATGAGTGACGGAAATTTTGTAGAAATGGCTAATGATTTCAACCGTGAGGGAATTAAGTAGGAAAAAAAGAGCATGCAAAGTAGGCAATGGTGTTGGAACAGTTTATGCTTATAATGTAAATAATAACTAGAATTACGACCCGCCGCAATGCGGCGGGGATTCTTTAGTTATAACTAAGTCGATTTATGACGCGCATGTTATGTTGAACCTGTCAAACGGGAAAAAATAGCCGAAACGTAAAAATGTTAAACCAAAGACGCACGTTGCGATGTGTTAAGTCACAAAATTTAGAACGAAGCATAAAGCGAAAAATTTGCACAAAACAAAAGCTATAAAGGACCAAAGCTGAAAGTAAAAAAAAAGTTGTGAGGATAGATTGCAAAAGATAAAAAAATTTGTGCTAAAAGTAAAAAAAAAAAAACAAATAGTTTTGGGTTAAAAGTAATTTATGAAATACTTTTTGGTGAAAAGTAAAAAAATCAATTTTTTTAAAAAACCCCCAAAAGCCAACGTTTTAACAACCATATGCATAACCATTTTTTGTTTGAAAAACCCCCAAAGCCAAGATTACCACACATAAGTAAAAAAAATCAAAGTGGTTAAATTGCAAAAGATGGAAACTTTTGAATTAGAAGTGAAAAATCAAATTAATCAAAGGGGTTAAATCGTATAAGATAGAAACTTTTGAATTAGTTAGGAAAAATCAAATTAATCAAAAGGGTTAAATTACCAAATATTAAAACTTTAAACTTAAATTATCAAAGATTAAAAGTTTAGGGTTAAAAAGGAAACAAAGATTAAACTTAAAACTTAAATTGTTAGAGATTAAAAGTTGAAGGTTAAAAGGGAAAATTCTAGTTTTTTTTTGAAAAACTCCCTAAGCCTAACTTACAACATATGTATGCACATATCACTTGCTTCTTTATAGTGTTTATAATAATTATCTTTGGTTGATGTATGTGCTTACAGTGTAGTTAAAATATACCATTATAAGCTTGGTTTAAAAAAGCGCGCCTTAAGTGCGATTAAGCGCAAAGCGCATCTAGGCGCAGGTCCTTGTGCCTTATGTAACACAAGGCGACGTCTGTACAAGAAGCGCAACTGAGGCACACTTTTTAGGATAAAAATCGACCTGAGGCGCACGCTTTTTGTACATGGCTTGTTTTTGTGCAACTGAATGTTGTACAACAGATTTTTTATGTTGTACATTTATGTTTTTTCATTTTAAAACACATATAAAGCTTCATTATAGCTAAATCATAGGTATTAGATGCTAACACTTGGATATATAAAATAAATTTTATAATCACTTTGTGCCTTGCGTACGAAAAGCTCACCGATTTTACGTATCGGTTTTAGACCTAATCGCTTTTTTACGCTTCTCGCTTTTTTAAACCAAGGTTTGAACTCCATAAAGTGTACATAAATGCATATTTCGGCTCTACTTTTGTCAATTACTTGGAATACCTTAATACTTTTCCCAACTTTAATAACATCCTAAGAGAGCTAAAGAAGAAAATGTGCATGTTTGTATACTTACGTAGTGTTTGGTATGCAGGAATGAGATGTGAAATGGAATGAACTATTGTGAGGGAATGAAAAAAGTGTGTTTGGTTGGTCAACGTAATGGAATCGCCATTACATAAGTCATTCCATCCACTTCCCCTATTTTTTTTCATTCCATTTCCTCTCTCAACCTACGTCACAAACACCGCCCATCACCTCCACCATTTGCCACCACCACCACCTGCCACCTGCCGTCGCCACCACCCGCAACCAACCTCCGCCGACCACCACCACCACCGTTCTCCGCCCCCCTCCGCCACCGCCGCCCGCCTCCACCGCCATCGACTACCATCGCTGCCACCCGCCATCGTAAACCACCGCCACCCTCCGCCGACCACCACCACCATCCTTCGCTGCCACCGCCCGCTACCGTAGACCACCACCACCCACCGTTGTCGTCACCACCACCACCCGTCGCCACCACCATCGACCACCATCGTTGCCACCCGCCACCACCGACCACCGCCACCCCGACCACTACCGCCATCCTCCGCGGCCACCTCCCGCTACCGTTGACCACCACCACCCACCGTCGTCATCGCCACCACCATCGACCACCATCGCCGCCACCCGCCGCCACCGACCACCGCCTGACCACTACCACCACCCTCCGCCGAGCACCACCACCATCCTTCGCGGTCACCACCCGCTACCGTCGACCACCACCACCCACCGTCGTCGCCACCACCACCCACCGTCGTCGCCACCACCATCGTCGCCGCCTGCCACCGCCGACCCCGACCATCGCCGCCACCACCGCTAACAACCGTCACCCACCGACCACCGCCACCCACCACCACTACCACCGCCACTAGCCGCCATCGATCACCGCCACCACCCATCGCCGATTTAATTTGTTTCTCAATGATCTATTTCATTCCTCTGTCCATTTCATTACCTCGTTCATTCCATTCACTCATCTATTCCATTACGTCATACCAAACAAACCCTTGATTATTGTTAAATAAGAATTGAACCCAAAATGATATGCTTATCACTATGACTACTTATGATTACTGTTTGATTATCTACATAATTTTATTGTAAAATCTGACCCTCTAATGAATGTTCAAACTATTCTATCAAGGGTACTTCGTTTTTTTCTAAACGCTCACTTTATAATCATCATCAATTAATGCCCGTCAACAGACCTCCTGGAGGCCAAGATAAGAGCTTTGTGCGAAATCTTGTAAATTGTAATAATATTCATAAAAAATTAAAAAAAAAATGAAATTTCCTTTCTGAATCAGACCTTTTTGTTTGTTTTGATTTGTTTACTTTTTCAAAAAATAAAGCTGACGTAGCACAGTGCAACCAGGAAGCCCTCCATGTAGGGGTGTTTATCGAATTGAATATCGAATTTTCGAATTATTCGGATAATTTTTATTTTTCCGTGAATTCGTATTCGATTAAAACTTACAGAATTCGATTCGAATTCGTATTTATACACGAATCAGATCATTAAAACCAAAGTGCAAGAACGAATCCAGTTTTTTTTTTTTTTTTTTTTTTTTTTTTTTTTTTTTTTTACGCCGTCATACGATTGATATAACCAGAAAACTTGTTAAGTTACATCAAAACAGAAGGTAGACGGGCAACAAGCTGCGCCGCCAACCCTTTCTGAATTGCAAACCCCAACCTCCCGAACACAAACCCCTGCCCCCTTGGGGTCGAACAATTGCTGTGGATAACCCGTTGAACCCTCGTCAAGAAGTTGATGGCTTCTGGCGCTAGGGAGCCAAAAGTATCAAAGGCAAAAGGGATAAAGACATGTTGGTTCTCTGCGCAAGCTTTAGCGTGCTTATCCACTTTCTTTGATTCTGCCTTTCTTGCTGCTAGTCCAGCTACAAACTCGTTTTCCCTTAAACCAACCAAAGGGGAAACCCCCGTGAGGTCTACACAAGCATGTTTCCCCCCAGCCCAGCCAAAGACGAGCAGATCCGCTGGTCGAAGAGTAGATCTCCCTTCGAATTAAAAACCCAATTCTTATTCGATTCGTATTCGATTAAAAATTCGAATTCGAATCGAATTCGAATAAATTCGACTTGATTCAGATTATGTAAAAACATGTAAATAACTATCAAAATGAAGCATAAATTTAAAGCAGTCATAAAACACGATATCACATTATCACATTAAAAAGTTTTAAATAAAGTACTATAAGTCTAAAATTCAAAACGAGAAGTTGAGAATAACCACTTCACGTTACAAGTTAATATTTTTAGGGTTAGAAATCTATTGATAGATTTGTTACTTAGGTTTTAGTTATGGGTCATGTAGTGGGTTTGGTAATGAGTAATTTTAATACTTTGAATAAATTTTGAAAATAATTTATAGTATAGCCTAATAAATGTTATATATGTATTATATATAAAAATAATAAATAAAAATGTATAATTTTTATTCGAATTTAGAATCGAATTTGAAATTATAAATTCGTATTCGATTCGTATTCGATTTACTTGACTCGAATTGAATCGAATTAGAATTCGAATTCTTATAATCGAAACAAATTCTTGATAATCGAATCGAATTTAAACGAATTTCGAATTTTTCGAATTCGAAACGAATTCTGAACACCCTTACCTCCCTGGAAGATTCTTGGTATGTGGTATGTAAATGAAGGAACTTTGGTACTAGTTTGTGAGACTAAAAGAATTTTGGTATTGGCCGGTTTGTAACTGAAAGCATTTTTCTTTGAAAGTTTACTAAAATTCGCTTTATTAAAGATATTATGCATTACGAGTTGCTGGGTTAACCCGTTTAAGTCATATGTTATATTGGTTGGGCATTCTATTTAAGTTAATAACATGTTTTTAAAAATCAAAATAGGAAAATTGGGTTGGATAAAGGTCAAACCTACGACCTCACGGTTAACAGACTTTATTTCATAAGACCATGTGTAGTGGTGAAACAAAATAATGCCCCCACCATGGGCATTATTCGACACGTTGCAGTCCAGTCAGCATGAAGCGTTATTGTAAAAGTGGCGTAGTGGGAATAATGCCCAAATAATGCCCCTTCCAATCATTAAAAAGGATTAAAAAAAACTTACACTTGGACCACTAATGCCCCTTCCCATTGGTCAGTCAAACATGTCATACTTGGACCACTTGTTTGTTGAGCGTTTTATTTAAAACGCTGCTCAACTTTTTTTTCAAAAAAAATTGCATAATAACGCCCTATGTAATGGGGGGAGGCGTTTTTGGGCGTTTTTTTGAAATTTAAAAAAAAAACGCCCCACTACAGGTGGTCTAAGCACAAACACTTGACTATTGCGCCATGAGATCTCGATGCTGCAGCCCATTTATTTTTAACTTGACTTATAGCATCCACAACGCATCATCCGGTGCGTGTTGTTTGGAATCCGGACGACCAAGGCAAACAGACCAAGTGTTGGAGGTGGTGAGATGGAGGGGTCCAGTGGGGTGTGATCCGGTGTAGCGGACGGGTCCAAAGTGGGTTGATGGTGGGGCCCAAAAGTGGGGTTTTTGAATATGAAAAAAAGTTTTTTTTGTTTGTTTTTTATTTAAAAAAACTTTAAACATAAATAAAATAATACATAAAATATATAAAACAAATTACACAAACCTAAGTAGAAAATTTATACAAGCTTGAAATAAAAAAAAATAAACATGAAATATTAATTCGTAATTAAACACATAAAAGCCCTAATACATCCCATCTCAATCAAATAGGTCGGTCTCTGGAGATGACACGCTACGATCCCAATCACGATTGTCCGACTTTGCATCCTCGATAACCACGTCCGAAGTAAGGAGATGGAAGGTATGGTTCATCATCCAACGTAGATATGTACTCCTCACCCAGGCCAGTTTCATACCATTCAGCCAAGCTGGGTACAACTTATGTTGGACATAGGTGTTTATTGAAGTTTGTTTGACCCTCATCTAGTTGCAAACGATCAAATTAGAGTTAAGCCATGGTGTAGTCATACATCAAGTTCATTCACCTCCTTATCTGTGATCCCATCATAATCATGATCTTATGGAGGTGAAGAGTTAAAAAGATGAGGATTTAGATGGGGTAATCGTTGTGGCCTTATAAGGACCAGAAATGTTGTGAAGTAAGGGGTGCAAATGTGGGATGTAAATAAAATGTTGTATTTATTGGGGCTGGAAAAGTAGTCGTTTGAAACTAGTCGTTGGAACAATATACGTTTGAAAAAAATAATAAATAATGTCAAGCATTTTTTCAATAAACTTTTTTATTTTTATTTAAAAAATAATAATTAATTATTATTTATATAATTTATAAATGAAAACTATATTATATTAATATAAAAGAAACACAATTATTTACATAATTTATAAATGGATTATGTAAATTATAAATAGTTTAAATAATATGTAAGGTAGGTGATGAGGTGGATAATGAGGTGAAAGTTTGAAGTGGTTTAATGTTGAAGGAAAAAAATGGAGTTTGAAATGGTTGTGGTTTGAATGATGTGACATGCTGACGAGACAAGATGCTCTTGCTGAATAACAAGTTTAAATAAAACCGACTAAAAATTTTCATTGTAGGAACTAAAGTTATTAAACCAGCCACATGCTTTATTTTGATTTTTCAGTTAAAACCATTTGAAAATGTAATAATAACTAGTTTTTGTGTCGACCGCGTTGTAAGGCACTAAGCCGAATATTTCTCTCTTGTAACATGTACGTCTGTGTTTCGATTACTTGTACATACTACTCAAAACATGATCTCAAAAAAAAATTACATCGAGTCAGCTAATTAAAACAAAACACTACCATACTTTTGCTAAGAAAAACCGAAAACGATGGAAAGACTATAATTTAAACCGAGGGTAAAATTTTATTTTCTCAAGATAAATGAGCGTGTGTCAGGTAGCTGTCTGGCACGACTAAAAATTACACCGAGTCAACCAGTTAAAACACAACACTACCATAGTTTTGTCAAAAAAAAAAAAAAAAACTAAAACGATCGCATAACTATAACTTTACACTGGGGTAAAATTATAATTTAACAGACAAAACTGCAAATTTAAACTAAGGGTAGAACCGTAATTTAGCTGGGAGGGGAAAAAGCAACTGTAAAACAGTAAATTTAAGTTGTCTGACACTATTTCCCACCGCCCATATTAACCAATGACAGGAAAACACTATTCTTTGACATGGCTTTGTGGCTATATAAAATTAAATGACACTATTCTTTGACACGACAACAGGTGGGTGTGGGATGCGGACCCAACGGGTATGTTTTCTGTCAGCAGCCTACGTGAATTAATGCAGAAAGCTAGGGGCCCGAATGAACAAAGCACGTTTTTTTGGAATAGCTGGACGCCGATGAAAGTAAACTTCTTAGTTTGGAGACTCTCTTTAGACCGACTTCCTACTAAGGTATCTCTGGCTCGAAGAAACGTAAATGTTCAATCAACATGTATGGCGTGTAACGAGTACGAAGAAACAGTTGACCACATCTTTGCTGCATGCGGGTTTACACAACAGGTTTGGGAGCAAATTGCAAGATGGTGCCGGTTCCAAAACAACTTCTTTTTTGGAGCAGGGGATGTGATTAATTTTCATACACATGCAAGGGGATCTAAGAGGTGGAAAAGAGTCTTATATCAGTTATTCAAACCACCATCTGGTGTATTTGGCGTTCTCGCAATGCCCTTGTTTTTAATGGAAAACGACCAGATGTGGAGAAGGTAGTGGAGGAAACCAAGGTTATGGGTTTCTTATGGGTCAAAAATCGAGCCAAGGTCTCTTCCCTCACATGGGAAGATTGGATTAATTTCAATTTATCTAGCATAGGGGTGTAACAATGTATGTCTTTCTTTTAAATTGGTGGATGTAATAATGTGGGCTAATCGTTGTTAGCCTTGTATATATATGAATGTTTTGTTGGCCGTTAAAAAAAAAATGGGATAATTGATTTTGATTTTTTACTATATTAAAAATGAATTTTAACAAAATAAAGATTTTCCCACTATATAGTTTTCGGCTATCTACGGCTGGTTAGCCGTAGGGCTGGCAAATCGTGTCTTAGCAGGTTTAACAGGTATCTGATAACGCGAACAACAAAAATTTTAAACATGAATACGACTCATTTAACTACTTTATATCTAATGTCTATAAGACAGATCTATATTTTATGCACCTAGAAGAAGAAATAATGGATCTTTACTTTCAAATTTTGATTATTTTTAAAAATGTAAAAAATCACATGGTGTACTTTTCTGTTATCGTGTCTTAGCAGGTTACCTGTTGCCAGCCCTAGTTAGCCGTCACATTCTGAAAAGCACATCACTCTGTAACCACTAACCCCCCATCTCATGTCTCATGGACGAATAACCGGCCAGAATTAGTGATGATGTCCCTTCAGAGATACCTTCTTCAAGTTTAAAAAAATGTGTCATTACGTAATGTTTTATTATTATTAAAAAGTAAATCAAAAGTATTGAGCTCAATAAACCTAATGCCAAGTGAGCTAAATTCTAAACATAAAAAATTATTTGTAAATGAACCTATATTGGAATTGGTATGTGTTTACTATCTAAAAAATAACATATATATATCGGATTTTTTTTTAAATCGCGTGCCCCCTCGAAATCACGGGCCTTGTGCGAAGGTCTTCCCCGCACACAAGCAAAGCCGCCACTGTGTCCCTTATTGAACAATGATCCTACAATTTAACCGGTAACCTTTTTTAACGAACATGTAAAACCAAACATCATGTAACAAGATCCAGTTCATCGCGACATGGGGGAACGACATCTAATCTCATCATACTCCTATATTCACTCGGAACAGGTTCGCCTGCTTGCACACACATCTCCACCACTGCGGGAGCCTTACCATAATACCTCTTCAGATCATTAGACAAAGGAGGCCCCGACAGGTCAGCAACATGCCATACATAATTGGGTCCCACCAGATCAAAAACCGTCGCTTCTTGCCATGCATGCATACCATTTCGAGATTGATGTTTTGACGCCCTACAATTTCTAACTTTATGCCCCTTTGGACCAACCTGAACCTCGGGACAATATCCACATGTATGCACTTTGTATCGCTCCATTATCTTCTTCGCCCCTGATATCATCTCAAACCATGAATCAAGTGTCAAGATGCTTAGTTCCCTCAAAGTCAACCCTTTGGTCAAAGAAAGATCTATACTACAATCAGTCCCGGTAACTTCAGAAGCCACTAAGTTTCTTGTTTCTATCTTTGTATCTGTTTCTATCTCAAAATCGACAATTCTACCTTCTATGCTGTATACGGGTCGGGTTCTTCTCTTTGTAGGGTGGTTTTCAAGGTTCAGCCCCGCTTGTATGCAGAGCTCTACAATGGCAGGAAGTTGTTTAACTTTACGACTCTCATTGTGTATAATTCTGGGCTTCCCAACACGGTCATAAAGATGGAAGCATTTGGGAAAATACATTACATCATGAATTCTTCCTTTTCGCCACACGTGTGTAGCGTTTCTTAGACCGCTTTTTGGACCCGTACAAGTCCTGATCTCATGCCCTACTTGACCAATGTGAACCTCAAAGCAATGGCTGAAAACCAGTACATAATTAGAGAATCATACAACAAACAAAGAACATGTATGTGTTAGCTAGCTGATTAGGTTATTACCATATGTGAAAACTTCAATTTATTAACTTATGAATAGGTTTATTTAGGCTAAGGTTTATCACTAATAGACCAAACAGACCAAATGAAGAACTTAGCTAAAAAAGAAACTGGGTCAGAAGGGTTTAACAGGTTGAAAATCACTCCAGATATATTTTAGTGCTTTTAGCTTTCTAAAGCATTCTTGTTTTAATAAATTAGATGATCATTATAATAATTTAGTTCTTGTAAGTTAATACTTTTTAACAAGCATTCTTGTTTTAATAAATTAGACGATCATTATAATAATTTAGTTCTTGTAAGGTAATACTTTTTAACAAATGGACAAATTTGAAAAATGTTTTTGGCTCAACCAACCCGTTAAAAAAACATGTTTCAACCAGAACCCATTTTGCTACATTACACCTCATTTATTGCTGATAATTGCCCCATCACGAGCTGGTGATATTTTTGCGGTGTGGAAGTTTTCAGTTTCACATGAGCAAATAACAAGATAATGAAACATAGTTGATAAATTACACTCCCTTTAACGCTACACAAAAATCTTTTTTCTTCAGTTTCAGTAGACTCGATTTGTGATTCAACTATATATAAAATATATGCTCAACCAGTGTGTAGAAAATGATTCTTAACTGAAATGATGAGTATGTTATCGACTTCTAAATTTTATAGTCATACCTGCATCGAAGAACTGGAATAACATTCACAAGCTTTGATAAACCCGATAATATCAGTTCCCTAGCTCGATAAACTTGATGAGCTACACCAACCAGTTCAGGAACAAGCAGGCCATTTTCAGGTGGTTCTTCTAGAAGTTTACATGGTTGTACTTTTCTTGCTTCTCTCTCTTGCTTGGCTCTCTGAACCAAAATTTTCATAGGTGTTGGGTAGGGTTTTCTCTCAGACTTGCTCTTAGCAGGCTTTGGTATGTCTGCATACAGAGGATCTTGGTCGCCGCCATCTGGTGCCGAGATTGTCTCTACTGTTAGGGTTCTAGAAAAAACTAAAATGCGGGTTGGACTTAATTGGAGTTTCTTCAGAGAACCAATAGCGATTGTTGATGATAAAAATGTTAGGTGCATCTAGTAATACAATATCGAGCTGTCATGGACTCATGGTAAATACAAATGGAAACGATCAGGTAAGAAGACAGACTAAAGTATCAAGCATCGATAAGTTAGAAAAAATGGCAATATGAACAAATAACTAATGTGATAACTCATAACTGATATATCTAAAAAACATGCAACACGTTTTGAGGTGTTATTATAACTCTGTAGCACCAACCATAACTGTGGTAATAGTATATGCTTGTAAACATGCTTAGTTTTAAACCTGGCAAATAGTCAGGTCAGGTATTGGGTCATAACGACTCAGGTCAGAACGGGACATAGGTCAAATGGGTTCGGGTTGAAACTAATAGTGTTAAAAACATAGTTATCAGATGACTAAATATGTTGGTTATAGCAACAATATCTAATAATTACCGTGTTTCTTGATTGAAATAAGCAGATTAAAAACCTTGCACTAAATGCACAAGGTGATACCAGTCATTGACAATGTTGAAAAAACAAATCAACTTTAATGATATTCTTAAACTTATAAATATTTCCAGGCACTTGGCCGGCCCTGAGGGTGGGTGGGGAGGACCACCGGCCAGGGCCCGATATTTCGAAGGGCACATTATTTTAAAAAAAAAAATCCGATATGTATATGTAAAAAAATAAGATAATAGGGTGTACCCATACAAACACCAACATAGGCTCACTTACAAAACTATTTTCATGGTTTAGATTAGTTATTACTTATTAGCCCATTGGCATTAGGTTTAGACCTTTAGTGAGCCCAATACCCAAATTCGTTAAGGCCTAAGGGCACGTTTTTTCGAGCTCGAACAGGGTATACGAATTCTCAGGGCCGGCCCTACAGGCACATGATGAATAACGGAAGATGAAAACGCATAAGCACCCTCCAAAAATGAGACAAAAGTTCAAAACTAATTATCTTTAAACACGTTTAGTTCCATCTTTCATATATTTACGCACCATTTGATAGATTAACATCATTCAGTTAACTGAACCCAAAAGGTAGAGTGGCTAGGCTTTCACAAGAAGCGGAGGGTGCATAATTGGCGATGGAATACTTCAATTGGTACGGGTGAAAACACAGATACATCATCATCATCATCGTACTCAGTAGATCCCACCAATAGCAAAGCTAAGGTAGGGTCTGAGGAGGGTAAGATGTAGACAGCCTTACCTCTACCCCCACAGGAAAGAGAGACTGCTTCCAGTGAGACCCCCCGGCTCGATAGCAGTTTTGCATCAAGCCTTGGACATAAGGCACATAACACTCAACAATCGAAACAAAGGCCGATTAGTGCATGTACCATTTTGTCTTTCGGCTATCAACGCCACCACATGATGCATGATTAAACGTCCGCCGTTTTTAACGTTATTTTCACGAACTTAGTAAAATAACGTTAAAACTAGTGCAATATCACTTTTGCCCCTCGAGGGCCCACACATATATACATTATATGTGCACACCATAAGCGGGGCGTTTGAAAACACAGATACATGCCAACCTAAACTAAAATATACCCTTGTAGAAAACCTAACTCATCCTCAAAATTCTTCTATATTGTTGGGGATGTTTTCTATCTTTGTTACAATGTTGTAGCAGTAGGCAAAAGACGATCATTGAGAGAGAAATTAGGGTTCGTATTGGGGTAGCAAAGCTTACTCCAAACACACTAGTTAATTACTCTCCTCCTGTAAGGATAAACACAGTTATTTACATATTAAACTAACATATACAAAACAAATTCCCAATTAATAGCAATACATACTTCTCGTTCAATCCAATTCACAAAATCACTGAAACCAATAAAGACACCATTTTTACTGAATCTGTTAATAAAATATAAAATACCCAATTAGATTATGCACCTATAGATACGTAATATGTATACATATACATACAGTGAGAGAAAGTACCTGACCTGATTGAGAGAGACTGACCCTAGCGACTGATTGTAGTTCAATCGACGGAATAAAGAAGAAAATGGGATTTGATTACAGCTGCTGCTGCTGCTGCTGGGTATCACACAACATTTATTATTGTGTGCACGGTTCGGTTCGGTTTTTGGGTAAAACCAAAACCATAACCGAAAGTTCGGTTTTTGGTTTTTAAAAACCGCTCGGTTTCGGTTATTTCGGTTTTAGCAACGGTTCGGTTTGGTTTTTCGGTTTTTGAAAACAAATTATGTAAGATTCAAAACTTAAAAGTATAATTCAAAGTTTAAGAATTTTTCTTAAATGTTTACATTTAAGTTAATATATCTAGTCTTTTAAATTAATATTATTCACATAAACCTAACATTCTAATCTATTTTAGTGTTTCTCTAAAGTTTTTGTTAAGAGGTTTTTCTTTTATAATGCTTTGAAAACCATTTAATTTTTTTATTAAACTTTGTTAGTTCTTGTAAACAATGGATAATTTTAATAATAAATAAACATGGTAATGTTCTTATTATAAATATTTAACAAACAAGAATAAAATTAATGATTCTTATTAGCATGGGTAAACACTTAAACATAAAAATATATAGATTTGGTATACTATTAAAACTTATCGGTTCGGTTCGGTTCGGTTATTGAAAATGATTATCCGAAAACCGAACCGAAATTTTCAGTTATTAAAAATCCGAAAACCTAACCGTCGGTTTTTGTTTCGGTTCGGTTTTTCGGTCCGGATTTTTCGGTTATTTCGATTACGGTTCCGTTATTTCGCTTTTTTGCTCAACCCTAATTATTCTCGTTATACACTCAACAATTACTAATTGTATTTTTTTTTTACATTGGCTTTGGACGGTTTGTGGGCTTTGTCAGGATAGCCCTTTGGATTATGGGCCAAGTGCACTTTGATAGAAAAAAAAAAACATTTGACAATTAATATTGAGTAGTATGTGTGGCCCATGAGAGAAGAGACAGATTCATCAAGTTTTGTGTTATAACTTTTTAAGTTATAACTAGTTATGCAACAGAAAAAAAAAAGAAACAGGTATGGATCCGTACGATTATACCCGACTAAAAAACTCGAAACTGGTTTTTTTATACCTGATTATAGCATACCCAGGGTATTAATCAGTTTAATACCATGTGATTTGACTTGGAGGTGGGATAAGACTTATGGCATTATTGCCTAGTGGTATCTTGAAGGTGGGATAAGACTTATGACCATTGGTCATGGGTTCGATTCCACAAAGGGGGTTTTCCTCCCAGATTTATTGGGTTTCCTCCTGAATTGGTGTATAGACATTATTGTCTAGTGGAGATGGATATGATCGGGTGGTTCTGCTGGTGGCACGATGATACTCCAGTGGTCCGTCAGTGATCCAAAATTTGTCGTTCAAAAAAAAACATATTATGCTACATATATTAACGGGTTATTGGTGTCACCGGTTGTTAAAAAGGTATTTTTTGTTAGAGTTATTGGATTTTAATTATCCTAAGTTTTACCTGTTGGCCGATAATAATACCAAGTTAGAAAATTCTCTTCAATAATCCCAACTTGTAAGCATTTGGCTGCCAATGATCCTTTGCTAACTGGGTTATAACTCAGTTAGTTTTTTGTTGACATGGCTGATGATGTGGACACAACTTTGTTATTTGTTGACTTGGCTGCTTATGTGGCACCATCACCACCTCCACCTCCTCCTCATCCTCCTCCTCCACCACCACATCCACCTCCACCTCCTTTTCCAGCCACCACCATCACCCCCACCTCCTCCACTACCACTACCACCACCATTCACCGTCTGCCACCAGTAATTCACCAAACCTGTTGAGTTCCTATAAATTTTAAAGTTACATGTTGGTGGATAATGGTGGTGGTTAAAGGAGGTAGTGGTGGTGGTGGTGGAGGAGGAGGTGGAGGTGGTGATGGTGCCACATAAGCAGCCAAGTCGACAAATAACAAAGTTGTGTCCACATCATCAGCCATGTCAGCAAAAAACTAACTGAGTTATAACCCAGTTAGCAAAGGATCATTGGGAGCCAAATGCTTACAAGTTGAGATTATTATCGGCCAACAGGTGAAACTTAGGATTATTAAAATCCAATAACCCTTTTTTGTTATTATTGTAATGAATAATAAAGTTTAGAATTGATTTTCTCAACTATTAGTTGTTGACCGGCAACGGCCCAAACTTCAAAAATAATCAATGGTGGTCTTATTTTTTCACATATTGTAAACAAATTGACCTTTACTATCAAAACTTTAATTTTTTACTATCAAAACCTTAATTTTTTTTTTTTTGGTCTCATTTTCCTTTTCTATTAGTAAAGGTCAATTGGTTTAAAATATGTGAAAAGATGAGACCACCACTGGTTATTTTTGAAATTCGGGACCGTTGCCGGCCAAACGGCTAATAATTGGGATTATTAAAATCTATATATTCTTGATTTATGTGGGAGATACACTATGCGCGTACCACTAAAAAAGACCTAACTCAATTCCATAACTAAGATAAAAAATGAATAACTCTTAAGATGAATTCCGTAAGCTGCAATGTCACATTACATGATCACACTCCAATACAGTAACCTAAATATAAAACAGGAGAAATGAACCTAAAATTGGAAATAGGATATCTAGATCAAACATTTAACATCGAAAAAAAGGGATATGCTGGCCCTATTCTATAATCATAGAATTTTACCGTTCAAAAAAAAAAGATACACTATGCGCGGTTCTACAATAAGTGTTACTATTTGTATGTTTTATATCAAATATAATCTACGATAAGTCAGTAATATGTAAATTGAGTCATAAAATAATGTTCAAAAAAATTAAGTTAGAAAAAAACGATGATAAACTATTTTATAGTTAATGATTCTATACAAGTTCATACAGGGCCGGCTCAAGGGGGAGTTAAATAAAGCAAGCGTTTTGGGCCACCACTTCCATAGGGCCTCAAATTCTAAAAAAACATATTATATGTAGGTGATCTTTGATTTAAGATTATTGTATTGAGATTTAGGATCTATAATTATGTATACACAGAGATGATATATGAATAATAGGATCTAAAAAAAAATTCTTTTATTTTTTTTATGAAGAGGACCTCAATTTTTCTATCCGCTTTGAGCCTACAATATTTTAAGCCGGCTCTGAGTTCATAACATCTAATATGTCAAAGTCCTAATAATCTCTTGGCTTAGGGTTAATATAACATACGTCAAAATGGCCCATTGCATTTAGACTTTTGACTTTCGAGATCAAAGTCAAGTTTACACACTCATTGTCTGTAGTTCTCTTTAGGAAGGCAAATTAAAAAAGAATTATGTGTATGTATAAAAACCATAAGAACATTGCAAGATTTTTGTTTATTTATTTAAGTTTATGAATGTTTAATGATATGTCTGTTTGTATAGTGTATATATTTTATACTTGTCTATGCATATACTAAAAACAATTGTGAATTTTAATTATTGTCAAAAAAATATTTTGTATCATATGTTTTGTATTTTAAAACTTTTTAATTGTATCTTTTAGTTATAACGTTTCAATAGATTTTGAATAGCTTACAAATGACTCAATTTGGTTACATTCCTAAGTTCTAGATTACTTTTTAAGGGTTCCTTCCCCTTAACATAATAAAAATAGGGAAATTGGCATGTAATAATCCCACCTAGACCTTATTGGCCATTAATAATCCCACCTCAGAATATTCCCCCCACCCGTCCCACCTTTCACCTATTTTTCCTACAATGGTCCCCCGTTAAAAAAACTTAACGGGGTTAAGCTTTTTTGCAAATTACAAACAGATTTTTTAGGGCTTTTAATCAGAACGACGATACGAGTCCATTGATGTAAAAACTTGCCTCGAAACGGTGCTCCAAACGATGAAAACGACGCTTCAATTCGGGTGTTTAAATTTCCAATTAACAGAAATCAAGTCACTTGGAGCACCATTTCGAAGTAAGTTTTACATCAATGGACTCGTATTGTCGTTCTGATCAAAATCCCTAAAAAATCTGTTTGTAATTTGGAAAAAAGCTTAACTCCGTTAAGTTTTTTTAACGGGGGACCATTGTAGGAAAAATAGATGAAAGGTGGGACTGGTGGGGGGAATATTCTGAGATGGGATTATTAATGGCCAATAAGGTCTAGGTGGGATTATTACAGGTCAATTCCCCATAAAAATATAGTTGTCCTAACGTGTGAGCCGAGTCAAGCTCAACTCGGACTCGAGTTTAAAAGTATATGAGTAAGGTCGACTTGGCTAGAAAATACACAAACTAGTTTCAAACAGATTTTTTTCGAGTTATTTTCAAATAAGTTTCGAACGACAACATATTTGAGTAACCCTTTTAAATTACTCGAGTCATTTGCTGAATATTCTCTATATGAGCCACGCATAAAAGCATCTAACTAAATTAACAAATTACATTATACAATGTGATAGAAAATTGTTTGTGTTTTCTGTGAAGCTAGCTAGTACCAAACGTAACTTCAATGTATCAATCATTTGTAAATTGAATCAAACAAAATAATGCTAAGATACATATACATTATAGTCAATAGTCAATATTATACGACCAAGTCACTCAATAACAACCAATATGACAGCCTATTTCTTTCTTGGCTTGAATGTTAAAGACATATGTGGATGGATCCTCATAAGGTCAACATCACAAAAGTCAAAACGGCCCAATGCATTAATCAACGTTTGCCCAATAGTCAAGCCTAAAGACTACTCATGTCCACACACTCACTGTGTGGACTCCTTTGACTATAGATGATTATTAATTGGGATAAAAAGCAGTTGCTAAATATAAAGTAAAAAAAATATTTTTATAAAGTTCTAATAAATTTGGAGAGTTTAATGATAATGAGAGATAAAAAAATGGTAATGTAAGTGTAATAAAGTCAACTATAGAATTGTTCTATATAGATTTATTCAATTATAGAAAAAATCAAGTAATATAATATAAAATTTTTGGTCTTGTTGACTAACACTCTCACTGTGTGTGAACTCCTTTGACTATAAATATCCCATATGACCATAGCCATTCATACTTGACACTTGACACTTCTTTCTCCACACTTGCCCCTCTTAGCTCTTTTGGTTTTGAAAATCAGAGTGCTTTGTTTCACCAATGGAGAGTCAAGGTAACATGGTTGAGGATAACTACAAGGGGCCCAAAGTCAAAACTACAAGGGCTAGCCTTCCACCAAGAAGAGGTGAAATCAAAGCCAAAATTTTTAATCTTTTGGTCAAGGAAGTCAAAAGCGCCACATCCATCAAGACCCTTGGCCTTTCTCACTCTCAGTGTTGTCAAAAATCTTTTGATGAGTGATGCTGATTCATTGGTTTTTCACCTTGTTGTAGTAACAAGTAAACCATTTTTATACAAAAAATCAAATAAACTGTCTTTAATCCCTTTAAGTTATCATTTTCTATACATGATAATGTAACCGTGTTGGATTATGACGATAATGGTTTACCTGTTTTTAATAAAATGTGTTCACAACATCCTTATATGAGTATTCAATACAAAACCAACTTATAGTAGAAAATCATTAATACAAGGAATAATGGATTTTAATAATCCAAACTATTAGCCTTTAGCCGGGGACGCTCCCAACTTAAAAACTAACCAGTGGTGGTCCCACTTTTTCACATATTGTAAACTAATGGACCTTTACTAATAGAACCTTAATTTCTTTTTATCCTCTTATCCTTTTCGGTTTAGTAAAGGTCCATTGGTTTACAATATATGAAAATGTGTGACTACCACTGGTTATTTTTGAAGTTGGGACCGCTGCCGGCCAACGGCTAATAATTAGGATTATTAAAATCCATTATTCCTTAATATAATAGAACATGTTTCAACACTTTTCATAGTTTTCTTCTTAAAGTTCATTGTGTATTCAACGGCCATTTACTCGCGTCATATTAACATTTAAACGCTTGTCTAATATTAATAAACTTGTTTAATACTAATCGGCAAAATTCAAAAAGATCAAACACCAACCCGGCGTGTTTATATAAAATTAATTGTGTATTAAAATTTATTATGTTTTGAAAGACCAACTACTCACTTAATTATAACTAGTGTTAAGTCTCTGCGTTGCGGTACAGGGCCTAAAACCGTAACCGTGCCCCCGGGGTTTTATCGGTGTGGCTAATCGGAAACCATGAAAAAGCAAATAACGATACCAGTTCCAATAATATCAATATTTAAACTTTAAACCGTAAAAAAAACAAACTTATTTAACTCTAGCCAAAAGTTTAAACAAAATTCAAAAACCTAAAGTTTAGTATGCTTATGAAAAAAAAAAAAAACACAAGAAGACAATTTAGACGCTATTCATCCGAATGTTAGAGATTAATATATATATATATATATATGAAGAATATATGTATGATTTTAATGAAAATGTGAGCATTCTCATCCAATCCATCAAATTATATATACATTCCACTAAAAAACAACTCCTATATCAATATATTTTCACTAAAAACAAATACTTTTTCTCTCTCCTTTTCAATTAAATAATATTATCATTACATTTTTCTCTCTCCTTCACTCACAACCACTTTCAATATATATTAAAAAAATTATACTGGGTGAACAGTGTCCCCCCAAATATACAGATGAACAGTAACATTTTCTCTCTCCTCCACTCAAAACCATTTTTTATACCCTTTATAATATAAAAACTACCCCTCACATATTTTGATGGTTTGGATGAGAATGCTCATAATGGGCAATTTAAAAAGAGTGAAGTAATAGTTTATTAGTTTTTTTATAATGATGATTTTTTGGCTTTTCGTGAGACTTTTACATCTAACATCTCACACTCAAGTGTTTTAAAATGTTTTGTCTAGGTACTGGACTAGGGATAAGTAAATGGTATCGGGTATTGTTACCGAATTTATCGAACCGGATACATTTTCGGTACCGTACCGGCACCGAACCGTACCAGGTATATTCGGTACCGGTACACACTTTTGAGAATTTTCGGTACCGAGCTCATCCCTACACTGGACCACCAACACCAATAATAATAGTTTATTAGTTAATCCCAGGACCTTTAATTGTTATATATATTTATCGAACCGGATACATTTTCGGTACCGGTCCGGTACAGTACCGGTTCAGTATCAGTATTTACCCTCAAATACTGGTACCGTACCGGCACTGAACCGTACCAGGTATATTCGGTACCGATACACACTTTTAAGGATTTTCGGTACCGAGCTCATCCCTACACTGGACCACCAACACCAATAATAATAGTTTATTAGTTAATCCCAGGACCTTTAATTGTTATATATATATATATAAGTAGTTGACTGCTTCACTAGAGTAGTTTGACTTCTCTTTTTGTTTAACCTCGTTCCTCTTAACTTTCAACATTGACAGTTACTCCTTCTCAATTTTCTAAAAACTTTGTAAAATGTCATTTTGACCCCTCGAGTTTTATGTACTTATTTTTATTTTGAAATAATGGATTCTAATAATCCCAACTATTGTCCGTCGGTCGGCAACGGTCCCAACTTTAAAAATTCCTGCTGGCGGTCCCATCTTTTCACATATTCGCCTTCAATGGACCCTGATTAACAGAACCCTAACGTCGTTAGTCTCCAGTCGCCTGAAAAACGTTTTTGGTCGGGAAAAATGTTTCTAAAGGTCCGATCTATGGTTACAAACAGGTTTGGGATGAAAACTTTGAGTTTTCGGGCTAAAAAGTTGAGTTTTCCAACGAAAAATAAGTTTTTTCGTCGACCTTAATAACTGGGGCTTTTTACTAGAAAAGGTTCTTAAAGGTGCCGTAATAAGGTTACAAAGAGGTTTGAGATAAAAGGTTGAGTTTTCCGGTCAAAATGGAGTTTTCCGGCCAAAAACGTTTTTCTGGCGACCAGAGACTAATGGCGTTAGCGTTTTGTTAGTCAGAGTCCATTGAAAGCCAATATGTGAAAAGATGTGACCGCTAGTGGGAATTTTTGAAGTTGAGACCGTTGTTGGCCAATGAGCAATAGTTGGGATTATTAAAATCCATTATTCCTTTTATTTTTTATGTACGTGTTGATATAAATTCAAGTTATTTTACATTTCGACGTAATTCTTTTTCAAAAAATGAGTCATGACAAATGGAATACGTTTTCATTATACGACATAAATTCGAGTTACTTTACGTTTCATGAGTCATGTCACATACAATACATTCTGGTGTTTATTTATATTGACGTTTTAAGTTGGTCTACGTTTTGACATCTATGTAAGTGTCGGTATAAAATCAAGTTAGTTTATGTTTCAACGTAATGACATTTTAACCCCTTGAGTTTTACGTGATTATTTTTGTATACATTTCGGTATAAATTCAAGTCGGTTTACGTTTGACGTAAGTTGTTTCGAAAATGGGTACTGTCAAATACAATAATTTTTGTGCATATTTTTATGGACGTTTCAGCTGGTCTACGTTTAATCGATAGGCAATTCCAAAAACCCAGTACGCTCAAATCACGTTAGAAAAACCGACCCCACAACATGGGTACCAATTCTAGTTAACTGAAAAACAACCACTTTCTTATTCAAAACGACTTTGCAAAGTGCAAACCCGTTCATATCTTTCTCACTCTCAATGGTTCTTCATCTAGACATCTATGAGACTATGCTAATCATTCGAGTCTCCGTGGTGTTCATTTCGTTTCTTCGCCTTTGATGTTGGTGATGAAATTGGAGGATATGCTTCAACAATTTCTCCTACCAAGTTTTAACTTCTCTGATGTTGGGACTTTTCATCTGCTTCTTGTGGTCTTTTACAACCCTGTGGTAATCAATATGAATTGTGGTTGGACGAAGGTTTTGGTGCACACCAAGTGTTTGATGAAATGCATAGACGAAATTGTTTTTGAAAGGCTCGGTTTGTTGATTGTGTTTGTTTTTTGGAATTCAAAGCCTAACGAAAGAATGTACCTTGGTAGTTGCTGAACAACTAAGATTGTTACAAGAGCTAGCTCTTGAGTGGATTTATGAGAAAATGGCATCTAGTGACTAGTGGTAATCTTCTGTTATGGTAAATCTGGTATCTTTGAAAAAAAATAATACATATTTTGCTTCTTTTGTTTTTGTTTTTTCCCATCTAAGTCCATAGCTCTTTTTTATCTATGTATAACTTTTAAAAAAAAATATTATATTATTGTCTTTATTGTTTTAGGGAATTGACCTGTAAGGCTGTAATAATCTCAACTAGAGGTCATTGGCTATTGACAGTCTCACCTTTGAATATTTCCCCCCACCAGTCCCACCTTTCACCTATTTTTCCTACACTTGTCATCCGTTAAAAAAACTTAACAACGTTATTCCAAATTATAAACAGATTTTTTAGGGCTTTTGATCAGAACGACGATACAAGTTATTGATGTAAAGCTAATCTCGAAATTGTGTTCCAAATGACTTGATTTTTATTGATTGGAAATTTAAACACCCGAATTGAAGCGTCGTTTTAATCGTTTGGAGCACCGTTTCGAGGTAAGTTTTACATCAATGGACTCGTATCATCGTTCTGATCAAAAGCCGTGAAAAAACTGTTTGTAATTTGGAAAAAAAAACATAACCCCGTTAAGTTTTTTTTTAACGGGGACCGGTGTAGGAAAAATTGGTGAAATGTGTGACTGGTAGAAGGAATATTTAAAGGTAAGACTGTCAATGATCAAAGAACTCTGATTGGGATTATTAGAGGCCAATTCCCGTATTGTTTTAGAGGTTTTTGCCTCACCAACCTAGTGCTGAGAATGTTGTGATTTTTCATATGTTATCTACGTGATTAGGTGTTTATGAATGAAAAATAAAATAAAAAAATTAATAACTACGACTGTGCTCGCAACCATTTGCCCCAACCATGTAAAAATACGTATATTATTCTCTATAATGCTTATTATACAACCGCATGCACCGGCAATAGGTAACCTGCTAAGACACGATAACAGAAAAGTACACCATGTGAATTTTTTGACGTTTTTAAAAATAATCAAAATTTGAAAGTTATGATCCATTATTTCTTCCTCTAGGTGCATAAAATATACATCTGTCTTATAAACATTAGATATAAAATAGTTAAACGAGTCGTATTCATGTTTAAAATTTTTGTTGTTCGCGTTATCAGATATCTGTTAAACCTGCTAAGACACGATTTGCCAGCCCTACATGGATGTTCACTTTTATATTTTAATAAAGCATTTATCATATCAATAATATAACAACACAACATATATGATTCCTTTGGTTTCACTCAACGAATATAAAAATATTAGCGTGATATTTATGCTCGAAAAAAGTTATGGAATTTTTAGAATACATAGTATGTAGTTCTTGTATAAAGCATATGTAACAATGAGAAAGCGAAAAATGTATATGTGTTTTTATATTTGAAATTATTGGTGATTATTGAAGTAATATTTGATAAAGTGGAGAAAGTATCAGCTAGTATAAGACCATGTGTAGTGGTTTGACGCTTGATGTCACAATACTGGAGGGCGTCAAACACGCGATTGAGATGCATTAAACCACTACACATTTTTGAAGATGTATTTATAAAAGGCTCACCGCATAAGTGACATAAACTTTTCCATTTTTTAGGTATTCTCTACAAATAGTCTGATATCATTACCTAATGAATGACATAACTTATAAGAAGTATGTGATTTGTACTTAAGTAATAATAAGTGATTAGTTAGCATAAACACTTAGTAAATTGTCAAATTTTGAAAAGTATTGAGCTAATGTTGGATAACGTATTACTTTTTTCATGGGAAATTGAATTTTAATTATTTCAACTGTGACCTATTGCTCAAGAGTCAAGATTAATCCTAATTCATAAAATATTTATAGATAGTCCCAACTAACTCAGTTAGTTTTTGCTGACATGAACTACTTATGTAACAAAATGTCATAGTTTTGATAATGTGGGCTGCTTATATGGCTAATAAGTCAAAGTTTTGATGGTCTAGACTGCATACGTAGCGACGTTTTGATGATGTGGACTGCTTATTTGGCAAAGTTTTGATGGTGTGTACAGCTTATGTGACAACACACGCCAACAAAAACTTTATGTGTTAGGATGCCAAAGAAAAATATGTTCAAAGATAGTATTGTCGGTAAACATTTCCTAAATTGGGATTAATCCCGGCTAATATATCAAAGTTGAGATTGTTAATATTCAATTTCCTTTTTTTTCATCTTGTGAACTTACAAAATAGGTCAATATAAACAACTAGTTTATGTGTCACACCCCGATATTTCCACGTTTGACCGGTGGGCCCGGTGACGTAGTTGATATCATCATAGTCAAACAACACAATATTTAAATGCATAGCGGAAGCAAAAGATAAATATATTACAATCCGAATATAAAGTAATATCAAGTATTACAACGGAAAGTAAAGGATCCACAGGCGGATCGAAAATAAAATGAAACACTGTTCAACAGACTTTGACATCTAGAGCTTGCGAGACTTGAGTAATGATGTCTGGAGTAGCCAGCCTATTTCGTCTAGTACCTGCACTTAGCCTTTTTGGAAAATACGTCAGTTTACACTGGTAAATACAACTTAACTGACTCATTTTGAAAAGAGTTTGAAAATTGATTTGAATGTACTTCGGCAAAATATCTTTTATAACTTGGGACAATTATTAAAATAATCATGTATACAGTTTTACTTATTTGTCGTCCATCAGGGTCGGTTTGTAGGGCCGGACAAGATTAACTGACACGCCACAGGTATAATGCCCACAAGGATTATATTCCTCTAAGTGGATTACCAGTTTTTACATAATGTATCTGTCAGGTGTACGCCTACACCCCGTGCTTAGGTCGTGGCCATTTCTTTGAATGATGCCAAGGATATCTGGGACATGGTCATTTAACCCCCAAAAGCCATACACCAAATAATACATATTAAACGGGTCATGCAAATGACTACACATACCCGACCAAGCGGTACTTCTATAGTACCGTATCCCAAGCCCGTATAGGGAAAATAAGTTAAGAGTATTTACCTGAGCAAAGTATAATTCAAATACAGCAAGTGCACGTAGCTTTTACTGGGCTCCTAATCTGGAACGAAGGTTTTTAATAACCTATTAGAATCCTAACGGGTCTTTAATTAAGCTTAGACTTAGACCGGTTAGTTTTCAAAAAGGAAGACACGGATCAAACGCATGATAAAGCAAAGACCGGTTTAGAATGTGGTTTTGACCCGACAAGCTTGTATGCTTGTTTAATATGGGTAACTTAAATACATTCTGGATTTTGAGACAAAAACTATATGGTTTGACCCGTTTCGGCTAATATATGTAAACTAGTTACATAAGCCGATCCGAACGCGACAAGTGCGTAACGAGTAACCAAAAGAGTCATATACAGGTTTCCTAAGTTAATATGCCTTAAATATGTTGTGATATCAGTAGGATACCTTCCATTATGCCCAAAACGAGTTTAATCTCAATTTAAGCCCTGTAGGGGTATTTTGGTCATTTTAAGAGGTTAATTGAAATTCTGAGATTCAGGTCCGAATACATCAGTAAAATAACTTATTTTATTAGGTCATATCAGTTGGTAATAAGTCTTATATGACAAAATGGTTTTAAACCCATACTAGGTGTTTAATACGCGTAAAAAGCCTTTTTAAGCGATTTCCGGGTTATACCAGAAATCTGAGTTTTCTGATCAGGTTATAAAGTTCAAAATACTTCATTTATCATATAAAATCAGTAGCAATTGGATTGGTGTCAAAATACTATGTAAAACTCATTTTATACACAAAAAGGGTATAATCGGTATTTACCGAATTGAGGCGAGAACCTTAGGTTATGATCAGGTTAAAAATAATAAAAAATCTTTATAAATCTCAAAATATTATATTACATCATTGGGTAAAAGGTTTGGTGTCAAAAATTGGGTTTTGATAGGCTTTATGCTAATGGCGCCGTTTAATTACTTAAAGGCGTCCTAATTACGCTAATGAGCATAACTCCTAATCTAGACCTCCAACTGATGTGAAAATTTAGGGACATGTTTATAAATCAGTAACAAATATTATTGTCCTTTCACATATCCAAAATTCTCGTTTTATGGTCAAAAGGGCATTATGGTCAACTTTAAGCATTTAACGGAAACGTGTAAACGAATCGGGTAATCTACGAACCAACCACAGAGGGTTATACCAACATGTAACCTGGTCCTAAGGAAGCTCTAAGGCATTTCCAAACTCTACTAAAACGGGTCAAAACTGAAGTCAAAGCAAAAGTCAAAGTTTTGCGACTTTCGGTTCCGAACCGGGTCAAAACAGAAAATTGTCGGATCAAACAAGCTTAGACTAGTTATTACACTTATTATCAAGTTATATGAGTGATAGAATAGGTTACATGCCTTCTACATTGCTAATTACATGTTAAATCGCAAATTAAGATTCTGTTGACTTTTTCTAAACAACTTTGACCCGACATTTGATCTAGTTAGAGCGGGAATCAGAGGGTGCCCTTTTAAGGGTTTAATGCCCACATAATTACCAACTTATAACTACCTTCAATTCGACTAATCACTGGACCATTAATGATTAATCGCTAAGTCAAACGTTAATTACGACGGTTTGACTTTTAAGCTAAAACTAAGTAAAAACTCAATTAAGGAAGGTCAAGGGTGCTTACCAAAGTCCTATGCACGATTAGTGATGACTTGGGTCTGCTCTTATGCTTCAGGAAGCTCCTCAAATGCAGATGGAAGGTGTGATCAAAATGTTGCAACATGAAGGCCTTTTTATAGTGAATTTGAGGGCTTATGATCATGCCACACAAGTCTAGCAATGTTCCCAGATCATTTACATGTGCCCCTAAGGTCTAAAAACATGTAGGGGTCGCCCATGGATGAGGAAAATCATTTTTAAGTTGGTTAGAACGCTGAACATGCAGCTGTCAGCATGTTTCTGTATCTGGGGACTTCACGCGGCCCGCGTAAGATCTTAACATGTCTTACGCGGCCCGCCTAAGACCTGTTTTCAGGTTAAAAGTTTTCCAACTTTTGCATCTTGGCTCTTGGTCTTTCGAAAGGTCAATCTACCTTTATTCTTTGCATTTTGAGCCCCTCAACTTGACTTATAAGGGCTTCAAGACTTATACCCACTTTGTTAAGTCCTTGGTCACTTTATGTTTACCCGAAAAGTCATAATTTTCAACGTTGACGCTTTAACCCCTCGTGTACGAATTTGATCATAACTTTCTCATACGATAACGAAACTTGGTGAAAATTTTATCATGTATTCTAGTGAGCATATTTAATCGTTACAAAGCTTCGGGTTTGCTAAAAGGTCACTCAGAGGTATACCTTAAACATGTTGACACATTTAACCCCTGTAGTTTGTAATCTCTCACTTTATGATCCATGATTCATTCGTTTAAGGCTACGAGCATCATGTATGGTTACTCTAAAGTATATTTATCCCTTGTTGACATTTTGAACCCTTATATTCACATACTTTCCATGTTTGTCAACTTTAGTCCCTCTAGAGTATTTTTTCACACGTTCAACTTTAGTCACATACTTTCCAGTGATTAGAAGGGTTTGGAATAAATGGTTCTAAGTTCATAAGATTATTTTCATTAACAGGCTCAATAGTATCATCGGTTGCCATTATAAAATCTAGTTCTTCTTGAGATGGTAATCCCTCCATTTGCCTAGAACTTTCCCCAATTTCCATTTTCTTAGGCTTAGGTTTCTCGAGAGGTAAAGCGTTGAATTCTATAGGTTCTTCTATGTCTAGAATATACCTATTGAAATCTCTGGAAACTTCAATTCTTACTGGATAGAGATTTAAATTCTGAAGGGCTTCCGACAGATCACTCATGCTGTTTAGTAAAATACACACAATTACTAAGTCATAACAAAATTTTATAGAACAACTTTTTAAATAGTATTTCATACTACCAAAACATTTAAAACATACTAGGTTTTATTTGTAAATTTATTTATAAGGTTTCTAGACTGTAGATAATAAAAATACTAAACTTTAAATCAGAATATTTAAAGATTTATATTTACTATTACAGTAGTTAACATATAAAAATCTATATACTAAATAAATATGATGACTTAATTTATATATATTAACTAGTCATTATCATTGTGGATATTGGTTAGTGCTGCCTTGTTTAAGCATAGGTGATCAGTCCATGCCTAACTAAGGCTAGGCTTATCCAATATCTGTTTTTGATAATAACCTTAATATAAAAAAAAATCATCTTAATACTACTATTATTAATATATTATTATTAATAATAAAATTATTAATAATAAATAACTAAACAATAATTTTAAATAAGAGTATACTTCAAACATAAAATATAATTTCTTTACCACAATATAGTAATACTATATTTATAAATTAGGTAATTCCATATATAATCAAATAAATTTATATATAATGTTTTTCGATTAACGATGATAGAGCAATAAATATTACAATATTGTTAACATATAAAAATCTGCCCATACTATTAAAATTTAGTCAGATAATAAACATATAATCACAAAATAGTAATTAATAAAAATTATTAAGTATTTTCCAAATACTTAATTGGCTTAAATCAGTGGCTCGATAAGTGGCTCAATAAATGGCTCTGATACCACCTTTTTCTGTCACGGCCCATGACCCGGTTTGACCCGTTTCAGGAGCCGCGGCAGAAAATACTGCGGTATTTTATTTAATTGAGTTTGACAGCGGAAGTTTTCATCAGGATCTTTTAAAATGTAAATATTTCCCGATTTATTTATTTCACAACGCGGGATAAAACCCGGTAATTTACAATCATTTGATTTCACAAAGAAATCTTTTATTTTACAAAACATGTTTCTTTATTTTTTTTTTATACTGAGCCACTTTCTTGAGCTTGTAGTGCTATATGGCACTTTTCCTAGATCATATGTGATCACCTGAAACATGTTTGAAAAAGGTTTTGTCAGCGGGAAATACTGAGTGAATCATTCTATTTTGCATAATGATGCATAGTTATCAATTACAGCATAAGAGCGATTACAATGGCTTCTATCTTATTTTTATCTGGCAATCTGTCACAATGGTGACATGTCACAATGGTGACGATGGTCATACCACTATTTAGATCAATGAACCTAAATAGTGACGATTATCCCTGTAGGTCAATGAACCCAACAGTGATTATCCCGAGTAGGTCAATGAACCTAACTGGGAGAAAATTAGTAATGTGCACAATACCCCACTAACCAGTAATTCAAGATATCCACGACTTAGTCCCTGTAATTATAACCTTGAAAATAATTTGGAGTATTGTAAAATAGTTTGATAAAAAGAGAATGACTCACATTGCAGATTTATACGGGCAGAGCCTAGCCTACTGATTAGCCTTTTATCCTAATTTCAATAACAAGCACACAATTTGGGGTTAGTAATCAATCCAGCATTTACGATAACTCACGAGATCAAATTCTCACAACGAACGACAAAGTGCAATACTTCATCCATCGAATTAACGATGATCCGTCGAATTAACAACGAACGACAAAGTATAATACTTTATCCATCGAATTAACGATGATCCGTCAAATTAATGACGAACGATAAAGTATAACCCTAATGTGGGCGGCACTTAAACATTCATTGGATATATTGATCGATCGGACAATGAATCGTAGCAGCGATTGTGCTAATACCCTGATTGCGGCATCAATTAGGGACCTGTGTGTGTTAATTGAAGTATACAGAGCATAACTCCGTGTAGAATTGGAATTTCTTCGTCGTTTCAACTCCCAGAATCAAGTCCCAAACTCCTGTATTTATAGCCGAATTTTATCCCTTAGGCGGCCCGCGTGAGATCTAAGCTAACTTGAGGCGGCCCGCGTAAGAACTATTTTTTAGCATAGGGTTGCCACGTGTGGGACTAGCTCAGCTGAGTCGACGGTTTTCGTAAATTCCTTTCTGCCTACGTTTTAAGTGGATAATCGTAACTAGGAAATACCCCCCCTGAGTTTTAGGGGCCCTGATCCTGATTCTGAAAATTATGAAAATTTTAGGGTTTGTTCAGAATCACTTGGGTGTCTCAATTAGGGTTTCCTATTGGTCAAATTAATTTAATAATTATGACTTTTGATGAGAGTTGTTACATATAGTATCAGTGTTCAGCGGAAGCATATACGTAAAATCCAACATAAGTAATAAGTTTGCAATGTCATAAATGTTTAACATGGCATCTACGATCCATGTCCCACAACGACCGCGCCTCCCTGTGCAAGCTCCATGAGTACCTAACGACCTGCAAGGCATGTAACAGAAAGTCAACAACTAGTTGAGCGAGTTCACAGTAAGTAAGTTCGTTGCATAACTATGCGTTATTAACTAAGCCGTTTTGTATATTCAATTGGTGGGGGCTTCCCATGTTGTATGTAACTATCAGTGGGGGCTTCCCATGTTTGTATTCACTAGACTAGTTGTACCATAAGTGTTCTTCTTAACCCGAGAACAGTAGTACGTACGAGGTTTACGTAGGTTTTTCGTAAGTGCCCTTCTTAACCCGAGGACAGTGGTACGCGTGAGGTTTACGTAGGTTTTACGTAAAGTGTCCCTCGAAACCTGAGGACAGTAGCAAGCATAAGTATACGTAGGTTTTACGTAAGTGTCCCTCGAACCCTGAGGACAGTAGTAAGCACAAGTATACGTAGGTTTTACGTAAGTGTCCCTCAAACCCTGAGGACAGTAGTAAGCACAAGTATACGTAGGTTTTACGTAAGTGTCCCTCGAACCCTGAGGACAGTAGTAAGCACAAGTATACGTAGGTTTTACGTAAGTGTCCCTCGAACCCAGGGGACGATGGTAAGTAGTCTAGTGTTTTACGTAGGTTTTACGTAAGTCTATCATATCTATCAATACCATTCCATCAATACCATTCCCAACCCACCGGGAATCCCATGCCTTGGAAATGTGAACTCACCTTGGTTTGCTCGGTATGCTAAAGTACGTGCTCACAAGTAATCAGTCAAGTCCTATAGTTATGCACGTATACACAATCAGTTTTCGTTCGTAATGACTCGCATGCAAATCTAATGTCACATAGTGCTTGGCAGTTAACCTCGTGTAACACTTAAGCAGTTAAATCAATTTCATGGACTTCAAGCTTTACATTAAAGGCTTTCTCAATTTATCTTAACTTAGTTATTTCATCAACAGTTGTGGTAAACTTAACCATGTTACCGCGTTAAACATTTAAACATAATTAATAGAACTAACGTGCATGGTAGAGTTAACAAATCAACAGAGTTACAAACTAATAGGGTTAACTAATTAACAGAGTTAGCTGTGCAGAACACCTCGACAAAAATCCCATAGTGGCGAAATCACCTAATGGCGAAAACCCTTTGGTTTTCGTCGATCATGAGGTGTGACGAAAACACAGAAGTGTTTTCGTCTGTTACATGTGTTTTCGTGGTCCTGGTGTTCTCGCAGGTCACAACATCATCATCAGGTTTCACATATAATAACATAACCGATCTCATCATGCATATGAAACATCCATGTCACTAACAATTTACATGCAAGCATGATCTAGTGGCCGACCATATCAACAAACAATGATTACAAGCAATCCTACTTTATAATTTAATATCTAGGACATAACATAGAAACATCAACATCACACATGTTAACTTGTGATATCAGATTCTGAACAAAGAATACATGTTACCAAATCAGGTTTGCAAGTACCTCCTATTATCAGCTTAGTTTTCAAAAGGGGATTCAATATGCTATACAAAAGATAATGTAACAGTTCATGCATACACTCTAGTCAACTGAATTAATTAAATGGATCACATGGGCTGCCAGTTATGTTTTCGATTATCACATGGGCCGAATCCCTATACTCCAGACATTACCAATGTGATCATCCACCCAAATCAGATTTATCAATCATTACTAAACCTCATGTGCATGAGTTGACTTTAACAAATATGTTCCACTAACAACTTCATGTGATTAAACAGTATTACACCTTGTCCTAGGTTACATCTAGTGTTCGGTAACATCAACAATACCTCCAATTTATCAAGTAACAGCCGCCAAGATTGGTATCACCTACCCATCCCTATTTCACAATTAATTCATGCATATCATAGACATTCAAGTTGGTGGTGTATAACCGAAAACATGTGGGATCCTTATAACATGTGCACCGCCCACTAACACCATATCATACTCCTTTATAATTCATGTAATCCTATTTTCTAAACATAAATACTTAGACAATTCTGAACATACATCACATCGGTGCACATAAAGACAAAAGCAATCAATTCAAAACTAAACAAATAAGATTATACTAACCACAAGATTGTAGAGGATGCACTAGAATGAATGGGAGTAATTCTTCGACTGATCTAACTGCCGTCACACGTAAGGGTTGTAGGGTTTTGTTTTCAGTTTAGAGTTTCTTAATTCAATTCCTTAACATATTACGTAAATATAAAATGCAAGGGTTTGGAATGGTTTGGGCTTGTACCGAACTAATGGGTTTACTAAAGATCTAAAGTGGGCCGGTGGTTAACTTGCAACATTCAGTAATAAATCACAAGACATAGCAAAAGTTCCATTTTTTTTATTAATTCAAACATATAATTAGTACCAAGCATATATCATCATGTACCAAATATAATACACCCAAATATAAATATAACCACAACACTTTGCAAACAGGTACCAGGTTAAGTCGAGTAGGGACCTTGAAAACTCGAGTTGTCACAATTGTCACCATTTCCCACTTCCATGTGGGAAGTTCAGGCTGTTGTAGCAGACCTGACGGCTTCTGATGTTCGGCTTTGACTTGCGCACACGTCAAGCATTTAGCTACATAGGTAGCTATAGACTTCTTCAACCCTATCCACCAAAAATTCGCCTTCAGATCCTGGTACATCTTGTCAGCTCCAGGATGAACGGAGTATTTAGAACTGCGGGCTTCCTGGAGGATAACATCTCGAAGTCCTCCATAAACTGGAACCCATATTCGTCCATTTAGCCTTAAAATTCCGTCCTTGCCATAGGATAACTGTTCCTCAGTTACTCCTAGCTTTTCATTAGGATAGTTAGCTTCCAACACAGCTTCCTTCTGTGCAGCTAACAACCTTTCATTCAAACCATTCTTTATCTCAATGCTCTTGGCATTGATCCTTATAGGCTTCACTCTTCCCTTTCAACTCAAGGCATCGGCGACTACATTCGCCTTGCCAGGATGGTATCTTATTTCACAATCATAATCATTCAAGGTTTCCATCCAACGTCGTTGCCTCATGTTCAAATCCTTTTGGTTGAACAGATGTTGAAGGCTCTTGTGATCGGAATAGACCACACACTTGATTCCGTATAAATAATGCCTCCATAGTTTTAGTGCAAATACAACGGCACCCAACTCCAAGTCATGGGTGGTGTAATTCTTCTCGTGCACCTTTAACTGTCGTGAAGCATAGGCAATGACTTTGCCTTTCTGCATAAGCACACATCCCATCCCTGTGTGTGATGCATCACAATATACCACAAAATCTTCTATTCCATCAGGCAATGTCAACACAGGTGCATTGCTCAACTTTTGTTTGAGAATATCGAAGGATTCTTGCTGCTTAGGTCCCCAGTCAAACTTAATCGTCTTCCTAGTTAAGGAAGTTAGGGGTGCAACAATCCTTGAAAAATTTTCAATAAAGCGCCTGTAGTATCATGCTAAGCCTAGGAAGCTACGAATCTCTGTAGGCGTCTTTGGCTCTTGCCAGTTCATGACAGCTTCCACCTTAGCGGGATCCACTTGGATTCCACGCTCACTAACAACATGTCCAATAAATTGGACTTCTCGAAGCCAAAATTCACACTTCGAAAATTTGGCGTAAAGCTTCTCCTGTTGAAGTAGTGAAAGAATACATCGAAGATGTTTCTCATGATCAGCTTGGTTCTTCGAGTAGATGAGAATGTCGTCGATGAACACGATGACAAATTTGTCTAAGTATGGTTTGCAGACGCGGTTCATGAGATCCATGAATGCCGCTGGTGCATTAGTGAGCCCAAAAGGCATCACTAGGAACTCGTAATGACCATAACGAGTCCTAAATGCAGTCTTGTGTACGTCTTCATCTTTAACCTTCAATTGGTGATAGCCTGACCTCAGATCGATCTTAGAGAAGTAACTTGCCCCTTGAAGTTGATCGAACAGATCGTCGATCCTGGGCAATGGATATCTATTCTTGATAGTGACCTTATTAAGCTCACGGTAATCGATGCACAGACGCATCGATCCATCCTTCTTTTTGACAAACAAGATTGGCGCTCCCCATGGAGACGAACTAGGTCTAATGAAACCTTTAGCTAGCAAATCATCTAACTGCGTCCTCAATTCCTTCATCTCTGTTGGTGCCAACCTATAAGGTGCTCTAGCAACAGGTGTTGCTCCGGGGATGATGTCAATTCTGAATTCTACTTGCCTATCCGGTGGTAAACCAGGTAGATCTTCAGGAAAAACTTCAGGGTATTCAGAAATGACGGGGATATCCTCAATCTTAGGCTTCGGCTCGTCAATAGTCACTTGTGCCATGTAGATGATACAACCCTTCTTCAAACACTTAGAGGCCTTGAGCATAGCCACTTGCTCAGGCAGTCCATACTGGGTATCTCCCTGAATGGTAAGTGATTCACCAGACATAGTCTTGATCACCACTTGCTTCTTGTTGCAGACAATCTGGGCCTGGTTATGAGATAACCAGTCCATGCCTAGAACGATGTCGAAACCGGCTAATTTCAAAGGAAGTAAGGACAAAGGAAAAGAGTGGTTCTTAATGGATATGAAACATCCGTCTAATATGGTTGAGGCGGTTTCTAAGGTGCCATCAGCCAATTCCACTTCATACTTCACACTTAAGGTTTTAACAGGTAAATTCAGCAATTCACAAAACTTATTATCTGCGAACGACTTTTCAGCGCCTGAATCAAAAAGTACTCTTGCATATACATCATTTACGAGGAAGGTACCTGTGATCACATTGTCGTCCTGGACGGCTTCCTTTGCATCCATCCTGAAGACCCTTGCATTGGTCTTCTTGCCCTCTTCAGGCTTCTTGGCGTATTTAGGGCAGTTGGTCTTAATGTGCCCTTTCTCATTGCAATTGTAGCATGTTGCATCTTTTATCTTCTTGCACTCTATCGTCTTGTGCTCTTTAGACTTGCATATCCCACATGCAGGTGATCCTGATTGAGACTTGGTCTCAAGCCTGCATTTTCCAAAGTGGCGTCTTTGGCAAGTCGTGCACTTTGGCAAGTCGTGCACTTTGGCTTTTCCTCTGTTCGCTGGCTATTCTTTCCAGACCCAAACTTCTTAGAATCAGTGTTTCCCTTGTGCTTCTTCTCTGACCCTCGTGAGTTATCATCCTCACGCTTCCTCTTACTTTCTTCAGAATTCTTTAGAGATCTCAACCTGACCGCATCTAAAGTAAGGGACAGAGAGAGATCAGCTGCTGACCTAAACGTAGCAGGTCTTGAATCCTTAACACTGGCTTTGATTTCTGGGGCTAAACCCCCAATGAAGCGAGCGATTCTCTTGGGTTCTGGTGTTACTAGGTAAGGAACCAGTCTGGTCAGAGTATTGAAACTGGTGAGGTAAGCTTGACAATCTAAGTTTGTCATAACCAATGATAAGAAATCTGACTCGATCCTCTCGACCTCGTGTTGAGGGCAGTAGTTCTCCATAATGAGAGCAACAAACTACTCCCATGAAATGTTGTAGAGTGGGATCTTCCCAGCAGCTTGAATGAGAGCCTTCCACCATGCTAGTGCCTCTCCTTTGAACGATTGGGATACATACTTCACTACATCCCTTTCAGCACAACCGCTGATATCGACAACTGTGTCCATTTCATCTAACCAAGTCATACAATCAATTGCCCCTTTCTCCCTAGTGAAATCTCAGGGTTTACAGGAAACAAAGTACTTATAGGTACAAGACTTGGTACGTGGTTTATCATCAAACGCTATCCTCTTGGATGGAACACTGTGTTGATTAGATGAACGTCCATCATCATCTTTCTTTGACTCATTTTTCTTTGAGGGTGGCTTGCTATGAGCCTCAAAATGAGTCTTAGGGACAGACTTAGAGTGGGGGTATAGATGAGGCTTTACTATTAGTCCCGCTATACTCCCTGAATTGTTCCTCTACAGCTTTAGATACAGCTGTATCAATCAGTGTATGAAGTTCTCCTCTGGTTATATTAATCTTATCATCATCGTGGTTTTCCAGAGGATGACTGTTTATCTCATCAGAGTCAGCCATGTAGTTTTAATTGCTACAAAAAGAAAATAAGGGCAAGGTTTATTTAGAAGCCCATACAGTACTATCGTTCTTGACGATTTATTAACCATGTTTTTAATACACATTTTAGTTAATTTGCTAAATATATAAATGTTCAGGATCTTTATCATAATCCTAAATTATAAGTTAATAATAGCACAAAAAGGCCTAGTCTCGTAGACAAGTTTAATTTATAGGCCTTGATTTTACGGAATCGAGGCATTAAGGTTTGAACCAAAGTTCATTACCTTTTCTTGACAGGGAGTTGTAGGCTACCACTGTCTTTAGTCCAGAGGACGTTAATTATAGCCCGTGGGCACTTCATCCTTAAGGGATGATTATATAAATAAGGGAATTTAGAATAACCCATTTAAGAATGACTTATGTGATTTCATCGTATCACATTTTGTCAAGCATGTTAATATGCTTCCAGATATTTAACAAGGATTTGAATCTTTTGAATAAGTTTTACCATCTTGGCCATGTCTGCAATGACGTTTAGGCTAGGTTTTACCCTTTAGACTCTTTTTAATATTTAACGCAGAACAATCCTAAATTGAAATGTTAACAAGGATCTGAATCTAATTGTGGAACTACCATCTTGGCCCTGTCTTAGGGTGACATATGGCTAGGTCTTGTCCTTTTTAGATTTTTGCCATTTTATTATAATGGTAGATCTTATAATATAGGAATGATATTTTAATTATAATCGTTCCATTAAAATTTAAACAAGTATATGGTTGCCCTAAACGGGACTTCTACAGAAAATGACCCGCCCATGCAACGGCTAATCAGAAAAATAACAAAGGAACCAAATAAGGACAAAATAAAACGAATTAGGATTAGTCCTATGTTCTTGTCTAGACTCATGAATGTGTAACTGTGTAACTGAGATTAAACACAAAAGGCTGTCGTTTAATTCACTCAGTGTTGGCTCTGATACCAACCTGTCACACCCCGATATTTCCATGTTTGACCGGTGGGCCCGGTGGGGAGTATCGTGACGTAGTTGATATCATCATAGTCAAACAACACAATATTTAAATGCATAGCGGAAGCAAAAGATAAATATATTACAATCCGAATATAAAGTAATATCAAGTATTACAACAGAAAGTAAAGGATCCACAGGCGGATCGAAAATAAAATGAAACACTCTTCAACAGACTTTGACATCTAGAGCTTGCGAGACTTGAGTAATGATTCCTGGAGTAGCCAGCCTACTTCGTTTAGTACCTGCACTTAGCCTTTTTGGAAAATACGTCAGTTTACACCGATAAATACAACTTAACTGGCTCATTTTGAAAAGAGTTTGAAAATTGATTTGAATGCACTTCGGCAAAATATCTTTTATAACTTGGGACAATTATTAAAATAATCATGTATACAGTTTTACTTATTTGTCGTCCATCAGGGCCGGTTTGTAGGGCCGGACAAGATTAACTGACACGCCACAGGTATAATGCCCACAAGGATTATATTCCTCTAAGTGGATTACCAGTTTTTACATAATGCATCTGTCAGGTGTACGCCTACACCCCGTGCTTAGGTCATGGCCATTTCTTTGAATGATGCCAAGGATATCCGGGACATGGTCATTTAACCCCCAAAAGCCATACACCAAATAATACATATTAAACGGGTCATGCAAATACATTAATCACAATCCGATTTAAATGACTACACATACCCGACCAAGCCGTACTTCTATAGTACCGTATCCCAATCCCGTATAGGGAAAATAAGTTAAGAGTATTTACCTGAGCAAAGTATAATTCAAATACAGCAAGTGCACGCAGCTTTTACTGGGCTCCTAATCTGGAACGAAGGTTTTTAATAACCTATTAGAATCCTAACGGGTCTTTAATTAAGCTTAGACTTAGACCGGTTAGTTTTCAAAAAGGAAGACACGGATCAAACGCATGATAAAGCGAAGACCGGTTTAGAATGTGGTTTTGACCCGACAAGCTTGTATGCTTGTTTAATATGGGTAACTTAAACACATTCTGGATTTTGAGACAAAAACTATATGGTTTGACCCGTTTCGGCTAATATATGTAAACTAGTTACATAAGCCGATCCGAACGCGACAAGTGCGTAACGAGTAACCAAAAGAGTCATATACAGGTTTCCGAAGTTAATATGCCTTAAATATGTTGTGATATCAGTAGGATACCTTCCATTATGCCCAAAACGAGTTTAATCTCAATTTAAGCCCCGTAGGGGTATTTTGGTCATTTTAAAGATTATAAAAGAGGTTAATTGAAATTCTGAGATTCAGGTCCGAATACATCAGTAAAATAACTTATTTTATTAGGTCATATCAGTTGGTAATAAGTCTTATATGACAAAATGGTTTTAAACCCATACTAGGTGTTTAATACGCGTAAAAAGCCTTTTTAAGCTATTTCCGGGTTATACTGGAAATCTGAGTTTTCTGATCAGGTTATAAAGTTCAAAATACTTCATTTATCATATAAAATCAGTAGCAATTGGATTGGTGTCAAAATACTATGTAAAACTCATTTTATACACAAAAAGGGTATAATCGGTATTTACCGAATTGAGGCGATAACCTTAGGTTATGATCAGGTTAAAAATAATTAAAAATCTTTACAAATCTCAAAATATTATATTACATCAGTGGGTAAAAGGTTTGGTGTCAAAAATTGGGTTGTGATAGGCTTTATGCTAATGGCGCCGTTTAATTACTTAAAGGCGTCCTAATTACGCTAATGAGCATAACTCCTAATCTAGACCTCCAACTGATGTGAAAATTTAGGGACATGTTTATAAATCAGTAACAAAGATTATTGTCCTTTCACATATCCAAAATTCTCGTTTTATGGTCAAAAGGGCATTATGGTCAACTTTAAGCATTTAACGGAAACGTGTAAACGAATCGGGTAATCTACGAACCAACCACCGAGGGTTATACCAACATGTAACCTGGTCCTAAGGAAGCTCTAAGGCATTTCCAAACTCTACTAAAACGGGTCAGAACTGAAGTCAAAGCAAAAGTCAAAGTTTTGCGACTTTAGGTTCCGAACCGGGTCAAAACAGAAAATTGTCGGATCAAACAAGCTTAGACTAGTTATTACACTTGTTATCAAGTTATATGAGTGATAGAATAGGTTACATGCCTTCTAAATTGCTAATTACATGTTAAATCGCAAATTAAGATTCTGTTGACTTTTTCTAAACAACTTTGACCTGACATTTGATCTAGTTAGAGCGGGAATCAGAGGGTGCCCTTTTAAGGGTTTAATGCCCACATAATTACCAACTTATAACTACCTTCAATTCGACTAATCACTGGACCATTAATGATTAATCGCTAAGTTAAACGTTAATTACGACGGTTTGACTTTTAAGCTAAAACTAAGTAAAAACTCAATTAAGGAAGGTCAAGGGTGCTTACCAAAGTCCTATGCACAATTAGTGATGACTTGGGTCTGCTCTTATGCTCCAGGAAGCTCCTCAAATGCAGATGGAAGGTGTGATCAAAATGTTGCAACATGAAGGCCTTTTTATAGTGAATTTGAGGGCTTATGATCATGCCACACAAGTCTAGCAATGTTCCCAGATCATTTACATGTGCCCCTAAGGTCTAAAAACATGTAGGGGTCGCCCATGGATGAGGAAAATCGTTTTTAAGTCGGTTAGAACGCTGAACAGGCGGCTGTCAGCATGTTTCTGTATCTGGGGACTTCACGCGGCCCGCGTAAGATCTTAACATGTCTTACGCGGCCCGCCTAAGACCTGTTTTCAGGTTAAAATTTTTCCAACTTTTGCATCTTGGCTCTTGATCTTTCGAAAGGTCAATCTACCTTTATTCTTTGCATTTTGAGCCCCTCAACTTGACTTATAAGGGCTTCAAGACTTATACCCACTTTGCTAAGTCTTTGGTCACTTTATGTGTAACAACCCTCGGTAAAACTGACAACCTCAGTATATTTCCAATACCCTATTATATCTTAAAATGTCCCAATATGTCTTATATTACACCCCGTATGTGAAAACCGAGGCCAAATTATGTTATAGTTTATAAAATAAATCAAAAACAAGAAATAGTAAGTTGAGGTGGGCCGCATGAACCCATTTCAAACATCTACGCGGGCCGTATGAGAGTGTGGACCGGACTCCGCTGAATTCTTTAGTTCAAGCGGGCCGTGTAAGACCTCGTCTAAGTTGACGCGGGCCGCGCGGACTCATAGAACGCGGATACACCAGATGCCGACACGTGTCGACATCGTGTCAAGTCTACAAGCTGACCCAGCTAAGCTATAAGTTGACCGTGTGTTGACGCGGGCCGCGTAAGGCTTAGCCTTACCTTACGCGGGCCGCCTAAGAATCAATATCAGCAACTATATAAGAAGGCCGTCAGTCTACGTTTTTCGTCGCTCACAATCTCAATTCTCAATCTAAATTCTGTAGAAGAGTTATAATACACGGGTATTATACCCCTAATTAGCGAGGTTCTGCTCCGTTGTAAGTATTATAACCTCAATTTCGTAATAGTTACGCTGCCCGATTGATTTAGGGTTCCGTAACAACTGTCGTGGTTCTGCCCGACGTAGTTGTTGGAATGCCGTCTCGGGGAGGGTATTATTAATATTTTCAAAGGATTATGATACTGACCAATGTACATTTGTATAAATTATAGATTATATCCAGGAAACCCTTACGAAAAGCCTTAGACATCAAAGTGAGTTTATCCTCTTTTTGTTAACCTTTTTGGTAATGTTTTACCAAACCTTAAATATTTTACAATGTGATTAAGCGGTGATTGAGTCTTTGTAATTCTTCAATTACTGCCGGTATTATGGGGTTTTGTATACAAAATTTACTACGAGTAGTAGTAAGTCTGAATGACAGTGCATTACCATTGGACGACGAGTTAGCCAATGGGTAATTTGACCATAGCCATAGATCCAGTCGAGTGGCAAATACTGAATGAGTAATTGTGTAGAAATAAACAATGTGATCGCTCTCAATACTGTTTTAATTAATAAAATGTTTCTTGATTAAACTGGGATTCACTCACCAGTATTTCCGACTGACAAATGTTTTTAAAACGCGTTACAGGTAACACAATGTGAACAGCCAATTAGTGAAAAGCCAGCTGGAGAGCACTGAAGGCTTGGGAAAATGTGGCTATAAAAGTTACCTAATAAACAATGTTTTAAATTCAATAAAATAGGGTTTGTCCCTATAAATGTATTGTAACAAGAAACTTGGGTTTTACCCATGTGATTATTAATAGTAAATGAGGTGGTTTTACTCTGATAAACATTTCCTAACTACGGTTCTGATGTAAATTCCGCTGCGAGATTAAACAAACTGATACCACCAAAACTCTGAGCTCGCGTCCGCCCATTCCCGGGGATCAGGGATCGGGGGTTGCTACAGAAGGTGGTATCAGAGCCTAGCCACTGGTCTGAGCCAAAGAAGTGTTCTGCTGACACTTAAAAATTTTAAATTTATGTTAGGAAATAATTACGGAAATACGTGCATAACTGTAATTATGTGTTATGTGTTATTTGACTATTTGTTAGTTTTCAGTATGAGTGATCAAGGACCATCAGACGTGAATCGTCAGTTAGCTGATTCACCTAGAAGTGAAGGTACATCATCACAGCCTGCCCTTTCAGGGTATACTGCTGATCACGAGGATGGAGTATTTGTTTTTAGAGCTAAATCGGAAGAACCATTTCCTAATAAGAAACGAGGATGGTTCAGTAAAGAAGCTTTTGCTCGTAGGAAGAGAATGCGAAAATTGCAACAGCAAAGGGCTTTAGCAGCTATTAAGCGAGAGACAGATGCCCATACTCAAGATATGCTAAATAGAAGCCTAGCTAATTTCCATATCTTAGCTACAACTGCTGCTGACCCAAGTCTGGAACAACTAGTAGCCCCACAACCACAAAACCCAGAACAACCCATGGAAATAGAAAATCAGGAAAACCAAGTAGAGATGCATGACTTTAACCCTGACGAAATCCCCAGGGTGCCTGCACCCAACCCACTAAACCCGAATTACGACCCCTGGTGGGACGATAATAGGGATTTTGTGCAACGTTACCCTATCCAGGATTATCCACCCATACAGAACATAGAAGTCTACCCAGGTATGGACCCTTTAGATCCCTATTACCAAGATGATTATATTAGGGAGATATTAGAGGATCCTTACCAATTTCAGGAACTGTCACCCCCATATCAGGAACCTGCACCCCAGATTCCAAACCCAGTCCGAGAACCTGCACCCCCAATGAGTGCAGAAAACGTTCAAGAACTTAGGACTTTCGGGGAGGAAATTTTAGAAAGCAGTGAAAGGATGCGTTAGGTGGGGGAGCGTCTCGTATGGAAATACGATGAGCGCAATATGGATTTTTGGCTAAATCCATACCCATGAGTGTTAGAATGAAGGAAGCGGTAGTAACAATAATATAATAAAATAAAATAAAATATGTGTGTACGGATGCATATTATTATTTAATTTCTGTTGGTATTGTAATCTTTATTTCTGTACTAGTGTGTAATAGACGCATAGTATATGGAAAAGAGTAAGTAGCAATGATCTACGTTTTTGGTTAGATTGCGTGTTATGTAAATTGCAATATTACTTATTATCTTGTGATATTAATATGGGATAAATGTTTAAAAATTCAGATGGCCGACGAAGGAAATCAAGATAATCTGAATAACGATAACCAGAGTAACATTAACGTGGTTAATGATAATCCGAGTATCAATAACAATGGAAACCAAATGGACAATAGTGCAGTTCAACATATAGTGGCACAAGGAATTATAGATGCCATGCCATTTATTATTCAAACTATTCAAGAAGCGAATAATAAAAGTAAACATAGCAGTAAGCGACCAATTGAACCAGAAAACAGCGTGAACAATGGACCTGTACTTCAAATGCCTATTCCCAAAAGAAGAAGAACCGTGCCTAATGGTTGTTCTTATAAAGAATTTTGGTCTTGTAAACCAATGGAATTCTCGGGCAACGAAGGGGCCATTGCAACCTTACGCTGGATAGAAAAGACTGAGGCAGTCTTAAGGATAAGTAAGTGTGCTGAAGAAGATAAGATATTGTTTGCTTCTAATCTGTTTAAGAATGCAGCACTATAATGGTGGAACACTATCCTTCAAACAAAAGGAAGTGATAGAACCTATAATATGGAATGGGAAGAATTTAAGGACAAGGTAGAAAGGAAATTCTGCCCTCCAAATGAAAAAGAACAGATAGCAAACAAATTCCTAAATCTTAGGATGACTGGTGTAGATAGTAAGGGGTACACTAAAATATTCTTTGAATATGCTAGAATACTGCCAACTCTTGCTTCACCAGAACCAGTGTTAATCTCTCGTTATATTTGGGGATTAATTGGGGAGATTAGACACGTAGTCAAGGCAGCTAGACCTCAAACCATAGAAGAAGCTGTAGAACTAGCCAATACCTTGACTGACGAGTTAGTCCGTACTCGAGAAGAGGATCAAAGGAGAAACCTAACCCAGAAGTTGACTCAAGAATTTCGTTCTAGAAATTCTAATTGTGGAAGAAATGTAGGTTCTACATCTGCACCCTACTGTAGGAATTGCAAAAGAAAGCATTCAGGAAGATGCTCTATATATTGTAACTTTTGCAAAATGTCGGGACACAAGGAAGAAAATTGCAGGAAGAAAGCTAACAGCAGGGTATGTTACAATTGTGGAGAACAAGGTCATATCAAGCTGAATTGCCCAAAATTAGCTCCAGCTCCAGACAACAAGAATACTAAAAATGCTAGAGCATTTGTTCTGACTACAGATGAGGCCAAAATGATTCCAGATGTCATAGCTGGTGCGTTTTTAGTTAATGATGTTTTTGCTAAAGTATTATTTGACTCTGGTGCAAACCAAAGTTTTATTAATACATTGTTTTGCAAATTTCTAAATCAGTCATTAACTAAACTACCACAAGAATGCGTAGTAGAGACAGCTAATGGAGAAACCGTTAGGATTTCTGAAATCTTGCAGGGAGCAAATGTAGAAATTTTGAATCAGAAATTTATAGCAAACCTATATCCCATGAATTTGGCAGGATTCGATGTTGTTTTAGGAATGGATTGGTTAATAGCCAATAAAGCCAATATTTTATGTGATCAAAAGTCAATTCAAGTAAATTCACCAAAAGGTAAAACGATCATAATTAAAGGAGATAAGTCCTCTAAATTCACTAAATTCATATCTGTGATGAAAACTGCAAGTTGTATAAGAAAAGGTTCTATAGTGTATTTGATTTCCATAATCACTAACACTAAAGGAAAGGATTTAAAAGATATTCCAGTAGTATCTCAGTTTTCTGATATCTTTCCAGAAGAATTACCAGGACTACCTCCAGACAGAGAAGTTGAATTCAGAATCCATTTAATACCAGGAACATCACCGATTGCCAAAGCACCTTACCGTTTGGCACCTGCTGAAATGCAGGAGCTAAAGAAACAATTAGATGAATTATTAGAAAAAGGATTCATACAGCCAAGTTCATCGCCATGGGGAGCACCAATATTGTTCGTTAAAAGAAGGACGGATCAATGCGGATGTGCATTGACTACCGTGAATTAAACAAGGTTACGATTAAGAATCGGTATCCATTACCAAGAATCGATGATATGTTTGATTAACTGCAAGGAGCTCGATTTTTCTCTAAAATCGATTTAAGGTCAGAATATCATCAATTAAAGGTACAGGAAGAGGACATTCCTAAAACCGCATTTAGAACAAGGTATGGTCATTATGAATTTACTGTCATGCCATTTGGTTTAACCAATGCCCCAGCTGCATTTATGGACATGATGAACCGAATATGTAAGACATATTTGGACAAATTCATAATTGTATTCATAGATGATATTCTAATTTACTCTAAGAATAAAGAGGATCATGCAAGACATTTGCACGCACTTCTAAGTTTGTTAAGAAATGAAAAGTTTTATGCTAAGTTTTCAAAGTGCGAATTTTGGTTAGAACAGGTACAATTCCTTGGACACCTAGTCAATCATGAAGGAATTCATGTAGATCCAACAAAAATCGAGGCAATTATTAAATGGAAAACCCCTGAATCACCAACTGAGGTTAGAAGTTTCTTAGGATTGGCTGGTTATTATAGAAAATTTATTCAAGATTTTTCTAGAATAGCCATTCCTTTAACTAAGTTAACCTGTAAATCTGTTAAGTTTGAATGTGGAGTAAAACAAGAAGAAGCCTTTAGAATTCTTAAACAAAGATTGACCCATACACCTATACTAGCATTACCAGAAGGAACTGAAGACTTTGTAGTCTATTGTGATGCTTCTAGATTAGGTTATGGATGTGTGTTGATGCAACGACAAAAGGTTATCGCTTACGCATCTAGACAACTTAAGAATCATGAAGAGAATTATTCAACCCATGATTTAGAGTTAGGAGCTATAATTTTTGCTCTTAAGATTTGGAGACATTACCTTTATGGTAGTAAGTTTACCATATTCACTGATCATAAAAGTTTAAGGTATGTTTTTGGGCAAAAGGAATTAAATATGAGGCAAAGACGCTGGATGGAATTTCTTAGTGACTATGACTGTGATATCCAGTATCATGAAGGAAGAGCAAATGTAGTGGCAGATGCTTTAAGTCGAAAGTATCATGAAAAGTCAAAAAGGGTACGTTCTCTTAAATTAAATCTGCAAGTAGATTTAAATGATCAAATAAGAGAAGCACAAGAATCAGTAATCAAGGATGATTCTGAAAAATTAAAAGGTATGCTAAAAGAATTAAAACAAGGAACAAATGGAATATGGAGATTCCATGAAAAGAGAATGTGGATACCTAAATTAGGAAACCTGCGTAATCGTATACTAGAAGAAGCCCATAAGTCTAAGTATACAATGCACCCAGGAAGTGATAAAATGTACCAGGATTTAAGGAAAAATTTCTGGTGGATAGGAATGAAAAAGGACATAGCAACCTATGTTTCTAAATGTTTAACTTGCTCACAAGTCAAAGCTGAACATCAGAAACCCTCAGGTTTGTTACAGCAATTAGAAATGCCAGTGTGGAAATGGGAATTGATAACAATGGATTTTGTTACTAAATTACCCAAAACTAGGAAAAGAAATGATACAATCTGGGTGATTGTAGATAGATTAACTAAGTCAGCTCATTTTCTACCAATGAAGGAAACAATTAGTATGGAACAATTATCTAAATTGTATGTAAATGAAATTGTTTCTTTACATGGTATTCCATTATCAATTGTTTCTGATAGGGATAGCCGCTTTACATCTCATTTTTGGTCAAGTTTCCAAAAGGCTATGGGAACCAAGTTAAAATTAAGTACAGCTTATCATCCTCAAACAGATGGACAAAGTGAAAGAACAATTCAGACAATGGAGGACATGCTTAGAGCTTGTGTAATTGATTTCGGAGGTAATTGGGACGATCACTTACCTTTAATAGAATTTTCTTATAATAATAGCTATCACACAAGTATCAATGCCGCACCATTCGAAGCACTTTATGGACGAAAGTGCCGAACCCCAGTCTGTTGGGCAGAAATTGGGTAAAAGCAACTATCTGGACCTGAGATAGTGCAAGAAACAACTGACAAAATTATTCAAGTCAAGGAACGACTGAAAGCAGCACGTGATCGACAAAAGAGTTATGCCAATAACCGATGCAAGCCGTTGGAGTTTCAGGTAGGAGATAAAGTATTATTGAAAGTCTCTCATTGGAAAGGAATAGTAAGATTCATCAAACGAGGGAAGCTAAGCCCCAGGTATGTTGGACCTTTCAAAATTATTAAGAGAATTGGACCTGTAGCCTATCAGCTACAACTGCCAGAGGAAATGGCAGGAATACATGATGTGTTTCATGTATCTAATCTTAAAAAGTGTTTAGCTAATGAATCATTGATAGTACCTCTTAAGGATATAGAGGTAAATGAACAACTCAAGTTTGTAGAAAGACCTCTACAAATTGAAGACAGGAAAATCAAGAATCTCAAGCATAAGAGATTAGTTCTAGTTAAAGTAAAGTGGGACTCCAAAAGAGGACCTGAGTACACATGGGAACTCGAGTCAGAAATGAAAAGGAAATATCCGCATTTATTCCAATAGATCTCGAGGACGAGCTCTAAAGTAAGGTGGGGAGAATGTAACAACCCTCGGTAAAACTGACACCCTCAGTATATTTCCAATACCCTATTATATCTTAAAATGTCCCAATATGTCTTATATTACACCCCGTATGTGAAAACCGAGGCCAAATTATGTTATAGTTTATAAAATAAATCAAAAACAAGAAATAGTAAGTTGAGGCGGGCCGCATGAACCCATTTCAAACATCTACGCGGGCCGTATGAGAGTGTGGACCGGACTCCGCTGAATTCTTTAGTTCAAGCGGGTCGTGTAAGACCTCGTCTAAGTTGACGCGGGCCGCGCGGACTCATAGAACGCGGATACACCAGATGCCGACACGTGTCGACATCGTGTCAAGTCTACAAGCTGACCCAGCTAAGCTATAAGTTGACCGTGTGTTGACGCAGGCCGCGTAAGGCTTAGCCTTACCTTACGCGGGCCGCCTAAGAATCAATATCAGCAACTATATAAGAAGGCCATCAGTCTACGTTTTTCGTCGCTCACAATCTCAATTCTCAATCTAAATTCTGTAGAAGAGTTATAATACACGGGTATTATACCCCTAATTAGCGAGGTTCTGCTCCGTTGTAAGTATTATAACCTCAATTTCGTAATAGTTACGCTGCCCGATTGATTTAGGGTTCCGTAACAACTGTCGTGGTTCTGCCCGACGTAGTTGTTGGAATGCCGTCTCGGGGAGGGTATTATTAATATTTTCAAAGGGTTATGATACTGACCAATGTACATTTGTATAAATTATAGATTATATCCAGGAAACCCTTACGAAAAGCCTAAGACATCAAAGTGAGTTTATCCTCTTTTTGTTAACCTTTTTGGTAATGTTTTACCAAACCTTAAATATTTTACAATGTGATTAAGCGGTGATTGAGTCTTTGTAATTCTTCAATTACTGCCGGTATTATGGGGTTTTGTATACAAAATTTACTACGAGTAGTAGTAAGTCTGAATGACAGTGCATTACCATTGGACGACGAGTTAGCCAATGGGTAATTTGACCATAGCCATAGATCCGGTCGAGTGGCAAATACTGAATGAGTAATTGTGTAGAAATAAACAATGTGATCGCTCTCAATACTGTTTTAATTAATAAAATGTTTCTTGATTAAACTGGGATTCACTCACCAGTATTTCCGACTGACAAATGTTTTTAAAACGCGTTACAGGTAACACAATGTGAACAACCAATTAGTGAAAAGCCAGCTGGAGAGCACTGAAGGATTGGGAAAATGTGGCTATAAAAGTTACCTAATAAACAATGTTTTAAATTCAATAAAATATGGTTTGTCCCTATAAATGTATTGTAACAAGAAACTTGGGTTTTACCCATGTGATTATTAATAGTAAATGAGGTGGTTTTACTCTGATAAACATTTCATAACTACGGTCCTGATGTAAATTCCACTGCGAGATTAAACAAACTGATACCACCAAAACTCTGAGCTCGCGTCCGCCCGTTCCCGGGGATCAGGGATCGGGGGTTGCGACATTATGTTTACCCGAAAAGTCATAATTTTCAACATTGACGCTTTAACCCCTCGTGTACGAATTTGATCATAACTTTCTCATACGATAACAAAACTTGGTGAAATTTTTATCATGTATTCTAGTGAGCATATTTAATCGTTACAAAGCTTCCGGTTTGCTAAAAGGTCACTCAGAGGTATACCTTAAACATGTTGACACATTTAACCCCTATAGTTTGTAATCTCTCACTTTCTTTTACAATTAGCTTCGTATGATCCATGATTCATTCGTTTAAGGGTACGAGCATCATGTAGGGTTACTGTTAAGTATATTTATCCCTTGTTGACATTTTGAACCCTTATATTCACATACTTTCCATGTTTGTCAACTTTAGTCCCTCTAGAGTATTCTTTCACACGTTCAAACTTATGACATGTGTCAATACATTATAGGACGTGAATTTTCGAGGTGTTACATTATGTGAGTTGGCGCTTTTGAAACCGAAAAAAAACCTTAATGTCGTTGAAACTTTATAGATATAAAAACCAAAACATTTACGTAAACCCTAAACCCACCCTGTGTGACGCAATAGTGCATTGAACCTTGAAAAAAGTTGATTTCTGATATGCATAAGACTTTAACGATCTGTACATACTAAAACATAGATAAAAATAAACAGTTCATAAAATTATATTCATAATTCTATTAACACACGTCAACATGTGTTTGGCCAAGAAGAAATTTTAAAAAGTCTAGGATTTAAATAGTAAACTGGAGTAGATGCATTCTTGCTTTTTAACATCCATAATGTAACATAAAAAGTAACTTTTCACAAATTAAGGTGACAAAACTTTTTAAAAGTAACAGTTGTATGAAATATGCCATTTTTTATATATAAAAAAAAGAAAAAAAAAAAAAAACTTCGATCACTGTATCTACATGCTGACTTCTGGTTTCATCATCCCTTTAAACGTAAATATGGGCAATGAGCTTGATTGGTTTCAACATTCAATTTTAAACAAGGATGTTGTTGTCTAAACTATTCGGGCACAAGATGCGTTTTGAAGCAAAAGTTATTAGCATGTGTCATTTTTTTATGTGATTAATAAAAAAAAAACATTGTGTTTTCTATATTCTAAATTCCGTTTTTATTAAATTATCTCTTTTAATATTAGTCACACAATATAATAATAATAATAATTACTCTCTTAATATTAAAAAAAAGTGTTTAAAGCACATGTTTTTCTCAAAACACTTTGTATGTCAAATCAATCCAGCATGAAAAATTCTCCAATATTGTAACCCGTACGTATTATGTTCACACACTACCCACTTGTTAATTTGATGAATATATATTCTATGAAGAAGATCACACCCACCCCAACTTGCTTTCACCTTCACTTTCTTGCAAACAATACGTCTTGTTTTTTTTTTCTTTAGATACATACAAAACGTATTCTTTTGGTGTACAAACAATAATTTTGTTTTTATCATTGGGCATATACTCAAGAATTCGTTGATGGAATACCAAAAGGGAAAGATGGAAAAGACGATAACGCCACCAAGACTTGTTCCGAAGAGAGGAAAAGTGAAAGCTAGAATTTGTGGGGAGTTAATAAAGGAAGTTAAGGACGTGACAAGATCATCGACTGTCACAAAAAAACCGAGGTCATCTTGTTGTTGTTGTTGGTTTTTTAGGTCTTTTGGGAAGTGAGATCTTCTCGTTACTCATTCGATATTTATCTTCGATTTATCTTTATTTATGTGTGTTTTGAATATATAAAGAATATTTTTTTATGATGTAAAAGTATGCCATTTCCTACTATGATCATTCTTTAGTATACATGATGATAGAGGTGCAAGGTTTTAAGAAGTACCAAAACAACCACAATACGTTCAATAGAAAAACAAATATTAGTCATTTATGTGGTTAATGGTTTATGTGATCGAACATCACTAGATAAAATTTCATCGGTGCTTCAACCGACAACATCAGGTGGCGAAAATCAAGGCGGCCGATGTTGAGGAGAAGGGGTAAATTTTCAATTTTGAATGATCACCGGATGTTGAAGATGACTAGTGGTAGTTGTTGTTTCAAGTGAAGTTAAAAAAGATAGAAGAATTATTTAACTGTAAAATCATGTATAATTTAAGGTTTCGGGTTATGTACAGATAGTTCCTATAATTTATCTAAATTACATATATGATTATGGATCCGTTACGACACACAGGTCCTCAATACTAGTTTTTAATATTAAAAACCAATTATAGCCCTTTAAAATTTAGCTATTACAAATAAATTTATTTGATCATTGATTTATTTCAACACTAACCACAGTTACAACCCGTTTAATTAGTGTCGAACAGTCCGACTATAACCAGATCCTGAAAATCACAACCCGTTTCAACTTTCGGATCCACCTTACATACCCGAATCATCAACACAAAAACAGTCGAAAAATAATTCAAAACGAACCCCCAAATCAATCTTCCAGACGCTACTGAAGAAGACGAACGACACAGCAGCATCTGAGAAAATATGGATGATTATACTAGAGAAATGATGGACCTCAAGACGCTCGTCACTCGAACCCTAGAAAAGAAAGGGGTTCTCGCTAAGATCCGAGTATTATTTCTTTCTATTTTTTATTTCATTTGGATTTCGGCCACATATGTTTCATATACTCGCAATTATGTTGATATCTGGTTAATTTATTTAAAATGTTTTTGTTAGGATTGTCGGATCCGGTAGGTATTATGTATTATATAGGTTAGAATCAAATATGTGAACTTAATTTGGTGTTTTAGGGTTATGAATTTGCTAGTGATGAGATCTTGATGTAAGATAATTTTAGCTTTTTTAGCTATTAGGGCTCCAATGGAGGATCTTCTTATAAAAAGTTTGATGTGTGTTGACTGAAGGTTTTTGTAAAGTTTATAATATGGAGATTGAAAATGTTATATATGTTTGTTATGGATGTTGCGATTATGGACCCTGTGAATGTTTTTTTATCCGTATTAAAGGTTATAATCTGTGTTTGAGTTATGTGTATTTGAATATTGTTTGTTTGAAGGCTGAACTCAGAGCAAGTGTATTTGAGGCAATAGAGGAAGAAGATAAAGTAATTGAAAAAGACGAAGGGCTACCGCCGGCGCTGCTGGGTAGCTGCAATGATCGTGCAAAGCAGCTTCATGCTTCCCCTTCAGGTATTTTCAAGCCTACACGGAGTGTAAATATGTGTTTATATGGCGTTGTGTGTTTTGGTGCCTTATTTTGATACGCTTTCAGGACGGCTTCTAACTGCGCTAATATGTGAATACTTGGATTGGGCACAGTTGGATCACACACTGAAAGTTTATTTGCCGGAGTGTAATTTGGTAATAAACTTATTTTGATACGCTTTTAGAGTTTTATGAAATCACAGTTCTTATTAATGCGGAATAAATATGCCATTGCAGCAAAAAGATGCATGGAAAGCGGAGTTAAGGGACTTTAGTAATAAGAATGGATATGATATAAACAGGAATGGAGATAGTGGCCCGTTGCTGTTGGACGTGCTTGAAGGGTTCTTGAAATTTGAGGTTTGATATTTATTTACTCAAACTGAACTTTGGGAAAGTTTTATTTACTTATGCGTTAAGTAGGATCGGATTTTGATAAATGCAAAGTTGGATTATATAAATACGTTAGCTAATTTAGTAAAGATAAATTGATTGAACTTAATTTAACATGGAAAAACCGGTTTAACCATAGTTTATGCTTGCATCATTTCTTACAGAGTCAATCTCAAGGAAGAAGTAATCCAGATTCTCGAAACCGAAGGCCATCTTCATCATCTGTTGTTGGGGGATTAGCTCCTTTGGGAAGGTAATTATAATTATCAACATGTTAATTTACCATATCGTCTAATTACATTTAGTTATTAACAATATTTATATGTTTTCCTTACGCTAGACAAGGTCCCGGTTCTCAAACATCTGGTAAGCATTACTACTTCTTTACATTATTTCTAACAATTTTCATCTATAGTTTAATTAATGAATTTATTAATTAAACAGAGCGAAGAGGAGGTTCCTCAAACTCTAGCTACAGGGGTGATGATTACAACTGGAGATATGAAAATGATGATAGTTCAGAGGATATTAGCCGTGCCTCAATTGCCTTGGAGAATCTTCAGTTGGACAGAAAGGCTCGAAACTTGACCACCTCTTGGCGGTTTGTCTTCCTAACTCTTTGATTTTTTTTTGTTTTTTTAAATACCATTGAAGAAAAAATAAGCCAGACTGAACCCGTTTTAAGTAAGTTGGTCAACATGCCCACATTTAGTTTTGTTACACCCAAACTACATAAAATGTATTCAACTTTACACGTTTTGCTATTGTATGTATCGAACTTACAAACTTACCTTTTGATGTATAAAAATTTTACTATATAATTCTATTGTATTTACCCGATTTCTCATGCAGCAGGTAACGGGTAGCTTCTTTATTTATAATTTATCATTTATGCCAGATTACTTCTAATTTTTTTATAATTAGAAATCAAAATTCAAAACAATAAAAAGGACCCCAAAGCTGTTGTTTTCTACTCAGAAAATTGAGTATTTTGCGGGAAACCTAAATCCGTGTGGGAAATCACTCGAGAAAATATTCACGGTTCCTTCATCACTTTCAAATCCACCTAATGTTTTTATTAGAAATCCCACACCGCTGCAATTGCAGCTATTCCCATAACCGATGATAATCATGGTGGCCTGAAAGTCAATTTAGGGAAACTAGTAGCTGTTGTGGTTGGAGATGTAGATGAAATAATGGTGATTCTGCTGTCCTCTTCTACGCATACCATTTTAGAGGAAGAAAACGAATTAAAACCCTAGAGAATTTATAGCAACCAAAACTGATTGATCCAACCTAATTGGTTCGCCTCTTTAACGTATGAGATTAGTTGGTACTGGTGGCCGGGTTCAAAATCGAAACCTACACTTTCGTGGACCCGCATGGACCATCAATCACATACAAAGATCTCTAGGGGTTGGGCTTATTTCCGATTTGCCGCCACTGGTGGCAGTTGCTGCTGGTGGTGGTGTTAGTCGTCATCGTTTAAAAGGTAAGTTTGTTAGTTCTGTACATCATCATCATCATCATACTCAGTAAATCCCACCAATAGCAAAGCTAAGGTAGGGTCTGAGGAGGGTAAGATGTAGACAAACTTACCTCTACCCCGTAGTAATAGAGAGGCTGCTTCCAGTGAGACCCCCGGCTCGATGGTAGTTTTGCATCAAACCTTGGACATAAGGCACATAGCACTCGGCAATTAAGACAAAGGCCAATTAGTGCATGTACTCCCTTGTCTTTCGGCTATCAACGCCACCACATGATGCATGATTAACCATCCCCCTCTTTTAACATTATTTCACGAAATTAGTAAAATAACGCCCTTTCGTTATCTTCTAGGGTGTTTTATTTGGTGACTTTTACTGAATGAGATACATGGTGACTTTTACTATAGAACTATTTCTTTAAATTTATGTAACATAATCAGTTGTAGTCATGTACAAGTAGCTAAGATTTTGATATGCATGGTGAGTTGCACGCTTGCACTTTGTTAGTTTGAACCTTCATTGCTAAATTTTGTGCAGGCATGGTGGGGATGACCGCAGCAAGGACCACATGTAAGATACCAGAAAGGTGTAGTTTGTAGCAGACGATAATGTATGCCTTACCTAATATATGCGACAGCCGTTTCATAAAGAACAAAAGCGCATGTTTCATTTTTCATGTTTTCTGTTGTATGTTTTAATGCCTTGTTAGCGTGTTTCTTTAATTTCGGTCGATCTTTTCTCAGCCCTTTGTTTTGAAGGTTGGATATGATTTAGCATGAAAACAAGTGTTTTGTGTGATTTAATTGTAAATTTTACTGCAAAGTTTACATAGTTTTGTGTTAAAATCTCAGTTTTTTTCTTCAGAAATGGCAAATCTTATCTTATGTAGTGAACTTATAGCTCTTGATGCATAGATAGTCATCAAATCATGGTTGTGTTTAAAGACTTTAATGATTTTGTTCCCTCCTGTATAACATGTAGCCCTCCATTCGTAATCGAAGTGTTCTTGAACTAAAAACAAATCATTATTCGAGATTAGATAAAAGAGTTAGATTGTGAAACTAAAAAACAACTAAATATTCAAGATTAGATAATATGAAAAAGCATCAACATCCCATTCATTATCTATGTAATTTAATTAAAAATCAGTGTTCAGTAAATTTATCACCCATTTTTTAAAACCTTCCAACATCTTATTCCTTTTCCCATAAAAATTTAAAGATTTACTTTATTTTTCCTTAAACACAAGAATTCACTTTAGTTTTTCTTAATAATATATAGATAAGATATAAGGATAAGGAATATGATAAAGTGATGTTTTTAGATAGTATTTTCAATTTTAAGGATTGAAGGAGTATAATGAATAAAATGTGAAGAAAATAAAAATATTTTGTAGAGATAAAAGACGTTCGTTAAAAAAGAGAGATAAAAGACACAACTCGTAAGAGATAGATTTAATATTTCAATACCATTACTTCAATATCCCAAGGACAATATTCATAATTTATATAAAAATAGTTTTATTATTTAATTAATAAATTAAATAGAGCATGGGGGTAGCTAAGTTACTATTTGGGCTGCGGACCTGCCAACCCCACTTGATGGCAAATGCAGTATCCTGTTTTGACGATGGTCTCCGAGAGGCTATCGAAGACATTGTTGTTTGCTGGGGGTCCTACTTTGGTGACCTTCAGTGGCGTTTGGCATCTTTGCCGATGCGTTTGGGTGGTTTGGGCCTCCTCTCAGCTCGGGAGGTTGGAGTTTATGCTTTTGTGGCGTCTAGAGCTCAGTCGTATGTATTGCAAGACCATATCCTTCATAACAGTGGGGTTGTTAAGCTTGATGTAGACTACCAACAGGCCCTTGAGTACTTAAGTGTCTCTCTTCCAGACTTTGATATTGGCGGTTTCTCTAATATGGACACCGCCCCCCCAAAGCCACAAAAAACTTTGGCGAATGCTCTATTTGACAAAATCGCTCAGAGTCTGGGAGAAACATTTGATCTGTCTCCTCGCCAGAAGGCGGTGATTGAATGCTTGAAAGGCCCCCATGCTGTGACGCCCTTATTAACAAAACGACCCGAAACACATGGAAACTTCAATTTTTGACTAGAAACATAATATTTTCATTGTTCCCAAAATGCCCTTGTAGATAGTTCGAGATCAACACCTCCCCTGGTCTAGTTATAGGTGTTAATCCGAACTACCCTGTCAAAATGCAAGTTTAAAGTACCTACTTACAAACGACTAAGTTTCTAAAACCATAATTTACATAACCAAAAGACAACTTTCAAGAAGTATGGATTTAACAAAAATATTGTTTCAAAAGGGCGAATGCTTCGGAAGCGCATAGTCGAGTGTACATGTTTGTGTTCGCCCCCAAGTTCGCCACACCACCTATGTAACCGATTTACCTACAACACATTCAAGTTCAACTAGTTAGTTCTTACAACTTTAATTTAAAATAAATACCAACATCCATTCTTATCATTACATAACCGCATCAACATCTTACTTTCATTTACCCCTTGAACGGGTACTTACTTATTATCTCCGAAAGAGATAATGCATCGCATTCGACAATCCGATGGTTTCGGATTAGACATAATACCACATACATCATCCCAAATCCGTTCGTGAAGGATTTAGCCATTTTTCATCTTTCTTACATAACTTTCCATGTATACGGCTAGTTCAAGACCAACCTACCATAACATAACTTCATTCATAAATCATCATTTCTTACGACCCGTTTATAGACGGGTTACGCTATCGACCACCCATCACATACGAACTATCATAATTACGATTTTAACATAACAATAACAATTAGACAATGAAGCTTGTATGCATAGAACAACATACCTCGGTCTTGTGAGCTATCCGATCTCCTAGCGCTCGAACCTTCTTCTCTTATGCCTACATCAACATATTCATTTGTTTAGCCCGACTAAATATCATTCCATCTTCTACATACTTTTTATCATACATCGATTTAATCATAATTTACCAAATTTCACCCATTTGTTCTTTTAAGCATTTTATCGAACACTTGGCGGGTTTCGTATTTGTAGGACATTAAGTTGCAAGTATCTTTACATACTAATCTACAAGTTCATCACAAAATCAAACAAGTTCATATGATTCTTTCATCCTACATCCATACACCTAATGTCCATCTAACATAACAAGCTAAATCACTGAAAACCGAACATTAATCGGATCCTAGTTCATAATCTTAACTCCTAGCTACACATATCATAACATTACTCATGATTTAGTAAAAACCCACTTCCTAAAGTTCATAATTTCAAGAAATTCGACTTACCACTTGATTAGTCACACCTTGGTGACCGAGAGTTTGAGTTCCTAAAATCGTTCGAGCTTGAAATCACCTTCCAATTTGATGGAATTAGTGAACTAGGGTTTTTAGTTCTTGTCTCCTTCTCCTGGACGTCTCACGCACACACTAGAAGTGTCTAGTGTGTGTGTTTTGATTAATTAATAGAACTCTCATTCAAAGTTTCAACTTTAGTCCCTCGGGTTTTAATCTTTTAAATTTTCTAGTTCAACTTTCCTTGTTTAGGACTATCTTAAAAGAAATAATTAGATTACCTATTTTTGGGATGTTACACATGCGCAAGACTTTTTGACTGTTATCCCGATCGAGAGGCTGGGGCAATGCTTGTCGGCTGTTGAGTATAGGGCTATCCTCAAATACCGGCTGATGATCCCTATGTATCCAGAAGACGACACCTGCCCAATCTGCCGTAAAGCCTGCATGGATAAATACGGGGAGCATGTTGTTCATTGTAAGGAGCTCCCTGGTTTCAAATATCGGTATGACTGGGTGAGAGATGTTTTGGGGGACATCTTGAGGAGAGCGGAGATTTCTGCGAAGAAGGAGGCCCCTGTGAATTTCCTTACAGACCCCATGGAAGGGAGATCTACACTGAGACCAGCGGATCTGCTCGTCTTTGGCTGGGCAGGAGGGAAACATGCTTGTGTGGATCTCACAGGAGTCTCCCCCTTAGCTGGTTTAAGGGAAAGCGGGTTTGTAGCAGGACAAGCTATAAGGAAAGCAGAATCAAAAAAGGTGGACAAACACGCTAAAGCATGTGCTGATAACCAACATGCATTTGTCCCCTTCGCCTTCGACACCTTTGGCTCCCTAGCTCCAGAAGCTATCCGTTTGTTGACTAGGGTCCAAAAGGTTGTCCATAACAGTTGCTCATCAACAGGGGGCATGGGTTTGTCTTTAATAGGCTAGGGTTTGCTATTCAGAAAGGGGTAGCGGCGCAGCTTGTTGCTCGCTTACCTGCGATATTGATGTAAAATGCACTTATTTTTAATGAAAGGAATCCATGTATTCATTTAAAAAATAAATTTTATTAAACATAACCTTAAGTGCCATGTCATAAAAATTACAAATAAATATTTTAGTAAACACAAGTACATAACCTTAGTAACCTTTTTTCATTAGTTATTTCAAAACACAATTACATTTAAAAATAACTTAGTTAAAAAGGCAAATTTTGAGAAGTGCATGAGAATGTTAAGGTTTCCAAGGCCTATAGAAGGATGGTTCAATGGGGTATGCTTTTGCCATGTTGGGCGATTTTGAAAGTGCTAAACAATTTTATTTTCAACCACAGGAAGGTGGTCGTTAGTTGTATTCTTGAGATAATCAAGGTATTAGGATTCATGTGGATTAACAGCCGATCCAAAGCTGAAATGCGTTTCATTTGTCTAGCTTAGGTGTTATTGGTCAGATGGCGATGTATCATGTTGGTTGTTTCCGTTGTTTGTTTTAGCGCATTGCTAGTTCGTTTGCTTTGTTTAATGAAACGATGTCTTAAAAAGGTAAAAAAAGATAAATTTTACACAACCTAAAATAAAACTTTAGTTTTCATTTTCTCTAGCTTAGGTGTTGTTGGCCTGATGACTATAAACCATATGATTCGTCAGAAAAGGGGATGATAGCTACTTTTTTATGTCTAACAGGATTATTAATCACTCGTTGGATTTATTCAGGCCATTTTCCGCTAAGTAATTTATATGAATCATTAATTTTTCTTTCATGGAGTTTCTCCCTTATTTATATAGTACCTTATTTCAAAATAAGAAAAAATGATTTAACCACAACAATTGCCTCAATTACTATTTTTACCCAAGGCTTTGCTACTTCGAGTCTTTTAAATGAAATACACAAACCCACAATATTAGTACCTGCTCTACAATCGGAGTGGTTAATAACGCACGTAAGTTTGATGATATTGAGCTATGCAGCTTTTCTTTGTGAATCATTATTATCGGTAGCACTTCTAGTCATTACATCTAGAAAGATTTTTTATAGTTCTAAAAGTAATAATTTATTAAAATTAAATGAGTCGTTTTCATTTGGTGAAATCCAATACAAGAATGAAAGAAACAATATTTATCGTGTGATTAGCCTAGGATTTATCTTTTTAACTATAGGTATTCTTTCAGGAGCAGTATGGGCTAATGAAGCATGTGGATCATATTGGAGTTGGGACCAAAGGAAACTTGGGCCTTTATTAATTGGATCGTATTCACAATTTATTTGCATACTCGAACAAACAAAAATTTGCAAGGAGCAAATTCCACAATTGTGGCGACTCTAGGCTTTCTTGTAATTTGGATATGCTATTTTGGGGTCAATCTATTAGGAATACGGCTACATAGTTATGGTTCATTTACGTTAACCTATAGTTGCATTCAAAAAAAGTTCTTAAGAATACTAACAGAATGCAATACAGTGCATTTAAAACATCATGTCTCAACCGGCAAAAACCGTATAAATTAAGTAGTATAATGATTCAGACGGTTCTCACAGATACCAAGTACATTGTGTAAAATTTTAAATTCATATATCATGTTGGTTGCTTTCATTGTTTGTTCCCTTTAAAAAAGAATAAAACTTTAGAAAAAAAAAAGTTAACCAATTTTTTCCCTTTAAAAAAGAAAATTCGAAATCATTAGAGAACGTGGGAAGTGATCCAGAAAAACTCCAAGATCCAACACAACTTATTATCTTGCAACACTTGACAACCGCTAACTGGTCAGTCGTACCGCGAATCAATCCAGATATTTTGTTGCTGACATGTCAAGGGCATTATCGGTATAAACCACTTTATTCTTCAACTGCATGGCGGCCCACACTGATTCAACAGACCTTTAACTCATCTCACACCACACCACGTGTCCACTCCAATCGTATATACACACGTTATCACCCTCCATCCTACCTATTCACTATCGTGGCACATTCTGGACCCTCGCTTCCTCCACGTCATCATAACGATTATAATATCTTCTTAATTCATCAACCAGTAGATCCTAACCGTTCTCTGTTCTCGACGACGACGTTTTACAAACCCTAGATTCACGCTTCACTTGATACAAGTCAAGTTTCTAAAAGTTCACAATAATTTGTCTACAGATTTGACTGAATTGTTCGTGTTTCAGCTGTGAGTCAAAGATCTGATGTTCGTATCTCCGTTATTCGCGTAAATGTGAGTGTTTCTGACTAATTATGTTATGAAATGAAATCATGATAAGGTTTTGGATGATTTTGTTAGGTTTATTTACTGATAATTCACTAATTATGTTAAAATATGAGATCATGATAAGCTTTTTGATGATTTTGTTAGGTTTATTTACTGATAATTCATTAATTCGTTGGATTTGTGATCTAATTAAGTGTATTTGTTAAGAGTTGACTAGTTTTATGATGAATTGTGTATGAATGTTGTATACTTATGTTTGTTACTTTGAATTATTTTGAATTAGTGTGTTTTTGCTGTTGGATGATTGTATGCTTCATCTGTTTGGAAGAAAACTAAAGGAGGTGAAGGAAGTGTGAGATGGAGGTGCGATTAATGGTAAAAGGTTGTTTGGAGAAAGAGGAGTTGAGGATTAATGAAGATGTTAGTGGTAGCAATCGTGTAGAGTCGGTTAAACAGCAACAGCAACATGAAGGAGCTGTGATTCAGTGGGATAGGCTTTTGCCTCTTAGGTCTCTCAAAGTTCTGCTTGTGGAAGATGATGACTCGACTCGTCATGTTGTCAGCGCGCTGCTGCGTAATTGCAGCTATGAAGGTCTGTTGTAACTATTGTATTACGGATATTAGTTGAATGTTACTTGTTTAGTGGTCAATGAACTGAGAAAAATCGAGAAAGTCTAACTGTTGAATGCTTTGTATTACGGAGTAATTTGAATGATCAGTATTCTGTTATGTTTTCATAGTTATTTGACCACATATGTGTTGCTCCATGCAGTTACTGCTGTAGCTAATGGTCTAGAAGCATGGAAAGTACTGACTGATCTCAACAAACAAATTGATCTAGTTTTAACCGAGGTAGTCATGCCACATCTCTCAGGAATTGGTCTTTTGTCCAAGATCATGAACCTCGTACCTCGCAAAAATACTCCAGTGATCAGTGAGTATTATTCCTTTTTTCATCAGAAATTTAAACTGCTATAAATCATACATTCAATTGGTACACCTAACAAATTTTGTGTGCAGTGATGTCATCTGATGACTCTATGGGTATAGTCTTTAACTGTTTATCTAAAGGTGCAGTTGACTTTTTAGTCAAACCCATTCGTAAGAATGAGCTTAAAAACCTCTGGCAGCATGTGTGGAGGAAATGCCACAGTGTGAGTTAATTGGACTCTGGCTTCTGGTTTTTTCAGGGTTAATGTGACTACAGCTACTTTATCTTTTAAACAAAATACATTAACAAAGTACGCGATATTATTTCCCGTTTTGCATTAATTTCTCGTGTTTTCATTAGTCTAGCGGTAGTGAGAGTGAGAGTGGTGTTGGTGCTCATAAACCTACCAAGGCAAGAAGCATTGAAATATCTGATGATGAGAGTGATGATAGTGATGAGGATGATGACAGGAGCATGGACCTGATAGCTAAGGATGGAAGTGGCACTCAGGTAATTCTAGTAATCGGATGTAAATAAATAACAATGTGAATACATTAGAAATGAAGGCAGTGTCGCATATAAGTATTGGCATCTTATGGTAGGAGTGTGTGTATGTATGTATGTACATATCACAAATCAAAACTCAAATTGTGCTATTTCCACTATGATACCTAAATCTTATAGATATCCTCCTCATTTCACCAAGATTAAAACACTTATGTATTAGTTGTAGGATTAATGTCGGATAAAACCAACCAATTGTCCCTTAACTTTTTGCAGTGGTTATATCCCTTAACCTTTTGAACTTGCATTACTATAATTATATTTGTTAATTAAAAAAAGTTGAGGGATATAATCGCCGCACAAGGACTAAACCACTTAAATGTTGAAAGTTTGGTTTTATCCAACATTAACCCTTATTTTTATATCAAAATCTAGGCCTCAATACTGTAAAATGATGCCACTAATATACATATTCTTGGTTATATAGAGTTCTTGGCCAAAAAGAGTGGTAGAAGTTGAAACCACAAAGTATCAAAATCCCCCTGATAGCACTTGTGCCCAGGTTGTCCATGCAAGACCAGATAAAACTAGCACAAGAGAGCATGCTGGAGAGGATGATAAATTAGGTAACCCACCGACGCTTATTTTTATCAATATATCATGATTGTTTTTTGTATTCTCTTTTGGATACATGTATTTTATAACATACTGCAGATGCGATTGCGATGGGGAAAGATTTGGAAATAGGAGCCCCTAGAAAATTAGAAAGAACCATTGAGTCAAACTTGAAGGAAACGAGTGAACCAAGAACCAAGTCTACTAATAATGTTATGATCGGGAAATCAAATGCATCGTCGAATAGTAAGTGCTCACTTGCCCTTGACCTCAGTTTGAAGAGACAACTAGACGTGGAGGATACTAATGTCAGCACCCATAAAAGAAATGTTCTAAAACAGTCTGATCTTTCAGCATTCTCCAGGTACTAATATTGTCATCTGATTTTGTCTAGAAATAGTTAAATTCTAATGCTTGTTGTCATGCAGGTATAACAACACCACATCGAATGCAAATCAAGCTCCAACCGCAAATGTAGGCAGCTGCTCGCTACTAGCCGTTACAATTAGCTCGGAAGCAGCGAACCCCATGAACATACAATCTAACTCAAATGGAGCCCCGAATCAACGTTCTAATGACAGTAGCACTCTTAATAACGATATGGGCTCAAGCACCAACAATGCATTGGATGGTGTGCCTAATCCTCCTTGTCTTTGTGAGGGTGACAAGGCGGCACGGTTTCAAGCCCACCACGATGCCCACAAGATACAACAGCAGCAAGAAATGGCTAACCAAGATGATGGGTCATCAAGAAACGTTGTGTCTAATGGTTCGACTGCACCAGCTGAAACAAATTATGGAAGTGCATCAGGAAGTAATAGTAAGAGTAGTGCTGAGAATAGAAACAGTGGTGAAAAGGGTGACAGCTATGCCGCCGTAATTGAAGGTGGTGATAATGGACTCGCTGAAAAGGGTAAATTTAGAAATATAAGTGGAAGTGCGGGTGATCAAGACCGATTAGCTCAGAGAGAAGCTGCCCTCAGTAAGTTCCGGCAAAAGAGAAAAAACAGATGCTTTGAGAAAAAGGTACGTTTCATACAAATGACAAGATCATTTTGTCCTTGTTTGACAAGAAGAAGGTGATATTTTTTGTTGATTGTATTTGAAGGTGCGATATCAGAGCCGAAAAAAGCTGGCAGAACAGAGGCCACGTGTTCGTGGGCAATTTGTCAGACAAGGTGGGAAAGATGCAGATTCATAAGGAAGGGTTATATGGATTATGGTGTATGTATATGAAGATGTAGATATGAAGGGAACGTTTTCCATCAAGGACTCTTCAGAAACAAGTCTCATTCGTGCAAATGTGTTTCTGCTTTATAGAGTTTTTTTTTTTTTTTAATTTCTTTTAATGTATTTAGTGTTCAAGTAAATGACACGTTTAGTTATAACTCATGTAGATTCAATAAGTGTGTTGAACTGGTGAAGTTAACGCAACACATTTTACTGAATTTAGTTTAATGTATTAGAACAGTTATAACTATATAATCAACAAATATATGATGACATTCTTATATGCTTCTTAAGGTTGTATCTGCCTAGAAAATCTAGGAACTGCAATTCAAAGAGAAAAAAAAAACAAAAGAAAAAAAAATCTACAAAAAAAGCTCTATTTTAAGCGTATTAAATATTTTGTTTTATACCTTACTCATTGGATAATTTTGTTTTATACTTTACTCATTGGATAATATTTACTTTACTTCAACTATATCAAATAAATATACTTTACTTTATTTCTATCAATTTTTTACTTTAGTATTATACTATTGTTGTATGGTGTTTTTAAGTTGTAGAGAAATTTTAAGAAGTTTTCTTCACGCATATAGAATAAATATATAAGAATTATAACTTACCAAGTCATATATCATTATAATCTATAAAAAAAGAATGTTATTTTTTAACAAATCGATAAAATCACGTAAAAGTTAAAAAATGATGTGATGCCAATTATTTTTAAAAAGTACTGATCAAAAGAGTAAAAAAGAATGTTATTTTTTAACAAATCTATAAAATCACGTAAAAGTTAAAAAATAATGTGATGGCCATTATTTTTAAACATTTTTAAAAAGTACTGATCTAAAGAGTAAAAGACGTGTATGGAAAATTTATAGAAACATTATGTGAGATAAGAGGCGTGTTTTCAAAACGTAGAAATAAGGTTTATATGAGTGAGTGTGCTTTTAGAAAAAAATATATAAAAAAATTCAAAAAAATATAAGAAATAAGGTTTACATGAGTGAGTGTGCGTTTAGAAAAAAAAAAAATAGGCCATGTAGAAAAGGCTGAAAAGAGTATTCTACATGGATACTCGATAGTGCATATGTTTCTCTAAAATTTAGAGATTTCAACTTTTCCAATTTAAAGTTAAATGGATCGTTAGTCCTCTTTCTAGAAATATGTAACACATGGATTTATTAAAAAAGACACAAAACTAAAACCCATTTCATTATATACTTCTTAGCATTACCCTATAAGGTGTGGGGGACGGCGGCGGTCTATCAAGGATCGTCCCGGCTCGTCCACACCTTATAGCCTTAGTAACATCATCGTCTCTTCCCCGCATCACATTCACAACTACCACCCTGCCATATGCAACCTTACAAAACTATGTCCCTTCAATCTATGGACAAATGGGCATCCACATCACCAATCATAGACATGCATTAATATGCATAAAGTTTACCACGCGAGTAAATATATGAAAGGTGATTGTTGGTCACATACAACAACCATATAGGCGTCACACACATTTAGCATTTGCGTATTAATTAGTCAAACTTAATTAAACTTGACCAAAAGGCAAAAATTTTATAATCTAATTACAATCATATTGTTTATACGCTTTTTCACTCAATTACAGTTAATTATGTAAAGTCGTTTATAGATGTGATCATAAGTTATAAATTCGAATAATTTTCGAATCCCAAGTTATTTTCGTTAGTGATAATATGATTCCTGATTCGGCACATAAATATAAGAATATGAGGGCTTGGTGTGTTTTTGTAAGCTATATAAGAATTAAGAATCATGGTTAATGATTTATATTATATTTATAAATGAGAGTTGAAAACTAATTTAAAATCGTCAAACTAGTAGAGAATGAATTTGATGCTACGTGAGGCCCGTTAGTGGATCCCCACATTATATTGTAGACATATTTACATTTTCTTGAATGTTTGATTCAACTTGACAAGCGAACATGAGATTTCACTTGTTGAAGGTAATTTTGTGTTTCTAGCTTTATTAATTAATACACTTGATGGCAACTTGTTATAGTAAACGAAGATTTTTTTTTAAAGTGGTATGCAATAATACATATATGATGCCTATCATTTGACTTTGGGATTCACAATCACAACCATAACTTCACATGAGTTATATTCACCGATCAAAAGACGAAAATGTTTGTTTTTTTTAATCAATTCAACTTTTGATAATTGTATTTTATTCTATTAATAACGAAAATGAAATTCATGGATGGTACCTTCACCATTTAAACAATGCCATCTCATGCTTACCATCTAGATATTTATTTTAACATTCTATTTTATTGTTTAATTTAATTTTCTCTAATAAACTTGACCATTTTAATGCACCCTTATATTAATCTTTTGTCAACATCCTAATATAAATTTTATTAAAATCTGGCTTTTAGTATATTTTTTTAGTATTGTAAACGGCTTTTGCAAGTGATTCATCAGTAACTTCAATGAAATATAATTAAGCATTTTGGCTATCCAATGATGATTGAGAGTAGATATTACCTTCTCTTATTTTTTTTTTATGTTTGATCAAATAAATACCTTTTTGTATTGTAAGTGGTGATGTTTTAGGGATCAAATAAATACTTTTTTGTATTGTAAGTGGTGATGTTTTAGTCAAATAAAGTATTATTGTATCGCTATCGGTTTTCACACGTTATTGGATCAACAACTTTAACGAAATATAATTATGCACTTTGACTACCTAACGACAATTAATAACAATTAATTGTCTTTTTTTTTTTTTACGTTTATGCACAATATAATTATGCACTTCAACCATTCAACAACGATAAAGAATGAAAATTTACTTTTTATGTTTATGTTTAGTCAAATAAAGTTCAATTTTGGTATCATAAATTATAATGTTTGGTCAAATAAGAAATTTTTTGATATCATAAATTTTCATAGATGCAGCATTTTATGCTTTTTTTTTTAATTATATGTCATGTTTAAAAATATGTAAAAGTAATATACAAGTTTCACGATATATCATACAAAAAAACCTTACTTTTGTTAGTAAATCAGATTGCAAACATACATATACAAAATCTCCGCTGATTTGTAAAGGTAATATACAAGTTTCACGATACATCATACGAAACACCTTTCTTTTGTTAGTAAACATACATATACAAAATCTCCGCTTATTTGTAAATGTAATATACAAGTTTCACAATACATCATACGAAAAAAACTTTCTTTTGTTAGTTACAAAATCTCCGCTAGCTTAAAACTAAAGAGTAAACTGCTAAAATAGTCCTTGAGGTTTGGTCACTTTTGCTACTTTAGTAAAAAACTCAAACTTTTTGAATCTGGGTCCATGTGGTTTCAATTTTATTGTCATTTTCATCCAAAATCAAAATCTAGTTAGATTTTTCAGTTAACATCCAGTTTTTTTTGTCTTTTTCATCTCTTTTAATGAAGGGCAAAATAGTTTTTTAACGTTTTATTATAACAAATTAAAAAATCTGACAATTTTGCTCTTCATTGAAAGGGAGGAAAAAGACAAAAAAAAACTAGATGTTAACTGAAAAATCTAATAAGATTTTGATTTTTTATGAAAATAACAACAAAAATAACAACAAAATTGAAACCACAGGAATCCAAATTCAAAATATTTAAATTTTAATCTAAAATAGCAAAAGTAATCAAACTTCAGGACTATTTTGATAGTTTATGCAAAACTAAAACTAAAAAAGTTATTAGACCATGTATAGTGGGGCGTTTTTTTTTTTAAATTAAAAAAAACGCCTAATAACGCCGAAGACCCATTACATGGGGCGTTTTTTTGCGATTTTTTTGAAAAAAAAAATTCCCTTGGCGTGTTTTAAACGACGCCCTCAACATACGTGTTTGGCCAATAGCATTTAAGATTCCCTTTTTTAATCCAATAGGTTTTTTTGTTGATTTTTTTATTTTTATTTAATTATTTACACCCTTTAACATAATACCCACATCCCCACTACAGCAATTTTAGAAAAACGCCCAATAATGCTCCTTGCTGACTGTACTGGCACATGACAGAAAACGCCAAGGGTAGAGGCATTATTCACCCAAACAAGACATGTTCTTATTCCCCTAAAGACTTAAAGGACAAAGTCGGTGGGAAATCCCACCGGCTTTGCTCCATGCCCCCCTCACTTTAATAATTTTGCAGTTTTAGCCATTTACTTTGTCTTTCTTCCATGCCCCCCTCACTTTAATAATTTTGCTATTTTAGCCCTTTACTTTGTCTTTAAACTTTTATAAAATAACAAATTTAGCCTCTAAACCTTCTACTTGAATTTCTAAAACCACAACCTCATCTTTCAAACTTTACCAGCACCAACCCTCTACTTTGGTTTTTCACCATCAACCCCTTAGCTCTTACATAGTTACGCCACCAACCATCTTCTTTTACATTTCTACCAACACCCCCTCATATTTTACACATTTCCGCCACCACCCCTAAACTTTTACACTTTGTTTTTTTACCCATTAGACTATTACTCCATTTTTACACATGCCCAACGTTTAAAAAATTGCAATTGTAACCCCCTAAACTACAACTCCTGCTTTTGCAAATGCCAATTCATTGTGTTTTACGAAATGTCTTAGGCATTGTGTTTTAAATTTTGTGTCTACCTTTATGTTTTACATCTTTTTTAATTGTCTTTTACGCACTGCGTTCTACGAATCATGTTTTGTCTTATTATATGTTTCCACCCGTCGCGTGCGGCCGCAACGCGTGGCGGGCAAAATACTACTACAATCTTAAAGGAGAAGGTCGGTGGGTTTCCCACCGGCTTTGCCTCCCTGTTCCCGTACTTTCACGATGTTGCAATTTTAGCCCTTTGACTTTGGCATCTTCAAAGTTTCACAAAATGACAAATTTAGTTCCTAAACCTCCCCCACATCTTTTACACATTTCCACTACCACCCCTATACTTTTAAACTTTGTCTTTTTTAGACTTTGCTTTTTTACCCCTTGCACTATTACTCAATTTTTACCCCCACCCAACTTTTAAAAAATTGCAATTGTAACATCTAGACTACAACTCCTACTTTTGCAAATGCCAATGCATTGTGTTTTACGAAATGTCTTATGCATTGTGTTGTACACTTTGTGTCTACCTTTGTGACTTACACTTTTTTTTGTAATTGTCTTTTACGCACTGCGTTTTACGAATCGTGTTTTGTCTTACTATATGTTTCCACCCGTCACGCGCGGCCGCAACGCGCGGCGGGCAAAATCCTAGTTGTTATTGAAATTAAAAGAATGGGAAGACATATGGATGAATTTACATTATAGAGACCAAGACAAAAAGCAAGACGCAACAAGACAAATAACCAAAAATGATTAATGAAAATGAAACACACTCTCTCTCTCTCTCTCTCTCTCTCTTCTTGTCTAAATATTTTCAACTCTCTCCCTAGAGCCTGGTGAACTCTGTGTGTCTTCTAGAGAGGGAAACAAAAAAGAACAAATGGGTTGTTTATTCTGCTCTCACAAATCCAAGAACAAACCTAAATTTCAGCAGAACAAGAACCACCCACAAGATCAGATCTCATCTACTTCAGGTACCCACATCACACATATCATGATTTTTAAATTCTATTCTAAACCCATTTTCAACATTGTTTTCTTGGATCAATTCAATTACCCCAATTCTTAATTTCTTCTTTTTTAACAAGGGTTTATTTTTGAACTTCTTTATTTAAGTTAAAACTAAAAAAAAAAAAAAAGGGTATGCTTTAAGTTGAATAAAGAATTTGTGGGGGCTGATCTGATATGACCTAGTAAAATTAATTTTTGGGTAATTTTGTTTTTAGCATTTCTTTAATCTGTTTGTGGTTTTGAATATTGATTATCAATAGTGTTGCAAAAGTGGGAATACAAGAGAATTTTGGTCAGTGTTTGATTAATCATTTGAAGGTTCTTTATTTGTTTTCATTTATTGTAATTAATTAATTTTGTTGTGAGTATGATGATGATGATGATGAATTAATTTTGTTGTGAATTATTTGTCATGATTTTTAATTAATTGAACCATTCATAGTGTAGGGTGTGGTCTTTGGTAGTAACTATATACTTAATTACTTAGTGTTTAAATTCTTTCCCAAATTAGAAATCATAAGAATATGTTGAATACAGTTTTTGTTAACCGGATGCGTAAAGGTGGAAACTTTAAGCTATTTGTGGTCTGTTTTGGACTTTATGATTGTTTATTTTCAGTGGTTTTGGTAATCTATTGTCTGCTTTTGAATCGTGTATTGAAAATTTGAAATTCTGTACTTTATTGTGCTAATTATGGTTTTTTTTTTCAGATAAATCGAAGGTTAATTCGGCTGTTGGTGTACATAAAGAAGCTTCTAAAGATGGGGGGTCTACACACATTGCAGCACACACGTTTACGTTTCGTGAATTGGCGGCTGCAGCGAAAAACTTTAGAGCAGATTATCTCTTGGGTGAAGGGGGGTTCGGAAGAGTGTATAGAGGGCGGTTAGAGAGTACCAACCAGGTTTGTCAAATTTATCGAGTTTTATTTATAATTATTATACTTTTTTTGTGAATTAAATTCATTCTCCATGACTCCGTTTGTTAAGTCAATTTCTAGGAAAAAGAGGCATTTTGACTTTAGAGAGGCAATTCTTGTAGATAATACATAATTAACCTTGTTACATGACACACTTTTTATGGTGAAGATTATTACTTTTGACATGATATGTAGTTTTAACGAGTGGGATTTGTTGTCAAATGTCTATTTTAACCCTCTGATAACCGATTAAGCTTGGTGAACAACTGAACGTAATATTTTTTTTAGAAACTACAGTATTTCATTTTGTGAAAGATTGCAAGTCGAATTACTTATTTGCCCAAATGCATCATTACACAATTTGTCAGCACTGATTTTGATCCATAAAAGATATTTGCTAGAACTTTAAGAACATCCGTAGTGGTCAAGTGAATGTGGAAAAAAAAGCGTTGCCACCTCAGCGACACGTAGGCAAGAGGGGCACTCACACACTTGTTTGAAGGGGTGTTCCACTCCCAATTTGCCCACGTGGAGCGCTCCACGCTGATTTTCTCCTACCACTACACATGGTCTAAGGGCATCTAGTATATTTGACAAACAGTTAAAATATTATACTAAATCTACATGTCAAGTTAACTGTTGCAATTTTCATGAGAGAGAGAGGGTACTTATTGACGTATTAGTATAGCAATCATAACTTTCTTGAGAATTTAAAGAACATATACCAATGGAACTTGAAAATGGTTATTCTTGACCGCAAAATTCAACTATATAAGCATATTTTTTAATTCTATGATATTTCTGCAGGTTGTAGCGATCAAGCAACTTGATCGCAATGGTTTGCAAGGAAACAGAGAGTTCCTTGTTGAAGTATTGATGTTAAGCCTACTTCATCACCCTAATTTGGTTAATTTAATTGGATATTGTGCTGACGGAGATCAAAGACTTTTAGTTTATGAGTACATGCCACTAGGATCATTAGAAGACCATTTGCATGGTAAGCAATCAAACCTCAAAAATATATTTATCCTAGTTTATTATTTTCTTCAAGAGTAAATTGCCATTTTCGTCCCTGAGGTTTGGCTACTTTTGCGACTTTCATCCAAAGGTTTGTTTTTCCGCATCTGGGTCCTTGCGGTTTCAAAATCTTGTCATTTTCGTCCCTTAGGGCCAAACCTCGAGGGATGAAAGTCGCAACAAATTGCCAAACCTTTGGGACGAAAATGGCAAGATTTTGAAACCTCGAGGACCCAAATGCGAAAAAACAAACCTTTGGATGAAAGTCGCAAAAGTGGCCAAATCTCAGGGAAGAAAATGAAAATTTTCTCTTTCTTCAAAGTTTATTTAGATTTATGTAGGAAAATGTTTGTTATAAATTCCCAATTGATATGGACATTTATCCTTTATTAACACCAGAATCTTTTTATCTGTAGTATTTCTCATATAATTATATAAAGAACCTAATTATTAAAGTTTTCTTGATTATTAATCTGTTTTACATCCAGATCTACCACCTGATAAACAACAACTTGATTGGAACACACGAATGAAGATTGCTGCCGGTGCAGCCAAAGGCTTGGAGTATTTGCATGATAAAGCTAGTCCACCGGTTATATATCGCGATCTAAAGTGCTCAAATATATTGCTTGATGAAGAATATAATCCCAAACTTTCCGATTTCGGGTTGGCCAAATTGGGGCCCGTTGGTGACAAGACTCACGTGTCAACAAGAGTGATGGGGACATACGGATACTGTGCGCCTGAATACGCAATGACAGGTCAGCTCACACTGAAGTCGGATGTTTACAGTTTCGGAGTCGTTCTTCTTGAAATTATAACCGGGAGGAAGGCCATTGACCATTCGAAAACCGGTTGTGAACACAATCTGGTTGCCTGGGTAAGAAACAAGCCGCTTTACTTTTACATAGGCATGTAAACGAACCGAACGTTCATGAACTGTTCGTGAACTTGTTCGGCGGGAAGTTCGTTTGTTTAATGAACGAATGAACATGAATACAATTTTTTGTTCATTTAATTAGACGAACAAACATGAGCACATGTTTTGTTCGTTCATTTATGTTCATGAATGTCCGTTTATGTTCGTTCATTTACATACATTTATGTTTGTTCGTTTATGTTCGTTTCAATTTAAATACATAAGTAATATTTAAATGAATATTAAACATAAAAAGAACTTTCTAACTACCTATATAAATATAACTAATTGGTATTGGGCTTTCTAGTAATAAAAATGGGTTTTGCAATATCATGTTTAATCATTATTTATATAAAAAATTACTTTATGTTTGTTCAATTATGTTTTTTTGTGTTGTTTATTGTTTGTTAAATTATATTTGTTTTAGTTTGTTTGTTTATGTTCATTAACATGCGAGAACTGATCGTTTACTTTTTAAACGAAGGAACACGAACATGCTCATTTTCCTAATAAACGAACATGAACAAAAAAATGTGTTCGATTATATGTTTGTGTTCGTTGGTTCATTTACAGGCTTACTTTTACATATTCAAGTTTGTTAAGTGTTAAAAGAGTTCTACTTTGACTGCAGGCGCGCCCTTTATTCAAGGACCGTAGAAAATTCGGACAGATGGCGGACCCCACGCTACAAGGGCAGTACCCTGTAAGAGGTTTGTATCAGGCACTTGCTGTTGCCGCAATGTGTGTACAAGAGCAGCCCAACATGCGACCCGTGATTGCAGATGTAGTTACAGCCCTTACATATCTCGCTTCTCAAAAATATGACCCGCGAACCTACCAGTCTCAAACCACTCGTTCAGGCTCTTCTACACCTAGAACACAAAGAAATAGCGATGCTTCCACCAGGTGAGGTGAACGATCGATATTTTTCTAACAAGAAATATGATCCTTTTGTGTTTATATAACACATGGGAATATGTTCAATGTTTGGTTATTCTTTTCAACTTTTTATATTTTGCCTTACCATTCTTTTTTTTTTCCTTCCACTTGAATTTTTGTGTTCTTTAATATAAGGATTGGAGATTCTTGTAATTAGCAAGCTTTATATAAAAAGGGTAACAGTCAATTTGGCTTTAGATTCTTGTGAATTATGAATATATAGGTACTTAGTATAGACCTTTTTTCTTGTTTATGTACTTTACTAGTGAGGGTACTTTTGACTCGGAAAACTTGTCTTTTTTTTTTTTGGATTTGTAATTAAGGCTATGGGTTGTTGGGGTCTCACTGGAAGCAGCCTCTCTATTCCTACGGGGTAGAGGTAAGGCTGTCTACATCTTACCCTCCTCAGACCCTACCTTTGCTTTGCTATTGGTGGGATTTACTGAGTATGATGATGATGATGCTATGGGTTGTTTTAGATTAAATACACATTTTAATGGGTCCAAGTGGGGAAAAAGAGTTGGAATGAGCAAAGATGAAAATAGTCGCTCTATGCTCTTCACCGCATCACCTGACCACAATCGTCTCTTTGGAGACTTGGAGCGTTTTATAACCGTTTTTGAGTTCTTAGAGACTTAAGATTGAGTTACAAAATGCTGCTGATGCTTGAACCTATTGTTGTTATTGATCATTTTTTTTTTTTACATTTTAGTAATCTGATACATTTTTTTTTCTTCTGGAAGTTGGCATTGCTAATGAAGTTGAATATTTATAGCAATTTTCTGAAGTTAGATGTTGCAACTACTTTTTTGTTATATATGATAATTTTGGTTATTTGATACTTTTTTTTTCTAGAAAGGTTGTTTTGACCCAAATATATGATAATTTTGGTTATTTGATACTTTTTTTTCTAGAAAGGTTGTTTTGACCCAAACTTATTATGGCGAGAACAACTGAACCTTTTTTAGAATTGACATGTTTTTACACAAACGTGGAATCAGGGCCGGCTCCATAGGCTTGTCAACCTATGCACGGGCCTAGGGCCTCCAAATTTTTAGAAATTTTATATATATATAGTATATGTGTATTAGGCTCAAATATATACGTTTATTTCAAAACTAAACTAGTTTTTCATTGAAGTAGCCTAAAGTAAATAGTGTTTAACAAAAAAGGCCTAGTTTCAAAGCCCATTTCATATTAATTTCTAGCTATTACAACACAACAACCATCGACCTAATTATCATTATTCAGTGGCCTAAAGCCCCTAAAATACAGCCGCAATCATCGTTCCCACTTCTCATCACAACCTGCTTTCAATTTCTAGGCTATCGGCTTTCACTAGACGAAAAAAGTAACCGTTATCACCCATGGCAATGGGTCCATCGGGATTGGGGGAGAGTTTATGGGTGAACTTAGGGTACCCACTTCGCTTCGCAGTTCGCTTAGGGTCTCCATAAACGTTGGAACAGCCCTACGCGGAATGACCTGTTAACTGAGTTGTAATGCCTGTTTTAACAGGCCAACTATTTTAAATGCAAAGAGGTCACTAAACTTAATGGACCAACGGCGGTGGAAAACTAACACTAAACATGTATCAAGAAATATATTTATCTGGTCAACATAAGGTTAATGATCTGTAACTTGGTAAACAACCTTAGTCAATTAACTTAACCCTAAACATATTTGTGGTTATGATCATTTATGTGCTGTGTGCAAGACCATTAGTTGAACGCTACACCTTGTTTGGTCTTAGTTTTCTTTATTTAGGAACAACTAAATTAATCAACTTTTTCATGTTTATCTTTTATAAATAAGATTTTAGAAACGTATTCTGCACTCTAGTGTGTGGTGTACTATTTGTTGAAATACGCACTATCACCCTCCATCCGTCAAACATTTTACACAATAAAAGTATGGCTAAAGGCAACCGTGTGAGAGGGATATTATTTTTTAATGGGAGCTGCTAAAGAGGCCCACCAAATATGTGAGAGGAGAGGGCTCCAAGCATTCCCCCACGCCTAACCAGAGGTGTGCGCCTCCACAGTGTGTTTAGACGATATGCTACTGGCGTATTTCTAAGGCATTTAGGCCTCACATGAGCGCTTCGCGCACACATGGTGGCTTTTGACTACAAATATTCAAGTTATATAAAAACTTTTGACATGGTTTAGTTACCACATAATAATGAAATGAAACATTCCGGAACCATTTACAAGACATGGTTAAGACTTTCTAGGATACCTAAAAGTTCTGAACTTGACTATCATGTTCAAAATTTACCACCATCATATTTTTACCTCATATAAATGATCATAAATTAATGGATACAGATCCTCCTTCCTGTTCAGAAAGCAGAAACTTTTAAGCAAGATCAAAGTCAACAAGAAAAAAGAATTTGCTCAAAAGTCAAAGCTAGCAAAAATACAATACCATAATTCCCAATTTTCTTTTTACATTTCTCTTCAAACGAACTAGGGTCTTATTGATAACTAAAAATCAAATGGCTAATGAGCTACATGTAAGTTATAAATAATGTATCAAAGAAAAATATTACAGAAAAAAATACCGACATTTCTCCTCAACCGTAAGTATAGACACGTCGACTTCATCTACTTACCATCATCAGCCAAAGACACTTGTTCCATTTGATCACCATTTTCATCTTCCTGCACAACTTTTGCATTTTGTTCATCACCAGCTATCTTCACATGCGCCTGCTCTATTACTGGTTTTTCCACGACTTTTGGACTTTGTTCCTCGATTGTAACCTTCACATCAGCCGGCTCTTCAGCTGGCTTTGCCTGTAATTTTCATTAAAAGTTTAAATCAAATATATCAGTTAAAAGGTTTCAACGTAGAAAAAAATCCAGTGGTAAAAGAAGTAAAAAAAATTAACCTTGTTCTTGTCACGCCACCCGAGCCCAAATGGTCTAGATAATAGACTAATCTTTCTTGGCGGTATTTCTTGTGAAAGTTCCTGACTTGTTCTTATCGCTGAAGAATCTTGATTTGTAGATCTACATGATATAGAGCAACGGTTTTATTCTTTTACCACCAAGAAATGAAAAAAAAAAAACGAAAATAAGCGTTTGCGGGTTGGCCGAGTGATACCTCGGAGAAGGTTGTGCTTTAGTTTGACCGGATTGGTATTGCAAAGTTGCCTCCAACATTGTTTCTGCCATAACCACTCTCTTCTCCATTTCAGCAAGGGTAGCACTTGCTGTTTCGTACTTTTCCTGAACAATGCAAAATTTTTCAATTAAAATATTCAGTTATTATTAATAGGTAGATTATTATTATTATTAATATAACAAAAGAGGGTGTTTTAGGAATAGTACCTAAGACACAACCTCCATTTTTTATTGTTTATCTTTGCCAAATTTACAACGATGCCATCCAAGCCATGGTTTTTTTTTTCTTTTTGTGTATCAACCCTTCAACTTTTAGCATTGCCACTCACACCCCCTTAACTTTCTAAAAACTTTGTAAAACGTCATTTTGACCCTATCGAGTTTTACGTGCTTATTTATATGTACGTGGGGAAAATATAATACGTTTTCGCACTTATTTTTATGTACGTTTTTTGTTGGTCTACGTTTTGTTTGGAAACGAGTCGGGTCAAATATAACATTTTCACTATGCGATATAAATTCGAGTTACTTTACGTTTCGACTCCGCCGCAACGCATGGTACCATTCTTATACGTAAAAAACACTATTTTCTTACGTGCTTATTTTTAAGTACGTTTTGTTATAAATCCAAGTTGGTTTACGTTTCGACGTAAGTTTTCTCTGTAATGAGTCAGGTCAGATATAACACGTTTTCGTGCTTATTTTCATGTGCGTTTTCAGTTGTCTACGTTTTGACGTACATTTTGTTCAAAAACGAGTCGGGTCAAATATTTGACAGTATAAGTTCGAGTTACTTTAAGTTTTGATGTCGCCGCAACACTCGGCGGGTCAAAATACTAGTAAACATATAAAAACTAACCTGAAGCACTTCAGTGGCATATCTTTGGGCTGCAGCGTCTTGCTCAGCGTATCTACGAGCATCTTCTGTTACCTTTTGCTCTTGCTCTACCCGCATCAAAACCTTAAGGAATAACAATTAAGCAATTACCATTAAAACTTGTATGTAATCAAATACTAATAAATTTTTATATTACATGAAGCGTTAAATTAAAACCTGAAGCATGGCACTCTCTTGTTCCTGCTTGTCAGAAAGGGCCTGTTGTAGGTCAGCGACGTTTTTCTCTAATTGCTCAACCTAATGAAATTTAAATCATTATGTGTGATATCAGTGTAACAATCTAAAAATATTGTTGGAACAGTCAGAGAATAGCGACATTTTTCTCTAATTGCCCAACTTGTTGAAAGTTTTTGTAGCATACTTTTGCACTTAATTCTCGACGATTGTCCTCCTGGACCATCTCCATTAATGCAGTTTCCAACTCTTCCGCTCTGGAGAGAGAAGAGAACATTAGGCCAACTTTTAAGAACGGTTAAGAAATATAAGTAGAGAGCTAGAACGCAAAAATGATTATAGCAAAAACTGCACGCTACATGTTCAAAGTGGTCCTAAACGGAAATTGATCATTTAAGATTTGTGGGTATTTGGGAAGTGATTATATACACTATCGACTAAGCAGAAACAGATGATTAGCTGTAAAAAAACAATGTTTGACTTGGCACACAATTTAATAAAAATCTTTGGCTTATAATAAAATACCTAAAATACCCCTTCATAAGAAAAGACAAGAGAAAACTAGTTGACCACTATCTAATCTCACGAATACCTCGTAATGATTGTTTTAATGGTAAAATAGATAAAAAAAATGATTAGGATATTTTTCGGTAACCGAAGGTAAACATTATTTTTGCAACAACCCAATATGCAAAGTGTTGCAATGTTGCATAAATATCTACCATCTTTTTGCACTATTTTCATGAATATACAAGTAGCCTATTGACCTGACTATGGCGGATCGTTTTTCCTCTAGTTCTTTGCACAGCTCATTCTTCAGCCATGCCATCTACAAAAAAACAAAAAGTCATTAACAACGGAATATATTAATTCATAGTTTACTCGTTAATATGGACATTTTGGTTCTCGATTGGTCTCAAAGTGGTAATATACCTGTTCATGAAGATCTGGAACAGGATTAATCTCCGAGTCTCCGTCTGTACTAGAAGATTCAGAATTAATTCTTGATAATCCACCATTTGTGATTTTACTTTCTGTTTTATTTTCTTTGAAGCCATAGAGTTTGTACGACAAACCCTGGGAATCCCTCCACGTCTTTTGTCCCTTTGATCTTTCCTCATGAGCAGCTTGTACAGCTGGCCGATGTTTGTTTCTCAATTCTTGTAGTCTTTCCTCGTATACGTTTGGATAACCCATGCAAGCGGTCAATACGAGTTGACTGCTATCGAAAGTTGATCCAGCTAGTGACTGCAGCAATGTAACAGCATCTCCGGCATCTTTTGTTGTCACTAATGCAGGTCCTGTACAAAACTGAACAACCTTAAGTTTCAATTTCTTTAATATGTCAAACAAAAAATAACAGAAAATGTACCATATAATTCCATTAAAGCTAGTGCTGTTCGAAAGAGCATGACGCGATTCCCTTGAAATAAAAGTACATCCCACACTCGAAGAACTGGACAGCGAGAAAAAAAAAAATGATAACAATTATTTATAAGCTGCAAATATTTTTATAACCCTTGTTGATTAATAGACACAAATGAAGTGTGGCTAATGAAACGAAGAACCTGACCACTTTCCCAGGGTAGTATATTCATAAATATCGAAAGGAACCATGGTCCGGAGACCCAGGCTACTTGAACTCCAAGGTAATCTAGATGGTTAACTGCATAAGATGATCAAGTGACATCAGAAACTATGAAATATGTCACATTAAAAATTAAAAAACATAGATGATGTATGAAAACAAACCCAATTTAGGGAATCTCTCACGCACCAACTCCTCAAAAACAAGTTGATCAACCTAAGAATAACCACAGTGTAATAGATAAAATACCCTGCCTTATAATCATATTTTTAAACAGTTTATTTACGGTAAAATCCAGACATGAGGCATTGTAATTTACCTGAGACTCTATCATTTCCTCTGAATAATAGCCTTCAAAATAATCATCAAGAATACCCAATAAAGCCCTGAAAATAAAATGTAACACTAGCTATCAGAATCATATTAACCTTTATGAGATACAAATATTGTAAGCATAGGCAAGAAAGTTCAAACATCAAACCCACCAAAATGCATTTTCTTCTGGCATCAGAAGCAACAATAAGGCTGCAAAGAAATTCATAGCCTGCACGCAATCCAACATATTAGCATTATGAAATTAAGAATATTTGAAAAATTGCAAAACAACAGTAGTAATCAGATGAGTTGTAACTTGTATGCTGACCTGGCAGTAGCCAACAGAGGGATTATGGCGAGCGTATGCAGTGAGTATACGTCTCAAAGCATCTCTACCACCCTCATCCAAAGCGGGATGACCCGGGAAAGTCCGAGGCAGATCCTGTAGAAAAACTCATTTATACGACTAGGAAATATAAATAAAACTAAGCAGGTTATGAAAAAAAGTGAAAAAGTTTAGGTGATGACCTTCTCAATTTGCAATTTCCATTTTTCGGGTACATGCACCGAGTCTGTTGTTGGATTATTATTGTTTGCTTCGTCTACTTCTGATTCTTGATTGTCCACAGTGTTATCATTCTTACTGTCGCGAAGTAGAAGATTCTGATAATAATTTTTAACGTGTCTAGCCTTCACACCCACGAAAGCTTGCCAGAGCTGCAATTCCAAGTGGCAATTTATTAAAAATCTAACACTATAATATAAAAAGTAAAAATCCTACATCAACTCATGATCCCTAACACTGTGTTCCAGAGTTTACTAATGGAAGGAAAGGAAAAGAAACAAAAAGAAAGTAAAAATATTTTGTGTTCCAGAGTTTCATTTAAGAAAGGAAAATAAAACATATCGTGTTCCCGAGTTTCATTTAAGGAAGGAAAAGATAGGAAATGAAAGGAAAACTAGGCTAAATTCTTTAGTTTTTATATCCTTCCAATTTGGGAGGAAATGGTGGGAAAGACATCTTTTATTTTCCTTTCTCGTCCTTTCCTTTCTCACTTGTACTTTCTTTTCTTATCCCTCGTTAAGTTAACTCGGGAACAGAGCGTAAGTGTAATCAGATAACAAACAGCCTACCTCTCCCCTAACCGCCATTGGCACTCCCCCTTGAACAAGAAACTCCAACTCCTGCTTCCATGGAATCGAAGATTCCGGTGACACGTCAGCAGAACCTTGAGCTGGGGCACTGACACCGTCAGTTGACAGGACCTCCGAAATTGGGTCGGATTCAGATCTCTCCAAATCGTAAAATTCATCTTCAGAGTCCTCTTCAGCTCCGGTATTTTTCTCTGTTTTTGTGGCATTAATCTTTTTCTTAACACGGGCATTCATCATATCTTCGATGGCTCGAAGTGAAAGCCTAATCTGAGCCCATATTTGGGCCCGATGAGTTTTTGATGAAGCTTCATCCTTTTGAGCTTCGGGTTCTTTTAAACCATCATCTCCTTCTTGAGTCTTATCAGAGCTGCCGTCAACTGAATCTGCTTTTTGTTCCTGTGCGGATGAGCCATTTACAGGCAACTGAGCACACTCTGACTGTCGTTCTAGAAAGTTCTTCCATCTATCCGATCGTTCTTCCTCTTCCTCCTAAAACCATGTTAAACATTAAAGATCAGCGGGTTCTGTTTTAAAAAAGTGTTCAAATAAGTAATAATGTAGAGAGAGAGTAAGAACCCTGTAGATATTTGCATATTCACGGTATCTTTGTACATGCTGAGGTCTAACTGCAAAACCATAGGCGTCTCTGCCCAGCAAAATTACATCAGTTGTTAGTCGAATAACCTTTCCAATCACACATGACACATCTATTTCTAAGTTCACAAGTGCTTTTACAAAAATATCATGAATCACACATCATCAGCCATTACATAAAAAAGTCGGGTATCAGGTGGTTTCGGTCCGTATCATATACATATCCACATCCACTTGCAGCAAACATGAATCATTAAAATTGTATAACACCACATATGTATATGTGGATTTTTTGTATTCAAACAGTCATATTTTGCTACTACCTCCGTCCTTTGTTATATCCTATGGAAATAGATACAGTCCTAAATGTGGTGATTTCTCCAGCTAATGGTCACCTATTTATCTAGTCCTGTTAAGAAGCCAATCGGTGGTCACATCACAGTTAGTGTATAGAAAATGAAGACCAACAAAACTGAGGGAGTATTGTATTTAATTTCATTTGCAATACTTGATAATAATCATTAAGTCCAACTGGGGGGAGATAGTGCACGGTCCTCCCAACCGCCGGAGTGATCCCACTCCGGGAGCCGCTACCCGACCAAACTAGCTCCGCGGTGACTTCCCCATGCCGAGTTCTTACCCTGGGCGACATATGCCACTCCCAAGACTCGAACCCGGTACCTCTAGGAAGAGGTGGGTGTCGGTGGCCAACTGGGCTACCCCAGTTGGTTTTTAAGTCCAACTGTTGAAACATCAAAGCATCTTAGCTCTTCAGAAATTAATCGCAAAAATATGGATCCTAGAAACTGCTAAATCACTGTTAATCGCAGAGTGAATTAAGTATGCGTACCACTAAAAAAGACCTAACTCAATTCCATAACTAAGATAAAAAAATGAAAAACTCTTGAGATGAATTCCGTAAGTTCCGATGTCACATTACATGATCACACTCCAATACAGTAACCAAACTATAAAACAGGAGAAATGAACCTAAAAATGGAAAGAAATAGGGTATCCAGATCAAACATTTAACATCGAAAAAAAGGGGGAGAAAGCAAGAAACACTACCTCTTGTGTTCAAAGGCGACAAGAGGGGGATTAGAGATTTGTGGTTTGGCCTTCATTATCGGAGATTTCAATCGATCTACAAATAAAAACTGCTTCGATTCTATTGCGAGTGTACTCTACAACTTGGATCAACTGCTGCAGAGAGAGAGAGAGAGAGAGAGGTGGGTCACGTGATAAAGCCGAGATTAACGTCTGACGTTATGCAGTAGTAGTGTGTTTGGGGAGGTGCATACATACATACATGTGGTGATTTCTTCACACGCAACTATAGCTTGGGTCAAGGGGCAGATCTGAAATCACAACTTCACGCCTTTGTCACTTTAATTGTAGAAAAATCTTACATAAAATATCATATTTCTTATATTATATTTTACATAAGATAAGATTAAGACTTAAGAGTTATTATATGTTATACTAGTGGTACTAAACCTGCTTGTTGTGGCGAGCGAAAATTCGGCCAGTTTCGATGTACTTATAGGAAACGAAAGAAAAACCAAAACAAAGATAGTCGTAATATATCCAAAATGGTATTGATAGGTGTTTGGTTAGTTATTTTTTTAGTGAATACTAGGTGCCAAAGATAATGGACAAAGAATAAGTAGGAAGGATGTGGCATTCATTTTATGGTAAGGATACTCTTTACCATTCTATATAGTATAGTAATAAATTAATAGTATTTGAAATGTTTGCTTTGTGAAAATAGTAATAATAAATTAATAGTCTTTGAAATGTTCGCTTTTTGAAAATATAAGTTTAGAGATATTGGCATTTGACTACGTTAAGCCGGTTGGAGCTTGACTCAATTTGAGAGAGCTCAAGTTTTCAAGTTTGGCTCATACTCGAGGTTACAGCGTTTAGACCATTAGTGATAGTTAATGCCTCGTAAGAGAATTTTTCCGTCACATTAGCATCATATCGCTCTTTAAAAAATATGCAATGATCAACGCGTTCTTTTAATTATTATTTTCCAATTTGTTTCTCCTCATTTAGCATTAAACTAGAAACGTCTCTCCCTCTTCATGCTCATTAAACGCTCGGGGGCGGTGTTAGGGACGCTATCAAGCCTCTTCACACCCCTATAATGTCCATTACCCATAACCTTATTATTTATTCAATATATAATTAATTTATCTATAAACACGTATAATTGTTTTTTAACTATAAATTTACGTATAACAAAACATATATAATTTAGTTGGTTTTGGGTGGGGTACGGCTACAAAGTCAATTTTTCCTACAAACTGTATAAAGTCTTAAAAACCATAATTTCAGCCATAAAACACACTTAAAACTCACAAGTAACAGTGTGATGATCACTAAAACATAATATACAAACCCTAATCGTCCATAAAAACTTCAAACACACCATCGTAGAACTACGAATATAAAACACAACATGATAATCAACATAAAACACAACATGATAATCAACATAAAATACACTAATTTTAGTCATTCGATAATCAAAGCCTTATCATCCAAAACACAACACAAAACCCACATATATGACGTTTTAGTAATCTTCACTTTGTTATTTGTGGGTTTTAAATGTGTTTTATAGTTGGCATTATGGTGTTTTATGATTTTTTATACTTTGTAAGAAAAATAGACTTTGTAGCCAACTCACACTCTTACCATAATATTATTATATAATTGTAGATTTATTATACAAAATAAAATGTATTAAATCCGTATAATCGAGCTCAAGTCTAAGCTTCATCTATCAACTTGACTAGGAATGCAAAGCTAAATGAGTCTAAAATTTATATTCAAGCTTGGGTTTAAACTCGTTTAAACTTTTAACAAGCTACTCACAAGTAAGTTGTCTCGTTTACGACCCTATAGAAAATATTACTCCACAAAAGTCAAATTTTCGACTAAGACTTAATTAGAGCAAAAGTAGATATCGGGAATCTGTGCACGGGCTGGGCATGATTGCCGGAGTTGGTTACCGGTCACCACCACCGACAAAGCAGTAAATTAGCTCATCCGATGGATTTGCCTAGTGGGAATGTGGGATAACGTGATCTATTGTTTTGTGGGGATTGTAATTTATACAAAAGAATATTTGTGTCACAAGATATTTTTTGAACATTATTATTTATCGTCGTTACACAAAATAAATTATCACTAGTGTACAAATAACTTTTTTTTTAGATAATTGCTCCTTTGATTGAATTATCCGATACATAGATATATAAAAGTTATTTTTCTTTTTAGCAAAAAGCTAATTACCTATACTATATATTAATTTTGCAAGTGAATGAACAGTAATTTAAGGGATGAACAAATAGTATTGGGTACCGGTACTGGTACCCGTTTTTACCAAATCGGGTGTATTTTCGGTACCGGTTCGGCACCGGTTTTCACCGATTTTTACCCTCAAATACCGGTGCCGTACCAGTACTCACCGGTACCGAGCCGTACCATACCAGGTATATTCGGTCCCGGTACACACTTTTGGGGATTTCGATAACGGTATTTTCGGTACCGGTTGGCACCGAGCTCATCAAATCTTGTAGCAACGTAGCAATGCAAGTAATTGCATCTTTTAGATTACTTTCATACACACAGTAAGGGGCTGTTTGGCTAAGCTTATTTTAGTGACTTATTTACTTATTTACTTTTTGAAAAGTTAAAAGGTGTTTGGGTTAGCTTATTATGTGAGAGGAATAAGTAAATAAGTCATTCCATTATGACTTATTTGCTTTTCAAATAAGCAAATAAGTAAAAAAAATAAGCTTAGCCAAACAGCCCCTAAGTAAACTGTATTTCGTTTGAATGAGGTTTTATATACACAACAACTTATTTTGCTTTCTTTTTTGTCTTTTTTCTGTAATAAATGAATTGTAGCATGTAAAATTAACTTGGATATTTAGATTATTGATGAGCAAATCGTATCAAATCCTGTAATCAAACTGGTATCGTATAGGTACCAAATTTACTATTACCAAATCATTTTCGTTACCAATTTGGTACCCACCTTTTGGCGTTTATAAAATCGTTACTTTCGGTTCGACACCGGTCTAGCACCATACCTGTATTTATTGACTTTTACCTTCAAATACCATACCATACCGTATTGTACCGAGCATTTTCGGTGCCGGTACCTAATTTCGATGATTTTCCGGATCAGTATTTTTGGTGTCGTTACCGGTACCGAGCTCATCCATATTTTAACGTGTTAGCACCATAATAACTAAATTGAAAACAACCGAATTTTCAACGTGTAGGATGTGTGGGTCCTATTATTATATATTATGTTATTTAAAATCGTTTTTTTATGACGGAGTGACCATCCTTACCACATCATTTTTATTTATGTTTTGATATTCGGTATCTGCTGCTAACACACGTTTTGCAGACATTGGATCCCCGCCGCAAAGCGCGGGCGGAAAATCAACTAGTTTCATTTGACTTCGCATTATTTAAGCAGTAACATTATAAAATAAAACCATATGTATTTAGGGGTTTTGGCATCTTCATTATATTAAAATTTTTAATTTAGCCATTAAAATTAATAAAAAAAATTGGAAAAGTACACGTTTTTTTCTTTATGTTAATACCATTTTTTTGGGCAATGTCCTTTGACGTAAAAATTGACAGTGTCCTTTGACGTAAAAATTGACGAGTTTTATACTTAATATTTTAAAATCTTGCACGTTACGTCTTTTGACTCTAACCCAGATAATTTTTTTGGTTAAGTATGGTCATGTGCAAGATGATGAAATTCTTTTCATTTCACATTCTCATTGACTATTGTGCAGTGGCGGATCTTGCCCGTTGAACATGTCAAGGCCGGAAGACACGGGCACTAAAAAAAGCCTGGACAAGTCCGGGCCAAACATAGTATATATAAAAAATTTCGATCAAAATACGGAAAATTAGCACTATGGCTGAAAAACTTGCTCGGGCCGTGGCCCTGCCACGGCTCTTCTAAGAACCGCCCCTGCTATTGTGTAAATGACCTCAGGGACTATTGTATATATATATATATATATAGGGTCGGGATTTAGAGAAAACGATAGAAAGTGTGAGAAAGCTTAACGATCGTCCGATCAAAACAATCTATGGACTAGATTGGCGCGGTGACGTTTTCGTAAATAACATCAATTTTATTACGTGGGCGCTTCATTAAGGGTAAAAGGGTCTTTTAACTACTCCACACAAAACGTCATCTCAATAAATAAAACGCCAAAAACAAAAATCACAGACCATTTAAAGTAAAACGCCAAACTTAATTATAGTAAAATCACGCCTAAAAAAACCGCCAAAAAAATCCTATATATACAACATCTCAGACCTTCAATTAAAAACACACACAAAAACCCAAACGCCATATTTTATATAACCCATTCGCCTTAGAAACGCCAAAAAAAACCAAACATCAAATATCTTCCTACCCCAAAACGTTTTTTTTTTTTTTTGAAATTCAGTTTGTCTGTCGGTAAGATTTCGCTCAATGAAATAGACAAAATCCTTATGTGAGGATATTGTCCATTTCATTGAGTAAAATATTATTGACTTATCCTAAACTTTCATCCAAATTTATAACGCCAAAACATACAAAAAAATTATTGAGGTTTGTTGTCAATAAAGTTTAGCTGTATGGGGTGGACAACATTGTCAGTTATCTTTCTTAACCGAGGATTAACAATGTTGTCCATCTCATACAGCAAAACATTATTGATTTTAGCATGATCAAAATTTGAGGTTTAATGTGATCTTATTTCGTGGCGTTCTTTTTATCGGTAAAACGCCAAAAAAGTTAAAAAATCAAACATCGTTGATTGTAAAAACTCAAGATTGTTGGCTGTAGGATCTAAACTCAATAACATTTTGCTGCATGAGATTGACAAATCTTCAAGAAAAAGGTCCTGATGTCAGACTGTGTGCTTCCAAACAGCAACACAAAAAACTATTTGAAAAACAAAAACAAAAAAATGAATCATACGAAAGTCGAACCAGCCAGTTAACATGATTCAAAAAAGAAGAAAGAGACTGGTGACAGAGAAGATTTTCGAATATCAATTGTTTATGTATTCTTTTTTTTAATTTTCCTTTTCAATTAATTGTTATGTAATAAAAACGCCATATATAATAAAAACGCCAAAACAACCAAAATGCTTTTTTAAACGATATCATTCAGTTAAACGCCACCAAAAAACTCCCAAACTATAATAAAATTACTTTGAAAAATTATTATAAAAAACACAAAAAAAAATAATAATAAAAAGCAAACTTGAAAATGTAACTATAAACAATAAATACAAAATCAGTAATACTAAAGAATCTAAAACGCCAAACTTGAAAGATGGGACGCGTTACAGACTTCAGAGATAAAACTTATTAAAAACATTAATTACAAAACAGTAACTGAAAAGACGAATACTTTATTATAATAATGCACCGCCTAATTTAGGCGCCAATAAGACTTCCTATAAAATGATACGTCTCAGCAACTTCCATTTGATCAAACCAAAAAAACAAACGCCAATACTACTAAATAACACCCACTGTAAAACGCCAACAAATAAACTGAATGAATTGTTTTCAGAGGGGAGTAACTCAGAAAGATTTTGCTGCATGAGATGGACAAAATTTCAAGAAAAAAATATTGATGCCAGTCATATGGCATTTTGTATTTTTGTTCTTGAAGAAGGTTTAGATGAGGAGAGGAGATCAATGACAATGAAGAGTGGGTTCACTATAAAGATGAAGATCCAGATAAAGAAAAAGCGAAAAACCCACTCACACGCCATAGATCTATGTCCCCAAACATCCACAGAAAAAGCCAGTTCAACAGACGAGCAGGCAAAAAAAAAATCAAACCGATGGGTTTGTTAAGTTTTACATAAAACGCCATATATTTGGTGACAGTTCTTGTACTATTAAAAAAGAGAGGGACTGATGACAGTGAAGATTGGGAAAAGAGATCCGATTAGGATTTTTAATTTATTTCCTTCACTTATATTTTTTTTCCTGTGGTTGAAATATAATTTAACAATAGTAAAACGCCAAGATACCACAAACGCCAAAATGTTTATAAAAAATAATAGAACAATAGGTCATCTTGTTTAAAACCCCTTGGAAAACGTCATTCAAATAGATTTCCTGCCCCGTGGGTTCCAATGGCATACGTTGTGAATAAACGCCATAAAAGCCATAAACGTCAACATGTTGATACAATGAAACTATTAAAACGTCATTAATTATTGAATTTGGTTAACGCCAAAAATCTTAAAAACCAAAAATTAAAACAACATTGGGAAAAAGCGGAACTGGAAAAGCAGAAGATGAAAGGACAAAAAAGCCCCTCCACCCTTTTCTAAGTGGCGTGACACGTGTTAGGCTAGGAAGCGTTCTCACCGGTCTCACACTTTTGAGCGTTTTCTCCCGATCCCGTTTATATATATATATATATATATATATATATATATAGGTAAAGGGTACTGTACAAATGCCCTTATCGTACATTACGTACGCTACAATCTCAGCCGTCCGATCATCTTCCCGCAATGAAAATCGCATGTTGTTTTTTTTTTGTAATAATTTCGCATGTGATAATTTTGATGAAATAGCAGGTGTTTTTTTGTAACAATTTCGCATGTGATAATTCAATTTCGCATGTGATAATTTTGATGAAATAGCATGTGTTTTTTTTAACAATTTCGCATGTGTTAATTCAATTTCGCATGTGATAATTTTGATGAAATAGAAGGTTGATTTTTTGTAACAATTTCGCATGTGTTAATTCAATTTCGCATGTGATAATTTTGATGAAATAGCAGGTTGATTTTTTGTAACAATTTCGCATGTGGTAATTCAATTTCGCATGTGATAATTTTGGTAACAATTTCGCATGTGGTAATTCAATTTCACATGCGATTTTCAATGCGGGAAGATGATCTGACGGCTGAGATTGTAGCGTACGTAATGTACGATAAGCGCATTTGTACGTTAACCAGCCCCTATATATATATATATATATATATAATAAACATTTACACACACAGAGACTCTCACTCTAAAACACCCTCCCCCTCTGTCTCTTCTTTCTCACGTGATCTATCTCTCTCGCGCTCGCTCTCTCTTTATATCACACGATCTGAGATGGTGGATGGTGCGAGCATGGGCGGACCCAAGCCTAGCCCAAGGTGGGCGGGCGCACCCCCGGAAAAAAAAAATTAGTGCTAAGTTCCGTCGAAAATCCCGTCCGCACCCCTTGAAATTTTTCGTCCGCACCCCTTGGAATTTTCTTTTCCGCACACCTTAGGTAAGAAATATTATCAATTTATATTTTAAATTTTTTTAGTAAACTCTTATTTAAAAAAAAAATACTACCTAAATTATATAACTTTTAACACCTAACTAACTAAACCCAAATACCGAATACCTTTACGGCTTTACCCACTTATAACACCTAAGTAACTAGCCCACTAAGTCTTAGTCCATTAACCAAACCCAACAATATTTCAAACTATAATAAAATAATTAAGCCCAAAACCCCTTAGAATTCTCTCCCGCTCTCTCTCAGTCTCTTGCGTCCCTGCGTCCAGCGAACATCAACCACCAACGAACAAAAATCCAGGCCGGCGACCACCGTAATCTGCCACCATACCTCCGCCGTTCGACACCAAATCCAACCGGAATCCGAACACAGGTAAGTTTCTTTGTTATTTTGATGATTTTGGTTGATATTATAGGACAAAAAAGGTAATAAAATTGTTAAATAGGTTTGAAATTTTGTGTGTTTTGACGTTGTTTATGGTTGTTTAGATGATTTTAGGGTGATTATGTTGTTTAGATGATTTTTAGGGTGATTTACATTATGATTTCTAGGGATTGAATAGTTGAAAATTAAAATTGAAACATTTCTAGGGCTTGAATAGTTGATTTAGAAAGTAACTTTAGATGATGTTTTGGATAGATTTAAAAAAAAGAAAACTCGTAGGGCGACGTTTTAATTATGTTTGTAACAAGGTTTGACGTGTTTTTGATGATTATATAAATTTAGTTTGATGTTTTTTTGTTTTACATGACCCGACCCGACTCGAACCGACCCGATACGGACCGATTTTTTTACTTATATACATTGGGGCCTAAATTTTTTAAAAATGTTCCGCACCCCCATGAAAAAATTCCTGGGTCCGCCACTGGGTGCGAGATTGGGTTTTTACTGGATCTGAGACAGTGGCGGGTTGTGATGGTGGGTTTAGCGGTGATGGATGGTGAAGGTGGATGTGGCGGGTTGTGAGGGTGGACGGTGGTGGTTGACTGGTTGGGTGGATGGGTGGATGGTGAAGGTGGACGGTTGTGGTCTGGTGAATGGTGGATGGTTATGGTTGGGGAAAGGGGAATTTTGCAAGCAACCAGACTCTATATCAAGTCGACTGAATATCTCCTACTCATTCATCAAACCAAAACAAAAATCTCCAACACGATGGAGATAGATGCATCATCATCTGAACCTAACGTCTCTATTTTTGTCACTAAAAGATCGTATACTCAAGGCCGTAATTGAACTAAACGACTAGAAACAAAATTAGGTCATGATCGTTCTTTTAAGTTAAATTGAATTAACAAGGAAAAACTATAAAATATTTTATAGTTTGCGTTCCTTTACTAAAAATATCAAAAATTAATAAAATTATAGCAATAACCTACTTAAATTAAAGAAAATGAAATTCTCGTAAATATGGTATTATGGTGTAATTTTTAAAAATATATATTATCATAAGAAAAAACTAAAGTCATTTGAAAATCGTGGGGAAGTTGGTTTATAAATGTTGGATGTTCCTATTTTGTCATTTCCACACTTGTTTTTCTTGTTTTTTGTCATGTAAATTCTACACTTTGTACGAATTCTACATTTAGGGACCACTTCATCTTAACTATTGGATTACTTGATCAATAGTCAAAACTCTCCGCTACACTTTGTACGAATTAACTCTATTGTACATGATCCTTCCCTATATATTCATATTCGTTTAGATATATCTATTTAGTTAAAATTATCATATCGTCTGTAAATATGGAGAGACAGACAAATGAGACTTAACCAGTGTTGTAAAAATCGCGACTAGGCGACGACTAGTCGGCGATTAATCGCTAATCGCCCAGTAACTGAGTAATTTTTCGTTAATCAGTCCATTAATCGCTAGTCGGGCCTAGTCGGCCAGCCAAAAATCGGTGATTCCGGCAAAAACCTGTATGTTACGGCCAAAACCTCTAAATTCCGGTCAGTTTCCAACCAAACCATGTTAATTCCAACAATTAATCTTGTATACTTAAAAAATGAGTTGAATAAGAGTTAAAACCTGGCTACTTAAAATATTTACCAATAAAAATGTGTATATGTATACATAAAACTGAAAATTACATATAAAAAACCTGATTCGATTAATCCCGAGTTGTCGCTAGTCCCTACCTCACCGGCCGACTAGCGAGTTCTCCAACCTTAGACTTAACAATGAAACTTATCAAAAGTAAACAAATACCCTTTTGTCCGTTTATTTAATCAAATGAATAATATATATAAAGGAATATTAGTTAAGGGGAATGTTCAAATGAAAACCACTAGTTATTGTGAAAACTCAAAAACTAATTAAAAATGTCAAAAAAACATACCAATTTTTTTTTTTTTTTTGCATAATAATTTTCGCTACTTTTAGTTTATAAAAAAATTACAAAAAAAAATTCTTTTTTGTAGTGCACATGTGTAATATTACACATGTGTAGTACACACAGTGTTGCAAAAATCGGCCTAGGCGGCCGATTAATCGGCGCCTAGGCGCTAGGCGGCTAGTTACTGACTAATTTTGAGCTAGTCGGCCAATTAATCGGAGTCGGTCAAAGTCGGTCAAAATCGGTCCTAGGCGGTCCTAGGCGGTCAAAAATCGGATTAATCGGCCTATATTAATCGGTTAAAATCGGTCAAAATCGGTCCCAGACGGTCCCAGGCGGTCCTAGGCGGTCAAAATTGGTCAGAATCAATCAAAATCGGTCAAAATCGAACCATACTATCTGAAACTTGAAGTATTTATGTGAATTTTGAAGTATTATTTTTATATTATTGGGTATATATATATAATTTTGAAAAAATACATATAAAAATCCCAATCCGATTAATCCCGATTAATCCCTAGGCGGTACCTCACCGCCCGACTAGCGCCTAGCGCCTTCTACAACACTGAGTACACATACACATGTGTAATACAATTTTTTTTTTTTTTGAAAAAAAGTTTTTTTATATACAAAAACCTGTGATTTTTAATAAAAAATTGAAAAAAATAAATAAAAAAAATTTTTGGTGTGTTTTTTAGGTTTTTTTTAGTTAGTTTTCGAGTTTTCACAATAAGAGTGGTTTTCATTTGAACCATCCCCTATCAGTTAACATAAAACGTTTACTATTTTTCAACCCTAAAACATAAAAAGAGGATGTAACTTTTAATAAAAAAAGGAGTCAATATGATGTTTTTTCTATTTAAAAGCCAGACTCATGTCTTTCAAGTAATAAATAGTTCATCTGAATTCTCTCTCTTGTTCATCACTTAAAAACATTGTGTGGCCCACTCCCATTATTAATCCCATTGCGACCTAAAAGGCTAATTTGTGTCGGTTACATCTTAAATCTATTTTCGAATATGCCGATTTTAGCTTTAAGGGTTGTTATTAAATATCATTATAATTATAAGGTTTGGGTGTGGTTTAAAACTCATAGAGGTTTTATAGTGCTACGTCAGATTTATATCTGTGCCATATTACATAGGGGGCTTTAAAGTTTCTCCATTTAATTTGCATCCAATTGTTTAAAGGCCCCTTATTAAACAAAATACATAAAAAAGCAAAAGATTTGATTGGTTGAAAAAAATGAGCCCACCTGCACACCCCTTTAGCGCTCGTTACTGGGCTGGCGGAGTTTCGATGACGCCCCCGCTTTGGCGCGCAAGGGATGGGGTGGGGGCGCTATAGGACGTTAACGGTGGTGATGTGGCCAGGGGTGGTATACCACACCTCCTGGCCTAAACGTTTAAACTTACACTATTTTTAATGAAGGCAAACAACATCCCACTAGACCATTAGGTTATAGGTAACTATAAATGTTTAATACCAAATAATTTCAAGAAATTCACAAATGTTTAATACTAGATAATTTCAAGAAGTTCACAAATAGTTGTAACATTTTATTCAAGTTATTGATCCTGTGCTTATTCACTCTCTTTCGTTATCCTGTAATATCTTGTAAAATAGTATCAGGGTGTAAGGGTGGTTATTGTCACACCCCAACCAATGGCGGAAACATCGGGATGAGACGAAGTGTGAAGATTGCTAGAGACATCATAACGCTATTTGTGACAATATTTAATAAATCGATTTCATTTCATAGAGTAAATTGTCAACATTACAAGAAATTCAAATACAACAAGTTTAAAGGAAATACATGACAACATAATCAAAATTGATACAACATATTAAACCTAAACGTCTATATGTGTATCTAGGCATCAACACTACTTCTTCTCATAGCATCGTCATCATCAACCTGTAACATGTTTAAAATACAATTCAATGCAAAAGCAAATGCGAGTATACAAGTTTGGTACGTACATAACAAAAGATAAGTTTTAAACAATTCCTCATAGCAAGCATGTGATTCAAGATAAACAATAAATTTGGCATGTGTCAACCATATCAAACCAATAATGAAACGGAAGATGCTCATGACATAACCACAAGTCTACGGGCGGGTCGTTAATCCTATAGCGCTACATATGTCATGGTTAGGCTCGTACGAAGTTAATGATAAGTTTAGCACATAATGTCCTCAACCCAAGTTTAAAGTATCAAACAATCACGTATACAAGCATGTTATAGGAATGTTCATGTGTTTAAGCATAAAGTTCATGTGTAAGTTTTGATAAGTAAACATGTTACACCCCAAAAGTGGTAAAAGTAAAAGAGGGGAATGCGAGTATACTCACGGTTTTGCAAGCTTTCCTACTTGAATCCGTGAAGAGTTGGTTGATGGAGGGAACACCAAGTTATCCTACAAGAGGAAAATCGAGGTGTATGAGTAATTTGGAAGAATGAGGGAGTATTCGGACTTAGATTAAAAGAAAGACAAAGTATGTATTAGGAAAATATTCACTATGGTATTAGCACTTGTCTTGACACTATAGTAATCCTTAAGGATTGTATATGATTTCATAGGTTCAAGACCTATTAGAATCGTGACAAGGAACTACACACATAGTGAGAAACTTATTAACTTGGTAGAAGATTTATATAATCACTATCAAGGGTTCGGTTTATAATATATACATAATAATATAGTTAGTCATGTAGGAGGCGGGAGGTTGAACCTTCCACTTTGGTACCTCTTGGTGTCATGTAAGTCAAGTAGGAGGTGGGAGGTGAAATACTCCACTTTGGTACCTCGAATGATATGTTAACATATAGGTCATGTAGGAGGTAGGAAGACGAATCTTCCATTTAGGAACCTCATAGTTATGTACAAGAAAGGAAAAATGCAACTATGTTTAAACAAAACATCAAGTGATGTGTGGACTTGTATGTAGGTTAGCCTAGGCTAACCAAGTAGTCACAACATCTTCAAGTTCAAGACTTGACACCACTTGCAAGCTAATAGCTCGATTAAAATAGAAAGTTTAGAGTGTTAAGACACTCATATTAAGTGTAAAACAACCTTGGTTTGGCTTTACTAATCATACACTCGATTAGAAGCATAAGAACACAAGTTTGTTTGAAGTATACAAGAGTTTAAGAAAGTTTCAAAACACAAAAGAAAGTTTATGGACATTTTCAGGGCAATTCCAGGTTTGTTTTCTCCAAGGAGAAGTCAAGGAATCAAACCCCATGATTATCCAAGCAAGTAGGAAGAAAAATCAAGTAATTTGGTTGAGTTTTGAGCAAGTTATGCTCACTTTTGTATGAAGGTATAAATCTGTCCGAATTTCAGGATCTTGCAAGAACTTGAGAGTGATTTTGGAGAGATTTGAGAGTGTTGAAAGTGTAGAATGGCTTGGAGGACCTTGGGTACTTATAGGGGAGTGATTAGGGTTGTTTTGGGGGGATAATTAATGCTAAAACTCGGTTTAAACATGGAAATCCCGCTCAAAAACGAATCTGGTCGCGAGCTGAACCTTTTTCTGATCTGGGGATGGCCAGGCGGCCCGCGTGAGCCCATGGGTTAAGCTTACACGGCCCGTATGGTGGGTGTGGGCTGAAGTTTCCAATTATTACATTTTAGCCCCTATAGTTTACTATTTAGGGCTTTTAGGGTGATTTAGGGACTTGTTTTGCCATTTAAGCATAGTTTAAGGTCAATTCAAGTATGAGAAACATAATCAAAGTATAATTAAGCGTATGGAAGTCGTATACAAGAATCGTTTATGATCGAAACACGTTTTATGCATAAGTTTCACGTATTTACAAGTTTAGCACATAGTTTCCAAGAATTACGAATAAGCATCAATTGTTCCACGAAATTGAACGTATGAGCATATATAAAGTATGTATAACATGTAATTAACAAAATATGAGTTTTATTCATGATCCAAGTCTCGGATTTTACAACGGTTACAAAGAAAGAACGATTACAAGAGTACAAGGTTTCCAAAAAATGGAAGTACAAGCAAGACTTGCTAAAAACGGAAAGTATAAATAAGCAGGGCGTTACAGTCTCCCCTCCTTTAGGAAATTTCATCCCGAAATTTATTTAAGAGGTAGACTTAAAGAGTTTGGTAAAAGTTTGAGACTTGAAATTTTGAAACGTTTCGAAAAGTACGAAATTTTGGGAGAATAAAAATAAGTTTGTAAAATGATTGTCTGGCTAAAATGGTTTTGAGGCATAAGCAGGGGAAAACGTGTATAGGTAAAACGATTTTGAATGGCTAAAATTGGAGTTGTTTTACAAATGTATTGTATTTACGAGGGAGACCTTTATACAATGGTTTGAAATCAATAAAATAGATTGCGTAGGAAGTTTTAAAGATAGTATAAGACCACATATTCATAGAACTTGCTCCTCGAATGGAACGAGGAGGTTTGGTAAGATAAAGTATTAACGACCTACTAAATGCGTTTACACAAGAATAAAGAATAGAAAATTGGTTCTAAAGGTAATAAGATAAGTTAGGATTCGAATGTTTAAACAAGCTTGATTGTGAACGAGGTTTGTATGGATAAAGGAGGATAATACGAGTATAGAATGAACGAATGACTCTTAAAGAGTGCAAGTATAAGAATAGCATAAGTGTTGGATAGATGAACGTAGTGTGTTGAGAATGAAGTCTCGTCGTGGATAATCGGATATAATGTGTTTGTGAGTTGTCTAAAGTTGTATTAGGTCTAAATAGGTCTGTAAAACACTGAATTTCTCGTGACACGTTTTACGAAAGTTTGGTAACGTGGTGAAAACACTTATATATAGGAAGTACCAGCGGCGTATCCACCACGTTTTGACCACATTACGTCCGTTCCATATTTCGTATCCTGTTACGTTCCGTGTCTTACCATACACAGTAGTACACTCTATGGTTCTCATACGCCTATCACTATAATCCCGTGTGCACCCGTGATTATATTGATCGTCGCATGATCCGCATAGCTTGTACTAGTTGTGTATGAATTTGGGTAGGTACACTAAAAAAAATAAGAATGTGTGCGTATAAGAATAAAGTATGTAAGCAAGTCCATGCTTAAGTATGTATAGGACCCACGTAAGCGAATCCCTCGGATTCCGCTCGCGTACGGGCACGAATGTATGAATCATGAATATGTATGAAAGATAAGTATGAGTATAAGTGTAAGTTATGAATACGCATGCGAATGTATGTATAAACATATGACGTATGAGTATGATATGAACATGAGTATAAGCATAAATGTATTGTCATGGTTATGAGTAAGAGTATGAGCATAACGTGTATGAAAATGGGTATATGTGTGAGTACAAACATGAGTATAAGTAGGATGTATGATTGTAAGCATGGATATGGATAGTAGTGTAAACGAGAGTGTAAGTATAATTCTAAGAATATGAATATAAATATAAATTTGAATATAAGTGTAACATATGAGTACAACGTAAAATGTATAAATCGCGACTATTAGTGTATGAGTTAATGATTTTATATATGGTATGAATTTAAATACGTATAAGATCAAGAGGTTTGAGTATAAAAGACACCAAACTGAGTAGTACATGTGAAGTAGTCGTGAGGTATAAACTAGAACACGTGAAATGATGTGCATGTATAGTTGTTTGAGCAACGTTAAATGTTGTCGAATCAAGATAGATTGAGTTTAGGTGGAGGGTAAAATATAGCTTGTACATGAAAAAGGATAACAGTACTCATGGGTTAAGCGTAATGTATTTCGTAATGAATGGAAATGCTACTTTTGTTTCAAAAGAGTTTACGTAATCCGATGATGGTCGGTCCCCAAGAAGTCTTCTTGCCCACGTGTTTTGTAGATTGGTGTAGGAAAAAGGTTTTCGATAAAAAGTAAGTTCGTTTCATCAAACAAGAAACTATGAATTTAGGAGGTTCTTGTGAAAACGAGGATCCTTAGAAAAGAAATTTAGCAAAGGACTTAGTGAACGTTTAAAAGTTTTAACAAATGATTTGTTGATGTTGAAAGGAGTATTTGGTAAAACATTCATATAGCACCTACAAGATCCTATAAGTAATTGAGAAAGGTTGGTTTGTTTTTTATTAAGAATGGAAGCCTCTAGTATGATGATATAATGTGTGCGTGTTTTAGTGATTAATTTGAATATGAAGTTCATGGGCAGAGTTTCATTGGACCGACTAAATTGATAGGTAGCACTTCGTAAGGTTTTGAGGTTCGAGTAACAAAACGTTTTAAGACATGATTAGGAATCTCGTGTATATGAGTTGGGTGAAAATAGATTGTAGAATAAGAAGTACGCTTGATAAAACAATGTAACTTTGAAGTAGGTATAAGTAGGTATTTTGAATAGTGATAAGCAATTTAGGTATAAAATATGATCGAGTTTGCATAATAAGATATCTTGAAGAGACGTTTTGGTAACGATCACCTAGGTAAGGGAATCACCCCTAACTCTTTGGTGAGGTCGTTTTTAGGAAAAGGGGAGTGGAGTTAATCGTCAAGGTAAGGAAATCACTCCTATCTCGATGATATGTCCCCACTAGTCGTTACAAGGAATACGAATTTAAACTATATGAAATCATGCATATGTATAAATGTATGGAAAGGTTCAATATGATGTGCGTGTGAGAAAAAAAATGTCGGAAGTTGATGTGCGTGAAGTGTGTTATGGTTTTAATGTATATTTTAAGCCCTTTTACACTTTCTTTAACCAAGTTTTAAATTTATAAAACACGATATTTACTAACACTAAACACACATATGGGCAAGTGCACCCATTGTGAGCGTAGTATAGTGTTGGTAAGATACCAAGGTCGTCCAAGGACAAAAGAGCTTTTAGTACCGGTTTATCCTCAACGTCTAATCAAATCAAAAGTTTAGAAAAATGTTTTAAACTAAGAAAAATAAAAACTAACTAAAAATGCTGAAAATAAAAATAAAAGAAAAAACAGATAGACAAGATGAATCACTTGGTTCCGACTCGTGTTTAGTGTAACCTTTGATTATTTCCGCACTTTTGCACTATTTAAGAGATTATCTTAGTTATTGTAGTAGGCCCCTCTTTTGGAGGTGACGTTACCCTCAACCCAGTAGTTTGAGTCAGCAAGGATACAATCCTAAAGGGTCGGATTATTGAAAGATAATTAATTAAGTTATTAATGCATAATGTGGTAGACCCCTCTTTTGAAGGTGACGTTACCCTCGGCTAAGTAGTCTGAGTCAGCAGGGATACAGTCCTAAGTAGCCGGGTTAAAGTATTAATAGTAGTTTAACTTATGAGGGGATCAAAGAGTTTGGACCCCCGCCATCCAATACCGTTAAGTATTGAAGGAGGTCCTACTAAATTTGACCCATGTCCTTTGTAGGATCTATACACTGAACAATGGCAAGACTCTTACCAAACTGTTCCCTTAACCCCCGACCAGGTAGCCAACATACCTCCATATAGACCGTGGAGATATGAATGGTGAAAATCTTTTATTTTATATAGACAGTAAAATAATGCCCAGACACCACGGACAAACGATAAGGAAGAATCACCTTCAACATAAGAAACTAGTTATTAAAGTCATTAATACATAACCAATTAAAAAGTGCGAAAAGATTAAAAATAAAAAGTATTACACTAGACACTTTGTCTTCACCAAGTGATGTAAGAGACTTAGGCAAACATGGCCTTGATTGTCAAGAACTCTTACGATCAATCTTGGATCCCGAGACGACTCACACACTCTATGATGAACAATGGATGATGGTGGTGGATGATGGTGTTATGGTGGTGGTGGGTGGTGGGTGAAGTGTGAGAGAGGTGGTGTGCCAAGGGATGGTTTGAGCTTGAGCCAAGCACTCCTATTTATAGGCTGAACAGAAGCTCGGGCACGGCCCCGTGTCCAGTGGGCACGGCCCCGTGTCCACATCCTTCTCTTTCTTCATTAATTGCTCTTGTCTTTATTAGTTGACCACGGCCCCGTGTCCGCTGGGCACGACCCCGTGTGTAGAAGCATATCTGTACTATCAAGATTTGCCTGGATTCTGCGAATCTTATAGTTGACCACGACCCCGTGTCCGCTGAGCACGGCCCCGTGGTGGGCGATGGAAGCTTCTACAACTTTGTCTTTTATGCTGACGCTTGGGCACGCCCCCGTGCTCACTGAGCACGGGGCGTGTTCAACCTCCTGATTTCTTGTTTTGCTTGGGAAGATGCTTTCGGGGAGGTCGGGCATGCCACGTTTATTCCTTTTCTTGTATTTATGTTAGATTTAGCTGCCTTTTTGCTTCTTTTGTTAATTTGAGCTCCTTTAATTCTGAAAATACAAAAGGAAGACAAAAGCACACTTTTTTCAACATTAGTACTAAAAAGGGTTAGTTTTATGCCACAATTGATGTAATTTATATGTTGCATTTTGCACACATCAAATACCCCCACACTTGAATCTTTGCTTGTCCTCAAGCAAAACTCTTTATAATATGGCTTTACACTCCCAAATGGAATGGGTAGAAGAGAAGGTTTTTGGGCTTCTCATAGAGTGTCGGGATCTCCAAGATTCTTTATTTAGTTTTATTTTTATTTATTTACAATCCTATTCGTCATGATTTATTTAAAACTTTTCATAAGATAAATTACTTATTAGGGCATAACATGTCTCTTTAAAATTCTATTTATATACAAGTTCACATACCTCACGGGGGATCACTCAACACTCGACCGAAGATGTATTTTAGTGAATCACTCGAGAGCGGCATGGAACTTACTCCTACCATAAGCTTGCCAAGCAATCAATCCTCCTCCTTTTTAACTATATACCTTTGTAAATATCAAGAGGACTTTTGGGTGAAGGGTTAGGCTTGGGTTAAAGGTAGGTGGTTGGGTTAGTGGTTAGTAGAAAAGGGCGAAAAAGCGTAAAAAGCGTCGGTTTTCGTAAAACACTTTGTTTTTTTTTTTTTTGTGTGTCACAAGAAAACCGAGCTTTGTTACTAAAATAAAGGGTTTAAAATGAAAAAAGGTTTTGGTGGGTAAAGGGTGTTTGTTTTGGGTTAAGAAATGAAAAGGTTTAAGCTCAAAGGGGTTAATTAGGGGGATTTTGGGTAGGTGGTAAAAAAAAGAAAAATAATGGTGTAGAAATAAAAAGGGGTTAGTCCTAATGCCTCCATCATTTACTTACTCGGGTTTAAGTTGGTAAGGACCGGGAATGTATCGTCGTGGCAAGTTCTAGAGTTGTAAGAACCAAGCGGCTATTCACACAAGAAACGAAAAATGAGCATTTAATTTAAAGATATGTATTTGTATGCTCAATAAAGGCTCAAAACTCACTTTTGTGGGAATGGGTTTTTATATGATCAAGTATATATAATTAAATTTTAACTAAGCTTGTCATGCCTTTTCATAATTTTCTTATGTTGGTTTTTTTTATCACGACGTTATCGGTTGTAAATTTGTAAAAATATAACATTTTTAGAATTTTGAAATTCCCAAATTAAACCTAGACAAGTAAAAAAAATGAAAATTTTCGAAAAAAATTGGGGTGATTAGCGGTTCCAATAGAGTTTTGTGTAAGGCTTGTTATTAGGACTTGCAAGATTCAAGGTTTTAGCATCCCCCCCACACTTAAATCACACATTGTCCTCAATGTGTCCCCAAAATAAGTTTTTAGGTTGATTGAATGTGTAAAAGGTGTGAATCAAGCAAAATTTTGTGTTACTGGGCGTTGGACACGGCCCCGTGTTCAAGTGCCAGTAACAAAAATTAAAAAAAAAGAAACAGAAGCCTGGACACGGGGGCGTGTTGGGTGAACACGACCCGTGTCCAGTTTACCTGAATTGGGTCATTTCTGCAGACAGTGCAGCACGGGGCCGTGTTGGGCGGACACGGCCCGTGCTGAGCTTACTGTTAATGAATAAAATTGTGGGTTGGCTCTGTTTTCCTGCATGGGGTGCTGGTTCAAGTTTCCCTTGTTATCCTTTGCCATCCCGAGTGTATCTTATTTGTTTCAACACCATCCAAACACCAGTTTAACTAAAACCATCATTCATTAAGTCATAGAGAAAGTTACATAATAGCCTAAAAATTAAAATACTAGATAGTTATGTCAAAGAAACACAAGAAATCTAAACCAAGAAGTTTTAGCCTACTACTTATTCTATTAGCAAAATTTCCGAAAAGGTAAATCCCTCGGTTAGATGTGGCTTGAAAAACTTCTTTCTCCGGGCATGGGTTCCTCACACGTCGGCGAGCCATTCTTCGATCTCCCTAGGGAGAAGAAAAGCGGGCTCATTAGCATTGGTTTGAGGAGGTGCAACTTCCACCGGGACTTCTTGTAGATCTTCAAGAGGAGGTTCCGCTGGAATGTCGTCCCAACCGGTAGGATTGTGGATTCCAAGTGCTAGGTTCCAATTCTCTTGGGGAAGGACTGGTTCCATGGGAGGTGTTACAAGAATGTTTAACCTCTGGTGCAAGAGGTTTATTTCTTGAAAACTGTTTTCCAACCCCACCGTAAGATAATTTATACGGTCTATTAGGACCTCCTCTACCGAAGTCATCTCGTCAAGAGCTTCACGTAACGCCATTACGTATCGTACGAGAGTTGCTTCAATTGATGGCCTTCTTTCCCTTCGACTGTTTCTGGAGTGCGCAGAAGAGGTTCCACTATTTTGGCTAGACATTCTACGAAAACAAACCAAAAATAGTTCATTTTAATGAAACAGTAACACGGACACGACCTCGTGATCAATGAGCACGGCCCCGTGTTCACCTTTCTGCAGTTTTTTAGAACAAGGAATCTTGGAGTTTCAAATTATTTTCCCAACTTATGAAGCATTTTTGAACAGAAATAACTTAAAACAATGTTGTGTAACTTATTTTTAACAAGATTCCTTGAACAAAAGTTTAACAAACATCACAATAAAGCTTGGAATCAAGCTTCAATGGAGGTGTTATTGCAAGAAAGATGAAGAAGAAGGTAATGGATAAAAGAGGAAGGGACAAGATGTTTGTTAGAAACTTCTTTTAGAACATACCTAGGATGGTAAGTTAGAAAATCCTTTCAAATCTCTGTCCCTGGATGGTCCAAATGTGCAGGATTCTTGGCTGCATTTATAGAAAACGACAGCATACTGGACACGGCCCCGTGCCGGCTGGACACGGCCCCGTGTGCAGGCAAGATCCTGACACATTTTATCCGTATTCTGACAAAAAGTCAGAAGGGAATCTTTTGGTGGACACGGGGGCGTGTTGACCTGGGCACGGCCCCGTGTCGAAGGGCTGATTATGAAGTTTGTCTATTTTTAAGGAACTTTTCCGGATCGGGCGGTTCCTTACTGGATGGAACAACCCCAAAGTGCCTAAGATACCTTAATTGCTCTAGATTAAGACGAGAACGCAAGAGGTTGTCGGTGAGGGTGATTCCTATGTTATATGTAGGTGGACAAGTCCAACCCTTTTCCGGGCTCTCGTTAAAGAAGGTGTATGCCGAATCGCTCAGGTCTATGTATGCATCGAACGAAGTCGATGGGGAGTCCTTCACGGCACAATCGGCACAGGGACGACTATCACTCAAGTCCTCACTAGAGTTAGAAGTATCGTCGGGGACAACGAAGTTGTTTGAATGCGATTTCAACACTTCTTCTTGGTTATCATCTTGAGATAAATTATTGAAATATATCCTAAGTTCTTTTAACCAATTAAGAATTAGATCTTCTAATTGAAATAGTTCATCAAGAAGCATTTCTCCTAGAAAATCTGGTTGGGAGCATTCGAGGGAGAGATGGGGATTATTTTTACTTTCGCCCCTCTTAAGGATACAAGGAAACGATGGGTCTATATAGTGGGGCTTATAATTTAGAAAAAAAAAACATTCTAATTCCTTATGGGTACCACCACATAATTGACACCACGTACCATAAGAGTGCCGAAAGTAAAAAGTATCAGTATCACTCATGTTTGTGTCAGAAATTACCAACCGTCGGGATCTTACGGTTCTGTTTTCAGTAACTGAATCTTGGGCACGGAGCGTGTTGAGTGGGCACGGCCCCGTGTTCAGCTTACTGTCTGACTTAAAACAAGATTGCCATTTCCAATGATAGGGCACGGGGTGTGTTCAGCAGGCACGGCCCGTGCTAAGTTCTGCAGAAGCTGAAAAACTAAGAAAAATCCTAAAAAAAAATAGAAAAATAAGAAAAACGATTAGGCCGTTGATTCCTAACTTTCTTAAAATCCTTGTGTCCCCGGCAGCGGCGCCAAAAACTTGATGTGCGTGAAGTGTGTTATGGTTTTAATGTATATTTTAAGCCCTTTTACACTTTCTTTAGCCAAGTTTTAAATTTATAAAACACGATATTTACTAACACTAAACACACATATGGGCAAGTGCACCCATTGTGAGCGTAGTATAGTGTTGGTAAGATACCGAGGTCGTCCAAGGACACAAGAGCTTTTAGTACCGGTTTATTCTCAACGTCTAATCAAATCAAAAGTTTAGAAAAATGTTTTAAACTAAGAAAAATAAAAACTAACTAAAAATGCTGAAAATAAAAATAAAAGAAAAAACAGATAGACAAGATGAATCACTTGGTTCCGACTCGTGTTTAGTGTAACCTTTGATTATTTCCGCATTTTTGCACTATTTAAGAGATTATCTTAGTTATTGTAGTAGGCCCCTCTTTTGGAGGTGACGTTACCCTCAACCCAGTAGTTTGAGTCAGCAAGGATACAATCCTAAAGGGTCGGATTATTGAAAGATAATTAATTAAGTTATTAATGCATAATGTGGTAGGCCCCTCTTTTGAAGGTGACGTTACCCTCGGCTAAGTAGTCTGAGTCAGCAGGGATACAGTCCTAAGTAGCCGGGTTAAAGTATTAATAGTAGTTTAACTTATGAGGGGATCAAAGAGTTTGGACCCCCGCCATCCAATACCGTTAAGTATTGAAGGAGGTCCTACTAAATTTGACCCAGGTCCTTTGCAGGATCTATACACTGAACAATGGCAAGACTCTTACCAAACTGTTCCCTTAACCCCCGACCAGGTAGCCAACATACCTCCATATAGACCGTGGAGATATGAATGGTGAAAATCTTTTATTTTATATAGACAGTAAAATAATGCCCAGACACCACGGACAAACGATAAGGAAGAATCACCTTCAACATAAGAAACTAGTTATTAAAGTCATTAATACATAACCAATTAAAAAGTGCGAAAAGATTAAAAATAAAAAGTATTACACTAGACACTTTGTCTTCACCAATTGATGTAAGAGACTGACGTGACCGTGTCGTCCCGATCAGTCAAAAACCCAATTAAACCTAGGTAGCTAGGGTAAGTCGGGTATCGAATCCACGAAGAGCATGTGGTCAGTATCGCACGACCTGTTCGACTAGTTAGACTATTTACAAAAAATGTACAAATTGATTATGAAGCTTGCTAATTTTTCTTTGTTTATTTGATTTGAAAAGAAATCGGGTGAACCGATAAATGACTATTATTTAAAACTACTGTCAATTAACTAAGATTGCAAACTAAATTACTAAATGATTAAAACAAGAAATTAGAGACAAGTTCCACACCCGGTTCGATTATTGCAAGACCTAGGGTTCCTACATGTTTTAACTATCACGAAGCTTAGGTGCCAATTGCTATCGACGTCATAGACAACGGATCGTAATGCACTTCGTTACCTCGGACATGTAAATCCTAACCTACGATAAGGCATAAGTGCACATAACCATTTCGCAAAGTCAAATTTTATCATCACTCGACAATTTACGAATTCGAAACAAATGCAAGACAATTATCGAAGGTTTCAAATACTAAACAATTTGTCAGAAAATCAAATCAAAATACGAATGCATAAACCCTAGAATTCTTACAATAATCTACACCGGGGTGAAACCGAAGAGGCTAGCCGTTCATCGCGTTCAAAGTCGTCAACACAAAATACTCTCCTCCCTTTCTTGGTCTGCGTGCAAAGCAGCCAAGGGCTGTTACTGTCCCTCCCGTAACCGTCCTCTCCTGTCCTTCCTGTATGATGGCTCTATTTGTTGTGTTCTGTTCTCTTGTTATCGGCCCAAATAGAAATCCACTACCATTCTCCGATGATAATTGCGGCCCACTTGTTCTCCAGCCAATGTCGGCCCATGTATGCATATTGTCGGCCCAAAAGAAATCCACCTTGTAAGACGGCTGACGTTGAGATGATGATGATTCTTAATGTTATTTACTTTTGTGTCCCTTGTGATGATGCTGCCTAAAGAAACCCCCAAAAAGTCCCTCAAATTCACGTGATTGGTGATGATGATGTTGTCACACCCCCAAAATCCACCTGCGGAGTACTACCGCTTGGAGGCGTGACTGACCAGGATCCAGCCACCAATCATACTGAACAAGCATATAAGTAGTTATAAAAATCCAACCAACACAATTGGTGTTCACACAAAACATAGTTACGTTGCAAGCGGAAGCATAAGTCTTAAAAACAAGGCATAAGTTTAATTGTTTCAAAGTTTAACATGGCACACAGCCGTCCATGTCCCACAACGATCCTCCTCCATGCAAGCTCCAGCTAAGAACCTAAGGACCTGCAAAGCATGTAGTAACGAGTCAACAACAAGTTGAGTGAGTTCACGGTTGGGTGTTCGTTTTAAGTTGTTTCGAAAACAGTTTCCTTTATCTGGCAATCCTGCCGTGGGGGTTACCCCATAGTTAAAAACGTGACTTGTTTATTCCCGGTTACTCTGGCTATCCAGCCGTGGGGGCTACCCCGTGTTAGTTATCTGGCATTTCGGCCGTGGGGGCTACCCCATGTATCCACAAGACTCGTTACCATATCGACTGCTGACTGTAGTCATGTTTATGTGCCCTGAAACTGTCAATGTCTATCATCATTGACGTGCCCCAGATCCATTAGTTCACGCCCGTCCTCTGCGGCACGGTGTGAGGTTTATCAGACCTAAATAGCGCTATCTAACTAATGACCCGCTCGCCATTGGCCCGGCGATTAAGTCGATATAAAAATGAGGGACTTCGTGATAGAGTTTTGGTCTAGTACGTGTTATCTGTCCATGAGGACGAGGAATTACATTCCTGAACCATTGCTGTCCTACCCAAGGAGGACGAGGAACCCATGTTCCTTAACCCCAATTCCCGACCCCTGGGAATCCCATGCTTTGTAGAGGGTGTGAACTCACCTTGGTTTGCTCGGCAGATACACAGAAAAGTCAAGCAAGCAATATTGTGGTCACTCACGTCCTATCATAGTTGTACCATACAAATCAGGTTCGTATTCAAGTAGTACACGTATGTTTCTAGCACATTGCATCCAAGAATCATCCATGGCAGTCTATTAACATTCACGTTCAATCAGGAACGTACAAGATCTATGCATCAGGCCCAAGAGTCCGGCCCAATTACTTAAGCCCATAATCATGCAAGTCCAATTTCGCGTGCACAAGTCTGTGGTCTCGAGTCGAGACTGTGCGGTCTCGAGTTGTGCTCATGTGTTCTTCGAGTCGCAAACGTGGGGGTCTCGGGTCATGCATGTTCTGGTCTCGAGTCGCAACCGGACTCGCAACTGAGATTTTGAGTTGTGCTGTTTTGGTCTCGAGTCGAGATTATGGGTCCTCGACTCGCAGTCTGTGTCGCAACCGGGGATCTCGACTTGTTCCGTGGTGGTCTCGAGTCGAGACTGAAGTTCTCGGCTGGGGACATGTGCTGAATTCCCCATTGTACTAGACCAATGGGATTTCACTGTTGTGATCTTTGTGTACTATCCAATAACAATGCACTAACATGTCTAATTGTCTAACACTTAACCAAAATAGATCAAACATGGCAAATTTTCAAATATCATAACACATTCATATCACATTCATCATGTTCTTCAAATATTCATGTAGTTCATCATATCATCATTCATATGGGCCTTAATCAAATGAAATCATGAACAACAACTTATCAACATCTATGATATCAACACAATAAATCACCCTAATAGTAAGCTTTCGGTTCTTAACACAAGAGTATAAAATCCGATTTATATGAGCATCATCTAACATACATGTGCAAGCCGATTTCATGAACATTAACCACCATGGTTTAAATCACATTTATCCACAAGACATCATAAGTTCATTAGGTAACATCTCCGAAAACAAAACATGTTAGCCGATTATCAACATCGCACACATCCGATTCACAACAACATCATCAAGCATACAACTAGTTAAATCATACCATTCATACTATCATTTAACAACAATAAACATCATAAAGGCACTAACCGATTGATGGGTTTCAAGGGCGAGTATGAAGCTTCCCAATGGGCGTGTGTGTGTGCCGATCCGAGAGTTCCTAGTGTCACCGGTTTGATCCGAGAATAAAGGAGAAAAAGTGTGATGTTTGGTGTCTAGGGTTTTAGTGAGAGGGAGTAGGAGAGTGTGTGTGTTAACCAAAGAAAATGGCAACATGGCTATCCATCAAGTTTATATATCCGCTCCAAGTAATGCACCCTAATGGGCTCTCGGTTGGGTTAAATGAGGTGTATGGCCCATCCGGCCCATTGTTTCATTGTTCACTCGAGACCACATGGTCTCGAGTTGGGTCCTTGTGTCGCGGTTCATACTAATACACACATACTATACATACAAGCATACATATACGCACACAGTTAAACACAACACGTAATCGCATGAAAGGTTCACTTATCATTAGTCACACGAGTTAACTAGTCACACGTTCAAGCAAGTACATCGAGATATAACGAAAGGTTCTAAATTTCGAGTTGTCACAGATGTCTCACAACAATTCTCTAATGTTGCCATGTGTGTATATTGCAAAATCCACCAAACCGGCCCATGTGCGCCCGTACAATGCCTCAAATGGAGCTGCTTTAATGCTGGTGTGGTAGCTGTTATTGTACGAGAATTCCACCAGTGGCAGATGCTTCTCCCAGCGGTTGCCAAAATCGATTACCCATGCACGAAGCATGTCTTCTAAGGTTTGAATAGTGCGCTCGGACTGCCCGTCCGTCTGAGGGTGATATGCTGTGCTCATATCTAAACGTGAGCCGAAGGATTTGTGCATTGCTTGCCACAACTCTGAAGTAAAGCGTGCATCTCGATCCGAGATAATAGAGGTGGGCACCCCGTGCCTCGAAACAACTTCCTTAAGGTATATTTCTGCAAGAGTGGAGAATTTATCCGTCTCCTTCATAGCCAAGAAGTGTGCAGATTTTGTGAGTCGATCCACGATCACCCAAATAGTATCGTTCCCGCGCTGGGATCTAGGCATGCCAGTAACAAAATCCATGGAAATTTGCTCCCATTTCCATTGTGGTATCTCTGGTTGTTGGAGTAGGCCTGAGGGTTTTTGGTATTCAGACTTGACTTTCACACAAGTCAAACACTTGCTGACATAAGTTGCGATGTGGGCCTTCATGCTAGGCCACCAATACGTGGTTCTGATGTCGTGGTACATTTTGTCCGAACCAGGGTGTACCAAGTAGCGAGACTTGTGTGCTTCGTCCATCACAAGCTCCCGTAGGTTGCCATAGAGTGGGACCCAAACGCGTCCCGTTACGTAGTAAGCACCGTCTTCCTTTTGTTCTAAGCGTTGCCTGGACCCGCGTAGGGCTTCAGCCCTGACGTTTTCTGGTTTCAGTGCTTCTATCTGAGCAGCTCGTATTTGGGAAGGGAGACTAGAGTGGATTGTGAGTTGTAAAGCTCGCACGCGCTTAGGCGCAGTGTCCTTTCGACTGAGGGCGTCGGCCACAACGTTGGCCTTGCCCGGGTGATACCTGATTGAGCACTCGTAGTCATTCAGTAGTTCGACCCATCGTCGTTGTCGCATATTCAGTTCCTTCTGCTTGAAGATATGCTCGAGGCTCCTGTGGTCGGTGTAGATCGCGCACTTGGTACCATACAGGTAATGCCGCCATAACTTAAGTGCAAAAACAACAGCTCCCAGCTCTAAATCGTGCGTAGTGTAGTTCTTTTCGTGAACCTTAAGTTGGCGTGAGGCGTAGGCTATAACTTTGTCTCGTTGCATCATCACGCAACCAAGACCCTGAATTGATGCATCGCAGTAAACCACAAAGTCGTCTGTGCCTTCCGGCAAGGAAAGGATAGGTGCACTACAAAGTCTATCCTTTAGGTGCTGAAATGCCAACTCCTGTGCGTTTCCCCAGCGATAAACAACGCCCTTCTGCGTTAGTGAGGTGAGAGGCTGTGCAATCTTAGAAAAATCCTTTATGAATCTCCGGTAGTATCCCGCCAAACCCAAGAATTGGCAAATTTCCTTCGGTGTACGAGTTGCAGGCCAGTTCTTAATCGAGTCTATCTTGGATGGATCAACGTGAATCCCATCCTTGTTTACCACGTGGCCTAGGAAATGGACTTCTCGAAGCCAGAAGTCGCATTTCGAGAACTTTGCATAAAGCTGTTCTGTTCGAAGGAGTTCCAGAATAAGTCGCAGATGCTGCTCGTGTTCCTCCCGACTCTTGGAATAGATCAGGATGTCGTCGATGAAGACTATAACGAACTTGTCCAGGTAAGGCTTGCACACTCGGTTCATCAAGTCCATGAAAACCGCAGGTGCGTTTGTCATCCCAAAAGGCATGACCAAAAACTCATAGTGCCCGTATCGAGTTCTGAAAGCTGTTTTGAAGACGTCCTCTTCCCGGACTCTCAGCTGGTGATAACCCGATCTCAAATCGATCTTCGAATAGTAGCTCGACCCTTGCAGCTGGTCGAACAAGTCGTCGATACGCGGTAGAGGATAACGATTCTTCACCGTCACTTTGTTGAGTTCCCGGTAGTCGATGCACATTCTGAAAGTACCGTCCTTCTTCTTTACAAATAATACTGGAGCCCCCCAGGGCGATGAGCTTGGACGAATAAAACCCTTATCCAGGAGCTCTTGTAGTTGCGTAGAGAGTTCCTTCAACTCTGATGGGGCTAAACGATAAGGTGCACGGGCTATGGGCGCAGCTCCAGGAGCTAGTTCGATCTGAAACTCGACTTGGCGATGGGGCGGAAGACCAGGTAATTCCTCAGGAAATACCTCTGGATAATCACGTACAACTGGAAAATCTTCTATCTTCTTCTCTTTTTCTGAGGTTTCAGTAACGAGAGCCAAAATGGCAGTGTGGCCCTTTCGCAAGCACTTTTGGGCCTTAAGGAGAGAAATGACGTTCTCAACAGCACTCCTCTTGTCGCCATGAATCATGAGAGGTTCACCACCGGAACCTGGAATACGGACAATCTTCTCGTTGCAAAGAATCTCTGCTCGGTGTTGGGATAACCAATCCATCCCAATGACAACGTCGAAACTACCCAAGACGATAGGAATAAGGTCGATAGAGAAGGTCTGGTCAGCGAGAATGAGTTTACAACCCTTGACTACGTGTGTGGCTTCTAAACTCTTACCATTTGCTAGCTCTACGGTGTGCTTGTTGTTCAAAGGTGTTGGAATACGCTTAAGCATTCGACTAACTTCTAGTGACATGTAGCTAGTATCGGCACCCGAATCAAATAAAACTGAAACATAAAAGTCGTCGAGAAGGAACTTACCCGCCACAACATTGGGGTCATTCCTTGCTTCACCTTGGCCAATCACAAACACCCGCCCCCTGGCGCCATTGTTGTTGTTCCCATTGTTACCATTCCCCTGATTGTTGTTATTGTTGTTGTTGTTGTTCTGGTTCCTGTTCAGTTGGGGACAGTCTCTCTTGAAGTGGCCCTCAGCTCCACACTGAAAGCACCCTTTGTTGTCACCTTGCTGCTGCTGCTGGCGCTGGTTCTGTTGAGCTTGATGACGATTCTGATTGGCGGGGTATAAGCTCCTGCAATCCTTTGCAGCGTGACCAGGCTTGTTGCACCGATGACAGTTGCCCCTGGTGCATGGCCCGCTGTGGTGCAGGCTGCAGCGATTGCATTTGGGGTGATTTCCTTTGTACCCACCATGACTTTGACCGCCAGATGATTGCTGACTGGGGCCCTTGTAGTCATCAGTCTTTCTCTGCTGAGACTGGGACTGAACAGAAGTCGACCCCTTACTTGAAGTTCCATCCCATTTCCGTTTGTTGTCACTAGAGGTACCAGAAGTAGTTGCCGCACCTATGCGTTTTGGTAACTTGTTCTGCTCCACCGCCTGGTCCGTGAGACGGTGAGCCAACTGAACAGTTTGCTGGTAGGTGGCGAGGTTCGCTGAAGTCACATGACTTTGGATTTCCGGCACTAAGCCCTGAAGAAATAGTTCGATGCGTTTGATGGGAGGATCCACCATAGTAGGGCACAGAATTGCCAGTTCGTTCGACCTTTTCACATAAGCTTCAATTTCGGACCCCGTCATCTTGAGGTTGAAGAACTCCACTTCCAGTTTGTGAATCTCATCACGACTGCAGTATTCTTCCTTGATCATTTCCTTAAAATTCTCCCATGGGGTGGCGTTAGCAGCAACCAACCCCAGCATCTGAACCTGAGCGTTCCACCATGTGAGGGCTAAACCCTCGAGAGTACCAGTAGCATACTTCACCCTGCGCGCCTCAGGGCATTCGCACATTTCGAACACAGATTCTAGCTTCTCAAACCAGTGTAGGAGACCTACTGCTCCTTCAGTGCCGCTAAAAGTAGTTGGTCGGCAGTCCATGAAAGTCTTAAAAGTGCATACGGGTGGCTGAACATGCTGACCTATCGTAGGTGAAAGAAAAGACAGAGTTTAACACAAAGGTTGGTTCACGAGAGTGGGATCCTAAAGATCCTAGAATGAGTTCGGACTGCAGGATATACCTCCTGCGTGTGCAGCTGCAAGTGCTGCGGCAACTCGTTCGTTGATCAGAGCCGTCAACTGGGCTTGTGTCAGGTTAACGCGTCCAGACATGATCTTCATATCAAGAAGAACGTGAGTGAGAGGGGTTCGCGAAGTGCGATGTCAGAAGTGAGTAAGTACACACGTGTTCAAGCAACAGTAGTTATTCTAACCCAGCATACTATAAGCAATGTACTATGTAACTAACAAGTAGGCAATATATACACAGATCATATCACCTAGAATGTCGAGCCTTGCATGTGGGGTGAAGCGTCGTTGTGGACCGTCGAGCACTGTACAGGTTATAGTCTGGTTTTAACAAAATCGTTTTCCCCTTTATTAAAACCAAGTTCACTATAACCAATGGCTCTGATACCAATCTGTCACACCCCCAAAATCCACCTGCGGAGTACTACCGCTTGGAGGCGTGACTGACCAGGATCCAGCCACCAATCATACTGAACAAGCATATAAGTAGTTATAAAAATCCAACCAACACAATTGGTGTTCACACAAAACATAGTTACGTTGCAAGCGGAAGCATAAGTCTTAAAAACAAGGCATAAGTTTAATTGTTTCAAAGTTTAACATGGCACACAGCCGTCCATGTCCCACAACGATCCTCCTCCATGCAAGCTCCAGCTAAGAACCTAAGGACCTGCAAAGCATGTAGTAACGAGTCAACAACAAGTTGAGTGAGTTCACGGTTGGGTGTTCGTTTTAAGTTGTTTCGAAAACAGTTTCCTTTATCTGGCAATCCTGCCGTGGGGGTTACCCCATAGTTAAAAACGTGACTTGTTTATTCCCGGTTACTCTGGCTATCCAGCCGTGGGGGCTACCCCGTGTTAGTTATCTGGCATTTCGGCCGTGGGGGCTACCCCATGTATCCACAAGACTCGTTACCATATCGACTGCTGACTGTAGTCATGTTTATGTGCCCTGAAACTGTCAATGTCTATCATCATTGACGTGCCCCAGATCCATTAGTTCACGCCCGTCCTCTGCGGCACGGTGTGAGGTTTGTCAGACCTAAATAGCGCTATCTAACTAATGACCCGCTCGCCATTGGCCCGGCGATTAAGTCGATATAAAAATGAGGGACTTCGTGATAGAGTTTTGGTCTAGTACGTGTTATCTGTCCATGAGGACGAGGAATTACATTCCTGAACCATTGTTGTCCTACCCAAGGAGGACGAGGAACCCATGTTCCTTAACCCCAATTCCCGACCGCTGGGAATCCCATGCTTTGTAGAGGGTGTGAACTCACCTTGGTTTGCTCGGCAGATACACAGAAAAGTCAAGCAAGCAATATTGTGGTCACTCACGTCCTATCATAGTTGTACCATACAAATCAGGTTCGTATTCAAGTAGTACACGTATGTTTCTAGCACATTGCATCCAAGAATCATCCATGGCAGTCTATTAACATTCACGTTCAATCAGGAACGTACAAGATCTATGCATCAGGCCCAAGAGTCCGGCCCAATTACTTAAGCCCATAATCATGCAAGTCCAATTTCGCGTGCACAAGTGTGTGGTCTCGAGTCGAGACTGTACGGTCTCTACTCGAGACTGTGCGGTCTCGAGTTGTGCTCATGTGTTCTTCGAGTCGCAAACGTGGGGGTCTCGGGTCATGCATGTTCTGGTCTCGAGTCGCAACCGGACTCGCAACTGAGATTTCAAGTTGTGCTGTTTTGGTCTCGAGTCGAGATTATGGGTCCTCGACTCGCAGTCTGTGTCGCAACCGGGGATCTCGACTTGTTCCGTGGTGGTCTCGAGTCGAGACTGAAGTTCTCGGCTGGGGACATGTGTTGAATTCCCCATTGTACTAGACCAATGGGATTTCACTGTTGTGATCTTTGTGTACTATCCAATAACAATGCACTAACATGTCTAATTGTCTAACACTTAACCAAAATAGATCAAACATGGCAAATTTTCAAATATCATAACACATTCATATCACATTCATCATGTTCTTCAAATATTCATGTAGTTCATCATATCATCATTCATATGGGCCTTAATCAAATGAAATCATGAACAACAACTTATCAACATCTATGATATCAACACAATAAATCACCCTAATAGTAAGCTTTCGGTTCTTAACACAAGAGTATAAAATCCGATTTATATGAACATCATCTAACATACATGTGCAAGCCGATTTCATGAACATTAACCACCATGGTTTAAATCACATTTATCCACAAGACATCATAAGTTCATTAGGTAACATCTCCGAAAACAAAACATGTTAGCCGATTATCAACATCGCACACATCCGATTCACAACAACATCATCAAGCATACAACTAGTTAAATCATACCATTCATACTATCATTTAACAACAATAAACATCATAAAGGCACTAACCGATTGATGGGTTTCAAGGGCGAGTATGAAGCTTCCCAATGGGCGTGTGTGTGTGCCGATCCGAGAGTTCCTAGTGTCACCGGTTTGATCCGAGAATAAAGGAGAAGAAGTGTGATGTTTGGTGTCTAGGGTTTTAGTGAGAGGGAGTAGGAGAGTGTGTGTGTTAACCAAAGAAAATGGCAACATGGCTATCCATCAAGTTTATATATCCGCTCCAAGTAATGCACCCTAATGGGCTCTCGGTTGGGTTAAATGAGGTGTATGGCCCATCCGGCCCATTGTTTCATTGTTCACTCGAGACCACATGGTCTCGAGTTGGGTCCTTGTGTCGCGGTTCATACTAATACACACATACTATACATACAAGCATACATATACGCACACAGTTAAACACAACACGTAATCGCATGAAAGGTTCACTTATCATTAGTCACACGAGTTAACTAGTCACACGTTCAAGCAAGTACATCGAGATATAACGAAAGGTTCTAAATTTCGAGTTGTCACAGATGTCTCACAACAATTCTCTAATGTTGCCATGTGTGTATATTGCAAAATCCACCAAACCGGCCCATGTGCGTCCAAAAGAAGTCCCTCATTTGATGATCCCCCAATTTGCATGATATCTCTGACCATCGTGACTGATGATGATTTGATGAGTTTTAATAACAATCAATGAATCACCCTTTTTTTTTTTCATGTCTGCGCATATATATATTTGTAGGGTTTTTTTTTTCACTTTCTAATTCCTTTCCCCAAGAAATACATTGCACCCATTCATACATTGTAACTTACGTTTTTAAACCGTAAGCTACAATCCATAGTTTCTGTTTGTTTTCTTTCTTGATCACTATTGCAACCACAATGATGTTCCCGTAGTCTACACCCAATACTTGCTACCGAGTATAAAGATCAACTTTCACCTTGTTTATCATATTCGAGCATTCCGCATCATCTCCTCTCGCTCCAACTTTACCGAATTAGGCCGATTAACCTGTAAAACCACAAACTCTCGTAGTTACTATACTCCACGTACATAATTGCTTAAAACACAATAACACGCGTAATATAAGCACTTTAACACCCGGGTTTCACACTCCCCATCAGAGACTTAGGCAAACATGGCCTTGATTGTCAAGAACTCTTACGATCAATCTTGGATCCCGAGACGACTCACACACTCTATGATGGACAATGGATGATGGTGGTGGATGATGGTGTTATGGTGGTGGTGGGTGGTGGGTGAAGTGTGAGAGAGGTGGTGTGCCAAGGGATGGTTTGAGCTTGAGCCAAGCACTCCTATTTATAGGCTGAACAGAAGCTCGGGCACGGCCCCGTGTCCAGTGGGCACGGCCCCGTGTCCACATCCTTCTCTTTCTTCATTAATTACTTTTGTCTTTATTAGTTGACCACGGCCCCGTGTCCGTTGGGCACGACCCCGTGTGCAGAAGCATATCTGTACTATCAAGATTTGCCTGGATTCTGCGAATCTTATAGTTGACCACGACCCCGTGTCCGCTGAGCACGGCCCCGTGGTGGGCGATGGAAGCTTCTACAACTTTGTCTTTTATGCTGACGCTTGGGCACGCCCCCGTGCTCACTGAGCACGGGGCGTGTTCAACCTCCTGTTTTCTTGTTTTGCTTGGGAAGATGCTTTCGGGGAGATCGGTCATGCCACGTTTATTCCTTTTCTTGTATTTATGTTAGATTTAGCTGCCTTTTTGCTTCTTTTGTTAATTTGCTTCTTTATACGAGTATGCCCATAAGATTTCTTGACCCTAAGGATCCTTTAAATTTCATTCATCTTGACCTTACTACATCGGACATAACTGCGCTCATTATAAGAAGCTCATGCTATCATGTGTTCACTACTTACTTGGCCAGAGTAAGCGATCAACACGTGGTACGCGTGACCTTATTATAATTACCACATCACGTCCCATGTAAGTAACTCCTCAAATTATCTCCATATTTATGGTTTCATTTGGTAAAACTTTATTTAATTGTTAGTTAACAATTATTAGTTTTAGTCGTTTATCCTTGAACATGTACAATGTCCCTTTTTATAAACATTTATTCACATTCATTGATGCGATCATTACTTTTCTCAATAGGATTTATATTGAGAATACTTACTTGGATGATCACTCTTGTCCAAGTTTCTATATAAACAAGTCTTGTTATTCATTTGTTATTCATCATTGTGAATAACACATTTCCTATTAAATTTCTCTTGGAAATCAGGTTTTCCAAGTTCTATCATATGTGTATGCAACCGTTATTACTTACGTGTTTGTTGCATATAACGACTCGTGCGATTAAATTTAAAAGTGTGCACGTGGTAATGCTTTCTCTAACGGGCTTCTCTTGTCATTAGTCTTGTTCGCGACCGTTACGCGATTTTGGTCCTTGATGAGTATGCTCTTCCTGTCATACCTCGGACCGTTCCATCATCATATCCATAATTCGTTCAACTCCCGTCATCTTCAGACGCGAGTGTCCTTCAATTAAAACATTCACAAGAGTTAGTAATGTCAACTTCAATAATCGCCCGTATTATAATACAAGGCTTTTTCTACTATACGCGTCAACGCGCGTATTTTTGTCAACTATATCAATCATTTAATTGGGGTAACGTGTATTACACGATAACCCTATGTGTTGTCTACAACACTTTAATACGCTAGACCATTAGCATACATGCACTTACCGGATTTGCGATCAAGCCTCGAACCGAACACATTTGTCAACAACCTTGGGCTCTGATACCAACTTGTAACACCCTTGTATTTATTTTAAAGGTTTTCGTATAAATAACGAAAACAAACATGGATTTATAAGTAAATAATGTTGAATAATACGGGTGAATTAAAACTTTTACAATTTGAAATTTATACAATTTGATATCTACGGAATTGCCGTTTAAGATGACGACGAAAACAACGTGCGGAAGCTTTAATCTCTTGTGTTCGGTTCTTGTACGCTGCTTGATCTTCATCCGGGTACTCAGGACATTCACCTAAAATCAAAACCAACTCAAAAGTTAGTTTTGATAGACAATTAACAAGGTTAAACGAGTTTGGAGTTTAAAAATATCGAAATACGAAATTAAATTTTGCCAGCTGACTGGCTTACGGACCGTAAGCCTGGACCCTTACGGTCCGTAAGCATGTCTCGCGCGTCGCGGCAGGATTAGAGACACCTGTCGCGTGGCGCGGGGGTTCCATTTTTCCAGCAGGTCCGAGCTGTGTCCTGCATTTTTCAGCAACAACGGTTTTTACGGAAACGACCATAACTTCTTCGTTATTGATCCGTTTTACGCGATTCTTTTTCCTACGCGACCGTAATTTAATTCTCCATCTAGTGGAGTCGAGATCCGACATCTGGATTAAATAAATTTGAGACTTTTAAGCCTTCGGCTTATTATCTTTTCACTAAATTTTGACCCGACTATGTGTTTATCAAACAAACATGTTTGTTTGACCACCATTCATCATGAACCCTTTAATTCTAATATTGTCAATCATATTAAGTACTGAACACGGGTTTCTACGCAATTATTTACCCGTTTTTGTTTAAAATCATATTTTGACCCGTTAAGGGTATTTACGACCATTTTAGCATAAACTATGCTCATTTCCCATATACCTCATAATTCCACCCGTTTCTTATTGATTAGTCTTCCACCACAACTATGAGTGTGGTGGATTTAACGAAATGGACCTTTTATTCCGAGTTTTATCCCTCGGAAATGTTATTTTGCGGCAATACACATTTTAAGCATTTATCCCTTGAAAGTTTTATGTCTACAACTTTTGCACGCATTCAAGGGTTACTAAAATCATAATGTAAGTTCCTAAACAACCTCTAAGGATTGTTTACTCGGGTTACCCATTAAGGGGTTTTTAGTAATCTTTAATCCTTCATTTTTGCGATGAAGGATTTCACTATCCATTGGACCTTATTGCACTTTTAACTATAAGTTCATACAAGCATACCTGACTCGGGTCATCAAATAGACCCGATTTATATCTCGCTTTTATTATCACACAATCTATGGCGGCGCGATTATCCGATTTGCTAATCGCTCCTGTTAACATAAGACTTGACACCCACATTAATCGATATTGTCAAATGGTGTTATCACCACCATTCGACCCGTTCGGCCTATATGCCCAACGTTGCCTATTAAATCAAAAACATGGTTTTTGATTTCCAATTCATACATCCATCCCATCCCGGATTTTATTACCAAATCCTTTTTCACCATTATTAGATTACACTTCTAGGTAATCTTAATGGAAATTCATAATTTCTTAGTCATTACATGATTAATTTACCGTTTTGCCCTTTTTGCCATAAACCATGGTTTTTATCATCTTTATATGTTCCGACTCGTATCAATCGCGTCGGAATCCATATTTTCAATATTATCATTATTGCATCTATAACGCATAGAATGAACAAGTATTCTACATAATTATGTAAGTTTCACTTACCTTGCATCCGAGCTACGCTTTTCTTCCATGCTTGACTTGTTTGACCCGCTTTCACTCCAAGCTTTACTTAGCTTGTTTAAGCGCCAACTATTATTCATCATTTCACAAGGTGGTTAGTTTAATCATAACTTAATACGATTATTCCACCTTACGCATTTCATATCAAAATTACCGTCTATCGTACTATAGGTCAGTTTGACTTTTTAAAAGTCAAATGCCCATTAGTACACTAATCGCATATTCGAGTTTATCAACTAGTTTTAGCATTTTTGATTACCCGGTAGGCGTTATCTTCAGACTACCGTTTTAACCAAAGTTCTGACCACGTTTATCATATTTAGAACTCTTTTTAATCACATTTTGCATAATAGCCGAAACATCTCAACTAGGTGTTTTAACTACAAAATTCTAGTTTCGAGCCTTCTTTGAGGCATTTCAACGAACACCTTAAGGGCAGAATTTTACATGTTTATTTATCATGTCTCTAGCTTATCTCTTAGCCCAAATTTCACATAAATCAACCATCTTACAAAGTGGTTAACTTCTATAATTTCTGAAATCACTTCAACATTGTCAATTTACACTAGATCAACAATCTATTTCCTAGTGTTCATCAAATTTCACATAACTCACTAATCACCTACAATGGTGATCATAATTTTCACTAAAAATTCTCATGATTTCAGCTTGTGTTTGTCTAGGGTTTGTCCCTAAACACTATAGTAGTTCCTAAATCATCATAACATACACATGCAACTAGAATCTCAGATTATTCCCAATTCATGAGAATTTCAAGTTGAAGGATTTCTCAAAATTTTACATACCTTGTAATCCCCTTGTGATGAGGATCAGGAATCTATGTTTAGAATTCGATTTGGACTTGAATTGAACCTTCAATTTGCAAGATTTGTTGAGTTCTAGGGTTTTCACCCTCCTAGTCGCTCCTGGAGATCGATCCACACACACTTAGTGTGTGTGGTGTGTTATTTTTTTTTATTAAATAAAACTTGTTTCCTTTTTCACGGTTTTGGTCCCTCAAGTTTAGATATTCATAAATGAAACTATAACTCATAGTTTATTATTTAATTACCCATTACTAACTAGGTTAATTTTATCTAGTTAACTTAGTGGGTTCCGGGAGTTAAAAACCCGTTGTATTTTAAGTCCCGTTGACTCGGGCTCTTATAAACTAAATTCTTAAATTCTTTGATTCGCTTGTATTTAATTATTAGGATTTCTTATTTAAATCCAAATAGTTAACGGGTTATTTTTACTACTAGCGGTACTTTACCCGTCTTTTAGTATGAACAGAGTTTGATTACCAAACCCGTTTTCGGGGTGTTACACCTATTTTGGTGAAGTCGTCTCGTTTGTGTGTTATGAGTGTTTTCGGATTTAGAAATATCGAGTAAAATGCATGAGGGAAGTGTATGTCAAAGGAATACGCAAACAAGTATAAACACGTAAGAGGGCATATCAAGAATGGTACATAAATGATGAAATGATAAATCAAGTATTAACACATAGAGAAATAGGTCAAGAATAATACGTAAAGGATCGAACAACGAAACAAGTATTAACACATAATAAGACAAGCATTAATGCATAAGAATAACATGTCGAATATTACTCACGAGTGATATACATGTTTAAAAGAGCATAAATAAGAAACAAATAAAGTATCATGTAGTAGTTCGAGCAAAACATACGAATAAGGCTCTAAAACTATAGATTAGGTAAAAGCATTCCTACTTTTCCTAATTCCCTATAGTTATGGCTCTGATACCAATCTGTCACACCCCAACCAATGGCGGAAACATCGGGATGAGACGAAGTGTGAAGATTGCTAGAGACATCATAACGCTATTTGTGACAATATTTAATAAATCGATTTCATTTCATAGAGTAAATTGTCAACATTACAAGAAATTCAAATACAACAAGTTCAAAGGAAATACATGACAACATAATCAAAATTGATACAACATATTAAACCTAAATGTCTATATGTGTATCTAGGCATCAACACTACTTCTTTTCATACCATCGTCATCATCAACTTGTAACATGTTTAAAATACAATTCAATGCAAAAGCAAATGCGAGTATACAAGTTTGGTACGTACATAACAAAAGATAAGTTTTAAACAATTCCTCATAGCAAGCATGTGATTCAAGATAAACAATAAATTTGGCATGTGTCAACCATATCAAACCAATAATGAAACGGAAGATGCTCATGACATAACCACAAGTCTACGGGCGGGTCGTTAATCCTATAGCGCTACATATGTCATGGTTAGGCTCGTACGAAGTTAATGATAAGTTTAGCACATAATGTCCTCAACCAAAGTTTAAAGTATCAAGCAATCACGTATACAAGCATGTTATAGGAATGTTCATGTGTTTAAGCATAAAGTTCATGTGTAAGTTTTGATAAGTAAACATGTTACACCCCAAAAGTGGTAAAAGTAAAAGAGGGGAATACGAGTATACTCACGGTTTTGCAAGCTTTCCTACTTGAATCCGTGAAGAGTTGGTTGATGGAGGGAACACCAAGTTATCCTACAAGAGGAAAATCGAGGTGTATGAGTAATTTGGAAGAATGAGGGAGTATTCGGACTTAGATTAAAAGAAGGACAAAGTATGTATTAGGAAAATATTCACTATGGTATTAGCACTTGTCTTGACACTATAGTAATCCTTAAGGATTGTATATGATTTCATAGGTTCAAGACCTATTAGAATCGTGACAAGGAACTACACACATAGTGAGAAACTTATTAACTTGGTAGAAGATTTATATAATCACTATCAAGGGTTCGGTTTATAATATATACATAATAATATAGTTAGTCATGTAGGAGGCGGGAGGTTGAACCTTCCACTTTGGTACCTCTTGGTGTCATGTAAGTCAAGTAGGAGGTGGGAGGTGAAATACTCCACTTTGGTACCTCGAATGATATGTTAACATATAGGTCATGTAGGAGGTAGGAAGACGAATCTTCCATTTAGGAACCTCATAGTTATGTACAAGAAAGGAAAAATGCAACTATGCTTAAACAAAACATCAAGTGATGTGTGGACTTGTATATAGGTTAGCCTAGGCTAACCAAGTAGTCACAACATCTTCAAGTTCAAGACTTGACACCACTTGCAAGCTAATAGCTTGATTAAAACAGAAAGTTTAGAGTGTTTAGACACTCATATTAAGTGTAAAACAACCTTGGTTTGGCTTTACTAATCATACACTCGATTAGAAGCATAAGAACACAAGTTTGTTTGAAGTATACAAGAGTTTAAGAAAGTTTCAAAACACAACAGAAAGTTTATGGACATTTTCAGGGCAATTCCAGGTCTGATTTCTCCAAGGAGAAGTCAAGGAATCAAACCCCATGATTATCCAAGCAAGTAGGAAGAAAAATCAAGTAATTTGGTTGAGTTTTGAGCAAGTTATGCTCACTTTTGTATGAAGGTATAAATCTGTCCGAATTTCAGGATCTTGCAAGAACTTGAGAGTGATTTTGGAGAGATTTGAGAGTGTTGAAAGTGTAGAATGGCTTGGAGGACCTTGGGTACTTATAGGGGAGTGATTAGGGTTGTTTTGGGGGGATAATTAATGCTAAAACTCGGTTTAAACATGGAAATTCCGCTCAAAAACGAATCTGGTCGCGAGCTGAACCTTTTTCTGATCTGGGGATGGCCAGGCGGCCCGCGTTAGCCCATGGGTTAAGCTTACGCGGCCCGTATGGTGGGTGTGGGCTGAAGTTTCCAATTATTACATTTTAGCCCCTATAGTTACTATTTAGGGCTTTTAGGGTGATTTAGGGACTTGTTTTGCCATTTAAGCATAGTTTAAGGTCAATTCAAGTATGAGGAACATAATCAAAGTATAATTAAGCATATGGAAGTCGTATACAAGAATCGTTTATGATCGAAACACGTTTTATGCATAAGTTTCACGTGTTTACAAGTTTAGCACATAGTTTCCAAGAATTACGAATAAGCATCAATTGTTCCACGAAATTAAACGTATGAGCATATATAAAGTATGTATAACATGTAATTAACAAAATACGAGTTTTATTCATGATCCAAGTCTCAGATTTTACAACGGTTACAAAGAAAGAACGATTACAAGAGTACAAGGTTTCCAAAAAATGGAAGTACAAGCAAGACTTGCTAAAAACGGAAAGTATAAATAAGCAGGGCGTTACAGTTATCTCATGAGAAAAGGTAAATTTTCCACATATCAAATCAACTCTTGTCATGTCAACTTCCTTCTCTAAGATCATGCGTAGTCGTTAGATGAATAATGTCCCCACCCTGGGGCGTTTTATGCCATGTGGCAGTCCAGTAAGCATGGGGGCATTATTCGGCGTTATTGCAAAAGTGGCGTAGTGGGAATAATGCCCAATAACGCCCCTTCCAATCATTACACAATTTATTTTAATTAAAAACTTAAAATACTTCATTAAATAAAAAAATACAATACTAGAAATAAAAAAACCAGGAAAAAGTAAAAAAAATATATTGCAAAATTTTTGGTTTTATAAAAGATCCAAATCAGACATTTAATAAACAAAACTTTAGGGACTGATATAACATTTTTGAAACTTGAAATATTAAAAGTTTTGAAGTTTAAATCCTTTTCTTAAATACAATCAAAGTGCAGGGACTGAATGTGCAAAATATAATTATCACCTCCTTCTTCATTTGTCACCCACAAAGGACCTGCAACTTAAACCTAAAAAAAAAGCTTTGCCAAAATCTAATTATACACACACAAATATTATTTCTTTTGTTTTTTTTAATTAAAACTAATTACACACACATGGCAAGATCCTATTGGGCAAACAAATGAAGTTTCGGCGTGTTTCAAATCACGCCAACATCCCTTTTTTCTCGAATAACGCCGGAAAACGCCTAGATGGCGGAGGCGGGGCGTGTTCGGGCGTGTTTTGGCATTATTTTGTTTGAAAAACGCCCAGTTACGAGTGGTCTAAGTCTCTTTTTTTCCCAAAAACATAAGAGTGAACCTCTCTTAGGCAGACCTCTCTGTGACTATTTTTTTTAATTTAAATTATGTATTTACACAAAATAAATAAAACTTAAATGACATTAATTAAATAAAGATGTTACGTTAAACTAAATTGAAATAAGACAATACATAAAATTAAAACTACTAAAATAAATTAAAAACATATAAAAAATTAGAAATTGCATGGCTAATTATATTTTTTTGTGATCTTGCGTTTTCGGGCTAGTTTGATTTCCAACATATCAAGTGGAACATTGTCGTATGGCCAATGCATATTTTTTTGTCATCTAAGTTTTGAGTCTCGGCCACAAATTCTTCTTCGCTATCATCGTATGTCGGGAGCATGTGTTCAACATTATCTCTTGGTGATTGAGTCGGTAGACTCCGATAAGCAAACGAGTCAAAAGAGTTTGGGCTTCCATAGGATATTCATGCAGACCGAGTGCAACCATCGTGGGACCTTGTGGTAGTGAAAAAAATTGTGGTGGAAAATTGGGTTGGGGTTGGATGTTGTAAAAACCCGGTTGTGTAATTTGGGCGTAAAAATATGGATGTTGAGAGTGTGGGGAATAACCGAGTTGTGATTAAAATGGCACACTTGAACCACTCGATCCGCCTCGTCTACTTTGCGAGCCACGCTCCCTCGCCTTCGAACCGGAACCCGGAACTTTTTTCTTGCTATCACCTTTATTTTGTCTATCCATAGCGTATGAGAAATTTGAGATTCAGTGTGAGTATGTGAATGGGTGAAAAATAAGATGAAAAATGGTATTATTTATAGGTGTTTTTTTTAATTTAAATGGCTATAGCACAATGGTCAACAACTCTCTTCGGTGAATACAAACCGATTCACAACTCAATCAAGGGGGTGGGGAGGGTAGGTGGCGGTATTGCCAAGCGGTAAACCTGTTCACGGAATCCTTCTCCGCAACCACCCCGTTCACCCTCATGATGCATTACTTTGATTGGATTTACACAATTCTTAACTTAGAAAAAGATATTTTACTCATGCAACGAATTTCTATAAAATACATTAAATTCGTATATTACATGTGTTCAAAAGGTTGTTAAAAGGGTCAAATGATCATGCATAGTATTGTTATGACCCCGAGATCTATGGACGTAGTTTTTAAAAGGTTTAGTTTTGCTATTCAAAAAGGGGTAGTGGCGCAGCTTGTTGCCCGTTTACCAACTATCTCGATGTAAATTCAACAAATAAGAAATACCTAAAATTGAAGCTTTTACTACAACAACAAAAAAAGTCGTTAAAACATATTGTAACTAGTGATATTCCTCCGCGCTTTGCGGCAGAAATTTGGTTGGTATCAGTTTGGCTCGTTACGATACCGATACTCGCTATTGTAATTGAAAGTGAAAACTTTACATCGACCAGAAACAATTAAAAACGAATATCAATATAGATACTGATGTTCAGTTGACATCAGTTCAACTCGGTTCGATTCGATTCGTTTGCGTTCCATAAATTGACACCTAACGCTTTCGATACCCATATTTATTTTATTGTGTTCTCTTTCAATTAACTGACACTATATCGCTATATCACGGTATCTGTATTCATTTTTATAGAAAGATTTGTTTTTTTCATTTTATCCACTCTGTCTGCGATGATAAATGAATCTCGGTACAACTACCGTGATTCTCAACCGATTGATAGCGTTTGAACAACATCGGTGCTGGTACCGGTGTTCGTTTTTATCATTTTTTATCGATATAAAACATATGTTAATTTCTATACCGAATGCGTATATCGTACTCGTACTGTAATAAACCAAATCGATATCTATCTAATAAAAATCAGTTAACTAATAAAACAATCAAAATTATAAAACAATATTATAAAAACCTTTGATTACTGTTCATGGAGACTTACTTTTAATATGTATAATAATAATCTAAATATTAATAAAAGACTACAAATAATGCCACATGGCATTCTCTACTTCAATCTTATAAATTTTATTTATGTTTGCTTAATATATTTCTTTTAATATTAATAACCAATATATAATATCACTTATCTTTATCTTTATCCTTATCTTTAGTTTAATATTAATAAATTCAATTAATAATTAATAATATTATAAATATCTAAATCTAATATCTAATAAATTATTAATATCTCTTAAACTAATATGAAAAAAATTAATTCATAAATACTAAACTAATCAAAGAATAATAAATAATTTAAAACCATATCGTGTATTATGCAGATAAGAAATAAGTATTTAACTATTAACTAGAGTTTACTCTATTAATATAATATTTTAATCAAGTTTTATAAAAATAATTTTTTTTTTGTAATTTATGGTGTTGTACCTCATGTATAAGGGTTTTTTTCTTTTTTCATTTCCAACCCAAAACTTTTACTCTTTTGCAATTTAGACCCTTTGTTTTTTTTACTTTTAACCTAAAGCTTTTCATCTTTTGCAATTTAAATCCAACTCTTTTTATTTTTCAATTTTGGTCTACCATACTTTTCATCATTCTCAAGTTTTTTGTTTCGTTCTAAATTTTGTGAGTTAACGCACCGTAACGTGCGTGTAGGGTTCAACATTTTTTCGTGTATTTTTTCCTATTTGGCCCGTCGCAACACATCTATATTTCTCCATTTGACAAGTTCGTCGCAACGCGCGGGTACTGGATTGACTTAGTTGTTTTTTCTATGTTTTACGTTTCGGTTTAACTTCTCTGCAACGAGCGTGCGTGATTCAAAGATTTTACGTCTGCTTTTCGCTCGGCTTTATTTTTTTCCGTTTTTATTTATTTTGTTTTTACGAGCTTTTTCGATGTTGGTAATCGCTGACAGTGGTATAACATTGGTACTAATTGACACAGTTTTACGACTACCGCTGCAACGCGGGGGCTTAATACTAGTGAACGTCATAAAGTTTCGTCGATACCATTTAACACCTTTTATCTTTTCCTATGCTACTAGAGGTCACATGCTCTGTTGACCTGTATATAAAATGGCTAGTTTATGATGTGAGTCTAAAGTTTAAACAGAATAAAATACGTCCTTTTCTTTTACAAAATGACACGTCAAATTGAATCATGTTTAAACGACTATCGCTTATGCCATGATGCTTTTCCGACTTACAAAGAAATTAATACTCGAAGTGCCACTTCGCGTAGCATATAGGTTTATGAAAATTTAAATCACATGAATTTCATCCTAAAAATAGTAAAATTGGAAAATTCGATAGAGCTTACCTTAACCTCTTCTCTCGTCTCTTGGTAACGACCTATGTATCAACTTTATACTTTACAACTTGCTAATCAAAGTGTACAAAAGTGATATGGGTATCTATGTAGAGATCTTAGTCGATTAGTTAAGTTTTTAACACTTGTTATACATTTATGAATCGTATCTTGACGTATAACTATTCCCATTTCAGTTAAGTTACGATGTTATAATTTAATAATAAGTTTTCACACTTCGCTTAATAATAACCTCTTCTTGTACCCATAAGCGTATTTTCATCGAAAGGTAAATCATAATCTGTTTATCCTTTTAATAGATTTCGAAAAATTCTTATTAGACAAAACAGATCAAAATTAGGAAAACATTCAACAATTCAAATTATATTCTAAAACATAAAGGAATTTCGAATTTTCCTAAGAACACATGAAAGTGTGTATCTATCCATATAAATTATTCGTTTATAATATCTATACGAAACTTGGAGATAAAGTTACACAATTTAAGGAGATAGAATTATTCTCTAAATATTATCCAATAATAACATGTATCAGTGAAATAATAATAAAAAAAATTTTGATTTTGATACAGTATGCGAAAAATATTCATATTAATTGTATATCATCAAGCCACTAAAGGAATTAATTCAATCCTGTTGATAAGCTGATGTTGAATTGTTGACTTTAGAATCTTGATAACTCAAAATTCTAGACAATTGTAAAAGGTAAAACCAATTCATCCATTAAATTCATGTAGTTAAATCCATGTCATTATTTTGTTTTCACAAATTTCAAGACATGAATTGGATTGATAATTGTTAAAACAATTTTATTCATTCTAAAACTTATTTGGTATATACACAAGACTTATTGCGGAAAAAAATTTCACCCTTTGATTTTATTTCTTAGAATATCTCATCGGCTTATCAATACTACTTCAGAAAATTTAACCATTAATATCCGATTGATTTACATGATTGAATTGATATAATCAGCATTGCTCTGATACCACGTGTTGATTATATCAGTAGAACATGGGTAAAACATAAACCCTAATTAAATAAATTCAATCATGAATAATAAAAAAAATGTGTACCTGGTTAGCCAGTAACCGAATCAGAGAATGAAGTAGACATCATGTTCGTCAGATTGGTCGAGTTCCTCCTTAGGGTGCAATCTAACGATGGTGATGATGAAAACCGATAAAGGGTAATCGGTTGAGGAGAGAAGGCGATTTGATGTTATGATAATTAGGTTATGTGTCTGACCTTAGAACCTCTACATAAGTCTCCTTATATATGCACATAAGAGGAAACCCTAATTAGTTAATAAGGGAAATAAGGTCCATCAACAATTACCAACTAATTATTTAATAGGTTGTTATATATTTTGATCTATATAATGTAAATGATTATAATGACTACTAGATTAAATATCAAATCATAATATATTTAATCTTACATCTTTTTAATATTCATCAACTCTTTTCATAAATTTGTATTATTCGAACTTGTCGGACAAACCAATTGACCTTTAGGTCGTTGCGGGTTCTTTATCTTTTTTGTCTTTTTTTTTTGCCTTCTTTGAGAGGGGTCTAAGTTTATGTCGGGTATACCACTAGTGAATTTGGTATTCGGTGTGCCCGCTTGGTAGTTACCCGAATCCGATGACTTTCTTTTTTGCTCTGAATTACAACTATCTTCACCCAACAATGGTACCGAGACCCATTTCTCATGTTTTCTAACCACCTCCCACGCCTCAACATGAGGAAAGCCACCCCGATGTCTTTTTTTAGTAATCTTTTAACGTTTGTTTCATGACATAAGCATCGTCACTCCCGCTAAGACGTAAACAATCATATAATAAAGATAAAAATTATATTAAGGTAAAAAATAACAATATATAAAGGTAAAAAATAAAAAAAGTATGTAAACGTAAAATTTTTTACCGCTTGATGTCAAAAGCCGTTGAATAAGTTCAACTTTCCTTTTGAACGGACTTGATGAACGATTCAGGTACTTCCTCTATCCGTTGCATTGTAATGTTCGAGAACTTTTTTTTTTTTCCAAAAACCATTCCATTTTTTGTTGATTGCCTTTTTCTTGTTTACACTACAATGAACATATGCCTTGGCTAAAGCCTCTTCTTGTGTCTTCATCCAATTTTGACGATCCACCTTACCCACTTTTCCTTCCGGTTCATCTTCGGCTTTTTCTTCGTCTTCAAGTTCTTCTTCTTCGACATAATCTTCATTTTCGTCTTCATCTATGTTTTGAGTCTCGGGCACAAATTCTTCTTCGTTATCATCGTATATCGGAAGCATGTGTTCAACATTATCTCTTGGTGATTGAGTCCGTAGACTCCGATAAGCAAACGGGTCAAAAGAGTTTTGGCTTCCATAGGATATTCATACAGACCGAGTGCAACCATCGTGGTAGTGAAAAAAATTGTGGTGGAAAATTGGGTTAGGGTTGGATTTTGTAAAAACCCGGTTGTGTAATTTGGGCGTAAAAATATGGATGTTGAGAATGTGGGGGGAATAACTGAGTTGTGATTAAAGTGACACACTTAAACCACTCGATCCGCCTCGTCTACTTTGCGAGCCACGCCCCCTCGCCTTCGAACCGGAACACAACTTTTTTCTTGCTATCACCCTTGTTTTGTATATCCATAGTGTATGAGAAATTTGAGATTTAGTGTGAGTTTGTGAATGGGGTGAAAATGAGATGGAAAATGATATTATTTATAGGTGTTTTTTTCAATTTAAACGGCTATAGCACAACGGTCAACAACTATCTTCGGTGAATACACACCGATTCACAACTAAATCAAGGGGGTGGGGAGGGTCAGCGGCAGTGTTGCTGAGCGGTAAACCCGTTCAGGGAACCCTTCTCCGCAACCACCCAGTTCACCCTCATGAGGCATTACTTTGATTGGATTTACACAATTCTTAACTTAGAAAAAGATATATTACTCATACAACGGATTTCTATAAAATACATTAAATTCGTATCTTACATGTGTTCAAAAGGTTGTTAAAACATATTGTAATGAATGTCATAAAGTTTCGTCGAAACCATTTAACACCTTTTATCTTTTCCTATGCTACTAGAGGTCACATGCTCTGTTGACCTGTATATAAAATGGCTAGTTTATGATGTGAATCTAAAGTTTAAACGTCATAAAATACGTCTTTTTCCTTTACAACGTCAAATTGAATCATGTTTAAACGACGATCACTTATGCCATGATGCTTTTCCGACTTACAAAGAAATCAATACTCGAAGACTGCCACTTCGCGTATTTCATACTATCTTGCCCAAAGGCTATTTAATATATGCTACTTTAGTACAATTAAAAACAATATAACAAGCATATAGGTTTATGAAAATTTAAATCACATGAATTTCATCCTAAAAATAGTAAAATGGGAAAATTCGATAGAGCTTACCTTAACCTCTTCTGTCGTCTCTCGGTAACGACCTATGTTATCAACTTTATACTTTACAATTTGCTATCTCTATAAATTTCTGACCTCATAAATTGTAGTGTTTCATAATCAAAGTGTACAAAAGTGATATGGGTATCTATGTAGAGATCTTAGTCGATTAGTTAAGTTTCTAACGCTTGTTATACATTTATGAATCGTATCTTGACGTATAACTATTCACATTTCAGTTAAGTTACGATGTTATAATTTAATAATAAGTTTTCACACTTCGCTTGAATGATAAAGTATGATAAATAGAATATAGTGGATGGTTTGGTAGCTAGAGGAAATAATTTTAACTTTTATCCATCGTTCCGTTGTAACCGTAGCATTCCCAAAAATCTCTATTGATGCATGTACAATTTCATGATCCTTAACAAAAGTTATTAATAATAAAACCATTGTAGTCAAATAAGCGGACTCAAACCCACCTTCTCTATACATATTTGGGCGTTTATTGACAACTTCTGTGTAATAAGTCGTGAACCATTAAGAGGTCTGATTAGTTAAGAGATTTTGAACCAGTAAGAGACCTGACTTGGCTCCGTTGACTAGTTGGAAGTGGAGGAGGTGTGAGACCGTTTGAGGGTTATGAACACAAGTGAATGGATAAATGGGTTAAATTTTCATTCATTTGAAACACACTAAATGTTTATATTACATCAACCATTAGATAACTTGTACCTGTTATAAAGACCTTGAACTCAACCACTAGACTCTTATATCTCTTATCATAAACTTTAATCAATTTTGAACTAAAGGCGATACACCTTCGATTTGACACTCTTTCAAAACCCGTTTGCTTCTTTCATCCTTAAAGCAACAATCCACTACCCCTCCCCCTTCCCCTACTTTGATTTTCGCTATCGAAGAAAAGAGAGATCAGGGTTTTACTTATGGATTACGAGAAGTTAGCATTTGGCCGGATTGGCGTCCATGAGAAGTGTCCCACGACTCATCCTCGTCCAACCATAATTCCATTTTTTCCTCTATTCATAAACTAGACTCCAATCATCCAAGGTATTGGATGTAGCTTTGTCTTTTCAAGTGTTGGAAGTTCAATTCCTATGGTGGACAAAAAATGTAATGTAGTAGTAAAATTAAAGAGTATGTCCGTTCACGTTATAAAAATTGTAACAAATAATGATGATGATTATTGTTATTCTAAATAATCAAACAAATAATGTAGCTATGATTATTATTACATGACAGGTATATGAAAGTGTATAAATAAAAGATAATGACTAGATACATAATATTCATGTAATTCGAAACGATTGGTGTGATGTATTAGATTGAGCTTTGTGCTTGCAGATAGAACCACTCCTATCTCATGTTGGATGAATAAGATGTAGACAATCTTACCTCTACCCCGTAGAAATAGAGAGACTGCTTTCGGTCCCGGCTCGCTAGATTACTTTGGGGCTGTTTGTTTCACAAGCAGACGTCTGAATGGTTCAGACCTTAATGCTTCAGACCTCTTAATGGTTAAGATGTAGACAATCTTAATGAGCCTCTTATTGGTTCAGACCTCTTACTGATTCAGCACTTAATGCTTCAGACTGTTTAAAACCATATACATACAACATAAACTCTAGGGACTTAAGAAAAACATATAATATAGTACAGGGTTAACTTCATAACCTCCCTTTCCACCCACAATCTCCAAACAACAATCAATGGCGATATCGCTTCGCTAACCTAAGCCACCGGCCCTCCCTAGACACAAACCGCCTATCCAGCTAACCTAAGCCGAGGCGCATATTACCCCTGTCACCCGCACCTTACGCCGATCACCATGCCCTTAAACCTTCTCAAACTCACCTCCTCCATCTACCTCCACAACCACCACCACCACCACCAATGGCTCCGCCGGGCAATCACCACCGGAAAACCTAGAACACCTCTTCAATGCTCCGGCTGGTGCAGGATTACGCAATTTGCACCTCAATCACATGCTATTAACCACGACGATAATATTAACAACAGGTTAGGGTTTCGTCGTCCGAAAAGTTTCAGATATTGTTCCGTGAATATGGAATCTGTGAACAGTGATAATAGAGATCGTGGATCATCTGGATTGCCTACGCTACCGGCGAACGAAAACGGACATCTTAAACCTCATCCGTCGCAACAAAATCCGTCTGCGAAGTTGCTGACGTTGCCTACGATTTTGACTATTGCTCGAGTCGCATCTGTTCCTCTTTTGATTAGCAGTATGTTTTCCATTCCTGTTTGTTGATTGATATTTGTGAGCATTTGAATTGCAGCTTAATTGTTGATAAGTTTTGTAAATTTGTTTGAATTGTGGACATGTTAGATGATTTTATTATAATTATACTGGTTTATGCTCATTTTCATCCTGCAAAATATTATTAATTGTTATACAGTGAATTTATTGAAGCTAACTAATTATTTTTCATGTTTTTCAGCATTTTATATGGATAGTCGGTTTGGAACGAATGCTACGACGTGTATTTTCATTGCTGCATCAGTTACGGATTGGCTTGATGGCTATTTAGCAAGAAGAGTATGCAATTTTCGTGTTTTTGAACTTTTGAGAAAGATTGGATGGATCATTAGTTCTTTACGTTCCCTAAGTTAGTGATTCGCGATGTTTGTGTTTGATTGTAGATGAACTTAGGAACTGCGTTTGGTGCGTTTTTGGATCCGGTGGCTGATAAGGTATGGCTTTGCTAGTCTAGACGTTAAAGCCTGATATTTTTATTCAAGATTTGGGTAAATAACAGATGATATGGTTGTAGGTTTACAAAGTTGTGTGATTGTTTGTGGTGCAGCTTATGGTTGCTGCTACATTGGTTTTGTTATGTACAAGACCTCCAGAAGCTGCTATGTTTGGGCAACTACCGTGGTTATTGACTGTACCGGCAATTGCAATAATTGGCAGAGAGGTAAATTCCTCATTTTAGCGCGTTGTTAATGTAGATGCTAGATACTGATACTTGTTTTATATGATTGAGATTTATCAATTAGGGGGATACATCAAGGCCTAGTGTTTTGTCATTATTTTGTTGTCTTTATGTTTCACTGTTTATAGAGGGATGGGGTTGTATGACACAATGAATTAGGTATTTTTTAATGACACCTACATTTTTTTGATATTTTGAAATCTGTATATAACCTTTCTTAATATGATAAATAACTTATAGTTTAATTTATTATTGGCTTCATAGTTAGATGATTAAGTAAGCATGTACCCATAAGCGTATTTTTTATAGTCATGTGATAATATATAAACAGATTTATGAATCTGATGAATATTAATGATGTGTGCCAGATAACAATGTCCGCGGTTAGAGAATGGGCTGCTTCTCAAGGGAGTAAACTTTCGGAGGTTCTATTCTATCCTTTTCTAAATTCATGGCTGTAGTATTTCTGCTAAAGCAATCGGTCAATCGTATTTTATAGTTTTTTATTCATGTTTTTGAGGATAATGCATGTTTTTCAGGCTGTAGCTGTAAATAATTTGGGGAAGTGGAAAACAGCCACACAAATGATTGCATTGACCATTCTTCTTGTGATTAGAGACAGCAGGTGAATTTTATTTTAGAGTAAAGTAGTAAACCTCAATTTACAACCCTGTGGTTAGACTCCACCGACACTTTAGACGTCCCTAAGAAACCTTTGTCCATTTACACGCTCAACGTTTGCAAGTCGCTACACTTTACAACCTTCTGTTAGTTGAGCGTCTTGTTGACTGTTAGCAGGAGGGTGCAATGACGTTATTGTCCCTAATCCTTATTATTATTATTATTATTATTAAAAACAAAATTTTTGAACAATTATCAACCCTCTCAGCATATGTAAACATCCTATCATATCCAACCCGTCCCTAAAAAAGTCCACATTTGACTTTTTTAGAGACAAAAAGTCATTAATGATTATTTTATTGAACACTTAAACTCAATGAGGGTTTTTGAATGCCTGAAATGACGCAGCTTTACAGAAGCAGGGTTTCTGGGTGCAACGGGTGTTGGTTTTCTTTACATATCAGCTATGCTAGCCGTATGGTCGTTAGTTGTGTATATGAAGAAGATATGGAGAGTAATGCTGATGTAACACCTTGGAGAACTACTGCTGACAAATCATGCTATTCTAGAAGCCCAAAAGCTATATTTATACCTAGCAATTACATCTTGTATTTTTTTTGTTTGGAAGCTCAGTTCACTAGTTTTGTTGACATAATACATAAAGAAACATTTTTGTGGTTCATAAGTTGTATTCCTGGTTTACTAGAAAATGGTTATTTTTGTGAATTTCTAATTATACCGGATTTCTGCTCATTGCTTTTTATCACTAGTCCCAGAATCGAACCGGAATCGGCTACATAACTGTTCTTGTTTACTCAGGCTTCTTATTCCAGACGTACATTTTTAGTATTGTAAATACGCACCAAAAAGTAAAGTAGCTTTGTATATTGTTTTAAATTAGTAAGATCGACGGCCGGGCTGGTCTGATCACACAAATAATATTGCTTTTGTGGTTATTAATTGAGGGTTTAGCAGAGCCGTTCCTATGTTTTCGGAGACCCTAAACGAACTACAAAATGGAGGCCCTTTTGCAAAATTATCCTTTTCAATATATTTAGTAACAAAACTCTCCTTCTTTACCCGGGTTTGGGACCGGCAATTATAAACTAAAAAGTTTATAATTGACGTAGTTAATTTTTTTTAAAGTTATATGTTTTCTATAGATTTAGTATATGTTTAAATAAAATTTATTTTTCCAGCTTTAGTTAAGGCAAATTATTTGATGAAATTATCGTAATCAACTTCTTCTAAGAAATCTTTTTCAATAGACATAAGAGCTACACTGTTTAATCTTTCCTGTGACATTATGAAACTTAAGTATTTTTTTATTAATTTCAATTTTGAAAAACTATGTTCTGCGGTAGCAACGGTTACAGGAATGGTTAACACAATTCTATAGGCAACATATGCATTTAGAAAAGAATTAAAGTTTTTAATACAAGTTAATATATTAACATGTCTGTCAGATTCTACATATATAATTCTCTTAGTTCGGATTCAATTGGCCATTGCTAAAATTTGAATCTATTTAAGAGCTTAACAATGATAATCAAACTGAATTGGCAAATACAAACAGAATTCCCTAACGGTGTGTTCCCGAGTTAAAAATCCATCCCCTCCCCTCCATGTCTTTCCAAATTGGAAAGACTATTTTTAGGCAAAAAAAACCCCATTTTCCCTCCCCTCCCCTCCCCCTGTTAAGTGGATCTCTGGAACACAGCCTAAAAGCGTAATGACAAACTAATTGGCAATACAAACCGAATTCCCTAAGCAAATAAATCAAATCGGTAAATATACCCTAATTCCTTAAACAACAAATGAGGATCAGAGGACGTCTAACCTGAATCACAAAATCGCAAATCACCAAACTGAATTGTAAAATCGTTGAATCGCAAATCGCAAATCACCAATTCACCAAACTTAATCGCAAATCACCAATTCACCAAACTTAATCACTAAACTGAGTGTCTTCCATGGGTTCAATCAAACTGAATCGCAAATCACCAATTCACCAAACTTAAAATAGTCGATTAGTCGTTGCTAAATGTTACCTGTTACTTCGAATCTTCGATTGAGATTGTGATGCCATTATTATTGCGTGCTGATTGCTTGATTCCATATAGGAAACCCAAACCGCCTCTGATAATCGAACGATTTCATTATTCACGCCGCTAATATCGATGGATAACTCAACAGTCGTCCACGCGCTTTGAAGTTTCACGCTTATGGCATGCGGCTGGGTTATCAATATCAAATATGTATGATCTGGGCCTAATCTGTTTAGTATTGGGCCTAGTATACAGAAAATCTAACAGAAACTTGGTGGCCCTTCAACTCGGGTGGCCCTAGGCCTGGGCCTAGGGTCATAAGCCTATTGGGCCGGCCCTGGGGTTTAGGACTGATGAAAGGAGAATATGAATCTTGATTTTAAGGTATGGTATTAAACGTAGAAATATTTTCCTTTACATCTCATTGTCATGCATTTCAACCCTCCCAGCATTTGTACAAATGGCATCAGCCTATCAGCGTACGCCAAGCACCAATCCCCACAATGAACAATCGTTCGCTTTTCACTGCTCCATAATCTCCACTCACAGCTAAAGATATACGCAACAAACGTGGCCAGCAAAGCTTCCGCACACCGGCGACAAGTAAGCCTAGAAATGATAATCTTCACTTCCGAGCACCCCTAATAAGTCTAGTGCTCCACCCAACACTATACTGGAGGACTTGATGAGGTATGGTATTTGATCCTTCTTAAACGACCGGACGTTACTTATCGCATTTTATTATAATATTTATTATTATTGCGTACTAACCCAATAGCAAGGCCCAACGCGATGTAGTTACACTACACTGGGCTGGGGGGAGCCGTCACACTTTTTATAGCGGGAATATGAGATTCTTCCTCTACGGCCATCTCCACTCCCCATTTTTCTCTCTTCTCCATTGCAGATTTACATTCAAGAGGAAGAACGAGTTGTGATTGTTGTCGGTCCCACGGATGGCGCTAATGAAAATACTCGGAATCACCACTCGAGTGATTCGAACCACTTTGTCTAAGATACCGATAATCACAACTCGTTCTTACTCTTAGATGGTGTTTGGGGTTGAGTTTTGAAAATAGATAATGCGTTTTGAATAATCAAAATCAGATAATTAACTGTAACAAAACGTGATGTTGAAAGATAGTGTTTGGATTTGATTATGTTGCTTGATATCATAATAAAGCCCATGGCTTTGTAGCCTAGTGGCATCTTGGGGGTGGGATAAGACTTTGAGACCAATAGGTCCTGGGTTCGATTCTCACTAGGGGGGTTTTTCCCATATTTGTTGGGTTTCCTCCTGAATTGGTGTATAGGCAGTATGCCTAGTGGAGATGGATATGATCGGGTGGTTTCGCTGGTGGCACGATGATACTCCAGTGGTCCGTCAGTGATCCAAATTTGCCGTTCAAAAAAAAAAAAAAAAAAAAAAAATCAGATAATCAACTATTTGAGTGTTTGGCAAATATATATTTAAAAATATAAACAAGTGAAAAATCATTTTCTAAACGCAAATAATCAGTTTTTGGAAAACTGCGTTTTGTTGCAGTAGGGGGGGGGGGGGGGGAGCTGCTTTTGTAAAACTGCGTTTTGTAACTTTCTAAACGCAAATAATCAATTTTTTAATTTTTTTTACCCGAACACTCAAAACTGATTATTTACGATTTCAAAACTCAATAATATAAAAATCTCCTTCAAAACTCAACCCCAAACACCCTCTTAAATCTAGATCTTCAATGGAAAACTCAACCCCAAACACCCTCTTAAATCTAGATCTTCAATGGAGAAGAGAGAAAAATGGAGGAGTAGAGTAGAGATGACAGGTAGAGGAAGAATCCCCTATTCCCAGTTACATAAAGTGTGACGGCTCCTGTGTTCTGCCCTAATAATGAAGTGAAGACCTCCATATATAGGAGAAATGGGCCACCCCAACCTCAATGGCTAGGCCAAGTTAAGGGTTATCTCTATAAGCCCTCAGCCCAAGCCTAGTGTAGTGTAACTACATCGCGCTATGCCTCGCAGTTGGGTTAGCAAGTAATACCAATAAATATTGAAATAAAATGTGATAGGTAATGTCCGGCCGTTTTGGGTCAAATACCATACCTCATCACTATCCTATTCGTTCCATCCCTAAAAAGTCCACATGTGACTTTTTAGAGACAGTCATTAATGAATAGTTTATTAAAAATGTATTTGAATGCCTGAAACGATGCAGCTTTACAGAAGCAGGGTTTCTGGGTGCAGTGGGTGTTGGTTTCCTTTACATATCTGCTGCTTTAGCGGTATGGTCATTATTTGTGTATACGAAGATATGGAAAGTAAAGCTGATGTAACATTGGAGAACTTATTGCTGACCAACTATGCTATTCTTGAAGCCCAGAACTTATTAACGAGTGATGGTGGTCCATCACGGATCCACCCCAGTCCCCTTATAACATGTCTAGAACCTATTACATAACCAGTCTGGTTGAGTCCATTTGCTGCCTTCATTTAAAATGGTGAACCAGGCTGGGTGGTTCATCCAGATTTCAGTTTTTTTCCTTCTTAAAATATCCTTCATTTTGTAATTTAGGCTCCTAATTCCAGGTTTCATATATTTTGTTAAGATTGTAAATTCAAACCAAAAGATTAGAGTAGTTTCTTATTTTATTTGAAATTAATCATTTATATAGCATTTTAAAAACTGACAGTTCAATCTTCAATGATATATACTAATAGACTAGTAATTGATCTGGAAACATTGTCTTTTGTTGCGTTTTCTAAATTGATGGGTTAGGACTAATGAAAGGAGAATATGAATCTTTAATTTAAAGCTGTGGTTTTAAACTAGAAATATATTCCTTTAAATCTCTTTGTCATACATTTCATTATACTGTTAGACCATGTGTAGTGGTTAAGAAAAATAATGCCCCCACCATGGGGCATTATCCGACACGTGGCAGTCCAGTCAGCATGGGGCGTTATTGCAAAAGTGGCGTAGTGGGAATAATGCCCAATAATGCCCCTTCCAATCATTAAACAAAAAAAAAAAAAAAACTTTTCTCTCATTGGTGGGGCCAGAGAGAAAGCTGCTACTCCTTTGCAAAAGTGGCATGCATTAATTAACTTGTCAGACATGTGGAGGTTAAGCTCATCTCTCATTGGTGGGTCAAATATGTACAAAGCGTTTTATTTAAAACGCCAAACAATTTTTTTTTCAAAAAACCACGCCGAATAACGCCCGGTGTAATGGGTCTTTGGCGTTTTTCGGGCGTTTTTTTTCAATTTTTTTTAAAAACCACGCCCCACTACGGGTGGTCTTATATAAGAGCATCCACAAGGTGGTTGGATGAATTATGAGGTCAGCTAAGATGCCACGTTAAAAGTTAAAACAGACAAACATAAAACATCACATTATGGATGCTCTCCAGTAGCAGTTTGTAAAGATGTGTACATCATGGTTGTTCTTAAGCTTGTACACACGGTGATTCCTATTTACAAACCAAATAACCATTAATGAGGCTCTTAATAGTTCAGACCTCTTACTGGTTCAGCACTTAATGGTTTTAAACTGTTTGTTTCGTGAGCACATGTCTGAATGGTTCAGACATTTGCCTCTGAATGGTTAAGCATCATACTAAGGGACTGTTTGGCAACTTCTGAATGGTTAAGTGCTGAACCAGTAAGAGGTCTGAACCATTAAGTGCTGAACCAGTAAGAAGTCTGAACCATTAAAAGCCAGTATAATGCTTAACTGTTCAGAGGCAAATGTCTGACAAATTCAAATTAGAGGTCTTAACCATTCAGACTCAGTATAATACTTAACCATTCAGAGGCAAATGTCTGAACCATTCAGACATCTGATCGCGAAACAAACAGTCTGAACCATTAAGTGCTGAACCAGTAAGAGGTCTGAACCATTAAGAGCCTCGTTAGGAGGTAAACAAACAACCCCTAAGTCTGAATGGTTAAGACCCCTAATCTGAATTGATCAGACATTTGCCTCTAAACAATTAAGCATTATACTACCTCTTAATGGTTCAAACCGTTTAATGGTTCAGATAGACATGTTGCCGGTTTAACACTTAACCATTTTGCCAAAGAGCCTAAAGTGTTAAGTAATCACGGAACAATAACGGCTTGAGATCAACGAGGTTCACACACGAAGGCAAAGTCATCAGAACCAGCCAGATACGGTTTCCTGCTACACCATTATCGAATCACCAAAATGGCTGCGTTAAATCTAAGCTGCTGCTACTATCTTCATCACTTTCAATCTCACTCTCCGCCACCAACGAATGTTCCCATTCTTCTCTCTCATCGTAACAATATATCTATCTCCCCCAAATCCCCCTTAACATCATTTCACCACAAAAGGCATCATAGTAATCTGTTAGTTCTAGCAACGACAATGGCTACTAAGTAAGTCACCTCTCTCTCTCTCTCTCTCTCTCCTGTAAGCAGTTGGGACGAAGGGATTATATTGTATTTGAAGCATGATTGTAGACTATCTGTTTGCTGATGTTTGTTTTGATTTTGTTGGTTGTTGAAAGTGTGCAAGAGGATCTTCCACCAGCTCTTGATTCTACTTCGGAACCGCCTTCGGTTTTCGATGGAACTACTAGGTAGTTATAACTCATACTCACACAGCTGTTTGTTGAAATGCCTGAATGAAACTTATTTAGGTGGTCTATTCTCCCAAAATAATTCATAGTTCGGACTCGGTATTGTAGCTCGTTTTATTTTAGTTGAAGCTGTATTTGCTCTGGTTACAGTTTTAGATATATGCATTCTTAGCTAATTATCTGAAATTTGTTGATTTTCTAACCACGAGCTTGGATTTTTTTTGGTTAGGCTGTATATATCTTACACTTGCCCGTATGCACAACGTGTGTGGATTACCCGGAACTGCAAGGCTCTCCCTCCCTCTCTTTCATACCATTACTTAAAAATCCGTCTTGGGAAAATTTATTTTATAATGTGAGCTGATCCACAAGAAAGATTGGATGAAAAATACATTTTGGACCATCTAGTATCAACATACTCTTTGCTATGTTATCTCTAAACATAGTGACATTTATATTTGAGATTGTTTTTTTTATGTATTAGATGGAAATATTAACACTTATCCGACGTCTTATGGATCAGCTCCCTTGGATGATTATGGAATATTCATAATTTGTGTTTAAACTGTGTACAGGGATTGCAGGAAAAGATTAAACTGGTTCCAATTGATCTAAAGAACAGACCAGATTGGTACAAGGAGAAGGTTTACCCAGCAAACAAGGTGATTCTCTTGCAAAAGTTTTATGCTTTCTACATGATTGTGCATACAGTTAGATTCACAGTCTTTTAAGTTTGGTTCAACCAAAAATGCACTTAGTACAAACCACTAAGGTAATGCTTTGAAAAATGCTATTTGTGATATGTCGATAAGAATAACTTGCCTGTGGTGTGTTCTTATGTCATAGGTGCCAGCTTTAGAACACAACAATGAAGTCAAGGGAGAAAGTCTTGATCTCATCAAGTATATTGACACCAACTTTGAAGGACCGTCACTTTATCCAGATGTAAAGTTTCATATTATGGTTTTAATTTTCAAAGGAATTAATATATTTTGTTAATTATAACTATAGAACTACAATATATAGGATACTATCAAGCAAGAGTTTGGAGAAGAGTTGCTTTCATACACTAATACGTTCTATAAATCCGTCACCACCTCATTAAAAGGAGACGGGTTTGATGATGCTGGTATCTGAACTATCACTTTATTTATCATCTTTCTGTATTAAAAAAACAACATATAACATGGTCTTCAATAATCGCAACAGCTGCTGCATTTGATTACATAGAGAAGGCTCTTTCCAAGTTCGATGATGGCCAATTTTTTCTAGGTCAATTCAGCCTGGTAAGTATGATGAACGCCTAACTGAATTACAGTTATTTGCAACTGCTTCAACTGCTGATGTTGGTTAATATGTCTTCATAATATTCTATAAGGGTTTCTGTTTTCTTGAAAACATATTGCGTATGCATGCCTATTTATGATCCATTTGCGTATTTACGAACACATATATGTGCATGTACAGGTAGATATAGCTTATGCTCCTTTCATTGAAAGGTTTCAGCCGTACTTGCTAGATGTAAAAAAATACGATATTAAAGTGGGCCGGCCAAAACTTGCAGCCTGGATCGAGGTGCTATTCTCGCTTTCACAATTTGTAGTGTATGCAAGATTTGTTGTACTTTCAAGTCTAGTGCTTTTGGTTCAAGTCTTTTGTAGAAAAACAGAAATCACATCTACGTTAGTCAACCGGTTTTTCTTTACAGTACTCTTATCGCCATTGATTTCTCTTGCAGGAAATGAACAAAAACAATGATTTTAACCAAACAAGGCGGGATCCAAAGGAACTTGTAGAGAGCTACAGAAAACGTTATTTGGTACCGATTGACAGTCTCATGTCTTAAGTTTGTGTTCACCAAGTTGATATAAACCAATAACTAACTACGCTAATAGCATGTTTATTCTTTTAAGTATCGTGTGCTTGTGACCATGCAGTCTTCATCATAAGGTTCAGGTTTTGCGATTCAGTCACGCCATGGATGCAAGAACATTGCATGTACAAGAAGACCAGATTGGTTCCTTTGGATATTTAAGAATAATATGTTACATAGGTTATTTGTGCAACATACTATTGACAAAATAAAACTAAGTTATTATGTTTAATCTATTTTCTAATATGCTACAATTTTGTGGTCGACTATACATTTATATTTTATACAACATACATCTATTATTTAATTATGTTTATCAAACCCGTAAGTAGGTGATATATTTGTAAAGCCCATTAATTTACCTTCTTTTATTCTATAAAGTAAACAAACCATCACAAAAATAAACCAAGCAAACTATCATCGTGTACCGCTTACTTACAAAGGAAATTAAAGCTTGACAGTAAGGATGAGCATTTGGTACCGGTACCGAACCGTACCGGGTATATTCGGTACCGGTTCCCATTTTCCATGTTTTTCGGTACCGGTATTTACAGTTAAACATCGGTAAATACCGGTACCGAACCAGTATATTCGGTACCGGTACCAATTTTCATCGTATTTTGGTACCGGCACTTTCGGTACCATGCTCATTCGTTTATTATATAAACGAACATAAACGAACTTCCCGCTGAACAAGTTCACGAGCAGTTCATGAACGTTCGGTTCGTTTACAGGCCTAATAAAGATGGTGTCATGGTTTAACTAATGCAGAATTGCTGTAAACATTTCAGTTCTGCATTTTATTATTCAATAATAGAAAGCATTTGCAGCATACGATCTCTTGTTCTTTAGCATACTATTTCCAGTTCTAGCTTACTTCTCAGTATACATTTTATCCACTTGTGTTGGCTCTTGATTAACAAGTTGGTAATGGTTTTAGACTGGGTCAATTGGGTCTGCCTAATGGTGATAATGCATCATGGTCTTACTAGTCTGCCAACAGCAAAAATTTACACGTTAATGCATCATGGTCTTACAAAATGATTCAAATTTACAACCATGTAAGACAAAATGCATCATGGTCTTGAATAATGATTCAAATTTGGGTTTTAATGGACTTTAAGCGAAAGACAAAAATGCCCATATGCAAAAAGATCTATTGGCCCTTGCTTAATGTGTAAGGGAAGTTATTCAAATTTGGGTTTTAATGTACACTAGTTTTTTGTTGGCCAATACCGATTCGTGCACACCCCTAATAACCATGTTCAAAGACAAACTGGGTGGCAATATTTAAAGGTTGTGTAGTGAACATGTGGTTTCGTATTATACATACATACACATCATGTATTTGTAGATATATGGCGATGCAAGCTGCAACATAACTTATTAAACTATACTACATGACTTGCTAGCTTCGTACCCCTAATCTATGCCACTTGCAAGGCTTCTGCGTGTTTGATCTCAAATACCCTCAGTAGAGCATCTTCAACAACCTGTGGATGAAACAAACATATGATAACCAAGCACTCAAAGCAATCATAACTTGTACCAGACATAGATGTACCCTGTTATTATAAATAGATCGATTGGGGTTATGTTTCATCTAAGATGAGTCGTAAAAAAGTTGGCCAAAAAAGGGAACAGGAGAGTCTTAACGGTTCAAATAGGTCAAAAGCATTCAAAGTATATATTTAGTGCATGGAGTCATTTTATACATAAATTTATATTATTGTTGTGATAATAAAGTTTTTTTCTATCATGTTAAACACAATAACTATGGATATAAAACTTTGGAAAACACTTATGGGTCAACTGACACAAAAAATTACCATTTCAACCCAAACATAGTGACGAGTTACCTTATCAGGAGTAGATGCGCCAGATGTGACACCAATCGTGATAGGGCCCTTGGGTAACCAGTTTTCTTTCTCGACCAATTCACCATGCTGTCACAGTGACACATATTTTAAGGAAACGAATCATAAATGGAGCGATTATGGACCAGAGAAGGCAAAACCCAGTCGACGAGGTGGAACTTACCATCAACTTGTAAGCTATTCGGTTTCCAGGACCTATTCTCTGTTCACTATCGATCCAATAAGATGGAATGCCTCGTTCCTCTGCAATCTCTTGTAGGTGTGAGGTGTTGCTTGAGTTCCACCCACCGACTACCAACATAAGATCCAACTTCTCATCTACCAATTTATACATGGCATCTTGTCGCTCCTAGAAAGATTGATAATATTATAATATTGTTTGGATATAGACATTAATGTCTAAACTTGGTTACATGAATAAAAGAAACTATGAGAACTTGCCTGAGTAGCATCACAGATGGTGTTGAAACTTAAGAAGTGTTTGTTGACATTTTCTACTCCGAACTTCTGCATCATAGTTCTCTCTAGTAACTTCCCTGAAAATAACAACGGAAGCAATTTTTATGAGACTTTTAGCCGTATAATGTGATGAATTCATGATTAAGTGAATGATAAAAGTGAATACAAGATCTCCTATATAGATCATTGGAAGGTAAGCCAGCCAATATAACTGAATAAGAAATAGATAATCACTAAGGACACGTCAAGATTATCCAACACATATCTCGTCTAATATGACCTTTTTACTTATGACGGGTTGATTCGTTTTATGTTTTATATCCAAAAAAGGGAAGGGTTGAACAAGTGGAAAGTAAAATGAAATACATCCTAATACATTTTTAGTGGTAACAACATACCTATCTCCTCTGTTTCCCCCTTCAACATTGTAGTTTGGTTCGCAACACCAGCTTTGACAAGATCCTTATCCGGATCAAAACCCTTAGAAACTGCCAATTTGAATTTCTGCCGAAGTTGAAAACTTTAATTAGACTTGGGAAATGAAAAAGAAAGAAGTGGCCGGCGGATCAAAAAGAAGACATCGATCACCTCCATAAAAGCTTCCTTGGTTGAGCTAGATCCATTAAGCTTGCCACCAAGAATGTAATCGCACACATATGTCGCCTGGATTAAGTAAGAAACCATTTAATTCAGGCAGTTTAGTTAGTTAACCAAAAAAAGAAGCGCAGGCAGGCAGGCAGTAAGCTTACTTCATCCATGTTCTTCACAATGATATACGTTCCTGCAAAAGAAGCTGTAGCTATTGTCTCCTCATGGGAATATTTACCATGAATTATTGTAGTGTAATCTCCTTTCTTGTGCTTGTCTACAATATTCCACACCTTACGAATAAATTGTATGCATGTATGTAAGACTTGGAAGAAGAAGATTGCATGAGAAGATGATTAATGGTATGCAAGTAAATAACAATACCTTAGTCACCCACGGGCATGTCGTATCGACTATTTGTACTTGTTTGTTACTCAATGTCAACATCTCACTTACCGCGGCTCCAAAAGCAGGCAGAATCACAACATCGCCCTTATCAACAACATCAAACTGTTTCTCTCCATCCTGGATGGGGATATCTTTAACTTCCATTTCTTGTAGCCTCTAACATATATAGCAGAAGAATTCAAAGTTATTACATACAAATACAACAAGCTTTGCTCTAATAAATGAAAATGAAGAATACCAACCTTATTAACGGTTGGGTTGTGGATAATTTCGTTTGTGATCCATATCTTGTCACCAGGGAACTGTTTCCTGGCTTCATAAGCAATCTGGACGGCGCGATCAACGCCCCAGCAAAAGCCGTATGCTTCTGCAAGCTTTACAGTAACATTTCCCCAAGTATATTCATAGTTATTCTCCTTCAAAGTCTTTATGATGTCGCCTGTTTATAATAAATAAATAAATTAGCTTACACTTAAAGAAAGAAACATTTATGGATTGGGTAGTGAAAAAAAATAAAATAGGCAGTGCTAGTACTGGCATATTCTTGGGTCATGAGCTGGAGAGTCTCCTTTTTATGGCCAAAGCCTTTGCGGTTGTAGTTGTCGCTTCTGGTCAAGTTATGCCGGAAGACCTTGCCATCAACAGGGGCGCAGCATGTGAGGGGCGGGGGGGGGGGGACGTCCGCCCCCCGGGATTTTTCGCTCAGTAGTGTTATATATGTAGTTTTCGTATAGAAATTTGTGGGTATATACGTTTTCACCCCCCCCCCCCCCCCCCCGGTTCTATAGAAATTTTTGGGTATTCTATAGAAATTTTTGGGTATATATGTTTTCACCCCCCCGGCCGAAAAATCCAAGCTTCGCCACTGGCCATCAAAATCGGAAGGAATGGAAACCGATGGTGAACCTCCCCCGGAGGAGCATCGGACAGAGAGAGGGTTCCTGCATCCAGTTGGGAGAGGGGTTAGTTGAAGCGATGCCATTTCAGTAATTGTCTTTGAAGACACATGTCCGAGGCCGGACATGATCCCTGGGACGAACCAGACTCCACACGAACCGGACATGATCCCTCCGAAGACGAACCTCCATTCAAGTGCGTCAAGACGGATGATGTCATCTCAGTTGACTACTATAAATACCCCATCAAGTACAAAGCCAAGTACGATTTTCTGAACCTTCGTCCTTACTTTCTCTCTCTACTTTCTCTCTCTACCAATACTTATCCTCACGCTGGAGGGTGGTCGCAGAGGGGCCCTCCCATCTCTGCGGCGAGCCTAACGGTTTTCTGTTTTGCAGGACTGTTTTTCCAGCTCTCTCACAAGATCCAAACCCTCGTTTACAGGCTCTGGCCTAAACACGATTCTTTGGTTCTTCAATTGGCGCCATCCGATCTCAAAGCTCTTAGTCCTTCACTCCGGTGAATTTCTTGAGCAAAGAACTGACAAATGGCGGCCTCAGGTTCTGTGAATCTGGGATCTACAACTGTTAGTACGCAAGTTACAGCACCGGCAAGTACTGTTTCCATAACCTCAGCTGCTTTAAGCTCAGGTCCAGGAACAACCTTGCCTTTTGTTCTAATTCCTACTTCACAAACATCCGAGTTTGACGCGGAGTTTCTCTCCAAAAACGCAAGCCTTCTGCGACGATTGAAGGCGCAACAAGCTAGAGATGAACAAATCCTCGGTTTACGAACCAGGTTATTTCAAGAAGAAACTCCGATACGGACCATGGGTCCTACGATGTTTACCTCTCCAACCTTTTCCACAGTTGTCACCTCCGAAACTTACACAGGGTATGTCCAGGGATCGTCCGGACCCTCGCCAGCAATGGCCATACGAAATGAAGCTCAGATGGATGTAGTTAATGATCCGGAACTCACTAAACCATATCACCCAGTCTCCATGACCGCCAAATCAAAGTTTAGCGCCCGCATCACACATGCCAAGCTTCCTCCGAAGCTCAAAATGCCAACTACAGTAAAAAAATATGATGGCACAACTGATCCAGATGATCATATGTTCGATTTCGACGGAGCCGCACGGGTAGAACAGTGGCCGATGCCAGCTTGGTGTTTTATGTTCGCGCAAACACTCACCGGAGCTGCTCGAGTGTGGTTTGATGCGCTGAATGAGGGTGAGATAAACGATTTTGAAGAGTTCCGAAGATTATTTCTCCAAAATTTCAGCCAGCAAAGGCATTACTCCAAAGAAATCACCGAAGTTCACAACATTCGGAGAAGAGACGGAGAGTCTTTGGATAGCTTCATTGACCGGTTTAACCGGGAGAGTATGCAGATTAGTGGAGTAGTTGATCAGCTGAGGATCTCCGGATTCTGTCACGGAGTTCGGAACAATCAGTTGGTCGAAAAATTACATGAAAATCTCCCAAAGACAATGGAGGTACTCATGGAGCGAGCCAGAGCTTTTGCTCGAGGCAAAAACGCATGCAATCCAGCTCCGGAGTCAGATCACAAGATGTCTTCCTGGAAGAAAAATGGTGGGTCCGTCTTCGATAAAGCTCCGTCCAGTAATAGAGGGCGACCACACCCATACAACAGGAACGACAGACCTCCACGTGGAAGAAGCTCCGGATCAAGATTTTACAACTTGTCAGACCTTTCCAAAACTCCCAGTGAAATTCTTAGCGCGGAAGGGTCAAACTTCCCCGCTCCACCGAAGCTCCGAAACCCGGGTGATAAGAACTCCAAGAAATACTGTGACTATCATCATGCTCGAGGCCACAACACTGATGATTGCTGGTCCCTGAAGCAAGAAATAGAAAAAGCAGTACGATCCGGAAAGCTGTCGCACCTGGTGAAAGAAGTGAAGGAAGGAAAGTCTTCAGGAAATTCGGTGGATAATCCGAACAATCAACCAGTAATTGGCATGATCAGGAAAGCAGGTAACCAAGGCATCAAGCGGTCCAGTCACCATATGGCCGCTTGGATGCAGCAACCCATTGCTTTCCCTCCCATTAATCCTGAAGAAATCAAGGACGGACCAATCATAGTGTCTGCGATCATAGCAGGTCACAAGGTCCGGAGGATTTATGTCGACAGTGGAAGTGCCACCGAAATCATGTATAAGCAGTGTTTTCAACAGCTAGCCCCGCAGACCAAAGCAAAATTGGTCCGAGTATCAATGCCGTTGGTAAGTTTTTCCGGAGAAGTAGTACAGCCTATGGGGCAAATAACCTTACCAACAACGTTGGGAGAAGGGAATTTCAAGCGAACCGTAAATCTGACGTATCTAGTGGTAGAAGCAAGGTCCGTGCATAATGTTATATTAGGAAGGCCCGGAATGTGCGCCTTCGGTATCATCAGCTCTACCATTCACGGATCACTAAAATTCCCCACTGAAGCAGGGGTGGCAACTTTGCACTCTGAATCTACAATTTGTGTAGCAGAAGTACGACAAAGCAAGGGTACTGACAAATCTCCGAACCTCCTCACAGAAGAGTGGGCTATTCATCCGCACTTCCCAGAGCAAAAAATTTCAGTCGGAGCTCAGCTACCTGAACGCACCAAAAAGAAGTTGTGGAATCTTTTATCTAATTCTCTCGATGTATTTGCCTGGCAAACCTCCGATATGGTGGGAGTTCCTCGATGTTTGGCTGAACATAAGCTGAAAGTATCACATTCGGCAAAGCCAGTGGCTCAAAGAAAAAGAAACATGGCTCCAGCTCGAAACAAGGCAATCGCTGAGGATGTAAGAAAATTGTTAAGTGCCGGAATCGTCCGTGAGGTACGTTACCAGACCTGGGTTTCTAACCCAGTAATGGTAACCAAAAAAGATAAAACCTGGAGAATGTGCGTAGATTTTTCCGATCTAAACAACGCATGTCCGAAGGATTGTTACCCCTTACCAGAGATCGATCTAAAGATTGATTCCCTCTCCAGCTTCCGCCTTAAATGCTTCTTGGATGCATATAAGGGTTATCATCAGATACAGATGGCTACAGAAGACGAGGATAAGACAGCGTTCGTAACCAATGAAGGGCTTTATTGTTATACCAAAATGCCGTTTGGGTTGAAAAACGCTGGAGCCACGTATCAGAGGCTGATGGATAAGGCGTTCAAGGGTCAGATTGGAAGAAATTTGGAAATCTACGTGGACGACCTGGTCATCAAAAGCCAGGCTGAAGATAACATGATCGATGATATCCTCGAAACCTTCACCAGGCTTCGGAGTATCAATCTTAAACTCAATCCCAAAAAATGCTCCTTCGGCCTTGAAGAAGGGAAATTTCTCGGTGTATGGATAACTCAGTCCGGAATCAAGGCACATCCAGACAAAATCAGAGCGGTAGTCTCCATGCAACCCCCTAAAACCGTCAAAGAAATTCAATCGCTAAATGGGAAGCTCGTTGCTCTCCATCGTTTTGTCTCAAAGGCTGCAGATCGTTCCATTCCTTTCATGAATGTCTTAAAAAAGCGAACCGGAAAAGGACAAATAGAATGGACACCGGAAGCTGACGTGGCGTTTCAAGAATTGAAAGTCTGTCTTGGGTCATTACCAACCCTGACCGCTCCGGTCACCGGAGAAACTGTCACGGTGTACCTCTCCGCGTCTCATTTTGCCATAAGTGTAGTGCTTGTAGTGCATCGGAATCAAGCACAGATCCCGGTCTACTATGTAAGCCGTATCCTGAAAGATTATGAAACTCGGTACCCGATGATCGAAAAATTGGCACTTGCCTTGGTACACGCCTCAAGACGCCTCCGAAGATACTTCCAAGCCTTCAATATAGAAGTACAGACTGATCTCCAGATCCAACAAATTCTTAGAAAGCCGGAGGTCTCCGGACGTCTGACGAAATGGGCAATTGAGCTTAGCGCTTTCGACATTACCTATCGTACCAGAGGACCGGTGAAAGGTCAGGCGGTGGCAGATTTCCTTACGGAGGTTCCAACCGGAGAAAGCACCAAAGAAAAATCCGCCCTACCAAGGGTATGGAATTTATATACGGATGGAGCTTCCAGTAAAGAGGGATCCGGGGCAGGGCTAATTCTTATTGATCCGGAAGGGATAGAGTACACTTATGCTTTGCGGTTCGAATTTAAAACTTCAAACAATGAAGCAGAGTACGAGGCTCTCCTTGCAGGTCTCCAAACCGCGGCCAAAGCCGGTGCAACCTCCGTACTGGCACATGTTGATTCTTTATTGGTAGCCAATCAAGTCAGCGGAGAGTATGAAGCACGAGAGGGTAACATGGTTCGGTATCTCCAACAAGTTAACAGTTTAATCTCCTCTTTCGATTCCTGCAAGATAGTGCACATACCGCGGAGTAAGAACAAAAAGGCCGATGCCTTGAGTAAACTTGCATCCGTAGCATTCTGTCATCTGTCCAAAGAAGTCTTAGTTGAAACCTTGCAAGCCCCGGCCATCCAACAGACGAAGTCGGTCATGTCTGTCTCTGTGATAGAAAAATCCTGGATGACTCCGATTGTGGATTACTTAAAAGAAGGGACGCTCCCGGAAGACAAAGCTCAGGCCCGGAAGCTAAAGGTAAAAGCGTTGCAGTATCAGATCCATGATGGGCAACTTTACCGAAAGACCTTTTTAGGTCCGCTCCTTAAATGTTTAACTCCGGAGGAAGCCAGCTATGTCATAAGAGAAATCCACTGGGGAATATGCGGCATTCACGCTGGACCAAGGATGGTCATAGCTAAAGTAATGAACGCGGGATATTTTTGGCCGGGTATGCATCAAAGCGCAGTAAACGAGCTTCAGTCATGTGAAGATTGCCAGCGGCACGCTCCCATTAGCCACCGAGCTAAAAACAATCTCGTTCCGGTAACGTCGGCATGGCCTTTCCAGAAATGGGGGATTGACATTGTTGGTCCTTTCCCTGTCTCCACCGGAGGGGTAAGATTCCTGTTGGTAGCTATTGATTATTTCACGAAATGGGTCGAGGCAAAACCCCTCCGGACCATCACAGGGGAGCAAGTGCTGAGGTTTGTCTGGGAAAACATAGTGTGCAGATATGGGATGCCGATGTGCATAGTCAGTGACAACGGAAAGCAGTTTGCTGAAAAACCGTTCAAGACATGGTGTGAAAGGATGTGTATCGAACAGAATTTTGCTTCGGTAGCCCACCCCCAAGCCAATGGGCAAGTTGAAAGAGCCAACCGCAGCATCGTGGAAGGCATTAAAAAACGCTTGGGAAAAGAGGGTGTTTCATGGGCCGATGAACTGCCGCATGTCTTATGGGCTCACCGAACGATGCCAAAGACAAGCAACAGAGAAACACCCTTCAGCCTGACATACGGCACCGAAGCAGTTATTCCCGCCGAGGTAGGGATACCCACTCCACGCATGCAGCTGAATCAAGAAGAAAACGACCAGGAACTCCTTCTGAACTTGGATCTAGCCGAAGAGAGGAGAGAGCTCGCGGCAATCCGAGAAGCCAAATATAAACAAGAGTTGGAAAAACATTACAACTCAAAGGTGAAAGAGGTCCGGTTCAAGGTTGGGGATTACGTCATGCGGAACAACGAAGCAAGTTTAGCGGAAGGCTCCGGAAAAATGGCCCCCAAGTGGGAAGGTCCTTACCTGATTAACACCGCAGGAAGGGATGGTGCGTACACACTCAAGAAAATAGATGGAACCATCATACCACGCACCTGGAACGGAGTCCACTTAAAGAAATGTTTTCTTTAAAAAAGTTTCTTATTTTAATAAGATTGTAATACGGAGCTACGGCCACCGTCACTCTTTTTATTTCCATGTAATGCGGATGGATATGCCCGCACCAAATGAATTATAAGTTCCAAGAAACCGTGGAGGGTTTTACCCACGGATTGCACGAAATGTTTTTACTATGTCAATCGGAGAAGTATAAAACTCCGGAAAAGAAAATAGAATAAAATTTTCTATCTTTAACAAACGTTGCAACAAGTGTAATTCTCGGCCGAACTAGGGATACTAACCCTAAAAGGTAAGGACGAACTGGCCTCGTTCGTGCTTTTCCTTCACTTAAAAAAATTATCCTAACAAAATCAAGACAAATCGGATCCGTACTTCAAAACTGAACGTTCTAGAAACATAAAAATGTAATACACAAAGCATGGACGCATGTAAAAAAGTGTTTACATCCAAAATTCACCGGACTCGTGTAAACCGGAGATTACAAAACTATACACAGGATAATTGTTCAAACATTGGTAAAAGCATCATTACATTCATCCTAAATAAGGTGCATGCCCCAAATTGCCGGACATGTCCACCTTCCAAGAAATCTAAATCAATTACAAACTTCACAGGTACATGCCCCAAAAAACCAGGCATGTCCACCTTGCTACTATGGAGAAGCGTCATTTGCAAAGCGAAGAGCTTTCTTAATCTCAGATAGAGGCGCGTCAACAAGCTTCGGAAGGTCTTCTATCACCGGAAATTTAAGAGTATCAAAGCAAGTAACGGCTGCCTTCAGCTCCTCCCTAGCATTACGGTTCAAAACTGGAACGTCTTTATAAGCAGTCTTCTTCTGAGCATGTACATAACCAACATGCACTCCGGAGTTGATGCCCACCGCACTCATTGCATTATTAACTCCAGCCACGGCGGCAGTCATCTCTGGACCCTTGTGAATATTCTTAGCCAAAAGCTGAGCTCCCTCAGAGAGCATCCAAACCTTCGTCTCCTGCAGATCCTCCACTTTGGCTTTCAAAGAAACATTCTCCGCCCCCATTTCTTCCTCGCGCCCTTTCATCTCCTCTATACGCTCCTTCAAATCAGCCTCGCCTGATTTAAGCGCGTCCCGTTCTGGAAAAAGTGTTAGAAAAACAGGAACTAAGAAACAAGTTAAAACCAGAAAAAAGACGTACCAGCCAACATGTTCTCATAAGCAAGACGCGCCTTATTAAGAGAATCCTCCATGTTTGCCAATACCACCTTATGCTCTTCATCCTTCTGTTTCATTGATTCAGAAAACGCCTTAAGCTCCGAAGAGATCTTATCCCTGTCTTCCGCGGCAGCAGCAGCAGTCGCCTGGGACGACTGATTCTGGGCAGTCAAGGACTTAACCTTCTCCTGCTGAGTTTGCAGATCTTGGGTCAGTTGAGTAATTTTCTTCTCCGCATCTGAAGTTTTCACAACCCTTCGTTTCAAAGAACGGTTTTCTTTTTCCAAATCCTCCCTACCTGACTCCGCCTCCACCCACCTACGGTACAACTCCGTCACAAAGATGTTTGACTGGGCCTGGTTGGTCAGAACCGCAGCTCCCAGATCTGGATTCTTCATCTTCCGGCTCCTTGCATGGTCTATCGGAGTATTTATATTAAAAAGCATAGTCCTAGCCACCAAGGTATCCATCACCGAATCTTTGTTTCGGATATCCCAATCAGGAATGAACTTTTCCTCAGCAGTCGCTGGATCGATATCCATGTCATCCGAAAACAAATCTGCATATCGAAAAAAGGACATCAACTCAGGTCCGAACCAGGATGGGGGAAGCGAAGACACTTGATCTTCCTCATCATCCAAAAAACAGTCCGGACCCAAAGATGAGCCCAAATGCGTACCTGAAAAAGTAACCACTTTCGGCTCACCATGACCTTTTTCCTTATCCGTAACCACCGGATTCTCAACCTCCATACTTTCCACTTCACTATCAGGAACAAAACCTGAATACGCAGGAGTTGGTTTAAAACGAGCCAAAGCGGCTTCTTCCCTAGAAAATTTACCTCCGGTAAGATGTTCGTCCAGTTCTTCCAGCACATTACCTTCGGAATGAGAACTTTTCTTTGCTTTCTTCGACGTTGGAAATGGAAGAGGATCGGTAGCACGAATCTGAACCGATTCATTCTTCTTCCTCTTATGGGAGCGAGCCTTTAAAACCACTCCTGATAAATCCACACCTGACACAACATCCTTGTTTTTTAAAGAAGAAGGTCGATACTGCAAGGCCTCGTCCAGAGTATGTAACTCCGGATCGCTATCCACATCATCAAGAAAAGATTTCCTACCAGTTCTAGATCCGGACGAGCCCTCAGCGCCCTTCAGAGATAATGGAATGGAAGAAGTAGCCTCAACAGCAACCTGTTCAGGTACGTCCTGAGGAATAGAAGAAGTTGCTTCTGCAATAGAAGGTTCAGCCATGTCTTGAGCTACCTCCGGACGAATCGGCTGGGCCGAAGACGCCACTTGCTTCATAAAAGGAACATCTTCTTCACCTTGCTCTTCGAAGTCAAAATCGAATACATCCGTGGTTGGAACCTTCAGGGCATCAAGGAGCGACATTACGACACCTGCAAACAAAAAGGCAAGAGTCAGCAAAACAACAAAATAATGCCGAAGGGGATGTGAAGGACCAGAACTTACGATCACTCTTCCAGCGAATAATCGGCCAATCCCTATCCCCTTGGGCCCAGGAAAAACTGACTCGGCCTAACCAAAGGTAATGCTCGGGAAGGGGACGAATAGGGGATTTATGCTCAACAAGGGCACGGACTAGACTCTCGTTAAAAACAAAATCTTCATCAAGATCGAAGGACATCGACTGATCTTTGAAACGCCACCTCATATCTTCCGGTAAGCAGCGATCGTCCAACCAGAAAAAATTGTCCTTCCAATTTTTAAGGCTAGACCGCTCGCCGGAGGATGGGGAAGGAACATTCTTTCGATGAGCGAATGTATACCAATCTCCGGCCGTAATAAATTCATAAAAATATCGAAAGACATTCAGATCCGGCCTCTGGTCTAGGGCTCGGCAAGAAAGTTCAAAATGATTGATACGGCTAAGGCCGAACGGGTTAACTTGGCTAATATGAACCCTAAAAAATTGTAAAACCCTAATCAAAAAGCGAGAGAAAGGAACCCTATAATTCGCAAAATTACAGACGCGAGTATAAAGGGAAAACTTCCCTTGACGTAATGGGTATATGGCTTCCCTTTCGGAAGGAAGGACCGGGTGAAGATCTAAGGGAATCCTATAATCACTAATGAACTTATCCAACTGACGTTGGGTAAGCACGCTCACGCTCTCCGATAGATTGTCCTTTCCAGGAGCCATACCTTTAAAAAATGAAAAGGAAAGGGACGCACCTTTCTTTGAAGAAGAAGGGGAGAACAGAGAGGATAACAGCAGAGAAGAAGATGAAAAAAGAGAGGAAGAGGGTAAAAATGAGGTGGTAAAAACCCAATTTATAGAGAAAGTAAGTCGGTGGTGGGGCTGTCGTGTCAACCGTCACCTCCCACGATTTCCAATGCGGGATTCGTTAACGTCACCAGCAGGTGACTGACGGTCAAAACAATAATGGTCACCCGCACCATTCAAAATATGCCACTTCATCAATTCAAGACCACTCCAATGGCGACACGTCATCCGAATAGGACAAAAAGCTTGAAATAATAGTTTGCCAAGTCTTTACAAAGACTTACCAAACTGGGGGACTTGAAGACACATGTCCGAGGCCGGACATGATCCCTGGGACGAACCAGACTCCACACGAACCGGACATGATCCCTCCGAAGACGAACCTCCATTCAAGTGCGTCAAGACGGATGATGTCATCTCAGTTGACTACTATAAATACCCCATCAAGTACAAAGCCAAGTACGATTTTCTGAACCTTCGTCCTTACTTTCTCTCTCTACTTTCTCTCTCTACCAATACTTATCCTCACGCCGGAGGGTGGTCGCAGAGGGGCCCTCCCATCTCTGCGGCGAGCCTAACGGTTTTCTGTTTTGCAGGACTGTTTTTCCAGCTCTCTCACAAAATCCAAACCCTCGTTTACAGGCTCCGGCCTAAACACGATTCTTTGGTTCTTCAGTCTTGTCTGTGACTAAGTCAGTGTTTGTGTATTTCCAAGGCGAGAGCGAGAGGAATTTAGTTTCGTGTTCCTGGTTTTTCAGTTAGTTATTTTCATTTAAATTTTGGCGTCTTTTGTCATCGAATTAACGGTCCAGTTCTGCTTTCAGTAGTCCCTGGCTTCTTTTATGCCACGTTAATCATATCTAGACTTTTCTTATTTTAAAAACAATTAATATATGTATAAGGAAAAATTACACTTTTCGTCCTTTATGTTTGTAGGTAGTTGCAATGGATGACCTTTACCTTTAATAATTACAGGCACAGTCCTTTGTTTAGAAAACTCGTTACACTTTACGTCCTTTGGCCCTAACCTTGTTAAAAAAATTCAGTTAAGTTGGCATGTGCCTTGCACATGAGGGTAAACTGGTAATTTTATTCATTTATTTATCTAAAATAAATTTAAACAATAAAAGAAATCAGATTTAAAAAAAAATATACAGTATATATAAAAAACACAAAGCCATCTCTCTCATAAATTTACATCAAAGAACCCTAAGGAAAACCTTGGATCAAAATTCACAAAAAAAGGCAGATGATTCAGGATCGCATTTGATGATAAAAGCGAAAAAACACCAAAATTAGAAGATGAAAATCAAAAAGGAGGATCTGGAGATTGAGTATTAAGATTATCGCATAGAAATTGGGGGGGGGGGGGGGTTGTTGTTGTGGTGCACAACATAAACCTGCAGATTCAAAGCACAACCATATCCCATCTCCATTATCACCACCACCCCAACCCTCCGACAACCACGAGCACCACCACCACCCAAACCCATAGATCTGAAACTATTGTAGACGTTAACCTCCGATCTGCTCAACTTCCAGTTCATCAAGAAACCCCTACCTTTTCTCACCGGGAAGTAACGCCGGTATCAACCTAACCACTGTCAACAACCTCTCCGACACTCCCTCCACATCATTGTCACCGATCAACCGAACCACTCTCAACAGCACCTCCGGCACTCCCCGGTAACGTATTCGAGCCCTAAATTTTGTGTTGAAATTGAACTTGTTTGGTTGAATATTCGAGTAAATGAAGCCGGAATGATGGTCGTTAAGAATCAAAGCGATGGTTGATGGTGGTGTTTTGATTTGGGGATTTGGTTGAATATTCGAGTACGAGCTAGATGAAGTGTGGTGGTCAAGTCACGAACTAGATGGAGGTTGTGGTGTGATGGATCTGGTGTTGGTGGCGGCGGATTTGGCGGTGGTTGTGGTGGCAACAGATTTGGTGGTGTTGATGGTTATGGTGGTGGCGGTGATGGTGAAAGAAGAAAAGGGTAGGGAAATGATGTAAAAGAAGAGTTTGAGATAATTAGGTTTTTTATTTTTTGTTAATTTTGTTGGTAAAATGACTAATTTACCCTTGATTGATCAGACTTAACTCAAAATTTTAACCAAGTTAGTGTTAAAGGACCTAAGGTGTAGTGAGTTTTCCAAACAAAGGACTGTGGCTGTAATTATTAAAGGTAAAGGTCATCCATTGCAACTACCTATAAACATAAAGGAGGAAAACTATATTTTTTCCTATGTATAATTAAAAGTAATGAAGATAATAATAAAAGTATTAAAAACTAGATATATTATTATAATATTTAAAACATTATTCATTTACTTCTATTTTTAATATATGTATAATATAATTTAAATGGTGTTAGTGTGAGGGAAGTTATTCAAACAATTGAGTAACCACAAGGAGAAAAAAAAAAAACAAATTGAAACTATTGGAGGAAAGTAGTTATTTTGATGAAACCACAGCGAGCAAAATAACTTTACTCTATATTTTAACATGATTTATGTATTTTAAGCGTATTGTGAGTACGTGCAAGTGCGTAGTATGTATGAATGTTGTATAAACCTCGGAAGCACGGAAACGCCATTGAGGTGCCGTCTCCCGTCCCGGGGACTGCTAGGGGACGGAAACGGCACGGGGACGGCCGGGAAACGTCCCCGACATGTTGGGTACGGCCCATAGTCACAGAATTCGCCTAAAATAACACGGATTTCGAATTGGTACGGTTCGTACCATACGGAATTCGTATACGACCCAGTTCGTTATAAATTCGCGAATTTAGGGTTTGATTCGTCGTTCCAATTCGTGTTTCAGAGCTTCAACCGGTGCTGCAATATTGGTCGGAAACGATGAAGAAGGAGAATAGTGGCCAGTGGCGGACCTACCCTTTGGCCAAGGTGGGCGGCCGTATCCCTTAAAAAAAAATTAGTGTATATTTTAGGCAAAAAAACCCAACCACACCCCTTGAAAATATGGCTGAACACCTCATCCGCACCCCTAGTAAATAATTTCTGGCTCCGCCACTGATAGTGGCTGCCGCGTTTCAGCTTTAGGTTAAATAAGTTTAGAAACTTTTAACATTTAACCCCTCTATGTTTTACTGGTTTACAATTAGTCCATAAAACTCTAAACTTTTATTAGATTGATGAACTGGAACTTGAAAGCGATTTGCTTGTTAACGTTTGATTAGATTAGGAAGATATGAGATTTTTGAAGTTACATCAATATATAACTATTTTGGGGTTTTGTGTTACATGATCTTTAATACATATTTATTTTTTTATATGTTTTTATTCCCGTACCCGTCCCGTCCCCGCTTCTTGAATTTTTTAGTTTTGCCGTTTCCCGTTCCCGTACCCGTCCTAGTGCATCATAGGTATAAACTCGATTGTATGTCTTGGTTTCGCATAAAAACACGTATTTGATAATTGATTAAATAGCAATTAAGTATGACTGTACATGTGTATAAAAATATGAATTTCCATTATGATCGAAGTCTCGGATTACAATGAAAGAAATAGAGTATGATTACAAGTTTCTAAAATTAGAAAGTATGGAACATAGATCTTGCATACAGCAAGTCTTCTATTTTTGCCTTTACATTTAATAAGGTTGTTCCACGCTTCAGAATCGTTTTGATTATTTCAGGAAGGAGAGTAATATTGAGGCTGTCTATTCCACCAGTTAAGCAATTCACATCGTTCATTGGCCCCATATTGCTTGGTACGATATCTTTGTATGCATAGCAGAGAGTAATTATGTTTGTATTTTAATAGCTGCAACCTTTCAGCTTGCAATTGTTCATCGGCATCATTAAGGACTTTGAGAACACCTACAATAATCGTGTTTTAATTATTATCCTGTAACCTCTGAAGCCTGTGCAATCTGTTTGCCTTACCACTGTCCTCATGGTAGTCCCATATCAAGTTTATATAAGCTTGGTTATGGTATATAAGCTTCGTTACGGTTGGCCAGCCACTGCGTCATATACGTTGGGGTTTCGTACACGTGATTTAAAATTTTATGTTGCAGCGGAAACATGTGCACAAACCGAACCAATCAAAATCAAACTTTGAATCGCCCACTAGAAGTCCATACGCAAAACCAAATTGAAAACAAACAACCATAGTGTGTTTCAAAAAACACGTACCTTAACCAACAGTGCTGGAACTAGAATGTTATTTTATCGGAGGATCATTATATGGCTCTTTTTTTTACCGATTACAAATAGAGGGTCAAAATCATGTTTTTTTTTTTTTTTTTTTTTTTTTTTTTTTTTTTTTTTTTTTTTTTTTTTGTAGAAAAGTGTGATTTTATATACAAAATTTTAACAAATTTGATATGTACGGGTGGCAAGTGTCGCAACCCCCGCCCCCAATCTGTCCCGGGAACGAGTGGCCGTGAAACCAGTTTTGGTGGTATCGTTTGTTTATCAATTTGGCAGCGGAAATTTCATCAGGACCGTAGTTAGGAAATATTTTATCAGAGTAAATACCACACTTTTATAATATTAAACATATTGGGATAAAACCAAAGTTTTCATTACAACTGATTTATAGAGATAATCTCCATTTTATTGAATAAAACATCTTCTTTTATTTAGGTAACTTTTATAGCCACTTTTTCCAAGCCTTCAGTGCTGTCCAGCTGGCTTCTAGTTCGCTTTCACATTTTGTTACCTGAAACGCGTTTAAAAACATTTTGTCAGTGGAAAATACTGGTGAGTGAATCCCCGTTTAATCAAGAAGAGTTTTATCGATTAATACAGTATTGAGAGCGATTACAATGTTTATATCTACACAATTACTTATTCAGTACTTGCCACTCGACCGTATCTGTGGCTATGATCATATCACACATTGGCTAAGTCGTTGTCCAATTGTGAAGGTTATCAAGTAATGTATACAAAACCCCATAATACCGGCAATAATTGAAGAATTACAAAGACTCAATCACTGCTTAATCACATTGTAAAACATTTAAGGTTTTGTAAAAACAGTTTACAAAAAAGAGATTACTCACATTGCTGTCTTAGGTTTCCTTTAAGGGTTTCTTGGTGATTATCTATAATTTACACAAATGTACATGCGTTAGTATAATAACCCTTTATTTACATTAGTAATACCCTCCCCGAGACGACATTCCAACGACTACGTCGGGCAGAACCTCGACAGCCGTTACGGAACCCTAGATCAATCGGGCAGCGTATCTAATACGTAACTGGGGTTATAATACTTACAACGGAGCAGAACTTCGTTAATTAGGGGGATATTATACCCGAGTATAGTGCCTACTATCTAGTAATTCGAGAGAGAGTGAGAATTGAGCGTCGGAAAATGAAAGCCGAAGCCCTCTACTTATAGGGCCTGATTTTGAGTTTCACGCGGCCCGCGTAAGGTGAGACCAGGGGCTACGCGGCCCGCGAGGGCAGCTAGGGTAGGCCCTAGCCTTGCTGCATCGACACGTAGCCTCAACACGAGTCCGACACGTGGCGGCCTGGGTGCTCGCCTGAGATTGGAGCTGTCGCGGCCCGCGTAGGTCGAAGAGGTGGCTTACGCGCCCCGCGAGAGACCATAAAAACTTGTTTTTAGTTAATTTTTATAAAAATGAAGGTATTCTGGGTTCGTTTTCGCGTACGGGGTATATTTTAAGACATATTGGAATATTTTAATATATATTAGGGCGTCAAAAATATTTTGGAGGGTTGTTATATCCTCCCCACCTTGTTTTAGAACTCGTCCTCGAGATCTACTGGAACAGGTGCGGATATTTCCTTTGCATTTATGATTCAAGCTCCCATGTGTATTCTGTTCCTCTTTTGGAGTCCCACTTCACTTTGACTAGAACTAGTCTCTTGTGATTGAGATTCTTAACCTTCTTGTCTTCAATTTGTAGAGGCCTTTCTACAAATTTTAACTGCTCATTTACCTCTATATCCTTAAGTGGTACTACGAGTGATTCATCAGCTAAACACTTCTTGAGATTAGATACATGAAACACATCATGTATTCCTGACATTTCCTCTGGCAGTTGTAGCTGATAGGCTACATGTCCTATTCTTCTAATAATCTCAAAATGTCCAACATACCTGGGGCTTAGCTTTCCCCTTTTGATGAATCTTACCACTCCTTTCCATGGAGAGACTTTCAATAATACTTTATCTCCTACTTGAAATTCCAATGGCTTTCGTCTGTTATCAGCATAACTCTTTTGTCGATCACGTGCTGCTTTCAGTCGTTCCTTGACTTGAATGATCTTGTCTGTTGTTTCTTGTACTATCTCAGGTCCAGATAGTTGCTTTTCTCCAATTTCTTCCCAACAGACTGGTGTTTGGCACTTTTGTCCATAAAGTGCTTCGAATGGTGCAACATTGATACTTGTGTGATAACTGTTATTATAAGAAAATTCTATCAATGGTAAGTGATCGTCCCAATTACCTCCGAAATCAATTACACAAGCTCTAAGAATGTCCTCCAGTGTCTGAATTGTCCTTTCGCTTTGTTCGTCCATTTGAGGATGATAAGCGGTGCTTAGATTCAACTTGGTTCCCATTGCTTTTTGGAAACTTGTCCAAAAATGAGAGGTAAAACGACTATCTCTGTCAGAAACAATTGATAGAGGAATTCCATGTAATGAAACTATTTCATTTACATATAATTTAGCTAATTGTTCCATATTGAAAGTTTCTTTCATTGGTAGGAAATGAGCTGACTTGGTTAGCCTGTCTACAATCACCCAGATTGTATCATTACCTTTTCTTGTTTTGGGTAATTTAGTAACAAAATCCATTGTTATCAATTCTCATTTCCAAACAAGCATTTCTAACTGTTGCAGTAAATCTGAGGGTTTCTGATGTTCAGCTTTGACTTGTGAACAGGTTAAACATTTTGCAACATATGCTGCTATATCCTTTTTCATTCCTATCCACCAAAAATTCTTTCTTAAGTCCTGATACATCTTATCACTTCCAGGATGCATCGTATATTTAGACTTATGGGCTTCTTCTAATATACGGTGACGTAGGTTTCCTAATTTAGGTATCCACATTCTTTTCTTATGGAATCTCCAAATTCCATCTGTTCCTTGTTCTAATTCCTTAATCATTCCTTTCAATTTTTCAGTATCATCCTTGATTACTGATTCTTGTGCCTTTCTAATCTGATCATTTAAATCTACTTGTAGATTTAACTTAATAGAACGTACTCTTTTTGGCTTTTCCTGATACTTTCGGCTTAAAGCATCAGCTACTTCGTTTGCCTCTCCTGCATGATACTGGATATTACAATCATAATCACTAAGTATCTCCATCCAACGTCTTTGTCTCATATTCAATTCCTTTTGCCCAAAAACATACCTTAAACTCTTATGGTCGGTGAAAATGGTAAACTTACTACCGTATAGGTAATGTCTCCAAATTTTGAGAGCAAAAATTATAGCTCCTAACTCTAGATCATGGGTTGAATAATTCTCTTCATGATTCTTAAGTTGTCTAGAGGCGTAAGCTATAACCTTTTGACGTTGCATTAACACACATCTATAACCTAATTTAGAAGCGTCACAATAGATTACAAAATCTTCAGTTCCTTCTGGTAACGCTAGTATGGGTGCGTTGGTTAGTCTTTGCTTAAGAATTCTAAAGGCTTCTTCTTGGTTTGGTCCCCATTCAAACTTAATGGATTTACAGGTCAACTTAGTTAAGGGAATGGCTATTCTAGAAAAATCTCGAATAAATCTTCTATAATAACCGGCCAATCCTAAGAAACTTCTAACCTCGGTTGGTGACTCAGGGGTTTTCCATTTGGTAATTGCCTCGATCTTGGTGGGATCTACATGAATTCCTTCATGATTAACTAGATGTCCAAGAAACTATACCTGTTCTAACCAAAACTCACACTTCGAAAATTTAGCATAAAGCTTTTCTTTTCTCAATAAACTTAGAAGTGCGTGCAGATGCGCTGCATGTTCCTCTTTACTCTTAGAGAAAATGAGAATATCATCTATAAAGACAATTATGAATTTATCCAAATATGGCTTACATATTCGGTTCATCATGTCCATAAATGCAGCTGGGGCATTGGTTAAACCAAATGGAATTACAGTAAATTCATAATGGCCATACCTTGTTCTGAAAGCGGTCTTAGGAATGTCCTCTTCCTGTACCTTTAATTGATGATATCCTGACCTTAAATCGATTTTAGAGAAAAATCGTGCTCATTGCAATTGATCAAACATATCATCGATTCTTGGTAATGGATACCGATTCTTAATCGTGACTTTATTCAATTCACGGTAGTCAATGCACATATGCATTGATCCGTCCTTCTTTTTAACAAATAAAATCGGTGCTCCCCATGGCGATGAGCTTGGCTGTATGAATCCTTTTTCCAGTAATTCATCTAACTGTTTCTTCAGTTCCTGCATTTCCGCGGGTGCCAAACGGTAAGATGCTTTGGCAATGGGTGCAGTTCCTGGTATCAAATGGATTCTAAATTCTACTTCACTGTCTGGAGGTTGCCCTGGTAACTCTTCTGGAAATACATCTGAAAACTGGGATACTACTGGAATATCCTTTAATTCTTTTCCTTTAGTGTTAGTGATTATAGAAATTAAATACACTAATGATCCTTTTCTTATATAACTTGCTGTTTTCATCACAAAGATGAACTTAGTAGATCTAGAGGTTTTATTTCCTTTAATTGTGATCTTTTCACCCCTTGGTGAATTTACTTGGATTGACTTTTGATCACATAAAATACTTGCCTTATTGGTTATTAACCAATCCATTCCTAACATAACATCAAATCCTGCCAGATTCATGGGGTAAAGGTTTGCAATAAATTTCTGATTTAGAATTTCTATTCTTGCTCCATGCAAGATTTCAGAAATCTTAATGGTTTCCCCATTTGCTGTCTCTACTATACATTCTTGTGGGAGTTTAGTTAATGATTGATTATGAAGTTTGCAAAATGAAGTATTAATAAAACTTTGGTTTGCACCAGAGTCAAATAATACTTTAGCAAAAACATCATTAACTAAAAACGTACCGGCGATCACATCCGAGATCATCTTTGCTTCTTCTGCAGTAAAAACAAATTCCCTAGCATTTTTAGTATTCTTGGTGTTCGTGGCTAGAGCTAGCTTTGGACAGTTAGGCTTGATATGACCTTGTTCTCCACAGTTGAAGCATATCCTGTTGTTTTTCTTCCTGCAGTCTTCTTCCTTGTGTCTAGACATTTTGTAGAAATTACAGTATATGGAGCATCTTCCTGAATGCTTCCTTTTGTAACACTCACAGTAGGGTGCAGAGGTAGAACCTATATTTCTCCCACGGTTAGAATTTCCAGAACGGAATTCTTGGGTAAGCTTCTGGGTTAGGTTCCTTCTCTGATCCTCTTCTCGTGTACGGACTAATTCATCTGTCAAGGTATTTGCTAGTTCTACAGCTTCTTCTATGGTTTGGGGCCTAGCTGCCTTGACTACATGCCTTATCTCCCCAATTAATCCCCAAATGTAACGGGAGATTAATAATGGTTCAGGTGATGCAAGGGTTGGTACTATTCGAGCATATTCAAAGAATAATGTAGTATAACCCTTACTATCTACCCCAATCATCCTAAGATTTAGGAATTTATTTGCTATCTGTTCTTTTTCATTAGGAGGGCAGAATTTCCTTTCTACCATGTTTTTAAACTCCTCCCATTCCATAGTGTAAGTTCTATCACTTCCCCTAGACTGAAGGATAGTGTTCCACCATTCTAGTGCTGAATTCTTAAACAGATTGGAAGCAAACATTATCTTATCCTCTTCCACGCATTTACTTATTCTTAAGACTGCCTCGGTCTTTTCTATCCAGCGTAGAGATGCAACGACCCCTTCATTGCCCGAGAATTCCATTGGTTTACAAGACCAGAATTCTTTATAAGAACAACCGTAAGACACGGTTCTTCTTCTTTTGGGAATGGGCACTTGAAGTACGGGTCCATTGTTCACGTTGTTTTCAGTTTCAAAAGGTCGTTTGCTATCATGTTTACTTTTATTTTCTGCTTCCCTAACCGTTTTGATAATATATGGCATTGCATCTATTATCCCTTGTGCCACTATATGTTGCATGGCACTGTTATTCACTTGGTTTCCATTATTGTTGTTGTTCGGGTTTTCATTATCCAAGTTATTGTTACTCTGGTTATCGTTATTCTGGTTTTTCTGGTTTACTTCGTCGTCCATCTGAATTTTTAAACATTTATCAATTATTAATATCACAAAATAATTAATAATTTAGGCAACAACCACACAACACACATATTGGTCAAAAGCGTCGAGCATTGCGACTTACTCTTTTCTATTATAGTATGCGTCAAATACACACTAAGACTGGAATTAAAATTACAATACTATTATGCATCACAAACCACGAAGTGGTCTATACTACAACATATATTATTATTACACACACACACACACACACACACATATATATATATATATATATATATATATTCATGCAAACATATTATATATTATTTTATTATTATTATTATTACCAATTCTACCATCACCTTCACTGATATGGATTCATCCAGTAATCCATATTGCGCTCGTCGTACTTCCAGACGAGTCGCTCTCCCACCTGCCTCATCCTCTCGCTATTCTCTAAAATCTCTTCTCCAAAACTTCGGAGCTCTTGCACATTTCTGCACTCATTGGGGGTGCAGGTGCTGGTGCTGGTACTGGGTCTGGGTACTGGTGCATGGGCTCCTCCTGAGGGTACGTATTCTCTAAGATCTCCCTAATATATTCATCGTTATCGTAGTAAGGATCTAGAGGGTCCAGACCTAGATAGGCTGCTAAATTCGGCATGGGTTCGTCATTTAGGTGGTAGCGTGGCACATAATCCCTATGATCATCGAACCATGGATCATAATCTGGGTCTAAGGGATTAGGGGCTGGTATCCTAGGTATTTCCTCAGGGTTGAAGTCATGCATTTGGACTTGGTTTTCAGGGTTGTTTTCTATCTCCATCGGCTGAGTGGGGAACAAAGGTAAAGGTTGTGGGGCAACCAGTTGTTCCAGATTTGGGTCGGCAGCTGTGGTTGCTAGGATATGAAAATTGGCTAAGCTCCTATTAAGCATATCCTGTGTATGGGCATCTGACTCTCGCTTAGCTGCTGCTAGGACTCTCTGCTGTTGCAACTTTCGCATTCTTTTCCTATGCTCGTGAGCTCCCTTACTGAACCATCCTCTTTTTTCTGAGGGAATGGCTCTTCAGACTGAGCCTTAAACACAAACATCCCTTCTTCATTATCAGCTGCATACCCAGAGAGGGCAGGCTGTGAAGAGGTACCTTCACTCCTAGGTGAATCGGACAACTGACAATATGCGTCTGAGGGTCCCTGATCACTCATACTGTAAACTAACAAATAGTCAAATAACACATAACAATAAAATGCAGATATGCACGTATTTCCGTAATTAATTTCCTAACAATTTGAATAATATTTCGGTGTCAGCAGAACACTTCTGTGGCTGAATCAGTGGCTTGGCTCTGATACCACCTTCTATCGCAACCCCCGCCCCCTATCTGTCCCGGGAACGGGTGGCCGCGAAACCAGTTTTGGTGGTATCGTTTGTTTATCAATTTGGCAGCGGAAATTTCATCAGGACCGTAGTTAGGAAATATTTTATCAGAGTAAATACCACACTTTTATAATATTAAACATATTGGGATAAAACCCAAGTTTTCATTACAACTGATTTATAGAGATAATCTCCATTTTATTGAATAAAACATCTTCTTTTATTTAGGTAACTTTTATAGCCACTTTTTCCAAGCCTTCAGTGTTGTCCAGCTGGCTTCTAGTTGGCTTTCACATTTAGTTACCTGAAACGCGTTTAAAAACATTTTGTCAGTGGGAAATACTGGTGAGTGAATCCCAGTTTAATCAAGAAGAGTTTTATCGATTAATACAGTATTGAGAGCGATTACAATGTTTATATCTACACAATTACTCATTCAGTACTTGCCACTCGACCGTATCTGTGGCTATGGTCATATCACACATTGGCTAACTCGTTGTCCAATTGTGAAGGTTGTCAAGTAATGTATACAAAACCCCATAATACCGGCAGTAATTGAAGAATTACAAAGACTCAATCACTGCTTAATCACATTGTAAAACATTTAAGGTTTTGTAAAAACAGTTTACAAAAAGGAGATTACTCACATTGTTGTCTTAGGTTTCCTTTAAGGGTTTCCTGGTGATTATCTATAATTTACATAAATGTACATGCGTTAGTATAATAACCCTTTATTTACAATAGTAATACCCTCCCCGAGACAGCATTCCAACGACTACGTCGGGCAGAACCTCGACAGCCGTTACGGAACCCTGGATCAATCGGGCAGCTTATCTAATATGTAACCGGGGTTATAATACTTACAACGCAGCAGAACTTTGTTAATTAGGGGGATATTATACCCGAGTATAGTGACTACTATATAGTAATTCGAGAGAGAAAGTGAGAATTGAGCGTCGGAAAATGAAAGCCGAAGCCCTCTACTTATAGGGCCTGATTTTGAGTTTCACGCGGCCCACGTAAGGTGAGACCAGGGGCTACGCGGCCCGCGCGGGCAGCTAGGGTAGGCCCTAGCCTTGCTGCGTCGACACGTAGCCTCAACACGAGTCTGACACGTGGCGGCCTGGGGGCTCGCCTGAGATTGGAGCTGGCGCGGCCCACGTAGGTCGAAGAGGTGGCTTAAGCGCCCCGTGAGAGACCATAAAAATTTGTTATTAGTTAATTTTTATAAAAATGAAGGTATTCGGGGTTCTTTTTCGCGTACGGGGTATATTTTAAGACATATTGGAATATTTTAATATATATTAGGGCGTCGAAAATATTTTGGAGGGTTGTTATAGCAAGAGGCCTATATTTAGAGAAAAAATAAGAAAGTAAAATTTTAACAAAATTCGTCATCCTGTAAGCAGTCGGGACGAAGGGATTATTTTGTATTTGAAGCATGATTGTAGACTATCTGTTTGCTGATGTTTTGATTTTGTTGGTTGTTGAACGTGTGCAAGAGGATCTTCCACCAGCTCTTGATTCTACTTCGGAACCACCTTCGGTTTTCGATGGAACTACTAGGTAGTTATAACTCATACTCATACAACTGTTTGTTGAAATGCCTGAATGAAGCTAACTTATTTAGGTGGTCTATTCTCCCAAAATAATTCATAGTTCGGACTCGGTATTGGAGCTCGTTTTATTTTAGTTGAAGCTATATTTGCTCTGGTTACAGTTTTAGATACATGCATTCTTAGCTAATTATTTGAAATTTGTTGATTTTCTAACCAAGAGCTTGGATTTTTTTGGTTTAGTTAGGCTGTACATATCTTACACTTGCCCGTATGCACAAAATGTGTGGATTACCCAGAACTGCAAGGCTCCCCCCCCCTTCTCTCTCATACCATTACTTAAAAATCCGTCTTGGGAAAATTTATTCTATAATGTGAGCCGATCCACAAGAAAGATTGGATGAAAAACGCATTTTGGACCATCTAATATCAACATACTCTTTGCTATGTTATCTCTAAACATAGTGACATTTATATTTGAGATTGTTTTTTTTTTTTTTTGTATGTATTAGATGGAAATATTAACTCTCATCCGACCTCATATGGATCAGCTCCCTTGGATGATTATGAAATATTCATAATTTGTGTTTAAACTGTGCACAGGGATTGCAGGAAAAGATTAAACTGGTTCCAATTGATCTAAAGAACATACCAGATTGGTACAAGGAGAAGGTTTACCCAGCAAACAAGGTGATTCTCTTGCAAAAGTTTTAAGCTTTCTACATGATTGTGCATACAGTTAGATACACATCCTTTTAAGTTTGGTTCAACAAAAAATGCACTTAGTACAAACCACTAAGGTAATGCTTCGAAAAAATGCTATTTGTGATATGTCGATAAGAATAACTTGCCTGTGGTGTGTTCTTATGTCATAGGTGCCAGCTTTAGAACACAACAATGAAGTCAAGGGATAAAGTATATTGACACCAACTTTGAAGGACCGTCACTTTATCCAGATGTAACGTTTCATACTATGGTTTTAATTTTGAAAGGAATTAATATATTTTGTTAATTATAACTATAGTACTACAATATATAGGATACCATCAAGCAAGAGTTTGGAGAAGAGTTGCTTTCATACACTAATACGTTCTATAAATCTGTCACCACCTCATTAAAAGGAGACGGGTTTGATGATGCTGGTATCTTAACTATCACTTTATTTATCATCTTTCTATATTAAAAAAAACAACATATAACATGGTCTTCAATAATCGCAACAACTGCTGCATTTGATTATATAGAGAAGGCTCTTTCCAAGTTTGATGATGGCCCATCTTTTCTAGGTCAATTCAGCCTGGTAAGTATGATGAATGCCTAACCGAATTACAGTTATTTGCAACTGCTTCAACTGCTGATGTTGGTCAATAGCTGTCTTCATAATATTCTATAAGGGTTTCTGTTTTCTTGAAACCATATTGCGTATGCATGCCTATTTATGATTCATTTACGTATTTAGGAACACATATATGTGCATGTACAGGTAGATATAGCTTATGCTCCTTTCATCGAAAGATTTCAGCCGTACTTGCTAGATGTAAAAAAATACGATATTAAAGTGGGCCGCCCAAAACTTGCAGCCTGGATCGAGGTGCTACTCTCGCTTTCACAATTTGTAGTGTATGTAAGATTTGTTGTACTTTCAAGTCTAGTACTTTTGGTTTAAGTCTTTTGTAGAAAAAAAGAAATCACATCTACGTTAGTCAACCGGCTTTTCTTTACGGAACTCTTATCGCCATTGATTTCTCTTGCAGGAAATGAACAAAAACAATGATTTTAACCAAACAAGGCGGGATCCAAAGGAACTTGTAGAGAGCTACAGAAAACGTTATTTGGTACCGATTGATAGTCTCATGTCTTAAGTTTGTGTTCACCAAGTTGATATAAACCAATAACTAACTACGCTAATAGCATGTTTATTCTTCTAAGTATCGTGTGTTTGTGACCATGCAGTCTTCATCATAAGGTTCAGGTTTTGCGATTCAGTCACGCCATGGATGCAAGAACATTGCATGTACAGGAAGACCAGATTGGTTCCTTTGGATATTTAAGAATAATATGTTACATAGGTTATTTGTGCAACATACTATTGACAAAATAAAACTAAGTTATTATGTTTAATCTATTTTCTAATATGCTACAATTTTGTGGTCGATTATATATTTATACAAAAGTAAATTACAAGTTTTATCCTTTATGTTAACATCCTTTTTCAGACGGCGTCCTTTGGTGTAAAAGTTGACGAGTTCTGTACTTAACGTTTCAAAATCCTGCATGTTATGTCCTTTAGCCCTAATCCAGTTAGATTTTTTTGGTTAAGTATGGTCATGTGCCTTTGCACATAAGGGCATTCTTGTCATTGCACATTCCAAGGGACTATTGTGTAAAGAACTTCTATTCAATGACTATTTTGTACAAAACTAAAAAATATAAACCGCTACACACACTCTCTCTCTAAACTCCCTCTCTCACCCTAACCTACAGACCCGCCGGCCATATGCAACCACCACCAATTACTCTTTCTCTGTTGTACACATCCACCACAGATTGATCAATAATCAAATTCATAGTTAAAATAAAATAACCTAAAGACCCGCCGGTATACGCAACCACCACCAATAACCTTTCTCCGTTATATCATCCACCACAGATTGATCAATAATCAAATTCATAGTTAAAATAAAAACTTATTTCATTAACTTGTGGTATCAAACATTCTTGTCAAAACCATTAAGCAACCAATGTCTAACACAATTATGATAATTGTACTTGAGTAAAATTTTAACTTGGAGAACACATCGATGAGATTTTTGAAAGCAAAAAATGAGTGGGAATTGGGGATGAATTTGATAATGAGTTAGGATGAATTTGGTTGCACCACCTCCAATAATCACCCATAGAACCGCCGCCACACGACCTTCCGACGACGGGATGCCGTCGATTTCAACAAGAACTAACAGAGCTGACACGATTTCAACAACAACCAGTAGATCTGACTCGTTTTCAAGAAAATTTCGACAAATTTGACTTGTTTCCTACTCTTGAGCAGTGGTTGTTGTAGATGATGGGGCGGTGGTGGTTGTTGTCACACCCCGATTTCCGGTGGGCCCAGATGGGTCGTGACAATTGGATAACAGTATCACAAATAATAATGCAGTGGAAGTATTTGAGTAAAAATATTCATTTCAATAAAAGCTTGAATATATATAAAAGTTGTACAAGCGCTCCAGTATAAGCCCACAGACGGGATCAAAATAAAAAGAGCTTTAGACATCATAGGCCTTAAGCTGAGGAGTTGCAAATTCCATAGCCTTTCTTCTAGCCGACCCGGATTCCCAGCCTATTATAAGGTTCGGTACCTGCGGTTCAATCTTTTGAAAATACGTCAGCTTTCGCTGGTAAATACAATTAACTGACTGGTTTTGAAAACAGTTTTTCAAAAAGAGTTATATATATATATATATATATATATATATATATTGAGAAAAACCCGTAGGTAATCATTTAATATTTCTTGAGATTTTATCTTGTCATCAGATTTACATACTTATCATACAATGGGAACTAGAGATCAGAGCCGGTCATTTTCAGTGCTATAATGATTAAGGGTACACACCAAAGTTGAATAAACGTGTCTTACAGTCGGTATGCCTACCCCCGCACGTTATTCCGTATGGCCATAATAGCTCATGAGTCGGGACGCCCGGACACGATACCAATAACCCCCAATTGTTTCAGTTATCAAGTAAAACGGATTAAACCGAGTTCTTATATTTATGAGCAATCATAGGCGGCTCATTTATATAATACCCGCTCCAAGAGGCGTATTCACGATACCCCAAGTTTTAAAACTAAAAATAAGTTAAGAGTATTTACCTTCTGCTAGCTTCCAACCGAATACGATTATAATTTACCAAAAGCCGCAAGTAAAAGTATTATTGACCCAAGTCCGATTATCTGGGGGGTTCTATAGTCCGGAATGAACATAATTAGTTATCTGTTAGAATGCATACGAGTCATAGGTTAGTTCCTTTAGACATGACCCGTTACTTAAGAATAGATTCGCTAGATTAAGCGTTGATCGGAATAAATGTGCTTTATGCCTATCCGAGTGCAATGACTCTTTGGATAAAGGTCAATTAACCGAACATTCTATTTTGAAGTGACACTGAAGTGATTAGACCCGTTACGCCTAAATTATACGAACTAGGTTCGTATAACTAGTTATGCGCGTAAAAGCGGGTTCGGAAGGTTAGATGGGTCTTATGACAAGTCCAGGGTGTCAAAACACATTTTATAACATTATACATTCTGTTTAAATTCAGAATGTTAGCTACTTTGGTTTGAAAACCGTTTCTTTTAGCTTTTAGGATAAAAAGGACATAATTGTCCTTTTTTTAATATAATTACTAGACTTGTCATTTGACCTACCAAACATTATGACTAAGAGGTATAACTTCAAAGGGTTATACATTATATAACCCTAATTTAGATGCACATAAACCTCTTCCCCGTTTCAATTGCCAGACTTTATGAACACACGCAATGATTTCATGATAGTTATTAATGAAAACAACTATTTTCTAAGTATATCTATATCTATAGCCGGTATGGAACCCGATATCTATATCACCCTACCCTTGAATCGTTCACTGAATTTAGCAGATCCAACATCTTCGTTTGAACCTGTTCTTCCATGATCCTAAGCTGTGAGCATTTGTTGAGAAAAATCTTAATCGCATCTTCACAAATTCCGAGGCGTTCACATATGGCAACAACTGAGTTCAGTCCATTCGTAACCTGCTCGATGCATTTCCGCACAGACGCATCTAGACGACGTTTTTAAACTCTTTTTATATCGACTTTTTCTCAGATGCACCGAGCTTTCAGGTTGATCTCGGAGTTGTAAATCATGGTTTTGGCAAATCTTTGGTTTCTACCTTTACATTTAAGAAGATTATTCCATGCTATAGACTCCTTGTGACTCTTTTCATAAAGAATAGTGATACTGAGGTTGTTGATTGTATCAGTTAAGCATTTTAAATAATCCAATGGACCTCATAACGACTGATATAGGATTTTTTTTACGGATAATTGAAAGTGAGTTCGCTATTATTTTAGCAACTGCAAGGTTAGCTTATGCTTGCAGCTGCTCTTCTGCACCATTATGGGCGTTAACAATATCTGTGATAATAGCGAGTTGGTAATTATTCTGCAGTCTCTCCAGCCTTTGCACTCTCTTCGCCTTCCCACTGCCCTCGTGGTAGTCCAAGATCAACCTTTTATATGCATCGTTACGGTTGGTAAGCCATTGGATTACTTGATATATCTCCACCTTATATGAATGATATATTTCTTATGTCAACTCTTGATAACTGACCATCCTGGCTACCAAAGAATCTCTCACCGCAGCAGTGGATAAAATGTCTATATCACATTAAGAAATTTAGTTAGAAAAGGCCTCAACTTTATCAATTATCAATGCAGTATTTTATGATGAGTATAATTCTCATTGATCTCTTGATAACTGTTTAATCTATTATTTTATATGTACATACTTAATTAAAAATACTTACCATATCGAATCATGTGATGTAATCAGATTCATCAATATCAGAACAACCTAAGTGCATTATCTTCTCGTCAATAGCCCTCAAGAACCCGTTGTAATATGTATGCAAATAGTTATGCATACTCCTTATATTTTCTAAAACCACGGTTAGGGAGATCTTTTTGTTTTGATAACGGATGTCCGTCATATTCACGAATTCGTGACTACCAAGTCTGGGCTGTCCAGAAATTGTCCCAGTAGATCACTTATGGTTGCAGCACACTTTAATAGAATAGATTCATCGAACTCATCTTGATTCCAAAAGGGCGGCAACTCAGCCATTGCCTGCAAATAATGAACTGATGAACATATGTGACAAAAAAAAGATCATGCTACAGATCATTGTATGTGACAAAATAAAAGATCATGCCACAGATCATTGTTAAACTAATAATACTGTTTTACATTCTTGAGTATATTACTAGTTGCTTTATATGAATGTTTGTAGTCTTGACCATTAATAATAGTCAGTTGGTCCACATGTGTTATTTTGTCTCATAATTGTCTTTTAGAAATCTTTACAATCATGTCAATAGTATCTGATGAAACACTGGATAATACTAGACTATCTCAGCTGGTCATCTCGTGTTCTATGGTTCAATCTCAATCTTTCACTCGCCGAATAGCTGATTCTACAAGGATGTCCTGCAAAACGAACAACACCGGTGACTCGTCATAAGGTGGAGAAGATGGGGGTTCTCCTTGTGACCACCCTCCAGTGTGAGAATAAGTAACTGCTTTGAGGATAAGTGTGTGTATAGAGTAAGAGAGTGAGAAAACGAATCCTTAAACCTGAAGGTAGAGTCTTCTATTTATAGTCGGAGAATAGTGAAGGAGGAGACCTGCCAGCTAGCCAGTGTCCGCCAGCTGTCCGACCAGGAGGAATATCCGTTCTGTCCCTTCTGACGCTGTCAGTCCCTAAGGTGACGTGGCTCACGGTAATTCCCTCCAGCTAGGCATTCGCTTGTACTAGTTGTCGTCTTGTCCTCCCAGGATCATGCAACCGCTGCCGGCGTCTCGCTGTTGGTGCCACCTGTCATCCTTTCTGTCTGCAGGAGCATCTTCTTGTCACCAGGTGTCTTCTTCAAGAAGCTTCTAGAACCTTCTGGATGCCTTTATGTGACGGGGACGCCAGCTTGGAGTGGTGTGGTCCCTTTGACATGTGTTCGCATGTGATTTGGGATCATACCTCTTCAAGTCCCCCCAATACAGTGTGGCTTCCAGGCGAGTTTATCATCTGGGAGGGATTCTAGATTCAAAATAATTTTGATCGTGTAGGAGTGGTCATCCGTGAGCCAAAAAGGAAACTGGATTTTGGCGTACGGAAATGAGCCAAAAAGGCGCATGGATTTTGGCGTACAGAAGTGAGCCAAAAGATGGATTTTGGCGTACAGAAGTGAGCCAAAAAGGCGCATGGGTTTTTGGCGTACAAAAGTAAGCTAAAAGGCGCATAGATTTTGGCATACAGAAGTGAGCCAAAAAGGTACATGGATTTTGACGTACACAAGTGGGCCCAAGGGGGCGCGTGGATTATTGGGTAGGGTTTCTTCAAGGATAAGTTTCCTTTGTCGAGTTGTGTGGCTGGTGGGATTGACGTCTGACATCTATCACTGTTGCTCTGTTGTTTGAGGTGGTTGTCGCATCGGAGAGTGGAGCAGTTGCTTTTTGTAGCAACACGTTAGGTGCAACAGTCACTTTTTTCGACGGTGTCAGGCGCGTAGCGGCCACGCGCCCTTGATAGGCGGCGTTTCAGTTTTTGCCGCCTAACGTGTCATCTTTCCATTGGTGGAGCTTCTCCACTTGCCGGTTCAATTCCCCATCGCATTAAATGCGATGGGTATAAATATTTGGAGATCGTTGGTCAATCTTTCTATCCTTCCAACTTCTCTTTGGCGATTTCTGTTCTCCTCTATCTTCCTCTTTTCTTTCCGATCATTCATCTGCTTTGTTCCCAATCTTGAAAAATGTCAACGTCTATGAAACCGAGTGGTTCGAGGAAAGGAAAGAAATCGAAAGCAAAGGACCCCATGGGGCCTGATCGGGCGATTATCAATTGGAAAGAAGATGAATTTCACCAGATATGTCAGATCTTCAGATTTTTGGCAGAATTAGGTGCCTAGTTTTCGACTGCCAGGAGCACTGCCTCAATGCTCTTCCTGGTTACATGACACTGCATGCTGCCTTCTTTAAGAAGGGTAACGTTCGCCTTCCTATTACGAAGGTCTTTGGGGAATTTCTGTCACGTTACGGGTTACATATCTCCCAAATTAGTGCTCTGGGCCTCCCTCGTGTCACCCATTTTGAGTTTATTTGTCAGGCCCAACATTTAATCCCTTCGGTAGACATGTTTAACATTTTCTACTACGTCTCTTGCACTGGCGGTTTCTATTCTTTTAACTCTCAAACCGCCAACGTTCTTCCCTGCAGTAAGGATCCGCCTAAGAGCCTTCATGACTGGAAACACTAGTTTTTTTCTTATATCCGTCGAGGTGTAATTCCGATTGACATGCACTACCGTGCTGATAGTGAAGGTGTTCCCAAGTTATCGGTGATCTCATACGCCGTTGAGCAGTGGTGCAAAACCCTCACGAGGAGCCCTACTACCATGCTCCATGTCACACCCTGATTTCCCAGTGGGCCCAGACTTGGGGTTTATGTGTGACGATTGATATAGATATTCACATTTAACACAATGGATGTCTTGGATTATAAAATAACTATTACAAAGTACAAATATCGAAAAGTTCAAAATAATATACAGACCGAGAGTGTACTAAAAATCCACAGGTGGATCGAAATAACTAAATGATTACATAAAGACTGTTAAGCTTTTTGCGTGGAGTCGCAAATTCCAATATGCAATTACCGAGCAGCTCCAGCCTATTCCGTACTAGTTAACCTGTGCTTAGTCTTGTGAAAATACGTCAGGTTTCACTGGTAAATATAATTAACCGACACGTTTTGAAATCATTTTTATACCATTTGGTATATCATTTTCATAAATAACTTGGGACAAACTATATCTCTTGTTACCAGTATTACATGCTTGTCAATACATATGGGGCCCGGAACTAAACTCCGATACATGATTAACCGACACGCCACTTTAATCCCCATATTTGGTAAGAAAAATATTTTATCATAGCATTAGCGTCTGTCAAGTGTATGCCTACACCCCGCGCTTAGGTCGTGGCCACTTGCAATTAAGTGAGCGATGGATATCCAGGACACAGTCGCATTAACCCCCAATGTTTAAGTTATCAAACATAATGGATTAAAATGGGTTATTTGGATTTTGGACACATTGGTCATTGATCCCATACCCGATCAAGCGGCAAATAGTTTTACCGTATCCCAAGCCCGTATAAGGAAAATAAATTAAGAGTATTTACTTGAGCTTTATCTTTACAATCTAAAGATATTTTAAGCACAACCGTTAATCAATACAACTAACACAAGAGCAATTTACTGGAGGCTCCTAGTCTGGAATGGACGGAACTATGATCCGTTAGAATGTTAATGGGTCTTATTCAAGTCATATGACTTGGACCGGTTAACTTATAATAAAATTGGTACGGTTCGCTAGATTAAGCGGAGACCGGATAGAATGTGGTTTGCACCTTCACGAGTACTATGACTCGTATAATATGGGTCAGACAATCATACATTCCGATTAGAATTGATTACGAAAGCTTTTGACCCGATTCGACTAACTTATATAAACTAAGTTATACAAGTCAACCAATACGCGCATAGGCGGCATCGGGTGATCGGATGGGTCTATATCAAGTCCAATATGCCAAAACATGTTTAATATCATGTTACATCAGTTTTGAACTCAATTTACATGTTCATTATGTTTCAAATTCATTCTATGCACAAAAAGTTCCTTTTGGTCATTAATTAGGCATATTACATGGACTTGCATAAAAACCTGACAAATGATATGATCAAATGGTATAACCTCAAAGGGTTATTCCATACAATTGTATGATCATAATGCAATTTCAAATCAGTAGCTAACTTAACTTAAACGTGTCAGAATCGAAAGTCAAGGCAGAATTCAAACTGTTTGACTTTCGGTTGTGAACCGGGCTTTAAGCAGGAAATGACGGGTTGGACATGATCTAACATGTCCTAATATGTTCTACGAACTGATATAATGTCAAAAATTGATGTTTCAATACTTAGAAGTTCATTTAACACAATTTACGAAAATCTGCGTTTTGACTTTTTATTTAATAAAATTTTGACCCGTCATTTGACCAACTTAATGTGATCTTCAGAATGTGCCCTCATAGGGGATTAACACCTACATTATTACGATCACGTAACCATGTTCGATTCGAACATTGGCTTGACCGAAATGGTCATAACCGAAAGTCAAAGCAAAAGCCAATTTTCTTGACTTTCGGCTAACAACTAGCCTATAAACTGAAAAGAGACTTAGGAGAACACTTACAAGTGTTCAAGGGACTGTTATAACTCCAGAGAGGAGGCCTCTATAGATCAGAAGCTGCTCCAAGAGATTTAGAGAGAAAGAATTGAAGGTGCAAGTTGTGAAGGTGCAATTTCACCTATATTTATACTTTGCACAAGAGTTATAGAATGATGCCAAGTGTTCACATGGTTTCCTAATGTTGGACTAGTGTCCATTGAGGTGGAAGAAGTAGGGAGAGTGTGGCATTTCGCGAGCTAAGTGGCAGAAGTAGGCTGCTGCCATTGCCAGATGCATTCTGCCAACGCACTCCTGACGGACCGTAAGGGGTGGTGGCTTACTTTCCGTAAGGACCTTCAGGGCCCACAGTAATTAAATATCTGATGGTTCGTAAGGCATAAGCCTTGCGGTCCATAAGGAGTCATCAGAGACTAAAAAAAATAAAAATAATTATAAATGCCTTATGGTCCGTAAGGCATATGCCTTGCGGTCCGTAAGGAACCTTCAGAAGCCAAAGTTTGGCATTTTGTCACAAATGACCCCTCCACATCCAAACTTCCACATTTTTACATGTATAGCCCCCCGCGTCCAAATATTTTGGCATACTTGAGTGTTGATTGGACGCGTGTTGCCATATTATTCGCTTATGAATTTTCAAGGTGTTACATCCTCACCCCCTTAAAAGACATCTCGTCATCAAGATTTATTCAAATAGATATGGGTACTTTTGTCTCATTTTTGCTTCAACCTCCCATGTATATTCTGGGCCACGACGGGAATCCCATTTGACTTTCACGATGGGGATCAGTTTCTTAAGGAGCTTTTTAACCTGTCGATCCTCGATCAAAATCGGTTTCTCATTAAACCTCAGGTTTTTATCAACTTGCACATCTTGGTGCGACATTACTAGTGACGCATCAGCTAGACATTTCTTTAAATTAGATATGTGGAACACATCATGGATTCCACTGAGTTCCTCAGGTTGCTTAAGTCTATAAGCTACGGAACCGGCACATTCAATTATCTTGAATGGAACAATATATCTCGAGCTCAACTTGCCTTTTTTTCAAATCTCATGACACCTTTCCATGGTGATACTTTCAATAAAATTTTGTCCCCAATTTGGAACTTAAGAAGTTTTCGCCTCTTATCAGCATAGCTCTTCTGCCTATCACGGGCAGCTTTGAGCCTATCACTGATCTGTATAATCTTGTCTGTGGTCTCCAGGACTATCTCAGGTCCTGATAGTTGGCTTTCTCCAACTTCTGCCCAACAAACGGGAGTTCTGCATTTTCTCCCATACAAGGCTTCAAATGGAGCGGCCTTGATACTAGTATGATAACTATTATTGTAGGAGAATTCAATTAGGGGTTGGTGGTCATCCCAACTACCACCTAGATCAATGACGCATGCTCTCATCATGTCTTCTAATATTTGAATTGTAGGTTCACTCTGACCATCAGTCTGTAGATGGTAAATCGTACTAAAATTTAATCGCGTGCCTAAAGATTGTTGGAACTTTTCCATAAATGAGATGTATACCTAGTATCTCTATCAGATACTATGGATACTGGCACTCCATGTAAGGACATAATATGTTATAGCAGTCCTGACGGTTTCTGATGTTTAGCTTTAACTTGCGAACACGTCAGACATGTAGCTACATAGATGGCTATGGACTTCTTCATACCCATCCACCAATAATTTCTTTTCAGATCCTGGTACATTTTATCTCCTCCAGGATGTACCGAATATATGGAATTATGTGATTCTTGGAGAATCAGATCTCTGAGTTCTCCAAAAATAGGAACCCATACGCAATTATTAAATCTCAAAATTCCATCATTTCCAGGTGTTAACTGATCAACACATACACCCATACCTACGACCCACTCATACACACACAATTCACCAAAATGTTTTATTCAAACCAAATGTTTCCTTGTTTTTTATTGATTTAGTGAAAAAAACCGTTAGTTTTGTGAACAGCTTTACTTATAAACAATATTTAAAATCAAAAACACGATGAATCTTAACTGAGAATCTTACCGAAATTCACCCGAAAATAGATTAACATGAAAACTTGTGTGGATGATCCCCAAGGCCCGATCTTGATATGCATGAAGAGAAAACTTCAAAAAAATGCCAGAATTTGGCCAGAATTGCGTCTGAGTTGGTACATCTTCTTAACCGTTTCAAATCAGAGAAAAGGGGCCTCACCATGGTGTTTGAAATACCTAAATTAGTTGGAAAAGTGTAGTCTTGGCCGAAAAACGGTTGCGAGAAAGTTCTTCGGAAAATTGTTGACCGCCACCGTGGTTGCGGTTCCGCCGCCAGGTCGTCGGAACTTGGTTCTTGAGAGAGGGTGTGTGCGTAGAGAGAAGTGAGAGAGAATGAAAGTAGAGAGTGAAAGTGTTTTGGTGGAACTAGGAAGAAATGAGAGAAAAAACCCTTATATACTACTAGGGTTTTGGTGGAGTGGGCCTCAACCCATCAACCAAGCCCATTCTTCTTCAGCCTACCATCGTGTGCACACGACTCTGTTTTAGTCTGTTCTCACATCAGAATTCTCGTTTTCTCGCGTAGATTTCAATGAAAATTATTTATAAATTAAAATAATAAATTTTATAACCAAAATAATAACATTCTATCAAGATGGAATTGATCGTGTTTAAATCGCGTAGGTTGATTTGCTTGCAGTTTCTTGTCGTTTTAACGATCCAAAAGTTACTATACTTATAAAAAATACTTTTTTTTCAAAAACACATAAATATTCCAAAAATATTTTTTTATGATTAATGATGTGCGTAAAATAGAACATATAAATTATATCAAATAAGGCGTAGAATCAACCATTTTTCGGTACTAATGTTGGAAAAAAAGCATGTTTCTTTATTTCCTTTTTATTTATAGGATCAAAAGAGCTTAAACGCACAAAAGGAACAAATTAACAGAAGAAACCAACATAAATGCAAAGAAGAAAGATTGACACGACTCGCCAAGCCCCCATCCACATCCAAACCAACAAAAATAACAAAACAGAAGCTCAGGCACAGGGCCGTGCCCAGTCAAGATTCCCTGCAGAAAAAGACAACAGCAAAAGACAAACCAATACGGGGCCATGCTAACTCAACACGGGGCATGGTCAACTCTAAGATTCGCAGAATCTGGGATAGTACAACAATTACAATTGCCACGGGCCGTGCCGTTGACACACGGGGTCGTGTTAATACCAGACCTGACACCTGCATTTAATGAAGAAGAAAGAGAATGAAGGCCACGGGGCCATGCCAGGTGGGCACATGGCCTTGTGAGAAGTCTGACTTTAGCTATAAATAGGGGTGCTTGGTTTCATTCCAACTCAACCCTTGGCAAATCACTTCTCTCACACTTGCCACCACTCCACCACCACTACAACACCAACACCCACCACCATCATCCATTTTTCATCTTTTAGAGTGTGTAGTAGTCTCGGGATCCAATATTGATCGTAAGAGTTCTTGTCAAACAAAGGCCATGCTTGGCTAAACTCTTACATCACTTGGTGAAGATAAATCTTTTATTTATTACTTTTGATTTCCAACCTTTGGCAAACTTTTTATTTAGGTATGTATTAATGACTTTAATAACTACTTTTCTATATTGAAGGCGAATTTTATCTAATAATTTCTTCATGTTTTCTTGATTCGCTCATTCGTGTCTTTACGGTCTATATAAAGCGCGTTAACTGCCTGAAAGAGATTAGAAGGGTGTTTGGGTAAAGTTCTTGCCTTGTTCAGTGTATAGATCCTGCGAGGACCTGATTCAAGCTTAGTAGGACTTCCCTTGAGGCATATAGCATCAAATTGGGGGGAAGTAAGAACCGCTTGTAATCCCTTATCTATAAACAACTATTAAAACATTAAACCGACCTTGCGGGACTGTATCCTTGCTGACTCAGACCAGTGGGTTAAGGGTAACGCTGCCTGGAAGGGGGCCTACCACTTTTCGCATTAATAACTTACTTAATTATCTTTCAATAATCTGACCTTGGGGGACTATATCCCAGCTGACTCGGACCAATAGGTTGAGGGTAAGGCTGCCTGGAAGGGGCCCTACTACTATAACTTAAAGATAATCTCTTAAAAAGTCCAAAGTGCGGAAATCATCAAAGGATACATAAAAGAGGAGTTGGAACCAGGTGATTCCTTGTCTATTTGTTTTCCTTATATTTTTATTTTTATTTTTATTTTCTAGTTTATCTTTATATAACTCTCAAAACTTTTTTATCAAAATTTAGTTAGATTAGACGTTAACGATAAGCCGGTACTAAAAGCTCTTATGTCCTTGGACGACCTCAGTATCTTGCCATCACTATACTACATCCACGATGGGTGCACTTGCCCTAACGTGTGTAGAGTGATAGTACTATATCTTGTTTTATAAATTTAAAGCTTGATTCGCGAGTAAAAAGTGCTTAAAATATATCTAAAATTTATAACCACACCCTCACATGTCAAGTTTCTGGCACCGTTGCCGGGGACACAAGGATTTTAAGAAAGGTTAAAATTAATGGCCTAATTATTTTATCTTTTCTTTTTAAGTTTTTCCTCTTTTTCTCCCAATTTTTTCGCTTTCTGCAAAAGTGACACGGGGCCGTGTGTGATCTACATGGGGCCATGTCACATCTCCAGTAACTTGAGAACTATTTTCTGCCAGATACAAACTTTAGCACAGGGCCGTGTCAGATCAACAGTTTGTAAGAAAATAGTAACTGCCTAATCCCGACGGTTAAAAACCCTCCGGAAAACATGGATTTTTATGATTATTTTTACACCCGCCACTCTTACGGTTAATGGTGTGAGTTATGTGGTGGAATGCATGAAGAATTAGAATGTGGCATTCTAAACTTCACTCCCTACTACTTAGCCCCATCGTTTTCCTATAACGATCACCTTAAGATGGGCGGGAGTAAAAACGATAATAATGTCCATCCATCTGAACCCCATCAACCCTCTTACCTAGGAGACTTAGAAGACCTACGTCAAATAGAAAAGAGAATTCTCCAAAAACTCAAAGAAATAGAATCCATGATGAAGGCGCGATGTTCATCAAGGAATTTAAATGAAGGAGAATCGATGGAGGAACCATCACGTACAAACAACACCGAGACCAACAAACCTACCCAAGACACTTGCGAGGACGAAGGCGATAGTCGTCCCTGTATCGACCTCGTGATGACAGTCCCCTTTTACAGTGTGTGAGTTTCATACTGACGGTTTGGATAGGAATGAGCCGACTCACACCTTCTTTAACAAGATCCCAGATAAGGTAAATAATGGAAGGTTCTGTTTTCCCATTTTTAAATTAGGATTCTGTCTTTCTGATAACCTCTTGCATTTTCGTACCTCTCGTCGGAGCCTAAGGTATATCCGGCAATACGGTGTTGTTCCAACTAGTAAGGAACCACCCGATAACGGACAGTTCCTTAAAAACCTTAGACAAGCTTCATAAAAACCCTGAAACACTGGGTCGTGTTCCTCGAGCACGGGGCCGTGTCCAATTTTCTTACAAACATGGGGTGTGTTGGATAAGCATGGGGTCGTGCCCCTCGTATTTTTCAACACGAGGTCATGTCAATCTAGACATAGGTCGTGTCTCACTAACAGACAACGTTCTCTGACACATGCAGATGGCACGGGGCCGTGTCGACGTGTTGTCACTGTCTATAAAGTCAGCCTTGAGGAGAATGTTTGGAGCCATTCCAAAATGTTGGAACCTGAGGTTTATGCATAGTGGGTTAGTATAGTTAATTGGGTTGAACTTGTAACTGTATTTAACTTATGTTTATGGGTCGAAACCAAGTGGGTAGGGTATAGGTTTCGGTTGGGCTTATGTAGGGGCTTTAGGCCGAAGTAGTTCGTGTATAATCAAACCCTAATGATGTTTTTGGGTTGATCAGCTTATTCGATTTCTAGAGAGCCAGCCGAAACCTTCTTTGTGTCTTGTATCAGTCTCCGTAATTGGTGAATGCAAGATGAGTTGTTTGGTTTATTATTGTTTGCTGTTTATTGTTCTTGAATCATCTCGTGTTTGGATTCCACACAAACACTAGATGACTATTGATATCATTGAAAGATCCATCTACGGGATTTACAATTGGTATCAGGGCCAAGAACCTAATTCTTGGTTCGTTCGATATCAACCAGATTCAAGAAAGGCTGTGCTAGTTGTTACTGATCTGTTTTCAAGGGATTTTTGAAGGTTCCGAGTCATATTGTTGCTGATTTGAAGATTCCGACTTGCTGAGTTCATAGTCTGTTCATCAATATTCATTAAATCTGTGCTATTTTGGTTTCGGGATTTCTCAGATCTGTTTGCTGAAATCAAGGAGAGTTGGTTGCAAATCATTCAAAAGATTTCGATAAGTCTTTTGAATTTGGAAGGTCCGGATTGTTCGAGATTGCGAGTCAAAGTTTCTAACAATTTGTTTTGCAGGGTACGACTCGCAATCTACTGTGGTTTCGAGTTATTCAAGGTTCCGACTCAAAAGCTACTGGAGGTTGCGACTTGGTCTGTCATTGAAGACTCGAAATCGAGATTCTGACTCAGGGTTTCGACTCACTATTCCGACTTGTCTTGATGTTGTTTTGTGGTTCCGATTCATAGTTGTGACTCATGATTCCGATTGGAGGTTGCAACTGGAGAGTTTACTCGAAATCAAGAGATTTCGACTGGTGCCTTCTTGCGACTCGCAATCAAGAGATTTCGACTCAAGTTGTCTTCTGTTCTGACTTGAAATCTGTGATCTCGACTAGGATTTCGACTGAAGGTTGCTACACATTCTGGTTTTGACTCGAAACGACATTGATACACGCTGATTCCACAAATCAAACTGTTGATTTGGCTGCTATGAACAAACATCAAGAACTGGACTCTATCATAGGAACAACGACTATTGTTCCAAGACTGCTGAGTGCTGAAGACTTTCCCGAGTGGAAGTGGCGATTTGAGCAGCACGTTAAGGTTAAAGATGCAAAAATTTGGAGAAGCATTATTCGTGGTCCAAGAGAAATCATGTACGAAAAGGAAGGTGCACCAAGAATTAAGTTAAAAAGCCTCCCGCAGACTACACGGATGATGATTTTGCAATAGTTGAAGAGGATGAAAGGGCTCTTTCTTACTTGACAATGGCTTTGGGTCCTGACATTGCTATTGGGTTTCAAATGTGTAAATCTGCTAAGGAACTATGGGAGTCCTTGCTTGATGTGTATGAAGGAAATGAAGATATGAAAGAAAGTAGAAGGAACTTGCTGAGCCAAAATTTCAATAGCTTTAACCATATCTATGGAGAGACCGTTGAAAATCAGATTCAGAGGTTTACTAAGCTGGTCACTCAAATGACTATTTCTGAATTGCCATTATCGAATGCCTTAGTAAACAGACAATTTCTGAATGCCTTACCAAAGAGTTGGGATCATCACGTGGCCATGATCAAGAAGACAAAAGACCTTGCTCAATGCAGTTTGTCTGAGATGATTTCTTATATCAAAGCTTGTGAATTGGATGACAAACATAGGGAAACTAATCACAAAATAGTCTGTTGGCTGTCGGTTTTACCGCGACACCCTCTGCTGCTAACAACAATGTTGCTCTCTTGTCACAAGCTGGATTTCAAATGTTCAGAAGTTTGACGCCTGCTACAGCTACACCAGAGCCCGCACCAGGAAATATCTTCTACTCTACTACCCCAGCACCGTCCGTCACATCATCATTAAATACTACTACCGCTGCTGCTTCAAACAACATTGCTGCCAAGAACGAGTTCATTGCTTTCTTCTCACAACAAACCAAGGAGAACATTGAAATTGCAGCTTCTGTGATAAACTGCTTAAATGCTTTTGTTGCAGGTAAAGTGGATCCTCCAAACTTCTCTATGGATGATCTTAATCAAATGCACCCTGATGATGTGGATGAGATGGACATCACATCGCAAATGGCTATGGAAACGTTTCGGGCTAAGCACTTTATTAGAAGAACTGGAAGAAACAGATGGGTAAATCAAACCTTGCAGGGAGCAACCAAGGTGGGAATTGACAAATCCAACATTCGCTGCTATAACTGTCATGAACCAGGACATGTGTCACGAAACTGCACCAAGCCTCAGGTTAACAGGAATCAAATGCCAGCTTAACCAGCTCATCCTGCCGCAAGGAACAATGAAAGAGCAATTACTACAACAAACACCACAACTGCTACCTCAAGTGGAAGTGCTCACAATTCAGCTATGGTGGTGCAGCCGGATGCTTCTTTTGACTAGAGCACGGAGATTCAACAACTTAATCTTTCAGCTCCTGTGAATCAGACACCTTCAATTCAGAAAACTCCGACAACATAGCTTTCATGACTCATGTTCTTTCAGCTCCAGTTCATGGACTCACTGCAAAAGAGGTAAATTCTTATTTATGTACTCCTGAATGTAGAGGTAGGGTAGCAGCCTATCGTTTACACAACTCAGAATTGATCTCAGATCTTCAAGACATAAAAGGCATAACTCCTATCTAACCAAAAACGAAAGATTATATAAAGAAAAGATTGAGGCTCAACGTAAAGATATTTCTAAGCTTAAAGAAGATCTGAGTATCAAAAGTTGTCACCATAGGGATGCCAAAGAAACTATAGTTGCTTTGACCAAGGAACTGGAAGAAATCAAACAAAAATATCAAATTAATGAAGTGAATATTAAGAAATACTAAACTTCTAGCAAATTGGTCAAAGATTTATGTGACATCCAATTAGAGTACAAAGAAAAGAAAGGGTATGATTTGGGTTACAATAAAGTGCCTCCTCCATTCACTCACAACTACGCCTATTTGCCTTTTACTGTGGAGGAATTGGTAAACGCTGATATTATGACTTACGGTCCAAAAACTGATAAGTCATCAATCAACAGTAAACCTGTTGAAAGACGAACAAATCAGCCAATCAAGTTTGTTTCTCAATGTGTGAATGATACTAATGCTTCGTCTTCCCTTGCAGATGAAGTAACTGGTGAAGATGTAATTGGGGATGAACAAGCATCAAAATCTGATTCTTCTAATAGTTTAATAAATGAACTTAATCCAGACTATAGTTTGATGCATGACATTTTTAATTCATTTTTTGGTTATGTGTCGTCTTTTGGGCCTGGTGTTTTGGGCAAAACAGTTAATGCTTGTGATGATCATTTAGATATTGTGAAAGATGATGGTTGTTTTTTAGTTGTTAATGATTGTGATGCTTCTAGATTTATAGCTACTGAAAGTGTGTCAGCAGAGGTCCCTAATGATGCATTTAGTGGGACCACTGAAACTCTTTCTCAAGAAGATCAAAAGTGTTCTGATTTTTCTTCTGAATCGGTCTCAGTAAAAGTCCCTAATGATGAATCTAGTGGGACCACTGAAACACATTCTCAAAAGAATCAGGAGATTTCTTTGAAAACCGAAGCTACCAATGAACCACTTCTGAACACACATGATTCATGTGTTGGTGAAACTTCTAAATCATTTGAAACTAACACTAAACATGATTTTGAAAAGGAAGAGGTAGTCACATCAGATATTAAATCACAAGATAATTTTCTTGAAAAAGAAATTAAAATTGAATCGTCTTCTGAAAATAAACTCGAAAATGATACAAAAGACGAAAATCATCATAGGTCTAAATCTCATACATGTGCTAGTTCTGATCAACAGGTACCTAAGAGCTCAGAAAAGGCACATGGAAAACAAGCAAAGAAAACTAAACAAGCTCACTCTTTGAAACCCAACAGAACAGCTTCTGCTACCAAGTATCAGAATTTCCACACGTTGAAACGAAAAACATGTTTCAACTGTGGAATTGCTGGACACATTGCTAGAACTTGTGTTCATCTCCCAAGTGTGCAACAAAAGAAGAAAAGTGCACAAAATCAGAAGGTCAAGCAGAACCGACAACGTTATTCAGAGTCTGTGACGACTGCAAAGTCTGAGACAATGAAGAATAACTCACGCAAAGCTAAACCTTCTAATCAAGATTGGAATGCAGCTAAACGAAGAAACCAAAATCGATAAAATGGTTTTCAAAGCAATCCAAATAAAGCTTTTGGTAAAAATGATTATAAATGGTCACATAAGCGTTGGAAACCTAAAGTTAATGCTGCTCAATCTGCTACATCTCAGCCGAAATCTACCAATAATGAGTCTTCAAAGTTTTTAAATAAAGAAAACTTAGTTTGGCAGAAAGTGTCTTATATCGATGCTCAAGGGAAACCCAGGTCTACTATGGGCTGGGTTCCTAAATCTAACTAATCCAGCTACTCGTGCAGGAACAGCTGTGGAGGACTATCGTGCGACTTTGGTACATGGATAGTGGATGTTCCAGGCACATGACAGGAGACTTGTCCCAACTTGTCAATGTTAAAGAATTTGATGGAGGATATATCTCATTTGCGGGAGGAGAATCTGGCAGAATCACCTTAAAAGGAACAGTACAAAACGGAGTATTGAGCTTTGAGAATGTGAACTACATTCCTGAACTGAAACACAATCTGTTGAGCATCTCACAGATTTGTGATAAAGGAAACACGGTTCATTTTACGAAGAAGGGGTGTTATGTCTTGAAACCGGGAATCGTGATACCTGAAGATTGGTTTTTGATGACTGCTGAACGAAGAGGAAATGCATATGTCATCGACATGAACAAGAAGCCTTGTGAAGAAACTACTTGCCTCTTCTCGAAAATTCCATAACATGACGGTCTTTTGTGGCATCGTCGCCTTGGACACGTAAACATGAAGAATTTGAATCGACTTGCCAAAGGTCAAATGGTCCGCGATCTACCGAACAAGGATTTCATGTTGGTAGAGAAATGTGTTGCTTGTGCGAAAGGGAAGGCACATCGAAAGCCGCACCCAAGTCAATGCCATCGACCAAAGCCATGCTTGAGTTACTTCACATGGATCTCTTCGGTCCAGTAAATGTACTGAGCATTGGCAAAAAGTCATACTGTCTCGTGATAGTTACAATTCACGATACACCTGGGTATACTTTTTGAGTCACAAAAATGACACTTCGGGTTTAGTTAAACAGTTTATTACTCTGGCTGAAAATCAAGCGAGTACAAAAGTCAAGGCTATTCGATCTGATAACGGGTCAGAGTTCAAGAATATCACCTTGGATACATTCTGCACTGAAAAAGGAATTGACAGACAATATAGTGCACCACGAACTCCGCAACACAATGGAGTGGCTGAGAGAAGAAATCGTATGCTTATTGAGGCTGCACGAATTATGCTGGCCGACTCGAAGCTTCCTAGTTTCTTTTGGGCTGAGGCAGTTAGCACGGCTTGTTACGTCCAGAATCACACTTTAGTAAATAAACGTTATATGAAAACTCCTTATGAGATTATGGAAGGACGTAAACCCTCGGTGTCACACTTTCGTATCTTTGGTTGTCCATGTGTATTATTGCTTATGGACGCCAATGGAAAGTTTGAGACCAAGGGGGACGAGTGTTTCTTCATTGGATACGCTAAAGGTTCATCCTATAGATTATACAATAAGGTAACCAAAAAGGTCGTCGAGTCGTGCAACATTGAATGGCTTGAAGAGAATGCCACGGATGCTAGAGTTGGTCCAGATTGGTTATACGATTATGCAGATCTGTTTAAATCTTTTAACATTCTGTCTAATGTTCCTACAGATGCGGGTGTTTCAACTCTACAACAACCGTTACCATATGGTGATACTGAAGAAGATGAACTAGCTGCAAGGAGCTCAAGAGTGCATACCATAGATCCGCCAGGAATGTTTTTCACTGAGCACCATCCATCTCAACAGACGTCCCAACAAGTGCCGATAACTCCCACTCATTTTTAAACCCTGAAGGTGCATCACCAGGTGGTGTAATTTCTAATAGTTCAGGTTATGCACTGTTTCCTGACCCAATTCCTGAAGATTGTACACTTACTGCTCCGGTAGTTAACAGTACTACAACACCTAATGAGGGGGAGACGAGCAACACTGATGCTGATAGCTTGAACTCCTCAACTCAAGGTGTGACCGTACCTGATGTGGCAATTCCTACAAATGTTCAACGGAATCATCCAATAGAGAACGTCATTGGTCCTGTCAATGCCGAATTTAAGACTCATATGCAGGGAAACTTGAAAAAGAGTAATGATACCATGGAAGTGAGGTATAGTAAATCTTCACCTCCTATGGATCAGGACTACTTTTTTTTTTTGCCAAATGAAAATGAGTTAACTGATTTTGTGCCCACTGCATCAGCTGTAGTGGATCCGATAAATGTGGACTTGCCTAATAGTCCATTGTCTTTGAAAAAAGTTGTCAAATCTACCAGTACTTCTCGTAAATTGGATGAGGATACTAATGACGAAAGTTTTGATCTCATCAATGAAGTCAAGGGAGAAAGTCTTGATCTCATCCAGATTGTTTCCTTTTGGTTATTAGAGAATGATATGTTACATGGGATATTTGTGCAAGATACAGTAAGCTATTATGTTTAATCTATTTTCTAATATGCTACAATTTTGTGGTCCATTATACAATTATACTACATACATCTATTATATAATTATGTTTATTAAACCGGTAAAAACACTAAATATTCAGGTGCAATAGGTGACATATACAATAGAGTAAATTGCGGTTTTGGTCCCTGTTGTTTTGTGGTTATTACTATTATTTACAAAATCCAAATGTCTTACAAATTTTAATACCAAGGTTTCTATTTTCTTGTGTCTCGACACTCACCTCCTTCGTCTTATATAACTTTGATTCACAATTCCCTTACACATTCATATTCAAATTTCATCAATCAATTAAGACTACTTAACATTATTGAAAGGAATCTGCCTCTGCCTCGCTCTCTAATCCACTCCCACTTCCTTTATTTGGCATGTTAATCATTTCTTAACTAAAAAGAGAATGACAGACTCATGTTCCCTGCCTTATAATCTTCCTTAATATTCTCTTTAATTATTCTGAATGGTTATTTACCTAAATACCCTGCATATGCCTCTCTTGTGACAAGGATTTAACAATAAGTTTGATGGAGTTAGTGTGATGGACCAAAACCACAATAAAATAGAAACTTTGATATTAAAATTGCAAGACATTGGATTTTGTAAATAATAGCAATAACCACTAAACCACATTGACCAAAACCACAATTTACTCTATACAATAACTTAATTGTAAAGCCTATTAGTTTACCTTCTTTTACTCTAAAAACTATAAAACAAACCATCAAAACATAAGAAAACAAACCAAGCTATTGATTTTCAAGCATTTTCAACAATGTATGAATCAAGTTTCAATCCAACATTAAGCTTCAAAGTATATATAAAGAGTTGTTCACAAAGTATCACCCTGTACCACACTATCACTTACGTACAAAAGAAAAAAAATCATCCAATACTCTTTATCCCAAAGAAAAAAAAAGAAGTCACACAAATCATAGTATGAACAAACCGATCAGTTATCGCAACAAAAATCCTTCACTAGGAGTCGGGCTAGAGAGAAGATCAAATGGTTTACCGAGTGCATCTTTCAAGATGGTGATCTGGCCTTCTTTCATCAACACATCTTCATCTAGAGCTTCTACCTTCTTCTTCAACATGGCAATTTCAGAATTCAACAGCATGTTATTCTCACTATATTGCTTAACATTGTCCCACAACATGTCTCGTTCTTCCGATACTTTCGGTAGGATCCCATTAACGACTGCTAATTCTTTTTTGCAATCTTGCAGATTGACTTGCAGATGATAAATGTTTTCATCTTTCTTGATCACCTTTTTTAAAACAAAACAAAACAAAAAATAAAATCCCACAGCTTATATAAACCTTTTTTATATCATGTTGTATTTACTATCAACAAATAAACAATAAATAAATAAATTATAAAGACCATTTATATCATGTTGTATTTACTATCAACAAATAAACAATAAATAAATTATAAAGACCATTACCTGGAGTTCAAGGTCTTTCATCTTGTGTGTAATACAAGAAAGACTATCCATAGCGTTTTGCACTTCACATCTCAAAACATCGTTTCCTCTAACAGCGGTTGCCAGCTCAGCCTCGAGTCGTTCTACATCCACTTCTTTTGAATACAGTTTCTCCCGCAATAAACTTGTCATCAAAGCTTCTGCTTTCAAATCAGATATCATAACCTGCCACAAGTCAAACAAAAGATTCAAAATTCATTATTTATAGGGGCGTGAATTTCTGACACGACCCGAAAACACAACACGAACCTAACACAAAATTCGTGGTTTGGGTTAATATGTATGACACAATTTTCGGGTCAGTTTCAGGTTGAACCCATGAACCCGTTTAGCTAAACGGGCCGGGTTCGGGTCAACCCAGTCGGGTTGGCAGGTTGACCCGTTTAACCCATTTATATTATATTTTATTTTTTTTACAATATTATTTCTGTCATAAATTGCATTATGTACATTTGTGTTTATTTAGTAAATTTTAATTTTAATATATTAATTTGTGGAAAAAAATAAAAAATAAAAAAATTCGGGTTGAACGGGTCGTGTCGGGTCAACCGCGAATATTCGGGTTAATTTAAATGACACGATTTTCGGGTTCGTCTAAAATTTTTGGGTTTGGGTCAGGTTGAACCCGCAAACACGACTCGTTTAGCACAACTGATTATTTATACAGGTACAAAAGATGTTTGACCTCAAGAAGCATAAAGTCAACTTTACCTCAGAACATTCCTTGTCCGGAGTTGACTTCTCTTGTAACACATCAGATACATTTTGCAAACTTCTTGTTAGACATTCGGCTCCCCTTCTAAACCCTTGGACTTTCATATCCGACTCCATGATAAATTGGCTATCTAAGCCGTTATGTAATCCTCTTTCTTTAACATTTTCAATTAATTTTAAGCATAAGTGGACACTATCATTAATCAAGCACATGCCTTCATTTTGCAAGCACTGAACACGACTCCACAATTCTTGATCAAGCTTAAATGTTGAAAAGCAACCATCTTCTGAACTTCCTTTTAAACGGTGTAAAAGGTTTATATTCTCGTGTCTAAGAGATTCAGCTTCAATCCTATACGATTCCGCTTCTTTTCTTAAACTTCGTTCTACCCCGGTTAACCTCAATTGCTCAATTTGCAACTTTGACTGTTGGTTTTGGTCAAAGTGTTTTACTTCTTTCTCAAGACCTTCACGCAACCCTTCAATGGTTTTATCTTGCTCACTGGAAGTTCTAAGAAGTCTCGTGACGGCTTTATGCAATTCTTTGCACTCGTTATCCTTTTCTTCAAAGTTTCTTTTGAAAAGATCTCTATCTTCTTCAGCTGCTCTGCATTTTTCTTTTAGTTCTGAATAATTTTGATGAAGTTTTTGTTTCTCTTTGGTTGCTTCCTCCATCTTTATGGTCAAATCTTTGACTTGTTGACCCGAATGCGTGACTTTGCTTTGATTATCCAATTCTTTTTCTCCAAGCATTGAGACTTCCCTTTGAAGAGACACGTTTTGTTCCGCAAGTTCACGTACTCGTTCCCGGAGCCTATGTTCTTCCATTTTATATTTCTCGAGCTTCATTGACCACTCAGTTGACCTCCTGTCTAACTCTTTCTCCAAAGTCAACTGCAACTCGTTTTTCTCTTTTTCCAGCTTTCGTGTACGGAAATTCAGTTCAGCTTTCAGTAACGTAACGTCATCAGCATCTTCTGATTCTTCATAGTCCAAAACCCTAGTAGAAACTTCATCAAGCCCACAGTTTATTTCATCAAAACTTGAACTTTCTTTAACGATTCTGTCAGTTCTGTCTTGAGGTACACAGTTTTGGGACCCAGAGTATATATCTTCAAGTGTGATAGGAATATCATGGTCAAACTCTTTCGAGTCAACCCTTGGGAAAACACGAGTCTGAGAAAGTCTTTCAACAACCTGTTTTGCTCGTTTTCTTGGGGATCCGTGCGCAACTACGTTCTCGACCCAGTCTCTTGTAGACGTAGAGAGTTTAGATTCTCGATTCGGGTCTCTAAACGAATGCGACCTAGGTTTTTGAGTCAAACCAGCATTGGTAGGCGATGCTGGTGCTGCGTATTGGAACCGTGGCGGTTTTTTTCCGCCACCATTTGGTTGACAAACATGACCTCTTGCGTTGGTATTGATCTGTCGTGAAGTTCGTTCTTGGTGTTGTTCACCATCAATGTATCGATCTAAAACTTTGTTTGAGCAATAAGATGAAGTTTCCGATGAATGATTATCAACTCCGGTAAGAGTTAGTTCCTCTAATCTCTCCACAGCATCTACTGCAGCATCTTGAAACCAATTTGACCTTGAAGGCCTCTCAGGGGTAAGAGCTCGACTGAGAAACAACATAAAAGATTCAAAAACGACTCCTAATCTAACATTAAACAATGCCAATAAAGTTAACAAAATGGCTCACCGTGAAGAACGAGAAGCAGATTGCTTTTGTGAGATATTACTACTGCTGCTAGAAGGAGAGTCGGTTTGAGCTCTTAACAGTGCTGAATCAGGAAAAGCACCAGAAGAATACGATCGGCACCTTCTAAGAAACGGGCTGGTTGGATTTTGATCATGATCTTCATATGCGGCCTTTTTGGATCTGGATTTACGCGCCGCTTGAAGTCCTTCCCCTGATGAGTTCTCTTTTAATGGAGATGATACTTGATTGTTTGATCCATTGCTAGATGTGGATCCCTTGAAAAAGAAGAGTTTCTTCATCATTTTGACCCTCGTAAATTCTCACTCGAAAACTAATCACGGAACTATCTGTAATTATAGAGAATTCGATTAAAGGGGTACTCGAATTACAACAAAAAAGCATAAAATATGACTGTTTCAACAACAATTTAAACAAAGAACACCTTACGATCTTTAACTAACATAGAAACAAGCTAGTTTAACAGCATTCTAACATACCCAGATGAGTTTCTTGAAAAAGTCATGCAGAATATGCACCAAAAAACAAAATTATAAAATTTCAAGCCTTTAAATCTTGAATCCTCATAAAAAACGGTAACTGTAAATGCTGACATTGACTTCAGAAACCCCTTTTTATAAACATAAAAAACAAAACCCTAAAAGAATCAATCAACGTGAATATGATGCAGAATTGAATCACATGTGTCAGTAGCTTTTCTACATGATTAATTATCAAACTATAAATGTAACAAGAAAAAAAGACCAGAATACCCTCATCTTCTCCATCCCCTGTTCCTCTAAAACCCTAAACAAGAACTCTCTAAAACCCTTATAACTGAAAAATTAGGGCAAAAAAAAGAATTCAACGGTTATCGAATTCAAAAAGAATGCATCAAGAATTCAAAAGAAATTTGAATCATCAACACTTATTAAATACATATACTCACCATTTAAGCGATTAATTTGCTTCCATAATTACCCAAATGTTCAAAATAACGGTAATTAATGATCAATTATCATAACATAATTTCAAAAAGGGGAATCAAGAACATATATTAACATAAAAAAATAAAAAATAAAAATCAAGTAATTGATGCAAAATTCAGATAGTTACCGAGGAGGTGGGTGGGAGTGGCCGGCGGTGAGAGTTGTAGAGAGAGAAAGTGATGAGAGAGAAGGAGACAAGAAGATGGAAGTGAAAGAGAAAAGGGAATGAGTGCTTTTTTGCGGTCGTATCAGGGACTGGAGTTGTAGAGAAAAGAAGTTGAGGGGGTGGTTATGTTAAAAATTTGAAAGTTTTGAATGCGCGGAGACGGCGGAAGGAGGAGCGTACATTTTTTGGGTGTGGTGATCGAGAGCGCACGGGTGCAGGAATTATTGGTGTACCATCATCTTTTTTTTTTTCGTTTACCGTTGGTAACATTTTTCAGGAAATATTTTTGTGATTCAAGTATTTGTTATAAGAGTAAAATGCACGGATAGTCCCTGTGGTTTGGTAAAATAACATCTATAGTCCCAAACTTTTAGAAATTACACCGGTGGTCCCTGTGGTTTGACAGTTTGTTACTCGGATAGTCCCAGGAGTGGATGTCCGTTAGTTTTCACCGTTAACATCATGTAAAATGACCAAAATGCCCTCAGTATTAAATTAAAACACATTAAAAGACTATTTTTAAATAACAAAACAAATAAATCAATTGACCAAACCAGCCTGCAGCCACCAACAGCTACCATCTCTGAACCACCACAGCCACCATCTGAACCACCACCATCATCATCTTTCTCCGCCGTCAACGCACCTATCGTTGCCACCACCGTCATCAACAACCATCATCAAAACCCAACCAATAAAACCCTAAATCGGTTCTAAATCTACAAATTCAACTCAAAACTCAAAACCCTAAGAGGCGATATGTACCTTAATCGACTGATGTTGATGGAGGAGGGAGTTGCAGTGGCGGAGTTGCAGTGGTGGTGAGTGAGTTACAGTGGCGGAGATGGAGGAATTACAGTGGCGGAGTCAAGTGGTGGTGAGTGACCTTTTCTGGGACCATTTCTGTGTGTCTCTCTCTCTCTCTGATCGACCTTTTCTTGGATGGAGGAGGGAGTTACAGTGGCGGAGATGTTGATGCCGGTGGAGGTGGTGATGGTAAGAGTGGTGGATTGGATGGTGGCGTTGCCGTAGAGGGAGATGGAGGTGGAGTTGAAGAGGAAGTCGATGGCGGAGGACAGTGGGGATAGGAGGAGGAGGAGGGTGGTGAGGAGGAGGTGGTTGTGGTGGTTGATCATGGTGGAGATACGGTGGTGAACATGAAGTTGGAAATGGTGGATTGGTTGAATTGTAAATGAAGGGTGTTGATTGTTCTAGAGCTGCTTATAATACATGTTGATGATTATAGTCTGCTGACTTGTACGGATATGCACTCCAGGCATTTTTTAGTGTTTAATTTAATATTAAGGGCATTTTGGTCATTTTACATGGTGTTAACGGTGAAAACTAACAGACATCCACTCCAGGGACTATCCGAGTAACAAACTGTCAAACCACAGGGACCACCGGTGTAATTTCCAAAAGTTAGGGACTATAGATGTTATTTTACCAAACCACAGGGACTATCCGTGCATTTTACTCTTGTTATAATTTTAGGTTGAAGGTGTCCAGTGAAAGTTAATAAGAAGTGATTTAATATAATTTTAAGTGATTTAATATAATTTTAGGTTGAAGGTGTCAAGTGAAAATTATGAAGAAGTGATTTAAGGTATGTTTGGCTAAGCTTTTTGAAACAAGTTATTGACTTATTGGCTTTTTGAAAAGTCATAAACTCCAAAATGATTTTTAGCAATGAGGTAGCGTTTGGTATGAAGGAATAGAAGGTGGAATGGAATGGATCATTCTGATGGATAAAAAGAAACGTGTTTGGTTATCATGTGGTAATGGAATTGAGCATTCCAAAGGAATGTAACTCCTTCCAAATATAACAATTTCCATTCATTGGTATGAGGGTGCTTTTTCACCATTCCTTCAAGGAATGAAAAGAAATATTATTATTATTATTATTGTTATTGTTATTGTTATTGTTATTGTTATATTGTTATTGTTATTGTTATTGTTATATTTATATTTATATTTATATTTATATTTATATTTATATTTATATTAATATTAGTATATATCAAAAAAATTATTATTAATTTTTTTACCATTAATATATTATTATTATCATTGAGGCACTTATATTTTTGTCGTTTTTAATACAATTGTGTTTCGTTACTTTGTCTTTTTTTGTTTATTAAATTGTACAAAGTAATGATTCATTCTATTTACATATGAGTAACCAAACATCACAATGGAATGGAATGATCCATTTCATTCCGTTATCCATTCCATTACCTGTTCCATTCCATTCTCTCATCCATTCCATCACCCCATACCAAACAGACCCTGAGAGTGTATGTGAGAGGAAAAATGATTTTTCTAAAAAGTCACTCCATACTAACTTTTTCAAAAAATCAATAAGGAGTTTTATAAGCACTCCCAAACATGCCCTGATATATCTCTACTAAACCTATGTTAGGATTTAGGAATATGTGTAGCTTATATTGTGCACAAACTTGTTACATATCTAATTTATGTGTGGTTATATTGTGCACAAACTTATGTCACGTATCTAATTTTACTTGTATTAAAACTTTAATCTCAACATAAAATAATAGGATACATTAATTCATTGTCAAGTATCCACATATCATTAAAGAACATTTTCTGATGGTTGTTAGGTGACAAAATTTAAAACACGTGTTAAAACGAACTTACGTATTATTCATTTTCTTTGCATATATGAAGCAAAAAAAAAAAGATATTTGAATTTCCTGCTTAAGGTATAAATTTAGACAATTAGTATTAATAATTGGTAAAATTAAGAGAGATACTCTTAGTTACTTATGTAAGATGTAAACCGGGCATGTTATTCATTTTTCTTCTTGAGTAAACTTCCGTTTTGCTCCCTGTGGTTTTGTCATTTTAACGGTTTTGCTCCAATAGTTTAAAAATAGCCATTTTCCTCCATGGTCTTTCGAGTTTGTCGCCAGTTTGCTCCCTAATCGTTCGAGTTTGTCGCCAGTTTCCTCCCTAATGGAGTTAGAGACTGGGAGCAAAATGAAGACAAGTTAGAAAAATCAGGGATGAAAATGGCTATTTTTAAACTATTAGAGCAAAACCGTTAAAATGACCAAACCACAGGGAGCAAAACGGAAGTTTACTCTTTCTTCTTAAAAAGGATTTTTGGGTAGAGGTATTTAAGTTATAAATTTAGACAATTATCATAGCTAGTAAAATTAAGAGAGATTGTACTAGGACATTTTCCACTTTAAAGCTTTGGGTATAGGTATTTAAGTTATAAATTTAGACAATTATAATAGCTAGTAAAATTAAGAGAGATTGTACTAGGACATTTTCCACTTTAAAGCTAATATATATAACTTTAAAAAGATTATCAATTACAAATTTAACAAAATTATTACTACTAATAAAAATAAAAAGGAAATAAACAAAATGTTTTTAAATTGAAATAAAGGTGCTAGTTGATTTTTATAATAGTGCAACAAAAAAGCAATGAAGGTTTTGTTTTGAATAATCAACCTTCATAACTTCATTCATAGCTCCAAAGATTAATCTCTCAACTATATTCTTCTCCGTTATAGATTTATATCCATCAATCATCACTATATGCCAATTTTAAACTGTAAATAAGAGAATGAAAATTTTAAACTTACATGAACGTAGCATTATGTGGTTAATTAGAGTCCATTGACTGTATAAAATATGTAAAAGGGTAGATTTCGTTTTCTTTTTGCTTAAAAGAGTGATTTTCATATTATTTTTTTCTAAAAAGTTTGAATTTTCCTTTTTTGGGCTTAAAGACGTAACATATGTTTTTTGGGTTAACTATTAGGAACAAAAATTGCTCAAAGTTTTGGTCATAACGGCAATATAGATTGTTTTTCCTTAAATATGTGTGTAAAGTATTTTGTGGTAACATCTTTTCCAGTAAATAATTTATCCTAATAGCATTTTATATATGTTATGCGATAAGAGCGGCTTGTGTATGAATAATGAAAGCATAAACACACCAAAGTATGGCATTTGGAACCATTATGTCTAGCTTTAGTCATACATCATAATGCATAAACTCATCATATGGATGGGCCCATGCATAAGTTTCATATACCTTGTACCATACCTTAGACATGAAGCCCATATTAAAAGCTTGTGATTCTCCCCTAATCATGGATTAATGGGATCCACTTTTCGTAATTTAACAGACACCCCTTCAACTATAAGCATATGACAAAAGGATCCCTTAACTTTTTTGTTCTTCAAATGCTCTCTTAGGTCCTCACTCCTCAGTGGACAACCAAGCCCGATAGATGTGGAAAAAAAAAATGACAGAAAACCACGTGTTATTGATACTATCTCGCGGGAAACTTGTTTCAAAATCAACATGCATTGTAGGATTGGTGAGACGTTCCTTCAATAGGAAAATGCAAGGTGTTCAGCCAACTCCTGGAAGAAAACTTGATGAAAATACGGGAAGATGATGTTTTGTCTTCTTCAACAAGTCGAATATAACACAAAACATCCCAACTCAGATTATCAGTCTATATTAGACTAAGTGATATATTATGGGGACTAGGGGTGTAACATGGTGTTCTATTATGCAACCCTAATGGCATCAACACAATCTAATACAATTTACAAGTAACTTGGTATGAGAGCTAGTGCCCACAACCAGCGGAGCGGCTAACCGTCGCCACACCCATAATCTTCTTCTCTACAAGCTTTCTTTACTCAGATCCACAACCCCTTTCTTATACAAGCAACAACTAACACACAATCACGGCTAATCGACGACTGCTACCACCCTAAAGCCCCAAATCCAACCATCACCTGTACTTGCTAGCGATTTTACAAGACGCTATCGCCCTAAAACCCTAAATCCAATTTGATTAAAAAACAATGATAAAGATGGGTAATCTATTGATATATGTTTTATAATAGTGTTTAATCAAGTTGAAGCACTCATAATATTACTTTTTTCTTGTAATGCATTTGGGCTTATGTATATTTAGAATATATAAATGTTCATGATCCTTTTTTTTTTAAAGTGGACAAACTGAGATGAGCCTAGTTATATTTTTATTTCAAAAAAAAAACTAAAAAGCGGTCAACACTAACAGAAAACCGAAGAGGACCCTAACTAAAAAAAGTAGTAGAATACGATTAGGCATGGGTAGACTTGGAACCACCCATGGAAGCCAACACAACCGTTGCGAAATCTACCGTCGCCATCGTAAAAGCAACTAGAGTGGGTGAATCAACTCTAACCCAAAGCCATTTGATATGTTTTTATAAATCTCCTTGATCTGACCTGACGGTCCTCAACACGGAGGTCCTGAACACATTATATCAAGAGAAATTAAGGAACGAGAAACACGAGTTGTATAAATTTTTTTTTTTAAAAAAACATGCCTATCAGGGGGGTCAACATTCAAACAGGGTTGTGTCACTTTTGTTAGCTGGAAGAACCTTGGATCATTCGTTTATGGCATGTTCATCAGGGGCGAAATCTGGGGCCTGATCTTCAGGTGGGGCTGCGATCTCGCCGGGGGGAAAACAAATCCAACAAACTGTGAGCAGGAATCCTAAAGAAAAATATGTTTTGCTAGTGTGCTCTGCAATGTGGTTTGTGTGGAAAAAGCACGAAGCGCTTTAATGTTCGACAAGGAAAGACGGTCTGGACTACAATATTTGGGCTGGCAGATAGTGTTTTTGTATCTTGAATTGTAAAGGTTTTGATTGTCGTTGGGTTCAGGTTGACTGATACGACCCCAAAGCTAGGTCAAAGCAGTTATCGGAAAAGGGGGGGGAGTGGGTTAATGAGTAGCTGAAGTTTAGGGACAGTTATTTCTATTTATGTGTATTTATATCTCTTGTTCTAGTTGGGAGAATTGTCAATGTTTATGTTATCTAAATTGGGGTATCTATACCTTTGTTCTTGGAGATTAACCCATCTCGAACACATAAATAGAAATAACTGTCCCTAAACTTCAGCTACTCATTAACCCACTCCCCCCCTTTTCCGATAACTGCTTTGACCTAGCTTTGGGGTCGTATCAATACTACCCGCCCGGAAAAACGACTTGTCCTCAAGTCGAAAGGAAGTGAAACTGGGACTCCAGTCAATAATAAATTCCCCTGAAGGCCACCAACAACAGTTGTTTCTTTTTCTGCTTCCATTGATGAACTGCAACCATTTCATGATTGTTAACACAAACCTTGTAGTCACCACCATAAGAAGAATGGACAGCCATAGGCTGATTAGTTAACCTTTTGTGTAACAATCTCTTCTCTTCCTCATGAGCATCTGAAGATGACCAAAAAGTTGCTCCTTCATAAGGGTAGGGTACCTGTTTTCCAGCTTTTGAGATGCGAAGGAGGATCGGTTTTGGTGGATTCTGGACTTGATGATAAGTGACTTGTTGTAAAGGAGCCTGATGATCGAGCGTTGGTTGGGGTTTAAAACTGTCATCCCCGCTTATTCGGCTAGGATGGAGCGTGGTTGAAGGAGAAATGGCTGAGGTCGCCACCGGACCTGTCAATGGGCTCTGAATTCCACTCGTAGATCCCTGGTTGCTCCTGAAATCAACATAATTAGGAGCAAATTCATCATTTTCTTTTTTACTGTTGCTTCGGAAGGGTGTTCCACACATCTCAGTCTTGAGCGCTGCAATGTCATTCTTCAGCGGTAAAATAATGGCATCCAGTCATGCTGCAATAGATGCTAATTGAGCAACAATAGCATCTTGGCTTAAACAAGAGGAACATGTGTTTTGAACCATCTTCTCCTTAATTTCCCGGCAATGAAACCAAATGATAGAACCCAGAAATCTAACAAACGTAACTGATAGATTTAACTGCTGGAAACTTAAATATTATAAGATAAAAGACCCGATTCGAGATGGGTTAATCTCCAAGAACAAAGGTATAGATACCCCAATTTAGATAACATAAACATTGACAATTCTCCCCACTTAGGGCTGTTCATAAAGCTCGCGACTCGTAGCTCGGCTCGTAGCTCGCTCGAAAGAAGCTCGAGAAAAACTAGCTAAAAAACTCAATTTGAGATGACGTGAACCAAGCTGGCTCATTTTGTAACCAAGCCCAGCTCGAGCTAAGCTCGGCTCGGCCCATGGCTCGGCTCGATGGCTCGTTCTTAGGCTCGTTTAACTCCGACGTAAAGCTCAAGCCAAGTTTAACCGCCTGAATTAATTTCGAGCTTGAGCTCGACCCCACCCTGGCTCGACTCGGCTCGACTCGTTTACAGCCCTATCCCCACTAGAACAAGAGATATAAATACACATAAATAGAAATAACTGTCCCTAAACTTCAGCTACTCATTAACCCACTCCCCCCCTTTTCCGATAACTGCTTTGACCTAGCTTTGGGGTTGTATCATTGACCTACTAGAGTTTTAACGTCATCAAGGTTCTCAAGTTTAGTGTTTTACTATCATCACCAAATCAATGCGTGACAAACAAAATTAAACATAAAACCTATCATTTAACAATTCACATATCTGCAGAAAACCTATCATTTGACAATTAGCATACCTGCAGGAAATTAAACACAAAACAAATCAAGTTGCTTCAGTTATCTTCATTAACACCAAACACCGAAATTAAGAAACTTATGGTTCACAATGTTTCCTTTATCTTTCACAATATTCAAATTCAGATTACTAAGGGTTCATACGGGTAATCTCAAGTAACACAGCATTTAACCAGATTCGCTGGGCTCAGGCGAACCATTGTTTACAACATCTTCATCCTCAATAGGGGTCCCGTTGTCTCTAGTCACCGGGCTCGGGCTACGGCTATGCCCATTTTCTTCAGCAGGGCTCCTATTGTCAGGGCTACGGCTGACATCACGAACATCATCTTCCACAGGGCTTCTGCTTGCTGCCTTCGGCCTCCTTGCATCATCTGTTGGTGATTGTGATGGGCTTTGTTTCCTCCCTTTGGATGTTTGTGGTGAAGAAGCTCGATTTCTCCTTGGGCTTCTTGACCTTCTTTCAGCACGTTCAACGCTGCGTTCTCGTCTTGCAGGTGACCTCGATCGGCTAAAGAATTAATTTAAAATTACATAAATAAAATAAATCCCACGTGTATATAATTTAAAGAGTATAATGCCATTTTAGACCCCAAGGTTTGGCCAGTTTCGAGATTTTCATCCAATGATTTGTTTTTCCACACCTTGCCATTTTCATCCAACTCGTTAACTCCATCCATTTATCTCCAGTAAATGAGGGGCATTTCTATCTTTTTAAACATTTTATTAAAATAAAAGACACTATAAAAAACAAAAGATCCACCTTTGTTGACTTTCTGCCCACCCAAACCCTTTGATCATCACAAAAATGTCATAAAAAAAGAAAATACCTTTCATTTAACAGAGAAAAATGGATGGAGTTAACGAGTTAGATGACATTGGCAAGATTTCAAACCTTTTGGATCCAGATGGGGAAAAACAAACCTTTGGACAAAGGTCGCGAAAACCTCAGGGACAAAAATGGCATTTTACTCAAACTTAAAGTTGACGTTAAATAACCTGCGGCTCCTGCTAACGCTACGACTCTGACTCCTTCCACGCCGAGGTGGGGATGGAGTGCGTGAGTAACTCCTTCCACGCCTGCTTTCAAAACTCAGTAAGTTAATATTATCTTCACTAATAAAACAAGAATTCTCAGAGAAAATAATTAAACAAAACTACAAAAGAATCATGATTAACTTACTTCACTTTCTTGGGACTGTTCTGACAATTCCTTTCTATATGACCCTGTTCTCCACAGCGATAGCACTTATTCTTCCAATCACCAGCTTTACAGTCACGGGCCCAATGACCATCAAGTCCACAGTTGAAACAACGGCCTGATCCTGGTGGAGGACCTCTACCAAGAAATTCACGAGAGCCGCCATAGCCACCACCACCACCACCACGACCACCACCGCCGCCGCCCCCTCGCGGAGCCTGTTACATTCAGAGAATATACATATTAAGATGCTATTGAGTTTGTTTTCGTTATCAAAATGAAAGATCATTATATAGTGTTACCCCTTTTGCAAATTCCACCACGATACGACTTCCATCGACATCACGGCCGTTTAGGCTATATCTTGCATCATCAGCATCCCTTGGGTCTTTAAATTCCTATTAACATATACATATACATATATATATATAGAGAGAGAGAACAGCGATAAAATCTATGAAGAGAAAACATGTAATAAAAAAACATTTAACTTTATAGATCGAGAAGCACATACCACAAAGGCAAAATCACGCTTCATGTCCACATCACGAATTCTGCGTTAAACGGGTGCCAGAAACAGTAAGGCCATCATGACATTAAGCACCAAAGGGCTGAAACTTTGCCCCTCAAAGATGAACTAAACACCACTTTCAGTTTGTAGCCATTTTCCATCAAAAAAAGACGCAAAACATTTATAGAAAGAATCGCCAAAGTCTCCTACACAATCTGCGTGGATAACGACTCTTTCCACCAAACACCAAAAGGCAACTTCTCACCATTGACCTTCAGAAATATCATTCAGGTTAATTTTCCTTTTTTTTAAAACAGAGTTTGTTGAGTATCAAGATTATGCCAATTATGGCAATGATTTAGCTTTCTACACACCTTGCAGTAGTAGCATATGACCCAAAATAGAAAAAGACTAGGCCTAATTACGCAAACACTGAATATGAACATTGAGACAACTTTTAGAAACATGAAACTATAATACTTTCACCGAGGCACCATAAGGCAACAATGAAGCATAAACATGAGTGACGGCGTTGTTTAACTATACTAGCAAAGCTAATCAAGAATGGCACATAAAATTGCAGATGCCAATGTAATGTGTCATACATATTATACAATTAATCACCAATCAAATATATACAGATAGATTATTTAAAATAATTGGTAGTTAAATTGTTAAAGCTTCTTACCTTCCATATCTGCTAAAAATGTCTTCCAAATCACGTGATCTTGTACGTGAAGCCAAGTGTCCAACATAAAGGCGGGTAGTTCCATGGCGATCATCGTGGTGGCGATCATCGTAGCGGTCATTATAGCGCGGCATAATTCCTTAAAACAATGATGTAGTCTTTAAAAGATAAGAACCAACATGCAATCTTTTATTATAGCTGGCAAATAAACAACCACCTTGCAGCCATTATACATAGACACTTCACAAGATAAATAATTCAAACTGTCTAAAAACAACTATGATGCAGTCACACTCTATGGTGGAAACTTGGGCACTGCAATATATGTTCCAATGACAACCAAGTAAGCACATGATCCATGTACCCAAGAATATGTATGCACTATGCTCATGAAAGGTTACTTGTTCATGCATATACAGCCCATCAACCCATGTAAGCATATCATCCATGTACCCAAAAATAACTTTTAGTAATTGACAATAGTATGCTATAAAATATAAATTTCTATCATTTTTATGTTACTTTCCATCATAAAGACTACAAGAAAGAGAGATTTGAGAACACCAGGTTCAGTAAAAATGAGAGCCAAATTACTCTTTCCCAGACATGATGAGGTTAAAGAGCAGCCAACGGGTTTATTTTATAGAGACGTTAAAAAGATAGTGTAGATGAACCAGCGGCTCTTTTGATAAAACTAGTAAAAGATTTTCCAGTATTATCCTGTTAATTTATTAAAGAATAACTGCTAAGAAGCAAAAAAGATCAACGCATGTAAAGATCAAAGGGTTGACATATTTCATATAAGCCCAAAGATGCAAGTGTTTAACATAGCTCAATTGATAACAGACTATAATAGTATAATGTGAACCTTACAACAAAGGTTGAATATAGTAAAAACATATGGTCTTGATATAAAAACAATTGTTTCACGAAAAGATTGGTCATCTATTTCACAAACCTAAGCTCCTAATTAATTTTTCACTGTCCCCTACCTCCCAACACTATGATTTAGAGCCAACCCTAAAAAGCTAAAACTTGAAAATTCATATTTCATATTAATTTCATCAAAAACATCTTTATACCACTCCTAAAAATTGAATGTGTGTGTGTCAATTTTCAAGTCCATAAAACTCTTAACGTATTTTTAATTCTTAAATCCACCATATAAACCACCAACAAACCATACATATTAATTTCACATAACAAACAGCATGCCGTTAAAAACAATCCTTTACAACAATCAACACACAACGAATAAATTTAATCAACAAAAACTCAAAGAATATCCTGATTGTGAAGTAAAAGTACCGATTGTGACCTTAACAGATCCAGATCCGCACTCAGAGAACTACAACTACCAAATTAAATAGCTTCATATATTCAGATCTAGCAAATAAACTCAGAACAAAGTAAAGAAATTTGAAAAATCAGATGAACGAAGACAAAAGAAAGAGAGAGATACCTGATGTAGTCGCCTCGTAGAAACCCTAGATTTGATTCGTTCAAAAAGAGAGGTATTGACTGTCTTGTTGTTTATATAGCGCTTCGAGATAAATCCTGTCCGCCCAAATAGACCCGTGGGCCGTGGATCGGTAATTAGTTAATTGGGTGGACCAGCCTATGGTCATTAACATTTCAGACCGGCGGGCTTGACGTACTAGTCATTAACCCTTTTGATGGGAACTCAAGAGGTGGGCAAAAAAATCAGATTGTTAACCGAAACCGGTTATTAACTGATAAGTTGTTAGGGAGTAAGGAGTGGTTAAACACTTGAGAGTGACAAACTAAAAAATCAACCAATCAGAGTGCGCCACGTCAATCAGTGAAAAGTGTTTAAACTTTGGTGAAAAGTTTTGGCAATGGTTTAGACATTTGGTGAAGTGGTAAACTTTTTAAATAAAAAAAAGGAAAAAATGTGATTGGTTGAGATTGGAATGGACCCCACCCCACACCCCCATCTCTCTCTCCTTCCTCCCTTCCCCGAATCGGTTATGCCTCACCGATTTCACTCCCATTTCGTCAAACACTTCATGCGGCAAGGGGTTGGCATTGGTTTGCCACTTCGGTAATTGGGTTTGCCGAGTGGTTTACCGAGCCACTCCGAACACCCTTAGGATTTAAAAAACGGTGGTTTGTAACTGATCATAAATATTTAGGATAGTAACCGGCTTTTACCGATGTACCGGTTAACTGGGAAAAAAATGAAAATAATCGATTAATTAACCGAAAATAACCGGTTATTAACCGAACCGGTTAAAGTAAATAACCTAATTAGTTAAAGTAAAAACCAGTTAAAGCAAAATTTTGAAAATAACCGTCTAAACCAAGTTGGCGCTGGACAAATTATTAATTTTATCAAGGTTATTAATTTATCGAGTATTAAATTATAGATGTTCTACTGTACGAGTAAATAAGACTAAATGTAAGGAAATACTTTCAAATGAATTTTATTGTAAGATGGTTCACAATTCACACGCTCTATTCTACAACTCTTTACCTTAGATTTATGGTTGGTATTTTTTTTTTTCAAAAACAATGCGTACTTGCATCCTTGCAGGTTAGTTAAATGATGAGGAACGGATACACGAGTCGCTACAAGACCTTACAAACATAGCTCATCCATGCCTATTTTTATATCTATTTTACGATACGATGAATCTTATTATTAGTCTATTATTCTATGCCCAAATCCAAAATTGACTTTGCAAGTCTTGAATTCTATTGACTCGAGTCAACCAGACAAATGGTCTTTCGCTAAGCCAGCTGAAATCAAACCATTTACAACTTGGTAAGGAGTAGCTCAAGCTACAGTCTGGAGTTGGCCAAACAAAGTTTTTGAGTTTAGAACCAGACCCAGAAGCCAAACTCTGACCTTGTTACCTGTTTCAGTTTAGCTTGTTAACACCTCTCCACATCAAAAAATAATATTCTTTTTCACCTTTTAGGCTTTTACATGCTTAATTAACCTAAAGTTTATAAAATTTATAGACGTATATTTTTTTCATCTCTGTCTAGAACTCTACACAGATTCTCTTTGTTTCAAAGTTTGACAGTAGTTTTTCAGCCATGAAGAAGCAGATTCAAGGATCTGAAGCTCCCCAGTGAGGAAATCTCGAGCCAGCTGCATCCTTCGTCTGTGTTTTTCGGAGCTGTGGTGAGTTAGAGACTGTAAAACAATTGTTAGCAACATAAATTAGTAATTAAGCATGTAATAAAACAGGTGTGGTTTAAATAAGTCAATTTAAGTACTAGTCAAAATGGGTTAGATACCAATGCGTCCATTTTATTATATAATCAATGTATCATAAACATGAACACAAAAACTATATGGACTAACACTCTAAAACAATTTCATGTCAACTACAACTCATATGGGACAAAGATTGAATTTAGAGGACATTACCTCAAGGGCTGCTTTATAATTTTCAATCATGTGCTTGAATCTCGAATGCAATAACTGATGTGCTTCCACTTCTCTATCCCTGTTCTTCAATGGAATTCTTGCCAGACGGCCGTCATTTTGTGTTGCTTCCATAGCCAAATCTTGCAACTCTGAAGAGCACAAGAACGTTTTGATATTTTATAATTTGTATAGACTAATATGTTAATATCGACTAACAGTATATCAATAGTTCAATACCAGCAGAAAAGAAGTAACATGTGAATCAAACTAACATAATAGCTAGGGCTGGCTGTTCACGAGCCGAGCCGAACCGAGCCAAGCCAGGGCAAAACTCAGGCTCGGCTCGATTATAAACCGAGCTGGAAATCTAAGCTCGGGCTCAGCTTGGTTTTAAACCGAGCTAGCTCGGCTCGGCTTGGTTTGGCTCGATTTTGAAAAGAAAAACTAATACATGGCTTTCAAATTTCAGTATTTTAAGATATTATTCAATAATTCAAAAGAATATATCTAAAATAAGCTCAACTTAATTCATTACAAGCGAAAATCAAGTTTAATAACACAAAATAAGTTCTTAATTTCAACGAAATACAATATATGTTCATTAGCATGGTAATCAACCTTCAAAATATGTTATAGATATCAAATTATACTCCTAAATACATGTAAATAATAATCAGTTTTTTTTGTGATATATTATAATATATATAAATTAAATATATTAAAAGTAAGTTAATACGAGCTAAGCCGAGCCGAGCCGGTATGCGAGCCAAACCGAGCCAATTTGGCTCATTAAGAGCCGAGCCGAGCTAGATTCACGTTCTAACCGAGCCGAGCCGAGCCGGCTCAGCTCACTTTCAAACCGAGCCACATCGAGCGAGCTTTTTCCGAGCTAAATCCGAGCGAGCTTCAAGCGAGCTCCGAGCCGCGAGCTTTTTGGACAGCCCTTAGCATTTGGATAAAATAAATTCATCAATGTACATATTTTTTATTTAATTTTCAGAAACACAGGTTTTAACAAAAATATATCCTTATTTTATTCAAATTGGTATTTAAGAAAGTTATAAGTAATTACATATTAATACAGCGGCAAAAAATATCGTAGACCTTGGGGAGAAGTGCAACATAGAACACGAGCAAGTGCACGAAGTGACTGTGGGATTCCCCTCCCTTTGCCACTTGAAGACTTAACTTCCCTGTATAATAACAAGAAAAAAGTTGTAAATATGAGCAAATCCCGATCCCGTCCCGATCCCGAATTTCGCCAAATCTGGGTACCGATACCGATACCGAAATATGTCGGTACGGTATCGGTATCGGTATTTCAAGGTAAAATTCGGTATTTTACCGTACCGTACCGTACCGATCCCGAAAATGCCAAAAAGTGGATACCGTTTCCGGTACCGAAAAAATTCGGTAAGGTATTTTCGAGATCGGTACGGGATCGGTATTTGATACCAAATGCTCATCCCTACACATGCCTTCTAAAACAACCAGAAAATAAAAAATAAATACCAGCCACTGTCACTACTACTAGCATACAATATTAGTGAATATGTTTTAGGGAAATCACAAAATAAACATTGACCAACACCTCTACCAAAATAAACATGGATTGTGTCTACGGTAGGTGCGATCACCGAAAACGAGGCAACTTTTGCGTACCGTAGACTCATGAATCCTAGCGAATAAGAAGTTGACACGTGGATCTAAAAATGAGTTTGCGTCTATATACTACATCTCAAAAATGAGTTTGCGTCTAGTAGCCTCCAACATTTTACATCTTAGCGAATGCGTCTAAGATGTAGAGGATGCGTCTAAGATGTAGATAATGTGTCTAAGATGTAGAGTTTGCGTCTAAGATTGTACCATGGGTTTCCACGCCAACTTTTTTTCTTTTCCACCACGATTTTTAAACGAGCATACCAAATTAAAGATAATAAAATTCTCTTTAATTTAGTGTAAAGTTTTTTAAAAAATGACGTATGAAAAAAGTTATGCTCGTTTAAAAGTCGTGGTGGAAAAGTAAAAAAGGGTCTTAGAATGATGACACGTATCAATTTCTTATTCGCTAGGATTCATGAGTCTATGGTAGACGCAAAGTTTGCCTCGTTTTCAATGAGCGCGTCTACCGTAGACGCAATCAATGTTTATTTTGGTAAATGATGTTGGTCACTGTTTATTTTTGTGATTTTCCCTATGTTTTATAATATGATATCATCAAGTGGACTTTTACATGAACAAATACCTACATCACCATGAAGCCATTTTCCTGTGAACTTAAATCATTAACATCTTTCAGTGATGGTGTTGTGTGTCTATGCAAAAGATCCAACTTCAATGCATGCAGGTGATCATTCTGAGGTGCATTGACCTCGACTTTGACTTGATCATATTTGTTGCGGGGAATTATAAATCCAAAGTCCAATAAAAGTCTAGCATTGGAAAACTTCCCGTATCTTATAAGAACCTCATCACCAGGAGCATAATTTTCATCAGCAATAACCTGTAGAATGCACATTGATTAGTGAATTAAGGATATTTAAGACATTGGTTTTGAGGAGATTACCTCTGACACTTGTTTAAAGTCATCACTCAAGACATCTGTTTCTGAGTTAGCATCATGGTTAAAGAAATCTGCAAAAGGAATCTAAAAAAGTGTTTATTCACTGAATAGCTTCTACAAGACGACTATTTAAAAAAAATGGAGCTTCGAAAGAAATTACAGACAGTTATAAAATCTAAAAGAATCATCATATTAGGATACCATTGAAACACCCCTTGTGCTGACCCAACCTCGAGATTCAACTGAAACATTTGCAAATGCTTAAGTTAGAATACCATGAATGAATGCCAGTTAAATGATAAAGATTTACTAAGCATAAAAAATGGAAATATGATAAGATGTTATGCCTAGATTATATGCATGCTTGAATTCGTGCAATGTGACACCATCAAAGTATTCAGGGAAACGGTCAAGAACCTGCATTTAAGTAATGATTGTGTGAACACCGATTGTTAAGTTCTTAATCATCTGGTGACTGGTTATTATAAGTTTTTTTAACTAATAACCAGTGAGGCTTCATAAACTAAAGAGAAGTAACGGACATACATGTTTTATGGAGGAGAAATCCTTTTCAATTTGAGCTTTATGTTTCAATGTTTCGTGATATAGAGAACTTATCTTGATCATCTTCAATTCCTCATCACTCCACAATACCTATAAAGAAATAAAAGTGTTCAAAGTAAATAGCAAACAGGATTAAGTGAGAATAAAAGTAAAATGTGCCATCAAATGATCCTTAAGGAAACGGATATATGGTTATCAACTATCAAGTGTGTGACTTATCCAAAAGGAAAGAGAAAAATACCGTGCTATGCATATCTTCGACACGTGGCAAACAACTGATGTAAGGGGCCCATTCAGAAGCCTGCTAGAAGATATACAAAGAACCACTTAGAACATGTCCCCAAACACGTTCATCAGAAAGCATGTGATACTAAAAAGCCAATTGCAAACAATAAGTAGTGTAAAGTATATCACACACAAGATCTCATAAGAGTAAGATGGAATTTATACCTCACCAAGTCTTTGGTGCAGTAGGATGACCAAAGCAAGCTTCGCAACATTGCCGACGTCCTCACCCAACAAAGAATTTATTGAAGGATGCAGATTATCCGGGGCCAATTGCTGCAAAAAAAAAGATAATTTACAGACTACATGGCATTGGGATGCTAAAAGATCATAAATTTCCATTAAAGCATACCACACTGTAAGGAACCTTCAATATGCAATCACCAGCTTGTATCGGTTTACAAGCAAACAATGACCTGAATTTAGGACATAGAAGAGTGAGCAAAATTTGGAAAACTAAAACATCATGACTGGCTAATGCCACTTAATTCCGCGAACCAAACACACCCGTAAACAGTAAAGTTACCTGCCATAAATTGACTTCCCAATTGAGAGGACGGACGAAATTTCGGCCCCAGACTTCTGCCTTAACCATGGTAAGAAATCGCCACACTCCTCGTCTATATACTGGAGTACCTGAGTCAAGTTAACTCATTCAGTAATTTCATCAAACAGTTGGTGCTCATGGAACAAAAAGAGCCCTTCATTGGTTGAGTTTAACTGGGAACCTGATGTGGATAAGATGAATTGGAAAAGTTGCACCTGGTGCGAATGCGACACCGGCTGGTAGCCCAAAGAGGCCGTTGAATTGCAGAACTGAAAATTTGGAAGCCAGTTACGAATTGCATAAACATTTGCAACTTTTCGTTCAGAAGTCAGAACCCTCAGACCTGTAGACTCCAGTTACGAATTGAAAGGGATAATAATAATAATAATAATAATAATAATAATAATAATAATAATAATAATAATAATAATAATAATAATAATAATAATGGGCTTTCTGGGGCCTAATAGAATGCACTGGGTCACTTACTAAATTTCTTTTTTGTTTGGATCTTTGTTAACATAGTGGGCTTGTAAACCTATGGGAAGAGTAAACTGCCATTTTGGTCCATGTGGTTTGGGCATTTTTGATATTTTAGTCCAAATCTCAAACTTTTTAAATCTGGGTCTCTGTGGTTTCACTTTTGTTGTCATTTTAGTCCAAAATCCAAAACCCCCTTATTTTGACTGTTGAAACCTGATTGTTTTGTCTTTTTGTGCAGGGGCAATTTGATCATTTTAATTTTATTATAACATATTAAAGCAAGAGGACAACAATCAACATCTGCAGACAAACCATCATCTTCTTCAAACAAACCCAAACCCTAACCTGGACAACAATCAACATCTGCAGACCCCCGTTTCATCTTCCCCAACGTTTCATTTGTAGACCCCCGTTTCATCAAACAAACCCTATTTCAATCTGCAGACCCCTGTTTCATCAAAACCCAAACCCTAACCTGAACCTAATTTCAATCTGCAGACCCCCGTTTCATCAAAACCTGACCTACGAACACATCCTTATTGAACCTAATCAATTCCGCAATCGCAAACGCTGAACGAGTATTGGACCTGGACAACAAACAACATGTCGACCATCATCTTCTTCAAACAAACCCAAACCCTAACCTGGTCAACAATCAACATCTGCAGACTCCCGTTTCATCAAAACGTGGCTCGTTCTCCGTCTTTATCATCGGCATCATCCTCATCACCGGCATCATCCTCATCACCGCCTACCTTTCACAAACCCTAGAATGAGTTTAGAGGGAGAAACAGAGGGTAAAAGCTTGGGTTTTAGGTTTTAGAGGGAGAAAGAGGGGTGTTTTAGATGAGGGTCTGCATATGACCGCCACACCGCCACCGCCTACCTTTCACCGGCTGCAGAGCCTCTGTGTTTCACCGTCTTCATCATCGGCATCATCCTCATCACCTCTGAATATAGATGTGTGTGTAGAATGGCACGGAGAGGAAATCCGACGGCCGGAACTAAAGGGGAATAGAGGAGTGTGGATGGCGGTTAATCTGTGTAGAGAGAGAGAGAACTGAGGGAGATAGATAGAGTGTTACGCCCATATTCGTATTTGACAAAAAGTCGCAGCGGAAACACTAACCATAAAATTTCTTGCATTAAAAATATCTCAACTTATTTAAACTTTTAACTTTAACTTGATTCTTAATCAAAAATCTGTCATCCTCTTATTTGTTAACTAAAAACATAGCTTTCACTTGTTACATTTTACACTCAACGTCCCCGTACAATCTCTCAAGTGACTCGGTCTTCGATCTCTAATCCTTGTGATAACCGCTCATCATCCGTACCACCTGCATTCACCACATACATTCATAACATAAGTACACATTAAAGGGGCAAAGTTCATTTGCATACACTTTTAACTTCGTCATCTCTTAAGCTTTAAGCATTCCATCTGCATATCCATTTCCTGGTGAGGCTTCAATAATGTACCTGCATTACTTTTCATTCTCAAGGTACACCATTAATAACGATAACCCTCATCGTCTCTAATTATGCTTACATACGTACTCACCTACATATCTACATGCGTACATATCTTCCCTACAACCTTACATACGTGCATACACTCTTACATGCCTTTATACATACATATATACGTACATACTCATCTATATAAATACAAACCTTTCCTACATTATTACATACATGCATACAATCTTACGTATCTTTTCACATGCATACATACACATCTACATACATACAAACCTTTCCCACATCATTGCATACATACATACCCTCGTACATATCCTTACACATACATACATACACATCTACACGCTTACAAACCTTTCCTACATCATTGCATACATACATACCCTCGTACATACCTTTACACTTACATACACACATATCTACATGCATAAGAACCTTTCCTACATCATTACATATATGCATACCCTCGCACATATCTTTACACATACATACATACACATCCGCATACGTACCTACTCACATACATCCATCCCTCCATACATCCACACACACAATAAATACATATACATACATACATACATACCTTTATACTTAATTCGTTACGTTTATGGTTGCGTACATGCTCATCGTACCTTGGAAACATTCCCAAAATGAGCTTAGGATACAATTCGGGACTCTTTGCAGGTTACAAGACTGATTACGGATGAATTCTGTGCATTCCGTTGAACTGGCAGCTGACGCACGACCATGCGTCATAACAGCACGATCGTGCGGCTCGTACGACGTCGGAGACACTGGTTTGGCACGAGCCAGAACGCTGGTTTACCCGGAATCGCACGACCGTGCTACTGGGTCGCACGACCGTGCGACACCTCCCGTCGACCCAACCTCCGTAGGCAGTAACATAAGCCGTCGGACAAAAGTGAGGTTATAGAGGGCGTCGGCGACGGCCCATCAGGGCGTCGGCGATGGCCCCTCCAAACATCGTTTTCCTGCAGATCCGTTTTAACGTCCGAACGCGCTAAAACTTGCATAACTTTCAACCTGTATACCCGTTTAACCTCCCGTTTCTTCCTACATGCTTGTAAAATCACATTCTATCATATGAACTTAAAAACCCACATCCGGATTAAGGAAAATCTTAACTTGTATGCATTCGGCTTATTATTATATTCTAATTATTTGACCCGTTATGGGTATTTGCGCATTAATTGGTTTATGACTAACCAAACCATCATCCCCACTTCCATACTTGTCCAAAACATTACGCTAATCGAATAACTTGCTTCAAAATTACTTTTAAGCTCGTTTACCCCAAAATACCCATCAAGGGCATTTTGGTCAACCTTAAACCCATCATTTACGACGAAGGACTTTAACGCATATTTGGCCTCAAACGTCTTGTTTAATTCATTACAACACTTTATTACTTACTAGTACTAAGAAGTGATTACGGAAATCACTTACCTTGTGCATCCGCGTTCGTAACATCTTCCTTGCCTCATCTTGACCCGTTAGCCCTCCATGCTTGGTCCGTGCTAGTGTGGTTCCTATTCTTTCATGCCGTCATGCCATGATTATGTTAGTATTCATGCTTATTCATATTAACACATATCTTCCAATTTTTATCTATTTGACTTTCACTAACACGCATATGACATGACTTGTCAACCACATAGTTCATTATCTTCGAATTCCTAATTCGTTATCACACATAACACATAGTTGGTCTAACACGTATTCCATGATCTCTCGATTCTTATATTGGGTCAAAATACTTAATCATGTTATAAATTCTCGGTTGACTTTCAGAAAGTCAACCTTTTAGCATATAACTCCCAACTTATGAACACGCATTCATGTTGATATAGTAGACCATATTAATGACATGATATTCATTTCATACATAATGTTGTTTGACACAAACAACTACATGATCGCTTATTCACATACACCATATACACATACTTATGCTTTCATGATTCTACATTTGACATTCACATAGCTAAGTTAGACAACTTAACGTAATTCATAACATTACCCCTTTACTAGTATGGTCATATGTTATACATTTAATTATACATTCACTTCTAAATCGCAATTAAGTGATTAATAGAAACACATGGCGAGCATTGCCCATTCAAGCATAATGTACAAGCCTCTAATGCATAATCTTAACAACACATACATTCAACCCGAATTCTTGTACTAGTTCCATCCAAAGCACACTCTTTAAGTTAGTATACCACTAATTACATCATTATCATACATCATTCATATATGTCAAGCCACTTCCTAAAATCTCACATCTTAACTTCACTTAGACATTTCATCATACACTTGGTGTGCATACAACTTCCTAAGCATAAAGTACAAGCATTCTTTGCATCTTCTTACTAGTTCATATCAAGATCATCAATTTCCCACAAATTCTCACATAACTTTCATCCTAAATCAAGGTCATTAACAATAATCCACAATATTCAACTTCATATACATCAAGACCATACATGATTTAACACATGCAACATCATCATCTTCATAACATTACTACTAGAATTGGGTTTCATCATTAAACATCAAATTAACCTAAACCATGCATAATCCATGCTATATATGATGATTCTAACACATACCCATCATCAATTTCATACAAATTTCGAAATTTTCATCATAACCCACTTCGTGAAAGATCACCAATCTACTTTTAAAACATACCTTAGAATCCCATTGAGAAGGTGATCGTTAATCCGTACTCGGTTATGGATTTAGACTTCATTTATCCTTCCAATTTGAGGATTATAGTGAAACTAGGGTTGAACCTTGTTTCTTCCTCCTGGATGTCGACACACACACACACTCTATGTGTGTGTGTGGTGTTTTATGTTTATTTTGTAAAAATTATGTTTCCCACTTAACGGTTTTGGTCCCTCTAGTTTGCTCCCTTGCTTGCTTTGGGAAACATTTCACCACATTCAATCTTTTAATAATTTTAACCATACATTTAAGTAGGTTAAATAGCCTAGTTATTTATTTCTTGATGTGTCATAACATAACATTTTAACGAATATAAATATTCGGGTTTTGGGGTGTTACAAGTCTACCCCCCTTAAAAGAGGTTTCGTCCCCGAAACCTTGCTCATATCTACGGGACCATAATCCTTTACTTACCGGTTACTACCATCCCTCCTAAATAACATGCTTCTAAAATATATATATCTTTAGACCTCAACTTCTTGCCTCCTGATAATTTCTTAGTGATGATCATCACTACATGTTTATTCATTCATTCCATAATCCCGTCTACATGCTTAATTCCATAGTTAACATCTTTCTACATTACTATTCCTCTCGTTTCACGCATTTACTTAAGTTACATAGGTATACGTATCATGCACATTCATCATACAAGAGTTTAACTAATACTCGCATATCTTATTCAAAACATTAAAATTTCACTTCTTAATGACATAGTTTTCATTCCTACGTCAACTATTAGAACCAAGCTTTCCATATTACGCTATGCCCATTCCAACATTTTTAGTTTCATCCGCTTATATACTTTCATTTCTTTTACGCATTCGATTATCCACTTAATTGGGTAATAGCATATACTCTCATAATGAGATTCAAGCATACCACTTACGACCCGGCAACATCGGGTTAATTGCTTTCAACATAATTCTTCCGTTCTATCCGTATAACGGATTGAACTTCATACATTCGTTATTGCATTCACGACCACTCGTTCTAAACGGATGGTACCTTATCCTCACTCGACTTGTTCAACTTGAACCGGTCGACGTGCATAGCTTGTTACAGCTTTCGCTTATCATAACCAATTCCACAAGGAATTTGCATCATTCATATCTTTCATTCCTTGAATCCGCCTCGCGGATTCAAACATTGCATGTACGCTTTTCATCCTTTGAATCCGTCTCACGGATTCAAGCATTGCATTTATATTTTAACTTCTTTCATGTTTCGAATCCGTCTCGCGGATTCTAGCATAGCATTTCGTGTTTCGAATCCGTCTTGCGGATTCTAGCATAGCATATCGTGTTTCGAATCCGTCTCGCGGATTCTAGCATAGCATATCATACTTCGAATCCGTCTCGCGGATTCTAGTATAGCATATCATACTTCGAATCCGTCTCGCGGATTCTAGCATAGCATATCATATTCCGAATCCGTCTCGCGGATTCTAGCATAGCATATCATACTTCGAATCCGTCTCGCGGATTCTAGTATAGCATATCATACTCTCATTCTTGAGAGTCTTACATTTCTCTTCACCCTCACGTCCACCTACTACTTACTTCTAGCGGACATACCTGTATCAATTATCACGGTCCCACGAACGTCATATGCTTCACGTGTACTGGCCAGGTACACAATCCACATACTAGTTTCGTGTCTTCGTGTAATTGTCACCTTATGTCCGAAGAATTTGGTTTCGGCACGTGTATCATTTTTCAAAACTTGTTTACTATACCATCATGGTCTTTCATTTAGCATTTTTTTTTTCTTCCCTTAATGCATTTTACCATTTCATATACCGACATATTAAATTTACGTACCTGGGTTCAACTTTATCTTATTTCATGCCTTGGTGTCGGTACTTGACCGCACTCGCGGATCATCCTCTTCAAACGCTTATACTTACCTTGCATATACAAAACCGTCAGTTTCTTTACGCGTATACATAAGTACATGCTTACATTCTCTTTTACCTTTGGATCTTGACCGAGTCTTGGATTGTACGGGTTTCTTATCACAAGAGCACACAGGTTTTTGTTCTTCAATATCCTGAGGGATATTGGTCCCTACGAGCACCGAAATATCGGGCAAGCACTTACCTTCTTACACTTGATTCTCTCAAACCAGGGCTCTGATACCAACTTGTTACGCCCATATTCGTATTTGACAAAAAGTCGCAGCGGAAACACTAACCATAAAATTTCTTGCATTAAAAATATCTCAACTTATTTAAACTTTTAACTTTAACTTGATTCTTAATCAAAAATCTGTCATCCTCTTATTTGTTAACTAAAAACATAGCTTTCACTTGTTACATTTTACACTCAACGTCCCCGTACAATCTCTCAAGTGACTCGGTCTTCGATCTCTAATCCTTGTGATAACCGCTCATCATCCGTACCACCTGCATTCACCATATACATTCATAACATAAGTACACATTAAAGGGGCAAAGTTCATTTGCATACACTTTTAACTTCGTCATCTCTTAAGCTTTAAGCATTCCATCTGCATATCCATTTCCTGGTGAGGCTTCAATAATGTACCTGCATTACTTTTCATTCTCAAGGTACACCATTAATAACGATAACCCTCATCGTCTCTAATTATGCTTACATACGTACTCACCTACATATCTACATGCGTACATATCTTCCCTACAACCTTACATACGTGCATACACTCTTACATGCCTTTATACATACATATATACGTACATACTCATCTATATAAATACAAACCTTTCCTACATTATTACATACATGCATACAATCTTACGTATCTTTTCACATGCATACATACACATCTACATACATACAAACCTTTCCCACATCATTGCATACATACATACCCTCGTACATATCCTTACACATACATACATACACATCTACATGCTTACAAACCTTTCCTACATCATTGCATACATACATACCCTCGTACATACCTTTACACTTACATACACACATATCTACATGCATACGAACCTTTCCTACATCATTACATATATGCATATCCTCGCACATATCTTTACACATACATACATACACATCCGCATACGTACCTACTCACATACATCCATCCCTCCATACATCCACACACACAATAAATACATATACATAGATACATACCTTTATACTTAATTCGTTACGTTTATGGTTGCGTACATGCTCATCGTACCTTGGAAACATTCCCAAAATGAGCTTAGGATACAATTCGGGACTCTTTGCAGGTTACAAGACTGATTACGGATGAATTCTGCGCATTCCGTTGAACTGGCAGATGACGCACGACCATGCGTCATAACAGCACGATCGTGCGGCTCGTACGACGTCGGAGACACTGGTCTGGCACGAGCCAGAACGCTGGTTTACCCGGAATCGCACGACCGTGCTACTGGGTCGCACGACCGTGCGACACCTCCCGTCGACCCAACCTCCGTAGGCAGTAACATAAGCCGTCGTACAAAAGTGAGGTTATAGAGGGCGTCGGCGACGGCCCATCAGGGCGTCGGCGACGGCCCCTCTAAACATCGTTTTCCTGCAGATCCGTTTTAACGTCCGAACGCGCTAAAACTTGCATAACTTTCAACCCGTATACCCGTTTAACCTCCTGTTTCTTCCTACATGCTTGTAAAATCACATTCTATCATATGAACTTAAAAACCCACATCCGGATTAAGGAAAATCTTAACTTGTATGCATTCGGCTTATTATTATATTCTAATTATTTGACCCGTTATGGGTATTTGCGCATTAATTGGTTTATGACTAACCAAACCATCATCCCCACTTCCATACTTGTCCAAAACATTACGCTAATCGAATAACTTGCTTCAAAATTACTTTTAAGCTCGTTTACCCCAAAATACCCATCAAGGGCATTTTGGTCAACCTTAAACCCATCATTTACGACGAAGGACTTTAACGCATATTTGGCCTCAAACGTCTTGTTTAATTCATTACAACACTTTATTACTTACTAGTACTAAGAAGTGATTACGGAAATCACTTACCTTGTGCATCCGCGTTCGTAACATCTTCCTTGCCTCATCTTGACCCGTTAGCCCTCCATGCTTGGTCCGTGCTAGTGTGGTTCCTATTCTTTCATGCCGTCATGCCATGATTATGTTAGTATTCATGCTTATTCATATTAACACATATCTTCCAATTTTTATCTATTTGACTTTCACTAACACGCATATGACATGACTTGTCAACCACATAGTTCATTATCTTCGAATTCCTAATTCGTTATCACACATAACACATAGTTGGTCTAACACGTATTCCATGATCTCTCGATTCTTATATTGGGTCAAAATACTTAATCATGTTATAAATTCTCGGTTGATTTTCAGAAAGTCAACCTTTTAGCATATAACTCCCAACTTATGAACACGCATTCATGTTGATATAGTAGACCATATTAATGACATGATATTCATTTCATACATAATGTTGTTTGACACAAACAACTACATGATCGCTTATTCACATACACCATATACACATACTTATGCTTTCATGATTCTACATTTGACATTCACATAGCTAAGTTAGACAACTTAACGTAATTCATAACATTACCCCTTTACTAGTATGGTCATATGTTATACATTTAATTATACATTCACTTCTAAATCGCAATTAAGTGATTAATAGAAACACATGGCGAGCATTGCCCATTCAAGCATAATGTACAAGCCTCTAATGCATAATCTTAACAACACATACATTCAACCCGAATTCTTGTACTAGTTCCATCCAAAGCACACTCTTTAAGTTAGTATACCACTAATTACATCATTATCATACATCATTCATATATGTCAAGCCACTTCCTAAAATCTCACATCTTAACTTCACTTAGACATTTCATCATACACTTGGTGTGCATACAACTTCCTAAGCATAAAGTACAAGCATTCTTTGCATCTTCTTACTAGTTCATATCAAGATCATCAATTTCCCACAAATTCTCACATAACTTTCATCCTAAATCAAGGTCATTAACAATAATCCACAATATTCAACTTCATATACATCAAGACCATACATGATTTAACACATGCAACATCATCATCTTCATAACATTACTACTAGAATTGGGTTTCATCATTAAACATCAAATTAACCTAAACCATGCATAATCCATGTTATATATGATGATTCTAACACATACCCATCATCAATTTCATACAAATTTCGAAATTTTCATCATAACCCACTTCGTGAAAGATCACCAATCTACTTTTAAAACATACCTTAGAATCCCATTGAGAAGGTGATCGTTAATCCGTACTCGGTTATGGATTTAGACTTCATTTATCCTTCCAATTTGAGGATTATAGTGAAACTAGGGTTGAACCTTGTTTCTTCCTCCTGGATGTCGACACACACACACACTCTATGTGTGTGTGTGGTGTTTTATGTTTATTTTGTAAAAATTATGTTTCCCACTTAACGGTTTTGGTCCCTCTAGTTTGCTCCTTTGCTTGCTTTGGGAAACATTTCACCACATTCAATCTTTTAATAATTTTAACCATACATTTAAGTAGGTTAAATAGCCTAGTTATTTATTTCTTGATGTGTCATAACATAACATTTTAACGAATATAAATATTCGGGTTTTGGGGTGTTACATAGAGAGACAATGATTTGTGTTTTAGTGAGAGAGAGAGAGTTATATATATATATATTATATAATATATAATTAATTTTGTTTTAATTTGTTAGAAGAGTAAATCAAAACGACCAAAATGCCCATGCACAAAAAGACAAAACAATCGGGTTTCAACAGTCAAAATAGGGGGTTTTGGATTTTGGACTAAAATGGCAACAAAAGTGAAACCACAAGGACCCAGATTTAAAAAGTTTGAGATTTGAACTAAAATGGCAAAAATGCCCAAACCATAGGGACCAAAATGGCAGTTTACTCCCAATGGGGGCCTTTCCCCACCCAATCTTACATAAATCCGCCTAGAGGCGCACCAAAAACCTGAACCTCGATATTAGAAAAATCAGATTTTTTAAACCCGAACCTACCCATAGGATAGGGACCCAAGTATGCATTTTCTCTTCAATACCCGAACCCGAACCCAGGTTTTTTCGTACCCAGTTTGTACCCGGATTTCCGTAAACCCGGGTTTTTGTAATACCTGTAACCAGGTTTAAAAAAATACTCTGACCCGTTGTGTACAACAACTTTTTTTGAGCATTTTTAGCCGTCATGTGATCGTTTAGAGCTTGTGTGAGAGTTTTTTGGACAGATTTCAAGGCATACAATATGTATAAATAAAGGTTTCCATTATATTTCTATGTTTTATGCCAAAAAAATGAATCGAAAAACCCGATCTATACCCGAACAATGCCTTAACCCAAGAATAGGGTATTCTAATACTCGGGTATAAAAAACCCGGACCCGGCCCGGGTATTGGCAATACCCGAAATTTTAAAACCAGATCATACACGAATCCGGGTATGTATGGGTTTTAGAAAAAAACCGATTTGTGCACCTCTAAATCCGCCTATATGGTGATTACTGGTAATTATATATCCTTATGCATTGCATTACGCATGAGAGATGTAAATCTTTTGATTCTAAATTTCTAATAATAGTATGCATAATTCATAACCATTGCACTATGCAAGAGAGATCTAAATCTTTTGATTTAAATTTTAATTTTAAATAGTAATATGCATAATCCATAAACATATGTTGCACACTAGTCTATATCTATACCATTATATTAAAGAAACTGGGTTTTCTACCCTTTTGGTCATTTTACACACGTATAAATTTTATAGCATTACGTACAAGAGAGTACAAGCTGTTTTAGAGGGGGTAAGCTTGTACATTGTCCAAAGATTTAAGACACTTTTAAGGGCAATTTAGACATTTGATGCTTACCATGCCCACTTATGTCTTATATTATGCGTACCCGGTTCAGAAACTGAATCGCCTGGTGCTCATCCATCAATTATGAGATGGAGACCCCTCATCTCCCTTCAATTAATCCCTACGACTCTTCTCAAATCCCTAATTTCTTCAATCAAACGTATTATGACAGCATTGAAGACGCATCGGTTACCTAATTCAAAATGGTCGAACTTGCCACCTCTAATTTACAATGCATGACAAAGTGGTCGGATTAACATCATCATTTAAATTTCGCAGTATAATACCAAGTATTTTTACGAGCTCGGGATAGGAAACGCCACACGCAGCAAAATGTGAGATTCTCATCATCTGATGTGCATTAAATGACCAAATGGAACAATATTTTAAAAGGTTATTTTAAACTTACAGGTTGTACCCTGATGCTAATCCAGATGTTTTAAGTGGATTTCATTGAGTCAATCTTTCATATATACCGTACCTCTGTCAATCTTTCCAGGATTTTTAGCAGAAAACATTGAGTCAAAACTCCTCAAAGACTGGTACCCGATAGTGTTAGTCACCATATATAATACCGCGGATTTTGCTGGGAAATGTTTTACGGCGATATATGTTTTAAAGAGTATGTCGAAAGCGACATGGAGTTGTTTGGGGAGACTGTTGTTGTATCCACTCTTCATAGCCTGCTTACATGGGCCTAAGTGGCTGAAAAGTGAGATTTTTGTGGTGTTTTTAATGGTTACTTTGGGGTTTACTAATGGGTATTTGACGAGTGTCATTATGATACTGGCACCTAAATCGGTTCCACCTTCGGAAGCAGAAATGGCTGCTGCGGTGATGGCTTTGTTTTTAGGACTACTATCAAGTGATACTGTATTTGGGGATATGGCGGACTGGTCGCTTGTTGTAAAATATATTATAGGTCTCTATGCTGGCGAGGTTAGATTCCAAAAAAAACGCCACACTTACCAGCAAATGTTTAAAACTTTTATTTTATTTTAATTACCATATAAAGAAAGGAAACTCTCATCCTACTTTTGCTGCTGGAAGGCTCGGTGTGGAGAATGAAATACATAAGTTACAAGCAATCGTAGAGGTGGCAATCTTGACACATTCTGTTATTCAATCCAGTTCCATTTTGCCCTTGCTAAACCACGACCCATTTCAACACACCCATATTTGATATTGATGTATTTTGTGAAGTTCTGGATGAAGATTAGCAATTTTCGTTTGCTATTCTTTATGACATGCTTTTGGTTAAATTCCAGTAGTGTTAATATACCCTTTTTAAAATATATTTCATGATGTCACTGGTTACCTAATCCTTTATTCAGTTCCGAACCTAATTGCCATCCATTGTGTTTGTTCACTTTATCTAGAGACTATGTCTCCGTACATTAAACACTAACGTCCAACCTAAGAGACCCTAAACTCGTTATTATCCTTTCTGTTATCAAGAGGCCTGTGACTTTGATTCGCTTATCCACGCTACACTATCGATGGTAAAGGAGTGTTATTTTTTGTCATAACAAATGCCCCGCTGCAACGCGCGGGCATTCCCACTAGTACCTTTATTAAGGAAACTGGGTTTTTTACCCTTATCGTAATTTTACCATTCGCATACCTTTAGATGCATTATGTACAAGAGAGTCAAGCTATTTTAGAGGGGGTAAAGTTGCACATTATCCAAAGATTTAAGACACTTTAGGGATATTTTAGGGATTTACACACATTTGTAACCTCATTTCTTCCATTAATTGAATTGAATTAAATTAAGGGATGAACATAATTGTAATTTACACCAAATTGTAATGTAATGTACCCTCCTCCCATTCCGTCACTTCAATTTTCCAGACACTAAGGTTCTGTTTGTTTTTTCTCCAGAAGCTCTTCTGAGCACTTATGTCTGCGTCGCGCAGAGGCGCGCAGACATAAGGTTCCTGCAGCTTGTTTGTTTTCTTGAAGATCTGCAGACCAAAAACGTCTGCAGAAGCTCTTCCCCAAGCAGACTTGTCCACAAGTCTTCTAACCTCTGCAGACCTCTTCTCCCTCTTCAAACCCACCTCTCAGCCACCACCTCCACCTCCACCATCACATCTCAGCCACCACCTCCGACACCACTTCCACCTCCGCCACCACCTCCACCACCACATCTCAGCCACCACCTCCACCACCGACACCCATCACCTCCACCTTCAAACCCACCTCTCAGCCACCACCTGCTCCGCCGCCCACCCTTGCTCCGCCACCACCTCCAAATCGAAAACAAAACCCCCAAATTGAAAACCCTCATCATCATCAACATCGATCGCAAACAAAACAGACCTGCAACTTCGATCTGAACTTCGATTCACAGCCGTCGAGCATCACCACCGCCTTCGAGCATCACCACCGCCGTCGAACTCCTCTCTCTAGCTGTTGTTTCTCTCTCTCTCTCGCTGTTTCTCTCTCTAGCCGCCTTCGATTCACAGATCTGAAGGAGAAAGGGGTGGGGGTGGGTTTTGATGGCAGTGGTGATGGCCGACGTGGTGGTAGCGGATGGTTGGGGCAGCGGTGGTGGTGGTGGGTTTTGATGGCGGTGGTGGAACGAAGAGAGAGAGAGAGAGAGGGGGCGGCAGGAGAGAGAGAGGGAAAGAAGAGAGAGAGATCGGGGGTGGTGGTGGGTTTTGATGGCGGTGGTGGTGGCCGACGTGGTGGTGGCGGATGGTTGTGGTGGTGGTGGTAGATGGCAGAGAGAGAGAAGAGAGAGGAGACTGCAGACATTGAATTCAATGGGATTGAATGCTCAGGTCGGTTGAAATGGATCTAAGATCGTGGCTGTTTTTTATACCTTTCTTCCATTTCTGCCCATGCTCTCCCTTCACCCACTTCATCCACCTTTTCTTCATACTTACATTTGTCTATTCAATTCAGAAATCAGAGGCCCGACCACCCAAGCAGCACAACCATCAACACCGATGTCTGTTGCTGCTTTATTTAATTCCTTCCGGGGTAAGAGAATTACTTCAGTTGAGTTGATTATTGCGTGTTTTGATATTTGAGGAGTTAAATCGGTGCGAATTTTGTGTAATTGACTTGTTGTTTAAGTTTTGTGGTTATAGTTTACAAAACCTCTGAACTTAGGGTTAAAGGAGGTTTTAAGTACGTGTTTGTATGATGATATGAATCTATGATCAGTTGATTGTAATAATTAGTGTTTATTGTTTGAAGAACTTGCTCAGATTGATTCAATGGGGTGGGGGAACATCTACAAGAGACGAATGAAGGTTTTCACGTTGACATTTTTTATATATCTGGATTATAAAGTATATAGAATTTGGATTTTTATGCTACTGATATGATCGTTTGTGTGTTTCATGAGAAACATGAGATATTTTTTATATGTATGTGAAGGCCTTGCAGCAGAGGGAGAAATTGACAAGGAGATCAAAACGGGATGGTTTATGGGAGAAAGCTCATGAGCGGAATGCCAAACGTGTTCTTAAGTTAATTGTGGAGTTGGAAGGGTTATGGGTGAAAATGGGACAATTCGGAGGGTTAATTGTGCCTAGCGATCTTGCTTATGTCGTATTTCTTCTTGGACGGATCAATTCGGAGTGTAGTTGTGGGATGGATTTGTGCTGCATTTTCGGTTTGTGTTTTTGCAGCTTCTCTTACCGTTGTGGTTACTACATATATTTGATTGGATTTATTACCTTATTACTTCAAATACTACCATAAAAGAAAATTGTGTAAAAATTTAACTTTTTTTAATTTTATCTTATCTGGTTGATTATTACAGTGGAAAGTTGTGTAAAATTAAAAGTTGTGAAAACTAAAAGGGCGTAGTAGCTGCAAGTGCTGGTGCTGCTGGCATGATTCTTTGCAATGCTGAAGCCGATGGTGAGGAACTAATAGCTGATCCTCATGTGCTGCCAGCGACACACATCACATATGCTGATGGGCTTCGTCTGTACGCCTACCTCAACTCTACCAAGTAACTACCATCATTCCAAAATGGGTCGGCCCAACCTGGTCCATTAATCCACATCTAATCATTATATTTCTTTCTAAGTCTGACATGATATGCTATGTTGATGTAGTGAACCATTGGGCTACATAACCCAACCTGAAACAGCCTTAAACATAAAGCCCGCCCCGTTTATGGCCGGGTTCTCCTCTAGGGGCCCGAATACAATCACACCGGAGATTCTTAAGGTTCTTGATCTACACTTCTACTAACTAATAGTTTGCTTTTCCTTCTGAAACATAATAATCTTAATTTTTCGAAAATCTGCAGCCCGATATTACTGCTATCATTTAATAAATATTGTTTGTTTAATATTCATATTCTCATATTGTATTATAATATACCAGGATCTACAACTACAGAACATATAGAGATCGTCAACTGTGCATTTTAAATTGCGTCTTTAAGTTATCTTTTGCATCAATAACTTGTTTCTTAATTTTTAATAATTTTGGTAACGGTTATTTGATTTTGTGTTAAGGTGGTCGAGGTGCTCATTTCGTTGCACAAATCTAAAGTAAAGAAGACTGCGCCTTTTTGTTTTTAATTACAATTTTCGCTTCCGATGTTTAATGTCCTTTTCATCTTCTTTCCATAGATCTGGACTATATTTGCGGGTGCCCTGCTGGAGAAGCAAATTGTGTTTGTGTGCTCTAATCTGGTATGTTATTCGTTATTGCAAATTTATGACATGATTGATTAAAAGGTGTACATTACTTTTTATCATTCTTTGCATCTCAGGGAATATTGTCTGCTTCAGCGTTGTCGATTATCCCTCTGATTCGTCCATACCAGTGGCAGAGCTTCTTTATGCCGATATTGTGGATAATGGACAAACCATTTTTGTATACATAAGACCAAACTTGCATGTGATTAGTATACACGACATCATCATCATGATGTCATGATGATGTTGTCATTCTCGTATCTCATCGCATCGTGTCTTCGTTCTTGTAACGCGGATGCCGGGCCGTACGGCGGAGGAACGTCGTCAACTTCGGTCTCCAACCGAGCCGAACTGAGCCAAGCCGAACCGAACCGAGCCACATCCACACAAAAACTGCATCAACAATGTGCATGTGGCATGGCATCTGCGGCGTTCCTGTAGAAATAAGTAACTCAATTAGACTTGTCAAAATGGACAGACAGGTTGACCAAAAGAAGTTAGGGGCTGTTGATGCAACAAATACAAGACCAACGATGGTAGCTTGGCTGGCTAGGAAAAAGGGTTGAAGGGTTCAACCTTGCCTAACGCAGGTCGTGGGGTCCCCCCACGTTTGCGAGACGTGGAAGGAGGTTTGCTAGTTTATTATTGTTCTTTGCTATAGATCCTCCTCTGATTTATGCTCAGATTCGGAAGTGAAAACAAAGGGAATGTGTGTGTTGGATGTGAAAGGGAATGACTTGTGAGAGACAAGCATTCGATGCGAGTGACCAGAGATAGAAGAATCAGAGCTGGTCCCGATGTCCCTGAAGTAAATGAAGTGTCATTTTATAAGGGAAGGCATCTCCCGAAGTGGAATGGCTTTGACTAGCAACCTCGCTTGCAGTGGAGGGTTTCCCCTTTTGGGGGTTGAAGGCTTTAGTCCCCCGGATAATAGTGTGCACCGTGCAGACCTGCAATGCCTTTGCGGCTGTGGGTTGGTGAAGCAATCTTCAGATGTGACTTGGCTACTGTTACCGTGCTGCTTTTTCCTTCCACAGCTTTTTAAGCCTTGAACCCTTTAACCATTTAAGCGTTTACATAATTAGTCATTTTATTTAGTCTTGGGCTACCCCCGTCATCAGCCCCCCAAGTCAGAGGTTTTTGGGTGATGAGCTAAAGACTTCTGACTTTTATGCACGTATTTTATTGCCTGAAGGTTTCGAGGGTTCGTTGCTTGAAGGCTTGAAAGGTTGAAGGCAGTTAATGTTTTGAACTTTGAAATTCAAATAACTGACAGTTGATTTGATTGATGTGTGGCAGTTGATAGGGTGGCGGTTTTCGCAGGAGTTACTGTTTTGCCATTATTACCCCTATTCTAGGCTTGTATTTATTTTGTATCTTCAATCTTATCCATTTGTTTCATAATCTTTTCCAAGTGCCTACCATTTTCTCTCCTTTCTTGAGGTTAGTTCCGGTTTCCTTTTCATCTTGCATTTTCCGTTCAAAAAAAAATGGGTGCTCGTAAGGATTTAGCAAAATCTTTTTCCCGGTTGACACAAGAGGAGATAGATTTATTTTGTATGGAATATGGTATTGATAGGAAATTTAACCCTACTGCCCCTGCTTGTGATCTTTCCGTTGATAAACCGCCTTCTGGTTCGATTGCCCTCTATTGTAGTCATTTTGAGTTCTCGAACCTTCGATATCCCTTTTCGTTTTTTGTTTTGAACTTGATGGAGTATTATAGGGTTTCTTTTGGGCAAGTTCATCCAAAGGGGATGGCTAGGGTTTTGCATTTTGAAGTTTTGTGTCGTGCTCTAGGGTATGATCCTTCCCTTTTACTCTTTCGCCGGTTTTTTCGCTTGGCGAAGAATGGTGATTGGTTTACATTTGAAACAACCAAAGTTGATACCTGCCTTATTGCATCGATGGTTACTACACTTGGGGCTTGGAAAGACCGCTTTTTCTGGGTTTCCGATACTATCATTCCCTTCAAAATGGTGTGGAGGAATCCGGATGCTGTTCTCAATGCTCCGGAACCTTCCGAGTCTGAATTAAATGCTGTTTTTCTTAATGCCATCCGGGACTGTCCTTCTAGGGTTCGTCCCTTTCCTGAACACTTACTTGTTCTATTAGGGGTTAGTAAAATTTGGGGGAATGTTGATCGGGATCCGGTTCTTATGAGGAGTGGAATTGGTATGCCTTTTCCTTTTTTGTCCTCTTTATGTTTTTCTTAGTCTATGACTTATGTGTTGTTGTTTTTTGCAGTCATGTCTGCCTTGGATTTTATTAAGAGCGACGATACTTCTGATGTTGTTTTCGAGGATGCTCCGTCTGTTCCTGGTGAGAATGTTGTGGTTAGGACTGTTGATCAAAGGTTTGAGGGTTCAGGTTATGTTAGTGCTGCTACTGCCAAGGGTTTTTCTAAGTCTAATGCTCCTAAATCTTCAACTCGTCGATCTTCTCGTCGGTTGTTGAAGGCTGGTCCTCAATCCACTTCTACTGAACCGGTGGAGTTGAGTGATGACATTGAAGTTTCGGAGGATCAAGGTGTTGAAGCGGGTGTGGAGAAGGATAAAGAATTGGTTGTTCATGGTAAAAAGGTTTCAAGCAAGAAGGTTGTTGTCACTCCTGTTCAGGAGTCCTCAAGCAAGAACGTTGAAGGGTTGGATCCGGAAGGGATTTATGTGCCTGCTTGGTCAGTGAAGAATGATGACAGTTTCAAAGATGTTGCTGTTTGTGAGGATGTTTTGAGTCACATTGCTCCTCCCTCAGTACACGAGACTATTGCTGGGATGGATGATGACCTGATGCTGTCCCGAATGATTTTGAGTACCTGCAACCTAGCTTCTATGCTTCCTCAAGGCATTGCCCGTTTTCGTCAGAGAATGCGGGAATATGAAGAATTCTCCAAGAAGAAGGATAAAATGAAATCCTCCATGGCTGGGATGAAGAAGGAGATAGCTGGTTTTGCCGAGAAGGAAGCAGCATGGGAGAAGAAGGTTAGTGATCTGAAGAAGACGCATGAGATTGAGATGGATGATTTGAAAAAGAGCTTCGAGGCCTCTAGGCTGAAACTTAGGGCTGACCGGGAAACTTTGTTTGTTCAACAGCAGGCTTTTGTTAAGGAGAAAGAAGGGTTGAAAGCTTCAGTTGCTCAGACTACTGGGGATAACCAATGGCTCATAGAGCAAGGTTTTCACCAAGTGGTTACTTATCTATTGCACTCCAAAGAGTTTAACTCTGCTCTTGGTGACGTTTACACTAAGCTTCTTAACCTGGGGAAATACCAAGGCCTCATTGCTGGGTATAAACTTCATGAATCCGGTCATCCTTTGGAGAAGTCACCTCTATTTCGTCCCGAGGCTTCTGACGTTTTTAAAGGCTCCGTTGAGCAAATGGAGAAGCTGACCTACCCCTACATCCATCAGGTTTCCACTTGTTTTGGTAAACCTCTTTCTGTATTGCAGGAGTTGAAACCGGAGGGCCTAAATGAGAAGGTTTGTGCTGAGGTTTTGGGCTCTCTTTCAAGGAAGAGGTCCTATTCGGGGGATAGCGATGATACCCTTTCAGGTCAGCCGGATGTTCCTAAGGATGCAAGCTTGGAGGCTTCGGCGGTTGGTGGTGATGGAGGTGTGAAGACTAAAAAGTTGAAGAAAACAAAGAAGGCCAAGGGCGAAGGTTCTGGAGTTTCTAAATCTGTGGATGCTTGATTCGTAGCTTTCTTAGCACTGAAAACAACTTATGTTTGTAATGTTAACTTAAACAATGTTAGGTTTGGTAGGAACCCCTAAGGTTCCTTTTGGTTATGTTGAAGGCCTGTATGGCCGTTGGACAATGATTAGATTTGCAAGTTACTAGGACTTGCCTTAACTTATGTTTGGAAGTCTTTTTAGGACTTTTTATGATGTGATGTTTTAACTATTTTTCTTTTATTATGGTTTTATGTTTGTGCCTTTTTTGGACAAGGCGGTTCATTTGGTTTTTAACCGTTGAAGCCTTTTGGCTGTCCGTTAAAAGGTTGAAGCCTTTAAGGTTTCGAGGTATTGCCCGGGTGGCTTGAAGCCTTAAAGGCTTGTTGGTTTTGCGTCCAGGCTTGATTTGTGCCTTTGTGCTTTTTCCAACTGTCTTTGTTCTTTTTTGGATTTGGTTTGTTTTCTTTTGTAACTTTGTCTTTGTCGGGTTTGTGTTGCCCTTATGTTTTTTTATACCTAAAAGGGTTCAGTGCTGCAGACACTTAGCCTTGGCATTTTTAACAAGAAGAGATAACACCTATCCTTTTCATTATTTCTTTTGGTTTTTCTAGCCTCTTTGTAGACTATATTTCTAAAACTTCGTGAACATTTGGTGTAGGCTGTTTATACCCGTCTATGAGACAATTATATTTTTTCTTGACAAGTCTCATGGAGTCGTATTGATTTAGGAACTCACCCCTTATATAGGCTCATTCAACCCTTGAACCTATTGAGCGATGTGGCCTGGGAGCTCATCCCCTTACACGGCACTTGCCATGGAGTTTTTTGCTAGGTTCTCAACCTGATTTTAGGATAGAAAGACAAGTTTGATAAAAACAACTTCATTCATTAAAGCAATACTTGCTTTTTACAAAAGGCATTCATAATTCTGCTTGAGATACATTTTGATACAAACCAAACTTTCCGTTTAAACATGGAACCTTTTCAATGTTTTGCCGTTCCAATGCCTTGGAAGCCTTTTGCCTTCTGAATCAGCCAGCTTGTAGGATCCACCTTTGTGTGCTTCAAGGATGGTGTATGGACCCTCCCACTTTGGTCCAAGTTTTCCTTGATTTTCTTTCTTGCTGGCTTCGTTGTTTCTGAGGACTAGGTCCCCTGGTTTGAAACGTTCGTTTTTACTTTTTTGTTGTAGTAAGCTTCCATCTGTTGCTTGTATTTGGCTTCTTGGATTGCGGCTTGATCTCTTGCTTCCTCTAGGAGTTGTAAATTCAACATGGTCTCTTTTTGGTTTGCTTCGGGATCCATGTTGACAATTCTTTGGGTTACAACTCCTATTTCGGCAGGGATCACAGCTTCGGATCCGAATACCAGGCTGTACGGTGTTCTCTTATGGCTTGTTTTTTCCGTTGTTCTAATTGCCCATAGAACACTAGGCAATTCTTCGAGCCAATTGCTTTCGTATCTTCCCAGTCTTGTCTTGATTCCTTCCACTATGCTTCTGTTTGTTCTCTCAACCTGCCCGTTTGATTGTGGATAAGCCACTGAGCTGAAAACTTGATCGATTTTGTATTCTTTGCACCAAACGCTAAAAGGCTTCTCAGCAAATTGCCTTCCGTTGTCGGTGACAAGTACTCCTGGCAATCCATAACGGCAAATGATGTTCTCCCAGACAAAATCAATGACTTGCTTTCCGGTGATCTTGGCAAGTGGTTTGACCTCGGGCCATTTGGTGAAATAGTATACCGCCACCAGTAGGAATTTCACCCCCCCTTTGCTTGGGGGAAATGGACCAACGATGTCCATTCCCCACTTATGGAATGGCCAAGCCGGGGTTATTGGGACTAAATCATGCTTGGGGCTTTTTGGGATTGGTGCATGGATCTGGCAGGCATCACATTTCTTCAATTCTTCGGCTGTGTCGCGATGCATTGAAGGCCAGAAATATCCGAGGTTCATGAGTTTTGCAACTACCGACCTAGCTCCAAAGTGAGCTCCACACACTCCTTCATGAATTTCCTTGATCAAATACTTGCTTTGCTCGGGGCCGACACATCTTAGCAAGGGAGCAAGGTAACCCTTTTTGTAAAGGGTTTCTCCTTGCAGCGTATATTGTCTTGCCTTGATTTCAACCCTTTTAGCTTCCACTTGATCATTGGGTAATTCACCATTTTTGAGGAACTTTCTTATGGGAGTCATCCAGTTTGGTTCTTCTTCGGTAACCACATCTTGAACCTCCAATTCATTAATGGATGGTGCCTTCAACACTTCTACCAGTACCTTTTTGGTGAGGTGGGCAAAAGTGAGAGATGCAAGCTTGCTTAGGGCATCGGCCTTTTTGTTTTGAGATCTGGGGATTTGTTTGATGTTGCATGCTTGGAAGGTACTCATTAGTTCCTTTGATTTTTCTCTGTATTTTTTCATGTTGGGCTCTTTAGCTATGTAGCTATCATTCACTTGGCTTGAGACCAGCAACGAATCCGTGAACACTTCAAGCTTTTCAACCTTCATTTCTTTGGCCAGCCTTAGGCCGGCTATTAGTGCTTCGTATTCAGCCTCGTTATTGGTGGTCTGAAAATCAAATCGAAGAGCATATGTGAACTCCAAACCTTTTGGGTTAATCAAAATTAATCCAGCCCCTGACCCTTCAACGCTTGAAGCCCCGTCGGTAAAAAGCTTCCAGGCTTCAGGGTTGGAGGGTTCAGTGGTGGCTGTGTTTACTTCAGTAAGTGTTTGGTTTGGGACTTCCACAATAAAATCAGCCAAGACCTGAGCCTTGATGGCTTTCCTTGGGACATAGGTGATGTTATGTTCACCCAGTTCTATGGCCCATTTGGCTAATCGGCCCGAGTTTTCAGGTTTTTCAAGCACACTCTTGATAGGTTGGTCGGTGACCACTTGTATGGGGTGTGCTTGGAAATACCTTCGGAGCCTTCTAGCTGTTTGAACTAAAGCTAGGGCAAGTTTTTCAAGGGGAGGGTATTTCGTTTCAGCTAATTTTAAAGTTTTGCTGAAAAAATAAACGGGTACCTGGGCCTTGTCTCGCTCAATGGTGAGGACTGCACTGATGGCCTCGTCCGTGATTGAGAGGTACACCGATATTAACTCCCCGGTTTTTGGTGCCGCAATGTCTGGTAGGGAAGCTAGATGTTGCTTCATCTGGTTGAAAGCTTCTTCAGCTTCTTCGGTCCATTTGAAATTCTTTTTATCTGAACAGTTCTTGAGCGTTTTGTAGAAGGGCAGAGATCTTTCGGCTAACTTGGAGGTAAAACGCTTCAAGGTTGCAAGCTTCCCATTCAAGCTTTCAACCTCCTTCTTGGTCTTTGGCGGCTTGGTTTCAAGGACAGCTTTTACTTTGTTAGGGTTGGCTTTGATGCTTTGTTTTCCAACAATGTGGCCCAAAAATTTTCCTTCCTCGAATCCAAATGAACACTTTTCTGGGTTAAGCTTCATGTTAACCTTTCTGAGGTTCTTGAAAGTTTCTTGAATATCATCGAGCATTTGGTATTCCGTCTTGCTTTTGATAACCAGGTCGTCGACATATGCCTCCATGTTTTTGCCAATTTGGCTTTTGAAGGCTTTGTCAACGAGCCGTTGATAGGTTGCTCCTGCATTTTTTAGGCCGAAAGGCATCTTTTGATAGCAAAAGATTCCTTTGTCCGTGTGGAAAGCTGTTTTTTCCTCATCTTCTTTTTTCATGAGGATTTGGTGATAACCTTTGTATGCATCTAGAAAGCATTTGAACGAGTATCCTGTGAGGGAGTCAACTTTGAGGTCGATCTCGGGTAGTGGATAGCAATCCTTAGGACAAGCTTTGTTAAGATCCTTGAAGTCTATGCACATCCTCCAAGAGTTGTCTGGTTTTTTGACCATAACTGGGTTTGCAACCCATGATTGGTACTTGACTTCTCGGAGGATGCCTGCTGACACAAGCTTTTCAACCTCTTGGCAGGCTGCCAGACTTCTTTCAGGTGCCAAGCTTCTTTTCTTTTGAACCACCGGCTTGACCTCTGGTGATATTCTCAACTCGTGCTCGGCAATATCCCGAGGGATCCCGGTCATATCTTCAGGACACCAAGCGAATACATCACTGTAGTGTGTTAGCAATTTTTCAAGATATGAAAGGGTCTCTTGAGAAAGGTCGGGGTTGACCCTTATCCTTTGTTCTGGGTATTTATGGTTTATGACCAATCTTTGTCTGTCTTCTTCACTGTTTGAACTTTCGCCTTCAACCATGTAGGCTTCCTGAGAGGGTTGAAGGGTTGCTATGCCCCTTTCGGTGGGGAATTTGACTATGCCATGACCAACAGACACGGCCATGTAAAATGCACACTGTCCTGGTCTTCCAATGATCACATCATAGCTTGAGGGGATGTTGATAACCACAAAGGTGAGTGGTTGGGTTCGTTCTTTTGAACTTTCACTAAAACGAACATTAATTGTTAGTTGCCCTAAAGGCTTGAGGGGTATGTCGGCGATACCTTTTATGGAGGTTCCAGAAGGTTGAAGCCTTGAACGTTCTTCATTGCTCAATTGGTTGAAGAACTTTTCGAACATGATTTCAGTGGCTGCACCCGTGTCTATGTATGCCTTGCATGTTTGCAACGTTCCTACGGTAGCCCCTACCACGAGTGGGCTAGAGAGAGGGTCATTCTCCGTAGGGGGGAAACAGACACATTGAAGCTCCCAAGCTTCCAACCTTTGTCTTTTATGAGGAACCTTTCCATCGAAATCTACCATATTGACTTCCTTACCCTTTCCTTCAGCCATTTTGTCCTGGACTCCCTTTACCAAATGAGCGAGTTCTCCGGATTTAACAGCCTCTTCTATTCTTTTCTTGAGTTGGAAGCAATCATTGGTGTGGTGACCCTTTTCTTCATGAAACTCGCAGTACTGGGTGGAGTTCTCATTTTTCCTGCTTTTGGGGAGAGGTCTAGGAGGCCGAAAGTTTTGCTTAACTTCCTCTGTTGCAAGGATCTCTTGAGGGGTCTTTGTGAGGGGCGTGAAGCTTATGCCCTTTTCCCTGCTTGAAAGGTTCCGACCTTCAGACCTTCGAGGATCTGAACCCTTTGGCCGCCTGTCATAGGGGTTGAAGTTTCCTCTTTTTCTGGCTGGACTGTTGCTCCTCCAGCCGGATCCTCTTTTTCTTTGTTCCTTAATGTCTACTGCCTCCTCTCCCCGGATGTGTGCTTCGGCCCTTTCGAGAGCTTCTTCTAAGGTCTTGGGTAGAGATTTGTTGAAATCCCTTGTAAGGTACTTAGAGGTGATGGCGTTCATGAACCCAGCCACCCTCATTTTCTCGTCAGCCCCTACATAAGTCAGACCTTCCTTCTTGTATCGTTCAATGAAAGCACAGAGACTTTCATCATCACGTTGCTTTATCTGAAAGATTACTGTTGCGTCTTTGACATATCGTCTTTGTTGAGAGAAATTGGCCAGGAAACCTTTGCTGAGATCGTCAAAGCTTCGAACACTTTGAGCAGGTAAATCGTTAAACCAGATCCTGGCGGACCCAACAAGAGTTTGCATGAACATTAGGCAACACTCCACGTTGGACCATTTCTCTATCCGAGCTGCACCGGTGAAGATCTGAAGATGGTCCTCAGGATCTTCAGTTCCATCATACGTCCTGATGTGGGCCGGCATTTTGATCTTTGACTGGAAGTCATAATCGGCTATTTGTCTTGAGAAACATGAAAGGTTACTTGGCTTGTACGGTTTAGCCAAGTCTTCTTCAGTCCTTGCATCCATATTGCTGCCATTGCCATTGTTTCCTTGAGTGGCGAGCACTTGATTGATGAAGTGCTGCCACGGGAAGTTGGCCATCATCTGGGTCATTATGTTGGGCATAGGGTTGAAGCCTTGGAGGCTTCCTGGGCCAGTGGAGCAGTTCATCCCGAGGGGAGTGCTCATAACAGCACTCCGTGCTAAAGGGAGCACGGACAGAGCTTGCTCCCATGTAGTTGTAGTGGATGCTGGATAGCTTGTCACCGGGGATTGTAGGAGCTGGTCAAGAGTCAGCTCATGCCCCAAAGGAGCACCACTAGTAATTGGTTGGGAAGAGAAGATAGGATGCACCGTAGGATTTGTCATAGAGGACAGATAAGGGTGAGGATTTGAAGGGTTACTGGGACCAGCCTCACTTCTTGTTGCAAAAAGAGGAGGAGGTGGTCCAGGAGACAATGTTGGCTCAGGTTCGTCATAGTCTAAACGAATCCTCACTCCCTTTTCTCTTTCTTTACTCACGTGCTGGTTGAGAAGAGACCTTAGCACAAGGAAATTGTTAGCCACCCCTTCAGGGGTGAGTTCAACACGTGATGGAGCATCAGAGACACCGATATTAGGAGATGGAACTCCGGATCGGGACGGGGTTGGTGTGTTGAAGTTAAGGAACTCGGGTGTACTCCCCGGAGTTGAGAAAGAAGTTGGTATAGCCACGTGAGCTTGGCTACTACCCGGAGTGGAAGTGTTTGGAATCTGATTCACTTCTTCCGGGGATCCACTTTCAGACATGGTGATTTTAAGTGAATAGAGCTACACTACTAGGTCTTTTTGAGAAGAAATAGTGGCGTAGCCCCACGGTGGGCGCCAACTTGTTGATGCAACAAATACAAGACCAACGATGGTAGCTTGGCTGGCTAGGCAAAAGGGTTGAAGGGTTCAACCTTGCCTAACGCAGGTCGTGGGGTCCCCCCACGTTTGCGAGACGTGGAAGGAGGTTTGCTAGTTTATTATTGTTCTTTGCTATAGATCCTCCTCTGATTTATGCTCAGATTCGGAAGTGAAAGCAAAGGGAATGTGTGTGTTGGATGTGAAAGGGAATGACTTGTGAGAGACAAGCATTCGATGCGAGTGACCAGAGATAGAAGAATCAGAGCTGGTCCCGATGTCCCTGAAGTAAATGAAGTGTCATTTTATAAGGGAAGGCATCTCCCGAAGTGGAATGGCTTTGACTAGCAACCTCGCTTGCAGTGGAGGGTTTCCCCTTTTGGGGGTTGAAGGCTTTAGTCCCCCGGATAATAGTGTGCACCGTGCAGACCTGCAATGCCTTTGCGGCTGTGGGTTGGTGAAGCAATCTTCAGATGTGACTTGGCTACTGTTACCGTGCTGCTTTTTCCTTCCACAGCTTTTTAAGCCTTGAACCCTTTAACCATTTAAGCGTTTACATAATTAGTCATTTTATTTAGTCTTGGGCTACCCCCGTCATCAGGGGCTGCACATGATTTGAATCTTGTGCAATAATAGTTACTGTAAAGAAGTAAATTATTTATTTGAGTTGGTCTGTTTTGCTTTCAGGTTTATAATAATTTTGTTTTCAACTGTTGTGGGCTATGGTGTTAAATAATGGTAGTTGGCTTGAACTGTTTGAGCCGTATTGGTTTTTTGAAGCATACAAGAATTATCTGCAGACCAAACCCATCCATCTTTCCCATTCGAGATACTACATATCTCCAACAGGCTACACAACTAAGGTGGCTAAGCAGCTTCTGTCTTGTCCAAAGCTTCATTAGGTTTGTAAGAAATTCAATAAACATAACTGAATAAATAACAAATACTAATATATAATATTTAGAACTAATTACTAGAGAAACTAGAAGTTTATTTGATTGCTCAAATATGTTAAATGCACCACAAATCTACAAGAATATAATAAAATACACCAACCCAATTGTTGTTGCCTATAATCACTGATTGGTACATTTCATTTTGTCAACACCAACAACAGCAATCCCATCCAAACAAAAAAATGGTGTTAACAAAATCTACAAGGATTACAAACAAACAATCCCCATCTCGAACTTTTATCCACATTTTAAATTGAAGCATTAATTCTTCTTTGATGTTTTACAACTATTAAATATACTCGCGTTACGCGGCGGGGTTTCGGTCGTAGTGATTCGATTGCTACGATACCAGCACTCGATGTAGTTACCAAAAGAAATATGCTAAAGATGATATCAACATGTGTTTGTCTCGATCAAAAACCGTAAAAAAAGTTACATCATACGGTATTGTGTGTGGTGGTAAACCGTAGTAAAAGAGTAACTTTTTCAAAACCAAAACAAATTATTTTGAAAAACTTATCTAAAAAACTATTTTTTTAAAGTGACGTAAGCAACGTATGAGTTGACATCAGTAGCCCAGATAGCGGTCATCTCAAGAGGGATTCAAACAGCTAGCCGGCATCTCAAGAGGGATTCAAACCTTGTTTTCTTTCTTAACTTGGCAACACTACAACCAAGTGGGCTATAGCCCTTTTTGTTAATTGGATCATCTAATATCTACATATATCGTCCGGCAACATGGCAACCACCGATTGGTTGCCCACCCAGCCTGGCGAATCAAAGTCGAGTACTGTAGACCCAAGTCCATCATTAACAATAAAGACGGGTACCAGTTCCGATAACACTGATATCAATACCGATAATGTCAGGTAAGAATCGGTCAGGTTCGTCATTGTAGCGCGGTACGATGCCGACACTCGTATAACTTACGATACCAAAAAATGTTAATTTTGAATACAACTCCGTTTCCATCAAAAGTAATACCGAAGCATCAAAGCAAAATATTAAACACATCTATGTTTTCAGTTTCTTTTTAAAAAAGAAAACAAACACCTTTTACTAACATATATTAATCTTATTACAACTTATAATTACTATTATTATTTACTAATATACATAGTCTTGTTACAACCTTAGGTTAAAATGCTTAATATGTGCTTTGAATAGAGTCCCTTGTTATGGATGCTTAATGAGTTGGTGGAGCTAGCAAACTACAATAGTTCATGAGCCAATCTTATTTTTGCATCTTTGCCTCTTAATGAATTGCTGAATATTTCCATCGCTTATGGTATATTGTTTTGTATCATTAAAGTATATTGTTTAAAAATGGAATTAGATTATAATATCTTGGAGAAACCTTATTAGTTTAGAAAGGTTGTATACATTAAAATCGACATTGGACGAGTTTTGACCCGTTTTCTTTTAAGATACAAATATATTTACGCATTTGACTTGTTTCTCTTTAAATTGATACTAATCATTTTTTTGGAAAGAAAATGAATCCGAAGGTTTTATACATTGAAAGTATCTTGCAGTTATTGTTGAATGGGTTGCGGTTCGTAATAGGCGTCATTATTGAATATGATATTAGTCCGGACACCCGCCGCAACGCGCGGGCATTCCCACTAGTTATCTATAAAAAAATTGAATATATGTTAAGATCAACCCAGCATATCCCATTGAAAATTGTATCAACCGATACAAATATGACTTGTTAACCGACCCACTAATCCGTGGAGATGATATTTTGAAGTGTTGATTGGCTTAGCCAACATCGGGAATAAGAAGTGTATATAGCGACGCAAGATTTATGAACCCTAATATTAAAGGTTAAAGATCATAGGATATGAAGTAATTCAAGTGATTAAAAAAAAAATAGGATATGAAGTGATTCAAAACAATAATGATAAAGAAGTTGTTACAAAGTTTCATTTGAATCAAGAATCATATCATTCACAGTATTGTGTAATTCAAGTTATATATTTTCAAGGTTCAAGAGCGATATAATTCATAGAATTTAGATACATATGTATGGTTGCAAGTTTTTGATCATAAATAGTGATATAGAGGGAAAAAATCCACTAAAAAATAGATTTTGCCTAAATAGCTTAAGAAAAATTATGATGATTAGGGTGTCCGGGGCACTCGCGGGGAGGGGAATCGGTGACCCCTGTCACCGCTCGGGAACACCGGCGCCACCGGTGCGGGGAGGGGGTGCGGGGAGGGGGTGCGGGGAGGGGAATCGGGGAGGAGACACCGAAGAGGGAGGGAGATGGTGGGGCCACCCACTTTTCAAACCAATCAAAAAAAAATTTTTTTGAATAAAAAAAAATTCACCTAAGAGGGGAGTGCCGCCATCAAATTGGGGTGCGAGGGGAGTTGACGTGGCATAACCTGATTGGGTGTGCGTAAGAGAGGGGACTCCCCTCTTAGGGGAGTGCCGTCCTCACCCTTACATGTTACACTCCTTATAAGTAGGAAGGATTGGTATTATAACATTTTGGCCCTTATAAAGAAGTGTGAAAATTGACATTTGACACCTCTTTTGTTTTCTAAAAAATATAACATAAAAAATCCAGTATAAAAAATTTAGCACAAAAAAATCCAGTACAAAAAAATAAGCACAAAAAAATCCAGTACAAAAAATCCAGCACAAAAAATTTAGAAAAAAAATTAGTATAAAAAAATCAGCACAAAAAATGTTATACAACATAGAAATACAACACATTTTTATGGGTATATTTAGTTGTCATATTTTATATTGCAATATGGTACTCAAATTAAAGATAAAAAGATGTTCGATTTTGGTTAAATTTTTATGAAAAAATAATATCATATAAAAAAGTTATGAACATTTAAAAACGGGGGTGAAATATGCATTTGATTTGCATATGGAGAGAAGAAGTCAATAAATATGAATTTCCCAAGATACACTTACACTCCTCTTTTTTTCCTATATTTTCATCTTAATCATTGATTTGAAAAATAAATGGTTACAATTTTTTTCATCATTTTTAGATAAAATAAACTTTTTATTTGATCTTATCAAAGTGATATGCTAATAGAAAAGACATGAAACTTGGGGAACAATCTCAAATATACTAGTTTAGTAAGATTTAGATGAGCATTGATGGGGTACGGTATTAGACCCGACCCGAGCGGTCGGACTTCCCATTGCTTGTTGCTTTTATATTAATTATTTATTATTGTTGCTTACTAACCCAACCGCGAGGCCCAACGCGATGTAGTTTACACTACTTTGGGCTGGGGCTTGTAGAGATAACCCCTAATTGGGTCTGGCTCATTGAGGTTAGGGGATGCCCATATCCCCTATATAAAGAGGTGTTCACCTCATTATTAGGGTAGAAGATATGGAGCCACCACACTTTTTGTTACTGGAAACAGGGGATTCTTTCCCCTACCGGTGATCTCTACAGCTCCACTCTCTTCTCTTCTCCATTGCAGATCTAGGTTCAAGAGGAAGAACAAGGCGTGATTCTCACCCACTCAGAGAAACCGGTCCAATCATCCCGGCGGTGATTCAGTGTTTCTTCATTGGCGCCCACCGATTTAAACTCTCCACAATAATCACATCTTTTGTTCTACCGTAAGATCTAGGATCTGTGTTTTTGAGAAATCTGCACTCGAATTTGTTTCAGATCTGAAACTCTCTTTTTTAGCAATAAAACTCAGATCTGGATCTGAAACTCGAACTTTATTCGCGATTTAAACTCAGATCTGATGAGATGGTGGTGTTATCTTTTTTACCATACAACGTGAGATCCATGGCCACAATAGTTTCTCGTGAAATAAAGATCCCGAACCTGGGAAAAAGGGTTTACATCGAAAACTGTATTGTGAACAAGTATGTTTTTAAATCATATTTCACATTACTCATTTCTCATGTGGTAAAAGTAAGTTTACAAGTGATAAGGCATGATGTATAAGTGTGGGTTGCACAACTCTTTTGTTTCTCGTCTGGAGGCATAAATCCCACCATGATATTACAATTGTACACCTATGGGCTAAAGGTACAAGTTACGATGCGTGTTGTACCTGCTAGCTAAAAGTACAAGTGTTGATGCGCGATGTACATGCATGTTTTGCCTTGGGTAGTCACAAATATCCAAAATTGGATGTTTACAGCTGTAAAGTAGGGGGTGTTGGACATGAGGGGACCACTCCACTGTAACATCCATCATCTTATGCAAGTTTACTAATGTGGCTGGCTCAAAAACAAGAAACCAACACCCACCGTTTTTTCAGAAGTTTAAACTTGTCGGGGCATGATTTACCCGCGGACAACTCACACGCGATGGCTTACCGTATCGGTGAACACCTACACACGCATGCATGCGGATACAAACCATGCGCAAGCTTCTCTAAGTACTATCCCTATCCGCCGGGACTCGCCTCCGGCTGCCGCTTGCAACTGATCTCATTCGTCTTCTCCGGTGCGCTAACATCTGGCTCAAGCACACTGGTGAACAGCTACACGCGCATGCGGACATAAACCATGCGCAAGCTTCTTTAAATACGAGCCGCGGGGACTCGCCTTCGGCTGAATAAATGTGGAAACTGTGGGAGCCGGGTTTTGAACCCGCGCCCCATGTGGCACGACGACTTAACATGCGTGCAAACTACAAGCTGGGCACTCGACCTTACGCCTCTGAAGCCACGCGCAACATTTGGTCATGCCCCAACTACCGTGCGCGACCAATCTTACTCTGCACATCCCCGGCAGACTACCATCTTGGTCACGCCACCCAACACCTCCGCCACCATGCGCAGTGGGACATGTCTCCGTCACCACGCGCAACCATCTCATTCCACCATCAACTAGCTGACAACCAAAATGAAGCATCGTTAGTCTGCGCGACCCGATTCACGCAGCCAAAGCCCATGCCACTGGTTTCTGCGCGACGTACATACACAGGAGACGTTTGTAAGTCCTAAGTATTCTCCTCTAAACCCCATAATCATGCATAATATATATGTTTAAATAAAAAAAATAAGTGACAAGTGAACCATATAGCCTCTGATGCTCTGTTTTGAACTTGCTTATTGAAGAAGCTAATAGGTTTTCTGCTTTATCACTAATATTTATTGAGAAATAAAAGTGCACGTGCTTTTAGTTATTCTTGAGTTCACATACATGCTTTTCAAAGTTGCGCCACAACTCACAACTTTTGACACAAATCACAAAGTTGTACAACCCTTATTAGCCGGAGTACAACCCATTTTGCATGAAAGGATAAGGTTTCACTTTTGACAAAAGCTTATGAGCTGTCATTGCAATATCCTTTTTACCTCTGATTGATACCCTCATGAAAGGGTTCTCATGCACTTGCACATTGATAATATGTATTCATCTCATATTATTAAAAACAAAGCAAACAAAATTTTATTGCTTAATATCTAATCTAGATGGAAATGCACAGTCTATGTTGATATGCATTTTCTTGGGTAATCTCTATCTTGACGTGATAGAAGCCGGAGAATCAATTGTCTTATTTCTATTAGCCACTTTGGCGTGCCGGACATGCTCTGCTTCGCGCTCGCTGGATACGTGCCGAAAACGAACTTCCGTGCGCCGGACATGCTATGACGAATAACCTTCGCACAATAGACATTCTCCCCTTTGCGCACGCTAAATGTGCTCTAACAACTCTAAGCAAGTTGTCAAAACCCGTCACACGGGTAACCTCCGTAACACGAGCATACTTCAATGTGCGAGTACTCCGTCACGCGGGTAACTCCGTTACACGAGCAAGCTCCGCAGCGCGGGTAACCTCTGTAGCACGAGCATACTTCGCCGCGCGCGTACTCCGTCACGCGGGTAACCTCTGTTACACGAGCAAACTACGCCGCGCGGGTAACCTCTGTAGCACGAGCATACTTCACCGCGCGGGTAAACTCCGTTACGTGAGCGAACTTCGCCGCGCGGGTAACCTCTATAACACAATCATACTTCGTCGTGCGAGTACTCCGTCACGTGAGTAAACCCCATCTCTTGCAATAATACCGTGCGTGAGCAACTACAGCTACGCTGGACATACTCCGTTCTGCACCCAAGTTCCACACGTGGCAGATACTTTTTCTTTGTCTTTCCACCTCCGATGACCGGGTCACTTATTTTTATCACGGCCTACGCTGGCACATCATTTAAAATGCTAGACTTAAATTTTTGAAGTACTAAATTGATAAATCACTTTGAAAAGTAAAAAAGCAATCATGATCCATATTTTGGTGACAGAAATACATATAAATTAGAATTATTGGCTCGTGACTTCTCTGACATGCCATTGTCTAGCATATGGACCCCATTTACATGAATTCCCTGATGGGAAACACCTGAATTATCTAGTAAGGTATAATTATAATACAACGTCTCCAATAATAAGTTGGTTAGAGCCTAGCACATGAAATCAATTTAACGACGTGATTAGTAGTTAAACATTTTAGCAATTCATAACCATATGATATTTATTACACATACATGTATCATTGCTTATTATTATTCAAATTCAATATTACTAACGTTTATTCAGCAGTAATAAACCGTCATAGCGTAACCCCCAATAGAATCAAGACGGGTCATCTACTTCAAAAATAGACACGCGACGAACGTCCAACCGGGGGATTTTACAGGTATTATCTTCCGATACAACCTTTTACATACAAGCACGCCGGTCTCCATACGAGTCTGCTGCTTTACACACGAGCATCTCAGCCTCCATGCGAGCCTGCTGCTCTACATATGAGCACGTAAGTCGCCATCCACGCATGCTCCTTTACATACGAGCACGTAAGTCGGCACGCACGCATGCTCTTTTACATACGAGCACGTAAGTCGCCACACACGCATGCTCATTTACTTACAAGCGAGCATGTAAGTCGCCACGCGCGCATGCTCCTTTACATTCGAGCACGTAAGTCGCCACGCGCGCATGCTCATTTACATACGAGCACGCCGGTCTCCATACGAGTCTGCTGCTCTACATACGAGCATCTCAGCCTCCATGCGAGCCTACTGCTCTACATATGAGCACGTACGTCGCCATCCGCGCATGCTCCTTTACATACGAGCACGTAAGCCGCCACGCACGCATGCTCTTTTACATACGAGCACGTAAGTCGCCACGCGCGCATGCTCCTTTACATTCGAGCACGTAAGTCGCCACGCGCGCATGTTCATTTACATACGAGCACACCGGTCTCCATACGAGTCTGCTGCTCTACATACGAGCATCTCAGCCTCCATGCGAGCCTGCTGCTCTACATATGAGCACGTAAGTCGCCATCCGCGCATGCTCCTTTACATACGAGCACGTAAGTCGCCACGCGCATGCTCCTTTACATTCGAGCACGTAAGTCGCCACGCGCGCATGCTCATTTACTTACAAGCGAGCACGTAAGTCGCCACGCACGCATGCTCTTTTACATATGAGCACGTAAGTCGCCACGCGCGCATGCTCATTTACTTACAAGCGAGCACGTAAGTCGCCACACGCGCATGCTCCTTTACATTCGAGCACGTAAGTCGCCACACGCGCATGCTCATTTACATACGAGCACGCCGGTCTCCATACGAGTCTGCTGCTCTATATACGAGCATCTCAGCCTCCATGCGAGCCTGCTGCTCTACATATGAGCACGTAAGTCGCCATCCGCGCATGCTCCTTTACATACGAGCACGTCAGTCGCCACGCGCGCATGCTCCTTTACATTCGAGCACGTAAGTCGCCACACGCGCATGCTCATTTACTTACAAGCGAGCATGCTCCTTTACATTCGAGCACGTAAGTAGCCACGCACGCATGCTCATTTACATACGAGCACGCCGGTCTCCATACGAGTCTGCTGCTCTACATATGAGCATCTCAGCTGTAACAACTCTCACTAAAACTATTATTTATTATTATATTTAGTTCAATAGGAAACCCTAATTGAGACACCCAAGTGATTCTGCACAAACCCTAAAATTTTCAGAACAATCGGAATCAGGATCAGGGACCCTAAAACTCAGGGGGGGGGGGGTAAACCCTAGTTACGATTATCTTAAAATCTCGTTGTGAAAAATCGAATTTACAAAACTGTCAATTCAGCAAGGCTAGGCAAGGACGTGGCTAACCTAGGGTGATTTCGTGTCCCTTACCGACCGTAAGGGATGAGTCTTACGGTCCGTAAGCTAGTCAAAATTCGTGTATAAATAGTGGACATTGGGACTTGATTTCTGGAATTAAAACGATGAACAAACTCGCTATACACACTGAATTACGTTCTGTTTACTACAAAAACATACACGAATCCCGAATCGCTGCCGCAAAACAGGGTAATAACTCAATCGCTGCTATGATTCATTGTCCGATCGATTAAAAATCCAATGGATGTTTAAGTGCTGCCCACATTAGGGTTATACTTTGTCATTCGTCGTTAATTCGATGGATGTTTAAGTATCGCACTTTGTCATTCGTTGTGAGGGTTTAATCTCACGAGTTATCGTAAATGCTGTATTGATTACTTTACTAACCCAGTTTTGTGTGCATTGTTATTTAAATTAGGTTAACAAGGCTAATCCGTAGACTAGACTCTGTCCGTGTTAAATCTGCAAAATGAGTCATTCTCTTTTTATCAAATTACTTTTGAAATCATGTTTATTTTCAAAGGTTATAATTACAGTGATTAAGTTTATGTAATCACCAAATTACAGCCGGTATGTGGTGTTTTGTATACATTACTTGATAATTTTCACCATTGGGGCAGCCAAGGGGTGATATGACCATAGTCACAGACACCATTGGACGAATGGGCCAATGGGTCGAGTGACAAAATACTGTGGGTAGTTGGTTGATATCTGAAACATTGTAATCTCTCTTAATACTGTAAATTATAACAAATGTGTCGTTTTCATAAAATGAATGATTCACCAGTATTTCCCGCTGACAAAACCTTTTTCAAACATGTTTCAGGTGATCTGTTGTGATTCAGGAAAGGTGTTGTGGAGCACTGCAAGCTTAAGAAAGTGGCTCATTATAAAATAAAGAAATCATGTTTTGTAACCTAAAGATTTCTCCGTAAAAGCATATGATTGTAAATTATCGGGGTTTTATCCCAGGATTGTGAAATAAAATAATCGGGAAAATTTTAGCTTTAAAAAGATCCTGATGATAAACTTCCGCTGTTAAACTCAATTAAATACATACCACGGGATTTCTGTCCCGCGGCTCCTGAAACGGGTTAAACCGGGTCGGGGGCCGTGACAGAAAAATGTGGTATCAGAGCCACTGAGTTAAGCTAATTAAGTATTTAGAAATACTTAATTTTTCCTGATTACTATGTGATTATGTGTTTTATTAACTGACTATTTATTAGTTACAGTATGGGTAAGCAAAAGTTTTCAAACATCTATCTTAAATTAGATAGGTCATCAAATGAGAAGGGAAGTTCATCCCAAACTCCTGAAGAAGGAATATTTGTTCAAAAAGCCCAATACGAGGAACCACTTTCTCCTGATAAAAGAAGTTTAATTATTAGAAAAAGTCAGGAGAAATTAAGGAAATCCCGAGAAAAGAAAGTTAAAAAGGAAACCCAAGAATTAACCAGTAAATCACCTTGGGAAGACAAGTTAGACGAAAAATGGGCAGATCTTTATATGTTAGCTACAGTAGCAGTAAATGCAGATCTTTAAATAATTTGTTTCAGTTTTAGCAAACCATATCACCTACAAGCTAGAAAATCCATCCAGTAAATAAATAAATTTACAATAAAACATAGTGTGTTTTACATTTCAGTTGTTTTGTAGTCATATGGTATGCAATAATATGTGAAGGTTATTTTTTTAAAGTTGTTATAAAATTTTAATTTATTATTTTTACATATATGTTAAACAGCATGAATGAGTTATCTGGAGCCCTAGAGAATCTCAACCTTTTACCTGTAAATATAGAAGTTTCTAAAGAATTTACTAGGTATTTTCCTGATGTGGAACAACCTATAGAATTCAACGCTCCACCTTTGGGAAAGCCAAAACCCAAGAAAAGAAAGAGATTCGTATGGGGAAGGCGTGTACATAAGAGAAAGCCAGCTAAGAGACTTCCTAAAATAAATAATCCTTTAGAAAAAGGAAAAGAAATTGAAACCAGGGAAAGTTCTAGACAGCAGGAATTGGAGACTGAAGTCAGGGAAGAGTCTAGGCAAATGGGAATACAATTTGAGGAATATTCCAAGGAAATAGAAATGGAGGTTGGAAAAGGTCCTAGACAAACCAAGATGGAAATTGGAGAAAGCTCTAAACAAACCCAGGAAATGACATTTCAGGAGGAAATAGATTTTATTTTGACAAGCTGTGATACTATTAGGCCTGTCAATAATAATAATTTTTACTCTAATCCTATCAAAAATCAACTCCCTATAAATCTGGAACCAGCAATCCCATAACCAACAATCCATACTCAACCTTTAGGAATGGACGAGTGGTGGACGAATGATTGGCAATTCCAAAACATTATCAACAGTCCTTATTCCTTTCTTCCGCAATTCGATCCAGAACCCCTACCAAATCCACCGATTAGTAACGAGAATATGGCTGAACTTCGCCATTTTGGTGAAGAGTTGATGGATGCTGGAAATAGGATCCGAGAGATAGGAGGACAAATTGCCTGGAAATATGATGAAAGGGAGCTTCGTTTTTAGGAAAACAAGTGACGAGAGAGAAGTGGGTAATGAGTATGTGTTTGTATAATAGTAATATTAATGAAAATCAGTATGTGTAAAATAAATAATAAAACGGTTGTATATAGAAGCATGATGTAATCTATAAAACAAATGAAATTTTAGAAAATTTACAATTTTGTTTGTATATTCGTTTTCGTGATTATGTGCAATTAATTCTGACATTGGATTATTTCTTTTGTACTAATTATTTATCTATAAATTAATTATCAGATGGCAAACATTGGTAATGAACCAGTAAATGAAGTAAATCAATCTGAGCCAATTCAGGAAGAACAATTGTTAAATAGGCAAGATATAGAGGATATTGTTGCACAAGGAATAGCCAATGCTATTCCAGCAATCGTGGCTGCTGTCCAGAAACCTATTAAACCTCAATCAATCATTCCTAGTAAACGTACCCAAGGCGACAACTTTAGTAATAGTATAAACGGAGGCGGAAATCATGTTAATAACAATAATGATCTGCAAGCTCCAATTTTCAAGAAAATGAAAGCTGCAACACCTGGTTGCACTTACAAAGAATTCCTTGCCTGTAAACCAACTGAGTTTGCAGGTAATGAAGGGGCTATTACAGCATTACGTTGGTTAGAGAAAACTGAGGCAGTAATCACTATAAGTAAATGTGCTGAGGAAGATCAAGTTATGTATGCATCAAATCTTTTTAAAGAAGGGGCGTTAGAATGGTGGAACACAGTATTACAAGCTAAAAGAAGGATTGTGGCCTATGCCATGAACTGGGAAGAATTTAAGAATCTTGTAGAAAGAAAATTCTGTCCCGAGTATGAAAAAGATCAAATGGCAAATAAGTTCCTAAACCATCGGATGGTGAATGTGGACTGTCGAGGATATACTTCGACATTCTTCGAATATGCTAGAGTGGTACCAACACTGGCTTCGCCAAAACCGGTACTCATTTCTCGTTATATTTGGGGATTAATTAGCAAAATCCGTAATATCGTTAAAGCTGCGAGACCTCGCACTATTGACGATGCGGTAGAATTAGCTAATACCTTCACTGACGAACTAGTACGCACAAGAGATGAAAATAGGAAAAAGGAACTGGCTCAGAAAATTACCCAAGGATTTCGGGTGGGTAATAATAGCAACTTCAAGAAAAGAGGAACATGGCAATCTTCAAATCCGCCTTTCTGCAGGAATTGCAAAAGGAAACATTATGGAAGATGTAATGTAACCTGTAACCTTTGCAAAGCTGTAGGACATCATGAAGAAAACTGCAGAAAGAAAACCATAATCTGCTTTAACTGTGGGGAAGTAGGGCATTTAAAACAGAATGTCCTAAATTGGTCAAACCTGCAGACAACAAAATCAAGGCAACCGACAGAGCTACTAAGAAGAATGTCAGAGCATTCCAGCTAACCACTCAAGAAGCAGAACTCATTCCAGATGTGATAGCTGGTACGTTCTTAGTTCACAACGTATATGCAAAAGTATTATTTGACTCTAGTGCAAACCAAAGTTTTATAAATACTTTATTCTGTCAAGCTCTTAAGTTACTGTAACATCCATGTCTATTAATCAGAGAATTTAATAAAGTAACGCGCATTTTAGTGCTAAAATGCGACTTTACAAAAACCTTTCCAATTTGACGTACTTACATGTTTATAATACTCAAAATATAGTACCAAGTGTTTAACATAATTCACTTAAAACTAGAAACATATTGAATTAACGCGGAAGCTTTGTTCGGGCGTGTGTTCGGTTCTTGTCCATTGAGCTTGATCGTCATCCGGCATCCAAGGATATTCCTACATTTCATAAACCATGAAATAGTTAGTCATTCGAGCTTATAATGTGTTTAAAATCAAGTCCGGATATTAAAACGAACAAGAAGTAAACATCTTTCAGTTTTTATGCCTCTCGCGCCACGCGAGAGGCTCAGTTTACTCTTTCGCGTGTCGCGACGTCTATCGCGTGGCGCGCCAGTATTACCTTACTCCCTCGCGTGGCGCGAGGAAGACCATTTTCCAGCGAGTGCAGGTTCTGGTCCTGCATTTCAGCCCGGTTATGTTTTTAATCGAAATTCGAACTTTAAAGTATCATAACTTTTTATCTACTTATCCGTTTTGCTCGGTTCTTTTTCCTACGCGTTTGTAATAAAAATACGCATCAATTTATCCTATTTTTTTCGCATATGAAACTTGAATTATAAACGATTAGTTTATAATTTCTTATTTCATTTATTCGACCCATTTGTTTTAAAAGTTTACAACCTTGTTTCTAATTAACCATTTAGCGTACATCAACATGCTTAACTCAAAATCTATAGTTCGGGTTTGTAACTTTTATGAATTACGCGGCTAGTACTCAATCTATGCGCATAATTCTTTTGACCTGTTTCGAAGACTTAAACCTTCTAAGTTTAAATCTTTCTCTATGGTTATGCACAATCCACTTTATACTTATCTATAACTTACATTATCATAATACACGTTCCTAAACGGCTCATAAAGACCGCTTACCCGGTTTAGCGTTCATGGGTATTTTGGTCAATTTCAGTCCCTCATTTTACGACGAAGGGCTTTCACTAATATTTGACCAACATTTTACTTCTAACTATAATTTAAAATTTGCGTACCTGGCTCGGGTCAACATATAGACTCGTTTTGTACCTTTCTTTTATTAGCCGCTACTTTATAGCGACGCAATAATCCACTTCCCGTTCACTCCTGTGAACATCTAACTTGACAACCAAACATTAGTCGATATTGTCAAATGGTGTCATCACCACCATTTGACCCATTTAGTCTTTATGACCAAACATTTATACTTATGTCAAAACATGGTTTTTAATTACCCATTGACAGATCCGACCCATTTCGGATTTTACCACAAGATCCTTTTTCTTACGTTTTTAACCCGTTATGGCTTACGCCATGGGTATCCTTTTAATCTCAACTTACAATTAGTCATCACGTGACTAATTTACCCTTTTTCCCCTTTTTCCCATTACTAGTTACGCTATAAGGTAACCTTAAGGAAAACTTATTAACTCTTAGTCAATTCACAACTAAATTACCATTTTGTCCATTTTTACCATTAACCATGGTTTTGATCGTTTTTATTCATTCCGACTCATTTCGTTTCGTGTCGGAACTCAATTTTTGAATATAATCGGTTGTCACCTTTATCACCTATAAAATACATACGTATACTACAATGGGTGTAAGCTTTACTTACCTTGCATCCGAAGTACGCTTTCCCTTTACACTTGATTCGTTTGACCCGCTTCCTTTCCAAGCCTCCACCTAGCTTGTCAAGCGTCAACTATCATCATGATTCGTAAGACGGTTAGATTAGTCATAATCATTTACGACTATACCATCCTACGAGTTTTATGTCGAATTTATCATTCGACCATATCAAAATTATCATTCGATCTAACCATTGCTCGGTTTCACTTTTTAAAAGTCAACCGACTTATCAACATATTCTTATGCACATTTGGTGCATTGAATTCACCTAGGCTTATTTCATCCCAACTCTTAACGAAATCAAATTTTACATACTAACTAGTAGGCCACGATTTCATTTAGGCATTCCATATCACTGAAAATGGGCTGTTTTTTGTGACTTGTTTAACCTGTTTACAAGTCTTCAAAAATTATGATTTTTTTATGTGGCGTACCTCTCGGAGGGTTAGACCTTGTGTTAAAATTTCAAGATCTAACTCTTTACCAAAAATTCGTAAAAATTCATTTACTAAGCTGTAATCAGATTCGTCACTTCTGACTGCAGCTTACGGAAAAATTCATTTAAAATTCCTCATTTATCCGATTGACGAAATTCCAATTGGCGATTCTTTTAATCACTTAATACTTTCTACAGTAAGAATTTGAGATCATAACTCAATTCCTAAATTGAGTTATGACATTCGTAATGGGCTGCAAATTCTGCCAGAAAACGCAGCTTGAACCTTCAATACGGAAAAATTCATAAAACGCTCAATTTTCGTCGAAAAAATGCGATTCCAGTGGGGTTTTAAAGATATTTCCTGGAATTACATTTTAGACTCAAGAAACACATGTTTTTGTCACGTTTTATCCACGTTACAGCCAATACAAGTCGGCTGTAAATTCTGATCAGAAGCTGTTTGAATTCAGCTTTCAACTAAAACATGTTTATGACATTATAACACTATCTTTAGCAATCAAAAACCCTAACAACAATCACCTTCAATGGTGTTCATGGATTTTACTAGAATTAGGCAAGATTTCAACATATACTTGTCTAGGGTTTACTCCTAAACACTACAATGTTCCTATTTCATCCATATAACAAGCATGCATCAACAATTTTTGAATTCTTTAGGTTTACTCAGAAATTCAACTAGAGATTTCTCATGAAATTTACATACCTTGTGACTCCTTTTGCAGTGAAGATCACTAATCTATGATTAGATTTCGATTTGGAACAGATTTGATCCTTCAATTTGGCAGATTTGGGTGAGCTAGGGTTTGAGGGTAAGCTTGGTCGCCCCCTCCTGCGTTCTGTACGATCCACACACAAGTGTGTGTCTAGAATTTTTTTTTTGTTTTAAATCTAAAACTAGTTTACTTTTTAACACCTTTGGCCCCTCTATTATTATCAGGTTCTTACTTTAGGTATTTTTAATCAACTCACATATTATTACGAGACTTTTAACTAACTAGGTTGATTATTCCTAGTTTACTTAGTTAGTTCCGGGAGTTATAACCCGTTTATTTATGTCCCGTTAACTCGGGTCCCTTTTTATAAACTTTGTCTTCTCAAGTCGTTTGCACTCTTTTTATTTATTATTAAGCTTATTTATATAAATCCTATTAATCTCCGGGTAAACCTTTACCGCTAACGGTATTTTACCCGCTCTTTAGTATTAACGGGGTTTAATTACCCAAACCCGTTTTCGGGGTGTTACAGTTACCTTTAACCAACATTAGGCAGATTTTTACAGTCGAAACCGCAGATGGGAATTCAGTTAAAATAGATCAGGTTTTGCAAAAAGTAGAAATAGAACTTTCAGGTCATAAATTTTCTGCAAATCTGTTACCTATGAAATTAGCTGAATTCGATGTTGTGTTAGGAATGGATTGGTTAATAGCCAACCATGCTCGAATCCTTTGTGATTAAATTTCTGTAGAAATTCAGGTACCTACTGGAGAAATAATCACGATTACAGGAAATAAACCACGTAAGCCCATGAAGTTCATATCAGTAATGAAAGTTGCTAGTTATGAACGAAAACAAGAAATAGTATATATGATTTCAGTAATTATTAGTACTAAGGGCAAAGAACTTAAGGAAATTCCTGTAGTCTCAGAATACCCAGATATATTTTCAGAAGAGTTACCAGGATTACCACATGATAGGGAAGTAGAATTTAGGATTCATCTAATTCCTGGAACTACACCGATAGCTAAGGCACCTTATCGGTTAGCTCCTACCGAAATATTAGAACTGAAAAAGCAATTAGATGAATTACTAAGCAAAGGATTCATACAACCTAGCTCATCCCCTTGGGGAGCTCCAGTGTTGTTTGTAAAGAAGAAGGATGGTTTGATGAGAATGTGTATTGATTATAGAGAACTGAATAAGGTTACAATTAAGAATCGATACCCATTACCTAGGATTTATGATCTATTCGATCAACTTCAGGGGGCTAGATATTTTTCTAAGATAGATTTATGCTCCGGATATCATCAATTGAAGGTACAAGAAGAAGACATACCTAAGACTGCTTTCAGAACTAGGTATGGTCATTACGAGTTTACAGTCATGCCCTTTGGGTTAACGAATGCACCTGCAGCATTCATGGACATGATGAATAGGATATGTAAACCGTATTTGGATAAATTTGTAATTGTCTTCATAGACGATATACTTATTTATTCCAAAAGTCAGACAGAACATTGTGAGCATTTGCATGCACTCTTAACTTTGTTAAGAAAAGAAAAGCTTTATGCCAAATTCTCGAAGTGTGAATTTTGGCTAAAGGAAGTGCAATTTTTAGGACACATGGTGAATCATGCAGGTATTCATGTAGATCCTGCTAAGATAGAGGCAATTACCAATTGGAAGGTTCCGCAAACCGCAATGGAAATTAGAAGTTTTATAGGTTTGGCTGGGTATTATAGACGATTTATTAAGGATTTTTCCAAAATAGCTATACCATTAACTAAGCTAGCCTGTAAAGCCATTAAGTTTGAATGGGGACCTAAGCAAGAAGAAGCCTTTAGAATATTGAAGCAGAAATTAACAAATGCTCCAATCCTAGCTTTACCGGAAGGGACTGAAGATTTTGAAGTTTACTGTGATGCTTCAAAACTAGGATTAGGATGTGTGCTAATGCAACGCAAGAAAGTAATTGCGTATGCTTCAAGGCAATTGAAAAAGCACGAAGAAAATTATACGACTCATGACTTAGAGTTAGGAGCCGTAATTTTTGCCCTTAAGATTTGGAGACATTATCTTTACGGAAGTAAATTTATTGTCTATACAGACCACAAAAGTTTAAAATATATTTTTGGGCAAAAAGAGTTAAACATGAGACAAAGAAGATGGATGGAAATCCTAAGTGATTACGACTGTGATATTCAGTATCACGAAGGAAAGGAAAATGTAGTTGCAGATGCCTTAAGTCGTAAGTATCATGAACAACAACGACGAGTTCGTGCTCTCAGGTTAAATCTACAATTAGATTTAATGGAACAAATAAAGAATGTTCAGGAAACAGCAATCAAGGAAGATGCTGAAGGAATAAAAGGAAGAATAAAAGAGTTAGAACAAGGATCTGATGGAATTTGGAGATTCCATAAGAAAAGGATTTGGGTACCGAAGCAGGGAGAATTAAGAAATAAGATTCTAGAAGAAGCCCATAAATCTAGGTATACCATACATCCTGGAAATAATAAGATGTACCAAGATTTAAGAAATAATTTCTGGTGGATAGGCATGAAGAAGGATATAGCTAAATATGTTTCAAAGTGTCTTACTTGTTCACAAGTTAAGGTAGAACATCAGAAACCTTCAGGTCTACTACAACAACTAGAAATGCCTGTATGTGTTGGTGCATGTTTGTGACAACAGCTTAGATTTGGTCTTTGGATATCTTGTAATTAGTTAAACGATAAACAGTTAGCGGGTTTAGCTTTGTATTAGTGAGTTAATAGAGTTTGGGTTAAACAAAACCCACATTGGGTGATGGGGGACGATTTGGGCCTAGCCCATGTAGCAAACCCAGCCTAATGTTGCAACCTTGTGTTATATAAACAAGGTTAGGCTTTAGGGTTTAGGTAAATCAGCCAAAACAGAATTTGAGAGGCATAGAAATTTGTGAGAGCTAGCTTAGACGAATTTGAGTGTGGTTAGGGATCTTGATTGATTGTAATCACTTTGATAGATAATCAATAAAGATCCGGTTTGAAAGTGATTTGCTGTTTCTGTTTTCTACACGTTTTCTGCTTATTCTGATCAAGAGGATTCCGCACTCTTGATTGGAAAGACAATTCTGTGAAAGATCCATACGAATAGGGGACCTACAATTGGTATCAGAGCATTAGGCTCTTGAAGGCTCGGTTCAGAATTGGTTGCTGCAGAAACAGGGAGTTTTTCGAATTTTTGAAAACTAGGGTTTTGAAATTTTCGAAAATTTTCTGTTTGTTTGATAAAAATTTTTGAAATTCTTGGCTGTTTTGATAAAAAATTTCGAGATTTATTGGCTGTTTTGATATTCTGCTTTGTTTGTTTGCTGATTTGCAGGTTTTCGGGACGATTTCTGTTGGATTTTGACGAGTATTTGGCTGGAATTCGAAGACTGTTCTTCATGTTCTTCGTGGTTTTCCATCTGTTCTTGATAATTTTCGACATTATTGTGCTGATTTGCTGTTTTGATTTTGCAGATTGTGTTGGAGAATCTTCAGAATATAAAACAGATCAAGTTTCCAAAGTTACTGGGTGATTTTAACAGATTCGCAGACTGATCAGCGAATTTGAGTGTTGATATCTCGGTGAACGGCGACGTTAAATCCAAAGGCGACTTTGGTAACCGTGTGATTGTCCACAGCGAAATTATCACGGTTTCGGCGACTTTAACAGTCGTCGTAATAGCGAATTTAAGCAGCGATTTTGGAGGCGAAATTATCAGTGAAGTTGGTAGCGAAATTGACCTTTAAGCGAACTAAACCAGCGAATTTGGACAAATAAAGTGACCAGCGAAATTACGTGACTTAATCCAGCGAATTAGGTTTTTGACATTATATATCATTGAATTCGTCTTTTCGAGACGATTCTAAAGGTGTAATTTGGTAACCACTGTTTTCGGAGATATTTTGTACGGTTTTTATTGGTACGGTTACGGTAAAACGTGTTTAAAGATGGTCAGAATGGACAAGGTCAGTGAGACTGTTAAACATTGGCCAAAGCTGAAAAATGTCAAAGAATATGCTGACTGGAAAGAGGAGTTTGAGGCATTTGTGAAGAGTGAAGATACCAGAATGTGGTATTGTATGATAGATGGCTATGTTGCTCCTACGCGTAGTATTGAAGGAAGGGTTTTAGTGCTGTCTTATGACAAGATGGATGAATCTGAGAGACAGGTGGTTGATGCTGAAAAGAGAGCCTTGGCGGCAATAAAGATGTCCTTACCTGATAGCATCAAGCATACCTTCCAAAAGTACACTGATTCAAAGAATATGTGGGATGCATTACAAAAGCGATATCAGGGAAATGAGAGTGCCACTCAGGCATTCATGGCAGAGATAGTGTCAGTTGATGAGGCTGAAACTACTGTTAGTGATGCTGAATCTGAAGTGAAAAATGATGAAGCCAAAGTTGTAACACCCCGGCCGGAGGCGGAAAAGCCAAAGGTGTCACGAAACTTGATAGAATGCATTTGAGCACATGGAGATTATATTAAGTTGAAATATAGTTTAGGTTCAATTCAATAGATTGCATTCACATCTGAAAATATAAAAGTACATAAACAAATACAACATAAATTGTTTCACAAATGATAAATTCGGATTTAATCTAAGGCATAAGTCTTGATCCATCCTATGTGAAATATCCTTGCAATTCATGGTATCACACATTGTCGCCTGAAACATATGTTAGGAGTGAAAGGATCAACAAAGGTTGAGTGAATTCATAGGTTTTGTTTCTGCAAAAAAATGTTAATGTGATATAGATAAAGTTTTAACAAAAGTGGTTGTCGATATGTCTTTATAGCAAAAGAGTAATACATGTATTTACTTAGTGGTACATTCAAACCATTCAGACGTACTCGGTAATATCACCTCACTTCTTAGTTCTCACATTAGTTATCAATGCCACAACAATAGTTATCAATATCACAACAATAGTTTGAGAAGTGAAATGGGGCGTCAATCCTATAGCGCTATAATACAACCGATGGGCAAGTACATGTTAATGAACGTAAACTTCTTTAAGTAAACAACAAAGTATTAAGCAAATGCAAAAACAATCGGGGAAACCATGTATAGCAAATAGTTTGTATCACATTGTAACATATGTATCATCCCAAAAATAATGTAAAATGGGACTATGAACTCACCTTGATTTCGGTTAAGTCCAAACAAATATGCAAAGTGTGAGAGTTCTTGGGAATAAGATTCCACGTCACTCTACTTGATTGAACATGTAACAATATGGAATATGTATCAACAATAATGTTTAATTGGATAATTGGAAATCCTAAATCTATAGGATTCGGTAGTGTTTTGTTTAAATGGTACTTGTGTGGTTTGGATAACCTAACAAGAGGACTCGGAAAATGAATATGATGTAAAGGATTTATTTATGAAAAATATTAATTTAACATAATTAATAAAATTGCAAAGATACGCAATTGTTTTAATATAAACAGTTGTAATAATAAATCAAATATAATTAATTAGTATAATTAATCAACATAATTAAATATAATGATTATTAGCAAAATATTGTACAAGTGATATAATTAATTTATAACTTATAATTGAATTTAGAAGTACAAAAATATATAATTATTTGGTAAATGATAATTATATAGTTTAAAGAATAAATATGATAATTATATGATTAATTATCTGAATAATTAGAAATTACACAATTTGTACAAATGATTTAATATAAACATTTGTAATAATAAATCAAATATATTTAACTAGTATAACTAAATAACATAATTAAATATAAAGATTATTGGAAAAATATTGTACAAGTGATATAATTAATTTATAAAAATTATAAATTAATTTAGATGGTTGAAATATATATTATTTGATAAGTAATAAATATTTTGTTTAAAAGAATACATATGATAATTATATGATTAATTATCAAAATAATTATATTAAATCTGAATAATTAAAAATAACATTTTTAATTATTGAACTTTAGTATTACTGATTTAAAATAATTATTATAGCCTTGGAATCATTTTAAACAAATAAAATGAATTAAAATGATTAAAATAACCATAAATAAGTTTATATAGTTTAATCATCTAAATAATTAAATATAATAAAAATTCAGATTCTAAATATATAAACTCAGAATAATGCATCTTTTGTCATAAAAATAGTTTTGTATAAAAATTATATAGTTATATAATTTAATTACCTTAAATTAAACTATATAAATAAGTATAAATACTGATTTATTTATATAAATATCAAATTTACATAAAATATCAGTAACAATATTATTTTTGTAAAGTCCAACATGTAAAATAATTACTATAAAAATTTCAATAATTAATTCATTAAATTCGAATTAATATAATTTTGTAAAGATTAAACTATTTTTAATTTATAAAAAAATAGTTTTATAAACATTTTGACTAAAATTATATTTTTAATAAATGCGTCAGTGTTCAAAGTATTTATTCTAAAATGTTCAGATTTTAAATATTTAACACTGATTTAATATAAATTAAAGGACAAAACTGTTAAAAAAAAAATAAACAATTTCACTATTTATCATCTTCTTCCCCAAAACTGGTCAACGAAAGTCAACCCTCCGATTTCGATTCAAAACCTGATTATAACCTAATTAAACTTGCAGAAACATTATAAAAGTGTAAACATACCGATTAGACGAAAAAGATTGAACCGATATTGGTTCAAACATCGGCTCGACCAAATTCCGGCGAAAGAATTTCCGGCGACATTTGCAGATTACGGTTCCGGTGGTTTTCGATGTTGTTTGAGTAATGTGAGAGGTGTAATATGATCGTGAGAATGAAAGGAACTTAAATACAGATCAAATTAGATCTCAGATCCAACAATAACTAGTGGGATTGTTTGGTTTTTATTTTTTTATAAAAATTCCGATCGACAATATGCTACGTGACGAATTGAAGTGAAAAATCGAGTTGGCAAAAAAAGTTAGGACATGTGGGAAAGATTCGGATCAATTAAACAAGTAAAATGTGGATCAGGATCGGATTTATTTATTGTTTTTGTTGAAACCGTAACCTGCTGTTGCAGGTTATATAATTCAGTTCGTTTATAATGTCTATATATATATCGTACAATAACAGATATATTCGGATGTGGCATGCCCGGCCGAGTGGTTATACGTTCACTTGTTAACACAGAGGTCTCGAGTTCGATCCTGGTTCACAGCGGTTAAACCCCTTTTTTTATTTATTTAAATGTAACAGAAGTTACAGTTAGGTCCCTGAGGTTTCATAATATACAAAAATAGCCCCTGTATTAGTTAACTGGATAGACTAACTTGGTTAGTCTCTAAATGAGAAAACCTTTGTATTTTAACTAACCCGGTTAATGTTATTAGGTTAAAAAGAGTTTTAAGATGACAAGAACAGTCCCTGTAGTTCAAGTTTAAGAAAAAGGCCAAATGGTCCCTTGACTTTTAATTCAAATATATATATTTGTTTTATTTAAAATATAAGTATCAAAAATGACATTTTGAACCCTAGACTTTTAAAAGTTTAAAAATTTAATTCTTTTATTTATAAAGTAAGTTACAAAATGTCATAATAGGCCCTTATAGTTTGTGTAGTCTTGTTTAATAGTCTAAAACTCAACAAGATTGTAATTGTTTCACGTGTTTGTATTGGTATAAGCATGTATAAGCACAAAGCAAGTATGTTCAAATAAGTTTCATTCCAAACACGGTATTTGTTATCATGCCTGTCGGAATAAAGTGCGAGTGTGAAAACCAGGGTGGTTACAGTCTCCCCTACTTTAGAAAATTTCGTCCTGAAATTTATTCGAAAGAGACCGTAGAATGTAATTGTAATGATTAGAAAAATAATCAAATCATTGTTTGATGCTGTAAATTTTGAAGAATTTACGAGGATCATTGTATAGAAATTGTTTTGCATGACACTATGCTATGCTGGGTTTGTAATGTAGATATTATGCAAACAATTGTGTGTACAAATAAGCAATAATGGATAATCATATAACCACATAATGTTTTTATATGCTACCTTACTTAACAAGACTTACTATGATTCTCATGCATCGAACCTCGTAATTAAGTGTGCACCCAAAATTACGCGTTTCGTTGCATGGTCCAGATAGCACTTCTAGTTAAGCGAGGAAAACAAATAAAGTTGAAGCATTGTTTAAATCAAATAAGCATCAATATAGCACAACATTAATTACATCAAAACATTGTTTCACATTAGCAATGATAGCATTGTTTGTTTGACAATCTATTGAACAAATTTACATTTGAAATAAGTTATGTAATGGATCAAATTCAGGATTATAAGGTGGTGGAAGTGGTAGAGGCAGTTGCATATGATCAGTTATTTGTATCAGCATGCTTTCCAACCATTGATTTCTTTCTGTCAACCATCTTATTTGTTGAGACAAATTTTGAACTTGATGGTTTAACCTAGTCACTTCGTCTCCCAATGAATCTGGAGGTAGATTCATTTGAGGCATCGTACTTGGGCCTGCCATATCAGTTGGTGGCAGTTGTTCTACTTCGTTCAACAGTGACTGGAAAGAATGTGGCATTAATGGTGCTTGCAAAAAGGGTTCTGATGCTAACTGATCTTGAGTCATCATGTTTTCATCAAACCAAGTTCCTTGCATCATTGAATTTTCCTCGAAAGGTAACGGTGGGAAGCTTGGTAAGACGTTCGGTATTAAAGGTTGTGGTAAGTTAGTTGTAATAGGTTCTTGTATGTATGGCAGCAGTGGTTGCATATCAAACCGATAAAAAGACGGTTGAGGAAACTGCAAAAATGATTGTTGTAAATTTTGTGGGAAGGTATTCTCTAAGATAACTGGAGCTCCCCCCAACTGTGATGATTGTGTTAGTGTACCAATATGAACAGGGGTTAGCCTCATGGTGTAAGGATTTACAATCCCAGGTGCCTTCGGTGGAGATAATCCCTGGATAATCTGATCACTTAAGACACCTAATGATTGTGCTATTTTTGTAATGTAAGACCCTCCCCTGAGACTTCTCAGAGGATTTGAATGTTGACTAGAAAAATATTCAGCAAGCTCGTGGGCAATATTACAGGGAACTTGCTCAAAAATACTATACAAATAGAAAAGTTCGATTGTTTTAACCCTGTGTATATTATGTTTGCGCCCCGTGATAGTGTGGGCTAAAACACGGTGCATATATTGATAACAAGGGTCTATGAAGCTTGTAGAATTGTTGTTGATACACCATTCTTTTAATGAATGGTATTGCCAATAATTTATCATATTCGCGGAGGAACCAGATGTTGATGCCTCCGTAAAAATGGGTTGTTTGACTTCTTCATCTGTATATATGCCCAGATGAACTGCGAATTCTGTTAATGACATAGTGTGAAATTGCCCACAAAGTTGAAAATGAATGGATTCATTGGCAAGATTTTCATTAGATTTGTAATAGAAAGTGGACAAGAACTCATACACTAGTTCATCATATGATGGTTCTAGGATGTCGAAGAAACGGCGCCAGGGTATATTAGGTTGTAGTGATCTTGCCAGCAAACCACTGAAATCAAACATTCCTATTCGTTGCCAATCAATACTGCTAATAGTAAGAACTTCTTTATGCTTGAGTTTTTGATACCTCTCTTGGTAGTGTAAAGTAGTAAACTGAAGGAAGGGATGAATTTTTGCTGCATTTGAAGATTCAGCATATGCTGTTGGGAGATTTGCCATTTGGATATGGGGTTTTGTTGAACTAAGAAAGGTTTGGGTATGTGTTGAGTTATATAAGAAGTTTGTAGTTCTTGTGTAGATTAGCTCGTGTAGTGAGTTCCTTATATAGATAAGAAGATTCCGGATTACACCATGTGATCGGTTAGTGCTTCCATGCTACGTTCTGCAGCTAGTTTGAAAATTTGAATCTGACAGGTATGGTCTCGAGAAAATTTTGAAACTTTGAAAAGGAGGGAATCGTATCGTAATAAATTGATAATAGTACAACATAGGTTGATTAGCACATGGATTGTTCTGAAACGGAGAGAAGAAAAAAAATCCTTTTGAATTAGGGTAACATGCCTTGAGCCGATAGGCGTACTGTACTCTCATCGGTAGTTCCCAGGTAGGCAAACGTGTGTTTCGTCATGGAGGCATTTTCTGAAGGAAAGATTATAGTGATTTCATAATGGGGTAATGTAGTTTCATAAAGTTAATGAGGATCAAAGAAGACACGTAACAAGATGGATATCATTTATTCCACGAATAAATGACATCAATGACAAGTCAAAGTAGTTGGGTTCTTATAACTTGGCGAAGTCATGCTTTAGCCTATAAGTGGATACTCATCCCAAGAATTCCCAGGTAAGCACAACTGGTCTCGCGTCTGATGAGATTTATACGAAGTGCTTGCCTAGACAGAAAACTCAGAATACAGGCATCCACCCTTCCAGATTGCACAAGTTCGTTATTAGAGCCCAAGACTTTGATGAGAATTTAAAAATCAGAAGAGGTTTTGAAAATAATCACCTAAGGATAGGTGATGAGCATTTGTAAAATCTAAAGATGAGATCTGTGATGACGATGCATTGGTTATAAAAGAGAAGAATAGAGATGAAGTTAAGGCAAAAATAACGGAAGAGTTACTAATGGAAAGTGTCCTAGGTAAGTTATAGTCTAGGTCAAAAGTAATTTCTAATAACCTAAATCCCTATAACCATGGCTCTGATACCAATCTGTAACACCCCGGCCGGAGGCGGAAAAGCCAAAGGTGTCACGAAACTTGATAGAATGCATTTGAGCACATGGAGATTATATTAAGTTGAAATATAGTTTAGGTTCAATTCAATAGATTGCATTCACATCTGAAAATATAAAAGTACATAAACAAATACAACATAAATTGTTTCACAAATGATAAATTCGGATTTAATCTAAGGCATAAGTCTTGATCCATCCTATGTGAAATATCCTTGCAATTCATGGTATCACACATTGTCACCTGAAACATATGTTAGGAGTGAAAGGATCAACAAAGGTTGAGTGAATTCATAGGTTTTGTTTCTGCAAAAAAATGTTAATGTGATATAGATAAAGTTTTAACAAAAGTGGTTGTCGATATGTCTTTATAGCAAAAGAGTAATACATGTATTTACTTAGTGGTACATTCAAACCATTCAGACGTACTCGGTAATATCACCTCACTTCTTAGTTCTCACATTAGTTATCAATGCCACAACAATAGTTATCAATATCACAACAATAGTTTGAGAAGTGAAATGGGGCGTCAATCCTATAGCGCTATAATACAACCGATGGGCAAGTACATGTTAATGAACGTAAACTTCTTTAAGTAAACAACAAAGTATTAAGCAAATGCAAAAACAATCGGGGAAACCATGTATAGCAAATAGTTTGTATCACATTGTAACATATGTATCATCCCAAAAATAATGTAAAATGGGACTATGAACTCACCTTGATTTCGGTTAAGTCCAAACAAATATGCAAAGTGTGAGAGTTCTTGGGAATAAGATTCCACGTCACTCTACTTGATTGAACATGTAACAATATGGAATATGTATCAACAATAATGTTTAATTGGATAATTGGAAATCCTAAATCTATAGGATTCGGTAGTGTTTTGTTTAAATGGTACTTGTGTGGTTTGGATAACCTAACAAGAGGACTCGGAAAATGAATATGATGTAAAGGATTTATTTATGAAAAATATTAATTTAACATAATTAATAAAATTGCAAAGATACGCAATTGTTTTAATATAAACAGTTGTAATAATAAATCAAATATAATTAATTAGTATAATTAATCAACATAATTAAATATAATGATTATTAGCAAAATATTGTACAAGTGATATAATTAATTTATAACTTATAATTGAATTTAGAAGTACAAAAATATATAATTATTTGGTAAATGATAATTATATAGTTTAAAGAATAAATATGATAATTATATGATTAATTATCTGAATAATTAGAAATTACACAATTTGTACAAATGATTTAATATAAACATTTGTAATAATAAATCAAATATATTTAACTAGTATAACTAAATAACATAATTAAATATAAAGATTATTGGAAAAATATTGTACAAGTGATATAATTAATTTATAAAAATTATAAATTAATTTAGATGGTTGAAATATATATTATTTGATAAGTAATAAATATTTTGTTTAAAAGAATACATATGATAATTATATGATTAATTATCAAAATAATTATATTAAATCTGAATAATTAAAAATAACATTTTTAATTATTGAACTTTAGTATTACTGATTTAAAATAATTATTATAGCCTTGGAATCATTTTAAACAAATAAAATGAATTAAAATGATTAAAATAACCATAAATAAGTTTATATAGTTTAATCATCTAAATAATTAAATATAATAAAAATTCAGATTCTAAATATATAAACTCAGAATAATGCATCTTTTGTCATAAAAATAGTTTTGTATAAAAATTATATAGTTATATAATTTAATTACCTTAAATTAAACTATATAAATAAGTATAAATACTGATTTATTTATATAAATATCAAATTTACATAAAATATCAGTAACAATATTATTTTTGTAAAGTCCAACATGTAAAATAATTACTATAAAAATTTCAATAATTAATTCATTAAATTCGAATTAATATAATTTTGTAAAGATTAAACTATTTTTAATTTATAAAAAAATAGTTTTATAAACATTTTGACTAAAATTATATTTTTAATAAATGCGTCAGTGTTCAAAGTATTTATTCTAAAATGTTCAGATTTTAAATATTTAACACTGATTTAATATAAATTAAAGGACAAAACTGTTAAAAAAAAAATAAACAATTTCACTATTTATCATCTTCTTCCCCAAAACTGGTCAACGAAAGTCAACCCTCCGATTTCGATTCAAAACCTGATTATAACCTAATTAAACTTGCAGAAACATTATAAAAGTGTAAACATACCGATTAGACGAAAAAGATTGAACCGATATTGGTTCAAACATCGGCTCGACCAAATTCCGGCGAAAGAATTTCCGGCGACATTTGCAGATTACGGTTCCGGTGGTTTTCGATGTTGTTTGAGTAATGTGAGAGGTGTAATATGATCGTGAGAATGAAAGGAACTTAAATACAGATCAAATTAGATCTCAGATCCAACAATAACTAGTGGGATTGTTTGGTTTTTATTTTTTTATAAAAATTCCGATCGACAATATGCTACGTGACGAATTGAAGTGAAAAATCGAGTTGGCAAAAAAAGTTAGGACATGTGGGAAAGATTCGGATCAATTAAACAAGTAAAATGTGGATCAGGATCGGATTTATTTATTGTTTTTGTTGAAACCGTAACCTGCTGTTGCAGGTTATATAATTCAGTTCGTTTATAATGTCTATATATATATCGTACAATAACAGATATATTCGGATGTGGCATGCCCGGCCGAGTGGTTATACGTTCACTTGTTAACACAGAGGTCTCGAGTTCGATCCTGGTTCACAGCGGTTAAACCCCTTTTTTTATTTATTTAAATGTAACAGAAGTTACAGTTAGGTCCCTGAGGTTTCATAATATACAAAAATAGCCCCTGTATTAGTTAACTGGATAGACTAACTTGGTTAGTCTCTAAATGAGAAAACCTTTGTATTTTAACTAACCCGGTTAATGTTATTAGGTTAAAAAGAGTTTTAAGATGACAAGAACAGTCCCTGTAGTTCAAGTTTAAGAAAAAGGCCAAATGGTCCCTTGACTTTTAATTCAAATATATATATTTGTTTTATTTAAAATATAAGTATCAAAAATGACATTTTGAACCCTAGACTTTTAAAAGTTTAAAAATTTAATTCTTTTATTTATAAAGTAAGTTACAAAATGTCATAATAGGCCCTTATAGTTTGTGTAGTCTTGTTTAATAGTCTAAAACTCAACAAGATTGTAATTGTTTCACGTGTTTGTATTGGTATAAGCATGTATAAGCACAAAGCAAGTATGTTCAAATAAGTTTCATTCCAAACACGGTATTTGTTATCATGCCTGTCGGAATAAAGTGCGAGTGTGAAAACCAGGGTGGTTACAAAAGTGGATGCTGAAGTAGAAAAGGAGAGTGAAGCTGAACAGGTTGTTGATGATGAAAATACAGAAGTTCATGAGGAAAAGGTACAATCTAATTCTGTATGTTTGAGATGTCGTGAACTACAAGGTGAGGTTGACAGGTTGTTAACACAAAACCAAAGTCTGGTAAGTGAGATGTCTAACATAAAAGAAGCAAACTTTTTTGCTAAAAGAAATGAATCTACATACTTGAAGAAGATAAGAGGTTATGATGCTGAAATTGAAGCTTTAACTTGCAAATTGAATGAAAAACTTCAAGTAATAGACTTAGCTCATGACATGATGGCTGAGAAAACAAAAGAGATTTCTGAAATATGCAAAGAGTTGTCAGATGCACAACTCAAAATTGTTGAACTTGAAAAGAAGTTGAGTCAATTCAGAGATTCGTCTTTTGTAATGAAACATATGATGGGTGGGTTAAAGAAGAGTAATGACAAGACCAGTGTGGGCTTCCAGGGCTTTAATGAAGTTCCACCTCCTCTTAGTCATGACTATTCATTCCTGCCTAGTGAAGATGAGCTAGCAAACTTTATGGCATCTGCACCAAGTAGTTTCGGTTCCACATCAAGTCTAGGTGATGGATCTGAGAGTGATGAGGCTAAGGAAAACAATAACAGGGAACCTTTGAAAAAGAAAAATTCACCGCCTAAGAATAAAAATCAAGTTTTTGTTAAAAAGATTAATTTTGTTCAAGGTAGTGATATGAAAAATGAAACAACTGTTATTGAAAATGAATCAAATGTAGAGTTTGCTAAAAATAAGAGCATAGAAAAATATGAAATCAAGCAAACTGAACAAGGTTCATCCAAGGGATCATCACCATCTGATAAGGGATCTACCTCAGAGACTCCAGCTAAGAAGTCTTTGAAAAGGAGATCGTGCTTCAAATGTCACATCAAGGGACATGTAGCTAGCTGCTGTCCTAACAAAAAGAGTGAAGCACAACTTAGTGATAAACAGAGAGGGAAATTACCAGTGAAGGAAGGTGATAGTGAGGAGAAAGGCTCAAATTCTCCAAAGAAATCTGCTCCTAAGCAACCAGAAAATGTTGCTGTTGGTGTAGATAAGGCTGGAATAGGAACTCCACAAGTTCCTCGTTTTCAAATAAATCAACAACGATTTCAGCCTAGATCTCCACCAGGCAGATTTGAGAGACCTAGAAGCAGTTCACCTAGAATGAACAATTTTAATGGGAATACAAATAATTTCAGAAGTCAAGGTCAATATCAAAATCGATACCAAAATAATGGTGGTCGAAATTTTTATAACAATGACTTTAGAAATTATAACAATCAAGCTTCTTGGAATCAAAATTCGAGGTACCAAAATCAAAATTTTCAAAGGTCAAATAGTCTAAATATGTATAGGAACCCTCAGGACCAAAGACCTAGTGGAAATCAAAATCAAATTCCATCAACAGGTCTGAGATCCAAGACTCCAGTTAGGAGTAATGGATATTGGATGGATGTTCCAGTGGTTGGTGAATTTGGACGACCCAAGACCATTAAGGCTTGGGTCCCCCAATCTAACTAATTTCTTAGTTGGTGTGTGCAGGAGCTGCTAAGGAGGATTATCAACTTATGTTGATAATGGCTGCTCTAGGCATATGAAGGGGGATGTGAGATTGTTGATATATTTATTTTGATTGATTTAAATTGAAGTTCAAAGTGCTGATTCGACAAACTAGATAACCTGGCAGATCTTTATACTAAAGCTTTTGACAGGGCTCGCTTTGAACACTTAGTCGAACTCAACGGGATGAGGAATCCTGAATAACTGGTTTTTCATAAGAATTTTTGTAAATAGTTTATTGCTTTTCTTAAAAATATAAAATACAAAAACATTAAAAATTTGAAAAATAAAAAAAATAGAAAATAAAAAATGAGTTATCACTGTGTGAAAAAAGGAGAAATGATAGTACATCAGCAAGTTAGACTGTCCACTGAAACTGAAATTAAAATGCTTAAGTGTGATAGCAGCTTCATTATATGATGTACCAGTAGGCAAAAAGCATGAAATAATCAACTTACCAATGTGATATAAACTTAAATGAACTGTGTATGAGTGGGGAACACAGCAGTGGTGTATGGTTTAATGACCTTAAATCTTGCGTTGATAGATTGCCAAAATCTGAAGTTTTGGGTCTTTATACTGTTATTTCATCTGGGGATATCTTGATTGTCTGTCTGTCCAGAACTAAAATTGTACATGACCCCAGGAAAGAAAGTCACTTGGAATTAGCTCATTTCTATTTGAATGTCTGTATGTTGTCCCGATACACACAATTTTGATCTGATTCTGAAATCTTCTCTGAAAAAAAGTCGTGTACCTCCTCTGCTGCATCCAGATATATGCTGACCTGGAGGTGCTAGGCAACGACAGCTTCTGCTGCATCCAGATACATGCTGACCTAGCTGTACGTTGTCGCTCTATAGATCTAATACACCCGTAAGAGGCCCTCTAGTGCCCAAAAGAAACCCAATAAACCTATATCAAACTGAGAAAACTCATTTGATCTGTATATTATACCATCTCTGCTAAAGATCTATTCTGTTCTCTTCTCAACCTATTCCCAGTTAAGATTTCAGAAATCTGGATTGGACTTGTGAAATATGTGGTAGGGAAGATACTTGCATGATAGAGTGTGTTGTTTATATTTCCAGGATTTGATTAGTATTTATTTGGGTGTTCATTGTTAAGCAATCAAAACATGATAAAACAGATTATATGCAGACCTAGGCACTGTCAGAATATCTTAAAGGATGACATCAGTATACTCACCTACTACGATGAATCTTTGTGCATACCTTGATCGCGGGGGTATATCCTGAAGTGGGACATGACGTGATTGTCGTGGGTCACGCAAATTTAATCCCCAAACAACTATAGATAGTGGTAAGAGGGTATCGAACTCAGGGAGTATGTGGAAAATGTGTCGATTGTATAGCTTTGTACTTAAATTAATATTAAACTAAATTGCAGAAATTAAATTTCAAGAATTTGGATTGTTGTTTTTGAAAACTAAATTAAAAACTAACTCAAATCAAAGTTGGTTGTAAAACAAATTAGGAGAGAACAATGATCACGTGATACCAAGAAGTCAACAACCGCCAATCTTCTCCATGTGCACCCTGCCGTCTATAATGATGATCATATATATGTGATTGATATTTCTTTTTTTTTTTCTCAATATTCACGTGATGATGTCTGCCTCCATCAAGCCCATGTGCGTCCTTGGCCTAAATTCGAGAATCATTAGTGTAATAATATGATCATCAGTTGATACCCTTCCACGTGTGTATGGCCTTTTCATGTCCAACTCTTGTATTGGCGGCCCAATTAAACTAATCCAAGAGATGTTTTGTATAATGTTGACTGGCCTCCTCTCTCTTTTGTCTTTATTCGATGTGATCTTCAAAGAAAATAACAAATCCCCTCAAATACACAAAGTCTGCACGTGCCACCAAGTCTTGTATGATGTTGATGATGTGATGGGGACTCCAAAGTCCAACCTCTCAAGTGCATGTATTAGGAATTTAATAAAAAAAACCTTTTTAACATCCTTGACAATTAAAGCATTTGCTGCCAAACTTCCTTAACAGTAGCCTACGGTTCCAATTTAACCAAATTAAGCGATTTACCTGTAAAACATACGAACACTCGTAGTTACTAAGTTCAAGCAAATAACCAAGTAAAGCATGGAATTTTAATCTTTTTAAACCACTTAAGGGTTGTCCTACGGACCACCCGTCACATCCCCACACTTACCCGTTGCTTGTCCCAAGCAACCCATTCAAAAAACTATTTCAAAACCAAAGCGATCAAACATGCATACCAAGCTAAATGTGTCGTCCTTTTACTATCTTTCAATCATACCACAAGACACACCCCTCACAAAAACTCTCGGTGACAAGAAATATTAGCATAATGCTAAACCACTCAATATGTGTGTGTGTGTGTGTGCGCGCCAATAAGCTTGTATACAAATCAAGTTTCCTCCTAACAAATATCTAACATGCTTTAGAATCAAAGGGACTTGCGGGTTGCAACGGGGCTAGGTGTAAAGGTAGGAAAAATGGGGGAATACATATGAAAGAGCTAATTGATTTGACCCGGTTTTTATTTCTACCACTAAACAAAGCAACCATCAAATATATACACCACTACTTCAACATTTTCAACTACTATTGCAACCAATCACTTCTTTTTGTATTTTTCTCATATTTTTCTCTCTTTTTTTTTCTTTTTTTTTCTTTTTTTTTTTCATATCACATCAAACTCAACAATATATACAAGAATATCAATACTAAAAACTAAATCTCCTAAACCGGGTCATCTCAATAGGTAAAATGTTTGTAAGAAGTAGACTCGGGTCACAATCGAATGGTTTAAGGCTCAACATGGCTTTCTAAAGACCAAACCCCCACCCCTCACAATACCAAGCTCATATATGTAACGTATGAGGTCCAACCCACCAATCCCGCACTCTCACACATCTAGACGAGGCTACCTAAAAGTCCCCTATCATTTCCAAAAGCATGCTAATTCTAGGATTTAACAAGTATTCACACACAAGTTCTATTAACACACAACGCACACCGCCACTCAAACAATGAAATATCAATAACAATCATGTGTGGCTCAAATCCTCACCAAGAAAAGACTAGGAATGGGTGTCGGTGTGTCAAATGGCACAATATCAAGTTTTCAAATTTTAACACTTTTCGCTCGGATTTACAAAATTTTTAAAACTATCAAAAATTTCTCCCATCCCCACACTTGGGATACATTGTCCCAATGTATGGCTTTGAGGGAAGGATCGCTTTTAACCCACAACATCAGCCTTTGCTTAAATTCTCAAACCCCAAATTTCTTTTTTTTTTTTAACAAAATCAAACAAACTAACTATCAAAATTTCAAAGCTAAAAAAAAACAACAAGACTAAGGAAAGAGTACATCGACCTGGTGAAGTTTGCCACAACAGATGTTGTAGATAATCCGACTTCCTATCACCACCTTCACACAAATATCTGCACATCTTCCCCACACTTGAGTGTTGCCATGCCCTGAAACAAAGAAAACTAAAGAAATAACAAGATCAGTGAAAAACCTCGGGTTGCCTCCCGAGCAGCGCTAAGTTTCGCGTCTTCAGCCAGACCGTGCCACCCCCATTTATGGTGGCTCAAAGAATCGGTTCCTATCACCTCCCCCACTGTAGCTTGTCATTGGGCAAAATGCATCCGTCTCATTTTGACTCGGTGGGTAATCAAATACACTCTTGCTTGACCCCATATGTGTTTCTTCACGGTCCGGTGGGTGCTTTTTTCTCATTCTTTGGAACACATTTTCACTAAACCCGCTATCCTTCGCCACAATAAAATCGTAACTAATCATCTTAGTTTGAACATCAAATGACAAATTACGATTCTTTTCAGTCATAGTAATGATTCCTTCTCTACAATCGATTTGAGCATTTGCCGTATAGAGAAACGGTCGACCCAAAATCACCCTTTGTTGTGATGCCATATTGGTAGAAGCATAGTCCAAAACTAGGAAATCCACCGGGTATTCAAATTCTCCCAACTGAATCTTAACATTCCTAACCATTCCCCGTGGACGCCTCCAACTTCCATCCGCCAAGCTCACCATGGTGTCTATACCTTCAAGCAGACCAAAGTCGTACATATCGTATAAATCACTTGGTAGCACACTCATGCTTGCCCCGTAGTCCAACAATGCGTGAGGGATTTTTAATTTTCCCACACGGATAGGCACGATTGGCGCTTCACACTCTTTATCATTCTCGACTTCGTCATCTTTTTTCAAACCTGCATTCACTTGATACGAAGAAGTTAGCAATTTTTCATTAAATTCGGTATTTGGAACGGTGCTTACCACATTGATGTTAATGCTTTTTATGTTCTTGGGATTTGGCACCGTATCACTCGGTAGCTGGCCTTTTGCTTTCTTTAACATCACCACGTCACTTGCAAGTTGACCCATTTGAGTGGTCAACGATTGGATGCTTTTGTCACGAACCTCGTCCTTTTGCATCCGAACCTCATCACGTTGGTTCATTCGTTGCATTTCACTTTGCATCACCTTCAACATCTCCATCATTTAATTTCCACCCGAAGAGCTTTGACCCGTTTGATATTGCCTTTGAAATCCTTGGTTTCCTTGGAAATTCGGGTTAGCTTGATTAGAAGGGTTCCCATAACGAAAATTTGGGTGGTTCCTCAACCCGGGGTGGTAAGTGTTAGAATTCATATTGTTGTAATTTCTACCACCCCCTCCTTGACCTTGAATAGCATGCACCTCTTCATATTGCCCTTCACCTCCTTGGCAATTTTCAGCCGCGTGACCTATTTCATTACAAAAAGCACAAACATCATAAATTTGGTTAGTAGTTTGAACATTACCATCATCTATGGCGTGCACTTGCGGTCGGTTAGTGGTCGGTCGGGCTCTTCTTGAGGCTTGAGCTTTCCTCTTTGATGTAGTTGCCATGCTTTCCAAGAACTCCCAATCATCATTCTCATAGTTTGTTCCAAAAGTTCCACCGGTAATGGACATTAAATCTCGAGCATCCTCGGCACTCAACCCTTCGTGAAAAGCGTTCATCAACTCCCAAAGTTCAATCCCATGGTGAGGGCAATTCTTTATCATCATATTGAATCGTTCAAACGCCTCGTGGAACATCTCACCATGTTGTTGTTGGAAGCTTCTCAACCCCTTTCTAGCATCGTTGGTCTTTTGGGCGGTGTAAAACTCATCCAAGAAGGTTTGTTGCATCTCCCCCCATGTATATATGGATGCCGAGGGTAACGTGTAGAACCATTTTTTCGCCTTCTCTTCCAAAGAAAATTGGAACAAAACCAATTTGATATCGTCGGCTGAAAACCCTTGACTCCCAAGAGTGTTGCAAATAGAGTCATAAGCCTCTAAATGAAAATAAGGCTCCTCATTTGCCAACCCCTTGTACTTTGGTAAACTTTGCAAAGAATTGGTTCTTACTTCAAATGTTCGCCCTTGATCATTATGAGGAATGACTACCGGTGAAGGGTTTTGCGTGATTACCGGCCGAAAATGTGCTTCAATGCCCCTCACATTTTCCCTAAGGTGTCTCCTTGGTACACCATACCTACCTCTCGGAATAATAGGACCATTTGGCCTTGGTACTTGCCCTTGTGGTGCAATTGGTTGTTGAAACTGTTGTTGTCGCATCGGTGGGCGTTGAGGTGGTCTTTGAAATTGTTGATGTACATGTTGTGGCCGGACTTGTTGCAATGGATTAGGTTGTTGTATTGGTGGCCCTTGTGGTCTTGGCCGAATGTGTTGTGGTATAATTTGTTGTTGTGGCATTCCACCAACACTTGCCATCCCTTGAGATTGACTTTGCAAATACCCAAACTCCCCTTGATCACCATAACCTCCATAACCGTACCCATCATCATCATACCCCTCAAATTCTTCAAATCCCTCATCATAACCATCTCCTTGAATTCCCGAAGTTTGCCCAAAGGGGATGGTCGAATACTGAAAACCCGATTGTTGTGGTTGTGGTCTAAAAGATGAAGTAGTATGCACAATAGTTGAATTGGGTGCAATTGTGAAGGTGGATGATGATTGACCCGTAGTTGGGGGGAAGAAGTGGGATAATGGTGGGATTGTGGTGGATGGATTGTAGGTAATGGTGGGCTCAGTTTGAGTGGTGATTGGTTGGGTGACATTGGATGGTGTAAATTCAGCGGTGGTATTAGGTAATGTGGTGTTTGGTGATGGTTGGGTGGAAGTAGGTATAAAGGATGAAGTCGTTTGACCCGTTGTAGGTGGAATTTGAGAATCAGCCATGATGTTTCTTGGTGTAATGGGTGAAGTAGGTGAACCAACGATTCTGTTTTCGCGTACTAAAACTCTGTTTTGTCGTAGCGTTCTTTCGATTTCCGGATCAAATGACAATGGTGACGCTTTGTGAGAGCCTCTAGTATGCATGCACCTGTAGAACCTGCACACTAAACACACCAGTGTAAACCCGAAAATAACAAAACAAAACTAACAAAAATGACACACGTTGCGCACTACTCCCCGGCAACGGCGCCAAAATTTGACGTGATTGTCGTGGGTCACGCAAATTTAATCCCCAAACAACTATAGATAGTGGTAAGAGGGTATCGAACTCAGGGAGTATGTGGAAAATGTGTCGATTGTATAGCTTTGTACTTAAATTAATATTAAACTAAATTGCAGAAATTAAATTTCAAGAATTTGGATTGTTGTTTTTGAAAACTAAATTAAAAACTAACTCAAATCAAAGTTGGTTGTAAAACAAATTAGGAGAGAACAATGATCATCTTAGGTTTCAGTTTCTTTAAACAATTGTGTGTAATTCCAACTAGAAAGAGTTACATAGACATACCTCGTGTATAGATGATTGAAGTGATAAAAGGGGACAAAGTACTCGGATTATATAAACGCGAGGTTGTTTCCCGATGACCAATTAATCAATAACCAACCCTAACCCTTCCCGTGATATCTCGATTGCCAACGGCACCAAGAACGTACGATTAAGACTAGAAATTGCACTATCGATTAACAAGTTACAAGCAATCAAACATACACCATGATATTCAAGCAATGCAAGTTATCATTCTAGAAATTCGGAAATAAAACACACAAAAGTTCAAGAAACATTCACCTAAGATGATCACCGAAGAAGTTAGCCGGACATGGCTCGGTGAATCATCATAACAAGCAATTCGATGTTCATACAAATCAAAAACACAAACCGAATGTTAGAAATTGTTCCAAACCAAGCAAGATCAAGCAAAATCGCCCCTAGTGTCTCCAATAACCGTCCAATGATGAAGGGTAATGAAAAGACACCCAAAAACCAACTTAAATGTGGCAGTTACGGATTTGGTCGCTGGAACCACCGTAATTTACGGCTCCACCGTAAATTACGGTGGACATAAGTGTGTTACGGTGTTGCAAGACTGATTTACGGTGAGGATCAGGCCTTTTTCAAGTCCACCGTAATTTACGGTCGTACCGTAAATTACGGTAACATCCTGAGTTTTCTTTCTTTGTTCACGTGATACCAAGAAGTCAACAACCGCCAATCTTCTCCATGTGCACCCTGCCGTCTATAATGATGATCATATATATGTGATTGATATTTCTTTTTTTTCTCAATATTCACGTGATGATGTCTGCCTCCATCAAGCCCATGTGCGTCCTTGGCCTAAATTCGAGAATCATTAGTGTAATAATATGATCATCAGTTGATACCCTTCCACGTGTGTATGGCCTTTTCATGTCCAACTCTTGTATTGGCGGCCCAATTAAACTAATCCAAGAGATGTTTTGTATAATGTTGACTGGCCTCCTCTCTCTTTTGTCTTTATTCGATGTGATCTTCAAAGAAAATAACAAATCCCCTCAAATACACAAAGTCTGCACGTGCCACCAAGTCTTGTATGATGTTGATGATGTGATGGTGACTCCAAAGTCCAACCTCTCAAGTGCATGTATTAGGAATTTAATAAAAAAACCTTTTTAACATCCTTGACAATTAAAGCATTTGCTGCCAAACTTCCTTAACAGTAGCCTACGGTTCCAATTTAACCAAATTAAGCGATTTACCTGTAAAACATACGAACACTCGTAGTTACTAAGTTCAAGCAAATAACCAAGTAAAGCATGGAATTTTAATCTTTTTAAACCACTTAAGGGTTGTCCTACGGACCACCCGTCACATCCCCACACTTACCCGTTGCTTGTCCCAAGCAACCCATTCAAAAAACTATTTCAAAACCAAAGCGATCAAACATGCATACCAAGCTAAATGTGCCGTCCTTTTACTATCTTTCAATCATACCACAAGACACACCCCTCACAAAAACTCTCGGTGACAAGAAATATTAGCATAATGCTAAACCACTCAATATGTGTGTGTGTGTGTGTGCGCGACAATAAGCTTGTATACAAATCAAGTTTCCTCCTAACAAATATCTAACATGCTTTAGAATCAAAGGGACTTGCGGGTTGCAACGGGGCTAGGTGTAAAGGTAGGAAAAATGGGGGAATACATATGAAAGAGCTAATTGATTTGACCCGGTTTTTATTTCTACCACTAAACAAAGCAACCATCAAATATATACACCACTACTTCAACATTTTCAACTACTATTGCAACCAATCACTTCTTTTTGTATTTTTCTCATATTTTTCTCTCTTTTTTTTTCTTTTTTTTTTCTTTTTTTTTTCATATCACATCAAACTCAACAATATATACAAGAATATCAATACTAAAAACTAAATCTCCTAAACCGGGTCATCTCAATAGGTAAAATGTTTGTAAGAAGTAGACTCGGGTCACAATCGAATGGTTTAAGGCTCAACATGGCTTTCTAAAGACCAAACCCCCACCCCTCACAATACCAAGCTCATATATGTAACGTATGAGGTCCAACCCACCAATCCCGCACTCTCACACATCTAGACGAGGCTACCTAAAAGTCCCCTATCATTTCCAAAAGCATGCTAATTCTAGGATTTAACAAGTATTCACACACAAGTTCTATTAACACACAACGCACACCGCCACTCAAACAATGAAATATCAATAACAATCATGTGTGGCTCAAATCCTCACCAAGAAAAGACTAGGAATGGGTGTCGGTGTGTCAAATGGCACAATATCAAGTTTTCAAATTTTAACACTTTTCGCTCGGATTTACAAAATTTTTAAAACTATCAAAAATTTCCCCCATCCCCACACTTGGGATACATTGTCCCAATGTATGGCTTTGAGGGAAGGATCGCTTTTAACCCACAACATCAGCCTTTGCTTAAATTCTCAAACCCCAAATTTCTTTTTTTTTTTTTTAACAAAATCAAACAAACTAACTACCAAAATTTCAAAGCTAAAAAAAAACAACAAGACTAAGGAAAGAGTACATCGACCTGGTGAAGTTTGCCACAACAGATGTTGTAGATAATCCGACTTCCTATCACCACCTTCACACAAATATCTGCACATCTTCCCCACACTTGAGTGTTGCCATGCCCTGAAACAAAGAAAACTAAAGAAATAACAAGATCAGTGAAAAACCTCGGGTTGCCTCCCGAGCAGCGCTAAGTTTCGCGTCTTCAGCCAGACCGTGCCACCCCCATTTATGGTGGCTCAAAGAATCGGTTCCTATCACCTCCCCCACTGTAGCTTGTCATTGGGCAAAATGCATCCGTCTCATTTTGACTCGGTGGGTAATCAAATACACTCTTGCTTGACCCCATATGTGTTTCTTCACGGTCCGGTGGGTGCTTTTTTCTCATTCTTTGGAACACATTTTCACTAAACCCGCTATCCTTCGCCACAATAAAATCGTAACTAATCATCTTAGTTTGAACATCAAATGACAAATTACGATTCTTTTCAGTCATAGTAATGATTCCTTCTCTACAATCGATTTGAGCATTTGCCGTATAGAGAAACGGTCGACCCAAAATCACCCTTTGTTGTGATGCCATATTGGTAGAAGCATAGTCCAAAACTAGGAAATCCACCGGGTATTCAAATTCTCCCAACTGAATCTTAACATTCCTAACCATTCCCCGTGGACGCCTCCAACTTCCATCCGCCAAGCTCACCATAGTGTCTATACCTTCAAGCAGACCAAAGTCGTACATATCGTATAAATCACTTGGTAGCACACTCATGCTTGCCCCGTAGTCCAACAATGCGTGAGGGATTTTTAATTTTCCCACACGGTGGACATAAGTGTGTTACGGTGTTGCAAGACTGATTTACGGTGAGGATCAGGCCTTTTTCAAGTCCACCGTAATTTACGGTCGTACCGTAAATTACGGTAACATCCTGAGTTTTCTTTCTTTGTTCACGTGATACCAAGAAGTCAACAACCGCCAATCTTCTCCATGTGCACCCTGCCGTCTATAATGATGATCATATATATGTGATTGATATTTCTTTTTTTTCTCAATATTCACGTGATGATGTCTGCCTCCATCAAGCCCATGTGCGTCCTTGGCCTAAATTCGAGAATCATTAGTGTAATAATATGATCATCAGTTGATACCCTTCCACGTGTGTATGGCCTTTTCATGTCCAACTCTTGTATTGGCGGCCCAATTAAACTAATCCAAGAGATGTTTTGTATAATGTTGACTGGCCTCCTCTCTCTTTTGTCTTTATTCGATGTGATCTTCAAAGAAAATAACAAATCCCCTCAAATACACAAAGTCTGCACGTGCCACCAAGTCTTGTATGATGTTGATGATGTGATGGTGACTCCAAAGTCCAACCTCTCAAGTGCATGTATTAGGAATTTAATAAAAAAAACCTTTTTAACATCCTTGACAATTAAAGCATTTGCTGCCAAACTTCCTTAACAGTAGCCTACGGTTCCAATTTAACCAAATTAAGCGATTTACCTGTAAAACATACGAACACTCGTAGTTACTAAGTTCAAGCAAATAACCAAGTAAAGCATGGAATTTTAATCTTTTTAAACCACTTAAGGGTTGTCCTACGGACCACCCGTCAGGACACACTAGTATATCAGTAATAAAATTACCTTAACGTATCATACGGTAATGGAACTTGAAATGTTCATGCATTTTGTTTAAGTGGACAAACATACTGGTAATCGTCTAGGACTGTTTTTCATGAAAAATTAAATAAAGAATTATCTAATAGTGTGAAACAGTTTGATTTTGTTGATATGATCTTCTTACCAGTGATTCTCACAAAAATAGAGTGTTTATTGCTTTTGTTATTTACTTGCTTTTAGAAAAATATAAAAATACAAAAATAGTGTCTTTTTCTGTTTAAAATTCTTAACGTACGGAAAACTGTTCTTCTTGGAGGAATTGTTACTGATAGGGGGAGACGGTGTTAGAAAGTGAGTTCAAAATTTTAAATCATGCGGGTTATAGGGTGTGATTAAAAAGTTTTGTGTGTTGGTGATAAATTGGAAAAGGCTTAATCTGTTATACAGTTTAACAAATCTCTTGAATAATAATAATTTGTTTAACTTATGTTGAAAAATTCTTATGGTTTCTCGAGATGTTTGTTTTATAGTAAACAGATTGAAGCAGTATGTTGCTGAGAAGTTAAAGTGATAAGTTGCTGTGTTGCTGAGAAGTTGCTATGTTGCTGAGAAGTTGATGAGTTGCTGTGAAGAGATGAGAGTTTGATTGGATGCATGGTAGAACCTCCTTTCTACATTGCAGACAAAGATGAAGAGTTTGAAGATTGTTTTACAAATGCTGAACTGGAGTTTACTCAAACGCTAAAGTTTTGAAGATTTGGTGATTGGATGCATCAGCTTAGGGGGAGTTTGTTGCTGACAGAGCTATTGAAGCTGAAGCTATCCAAAGACCAAAGACAGTGCAAGATTACATGAAGATTGCAAGATGACTGAAGACAAAGTTATTTTATGAAGCTATTGTCAAGGGGGAGTTTGTTGGTGCATGTTTGTGACAACAGCTTAGATTTGGTCTTTGGATATCTTGTAATTAGTTAAACGATAAACAGTTAGCGGGTTTAGCTTTGTATTAGTGAGTTAATAGAGTTTAGGTTAAACAAAACCCACATTGGGTGATGGGGGACGATTTGGGCCTAGCCCATGTAGCAAACCCAGCCTAATGTTGCAACCTTGTGTTATATAAACAAGGTTAGGCTTTAGGGTTTAGGTGAATCAGCCAAAACAGAATTTGAGAGGCATAGAAATTTGTGAGAGCTAGCTTAGACGAATTTGAGTGTGGTTAGGGATCTTGATTGATTGTAATCACTTTGATAGATAATCAATAAAGATCCGGTTTGAAAGTGATTTGTTGTTTCTGTTTTCTACACGTTTTCTGCTTATTCTGATCAAGAGGATTCCGCACTCTTGATTGGAAAGACAATTCTGTGAAAGATCCATACGAATAGGGGACCTACAGTATGGAAATGGGAACTCATAACAATGGATTTTGTTACTAAGTTACCCAATACCAGAAAAGGTAATGATGCGATTTGGGTAATTGTGGATCGATTAACCAAATCAGTTCACTTTCTACCTATGAAAGAAACCTTTAGTATGGAAAGATTGGCAAAGTTGTACGTAGACGAAGTAGTATCCTTACATGGAGTTCCACTCTCCATTGTATCAGATAGAGATAGTCGGTTCACTTCTCATTTTTGGACAAGTTTCCAGAAAGCAATGGGAACTCGACTAAACTTAAGCACTGCATATCATCCCCAAACAGACGGGCAAAGTGAAAGGACAATCCAAACTCTGGAAGACATGCTCCGAGCATGTGTGATAGATTTTGGTGGAAATTGGGATGATCACTTACCTCAGATTGAATTCTCCTATAATAATAGTTATCATTCAAGTATTGAAACTGCCCCATTCGAGGCACTATATGGAAGAAAGTGCAGAACTCCAGTTTGTTGGGCAGAAATAGGAGAAAGTCAATTGTCAGGTCCTGAAATAGTACAAGAGACGACCGACAAGATTACTCAAATCAAGGAAAGACCGAAGACAGCTCGAGATCGTCAAAAGAGCTATGCCAACAATCGACGTAAGCCGTTAGAATTCCAAGTTGGAGAAAGAGTACTGTTGAAAGTTTCTCCTTGGAAAGGAGTTGTTCGATTCGGTAAGAAAGGAAAGCTAAGTCCCAGATACGTAGGACCATTTTCGGTGATTCAACGTATAGGACCAGTTGCTTATCGTTTACAACTACCAGAAGAGTTAGTTGGAGTACATGATGTATTTCATGTATCCAATCTCAAGAAATGTCTAGCAGACGAATCTCGGGTAGTACCTCTCCAAAATATAGAGGTAAACGAAAAGTTAAAATTTGTTGAGAAACCTCTTCAGATAGAAGACAGAAAAGTGAAGTTTCTCAAGCACAAACGACTAGTGCTAGTTAAAGTAAAATGAGATTCAAAGAGAGGAGCTGAATACACTTGGGAGCTGGAATCTGAGATAAAGAAAAAGTATCCCTACTTATTCCAGTAAATCTCGAGGACGAGATTTTTATTAAGGTAGGGAGAATGTAACAACTCTCACTAAAACTATTATTTATTATTATATTTAGTTCAATAGGAAACCCTAATTGAGACACCCAAGTGATTCTGCACAAACCCTAAAATTTTCAGAACAATCGGAATCAGGATCAGGGCCCCTAAAACTCAGGGGGGGTAAACCCTAGTTACGATTATCTTAAAATCTCGTTGTCAAAAATCGAATTTACAAAACTGTCAATTCAGCAAGGCTAGGCAAGGACGTGGCTAACCAAGGGTGATTTCGTGTCCCTTACCGACCGTAAGGGATGAGTCTTACGGTCCGTAAGCTAGTCAAAATTCGTGTATAAATAGTGGACATTGGGACTTGATTTCTGGAATTAAAACGACGAACAAACTCGCTATACACACTGAATTACGTTCTGTTTACTACAAAAACATACATGAATCCCGAATCGCTGCCGCAAAACAGGGTAATAACTCAATCGCTGCTACGATTCATTGTCCGATCGATTAAAAATCCAATGGATGTTTAAGTGCTGCCCACATTAGGGTTATGCTTTGTCATTCGTCGTTAATTCGATGGATGTTTAAGTATCACACTTTGTCATTCGTTGTGAGGGTTTGATCTCGTGAGTTATCGTAAATGCTGTATTGATTACTAACCCAGTTTTGTGTGCATTGTTATTTAAATTAGGTTAACAAGGCTAATCCGTAGACTAGACTCTGTCCGTGTTAAATCTGCAAAGTGAGTCATTCTCTTTTTATCAAATTACTTTTGAAATCATGTTTATTTTCAAAGGTTATAATTACAGTGATTAAGTTTATGTAATCACCAAATTACAGCCGGTATGTGGGGTTTTGTATACATTACTTGATAATCTTCACCATTGGGGCAGCCAAGGGGTGATATGACCATAGTCACAGACACCATTGGACGAATGGGCCAATGGGTCGAGTGACAAAATACTGTGGGTAGTTGGTTGATATCTGAAACATTGTAATCTCTCTTAATACTGTAAATTATAACAAATGTGTCGTTTTCATAAAATGAATGATTCACCAGTATTTCCCGCTGACAAAACCTTTTTCAAACATGTTTCAGGTGATCTGTTGTGATTCAGGAAAGGTGCTGTGGAGCACTGCAAGCTTAAGAAAGTGGTTCATTATAAAATAAAGAAATCATGTTTTGTAACCTAAAGATTTCTCCGTAAAATCATATGATTGTAAATTATCGGGGTTTTATCCCGAGATTGTGAAATAAAATAATCGGAAAAATTTTAGCTTTAAAAAGATCCTGATGATAAACTTCCGCTGTTAAACTCAATTAAATACATACCACGGGATTTCTGTCCCGCGGCTCCTGAAACGGGTTAAACCGGGTCGGGGGCCGTGACATTAGCCTCCATGCAAGCCTGCTGCTCTACATATAAGCACGTAAGTCGCCATCCGCGCATGTTCCTTTACATACGAGCATGTAAGTCGCCACGCACGCATGCTCCTTTACTTACGAGTACGTAAGTCGCCACGCGCGCATGCTCCTTTACTTACCAGCACGTAAGTCGCCATACGCGTAGGCTCTTTTACATTTGAGCACGCCGGTCTCAAGGCGAGCTTGTTGCTACACATGCAAGCACGCTAATCTCCATGCGGCCCTGCTGCTTTACATACGAGCGTGTGTGTCACCCGCGCGCGCATGCTTAGCCATATATGAAAACGCTTACAAAACGTAAATTGTGCTACAAATGCACGCACCACTTTGGGTATACGCAAAAACACATTGGCTAAAATAAAGTTTCGCTTACACCTACAATCTTCAAGACAAGCCACATCTCCTTGCTTCACGCCACATTGTTGTTGTGGCACAACAATTTACACAGATTCAAAAACTATATATATACATATGCTTCATGGCCTAAGACACGCGCACCATGCGAAGTCACCAAAAGATGAATATTTTAGAGTAGCCACACGACTGTGTGCGCACTGCTAAAGCTGGGCCACACTCGAAAATCATCCGAAGGGAAGACACTCATCTAGTCCAGAATTCCACCCACTTGCCATCCGCGCGTGGGAGCAACACTGGACTATGGGGGACCTGAAGGGGTATGGTCCCAAATGCTGCATCAGTCATACGCACGTTGGGCCTTAACCACACTCAACCGTCAAAAACTCAGCCAATTCCAAGACTCATGCATAAGACCTAACCACGTACGCGCAACCATGACAAGCTCATGGTAATGCGCCAGTACAAACAGCAACTGCCTGCAACCAATCAGCGTGCGCCAGGTTTGCCCAACCAGTATCATGTAATATTCACCGCTCCATTATCTCTACTCACAGCGAAAGACAGACGCAACAAGCATGGCCAGCAACTTTCCCGCACCCGGGCGACAGGTAAGCCTAAAACTCAATCTTTACTTTCGAGCACTCCTAACAAGTCTAGTACTCCTACCACGCTTGCACGCGGGAGCATCACTAGACTGGGGGACTTGATGGGGTACGCTATTAGACCCGACTCGAGCGGTCAGACTTCCCGTTGCTCGTTGCTTATATATTAATTATTTATTATTGTTGCTTACTAACCCAACCGCGAGGCCTAACGCGATGTAGTTTACACTACTTTGGGCTGGAGCTTGTAGAGATAACCCCTAACTGGGCCTGGCCCATTGAGGTTAGGGGATGCTCATATCCCCTATATAAAGAGGTGTTCTCCTCATTATTAGGGTAGAAGATATGGAGCCACCACACTTTTTGTTACTGGAAACAGGGGATTCTTTCCCCTACCGGTGATCTCTACAGCCCCACTCTCTTCTCTTCTCCATTGCAGATCTAGGTTCAAAAGGAAGAACAAGGCGTGATTCTCACCCACTCAGAGAAACCGGTCCAATCATCCCGGCGATAATTCCGTGTTTCTTCAAGCATTAACCAAGAAACGAGCATTGATATTATGTTTTTAAGAAGAAGGTTAAATCAATATATCTTATATGGTTTTCTTATTTGATTTTATTTGGTTCGCTTATATTGTGTTTCTAGAATTCTAGTTGTATAAAGCTTTTTGGGCTGCGGACTTGTCAACCCCATTTGATGGAGGATGCGGTATCTCGGTTCGATGATGGCCTTAGAAAGGCTATAGAAGACATAGTAGTGGGTGGCGGCCCCTTCTTTGGTGACCTCCAGTGGCGTCTAGCATCTTTGCCAATGCGTCTAGGTGGTTTGGGCCTCTTCTCAGCCCGAGATGTTGGGGCTTATGCCTTTGTGGCGTCTAGAGCTCAGTCTTGGGAACTACAGGATCATATCCTTCGAAATGGTGGGGTTGTCGGGCTTGACCCAGACTATCAACAAGCGCTCGAACGCTTAAATGTCTCTCTTCCAGACTTGGATATTGGCGGTTTCTCTAACAAGGACACCGCCCCCTCGAAGCCACAAAAAACTTTGGCGAATGCACTTTTTAGCAAAATCGCTCAAAGCCTGGGAGAAGCTTTTGATTTGTCACCCCGCCAGAAGGCGGTGTTTGAGTGTCTGAAGGGTCCCCATGCTCAGGAATTTTTGACCGTTATCCCGATTGAGGGGTTAGGACAATGCATGTCGGCAGTAGAATACAGAACCATTCTCAAATACCGGCTAATGATCCCTATGTACCCAGAAGATGAAACCTGCCCGATATGTCGTAAAGCTTGTATGGATAAATATGGGGAGCACGCAGTTCACTGTAAAGAGCTCCCTGGGTTTAAATATCGGCATGACTGGGTGCGAGATGTTTTGGGGGACATCTTAAGAAGAGCTGGGATTTCTGCTAAGAAAGAGGCCCCTGTGAATTTCCTCACGGACCCTATGGAAGGGAGATCTACTCTGCGACCAGCGGATCTGCTCGTCTTTGGCTGGGCTGGGGGGAAACATGCTTGTGTAGACCTCACGGGGGTTTCCCCTTTGGTTGGTTTAAGGGAAAACAAGTTTGTAGCTGGACTAGCAGCAAGAAAGGCAGAATCAAAGAAAGTGGATAAGCACGCTAAAGCTTGCGCAGAGAACCAACATGTCTTTATCCCTTTTGCCTTTGATACTTTTGGCTCCCTAGCGCCAGAAGCCATCAACTTCTTGACGAGGGTTCAACGGGTTATCCACAACAATTGTTCGACCCCAAGGGGGCAGGGGTTTGTGTTCGGGAGGTTGGGGTTTGCAATTCAGAAAGGGTTGGCGGCGCAGCTTGTTGCCCGTCTACCTTCTGTTTTGATGTAACTTAACAAGTTTTCTGGTTATATCAAATTATCTTTGTTTACATTTTTTTTTCTTTACACTTGCGTAATTAGTGAAGCTTCACATATTTATCAAACAATTGTTTTGTATTGTTTCATTTGTACACTTTTTTTCAATCCACTCTTAACTACACATATTAAACATAGGTTTACGAAAACAACATTCCCATATACTTTCTTTTCATTATTTACCATCTCAAATAACTAATAACTATTACTTTCTCTTATTTTTACAAACAATTGAACACTTTAAAAAAAAAAAAACAAATTACTCAACACAACTGTATTATCAATATCTGTACTATTCCGTTAACCGGAAGTCAACCTCATTTAGCAGCCGGCCAAACGCTGACTTTTTCCTTCTCAACCTTACAATAAACCGCCGTTACAGCCGCCACAAAATACACCTGAATAAATATTATCGACGCTGTATGATACTTTATCACACTCTCCCCGGTCGCCAGTTCCACCAACACCAACGCCGCCAGCCCAAGCGCCGCCACCCGCCCATTCATCCTCTCCGAATACGGGCTAAACCCGAAGTCCACCTTCAACCCACCCGATATCGGCTCCTTTAACGGCACCGGCGGGAGGAACATGTTTCCGCCAGACCCACCCGCTTTTTTCCCCGTTTTTTTCGTCTTCCGGGCTTCCGCTTTTTTTCCGGTGCCACTCCGGTAACGAAGGCGGACCTGTGAGAGACGGTCTTCGAAGCTCCCGGTGTCGGGTGAGTCGGTGGTGGGTGGGTCTTCAGGGGTTGAGTCTTCGGGGGTTGCTTTGGTTGTGAAGGAGAGGGTTTGGAGCGGCGGCGCGTGACGGCGGAAGTGGGAAAGAGAGAGTGGGGATGAGAAGAGTGGGTTTGAGGATGCCATTGCCTCTTGTTTCTGTGTGGTTGCTTTCTGAGTGGATAAGAGGGAGGGGGTTCTTTACTTCTTATTTGTTTTCCTCCATGTATATTATTTATTATTATTGTTAAATAGAAAATGGATTTTGGCCCATGTTATAGTGTTTGGACTCATTTTGGGCCAAATATAGTGTTTGGATTGACTGGGTTCCGGGCCCAAAACGGATAGGGTTGGATCAATAAAAGTCATAATCGGGTCGGGTTCATTTTGATGGGAGAAGGCTTGGGTTTGACCGGTTTGAAACTGAAGCTGAAACCGTTTTGCGTTTGGTTTGGCTAGACTCAAAATGGTTTCAAAATATAGGGTTACAACCTAATTCTAATCATATGGTTCGGGTTGGGTACTCTCTAAGAAAAACTAAGGGGCTGTTTGTTTCAGCTCTTAATAGGTTATTAATGGTTCAGACTTCTTATTGGTCAAACACTTAATGGTTCAAATTGTTTGTCTTGCGAGTAGATGTCTGAATTGTTTAGACATTTGCCGCTGAATGGTTAACCATTATACTGAGTCTGAATGGTTAAAACCTCTTGTCTGAATTAGTCAAACGTTTGCATCTGAATAGTTAAACACTATAATGGCTCTAAATGGCTCATACCTCCTACTAGTTCAATACTTAATGGTTCAGGCATATTACTGGTTCAACACTTACATATTTAGAAGTAGGGCTGTAAACGAACCGAACGTTCAGCGAACAGTTCGTGAACTGTTCGGCGGGAAGTTCGTTTATGTTCGTTCGTTTAATAAACGAACGAACATGAACAAGAAATTTCGTTCGATTAGTTAAATGAACGAACATCAACAGAGGTCTCGTTCGTTCGATTGTGTTCGTGAACGTTCGGTAAGGTGTTCGTGAACGTGTTCATGAACATTCGTTGATTTGCGTTCGTTTATGTTCGTATGCTTGTGTTTTAATTGAAGATCTTTGTACTTTTTATATTTTATTTGTACTTTTTGTATTATTAAACTTTTATTTATTTTATTACCCTAACAATTAAACTAGGAAACCCACTTTCATCTTGTTTATGCATCATTTCCCTTTCATTTCTCATTATTTACATCGTCGAATACGATCGACCTTCGTTCCACAAGAAGAGATTCAAGTTCGAGTGCTACTCTATGGGCCATATATCTTTATCCTTCGTCGGTTTCGCCATATTTGTGTTCGTGAACCGTTCGCGAACACGCTCATTTCCTTAATGAACGAACACGAACATAAAATCTCGTTCGGTAAGTGTTCGTGAACCGTTCGTGAACACATTTATTTCCTTAACGAACGAACACGAACAAGGCCTTGTTCGTGTTCGTTCGGTTTGTTTACAGCCCTATTTAGAAGTTATCAAACAACTCCTAAGCTAAAAGTTACTAAATTACACTTGGTGCAACTTTTTTGTAATTTTGCCACCTTAATGGAATTTTCTGTACGACACTTGATAAAAAATTTCAAATAACGCTCATGATTTTCCTTCTCTTTTCAATGATAAAAGTTTGTAAATTATTTTGAGATGATCAAAAATTTTTCAATGATAAAAGTTTGTAAATTATTTTGAGATGATCAAAAATAAATCTTAGAAAAATAATTAGCTATTACCACAAGGTGAAATACTTTACAATACACAATATAATAAGTTCCCCACTTGGAGGCTTTACACCTTATTCTTTTATAACTTCATAAATGATTCAACCAAAAGCATATATATCCCAGATACAATAACACAAAATAATCACTTATTTATTTCTATAAGTTTGATGTTTTTCTAACTATATGTGGTTTTTGGTTGCTCTCAATGGTGGACAAATATGTAACCAAAATCCACATATAGGTAGCTAAATTTATAAAAGTCATCTTTAATTTTATTCAAACAACTCATAATAAGCAAACCGTAAATATATAGATACTGAAGTTAGAAAGATATCACCACACAACACACATGTGTATACAGCCACATTGATGCACCTTGGTTTTTAACCCAAAGTTGTCTTTTACTGTCTTCTCTCTAAGACTAGATATATATAACCGTGAATAATCTTCTTTCTGGGTTGATAAATATGACCGATGAAATCTTATTACAATCGGCGGTGGATCGCTTAAGACTTATCTGCTAATTACACTTTGTAAATATCACCAAGGACTTTGCTCTAATATGATAGCGATAACTACTCGTCTACTCACAAACACATATAAGTGTTTCAATGGGTGCTACAATTTTCCCACAAACAACTTCTTATATTTATAATATATGGTTTTCAATCTAATGTAAAAGAAGTGTTGTTTTTTTCTAACGGCAAACTCACACACCCTCGAAAGCTACTCTTAAATATACACCAACGTCCACCATGGGATTAGAACCTTTAATCACCTAAAAATGATACATCTTGGTACCGCTAGGTTACATACCTTTACCCTTTGATTTAAAAACACATATGACACAATAATTATTTACAAAATGTGAAGTTTTTAGGATGTTAGTATCATAGTATGTATATGTAGACATTGTAGTAGGTGAGTGTGTGAGTGTATGTGTATGTAGGGGTGATGGCCCCCTAAGGCCCACGATTGTTTTAAGAAAATTAAGTCCTTTTAAATATTTCAGCCCAGATTGGGGCCACTTGGACACTGTAATTTGTTTTTGTTAGTGGGGTTGGGGGCCTACCTCATTCATGTAGACAGTTTAAAACATAAATACATTACATAAAAGTTACCTTGTGTTTTACATCTTGGCTAAGTTTTTCTCCCACTGTTAAATTCATTAATTTGTCTTCTTTGTTTATCCTTTGTTTGTTTATTTTAATTTTTCTATTTATTTTAATAATACAACGACAAAGACTGATAATTAATAAATACTTAGTTGTTTTATGAAAATTAGGATTAATTTTGGTTTAGGTTTGGTTAAATTGTATAAGAAAATTAGGTTTAGTTCTGTTATTGCTCACCCCTAAACACAGTTAATCACGTAACATACTTAAAAAAAAAGAAACTATAGCAATAGTATACTCAAATTAAAGATAATAAAGTTTTAATTTTTATGATGTATTTTTTTTTAAAGTAAAATAATGGGCATTTAAAAATCATGGAGTTAATTATTTTAAAATAAGAGGGTTAAAATTGTAATTATTATTTAGATAAACAAAAGTCGAGTAAAATTCAGGGGGCAAATGCGTAAATATCTTTTAAAAGCAAGATTTACTCTGAAATTTTTCCTTTTACATATTCAATATGTGTTGTACATCAAATAATTTTAATTGTATTACTTAAATTTTAAGATGTTCATAGTTGCTGCAGTATAGCATAGATTTGTAAAAATGTGTAAAAAGTATTAATAATAGTAAGCTTGAGTAGTAGAAATTGTCAAACGAAATATGCTATATCCATAATCCAAAAATGTTTACTCCGTATAATATCTATTGTTGCTCTATTTACATCATATGTGGTTCACACAATTAAAAACAACTCATCAAATAGTAATTTGGTTTTACTTCAAAATGACATTGGCATTTGAATGTCCAATCCAAGTGTCTAGTTGAACAATTCAGTTATGTCCAAACAGTGAACACCACAAACTGATGACACATGAACCCTTAGGTTTATACGCAAATGATATTATAGTAAAATATCAAAATGCTTTAGAATGTCGATTTATTAACCACATATGGTTGTTCTATATGTATTTAAATGTGTGCATTTGAATTATTGTTGTATTTGTACGCTAATTCTCAGGGCCGGCCCTGATAATACTTACAGTTAAGCATCAACTTTAAGTTCTCAATATTTGACGCATATAACAACACACAATACTTAATCCTACAAATGAACTTTCGCTTGCACTGAAGGGTGTTTGATTTGCTGACGGAATGATAATGATGCATAACTGTTATTTTGACGAAATATAAGGTGAACTGGAGACTATCAAATTCACATTTGTAATGTGAAAGTTTGATATATCGAATTTGTTAAGAGTTCAATATTATTAATTCCATTTCTTTCGATTTAATGAAAAATTGACATTTATAGCCAAAGTGGGGTTAGGAGGCTACCTCTCAACTTTAAACCACATCTTAGAGCTTTTGAAGCTTGTATAATATAGGGCCGGTTGAAGTGACACCTCTCAACTTTAAACCACAATCAAATTGCTTTTAAAGGTCAATTTATTAAACATATATGGTTGTTCTATATTTATTTGAACTAGTATAGCTATCCGCGCGTTGTTGTGGAAGAGACCTCCTGATCGACCCGGGTCAACATTTATACAGTTTTAAAAACTCTAAACGTACATATTTGCTTACCAACAGAAAAGTCTAAACATGACAAAAAATATAGTTTGCCTTTGTGTTCCACTTCCTTGTAACGCGTAATTTGAGTATCTTGCGAGAGCCCTGTTCATTTCCAAATTTTGTTTAGATGGGTGCTATTGGTGTTACGAATGAGGTTTTGGCGTTTGTTAGGGATGTTAAGGTGCATATGGAAATGTGGAGGGCAGTGGCGGAACTAGCCCATTAAATCAGAGGTATCTCAATTTTTTTTAAATAAATCAAGTAAAACAAATACCTAACTAATTGGGCCACAATTTCAATCATATTATTAATAATTTGGACAATTGGGCCACTGTTTCAATCGGGCTCCCTTATTCTACAAGTTTGGGTTGGTTAGGGTTATCCTTGTCTTATTTTAGGGGTATCTTTGGTATAAAACCGGAAAAAAATTTAAAAAAATACACTATAAATACACACTTGAGTCGTAGCCCGTGGTATGGTTGCTAAAGCATTGGGTATGCCCCTGGTGGAGGGAGTTTCCGATGGAGGAGAACGAAGATGTCGATGAAGGTAAACCTATGGTTGAAGGTTTACTTGTTTATGATTGTAGTTGATCTTTTAGAGCATTCATATCCCTTTCCCCAAATTATGTGAAAGAAATTTTATTTTATGAAAAGTTGTTGTCAGTGGCTGTGAGTAGATGGAAGAGGAAATGTTATTGTTCGTCTATAAATTTGAGAAGACATTGTTTACCATTTAATAAATTTTTAATATATTTGAAAGTTTGATATATCTTATTTGTTAGATTTCAATTTCATATTACATTTGATTACATTTAATTAAAATTTATCACTTCTAGAGTTATTGCTAAAGTGGGTATGGTGGCTACCTCTCAACTTTCAACCAACCATCTGCATATATACTTTGAAATCTAGATGTTGGATTTATTTTCATGTTTCATTTAAAATCACTAATTCTGATAAACAAATTGAAATTAAGATAAACGACACCATTGTTGAAATGTCAAAAATGCCTCTCAACAAACAAAATTTATTGAATACATTTCTTATCTTGCATAAACTTAAACCTACTGATAATAAAAACATATAATTATACTATTTGGTCTTCTCCATGAAGCATCATAAATGCAACAACTTGGAGACACCTATAATTAAAATAACATACAAGCCTTTAAATTGAGCAACACACATATATGTAAATAAACTACATGGTTATATAATTTTATTAGTTTAGATGTCTAATTGTTTTGTTTTAGTCACACCATTCCATTTACGCAACGTCTGAATTTACCTTTCGGTTTCGTGTATATTTCGAAATATTAAAAAGATTTAGTTGTGACTTGTCACTATTTAAATGCAAGCCGTTAAAAAGAAAAAACTAATTAAATGCATCATGACCCTTAGTCAATTTAAGTTGTTGATATATTAATTGGAGCATGTGATTTGTTTTTTTTGAACGGCAAATTTGGATCACTGACGGACTACTGGAGTATCATCGTGCCACCAGCAGAACCACCCGATCATATCCATCTCCACTATGCAAGAATGCCTATACACCAATTCAGGAGGAAACCCAATAAATTTGGGAAACCCCCCCCTTGTGAGAATCGAACCCATGACCTAATGGTCATAAGTCTTATCCCACCCCCAAGATACCACTAGGCTAAAATGCCATGGGCCACAATTTAGGAGCATGTGATTTGTAACGACTCATTTTCATTGGGCCACAATTTCAATCATATTATTAATAATTTGGAGCATGTGATTTGTAATGAGTCATTTTCATTTCATGTGAAAAGTTAAAAAAAAAAAAAGGTGAAGATCATGATTTTCATACCTAAAAATTTAAACTACTACTCTCCCATATACGTGGGAAACATACTAGAAATTGACGGAAATTCAAAGGAAATGGATTAATTAAAAAAAATCTTAGGTATTTATAACTTAACTAAAGAGTGAGATCGATACTAAAGGGTTTGTAGTCTAGCAGTATCAAGATGTGAAATAAAAGTGTGAATTAACAGTACAATATATAATTACCTACTGAAAACAAGAAAGATATATTTATTCATATCAAACAAACATCTCCAAGTCCCATTAACCCTTCTAGGGTTGAGAAAGGTACTTGTGATTAGGGGTGCAAACGAGCCGAGCTACTCGCAAGCTACTCGAGCTCGGCTCGAAAAAAAGCTCGAACGAGCCGAGCTTAAACGAGCTCGAGCCCGAGCCTAAAAACAAGCTCGTTTAGTAAACGAGCCTGAGCCCGAGCTTCGCTTATCGAGCTCGAGCTAGCTCGCGAGCCTAATCGAGCTTTCTGTTTATATATTTTTTTATTAATATATTAAACATATATTTATATAATAATTACCATTTATATAAATATAAAAAATAACTAAATTATATGTATAATAATAATTATATTTAATTTAAATTAATTAATAAATACTAAACAAGTTGAGTCTGAGCCGAGCTCGAGCTTGAAAAATTACCTTCGAGCCGAGCTCGAGCTTCAGAAATAAAGCTCGAATCGAGCCGAGCTCGAGCTTTTATATGTTAAACGAGCTCGAGCTCGGGCTCGGCTCGGCTCGTTTGCACCCCTACTTGTGATCATAAATTTTTTGACCCTCACCGATAGCTTATTAACTCGTAGAAACGTATTAGACACGACATGTTTTGTTGTCCAACTGCTTCATGAAAAATCAAACGAGGAAGAAAGCAAAATTCAAAATATGGCATTTAAATCCATCCACCCAATTTTAGGCCAAACAATTTTTTATATACACATTATGATTTTATAAATTATAAAAATATAACCATGTACTATTGTATGCATAGATAATAACTTATGCATAAAAGTAGAGTAGAATACATGTTTCTTTCATATCTAGCAATGAAATTGAAGGTTAATAATATTGGGGTAGAGGGGTAGATAAATACAAATTGAAGGTTAATAATATTGGGGTAGAGGAGTAGATAAATACAAATTGAAGGTTAATAATATCGGGGTAGAGGGGGTAGATAGATGAAATAATAAAGAGTAGTAATTTACGTAACCAATTTTCCACCAAACTCTTGCTTCTAAAACTTAGCTATTAATTTGACCTTTCAAACAAATTCATTTATGACCAAAAGACCAAAGTGTGTGTAGAAAGCTTCACCTCCCAACCCCCACCCCTACCTAGCCAGCCCACCCCATTAATGTCATAATGTGCCCACAACATCTACCAATAATTTTGAATATTGTTTTTACATCTAGAAACCAATATGAATTGTTGATTTTATGATACCGTTCAAAAAAATTAATTGTTGATTTTATGATAGAAACAGTTTGTTTTATATAAACAATAAATATGAGAATTATAATCAAGGAGTTTTGTATTATTTTTTTGAGTCAAAATTGGATGTTACAATGACTTATAAAACACGACGAATTGTACTAATCAACTATACAAACTTCATTTATATCACAAAATTATAATTCCATAGATATTTTTCTAAAACATAGCAAACTTCATTTATATTACAAAATTCTTATTCCATATATATTTTTCTATAACTTTAATTCCATAGATATTTTTCTAAAACTGATAAACGTCTTTTCATTTTTGAGTAACGTCATTTTATTTATTAATTCAACAATCTCAGACATTACGTAATAAAAAAAAAACACCAAAACTGTACAATATTATTCGACCACTTCACCGACAAAACAAATTTAATACACGTAAAACCATTCTTTTAACTTAACTCTATCATCGCTTTACTAATTGATAATATATTAATATTACGAATATTACGTTTTATTGTAGTTATGACTTATGATACAAATTATTAAAAAGAAAAAGAACTTATACAAAAAAAAACATATAAAAACGTTTTGTTCACTTCCCGCCAAAACCCAAAAACTTACATACTAGCACCCCAAACATTGTATTTGTTTACACTTTACCTCCTTTTATTTTTGCTTCCAATCAACAAGCAAAAATAGAACAAGATCCTGAAGAAGAAACCCCAAGCCAAAGTGATCCATAAGCAATCCCATTTACCCAGATCATTAACACCTTGCTGCTGCAACAAGTCGGAACCGGTGGTCAAGCACGTACTACTGGTGATGTTAACCCCCAATGTGTCACCCATATTTTGTAACAATTTTAGTTTCAACGACTCGTCGAAATCGCCTAGAGGGCTGCCATCAAATATTTGTGTTCCCTTAACAAAGCATTTGTTAGGATCTTGAAATTCGTTGTGTAAAACCGCTTCGTATGGATACTTCACTAATGAAATGTAGTGAAACCAAATCCAATAGTCGGGGATTCGATCACGATTGATGAAGAAGCCACTGAAGAGTAAGAAGTAAGCGAGAATCGCTACGACAATGACGTATCCGATCATGACATGTGGTACAACAGCGGAGAGGAATGTAACGAATGAGCTACCGGCCCAAAATGAGCATAGGATTATGAAGAAGTAGAAGAAGAAACCCGAAGCTCCCCCGTCGAGTCCCACGGCCCAAAATGTGATTATTGCGAATGTGAGAGATAGAAACACAAGAGCGGGAATCGCTACGAGGGAATGAGATAAGACGTATGAAGAACGCCTGTACGCGTTGTAAGCGGTTTCTCTCATGAAAATGAAACGTTCTTGAATGAAAACAGGTAATGCGTCCGCACACGTGTAGAACGTTGTGGACATAGCGAATGCGAAGAAGCCTAAACGTTCTCTAACCCCTCGAGGAGAGTCATCTAGTTTCCAAAACATTGTGGCGAGAATAAAGCCTGTGACCATAACCGCACCCAACCGAGTTATGAACAACTCTGGCATTCTCCATGAGTTTCTAAACGAACGTTTCGACAATACCAGCATCTCCTTCCACATCGGATTTGCAAAGCTAGGTACCAAAGAGGTTGTACTTATGTCGGTAGTAGCTCCAGAGACTAATTTGCCTCTGGAGATACTCGCACTTATCGCTTCTTTAAGCGATAAGTTGTGAGTAGGCGTTTCGTTGCCAGTACAACTGCGCCGTGATCTCTTTAATATCTGCCATGATTTGTTGAATTCGACTAGGCTTTTAGTTCCTCCAGGAGATCCTTCAAGTTCTCTAATCAAATCGAGAGCGAATTCAGTTCGATTCTCTTTGTCTGGAATCGGATGACCAAAATCAGCGAAAAACGAAAGGAGATTCGACGGTGAGCCGCTGTAAACGGTTTGTCCCCGTGACAGAAACAATAACCGGTCAAGTAAACCGAGAAGACGGAAGCTAGGCTGGTGTACGGTCATGATAACAATACTTCCAGTTTGTGCAATACGTTGCAACACCTTCACAACCATGTACGCACTTGTCGAATCCAGCCCGGATGTTGGCTCATCCAAAAACAGGATAATCGGATCGTGAATTATATCAGTTCCGATTGAAACACGACGTCGTTCTCCTCCAGAAACTCCTCGGTGACCTTCATCTCCAATAACTGTATTGGCCGCGTTTCGGAGGCCTAACTGATCGATCAACGCTTGGACTCTCTGCTTCTTTTTCGATCTGGATAGCGTTCGAGGGAGGCGAAACTCAGCAGAAAACATCAAGGTTTCTTCAACTGTTAACATAGGAAACAATAGGTCATCTTGCATGACATAAGCTGAAATAACTTTCAACATTTTGGATTCTAATTGTTCTCCATTTAATGTTACGTTGCCTTTCAAACTTCCTTTAGCAATTCGGTTCGCTAAAGCATCGACCAAAGTAGATTTCCCCGATCCACTAGCACCAAGAACCGCTAGTATCTCACCGTCTCTAGCAGTACCCGAAATATCATTCAACAACACCTTGTGTTTCTTAGAAACCAAGTTTTCACCTCCAACCGGCTCTGCAGCTGTAGCCGGGACAGATTCGAGCTTTCGGCCTCCTAATACGGCCGGAAGCTCGAATTTGCCGCGTACTTTGACACTGTATGTGAGATTGTTAAAGGATAAAACGAATGGCAACCCCTGAGGGTCGTTGTTTATGTTGTTCATTTTGTTCACTTCTAAAACTTGGTGTGGTGGGTCTTCACCACCGTTGTCTTCGTTTCTGGATTTGTTAACGTACTGTAGAAGCTCACCGAGAGTTGGAGAGGCTGGGGGTGACCCAGACCACTCTGGTAAGTCTGCCACTCCTATACGAGCTGACATGTTTTAGCCTAAAGTATTGAAACCCTAATGGTAGTAAGAACTTGTGTGTATTGAGAGAAAGAGAGTGTATTGTGAAGATGAACTCATGCACCTGTATTATAAACACTTTGGTAGATGACTTAAAGATCAACTTCTAGACGTATATATAGAGAGATGAGAGAGAGAGAGAGCTACTCCACACATATACATACATAGATGCATGCATTCACCCATTCACACATACATATATTTGTAATTGTATATACATTAGGCACATTTTTTATAAAATTTATACGGTATGGTTGTTTGATAAAAGAAAGCAGTACTTCTTGACCAAGGAAATATATGATATAGCTTTCTTTCTATAGCTAAGTAATGGATATATTGTAAAGTAAAAATAAAATAAAATGAAGGGTATATCTGTGGAGTTTTTTTTTTATGTAATTGTGATGATTTTATAGATATTAGAAAAATCGTGTGTGTTCTTAAGCGATTAAATATAAAGGTCTGTTTGGTATAAGGTAATGGAATAGACGAAGAAATGGAATGGAATAGAACATTTTGTTTGGTTACCATGAGATAATATAATAAAGAGTAAATTACGTTTTTGGCCCCTGTGGTTATATCAGTTTTACTATATTGGCCCAAAATAAGAATTTTTAACGTTTCTGCCCCCATGGTCCCTATATCTAACCATTTTGGCCCCTAATTCTAACCAAACCCTAACTCAGGTTAATTATTAGGCACATGACTTGCACATGATGGGTAATATGGTAATTTCACCTCCCCTTCATCCTGATTTCTTTTTATTTAACCCACATTTGCAGATTTTTTCATCCATTCTCCATCATCTACCCTCTTCAATCATCATCTTCTAACCCATCACCTTCAACCATCATCATCTTCAATTAGATCGATAGAACCAAGAGTTCGAAAAATTAAGTCTTGAAATTATATTGATTTATTATCTGGTCAACACCAGCATCTGGCCTTTTGAAAATGGATCCGGTCTTGAAGGAATCGAAGAATCAGAAACGAAAAGAAGCTGATTCAAAATTAGATCGATTCAGAACCAAGTGTTTGAAAAATGAAGAAGGCAAAGGGTTGTTACAATTCCAAAAGGGTCAATTGCGAATTCAAGAAGTCAAAGGCAGGAGGCTGTTATCTTGTTCTTGACTTTTTGGTTGAATAAATTGAAACCGGCGACCAAGTTTTTGTTCTTGTTCGCATACGGGTTTATTTTTTTTCTTGTTTCATATCCTATAAATCCTTGTTCTTCTAAATTTTATGTTCTTGATTGTTTCCAAATCAAAGTTAGAAAAGAATTCGAAGAAGGGCTGTTGTTTCTCAATTAATAACTTTAGTCAAATAATTTATTTTTGATCCAAAGTCACTTGTAGAAAACAATTTAAAAGGTCGTGGTGCAATATGGTCCTGTTTTGCCTTCAATTTTTGACCATGAAATTACAAATATGGCTGTGATTTGAAGTTTGTTTCTAGATTGCACATATCAGATTTGATCGAGATAAGATAAGTCAGAAGCCTGTTATGCAGGCAGTGGATTTTCATATTCAGGTTTGTATTTTGTTATGTTTTTTTGACAATTTTGTGTTAGGAATTTAGGTGGTGTTTGGATGTTGTTTGATGAATGGAATTCCAATGGCAAATTTGGGGGTTTTCATGGAGAAGATGATGGGAATTTAGGGGTTTATGTGGTGTATGATGATGATGGTTGAAGATGATGGTGTTCGTTTTGATTTGTGTTTGAATTGAAGACCTGGTTGATATTAATAAGAAATAATCATAGTCTTATTTTCTTTTCTGTATCATTGCATTTAATTTGGTTAGGGGATGATGATGATGGTTGAAGGTGGTCATGTTCTTGAAGATCTGGGTTTGAAGATGATGAGTTTTGTTGAAGATCTGGGTTGCAGATGATGTTGTGTTTAAGATCTGAGATGCAGATGATGATGATTTATTGAAGATCTGGGTTTTATTTATAAACTCATTAAAGGGGAGGTGAAATTACCATATTACCCATCATGTGCAAGTCATGTGCCTAATAATTAACCTGAGTTAGGGTTTTGTTAGAATTAGGGGCCAAAATGGTTAGATATAGGGACCATGGGGGCAGAAACGTTAAAAATTCTTATTTTGGGCCAATATAGTAAAACTGATATAACCACAGGGGCCAAAAACGTAATTTACTCTATAATAAATCATTACTTTGTGTTGTTTGATAGACAGTAAAAGACAAATGAATAAAATCGGCGGTGGTTGGCGGTAGTGAGTCGCCAACCAAAAACATTACTTTGTGTTGTTTGGTTCCATTATCTTGATCAACCAAAAACATATTTTTTCATTACATCGTACTAGTCTATTTCATTTCACCTGTTAATCCTACATTCTAAATATTACCTCAGTTTTAAGGTGTACCTAGTTTGAAAATATGCAATTAGAGAATTTGGAAACTTGATATAAAGTTAATTTAATTAAATAAACATTTTTAAACAAATTTTAACTAATATAAGAAGGCGAGCATATGAGTGAGAGTGGTTATAAAAGTTGTATAAAATTAAATTAATTTAATAACTAGTATTGTAACAACTTATATATAATATCGCTTAATCGTGATTAAGAAGCGCCTCTTGATTAGGCTTAGTTATATTGTCAAAGAAAATTAAGTCAGTTATTTTATAGCACATATGGTCCTTTATAAGTGTCTACCTTGTATTTTTTAAGCAAATATGGCTCTTTATAAGGGTCTACTTTAATGAAACGAAATAATATCTATATTATATAGGGCGCATTCATTGAGGAACACTAAAAAAATAGGGACCGGAAACCATACATTTAATACTTTCAAGATTCAACTTAACATCTTAATTTTTTTTTAAATTTTGGCGTTTTTTCTTATATATACATGTAGAAACATTTTTAATAAAAAATTCAAAAAATAAAAATATAATTTAAAAAAACAGTTAAAAAAGGTAATTTTTTTTACAAATTAATTTTTTATTGGAATAGCTTCTACACATTTTTACATGAAAAAGCGCCAGAAAACAATTTTTAAGAAAATCATTTTTAACATGTTAAGTTGAATTTTTAATATCTATTTTTTTTTTTACAAAAATTGTTTATTTATTAGAATAGCTCTAATATGGACACCGCCCCCCCAAAGCCACAAAAAACTTTGGCGAATGCTCTATTTGAGAAAATCGCTCGGAATCTGGGAGTAACACTTGATCTGTCTCCCCGCCAGAAGGCGGTGATTGAGTGCTTGAAAGGCCCCCATGCGCAAGACTTTTTGACTGTTATCCCGATCGAGGGGCTGGGGCAATGCATGTCGGCTGTTGAGTACAGGGCTATCCTCAAATACCGGCTGATGATCCCTATGTATCAAGAAGACGAAACCTGCCCAATCTGCCATAAAGCCTGCATGGATAAATACGGGGAGCATGTTGTTCATTGCAAGGAGCTCCCCGGTTTCAAATACCGGCATGACTGGGTGAGGGATGTTTTGGGGGACATCTTGAGGAGAGCGGGGATTTCTGCCAAGAAGGAGGCCCCTGTGAATTTCCTTACAGACCCCATGGAAGGGAGATCTACATTGAGACCAGCGGACCTGCTCGTCTTTGGTTGGGCGGGAGGGAAACATGCTTGTGTAGATCTCACAGGAGTCTCCCCCTTAGCTGGTTTAAGGGAAAACGGGTTTGTAGCAGGACAAGCGGTAAAGAAAGCAGAATCTAAAAAGGTGGATAAACACGCTAAAGCATGTGCTGATAACCAACATGCATTTGTCCCCTTCGCCTTCGACACCTTTGGATCCCTAGCTCTAGAAGCTATCCGTTTGCTGACTAGGGTCCAACAGGTTGTCCACAGCAGTGGCTCATCAACAGGGGGCAGGGGTTTGTCTTTAATAGGCTAGGTGATGTGCGTGAAAGTGTTGTATATTTTAGGTGTATATTTTAAGCCCTTTTTAACATTTATTTTAGCCAAGTTTTAAATTTATAAAACACGATATTTCACTAACACTAAACACACATATGGGCAAGTGCACCCATCGTTGAGTGTAGTATAGCGTTGGTAAGATACCGAGGTCGTCCAAGGACACAAGAGCTTTTAATACCGGTTTATCCTCAACGTCTAACCAAAATACAAGTTTAGAAAAATGTTTTAAACTAAGAAAAATAAAAACTAACTAAAATGCTGAAAATAAAAATAAAATAAAAACAGATAGACAAGATGAATCACTTGGTTCCGACTCGTATCTAGTATAACCTTTGATTATTTCCGCACTTTTGCACATAATTAAGAGATTATCTTAGTTATTGTAGTAGGCCCCTCTTTTGAAGGTGACGTTACCCTCACCCCAGTAGTTTGAGTCAGCAGGGATACAATCCTAAAGGGGTGGATTATTGGAAGATAATGAATTAAGTTATTAATGCAGTATTGTGGTAGGCCCCGCTTTTGGCGGTGACGTTACCCTCGACTAAGTAGTCTGAGTCAGCAGGGATACAGTCCTAAATAGCCGGGTTATAGTATTAATAGTAGTTAACTTATGAGGGGATCAAAGAGTTTGGACCCCCGCCATCCAATACCGTGAAGTATTGAAGGAGGTCCTACTAAATTTGACCCAGGTCCATTGCAGGACCTCTAAACGCTGAACAATGGCAAGACCTTTACCAAACCGTTCCCTTAACCCCTGACCAGGTAGCCAACATACCTCCATATAGACCGTGGAGATATGAATGGTGAAAATCCTTTATTTTATATAGACAGTAAAATAATGCCAAGACACCACGGACAAACGATAAGGAAATATCACCTTCAACATAAGTAACTAGTTATTAAAGTCATTAATACAAAACCAAATAAAAAGTGCAAAAGATTAGAAATAAAAAGTATTATACTAGACACTTTGTCTTCACCAAGTGATGTAAGAGACTTAGGCAAACATGGCCTTGATTGTCAAGAACTCTTACGATCAATCTTGGATCCCGAGACGACTCACACACTCTATGATGGACAATGGATGATGGTGGTGGATGATGGTGTTGTGATGGTGGTGGGTGGTGGATGAAGTGTGAGAGAGGTGGTGTGCCAAGGGATGAGTTGCAATGAAACCAAGCACTCCTATTTATAGGCTGAACAGAGGCCTGGGCACGGCCCCGTGTTCGCTGGGCACGGCCCCGTGCCTGTCTGACACTCTCTCTCTTCATTAATTGTAATTCGCAATTACAATTAATGCGCCTGCAGTACTTTCGGCACGCCCCCGTGTCCGCTGAGCACGGCCCGTGGTGGGCAATAGAAGCTTCTATAGGTTTGTCTTTTCTGCTGCTTCTTGGGCACGACCCCGTGCTGGCTGAGCACGGGGCGTGTTCAGCCTTCTGTTTTCTCTATTTTGCTTTGGAAGGTGCCGTTGAGGGTTCGGGCAATCCTCTAATGTTCCTTTTCTTGTATTTATGTTGGATTTAGCTGTCTTTTTGCTTCTTTTGCGTTTTTGAGCTCATTTAATCCTGAAAATACAAAAGGAAGACAAAAACACTCTTTTTCCAATATTAGTACTAAAAAAGGGTTAGTTTTATGCCTTATTTGATGTAATTTATATGTTGCATTTTACACACATCAAATACCCCCACACTTGAACTTTTGCTTGTCCTCAAGCAAAACTCTTTAATATTTGGCTTACACTCCCAAATGGAATAGGTAGAAGAGAAGGTTTTGGGCTTGTCATAGAGTGTCGGGATTTCCAAGATCTTTTTAGGGTTTTATTTTTATTTATTTACACTCCTATTCGTAATGATTTATTTAGAACTGTTCATAAAAGAAATTACTTATTTGGGCATAACATGCCTTTTTAAAATTCTATTTATATACAAGTTCACATACCTCGCGGGGAAATCACTCACACTCGGCCGAAGGTGTATTTTTAGTGAATCACTCGAGAGCGGCATTGGACTTATTCCTACCATAGGCTTGCCAAGAAATCAATCCTCCTCCTTTTTAACTTTTATACCTTTGTAGATATCAAGAGGACTTTGTGGGTTAAGGGTTGGCTAGGGTTAAAGGTAGGTGGTTGGGTTAGTGGTTAGTAGAAAAAGGGCTAAAAAGCGTAACAAGTGTCGGTTTTCGTATTTTTGCAACTTTTTATTTTTGATGAAGCTTTTATTCAAACAAAGTTATTTTTGATTACTTTGTTTGTTTATTTTCTTTTTGCTTCATTTTTTTTTTTTTTTCGAAGAACCGAACTTGTTACTAAAATAAAGGGTTAAAAATGAAAAAGGTTTTGGTGGGTGAAAGGGTTTTTGTTTTGGGTGATGAAACGAAAAGGTTTAGGCTCAAAGGGGCTAACTAGGGGGATTTTTTTGGGTAGGTGGTGAAAAAAGAAAAATAATGGTGTAGAAATGAAAAAGGGTTAGTCCTAATGCCTCCATCATGTACTTACTCGGGTTTAAGTTGATAAGGACCGGGAATGTATTGTCATGGCAAGTTCTAGAGTCGTAAGAACCAAGCGGCTATTCACACAAGAAACGAAAAATGAGCATTTAGTCAAATGGTATGAAATTGAGTGCTCAATAAAGGCTCAAAACTCACTTTTGTGGGAATGGGTTTTTATGTGATCAAGTATATATAATCAAATTTTAAATAAGTTTGTCATGCCTTTTCATAATTTTCTTATGTTGGTTCTTTTTATCACTACGCTATCGGTTGTAAATTTGTAAAAATATAACCTTTTTGAGAGCTTGAATTTCCCGAGTTAAACCTAGACAAAAAAAAAATGAAATTTTTGAAAAAATTTGGGGTGATTAGCGGTTCCAATAGAGTTTTGTGTAAGGCTTGTATTTAGGACTTGCAAAATTCAAGGTTTTAGCATCCCCCCCACACTTAAATTACACATTGTCCTCAATGTGTCCAAAAAATAAATTTTTAGGTTGATTAGATGTGTAAAATAGTGTTTAAAAAGCAAAAATTTGTGTTACTGGGCACTGAACACGGCCCCGTGTTATCCGGGCACGGCCCCGTGTTTAAGTGCCAGTAACAAAATTGAAATAAGAGGAACAGAAGTCTGGACACGGGGGCGTGTTGGGTGAACACGGCCCGTGTCCAGTTACCTGTACTGGGCGTTTTCTGCAGGTGGTCCGACACGGGGCCGTGTTGGTTGGGCACGGCCCGTGTTGAACCTTCTGAAAGGGAGAAAACTGTCGGGTTGCCTCGTTCTTGTGCATGGGATCATTTTTCTCGTTCCCCTTTTCATCCTTTACCACCATGAGTGTGTTTTATTCCTGAAAATTAAACTAACTAGAAAACATAAAAATTAATCTAAATTAAACTAAGGATAGTTCCGTGGAATGCCTCCATGGTGCGCCACGTTTATAAGGGTCCTTGGCTAGACCCAAAGCCTGGTCATATGCTACCCAAGTGGGATGTGTTGCATCCCATGTTACACCGTCGGAGAGCGTCATCCAAACTTGAGTCTATGACCTTCATGTAGTTGACCGGATCTTCTTCCTCTACTCGCTTTCCACATTCAAATTTCACTTCCTCATTCCCAAACTTCAATGTTAGAGTTCCGTCATTCATATCCACCAACGCTTGGGCGGTGGCTAGGAATGGCCTCCCGAGGATGAGGGGGACCTCGGTGTCTTCTTCCATGTCTAGGATGACAAAGTCGGTTGGAAAGACGAATTTGTCAACCTTGACTAGCAGATTTTCGGCGACACCATGTGGGAACTTGACGGACCTGTCGGCGAGTTGTATGCTCATCTTTGTGGGGCTTGTTGTTCCTAGGCCGAGTCGCTTGAACATTGATGTGGGCATGAGGTTGATGCTAGCTCCAAGATCGGCTAAAGCATTTCGGACGGGGGACTTCCCAATCGAACAAGGGATTGTGAAGCTCCCGGGATCGATTTTCTTTTGTGGAAGTTTGTTGAGTACTAGAGCTGAGCATTCTTCGCCTAAGTTAACTAATTGCAATGATTCAATTTTCTTTTTGTGAGTGAGGAAATCCCTCATGAATTTTGCATATTTAGGCATTTGGGTTAGGACCTCAATAAAAGGAATATTGACATGCAATTGTTTTAGTAAGCTTTCGAACTTTGCGAATTGCTCATCGGTCTTTTGACGATTTAACCTACCGGGGTACGGGATTGGAGGAGTCTTGGTGGGCCCTTGATTTGGTGTAGAAGCTTTTTCTGGCGCAGGAGGAGTCACAGGCTGACTAGAATGGCTTCTTTCATTTGGCGACAATGGAGCATCCTCGGGACCCACGGTTCGATTCCTTAATGTGATGAGATGTACTTGTGCCTTTGGGTTCGTTTCGGTATTACTGGGTAATGCGCCTTGCGGTCTCTCGGAGAAATTTTGAGCTAGCTGATTTAATTGTTTTTCAACGTTTTGTATGCTAGCTTGTTGATTTCTGAAATTTGATTCCAATTGTTGAAATCGATCCGAGTTTTTCTTTTCAGTGTCAGAGATGAGGCGAGATACAGTATCTTCAAGCCTTTCTCTTCCACCTTGTTGTTGAGGAAAATTTTGCGGTTGTTGAAAATTAGTTCGTTGATTTTGTTGGTTACTACTATTGCCGGGATCTCTCCAACCAAGATTTGGGTGGTTACGCCATCCTTGGTTGTAGGTACCCGTTGGAGGACCCGACGGCCTAGGTCTATTATCCATGTAGTTTACCATTTCAGTTTGTTCATCTAATTCTTTCATACAACTCCAATTTTCATGTGACCCACCACACCCTTCACAAGCCATAACCGAGGCCGTTTTTGTCATTTCTAGCCTTTTGATTTTTGAAGAGAGGGCCTCGATTTGGGCTTGTAAAGAGGTGCTTTCATCAACCTTATGGGCGCCCGGGGCAATAGATTTATTACCTCGGGGAGTGTGCCATTGAAAATTGGTTTGAGCAATTTCCTCAATTTGGTTATATATTTCATTTGGGCGACGATTACCTAAGAGTCCCCCGGAGCTTGAATCAAGTGTTTGTCTTGTGTGTGGCAACAATCCATTGTAGAAAGTGGATACTTGTTGCCATACCGCTAGACCATGGTGAGGACACTTTCTTAGAAGCTCCTTGAACCTTTCCCAAGTTTCATATAAGGATTCCCCATCCTCTTGTGAGTATGTATTAATTTCAGTCATTAATTTAGCCGTTTTAGCAGGAGGGAAATACTTATACAAAAACTTTTGGGCGAGTTCATCCCAGGTGTTTACCGATCCAACTGGGAGGGTGTTAAGCCAAGCCTTGGCTCGGTCTTTTAGTGAGAAAGGAAACATTCGAAGGCGGATGGCGTCATTTGATGCTCCATTGATCCGAAAGGTATCACATATTTCTAAAAAGTTAGTAATATGTAGATGGGGATCCTCGTCCGCAAGCCCGTGGAAGGTTGCGGAGTTTTGGAGCATTTGTATCAAATGCGGCCGAAGTTCGAAGTTGTTGGCCTCGACATTCGGTGCATTGATAGCAGCGCCAAGATTGCCTACGGTAGGTCGTAGGTAATCCATGAGGGTACGTTGGTCCGCCATTGGAAGTGGGTCCCCCGAAGCTTTCTCTTGATTTTTAGCTTTTAGTCTTTTTCTGAGAAAGCGCTCGGGTTCTTCTACGGGTTCTTTTATGTCTCTACTAGAACTGGAGCTCATGCACTACGTAGGAGGTTCAAATGTGGCGCCTGGGTTCCGAGTCCTGCAACAAAAACAGAAAAGAACGCTGGTCAGAATGTTTACCACGGCCCCGTGCTCAGTGAGCACGGCCCGTGTTGAGAGATACAGTAATTGTTTTCTGGATTCCCAGTTACTGGGAGTTGGACACGACCCCGTGTTGCACCGACACGGCCCCGTGTTCAGCTCTCTGTAACTCAGAAAATAAAAACTGCCAGTGATGATGCTGGGCACGGCCCGTGTCTGACCGGGCACGGCCCGTGCTGAGCTCTGCAGAAGCTGAAAAACTAAGAAAATCCTAAAAAAATAAAAAAAAGAAAAATAAAAGATGATTAGGCCGTTGATTCCTAACTTTCTTAAAATCCTTGTGTCCCCGGCAGCGGCGCCAAAAACTTGATGTGCGTGAAAGTGTTGTATATTTTAGGTGTATATTTTAAGCCCTTTTTAACACTTATTTTAGCCAAGTTTTAAATTTATAAAACACGATATTTCACTAACACTAAACACACATATGGGCAAGTGCACCCATCGTTGAGTGTAGTATAGCGTTGGTAAGATACCGAGGTCGTCCAAGGACACAAGAGCTTTTAATACCGGTTTATCCTCAACGTCTAACCAAAATACAAGTTTAGAAAAATGTTTTAAACTAAGAAAAATAAAAACTAACTAAAATGCTGAAAATAAAAATAAAATAAAAACAGATAGACAAGATGAATCACTTGGTTCCGACTCGTATCTAGTATAACCTTTGATTATTTCCGCACTTTTGCACATAATTAAGAGATTATCTTAGTTATTGTAGTAGGCCCCTCTTTTGAAGGTGACGTTACCCTCACCCCAGTAGTTTGAGTCAGCAGGGATACAATCCTAAAGGGGTGGATTATTGGAAGATAATGAATTAAGTTATTAATGCAGTATTGTGGTAGGCCCCGCTTTTGGCGGTGACGTTACCCTCGACTAAGTAGTCTGAGTCAGCAGGGATACAGTCCTAAATAGCCGGGTTATAGTATTAATAGTAGTTAACTTATGAGGGGATCAAAGAGTTTGGACCCCCGCCATCCAATACCGTGAAGTATTGAAGGAGGTCCTACTAAATTTGACCCAGGTCCATTGCAGGACCTCTAAACGCTGAACAATGGCAAGACCTTTACCAAACCGTTCCCTTAACCCCCGACCAGGTAGCCAACATACCTCCATATAGACCGTGGAGATATGAATGGTGAAAATCCTTTATTTTATATAGACAGTAAAATAATGCCAAGACACCACGGACAAACGATAAGGAAATATCACCTTCAACATAAGTAACTAGTTATTAAAGTCATTAATACAAAACCAAATAAAAAGTGCAAAAGATTAGAAATAAAAAGTATTATACTAGACACTTTGTCTTCACCAAGTGATGTAAGAGACTTAGGCAAACATGGCCTTGATTGTCAAGAACTCTTACGATCAATCTTGGATCCCGAGACGACTCACACACTCTATGATGGACAATGGATGATGGTGGTGGATGATGGTGTTGTGATGGTGGTGGGTGGTGGATGAAGTGTGAGAGAGGTGGTGTGCCAAGGGATGAGTTGCAATGAAACCAAGCACTCCTATTTATAGGCTGAACAGAGGCCTGGGCACGGCCCCGTGCCTGTCTGACACTCTCTCTCTTCATTAATTGTAATTCGCAATTACAATTAATGCGCCTGCAGTACTTTCGGCACGCCCCCGTGTCCGCTGAGCACGGCCCGTGGTGGGCAATAGAAGCTTCTATAGGTTTGTCTTTTCTGCTGCTTCTTGGGCACGACCCCGTGCTGGCTGAGCACGGGGCGTGTTCAGCCTTCTGTTTTCTCTATTTTGCTTTGGAAGGTGCCGTTGAGGGTTCGGGCAATCCTCTAATGTTCCTTTTCTTGTATTTATGTTGGATTTAGCTGTCTTTTTGCTTCTTTTGCGTTTTTGAGCTCATTTAATCCTGAAAATACAAAAGGAAGACAAAAACACTCTTTTTCCAATATTAGTACTAAAAAAGGGTTAGTTTTATGCCTTATTTGATGTAATTTATATGTTGCATTTTACACACATCACTAGGGTTTGCTATCCAGAAAGGGGTAGCGGCGCAGCTTGTTGCTCGCTTACCTGCGATATTGATGTAAGTTGATTTGTTTGAAATTTTTGAGTAATGTGAATAAAAGGTCTATTTTTATAAGAAAAACGTCGAAAAACATTTAAAAAATATTTTTTAACATGTTAAGTTGAATTTTTAAGATGTTAAATCATGATTCCCTGATTCCTCACTTTTTTAGTGTTCACTAATGAACCTTACTCTCTCTCTCTCTCTCTCTCACACACACACACACACACACATAAGGTCAGGATTTAGGGAAAATAGTGAAAAATGTGAGAACGGTGAGAACGCTTATGGATCCTTAGATCAAAACAATCTATGAACTACATTGGCGCAGTGACGTTTTCGTAAATAACATCAATTTTATTACTTGAGCGTACTTCATTAGGGGTAAAAAGGGTAAACATCGTTTCTTACATAAAACGCCATTAAATATAAAACGCCAACTAAATACAAAACACCATAAAAAAATTTCCTGTGTAGTTTTTTCTGTCTTTTAGTTAGTGTATTTTATAATCTTGGCCTACAAAAACGCCATAAAAATATAAAACGCCAAATTTGAAAGATGGAACGTGTTACAGACTTAACAGATAAAGCTGAGCAAAACCAGATACTTTATTAATTGAATTTATTATTATTATACTAATATCCCGCCTAAACTACGCGCCAAAAACATCATATAAAGATAAACGTCTCAGCACATTCCATTGATCACACCAAAAAAACAAACACCATGGTTCCTAAATACCACTCACTGTAAAACATCAAAAAGTTAAAAAAAATAAAAGATGGCAAACATTGTTTCTTGGATATTCAGTATTGTTCTGCGTGAAGTTTCACTAAATAGTTCGTTACATGAGGGGAGTAAGATTTGCTGCATGAGATGGACAAATCTTCAAGAAAAAGAGACTGATGACAATCATATGTCATTTTGTCTTCTTTGTTCTTGAAGAAGGCTTGGATGAGGAGAAGAGATCGATCTCAGTGTAAATGCTATTTTGGACTCCATGATGATAATGACGGACAAATAGCATCCACCCACATGGCGTCGATCTATGTCTCCAACATCCACAAAGGCACTACAACACACAAACAACAAAAAACCACACCAAAACCAAAACGCTATTTATTTATGACAGTTCTTGTAGTTTCAAAATAAGAAAGAGACTGATGACAATGAAGATTTGGAAGATGAATTGGATTCAGATTTTTAATTTATTTTTTTCGCTTCTATTTTTTTTTTCTGTGGTTTGTTATCTAATTTTCAGCTAAGAACAATACATTATTTCTCTAAAAAAATGCTTGTAAAACGTCATGATGCCACAAACGTCAAACTCTCAAACTATAATAAAATTACTTTGGACAACTATTATTAAAAACTAAAAAAAATGTATAAAACAATGTGCAAGAGAATAGAACAAAGTGTCATCTTTATCTAAACGTCATTAAAAAACAAAACGCCAAAATCTAAAAAGATGGGACGTGTTACAGCCATAAACAGATGAAGCTGAACAAACAGTAACTACAAACATTAAACTGAAACGACAGAAACTTTATTACTAACATTTATTATATTAAAAGTCACTCCATGGGTACTTGCATTTATTTAACTTTTCAAAACGCCATAACTACCTGTCACATTATAGGACTGCATCCTACATAGCGGCAAAAAAAAAATCATTATAAAAGTAGAACATGTAAACACAACTTAACATTCCACACATTATCTAACACGCCATACATTGTCCAAAACGCCATACAACTTAAAAAAATGGCTAAGGTTATTGCATGGAGGTTTGAGAGGCCAGAGAGACGTTTCGTCCTAAAGTTCTCTGATAGGAGAAGGAAGAAGGTCAAGACAATCAAGGCTATACTTAGTATGGATGAAGTCGTTCAGAGAGGTATTATGGCCCTTGGGATTCCAAGGGCCAACGATTGTGAAAGAACTCGAAAGGTAATAAGAAGATTGAATAGAAAATTTCTAGATGATGATGATGATGATATTGACGATGCTGGTCTACCAACAGTTAGCAATTGGGGGTTGGATGAACAAGCAAGCACGGTTAAAGTGACTTATCAACACGGGGTGGAATATTCGTTGCCGATGGACGAAATGCTGAAGACAGAGAGACTACATCTTCTTGAACAACTCTGTGATTTAGCACCTTCGAACGATGCAAAATCCAGGGTTGTCATGATATTTAAGTATAGGCTGCAGCAAAGACGAGATGATGGCGCTATACGCCAATGCAAAATATGATGATGATGAATCTGAAGAAAGTGATTAACAAAGCGATAGGTACATCTCTGATGTAATCCTATACACAGAAGACTATTAGTTTGTTTTGATTTCGTCTTATTGTAATCTTTTGAAATATTAATGAATTATAATGAAATATTAAGAACACCAGGAACGCCAAAAAATTTACCATTATAACATATAGGGATTAATTCACCTGGGAACGCCATAAAACACAAAAAAAAAAAATATCTATGTGACACAAAAATGATTAATTCAACGAGACAGATCTAAAAAAGACCAGTAAAACGCCAAGTAGTTATTAAATCTAACTAAACGCCAAAAAAATCTTTGACGCCAAAAATGAAGCAGTATTGTAACACACGCATTGGGAAAAAAAGAAGATTAAAAAGTCAAAAAAGTCCCTCCCACCCTGAGAGTATATCCCGCGCCACATGTTCGATCAGGATGCGTTCTCACCGTTCTCACACTTTTAGGCGTTTTCTCCTGATCCCGTTTATATATATATATATATAGGGGACCGCTAAAATGAGAACCACCTCCAGTTGTAAGAACCGTGAGAACAACACCGTACGGGGCGAGGTGGACCAATTTTTTTTTTCATAAACGTAGATGCATGTATTATAAACACATTTGTAAAAAAAAAATCAAAAAAAAATGTCGGGTGTGTAGTTTTGAGCACCCAAAGTTTGCGTTTACGGGACCCGTAAATTTTATTTAAAATTTGCGGTAACCGTAAACACAAACTTGTGGTGTTCAAAACTACACACACGACATTTTTTTTGATTTTTTTTAAAATGTCTTTATAATACAAGCATCTACGTTTATGAAAAAAATTTTTGGTCAAACTCGCCCCTGATCAAAAAGTTCTCACGGTTCTTACAACTGGAGGTGGTTCTCTGTCACACCCTGGCTTTGCGGAAGCGTGGGTTTATTTTGGTGTGACTTCTTAATACCATAGCATAATCACAACAATGCTATATGAAAATAAAGCCATGATGTTCATCCATTCAACCAGTTTAAAAAGTTACACGACAACATTGTTTTAAAGTCGACACATGAAACGAATTACAACAATGTCATAATTAAAAACTTGTTCACGAGACACAACCAAAAGACATGAATAAAAACACAGTTTAAGACTTGTGACCCGTCCAGGCAAAAGTCACATTTCCTAAACTCGGACGGCATCATTACTCCTACGCAGCTTGTCGACATTGCATACCTTGCCAGATCCCCTAATTTCCTCAAATACATGTAGTTTGAAAAATCAACAAAAAGTTGAGCGAGTTCATGTAAAAGTGAGTATGTATAAACCTTTGTAATATGTTTGTATGTATGAAAAATCCCTGGTATGTAGCAATTAAGGAAAAAAAGATCACCATTGGGTTGCAAAGCCAATGATATGTGTGAAGTGATGCAGGAAGACTCAAACCTAGCAGATTTTTGCGTCGGGCTCAAAGTTACCCCATGGTCCGTACAGGGGACTCAGGAGTTGGGCTCGCTACACCTAAATAGATCTACCGCTCTTGACCCTCGGTCCAACAACGAGGATTAATGGCCCCAAGTAAAACCTACCCACTCACATGATCTAAGTAGTATACCCTCCTTAAGCTAACCATACCATGTATAAAAGTGTCTGTAAATATTGTAACATGTATTCCACCCCCGAAGTATAAAAACTGAAAACAGTTAAGAGAAAAGGAGGACATGAACTCACAGAAGTGCGTATCCCGAAACGTAAGTCTCCAACTCAACCTGCTGCGTGACGACCTACACGTACTAATGCCTATTAGACGGATGTCCGTGCCTTGTCTTAGGGTTTAATGTCTTTGGAGAAATAGTTAGGTAACTATTCCGTATTCACACTTCTTATTTATGTTATAAGTATATTCCTTCCCAAGGATGGGGGTTTTTATACATGTATACGTTATAATCCCAAAAATATATTTTAAGTCTCACTTGAAAAATATATCTTTAACCACTTGTCTTGACATTTTAATTCAAAAATATACATATTTTTCCCAAAAATATTATATTTTACTTTATACTTTTTCCAAATAAAACTTCATCAAAATATACGTATGAGAGTATTTTCCGAAATATACCTAAGTTACATTTTAAAGTTCGCGTTGTAGTAACAATACCGGTGTAACTTAATTATTTATTTGTGAGAGCGTTGGTATTATTTTGGAGTCGTAATTTCATGATACCCTCAAGTTATATTATTTTTAGGGTAATATCTAGTTCACATAATAAACAAACAATCACGCAAGTGTTATATTATAAAATATATATTCTAAATATATATTTATCAAGTTTTATTTAAGAAAATCCATCTCCGGTACTTGGTAATTTTTGTAATAAAAATCCTGGCGAAGTTTATTTTGAAAACCAAGTTAAAAATATATTTGTAAACATTTGTTAGAAAAATATTTCTAAGTGTTAAAATTCTAGAAAAATTTCACCAGAGTTTCCTTTGTAAATAGAGGTGTCCACGCTTACTAGCGTATCATTTTCTTTTGTAAAATCATTCAAACAATTTACCAACCAACAATATACAATCTTTAATCACTATTCTTGACAAAAATAAGACTAAATCACAACTCATGAACTTGAGAGTTTTGTAAGAATATGTAATAAATCACCAACACAGTTAGTGGGTCTTGTTATCTTTAAAATAGGATTAGTTTCTTGAAAGCTTTATTTTTAAAGAAAATGAAGTTTCACAACTTCTAGTCAAGATTCACAAAAATATTTCTTGTTACACAAGTGTTTATACACTTGTTTAGTTACCAAGAATGCCTTTGGTTCATAAAATATCCGGGTTTTAACAAAACTAGTATCTTTCACTTGGTTCTTCCGAAAAACCACTTGTAGATCTTTAGATCTACAAGTTTATAACCTTATTTTTCAAGAAAAATTTTGTTTATTCAAGTTTCAAGTTCATGGTGGATGGTTTCATCATCTTTCATATTTCTAACACTAACATCTTACTAGTTCATGTTCTTGAACATGATCTAGCATATTTAGATGATGATCCATCCAACTTTTACTAACAAACAACATCAAATAATCATAACTACACAAGATTTACACACATAACTTCTCTTTATCCACCCTTTAACACTTTATGTTTAAGACTTGTTCATGTTCTTTAGTGTTTCTTAATTTTTCACCATTAAATCATCTATTAACCACCAAAAACAAGATCAAGATGATGATTAGAAGCACTTACCACTAGCACAAGGCTAGGGAAGAAACAAGGCATAAAAGTGGTGGATAAAAGGAAACGAGAGTGGTCCTTGAGCTTCCGAGTGCACCAAGCTTGCTTGAATGATCTCTAGCACCTTAGGGTATGTATGGATTGCTTGAAAGGAACTTGGAAGTGATGATGGTGGTGATGGTTGTGTTCGGCCGAAGGTGGGGAAGAAGAGAGGAGATAAGTGGTTTGTTTGTTGAGTTTGTGAATGTGAAGTGATCAAGACCTCTATGCTTATTTATAATCCAAGTATTAATATAATCCATCATGTAATATGCTTTCTAGATATCCAACATCCCCAATTAAAATAATGAAAGAATTGTGGGGTGTGTCCCCACTCCATAAACCGGTTCGATGGGGGGGGGGGGTTATAGGGTTGGGATGTAATGTTATGGTTATAATCTAATTAGATTATAAAGGTTAAGTTAGTGTATTAGTGTGTGTTATACAATATAAGGTGTGTTAGGGTGTTCGGGGACCCTAACTAGCTCAGAAAAGTACAAACAATGTATTTGGCAATATTTTTATGCTCCGGGTAAAGTCCGGTTGTTCGGTTGGATGTTGATCCGTTAAAGTGCCAAATAAAGCTTTAAAGTGTCTTTTATAATGTTTTTAGTGACACAAATTATTCCCAACACTTTGGAAAGTATCTAGGACTATTTTACCAAGTTTTTGCACTTTGCTGGCATTGTTAAATGCTGAATTTTGGTATTTAGTGCAGAATTCTGCACTTTAAGTATGTTTTAGGCACTTCCGGGCACTATAACTATCACCTAATGACGCAGTTTTATGATCCTCACCTCCCTACACTCACTACTAGTGTAGTACTTTATTCCCGGCTCATACTGGCCACAAAATATTGTCTGTCTAGGTGCTGGCATTGTCAGCATGTTGTCTGGGTTATCCGCTCACTGTGCTAACTGTGTTTTGTGCATCATGGTTGTCACTACAGTTTGTGTGTAAATAATAGAGTGACAGTATAAAGTGTGATGCATGGGTATGTATGTAACAGAAATCAGTAAGCAGTTTAATCACAGTTGTAATCAAGCACAGTAAATAAGCACTAATTAAATATTAATTAATTTGTACGGATACCTGGATTTGTGAGGGTTGTCACATTCTCCCCCCGTCAAGAAAATTTCGTCCCGAAATTTTAGGCTCTGCTTCTAGTTGCAGGGGTGTTGGGAAATAAATGGGGGTATTTCTCCTTCATACGATCTTCACGTTCCCACGTGAATTCTGGGCCGTGTCTTGCATTCCATCGAACTTTGACGAGTTTGACACTACTCCTGCGCGTTTTGTTAACTTTCCAATCCGTAACCTCAACGGGTTCTTCCGTGAAGTGGAGCGTGTGTCAATATGAACTTCGTCTGCAGGAATGATCACTGTCTCTTGTGTTGGACTCTTTTTCAGGTTAGATACGTGAAACGTATCGTGAACGCCATTAAGTTCGGCAGGTAGGTCCAACTTGTATGCTACAAGCCCAATCCTTTGCAGGATTCTGAAAGGGCCAATGTAACGCGGATTCAACTTCCCACGCTTTCCAAAGCGTGCCACACCCTTCCAGGGTGAAACCTTCAATAAAACCATATCTCCCACCTCAAACTGTAGAGGTTTTCTTCTTTGATTTGCATAGGCTTTCTGTCTGTAGCGAGCCGCCTCGATACGCTTTCGAATTTGTGCAATCTTGTCTGTCGTCTCTTGTACTATTTCGGGACCAACAAGTTGTCTATCACCCGTATCAGCCCAGCACAATGGTGATCGACACTTGCGTCCATAAAGGGCTTCGAATGGAGCGGCTCTAATGCTTGCGTGGTAGCTGTTGTTGTATGAAAATTCGACCAACGGTAAATGATTATCCCAGCTACCACCTAAGTCCATTACACATGCTCTCAGCATATCTTCCAACGTCTGAATAGTTCGTTCACTTTGGCCATCAGTTTGTGGATGGAAAGCGGTACTTAGGTTCAATTGTGAGCCAAAAGCCTCTTGGAAGGATTGCCAAATCCTTGATACAAATCTCCCATCTCTATCAGAGATAATCGAGAGAGGCACTCCATGACGTGCAACAATCTCTCGCATGCATATTTCCGCAAGTTTACTAGTGTTGTCCTTCTCTTTGATTGGCAGGAAGTGTGCAGACTTGGTTAGTCGGTCTACTATTACCCAAATTGTATCATGGCCCTTGGGCGTCTTTGGCAACTTCGTTATGAAATCCATTGAGATCTGCTCACATTTCCATTTGGGTATTTCGGGTTGCTGCAGAAGACCTGAAGGCTTCTGGTACTCGGCCTTAACCTTGGCCCACGTTAAACATTTGCTAACATATATTGCAACATCGCCTTTCATCCTAGGCCATCAGTAGAAATCCTTAAGATCCTGGTACATTTTATCCGCTCCTGGATGAATCGAGTACTGAGATTTGTGAGCTTCATAAAAAACAACCTTCCTTAAACCACCAAACGAGGAACCCAAATCCATTTCATGAAACATAAAGTTCCTTCCTCGTTTGGTATCAACTGCTTCTCCATCTCACGGAGATACTCATCCTCAATATTTCTTTCTTTCAAAGCTTCTCTCTGCGCGACACGAATGTGCAAAGAGAGGTCTGTCTGGACAATCATCTCCATGGCCCTAACCCTTATGGGCTTGATCCTCTCTTTTCAAATCAGGGCATCAGCGACCACATTTGCTTTCCCTGGGTGGTATTTGATCTCGCAATCATAATCATTCAATAGTTCTACCCAACGTCTTTGCCTCATGTTGAGTTCCTTCTGATCGAATATGTGCTGTAAGCTTTGATACCAAGATGTCACACCCTGGCTTTGCGGAAGCGTGGGTTTATTTTGGTGTGACTTCTTAATACCATAGCATAATCACAACAATGCTATATGAAAATAAAACCATGATGTTCATCCATTCAACCAGTTTAAAAAGTTACACGACAACATTGTTTTAAAGTCGACACATGAAACGAATTACAACAATGTCATAATTAAAAACTTGTTCACGAGACACAACCAAAAGACATGAATAAAAACACAGTTTAAGACTTGTGACCCGTCCAGGCAAAAGTCACATTTCCTAAACTCGGACGACATCATTACTCCTACGCAGCTTGTCGACATTGCATACCTTGCCAAATCTTCAATGCAAATACCACCGCGCCTAACTCGAAGTCGTGCGTGGTATAGTTTCTCTCGTGAATCTTCAACTGGCGTGACACATAAGCTATAACTTTATGGCGCTGCATCAGCACACAACCAAAGCCTTGGCGCGAGGCATCACAATACACCACGAAGTCATTCGTTCCTTCGGGTAGCGATAGGATCGGTGCATCACAAAGCTTGTTTTTCAACAACTGAAACGCTTCTTCTTGCTTGTCACTCCAATCAAACTTTTTGTCCTTCTGTGTGAGCGCGGTCAGAGGTTGAGCGATTTTAGAGAAATCCTCAATGAATCTTCGATAATAGCTAGCCAAACCTAAGAACTGTCGAATCTCGGTTGGCGTTTTTGGAGTCTCCCAACTCTTGATCGCCTCGATCTTTGTTGGATCCACATGGATTCCATTTCCGTTAACCACATGTCCAAGAAATTTGACTTCACGCAGCCATAACTCGCGCTTTGAGAACTTAGCGTATAACTTTTCCTTTTTAAGTAGCTCTAGAATAGCTCTTAAGTGTTGTGTGTGTTCGTCCTTCGTCTTCGAATAGATTAGAATGTCATCAATAAACACGATCATGAACTTGTCGAGGTATGGCTTGCAAACTCTATTCATTAAATCCATAAAAACTACCGGTGCGTTCGTTAACCCAAACGGCATGACCAGGAACTCGTAATGTCCATAACGAGTTCTAAAGGCCGTTTTTGGGATACTTTCCTCTTGTATCCTTAGTTGATGATATCCTGATCGAAGGTCGATTTTTGAAGAAAAACTTGAACCTTGCAGCTGATCAAACAGGTCATCGATTCTCGGCAGGGGATATCTATTCTTGATAGTCAACTTATTAAGCTCGCGGTAGTCTATACACATCCGAAAATTACCATCCTTCTTTTTAACGAACAGTACTGGAGCTCCCCAAGGTGAGAAGCTTGGCCTGATGAATCCTTTGTCCAATAGCTCCTGGAGTTGCGTCGACAACTCCTGCATCTCTGAAGGCGCAAGTCTGTAGGGTGCCTTAGCCACAGGCGTGGCGCCTGGGACTAAGTGAATGTGGAACTCGACTTGTCTTTGCGGCGGTAATCCTGGCAAGTCTTCTGGAAAGACTTCAGGATATTCTTTCATGACTGAAATGTCCTCGGTCTTTGGCTCGGTAGCTTCTTTATCCACGATATGTGCTAAAAATGCAACACATCCCTTCTGTAAGCACTTTCTAGCTTTCAGACAGCTAATAATTCTCAGAGGCGTATCACGCTTCTCTCCATGAACTACGATCGTTTCTCCATCTACTATTGGGATGCGGATGGTCTTTTCGTGGCAAACAATCTCGGCTTTGTTGCTCGATAGCCAATCCATCCCTACCACCACGTCGAAACTTCCCAATTCGACAGGTAGTAGATCCAAAGTGAACTCGCGTTCTCCCAGCTCAATTACGCATCCTCTGATGACTTCGCCCGTTTCAACTAGTTTCCCATTCGCCAATTCAATCGAGTATGGAATGTCTAACTTACTAGGTGTCAACCCAAGTATATTCTTAAATTCTAATGATACGAAACTATAATCGGCACCAGTATCAAACAGAATAGATGCAAAACGTTGGTTTACAGGGAACGTACCGGTGACTACGTTCGGATCCTGGCGCGCTTCCCTTGCGCCGATGTTAAAGACTCTTCGACGGGCTTGATTCAGCTTTGGGCATTCCCTCTTAAAGTGCCCAACATCTCCACAATTGAAACATCCTGGCCCTCGGCCATTCCCATTTCCATTTCCACTTTGAGCATTGTTTTGGTTGCGATTTCCACTCCCAGCTTGATTTGCAAAATTCCCACGGTTTCCGTTTCCTCCATTATTCCCTTGTGGGCGATTTCCATTACCATTCCCATAACTTCGATTACCACCACGCCCAGTACCAGTTCCGGCCCAACACGTATCCTTCGAGTGACCGCTCTTCCCACATGACTCGCATTTTCTCAATCCGCACGGGCCAGAATGATGGCGCTGGCATGTATCACACCTGGGCAGAGTGCCTATATAACCTTTTCCTCTTCTTTCAACACCGGTTTTGGCCCTGGCCGGTGTGCTCGACTCACCTTTCTTGCCCACATCGTTGGTACCTTGCTTGAAATTCGAAAATTTTTGCTTGTTTTCCCCAGACGACTCCACGTGAGTCTCTTTCTTCTTCTATTCAGTACCCGAAAACTTGTTCAACCGAATAGCCTCCTCAGTAAGCGCCACACTAAGATCGATTGCTTCTATAATCATCGCAGGCTTGGACGTGGTAACCATACTCATTATCTGGGGTGCCAATCCCCAGATAAATCTCTCAACACGTTTAAACTCGGGTGTGACCATGTACGGCACTACGTGAGATAAATCATGAAACCTTTGAACATATTCCGCAATCTTAGGACCATCCATTCTCAGATGCCAGAACTCAGTCTCTAACCTCTGTATTTTAGCACGCGAGCAGTACTTCCTTCCCATTAACTCTTTTAACTCAGCCCAAGTTAACGCATAAGCAGCAGCTTCTCCTAAAGTTTGCACTTGCAAATTCCACCACGATAGGGCTCCATCCAGAAACAGCCCTGAGATGTAGGTTACTTGTTGCTCGGGAGCGCATTTGCTCATTCTTAAGACATAGTCTGTCTTTTCAGCCAACCTAACAAACGCAACGGCACCTCCTGTGCCGTCGAAATTCACGGGCTTACAGTTGAGAAACTGCTTGTAGGTGCACCCTGCACATACGTTAAAATTTACCAATGGTATTAGCGGACGTGCTATAAATATCCAAATGTATGGTAATATGTCTCAAGCCACTTGACATTACCATGACGTGGATTGTTGTTGCCATTGTTGCTTGAATGGCTCCCGCTTGTTCCTCCTTGGGAGGCTGCATATTGAGCTATGGCTGCAGCAATGACCCCCTTGGAGTTCCACCTCTGTAGTGGGCATGCGTACATCACGTCTTGGAGGCATCTTCTAAAAGATGATCATATTGGTCAGGTCATAGTAAGTATGATAATTATACATATACAGTAACGTTCATCCACACATAACATCTCATGTTATTAATTAAAATGTATAACCCAACAAAGCATGTAGTGAGAATGTTTCCATTGATAATTATACAGTAACGTTGATCGCCTCGATCTTTGTTGGATCCACATGGATTCCATTTCCGTTAACCACATGTCCAAGAAATTTGACTTCACGCAGCCATAACTCGCGCTTTGAGAACTTAGCGTATAACTTTTCCTTTTTAAGTAGCTCTAGAATAGCTCTTAAGTGTTGTGTGTGTTCGTCCTTCGTCTTCGAATAGATTAGAATGTCATCAATAAACACGATCATGAACTTGTCGAGGTATGGCTTGCAAACTCTATTCATTAAATCCATAAAAACTACCGGTGCGTTCGTTAACCCAAACGGCATGACCAGGAACTCGTAATGTCCATAACGAGTTCTAAAGGCCGTTTTTGGGATACTTTCCTCTTGTATCCTTAGTTGATGATATCCTGATCGAAGGTCGATTTTTGAAGAAAAACTTGAACCTTGCAGCTGATCAAACAGGTCATCGATTCTCGGCAGGGGATATCTATTCTTGATAGTCAACTTATTAAGCTCGCGGTAGTCTATACACATCCGAAAATTACCATCCTTCTTTTTAACGAACAGTACTGGAGCTCCCCAAGGTGAGAAGCTTGGCCTGATGAATCCTTTGTCCAATAGCTCCTGGAGTTGCGTCGACAACTCCTGCATCTCTGAAGGCGCAAGTCTGTAGGGTGCCTTAGCCACAGGCGTGGCGCCTGGGACTAAGTGAATGTGGAACTCGACTTGTCTTTGCGGCGGTAATCCTGGCAAGTCTTCTGGAAAGACTTCAGGATATTCTTTCATGACTGAAATGTCCTCGGTCTTTGGCTCGGTAGCTTCTTTATCCACGATATGTGCTAAAAATGCAACACATCCCTTCTGTAAGCACTTTCTAGCTTTCAGACAGCTAATAATTCTCAGAGGCGTATCACGCTTCTCTCCATGAACTACGATCGTTTCTCCATCTACTATTGGGATGCGGATGGTCTTTTCGTGGCAAACAATCTCGGCTTTGTTGCTCGATAGCCAATCCATCCCTACCACCACGTCGAAACTTCCCAATTCGACAGGTAGTAGATCCAAAGTGAACTCGCGTTCTCCCAGCTCAATTACGCATCCTCTGATGACTTCGCCCGTTTCAACTAGTTTCCCATTCGCCAATTCAATCGAGTATGGAATGTCTAACTTACTAGGTGTCAACCCAAGTATATTCTTAAATTCTAATGATACGAAACTATAATCGGCACCAGTATCAAACAGAATAGATGCAAAACGTTGGTTTACAGGGAACGTACCGGTGACTACGTTCGGATCCTGGCGCGCTTCCCTTGCGCCGATGTTAAAGACTCTTCGATGGGCTTGATTCAGCTTTGGGCATTCCCTCTTAAAGTGCCCAACATCTCCATAATTGAAACATCCTGGCCCTCGGCCATTCCCATTTCCATTTCCACTTTGAGCATTGTTTTGGTTGCGATTTCCACTCCCAGCTTGATTTGCAAAATTCCCACGGTTTCCGTTTCCTCCATTATTCCCTTGTGGGCGATTTCCATTACCATTCCCATAACTTCGATTACCACCACGCCCAGTACCAGTTCCGGCCCAACACGTATCCTTCGAGTGACCGCTCTTCCCACATGACTCGCATTTTCTCAATCCGCACGGGCCAGAATGATGGCGCTGGCATGTATCACACCTGGGCAGAGTGCCTATATAACCTTTTCCTCTTCTTTCAACACCGGTTTTGGCCCTGGCCGGTGTGCTCGACTCACCTTTCTTGCCCACATCGTTGGTACCTTGCTTGAAATTCGAAAATTTTTGCTTGTTTTCCCCAGACGACTCCACGTGAGTCTCTTTCTTCTTCTATTCAGTACCCGAAAACTTGTTCAACCGAATAGCCTCCTCAGTAAGCGCCACACTAAGATCGATTGCTTCTATAATCATCGCAGGCTTGGACGTGGTAACCATACTCATTATCTGGGGTGCCAATCCCCAGATAAATCTCTCAACACGTTTAAACTCGGGTGTGACCATGTACGGCACTACGTGAGATAAATCATGAAACCTTTGAACATATTCCGCAATCTTAGGACCATCCATTCTCAGATGCCAGAACTCAGTCTCTAACCTCTGTATTTTAGCACGCGAGCAGTACTTCCTTCCCATTAACTCTTTTAACTCAGCCCAAGTTAACGCATAAGCAGCAGCTTCTCCTAAAGTTTGCACTTGCAAATTCCACCACGATAGGGCTCCATCCAGAAACAGCCCTGAGATGTAGGTTACTTGTTGCTCGGGAGCGCATTTGCTCATTCTTAAGACATAGTCTGTCTTTTCAGCCAACCTAACAAACGCAACGGCACCTCCTGTGCCGTCGAAATTCACGGGCTTACAGTTGAGAAACTGCTTGTAGGTGCACCCTGCACATACGTTAAAATTTACCAATGGTATTAGCGGACGTGCTATAAATATCCAAATGTATGGTAATATGTCTCAAGCCACTTGACATTACCATGACGTGGATTGTTGTTGCCATTGTTGCTTGAATGGCTCCCGCTTGTTCCTCCTTGGGAGGCTGCATATTGAGCTATGGCTGCAGCAATGACCCCTTGGAGTTCCACCTCTGTAGTGGGCATGCGTACATCACGTCTTGGAGGCATCTTCTAAAAGATGATCATATTGGTCAGGTCATAGTAAGTATGATAATTATACATATACAGTAACGTTCATCCACACATAACATCTCATGTTATTAATTAAAATGTATAACCCAACAAAGCATGTAGTGAGAATGTTTCCATTGAGCTTTTCATTAATCACGACCACAACAGTGTTTTACAAGTTTAATAATACATCATATGTCAAAGTAAGATCGTGGGGCTACATCACCCCCAAAAGTACAAATATGTCTACACCTATCATATACAAAAAGTGTGATCTCTCAAAAGGCTTCGTAAGCTGGCTCAATAGCGACCTTCTCACCAAAATATCGACCTGCATAAAACCAATGTCACACCCCTATTTTACCACGTGTCACCGGTGGGCCCGGTGGGGAGTATCGTGACGTAGTTGATATCATCATAGTCAAACAACACAAATAATGAATGCACAGCGGAAGCAAAAGATAAAATATTGCAACCCGATATAAAGTAATATCCAAGTATTTCAAACGGAATGTAAAGGATAGGCGGATCTTAAAACAGAAAGATAAACACTGTTCAACAGACTTTAGGCATCTAGAACTTGCAAGATTCCCTATTGACGCCCTGAGCTCCCAGCCAATTACGTACAATACCTGTCACTTAACCTTTTTGGAAAATACGTCAGTTTACACTGGTAAATACAACTTAACTGACTCATTTTGAAAATAGTTTAGAAAATTGATTTGAATGCTCAAGGCCCAAAATTCTTTTATAACTTGGGACAATTATATAAAAATAATCTTGTATACAGATTTACATGTTCGTTATACACTTAGGGCCCGATGTAGAAACCGGGGCAAGATTAACAGACACACCACAAGTATAGGCCCACATGAGCGTGAGATACCGTTTCCCTTATGCAACTGTCAGGTGTATGCCTACACCCCGTGCATAAGACGTGGCCATTTTATAATACAATGATGCCAAGGATATCCGGGACATGGTCATTAACCCCTAAAGGCCTTTATTTCAAACAAGACAGATTAAAGCGGGTTACCTCAATAATTTAATCACAATACGATTAAACATTCAATACCCGACCAAGCGGTATTATTAGAATACCGTATCCCAAGCCCGTATAGGGAAAATAAGCTAAGCGTATTTACCTGAGCTAAATATTAATTCAATCCCAGCCGTATATCAAATCAGCAAGAACAAGTACTTCTACTGGGGCTCCTAATCTGGAACAAAGGTTTTTAATAACCTATTAGATTCCTAACGGGTCTTAATTAAGCCTATGCTTAGACCGGTTAATTTTAAGGAAAGGTTTACGGTTCAAAACGCAAGATTAAGCGTAGACCGGATTAGAATGTGATTTAGACCCGACAAGTTTGGAGACTTGTATAATATGGGTAAACTAAACACATTATGGATTTTGAGGTGAAAATGATAAGGTTTGACCCGTTTCGGTTACTTTATGCAAACTAGATACATAAACCGATCCAAACGCGAAACGTGCGTAACGGGTACCCATAAGAGTCATATACAGGTTTCCTAAGTTAATATGCCTTAAATATGATGTGATATCAGTAAGATACCTTCCGTTATGCCCTAAATGAATTTAAAACCAATTTATGCCCCGAAGGGGTATTTTAGTCATTTAAAAGGTTATAAAAGAGATCAAATATAAATCCGAGGTTCAGGACTGATTTGATTAGTAAAAATACTTAATTTACTAAGTTATATCAGTAGGGTATTACATATATGTGAAATTTATCATTTATAACCATACTATGCACCGTAGGGGCATTTTGGTAATTTCACATAGGCTTAAAAGGTCCAAACTGGAAACCTGAGTTTAAAACTTTTCCTTACTATTAAAATGTAAAAATTTACTGAATATATCAGTAGGCATCAACCCTTATATGTTTAAAATAGTTTTGATACATACTATGCGTTAAAAACGTTTAAAAAGGCGATTTAGAGCCATTTCCGGGTTTTCAAAGAAAAGCTGATATTTTTATTATTCCAGAAGGCTCAAAATATTTTATTTATCATATTAGATTAGTAGAAAAGGTTTGGGGTCAAAAGGATTCGTAAAACTCATTTTATAGCCCAAAAGGACAAAACCGTCAATTACCGAATCAAGCTTAAAACCCTATGTTATGCTCAGCCTAAAAATAATTAAAAATCTTCAAAAATCCCAAAATATTATTTTATATCAGTGGGTAAAAAGTTTGGTATCAAAAATTGGGTTTAAATAGGTTATACGCTAATTACGCCGTTTAATTAATAAAAAGCTTTTAATTACGCTATTGAGCATAACTCCTAATCTAGACCTCCAACTGATGTCAAATTTTAGGGACATGTTTATATATTAGTAATAAAGGTTTCTATTCTTTCACATTTTCAAAAATATCATTTCATGGTCAAAAGGGCATAACGGTCAATAGTTAGGCATATAACGGAAACTTGCAATGAATAGGATACTAAGGATCCAGGTTGTATAACCTCAGAGGGTTATACTAACCCATAATATGGTCCTAATGGAATCCTAAGGCATATCTAAACTAAGCTAAATCGGGTCAGAACTAGAAGTCAAAGCAAAAGTCAACTTTTGCGACTTTCGGTCCCGAACCGAGCTTATACTTAGAATTGTCGGGTTGAATCATGCTTAGGCATGTTCAACTAATATTTACCAAGTTATTAAAGTGAGAAAACTGATTTTATGACTTTTATATAATAGCCATGTATTTATTTGACCCGACAATTAAACTAAGTAAACGTGGTAATTAGGAGGTGCCCTTTTAAGGGTTAAACACCTACCTAATTACGGTCACGTAGCCATGTTTGATGCGAACAATGGCTCAACCGTTTAAAAGTCAAAGCGTTTATCGAAAACGCTTGAATTTCGGTTATAACCGCTAAAATTTAAACTAAGCATGAAAGGACACTTACAAAAGGTCCAAACAAGGAGGGAATTGATCTTGGATGTTCAGGTATGAAGCACAAAGGCCCCAACTTAGAACAATGAGATCAAGGTGTGAATGAGAGCAAAAAATCAAGTGGGTATTTATAGGTTTTTGAGAACCGTTAGGATCGTTTCTCGTAAACCGTGCTTCAATCTTTGCCCTCCATGTGTGCCCAAGGTTTCTAAATACAATGGGTGTTGAAAACCAGCTCATGGTATTGAGAATTTTACCTAAAAGCCCTTGAAAAATGACAAAAATGCTGAAAATATGAATCTGCCCAGACCTGGGCGTAGGCTACGCTGAAGGGGGCGTAGCCTACGGCCTGCACAGCTCAAACAAACTTTCAAAAGTGCAGTTTTGGTCCCTGCTTGCATAATAATGTGTTTCTGACACATCTAAGGCCTGTTAACCTCATTTCAAGGCTCTAACATGATACCTAAATATAGGGGACATGAAACATGCTCAAAAACATGTCGGATGTCGGTTCGTTTGGCTGTACGGTCACGTTGTGCGTCGAATTACGACGAAACACGGACGGACGCTAAAAACGGTCCAAATTACGCGCCGAGTGGAATTTTATCATGCCACACACTAAAATAAAATATTTTAGTGTTACATAAATTTTTGGGTGTCCGGGGATATTCAGAATGCGAGATATGCGCAAAAGTGCAAACTTGTGCACTTTTTGACACTTTTAGTCCCTGCATGACATAAAAGTTTATTTTTGCGCACCAAACACCTCTAAGCCTATATCTATGTTATATAAATGATAAATAGGGTATGTTTAACTTATGGACATATTTCGGAAGGTCCGTTACCATACGATTCGACCTACTTTTGCAGTTTGACGCAATTAGTCCTTTAATTGCACATTGTAGCGCGAAATGTCATTTAATGATATCCAAGCCTCCTATGGCCCATAATGGGAATTCCCAAGAATATACTTAAATATTACTACGCTCTCGTTCGCCTAGATGGTCACCGAAAGGCGTAGATTCAAAAGTTGACGCTTTAGGTCCCTCTATTGGGCAAACTTGCGCATTTCATCATTTAATAGCATTGAAGCCTCATCTAATCCATATTAGACATTCTTGAAAGTATTATTAAACATCACGATGCTTCGGATTCACTAAAAGGTTATTCAGAAGTATAATTAAACATATTGACACTTTTAGCCCCTCTAACTTGCAAAGTTGCGCGTAACTTTACTTACAGGCATAAAAACCTTAGAAGACCATTATTTGGCATTCCCGAGAGTATAATTAAATATCATGAAGCTATAGGTTTGTTAAAAGGTCACTCAGAGGTTAGAATTGACATGTTGATGCTTTTAACCCTTTATTACGCAAACCTTCAATTAATTACGCAAACGGATACACTTAACCATCAAGTGGCACATTTGTGAATATAAACATCGTAAAAGGTTATTTAGAAACTTATTTTAGGTATGCTAACACTTCCAGTCCTTTCATAATCATAGTTTTCGATTTTTCGAAAAATTAGTCCCTAAATTTCAATGTTTGACTTCATTTGGGTTCATTACACGTGTCAAGACTTCATTGGACGTGATTTTACGAGGTGTTACAACCAAAAATATGCCTATGCTGATGGCGTTGGAGGAGAAGGAAAATGAGAGAAAAGTAAACGACGCATGTGTAACCAGTCCTCCTCTAAGGCACGATAGGCGCGCAGCAAATATGCTATCTGCTGCTCAGATGTCATGAAACGAACATCTGAATTAGGGGAAAGTGTACGAGGAGTGTGTGGTGCTGCAAATGGGGTCTGACAATGACAAGATGGACGTGGAGCTCTCTCCAAATCCTAAATACGACGTGTCAATGCATCCTGCTGTATCATCAAGGAAGTAAGGATGTCCTCCGTAGAGTACCCAACATGGTACGAGTGGTACAGATCAGACAGTGGCATGATAGGGGGCGTAGTCCATAAAAATGGCTCGCTAGACGGTATAAAAGATGGTGCAGTAGGTGGTGCAACAGAAAGAAACTGAGGTGTGAACGGTAAGGATGATGGCAGCACGGGTGGAACAAAAGTAGGATGAGAAATATGTGGTATAAGCTGTCTGCCTCCTGACATGAAAGGAGCGTGACCAAAAGGCTGTCGCGATGAACCCTCCCCAGGATGTGGTAGAGGAATGTCCTGGAGAAAGGTAATCGGAAGATCAGTGCGGTGAACATTTGTGGTGTGTGGGGGAATCAAGGGAATATCAGTGGGTGCAGTAACAGGTACTACTGGAGGTGTAACGGGTAACACAAATGGTGGGTAGTCGTCATCGTCATCGATCCACCCATTACGGGTGTCGGCGTAACATGGATCTATATGAGTAGCAAAAGGTGCACGGTCAAACAGTACCGGCACGGGATCGGGAAATGGTGCAGCAATAACAGGATCATCTATCAAGGGTGGAGCAACAACGAGAAGATCAGCAACGGGTATATCACCATCAAGAGGTGCAGTGGCTGGTGTATCATCATGTACAGGGTCATGCTCTAATGCAGGGTCAGGAGCAACTACAGGCTCTAGGGCCACAGCAGGCTCCAGGTCAACAAGATCCATATCGAAATTAGCAGGGATGTCAAGCAAAGGGTCAATAGGATCTACGGGCACCTCTAGGGGCTGATCCATGTGAATAAACTCAATATCGCGGTCAGGGTCAAAATCAGGGGGAAACATCGGCTCAAAAGCGTCATCGACCTCGTGGTCGAACTCGAACTCATGTGATGGACCGGGTGCAGCTGACATCGCCATGTCAGGGTCAAAAGAGTGAGACTGCACACCATGGTCGTGCGAAGATGCAGATGCCACAGACTCCAATGAGTCCGGGACAGGTGAACCAACAGGAAGCTCCTCCATGGGGGCCTCAGCAATGGGAAGAATAACGTCAGCACCAATAGGGGCCCCGCCCTCATAGTCAGCCTCAGGCGGATCCTCCTCAAACAGATCGATGTCATCGTCAGAAATGACATCGAGGGGCATATCAACTACTGGAAAAAACAGCAAGCGGTATGGGAGCAGGGATCACCGCAAGTGGTAAATCCCCGGCAGGAAGGCCATCAACAGGCTCAACTCCGACGTCAGGCAGCGCGAATGGCTGGAAATCATCGTCGTCTGTGCTGGTGGTGTCTGATGTGTAGACCTCTCGCTCTGACGGAATCTCGTCATCTGACACGATCGCCATGGGGTCTAGTGTGTCCGATACACCTGTGTCTGACGATGAAACCATGACATCTGTAACACAATCACATATATACACATATATCAATCATAAAGTCAAACAAACATGTTAGCCACAATAAAGCAAACAAGTAATCATCCCAGTTTCCTAGACACAATCCTCCCAGTCTCTAAGACTAAATCCCTGGCCTCTAAGACCAACCTCCCAGTCTCTAAGACTAAATCCCTGGTCTCTAGGACCAATCCTCCCAGTCTCTAAGACTAAATCCCTGGTCTCTAAGACCAGTCCTCCCAGTCTCTAAGACTAAATCCCTGGCCTCTAAGACAAATCCTCCCAGTCTCTAAGACTAATTATCCTCAGCCTCTAAGGCTGATCCTCCCTCAGTCTCTAAGACTGATCCTCCCTCAGTCTCTCAGACTGAAATATATAAATTTTGAAAAAGTGTATTTGTGCCTCTTATTTGTAAAAATATTCTGTGCCCTGTATTTGGACGTTTTAGTGTTTGCAATGTAAAAATGTTTTCGTGAGAGCCCTAGTGATCATAGTCTAGACTCGAGAAAGAATCCTAGTTCGCTATGATCGATGCTCTGATACCAAGCTGTCACACCCTGGCTTTGCGGAAGCGTGGGTTTATTTTGGTGTGACTTCTTAATACCATAGCATAATCACAACAATGCTATATGAAAATAAAACCATGATGTTCATCCATTCAATCAGTTTAAAAAGTTACACGACAACATTGTTTTAAAGCCGACACATGAAACGAATTACAACAATGTCATAATTAAAAACTTGTTCACGAGACACAACCAAAAGACATGAATAAAAACACAGTTTAAGACTTGTGACCCGTCCAGGCAAAAGTCACATTTCCTAAACTCAGACGACATCATTACTCCTACGCAGCTTGTCGACATTGCATACCTTGCCAGATCCCCATACTTTCCTGAAATACATGTAGTTTGAAAAATCAACAAAAAGTTGAGCGAGTTCATGTAAAAGTGAGTATGTATAAACCTTTGTAATATGTCTGTATGTATGAAAAATCCCTGGTATGTAGCAATTAAGGAAAAAGAGATCACCATTGGGTTGCAAAGCCAATGATATGTGTGAAGTGATGCAGGAAGACTCAAACCTAGCAGATTTTTGCGTCGGGCTCAAAGTCACCCCATGGTCCGTACAGTGGACTCAGGAGCTGGGCTTGCTACACCCAAATAGATCTACCGCTCTTGACCCTCGGTCCTACAACGAGGATTAATGGCCCCAAGTAAAACCTACCCACTCACATGATCTAAGTAGTATACCCTCCTTAAGCTAACCATACCATGTATAAAAGTGCCTGTAAATATTGTAACATGTATTCCACCCCCGAAGTATAAAAACTAAAAACAGTTAAGAGAAAAGGGGGACATGAACTCACAGAAGTGCGTATCCCGAAACGTAAGTCTCCAACTCAACCTGCTGCGTTACGACCTACACGTACTAATGCCTATTAGACGGATGGCCGCGCCTTGGCTTAGGGTTTACCCACTTGTCTAGACATTTTAATTCCAAAATATACATATTTTTCCCAAAAATATTATATTTTACTTTATACTTTTTGCAAATAAAACTTCATCAAAATATACGTATGAGAGTATTTTCCGAAATATGCATAAGTTACATTTTAAAGTTCGCGTTGTAGTAACAATACCGGTGTAACTTAAATATTTATTTGTGAGAGCGTTGGTATTATTTTGGAGTCGTAATTTCATGATACCCTCAAGTTATATTATTTTTAGGGTAATATCTAGTTCACATAATAAACAAACAATCACGCAAGCGTCATATTATAAAATATATATTCTAAATATATATTTATCAAGTTTTATTTATGAAAATCCATCTTTGGTACTTGGTAATTTTTGTAATAAAAATCCTGGCGAAGTTTATTTTGAAAACCAAGTTAAAAATATATTTGTAAACATTTGTTAGAAAAATATTTCTAAGTGTTAAAATTCTAGAAAAATTTCGCCAGAGTTTCCTTTGTAAATGGAGGTGTCCGCTTACTAGCGTATCATTTTCTTTTGTAAAATCATTCAAACAATTTACCAACCATGAACTTGAGAGTTTTGTAAGAATATGTAATAAATCACCAACACATTTAGTGGGTCTTGTTATCTTTAAAATAGGATTAGTTTCTTGAAAGCTTTATTTTTAAAGAAAATGAAGTTTCACAACTTCTAGTTAAGATTCACAAAAATATTTCTTGTTACACAAGTGTTTATACACTTGTTTAGTTACCAAGAATGCCTTTGGTTCATAAAATATCTGGGGTTTAACAAAACTAGTATCTTTCACTTGGTTCTTCTGAAAAACCACTTGTAGATCTTTAGATCTACAAGTTTATAACCTTTTTTTCAAGAAAAATTTTGTTTATTCAAGTTTCAAGTTCATGGTGGATGGTTTCATCATCTTTCATTTTTCTAACACTAACATCTTACCAGTTCATGTTCTTGAACATGATCTAGCATATCTAGATGATGATCCATCCAACTTTTACTAACAAACAACATCAAATAATCATAACTACATAAGATTTACACACATAACTTCTCTTTATCCACCCTTTAACACTTTATGTTTAAGACTTGTTCATGTTCTTTAGTGTTTCTTAAATTTTCACCATTAAATCATCTATTAACCACCAAAAACAAGATCAAGATGATGATTAGAAGCACTTACTACTAGCACAAGGCTAGGGAAGAAACAAGGCGTAAAAGTGGTGGATAAAAGGAAACGAGAGTGGTCCTTGAGCTTCCGAGTGCACGAAGCTTGCTTGAATGATCTCTAGAACCTTAGGGTATTTATGGATTGCTTGAAAGGAACTTGGAAGTGATGATGGTGGTGATGGTTGTGTTCGGACGAAGGTGGGGAAGAAGAGAGGAGAGAAGTGGTTTGTTTGTTGAGTTTGTGAATGCGAAGTGATCAAGACCTCTATACTTATTTATAATCCAAGTATTAACATAATCCATCATGTAATATGCTTTCTAGATATCCAACATCCCCAATTAAAATAATGAAAGAATTGTGGGGTGTGTCCCCACTCCACAAACCGGTTCGATGGGGGGGGGGGGGTATGGGGTCGGAATGTAATGTTATGGTTATAATCTAATTAGATTATAAAGGTTAATTTAGTGTATTAGTGTGTGTTATACAATATAAGGTGTGTTAGGGTGTTCGGGAACCCTAACTAGCTCAGAAAAGTACAAACAATGTACTTGGCAATATTTTTATGTTCCGGGTAAAGTCCGGTTGTTCGGTTGGATGTTGATCCGTTAAAGTGCCAAATAAAGCTTTAAAGTGTCTTTTATAATGTTTTTAGTGACACAAATTATTCCCAACACTTTGGAAAGTATCTAGGACTATTTTACCAAGTTTTTGCACTTTGCTAGCATTGTTAAATGCTGAATTTTGGTATTTAGTGCAGAATTCTGCACTTTAAGTATGTTTTAGGCACTTCCGGGCACTATAACTATCACCTAGTGACGCAGTTTCATGATCCTCACCTCCCTACACTCACTACTAGTGTAGTACTTTATTCCCGGCTCATACTGGCCTCAAAATATTGTCTGTCTAGGTGCTGGCATTGTCAGCATGTTGTCTGGGTTATCCGCTCACTCTGCTAACTGTGCTTTGTGCATCATGGTTGTCACTACAGTTTGTGTGTAAATAATAGAGTGACAGTATAAACTGTGATGCATGGGTATGTATGTAACAGAAATCAGTAAGCAGTTTAATCACAGTTGTAATCAAGCACAGTAAATAAGCACTAATTAAATATTAATTAATTTGTACGGATACCTGGATTTGTGAGGGTTGTCACATTCTCATTTTAGCGGTCCCATATATATATATATATAGGATTAAGTTAAAATGAGAACCACCTCGAGTTGTAAGAACCGCGAGAACTTTTTTGATCTGGGCCTTGGTGGACCAAATTTTTTTTTCAGAAACGTAGATGCATGTATAAAAACAACATCTGTAAAAAAAATTCAAAAAAAAAAAATGTCGTGGGTGTAGTTTTGAGCAACACAAGTTTGTGTTTACGGGACCCGTAAATTTTCCGGCTAGATTTACGGGTCCCGTAAACACAAACTTGTGGCGCTCAAAACTACACACACGACATTTTCTTTTTGAATTTTTTTTACAAATGGTGTTTTTATACATGCATCTACGTTTATGAAAAAAAAAATTTGGTCCACCGCGCCCCCCACGGTGTAGTTCCCGCAGTTCTTACAACTCGAGGTGGTTCTCATTTTAACCTTCCCCTATATATATATATATATATATATATATAGGGTGGGGTTCATTCGAGAACCACCTTTATTGCGTGAACCACCTTTATTGCGAGAACCACGAGAACCAATGTGAACGGATGACAATTTTGTAAATAAAAAAAAAAATTCTAAACCTGCGCTCCCCCGTTACGAACGTCAGCGGTTTAATTAAAATATGATCTATAGTACAATTTCAAGTCCAACAACTATCACAACTAACACAACTCTCCCAATTCAGTCGATTTTCCCCAAAAAATATCATAAAACCAGTCCGATACTCAATCGCCGATACTCAATACTCAATCGCCGAAACTCACTGACGCTCCCAATCCCAGCAGTTTATCAGCAATTTCGCCATACGTTCATCATCGCTATTCAATCGCCGTCCGCACATTAATCGCCGGCTCGAAATTAGGGCAAAAAACGGCCATACCGAATCGATTTAGGGCAAAAAAACGGTCATACTCGGCATATTCGACGAGGTTTATATATTACGAAGAGCATACGTCGTTGCATTGATTTACGAACTTGAAAGTTCATACAGCCGATGTAAGTTCATACTATGTAAGCTCATACAAAGTTCTTTGTGCTTGTTCATGTAGATTACAGCCTATTATGTGCTTGTTCATATAGATTACAGCCGATGTAGGTCAATACGATTATGTGTTTGTGATTGATTTGGAATGCACATGTGCATTCGATTATGTGTTTATGTTTGATTTGGAATGCACATGTGCATAATATTGTTCATGTAAATACCTCACGTGTTTGAGTTTGTGTTTCTTTTGGAATGCACATGTGCATAATATTGGTATGTAAATACGATTGTCTGTGTTTGTTTTGGAATGCACATGTGCATAATATTGTTATGATTATGTGTTTGTGTTTGTTTTGGAATGCACATGTGCATAATATTGTTGTATGTATCCGCTCTTTAATGTCTGTATGCACATGTGCATAGTTATATTACATCTGCTCTTTACTGTCTGTATGCACATGTGCATAGTTATATTACATCTGCTCTTTACTGTCTGTCCGAGGTGCATAGTTATATTACATCCGTTCTTTACTGTCTGTATGCACATGTGCATAGTTATATCACATCCGCTATTTACTGTCTGTCCGAGGTACTGGCTACTGGGTTTACTGTTTGTGCTTTTGGGATCCGTATTTGCTTCCCGAGTTGTTGATCTCCGGGTTAGTCAGCTGCATACATGTAGGGTCTATCGTTGATGCTGGTAGTTTGCTGCATGTTGTGAGTATTATGTTAATGGTGCACCGGATAACAGACCTACTGTTTGTATGGCTGCAAAGTGTGAGTCTAAAGCATAGTGCTGAATTTATGATGCTGCTGGGTCTTAATACAGCCTCAAAATGCTTGTGTATGGCTGTTAACAGCTGGCCGCATCAGTTCTTCATTTGGTCACGCGGTAAAAGTTCCAGGGGTATTTTGGTCGAAATGACTGAAGGTTTTAATGTTTGTTCGTGTAGATTACAGCCAATGTTGTGCATATGTGTTTGTGTTTGTTTGTTCGTGTAGATTACAGTCGATGGTGTGCATATGTGTTTGTGTTTGATTTGGAATGCACATGTGCATAATGTGATAACTTATGGTTCTACTTATGGTTTTGGTTCATATTTATGCTTGATTGGTATGCACATGTGCATAATGTGATAACTTATGGTGTTGGTTCATATTTATGCTTGATTGGTATGCACATGTGCATAACATGATAAATTATGTTTATAATTTGTAACCGAATTTGTTTTTTTCGGGTCAATGTGTTAACATATGTATATATTGATAAATTATTTCATAGTTGTATGTATGCACATGTGCATAGTTATAGTTGCATAGTTATAGTTATGCACTTGTGTTAATATACATTCTCATTAAAATGGAAAAAAAAACAAAGAAAGTTATGTTTCTCCTGAAGCCGAGAGATGAAGGGTCGAAAAGAATGCCAGATGCGACAGAAGACGAGCATGCGGTTGTTAAGCAAAAATGTTAGAAAGTGTTGAGAACTTACTGTTAATATTAGTATTGTTAATGACGCAATATGCATTTATGCACATGTGCATTATCAGTTTTTTTTTCAAATGTTATAACTCGCGCAAACGCATTAATTTTTTGAATTCAGGTATTTTAAAGGTGGAAAAGAACGCACAAAAGGAAAAAAGCATACAGAAACGAAATGATGCAACTAAATGTGTTGATGTAGAAAGAAGGACTAGCAAACAGAAACACGAAGAAACAACCAAAGGTTTGGATGTAACATGTAAGACAAAGAACAAAAGGATTGTAAGATCGCGAAGACAAGTGAAAGACACCAAAGTTGATAACAATGATAGTGATGGTACGTGTTATTGAAAATAATTAATAAAAAATTGAAATACACATGTACATTTTTTTGTACATACATTATATAACATGTGCATGTTATTATGTTGATAAACAGGTTCAAATAAAGAAGTTGTGTCACCGAAAGTCAAGAAGACGGGGAGTAAAAAGGTTATGAGGGTATCTAACTGGCAATCGATACGAACACGCATATCACCACATCAACTTTTGGTGGGGTTAAACACATTCTCTAAACAACAGTTGGCCGCAATAAAAAATATGGGGTTTGGAAGTATTATGAAGCTTAAAACTGACAGCTTGCGAGCGAAGATGTCACATTTTGTGGTAGACAATTTTAGCGAGAAAGATATGGCAATCAAGTTGACTATTGGAAACATTGAAGTTAACGAAACTGTTATTAGCGAGTTGTTGGGATTGAGAAACAGCGGGGCTGTTATAAAGTATAAAAAGAAGGAGAAAAGGAAGGATAAAGAGAATGAGGAGCAGAAAGAACATAAGGATGAACAAAAGGGGAAAAATAATGATAAAAACAGTGGGTCTGATATAGAATCTGATGTGAAAGAAGACGAAGACGAAGAAGAAGATGATGAGGAAGATGGGATATTGGCTGAGTGGAAGAGTTTATACAAAGGGCGTACAATAACACCGAGTAGAATTGTCGATAGATTAAGAGATAACCCAACGGATGATGGCATAATGTTTAAATATGATTTTTTGACATTGTTCATGAATACGATGGTGGAAATAAACAAAGATGGTAGATGCAAAACTGATTTTCTGGAATGCTTAGGAGAAGATGTGGCGGTTGAAGATGTGAACTGGTGCAAGTATATTTGTGATAACATGAAGATGAGCAAAGATGGATGGCAACGGAATAGCACGTCAAAATATTTTAATGGTGCTCTTACAATATTGGTGGTAAGTTAAGTGTTATGTTTGAAATAAGATATATAATTAATTTGTATTTTTGTATAAATTATTTTGTTTTTAGTTTGTATACATATATATATAGTTTTCACATATGGTAATAATGCACATGTGCAAATGTTATATGTGGATAGAACATTGTGTGGGGACATCAATACGGTCCGAACATCGAGTCCATTATCATTCTGGACTAAAGAAATGTTGAGCAGAAGGCAAAACATGGGAAATAAAGAATGGCGGTTTTGGAAAAGGGGCTTTACGTGAAGGATATGTCGACACTCAAGTTGACGTGGAGCATGAAACGAAAGAGGATAGAATGAAGAAAGTGGAGCAAATGGTAGATAAGAATGAAGGCGAAAAGAAAAATGTGACGTTTGAGGTACGTATAATGTGTTAACGTGATTTTTTTTCTTTGTTTTTATGGAATTAGAACTGTGATACAGCTTTCATTGATTATATTGTTTAAAATAATAATTTGTATTTTGTAGTTTGTATGTGGTTGATATAGATCTGTGTTAGGTTGAGATACATGTGGTGGGGTTAGTGGTTAGGATATGATGTATATGATACATGTTGTGCAAGCTGATGCACATGTGCATACATATAACTTATGCAGATATGATGTATATTATACATGTTGTGCAAGATGATGCACATGTGCATAATGTTGTGTCGATATGAACATATAATTTATGAACATGTGCATAATAATAATTTTAAGATGATTTGTGCAAACTGATGCACATGTGCATAATGTTGTGTTTATATGAACATATAATTCATGTTATACAAGCTTATGCACATGTGCATAATGTTGTTTTGATATGAACATATAATTCATGCACACGTGCATAATGCTGTTTTATAATGTGATAACGCTGATGCATATATGCACAATGTTGGGTTTATATTATTAACTTTGTTTTGTTAATGTGTTATTAATTAGGAGTATGTACGTATTTACGGTTGAAAGTTTAATGGCTGAGACATTAAGCAAAAAAAGAGTTGTTAAATAAAGAGTTGGATGATATTTGGTACGAATATCCAAAGAATGAGAAGGTTGAAGAGTTGGTGAGAGAGTATGATAGAACATTTATAGGTGAAAACAAAATGTCGGTTTTGCTAAGTACAAAGGAGAAGGTTGATAGCAAAGAAAATGAAGTGATGGAGTGTGAAAAGGATAAAAAGGTTAATGTTAAAATCAAAGGTGGGATGAAGGTGTTTACAAGGTCAACAAAAAGAAGATTAAAAGATGAAGGTGATGTGTTGGACGGTGTATCAAAAAAAGACGAATGTGATGCAACGAAGGTGGATGGAGTGACAAAAAACGACGGGGATATAAAGTTAGACAAAGTTGTCGGTGAGACCATTAAGTGGGCAGAAACGGAAAAGAGTGTTGTGAAAAGGCAAACACGTAGGAGGAAAGAAGTAGATAACACCGTACCGAATTTTGAGTTGTTGTCACAAAGCTCGCAAAGCTCACAAAGCTCACCAGAAGCAGACATTGGAACAAAAGTGCATGCGAGTGTTAAAGATACAAATGTAAACGTGCATGTGAGTGGTAGAGATACAAATGTGGTTGACATGAATGAGCCATTAAATGATGATGAAAAACCGTTATGGCAGTATTTGTTGACAACCATCGACAACAAACGAAGGTATGGACGTGTATTATAATGTTATGTTATTATTTGTTGTGACATAATAATTTAGAATTACAACCTGATGTACAAATTAATATTGTAGGGTGGAGAGCAAAAAATGTAATGTGGGCGATCAAGAAATAGATGTTGAAAAGGAGAGGAAAGAGGTCAGCCTGACATTCAAGTAAGATTAAATATGCATTAATTTTCATTTATGAATCTGTTACATATTGTAGTATAGGAAGCAATTTGTTTAGTAATGACATAAACCTTTGACATATAAAGCATTTAATCAGTAAATTCGGAATAAATAGGTGGGTTGTTTATACTGTTCGCATGTTATAAGGGTCTGGTTGGTTGCGATTGATTAGGTTAGCGGCTATTGTGATTTGAAGGGTAGTTAAAAATTTAGTGTAGGTATATGGGCTGATGAATTTTGGCATAAAAATATGGTGTATAGTATATGTAATGTATTTTATGCACATGTGCATACAGAACATAACTGATGTAATTTATTGTGACGATTACAGCTCAACTATTTTTGAAACCTCACATGGAATGACAACACGCGCATTTTTGATAAACACATTGGAGGATGGGCAATGGATCTCACAAAACGTGATAGATTGTTGGGCGGCTATTTTGAATTACGAAGAGAAAAAAAACAATACATCAGGGAAAAGGCGATTATGGTGTTATACGACAACTATCGTAAGTGTGTTATAATTAATGTTTAACAATCATATTTAGGATTTTATAATTGTGTGTGACATGTATTTATGTAATGTGCAGCCGGATTATATGTTGAGCACGAAACAGACGGAAAAAAAGGCGTTTACAATATTAACTTCACACTTGAAGGAGGTTGTTGAGTGTAACAATAAAATGTTGGAGTTAAAAGAGTTTAACATCATAATAATACCAATGATTGAAAGCAAGCATTTCTATATAATATGCTTTGATGTAGAGAACGCAAAGGTCGAAGTTATTGATAATATGGCGAGTAACCGCGGGTTTTATAGAATGTCAGCAGGAACAAAATTTAAAGAAAATGAAACTCCATATAAAGTGGTAAGTCTAGATTTTTTATATTAAATGTTATATTTGAAAATAAGGATATATGAATATGACATGTAATAACATTAAATATTATTATTTTTTGTAGAAAAATTACATGGTTGGCTATTTGAAGAATGTTAAACATCCAAGCGCGGCACGCATGGCAGCCGCACCGTTGACGAAGAAAAAACTGGAATGGGCGACGAGCGATAATTTCAACGACTTTGGCGTGTTTGCTATGAGGCACATGGAGATGTACAAAGGGAGTGATGTCGAGTTTGAATGCGGTTTTAGTACGCAAAAAAATATTCAAGACATGCAATTGCAAAACCTGAGGATGAAGATTGCAACAAAACTGTTACTTTCAGAGGCAAACGTGTACAAGGCAACGGTTATGTACCTCGCAAGAAAAGCAACACAAAATTTGGAAGATGAAAGAATGCGGAAATTGTTGGAAAAAGAGGGAGCAAAACAAGAAAAATGCTGGAACACTCTTAGCAAATGGAAGAATGGGGATAAAGTTTGAGGGTAGTAGTTCATGACACATAGGTAGTATTTCTAGTTAAGTAGTGATATTTGAACATTAAACTGGTACTTTGGATTGTTTTGTTTGGTTAGGCATGTTAGATGGTTGTGTTGGGAAGGTAACAAGTTGGTACAGTTTGTTTTGTTTGGTTAGGCATGTTAGATGGTTGTGTTGGGAAGGTAACAAGTTGGTACAGTTATGATGCATGTTACAGTTTGGTTAGTTGTGGTTGGAATTAGATAATCATGTTACTAATATTTGTTGGTTGATATATTGAGAAGTTGTAATTTTAGCAAATTGGTAATGTGTATTGTAGAAATTGTTATGTTGGATGGGTGATATGGTGATCAATGTTTGGATTTATAGTTCATATAGTTTGTTGTTTATGCACACGTGAATTAATATGGTGAATTAATTCGTATTGTTTGTTGTTTATGCACATGTGCATAAAGTGATATAAATGCACGTTTATATGTTTGTTAAAATATGGCATGTTACGTTGATTAATAAGTTTAATGACCCGTATGCACATGTGCATACAGTGTTATTACTTATAAATTTATATGTTTGTTAGTTTAATGACCCGTATGCACATGTGCATACGGTATGTGCATAAAGTGATAAAACGCGCAAATTAAAGGTTAAGTTTGTATAATGTATTACAATTGGGTATAGCTAACAAATGGTTTTAAATGCATACTAGTAACATGTATAATGTTAAACAATATTATATTGATAAACAGGTGGTTTAAAAAAAACGTAAAATACTTGTAAATACATATGCATATGTGCATATGACAAGTTAATCATCAATATCAACACGGTAAGTTAAATGGGTAATAATAAAACATAAACAAAACAAACTTGTAAATACAAATGCACATGTGCATATGACAAGTTAATCATCAATATCAATACTGTAAGTTAAATGGGTACTAATAAAAAAATAAACAAAACAAACTTTGTAAGTTAAATTGGTACTAATAAAAAAATAAACAAAACAAACATGTAAATACATATGCACATGTACATATGACAAATTAATCATCAATATCAATACTGTAAGTTAAATGGGTACTAATAAAAAAAATAAACAAAACAAACTTGTAAATACATATGCACATGTGCATATGACAAGTTAATCATCAATATCAATACTGTAAGTTAAATGGGTACTAATAAAAGATAAACAAAACAAACAATGGTAGTCATAATTAGATAAGTTCGGTAATCATAAGTTGTAATATATAATACATCAATCAAGAATCACGAGCTATGTTGGATGAGTTGCGACGTCTGGTTGAACGCCTAAGGCTTTGATCAGGCTCAAAAAACTGTTTAGATTCACGCCTAACATTTGTTCGCTCAGGTACGGGAGGTTTTTGCATGGAGGCGGGGTATTCAGATGCATCGTAATCAGAAGAATTATACTCATCGATGTCATCATTGGTATCATTGTCGGTATCATCGAGATCAACATCAGTATCATCAGAATCGGAATCGGACGGGTTGGGTAGTCCAACGGCGATATCAGCAGCACGTTTAGCTGCTCGTGCAGCAAGTTTGGCAGCTTTAATTTTCTCGCAATTGCGAGAATCGTGGTCAAATACATACTTGTTGCATAAGCGGGAGGCTTTTTGTCGTTTACCAGCTTTCTTTCATTTATCTTTAATGTTTTGATCACCGGGGCCGATCCGTTGTTTTTTGGTCCCACAACCTTTGTTTCTAATACCTTGCGGAGGATGGACACTTGTGCTTAGATTTGAAGGTATGTTTAAGATGTCACTGATGTTTGCAGTTTCTTGAACGGAACGAGGCTGAGGCTCACACGGGAACGATTCGAATACGCGGTTTCTGATGCGTTTGATCTCAGAAGATAAGGAACGTAGCTGATCAGGATTGCGTCTGAGTAGGTCTGTGCATTGAGTGACTAAATCCATTATTTCGCTGTGGATGATAGCAAACTCGCTGTTATTAGATGAGTATATGTTAGATATGCTATGAACAACTGACGGGAGCGCATCTCGTTTCCAACGTAGAGTGATGTAGTGGGACGGTATCCGTTCAATTTGGTGGTAACGGATTCAATTTGGTGGTAACGGAATATACAAAATACATGTCGGCATAGATATCCAATACGAGTGAACCCAAGACATGTACAGCTTACTGTTTGTTCAGGTACATTGAGCGACACCTGCACATGTGCATAACATATATTATAAATAGAATGAATACATGAAGGGTAATATGAACAAGTGAATAAGTTAAAAAAAAATAAATACACTGTTTGATATATGAACAAGTGAATAACATAAGACAAATTTTGATACATGCACATGTGCATAACAAAAAAATTAATCAAACAGAAGGTTATAATAGGTATACACATAAGACAAAATTGTGATACATACAAAAAATTAATCAAACAGAAGGTTAAAATAGATATACACAGAAGACAAAATTGTGATACATGCACATGTGCATAACAAAAAATTAATCAAACTTGTGATACATGCACATGTGCATAACAAAAAATTAATCAAACAGACAGTAGACATAACATGACAAAATTTGATACATGCACATGTGCATATTGAACATGTGTATATTGAACATTAAAACATATTATATAGTAAGGACATACCTCGAATTCATTGACATAAGACATGTTTGATTTGCAGTGACGAACAGTGTAATTTTTTATGTCGGTCGTTCTAGGACGTTCAATTGGCATGCAATGGAACATGCCCATGTATATTTCTTTTCGAACTTCAAGAAACATGGACCATGTATATGTTTCGGACGCGTGTGCCTCTATGCGAAGACCGGTAGATAAGCGAGGGGTTGACATATCGCTTTTAAATTCGAGATCTCGTTGTGTATGCCGTTGAGCATCAATACTGGTTTCAAAACACATTAAAAATTGAACTAATGTGTTAGTTTCTGACGAGTTGACTTTAAAACGCGCGTTTGAGCTCTCGCATCTTGATGTAGTCTTCATCAAACAACACATCGGTATCTCTCTGAAATAACACGGGACCCATTCATGACGTATAACAAACATCTCACAAAGCCACGGATGATTGTCTAGGTGATATTCATCCATTAACACATGCCATCTTTCTTCAAATGTTTGGGGTGTGATGAATAAATTCCACACCAGCTTATGTATTGACGAACGAAGAGTGGTATTATCAAGGATGTCATTTGAAATCTGTAAATGAGGAAACATGAATAATAAAAAGTTGAATTATTTAATCATATTATATGGTTTAATTGGAACCGTGTTAATATTAAAAAATAGAGTGTTTACCTTGGACGAAAGTTTTCTCATTATGTGCCACATGCACAAACGATGGATAGAGTTTGTGAAAACGGTTGATACAGCTTGCTTCATTAATGCGTCTTGGTCAGTGAGAACAAAGATTGGTTGTTTCTTATGTGCAGCCAGAAAGGTGTTTAGTAACCATGTATACGACTCTATAGTCTCATCGTATAACATGCCAGCGCCAAAGATAACACATTTCTTGTGATGATTAACTCCGGTGAATGGCACAAAAATCATTTTGTATCTGTAAATAAAACATATGATATTAAAAAATTATTATTAATTTCAAATGCTGAAAAAGTATAGTATCTTACTTGTTGGTGTCATATGTAGCGTCGAATGCACACACATCACCGAAAGCCTCGTAATTTTGCAATGATACGAAATCAGCCCAAAAGAAAGATCACAACTCATTGTCAACTATGACACAATCAAAATAGAAATCATTAAGATTGGTAACTCGAGATCTCATGGTATGTAAGAGGATGTCTGCATCGCGTTCACTGATGAATGCACGTATGTCTCTAGAGTAATTTTTGAAATCTTCTGTTGTGCCACGAACATTTTGAGGTCCGCCTTTAAGTGATGCTTGAATGTTATGTGCAACAGTTGGGCCTATTTTGTTAAGACTAACTTTGGGGATGAACTGTTGCTCCTCAAATCCAAGTTTCCTGTTTTGTTTTAACATGTTGGCGTGATCGCTACCAATCATGCAATGGTTGTGCGCGTCGATGAAATCATATATTTTGTATTGTTCGGTAGCACGATCAAACCTCACTTTGATACGCGCACGACACCCGGAAACTGTGAATCGGCTTCGTCTGTGTTGTTTCTTGGATTTATCATATCTGGTTGGAGCATTTTTGGATGGAGCATTGGGGTCAGATTCTGTGACCCGTGGTTGTCCTTCTCTTGAACATAATATATATCTATGAGTGGAGATTTTCATATTAGGATTGTCATGATACTTTTTGTTCTTCGATGTACCGATACGAGTAGAAAACCCGGATTGCGTAGCATACGTATTGTACATCATGACAACATCTTCCTAATGGGTAAATGTACTATTTACCACAGGAAGGTATCTAACATCAACTTGAGGTATCAAATACGGGGTGCCATTAGGTGTAGCATGTATGGCAGCCGTAATCGTTCCTGTAAGAGATAATTAATAAATTAAATGATAGTGAGAAATAATTAATAAATTAAAAAAACTTGTCAACATGATATAGGGACGAATAGTATAATTGTAATTAATATGCACATGTGCATTGGCAGTTAATGTACGAGAAAGTTATTTTGTTTTTTTCAATCATAATGCACATGTGCATAAAATTGCATTGTAACATAATTTGAGATGCATTGTAACATAATTTGATATGATGCATAATTTGTAATATGAGGCACTTAACACAATGCACACGTGCATATAACATTGAGTAATCATAATGTATAACATAAAACAATTGTAAACATGCAGTTAACACAATGCACATGTGCATATAATATTGAGTAATCATAATGTACAACATAAAACAGTTGTGAACATGATACAAAGGAGTATATAATTGAATAAGTCACATTTTTACATAAAATGGACATAAAATACCTTTAGTTTCAAACCGAATGAATTGTAAGTGTTGATGTTCTATGCTTGTAGGCGCTGTACCAGTAGATGTGGTGTTACCAGTAGATGTGGTGTCAACTGATAACGATTGATCAGGTAAATTAGCAGTCTCAGAGCCTACATTGCCTGATGTAAACATTGAATCAAGCGTCTGTATTTCAAACCCATGAAGGGTGTGTCGAGTTGCAACTAGGTTTGCAACTGTTGTAAACACAGGATTGCAACTTTCATTTGGATTAACAACAGGTAAGGTATTGACATCAACATCAGACGGACCCATAGCAGAAATAGGATTTACATTGATATTAGATGGGCCGCAAAAACCAGCATCGTGATGTGGATGATATGAAGAAGATGTCGTATGATGTTCATCAGATGCCGTAGGTTCAACTCCAACACGAGATGAGTCAGACGAAGCCATAAGTATACGAAATCAGTATACCAACGACGAAATCAGTATCAAAATTGACCCCCCCCCCCCCCCCCCCCCGTAAAATGTGAATGTCCACGCCCCCGTGAACCTGTAGAAATCAGTCGCCGCCGTAGATCGCGTAGTCGTTTAAGCAAAACCTCCAACGAAACCCTAGTTTGAAAAAGACAACAGTGAAGATATACCCTAGGTTTGAAAAAAAGACGGCAGTGAACAAGAGGAGAGGAGCACGCCGCCGTGAAACTGTAGAAACCAGTCGCCGCCATTGATCGCGTCGTCGATTAAGCAAAATCTCCAACGAAACCCTAGGTTGAAAAAGACAACAGCGAAGGTATACCTTAGTTTGAAAAAGACGGCAGTGAACAAAAGGAACGGAGCGCGTGTTTTTTTTATAAAATATCATTAATTACAAATTTGCCATGTGTTCACATTGGTTCTCGCGGTTCTCGCAATAAGAGGTGGTTCCTAACGGATCTTTATATATATATATATATATATATATATATATATATAGGGAGAGGATCATAAGAAAACTAGATATAAATGAGAAAACCAAAAAACTAACCAAAAAAGCACTAAAAAGGAGGGGGGAGCCTTTTAATGAAGGAGGGGGGGGGGGGGGACTTTTAATGAAGGAGGGGTAAAATTAGAAAAAAAATATATATAACTTTTCAAACATTTCCCATTTCTCCATACGTTATCATCTTAAAACAAAAATGGCACCATAAGATCACAAATTTTTGTATCTTTCATTCAAGTATATTCGAGCATACTTTTTATGACATAAAAAAAGATTTATGGTGTCGTCTTGTTTTCAATACTATTATTATAGTAGTGCACATGTGCAATATAACATGTACTACAATTGCATTACATGCTTAAAATTAGCTTTTTGAGCCTAGTTTAGCTTTTAGGGTTAGTTTTTTTTGGAGGTTTAGGATTAGGATTTAGTTTTTGGGTGTGGGGGGGAGGGGGGTTTAGGTTTTTGGGGGGTGGGGGTTTAGGTTTTTTTCGGGTTTACAATTGCATTACATGCTTAAAATTAGTTTTTTTGTGTCTAGTTTAGCTTTTAGGGTTAGTTTTTTTTGGAGGTTTAGGATTAGGATTAGGTTTTTGGGTGTGGGGGCCGTGTCCAGCCGATATGGGGTCGTGTGCAACGTGCTGTCATTTTCTATAAATGCAGCAAGATTCCTGCAGATTTGGACCACTCCAAAGACAAAGATCTGGTGGATCTTCACACATACCATCCTAGGTATATTCTAAAGAAGGTTCCCAACAACCATCTTGTCTTTTCCACTTTTATCCATTACCTTTTTCTTCAATTTTTCCTTAACACCTCCATTAGAGCTTGAAATCTCCATAATTCCAAGCTTTATTGAGATGTTTGTTAGATTTTTATTCAAGAAATCTTGTTAAAAATAAGTTCTACAACAATGTTTTAAGTTGTTTCTGCTTAAAAACGTTTTAAAAATCATGAAAACAAATTAAAACTCCAAGATTCCTTGTTCCAAAAATCTGCAGACATCTGAACACGGGGCCGTATTCATTGAGCACGGGGCCGTGTCCGAGGTACTGTTTCCATGAAATTAAACTCTTTTCGGTATGTTTTCTTAGAATGGCGAGCAGTGTTAGTGCACTACATCTGTCGACTTCGTCTTGTATCGAGTCTTAGTTTTAGATTGTTAGATTAGGGCACGTTTTACGAGAAAACTGGAGAGTATATGTGTTTTAGAGAGTAGGTCCGCTTATACGGACATAGTAGGTCCGCTTATGTGTCAGGTCCGCTTATACGGACATGTCCGTATATGCGAACCTACCTGCACTATATATACCTCATAAGCGGATCACATTGGTAACTTTCTGATTTCCATACCGAGGTGCTGCCGGTGTGAGAATTGAATGTAAACGCTGTTATATCAATCAACAAAGTGATTTAAGTGAAGATTTAGCTATTTCTACGTCAGGTACTTGTTTTCCGCACCTGTATCTGATCGAAACTCCTCTGATAGACTCGTTCGGGTCAAAACACGATCCTACAAGTGGTATCAGAGCTTCAGGAGGAGGAGTTCTATAGAGATTTGCTGGATTTCATCTATTATTCTTACTTCTACACCTTCTTTCTTCATCAGAACGGGATTTTACGGTCGGATTTCGTTCAAAATTTCACAGATTGTGTATTACTGATCATTGTCAAATCCCTGAAAATTTGAGCTTAAAATACACACTAAAAATGGTCCAAATTAACCTCCTATTTAGGTCCGCTTTTATGAACAAGGTGTAGATCCGCTCCAAAGGTTCGCTTTTTAGGACATTTATTTGATACGTCCGCTTCAAAGAACAATCTGGTCCGCTTCAAAGAACAATCTGGTTCGCTTATTTGACAAATCATCTAGTCCGCTTATAAGAACATTCAGATCCGCTTCAGTGTCACTTAATTTGATAGATCCGCTTTTAGTGACAAAACACATAGGTCCGCTCATTTGACCAATATCAGTTGGTTCGCTTATTTGGTCAATAGAGATCCGCTCTTCTGACAATCAAGTCTGCTCATTAGATTCGCTTATAATAACATCGACCCATGTGCTTTGACAAAGGATACAATTAAAAGATTGTTAGAATAAAAAGCCCAAGACATCACGTGAATATAAGAGTAGCGGCCCAATGAGAAATTATCACATAAAATTTTCGACTTAGTGGATTGTTTGGACAAATCAGATTTTATATGCACTTAAAGTTGTCGGCAGTTTGTTGTCTAAGTGGATGTGTGTCAGTTGGTCATGTGAATAATTTGGTCAAGGTTTAAAAGTGATAAATATTTTACATCAGTCCACTACATACATTTCAAGGTCCAATCATTTTACATTGGATATTCTAGTTGTCGGCTTAGTGGGTTTGTTGTCAGCATATTAAAGTCAAGTTTAGTCAGATTATTAAGTGTGTTGTCCGCTCAAATATTTGGACAAAATTTTTCTAAGTCCAAGGGTCATCATCTTTAATGTCTTCAACATTATAAAGTCTTCATCTTTAAAGACTTTGGCCCAAGGTTTAAGTTTTCGGCCCAATATTTGTTTTCAGATTTGTTCGTAACAATTAGTTTGCCCATGTGATTGGTTCATGTTAACGGTTCAATGTTTCAATAAGCAAAATTCAAAAGGCTGCTCAATAAAGTTTCAAAGGGTCAGGTCGTTGGTATTCAATTCGGGTCCTAAAAGTCCGCACAGTTGGTCAACGTTCAGTCCGCACAGAAAATCTACAAACACTATATTTGCACAGAAAATCATCAGTTCGAGTACTAGTTTGTTTCAGTTAATTGAGAAGTCTTTAAACTGATTATTGTTTGTTTTTGATACGTCAGATTCCAGTTGCTACAGAAAAATGGATTCCGAGTTCTACAACGCATTTGCTACACCCTCGACTACTCCGGCTACAATTGCTCAAAACATGAATGCAGAAAACGAAACAGGAACAATGCAAAAACCTCTGAAACTTATGGGTATTGAAGAGTATCATGGATGGAAAAATCGTTTCGAGAACTGGGTTCAGGCAAATCATCTTAGAGCTTGGGAAAGCATTGAAACAGCATACATCCGACCACAGACTGCTATGAATGTTGATAAAATTATCTCGGAGTTTTCAGAACAAGAGAGAGAGAGTTATAAAGGAGAGAAAATGATGATAAATCTGTTGCAGCAAGCTATTAAAGAGGATATATTTGTTTTACTTCAGCATGATGGAAATGCATTTTCGATCTGGAAAGCTCTTGAGAAGAAGTTTGAAGGAAGTACAGAGATGCTTCAGAGTAAAGCAGCGTTACTGAAGAAGGAGTTTGAGTTGTTTACAAGCATGCCTGGTGAAACTACAAAGACTCTCATTGAGAGATACTGCCATCTTGTACGCACCATGTCCCAGTTGAAGATTACTAAAACCCCAGCAGAATGGGTTGAAAAGCTTGCTGACGCTTTACCTCAAAAGGAATGGGGTACATATCTTATGATTCTGAAGAATTCTGGACAGTTTAGTAGATTGTCGATTGGTCAATTTATTGAAAAACTGGAAGCACAGGATCTTGAACAACAGAAAATTGCAAGAATGAACAGTTCAAGCCATCAACAAGACATCAAACTGTATTACAAAGGAAATGTTCAAACTGTTGAAGCTAGCCCAAAGATCCAAACAACATTTAGTGCAGGAAATCAATCTGGAACAAACAATCAAAATTCAGTCAACACTGGTGGGTTTTCAACGGTGAATCCTCCAATTGTTCAAAGTTCATCTTCTGGAAATGGTCATCTAATTCAGTGCAATGTGGCTTTACATCTTCAAAATGGACAAAATTATTCTGAAGAGATTGTAAAGAATCATATGGGATTATTGGTCACTGCATTTGAGTCTTATGAAGGGTTGATTGCCGGAAGAATTGGTAATCCGATGCTCACAAAAGAAGATTATGACCAAATCGATGCAGAGGAGCTGGAACTAATGGATATTAAATGGGCTTTAGCTAGTGTTTTGAGGAGAGCAGAAAAATTTAGATTGGTTACAGGAAGAAATGATTTCTTGGATGCAAATCTTTCTAATCTTGGATTTGATAAATCTAAAGTTGTTTGTTTTCGTTGTATGGAGAAAGGCCACTTTAAAAGGGAGTACAAGAATCAGGAACCGAGAGGAGCAAAGGAGTCATCTGGGAAAGATGATTATTATCGGAAGACCATTTATCAGCAAATTACTCACCAACCGCATCAACAAAAGGAACCTCAAACAACACATGGAAGAATGATCGAGGATGCAAACAGGAAAGCTTATTATGGCATCATGGATCAAGATGATGAGAAAGTAGCTGATGGTTTTAGCTGGGACAAGTACATTCCAGCTGATCCTAATGTTAAAGCTTTTATTGCTCAGATTGTTCAAAAGCCAGAGTTGATAAAAGGAATGGATGGCTGTGATGTCGGATGATGAGGGGATTTAAGATGGAAAATCTGTTTCTTCTGAAAGCAATGATAGTGATGAAGAGATGGAACAGATAAATTTGGGAAAAACTCATTTATCTTCTAACACTTTTGAATTTTATTTTGCAGAAAAATTGAAGAAACTGAAAGAAAGGAAAGCTGCAAAAGATTTAAAAGAAGTCAAAGTGATTGAAAAGATTGTGGAAGTTGAGAAGATAGTTGAAGTCACAAAACCTTGTCTTACATGTTTAGAGTCTTGTAAACAATGTATAGAGAAAGATGAGAGGTTTAGTGAGTTAGAAAAGTTGAAAGAAAAGTTGTTGTTTGATGTAAAAAATTTGAAACAGTCATATGATGTATTGAACAGAACTGTGAATAGTCTGGAAAAGACTAACTCTGAAAGAGAGAAAGCTTTGAAGATGTTGAATGCTACTATGATGACAAAGCAGAAAGAGATCAACATGTACATAGAAGAATGTGCAAAGTGGAAGAAAGAGTTGGATAGTGAAGCAACTGAAAATGAAAGAATCAGAAGATTGCTGCAAAGTTACAAAGGTTGTGACTACATAATTGATAGAATTTATCCAACAGTTGAAGGATTTGAAGCGTTTCAAGGTGAAGAAACAAAGCCAAAGAAGAAAAAGGATACTGGTAAGAAACAAGGTGTCTGTTATAATACGTGTCCGCCTCCGATTTGGGAAGGGTACTCGTCTAGAAAACCTAACGAGGAAGAACTAAAACAGGCAGTCAATATTAAGCTAGAATCTGAGATAACCGATGTTTTACCAGACAATATTGATGTCACGTTCACAGTGTCCGACACAGATCATGAGTCAGAATTGATAAAAAGAGTGGTTGATCAGGTGTTGGATAAGGATGAGGAGTCAGAGTCAAAGTCCGAGTCCGAAAGTTCGTGTCAGTCTGTCGGAAGTTCGAGTTCGTCTGTCAAGAGTTCAAAGTCGTCAGGAAAACGGGTTTATAGTAAAGAGTTTTTATTGTCAAAATCTAATTTGAATGATGAAACATTTGAAGTTGTGTGTACTTTGAATGGTTCTGACAAATTATATTTTGATAAAGAATTTCCAATAAGAGGTGTCAAAACTGATTTGATAAAAAAGGTTTTCAAACTAACAGAAATTAATATTTCTGAAATAAAAGATGAAAATCTTAATGTAAAACCTAAACTTTACACCTCAAGAGTACAACAACGTTTGAACAAGAAAAAGGGTTACAATTCTGGTTCTGGTTTTCAAAAGAAACCAAATCAAAATCGTAGCTACAAAAAGAAAGGACTTGGTTTTATTCCACCTGCAAACTATAAAAATGAAAAATATGTTCGAGATTTTAAATCAAAAATGACATATGTTGCAGGAACTAGCCATGAAGAAGAAGCAAAGAGTTCATTCTGGAGACAATCAAATCAAGAATTCCTTGATGAGAAAAAGAAGAATGAAGTTCAGAGAACAGAAACCAGAACTTGTTTTAGATGCAATGAAGTTGGTCACATTGCATGGAACTGTCCTAAAGGAACTAACACAAAACAGGGAGTTTCTGGAAAACTGAAAGAAGTTGTTGTTGATAAAACCGAACCACCAACTGAAAAATTTAAAGTTTTCAAAAATTCAACATTTGAAGTTGGTGAATATTCGAAGAGATTTTACAAGCGAAGTGTGAAACTTGACAACCAAAAATGGGTTGTTAAGAAATCTGAAGTAAAATCTGGCGATGAATCTGATTCCACAAAATCAGAAGAGCTAAAGTTTGATGAGAGTGATGAAAACTCAGTTCCTTCAATGGATGATGAGAACTTTCCACCATTGAGGACTGAGAATTTTAAACGAAAAGTTGGAAAGGGTGAAATCTCAAATCAGGGTTATTCTGAAAAGGATAACTTTGATGTTGAGAAAGCTTTTAATGGGAATGTAAAGAAAATTTTCGGAAAGATGGTCGATGGAAAAGTAAAAGGGGTAAAGGAATTTTATGCTAAAAAGAAAGCAACTTACACTCCAACTGCTTCTGAATTGAAAACACCCAAGGCTGGTCAGGCTTGGGTGGACATTTTCTTTGCTTGAAAAACGTGACTTGCCGGAGATCCCAAGTTTGTAATCGTGGATCAGGAATCAGCATCTTTCTTAAAAATTGATGGTGTAAATGAATCTTAAAGTTTGTTAAATTTTACAGATTGTGACTTGCCGGAGCTTCCAGGTTGGTAAGTGTGAAGCAGGAATCGGCATCTTGATTAGTAAAATGGTTTGTGTAGATGATTTATTCCTACATGTGTTTTTAAATGTTGGATATTCTTTCAGGTGGTAAGAGGTTGGATATGACAAAGTGATTCGTCAAGGTCATTAGTTTGAACTTGATGTAATCCTGATACGTATATGTGAAGGATAATATGATGAACCATACCCCTAACTTTACAAGTGGTAAAACCAACAAAACTTATTTTCCGGAAAAATCATTTTGGTTAAAACAAACTTAAGTGTTTTGAAATCATAATGAGAAAATAGTTTTGTGAAAGGGGGAGTTCTGATTGTTTATGCCTAGTGGATGGCGAATTGAGGTGATTTGATATCAGTTGTCACTTTATTGTATAGTTTGTTTTCAAATTTCCTAAAATGTGTTTGCATTTTAGGGGGAGTAAAAATTTCAGAAAATCCAAAAACATTTGAAAATTTGAAAAATACAAAAACATGATAAAATTCAAAAATGAGTTTCGTTGTGAATAGAGGAAATGATAGTACATCAGTAGACTGCCACAACATGCTAAAGATATGAAATGTTAAAATGTGATAAACAATCTCACTGTGGATATGTCAGTAGGTTTTTGCACATTTAGTAGATTGTGACGAGATATAAACCTAAAGTTCAAACTTGCTTATATCGTGGGGAAACATCTCTCGGATATATGGGTAACCCCCGAAATCTCGTTTGAAAGATTCCTTTTTCTGATATACTAGGTCTTTATACTCAGTGATGTCTGGGGTATTATTCTTGGACTTCTGCTGAATGGAAGTTCTGACCTAGTCCTCGAATAATACTTTCTGCAAATGCTTGAAACATAGCATCACCCTCAGCATATATGATAAGACAATAAAATTGCTTAGCAATGCTGTTGTAAAAAAGATCCTCTAAAGGGGACACACCCAAAAGTTGAGTCATGATCTCTCTGCTGAACGGTAGTTCTGACCTGAGCTCTCATGATTTTTCATAAATTATTAACCCCTTATAGATATCATTGGTGTTATAATTACCTGTAAGACTGAATATTGGGATCTGGATACGGGAATATATTCTGAGGTGGGACACGCGATTAAGTTTAAGTATCTAAGACATTAAACTCGTATCTCGAAGCAGTTGAACTTTGTGTGAAAATTTAAGTGGATCAGTATACTGAAAATCTAAGTGAATTGTTTAGAACTTAAAATGAAATGAAGCTTAACGGTGTTGGTGACTTGTCTCAAAAACTGATATGATCCTCTTACACAAACTCACAAAAATATTGTCTGTAAATATTTCTTTACTGCATTGCATTTCTTTCTTTCAGAAAAATCCAAAAAGATTTTGAGTGTGTTTTAGCATAAACTTTTGAAAAAGTCAAAAAGATTTTCGACAACTGATATTGAAAAGCAGATTTTCAAAATTCCGAGTGCTAAACATGATGAGCAATATTTGAGGGGGAGTGTATGTTTGGAATTGAATGTTTTCATAATCTAACCTTAAAGTGGTTCATCAGATTGGAAAATCATTTTGTTTTTGAGAAGTGAGTCTGAAGTAGTACATGTGTTTATGTTTGAAATATGTATGTGAGTGAAACTTATGTTTTGGGTAGAGAATTTGCAGGTGATCCAGTTGCAGGTGATCCAGGTTGTGTTGCTTGAATCTGTTATAAGCCAGACAGCGATCCTAAAGCTGATGATGCTGATGAACTGAAGAAATGCCAGCATATCGCAAGGGGGAGTCTGAAGACCTGCTAGAAAAGATTGAGAAAAAAGCCCAGAGGCTGATCAAGACTGAAGATGTGAAGACATGACATTGTCAAAGACTCGACACTGCGACTTGTCAACATCTGAGGGGGAGTCTGTTAGTGCACTACATCTGTCGACTTCGTCTTGTATCGAGTCTTAGTTTTAGATTGTTAGATTAGGGCACATTTTACGAGAAAACTGGAGAGTATATGTGTTTTAGAGAGTAGGTCCGCTTATACGGACATAGTAGGTCCGCTTATGTGTCAGGTCCGCTTATATGGACATGTTCGTATATGCGAACCTACCTGCACTATATATACCTCATAAGCGGATCACATTGGTAACTTTCTGATTTCCATACCGAGGTGCTGCCGGTGTGAGAATTGAATGTAAACGCTGTTATATCAATCAACAAAGTGATTTAAGTGAAGATTTAGCTATTTCTACGTCAGGTACTTGTTTTCCGCACCTGTATCTGATCAAAACTCCTCTGATAGACTCGTTCGGGTCAAAACACGATCCTACAAGCAGAATTAGCGGAACATCTTCATCGCACTCCAGAAACAACTGACAAGGGAGAAGGTCATCAACGGTTGAAGATTATCTTGTAAACTACGTTTACGCTTTAAGAGAAGCTATTGATGAAATGACGGGAGTGGAAGAAGCATTGGTCGACCGTATCAATCATTTGACGGTGGGACTAGAGGGATGTCTTCGAGAGGTCAACCTTTTGCACCAAAGGTTGAACATTCTTGTTTCTCCTCCTTTGGTGCCAATTATCACCCAAAGGGCATGGAATGTGGTACCAGAAGTCATCATACCGGCCGAATGGTACACCATACACCCGGAGCCCCCTCGAGACATACTATAAGGGGTTCCGGTTGGTGTCACTCCCCCTACTCAAGATGTTGAGGAAAACGAGCCCGACTTCTTCCTCCCAAGAGAGATAGAAGAATGGCTTTAACCTCATCTAGGGAATACCCCTCGGTCTAAAAGTTCTATGAGGCTTTTAAATACCGGAAAGCTATTTTCGGAGTTTTGGTTCTTATTAAAGTATAACTCCTTAGGATGATTTTATGTACCATTTGACCCATCTACCTTAGGACCTTTAGTTTTTATTTTTCTGCATTGTCTTTAAATTCTCTAGGACCTTATTTAATAGTTTTAATGAATGATGGTTTTAATTAATTTGGTATTTGGATGATGATGTAATGGGAAAAACACACTTGGGATGGTGAGGATAACAAGGGAAACTTGCACCAGCACCCCATGCACAAAAACAGAGCCTTCCGTCGATTTTTCTTCATTACAGCAAGTTCAACACGGGGCCGTGTTCACCCAACACGCCCCGTGCTCAACCATCTGCAGAAAAATGCCCAGTTCAGGTACCTGGACATGGGGCGTGCTCACAGAACACGCCCCTGTGTCCAGCATTCTGTTACTTTACTTTCTTTTCTGTTACTGGCGATCTGAACACGGGGCCGTGCCCGGACACCACGGGGCCGTGTCGAGACGCCCAATAACATAAATTTTGCTTTTTTCACATCTTTATACACACTCAATCAACCTAAAAACTTATTTTTGGGACACATTGAGGACAATGTGTAATTTAAGTGTGGGGGGATGCTGAAACCTTGAATTTTGCAAGTCCTAATTACAAGCCTTACACAAAACTCTATTGGAACTGCTAAACACCCCAAATGTTTTTCAAAAATGTTTCATTTTTTTACTTACTTGTCTAGGTTTAATTTGGGAATTTCAAATTCTAAAAAGGTGATATTTTTACAAATTTACAACTGATAGCGTCGTGATAAAAAGAAAAAACATAAGAAAATTATGAAATGGCATGACAAATCTAGTTAAAATTTGATTATATATACTTGATCACATAAAAACCCATTCCCACAAAAAGTGAGTTTTGAGCCTTTATTGAGCATACAAATACACATCTTTAAACTAAATGCTCATTTTTCGTTTCTTGTGTGAATAGCCGCTTGGTTCTTACGACTCTAGAACTTGCCACGCGATACATTCCCAGTCCTTACCAACTTAAACCCAAGTAAGTAAATGATGGAGGCATTAGGACTAACCCTTTTTATTTCTACACCATTATTTTTCTTTTTTTTACCACCTACACAAAATCCCCCTAGTTAGCCCCTAAGAGCCTAAACCTTTTCATTTCTTAACCCAAATCAAACACCCTTTTACCCACTAAAACCCTTTTTCATTTTAAACCCTTTATTTTAGTAACAAAGATCGGTTTTTCTTATGACTTTCTTTTGTTAAAAAAAAGAAAGAAAAAAAGAAGAATGATGATGGCAATGAAGCCAAAAGAAATAACAACCAAGTTCATCAAAAAGAACTTTGTTTGAAGAATTGTTTCATCAAAATAAAAAGTCTTATAAAACCGATGCTTTTTACGTCTTTAGCCCTTTCCTACTAACCACTAACCAAACCACCTACCTTTAACCCAAGCCTAACCCTTCCACAAAAAGTCCTCTTGATATTTACAAAGGTTTTTAGTTAAAAAGGAGGAGGATTGATTACTTGGCAAGCTTATGGTAGGAATAAGTTCAATGCCACTCTCGAGAGTTTTCACAAAAATACATCTTCGGCCGAGTGTTGAGTGACCCCCCGTGAGGTATGTGAACTTGTATATAAATGGAATTTTAAAAATGCATGTTATGCCCTAATAAGTAATTTATCTTATGTAATGTTTTAAATAAATCATGACGAATAGGATTGTAAATAAATAAAAAAAAACTTAATAAAGAATCTTGGAAATCCCGACACTCTATGACAAGCCCAAAACCTTCTCTTCTACCCATTCCATTTGGGAGTGTGAAGCCACATTATAAAGAGTTTTGCTTGAGGACAAGCAAAGATTCAAGTGTGGGGGTATTTGATGTGCGCAAAATGCAACATATAAATTACGTCAAAAGTGGCATTAAACTAACCCTTTTATAGTACTAATGCTGGAAAAAGTGTGTTTTTGTCTTCCTTTTGTATTTTCAGGATTAAATGAGCTCAAATGAACAAAAGAAGCAAAAAGGCAACTAAATCTAACATAAATACAAGAAAAGCAATAAACGTGGCATGCCCGACCCCCCCCCCCCGACAGCATCTTCCAAAGCAAAACAAGATAACAGAAGGCTGAACACGCCCCGTGCTCAATGAGCACGGGGGCGTGCCCAAGTGTCTGCAGAAAAGACAAAGCTGTAGAAGCTTCTATAACCCACCACGGGGGCGTGCCCAGCAGACACGGGGCCGTGGTCAACTCTAAGATTCGCAGAATCTAGAGAAATCTTGATAGTGCAGATAAGCTTCTGCACACGGAGTCGTGCCCAGCGGACACGGGGGCGTAGTCAACTAATGCAGACAAACTACAATTAATGAAGAAAGAGAAGATGGGTGGACACGGGGCCGTACCCAATGGACACGGGGCCGTGTCCGGGCTTCTGTGCAGACTATAAATAGGGGTGCTTGGCTCATTTGAAAACCATCCCTTGTCAAACCACCTCTCTCACACTTCACCCACCCACCACCACCATCACAACCCACATCCACCACCATCATCCATCATAGAGTGTGTGAGTAGTCTCGGGATCCAAGATTGATCGTAAGAGTTCTTGACAATCAAAGGCCATGTTTGCCTAAGTCTCTTACATCACTTGGTGAAGACAAATGTCTAGTGTAATACTTTTTATTTTTAATCTTTTCGCACTTTTTATTTGGTTCTGTATTAATAACTTTAATAACTAGTTTCTTATGTTGAAGGTGAGTCTTCCTTATCGTTTGTCCGTGGTGTCTTGCCATTATTTTACTTTCTATATAAAATAAAAGATTTTCACCATTCATATCTCCATGGTCTATATGGAGGTATGTTGGCTACCTGGTCGGGGGTTAAGGGAACGGTTTGGTAAGAGTCTTGCCTTGTTCAGTGTATAGATTCTGCAAGGACCTGGGTTAACTTTAGTAGGACCTCCTTCAATACCCACTGGTATAGGATGGCGGGGGTCCGAACTCCTTGATCCCCTCATATGTAAACTACTATTAATACTTTAACCCGGCTACTTAGGACTGTATCCCTGCTGACTCAGACTACTTAGTCGAGGGTAACGTCACCTCCAGAAGAGGGGCCTACCACAATATGCATTAATAACTTAATTAATTATATTTCAATAATCCAACCCTATAGGATTGTATCCTTGCTGACTTAAACTACTGGGTTGAGGATAACGTCACATTCAGAAGAGGGGCCTACTACAATAACTAAGATAATCTCTTAAAAAGTGCAAAAGTGCGGAAATAATCAAAGGTTACACTAAACACGAGTCGGATCCAAGTGATTCATCTTGCCTATCTTTTTGTTATTTTATTTTTTTCCAGCATTTTAGTTAGTTTTTTTAGTTTAAAAACATTTTTCTAAACTTTTAATTTGATTAGACGTTGAGGATAAACCGATACTAAAAGCTCTTGTGTCCTTGGATGACCTCGGTATCTTACCAACACTATACTACGCTCACGATGGGTGCACTTGCCCATATGTGTGTTTAGTGTTAGTAAATATCGTGTTTTATAAATTTAAAACTTGGCTAAAAAGTGTTAAAGGGCTTAAAATATTCATTAAAAATCTATAACACCACACGCACATCACTAAACGAAGCTCAAATTCAGAACCGAACACGAATTTATGATCACCTATACCAGGGGATCATAAGGTATGTCTAAAAACTAAGATTGGTGATCTTCTATGAAGTGGGTTATGTTTTAATCCGTGAATTTAATAGTGGTACGCACGCCAAGCGTTCGATGAAATGTCTAGGTAAGATTATTAGAGGAGACTGAATGTAACTAATGGATGAAAATGTATAATATGTGGTTGTCATGTTTTTATCGGTAATTGAACATGAGAAATGTAATTTAGATGGCCTACATGTATGATTTGTGGTTAGTTATATGATTTGGTAAAAGTGTACATTAGAAGGTTGTACCCTACGTTGGAGCGGTATGATGTTCACCGTATGCTTTAATTAAATGTACACTAAATGTGAAGTATATAAGATTTGAAGAAAAGGGTAATATTGACATGATATTGGTTTAGCTAAAATGTGCTATAGTGTTAATTGTAGAGACATGAAGATGCTAGTATGAATGAAATGTACTACTTATATGTGTGCGCGTAAGAAATCATATGCACATATGTGTGTCCTAGAACATGAATGTGAAATGTAGATAAGGTCAATTGTATGATCTTTTATGATGACATTATGAACTACATGAGTTCGAAAGGATGTGAATTTGATTATATGTCTTATGCTTGTTAGTTGTGACTAAAGGAAGTCAAATATGAAATATGCGATTGATATGATCGTTAACATGTACAATGGTGTATGCTTTAGCTACAGGCGCGGCGCCTGGAACTAAGTCAATATGAAACTCGACTTATCTTTGAGGCGGCAATCCTGGCAAGTCTTCTGGAAAGACTTTAGGGTACTCCTTAACGACTGGGATGTCTTCAAGTTTTGGCTCAGCGGCTTCCTTATCCACGATGTGTGCCAGGAAGGCAACACATCCCTTCTTCAAACATTTTTGAGCCTTCAAACAACTAATGATCCTTAGGGGCGTATCGCGCTTCTCTCCGTGTACTACGATCGTTTCTCCATCCGCCATTGGGATGCGAATGGTCTTCTCGTGACATACAATCTCGGCTTTGTTGTTTGACAACCAATCCATCCCTACTACCACATCGAAGCTTCCTAACTCGACTGGCAGTAGGTCTAATGTAAACTCGTGTTCTAATAAAATTTTGAATCTCAAGTAATAACTTAAGAATTTTGAACGGAAAGTAAAAGAGCATGAATCTTGTTATGTTCATAATTTGTACTAACGTTGTGAATTTATATGGTGAGTGTAGGTTGTACGAGTCACGGAGGATCACCGATGTCACACCCTGGCTTTTGCGGAAGCGTGGGTTTATTTGGTGTGACTTCTTAATACCATAGCAACAATCACAACAATGCTATATGATAAAAATACGAGATGTTCATCCATTAATTAAAGTGAAAGAATACCACAACACCATTGTTTGAAAACATTGACACTTACTACAAGTTACAAACCATGACATGTTTAAACGAGTTCACAAGACTCAAACGAAAGTACTTAAATAAAACCCTGAGTTTAGAATTATGTATCCCGTCCCGGAATGGTATACACCCGCTAAACTCAACAACCCTGGATAACATCTTTATTCAACGCAGCTAGACACAATAGCACACTCCGCCAGATCCATTAATTTCCTGAAATACATGTATTTTGAAAAATCAACAAAAGTTGAGCGAGTTCATGTAAAAGTGAGTATGTATAAACCTTCAAAGTATGAATAAACGTCCCTGGTATGTAGCAATAAGGAAAAAGAGATCACCATTGGGTTGCAAAGCCAATGATATGTGTGAAGTGATGCAGGAAGACTCAAACCTAGCAAATTTGTGCGTCGGGCTCAAAGTCACCCCATGGTCCGTACTGTGGACTCAGGAGCTGGGCTCGCTACACCCAAATAGATCTACCGCTCATGACCCTCGGTCCTACAACGAGGATTAATGGCCTTAAGTTCCACCTACCCACTCACATGATCTAAGTAGTAAACCCTCCTTAAGCTAACCATACCATGTATAAAATGTCTGTAATAATTGTAACATGTATTCCACCCCCGAAGTATAAAACTGAAAACAGTTAAGAGAAAAGGGGGACATGAACTCACAGTAGTGCGTCTTGAACCGTATCTCAACTCTGTCAGCTACACGACAACCTACAACGTACTAATGTCTATTAGACGAACGGGCCGTGCCTTGGCTTAGAGTTAAATGTTTTGAGTTACGTTTCTTTTATTATTCCGAGTAATAATTATTTGTCAAAATAATTAATATTTCGACTTAAATCATGTGTCTTGTTGGAATATTTGTTCGTGCGATTTTCTTGTATTAATACTTCTAAAGTATTTTATATATAAGTGTTTCCTTCCCAAGGATGGGACATTTTACCCACGTATGTTCGTATCGAAAATATATTTTTAAGTCCCTTTTTGAGATTATATACTTAATCATTTTTATGTATAAAACCATCCTCCGATACTTTGTACTTTGTTATAAAATTTATGGCGAGGTTTATCTTTGAAAACATAATCTAAAATATACTAGTAAACACTTGTCCAGAAAATATTTACTAAGTGTTAGGATTTTCGGAAAATTTCGCCATAGTCTCTCCTTTATAAATGGAGGTGTCCATGCTTAATAGCATATCATTTTCTTTTACATATATCCCGTAGATCGTTCTCACATAGCCAACCCGACAATTAGTCATGCAATAATCTACTTATGTCCTTTCAGCTTCGTTAATCAAAACTGGTCTGTTTTCAAGCATTTTAATAAAATAGTTAAACTTCTCCAAAAATTCCCAAATTTTTACAGAATGTCACATACGATCCAAATTTTATTGTGTAAAAATATCGGGGTCCAGTTCATTACCAATATTTTATAGAAATTAATTTACCGGAATGCAATCAGATTCGTCACTTTCTGACGGCAGTTTACGGAAAAATTCATTTAAAATTCATCGTAAGTCCGATTGATGAAATTCCAGTGGGAGAATTACAAATACATCTGTGATCATCTACTGTATAAATTTCATGATCTGACTCTACATAGAATCCAGGTTATGACGGAAAATAGGACGCTTATTTTTAGCAGTAAAAATACAGCTTGAGCTGCTGTTACAAAACGGGTCTTTAAAAATAGTAAACGAAGTCCAAAAATTATGATTCCAGTGCCATTAGAACCGTATTTCATAATACATAAATCTAGAGTTCAGAAAATACATTTTCTGCTTTATTAAGGTCCAGTTACAGTCAGTTGAAGTCGGCTGTAAGTGCAAATCAGCAAGCTTTTTATAGGTTAAATGTTACTAAAACGCATATATACGATCACCATACTAACTTTTTAACCATGGAACAAGATGAACAAGGGTGTACAAGTAACTTACTACTAGCACAAGGCTAGGGAAGTTTCAAAGCGTAGAAGTGGTGAATAAAAGAAAACTAGAGCGGTCCTTGAGCTTCCGAGTGCACCAAGCTTACTTGTTCGGTCTCTAGCACCCTTGGATGTGTAGGAGTTGTTTAAAAAGAATTTGAAGGTGGATGTATGATAGAGATAAGATGGCTGCCGAAAATTTAGGGAAGGAGAAGGGTTCTTCTTTGTGGTTTTATTATGAAAATGTGATAGAATGATTGATATAGTGCTTTTCCTTTAATCATGCAAGACCATTAGCCTTTGTCCTCATGATAGTAAACATGACCAAACTTAATATCATAGAAAATTTAAGTGGGGAGTCCCACATTCTCCATAATAATCGGTTTGGGGTATGATTAGTTTGTAATTATTGAAGATGGTGGTGTTTATTTATAATTCAAGTGCCTTTAACAAAAGCACAACCTCAATTATATCAAAATTCCACTAAGACCACTAAATATTGTTGGAGATATTAGAAGATTAGAAAATCTTAATGGGTGGGGTCATGAGGGCCGAAAATTAGGCAAGGGGGGAGGTTAAATGAAAATTAGATGGTAAGTAGGTAGTTAGTTAGGGGTTAAGTGGTAAAAGTCTAGTGTTATGTGAAACTTGCATTATGTAATAAGTTTAAGAGCCCGGGAACCAATATTAACTCAGAAGTATAAAAATAATGTCTCTGATAATAATTTAGTGTTCCGGGTAATGTCCGGTTGTCCGGTTAGGTACCGTTCCGTTAAAGTGCTTAATTGTTCCGTAAAGTGTCCTTTATAATGCTTTTTGTGTCACAATTTATTCCCGGCACTTAGGAAAGTATACAGGACTATTCTGTCATGTTTTTGAACTTTACTAATAATTTAAAATGCTGAATTTTATAAAAGAATGCAGAATTCTGTATTTAAGGTAGGTTTTTGGCACTTCCCGGTAATATAACTATCACCTAGTGACGTAGTTTTTGGTCCTCACTCCCCTACACTCCATACTAGTGTAGTACCTTATTCCTGGCTCATACTGGCCATAATAACACTGTCTGTCTAAGTGCTGGCATTATCAGCATGTTTCTGAATTATCCGCTCAGTGTGCTAACTGTGCTTTGTGCATCAAGTATGTCACTAATGTTTGTGTGCAATAATTGGAGTGACTGTATAAAATATGATGCATGTGTATGTATGATATAAGAATCATAGAGCAGTTTAAATTGTCAGTTGTAACCAAGCACAATCATTAAGCACGTAATTAAAATTAATTAATTGTACAGTACCTGTAATTTTGAGGGTTGTCACATTCTCCCCCCGTTAAGAAAATTTCGTCCCGAAATTTTTGGATCTGCGTCTAGTTGCAGGGGTCTTGGGGAATAAATGTGGGTACTTAGCCTTCATACGATCCTCACGTTCCCACGTGAATTCTGGGCCATTTCGTGCATTCCATCGAACTTTGACGAGTTTGACACTACTCCGGCGTGTTTTGTTAATCTTCCAATCAGTGACCTCAACAGGTTCTTCAACAAATTGGAGTGTGTCGTCGATATGAACTTCGTCAGCAGGAATGACAACTGTCTCTTGAGTTGGACTCTTTTTCAGATTAGATACGTGAAATGTATCGTGAACACCATTAAGTTCAGCAGGTAGGTCCAACTTGTATGCTACCAAACCAACCCTCTTCAGAATTTTGAAAGGGCCAATGTATCGCGGATTCAACTTCCCACGCTTCCCGAAGCGTGCCACACCCTTCCAGGGTGAAACTTTCAATAAAACCATATCTCCAACTTGGAATTCCAAATGTTTCCGGTTTGGATCAGCATAGGCTTTCTGTCTGTCGCGAGCCGCTTCGATGCATTTTCGAATTTGCGCAATCTTGTCTGTCGACTCTTGGACGATTTCGGGACCAACAAGCTGCCTATCACCTGCGTCAGCCCAGCATAGGGGTGATCGACACTTGCGTCCGTAAAGAGCTTCAAATGGCGCGGCTCCAATACTGGTGTGGTAGCTGTTGTTGTATGACAATTCGGCCAATGGTAAATGCTTATCCCAGCTACCACCAAGATCCATTACACATGCTCTCAGCATATCCTCCAATGACTGAATAGTTCTTTCACTTTGGCCATCAGTTTGCGGATGAAATGCAGTACTTAGGTTCAATTGCAAGCCAAAAGCTTCTTGGAAGGATTGCCAAATCCTTGACACGAAGCGTCCATCTCTATCAGAGATAATTGAGAGAGGCACTCCATGACGTGTAACTATCTCTCGCATGTATATTTCAGCCAGTTTACTTGTGTTGTCCTTTTCCTTGATTGGCAAAAAGTGCGTGGACTTTGTTAGGCGGTCAACTATCACCCAAATAGTATCATGACCCCTGGGCGTCCTTGGCAACTTCGTTATAAAATCCATTGAAATCTGTTCCCATTTCCACTTGGGAATTTCTGGTTGTTGCAGAAGTCCTGAAGGCTTCTGGTATTCAGCTTTCACATTAGCACACGTTAAACACTTGCTCACGTAAACAGCAACGTCGCCTTTCATTCTAGGCCACCAATAATAATCCTTAAGATCTTGGTACATCTTATCTGCCCCGGGATGAATAGAGTACCGTGATTTGTGTGCCTCATCAAAAATAACTTTTCTCAAACCACCAAATAGAGGAACCCAAATCCTTTTCATAAAACATAATGTTCCTTCCTCGTTTGGCACTAATTGCTTCTCCATCCCACGGAGATATTCTTCTTCAAGGTTTCTTTCCTTAAGTGCTTCTTTCTGCGCAGTACGAATTCGCAGAGAAAGATCTGTTTGGATAATCATTTCTAAAGCCCTAACCCTTATGGGCTTAATCCTTTCTTTACGACTCAGGGCATCACCGACCACGTTCGCTTTCCCTGGGTGATACTTGATCTCGCAGTCGTAGTCGTTCAATAATTCAACCCAACGTCTTTGCCTCATGTTAAGCTCCTTTTGGTTAAATATGTGCTGTAAGCTCTTGTGATCAGTGAAGATTGTACATCGAGTGCCGTACAAATAATGTCGCCAGATTTTTAGTGCAAACACCACCGCGCCCAATTCCAAATCATGCGTGGTGTAATTTTTCTCGTGGATCTTCAATTGGCGTGACGCGTATGCTATAACTTTATGTCACTGCATCATGACGCAGCCTAAACCCTGACGCGAGGCGTCGCAATATACCACGAAGTCGTTTGTTCCTTCGGGTAGCGATAAGATCGGTGCATCACAAAGCTTGTTCTTTAACAACTGAAAGGCCTCTTCTTGCTTGTCTCCCCAATCAAACTTCTTATCTTTCTGAGTGAGAGAGGTCAAAGGTTGAGCGATTTTCGAGAAATCCTCAATGAACCTGCAATAATAACCAGCCAAACCTAGAAACTGTCGAATCTCGGTTGGCGTCTTTGGAGTTTCCCAGTTCTTGATCGCCTCGATCTTTGTAGGATCCACATGGATTCCATTTCCATTAACCACATGACCAAGAAACTGAACTTCGCGTAACCAGAACTCACACTTAGAGAACTTCGCATACAACTTCTCCTTTCTAAGCAGCTCTAGAATAGCTCTTAAATGTTGCTCATGCTCTTCTTTCGTCTTCGAGTAGATCAAAATGTCGTCAATGAACACAATCACAAACTTATCAAGGTACAGCTTACAAACTCTGTTCATCAAATCCATGAATGCTGCTGGCGCGTTTGTCAAACCAAACGGCATAACCAGGAACTCGTAATGTCCATATCGAGTTCTAAAGGCCGTCTTTGGAATACTTTCCTCTTGTATCCTTAACTGGTGATAACCTGATCGTAGATCGATCTTTGAGTAAAAACTTGAACCTTGTAATTGATCGAACATGTCATCGATCCTTGGCAAAGGATATCTGTTCTTGATTGTCAACTTATTCAGCTCCCGGTAGTCTATACACATGCGAAAACTACCACCCTTCTTTTTCACAAGCAAAACTGGAGCTCCCCAAGGCGAGAAGCTTGGTCTGATGAACAACTCCTGGAGTTGTGTTGACAGCTCTTGCATCTCTGAAGGTGCAAGTCGATAAGGTGCTTTAGCTACAGGCGCGGCGCCTGGAACTAAGTCAATATGAAACTCGACTTATCTTTGAGGCGGCAATCCTGGCAAGTCTTCTGGAAAGACTTTAGGGTACTCCTTAACGACTGGGATGTCTTCAAGTTTTGGCTCAGCGGCTTCCTTATCCACGATGTGTGCCAGGAAGGCAACACATCCCTTCTTCAAACATTTTTGAGCCTTCAAACAACTAATGATCCTTAGGGGCGTATCGCGCTTCTCTCCGTGTACTACGATCGTTTCTCCATCCGCCATTGAGATGCGAATGGTCTTCTCGTGACATACAATCTCGGCTCTGTTGTTTGACAACCAATCCATCCCTACTACCACATCGAAGCTTCCTAACTCGACTGGCAGTAGGTCTAATGTAAACTCGTGTTCTAATAAAATTTTGAATCTCAAGTAATAACTTAAGAATTTTGAACGGAAAGTAAAAGAGCATGAATCTTGTTATGTTCATAATTTGTACTAACGTTGTGAATTTATATGGTGAGTGTAGGTTGTACGAGTCACGGAGGATCACCGATGTCACACCCTGGCTTTTGCGGAAGCGTGGGTTTATTTGGTGTGACTTCTTAATACCATAGCAACAATCACAACAATGCTATATGATAAAAATACGAGATGTTCATCCATTAATTAAAGTGAAAGAATACCACAACACCATTGTTTGAAAACATTGACACTTACTACAAGTTACAAACCATGACATGTTTAAACGAGTTCACAAGACTCAAACGAAAGTACTTAAATAAAACCCTGAGTTTAGAATTATGTATCCCGTCCCGGAATGGTATACACCCGCTAAACTCAACAACCCTGGATAACATCTTTATTCAACGCAGCTAGACACAATAGCACACTCCGCCAGATCCATTAATTTCCTGAAATACATGTATTTTGAAAAATCAACAAAAGTTGAGCGAGTTCATGTAAAAGTGAGTATGTATAAACCTTCAAAGTATGAATAAACGTCCCTGGTATGTAGCAATAAGGAAAAAGAGATCACCATTGGGTTGCAAAGCCAATGATATGTGTGAAGTGATGCAGGAAGACTCAAACCTAGCAAATTTGTGCGTCGGGCTCAAAGTCACCCCATGGTCCGTACTGTGGACTCAGGAGCTGGGCTCGCTACACCCAAATAGATCTACCGCTCATGACCCTCGGTCCTACAACGAGGATTAATGGCCTTAAGTTCCACCTACCCACTCACATGATCTAAGTAGTAAACCCTCCTTAAGCTAACCATACCATGTATAAAATGTCTGTAATAATTGTAACATGTATTCCACCCCCGAAGTATAAAACTGAAAGCAGTTAAGAGAAAAGGGGGACATGAACTCACAGTAGTGCGTCTTGAACCGTATCTCAACTCTGTCAGCTACACGACAACCTACAACGTACTAATGTCTATTAGACGAACGGGCCGTGCCTTGGCTTAGAGTTAAATGTTTTGAGTTACGTTTCTTTTATTATTCCGAGTAATAATTATTTGTCAAAATAATTAATATTTCGACTTAAATCATGTGTCTTGTTGGAATATTTGTTCGTGCGATTTTCTTGTATTAATACTTCTAAAGTATTTTATATATAAGTGTTTCCTTCCCAAGGATGGGACATTTTACCCACGTATGTTCGTATCGAAAATATATTTTTAAGTCCCTTTTTGAGATTATATACTTAATCATTTTTATGTATAAAACCATCCTCCGATACTTTGTACTTTGTTATAATATTTATGGCGAGGTTTATCTTTGAAAACATAATCTAAAATATACTAGTAAGCACTTGTCCAGAAAATATTTACTAAGTGTTAGGATTTTCGGAAAATTTCGCCATAGTCTCCTTTATAAATGGAGGTGTCCATGCTTAATAGCATATCATTTTCTTTTACATATATCCCGTAGATCGTTCTCACATAGCCAACCCAACAATTAGTCATGCAATAATCTACTTATGTCATTTCAGCTTCGTTAATCAAAACTGGTCTGTTTTCAAGCATTTTAATAAAATAGTTAAACTTCTCCAAAAATTTCCAAATTTTTACAGAATGTCACATACGATCCAAATTTTATTGTGTAAAAATATCGGGGTCCAGTTCATTACCAATATTTTATAGAAATTAATTTACCGGAATGCAATCAGATTCGTCACTTTCTGACGGCAGTTTACGGAAAAATTCATTTAAAATTCATCGTAAGTCCGATTGATGAAATTCCAGTGGGAGAATTACAAATACATCTGTGATCATCTACTGTATAAATTTCATGATCTGACTCTACATAGAATCCTGGTTATGACGGAAAATAGGACGCTTATTTTTAGCAGTAAAAATACAGCTTGAGCTGCTGTTACAAAACGGGTCTTTAAAAATAGTAAACGAAGTCCAAAAATTATGATTCCAGTGCCATTAGAACCGTATTTCATAATACATAAATCTAGAGTTCAGAAAATATATTTTCTGCTTTATTAAGGTCCAGTTACAGTCAGTTGAAGTCGGCTGTAAGTGCAAATCAGCAAGCTTTTTATAGGTTAAATGTTACTAAAACGCATATATACGATCACCATACTAACTTTTTAACCATGGAACAAGATGAACAAGGGTGTACAAGTAACTTACTACTAGCACAAGGCTAGGGAAGTTTCAAAGCGTAGAAGTGGTGAATAAAAGAAAACTAGAGCGGTCCTTGAGCTTCCGAGTGCACCAAGCTTACTTGTTCGGTCTCTAGCACCCTTGGATATGTAGGAGTTGTTTTAAAAGAATTTGAAGGTGGATGTATGATAGAGATAAGATGGCTGCCGAAAATTTAGGGAAGGAGAAGGGTTCTTCTTTGTGGTTTTATTATGAAAATGTGATAGAATGATTGATATAGTGCTTTTCCTTTAATCATGCAAGACCATTAGCCTTTGTCCTCATGATAGTAAACATGACCAAACTTAATATCATAGAAAATTTAAGTGGGGAGTCCCACATTCTCCATAATAATCGGTTTGGGGTATGATTAGTTTGTAATTATTGAAGATGGTGGTGTTTATTTATAATTCAAGTGCCTTTAACAAAAGCACAACCTCAATTATATCAAAATTCCACTAAGACCACTAAATATTGTTGGAGATATTAGAAGATTAGAAAATCTTAATGGGTGGGGTCATGAGGGCCGAAAATTAGGCAACGGGGGAGGTTAAATGAAAATTAGATGGTAAGTAGGTAGTTAGTTAGGGGTTAAGTGGTAAAAGTCTAGTGTTATGTGAAACTTGCATTATGTAATAAGTTTAAGAGCTCGGGAACCAATATTAACTCAGAAGTATAAAAATAATGTCTCTGATAATAATTTAGTGTTCCGGGTAATGTCCGGTTGTCCGGTTAGGTACCGTTCCGTTAAAGTGCTTAATTGTTCCGTAAAGTGTCCTTTATAATGCTTTTTGTGTCACAATTTATTCCCGGCACTTAGGAAAGTATACAGGACTATTCTGTCATGTTTTTGAACTTTACTAATAATTTAAAATGCTGAATTTTATAAAAGAATGCAGAACTCTGTATTTAAGGTAGGTTTTTGGCACTTCCCGGTAATATAACTATCACCTAGTGACGTAGTTTTTGGTCCTCACTCCCCTACACTCCATACTAGTGTAGTACCTTATTCATGGCTCATACTGGCCATAATAACACTGTCTGTCTAAGTGCTGGCATTATCAGCATGTTTCTGAATTATCCGCTCAGTGTGCTAACTGTGCTTTGTGCATCAAGTATGTCACTAATGTTTGTGTGCAATAATTGGAGTGACTGTATAAAATATGATGCATGTGTATGTATGATATAAGAATCATAGAGCAGTTTAAATTGTCAGTTGTAACCAAGCACAGTCATTAAGCATGTAATTAAAATTAATTAATTGTACAGTACCTGTAATTTTGAGGGTTGTCACAACCGAGGAGTGGAGATCGAAGACCGAGTCACAAGATAGATTGTACGGGAATGTTTGAGTATGTAATTTAGTAAACATAATTTATGTTTCTAATTCGTAAATGAGTTCGATTGAGGCATTCATTGTAAAAGTGTCACCTTAAAATGAACTTCAAGTAAGTTAAGACGTTTATAATGAAAGAAATTTTATGGTATGAATTTTCCGCTGCGTCTTTTTGTCAAAAACATATATGGGTCTTACACCGACCACCGCCACCCTCCACCACTGAACACCGCCGCCACCACCCGCCACCGCTGCTGCTGCCGACCACCGCGACCACCCATCTTCGCTGCCACCCTTCGCCACCGAACACCGGCGTCACCACCGCCACCACCCGCTGTCACACCCCAACCGATGGCGGAAACATCGGGGCATGGCACTGAGCGAAACAGATTGTCCAGAAGTTTCCATAACAATTATCATTACCAATTAATTTAAAGTAACATGTCCCATACCATGTCTTAAAGGGCAAACAAATTATTACAGACAAATCTAGTCAAGTAGTTCCGTTCCGACAACTCAGATTTATACATAGATAGTTTATTTATTGGTTTCTAGGACTCCGTCCCTAGCCTCAATCTCATCACCAGCACACAAAGCATGTAAACATCCTAAGCACCTGTCACATACATTAAAGTAAAAGTCAATACACATAGTGTAAAGGTGAGCATACAAGTTTGATAATAGCATATAGAGTTCGAAATAGTTTACGCATAACCAGCACGTACACAGAATGAAATGAGGCATGTTAGTTATCGACATGAACCTATCGATACCAATGACTGCGGGTTGACTGCCCAAGGCAGTTCGCGATACATTCTCACCACTGTGAGCCATGTAGGAAATTGTCCTTAACAACCCCCGAGTGAACGGGTGCTGAGTCCAAACTAATAGTACTACCGTTGCTAAGGCAGGTAGACAGCATTCCGTGTGTAAACATAACAAACAAGCATTCACTAAGTCACGTATAACATGCGGTAACGGTTTGTCACACCCCTTTCTTAGGCGGAAGCACAAGGTGTGATCATGAAAGGTTCTCATTGCATACAAATGGTAAACATACTACATGCTCGTAAAAATGACTTCAAATGCCAAACATTTCATAACTGAAAACATGGTTTAAGTGTTTACATCACAAGAAAACATTTTGTCTGATAAGTTTACAACTTTATTCAAAGATAAACATAAACGACATCCAGGAGCATGAGTAAGACCGCGCGCACATCCACTTTAGTTACCTGAAATACATGTGAGTTTTGGAAAAAACGTCAACATAACGTTGGTGTGAATTCATGCAGTTCTTGTATTGAACGTTTGTATACTTTGTATGAAAACATGGTATGTATCTTGTATAAATCACGTATTCTTGTATAAATCGAGTATTCTTGTATAAATCAAGTATTCTTGTATAAATCAAGTATTCATGTATAAATCACGTATTATTGTATAAATAAAGTATTCTTGTGGTATGAACCAAATAAAGTATTCTTGTGTACGAACCTCGTACAAATAAAGAATTCTTGTGGTATGAATTATAAAGTATTCTTCTATAAATCAAGTATTCTTGTATAAATCAAGTATTCTTTGTATAAATCTAGTATTCATGTATAAATCACGTATTCTTGTATAAATAAAGTATTCTTGTGGTATGAACCAAATAAAGTATTATTGTGTACGAACCTCGTACAAATAAAGTATTCTTGTATAAATCAAGTATTCTTGTATAAGTCAAGTATTCTCGTATAGGTCAAGTATTCTCGTATAAGTCAAGTATTCTCGTATAAGTCAAGTATTTCTGTATGTATCAAGTTGTTAATGGGTTGCAAGGCCATTAACATGTGACACGACATAGGAAGCAACCAAACCATAGGCATTTTTCTAGTTGTCGATTCACGACGGAGACACAAAAGCACTACTCGGTACTAGTTTTCACCAAGAGTGTGGCTGCCCGAAAACCCATTAGATCTAACCTTTTGTTCTGTGGTCTAAGTATGTACATGATTAATGGTGCTTATGGTACCCTATTCGTGACATGATTTCTCGTATCATTCCTTAAAATGCATCATACTTGGTACTAGTTATCACCAAGAGTGCTTCTTGTTTTTGTATCATACCATTTATAAACATTGTAATATTTATAACATGTATTTCACCCCCGAAGTTATAAAAATGAAAACAGTTAAAAGAAAAGGGGGAGCATGAACTCACAACTTTGCGTTCCTGTGTCGTAAACTTCACCGGATTTGCTTATCTAGCGTCGTGACCTAAACGTGTTTTATTAACGTTAGTCACTAGACTTGTATCACACAAGTACAAGTCACTATCTTTTGTATATGTGTCCTTGTGTTAAAAATAATTTATATTTTTAACTATGTATCATACTTATATTATTTTCTCAAAAATAAATATAAGTATCTTGTATTTTTCACCCGAATTATGTATTTTGTCCAAAACTTCATTTCATGTTCATAACTTGTCCAAGTTATTTATTCTATCAAGTAATATATTTTCATAAATATATTTTCTTGTATTTGTCTAAGCATGTTGTATGTGTATTTTGTATTTTCACACCTTAGGAGTATTTAGTGTATTTTCAAGTCCTAATACACTATTACATGTAATGCATACTACATACACTTAGCACAAATTTTGGTGATAAATAAATATATATATCTTTCTCAAAAATATACATACTTAATATCAATTTTAATCTTGAAGAAATCATCATTTCTTAACACAAAAATTAGGGAAACCTAGGTAAATGTTTTTGGATACATTTTTAGGGAATAAGTTTCTCAAAAACTTATATTTTTCTAAGTGTCAAAATTTATAAAATTTTTGACATAGTTTCCCCTAAAAATGGAGGTTTCCCATGTTTTTCAAAACATGTGTTTATTTTCTTTTAAATCATCACAATCAATAATCAACTCATTCAACACCTACCGAGTGTCACAATCAAGTAAATTTCACTACATCATGAACTTGAAGTTTCGTAAAAACTTGTAGTAACTTACCATATTATTTAGTGGGTTTAGTTACCCTTAAAACGTGGTCGTTTGTTTGTAAATCTCATTCATGAAAGATTTGAGTGTTTACAACTTGTAAACTAATTTTACAAAAATGCTTCTTTATTAAATCTTCTTGTTTCTCTAGTGTGTCTACACTTATTTTATCACAAAAAATAGTGTAAGTTTAAGTAAAGACCATGATCTTTTAAAATCACCTCTTTAAACTTGGTTCTTTTAGAAAGATCATCCTTACATCTTAGATTTATATGATTGATTACTAGGTTACTTTGTTCATTATTTTACAAGAAACCATTTTATTTTCAAGTTCATGTTTAATCAAGAAGATGATCCATCTTGTGTAAATACATAATCACCTTCTAACTTGCTAATTCATGTTTTTAATCATAATCTAGCAAGTCCCATGAATCAATATCTCTAGTAATCATCAAGCAAATAATATACATTCACTAACCCATATCATTTCAACAATGTTTCATCATATGTAAGACTTATGTTCATGATTCTTGTATATGTCTTTTAGTGTTCATAAGATTTTCAACATAATAAGTCTTTTAACCACTAAAAATAGAAGTAAACAAGGGTGTTCAAGAATCTTACAACTAGCTTAAAGCTAGGGAAGAACTATGATGAAAATGTGGTGGATAAAAGCAAACAAATGAGGTCCTTCAAGTTCCGTGAGCACCGAGCCTCGTTAGTGACCTTCTAGCACCTTGAGAAGACCTTGGATTGGTTGGTTGATGAATGAACAATGGTGGTGGTGGTGGGACTTGTTTGGCCGTAGCTTATGTGAGGGAGAGAAGAGAGTTGTGTGGTGAAGATAATGAATGAATCCTTATGTGATCTTATAGTACTTACAATATCTTTCTCCATATCCTTGAGATCTCCAAAGATACACTCAAGATCTACTCACAATCTAAGCAAGATCCTTGAGATTTATTGATATCTTATGGGGATTTTGGTGGGGTCACCCCCTTTGAACCGTAGACAATAAGGGGGGGGGGGGAAGTGTAAATTTCATTTTCTAAATACATAAATAAATAAGCTTTCAAGTGTAAGGTTTAGAGATTTAGTGTGTTATTATGTTATAAGGGGTGTTATGGTGTTCGGGGACCATAACTAGCCAAGAAATAATTAAAGAATGCTTCTAGCAATATTTTGGTGTTCCGGGTAATGTCCGGTTGTTCGGTTAAATACCGGTTCGTTAAAGTGCTAAATTACACCGTTTAGTGTCTTTTATGTATCATTTTGTAACCCTTTTAATTCCCAACACTTAGGAGGGTATTTCTGGATAATAAAACATGAATTCTGCATAATATTTTCATGTTAAAAGCTGATTTATTGCTGATTTGTGTAAAATTCTGCACTTAAAGTGCGTTTCGGGTGCTTTTTAGTGCGTATTTTGGCTTCCGGAAAGTCTATATGTTAACCCTTGTATGTACGCTTGGGTTTTAATGTATTCTTGATGTTGGACCTACACCTAGGCTCCAATTTTTATTGTCTGACTGCTTTCTGCAGAATTGTCGACACAGTGTGTCCTACCGGTGAGTTTACTAGTATTTCTGACGCAACGCTATCATTAATGCATAAAGCAAATTTTTGTAGTGTAAAACATGCATGAATTCACTTGTATAGTATGTAATCAAACAATGTTGACATTAAGCACATAATTGCAGTCATTAAATAATAATTAAGGTGTACGGAAATTACCGGTTTGGTGCCAGTTGTCACACAGTTAGCGTTTAAAGTATTGCGTAGTGTGTTCGATTGTGATTTTGTATAAGTAATGTATGTAACACCCAAAAGTGCGTAAAGCAAAAAGGGATCGAGTATACTCACAGCGGTTGATGGATTGAAGGGAGCGCTAGAGAGTAGGGTTAGCCTGAATAGATTGATAGCAAAACGATAAGTGACGCATAAAACGGTGTCGGGTACAAGTGAGTCGGACAACAGTCCGATCGGATGGTAATCCGTTCGGACAGCCGGTCGCGTGAGTGGTAATCCATTCGGACAGCGGTCCGGTCGGATGGCTGTTCGAGTGGATTGTTTCTTCCTTTGAGAAGGATGTGTTTGTGTATGATGGCTTGACTTTTGAAGTTTTCGATGTAGCATTTTGAAAACATTGAAGTATCTCTACCCTTTCAGGTCGGTCGATCGGACGGTCGTCCGGTCGGACGGCGACTTGAGTGGCGAGGTTACTTAGTGAGAACAAATCCATAGTAGGGCGGTCACTCGGTCGGATGTCCATCCGACCGGCTGGTAACCCTGTTACTGAACATGTTGGAAATTGTTTAAGTATTAAAGTCCATATGTCTCATGATTTGAACGGCACCCGTCCTGGTCGTTCCGTTTGTCTTACACTTGGTCGTTTTGATTGTTTGTCGTGTTATCGAGATGTGTTGACATCGTGTTAACCAACAGAGTCCCATCCTAAGCTCTAGAGACCCGACTGAACAGGAACCACCCAAATTCGGTCAGTCCTTCGGTTCAGGACGATAGTTCTTGGTTAACCCGGAATCAATAATCTCGTGGATAGGATACGGATCTTGACCTAACACAACCACAAGATTGAGTAGCGAGTCGGCACAAGCTCCGATTCTACCGGTTTTGAATGCATTGAGTGTAAAAGAGTTGAAAGAAAGTTGGAAAGCCTTCTCTCAATCCTTTTCACTGTGAATGTGTTTAGATCTATGAAAGATCTTCGTTTGTTTATGTGGAAATCGGTTAGATCTAAGTTGTTCTTGGTGGATTGAGGCAAAAAAACATGAAGTTCTTCAAGAACACATGATGGCGTGATCCTAGAACACCTTGGATCTTGATAATTTCACGGTTTAAAGTTAAGATTTAAAAGATAGAAAGGTGTAGGAGTGCGTGTAGATTAAGGAAGTACAAGATTTAGGACGAGATCTTACCGGAATCGTGAGAAATCTGAAGAAAAGTGAGGAACACGAGCTGGTCGGACGTCACTTGCCAAAAGTAGAAAGTTTGAAAGTGACAAGGGTATTTATAGGATGCCCAAAGTGGAAAGGGGCTGGTCGGTCGGATGGCATCTCGCCCGGATGGCAGCCCGGCTGAGTGGCTGGCAGCTCGCTTGGGTGGCAGCCCGGTCGGATGGTAATCCGACCGGCTGGCACCTGGTTCGAGTGCTCAGCGCGACGAGTTTTGCCGTTTTGATTTCGATTGCGAGCGATGTGATGCGATAGAGTTTCCTAGTCAAATTACTTTTAATCCCAACTACTAATATCTCGCACTATCTCTTCTCTACCAATTATCATACTGTTTTGATTGCGATTGAGTTCGATTGCGTTTGAGTTTCGATTGCGATTCGATTGGTTACCACACATAACATAAATAAACATGCACAAGTAACACATAAGGCACACACACACGTATAACAATAACCAAAAGGCATAATTCGAGTTGCGAGTGTGATTGCGATAGCGATAAAGCGATTAAACATGCGATAAATAGCGATTACTATGCGATTATTAATAGATACTCCACATAATACAACTAAAGCGAAAATAAAATAGACTAATTACAAGTCAAAGAAGTCAAAACAGGAATTGAGCAAGGAGAGACAGATCACAATTAGCAATCTTTTCTTCCTTTGACTTCAATCTTGACTTTGACTTTGACTTTCGAAACACGGGGTGTTACAGCCTCCCCTAGTTGAGGGAATTTCGTCCCGAAATTAGGCCGAAGCCGTAACAAACAACTGTGGGTACTTCGCCTTCATGTCGCTTTCGAGTTCCCAAGTGAACTCTGCGCCTCGTTTGCCTTCCCATCGGACTTTCACAATAGGAATGCGCGAGTATCTGAGCTGCTTGGTTTGGCGATCCATGATTTCGACAGGCTTCTCCACAAAGTGTAGTGTTTCGTTTACTTGAAGGTCATCAAGAGGTACAATTAAATCATGCTCAGCTAGGCACTTTCGGAGGTTTGACACATGGAAAGTCGGGTGGACATTACTAAGTTCCTCCGGTAGTTCGAGTCTGTAGGCGACTTTTCCGATCCTTTCCAGAATCTTAAAAGGTCCAACAAGTTGTTTCGAATTTGGAGGACTTTGTCAGTCGTTTCTTGCAATAGCTCAGGACCGGTTAATTGCGAGTGGCCGATCTCGTGCCACACAATAGGCGATCGACATCTTCTTTCGTATAAAGCCTCGAATGGTGCCATTTGAATGCTGGAATGATAACTGTTGTTATACAAGAATTTGACTAACGGCAGGTATGTATCCCAATTACCACTGAAGTCTATGACACACGAACGGAGCATGTCTTCAAGAGTACGAATCGTTCTTTCAGTCTGACCGTCAGTTTGAGGGTGGAATGCGGTACTTAAGTTAAGCGTAGTACCGAGAGCCGCTTGAAACATTTCCCATAGTCGCGAGGTAAACCAAGCATCACGGTCAGAGATGATGTCGCGAGGCATTCCATGATTACAAATGATCTCATTGGTGTAGATTCAGGCTAATCGTTCTACCTTGTAGTCTTCCCGTATTGGCAAAAAGTGAGCAGGTTTGGTCAAACGATCAACGACAACCCAGATGCTGTCGTGACCTGATGACGTGTGCGGAAGCTTTGTTATGAAGTCAATAGCTATACTCTCCCACTTCCACATAGGGATAGGCGGTTGTTCGAGTAAGCCAGAGGGTCTTTGGTGTTCAGCCTTGACCCTTGCGCAAGTCAGGCACTTTCCAACGTAGAGAGCAATATCCCTTTTCATGCCCGGCCACCAGTACTTGTAGCGAAGATCCTGGTACATTTTGTCGGCACCGGGATGAATAGAATACCGGGATCTGTGGGCTTCGTCCATCAATATCTTTCGCAAATCGGTCCGTTTAGGGATCCAAATTCGGTCCATAAAGTGGAATATCCCATTTAACTTATTCACAAGTTGGGCTCCATCGTGATAGATTCTTTCCTTCTTCAGAGTGCGTTCATTAAAACATGCATGTTGGGCTTCGCGGATCAGAGCTTCGAGATCATATTGGGCTTGAGTATTACGAATGCTGAGGAAATAACTCCGTCTGCTGAGAGCGTCGGCAACAACATTTGCTTTGCCTGGGTGATAACGAATCTCACAGTCGTAATCGTTGAGAAGTTCTACCCATCGGCGTAGACGCATATTAAGTTCTTTCTGATCAAAGATATGTTGTAGGCTCCTATGATCGGTGAAGATCGTACAATTTGTACCGTACAGGTAGTGTCACCAAATCTTTAACGCAAAAACAACTGCGCCTAGTGATGTGCGTGAAGTGTCGTATATTTTAGGTGTATATTTTAAGCCCTTTTTAACACTTATTTCAGCCAAGTTTTAAATTTATAAAACACGATATTTCACTAACACTAAACACACATATGGGCAAGTGCACCCATCGTTGAGTGTAGTATAGCGTTGGTAAGATACCGAGGTCGTCCAAGGACACAAGAGCTTTTAGTACCGGTTTATCCTCAACGTCTAACCAAAATAAAAGTTTAGAAAAATGTTTTAAACTAAGAAAAATAAAAACTAACTAAAATGCTGAAAATAAAAATAAAATAAAAACAGATAGACAAGATGAATCACTTGGTTCCGACTCGTATCTAGTATAACCTTTGATTATTTCCGCACTTTTGCACATAATTAAGAGATTATCTTAGTTATTGTAGTAGGCCCCTCTTTTGAAGGTGACGTTACCCTCACCCCAGTAGTTTGAGTCAGCAGGGATACAATCCTAAAGGGGTGGATTATTGGAAGATAATGAATTAAGTTATTAATGCAGTATTGTGGTAGGCCCCGCTTTTGGCGGTGACGTTACCCTCGACTAAGTAGTCTGAGTCAGCAGGGATACAGTCCTAAATAGCCGGGTTATAGTATTAATAGTAGTTAACTTATGAGGGGATCAAAGAGTTTGGACCCCCGCCATCCAATACCGTGAAGTATTGAAGGAGGTCCTACTAAATTTGACCCAGGTCCATTGCAGGACCTCTAAACGCTGAACAATGGCAAGACCTTTACCAAACCGTTCCCTTAACCCCCTACCAGGTAGCCAACATACCTCCATATAGACCGTGGAGATACGAATGGTGAAAATCCTTTATTTTATATAGACAGTAAAATAATGCCAAGACACCACGGACAAACGATAAGGAAAGATCACCTTCAACATAAGTAACTAGTTATTAAAGTCATTAATACAAAACCAAATAAAAAGTGCAAAAGATTAGAAATAAAAAGTATTATACTAGACACTTTGTCTTCACCAAGTGATGTAAGAGACTTAGGCAAACATGGCCTTGATTGTCAAGAACTCTTACGATCAATCTTGGATCCCGAGACGACTCACACACTCTATGATGGACAATGGATGATGGTGGTGGATGATGGTGTTGTGATGGTGGTGGGTGGTGGATGAAGTGTGAGAGAGGTGGTGTGCCAAGGGATCGTTTGAAATGAAACCAAGCACTCCTATTTATAGGCTGAACAGAAGCCTGGACACGGCCCCGTGTCCGCTGGACACGGCCCCGTGTCCACCCTTTTCTCTTTCTTCATTAATACAGTTTGTCTTTATTAGCTCCACACGCCCCCGTGTCCGCTGGGCACGCCCCCGTGTCCGTCTGACACTCTCTCTCTTCATTAATTGTAATTCGCAATTACAATTAATGCGCCTGCTGTACTTTTCGCCACGCCCCCGTGTCCGCTGGGCACGGCCCCGTGTTGGGCAATAGAAGCTTCTACAGGTTTGTCTTTAGTGCCAGAGCTGTCCATCCTGAGCACTGCCCCGTGCTGAGCTGGGCATGCCCCGTGTCGGGCTGGGCACGCCCCGTGTCGGGCTGGGCACAGCCCCATGCTCAGCTGGGCACAGCCCCATGCTCAGCTTTCTTCTTGTTTTTGCTTTGGGAGTTGTTGTCGAGGGGTCGGGCATGCCACGTTTCTTCCTTTTCTTTGTATTTATGTTGGTTTTGGCTTTATTTTTGTTCCTTTTGTTCGTTTAAGCTCATTTGACCCTGTAAATTCAAAAGGAAGACAAAAACACACTTTTTCCAATATTAGTACTAAAAAAGGGTTAGTTTTATGCCTTATTTGATGTAATTTATATGTTGCATTTTACACACATCAAATACCCCCACACTTGAATCTTTGCTTGTCCTCAAGCAAAACTCTTTATAATGTGGCTTTACACTCCCAAATGGAATTGGTAGAAGAGAAGGTTTTTGGGCTTGTCATAGAGTGTCGGGAATCCAAGATTCTTTATTAGGCTTTATTTTTATGTATTTACAATCATATTCGTCATGATTTATTTAAAACTTTTCATAAGATAAATTAATTATTAGGGCATAACATGCCTTTGTAAAATTCTATTTATATACAAGTTCACATACCTCACGGGGATCACTCAACACTCGGCCGAAAATGTATTTTTGTGGATCACTCGAGAGCGGCATGGAACTTACTCCTACCATAGGCTTGCCAAGCAATCAATCCTCCTCCTTTTTAACTTATATACCTTTGTAAATATCAAGAGGACTTTGTGGGTGAAGGGTTAGGCTTGGGTTAAAGGTAGGTGGTTGGGTTAGTGGTTAGTAGAAAAGGGCGAAAAGCGTAACAAGCTTCGGTTTTCGTAAGACTTTTTTTTTTTTTTTTGTGTCACTTTTATTTTGATGAAGCTATTATTCAAACAAAGTTATTTTTGATGAACTTGTTTGTTTGTTTTCTTTTGCTTCATCATCAACACATTTTTTTTTTGAAAGTCATATGAGAAACCGAGCTAGTTACTAAAACAAAAGGTTAAAAATAAAAAGGGTTTAGGTGGGTGAAAAGGTGTTTGGTTTGGGTTAAGAAATGAAAAGGTTTAGGCTCAAAGGGGCTAACTAGGGGGATTTTGGGTAGGTGGTAAAAAAAAGAAAAAATAGTGGTGTAGAAATAAAAAGGGTTAGTCCTAATGCCTCCATCATTTACTTACTCGGGTTTAAGTTGGTAAGGACCGGGAATGTATCGTCATGGCAAGTTCTAGAGTCGTAAGAACCAAGCGGCTATTCACACAAGAAACGAAAAATGAGCATTTAGTCAAATGATATGTAAGTGTATGCTCAATAAAGGCTCAAAACTCACTTTTGTGGGAATGGGTTTTTATGTGATCAAGTATATATAATCAAATTTTAACTAAGCTTGTCATGCCTTTTCATAATTTTCTTATGTTGGTTCTTTTTGTCACGACGCTATCGGTTGTAAATTTGTAAAAATATAACATTTTTAGAATTTTGAAATTCCCAAATTAAACCTAGACAAGTAAAAAAAATGAAAATTTTTGAAAAAAATTGGGGTGATTAGCGGTTCCAATAGAGTTTTGTGTAAGGCTTGTATTTAGGACTTGCAAGATTCAAGGTTTTAGCATCCCCCCCACACTTAAATTACACATTGTCCTCAATGTGTCCCAAAAATAAGTTTTTAGGTTGATTGAATGTGTAAAACTGGGTTAAAAACAAGATTTTATGGTACTGGGTGGCTGAACACGGGGTGGTGTTGGCTGAGCACGGCCCAGTGTCCAGACTGCCAGTACCAAAAGTAAACAGAAGGCTGGGCACGGGGGCGTGTCCAGTGAGCACGGCCCCGTGTCCAGGTACCTGAACTGGGCATTTTCTATAGAACCTTGGGCACGGGGCGTGTTGGGGTGAGCACGGCCCCGTGCTGAACTTGCTGTAATGAAGAAAAATCATCGGGAGGCTCTGTTTTTGTATATGGGGTGTTGGTTCAAGCTTCCCTTATCATCCTTCACCATCCCGAGTGTGTTTTATTCCTGAAAATTAAAAACTAAACTAGAAAACATAAAGGTTAATCTAAACTAAACTACGGATAGTTCCGCGGAATGCCTCCGTGGTGCGCCACGTTTATAAGGGTCCTTGGCTAGACCCACCTTATCGGGTGGTTCCGGCTCATCTTCAATTTGGGGATCGTCATTGCCGAATGGATATTTCATTGATCGCTCAAGATCGACACTTCTTTTAAATGCCCCTAATTGAAGAGGTAGATTGTTGAACTTCCGGTTTTTCAAAGCTTCGTGAGTTTTTACAAATGGTCGTCCCAACACTAGAGGAGCGTCATCGAGGATGACAAAATCGGTCGGGATTACCATTTGATTTGTTTGAACCAAGACATCTTCAACTATACCGATTGATTTTATTACTTTCCGATTGGATAGAAAAATGGGTATTTGAAGTGGAGAAAAATCACTAATACTTAATTTTTCGAAAATGTAGTTAGGCATTATGTTAACACAAAGATCTTTATCGATTGTGACATTACTAATAAACGAATTTTGAAAGAAACATGGAACCGGTGTAATGTTAATTTCAAATGGGTCTTCTTTTATTAGTGACGTTTGATCATTAGTTAACTTAACACTTACCGTTTCGTCAATTTTAGTGTTAGTGTTTAATTCTTTTAAAAACTTAGCATGAGTGGGTACTAAACAATGATTTTCGAAAGAAGGTGACAAGAGATTAATTTCTTCAAAATTAGACTCTTCTTGAATTTTAACGTTGTCGGACTCACCTTTTTCGTTGTTTAGCTCATGTGTCGGTTTTTCACTTATTTGTTCTTCCATTTTAACACATTCAGTTATCTCTTCCCTTTTTAATTCTTCTCTTGCGCGGGACTCCTCTTCCCTTGCGCGAGCTTCTTTTATACATCGATCGATAACTCTAATGTGTTCTAATATCCTATCGGTCACTTCGGTTATAGAAAAAGAATCGGTATTTTCTAAGTTTGAATCCGGTTGTTCGACCCTTTGTTCCTCATAATACCCATATGAAGTAGATGGTTCGCACCATTGTTCTTCATTGTAAGCATATGATGGATAAGGTTCGTAGTTTTGTTCTTCATAATACTCATATGAGGTGGGTTGTTCACGCCATGGTTCCTCATAGTAAGTATACGAAGGTGGTGGCTCATATCTTGGTTCCTCAAAGTATGAGTATGAAGGCTCATACCTTGGTTCATCAAAATATGAGTATGAGGGAGGAGGTTCATACCTTTGGTCTTCATAGGATGTGTATGAAGTTGATGGCTCGTACCTGGGCTCCTCATAGTAGGTGTATGAATTGGATGGTTGATATGAGTGATTATTTTGAACCGATCGTGCGTTACGACAATTAGTGCAATAATTACCCCTATAATCATCCTCCTCATAGGTGTAGTTGTAACCTCCTGAGTATTGATCCATAAGAATCACTCAGCAGACCACAACTGAGTCTCGAGATCAGAAAACAAAAATAAAAACGGAAACAGAGGCTGGACACGGCCCCGTGTTCAGTGGACACGGCCCCGTGTTCAGGATCTGTATCTGGGCGTTTTAATTAAATTTACTGATCTAGTTGAGCACGGGGCGTGTTCAGTGAGCACGGCCCGTGTTCAACCTACTGTAAATGCAAAACTAAACTAAAATGCAGAAAAATGTGGGCCCGTTTTGAAAAGGTTTTGAAAAACTGATTAGGCCGTCGATTTTAAGCTTTCCTAAAATCCTTGTGTCCCCGGCAACGGCGCCAAAAACTTGATGTGCGTGAAGTGTCGTATATTTTAGGTGTATATTTTAAGCCCTTTTTAACACTTATTTCAGCCAAGTTTTAAATTTATAAAACACGATATTTCACTAACACTAAACACACATATGGGCAAGTGCACCCATCGTTGAGTGTAGTATAGCGTTGGTAAGATACCGAGGTCGTCCAAGGACACAAGAGCTTTTAGTACCGGTTTATCCTCAACGTCTAACCAAAATAAAAGTTTAGAAAAATGTTTTAAACTAAGAAAAATAAAAACTAACTAAAATGCTGAAAATAAAAATAAAATAAAAACAGATAGACAAGATGAATCACTTGGTTCCGACTCGTATCTAGCATAACCTTTGATTATTTCCGCACTTTTGCACATAATTAAGAGATTATCTTAGTTATTGTAGTAGGCCCCTCTTTTGAAGGTGACGTTACCCTCACCCCAGTAGTTTGAGTCAGCAGGGATACAATCCTAAAGGGGTGGATTATTGGAAGATAATGAATTAAGTTATTAATGCAGTATTGTGGTAGGCCCCGCTTTTGGCGGTGACGTTACCCTCGACTAAGTAGTCTGAGTCAGCAGGGATACAGTCCTAAATAGCCGGGTTATAGTATTAATAGTAGTTAACTTATGAGGGGATCAAAGAGTTTGGACCCCCGCCATCCAATACCGTGAAGTATTGAAGGAGGTCCTACTAAATTTGACCCAGGTCCATTGCAGGACCTCTAAACGCTGAACAATGGCAAGACCTTTACCAAACCGTTCCCTTAACCCCCTACCAGGTAGCCAACATACCTCCATATAGACCGTGGAGATATGAATGGTGAAAATCCTTTATTTAATATAGACAGTAAAATAATGCCAAGACACCACGGACAAACGATAAGGAAAGATCACCTTCAACATAAGTAACTAGTTATTAAAGTCATTAATACAAAACCAAATAAAAAGTGCAAAAGATTAGAAATAAAAAGTATTATACTAGACACTTTGTCTTCACCAAGTGATGTAAGAGACTTAGGCAAACATGGCCTTGATTGTCAAGAACTCTTACGATCAATCTTGGATCCCGAGACGACTCACACACTCTATGATGGACAATGGATGATGGTGGTGGATGATGGTGTTGTGATGGTGGTGGGTGGTGGATGAAGTGTGAGAGAGGTGGTGTGCCAAGGGATCGTTTGAAATGAAACCAAGCACTCCTATTTATAGGCTGAACAGAAGCCTGGACACGGCCCCGTGTCCGCTGGACACGGCCCCGTGTCCACCCTTTTCTCTTTCTTCATTAATACAGTTTGTCTTTATTAGCTCCACACGCCCCCGTGTCCGCTGGGCACGCCCCCGTGTCCGTCTGACACTCTCTCTCTTCATTAATTGTAATTCGCAATTACAATTAATGCGCCTGCTGTACTTTTCGCCACGCCCCCGTGTCCGCTGGGCACGGCCCCGTGTTGGGCAATAGAAGCTTCTACAGGTTTGTCTTTAGTGCCAGAGCTGTCCATCCTGAGCACTGCCCCGTGCTGAGCTGGGCACGCCCCGTGTCGGGCTGGGCACAGCCCCATGCTCAGCTGGGCACAGCCCCATGCTCAGCTTTCTTCTTGTTTTTGCTTTGGGAGTTGTTGTCGAGGGGTCGGGCATGCCACGTTTCTTCCTTTTCTTTGTATTTATGTTGGTTTTGGCTGTATTTTTGTTCCTTTTGTTCGTTTAAGCTCATTTGACCCTGTAAATTCAAAAGGAAGACAAAAACACACTTTTTCCAATATTAGTACTAAAAAAGGGTTAGTTTTATGCCTTATTTGATGTAATTTATATGTTGCATTTTACACACATCACCTAGCTCGAGTTCATGGGTTGTATAGTTCTTCTCGTGGATTTTGAGCTGACGAGATGCGTAAGCTATAACCTTGTCCCACTGCATAAGAACACAACCAAGACCAAGGTTGGAAGCATCGCAATAGACAATGTGAGAACAGGAGCATTGCAAAGCATGTGCTTGAGGGTTTGAAAGGCATACACTTTTTCAGTTCCCCAAACAAAAGGCTTGTCCTTATGCGTGAGAGCGGTAAGCGGCACAACGATCTTTGAGAATCCTTCGATAAATCGTTGATAATAGCCCACTAATCCGAGAAAAGAACGGACTTCAAACGAGTTCTTAGGTGTAATCCAACTCTTAACTGCTTCAATCTTCGCGGGATCGACGTGAATACCTTGGCTATTAACAATGTGACCCATAAACTGTCACACCCCGATTTCCACGTGTCACCAGTGGGCCCGGTGGGGAGTATCGTGACGTGGTTGGCAACGTATTAGTCAAACAACACAATATTTAATATGCACAGCGGAAGTAATTTAAAAGATATAATACAACCGAATTTAATATTGTAATAACAACTGTCACAATATTCAGAAGTTTATCCACAGAAGGATCGAAAATAAAATATGAAACAATAGTTCAACAGACTTCAGGCATCTTAAGCTTGCGAGACTTCTAATGATGCTAAGGAGAAACCCAGCCAATTTCGCTTAGTACCTGCATTTAATCTTTTTGGGGAAAATACGTCAGTTTACACTGGTAAATACATTCAACTGACTCATTTTAGAAAATGACGGAAAATTGGTTTGGATACACGTGGCATAAACATTTTTATTTTAACTTGGGAGAATTATTTAATATTATAATAGTGTGAACGAATTACATGTTCCTTGTGCGTTCAGTAGCCCGGATCTTGTCCGGGTTAAAGATCAATAGACACACCACAATATTCTTTTGTGCACTGACGGGTGTACGCCTACACCCCGCGCTTAGGTCGTGGCCATTTCGTAAAATGATGCCAAGGATATCCGGGACATGGTCATTAACCCCCCAAAGGCTTTAAGTAACAAGACTGTTTAAACGAGCCGATCAAATTTATTCAATTACCCACTCAACGGTGGAGAATTTGATGTCCGATCAAGCGGTATGCTATATACCGTAACCCAAGCCCGTATAGGGAAAATAAGTTAAAAGTATTTACCTGAGCAATGTATAAATCACAATAAGCAAAATGCACGTAGCTTTTACTGGTCCTCCTAATCTGGAACGAAGGTTTTATAATAACCTATTAGAATCCTAACGGGTCTTTAATTAAGCTTACGCTTAGACCGGCTAGTTTCAAAGATACGGTTCGTACGCACGATTAAGCGAAGACCGGATAGAATGTGATTTAGACCCGACAAGTTCAGAGACTTGTTTAATATGGGAATTTCATACACATTCTGTAACACCCCAAAAACCCGAATGTTTATATTCGTTAAAATGTTATGATATGGTACATCTAGTAATAGATAACTAGGCTATTTAACCTACTTAATTGTATGGTTAAAATTATTAAAAGGTGGAATGTAGTAGAATGTTTAGCAAAGCAAACAAGGGAACAAACTTGAGGGACCAAAGATGAATAAGGGGGAAAGTTATGTTTTAATTAACAAAACACACACACACAAACACACATAGTGTGTTCGTGAAAAGAGCAGGAAGCTCCCATGGAGCCAAGAACCCTAATTTCATCAATTCCCTCAAATTGGAAGGCTAAACGAAGCTCAAATTCATAACCAAACACGGATTAATGATCACCTTCATAAGGGGATCGTAAGGTATGTCCTAGATTCTAGATTGGTGATGGTGCACGAAATGGGTTATGTTGTAAATCACGAATTTGTATGAAATTGAGCATGAGTATGTGTTAGATTCATCATTTGGAACATGGATTATGCACGAAATAGGTTAATTTGATGTTTAAGGGTGAAACCCATTTGTTATGGTGAAGAGGATGACATGGGTAAATCATCTATGTCTAAGTTCTTGCTTAATATTGATGTATTTTGAGTTGTATGATGTATTCTTGTTAGAAGAATTGAAAGAAATGTGATACTAGTATGTTTGATGTTATGCATGTATGAATCATGTTGATTAGGAGGAAGAAATTGATGAATTGTGTATGAGATTAGAATGATATGCATGAACTAGTTGTACACTATGCTTACAAGGTAGTACATATATCAAAAGTATGATGAGTTATGAAGAACTTAAGATTAGATCACTTGTAAGTGATTAACAAGTAGTTATGAAGTGGGTTTTTGATGATGTAATGTAATTTGATGATTCACTTATGTTAATAATGTTTGAAATCATACATGTGTGTGAATGTTTAAAGAAATGGGATAAGAAATGATGAATTGTTGTAGATGAAGTGAATGAAATGTGATGATAACATGTTTGATGTTTAATTTAAATACCCCATGCTGGATTGTAGAAGCATTTGATGAACTATGTATGAATCTAGAAGATTGTGTATGAATTAGTTGTACGTTATGCTTAAAAGGTAGTACGTATATCAAGTGAATGATAAAATGTATATAGTGTCGTCCGTATAGTCGATTATGATGTTACGGGAATATGTTGATAAGTCGATAGATATGTATGGTTAATAGTTGACTTTTGAAAGTCAACTAAGTATAAGCAACATGAGTTGACTCGTGATGGTAAATATAGGTTAATGAGAAGTCGTATGGTACATGTAATGTCAATCCGTGTTAAATGTAATGACATGATGAGTTACATGAGTTAAACGTATGCGAACATGATTATATGAGTTATGTTTGTTAGAAATGATTGATGAAAGTTAAGTGTGAAATATGGGATTGATACGATTGTTATCATGTACAAATGAGTATGCTAATGATAGCGTGATTTCTATGACATGAAAGTATAGGAATCATGTGGAGACGGACTCAAGCGCGAAAGGCTAACGGGTCAAGAAGAGGCGTGGAAACGGATGTGGACACGGATTCATGAGGTAAGTGATTCCGTAATCACTTCTTAGTTGTTTATGTAAAGTTATATGTATTTTAACTAAATGTGTTAATTGAGGTCAAATAGGAATGAGTTGAATGAAATCGATGAAGTATTAAACGGATCTTAGCTTTGATCCGAGTAAGGTATATGCGTTAGAATTGAAGTTAAGTGGTAGGATTGGTTAAATATGCAATGAGGTCCTTGGTTGTAAAGGATTGAGCAATGTTGACAAAAACGCCCTTGATAGGTATATCGGGCGAACGACCTTAAATGCCCATTTGGAAATAAGCTAATCGATTAGAATAATGTTATAGTCATGTGTGAAAGCGAAGAGTATGGTTTTGTATGTCATAGACCATTTAATGCGCAAATACCCATAACGGGTCAAATAATTAGAGAATGACAATAAGCCGAATGCATGCAAGTTAAGAATTTCCTTAATCCGTATGTGGGATTTTAAGTTTATATGATAGAATGTGAATTTACAAGCATGTAGGAAGAAACGGGAGGTTAAACGGGTAAACGGTTCGAAAGTTACGCGCGTTTTAGTGCGTTCGGACGTCGAAACGGAGCTGCAGAAAAATGCACTTTAGAGAGCCCGTCGCCGACGGGCAAGGAGGCCGTCGCCGACGGGCAAGGGAAAACCACTTTTTTTGCTGACGGGTTAACACACTGCCGACGGGTTAAATGGCCCGACGGGCACTTGTTTGTAAGCTTTTATTTTTCGCGTCTGGTGTTTCCGGTTGACCCGTAACGTGTTCTGGTGCTCCGGTTTTCGACCCGGTAGCATGTAAAGCTCCCGAAAGGCTCCTTAACTTTGTCAAACCTGCATAAACGCAATACCTAATTAAAAGTAGGTCGTTCAAGATCTAAGACTCATATGAAATCATAAAGTTATATAATTACGAGCACCGGTTTTTAACCACGCATCAATCCTTAGATATTTATGGGCTATAAATCAAAGTTTAAGTCCCATGTAAATATCGTATGAGTATGTGAGAGGTATGCAAGATGTGTTACGTGTATGTAGATGCGTATTTATGTATATATAAAAATACGTATGATGGCATGTATGTACGTAAAGATGTAGGAAAGGTATGCACCTATGCAAATGTGTATGTATGTACGTATGTATGTAAGTATGTATGCAGGATTGTATAAAGTATGTATGAGTGTATGCACGCACGTAAGTTGTAGGAAAGATATGTACGTTTTTATATAAAGATATATATGAATGTATGCATGTATGTAGAGATGTATGAATGTAGATACTTACGAAGCGTACTTATGTATATATGAAGATGCGTATGATAGTATGTATATATGTGAAGGCATAGGGATGTATGTACGTATGCAGGTGTGTATTTATGTACATATGAAGACACGTATGAGTGTATGCATGCATGTATTGAGTGTTACGCAGGTATATTATTGAAGGCTCACAAGAGAATGAATACGCGAATGATATGCTTAAAAATGAGGGAGAAGCTGAATGGAAAGCGTACATGTATTGTATTCTTGTTTATGTCTTGTATACTAATGTGTTGAATGTATGTGGTAATGCAGGTTGTACGGATAATGAGCGATTATCACGAGGATTAGAGATCGAAGACCGAGTCACTAGAGAGATTGTACGGGGACGTTGAATGTAAAATGTAGAAAACATAAGCTATGTCTTTAATTAGTAAATAAGAGGATGACAGATTTATAATAAGAGTTATGATAAAGTTAAAGTTTAAATAAGTTGAGGTATTTATAAAGAAAGAAATTTTATGGCACGAATTTCCGCTGCGACTTTTGTCAAATATGTGTTAGGGTGTAACAAGTTGGTATCAGAGCCCTGGTTTGAGAGATTCAAGTGGAAGAAGGTAAGTGCTTGAACTCAAACCTGTGTGCTCTTGTGATAAGAAACCCGTACAATCCAAGACTCGGTCAAGATCCAAAGGTAAAAGAGAATGTAAGTATGTACTTATGTATACGCATAAAGAAACTGACGGTTTTGTATATGCAAGGTAAGTATAAGCGTTTGAAGAAGATGATCCGCGAGTGCGGTCAAGTACCGACACCAAGGCATGAAATAAGATAAAGTTGAACCCAGGTACGTAAATTCAATATGTCGGTATATGAAATGGTAAAATGCATTAAGGGAAGAAAAATGCTAAATGAAGGACCATAATGGTATAAGTAAACATGTTTTGAAAAATGATACACGTGCCGAAACCTAATTCTTCGGACATAAGGTGACAATTACACGAAGACACGAAACTAGTCTGTGGATTGTGTACCTGGCCAGTACACGTGAAGCATATGACGTTCGTGGGACCATGATAATTGATACAGGTATGTCCGTTAGAATTAAGTAATAGGTGGACGTGAGGGTGAAGAGAAATGTAAGACTCTCAAGAATGAGAGTATGATATGCTATGCTAGAATCCGCGAGACGGATTCGAAACATGATATGCTATGCTAGAATCCGCGAGACGGATTCGAAATATGATATGTTATGCTAGAATCCGCGAGACGGATTCGAAACATGATATGCTATGCTAGAATTCGTGAGACGGATTCGAAATATGATATGCTATGCTAGAATCCGCGAGACGGATTCGAAACATGATATGCTATGCTAGAATTCGCGAGACGGATTCGAAACATGATATGCTATGCTAGAATCCGCGAGACGGATTCGAAATATGATATGCTATGCTAAAACCCGCGAGACGGATTCGAAACATGAAATGCTAAGCTAGAATCCGCGAGACGGATTCGAAACATGAAAGAAGTTAAAGTATAAATGAAATGTCTGAAACCGTTAGATGGATTCAAACATAGGAGGTACGAAAGGTATGAATGATGTGTTCGAATCCGCGGAACAGATTTAAGATATGAAAGACGGAACTAGTCTATATAAGAAGAAGTCGATAGCTTGACCATGTGTGCGTCAAATAAGTCACATAAGTAAATGTAAGGCAAATGAACAAAAGAATGATTGGAATGAAAATATCCGAATGCGTAAGTAACGAAGGGATATGTATGGTACAAATAACTAAAGAAATGTGGGACGATGTTAACTATGAAGGTAAGCACGTAGATGTGACTATAAAAAGGTAGTTTTGTTGTGATGACAAAACAAGGGTTAAATGTTATGTAATGCGTCTATAGAATGAAACCTTAAAGGATGAGATGAAGGTATTTAATCTGTTATAAAATGATCATATGAAGGTAAGCGTTATTATAAGTTTAGATAAGTATGTATATTGACCTGTTATTAACGGGTCAAAGGAAATGAGAATGTTTTGTGAGAGTATGCCATGGAAAGTATAGACTTGTTAAGAAGAGGAAGCTAAGTGATTGAATGATTATGAAATGAGATAGGATGATTACTTATGATTATAATGTGACTATGAAGTCAAACATAGATGTGTGTGTGTAATATAAATGAGAAAGGTTTCGGGGACGAAACCTTAATTAAGGGGGGTAGACTTGTAACACCCCAAAAACCCGAATGTTTATATTCGTTAAAATGTTATGATATGGTACATCTAGTAATAGATAACTAGGCTATTTAACCTACTTAATTGTATGGTTAAAATTATTAAAAGGTGGAATGTAGTAGAATGTTTAGCAAAGCAAACAAGGGAACAAACTTGAGGGACCAAAGATGAATAAGGGGGAAAGTTATGTTTTAATTAACAAAACACACACACACAAACACACATAGTGTGTTCGTGAAAAGAGCAGGAAGCTCCCATGGAGCCAAGAACCCTAATTTCATCAATTCCCTCAAATTGGAAGGCTAAACGAAGCTCAAATTCATAACCAAACACGGATTAATGATCACCTTCATAAGGGGATCGTAAGGTATGTCCTAGATTCTAGATTGGTGATGGTGCACGAAATGGGTTATGTTGTAAATCACGAATTTGTATGAAATTGAGCATGAGTATGTGTTAGATTCATCATTTGGAACATGGATTATGCATGAAATAGGTTAATTTGATGTTTAAGGGTGAAACCCATTTGTTATGGTGAAGAGGATGACATGGGTAAATCATCTATGTCTAAGTTCTTGCTTAATATTGATGTATTTTGAGTTGTATGATGTATTCTTGTTAGAAGAATTGAAAGAAATGTGATACTAGTATGTTTGATGTTATGCATGTATGAATCATGTTGATTAGGAGGAAGAAATTGATGAATTGAGTATGAGATTAGAATGATATGCATGAACTAGTTGTACACTATGCTTACAAGGTAGTACATATATCAAAAGTATGATGAGTTATGAAGAACTTAAGATTAGATCACTTGTAAGTGATTAACAAGTAGTTATGAAGTGGGTTTTTGATGATGTAATGTAATTTGATGATTCACTTATGTTAATAATGTTTGAAATCATACATGTGTGTGAATGTTTAAAGAAATGGGATAAGAAATGATGAATTGTTGTAGATGAAGTGAATGAAATGTGATGATAACATGTTTGATGTTTAATTTAAATACCCCATGTTGGATTGTAGAAGCATTTGATGAACTATGTATGAATCTAGAAGATTGTGTATGAATTAGTTGTACGTTATGCTTAAAAGGTAGTACGTATATCAAGTGAATGATAAAATGTATATAGTGTCGTCCGTATAGTCGATTATGATGTTACGGGAATATGTTGATAAGTCGATAGATATGTATGGTTAATAGTTGACTTTTGAAAGTCAACTAAGTATAAGCAACATGAGTTGACTCGTGATGGTAAATATAGGTTAATGAGAAGTCGTATGGTACATGTAATGTCAATCCGTGTTAAATGTAATGACATGATGAGTTACATGAGTTAAACGTATGCGAACATGATTATATGAGTTATGTTTGTTAGAAATGATTGATGAAAGTTAAGTGTGAAATATGGGATTGATACGATTGTTATCATGTACAAATGAGTATGCTAATGATAGCGTGATTTCTATGACATGAAAGTATAGGAATCATGTGGAGACGGACTCAAGCGCGAAAGGCTAACGGGTCAAGAAGAGGCGTGGAAACGGATGTGGACACGGATTCATGAGGTAAGTGATTCCGTAATCACTTCTTAGTTGTTTATGTAAAGTTATATGTATTTTAACTAAATGTGTTAATTGAGGTCAAATAGGAATGAGTTGAATGAAATCGATGAAGTATTAAACGGATCTTAGCTTTGATCCGAGTAAGGTATATGCGTTAGAATTGAAGTTAAGTGGTAGGATTGATTAAATATGCAATGAGGTCCTTGGTTGTAAAGGATTGAGCAATGTTGACAAAAACGCCCTTGATAGGTATATCGGGCGAACGACCTTAAATGCCCATTTGGAAATAAGCTAATCGATTAGAATAATGTTATAGTCATGTGTGAAAGCGAAGAGTATGGTTTTGTATGTCATAGACCATTTAATGCGCAAATACCCATAACGGGTCAAATAATTAGAGAATGACAATAAGCCGAATGCATGCAAGTTAAGAATTTCCTTAATCCGTATGTGGGATTTTAAGTTTATATGATAGAATGTGAATTTACAAGCATGTAGGAAGAAACGGGAGGTTAAACGGGTAAACGGTTCGAAAGTTACGCGCGTTTTAGTGCGTTCGGACGTCGAAACGGAGCTGCAGAAAAATGCACTTTAGAGAGCCCGTCGCCGACGGGCAAGGAGGCCGTCGCCGACGGGCAAGGGAAAACCACTTTTTTTGCTGACGGGTTAACACACTGCCGACGGATTAAATGGCCCGACGGGCACTTGTTTGTAAGCTTTTATTTTTCGCGTCTGGTGTTTCCGGTTGACCCGTAACGTGTTCTGGTGCTCCGGTTTTCGACCCGGTAGCATGTAAAGCTCCCGAAAGGCTCCTTAACTTTGTCAAACCTGCATAAACGCAATACCTAATTAAAAGTAGGTCGTTCAAGATCTAAGACTCATATGAAATCATAAAGTTATATAATTACGAGCACCGGTTTTTAACCACGCATCAATCCTTAGATATTTATGGGCTATAAATCAAAGTTTAAGTCCCATGTAAATATCGTATGAGTATGTGAGAGGTATGCAAGATGTGTTACGTGTATGTAGATGCGTATTTATGTATATATAAAAATACGTATGATGGCATGTATGTACGTAAAGATGTAGGAAAGGTATGCACCTATGCAAATGTGTATGTATGTACGTATGTATGTAAGTATGTATGCAGGATTGTATAAAGTATGTATGAGTGTATGCACGCACGTAAGTTGTAGGAAAGATATGTACGTTTTTATATAAAGATATATATGAATGTATGCATGTATGTAGAGATGTATGAATGTAGATACTTACGAAGCGTACTTATGTATATATGAAGATGCGTATGATAGTATGTATATATGTGAAGGCATAGGGATGTATGTACGTATGCATGTGTGTATTTATGTACATATGAAGACACGTATGAGTGTATGCATGCATGTATTGAGTGTTACGCGGGTATATTATTGAAGGCTCACAAGAGAATGAATACGCGAATGATATGCTTAAAAATGAGGGAGAAGCTGAATGGAAAGCGTACATGTATTGTATTCTTGTTTATGTCTTGTATACTAATGTGTTGAATGTATGTGGTAATGCAGGTTGTACAGATAATGAGCGATTATCACGAGGATTAGAGATCGAAGACCGAGTCACTAGAGAGATTGTACGGGGACGTTGAATGTAAAATGTAGAAAACATAAGCTATGTCTTTAATTAGTAAATAAGAGGATGACAGATTTATAATAAGAGTTATGATAAAGTTAAAGTTTAAATAAGTTGAGGTATTTATAAAGAAAGAAATTTTATGGCACGAATTTCCGCTGCGACTTTTGTCAAATATGTGTTAGGGTGTAACACATTCTGGATTTTGAGATAAAACCGATAAGGTTTGACCCGTTTCGGCTAATTTATGTAAACTTGTTACATAAACCGAACCGTACGCGTAATAAGCGTGACGGGTATTCATGAGAACTATATACAGGTTTCCTAAGTTAATTATGCCTCAAATATGTTGTGACATCAGTAAGATGTCTTTCATTATGCCTGAAACGTGTTTAAACACAAACTAGGCCGCGTAGGGGTAGTTTGGTCATTTTAAAGGTTGTAAAAGGGTTTAAGTGTTTAACTGAGTTACAGGTCTGATGTAATCAGTAAACATACTCAAATTAATAAGTTATAACAGTAGGATAAGGTTTATATGTGAAATTTATCAATTATAACCAAACTATGCCCCGTAGGGGTATTTTGGTAATTTCACATAAGCCGAAAAGCTCAAAACTGAAGTCTGATTTTAACAACCTTTGCTTACTGTTAATATATTATAATTTTCCTCAAATATTAGTAGGTATCAACCCTTGTATGTTTAAAACACTTCTAGTACATACTATGCGTTAAAAACGCTTAAAAAGGCGATTAAAGGTTTTTTCCGGGTTTGATACTTAAATCTGATATTTTTATATTTCCAGAAGGCTTAAAATAGGAAATTGTCGGGTTGAACATGTTTAGACATGTCCTTACACTAATTACCAAGTTATATTAATGATCAAACAGGTTATAAGTGTTCTACATTGTTAATCATGCATAAATCGCATTTTAAACTTTCTGTTGACTTTTTAATTACACGTTTGACCCGACATTTGACCTAGTTAGATTGGGAATCAGGGGAAACCCTTTTAAGGTTTTATTACCCACATAATTACCTACTTAAAGGTACTTTTGATTCGACTAATCATTGGACCATTAGTGATTAATCTTAAAGTCAACCGTTAATTACGATGGTTTGACTTTTAAGCTAAAACTAAGTTAAAACTTAATTTAGAAAGGATTAGCAAACTTACTGAAGTCCTAAGCTTGATTGGTGATCACTTGAGAGCAGACTTGAGCTCCAGAAATGATCAGATAGCTTGAAGAAGATGTGAAGAACAATGGTTGCATAACATGCCTTTATATAGTGTTTAATCCACCACAAATCCTTGACACATGTGTCTACAACCCACCACAACTGATCAACACATGTTCCTAGTGCTTAGGGGGTGTCTAGGGGTCAAGAGGAATGTGGAAAATCGATTGGAACCGAGCAGATTGCACTCAGCAGGCAAAAACCCAAGAATTTCGGAACTGGACATTCCCCCGCGTGTCGCGACGGTTTCCCTCGTGGGCTTCGCGTGTCGCGAAGGTTTCTCCCGCCGGCTTCGCGTGTCGCGACGCCATGTCTGCACAAATCTTAATTTTTGATTTTTGCGATTTGATCCTTGGCTCTTCAAAAATCGATTAGGCACTTGTTTCTTGCATTGTAAACCCTCATAATTGATCTATAAAGGCTTTAAAACATAAACCCACTTTGCTAAGTCCCCAGTTAACTTTATTGTTACCCGAAAGTCCTAACTTTCAACGTTTACGCTTTAACTCTTCGCACACGAATGTGATCATAACTTTCTCATACGACAATGAAACTTTATGAAATTTATATCGTGCATTCTAGTGAGCATATTTAACAGTTACAAAGCTTCGTGTTTGTCAAAAGGTCACTCAGAGGTATAACTTAAACATGTTGACACATTTAACCCCTGTAGTTTGTAATATCTCACTTTTAGCTTCGCATGATCCATGATTTATTCGTTTGACGTTATAAACATCATGTAGGGTTAATATACAATATATTTACTCACTGTTGACACTTAGAATACGTATATTCACATACTTTCCATGTTTGTCAACTTTAGTCCTTTCATAATATTCTTTCACACGTTTAAACATATGACACGTGTCTACACATTATAGGACGTGAATTTTCGAGGTGTTACATCCTCACCCCCTTAAAATAAATCTCGACCCGAGATTTACTAAAATAAATAAGGGTACTTTTCTTTCATCGTGGATTCAACCTCCCACGTGTATTCGGGACCTCTACGGGCATCCCATTTGACCTTTACAATAGGTACATGCTTCCTTCGAAGCTTCTTTACCTGTCGATCTTCAATCGACAAAGGTTTTTCCATAAATTTTAAGCTCTCATCTATATGCACATCTGTATGTGGTATAACCAGTGATTCATCAGCGAAACACTTCTTCAGATTGCAGATGTGGAACACATTGTGAATTCCACTGAGCTCTTCCGGTAAGTTTAACTTATAGGCAACTGACCCGACACGTTCGATAACCTCGAAAGGTCCTATGTATCTCGGGCTTAGCTTGCCTTTCTTACCAAACCGCATCACTGCCTTCCAGGGTGGTACTTTGAGTAACACTTTATCACCTACTTCGAAGTGAAAAGCTTTACGCTTTGGATCTGCGTAACTCTTCTGCCTATCTCGGGCAGCCTTGAGACGGTCACGAATCTGGACAATCTTGTCCGTCGTTTCAAAGACTATCTCTGGTCCTGATAATTGGACATCTCCAACTTCTGCCCAACACACGGGCGATCTACACTTTCTACCATATAATGCCTCAAAAGGCGCAGCCTTTATGCTGGTGTGGTAGCTATTGTTGTAGGAGAATTCGATTAACGGTAGGTTCTTATCCCAACTACCACCCAAATCGATTGCACATGCACGTAGCATGTCTTCCAACGTTTGAATAGTACGCTCACTCTGACCGTCAGTCTGAGGATGATAGGCCGTACTAAAATTCAACCGTGTGCCCAAAGATTGTTGGAAACTCTTCCAAAAATGTGACGTGTATCTAGTATCCCTGTCGGAAATAATAGACACAGGTATGCCATGTAAAGCTACAATCTTATCAACGTATAACTGGGCTAACATATCGGAGCTATAAGTCTCCTTGATGGGTAAGAAATGTGCTGACTTAGTCAGTCTATCAACTATAACCCATATTGTATCATTTCCTTTCCTTGTCTTAGGTAACTTGGTGATAAAATCCATAGTTACCATTTCCCACTTCCACGTAGGAAGTTCAGGCTGTTGTAGCAAACCTGGCGGTTTCTGATGCTCGGCTTTGACTTACGCACATGTCAAGCATTTTGCTACATGGGCGGCTACAGACTTTTTCAAGCCTATCCACCAATAATTTGCCTTTAGATCCTGGTACATCTTATCAGCTCCAGGATGAACGGAGTATTTGGAACTATGGGCTTCCTGGAGGATAACATTACGAAGTCCCCCATAAATTGGGACCCATATTCGTCCATTCAATCTTAGAATTCCGTCCTTGCTAAGAGTTAACTGGTCCTCAGTTACTCCTAGCTTTTCATTAGGATAGTTAGCTTCCAACACAGCTTCCTTCTGTGCAGCTAACACCCTTTCAATCAAATTATTCTTTATCTCCATGCGCTTGGCATTGATTCGGATGGGTTTCATCCTTTCCTTTCGACTCAAGGCATCGGCGACTACATTCGCCTTGCCGGGATGGTACCTGATTTCACAATCATAATCATTCAAGGTCTCCATCCAACGGCGTTGCCTCATGTTTAACTCTTTCTGATTAAACAGGTGCTGGAGGCTCTTGTGATCAGAATAGATCACACATTTGATTCCATAGAGATAATGCCTCCACAGTTTTAGTGCGAATACAACGGCACCCAACTCCAAGTCATGGGTGGTGTAATTCTTCTCATGCACCTTTAACTGTCTTGAAGCATAGGTAATAACTTTGCCTTTCTGCATAAGCACACACCCCATGTCAGTGTGAGATGCATCGCAGTAAACCACAAAATCTTCTATTCCATCTGGCAATGTCAAAACAGGGGCGTTGCTCAATTTCTGCTTTAGGATGTCAAAGGAGTCTTGCTGCTTAGGGCCCCAAACGAACTTTACTTTCTTCTTGGTTAAGGAAGTTAGGGGTGCAGCAATCCTTGAAAAATTTTCAATGAAACGCCTGTAATATCCTGCCAATCCCAGGAAGCTACGAATCTCTATAGGCGTCTTTGGTTCTTGCCAGTTCATAACTGCTTCAACCTTAGCGGGATCCACCTGGATACCACGCTCACTGACCACGTGTCCAAGGAATTGGACTTCTCGAAGCCAGAATTCGCACTTAGAGAATTTGGCATAGAGCTTCTCGTGATGTAAAAGTTTGAGAATACAGCGAAGGTGTTTCTCGTGGCCAGCTTGGTTCTTTGAATAAATAAGGATGTCATCGATGAAGACGATGACGAATTTATCCAAGTATGGTTTGCAAACGCGATTCATGAGATCCATGAACGCGGCAGGTGCATTTGTGAGTCCAAAAGGCATCACTAGGAACTCGTAATGACCATAACGGGTCCTAAATGCTGTTTTATGAACGTCTTCATCTCTAACCTTCAGTTGATGGTAGCCTGACCTCAAATCAATCTTCGAGAAATAACTTGCCCCTTGTAACTGATCGAACAAATCGTCGATCCTGGGCAAAGGATATCTATTCTTGATCGTGACCTTATTAAGCTCACGATAGTCGATACACAGACGCATCGATCCGTCCTTCTTCTTGACAAACAGGACTGGCGCTCCCCAAGGAGACGAACTAGGTTTAATGAAACCCTTGGCTAGCAATTCGTCTAGCTGTGTCCTTAATTCTTTCATCTCTGTGGGCGCCAACCTATAAGGTGCTCTGGCAACTGGTGCTGCTCCGGGGATGATATCAATCCTGAATTCCACTTGCCTATCTGGTGGCAAACCAGGTAGTTCTTCCGGAAAAACTTCTGGGAATTCAGAGATAACTGGGATGTTTTCTATCTTCGGTCTAGGTTCATCAATAATCATATGTGCCATGTAGATGACACATCCCTTCTTTAAACATTTGGAAGCCTCAAGCATAGTCACCTGCTCAGGCAGTCCATACTGGGTATCTCCCCGAATGGTAAGTGGTTCGCCAGACGGAGTCTTTATTACTACTTGCTTCATGTTACAGACAATTTGGGCATGGTTATGAGATAACCAGTCCATACCCAGAACTATGTCAAAACCGGCCAACTTAAAGGGAAGTAGAGACAGAGGAAAAGAATGGTTCTTAATGGATATAACACATCCATCTAACACAGTTGAGACGGTTTCTATGGTACCATCTGCTAACTCTACCTCATAGTTTACGCTTAAGGTTTTGACAGGTAAATTCAACAACTTACAAAACTTGTTATCTACGAAAGACTTATCTGCGCCTGAATCAAAAAGTACTCTTGCAAAGACATCATTTACAAGGAAAGCACCTGTTATGACATTATCGTCTTGCACAGCCTCTTTCGCGTCCATTCTGAAGACTCTAGCATTAGTCTTCTTAGCCTCTTCAGGCTTCTTGTTGTACTTAGGGCAGTTGGTTTTAATGTGGCCCTTTTCATTGCAACGGTAGCACGTTGCGTCTTTCATCTTCTTGCAATCCAAGGTTTTGTGATCCGTGGACTTGCATATACCACAAGCATAGGTTTTTGACTGAGTCTGTGAGTTCGACTCAAGTCTGCACTTTCCAAAGTGTTGCTTCTTGCAAATTTTGCATTTGGGCTTCTCACCAGAATTATGCCCATCTTTCCTTGACTATGATCCTTTCTTGTTGTCACCGTTCCCACGGTGCTTCTTGGTCGATCTACGTGAACCATCATCTTCACGTTTTCTCTTCTCAGCCTCCTTATTCCTCAGCGATCTCTTCCTGACCGCATCCAAAGTAAGGGATAAAGATATGTCAGCTACAGACCTAAACGTAGCTGGCCGAGAAGCTTTTACGCTTGCCTTGATTTCCGGGGCTAAACCACCGATAAAACGAGCGATTCTTTTTGGTTCCGGGGTTACCAGATAAGGAACCAACTGGGACATCGTGTTGAAGCTCGTTAGGTAAGCTTGACAGTCAAGGTTTGTCATCACCAATGATAGAAAATCAGACTCTATCTTCTCCACCTCATGCTGAGGGCAGTAATTTTCCCTGATAAGGGCAACAAATTGATCCCACGACATATTGTACAATGGGATTTTCCCGGTGGCTTGAATCAGTGATCTCCACCATGCTAAAGCTTCACCCTTAAAAGACTGCGACACAAACTTGACCACGTCTCTCTCAGCGCATCCGCTGATGTCTACAACCGTATCCATCTCATCCAGCCACGTCATACAGTCAATGGCTCCCTTCTCCCCAGTGAAATCCCGGGGTTTGCAGGAAACGAAATATTTATAAGAGCAACCCTTGTCACGGGGTCCCTGTTCTAGTATAACCTGCTGAGATGGAACACTGTGGTTCGAGGAGCGTCGATCATCATCTTTCTTTGAGTCGTCCTTCTTGGACGGTGGCTTTGAAGGCTGTATAGATAGGGTCCTACTACGAGTCCCACTATACTCCTCGTACTGCCTTTCCAAAGCCTGTGTAACTGCGCCGTCTATTATTGCTTTCAACTCAGCACCCGTTAAATTAATTCGGGCGTTCTCGTTATCCTCCACTGGATTACTATTACCCTCGTCTGAGTTAGCCATTTCAATTGAACTGTTGCAGAAAACAAGGACAATAGTTTATTTGGGAGTTTATTATGGAATCGCCCCTTAGGGTAATTCATTAACCATGGTAAACAGAGACCATATCTGGTTAATTTATTAATCATATTTATTTAGGATTTTTAATATAACTTATCCTAATTATAAAACAATAACAGTTTTATTTGTGGCACAAAAGGCCTAGTCACATGGACAAATTTAATTTATAAGTTATGATTTCAGAGAATCATAACATGAAGGTATATTGGCACAATAGGCCTAGTCACAAGGACAATTATAAATTATATGCTAGGATTTCAGAGAATCAAAGCATTTGAGGTTTGAACCTAGTTTATTACCTTTATTTGACAGGGAGTCATAGCTACCACTGTCTTTTGGCTCATATAGAAATGAGCAGGGCCCGTAGGCACGTATTACCACGTACGGTAAAAGTATGATCATCTTAATTGATGATTTACCCTATGATTCAGATATCATTTAATCTGGGTTTGGAATCTTTGAAAGATCCTTATATAATAATAACGTGTGTGATTTCAAAATGAATCACATCTGCCAGGAGTGTTAACATGTTTTCAGATGTTAACAGGGAATTGAATCTTTTAAACAGGTCTTACCATCTTGGCCCGGCCTTATAATGACCAAAGGCTAGGTTTCACACTTTAAGATTCTTATTTAAAAATTTCACATAGGCATATTATTTATTTAAAAGGAATGATTTTAATTTATTTATTTCATATATAACTTATTTATGCACATAATGGCAACATGAAATTTATAAAACAAACATTCCATTAATTTATTCAAAATATTACACGCTGCCCTAAACGGGTCTTTTCAAATAACAACTTACCCACGCAGGGGTTTAAATAAATACTTACCCTCGCAGGGGCTTAATAACACACATACCCACTCAGGGGCTTAATAATAAACATAATAGTCCACGCAGGGACTTATACAATCACACACCCTCGTAGGGGTTAACTGAAATACAGACCCACGCAGGGGTCAAAATAAACAACATACATACCCACGCAGGGGTTCATACAACAAGATATGCCCACTCAGGGTCTCAACAACAATTGGAAGGACTTGGGCCTAAATTTTAGCCCATGACGAAACTGATTTGGGCTCATGTGATTCGTCAATGTTTTGACGAAACAGATTTGATTCGTCGACAATGTTCTGATTCGTCGACTCTTCTGATTCGTCGATCATTCTGTTTCATCAACAGGTTTTTCAAAAACACAGAGACTGGTAAGATTTTGCAGTCAAAACAGTGGTAAGATTTTGCAGTCAAAACAGTGGTAAGATTTTGCAGTCAAAACAGATTATGAACACATTTCAAAAGAAAGAACGTTTTTATGAAGAAGGTTTTAGGCTTCCGGTAGAAAACACCAAGCAACAACTTCGGCTTAATCAAAAACGAACTTTACACAAATATACTAAAAACAAATTTAAAGCACGGTAAACTAAATGAAAATGCGGAAAACTGTGAAAAACAGTAAGCAACTGTACAAATGCAATCTTTTTGTGAATTTCAAGGACAAGGAATCATACCAGCTTACGGTCTTAGTCAACATGATTTTGATTTCTGTTTAAAGCTCTGGATAAGTATACTACCTCGATTATCGGTATTGTGGTCCACATAAGCTCAAACTGATCAGACGTAATCATAATTTAAGAGATACAATTAACGATAAGAATTATACTTACAAGTCGATGTAAATCCACTCACGACACATTCCCGTATCAAGGTATGCACGAGAATTCATCTTACCGGTGAGTATACCGATTATCATCTGTTTGACCGTATAAAAATGTGAGAAACTCACTTATTTTGATTGAAAACAAGCCCTATGTGATAGAATCACTTATTGATGAGGAACTTGATTTTCAGATGCATGAGGGCACAGGAGCAAGTCCGTGAATAGGTCAGTACTTTCGTACAGCAGAGAGACGAACTTGACTCCCGCAAAGAATCTGTGATATATTATCACTTATTTTGTTTGGACATGTGATTGTTGATCACTTATTGAGGTCGAATGCAGTATGTACACGTATGTATAGTATCATGGAAGATCTAGACTTCGTCTCCGTTATTTTTACGGTTTGATACAACCATGATACCCAGATGATAAGCAGCATAAAGACCGAATATTTCAGATCTCGGCAATCTCTCAAACGAGATTTCGGTACTAAGACCATATGCCAATGAATGGTTCCCACCTGACTTGAAGTCTGTTAGGTTTGTATCATCCTGCACATTTTAGTCTGATTGTGAGTCTACCGATACATCGTTAGTAGAGATACTTATCATTTTTCTTTTTATTTTTCATTTTGAGCACATTGACCGACCACACCAGTGAACTTCATCATTTTCCTTTATCCAAGAAACTCATTTTTGGTTTTTCCATTGTTTTTGAATTTTTGAGTTTTTTTTTAAACGAAACGACAGAAAGTAAAGACATCTTTTTGGATTTTGAACTTTTGCAATGTTTTTGTATTTTCTTGAAATATCTCCCCCTAAAATTCGCAAAGTTTACGAAAACTAAAATCTTTTTGAATTTTCAAAGTTTATAAAGAAAATATTTACAAAAACGATCAGCCAAAGAAGTTTACTCGGGTATCACCTTAATGCCATTGACCAAAAGTAGATAATCAAAACGTGATTTATCAAAAGCTTTTGTAAACAGGTCGGCACGTTGGTGATAACCCAATAGTTTCTGTTTCGCCGGGCCCAATCCAGTTTCGTCGAAGTATCAGATTCGTTGAGACAAGGCGGTGTATATAAAGGTCCCACTTGTTCACTTTTTCAAAACATCAAACTTTTCATCTTCTTCAAACACTCAAAACCCATACCTACGGTTACCCTCTCAAATTGCTCAAATCATCCGATTTTTATCAAAATCTTACAAACATCAAAGGTAGTAACACGTTCTGATTCAGATTCCGAACACTTTGAACCGTCGGTTTTTCATCCGAAACCCTCAGAGACCCCTTTGAGACCTTGTTTTTATTTGATAATATATGTGTTGATGTTGAATGTTTGTGTTTTCCTTCTGATATATGATAGATTTAGGTTCATTATGTTTATTTGCTTTGATTTGGAAGTGGGTTTTTGTAACAAAAACAGAGGTTTGTGTTTGATAAAATTCTTAATTGTTTTAAATGGGTTTTTTATCAGAAATCATTTATAGGTTTTACAAGTTGTTTTGGGTTATAAACATCGAAGTTAAATGTGTTAGTATTATATTTGATCCTTGTTTAAACCACAAAACGGCGAAACTGAAAAACCCCAAAATTGACGAATCTCATTAAACCTAATTCCGGTGAATCAAACATACGGCGAATCAAACATACTACGAATCTGAAATGCGACGAATCAGAGACAACGAATCAGAAATGGAATGAAATAGATTCGACGAATCAAAACGTCGACGAATCAAACTGGTCAATGGTCAACCCTCTGTTTCGTCATTCAAACTTCTGTTTCGTCGTTGATCTTCAGTTTCGTCGTCCATGCCTTAGCAGTTTTCTGATGTTGCTATTTGTTCACAGTAGACATGTTAGATAGGTTATCTGTTATGTGGATACATGAAATTGTATTCCTACATGTCTAAATGCTATGTTATATAAATTGTGACTTACTCTGGACATTTTCATGTACAGATGGCTCCGAAAGCACCGCAAGAAAAAGGAAAACGAAAGAAGGCGATAAAGAAAGAAAACAAAACTGAAGAGGAGATTATGTCAGAGAAACGTCATAATCAAGTTGCATATTTGGATCCTGAAGACAAGCTCACGGAATTTAAAGATATGACAAAGTGGATCAGGGAGTCACGTATCAATCATGTTGTTACATACTCGACACCCGTCTACAAATCACTGATTAAAGCTTTCTGGGATTCTGCAAGCGTCGTCCAAATTGATGGAAAGGATATTATAAGAGGTCGTGTGAATGATCTGTATGTCGTTGTTACTCCGGAGATATTGAATGAAGTTCTTCAATTACAAGATCAACCGAATGCTCCATATTCAATACCAATCATGTGTTCACGAGGCTGTTTGCTAAGGATGAAGTGTAAAGGAGACCTTTTTGCCAAACAAATCAACAAAGGTGATCTTCCATTACGCTACAAGTTTTTATTGCATATTCTTATTCAGTGTCTCAGCAATAGACGGTCTGGATATGATATGGCTGGAGATGATCTCGTTGGTTTCATGGTTGCTTTGGTGTTAAACAAACCGTTTAGCATCTCAAAGTATATTTTCAGCAACATGAAAGAGAATATGACAAGGACTGGTAGTAGAACAACCGGGAACAAGTTTTGGATGTATCCGCGGTTTCTGCAAATGATTATGAATGTTCAACATCCTGACCTTCCGAAGGCTGACAATGATATTCTGAAGATCGAAGCTATGAATTTCAACTCTTTAAGGCTAATCAAGACTATGGCTGCCAAAAGATACAAAGAAAGCGTTCCTCCAAGGAAGCTTTTTGGAGCACTAGTGAATCCTGATTATGTTGCTCCAGCAAATGACAAATGGCGTCATGATGACAGCCAATCTGACAATGAAGAACCTGAGTTGGAAAGGCTAAGAATAGAGAAGTTTGGTCCTGACCCAGTTGATTCAGATGAGTCTGGTAGTGGAAGTGGTGACAGTAGTGGTGAAAGTGATGATGGTGGTGATGCAGGTGCTGTTGGTACATCAAGCAAAGGTGCAGCTTCTAGTACATCAGCTAGTAGCTCGTCAGCAAGTGGTGATGATGGATCTGATTCTAGTTCTAGTGATCATATAGTTGAGCCTGGATATGAAATGTATATCGATATACGTGGAGTAAGAAGGTATAGAAAGATTAGAACTGAGGATGATCTAGAATATGTTCCAGAGGATCCTGAAGGTGAAAGAAGAACAAAAAGAAGAGCTGAGAAAGCTGTTGAAGTTCAAAAGAAGAAATCTAGGAGATATTTGAGTACTTATACTCGGAAATCTGTGCCTCAAGAGTCTTCATTTGTACCTCAGGAGCCTGTACAATCTGTACCTCAGGAGCCTGTAAAATCTGTACCTCAGGAGCCTGTACAAGAAGCTCCTGTAGTTACTTCAGCTACAGAAACTCCAGTTGTTACATCAGCTGCCGCAACTTCATCTGTTATTCCTCAGTCAGTTCCTCAAAGAACTATGGTTTCTGCAATCAGAGCAACCACTTCGCAGATCAGTGCTGAACGTCATAGTACATTTTCCGGATTTTCTCAAGATGAAAAGATCACATACCTATTCTCTACACTTGAAGCAGCTGCTGATCGTCTTCAGAGACAATCTCATTTTGGTAATCTCACGAAGCATGATCAACTTAAACAATCGGTGGAAATTAACAAATTGAAGTCAACCGTTGGTCAACAGCAAACAGTAATAGAGCGACAACAAGTTGAAATTGATTTGCTTAAAGCTGAAAATGCTCGTTTGAAGGCTGTTGATGAAGAGAAAGAGAGAAGGCTTTCTATTCTGTGGGATTATCATTGTAAACAACAAGAAGTACTGAAGAAAAAGGATGATGATACGGAAGACCAAGGGAATCCTGACACTTCAGGTACATCACAGAAGCAGCCAATCGCACTTTCTTCTGAAGTTGTTACAGTTCAACCTACAGTTGTTGAATCATCTCAGGGAACTTCTACTGGAAAAGTTCAACAGATAGAAGGTACTTCTTCTGTAGTAAGCAGTGCTGATATTGCTCTACAGGCTATTCATCCATTTACGGGAGAGTTGCTTGAAGAAGGAGAGTTAATAGAAGATCTTTCTCAGGAACAATTGAGTATTCTACATTCTATGAGAGAAATTGATGATGCTGAGATAGATAAAATGTCGACTGAGACTGATACAACTAATGTTGAAGAGATTGATGAGATTGTGTTTGAAGGTGAAGCATCAAAATCAACGTATGTTCGAACAGATGGTACTGAATTTTCTTCGTTTGATGAAGATTGGATGAAGGAGAATATTGATGACATAGACGAGCACTTAAAGAATCGGAATTCGTCTGAAAAAGACACAGATGCATTTTCTGAATGGAGAAAACAGTTTCTATCTAAAGTCTCCAAGCCTGTGCCTGAAAAAGCTCAAGTAGACTACTTGCAATTTGAAAAGGTAAAGCCAAGTGGAAGGATTCTATGCTGGATGTTTGTTAAAGATATACACTGCATTGCTATCAAACGTGAATACGGAATTCTGTATTTCGATTCACTGCTGAGCATTCTTTCCTTACCATTTTATGATGTTGCTGCGTTGACAAGGCTTGAGCTTATCAATCGGTCAAAATACGATGGCGCTACTTTATTTGAGCGACTGGTTAAAGTAAACAAGAAGACGGGCTGGAAGGATGAATCATACAAGCCACAATTTCCTGTTTATCAACCGATCAAGTTTACACTTGATCCGGACACCAACACTTGCAGATACAAGCTTGTGTACCAGCCTCCGAGGGTAGTAGATAAAATCCCATTGATGCCTATGCAGCAGGATTTTCTTGAAGACATGGCATTATGGTGCTACGACTCGGATACTCATGAAGCTGTAATTGTGTTTAGAGATAATCGTGCAAATTACCGGATGTTGGATCCGATGTGGATCGTAAACATGTCTGAGGCTGATATTAGCAGATTATATCGTCATGATATTTTCTATGAAGATCAGGATGCACGTCAAGCTTTAAAGTTTCAGCGAGTAGCGTGTTTTTGTTATTACCGGGGCATACATTCGGGCAGTTCGTGGTCCGAACAACACTGATGGAAGATTAGAAGACCAAAGACGAGTAACAGACAAGGGGGAGTTTGTTGATGCATTTTTAGTGTCTGTGACTAGTCTTGTTTAACGATGTATTTTGTATGGTCTTTTATTAATTATCGAGTCTGTATGTTATGTTGACCAAGTCAGATATCCTCCTATCTACTTGTGTACAACTTGTTTGTCTCTTTTGATATGTAAAGTATTATGAACAATGCATGTTGCATTAAAGGGTAGTATGGTCATTACTTTGTTTATATGTTGCTGTTGTTGCTATCTGTTAACAGAAACAACCACAACAGTTGCAGTCCTCGACGAAACAGCTCTGTTTCGTCGGAACACATCATGACGAAACAGACCAATGTCTGTTACTTCTGTTTCGTTGAAGGTCATGACGAATCACACTTTGATTCGTCGTGTAATGGGCTGTTTCAAGCCCAATGACTGGCCCATGTTCAGTTTCGTCGAACACTTTGTGTTTCGCCGTAAACTTGGTCCAGGGACTATATAAACAACATCCTGTTTCATTTGAACATAGAGATGAGATAATAACCATAGTAACAAAACTCTGCCGAAATTCTGTCTGAACTGTGTTTGTATCAGTTTGTAATCGGTTCTCATCCCGTTAATCAATCGAGTGTGTTTCATTGATTAATCCGTTGTTATTATTGCTTTATATGTTTGATTTGGCATAGTTACGTGGATTCCGCACACGTGACCGTGTTTGCTATAAACAAGTGATTCGGTTCGTTATCGATCCTCAGATTTCGGGACCTACAGTGGCTGCCACTGGATTGACGTGGGGAACTGAAATGGAAATCCCCTGCTCGTGACGACATGCGCGCACCGGTTCTCCTTCGCCTCGGCGGTTGTGGAGGTGCCGGCTGCACTGGCGGCGGTGTAGGCGGTGGCGTGACTGCCACGAATCTGGAATCCACAGAGGGATCCTGTTGTTTCTGCTGCTGCTGCTGAGGCGACGAATGGTGAGGAGGTGTATAGTACCATTCATGCCTGGTGAACATCGCCTGAAAGCTATCCGGACCAACATAGGGTGATCCGTTGAACGAAGATCCATCCGAAATCTCGATCGGATGGTTTGGGTGTACCACTGGCGGGTTTGACGGGATCCGTGTCCTCGTCCATATCCTCCGCGTTGTCTCCGGAGTAGTGATCTTCTGGCCCCAGTGGGTTAAAACCCACGGGTTCTTGGATGTAATAGGCCGGTTCAAACCTGCCCCTGAAAGTAGGTGTGGGGTCCCCGAAAGAATGATGTGATAAAGATCGTTGTAATGGTATGTAGGAGGGTTGGGGGTTGTTGGGCTCATTTTCCGAGTATGGCCCATATGAGTTATGCACTGGGGGCGTTGAGCTGTGTGAGACTGACCGTCTGGCTGGTTCAAACAAGTTCCTCCTGTTCTGCCGAGGGTCGTCACTCTCGGTAGTAGACGGAGCTCGCACATGTGATGGTCCTGCCTCGTTGTCACTGGGGGCGGTAATCGGCCCCTTGCCTCGTCCTCTCCTTCGGAAGAATCTTGGCAGCATATTCAAATCTTGTCATTATAATATGAGATAACAACAAAATATATAAATAAAGTAAAGGACAAAACAAAACCAAGTGGAATTTGTCCTATGTTATATGTCTAGACTCGAAAGTTTAGAAATGTGCAATTGTGTTATTGAGATTTAAACACAAAAGGCTAGTGTTTAATTCACTCAATGTTAGCTCTGATACCAACCTGTCACACCCCGATTTCCACGTGTCACCGGTGGGCCCGGTGGGGAGTATCGTGACGTGGTTGGCAACGTATTAGTCAAACAACACAATATTTAATATGCACAGCGGAAGTAATTTAAAAGATATAATACAACCGAATTTAATATTGTAATAACAACTGTCACAATATTCGGAAGTTTATCCACAGAAGGATCGAAAATAAAATATGAAACAATAGTTCAACAAACTTCAGGCATCTTAAGCTTGCGAGACTTCTAATGATGCTAAGGAGAAACCCCAGCCAATTTCGCTTAGTACCTGCATTTAATCGTTTTGGGGAAAATACGTCAGTTTACACTGGTAAATACATTCAACTGACTCATTTTAGAAAATGACGGAAAATTGGTTTGGATGCACGTGGCATAAACATTTTTATTTTAACTTGGGAGAATTATTTAATATTATAATCTTGTGAACGAATTACATGTTCCTTGTGCGTTCAGTAGCCCGGATCTTGTCCGGGTTAAAGATCAATAGACACACCACAATATTCTTTTGTGCACTGACGGGTGTACGCCTACACCCCACGCTTAGGTCGTGGCCATTTCGTAAAATGATTCCAAGGATATCCGGGACATGGTCATTAACCCCCCAAAGGCTTTAAGTAACAAGACTGTTTAAACGAGCCGATCAAATTTTTTCAACTACCCACTCAACGGTGGAGAATTTGATGCCCGATCAAGCGGTATGCTATACACCGTAACCCAAGCCCGTATAGGGAAAATAAGTTAAAAGTATTTACCTGAGCAATGTATAAATCACAATAAGCAAAATGCACGTAGCTTTTACTGGTCCTCCTAATCTGGAACGAAGGTTTTATAATAACCTATTAGAATCCTAACGGGTCTTTAATTAAGCTTACGCTTAGACCGGCTAGTTTCAAAGATACGGTTCGTACGCACGATTAAGCGAAGACCGGATAGAATGTGATTTAGACCCGACAAGTTCAGAGACTTGTTTAATATGGGAATTTCATACACATTCTGGATTTTGAGATAAAACCGATAAGGTTTGACCCGTTTCGGCTAATTTATGTAAACTTGTTACATAAACCGAACCGTACGCGTAATAAGCGTGACGGGTATTCATGAGAGCTATATACAGATTTCCTAAGTTAATTATGCCTCAAATATGTTGTGACATCAGTAAGATGTCTTTCATTATGCCCGAAACGTGTTTAAACACAAACCAGGCCCCGTAGGGGTAGTTTGGTCATTTTAAAGGTTGTAAAAGGGTTTAAGTGTTTAACTGAGTTACAGGTCTGATGTAATCAGTAAACATACTCAAATTAATGAGTTATAATAGTAGGATAAGGTTTATATGTGAAATTTATCAATTATAACCAAACTATGACCCGTAGGGGTATTTTGGTAATTTCACATAAGCCGAAAAGCTCAAAACTGAAGTCTGAGTTTAACAACCTTTGCTTACTGTTAATATATTATAATTTGCCTCAAATATCAGTAGGTATCAACCCTTGTATGTTTAAAACACTTATAGTACATACTATGCGTTAAAAACGCTTAAAAAGGCGATTAAAGGCCGTTTCCGGGTTTGATACTTAAATCTGATATTTTTATATTTCCAGAAGGCTTAAAATAATTTATTTATCATATGTGATCAGTAGCAAAAGGTTTGGAGTCGTTTAGATATGTAAAACTCATTTTATGGCCCGTTAGGGCAAAACCGACAATTACCGGATTAAGCCTACGACTATGAGTTATGCTCAGCCTAAAATTAATTAAAAATATTTAAAAATCCCAAAATAATAATTTACATCAGTGGGTAAAAGATTTGATATCAAAAAGTATGTTTAAGTAGGCTATACGCTAATTACGCCATTTTATTAACATAAAGCTTTCAATTTGCGATAATGAGCATAACTCTCAATCTACACCTCAAACTGATGTCAAATTTTGCATACAAGTTTATATATCAGTAATTAAGGTTTCTACTCTTTTACATTTCCAAAAATCACGTTTTAAAGTAATAAGGGCATAATGGTCAACATATGAGCAATTAACGGAATCATGCGTATTAATTGGATAACTAATGATCCGAGGTGTATAATCACAGCGGGTTATACTAGCATGTAACCTGGTCCAAATAAAGCTCTTCGGTATTTCTAAAACATACCATAACGGGTCAGAACTAAAAGTCAAAGTATAAGTCAAACTATGCGACTTTCGGTTCCGAACCGGGTCTAAACAGGAAATTGTCGGGTTGAACATGTTTAGACATGTCCTTACACTAATTACCAAGTTATATTAATGATCAAACAGGTTATAAGTGTTCTACATTGTTAATCATGCATAAATCGCATTTTAAACTTTCTGTTGACTTTTTAATTACACGTTTGACCCGACATTTGACCTAGTTAGATTGGGAATCAGGGGAAACCCTTTTAAGGTTTTATTACCCACATAATTACCTACTTAAAGGTACTTTTGATTCGACTAATCATTGGACCATTAGTGATTAATCTTAAAGTCAACCGTTAATTACGACGGTTTGACTTTTAAGCTAAAACTAAGTTAGAACTTAATTTAGAAAGGATTAGCAAACTTACTAAAGTCCTAAGCTTGATTGGTGATCACTTGAGAGCAGACTTGAGCTCCGGAAATGATCAGATAGCTTGAAGAAGATGTGAAGAACAATGGTTGCATAACATGCCTTTATATAGTGTTTAATCCACCACAAATCCTTGACACATGTGTCTACGACCCACCACAACTAATCAACACATGTTCCTAGTGCTTAGGGGGTGTCTAGGGGTCAAGAGGAATGTGGAAAATCGATTGGAACCGAGCAGATTGCACTCAGCAGGCAAAAACCCAAGAATTTCGGAACTGGGCATTCCCCCGCGAGTCGCGACGGTTTCCCTCGTGGGCTTCGCGTGTCGCGACGCCATGTCTGCACAAATCTTAATTTTTGATTTTTGCGATTTGATCCTTGGCTCTTCAAAAATCGATTAGGCACTTGTTTCTTGCATTGTAAACCCTCATAATTGATCTATAAAGGCTTTAAAACATAAACCCACTTTGCTGAGTCCCCGGTTAACTTTATTGTTACCCGAAAGTCCTAACTTTCAACGTTTACGCTTTAACTCTTCGCACACGAATTTGATCATAACTTTCTCATACGACAACGAAACTTTATGAAATTTATATCGTGCATTCTAGTGAGCATATTTAACAGTTACAAAGCTTCGGGTTTGTCAAAAGGTCACTCAGAGGTATAACTTAAACATGTTGACACATTTAACCCCTGTAGTTTGTAATATCTCACTTTTAGCTTCGCATGATCCATGATTTATTCGTTTGACGTTATAAACATCATGTAGGGTTAATATACAATATATTTACTCATTGTTGACACTTAGAATACGTATATTCACATACTTTCCATGTTTGTCAACTTTAGTCCTTTCATAATATTCTTTCACACGTTTAAACATATGACACGTGTCTACACATTATAGGACATGAATTTTCGAGGTGTTACATAAACTAAACCTCCTCCAGCCAGAATTCGCACTAAGAGAATTTGGCATAGAGTTGATTCCCCTGGAATAGCTCGAGAACCAAACGTAGATGTTGCTCGTGTTCGGCTTTCGATTTGGAATAGATCAAGACATCGTCGATGAACACGATGACGAAACGGTCGAGATAAGGTTTACACACGCGATTCATTAGATCCATGAAAACCGCGGGTGCGTTGGTTAGACCAAAAGTGTAACACCTCGAAAATTTATGTCCAATAATATATCGACATGTGTCAGGAGCTTTAAACGTGTAAAAGATCATCTGTGAAGGACTAAAGTTGTCAAACAAAGAAAGTATGTGAATAAAAGGATTCAAAATGTCAACAACGGATAAATATGCCTTTCAATAACCCTACACGATGTTTACACCCTTAAACGAATGAATCATGGATCATACGAAGCTAATTGTGAGAGAAAGTGAGAAATTACAAACTACAGGGGTTAAATGTGTCAACATGTTTAAAGTATACCTCTGAGTGACCTTTTAGCAAACCCAAAGCTTTGTAATGATTAATTATGCTCACTAGAATAAGTGATAAAAATTTCACAAGGTTTCGATAAAGTATGAGAAAGTTATGACAATATTCGTATACGAGGGGTTAAAAGCGTCAACGTTGAAATTTAAGGCTTTACGGGTAATCACAAAGTTAACCGATGACTTAACGGTGTTTGTATATGTCTTGGAGCCCTTAAAAGTTAAGTTAGAGGGTCAAAAATGCAAGAAATAAAGTTAAAACCACGCATACAAGGACCAGGGACCAAAAATGCAATTATTAAAACTTGTTTGGCTAGTTATGAGGACTCACACGGGCCGCGTAAGCCCTATGTGATCTGTTACGCGGGCCCCGTCCGACCTACAGCGACAGAAAACACCTACAGGTGTCTGTCCAGCCCGTTGCACCGCCTTAAAACCTTGTTTTCTTATACCAGGGACTTCCCCACTGGTATTTCATGCAATAGGGACAGTTGGGACCATCTTGTAACACTTGTAGACCTATTTGTCACGATCTAAAGGCACCAAAATCACTATATAAGAAAGCCACAAGTTGCAACATTGGACACTTGCACTTGGAAACTCTCACAACTTCACCTCTGGAGAATTTTGGAGCTCAAGCACCCTTCCTAGGAGTCACTAGTCGTGCTTAGGACCCTTGTAAGTGCACTTAACTTTCTTTAATTCATTTTAGCTTAGTTAATTAGCTTAAAGTCAAACCGTCATAATTAGAGTTTGACTTTTTGATAAATCATAATTTGTCCAGTCAATTTTCAAATTGAAAGTATCTATGAGTTGGTAATTATGTGGGCAATAAACCTTTAAAAGGGGCACCCTCTGATTCCCACTCTAACTAGGTCAATTATCGGGTCAAAGTTAATCTTAAAAAGTCAACAGAAAGCTTATTTTCAAATTAATGCATAATTAGCAATGTAGGAGCCATGAAACCTGTTTTATCACTAATATAACTTGGTAATTAATGTAAGAACATGTCTAAACATGTTCAACCCGACAATTTTCAGCTTAGGCTCGGTTCGGAACCGAAAGTCGCATAATTTGACTTTTGCTTTGACTTTCAGTTCTGACCCAATGTAGCATGTGTTAGAAATGCCTTAGAGCCTTATTAGGACCAGGTTTCATGTTAGTATAACCCTCTGTGATTATACAACTTGGTTCATTAGTTATCCGATTCATATGCATGTTTCCGTTAAGTGCTTAAATGTTGACTATTATGCCCATATGACCTTGAAATGTGATTTTTGATAATGTAAAAGAATATAAACCTTAGTTACTAATTTATAAACTTATCCCTAAAATTTGACATCAGTTTGAGGTCTAGATTAGGAGTTATGCTCATTAGCGTAATTAGAAAGCTTTTTATTAATTAAACGGCGTAATTAGCATATAGCCTATCTAAACCCAATTTTTAACACCAAACTTTTTACCTACTGATATAAAATAATATTTTGGGATTTTTGAAGATTTTTATTTAATTTTAGGCTGAGCATAACATAGAGTTCTAAGCTTGATTCGGTAATTGTCGGTTTTGCCCTTTTGGCCTATAAAATGAGTTTTACAAATTATTTTGATACCAAACCTTTTTCTACTGATCTAATATTATAAATAAAATATTTTGAGCCTTCTGGAATAATAAAAATATCAGCTTTCCTTTAAAAACCCGGAAATAGCTCAAAATCGCCTTTTTAAACGTTTTAATGCATAGTATGTACTAAAACTATTTTGAATACATAAGATTTGATACCTACTTATATTTTTAGTAAAATTTTATATTCTAACAGTAAACAAAATTTTTAAACTCAGATTTCCAGAATTGACCTTTTAGGCTTATGTGAAATTAACAAAATGCCCCTACGGTGCATAGTTTAGTTATAAATGGTAAATTTCACATATATGTAATACCCTACTGATATTACCTATTAATTTAAGTGTATTTACTTATTATATCAGACCTGAAACTCGGAATCATATTAAATCTCTTTTATAACCTTTTAAATGACCATAATACCCCTACGGGGCATAATTTGAGTTTAAATCCATTTTGGGCATAATAGAAGATATCTTACTGATGTCACAACATATTTAAGGCATATTAACTTAAGAAACCTGTTCATGAATCATTTGGTTACCCGTTACGCATTATTCGCGTTCGGTTCGGTTTATGTAACTAGTTTGCATAAATTAGCCGAAACAGGTCAAACCTTATCATCTTTGTCTCAAAATCCAGAATGAGTTTAGTTTACCCATATTACACAAGTCTCCAAACTTGTCAGGTCTAAATCACATTATATTCCGGTCTTCGCCTAATCGTGCGTTTGAATCATATCTTCTTTTAAAACTAACCAGTCTAAGTTTAGGCTTAATTAAAGACCCGTTAGGAATCTAATAGGATATTAAAAACCTTTGTTCCAGAATAGGAGACCCGGTAAAAGCTACGTGCACTTGCTGTTTGTGATTAATACTTGCAAAGGTAAATACTTTTAACTTATTTTCCCTATACGAGCTTGAGGTACGGTATATAAAATACCGCTTGGTCGGGCATTGAATTTTTAATTGTATGAAGATTAATTTATTGAAATGTCCCGTTTAAATTGTTTTGTTTGCTTAAAGCCTTTGGGGGTTTAATGACCATGTCCCGGATATCCTTGGCATCATTTTACGAAATGGCCACGACCTAAGCACGGGGTGTAGGCGTACACCCGACAGTGCATATATAAATAATAAGGTATAACCATCGGTTTCGCGAATAACTCACCGCGGGACTATATCATGTGGTGTGTCTATTAATCTTTAACCCGGTGTCGATCCGGGCTACTGAACGTATAAGAAACATGTAATTCTTTTACAAGTTTATATATAAATAATTATCCCAAGTTATAAAATGTTTTGTGCCTTGTGCATTTAAATCATTCTTCTTAAACCTTTTCAAAATGAGTCAGTTAATTGTATCTACCAGTGTAAACTGGCGTATTTTCTCAAAAAAAAAAGGCTAAGTGCAGGTACTACTCGAAATAGGTTGGCCTCTCCTTAGCATCAATAAGAGTCTCGCAAGCTTGGATGCATTTTAAATCTGATGAACTATGTTTCCTTTTTATTTGATCCGCCTGTGGATCTGTTTCAACTATTTTGTGATACTTAATATTACAATTTATTCGGTTGAAATAAATCTATCTTTTGCTTCCGCTGTGCATTTAAAATTGTGTTGTTTGACTATGTTGATATCAACTACGTCACGATACTCCCCACCGGGCCCACCGGTAATACGTGGAAATATCGGGGTGTGACAGGTTGGTATCAGAGCCAACACTGAGTGAATTAAACACTAGTCTTTTGTGTTTAATCTCAGTTATACAGTTGCACATTCCTAAATTTTCTAGTCTAGACAAAGAACTTAGGACAAATCCCGATTTGTTTTATTTTTGTCCTTTATATATATTCCTTGTTGTTATCTTTGTTTATGTTGACAGGTTCAATCATGCCACCTAGATTCAACAGGGGAAGAGGAAAGGCACCAATCACAGGCCACGACCATGAGGTCGGACCCTCACACAGACGAACCCCGCCAGCTTCAATGAGTACAAGTCCTCAGGAGCATTGGAGGACGTATATAGAGCCAGAGAGGCGATCCGTCTCGCTAAGTTCGTCACCATCCTATCACCATTCCTACGGGCCTCATTCTGAAAATGAGCCCCATAACCCGCAGCCATCTTTTATCCCCCTCCAGAGAACCAGCCCTCACTATTCATTCGATGACCCGACACCTGTCTTTCGAAGCCGGTTTAACCCGGCAAACTACATTGAAGAACCCGTGGGTTTTAACCCACTAGGACCTGAAGACCACTTCTCGGGCGACCATGCGATGGACATGGACGAAGACACCGATCCTGCAGAGCCACCGTCCGGAACCCCTAACCACCCCATCGAAATTTCAGATGGGTCACCTTTTGTGGGATCACCTTATAATGGTCCCGACAGTTATGAGGAAAGGTTCAAACAGATCGACTGGGTGTTTACTCCCAGTTACTACAACTCACCACAGCCACAGCAGGATCCCTCTGAGGATTCTCGTTTTGTAGCGGTCACTCCGCCACCACCACCAGCTCTGCAACAGCCTCCGTAGCCCCCGAGGCGAAGAAGATTGAACGCACGTATGTCCGTGCGAGGAGGAGTGCGAATCAGCACCCCTCAACCTTCAAGTGGCAGCCGCTACCCGCCACTCCATGAAGATCCGCAGATGGGTGAACCTTCAAACCCCGTCTCGGAAGTAAACTCTGCGCCTGTCGCGCCACCACCGTTGGGCTTTGGCGACCAAATTCCTACGTACGCCAGTTCAGCGGCGTACAACCCATTTGAGCAGCCAGTCCACACCAACTACAACTACGCCGAGGCCGACCCTTACCTGGTAGCAGCGGCGAATTACAATGCCCTTCATCCGGAAGGATCCTTTGGGGTCCCATATCAAGCCGGATACCCACACTATGGGTACCCACTTTATGGGTATCAACAACCGCCACCTCCTCAACCTCCGCTATATCAGCAACCCCCGCAGCCGCCAGTGATGTCGCCACCGCAGCATCAGGAGATTCTTCAAAGGATTAATGAGGTGCGGCAGGAAGTGCGGGAAGACTGCAGGCAAACCGAGGAATGTTCAAGAGTCTGGAAAACTTAATTAAAGGGAAAAGCAAAAAGGACCATTAAATCCTTTAATTGTTTGTTTATTTTAGTGTTGTGATGAAGTCCATGTGTGGACTTTTGTTTCTGTATTCAGCCCATGCGTGGGCATGTCTTTCAGTATTCCGCCCCTGCGTGGGCATGTTTTTCTGTTTAACCCCTGCGTGGGTATGTTTGGTTGTTTTGCCCCTGCGTGGGCATGTTATTTCTTGTAGAAGTCCCGTTTAGGGCAAATCTGTACTTGTTCAATTTTTGTAGTGGAATGGTTGAAATTTAAATTTTCATTTTATTAAAATATATGCATAAATATAATATGTGAAATAAATGAAAATATAACATTCCATTTTAAGATCTATCATTATAATAAAATGATAAAATCTAAAAAGGACAAGACCTAGCCATGTGTCATCTTAAGACAGGGCCAAAATGGTAGTTCCATAATTAGATTCAGATCCTTATTAACACCTCAATTTAGGATTTTTCTGCATTAAATATTAAAAAGAATCTTAAAGGTAAAACCTAGTCTATATGTCGTTGCAGACATGACCAAGATGGTAAAACCTATTCAAAAGGTTCCAATCCTTGTTAACATCTAAAAACATGTTAACACTCTTGACAAAGTGCGATTCGATAAAATCGCATAAGTCATCCTTATATTGGATTCTCCCAAATACTTTTAATTAATTAAAACATCCATTAGGGATATAACGCCTACGGGCTATACTCGTTGTCATATAAGACAAAAGACAGTCGTGGTCTTCGACCCCCTGTTAAGAAGAGGTAATGAAATAGAAATTAAAACCTCAATACCTTGATCCTATAAGATCATGATTAAATTTTTAAAACCGTCCATGTGACTAGGCCTTTTTGCCATTAATATATTTTAATTATAACTAAAGATTATTATAATGAAAATCCTGAATATATATATGCCTAACATATTAATCAAAATGGTTCTTAAATACCATGATTAATAAATCTTCTATAATAATAGAACTGTTATAGACCTCTGAATGAATTAAATCATTTATCTTATGTAGCAATCAAGCTACATGCCTGGGTCAGACGAAGTCAACAGTCACCCCAGAGATAATCATGACACCTCCAGAGTCAATGTAGCAGGAGCAGAATTACAAGCATTAATAGATAATACTGTTACGCGAGCTTTGGATAGGCAGTTCAATGAATCCAGTGGTACGCATGTCAGGACCCAATCTGTACCACACTCTAAACCACCCTCAAGGACTCATACTACTCACAAGAGTGATTCTCATCACTCAACGAATCAGAGGAGTGTTCCATCTAAGAGAGTTGTGTTGAACCAAGAATCACGTACTAAAGGTTGCACCTATAAGTACTTTGTTTCCTGCAAACCCAGGGATTTTACTGGGGAGAAATGAGCAGTTGACTGCATGTCATGGTTAGATGAGATGGACACTGTAGTAGATATCAGTGGTTGTGCTGATAAGGATGTGGTAAAGTTTGTATCTCAGTCATTCAAAGGCGAGGCACTAGCGTGGTGGAGGTCTTTGATTAAGGCCACTGGGAAGATCCCATTGTATAATCTGTCTTGGAATCAGTTTGTGACGTTGATTAAGGAAAACTACTACCCTCAGCATGAGGTTGAAAAGATTGAATCTGATTTCTTGTCTTTGGTTATGAAAAATCTGGATTGTCAAGCCTATCTTACGAGCTTCAACACTATGTCAAGACTGGTTCCGTATCTTGTGACACTAAAACCCAAGAGGATAGCTCGTTTCATTGGGGGTTTATCCCCAGAGATCAAGGCGAGTGTGAAGGCCTCCAGACCAGCTACTTTTAGGTCTACAGCTGATATATCATTGTCCCTTACTTTGGACGCAGTCAGGCAAAGATCACTCAGAAACACCGATGCTGAGAAGAGAAAGCGTGAGGATGACAACTCACGACGGTCAGACAAGAAGCATAAGGGAAACAATGACCACAAAAAGGGTTTTGGAACTAAAAAGGATGGTCATCAGTCGGGCGATAAGCCCAAGTGTAAAGTTTGTAAGAAGCACCACTTCGGGAGGTGCAGATTCGAGTCGAAATCCCAATCACAACCAAGGCCTTGTGGGATTTGCAAATCTTCTGAGCACAAGACCTTAGACTGTAAGAAAATCAAGGATGCTACATGCTATAACTGCAATGAAAAGGGGTATATCAAGTCCAACTGCCCAAAGTTTGCTAAGAAAGCTGAGGAAGGGAAAAAGACCAATGCTAGGGTCTTCCAGATGAACGCACAGGAGGCGATCCAGAATGATAATGTCATAACAGGTACCTTCCTTATTAATGATGTTTATGCAAGGGTGTTATTTGATTCGGGAGTAGATAAGTCATTTGTTGATGATAAGTTTTATCAGTTGTTAAACCTACCTGTTAGAACCCTAAGCATAAAATATGAGGTTGAGTTAGCCGATGGCACCATAGAAACCGCATCAACCGTGTTAGATGGATGTTTCATATCCATTAGGAACCACTCTTTTCCATTGTCCCTACTTCCTTTGAAGTTAGCCGGTTTTGATATAGTAATAGGCATGGATTGGTTATCTCATAACCAAGCCCAGATTGTTTGCAACAAGAAGCAAGTGGTGATCAAGACTCCGTCTAGTGAGCCACTTACCATTGAGGGAGATACCCAGTATGGACTGCCTGAGCAAGTGTCTATGCTCAAGGCATCTAGGTGCTTGAAGAAGGGTTGTGTCATTTATATGGCACAGGTAACTATTGATGAGCAGAAACTCAAGATTGAAGATATCCCTGTCATTTCTGAGTACCCAGAAGTTTTCCCTGAAGAACTACCTGGTTTACCACCAGATAGGCAAGTAGAATTCAGAATTGACATCATCCCTGGAGCAGCGCCTGTCGCAAGAGCCCCTTACAGATTGGCACCAACGGAAATGAAAGAACTGAGAACACAATTGGATGATTTGTTAGCCAAAGGTTTTATTAGACCTAGTTCGTCTCCTTGGGGAGCACCAATCCCGTTTGTGAAGAAGAAGGATGGATCGATGCGTCTATGCATCGATTATTGTGAGCTAAACAAGGTTACTATCAAGAATAGATATCCATTGCCCAGGATCGACGATTTGTTCGATCAACTTCAAGGGGCGAGTTATTTCTCCAAGATCGATTTAAGATCATGCTATCATCAACTGAAAGTTAAAGATGAAGATGTGCACAAGACTGCATTTAGGACTCATTATGGTCATTACTCTCCAAGATCGATTTAAGATCATGCTATCATCAACTGAAAGTTAAAGATGAAGATGTGCACAAGACTGCATTTAGGACTCATTATGGTCATTACGAGTTCCTAGTGACGCCTTTTGGGCTCACTAATGCACCAGCATCATTCATGGATCTCATGAATCGCGTCTGTAAGCCCTACCTAGATAAATTCGTCATCGTCTTCATCGATGACATTCTCATTTATTCAAAGAATCAAGCTGACCACGAGAAACACCTTCGATGTATTCTGGAACTGCTTCAACAAGAGAAGTTTTATGCCAAGCTTACAAAATGTGAATTCTGGCTTCGTGAAGTCCAATTCCTTGGACATGTGGTTAGTGAGCGTGGTATCCAAGTGGATCCCGCTAAAGTTGAAGCTGTCATGAATTGGCAAGAGCCAAAGACGGCTACCGAAATTCGTAGCTTTCTAGGTTTAGCATGATACTACAGGCAATTTATTGAAAACTTCTCAAGAATTGCAGCACCCCTGACTCTACTAACTCGAAAGAATAGCAAGTTTGACTGGGGGCCTAAGCAGCAAGAATCTTTCGATATTTTGAAGCAGAAGTTTAGCAACGCTCCAGTGCTTACGTTGCCAGATGGAATTGATGAATTTGTGGTATATTGTGATGCATCACACACCGGTATGGGTTGTGTGCTTATGCAGAAAGGCAAGGTCATTGCCTATGCTTCTCAACAGTTAAAGGTGCACGAGAAGAACTACACCACCCACGACTTGGAGTTGGGTGCCGTTGTATTTGCACTAAAACTGTGGAGGCATTACTTGTATGGAACTAAGTGTGTGATCTATTCTGATCACAAGAGCCTTCAATATCTGTTTAATTAGAAGGATTTGAACATGAGGCATCGACGATGGATGGAAACTTTAAATGATTATGACTGTGAGATACGATACCATCCAGGTAAGGCAAATGTGGTTGCCGGTGCCTTAAGTATAAAGGAAAGGGTGAATCCTATAAGAATCAATGCCAAGAGCATTGAATTAAAGAATAGCTTAAATGAAAGGTTGTTAGCTGCACAGAAGGAAGCCGTATTGGAAGCTAACTATCCTAATGAAAAGTTAGGAATAACTGAAGAGCAATTATCTCAGGGCAAGGACGGAATCCTGAGATTAAATGGATGAATATGGGTTCCACTTTATGAAGGACTTCGGGATGTTATCCTCCATGAAGCCCATAGTTCTAAGTACTCCGTTCATCCCGGAGCTGACAAGATGTACCAGGATCTGAAGGCAAATTATTGGTGGATAGGCTTGAAGAAGTCTATAGCTACCTATGTAGCCAAATGTTTGACGTGCGCTCAAGTCAAAACTGAACATCAAAAGCCGTCAGGTTTGCTACAACAGCCTGAACTTCCCACTTGGAAGTGGGAAATGGTGATAATGGATTTTATCACCAAGTTGCCAAAGACAAAGAAAGGAAATGATACTATATGGGTCATCGTAGATAGACTGACTAAGTCAGCACATTTCCTACCCATTAAGGAGACCCATAGCTCCGACATATTAGCCCAGTTGTACGTAGATAAGATTGTATCTCTCCATGGCGTACCGGTGTCTATTATCTCGGACAGAGATACTAGATACACATCTCATTTTTGGAAAATTTTCCAACAGTCTTTGGGCACGCGCTTAAATTTTAGTACGGCTTACCATCCTCAGACGGACGGGCAGAGTGAGCGTACCATCCAAACTTTGGAAGACATGATTCGTGCATGTGTGATTGACTTAGGTGGTAGTTGGGATAACCACCTGCCATTGATCGAGTTCTCCTATAACAATAGCTACAATACAAGCATTCACGCTGCGCCTTTTGAGGCATTATATGGTAGGAAATGCAGGACGCCTATTTGTTGGGCAGAGGTAGGAGAAGCTCAGTTATCAGGACCTGATATAGTCCTTGAAACAACGGAAAAGATTGTCCAGATTCGTGATCTCCTGAAAGCTGCCAGGGATAGGCAGAAGAGTTATGCTGATAAAAGGCGAAAACCTCTAAAGTTTGAGGTTGGTGATAAGGTTCTGCTTAAAGTATCACCCTGGAAGGGGGTGATGCGTTTTGGTAAGAAATGTAAGCTAAGCCCAAGGTATATAGGACCATTCGAGATCATCGAATGTGTAGGAACAATGGCTTATAAGTTAAACTTACCTGAAGAGCTCAGTGGTATTCACAACGTATTCTACATCTGCAATCTGAAGAAATGTCTAGCTGATGAGTCACTAGTCATGTCACATAAGGATGTGCACATAGATGAGAGCTTAAAGTTTGTTGAAAAACCTTTGTCGATCGAGGATCGACAGGTTAAGAGGCTTCGAAGGAAGCAAGTGCCTATTGTAAAGGTCAAATGGGATGCCCGCAGAGGTCCCGAGTACACGTGGGAGGTAGAGTCCACAATGAAAGAAAAATACCCTTATTTGTTTCAGTAAATCTCGAGGTCGAGATTTCTTTTAAGGGGGTGAGGATGTAACACGTCGAAAATTTATGTCCAATAATATATCGACACGTGTCAAGAGCTTTAAACGTGTAAAAGATCATTTGTGAAGGACTAAAGTTGACAAACAAAGAAAGTATGTGAATAAAAGGATTCAAAATGTCAACAACGAATAAATATACCTTTCAATAACCCTACACGATGTTTACACCCTTAAACGAATGAATCATGGATCATACGAAGCTAATTGTGAGAGAAAGTGAGAAATTACAAACTATAGGGGTTAAATATGTCAACATGTTTAAAGTATACCTCTGAGTGACCTTTTAGCAAACCCGAAGCTTTGTAATGATTAATTATTCTCACTAGAATAAGTGATAAAAATTTCACAAGGTTTCGATAAAGTATGAGAAAGTTATGACAATATTCGTATACGAGGGGTTAAAAGCGTCAACGTTGAAATTTAAGGCTTTACGGGTAATCACAAAGTTAACCGAGGACTTAACGGTGTTTGTATATGTCTTGGAGCCCTTAAAAGTTAAGTTAGAGGGTCAAAAATGCAAGAAATAAAGTTAAAACCACGCATACAAGGACCAGGGACCAAAAATGCAATTATTAAAACTTGTTTGGCTGGTTCCGAGGACTCACACGGGCCGCGTAAGCCCTATGTGATCTGTTACGCGGGCCGTGTCCGACCTACAGCGACAGAAAACACCTGCAGGAATAATAAAAATATCAGCTTTCCTTTAAAAACCTGGAAATAGCTCAAAATCGCCTTTTTAAGCGTTTTTAACGCATAGTATGTACTAAAACTATTTTGAATACATAAGATTTGATACCTACTTATATTTTTAGTAAAATTTTATATTCTAACAGTAAACAAAAGTTTTAAACTCAGATTTCCAGAATTGACCTTTTAGGCTTATGTGAAATTACCAAAATGCCCCTACGGTGCATAGTTTAGTTATAAATGGTAAATTTCACATATATGTAATACCCTACAGATATTAACTATTAATTTAAATGTATTTACTGATTATATCAGACCTGAAACTCAGAATCATATTAAATCTCTTTTATAACCTTTTAAATGACCATAATACCCCTACGGGGCATAATTTGAGTTTAAATCCATTTTGGGCATAATAGAAGATATCTTACTGATTTCACGACATATTTAAGGCATATTAACTTAGGAAACCTGTTCATGAATCATTTGGTTACCCGTTACGCATTATTCGCGTTCGGTTCGGTTTATGTAACTAGTTTGCATAAATTAGCCGAAACGGGTCAAACCTTATCATCTTTGTCTCAAAATCCAGAATGAGTTTAGTTTACCCATATTACACAAGTCTCCAAACTTGTCGGGTCTAAATCACATTCTATTCCGGTCTTTGCCTAATCGTGCGTTTGAACCATATCTTCTTTTAAAACTAACCGGTCTAAGTTTAGGCTTAATTAAAGACCCGTTAGGAATCTAATAGGTTATTAAAAACCTTTGTTCCAGAATAGGAGACCCGGTAAAAGCTACATGCACTTGCTGTTTGTGATTAATACTTGCAAAGGTAAATACTTTTAACTTATTTTCCCTTTACGGGCTTGGGGTACGGTATATAAAATACCGCTTGGTCGGGCATTGAATTTTTAATTGTATGAAGATTAATTTATTGAAATGTACCGTTTAAATTGTTTTGTTTGCTTAAAGCCTTTGGGGGGTTAATGACCATGTCCCGGATATCCTTGGCATCATTTTACGAAATGGCCACGATCTAAGCATGGGGTGTAGGCGTACACCCGACAGTGCATATATAAATAATAAGGTATAACCGCCGGTTTCGGGAATAACTCGCCGCGGGACTATATCATGTGGTGTGTCTATTAATCTTTAACCCGGTGTCGATCCGGGCTACTGAACGTATAAGAAACATGTAATTCTTTTACAAGTTTATATATAAATAATTATCCCAAGTTATAAAATGTTTTGTGCCTTGTGCATTTAAATCAATTTTCTTAAACCTTTCAAAATGAGTCAGTTAATTGTATTTACCAGTGTAAACTGACGTATTTTCCCAAAAAAAAAAGGCTTAGTGCAGGTACTACTCGAAATAGGCTGGCCTCTCCTTAGCATCAATAAGAGTCTCGCAAGCTTGGATGCATTTTAAATCTGATGAACTATGTTTCCTTTTTATTTGATCCGCCTGTGTATCTGTTTCAACTATTTTGTGATACTTAATATTACAATTTATTCGGTTGAAATAAATCTATCTTTTGCTTCCGCTGTGCATTTAAAATTGTGTTGTTTGACTATGATGATATCAACTACGTCACGATACTCCCCACCGGGCCCACCGGTAATACGTGGAAATATCGGGGTGTGACAAAAAGGCTTAAATACGAATTCGTAATGGCCATAACGAGTGCGAAACGCGATTTTGGGTATATCCTACTCTTGAATGCATAGTTGGTGATAGCCTGAGCGTAGATCGATCTTCGAGAAACACGTAGCACCTTGTAGTTGATCAAACAAGTCATCAATGCGAGGCAGGGTATAGCGGTTCTTGATAGTTAACTTATTCAATTCCCGATAGGCGATGCACATCCTGAACGACCCATCATTCTTTTTTACGAAAAGGACTGGCGCGCCCCAAGGAGAGGTGCTCGGGCGAATGAAGCCTTTCTCGAGTAATTCCTGGAGTTGGTTCGAGAGTTCAAGCATTTCGGACGGTGCGAGTCGGTAAGGAGCTTTGGCAACAGGATTGGCTCCAGGAATGAGGTCGATACGAAAGTCGATATCACGACTTGGCGGTAGGCCGGGAAGATCGTCAGGGAATACTTTAGGAATTTCACGAACCACAGGAACGTCTTTCACTTCTGTCTTTCCTTTCTTTTCCTTCTCTGCTACTACAATGTTAGCCAAGAAAGCTCTGTATTCCTTGCGAAGATACTTGCTAGCTTGGACACATGACATGAGTTTGAGACCTTTCGAGGCAGTTTCGCCATAAACACACAATAAATCACCATTCGCGAGCGAGAATCGAATCATCTTATCGAAACACACAACTTCAGCATGGTTTTCGCGAAGAAAGTCTATGCCTACTATGACGTCAAAACTTCCGAGTTGCATCGGAATAAGGTCGATTGGGAAGATGTGATTGTTGAGCTCGAGAGTACAATCACGATGAATAGAATTAACGGCGACAATTCTTCCAGTGGCGACTTCAACATCAAACGTCGAGGGGAGATGGGAGCGCTTACGACTAAGGAGCTTCTCGAATTCGAACGACACAAAGCAATTATCGGCTCCAGTATCAAACAAACATAAAGCATAAATACCATTTACAAGGAACGTACCATTGACCACGTTGTTGTCAGCCTGGGCTTGGCGCACATTGATGTTGAAAGTTCTGGCGCGAGTGGCTTGTTGCTGTTGTTGAGGCTGCTGTTGCTGCTGGGGCTCTTGTTTCACAACCCTGTTCGGGCACATGTTCGCAAAGTGGTTGGGATCACCACATGCGAAGCAGACTCGGGCGTTGACCGCGGGTGCCTGAGCCGCTTGTTGGCCTTGCTGGGCTGGGAGCAGAGCTTGATGAGCAGTGGCTTGAGCTGGCGCTTGACGAGGACCAGTACAGCAATTAGTGGTGAAGTGGCCATACATGTTGCAGTAAGCGCGAAAACGACAGGCGAGACCCACCGGGTGATGATAAGAGCAGGTCGGGCAAGCCGGGTGGGGGCCTGTGTATGCACGCTTGGCTGGCGGTGCATAAGTAACTGGTGCTGGTCAGCACTGGCGAAGTATAATGGGTGTCCGGGGGTGCACCCGCCCACCCCAATGTTTCGGTTAAAAGTGTATAAGTTCCGATTTTTCGTCCAAAAAATTTAAAATTGTATAGGATCACCCCCCGATTATTTTTCCTAAATTGTATATCCTAAATATTTATAAACTTTGTATATAAATGATGGGAGTTTGGTAAATATACACTTTGTTTTATTTGGAACTATTATTATTTGACCCGACTTGAATCGAATAGCCAACATGACCCGGCCCGAAACATAACGATAGGAAAAAAATTTGGGGTCCCATCACTTTATGCCCCCTCAAAACTTTTGATCAAGCTCCGCCACTGCTGGTCAGTGATGGTGCTGTTGCTGGGCCGGTACGGCCTGAAGATGAGCAGCAGTGGTAGTGACAACACAGTTCTTGTTGCTGGAGCTGCTGTTGTTGTTCTTCTTCTTTCGGCGTGAGGACTTTGACGGTTGAGCGGCGGCGGTGTCGGCAGTTGGTGCGGCGGTGACTTGGTGCAGATTCTTCGAAGCTTTATCCCCAAAAACCAGCTTTAACCCGCTTGTCGTTGATTTCAGCGGCAAGTAAGTAAGTTTCTTTGATCGTTGCTGTCTTTGAGGCATGCACAAAATCCGCAACACGGTCGGGTAGAGCTCGAATGTACTTCTTAATTGCCATGTCAGACGTCTTCACTTGATCAGGATAGATGATGCTGAGCTGCTTAAAGTGAGCAGTCAGGGCAGCGTTGTCACCTTCCTTCTTCTTAATGTGCCAAAACTCGTCCTCCAGCTTCTGACGCTCATGGGGAGGGCAGAACTCTTCGAGCATAACGTTCTTCAACTCGTCCCATGACAGGCCGTAAGCTGCATCATTTCCGTGCTTGTTCCTTTCGGCCGTCCACCAGTCTAGTGCGCGGGACTGGAAGACGCCGGTCGCGTTCAGTGTGCGGAGATTATCAGGACATCCGCTCTGTCGCAGAGTGACTTCGGTCGAGTCAAACCATTGGAACAAAGCCATAGGGCCTTCTTCTCCGGTGAACTCTTTCGGTCCACATGCCTTGAACTGTTTGAAGCTGAAAGCAACTTTGGGAGTCTCGGTTCTGGATTCCTCAGACGATTTGTTCATGTTTTCGTACAGTTCACTGACGACTTGGGGTACAACCTTTGCCATTTGCTTAGTGATCATGGCAGCGAGGCGTTTGTCTGCTTGCTTTCGGCGAGCATCACGGGTAGCGCGACATCCAGATGACGACATTGTCTGCAACAGACATTGCCACAGGACTCAACACAATATAATCGAATCTCACCTCACACGTCTAATACTTACTAAAGCTCAGGAACACAATGAAACATGTATCACATAAACACAAAATCACAGATTCATATAAGCACATAAGCACGTATCCACGTAGAGCACAGAAGCACAGACACATGTAATTGCAGTGGCAGTCAGAATACAGAAACCTATCATTCAAGGTCGACGAGCATTCGAGTATAGCGATCGCGAATACCATAGCGAGTAGTATAACATAAGCATAAGGTCGTCCATAATTTAGCGATTTGTCAACGATGTGTAGTGTGTTGTGTGATTAGCGAAAGCAAAAAGGCGTTAGATTGAAACCAGTAGTACCTCAAAAAGCTGACAATTAAACATAAACCACATAAAACACATAAAATCGACGAGTTATCAGAGTCAGCAGTTGCAGGCTCAGAATCGAAACACATAAAAATCGAGAAATAGATCGTCTGTGGGTATTAGACATTGACTACCCAAAGTGATTCGACTATTCTCAAGGACTTGTTGTGCACATTTGACCTTCAGGACTGTGCTTTTGCCTCGATTCTTGGGCGTTTGGCACGCATCCCGTTAGTCATATCGTGACTTCAGGTCGTTGGAGTCCGTCGAGACTTTGGTGAGAGCTTTGTAAAATGGCGGAACAAGTCGTCAAGGTTAGGGTTTCACCCCTGGCTTAACAACTTCGTCCCTGTCTTGATAAAATAAGGGAGAATTATGCGTCAAAGTATGGATTTCACTCCTGGTTCAACGCAAATTCTCGTGTTTATAGATAAAATATGGGTTGGACAAGCAATTTAGTCGAGAGTTTGCAGTTTTCACACCTAATCTTGACTTAATCGCTCATTCCCATTTGAGAATTCGAGTGTAGAGATAGTATGGCGTAGGCGAGAATAGCGAGAAATAGCGGTAAGCTCATACATAATCCCTACTGGTCATGCACGAGTCGGTCTGTTGGTTCCTAACTATAGACTAGGTCTCTAAGACATCGGCCCGGACTAGGTCGAGTCTTGCCTAATTCCCTATACTTATGGCTCTGATACCAATATGTCACACCCCAACCGATGGCGGAAACATCGGGGCATGGCACTGAGCGAAACAGATTGTCCAGAAGTTTCCATAACAATTATCATTACCAATTAATTTAAAGTAACATGTCCCATACCATGTCTTAAAGGGCAAACAAATTATTACAGACAAATCTAGTCAAGTAGTTCTGTTCCGACAACTCAGATTTATACATAGATAGTTTATTTATTGGTTTCTAGGACTCCGTCCCTAGCCTCAATTTCATCACCAGCACACAAAGCATGTAAACATCCTAAGCACCTGGCACATACGTTAAAGTAAAAGTCAATACACATAGTGTAAAGGTGAGCATACAAGTTTGATAATAGCATATAGAGTTCGAAATAGTTTACGCATAACCAGCACGTACACAGAGTGAAATGAGGCATGTTAGTTATCGACATGAACCTATCGATACCAATGACTGCGGGTTGACTGCCCAAGGCATGTTAGTGGTCCGGTAAGCAAAAAAGACCATGGAATGGACTGTTTCATTTCATTCCAACCTCGTCTATTTTATTCTCACGTCCAGGGGCGCAACTTAAATAGGGCAGGAGGGGGCGACCGACCCCCCGAACTTTTCGCTCAGTAGTGGAGAGTTATGTAGTTTTCGTATAGAAATTTTTGATTATATACGTTTTCGACCCCCTGGTTCTATAGAAATGTTTGGGTATATACATTTTCAACCCCCGTCTGAAATCTCAAGTTTCACCGGGTAACCCAAAACCCGATTTATGCACCTCTAATCTGAATCGTTCTAGATTTCTAATTGAGAAACCGATGAGATGTGGGCCAAACATTATTGTGTGGACTTGAACTCCTAAAGAATGAAAACTGAAAAATACAAAATGGGCATTTTGGTGGAGTATAAAGAAGAACAAAAGAGAATATCTGAGCTGTTGTCAGGGAAGAGGATAAGGAGGCAAGCAGTCTGTTTGAGACGCAACAGGTACGGTGGAGAGGATAAGTCCATCCGGTGTAGTCGCTAATGATTTATTCTGGATTATTTGATTTGATGGTGTCATCCATCCCACCGGCCACCTTAGCCAGTGTAATTAGCCAATTAGGGGAAGTCATGTTTGTGTTGTTAGGTATGGATCATGTCTAAACCATGTCATACTTCCATGTTATAAAGGATATCATCTTTTACAAAAATTAACAAATTCCATAGACAACTAACAAAAATTAACAAATTCTATAGACAATTAACAAATACTTCCATGTTATTTGATTTGTTTTATAAACTCTTTTCTTGTTAAACAACAATACATGTTTAGTTTATAAACTTGTTAAAGAATATAGAATATGGCGGCGTTGAACGATAGGTTCAACCAGGGGCGCAACATAGTGGGGGCGGGAGGGGGCGGCCGACCCCCGAACTTTTCGCTGAATATTGGAAAGTATGTAGTTTTCGTATAGAAATTTCTACGTATATACATTTTCGACCCCCCGTTTTATAGAAATTTTTTGATATATACGTTTTCGATCCCCCGGTCGGAAATCTCAAGCTTCGCCACTTCTCACATCCATTCCATTAACTCGTATCAAACTGACCATTAAAGGATTACGCATTATAATTCTATGTGTGTTAAATAAATTACAAACGTTAGCTAGAGTAAAATTTATATTACTATTTTTCTAAACTTTTAATAACCTTAATATTTTATTCTTATTTTTTTTAAACCTTTGATTTTGCTTTATCATATTGTTATATTTAATTTGATTTGTTATTTAATTATTATTATAATTACTTTTAAGTATATTTTATTTTTCGTTTATAACTTTATTTGAATTGAATGTGTCAAATATATATGGTTTTTATTTCATTACCTTGAGGAACTAAACTTATGTCGTTTGAACAACATCGATACAAGTAACATATTCCTTTTCGTGGTGTTTTCGACATAGCAATATAAAGGTAGTTGAAAATAGAGTTGTATTCGCAATGGAGTATTTTTTATGCATCATAAGCTAAAGCGAGTCAAGTCCCAATCGAATAATCAAACACAAGAACAAGAACGAATGGAATAACTCTCCAAGAACTTTTATTATAACCAAGAAAATATAACTAAAAAAACTTGATTACAATAACTCATAAACCATAACTCGGTTTATCTTTTCTTGACTCTTAATAATGTCTAACCCTACCTTGGTTTATATAGGCTACCCCTAACTTGGTGACCAAGACATTTCCATATAACCCTAACTTGGTGACCAAAACATTACCAAATATAATTATAATGTAATTAGGAAACTTAACCAATTATGACCAACTTGTCAACATTGATCCCTCAAGTTCACCGACTTGTGACTTGAACTCCTTTGCCACCCTTTCACATCACCGACTTGTGATGAGTCGGGAATTACCGCCAACAATCACCCCCTTAATTTCCGACTCGAAATAAGTAGGCTCCAACATGTCTTGTTTGTCTTGATTCTTATAGAACACATCTTGATTTCTAGCTGTGTTTTTCGGCTCCTTCCTAGCTCGAACATTCTTGCGACCTTGTACTCGACTAGTCCTTCCACGACTCGTCCTTTGGTCATAAGAACTCGCACCACCATTGACTCGGCTGCGACCTTGAGCAAACACTAGCTTTCTTGGATCATTAAATGTACCTCCTTGGGTTTGAATCCTTTGCTTAACCTTTTCTTTAAATTCTTGAACATTTTTCTTTGGATTTTGAATTTTGGGCTTCTTTATTAAACTTGGATCTTTGAGAAGATTCTGACTAGTACTTGTCGTATCATCTTTCAGTTCACCTCTTTGTAGATCCCTACCCGCAAAATTCTTTATTCCAGTCATGTTATCTTGTATACCGGAACTTGCTATCTTGAGGTTGATCTTGTACAAACGGTTCTTGGTCCTTGTCACCTTCATCATAAGTTTTCCTTTATCATCATGAATGGTTAGCAAATCACGTTTCATGTGAATGTCGCATCCACCTTCCGTTGCTTGACCAAGACTTATGATATTGCTTTGCAAACTCGGTATGTAGTAAACATCGGTTAACAAGCGCGTCTCCCCCGTTTTCCCTTCAAGTAATACCGATCCCTTTCCCCGTATGTCAATACAAGATCCATCTCCAAACTTCACCTTTCCCGTGACACGCTCATTAAGTTCAAAGAAATAAGCTCGATTACCCGTCATGTGATTCGATGCTCCGTTGTCGAGATACCAAGTGTCTTTCTCCATTGGCTCAGTCTCGAAACGCTTTGGATTCACCCATTCTTCATTTAGAAAAACCGTCTCTTGATCACATCTCATCATGAATAATGATGGATCAAAATCATCGTTTTTAGCTAAGTTAGCTTCATCTTGTTTCTTCATACGATCCGGACATTCTGACACGAAGTGACCAAATTTATCACAACGGTAACACTGAATCTCTGATCTATCTTTCCTTCACGTTTGACGATCATTAGTTCTTCTTTGACCCATTTGTTTTGACCTATGATCTTGACCATCTCGGCTTTGACTTCCATCTTGGTCCTCATCATCCAGTTCTTGACGTCTGCCTCAGTAACTTGAACCGCCTCGCCCACGCCTATTTTCATAGGATTTGGATTTCGAGGATGACTCACCATTGGCAAACATTAGATTACCTTGATTTTCTGCTAAAGACTCGATACCTTTAATCCTGTCTTCGAACGTCTTCAGTCTACCGATCGCTTCCTGAAACGTCATGGCCTTCAAATCTGTGAACTGTTCAATTGAAGCTACAATTGGAACATACTTTGCTGGAACGGAACTTAACAATTTTCTGGTAAGCTTTCTGTTTTCATAGGTGGTTCCCAAACTGGCTGCCTTGGTAACCAACTGACTTATTCTGCCCGTGAAAGAATCAACTGTCTCTATTTCTTTCATCTTCAAGTATTCGAACTCATATTCCAGTTGCTCAAGCTTTGCCTCTCGAACCCGTTCAACCCCAACATACCGTGTCTTTAACGCTTCCCAGATTTCCTTTGCAGTCTGAAACTGAGCTACTTGAAACACGAGCTCTTCGGGTATTGCTTGAAGTAGAAGTGCAACCGCCATGTCATCCTTTTTGGCTTCTACCTCTTCTTCACCTGGTTCTAAAGCTTTCTGTATTCCATAAACCTTGAATATCGCTTTGATACGAATCGCCCAAATATTGTAATTAGTTTATGTTAACACTGGACATTGTAAAGTTGTGCTACTTTGATCCTTAACCACAACCGGTGGTGGTCTGTTCCCGTCCATCATTGATTTCTGAACAACTTTTCAGAACCGAACGCGTTTGCTCGTAGAAACCCGGTCACGAATACCTCTCGAAAAGCCGGATAAAACGAATCGTGAATTAAACCCACTTGTTCAACCCAAATTAAAACCCAACACTGTTCAAACCGTTTAACCAAAGGAAAAACAAACCAATTTCCTTTGATCTTTAATACTGTACCAAAAAAAAAAAACAAACAAAACAACCCTACTTTTTTGTTTAATAAAACACAACTTTGTTTTTATTTTACTTTTCTTTGAATATCGAGAACGACAGCAAAAGTCAACAACCTTTGTTTTAGGGCTTGTTTGGCTAAGCTTTTCAAAACTACTTATTTGCTTATTTGCTTTTCTGAAAAGCAAATAAGCAAATAAGTAGTTTTGAAAAGCTTTAAAATGGAGCTTTTCAAAACTACTTATTTGCTTTTCAGAAAGCAAATAAGCAAATAAGTAGTTTTGAAAAGCTTAGCCAAACAGCCCCTTACTTTCTTGATTTTCGATTTGATCAAAGACAACTGGTTATCCGCCTCTATTCCGTACCCACCAACCGCTGTTGTCTAGCCGGTCCGACTGACCCGCCGCTTCTGCGGTATGGATTATTGATCGGAAATCCCGTTCCTTGTTTCCGATATCCACTAAGCAGCAACAACTCAAACTTAGTTGCCACTGCCGCAATTCCGTGTGAAATCCGATTGCTTCTTATTGCCAAAAACGATAACTCCGCTTCGTGGATAGAATCTTGTAATCCAATCACCGACTCGTAACTCCTTAGCCGACGATTAAGTACCCGGTTACTAGTTTGATATCGACGATTGAACTTGGTTCTGATACCAATTCAAGTCCCAATCGAATAATCAAACACAAGAACAAGAACGAATGGAATAACTCTCCAAGAACTTTTATTATAACCAAGAAAATATAACTCAAAAAACTTGATTACAATAACTCATAAACCATAACTCGGTTTATCTTCTCTTGACTCTTAATAATGTCTAACCCTACCTTGGTTTATATAGGCTACCCCTAACTTGGTGACCAAGACATTACCATATAACCCTAACTTGGTGACCAAGACATTACCAAATATAATTATAATGTAATTAGGAAACTTAACAAATTATGACCAACTTGTCAACATTGATCCCTCAAGTTCACCGACTTGTGACTTGAACTCCTTTGCCACCCTTTCACATCACCGACTTGTGATGAGTCAGGAATTACCGCCAACAGCGAGTGTCATATGGTAACGTTACAGGCCGAGCAACGTTGGTACCGGTACTAGTGTTTACGGGTTTTTGGTCGATGTAAAATATATGTTAATATCCTCTTGAACCATCCCATTTGTTTGTTATTACAAGTGTCGGTATCATATCGAATCAAACTGATACCGATCGAAAGCCCGCTAAGAAACCAGGTAATCCCACTAGCTACAAGTGATAGGTACAGGAGTGACAAATACGTCACTAGGACAAACATGTTTTTTTATTAATCTCACGAAAATCAGTCCATAGTATGGTATGATCGTTTTTTCCCTTTTTTTTTCTTTTTTTTCTTTGTTGAGCTCGACAAGAAATAATAAATGTTATTGGTTACAAATTCACATCAAATATTTAATATTTTTGCAAACATTTTAATCCCAAAATTTTCATAGCCACCCTAGTCCCTATAGAACGAGTGAACGACAACTTAGCTTGCATGAGGGCTTGTCAAATTTCACTTGCCATTCAATTCATCTACTTTCTAACCAATTTAATTAATTAAAATAATAAAGGACACCTAATTTTGAAGATTGGTGAAATTTGCATTAATGAATTGAATACTTTTACACTCTATTACATTTTCCAAACCAAAACCACACGACTACTTTCAAGATTAAAGTCAGTTTTACTCTCGCTTTGTTAAAAACTGAATTTAAATTATCAATTTATGTCTCACGTTACTTTTACTTTTGAAAAACTTATTTGAGAATGAGTTAATTCAAGCTTAATTCCAAGGGATGGAAAATGAAGATTTGGGTTTGAGGCCATAGATATCAAGTTTGAATCCGATCCCAACCGAGTTTTCCTGTAGTGGGCATTCGGGCGATGGGGTTTCCTCGGAATTGGAAATGGTGGGCTTGGACAACCCAACTCTGTTTACGGTTGCGGGCATATGAGGTCGTATTTTGCCATTAGGTTACACTTGGTTGCCCGGCTTCTATTCATTGGCTGTTTAAAAAAAAAATTAAAATCCTAGGGCTTGATCAAACTTTGTTCACTATCTAAACACAAAGAAAGAGTTTGATTAAATTACATGTTTATTACTTGTGTACGAGTTGAACTACTTAAGTCTGTTATGTTCGAGTTCTACCAAATTAAAATTGGTTAAAATGTCAACCAAAATATGCCCGTTCAATTAACGGGCTAAAAAGGCCAACTTGGTCGAACAATTTATTAAACATATAAGATATGACAACTCAAATCTAATTACTTTCGTATTGTGTTTCAAGTCTTATATATTGTCACCCATGTATAGCATCATGACTAGTAACTTGTCACCTGTACAATAAAATACTCTTAAATTATAAATTTATAAAATACACAAGTATTGTCGATTTAAAGAGTGTGTAACAAGTATTCATTTGATATTGATGTAATTATAAATAAAATAAAAAAGTTGGGATATCCTAGTTCTGGTACTTGGTGGTTGTTCCGTGTACTAAATACGGGGTATCATGACGTAGTTTATATCGTGTTAGTTACAAATAAATAAAATAAAATAGTAGTGCCACTTATTCTGATATTTGACTAATGTAGTTGTTTGTTAACGCTATAAATGTAACAATGCTGATTGATGGGCTTGACGTACAATAGACAAACTTTAAAAACAACGCGTTCAACTCATATATGAAGTGGGTTTTAGAAGATATCCGGATTTTTTATCTTGGCCTCAAATGAATAGATATTTGACGTACCGATGGATTTATCTCATACGGATGTACCTAAACATATATGATATGTTTAGTTTCTTAATTAAATTGTATAATTACTCATTTTCCGAATAATTAGACTATTAGCATTGAACAATTTAGTGTTGTAGTGTTGATAAAGATCACTAATCTTCTCTCTAATCAAGTAGATATTTACATTTGTAATTTCTTCCAAGTTTGATCTTGGACATCCAAGAAAACTTTACAAACCTCCAAAGAACCCACATGGAGATGAACCTAAGTAAATACGACTTCGGGTGAAAGATGTGAAGTTCCTAGGTCAAATTGAAACTTGAAACTTGATCATCTACTTTCGTCCTAAGGGGTGGATCGCCGAGCTATCTTACAACCAAAATGAAATAGGTGAATTGTATAAACCGTCTAACAATGGAGAAAAGGCAATGACTCGACCACTAAGCCATCCGTGCAAGAAATGTTATACTTTTTCTAGTTATTCATTAAATGTAACCTTAAGTGATATATAAGTTGAAGCATTAAAAAGTTAGCATAAGGGGCCATTCGCCTAGCGCTATCGAAATCTTCCTTATCCCCCCCCCCCCCCCCCCCCAAACCACATGTTTATGAGTTTATGTTTGTCTGGGACACAGATGTTGCGTTTAACGTTTCAGAATTAATTCACGAGCCCATTTAGTTATAACTAATTCTAAAAAAGTTCATAACTATGAAACAATATTTGAGTAATTTTGTAGTTAAAAAAGTTCATATAATTTACATATAACAATGTTCATATTTAGTTAAATAATCAAGGAGTTCCACTCTTAAAAGGTTACTGCAAGACAAATTTATCAAGACTTTACCGACTATATCATATGATCATAATATACATAGATAATATAAGAAAAATAATATATTTACACATAGTTAGTACTTGAATAAGTTGTCTTTAGTTAAGTGGTTATCTCTTTGTAACCCGGGTCACTCCCATGATGAGCCTCCGGGTTCCTGTGAAACACTGCCGCGAGTGGTGTTATCACAACAAAGTGATGGGTTGGCGGGTTTACCATCTAGCTCCTGATAGTTGAAGGCGGGGAAGAAGACACGTGTTGCGTTGTGGTTGGTCGTTGGTGGAAAGAAGCGATGGGAATTTTTTGGGTAGCGGGGAGCGGGTTCAAGTGATGAGCTAGAACACCGCCGCAACTAGTTTGATCATGTGAGGGTTCAAGTGATGGAGTCATGATATGATTGGTTGATAGTTAGGAAATGCCTCGTAACCAGGGGCAGACCTAGCTTGTTAATAGGGGTAGCCGCTACCCCTTGACGCTCCAACGGTAGTGTAAATTTTGGAAAAATTTGATGTTTTTTCGATTTCATTGCCTCTTTTTGTGAAATGTTGCCCCTATAAGAATTTTCTAGATCCGTCACTGCTCGTAACCTAATCTAAACGCCTTATTTGTTTCATTTCTATACATTGACTTGTCTACCTTAGAGTTGTATCCAAATATACAATAGTACAATCTTCTAATGCAACATATCAATGCCCATTTATTGGGAGGTTTGTACGTCAACGTTGGAGGACATTGCATGTACCCAACAACAGCATGTCATGTGAACGCCATAATTTGATCGAGTTCATATCATCAATGATTAAGCCATAAAGGCATAAAATAATACAACATAAAATATTGAGATCGACCGAACTACTTAAACCGTCCAAAAGCAAGCGTGTTAGCCAATTTGAGATTTATATCATTAAAGGGTCATTGAACTTAGATCTAGCCTTATAAACCGAACCGTCCGTGTAACCTTATTTATTTTTTGTTTTTGGAATATGAAGCAGGACGACTCAACATATTCTACGCCTTAAAACGAACTCTAAAAATCGAGACCCTTTTATAAAAGTTTTCTAAATGCATGAAAATTTCTAAAATGTAATTTTGTAAAGCGTTAAAATGTATAATGTTAATGTTAATTCTATACGTTTGTCAATCATTCTTTATCTCTTCTAATTTCTCTCTAAAAACAGAAAAATTGGTGAGTTATTACCTATATTTTCAACTTATAATATATATTAGATAATTTTTTTCTTAATGGGGTCCTAAAAATTTTGGGACCTAGAGTGATTGCTTTAGTTAGGCTATCTCCAATGCGTCCGAAATCAGGTCATCCGAGCCACGTCAGAGCTGCCCGAAGTTAGGTGTGGCGTTGGAGCTGGCCGCCCGTTGATGTCTGAAGGTGAGGCCCCAAAGTTAAGGATGTGGTTTGTATCGGTTCTTGAGCCATTTGTTTTTATTTTTTATCTCTTCAACGATAATATTCAGCTTTTTTGAGAGATTGGGTATTTGGGTTATCTTGGAAAAGCTTGGAGCTTTAATGGAGGATTCAGGATTGTGCGTTCTGAAGAAGAAGAAGACTTGAGAATAGGGATGAGCAAAATGGACCCGGTACAGGTACCGAACCGGTACCGAATTTACCGAACCGGGTACCTTTTCGGTACCGATTCGGTACCGGTTCGGTACCGGTATTTTGCTCGTTTTTACCCTCAAATACCGGTACCGAACTGTACCGAACCGGGAATATTCGGTACCGGTACCAACTTTTGAGAATTTTCGGTACCGGTTCTTTCGGTACCGAACCGGACCGAGCTCATCCCTACTTAAGAATGTAAAAGTAGGTGGATGATATTTATTTTAATATTAAAAGTTTCATATTCACCCCTTTAACTAAAACTAAATACATAGTAAACCCCTCTAGTTAAAAGTTTGAGTAAACTGCCATTTTGGTCCCTGTGGTTTGGCCAGTTTTGTCACTTTAGTCCAAATCTCAAACTTATTATATTCAGGGCCCTGTGGTTTGGTTTTTGTTGCCATTTTAGTCCAAAACTCAAAATGTCTGAATTTTGACTGATTTACTTACCCTTTTTTGTCCTGTTGTGGGGGGGTAGTTTGGGCAATTTTTAAATTGAAAACTGATTTTTTTTATCTCTCTCTCTCTTATTAAACACTCAATTATCAGCTCTCACTCTCTCTCTCTCTTATTAAAACCCACAGCTCTCTCTCTCTTCTCTCTCTCTCTATAGCACCACCACCGCCACCTCCCTCTCTCTCTCTCTCTCTCTCCGGGCAACCTAACATCCACATCATAAACAACACAATCCCCAACCAAATGCCGCCCCTTCGCCACCTTACTACTCGGCATCCGCACCGGACCCGGCGGAACATTAAAACTAGTGTTTTGCGTTGTAACCGCCGGCAACGGTGGCACCGTTGATTGCGCTGAAACATCAGGTACCGAAGCCGGTGGCGCCGTTAATAGCTAGGTGGTTGAATAGGTATGTTAGGGTAGGGAAGTGACCTCTGATGCTGCAAATTTGAAGAAAAATTGTCATCCGATTGTTGATTGGGGAAAGGAGGTGGTGGAATGTGGAACTGGTGGTGGAAATTAGGGTTTGTGTGAGGCGGAAGGTAGGCGTAGGCGGCGCCGTTGGCGGTGGGAGGAGGATAAGAAGCAGCGGAGGAGGGTGGTAGGATGAAGTGGTGGTTGTTAGGGTTAGGGTTAGGGTTTTGGAGAGTGATTGGTGGTGGTTGTGGTGGTGAAATAGGGTTGAATAACCGTTGAACATCAAACGGTGGAGGTTGATTTTGATTTTGATTTGCCGGTGAAGCCATTGAATCAGCCAACAGCAGTTTGTTACCGGTTTATTATATTTATTATTGAGGGTTGAGATCTGGATTGATTGATTGATTATTGCCGGTGAAGCCATTGAATCAGCCAGTAGCAGTGGTGCTGATGATGGAGGTTTTGTTGATGAAAATGGTGCTGATGAACTGCAGATTGAAGATGGTGCTGATGAACTGCAGGTTTTGTTGATGAAAATGGTTTTGTTGATTGCAGGTTTTGTTGATGAATGCAGATTTTGTTGATGAAAATGGTTTTGTTGATTGCAGGTTTTGTTGATGAACTGCAGGTTTTGCTGATGATTGCAGATTGAAGATGGTGCTGATGAACTGCAGATTGAAGATGGTGCTTATTGATTGCAGGTTTTGTTGATGAAAATGGTGCTGATGAACTGCAGATTGAAGATTGAAGATGAAGAATCGATGAAAATGATGATGATTTGACTTTGTATGGTGCTGATGAACTGCAGATTGAAGATGAAGATTGAAGGGGTTGAAGAACCGATGATGATTATTGATATGGCGGTGGTGGCATTCGATCGGAACCGATGAAGATGATGATTATTGATTTTGTGAATGTCTGTATGTATATATATATAATATATAATTAATTTTGTGTTAATTTATTAAAAAAAGTAAAGGAGGGTGGGGTGGGGTGGGTAGTTGGGCATGCAAAATGACCAAAATGCCCCTTTAGAAAAGGACAAAAAACCAGGTTGCAACAGTGAAAATTAGGGTTTTTGAAATTTGGATCAAAATGGCAACAAAATGCAAACCACAGGGCCCTGGATGTAATAAGTTTGAGATTTGGACTAAAGTGGCAAAACTGACCAAACCACAGGGACCAAAATGGCAGTTTACTCTAAAAGTTTTATTAACACCCATTAAAAAGATTAATGTAAAACAAGCTAACTTTATAAAGTCCAGCTAAAATTAAAAGTTTTAGCAACAGCAATTAAAAAAATCAATTTAAAACAAAGTAACTTAAAAAAGTCCAAACAAAAAAAAGGCCGTTGCGTGTGTAATATAATTTCGGAGTTTTTACCTTTTTTAAATGTAGTTTGTTTTTCTTTTAGATATTAATTTTCTAATTATTTAATATACATGCCTTCCTTCCTTTCGCGTTCGATACCTTTGGTTGTCTGGCCCCTGTGGCGTCCGGTTTCTTGAAGCGGGTTCAAAAGGCAGCACTTGCGCATGCGACAGTGTCTGTAGGCCATAGTTATGTGTTTAGCCGAGTGGGATTTGCAATTCAAAAGGGGGTGGCGGCGCAGCTTGTTGCCCGTCTACCAACCCATGATTTGTAATTTGCCAATATATTAATTAATATAATAATAATAAGACATTATTTAATAAATTAAATACATTTTTATACTATAAGTAATTAAATTAAAAGAAAAGATGGGTGATGATGTGGAAACCGTAAGGATATGTAAGGATGTTTGTGTGGTTGGAGGTGAATAAGAGGTTTTTAAGGATTTGTAATGATTTTTATGGATTTGTAAGGATATGATGTGACAGCTGACCAGGCAGTTAAGGACACCTAAGGACAGCTTTAGCATTGGAGATAGTCTTAGTTACCGGAGAGCGGCCCCTTATACGAAGTACTTTAGACCATCCATAGTGGGGATTTCTGAGCGTTTTATCCCTGAAAAACGCCCCAAAACGTCCGGATGACCGCCCCGCGAGGCGTTGTTTAAAAAAATGTCAGGAGCGTCTTTTAATCCACGCATCTTCTTGAATTGTTTGGCCAATCACATGTATTCTACTTTTTGGTTGGCCAATACCCTTTTTTTCTACTTTTAACATAATGCCTCACAATGACCACATCCCCACTACACCCGTTTTAGAAAAACGCTCCATAATGTCTCATTGCTGAATGGACTGTCACATGGCGCAAAACGCTCAAAGGTGAGGTGTCTTCCACTACACACTAATGATATTATAATTCAAAAATATATATTACAAACTAAGGGTGAGAGGGGCACTCCCCTCTTAGGGAGTCCCCTCTCTTACGCACACCCAATCAGTTTATGCCACGTCAACTCCCCTCTTAAACTCCCCTCACACCCCAATTTGATGGCGGCACTCCCTTCTTAGGTGACTTTTTATTTTTTATTTTTGTTTTTTTTATTAAATAAAATTATGCATGTTTATAAATTAAAAAATATTAATAAAATTAAATAAAATTTAACAAAAGACATTTCAAAGTAGAAAATAAAAATAAAAATTACATTCAAACTAGAAAATAAAAATTACATTCAAACTAGAAAATAAAAATTTTAGAAATTGCACGGCCACCAGTACTTGTTAGCGATGTCGCGCTTTCGGGCGAGGATGAACGACAACATTTCCGGCGGAGCATCGTCGTGCGGCTTGAGGAATGTTTTCATATCTCGATCGTAATTGTAGTTTCTCATCGTCTCGCGTTGTTCCGATATGAGCTCGCGAGCCTCCGACTCTCTTTTCTTCCTCAATTCAATCGCCTCCAATTCAATCGCGTGCTTCTTTTCTTTCATGGCGGTGTACTCTTTGAATTGTGCCGTCAACTCGACCGAGCCCTCGGACGATGTCGCTTGACGCTTGTCTCGTCGTTGTGTTCTTTGTGGCGAGGGGTCTTCGTTCATATCGGGTATGGAAGGGTCCACCTCAACGGGCTTTCTTTTTTGTCCCGAACCTTCCCCTTCCTCACCCAACAATGGGACTTGGGCCCATTTGTCGTGTTTTCGAACGACCTCCCATGCCTCGATATGTTGAAAACCGTTCGGATATTTTTCTTTAAATTCCTTTAAAGCGACTTTCATCACGTGGACATCGCTACACCCGCTTCCTCGTGTGCGATCCTACATATTATAAAATAACAAGTGTTAAAAAAATATAATTTTTTACATATTAGTAAACAAAATTAAAAAATATACAACGTTAAAAAATATAATTTTTACCGCTTGTTGGTATAGGCCGTTGAACAAGTTTATTTTCGTCATCATCAGGCCCCATTTAGACCGTACTTGATGCACGGTCCGGTTACTTCCACCAACGGTGTCGTTAAAATGATTTAAAATCTTACGCCAAAAACTATCGCGGTTTTGTTGATTGCCCTTTTTTTTGTTGGTAGAGCAATGTACCCACGCTTTCGCCAACGCCTCTTCTTGGACCTTTGTCCATTTTTGGCTCTCCATTTTTCCCGTTGGTAGAGTGTCATCTTCTTCGTTGCCGGCGTCTTGATCCACATTATATTCATCGTCGTCGGTGTCATTTTCATAGTCGCCCAAATTTTGAGTTTCGGGCACTACTTCCTCGTCCTCGTCCTCGTTAATAGGTAGAGGACGTTCAACATTTTCTCGTGCATATGGAACTTGTGGGGAACGAAAACCATACGGGTCGAAGGCGGGGGATTGAGGTGGATCCATTGATAACAAATTTTGATAATAGCCGAAAGTGGGTTGTGGTTGGGTGTTGTAAAAGGAGGGGTGTGAAGGTTGTTGGTAAAAAAACGGGGGTGGTTGTGAAGTATATCCGAAAGGGGGTTGTGGTTGTGGACTTGCACCGCTCGAACCACCACGAGACGGTTGCGAACCCCGTCCCTTAGTTTTTTTCTTGGCTTCGCGGGGTTGGTTCTCCATTGCTCGGTTTGGCTTTTGTTGTATTTGATAGATTTTTAGAGTATAAAAGTTTGAGAGTGGTGGGTGTGGTAAAAAATTAGTGAAGTTGGTTATTTATATTAGTTTAAATTGAATTTTTTTTTTAAATTTGACCGTTTGAAAATTTTGACCGTTCCTCGAAATTGGTGCAATTCATCGCGGTGAAGGAGTACAGAAACCACCCCCCGATTTGGGTCCCCGCGGTGACGGCGGCGGTGTTCCCGATCGGGGACTGTGGTCACCGAGCCCCCTCCCCGCTTGTGCCCCGTACACCCTAATGATATTGGAGAAAAATTGGTTCAAACTGTCAAATCGTTATACTGGCCAGGTTTGTTTGTCATTTCCCAAAACCATAATTAGCTTTGAGGCTCAAAGTTTTTGTCAGACTGTGGGGTATGTGGCTTGGGTTGGGGCGTGGGTTGGGGGAAAACGCCCAAGCCACCACCCAGGGTGGGCTTGGATTGGGGCGTGGCCCTTGGGGCTTGGGTCTGAAGCTGGGCGTGGAGCGGGCTAACGGTCCGATGTGGCGGCCTCTTATTCGCTTTGATGGCCATGTCATAGCGGGGTGTTTGAGTTTGAATTAAATTGTAACCGTTTGGCCAAACCAAGCGGTCACCCCAACCCCCAACAGTCAACATCCTCTATAAATACAACCCCAACCCCACCGGCTACCCCAACCCAAACCATCGATGTCCACCGCTACCCCAACCAAAACCCACTTGATCCCACGAACCCGCTACCCCAACCCGAAGAAGATGGCCTCTTGGACCCACGAAGAAGAGTTAGCTCTCGTCACAAGCGTCGTTGACGCTATGAAGGGGCGACAACCCGGCCAAACACGATATTGGCCGGAAGCCTTCGCAAGCTACCGACATAACGTCGGACATGACCGGCACAACTTAAACGCGTGCCAACATAAATGGCGCGAGCTACGGCCCAAGCTTGATCGTTTCAAGGCCTACTACGAAGCCGTTCCGAGCGGTGAGTTAAGCCACGAGGACCGGGTCGCGGTGGCGAACATTGAGTTTCGGGGCAAGGAGCAAAGGCCATTCGACAAGCTCGCGCTTTTTGAAATTTACCTAACGCTCTAGGTTTTTTTTTTTAATCGTTTTTAGGTTTTTTTGTAATTTTTAGGTTTTTTTTTTATTTTGTAATCGTTTTTAGGTTTTTTTTATTTTGTAATTAATAAAATTTTAGGCGTTTTTTTAATGTTGTGGGTATTTTTTTAATTTTTTGTAATTTTTTTTAATAAACTGCCAAGCCCCGCCATACCCTACGGACACGTCACTCACCGGTTGGGAGGCTCCAACTCCACGTGTCAACTCATGCCCTTAACCCAAGCTCCACCATACCCCACGGTCTCAATCAATACTGACTGAACTGGACCATGAACCCCTCTACTTCATTTTAATTGTTTTCAATTGGTATTTCGGTTTCGTAGCATTTTGGTGCACTTGATTGATTAGATAAAGAAAAGACATGATGTAAAAATGATTGAAATATGCAGAAACCTACATTTTTGGTGTCACAAGTGATAAAAAAGAACCTTGTGGTACATGATTTCCCAAGCAAAAAGTAAATTTGAAGATGAGGTATGCTAATTTTGGTATGCATTCAATTCCACTAGATGAATGCTTATCTACTGCCAGCTATTTTTGTCATTATCATAGATAAAAATGGAAACAGTTGCATTCATATTTCATACACATGGTATACCAGGCTATGTTGTTGACTTTTTTTTTTAAAGCCTCCAAAGTCCAAACCAATCCAATGTGATTGATTTGGCCTCAAGTCAAGACCTAATATATCATTAAGGGTGAAGGGGGTGCTCCCCACGTGGGGAGTATTCCTCACTTAGCCACAACCAATCAGGTTATTCCATGTCAACTCCCCTCTTAAGTCTTCATTTTGCACTCAAACGTTGGCATCACTCCACTCACACAATTATTTTTTTATAAAAAAAGAAGAAAAAAATATGATTGGTGGAAAAATGGTGGACCCACATTAACAACCAATCACCCCCTCTCTCTCTCCTCTCTCCTCTCTCCTCTCTCTCAATCGGTGAGCACACACCGAGCTAAACACAAACCGTGCGGTAAACTTTTGTTGGTGGCGGTGTACCCGCACGGCAAATGCAATCCCCGCATGGGGTCACCGAAGGTGCCCCGTGCGCCCTAATAACCGGTTTGCAATTCTGACATTTTTTGAAACCCGAGAAGAATACCATGAGTTAAGGTCGGTGCCAAACAAGTTCATATCATAAACACATTAAGAAAACTATTAAGACTGAGTGTAGTGGGGCGACTCCCCACCCCAAGTCGCCCCAAGTCGCCTGGAACACCGCCCCCGGGGGCGACTTGGGGGGCGACCCCCTCTTGCCCGTCCTCTGCACGTCGCCACCTTCCTCACACACATCCATCCCCCCATCGGCGTCCCCCCCCCCCCCCTTTTTGGCACAAACTTTCAAGGATTCCCCCTTGGAGGTCGCCCCAAGTCGCCCCAAACACCACGCCCCCTCTTTTGAGGTCGCCCCAAGTCGCCCCCCAAACGCCACGTGTCGCAAGACGCCCTCTTTTGAGGTCGCCCCACTACCTTCAGTCTAAGAGATCTAAATCATTAACTGTTGAACCAGTAAGAGGTCTGAACAATTAGGAGTCAGTATAGTGTTTAACCATTCAAAGGCAAATGTCTGACTAATTCAGATAAGATGTCTTAACCATTCAGACTCATTATAATGCTTAACCATTCAGAGACAAAATATCTTAACCAGTTAACCATTTAGACATCTGCTCTCGAAACAAACAGTCTGAACCATTAAGTGCTATATTTGAACCATTAAGAGTCCGTCCACTAAGAGCTGAAACAAACAGTCCCTTATTCAGGTTTGAGTTGATTCAGTTTGGTGTGGTGATCATCTTAAACAGAATATAACTGAATACTTTGATCGCATTTATTGATAGGTTAAATCGGTGAAGCAAAGTTTTGAACACATGACCACTTTTTGTTATGCTTTCGGGGCCAACAAACATCTGCGTGGAGACCCATTCTGTTCATATTCTGAGCCCAAAAGGGCCCATCATTATTAAACCGATCAGGTTGGTTACAATTGGGCCATCTTGGTTTATGAATTTGACTATAGTGATATGAGCTGGTAAGATGATTCGTGTCAAATTCTTGTTTCATCCTATCGATGGTTGCGTTAATTTTTGGGAACAATAAGGAAATGTATATGTATAAAACAAGAATCGATAATGCATGATCCACTTTGAAGTCCTCATACTTTACTTTTGTTTTTACTAACGTATACGAATATCAATATATCATGGAGAAGTTAGGTTTGGTTTGGTTCGGTTTCGCTTGGAGGGGAGGGGGGGGGGGGTCTAAGTAAGTTAATTAGTGGTTATGAAAACTAAATTTCTTTAGCACGTGATATACCAAAAAGGATATCAACATGTATTTTATATCGCTCGATAACCATTACCAGTACTGGTTTCGATAACACCTACGAGCACTCACTATAGCTTACAATATTTACAATATAAAAAAATATGATCTATTTCAAATATGACTCCGTTTTCAATAAAACCCATACTAAAATTCAAGAAACATAAATTAAATACAACCACGTGTAGTGTTTAATAGTATATTTGATTCTTTGCCTGCATTTTGGTGTGTAATAGTTGTTGGGCTTGTAATATGAGCATCATTTTATTATATATTATCAATTTGTAATACATGTAGGCATTACCAGGTTGTATTTTGTGCTTTAGGTGAGTTTTGTGCTATTTCATGTTGTACAATCTTAAATAGTGTTTGTACATGGTTTTTGTTTGTCTGTTGTTAGATATATAATAAACAAGTATAAATGTAGCATAATATACAAATTAGACATGTAATAAAAAAATTATAAATTTAGCATAAGTAAAATATGATGCTTAGAAATATTAAGACTATATTGACTTTTTTAATATCTTTATCTATACTATTATAAAAAGGAGAAGTGACGTACACAAACGTAATTTTACATTGTGTCTAACTCTTAAAGCTATATGTACAATTAAAAAAAGCTTGTTTTGAGAGGGTAAAATTGTAAAGAGTTCAAGTTTTTAAGACACTATGAGGGTATAATAGTAAATTACACTTGGACTCCATACTCACACACTCACAATTGTTTCCTTCTCTGCCCTCAACAAACCTAATCGACACCCTCTGTATGAAACCCTCGTCCTTTGATTATCTCACATATTCAATTAAGAATTCCAAAGATCTTCCTCCTTATTTTTCTTCTCAAAACCATCCATTGCCATATCAGTTGCGTCTGAATCCAAATCAAAGACTAGGGATTTCACCCCTGCTCTAGCTCATCTCGATTGTTGAACAGCAATCGTCGTCCTTCAATGCTCTATTCACTACCTTTCTCTTCTGGTAAGCAACTGTTAAGTTGCAGATGATTAACTCCACCCATTTTCTTTTATTCCTCCTTCCAAAATCAAACCTAATCATGCATCTCATCTTCTTTGACGATGTCAGATCTTCTATGACATCGCGATTTCTCCATCACTACGAACTCTTCATCATGAAGGTATGGTTTCTTCTCTGTTTTAGGGTTTTAATGCTCGGTCGTGCTATATTAGATCTCTTCATCAAGGTTCAATCCTTTGATTTTAGACATACATCTTGCTATTATGTCAGCTACGACACTTGATTTTGAAGGATCTGGACGGGTAGAAAGCTTAAGGTATTATTATGCAGTATAAGAGCTATGTGTGGGGAGGATTTAGAAAGAAACAGCGTTAATGGTTCAGACTCACGTGAATCAGCTGCAAGGGAAATTTCATTTTTCTTCCCTCATTTACTTTCAGGTGAAATTTCTTTATCCGAATCTTTATTACATTTTTTATTTAGCATGATAGTACCCTTTTTGTTCTTATTAAATAAGTAACATATTATATATTTTCACCAGTTGAAATGAATTCAAAGGTTATACAGTTTTCTTTTAGTTTTTTATGTTACTTTTCACCAGGAGAAGTAATGAACATAAAAAGAGAATGAGTTATACAGTTTTTCTTTCTAATGTTTATGGTGCTAATTGTATACCACAACAGGAGGAACAACACTGAAGCATGACGAACAACTGCCAAACACTACACATTTGAGGGTCATGGAGCACCTGTTTATTTCGTATGTCCGCATTTTAAAGAAAACGTTGTATATGGTATGATACAACAGATCAGAAATCTATTGTTTTGCAGGTCACAATTGGCCGATCGACGGACGACACCGAGGTTGATATTGATCTAAGAAAAGAAGGTTGTGCCAAGAAGATATTCAGGCTGCAGGTGATAATCATTGAAAGACCATTTTAACCCTGTACTAATCCAAACCAAATGAAACATCACATCTATTGATCCTCTAACATCACAGTTTTCACTTATAATGTTCAAATACGCAGGTTGACTATTTTGTTCATTGTCATTACATAGTCGTGGATGATAATTTATGGGTTATAAGCGGCATGAATAGCGGTAGTAAGGGCTACTTTCCAGTAGCCCATAGTGGAGAAATGCAAGTTTTTTTATTATTAGTTAGGGTTTGAGTTGATTTATTAGAATTATAAGAAGAAATTGTAATTTAGAATTTTTTTTTTTAAATTTAAGTTGTGTTTACAGGTTTCACTGAAGTTTGTTAATGGCGGAGCTGTTAATGTCGGTAAATACGGTCCGAATTGCACTCATGTTATTGTTGATAAGCTTGTTTATGTAAGTTTAACTTTTATTTATGTTAAAACCTACCCCCCCCATTATCTTGCCTTTACAGCAGACGAGATCCTGGATGGCGATACTTGTTTTAAGTGTGCGTCACCCGTTTGCGAAGCAGAAAACAGATAAACTTTGGGAGGCCTTAATGGTTAGTTCAACATCCATACACAAGCATCACCATATTTGTACTTTTAATAACAAAAAATAATAATAATAATAATAATAATAATGTTATTATATGTTTGCTATAAATGTAGGATGGGGATATTGACATTCTAAGCTCTGATCATTCACCATCAGAACTAGAGCACAAACTATTCGTTGAAGGTGATTTTTTTAGGGCATGGGGTGGTATATCTTCATTTCAAGTTCATTCTTTTTTTTAAAGAAATTTGGCATTAAGTTTTAATTGTGTTTGTAAGGGATAATGAACAAAATTTATATTGGTTTCATATGGGCATAAATATGGTGCAACTCTAGAGAAATTAGTTTCATAGCTAAAGTTTTAATAGGTATTGTTGATTTGTTGATTCTGTGGGTCAATTTTCTTTTATTGGTTTGTTTAACTTAACGGCTTAAACTAGACCTGGCAAACGGGTCGGGTTGGGCCGGGTCATGGGTCAAAACGGGTCAATTAACAAGGGGTTGTTTTGGTTCGCTTCAAAACGGGTCAATTAAAAGTTGCAGGTTGTTTGTCGAATTTTGGACAATTTCAGTTGATTTTCAATAAGTTTCGGTATATTGTATGTGTATTTCAGACCGATTCAATGTGTTTCGGTGTGTTTTCGACGAGTTTTGTACTGAATTAAGTGATTTTAGGTGAATTTTGAATAAGTTTTTGATCTGTCTCAGATCGATTATTGTTCATTTCGATCTGTTGCATTGATTTTCGATAAAAATTTCAATCATTTTGAACTTGTTTTCTGGTTGTAGTTTCAAATATTTTGAACTGTGTACATTGAGTTCGAAAGACTTTCACAAAAAAAGAAAAAGAATTTGTCATAATATTTGAGTAGATTCAGGGGACATTTTTAGTCATTATACAAATTTAGATGTGAAAGAATCTTTAATTGAAGGGCATTTGTCATTTTACAATTTTTCGACAAGTTTTTTCGATGCCGGAATCATCATAACTGAAACCAAATCCATACTTGGGTGGGCCTACATAACAATATACCAAACTTTAATTGTATATAAATTACTATTACTTTTTGAACGTTATACATAATATATTTCTTGAGATCTAACAAGTTTTATTTTATGTAGTTGTTTGCATTGTTACTTTTTGAATTCAAGTATCATGTTCATTTAAAGGTTTTGATGCACGTCGATGCAGGTCAAGTTAGGAAAAGCCTATCAGCTAAGCCACATGCAGATGGTTATTTCATATCTTTAAGTAGGTTATTTTTCTCTTCTCATCCGCATGCTCATCTTGGGTTTATTTTGAACTTTCCTTGATACTTCTACTTTGTAATATGATAGGACAGTCATTTAACTTTTTTGGTAATATTGATACTTTACCTAATCTTTGATATGATCTATGTTGCTCCTATGTGACTACACGAAACCAGAGGTTGAGCAGAAGAAGCCCACAAAACCAGAGAATGAACCGAGCAAACCTGGTTATACCTCAAGTGTAGCCGCAGCAACAACTTTTAGATGTTTCTAAGGTTAATCTAAAGAAGTCACCGCCATTAAGGTTCATGCAACTTTTTGGCGTTTCTTGGTAATTTTTTCTGAGTAAACTCCCCTTAAAACTGTTATATCATTTCATTTTAAATACGCTAATACAAAGATTTTGGTTGTTATTAGGCACGAAGAAAGTTGCGAGCTTTCAAAGGGCATGTGAGGTTAAGAGTGTTGGTTCAAAGCTACGAAGTTATTGAGCTCCAAAATCAAATACCGGTCACGGTCCGCTATTCAACTTGGGATGTTTTATTTCCAAAATGTTACTACCCGAGCCAAATTACATTTCTAAACATTCTTTGGTTTATAGTCAATTGTTTTTTTTTTTTGTGAAATGATATATTAGTTGTCTTAGCAAATTGATATTAAAAATAAATTACGTGAAAGCCGTCAAGCAACGTGCGTCTAGAAAACATAATTACCCGCGGCAACGCGCGGGCATTCCCACTAGTAACTTTTAAAATACAAAATACGATACTTTTATAAAATCTGAGTATATCGTTGCGATGCATCTATTTTTATCAACGTTTCAATTAAAAAAATTCGAAACCGGGTTGTGAGAAGTAAAATGGCTTTTCATTGAAAAACAACGAACCGAAAAGGTTTTGGGCATGTTACGACTACTTCTTTGGGTGAGTATAGATATAATTTGTAACATGTGTATGTATTAAACTATTGTAAATTATCTTTTACAATTTAACCTCACAACTTTTTTTACTTTCAACTTTGGTCCTCTAAACTTTTCAAATTTCACAAAAATTTTCGCTTTACATTTCGTTCTAAATTTTGCGAGTTAACACGGCGCAACGTGCGTGTGTGGTTAAACATTTTTACGTTGTTTATTTATTTATTTTTTTTGTCTGTTTGACAGGTTCATCGTAACGCACGGGTCCTAGATCGACTTAGTTATTCTTTTATATGTTTTACATTTCGGTTTAATTTCTTCGCATTAACACGCCGCAACTTTAGTGTTGGTGGTTGTTGGCAGTAATGTGGCATTTGTGTTCGCCCCCGCCGCAACGCGGGGGTGCTTAATCCTAGTTATTCTAAATAAGCAACAAAAATATGCATTGGAGCTTGTACATTGTGCTTTGGGGTTTTTTTTTAAAAAAAAACTTGATTTTTTTATTTTTAACCCAAAGGTTTTTACCTTTTGCAATTTTAACCCTACATAATTTGTTTTTTTAACTTTAACCCAAAACTTTTCATTACTGTTAACCCAAAGGTTTTACCTTTTGCAATTTTAACCCTACATAATTTGTTTTGAGTTAATAGCCAAAATGGTCCCTGAGGTTTGCTCACTTTTGCCACTTTAGTCCAAAATCCAATTTTTTTAAATCTGGGTCCCTGAGGTTTGCATTTTGTTGTCATTTTAGTCCAAATTTCAAAAAAGTCTAATTTTGTCAGGATTTTTACCGAATTTTGTCTTCTTCCTCATTTCTCATAAGGGCAAAACTGTCATTATAGATTATTATAAACTAATTTATATTAAAAAAAATAAAAAAAAACTCTTTAAATAACCCTAATCAATCGATCAAAACACTCTCACCTTCCCCCATCATCTTCTTCCTTAGGGCTAGGATGAAGGCCACAGAGAGAGTGCAGGGTCATTATACGGCACAATATGAGAATCTTAGGGATTATGGTGAGGAGCTACTAAGATCTAATCCTGGCAGCACAGTTAAGATTGAGAGTGTTTTGATCGATTGATTAGGGTTATTTAAAGAGGCTTTTTTTTATTTTTTTTAATATAAATTAGTTTATAATAATCTATAATGACAATTTTGCCCTTATGAGAAATGAGGAAGAAGGCAAAATTCAGTAAGAAATCCTGACAAAATTAGACTTTTTTGAAATTTGGACTAAAATGGCAACAAAATGCAAACCTCAGGGACCCAGATTTAAAAAATTTGGATTTTGGACTAAAATGGCAAAAGTGAGCAAACCTCAGGGACCATTTTGGCTATTAACTCATTTGTTTTTTTAACTTTAACCCAAAACTTTTCATTATTTGCAATTTAACTTCACAATTTTTGTCACTTATACTTTTCATCTTTGGCAAATTTTCGATTTACGTAATACGTATAGTTCTAAGTTTTTCGAGTTAATACGACGCAACGTACGAGTGTGGTTCAACTTTTTTTATGTTTTGTTTCAAATTTTGCAAGTTAACACGGCGCAACGTGCATGTGTGGTTCAACTTTTTTACCTATATTTTTTCATGTTTGACAGGTTCGTCGTAACACGCAGATCCTAGGTCGAGTCAGTGTTGGTGGTTGATAACGGTTGTGTGACATTAGTACTATTTGACACCGTTTTATGCCCCGCCGCAATACGGGTGTACTTTGGGGGTTTTTCAAAGAAAAAATGGTTATGCATATAGTTGTCCTAACCTTGGCTTTGGGGGTTTTCCAAAAAAAAAGTTTTTTTTTACTTTTCACCTAAAAGTATTTTATAAATTACTTTTAACCCAAAACTATTTTTTTTACTTTTAACCCAAAACTTTTAATCTTTTGCAATCTACCCTCACAACTTTTTTACTTTCAACTTTGGTTCTTTATAGTTTTCATTTTCAGCAAAGTTTTTGCTTTATGCTTGGTTCTAAATTTTGTGACTTAACACATCGCAACGTGCGTCTTTGATTTAACGTTTTTACGTTTCGTTCTAAATTTTGCGACTTAACACGACGCAACGTACGTGTGTGGGTGAACATTTTTACATCGTCTATTTTTTCCCCGTTAGACAGGTTTAACATAACGTGCGGGTCCTAGATCGACTGTGTCTTTGGTTTAACGTTTTTACGTTTCGTTCTAAATTTTGCGAGTTAACACGACGCAACGTGCGTCTGTGGGTGAACGTTTTTACATCGTCTATTTCTTCCTTGTTTGACAGGTTTAACATAATGTGCGGGTCCTAAATCGACTTAGTTAGTTTAAGGGTCCTAATATTAACACATGGGAAAACTTATTTACACATGGTGTATACGGGCCGTATACTGTTATACGGCCCGTATAGAATAAAAACAACTGACAAGGTCTGTGCCAGCAGACTTTGTCAGTTGTTTTTATTCTATACGGGCAGTATAACAGTATACGTCCCGTATACACCATGTGTAAATAAGTTTGCCTGGTCGTATACAATGTATACGAACGTGTATACGGGCCGTATACTGTTATACGGCCCGTATGGAACGAAAATTTGTTTTTTCAAGTATTTTTAGAGTTGTGAGGTGCTCAAAACTTTCTAAAAGTAGAAAAAAATAAAACATCAACAAGTAACAAAGATTGAAGAACAAGAAAACGTGTCGTATGACTGTAATAAAACGGAAGCTATCAACGCGGGATTACGGGCATGGTGTTATTCTTTATTTAATATTTATAGAATAAAAGGAAGGGTGAGGCATTTGATGAGAGTTGTAAGGAGTCTGAATAAAACGGAAGCTATCAACGCGGGATTACGGACATGCGTTTAATTCCCAACATATTTATTTTGTCACGTACATTTCGTAAGAAACTTTTCGTGCACTGAACCTTCACCTCCAATCATTTCCTGGTCAAATCACACACAATAAAGTTTAAACTTATCGTGTGTTGTAGTTTGGAAAGATGACCGAATAGAGATCTGAATAAAAACTGTGGAGAACTTGTTTGCGTTATCCACCAACAATCCGTTCATTATCTGTTGTTGTCTAAAACAATATCAATTAACGTTCAGTTGTGTATACAAATTCATCACCGGTTTCTACAGCACAAGCACATACACAGGGAGAATGTTCTCGAAATTGAAGGAAAAAGAAAAAACGGTTGTTGATGTTTTTCACTATCAAGTGTGAGATTAGCCAAACGAGGATGAAAGATACTCAAACCATCTGATCCCGTTGTTGCAAACTCCTTTAATGTGAGATTCTTCAAGTTTGCACATTTTGAGAAAATACCAATGTGGGGTCAGCTTCGTCAATACACAAAGTGACAGAATTTGTGGATTTCGGTTGGGTCAGAAAACTTTTCCTCAGGGGAGGGTGAGTAGTATGAGTCTGAGTCCATTGTGGTTCGTGAATGTTGGAAGAACCCGACACGTCTTCTGCTGGCTCTTCGGTTGGTTAGAGACATAGGATGGCTTCTAATACAGGCTCTTTGTCAGCTGCCTCTTCGGTTGGTAAAAGACATAGGATGGCTTCTAATACAGGCTCTTTGTCAGTTGTGGTTGATTTATAGGAGGAGGTTATGAAACGAATATATGTTTATGCGAACATCCTTATTTTATCACGTACATGCGTTTAATTCCCAACATCCTTATTGTATCAGACTCTCTCCCCTCCTGATGCAATTTTCACAGTGGTACCAATGTCCTGCTACTACAATCCTTCCAACGCCTGATTCCGATACAACCCTTGTGGATTTCGGTTGGTTCAGAAACTTAAGTGTGAGATTAGCCAAACGAGGATGAAAGATACTCAAACCATCTGATCCCGTTGTTGCAAACTCCTTTAATGTGAGATTCTTCAAGTTTGCACATTTTGAGAAAATACCAATGTGTTTGTCAGCTTCGTCAATACACAAAGTGACAGAATTTGTGGATTTCGGTTGGGTCAGAAACTTAACAAGATAAGCAACTAAAAAGTTAACATTCTGATTCAGATTCAGAAAGCAGATGTTTAGTAGTGTTTGAGAAACTAATAGATTAAAGAGGTTTTTACCATTTTTTACCATATGTATACGAGTCGTATACGGTTTATACGGCCGTATACCATTGGTAAAAAATATTTTTACCGATCGTATACAATGTATACGATGGTTGTATACGGGCCGTATATTATTATACGGCTCGTATACTATGGGTAAAAAATGGTAAAAAAGGGGTTATTCTCTTTAATCTATTAGAACGATCCTTGTCTTGAGAACCTGATTCTGATTTAAACAACGGAATTTTTGGATCATGCTACTAGCAGAAGAACCCGACACGTCTTCTGTGATGATTCGAAACATTCACGAACCACAATGGACTCACACTCATACTACTAGCAGAAGAACCCGACACGTCTTCTGTGATGATTCGAAACATTCACGAACCACAATGGACTCAGACTCATACTACTAGCAGAAGAACCCGACACGTCTTCTGTGATGATTCGAAACATTCCGAATAACTAGCAGAAAAACCCGTACCGGTGATTGTTTATCCATACTATTCTTCATAGCCATATTTCCACTCACAAGTTGTTGATACATATCGTCCTTTCAAGTTGAGCTTCCTGATACATATCGTTCGTAAGAAACTGTTCGTGCACTGAACCTTCAGTTGTGTACCCTTCAATCTTGTTGAGTATTTTTCTAACTTTATGCTTGCATCCACCACAGTGAATATTAACTTTGTGTGAAAGAGTTTGGAAACCGGACGGAATCTATGAAGAAACTGTTGGAATTTGTGGATTTCGGTTGGTTCAGAAACTTAACAAGAGAAGCAACTAAAAAAATACAATTGATTTCTCTTCCGGTTACCAGGCCTATCATCTCCATCTACGTTTGGTTTCCTCAACGAAGAACCATCAGCCATTATCAGCCCCTTTTTCCTTTGGTTTCTGGTTGATTTTGAGGGTGAGGGTTTTGAATTGATTCCTACGCTCAAGTTTCAACTACTGGAGTGAAAATTGGTAAAAAAATGGTTTATTCTCTTTAATCTATTAGAACGATCCTTGTAACCATCAACCGTTCAAGTTGATATAGGAGAGTACTGAACAACCGAGATAACAACTCTGGTATTTATCACCAACCCATCTTTGGTAGTGTTTGTTTGAGAACCTGATTCAGATACACAACGGTCTCTTTGCTTCGTCCACTAGAACTATTTGTGTATGCATTCTTTTGGTAGTTAACAACGCTAATTAGAAAAAAAATCTGTAAAAATTAATCATATCGATTGCTATAACAGGATGGATGTGACACACATAGATAGATAACATGTCACAGTTGTCAAGACTGTTTGTCGGGTTTCCAATGCTCACACAGGGTGATAAACAACGCTGATACACGTAACATCTAGTTATATTCAGATTTAAACAATGCCCGCCTCAACTGAGATTTAAACATTTCGCATAGCCACCGTTTCCGTAGTAAAAAACGGTTGCGGTTTGTATTTCGCACATTCAATCTTCAATACTTCAGTAAAATACCACTAGTAGAAGAACCCGACACGTCTTCATGTAACAGAGAATGTTTTAGAAATTGAAGGAAAATGAAAAGATTTGTTGAAATCGAATTTGACAACTATGACAGCTTATTAAAAGTATCGTGTGTTGTAGTTTGGAAAGATGACCGAACAGAGATCTGAATAACAAACTGTGGAGAACTTGTTTGTGTCAGGTTCTTCTGCTAGTTACTCGGAATCGATAAATAACCAACACGAAGATCTCTGCGATCGCTAAGGTTTTCATCAACGGACTGATCGGTAACGTTACTCTATCTGTGCTCCGATTTAAGCGGCATGTTCCGTTCAACGTTTATCGACATTGTTAAAGGTGATGAAGAGTTTAGAAACCCTAGAATGATTGTGTTTTTACGGGAATAAAACGTGATACTTGAAAAAACGCCAATATATACGGCCCGTATATAGTTATACGGCCCGTATACATGTGGTAACATCAAAAACCCACAAAAATAAATCAATTGAGCCGTATACGTTTTACAAATCGTATACACATGTATACGACCCGTATAACTGTATACGGGCCGTATATAATAAAACAAAAAAAAACATTTCCTGCGCATTTTCCTATTTAAAAACATTCTATACGAGCCGTATAATTGTATACGGCCCCGTATACAATAGGGGATGTGAAAATAAGATATAGGGTATGTGGGAATAAGACACCCCTAGTTTAATTAAAAAAAAAACACTACGGACAAAAGAGAAAGAAAAATAAATTGCGTGTCCAATTATTGATTTAAATGTAACCAATTATTGATTTAAATGTAACTTGTACATCATGCAATATAAAGTAGTAAATCTAAAATAGTGACACAATGTGAGAGGAGCCAAGGTTGCCAATTAATATTTATATAATATAATTCGGTTATTTGGTGATTACAAAACCATATCTTTCTTAAAGACTTAACTGATTAAGTTATTTTGTTAAAGCTCTATGATTCGATTTTTCTACTCTGCCATAGTTTTGAACTTGTATACTCGTCGAGTATTACAGTTAAATATTAGATATTAAAATTGTAGTACAAGAACAATCATCTTGATCTTATTAGTATTTTTTTTATCATATTCGTTTCCTTTGTTCTTATAGTTGAGTCATAAATATTAGTTACATAAGTCAGTAAGCTGGCCGATAAACTTAACCTTATAATAAACTTGTTCTGGTTAGAAGGCCTACAATACGATTAACCAATCGGGTTGGGTTTGGGTTTGGGTTATATGAACCTTGCAAACCAAACCCAAAGCAAATAACTTAGCTAATGTGCCAGAGCTATAAAAAGACCATTAATCACATAAATTGGTAAATACATATACTCATACCATGTAGAATGTAGTCTTTTTTTTTCAACGGGAAATGTTAATTTACTCTATTACTACACAAAAACGCTAAACTATTCTCCCTTATTTCAGGTTTGAGCCTAAACCTCCCCTCTAAAAGACGTATGTCTCTATCAAGTGGACTAGCACTACATTGGTATGTAGAATATAGTTATCCTCGCACGTACCAACAAATTTACGAGGAAAGTGTTAAGAAAATGACAAGCGACATATACTTGGTAAACTCCAAATTTGCAATAAATGAAGTGTGGAATTGAGAGCACGGTTAGGCAGTGGCGGGGGCAGGTGGTGGTTGCTATCAAACACACGTTGATTGGAAATATAGGTCTACATAAACGATAGTTATGATAACCAAACCATAGTTGATAACATTCGGTTGAACCTTGCGTCATAGGATGATAGCTTGCATTCGGTGGGTTAATAAATGGGCCGTTAGTTGTTGTCGAGCTACCCATATGATAAAATAGTTTTGACTTTTCAATAACATGACATACTTGATATTTGTTGTGTTTGACCTAAAAACATACATGCATGATGCATCCATCCATCCATACATTTAGTAAACTTTTATAAAAAATATCTATTCTATATATCTATACTATATTATAATGCATGAGAGTGAGACATTTTAAAATACCTGAAAAATAAAAACTTTTTCTCTCTTAATTTATAAATACATCCCTAAAATAAGGGTAAATTAGTCTTTTAAACAATAATTATATTTTAGCCCCTTATCTTACTACACGTAAATCCCTAAGGTTTAACGTAATTATGGGTAATTAGTTACATTTTTCTCCCTCCACAACAAACTTATAATTCTTTTACGTATTGTTGTCATATCTTATAAACTATAATGTTTTTAAAAAATCCAAAAGTATTGTGACGACCTACTCATTTTTTTCGACGTTTCGATAGTTGTATTGGTAAGTATTGACGTGTGGATTAAAAGGTACAAGTAGATGATGTCTTAGTGTATAAGTGATTAAAGCCTAATGTACTTAGTCATTATACCAGAATGTCTAATAGTTATAGAATGTCAAGTGATTAAACTCTCAACTTTAACAAAATTATAGATAATTATTTAGTAGTAACAATTTATCCCCTTATAAAAAAACTAACTCACCCCCCCCCCCCCCTAAATTTTTAAACGGTCATAACTTTTTGGTACGTTAATAATTTTTTTAAATTACACCATATAAAGCGTATTTTATTTTCTTTAATTTGAATATAGCATTGCTATAGTTTTTTAAATTAAACATATTGATATGTTACGTGATTAACAGTGTCTAAGAGTGAGTAATAACCGAATCATTAACCGAAACCGAACTGAATCAACCAAAAATTGAGTTAACTAAAAACTAATAAACCAAAACCCGAATTAACCAAAAATGGTTATCTATTTTTTGAACCCTCATTTAACCAAAATTGACTTAACCAAACCATTCATATTCTCATGTATTTCTAGCTTTTATACACTCAGTTCATGTATTTCATATTTATACACCCATTTTATGTATTTTTACCTCCATTTCATGTACCTATACATCCATTTCATGTATTTATACCAAAATTTCATGTATTTCTAATCAAAAGTTTTATTCCAAGTTTGGTTTTGGCTACTAACCGAAATTAAATAAATCAAACCAAAAACCTTCAATCTAACTGAATAAACCAAAATCGATTAATTGAAAACGAATTGGTTAATAAAATAGATTAATCGATAACCTCGATTTCGGTTGGGGATAATAATCTAACCAACCAAACAATACACACCGTGGCAATGTATGGGTTTCCCATAGTATCACGCGCGCACCTATTTGTTATTAACCAAAACCGGTTATCGGTAAGCAATAACTAAATCGTTAACCTAAACCAAACCGCAAACAAACGAAACCGAACCAAAATCAATCAAAAACTGAATTAACTGAAAACTGAAAACCAAATTAACCAAAAACCGGTTATCAATTTTTTTGTACTCTCGTTTAACTAAATTAACTCAACCGAACCGAATCATTCATATTTTCATATATTTCTAGCTTTTATACTTCCATTTCATATTTTATATCTCCATTTCATATATTTATACTTTCATTTCATGTATTTATACATCAATTTCATATATTTTAAGCAAAAGGTATAGCCCAAGTTTGGTTTTTACTATTAACTAAAATTAAATGAACCAAACCGAAAACCGTCAATCTAACAGAATAAACCAAAGTGATTAACTGAAAACCGATTAGTTAATAAAATAGACTAACTGATGACTTTGGTTTTGCCTTCGGTTGAGGATAATAACCGAACAAAGCACAACACAATGTAATGGATTAGCCGATTACTTCGTTTTTTGAAGTATATCTATCACAATAATCTTATATAAAGTATTATATGAATAAGAAAACTATAAAAAACGAGTATGACAGTACGAGGTGTCGCTCCCGCGCGCATCGTGCGGATATCCTGCTAGTATATTATAATGCATGAGAGAGTGACATTTTAATATGCCTAAAAATTAAGAACTTTTTTCCCTCTTAATTTATAAATGCACCCCTAAAAGGAGGGTAAATTGGTTTTTTAAATAATAATTATATTTTAGCCCCCCATCTTATTACACTTAAATTCCTAAGTTTTAACATAAACATGGGTAATTCATTACACTTTTCTCCCTTCACAACAAACTTATAATTCTTTTACGTATTCTTGGCATATCTTATAAACTATAATGTTTAAAAAAATCCAAAAGTACTGTGACGACCTACTTTTTTTATTTACGTTTCGATAGCTGTCTTAATCAATATTGACGTGCGAATTAAAAGGTACAAGTAGATGATGCCTTAGTGTATAAGTGATTAAAGCCCAGAGTACTTAGTCATTATACCATAATGTTAATAGCTACATAATGTAAAGTGATTAAAACCTTATCTTTAACAAAAATATAGATAATTAGTTAGTAGTTATACTTTATCCCCTTATAAAAAAAACTAACTACCCTCTCACGATTTTTAAACGGCCGTAACTTTTTGGTAAGTTATTTTTTTTAAATTACACCATATAAACGGGTATTTTATTCTCTTTAAGTTGAGTATAATATTGCTATAGTTTTTTAGTTAAAATACTGATATGTTACGTGATTAACAGTGTCTAAGGGTGAGTAATAACTTAATCGTTAACCGAAACCGAACCAAAATCAACCAAAAATTGAGTTAGCTGAAAAATGATTAACCGAAGCCCGAATTAACCAAAACCGGTTATCGGTGAACAATAACTAAAACGTTAACCTAAACCTAACAAAAAACAGACGAAACTGAACCGAAATCAACGAAAAACTGAATTAACTGCAAACTAAATTAACCAAAAACCAGTTATCATTTTTTTGTACTCTCGTTTAACCAAAATTAGCTGAACCGAACCAAATCATTCATATTTTCATATCTTTCTAACTTTTATACATCTAGTTCATATATTTCATATTTTATATCTTCATTTAATATATTTATACTTTCATTTCATGTATTTATACCTCAATTTCATATATTTCTAAGCAAAAGTTTTAGCCCAAATTTGGTTTTTGATATTAACTGAAATTAAGTGAACCAAACCGAAAACCGTCAATCTAACTGAATAAACCGAAGTGATTAACCCAAAAGCAATTGGTTAATAAAATAGACTAACCGATGACTTTGGTTTTGGCTTCGGTTGAGGATAAAAACTAAACCGAACCGACCGAACCATACACAACATAATGAAATGGATTACCTGATTACTTCGCTTTGGATGTGTATCTATCACAATAATGCTACAATAAGTATTATGGGAATAAAAAACTATAAAAAACGAGTATCGCAATGCGATGTGTCGCTCCCGCGGTATCGCACGGGCATCCTGCTAATCTATAATAACAAAGAACCACCGCAAACAAAAAGAAGGGTTGGCACCTAACAACGAAAATTACATCAAAACAAACTTATACCAATTAGGCAAATAGACCGATTTTTTATTCAATCTATTCTTGTACATAGAAGCCAAGCGCCTTCGCATCTTCAATGATATCCTCTATTTTAATATCCTTGTCCAAAAAAGTCACTCGTTTCTAACTTTACATAACCTCCAACACACGATAATAACAATACATTGAAAAGCTTCCTTCTCCATACTATCAAGATTAAGGCCTGGTCTATTCGCACACGCCATTTGTATTTTTGCACATCCAAAGCACCGCGCTTAGGCCAAAGCGGGGCGCTTTGGGATATAGTCAACAGACAAGGTCCGACCGGACAGCCCTTTCCTCTTTTGGAAGCCTATTTTCTTGCTACCCGTTTTCCTCTGTGTAGCTATACTCTTATGCTCCCCACCAAAAGTACATTGAAACCAAATCTTGTAATTCTCTCCTCTTTTATTTGACATCTTAATCACAATGAGGTAACCATTGTCTTTTGCCGTGTCTTGTTCCCAACGCACCAACTCTTTACGTGACGAAAAGGTCTGCGTTGTATCAAACGAAAATGTAACCGGGTAACACCCTTCCTCGTCAACAGACACATTCTCCGGCTCACCATCGTCACCGAGGTCCGAATAGACTTGATGTTCAAAGCTCTGTTGACAACCGTAACTGTGATTTGGATAACACTCTTGTTGTACAAAGCTGTGCTCGCCACCGTAACCGAAATTCGAATAACCTTGTTGTGCGTAAGGGTCCTCCACAGGGGTATTCAAATCCAGCGTCACCGTGTTATCACGATAACGAATGCCAGATACAACCTCTGCCTCCTTCAAGTTGGACGAGACCGGTTTCTCATACGAGTCAGAAATAGCGGTCCCCTCGTAAGAATCAGGAACAACTGACTCGTCAGAATATGGACCGAAAAGATAGTTGCTTAACCACGACATCGTTTTTTCAAGACACGTAACTAATACAGCAAAACCGCGCGTTATTTTGAAGAAACACAAGTAATTTGGAAATCGACAAACAACAAAACCCCCGTATGTTTGTAAACAACATATTGAGTGCTTTATGTCTCGAACGCTAAATGTAATGTCTCAGCAGCTTGCTTTTAATAGGGAAAATTTGGGGTCGAAGCGCCGCGCTATGGCCAAAGTGCGGCGCTTAGGGTTAACGACAAACCTCGTAATCAGCTTTATGTCTCTCAAACAGTAACTCATGTCTCAAACGTCAATCAAGTTACCTTTTGTCGAGCTAAGCGCCGCGCTATGGCCAAAGCGCGGCGCTTTGAGGTGTGAAAATAATTTTGGCCGTGTGTAAATAGCATGAACCAAGATTAATGGTTGGTGGAGTCGTGACAAAGATAAAAAGAACATTGATTCATTATTCTTTCATGATTGAAAATTTGAAAACTATTCGACCAAACCATTATTGAGGACAATATATTAAAGATCATGGATTATATAGAGTTCATCCTACACTTCACTTAAAAAAAAAAAACTAGAAGTGTATCAATTCGATAAATATTTTATTTAGATCATTTTGTATAATACTTTTGTTTTGTTTATTGTTAATCATAATTATCATCAAATTATTTATTTTCACGTATATAAGTTTGTATTTTAAGAGTCTATTCTTTTTAATCACACATGGCCTTAGAATTCTCAATGACGAATATAATAAAAGAAACATGTTTTGGGACACTTGTCATTCTCTCATTTAATTGATTAAAATTATTAATAATACTAAAAATAATAATATTTAATCTAAATTAATACAAACTAGATGCTTAATGCTTTACGTATATATAATTTAATAACCATATTAGCTCCATGGATAATTTTAACAGATTTCACCAATTTTTATTAAAATTCTTATTATTAATAATATTAATTTAATCAAATCTAAAATCTTATCTAATACAATTTTTTATTATCAATAATATTTAATCTAATCTAATAAGAATTCATACAATGGTTTTAAAGATATAATTTTTTTTATTATTTGGTATATTATATTACATTTATTCAACCCATACAATAAATATGGTTCTTATAGATATAACTTATTTTATTATTTAATATATAAAATTACATTTCTTCAACCCTTGGAATAAAGAAGGCTTTTAAAAAGATAATGTTTTATTATTTGGTATATAAAATTCATTTATTTAACCCGTGTAATACACGGGGTTATAATCTAGTGTATACATATATGTGTGCGTATGCATTTATTAAGGTCGTATCGAATGAGTTCTTTCTATAAGATAGAAAAAGAAGCTTACTACTAAGACCGAAGGGTATGGGGATCGGCACAGGGCCGCCCCCCCCCCCCCCCCCCCTTTAGCTCCGTCAAACACCACCCCCAAGGGGCCCGGCTCGGCTTTGGCGTCGGAAATCAGACGGGCAAGACGATCCCATGTGATTGGCTGCTTATTCTTGGTGGCCCCTCTCCCTAACAATCCTTTATATATATATTGTTTTTTTTTATTAAAGTGGGTAAGATTGGTGGGCCTCCCATTCACTTCTCTCTCCTCCTTTATATATATATATTAATATATTATTAATGGTGGGGTAGTCTTGGCTACTTCCCACACCCTTGGGTAGTCTCCAAAGAGACTATCCTCCTCCCGTGATTACGTGGCGGGTAGTCCTTTGGAGACTATCCTCCCCATACCCAATGGTCTAAATCTATGCGTAGGTAATAATGCTAAGTTACAAATGTGAGGTCGCTTTCGTAGGCTCTACCTTACAATCTAGGGATATTTACACCCAACCAAAGTAAGTTGGTCCCAATATGTATAATGACATGAGGTGGCCTTTCTAGGCACTACATTACAATTTAGGGATATTTACACCCAACCAAAGTAGGCTGGTCCCCAATATGTATATGCTGAAATAATTGTTATGGTTTGATAATTATTTTTACACCAAGTAGAAACCAAAAAAAATAATAATTATAAAAATAAAAACAATAATACTGTGAAGGGTTTCATACAAAACTAATTTTAAGTAAAAGAGTAAATTACGTTTTTGGCCCCTGTGGTTATATCACTTTTACTATATTAGCTCAAAATAAGAATTTTTAACATATCTGCCCCCATGGTCTTTATAACTAACTATTTTGGCCCCTGAGTCTAGAGATCATGAGGGCCAAAATGGTTAGTTATAGAGACCATAGGGGCCAAAATGGTTAGACTTAGGGGCCAAAATGGTTAGTTATAGAGACCATGGGGGCAGATATGTTAAAAATTCTTATTTTGGACTAATATAGTAAAAGTGATATAACCACAGGGGCCAAAAATGTAATTTACTCTAAGTAAAATATTATGTAGTTACACATACTTTTTTATATGTTACCGTTAAAGCAATAAGGAAGGGGGTGTGATATGGTGTCTCTGGCCAGATCATCATTTTTAGCGTCCCATAGCCATCCTCTGGGCGAAAGGGGGGGGGGGGGGGGGGGGGTTGGGAGGGGGGTATAGAGAGGTCTCCATTGCAGTAATGAACGTGTTAAAGGGGGTGCAGGTGGGGCCCATTCTTTTCAACCAAATAATTTTTGTATTTTTTTTAATATGGGCTTTAAATGGGCTTTAAACCATTGCAAGTTAAAGGACAAGCTTTAAAGCCTCTTATATGACACCACCCGCCTAAGTATAAATTCCTACATAGTTCTATACATCTCTATTCGAATTCAATATCAACTTACATTTTTTTCTAATCTAATATCTTTTTAATTAGTGTTAACTAATACTAGTTTTCAGCTAAGTGGTGTGTCAAGACCCAAATGACCATCATCACCCTCCACGTCAGCGTCGTGTCACCCCACCCTCATCCACCAACCTAATCCACCACCCTATATGGTGTGGATCATAACCTATGATGCACGGGACGAGGATACAGTACCCGTCCCGGGGGCGGTATGGGGACGGAAACGGAAAGGAAACGTCCCCCAAACGTTTCCGGGTTTGTGGGGACGGCGGCGCAACGTATCCAGGATTGTGGGGGCGGCAAATTCGCCGTATTCGGGACGTATCTGGGCAGGGGCGGAACTAAGGGGGTCAGGAGGGTCCATTGACCCTCCGGATGTCAGCCGGGCATGCAAGGTTTAATCCTTCACCCAGTTGGTGAACATAGGGGGTCAGGAGGGTCCATTGACCCTCCGGATGTCAGCCGGGCATGCAAGGTTTAATCCTTCACCCAGTTGGTTTTTGTATTCTGACCAGAGGCGAAGTATTGTGGGTGCCCGGGGGTGCACCCGCCCACCCCAATATTTCGGTTAGAAGTGTACAAGTTTCGATTTTTCAACCGAAAATTTTAAAATTATATAGGATCGCCCCGCGATTATTTTTCCTAAATTGTATATCCTAAATATTTATAAACTTTGTATATAAATAATGGGTAGTTTGTTGAATATACACTTTGTTTTATTTGGAACTATTATTATTTAACCCGATTTGAATCGAATAGCCAACCCGGCCCGACTCGAAACATAACGATAGGAAAAAAAAATTTGGGTCCCATCACTTTACGCCCCCTCAAAACTTTTGGTCAAGCTCCGCCACTGATTCTGACCCTCACTGTGTGATGTTTATAGGCTTTTGAGATTGTTATTGAAGTGCAGTTACATTGAGAAAGAAGAAAAGTATAAAAAGTGCTCACTGGTTTGTTTTTTTTTTTTTTTGATCGATGTTGAGAGTTATAGAGACTAATGAATAATATAGCAGTTAAAGGAGATGAATGGCATAATTGTAATTAAATAATCTAACAAAAAGTCAAAGGTGTAAGAGCAATCAGTGTTCACTGAGTACTTTTCTTTTCTAAGTTTTTTTTGAACGGCGATTGACTCCAACAGTCGAGAGGATCACACTCACATTGCATGGGTCCCTAGTCCCCCTCGGGCGAGGCATCCGAGGTTGACCATAGGCGCTCCACGAGAAAATTTCCAGCCGACAGCCACTTGACTACCGTTGCAGCCTCCGCACTCAAGAGCCGGAGTAACCGCACTGTAATAGAAAACTCGTGTGCGGCTCAAGACTCGAACCCGGGCTATTACGCACTCAAGGCTCTTATCCATCATTGCCATGACCCCTCAACCAAGGTTGGGGTCATTTACCCCCAAATACAACAGGTGGGGATCGAACCCGGGTCTCCAAGGAAACCCAAAGTTCTTTTCAAGTCTTTAACTTGTGTTTTTAATATGAAAACTCAATAATGAAATTAATAGTAATTAACAATTTAACGTAGTTGTTTTAATTTACAATTCAAGTCTTTAACTTGTGTTTTTAATATGAAAACTCAATAATGCAATTAATAGTAATTAACAATTTAACGTAGTTGTTTTAATTTACAATAACTTTTAGACAAAATTGCAGAAAACAACCTTTATGTATACCTCAAACTGCACTTTATACCTTTCACTATGAAATCCGCCAAAACCAACCTTTACGTTCATGTTTTGCTACAGGTTCAACCTTTACCACTAACCTCGTCTACAAAATCAGTTAACTTACCTCACATGCAAAACCTCACATGCTTTGCATGTGAGGGTATTTTAGTCTTTCTCCACTTTGTCTTCCCCAATTCATCCCCTCAATCACATGCACTTGATCAAACCCAGAAAACCTGCAACTCTGATCTCTTTATCATTCTTACACACAATCGATTGCCACTTAAAATCAAAACAAATCCTATATTTTTTACCCAGCTACTAATATAACACCTTCACAAAACTGACACCATCGATATAATAGAACAACCCGTCCCCGTATCAAACCGGACCATAACCTCACCGTATCGGGTAAACACATACAAATTCCCAACATCATCACCAACAGCAATGTACTTACTCCTTAAACGACAAAACATTCAACGAAGTCGGTTTCGTATTGAGTTTCACAGCAGAAACAAATTGAAACCGTTCAGACCAAAACAAACTATGTTTAGTAACAGAAACAGCACCTAACCGTTCAACTCTAGTTTCTGTAGTTTCTGTAACTAAACCCTCCTCCCTAACGACGTCGTTTTGATCACCATCTTTAAAATCGGATATTATCGGTGCGTCGTTTAAGGAAACAGAGTTTTGATCTCTGGTGACACGAGATTGTTGTTGTTGTTGTTCGAATCTAGTAACCATTCGGATTGTGGGGGCGGAAAATTCGACGTATTCGGGACGTATCTGGGCAGGGGCGGAACTAAGGGGGTCAGGAGGGTCCATTGACCCTCCGGATGTCAGCCGGGCATGCAAGGTTTAATCCTTCACCCAGTTGGTGAACATAGGGGGTCAGGAGGGTCCATTGACCCTCCGGATGTCAGCCGGGCATGCAAGGTTTAATCCTTCACCCAGTTGGTTTTTGTATTCTGACCAGAGGCGAAGTATTGTGGGTGCCCGGGGGTGCACCCGCCCACCCCAATATTTCGGTTAGAAGTGTACAAGTTTCGATTTTTCAACCGAAAATTTTAAAATTATATAGGATCGCCCCGCGATTATTTTTCCTAAATTGTATATCCTAAATATTTATAAACTTTGTATATAAATAATGGGTAGTTTGTTGAATATACACTTTGTTTTATTTGGAACTATTATTATTTAACCCGATTTGAATCGAATAGCCAACCCGGCCCGACTCGAAACATAACGATAGGAAAAAAAAATTTGGGTCCCATCACTTTACGCCCCCTCAAAACTTTTGGTCAAGCTCCGCCACTGATTCTGACCCTCACTGTGTGATGTTTATAGGCTTTTGAGATTGTTATTGAAGTGCAGTTACATTGAGAAAGAAGAAAAGTATAAAAAGTGCTCACTGGTTTGTTTTTTTTTTTTTTTGATCGATGTTGAGAGTTATAGAGACTAATGAATAATATAGGCTTATTCTATACACACCCCCCTTATTACTTTCTACACCCCCCTCTTCTCACATACACTGTCGGTCCCACGCAAACTCCACCTGTAAATTTGTGAGAGGAGGGGGGTGTAGAAAGTAATAGGGGGGGTGTGTATAGTAGCACCCATAATATAGCAGTTAAAGAGATGAATGGCATAATTGTAATTAAACAATCTAACAAAAAGTCAAAGGTGTAAGAGCAATCAGTGTTCACTGAGTACTTTTCTTTTCTAAGTTTTTTTTTGAACGGCGATTGACTCCAACAGTCGAGAGGATCACACTCACATTGCATGGGTCCCTAGTCCCCCTCGGGCGAGGCATCCGAGGTTGACCATAGGCGCTCCACGAGAAAATTTCCAGCCGACAGCCACTTGACTACCGTTGCAGCCTCCGCACTCAAGAGCCGGAGTAACCGCACTGTAATAGAAAACTCGTGTGCGGCTCAAGACTCGAACCCGGGCTATTACGCACTCAAGGCTCTTATCCATCATTGCCATGACCCCTCAACCAAGGTTGGGGTCATTTACCCCCAAATGCAACAGGTGGGGATCGAACCCGGGTCTCCAAGGAAACCCAAAGTTCTTTTCAAGTCTTTAACTTGTGTTTTTAATATGAAAACTCAATAATGAAATTAATAGTAATTAACAATTTAACGTAGTTGTTTTAATTTACAATTCAAGTCTTTAACTTGTGTTTTTAATATGAAAACTCAATAATGCAATTAATAGTAATTAACAATTTAACGTAGTTGTTTTAATTTACAATAACTTTTAGACAAAATTGCAGATAACGTAGTTGTTTTAATTTACAATAACTTTTAGACAAAATTGCAGAAAACAACCTTTATGTATACCTCAAACTGCACTTTATACCTTTCACTATGAAATCCGCCAAAACCAACCTTTACGTTCATGTTTTGCTACAGGTTCAACCTTTACCACTAACCTCGTCTACAAAATCAGTTAACTTACCTCACATGCTTTGCATGTGAGGGTATTTTAGTCTTTCTCCACTTTGTCTTCCCCAATTCATCCCCTCAATCACATGCACTTGATCAAACCCAGAAAACCTGCAACTCTGATCTCTTTATCATTCTTACACACAATCGATTGCCACTTAAAATCAAAACAGAGTTTTGATCTCTGGTGACACGAGATTGTTGTTGTTGTTGTTCGAATCTAGTAACCATTCGGTTAGGTTTTTAACTAGCTCATCGAGCTTAGTTAATTGATGTATGTGTTTATTCAAAAGGGTAAGGATTTGAGTTAGATCGGGTGAATCTTGGGGATTTGGGTTCATTGATTTATGGAAGCATGTTGTTGATCTGGGTTTTGGAAAAAAGGGAAATGGGGATTGATGATGGGTTTTGTTGGCTCCTTTTTAAATATGTATCAAATATGGATTTAAAAAGACATATATGCCCTCACATGCATCGCACATGGGGCAACTTAACTGACTTTTTTGACTAGGTTTGGTGTAAAGGTTGTGATGTGTAACAAAACATGAACGTAAAGGTTGGTTTTGGCGGATTTCATAGTGAAAGGTATAAAGTGCAGTTTGGGGTATACATAAAGGTTGTTTTCTGCAATTTTGTCTAACTTTTACATTTTATTGATTTTAGCCTATTCGTTGTTTTTTGATTTAGTTTGAAATTTGTCTAAAATTTTTAACTTTTTTTCATTTTTTTACCTTTTTCAACTTTTTACATCAATAAAATATTTATTTATTACATTAGTAGCTAGCGGATGTGTGTGTATGTATAACTGATGTGTGTATATATTATGACCCCCGGTTAAAAGTTTCTAGTTCCGCCACTTACCTGAGTATGTTTTAGACTTTTAGCTTTTAACTAGTAGAAGTACCCGTCGCGTTGCGGCGGGGTACATACCAATTCGGGGTACATACCAATTGCCACCAGTAATAACTCCGAAAGACAAGGGGGTACATACCAATTGTCTCCCGAAAGTCATTATCAAACTGCAATATACAAGTTCTTTGGAATTTTGTTTTACAGTGGACAACTTAGGATAATTACATTTCCGCATATCGCCAGTAGGTATTTTTTATTTTCTTGCCCATCTATCAATTTGACCAGAATTTCATGCTCTTTTGTGCTGCATTGACATAATTTACACCAATTTATGGACCAGTTTTTACATCATCTATCAAAGGGGATAATTTACACCATTCATTGCATACATCATTGGAGATACCTAGTATATATCCACCATGTCTTTATATCATCTGTGATTAAAACCCTGGTGACCCCGCATGCCTTTCCGAGTGCAATGAGAGCCATGGTGACACCGCACGCCCCTCGAAGTGCATGCTTTGAAGCAACAAACACAAAACGCATATGGTACGTTATGCCAAAACAAATGTAAATGGTTAGTAAAGGTAAAATTAAACTAACATGTCTATTTTTGTCGACATTTAGCTTAACATACAACGAAGAGTCAACAGAATAATTCAAGAACCAATAAGTGGCCTATAATCCAAGATTCTTGATTTTTCATCATTTAAATCTAAAAGCATCAAATTCAGTGAATCTTTATATCATGTTAATCCAATGCTAAAATAATTAGAACAATTGATTGATACCCACAAAAATCTATAACAGCATCATGATTCATTATTTTTATTTGTCATTTGAATCAAATGCTTAAAAGAATTAAAGAGAGAGAACTGGTACACATTAAATTCTTCTTTTTTCATCATTATAATATAACAGCATCAAGATTATGGATTCTTCGGATCAATGTAATCTAATGATACAAAGTTTAGACATTTTATCAAAAGACACCTAGTTAAGAACTAAGAGTAAAAAGTAATTGCATTCTGAATTAAGCTAGTCGAATCATATAACAACCCTCCTAAATATTTTTGACTCCCTAATATATCTTAAAATATCCCAATATGTCCTAAAATACACCCCGTATGCGAAAACGGGCCCCGAATACCTTTATTTCTATTAAAATTTAAATACAAACAAAGTTTTAACATCGCTCGCGGGCCGCGTAAGACCACATCAGGGTCTACGCGGGGCGCGACAGCTCGGAGTCAGGGCTGCACCCGGTGCCGCCACGTGTCGGGCTCGTATCGAAGCTATGGTGTTGACCAGTCATAGCTAGGGCCTACTTACCCTACTACGCGGGCCGCGTAGGCCTTTCCTTTCTCTTACGCGGGCCGCGAGGGAAGGTGAAAGGTCACCTATAAATAAGGGCCTTCAGTCTTCAGTCGAACTCGCTCATTTCACGCTTTCTCTCTCGAATTTCTGCATAGATAACATAATTTCCGGGCATAATACCCTTTAATTAACGAAGTTCTGCCCCGTTGTAAGTATCATAACCCCGGTTACGTATTAGATACGCTGCCCGATTGATCCAGGGTTCCGTAACGGCTATCGTGGTTCTGCCCGACGTAGTCGTTGGAATGCCATCTCGGGGAGGGTATTGCTAATGTAAATATTGGGTTATTATACTAACGCGTGTGCATTTGTGTAAATTATAGATAATCACCAGGAAACCCTTAAAGAAAACGTAAGACAGCAATGTGAGTAATCTCCTTTCTGTAAACTGTTTTTACAAAACCTTAAATATTTTACAATGTGATTAAAAGTGATTGAGTCTTTGTAATTCTTCAATTACTGCCGGTATGTTGGGGTTTTGTATACAAAATGTGGAACACGTTACCATTGGACAAAGAGTTAGCCAATGGGTAATATGACCCACCAGTCAGGATTGACAGTACTGAATGAGTAATTGTGTAGATGTAAACATTGTAATCGCTCTCAATACTGTTAAAGGATAAAACTCTTCCTGATTAAACTGGGATTCACTCACCAGTATTTCCCACTGACAAAATGCTTTTAAACGCGTTTTAGGTAACAAAATGTGAAAGCCAACTAGAAGCCAGCTGGACAGCACTGAAGGCTTGGAAAAGTGGCTATAAAAGTTACCTAAATAAAAAAAGATGTTTTATTCAATAAAATAGAGATTATCTCTATAAATCGGTTTGTAATGAAAATTTGGGTTTTATCCCAATATATTTAATATTATAAAATTGTGGTATTTACTCTGATAAAATATTTCCTAACTACGGTCCTGATGAAATTTCCGCTGCCAAAATGATAAACACCGATACCACCAAAACTGATATCTCGCGGCCGCCCGTTCCCGGGACAGATAGGGGGCGGGGGTTGCGACAGAAGGTGGTATCAGAGCTAAGCCACTGATTCAGCCACAGAAGTGTTCTGCTGACACCAAGATATTATTCAAATTGTTAGGAAATTAATTACGGAAATACGTGCATATATGCATTTTATTATTATTATGTGTTATTTGACTATTTGTTAGTTTACAGTATGAGTGATCAAGCACCCTCCGACGTTTATCGTCAGTTGTCCGGCTCACCTAGAAGCGAAGGCACCTCGTCACAGCATGCCCTCTCAGGGTATTCAGCTGACAATGAAGATGGGATATTCGTGTTTAAGGCTCAGTCTGAAGAGCCATTCCCTTAGAAAAAGAGAGAATGGTTCAGTAGGGGAGCACATGAGCGTAGAAAGAGAATGAAAAAGTTGCAAAACCAGCGAGCTTTAGCAGCCATTAAAATAGAAACAGATGCCCACACACAGGATATGCTTAATAGGAGTTTAGCAAACTTTCACATCCTAGCAACCACAGCTGCCGACCCTAACCTGGAACAACTGATAGCACCCTAACCATTACCACTATTCCCCACACAGCCAATGGAAATCGAGAACAACCTAGAAAACCAAGTTCAAATGCATGATTTTAACCCAGAAGAGATACCTAGGGTACCAGCACCCAATCCCTTAGACCCAGACTACGACCCGTGGTTAGACGACCATAGGGATTATGTGCAACGCTACCCAACACCAGAAGACACACCTATGCCGAATTTAGCAGCCTACCTGGGTTTGGACCCTCTAGATCACTACTATGACAGCGATCAGTATATCAGGGAAATTTTAGAGAATCCATACCCTTACCAGGAACCCATGCCCCAGTTTCCAAACCCGGTACCAGAACCTGCACCCCCAATGAGTGCAGAGAATGTACAAGAGCTCCGAACCTTCGGAGAAGAGATTTTAGAAAGTAGCGAGAGGATGAGGCAGGTCGGAGAGCGACTCATCTGGAAGTACGACGAGCGCAATATGGAGTTCTGGATGAACCCATATCAGTGAAGGTGACGGTGGAAGTAATAATAATAATATAATAATATATAATATGTGTGTATGTTTGAAAAAAAAAATCTAGATAAAAGCTATGGATGCCTACTAGTAGTGTAATTTCAATTTCAGTTGTATTGTAATATATATGGATGCATAGTATAAGAAAGAGTAAGTCGCAATGTTCGACGCTTTTGATCAATATGCGTGTCATAAGATTGGTTGTGTTAAATATTATTTTGTGATATTAATATGTGGTAAATGTTTAAAATTCAGATGGCTGACTAAGTGAATCAAGAGAATCCGGATAATAACCCGGAAAACCAGTATAACGATAACCCGAACAATGATAATAATGGAAACCAAGTGGATAACAGTGCCATCCAACACATAGTGGCACAAGGAATAATAGATGCGATGTCATATACTATTCAAACAGTTAGGAAAGCTGATAATAAAAGTAACCGTGATAGTAAACGACCCACTGAACCAGAAAACAGCGTAAACAATGGACCTATACTTCAAGTGCCCATTCCCAAAGGAAGGAGAACCATGCCTTATGGTTGTTCTTATAAGGAATTCTGGTCTTGTAAACCAATGGAATTCTCGGGCAATGAAGGGGCCGTTGCAACTCTACGCTGGATAGAAAAGACTGAGGCTGTCTTAAAAATAAGCAAGTGTGCGGAAGAGGATAAGATAATGTTTGCCTCCAATCTGTTTAAGAATTCAGCACTAGAATGGTGGAACACTATCCTCCAATCTAGGGGAAGTGACAGAATTTACAACATGGAATGGGAAGAATTTAAAAACATGGTAGAAAGGAAATTCTGCCCTCCCAATGAAAAGGAACAGATAGCCAATAAGTTCCTAAACCTTAGAATGACAGGAGTGGATAGTAAGGGATACACTACGTTATTCTTTGAATATGCTAGAATAGTGCCAACCCTTGCATCACCTGAACCTGTATTGATCTCCCGTTACGTCTGGGGATTAATCAGTGAGATTAGGCATGTAGTCAAGGTGGCTAGACCTCAAACTATAGAAGAAGCTGTAGAACTAGCAAATACCATGACTGGTGAATTAGTACGTACGTGAGAGGAGGACCAGAGAAGAAACCTAGCTCAAAGGCTTACCCAAGAATTTCGCCCTGGAAATTCCAACCGTGGGAAAAGTATAGGTTCTACCTCTGCACCTTATTGCACGTATTGCAAAAGGAAGCATTCTGGAAGATGCTCCATATATTGCAACTTCTGAAAATATCTGGATACAAGGAAGAAGACTGCAGGAAGAAACCTAATAACAGGATATGTTACAACTGTGGAGAACAAGGTCACATCAAGCCAAACTGTCTGAAACTAGCTCCAGTTGCAAACAACAAGAATACTAAAAATGCTAGAGCATTTGTTCTGACTGCAGAAGAAGCCAAGATGATTCTGGATGTGATCGCCGGTACGTTTTTAGTTAATGATGTTTTTGCTAAAGTATTATTCGACTCTGGTGCGAACCAAAGTTTTATTAATACTTCATTTTGCAAACTTCTTAACCAATCATTAACTAAACTCCCACAAGAATGTCTAGTAGAGACAGCAAATGGGGAAACTATTAAGATTTTTGAAATCTTGCAGGGAGCAAGAATAGAATTTCTAAATTAAAAATTTATTGCAAACCTATACCCAATGAATCTGGCAGGATTTGATGTCATGTTAGAAATGGATTGGTTAATAAGTATTTTATGTGATCAAAAGCCAATCCAAGTAAATTCACCAAAGGGTGAACATATCACAATTGAAGGAGATAAGCCCTCTAGATCCACAAAATTCATCTCTGTGATGAAAACAGCAAGTTGTATAAGAAAAGGATCATTAGTGTATTTGATTTCTATAATCACTAACACTAAAGGAAAAGAATTAAAGGATATTCCAGTATATCCCAGTTTTCGGATGTATTTCCCGAAGAATTACCAGGACAACCTCTAGACAGAGAAGTTGAATTCAGAATCCATTTGATACCAGGGACAGCACCAATTGCCAAAGCACCTTACAGTTTGGCACTCGCAGAAATGCAAGAACTGAAGAAACAGTTAGACGAATTGTTGGAGAAAGGATTCATACAGCCAAGTTCATCGCCATGGGGAGCGCCAATCTTATTCGTCAAAACGAAGGATGGATCAATGCGTATGTGCATTGACTACCGTGAATTGAATAAAGTCACGATTAAGAATCGATACCCATTACCAAGAATCGATGGTCTGTTCGATCAATTGCAAGGAGCTCAATTTTTCTCTAAAATCGATTTACGATCAGGATATTATCAATTAAAGGTAGAGGAAGAGGACATTCCTAAGACTGCATTCAGAACAAGGTATGCCATTATGAATTTACTGTCATGCCATTTGGTTTAACCAGTGCCCCAGCCGTATTTATGGACATGATGAACCGAATATGTAAGCCATATTTGGATAAATTCATAATTGTCTTTATAGATGATATTCTCATTTACTCTAAGAGTAAAGAGGAACATGCAAAGCATTTACACGCACTTTTGAGTTTATTAAGAAAAGAAAAGCTTTATGCTAAGTTTTCGAAGTGCGAGTTCTGGTTAGAACAGGTACAGTTTATTGGACATTTAGTTAATCATGAAGGAATTCATGTGGATCCTACCAAGATCGAGGCGATTACCAAATGGAAAACCCCTGAACCACCAACCGAGGTTAGAAGTTTCTTAGGATTGGCCGGTTATTATAGAAGATTTATTCGAGATTTTTCTAGAATAGCCATCCCTTTAACTAAATTAACCTGTAAATCCATTAAGTTTGAATGGGGACCAAAACAGGAAGAAGCCTTTAGAATTCTTAAGCAAAGACTAACCAACGCACCCATACTAGCATTACCAGAAGGAACTGAAGACTTTGTAATCTATTGTGACGCTTCTAAATTAGGTTATGGATGTGTGTTAATGCAACGACAAAAGGTTATAGCTTACGCATCTAGACAACTTAAGAATCATGAAGAGAATTATTCAAACCCTGATTTAGAATTAGGAGCCATAATTTTTGCCCTGAAAATATGGAGACATTACCTTTACGGTAGTAAGTTTACCATTTTCACAGATCATAAGAGTTTAAGGTATGTTTTCGGGCAAAAGGAGTTGAATATGAGGCAGAGACGCTGGATGGAGATACTTAATGATTATGATTGTAATATCCAGTATCATGCAGGAAAGGCTAATGTAGTAGCCAATGCTTTAAGTCGAAAGCTTTATGAAAAACCAAAAAGAGTACGTTCTCTTAAGTTAAATCTACAAGTAGATTTAAATGAACAGATTAGGAAAGCACAAGAATCAGTAATCAAGGATGATACTAAGAAATTAAAAGGAATGATTAAGAAATTAGAACGAGGAACAGATGGAATTTGGAGATTCCATAAGAAAAGGATGTGGATACCTAAATTAGGAAACCTACGCCACCATATATTAGAAGAAGCCCGTAAGTCTAAGTATACAATGCATCCTGAAAATGATAAAATGTATCAGGATTTAAGAAAGAATTTTTGGTGGATAGGAATGAAAAAGGATATAGCTGCTTATGTTTCTAAGTGTTTAACATGTTCACAAGTCAAAGGTGAACATCAGAAACCCTCAGGTTTATTACAACAATTAGAGATGCCAATTTGGAAATGGGAATTGATAACAATGGATTTTGTTACGAAATTACCCAAAACAAGAAAAGTTAATGATACAATCTGGGTGATTGTAGACAGGCTAACTAAGTCATCTCATTTCCTACCAATGAAGGAAACTTTCAGTGTGGAACAATTAGCTAAATTATATGTGTCACACCCCAACTGATGGCGGAATCATCGTGGCGTGGCACTGAGCGAAACAGATTGTCCAGAAGTTTCCATAACAACTATAATTACCAATTATTTAAAGCATCACGTCCCATACCATGGCATAAAAAGTAACATAATTATTACAGACAAGATCTAGTCAAATTGTTCTGTTCCGACAACTCAGATTTCAAATACAGACAATTCGTTTATTTGTTTCTAGACCTTTCCTAGCCTCGATTTCACAGCAAGCCAAGCATATAAACACCTTAAGCACCTGTCACATACGTTAAAGTAAAAGTCAATACACATAGTGTAAAGGTGAGCATATAAGTTTGATAGATATAATAGAGTTCGAAATCATTTACACATAACCAGCACGTACATAGTGTGAAATGAAGCACGTTAGTTATCGACATGAACTTATCGATACCAATGACTGCGGGTTGACTGCCCAAGGCAGTTCGTAATACACACTCACCACTATGAGCCATGTAATTAATTGTCCTTAACAACCCCTGAGTGAACAGGTGCTGAGTCCAAACTATAGTACTATCGTTGCTAAGGTAGGTAGACATCATTCCATGTGTAAACATAACAAACAAGCATTCATTAAGTCACGTATAACATGCAGTAACGGTTAGCGTTAAAGTATTGCGTAGTGTGTTCGATGTGATTTAGTATAAGTAACGTATGTAACACACAAAAGTGCGTAAAGCAAAAAGGGTTCGAGTATACTCACAGCGATGATGGATTGAAGGGAGCGCTTAGAGTGAGATTAGCCTGATTAGAACGATAGCAATAATGATAAGTGACGCGTAAAACGGAGCAATGTGTCAGTGGATCAGACGGTAATCCGATCGGATGGCAATCCGATCGGGTGGCCGGTCGACTGGGTGACAATCCGTTCGAACGGTCATCCGATCGGATGACCATGCGAGTGGATTGTTACCTCGTTTGGGATGGATGTGTTTGTGTATGATGGTTTGTCTTTTGAAGTTTTCGTTGTAGCATTATAAAAATAGAGAAGTATCTCTACCTTTCAGGTCGGTCGATCGAACGGCTGTTCGATCGGACAACAATCCGATTGGCGAGACTTCTCTTGTTTGAGAACAAGTTCTCAGCAGGGCGGTCGCTCGATCGGATGGCTATCCAATCAGGTGGCAATCCGATCGGATTGAACATGTTGTAAAATTGTTTAAATGTTTGAAGTCAAACATCACATGGTCGGTTGGCAATCCGATCGGATGGCAATCCGGTCGGGTGACAATCCGTTCAATGTTCAAAACCTCAATGTTGAAATAAAAGTTAAGTGTGGGACCCAAGGTGCAGTCCGATAGGGTGGCAGTCCGGTCGGGTGGCAGTCCGGTCGGGTGGCAGTCCGTCCCAGTCGACCTGATCGTCTTCTTCCTTGGTTGTTTTAATAGTTTGAAGTTTTCTCGAGACTGTTTGATGACGTGCTAAACAACAGAAACCTCGTCAAGACTTAGTGACCCGATCGGACAGGAACCACCCTAGTCCGACTAGTTTAACTGTTCGAGACAGTGTTTCATGTTTAACCCAAAATCAGTAACCTCTTGTGTACAATCCAGATCTTGAACCAACACATCCACAAGAAAGAGTATAATATTAGAACAAGCTCCGATTCTATCGGTTTTGAGTGCATTGAGTGTAAAAGAGTTGAAAGAAAGCTTAAAAACCATCTTTCAATCCTTTTCACCAAGAATATGTTCAGATCTATGAAAGTTTTTTGTTTGTTTATGTGGAAATCATTCAGATCTAAGTTCTTCTTGGTGGGTTGAAGCCAAATCATGAAGTTCTTAAGAACACTATGATGACATCATCCTATAACGCCTCAAATCAAGCGATTTCACGGTTAAAAGTTAAGATTCAAAAGATAGAAATGTGTAGGAGTGCGTGTAGATCACGAAAGTACAAGGTTTAGGTGGAAAAACTTACAAGAATCGCGAGAAATCTGATGAAATAGTGGCTGGAGCGAGTGGAGAGGGAGAGAGAGCTGTCAACATCAAGAGAGGTTGACATATGGGGTATTTACAGGGTTTCCATAAATGGAAATAGGGGGAAAAGAGGCTGGTCGATCGAGTGGCAGCCCGTCTGGGTGGCAGCTCGATCGAGTGGCAACTCTGTCGGGTGGCACTCCGGTCGGGTGGCAGCCCGATCGGGTGGCTACTCGGTCGGCTGGCCACTCGATTCGAGTGCTCGGCGCGATGGGTTTTGCGATTTCGATTCGAGTGTCGAGCGTTGCGATGCGATTCGAGAGGGCGATGCGATAGTTTTACTTATCAAATTACTTTTAATCCCAACTACTATATCAACATACAAGCATCCTATTTAACTTGCGTTTAGCGTTTGCGATTTGATTGCGATTGCGTTCCGATTAGTCACCACAACAGCAACATAAATAAACATGCACAAGTAACACATAAGGCACACGCACGTAAGAACAATAACCAGACGCATAATTCGAGTTGCGAGTGCGATTGCGATAAGCGATAAAGCGATAAAACATGTGATAAACATCGACAAATAGCGATTAAACCTCGGTTGTTAACAAATACTCCACATAATAAAACTAACGTAAAGCATAAAAAATAGACCATCTACAAGTCAAAGAAGTCAAAACAGGAATTGAGCAAGGAGTGACAGATCGCAATTAGAAATCTTGTCTCCCTTTGACTTCAATCTTGACTTTGACTTTGACTTTCGAAACACGGGGTGTTACAGCCTCCCCTAGTTGAGGGAATTTCGTCCCGAAATTAGGCCGAAGCCGTAACAAACAACTGTGGGTACTTCGCCTTCATGTCGCTTTCGAGTTCCCAAGTGAACTCTGCGCCTCGTTTGCCTTCCCATCGAACCTTCACAATGGGAATGCGTGAGCGTCTGAGCTGCTTGGTTTGGTGGTCCATGATTTCGACAGGCTTCTCCACGAAGTGTAGTGTTTCATTTACTTGAAGATCTTCTAGAGGTACAATTAAATCATGCTCAGCCTGGCACTTTCTGAGGTTTGACACATGGAAAGTCGGGTGGACGTTACTAAGTTCCTCCGGTAGTTCGAGTCTGTAGGCGACCTTTCCAATCCTTTCCAGAATCTTAAAAGGTCCAACATATCGAGACACTAGTTTCCCTTTCTTGCCGAATCTGACCACACCCTTCTAAGGTGATACCTTTAGGAGAACGTAGTCGCCAACGTCAAATTCAAGGGGCTTGCATCGTCTATCAGCGTAACTTTTCTGACGAATCCGAGCTTTCAGCAGATTGTCTCGAATTTAGAGGACTTTGTCAGTCGTTTCTTGCAATAGCTCAGGACCGGTTAATTGCGAGTGTCCGATCTCGTGCCATATAATAGGCGATCGACATCTTCTTCCATACAATGCCTCAAATGGTGCCATTTGAATGCTGGAATGATAACTGTTATTGTACGAGAATTTGACTAAAGGTAAGTATGCCTCCCAATTACCACTGAAATCTATGACACACGAACGGAGCATGTCTTCAAGGGTACGAATCGTTCTCTCAGTCTGACCATCGGTTTGGGGATGAAAAGCGGTACTTAGATTAAGCGTAGTACCGAGAGCCGTTTGAAATGTTTCCCACAGACGCGAGGTAAACCGAGCATCACGGTCAGAGATGATGTCACGAGGTGTCCCATGTCGACAAATGATCTCATCGGTGTAGATTCGGGCTAATCGTTCTACCTTGTAGTCTTCTCGTATAGGCAGAAAATGAGCAGATTTGGTCAAACGGTCGACGACAACCCAGATACTGTCGTGACTTGATGGTGTACGCGGAAGTTTCGTTATAAAGTCCATAGCTATACTTTCCCACTTCCACATAGGGATCGGGGGTTGTTCAAGTAAGCCAGAGGGTCTTTGGTGCTCGGCGTTGACTTTCGAGCATATCAGGCACTTTCCAACATAGAGGGCGATATCTCTCTTCATGCCCGACCACCAGTACTTGTAGTGAAGGTTCTGGTATAATTTTTTCGGCACCGGGATGAATGGAATACCGGGATTTGTGGGCTTCGTCCATCAAAATCTGTCACAAGTTGGTCCGTTTAGGGACCCAAATTCGGTCCAGATAATGGAATATCCCATTCGACTTATTCACAAGATGGGCTCCATCGTGGTAGATCCTTTCCTTCTTCAAGATGTGTTCAGTAAAACACGCGTGCTAAGCTTCGCGGATGAGGGTTTCGAGGTCATATTGGGCTTGGATATTATGGACGCTATGTAAATAACTCCGTCTGCTGAGAGCGTCGGCAACGACATTTGCTTTGCCTGGGTGATAACGGATCTCACAGTCGTAATCGTTGAGAAGTTCTACCCATCGGCGTTGACACATATTAAGTTCTTTCTGGTTGAAGATATGTTGTAGGCTCCTATGATCGGTGAAGATCGTACACTTAGTACCGTAAAGATAGTGTCGCCAAATCTTTAACGTAAAAACAACTGCGCCTAGCTCGAGGTCGTGGGTTGTATAGTTCTTCTCGTGGATCTTGAGCTGACGAGATGCGTAAGCGATAACCTTGTCCCGTTGCATGAGAACACAACCAAGACCAAGGTTTGAGGCATCACAATAGACAACAAAGTCTTCGTTTCCGTCGGGTAAAGTGACGACAAGAGCATTGCAAAGCATATGCTTGAGAGTTTGGAAAGCAGACTCTTATTCAGTTCCCCAAACAACAGGCTTGTCTTTATGCGTGAGGGCGGTAAGCGGCACAACGATTTTTGAGGACCCTTCGATAAATTGACGATAATAGCCCGCTAGTCCGAGAAAAGAACGGACTTCAGACGGGTTCTTCGGTGTAATCCAACTCTTAACAGATTCGATCTTCGCGGGGTCGACGTGAATACCTTGACTATTGATAATGTGACCGAGGAATTGAACCTCCTCCAGCCAAAATTTGCACTTGGAGAACTTGGCATAGAGTCGATTCCCCTGGAGTAGCTCGAGAACCAAACGTAGATGTTGCGCGTGTTCGGCTTTCGACTTGGAATAGATCAAGACATCATCGATGAACACGATGACGAAGCGGTCGAGATAAGGTTTACACACGCGATTCATCAGATCCATGAAAACCACGGGTGCGTTGGTTAAACCAAAAGGCATAACAACAAACTCATAATGGCTGTATCGCGTGCGGAAAGCGGTTTTAGGAATATCCACTTCTTGAATGCGTAGATGGTGATAGCCTGAGCGTAGATTCGATATTCGAGAAACACGTAGCACCTTGTAGCTAGTCAAACAAATCATCAATTCGAGGAAGCGGATAGCGATTCTTGATGGTCAACTTATTCAATTCCCGGTAGTCGATGCACATCCTAAACGACCCATCCTTCTTTTTGACGAAAAGGACTGGCGCGCCCCATGGAGATGTGCTCGGCCGAATGAAGCCTTTATCAAGTAGTTCCTGGAGTTGACTCGAGAGTTCGCGCATTTCGGACGGAGCGAGTCGGTAAGGAGCTCTAGCAATAGGGTTTCCTCCAGGAATGAGGTCGATACGAAAGTCGATATCACGACTTGGCGGTAGTCCGGGAAGATCCTCAGGAAAAACGTTAGGAAATTCTCGAACCACTGGAACATCGTTTACTCTTGGTCTTCCTTTCTTTTCCTTCTCCGCTACTACAATATTAGCCAAGAAAGCTCTGTATTCCTTGCGGAGATACTTGCTAGCTTGGACACATGACATGAGCTTTAGACCCTTCGTAGCAGTTTCACCATAAACACATAATACATCACCATTTGCGAGCGAGAATCGAATCATCTTATCGAAGCACACAACTTCAGCATGGTTTTCACGAAGAAAGTCCATGCCTACTATGATGTCAAAACTTCCGAGTTGCATCGGAATAAGGTCGATCGGAAAGATGTGATTGTTGAGTTCAAGAGTACAATCACAAAGAACAGAATTAACAGCGACAGTTCTTCCGGTGGAGACTTCGACATCGAACGTTGAGGGGAGATGGGAGCGCTTACGATTAAGGAGCTTCTCGAATTCAAACGACACAAAACAGTTATCGGCTCCAGTATCAAACAAACACGAAGCATATAAACCATTCACGAGAAACGTACCATTAACCACATTGTTGTCAGCCTGGGCTTGGCGCGCATTGATGTTGAAAGTTCTGGCACGGGTGGCTTGTTGCTGTTGCTGCTGAGGCTGTTGCTGCTGCTGTTGCTGAGGCTGCTGCAGCTGGGGCTCTTGTTTCACAACCCTGTTCAGGCACATGTTCACGAAGTGATTGGGATCACCACACGCGAAGCAGACTCTGGCGTTGATCGCGGGTGCCTGAGCTGCCTGTTGGCCTTGAGGAGCTGGAAGTAGATCTTGATGAGCAGTAGCTTGGGCTGGTGCTTGTCGGGAACCTGTACGGCAGTTGGCGGTGAAGTGGTCGTACATGTTGCAGTGCACACAAAATCTGCAGGCAATACCCACCGGATGATGATAAGTGCATGTCGGGCAAGTAGGGTGAGGGCCAGTGTATGCACGCTTTGCGGATGGTGCATAGGTAACTGGTGCTGGAAATGATCGGTGCTGAGATTGCTGCTGAGCCGGTACGGCTTGAAGCGGGGCAGCAGTGGTAGTGACAACATAGTTCTTGTTGCTGGAGTTGCTGTTGTTGCTCTTCTTCTTGCGACGAGAGGACTTTGATGATTGAGAAGCGGCGGCGGTTTCAGCGGTTGGTGCGGCGGTGGCTTGGTGTAAGGACTCTAAAAAATATTCCAAATATGCCCGTAAGTAAAAACCCGGACCCCTGAAACCCTACTGCGCATGAAAAACGAAGAAATCAAGATTTATGGGTTTCAGGCGGGCCGCGTAAGCCTTAAAGAAAGTTTACGCGGGCCGCATCAATGTTGGGTTGACCGGATAAGTGTTCCGGATCCACGTGTTGACCAGCTGGCAAGTCTACTCGTGACCAATCAAACCTACGCGTAGAATAGGTGGTTAGGCGGGCCGCGTAAAGTTCGAGCCAAGGTTTACGCGGGCCGCGTGAACCCTAAATTTCACCTATAAATAGCTTGGCTCAGGGGCTTTCATTCTGTGTCGACGAAAACTTTCAAAAAAAAATATTACTGCTCTGAAGTTGAAATTACAACCTCAATTAGTGGGGTGCTGCTACGATACCGGGTATTAACTCGATCGCTGCTACGATTCAATGTCCGATCGATTGAAACTATCCAATGGATGTTTAAGTGTTGCCCACATTAGGGTTATGCTTTGTCATTCGTCGTGAATTCGATGGATGTTTAAGTATCGCACTTTGTCATTCGTTGTGAGGGTTTAATCTCGTGAGTTATCGTAAATGCTGTATTAGTTACTAACCTAGTTCGTGTGCATGTTGTTTAAATTTTGGTTAAAAGGCCAATCAGTAGGCTAAACTCTGCCCGTATAAAGCTGTAATGTGAGTCATTCTCTTTTTATCAAATATTTTACAATACTCCATTTTCAAACGTTATAATTACAGGGAGTAAGTCGTGGTTATCTTAATCACTGGCTAGTGGGGTATTGTGCACATTACTAATTTTCACTGGTTAGGCTAATGTCACACCCCGATATTTTACACGTTTGACCGGTGGGCCCGGTGGGGGAGTATCGTGATGTGGTTGGCAACATTACAGTCAAACAACACAATATTTAAATATGCACAGCGAAAGCAAATGTAAGATATATATTTCAACTGAATAAAATATTGTAATATCAAGTATCACAACAGTCGAAAGATAATCCACAGAACGGATCAGAAGTAATTTGGAAACAGTAGTTCAACAGACTTTAGGCATCTTAAGCTTGCGAGACTCTTTTGATGCTAAGGAGAAATTCCAGCCGATTACGAGTAGTACCTGCACTTAATCTTTTTGGGAAAATACGTCAGTTTAGACTGGAAAATACATTCAACCGACTCATTTTGAAAAGTTTAATAAAATTGATTTGAATGCACGTGGCACAAACTTTTTATAACTTGGGATAATTATTTAAATATATAATCTCGTAAAAGTATTACATGTTACTTATGCGTTCAGTAGCCCGGGTCGTGTCGGGTTAAAGATCAATAGACACACCACATTATTTATTTAGCACTGACGGGTGTACGCCTACACCCCGCGCTTAGGTCGTGGCCATTTCGTAAAATGATGCCAGGGATATCCGGGACATGGTCATTAACCTCCCAAAGGCTTTAAGCAAACAAAACAATTTAAACGGGCCGATCAAATATCAATTAGCCACCATATGATGGAAGATTTAATGCCCGACCAAGCGGTATTTTATATACCGTACCCCAAGCCCGTATAGGGAAAATAAGTTAAAAGTATTTACCTTTGCAAGTATAATTCACAAACAGCAAATGCAAGTAGCTTTTACTGGTCCTCCTATTCTGGAACGGAGGTTTATAATAACCTATTAGAATCCTAACGGTCTTTAGTTAAGCTTAAGCTTAGACCGATACGGTTCAAACGCATGATTAAGCGAAGACCGGAATATAATGTGATTTATACCCGACAAGTTTGAAGACTTGTCTTATATGGGTAATCTAAACACATTCTGGATTTTGAGATAAAACCGATAAGGTTTGACCCGTTTCGGCTAATTTATGCAAACTAGTTACATAAACCGAACCGAACGCGTAATAAGCGTAACGGGTATTCATGAGAGCCATATACAGGTTTCCTAAGTTAATATGCCTCCAATATGTTGTGACATCAGTAAGATATCTTTTATTATGCCCGAAACGAATTTAAACATAAACTATGCCCCGCAGGGGTAATTTGGTCATTTATAAGGTTATAAAAGAGTTTAAGTATTAACCTGAGTTACAGGTCTGATATAATCAGCAAAAATACTTAATTTGATAAGTTATAACAGTAGGGTATTTCATATATGTGAAATTTATCAATTATAACCAAACTATGCACCGTAGGGGCATTTTGGTAATTTCACATAAGCCGAAAAGCTCAAAACTGAAGTCTGAGTTAAACAACTTTTACTTACTGTTAAAATATTATAATTTACCTAAAATATCAGTAGGTATCAACCCTTGTATGTTTAAAATAGTTTTAGTACATACTATGCGTTAAAAACGCTTAAAAAAGCGATTAGAAGCCGTTTCCGGGTTCTATATTGAAAGCTAATATTTTTATTATTCCAGAAGGTCTAAAATAATTTATTTATCATACAAAATCAGTAGCAAAAGGTTTGGGGTCAAAAAGATATGTAAAACTCATTTTATAGCCCGAAAGGGCAAAACCGACATTTACCGAATTAAGCTTATGACTCCAAGTTATGCTCAGCCTAAAATTAATTAAAAATCTTCAAAAATCCCAAAATAATATATTACATCAGTGGGTAACAAGTTTGATATCAAAAAGTAGGTTTAAATAAGCTATACGCTAATTATGTCGTTTAATCGCTAAAAAGCTTTATAATTACGCTAATGAGCATAACTCTCAATCTACACCTCAAACTGATGTCAAATTTTGGGTACAAGTTTATATATCAGTAATTAAGGTTTCTACTCTTTTACATTTTCAAAAATCGCGTTTTATGGTGAAAAGGGCATAACAGTCAACATATAGGCAAATAACGGAATCATGCATATTAATTGGATAACTAATGATCCATGGTGTATAATCACAGAGGGTTATACTATCATGTAACCTGGTCCTAAGGAAGCACTAAGGCAATTCTAATTCATAATAAAACGGGTCAGAACTGAAGTTAAAGCAAAAGTCAAAGTTTTGCGACTTTCGGTTCCGAACCGGGTCTAAACAGAAAATTGTCGGGTTGAACATGTTTAGACATGTTCTTACACTAATTACCAAGTTATATTAATGATCAAATAGGTTCTATGGGTTCTACATTGCTAATTATGCATAACTTGGAAAATAAGTATTCTGTTGACTTTTTAATAACAAGTTTGACCCGACATTTGACCTAGATAGAGTGGGAATAAGAGGGTGCCCTTTTAAGGGTTTATTGCCCACATAATTACCAACTTATAATTACTTTCAATTCGACTAATCACTGGACCATTAGTGATTAATCGTGAAGTCAACCGTTAATTACGACGGTTTGACTTTTAAGCTTAAACTAAGTAAAAACTTAACTAAGAAAGGTTAAGCATACTTACTGAAGTCCTATGCACGAAATGTGAAGCTTAGAGAGAAGTCTTGAGCTCCAGAAATGTTCCAAAGTGTAGATGGAAGATGTGAGAAAAATGGTTGCAACCTTGGCCCTTTATATAGTGCTTTAAACACCTTAGATCATTGACAACCAACTCTAGCAATGTTCCCTGATCACTAACACATGTCCCTAAGGGTCTAGGAGTCACTTAGGGGTCGCCCATGTAGTGGAAATATCTGTTTAAGGTCGGTTATGCGCGAAAGAAGGCTGTTGTCTTCACTTTCTGTTATTGGGCATCGTAGGCGGCCCGCGTAAGACATGGTTAAGTCTTACGCGGCTATTTCCAAGTTTTTGCATATTGTCCCTTGGCCTTTCGAAAGGTCAACCATCTTATATTTTGCACTTTGAGCCCTCCAAATTTACCTATAAGGGCTTTAAGACTTATACCCACCTTATTAAGTCCTTGGTCACTTTATGTTTACCCGAAAAGTCATAATTTTCTACGTTGACGCTTTAAACCCATCGTATACGAATTTGATCATAACTTTCTCATACGATAACGAAACTTTATGAAATTTTTATCGTGCATTCTAGTGAGCATAATTAATTGTTACAAAGCTTCGGGTTTTGTTAAAAGGTCACTCAGAGGTATACTTTAAACATGTTGACACATTTAACCCCTGTGGTTTGTAATCTCTCACTTTCTTTCATATTTAGCTTCGTATGATCCATGATTTATTCGTTTGAAGGTTTAAACATCATGTAGGGTTATTGTATAGTATATTTATTCACTGTTGACATTTTAAACCCGTATATTCACATACTTTCCATGTTTGTCAACTTTAGTCCTTTCAGAACATTCTTTCACACGTTCAAACATATGACACGTGTCAACACATTATAGGACGTGAATTTTTCAAGGTGTTACATCCTCACCCCCTTAAAAGAAATCTCGACCTCGAGATTTACTGAAATAAATGAGGGTATTTTTCTTTCATTGTGGACTCAACCTCCCACGTGTATTCGGGACCTCTACGGGCATCCCATTTTACCTTTACAATAGGTACATGCTTCCTTCGAAGGTTCTTAACCTGTCGATCCTCGATCGACACAGGTTTTTCAACAAACTTCAAGCTCTCTTCTATGTGCACATCTGTATGTGGTATGACCAGTGATTCATCAGCGAAACACTTCTTCTGATTGCAGATGTGGAATACATTATGAATACCACTGAGCTCTTCGGGTAAGTTTAACTTATAGGCAACTGATCCGACACGTTCGATAACCTCGAAAGGTCCTATGTATCTCGGGCTAAACTTGCCTTTCTTACCAAATCGCATCACTCCCTTCCAGGGTGATACTTTAAGCAACACCTTTTCACCTACCTCGAAGTGAAAAGATTTACGCTTTAAATCTGCGTAGCTTTTCTGCCTATCTCTGGCAGCTTTCAGGCGATCTCGAATCTGGACATTCTTGTCCGCTGTTTCAAAGACTATTTCCGGACCTGACAGTTGGACATCTCCAACTTCCGCCCAACAACGGGCGTTCTACACTTTCTACCGTATAAAGCCTCGAAAGGCGCAGCCTTGATGCTGGTATGGTAGCTATTGTTGTATGAGAACTCAATCAATGGTAGGTGGTTATCCCAACTACCACCTAAATCAATCACACATGCACGTAGCATGTCTTCCAATGTTTGGATGGTACGCTCACTCTGTCCGTCAGTCTGAGGGTGGTAAGCCGTGCTGAAATTTAAGCGCGTGCCCAAAGCTTGTTGGAAACTCTTCCAAAAATGCGACGTGTATCTAGTATCTCTGTCAGAGATAATAGCCACAGGTACGTCATGTAGAGCTACAATCTTGTCTACGTATAATTGGGCTAACATGTCGGAGCTGTAGGTCTCCTTTATGGGTAGGAAATGTGCTGACTTAGTCAGTCTGTCTACGATCACCCTTATGGTATCGTTTCCTTTCCTTGTCTTAGGTAACTTGGTGATAAAATCCATAGTTACCATTTCCCACTTCCATGTGGGAAGTTCAGGCTGTTGTAGCAACCCTGACGGCTTTTGATGTTCTGCCTTGACTTGCGCACATGTCAAGCATTTAGCTACATAGGCGGCTACAGACTTTTTCAAGCCTATCCACCAATAGTTTGCCTTCAGATCCTGGTACATCTTATCCGCTCCAGGATGAACGGAATATTTAGAGCTGTGGGCTTCCTGGAGGATCACATCTCGAAGTCCTCCATAAACTGGAACCCATATTCTTCCATTTAACCTCATGATTCCGTCCTTGCCCTGAGATAATTGCTCTTCAGTGACTCCCAGCTTTTCATTAGGATAGTTAGCTTCTAACACAGCTTCCTTCTGTGCAGCTAACAACCTTTCATTCAAACTGTTCTTTATTTCAATGCTCTTGGCATTGATTCGGATGGGTTTCACCTTTTCCTTCCTGCTTAAGGCATCAGCAACCACGTTTGCTTTGCCTGGATGGTATCTGTTTTCACAATCATAATCATTCAATGTCTCCATCCATCGGCGCTGCCTCATGTTTAAATCCTTCTGGTTAAACAGGTGTTGGAGGCTCTTGTGATCAGAATAGATCATAAACTTGATCCCATACAAATAGTGCCTCCATAGCTTCAGTGCAAATACAACGGCACCCAACTCCAAGTCATGGGTGGTGTAATTCTTTTCGTGCACTTTTAACTGTCGTGAAGCGTAGGCAATAACTTTGCCTCTCTGCATAAGCACACATCCCATACCAGTGTGCGATGCGTCGCAATAAACCACTAATTCTTCTATTCCATCAGGTAATGTCAATACAGGAGCGTTGCTCAACTTTTGCTTTAGGATATCAAAGGATTCTTGCTGCTTAGGGCCCCAAACAAATAAATTCGTGATTGTATTTATCGATGATATCCTGATTTACTCACGAACGAAAGAAGAGCATGAGCAACATCTCAGAACCATCTTGGAACTACTGAAGAAAGAGAAGCTTTATGCAAAGTTCTCGAAATGCGAATTCTGGATTCGCGAAGTACAATTTCTTGGTCACGTGGTGAATGAGAAGGGCATTCATGTAGACCCGTCCAAGATTGAAGCAATAAAGAATTGGGAAGCTCCCAAGACCCCAACTGAAGTTCGACAATTTTTGGGCTTAGCGGGCTATTATCGGCGATTCATCGAGAATTTCTCAAAAATAGCTCAACCGCTAACGACCCTTACACAGAAGGACAGGAAATACGACTGGGGTCACAAACAAGAAGAAGCCTTCCAGTTACTTAAGAACAAGCTCTGCGATGCACCGATACTATCATTACCCGAAGGCACTGAAGACTTCGTGGTATACTGCGACGCCTCACGACAAGGCTTGGGTTGCGTGCTCATGCAACGCCAAAAAGTCATCGCTTATGCTTCAAGACAACTGAAGGTTCACGAGAGAAATTATACCACTCACGACCTGGAGCTGGGTGCAGTGGTATTCACCTTGAAGATTTGGCGACATTACTTATATGGTACTCGATGTACAATCTTCACAGATCACAAAAGCTTACAACACATATTTGATCAGAAGGAATTGAATATGCGCCAGCGACGTTGGGTTGAGCTGCTAAATGACTATGACTGTGAGATTAAGTACCATCCTGGAAAGGCAAACGTTGTAGCAGACGCGTTGAGCCGGAAGGAAAGAGTTAAGACCCTACGGGTTCGAGCATTGGAAATGACTATCCGATCGAACCTCACTTCACGTATTCGTGACGCACAACAAGAAGCCCTTAAGGTGGAAAATCGCAAAGCTGAATACCTCCGGGGTGCATTGAAGTACATGGCGCCAAATGAAGAGGGAGCCTTATACTTTAAAAAGCGCATTTGGGTTCCGCTCTATGGTGGCCTACGAGAAGTCATCCTTGATGAAGCGCACAAGTCAAGATACTCGATCCACCCAGGGTCGGACAAGATGTATCAAGATTTGAAAGAATACTATTGGTGGCCGAGACTCAAGAGCGACGTTGCTGTCTATGTTGGAAAATGCCTAACCTGTGCTAAGGTTAAGGCAGAATATCAGAAACCGTCCGGCCTACTGCAACAACCAGAGATTCCCGTGTGGAAGTGGGAACAAATCTCGATGGACTTCATAACGAAATTACCCAGGACCTCGAGAGGGCACGATATGATATGGGTAATAGTTGATCGATTGACGAAGTCTGCGCATTTCCTACCAATCCGAGAGAAGGATAGCACTGGAAAGCTTGCAGAGATATACCTCAGGGAAATTGTGGCACGTCATGGAATGCCAATCTCAATCATTTCAGACAGAGATGGACGCTTTGTCTCGAGAATCTGGCAATCATTTCAGGAAGCCTTTGGATCTCAGTTAGATCTAAGCACGGCATTCCATCCACAAACAGACGGCCAGAGCGAACGGACTATACAAACGTTAGAAGATATGCTTCGCGCATGCGTCATGGACCTAGGCGGCAGCTGGGATACTCATCTACCTTTAGTTGAGTTTTCCTACAATAACAGCTATCATACGAGCATAAAAGCCGCACCGTTCGAAGCTCTGTATGGCTGCAAATGCCGATCGCCCTTATGTTGGGCAGATGCCGGAGATAAGCGTATGGTTGGTCCTGAACTTGTACAAGAGACAACCGACAAGATTGCGCAGATCCGAGAGCGCATTAAGGCGGCTCGAGAGCGACAAAAGAGCTACGCTGATCCGAATAGAAAATCGGTAGAATTCAAGGTGGGAGACAAAGTGTTGTTAAAAGTCTCACCTTGGAAGGGCGTAGTCAGATTTGGAAAGCGCGGAAAGCTAAATCCACGATATATCGGACCATTCAGAATATTGAAGAGAATTGGTACCGTGGCATACAAGTTGGAGTTACCGGAAGAACTTAATGGAGTACATGATACGTTTCATGTATCCAACCTGAAGAAGAGTCCAACACAAGAAAGCGTGATCATCCCGATGGATGAAGTGCATATTGATGAAGCCCTCCGATTTACAGAAAAACCCGTTGAGGTTACCGACTGGAAAGTCAACAAGACCAGGAGGAGCAGCGTAAAACTTGTCAAAGTACGTTGGAGCTCTAAGCACGGACCCGAGTACACATGGGAACGTGAAGACCAGTTCAAGAAAAAGTATCCCCACCTATTCAAGAAGACTCCTGCGAGAGTTAGTTCAGCATGAATTTCGGGACGAAATTCTTTTAACGGGGGGAGACTGTGACAACTGGCCCAAAGCGGTAATTTCCGTACACATTCATTATTGCTTAATGACTGCAATTATGTGCTTAATTGTCAGCAATATCAGATTTTATACTAAACAAGTGAATTCATGCACGTTGTATACTACAAAATATTGCTTTACGCATAAACGAGAGCGTTGCGTCAAAAATACTAGTAAACTCACCGGTAAGACACACTGTGTCAACAGAACTGCAGAAAGCAGTCAGACAATAAAATTGGAGCCTAGGTGTAGGTCCGACAATAAGAATGCATTAAAACCCAAGAGTACATACAAGGATTAATATATATGCAATACGAAAGCAAAATTTAGCACTAAAAAGCACCCGAAACGCACTTTAAGTGCAGAATTTATATAATTCAGCAATAATTCAGCATTTAAACATATGAATATTTTGCAGAAATGTCGTTTTATTATCCAGAATATTTCCCTAAGTGTTGGGAATCGATAGTGTTACAAAAAGATACTTATTAGACACTAAAAGGTGCAATTTAGCACTTTAACGAATCGGTATGTAACCGAACAACCGGACTATACCCGGAACATGAAAATATTGTTAATAACATTATTTATCTTTTTCTGAGCCAGTTAGGGTCCCTGAATACCCTAACACCCATTGTAACGCATGACAATCCACTAACCAGGTTAAGCACTTAACTAACTTACTTAACCTAACTAATATCCAACTAATTAGTTGAAATTGGACTAGACCCCCCCCCCTTAACCAAACCGTCCCCATGAGGGGGACACACTTTGTACAATTTGATTATAATATTGCTTGTGCCTAAAATCTAGTAGACATATGGACCTATGGTTAATACACACACTAATTATCTATAAGTTCATGTATTAGCCCACCATAACATGATCATCACACAACACCTCAACACAACTCTCTCTCCCTCTCTTCTAGCTTACGGCCGAACACACCCACCCCCCATCCATCCATTTTCGATTTCTATCTTGCAAGTTCCAAGCTCTACAAGTGTTAAGGATCTCGTATAAGGAAGCTTGGTGCAAACGGAAGGCGAAGGACCTCATTCTCTTGCTTTTATCCACCCTATTTGTGCTTAGATTCTTCCCTAGCCTCGAGCTAGTGGTATGTTGCTTAAATCACTCTCTTGAACTATTTTAAAGTGGTTAATACGATTTGTAACAGTTAAAACTCGTAATCTCACAAGTTGAAGCATAAAAGTCTACTAAAAACACTAAAAATGTTGGTTAAAAGCTCATATGTTGTGTAAATCATGTAGTAATTGATTTGTGTGATTATTTGGACCCGATCTATGTTGTGGTAGCTCGGATCGTCATTTAACCCGAGTTGGTCATGATCATGGATCATGACATAAGGTTGTTTTGGAAGTAACAAGGGTTAAAGGGCGAAACTCTACCACACACATATCATGAACTTGTGTAAAAGCGATTTTACTTATGAAATGGTGTTCAGAACTAGTAGATCTACGGATCTACAAGCAGTACTTTCAAAGGACCAAGTGTCCAAGAAATCATATTTTCTAAAGCCGGATCCTACATGAAAAAGAATGATTTTAGCAAACACACGAGTGTGTAAACACTTGTGTAACACAAAGTTTCGACAAAATAACTATTTTTGTAAATATTGACAGGAAGTTGTAAAGATGTAACTTCTTTAAAAACGAGACTTTCAAGAAACGAAGTTGATCTATACAAAGATCCACTAAAAATAATGGAAAGATACTACCTATTTTGGAAAAACCACAAGTTCATGTATTTCTGCGATTATATCTATTTTAACTAGTTGCATATTGTTTGTTGTTGAATGAGGAAATTGTTGACGATTTAAAAGAAAATAAACACATGTTTTGAAAACATGGAAACTTCCATTTTTAGGGGAAACTCTGTCAAAATTTCTATAAATTTTGACACTTAGAAAAATATGAGTTTTTGAGAAACTTATTCCCTAAAAATGTGTTTAAAAGTATTACCAAGGTTTCCCTAATTTTTGGTGATAAGAAATGAGGATTTCTTCAAGAATAAAAATGGATATAAGTATGTATATTTTTGAGAGAAAAATATATATTATTTTATCACCAACTTTTGTGCTAAGTGTGTATAGTATGTGTTATACGTACTAGTGTATTAAGACTTAAAAATACACTAAATACTCATGAGGAGTATAAACATAAAAATACACATACAAAATACAAGATACATAATTCGGGTGCGAAGTGCAAAACGCAAAAGACTTATATTTATTTTAGAGGAAATAATATAAGTAAGATACGTAGTTAAAAATATGAAATATTTTTAACACAACAATACAAATACAAAAGAGAGTGACTGTACTTGTGCGATACAAGTCTAGTGACTAACGTTAAGAAAACGCGTATAGGTTACGACGTTAATTAAGCAAATCCGGTGAAGTTTACGACGCAAGGAACGCAAAGTTGTGAGTTCATGCTCCCCCTTTTCTTTTAACTGTTTTCAGTTTTATACCTTCGGGGGTGAAATACATGTTACAAATATTACAATGTTTACAAATGGTATGATGGATACAAGAATGATACGAGAAATCGTGTCACGAATAGGGTACCATAAGCACCATTAATCGTGTACATACTTAGACCGCGGAACAAAAGGTTAGATCTAATGGGTTCCGGGCAGCCCCACTCTTGGCCACTCTTTTACCAAGCAGTGTTTTTGTGTCTCAGTCGTAAATCGACTACAGAAAAATGCCTATGGTTTGGTGACTTCCTACGTCGTGTCACATGTTAATGGCTTTGCAACCCATTAACACTTGATACATACATAAATATTTGATTTATACATGAGTACGTGGTGTACACAAAAGACTTGATTTATACAAAATACAAATTATGTTTTCATACAAAGTATACAAACGTGAAATACAAAAATTTCATGAATTCACACCAACTTTATGTTGACGTTTTTCCAAAACTCACATGTATTTCAGGTAACTAGGATGGATGTGCGCGTGGTCTTACTCATGCTCGTGGATGTCGCTTTGTTTATCTTTAAATAAAGTTGTGACTTTTAAGACAATATGTTATCTCGTGTTGTAAACACTTGACATATGTTTTCAGTAATGTAATATTTGAAGGTATTTTTGAGCATGTAGTATGTTTACTCTTCGTATGCAATGAGAACCTTTCATGATCACACCTCGTGCTTCCGCCGCAGAAAGGGGTGTGACAATAGTGGTATGACCATCGTCACGCAATGTGACACGGCGCCAGATAAAAATAAGATAGAAGCCATTGTAATCGCTCTTATGTTGTAATTGATAACTATGTGTCGTTTTATCAAAATTGAATGATTCACCAGTATTTCCCCGCTGACAAAATATTTTTAAAACATGTTTCAGGCGACCTGCTGTAAATCAAGGAAACGTGCTACAGAGCACTTACAAGCTTGAAGAGGTGGCTCGGTTAAAAATGAATAAACATGTTTTAATAAATCAGGGAATTTCTTAGTTAAATTCCTCTATTGTAAATTATGGGATTTTATCCCAAATTATGAATAAAATAATTGGGCATTTTGAGTTTTAAAAGATCCTGTTAAAAATCTTCCGCTGTCGCATTACAGATACCACGGGTTCCTGTCCCGCGGCTCCTGACCGGGTCAAACCGGGGCTGGGGCCGTGACACTTGGTGCAGGTTCTTGGTAGCTTTATCCCAAAATCCAGCTTTGACTCGCTTGTCATTGATTTCAGCGGCAAGCAGGTAGGTCTCTTCGATTGTTGCTGGCTTTGAGGCATGCACAAAATCTGCAACACAATCCGGCAGAGCGCGGATGTACTTTTTGATTGTCATGTCAACAGTCTTCACTTGATCAGGACAGATAATACTGAGCTGCTTGAAGCGAGCAGTTAAAGCAGCGTTGTCACCATCATTCTGCTTCAGATGCCAGAATTCGTCCTCCAACTTTGGGCGCTCATGGGGAGGGCATAATTCTTCTAGCATAATGTTCTTCAACTCATCCCATGACAGACCATAAGCTGCGTCATTTCCGCGTTTGTTCCTCTCGGCTGTCCACCAGTCTAAGGCGCGGGACTGGAAGAAGCCGGTAGCATTCAGAGTGCGGAGATTGTCAGGACATCCACTCTGACGCAGGGTGACCTCAATTGAATCGAACCATTGAAACAAAGCCGTAGGGCCATCTTCGCCAGTGAATTCTTTCGGCCCGTAAGCTTTGAACTGTTTGAAACTAAAAGCAGCTTTAGTGGTAGCTTTGGGAGCTTCGGTCCTAGACTCTTCAGACGATTTGCTCACATTCTCGTATAGTTCACTCACGATCTGAGGAACAACCTTTGCTACTTGCTTAGCGACGAGAGCAGCAAGGCGTTTGTCTCTCTGTTCTTGACGAGTAACTCGTGGGTGACGGGGTCCAGATGTGGGTCCAGATGACGACATTGTCTACAACAGACATCGCCATAGGGCTCAAACACAACATAATCGAATCTCACCTCACACGTCTAGTACTACTAAAGCTCAGGAATTCGATCGCATAAACACATAGGCGCATAATTACAGATTCACATAAGAACAGAAGCACATAAGAACGTAAGGCCATAATCACAGAAGCACATAAGCAGGGATGAGCAAATACCGATCCCGTCCTGATCCCGTCTCGATACCGATAATCCCGATCCTGAAATTTCATGAATACTTGATACCGATACCGAAACATGTCGGTTGAGTACGGTATCGGTATTTTGAGGGTAAAAGTCGGTATTTTACCGATACCGTACCGTACCGATACCGAAAAAACCAAAATGTGGATACCGTTTTCGATACCAAAACATGTCGGGATTGGGATTAGCGGTATTGGGATCGGGATGGGATCGGTATTTTATACCATTTGCTCATGCCTACACATAAGCACAAGAGGCAGTCAAAATACAGAAACCTATCATTCAAAGTTCGGGAGCATTCGAGAATAGCGATCGCGAATAGCATAGCGAGTAGTATATCATAAGCGAATAATATAACAAGCAACATGGTGCAAAGTCGTTCCTCATGTAGTAGCGATTCGTTAGCGTGGTGCGAATTGTGTGTGATTTGGCGGAGCGAGAAACGCGATATCGAAACCATCAGTACCACCATACTGTTTACCTCAAAACGCTAACAAATAAACATATAAAACACATAAATTCACATAAAATCGATAAATCACAGAGTTGGCGGCGGCGAAATCCAGAATCGAAAGACATAAAAATCGAGGATAGATTGTCTCGGCTATTAGACGTCGACTAACCAAAGTGATTCGACTATTTACAAGGACCTTAGGTACACACTTTGGCCTTCGGGACTGTGCTCTCGCCTCGAATCTGGGCGAATGACACGCATCCTTCCAGTTTCAGCATGACTTCAAGTCGTTGGAGTCCGTCGAGGCTTTGGTGGGAGTTTTGTAAAACAAAATAGAGATCGGGACGGGTTTCACCCCTGACTTAATGACTTCGTTCCTGTTTTTGATAAAATAAAGGAGAACTTATTCGTCAAAGTATGGATTTCACTCCTGATTTGGCACAATTTCTCCCGTTTGTAGATAAAATGCGGGTCGAACAAGCAATTTAGTCGAGAGTTTGCGGTTTTCACACCTAATCTCGACCTAATCGCTCGTTCATTTCGAATACTAGAGTGCAGTGATGGTGTAGCGTAGGCGAGAATAGCGAGAAATAGCAAATAAGCTTGTACATAACCCCTACAGGGTGTGCACAAGTCGGTCTGTTGGTATCTAACTATAGACTAGGTCATTTCTAAGACATCGACCCGGACTAGGTCTAGTCTTGCCTAATTCCCTATAGTTATGGCTCTGATACCAATCTGTAACACCCCAACCGATGGCGGAATCATCGGGGCGTGGCACTGAGCGAAACAGATTGTCTAGAAGTTTCCATAACAACTATAATTACCAATTATTTAAAGCATCACGTCCCATACCATGACATAAAAAGTAACATAATTATTACAGACAAGATCTAGTCAAATTGTTCTGTTCCGACAACTCAGATTTCAAATACAGACAATTCATTTATTTGTTTCTAGACCTTTCCTAGCCTCGATTTCACAGCAAGCCAAGCATATAAACACCTTAAGCACATGTCACATACGTTAAAGTAAAAGTCAATACACATAGTGTAAAGGTGAGCATACAAGTTTGATAGATATAATAGAGTTCGAAATCGTTTACGCATAACCAGCACGTACATAGTGTGAAATGAAGCACGTTAGTTATCGACATGAACCTATCGATACCAATGACTGCGGGTTGACTGCCCAAGGCAGTTCGTAATACACACTCACCACTGTGAGCCATGTAATTAATTGTCCTTAACAACCCCTGAGTGAACAGGTGCGGAGTCCAAACTATAGTACTATCGTTGCTAAGGCAGGTAGACAGCATTCCATTTGTAAACATAACAAACAAGCATTCATTAAGTCACGTATAACATGCAGTAATGGTTAGCGTTAAAGTATTGCGTAGTGTGTTCGATGTGATTTAGTATAAGTAACGTATGTAACACCCAAAAGTGCGTAAAGCAAAAAGGGTTCGAGTATAGTCACAGCGATGATGGATTGAAGGGAGCACTTAGAATGAGATTAGCCTGATTAGAACTATAGAAATAATGATAAGTGACGCGTAAAACGGAGCAATGTGTCAGTGGATCGGATGGTAATCTGATCGTATGGCAATCCGATCGGGTGGCCGGTCGATCGGGTGACAATCCGTTCGAACAGTCATCCGATCGGATGACCATGCGAGTGGATTGTTACCTCGTTTGGGATGGATGTGTTTGTGTATGATGGTTTGTCTTTTGAAGTTTTTGTTGTAGCATTCTAAAAATAGAGAAGTATCTCTACCTTTCAGGTCGGTCGATCGAACGGCTGTTCGATCGAACAACAATCCGATTGGCGAGACTTCTCTTGTTTGAGAACAAGTTCTCAGCAGGGCGGTCACTCGATCGGATGGCTATCCGATCGGGTGGCAATCCGCTCGGATTGAACATGTTGTAAAATTGTTTAAGTGTTTGAAGTCAAACGTCACATGGTCGGTTGGCAATCCGATCGGATGGCAATCCGGTCGGGTGACAATCCGTTCAATGTTCAAAACCTCAATGTTGAAATAAAAGTTAAGTGTGGGACCCAAGGTGCAGTCCGATCGGGTGGCAGTCCGGTCGGGTGGCAATCTGATCGGACGACAATCCGTCCAAGTCGACCTGATCGTCTTCTTCCTTGGTTGTTTTGATAGTTTGAAGTTTTTTCGAGACTGTTTGATGACGTGCTAAACAACAGAAACCTCATCAAGACTTAGTGACCCGATCGGACAGGAACCACCCTAGTCTGACCAGTTTAATTGTTCGAGATGGTGTTTCATGTTTAACCCGAAACCAGTAACCTCGTGTGTAGAATCCAGATCTTGAACCAACACATCCACAAGAAAGAGTAGAAGATTAGAACAAGCTCCGATTCTATCGGTTTTGAGTGTAAAAGAGTTGAAAGAAAGCTTGAAAACCATCTTTCAATCCTTTTCACCAAGAATATGTTCAGATCTATGAAAGATCTTTGTTTGTTTATGTGGAAATCATTCAGATCTAAGTTGTTCTTGGTGGGTTGAAGCCAAATCATGAAGTTCTTAGGAACACCATGATGACATCATCCTAGAACGCCTCAAATCTAGCGATTTCACGGTTAAAAGTTAAGATTCAAAAGATAGAAATGTGTAGGAGTGCGTGTAGATCACGAAAGTACAAGGTTTAGGTGGAAAAACTTACAAGAATCGTGAGAAATCTGATGAAATAGCGGCTGGAGCGAGTGGAGAGGGAGAGAGAGCTGTCAACATCAAGTGAGGTTGACATATGGGGTATTTATAGGGTTTCCATAAATGGAAATGGGGGGAAAAGAGGTTGGTCGATCAAGTGGCAGCCCGTCCGGGTGGCAGCTCGATCGAGTGGCAACTCGGTCTGGTGGCACCTTGGTCGGGTGGCAGCTCGATCGAGTGGCACTTCGGTCGGGTGGCAGCCCGATCGGGTGGCAACCCGGTCGGCTGGCCACTCGATTCGAGTGCTCGGCGTGATGGGTTTTGCGATTTTGATTCGAGTGTCGAGCGTTGCGATGCGATTCGGGAGGGCGATGCGATAGTTTTACTTATCAAATTACTTTTAATCCCAACTACTATATCAACATACAAGCATCCTATTTAACTTGCGTTTAGCGTTTGCGATTTGATTGCGATTGCATTTCGATTAGTCACCACAACAACATAAATAAACATGCACAAGTAACACATAAGGCACACACACACGTAAGAACAATAACTGTAAGGACTTGCAAAAATGTCCCAAAACGACCCGGAAGTGAAAACCCGGACCCCTGAAACCCTAACGTACATGAAAAATCAAGAAAACAAGATAATTGGTTTTCAAGCGGGCCGCGTAAATGTAAGCATATGCTTACGCGGGCCGCGTCAACTCAAGGTTGACCGGATAAGCGATACAGGCCACGTGGCAGACTTATCTGTGACACGGATGCCCTAGTCGTAGACTAGGTGGCTCTCGCGGGCCGCGTAAGAGCCTGTTAAGGCTTACGCAGACCGCGTAAAACTCAAATTTCTGCTATAAGTAGACTGTGCATGGCACTTTCACCTGTGCTCGAAAATCTCATTCAAAAACGAAGTATACTGCTTAAATTCGAAGTTTTACGTAGGGAAACGCTGCTACGATTACAGGGTATTAACTCAATCACAGCTACGATACAATGTCCGATTTAATGAAACCAATCCGATGGATGTTTAAGTGCTGCCCGAACTCGTGCTATACTTTGTCATTCGTCGTGAGGGTTTTAATCTCGTGAGCTTATCGTAAATGTTGTATTAAGTTACTTACCTAGTTTCGTGTGCATTGTTGTTTAAATTAGGTTATCAGGCTTATCAGTAGGCTAAACTCTGCCCGACTAAACTTGCAATGTGAGTCATTCACTTTTTATCAAATCGTTTTCTTAAAACTCTACTTGTTTTCAAAGTTATAATTACATGGATTAAGTCTTTGTAATCTTCAATTACTGCCGGTATGTGGGGTTTTGTATACATTACTTGATACCCGTCACCATTGGACAACGGGTTAGCCAATGGGTGATCTGACCATAGTCACAGATACAGTCGAGTGACAAATACCGATTTGGGGTAATTGGTAGATAGAAACAATGTAATCACCCTTAATACTGTATATTATAACAATGTGTCGTTTTGTGCAACTTGAGTGACTCGCCAGTATTTCCCTGCTGATAAAACCTTTTTAAAACATGTTTCAGGTGATCTGCTGTGATCCAGGAAAGAGTGATGTGTAGCACTACAAGCTTAAGGATGTGGCTCAATAAAATAAAGAAACATGTTTTTTGTAAAAACAGGGATTTCCCAGTGAAATCACCTTTATTGTAAATTATGGGTGTTATCCCCAAAATTGTGAAATAAAATAAATTGGGTATTTTCAAGTTTTAAAAGATCCTGTTAAAAAATTCCGCTGCCAACATAATATTTACCACGGGTTTTCTGTCCCGCGGCTCCTAAAACGGGTAAAACCGGGCCGGGGGCCGTGACAATAACCAGACGCGTAATTCGAGTTGCGAGTGCGATTGCGATAAGCGATAAAGCGATAAAACATGTGATAAACATCGACAAATAGCGATTAAACCTCGGTTGTTAACAAATACTCCACATAATACAACTAACGTAAAACATAAAAAATAGACTATCTACAAGTCAAAGAAGTCAAAACAAGAATTGAGCAAGGAGTGACAGATCGCAATTAGAAATCTTGTCTCCCTTTGACTTCAATCTTGACTTTGACTTTCGAAACACGGGGTGTTACAATATGTAAATGAAATAGTTTCATTACATGGAATTCCTCTATCAATTGTTTCTGACAGAGATAGTCGTTTTACCTCTCATTTTTGGACAAGTTTCCAAAAAGCAATGGGAACCAAGTTAAATCTAAGCACCGCTTATCATCCTCAAACGGACGGACAAAGTGAAAGGACAATTCAGACAATGGAGGACATGCTTAGAGCTTGTGTAATTGATTTCGGAGGTAATTGGGACGATCACTTACCGTTAATAGAATTTTCTTATAATAACAGTTTTCACACAAGTATCAATGCTGCACCATTCGAAGCACTTTATGGACAAAAGTGCCGAACGCCAGTCTGTTGGGTAGAAATTGGAGAAAAGCAACTATCTGGACCTGAGATAGTACAAGAAACAACAGACAAGATCATTCAAGTCAAGGAACGACTGAAAGCAGCACGTGATCGACAAAAGAGTTATGCTGATAACAGACGAAAACCGTTGGAATTTCAGGTAGGAGATAAAGTGTTATTGAAAGTCTCTCCTTGGAAAGGAGTGGTAAGATTCATCAAAAAAGGAAAGCTAAGTCCAAGGTACGTTGGACCTTTTGAGATTATTAGAAAAATAGGACCTGTAGCCTATCAGCTACAACTGCCAAAGGAAATGGCAGGAATACATGATGTGTTTCATGTATCTAATCTCAAGAAATGCTTAGCTGATGAATCACTGGTAGTACCTCTTAAGGATATAGAGGTAAATGAGCAGTTAAAGTTTGTAGAGAGGCCTCTACAGATTAAAGACATGAAAGTTAGGAATCTCAAACACAAGAGATTAGTTCTGGTCAAAGTAAAATGGGACTCCAAAAGAGGACCAGAATACACATGGGAGCTTGAATCAGAAATGCAAAGGAAATACCCGCACCTGTTCCAGTAGATCTCGAGGACGAGCTCTAAAACAAGGTGGGGAGGATATAACAACCCTCTAAATATTTTTGACTCCCTAATATGTCTTAAAATATCCCAATATGTCCTAAAATACACCCCGTATGCGAAAACGGGCCCCGAATACCTTTATTTCTATTAAAATTTAAATACAAACAAAGTTTTAACATCGCTCGCGGGCCGTGTAAGACCACATAAGGGTTTACGCGGGGCGCGACAGCTCAGAGTCAGGGCTGCACCCGGTGCCGCCACGTGTCGAGCTCGTGTCGAAGCTATCGTGCTGGCTAGTCATAGCTAGGGCCTACTTACCCTACTACGCGGGCCGCATAGGCCTTTCCTTTCTCTTACGCGGGCCGCGATGGAAGGTGAAAGGTCACCTATAAATAAGGGCCTTCAGTCTTCAGTCGAACTCGCTCATTTCACGCTTTCTCTCTCGAATTTATGCATAGATAACATAATTTCCAGGCATAATACCCCCTAATTAACGAAGTTCTGCCCCTTTGTAAGTATCATAACCCCGGTTACGTATTAGATACGCTGCCCGATTGATCTAGGGTTCCGTAACGGCTATCGTGGTTCTGCCCGACGTAGTCGTTGGAATGCCGTCTCGGGGGGGGGGGGGGGTATTGCTAATGTAAATATTAGGTTATTATACTAACGCGTGTTCATTTGTGTAAATTATAGATAATCACCAGGAAACCCTTAAAGAAAACCTAAGACAACAATGTGAGTAATCTCCTTTTTGTAAACTGTTTTTACAAAACCTTAAATATTTTACAATGTGATTAAACAGTGATTGAGTCTTTGTAATTCTTTAATTATTGCCGGTATGTTGGGGTTTTGTATACAAAATGTGGAACACGTTACCATTGGACAAAGAGTTAGCCAATAGGTAATATGACCCACCAGTCAGGATTGACAGTACTGAATGAGTAATTGTGTAGATGTAAACATTGTAATCGCTCTCAATACTGTTAAAGGATAAAACTCTTCTTGATTAAACTGGGATTCACTCACCAGTATTTCCCACTGACAAAATGTTTTTAAACGCGTTTCATTTAACAAAATGTGAAAGCCAACTAGAAGCCAGCTGGACAGCACTGAAGGCTTGGAAAAGTGGCTATAAAAGTTACCTAAATAAAAGAAGATGTTTTATTCAATAAAATAGAGATTATCTCTATAAGTCAGTTTGTAATGAAAACTTGGGTTTTATCCCAATATATTTAATATTATAAAATTGTGGTATTTACTCTGATAAAATATTTCCTAACTACGGTCCTGATGAAATTTCCGCTGCCAATTAATGATAAATACAGATACCACCAAAACTGGTCTCGCGGCCGCCCGTTCCCGGGACAGATAGGGGGCGGGGGTTGTGACAAATCACTAAATAAATTTCAAACCTGATGCACAATGTCACAAAACTAATATAGACTGTAGCACATACCTCTGTCTGAACACGAAAGGCTTGCTTCCATAAGTCCTTTAAAAAAACAACATATTAGAAAAATATATCGACAACATAGCTATGAAATAAAGGAAAGTGAAGTTAAGATTATGGTTTGGTGGATGAAGATTTGTAAGAAAACAAACCATGATTGTCGTTAATGATGTGGATTGAAAGCCTTTTTCCTCAGGCAAAATTCAATTAAGAATAAATGAGACCTGTTTATTAAAAACAAATAAAGAATAACACAATGGTAAGTGTTCTAAAAGAACAGTATGGCATATAAAAGTCAGATGAATGTTCTGAATCAACAGAATACATGCTCCAAACTTTTGAAAAACAATTAAGATTCAAACAACATGATCATACAGTACTAACTATGTGTATATTTAGCCAGCAAGTCATATATGACTAACTTTGAGCGCCATCAGTTTGTTCTGTCTCATCTAATAATAATATGAGGCCAGGCTAGATTAGTGATCATTTTATTGTATTTTTTCACCTGCCATCATGAAGTAATGCCTTAGAAAGGTCTGTCACCGATCAATGGAGTCTCACAAACAACACTATAACTAACTCCTATCTCTGTTTCTTCCTTTTGGGATCAAGTTTAACTTTCATGGCCTTTGACTGCTTTGGAGCCCAAACCAACAACAAACCAGGCATTTGGCTTGTGAAAGATACAAACCTTCTAGCCCTCTCTCTTCTCTCCCAAGCCTCATTTAACATTCGGGCATTGTTGACCTTCGTGGCTTGCGTCGACCTTTTCAAGTAAAAGACAAGATTCGTCTTCTAAAGATAATGAATCTTGAATCATCTTACATGCTGGAATGTCATTTCTTTCGTGTTTCACTCTCCAAGATTGATTGCTATCCTCACTGTTAAACGCTAGAGCTTGATCATCATTCTCTTCACCAAATGGCACGAAGTCCATTTAATCATAGATCAACTTTTATAACATCAGAGATAAAAAAAGTATTAATTCCGTAACTTAAATTCACATAACATGATCCAAAATAATGTAAATCTATGTCATCTTTATATTGTTTATACAAATTCATATTCATAGGTTCAACGTCGCTTATCTCATTTGAAACAATTTACCATGTGGTTGGAGACAATATGGATGAATTGTTGTCCAGAAATGTTGCGGCCAACAAAGATATGCTGCTAGAAGTTCACCATCATACCTAGACAAAGAAAACAATAAACGTCAAATAATCCCAAAATTCATTTACTCACATTTCAACAAACAGTAGGTAGGCAACCTTTAATATCCTGATTCAATTTCTCAAGTGAAATCAACACTTATAAAGACTTATAAACCCCCAAATCACAATCAATTAGACCTAAAAAAATATGATCCTTGTTGACACAATCAAACCATCATTCTTGTTGACATATTAAGGTTTAAAAAACGATCACTTGAATCAAGGTAAAAGGGTTAACCACCCAACCACATATAATACTTTTTGCAAACATACCTCATATTCCATTCAGTGGAGCTCTACTACCAGTAGAGAAATCTAAAGGCCCAAAAGAATTCGAAGCATTACATAGCCTGTACTATGAAACAAACACAAACATTAGAAAGAAAATATAAAAGCAAATCAAAGGCCCTAAATCACACAAAAACAAACGTGTTTGTTAGCTGAGTAACAAACCCTAAATTTGTTCACCTTTTAACGGAATAAAACACATGGGATAAAGGGGCGATGGTGCCACCGACACGCCCCTTCCACCAGCTGAAAGGTTTCACGACGAAAAGAGAAGGATTGCTTGTGCTCTGTTTGTGAAGCAACTATGGTTCCAGCATCCACAATGAAAAGAAAAGAGGGGAAAAGAGGATTGCTCGTGTGTTGCTGTAAGCAAACCAAATCTACACGTGTCCGGGTAAAAAGCAAAAAGCAGGTTACAAACAATTAAATTAAACTTACAATATTATGATGCAAGCCAAAGAACTATAGCATAAGGTACAACAATTAATGCCTAGAAATGTTAGAAATTAGAGTTATATATAATCTAATCTAAACTATATAATAAAAGAAACCACTTTAGGACACTTGTCATCATATTAGACAATTTCTTATAGATAATTATTATTTTAATTTAATATCTTCTAATTAATTACAGATAACCCTTTTACTAAATATTATTTAACTAGGAATAACACCCGCGCGCGTTGCGGCGCGGGTACATTTTAAACATCGAATAGATTAGTCCAAACGTTATGTGATACGTTAACCATATGAAAACGTGCATTTCGACATATCTGATCGAACTCAATGTAACCTATAAAAGCATGGCAATTAGATCAAAACATAAAGTAAATCAAATTTATATCGTACAATCATAACGTATTATATAGAATCCGACTTATACATAGAAAACGTAACGGGTATAACGGAAAAGATGACACCTATAATCAAAAGAGATTAATTAGAACTTTTGAAAAAAAGAAACCACAATTTGACTCCACTCGATTCGAAACAAAATTAACGAAACATTAAAATAAGCACGGAAACAAATTCTATTTGGCATCACTCATTTCCCAAAAAAGTTTACGTTGAAACATACGTCAACTCGAATTTATACCGAAACGTACATAAAATATGCACATAAAAGATGTTTTTTGAAACAAAAAGTATTATATTTGATCTGAGAAAAAAAAGTTTACGTCAAAACGTAGAGCAAATCGAATTCATATCGACACATACATAAAAATATGCACGTAAAAATAGGTTTTTTTAAGTAGAGGAGGTATAAGGGTGAACTCGAAACAAATTATTTTTAGTAAAAAATTAATAGGTTAAATACGTTTGTAAAATCGTGCCAAGTATCCCCAATGCCACACAACCAACAACAAAAGAGCTCGTAAAATAAAATTAAAAAAAAAAGAAAAATAACACTGAACGAAAAATATACGTAAAATCGTTGAATCACACACACCCGTTGCGGTGTGTTAATGCGAAGAAATTAGACCGAAACGTAAAATGTAGAAAGAAAAAACTAAGTTGATTTAGGGCCCCACGCATTGGAACGAACTTGTCAAACGTAGAATAAGAGACATGTTGCAACGGACATGTCAAACGGGAAAAACAGACAAAAAACGTTGAACCACAGAGACACACAGTTGCAGCGTGTTAACTCGCGAAATTTTAAACGAAACGTAAAAGACAAAACTTGCAAAAGATGAAAAGTATAGGGGATCAAAGTTGAAAATAAAAAAGTGTTGGAGTTAAAGTGAAAATAATAAAAAACCTAGAGAATAAACTTAAAGGAATAAAAATAAAAAGATAAAAACTTTGGGTTGAAAATGAAAAATTAAATTTTTTTTTGAAACACTCCCAATGCCTATAGTACAACATCAAAAGCAACAAAATGTTTCTTATTTATATGTGGTAATTTAATATCTTATATTATAGATAACCCTCCTACTAAATATTATTAGTTTAATATCTTATGGATAATTATTATTTAGTTTAATCTCCATCTCATTTATAATATTATTTATTTGAATTAATTATATTTGAACGTTTTTTTTAGTTTGGTATCAAATAGATCTTACGAAACTTAAAATAAAATTAACTAATATTATTTATCATTTATACATTTACGGAGTTTTAATTAAAGGGTTAAATTTATTGAGACTTCGTTAACAAATTTTGCAACAACAGAATAATCTATTTTTATCACGAAAAGCAAACTTTGTATTAATATATTAAATATTTTTATTTTCACTATACAAAATTACATTTACTCGACCCATGTAATACATGAGGTTTTTTAAAATATAGTTTTTTTATTTTTTGATATATAAAATTAGATTTATTCAATTCGTACAATACACACGGTTTTTTTTAAGGGTATATATTTTTATTATTTAGTACAGAAAATTACATTTATTCAAACCGTGTAATGCGCATATTTTTTAAAGATGTAATTTTTTTATTATTTGGTATATCAAATTTTATTTTTTCAATCCGTGTAATAAATGAGGTTTTTTAAAGATGTATTATTTTATTATTTGGTAAACAATATTACATTTATTAAACTCGTGTAATATACGTGGTTTTAAAGATATAACTTTTTTATTTGGTATATAAAATTACATTTATTCAACCCGTACAATACGGTTCTTATAGATATAATTTTTTTATTATTTAATATATAAAATTATATTTATTCAACCCATACAATAAATGAGGTTTTTAAAGATATATTGTTTTATTATTTAGTATATAAAATTTATTTATTCAAAAACGTGTAATACACGGGTTTAATATAGTATATAAGTATACACAGGCCTTTCAAAGTTTCAATTACCAATTTACCACAATAGCGAAATTTCATATTTATCATTTATTATCTAGTATATAACTATATATTCTTTAGGGGTGCAAACGAGCCGAGCCCGAGCTCGGGCTCGATTAACTTATGAGAGCTCAGCTCGATTCGAGCTTTATTTTCAAAGCTCGAGCTCGGCTCGTTTGTATTTTCTCAAGCTCGAGATCGGCTCGTTTATTATCTATTAATTCGTATATTAAATAAAAATAATATAAATAATAGACTTTTTAAGCTCACGAGCTCGATAAGTGAAGCTCGGGCTCAGGCTCGTTTACTAAATAAGCTTATTTTTAGGTTCGGTGTCGGCTTGTAAACAAGTTTAAATAAGCTCGGCTCGTTTACACTAAGGCTCGATAAGGCTCGACGAGCCTAACAAGCTTCACATGCGAGGCTCGAGCTCGGGCTCAAAAAACAAACGAGCTTTGTTTTTAGGCTCAAGCTTGGCTCGGGCTCGATAAGGCTCGACTCGTTTCGAGCTTTTTCTCGCGCCGATCTCGAGTAGCTCGCGAGCCGCTAGGCTCGTTTGCACCCCTAATATTCTTTTTATATTCCTGCTCAAGAAACATCGATATTCATCTTATATAATATATTTTTAATTTTTTATATTTTTTTGTCGTACCTTTGCCGTACCCGTATATGGAATTTTTTATTTTTGCCGTACTGCGTACCTGTATCGTCCCCGTGCAACATAGATCATAAGTCATAACCCCCACTATCATCCACTATTCTCGACCACGAATTATATTCCCAAAGAGGGTCGTGGTCTCCGTGAAAATATCCACACGAATCACCGTGGATTTGGGAGAGGGCGGTGTTCTTCGCCAATCATGTCTTTTGTGGCAATTGGTAATCCAATCCACTACCCCCATACCCTTCAGTCTTAGACACAGAGAAATTTATTTGCATTCATTTAAGTATACATAATATTTATAGCATAGCATGTAACACCCCGAAAATTTACGTCCTATAAGGTGTTGACACGTGTCATAGGTTTGAACGTGTGAAGGAATGTTCTTGAAGGACTAAAGTTGACAAACAGTGAAACTGTGTAATTATAAGGGTTCAAAGTGTCAACAATGAATAAATAGACTTTGCAATAACCCCACATGATGTTTATAACCTTAAACGAATAGATCATGGATCATACGAAGCGAATTGTGAAAGAAAGTGAGAGATTACAAACAACAGGGGTTAAATGTGCCAACATGTTTAAGTTATACCTCTGAGTGACCTTTTGACAAACCCGAAGCTTTGTAACGATTAATTATGCTCACTAGAATGTACCACAAAAATTTCATGAAGTTTCGATATCGTATGAGCAAGTTGTGACAAAATTCGTGTACGAGGGTTATAAGTGTCAACGTTGAAATTTAGGGCTTTTCGGGTGATCACAAAGTTACCCGAGGACTTAACAAAGTGGGTATAAGTCTTAAAGCCCCATATGTTAAATAACAAAGCTTCATATGCAAGATTGGGAGGTGAAAGCGATGTTACGGGGGACCAGGGACTAAAATGCAAATAAAAGAAACCTGATTGTAGGCTTGCGCATCGTAGGGAAGTTGTTGTTGCGCATCATATGATGCTCTGCGCATCGCAGGGCTTAAACCCCTACGATGCGTATGGGATGCCCAGTTGCGAAAAACCAACAGACAGCTGCCTGTTGTGTTTTTAACCGACTTAAATGGCAAGTTTCGAAACCTTGGGCTGCCTAAGATGGTTTCTAGCCTATAGGGCACTTGTGGATGATAATGCAACACCCCTAGACTTATGTGTTGATCATCTAAGAGTGTTTGAAGTTATTTAAAAAGTCCACATTATGCAACAATGATCATTCATTCACTCCTGAGCATTTCCAGAGCATACAAACAAGATACAAGCTTTCCAAAACATCCATAAGACTTGTGTAAGTACCCTTGATCTTCTCTAGTTCATTCCTACTTAGTTTATGGCCGAGAAATCAAACCGTCGTAACTACGGTTTGACTTTTCGATAATAAATAATCGGTCCAGAGTTTAGTCGAATCAAAGGTTGTTATAAGTTGGTATTTATATGGTTGATAAACCCCTAAAAGGGCACTCACTAATTCGGATCCTAACTAGGTCGTTTATCGAGTCAAACCTCTCCCGAAAAAGTCAACAGAATTGTTATGTTTGGTTTAATGCATGATTAGCGATGTAAATGGCGTATAGCCTATTTTATCATTTTTACCAACTGAAAATAAGTATAAAAACTTGTATACGCTTGTTTGATTCGACAACTTTCTATTTAGAACCGATTCGGAGCCGAGAGACGCAAAAGTTTGACTTTTGCGTTGACCTCAGTTCTGACCCGATTTATATAGGTTTAGACATGCCTTAAAGTTCCATTAGGACCTAGTTACTTGTGTGTATAAGCCTCTGCGTTTATACCACTCGAATCCCTAATCATCCGATGTTTCCGTTAATCGCTTAAATATTGACCGTAATGCCCTTATGACCATCAAACGTAGGGCTGGCAATTGGGTACCTGTTAAGACACGATTAGACCTGTTTGACTGAAAAATACACCCTTTGACTTTTTTAATTTTTAAAATAATTAAAATTACAATGTTAGGATCTATCATTTATTCATCTTTGTACGTAAAACATAAAACTGTTTTATAAACATGAGGTAGAAAGTAGTTAAACGAGTCGTAATCATGTTTGAAACTTATGTTGTGCGCGCCGTCAGAAACCTGTTAAACCTGTTAAGACACGATTTGCCAGCCTTAATCAAACGAGATTTTAGAAAATGTAAAAGTGCAAAAGTCTTTAATGCTGATTATTGAACATGTCTGCAAAATTTCACGTCAATCGGAAGTCTAGATTAGGAGTTATGCTTAATGGCGTATTTATAAACATGTTTATTAATTAAACGGCGCCATTAGCGTAAAGCCTATCTAAACTCAGTTTTGACACCAAATCTTTCACCCACTGATGTTAAATAATATTTTAGGATTTTTAAAGATTTTTAATTATTTTTAGACTGATCATAAGCTTGGATTAGCGCCTTAATTCGGTAAATACCGAATATACCCTTTTAGGCCATAAAACGAGTTTTACAAATCCAAATGGCGCCAATCCAATTGCTACTGATTTTAAATAATAATTATAGTATTTTGAGCCTGTTAAACTGACCTGGAAACTCAGAATCGTATTTTAAACCGTACGTCGCTTAAAACGACTTTATACGCGTATTTAACGCATAGTTTGGGTTTAAAACTATTTTAACATATAAGACTTATTACCAAATGTTATAACCTGTTAAAATAGGCCATTTTACTGATCAACTCAGACCCGGATCACAGGTGTCTAATTAAACCCTTTTATAATCTTTAAAATGACCAAAATACCCCTACCGGGCTTATTAAGAGATTAAACTCGTTTGGGGCGTCACGGGTGATATCCTACTGATATCACAACTTATTTAAGACATGTTAACTTAGGAAACCTGTTTAGGACTCTTACGGATACCCGTTACGCTTCATGCGCGTTCGGTTCGGTTTATGTAACTAGTTTACATAAATTAGCCGAAACGGGTCAAACCTTATCGGTTTTGTCTCAAAATCCAGAATGTGTATCATATACCCATATTAAGCAAGTCTTCAAACTTGTCGGGTCTAAATCACATTCTATCCGGTCTTCATTTAAACATGCGTACGAACCGTATCTTTAAAACTAATCGGTCTAAGCGTAAGCTTAACTAAAGACCGTTATGATTCTAATAGGTTATTATAAACCTTCGTTCCAAAATAGGAGAACCAGTAAAAGATACTTGCACTTGCTGATTTTGAACTATACTTGCTCAGGTAAATACTTTTAACTTATTTCCCTATACGGGCTTGGGTACGGTATATAAAATACCGCTTGGTCGGGCGTTGAATATTTAATCTTATTATGGTTAAATGATTGAGATGTCTCCGTTTAATTTGTTTTGTTGCTTAAAGCTTTTGGGGGGTTAATGACCGTGTCCCGGATATCCCTGGCATCATTTTACGAAATGGCCACGACCTTAGCACTCAGGTGTTGGCGTACACCTGTCAGTGTCTCATAATTAAAGTGGTGTGTTAATTGATCTTTAACCCGGCTCGATCCGGGCTACTGAACACATAAGAAACATGTAAATCCTGTACAAGTTTATATATTTAAATAAGTATCCCAAGTTATAAAATATTATTTGTGCCTTGTGCCTTAAATGCATTTTCTTAAACTCTTTTCAAAATGAGTCGGTTGATTGTATTTACCAGTGTAAACTGACGTATTTTTCTTAAAAAGGTTAAGTGCAGGTACTACGCGAAATAGGCTGGCCTGTCTCCTAGCATCCACATTAAGTCTCGCCAGCTTGGATGTCATAAACTGTTGAACATTTGTTTTCCTTTTTATTTGATCTACCTGTGGATTTATATTCGACTAATTGTGATACTTAATATTACAATATCGTTTGGTTGAATTAAATCTATACTTTGCTTCCGCTGTGCATTTAAATATTGTGTTGTTTGACTATTATCTTGCCAACCACGTCACGATACTCCCCTACCGGGCCCACCGGTAACACGTGGAAATTCGGGGTGTGACAGGTTGGTATCAGAGCCAACATTGAGTGAATTAAACACTAGCCTTTTGTGTTTAATCTCAATGACACAAATGCACATTCCTAAATTTCGAGTCTAGACAAAGAACTTAGGAATAATCCGAAAATGTGTTATTTTAAATTTTAAATTTTGTCCTTTATTATTTTTCCTTGGTGTTACCCTATTTATATTAACAGGTTAAACAATGCCGCCAAGATTTAGAGGACTAGGAAGAGGGCGAGTTAGCGCGCCTAACGACCATGAGGCAGGTCCTTCGCACCGACGAACTTCTTCGTCTACAAGGAGTCACAATCATGACGAACCTTGGAGGGTTTATGAGGAGCTTGCCAGGCGATCCACATCACATGTTTCAACGCCTTCATATCAGCACTCCTATGGGCCTCATTCAGAGAATGAGCCCCACGACCAACAACAGCAATCTCCGGCGCACAATTCTTTTGGCGATCCTACTCCGGTATTTCAGGGTCAGTTTAACCCAGCGGAGTACCTACCAGAGCACGTGGGCTTTAACCCACTAGGGCCGGAGGATCACTTTTCTGGTGATCAAGATATGGACGAGGACACAGATCCCGTCGAGGCTTCAACGGGATCCCGGAACCATCCTTTTTCGATCTCTGATGGTTCATCTTACCACGGACCACCCTACGAGGGTCCGGATAGTCACATGGCGAGGTTCGAACGATGTGAGTGGTACTATACACCATCTGAACACTCATCACCTCACCAGCAGGCACCACAGCAGCAGCAACAGCAGCAAGATCCCTCTGAGGATCCCCATTTTGAGGCAGTCACGCCACCGCCTCCACCGCCGCCAGTTTATGTAGAGCCTCCAGAACCGCCGAGACGTAGGAGGACTGGCCCGCGGATGTCAGTACGACCAGTGGGAGTTCATATCACCACTCCTCAACATTCTAGCAGCAGCCATTACCCACCTGCTTATGAAGTCCCACAGATGGGAGGACCTTCGGTTCCAGTTTCGGAGGTGAATTCGGTACCTATTGCACCGCCACCAACGGGTTTTGGCGAGCCCATTCCTGCATATACTGCTCCGACAGCTTACAATCCATATGGACCGCCACCATACTCTACCTACAATTATGCAGAGGATCCTTACCACGTGGCAGCAAACTACTATGCCCAAAACCCTGATGGACCATATGGAACCCCTTGGGGAATGGGGCATTCAGCTTATGGGTATCAAGTACCTACTCAGCCACCATTTCAGCATCAGCCACCACGAGTTCCTCCTCCTGAGCAGGTGGAGCTCCGTCATAGGTTGGATAGGGTTGAGCGAGACCTCCAGAGAGAGCGTAAGAAGAACCAAGGATTCATGAGTGGTTTAGCAGATTTGCTGAAGGGAAAGAAGAAAAGGGATCGTTAAATCCCCATGTGTAATATTGTATTTCCTTATTAATCAAGTCCCTACGTGGACATTTATTTATGTGTGTATGTAGTCCCTGCGTGGACATCTACCTTTGTACTTAGTCCCTACGAGGACTTGTCTTTATTAGTCCCTGCGTGGACACTTATGTTTGTAAATAGTCCCTGTGAGGACATGCGTTATGTATAGCTCCTGCGTGGGCAAGTATCTGTAAAAGACCCGTTTAGGGCAAAAATGTACTAATTGTAAATTATTAATGGGATGTTAAGTTTGGAAATTTTATTTCTGTCATTTGTGCATTTATATATTATAAATGAAATAAACAAAAATAACATTATTCCGTTTGTAATTGATCTGCCTATTTAAATATCAATTAAGGATCTTAAAGGTAAAACCTAGCCTACATGTCATTATAAGACTTGGCCAAAATGGTAAGACCTGTATAAAAGATTCCAATCCCAGTTAACGTCTGAAAACATGTTAACACTCCTGGCAGATGTGATTCGTTAAAATCACACACGTCATTCTAAACCCAAATAAATGATCTCTGAATCATGGGTTAAATCATTAATAAATATGATCAATTCTTTTTACCATCCATTGGTAATGGAATGCCTATGGGCCCTTCTCATTTTCAAATGAGACAAAAGACAGTATTAGTCTGTGACCCTGTCTGATAAAGGTAATGAACTTTGTTCAAACCTTCATGCTTTGATTCTCTGAAATCATAGCTTATAATCTAAATTGTCCCAGTGACTAGGCCTTATGTGCTAATAAAACTGTTATTGTTTTATAATTAGGATAAATTATATTAGAAATCCTAAATTTATGTGAGTAATAAATTAACCATATTTGGTCTACGTTTACCACGGTTAACAAATTGCCATAAAAGACAATTTTATAATAAACTCACCAATAAATTGTTGTCGATATGTGACAGTTCTAGATACATGGCAGACTCAAACGAGGTCAACAGTCACCCAGGGATAGTGAATGAAAATGCCCAAGTTAACGTAGCAGGTCCAGAGTTGCAAGCTATGATAAATAATGCGGTTAATATAGCTATGGGTAGACATCACCATGGATCAAGTGGTACCCATACGAGGACCCATTCTGCATCACACACTAGAACACCTTCCAGGACCCACACTGCTCACAACAGTAATTCACACCACTCCTCGAATCAAAGGAGTAATCCATCCCAAAGAGCCCTACAGAACCAAGAACCTCGTAACAGGGGTTGCACCTATAAATACTTCGTGTCGTGCAAACCCAGAGACTTCAATGGGGAAAAAGGAGCTGTTGATTGCATGACGTGGATGGATGAAATGGATACTGTGGTGGATATTAGTGGTTGTCATAATAGGGACATTGTGAAGTTTGTCTCGCAGTCTTTCAAAGGAGAAGCCTTAGCCTGGTGGAGATCTTTGATCCAAGCCACAGGGAAAGTCCCGTTATACAACATGACATAGGAAGAGTTCATGGCACTAATCAAAGAAAATTTCTGCCCTCAACACGAGGTTGAGAGAATTGAATCTGATTTCCTGGCGCTGGTCATGAAAAACCTGGACTGTCAGGCCTACCTTACTACTTTCAATACTTTGTCAAGGTTGGTCCCTTACTTGGTAACTCCGGAGCCTAAACGTATAGCTCGTTTTATCGGGGGTTTGGAACCGGAGATAAAAGCAAGTGTAAAAGCTTCCAGACCAACCACTTTTCGGTCAGTAACGGACATATCGTTGTCCCTTACCTCAGATGCTGTCAGGCTGAGGTCACTGAGGAAAACTGATACGGAGAAAAGAAAGCGTGAGGATGACAACTCACGGCGTTCAGATAAGAAGCAGAAGGGGAATAATGACCAAAAGAAGGGGTCAGGATTCAAGAGAGAGGGTCAGCAGTCGGGTGAAAAACCCAAATGCAAAATCTGCAAGAGACAGCACTTTGGGAAGTGCAGGTTTGAATCCAACTCACAATCACAATCGAAACCTTTCGCATGTGGGTTATGCAAATCCAGGGAACACAAAACCGTGGATTGCAAGAAAATAAAGGATGCAACCTGCTATGGTTGCAATGAAAAAGGGCACATCAAGAGCAATTGCCCAAAATATGCCAAGAAGCCGGAAGAGGCTAAGAAGACCAATGCTAGGGTCTTCAGAATGGATGCTAAGGAAGCCGTCAAGGATGATAACGTGATAACAGGTACCTTTCTCGTAAATGATGTTTATGCGAGAGTGTTATTTGATTCAGGCGCTGATAAGTCGTTTGTAGATAATAAGTTTTGTGAATTGTTGAAACTACCTGTTAGAACTTTAAGTGTGAAGTATGAGGTGGAACTAGCAGATGGCACTTTAGAAACCGCTTCAACTTTATTAGATGGATGTTTTATATCCATTAGGAATCACTCTTTTCCTTTGTCCTTACTTCCCTTTAAGTTAGCCGGCTTTGACATAGTATTGGGTATGGACTGGTTATCGCATAACCAGGCCCAGATTGTATGCAATAAGAAGCAAGTGATGATCAAGACTCCGTCTGGTGAATCACTTACTATCCAGGGAGATACCCAGTATGGGCTACCCGAGAAAATGTCTATACTCAAGGACTCAAAGTGTTTAAAGAAAGGTTGTGTCATCTACATGGCGCAAGTGATTATAGATGAGCCGAAGCCCAAGATTGGGGATATACCCGTCGTTTCTGAATACCCTGATGTTTTTCCTGAAGAACTTCCTGGTTTGCCACCAGAGAGACAAGTGGAATTCAGAATTGACATTATTCCTGGATCAGCACCGGTGGCAAGGGCGCCTTATAGGTTGGCACCAACAGAGATGAAGGAATTGAGAACGCAGCTAGATGATTTGCTAGACAAAGGTTTCATCAAACCTAGTTCGTCTCCCTGGGGAGCACCGGTTTTATTTGTTAAGAAGAAGGATGGGTCGATGCGTCTGTGCATCGACTACCGCGAGCTTAATAAGGTTACTATCAAGAATAGGTACCCTTTGCCCAGAATCGACGATCTGTTCGATCAACTTCAAGGGGCGAGTTTCTTCTCAAAGATTGACTTAAGGTCAGGCTACCATCAATTGAAGGTTAGAGATGAAGACGTGCACAAAACAGCATTTAGGACTCGTTATGGCCATTACGAGTTCCTAGTGATGCCTTTCGGGCTCACTAATGCACCGGCCGCATTCATGGATCTCATGAATCGCGTTTGCAAGCCGCACCTAGATAAATTCGTCATCGTCTTCATCGACGACATTCTCATCTACTCAAAGAATCAAGCTGACCACGAGAAGCATCTTCACTGCATATTGGAACTACTTCATAAAGAAAAGCTCTATGCCAAGTTCTCGAAATGTGAATTCTGGCTTCGAGCAGTCCAATTTCTTGGGCATGTTGTTAGTGAGCATGGTATCCAAGTAGATCCTGCTAAAGTTGAAGCAGTCATGAATTGGCACGAGCCAAAGACGCCTACAGAAATACGTAGCTTCCTAGGTTTGGCAGGATACTATAGGCGATTTATTGAAAACTTCTCAAGGATTGCTGCACCCCTGACTTCGCTGACACGTAAGAAGATTAAGTTTGACTGGGGTCCTAAGCAGCAGGAATCCTTCGATATTCTGAAACAAAAGTTGAGCAATGCTCCGGTACTAACATTGCCTGATGGAATAGAGGAGTTTGTAGTTTATTGTGATGCATCACACACTGGGATGGGATGTGTGATTATGCAGAAAGGCAAAGTCATTGCCTATGCTTCACGTCAGTTAAAGGTGCACGAAAAGAATTACACCACCCACGACTTGGAGTTGGGTGCCGTTGTATTTGCACTAAAACTGTGGAGGCACTATTTGTATGGAATCAAATGTGTGATCTATTCTGATCACAAAAGCCTTCAACATCTGTTCAACCAGAGGGACTTGAACATGAGGCAACGTCGTTGGATGGAAACTCTGAATGATTACGATTGTGAAATAAGATACCATCCCGGCAAGGCGAATGTAGTCGCCGATGCCTTGAGTCGGAAAGAAAGGGTGAAACCCATCCGAATCAATGCCAAGGGCATGGAATTAAAGAACAACTTGATAGAAAGGTTGTTAGCTGCACAGAAAGAAGCTGTGTTGGAAGCTAACTATCCTAACGAAAAGCTAGGAGTAACTGAGGAGCAGTTATCTCTTAGTAAGGATGGAATTCTTAGATTGAATGGACGGATATGGGTTCCAATTTATGGAGGACTCCGAGATGTTATTCTCCAGGAAGCCCACAGCTCTAAATATTCTGTTCATCCTGGAGCTGATAAAATGTACCATGATCTTAGAGCAAATTATTGGTGGATAGGCTTGAAGAAGTCTGTAGCTACCTATGTAGCTAAATGCTTGACCTGTGCGCAAGTCAAGGCAGAACATCAAAAACCGTCAGGTTTGCTACAACAACCTGAACTTCCTACTTGGAAGTGGGAAATGGTAACTATGGATTTTATCACCAAGTTACCCAAAACTAGGAAAGGAAATGACACCATCTGGGTGATAGTTGACCGACTGACTAAGTCAGCACATTTCCTACCCATTAAGGAGACCTACAGCTCCGATATGTTAGCCCAACTGTACGTTGATAAGATTGTGGCCCTACATGGCATACCTGTAGCTATTATCTCTGACCGGGATACTAGATACACATCACATTTTTGGAAAAGTTTCCAACAATCTTTGGGCACACGCTTGAACTTTAGTACGGCTTACCATCCACAGACAGACGGTCAGAGTGAGCGTACTATTCAAACGTTGGAAGACATGCTTCGTGCATGTGCGATCGATTTGGGAGGTAGCTGGGATAAGAACCTGCCATTAATCGAATTCTCCTACAACAATAGCTACCATACCAGCATAAAGGCTGCGCCTTTTGAGGCATTATACGGTAGAAAATGTAGATCACCTGTTTGTTGGGCGGAAGTTGGAGAAGTCCAGTTATCAGGACCAGAGATTGTGTTCGAAACGACGGACAAGATTGTCCAGATTCGTAACAATCTCCAAGCTGCCCGGAATAGGCAGAAGATTTACGCTGATCCAAATCGTAAGGATTTTCACTTCGAAGTAGGAGACAAAGTCCTACTTAAAGTGTCACCCTGGAAAGGAGTGATGCGATTTGGTAAGAAAGGTAAACTAAGCCCGAGATACATAGGACCTTTCGAGGTCATCGAACGTGTCGGGTCAGTTGCCTACAAGTTAAACTTACCTGAAGAGCTCAGTAGTATACACAATGTGTTCCACATCTGCAATCTGAAGAAGTGTTTCGCTGACTCCGCTGACGAATCAGTGGTTATCCCCTATACAGATGTGCAGATCGATGAGAGCTTGAAATTTGTGGAAAAACCTTTGTCGATCGAAGATCGACAGGTGAGGAAGCTTCGAAGGAAGCATATACCTTTTGTAAAGGTCAAATGGGATGCCCGTAGAGGTCCCGAATTCACGTGGGAGGTTGAATCCACGATGAAAGAAAAGTACCCTTACTTGTTTCAGTAAATCTCGGGTCGAGATTTATTTTAAGGGGGTAAGGATGTAACACCCCGAAAATTTACGTCCTATAAGGTGTTGACACGTGTCATAGGTTTGAACGTGTGAAGGAATGTTCTTGAAGGACTAAAGTTGACAAACAGTGAAACTGTGTAATTATAAGGGTTCAAAGTGTCAACAATGAATAAATAGACTTTGCAATAACCCCACATGATGTTTATAACCTTAAACGAATAGATCATGGATCATACGAAGCGAATTGTGAAAGAAAGTGAGAGATTACAAACAACAGGGGTTAAATGTGCCAACATGTTTAAGTTATACCTCTGAGTGACCTTTTGACAAACCCGAAGCTTTGTAACGATTAATTATGCTCACTAGAATGTACCACAAAAATTTCATGAAGTTTCGATATCGTATGAGCAAGTTGTGACAAAATTCGTGTACGAGGGTTATAAGTGTCAACGTTGAAATTTAGGGCTTTTCGGGTGATCACAAAGTTACCCGAGGACTTAACAAAGTGGGTATAAGTCTTAAAGCCCCATATGTTAAATAACAAAGCTTCATATGCAAGATTGGGAGGTGAAAGCGATGTTACGGGGGACTAGGGACTAAAATGCAAATAAAAGAAACCTGATTGTAGGCTTGCGCATCGTAGGGAAGTTGTTGTTGCACATCGTATGATGCTCTGCGCATCGCAGGGCTTAAACCCCTACGATGCGTATGGGATGCCCAGTTGCGAAAAACCAACAGACAGCTGCCTGTTGTGTTTTTAACCGACTTAAATGGCAAGTTTCGAAACCTTGGGCTGCCTAAGATGGTTTCTAGCCTATAGGGCACTTGTGGATGATAATGCAACACCCCTAGACTTATGTGTTGATCATCTAAGAGTGTTTGAAGTTATTTAAAAAGTCCACATTATGCAACAATGATCATTCATTCACTCCTGAGCATTTCCAGAGCATACAAACAAGATACAAGCTTTCCAAAACATCCATAAGACTTGTGTAAGTACCCTTGATCTTCTCTAGTTCATTCCTACTTAGTTTATGGCCGAGAAATCAAACCGTCGTAACTACGGTTTGACTTTTCGATAATAAATAATCGGTCCAGAGTTTAGTCGAATCAAAGGTTGTTATAAGTTGGTATTTATATGGTTGATAAACCCCTAAAAGGGCACTCACTAATTCGGATCCTAACTAGGTCGTTTATCGAGTCAAACCTCTCCCGAAAAAGTCAACAGAATTGTTATGTTTGGTTTAATGCATGATTAGCGATGTAAATGGCGTATAGCCTATTTTATCATTTTTACCAACTGAAAATAAGTATAAAAACTTGTATACGCTTGTTTGATTCGACAACTTTCTATTTAGAACCGATTCGGAGCCGAGAGACGCAAAAGTTTAACTTTTGCGTTGACCTCAGTTCTGACCCGATTTATATAGGTTTAGACATGCCTTAAAGTTCCATTAGGACCTAGTTACTTGTGTGTATAAGCCTCTGCGTTTATACCACTCGAATCCCTAATCATCCGATGTTTCCGTTAATCGCTTAAATATTGACCGTAATGCCCTTATGACCATCAAACGAGATTTTAGAAAATGTAAAAGTGCAAAAGTCTTTAATACTGATTATTGAACATGTCTGCAAAATTTCACGTCAATCGGAAGTCTAGATTAGGAGTTATGCTTAATGGCGTATTTATAAACATGTTTATTAATTAAACGGCGCCATTAGCGTAAAGCCTATCTAAACTCAGTTTTGACACCAAATCTTTCACCCACTGATGTTAAATAATATTTTAGGATTTTTAAAGATTTTTAATTATTTTTAGACTGATCATAAGCTTGGATTAGCGCCTTAATTCGGTAAATACCGAATATACCCTTTTAGGCCATAAAACGAGTTTTACAAATCCAAATGGCGCCAATCCAATTGCTACTGATTTTAAATAATAATTATAGTATTTTGAGCCTGTTAAACTGACCTGGAAACTCAGAATCGTATTTTAAACCGTACGTCGCTTAAAACGACTTTATACGCGTATTTAACGCATAGTTTGGGTTTAAAACTATTTTAACATATAAGACTTATTACCAAATGTTATAACCTGTTAAAATAGGCCATTTTACTGATCAACTCAGACCCGGATCACAGGTGTCTAATTAAACCCTTTTATAATCTTTAAAATGACCAAAATACCCCTACGGGGCTTATTAAGAGATTAAACTCGTTTGGGGCGTCACGGGTGATATCCTACTGATATCACAACTTATTTAAGGCATGTTAACTTAGGAAACCTGTTTAGGACTCTTACGGATACCCGTTACGCTTCATGCGCGTTCGGTTCGGTTTATGTAACTAGTTTACATAAATTAGCCGAAACGGGTCAAACCTTATCGGTTTTCTCTCAAAATCCAGAATGTGTATCATATACCCATATTAAGCAAGTCTTCAAACTTGTCGGGTCTAAATCACATTCTATCCGGTCTTCGTTTAAACATGCGTACGAACCGTATCTTTAAAACTAATCGGTCTAAGCGTAAGCTTAACTAAAGACCGTTAGGATTCTAATAGGTTATTATAAACCTTCGTTCCAGAATAGGAGAACCAGTAAAAGATACTTGCACTTGCTGATTTTGAACTATACTTGCTCAGGTAAATACTTTTAACTTATTTCCCTATACGGGCTTGGGTACGGTATATAAAATACCGCTTGGTCGGGCGTTGAATATTTAATCTTATTATGGTTAAATGATTGAGATGTCTCCGTTTAATTTGTTTTGTTGCTTAAAGCTTTTGGGGGGTTAATGACCGTGTCCCGGATATCCCTGGCATCATTTTACGAAATGGCCACGACCTTAGCACTCAGGTGTTGGCGTACACCTGTCAGTGTCTCATAATTAAAGTGGTGTGTTAATTGATCTTTAACCCGGCTCGATCCGGGCTACTGAACGCATAAGAAACATGTAAATCCTGTACAAGTTTATATATTTAAATAAGTATCTCAAGTTATAAAATATTATTTGTGCCTTGTGCCTTAAATGCATTTTCTTAAACTCTTTTCAAAATGAGTCGGTTGATTGTATTTACCAGTGTAAACTGACGTATTTTTCTTAAAAAGGTTAAGTGCAGGTACTACGCGAAATAGGCTGGCCTGTCTCCTAGCATCCACATTAAGTCTCGCCAGCTTGGATGTCATAAACTGTTGAACATTTGTTTTCCTTTTTATTTGATCTACCTGTGGATTTATATTCGACTAATTGTGATACTTAATATTACAATATCGTTTGGTTGAATTAAATCTATACTTTGCTTCCGCTGTGCATTTAAATATTGTGTTGTTTGACTATTATGTTGCCAACCACGTCACGATACTCCCCTACCGGGCCCACCGGTAACACGTGGAAATTCGGGGTGTGACATAGCAACATACATACGTAAATTGGATTTATCGTTTTGATGGGTCAGAAACATCATTGTAACGAGAGAATGGTACTTGTGCAACTAAAACTTGTTACAACAATGAAGCTGACAAAATTTTATACACCAATATTAGTCACATATGATATATATGGGTCTTTAAACACACATATAAGCCATTTTTTTTTATAAAGGTTTCAAGATACGCTCATGTATTTAAAGGGGAATGGTGTATGCGTTAATTTAAATACACACGTTCGTTTGTAATGGGTTAAACGGACATTATCATTGACAAGGCGTACATGTGTAATCCCTCCAAGAAGTTGGTAGCACCATTGTAATCAATAGTATATAAATACTTATTATAAACACAAAACTGCTAAAATATCAAATGCGCCTTTGTAATGAGTTTGGATAATCATTGTATTCAAAAGTGTATTGTAGTGTTTAAAAATGTGGTTTTCTTAAGTATTACACAAGACTCGTATCAAAGTAAAGAGTATAAAGTTTTAGATTTTATAAATCTTTACATAAACAAGTATACTAAGGCTATGTGTTCAGTGGAAGCCGTACCACGTCGAAGGGAGTGGGGCCAGAGGCGGACCCACATAGAGTGGGTCGGGGTTCCCGGACCCCAATATTTTCAAAAAAATTAGTAGATTCGATATATTAAATTGTATAAGGACCCGATAAATACTATTAGGTGGACACCATAGATAGAAAAGAAACTTCGTGTAGTGGTAAATCTCTTTTTTTACCAACAAGAGGTCATGGGTTCAAACCTTGTATAACTTGTTTTTTTTTTTCCTTTTTTAAATCTAGTTCAAACCTCGCTATGACGGTATGACCCGACCCGAATGAGGGCCAACCCGAAAATTTAACGTTTTGTTATGAAAATTTTGGACACCGAAAAAAATGGACCTCATTGAAAAAAATCCTAGATCCGTCACTGAGTGGGGCGCCATTGAGGGCATGGGGTTGGGGTTCGACTGGATTCGCGGGTGTGGGGGCAAGGGGAAAGAAGGTTGTTCTTCAAGGGGGAGAAGGAGGCGATGGCAGCGTGGTATCCATAACAGGGGTTGTTGGGGGCACCCATGTTGTGCTACGTAGCATGATTTCTAAAAGTTTCATTTGAAAATCTGAACAAATTGAAACAAGTATGTTAGAGAGAGGTGTAGAAAAAGAGAAAGAAAACGAAGATGATGGTGGTCATGATTCTGGTGGTCATCCCTTTTACAATGCCTATTCTTTTTAGGCAAATATATGTACAACTCACCCATTTATCATATGGGAGTGGTGGGAGTGGCAATTGTGATGTTGTTTGTCATAAAGTTTTATACCGTCGACAGTAAAAAGAAAATACGCCATATAAGAGAAGACAAAAGAGAAAGATATACCTGGGTTGGGGAACGAAGGGAATGGATGGGGGTTGTAACATGTTTGGATAGTTAGAAGGTTTTAGGTACCAATAGCGGTAGCCGAAGATGGGTTTGGTAGTGGTGAAACTTAAGGCTGGCAAATCGTGTCATAACAGGTTTAACAGGTTTCTGACGGCGCGCACAACATAAGTTTCAAACATGATTACGACTCGTTTAACTACTTTCTACATCATGTTTATAAAACAGTTTTATGTTTTATGTACAAAGTTGAATAAATGATAGATCCTAACATTGTAATTTTAATTATTTTAAAATTTTAAAAAGTCAAAGGGTGTATTTTTCAGTCAAACAGGTCTAATTGTGTCTTAACAGGTACCCAATTGCCAGCCCTCACTGAAACTTGAGAATTTAAGAAGGTGATTGTGTGTATGTGTGTATAATGGTGGAGGGTATAATGTTCGGTGAGTGGGTGATTGAGTGGTAGTCACCGATCGGTGACCATACCCACTTGATTGAGTTAGGGTGTTTGAGTAGGAGAGAGGGTGATAAATCGGTGTATAGTCACCGAATGTGATTGAAGAGTGATGGAGGAGAGAGAGAGAGGAGATAGGAGAGAAAAACCAATCAAAAAATATATAACTCAAACACCGTAGAGTGATTAACCATACCCCCCTAATTGAGTGCAAAATGGGGAGTTGAGATGGCATAATATTATTGGGTATGATTTCACTCAATCACCCTAGACTGATTAACCATACCCTCCACCCTAAATGATTAAAAAGACAAAAACATCCCTCATTTGACGAAAGTGACATGTTTTGAAAACACACTCGAGTAAATGAAAGTAGCGAAAATGATCAAACCAAACACAACTTCAAACCAATCTCCTTATATCTATCAGATAAAGATCTATCAAACCTGTTTAGATCTGAAGCACAACTTCAAACCAATCTCAATTCTCCAGCGTCCGATGATCACCCCTTAGAATCAATCAACCCAATCAGCTTTCACTTCCTTTTTTCGCGCCAAATACAAACCACTCTTCAAAGGTATGTCAAAACCCCCAATTTTACGTTACTTACTTCTGTCGTACAACCAATCCTTACACTATCTTCTTCTTCTTCTTATCCTTATCTTCGTTTAGTCTTTAATTTATGTTTTACTGACGATTTGGTTGGTGTTGTGTTAATATGGTTGTTGAAAGGGTTTAGGGGTTGTGTGGTGATAATGGCGGATGTTCCAGGGAGTCCGGAAAGCGGCGGTGAACACTCGAGCATCCGGGAGCAGGATAGGTTCCTGCCCATCGCTAACATAAGCCGGATCATGAAAAAAGCATTGCCTGCTAATGGTAAGATTGCTAAAGATGCTAAAGACACCCTTCAGGAATGCGTTTCTGAATTCATCAGTTTCGTCACTAGCGAGTACGTACGTCCGTCCTTTACACATACATGTTGAATGCATAAGTTTGAGCAAGTGTTGTAGCTAAGTTAAGAAACTTCTAGCAGAAAGAATAGCTAACTAATGATCTTTGATTATTAACTAAACTCTAGTTTATGTATTGTTAAACATTATTAGGAATTAACAGTGTTGATTTTGTCAGTTAAGTCGGTGGATTTGGCTGTTGATAAAAGACTGACAGTTTGTTGTATTGGTGACAAAAACGACCAATATTAAACATAGTTCCGGTTAATTATTATGTATCAAGATATGATCTTTATTCGATTTACTATTGCGTATACACATCCAAGGTTTAAAAGAACGGAATCTAGTCTTGAGGTAGAATTAAATTGTAAGTTTAAAAATTGTATATCTTATAAAAAAATAAAATAATCGACACAGAAAGGCGAAGACATAAAAAACACACATAACCCCTGAGGTGCCCCTAAGGTGCACATTTTCTTCCCGCCTCGGCCCTTAGAGGCATACGTACAAAGTACAAACATAACCCAATAAGGTGCGCCTCATACACGTTTTCTTACCGCCTCGCCGAGAGGCGCACGTCTCAATTGTTTTTTAATCCATGTACACATCAACATTGTGTTTATTCCCTTCTATTTGCAATCCTCATTTGAATTTTCTGTGACTGCTCTTGAATTTGGTTCGTGTATTCTGTTTTCGATTGTTTTGGTTAAATCCGCTGCTTCACTATACATCCAGTTGTGATATCCTTCACTAACTAGATTGGCACATATAACTGAATCATGAGTGTTTTTGGTGAAATTTATGAGTTGGATAGAGTATGAGTTAGTGGAAGTTGAGTTTTTTCTTTAATTTTGTGTTGTATTTTGGAGTAGGGCCAGTGATAAGTGTCAGAAAGAGAAGAGGAAGACGGTTAATGGTGACGATTTGCTCTGGGCAATGGCTACGCTAGGTTTTGAAGATTATATTGAACCTCTCAAGGCTTATATGTCTAGATACAGAGAGGTAATTATCTTGTAGTTACATATTGCCAAGAAGTTGGGTTTGTGATTATAGTTTTATGGCACTCTTTGCTTTGAATAATCATAACAACGGAATGAGATTGCGTGGGATTTTTCTTGTTACGTTGTTACAGTTTAGTGTTTACACTGTTAATTTGGGGACTGAAGTATCATTTAAGAGGGTGTTTGGGATCGCTTATGAGCTCATTTAAGGGGGGCATGTATGCTTTGATAAGCGAATAAGCAGTTTTGTGTTTGAATAGAAGCAACCGGTTATGGTAAATGGTGGCGTAGTGGTAAGCTCCCGAGTCCCTGTGAATTTTCTAGGAACGGGACAGTTTAAAGTAACCCTGTTAATTGGCATTTGCTTATTTAAGGGTGCAATTACGGTCTGGGAGTTATCTGATTACCAAACACTCGAATACCGGCTTATCTGATTATTGCATTCTGTTACAGAATAAGCAAATTTAAATACTTGTTAATGATAACTGATGAAAGTTGAAAACATCTTCATTTATCATATGCTGTTATCATAAAAGCCGTATGTTAACAGAAGAATGTTTTTTTTTTTTTTAAATTTGGGTTACAGTGTTAGCTTGCTTTTATCTTGTCATGTTTCTGTTGGTAACATGGTATCGGCTTCTCAGTTTTTCAAATTTGTTTTCTAACGCAATTTCTTTGTTTTTCCTTCCTTTTGATGCTGGATGCTTATGTGGAATACCGATCTGCACAGTTAGAGGTTAGGGATCCATTTGCCACACTTACCTCACCGAAATCCAACTTTTATTTACCATTTTTTTCAAGTGATAAAAAAGCTAACATAGTGGTATATAATTATATATCACTTAGGGTGATACAAAGGGATCTGCTAGAGGTGGAGATGGATCTAGCAAGAAAGATACAGTTGGATCTCAGATTGTTCCAAATGCACAGGTGAGGAAAAACATTGATTTTTTATAGTTTCAGTTTTTACGGTAAATACTTGATTGGATTTTTCCCAGGGCCGGCAATTCCAGACATGACTCGAAAATAATTAGGTTTTGGGTTGTCATGTTTAATTCGTTTAATAAATAGGTCGTGTTTGGGGTGACTTGCTTTCCCTGTTTAATTGAAAGGGCCAATGTTCGGGTTGAACTGTTTAATGTTAAAAAAAAGATATTTTTTAGTCAACTCCAAATACGACGTGTTTAACTCATCTATTAGAAACCGTTGCCTGTTTAAACCCATTTACAACTTAATTACAACCCGCCAACCCGTTTTACACAATTAATTAAATAGGTTATAGTGGTTGTGTCAGGTTACACAATTTTAAGTGTCCAATTTAAGTTTGATGTATTTGGCACAAACATGGGTCGTATTTGGGTTCATCAATTCAACTAGACATGATTACGAGATTGCCAACCATAGCATTTTTTTATTTGTTTTTTACTATTTTGATTTTGTATTGATGTATCAATTTGCAGTATGCTTATCCAGGATCTTATACACAAGGCATGAATTATATGTAGAACCATTTGTTGCTTAATATGGGTATGGCTAGATTTTGACCCTTTTGTATAGAATATTTTGCAGCCAAGGGGACATGATATTTTGCCACTCGTTCATTGGTTTGCTACTAAATGGTCTCAATACTTCAACAAATGTGTATGTGTGTGGGATGATGTTTATCTCCCATTGTTTTTTCTTATGGCTGAGGTTGTGTGTTGATTAGTAATTTATCCTTGGTTTAATTGTTATTTGTGAAGAAATGGCAAAATTAGTATCTTTTAACATTTAGGTGTGTTACTTGGAGCTGACAGTCCTCTGAAGACTGTCATGGTTGTAAACTTGTAATGAGTGCACATGACATACCAGGGATTAGGGGAGGAGGGGTGGTTCACTAGTGATAGTTTCTATCACTCGCACTATCCAATCAAATCATGCCATGTCATCACCCAATATTCTATCACTAGTGATAGAAATGTAGGGGGGTGGTTCACTAGTGATGGAATTCTATCACTCTCACATTTTTTTAATTTTCATTTTAAAATTAGAAATTAAACACTAAAATTATAAATTTCACTAATTATAAAAATTAGAAACCATTTTTCATTAGGTACTGCTTATCACTAAATTTTTTAATTTTCATTTCCAAAAGCCCAAATTGATGAACAACCCAAAAGCCCAATTTAAAGGTTCGTCAGAAATTGAGGGTTCGTCGAGGGTTTGAGGGTTCGTCAAGCAAAAAGAAGCCAAACATTTCAAAAGTCCAACGCGTTATATGTTTAACGCGTTTTCTTTTCCACGCGTTATGGGAGGGGCGGCGGCGGCGTTCCGTGATGGTTCAACGAGTGATGGGGTGGTATAACGGACCACCCCGTGTGGCCTTACACGTTTAGTGAACGTGCTTGATGATCACGGGATGGTCATAACCAAAAAGTAGTTTATTGAACTCCAATGCTCACAATCCATCTAGCCTTCGTTTTATTCTTTGCTGATGAATGATGATATCGGCCCAAAACTTCCCGTGAATCGCTGGAATTGGATCACCGTTTGCTGATGTTGAATGATGATGCAATGTTGTGCGTGGCAAGCTGAAGCTGTGTGGCCTTTTTCTTTTTGAGTTAAATGCCATTTTACTCCCCCAATGTGGTTTGGGCTATTTTGTCAGTTTAGTCGAAAGGTTTCATTTTTCGCATGTGGGTCCAAAAGGTTTCACTGTTGTCATTTTAGTCCACTGGGTTAATTTCATCCATTTTTTTTGTTAACGAGAAGGGCAATTCGGTCATTTTATATGGCTGAATTGCCTTTCTAGTTAACAAAATTGCATACAAAATGACTGAATTGCCTTTCTCGTTAACAGAAAAAATGAATGAAGTTAACCCAGTGGACTAAAATAGCAACGGTGAAAGCTTTTTGGACCCACATGCGAAAAATGAAATATCTGGACTAAACTGACAAAATGACCCAAACCACATAAACTAAAATGACATTTAACTTTTTTTTTTTTTTTTTTCGTCCCCAGGTAAGTGAATTACAGAAAGAATCAAGTGAATGGGGATGGGCCCAAATCTGATTTGGATGACATTTAACTCTTTCTTTTTTTTGCGTCCCTAGCCAACAGGTAAGTGAATTACAGAATCAAGTGAATGGGGATGGGCCCAAATCTGATTTGGGGAATTAAAGTGATGATTGATGGGCCCAAATCTCAAGTTCAAAGCTGATTGGTGAATTTATAAGGTTTCCTTTTGGGCCCAAATGTCAAGTTTAAATCTGATTATAAGGTTTTCTTTAAAATATATACACGTATTAATATATAATATATATTTTTTTCTTTTAAACTTTGGGCCCCTTGCCGATTTGGGTCTTGCGCAGTCGTCCAACTTGCACACGCCAAAAACTGGTCCTAGTTACGTATACGACTTATTTGAATTTTGATGACTCTCAACTAGGGTTTTAAACGAAACAAACGAACATGAACAAGGCTTTGTTCGTATTCGTGTTCGTTAAGGATATAATGTGTTCACGAAAGGTTTATGAACACTTACCGAACAAGATTTTTTGTTCGTGTTCGTTCATTAAGGAAATGAACATGTTCATGAACGGTTCACGAACACAGATAAAATCGACGAAGTTTAATAGTATTTTTCAATGTGAGTAATGAGAAAGAAAGGGGAATGGTGTATAAACAAGGTGGAGGTAGGGTTTCCTATTTTATTAGTTTGGGTAATGAGATAAATAAGAATTATGGAATATAAAAACTTTAGACAAGACCGACCCTGAGAATTCGTATACCCTGTTCGAGCTCTAAAAAACGTGCCCTTAATCCTTAATAAAATTGGGTATTGGGCTCAATAAAGGTCTAAACCTAATGTAAATGGGCTAATAACTAATCTAAAGTATAAAAATAGTTTTTTAGTGGGTCTATGTTGGTGTTCGTACAAGTATATCCTATTAAAAAAAGAAATTTTTACGTATACATATCGGTTTTTTTTTTCTAAAAATAGCATGCCCTGACCGGTGGTCCTCCCCGCCCACCCCTAGGGCCGACCCTGACTTTAGATATAATAAATAAATGCTAATAAAATATATAATGAACAACATAACTGACTTTAGATATAATAAATAAATGCTAATAAAATATATAATGAACAACATAAACAAACGTCCATGAACGAATGTTTACGAACGCAATTGAACGAACGAGAAATCTGTTCGTGTTCGTTCATTTAACTAATCGAACGGAATTTCTTGTTCATGTTCGTTCATTAACTAAACGAACGAACGTAAACGAACTTCCCGCCGAATGATTCACGAACCGTTCACTGAACGTTCGGTTTATTTACAGCCCTACTCTCAAGCCCTTTTGTGCTTGCCACGTCTTTAGTTCTTTATATGTGCACAACATTGTTCTCTCAGCTTGGTATTAGTTGAATAGTTGTCATGACATGAAAAATCAAGAGACATCAATACATAAAATGCTCGTGGTTCACCAACCAGGTTTTTAGTTGAAAAGAGGGGAACCCCATTGAGCTATTACATCATGTGTCCATCCCTTCGGCTGCACCATTAACTGAAATGCTGTTAGCACCATGACGATTATCTCAAAGGTCTAAACCGACCATTACTCTCTTTTATTACTTGCAGTTGTCCATGGCACCATGAGATTATATCCGGAGGAAACATAGGGACCAGAACGTTTATTCCACGAATCAGTTTGACACCGTCGGATAAAAGCATTCCTATCAAGTTCAACGACGACAATTCCCCTTAAATGTATGTTTTGACTATAAATAAAAGTCAAGGACAATCTCGATCAAATGTTGGATTGTATTTGAAATATCCAGTTTTTTTCCATGGTCAGCTTTATGTTGCGTTATCAAGAGTTAAAAGCAGAGCCGGTGTGAAGTTGCTTATACTAGACAAAGATGAGAATATAACGAGTAAAACAAAAAATGTAGTCTACAAGGAAGTTTTTTCCGGCATTTGAATAGTTTTCTGTTTTTTTCTTCCAATGTATGTATTTGTATAGAATATTTCATTTCAAAGTTAATAATATGGTTTTGGTTGAAACCCGCGTATTACGCGGACATTAACCTAGTAACAATATATATACAAAGTAAATTTAAAAGTATTACTTTTGAGGTTAAAAAAATAACTTAAACATAAATCAAAGACCACTTTTGAAGAAGTTGTGCCATGTGTTACAAAATAATTTTGCAATCTGCTTAAAAATAGTAATATTGTTATCTATAAGTGAAATTTGTTAGTAACGGTAGTAAAACACATCAAAGTTCTTTAAAATCAATTTTTTTTTTACATTTCCTAAAAATAATCAATTTTTCTATAATAACATAATAATATATATTAATATATATCTTTGTATTGTATTTTCTAATTTTATTGTAAAACTAAGAATAGGAAAGTTGTCTACATGTTCAAGGGACAATAAAGACTTAATTTTAGACGTTTAATCCATTGCACGTTGTCATTTTTACAAGAATTTGCATTTATATAATCACATTTATATTTATAATAATAAATATATAATCATATTTAATCCCATGTATTGTTTGTAGAAAGTCTTAAGTGATATTATTAATCTTGTAGAGAGTCTTAAGTGATAGAAGAGATTTGAGCCAAGAAATACAACATAACAATATACGAACCAACAATAGGTATCCATGAATGCATCAACAAATAGAGAATAAACTAGACGTAAAATGTTGTTACCCTAAGATACCTTATTGCCGTGAAGGTAAATTAACGATCAAATATGCACTCAGTCATCCAGTCATAACTACTGACTTTGAAAATATAAATAGAACATTCGACTTTGTAGAAATAAATGTGTTTAAGGTGTTTGTTAATCAAGTTTTTATATGAATAACATAACCCAATTATACTTTATAAAAAAGTTACATGTCTTTATAAACTTAAGTTTAACTTTTAATAAACATTTGATGACAATTCGTACGTTTAAAGTGTGGAAAAATATACCAAATATCAAATAGATGAACATTTAAATACAAACTTAAAAAGATAAATATATAAATATATGTGTGTTCCATGTCTCATTTTATATGATATAAACAGATTAAAGCTAAGTTTTAAAGTTAAAATGCGTTTTCCAAAAAGATAACAATAAACGTGTTAGGCGCATGGTCAAAGTCAAAGTTATGCCTCCAATCTTTTTATTTACCAAAAGTGCCCCTGACAGCTGGCCACGTCTGTATGTTGGGATGTTACTGTGCTTTGGGTAAATTGTCTTGTGATCCTCACGTGGCTTTCTAATCCATGTGTTTCTTCAACACTTTATTCAATAACACATTAGATGAGTAGAATTTATACAACTAGGTACTTGTGAAATGTGACAAGAAAAAAGATAGCAAATGTAGAGACCAACTTGTAATTTTCTTTTAAAGAAAAGGGGTTCATCTCATTCATATATATATATATATATATACTAGGTTTTTACCCGGGATTGTTTCCCGGGCTCGAGAAAGTTATTTAGATTAATTAATTACAATTGGTTATTAATACGACCGCATTACATCAACCATCTTATACTGTTATTAATACGACCAAAAGTCAATCAGACGTTGACCAAAAGTAAAACGGAGTATATTGTTTTTAGTTCACAACTCCACATTGTTTCCGTTAGACATGGAGCTAATAATTTACATGTACATATATAGTTTTAGAATCACAACTTCAAAACTAAACAAACAAGTCTAGTATCAGTTTCGAAAAGCAAACAACTACAACCCGAAAATTTAGTTCAATGTATGCTTCTGCATTTGCCTTCTTCAAACCACAAACATTCATCCGAACATAAAAAACTTTTTACCTTTCACAAAGTTAAGTGTAAATGCTTGACCTGAAACCATGTCTTTATCTCTCACAAACTTTCTCATTCCTTGCAGATAATATCTTGGTTGACCTCGAGATGAACCTATAGCAGCTTGAATATTCCAAACATCACCTGCCACGTCCACAATCTTCAAACCCATCTTACGATTCAGTCCAAGATCTTCAGCCTGTTTTTTAAAAAGGTGCTGTAACAAACAACGAACAATTCAATAAACAAAGAATTAACACATCTTTAAAATCTGACTAAAGTATTATATATTAGTAAACTCATCATCACAAACTTACAAAATGACCGTCCACACGGAAAGAAAGAGGTACGATCTGATCATCTTCATTCCCAACAACCATACCACTATTATTGACATCAACGACGTCCTGTACAGCTTCACTATCTGAACTCAACACAATCTCTTCTATCACCTTTTGTTTAACAACAGCACAAACCTCAGGTGGAAGCACTAAATCACAAGTAGCACAATTGAAAACCGTGATATGAAAAGTCTGAAGATCTATCATCTCAAAGACAATGAGATGATCAGCAGTTAATGACAAGTCATTCTTTATCTCCCTCCATCCGGTAATTATGTAAAGTTCATTGTTGATATCTTCCACCCCTACAGACCAGTTCTGGTTTTCAGATCCTTTAATAACGACCGGATATGAAGGAATAGTGTTTAACATCTTGTGATGAACAAAAGAACGATTAATACTCTACAATCAGAATAAAACACATTATATAGTACATTAGTAAAAATATATCAGAAAATTAAGTAAAAAAATAAAACACAACAAATAAACAATTGTATCTCCAATAAAATTACATGATGAATAATATTCGAAGTTACATACCACATAATCTTCGTTACCAGATGGTTTGTAGTAAAACTCTTCACAAGGAGAAAGAGCAATGTCTTGATAAAAATACAATATTCTGAAACTTTGTAAAGCTTCTTCATAATGAAATATCAACCATGAATCTGAAGGTATTTTCAAACTGTCTACCAATTGACACCAACCATTATAAAAATAATATCTGCCATTGCTTAGGGGATAGATCTTGACTTTAAAAACATTTCCAGCTGTGGTTCGGATATTTGTATTTCCAATTGGATAATTAAACTGTTGAATCCAATTTTGATACTGTTTTGGCAAAATCTAAGCATAAATAAAAGAAACACTTTTATTGCTAATTATCATACCAAAAAATTAAAATTAAGTGTTAAACTAAGATCGGATAAAACTACTAACCAAACATTTCCTTTTACTGCTTTGAAGGTAACACGGAAATCCATAAATCATTCTCACATAAAACTGTAACAGTATCAATCATATATAATCAAAATCAATAACATTAAGAAACAAATGAATACAATGCATTAAGGTATGCAATACATCTAAATAAAAGATGATACAACTAATATATATCAAAATAACAATAGACAACATCAAAAAGGTGAGAATACATGTAATTTCTTATCATATCGAAATATATATATATTTTTACATCAAATCATATAATTAAAACTTAAAACCTACTTTTCCGATTAAGTATCACAAATATACAAGAACGATCAACAGCTGTATAAATTGTATAGAAAAACAGGATAGTGACTTGTGTCTATTCAAAAGAAAAACTTAAAAACAATATACCAAGTACTAATCAAAATAAATTCAACTTTTTTAAATACACATGAGAATACATCAGGTGGTATATCATAAATCAGAATAAGATAAATACATGAGCAAAGTGAAATCCAATAAAATCAACAATAGATAACACAAATGGTAGATACAGGAAATGCAGATCACTTTTTTTAGAAACATATATGTCTATCATAACATGCATAATAACTACATATTAATCGGATATTCAAAAAAATTAGGACTATAAAAAATTGTTCAAGTATAAGCCGCAACAATAAACGCAATCATAACCAACAATGGATTGAAAAAAAAAAACAGGGACATACATGAATACACTACCGTCGACTACAAATTCTTCATTTAAATAGCAAGAACCATAATCGCCCAAAGAATTCATAACTAAAAGAATAAACATAAAAAATACAAAACAAATCAGATTATTTAACAATACCTTTATTATTATACAAGATGATATTGATGAAGATCGGAAGAAATCGAAGAAGATGACAGATTTTGTTGGAGAAAGTGTAGAAAGAAACGTGGAGAGAGAAATGAACCGAGATTTTCTGAGGATCTTTAAAATGTTAGAAGTTTAAAAATATCCCATGTAACCGGGTCGGATAATCCCATTTTTTCGTCAACATCTGTTTGATTTTTGGTCAACCGCTGTTTGAGTTTTGGTCAACATCTCATTTAGTATTCAACAGAAATTTGGATAAGTCAATCAGTGGTTTGAAAATCTGTTTGACTTTTAGTCAACAGATGCATGGAAACCCATGTTAGATTGAACAGTGTTTTGAACAGATATTTAAACATCTGTTTAGACCTAAACAAATGTTGGGGCTTAAACAAATGTTTGGCGTTCTATATCAGTTGTTTGGACTTAAACAGATGTTTGGATTTAAACAGATGTTTGGCCATAAACAGAATTTGCCAATAAAGATATGTTTGGCCTTAAACAAATGTTTGAAGTTAAACAGATGTTTGCTCATAAAGAGATATTTGGCCACAAACCAAACATCTGCTTGAGGTCAACATCTGTTTCACTATTCGCCAACATCTGTTCGACTTTTGGTCAACATCTGTTAAAATATAAACACTGTTAACATAAATTACAAATAATTAGCTAATAGACGGCACACAATTAGCAACTTAAATCATCAAGACCCTTAACAATTTGACCATATGATTTAATCATGTGTTTTATATTAGATGGGTCAACTGAAAAAGAAAATTCACTAAAAGGATAACAAATTAAACAGCTCAAAAAAAAGCTCAAAGAGTATTTTTACTACAAAACAGGATTAACAAACAATGCCAATAGTGAAGTCAACCATGTTTCTTTCACCTTTGACTTTCAAAGTCAATTCAGTTACTTACCAAATTCACAAATACATAAAATTTCTTATATAACCGCAAACATTACCACACTTAGTAATCTTAACTCTGCTATAAACTGTAAAACACAAACCCAAATATCACATTTCCATTGTGAATCTTTATTGCCTCATCAATAATTCCCTGACTTGCCCTTTGAATTGTAATTCAAAGTCCAACGAATCTGTATTAGGATCTCCTGATTTGTAGCTTTTTTGGCTTAGCTGGAACCACTGCTTCAGGGTAAACAGGCTTTTGGGGAACATTAGGATCTTTCTTTCTTAATTCTTCCAGCTTTTTGTAAGAAAAAAACACTTTATCCTCTTTCCACCTTGACACTTGGTTCTTTGACCCAAAATTAGCTGTTATTAACTCTTCTTTCATTCTCTTCAGCTGCAGAGACCTATCTGGTACATTTTTCTTAAACTTTGCCCAGGTAGGAGGAGTCTGCTTCACCTTCTTTTTGATCATATCTTGAATTCCGGCTGTTTCACTTTCTAGCTCACTGATGGTCCATTCTTTGTACTTGTACTTTTCTCCCTTGTATGTTTTGTAAGCCATGATATAGTCAATATAATCTTTCCTCAAAGTTTCATCAGCTCTTTCTGATAAATTTTGACAGAGATCTTTTGAAAACTGCTCCAAAATTTTCACTTGGGTTAGCAAATGTTGGTAAAATGTTTGAATCTCTCTGTCAGATTTTCCTTGTGTATTTCTTTTGGAGATATCATCTGCTTGTTGAGCCTTTAACTTCAAGTATTCATTAATGTTATTAGGCCTTGGATATCCTTGAACAGATGGCAAGTTCCTTTTAGCAGGGTCATCTTCAGAGTAGAAGGATATGATCTCCTCTCTAACTGCTTCCAGTTCTAATGGATACAGGACTCCTGCAGGAAGAATGGCAGTGTTTGAATTTGAAACTTATGCTGAAGAGAATGGGACAGCATTGGGAATGGTAACAAGGGACAATGGTTGGGTGGATGTTTGCGGTGTTGAAGGATCAACATTCAGAATTATCCTTCTCCTTTTATGTTTTGGAGAGGTTGGTGGTGTTTTGGTGCGTTGAGTGGTAGTGATTTGAGTGGTAGATGGTTGACTAACAGTTGTTGAAACAACTGGTGTTTCAACCACTGTTACCATTACAACAGATGATGTGTCACCTGAAGTATTTTCCTTTTTGGCAGGTGGTGTTGGTAGTAATGAGGATGTTTTTTATGGTAATGGGATTTGTGGTAAGGCAGTGGATTGAATTTGTGTTGAAGTGGTGCAAATTGTTGGTGTAACATATGTTGAAACAACTGAAGTACCTACAGCTGTCGATACAACAGATGTTTTAACATCTGCTCGTTTTGAGGTTTGATGTGTGGAGCTTTTGGGAGGTGTGGATTTGGGTTCCTTCACTTTTCTAGTGGGCTGTTTTCTTTTAGGCTCAGGATTTTCTTCATTCTTGGCCTCAGAAACACCCTGCTCATCCTTCTCCATACAAACTCTTTTCTCCTGTTCCCACCTTGCTTTATCCTTTGCCTCCATATCCCTTTTTACCGTTCCTTTTGCATCAGAAATGGCATTTGTGGTTACATCAACCTTTTTAGTACCATCTGGCTTAGGTATCTCTGCAAGCATAGTGGATTTGTCTGGTGCAATGTACAAACCATCTTCATATCCCTTTTTCTTTAGCTGCTTCATTTTCTCCCACTTTTTGGCATCAGCTGGTGGTGGGTTGTCCACAAAGATGATAGTAGGAGGAGCAGAACCAGTGGTTTTCAGCGAGTGGGCCTTCAATGCCTTTATGTCTGCTTGTGTATCCATAAACCTAGCTTCCATCATATTTCTGATCTTTTGAATCTGTATTTCATGTTGATGATCAGAATATGCCCTTTGTTGGTGAAGCACAGGTTGAAATAAACTCCAAAGCTCAATGGGAGTAGGAGCAGATGATGGAGCAGATGTTGTATCTGGTGCTGCAGTGGGTGTTGCCTTTTGGGCTTGTAACAACTGTTGGAGCATTGACTTAATATCTGCAACAGAAGTTTCCAATTTCTTAACCCTCTCCCTCAATTCCTTGTACATTAAACCATCACCCAAGTTAATGGGATCATCTGATTTCTGGCAGTGGTTGTATCAGCAGTTGACTTAGGGAAAGTTTCCCAAAAGTCATCCACATATGCCCCTTTTTCTTGGTACTGGGGACTTCTTTCCTCAGCAATTGGGATCCTTTTAATAGAACCAGGGGTTGGAACAAAGACAGCAGCGGATATCACAGTTGCTGGAGAGGAAATTTCCTTCAGAGGAGTCTTATTGATGAAACAACTGGCCAGGTGTAGATCAGTGGATCCAACACCTATAGTTGCTGCTCCAATTGAACTACTGACAGGAAGTACTTGTATTTCCTGCAGTGTAACCTCCTCAGTTGTTGGTGGGTTAGCAATGATTGAGACACCAGACCCAATCACTTGTTGAGGTATATTCTCATTAACAGGTGTTTGAGAAGAACTGGTTTGTGTCCGGGCTAAATCAACTGCATCCAACAAAAGTTTTGTTTCTGGGGGGATTTGAGAAGTGAGGATAGGTGTAGAAAGCGAATTTGCGCCGGGCAGTGGGCTGTGGATGACGGAATCAAGTGATTCCAGAGCATCATAATTTGGTGTCCCTATTATTACAACCTGCTCTTTTTTAGAAGAAGCAGGAGGAGTTTGAGGCTCAGGTTGAGATCTTTCTTCCAACTGCTATGAGGTAGTAGCAGCAGTGGTTATTGGTGACTTTTGTGTTGTCACTGGTAGTTGCTCTGGGATCTCATCTTCCAGAGTTACCTTTGTTTTGGGTTTGGGGGGCTTTTGTGATTTTTTCTGTTTTGGTCATTTGGTGGTTTTAGGTGGGGGTTTAACAGCAGTTGTTTTATTGCTATCATCACCTTGAGCAGTGGGCTCAACAGCAGGTGCCTGAGGAGCAGTGGTAGCTGCTGAAGTCTGCTCAGGAACCTCTGCTTGTGTTTTGGAAAGTTTTGACATCCTTGTAAAGGTTTCAGTAGTGAGGCTCTTAATTGAAAAAAGGATTACCCTGGATAATGATAGACTGTCGTCGGGTCTATGCAAAAACCTAAAATTACCTATAGACAGGGTAAGTCAGGTATCGAATCCAGAGGAGCATGTGGTCAGTGTAATACCATTTAACTAATCTAAACTTACTTTATGAAATTTGCTAGTTTATCTATTTTTGTAATTTTTATGAATAAGTATTGTGAAAATGAGAAAACAATAATAGGAACGTGACCACTCCGGGATTCAGATTCTGTAAACACCTAATAATCTAATTATTGTTTATTTGGATGCCACTGATTAAATGGTAAATCTGTCACATAAACCAATTACTTATACAAGATCCTAGCATAATACCAATTGATCAGAGAGATATTAACCGCAAGCATAAATAATTATTCAATCAGCAAAGGCACAATTAGATTCAACATAAATACGTCTCTGGTTATCACCAGGATTTGTCTGTCACACAAATTGTATATATATATATATATGTAAATGCAATTCGGTCAACACCTCATTACAATCTAATTCTCAAACAAACAGAACTAAATTAAAAGTGAAATACAAGAATCATCACCCGGAGTGTTCACTGGAGGGTTAACCGATCATGGCACTCGTTAAATCAAAACTAGCTCGGTCGAAGGTTGAAGACATGATCGGTTCGGTATTTTTGTGAAGGATGATGATGATAGTCGATGATATTGAGTGATGAAGTTCAGAGCACCAGAAGCGTGTGCGGCCGCTAAACTTTTTGTTTTCACGTAACCGTCCCCCCTTTCAAATTGCTGATGAGAGCCCCAAAAATAATCTTTTTTTCCTGCCGACTTTCGATGGTGATGATGATGCCCAAAAGTCCACGGCCCAAAATTGTTTATGGATGGCCCACTTCCGTATATTAATGTCAATATTCATATAATGGAAGCCCATCAAAACAATAAAGGTTGTTGCAATTATTGATGGAAGGTGGCTGCCAAACTCGTGATCCAGGCCCAAAATTGTGTTATATGTGAGGCCCAAAATCGACGATGATGATTATGATTGTCTGATGTTGGCTTCGCTGTTCCCAAGTCCCACTTTTGATAATGTCTACTGCCAATTAATATTTGTATCTCCCAATGCATCCATGTGCGTGTATATAATTAAGATTTTTAAACCTTTTCAAATCTTGATAACCACTCCATGTTTAAGGTTTTTCTTTTGTTTTATTTAAAACATTAAATTCCATCTAACACTACACATATGCACCGCCTTTAAGTTCCCGTTTCATCACTAAATTCTCTAATTTCGCCGTATTATGATTTTTCCTGTAAAATCACAAACGCACGTAGTTAACATATTCAAGGCACATTATCACTTAAATGATAATAATTCACACAAAATACGCAAGTTAACACTCGGGTTTCACACCCTCCATCACATCCCCACACTTGCCTTTGATTGTCCTCAAGCAAACCGACACGGAACTACTCACCATAGTAACAACACCTCTAAACCCCTTAACCAGTTCAACAATTTAAGTCCCAAGTCATATCCGTTTCATAGACTGACACAATCAAGATTGACAGTCCGACAAGCAACTGATGCAATTTATAAAACTTAAGACTTGTCTATTCAAAACTAACATGCTTAGGATTCTTCATATGCTACACACCCTTCACAATAAACTCTCCTCTCGGCTTAATATCTGAACTAGCGTGTAATGTGCTAGTATGTGTAACACTCAAAACCAAACATGAAATTATGTAATCATATGTTTGTATGACAATCACACCTCCACTGTATCATATAACACGGCACGTATCAAAAGGACTTTCGGTTTTGGGCTTAGGCTAAGGGTATGAAGATTTTTTTGCTTATATTTTTTTTTTCGTTGCGAACAAACAAACGACCAACCGTGACAACTTTATTTACAAACATAACATACTTTTGGGTTGGTTTCTACCCAAGAACATAAACACTATTCACAACGCTTTTATTTTTGATCTTTTTCTTTTTCTAATTTTTTTTCCTTTTTTTTCTTTTCTTTGTTTTTTTTTTCATAATTTGTCATTCACGGTCGGTATCAAACAACTCACATTAGGTGGACAACCGAAAGGGTAAATAGGCTCAACAGGGCAACTAGGGGTAATGGTTCGGTAAACATGAAACAAACACAACGGGTGTACAGGATATCCTAATGCCTTTATCATGTACGTGCACATATTAAACCACAGTCTCAGCATGCATCAAATCATACAAGTTCTAACACAGAATAACATGCAGCCTGCTCTCATCAAATGAATTCATAATGTAAATTATTCTATCATTCTACAGGCACAAAATTCTCACCAAGAAAAGGGTAAAAAGGCTGCCGATACGTAGCATATGCAATCTAAAGCATGTTACCCCTAAATAGACATCTCTTTTCAATTATTTTATCCTAAAAACACTTGTCGGACCTACTCTCATGAAACTTAAAGGAACGACCATGACAAGGGACTATGTTAGTTTACTACCGGCAAGGAACCCATTAGTGATTGAAACGTTTGGTTTTCATATCCATTTAGTTCACTTAAGGCGGTGAAAAATGATTTAAAATTTTCAAAATTTTCAAATTTTTTTTTAATTTTCATCGATTTCAACCACTTTTCAAACTCTGTCCACAAATCCCTTCGCGAGTTTCCATATCCCCACACTTGGGATACATTGTCCCCAATGTATTGTGCTTTTAAAACAAACCCGGGAATAACAACCAAACCATCCCATAAGCGGCCAATCCCTAACACAAATAACTAAAACACATTCCCTAACACATAGAATTTAACACCACCAAAAACACGAATAGAAATGTAATAATAAAAGTGGAACAGACTCCCCTGGTTTAAAGCTTAGAAGCCTCATGCGTCATGTTCCACCACGACCGTATAGCATTTCATTCGCGGCCGTGTCCACAAGTACTCGAGTCAATCTCTACCATTAGTGTTCAAATCATCCCCGTCCAAATGGAGATTGAGTATGGACAGTTCTGACTGAACTCTAATCCGTGCATTGTCCACCACTGCAACTAGAACGTATGGGGACTTCACCAAACATCCCCACACTTGGACCATTGCATCCGTAGAGATTAATAACCTGGTAACCTGCAAAAATACTCACGCAAAACAAAACAAATATACACTACTCTACATCCTCGGGCTGCCTCCCGAGAGCGCTAAGTTTATAGGTCTTAAGCCAGACCATACCTGATATGCTCAAGGTGGTTTAAATGGTATCCCCTGTGTATGAAACACATGGTTATCATCCCACATCCATCCATCATCTCTTATGGCATCCCAATGATCCGGGTTATCTGGATCTGCATCATCGAAAGAATATAATAACTTGCCCGTACGTGTCTCTATGGGATTCTTCTTGGATTTGGTTGCTTCCTTTGGTGGCTTCTTTTCTCGCTTGGCTAATTGCTTTTTAATTCTCAATTTGAGCCACCAAGGTGACTTGGCCTCTTTATCCTTCACGATCTTGTCATCTTTAGACCTGTCAATCATAGCAACACTCTCTTTTGGGCCATCGTCACACACTCGAGAATAACTCGTGTTAGTAACAAAATCCCATGAACAAGTATTTATAAATGAATAATCAAAAGAATGTGAAAGGAAGTCAATAGAAAGCTTACGGCTCCCGTATGTCATATCAACTGTACCTTTCCAGCAACAGATCTGAGCATCTGCAGTGGCCAAGAATGGTCTGCCAAGTATCAGCCTCAGTTGTTCCTTCTCTGTATATGGATCTAAGACAACAAAATCTTCAGGATAATAAAAGTCGCCTACCTTTACAGTCAATCCCTTCAAAATCCCTCGGGGCCTTCCTCATGAGTATTCAGCTAAAACCATAGGATCATTAACCTGTTGCAATGGGCCCAAATCATACCTGTCATAAATATACCCGGGAAGAACACTCATACTAACTCCAAAATTCAATGAAGCGTTATCTGTCTTGAGATCCCCAAGTTGAATTGGGATGAGCGGTTCCCCTGGATCTCTATCTGTCTCTGATCCAGCATCCTCAACCAGGCTAACTGTAGCTTTTCTTTCTGCAAAATTGTCAAACTGATTAGTTAGTTGTTCAATTCGCTGGTTAAGTGATTCATTAATATTTTGCTGTTCCTTGAGAGACTGGGTGAGTTCCTCTACATGCTTGAGGAGGGTTTTGAATAACTCTAAAATCTTATCTTCCTCAATTGCGTTTCGATTATGCTCGTTACCGCCTTTATCGGATTGATTGTAATTTTGATATCCTCTGGAGCCATGATCCGGGTGGTAAGAACGTGGACAATCTTGAGCCCAGTGATTGTGACTCCCGCAACATGAGCATGGTTCAACATCATAATCCCATTCCATAGTTGCTGCACAAGTAACAAACTAAAAGTAGTACTGAAAAAAAATAAATAAAAAAATCAAATAAACGATATAACACTAAGCGCACTAGCTCCCCGGCAACGGCGCCATTTTTGATAGACTGTCGTCGGGTCTATGCAAAAACCTAAAATTACCTATAGACAGGGTAAGTCAGGTATCGAATCCAGAGGAGCATGTGGTCAGTGTAATACCATTTAACTAATCTAAACTTACTTTATGAAATTTGCTAGTTTATCTATTTTTGTAATTTTTATGAATAAGTATTGTGAAAATGAGAAAACAATAATAGGAACGTGACCACTCCGGGATTCATATTCTGTAAACACCTAATAATCTAATTATTGTTTATTTGGATGCCACTGATTAAATGGTAAATCTGTCACATAAACCAATTACTTATACAAGATCCTAGCATAATACCAATTGATCAGAGAGATATTAACGCAAGCATAAATAATTATTCAATCAGCAAAGGCACAATTAGATTCAACATAAATACGTCTCTGGTTATCACCAGGATTTGTCTGTCACACAAATTGTATATATATATATATATGTAAATGCAATTCGGTCAACACCTCATTACAATCTAATTCTCAAACAAACAGAACTAAATTAAAAGTGAAATACAAGAATCATCACCCGGAGTGTTCACTGGAGGGTTAACCGATCATGGCACTCGTTAAATCAAAACTAGCTCGGTCGAAGGTTGAAGACATGATCGGTTCGGTATTTTTGTGAAGGATGATGATGATAGTCGATGATATTGAGTGATGAAGTTCAGAGCACCAGAAGCATGTGCGGCCGCTAAACTTTTTGTTTTCACGTAACCGTCCCCCCTTTCAAATTGCTGATGAGATCCCCAAAAATAATCTTTTTTTCCTGCCGACTTTCGATGGTGATGATGATGCCCAAAAGTCCACGGCCCAAAATTGTTTATGGCTGGCCCACTTCCGTATATTAATGTCAATATTCATATAATGGAAGCCCATCAAAACAATAAAGGTTGTTGCAATTATTGATGGAAGGTGGCTGCCAAACTCGTGATCCAGGCCCAAAATTGTGTTATATGTGAGGCCCAAAATCGATGATGATGATTATGATTGTCTGATGTTGGCGTCGCTGTTCCCAAGTCCCACTTTTGATAATGTCTACTGCCAATTAATATTTGTATCTCCCAATGCATCCATGTGCGTGTATATAATTAAGATTTTTAAACCTTTTCAAATCTTGATAACCACTCCATGTTTAAGGTTTTTCTTTTGTTTTATTTAAAACATTAAATTCCATCTAACACTGCACATATGCACCGCCTTTAAGTTCCCGTTTCATCACTAAATTCTCTAATTTCGCCGTATTATGCGTTTTCCTGTAAAATCACAAACGCACGTAGTTAACATATTCAAGGCACATTATCACTTAAATGATAACAATTCACACAAAATACGCAAGTTAACACTCGGGTTTCACACCCTCCATCAGATAAGCACATGGGCATTATCTTCTGAAAATTTCTTTTTAAAATAGTAACTTAAAAACCTTGGAAAGAGCAAAAACGCCTTTTTATTAACATTTCTAACAAGATAATTGAAGATTACCTGGGAATAGTTAAAATTTTCACCATGTAATATAGCATAACCTAGATATTGAATCTTCAATGGGATTTCATTGAAAGCAGTGGTCTTGTTTGAGACACACATCAGTAGGGTATGAAACAAAAACCTTGTGGCAGGAGGAAAACTGCCTTTTTCTAAAGTGTCTTTTTTTATTTCCTCTTCATAACCCATTTGAATGAAAAACGTTTGATACTCTTCTTTAGGGAAAGATGTTTTACCTTTAAGATCATCGAGTTCAAAAACTTCCGAAATGGTTTGAGGTGTTATTGTGACTGGAACGTCCTTTATAGAAGAATTGATGGCTAAGGGCTTTTTATCCTTAGTTTCCAACTTAGCATTTTTGCAGAATTCTTGCTAGGTATCCATGTAGATCGGAGCATCACAAGTCAACAAAGTTTTGTATTTTGAAGAAGACAGAACATCAATGATGGAATTGAAGGTTTTGGTGTGACTGGGTTTTTCAAGTAGACCTAAGTAGTTATGTGTGGATTTGCGTGGGAGAGACATCGTGATTTGATTATGATTGCGAGAGGAAGAAGACGATGAAGAGGATGAGTGATTTTGAGAGAAATGGATGATAACTGCTTTGAGAAAAGAATTTAGAATTCGATTCGACAGTAAAAACACTGTTTGGGGGTTTTGATCAGGGTTTTTTTTTGGTGAAATAGTGAATGCTGACGTGGCATCGGTTACTAATAGATCTTACCGCTATGTACTGTCCACGTGCCAACCTCTGATGATAATGGAGGACAGTTGGTAGGAAACCACTGATGGAACAATAACAGTGGTTTGCAACAGTCACAAATGAGAACAGTGAGTAAGTTTTTGCTAGCAGTGGATAGCCATCAGTGTGTTAAAACACTGATTTTATACAACAGTTTTTTTTATTTTTTATTTTAACTTTAATTTTTATCACCAAAACAATATTCGAGGAACTCTTATCTTTTTGGAATGTAACGATTAGATAATATAGTTAACCTATCATTGTAATTCTAGTATTCAGTTAATAATATCATTCTATAATTAATTAACCACATCAACAATAAAAATGTGAGCAGTGGATGATTTTTAAAAAAACCAATGATTGTAAATTTCAGTGCATGTCAACAATAAAAGGGGAGCAGTGACTATTTTTTAACTATCAGTGGATACCCAACAAAATGTAACACAGATGTTTGGTCAGTCAGTGGTCAATAGTTGTTTATGAAGAAACAGAGGATGGCCTTCAGCAGTGGATAACATTTAACAATCACATGTTTGCGCTTAAACAAATGTTTGACATTAAAAACTGTTTGCAAGAAAAGACCAATTTGAAGAATACTATACCCAAACAATCAAAATGAGGAGCTTAATAATCATCCAAGTGTACTTCACTTTTATTCAGTGGATGTCAACCTCCAAAATGTGAGCAGTAGTTGTTTTTTATCTAACAGTGGATAGATATTGATTTAATTTGCAACAAATAGTCATCAAGAATATTTTTTATTTTGTAATTTAACTTGCCATTTTATCATTAAAACAATGTTTTAAATTAAATACTGTTAAACATCTAATCTGGACATAAACAAAATTTTGAAATTAAATAAATATTCGACCTGAAACATCTGTTTGAACATAAACAGATGTTTGAAATTAAATAAATACTGTTAACATAAACAGAGATACAATATTAACAGTTTGGACATATAAATACTGTTAACAAAAACAAAGATAGAATATCTACTGTTGATGATGAACCACTTTTGTTGTTGGGTAATGGTTAATCTTTGAGTTTGTATAGGTTTGTCTCGAGAGATAAAGTATAGAGAACCAATGTTTGTCCTAAACACTGTTACATAAGAAAAACTGATACATAAATACTAAAGTTGAATCCGCTGTAGAAGCTGTTATAACTACACCATAAGTGCTAGTCTTTAACAGGACTTTGCCTTCAACAGTGCATAGCCCTCATGAGACAATAAGCCCATCAGTCTTTATATGGAGCAGGAATTAATTATAACAGTCCTTAGCATGATCAACTGTTATAACCACACCACCCTTTCAGAGTTGGACCATTAAACAAATCCTTGACACTATTAATCCTCTGTTGACTTACCAAACAGATCTTCAGACACAATTCAACATCAACATAATCTAAATATTACTGAAACAATAAATAATAAGTAAACATAAAACACAACAAAGATTCATAAAATTATATTTAAGAGTAAAATGCACGGATAGTCCCTGTGGTTTGGTGAAATTTCACTTTTAGTCCCCAACTTTTCAGAATTACACTCTTAGTCCCTGTGGTTTGACAAGTTGTTACTCGGATAGTCCCTAAAGCGGATGAAGGTTACTCAGATAGTCCCTGTGGTTTCAAGTTGTTACTCGGATAGTCCCTGTGGTTTGACACATTGTTACTCGGATAGTCCTTGTCATTTCACACCCACTTAACCAGAAAAACTAACCTCCATCTGCTTTGGGGACTATCCGAGTAACAACTTGTCAAACCACAGGGACTAAGAGTGTAATTTTGAAAAGTTGGGGACTAAAGGTGAAATTTCACCAAACCACAGGGACTATCCGTGCATTTTACTCTATATTTAATCATTTATTCAGGACCTTAAAACTAAAAGTCCAATAATTACATGACATACTGAACAATATTAAAGTTCAAATCTAAGAATAATAGCAAGAACTAATAAACTTTAGTTTCCACTACATCTATTGCTGAACCTCTTGATGTATGTCCTTCAGCATCGCCATAAACTGCACGTCTCTATCACCACACTCCATATTACTGACAACACAAATAAGAATAAGAAACTAATCTAAAATTAAAACGTGTCTTTTTCATTTTTATTGCACATCTGAGTTTTCACGAGCTTTGGACGAATGTATACTTTCTTTAAAAGAAGAAAATCTTCCTGGAGCAAGAAAACGTGACTTTGGATTTAACGGAAATAAAAAAAATGGCACATGTAACTTTAAAGTTGCATCTCTGCCATCAAAAAAGGTAACACATGCAACTTTTCACGATGTTGCAACAATGATATTGCAGCATCGATGTTGAAAGGTTGATGTGGGATGCGAATTTACATTGAAACAACGATGTTGGAACAATGATACAGGAACGATAACATGTAAACATTATCAACAAACATTCGAACAAAGAAGTGTAATGGGAAATTAGCTGCTAAATCACAAGAAAGATGCATTTGAGAGAGAAAGATACGGTCACATATATGAGCGAGCGAGATTTGAATGTGAAACCAGATAATTGTATCTTATTTATAGAATAATAAAAATATATATGGTTTGAAATTTGAATTTCAAAATTACTAATATTAATTAGTAATTACTGATTTGATTTGAAATGATGTTTTTTGGGAACTGAAATATGCAAAGTAGGAAAAAAAAGAGAACGTCAATTTTAAATTACCTTTTACATATTTTTTATTTCAAAATTTCAAAATTACTGAGAGATAATAACCGTCAGTTTGAAATTCTAGTTTTGCATATTTTAAAAGTTCAAAGCTCAAGAAATTACAATTAATTATTATTGATTAGATTTGCAACAAATAGTCAAAAAGTATTTTTTTATTTTTTAATTTAACATTAAGGATTTAAGGATAAAAATATATATGGTTTGAATTTTGAATTTCAAAATTACTGATATTATTAGTAATTACTGATTTGATTTGACCGCAATTGTGATGATGTTTATTGGGAACTGATGTTTATTGGGAACTGAAAGGTAAGTAGTGTATATCTTTATATCCCTCCTTATTAAAGTAAATAAATATTAGTAATCATATGCAAAGTAGGGAAAAAAAGAGAGAGAACATCAATTCTAAATTACCATCTTGCATAAATTTAATTTCAAAATTACTGATATTATCAGTGATCTGATTTGAAAGCAATTGTGATGTTGACTTTTCTAATATTTATTTTAACTTTAATTAAGAGATAATAACCGTCAGTTTGAAATTCATATTTTGCATATTTTAAAAGTCCAAAGCTGAAGAAATTACCATTAATTAGTGATTTGATTTGCAACAAATACCCATCAAGTATTTTTTTTATTTTTTAATTTAACATTAAATTTCATCAGGAAAACAATATTGGAGGAACTCTTATCTCATTGCAATGTAACGATTAGGTAAAATGGTAATTTCATTTTAATTCTAGTTTTTATTTGATAATTTCAATATATCACTAATTAACACCATGGATGGTAAATATCAATGGATGTCAAGAATAAAAAAGTGACCAGTGGCTATTTTTTCCTATCAGTAGATACCGAACGTCAATTGTCATTATGACTTTTCTGTAATTACTGATATTATCAGTAATTACTGATGATGATTTGAAATCAACTGTCATTGTCATGATGACTTTTCTAAATTTTAAACCGTGAGTTTGAAATTCACATTTTGCATGTTTTAAATGTCCAAAGCTCAAGAAATTAGCATTAATTACTGATTTGATTTCCAACAAATAGTTATAAAGAATTTTTTAAATTGTATGATCAAAACAATGTTGGAGGAAATCTTACCTCATTGGTATGTAAAGATGAGGTAAAATGGTAATTTCATTGTAATTCTAGTTTTTATTTGATAATTTCAATCTATCACTAATTAACACCATCAATAACAAAAAAGTGAGCAGTGGCTGTTTTTTAGGAAAACAACTGATGGTCAATATCAATAGATGCCAACAATAAAAAAAAGTGAGCAGTGGCTATTTTTCCTATCAGTGGATACCCAACAGTTTTTTAAACACTGATGTTTGGTCAGTCAATGGTCAACAGATTTTGAAGAAACATATGTTTCCCCTTAAACAGAAGTTTGCCCATAAACAGAAGTTTGACCATAAACAGGTGTTTGCACATAAAGAGATGTTTATCTGGTGGTTTAAAACCACTGTTGGGTCAAACAAATTTCACAACAGGACCAATACTCAAATAGATGTTGACCTTAAACAGATGTTTGGTTTAGAGCCAAACATCTGTTAAACCCCAAACATCTGTTTAACCCTGAACAGATGTTTAAGTTAATAACATCTACTGTTCAACCTAACAGGGGTTTCCATTAACTATTGACCAAATTGCAAACAGATGTTAAAACCACTGTTTGTTATTGTACTTCTTTACAAAATTACATAGAATTCAAGAAAACGAAACAAACACTTAAAGAACTATAATTTAACACATAATCTAATCGGGCAAAGCAATCTATTATCTAAGAATTCACTGATTCTTACAACATGAAACAAACTCATAATGAAATACTAAAGTTACATAAGAACCACTGATAATTAAATACTAAATTTGAATCCGTTGTAGATGCTGAACCACTGCTGATACTAAACAGTCGTTTTCCTTTGATTAATCAAACTCTAGGTACATAAAGTGCAAACAGTCGTTTTCCTGGACAGATGTTTAAGTTAATAACATCTACTGTTCAACCTAACAGGGGTTTCCATTAACTATTGACCAAATTGCAAACAGATGTTAAAACCACTGTTTGTTATTGTACTTCTTTACAAAATTACATAGAATTCAAGAAAACGAAACAATCACTTAAAGAACTATAATTTAACACATAATCTAATCCGGCAAAGCAATCTATTATCTGAGAATTCACTGATTCTTACAACATGAAACAAACTCATAATGAAATACTAAAGTTACATAAGAACCACTGATAATTAAATACTAAATTTGAATCCGTTGTAGATGCTGAACCACTGCTGATACTAAACAGTCGTTTTCCTTTGATTAATCAAACTCTAGGTACATAAAGTGCTTGTCTTTAACAGGACCTTGTCTTCAACAGTGGATAGGCCTCATCAGTCTTTGTTCATAAAGAGCTCCTTTAAAACAAACTTTATGCTTCTTTTAATACAAAAAAGGTGGGAAACACCATTACTCTAGACTCTCTAGTAACATAAAATCTTATCTTACAACAATAGCAGATCCTTTCTTACGTTTAGTAGGAACTACTGTGGGTTCTACATCATCATCTTCTGCACAAGTCAATTATAATCATCATCATCATTTAGACATAAGCAAAAATTATTTTAACTATAAATTTAATAATCTTTCTTTGTGTTTAATTAAACTTTATGCTTCTTTGAATACAAACCTATAATAACCCGCAGCAGATTGTATGAATTTCAAACAACTGTGATTAGACTGAAATATAAACCGAGAATTAGAGTATATCACTTCAAAATAAAAAACTCAAAATTGAAAATCAGAGTAGCAAAAAACACATACTTTAAACGATGTTGGAACAATAATACTGGAAACAACCGTGGAACAATCATCATCATTATATGAGAATACCCTTAATTTATGGAACCTGTAGAATGAAATGCTCCACTGTTGGGTTATTAACTTTCAACCTCACTTTCCCTAAATTTATCAATTCTAATTTTCAACAGGATGTAATACAATTATTACCTTAATTAAGATATCTTCAACTGCAAACAACAATAGCAAACAACATCAACCAACAATAGCAAACAACATCAGACAATAATAGCAAACAACATCAAACAATAATAGCAAACACCTGATGTTGAATCCACTGTAGATGCTGAACCACTGCTGTTACAAACAGATAATACCTCGAGAACTGGAAACGAAACTCTAATTTCAGAAAGAATAATGGCTGAACATACTCAAACATCAATAATCAACAGATGTTATACTCATATCACCACCATCTAGAAAAAAATGCTAATTTCAAAACATATTCAAACATACCAGCTTATGGCAGAAATCTATCCGCAGCTAAGCGGATTTCAACTTTGATGACAACAACCCTGGAACCATATGATTAGATTACGAGTAGAAATTAGGATTAGTGTAAATAAGAGGAAATCATGAAAGTATTTCAACTAAAAAAAAGAACAAACCTTTTGATGAAGTAATCGATGAACAAAAGAAGATTTTATGGTGGCGTCTGAAGAAGATTAAGGTTTGGATGGAAAGAATTATCTCAATAATTTGCAGGGTTTGTGAAATTTGAATTTGAATCGCCTGAATATAGAGAGAGAAAGAACCCAAGGTTTGTAAACACAGATTAGAAGTGAGAAGAGAGATTATATAAGGAAAAGGGGATGACACTGTTGGGCGGGGAAAGAGAACTGAGGATGCCCTAATCAAGTGACACTTGGCCCAAATAACTTTCATTTATTATATATAATAGATAGGGAAAGGTTAATATACAAAAAGCCTTATCGTACTTCATGTACGCGACGCGCGTAACCATCGGATCAGGGCAAAAATCACGCATGGATTAGTTAATCACGCATGGGAGCCAGTTAATCACGCATGGGAGCAGTTAATCTCGCATGGGATCAGTTTTTGGGAGATAATCACGCATGGGATCATAATTACGCACGTTCTATTTTGGTCGCGTACGTTAATGTACGTTAAGCCCTGAAGTACATTATACTTTCTCTCTCTCTATATATATATATAATTGAAAAAGTTGTTAGCTATGGTAGAAATTATTAAATTAATTTGTAAGTGACTCACAAATACAAATACAAACACAATCACAATCATCATCCGTATGAGATACAAGAATATATGATACTTTTTTGATCTCACATGTATAAAAATATATTAAATATTATACTACCTTCACATATTTTATCTCTTTATTTGTCACGTATCCTTGTTGTATAACAAGAAAATAGGATACATTATTCCTTATATTAATATACAATTCTTTATTCGCAACCATTAGTTACGATAGCGCTTTTTTAAACAGTTAAATAGAATCGTTGTAAATAAAGCTCTATTTAAAAGAGAGTAATAGTGGTACCGCTATTGGTATTATTGGATCCGATGCCAGTATATGGCTATTTGAAAGTAAATTAAGATTTTCGATTGATGAAAAACACGTGTCGATATCTATTTAGGTCGTGTACCGTACCAAAACAAACCGATGGTGTTTGGACATCGGTACCGATGCCGGTGGTCATTTGTAACTCTTTCGGTTGTTATACCGGGTCTTGGTATCGTAACAGTGTTGTAACTTACCGAACCGATTGATCGAAAGTCCACCGCGAAGCGCGGAATATCCCACTAGTTAAACATTAATAACTAACCCCATCTAGCAAGTAACTAGATGAGGCACATTACACCATTGTTCACCAACTTAATCGACAATTACGTTTACTTTATAAACGCGACGCTGACAGTTTTGTTCCTGGTCACCGCCCTCCACACAAAAGTGTTCACATTCAGGAATGCGAGCTGCACCACATCATCACGAAACTTCCATCAGATCTTCTCTAACCACCTTGACTTAGAAGTACAAACGTCAATCCCGTATCCATCCCCATTTATTTGGCAACCCTTGAGCATGTTCATTATTCATAGCATTTATTCGCTGATTGCGGGCAAGCCTTCCACTTCGAGTCCTATACCACAGATGAACTGATCATCCTATAAATATTCGGAGAAGACAGTTTTAGCGCCTTGTTACTTACCCATATGTCTTCCCAGAACCGTAACTCGTTGCCTCCCCCAAGACCAACTTGTAAATAGTTACAAAATTAGCAATCTCGTCTATATTAGTAGTAAAAAAGTTGTAAAATTATCAAGCATTTCATTAAAGTCACAAAGTAAAAATTGAAATAAACGTAAATTACAATAAAATATAAGTTGTGGTCGGTAATTAGCGGTGAACAAGTTAGCTCTTGAAATCAATCTATATCTATACTATATTATAATGCATCAAACAAGGGTATCTTAAAGTTTACGTAACACAAGTAGTAGTGTTGTTTAAGGTACCACTTAAATGCATGTGTTAATAGATTTATTGTGGCAAACTTAACATTCTATTATTAGTTTGAACTTTGAATGGGAGCATAAATGAGAATCAACTACTGTTTAACTTCAAAATTCAAAATTTTATTGTACAAGTCCAATTATGTTCCACTCAAGACAGCGTATATGTTGCAATACACGTTTCATGTTGAAAAACTTGTTGTCGGGTCATAGGAGGTGTCATTGAATTTGAAACCATTAGTGATGATCTCATATTTTACTTTGATTTTTAGTATATTCCAGTATCACCAAAATAAGCCTAACATATTTTAACATATATAATTGTTTGAAGAAATTGTTTTAATGCAATGAAATTAAAATCTGGATATTATTACAATCATGATTGCTTGGTATAGCCGGGCTCTTCTATCCCGAGGGATAGATGTAAGGTTTGTCTACATCTCATCCTCTCCAGACTCTAACAATAACTTGCTATGTGCGGGATTCACTAGGTATGGTTGTTGTTTTTAATTGCTTGGTATGATTCATTAGCCAAGACAAAACATTTAAATACCTGAATTTGGGATGTAAAGGTATTAGATTCAAGTTCCATATATGGCAAGTTAAATAAAAACATGTTCGTTTGGTGTATGAATTAAATTGTAATTAAAACCACTCACATTCTTTCAATTAAATGATTTTAGCATTGTTTTTTTTCTAAAAAAAAATTGTATATGAATTAAACCAAATGAATTAGAATTTCTCATTCCATCATCACCACCATCGACGTTGCTACCACTACCATAGTAGTCGTTCCTGCCCTAACCACTGCCTCTACCATTGCCGCCAATGCTACGGTCGTATCACCACACACGCTGTGGGTGTTCATTGGTTCGGTTTATAGTTTATTTGGTTTATTCGATTCGATTTATTCGGTTTTCAAAATTCTATGCCCCAAACCAAAAACCAAAACAAACCAAACCAAATTAGAAATATGCAAACCGAACCAAACCAAATCAATTTCAATTCGGTCTGGTTTTGGTTAGAAACCAAATAAACCAATTTTAACCAAATTGTCCTAATTACTCTTTTTCCTAATTTCTATTTATGTTTGTGTTATGACTTCCGAACATCAAATCAGCAACGACTTTAAACCTAACAATATATAAATAAAAGACACAGCAAAATAAAACAAACATATTCATAAATAGTTGTACACGCAACCACAAACTTAAAATTTCAAAACATAGATCATAGAAACTACAAATAGTTAACAAGTCTAATGACACAAAATATAAATAATCTTCAAACCATGGGGATAAATGCACTTAGATATTAGACTTAATATTTTGGGTTAATAAATTGTATAGAGTTTACTAAACATTATTATTTTTATTTAATAATTAATTAAATTAACGGTTGATTCGGTTATCCAGATAAACTGAATAAACCAAATTAAAAAAATGTGGATCCAAAAACCGAACCAAATACCATATTAACAATTTGGTTTCGGTTATAAACCAAACCAATATCCGAATTCGTTGTTCGGATCAGTGTATTCGATTAGGGTTAGGTTTACGGTTTTTGTTTGGTTACACTTTTTTCTGAACACCCCTACACATGTCCCCCACCAGTGCAATTATTGCAAAACTTCGTAGCCAATGTTGTCACCACTACAAAGTCACCACTGTTAGGGGTCATTTTCTGAGCATACATATCCTGACCAATATCCTGCCTTTGTTTGTTTATTTGTGACCAGGATGCTGGAAGAGGATATTGCTAACATCTTGGGCGATATCCTGAGGTTTATTGAATTAACTGTTAGGGGTCATTTTCTTAACATACGTATCCTGACCAATATCCTGCCTTTATTTGTTTATTTGTGCTCAGGATGCTGGAAGAGGATATTGTTAACATCTTGGGTGATATCCTGAGGTTTATTGAATTAACCACGTGCAGGTTAACGGTTGAGACTTGCTAACGGTCAAGAGGACTTCTTCTCCTCAAGACTCGGACGAGTTTGTTGAAGGAGAGACGTTGAGCCCGAAAGACCAGGTCTACAACGTTCGATGAAGGAATATTCGCTGGATCCCGGAAGTTTAGGATAGTTTGTTATTTTATCTTTACTATAAATAGATGAGGTCGGATCAGTTTAAGTCACACAATCTCCACTTACACTCTCGCACACTTTCACTTTCTAGCTCATTGCAAACACCACACTTGTATTCAAATTTCGTTGTAACACTTAGTCGATCCGTACCACATCCTGCACTGTATCCTGATATTTGAAGCAATAGAAGAACAAGGCAGCTGCGATTGTCAGCTCCCGAGGTTTTATGCCGGCGATCTAGATTGATCAAGGGCTTTCCTCGTACATCTCGTGTCGTTTACTTTAATTTTGCTCATTGTTTGATCATAGATACAGCTCAATATCCTGAGCCGTATCCTGAATACTGATTTCATAATTAACTCAACAAGCACATTTTCAAGTACACTTTCTAGCACACTACCTCACTTTACTAATTTGATCACTAAATTGCTTCGGTAATTTTTGACCAAAACAATTTGGCGCCCACCGTGGGGCAAGTGGTGCTCTCTTTACTAAAAATTTTTGTCAAATCGCTAATCGGTTTCCTATTTTCAAAACTTTTTGCCACATTGTCCGTAATGGCCTCAAGATCAAACATGAGTTCCTCTACTGTGTCTGCTATGACTTCTGCTACTACCGGTTCGGTGCTTCCACCACCTCCTCCAAGGATGCCAGCCTCTTCACGACCTCAGGATGTTATCCCTACCCGCAGTATTCAGGAATCTGCTCCTGTTTTAGCTTCTAACGATGAAATTTTAACCTTATTTGGAAGTGTGCAGGAACAAATGAGGCAGCAACAGGAAACAAACCAAATGCTTTTAAGGGAAATACAACTCCTGAAGTCTGGCTCGAGCAGATCTGCTGAGGATAATGTCACTCCCTTACACCCCAGAGCGTTGAACTTCAGTTCAGCTGTGTATACTGAGGATAACAGGGGGAATATTGTGCCCAGTCTTCCTCAGAATCATACTCCTGAAATACCCTCCTCGGTCAGGATGTCAACCATGAGGAGCTCAGGATATGCTTCAGGATATGGGCAAAATCCTCCAACGGGTAACGTGTCAAATAATAATAATACTCATGCTACTAACAATAGTGGATCTTTGCAGGATACAGGTGTGACATCAGCACTTACCAGGGAACTTCAAAAGTTGAAGGACATGCCACAAGATATCTCGTTTCGCATATCCTATCTATGATGCTGAGATTCCGAAGAGATTTCAAACCCCCAACATGAAGCTCTACGACGGAACTACGGATCCTGAGGAGCATATTGCTCAGTATAGGGAAAGAATGGAGATTAACCCTATCCCTCCGGAGCTCAAGGAAGCATGCTTGTGCAAAGGATTTGGTTCTACTCTAACAGGATCAGCCTTAAAATGGCTGTTAAACGTTCCTCCTCACTCAATTACTTCGTTTGCTCATTTGGTTAATTTATTTAACAGTCAATTTTCTTGCAGTCGGAGTTTTGAGAAACTAACCAGTGATCTTTACAGGATAACTCAAGGGCCTCAGGAATCCTTGAGGGATTATGTGAACAAATTCAGTCGAGAATCCTTGGATATCCCACATCTTGATGTTGCAACAGCTGTGCAAGCTTTTAAGATGGGATTACAAAAGGATTCTCAATTTTATCAGGATCTTGTAATGAATCCTTGCAGGAATCTAGACGAGGCTCGTAACAGGGCTTTGAGATATATCCGTCTGGAAGATGACAGGAAGATGCAAGAAAGGATGAACTCATCTAACACTTATGAGTCAACTAACAGGAAGTCAGAATCCTCATTTAAGTCATATCGGCCCAAGCCATATGGTAGAAATGAAAACAAGAGAGTGAATGCTGTCGAAGATGAGGATCCTGAAGAGTATCCTGAGCTGTCTGAATATTGCTTTTCTGTTAATATTCCTGAATTGATGTATGCTATGCAGGGTCTAGGAGACAAGGCTAGGTGGCCTCGAAAGAATCAACAAAAGGCTGACTGGAAAGATAAGTCAAAATGGTGTGCTTTCCACGAAGATTTCGGACATGTAACTGAGGATTGCATTGCTCTAAGGAAAGAAATAAGCTATCTTCTAAGCAAGGGATATCTGAAAGATCTCTTAGGAAAAAAGAAGAATAAGAGTCAGGATACTGAGAAGGATCCTGAGCGAGCAGCATCACCACCCGCGGATGCCAAGATAATCAACTTCATTTCGGGAGGATCCGACATTTGTGGAACTTCATATTCGGCAGCAAAGAGACATGCAAAGGAAGCCAAGGCCGAAAGGGGAGACAAACCTGTCAGAATGACTACCCTCACAACTGACAAAATGATCACTTTTGATGCTGATGACAGGGATACTGTGCAGGATCCTCACCATGATGCTCTGGTAATAACGTTATATGTGGCTAACCATTTTGTACGCAGGATACTGGTTGATAATGGCAGCTCCGTCAACATAATCCAACTAGAAACTCTGAAGAGAATGAATGTATCTCCAATGGATATCACTTCGAAGTCTACCTTGCTTGTTGGATTCAGTGGAGAGGCTAGAAACACAGTGGGAGAGATTAAGTTGCCAGTATACGTTGAAGGAGTCAACTCGATACAACGTTTCTGTGTGATGGATTCTCTATCCTGCTACAACATCATACTGGGAAGACCGTGGATTCACGATATGAAGGCTGTGCCATCAACATATCACCAATGCATCAAGATACCTACCCCTTGGGGAGTTGTCAAAGTCGATAGTGATCAGCAGGAGGCGAAAGAATGCTACTCATCCTCGATGAAATCCTCAACCAAACCTAGTGCAGCATAGCAATTAAAGACGCGGGCCCAGGATATCGTGGAGGATCCGGAGCAGGATGTGAAGAAAATTATCCTGGACCAGGATAATCCCGATATTTCGGTGCTCGTAGGGACCAATATTCCTCAGGATATTGAAGAACAATTAATTAACTTTTTGAAATGCAGGATGTCAACGTTTGCATGGAAGCATGAGGATATGACAGGCATATCCAAAGATATTATCACTCACAAGCTTGGAATTGATAAATCATTCAAGCCTGTGCAACAAAAAAGAAGGAAGTTTGCTCCCGAGCGGAACACTATTATCCAAGAGGAAGTTGAAAGACTATTAAAGTCCAGAATGATCAGAGAGGTTAAATTCCCAAAATGGCTAGCAAACGTGGTTGTAGTACAAAAGAAAAATGGGAAATGGAGAGTTTGTGTAGACTACACAGACTTGAACAAAGCCTGTCCTAAAGACCCATTTCCTCTTCCCTACATTGATGCAATGGTAGATGCCACCGCCGGGCATGAAATGCTGACCTTCATGGACGCATCTTCAGGATTTCAACAGATCCAAATGGAGCCTTCTGACCAGGAGGATACTGCCTTCATGACACCAACAGGTATATATTGTTATACAGCTATGCCTTTTGGTTTGAAAAATGCAGGTGCAACATACCAAAGATTGGTAAACATGATGTTCAAAGACAAACTGGGGGACACCATGGTGGTATATATCGATGATATGGTGGTGAAATCTAAAAAGGCTGAGGATCACCTCCAGGATATCAAGGGAGCATTTGATATCCTGGATCAATACAACATGAAGCTGAATCCTGCTAAATGCCATTTCGGAGTGGGGGCAGGAAAGTTTCTTGGATATATGGTGACAAAAAGTGGGATAGAAGCAAGCCCAGAGCAGATCAAAGCTATCCTGGATATAAAATCACCCTCAAATATGAAGGACGTACAAAGATTGACAGGCCGAGTTGCAGCTTTAAACAGGTTTATCTCGAGATCCTCAGAGAAGTGCAAAGACTTTTATGATATCCTAAAGAAGAACAAAAGATTCGAATGGGGGGAGAAGCATGAAGCAGCATTGCAGGATTTGAAACGATATCTATCAACCGCACCTCTATTGATGAAGCCTGAAAATGGTGAACCACTATCCCTGTACCTTGCCGTATCAGGGAATGCTGTAAGTGCCGTTCTCATAAAGGATCATGAAGGACAGCAATATCCTGTTTATTATGTTAGTAAAAGTTTGCTAGATGCTGAAACTAGGTATTCTCATTTAGAAAAATTGATACTAGCATTAGTCATGGCATCAACGAAACTTAGGCATTATTTCGAGACACATAGGATACATGTTAAGACAAATTATCCTGTCAAAAATGTGCGTAGGAAACCAGAGATGTCAGGCAGGATGGCCAAGTGGTCAGTAAAGTTAAATGCTTATGATTTAGTATATGAACCTAGAAATGCCATAAAATCTCAGGCTTTAGCTGACTTTGTGGCTGACTTTAGTAGTGACATTCAGGACGAGGTAGACCTAGAAGTTCAACAGTTAGGAGAATCATCAAGATCCTGGACATTATATACTGACGGTGCATCCAATGTAAGAGGAGTAGGATTAGGAATACTACTAAAATCGCCACAGGGGGACATATTACCCCAGGCTATTAGGTGTGAATTTCCTGCTACTAATAATGAAGCAGAGTATGAGGCTTTAATTACAGGATTAGAATTGGCTAAGAGCATGAGTATAAAAAAATTGCAAGTATATGTTGACTCTTTATTAATTACTAACCATTTTAATGGATCCTATGCAGTTAAGGGTGAGAAACTAATCGAATATCTCGATATTCTCAAAAAATTAGCAGGATATTTCGATGTTTTTATACTTGAACAGGTACCAAGGGAGGATAATGCTGAAGCGGATGCCTTAGCAAATTTGGGATCATCAATCAGGATACCTGAAGGGACGCAAATACCAATATTACATGTCTTATATCCTGCAACGAATCCTCAGGATAAAGAAGTAGCTGGTATTCAGGATCCTGGAGCAGAACATCCTGAGGAGGATCCTAAATCCTGGACGGCTCCGATCATGAGATATCTCAAAGAAGGACACATCCCTGGAAATGAAAATCCTAAGGCATTTAGGATGAAGGTATCACGATTCACTATTATAAATAATATTTTATACAAGAAATCTCTTGCAGGACCGTTTTTGAGATGCTTGGAGGATCCTGAAGCCAAAGAAGTACTTCAGGATATACATGAAGGGGATTGTGGTAACCATGCTGGGGGCAGGTCGTTATTCTCAAAAGTGTTAAGGACAGAATATTATTGGCCAACAATGAGAAAAGATGCCGCAGAATGTTCGAAGATGTGACGCATGTCAAAGACATAGTAACATACTGCATCAGCCGGCTGAACCATTATATCCTATTGTTTCCCCTTGGCCATTTATGAAGTGGGGTATGGATATAGTGGGAAAGCTACCAAAAGCTCCGGGAGGAAAAGTCTTTATGCTAGCAATGACGGATTATTTCTCTAAGTGGGTTGAAGCAGAAGCATTTGTTCAAGTTAGAGACCAAGAAGTAGTATCCTTCATCAAAAGAAATATCCTGACCAGATTCGGAGTACCAGCCGAGATAATTTGTGACAATGGTTCTCAGTTCATAAGTAAGAGGACTACTGACTTTTGCAAGAGTTGGGGAATCAAAATGATTACGTCTACTCCGGTACATCCTCAAGCAAATGGACAAGCAGAATCCTCAAACAAGATAATTGTCAATAACTTAAAGAAAAGGCTTGGAGCCAAAAAAGGAAGATGGGCAGAAGAACTACCCTTTGTTTTATGGGCTGATAGGACAACGGTAAAATATGCAACAGGCCAAACCCCATTTTCCTTGGTGTTTGGAGCAGAAGCAATGATTCCAACGGAAATGACAATACCAACTGTAAGATCTACCTTAAGTGATCCTGAGCAGAATCCTGAAGCCTTGAGTCAGGATTTAGACACTATAGATGAAAAGAGAGATGCGGCAAAGCTAAGGATGGCAGCATATCAACAGAGAATATCCAGGGCATATAACAAGAATATTAGAACCAGAAGATTTAAGATTGGAGATTAGGTGTTAAGAAAGGCTTTTCAGAATACTACTAATCCTGCCGATGGCAAGTTAGCTCCAAAATGGGAAGGACCATATGAAGTTGAATCAGAAGCAGGGAAAGGAGCATACAGACTCAAGAATATGGAGGGGGATATGCTACCGAGATCTTGGAATGCTATACACCTTAAGCTCTATTTCAAGTGAGTTTAGAATTTAATTTCTAACTCAGGATGGTATGAATTCTACCTTTTTTAAATGTGTTTGGTTTAATTTGTTATTTGTAATCCAATACTGACTTAAGCATCGGAGAGGTGTTAGCCAAGCTAACACCCACCTTAGTTTACAATTGTTTTGCAAGATATGTTTCAGGATATAGCTCCAGGATATGTACTCAGGATAACTCGAAAGATTAGAGCATTGGCCCCCTCTCTCACGTTTAAGGGATACTGATCCCTTCACAGGTTTAAAGGTATTCACCTTTCTTCCGAATTGGGTTTAAACACCCCGCCTGGAGCGCAAGTTATTCAGGGATAGTTCAAGGTGGCGGGACCAGTCCATGTAAAAGTGGCTGACAATTTCGTTACTGTTGGCTATATCCTGAATCCTAAAGGTATATGAGGATTGATCACCCTCTCTCATGAAAGGGTATTTTCATACTCTCTAAGGTTTAAAGGTTTTCACCTTTCTAAGTCTTGGAGTTTATACACTCCCGCCTGTAGCGCATGAAAATTTGGGATTTTCCCCAGGATATAAGGGATTTATCTCCAGTACATCCTTGGGTTTTACCCTTGGGACGTAAAAAATTGCCTATGCAATGGAAACTGACATTCAGTAGATTTCTAAAGTGTTTGAAGACATTGTACACAGGGGACATCCCTGCCAAGATGGTGATGTAAAACTAAAAGGATGAGGCTCAGAACTTATGCACTAAGTACCTTGCACATGGGACATCTTCATTGGAAGAGTTGCAAAGGGGCTGAAGTTTGGTAATAGGTTTATACCCTATTTCTGGTATGATCTTTGATGCGTGCGAAGTGTCGTATATTTTAGGTGTATATTTTAAGCCCTTTTTAACACTTATTTTAGCCAAGTTTTAAATTTATAAAACACGATATTTCACTAACACTAAACACACATATGGGCAAGTGCACCCATCGTTGAGTGTAGTATAGCGTTGGTAAGATACCGAGGTCGTCCAAGGACACAAGAGCTTTTAGTACCGGTTTATCCTCAACGTCTAACCAAAATAAAAAGTTTAGAAAATGTTTTAAACTAAGAAAAATAAAACTAACTAAAATGCTGAAAATAAAAATAAAAATAAAAACAGATAGACAAGATGAATCACTTGGTTCCGACTCGTATCTAGTATAACCTTTGATTATTTCCGCACTTTTGCACATAATTAAGAGATTATCTTAGTTATTGTAGTAGGCCCCTCTTTTGAAGGTGACGTTACCCTCACCCCAGTAGTTTGAGTCAGCAGGGATACAATCCTAAAGGGGTGGATTATTGGAAGATAATGAATTAAGTTATTAATGCAGTATTGTGGTAGGCCCCGCTTTTGGCGGTGACGTTACCCTCGACTAAGTAGTCTGAGTCAGCAGGGATACAGTCCTAAATAGCCGGGTTATAGTATTAATAGTAGTTAACTTATGAGGGGATCAAAGAGTTTGGACCCCCGCCATCCAATACCGTGAAGTATTGAAGGAGGTCCTACTAAATTTGACCCAGGTCCATTGCAGGACCTCTAAACGCTGAACAATGGCAAGACCTTTACCAAACCGTTCCCTTAACCCCCTACCAGGTAGCCAACATACCTCCATATAGACCGTGGAGATATGAATGGTGAAAATCCTTTATTTTATATAGACAGTAAAATAATGCCAAGACACCACGGACAAACGATAAGGAAAGATCACCTTCAACATAAGTAACTAGTTATTAAAGTCATTAATACAAAACCAAATAAAAAGTGCAAAAGATTAGAAATAAAAAGTATTATACTAGACACTTTGTCTTCACCAAGTGATGTAAGAGACTTAGGCAAACATGGCCTTGATTGTCAAGAACTCTTACGATCAATCTTGGATCCCGAGACGACTCACACACTCTATGATGGACAATGGATGATGGTGGTGGATGATGGTGTTGTGATGGTGGTGGGTGGTGGATGAAGTGTGAGAGAGGTGGTGTGCCAAGGGATGAGTTGCAATGAAACCAAGCACTCCTATTTATAGGCTGAACAGAAGCCTGGGCACGGCCCCGTGTTCGCTGGGCACGGCCCCGTGCCCGTCTGACACTCTCTCTCTTCATTAATTGTAATTCGCAATTACAATTAATGCGCCTGTAGTACTTTCGGCACGCCCCCGTGTCCGCTGAGCACGGCCCGTGGTGGGCAATAGAAGCTTCTATAGGTTTGTCTTTTCTGCTGCTTCTTGGACACGGCCTCGTGCTGGCTGAGCACGGGGCGTGTTCAGCCTTCTGTTTTCTCTATTTTGCTTTGGAAGGTGCCGTTGAGGGTTCGGGCAGTCCACTAATGTTCCTTTTCTTGTATTTATGTTGGATTTAGCTGTCTTTTTGCTTCTTTTGCGTTTTTGAGCTCATTTAATCCTGAAAATACAAAAGGAAGACAAAAACACTCTTTTTCCAATATTAGTACTAAAAAAGGGTTAGTTTTATGCCTCATTTGATGTAATTTATATGTTGCATTTTACACACATCAAATACCCCCACACTTGAACTTTTGCTTGTCCTCAAGCAAAACTCTTTAATATGTGGCTTACACTCCTAAATGGAATAGGTAGAAGAGAAGGTTTTAGGCTTGTCGTAGAGTGTCGGGATTTCCAAGATCTTTTTGGGTTTTATTTTTATTTATTTACACTCCTATTCGTAATGATTTATTTAGAACTGTTCATAAAAGAAATTACTTATTTGGGCATAACATGCCTTTTTAAAATTCTATTTATATACAAGTTCACATACCTCGCGGGGAAATCACTCACACTCGGCCGAAAGTGTATTTTTAGTGAATCACTCGAGAGCGGCACGGAACTTACTCCTACCATAGGCTTGCCAAGAAATCAATCCTCCTCCTTTTTAACTTTTATACCTTTGTAGATATCAAGAGGACTTTGTGGGTTAAGGGTTGGCTAGGGTTAAAGGTAGGTGGTTGGGTTAGTGGTTAGTAGAAAAAGGGCTAAAAGCGTAACAAGTGTCGGTTTTCGTATTTTTTTTTTTTGCAACTTTTTATTTTTAATGAAGCTTTTATTCAAACAAAGTTATTTTTGATTACTTTGTTTGTTTATTTTCTTTTTGCTTCATTAAATTTTTTTTTTTCACGAAGAACCGAACTTGTTACTAAAATAAAGGGTTAAAAATGAAAAAGGTTTTGGTGGGTGAAAGGGTTTTTGTTTTGGGTGATGAAACGAAAAGGTTTAGGCTCAAAGGGGCTAACTAGGGGGATTTTTGGGTAGGTGGTAAAAGAAAAAGAAAAATAATGGTGTAGAAATGAAAAAAAGGGTTAGTTCTAATGCCTCCATCATTTACTTACTCGGGTTTAAGTTGATAAGGACCGGGAATGTATTGTCATGGCAAGTTCTAGAGTCGTAAGAACCAAGCGGCTATTCACACAAGAAACGAAAAATGAGCATTTAGTCAAATGATATGGAATTGTGTGCTCAATAAAGGCTCAAAACTCACTTTTGTGGGAATGGGTTTTTATGTGATCAAGTATATATAATCAAATTTTAAATAAGTCTGTCATGCCTTTTCATAATTTTCTTATGTTGGTTCTTTTTATCACTACGCTATCGGTTGTAAATTTGTAAAAATACAACCTTTTTGAGAACTTGAATTTCCCGAGTTAAACCTAGACAAGTAAAAAAAATGAAATTTTTGAAAAAATTTGGGGTGATTAGCGGTTCCAATAGAGTTTTGTGTAAGGCTTGTATTTAGGACTTGCAAGATTCAAGGTTTTAGCATCCCCCCCATACTTAAATTACACATTGTCCTCAATGTGTCCCAAAAATAAATTTTTAGGTTGATTAGATGTGTAAAATAGTGTTTAAAAAGCAAAAATTTGTGTTACTGGGCACTGAACACGGCCCCGTGTTATCCGGGCACGGCCCCGTGTTCAAGTGCCAGTAACAAAATTGAAATAAGAGAAACAGAAGTCTGGACACGGGGGCGTGTTGGGTGAACACGGCCCGTGTCCAGTTACCTGTACTGGGCGTTTTCTGCAGGTGGTTCGACACGGGGCCGTGTTGGTTGGGCACGGCCCGTGTTGAATCTTCTGAACAGGAGAAAATTGTCGGGTTGCCTTGTTCTTGTGCATGGGATCATTTTTCTCGTTCCCCTTTTCATCCTTTACCACCATGAGTGTGTTTCATTCATTACAAACCATCCAAACATTAAAACCATCATTTCATTTCATCATAGAGAGAACTTACATAATTCTAAATTAAACTAGATAAAACAAAGAAATAACAAACCATGGAGTCCTAGCCTTTACTTTATTTTAATTTAGCAAAATTTCCAAGAAATAATCAATCTTGGTTAAACAAGGCCTTAGTGAACTCCTTCTTTCGAGTGCGGTTCTCCCCAAATGTCGGCGAGCCATTCTTCTATCTCCCTTGGAAGGAGAAAAGAAGGCTCATTGGCATTAGTTTGAGGAGTTTCAACTTCCACCGGGATCTCTTGTTGGTGTTCCATGGGAGGTTCCGCCGGAAAGTCTTCCCACCCGGTAGGGTTGTTGATTCCGAGAGCCAGGTTCCAATCCTGTTGAGGAAGGACTGGTTCCATTGGAGGTGCTACAAGAATATTTAACCTCTGGTGCAAGAGGTTAATTTCTTGGAAGTTGCTTTCAAGTCCCATCGTAAGATCGTTAATACGGTCGATAAGGACCTCCTCTACTGAAGTCATTTCGTCGAGAGCCTCCCTTAATGCTATCACATAGTGCACAAGTGTAGCTTCAATGGAGGGTCTTCTTCCTCTTCGGTTGTTTGACGAATGCACAGAAGATCGCTGTTTTCACTCGACATCCTACGAAAAATAAACTAAAAATAGTTTATTTAATGAAACAGTAACCGGACACGGCCCCGTGCTCACTGAGCACGGCCCCGTGTTCATCTTTCTGCAGAGTTTTGGAACAAGGAAACTTGGATTTTTAAGTTATTTTCTGAATGTTGTGGGACCTTTTTGGCTACTAATAACTTAAAACAATGTTTCATAACATGTTTTTACCAAGATTCTTTGAACAAAACTCACTTATCCCTACCATAGAGTTGGATGAATTCCAAACTTTCAATGGTAGCTCTTGGGAGAAAGATGAAGAAGAAGGAAATTACTAAAAGAGGAAGGGACAAGATGGGTTGTTGGGACCTTCTTTTAGACTTACCTAGGATAGTTTGAGAGAAGATTCCTGCAAATCTCTGCCCCAAGTTGGTCCAAATGTGCAGAATTCTTGGCTGCATTTATAGAAAATGACAGCAAACTGGACACGGCCCCGTGTCCATTGGACACGGCCCCGTGTTCAGGTGGAGTTCTGACACAGTTTGTCCGTATTCTGACGTACTGATCAGAAAGGAATCTTTCGATGGACACGGGGGCGTGTTGGCTGGGCACGGCCCCGTGTCTAAGGACTGTTTTATGAAGTTGTCTAGTTTTTAAGGAACTTGTTAGTATCGGGTGGCTCCTGACTGGTCGGAACAACCCCAAAGTGCCTAATATACCTTAATTGTCCTAGACTAAGGCGAGAACGCAAGAGGTTGTCGGTGAGGGTAATTCCTATTTTCATTCTAGGTGGACAAGTCCAACCCTTTTCCGGGCTCTTGTTAAAGAAGGTATATGCCGAATCGCTCAGGTCTATGTATGCACCAAACGAAGTCGATGGAGAGTCCTTCACGGCACAATCGACACAGGGACGACTATCGTCCAAGTCTTCGCTAGGTACGAAGGTATTTTCAGAAGCAACGAGGTTGTCGGAATGCGGTTCCAACATTTCTTCATGGGTATCGTCTTGGGGCGGATCAATAAAATCCTTCCCAAGCTCTTCTATCCATTTCAGAATTAGCTCTTCTAGTTGAAATAACTCGCTAAGGAGCATTTCCCCTAGAATATCTGGCTGGGCGCATTCGAGGGAGAAATAGTGCTTATTTTTACTTTCGCCCCTCTTAGGGTTGTGAGAAGATTGTGGGTCCATGTAGTGGGGCCTATAATTTAGGAAGTAGCATTTTACTTCTTCATGTTCGCCACCACATAATTGACACCACGTACCATAAGAGTGCCGAAAGTAAAAATAATTACTATCACTCATGTTTATGTCAGAAATTACCAACCGTCGGGATCTAACGGTTCTGTTTTCAGTAACTGAAACTTGGGCACGGGGGCGTGTTGAGTGGACACGGCCCCGTGTTCAGCTTACTGTCTGATGTAAAACAGGATTGCCAGTTCCAATGATTGAGCACGGGGGCGTGTTCAGAGGGCACGGCCCGTGCTGAGCTCTGCAGAAGCTGAAAAACTAAGAAAATCCTAAAAAAATAAAAAGAAAAATAAAAGATGATTAGGCCGTTGATTCCTAACTTTCTTAAAATCCTTGTGTCCCCGGCAACGGCGCCAAAAACTTGATGCGTGCGAAGTGTCGTATATTTTAGGTGTATATTTTAAGCCCTTTTTAACACTTATTTTAGCCAAGTTTTAAATTTATAAAACACGATATTTCACTAACACTAAACACACATATGGGCAAGTGCACCCATCGTTGAGTGTAGTATAGCGTTGGTAAGATACCGAGGTCGTCCAAGGACACAAGAGCTTTTAGTACCGGTTTATCCTCAACGTCTAACCAAAATAAAAAGTTTAGAAAATGTTTTAAACTAAGAAAAATAAAACTAACTAAAATGCTGAAAATAAAAATAAAAATAAAAACAGATAGACAAGATGAATCACTTGGTTCCGACTCGTATCTAGTATAACCTTTGATTATTTCCGCACTTTTGCACATAATTAAGAGATTATCTTAGTTATTGTAGTAGGCCCCTCTTTTGAAGGTGACGTTACCCTCATCCCAGTAGTTTGAGTCAGCAGGGATACAATCCTAAAGGGGTGGATTATTGGAAGATAATGAATTAAGTTATTAATGCAGTATTGTGGTAGGCCCCACTTTTGGCGGTGACGTTACCCTCGACTAAGTAGTCTGAGTCAGCAGGGATACAGTCCTAAATAGCCGGGTTATAGTATTAATAGTAGTTAACTTATGAGGGGATCAAAGAGTTTGGACCCCCGCCATCCAATACCGTGAAGTATTGAAGGAGGTCCTACTAAATTTGACCCAGGTCCATTGCAGGACCTCTAAACGCTGAACAATGGCAAGACCTTTACCAAACCGTTCCCTTAACCCCCTACCAGGTAGCCAACATACCTCCATATAGACCGTGGAGATATGAATGGTGAAAATCCTTTATTTTATATAGACAGTAAAATAATGCCAAGACACCACGGACAAACGATAAGGAAAGATCACCTTCAACATAAGTAACTAGTTATTAAAGTCATTAATACAAAACCAAATAAAAAGTGCAAAAGATTAGAAATAAAAAGTATTATACTAGACACTTTGTCTTCACCAAGTGATGTAAGAGACTTAGGCAAACATGGCCTTGATTGTCAAGAACTCTTACGATCAATCTTGGATCCCGAGACGACTCACACACTCTATGATGGACAATGGATGATGGTGGTGGATGATGGTGTTGTGATGGTGGTGGGTGGTGGATGAAGTGTGAGAGAGGTGGTGTGCCAAGGGATGAGTTGCAATGAAACCAAGCACTCCTATTTATAGGCTGAACAGAAGCCTGGGCACGGCCCCGTGTTCGCTGGGCACGGCCCCGTGCCCGTCTGACACTCTCTCTCTTCATTAATTGTAATTCGCAATTACAATTAATGCGCCTGCAGAACTTTCGGCACGCCCCCGTGTCCGCTGAGCACGACCCGTGGTGGGCAATAGAAGCTTCTATAGGTTTGTCTTTTCTGCTGCTTCTTGGACACGGCCCCGTGCTGGCTGAGCACGGGGCGTGTTCAGCCTTCTGTTTTCTCTATTTTGCTTTGGAAGGTGCCGTTGAGGGTTCGGGCAGTCCACTAATGTTCCTTTTCTTGTATTTATGTTGGATTTAGCTGTCTTTTTGCTTCTTTTGCGTTTTTGAGCTCATTTAATCCTGAAAATACAAAAGGAAGACAAAAACACTCCTTTTCCAAGATTAGTACTAAAAAAGGGTTAGTTTTATGCCTCATTTGATGTAATTTATATGTTGCATTTTACACACATCAAATACCCCCACACTTGAACTTTTGCTTGTCCTCAAGCAAAACTCTTTAATATGTGGCTTACACTCCCAAATGGAATAGGTAGAAGAGAAGGTTTTAGGCTTGTCGTAGAGTGTCGGGATTTCCAAGATCTTTTTGGGTTTTATTTTTATTTATTTACACTCCTATTCGTAATGATTTATTTAGAACTGTTCATAAAAGAAATTACTTATTTGGGCATAACATGCCTTTTTAAAATTCTATTTATATACAAGTTCACATACCTCGCGGGGAAATCACTCACACTCGGCCGAAAGTGTATTTTTAGTGAATCACTCGAGAGCGGCACGGAACTTACTCCTACCATAGGCTTGCCAAGAAATCAATCCTCCTCCTTTTTAACTTTTATACCTTTGTAGATATCAAGAGGACTTTGTGGGTTAAGGGTTGGCTAGGGTTAAAGGTAGGTGGTTGGGTTAGTGGTTAGTAGAAAAAGGGCTAAAAGCGTAACAAGTGTCGGTTTTCGTATTTTTTTTTTTTTTGCAACTTTTTATTTTTAATGAAGCTTTTATTCAAAAAAAGTTATTTTTGATTACTTTGTTTGTTTATTTTCTTTTTGCTTCATTAATTTTTTTTTTTCACGAAGAACCGAACTTGTTACTAAAATAAAGGGTTAAAAATGAAAAAGGTTTTGGTGGGTGAAAGGGTTTTTGTTTTGGGTGATGAAACGAAAAGGTTTAGGCTCAAAGGGGCTAACTAGGAGGATTTTTGGGTAGGTGGTAAAAGAAAAAGAAAAATAATGGTGTAGAAATGAAAAAAAGGGTTAGTTCTAATGCCTCCATCATTTACTTACTCGGGTTTAAGTTGATAAGGACCGGGAATGTATTGTCATGGCAAGTTCTAGAGTCGTAAGAACCAAGCGGCTATTCACACAAGAAACGAAAAATGAGCATTTAGTCAAATGATATGGAATTGTGTGCTCAATAAAGGCTCAAAACTCACTTTTGTGGGAATGGGTTTTTATGTGATCAAGTATATATAATCAAATTTTAAATAAGTCTGTCATGCCTTTTCATAATTTTCTTATGTTGGTTCTTTTTATCATTACGTTATCGGTTGTAACTTTGTAAAAATACAACCTTTTTGAGAACTTGAATTTCCCGAGTTAAACCTAGACAAGTAAAAAAAATGAAATTTTTGAAAAAATTTGGGGTGATTAGCGGTTCCAATAGAGTTTTGTGTAAGGCTTGTATTTAGGACTTGCAAGATTCAAGGTTTTAGCATCCCCCCCATACTTAAATTACACATTGTCATCAATGTGTCCCAAAAATAAATTTTTAGGTTGATTAGATGTGTAAAATAGTGTTTAAAAAGCAAAAATTTGTGTTACTGGGCACTGAACACGGCCCCGTGTTATCCGGGCACGGCCCCGTGTTCAAGTGCCAGTAACAAAATTGAAGGAACGTCTGGAAGTTCTATCTAATAAAAGGTTTTTATAGTATACCGCTGAGCATACTGATCAGGATATTTTATAAGATAACAGTATGAAATTTTTTGTAAAGCTAAGATTTACACTTAGAAAAATAAAAAAAAGATGAAATTATTCTTAAGCAATCAATACTGGTTGATAACCGAAGGCTTCATCCTGAAACCCAGGACCCATCCACCTTCGGCTATCAAATTGATTCGATACAGAAATATAAATTGTTCATAAAAACATAAAATTGTTCGAATGATTTAAAGGAAATAAGCTCTAGGGGGTAGTGCCTTCTTGGTCCATAGTGATTTCAGCAACATCCGTCTTGGGATCCGCCTCAGCATCCTTCTCAGCATCGGTTGCTTTTTCAACTACTTTGGAAGGTTCTTCGACGGTTGATTTGGAAGAGGTGCCGCCGAGGTTCTTCAGCTTGGTCTCCCAAGCGCCAACATCCCAAGAAGGGCATTCGAAACCTAATGTTTTGGCTTCATGAGCCATCTTCAACCTGGCTTGGAGGAGAGAAATGACGACGAAACTTTTGAGGCTTTCCCGGTAGCTGACCATATCCCATTCGTATTGCACATGGGCGGCTTCCAGATCGGCCTGGGCTTGAAGAGTAGCTTTGTTGAGAGCAACTTGGTGTTCTTGGGTCATAGCTTTGTATTTCTCCTCGTAATGACGAGATTTGGCGGCCGCAATCATACCTTGGTCTGAGATTGTGATTTCTGCTTCCTTTAGCTTAGATTCAAGTGTTTTATTAAGCTTGCAGGATTCTTGATATAAATGAACTAAACGCTCAAGACCCTACAAAGGTAAGAGGACAGGGATTAATATTGTTAAATCTTTGAAAATAATCTAAATTGCAGGATATGATATGAGGATACTAACCTGGTTAAGAAAAGAAGTCATAAACCCGCTGGCTTCAATGAACCCGTGCTTCTCATATGGAAAGGTGTCAGAGATGACAGGGGAATAGGGTTCTTTCCTTTTGCGGGAACTTGAACTCCGGGGCTTGGTAGCCGGTGAAGGTTTAGGAATGATGATGGCTTTGGAGCTGCTGGGTTTGGATGTAGCGGTGGTCTTGGGGCTAGGTTCTTTATTGACCTGGATCTGGTCAGAATAGTTGTCCAATTCGTCAAGATCAAAGACTTCAGGGATCTTAGCTGGTGCTGCATAAAGGGAAAAGTTTTACTCTTTATCTTATCATTATGCTGTTGTGACTAATTATTTTGAAAGAAATTCTTACCAGACATCTCGGATGATGAGTATTGACTGGAACTCGGGACGTGTGTGGTGAAAGTCCTGTCTATTGCAGGTAACCGGTAAACAGTATTGATTCTCTCCTCTGACTCAGCGGTAGGGGGAGCAACTTCCTTGAAGTTCACTGCATAAAGATAAAAAAGAAGAGTATTAATAGAAGATAGTAATCAAATGGTTTATGAGGATATTTATGATCCTACCGGTGGTTAACCACTCCACCGGAAGGTTGGCACCCTCAGCAATGGAATCTCGTTTGACAAAGAAGAATTTGCGTTGCCATCCGTCTTCGTTTTTAGTGGCTTTGAGAATCAGGGGTTTGCTGGAGGTCGAAAAGAGCAAGAACCGGCTAGAGCCATGGGATCGGAGGCGATAAGCGATAGGTAAATCCTCGATGCAGAGGTCAGAGCAATGGAGGTTTTTGATTTGGTTGAGTACAATTAGTACTCTCCAAACCATGCGCATGGTTTGAGCAAAAGAGATGCCGGTAATTCGAAAGAATTGCATCATGAATTCAGGAAAAGGGTATTGAAGACCTAATGAAAAAGGATATGCTGGAAAACAAACCCATTCGGTGGAAGAAACATCCGATCGGATTGACCGATCGAATGGTCTAAAGACCGTGCTGTCAGGGAAAGCGCTGGAGGCTCTTAAAGCTGCAATGTCTGCGTTGTCAAAAGCGCAGACCTCCTTTTCGGGATTTTTAAGAAGATTCTGCTGGGTGAAGGTCTCGGCGTCCATTGCAAGTAAGGTGAAGTAAATTGACAGGAAGAAAATCAGAAATGGAGAATTACCTGAAGGTTCTGTTGAAGATATCTGCTTTTCAAACAAGAAAAGAGAAGATATAGGGGCATCGTGGATCTCCATTGAGTAAAAAACGCGTTGGAAGTTATGATGTGATCTTGACCGTCGCTTCTTTTTAAATGCCTTGAGTTATGGGATAAGATTTTTGAAATATATCCGTTGGATTGGTATACCAACTGATATATTTGGGGACAATTGTTAGGGGTCATTTTCTTAACATACGTATCCTGACCAATATCCTGCCTTTATTTGTTTATTTGTGGTCAGGATGCTGGAAGAGGATATTGTTAACATCTTGGGTGAAATCCTGAGGTTTATTGAATTAACCACGTGCAGGTTAACGGTTGAGACTTGCTAACGGTCAAGAGGACTTCTTCTCCTCAAGACTCGGACGAGTTTGTTGAAGGAGAGACGTTGAGCCCGAAAGACCAGGTCTACAACGTTCGATGAAGGAATATTCGCTGGATCCCGGAAGTTTAGGATAGTTTGTTATTTTATCTTTACTATAAATAGATGAGGTCGGATCAGTTTAAGTCACACAATCTCCACTTACACTCTCGCACACTTTCACTTTCTTGCTCATTGCAAACACCACACTTGTATTCAAATTTCGTTGTAACACTTAGTCGATCCGTACCACATCCTGCACTATATCCTGATATTTGAAGCAATAGAAGAACAAGGCAGTTGCGATTGTCAGCTCCCGAGGTTTTATGCCGGCGATCTAGATTGATCAAGGGCTTTCCTCGTACATCTCGTGTCGTTTACTTTACTTTTGCTCATTGTTTGATCATAGATACAGCTCAATATCCTGAGCCGTATCCTGAATACTGATTTCCTAATTAACTCAACAAGCCCTGTTACGAGCTTCGTCGAGATTCCTGCAGGGATTCATTACAAGATCCTGATAAAACTGAGAATCCTTTTGTAATCCCATCTTAAAAGCTTGCACAGCTGTTGCAACATCAAGATGTGGGATATCTAAGGATTCTCGACTGAATTTGTTCACATAATCCCTCAAGGATTCCTGAGGCCCTTGAGTTATCCTGTAAAGATCACTGGTTAGTTTCTCAAAACTCCGACTACAAGAAAATTGACTGTTAAATAAATTAACCAAATGAGCAAACGAAGTAATTGAGTGAGGAGGAACGTTTAACAGCCATTTTAAGGTTGATCCTGTTAGAGTAGAACCAAATCCCTTGCACAAGCACGCTTCCTTGAGCTCCGGAGGGATATGGTTAATCTCCATTCTTTCCCTATACTGAGCAATATGCTCCTCAGGATCCGTAGTCCCATCATAAAGCTTCATGTTGGGGGTTTGGAATCTCTTTGGGATCTCAACATCACAGATAGGATATGCAAAACGAGATATCTTGTGGCTGTCCTGGGACACTTCCGGGATCGGCTGGACCACCCCAGGTACACTAGATATCATGTCCTTCAACTTCTGAAGTTCCCTAGAAAGTGCTGATGTTACACCTGTATCCTGCAAAGGTCCACTATTGTTAGTAGCATGAGTATTATTATTATTTGACACGTTACCCATTGGAGGATTTTGCCCATATCCTGAAGCATATCCTGAGCTCCTCATGGTTGATATATTGACCGAGGAGGGTATTTCAGGAGTATGATTCTGAGGAAGGCTGGGCACAATATTCCCCCTGTTATCCTCAGTATACACAGCTGAACTAAAGTTCAACGTTCTGGGATGTAATGGAGTGACAATATCCTCAGCAGATCTGCTCGAGCCAGACTTCAGGAGTTGTATTTCCCTTAAAAGAATTTGGTTTGTTTCCTGTTGCTGCCTCATTTGTTCCTGCACACTTCCAAATAAGGTTAAAATTTCATCGTTAGAAGCTAAAACAAGAGCAGATTCCTGAACACTGCGGGTAGGGATAATATCCTGAGGTCGTGAAGAGGCTGGCATCCTTGGAGGAGGTGGTGGAAGCACCGAACCGGTAGTAGCAGAAGTCATAGCAGACACAGTGGAGGAGCTCATGTTTGATCTTGAGGCCATTACGGACAATGTGGCAAAAAGTTTTGAAAATAGAAAGCCGATTAGCGATTTCACAAAAAAATTTAGTAAAGAGAGCACCACTTGCCCCACGGTGGGCGCCAAATTGTTTTGGTCAAAAATTACCGAAGCAATTTAGTGATCAAATTAGTAAAGTGAGGTAGTGTGCTAGAAAGTGTACTTGAAAATGTGCTTGTTGAGTTAATTAGGAAATCAGTATTCAGGATACGGCTCAGGATATCGAGCTGTATCTATGATCAAACAATGAGCAAAAGTAAAGTAAACGACACGAGATGTACGAGGAAAGCCCTTGATCAATCTAGATCGCCGGCATAAAACCTCGGGAGCTGACAATCGCAGCTGCCTTGTTCTTCTATTACTTCAAATATCAGGATACAGTGCAGGATGTGGTACGGATCGACTAAGTGTTACAACGAAATTTGAATACAAGTGTGGTGTTTGCAATGAGCTAGAAAGTGAAAGTATGCGAGAGTGTAAGTGGAGATTGTGTGTGACTTAAACTGATCCGCCCCCATCTATTTATAGTAAAGATAAGCTAACAAACTATCCTAAACTTTCGGGATCTACCGAATATTCCTTCATCGAACGTTGTAGACCTGGTCTTTCGGGCTCAACGTCTCTCCTTCAACAAACTCGTCTGAGTCTTGAGGAGAAGAAGTCCTCTTGACCGTTAGCAAGTCTCAGCCTTTAACCTGCACGTGGTTAATTCAATAAACCTCAGGATATCACCCAAGATGTTAGTAATATCCTCTTCCAGCATCCTGGTCACAAATAAACAAACAAAGGCAGGATATTGGTCAGGATTCGTATGTTAAGAAAATGACCCCTAACAGTAACATACTGCATCAACCTGCTGAACCATTATATCCTATTGTTTCCCCTTGGCCGTTTATGAAGTGGGGTATGGATATAGTGGGAAAGCTACCAAAAGCTCCGGGAGGAAAAGTCTTTATGCTAGCAATGACTGATTATTTCTCTAAGTGGGTTGAAGCAGAAGCATCTGTTCAAGTGAGAGATCAAGAAGTAGTATCCTTCATAAAGAGGAATATCCTGACCAGATTCAGAGTACCAGCCGAGATAATCTGTGACAATGGTTCTCAGTTTATAAGCAAGAGAACTACTGACTTTTGCAAAAGTTGGGGAATCAAAATGATTCCATCTACTCCGGTACATCTTCAAGTAAATGGACAAGCAGAATCCTCAAACAAGATAATTGTCAATAACTTAAAGAAGAGACTTGGAGCCAAAAAAGGAAGATGGGCAGAAGAATTACCCTTTGTTTTATGGGCTGATAGGACAACGGTAAAGAATGCAACAGGCCAAACTCCATTTTCCTTGGTATTTGGAGCAGAAGCAATGATTCCAACGGAAATGACAATACCTACTGCAAGATCTACCCTAAGTGATCCTGAGCAGAATCCTGAAGCCTTGAGTCAGGATTTAGACACTATAGATGAGAAGAGAGATGCGGCAAGGCTAAGGATGGCAGCATACCAATAGAGAATATCCAGGGCATATAACAAGAATATTAGGACCAGAAGATTTAAGGTTGGAGATTGGGTGCTAAGAAAGGCTTTTCAGAATACTACTAATCCTGCCGATGGCAAGTTAGCTCCAAAATGGGAAGGACCATATGAAGTTGAATCAGAAGCAGGGAAAGGAGCATACAAACTCAAGAATATGGAAGGGGATATGCTACCGAGGTCTTGGAATGCTATACACCTTAAGCTCTATTTCAAGTGAGTTTAGAATTCAATTTCTAACTCAGGATGGTATGAATTCTATCTTTTTTAAATATGTTTTGGTTTAATTTATTCTTTGAAACCCAATACTAACTTAAGCATCGGAGGGGTGTTAGCCAAGCTAACACCCACCTTAGTTTACAATTGTTTTGCAGAATATGTGTCAGGATATAGCTCCAGGATATATACTCAGGATAACTCGAAAGATTAGAGGATTGGCCCCCTCTCTCACGTACAAGGGATCATGATCCCTTCACAGGTTTAAAGGTATTCACCTTTCTTCCGAATTGGGTTTAAACACCCCGCCTGGAGCGCAAGTTATTCAGGGATAGTTCAAGGTGGCGGGACCAGTCCATGTAAAAGTGGCTGACAATTTCGTTACTATTAGCTATATCCTGAATCCTAAAGGTATATGAGGATTGATCACCCTCTCTCACGAAAGGGTATTTTCATACTCTCTAAGGTTTAAAGGTTTTCACCTTTCTAAGTCTTGGAGTTTATACACTCCCGCCTGTAGCGCATGAAAATTTGGGATTTTCCCCAGGATACAAGAGATTTATCTCCAGTACATCCTTGGGTTTTACCCTTGAAACCTAAAAAATTGCCTATACAATGGAAACTGACATTCAGAAGATTTCTAAGTATTTGAAGACGTTGTACACAGGGGACATTCCTGCCAAGGGGACATCTTCATTGGAAAAGTTGCAAGGAGGTTGAGGTTTGATAATAGGGTTATATCCTACTCCGGGTACGATCTTTCCTTTGTAAATATCGTTTAAATTTTTAGTTACACTATGTAAAATATCCTGATATATTCTCAAAATCCTTTTCGTGATATTTGATTAGGGTGTTTGAAACTAGTATTAGTTTGGAACTTTGATCATTTAAATATTATCAAAACTTGGTTTTGGAAAGATAGATTGTTTTTCACTCTCTAAAGAACTTTCTACAAAGTTGAAGGAATAGTTGGAAGTTCTATCTAATAAAAGGTTTTTACAGTATATCGCTGAGCATACTGATCAAGATATTTTCATAAGATAGTAATATAAATTTTTTACAAAGCTGAGAGCTACACTAAGTAATGCAAGGCAATAACAAACAAATAAAAAGATGAAATTATTCTTGAAGCAATCAATACTGGTTGATAACCGAGGGTTTCATCCTGAAACCCAGGACCCATCCACCTTCGGCTATCAAATTGTTTCGACACAGAAATAAAAATTGTTCATAAAAACATAAAATTGTTCGAATGATTTAAAGGAAATAAGCTCTAGGGGGTAGTGCCTTCTTGGTCCATAGTGGTTTCAGGAACATCCGTCTTGGGATCCGCCTCAGCATCCTTCTCAGCATCGGTTGTTTTTCAACTGCTTTGGAAGATTCTTCGACAGTTGATTTGGAAGAGGTGCCGCCGAGGTTCTTCAGCTTGGTCTCCCAAGCACCAACATCCCAAGAAGGGCATTCGAAACTTAATGTTTTGGCATCATGGGCCATCTTCAACCTGGCTTGAAGGAGAGAAATGACGACGGAACTTTTGAGGCTTTCTCGGTAGCTGACCATATCCCGTTCGTACTGCACATGGGCGGCTTCCAGATCGGCCTGGGCTTGAAGAGTAGCTTTGTTGAGAGCAACTTGGTGTTCCTGGATCATAGCTTTGAATTTCTCCTCGTAGTGACGAGATTTGGCGGCTGCAATCATGCCTTGGTCGGAGATTGTGATTTCTGCTTCCTTTAGCTTAGATTCAAGCATCTTGTTAAGCTTGCAGGATTCTTGATATAAATGAACCAAACGCTCAAGACCCTACAAAGGTAAGAGGACAGGGACTAATATTGTTAAATCTTTGAAAATAATGTAAATCGCAGGATATGATATGAGAATACTAACCTGGTTAAGAAAAGAAGTCATAAACCCGCTGGCTTCAATGAACCCGTGCTTCTCATAAGGAAAGGTGTCAGAAATGACAGGGGAATCAGGTTCTTTCCTTTTGCGGGAACTAGAACTCCGGGGTTTGGTAGCCGGTGAAGGTTTGGGAATAATGATGGCTTTGGAACTGCTAGGTTTAGACGTAGCTGTGGTCTTGGGGCTAGGTTCTTTCTTGACCTGGATCTGATCAGAATAACTGTCCAATTCGTCAAGGTCAATGACTTCAGGGATCTTGGCTGGTGCTGCATAAAGGGAAAAGTTTTACTCTTTATCTTATTATTATACTGTTTTGACTAATTATTTTGAAAGTAATTCTTACCAGACATCTCGGATGATGAGTATTGACTGGAACTCGGGACGTGTGTGGTGAAAGTCCTGTCTATTGCAGGTAACTGGTAAACAGTATTGATTCTCTCTTCTGACTCAGCGGTAGGGGGAGCAACTTCCTTGAAGTTCACTGCATAAAGATCAAAAAGAAGAATATTAATAGAAGATAACAATCAAATGGTCTATGAGGATATTTATGATCCTACCGGTGGTTAACCACTCCACCGGAAGGCTGGCACCCTCAGCAATGGAGTCTCGTTTGACAAAGAAAAATTTGCATTGCCATCAGTCTTCGTTTTTGGTGGCCTTGAGAATCAGGGGTTTGTTGGAGGTCGAGAAGAGCAAGAACCGGCTAGAGCCGTGGGATCGGAGGCGATATGCAATAGGCAAATCCTCGATGCGAAGGTCGGAACAATGGAGATTTTTGATTTGATTAAGTACAATTATTACTCTCCAAACCATGGGCATGGTTTGAGCAAAAGAGATGCCGGTGGTTCGAAAGAATTGCATCATGAATTCAGGAAAAGGGTATCGAAGACCTAGTGAAAAAGGATATGCTGGAAAACAAACCCATTCAGTGGAAGAAACATCCGATCGGATTTACCGATCGAATGGTCTGAAGACCGTGTTATCAGGGAAAGCGCCGGAGGCTCTTAAAGCTGCGATGTCTGCGTTGTCAAAAGCACAGATCTCCTTTTCGGGATTTTTTAGGAGGTTCTGCTGGGTGAAGGTCTCGGCGTCCATTGCGAGTAAGGTGATGTAAATTGATAAAAAGTAAATCAGAAATGGAGGATTACCTGAAGGTTCTGTTGAAGATATCTGCTTTTCAAACAAGAAAAGAGAAGATATAGGGGCATTGTGGATCTCCATTGAGTAAAAAACGCGTTGGAGGTTACGATGTGATCTTGATCGTCGCTTCGTTTTAAATGCCTTGAGTTATGGGATAAGATTTTTGAAATATATCCGTTGGATTGGTATCCCAACCGATATATTTGGGGACAATTGTTAGGGGTCATTTTCTGAGCATACATATCATGACCAATATCCTGCCTTTGTTTGTTTATTTGTGACCAGGATGCTGGAAGAGGATATTGCTAACATCTTGGGCGATATCCTGAGGTTTATTGAATTAACCACGTGCAGGTTGAAGGCTGAGACTTGCTAACGGTCAAGTGGACTTCTTCTCCTCAAGACTCGGACGAGTTTGTTGAAGGAAAGACGTTAAGCCCGAAAGACCAGGTCTACAACGTTCGATGAAGGAATATTCGGTGGATTCCGGAAGTTTAAGATAGTTTGTTACATTATCTTTACTATAAATAGATGGGGACGGATCAGTTTAAGGCATACAATTTACACTTACACTCTCGAACACTTTCACTCTCGAGCTCATTGCAAACATCACACTTGTATTCAAATTTCATTGTAACACATAGTCGATCCGCACCACATCCTGCACTGTATCTTAACGTTTGAAGTAATAAGAAGAACAAGGCAGCTGCGATTGTCAGCTCCCGAGGTTTTATGCCGGCGATCTAGATTGATCAAGGGCTTTCCTCGTACACCTCGTGCCGTTTACTTTCCTTTTTGCTCATAGTTTGATCATAGATACAGCTCTATATCCTGAGCCGTATCCTAAATACTGATTTTCTAAATAACTTAACAAGCATATTTTTCACACATATTTATAACACACTACCTCACTTAACTAATTTGATCACTAAATTGCTTAGGTAATTTTTGACCAAAACAACCACCATTATCAATGTGGTGCTAGCTCACTTGGTAGAGGCTCTTGCATCATAGTGGGAGGTCTTGAGTTCCATCCCAAGCAAGAAGAAATTTATGGTTTATTTGATATAATTTAGGAGTATGTAACGTTACCATTCAAAAAGAAAATGCCCATTAGTTTCAGTTATTTTCTTCATACGAGAAACGTAGAATTAGATGATAAACTAATAAAATCCGCTCTTGAATTAATATTAATCTTAAATGCTTCATCCACTAAATTTAAGGGTTCTCAAATTTAACATTTTATATTGAATTAAAAAGTAATAACTTTTATATACATTTGATTTTTTTTTGAAAATTGAACTTCATTAAAACCAACCAAAACCGACTACTATCTCCAAGGCGGAGAAAGAAGCCGAACACCAAGAAAATACAAAACAACCAATTACATTACATCAAACGAACACCATCGGTTCCAGTCCACTACCCCACCCTTAAACCTATGTTTGTACCATAAAAACCCCAATGTCTTGATATCCGCAACCATATCCACCACATTAGACGCCTTACTATTGAAGACCTTATCATTCCTGGCTCGCCATAATCTCCAGCATGCAATGATAATGATACCATGAAGGATCGTTTTCTTGACCCCCGCCACTCCACTATGATCATGTAAATCCACCAAATCCTTGACGTGAAAAACAAACGGTCTAGGTATGTTGCACCAAACAGAAATCGCATTCCACACCCCCAAAGCCATAACGCAACATGTAAGAACATACTCTATAGTTTCTTCATACGCCTCACACCAAACACAAAACTGATTATCAATGGCAATGTTTCTTCGAGCAAGAGCCATCTTAGTTGGGAGGCGATCCAAAAATGCGTGCCACATAAAAATATTACATTTGTTTGGGGCCCAGGAACTCCAATGAAAACCGAAAGTAGATGCACCATTATCCGAACCTCGCAACCATTGCTTGACAGCAGCGACTTCGAACCCATCATTAGAGCCATGAGACCAAACCCACCTGTCCTCTCTACCGTCCAAGCTAATCGCCTGCAACTGAGCCTCCATCGATTGTTTGTCAATGGCCTCTTCAGTAGTGATCGGAGCTCTAACCCAATCCCAATGTAAAACACGGCATGTCCCTATAACCTTCATACGAGCAGCAAGCATTACACGTTTAGGCTTCTCGAGAGCAAAGAGAGTAGGATAAGTAACTTTTAGCGGCTCACTCCCCAACCACGTGTCCAACCAAAATCTAATTTGCTCCCATTCCCGGGACTACCACGAATAATACCATTTAGGCCGACCCCCTCTACCTTATGTTTATTCCAGAAAGTAACGCAATTTTTCCAAACGTCCGGAATGGCATTGTTAATAGGCGCAATACCCCAACCCCTAGAAGAGCCATGAATGGAAACGACTACTCTTCTCCACAACGCATTAGGTTCATTAAGAAACCTCCACAGCCACTTGACTAACATCGCATTATTATTGACCTCAAGAGGCGCTATCCCCAACCCACCGTCTTTAATACGTTTAGTAACAATCTCCCACGAAACCCAACTCATCTTTCGGACATCCTCCGCGCCTCCCCAAAGAAAGCGTCTCATTAGACCTTCTAGCTCACCAATAACCTTCTTAGGCGCCTTGAAAAGGGAAAAGTAATATGTTGGTATACTATCCAACACCGACTTTATCAAAGTTAAACGTCCGGCAATAGAAAGGGTATTAGCTTTCCATTTCGAAAGCCGCCGCTTAAACGAAGACACCACTGGTTCCCAGTTCGACACTCTATTCATATTTGCCCCAACCTTGATGCCCAAATACGAAAATGGCAATGCACCCTGCTTGCATCCTAAAGTCTCGGCCATACCCACAACATCTGCGTCTTCCACTCCCACTCCCACTCCATAAAGCACCAATTTGTGGAGATTGATCTTAAGACCTGAACATAAATAAAAAATACGCAAAATACGCTTCATATTAGTTAGGAAATGAGACATAGCCGGACCATCGTTAGGAAGCTTGACCCCATGAAAAGCACCTATATCACATGCCTGATTCAACATTCCCGAGAAGGCCTCCATCAAAATAATAAATAAAAAAGGAGAAAGCGGATCTCCCTGTCGAATGCCTTTTTGACACCCGAATTCGAAGGTAGGGGAACCATTCACTAAAACAACAGCTCTAGATGAAACCAGGATACCACGAATCCAATCACACCAAACAGCAGGAAAGCCCATCTGCGCCATGACCGACAATAAAAACTCCTAGTTAACGTTGTCGTATGCCTTATCAAAATCGATCTTGAACAAAAAGATTTTCCTGTCTCTCTTCTTTGCCCAAGCAATAACCTCATTGGTCATCAAAGGACCATCAAGAATATATCTCCCGAATAAAAACGCCGACAGATGCTCAGACACTAGACTACCCAAAATCGACTTCAACCGGTTTGCCAACACCTTGGACACCACTTTAATGATGCTCCCTATAAGGCTAATCGGTCTAAAATCCCCCAGGCTCGAAGGAGCACTAACTTTAGGAATCAGTGTAATAAAAGATGACCCAACCCCCGATCTAAACCGTCTCGCCTCGTGAAAATGACCCATAATATCAACAAAGTCAGTCTCGAACAAGTCCCAGAAATGCCTAATGAATCTAAAGTTAAATCCATCAGGACCAGGAGCTTTATCCGCACCACAGTCAAAAGCCGCTCGTTTGATTTCCTGCATCGAGAACTCAGCAACCAACCCATCAGCGTCCACTAAGTTCAACGAGGACATCTCATAACACACAAGCTTCGGCCGGTTACACAAAGAGTCTTTAAACTTATCCCGGAAAAATCTCATAACCTCCCGTTTAATACTAACCGGATTCGTTTCCCACCTCCCATAAACCTCCAAACCAGGAAGATGATTAGACGCCTTACGTTTGTTAATAAACCCATGAAAATATCTCGAATTATCATCCCCATGAGTAGCCCAATTACACCGCGCCTTCTGTTTCAAATCACGATAATTAAAATCATCTAGTTCCCCAATTTGCCATTTTATCTCTAACACACAAAGTCCAAACCTCCTCCTCAGATAAAGTTCTACTTTCCAAAGCTTGATCTAACACACAAAGCTCATGATCCAATAAACGCCTCTCCTCCATTTCATTCGCTTTAACCTCAGCCACCCAATTGGAAATATTTTTACGTAACATCTTGAACTTCCTCATTAGAATCGAGTCCGTGTTACCAGTGAACGAGCCTTCTTCTAAGGTGCTTCTAACAATCATACCAAAATCATCCCGACCAAGCCACGAGTTATAGAATCTAAAGGGTTTAGGGCCGAAATTTCTCGAACCCATCTTCAACAACAGAGGACTATGATCGGACTTATATCTCTCTAAAGCAATATATTCAACGCAGGGCCATTCCATAAAGACATCCCAGTTCACAAAAATCCTATCAATGCGACTCAATTTCACACCTGCAACAAAAGTAAAACGCCTCCCTTTCAAGGAGTACTCAGGAAGGTTCGCCGCATCAATGAAATCATTAAACTCAATATCCTCAATGTCACACCCCGACTTTCCACGTATTACCGGTGGGCCCGGTGGGGAGTATCGTGACGTGGTTGGCAACATAATAGTCAAACAACACAATATTTAAATGCACAGCGGAAGCAAATGAAAGATATATTTCAACTGAATATAATTGTAATATCATGTATCACAAACAGTTGAAAGAATCCACAGAAGGATCAAAAATAAATAGGAAACTGTAGTTCAACAGACGTAGGCATCTTAAGCTTGCGAGACTCTTTATTGATGCTAAGGAGAAATCCAGCCTATTACGAGTAGTACCTGCATTTAATCTTTTTGGGAAAATACGTCAGTTTACACTGGTAAATACAATTAACCGACTCATTTTAAAAATGATTAAAAATTGATTTAGATGCACGTGGCACAAACATTTTATAACTTGGGATAATTATTTAAATATATAAACTTGTAAAAGGATTACATGTTCCTTATGCGTTCAGTAGCCCGGATCGTGCCTGGTTAAAGATCAATAGACACACCACAATTATTTATTTATGCACTGACGAGTGTACGCCTACACTCCGCGCTTAGGTCGTGGCCATTTCGTAAAATGATGCCAAGGATATCCGGGACATGGTCATTAACCCCCCAAAGGCGTTAAGTAAACAAAACATATTTAAACGGGTCATCTCGATAATACTTAACCACTAATCGGTTAAGGTCGAATGCCCGACCAAGCGGTATTTTATATACCGTACCCCAATCCCGTATAAGGGAAAATAAGTTAAAAGTATTTACCTTTGCAAGTATAATTCACAAACAGCAAATGCAAGTAGCTTTTACTGGTCCTCCTATTCTGGAACGAAGGTTTATAATAACCTATTAGAATCCTAACGGGTCTTTAATTAAGCATAAACTTAGACCGGTTAGTTTTTATAGATACGGTTCGTACGCACGATTAAGCGAAGACCGGGATAGAATGTGATTTAGACCCGACAAGTTTTAAGACTTGCTTAATATGGGTATATTATACACATTCTGGATTTTGAGATAAAAACGATAAGGTTTGACCCGTTTCGGCTAATTTATGCAAACTAGTTACATAAACCGAACCGAACGCGCAAGAAGCGTAAAGGGTAACCGTAAGAGCCATATAAATGTTTCCTAAGTTAATATGCCTTAAATATGTTGTGACATCATTAAGATATCTTTTATTATGCCCGAAACGAGTTTAAACACAAACTATGCCCCGTAGGGGTAGTTTGGTCATTTACAAGGTTATAAAAGAGTTTAAGTATTATCCTGAGTTACAGGTCTGATGTAATCAGCAAAAATACTCAATTTAATAAGTTATAACAGTAGGGTAAATTATATACGTGAAATTTATCAATTATAACCAAACTATGCACCGTAGGGGCATTTTGGTAATTTCACATAAGCCGAAAAGCTCAAAACTGAAGTATGAGTTCAACAACTTTTGCTTACTGTTAAAATATTATAATTTACCTAAAATATCAGTAGGTATCAACCCTTGTATGTTTAGAATAGTTTTAGTACATACTATGCGTTAAAAACGCTTAAAAAGGCGATTAGAAGCCGTTTCCGGGTTCTATATAGAAAGCTGATATTTTTATTATTTCAGAAGGCTTAAAATAATTTATTTATCATATGAAATCAGTAGCAAAAGGTTTTGGGGTCAAAAGATATGTAAACTCATTTTATAGCCCAAAAGGGCAAAACCGGCAATTACCGAATTAAGCCTATGACTCTAAGTTATGCTCAGTCTAAAATTAATTATAAATCTTCAAAAATCCCAAAATAATATATTACATTAGTGGGTAAAGAGTTTGATATCAAAAAGTAGATTTAAATAGGCTATACGCTAATTATGCCGTTTAATCGCTAAAGAAGCTTTCTAATTACGCTAATGAGCATAACTCTCAATCTACACCTCAAACTGATGTCAAATTTTGGGTGCAAGTTTATAAATCAGTAACTAAGGTTTCTACTCTTTTATATTTTCAAAAATCACGTTTTATGGTGAAAAGGGCATAATGGTCAAGATATAGGCAATTAACGGAATTATGTATATTAATCGGATAACTAATGAACCATGGTGTATAATCACAGAGGATTATATTAGCATGTAACCTGGTCCAAAAAGAGCTCTAAGGCATTTCTAAAACATGCTTAAACGGGTCAGAACTGAAAGTCAAAGCAAAAGTCAAATTATGCGACTTTCGGTTCCGAACCGGGTCTCTACTGAAAATTGTCGGGTTGAACATGTTTAGACATGTTCTTACATTCATTACCAAGTTATATTAATGATCGAACAGGTTGTATGGGTTCTACATTGCTAATTATGCATAAATTGGAAATTAAGCATTCTGTTGACTTTTTAATAACAAGTTTGACCCGACATTTGACCTAGTTAGAGTGGAAATCAGAGGGTGCCCTTTTAAGGGTTTATTGCCCATATAATTACCAACTTATAACTACTTTCAATTCGACTAATCACTGGACCATCAACGATTAATCGTTAAGTCAAACGGTAATTACGATGGTTTGACTTTTAAGCTAAAACTAAGCAAAAAACTTAACTAAGAAAGGTTAAGCATACTTACTGAAGTCCTATGCACGATTTGTGATCACTTGAGTCTGCTTTGGAGCTCCAGAAATGATCAGAAAGGCAGATGGAAGGTGTGGTTATAATGGTTGCAACAAGGGCCTTTATATAGTGTTCAAAAGCACTTAGATCATTGACAACAAGTGCTAGCAATGGCCATGGATCATCAACAGATGTCCCTAAGTGCCTAGGGGTTGTTTAGGGGTCGCCCAAGATGTGAAAAATTGTTTTAAGTCGGTTAGAATGGAGTTGGCAGACAAAAGCCCAAAGTATTCGGAGCAGACAGCCCCTCGCGGCACGCGTAGACCCCCCCCCCCCCCAGGGTCCTCGCGTGGCGCGACGCCCCTTCTGATCAAAATCCAGACTTTTGATTTTTATGCTTTGGTCCTTGGCTCTTAAAGACTTTGTTTTGACTTTATTTCTTGCACTTTGAACACTCCAATTTGACTTATAAGGGCTTCAAGACATATACTGTCACACCCCGGTTTTCCACGTGTCACACCGGTGGGCCCGGTGGGGGAGTACCGTGACGTGGTTGGCAACATAATAGTCAAACAACACAATATTTAATATGCACAGCGGAAGCAAATTGTAAGATATAATTCAACCGAATATAATATTGTAATATCGTGTATCACAACAGTCGATTGTTTATCCACAGACGGATCGAAAATAAATTGGAAACAATAGTTCAACAGACGATAGGCATCTTAAGCTTGCGAGACTTCTATTGATGCTAAGGAGAAATCCCAGCCAATTACGCTTAGTACCTGCATTTAATCTTTTTGGGAAAATACGTTAGTTTACACTGGTAAATACAATCAACTGACTCATTTTGGAAAATGATTGAAAATTGATTTGGATGCACGTGGCATAAACATTTTATAACTTGGGAGAATTATTTAAATATATAAACTTGTGAACGAATTACATGTTCCTTATGCGTTCAGTAGCCCGGATCGTGTCCGGGTTAAAGATCAATAGACACACCACATTATTCTGTTGTGCACAGACGGGTGTACGCCTACACCCCGCGCTTAAATCGTGGCCATTTCGTAAAATGATGCCAGGGATATCCGGGACATGGTCATTAACCCCCCCCCCCCAAAGGCTTTTAAGTAAACAAAATTGTTTAAACGGGCCGATCAAATTATTCAATTAACCACCTAACGATGGAAGATTTGACACCCGACCAAGCGGTATTCTATGTACCGTAACCCAAGCCCGTATAGGGATAAGTTAAAAGTATTTACCTGAGCAATGTAAAAATCACAATAAGAAAATTGCAAGTAGCTTTTACTGGTTCTCCTAATCTGGAACGAAGGTTTATAATAACCTATTAGAATCCTAACGGGTCTTTTGTTAAGCTTAAGCTTAGACCGGTTAGTTTCAAAGATACGGTTCGTACGCACGATTAAGCGAAGACCGGATAGAATGTGATTTAGACCCGACAAGTTCAGAGACTTGCTTAATATGGGTATTTCATACACATTCTGGATTTTGAGATAAAACCGATAAGGTTTGACCCGTTTCGGCTAATTTATGTAAACTTGTTACATAAATCGAACCGAACGCGTGATAAGCGTAACGGGTATCCGTAAGAGCCATATACAGGTTTCCTAAGTTAATATGCTTCAAATATGTTGTGACATCAGTAATATGTCTTTTATTATGCCCGTAACGAATTTAAACACAAACTATGCCCCGTAGGGGTAGTTTGGTCATTTAAAAGGTTATAAAAGAGTTTAAGTATTTACCTGAGTTACAGGTATGATATAATCAGCAAAAATACTTATTTTACTAAGTTATAACTGTAGGGTAAAGTAGATATGTGAAAGCTCAAAACTGAAGTCTGAGTTTAACAACTTTTGCTTGCTGTTAAAACATTATAATTTACCTAAAATATCAGTAGGTATAACCCTTGTATGTTTAAAAAAGTTTTAGTACATACTATGCGTTAAAAACGTTTAATAAGGCGATTAGAAGCCATTTCCGGGTTCGATACGTAAAGCTGATATTTTTACTATTCCAGAAGGCTTAAAATAATTTATTTATCATATGTGATCAGTAGCAAAAGGTTTGGAGTCAATTAGATGTGTAAAACTCATTTTATGGCCCGTAAGGGCAAAACCGACAATTACCGGATTAAGCCTACGACTATGAGTTATGCTCAGCCTAAAATTTATTAAAAATCTTCAAAAATCCCAAAATAATATATTACATCAGTGGGTAATAAGTTTGATATCAAAAATTAGGCTTAACTAGGCTATACGCTAATTACGCCGTTTAATTAACATAAAGCTCCTTAATTACGCTTATGAGCATAACTCTCAATCTACACCTCAAACTGATGTTCAATTTTGGGTGCAAGTTTATATATTAGTAATTAAAGTTTCTACTCTTTAAATTTTCAAAAATCACGTTTTAAGGTGAAAAGGGCATAATGGTCAACATATGAGCAATTAACGGAATCATGCATATTAATTGGATAACTAATGAACCAAGGTGTATAATCACAGAGGGTTATACTAGCATGTAACCTAGTCCAATTAAAGCTCTGAGGCATTTCTAAAACATGCCTTAACGGGTCAGAACTGAAAGTCAAAGCAAAAGTCAAACTATGCGACTTTCGGTTCCGAACCGGGTCTAAACAGGAAATTGTCGGGTTGAACATGTTTAGACATGTTCTTACACTAATTACCAAGTTATAATAATGATCAAACAGGTTGTATGTGTTCTACATTGCTAATCATGCATAAATTAGAAACTAAGTATCCTGTTGACTTTTTATTAACAAGTTTGACCCGACATTTGACCTAGTTAGAGTGGGAATCAGGGGGAACCCTTTTAAGGTTTTATTACCCACATAATTACCAACTTATAACTACTTTTGATTCGACTAATCACTGGACCATTAGTGATTAATCTTAAAGTCAACCGTTAATTACGACGGTTTGACTTTTAAGCTATAACTAAGCAAAAACTTAACTAAGGAAGGATTAACAAACTTACAAGAGTCCTATGCACGAAATGTGAAGCTTAGAGAGAAGTCCTTAGCTCCAGAAATGCTCCAAAGTGCAGATGAAGGTGTGATCAAAGTGGTTGCAACTCAAGGCCCTTTTATAGTGAATTTTGATCCACAAAATGTTGACATCTAAGTCTACCACTGACCACAATTCATCCACAAGTGTCCCTAAGTGTCTAGGACTGTTTAGGGGTCGCCCACAATGTGAAAATATCTGTTTTTGGTCGATCAAGCGCGAATACAGGCTGCTGTCTACGTATTCTGTTACTGTGTGTCTGACGCGGCCCGCGTAAGACCTTAAGGTCACTTACGCGGCCCGCCTTAACCCCTTAAGCAGATTTTTCATTTTCTAGTTATTGCATACTTGTCCCTTGGCTCTTCGAAAGGGCAACCAAGCTTAATACTTGCAATTTGAGCCCTCCATATTTACCTACAAGGGCCTTAGGACTTGTACCCACTTTGCCAAGTCCCTGGACATTTCTGGTTAACCCGAAAAGTCATAACTTTCAATGTTAACGCTTTAACCCCTCGCATACGAATTTGATCATAACTTTCTCATATGATAACGAAACTTTATGAAATTTATACCGTGCATTCCAGTGAGCATAATTAACTGTTACAAAGCTTCGAGTTTGTCAAAAGGTCACTCAGAGGTATAACTTAAACATGTTGACACATTTAACCCCTGTGGTTTGTAATCTCTCACTTTTAGCTTCGTATGATCCATGATTTATTCGTTTGGTGATGTAAACATCATGTAGGGTTAATGTACAATATATTTATTCACTGTTGACATTTAGAACTCGTATTTTCATATACTTTTCGTGTTTGTCAACTTTAGTCCTTTCATAACATTCTTTCACACGTTCAAACATATGACACGTGTCAACACTTTATAGGACGTGAATTTTCGAGGTGTTACATCCTCACCCCCTTAAAATAAATCTCGACCCGAGATTTACTGAAATAAATAAGGGTACTTTTCTTTCATCGTGGACTCAACCTCCCACGTATATTCGGGTCCTCTACGGGCATCCCATTTTACCTTTACAATAGGCACATGCTTCCTTCGAAGCTTCTTAACCTATCGATCTTCAATCGACAATGGTTTTTCCACAAATTTTAAGCTCTCATCTATATGCACATCTGTATGTGGTATGACCAGTGATTCATCAGCGAAACACTTCTTCAGATTGCAGATGTGGAATACATTATGAATGCCACTGAGCTCTTCCGGTAAGTTTAGCTTATAGGCAACTGACCCGACACGTTCGATAACGTCGAAAGGTCCTATGTATCTCGGGCTTAGCTTTCCTTTCTTACCAAATCGCATCACCCCTTTCCAGGGTGACACTTTAAGCAACACTTTGTCGCCTACTTCAAATTCCATAGCTTTACGCTTTGGATCTGCGTAACTCTTCTGCCTATCTCGGGCAGCTTTGAGACGGTCACGAATCTGGATAATCTTGTCCGTCGTTTCGAACACTATCTCTGGTCCTGATAATTGGACATCTCCAACTTCCGCCCAACAAACGGGCGTTCTACACTTTCTACCATATAAGGCCTCAAAAGGCGCAACCTTTATGCTGGTGTGGTAGCTATTGTTGTAGGAGAACTCAATTAGTGGTAGGTGGTTATCCCAACTACCACCCAAATCAATCATGCATGCACGCAGCATGTCTTCCAAAGTTTGAATAGTACGATCACTCTGACCGTCTGTCTGAGGATGGTAAGCCGTACTGAAATTCGAACGCGTGCCCAAAGATTGCTGGAAATTCTTCCAAAAATGTGACGTGTATCTAGTATCTCGGTCAGAGATAATAGACACAGGTATGCCATGTAAGGCTACAATCTTATCCACGTATAACTGGGCTAACATATCAGAGCTATAAGTCTCCTTGATGGGTAAGAAATGTGCTGACTTAGTCAGTCTATCAACTATAACCCATATTGTATCATTTCCTTTCCTTGTCTTAGGTAACTTGGTGATAAAATCCATAGTTACCATTTCCCACTTCCACGTAGGAAGTTCAGGTTGTTGTAGCAAGCCTGACGGCTTTTGATGTTCGGCTTTGACTTGCGCATATGTCAAGCATTTAGCTACATAGGTGGCTACAGACTTCTTCAAGCCTATCCACCAATAGTTTGCCCTTAGATCCTGGTACATCTTATCAGCTCCAGGATGAACGGAATATTTAGAACTATGGGCTTCCTGAAGGATAACATCTCGTAGTCCTCCATAAATTGGAACACATATTCGTCCATTCAATCTCAGAATTCCGTCTTTGCAAAGAGATAACTGTTCCTCAGTTACCCCTAGCTTCTCGTTAGGATAGTTAGCATCCAACACAGCTTCCCTCTGTGCAGCTAACAACCTTTCAGTCAAACTGTTCTTAATCTCAATGCTCTTGGCATTGATCCGGATGGGTTTCACCCTTTCCTTTCGACTCAAGGCATCAGCGACTACATTCACCTTGCCGGGATGGTATCTGATTTCACAATCATAATCATTCAACGTCTCCATCCATCGGCGCTGCCTCATGTTTAAATCCTTCTGATTAAACAGATGTTGAAGGCTCTTGTGATCAGAATAGATCACACACTTGATTCCATATAAATAATGCCTCCACAGTTTTAGTGCGAATACAACGGCACCCAACTCCAAGTCGTGGGTGGTGTAATTCTTTTCGTGCACCTTTAACTGTCTTGAAGCATAGGCAATAACCTTGCCTTTCTGCATAAGCACACACCCCATGCCAGTGTGTGATGCATCGCAGTAAACCACGAATTCTTCTATTCCATCTGGCAATGTCAGTACTGGGGCGTCGCTCAACTTTTGCTTCAGGGTATCAAAGGATTCTTGCTGCTTAGGGCCCCAAACGAACTTTACTTTCTTCTTAGTCAAGGAAGTTAGGGGTGCAGCAATCCTTGAAAAAATTTCAATGAAACGCCTGTAATATCCTGCCAATCCCGGGAAGCTACGAATCTCTGTAGGCGTCTTTGGCTATTGCCAGTTCATAACTGCTTCAACTTTAGCGGGATCCACTTGGATACCACGCTCACTAACCACATGTCCAAGGAATTGGACTTCTCGAAGCCAGAATTCACACTTAGAGAATTTGGCATAGAGTTTCTCACGATGCAGGAGTTTGAGAATACAGCGAAGGTGTTTCTCATGGTCGGCTTGGTTCTTTGAGTAGATAAGAATGTCGTCAATGAAAACGATGACGAATTTATCTAAGTATGGCTTGCAAACGCGATTCATGAGATCCATGAACGCGGCCGGTGCATTAGTGAGCCCAAAAGGCATCACTAGGAACTCGTAATGACCATAACGAGTCCTAAATGCTGTTTTATGCACGTCTTCATCTCTAACCCTCAGTTGATGGTAGCCTGACCTCAAGTCAATCTTCGAGAAATAACTTGCTCCTTGCAATTGATCGAACAAATCGTCGATCCTGGGCAAAGGATACCTATTCTTGATCGTGACCTTATTAAGCTCACGATAATCGATGCACAGACGCATCGATCCATCCTTCTTCTTGACAAACAAGACAGGTGCTCCCCATGGAGACGAACTAGGTTTGATGAAACCTTTAGCTAGCAATTCATCTAATTGCGTTCTCAATTCCTTCATCTCCATTGGTGCTAACCTGTAAGGTGCTCTAGCAACTGGTGCTGCTCCAGGGATAATATCAATCCTGAATTCCACTTGCCTATCTGGTGGCAAACCAGGTAGTTCTTCCGGAAAAACTTCAGGGTATTCAGAAATGACGGGGATGTCTTCAATCTTGGGTTTAGGCTCATCAATAATCACTTGTGCCATGTAGATGACACAACCCTTCTTTAAACACTTGGACGCCTTGAGCATAAACACTTGCTCAGGTAGTCCATATTGGGTATCTCCCCGAATGGTAAGTGATTCACCAGACGGAGTCTTTATCACCACTTGTTTCTTGTTGCAGACAATTTGGGCCTGGTTATGAGATAACCAGTCCATACCCAAAACTATGTCAAAACCGGCTAACTTAAATGGAAGTAGGGACAGAGGAAAAGAGTGGTTCTTAATGGATATAACACATCCATCTAACACAGTAGAGACGGGTTCTAGGGTGCCATCTGCTAACTCCACCTCATAATTCACACTTAAGGTTTTGACAGGTAATTTCAGCAATTCACAAAACTTATTATCAACGAAAGACTTATCAGCGCCTGAATCAAAAAGTACTCTTGCATAGACATCATTTACAAGGAAAGTGCCTGTAATTACGTTGTCGTCTAGAACCGCTTCCCTTGCATCCATTCTAAAGACTCTAGCATTGGTCTTCTTGGCCTCTTTAGGATTCTTGGTGTACTTAGGGCAGTTGGTTTTAATGTGCCCTTTCTCATTGCAACGGTAGCACGTTGCGTCTTTCAGCTGCTTGCAATCCAAGGTCTTGTGATCCTTGGACTTGCATATACCACAAGCATAGGTTTTTGACTGAGTCTGCGAGTTCGACTCGAGTCTGCACTTTCCAAAGTGCTGTTTCTTGCAAATCTTGCACTTGGGCTTTTCACCAGATTGATGCCCATCTTTCCTCGACTCAGATCCTTTCTTGTTGTCACCGTTCCCACGGTGCTTCTTGTTCGACCTCCGTGAACTATCCTCTTCACGTTTTCTCTTCTTAGCATCCTTATTCCTCTGCGATCTTTGCCTGACCGCATCCAAAGTGAGGGACAAAGATATGTTAGCTACAGATCTAAAAGTAGCTGGCCGAGAAGCCTTCACGCTTGCCTTTATCTCGGGGGCTAAACCACCGATAAAACGAGCTATTCTTTTTGGTTCCGGGGTCACCAGATATGGAACCAACCGGGACATTGTGTTGAAGCTCGTGAGGTAAGCTTGACAGTCAAGGTTTGTCATAACCAATGATAGAAAATCAGACTCTATCTTCTCCACCTCATGCTGGGGACAGAAATTTTCCCTGATGAGGGCAACAAATTGATCCCATGACATGTTGTACAATGGGATTTTCCCGGTGGCTTGAATCAGTGATCTCCACCAGGCTAAAGCTTCGCCTTTAAAAGATTGCGACATAAATTTGACTATATCCCTCTCAGCGCATCCGCTGATATCCACAACTGTGTCCATCTCGTCTAACCACGTCATGCAGTCAATGGCTCCCTTTTCCCCAGTAAAATCTATGGGCTTGCACGAAACGAAGTATTTATAGGAGCAACCCTTGTCACAGGGTCCTTGATTTAGTATTATTTGTTGAGATGGAGCACTGTGGTGGTTCGAGGAGAGTCTATCATCATCTTTCTTGGGTTCTTCTTTCTTGGAAGGTGGCTTAGAATGCGGAGTAGATAGGGTCTTACTCCGAGTCCCACTATACTCTTCGTACTGCCGCTCCAATGCCTTTGTAACTGCGTCGTCTACCAACGCTTTCAATTCAGCACCCGTTAAATGAACTCGGGCGTTATCAATATTCTCCACTGGATGGCTATTAATTTCGTCTGAGTTAGCCATTTTAATTGAACTGTTACAGAAAACAAGGACAATAGTTTATTTGGGAGTTTATTATGGAATTGCCCCTTAGGGTAATTCATTAACCATGGTAAACAGAGACCATATTTGGTTAATTTATTAATCGTATTTATTTAGGATTTCAATTATAATTTATCCTAAATAAACAATAACAATATATATTAGCACATAAGGCCTAGTCACAGGGACATTTATAAATTTTAAGCTATGATTTCAGAGAATCAAAGCATGAAGGTTTGAACCTAGTTCATTACCTTTATCTGACAGGGAGTCATAGCTACCACTGTCTTTAGTCTCAGAAGACATTAACTATAGCCCGTAGGCACTTCCCTTTTAAGGGATGTTTATAATATGATCATCTTATAGGATGATACAAGCCATGATTTCAGAGAATCGAGGCATGAAGGTTTGAACCTTGTTCATTACCTTTTTCTGACAGGGAGTCATTGCTACCGCTGTCTTTTGGCTCATATGGAAATGAGCAGGGCCCGTAGGCACCATATTACCACGTATGGTTAAAATATGATCATCTTAATTGATGATTTAACCCATGATTCAGAGATCATTTAGTTGGGTTAGGAATCTTCTAAAGAATCCTTTTTATAAATGACGTGTGTGATTTTAACAATTCACATCTGCCAGGAGTGTTAACATGTTTACAGATGTTAACAGGGATTCAAATCTTTTAAACAGGTCTTACCATCATGGCCAGGTCTTTATAAGGACACTCAGGCTAGGTTTCACTCTTAAGATTCTTATTCAATATTTATATAGGCAGATCATATTTTTAAAAGGAATGATTTTGATTTATTTATTTCATATATAATTTATTTATGCACATAATGGCAAACATGAAATTTATAAACTTACATTCCATTAATTATCAAAATATTACATATCGCCCTAAACGGGACTTTTTAGATAAACAAATTACCCACGCAGGGGTCAAACAATAAGCATCATAATAGTCCACGCAGGGACTTACACAAGTAACATAATAGTCCACGCAGGGACTTAAACAACATCATACCCTCGCAGGGGTTAACAGAAAGATAGACCCACGCAGGGGTCAAAACAAACAAGCATACCCACGCAGGGGTTTACACTACAAGACTTGCCCACGCAAGGGCTCAATAACAATCGGAAGGATTTAGTGGTCCTTCTTGCTCTTCCCTTTGATCAAGCTTGTTAATCCTTGGAAGAAGCTCTGTCTCTCCCTGCGTTCGCGGTGAAAGTCTCGTTCAACCTGATCCAGTCTCTGAAGAATTTCCTCCCGTTCTGGGGGAGAAAACTGTGGCGGCTGCGATTGCGTCCGTATAATTGGTCTGGCAGGTATCTGGTACCCATGAGTTGGGTACCCAACTCCCCAAGGAGCGCCATAGGGTCCTTCTGGGTTAAAGGCGTTGTAATTCGCCGCTACCATGTAGGGGTCGGCTTCACCGTAACCGTAGTTGGTGTGAGACGGCGGCTCAAACGGGTTGTACGCCATCGAACCCGTTTATGCTGGAATCGGGTTATCAAAACCCATCGGAGGTGGTTGCTGTGCAACTGGTTGCGAAGGTCCACCCATTTGTGGATCTTCTTGATGTGGCGGATAATGGCTGCCACTTGATTGTCGAGGAGAGCTAAAATGAAAGTCTCCTCCTCGCGCTGACATCCGCGCTCCGGTTCTCCTACGCCTCGGCGGTTGTGGAGGTGCCGGATGAACTGGTGGCGGAGGAGGTGGTGGCGTGACTGCCACAAACCGTAAATCCACAGAGGGATCCTGCTGCTGCTGCTGCTGGTGAGGTGATGAATGGTGCGAGGGTGTGAAGTACCACTCGTGCTGAGTAAACCTCGCCTGAAAGCTGTCTGGACCACCGTAGGGTGATCCGTGAAAAGAGGATCCATCTGAGATCTCTATGGGATGGTTCGGTGTTCCACTGGTAGGCTTGACGGGATCCGTGTCCTCGTCCATATCCTCCGCGTGATCGCCAGAGAAATGATCCTCTAGCCCCAATGGGTTGAAACCCACTGGCTCTTGTATGTAGTTGGTGATGTGCGGTAAGTGTCGTATATATTAGGTGTATATTTTAAGCCCTTTTTAACACTTATTTTAGCCAAGTTTTAAATTTATAAAACACGATATTTTACTAACACTAAACACACATATGGGCAAGTGCACCAATCGTTGAGTGTAGTATAGCGTTGGTAAGATACCGAGGTCGTCCAAGGACACAAGAGCTTTTAGTACCGGTTTATCCTCAACGTCTAACCAAAACAAAAATATAGAAAAATGTTTTAAACTAAGAAAAATAAAACTAACTAAAATGCTGAAAATAAAAATAAAAATAAAAACAGATAGACAAGATGAATCACTTGGTTCCGACTCGTATCTAGTATAACCTTTGATTATTTCCGCACTTTTGCACATAATTAAGAGATTATCTTAGTTATTGTAGTAGGCCCCTCTTTTGAAGGTGACGTTACCCTCACCCCAGTAGTTTGAGTCAGCAGGGATACAATCCTAAAGGGGTGGATTATTGGAAGATAATGAATTAAGTTATTAATGCAGTATTGTGGTAGGCCCCGCTTTTGGCGGTGACGTTACCCTCGGCTAAGTAGTCTGAGTCAGCAGGGATACAGTCCTAAATAGCCGGGTTATAGTATTAATAGTAGTTAACTTATGAGGGGATCAAAGAGTTTGGACCCCCGCCATCCAATACCGTGAAGTATTGAAGGAGGTCCTACTAAATTTGACCCAGGTCCATTGCAGGACCTCTAAACGCTGAACAATGGCAAGACCTTTACCAAACCATTCCCTTAACCCCCTACCAGGTAGCCAACATACCTCCATGTAGACCGTGGAGATATGAATGGTGAAAATCCTTTATTTTATATAGACAGTAAAATAATGCCAAGACACCACGGACAAACGATAAGGAAAGATCACCTTCAACATAAGTAACTAGTTATTAAAGTCATTAATACAAAACCAAATAAAAAGTGCAAAAGATTAGAAATAAAAAGTATTATACTAGACACTTTGTCTTCACCAAGTGATGTAAGAGACTTAGGCAAACATGGCCTTGATTGTCAAGAACTCTTACGATCAATCTTGGATCGCGAGACGACTCACACACTCTATGATGGACAATGGATGATGGTGGTGGATGATGGTGTTGTGATGGTGGTGGGTGGTGGATGAAGTGTGAGAGAGGTGGTGTGCCAAGGGATGAGATGAAATGAATCCAAGCACTCCTATTTATAGGCTGAACAGAGAGCTGGACACGGCCCCGTGTCCGCTGGACACGGCCCCGTGTCCGTCTGACAATCTCTCTCCTCATTAATTGTAATTCGCAATTACAATAAATGCGCCTGCTGTACTTTCGACACGCCCCCGTGTCCGCTGAGCACGGCCCCGTGATGGGCAATAGAAGCTTCTATAGATTTGTCTTTTCTGCTGCTTCTTGGGCACGGCCCCGTGCTGGCTGAGCACGGGGCGTGTTCAGCCTTCTGTTTTCTCTATTTTGCTTTGAAAGGTGCCGTTGAGGGTTCGGGCAGTCCACTAATGTTCCTTTTCTTGTATTTATGTTGGATTTAGCTGTCTTTTTGCTTCTTTTGCATTTTTGAGCTCATTTAATCCTGAAAATACAAAAGGGAGACAAAAACACTCTTTTTCCAATATTAGTACTAAAAAAGGGTTAGTTTTATGCCTCATTTGATGTAATTTATATGTTGCATTTTACACACATCAAATACCCCCACACTTGAACTTTTGCTTGTCCTCAAGCAAAACTCTTTAATATGTGGCTTACACTCCCAAATGGAATAGGTAGAAGAGAAGGTTTTGGGCTTGTCGTAGAGTGTCGGGATTTCCAAGATCTTTTTGGGTTTTATTTTTATTTATTTACACTCCTATTCGTAATGATTTATTTAGAACTGTTCATAAAAGAAATTACTTATTTGGGCATAACATGCCTTTTTTAAAATTCTATTTATATACAAGTTCACATACCTCGCGGGGAAATCACTCACACTCGGCCGAAAGTGTATTTTTAGTGAATCACTCGAGAGCGGCACAAAACTTATTCCTACCATAGGCTTGCCAAGAAATCAATCCTCCTCCTTTTTAACTTTTATACCTTTGTAGATATCAAGAGGACTTTGTGGGTTAAGGGTTGGCTAGGGTTAAAGGTAGGTGGTTGGGTTAGTGGTTAGTAGAAAAAGGGCTAAAAGCGTAACAAGTGTCGGTTTTCGTATTTTTGCAACTTTTTATTTTTGATGAAACTTTTATTCAAACAAAGTTATTTTTGATTACTTTGTTTGCTTATTTTCTTTTTGCTTCATCATTATCAAAATTTATATATATATATATATATATATATATATATATATATATATATATATATATATATATATATATATATTTTTACGAAGAACCGAACTTGTTACTAAAATAAAGGGCTAAAAATGAAAAAGGTTTTGGTGGATGAAAGGGTTTTTTGTTTGGGTGATGAAATGAAAAGGTTTAGGCTCAAAGGGGCTAACTAGGGGGATTTTTGGGTAGGTGGTAAAAGAAAAAGAAAAATAATGGTGTAGAAATGAAAAAGGTTAGTCCTAATGCCTCCATCATTTACTTACTCGGGTTTAAGTTGATAAGGACCGGGAATGTATTGTCATGGCAAGTTCTAGAGTCGTAAGAACCAAGCAGCTATTCACACAAGAAACGAAAAATGAGCATTTAGTCAAATGATATGTAATTGTGTGCTCAATAAAGGCTCAAAACTCACTTTTGTGGGAATGGGTTTTTTTATGTGATCAAGTATATATAATCAAATTTTAAATAAGTTTGTCATGCCTTTTCATAATTTTCTTATGTTGGTTCTTTTTATCACTATGCTATCGGTTGTAAATTTGTAAAAATATAACCTTTTTGAGAACTTGAATTTCCCGAGTTAAATCTAGACAAGTAAAAAAAATGAAATTTTTGAAAAAAATTTGGGGTGATTAGCGGTTCCAATAGAGTTTTGTGTAAGGCTTGTATTTAGGATTTGCAAAATTCAAGGTTTTAGCATCCCCCCTACACTTAAATTACACATTGTCCTCAATGTGTCCCAAAAATAATTTTTTAGGTTGATTAGATGTGTAAAATAGTGTTTAAAAAGCAAGAATTTGTGTTACTGGGCACTGAACACGGCCCCGTGTTGAGTGGGCACGACCCCGTGTTCAGGTGCCAGTAACAAGAACTTACAGAAGGTGGACACGGCCCCGTGTCCACTGAACACGGCCACGTGTCTAACAAAATTTATGCCGAACAGCAGGTCTGGGAGGTGAGCACGGGGGCGTGTTGGCTGGACACGTCCCCGTGTGGACAGTCTGAAAGCCTGAAAAACAGGTTTCTTCCTCCGGTTTTTCCATCCTAGCCCTATAAGTGCTGAGGCTTAACACCCTAATCCTTGGTTTGTACCTGTTTCAACACTTAATACCACACCAAGCAATACAAACATCCTACATTACCAAAGTTAATTGTTCCAAGCATAAAGTAAAAGAAAAATAAAACGAAAAATAAAAGTGTTTAAGGAAAGTAAATTGTTCAACTTCTGGCACGCAGGCCACCAATCGTTCGATAGATAAAGGGACTTAAACCTGTGGGCTCGCCATCAACCCGCTCCTGCTCCTCCAAACCCTCTAATCCATATCTTCATCGCTATCATCACCTCCATCCCCATGCCCCGCCATGTACTCCTGGATACTGCCGATATTGTCTCGTATATCGCTGATGTTGCGTTCAATAGCTCCGACCCGTTGGTATGTGCTGTTGGCGAGGTTGTAGGCGTTCCTGGTGCACATGAGGTTTTCCTGCATAAGATCATGTAAGCTTTGAAAATTAGGAAAACCGCCTCCTTGTGAGGAGGATTGACCCGGATCACCATGGGGTGGATACTGGTGGTGGGGAGGTGGTGCGTGAAGAACTAGGGCCTCCTGTGGGTTCCATGCATAGCCTTGCGTTCTTTGGAAACTCACTGTTCCGTCTTCCGCCTCATAGAGTAAGTTCATGGCTCGGCAAATGTGGTAGTCAACTCGTCCCGACCATGGGCTTCTTTCAAAGGCTCTTGGAATTCGCGTGTGATGCTTAAAAAGACGGTACACCCATCCTCCGTAGAAGATAGGTGTTGGAGCTCGAGCAAGGCGGTTGAGATGCATGTTTTTCAACAGGAGATATGGAACATCAAGAGGCTTTTGGTTGTGGATACAGTGGAGGACAACCAAATCTTTCAACCCTACAACACCACTACTGTCGTGTCGTTGGTTCAGAGAGTACGTGAGGATCCTGTGGATGTAGCGATAGAGCGGATCCCTCAGCTTTGTACTCTTGGTGCTACGAGGGTCGTAGATTCCTTCACCGATTTGAGCCCATGCGGCTTGTCTTTCATTCACCTCCAAGTCTCGTAATCCCCCGGTATTTTCTTCGTTTCCCGATTCCTCTTCTTGATATAGACCTATTATGGCTCCAAACTGTGCCATGGAGATCGAGTACATTGTTCCTCCACAACGAAATACAACCCCAGTATTGTCAAATGGGTCACACCTTGAATCGAAGTTGAAGGTACTGTAGAACTCCATGGTACATTGATGTTCTGATTGAAGCCTTGTGTTTAAAGCAACAGCTAGTGGTCCCGTAACAATGTTGTTGAATCGGTGCAGCTGGTTTACCAAGGTTAACAGCTCCGTGCAAGCTCTCCTGGGGTATTCTTCGGGTCTTGTTTGAAGAACCTCATACCTTGCCCTTGCATCAAGCTCACTTGCATTGAACCTTGTGAACTTTGCCATCTGAAAGAATATACCCAAAAATTAGTACGAAACAGAAGTGTTTTCGGACAAAACTGCAAACAGCGTGCTGGACACGACCCCGTGTCCAGTGGACACGGCCCCGTGTTCAGAGGTCTGTTACTCAAAAACTTCAATTTTCGACCCGGTTTCGAAAACTTGAAAATTTTTGGTCCAATAGGTGCGGTTTCCCCCGAAAATGAAACCCTAAACACCGTTTTTCCCAAAATATCTCGTTTACCCTATCAATTTTGTCTTTTTCGGTTCAAGAACAAGGGTTTTGGGGTTTTTGTAAGAAATCGGGTGAATCTATGAACAATCTAAGTTTATTTACTTCCCCTAACACCAATCTAACTAAATGCAAGCAGATTCAGGCAAAAATTTTAGGTTCGATCCGGATGAACATCAAGAACCCTAGATTTTTCCCCAAATTTGTGGTGTATTAACTACATGCAAATAACTAATCTAACTACTAAGAGTGATAGAATCATACCTTGACGTTGTTAGATCGGTAAGAGACGTTGGAATTTCGCGAAAAATCGCCTGGAACCAGAGCTTTTGTGGGGAAACGGGGCGTGTGGAATGAATAAACTGTTTTGAAAAAAGGGGTTTTATCCCGTCTGCAGCGCGAACACGGCCCCGTGTCCAGCGGACACGGCCTCGTGCCGAGCTTCTTTTTTTTTTTTTTTTTTTTCTTCGTGCGCGTGTGAGTGCCCCTTTTTCACATAAGCTATGGTTTAGAAAACTTACCGCTTTATTTTGCCGCCTCAATCGTTCGTAACTTACCAGGCATGATGTTTTTATTCTTCCACGGTTTGAAGCAAGATCTCTTCTTCCTCATCCTCAATAAATCCTTGATAGAGTTTCAGCCGTTGGCCATTGACTTTAAATGGTGGCCCATTTCGAGGTTTAATTTCTACTGCACCGTGTGGAAAAATATGGGTGATGGAAAAAGGTCCTGACCACCTAGACTTTAATTTACCAGGAAACAATCGAAGTCGTGAATTAAACAAAAGAACTAAATCTCCTACCCGAAATTCATTAGGTTTAATATGTTTGTCATGCCAATTTTTCATTCTTTCCTTATAAATCTCAGAGTTTGAGTATGCATAATTCCTAAGCTCGTCTAATTCATTTATTTGACAAAATCGGTTTTTACCAGCAAATTCTAGATCTAAGTTTACATTTTTGATTGCCCAGTAGGCTTTGTGTGCAATTTCTACTGGCAAGTGACAACTTTTTCCATAGACTAGCTTATATGGGGTCGTTCCTATCGTTGTTTTATAAGCAGTTCGAAAAGCCCATAAAGCATCATCCAATTTATCAGTCCATTCCTTTCTATTTAACCCTACGGTTTTTTCGAGTATTCGTTTTAACCCTCTATTGGTCACTTCGGCTTGTCCGTTTGTTTGAGGGTGATAAGCTGTCGAAACCCGGTGATAGACCCCATATCTTGTTAAAAAAATTTCAAGTTGATGATTACAAAAATGGGTACCTCTATCACTTATTAAAGCTTTAGGTGTGCCAAAACGAGAGAATAATTTTTTCATAAATCTTACCACTACTCTTCCATCATTTGTTGGAAGTGCTTCGGCCTCGGCCCATTTAGATAGGTAATCTACTGCCACAAGTATGTATTTGTTTCCTTTCGATGGTGGGAAAGGTCCCATAAAGTCGAGTCCCCACACATCAAAAATTTCACAAACAAGAATGCCATTTTGTGGCATTTCGTTCTTGGAAGAAATATTACCTGTTCTTTGGCAAGCATCACATGTCTTTACAAGATTTTGAGCATCTTTGTAAATGGTTGGCCAATAAAATCCTGAATCGAATACCTTTCGTGCGGTACTGGCAGCACCATGATGTCCTCCGTATGGACCTTCGTGACAATGGCGGAGAATTCTTCGCGCTTCATTACCATGTACGCATCGTCTGACGAGTTGGTCGGCACACATTTTGAAAAGATATGGATCTTCCCAAAAATAGTGTTTCACATTGGCAAAGAATTTTTTTCTTTGATGATGTGGCCACCCTTTTGCGACTATTCCGCTAGCTAGGTAGTTAGCAAAGTCTGCGTACCATGGTTCTTTCTTAAATTCCACCATTTCCAGGGATTCAGTTGGAAATTTTTCGTTGATTTGCTCGTCCCTGGTTGCCTCCAAAGCTGGGTCTTCTAGGCGCGAAAGATGATCTGCTGCGGTATTTTCTGCTCCTCTTTTGTCTTTGATTTCAATGTCGAATTCTTGGAGGAGTAGAATCCACCTAATCAAACGTGGTTTTGCGTCTTGCTTCTTAAAGAGATATCGAATGGCTGCATGGTCTGTATAGACTATAGTTTTAGAAAGAACAAGATAAGAACGAAATTTATCAAAAGCAAATACCACAGCTAGTAACTCTTTTTCAGTTGTTGTGTAATTTTCTTGTGCATCGTTAAGTGTTTTACTAGCATAATATATTGGGTGGAAATGCTTTTCTTTTCTCTGTCCCAAGACAGCTCCAACTGCAAAGTCACTAGCATCGCACATGATTTCGAAAGGAAACTTCCAATCAGGTGCTATCATGATAGGTGCATTGACTAGCATTTCCTTTAGGGTTAGAAATGCTTGATTGCAATCCTTGTCAAAGATGAAAGGAGCATCTTTTTCAAGTAATTTTGTTAGAGGCCTTGAGATTTTTGAAAAGTCTTTGATAAACCGCCTATAAAATCCGGCATGCCCTAGGAAGCTTCTAATAGCTCTTACGGAGGATGGAGGAGGTAATCTAGAAATGGTATCTATTTTGGCTCGATCCACCTCCATTCCTTCGCTTGAGATTTTGTGACCGAGTACTATTCCCTCCGTTACCATGAAATGGCATTTTTCCCAATTAAGGGCGAGGTTAGTTTCCTCACATCGGGATAGCATTCGTTCAAGGTTATCGAGGCATTGGTCGTTGAATCCCCAAAGATAGAAAAGTCGTCCATGAAGACTTCCATTGTCTTTTCTATCATGTCATGGAAAATGGCTACCATGCAACGTTGGAATGTTGCGGGGGCATTACATAGACCGAACGGCATGCGTCGATAAGCAAAAGTTCCATAGGGACATGTGAAAGTTGTCTTTTCTTGGTCTTCGGGTGCTATCGGGATTTGAAAGTAACCTGAAAAACCATCCAAGAAACAGTAAAATTTATGACCGGATAATCTTTCTAACATTTGATCAATGAAGGGTAAAGGAAAATGATCCTTTCTTGTTGCTTCATTTAATCGTCTATAATCTATACATACTCTCCATCCTGTGACGGTTCTTGTTGGTATTAATTCATTCTTTTCGTTAGTAATTACCGTCATACCTCCTTTCTTTGGAACTACTTGGACGGGACTTACCCAAGGACTATCGGAAATAGGATAGATAAGTCCGGCGTCCAGTAATTTGATGACTTCGTTTTTAACCACTTCTTGAACATTTGGATTTACGCGCCGTTGTGGTTGTATGACCGATTTGTAGTCATCATTCATCAAAATTTTGTGTGTGCACATAGAAGGACTAATTCCTTTTATGTCAACAAGCTTCCAAGCTATTGCATTTTTGTGTTTTTTCAAAAGACTAATTAGTTTTTCTTTTTCTAGGTTATCTAATTTAGACGAAATAATTACAGGTAACTTACCATCTTTGTCCAGAAAAGCATATTCCAAACCTTTTGGAAGTTCTTTGAGCTCAAGTGGTGGGTCTTTAGGAGACTCCTTATTTGGTTGCTCGTTTCGATCAAGAACTTTAAAAGTTTGTTCTATGGCGACCTCTTCTTCAACAAAGTGGTCAATCTCTTCACTTGTATCGGGTGGTTCATCTTCATCTTCAATTAGGGGGTCATTATTGCCGAATGGATATTTCATTGATCGTTCGAGATCGACACTTCTTTTAAATGCCCCTAATTGAAGAGGTAAATTGTTGAACTTCCGGTTTTTCAAATCTTCGTAAGTTTTTACAAATGGTCGTCCCAACACAAGAGGAGCGTCATCTAGGATGACAAAGTCGGTTGGGATTACCATTTGATTTGTTTGAACCAAGACATCTTCAACTATACCGATTGATTTTATTACTTTCCGATTGGATAGAAAAATGGGTATTTGAAGTGGAGAAAAATCACTAATACTTAATTTTTCGAAAAGGTAGTTAGGCATTATGTTAACACAAAGATCTTTATCGATTGTGACATTACTAATAAACGAATTTTGAAAGAAACATGGAACCGGTGTGATGTTAATTTCAAATGGGTCTTCTTTTATTAGTGAAGTTTGATCATCAGTTAACTTAACACTTACCGTTTCGTCAATTTTAGTGTTAGTGTTTAACTCTTTTAAAAACTTAGCATGAGTGGGTACTAAACAATGATTTTCGAAAGAAGGTGTCAAGAGATGAATTTCTTCAAAATTAGACTCTTCTTGGATTTTAACGTTATTGGACTCACCTTTTTCGTTGTTTAGCTCATGTGTCGGTTTTTCACTTATTTGTTCTTCCATTTTTTCATTTTTAGTTATCTCTTCCTTTTTTAATTCTTCTCTTGCGCGAGACTCCTCTTCCCTTGCGCGAGCTTCTTTTATACATCGATCGATAACTCTAATGTGTTCTAATATCCTATCGGTCACTTCGGTTATAGAAAAAGAATCATTATTTTCTAAGCTTGAATCCGGTTGTTCGACCCTTTGTTCCTCATAATACCCATATGAAGTTGATGGTTCACACCATGGTCCCTCATTGTGAGCATATGATGGATAAGGTTCATAATTTTGTTCTTCATAATACTCATATGAGGTGGGTTGTTCACGCCAAGGTTCCTCATAATAAGCATATGAAGGTGGTGGCTCATACCTTGGTTCCTCAAAGTATGAGTAAGAAGGCTCATACCTTGGTTCATCAAAATACGAGTATGAGGGAGGAGGTTCATACCTTTGGTCTTCATAGGATGTGTATGAAGTTGATGGCTCGTACCTGGGCTCCTCATAGTAAGTGTATGAATTGGATGGTTGATACGAGTGATTATTTTGAATCGAACGTGTATTACAACAATTTGTGCAATAATTACCCCTATAATCATCCTCATCATAGGTGTAGTTGTAACCTCCTGAGTATTGATCCATAAGAATCACTCAGCAGACCACAACTGAGTCTCGGGACCAGAAAGTGAAACAAAGATTGAAACAGAAGGCTGGACACGGCCCCGTGTCTGGTGAACACGGCCCCGTGTACAGGATCTGTATCTGGGCGTTTTAATTAAAGTTACTGGTCACGTAGAGCACGGGGGCGTGTTCAGCGAGCACGACCCCGTGTTCAGACTCTGTATCTGGGTATCTAACTAAAAATATGCAGCACGGGGGCGTGTTCAATGAGCACGGCCCCGTGTTCAGGCTACTGTAAATGCAAACTAAACTAAAATGCAGAAAAATGTGCGCGCGTTTTAAAAAAAAAGTTTTGAAAAACTGATTAGGCCGTCGATTTTAAACTTTCTCAAAATCCTTGTGTCCCCGGCAACGGCGCCAAAAACTTGATGTGCGGTAAGTGTCGTATATATTAGGTGTATATTTTAAGCCCTTTTTAACACTTATTTTAGTCAAGTTTTAAATTTATAAAACACGATATTTTACTAACACTAAACACACATATGGGCAAGTGCACCCATCGTTGAGTGTAGTATAGCGTTGGTAAGATACCGAGGTCGTCCAAGGACACAAGAGCTTTTAGTACCGGTTTATCCTCAACGTCTAACCAAAACAAAAATTTAGAAAAATGTTTTAAACTAAGAAAAATAAAACTAACTAAAATGCTGAAAATAAAAATAAAAATAAAAACAGATAGACAAGATGAATCACTTGGTTCCGACTCGTATCTAGTATAACCTTTGATTATTTCCGCACTTTTGCACATAATTAAGAGATTATCTTAGTTATTGTAGTAGGCCCCTCTTTTGAAGGTGACGTTACCCTCACCCCAGTAGTTTGAGTCAGCAGGGATACAATCCTAAAGGGGTGGATTATTGGAAGATAATGAATTAAGTTATTAATGCAGTATTGTGGTAGGCCCCGCTTTTGGCGGTGACGTTACCCTCGGCTAAGTAGTCTGAGTCAGCAGGGATACAGTCCTAAATAGCCGGGTTATAGTATTAATAGTAGTTAACTTATGAGGGGATCAAAGAGTTTGGACCCCCGCCATCCAATACCGTGAAGTATTGAAGGAGGTCCTACTAAATTTGACCCAGGTCCATTGCAGGACCTCTAAACGCTGAACAATGGCAAGACCTTTACCAAACCATTCCCTTAACCCCCTACCAGGTAGCCAACATACCTCCATATAGACCGTGGAGATATGAATGGTGAAAATCCTTTATTTTATATAGACAGTAAAATAATGCCAAGACACCACGGACAAACGATAAGGAAAGATCACCTTCAACATAAGTAACTAGTTATTAAAGTCATTAATACAAAACCAAATAAAAAGTGCAAAAGATTAGAAATAAAAAGTATTATACTAGACACTTTGTCTTCACCAAGTGATGTAAGAGACTTAGGCAAACATGGCCTTGATTGTCAAGAACTCTTACGATCAATCTTGGATCCCGAGACGACTCACACACTCTATGATGGACAATGGATGATGGTGTTGTGATGGTGGTGGGTGGTGGATGAAGTGTGAGAGAGGTGGTGTGCCAAGGGATGAGATGAAATGAATCCAAGCACTCCTATTTATAGGCTGAACAGAGAGCTGGACACGGCCCCGTGTCCGCTGGACACGGCCCCGTGTCCGTCTGACACTCTCTCTCCTCATTAATTGTAATTCGCAATTACAATAAATGCGCCTGCTGTACTTTCGACACGCCCCCGTGTCCGCTGAGCACGGCCCCGTGATGGGAAATAGAAGCTTCTATAGATTTGTCTTTTCTGCTGCTTCTTGGGCACGGCCCCGTGCTGGCTGAGCACGGGGCGTGTTCAGCCTTCTGTTTTCTCTATTTTGCTTTGAAAGGTGTCGTTGAGGGTTCGGGCAGTCCACTAATGTTCCTTTTCTTGTATTTATGTTGGATTTAGCTGTCTTTTTGCTTCTTTTGCGTTTTTGAGCTCATTTAATCCTGAAAATACAAAAGGGAGACAAAAACACTCTTTTTCCAATATTAGTACTAAAAAAGGGTTAGTTTTATGACTCATTTGATGTAATTTATATGTTGCATTTTACACACATCATTGGCCGGGTTTAACCGGCCCATGAAGACAGGTGTAGGGTCACCAAAGGAATTGTGTGATAAGGATCGCTGTAAAGGTATGTAGGAAGGTTGAGGGTTATTGGGCTCATACTCCGGCTGTGGCCCATAAGGGTTATGAACAGGAGGTGTTGAACTGTGCGAAATCGACCGTCTAGCCGGCTCGAAGAGGTTCCTCCGGTTTTGTCGGGGATCGTCACTCTCGGTGGTCGAAGGAGCTCGCATATTCGAAGGTCCTGCCTCGTTGTCATTGGGGGCGGTGATTGGCCCCTTTCCACGTCCTCTTCTTCGGAAGAATCTTGTTGGCATTTTGTTAATCCTGTCGATATAGCATGAGATAACAGCAACAATATATATAAAATAAAAGACAAAGTTAAAATAAATTGAAACAAATTTGGATTGTTCCTATGTTCTTTGTCTAGACTCGAAAGTTTAGATATGTGCAATTGTGTAACTGAGATTAAACACAAAAGGCTAGTATTTAATTCACTCAGTGTTTGCTCTGATACCAACCTGTCACACCCCGGTTTTCCACGTGTCACACCGGTGGGGGAGTATCGTGACGTGGTTGGCAACATAATAGTCAAACAACACAATATTTAATATGCACAGCGGAAGCAAATTGTAAGATATAATTCAACCGAATATAATATTGTAATATCGTGTATCACAACAGTCGATTGTTTATCCACAGACGGATCGAAAATAAATTGGAAACAATAGTTCAACAGACGATAGGCATCTGATGGGGTACGGTATTAAACCCGTCCCGAGTCGTCAGACTTCCCGTTACGTATTGCTTTTATATTAAATATTTATTATTGTTGCTACTAACCCAACCGCGAGGCCCAACGCGATGTAGTTTACACTACTTTGGGTCGGGGCTTGTAGAGATAACCCCTAACTGGGCCTGGCCCATTGAGGTTAGGGGAGGCCCATATCCCCCTATATAAAGAGGTCTTCACCTCTTGAATAGGGCAGAGCATATGGAGCCACACACTTTGGTAGCTGGAAACAGGAGAATCATCTCCTACCGGCAATCTCTACAGCTCCACTTTCTTTCCTTCTCTATTGCAGATCTAGGTTCAAGAGGAAGAACAAGATGTGATTCTTCACCCTCATGTAGAACGCGGTCCAGTCATCCCGGAGGTGAACCCGTGTTTCTTCATTGGCGCCCACCGAGTATATACTATACATTTGCTGATCACATCTCGTTTTATCCTCAGATCTTCAGATCTGTGCTTTTAGTCTCACACTCTCGGTCTTCGAACGAAGAAACCCCACAGATCTATGTTACTTTTTCCAAAACTCCTAGATATGTGGTATTTCACTGATTTTTGTGCTTAAAAATCTAGATCCGACAGTCACATCTTCAGATCTCATTCTTCTTACATTCTTGTTCATGCTTCAAACTTCAAGATCTGTTTTATTAGGCCAAATTCATGTTTCTGGTACACAACTATTCCAGATCTGAATCCAGTCTCTATTGCAATTCATTTTGCATTTTGATTTTGGATCTTGTGTTATCCTTATCCCATAATCACACATACTAAAAGTGTGATGGGTTTTATGTTGTGATAGGAGAGTCATCGGTTGACTAGCAAGTGAAATGAAAAAGAAAACAAAAAATAAAATAAAATAATCTATAAAGCACAACCCCAGAAATCACGTGCTTTGGCAGTGGGTACAATTCATACTGCAAGTTTTGTCTTGCTCATGGAAACATGTTCTGAATGCATGTCAGGCACCTAGAGTACTTTTAGTGCCTAGCCATTATTTTATATATTTCTATTTTAAATGGACATGGTCCATAAGTATCGCCCGCTAGTTTTTGACGAATGTTGTCTTTGCAACACACTCGAGTATAAAATCTTCACGCGCCGCATATTCTTATGTATCAGTAGTGCTAATTTTATACCAGTGACTCGTCGGTTGAGCAACCTAGGGCGGACGGTTTTTATCCCCGCGCAACCATCATCGGTGATCTCTATTTTTTCTGCCACCTCGCGGATACAGGCGTAAACGCCGCGCGCCAGCCACACGCAACAAGGATATACCTCCTCCACCACGCGGACACGTTCCGGCCACCACCTCCAGCCCGCCAGCCTTCACATCATCTAATGATTAAGGCTCATGGTACGTAATAATTTTCACTCCTCGATCTTATGGCGTGAGTCGTCTTCAAACCAGGTACAACTTTGCCTTCATTTGTATTATGTCTCAAACACGGTACGACCCCCGCGTTGCTAGTCTTCGTGCGCGGGTATGCCCCGCCGCATGAACAAGTTAAACATGCGCAAAACAAGCTCTGCATGCGCGTACACGACCCCCGCCTTGTTAGCTAGTCTTCATGCGCGGATACGATCCCGCCGTATGATCAACTTCTTCATCATCATCGCGCGGGTAACTTTGACGCGCGAGGAGACATCATCGCACGGGTAACTCTGTTGCGCGAGGATAATACATCATCGCGCGGGTAACTTTGACGCGCGAGGATACATCATCGCGCGGGTAACTTTGACGCGCGAGTAAGCTTCCCATAAGCCGGACTTGCTCCACCTCGCCGAACTAACCCCGCTGCTTGTGCAGACTCCGCCATTCGAGGGCAACTTTGTTGAGCGGGCAAGCCTTGTCCACCATAAGGCATTACTAAAACATTGTAAACCTTGCTCATAAGTTTTGACCATGAAAGAAGCTAAAAAGGCCTTCTGCTATGTTGGCCTGTGATATTTATAAAAGAATAAGATGGCATGTGTTTGAACTAATTTATATGTCCACTTTCCAAATACACGCATCATATTACAACAGTTCACATCAACACCCATTTAAAGGTTACAAAGAAACATTTTTAACCCTCTCAAGGGTGGTGGACACTTTTAGTCACTGGCAAATTTAAAAAAGGTTTTTTTTTTTTTTTTTTTTTTGACATATAAAAAAAAAAGAAACAAATAAAAACTCCTTTCTAAAGGATGATACATATGAGCATAAGACCTTATTGAAATTACACGTACATGTGTCCATTTTTTGTTTACACAATCACATGATATACGATACATACGGAAAAATACCACTTACATGTATTTAGCCACAAATGAACTGAAAGACTTAATGGTACATAGTGTACTTATAAAAAGTAAAACCTTGCTTTAGTCTATGCAACTTCATAGTCTTCAAAACTGATCCTTTATGATTGACCGGATCGCGCGACCATAGTTGATCAACTCAACACAACTCGGTACAAATGATTCGCGAATGACATAGCACACACGCGGTCACCCGTGCGCGGCGAAGACAACTTCGTGATGGAGTCCTGTGCACGCCGGAAAGTTCCGCCTGCCTACGATCAACTCCGTATCCACAGGTAAAGCTCCGCCTACAGGTACTTTACGTGTGCAAATGGTTCCGCCAGTAAAGATCCTTTATGTTTACCCATGTTTGTCCTCAAAAAACTATTCAACGATTATGCTGAATGAAAAGCTACTTACGTGCATGTCTAATGTGTGTATTTTTATTGAAGCAATCATATGGCATACCAATTAGATGTAGTATATTTATAGACATGGGTATACGCTCATCGATTATCTACAATCAATATTTCAGCAGAATGCTACTGACATTTATTTAGCAGCAATAGACAATCACACTATGCATGGTGTAACACCATTTCGAGGTTCAAAATTGCTTTCAGAGTATTGCGAAGTACGGATGCACAGAACAAACACCTCCTAAGGATGAAGTTTCGGTATAATGTTTTCCACATATCACTCTTTATTACAATTTACCATGTCAACTTATTTGCAGGATAGGCAATACATTCAATCGGTGAAACGCAACGAGCGATCCTCACGCACACCGATGAAAGCCTAAAAAGCACCTTCACACATGAGCACGTAAGTCGCCGGCTGGCGCATGCTCCATTACTTATGAGCACGTAAGTCGCCGGCTGGCGCATGCTCCTTTACACTGAGCACGTAAGTCGCCGGCTGGCGCATGCTCCATTACTTATGAGCAGGTAAGTCGCCGGCTGGCGCATGCTCCTTTACATTGAGCACGTAAGTCGCCGGCTGGCGCATGCTCCATTACATACGAGCACGTAAGTCGCCACGCGCGCTTGCTCCTTTACATACCAGCACGACGGTCTCCATACAAGTCTGTTGTTCTACATACTATCACCTCAGTCTCCATGCGAGCCTGATGCTCCTCTACATACGAGCACGTAAGCGCCATACGCGCATGCTCTTTTACATACGAGCACGAAAGTCTTCGCACGCGCACGCCCCATTACTTATTAGCACGTAAGTCGCCATGCGCGCAAGCTCTTTTACATACCAACACCTAAGCACGCTAATCTCCATACAAGTCTGTTGTTCTACATACGATCATCTCAGCCTCCATGCGAGCCTTGCTGCTACACTTGTAAGCACGCTAATCTCCACGCAACCCAGCTGCTTTACATACAAGCGTGTGTGTCGCCCGCGCGCGCATGTTTAGCCATATATGAAAACGCTTACAAAACGTAAACTGTGCTACAAATGCACGCACCACTTTGGGTATACGCAAAAACGCATTGGCTGAAATAAAGTTTCGCTTACACCTACAATCTTCAAGACAAGCCACATCTCCTTGCTTCATTCCACATTGTTGGTATGTCACACCAGAGGATTAGCGCAGGCTCGGGTCTCCACTTCATTATCCATGACGCAACTTTATGCCAATTCTCATTCGCGATAACCTGTTCAAAGTAGGTTAACACGTGCAACTATTGTAGGCAGCAGTTTACAAAGATTCAAACACTATATATACATACGCTTCATGGCTTAAGACACGCGCGCACCTAGCGCTAACCAACAGAAGTCACACCATAGGGTGGATATTTTACAATAGCCACACGACTGTGTACGCACCATGCGAAGTCACCAAAGGTGAATATTTTAGAGTAGCCACACGACTGTGTGCACATTGCTAGAGCTTGGCCTCACTCGCCTGACAAAAGACGAACCGTCAGTGTCAGCATGAGGATCGTCGCGTCAGTAGTCAACTCAAGGGTCGCCATCAAACGACATTTGCACCAACCTGTCAGAATTCAAAATTCGAAGAATTTCCCGCTTAAACTTGCAACGAGACTTCATACTGAAGCTAGCAAGGGTTACGCCGCATGCATCAGTCGATGATCATGCGCGCCAACCCTCAAAAGCAACACCTATCAGTAAGCAAGCCTGTTAGCCGCGCTGTAGTAATTGACAAACACTTACACACACGCCAGCTACCAAGACCTAGCAAATTCTTTAAAGACCAGCACGCCTTTCCTTTCTCTTTTTCCTGAGTCCAGAGCTCCAACCATTTACTTCGCGCATGGAAGCAGCCCTGGACTGGGGGGACTTGAAGGGGTATGGTCCCAAAAAGTCGCGCAATTCTTCCTCCAGATCGCGCGCTGGACCATACTCCTTAATCAACTACATTTTGATCTCAACCTCGCGTAGGTAGAGCAATACTCGACAGCGTCGCGCGGGGTCTAAAGAGGCCAAATCAACAACTTAGCATCCTGAAGTCAAGCCTCCAAGCGCCCATACCTTGCGCAGGACAGTACCATGCGCAGCAAGGGTCTCGCAAGGATGTGGCGTAAAGGCATCTTAAAAGTACAAAGGGTACAAATGGCAGACGAGAAGAGCCAATCCGTATCCTCCAGGCACTGCTCAATCATGCTCCACGATCATCCGACATACAGGGAACAAAAAGTACTCAAAGACACCTACGTGTACCAATCAAGAGGCAGAGACACCTGCCCCACGATCTCCACTAACTGGCTGATGACAGAGACCGACAATAGCATCCGCCTGCAACCAATCAGCATGCGTCAGGTTTGCCCAACCAGTATCATGTAATATTCACCGCTTCATTATCTCTACTCACAGCGAAAGACAGACGCAACAAGTATGGCCAACAGCTTTCCCGCATCTGGGCGACTGGTAAGCCTAAAACTCAATCTTTACTTTCAAGCACTCCTAACAAGTCTAGTACTCCTACCGCGCTTGCACGCGGAGCAGCACTAGACTGGGGGACTTGATGGGGTACGGTATTAAACCCGTCCCGAGTCGTCAGACTTCCCGTTACGTATTGCTTTTATATTAAATATTTATTATTGTTGCTACTAACCCAACCGCGAGGCCCAACGCGATGTAGTTTACACTACTTTGGGTCGGGGCTTGTAGAGATAACCCCTAACTGGGCCTGGCCCATTGAGGTTAGGGGAGGCCCATATCCCCCTATATAAAGAGGTCTTCACCTCTTGAATAGGGCAGAGCATATGGAGCCACACACTTTGGTAGCTGGAAACAGGAGAATCATCTCCTACCGGCAATCTCTACAGCTCCACTTTCTTTCCTTCTCTATTGCAGATCTAGGTTCAAGAGGAAGAACAAGATGTGATTCTTCACCCTCATGTAGAACGCGGTCCAGTCATCCCGGAGGTGAACCCGTGTTTCTTCAGCATCTTAAGCTTGCGAGACTTCTATTGATGCTAAGGAGAAATCCCAGCCAATTACGCTTAGTACCTGCATTTAATCTTTTTGGGAAAATACGTCAGTTTACACTGGTAAATACAATCAACTGACTCATTTTGGAAAATGATTGAAAATTGATTTGGATGCACGTGGCATAAACATTTTATAACTTGGGAGAATTATTTAAATATATAATCTTGTGAACGAATTACATGTTCCTTATGCGTTCAGTAGCCCGGATCGTGTCCGGGTTAAAGATCAATAGACACACCACATTATTCTTTTGTGCACTGACGGGTGTACGCCTACACCCCGCGCTTAAGTCGTGGCCATTTCGTAAAATGATGCCAGGGATATCCGGGACATGGTCATTAACCCCCAGAGGCTTTTAAGTAAATAAAACTGTTTAAATGGGCCGATCAAATTATTCAATTAACCACCTAACGATGGAAGATTTGACACCCGACCAAGCGGTATTCTATGTACCGTAACCCAAGCCCGTATAGGGAAAATAAGTTAAAAGTATTTACCTGAGCAATGTAAAAATCACAATAAGCAAATTGCAAGTAGCTTTTACTGGTTCTCCTAATCTGGAACGAAGGTTTATAATAACCTATTAGAATCCTAACGGGTCTTTAGTTAAGCTTAAGCTTAGACCGGTTAGTTTCAAAGATACGGTTTGTACGCACGATTAAGCGAAGACCGGATAGAATGTGATTTAGACCCGACAAGTTCAGAGACTTGCTTAATATGGGTATTTCATACACATTCTGGATTTTGAGATAAAACCGATAAGGTTTGACCCGTTTCGGCTAATTTATGTAAACTTGTTACATAAATCGAACCGAACGCGTGATAAGCGTAACGGGTATCCGTAAGAGCCATATACAAGTTTCCTAAGTTAATATACTTCAAATATGTTGTGACATCAGTAATATGTCTTTTATTATGCCCGTAACGAATTTAAACACAAACTATGCCCCGTAGGGGTAGTTTGGTCATTTAAAAGGTTATAAAAGAGTTTAAGTATTTACCTGAGTTACAGGTCTGATATAATTAGCAAAAATACTTATTTTACTAAGTTATAACTGTAGGGTAAAGTAGATATGTGAAATTTATCAAATATAACCAAACTATGCGCCGCAGGGGCATTTTGGTAATTTCACATAAGCCGAAAAGCTCAAAACTGAAGTCTGAGTTTAACAACTTTTGCTTGCTGTTAAAACATTATAATTTACCTAAAATATCAGTAGGTATAACCCTTGTATGTTTAAAAGAGTTTTAGTACATACTATGCGTTAAAAACGTTTAATAAGGCGATTAGAAGCCATTTCCGGGTTCGATACGTAAAGCTGATATTTTTACTATTCCAGAAGGCTTAAAATAATTTATTTATCATATGTGATCAGTAGCAAAAGGTTTGGAGTCAATTAGATGTGTAAAACTCATTTTATGGCCTGTAAGGGCAAAACCGACAATTACCGGATTAAGCCTACGACTATGAGTTATGCTCAGCCTAAAATTTATTAAAAATCTTCAAAAATACAAAAATAATATATTACATCAGTGGGTAATAAGTTTGATATCAAAAAGTAGGCTTAACTAGGCTATACGCTAATTACGCCGTTTAATTAACATAAAGCTCCTTAATTACGCTAATGAGCATAACTCTCAATCTACACCTCAAACTGATGTCCAATTTTGGGTGCAAGTTTATATATCAGTAATTAAAGTTTCTACTCTTTTACATTTTCAAAAATCACGTTTTAAGGTGAAAAGGGCATAATGGTCAACATATGAGCAATTAACGGAATCATGCATATTAATTGGATAACTAATGAACCAAGGTGTATAATCACAGAGGGTTATACTAGCATGTAACCTAGTCCAATTAAAGCTCTGAGGCATTTCTAAAACATGCCTTCACGGGTCAGAACTGAAAGTCAAAGCAAAAGTCAAACTATGCGACTTTCGGTTCCGAACCGGGTCTAAACAGGAAATTGTCGGGTTGAACATGTTTAGACATGTTCTTACACTAATTACCAAGTTATAATAATGATCAAACAGGTTGTATGTGTTCTACATTGCTAATCATGCATAAATTAGAAACTAAGTATCCTGTTGACTTTTTATTAACAAGTTTGACCCGACATTTGACCTAGTTAGAGTGGGAATCAGGGGGAACCCTTTTAAGGTTTTATTACCCACATAATTACCAACTTATAACTACTTTTGATTCGACTAATCACTGGACCATTAGTGATTAATCTTAAAGTCAACCGTTAATTACGACGGTTTGACTTTTAAGCTATAACTAAGCAAAAACTTAACTAAGGAAGGATTAGCAAACTTACAAGAGTCCTATGCACGGAATGTGAAGCTTAGAGAGAAGTCCTTAGCTCCAGAAATGCTCCAAAGTGCAGATGAAGGTGTGATCAAAGTGGTTGCAACTCAAGGCCCTTTTATAGTGAATTTTGATCCACAAAATGTTGACATCTAAGTCTACCACTGACCACAATTCATCCACAAGTGTCCCTAAGTGTCTAGGACTGTTTAGGGGTCGCCCACAATGTGAAAATATCTGTTTTTGTTCGATCAAGCACGAATACAGGCTGCTGTCTACGTATTCTGTTACTGTGTGTCTGACGCGGCCCGCGTAAGACCTTAAGGTCACTTACGCGGCCCGCCTTAACCCCTTAAGCAGATTTTTCATTTTCTAGTTATTGCATACTTGTCCCTTGGCTCTTCGAAAGGGCAACCAAGCTTAATACTTGCAATTTGAGCCCTCCATATTTACCTACAAGGGCCTTAGGACTTGTACCCACTTTGCCAAGTCCCTGGACATTTCTGGTTAACCCGAAAAGTCATAACTTTCAATGTTAACGCTTTAACCCCTCGCATACGAATTTGATCATAACTTTCTCATATGATAACGAAACTTTATGAAATTTATACCGTGCATTCCAGTGAGCATAATTAACCGTTACAAAGCTTCGGGTTTGTCAAAAGGTCACTCAGATGTATAACTTAAACATGTTGACACATTTAACCCCTGTGGTTTGTAATCTCTCACTTTTAGCTTCGTATGATCCATGATTTATTCGTTTGGTGATGTAAACATCATGTAGGGTTAATGTACAATATATTTATTCACTGTTGACATTTAGAACTCGTATTTTCATATACTTTTCGTGTTTGTCAACTTTAGTCCTTTCATAACATTCTTTCACACGTTCAAACATATGACACGTGTCAACACTTTATAGGACGTGAATTTTCGAGGTGTTACATATACCCACTTTGTTTAGTCCTCAGTTAACCTTATTGTCACCCGAAAAGTCATAAACTTCATCGTTGACGCTTTTAACCCCTCGCATACGAATTTGATCATAACTTTCTCATACGGTAACGAAACTTTATGAAATTTATAACGTGCATTCTAGTGAGCATAATTAACCGTTACAAAGCCTCGGGTTTGCTAAAAGGTCACTCAGAGGTATACTTTAAACATGTTGACACATTTAACCCCTGTAGTTTGTAATCTCTCACTTTCTTTCATATTTGGCTTCGTATGATCCATGATTTATTCGTTTGAAGGTATGAGCATCATGTAGGGTTAATGTAAAGTATATTTATTCACTGTTGACATTTAGAACCCGTATATTCACATACTTTCCATGTTTTTCAACTTTAATCCTTTTATAACATTCTTTCACACGTTCAAACTTATAACACGTGTCAACCCATTATAGGACGTGAATTTTCGAGGTGTTACACTCAACCACATTAAAAATAGAGTTCCGCCTATCCTCCGCGCTTCTGACCGAATTAAAGTCCCCAACCACAATCCACCTACCAACCCCCTCACCAACCAACCCAATAATCTCTGTCCACAAAACACGTTTAGCAACTATATTCTGCGGAGCATACACATTGAGCACATGACACGGACACCCGCTCCCTTTGATCACCCCGGAAACAAGAAGCCAATTAGGATTTTTTACCACCATATCCATGACGAACACCTGAGGATTCCAAATAGACAACAAACCTCCCGATCTACCCGTAGAAGGCACCCAATCAAAAATAAAATCCCCAACCCCCCCAAAAACGCCCCAAGTTCACCGTATCCAAAGAACTATATTGCGTTTCCTGCAACATTAAAAAACTGACCTCATTATGAGTCCGAAGACGAGGAACCCAATCCGCTTTACCGTGATTCCCTATACCACGGATATTCAATGAAATAACATTCATTGATCACCGTCTTGATACCCTTCAGTACGCAACACCTCTTTAACATTTGGCACGAAATCACTCAAGTTTTCCACCCCCAAGGCTCTACTCAACTCCACTGTTTCCGTTACTTCTAAATTAATCGGCTGCTTAACCACTGCCTCACTATTATTCACCTCGGCATGAACCGCTACAATAGAACCACTATCCAAACTTCCGGCTGTAACTCTTTGGTTGAGATCCGGAGTCAGAAAGCAATCGTTACCAGTTGCTTCACCACTACCACCCGACTCAGAAGCATCAGATAAAATACCAATCAATTTATCCAAGCCGAACATGTCGTTATTCTCCCTAGGCCTCTTCTTAGGACGTTCAAGAGAACCACTACCCTCACTTCTATTTTTGAATAGCGATTTACGACGAAACTTCTTCCTACCAGTGGATGTAACAGTTTGCACTCCGGAAGGCTCAGCCAAACCACGAACATCACCGGCCCCAGGAGAGATACCATGACTATTCCCAAGCCCATCATTGTCAACATTCCTCAACCCTTCATCCCTTCGCACCTCCCCCTCCTCATAGTGAGCAAACACACTCTCATCCTGCTGCATAAAGTCATCGACCTTCTCCTCCTCTGGTGTCTCTGAAGTCACATCCTCTTCATCATCCACTACACAATCAGGGATCCAATCACCAACGTCTTCGTCTACCCAAACATTAAACAATTTACCCCTCCAACTGATGTCCACCCGATCCACAATCCGTTTACACACCTTAGTTAAAACACCAATAAGAGCATACGAAAAATTGTTATCGTCACCCGACATGCTTGCCGAGTGAACCATCTTACCATACCTACTGCCAATCGAGTCGAACACTTGGTCTAACGCCAATTGAACCGGTACCCCATGCACTTGAATCCATGCAATACGTTCCTCCTCCATACTAACATTATCGTCCCAAGGAGCTAAGGACGTAAACCAAACGGACCAACAAGAATTATCATTAAAGAACCTCTCAGCTTCACCACTTTCATGAAAAACCAATACAACCGTAAGCCTTCCCAAATACTTGATGTCCATTGATAAGCATCCATTCTTACGAAACAACTGTTTCAATGTAACCAAGGTATTAAAATCCACCACCCTCCCAACAAAGGCATACCCATTCCATTCAGAAAACCGTTCCACAACATCGTCGACTCTAATGATGTCCACTTTGTTCCTGTTCATCACCGAGTCCACAAACGACCGACCAGGACCTACTGCCGCATTGTTAGACCCATTCAAAAACGGACTACCAACCCCTTCTTGTGCTACCCCAGAACTAGGGTTTGGATGAGTCTTCTGATACGTTGTTGTCGTCTTCCGTATCAGATCACTAACCGGCTTAGATACCTTCTCACCATCCACAAACCGGGCAATCGTAATAAACAACTTATATGAGCCAATCCAAACATCCGATAACTCCTCCTCCAGTCGCTTATTATCTTTAACATCTGAGAACGATACGAACGAAAACCTTTTACCCCATTTATCTACCTTCCTGGCGATATACGACCCTTCGTATCTACCGTAACCTCCCAACACCTCCTTAAGATCTTGTGACGAACACTTTGGAGGGAGATTCGACACAAAGAACTTTGATATTACCTTATTGTTACCCTCAACCTGATGATCATTCCTTCTCCCTTTCCGATGACGAGCTTGTTTCCATTCTTCTGGATCTGGCCGCCTTTGGTCGCCCGACATAGTCGGAGCAATTAGGGTTTGATATGATTATTTGAAGATAGATATTTTATATACATTTGATGCTGTAAAACGATATCAGTCAAAATTCTAGCATATACATAATCCTGGTGTAACACCTCGAAAATTTCGGGTTCAATAATAAAACAACACGTGTCATGTCAGACAAAAACGCGTTGTAAACCCGGATTTAATAAAGATGATTCGGCAGGATTTAAAGTGACGTCATGTTAAACTGTTACCTCTGAACGACCTTATTTATAAATCCCAAGACCCGATTAAATGTTATACCCACCTTTATTTCCCTCAATGCAGAGAATTCTTGTTAATAATAGAATTGAAAAGCATGATTTGATCCCACAAGTAAATTGAATGATAAACCGTTGTTTTCGGGTCTTGAAAGTCCATTCAATTGCAACAAAGGTGCATGGTAGGGTAATGTACAGGAGTAGACACTTATTAGAGGCCCTCCATGTAAAAGAATGGCTAAAAATCGTACAAGTGGGTTACATGATCGAAACACCAACAAACAAAATGAAATCTGCCTCTGAGAAGGGGTAGCGCACCGCTACATGTGTAGCGTAACGGTGCGCTACTACGATAAGTCAACTGGCCCATTATATCAGGCTAGCGCACCGCTACAAGTGTAGCGTAACGGTGCGCTAGGGATGCCCAGTTCCAGCAAAACGGGCTGTTGCCTGTCCTTCGCGATTTTAACCCATTAAACCGGTTTTTATTAGTTATAAAAGACCCCTAAACTATCCTAGAGCACTAGGACAAGTGTTGAATGGTTGTGGATGGTCCTAGAGTTAGTTGTCCATTAGTTGTGGTGGATCCAAGTCCTATATAAAGCCACATTGTGCAACATTCATTCTTCACACTTGCAATTGATCATTGGAGCCTCCTGGAGCTAAGGAACTCTCCCTTCTGATAATAATTCGTGCATTGGACTATTGTAAGTCTTCTAGTTCTTATTTGGTTGTGTTTAGCTTAATTAATTAGCTAAAAGTCAAACCGTCGTAATTACGGTTTGACTTCGAGATTAGTCAATAATGGCTCAGTCAAATCTCGAATTAAAAGTAGTTTTAGAATGGTATTTATGTGGGTAATAAAACCCCAAAAGGGTTTCCCCTGATCACCATCCTAAACAGGTCAAATGTCGGGTCAAACATTTACTTAAAAAGTCAACATATTGCTTAAAAGGTCAATTATGCATAATTAACTATCTAGAACATTTGTAACCTGTTTGAACATTGTTATAACTTAGAAATAAGTGTAAGAACATGTCCCAACATGTTCAACCCGACTATTTCCTGTTTAGACCCGGTTCGGAACCGAAAGTCACATAGTTTGACTTTTCGGTTGACTTTCAGTTCTGACCCGTTTGAGCATATTTTAGAAATGCCTCAGAGCTCTAATTGGATTAGGATACATGTTAGAACAACCCTCTATGATCATACACCTTGGTTCACTAGTTATCCAATTAATATGCATATTTCCGTTAATTGCTCATACGTTGACCGTTATGCCCTTATTACCTTAAAACATGATTTATGAAAATGTAAAAGTGTAGAAACCTTAGTTACTGATAAATAGACTTGTATGCAAAGTTTGACATCAGTTTGACTTATAGATTAAGAGTTATGCTCGTTATCGCTAAACTAATGCTTTATGTTAACATAATGGCGTAATTAGCGTATAGCCTAGTTAAACATACTTTTTGGTATCAAACGAATTACCCACTGATGTAATATAATATTTTGGGAATTTTAAAGATTTTTAATTAATTTTAGGCTGAGCATAACTCATAGTCGTAGGCTTAATTCGGAAATCGTCGGTTTTGCCCTTACGGGCCATAAAATGAGTTTTACACATCTAAACGACTCCAAACCTTTTTCTACTGATTGGTTATGATAAATAAATTATTTTAAGCCTTCTGGAAATATAAAAATATCAGATTTAAGTATCGAACCCAGTAATGGCCTTTAATCGCCTAAATTAGCGTTTTTAACGCATAGTATGTTCTAAAATCATATTGGACATACCCGGGTTGATACCTACTGATATAAGAAGCAAATTATGATATTTTAACAGTAAGCAAAAGTTGATAAACTCAGACTTCGTTTTTGAGCTTTTCGGCTTATGTGAAATTACCAAAATACCCCTACGGGGCATAGTTTGGTTAAATATGATAAATTTCACATACATGCCTTAGCCTACTGTTATAACCCATCAAAATGAGTATGTTTGCTGTTTACATCAGACCTGTAACTCAGTTGAACATATAAACGCTTTTACAAACTTTAAAATGACCAAACTACCCCTACGGGGCATAGTTTGTGTTTAAATTAGTTCGGGGCATAACGAAAGACATCCTACTGATGTTACAACATATTTGAAGCATATTAACTTAGGAAACCTGTATATGGCTCTTACGGATACCCGTTACGCATATTACGCGATCGGCTCGGTTTATGTAACAAGTTTACATAAATTAGCCGAAACGGGTCAAACCTTATCGGTTTTATCTCAAAATCCAGAATGTGAATAATAAACCCATATTAAACAAGTCTTCAAACTTGTCGGGTCTGAATCACATTCTATCCGGTCTTCGCTTAATAGTGCGTACGAACCGTATCTTTGAAACTAGCCGGTCTAAGCTTAAGCATAATTAAAGACCCGCTAGGATTCTAATAGGTTATAATTAACCTTCGTTCCAGATTAGGAGAAACAGTAAAAGCTACCTGTTATTTGATTATTGTGACTATACTTTGCATCAAGGTAAATACTTTTAACTTATTTTCCCTATACGGGCTTGGGTTACGGTACATAGCGTACCGCTTGATCGAGCATCAAATCTTCCACGCTTAGTGGTTAATTGAATAATTTGATCGGCTCGTTTTAAACAGATGTGTTTACTTTACAGCCTTTGGGGGGTTAATGACCATGTCCCGGATATCCTCGGCATTATCTTACGAGATAGCCACGACCTGAGCACGGGGTGTAGGCGTACTCCCGTGTATAACTCACTTTAAGTGGTGTGTCTATTGATCTTTAACCCGGAATACGTTCCGGGCTACTGAACGCATAAGTAACATGTAAATCGTTCACAAGATTATAATATTAAATAATTCTCCCAAGTTAATAAAAATGTTTATGCCATGTGCATCCAAACCAATTTTCAATCATTTTATAAAATGAGTCAGTTGAATGTATTTACCAGTGTAAACTGACGTATTTTCCCAAAAAGATTAAATGCAGGTACTAAGCGAAATAGGCTGGGATTCTCCTAAGCATCATTAGAAGTCTCGCAAGCTTAAGATGCCGAAGTCTGTTGAACCATAAACAATGTTTTCTTTATTCGATCCTACTGTGGATAAACACCGGATAATTGTGACTTTGTTTACAATAAATAAATTCGGTTGTATCTCATTTAAATTTGCTTCCGCTATGCATTATTATATTGTGTTGTTTGACTATTACGTTGCCAACCACGTCACGATACTCCCCCACCGGGCCCACCGGTGACACGTGGAAATCGGGGTGTGACAGGTTGGTATCAGAGCCAACTCTGAGTGAATTAAACACTAGCCTTTTGTGTTTAATCTCAGTTACACAATATGCACAAATCTAAACCTTCGAGTCTAGACTTACAACATAGGACAAATTCCACTATTGATTGTGTTGTCCTTTACTTAAATTTGCATATATCCTTGTATTGTTATCTCATGCTTCACTGACAGGAATATCGATAATGCCGCCAAGATTCTTCCGAACGAGAGGACGCGGAAAGGGGCCGGCAGCCGCCCCCAACGACCATGAGGCAGGACCATCCAATACACGGGCTCCGACTGCTACGGAGAGCGAGAACCCTCGCCAACCAGGTTGAACCGGCCAGACGGTCGGTTTCGCATAGCTCGACACCGCCCGCACTTAACCCATATGAACCTCACAACACACAACCTTCATATGTACCACTACAAAGGTCTCTGTCCCATCATTCCTATGGGGACCCCACACCTATCTTTCGAGGCCAGTTTAACCCGGCCGATTACCTACAAGAACCCGTGGGTTTTAACCCACTAGGGCCTGAAGATCACTTCTCGGGGGATAATGCTGACGATATGGATGAGGATACTGACCCCATCATGCCAGCTAGCGGTACGCCAAATCATCCGATCGAAATATCAGACGGATCATCCTTTCACGGGTCACCCTACGGTGGTCCAGATAGTTTTCAAGCCCTATTTGATCAGCACCAGTGGTACTATACACCATCACACCACTCGTCGTCACATGGGCAGCATCAGCAGCAGCAGCATTCTCAGCGGCACCAGGAGCCACAGCCACAGCCGCATCATCAAGATTCTTCAGAGGATCATCGATTTGTGGCAGTTACGCCACCACCTCCACCGCCACCAGTTCAACCGCCACCTCCTCAACCGCCAAGGCGTAGAAGAACCGGTGCCCGTATGTCGGTGAGACCGGGGGGCTTCACTTTCGATTCCCCGCAACAGTCTAGTGCTAGTCACTACCCACCGCACTATGAGGACCCACAAATGGGTGGGCCTTCGCAGCCAGCTTTTCAACAGCCACCGCACATGGGTTTTGATAACCAAATCCCAGCGTACACGGGTCCAAGTAATTACAACCCGTTTGAACCACCAGCTTACCACAACTACGGATACGCTGAGGCAGATCCTTATATGGAAGCAGCAAATTATAACGCCCTCAATGCCCAAGGACCCTACGGAGATCCATGGGGGGTAAGCTACCCGAATCAGGGGTACCCAATACCTCCCAGGCCTATCATTAGAACGCAGTCGCAGCCGCCACGATTTTCTCCCCCAGAACGGGAGGAAATTCTACATAGGTTGCAGCAGGTGGAACGGGAAGCACACGAGGATCGTAGGGAAAGGCAAACATTCTTCCAAGGACTGATGGGTCTGATCAAGGGGAAGAATAAGAAGGATCGTTGAATTCTTCCATCGCTGATGTATAAGCCCCTGCGTGGGAGTAGTTGATTGTTAAGCCCCTGCGTGGGCATGCTTGTTTGTTACCCCTAAGTGGGTGTGTGTGGTTTGAATAAGTAGTCCCTGCGTGGACATGTATTATTTTTAGCCCCTTCGTGGGCATGTGTGTTATTTAACCCCTGCGAGGGTGAGTATCTGTTTAACCCCTATGAGGGTAAGTTTGAAATTGGAAGACCCGTTTAGGGCAAATGTGTAATATTCTAAATGAATTAATGGAATGGTTATTTTATAAATTTCATGTTGCCATTATGTGCATATATAAATTATAAATGAAATAAATAAATTAAAAATCATTTCCTTTTTAAAATAAATCTGCCTATGTAATTAAGGATCTTATAGTGTGAAACCTAGCCACGTGTCAAATATAAGACCGGGCCAAAATGGTAAGACCTGTTTAAAAGATTCAAATCCCTGTTAACATCTTAAAACATGTTAACACTCCTGGCAGAAGTGATTCGTTAAAAAAATCACATGTCATTCTTAAATGAATAAGGATTCTTTAGAAGATTCCTAATCCAGTTTAATGATCTCTGAATCCTGGATTTAAATCATCAATTAAGATGATCATATTTAACCATACGTGGTAATATAGTGCCTACAAACCTTGCTCATTTCTACATGAGCCAAAAGACAGTGGTAGCTATAACTCCCTGTCTAATAAAGGTAATGAACTAGGTTCAAACCTTAAAAGTCTTGATTCTCTGAAGTCATAGCTTATAATTTAAATTGTCCATGTGACCAAGCCTTATGCGCTAATATATATTGTTATTGTTTATGTTTAGGATAAATTTTAATTGAAATCCTAAATTAATACGATTAATAAGTTAGCCAAATATGGTCTCTGTTACCATGGTTAACGAGTTACCCTAAGGGGTAATTCCATAATAAACTCCCAAATAAATTATTGTCCTTGTTTTCTGCAACAGTTCAATACAAATGGCTAACTCTAATGAAGTCAATAGCCATCCTGTGGAGCCGAATGAGAACGCCCAGATTACATTAACGGGCGCTGAACTAAAAGCAATCATAGACGGAGCTATCACACAAGCCTTGGATAGACAATATGACGAATACAGTGGTACTCGGAGTAGGACCCACTCTGTGTCACAGTCAAAGCCAAGGACACATTCAGGGGCTCATAACAAGCCTCCTCCCAAAAAGGATGGACCAAAGAAAAACGATGATGATCGCCAGTCCACCAACCACCAAAGTAATCCATCTCAGCAGTTGGTACTGCATCAGGGACACCGTAACAAGGGTTGCACATATAAGTACTTTGTGTCTTGCAAACCCAGGGATTTTACGGGGGAGAAAGGAGCCGTAGACTGCATGACGTGGCTAGATGAAATGGACACGGTCGTGGACATCAGCGGATGTGCTGAAGGTGATGTGGTTAAATTTGTCTCACAGTCCTTCAAAGGTGAGGCGTTGGCATGGTGGAGATCTCTGATGGAGGCCTCCGGAAAGATCCCGTTGTATAGTATGACGTGGGATCAATTCATTGCCCTGATCAAAGATAATTTCTGCCCTCAACATGAGGTGGAAAAGATAGAATATGACTTTCTATCCCTAGTGATGAAGAACCTCGATTGTCAGGCTTATCTGACAAGCTTCAATACACTGTCTCGGCTGGTTCCCTACCTGGTAACCCCGGAGCCTAAAAGGATCGCTCGTTTTATTGGTGGATTAGAACCCGAGATCAAGGCCAGTGTAAAAGCTTCTCGGCCAGTTACCTTCAGGTCTGTAACTGACCTTTCCTTATCCCTCACACTGGATGCGGTCCGGCAGAGATCGCTGAGGAATAAGAATGCTGAGAAGAGGAAGCGAGAAGATGATGGTTCGCGTAAGTCGAACAAGAAGCACCGTGGGAGCGGTGATCACAGGAAGGGATCGGATTCGAAGAAGGAGGGGCATCGTTCTGGAGAGAAGCCCACATGCAAAACTTGCAAGAAACAGCACTTTGGGAAGTGCAGACTCGAATCAAACTCGAATAACGAGTCAAGGTCTTTTGCTTGTGGTTTGTGCAAGTCCAAGGAACACAAAACCTTGGATTGCAAGAAAATGAAAGATGCAACGTGCTACCGTTGCAACGAAAAGGGCCACATAAAGACTAACTGCCCTAAGTATAACAAGAAGCCTGAGGAGGCTAAGAAGACAAATGCCAGAGTCTTCAGGATGGATGCGAAGGAGGCTGTGCAGGATGATAACGTCATAACAGGTACTTTTCTTGTAAATGATGTCTTTGCAAGAGTACTTTTTGATTCAGGCGCAGATAAGTCCTTCGTAGATCATAAATTTTGTGAATTGTTGAAATTACCTGTCAAAACCCTAAAAGTGAATTATGAGGTAGAGTTAGCAGATGGTACCATTGAAACCGTCTCTACTGTGTTAGATGGATGTGTTATATCCATTAAGAACCATTCTTTTCCTCTGTCTTTACTTCCGTTTAAATTAGCTGGTTTTGACATAGTTCTGGGTATGGACTGGTTATCTCATAACCAGGCCCAAATCGTCTGTAACCAGAAGCAAGTAGTAATAAAGACTCCGTCTGGTGAATCACTTACCATTCGGGGAGATACCCAGTACGGACTGCCTGAGCACGTGACTATGCTCAAGGCTTCAAAGTGTTTGAAGAAGGGGTGTGTCATCTACATGGCACAGGTGATTATTGATGAGCCTAAACCGAAGTTAGAAGACATCCCGGTCATCTCAGAATACCCAGAAGTATTTCCTGAAGATCTACCTGGCCTACCACCAGATAGACAAGTCGAATTCAGGATCGATATCATTCCTGGAGCTGCACCAGTTGCTAGAGCACCATACAGATTGGCACCCACCGAAATGAAGGAGTTGCGGACGCAGCTAGATGAATTGCTGGCTAAGGGTTTCATTCAACCCAGTTCATCTCCTTGGGGAGTGCCAATCCTGTTTGTCAAGAAGAAGGATGGGTAGATGCGTCTGTGCATCGACTATCGCGAACTTAATAAAGTCACGATCAAGAACAGATATCCATTGCCCAGGATCGACGATTTGTTCGATCAGCTTCAAGGGGCAAGTTACTTCTCAAAGATTGATCTGAGGTCGGGATACCATCAGTTGAAGGTTAAAGATGAAGACGTTCACAAGACTGCATTTAGGACTCGATACGGTCACTACGAGTTCCTAGTGATGCCTTTTGGGCTCACTAATGCACCAGCCGCGTTCATGGATCTCATGAATCGCGTCTGCAAACCTTACTTAGATAAATTTGTTATCGTCTTCATCGATGACATCCTTATTTATTCTAAGAATCAAGCTGACCATGAGAAACACCTTCGTTGTATTCTCAAACTCCTACATCGGGAGAAGCTCTATGCCAAATTCTCTAAGTGTGAATTTTGGCTACGAGAAGTCCAATTCCTTGGACATGTGGTCAGTGAGCGTGGTATCCAGGTGGATCCCGCCAAAGTTGAAGCTGTTATGAATTGGCAAGAGCCAAAGACACCTACGGAGATTCGTAGCTTCCTGGGATTGGCAGGTTATTACAGGCGTTTTATTGAAAATTTTTCAAGGATTGCTGCACCCCTAACTTCCCTGACCAAGAAGAAAGTAAAGTTCGTTTGGGGCCCTAAGCAGCAAGAGTCCTTCGATGTTTTGAGACAAAAGTTGAGCAACGCTCCTGTGCTTACATTACCTGAAGGCGCTGAAGAATTTGTAGTTTATTGTGATGCATCACACACTGGCATGGGGTGTGTGCTTATGCAGAAAGGCAAGGTTATTGCCTATGCATCACGGCAGTTAAAGGTGCACGAAAAGAATTACACCACCCATGATTTGGAATTGGGTGCCGTTGTGTTCGCACTAAAACTGTGGAGGCATTATCTCTATGGAATCAAGTTTGTGATCTATTCTGATCACAAGAGCCTCCAGCATCTGTTTAACCAGAAAGAATTAAACATGAGGCAACGCCGTTGGATGGAAACCTTGAATGACTATGATTGTGAAATCAAGTATCATCCCGGCAAAGCGAATATAGTCGCTGACGCCTTGAGCAGAAAGGAAAGGGTTAAACCCATTCGGATCAACGCCAAGCGCATGGAGATAAAGAACAGTTTGATAGAAAGGGTGTTAGCTGCACAGAAGGAAGCTGTGTTGGAAGCTAACTATCCTAATGAAAAGTTAGGAGTAACTGAGGAGCAGTTAACTCTTAGCAAAGACGGAATATTACGATTAAACGGACGAATATGGGTTCCGATTTTTGGAGGACTTCGTGATGTCATCCTCCAAGAAGCCCATAGTTCCAAATACTCCGTTCATCCTGGAGCTGATAAGATGTACCAGGATTTGAAGGCAAATTATTGGTGGATAGGCTTGAAAAAGTCTGTAGCCGCCCATGTAGCAAAATGCTTGACATGTGCGCAAGTCAAAGCCGAGCATCAGAAACCGTCAGGTTTGCTACAACAGCCTGAACTTCCTACGTGGAAGTGGGAAATGGTAACTATGGATTTTATTACCAAGTTACCCAAGACAAGGAAAGGAAATGATACGATATGGGTTATAGTAGACCGACTGACTAAGTCAGCTCATTTCTTACCCATCAAGGAGACTTATAGCTCCGACATGTTAGCCCAGTTATACGTTGATAAGATTGTAGCCCTACATGGCATACCTGTAGCTATTATCTCTGACCGGGATACTAGGTACACGTCACACTTTTGGAAGAGTTTCCAACAATCTTTAGGCACACGTTTGAACTTTAGTACGGCTTACCATCCTCAGACTGACGGTCAGAGTGAGCGTACTATTCAAACGTTGGAAGACATGCTACGTGCATGTGCGATCGAATTAGAAGGTAGCTGGGATAAGAACCTACCATTGATCGAATTCTCCTACAACAATAGCTACCATACCAGCATAAAGGCTGCGCCTTTTGAGGCATTATACGGTAGAAAGTGTAGATCGCCAGTTTGTTGGGCGGAAGTTGGAGAAGTCCAGTTATCAGGACCAGAGATCGTATTCGAAACGACGGACAAGATTGTCCAGATTCGTAAAAATCTCCAAGCTGCCCGGGATAGGCAGAAGAGTTACGCGGATCCAAGTCGTAAGGACTTTCACTTCGAAGTGGGTGAAAAAGTCTTACTTAAAGTGTCACCCTGGAAGGGAGTGATGCGGTTTGGGAAGAAAGGCAAACTAAGCCCGAGATACATAGGACCTTTCGAGGTTATCGAACGTGTCGGGTCAGTTGCCTATAAGTTGAACTTACCAGAAGAGCTCAGTGGAATTCACAACGTGTTCCACATCTGCAATCTAAAGAAATGTTCCGCTGACGAATCACATGTCATGCCGCATGCAGATGTGCATATTGACGAAAGCTTGAAATTCGTGGAAAAACCTGTGTCGATTGAAGATCGACAGGTAAGAAAGCTTCGGAGAAAGCATATACCTTTTGTTAAGGTCAAATGGGATGCCCGTAGAGGTCCCGATTTCACGTGGGAGGTCGAATCCACAATGAAGGAAAAGTACCCTTACTTGTTTCAGTAAATCTCGGGTCGAGATTTATCTTAAGGGGGTGAGGATGTAACACCTCGAAAATTTCGGGTTCAATAATAAAACAACACGTGTCATGTCAGACAAAAACGCGTTGTAAACCCGGATTTAATAAAGATGATTCGGCAGGATTTAAAGTGACGTCATGTTAAACTGTTACCTCTGAACGACCTTATTTATAAATCCCAAGACCCGATTAAATGTTATACCCACCTTTATTTCCCTCAATGCAGAGAATTCTTGTTAATAATAGAATTGAAAAGCATGATTTGATCCCACAAGTAAATTGAATGATAAACCGTTGTTTTCGGGTCTTGAAAGTCCATTCAATTGCAAAAAAGGTGCATGGTAGGGTAATGTACAGGAGTAGACACTTATTAGAGGCCCTCCATGTAAAAGAATGGCTAAAAATCGTACAAGTGGGTTACATGATCGAAACACCAACAAACAAAATGAAATCTGCCTCTGAGAAGGGGTAGCGCACCGCTACATGTGTAGCGTAACGGTGCGCTACTACGATAAGTCAACTGGCCCATTATATCAGGCTAGCGCACCGCTACAAGTGTAGCGTAACGGTGCGCTAGGGATGCCCAGTTCCAGCAAAACGGGCTGTTGCCTGTCCTTCGCGATTTTAACCCATTAAACCGGTTTTTATCAGTTATAAAAGACCCCTAAACTATCCTAGAGCACTAGGACAAGTGTTGAATGGTTGTGGATGGTCCTAAAGTTAGTTGTCCATTAGTTGTGGTGGATCCAAGTCCTATATAAAGCCACATTGTGCAACATTCATTCTTCACACTTGCAATTGATCATTGGAGCCTCCTGGAGCTAAGGAACTCTCCCTTCTGATCATAATTCGTGCATTGGACTATTGTAAGTCTTCTAGTTCTTATTTGGTTGTGTTTAGCTTAATTAATTAGCTAAAAGTCAAACCGTCGTAATTACGGTTTGACTTCGAGATTAGTCAATAATGGCTCAGTCAAATCTCGAATTAAAAGTAGTTTTAGAATGGTATTTATGTGGGTAATAAAACCCCAAAAGGGTTTCCCCTGATCACCATCCTAAACAGGTCAAATGTCGGGTCAAACATTTACTTAAAAAGTCAACATATTGCTTAAAAGGTCAATTATGCATAATTAACTATCTAGAACATTTGTAACCTGTTTGAATATTGTTATAACTTAGAAATAAGTGTAAGAACATGTCCCAACATGTTCAACCCGACTATTTCCTGTTTAGACCCGGTTCGGAACCGAAAGTCACATAGTTTGACTTTTCGGTTGACTTTCAGTTCTGACCCGTTTGAGCATATTTTAGAAATGCCTCAGAGCTCTAATTGGATTAGGATACATGTTAGAACAACCCTCTGTGATCATACACCTTGGTTCACTAGTTATCCAATTAATATGCATATTTCCGTTAATTGCTCATACGTTGACCGTTATGCCCTTATTACCTTAAAACATGATTTATGAAAATGTAAAAGTGTAGAAACCTTAGTTACTGATAAATAGACTTGTATGCAAAGTTTGACATCAGTTTGACTTATAGATTAAGAGTTATGCTCGTTATCGCTAAACTAATGCTTTATGTTAACATAATGGCGTAATTAGCGTATAGCCTAGTTAAACATACTTTTTGGTATCAAACGAATTACCCACTGATGTAATATAATATTTTGGGAATTTTAAAGATTTTTAATTAATTTTAGGCTGAGCATAACTCATAGTCGTAGGCTTAATTCGGAAATCGTCGGTTTTGCCCTTACGGGCCATAAAATGAGTTTTACACATCTAAACGACTCCAAACCTTTTTATACTGATTGGTTATGATAAATAAATTATTTTAAGCCTTCTGGAAATATAAAAATATCAGATTTAAGTATCGAACCCAGTAATGGCCTTTAATCGCCTAAATTAGCGTTTTTAACGCATAGTATGTTCTAAAATCATATTGGACATACCCGGGTTGATACCTACTGATATAAGAAGCAAATTATGATATTTTAACAGTAAGCAAAAGTTGATAAACTCAGACTTCGTTTTTGAGCTTTTCGGCTTATGTGAAATTACCAAAATACCCCTACGGGGCATAGTTTGGTTAAATATGATAAATTTCACATACATGCCTTAGCCTACTGTTATAACCCATCAAAATGAGTATGTTTGCTGTTTACATCAGACCTGTAACTCAGTTGAACATATAAACGCTTTTACAAACTTTAAAATGACCAAACTACCCCTACGGGGCATAGTTTGTGTTTAAATTAGTTCGGGGCATAACGAAAGACATCCTACTGATGTTACAACATATTTGAAGCATATTAACTTAGGAAACCTGTATATGGCTCTTACGGATACCCGTTACGCATATTACGCGATCGGCTCGGTTTATGTAACAAGTTTACATAAATTAGCCGAAACGGGTCAAACCTTATCGGTTTTATCTCAAAATCCAGAATGTGAATAATAAACCCATATTAAACAAGTCTTCAAACTTGTCGGGTCTGAATCACATTCTATCCGGTCTTCGCTTAATAGTGCGTACGAACCGTATCTTTGAAACTAGCCAGTCTAAGCTTAAGCATAATTAAAGACCCGCTAGGATTCTAATAGGTTATAATTAACCTTCGTTCCAGATTAGGAGAAACAGTAAAAGCTACCTGTTATTTGATTATTGTGACTATACTTTGCATCAAGGTAAATACTTTTAACTTATTTTCCCTATACGGGCTTGGGTTACGGTACATAGCGTACCGCTTGATCGAGCATCAAATCTTCCACGCTTAGTGGTTAATTGAATAATTTGATCGGCTCGTTTTAAACAGATGTGTTTACTTTACAGCCTTTGGGGGGTTAATGACCATGTCCCGGATATCCTCGGCATTATCTTACGAGATAGCCACGACCTGAGCACGGGGTGTAGGCGTACTCCCGTGTATAACTCACTTTAAGTGGTGTGTCTATTGATCTTTAACCCGGAATACGTTCCGGGCTACTGAACGCATAAGTAACATGTAAATCGTTCACAAGATTATAATATTAAATAATTCTCCCAAGTTAATAAAAATGTTTATGCCATGTGCATCCAAACCAATTTTCAATCATTTTATAAAATGAGTCAGTTGAATGTATTTACCAGTGTAAACTGACGTATTTTCCCAAAAAGATTAAATGCAGGTATTAAGCGAAATAGGCTGGGATTCTCCTAAGCATCATTAGAAGTCTCGCAAGCTTAAGATGCCGAAGTCTGTTGAACCATAAACAATGTTTTCTTTATTCGATCCTACTGTGGATAAACACCGGATAATTGTGACTTTGTTTACAATAAATAAATTCGGTTGTATCTCATTTAAATTTGCTTCCGCTGTGCATTATTATATTGTGTTGTTTGACTATTACGTTGCCAACCACGTCACGATACTCCCCCACCGGGCCCACCGGTGACACGTGGAAATCGGGGTGTGACACCTGGACAGAATCAAACTTTAATGTTGTACATCAAAAAGTAGTAGCACTTAAGAAAAGTTGAATAATTTGTTCTAAACGTAGCTAGAATACTTTCCAACAATAGATCTAGCGAAATGTTATTACTTATTAACACTCTATCCTTGAACAAAATATTGATCACGTCTTAAATTAGTTCTAAACATCTTTAAAAGAAAAAGAAAATTACCTTAAACCTAACATATTATATTATATAAACTCTTCAAACTGCTCGATCAATGGAACAGATGGTTACCGTGCACGTAGCTGTGCTAGGGGCGTAAACACCATTACATGTGGAGAATGTATTTGTTACATGATACATCAATGGATTATTACAGGCTATAATTTAAACGATGGTAAAAATAAGCAATCAATACGGTTAAGTAAAAATGTCTAAAGCTAAAAGTTAGCTTTAACTGTAATAAGGTAAAAAATAATAATAATGAAATTTGTTACATAGTATATTGATGGGTTAATATAGACCATGTAGGCTTTAATCTAACTGACGGGTAAAAATAAGCAAACAACTCAGTTAAATAAACATATTTAATAATAAAGTAAATATATAATACATAAAATAAAAAAGAATTAAACTTATATAAAAGATAAAATATTTATTAAAAAAAGTAATTAACTTTTTTTTAATTTAATGTTCACAATTGATATTGTTATAGTTATAGGAAGTAGGATCAAATAGAAACCATACTTTGTATACAAACTGTAAGAACCATTTAAAAAGTGTCATGTGCCATCCAACCAATCATAGATAAATGGTAAAATGATAACTTAAATAATATTAATTATCTTGAATTCCTTATAATTATGCTAACAAGCAATTAATTCTTTATTTGGATCTTTCTTTTGTTTTCAATGTGCTGATAAAGAAAAGTGCTGATGTCATTTCACATGTGCTAAAATCAATTATCTTGATTAATTTTAATGCGCTAATATAATTCAAAGTGCTACTTTTATGTATGTATTATTTTAATATGTGCTAATTTAATTTTTTTTAAGCGCTAGGATATGTTCTTACTGTTTATATGATAAATATGGTTTGTACCGGAACCAACCCCATTGTTATAGTATGGAATATATTAACCAATCATATATAGTCCTCAACCTAATACCATATTTCATATAAAGTCCCATATAACACTCGGTAATGTAAATGGTGAAATAGAAATGCACTTACGGAGTCCCTTCATAACACATAATCTAATGTCGAAGAGAAGCAAAGGATCAAACAATATTGTTGAAAATAGAATATACATATACAACATTCATATGCACTTTTATTATAACATTCATACATATACATTTATATTTATAAGACGTTTTATTGTTACATGTACAATCGATGCTTTGGACACATGGACATCATTATGGGACGTTATATGGACTTCTGCTATTGGGCTTCTGGCTAACTGGACTATTGCTAATATTGGGCTGTGGCTGGGCTGAAGTGTTGATGCGGAGCAGCCTTTTAGGAGTGTCGGTTACATCTTTGGTGTGCATATAAAAGGATTACATCATCAGAGGTGCATATAAAAGGATCATATCATCAGAGATAGATCACTTTATACACACATTTTGTAGAAAACTAGTTTTTTTCCCGCCAGCATTGCGGGGTACTAAGCCAACTATTTCTTTACATACCATGTAGGTCTGTGCTTCGGTTACTTGTATATACTACTGATAACCCAACTTAAAAAAAATTACATCGAGTCAACCAATTAAAACAAAATACTACAATAGTTTTGCTAAAAAAAACTAAAATGATGAAAACACTATAGTTTTATACTGGGGGCAAAATTGTAATTTTTCAAGACAAATGAGCGTTATACTAGGGACAAAGTTGTAACTTTTCAGGACAAATAAGCATGTGTCAGACAGTAGACTGACACGAATAAAAATTACGCTGATTCAACCAATTAAAACAAAACACTACCATAATTTTATAAAAAAAAAAAAACTAAAACGGTAGCATGACTATAATTTTACATTGGTGGTAAAATCGTAATTTCACATCCAACTTTTTTTTTGTATGGTAAAAAAAAATCATACAATTGAGTAGACTTATTAAACATTAAACAACAGAATTAAATGTCAACTCATGTTAAATTGAGTGACATATGTCGATTCATGTTTAAACTCAGTGACATATGTTAAGTTTGGGCGTTTGGCCAACATAACATTATTATATTTAATCTTTTTATTGTATATACATATAAGGAAAAATACATGTTATTTTAATTATTTATTATATTTATCTTTTTATTGTATATACATATAAGGAAAAATACATGTTATTTTAATTATTTATAACATTGATATTATTTAAATATTAGCTATTAATATTAACAGTTTTACCGACTTCTTACATGAACACCATAAAATTTTGAATTTAAATATATATTACATGAATTATTATATGCATAAAAAATTAAAAAAAAAAGTTTTTCGTTTTTTTTACCAACTGAATGGGAGAGAAGTACGACCTTCTGTTAATGATCGGATAGAAAACAAAATGACAACTTCTTTTACGTTCCTATATAATTTGTGTTCATAAAAAAATATAGGTTATATAAACTGAAATGCATAGCATGAAATATGTTAATTACTTTAACATATTGGCTTAGTTTTAACTACCCACCAACCCATTAAAATAAAAATAAATTAAATAAACTAAAAAAATATGATTGTTGGAAAAAAGTTGAGGCGCACCAAGCGCACCTTTTCACGCCCATTAGTCTATGTATTATGATTTCATATTTTTTACTTAATGTCATGTCAGTGTCACGTAGACATGAGCTCTGGTTTACCTTTTGACATTTGTCATGGATTTAAAAAAAACGATAGGATGATGTGGTCAATAATAACGGCGTGAGCAGAGTTATGGTCAACTTCTTCCAAGCCGGTCACGCCCAACCTGGAATGATGTAGAACGCCGGTCTCACCCCAAAAAGTTCCACTTCCACGGGAGCGTGAGGTGATATAACACGTAACCATCGGCATAGCGGCATAACCAAGCAACCCATAACGCCCATTTTCACGCCTCTTGGGGTGGTGTCTAATGTCCGTTCACTTGCCACATCATGGGAGCATTATCAATGTTTTAAATGCAGGTTCATACCGGCCGGTAATACTATTAATATCGGCCGCCGACCATAAACCTGGTACGATAAGGACTTTCCTTCCGTATTATCCCCTCTATAAATAACCAACATCTTTAGGCTTAAGGTAGTTGTACATTTGGCTTTGGGTGGGTTTCAAAAAAAATTGAGAATTTTACCTTTTAACCCAATTCTTTCTATTTATTACAAATTTAACTTACAAAATTGATTTTGTTCACCTTAAAACCAAAACTTTTCTTCTTTTACCATTTAGCCTCACAAATTTTCTACTTTTCATCTTTCGCAAATTTTCGATTTACGTTTCGTTCTAAATTTTACGAGTTACCACGGAGCAACGTGCTTTCGTGGTTCCACGTTTTACGTTTTGTTCATAATTTTGACAGTTAACACGACACAACGTCCATTTGTAGTTCAAAGTTTTTACGTCCATTGTTTTTCATCTTACAGGTTCGTCGCAACGCGTGGGTCATTGATCAACTTAGTTATTAAAACACTATAAAAAAGCAACATATTTATGCATATATGTGTTGGAATCTTGGCTTTGGGGGTTTTTTAAAGAAAAAATGGTTATGCATATATATGATTGTTGTAACCTTGGTTTTGAGGGTTTTCCAAAAAAAATGATTTTTTTCCTTTTCACCCAGAAGTGTTTAATAAATTACTTTTAACCCAAAACTATTTGTTTTTTTGCCTTTTAACCCTAAACTTTTTATCTTTTGCAATCTATTCTCACAACTTTTTTTTTTACTTTCAACTTTGGTCCTTTATAGTTTTCATTTTCCGCAAAATTTTCGTTTTATGCTTCCTTCTAAATTTTGTGACTTAACACATCGCAATGTGCGTCTTTGGTTTAACGTTTTTACGTTTCGTTCTAAATTTTGTGAGTTAACACGATGCAACGTGCGTGTGTGGGTGAACATTTTTATATCGTCTATTTTTTTCCCGTTTGACAGGTTCAACATAACGTTCGGGTCCTAAATCGATTTAGTTATAACTAAAGAATCCCCGCCGCATTGCGGCGGGTCGTAATTCTAGTTTAAGTAAAAAGGTGTAAAAGAAACCTAGCGATGATTGATCCCTTGCTGCAAACAGTTATAGGCTTTCCATCGAGACTACTTCTCCATTCCATTGTGGTGTCCAAGTTCAAATAGAATACTTTTAATGTATTTTTTTGGATTGTTTTTGGTGTCCAAGTTCAAATAGAATACTTTTAATGTATTTTTTGGATTGTTTTTTTTTTTAATTATGATTATTGAATCATTATTTTTAGATTGTTTTTTGAGTTGAAGTTGTATTATTTATTAAAATTATAAACTTAATTAGTCAACTTGGTATTATCATCTGATACAACCTGATACTATCGGTAAACCATTTTTTTATCCCTACACGATACTATTTAAAAACCGATTTTTAAAACATTGAGCATTATCCTCATAACAAATAGCCTTATTTTCTAATTTTTAAGTTGCAATCGCACTTACTATTAAATTTTGGAGTAAATTACAAAGTTCGTCCTTTATGTATGTCATTTATTACAAAGTATGTCCTTTGTCTTTAATAAGCTCAGAAAACATACTTAATGTTTGAAAAACCACTCAGGTTATGTCCTTTACCCTAAACCTTGTTTGTTTTCCCAGTTAAGTCAGGTCATGTGAGAAGCACATGAGGGCATTAATGTCATTCTACCTACCAATTAATGTGCCCTGTTATAAAAACCCTAAACCCCACCATCTTCTTCTCCATCTTTCAATCTGCACATACCTAACCCTAATCCCCAATTCGTCCCCCCTGCAAGTCACCCTCAAATACGCAATCGTGCAAGAGAAAACAACAATGGTGCTATGTGAATGCGGGAAAAAAGCTGTAATTGTGACATCTTGGACTAATCGCAATCCTGGCCGTCGTTTCTATGCATGTCCTGATCAAGTATGCGATAATTAGGGTTTTGTAATTGATTTGTACCTGAAATTGAAACTTGTTCTGTCTGTGTTAATTAGGGCTCTGTAACAACTGTGCTTGTAATCACTATGAACAGTTCTGTTATCAATAAAACAATGTTATTTGATCCCAATGTTTGTTTTGTTATGTTATACATTTTTCATGTTTTGACTTTTGTTCAATTTCAAACTCTACATCACTTTCTGGAGAGTTATACGCAAACTAGTGCGTAAACGTACTCAGTTTAATGCGAGAAATACTCCGGAACATCAACATATACTCAACATACCTTAAATAACCTTTACATAACTTAGAAATAAGTTTTGAAGGCTTTGGTATGGCAAAAACAAGTTAATTCGACTACAGGGACTAAATATGACAAACTGCGAAAGTATGTCAATTTGAACTGTAACGAACATTCCGGAACATGACCATAAGTTAAACACACCTTAAATATCCTTTACATAGCTTAGAAATAGGCTTTGAGAGGTTCGGTGTGCTAAAATAAACTTTTGGGACATTCAGGGACTAAAAGTGTCAAAAAGTGCACAAGTTTGCATTTTCGCGCATAACTTACGTTCTGAATACATCCGGACATCCAAAAATTTATGTAAGCATGACTACATTATATTTTAGTGTTCGCCTTAAGAAAAATCCATTCGTCGCGTCATTTGGATCGTTTTTCGCGTTTATGCGCATTCCGTCGTAATTAAGCGAACATCGCGTTCGTACGACCAAACGAACCATCATCCGGCATATTTTTGAGTATGTTTTGAGTTCCCTGTACTTTAACTACATTTTAGAGCCTTGAAATGAGGTTAACGGGGTTCAAACGCATCGAAAAAGGCCTTAAACACGTGCAGGGACCATTGCTGCCAAAAATTGAAACTTTCTGATTCAGGATGAGTGCTAGCGTAGCGCGAGCCCATAGGGCTTATCCGTCGCGCTACGCGACTGACATTCTGGACAGATTCAATGTTTTTAAATGCAAGTTGCAACTAATTAATTCTTAACCACATGTTTTAAGTTGATGTGTCACTAAGTTAAGGAGCATATGTGGTTCCATAACATTCCGACAAGTGTACGCCCGAGATTCGATCACGTTATTCAAGAAACGATCCTAACGGTTACCCGAAAACTATAAATACCCCATGCCTTTCATTGTTTTAAGGCACTAGAATCTTATTAGTTGTGTTCTAAGTTGAAACCTTGTTTCATACCTGAACTATACTGATCTAGATTAGCATTCGGGGACCCTTCGTAAGTATTCTTTCGTTCTTTTCCTTATTTTTACTGCTTTTCGAGTCAGAAAGTCAAACTTTGTTTGACTTTCAGCGTTGACCAGTAATGGTCAATGCGAAGTTCGGTTGAACTTCGCAACGTGATTGTAATCACGATGGTCATAGTCCCTTGGGACTATGCCTACTGATTACCACGTTGTCTAGGGTCGTAGGGTAGGCGATCTAATAAATCGCCTATACCTTCGAACCCGACCCATTTGGTCGATCATTAGGATCCGACCAAACACATTAGGTGACCATAGTAGGTAGGGAATAACCTTCCGAGGTTATACCCTATGGTCACATCGTTTAAGTAGTTGTATGATAGGTAGTTTATATGCCTTAGGTAAATTACCAGAATACCCTTTTCATGTATAATTGGTAATTAAGCATATGTAACCTAAACTTTTGTCACATAACCGATTATGTAACATGTTTAGGCATATAACACTTGTCATAGGGCTAGTTAGGCGGTCCGAACGCGTTTCACGCGCCCGACACGTTAAAGTAGCATAAGCTTCCTAAACGGGTCGTAATGGGTCGATAAGACTTAGGTTAAGTTTCATTTAGCATGTAGGCTTTGTTAAACCATATCACATGAGTTCCTACACTCAATTGGTTTACAAACCCTAATGCTACCCGATCTTCCGATATAGGTCCGGTTTATTAACATAGTTACCTATATTAGGTGCCGTTTGATTCCGAGATCTCTAGCATTACTTGGTGATTATCTTTAGACATCTGAGCAATCACAAGTGAGTACATAGACCCCTCTTTTACTGTTTTCCAAACTGTTTTGGGGTGGAACACATGTGCCTACTTGTTACTTTCATGTTTTCCTGTTTTCACATCATATACATGCTATGTTCGTTAGTACATTATAGTACATGATTTCATATCATCTTATGCTAGGTGTGCCCATTGTGTGCATTACTTAGTACATTGTTTTACATGACATTTCACGCTATGTATGTTCATTTGATTACATACTTAGTGCATTGTTTTCACATGTTTACATTTTGGTATGACATTTGGTTTGTTTACATGGGACAATACATTCATTAACATTAGCTACGCCGTTCGTTAGTAGGTAGTGGTACCATAGGAATTGACAACTCCCGTTCCGGACATCCCAGGGAAAGGGGACAGAAAGGAATGACCGAATTCGATGTTATAAAGACAGATAGACCTTTAATTTGTTTAAAGGGTTTATCACCACAGTCACAAGGCTTGGATGTATGCATTTTCACAATACCGCATAAATGTTCATATTAAATAGTTGCATGCATTTACACAAAACATAGCTTTGATTTAAACCAAGTTTTACTTCAATACTTTGTTTTTGTGCATATGGTTTAGTTTGAGACATTTCACTTGCCATACATGACATTTTGACATAGACATTTGACATGGATATTTGACATAGACATTTGACATGGATATTTGACATAGACATTTGACATGGATATTTGACATAGACATTTGACATGGATATTTGACATAGACATTTGACATGGACATTCGACATAGACATTTTGACATGATTTACATTTGACACAAACACTTTTGACATTGGTTTTACATACTACATGATTTACATCTTGACATGAACACTTTGACATATTATTCAATACATTCTGACAATTGGTTTAAACATAGACTTCTTACATTGGTTGGTTTGGTTTGATTAAGTGATTGAGTAACGATGCGTGTGTAATATGATACAAGCATGGTGGATACGCCGCTGGTACTTCCTATATATAAGTGTTTGTATGGTATTATATGTCGTAACGTTATTTGAATCATTTCAGTTTGAGACATAGAACATTTTATACAAATAACATACTTTTCACAAGACATTGATTTACAAACAACTTATCTTATACAAACACATTTTTACATGGTTATTTATTTAAACCTGACATTTACTTATACATATCATCTGATCTTATTATTTTCAAATGATTTACAAGACAAAGCAAATTACAAGGTTCATGACTAAACATTCTCTCAAACATAAGTCATGAATCCTATTTTCACAAACCTATGTATCTCACAGGCATTTTTATGCTGACGTACCTATTTTCACATGTGTTTTCAGGTGCTTTTCCATAGGATGTTGATCATGATACTAGGGCGGACCTGTGCCTTAGAGACTTTAAAATAAGATAGACTATGTTTAATTATGTTCTGAACTCTTAATTTACTATTTCGAGACAATGTAACACCCTTGTTTAATAAATAAAATACACTTTGTGTGCCATGGTTATGAAACAATTAATTCTGTCGCAACACGCCCCGATGTTTCCGCCGCGATTTGTTGTTTTACGCGGTCGGGGTGTGACAGGCTCGGATTGTCGATTCATTGGTTGGGTTGATACAAGGTGTCAAAGGTGTGTTGACATCATACCTGGACTACTTAGGGGAAAGAACCATGCTGAAGAACAGAAGAACAAGCTTGAGGTCAGAGTCAAAGAAAGTGAAGAAGAGGTTATGAAACTGAAGAAGTGGTTGATTATCAGTTGGATATGTTTCATTTGTTATATAGTGTATTTCTAGTGTAATTTTGGTCTGTAACTGCTGGTATCTAATGTAATTTTGACATCATGTAACGAAAATTGTGGTATATTGTTGTTAGAAGTTGTGCAATAAGCTTTGTAAATTTCTGACATGTCCGAAACACCTGACAGTGTGCAACAAGCTTTGTAAATCTCTGACATGTCCGAAACACATGACAATATGCAATAAGCTTTGTAAATAAACCACATTGTGCATAACCAACTAGGATATCATACCAAACACTTCATAATCCATTACACTTCATAAGTTAAAGACTGACCCAAAAACCTGTTCAAAAGACAGCCATTCCATGTTCAACCTAATACATAAGTACATAACCACTAAAAGTTTTCAAAAGACATAAACTAACCCTTAAACATGTTCAAGACCAAAAGACACAACCCTAAACCATAAAGACAACCCTAAACAGTACCATCCCCTTTGCAAGTCCTTGTGTTATGTCCCACATGTCCACACTTGCCACATTTTCCCTTGGTGTGTTTCTTGGACAGCCTTCCACTGTGAGTCATTTCCTCCACTTCTAATGCAGACCTTTTCCTTGCCTTCTTGGGTCTGCCCACCTGCTTATGATGATTTGGTGGTGTAAGTGTGGTAGGAACTTGAGATTTGACCCATAAAGACCTTCCATTGATAGGGTTAACCTTGTAAGCATAAACCTGCTTCCACCTAGCCATTGTGTAGATGGGATTACACCAACTCTCTAATGAACCCACCCTTCTACCATTAGTAGCCATGTTCCAAATTGCTGCAACAGCATGCCTACATGGCATTCCTGTAAATTAAATGGATTAGCACAGGTCCTCTCAGCCAAATTAGTAGTACACACCAAACTAGTAAACAATACAACAAAAGTACCTGTGATCTCCCAAGCTCTGCAAGCACATGTCCTCTTTGTTGTTCACATCAGCCCCCTCCTTGTTTTTTTTGTTTACTTTAGAACCCCTGATTTTACCTTTTCCTTTACCTTGCACATCTGCCACCTTTTGTTTCCTTTTTCCTTTACCTTGCACATCTGCCACCTTTTGTTTCCCTCTTCTGCTTCTTTGAGTATCAATATGGACACCATTATCATCAACCTCAAAATCTGGTAGCATGTCATGACAAACTGCCCTTACCCTTGAATTATCATCCTTCACAATCTTAACACACCTCCTATTTTCAACAGCATACTTGTTAATCAGTCTCTTGCCTTCTTGTTTGGTACTAAATACCTGGCCTAAGTAAAAATTTGCCAAGTTTTCATGTTCCTTTCTAATGGTTCTTAGGTGGTGTCTCCTAATGCTAGTCTCAACATCATCAGAATCTGAGCCACTTGGAAACTTATCATTGTCTAACACTTCATCTCCCAAATCTATATCTTGATGATTGCCTGCCATATTGTCTTCTATTTCTAAATCAATGTTCAACCTATAATCTGTCATATCAACCTCAGGATCTACCATGGCATTATCCTCATCAACAATAAAATCACTATCACTATCATTCTCTTCACTACCTTCATCTTCTTGATCCTCTTCTTCCTGATCATGCACACTATCCTGGGCAACCTCCTGATCATGCACACTATCCTGGGAAACCTCATGTTCCTGATCTTGCACATTATCCTGGGCAACCTGATGTTCCTGATCTTGCACATTATCCTGGGCAACCTCATGTTCCTGATCTTGCACATTATCTTGATGTTGCTGATCATGCACATTATCCTCCAGGAAATCATCGAAATCAAAGTCACCAATATCAGCTTCTTCCAGCACACTACTTGACTGCCCAAACACACTTGACTGTCCACCTACACTACTTGACTGCCCCCAACACACTTGACTGTCCACCTACACTACTTGACTGCCCAAACACACTTGACTGTCCACCTACACTACTTGACTGCCCCAACACACTTGATTGTCCACCCTCACAAGAATGGTTGCCTACACTTTTAAAGACTATTGATGCTGGGACAAGAGCATAAGGTCCAGGATCATCTATCTCTTCTATAGTAAGAGGGTTCAGAGGTTTTAGTGGTGGGTTGAAATAATCCTTTATGTTACTTAACCCATGCGTCGTATACAACTCGATCAGCTTATGCTCTTCAACATGTGCAGACAACCTTAAAACATCACTGTCAGTGCCTAACTCCTCAATACCATTATCCATATCCTTTTTAGGGTTAAGATAATGGTATATTATAACATCATTCACAGAATAACCTAACTCATTAATCATTAAGGACACCTCATGGACAGAGAACAAATCGATATCAATTAGGTCAACGTAGTTAATACTACCTCCAACATAAGTGCGACCAGGAGGATGTGTTAACCTACCACCATGATGAATCCGAAAGGAGAAAAGATTAGGGAATCCGTCTGCATTATTCAACAATTTCAAACTTGATCAGTAACGTAATGTAGAAAATTATAAGTTTATAGAAAGAAATCTAGGATTCATTACCGTATAGCTGCATCACTTGATCATGATCAAGTCCTTCTCGTATGTACCAAGTCTCCGATTGAGACATGGTTCTGCTTCGTCGTTGAAATCGTCTTTGCAATCGGTGAAGAAACCTAAGGGACGAGTTGAGCAATTGGGGGAACAATGGTGGGTGAAATTGGGGTTTAGGGTTTTTATAAGATATGAACTGTAATTGGTAGGTGGTAGGTAGAATGACATTAATGCCCTCATGTGCTTCTCACATGACCTGACTTAACTGGGAAAACAAACAAGGTTTAGGGTAAATGACATAACCTGAGTGGTTTTTCAAACATTAAGTATGTTTTCTGAGCTTGTTAAAGACAAATGACATACTTTGTAATAAATGACATACACAAAGGACGAACTTTGTAATTTACTCTAAATTTTGAGTTAGGAGAAATTGTCTTTTTGTAAGATGGAAATAGTTGGAAGACAAGATTATCATTTTAAGATTACACTATCTTGAGAAAAACATGTAATTCATGTAAACCGAAGTTAAAACATATTATGAATTTTTTTGCAAATTCATGTAATTCATGTAAATATAAGTACTCTTCCTCTGTACAATATTCATCAGTTTCCAATATTTTTTTGGTTCATCAATTTCCAATATTTTCTTGAGATGTTTCACGATTTACCTATTAAGCTTTATCGTTTCAAAGTATGATTTGGGTTCAAAGTTATAAAATGTAACTTCAAAAGTAAAAAACTTAAATAATGTCATATTTATTCATAAAAAAACCATAACATCAGATATACATATTTTAAATTTTCAAATTTTATATATAGGAGTATAGGACTCTTTCTTGTTTTATGAGATTCGAAATCATAAGATATATCATGACATTATAAAATGTAGCAAGTAATTAGTTACTCAGATAAACTTAAATCTTTTAAATGTTTCAAACCGGTATATTTACTAGAGAAAAGTGGCCTCAAACCGGTATACTTTTACACGAGAAAAGTGCCCGAATAGTTCCCGTAGTTTGCTCCGTTTTCACCTGTAATCTCTACAATTCTAAAATTACAGTTATAGTCCATAACTTTTGCACGTTCGTTCTCGAATAGTCCCTAGTGTGAATGGCGTTAATTTTCTCAGTTAAGTGAGTATGAAAAAGAGGGTCCCAAAAATATATATTTCTCAAAAATATATATTTCTTTGTTTAATACAAAAGTAATTAACTTGTTTTATATTAAGGGTATTTTAGTAATTTCACACCCAATTAACTGAGAAAACTAACTCACATCCATTTCAAGGACTATTCGAAAACGAATGTGCAAAAATTGATGACTATAGCTGTAATTTTAAAAGTGTAGGGACTATAAGTGAAAACAGAGCAAACCACATACACTATCCAGGCAATATTTAACTTTTTGTTTTGTTTGGTTAAACCATATAATTTTTTAAAAATCCACATAAAACTGTATCACCATATAATTTTTAAAAAATCCACATAAAAGTGTGTATCAAATTGTTAATTATGCCATGCTGTTTTTTCTCTCATCTATGTAGTATCAAGGTTAACGCCATCTTCATCTAGCTGTCTTCTCTCTCTCTCTCACACATTAAACACATACCCAATTCCCATCCTTTATATATATAACTTTCAATTTACTCTTCTGATCTCTTCCTTGATTCCTTCACACTTTCCATATTCCAATTGATCATCATCCGTTTCACATCATTCATCAACAACCACCGTCTGTCTGTCTGTTTTTGGTATTCTTTCTTATAAAACTAAATGACAATGATGAGCAATACCAATACCAATGCCGGAGTAGGACCCTTTGGCGACACTACGTTGACCAAAGTCTTCGTTGGAGGATTAGCATGGGAAACTCCGAAAGACGCCATGAGAGATCACTTCCAGAAATACGGCGATATTCTCGAAGCCGTTATTATCTCTGACAAAACTACCGGTCGATCCAAAGGCTATGGATTCGTAAGCATTTCATTATCTTTCTTTCTTGTAATGTATTCATCCGTCTATAACCATGCTTGTAAAAATCCCGACTAGGCGCCGACTAATCCCTGATTAATCACAATTAATCGCGATTACTACAACATTGACTATAACTATTTTCTTTTATTATGGTGTGCATTAGGTCACGTTCAAAGAACCGGAATCTGCTAAAAAGGCGTGTGAGGATCCGACGCCGGTGATCAACGGCCGCCGAGCCAATTGTAATCTGGCTTCACTCGGCGCACGCCGCCAGAGAACGTTAACCGTTGTGCCGCCGTCTCCACCACCACCGCTGCCGTACCAGCAAACCGGTATGTTAGTCCTCATTTTCACGGACCGAGGAATACACAAGAATTATTTTCTGAGAGTACGAATGTATGATTCAACTAAACTTTCAAAGGGTGCTATCGGGATTTTTGCTTATAAAATGCGGAAAAAAATACCTTCCACTAAATTTGTTTTAATGATTTAAGGTTTCATATAAAATATTATTTCAAAAAAATAAAATAAAAAAGAATGAGGGGTTATTAGTTATTACAATCGAAGCTAAATTTGGAGTGAATAAAATAGATAATCATTTATTTTGGATTTGATTATTGTAGGGCCTACTGTGATTGTGGGTCCAAGATCTGCTGGTGCGATCACACCACCTCGGAGTCATGTGCAGTGGTACTATCCACCAACGCCGCCTACACCGGCGTCACCGTATCACCACCACCAGGCCGCCGTGCCGTACTACGGCTACGCTCCGGCGACATACGTCGCTGCAACTGATGTCAGTTACAATCATGTGAGTGGATACAGATCAGTTACAATTTAGTCATAAATGAAATGAAATTTATTTATATAATCACATTTTCTAAAATCCCAACATAAAAGCAAACTCACAAAATTCTTAAGAAAATGCAACCAAAATTCTTAAGTTTTTAATAAAATGCATTTACTGATAAATTAAATAAGTAACTACTTGTCCTTGAGTTTTTTTTTTAATAAAATGTATTGCCTGATAAATTAAATAAGTAATTCCTTGTCACATGCTACAATTCTAATTCTTCGAGCCAAATATTTTTTTTTCGCCTTATCTTATTTCACATTTTTTCGTATTTTATTTTTAATTTAAAAGTTAATTTATAAAACTATAATTACAAAATGTTAAAACGTAATTTCAGTCATATTTTATTTTAAAATATTGTTTTATAATTTACTAACTTAATTTCTAACTAGATAAACATTATATTTCCTTTCAAAAAAAAAAGATAAACATTATATATGCCGTCTAAATAGATGATATAACAGTATAATATATTAATATTAGAAAATAATTTATTTTATTTATTTAACCCATGTAATACATACACCAGTTTTTAACATGATAAAACATTATTTAAGCATAATATTAGGAAATAATCAGTTTTATATGATCAGATTTTTAGAATAATTATTTGCATTTCTACAGAAATTAGGGTACACGGGTGGGGCCTACATGAGTGGAGGACACTACTCTGTTATGTACCCTAGTCAAGCTACAGTGGGTGCGCATACATTGATGCCAATGTACCACCCTATGTATCCATACCATCAGTCTCAGGCAATGGGCTTACCAGCCCAGTTCTTTTCTGCTCCAACATCTGTAGGCCCAATGACTGCTGCTCCTGCTATTTACTCAAAGCCCACACAAATTGCTCCAACTCCAAGTATATATTTATTTCTTTACTGATTCTACTTGATTTTGCTTTTATCTCAAATCTGACAACTGTCATAATAAATTATACCAACTTGAAAAAACTACAATAATACTTATTGTCTGAGAAGCACATGCAAATATCAACTATAAGCAAATTTTCAATCTAATATTTTATTACAAGTTAAAGATTCCGGATTCAGGTTTGAATCTAGCTTCCACTGGTTAAAGAATAACTGCTAAGCTTAAGCTGTATTTTACGTGATCCCATTGGATAACATGGTTATAATTTTTTTTGTAAAGCCCAATCATCTTTGTGTATATATGATTTTTTAATTTTAGTAGAAGATTTTTTTTTAAATGATCAAAGAATCCTTTTTTTTAAATCTTATGCAAATTAATTATATATTTTATAGAATCTTTTAAATTTGTATTAAATTAATAATCCTCACATGCAAATATGCTCCTTTTGGACATAATGTTTTTGATGATTTTGCCAGTAAGGGTGTGGCAGATTCACATGGTTCCAAAGGTGATAATACTTATTTGTTCCAACCTGTCAAACATATTATTACAAGTTGGCTCATGCATGCTCATACTTTTCACCCATCACTTGCACACACATGTCACACATGGGGCATCTAAGTGTTATAATTCTTCATCTATCATATATTGCATCAATGGTCCCTATAATATGTGTAATGTTAAATCTTAGTCCTTCCAATTCAAAATGCACTTGAGGTGATTGGTAGTACACCTTAAAGTGAAGTAGTTTTGTTGGTATAAATAACATGCTTTGATAGTTGTACTATGACAGTTATTGTAGTTAAGAGCTACTAATGATACAAGTACAGTTTGTTTGGCTGTTGAATAGGTACAGTTGGATGAAGAGGAGGAAGCTTTAACCAAAAGTGGTCAAAAGTGGCAAATAATAAAAGAGGAGGGGGTAGAATGGCTTTTTGGACCAACGTTATTTTTATTTGATCTGCAATGACCAACTCTACTTTCTTTCCTTTTATTTTATTTTTCTCAATTTCCTCTAATTTACATGATTTTTTTTTATATTTAGATTTTAACTTATTATTGTTTATTTTATGCTCATATCTAAATAGATTTATTCATTTGTCATCATTCTTATTCTACATTTAACTTGTATCTCGCAAAACATTTTAAAATAGGAATTATTGTAATGAATACCAATTAAAATTTGATCTTATATTTTATAAGATATGCATTGATATTTTGAGCAGATATCTTTAACTAATATGAGGATTTGGGTGGATCTTATTATTGTTTTCTTGGAATATAGAAATTAAAATGTAAAATGGTTTAATGTATATGTTTTATAAACAGAAAAGAATACTATACAAGTCCGGCCGTCCCACCATTCCAGGAGAAATTCACTGCCCGCAGGCCCGATGTGGTAAAACCCTGGCTCACCTGAAACAAATTGCATAAAGTGAGACTACAACCCATGACCTCCACATCGGAAACCCATGAGATTGCCTCCTCACAAACCAATTGATATAGGACTAATTGGCGTTTTATTTATACGTTAATAGAGTTATTATGAAAAAACGGACGCCGTAGAGAACTGAAAAGACTTTTTAGAAATTTAATAGTTAAAAATACATTATTTCTTAATAATTTATTATAAAATATAAGAACTAACATATTAGCCTAGAAATAAAAAGTATTTTTTTATTTGTATGTCAGATAATTATAGAGGATATAAAGCAAATTAAATCAGCGACGGATTCATGTATTTTTTACGGGGAGTTGTTTTTGGTAGATTTTCACTAATTTTTCCAAATCATGCAAAGTTTCGACTAAAATTTTCAAACTTTCCCAAACCAAGGGGTTCCTCGGAACACCCCCCCTGTCACACCCCGACTTCCCACGTGTCACCGGTGGGCCCGGTGGGGAGTATCGTGACGTGGTTGGCAACATAATAGTCAAACAACACAATTATATAAATGCACAGCGGAAGCAAAAGATAATTATTATTACATTCCGAATATAAAGTAATATCCAGTATTACAACGGAAAGTAAAGGATCCACAGGCGGATCTTTAAACATATCATTTGTTCAACAGACATTAGACACCTAGAACTTGCAAGATTCCTTATTAGCGCCCTGAGCTTCCAGCCAATTTCGTTCAGTACCTGTCACTTAACCTTTTTGGGAAATACGTCAGTTTTCACTGGTAAATACACTCAACTGACTCATTTGAAAAGAGTTTAAGAAAATTGATTTGGATGTACGTGGCACAAAATATCTTTTATAATTTGATTAAAATGCACAGAGGCAAAATTAACCTTTTTAACTTGGAACAATTATAGTTATAACCTTGTATACAGATTTACATGTTCGTTATACGTTCAGGGCCCGATGTAGAAACCGAGTCAAGATTAACAGACACACCACAAGTATAAGCCCACAAGAGAGTGAGATACCGTTTCCCTTTAAGCAACTTCCCGTGTATGCCTACACCCCGTGCTTAAGGCGTGGCCATTTTATAATACAATGATGTCATGGATATCCGGGACATGGTCATTAACCCCTAAAGGCTTTTATTTCAAACAATACAGATTAAACCGGGTTACCTCAATAATTTAATCACAATCCGATTAAACTTTCAATACCCGACCAAGCGGTATCATTATACCGTATTCCAAGCCCGTGTAGGGAAAATAAGTTAAGAGTATTTACCTGAGCTAGCTCCTGTCTTAAATAGCAAGAATCTAATAACTCAGCCGTATTCACTTAAGTAAGCGTAGGTACCATTTACCGAAATGCTCTAGTATGGAATGATGGTATAAATAACCAATTAGAATGCTAACGGGTCTTTAATTTAGCTTAAGCTTAGACCGGTTAGTCTTAAGGGAATATACGGTTCAGGCGCGTGATTAAGCGAAGACCGGAATAGAATGTGTTTTAGACCCGACAAGTTTGAAGACTTGTCTTAAATGGGTATTTCATACACATTCTGGATTTTGGGATAAAACCAATAAGGTTTGACCCGTTTCGGCTAATTTATGTAAACTTGTTACATAAACCGAACCGTACGCGTAATAAGCGTGACGGGTATTCATGAGAGCCATATACAGGTTTCCTAAGTTAATTATGCCTCAAATATGTTGTGACATCAGTAAGATGTCTTTCATTATGCCCGAAACGAATTTAAACACAAACTATGCCCCGTAGGGGTATTTTGGTAATTTCACATAAGCCGAAAAGCTCAAAACTGGAGTCTGAGTTTAACAACCTTTGCTTACTGTTAAAATATTATAATTTGCCTCAAATATCAGTAGGTATCAACCCTTGTATGTTTAAAATACTTCTAGTACATAATATGCGTTAAAAACGCTTAAAAAGGCTATTAAAGGCCATTTCCGGGTTTGATACTTAAATCTGATATTTTTATATTTCCAGAAGGCTTAAAATAATTTATTTATCATATGTGATCAGTAGCAAAAGGTTTGGAGTCGTTTAGATATGTAAAACTCATTTTATGGCCCGTAAGGGCAAAACCGACATTTACCGGATTAAGCCTACGACTATGAGTTATGCTCAGCCTAAAATTAATTAAAAATCTTTAAAATTCCCAAAATAATACATCACATCAGTGGGTAAAGATTTTGATATCAAAAAGTAGGCTTAACTAGGCTATACGCCAATTACGCCATTTTATTAACATAAAGCTTTAAATTTGCGATAATGAGCATAACTCTCAACCTATACTTCAAATTGATGTCAAACTTTGCATACAAGTTTATATATCAGTAATTAAAGTTTCCACTCTTTTACTTTTCCAAAAATCACGTTTTAAGGTAATAAGGGCATAATGGTCAACATATGAGCAATTAACGGAAACGCGTAAACGAATGGGTCAATCAATGAACCAACCACAGAGGGTTATGCTAACATGTAGCCTGGTCCAAAGGAAGCTCTAAGGCATTTCCAAATCATACTAAAACGGGTCAGAACTAAAGTCAAAGCAAAAGTCAAAGCTTTGCGACTTTCGGTTCCGAATCGGTTCAAAACAGAAAGTTGTCGAATCAAACAAGCTTAGACAAGTTCTTATGCTTATTATCAAGTTATATGAATGATAAAATATGTTACACACCTTTTACATCGTTAATTATGCGTTAAACGAAAGATTACATTTCTGTTGACTTTTTCTAATCATCTTTGACTCGACAAATGACCTAGTTAGGATGGAAATCAGTGGATGCCCTTTTAAGGGTTTAAAGCCCACATAATTACCAACTTATAACTACTTTTGATTCGACTAATCACTGGACCATTAGTGATTAATCGCTAAGTCAACCTTTAATTACGACGGTTGACTTTTAAGCTAAACTAAGCTAAAACTTAAACTAAGGAAGGATTAGAAAACTTACTGAAGTCCTAAGCTTGATTAGGAAGATCTTGTGTCTGCTCTTAAGCTCCCAAAAGCTCCAGAATTGCACAAGTGAAGTGTGAAGAATGTGTTGCAACTTAGTGGCCTTATATAGTGTTTAGATCACCACAAATTCTTGACACACAAGTCTACAAGTGACCACAACATCTTAACAAGTATCCCTAGATGTTTAGGGGTTGTTTAGGGGCCAAGGGATATGAGGAAAATCGGATAAAAGGTCAAATTTCGCGTTTAACAGCAAACAGGCAATTCTGTTGGAGCTGGGCATTTGTTGCGCACCGTAACAATTATTTGTTGCGGTGCGTAACAAATCATCAGTAGCCAAAAATCTTGTTCCTTCACGCATTCGAAAGGGCAACCTCATAATTCGACTTTGGGACCTTGTTTTGTCAGTTTGGGACCTTTATTATGGGTTTTTAACAATTACATACCCTACCATTATGTTATGTTTGCTTGGATCCTTTTCGAAAGTGCCGAACAAGAAGGTTAACCATAGAAATTTTCATAGGAACCTATCATGCACTTTGAATTCGTTTATCGTCAATGAATTTCTGGATTTAGGATATATTAGATGTTTGAAAAAATATAATTGGGTATTGGGATTTATAAATGAGGTCGTTCAGAGGTGAAATTTAACATGACGACACTTTTAAATCCTGCCAAAACATCTTTATTAAATCCGGGTTTACAACGCGTTTTGTCTTACATGACACGTGTCGTTATTTCATTGAACACGAATTTTTCGAGGTGTTACATCCTCACCCCCTTAAAATAAATCTCGACCCGAGATTTACTGAAATAAATAAGGGTATTTTTCTTTCATGGTGGATTCAACCTCCCACGTATATTCGGGACCTCTACGGGCATCCCATTTGACCTTTACAATAGGTACATGCTTCCTTCGAAGCTTCTTTACCTGTCGATCTTTAATCGACAAAAGGTTTTTCCACAAATTTTAAGCTCTCACCTATATGCACATCTGTATGCGGTATTACCAGTGATTCATCAGCGAAGCACTTCTTCAGATTGCAGATGTGGAACACATTGTGAATTCCACTGAGCTCTTCAGGTAAGTTTAACTTATAGGCAACTGACCCGACACGTTCGTTAACCTCTAAAGGTCCTATGTATCTCGGGCTTAGCTTGCCTTTCTTACCAAATCGCATCACTCCCTTCCAGGGTGACACTTTAAGTAGGACTTTGTAACCTACTTCGAAGTGAAAAGCTTTACGCTTTGGGTCAGCGTAACTCTTCTGCCTATCTCGAGCAGCTTTGAGACGGTCACGAATCTGGACAGCCTTGTCCGTCGTTTCAAAGATTATCTCTGGTCCTGCTAATTGGACTTACCAATTCCCTATCTAACAATAGATGTTTAACATTCCATCTATACAAGGTCTCCCAAGGAGCAGCCTTAATACTTACATATCAATTATTATAGAAAAGCTTAGTTTAAGGTGAGAGGGTTATCCAACCATTGCTTAACTAATTTTAAGGAATAGCTAATCCTTGTCGTTAGTCGAACAATTCGACGATCCTGGGTAGCTGAGGGAAATTCTTAATTGTTGTTAAAATAGGGTTGCGGTAATGAGTGCATAAGCAAAATGAACCGTCTTTCTTACCTAACAACATCAAACTCTCAGAATATCGAGTTAGGCTATATGAATCTCCTATCTTAAAATTTACTTAATCAGGTTTTCGGTTCTCCCAATGATGGTACTAGCCGTCTTGGAGATTTCATAATAATACAGCCTTAATGGGATATAAATCTTAACGCTACTGCCTCTTGGGAGGTAAACAGGGTAGTCTTAGGAGAAGCTAATCAAGGTACAAAGAGATTATTGAGATTCCCATATCTCAGGCTCCATTTCACTCATCAACGCTCGTGTCTAATAAGTGACACATTTATGTTACGAGTTCACATATTTCTTTACCAGGGAATATTTATTTGGACAATTCCATTCTGGATATCTTCTTTGAATACCATTAGTTGACTTTAGTACCATATGATCATTGGGATATCTTTGTGGTCCCATGCATTAAACCTCCATACTGATCAGGCATGGAAGCAATCTATGGAACTTATTAAGATACACCAATCCTCATATAGCGCTTTTATCATACCATTTGGTATTCGAAATCGATAGAGATTAAAGAGATATCAACTATATGTGCTTATATTTAACCAGAATGGAAATTTTCACAAACTAGGCACCTAGCTCGGTTGGCTAGGCGCGCGAAAGGGTGCGGCCTAGACCCAGGTTCGATTCCGGGGACGGCCAATTCCACCATTTTTTTGTTTAATATTAATTAATCGTATGGATACATGTAATTATGAGGGTTGTCTCATAAGGAGTCTTGATAATTAATCGCTTCTTATCACCCACATTATGGGCTTGATTTTTAAGGTAACCAATCGATTTTTTTTTTTTTTTTATAGGAACAGAAAAGTAGTCCTTATTACTAAACGAATCAACTTCTTGGTTGCGATCCGACAACTGCTATTCATCATCCTCATGGCTTTATACTAACCATGGTTTCATCAAACTATTTCGGCCAATAAGGCACTAACATTCTTAATGAACGTCATTTTAAAAATTATATTAATATCACTTAGCCTAGGTCACAAAAGACCATCAATGGCATTTAAGGGTTGGACCTAGCCCATCGCCTTTTTGACAGGGGATCAAAAGTCACATCTGTCTTTATTATACTGATGAATTTAGTTAGCTTGAAAGTTTGCCAAAAAGGTATCAGAAAAGAGCGATTCCTAATAGATATAAAATATCAATCTAGGATTTGTTGGATCATTTTTCTAAAGTATCATCGGTCACTTTCCATCTCGTTTTAAATGACCGGAGTCTTAATCAGGCGGAGACAACAGTTCTCAACATTTATCATTCCTTATAGCATCATATGTGCATTATCAAATAAAATTCATGCATAACTGTTTGATATGGAAAGGTATCTGTTACATAGTTATTATTCTGCATCCTCTCCTAGGCGTTCATCTGATTCCTAGGGCAGTTGGTCTTGATATGCCCCTTCTCGTTGCAACCATAACAGGTTGCATCTTTTAACTTCTTGCAATCCAGGGTTTTATGTTCCATTGACTTGCAAATTCCACACGGTAGAGGTTGAGACTCAAATCTGCATTTCCCCAGATGGTACTTCCTACAAGTTTCACACCGGGTCTTCTCTCCCGATTGCTGGCTATCTCTCTTAAACCCGGAACTCTTTTTATCTTCAGGATTCCTCTTCTTATCGGAGCGATGAGAATTCTCATCCTCCCTTTTACGCTTTCCATCTTCAGAGACTTTGGCAGCCTTGTTTCTGACCACATCGAGTGTGAGAGATAGCGACAGATCTGCCGTTGACCTGAATGTAGTAGGTCTTGAAGCCTTAACACTGGCTTTGATTTCTGGGGCTAAACCCCCGATGAAGCGAGCAATTCTCTTGGGTTCTGGTGTTACTAGGTAAGGCACCAGTCTTGACAAGGTATTGAAACGGGTGAGGTATGCTTGACAATCTAAGTTTGTCATCACCAATGATAAGAAATCTGATTCGATTCTCTCGACCTCGTGTTGGGGGCAGTAGTTCTCCATAATGAGAGCAACAAACTGTTCCCATGACATGTTGTAAAGTGGGATCTTCCCAGCAGCTTGAATGAGAGCCTTCCACCATGCTAGCGCCTCTCCCTTGAATGATTGGGATACATACTTCACTACATCCCTCTCAGCGCATCCGCTGATATCCACAACAGTATCCATCTCGTCCAGCCATGTCATACAGTCAATGGCTCCTTTCTCCCCTGTAAAATCCCGGGGTTTACATGACACAAAGTACTTGTAGGAGCAACCCTTATCACGGGGTCCTTTATTCAGTATGATTTGTTGAGACGGATCACTGTGATGGTTCGAGGAGCGACGATCGTCATCTCCATTCTCGGGATCATCTTTCTTGGGAGGTGGCTTGCTGTGAGCTTCAGAGTGTGTTTTAGGCTTTGAAGGCTGTGTAGATAGGGTCCTACTATACTCCTCGTACTGCCTTTCCAAAGCCTGTGTAACAGCGCCGTCTATGATCGCTTTTAATTCCGCACCCGTTAGATTTATTCGGGCGTCATTATTAACCTCCGCTGGATGACTATTACCCTCGTCTGAGTTAGCCATTACAATTGAACTGTTGCAGAAAACAAGGGCAATAGTTTATTTGGGAGTTTATTATGGAATTGCCCCTTAGGGTAATTCGTTAACCATGGTAAACGAAGACCACATTTGGTTAATTTATTTATCATATTTATTTAGGATTTCTATAATAATTTATCCTAATTATAAAACAATAACAGTTTTATTTGTGGCACAAAAGGCCTAGTCTCGTGGACATTTTTATTTATTTAATCTATGATTTCAAAGAATCAAAACATTAAGGTATACTGGCACAATAGGCCTGGTCACAAGGACATTTATAAATTATACGCTATGATTTCAGAGAATCAAAGCATTAAGGTTTGAACCTAGTTCATTACCTTTATCTGACAGGGAGTCATTGCTACCACTGTCTTTAGTCTCAGAGGACATTAACTATAGCCCGTAGGCATTTCCCTTCTAAGGGATGTTTATTATATGATCATCTTCATTTGATGATAGTAGTCAGGATCGCATTGATCATACAGACTAATAGGCTTGAGCATAGCTCACTACCATAGACAAGGAATCATAAAGATCAAATGTCAATGTCTTAAATGGACAATACATTATAGCCCGTAGGCATTATTTTACCAATATATGGTCAAATTATGATCATCTTAATTGATGATCTAAACCCATAATTCAGAGATCATTAAGTTGGGTTAGGGATCTTTTTAAAGAATCCATATATATAAATGACGTGTGTGATTTTAACGAATCACGCCTGCCAGGAGTGTTAACATATTTACAGATGTTAACAGGGATTCGAATCTTTTAAACAGGTCTTACCATCATGGCCCGGCCTTAAAATGACCCGAAGGCTAGGTTTCACTCTTAAGATTCTTATTAATATTTATCGCAGGACAATCCTAAATTGAGGTGTTAAATATGGATCTTAATCTAATTATGGAACTACCATCTTGGCCCGGTCGTGACTAGGTCTTGTCCTTTTTAGATTTTGTCATTTTATTATAATGGTAGATCTTATAATATAGGAATGATAATTTAAACATAATCGTTCCTTTAAAAATTTAACAAGTATATGGTTGCCCTAAACGGGACTTCTAATAAAAATTGATTTGCCCATGCAAGAGCTTAATCAGAAAAATAACAAAGGACTCCAAAAACAAATTAGAATTTGTCCTATGTTCTTGTCTAGACTCAAGAATGTGCAATTGTGTAACTGAAATTAAACACAAAAGACTAGTGTTTAATTCACTCAGTGTTGGCTCTGATACCAACCTGTCACACCCCGACTTCCCACGTGTCACCGGTGGGCCCGGTGGGGAGTATCGTGACGTGGTTGGCAACATAATAGTCAAACAACACAATTATATAAATGCACAGCGGAAGCAAAAGATAATTATTATTACATTCCGAATATAAAGTAATATCCAGTATTACAACGGAAAGTAAAGGATCCACAGGCGGATCTTTAAACATATCATTTGTTCAACAGACTTTAGACGCCTAGAACTTGCAAGATTCCTTATTAGCGCCCTGAGCTTCCAGCCAATTTCGTTCAGTACCTGTCACTTAACCTTTTTGGAAAATACGTCAGTTTTCACTGGTAAATACACTCAACTGACTCATTTGAAAAGAGTTTAAGAAAATTGATTTGGATGTACGTGGCACAAAATATCTTTTATAATTTGATTAAAATGCACAGAGGCAAAATTAACCTTTTTAACTTGGAACAATTATAGTTATAACCTTGTATACAGATTTACATGTTCGTTATACGTTCAGGGCCCGATGTAGAAACCGAGTCAAGATTAACAGACACACCACAAGTATAAGCCCACAAGAGAGTGAGATACCGTTTCCCTTTAAGCAACTTCCCGTGTATGCCTACACCCCGTGCTTAAGGCGTGGCCATTTTATAATACAATGATGTCATGGATATCCGGGACATGGTCATTAACCCCTAAAGGCTTTTATTTCAAACAATACAGATTAAACCGGGTTACCTCAATAATTTAATCACAATCCGATTAAACATTCAACACCCGACCAAGCGGTATCATTATACCGTATTCCAAGCCCGTGTAGGGAAAATAAGTTAAGAGTATTTACCTGAGCTAGCTCCTGTCTTAAATAGCAAGAATCTAATAACTCAGCCGTATTCACTTAAGTAAGCGTAGGTACCATTTACCGAAATGCTCTAGTCTGGAATGATGGTATAAATAACCAATTAGAATGCTAACGGGTCTTTAATTTAGCTTAAGCTTAGACCGGTTAGTCTTAAGGGAATATACGGTTCAGGCGCGTGATTAAGCGAAGACCGGAATAGAATGTGTTTTAGACCCGACAAGTTTGAAGACTTGTCTTAAATGGGTATTTCATACACATTCTGGATTTTGGGATAAAACCAATAAGGTTTGACCCGTTTCGGCTAATTTATGTAAACTTGTTACATAAACCGAACCGTACGCGTAATAAGCGTGACGGGTATTCATGAGAGCCATATACAGGTTTCCTAAGTTAATTATGCCTCAAATATGTTGTGACATCAGTAAGATGTCTTTCATTATGCCCGAAACGAATTTAAACACAAACTATGCCCCGTAGGGGTATTTTGGTAATTTCACATAAGCCGAAAAGCTCCAAACTGGAGTCTGAGTTTAACAACCTTTGCTTACTGTTAAAATATTATAATTTGCCTCAAATATCAGTAGGTATCAACCCTTGTATGTTTAAAATACTTCTAGTACATAATATGCGTTAAAAACGCTTAAAAAGGCTATTAAAGGCCATTTCCGGGTTTGATACTTAAATCTGATATTTTTATATTTCCAGAAGGCTTAAAATAATTTATTTATCATATGTGATCAGTAGCAAAAGGTTTGGAGTCGTTTAGATATGTAAAACTCATTTTATGGCCCGTAAGGGCAAAACCGACTTTTAGCGGATTAAGCCTACGACTATGAGTTATGCTCAGCCTAAAATTAATTAAAAATCTTTAAAATTCCCAAAATAATACATCACATCAGTGGGTAAAGATTTTGATATCAAAAAGTAGGCTTAACTAGGCTATACGCCAATTACGCCATTTTATTAACATAAAGCTTTAAATTTGCGATAATGAGCATAACTCTCAACCTATACTTCAAATTGATGTCAAACTTTGCATACAAGTTTATATATCAGTAATTAAAGTTTCCACTCTTTTACTTTTCCAAAAATCACGTTTTAAGGTAATAAGGGCATAATGGTCAACATATGAGCAATTAACGGAAACGCGTAAACGAATGGGTCAATCAATGAACCAACCACAGAGGGTTATGCTAACATGTAGCCTGGTCCAAAGGAAGCTCTAAGGCATTTCCAAATCATACTAAAACGGGTCAGAACTAAAGTCAAAGCAAAAGTCAAAGCTTTGCGACTTTCGGTTCCGAATCGGTTCAAAACAGAAAGTTGTCGAATCAAACAAGCTTAGACAAGTTCTTATGCTTATTATCAAGTTATATGAATGATAAAATATGTTACACACCTTTTACATCGTTAATTATGCGTTAAACGAAAGATTACATTTCTGTTGACTTTTTCTAATCATCTTTGACTCGACAAATGACCTAGTTAGGATGGAAATCAGTGGATGCCCTTTTAAGGGTTTAAAGCTCACATAATTACCAACTTATAACTACTTTTGATTCGACTAATCACTGGACCATTAGTGATTAATCGCTAAGTCAACCTTTAATTACGACGGTTGACTTTTAAGCTAAACTAAGCTAAAACTTAAACTAAGGAAGGATTAGAAAACTTACTGAAGTCCTAAGCTTGATTAGGAAGATCTTGTGTCTGCTCTTAAGCTCCCAAAAGCTCCAGAATTGCACAAGTGAAGTGTGAAGAATGTGTTGCAACTTAGTGGCCTTATATAGTGTTTAGATCACCACAAATTCTTGACACACAAGTCTACAAGTGACCACAACATCTTAACAAGTGTCCCTAGATGTTTAGGGGTTGTTTAGGGGCCAAGGGATATGAGGAAAATCGGATAAAAGGTCAAATTTCGCGTTTAACAGCAAACAGGCAATTCTGTTGGAGCTGGGCATTTGTTGCGCACCGTAACAATTATTTGTTGCGGTGCGTAACAAATCATCAGTAGCCAAAAATCTTGTTCCTTCATGCATTCGAAAGGGCAACCTCATAATTCGACTTTGGGACCTTGTTTTGTCAGTTTGGGACCTTTATTATGGGTTTTTAACAATTACATACCCTATCATTATGTTATGTTTGCTTGGATCCTTTTCGAAAGTGCCGAACAAGAAGGTTAACCATAGAAATTTTCATAGGAACCTATCATGCACTTTGAATTCGTTTATCGTCAATGAATTTCTGGATTTAGGATATATTAGATGTTTGAAAAAATATAATTGGGTATTGGGATTTATAAATGAGGTCGTTCAGAGGTGAAATTTAACATGACGACACTTTTAAATCCTGCCAAAACATCTTTATTAAATCCGGGTTTACAACGCGTTTTGTCTTACATGACACGTGTCGTTATTTCATTGAACACGAATTTTTCGAGGTGTTACACCCCCCCCCCCCCCCCCCCCCCTTGAATTAAATATGTAGTAGCTTTGAACATTTTTATATAAAACCTTAATATATTATCAATTGTTATTTATATTTATATAACATTCAAAATGCAACTTAACGTCATCGTTCACGTCGTTTTCATTCATTCTTCCCTTTCGTCTTCAACTGCCATCTCTTCATCATTTAGATAACAACTGGACTACATGCATACATTTAGAGAGGAGTTGTGATGTGATGGTTATAGTGTATGGCGGTTTTCCGGCCAACTTATATAACATACAAAATGCAACACTACGTCATTGTTCACACGTTTTCTTTCTTTCTTTCTTCCCTTCCCTTTTCAGCTGTCATCTATTCATCGTTTAGAAAACAACATGAGTAAATGCTTACATTTGGAGAGGAGTTGCGATGCGATAATTACAACAATGTTCGAATTTGTGGTTTTATGGATTTATGACTTTAAGCAAAGCGCATATACAACAAATGTTATGAAGTTAAGTAGTTATATTTTCCAAACATAATATATGGTAACAATGAACCTGTATGATAAACTATTTAATTATTGAAAAATTTGATTTCGTTCCAGCTTTTATAAAATATAACTTTTTTTAGAATATTCATAAACGATCATTCAGACCTTTCAAAGCAGCTCTATCATTTTCTATTCTTTAATTTAGCTAAAATCCATACTTTTCAAAACTTATCTTATTTTAAAAATCTTCTACGTTAAAACCACTACTTTTATCTTTATCTTATTAATGATAAACACTTATTATATTATACTTTTTTTTATGTACACTTAGAATAATTTGATGCATAGAGGATTAATAGTAGCTTTTCATATGAGAAGTTATTGTAGCTATTTTTCAAACTATAAAAATAGGGTATAGATATGATTGTTCCAACGTGGAATGAAAAATAACAATTTTTAGACATTTGCCTTAAATTTTAAAAATAGGAGGAGATAGGGGGGGGGGGGGGGGGGGGGGGGTACTATAAGTGCTCTAATCTGTTACCCCTATTTCTATAAGAGTGTGACTATTGGCACATCAAACCCTAGCAAAATTAGAGTTTATCTACACTGCGTATTGGTCAATACGCAGCGTATAGGGTTAAACCTATACGCTGCGTATTGATCTATACGCAGCGTAGATAAACCATAGATCTCAGTGCTTGATAACCAATCATTGCACAGAAAACAAGGTGTATATACGCTGCGTATTGGTCAATACGCAGCGTACATAAAACAGCTGCAAATTTGAGGTCATTTTGGTAGGTTTGAAGTGTCAAATTTTTGCCAGGTTTATATACGCTGCGTATAGGTCAATACGCAGCGTATATAAAACAGCTGCAAATTTGGGGTCATTTTGGTAGGTTGGAAGTGTCAAATTTTTGCGAGGTTTATATACGCTGCGTATAGGTCAATACGCAGCTTATATAAAACAGCTGCAAATTTGGGGTCATTTTGGTAGGTTTGAAGTGTCAAAATTTTTCCAGGTTTATATAATTATAATAATAATTATTATTATTAACGTAACTTTTTTTTAGCGTTTCATGTCTCTAACTGATTTGAAGAATTGGGTACAAGAAACGGGAAAGAAGTATGGCTACGTAATTGTTACCCGCCGATCAAAAAATATACGCTGCGTATTGACCTAGTATTGAAACTATTTTAACTGAATGGTTTAGCCAGGTTAACTTTCATATAAAGATTTATTCTTTAAACACTAACTTAGTTAGCATACTTAACTGAACAGTACAGGGACCATTTTTGTCAATTTTCGAAACTTCAGGGACCGTTTTTGTAAATTTCTGAAACATCAGGGACCATTTTTGTAAATTTACGAAACTTTAGGGACCATTTGTGTCAATTTTCGAAACTCCAGGGACCATTTTTGTAAAAATTGAAACTTCAGGGACCAAAGTGTAAATATATCAAAAATCGGTAAAAAGGGGGTCTTCTTTAAAGAACCGGCCCTTGCAAAGATCGAACTCGTGACCTATCGTTTAGAACCGCAACGCCTTAACCAGTTTATCCTCCTACTAGGAGCTGTTAGAATATGAAACTTAATTCCTTATATACACTAGTTAGGTTATACGCTGCGTATTGACCTATACGCAGCGTATGCCAGGTTTATATACGCTGCGTATAGGTCAATACGCAACGTATATAACCTTCCTCAATTTTTTATTCACAACAGAACATGTTAAACTTACAGAATTTTATATAACCTGTCAGAATTTTATATAACCTCCCAGAATCTTATATAACCTGCCAGAATTTTATATGTACACCATAGTATATATATAACTTTTCAGAATATACAAGAGTTTGATATATACAAGAAAAGTTTGTGCATACATGTAACACCTCGAAAAATCCGTGTTAAATAATAAAACGACACGTGTCATGTAAGACAAAACGCGTTGTAAACTCGGATTTAATAAAAATGTTTGACAGGATTTAAAAGTGTCGTCATGTTAACTTTTGCACCTCTGAACGACCTCGTTATAAATCCCAAGACTCAAAACATATTAAAAACATCTAATATATGTTCAAAATTCAGTGAATTATAACATTGAATGATGCATGATTTAATTGGTGGACTCCTACGAAGAAATTCCAACGGTAAACCTTATAATTCGGTACTTTCTTTTGGAATACAAGCATACAATTCATAATGGTAGGGTATGATACTATACAAGACCCAATTTTGAGGCCCCATACTGCTAAAATAAGTCCCATATCCGAATTACACGAGTTGCCCTTTCAAATCATTGAAAAGCCAACATTTTGGTCCCTGATGAATTGTTACGCACCGCAACAAATATTTGTTACGGTGCGCAACAAATGCCCAGCAACCAGAAAACAGGCTGTTGCCTGTTATGCGCGATTTTAACCCATTTAGTCGGTTTTTCTCACATGTGGACGGCCCCTAGGCACCCCTAAGCACTAGTAACAAGTGTTGATCAGTTGTGGGCAGTCCTAGACTTTGTTGTCAACATGTTGTGGTGATTGAACTTGCTATATAAGGGCCTTCATGTTGCAAACATTCCTCACAACTTCTCCTGCACTCTTGGATCATTTCTGGAGCTATCAAGCAGCCTCAAGTGATCATATCACGTGCATAGGACTTCAGTAAGTGTTCTTGTCCTTCTCTAATTAAGTTTAGCTAGGTTAATTAGCTAAAAGTCAAACCGTCGTAATTACGGTTTGACTTCGAGATTTGTCAATAATGGCTCAGTCATATCTCGAATTGAAAGTAGTTATAGATTGGTATTTATGTGGGTAATAAAACCTCAAAAGGGTTTCCCCTGATCACCACCCTAACCAGGTCAAATGTCGGGTCAAACATATAATTAAAAAGTCAACAGGATGCTCAAAATGTCATTGATGCATAATTAGCTATCTAGAACATATACAACCTGTTTGATCATTGTTATAACTTAGTAATTAGTGTAAGAACATGTCTAAACATGTTCAACCCGACTATTTCCTGTTTAGACCCAGTTCGGAACCGAAAGTCACATAGTTTGACTTTCGCTTTCGCTTTGACTTTCAGTTCTGACCCGTTTAGGTATGTTTTAGAAATGCCTCAGAGCTTTAATTGGACTAGGTTACATGTTAGAACAACCCTCTGTGATTATACACCTTGGTTCATTAGTTATCCAATTAATATGCATGTTTCCGTTAATTGCTCATATGTTGACCGTTATGCCCTTATTACCTTAAAACGTGATTTACGAAAATGTAAAAGTGTAGAAACCTTAGTTACTGATATATAAACTTGTATGCAAAGTTTGACATCAGTTTGACTTGTAGATTAAGAGTTATGCTCAATATCGCAAATCTAAAGCTTTATGTTAATAAAACGGCGTAATTAGCGTATAGCCTAGTTAAGCCTACTTTTTGGTATCAAACTTAATACCCACTGATGTAATATATTATTTTGGGATTTTTAAAGATTTTTAATTAATTTTAGGCTGAGCATAACTAGTAGTCGTAGGCTTAATCCGGTAATTGTCGGTTTTGCCCTTACGGGCCATAAAATGAGTTTTACTTATCTAAACGACTCCAAACCTTTTGATACTGATCACATATGATAAATAATTTATTTTAAGCCTTCTGGAAATATAAAAATATCAGATTTAAGTATCGAACCCGGAAATGGCCTTTAATCGCCTTATTTAGCGTTTTTAACGCATAGTATGTATTAAAATTATATTTGACATACCCGGGTTGATACCTACTGATATATGAGGCAAATTATGATATTTTAACAGTAAGCAAAGGTTGATTAACTCAGACTTCGTTTTTGAGCTTTTCGGCTTATGTGAAATTACCAAAATACCCCTACGGGGCATAGTTTGGTTATAAATGATATATTTCACATATATACTTTAACCTACTGTTATAACTCATCAAATTGAGTATGTTTGCTGTTTACATCAGACCTGTAACTCAGTTAAACATCTAAACTCTTTTACAACCTTTAAAATGACCAAACTACCCCTACGGGGCATAGTTTGTGTTTAAATTCGTTTCGGGCATAATGAAAGACATCCTACTGATGTTACAACATAATTGAAGCATATTAACCTAGGAAACCTGTATATGGCTCTTGCGGATACCCGTTATGCTTATTACGCATACGGTTCGGTTTATGTAACAAGTCTACATAAATTAACCGAAACGGGTCAAACCTTATTGGTTTTATCTAAAAATCCAGAATGTGTATGAAATACCCATATAAGACAAGTCTCTGAACATGTCGGGTTTAAATCACATTCTATTCCGGTCTTCGCTTCATAGTGCGTACGAACCGTATCTTCCTGTAAGACTAACCGGTCTAAGCTTAGGCTTAATTAAAGACCCGTTAGCATTCTAATTGATTATTTATACCATCATTCCAGACTAGAGCTTTCCGGTAAATGGTACCTACGCTTACTTAAGTGAATACGGCTGAGTTATTAATTTCTGATATTTAAGACAGGAGCTAGCTCAGGTAAATACTCTTAACTTATTTTCCCTATACGGGCTTGGGATACGGTATAATAATACCGCTTGGTCGGGTATTGAATATTTAATCGGATTGTGATTAAATTATTGAGGTAACCCGGTTTAATCTGTATTGTTTGAAATAAAAGCCTTTAGGGGTTAATGACCATGTCCCGGATATCCTTGACATCATTGTATTATAAAATGGCCACGCCTTAAGCACGGGGTGTAGGCATACACTGAAAGTTGCTTAAAGGGAAACGGTATCTCACTCTCTTGTGGGCTTATACTTGTTGTGTGTCTGTTAATCTTGACTCGGTTTCTACATCGGGCCCTGAACGTACAACGAACTTGTAAATCTGTATACAAGGTTATAACTATAATTGTCCCAAGTTAAAAAGGTTAATTTTGCCTCTGTGCATTTTAATCAAATTATAAAAGATATTTTGTGCCACGTGCATTCAAATCAATTTTCTTAAACTCTTTTCAAATGAGTCGGTTGAGTGTATTTACCAGTGAAAACTGACGTATTTTCCAAAAAGGTTAAGTGACAGGTACTGAACGAAATTGGCTGGAAGCTCAGGGCGCTAATAAGGAATCTTGCAAGTTCTAGGCGTCTAAAGTCTGTTGAACAAATGATATGTTTAAAGATCCACCTGTGGATCCTTTACTTTCCGTTGTAATACTGGATATTACTTCATATTCGGAATGTAATAATATTTATCTTTTGCTTCCGCTGTGCATTCATATATATTGTGTTGTTTGACTATTATGTTGCCAACCACGTCACGATACTCCCCACCGGGCCCACCGGTGACACGTGGAAAGTCGGGGTGTGACAGGTTGGTATCAGAGCCAACATTGAGTGAATTAAACACTAGTCTTTTGTGTTTAATCTCAATAACACAGTAGCACATTCCTTGACCTTCTGAGTCTAGACTTAACTTAGGAATATTCTAAATCCTAATCTAAGAACTTTTTACTTCCAAATTTTAATTGGATACGTCGCCAAGCGAAGAAGCCGTAATAGGAGTTCTCCACACCCGGAGCCCTGAGATGCTGAACTTCGTACCGCGGCTAGAATGAAACGAGCATCCGAGGAGAAAGCATTCAGAAATAAAATGAAGAAGAAACTCCTTTTACTGAATATTGTTTCCTTATTACTCCTTATAAGGACATAATTATCTTTCAGTCCCTCCGAGGACACATTATTCCTTTTAAGTCCCGCTTAGGGCAACTTTATACTTTTATTTTTATATAATGGAATGATTAAGTTTAAACTTTCATTCTAAATAAGAAATATTAAATAAATGGAAAAATAATATTTCCTTTTTGCAAGATCTACCATTATAATAAAATGGCAAAATCTAAAAGGGCAAGACCTAGCTTCGGGTCATATTAAGACCGGCCAAGATGGCAGTTCCGCAATTTAGATTCAGATCCATATTTACACCTCAATTTAAAATTTTTCTGCGTTAATTATAAATTAAGAATCTTAAGTGTGAAACCTAGCATCGGGTCAATTATAAGACCAGGCCAAGATGGTAAGACCTGTTAAAAAGATTCAAATCATTTATTTAGAATCTTAAGTGTGAAACCTAGCCTTGGGTCAATTATAAGACCGGGCCAAGATGGTAAGACCTGTTTAAAAAGATTCAATTCCCTGTTAACATCTTAAAACATGTTAACACTCCTGGCAGATGTGATTCATTTAAAATCACACACGTCATTTTTATATAGGATTCTTCAAAAGATTCCTAACCCAGTTTAATGATCCCTGAATCCTGGGTTTACGTCATCAATTAAGATGATCATATTTTAACCATACGTGGAAATATAGTGCCTACGGGCCTTGCTCATTTCTACATGAGCCAAAATACAGTGGTAGCTATGACTCCCTGTCAGATAAAGGTAATGAACTAGGTTCAAACCTCAAATGCTTTGATTCTCTGAAATCCTAGCATATAATTTAAAAAAAATTGTCCTTGTGACTAGGCCTATTGTGCCAATATACCTTCATGCTTTGATTCTCTGAAATCATAGCTTATAAATTATATATGTCCTTGTGACTAAGCCAATTGTGCTAATATACTTAAAGACCTTGATTCTCTGAAATCATGGCTTATAATTTAAAAATTTGTCCTTGTGACTAGGCCTTTTGTGCTATTAAATAAAACTGTTATTGTTGCTTTGATTCTCTGAAATCATAAGCTTATAATTTATAAATGTCCATGTGACCAGGCCATTGGGTGCCACTAATAAAACTGTTAATGTTTTATAATTAGGATAAATTATAATAGAAATCCTAAATAAATATGATTAATAAATTAACCAAATATGGTCTCTGTTTACCATGGTTAATGAATTTCCCTAAGGGGCAATTCAGTAATAAACATCTCTTATAAGGGAAGTGCCTACGGGCTATAGTTAATGTCCTCTGAGACTAAAGACAGTGGTAGCCTACAGCTCCCTGTCAAGAAAAGGTAATGAACTTTGATTCAAACCTTAATGCCACGATTCTCTGAAATCATGGCTTATAAATTTAACTTGTCTACGCGACTAGGCCATTGGTGCTATTATTAACTTATAAATTAGGATTTATGATAAAAATCCTGAATAAAATAAATATCCTTCCTGCCAGTATGCATTTAAAAAAAAAAGAATCTTAAAGGTGAAACCTAGCCTACGCGGCCAAGATGGTGAAACCTACTCAAGGGATTCAGATACTTGTTAACACCTAAGAACGTGTTAGCACTCTTGACAAATATGATTCGAGAAAATCACAACAGTCATCCTTATATTGGATTCTTCCAAATTCCCTTATCTAGCCTAGTGATTTAGGAATCATGGCTTATATCATTCTATAAGATGATCATATTATAAACATCCGTTAGTGATGAAGTGCCTACGGGCTAAACTTGTTGTCCGATAAGACAAAGACAGTGGTGGTCTTTGACCTCCTGTCTAAAATGTTGGACTATGTCCAAACATAATAGTCTATATGATCAATGCGATCATGACTAATATCATCTAATACGATGATCACATTATTTAACATCCTTTAGTGATGTTTTGCCTACGGGCTATAATATATTGTCCATTTGGGACATTGACATTGTTATCTTTATGATTCCTTGTCTGAGGTGGTGAGCTATGCTCAAGCCAAATAGTCAATATGATTAATGCAATCATGACTTATATCACCTAATAGAATGAACCTATTATAAACATCCGTTAATGATGTTTCGCCTATGGGCCATATTATATTGTCCATGTGTGACAAAGACATTGTGATATTTACGATTCCCTGTGCAAGGTAGTGAGCTCTGCTCAAGCCTAATAGTCTATATGATCAATGCGATCATGACAAAAATCATCAATACGATGATTAAAAATTTTAACATCCTTAATGATGTTTTGCCTAAGAGCTATATTATATTGTCCAATTGAGACAAGGCAATTGTAGTCTTTTGTGATTCTTTGCCCAAGGGGGTGAGCTACACTCAAATCCCATAGTCTATACTACCATTATGATCCTGACTAGTATCATCAGTATGATGATCACAATATTAACATCCCTCGTGATGAAATGCCTACGGGCTATACTTATTCTAGTGTCGGTAAGACAAAGATAGTAGTGACATTATGATCCCCTGTCAAGCAAATATTGGACTCGTTCCAAACTTGGAATGCCATTGATGGTCCTTTTGTGACCTAGGCTAAATATAATGGAAATACGTTTAAATAACATTCACTATGAAGGTTCGGAACAGAATAGCCCATGCGGTTTATGAATGCCGTGGCTAATCTAAGTCAGGTCATCAGGATGATGACTAATAATTTTTAAATCTTGGTGGTTGGTACCAAGTTTCGAGTATGGAAAACTCGGATGAGGTAGACGACAGTCGCAATACTATTAATGCGACGAATGTTAATATAAACTACAAACGTAAACCTCAATATTGATGGAGTTAATCTCCAGGCTGTGGTTGAAGCAGCAGTTGGAAGAACCATAGAAAGATCATGGAACAATCAAAAGAGCCGAATGCTCCTCGCTCTGAATTTCATGCAAAACCATGTTCAATTGCTCATGAGAAGAGTTTTGTTCACACTTCGTATATGAAGGATGAACCAAAGGAGGAAGATGACTTCCAGAAATCTAAGGAAGAGAGCAAGTACAGGCTTAATAAAAAGCAACAAAAAAAATGGTGGAATTGGCCGTCCCCGGAATCGAACCTGGGTCTAGGCCGCACCCTTTCGCGCGCCTAGCCAACTGAGCTAGGTGCCTAGTTTGTGAAACTTCCATTATTGATTAAATATAAGCACTTATACAATAAACTTCCTTATCATTTATCAATGATAATTTCTGCTAAGTGTCCTGTTTTTAATACCGGCAATAATAAATCTTCATGAACCATAAATTTAGCAAATTTTTATTATCATCCACAAGGTATAACTACCAAGGAAACCATAGTAACCGATTCTTATGATCGGCAAGGAGTCCTTCCGAAAATCTAAGAGCACTCTTTCTTTGCATAGAGTACGACAACATATGTTATTTTAATTATTTTTCTCATTGTTTTCTATCGCCTGCGAATGCCAAACTATGTTTGATAAAAGTTCCATATGAGGATTGGCGTATCCTAGTGTGTCCCATAGATTATTTCCATGTCTGATCAGCATGGAGGTTTAATACATGGAACCCCTAAGATATCCCAATGATCATATTGTACTAAAGTCGACTAGTAGTATTCAAGGAAGATATCCATAATGGAATTGTACAAGTAAATGTTCCCGATTAAGGAATTCGTGGACTTATAACATAAATGTGTAACTTATTTGACACGAGCAGTGATGGATGAACTAGAGCCTGAGATATGGAAAATCTCTGTAGCCTCCTGACATCTTGATTATCTTCTCATAAGTTTTCCCTGCTTACCTCCTGGAAGGCAGGTAGAATTAAGATTTGTATCCCGCTGTGGGCGGGAGTATTGTGAAAACTCCATATTGATTATGGAATAATCGAAACCTTGATTAAGTAGGTTTTAAGACATAGGCTCATATAGCCTGACTCAATATTCTGAGGGTTTTAAGTTATTAAATAAGAAAGACGGTTCATATTGCTTATGCATACATACAGCAACCCTAATTAGGCAACGATTAAGAATTGCCATCAGCTACCCAGGATCTAAGGGCAAACTATTGATGGATAGGCTTGAAGAAGTCTGTGGCCACCTATGTAGCTAAATGCTTGACATATGCGCAAGTCAAAGCCGAGCATCAGAAACCGTCAGGTTTGCTACAACAACCTGAACTTCCTACGTGGAAGTGGGAAATGGTAACTATGGATTTTATTACCAAGTTACTCAAGACAAGGAAAGGAAATGATACGGTATGGGTTATAGTTGACAGACTGACTAAGTCAGCACATTTCCTACCCATCAAGGAGACTTATAGCTCCGACATGTTAGCCCAGTTATACGTTGATAAGATTGTAGCCTTACATGGCATACCTGCGACTATTATCTCTGATAGAGATACTAGGTACACGTCGCATTTTTGGAAGAGTTTCCAGCAATCTTTGGGCACACGTTTGAACTTTAGTACGGCTTACCATCCTCAGACAGACGGTCAGAGTGAGCGTACTATTCAAACGTTGGAAGACATGCTACGTGTATGTGCGATCAATTTAGGTGGTAATTGGGATAAGAACCTACCGTTAATCGAATTCTCCTACAACAATAGCTACCACACCAGCATAAAGGCTGCGCCCTTCGAGGCATTATACGGTAGAAAGTGTAGGTCGCCTATTTGTTGGGCGGAAGTTGGAGATGTCCAGTTATCAGGACCAGAGATCGTGTTCGAAACGACGGACAAGATTGTCCAGATTAAGGCTGGCAAATCGTGTCTTAACAGGTTTAACAGGTTTCTGACGGCGCGCACAACATAAGTTTCAAACATGATCACGACTCGTTTAACTACTTTCTACCTCATGTTTATAAAGCAGTTTTATGTTTTATGTACAAAGATGAATAAATGATAGATCCTAACATTGTAATTTTAATTATTTTAAAAATTAAAAAAGTCAAAGGGTGTATTTTTCAGTCAAACAGGTCTAATCGTGTCTTAACAGGTACCCAATTGCCAGCCCTAGTCCAGATTCGAGACCGTCTCAAAGCTGCCCGGGATAGGCAGAAAAGTTACGCTGATCCTAAGCGTAAGGATTTTCACTTCGAAGTAGGTGACAAAGTCCTACTTAAAGTGTCACCCTAGAAAGGAGTGATGCGGTTTGGTAAGAAAGGCAAGCTAAGCCCGAGATACATAGGACCTTTCGAGGTTATCGAACGTGCCGGGTCAGTTGCCTATAAGTTAAACTTACCAGAAGAGCTCAGTGGAATTCACAATGTGTTCCACATCTGCAATCTGAAAAAGTGTTTCGCCGACGAATCACTGGTTATACCACACACAGATGTGCATATAGACGAGAGCTTGAAGTTTGTGGAAAAACCTTTGTCGATTGAAGATCGACAGGTAAAGAAGCTTCGAAGGAAGCATGTACCTATTGTAAAGGTCAAATGGGACGCTCGTAGAGGTCCCGAATACACGTGGGAAGTTGAATCCACCATGAAAGAAAAGTACCCTTATTTGTTTAAGAAAATCTCGGGTCGAGATTTATTTTAAGGGGGTGAGGATGTAACACCTCGAAAAATCCGTGTTAAATAATAAAACGACACGTGTCATGTAAGACAAAACGCGTTGTAAACTCGGATTTAATAAAAATGTTTGACAGGATTTAAAAGTGTCGTCATGTTAACTTTTGCACCTCTGAACGACCTCGTTATAAATCCCAAGACTTAAAACATATTAAAAACATCTAATATATGTTCAAAATTCAGTGAATTATAACATTGAATGATGCATGATTTAATTGGTGGACTCCTACGAAGAAATTCCAACGGTAAACCTTATAATTCGGTACTTTCTTTTGGAATACAAGCATACAATTCATAATGGTAGGGTATGATACTATACAAGACCCAATTTTGAGGCCCCATACTGCTAAAATAAGTCCCATATCCGAATTACACGAGTTGCCCTTTCAAATCATTGAAAAGCCAACATTTTGGTCCCTGATGAATTGTTACGCACCGCAACAAATATTTGTTACGGTGCGCAACAAATGCCCAGCAACCAGAAAACAGGCTGTTGCCTGTTATGCGCGATTTTAACCCATTTAGTCGGTTTTTCTCACATGTGGACGGCCCCTAGGCACCCCTAAGCACTAGTAACAAGTGTTGATCAGTTGTGGGCAGTCCTAGACTTTGTTGTCAACATGTTGTGGTGATTGAACTTGCTATATAAGGGCCTTCATGTTGCAAACATTCCTCACAACTTCTCCTGCACTCTTGGATCATTTCTGGAGCTATCAAGCAGCCTCAAGTGATCATATCACGTGCATAGGACTTCAGTAAGTGTTCTTGTCCTTCTCTAATTAAGTTTAGCTAGGTTAATTAGCTAAAAGTCAAACCGTCGTAATTACGGTTTGACTTCGAGATTTGTCAATAATGGCTCAGTCATATCTCGAATTGAAAGTAGTTATAGATTGGTATTTATGTGGGTAATAAAACCTCAAAAGGGTTTCCCCTGATCACCACCCTAACCAGGTCAAATGTCGGGTCAAACATATAATTAAAAAGTCAACAAGATGCTCAAAATGTCATTGATGCATAATTAACTATCTAGAACATATACAACCTGTTTGATCATTGTTATAACTTAGTAATTAGTGTAAGAACATGTCTAAACATGTTCAACCCGACTATTTCCTGTTTAGACCCGGTTCGGAACCGAAAGTCACATAGTTTGACTTTCGCTTTCGCTTTGACTTTCAGTTCTGACCCGTTTAGGTATGTTTTAGAAATGCCTCAGAGCTTTAATTGGACTAGGTTACATGTTAGAACAACCCTCTGTGATTATACACCTTGGTTCATTAGTTATCCAATTAATATGCATGTTTCCGTTAATTGCTCATATGTTGACCGTTATGCCCTTATTACCTTAAAACGTGATTTACGAAAATGTAAAAGTGTAGAAACCTTAGTTACTGATATATAAACTTGTATGCAAAGTTTGACATCAGTTTGACTTGTAGATTAAGAGTTATGCTCAATATCGCAAATCTAAAGCTTTATGTTAATAAAACGGCGTAATTAGCGTATAGCCTAGTTAAGCCTACTTTTTGGTATCAAACTTAATACCCACTGATGTAATATATTATTTTGGGATTTTAAAGATTTTTAATTAATTTTAGGCTGAGCATAACTAGTAGTCGTAGGCTTAATCCGGTAATTGTCGGTTTTGCCCTTACGGGCCATAAAATGAGTTTTACTTATCTAAACGACTCCAAACCTTTTGCTACTGATCACATATGATAAATAATTTATTTTAAGCCTTCTGGAAATATAAAAATATCAGATTTAAGTATCGAACCCGGAAATGGCCTTTAATCGCCTTATTTAGCGTTTTTAACGCATAGTATGTATTAAAATTATATTTGACATACCCGGGTTGATACCTACTGATATATGAGGCAAATTATGATATTTTAACAGTAAGCAAAGGTTGATTAACTCAGACTTCGTTTTTGAGCTTTTCGGCTTATGTGAAATTACCAAAATACCCCTACGGGGCATAGTTTGGTTATAAATGATATATTTCACATATATACTTTAACCTACTGTTATAACTCATCAAATTGAGTATGTTTGCTGTTTACATCAGACCTGTAACTCAGTTAAACATCTAAACTCTTTTACAACCTTTAAAATGACCAAACTACCCCTACGGGGCATAGTTTGTGTTTAAATTCGTTTCGGGCATAATGAAAGACATCCTACTGATGTTACAACATAATTGAAGCATATTAACCTAGGAAACCTGTATATGGCTCTTGCGGATACCCGTTATGCTTATTACGCATACGGTTCGGTTTATGTAACAAGTCTACATAAATTAACCGAAACGGGTCAAACCTTATTGGTTTTATCTAAAAATCCAGAATGTGTATGAAATACCCATATAAGACAAGTCTCTGAACATGTCGGGTTTAAATCACATTCTATTCCGGTCTTCGCTTCATAGTGCGTACGAACCGTATCTTCCTGTAAGACTAACCGGTCTAAGCTTAGGCTTAATTAAAGACCCGTTAGCATTCTAATTGATTATTTATACCATCATTCCAGACTAGAGCTTTCCGGTAAATGGTACCTACGCTTACTTAAGTGAATACGGCTGAGTTATTAATTTCTGATATTTAAGACAGGAGCTAGCTCAGGTAAATACTCTTAACTTATTTTCCCTATACGGGCTTGGGATACGGTATAATAATACCGCTTGGTCGGGTATTGAATATTTAATCGGATTGTGATTAAATTATTGAGGTAACCCGGTTTAATCTGTATTGTTTGAAATAAAAGCCTTTAGGGGTTAATGACCATGTCCCGGATATCCTTGACATCATTGTATTATAAAATGGCCACGCCTTAAGCACGGGGTGTAGGCATACACTGAAAGTTGCTTAAAGGGAAACGGTATCTCACTCTCTTGTGGGCTTATACTTGTGGTGTGTCTGTTAATCTTGACTCGGTTTCTACATCGGGCCCTGAACGTACAGCGAACATGTAATTCTGTATACAAGGTTATAACTATAATTGTCCCAAGTTAAAAAGGTTAATTTTGCCTCTGTGCATTTTAATCAAATTATAAAAGATATTTTGTGCCACGTGCATTCAAATCAATTTTCTTAAACTCTTTTCAAATGAGTCGGTTGAGTGTATTTACCAGTGAAAACTGACGTATTTTCCAAAAAGGTTAAGTGACAGGTACTGAACGAAATTGGCTGGAAGCTCAAGGCGCTAATAAGGAATCTTGCAAGTTCTCGGCGTCTAAAGTCTGTTGAACAAATGATATGTTTAAAGATCCGCCTGTGGATCCTTTACTTTCCGTTGTAATACTGGATATTACTTCATATTCGGAATGTAATAATATTTATCTTTTGCTTCCGCTGTGCATTCATATATATTGTGTTGTTTGACTATTATGTTGCCAACCACGTCACGATACTTCCCACCGGGCCCACCGGTGACACGTGGAAAGTCGGGGTGTGACAATACATAACAAAATGATAAAATGATAAAATACTACTGCTGCTGCTCCTGCTGTTGCTGCTACTGATCCTATTCCGCGTCCGTAATGAAGGGTAGTGGAGGTAACCCGTCATGCTGTCGCTGCTGCTGCAGCGCCGCAGCCACCCACTCCAACAGATAATTGTTCCTTTCAGCTAACCGAAGCTGCCGCTGATGTGATGGGTCAGGACCGGGCCAAACATGGCGTGGGAACTGAGGCGCCACAGGTGGTCCACGCGGCGGTGGTGGCTGCGGAATGACGACGGCCGTCTCATGCGGCTCCGTCACCTCTGGATCGGCAGGGGGATATACCGGAGGGAACTGTGCCGGCAACTGTTCAAGCTGGTATTGCGTGCCGTTCGGGTTCTTAAACCGCTTCCCGTCTGGGAAGTCTTTGGTAACGTGCATTCCGGATAAAACGTTCTTCCCCATCCGCTTCGGCTGTGCCGGCGGGCCTACATGTGCGCGGTCAATCTCCGGATGATAGCCCAACGAAAGGGCTATCCTAGTCACGTAGGCGCCGCCGAATAACTGTCCGCGCTCCTGTCGATGATGCGAGAGCGCACGGCCTCTTGTATAAGAGGCAATATAAGAAAAATAAATCACCACTGGTGCACCACTCCCGGCTTTTGTTTCGAGCAGTGATCAAAGTGGAAATCATTTTGTGCAAATACCTGCACAAAAGGAAACCAGTCAGTAAATAATAATCAGACGACATCGACTAAGATCGTCGTTAAATTATATTTTTATTATTATTTAGTCTACGTCGTCCGTAAGGCGCGTACGGGCCTAACGAGCGTCGAAACTAAGTTCGTCGTTAAAATATAAAACGACGAACTTAGTTTCGACGCTCGTTAGAGACCTACGCGCCTTACGGTTCGACTTCGACTAAATAATAAAAAAAATATATATTTTAACGACGAACTTAGTTTCGACGCTCGTTAGGCCCGTACGCGCCTTACGGACGACGTAGACTAAATAATAAAAAAATATTATTTAGTCGACGTTGTCCGTAAGGCGCGTACGGGCCTAACGAGCGTCGAAACTAAGTTCGTCGTTAAAATATATATATTTTTTTATTATTTAGTCGAAGTCGAACCGTAAGGCGCGTAGGTCCCTAACGAGCGTCGAAACTAAGATCGAAGTTTTATATTTTAACAACGATCTTAGTTTCGACGCTCATTAGGGACCTACGCGTCTTACGGTTCGACTTCGACTAAATAATTAAAAAAAAATCTGTTGAAAAAAATAAATCTGTTTAAAAAAATTCTGTTTAAAAAAGCAGTTTTCTGTTAAAAAAAAACAATTTAAGTTTAAAAAAAATTCTATTTAAAAAAAATTGTTTTCTGTCGACGCTCGTTAGTGACCTACGCGCCTTACGGTTCGACTTCGACTAAATAATAAAAAAAAAATTTAACGACGAACTTTGTTTCGACGCTCGTTAGGCCCGTACGCGCCTTACGAGCGTCAAAACTAAGATCGTTGTTAAATTATATTTTTTTTATTATTTAGTCTACGTCGTCCGTAAGGTGTGTAGGTCCCTAACGAGCATTGAAATAAGTTCGTCGTTAAAATATAAAACGACGAACTTAGTTTCGACGCACGTTAGGGACCTACGCGCCTTACGGTTCGACTTCGACTAAATAATAAAAAATATATATATATATTTTAACGACGAACTTAGTTTCGACGCTCGTTAGGCCCGTACGCGCCTTACGGACGACGTCGTTAAAAAAATATAATTTCTATTTATATAATAATAACTATTATTAAAATAATAATAACTAACCTACATGAAGAGTGGATCCTTAATCGTCGTAACCCTCCCCTTAGATTGTTGGTGGTCCCACTGACCGATGTCCGCGATCAGAGCCCAAAACCCTAAAAGCGTGGGTTTATCAACTATTACCAACCCCTGTTTACACGAATGTTTATTAAACGTTAAATTAATATTAAATCTTAAATTTTATATATTAAAATAATAATAATAATAATAATAACAATACAAAATTTGTGTTAAACGTACCTTCGTATATAGATCCGTAGCGATCTCAGCCTCCGTATACAAACCGCTATGCACCGCAAACTCTGCAAGTGACATAGTACGCGCCTCGCCAGCCATGCGAAAAGAAACCTCGGGCGGGGGAGGGGGCTGCGTAGGGTCCACACCCTTATTTGGCCGACGAGGATGATACTCGAACGACGACAGAAACTCGATCAATATCTCCCTGTAGCTCGGCGTAAACGCTAGCTCAAACAGTCGATCCCACGGTGAATCACGGGGAACAAACTCCCGCGCCCAATCTTCAGACGCGAGCTCCCGGAGGGTTTTCCAAGAAACCGCAAAATGGGCACCGACGTGCATCTTCCGAAGCTTGTCGCAACGGAGAGCAGCGTCGGAATCCGGAGGAAACTCCAAATACGGGTGATTCAGGAGAGGATCCGCCGGTGGACGCTTCTGCTTCTGCGACTGCGGCTGCTCCGGATTAATTTCTTCTAGTTCCATTTCATCATCCATCTTTCTCGTACTGAAAACCAAAAAATTTATTAGATAAACCAACGAGTGTTTTACTGTATTTTAAAATAAAACAGTTTTCTGCGATTTCGCAGCCGTTTGCGGCTGCGTTTCAGCCGTAAACGGGCGTTTAAACGGCTGCAAACGCAGCCCCAAACAGCAGCGAATTTCGCTGCCGTTTGCGGCCGCATTTGCAGCCGTAAACGGACGTTTAAACGGCTGCAAACGCAGCCGCAAACGGCTGTGAAATCTTAGTTTCGACGCAATTCGCTGCCGTTTGGGGCTGCGTTTGCAGCCGTTTAAACGCCCGTTTACGGCTGAAACGCAGCAGCAAACGGCTGTGAAATCTTAGTTTCGACGCTCGTTAGGGACCTACGCGCCTTACGGTTCGACTTCGACTAAATAATTAAAAAAATTATGTTTAAAAAAATAAATTTGTTTAAAAAAACTCTGTTTAAAAAAAATCTGTTTAAAAAAACAGTTTTCTGTTTAAAAAAACTTCGATCTCTTACACATTATATCAAATCACTTTAACAAAAAACCGTTAAAGTCTATGACCATTGCAGTTGACAGAACCATTGTAGTGCATTAAACGTGTAGCTTATGAAGCCTTCAAGGTTAGTTTACACAGGAATCATATGCATTAAACAGTTTTCTGTTTAAAAAAACTTCGATCTGTTACACATCATATGCATTAAATGGTTCTGTCCAAGGTTTAAAAGAACGGAAACTCTTTTCGAGGCGTTTTCCCTCCGCCTCACGAGGCGTATGCCTCGAGGCGGAACGAGGCGTAAGTTCGAGGCGGTATTAATAAAAAAATATAGATATATTATAAAAAAATACTAAACATCAGATTCAACAATTTAAACATATCACAAAAGACACAAGTAGTCTAAAACATCACCAATATTCACTAATTATCGCTAATATTCACTAATTATCACCAATATTCACTAATTATCGCTAATCACTAATCATCATAATAATAAACAGTAGCAATAAATTATTAAACAAAGTAGCGATTCAGCAATAAAGATTAAAACTAAGGCGTACGTTTAATTAGAACAGGTGAGGCGCCGCCTCAGATAAAATGGAACGGAACGGAACGAAACGGACGCCTCACCACACTGAGGCGTACGTTTAATTAGAACAGGTGAGGCGCCGCCTCAGGAACGTTTTTGTACCGAACCGCCTCGAGGCGTACGCCTCGGACGTTTTTTAAAACCATGGTTCTGTCAACTACAATGACCATTGCACGACCATTGCTACTATCAAATCACTATTTTCTGTTGGGACCTTCAGCAATTCTAATATGTAGTCTAATATAATCATGGAACCATTACAGTTGACATAAATAGCATTACACATTACACAGGAATCAAACTGCATTACACATTATACATGTTTCAAATAACATTACACATTACACTAATCAATGCTTAACCAAACCCTAATTTACGAAAGTTCAATCACTAACCAAACCCCAATTTACCTAAAAAACATCTAATTTACTGATAAAATACAAAAAAAATCAAAATTACTTAAATAGGTTGAGTAAATACCTGTTTTATACTTCGAATTCGTGTCGTATACGGTCGATTTTGTCAGTCGCCTTCGTATGCTCTCTTGTGTGTGTGTTTTTGAGATTTGGGGAAGAACAGAGCTGCGTAGGGGTTTCTCTGATTTAAATCAGAACCTCTACGCAGCGTAGAGAACCCTACGAAGCGTATAAAAATAATAATTTTACCATTTTACCCTTGTGTTTGGAGCAATATGGAGCTGATTATAAGGGTAAAAAGGTCATTTACAACCCTTATATAAGCTGCGTATGGTTCTCTACGCTGCGTATGGTTCTCTACGCTGCGTATTATTATTATTATTATTATTATTATTATTATTATTGTTATTATTATTATTGTTATTGTTATTATTATTATTATTGTTATTGTTATTATTATTATTATTATTATTATTGTTGTTGTTGTTGTTGTTGTTATTGTAATTGTAATTATTATTATTGTTATTATTATTATTATTATTATTATTATTATTATTGTTATTATTGTGGTTATCATTATTAAACTTGACCTTTTTATACGCTACGTAGTGATCCATAAGCAGCGTATATAAAGGTGGTAGATGACCTTTTTACCCTTATAATCAGCCTCGTATTGCCCCAAACACAAGGGTAAAATGGTAATTTAACATATATAGGTTTTGAAACTTTGATTTGGGGGGAAATTGTCCGCCTTTTACATATGCTGCGTATGGATCAATACGCTGCCTGGTAGTGTAATAATTTTACCATTTTGCCCTTGTTTTGTGGCAATACGAAGCCAAAAACAGGGGCTGTTTTGTCATTTGAATCTCATACGCTGCGTCGGGATCCCTACGCAGCGTATATAAAGCTACATTTTTTTTTTGTGTTTTCCTTTGTTTAATTAAATTCAGAAAACAAAAGGGTTTTAAACCCAAAATATTATTATTATTATTATTATTATTATTATTGTTGTTGTTATTATTATTATTATTATTGGTATTATTATTATTATTATTGTTATTATTATTGTTATTTTTATTATTATTATTATTGTTATTATTATTCTTATTCTTATTATTGTTATTGTAATTATTATTATTATTATTATTATTATTATTATTATTGTTGTTGTTGTTGTTGTTATCATTATTAAACTTGACATTTTTATACGCTGCGTAGTGATCCATAAGCAGCGTATACAAAGGTGGTAGATGACCTTTTTACCCTTATAATCAGCCTCGTATTGCCCCAAACACAAGGGTAAAATGGTAATTTAACATATATAGGTTCTGAAACTTTAATTTGGGGGGAAATAGTCCGCCTTTTACATACGCTGCGTAGGGATCCCTACGCTGCGTAGTAGTGTAATAATTTTACCATTTTGCCCTTGTGTTGTGGCAATACGAAGCCAAAAAACAGGGGCTGTTTTGTCATTTGAATCTCATACGCTGCGTAGGGGTCCCTACGCAGCGTATATAAAGGTACATTTTTTAATTTTTTTTGTGTTTTCCTTTGTTTAAATTTATAGAAAACAATATTATTCGATAAATAATACAAATATAATTTAGAAAAGCTAAAAATAATACAAAAATTATGAATTATAAAAATAAAAAATGATACAAACTTTATAAATTAAAAAATTTCTACAATTTACAAAATACAAGTTTCCGGTTAATCTTCGATAACATTTATACTCGGTTCTCTGTCTTTGTCTGAGTCTGATTTAGGATTGATTAACTCGTAGTAGTGCTGTAACCGCGGTCTATACATTTCTTCCCACCGTTCCGCAGCTATTGATCGATGTGTCGACCACAACGGGGTCGCTAAAGGCATGGGGTAGTCTCCTTCCAACTTAGCATGTATGAAGTGTCCCCCGTCAACATGTACGAGCGTTATCGCTTGAGGTCGTGGATCTAGTGGGGCATCCGTTAATGGGAAGATGGTAGTGCTCCATTCGATGCTTAGCACGTGGAGGACAATATTATACCTTTGCGCTACGAGAAGCCCTACCTGGGGCATTTCCATCCAGTGACTTGGACCGCACCCTTTCACTGAATGCCATTCGATGTTGTTACGTATTCGTTTAAAGTCTCCTTTGTTATATGTTTCGAATACATTCTTCCAACGCGCCTCGTTATGGTCAATATCCAGTAGTAAATCTCTTCGAATATTGGGCCATACGTGTTTCGTAAAACCTAACCCGACAGCCACAGACCTGTACCCACAATGACCGTTTGGGGTCACATCTTGTATACGCGATATGTAAGAGTGAAACTCTGATGGAATTTGATTCTTAAACCTCTTAATGCTTAACAAGTGCTCGTCCCCCTTCATTAATGGAAAACCCCTATCATCCCGCGTCTCCTTCTTTTTAGAACTCGTTGAACTGTTTCGTTGCATTTTAGGTTTTTCAGACTTTACAACCGAACCAGTTCCACGAGAGCTATTGGATCTGAGTTTGATTCTGATTGTATTTTGTGTTTGTAATTAAAATGAAAATGGATGAGTGTGCAGCGGAATTATGATGAAAACAAACTTTGCATACAATCAAACGAGAGTAATACTTTGATCAAACATCTTTTCACAATGAATCGAAAGATTGAATTTATTTCAATAACGATTACAATGATTGATGAATGAATGCAAACTCCCCCTCAGCCAGAGTTCAGTAGTTTGTTCGTGCAACGAAGACGATGATACAAAAGAGCTAATAGAACAGTACAAAGTACTGAACTATTTATAGGCACTTGCAAACCACTGAGCATCTTAGCTGACGTCACCATGAAAATGACATCTAACCTCCTAACAAACTCTAACCTCTGATCTATACAAACACTGCTATGTTAACTACTGCTATTACATTACTTTACAAGACAGACTGTAGATCAGCTGCTGCAACTTTCCACTGCTGTGAACCCAGCAGTACTTGTCCGGATCAGCAGCGCTTGACTGAAGGCAGTAGATAGAATCAGCGGGGCTTTAGTCTTTCATCAGATCTTTACTTTGAGCAGCAGTTGTAGGTCAGCACTTTGCAAGATCAGCAGATAGGAGGTCAGCAGATATGAAATCACTTTCAAGGGGAGAGATTTGTATGTAAACATCTGCTTATTCTGGATCCACTGCTCTGATCCAGTTTTGGCTTTAATTATATGTTCCTCTGATAGGGTTCAATCCCAACAATCTCCCCCTGGAATAGATAATGCCAAAACTCTTCATTATTGTGGAATTCTTTATTGCCTCATCAACAGTTCCCTTATCTGACCTTTAAATTGTAATTCAAAGTCTAGGGCATCTGTATCTTCATCATCCCTGCTAAGTGGAAGATCAAGGAGATCCTGCAAATCTTCAAGACTTAGGCCAAGAGCTTGTTCCCTTGATATTTTCTCCACTTCTCCACCAGACCTGAGCAAAGTCAATACGCAGGTCTGTTTGTCAGTTTCCCACTATTGTATTTTTGAGCCTCGTGGGTTTCTTTGGAGATGTTTATTTGCAGAAGAATTTGGTGAGGCTGGCCTATTCAAAACTGGCTGAGCAGTACTTGCAGTTTGATCCAAACCAAGAGTTTCTATGATCATTTTCTTTATGCCTTCTTTTGCAAGGTCATCTCCTCTTATCATCTCTTGAATGGTTTCACCTCTCAACTGTTTGTGTGCCCTTCTTTTATAGATGGCAGCACCAGTTGGAGCAGTGGCTCTCCTGATTTGCAGCTTTGTTGGTCTTTTTGAAACCTCTGCTTTAGGATAGTCAGGCTTTTGAGGAACATTTGGATCTTTCTTTCTTAGTTCCTCCAACCTTTTGTAGGTGATCCTGACCACATCTTCTTTCCATCTAGCAACTTGTCTTTTGTTTCCATATTCAGTAGCAACCTGTTCTTCTTTCATTCTTTTCAGTTCTACCTGTTTGTCAGGTACATTCTTTCTAAACTTTGCCCAGTCAGGAGGAGTGTGAGTGACTTTCCTTTTTATCATGTCTTGAATTCTTACTACTTCATGTTCAAGCTCAGTAACATTCCACTCTTTGTACATGTATTTCTCTCCTTTGTACTTCTTGTGAGCCATGATGCTTTCAATGTAGTCTGTCTTCAAAGTTTCAGCTGCTCTTTCTGAAATTTGTTGACTGACATTTTTTGCAAATTGTTCTAGGGATCTGACCTGTGTGAGCAGATATTGATAGTTTCTTGAAATTTCTTTGTCAGATTTCCCTTGTGTGTTTTTTTTAGATATCCTCTGCTTGCTTGGCCTTGATTTCCAAATATTCATCAACATTTTTAGGCCAGGGATATCCTTTTATTGATGGCAAACTCCTTTTGGCAGGGTCATCCTCATAGTAAAAAGATTTTATTTCTTCTCTAACAGCTGCTAGTTCAAGAGGAAATTGAACACCTGCAGGAGGTAAGGGCTTGTACATTGGAACTGAAGAGAGAGGAACAGGTTTTGGTATTGTGACAAGAGCTAAAGATTTTGAAGATGTTTGTGGTGGTGAAGTGTCATCATCTTTGAGAATTAGCCTTCTCCTCTTTGTTTGAGGAGGGGCTGATGATGTTTTGGATGGAACAGTGGTGGTGGATGCAGTGACAGTGGTTTGTGATTGACTAACAGTTGTTGAAACAACTGGTGTTCCAACCACTGTTGTCATTACTGCAGATGTTTTAACAACTACTGTCTTCTGCCTTTTGGCAGGAGGTGATTTTGTTTTTGGTGGTAATGGTGGTAAGGCAGTGGATTTGGTGTGTGTTGAAGTGGGAGCAGATGTTGAAACCACTGAAATACCAACAGTTGTTGATACAACAGGAGTTACAACAGCTGTTTTAGGTGGTGGTTTTGGAGCAGACTTTGAACGTCTGGTTGGAATGGATTTGGGTAGCCTTACTCTTCTTGTAGGCTTCTTCTTTTCATCAACAAGATTTTCATCATCTTTTGATCCTGAAGTACCCTGATCCGGATAATCCACCCTGGCTTTCTTTTTGGCCTCTCTATCCCTTTTTACACTTGCAACTGCTTCTGCCAGTGCATTTGTGGTCACATCAATTTTCTTGCTTCCATCTGGCAAAGGGATTTGTTTGGTCATGTTTGCATTTTCTGGTTCAATGTAGAGACCATCCTCTATTCCCTTCTTTTTCCACTCCTTAAGTTTTTCCCCCTTTTTGGCATTATCTGGGGGAAGTTGATAAATGAAGCGAACTTTTGGAGGAGCTGTGCCAGTGGTGTGCAGGATCTGAGTTTTGAGAGCCTTTAGATCAGCCTGAGTGTTCTTGAACCTTGACTCCATTGCATTTCTCAGCTGTTGGACATGTTTTTCATGTTGCTGATCTGCTAATTGTGCTTGTTGATGGAGAAAAGGTTGAAACAAATTCCAGAGCTCATTTGTAGCAGGTGCCTTTTGTGGAGCAGGTGCTTGAGATGGAACAGCAGTTGATTGTACCTTTTATACTTGTAACACTTGTTGTAGCATATCTTTGAGTTCTGCAACAGAGTTATCAAGCTTTTCAATACGATCCGTCAATTTCTGGTACTTTAAACCATCACCCAAGTTAATGGGATCATCTGATTTCCCACTAGCAGTGGTTTTATCAGTAGTTGATGTAGGGAGTGTACTCCAAACATTAACCACTGATGCCCCTTTTTCTTGGTACTGGGGTCTTCTTCCTTCAACACTTGACAACCTTTTGATGTTGCCAGTAGGATAAATAAATCCACTGGTGGTTGGCAGAGGTGCTATGTAAGGAATTTCCTCCAAGGAAGTCTTATTAATGTAACCACTGTCCAACTGTAAACCAGTGAGTTCAACAGTTGTAGTGGCTGCTTCACTTGGACTACCACCAAGAGTTACTTGTAACTCAAGGGGTGTAACCTCCCCAGGTTGTGTTGGTGGGTTAGCAAAGATTGATACATCAGACCCAGTCAGTTGTTGAGGTATATTCTCATTGATAGGTGAGTGAGAAGGACTGGTTAGTGCCTGGTTCAAATCAATTGCATCCAACAGCAGTTTAGGTGGTGGGGGAATTGTGGATGTGATGGGTGGTGTAGAAGGTGGATTTGCCCCGGGTATTGAGCTGTGGATGATAGAAACAAGTGTTTCCAGAGCATCATGATGTGGAGACCCTATTTGTACAACATGTTCTTTTTGTGAAAAAGCAGGAGGAGTTTCGGTTATGGGTTGAGATATTTGTACCAACTGCTGTGAGGAAGAAGCAGCAGTGGTTTCTTGTGACTTTTGTGTTGTCACAGGCATTTGCTCTGGTATCTCATCCTCCAGAGTTGCCTTTTTGATTGGTTTGGGGGGTTTTTGATTTTTCTTTTTGTGTGGCTTTTTGTGAATTGTAGGTGTGGGTTTCAAAACAGTTGGTCTGCTGCTTTGATCACCTTGAGCAGTGGGCTCAGCAGCAGATACCTGAGGAGCAGTTGTAACTGCTAAAATCTGCTCAGGAACCTCTGCTTGTGTTTTGCAAGGTGCTAACATTCTTGAAAAAGTTTCAGTTGTTAAACTGTTTATTTGAGTAGAATCACCTTGGTTTATTGCAGCTAAATCATCCTTACTGAATTTCTTTGCAAAGTAGTAACTTAAAAACCTTGGAAACAGTAAGAATGATTTTGTTTCAACATTATTAACCAAATCTTTAAAAATTTCCCAAGAATAGTTAAAATTTTCTTCTTGAAGAATTGCATATCCCAGATTTTGAATCTTTAAAGGGATTTCATTAAAAGAAGTGGTTTTATTTGAAACACATAGTAGGAGGGTATGAAATAAAAATCTGGTTGCAGAAGGAAAATAACCTTTTTGTAAGGTAAGTTTCTTCATCATTGTGGCTTCATACCCTCTTTCAATGAAGTCAGTTTGCAACTCGTTTTTAGTGAAATAAATTTTACCTTCTTGATCATCGAGTTGAAAGACCTCTGAAATGGATTGTGGCGTGATTTGGACAGCTTTACCCTTTATAGAAGAGTGTATGGTGGTTGCAATGTCTCCTTGTTTTGCAAGGGTTGCATTCTTCCAAAACTCCCTTTGGGTCTCCAAATAGATTGGTGCATCGACGGTGAACAAAGTTTTGTACTTTGATTTTGCCATGGTGTCAATGATGGAATCGAAAACATTGGTGGTTCCTGGTTTTGTGAGAAGACCCAGGAGATTGTGAGATGGTTTATATGGGATTTCAGTGGAGATAGCCTTTTGAGAGGCTGTTTTCGATGAAGATTTGGATGAGGGTTTTGAAGATGACTTCGATTTTGTCATTTTGAAGATGATGATCGAAGAAATTTGTGAAGAAATGAGATGAAGAACTGCTTTGAGAAGAGAATTTTTTTAAGAATTCATTTCGACAGTAAAACCCTGTTTTGGTGGTGAGTGGGGGATTTTATAGGGAAGGAAGTGAATGCTGACGTGGCAGCCGTTACAAAAGGTCTGACCACTATGTACTGCCCACGTGACAACCCCTGGTGAAAGTGAAGGACAGTACTTTTATGAAAGTGACTGATGAAGGCAGTGGTATGAAAGCAGTGGATGATTTTCACTATAAGTGGATAGTATATCAGTGGATAAGACACTGCTTTTGATCAACAGAGTTTATCAAAGAAATGAGAGAACAGGGGTTGACTTTCAACAGTGGACAGACTTTTGAAGTAGAGCAGACTTTTGAACAATCAGTGGTTATGGAAGACTTTTAAGGATTTTAATGAAAATTTCACTGTTAGCTATTTTTAAGGATGGATTTTTGATTTTCTGAAAACATTTTGTTGATTTTATTCATAGAAAAAACAAGATGTTGCTTGTTATTCCATGTTCAGCATCCCAATCCTAGAGACCAAGCTTTCAAAAGTGGTTGTATCAAGTGCTTTTGTGAGCACATCTGCCAGCTGGTCTTTAGTTGGGACATGATGCAGAGAAATCAAACCTTTTTCATAGCAATCCCTCACAAAGTGATGTCTGATGTCGATGTGTTTGGTGGTTGAATGGGAAACTGGATTTTTGATGATATTTTCTGCTGCCTGGCTGTCCAACATGAGTGGTGTCTTTAAGGCAGTGATACCAAAATCCAGCAACTGATTTTGAAGCCATAGGAGTTGGGCTGTACACCTTGCAGCAGCAATGTATTCAGCTTCAGCAGTGGATGTTGAAACAGCTGCTTGCTTTTTGCTTTGCCATGAAACTAAGCAATCACCTAGAAACTGGCACCCTCCTGAAGTGGACTTCCTTGTAGTGTTACATCCAGCAAAGTCACTGTCTGAAAAGCCTGAAAGCTTGATATTCACATTAGCTGGATACCAGATACCAAGTGTGGGAGCACCTTTTATGTATCTGAAGATCCTTTTTACAGCAATGAGATTTGATTTTCTGGGAGCTGATTGACTTCTTGCACAGACACATGTTGCAAACATGATATCTGGTCTAGATGCAGTTAGGTACAATAAAGACCCAATCATGCTTCTATAAAGTGTTTGGTCAATCAGCTCATCTTTTTCATCAGACATGACCAACTTATTTGTTGCCATGGGTGTGCTGCATGGTTTACAATCATTCATATCAAATTTGGTTAAAAGTTCTTTAGCATATTTGCTTTGATGAATGAAAGTTCCATTTTGCATTTGCTGAACTTGGAGACCAAGAAAGCATTGCAGCTCACCCATTGCACTCATTTCAAACTCAGCTGTCATGAGTTCTCTAAACTCTTCACACATTGAGTTACATGTGCTTCCAAAAATAATGTCATCCACATAAATCTGGACAATCATTAAATCTTTCCCTCTCCATTTTAAAAACATTGTTTTATCAATGGTACCTCTTTTGAAACTATTTGAGAGTAGGAAGTTGGAAAGAGTTTCATACCAGGCCCTTGGTGCTTGCTTCAAGCCATACAAGGCTTTGTTTAGCCCGTAGACATGATCTGGATAAAATGGATCCTCAAAACCTGGAGGTTGACAAACATACACCTCTTCTTGAATTGTACCATAGAGGAAAGCACTTTTGATATCCATTTGAAACACCTTCATATTGTGGTTGACAGCAAAGGCCAGGAACAGTCTAATGGCTTCCAATCTTGCAACAGGGGCAAATGTTTCATCATAATCAATCCCCTCTTCCTGTCTGTAACCTTGAACCACAAGCCTGGCTTTATTCTTGACAACAATACCCCTTTCATCAGTTTTGTTCTTAAAGACCCACTTTGTGCCAATGGGACTAACCTCTTCTGGCAGTGGTACAAGCTCCCATACTTGTTGTCTTTTAAACTGATGGAGCTCCTCTTGCATGGCTTCTACCCAGCTGTTGTCTTTCAGTGCCTCTTGGTACTTGACTGGCTGATGGAGTGATAGAAAACCAGCAAAAAGACAAATGTTTTGGGTTTGGCTTCTTGTGAGCACCCCTTCATTTATGTTGCCAATGATTTGATCAGGTGGATGAGATCTAAAGAAGATTAAATCTCCTTGGTATGGTATGATGGCATTTGTTGGTGAAGGCTGCAAATGTGTATCATCTGAGCTAACTACTGCTGGGGACTTTGATGATCCAGCAGTGGCTTCAAAAGGTGGTGGAATAGGAGGTAATGAAGTGGACATCTGCTGACTTTTATCCACTGTTTGAGGACTTTTGTCAGCAGTGTTTGAGGATGTGGAAGCAGTGGTGGATGGGCTACTTTGGTCAACAACTGTTGAGGTAGCAGTGGTTGAGCTTTGACAACTGTTTTGAACAGCTGGTGTCTTTCCCTTTGTGGCAGACCTTTGAGGGATGATGATTTCATACCCATAGTCTGGTGTTGTATCCTCTGATGGACCTGCACTGTTAGTCTTGACAGCAGTATTTTCAAAAGTAAATTTTTCAAGATCAAACAGATTTGCAGGATTTGCTGGGATTTTCATTGATGAAAGTTCATTGAACTTAACATTCAAAGTCTCCTCCACTGCCTTGGTCCGTGTATTGAACACTTTGTAGGCCTTGGCAGTGGTTGAGTATCCCAGATGATAACCACAATCAATTTTGGCTGCAAATTTTGAAATGGAATCTTTTAAGTTCAAAATAAAGCATGGGCAGCCAAACACTTTGAAATATGAGATCAGTGGTTTGATTTTATACAGAATTTCATAAGCAGTCTTTTTGTGCCCGGGGTTTATTAAAACTCTGTTCTGTACATAGCAAGCAGTGTTTACTGCCTCTGCCCAGAAAGTTAATGGCAAAACTGAATCTGCAAGCATGGTTCTGGCAGCCTCAATCAAAGTTCTGTTCTTCCTTTCCACTACCCCATTTTGCTCTGGTGTTCTAGGGATGCTGTACTGCCTTACAATCCCTTTCTTCACACAGAAGGCATCCAACTCCTTATTTTTGAATTCTGTGCCATTGTCACTCCTGAAGCTTTTCACTGGAAGGTCAAATTGCTTTTCAACCTGTGTCACAAAGTCTTGCAAAATGCCTGCAGTCTCATCTTTTGAGTGTAAAAAGAAAGTCCATGTAAACCTAGAAAAGTCATCAACAATAACCAAACAATATCTTTTCTTTTTGAGGCTCATGACTTGAACTGGGCCAAACAAATCCATGTGTAGCATTTGCAAACACTGGGTTGTTTTGGACTCTTCAATGGACTTGTAAGAACTTTTATGCTGTTTTCCTTTTAAACAGGAGATGCAATGTTCAGGGCATGAAAACAATTTTTGTGGTAGGCCTCTCACCAACCCATTTTTTGAAATTTCAGTGATTGTCTTAAGATTTGTGTGCCCTAGCCTTCTGTGCCAAAGTTCTGTCTCTTTGTTAGAGGCAGCTGAGAACAGACATGCATCAGCTCTGGGACACTCTTTTGACATATCAACAACATAAACATTGCCACTTCTTTGAGCAACAAGTTTAGTTTGACCAGTTTTGATTATTGCTTCAATCTTTTTGACCATTTCTGGTCCAACAATCCTACAACAATCTTTTGTGAAGAATGACCCAAACCCTTTGTCACTCATTTGTGATACACTCAAAAGGTTGAATTTTTGATTGTCTATCAGATTGACATTTTCAAATTTTACATTTCCAGACTGCACTGTACCAGACCCTAGAACTTTCCCTTTACTATTATTCCCAAAGGATATATCACCCCCTCCATGGATTTTAAAGTCTTTGAGGAGGGCTTTACATCCTGTCATGTGCCTGGAGCCTCCACTATCTACATACCAAAGACTATCAAAGCATGCAGAAGCTCCCTGCACATGAAGTAAAATGATTAGTTCATTAAGGTCTCCAAAGCCAACAAGGCTTTGGATGGGGTCTCAACAGTGTCTGGGATGGATGCAGAATGATGGACAGTGGTTAGGTCAGGGGTTTGGACTGTTTTAGGACAGTGTTTCTCTAACCACTGTTGTGGATCTTGACCAATCATCTGTTGGTAACCAAAAGGATGCCTATTCACTTTAGGTTTAGAGGGCCTTTTGTAGGCCTCATAAACGTGTGGAATCCTTTGGTAAGACTGTTTTTCCTTGCCTTTTCTGAACTGATTGGCAGGGGGTGCATCAGTAACCTGAACATCTCTTTTGACAGATGTTTGGTTCAGCTGTTTTGTGACAGCTGTTTGAACTGGCACAAACAGTGGTTGTTTCTTGGTGAATTTTACAGATGTTGATGATGATGATGGACTCAAGGATGTTTTAGCAATGTACTCATTCTTTTTCACATCAAAGTTTTTGAGATACACACATGCTTGAGTTTTGTGGTTTGTTTTGCCACAAACAATGCAACTTTCAGCTGAGACAATGACACTTGTTCTGTTTAAATCATAAGCTTTTAAGTGGAAACAATCTTTTGTTAGATGATTTCTTTTCTCACAGAATTCACAAAACAAGTTATCATTTTTTTCTTTTTTCTTTCTCTTTTCAGACTCTTTTGCAGCAGAGGTTTTAACCACTGCTGGAATGTCCTTGAGAGGTATGACTTTAGCTTTTGGAGCTTTAACACCATCAGTTGATGTAAAGTCCATTGGCTTGAAATTTTCAAGAATATCACACTCATCAGACCATTTTGGTTTAAACTGATGATCTTCAAGCTCCTTGAAAGTGGAGGATCCCATTGGTCTGTTAAGTGTGATTTTGTTACCAAGTTTGTCAGTGATTTTCACTTCTTGGCCATTCTTGTTTGTGGGGATGAGCTCAGTGGCTACATCAGTGGTTTGGACAGATTTTTCAAAAGCAATATGTTCATCATCATATTTTCTATAACCAACCCCAAATTTCACATTGCTTTCAATCTGTTTAGCAAGCATCACCTCATATCCTCTGCAGGATTCCACCCATCTTTCACAAGTAATCTGGGTGGATTCCAACTCCTTTTTGCAAACTTGGTATTTTTCTACCATAGTTTGAAGTTGGGTTTTGGTTATGCTTTGCTCTTCTTTTAGACAGCTGATCTCTTTTTCCTTTTCAGTCAATTTGTTTTTAAGTTCTTTTAGAGAGTTTTCAAATTTAACTTCATCAGTTAAGATTTTATCCCGAAGGTTTTCATTCACCTCTTTGATGTTTGCAAAAGCAATTATGCAATTGTCAGAACACAGTTTTTCAAGAACTTGAGGAGATACCTTGGCAGCTGCCATCATTGCACAATCACATTGATGATCTTCTTCATCATCAGCTTTCACCTTGTTTTCACCAGCCTTTTCTTCCTTCTCTTCTTCTTTGTCTTCTTCGGACCATGGATCTGTCATTGGTTCAATCAGGGTACCTGAACTTTCTCCCAACAGTAGTTCACCAGCCACAACAGTAACCACTGCTTCAGTCACCTCATCCACTGTTTCAATACTCAGCTGTTCCTCTTCAGTTTCAACCCCCTCCTGTATTGACTCTAATGCCATCAAACAAAAATCATTATGAGAAGAATCATTAGAAGCACAGAGTGCAAAATTTTCATCACTAAGGTCTTCAGGCATACTGCTCCAGTCAACAAACCCTTGAGTGAAAAAACTTTGTTGATCTGGTTGTACTGCTGCTGGAGCAGTGGTTTGAGGTGCAGGCTGCACTTGTGCCTGGGGAACAGGGGTTTGAACATATTGGATCTGTGGAACAGTAGTTTGGACATAGTGCACTGGCACAGGGGCAGCAGCATAGTGAGCAGTGTTCACTTGAGCTGCTGGGGCATACTGGGCATAGTGCACAGTGCTTTGGTTTTGAGGTCTAGGATTTGAGCTAGGATGAGTAATTATGGGACCAGTAGTTTGACTCCTACATTCCCTAGCGAAATGTCCCAACCTATTACACTTGTAGCACTTGATTTTCGATTTATCCAACCCAACCCTTAGATTCCCATGCAAACCTGGGAATTTTTGCCCTGTTCTTTTGTAAAATTTGCTAGTTCTAACACTTAGCAAAGCCAGTTGGTGCAGGATGTCCATTTCCTCTAAGTCAGTGGGATCAAAATGTTGCAAATCATTGAGTTCAAAGCATAAATTGTCTGACATCTGGTTTTCGTTTGCAGTGAATGCATAACTAGCAGAGTGAGGATCAGGGTTGTTAAAATTTGCACCAGCAGTTATGTCAATGAAGTGATCATAACCCTGATCCTTACCACTGCTCCCAGATTCTTCTTGACCCAGAAGAGCAGTATTACCGAAAGTGTAATCATCAGTAACTTTTCCTGACTCTTGTAACCTCCTTTTCTGGTTCAACTCCCTTTCGTAGGTCAGGAGTCGACCGTGGAGTTGGGTCAAGGTCAGATCCTTGAACTCAGGTGAGTTTCGGGTGACAAAAGCTATGGTGTCCCATTTTTCTGGCAGTGACCTGAGGAACCTGCTATTTTGAGTTGAGTTTGTAAAAGTGGTGTTAACAAGCCTCAGTTCACTGATGAGACAACTGAAACGCTCAAATTGTTGCGTTAGTGATTCACCTTTAACGTAACAAAATGTTTCATACTGTTGGTTCAGGATTTCCCTATTGTTTTCTATGACTTCTTCGGTTCCCCCAAACTGTTCCTTAAGCACGTCCCATAACTCTTTGGCACTGTTACAGTGTAACAGTCCAGCATATATCTCATTGGGCAGCGCTGATGCTATGATGCTAAACGCTTTAGCATCTAGTTCGAACTTTTGATAGTCGGTTTCGGTATAATTTTCAACTGGTTTTGGAACGAACTTTTTAGCATCTTCAGCGCTTGGCACTGTGGGAACGTGGGGACCATAAATGACAGACCTCCAACAACCTGTGCTTTGTTGAGCAAGGATGTGACCCATCCTCCTCTGCCAGATGTTGTACTCATTTCTTTTTAGCATAGGTGGTTTAAAAAGCGAGCCGATGTTGTTTTTATCATCCTGAGATTGTGACGTCATTCTTGTTGTTTTACAGACACTGAGAAATCAACTTTAATGGTGATTAATCCTTGCTCTGTTTTTCAACAAACGAACAAACGATCAGTATCAACTGTTATGAGCTGAACTATTTATGTCAAAATGATTGTTAAATCAAATTTGACTGTCCAGGCTCTGATACCAATTGTTGGATCTGAGTTTGATTCTGATTGTATTTTGTGTTTGTAATTAAAATGAAAATGGATGAGTGTGCAACGGAATTATGATGAAAACAAACTTTGCATACAATCAAATGAGAGTAATACTTTGATCAAACATCTTTTCACAATGAATCGAAAGATTGAATTTATTTCAATAACGATTACAATGATTGATGAATGAATGCAAACTCCCCCTCAGCCAGAGCTCAGTAGTTTGTTCGTGCAACGAAGACGATGGTACAAAAGAGCTAATAGAACAGTACAAAGTACTGAACTATTTATAGGCACTTGCAAACCACTGAGCATCTTAGCTGACGTCACCATGAAAATGACATCTAACCTCCTAACAAACTCTAACCTCTGATCTATACAAACACTGCTATGTTAACTACTGCTATTACATTACTTTACAAGACAGACTGTAGATCAGCTGCTGCAACTTTCCACTGCTGTGAACCCAGCAGTACTTGTCCGAATCAGCAGCGCTTGACTCAAGGCAGTAGATAGAATCAGCAGGGCTTTAGTCTTTCATCAGATCTTTACTTTGAGCAGCAGTTGTAGGTCAGCACTTTGCAAGATCAGCAGATAGGAGGTCAGCAGATATGAAATCACTTTCAAGGGGAGAGATTTGTATGTAAACATCTGCTTATTCTGGATCCACTGCTCTGATCCAGTTTTGGCTTTAATTATATGTTCCTCTGATAGGGTTCAATCCCAACAAGAGCCCTCTGACGGTACGTATGAGCTGTGTCGGGGTAAATCGTACCTATGTTTGGGGGAAGCGGTATATACGTTGCTGTCCTGGCCATAGGAGCTGTATCTCGCAGCTTCGTCTAACCTCGCAGCTTCATCTAGCCTTTCTTGTACTTTCTTTGATGTAGGCCGACCGCGAGTATTTTGCTGGACGATCGGTGGTTTCTTGGTTGACGATTTCGGGGTGAAGACTGCTTTTATCTTTGAAAGCAAACTCTTTTGCTGAACGGGGGACTGCGCCTCTAAATGTTGCCGCACATTATTGAGCTCTGCTACAACATCGACCTCATCGTCTACCAGTTTACACGGGAGCAAGTCAAGCTTACGCCAGAATACATCTATGTCGTCGAGTTGTATCATACGCCCTGCACAGTTAAGTTAATACGGTGTGAGAAACAGCTAAATCGTACAAAATAACAAAAGGTTTGTAGTTTTAATATTTTTTACCTGTACGTTTGTAGTTTTCCAGCCTACAAGCACACGGCAATCCACAGCTAAGCCACATATGGCAACCACATGATGCGTTAAGTTTCCGCAACACCTCCATCTTCCTCAGTAGCTCTTTTGCCAGCAAATCAAGTGCTTCATGGGAAACCTTTCCACGTAGGTTGTCCAACAGTCGGTGTCTGTGGTGGTTCATCGTTTTTTCGATGCTCTCAGTGAAACTTTTTTGTATTTCATCGTACTGAGTTTCAACTATATCAATGACGCATCTTGCTATTCGCTCCAATGAACTCCCGCGCGTAACGTATCTTTTTAAATTTGCGTGCTGGCTCTCAACTCTGTTGGTGGTGCGCTGACCAAAGTTGCGACACTTATCGGTCCACGCATAAACGAACATTTCTTTATAGTCTTTGAGCCAGTTTTCGTAGACGTAATCATAGACACCTGCAAAAATAAAATAATGAAATGCAAAAGCGTGTGTAAAATATAATAGATTGGGTGAGTCGTTTGTTGAAGGAACACTTACTTTCTCGGTTGGCAACCACGAGTCGGTTATACATTTTCTCCAAGTTGTACTTGTACATGGGCTCTGAAGAAGATTCGCACAATCTCCGCCAGTACGACATAAATTTCCCCCAATCTTCTTTATTGAACCCTTTCTTGCACTTTTTAGCTATATTTTGTTGGATGTGAAAGTGGCATAGAAGCCTGGTTGCGTTCGGGAATACTTTAGAACACGTGTTAATTAGGGCAAGCTCCCTATCCGTGACTATCACACGCGGCATCATACATTCATGCAATATTTACTTGATCCGCTCAAGCACCCACACGTAGTTACCCCTTCGTTCTTTACAAATAACGGCATGTGCGATACAAAAAGACTTGTTGGTCGACGTCATACCCATAACCTGGACAAATGGCATGTTGTAGAGGTTTGTTTTGTAGGTCGCGTCGATCAACATCACGCGCGGGAATGCACGCCACATAGTGATTGAATAAGGATGAACAAAGAAAATCTCTGTTACGACATCTGTTTTGGGTTCCTGTCGGGTATCGTAAATGAATCGGTGGTCATGCAGCAGGCTTTCCAGTGCCTGCATAGGAGTCTTTCCGTCCATTATTGTCGCTCTAATTTTTTGTACCGCATTTTGCACGTCTTTCTGAACATGCAGGCTGTCGGGGAACGGCTTTCTTAGGGTTTGAAATATGATACGTGGTTCCATGTTTTGAGCAGTTAGCTACTCCACTAGCTTGTATTCGGCTTTAGTAAATCTTCGCACAAAAGCGTGGCCCAACAGACTCGTCGTAGGTTCGTGGTTATGGTTCGCACAGTCCACTTTTAACTCCCACGTGTCATTCGTCACGTCCCGGATGGCGAGTAATGAAAATGGGCAACCGATTTTTTTGCTACCAGCTTTCCTAACTGTTGCTTTACTACGGTGCTCACCACTACGGTCGCACACAAGCCATACAATCCCAGTAGTACCGCCAATATTTTTTGATCGGCGGGTAACAATTACGTAACCATACTCCTTTCCCGTTTCTTGTACCCAATTCTTCAAATCAGTTAGAGACATGAAACGCTAAAAAAAAGTTACGTGAATAATTAAATTGAAATATAGTTTTTAACAATAATAATAATAATTATAATATTTTTAACAACAACAATAATAATAATAATAATAATAATAACATTAATAATAATAATAATAACAATTATAATTATAGTATTTTAACAATAATAACAATAATAATAATAATTATAATTATAATATTTTTAACAATAATAATAATAATAATAACAATTATAATTATAGTATTTTAACAATAATAACAATAATAATAATTATTATAATTATAATATTTTTAACAATAATAATTATTATTATAATTATAATATTTTTAACAACAATAATAATAATAATAATTATAATTATAATGATAATGTTTTTAACAATAATAATAATAATTCTTTTAATGTGATACCTCATTTATTTGAAACGGATTGCCCGGGGTAGATGGTTCATAAAGTGATGTGTTACGGGGCTCATAACCATATCCACCATGTTCTTCGTATCCACCGTAGCCTCCGTATCCACCTTCACCCCCAGATCTATCGTATCCACTGTATCCACCTTCACCACTGTATCCACTGTAACCACCTTCACCCCCGTATCCACTGTATCCACCTTCACCCCCGTATCCATTGTATCCACCTTCACCCCCGTATCCACTGTAACATCCGTATCCACCTTCACCCCCGTATACCCCGTAACCCGGATACGATTGCTGCGTCGGGTAATATGGTTCATCAACAGGTGCATTCTCAGCACCGTATCCACTTTGTTGCACGTACGGAGATTCATACCCGTATCCGTAATCCGGATACACTTGATGCGCCGAGTAATTTGGTTCATCAACAGGTGGAGTGGGAGTCTTGTTCAAGTCTGGCAACTGTGTTTTTTGATCAACAGGGACTCCAGACACAACCTCCTCCTCCTCATTGGCATCATTTGCTCCCCATGTGTCGTTAGAATAGCGATTACCGAAATAATTCTCGTTTCAAAATGATGACATTTTAACAAGATTGAACAAAAAACAGAACAAATGATTTTGGTTTGGTGTGTAAATTGTTTACTGAAGAAGAAGATGAAAAAGAAAGCAGAGGAGATGAACTCGAAGTGAACAGAGATGCATGGATAAATAGAATTTCAAATTTACTTAAATACGCAGCGTATAGCTCTCTACTCCCCGTATTACTTTATTCACGTGCCTAAACAACATCGTATCAGTGTCAAATCAGTCTGACATATACGCTGCGTATTGGTCAATACGCAGCGTATGTCAGACTGATTTGACATGGTACTAGGTTTGACTGTCTGGTCGTGTACCTGCCCCTTACATACGCTGCGTAGAGGTCAATAAGCATCGTATAGGGTTACCCTAAACGCTGCGAATTGACCTCTACGCAGCGTATGTAAACCCTAAGTGTGTAGATAGCCTGCCAATGTGTGCAAATAGTGACGGCCTTCTATAATTACATTAAAAATCATTTTTTTTTCTTATTTTCAGTTTAATAATATCTTTTTATATCGTTATCATTACTTTTTCTCTCTTATCCACTATAACCACTTTCAAAAAATATTAAAAAAATTAATAAGATGAACAGTACCCCTCCCCAATATAAGATGAACAGTAACGTTTTCTCTATCCTCTACTCACAACCACTTTTAATAACATGCAGAAGTCATTTACAAAGTTTAAAATTATGTTAGTTAAAATATTAATAACGAATAATAATGGTGATAATTGTTTTTTAAGTGATTTCTAAATTTTTAAAATAATATATTTTATATGACTGGAAGGTAAAAATAGAATATGTTAAATAATAATAATAACTAGTATTAAACACCCCCGCGTTGCGGCGGGGGCGAACACTAATGCCACACTACTATAAGCGACCACCGGCACTAAAGTTGCGGTGTTAATGCGAAGAAATTAAACCGAAACGTAAAACATAGAATAAAATAACTAAGTTGATTTAGGACTCGAGTGTTACGATGAACCCGCATCTATTTTTTCCCGTTTGACAGGTTCATCGTAATCTATATATAATATATATATCATTACCACTATACAAACCATAATGCATACATTACAACAACCATTGCATCAATATGTTGCAAATTATATTTATACAAGATTTTGGCTAAATTAATTAGATTATTATAAATAATAGTAATTAACAAATAAAAAAACACAAGTTTGAATGGATCAAACCGATTGAATATGGTAAGATAACGAAACCATTATTTGATTAGGGTACAACCACTTAAGCACAATTTACAACCATACATGCATACAAAACACATTGAATTTGGTAAGGTAATGAAGCCATTATTATTTGATTAAGGTACAACCACTTAAGCACAACTTACAACCTATATTTTACTAAGGTACAATCACTTAAGCACATGTTACAACCAATGATGTTGTGATTAAGTTGTAAAATTATTAAAGTATTTGGGTTAAAAGTAAAATAATAATTAAAGACAAAAAAAATCAAGTGGGTACAACCATTTTTGCTAAAATTACAACTAATAATGCAACAAAATGTTATAAATTAATATATAGTTAATAATAAATAGATGGTATTATAAAATCGAATTAATACCTAATTGAAAGAAATAATTTTAAAAACTAACATAACAAAATTTCAAACTGTGACGTCAATATTAAATTTTTATATATATTTTGACGATTGTATATGTTAACATACTACATTATATTTTATTCTATCAGTATAATACACCTGTTTATTCAAATGTGCAATGCAAAACATAACTTTTTATTACTAATTATATAACATTACATTCATCAACTCGTATAATACACTAGGATTATAAGCTGGTGTATTTCTATAATCATTTTCAAGAGCTCTCTCCGTACATGAGAGGTTCTGAATATAACACTAATTATAATCGTTATAGAAAAACTTTTAATTTCTTGAACTGCAAGAAAAAAAAAACTGGTCCAACAAATGAACCACAATACCTGGCTTCACCAAATCCGACCCATGACGACAGTGGCGGGTCTAGAAAATACGTCAAAGGGTAACGTTTCAAAAATTTCTTTTATATAGGTGCAGCGAAATCGAAAAAACGTTAAATCTTTCCGAAATTTAAACTACTTGCTTAGCGTCAAGAGGAAGCGGGGGCTACTCCTACCTCAAGCAACATCCGCCCCTGCATGACGACAACATCTAACTCCAATGTTTTAAAAACCGGTTTAAACCGGTCGATAGTACCAGTTGAACCGTCCGGTAGATCCGGTTAAACCACCCGATACACCTTGTTGAACCGCCCAATATACCTGGTTAAACCGTTTCTAAACCCAATATGATACGATATAAAAATCGGATTTTAAAACATTGTCTAACCCTACTAATTATAATTAGTAATTACTAAACCAAAGAAACACCAAACCAAACCGTTCATGTGTACGGTTCCCAACCGGCCAGTATCATCCTATATGTATTGTTAAAACACTAATAATAAGTTCAAAAAATTAATTATCGTATATCTAAAAATAACCTTTTTACGGTTAAGCAGAATGTTTGTTTATCCAGCCAGCCGGGTCAAAAGGAAATACCCATCCTCCTGTTCCTGGTGATCCACGTATAAAGCCAGTGATATAGCCACGTGGCATAATGAGATAAATTCGCGACATGTATCCAAACCTTCAGTTTCCTTCCTTCCACACACATACATACACATACACTACAACACTTTGATGTTTGAAATCAGTTAATTAGATCCATCATGTCACAAAAAGAAACATCAAAACCGAAAGTGGGTACTGCAACAATTGTGGAGATTATACTTGCAATCTTCTTGCCTCCTCTTGGCGTTTTTCTTCGATACGCTATTGGCGTAAGTCATATATATATATAAATTCTTTTGTTTTTAATTTGTGAATTTCATTTGAAATGAAATGGAGTCTGTCTGTCTGTCTGATTGAAATGTGTAGATGGAGTTCTGGATTTGCTTATTGCTGACGATACTGGGGTATCTTCCGGGAATCATATACGCAATTTATGTTTTACTTCTCTAGTGTTGGTTTTTTTTTTCTTACTTTTCTGGTTGCTTGGAATATGAGTAGTAAGTAGGTTGTTTGTGATCAAAGAATTTCAGTTTTGTGTTTGCATATCTTAATTAATGTTTTAATGTGCATGCTTGATCTTAATCATCTTTATCAACCAATCATATATTATTATGAGAAACACATGACATCATATCATATCATGATGAAGCAAGAAAAATCAAATAGATTTGATGGATATGTGAAATATCAAGGGTCACCGCATTGTATATATGTTGAAGGGCGTGAGGGACGTCCTAGGGTCGTCAAGGGCGTCCACACCGCCCCCTTTGGTCCATCCCCGTCCCTCCGCTTGCGAAAGGCCCACCTCTTTCTTATCCAACACATGTATACACCAGTGGCGGATCTAGGCTTCGCGACAAGCCGTAACGTTTTATAAATAAGCGGTAACGAAATCGAAAAAACGTCAAATTTTTCCAAAATTTACACTAATTTTACACTACCGCCAGAACGCCAAGCCGTAACGGACGCCACCCCTTACTATATGCTACATCCGCCCCTGGTATACACACATATATCTTGTATATACTAAGGGGCTCATCCTTCACACCCGATGACGTGGCTGCCTACTTCGCGCAGGTTATCCTTAAGAGACTACCCTGTTCCACACTAATGCCATATACAGAAGATCTAGAAAAATGTGATAACTGATTGTTTGTCCAACTGCTGCATTAGTTGTGTTAAAAAAATATCATGTGGTTCGAGTAAAATTAAAATTACGTTATGATTACAAGCCATACGTTTTTGGTTTTTGGCTTCCTTGCACTTTTAAATAATCAAAATCAAGCCATATATTTACTACCTAAGATGGTTTATATTTCACTCAAGTACCAGTTCCAAAATATGAAACCTATGGATTTGGTCGGTTTCAGGTTGCAACTCATGAATACGTTTAGCTAAGGGTCCGGTTTATGGGTTAATCGGCCTTTTAACCTGTTTATTTAATTTTTGGTTTTTTTAAGTATTATTATGTTATGTTGTAATATTAAATATTATAAAGAGGTTGCATCAACTGGTTTTATAGTTTTCAATGTTTTATTCTATACTATTTGCAATTTTTTGTTTGTCATTTTAGATTATTACTATGTAGGAAAAATTGTACTTTTTCTAGGTTGGTTGTGTTTGAATAGATGTTGCGTTCGTATTTATGGATCTAACATGATTTTTCAGTTCGTTTTTATGTGTCAAACATGATTTTCGGAGTTAGTGTTGGGTTTTTTAGAAGTTTTGAACTCATAGCGTAAATATAACCACGATCCATTTGACGACTCTCAGACTAAACGGAGTGGGGCGTCTCCCCCTCCGACGCCGCCCCAAGTCGCCGAGAACACCGCCCCCCATAGGCGTCCCCAAGGGGCGTCCCCCTCTCCCCATCCTCTTCTCGTCGCCCGCTCCTCTCACACAAATCAATTTTGGCACAAAATTTCAAGAATTCCCCCCTCCAAGACGCCTAAGGGCGCCCCACACACCATTCCCCCTTTTTTGCTCAAAATCCTCTCAGCTGACGTGGCGCCACGTGTCGCAAGACGCCCTCTCAAAAGGACGCCCCACTCCCTTTAGTCTCACACAACCCTCATGTGAAAACAAAATTCAAGCAACATTTTCACTGTCTCTCTAGCTGCATTTTCCAAGATAAATGGAGTCAAATTTGAAGTAAGCCACAAATGTCGAATACTTTCTATAAGTTTCCAACTTCTAGTCATCAACTTAGTTATTATTTCATCGTTATCATCTTCAACTAGTTAGGTATTTTATTTAGTTACCCTGATAGAAGTTTCTTTTATTTTTTTCGATTATTGGACATTTAATTTATGTACTTGCTACAAAAATACTCAAGTGACGTATAATACTATATTCACTTCTTTAAAAAAATGTAATCAGTTATTATTCCAATTTTTTCAAGTAATTATAAGAAAAAAAAAAGTCGGCATACAAAGAAAAACGTAACACAATCAACATGCCATTATAAAGATCCAAAGTGTATTCTAAAATCAGGATTTTTTACGCAAACAAAATAATATATATTTTTATTAGGACCCTATCATATAGGAATATTACACACATTTTTTTTGAATGACAAATTTGGATTACTGACGGAGTACTGGAGTATCATCATACTATCAGCGGAATCACCTGATCATATTCACCTTCACTAGGAATAATACCTATACACAAATTTAGAAGAAAATCCAATAAATATAGAAAAAAACTCCATTGTGGGAATCAAACCCAAGACCTATTGGTCTTAAAGCCTTATCCTACCCAATATGCTACTAGCTATAAAGCCATGGATATTACACACATTATCATGCAATCACAAACATTATTGTTGAAGTGTATTTTAATAAAAAGAAAACATTTCTAAACATACTGAGTGAATTTTAATAAAAAGAAAACATTTCTAAATATACTGGCTTTTGCTTTTATTGTCAACACCTAAAAACTAAAAGAAGGTAAACCTAAAAATTAAAAGAAGTTAAATCCTTAAAAGTGAACCCCCAAGCTTTAGTTTATTTACATTTTACTGTCAATACCTAAAAACTAAAAGAAGTTAAACCAAAAAATTAAAAGAAGTTAAATCCTTAAAACCGAACCCCCAACCTTTAATTTATTTTTTTATACACCGGCCTAAAAATCACATTAACATTATATCTTCAAATTATATTTTCAGGTACGTTCAACATATAAATAATAATTAAGTAAAAAAACTAAAAAGTTGTACAATTATTCATGTATTTGTACATTTTATATAACCGTACAAAATTGAGTCACTGTAATGGTTGAGTGAAGATTTTTTTTCGTAGTGGGCTTTGAGCGTGGGTTTTCTTTGAAATGGTGGCAGGACGACACGTGTTTATTGACACCGATGGTCTTTTGTCATTAGGTTTATTAGGGTTATTGGATTTTAATTGGTGTGTTAAAAAAACAAAAAACAAAACATTAGGTTTATGTGATCGGATTTTTGTTAGTGCCTTAAAAAGAAGAGTTAATTATTGTTTTCGTCCCTGTGGTTTGTCAAAAATCACTATTTCAGTCCATTAGTTTAAAAATTGCGATTTCGATCCCTGTGGTTTCACTTTCGTAACCATTTCAGTCCCTATGGTTTCACTTTCGTAACCATTTCAATCCATTTAATCTGTAAGCACAGGGACTGAAATGGTTACGAGGTGGACTGAAATGGTTACGAAAGTGAAACCACAGGGACTGAAATCGCAATTTTTAAACTAATGAACTGAAATAGTGATTTTTAACAAACCACATGGACGAAAACAGTAATTAACTCTAAAAAGAACATAGAGATCCACTTGGGAATAGCTTAGTGGTGTTGGTGAGTTTAGATAGAGCTTAGGATAGGAGGGGTCAGGGGTTCAATCCCCATGGTGTGCAATGTTAGCCATTAAAAAAAAGAACATAGAGTTAAATGTCATTTTAGTCCTTGTGGTTTGGATCATTTTGACAGTTTAGTCCAAAAGTTTTATTTTCCGTTTCTGGGTCCAAAAATGTTTCAGCGTTGCCATTTTAGTCCGCTGGGTTAACTTCATCTATTTTTAATGTTAACGAGAAGGACGATTTAGTCATTTTATATGTAATTCTGTTAAACAGAAGGGTAATCGAGTAATTCGACCATATTTTAACTCAAAAACATAAAAAGAAAACAAAATTGGGAATGGAAAAGGGTTTGGGTTGAAAGTATTTACAATTCGTTAACATCTGGGAGTGTTTGGATTGTAGTTGGGTGTGGTCTACGCCTGCCTTCTTGGTTCTAATCGATTCTTAGGGTTTTTAATTTCAAATCTGAATCACGTTGCATCTTCACTCGCGAATCATCAGGTATGGACTATCGTCATCTTCATCATTGATCTGATCCACTTTTCATGTACAATTAATGTACATACACCACCGTATAATAGATACTTCACTGTTGTTCTAACTTCATAAACCGATCATACCCTTAGTTATATGTGTAGCTGTATTCTAACATAGGTGTTATCTGTTATTTGAATGTGATGTGGTTACATGCGCAAGAATTAGAATAATTCCAGTATTTGATCTGTTAGCTAGTATGGATTATTTAGAGGTCAATTTGATTTTTCAATTTAGGGAAATTACTGGTGCTATCAGGTAATTTGTTAAGCATGAACTATTGGTATGCTCTTATCTTGCTTGATTTTGGTCCAGGATCTCAAGATAGTTTGGTATGTACAAGTATTAGCTTCTCATATCCCTGTTTTGCAGTTTCTTGATATTAATACACCATATAGTGTTTTGGAAAAAATGCAGTATAATGGCATAGTGCACAGAAGCATATTTTTAATGCATCTTCTAGGTTTCCTTTAGCGTCATTCTCATCTATTTTTATGCACGTGTATACTTATTTCTGAGTGAGATAACTTGTGATCATACAAACGATAGTAATACTATATTAGCTTAAGTCTATTTGTTCTGTTGTACTAGTTCTTGTAGAGACAAAGACTCTTTCTTATGCAAAGCGGTTCATATCTAAATCTAGGCATTTATCCATTCACCATGAGAAACCAATTTCATCTCAGGTTTTAAATTAGATGCACTAGAGTGACAAGTTGATATTGCCACCTAAACTTCCATATTAAGGACACATGCTCAGTCCCTACTGGCTGCTGTATATCCTCTTTTTCTTTTGTTATATATTCTTCGTTACTGTAATTAGCTAATTAATACCATCAATCATTTTTAAGTGGTTAGTGGAAAATATATTGAAAAGAGTTCTGTACTATTACCTACCAGGTCTGCGTTCCTGAGTTAGGGACAAATAATCAATAATTAGCGTATCCAATAGAGAACTCCATCACCGCTAAAAATCTGTTTATGATCGGTTAATCACATTTTGGTGCAGGGAGAAATTTTAATATTTCACAAGCTGATAATCCTCAAGCCTGTGGATCAAGGGTTGTAAGGGCATTTAACTGTTGCCCCATTTCGAGAGAAAAAATAATTCTTTCAAAGATTTAGGTTGCACAGATCGAACCTGATCTGATCAGCACAATGGACAATGCTGAACCGTTCAGTGCCTCAACAGCACCGCTGACGTGGCACGACTTCTTGGAACGTATGCGACATCCATCTGCCTCAGAATTTGTCAAATCCATTAAAACTTTCATTGTATCCTTCTCAAATAACCCTCCAGATCCTGAAAGGGACAGTGCGGCTGTACAAGAATTCCTTACCAATATGGAAACCGCATTCCGGGCCCATCCTCTTTGGGCGGGCCGGTCCGAAGAAGAGTTAGATAGTGCAGGTGAAGGGCTTGAGAAATACATCATGACAAAATTATACACGCGTGTCTTTGCCTCGCATCCGGATGACGTAAAAGTAGACGATGAACTGTACGAAAAATTAGCTTTAGTGCAGCAATTCATCCGGCCCGAACACTTAGATATTCAACCAACGTATCAAAACGAAACATCATGGTTACTTGCTCAGAAGGAGCTACAAAAAATTAATCTCTACAAAGCACCACGAGACAAACTCGTGTGTATCTTAAGTTGCTGTAAAGTCATCAGTAACTTGCTGTTTAATGCTTCGACTGATGCGAATGAAAGTCTGCCCGGTGCTGACGAGTTTCTTCCGGTTCTTATATACGTTACCATAAAAGCAAACCCGCCTCAGTTGCATTCGAATCTGTTGTACATTCAAAGGTACAGACGGGAATCTAGACTAGTTGGAGAAGCAGCTTATTTCTTCACGAACATGTTATCCGCTGAATCATTTGTTATGAACATAAATGGGGAATCACTTTCAATGGATGAAACAGAGTTTCAGAAGAATATGGAGTCCGCTCAAGCTCTTATTTATGGATTATCGGGTGATTATGATGGTGGTCAAAGTCAAAGCATATCAGAACCTAAAGAAATCAAGAAGGAAAACAGTAGCACTGTTGCAGTTGAATCAACAAACAGTAGTACTGTTGCTGTTGAATCGACAACCGAAGAGCCAAATGTGAAAGAACAACCAGTGAGTAAAACCCCATCAGTTTCAGATTTGGAGAATAAAGGAGCGAGTATGATCTTGAAAGATGAAACGTCGATAAAAGAATTTAGGAATTTCCCGTATTTTTACTCGCGAGCGGATGATTTGACTGTGGGTGATGTGGAAGATCTGCTGAATAGTTATAAGCAACTTGTGTTAACGTATGTTAGTCTTGCAAAAGGGTTGGGTGTTCCAGCTTCATCAAGTGAAACCCAAAACAAAATTGTAACTACAGATGCAGCAGAAGATGAGGGAAGTACAGGGGTTTTTAGTGAGAATACAGAATCAAAATTAGCCGAAGAACGAGCCGAGGACAAAGTTCAATAATCGATATTGTTTTTAACTTTGTTGGAACAAAGCCAAGGTCGTTTCTTCGTGGGTGTGATTGGGTATTTTTTTGCTCTTGTTTCGATAAAAGATTTTGGTTATAATTAGTTAGTTACTCGTTTGTTAAATTTGGGAGATTTAGTCTCATTTGTTGTATTGTTTGCAAAATTATGCAAGAATGCCTGTTACATGTATCTACCGTTTGTTGATTTACTTGCAGAATGATCTAAATAAACAATCAAATTCAGCAAGACAATCCCATCTACCAAAATAAACAATCAGCCACTCATCTATCAGATTATTTTCAAAAGCCATGGATTTCCTTTCTTCATGGGTCATATGTAATATATGTGTTGTTTTGATCATCTAACTACATATATATAATCTGTTTTGTGAAGTTATATATACAATTAGTGCACGCCTTCGCCTCTCCCCTTGGCTACGAAGAACCTATCATCTTACGAGTGTCTCACACTCTTGGTTTAAAAAAGCACGCCTTAAGCGCGTAGCGCACCTAGGCGCAAACTAGATCGCCTTGTGTGACATAAGGCGCAGGGTGTACACGAAGCGCAGCGGAGGCGCGCTTTTTAGGGGGGAAATCGACATAAGGTGCAGCTGAGGCGTGCGCTTTTTGTACATGGGGTGTTTCTATGCAACTGAGTGTTGTACAACAGGCTTTTTATGTTGTACATTTATGTTTTTTTCATTTTAAAACATATATAAAGCTTAATTATAGCTAAATCATAGGTATTGGATGCTAAACACTTATATAATCACTTTGCGCTTTGCGTACGAAAAGCTCACCGCTTTTGCGCTTCGCTTTTAAAAAATCGGTTTTAGACCTCATCGCTTTTGTGCGCTTCCTGCTTTTTTAAACCAAGCTCACACTTCTTTAGACAAACATGCACAAACATAATAACACATAGATATGTTGACTTTGCTAATGAAATAAATAGTGTGCCAACAATGAAACGCGCAATAATTATAGCCAGTGTCTTCCATGTCTTAGTTTTGTATTAGTTCAAGATTGTGTTCACCGCTAAACCAAGGATCAGCGTGCCAAATTCCACAGTTCAGCTTCACAACTACAGGACCGGTGATTTTGAAGACTAGAATGCTGTCCAGCAGGAGGTACAAACAAATGACCACCGAGTGATTGCACAAATTTTCACCCGTCTTCCATATTTGGATCCACTACAGATGACATTGCACCTCTTAAGATACCAAGGATCACCACCAAGGCACGCACTGGGTCACACATGCATGATGTGTTATTTTGGAAAATTTGAGGGCCTGCTCTTGAAGCTGCATTATATTGAACCTAATAGCCTACATAAGAATAGATATTAATCACGGTTCTCTACTTAAAATTACTTCTGCATTGAACACAGCCTTTAATGGCTAACGCTCAAGGTGCATAGCGCTCTAGTCAAACTACCACTCAAGACTGACACCGAGTATATACATAGTAAGCCAAACATGTTCCCAGTTTACAATCAGCTTACTGTCTAATATAATCCTACTCTTAAGGAAGCTGAAGAAAAGTAACACAGCTTAAGCAGTGAAGAATGCAAATACATGTTCATAAATCTGTGTTGCAATTCCACTGATCCATAAAAAAAATTATTCGTATCATTATCTTATTATGGTTGTTCATATCAAGATGGCAATCCCATAACCATTCAACTACTCATCAGTCATCTATCACAAACATGGTTGCGTTTCCCTTCTTGAAATTGTAGGTTGTATGGTCTACCACCTGTACAAACAACAAAAACAAGAACTACAATCAAACAAAATGCCTAGTAGCGAATGAATACAATGTGGGTTGCAAGTATATTGTTTACTTGGGAAATAAAACAAAATATAGCGCCAGTATGCAGCATCATATCTTGTTGCGATTAAATGACCAAAAAAAGAGAAACCAAGACCTTTAAAAGGGACATATCAAAGGATCACACAAGATATGTTAGCTAAGGGCCGAGCACAAGTACTTACATTAGTATTGCTGAGTTCAAGATTGTAAAAATCCATTGTGTGTGATTTAAACAATGGCCCAGCATGCCAAGTCCCCCTGTGCAGCTTCAAAAATTTTGGACCGGAAATTTTAAAGACTTGAACACTGTCAACAGCAGGAGGCACAAAAAAGTGACCACTGCGTGCTTTCAAAACATTAACACCCTTGTGTTCTAGATTTGATTCCACAATTGACGGCTTTGAAACTCCAAGATACCAAACATTATCCCTACCAATTGCCCCAAGGCATTGGGTAACACTTGCATGATGAGTTATTCCAGAAAACTTGAGGGCCTGGTCTTGAAGTTGCATGAGATAGAATCTGACAGAATTCATATAGCAAAATTAATCATTGTTAACGTGTAAGAAACCGAGCTCACAACTTCTGCAACTTCAAATTTTTCTTGTTCAACTATTATTGTTCGAAGTGCATCGTTGTCACTCAAAGTTGTCGTAGCCCGTAGGAGTTGTAACAACTAACAAGAGAATTTGTTTTCGTATTTTCGATCAAATTTCCAGCCAATATCATCCTTACATTTTACTAAGGGGCTGTTCGGCAACTTCTGAATGAGTAAGTGTTGAACCAGTAAGAGGTCTGAACCATAGGAGCTGAAGAGATAATTCTGATTTGAAGGATTATCCAAAAAGTTGATATGGGTTAAAGATAATTCAAGTTACTTAGAGATAAAATTAGTTTGAATTATTTGTTTAGATAGGTTTATTTAAATTAGAGTTTGAGTTGGACTAGAAATAATTTGTTTAGTATAAATAAAGGGTTATGTATTCAGTTTTATTTGTCGAGTTGAGTTTAATAATATAAAGAATATGAAACGTTTTAGTCTCCAAATCGATTGTGTTTGGTTTTGTATATTCGTTATTGGAAGCCTGGGCCAACAATTGGTATCAGAGCTTGGTCAAAAGCCGAAAAAGAGAAGCCGAAGCAACGATCAATCACACGTGGAAGATTTATTAAGCCGAACTCGACCAGGGGTGATGGAGATGAATAAAGGATTGCCGAGTAAGTTTATCCGTCTACTTATAGTGTTTGATTATCATAGTAGAAAAAAGAAAAAGAAAAAAAAAAAGAAGGAAAGAGTAAAAAAAGTTCGCTCGAGCAAAGATGGAAGAGGCTAGTAAAATTGAACGATGGAAGCTTCGATTTAATCGTTGGTTGTTATGTTTCATAACTATTCCAGTGATTTGATTTAGGCAAATAAATAAGAGTTGGCAGAATGGCAAGTTTGGCTTTATGCATTGTTTGGAAATTTTATTTTGGTTGAGATCTTGAAATTGGTAAGCAAGTTATTTTTTTTTTTTTTTTTTTTTATTTTTTTTTTTTTTTTGAACGGCAAATTTGGATCACTGACGGACCACTAGAGTATCATCGTGCCACCAGTGGAACCACCCGATCATATCCATCTCCACTAGGCATAATACCTATACACCAATTCAGGAGGAAACCCAATAAATATGAGAAAACCCCCTTGTGAGAATCGAACTCAGGACCTATTAGTCCCAAAGCCTTATCCCACCACCAAGATGCCACTAGGCTAGAAAGCCATGGGCGGTAAGCAAGTTATTATTACTGGAAAATATCAATTTGTCTGTGGTAATTGATTTCAAAAGAGATGGAATAATTCACGAATACATTGAAAAGTTTAAGTCGGTGAAGTTGCATTAAATTAGATTTCATGTGGTCTAACCAAAGAAAGTGGGCTGAGACTTTCATTGGTGGAATCGAATTCCAAAAGAGGAATTATGCAATATGTGGAAATAATTTGGCCATATTGATGTCAGTAACCTTTGGAACAGGTGGTCATGATGTTCATGGATCAAAATTAAAAGAAGGTTGCATGGGCCTGTTGGCAAGGGTGAATGCATGTAGATTACTAGAGAGCTGTTATATATGAGTTGGTTTGGCGGCTAGAAAAAAAAGGAGAACACGAGTAGGTTGGTTCTTAGTGGATGAAAAGTTTTTCGTTATAGTTGGTTATCATAATGATGTTTAGGGCGATGAAAGGCGGAGCAACAACGGTTCAGTGGAGAATCCATAACCAGTTGGGTTGTATCCATGCGAAGCTATAATTTGATCAAGGAGAAGATTGAATCCGCTAATAGCAGAATTGAAAATTCGTGTGAAGACAAGGAGATCAACTGAATGAAGATTTGGCCAGAAGAAACAATTCGGATCCGAGCTAATTCCGATGTAGATTAGTAAAAGAAAACGAGACCGTTTTAGGTTGTGTGGAAGCAACCAATCTCGTCGAAACCGAAAAAGATTAATCACTCCGTTTAAGTGATTAGAAGAGGAATCACTCCGTTTAAGTGAGATCAGAATAGGTGTGGCAATCTTATATCCGATGAAGATGTGATCGGATCCGACAAGATCAAGGCCAAGAAATCGAAGTAGGCGCAAAATCTTCTAATTCGATCAAGGTGTGAATGAATCCGAAAAGATCCGTGCGAGTAATAAAGAGGGTGTGAAATCTTGTAATTTGATTAAGGTGTAATCGAATCCGGCAAGATCAGTTACACATAAGTTGGTATTTTGTGGATAGTTTCTACCGTTATAGAAACCAGTGACTACCACAAACAGTTTATACCATTAAGGAAGAGGTTCATAGTCGAAGAACAGTGGATCAACCAGTGTAGTTTGATCATTCGACTCAGCTTTAATCACAACCTGTGTGAGTTGCGATCAGATATTCAGACAAGACCGAATGTGAAGCGGGTCCAAATCAGAATTAACACTATGTTCCCGAGTCATTTAACAGAGGGAGGTGAGGGGAGGGGAAGGAAAATTTTCTCTCCTAATCTCTCCAATTTGGGAGGATGAAAATTTGGTCATATTTTCTTCCCTTTTCCCTCCCCTCGTTAAATGAAACTCGGGAACATGGTTTTTCATATTTTCATCTGTTTTCCCTCCCCTCCCCTTGTTAAATGAGAATCGGGAACAGAGTGTAAGGGGGTGAATGAAGAGATAATTCTGATTTGAAGGATTATCCAAAAAGTTGATATGGGTTAAAGATAATTCAAGTTAGTTAGAAATAAAATTAGTTTGAATTATTTGTTTAGATAGGTTTATTTAAATTAGAGTTTGAGTTGGACTAGAAATAATTTGTTTAGTATAAATAAAGGGTTATGTATTCAGTTTTATTTGTCGAGTTGAGTTTAATAATATAAAGAAGAGTTAACTGTCATTTTCGTCCCTGTGGTTTGGTCACTTTGGCCATTTCAGTCCATTTCTCAAAAATGCGCCATTTTCCTCCCCGACGTTCTGGAAAGGTGCCATTTCAGTCCAAAAATCATAACCCAGTTAAGTCAGTTAGTAAATAAGGACTGATTGTGTAAATTTGTAACATAAAGGACTGATTGTGTAAATTTGTAACACCACCACCACTAGCCCTGCCACCACCACCACTCCGCTGCCACCACAGCCACACCGCCACCACCGCCACCACAGCCACTGCCACCGCCACCACCACCACCACCACCGCCACCACAGCCACACCGCCACCACAGCCACTGCCACCACCGCCACCACAGCCACTGCCACCACCACCACCACCGCCACCACAGCCACACCGCCACCACAGCCACTGCCACCACCGCCACCACCGCGACTATGGGATCTTGTGCGATTATCTTTGGCTTGTGCGATCAAGAGTTCATCATCATCGTGAAGTTGCAGGTTAACTTCTGTGTGTATATATATAAAATCTTGGTTGAGTTGGTCTAATGGCAGGGACCCATCTAACACATGTGAATGAAAAGCAACTTGGATTTCTTTTGACTAGTGATGTATGCCATAAAGTAACAAGTCATATTGGTATGTATATGGAAAAAGCAAAGTGAGTGTCAACTTGGGTTCTAAATCATCGAAGAAAATTACAAGTTGGTATATACACACAAACCTTCCAACACGTCCACTTTTGTTTTCTTCTTCTTCGTAGTCATATTTTAACGATCATTTATTTTTCTCCTAAATCCTTATATCAACTAAAACAAGTCAAAATAAGCATCCTTAAAATTTACACAGAATTCTCACGACCTATGTTCAAACCAACTACACCTAATTTTGTACAAGAAACTGTTGGATATATCGAACAAATGCTCTCACACACAATTAATGAAACAGTATTGAAACGATAATTTGGATATAATGTTCAATATCTTGGTGCCAGAAAGCTTCCCGGCAAATGCATAAGTATATTATTATATATACACATGTCGTAGATGACAGTTAAGCAACGGTTATGTTATTTGGCGCCAACAACCGTTGAAGTTAACCGTTGTTAGCCAACTCACAAGTCGCCACATTATCAAGAGTTCCCGATTTACGGATGATTACCGGAGACGAGAAGTTCACTGGAACCTGCAACTTCACCGGAACTTGCAACTTCACCGGAACCTGCAACTTCACGATGATGATGAACTCTTGATCGCACAAGCCAAAGATAATCGCACAAGATCCCGTAGTCGCGGTGGTGGCTGTGGTGGCGGTGGCTGTGGTGGCGGTGTGGCTGTGGTGGCGGTGGTGGTGGTGGTGGCAGTGGCTGTGGTGGCGGTGGTGGCAGTGTGGCTATGGTGGCGGTGGTGGTGGTGGTGGTGGCGGTGGCAGTGGCTGTGGTGGCGGTGGTGGCTGTGGTGGCGGTGGTGGCGGTGTGGTGGCAGCGGAGTGGTGGTGGTGGCAGGGCTAGTGGTGGTGGTGTTACAAATTTACACAATCAGTCCTTTATGTTACAAATTTACACAATCAGTTCTTATTTACTAACTGACTTAACTGGGTTATGATTTTTGGACTGAAATGGCACCTTTCCAGAACGTCGGGGAGGAAAATGGCGCATTTTTGAGAAATGGACTGAAATGGCCAAAGTGACCAAACCACAGGGACGAAAATGACAGTTAACTCTATAAAGAATATGAAACGTTTTAGTCTCCAAATCGATTGTGTTTGGTTTTGTGTATTCGTTATTGGAAGCCTGGGCCAACAGGAGCCAGTGTAATGCTTAACCGAGGCAAATGTCTAACCAAATCAAATAAGAGGTCTTAACCATTCAGACTCATTGTAACGCTTAACCGTTCAAAGGCAAATGTCTGAACCATTCAAACATCTGTTTGCAAAGTTTGAACCATTAAGTGCTGAAGCAATATGAGGTGTCCACATAAGCTTTAGAGATATTATCAAACGAACACATAGATTAAACAACAACAACCGTACCTGACAAATACTATAAATAGCTTTGCTATTTGCTATTTATAGATTAGGAGGGTGGGATGTAAGCTATAAAAGAAAACCCTGGAATTGAATTGAGAGAAGAAGACCTGGGAGTGCCTTGGGAGAGGTCGAGTTGAGCATCGTGAGGGCCGAACTCTTCACCGTCGGGCGACGGCTGAATCACCTGTCCGAAATCTTTAAAGGTCTCCGGTGTTGCTTCCACAGCCTGCAATTTCACGACTGTCGCTTCCATTTTCATCATATCCGTTTTTCAGGGTGATAAATCTGGTCCAGAAAAGGCTTAAAAATAGAAACAATCGTATGAAAGGACAAAATGAACTTTTTACTTTTTTTTTAGAAAAAATACCAACTAAATTACACTACCTAAAAAAAGTAAAAAAAAAAAAAAAAAACCACAGCTACCAAGGGGAACGGAGTAGTGTCCTGAGAGGGTCCGGTGATTTCCGGCCACGGGTTGAAGCAACATCCGCAAATTTGGGGAAGTTTTTTTCACCGATAATCGGTGACCCAACAGCGATTATCGGAAACGTGGGGATATCCACACACAATGGTCATATAACTGTTAGTTTGATTTTTTTTTTTTTTTTAAATCCAAACCTTTTGAATACAAATAAAATTTACGCAATCTCTAAACCAAAGTTAACCTCACTCTACTGTTCTGTCTAAATCATCCTTTTACACACTCTCAAATTACTTTTATATCTAAATCATTTTAACCCACTCTCAAATGGCAAGGAGACTTTGAACCAATGAAGAAGAAGAAACAGTTTTGGCTACGGATTAAGTCAGTGTCGTTCCAACGTTTTTGAAGACCCTAAGCGAACTACGAAGTGAGGGGCCCTAATTTCACACAAAAACTCTCCTTCAATCCCGATGGACCCATCGCCATGGGTGATTACGGTTGCTTTTTTCGTCTTGTGATATTCGACATCTTAGAAATTGAAAGCAGGTTGCGACGGGAAGTGGGAACAATGATTGCGGTTGTATTTTAGGGGCTTTAGACCGCTGAATAATGATGATTAGCTAGATGGTTGTTATGTTGTAATAGTTGAAAATCAATGCGAAATGGGCTTTGAAACTAGGCCTTTTTTTGGTAAATAATATTTATTTTGGGCTCCTTCAATAAAAAATATAGTTTAGTTTTGAAATAAATGTATTTATTTGGGCCCAGTATTTATACTATATATAAAATCTTTCTAAAAACTTGGAGGCCTTTATTTTTTGGTGGCCCTAGGCCCGTGCCTAGGTTGACAAGCCTATAGAGCCGGCTCTGGATTAAGTGAATGTCGTCGAGGACACACCGCCACACGCAACTATGTCATTTTGAAACGCAGTCTTTTAACAATTTTGTCAACATTTGGGTGATACCGAATGCAAGTTAGATCAGATTAGTTTAAAGTTTTGGGAAACTAATGAAGGATTTAACCAAGTCTTCAACGAGGAGATGAATGGCGGTGATGACATAACGGAGGCGGAAGCAATCGAGGCGGCCCATCGCAAGTACCAAAGACACGATGCGACCCAAATTTTTAGTCACATTTCGGCATGGCAAACTCTGAGAAACCATCCCCAATGGGGAACCAATGTTTAGTTTTGGGGAAATCTATGATGATACCGCGCATTATGGGGAAAGTGGGAAAAAACTGATCCGCCACACGGGGAATCTAGGGAAAACGGGACGACTTCCTCCTCCCTAAGTAGCACGATAAAGGTTGTTTAACAAAACACTGTGTACAACCGTATTATTCAGTTCTTGTAATTTTCTATTTATAATTGTTATGTATAACTTAGAAGGTTGTTGAAATAACACAAAGCTCACTTGAAAAATGCTCAGAAGTAAGCCTGTTGTAAACGAGTCGACTCAACTTGGCTCGATTTGTAAGCAATCCAAGTTCAACCTCAACCTTGGCTTAGTTCAATTTAACTCGTTTTTGGCTATGTTAAGTTAAAACTAAATTTTAGTGTAATGCATCTTAGTTTATTTTTTCTTTATTTAACTAATTTGGTCAACCTTGTCAGGTGATATGTTGAACCTTGTTAATGTATATATTTTGTATTACATTATATTAATCTTAGTTTGAATATGTTATACGTTCGGTAGTGTAAATTGTTTTAATCTTGAAATGTTTATCACGCTTAGTTTGTAGAGATTTATATCTTATTTAACGTTCTATGTCTTGTTATTATACTATAGAATGCATTCTCACAAAGAATCAATTAATGGAACTGAGACTCTCATGATCATATTGAGTTAGAGTTGTACATATAGCTCAAAGCTCACACGAAAATTCTTTACTCAAAATCGGCCCGGTTTGTGTTGAACTTATCTAGGTACTTTATTAGATTTCTTAATATATATGGCTCTCACTATTCTCACATCTCTACATTTTATTCAAACATCCTTTTTCACTCTATCTCTTTCTCTCTCTATATATATCTTTGTATGTATAGAGAGAGACAGAGAAGTTTGGCGTGTGAATATTAACCCTCATATCTATCTACTATAATAAAAGAAATCAAGTTTTGCACACGTGTCATTCATTGAAGCCATCTATTTTTATAGATAATTAATATCAATTAATAGATAATTATACAATTAAATTTAATATAAATTTAAACAATTCATATAGTAGATAATATATATAATATTTTAAAATAGAGTAAATTACAAAAATCGTCCTTTATGTATGTCACTTATTGCAAACTGTGTCATTTGTCTTCAATAATTATAGAAATCGTACTCGATGTTTGCAAACCCTTGCAAGTTATGTCCTTTAGCCCTAACTCAGTTAATTTAAATGATTTATTTATTTTATTAAACTAAAATAGTTAAGGGTAGAATCTATTTCAAAAATGTTTAAAACATGTTTCTTGGTTCTATACTTATATTTTCGTGTTCAATTCTCAACTCAAATACGGTAATCACTATATTTACGTGACATTTATAAAAACAATCACCGCAATCATCCCATCCATCGTATATCGAGTATATCCGTTAGTTTTTTTTAAGATATAAATTTTTATTAGATTCATTTAACCCGTGTAAAAAACGAGGTTTTTTAAAGATATAACATTTTTATTTTTTACTATACAAAATTACATTTATGCAACTCGTGTAATAATCGGGGTTTTAAAAATATAACTTTTTTTTATTATGTAGTATATAAAATTAGATTTATTCAATACATATAATACATAAGATTTATAAAGATATAACTTTTTATTGTTTGATATATAAAATTACATGTGTTCAACCCGTATAACACAGCCTCCCGCTTTAGTCTCCCTAACGGTCGAACTTAGTCTCGCTCCTCAGCTCGACGAGGTTCTTAAAAATGTAACTTTTTTTATTATTTAATATATAAAATTAAATTGACTCAACACGTACAATGCACAGGGTTCTTAAAGATATAACTTTTTTTATTATTTAATATATAAAATTACATTTATTCAACCAATGTAATAAACGAGATTTTTAAATATATATTGTTTTATTATTTGGTATATAGAATTGCATTTATTCAACCTGTGTAATAAACCAGATTTTTAAAGATATATTTTTTATTATTTGGTATATAAAATTGCATTTATTCAACCCCGTGTAATACACGGGGTTCTAACCTAGTATATTTATATATAGGATTAGATTCAAGAGTGGACACTAGCGTAGTTTGCAAACTGAGCGAACTAATCCTGGCCATACATGTGTGTAGATCAATGGCTAAGATTTAATGATGAAATACACTAGTGTTTTTTACGATTTGATAATTAAATCCTAGCCATCCACGTGTGTAAATCAATGGCCAACATTTGTTCATTCAGTTCGCAAATACATTAGTGTTCACTCTAGAACCCTACCCTGTATATATATTAACTGTCACTGAAATTGACAAATTTTAGGGTGAGCGGAGTGGAGCTCGGTGAGAGGCGGTAAACCTCTTTACTGAAACGGTAAACCACCGCCAACAAAGCCTTTACCGATTTTGGTTGACAAATTCGGTGAACCTTCACCGATTCGGTGAGAGGGGGGGGAGGGAGATGGGTGTGTGGTGGGGTCCATTCCTTCTCAACCAATCAATTTTTTTTTTTTTTTTTTTTAAATAGTTTACCTAAACTCTATTTGGTAAAACACCGCCAACGTTTTCGAGCATCAGGTAACTTATTTAGATAAATTGACATGACAATGTGTGATTAGGTGAATTAAAAATTTACCAATTTAGAATAGGTAACCACTTCCTTCACCCTTAAGACCCCAATTGGATATGTATATATGGGAGAAAGGATGACGATGGATGACGTCAAAGAAAAAACGTACAGTTGATATATGGATAAGTACATGTGAATCTAAACCAGCAAAGTGGCATATTGCAGGACGAAGTGGTAACATAAAGGTGTATTACCAACAAGTGGCATCATGTTAGATAATACGACAAGATGATAATCAAATGTGCATCATTGCAATTGCCAATGGATCGTGTTGGTCTCAAGAACAAAGATGTGGTTGATCCGTCGACACCCAACTGTGTTCGATCCGTGACGAATCCATAAATCTTTTATAGTAAGTTTCTTTTGATTGATTCTTACTATTTTTTTCCAAATCATAAAAGGTTTTCACTAACTCACTATTTTTTTTTCCAAACTGACTAGGTTTCTAGAAACGTACAAAATGTGGCTAAATCCGCCACCGGTTCAATCTAACGGTAAATAACATATGTTTTCCCTCGGTAAACCAGTGATGACTAATCAACTATATAGCCTTTTGATCTTTGTTTAACCTCTTGATCTTGATTCTAGTTGAAAAGTTAAGTGATGAAAGTATGCACAAATTGAATATGTCTTAATAGTTGAAATACTTTCAATTATACTATTTATTAACTTGACTTTTTATAATACAATGTATGTAGAAAAATAGAGGAAAAAATCTATTGGTTGGGAGAACGTATAGTAGTCTAGTCTTATCTTAACCAAGGGAATGTGGACGTAGTCAAAACCAATGATACCTAATGTCTTTGTATTTCTATCTAATGTCAACTATGAACAATAAACCATATATTTTCGAACTCCAAACTTCTTTCAATAAAATTTTTGGGTCACATCTTGTGGGTCCTGTTTATATAATGATTAATAGATAAAAATACACTTTGGTTACTAATGAGTATGAAACCTAGAAGTAGATCAAGACCAAAGAGTAGATGAAAATTGTATAAACAAATAAAACCTAAAATTATATGCAACTGTTATGGTTTCAATCCAAATCTTAGAAGAGTTCATACTACAAGTACCAATAGAATAGGAATGTCACCCTCACAAGTTGGCTCTTGACCATTTAAGAAGAATAAGGACCCACAAGACTAGTTGAGCCCAAGTCATGACCACGGCCCACCCAAGGCCGGCTCGCTTCTTTCTGACCAGTTTCACATGTTTTAGATGATTAAAACCCATATGTGATAAATAAATTGTTGTTTGTTAGAGTATACGAAGTGGGAGGGTATGAAAAGAAGGTGTGAAGCGTTATGTATCAGTCACGTCAGCACCTATCAACAAAATTGGTGTGCTACCAAAAAACATGGGATAAGATGAGGAGTGGACGGGTGGCGTGAGGTGACACGTGTCATACGCTTTTATTTATTTATTTTATACTCAAAAAATAAAACAAATGTATTAAATAAAAAAACAAATCTATAAGCCACACCCAAATACCCAATCACCAACGCCTACATCATCATCACCAACAACACAACGACCGGCTAAATCTTCCCGCCCCTCCCACGCCAGCCACAATGCCGCCTTCAGGGTGGTGTTATGGCGTGGTTGTGGCTTCCATGCCACTTTCACATCTCTACTCCGTATGGTCTTAGAGAAAAGAAACAAAATTAGTACCACCATTCTTATTATAAAAAACACCATTAATACTACCAATCTTATTATTATTACACATGTGTAGGAAAACGTCTAAGAATGAATAAAAAGCCTTAAAGCCATATGAACTAATTAGTTTAATGGTTTTATATATACATAACATAGACATTTGTATGTGAATAGTTAGATTTGTTTAAAATATGAACCAAATTTAGGTTTTTTTTCCCTCGCAATAATTTAGTCTTTATAGTTAACCTTTTCTTACATGTGTGTGTGTTGTTGTTTGATTAAAAAATATAAAATATGTTTGAGAAACCGTGTAGTAGATATAATGATCTGCAAGAATGTTGGGTACAGGCTGCAACCTGGAAGGCTGCTGCTGTCTCATATGTTACCTGTTATATTTAGAGCATATAAACCTTTCACATCATCTTTATTTCTTGTCAAACAAAGAAAATTGAAACGTCTACTGGGATTATAACTTGCTGTGCATAACGTATAGACTTTTATTATTTACCCACATTTTTGGAATATTCTCATGTTATTCGATCAAATCACCAAGAATTTTCAAAGATAAACGCGGTCTCTTAGTCGATTAGTTTGATTTTTTTCTCGCATAAATAAATTTAACATGCAAAGCTTTTTGTAATGAAAGACACCCAAGAACACATATACTGATGGGGTGCAGTACGATTCAAAGGTTTTGTTTTATAACCTCATATCAGATGCACCGGGTTTTTTTTTTCATCCAAAAGCATCCCTGTCCAATCAGGGGCACAACTTTGAAGGGACGGGGGTCCCCACCCCTCAATGTTTCGATTGGAAGTGTGATATTTTCGATTTTTCTTCTGAAAATTTTAATTATATAGGTCCGTCCCCGCCAATTATTTTTTCCTAAAAATCCCATTACTTTCTATCTCCGCAGAACTTTTGGTCAAGCTTTGTCACTGTGTACAAATATTCAGTGTATTTGGATGTGAATATTTTATTAATTAAGCTAATTATGTGTATTTGGTTAAATTATTGAATTTATTATTTGTAGATGTGATGTTAAGGTTTGTAATCGCATTATTCTTGCTTACTATTGGTCATGGAGAGGACTTTGAATTGTAGGAAACACAAAATTTTCTATTAATGTGTCCAATTATGAATTTTGTTAACCCTTTCCTTGATGGTGATTTGTGCATACTTACCCTCTTTTGTTGAATCCATATGTATAAATGTATGCATTTCTCCAAGTGGTCTACTTTTGATGGATGCTGATGCCTAATTATTTATATACAAATACACATGTATATATGTATAGAAAAATGAATAGAATGATATGCAGGAATGCTGGACCGGCTGCAACCTAGAAGGCTGCTGTCTCATATATGTATGCTAGGTTGCAATCTCGTTAATTACACGGGTTGGTAAATATAATGTTATATAATTAGTAATAAAAAAGATGTGTTTAAAAAAAATATACATTGCACGGTTGAATTAACTTGTGCATCATATTAATAGAATGATACATAATGTTACTAGTTAAGGCCGTGGGGTATGGGGCGGGGGTTTGGGCGTGGGTTGGGGTAAAACGCCCAAGTGACCAACCCGGGTGGGTTTGGGCGTGGCCCCTTGGGGCTTGGCTTTCAAGCCGGGCGTGGGGCGGGGGAGCAAGGTGAGTTGGCGGTTTGTGATTGGCCCATTAAAAGTAGCCGTTGGCTAGCTGTTGGGGTAGCCGTTGGTGGCTACTTTTTAAAATAAAAAAACTTTTTTTTCCTTTATAAATACTTACCACATTTAACATTTTTTTCACAAGACACGGTACCACAGATCCAAAGAGATTAAAGTTTAACAGGGTCCAGATGGTTGCACGTAAAGACGTCGAGCGAGCATTCGGTGTTTTGAAGAAAAGGTGGCGAATTTTGGCAATGCCTTGTCGACTATGGGACAAGGATCAGATTGGAAACGTGATGTACACATGTATCATTCTTCACAACATGATTTTGGAGGATGAAGGTAGAGCGGTCGTTACCTACTACGAGGACGATGACCCCCAACAAGGTAACGTAACAGACGAAGATAAAGCAGCAAATGAATTTTTAATGAAGTCAAGGGATATACATCAGAACCTTCGAGCTGATTTGGTGGAACATGTTTCAACGATTCCTGGGTTCGAAACCGACGAAAACGACGAAGAATGACTGTTTTTTATTTTGATAATTATTATGTATGTTTATGTATTTTAAAAAAAATATGTTGTATGTTTATTTTTTATTTAGTTATAAATAAAAATATATATAAAAAATGATGATGTGGCTAGGCCACGCCGCCCAGCCACGCCCAACCCAAGCCCCACCATACCGCTAAAACACTTGCCTTTGGGTTTTTAATATCTAAAATCCACGTGTCACCAAATGCCCAACCCAAGCCCCACCATACCCCATAGGCTAACATATACAATCGTCAATATATGTATTTAACAAAATGAACATTGACGTGACAGTTATAGTTTTGGTAAGTTGAGTTTTTATACATTGTTTCTTTCAACTAGGTACTAACTTTGACTTTTTAATCTCACATATATTTTTATATTATTTAACATATTGTATTTTTACCATCCAACCTCATTAAATACTTGATTTTTTTTAGAAATCACTTATAAAAAAATGTTATCATCATCATTTCTATAATTTTTAATAATTTAACAAATATAATTTTGAACTTGGTGAAACTTTTAAGTAAAACAATATAAGCTTATATATAAAATTAATAATTATTTTCATATTAAATTCATTTAGTTAATAATATAATAACTATTTTAATTAAAAAATAAGTATCCATGATTAAGTAGGAGAGAGATGCATGATTAAGTAGGAGAGAGATGTGGGAAAACCAAAACGTAGACAACTCCAATGGATGACATGTGCCCTTCATTGTTTTCTTTTATTATATAGTACAAATAGATGGATTTATACATAGGATCACGTTATTTGGACACCCAAAATTCTTATTTTGACACCCTGAATACGAGTCGTTTAACTTTATACAACTCGTATAACTCTATACGACTCGTATAGGTTCCTAAAGTCAGACAAAGCCTGCCACATTTGTCACATTTAACCTGTACGAGTCGTATAGAGCTATACGACTCGTATTAGGTAGTACGATGTCTTTCAACAGTGGCAGAAAAGTGATGGATGTGATGATACGTTAGCTCTATACGACTCGTATAGAGATATACGAGTCATATAGAAGTCTAGTGAATGATTGGTTTTTTGTATTATTTCTCCTTTATAAATGAGTCGTATAGAAGTCTAAGGGGCTGTTTGGTAGCCTCTTAATCCATTCAGAGGCTGTCTCTTAATGAAATCATTTGTGGCCCTTATGTCTGAATGAATAAGAGGTAACCTTATGTCTGACTAGATAAGAGGTAACATATGAATGGTAAACCATCACATGTCACATTCTTCTACATTATCTTTGTTAAACTCTTAAATGATTTCGTTAAGAGGTAGCCTCTTAATGTCATTTAGATGCTACCAAACAGCCCCTAACTCTTTCTCCTTTTTGGAAAGTAGACAGAAGATGGCAACTGTTAAAGAAGTTAAAATCGTCATTATAGAGGGGAGGAGTAAACGCAATGCCAAATTAACTTGAGATGAGCTGTAAGACCCTAATTCGTAACTGACTAAAGTCGCAGCGGAAAAATCGTACCATAAAAATTTCTTTCGTTACAAACACCTTGACGCACATAAATTCATTTTTAAGATTTATTCTTGCACAACAGATACATTTTATTATACTTATTTCAATAAGAAGCCATAACCTAGCTTCACCCCAATACGTACTCAACACTCCCGTACAATCTATCTTGTGACTCGATCTTCGATCTCCAATCCTTGGTTATCCTCAAAACTGGTACTACCTGCGTTCACACATAAAATTCACAACATTAGTACGCATTATAAACCCACAAGGTTTTCACGTTTACTTCTCGTTTCGTTAACTCTTTACATCCTAGCTTTTCCATCCTGTCATACCATCTGTGACGAGACTTCTTTGTTATTCCTGCATTTCACTTATAACTCCAGGTACACGTATAAACAGAGTAAACACTTAATAATACCGAAAGACTTGCATGCATACCTAAACTTCATACATATTACCTCTATATATATACATACGTACACACATGCATACATAACTGCTTGCATACATACTCACACACATACAACCAATTTACGTGCGTACTTACATATACACACATCTACATCATTAAATACGTATCTACATGTACACACACCAACATCATTACGTACACTCATGACATTATACATATTTAAATACCTACCACTCTACGTGCATCATACCTGAAGGGGTAAGGTCCCAAAAACCTCATAAAAAGGATTTGAGATCATACCACAAATCAACCTTTTTAGCCTTTCGACCTTGCGCGGCCGCGCATTGGTCTTGCAAAGAAGAAGAAGTCAGCGATTCATAATCGCGCGCCCAAAGGAGAACATAAATCCTTGCGCCTTCTCCCATTTAACAAAGGATTTAAATCCTTTGTTCAATATCTCCGCCTAAATATCCAGACTTGGATATTATTTTACCCAGACTTGGGATTTATTTGTCTGTGTCCACACAACAAGGTGTCACACCAGATTACAGCAGTAATCTTCTAGAAAGAAATATAGTCGTACACCACCCAGACGGTTATAACCGTCTGGACACGTGTCATCACCACAAGCAACCCCGGAATCACAACGAAGGCATGCAATTGGAGAGTAATCTCCACTTAATCACTTGCCACGTGGCAGCCCCCCAGCCATAGATCAAACCACGATCCGTGTGCATTCACATCGGATCGAGACAACTTAACAAAGGATCAAAGAACTTAACGGATGAAAATATAACCGCTACGTCGTTAGCATTTTCCGTGATCTTTTCAATAACAGGTTTTCCCTCCCAAAACTCCCGGTTATAAATAAGAGAACTGTTCAGGTATAAAATCAGATCACTCTCACTTCTCAAATACTTATCTTCTCCGTTACCAATACTTATTCTCACGCCGGAGTCGGGTCAAGGAGAGAACCCTCTTCTCCCCTTGACGAGGCTAACGGTGTTCTTTTTTGCAGAACCACCGGAGAAGAAGTTCAGCTGCAACTGAATCACCCGAGGGAGAGCTAACCCTTTTATGCGGATTCAAACCCCCTAACTATCTCGGTTCCGACCATTTAGTTAGTGTTTCTTCAATACCAAACTCATACATGCCTACTCTCATACATCCATCGTATATCCGCTTATTCTTGATCGCATACTTATAAACATACCCACGTAGATACATACATGCTTACATACACTTAAATTCATAAAATCGTAAGTTAAACTAGTCGTACGTAACTTAAAACGCGTTTAAGCGAGTTCCCAAGGCAAAACGAGGCACGAAAACAGTTTTTGGAGAAACATGACCCGTCGCGCGACGCGACGGGCCGTCGCGCTACGCGACCCCCCTAAATCGACAGAACATTGCAGCTGGTTGCTGCATATTTTCAGCAAGATCCGGTTTTACGGAAACAAGCATAACTCTCTCATTTTTTATCCGTTTTACCCGATTCTTTTTCCTACACGTCCGTAATTTAATTCTCCATCTAATGGAACTAAAATCCAACATCCGACTTAACAAAATTTCAGACTTTTGACTCTTCGGCTTATTACCCTTTTACCATTTTGTAACACCCCGAAAACGGGTTTAGTAATTAAACCCCGTTAACACTAAAAGACGGGTAAAAGTACCGTAAGTGGTAAAATTTACCCGGTGGAATGTTAGGATTTAAATAATTAATCCTAGTAATAAATAAAAGTGAATAAAAGCTTTAAGGAAATAAAATGGATAAAAGGCCCGAGCTAACGGGACCTAAAATAAACTTAGTCACAAATATTCCCGAACCCGCTAAGTTAACTAGGAATATTAAACCTAGTTAATAAGTGGGAATATTGTTAAAAATAAGTAGGTTGTGGCCTACTTAATAACGAACCAAACACGAGGGGTTAAAGTGGGATAACTAGAAAAGTTATTTAACTAAACAAAACACACAAACACACACACGGTGTGTGTCTGAGATCGAGCAGGAGCAAGCTCCCATGGAGCTCAACCCTAAACTTCAACAAAACCCTCAAATTGAAGGATCAAACAAGGGCCAAATTCGGATTTGAACACATAGAAACGGTCACCAAGTCAAGGGGATCGTAAGGTATGTCGAATTTCTAACAATCTTGAAGTTGTAAAAATTGGATAATCATCCTAATCGCGAATTAGGCATGGATTAGAGAAGCTATGGCTAGATTAGTGATGTATATTTGCTTAGGAACAAAACCCTAAGTGAAAATCATACATAACATGCTATGGATTGAATGATTGAATGATTTACCACACTAGGTTAAGTGGGTTTTAATCTTATGATGAATTTGATGATATGATTGTGATTAGGATCATCATGCATGTTAGTAATCGGGAAATACTTAAACAATTTGCAAGTTTGAGTATTTGATCATAAGTGATAGTGGTGAATTTTGATGTTAATCTTGGTAAAAAATAACTAGTTATGAACTAGTTATAAATGAGTAAAATGTATGCACATTAGGTGTTTGTTAAAATGCCTAAGTGAAGACTAAAGTGTTGAAATTAGAGCGAAAACGCGCATTTGAATGTTATGGAGATTACGCGTAATAGGAAGTGAGAAGGGTTCTAAATACAATGTTGATTTAGACTTAATGTTGAGAACCTTGTGATTTAAAGTGGTTAACTCTAATAATCTAAGTTAACTAATCATGAAGTCGAATAGTAGTTTCGACGTATGAACTAAGTGAGATGGAATAGTCGTGAATAATTATGACTAATCTAACCATCTCGCGAATTATGATGATAGTTTGACGCTTGACGAGCTAGGTGAAAGCTTGGGAAGAAAACGGGTCAAACAAATCAAGAACGAAGAAAAAAGCATAATCCGGGTGCAAGGTAAGTATAGCTTACACTAGTCTTATATTTTAGAATATTCCCTTATCGTATTATAACTTTTGAATGGGTACCTTATAAGGTAAACCAAAACAAACAACAAGGGTAAAACGGTAAATTGGCCACGTGTTGACCATAACCATTGGTTTGAAAGGCAATATATGACGAAAGCTATGATAGGCTAAAAGGCGTTAAGAAACGATTAATAAATGAAATGACCGCACGGTGTGTACTGGAGCGAGTCATATAGATGAGACGGTATTAAACATCATCTCGCCAACATAATCGGTCACTTAGACCAAATGGGTCAAAAGGTGAAGATATCACCTTTTGACAATAATGACTAATGATCATTGTCGAGTTATATTATTTCAGGGGTAAATGTCAAATGGGTATTAGCAACGCTATGGATTAGCGGTTATAAAAGCAAGGTATTAAAAACGGGTCAAAATATTGATCCGCGCCAGGTATGTGAGAAAAAGCAACACTCATTTAGAATATGCGGTTCAATGAGTGTTAAAAAGAAGTCAAAATAAACATTTGGTTACTTGATAAGTAACCGAATGTTTTAAATAATGAATATTGCGTTTGGGAAGCTTAATGACTTTTCAAACAAAATCATAGGTTTAAAAAGGGATTATGGGTCAATTAGGCTTCCAAAAGTCCTTCATCGTAAATGATTGGCTAAACGGACTAAAACGCCCTTATAAGCAAAGTTGGACAAACGACCTTTAAAGGTAGTTTTGAAACAAATTTTATGATTAAATAAATAATTGGAATAAGTGTAAGAAGCGAAAGATGAAATTCTTCGGTCAAATGACTCTATATGAGTCTTTGTCGGAAATTAGCAATCCGACGAGAGAAACTCGGATTATATAGATCACCTCATTAAGTCCACCACAATTATGGTTGTGGTGGAAGATTACTGGGTAAGAAATGTTGTATAATAATGTAAGAAACGGACGAAAGCGTTTCATGCTCAAAATATGTTTAAACACCCTTAACGGGTCAAAACACGCAAATGAGCATAAACGGTTTATGATACGTAAGAAACCCGTGACTTGAACCTAATATGACGGGAATTATTGAAATTATGAATATCATGGGAATAAGGATCAAATAAACAGGTTCGTTTGACAAAATCGCGAACGGGTCGAAATTTGGTATAAAGGGGTAATAAGCCGAAGACTTAAAAGTCTTAAATTTTGTTAAGCCGAATGTCGGATTTTTACTCCAAATGATGGAGAGTCAAGTTACAAACACGTAGGAAGAAACGGTAGGCCAAACGGATAAGCGGGTTGAAAGATACGGGAGATTTCGTATCAAATTACGGCAAAAATGGAAAGCTAGATGCAGGGTCCACCGTAAATTACGGTTCCACCGTAATTTACGGTGGAGTTGAAAACTGTTACGGCAGCCCCCTACTGGTTTACGGCAGCCCCCTACTGGTTTACGGTAGGGGCATGCCAAACCTGAGGTCACCGTAAATTACGGTCCCACCGTAATTTACGGTGGAGGCCAGGTTGAAAATTTTGTTTTTGTTATCTATTGTTTCTCGGACTCGTTTAGACACGTTTTAAGTCCTGTATGACTAAAGCATTTCATGTTTATGAAATGTAGGTACACCTTGGATGCCGGAAGACGATCAAGCTCAACGAAGAACCGAACACGATAAAGACATACGCTTCCGCACTTTGAAACATTGTAAATTTTAAACGACGAACCCGATCACGTTATGAAGAATAACTTGTGATTTGTAAAAGTTTTTAATAAACCCGTATTTCCAAATGTTTACGAAATCTTAATTGCATGATTGCTTAACGTAAAATTTACGTTAAACCTTGATTTATAAGAAAGGGTGTTACACATTTTGACCTGTTCATGCATACATCAACATAACTTGTTCATTTTACCATAACCCCTTATAAACATAATAATATCAGTGTCGTCTATCATAAATTACTAAATTCTTGGATGTCTTGCATCCTCTTAACACCTTATCGTTCATATGCTTATTTTTGACCCGTTAAGGGTATTCGCGCATTAATTGGTCTACGACTAACCAAACCAAAATTCCCACTTCCATACCTGTCCAAAACATTAAACTAATCGAATAACTTGTTTCTAAGCTACTTTTAAGATCGTTTGCCGCAAAATACCCATCAAGGGCATTTTGGTCAACTTTAATCCCATCATTTACGACGGAAGACTTCAACACATATTTGACCTCAAACATCATGTTTAATTAATTAAAACACTTTATTACTTAATCGAACTAAGAAGTGATTTACAGAAATCACTTACCTTATGCGTCCGTGCTCGTATCCGATTCCTCGCCTTTTCTTGACCCGTTAGCCTTTCATGCTTGAGTCCGTCTTGACATGATTCCTATACTCTCTTTTCATCAAAATCATGCTCTTATTAGCATATGCATTCATACATAATAACAATCATATCAATCGCATATTTCACACTTAACTTTCATTATTCATTTCTAGCAAACATAATTCATATAATCATATCCGTATACGTTTAAACTCATGTAACTCATCATGTCATTACATTTAACGCGGATTGCTATAACATATACCATACGACTCCCCATCAACCTACATTTACGTGAACGAGTCAAATCATGTTTCTTATACTTAGTTGACTTTCAAAAGTCCACTATTAACCATACTTAACTATCGACTTATCATCATATACTCGTAACATCACAATCGACTATACGGACGACACTATATACATTTAATCACATATTTGGTGTGTGTACCATCTTCTAAACATAACGTACAACTATTTCATGCATAATCTTCTAAACTCATACATAACTCATCAAATCCTTCTCCTAATCAACACCTATCACTCACACATAAGCATCAAACATATCAACACCACATTTCATTCAATTCCTCTAACAATAACTCATCATACTCACAAAATACATCAATCTTTCTACAAGAATTGGACATAGGTGATGAGCCAAGTCATCTTTATCACCATAACTAATGGGTTTATCATCTAGACATCAAATTAGCACAAACCATTCATAATCCATGTTCTATATGATGATTATAACACATACTCATGCTCAATTCCACTTAAACTCATGGATTAGTTCATAACCCACTTTACACATGGTCACCAATCTTAGATTTAAGACATACCTTATGATCCCCTCGTAAAGGTGATCATTAATCCGTGTTCCTTCTTGAATTCGAGCCTCGATTCACCCTTCAATTTGGTGATCTAAGTGAGTTAGGGTTTGGAGCTCTTGAGAGCTCCTGAAGCTTCACGAACACACACGTATGTGTGTTTGTGTGTGTGTGTTGACCTTTTAATTAGTGAAATGAACTTTTATTTGTTCCACTTTAGCCCCTCGGGTTTGCCTTTAAAACATAACTAACACTACCTTCATCATTTAATACTTTTGACCATCCCCTTAACTAGGTTAAATAGCCTAGTTATTTATTTCATGACGTGTCACATAAGAACACACGACAAATATTAACATTCAGATTTTGGGGCGTTACATGAACAGATTAGACATGATTTGCTAGAGCTTCAACTCTGTGAAGACATGATCCAAGATAGGAGTTTGTAAAGACGTAGGATTAAGGTCAATGAATTTTAAGGGTGATACTTAGATAGCTTAGCTATGTTTTTAGGGCCTAGTTTTTTTTTTTTTACATTTAAGGTGGGGCTAGTGTTTTTCCTCATTTACTTATTAGGTTTGCCTATATTCCATCATCTCTTGATCCTACCAATAGTTTTTTTTTTTATTTGTGTGATATATTAGGTATGTCCGCTTTATACTTTTCAGGGAGATTGTGTGGAGAAGATAATGAGCGTCCGTTTGATTGGTGGTCGGTTTGGTAGAGAGAAAAAATAGAGAGTTTGTGAGTGAGTTTTGTTGTGGACAATAAATGGGCCTTATATATTTCCTTTTATTGTTATTATATTAAGGGCATTTTTGTTTTTCCAAAAAGGTTTACAAAAAGCTTCGATGTGGCTAACGAGCTGAGTTTTTAATTGATATGAAAGTCGAACTATTTGACTAAAAAGTCAATTTAAACTTTTGAATCAAAATGGTTATTTATGTCAAATCACATATACTAAAAGTGTATTTCACTTAACTTTTTAATTTTACAAATTAAATTGATCAAACCACATAAAAGAAAAAAATAACTTTACTCATATTTTTTTTTATAATTTCAGGGCAAGATAATTCCAAAAAAAAAAAAACTCGGAAAATGGTAATAACCTGTTATTGTAGATTAAAAATGCTAGTTAAACAAACTGAACCGATTCTTATTCTAAAATCTCCAAGCTGGTTTCTAAGCTACGTTTTTTTCTTAATCTAAACCGGTTCCTGATATACCAATTACGGATACGATTAATATAACCGTTTATTTATGCACCTCTAGATATAAAGAGCATTTGTAGTGGGGTGTGAAGTGGAAGCCACATCACCCCTTTCACGCCCCAAACACCATTACACATGATTTAAAAGGGGCGTTAAAGGTAGTTTCTTTAGCTTGCTAGCAGGCGTGGTAAGGTGAGTGAGTTTCATCTTTTTTTCAACCAATCACATGTTGTCCTTTCTTTTAAATACAAACAATAAATTTATTATTGGGATGTGGTTAAAAACTTAAAACCACCACACTATTATCAAAATGTGGTTTAATTAAAGGTTTCTTACCTGCATGTATTGAGGTGTCATTTTTAAGTTTTAACTAATAAATTTAACCCAAATCACTACATAGTCCAAACTATCTTACAATTTATTCTTTTAGTTAAGATAAATATATTGTATCTTGAGATGTTCATGTTGGTCCAGTGATCAAATGGTTTGCTCTCCCTAGTAGAGACTTAAGTTTGATTCTCGCTTAACCATTTTCGAGGACAACTTGGTGAAGGATGATTTGGGGCTTTAATTCCGGGTTTGAACCTGACTAGGGACTAGGGTTTACGGACTCCATCCAATTCTAGCCCATAAAGGGGTACGGTCTCATGGTGGTCAAGAAGTCGACTTTAAACATAGCCTCGAACAGGATGAGTTTACACGTGAGATTCTTCACAAGTATAAAATTTATGCAGTATGGTAGTCATCCTCGTTGAACACGAGCCAACGGTACTTACCTAACCGTCAAACTATTTCCACGTACACCACGCTGAGCTGTCCTAGCTAATTGCAACATCCTCCAACCACCCATATTATTCCTTTCTCCTTTCTAGTCGGCATCCGCCCCTTTCTTTTCTGTATTTTTTTCACGCGTGGCATTCTTTCATTAGTTCAAACTACGTGCTAAATGCTAATACCCCCCTACTATTTCTTGTAGGGGAAGGATCCACTAAAAAGTGGATTTTGCCTAAGTAGCCTAAGAAGGATTGTGATGATGACATATGGCACTCCTAATAAGTAGGAATGAAGGGCATTTTGGTCATTATAAATATGAATGAAAATGACATGTGACACCCATTTTGTTTTTAAAAAATATAAACAAAAAAAATCTAGCACAAAAAAATCTAGCACAAAAAATCTAGCACAAAAAATGTAGTAAAAAAAATATAGCACAAAAAAATCTAGTACAAAGAAATATAGCACGAAAAAATTTAGCAAAAAATGTAGTACAAAAAAATCTAGCACCAAAAAATTGAGGAAAAAAAATTTAAGAGAAAAAAATCAGCACAAAAAATTTAGCACAAAAATATAGTACAAAAATTCAGCACAAAAATGTTATATAACATAGAAATACAACACATTTAAGTGGGTTTTTTTAGTCTTCATATTTTATATAGCAATATGGTACTCAAATTAAAGATAAAAATACGCTCGATTTTACGGTGAAATTTTTATGAAAAAATATTGTCGTATAAAAAAGTTATGAACGTTTAAAAAATGAGGGTGGAATATGCATGTGAATTGCATGTGGAGAGAGAAAGTCCATAAATAGGATTTTCCCAAGATACCCTTGCACTCCTCCTTTCTCCTACCCTTTCATCTTAACCATTGATTTGAAAAATGAGTGGTTAAGATTCCTTCTTAGGCTACTTAGGCAAAATCCACTTTTTAGTGGATCCTTCCCCATTTCTTGTATTCCAAAAATAAAAAGTTTTTCTTATATTTTGTGTTGCATAATAATATGCCATAACTTGAATAAATGCAAGTATCTGAACACAGTGGCGGAACCAGAACGATTTAGTTAAGGGGTCATCATAAGCTTATATTTTATACTGGTTCAAATTAGGGGGTCCATCTCTAACTTTGTTCTTCAAAAACTCAAAATTTATAAATAAAAATTCAAAAAGTTCCGGTGACCGAAGGGTCAACGGACCCTCTTGACCCCCCTCTGGTTCCGCCCCTGTCTGAACATGTTGAGTTTATGCATATGACAATACAATTTACAATAATAATGTACTACACCAACATTACATTGTTATTTATATACTTGCAATTCTATATAAAGGTTGATGAAGCTAATTCTCAAACATATACAATTTTAATTTTTTGCTTTTAAGATTTTTCTCTATAGCTAAATTTTATAAAACATCTAGAAAGTGTAAAAGTCAATAGTGAGTTTGATACCTATAAAAGTTTTCAATTTTATCTATGATGAATTTAAGGAGATTATAGCATTCATTATATTTATTATTTACATAATCTATTTACCTATATCATTCTTATACCTGTAATTTAGCTAAAAAACATCTTTATCCGCTAAAGTTTGTTTATCCTTTAATCCTGCAAACACATCCTATTCAAAATATCTATCTATATTGAGTTGAATTATATTTTTATATTTATATTCCTTTTTATTATTTTTTTTAATTTATCTTTCACTCATAAAAAGATATAAAGAATAAAATATATGAAGTTAATAGTGATTCTCTCTATAATGAATCACTATACACTCCAACTATTCATTCTCTATTTCAGGAAATTCATTCTTTATTATAAAGAATCAAGTAGAGTTAAAAAAAAAAGTGTGAACATCTTAAATTTTATCTAATTTAAGGAATTTCAATTTAAATGACATAAGGCCATGGGTAAGGTAGGGATGAGCTCGGTACCGGCCGGTACCGAACCGGTACCGGAACCGGAAGTACCGGTACCGAAAATCCTCAAAAGTGGGTACCGGTACCGGTACCGGTACCGAATATACCCGGTTCGGTACGGTTCGGTACCGGTACCGGTTCGGTACCGGTACGGTACCGGTATTTGTGGGTAAAAACCGGTAAATACCGGTACCGAACCGGTACCGTACCGGACCGGTACCGAAAATGTCAAAAGTCGGTACCGAAAGGGTACCCGGTTCGGTAAATTCGGTACCGGTACCGGTTCGGTACCGGTACCGGGTCCATTTTGCTCATCCCTAGGGTAAGGTACCACATCTCACCATCACTCACATCCTTAACAATTGTGCTACGTCATCATATTATTCCACCCTTTTCCTCCATCCTCAATAAAAGATACTGTGTCATCTCCTTCCCCCTCTTCAAACCACCCACATTAGATAGAGAGAAGTTGGGGGAGGTCGGGAGCAACTCCACAATTACACTGAACCCCCTTCCTTCTGATTGCCACACCCAATGGCCTAAGCCACTAGAGAATTACATTACATTGTGGTATCACAATAAATAAATAGAAGAGTTAAATGCCATTTTAGTCCCTGTGGTTTGGGCCATTTTGCCAGTTTAGTCCAAATGTTTCATTTCTAACCTGTGGGTCCAAAAAGGTTTCACAGTTGCCATTTTAGTCAACTGGGTTAACTTTATCCATTTTTTCTGTTAACGAGAAGGCCAATTCGGTCATTTTATATGTAATTCTGTTAACTAAAAGGACAATTCAGCCATATAAAATGACCGAATTGGCGTTCTCGTTAATAGAAAAAATGGATGAAGTTAACCCAGTGGACTAAAATGGCAACCGCGGAACCTTTTTGGACCCCAGGTTAAAAATGAAACATTTGGACTAAACTGGCAAAATGGCCCAAACCACATGGACTAAAATGGCATTTAACTCTATAAACATCTTTTAAATAACTAACACTATCTTGTTATGGAACTTCAACTCATTCAAAATCTGATAATCACTATCCCATGGAAAAGTTCTTTGGCCCGATTCGATAACCCCAAATAATTATTGATTTCCAATAGATCCCTAAATGTGAAGGCATAAATATTTTGAACCCGGCACCAAGCAGCCACGTGTTGCCACAAAACCGACATTGTCAAACATGACATGAAGATGTGGTCGGTCGTTTCATCGCCAAAGTCACAAAAAGGCACTTAGCATCCTCCACCGCAATGTTTCAGTTTCTTAATGCGGTCATCGTAGGAATTATTCCCTTCTCCACCCTCCACGCGAAAATATTGCATTTAAGCGGGAGCCACTTGCACCAATCTAAGACGTACCAGCTACCGTAATTGACTCTTGAATTAAGGAGCTTTTTAAAAACTCCAACACTGAAATCCCCTGTTGCCCTCCTCCATTCCCATTTATCCGCAAAATCCTTGACTCCCGACCCACCAAATAGTTCAAATGACCCCACTCGTCCAACTCTCCGTTTAAAGCTGGGTTTGTTTTCCACTGCCATTGTGTCGTCTGTCCTAAACCCGACCCCTTTATTCTTTCTTTAACCTTGCACCTTTTGTTTATCTCCAATGCATACTTATCTTTCAGAGGTTCCACAACTATCCATGGATCTATGACGTGAGCGAGGGTATGTATATTTTTTGATATATTTTTAAGTACTTTTTACTCGTTTATCAAGCTTTAAATTTATAAAACACGATATAACACTATCACTCTCTACAACATGCTTAGGGCAAGTGCACCCATCGTTGGTGTAGGATAGTGATGGTAAGATACCGAGGTCGTCTAAAGACACAAGAGCTTTTAATACCGGAATATCGTCAACGTCTAATCTAACCAAATTTTGAGAAAAGATTTTTAATAAGTGAAATAAAGAAAGAAACTAAAGAAATAAAAGAAACAAATAGACAAGGTAGAATCACTTGGGTCTGACTCTTCTTTTATGTATCCTTTGATGATTTCCGTACTTTGGGGTTTTTAAGAGATTATCTTAGTTATAGTGGCATGTCCCTCTTTTGTAGGCAACACTACCCTCGACTATATTGGTCGGAGTCAGCAGGGATACAGTTCCGCAACGCCAGAATATTGAAAGATAATTAAGTAAGTTATTAATGCAAAATGTTGCATGTCCCTCTTTTGGAGGCAACACTACCCTTGGCCATATGGGTCTGAGTCAACAGGGATACAGTCCCGCAAGGCCGGTTTAAAGTTTTAATAGTAGTTTATTTATAAGGGCATGTCCCTCTTACTTCCCCTGATTTGATGCTATCTGCCTCAAAGGAAGTCCTAATAAGCTTGAATCAAGTCCTCGCGGGATCTATACACTGAACGAGGCAAGAACTTTGCCCAAATCACCTTTCTAACCCTCTTCCAGGCAGTTAACGCGCTTTATATAGACCGTAAAGACACGGGTGATTGAATCAACAAAACGTGGAGAGATGATAGAATAAAGTTCACTTTCAATATAAAAAACTAGTTATTAAAGTCACTAATACAAACCCAATTAAAAAATTAACCAAAGCTTGGAAATCAAAAGTAATACATAGATGACCTGTCTTCACCAAGTGATTTAAGATATTAGCCACACATGGCCTTTGTATGACAAAAAACTCTTAAGATCAATATTGGATCCCGAGACTACTACACACTCTAAATATGGATGATGGATGAAAGTGGTGGATGATGGTGGTATTGTGGTGGTGGAGTGGTGGCAGGTGTGAGAGAAGTGGTTTGCCAGGGGATGGATTGTAATTGAACCAAACACCCCTATTTATAGCTGGAAACTGACAGTTTACACGGCCCTGTGCCCGGTGGGCATGGCCCCGTACCCCCTTCTTCTCTGTCTTCATTTAACGAGTTGCGTCAGTCCGAATGCTTGCATGGCCTCATGTGTCAACGGCACGGCCCCGTGGCCATTGTACTTGCTGTATTATCCAAGATTTGCAAATCTGGGAGTGGACCACGGCCCGTGTCCATGGGACATGGCCCCGTGTCTCTTTGTCTGCGCCTGTTTGTCTTTTTTCTTTTTGGAATCTTGAGTTGGGCATGGCCCCATGCCTTAGTGGCACGACCCCGTGCTTGTCTTCTGATTCGTTGTTTTTCGCCTTGGGGTGAAGTTCGGAGGGTCGGTATGATGTATCAACTTCCCTTCTTTTGTATTTATGCTAGTTTTTTGTTGTTAATTTGTTCCTTTTGTACATTTAAGCTCTTTTAATCCTGAAAATCAAAAGTATACAAAGAAACGAACTTTTTCCAACATTAGTACTAAAAAGAGTTGATTTATACCTTATTTGATATAATTTATATGCTACATTTGGTGCATATTAATGTAGCCAAAAATCGATATTGTCTCCTCTTCCTATCAGCCCTTTAAAGAAATTTCTAATTGGAATTATATCAATCCTAGTTCTGGTCACCACTCTCACTATATTACTCCACACACCACCTAACATATTTCGAATAGGAATCGCTTCCCAACCATTTCGAGTCGAATTAAAAGACGGTACCACCATTTTTCATAGATTCTTGTCATCCGATTTGAACCTCCAAGCCCATTTCGCTAGAAGAGCATTATTCACCATCTTTAACTTACTAAGCGCAAGACCCCCTTCCTTCTTTGAAGTCGCAAGCCAGTCCCATGCAACCTAATGCATCTTCTTATTTTCACGAGATAATCACAACAATCTTTTTATCATACCTTCCAAATCTTCAGTGACTTTAATCGGTGCCTTATAAAGTGAGAAATAGTATGTCGGAAGGCTCTCTAACATCAATTTGAATAAGGTCACTCTTCCTGCAATGGACATAAGAGAGGCTTTTCATAAAGCGAACCGACTTTCAAAAACCTCATACACCGCTCTCTAGTTGTTTATTTGCTTCATATTATCCCCAACAAGTAGCCCGAGGTATTTAAACGCTCGTGTCCGCTTTACATCCCACCACCGATGCCATGTCTACCACCCCCGGAAAATCCACTCCAATGCCATACAAGTTGGATTTGGCTAGATTGATTTTCAACCCCGAACAATATAAAAAGTTCTAAGAATTCTTACCACATTTTGGACATTAGGCTTTGACCATTCCCTAAGGATGATGGCGTCATCGGCATAAAAGAGGTGAGACACCATCGGACCGTCCTTAGGAGTTTGAATCCCTTTTACCACCCCCTCGTTGCACGCCTTCTCTATCATAGCAGCAATAACCTCCATAACCATAATAAACACGAATGGAGATATTGGATCTCCTTGTCTCATACCTTTTCTACACTTGAACTCGAAAGTTGATGACCCGTTCACCAACACCGACGATCTAGCCGACGATAAAACTCCCCAAATCCACGAGCGCAAAACTTGACGAAGACCCATTTGTTTCATAGTCGCCATCACGAACTTCCAGTTAATATTGTCGTATGCTTTTTCAAAATCGATCTTCAAGATAGAAGCCTTCTTTTTGTTCTTCTATGCCTAATTAATTATTTCATTTACCACCTGAGGCCCATCTAATATATATTTTTCTCTTCTGTTTTAGTTTTTTTTAACGACCAAGAAAATAAAGCCCGGCTACTCGAGGAGATCCAACGGCAAAAGGATACGCCCGCTACCGCAGACTGCGATGGGTCGTCTAAGCCCACCATCTCCTGTTTCGAGGAAATCCCGCTGCCCAAAAGCTCACTACGGTCAAACCGAGTTGGAATCAGATTCGAACTTGAGACCAATGATCTTATACCAAAATCTTCAATTCCCCTTCGATGCCAATTAAGCGATAGGTGATTGGCTATTTTAGTTATATTGATAGAAATTAATCAGGCGTCTAAAGTTGGTGAATTTAAGTTGCAAAATAATAAATGTAGTTTTTTTTAACAACAATAAATGAAGTAGTTAATAGATGAGCATTTAAGATGGAAAGTATACCGTACTAATTGCTTTTGAACAGAGAATTTAGTTTCGAAATGGCTTATTCTATACGCACCCCCCTATTTCCTGATTACACCCCCCTTGTGAGAGGAAAACTGTCGGTCCCACGCAGGCCCCACCTGTAAGTATGTGAGAGGAGGGGGGTGAAAAAAGTAAATAGGGGGGGTGCGTATAGTAGCACCCTTTGAAATAAAGTAGTCCATCTTTTCAACTGGGCGGCTCTTGTTCCTGTAATATGTGCACACATGTATTTATCCACAAAATCTTTTTCGTGAATCATGCAATTAATTAGTATAAGAGTTTCATCCAACTTAATTTTTTTAGACACGAACACACCCTATAATCGACATCTAAAATTCAACTATTGTCTAATTTGTGAGACTTAAACCCCATATTTTAATATTGATAAACACCTGATGCAAATAAGCAAAAAGGCATTTTCTTGAGTCAAATAATCTTAATTAACATTCTATCATATAGTTGATAACACTAAAATTCAAATTGGCCCCATGCATTGACTAGTTATGTTTTATATCCAAAAACAGATATCGTTACCGTTCCCTACTTTACCTAAAATATATCAATTGGAGGGAGTGGTGTAAATATCCGATATATATGTTGTAATCTGTTTGCCCTTTGCCCGTTTGGGTCGGGGGTCTTTTGTGTGTTAGTCTTTTGCCCGTTTGGGTCGAATGTGTGTTTTAATGAAGTTTAATTTTCAAAAAAAAAAAGTTATGTTTTATATGTCTTTTTTTAAGGGCGGTGATTTATTGGATTAAATATGAAACAAGCAAGATGTTATATATAGGGGAAGGATCCACTAAAAAGTAGATTTTGCCTAAGTAGCCTAAGAAGGATTGTGATGATGACATGTGGCACTCCTAATAAGTAGGAATGAAGGGCATTTTGGTCCTTATAAATAGGAGTGAAAATGACATGTGGCACCCCTTTTGTTTTTAAAAAATATAAACAAAAAAAATCTAGTACAAAAAAATCTAACACAAAAAATCTAGCACAAAAAATGTAGTACAAAAAAATATAGCACAAAAAAATCTAGTACAAAGAAATATAGCACGAAAAAATTTGGCAAAAAATGTAGTACAAAAAAATCTAGCACAAAAAAATTGAGGAAAAAAAAATTTAAGACAAAAAAATTCAGCACAAAAAATTTAGCATAAAAATATAGTACAAAAATTTAGCACAAAAAATGTTATATAACATAGAAATACAACACATTTAAGTGGGTTTTTTTAGTCTTCATATTTTATATAGCAATATGGTACTCAAATTAAAGATAAAAAGACGCTCGATTTTACGGTGAAATTTTTATGAAAAAATAATGTCGTATAAAAAAGTTATGAACGTTTAAAAAATGAGGGTGAAATATGCATGTGACTTGCATGTGGAGAGAGAAAGTCCATAAATATGATTTTCCCAAGATACCCCTGCACTCCTCCTTTCTCCTACCCTTTCATCTTAACCATTGATTTGAAAAATGAATGGTTAAGATTCCTTCTTAGGCTACTTAGGCAAAATCCACTTTTTAGTGGATCCTTCCCCGTTATATATATTGTATAGATTTGCCCGTTTGGGTCGAAGGTGTGTTTTAATGAAGTTTAATTTTCAAAAAAAAAAGTTATGTTTTATATGTCTTTTTTTTTTAATGGCGGTGATTTATTGGATTAAATATGAAACAAGCAAGATGTTATATTTATATAAAAAAAATGCAATTACATTGTAATGAGGGTGGCTATTATAGTTAAAATGACTTCATTTTGACCATTCTAAGAGTCGGAGTTTAGCCCCTTTTCAAATATAAGAACCCATTTATTTTAATTTTTTCAATTATCTTGGACATGGAAGGAGCTTGGTTGTTGAAGGTTTTGTTATTTCGAATATGTCAAATACACCAACATAAATAAATTTCTTGCACTACCTTCATCTGTAAAGTTGAAGTACCTAAATTGTTTTGAATGTCAAGAATCTCCCCCACGGTTGCATGTCGTGAAACAAGACTATTGCACCACGACCTGATGAGATTACCTAAATTCTTCATTTTGGGGCAGTGTATTAAGGTACAAAAAATAATGTTCGAATGTCAGCAGGATTATTCGAGTTTGAGAAAAGTCACATCCTTCATATCATGATTGGGTCGACCAGGCCAGATATAAGGTTTAAATACAAAGGATTGTTAGCGTGTAAAGTGTAAAAAAAAGTTACATGGTGCACAATTTTGATTTTTCTTCATGCATAATTTTCATTTATTATTTTCTTCATGCGAAATTTTTATGTGTAATTTTAATTTCTTCATACGTAATTTTCGATCATTATTATTCTTCATGCATAATTACTTTGTATGTTAAAAGTCCTTTGCACATTGGTTCTTAGGGTTCTTAAATTCCATATGGGTTCTCTCAGGATCCTTACACTATATATTTGGTGCCAATAATGAGAGAATAACATAGTTACTTGAGAACTTGAAAGAAAGAACCACTATGAATTAGGCAAATTATTTTAATTTTTTCAACCTTTTTTAATAATGTTATTATTGTAATATATATAGTTTGTGAGCTACATATATTAGCTCGTCAAATATATAATATAGCTTTTTATTTCTGAATAAAATTTGAATATAATAAAAGTAAAAAAAAAATATTTGCTTAGCTGATAGCGTTCTCCGGTTTTCAAGTAACTTTATAGTTCACATGTGATCCTTTACACACACTAGAGGAGAGCCCACATGACACGTTAGGAAACCATTTTGGTGGCCTAAAGCGAAGTACAAATCTGAGGCCTTTTCCAAAAAAAAAAAAAAAAAAAAACCACACTCATTTTGCTTCTTTTGCCTTTTAGAATGACAGAATTCATTCTTACAAAATCTATTTGCAATTATAAAATGGATCAATAAGCATTGGTAAATATGGTATTAACTATTCCCTTCGATAGCCGTCCCTTTGTTCCACAGTTCCCATGCCGTGATACGAATCCCTTAGGGGCGGACATAGCCTTTAAATAGGGGTAGCCCCCGCTACCCCTTGACGCCCGGATGGTAGTGTAAATTTTGGAAAAATTTGACGTCTTTTTGATTTCGTTACCCTTTTTTTTGAAACGTTACCCCTTAACGTGTTTTCTAGATCCACCACTGGAATCCCTACCAGCCCAGCCAGCCAAGCCCATATTTCACACATAATTAAAAAAAGATTGAGGCCCTAATGAATTGGGGGCCTAAAGCCCTAGCCTCGTTTGACTTGCGTTTGGGCCGGCCCTGCACTCAAATTAAAGAAAATAAAATGTAGTTTTTTATGATATATTTTTAATAAGTTTTTACGTATGAAAATGTTATACCCGTTTAAAAATCATGGGGGTTTAAGTCAAAAATATGTTTTAAAAGTTGTATAACTTATACTCATAAAATTATGTAAATTAACTTAATTTATCCCACTTATATGTATTATAATATAGTATAGATATATTAAGGTAGAAAAACCAGTTGGGAGCTAGATGTAAAATGTGATTAAACATGGACATGTTGATACGTCGATCCATTTAATCAAACATGTCTACCTGTCAACTCATTTACGACTTGTTTAAATTTTTATCATTACCTTTCAGCATGTTTAACACGTGTACAATGTGATTACAAACCGGCAACCCATTTCGTTCATTTAGATTAATGAGTTAAATTAATGAGATGTGTTCGGATTACACAATTTTTTGTATGTTCGGGTTAGGGTTGATGTTTTTTACACAAACAAATAAATAGGTACTGTTCGGATTTACGATTCAAACTGTCTAACCTATCAAAATTCTTTAGAAGAGTAGCATGAAGGAAGGGTTTTAACTTCAAGCTAAAGGATTAGTCGGTTATTGTTCAAAGCAAGGCTTAAGAGTTAAGACTAATCAAGTAGTTGCGGGTTTTATAACTAGGTTGGCTGACTTAAAATAATCCAAATTGGGGGCACTATAAACTTACTAATGTCTTATCTTTTGCTTTTTGTCTTGACCTGAAAAAATCCACTTGTATATAACAGGAGTATGATGTGAAGATTGATCATGTGCCATTGTGAAGTAAGGCATTTAGTTCATCATCCATGATAGCACACTACTCGTGGATTTCTAAGGCTTGGGCTATAGTGGTTGATTTATGTGAAGGTTGCACTAAGTCTCATGTGACTAGGGGTGTTCAAAACCGGATATCCGAAAATTCGGATATCCGAAAATTCGGATATACCAGATTTCACTATCCGAATCCGTATCCGAAATTTCGGATATCCGGAATTCGGATATCCGGATTTCGGATACGGATTCGGATAGTTAATCGGATATCCGAAAATCCAACTTTTTATTTAATTTTTATTTTTTTATTATTTTTTTCATATTTGGAAACGGATATTTTGGATAGTTTCGGATATCCGAATATAAGTTTTCGGATATTTTCGGATATTTTTCGGATATTTTCGGATATTTATCGGATATTTCGGATATTTTCGGATACTTCGGATATTTTCGGATATTCGGATATCCGAAAAAAAATGAAAATTAAATTTTCGGATATTTCGGATATCCGAAATATCCGAAAATTTTGAAAATCACTATCCGAATCCGAAAAATTCGGATATCCGATATCCGATTTTTCGGATATTTCGGATTCAGATATCGGATATTTCGGATCGGATTTTCGGATACGGATAGTTTTGAACACCCCTACATGTGACACCGTAAGCGTGAAGCATGGCATTAACTCATTAAGTTCATTATCCATGATATACACCACTCATGGATTATTAAGGCTTGTGCTATAGTGGTTGGATTTGAGAAGTTGACATTGTTTACTTATTTTACAATTAAAAATTGACTTTATAATTAGTGCTGGCAATAGGTAACATATAGGTAACCTGCTAAGACACGATAACAGAAAAGTACATCATGTGATTTTTTACGTTTTTAAAAATAATCAAAACTAGTTGGAGTTCCTGCGCTACGCGGCGGGCTTTCGGTCAATATTGGTTCGGTTTACTATTGTATAGGCTCGATACCCGCACTTAGTATAGCAATCGACAAGTGTTTTATAATAATCTAAAACTATTTAAATGAATAACGGTACAACATCAGTTCAATTCGTCACAACACCAGTATATTTTACATTGAAACATAGACAGTACGTGAAGAGAAACACATGAAGTTGTTGCGGCTCGATTTGAATATTGAACGTAGATAAAAGAACACATCGCAACGATGTATTATAAAACAAATAAAATGTTACGTGGTTATAAAAAATAAGCGTAAGCTATTTTAATGTGTTACTTTATTGCCAAAAGGGAAAAAAATCTAAAAATAATAACTCATTGAAGGAATAAAAGTTCTTGTTGACTTGAAGACAATTTATAAATTTAGGGATCAAATTTTAAGATGTTTTAATTAGAGGATGCTTTTTGTAAATTATAATAAAAATCAAGAACCAAACACGTGTAAATATTGAGAACTAAAATGCCTCATATTTATGTGGCCAAAATAAAACCCAGCAAAGTTAATCTGTGAAAATTGCAACCTAATATATCTTACTGTCTCTCTAGATGGGCTGGTATAATGAGGATATATTATGGATGGGCAAAGTAAGCACCAACCAAAAGTTGGTGTAAAAAACTCAAAAGCACAAACAATACTATTCCTCACACTGTGTTGAATTAATATATAGAGAAAAATGCCCGGATAGTCCCTTTGTGAAGGGGTATGGTCCCAAAAACCTCATATCGAGTACTTAGGACCACACCACAACCTCACATCTTAGCCCCTTTTCCTGACCTTGCGCGGCCGCGCAATCGGTCCTACAAAAAGAACTCAAGAGAAAGGTAGCAGATAACACTTGCGCGCTGAAAAGGAAATCATAAAACCTTGCGCCTTCCTCCATAAACAAAGGATGGAAATCCTAAGTTAAACACTTCCGCTTAATAATACCCAGACTTGGGTATTATTTACTCAACTGATGCCACACGATAAGAGGTCACACCGGATTATGGCAATAACCTTCTAGAAGATTCAATCGTGCACCACCAGACGGTTATAACCGTCTGGAACACGTGTCATCATCCCAGGCCTCCCTGAAATCACGATGATGGCATGGAATTGGAGGAAAAACCTCCACTTGTCCACTTTCCACGTGGCAATTCCCCAGCCGTGGATCAAAAGAGCGATCCGTGTGCTCTCACGTCGGATCAAGAAGATTAACGGAAGGAAATGTAACCGCTTACGGGGTTAGCATCTTCCGTTAATATTTCATCAACGAGTTTTCCCGCCCAAACTCTCGGTTATAAATATGAGAATAATTCAGGTATGAACCTCAAGTTTCACACACTTCGTCAATACTTCTTCTTCTTCATAAACAAATACTTATTCTCACGCCGGAGTCGGGTCAAGGAGAGAATCCCCCTTCTCCCCTTGACGAGGCTAACAGTGTTTTGTTTTGCATAGTTTACCGGAGAAGAAGATCAGTCACATCGAATCAAACGAGAGAGAACAACCCCTTTTATGCAGATCCAAACCCCCTAGATAATTTGATTCCGGTCATTTATCTAGTGTTTCTTCACTTTGGTTTCCTCATTTTTCATCTTTAGTCCTTAACTTTCTAAAATTACAGCTATAGTCCTCAACTTTTGAAATTTTGTTCTCGGATAGTCCCTGGCGCGGATGAGGGTTAGTTTTTGGTGTTAAGTGGATGTGAAATGACATAATCGCCCTTCTAATATGGGGAGGTATGAAAGATAAACACATGAGTTTGTGGGACCCACCATCTCTTTTAACTTCTATCTTTCTCCCCAGTTTCAGTCCACTTAACCTTTTCATTTTAACAACAAAAGTTTTAGATTTGCTACATCTCATAACATCTTCAATTCCTCATCATCTCAATTCAATCTGTTATTTCATACATCTTCAGTAATTACCGCATCCTATTGGATTTTGTTAAATTTTACTGGATTTTGATGGTCGATTGTTTCATAGGTCCACGTTTTCTTTCTATCATTTTACTTTGATGGGGAAAATACCTGCACCACCGCCGGTAACACCAGCCATCGCCGTTTTTATTAATAAATTATCTATTTCGATTAATAAATTAACTTGAATTCCAGTAAAATAGAAACTAAAGTTAAACTGTTGAATTGTATGGTGATTTTAAATGGGGATGCTGTTGCGATGGAGGTTGGTGGTTGTTGGGGTTGCAGGTGGTTGGTGGTTCATAGTGATGGCGGCGATGATGGTAGCTGGTGATGGGGCTGCTGTTGATGGTGATGATGGAGCTGGCTTTGACTGATGTCGGTAGAGGTATATGTCACACCCCAACTCCACGTGTCACCAGTGGGCCTGGTGGTGAGTATCTTGACGTAGTTGGCAACATAATAGTCAAACAACACAATATTTGAAATGCACAGCGGAAGCAAATGAAAGATATATTTCAACCGAATAAAATATTGTAATATCATGTATCACAAACAGTTGAAAGTTTATCCACAGACGGATCGAAATAAATAGGAAACAGTAGTTCAACAGACTTTAGGCATCTTAAGCTTGCAAGACTCTTTTGATGCTAAGGAGATATCCAGCCAATTACGAGTAGTACCTGCACTTAATCTTTTTGGGAAAATACGTCAGTTTACACTGGTAAATACAATCAACTGACTCATTTTAAAAATGATAAAAAATTTGATTTGGATGCACATGGCACAAACATTTTATAACTTGGGATAATTATTTAAATATATAAACTTGTAAAAGAATTACATGTTCCTTATGCGTTCAGTAGCCCAGATCGTGCTGGGTTAAAGATCAATAGACACACCACATTATTTATTCATGCACTGACGAGTGTACGCCTACACTCCGCACTTAAGTCGTGGCCATTTCATAAAATGATGCCAAGGATATCCGGGACATGGTCATTAACCCCCCAAAGGCTTTAAGTAAACAAAACAATTTAAACGGGCCAATCAAATTTCAATTAACCACCATACGATGGAAGATTTAATGCCCGACCAAGCGGTATTTTATATACCGTACCCCAAGCCCGTATAGGGAAAATAAGTTAAAAGTATTTACCTGAGCAAAGTAATAATCACAATAAGCAAATGCAAGTAGCTTTTACTAATTCTCCTATTCTGGAACAAAGGTTTATAATAACCTATTAGAATCCTAACGGGTCTTTAGTTAAGCTTAAGCTTAGACCGGTTAGTTTTAAAGATACGGTTCGTACGCACGATTAAGCGAAGACCGGAATAGAATGTGATTTAGACCTGACAAGTTTGAAGACTTGCTTAATATGGGTGTTTCATACACATTTTGGATTTCGAGATAAAACCGATAAGGTTTGACCCGTTTCGGCTAATTTATGCAAACTAGTTACATAAACCGAACCGAACGCGTAATAAGCGTAACGGGTATTCATGAGAGCCATATACAGGTTTCCTAATTAAATATGCCTCAAATATGTTGTGATATCAATAAGATATCTTTTATTATGCCCGAAACGAATTTAAACACAAACTATGCCCCGTAGGGGTAGTTTGGTCATTTAAAAGGTTATAAAAGAGTTTAAGTATTAACCTGAGTCACAGGTCTGATATAATCAGCAAAAATACTTAGTTTACTAAGTTATAACAGTAGGGTAAAGTATATATGTGAAATTTATCAATTATAACCAAACTATGCACCATAGGGGCATTTGGGTAATTTCACATAAGCCGAAAAGCTCAAAACTGAAGTCTGAGTTTAACAACTTTTTCTTACTGTTAAAATATTATAACTTACCTAAAATATCAGTAGGTATCAATCCTTGTATGTTTAAAATAGTCTTAGTACATACTATGCGTTAAAAACGCTTAATAAGGCGATTAGAAGCCGTTTCCGGGTTCTATATGGAAAACTGATATTTTTATTATTCCAGAAGGCTTAAAATAATTTATTTATCATATGTAATCAGTAGCAAAAGGTTTGGGGTCAAAAAGATATGTAAAACTCCTTTTATAGCCCGAAAGGGCAAAACAGACAATTACCGGATTAAGCCTATGACTCTAAGTTATGCTCAGCCTAAAATTAATTAAAAATCTTCAAAAATCCCAAAATAATATATTACATCAGTGGGTAAAGAGTTTGATATCAAAAAGTATGTTTAAATAGGCTATACGCTAATTATGTCGTTTAATCGCTAAAGAAGCTTTCTAATTACGCTAATGAGCATAACTCTCAATCTACACCTCAAAATGATGTCAAATTTTGGGTGCAAGTTTATAAATCAGTAACTAAGGTTTCTACTATTTTATATTTTTAAAAATCACGTTTTATGATGAAAAGGGCATAATGGTCAACATATGAGCAATTTAACGGAATCATGCATTTTAATTGGTTAACTAATGAACCATGGTGTATAATCACAGAGGGTTATACTAGCATGTAACCTGGTCCTATTAAAGCTCTAAGGAATTTCTAAAACATACCAAAACGGGTCAGAACTGAAGTCAAAGCAAAAGTCAAAGCTTTGCGACTTTCGGTTCCGAACCGGGTCTAAACAGAAAATTGTCGGGTTGAACATGTTTAGACATTACATTAATTACCAAGTTATATTAATGATCAAACAGGTTGTATGGGTTCTACAATGCTAATTATGCATAAATTAGAAATTAAGCATTCTGTTGACTTTTTAATAACAAGTTTGACCCGACATTTGATCTAGTTAGAGTGGGAATCAGAGGGTGCCCTTTTAAGGGTTTAATGCCCACATAATTACCAAATTATAACTACTTTCAATTCGACTAATCACTGGACCATTAATGATTAATCGCTAAGTCAACCGTTAATTACGACGGTTTAACTTTTAAGCTAAAACTAAGCAAAAACTTAACTAAGAAAGTTTAAGCATACTTACGGAAGTCCTATGCACGATTTGTGATCACTTTAGTCTGCTTTGGTGCTCCAGAAATGATCAGAAATGCTGAAGGAAGGTGTGGTTGAAATGTTGCAACATAAGGCCTTTATATAGTGCTCAAAAGCTCTTAGATCATTGACAACAAGTGCTATCAATGGCCATGGATCATCAACAGATGTCCCTAAGGGCCTAGGGGTTGTTTAGGGGTCGCCCATGAAGTGAAAAATCTGATTAAAGTCGGTTCTAGAGTGAAAACAGGCTGCTGTCCAACTTTTCTGTATCTGGGCTGGCCAGGCGGCCCGCGTAAGATGTTGTTAGGGTCTACGCTGCCCGCTTGGGCCTCGTATTCAGATCCCACATTTTCAAGTTGTTGCATCTTTGCCTCTTGGCCTTTCGAAAGGTCAACCAAGCTTCTATTTTGCACTTTGAATCCTCCAAATTTACCTATAAGGGCTTCAAGACTTATACCCACTTTGTTAAGTCCTTGGCCACTTGGTTATTACCCGAAAAGTCATAATTTTCAACGTTGACGCTTTAACCCCTTGTATACGAATTTGATCATAACTTTCTCATACGATAACGAAACTTTATGAAATTTATATCGTGCATTCTAGTGAGCATAATTAATCGTTACAAAGCTTCGGGTTTGCTAAAAGGTCACTCAGAGGTACTCAAATTGAGTTTATACTTTGTTAATTCATCGTGATTTCTTCTTGAATGTTTGAGTGATGTTCGAAATCGGACTATACTCTGTCATTCGTTGTGAATCCGCTGAATTGTTAAGTATTGCACTTGTAAATCGTTGTGAGGGTTTAATCTCGTGAATTATCGTAACTGCTGTATTAGTTACTAACCTGTTTGTGTGTGCATTGTTATTTAAATTAGGTTAATCAAGGCTAATGAGTAGGCTTATACTCTGCTCGTTAAATCTACAATGTGAGTCATTCTCTTTTTATCAACTGTTTTACAATACTCCAAAATTATTTTCAAAGTTATAATTACAGTGATTAAGTTTATGTAATCACCAAATTACAGCCGGTATGTGGGGTATTGTGCACAGTATTGCAGTTTTATCACTTTAGGTGGGCGAACCTAAATTTAGTGATAACCGTCATTCATTGGGGCAGCCAATGGTGATATGACCACAGTCACCAAAAAGAGTCGAGTGACAAATACTGTGGGTAGTTGGTTTGATATCAGAAACATTGTAATTTCTTAATATTGTGAATTATAACAACCGAGTCATTTTAGTAAAACTGAATGATTCACTCAGTATTTCCCTGCTGACAAAACCTTTTTCAAACATGTTTCAGGTGATCTGTTGTGAGCACATGAAAAGTGCAGTGGAGCACTACAAGCTTAGAAAAGTGGCTCAATGTAAATAAATAAAGAAACATGTTTTAAGAAATAAAGATTTTTCAGTGAAATCATTTTATTGTAAATTATGGGATTTATCCCTATATTATAGAAACAAGCAGTTTTAATATTAATCGATCCTGTTTAAAAAGACTTCCGCTGTCACTTAATCAGATACCATCGGATTTCCTGCCTCGCGGCTCTGGACCGGGTCAAACCGGGGCCAAGGGTCGTGACAGGGAAAAAGTGGTATCAGAGCCACTGATTTAAGCTTACTATTGATTTTAGCCTATTAAAATAATTGAGAGATACTTAGGAAATTTAATTGCCATTCTGTGAAAATATATTTTATTAACTGATTAATTGTTGAGTTACAGTATGGGTAAACACAAGATTTCTGCTATCTACCACAAATTAGATACTGCACCCACAGAAAAAGGAAACTCTTCCTCCAAACAACCAGCAGATCTGGAAGAAGGGATTTTTGTCCGTAAAGCAAATTATGAAAATCCTCTTACCCAAGATAAAAGAAATTTGATTCTTAGAAAGGGAAAGGAGAAAATAAAGAAAACCCAAGTCAAGAAAGTGAGGTTTAATTCAGAAATCCAGGAATTAGGCAATAGGTCACCTTGGGAAGACACATGAGATGAAAAATGGGCAAACCTTTATATGCTAGCTACAGTAGCAGAGAATGCAAACCTTTAAACTATCAATAAGCGTGGTTTAGTAGAAAATTAATACCCAGTAAATAAATAAATTTTAGTGAGTTTTCTTTCCAGTAGTCTTTTGTACCAATCCGTATGCAATAAAACTTTAATGTTTATTTGTAAAACTTTGTTCCAAAGTTTTAACATTAACATTTTTGTGCATTTTGCATATATACTATTCAGCATGAGTGAGATATCGGAAGCATTTCAGAATCTCAACCTCTACCCAGTACCAATTGAAGTCTCCCACGACTTTACTGGTTATATTGCTGACATAGAGGAACCTCTGGAATTCCAAGCTCCACCGCTGGAAAAAGCAAAACTTAAAAAGAAAAGAAGATATGTAGGATGGAGGAAAGTGCGCAGGAGAAAGCCAGTTACTAGGAAACTCCCCAAAATAGAAAACCCTATAGACAAAGGAAAAGGAATAGAAATCGGAGAAAGTTCTAATCCGGCAGAGATAGAAATCAGGAAAGATTCTAAACAAAAAGGAATAGAAATTGGAGAGAGCTCCAGACAAACTGAAGAAATCACCTTTTAAGAGGAAATAGACCGTCTATTGGCAAATTGTGATGTCATTAGCCCTATCCATAATAATCTATATCCTTACCTAGAAACCCAACTTCCTGTCAATCTGGAACCAGCTATTCCAGACCCACTAATCTACACTCGACCTTTAGGCCAAATGGAAGAATGGTGGACAAATGACTGGCAATTTGAAAATATCATCAACAGTCCTTATTCTTTCCTTCCACAGTTTGATCCAGAACCTATCCCCAATCCTCCAATGAGTAACGAAAACTTAGCCAAACTCCGTCAGTTCGGTGAAGAGTTGATAGGTACAGGGAATAGGATCCGGGAAATGAGGGAGCAAATTTCCTGGAAATACGACGAAAGGGAGCGTCGCTACTAAACTGCCAGTTGACCAAAGAATAGTGGGGTTGGAAGAATGTCTATATAATATATAAAGCAAAATAGAAGACGAAACATCGACGATTTTGGAGATATATATATCTGTGTTATAAGATTTTATGTGCTTCTGTGTAATTGTTTTATTTACAATCATTTGATACTAATAGTTATATTTTAATAATTATCAGATGGAAAACGCTAATAATGAACCATTTAATGAGATTAATCAATCGGAGCAACAATCGGGGGATCAATATATGACTAGGCAGGATATAGAAAATATTGTTGCTCAAGGGATAGCCAATGCTATTCCAGCATTCGTTGCTGCTATTAAAAATCCAACAGAACCGCAACAAATCGTTCCTAGTAAACGTACTCAGGAAGATAATTTTAGTCATAGTGTAAATGGAGGCGGCAATCATGACGATAATAATCCACGACAGGCTCCACCTCCTAAGAAAATGAAAGCCGCAACACCCGGTTGCACTTTCAAAGAATTTCTTGCTTGCAAACCTTCTGAATTTGTAGGTAACGAAGGAGCAACTGCAGTACTGCGTTGGTTAGAGAAAACCGAAGCAGTAATTGCAATAAGTAAGTGTTCAGAAGAAGATCAGGTGATGTATGCGTCAAATTTGTTCAAAGAAGGGGCACTAGAGTGGTGGAACACGGTGCTACAAGCAAAAGGAAGAAGGATGGCATATGCTATGAACTGGGAAGAATTTAAAATTCTTGTAGAAAGAAAATATTATCCTGAATATGAAAAGGAACAAATGGCAAATAAGTTCCTAAACCATCGTATGGTAGGAGTAGAGTGTCGCAGTTATACTTCGACATTCTTTGAATACGCTAGAGTGGTACCAACACTGGCTTCGCCAGAACCGGTACTCATTTCCCGTTACATTTGGGGATTAATTAGTGAAATTCATAATATCGTTAAAGCTGCGAGACCTCGCACTATTGACGATGCTGTGGAACTAGCTAATACCGTAACTGATGAACTAGTGCGAACAAGAGAAGAAGATCGAAAGAAGGAATTGGCTCAAAAGATTACCCAAGGATTCCGTGTGGGTAATGATAATAATAGGTTCAAGAAAAGAGGAAGGAGACAATCTGCACAACCTCCTTTTTGCAGCAATTGCAAAAAGAATCATTTTGGAAGATGCAATGTAAATTGCAACTTCTGCAAAATGGCAGGACATCGTGAAGAAAATTGCAAAAAGAAAACCATAGTCTGCTATAGCTGTGGAGAAATCGGACATTACAAAACAGAATGTCCTAAGTTAATTAAACCCGCAGACAATAAAGGCAAACCAGCTGATGGAACAACAAAGAAAAATGCCCGAGCATTTCAGCTAACCACTCAGGAAGCCGAATTAATTCCCGACGTTATAGCTGGTACGTTCTTGGTCCACAACGTTTATGCAAAAGTATTTTTTGACTCTGGTGCAAACCAAAGTTTTATCAATACTTCATTTTGCCAAGCCCTTAACTTACCCTTAACCACTCTTAGGCAAATTTTTACAGTCGAAACGGCAGACGGAAATTCTGTTAACATAAATAAGGTTTTGCAAGAAGGAAAAATAGAGCTGTTAGGCCATAAGTTTTCTGCAAACCTGTTACCTATGAAATTAGCCGAATTCGATGTAGTGTTAGGAATGGATTGGTTGATAGCCAACCATGCTCGAATTCTCTGTGATAAGAAATCTATAGAAATGCAGGCACCCAGCGGAGAAGTAATTGTGATTACAGGAGATAAACCACGTAAGCCTATGAAGTTCATATCAGTAATGAAAATTGCTAATTATGAACGAAAACAAGGAATAGTATATATGATTTCAGTAATCATAAGTACTAAGGGTAAAGATCTTAAGGAAATACCAATAGTCTCAGAATACCCAGATGTATTTCCAGAAGAATTACCTGGGTTACCACCTGATAGAGAAGTAGAGTTTAGGATTCATCTAATTCCAGGAACTACACCGATAGCCAAGGCACCTTATCGGTTAGCACCTACAGAAATGTTAGAACTGAAAAAGCAGTTAGATGAATTACTAAGTAAAGGATTCATACAACCGAGTTCATCCCCTTGGGGAGCACCAGTGTTGTTTGTGAAAAAGAAAGATGGATCAATGAGAATGTGTATCGATTATAGAGAATTAAATAAAGTTACAATTAAGAATCGATACCCATTACCTAGGATTGACGATCTTTTTGATCAACTTCAAGGTGCTAGGTATTTTTCTAAGATAGACTTAAGATCCGGATATCACCAGTTGAAAGTACAAAAAGAAGACATACCTAAAACTGCTTTCAGAACTAGGTATGGCCATTATGAGTTTACAGTCATGCCCTTTGGACTAACAAATGTCCCAGCAACATTTATGGACATGATGAATCGGATCTGTAAGCCATACTTGGATAAATTTGTAATCGTATTCATAGACGATATACTTATTTATTCCAAGAGTCAGGAAGAACATTGCAAGCACTTGCATGCACTCTTAACTTTGTTAAGAAAAGAAAAGCTTTATGCCAAATTCTTGAAGTGTGAATTTTGGTTAAAGGAAGTGCAATTCCTAGGACATATGGTGAATCACGAAGGCATTCATGTAGATCCTACTAAAATAGAAGCAATCATCAAATGGAAGGTCCCACAAACCGCTATGGAAATTAGAAGTTTTCTAGGCTTAGCCGGATACTACAGACGATTCATTAAAGATTTCTCTAAGATAGCTGTACCTTTGACTAAGTTAACCTGTAAAGCCGCTAAGTTTGAATGGGGACATAGGCAAGAAGAAGCTTTTAAGATTTTAAAACACCGTTTGACGAATGCTCCAATTTTAGCATTACCCGAAGGAACAGAAGATTTTGAAGTATATTGTGATGCTTCAAAATTAGGATTTGGATGTGTATTAATGCAACGCAAAAAGGTAATTGCGTATGCTTCCCGGCAATTGAAAAAGCACGAGGAAAATTATACGACTCATGACTTAGAATTAGGAGCCATAATTTTTGCCCTTAAAATATGGAGACATTATCTGTATGGAAGTAAGTTTACTGTTTATACAGATCATAAAAGTTTAAGGTATATATTTGGGCAGAAAGAGTTAAATATGAGGCAAAGAAGATGGATGGAAGTTTTAAGTGACTACGACTGTGATATTCAGTATCACGAAGGAAAGGCAAACGTAGTTGCAGATGCCTTAAGTCGTAAGTATCATGAAAAGCAACGACGAGTTCGTGCTCTTAGATTAAATCTACAAGTAGATTTAATGGAACAATTAAAGAAAGTTCAGGAAACAGCAATCAAAGACGATGCTGAAGGAATGAAAGGTTATATAAAGGAACTAGAGCAAGGAAATGATGGAATTTGGAGATTCCACAAGAAACGAATTTGAGTACCTAAGCAAGGAGAATTAAGAAATAAGATTTTAGAGGAAGCCCATAAATCTAGGTATACTATGCATCCAGGAAACAATAAGATGTACCAAGATTTAAGAAAGAATTTCTGGTGGATAGGAATGAAGAAAGATATAGCAAGATATGTTTCTAAGTGTCTTACTTGTTCACAAGTTAAGGCAGAACACCAGAAACCTTCAGGACTACTACAACAATTGGAAATGCCGGTGTGGAAATGGGAACTTATAACAATGGATTTTGTTACTAAGTTGCCTAAAACAAGAAAAGGTAATGATGTGATTTGGGTAATTGTGGATCGATTAACCAAATCAGCTCATTTTCTACCAATGAAGGAAACCTTTAGCATGGAAAGGTTAGCCAAGTTGTACGTAGACGAAGTGGTATCGCTACATGGAGTCCCACTCTCCATTGTATCAGATAGAGATAGTTGTTTCACTTCTCATTTTTGGAAAAGTTTCCAGCAAGCTATGGGAACTCGACTAAATTTGAGTACGGCATATCATCCTTAAACAGATGGGCAAAGTGAAAGAACCATCCAAACTCTAGAAGACATGCTTCGAGCATGTGTAATAGATTTTGGTGGAAATTGGGATGATCATTTACCCTTAATTGAATTCTCCTATAATAATAGTTACCATTCAAGTATTGAAACTGCTCCATTTGAAGCACTATATGGACGTAAGTGCAGAACTCCAGTTTGATGGGCAGAAATAGGAGAAAGTCAATTATCAGGTCCAGAAATTGTACAAGAAACTACTGACAAGATAACTCAAATCAAGGAAAAACTGAAAACAGCTCGAGATCGTCAGAAGAGCTATGCAGATAATCGCCGCAAGCCGTTAGAATTTCAAGTTGGAGATAAAGTACTATTAAAAGTTTCTCCTTGGAAAGGAGTTGTTCGATTCGGTAAGAAAGGAAAGCTAAGTCCCAGGTACGTAGGACCATTTTCAGTGATCCAACGTATAGGACCAGTTGCTTATCGTTTACAACTACCAGAAGAATTAGCAGGAGTACATGATGTATTTCATGTATCCAATCTTAAGAAATCCTTATCAGATGAATCACTGGTAGTACCTCTTCAAGATATTGAGGTAAACGAAAAGCTGAAATTTGTTGAGAAACCTCTTCAAATTGAGGATCGAAAGATTAAGTTTCTCAAACATAAATGACTAGTTTTAGTCAAAGTCAGATAGAATTCAAAGAGAGGACCAGAATACACTTGGGAGCTGGAATCAGAAATGAAGCGAGAGTATCCTCATTTATTCCAGTAAATCTCGAGGACGGGATTTTTCTTAAGGTGGGGAGGATGTAACAACTCTCACTAAAATTAATACTTAGTAGGTTAATTATCTATTAAGGTGTCACGACCCCCGACCCACCCTGGACGGAATCGGGAGTCGCGAACAGCCCAGTGGTATCGGTGATTATTTTGAAAACATTGCAGCGGAAATTTCATCAGGACCGTGAGTTAGGAAAAATATCAGAGTTTAAAAACACCGGATTTTATTTATTAAATAGATGGGATAAACCCATGTTTTACAATGGTAGCTTTAATAAAGATAATTTTATTACATAAAATAATATTTCTTAATTTGATTTAATTAATAAAATAAGCCACTTCTTGATGCCTTTCAGTGCCGTATCCAACGCTTACTTCCATCTACGGTAATTACCTGAAAAGTATTTTAAAAAGGTTTTGTCAGCGGGAAATACTGAGTGAATCATTCATTTTGCTAAAACGACTCGTTTGTTATAATTTACAGTATTAAGAGAGATTACAATGTTTCTGATATCAAACCAACTACCCACAGTACTTGTCACTCGAACATCCATCGGTAGCCTCTTTGCCCGATGGTGTCTGTGACTATGGTCATATCACTCATTGGCTAACTCGTTGTCCAATAGCGACGGTTATCAAGTAATGTATACAAAACCCCACATACCGGCTGTAACTTGGTGATTACATAAACTTAATCACTGTAATTATAACCTTTGAAATTAAACATGATTTTGAAAGTAATTTGATAAAAAGAGAATGACTCACTTTATAAGCATGCAGATTCATACTGGCAGAATTTAATCTACAGATAAGTCTTGATAGATTGCAGATTTATATAGGCAGAGCTTAGCCTATTGATTAGCCTTGTAACCTAGTGCACACGAACTAGGTAGATAACTTAATACAGCATTTACGATAACTCTCGAGATAAAACCCTCACAACGAATGACAAAGTGCAATACTTAGCAATTCAGCGGATTCACAACGAATGACAGAGTATAGTCCGAGTTCGAACAGCACTCAAACATTCAAGTCGAAATCACGATGAATAACAAAGTATAAACTCAATTTGAGCGGCACTTAAACATCCATTGGATAGTTTAATCAATCGGACATTGAATCGTAGCAGCGATTGAGTTAATACCCTGTATCGTAGCAGCACCCCCTACTAATTAGTGATTTGTATGTGTTTTGAGAGTATTTGGACGATATCTCAGCGTAGGAATCGAATTTTATCGTCGTTCAAAAGCCAGAATTCAAGTCCCAGACACCCCTATTTATACATGAAATTTGACCCAGTCGCGCTACGCGACTGGTCACCCTTTTGGTCGTCGCGCAGCGCGACTGCTTACATATACTCAGATGGTTGCCACGTGTGTTTGGAGTTCAGCTGAGTCGACGGAAATAATAAATTCGAATTAGACAGCGAGATATGAAGATAATCATCAAGTGGGGAATACCCCCCTTGAGTTTTAGGGGCCCTAATCCTGATTCTGATTGTTATGAAAATTTTAGGGATTGTGCAGGATTACTTGGGTGTCTCAATTAGGGTTTCTTTTTAGACAAAATATAAATAATAATAATAATAAAAAAATATAATAGTTTTGGTGAGAGTTGTTATGGTTTGGGATATTTTTGAATAAAATTATATTACAAAGAAAAAGGGAATAAAATAGTGAGAAAAGAAAATGGACTCACTTTGTAACTTTAGGGTTTAACTAGAAAGCCTTCTGGTATAAATTTTGGGTATAACTTTTGGGCTATATAAAAAAATATATATTGCACTCGTGGTAATTGTAGTAACCCTAATTCAACCTTGTCCCGAAGTCCCGAGACCGAATCCCAACAACTTAGTCGGGCAGATCCCTGACATAAGTTATGAGGCTCAAATCAATCGGAAAGGGTAGCAGTGATCGGGATTTAAAACAATTAAAACGGGGTAGGGCTTTATTATTATTATAGGGTGAATATATTAAAAGAAAAGAAAGAAAAGAGTATGTAAAAGAAAGAGAGATGGGGGCGACCTGAAGGAAAATATGGTGAAGGGAAATTAGCAGTTTTAAAAGTTTAGGAGTGTCCTCTATTTATAGTTGCCATTTACTTGAAGGCTACTCCTTCTATGGCCACATACACATATAATTTAGTGTTTAGCTTTCTCAAAGTGAATGGTCATGATTTCTTTATATTATTTTATTTTCCAAAACCTACACGTATACTAGTAAATTATTATATATATAAAAATATAAATAGGACACTAAATTTGGAAGGAACACGACAGTTCCTTTGTGGAATGTAGCCATTAGTTTGATTTTATTATTATTATATTATTATATACATTATAATTAATTTAACTGCTTTACTTATTTGGCGTTTAAAATATAACGTTTTTATAAAATAATAAATATGCCATTGGAACCAGAATATTTTTATCTACATTTGGGTCTAAGTTTCATTAAAAACGAAGTAGGTTTTAAAATACAATGTATTTTATAATTTAATTATTATATGGTCAGTAGGCCCGTTTAGGTACTTCATATTTCTTACAGTTAACTTACCCGTAATCTACCCGTCTAATAATATAAGTTTTTATATACTTTTATTTTAACAGAGAGGTCAACCCATATACAGGCCAATTAAATATTTCAACCAACTATATAAAATAGTGTTTAAAACTTTTTGGGTTGAATAAAATAACTAGTTACTAGTTACTAGTGGTTAATAAATTTAACCAAATCTATAATTTATATGATAAATTTAGGAATGTTACATTCTCCCCACCTTGTTTTAAATCTCGTCCTCGAGATTTGGGTTACGATATTTCTTTTAGACTTATGTCATATTTTAGTTAATAAAACAATATTAGGGTAGATGACACAGAGTTAAAATATCAAATTTTGCAAATACGGGTTGTATAGTAAGTAGGATTTAATGGTTCAACTGAATTAGTTCAAGAAATCGATGACAAACGAATGAGATGAAATGATATAATTTTCAAGGTGACTAGGTTCAAGCCAAAAGATATATGATCAATAGATATTTTAAAATAAATGTGAATAACTTTTAGAATTAATAAAATTCTTTGTCAAAAGAAAGCTTACTTTGATTGGTAACCGAGGAAGACTTAGAATCGACAGATTCAAAATGAAATAAAAGCATGAAAAATGATTTTTCAAATATTAAATTATGATATTAGAAAATCAAAGTGTTGAGATGAGTGAATTGCAATGATACATGAAAAGAGAATAGAGTTATTGTATCATTGTTTAGAGTTCCAATTTGTTTTAATTGTGAAACAATATAATAGTATATTATTAGTAACCATATTTTTCATACTATATCCTAGAGATTGAAATATAATAAGAACAAGTTGTTTTGACATGACCAACCATTATATTATATTTGTAAAGCAAATGTAATATAGATTTATTTGTTACGTATTTTTATTATATGTAAAAGGGTCACCACTTTTAAATAAAATTTAGTATTTACCATACTATGTAAAATAACTTATATTTACTTATGTAATATATATTATAAAATACCGTAATGAAGTTATTACGAAATATTTTAGTATTATTATTTTGTAAAAGAAATCACTATTATTTATAACGTTTAAATGAAATTGGTAAATAAAGGTGTAAAAATATTTATTGTACAAAATATTTGTACATATATAATACTTAATGAGTCAATTCTATGTGATTACTTATTTTCATTTTGAAACCATATAACGTTGTAAATGTATTTTATAAATGTTGTAAATAAGTGAAAACGGGTCTATTTTTATATAGTATAATGTTTTCCTAACCCAACGTAATTGATAACTATCTTATTATTTATTATATGGAAATTTTCTTGCTAGAGTGTTATGGTACATAGTTACCTCAAAACATGAAATAAACAATTATTATATAATTTTATTTATCCTTCTAATTCTTGTAGTGTTTTATAAAAATATGTCTTTTTCCTTATAGTATAAACTATATATATTTTTATATATAGTTAAAATTTACTAAATAAGTATGATGACTTAATTTATATATATTAACTAGTCATTATCATGGGTGAATATTGGTTAGTGCTGCCTTGTTTAAGCATAGGTGATCAGTCCATGCCTAACTAAGGCTAGGCTATCCAATACCTGCCCTTGATAATAATCCTTGTACTTAAAAATAATTCTAACACTACTATTATTAACATATTATTACTAATAATAAATAACTTAAACATAAATTTAAATGAGAGTATACCTCAAACAAAATTTTATACATATATATAGAATATAAATTCTTTACCTTAATGGTTTTAACAAAATTCATTGACTCGATATCAAAGAGTCACCGTTTTGCAATAATGCGGTTCATAGTGCAAAAAGCAGAATGATATTTGAGTTTGGATAAAATAACAAATTAGAATGAAGCCCTCCAGTGGTCTTCATAAATCAAAAGAACCACATGCGCAACAAACAGAGCATGTGTAACGTATGGATTTACCAAGAAATGAAATAGATCAATATTTACTACTATGAAAGAAATCCTCATGGTATGATGACCATTTAGGAAAGTAACAATGCAAAAGTTTATTCGCAGGGTCAGAATTTTAACAAAAGAAATTTATATGGGATTTTGTGTGATAACTGTTGTTAAGTGACATTACCAAGGAATGTCGAATGAAATAGGGAATTTGCAAAGGTATGTGACTCCTTTTGCAATGATAATAATTATGACTCTTATTAGACTGTGCACAGATGGTTGTGAAATCTTGTTCTAGCGTACCTTTAGAGATATTCATTTTGTAGGATCATGTGGCAAAGTGCCTCTTTTTTTTTTTTTTAGTAGTTCTTCTTACTGACGGAATTTTTAACATTGGTATCATTGTACCCAATTTATATTTTCCAAAGATTTTGCCTCGAAATTGTGTGTGATGTACTTCATCTTATGTATAATTTAAGTTTCATATGTCTTCTTGTGCACTATTAAAATTTTACATGCTTTTTACTTGTGTTAATAGTTTATAGTAATTCATTGGAATTTCTTATACTTTTAATAGTGTCTTAACTTAATGGGTTTCTATTGTTATTATTGTCGCTTGAGTTACTAGGCAGATAATTAAACGAAATAATGTTTGTTATCGGAAAAGAGATTCCTAATAAAGAAATCTAGACACATATGTTTGTGCTTTATTCCTATTTGGCTTTTGGAATTTCTTATAGATATATATATCTATATAATCATATATTTCACATGCTGAAATAAACATACCATCTATCAGGTCAATGTATTTAACAGATTCGTATTTCCAAAAACCAGTCAAATATCTGGTCATAATACTATTTAGGGAAATTTTGTCACTTGTTTGACATATTATCTATCCCGTCTTATCTGATTCGCGCCGGAGCGGTAACCTCCATATATCTGGATAAACTGGAGAGTCTACTACACCATACCCAGTCTTGCCAGAGAAAATTTTCTATTTCCCATAAATAGTATCTTTTCAAGATTTTTAAAAATGCCTCTTTCATTAGGGCTTTTATCCAGAATTAAGGAAATTTGTATTTCCATAACATATCTTATTCTAGACCAAGTAATATCAGATAAGCAATAATTACTATTAATTCTTGCTTATTTATCATATCTGTCAATATTCTAATTACCATTCTTATGGTATATCAAAACCCATCATACTTTATTCCCACAAGTACTTAGTTTATCTCGAAGCTTATACTAAGGCATCTTTTCTTAAGTTCAAGTCTAAATGGTATCATGTGTGCTACCAGTTAACAGCAATCTCCTAACTCTTTTATATAAATTTAGGTATTATTATCGCAACACCTAAAGGCTTAAAGCAGTGGCTCTTTGAGTTGGCTCTGATACCACCTTCTGTCACGACCCCCGACCCACCCTGGACGGAATCGGGAGTCGCGAACAGCCCAGTGGTATCGGTGATTATCTTGAAAACGTTGCAGCGGAAATTTCATCAGGACCGTGAGTTAGGAAAAATATCAGAGTTTAAAAACACCGGATTTTATTTATTAAATAGATGGGATAAACCCATGTTTTACAATGGTAGCTTTAATAAAGATAATTTTATTACATAAAATAATATTTCTTAATTTGATTTAATTAATAAAATAAGCCACTTCTTGATGCCTTTCAGTGCCGTATCCAACGCTTACTTCCATCTACGGTAATTACCTGAAAAGTATTTTAAAAAGGTTTTGTCAGCGGGAAATACTGAGTGAATCATTCATTTTGCTAAAACGACTCGTTTGTTATAATTTACAGTATTAAGAGAGATTACAATGTTTCTGATATCAAACCAACTACCCACAGTACTTGTCACTCGAACATCCATCGGTAGCCTCTTTGCCCGATGGTGTCTGTGACTATGGTCATATCACTCATTGGCTAACTCGTTGTCCAATAGCGACGGTTATCAAGTAATGTATACAAAACCCCACATACCGGCTGTAACTTGGTGATTACATAAACTTAATCACTGTAATTATAACCTTTGAAATTAAACATGATTTTGAAAGTACTTTGATAAAAAGAGAATGACTCACTTTATAAGCATGCAGATTCATACTGGCAGAATTTAATCTACAGATAAGTCTTGATAGATTGCAGATTTATATAGGCAGAGCTTAGCCTATTGATTAGCCTTGTAACCTAGTGCACACGAACTAGGTAGATAACTTAATACAGCATTTACGATAACTCTCGAGATAAAACCCTCACAACGAATGACAAAGTGCAATACTTAGCAATTCAGCGGATTCACAACGAATGACAGAGTATAGTCCGAGTTCGAACAACACTCAAACATTCAAGTCAAAATCACGATGAATAACAAAGTATAAACTCAATTTGAGCGGCACTTAAACATCCATTGGATAGTTTAATCAATCGGACATTGAATCGTAGCAGCGATTGAGTTAATACCCTGTATCGTAGCAGCACCCCCTACTAATTAGTGATTTGTATGTGTTTTGAGAGTATTTGGACGATATCTCAGCGTAGGAATCGAATTTTATCGTCGTTCAAAAGCCAGAATTCAAGTCCCAGACACCCCTATTTATACATGAAATTTGACCCAGTCGCGTAGCGCGACTGGTCACCCTTTTGGTCGTCGCGCAGCGCGACTGCTTACATATACTCAGATGGTTGCCACGTGTGTTTGGAGTTCAGCTGAGTCGACGAAAATAATAAATTCGAATTAGACAGCGAGATATGAAGATAATCATCAAGTGGGGAATACCCCCCTTGAGTTTTAGGGGCCCTAATCCTGATTCTGATTGTTATGAAAATTTTAGGGATTGTGCAGGATTACTTGGGTGTCTCAATTAGGGTTTCTTTTTAGACAAAATATAAATAATAATAATAATAAAAAAATATAATAGTTTTGGTGAGAGTTGTTATGGTTTGGGATATTTTTGAATAAAATTATATTACAAAGAAAAAGGGAATAAAATAGTGAGAAAAGAAAATGGACTCACTTTGTAACTTTAGGGTTTAACTAGAAAGCCTTCTGGTATAAATTTTGGGTATAACTTTTGGGCTATATAAAAAAATATATATTGCACTCGTGGTAATTGTAGTAACCCTAATTCAACCTTGTCCCGAAGTCCCGAGACCGAATCCCAACAACTTAGTCGGGCAGATCCCTGACATAAGTTATGAGGCTCAAATCAATCGGAAAGGGTAGCAGTGATCGGGATTTAAAACAATTAAAACGAGGTAGGGCTTTATTATTATTATAGGGTGAATATATTAAAAGAAAAGAAAGAAAAGAGTATGTAAAAGAAAGAGAGATGGGGGCGACCTGAAGGAAAATATGGTGAAGGGAAATTAGCAGTTTTAAAAGTTTAGGAGTGTCCTCTATTTATAGTTGCCATTTACTTGAAGGCTACTCCTTCTATGGACACATACACATATAATTTAGTGTTTAGCTTTCTCAAAGTGAATGGTCATGATTTCTTTATATTATTTTATTTTCCAAAACCTACACGTATACTAGTAAATTATTATATATATAAAAATATAAATAGGACACTAAATTTGGAAGGAACACGACAGTTCCTTTGTGGAATGTAGCCATTAGTTTGATTTTATTATTATTATATTATTATATACATTATAATTAATTTAACTGCTTTACTTATTTGGCGTTTAAAATATAACGTTTTTATAAAATAATAAATATGCCATTGGAACCAGAATATTTTTATCTACATTTGGGTCTAAGTTTCATTAAAAACGAAGTAGGTTTTAAAATACAATGTATTTTATAATTTAATTATTATATGGTCAGTAGGCCCGTTTAGGTACTTCATATTTCTTACAGTTAACTTACCCGTAATCTACCCGTCTAATAATATAAGTTTTTATATACTTTTATTTTAACAGAGAGGTCAACCCATATACAGGCCAATTAAATATTTCAACCAACTATATAAAATAGTGTTTAAAACTTTTTGGGTTGAATAAAATAACTAGTTACTAGTTACTAGTGGTTAATAAATTTAACCAAATCTATAATTTATATGATAAATTTAGGAATGTTACATAAGGAAACCCTAATTGAGAAACCCAAGTAATTCTGAACAAACCCTAAAATTTTCAAAACATTTAGAATCAGGATTAGGGCCCCTAAAACTTAAGGGGGGTAAACCCTAAGTTGATAATTATCTCTAAAATGCGTTGTATAGGTTTCAAATTAACGAACTGTCGATTCATCAAGCCTATACTAGTGACAAGGCTACCCTAGGGTAGGTCGTCACCCCAGGCGAGTCGCGACAACATCACCATCATCTCCCGCGACACGCGGGGGAATCCAAATTCACGTATAAATACTGGGCATTGGGACTTGAATTCTGTCTTTGGAACGACGTAAATTCGAGTTACGTAGACTGAGTTATCACAGAAACAGTCCACTAAACACACACAATCACTAATTGCTGCCACAATCAGGGTAATAACTCGATCGCTATTACGATACAACGTCCGATCGATTATAACTATCCAACGATTGTTTAAGTGCCTCTCAAATTGAGTTTATACTTTGTTAATTCATCGTGATTTCGACTTGAATGTTTGAGTGATGTTCGAAATCGGACTATACTCTGTCATTCGTTGTGAATCCGCTGAATTGTTAAGTATTGCACTTGTAAATCGTTGTGAGGGTTTAATCTCGTGAATTGTCGTAACTGCTGTATTAGTTACTAACTTGTTTGTGTGTGCATTGTTATTTAAATTAGGTTAATCAAGGCTAACCAGTAGGCTTATACTCTGCTCGTTAAATCTACAATGTGAGTCATTCTCTTTTTATCAACTATTTTACAATACTCCAAAATTATTTTCAAAGTTATAATTACAGAGATTAAGTTTATGTAATCACCAAATTACAGCCGGTATGTGGGGTATTGTGCACAGTATTGCAGTTTTATCACTTTAGGTGGGCGAACCTAAATTTAGTGATAACCGTCATTCATTGGGGCAGCCAATGGTGATATGACCACAGTCACCGAAAAGAGTCGAGTGACAAATACTGTGGGTAGTTGGTTTGATATCAGAAACATTGTAATTTCTTAATACTGTGAATTATAACAAACGAGTCATTTTAGTAAAACTGAATGATTCACTCAGTATTTTACTGCTGACAAAACCTTTTTCAAACATGTTTCAGGTGATCTGTTGTGAGCACAGGAAAAGTGCAGTAGAGCACTACAAGCTTAGAAAAGTGGCTCAATGTAAATAAATAAAGAAACATGTTTTAAGAAATAAAGATTTTTCAGTGAAATCATTTTATTGTAAATTATGGGATTTATCCCTATATTATAGAAACGAGCAGTTTTAATATTAATCGATCCTGTTTAAAAAGACTTCCGCTGTCACTTAATCAGATACCATCGGATTTCCTGCCTCGCGGCTCTGGACCGGGTCAAACCGGGGCCAAGGGTCGTGACATATATACCTTGGGCTTAACTTACCTTTCTTACCGAATCGCATCACCCCCTTCCAGGGTGATACTTTAAGCAACAATTTGTCACCTACTTCGGATTTCATAGGTTTACGCTTTGGATCTGCGTAACTCTTCTGCCTAACTCGGGCAGTTTTGAGACGGTCACGAATCTGGACTATCTTGTCCGTCGTTTCAAAGACTATCTCCGGTCCTGATAATTGGACATCTCCAACTTCCGCCCAACAATCGGGCGTCCTACACTTTCTACCGTATAAGGCCTCGAAAGGCGCAGCTTTAATGCTGGTATGGTTGCTATTGTTGTAGGAGAATTCGATTAATTGCAGGTAGTTATCCCAACTACCACCTAAATCAATCACGCATGCTCGAAGCATGTCTTCCACAGTTTGGAAAGTACGCTCACTCTGGCCGTCCGTCTGAGGATGGTAAGCCGTACTAAAATTTAAACGCGTGCCCAAAGATTGTTGGAAACTTTTCCAAAAATGTGACGTGTATTTAGTATCTCTGTCAGAGATAATAGACACAGGTATGCCATGTAAAGCTACTATCTTATCCACGTACAATTGGGCTAACATGTCGGAGCTATAAGTCTCCTTAATGGGTAGGAAATGTGCTGACTTAGTCAGTCTGTCTACGATCACCCAAATGGTATCGTTTCCTTGCCTTGTCTTAGGTAACTTGGAGATAAAACCCATAGTTACCATTTCCCACTTCCAAGTAGGAAGTTCATGCTGTTGCAGCAAACCTGACGGCTTTTGATGTTCTGCTTTGACTTGCGCACACGTCAAGCATTTAGCTACATAGGTAGCTACAGACTTTTTTAAGCCTATCCACCAATAGTTTGCCCTTAGATCTTGGTACATCTTATCAGCTCCAGGATGAATGGAATATTTAGAACTATGGGCTTCCTGGAGGATAACATCCCGAAGTCCTCCATAAATTGGAACCCATATTCGTCCATTCAATCTCAGAATTCCGTCATTGCCAAGAGATAACTGCTCCTCAGTTACCCCTAGCTTTTCATTAGGATAGTTAGCTTCCAACACAGCTTACCTCTGTGCAGCTAACAACCTTTCATTTAAACTGTTCTTTATTTCAATGCTCTTGGCATTGATTCGGATGGTTTTCACCCTTTCCTTTCGACTCAAGGCATCAGCGACTACATTCGCCTTGCCGGGATGGTATCTGATTTCACAATCATAATCATTCAAAGTCTCCATCCAACGGCGCTGCCTCATGTTTAAATCCTTCTGATTAAATAGGTGTTGGAGGCTCTTGTGATCAGAATAGATCACACACTTGATTCCATACAAATAATGCCTCCACAGTTTTAGTGCAAATACAACGGCACCCAACTCCAAGTCGTGTGTGGTGTAATTCTTTTCGTGCACCTTTAACTGCCGTAAAGCATAGGCAATAACCTTGCCTTTCTGCATAAGCACACACCCCATTCCAGTGTGTGATGCATCGCAGTAAACTACGAATTCTTCGGTACCTTCTGGCAATGTTAGTACAGGAGCGTTACTCAACTTTTATTTTAGGATATCAAAGGATTCTTGCTGTTTAGGTCCCCAGTCGAACTTAATCTTCTTCCTAGTTAAGGAAGTTAGGGGTGCAACAATCCTTGAAAATTTTTCAATGAAGCGCCTATAATATCCCGCCAAGCCTAGAAAGCTACGAATCTCCGTAGGCGTCTTTGGTTCTTGCCAGTTCATAACAGCTTCGACCTTAGCGGGATTCACTTGGATACCACGCTCACTAACCACATGTCCAAGGAATTGGACTTCTCGAAGCCAGAATTCACACTTAGAGAATTTGGCATAGAGCTTCTCATGATGTAGGAGTTTAAGAATACAGCGAAGGTGTTTCTCGTGGTCAGCTTGGTTCTTCGAGTAGATGAGAATGTCGTCAATGAAAACGATGACGAATTTATCTAAGTATGGCTTGCAAACGCGATTCATGAGATCCATGAATGCGGCAGGTGCATTAGTGAGCCCAAAAGGCATCACTAGGAACTCGTAATGACCATAACGAGTCCTAAATGCAGTTTTGTGTACGTCTTCATCTCTAACCTTCAGTTGGTGGTAGCCTGACCTCAAGTCAATCTTTGAGAAATAACTTGCCCCTTGCAATTGATCGAACAAATCGTCGATCCTGGGCAAAGGATACCTATTCTTTATTGTGACCTTATTAAGTTCACGGTAATCGATGCACAGACGCATCGATCCATCCTTCTTCTTGACAAACAGGACTGGCGCTCCCCAAGGAGACGAACTAGGTTTAATGAAACCTTTGGCTAGCAATTCGTCTAGTTGTGTCCTCAATTCCTTCATCTATGTTGGCGCCAACCTATAAGGTGCTCTAGCAACAGGTGCTGCTCCAGGGTTGATGTCAATTCTGAATTCCACTTGCCTATCTGGTGGTAAACCAGGTAGTTCTTCAGGAAAAACTTCAGGGAATTCAGAAATGACGGGGATGTTTTCTATCTTAGGTTTCGGCTCATCAATGGTCACTTGTGACTTGTAGATGACACAACCCTTCTTTAAACACTTAGAGGCCTTGAGCATAGTCACTTGCTCAGGCAGTCCATACCGGGTATCTCCCTGAATGGTAAGTGATTCGCCATATGGAGTCTTGATCACCACTTGCTTTCTATTGCAGACAATCTGGGCCTCGTTATGAGATAACCAGTCCATGCCTAAAACGATGTCAAAACCGGCTAACTTCAAAGGAAGTAGGGACAAAGGAAAAGAGTGGTTCTTAATGGATATGAAACATCCATCTAATATGGTTGAGGCGGTTTCTATGGTACCATCAGCTAACTCCACCTCATACTTTACGCTTAAGGTTTTAACAGGTAAATTCAGCAATTTACAAAACTTATTATCTACAAATGATTTATCTGCGCCTGAATCAAAAAGTACTCTTGCATAGACATCATTTATGAGGAAAGTACATGTTATCACATTGTGATCCTGTACTGCTTCCTTTGCGTCCATTCTGAAGACCCTAGCATTGGTCTTCTTTCCTTCATCAGCTTTCTTTGCGAGTTTTGGGCAATTGGTCTTGATATGCCCCTTCTCATTACAGTTGTAGCAAGTTGCATCCTTCAACTTTTTGCAATCCAAGGTCTTGTGTTCCTTGGACTTGCATATACCACAGGCAAAAGTTCTTGACTGAGTCTGCGAGTTTGATTCCAACCTGCACTTTCCGAAGTGCTGTTTCTTGCAAATCTTGCATTTGGGCTTATCACCAGACTGATGCCCATCCTTCCTCGACTCAGACCCCTTCTTGTTGTCACCGTTTCCTCGGTGCTTCTTGTTTGACCTCCGTAAATTATCATCTTCACGTTTTCTTTTCTCAGCATCTTTGTTCCTCAGTGATCTTTGTCTGACTGCGTCCAGCGTGAGGGACAAAGATATGTCAGCTACAGATCTGAAAGTAGCTGGCCGAGAGGCCTTCACGCTTGCCTTTATCTCGGGGGCTAAACCCCAATGAAACGAGCTATTCGTTTGGGTTCCGGGGTCACCAAATACGGAACCAACCTCGACATGGTATTAAAGCTCGTGAGGTAAGCTTGGCAATCTAGATTGGTCATTACCAACGAAAGAAAATCTGACTCAATCTTCTCGACCTCGTGTTGAGGGCAGTAGTTTTCCTTAATGAGGGCAACGAATTGTTCCCATAACATGTTGTACAATGGGATCTTCCCAGTGGCTTGAATCAGTGATCTCCACCAGGCTAAGGCCTCGTCTTTAAAGGATTGAGACACAAACTTGACTATATCCCTCTCAGCGCATCCGCTGATATCCACTACTGTGTCCATCTCATCTAACCACGTCATGCAGTCAATGGCTCCTTTTTCCCCAGTGAAATCCCTGGGTTTGCATGAAACAAAGTATTTGTAGGAGCAACCCTTGTCCTGGGTCCCCTGTTTCGGTACGATCTTCAGAGATGGAGCACTGTTGTGGTTTGAGGAGAGTCTATCATCATTTTTCTTGGGTTCTTCCTTCTTGGAAGGTGGCTTCGAATGCGGTGTAGATAGGGTCCTACTTCGAGTCCCACTATACTCTTCGTACTGCCGCTCTAAGGCCTTTGTAACTGCGTCGTCTACTAACGCTTTCAGTTCAGCACCCGTTATATTAATTCGGGCGTTATCATTATTCTCCACTGGGTGACTATTAATTTCATCCGAGTCAGCCATTTTAATTGAACTGTTACATAAAACAAGGACAATAGTTTACTTGGGAGTTTATTATGGAATTGTCTTTTATTGCAATTCATTAACCATGGTAAACATAGACCATATTTGGTTAATTTATTAATCATATTTATTTAGGATTTCTATTATAATTTATCCTAATTATAAAACAATAACAGTTTTATTAGTAGCACAAAAGGCCTAGTCACAAGGACATTTTATATTATAAGCCATGATTTCAGAGAATCAAGGCATGAAGGTTTGAACATAGTTCTTTACCTTTTTCAGACAGGGTCATAGACTATTACTGTCTTTTGTCTCATATGAAAATGAGCAGGGCCCGTAGGCACTATATTACCAATGTATGGTCAAAATATGATCATCTTAATTGATGATTTAAACCCATGATTCAGAGATCATTAAGTTGGGTTAGGAATCTTTTGAATAATCCTTATATAATTGACGTGTGTGATTTTAACTAATCACGTCTGCCAGGAGCGTTAACATGTTTTCAGATGTTAACAGGGATCCGAATCTTTTAAGCAGGTCTTACCATCTCTGCTAGGTCTTAAAATGACATACCGGCTAGGTTATACCTTTAAGATTCTTAATTAATATTTAAATAGGCAGATTATTTTTTTAAAGGAATGATTTTGATTCATTTATTTCATATATAATTTAATTATGCATATAATGGCAAAAATGAAATTTATAAATTTAACATTCCATAAATCATTAATAGGTTACACGTTGCCCTAAACGGGACTTTTTAATAAAGCAACATACCCACGCATGGGTCAAATTGAAATACTAGTCCACGCAGGGACTTAAACAAACAACACACCCTCGTAGGGGTTAACAGAAAGATAGACCCACGCAGGGGTCAAAACAAACAAACATACATACCCACATAGGGTCAATACAGCAAGACAGGCCCACGCAGGGACTCAACTGACACAAGGAAATTATAACAACAGTGGAAGGATTCAATGGTCCTTCTTGCTCTTCCCTTTTATTAGGCTTGTCAATCCTTGGAAGAAACTTTGTCGCTCCCTGCGGTCTCTGTGAAAGTCTCGCTCGACTTGGTCCAACCTTTGCAGAATTTCTTCACGCTCTGGTGGGGAGAACCTTGGCGGTTGTGATTGTTACCGAATTATAGGTCTAGTAGGTATTTGGTACCCATGAGTCGGGTACCCTACTCCCCAAAGAGCTCCATACTGTCCTTCAGGATGAAGGGCGTTATAATTGGCCGCTACCATGTATGGGTCGGCTTCAGCGTAACCATAGTTGGTGTGAGCCGGCTGCTCAAACGGGTTGTACGCCATAGAACCAGTGTAGGCAGGAATCGGGTTATCAAAACCCATCGGTGGTGGTTGCGGTGCAACTGGGTTCGAAGGTCCACCCATTTGTGGATCTTCTTGAAGTGGCGGATAATGACTGCCACTTGATTGTCGAGGAGAGCTAAAATGAAAGTCCCCTCCTCGTGCAGACATACGTGCTCCGGTTCTCCTACGCCTTGGCGGTTGCGGAGGTGCCGGCTGAACTGGTGGCGGTGGAGGCGGTGGCGTGACAGCCACAAATCGTGAATCCTCAGAGGGATCCTGCTGCTGCTGCTGGTGGTGAGGCGACGAATGATGCGAGGGTGTAAAATACCAATCGTGTTGATTAAATCGTGCCTGGTAACTGTCCGGACCATGGTAGGGTGATCCATGAAAAGACGAACCATCTGAGACCTCGATAGGATGGTTCGGAGTTCCGGTTGCCGGCTCGACGGGGTCGGTGTCCTCGTTCATATCCTCTGCATTATCGCCGGAGTAATGATCCTCTGGCCCCAATGGGTTAAAACCCACTGGTTCTTGTATGTAATTTGTCGGGTTAAACCGGCCCCTAAAAACAGGTGTGGGGTTACCAAAGGAATTATGCGATAGAGATCGCTGAAGAGGTATGTAAGAAGGTTGAGGGTTGTCGGGCTCATTTTCCGACTGTGGCCCATATGAGTTGTGAATGGGAGGTGTCGAACTGTGCGAGACAGATCGTCTAGCCGGTTCAAAAAGGTTCCTCCGGTTTTCTCTAGGGTCAGCACTAGCAGTGGTGGTAGGAGCTCACATGTGTGAAGGTCCGGCCTCGTCGTCATTGGGGGCGGTGATTGGCCCCTTGCCTCGTCCTCTTCGTCGAAAGAATCTTGGCGGCATTTTCTGTCCTGTCAATATAACATAAGATAACCACAAGAATATATAAAATAAAGGACAAAACAAAACCACCCAAAGTAGAATTTGTCCTATGTTATTTGTCTAGACTCGAAGGTATAGGAATGTGCAATTGTATAAATGAGACTAAACACAAAAGGCTGGTGTTTAATTCACTCAGCGTTGGCTCTGATACCAACCTGTCACACCCCGACTTCCACGTGTCACCGGTGGGCCCGGTGGGGAGTATCGTGACGTAGTTGGCAACATAATAGTCAAACAACACAATATTTGAAATGCACAGCGGAAGCAAATGAAAGATATATTTCAACCGAATAAAATATTGTAATATCATGTATCACAAACAGTTGAAAGTTTATCCGCAGACGGATCGAAATAAATAGGTAACAGTAGTTCAACAGACTTTAGGCATCTTAAGCTTGCAAGACTCTTTTGATGCTAAGGAGATATCCAGCCAATTACGAGTAGTACATGCACTTAATCTTTTTGGGAAAATACATCAGTTTACACTAGTAAATACAATCAACTGACTCATTTTAAAAATGATTAAAAAATTGATTTGGATGGACATGGCACAAACATTTTATAACTTGGGATAATTATTTAAATATATAAACTTGTAAAAGAATTACATGTTCCTTATGCGTTCAGTAGCCCGGATCGTGCCGGGTTAAAGATCAATAGACACACCACATTATTTATTCATGCACTGACGAGTGTACGCCTACACTCCGCGCTTAAGTCGTGGACATTTCGTAAAATGATGCCAAGGATATCCGGGACATGGTCATTAACCCCCCAAAGGCTTTAAGTAAACAAAACAATTTAAACGGGCCGATCAAATTTCAATTAACCACCATACGATGGAAGATTTAATGCCCGACCAAGCGGTATTTTATATACCGTACCCCAAGCCCGTATAGGGAAAATAAGTTAAAAGTATTTACCTGAGCAAAGTAATAATCACAATAAGCAAATGCAAGTAGCTTTTACTGATTCTCCTATTCTGGAACAAAGGTTTATAATAACCTATTAGAATCCTAACGGGTCTTTAGTTAAGCTTAAGCTTAGACCGGTTAGTTTTAAAGATATGGTTCGTACGGACGATTAAGCGAAGACCGGAATAGAATGTGATTTAGACCCGACAAGTTTGAAGACTTGCTTAATATGGGTGTTTCATACACATTCTGTATTTCGAGATAAAACCGATAAGGTTTGACACGTTTCGGCTAATTTATGCAAACTAGTTACATAAACCGAACCGAACGCATAATAAGCGTAACGGGTATTCATGAGAGCCATATACAGGTTTCCTAAGTTAATATGCCTCAAATATGTTGTGATATAAATAAGATATCTTTTATTATGCCCGAAACGAATTTAAACACAAACTATGCCCTGTAGGGGTAGTTTGGTCATTTAAAAGGTTATAAAAGAGTTTAAGTATTAACCTGAGTCACAGGTCTGATATAATCAGCAAAAATACTTAGTTTACTAAGTTATAACAGTAGGGTAAAGTATATATGTGAAATTTATCAATTATAACCAAACTATGCACCGTAGAGGCATTTTGGTAATTTCACATAAGCCGAAAAGCTCAAAACTGAAGTCTGAGTTTAACAACTTTTTCTTACTGTTAAAATATTATAATTTACCTAAAATATCAGTAGGTATCAACCCTTGTATGTTTAAAATAGTCTTAGTACATACTATGCGTTAAAAACGCTTAATAAGGCGATTAGAAGCCGTTTCCGGGTTCTATATGGAAAACTGATATTTTTATTATTCCAGAAGGCTCAAAATAATTTATTTATCATATGTAATCAGTAGCAAAAGGTTTGGGGTCAAAAAGATATGTAAAACTCCTTTTATAGCCCGAAAGGGCAAAACCGACAATTACCGGATTAAGCCTATGACTCTAAGTTATGCTCAGCCTAAAATTAATTAAAAATCTTCAAAAATCCCAAAATAATATATTATATCAGTGGGTAAAGAGTTTGATATCAAAAAGTATGTTTAAATAGGCTATACGCTAATTATGTCGTTTAATCGCTAAAGAAGCTTTCTAATTACGCTAATGAGCATAACTCTCAATCTACACCTCAAACTGATGTCAAATTTTGGGTGCAAGTTTATAAATCAGTAACTAAGGTTTCTACTCTTTTATATTTTTAAAAATCACATTTTATGATGAAAAGGGCATAATGGTCAACATATGAGCAATTTAACGGAATCATGCATTTTAATTGGTTAACTAATGAACCATGTTGTATAATCACAGAGGGTTATACTAGCATGTAACCTGTTTCTATTAAAGCTCCAAGGCATTTCTAAAACATACCAAAACGGGTCAGAACTGAAGTCAAAGCAAAAGTCAAAGCTTTGCGACTTTCGGTTCCGAACCGGGTCTAAACAGAAAATTGTCAGGTTGAACATGTTTAGACATGTTCTTACAGTAATTACCAAGTTATATTAATGATCAAACAGGTTGTATGGGTTCTACAATGCTAATTATGCATAAATTAGAAATTAAGCATTCTGTTGACTTTTTAATAACAAGTTTGACCCGACATTTGATCTAGTTAGAGTGGGAATCAGAGGGTGTTCTTTTAAGGGTTTAATGCCCACATAATTACCAAATTATAACTACTTTCAATTCGACTAATCACTGGACCATTAATGATTAATCGCTAAGTCAACCGTTAATTACGACAGTTTGACTTTTAAGCTAAAACTAAGCAAAAACTTAACTAAGAAAGGTTAAGCATACTTACTGAAGTCCTATGCACGATTTGTGATCACTTGAGTCTGCTTTGGAGCTCCAGAAATGATCAGAAATGCTGAAGGAAGGTGTGGTTGAAATGTTGCAACATAAGGCCTTTATATAGTGCTCAAAAGCTCTTAGATCATTGACAACAAGTGCTATCAATGGCCATGGATCATCAACAGATGTCCCTAAGGGCCTAGGGGTTGTTTAGGGGTCGCCCATGAAGTGAAAAATCTGATTAAAGTCGGTTCTAGCGTGAAAACAGGCTGCTGTCCAACTTTTCTGTATCTGGGCGCGCCAGGCGGCCCGCGTAAGATGTTGTTAGGGTCTACGCGGCCCGCTTGGGCCTCGTATTCAGATCCCACATTTTCAAGTTGTTGCATCTTTGCCTCTTGGCCTTTCGAAAGGTCAACCAAGCTTCTATTTTGCACTTTGAACCCTCCAAATTTACCTATAAGGGCTTCAAGACTTATAACCACTTTGTTAAGTCCTTGGCCACTTGGTTATTACCCGAAAAGTCATAATTTTCAACGTTGACGCTTTAACCCCTTGTATACGAATTTGATCATAACTTTCTCATACGATAACGAAACTTTATGAAATTTATATCGTGCATTCTAGTGAGCATAATTAATCGTTACAAAGCTTCGGGTTTGCTAAAAGGTCACCCAGAGGTATAACTTAAACATGTTGAGACGTTTAGCCCCTGTAGTTTGAAATCTCTCACTTTCTTTCATATTTAGATTCGTATGATCCATGATTTATTCGTTTGAAGGTATGAGCATCATGTAGGGTTATTATAAAGTATAGTTATTCACTGTTGACATTTTGAACTCGTATATCCACATAGTTTCCATGTTTGTCAACTTTAGTCCTTCTAGAACATTCTTTCACACGTTCTAACATATGACACTTGTCAATACATTATAGGACGTGAATTTTTCGAGGTGTTACAGTATAGTTATGGTGGTTGCAGGGGTTTAGGAGATGGAGATGGGGATCTTGACTTTGATTGATATTATTATTTAACAGTAGGGGTATTTTGGTCATTTCACATCCACTTAACTCCAAAAACTAACCTCCATCCGCGCCAGGGACTATCCGGGAACAGAATTGCAAAAGTTTGGGACTATAGGTGTAATTTTAGAAAATTAGGGACTAAAGATGAAAAACGGGAAAACCACAGGGTTTATCCGGGCATTTTTCTCTAATATATATATATAAATTTGAAAGTTAGGATCCATTATTTATTCTTCTAGGTGCATAAATTATACATCTGTCTTATAGACATTGGATATAAAGTAGTTAAATGAGTCGTATTCATGTTTAAAATTTTCGTTGTAAGTGTTATCAGATACCTGTTAAACCTACTAAGACACGATTTGTCAGCCCTATTTATAATCAACACTTACTTTTGAAAAACTAAATGTACTTAAGAAAACTTGTTAAACTTAGTTCACTTTTTCTTAAGTTTATACCTAGTAGATGTGTATTAATCATTTATAATTGTGTTTCAATCAACGAAAACTCACACCCAACTTTATGACTCATTTGATAGTTATTATATTGTAGTACGTGTTTAACAAATTTCTTCAAAAATTAAGAATGTTACACATATGAGATCGGATTCAAATACATGTACAGTTAAACTGTTAGGCTAAAGGGTGTGGTTATGGCTCTCATGACACGTCACATCAGTGTCATGTCACCCATCTTTAATCCACCATCCAAAACTACTACCTTAAGGGTGTGGTCATGACCTAAACCACTACCCCTTTTTAATTATTTAATAAAAACATAAAACATTCAAATCTTGTAAAATGGAAAAGGTGGGCCGTGGTTGTCGTAGTTTAATCCACAAGAACCATGGTAGATGAATGAGGGGGCGGTATAACAATCCATTAACAGTCATATGTGGCAATTAATGACCCAACCTATGACCCCCACACCCTTCAGCCTTACCGACACACTACACGGCAAACTACACACATGCCACATCGCTTAAGTCAAATTCGCATATCACTTGCCAAGCATGAGGTATAACTCCATCATGCACAAAAAACTTGCAAATTAATATTATATAATATAATATAAATATAAATATAAATAATAATAGGCAAATTGGATTTAAATAATCCCAACTCACTGTTATTGGCCAATAATAATCCCAACTCATTTAATCATCAATAATAATCCGAACTATTCACTTTTGTTTGTAAAATACTCCCAGTTAAAAAAAACACTAACTAGGTTAAAAATTTGCTGATGTGGCATCTGATGTGGCCATTTTAGCTGATGTGTCATATGACGTGGCAGTTGATGTGGCATTTTTTGATGACGTGGCGGCTGATGTGGCAGTCTACGTGGCATTTTCGATGACGTGGCAGCTGATGTGGCAGTATACGTGGCATTTTTCAATTACGTGGCAACTGATGTGGCAGGTGACGTGGCAAGCCACATCAGCAAATTTTTAACCTAGTTAGTGTTTTTTTAACTGAGAGTATTTTACAAACAAAAGTGAATAGTTCGGATTATTATTGATGATTAAATGAGTTGGGATTATTATTGGCCAATAACAGTGAGTTGGGATTATTTAAATCCAATTTGCCATAATAATATTATTGTTTATATTAGTATTATGTGTTATTATTAGTAGTATTAGAAAATTAATCGTTATTAAAAAAGAAAAAAATAAACTATTAATTGATTATCTGTTACTCATAATGAAGTAAATCAGACGGTATGTTACTCAAATAGGAAAAAGAAAAGAATAAGGAATGTGAATGTTAAATTGGTGGAAAGCTTGTATTTCTTTTGAGAGATGCTCTCATTTGGTGCAGAGTGAGACATTGGTGGGCAATGATAGGAAACCCAGGGAAATCTGAGTTCGATCCTAGAGCCAAACGGGTTTTACCGGTAATTTCATCGCCGTGCCTACGAGCAGGTGGGTTACATGGTTTTCCCCGAAATTGGTGGTGGACTCGAGTTACTCTCAGAGTACTCCTTTTGGTCCAGTAAGTGCCCCGAGAGTGCTCCGGATTGATTCTGTTGGCCGTTAAAAAAAAAGAATTAGGAATTCCCATATCGACATTTGCACCTTGTCATAAGTTGTAACAGAACGACGGACAAGGCCGTAAAGTATTTTAAAAACGACTTTTAGAAAAGTTTGCAACTGGTCAAGTCTATACTTGCTGGACCCGTAGTAAACTTGTATTTTATATTCCCTATATTTTGTGTTCCCATTTTACTGGAGATAGTAACTTGCAATTTCTGTATTTTAGGATTTTGTAACCCCATCAAAATCATATGGTTCTCTGATTTTGATATATTAATAAAAGAGTTAAATGCGATTTTAGTCCCTGTGGTTTGGGTCATTTTGTCAGTTTAGTCCAAAGGTTTCATTTTTAACCTGTGGGTCCAAAAAGGTTTCACTGTTGCCATTTTAGTCCACTTGATTAACTTTATCCATTTTTTCTGTTAACCAGAAGGGCAATTCGGTCATTTTATATGTAATTCTGTTAACTAGAAAGGCAATTCGGGCATACAAAATGACCGAACAACCCTTCTCGTTAACAGAAATAATGGATGAAGTTAACCCAGTGGACTAAAATGGCAACAGTGAAACATTTTTGGACCCACAGGTTAAAAATGAAACATTTGGACTAAACTGGCAAAATGACCCAAACCACAGGGACTAAAATGGCATTTAACTCTTAATAAAACTTGGTTATATATTAATGAGTAAAATGCACGGATAGTCCCTGTGGTTTGGTGAAATTTCATCTTTAGTCCCCAACTTTTCAAAATTACACTCTTAGTCCCTGTGGTTTGACAAGTTGTTACTCGGATAGTCCCCAAAGCGGATGGAGGTTGGTTTTTCTGGTTAAGTGGGTGTGAAATGACAAGGACTATACGAGTAACAACTTGTCAAACCACAGGGACTATCCGAGTAACCTTCATCCGCTTTGGGGACTATCCGATTAACAACTTGTCAAACCACAGGGACTAAGAGTGTAATTTTAAAAAGTTGAGGACTAAAGGTGAAATTTCACCAAACCACAGGGACTATCCGTGCATTTCACTCTATAAATGGATTGATGGTTTTTAAATGTAACTAGAATTACGACCCGCCGCAATGCGACGAGGATTCTTTAGTTATAACTAAGTCGATTTAGGACCCGCATGTTATGTTGAACCTGTCAAACGGGAAAAAAACAGACGATGTAAAAACGTTCACCCACACACGCACGTTGCGTCGTGTTAACTCACAAAATTTAGAACGAAACGTAACAACGTTAAACCAAAGACGCAATTTGCGATGTGTTAAATCACAAAATTTAGAACGAATCATAAAGCGAAAAATTTGCGGAAAATGAAAACTATAAAGGACCAAAGTTGAAAGTAAAAAAAAAGTTGTGAAGATAGATTGCAAAAGATAATAAGTTTTTGGTTAAAAGTAATTTATGAAATACTTTTGGGTGAAAAGTAAAAAATCATTTAAAAAAAAAAAATCCCAAAGCCATGATTACAACACTTCGCGAAAGATGAAAAGTATAAAGGACCAAAGTTGCAAAAGATAAAAAGCTTTGGGTTAAAGTAAAAAAAAATCAAAGTGGTTAAATCGTAGAAGATGGAAACTTTTGAATTAGAAGTGAAAAATCAAATTAATCAAAGGGGTTAAATTGTACAAGATGGAAACTTTTGAATTAAAAGTGAAAAATCAAATTAATTAAAGGGGTTAAATTACCAAAGATTAAAACTTTAAACCTAAATTGTCAAAGATTAAAACTTTAGGGTTAAAAAAGGAAAATTTCATTTTTTTTTTTTGAAAAACTCCCAAAGCTAAAAGTACGACAACCTTAAGCATAATTATGTTGCTAATTTATAGGAACTAGGGTTAAGACCCGCCCGCGTTGCGGCGCGGGTACATTGTAAACATTGAATGGATTATTCCAAACGTTAATCCAAAAGGGAAAAAATGGACGCGTTGCGACGGGTCTGTCAAATATGTAAAAATAGAGCAAAAAACGTTGAATCTCACATGTACGCTACGACATGTTAATCCAAAGTTGTATACGGAAGCAAATGTCAATTAACCAGATTGTATAACGTTCAGAATTTATTATAAATATGAAGGTGGGAAGCAGACCTTGGAGCACTCTTGGAGCACTCCTACCCTTTGCAAGTGTGGAAGTATGAGTGAAAGGTGCATGTGCAAGATCCATAAGGTTGTCAAGAAGCAGTCCATGCTCCACTGGTAGTTCCCTGAAAATATGTCCTTCCTAATAAGCATGATAAACATTAAATTATACTTCCATTGTATCAGAAAAATTGAATGTTAATACTTCATTAACATAGATATATAGCTTATGATAGAGGTGAGCAATATGGCTAGGTTGCTAAAGTGAGAAATAAGATGCATAATCACTTAAAAAACATAGACCTTAGCTCTCTGGAATCCTGGGGTGAATTAAGTGAAGAAATAATGAGTGAAGAAGGCTCGTTTCCAGGCCAGATCAATATCATGTGCTCATGTTCAATGCATGGAAGTGACTGTATCTTCACGTTGACTAATTGTACTACAACATGTACTTCTGAAACGAATTTTACAAAACTATAGTTAGTTAATTAAATGGTAATTTACTTAAACCTTCTATGCTAGCATACTTTTGAATTAACATGAACTTTAAAGATTGAAGTCACATAAAGGTATAAAACATGTAGCTATTTACTTGTTCTTGGATCAAGTTCAAGTCCTGCAAAAGGATAGCCTACATGCCCCCATCAAGCTCCGGAAGTGCAACCTGAGTCGGGTGAAGTCCCAAAGTGTTATCGAGCCACTCTTTGGTTGACGAGAACACCAAATGCAGCGCCACAATATACAGTACATCAAACATCATCGGCGCATCAACCGCTAAATTTCAACCAAATTTAGCCCCATTTTGGATTTAATTGCTAATGAACTTACATTTGTAAAAGCAGAATCAAGAACAAACAAATCTTTCACAACCAATCACCACCACCTACTAACCGTAGAGTCAAATTTCTGACAAAAATATGCTCTACACACAAATTTACAATCATACAAAATAAACACAAAAGAATATAGTAATTTATATAGAACCATGAACACAATTTGCATCCACATGAATGCATTCAGCATCTTCGTAATAAACCCTTAAAATTCATCAATCAGGCTCATTCAACACATTGTCTAGCGTCGATACTTATTCGTCAAAACTCACCAAATTACCAACAAAAATCTATGTTCATACATGTTCTACACCCAAAAGAAATAAATGATTTCTAGAGGAATGATATGGTGATACAAATGCTAACCTAACCTTGCCAGAATTGAGATGAATGATACGAAAGCCTGAAGGCAAAAAAGTTGCATCATCAGCAAGAGAAGAATCAATGGGAGCAAATATAAGTTCAGCACACATCCCAACAACATTTTCATCCATTCCACTGCATAATCATAGATTAGATCATAATGTTTGACAAATACCCCAAAACACAACGATCTACTACACCCATCGCACCGGAAGCTTGGGAAATTCCAGACCATATTCGCTACCATCGTCACAATCGCCGTTTAGGGTTCTTCAATATTAGGCAAAGAAGATACGATACGATTGTGACAATCAGCGTCTAGGGTTTCCAATTACAGATATGTAGCGGCAATGAATCGGTTAAAGGGATTGCAGAGCAGCGGCGGAGAGTCACCGTCGTCATCGTCAATGGCTCTCTCTAGCTCCTTCTCTCTCTCAAACCTTGACTTTCTCTCTCTAAATTCTGAATGCAGTGTTGGGAAGAAGTAATGAAGGAAATGATACTGTGAATGTGACATAAAAGTTTTTTTTTTGAAAAACTCCCCAAACACCATGTACAACAACTATATGCACAAAGTAGTTGCTTCTTTATATAGGTTTTAATTTAATTAATTTAATATATAGTTACTAAATACAATAACTTATAAAAATATAAAAACAACTATATTGATTATAGATTTGGTTTTGGTTATATAAGTTATAGTTTTTTTTTTTAGTAGATTGCCATTTTTGTCCCTGAGGTTTGTTCACTTTTGCCACTTTAGTACAAAACTCAAACCTTTTGCATCTGGGTCCCTGTGGTTTCAGTTTTATTGCCATTTTGGTCAAAAAATGAAATCAGGTCATATTTGTCTTATAAAATCCTGCAATTTTGTCCGTTTTCTTATGGGCAAATCAGGTCATATTTGTCTTATAAATCTGTTATTTATTTATAAAAAATGACCATTTTGCCCCTAAGAAAAATGACAAAATAGCAGGATTTTATAAGACAAATATGACCTGATTTCATTTTTGGACCAAAATAGCAATAAAACTGAAACCACAGGGACCCATATGCAAAAGGATTGAGTTTTAGATTAAAGTGGCAAAAGTGACCAAACCACAGGGACCAAAATGGCAGTTTACTCTTTTTTTTAATTAACAAATATTTACATCTAAATAGTAAATACTATATAAATTTTCAATTGTAAGAATTTAAACTCATACTACTTGTATAAAAGACAAATACCACACAAGAAATTAATATAAACATCATCACTATTATTATCCAAAAGTTTAAATTAGTATAATAAAATTATACTTAAATTTAGTATAATAAAAATATACTAACAATGACAATTATTATTATTATTATTATTATATTATTATTATTATATTATATTATATTATATTATATTATAATTATATATATATATATATTGTTGATGAACTATGATGAATAGTAACTTTATTTTTATAATAATATATAGCTTTCATTATTCTTTTATTTAATATATTATAATAGTTTACTATTATATTTAATTTTAGTAACATATTTTTAATTTTTTTTCTTTTTTATAACATATATTAATTTATCGATTAATTTAATACTTCTTCAATAATTTACGTTTATAATTTTTTTTCTAAAAACTTAAGTACATAGTTGTGCTTGATTTTTCCCCGACATTCCGTTATAACTTTTGTTAAAAATTAAGTTGTACTCAAAATAAGGTATTTATTTGGTATTATAAAACGGTACGATGATAAACTAAGTCGTTCTAATGGTTTGACTTTCTAAACAATATGCTTTATTTTTAAATCACGTTTGTTTTATATTATCATTTGCTCGGTTACGCCGCAACGCGCGACCTCAATATAAACTATAACTATTATAACAAAGTGGTCATGAACAGTAAATAAATTTTTATTTATTATTATATTTTTCTACCTTTTAATTATTTTATTATATTAATTAAGTATATTTTGTTCTTCTATTATAACTTTTATCAAAATGATATTTTATAAATTTTTTGAGTATGCAGTTACGACGTGCCTATTTTTTTCTACATTTAGTATTTTTTTTATATGTCGACGCCGTTTATCCTTTAAATTATTTTAATAGTATAAGTAATGTCTTATAAAATTTAGAAAAAAACGTTAGCGACATGCTTATCTTTATTTATATTTCAATATAAGTTTTGTTTGAATCGGACGAGTAAAATATAATTGATTTTTTTGTGACGAAATGAACCAATACCGTGTGCACAACTTCGATAGCAGTATAAAGTATATTTTATATATTGTAAGCTATAGCGAGTGTTGTACCACATCCCTACCATGACTAACTAAACTGACAACGTCTTAGCAACATCAATGCCCTGTCTATTTCGACCGAACAACATTGGTACTATATCGTTATTATCGGAACCACTATTCGTTTTTATGGTTTTCAAGCATTGTAAAACACGTGTCAATATCATTTTGGTCATATCATTACTTTTATTCTGTGGTTATATTTTTTTAGTTAGGGGTTGTTTGTTTACCTCTTAATGAAACTCTTAATGGTTCAGACCTCTTACTGGTTCAACACTTAATGGTTCACACTGTTTGTTTCGGGAGCAGATGTCTGAATGGTTCAGACATTTGCCTCTGAATGATTAAGTATTCTACAAAGTCTGAATGGTTAAGACCTCTAATATGAATTGGTTAGACATTTGTCTCTGAAGGGTTAAGTATTATACTGTTGCCTCTGAATGATTAAGTATTCTACAAAGTCTGAATGGTTAAGACCTCTAATATGAATTGGTTAGACATTTGTCTCTGAAGGGTTAAGTATTATATTGGCTCTTAATGGTTTAAACCTCTTACTTGTTCAGCACTCAGTGGTTCAGACCTCTTATTGGTTCAGTACTTAATCATTCAGAAGTTGTCAAACATCCCCTTACTATACCAAGTGCTGAAACCATACCGATCTTGTCACAAATCGAACCGATACTAGCCTTATACCCGCCGCTACGTGCGGAAAATATTACTAGTTATTATTATAACGAATAGGCTTTATTCATGTGTTGCGGCGGTTCGATTTCTGAATAACCTGCCACTATTGTCCCAACCGCCCCAACCATCAATAATAATAATAATAATAAATAGTGTTTTATTTTTTATGAGCATGAGTAAAAAGTAGTTAACATCACTTTAACAAAATAAAAAAACTAACTCTATTAGCAATTTGGATCGGAAATGAAAAAAAAGATGTCAATCACGATGACTTAACTTAATCCAATGAAGAAACACTTAAAAAACCAAGATTTTGAAAAAACCACGGTTAAATTATTGTTGATAAAAGTTGATAAAAAACATGAGTAAACTGCAATTTTATCCCCTAGGATTTAGGCCAATTGACACTCTGACCCCATAACAAAATAATTACAGTTTTACCCCCAACGTTGGGGTTATGTCGCACTTTTACCCCCCAGGCGTCAAAGTCCCTAGTTATCTTTAAAATGTCAAAGGGCAGAAATGTAATTTTACTTTATATATTACTATTACCCCTGTATAGAGGTGCAAACGAGCCGAGCTACTCGAGCTTGGCTCGATAAAAAGCTCAAACGAGCCGAGCTTAAACGAGCTCGAGCCCGAGCCTAAAAACAAGCTCGTTTACTAAACGAGCCCGAGCCCGAGCTTCGCTTATCAAGCTCGAGCCGGCTCGCGAGCCTTATCGAGCTTTCTTTTAATATATTTTTTATTAATATATTAAACATATATTTAAATAATAGTATTTACCATTTATATAAATATAAAAAATAACTAAATTATATGTATAATAATAATTATAATTAATAAAAAATAATTAATAAATACTAAACAAGTCGAGCCCGAGCCGAGCTCTAGCTTGAAAAATTACATTCGAGCCGAGCTCGAGCTTTAGAAATAAAGCTCGAATCGAGCCGAGCTCGAGCTTTCATATGTTAAACGAGCTCGAGCTCGAGCCTGGTCGAGCTCGGGCTCGGCTCGGCTCGTTTGCACCCCTACCCCTGTACTTCTTCTTCCTACTTCATCCTTACCCTCTAAGCTTCAATTGATCACTCCCCTACTCCACTCCTTCTTCTTCATCATCAGACCCACCGACGATTAACAACAGCAGACCCGCCGGCGACCACAGTGCTTCCACCTCCATTCCTTCTTCTTCATCACGAGCGAATCAGAGAACACAATGCTTCCACCTCCACCAGCAGAGCCATTAACGGCAACCACACCTCCGGCGATGCACCTGTCCACTAGCGATCCTCCATGTTCTCTCACTTGTCAGGTATAATCGAACAAGTATAGTAATGTCAGGTTGAACAAGTAATGCCAGGTTAAAAACAGGGGTTATTGAGCATTGATCTTTCTGTGTTTGCAGTGGACATGAGGATTCGTGTTTCACTCCGATCGATTGTGGTTTCCTTGGTTGTGAAAATGCGGGGCCGCCCTTTCCTGCACTTCCAGTTTCCCCCTCAGCAGGAAATGGTTGTGTAGTTGATGTTTAATATATAAGGATCTTTTGGTTTAATATGTATGCTAAGTGTATTTGTTAATGTTTTGATACTGATCTAATTGTATATATTAATGTTTTGATACTGATCTAGTTATAATGTGCATTTGTATAAATGTTATAATGTGCCTAGTTATAATGTGCAGCAGGTATGTGTTTGATCAAATATGCCTAGTTATAATGTGTTAATACTGTTAGAATGTGCCTAGTTATTGTTTACAGAAACAGATGATCAAATTGTATACCAACAGCAGATTGATGTTTACAGTGTATGTGTTAAGTGTATAACAACAACAGATTGATCAAATTGCACTCAGTTAAGTGTAGCAGGTATGTGTTTGAGTGCACAAGGATGCTATATGACCAATGTTTACAGCTAATGTGTTCTTGATAAGCCTTTTTTATACTCTCATGATGGTATATTGGTGTTCTTGATAAGCCTTTTTTATACTCTCACAAGGATGAAATATGACCAATGTTTACAGCTAATGTGTTCTTTTGTGCTAGTGTGTTATTTTGTGCTTAAACTGATAGTGGTGATCAAGCATACTTGCTTGAAGTTTAAGCACATGAAACCTATAAACATGTTTGGCTAATCAGCCTTTTTGGTAAACTAATAGTGGTGATAGTGCAGCAGGTATGTGCCTTTTTGGACTGGGGGGTATAATTGTAAACTTAGCAGGTATGCTTGATCAGCCAAACATGTTCTGAATGCTTCTGATCTTGTAATGTTTCTGATTTTGATTTTTGTGAAGTGTTTAATCAGCCAAACATGTTCTGAATGTTGCACATGATAGTTGGTAGTTATAACAAATGATAGTTGGTAGTTATAGGTTGGTAATACATGAACAGGTTTGATAGTTGGTAGTTTCTGAGTTTGAATACAAGTGTTGATAGTTGGTAGTTCTGAATGCTGCACATGTCAGTTGGTAGTTTCCGAGTTTGAATACAAGTGTTGAATACAAGTGCTGCACTCAAACATTGAACAAGTTTGATACATGGTCAGATTCTAGTAACATACAACACATTGAACAGCCAAAAATTGAAGGTTTGATACATGGTCAGGTTTGAACAGGTTTGATTTTTTGAATATACTTATAGGTTTCTGATTTTTGAGTATAGAAACATAGAACAGGTTCTGATTTTTTAGTATAGAAACATAGAACATGTTTCTGATTTTGGCGGGAAGGGTTTTAGAAGTTGCAGGGGGTAATGTTGTTTCTTAACACAAAGTACAGGGGGTAATAACAAATGACAAATTAGTAATTTACCAGTGGGGGGTAATTGTGCGACATAACAGGAATGTTGGGGGTAAAATTGAAGGGTAATATAGTCATTTCAAGTTATAGTTAACAGGTCTGTTAACAACTTTGACGCCGGGGGGTAAATCGCGACATAACACCAACGTTGGGGGGTAAAATTGCAATTATTTCGTTAGGGGGTCAGAGTGTCAATTGACCTAAACATCAGGGGGTAAAATTGCAATTTACTCAAAAAACATATATAATTTATATGATAATGAATCATTATAACCTCAAAAGACTTAATTAATAAAAATAATTATTTTATGAGTTAAATGTCATTTTAGATCTTGGTTTGAGCCATTTTATCAGTTTAGTGTAAGCGTTTCATTTTTCGTCTATGGGTCCAAAAAGTTTCACCGTTGACATTTTAGTCCACATGGTTAACTTCATCCATTTTTTCTATTAATGAACAGGGCAATTCGGTCATTTTTTTTATGGATGAATTGCCCTTCTAGTTAAACAGAATTACATATAAAATGACCGAATTGTCTTTCTCGATAACAGAAAAAATGGATGAATTTAACCTGGTAGACTAAAATGACAACGATGAAACATTTTTTGATCCACATACAAAAAAATGAAACATTTAAACTAAACTGACAAAATAGCCCAAAACACATCAACTAAAATCACATTTAACTCTTATTTTATAACACCACGCAGCCCCAAGTACAATTTATTTGAGGTTCGGGGAAAAGCTACGTATAGTTGGGTACAAGTCATATAAAATCCAACATAGATGACCCAATCATGACATTATCTCTTCGTTTTCCTTCTCCCTCACCTCTATATATATTCTCGTACCCCTTTTACACAATCAAACTAATCAAATCCCCTTTTACCAACACGCTTTTCCTCCCACAAATGGAATATTCCGGTGACAAAACTAGCGGCGCCACCTCACCCATGGCTATTCCCACTACCTTCTCACACTCTCAGTCACCAAATAGTTCTAATAATTCAACATCTCAGCTTAGTCCCACTAGTGTTCTCACTCATCCTCCACCATCCTCCCCACCTCACCCGGTGGTTCTCAGCCCTTGCGCCGCCTGCAAGATTCTCAGGCGGCGCTGTGTTGAGAAATGCGTCCTGGCGCCTTACTTCCCCCCCACCGAACCACTCAAGTTCACCACGGCTCACCGTGTGTTTGGAGCTAGCAACATCATTAAGCTATTACAGGTAAATTAATTACCCATGACTTAGTGGTCTAGTGGTATGATGTTTGTCTCACACAAAATTAATGTGATTTTAAATCTTCGTAAACACAAGATTAGATAGTATTTAGGTGTAAAAATATATTAATAATATTAACCGGCTAGCGGCCTTAACCGAGTCTTAAAATCTAATAGTTATGAGTACGTAAAAAATTCCGCAAAAATTATACGCGTTTGTTTTACACATTCTTACTCACCGTAACATTAATTAATTAATTATTATTCAAAGTGTAAAATTCACAATTTTTAGTGTGAATTCAAGACTTTGACTCTTCTCTTTTTGAGTTTTTCCTACTACTTTGTTCCCATGGTGGACTAATATTACGGCTGAAACTATCACCGTAAATGTACCTTTTTTTTCAAGAAAAGGCGCGTTTTAAAGGTTATATTTATTTACAACTAAAAATCAAAAGTAAATGTACTAGATTTCAAAAGGAGTGTCCAACTTTGTCGGACCATTATAAATAGTTTGTCAAAAGTTGACATTTGTAATTTGTTAGTTTAAATGTTTAATATAAAAAAATGAAGAGATAGTAGTTAGAACTTAGAAGGGTAAATTAATTAGTAAAATCTACTGTCACCTAAAGAGAAACCATATGCACTCTTTCAATTATTTGAATTGAATTATTCTAATTGTATTTCATGGTAAAAGACTTAAAGTTTGTAACTAGCACTTATATATATGTGTAATGAATGGTTGTATCTTTACAGGAACTACCGGAGTCTCAAAGAACGGATGCGGTTAGTAGTATGGTATATGAAGCTAATGCAAGGCTTAGAGATCCGGTTTACGGTTGTGCAGGAGCTATTTGCCAACTACAAAAGCAAGTGAGTGAGCTCCAAGCAGAGTTAGCCAAGGCGCAAGCCGAGGTGCTCAACATGCAATGCCAACAATCGACTTTATTATCGATGATTTGTGTGGGGATGGACCAACAACTCGTTTCGTCACCAACGCTAGAACAACAAACATTTTATGAGAACCTAAACTTCTACCCCGATGACGCGAATTTGGGCGGTGTATTTGAGCCACTTTGGACATGAAACTAGACCCTTTTCAAGATGGAGTTGATCAATCAAGTTTGATGAAAAAGGAAGTGAGAGATACTTGTTAACAAAATTCAAGTACTGTAGTTTGTGAGATATTATTATACTTCAATTTACTGATCCTTTAAAGGTATAAACAATAAAATTAGAGAAATTACTGAAAAAGATAGATGGAGAGGGAGAAAAGTGTCATTTTGCACTAATATATGTCAATTCTGATTTAAAATCATGTTATGGGTGACCTAATTTTATCTAGTCTAACTTATTAAATTCTCCATTTGGTGTATTTTGTCAATCTTGTTATTGACTTAAGTTCCCTTTTGACTCTTTTGAATGTTGGATTTTTATATTAGTCATGTTTAGATCTTATGAGTTATGACTAGACCAATTATATAGCTGGGGGAGTTGGGATTTTACCCAACTTTTCAAAGATGTGGAGCTTCTATGTGGGAAACAAATGCCTTGAGGGGCTTGTCACATCATTCTGTTATACTAAATAGTACACCACTATATAATTAGAGAAATTTATCACATCTTAATACAAAAATTTCAAATCTTGAAATGATTATATATAGACATTCGGAGACTAATAAATTGTTGCATACGGAAATATAGGATTTCACTTGCATGACAAGTCAACAGTAATAACGAACTCCTCAGCAACATATAACCCGTATACAATGTATCATTCAAATAACAAAGTTATTGGACGGAATGCCACTAGCCGTAGGGTCGATAAGTATGAGATATAATCAAACCTTACATTTATCCAAAGACTGCTTCCAAAGAGATCACCGACAATGAGGATGATCTGTGAGTTTTGGACGGAATGCCACTAGCCAGAATTTCGTTTGACACGAATATATAATAATAGTAATAATAATAACAATGATTAATAATAATAGTTATATGGATAGTCCCTGTGGTTTTTTAAGACAAAAAGTACAAAAATAAATTTACATTTGTTTAACACACACACAAAAAAAAAAAAAAAAAAAAAAAAAAAAAAAAAAAAAAAAAAACTCCATTAGTCATTTCGACCAACGTTGCAATGAAACATCAAGCATGAGGACTGAATATAACGAAAAAAACATTAAGTGCAAAATTCAAGATTTTGAACAAACCATATGGATTCTTTTTGTAATTTACTCAAAGAAAAAAAAACATGAACAAATTAGTTAGATGGTATTTATGTATTAAACTCCCCAAGGGACATGGTGTGTGTATATGAGTATGTAAGAGTAAGTTTGTTGTTAAATAAAGGGTTATTGGATTTTATCATCCCTAACTATTGGCTATTGGCAGCGGTCAATCCTAACTATCACTTTGACGTCCATCACCCATAACTTAACACTTAGTATGCTCTGTCACCACGTCGTTAACTGATCACTAACTTTTGATCTTGGTACTATAATTTTAAGGGTGTCATAGGGATCTTATGAAGCTTTTAGGGATCTTGTGACACCCCAAAAGTATAGTAACAAAATCAAAAGATAGTGATTAGTTAACGACATGGTGACAGAACACATTAAGTGTCAAGTTGGGGGTGACGGACGTCAAAGTGATAGTTGGGGGTGGCAGCGGCCAATAGCCAATAGTTTGGGGTGATAATATCCAATAACCCTAAAAGTAAAAGTTTATAAAAGTAGGGTTATTGGATTTTATCACTCTCAATTATTGGCTATTGGCCGCTAACACCCCCAATTATCACTTTGACTCCCGTCACCCCCAACTTAACACTTAGTGTGTTCTGTCACCACATCGTTAACTCCCGTCACCCCCAACTTAACACTTAGTGTGTTCTGTCACCACATCGTTAACTGATCACTAACTTTTGATCATGTTATTATACTTTTGGGGGTGTCATAGGGATTTTAGGAAGGTTTTAGTGATCTTAGGACACCCCAAAAGTATAGTAACGGGATCAAAATTTAGTGATCAGTTAACGACGTGGTGATAGAACACATTAAGTGTTAAGTTTGTTAAGTTGGGGGTGGCGGACGTCAAAGTGATAGTTGGGGGTGGCAGCAGCCAATAGCCAATAGTTAAAAGTGATAATGTCCAATAACCCATAAAAATATAACCTATTGACAGAAAAAAACTATAATTAAACGACATAAGTTATTTTTTTTTCTTGCAATAGTTTGTCCTTTTGTTATGAACATAAGATTAGGGTGGAGGGTATAGAGTGCGGGGACTTGAGCGGGGAGGTGGAGTCACCGATCGGTGACCACCCCCACATGTTTGAGTCACCGAAATTTTGACAATTTTCGGTGTATATTCACCGATTTGGGAAGAGGAGAGAGGGAGGTTTAATGGTGGGTTCCCACCCCTTTCAAACAATCACAATTTTTTTTATTTTTTAATCTACTCAAACACCCTAGGGTGATTGACTATACCCCCTGATTGAGTGCAAAATGTGGAGTGGAATGGGGAGTTGACATGGCATAATATTATTGGTTACGATTTCACTCAAACACCCTAGGGTGATTGACCATACCCTCCACCCTTAGTTTTGCCTAAAAAATTGTAAAATAAATTTAAGATATAATGTTTTGATTAGTTTTAGACATGGTGTTATGCAACAACACCATGTGAAAAAAAAAAAAAACTAAACTATGATCTAATATAAGGAAACAAAAAATCATGTCTTAATTTTTCATTTTCACACCTATTAGACTAAATCCCTCTCTCTTTTTAGTTAGTTTTTTAAAATTAAACTCAACCATATGTGTGTATGTACAATCATCCTGTTTTTTTACGTAACAAGCTTAGTTTAAATTATCTGAAAATTTAGATCACATTTTCTAGCTTCAAAAGTAATAAAAAAATTTAGTCAAAACTATTAATTTCAATTCCATGGAAAAATAATCGACATAATATTTGTTTTTATCTTGCACTTTTGTCTCTTTTATTATGTACGTCTTTGATTTTTCAACAAGTCTAAATAGCAACATCAGTTTGGCAAGCATGTTTGAAAATAAATAAAAATTAAAAATGTGCATGTGCTTATCAAGATCCATATTCATAAAAGTGTAGTAATTAATTTATAAAATAAATACAAGATACAAGCCAAGTAAATTTGTTTCTTGACCCATAAAATAAAATAATAAGGAACCCAATAATTTATAGGATCATAAAATGGACGTAGAAGTGAAGTGATGGAATTTGGGGCCCTATTAGTCATGAACGTCCGACCAAATAATCGACTCAGGGTATGTTTGGTATGGAGCTTTTAGGAGCTTCTAGCTTTAAGCTTTTAAGAAAAAGCTTCTACTCAATAAAAAGTCTTGTTTGGTTGAAGGAGCTTTAAGCTTTTAGGTTAGGAGCTTTAAGCTTTTGGTTGAACGCTACTACTAGTAGCGTTTAGAAGGAGCTACAAACTTTTAGGGAAAAAATGACTATTTTAACCTCTAAAAATAGGAAACTTTTTAATGCGTCAACTTTCTAAATTTTTAGTTATGTCCATTTTGGTCATTTTATACATTTTATTAAAAGCTCCAGCTACTCTACCAAACACCAAATATATCTAAAAAGCTACAGCTACTAACTACCAGCTACAGCTACCAGCTTCCAGCCACCGGCTACCAGCTTACAGCTTCCAGCTAGCAGCCCCCAGCTACTTTTGCCAAACATACCCTCAATGTGGATTCACAAAAATGTGCCATACAACTTTTAACACAAATCTGAAACCGCGTTTACAACTTTACATCACGTGCATATCTTTGGATAAAAGCCCTACGTCACGTGAAATGCCAATTTTACATGTATTCGTAACTCGTAAGATTATCTGCGCTATGCTGTGGGGTTTCGATCAACATCTATTTTGGTTTCGTATATCAATCGAAAAAAATATGCGGAAAAGAATATTGATACATGTTTTACATCAAGTGAAAACCACAAAAAATAATTTTAAATTGAATAGCGGGGCTGATTCTAAATTAATTGTAAATGGAAACGTAAATGTTATCTTAAATATAACTTTAATGAAAAAGAAATATAAAATTAAAACACCAAACATAAAGAAAAGTAAAAAACATAAAAATAATAAAGTCCATAAAAAATAAATCATGAAAGAAACAAAGGGACGGACAAGATAAAAGCACTATTCACACAACTTGCTAATTGTAATTTACGTTAATACGTAGACCAACTGAAAATGTACATAAAAATAAGCACGAAAACGTATTATATTTGACCCGACATATTTCCGAAGAAAATTTATGTTGAAACGTAAAACAACTAGAATTTATACTAACACGTATATAAAAACAAGCACGTGAGAAATAGTTACGGCGCGTTGTAGCGGTATTGAAACGTAAAGTGACTCGAAATTATATCGTATAACGAAAACATAGTATATTTGACCCGACTCATTTCCAAAAAATATTAATATCAAAATGTAGACCAATTGAAAACACACATAAAAATAAGCACGGACGCATTATATTTGACCCGACTCATTTCCGAGAAAAAAAATTACGTCAAAACGTAGACTAACTGAAAAAATACATAATAATAAGCAGGAACATATTATATTTGACCTAACTCATTTCCCGAAAAAATTTACGTCTAAACGTAAGCCAATTTGAATTTATAACAATACGTACATAAAAACAAACACGTAAAACTCGATTAGAAAGCTATTAGAAAACAAGGGGTTGTAAGTGTCAAAATTGAAAGTTAAAATAGAAAAAAATGACAAAAGACAAAAGACAAAAAAAAAATCAATAAGAAAATTCTTGCTCATCCAATTTGCAATTGTAATATTATATAATTATATAAATAAAAATGACAAAAGGTAAAAGAAAATAAATTAAAAGAAAGTTTCTGTTCATTCAACATGTAATTGTAATATTATATAATATATAATTATATAATATTTCAACACTTTAGAGATAACATTATTCATAATGTTTCAACAATTTACTGATACTATTAGCCCATTTATATATTATTAAGAGTTAAATGCTTGGTTGGTCCCTGTGGTTTGCGAAAATTGCAGACTTGGTCCCAGTGGTTCACTAATTACACGCGTGGTCCCTGTGGTTTTCAAAAATGCACTCGGGTGGTCCTTGACACTAACCTAAGTTAAATATCTCAGTTAAGTGTGTGTGAAATGTCTGTTTTACCCCTAAGAATAAAAAAAATAGAAATAAGGCACCCTTCTTCTTCCCAGTCCACACTTTAAAACCACCCACCACCATCAAATCCCCAAACCGATCACCCCTTCCCTTTCTCTCTCGTGTTCACAGCAAGAAGCACGGCCGGTCACCGGTGAAACACCGACGACGGCTGCCGGCGACGGGTCCGCTTACAGGCGACACACAAACACCCCTAGCCCTTCCTTCTCCGATCTGTTCATCTGAATCAACGATCTGTTTATCTGCTTCTTCTCGATTTACAACTGTTTGTTTCTTTTCTCAGTCATGAAGATGTGGTTTACCGGAAACATCTTCGAAATCCGGTTGAATTCGGAATACACATCGGTTTCGTTAACGTGTTCGTGTGATGCATCTGGTTGCGTGTTGAGAGTGAAATTCAGGTTAGGATTTGTATAATTTAGGTTAGGATTTGTATAATTCAGGTTAGGATTGTGAGAGTGGGGTTGGGGTTGGGGTTTTTTTTTCTGGATTTCTTGTGACCGGATTCATGTCGGAATTACGCCGGAGTTTCGTCTTCATGGCTCCGTTGATGGTGAGGGTTAAATTGGGGATGGGTTGTGCTGATGAAGATATTGCAGACGTGAACTGTGCTGATGAAGATATTGCAGACGTGAACACATAACGATTTCGAGGAAAGATTGAAGGTGGTAAAGGTTTTGGGGATTGATTAAGTTTGGTATTTATACAAATTCGATAGGTAACATATTAATTTGAGGCCTTGATTCGAATTTTGAATGGTTACCGAAATAGAACGATTTTGGTAAGATTACAAACGATTCGGTCTGATTTCTTGTAAGTAGGTGGTGATTGTCATATAGTGAGCGAGAAATAGAAATGGGGGATTGGGTGGGGGTGTTGAAGGATGATTTGAGGAAATGGTGGAGAAGAAGATGATGGGTATGTCTTTTTTTAGGGTTTCTCCATAGAAAAGCAGAGAAATGATGGAGAAGATGATGCAGTGGGTTTTGTTAATAAACAAGGGTATTTTGGTCATTTAACATGGACTTAACTGAGAAATTTAACTGAAGTTAGGGCTGGGGACCAACCGAGTGCATTTTTGAAAACCACAGGGACCACGCGTGTAATTAGTGAACCACTGGGACCAAGTCTGCAATTTTCGCAAACCACAGGGACCAACCAAGCATTTAACTCTATTATTAATTTGAAAGATGTTTGTGCATAATGAGTTTATACATGATACTTAATGAGTTTTTTGTGCATAGTTGTATTGTACATGATACTTAGTGATGTTGTACCCCATGTTTTGGGGGGGTTTTCAAAAAAAAAAAATTTGATGTTTCACTTTAAACCCAAAACTACGTGATTTTGTAGTTTTAACATAAAAGTTTTTAGTTTTTCCAAGAGAAAAATGCTCGGATAGTCCCTGTGGTTTGCTCGTTTTTCACCTTTAGTCCCTAATTTTCTAAAATTACAGCTATAGTCCCCAACTTTTGCAATTTCGTTCTCAGATAGTCTCTGGCACGGATGGATGTTAACTTTTGGTGTTAAGTGGGTGTGAAATGACCAAAACCCTTACTAATAAATAAAACATAAAAATATACTTAATTATTTAAAACCCTGCCACCCCCCCCCCACCCCACCCCCACTTCCACCCCCACCCCTACCCCCATCCCAGCTTCTTCTTTGTTAAACAAACACACCGAACCAAAAATTTGAATTCCTCCACAACGGTGCTGATGATGACACTCGATGACTATGATGAACGGAGTATGATGATGATTACGATGATTTATGATAGCGATGTTGCGATAACGGAAGGTGGTTGCCATAGGTGAACGTTTGTTGGAGAAGAAACTGGTTGACGATGGACGGAGGTCATATGCGAGAACGAAGATGATGGCCGGTGAATGGTGAGGTGGTGTCCGGTGGTTAATGGTGATCAGAGGATGGTGGAGGTTGGTGGTGCAAGGGGTAGTGGTGATTGACGGAAACCGGAGATCCATGGGGACTGAGAGCTTGCGAACACCAGTGATCGGGAAAAGTGCGATGTGGTGGTGGTGGTGACCGGTAATAGTAAGGTTGCAGGTCGAACGTTGTGGGTGAAGGATGATTCAGAGGTGATGTCGCTGGTGATTGAAGATAGTTAAGGTGGTGATGATTGTCGGTGTAGAAGGCGGTCGCCGGAAGTAATGGTATGGAGATGATGATTGACGGAGGTGATTACTTGTCAAATGATCGGTAGCCGGAGTTGCAGGTGGTTGTTACAGGGATGAAGATGATGACTGTAACTTCAAAAACTATGGAACTCAAAACCTGTGGCAACTCGAAACCGTGGAGGTGATTGTGACACAAAACAGTGAATCTCGAAAAACTCAGTTAATTCGAAATCATTTTGTCGAAATCACAGATTGATTTGGGGAAGAACAATGGTTGGGGAAGAAATGGGATGGGGTGGGGGTGGGGTAGGGTTTTAAATAATTAATTATATTTTTATGTTTTATTTATTAGTAAGGGTGTTTTGGTCATTTCACACCCACTTAACACCAAAAGTAAACCTTCATCCGTGCCAGGGACTATCCGAGAACGAAATTGCAAAAGTTGGGGACTATAGCTGTAATGTTAGAAAGTTAGGGACTAAAGGTGAAAATGAGCAAACCACAGGGACTATCCGAGCATTTTTCTCTTTTTCCAATTTAACCTCACAACCTTTTTACTTTCAACTTTGATCCCCTATGTTTTTCATATTTTGGAAAAATTTTCGTTTTACGTTTAGATATAAATTTTGCGACTTAACACGGCACAATGTGTGTGTGTGGTTCAACGATTTTACATTTTGTTATAAGCTTCATTCTAAATTTTGCGAGTTAACATGGGGCAACGTACGTGTGTGGTTCAGTGTGTTTACGTCGTTTATTTTTTTTCCCGTTTAATAAGTTCTTCACAATGTGCGAGTCCTAAATCGAGTTAGTTATTATTTTCTATTTTTATATGTCGGTCTAACTTTTTCACGTTAAGATGCCGCAACTTCAATGTTGGTGGTCGTTGGCTATAGTGTGGCATTGGTGCTATTTGTCACGGTTTTACACCTCCGCTGCAACGTGGGGAGCTTAATATGATTAGTTATTTATATGGATACAAGTCATGTAACGTAGTAATTATGATACCATTAATTGTATTGAGATTATTTGGTGAATTACTTATTTGTATAAGATAGTAATAAAGACTTAACCAACAAACACATCTTTAACACATTGTAAATGTGAATCTGATCAACATGTCAATTTCGTTGGCCGTGGCGCAACGCGCACGGGTCAATCTTCTAGTTATATATAAAAAGATTAAGTAAAATGAAAAATCAATATGAGTTATGAGAATTGGGAGAACTATACTAAAAAACGTTTTTTTTCAATTTTTCCCAAAAAATTATTAAAAAAAAAATTCAGTTCTTTTTAGAAAAAAAAAACTATATACATTACCATAAAAGAAAATTACATGTGTGTAAATGCTGACGTCAGGTATTGTTGTAAAAGGCTTTTTTACAGAAGTGTAATTTTTTTTTTGAACGGCGATATTTCTACAACAGGCGATAGAGATCGCACTTAACCCTATAACTCGGGCAGGCCCCTCCGCCCCACTCCGGCAGCCAAGACTATGTTGTCTTAACCGGGCCCACGCTTGGTGCATCAGAGTTTGGCTAAGGCGTTCCCCGAGAAAATTTCCAGCCCCCTGCCCATATGACAGGAGTTGCACCCTCCACAAGAACCAAGGTTCTCTGGAGTAAATACACTGTAATAGAAAACTCGGGGTGGCTCGGATTCGAACTTGAGACCTTAAGGTCCCAAGTCCTAACCTTCATTGCCATGACCATGAAGTGTAAATGACCAATAAATGTTAGCTCAACAATTTTTTTAATAGATATTTTAGTTACATGTTCATCTACGTTTGTGTAAAAATGGTGTAAAAACTCACACGTGAAGTAAGATTTCCACGGGAAGTTCTCAAGTTTGCACAAATTCAGATGGGTTTCTTATAATTAACCGGATCATATATATATAGGGGATCGCTAGAATGAGAACCACCACGAGTTATGAGAACCACGAGAACCGCGCCCCGCGGGTGGCCGTCGGCGACGAAATTTTTTTTACACCTAGATCCGTATATTTTAGTGGGGGGTTTAAATTTTCGGTTCAAACGGCGCGCCCGAGGGAGTAGTTTTTTACGCCCAAAGTTTGGGTTTTTTTAATTTTTTTAATTTTTCTTTTTTTTTTTACCAAACTTTGGGCGTAAAAAACTACCCCCTCGGGCGCGCCGTTTGAACCGAAAATTTAAACCCCCCACTAAAATATACGGATCTAGGTGTAAAAAAAATTTCGTCGCCGACGGCCACCCGCGGGGCGCGGTTCTCGTGGTTCTCATAACTCGTGGTGGTTCTCATTCTAGCGGCTCCCTATATATATAGGGAAAGGTTATCATACAAAAACCAATATCGTACATCATGTACGCGACGGGCGTAACCGTCCGATCAGGCACTAATCACGCATGGGACACAAAATAACGCATGGGATCCTTTTTTTTTTTTACCTAATCACGCATTGGAACACTTATTACGCATGTTCATTTTGTCAAACCTTGCTAATAATAACGCATGGAACCTAATTACGCAAGTTCTATAGTTTGTCGCGTACGATAACGTAGGATAAGCCTTTTTGTACATTATACTTATTCTCTCTCTCTCTCTCTCTATATATATATATATATATATATATATATGGAGAAGATCATGCGAGAACCACCTCTTATTGCGAGAATCGCGAGAACCAATGTGAACACAACCTAAAATGCCTAAAAATCACACAAATTTTTTTTTAATATTTTTTATATAAAAATCGCTACTTTTCGAAGCTAAAAAAAACTAAAAAAATTTTTGCCACTAAAAGTAGCGATTTGAGCATAAAAAAAAAAAATAAAAAAAAAATTTAGATTTTTTATTTATTTTTTTAGATTTTTTTTTAGGTTTTTTGGGGGTTTAGTTTTTAGCATTTTAGCTTTGGGGGGTGGGGGTTTAGGTTTTTGGGGGGTGGGGATGAGGGAGGGGAGTTTAGGTTTTTTTTTTGGGGGGGGGGGGGGTTAGGTTTTTTTTTAGGTTTTTTGGGAGTTTTAGTTTTTAGCATTTAGCTTGGGGGGGGGGGGGGGGTTAGGTTTTTTTAGCTATTTTAGGTTGTGTTCACATTGGTTCTCGCAATAAGGGTGGTTCTCGCATGAGCTCCTCCCTATATATATATAGTGTAGGGTTCCTACGGAAAGTGTGTTTTTCCTAGAAAGTCTAGGAAGCGATCTGGTCCATCAGATTGGTGTGTTTAAGGGTTGAGATTAAATCAATGGCAATCTTGTAATATTTAACTATATTTAATAGATTGTTTTAAATCGTTGGGGGCAAATTCGTCATTACACTGTGTTTTAAAGTATTAATAGTGCTGATAACGTATCATTCAGTATCAATTGTGTTTTAACATCAAACTTTATAATTCTGATGAAGTGTGTTTTAAGTTAATATCATTCAGTATCAGTTGTGTTTTAACATCAAACTTTATATATCTTTATGAACTATTTTAAACTTTTTGCAGTTTGTTATTTGTGTTATAACAAAGGTGCAATCAAATGTCATGCATTTCTATAACAAAGGACGTTTGTAGTTTATATATAGAGGGGCGTACCAATTGTTTACATAATGAACATTGACGACGTTTACTTCCAGACTGACTTATTGCTCGCTCCTTTTGAGATTTAAGGCGTTTATGAGAACCACAACCCTTGAACCTGGTACCAACTGGAACACGGATAGTGGTCGTGCTCTCTGGAGCAACTCCGAGCAGTTCAGCAAATCGATTACGTCGTGTCTTGGGAGGTGCATTTATTTGAGCTTCATCAGCGACTGACATAAACTGCTTGATATGATCACGAAAATCAGACAACTGATCAAATTTTGAAATCAACTTGTTCACAACATACTTAGTTGCGTGACTAATCTCACGAACACAACGGTTAACCTCCTCACTACGATCTGGATCTCCACCATCCGTAAGAATGGACCCGGGGGAACTATTTGGAACAGCTTCACGCGTCCAACGCCTCAATATATATTGTTTCGGAAACTCCCTTACATCATGAATCCGTAACACGCAAAAAATGTGACTGCACAACAATCCAAACTACTCAAACCTGTTACAGTTACACTTAACAGTAACATCCTCCTCGCGTATCATAACCTGTAACATTTAATATCCATTAAACACAGTTCATATAAAAGATGGATAATTAAAAAAAATAATGTATACATAATGTAAAACAAAATGTCACCTCGAAGAACGAAGAACATGGCTGATTGAGATCCTTTATAAAAAACTTAATGAAATCACCGACGTGATCTAATCTAACATTAGTACAACGATGAATAGCATGTTGAATCTCGAGTTGAACATAAAAAAATATAGTTCTGGTATATATCTGAACTGCTTTCTTCTCGAGAACAAAACCACTCCACTCTCCAGGGTTGGTGTATCGAGTGTCATTATCGTTTTTTCGATGCTCGTGTCTTTGCGCTTCAATAGCTGTGTCGAAGTGGCTAAGAAATTCAACCAACGTGCACTTTGGATTGCCAATCTTGCCAAAAAAAGTGATTCTAGCTTTCGGACCTAGACGATGTCCGCATAAGACCAGACATTTCTTCTTCGTGATAGTAAGCTGGAATCCATGATTCACGTAGCCCGTATATATACGTCAGCCATTCATGATCGGTTAAACCGAAATCATTTAAAATAGTTGCCCATTCAGTCTCAAACGCTTCGGGCAATAGAGAATCAGTCCAAACAACTGCAGACAATCTTTTCCTGAAATCTGTATTTGAACACAGGGCAGCCCCGACCTAAGGGAACATTTTAGCATGTATGTTAAAAAACAAATATTAAAACACAGTAAAAAACACACATGTAAAAAAAGAAAACCCTGTCATAGAAAAAACAGACCTTTGTAGTGAGTTTATCCATGATATGCCACATACATAATCGATGCCTCGACTCAGGCCAAACATCCGCTATAGCCCTTTTCATCGCAGGGTCTTGGTCAGTAACGATTACGGGAGGCGCGTACCCATATGCGTTCTTGATCGCCTTAAGTAACCAGCCATACGTCTCTGCCGTTTCAGAACCGAGAATTGCAGCACCAAGTGTGACGTTCCTATTATGATTATCAATCCCAGTGAAAGGGACAAACATCATGTTATACCTGCAAAAAACACACAATCAGCGATGACAATAGATCATAATGTATTTATAACACAGTAGGTTTTAAAACACATTGAATATATAAAAAATTAATCTCGTCGTTACTTGTTACGCTTGTAGGTAGCATCAAATGATATAACGTCCCCAAACATATAATAATTCCTCTTCATATCCTCGTCGGCCCAAAAAATGCACTTCAACACACCTTCGTCTGTCGTTTCATATTCACAAGAGAAGTTCGGTAAAAACTCGTTTTTCCTCATCAGTCGCTTGACAAACATTTCCGCATCAAACTCTCCGATAAAAAGATTTAATTCTTTCTTGAAATTTTTAAAATCGACTTTGGTCGCACCGACTTTGTCGAACCTACCATACACTTCCTTCATAATGTTAAATGCACGAACAGGACCAATGTTGAGATGTCATGTGACATCTTGTTTATCATCTCTTCGTGTGCACGATTAATACCCCTGTTTTCCTTGAGAAGATGTAAATCTTCTTCGTGCACAAAATCATGGTTGTGCGCCTCCGTAAAATGATACAGCAAATACTTCTTAGCATCGATAAGCTTTATTCTGATCGCAGCTTGGCATCCGGTCCTTTTGGATGGTACCCTACGTACCTACCTATCAGACGGCTGTTCGACTAAAGTATCGACCGGTCGAAAGTCTTTTTGACCCTCCTTTGAACAAAAAAAATACTTGTTTATAACAATACCACGGTTCTCGTGCTGTGTGCCCTTCCTTACAGTCCAACCTCCAGCTTCTGCGTAAGTTTTGTAAAAGTTATACGCGTCATCAACTGTGTCAAATAACATCCCCTCTGCTGGCGTCAACGAAGAGGGTGAATCTGGAATATATCTCTTTATTCCAGAGTTTGGAGAGACTTGTTCAACACCACGTAATTGGTAATTAGGTGCATCTACAACACATGACAAAAAATGAGCATATAACACATTTCTAAAACACAATGTGATAAAAACAAAAAAAAAAAAAACAGGCCAAAGTAAAAAAAACAAACTGACCATGCTACCAACTAATGAACTTATATAACACACCAACACAAAAAATTTTGTCCTGAATGCTATGAAACTTATAGCCATGGGAAAGAACAAAATAATGCAAGTTAAAACACACCATTCAATTAAACTATAAAAAACGTTGACTACAACCTCAATATCTGTTAAAACACATAACTGGTAAAACACATTACTGTTAAAACACATCATACAATGTTTATACTATAAAAAACATTGACTTCAACCTCAATAACTGTTAAAACACATCACATATAACAAGCTGATGTTTTCTCAGAAAGAGTTTAAATAAACAAAAAATAAAACTACAAATATGGAAGTTAAAACACACCATTCAATATCTAAAGAAAAGGGTGATCTTCATCCTGCAAACCATCAGCCAACTTATGTAAAATCAATAAACACAAAAAACCTGAACCTGTATGACTGTTAAAACACAACACCAATAACAAGATGATGGTTTGGCACATAAATGACAAATATGGAATTTAAAACACACCATGAAAATATCTTAAGAAAAAAAAAATTGATCTTCAGATTACAACCCATCAGTCACCTTATAGAATCAAATAAACACAAAAAGCCTAACCTCTCTGGCTATTAAAACACAGCATCAAGAACTAACTGACGATTTTGCAAAAAAATGATAAATAATCAACACAGAATACTACAAAAGTAAAGAAAAAAAAACGTAATTACCATCTCCAACATCAACAAGTGTGTTCGAAGCCATGATTTTTCACTCTGAAAAAATATTGAATATGAACGATGCTGGTGAAGAATAGAATGATCGAAATTATTATATATAGATGTATGATTCGTGTTCGTGATATCTGGAAGAGATTTGGATTAAAAAAAAACTATAATCCCGAAAATAATGGATGTAATCGGTTACATACATGATCATGCAAAAATTAGTTACTGGATATAATTACCAAAAATAAAATTAAAATATGAAATTACATGTTTACCCTTCTAGTTAAAATACATCCATGACACATGTCCAATTACTATTGCTTCCTAGACTTTCTAGGAAAAATAGACTTTCTACACAACTCCTACTCTATATATATTAATGAGAATATGAGATGATCAAGTAGAAAATTCATTTTGCTTTGAAAAAATCCAGTTAAGTGTTTTGGGTCTTTATTAACCTTAACCTAATGCTAAGAATGGTTTGAAGTATTAATAGCTGGGAGAGTTAATTACACAAATGGGTTCTGTGTTTTATACCTTTTTTTTTTGAAAGGTGAACTTCATTAAAACCACCACCGAACCCGAAAACCAGGACGGCCGAACAAAACAAAATTACATATTCACAAATTTACACCAATCCCCCCAGTCAAAAATACCTTTCTTAGCTCTATACTTGTACCAAAAGAAACTAACTATCATAACTTCGCTAAACACCTCATCCACGCTACTACTAATGCCATTAAATCTGAGATTATTTCTAGCCTTCCACAAAACCCAACACGTAGTTATAACAATGCCGTGTAGAGCCTTCCGTTCCGCCAAGCTCCTATCCCCCACTTTGTGAATGTCGACGAGATCTCTGAAGGAGAAGACGAAGAATTTGTGAATTCTACACCAAAAACTTATCTTTTCCCAAACCCCCAAAGCTAACGGACAAGCCGTGAAAATGTGAGTGACCGAGTCCAGATTTTCATTGCAGAATATGCATCCATCATCGATCACCACCATACCTCTTTTTTCTAGCGCCTCGACCGTAGGGATTCGGTTCATCTCTGCCCTCCAAGCTAAGATGTTGCACTTATTTGGGACCCAACTACACCACTCCATGACAAACCTGCTGCTGAAATCACGCCTAGACACCAAAAGGCTTTTAACCGCCGCAACCGAAAACCTAGAAGTTCCACTCCCCGTCCAAACCCACCTGTCCGGACGACTAGATAAACAAACCGAGTCCACCGCTGTCCTCATCGACTGCCATTCAGCCATCTCCACAGGAGAATCCGGCTCATGCCTCCAAAGCCAAAGGCCGTCCCCGTCTAGCCGATCCTTGACAATACAAGGTTTAACCACTTCCAAAGCAAAAAGAGCGGGGTACTTGTCTTTTAACGGGACGTCAGAAAGCCACGGATCTAACCAAAACTTGATATCTATACCACTGCCCACCACACCTTTAACAAGACTTCGAAGCTGGATGTTCTCGACTAACGGTCGCCTAAGAACCGCCACGATGCTGCTCCAAACCCCACCCACCGTTTTTCTTCGGGGAAGAAAATCCCATTCCGAGTAACCGGAATGGATAGCGTTAACGACTTTAACCCATAGACTTTCTTGTTCATTTTATACCTCCACCCCCATTTAGCTAGTAATGCCGTGTTAACATCTTTTAGGTGATGGAGACCAAGACCACCCATGTCAACCGGCGATGCAACCCTATCCCACGCCACCCAGTGGATCTTTTTAATTTCCGAGTTTCCACCCCAGAGGAATTTTCTGATAAGAGTTTCCAAGACCTGAATCACCTTCATAGGAGCACGGTACAAAGAGAAGAAGTAACATGGAAGGCTCTCCAGCACCGATCTGATTAAGGTGACTCTACCTCCCACCGAGAGAGTCGATGCCTTCCAAAGAGTGAGTCTTTTCTCAAACTCATCGACAACCGGTTGCCAACTCGACGTCCTATTCATGTTAGCTCCCACACAGAGACCTAGGAATTTGAAGGGAAACGAACCCGTACCACATCCAATAACCATCGCCATCTCGTCAACTTCTCCCGGTTGAACCCCAACCCCTATCAAATTCGATTTACCCAAATTTATCCTGAGGCCCGAGCACACATAGAAACATTTCAGAATACAAACCACGTTCCGAATATTCTCCTTTGACCACTCACCCAAAATAATTGCATCATCCGCGTAGAAAAGGTGAGTGACAGAAGGGCCATCATTCGGAAGAGAAACGCCTTTTACAATCCCCAAATTATTCGCTTTGTTGAACATACACGATAATGCCTCCATAACTATGACGAATAGAAATGGAGAAATAGGATCCCCTTGGCGCATCCCTTTGTGACAACCAAATTCAAAAGTTGGGGACCCGTTGACCAAAACCGAGGCCCTAGCCGACGAAAGCACCCCTTTTATCCAAGAGCACCACCTCCTAGAAAAACCCATTTGCTCAAGAATATCCAGCACAAAATTCCAGTTTATATTATCGTACGCCTTCTCGAAGTCCACCTTGAGAAAGAAAACCTTTTTCTTACATCTTCGGCTCCAGTTTAGAATTTCATTAACAACTAAAGGACCATCAAGGATGTAACGGTCCTTGAGAAAAGCAGATTGAGACCTCGTAATAACCGAATCGAGCACTCTTTTAAGCCTGTTAGCCAAAATTTTAGAAATAACTTTGTTCACGACCCCTACCAAACTGATCGGACGATACTCTTTTAAACTTAACGGGTCAATAACTTTAGGGATCAGGGCAATGAAGGAGGACCCGCATCCCAAATTTATCACCCCGTTGACGAAGAACTCCTCCAAGATATCAAAGAAATCAACCTCAAAGAGATTCCAGAACCGCTTGATAAAACGGAAGCTAATACCATCCGGGCCCGGAGCCCGGTCGTCGCCACATTCAAAGACAGCCCTTTTTATTTCTTCTTTACTGAACCGAGCGTCAAGAGAAACCGCATCCTCCTCCGAGATCCTCTTTATATCCGCACAAACGAGACGAGGTCGATCAGCCCAATCTTCCTCAAATTTCTTTTTAAAAAATCTGTAGATCTCTTTCTTTACTAGAGTCGGTTTCGACACCCAAGAACCATTCACTTCCAGCCCATGTATCGAGTTCGACGCCTTCCTGCAGTTGACCATAGCGTGAAAGAATCTTGTGTTCTCATCCCCTTCCTTTGCCCATTGAATTCTAGACCTTTGTCTCATGTCACTACTTTTTCGTTCTTCTTCTTCCTTTATGACTTTCTTCCCTTCAATAAGGATCCACTCCTCTTCTTCCACCAGATTTCTTTCGGCCAATATATCTTGAATACTTTCAAGGTCCGACAACGCAGCCGATACCACTTCTGAGTTCTTTTTAAGCATTTCGTCTCTGCAATTCTTTAAATCAGATCTGAGGATAGTCAGCTTTCTCAAAAGGCGGATATCCGAAGGACCACTAATACCGGGGTCTTTACTAAGAGCCGAGACAACCACTTCATTAAAGCCCGGTTTGTCGAACCAAGAGTCAAAGATCCGGAACGGTTTTGGACCAAAGTTAGCCAGTTCTGTCTTTAAAATAATCGCGCAATGATCTGATAAAAAGGACGGAACCGCTTCAACATCCGCTTCCGGCCAAGCATTGAAAAAACCGGAGTTCACTAAGAATCTATCCAGCTTGCTTTGTTTTCTACCATCCGCTGCCGAAAAGGTGAACTTAGAGCCTCTCATGTTATACTCAAGAAGGCCCGAATCATGAATGAAGTTGTTAAAGTTAGACGCACAGGACAACTTAAAGGAGTAGTTCCTCCGTTCTTCACGAAACCTAACCGCGTTAAAATCGCCTGTGACAACGCACAAACCTTCCCAGCCCGAAATCGCTTGAGCCAATTCTTCCCACAGGGCCTTTTTTGCCACAACACTTTGAGGCGCATAAACATTAATAACACAGAGCTCCAAACCACTTCCTGTCAACGTACCCGTGACCTGCAGATAGTTTCTATTCCTAACAACACTGGAAGACCGAAACACCGACAGGTCCCAGATGCACAGAAGCCCCCCAGATAACCCAACCGAATCGACGCTATCAAAACCAAAGTTTTTATTCCCCCAACAACCAGCAATCACCTCCTTCTTAACCGACACAGATTTAGTTTCTTGAAGAGCCAAAAAACCAATCTTGTGTCTAGAAATCAGAGACTTAACCCAACGCTGCTTCTCCAACCCCCCGACTCCACGAATATTAAATGATAAAAAATTCATAATTCCACTCCATTATTACCTGAGGACCCGAAAAAATTGCTGACCTTCTCTAGCTTCTGCCCAAATTCGACTCCCATTTGAGCACCGATACTGATGATTTCTTCAACCTCCTTATTAGACTCATTGCCTTGGATCGGAATATCTCCTTCCAACCCCTCTTTCTGTTGATCCGATCGCAGCGGGACTCCCCCTTGGATCTCTGAAGACTGCGCACTTGAGTTAAGGTCAATGGGGGTATGGAGCTTGGCAGTAAACCCCACGAAACCAAAGCCAGAGGTATCATCTTCCAAAGAATTCCTCGTCCTTTTTTTGGTCTCAAATCTTCTGGAGACCCATTGCGTGGAGAGTGGGTATGGGCCTTCGTCCCTTTTTGCCCCAAAATAAATCTCCTCTTGGGCCGGCCCACATTTTCTCCTACCCCACTATTAAACCTCCCAACCAAATCTGGCCCCACCACTTTTGAATTCAACCGACAGCCTGTGTCCCCACGGATGCCATCCTCTCTATCCTCTGCACAAATGTCTGCGCAAGAAGCCTTTTCCCCATGCATTGGGGTGGGAACTGCATGGGAATTGGAAACGTCAAGAACCGGGGACTTCTCGGCTGCCCCCTCATTACCTGCCTCCTGATCTTCCTCCACTTGACCACTCCCGGAGACCTGCAACCTGACAACCGGAGAAGACTCAGAGGAGCGGACACCTTCTGCTACCGAATCAGATTCACGACTAAGACAGTCAGGAACCCAGTCCTCAAGATCCTCCTCCACCCAGATTCTAAAATATCTTTCTTTCCATTTCAAGACGACCACGTCGTTTATCCTACTCGAAACTCCGACCAACACCCCCACCCTAACAACGGATAAATCACGGTCTTCCTCAAAAGATTTTGGAACAAATAAAACTTTCCCGAATAGACCTCCAACTTGTGCCATAATGTCTGAATCAAAAAGGTGTAGGGGAATACCACACAACTTCAACCATGCTACCCTTTCAAGTGGAAGCGTTTGACCACTCCACGTATCAAGCTTGTTGAACCACAGATTCCAAATATCCTTCGAATCCAAAAACCGCTTCCTTGAGTCTTCATCGTGGAAGGAAATAAGCAGCGACAGCCCACCAAGATATTGCACATTGGCTACAATGATGTTGGCAATTCTCAAAAGCATATCAAAATCAACCAGGGTCTCTAGGTTCTTAGTTCTACCCACTAGAGCCAGACCGAAAGGATCCTTGAACGTTCCCATTCTATCTGGTACCACAATCATCTTCTCTTCCACCCTTTGCCCTGCCTCCTGTCTGACCGTGCCATCGCTGAATCTGGACGTGCCGACCACATCTTTATAACTTCTAATATCCCTGACCTTAAACTTGACCCCATTGTTATTCTGTTCTGCAACACCGGAGTTCTGAACCTTACTTTCCTTCTCGACCGAGCTCCCCGAATTCTCCATGGCAAATCTAGCCACGTTGAACTTAATCTTAAAATTCCCCATCCAAACCCCTCCAAGCATCTTTAGCACCTCCTGACAGTCCCTGACCCCTGAGAATGAAACAAAACCGAATCTACTCACATGCTTGTCTCTTTTCCTCGCAACATACGTGCCTGCTATTTCCCCGATACCTTCCAAGCTCCTCCTGAGCTCCCATGGAGTACACCCTTCCGGAAGGTTCGTGACAAAGAACTTGACTGTGTTGGCGACCTGCTTCCCTTTCCCGGCCATATGTTCGACCACAGGCAGGAGAAGCCCGAGCAACTCCGGCCGAGACACGACTCGATGAAGTGTTAACGGGATTCGAACCGGTCTAGCTAATTTCGTCTTTGGGTACTAACTTTTTTTAACAGGTTTAGGTTTTATGGTTTCAATTTTGTAACACCTTTAGATACTAACACCAAATTTTGTTAATTAATGACTAAAATACCCTTGCATTTTTTTAAGTTTATCAATGTAACACATTTGGGGTACTAACACCTAATTTTATTTAGGTTTAAATCAATTTTACAAAATCTATTTATTTTTTATTTTCATCTTTTTATTATATCTCTTAATTAACATAAAATATATTTATTTTTTTTATTTTCATATTTTTATTAAATTTCTTATTTAACATAAAATCTACTTGTTACACCAGTATTTTTTTAAATAAAATCTACTAGCTATATAGTTTTATGTAAATTAAATTTCTTACTCGTTTTAAATAATGTAAACCTTGCTCGTTATCAATTTTGGATAGATGTCAAATTTTCATTCAATCAACAGGGCAAGTTACACAAGAATAGCAGATAGATGGGCAACAAACTGCGCCGCCATCCCCTTCTGAATAGAAAACCCTAATCTACTAAAAACAAAGCCTCGCCCCTGAGGGGTCGAAAAGTTGATGTGGACCACACGCTGAACTCTAGTCAAGAATCGAACCGCCTCCGGCGCCAAGGAGCCGAACGTGTCAAACGCCAGGGGGACAAAGGCATGTTGATTATCCTCGCAAGCTTTCGCGTGCTTTTCCACCTTTTTTGACTCTGCTTTCAGTACCGCTTGCCCCGCCACAAACCCATTTTCCCGAAACCCTGCTAGGGGGGATACACCTGTGAGATCGACACAAGCATGTTTCTCGCCCTCCCAACCAAAAACTAGCACATCAGCGGGGCGTAGGGTGGACCGCCTTTCCGCCGGGTCTGTAAGAAAATTAACCGGTGCCTCTTTCTTTGCCGAGATCCCTGCTCGTCTGAGAATATCCATTAACACGTCTCGAACAAAGTCATGGCGATATTTAAACCCCGGAAACTCTCTACAGTGTAACGCATGCTCCCCGTATTTATCCAGACATACTTTATGGCAGACTGGGCAAGTTTCATCATTCGGGAACATGGGGATCATCATACGGTACTTAAGGATTGACCGGTACTCCACCGCTGACATACGTTGACCCATACCTTCAATAGGAATAACAGTTAAGAAATCCTGGGCGTGAGGCCTCTGTAGGCATTCAATGACGGCTTTCTGACGGGGGGACAAATGGAAATCAAATCCTGGATAGATATGATTGATAATAATAAATATCTTTCATGTAAAAAAATTTAAGCCTTTTTAACTCGTTTTTTGTTCATTTACATTTTACTATTTTAGAAAGATATTTAATTTACATAAAACTATATACTTAGGTATTTTAGATAAAACTATATAGCTAGGTATCTTAATAAAACTAAAAAAGTTTAAGCCTTTTTTAAACTCGTTTTTTTTTTTTTGTAAAAAAAAATTAATTTACATAAAACTATATAGCTAGTAGATTTTACTAGTGTAACTAGCAGATTTTGTGTAAATTAAATATATTTCTAAAATAGTAAAATGTAAATGAACAAAAAAACGAGTTAAAAAAAGGCTTAATTTTTTTACATGAAAAATATTTATTATTATTAATCATATCTATCCAAAATTGAAAACGAGTAAGGTTTACATTATTTAAAACGAGTAAGAAATTTAATTTACATAAAACTATATGGCTAGTAGATTTTATTTAAAAAATCTATTTAAAAAAATACTAGTGTAACAAGTAGATTTTATGTTAAATAAGAAATTTAATAAAAATATGAAAATAAAAAAATAAATAGATTTTATGTTAATTAAGAGATATAATAAAAAGATGAAAATAAAAAAATAAATAGATTTTGTAAAATTGATTTAAACTTAAATAAAATTAGGTGTTAGAACCCAAATGTGTTACATTGATAAACTTAAAAAAATGCAAGGGTATTTTAGTCATTAATTAACAAATTTTGGTGTTAGTACCCAAAGGTGTTACAAAATTGAAACCATAAAACCTAAACCTGTTAAAAAAAAGTTAGTACCCAAAGCCGAAATTATGTATAAACCACAGGACTCATTTGTGTAATTAACTCTAGCTGGGAGGATAAAATAGGGAATTTGTTTCTGTGTTTGTTTATTTTTCATTAAGTATTAGTTTCATAATAAAAATAAATAAATAACTCACATAACCTTTGTACATAGGAATAATGGATTTTAATAATCCTAACTATTAGCCGTTGGCCGACAACAGTCCCAGCTTAAAAAATAACCAATGGTGGTCCTACATTTTCAAATATTGTAAACCAATGGACCTTTGCTATCAGAATCTTGATTTCTTTTTGCTCCCTTTTCTATTAGCAAAGGTTCATTGGTTTACAATATGTGAAAATGTGGGACCACCACTGGTTATTTTGGAAGTTGTGACCGTTGCCGGCCAACGACTAATAGTTGGAATTATTAAAATCCATTATTCCTTGTACATATATAGAGACACACCATACATATAGGGTATATATAATTAAACATGTAAAATCCTTTTATTCACATCTAAATGCACTTTACATTAATATCGCAGGTAAGCGAGCAACAAGCTGCGCCGCTACCCCTTTCTGAATAGCAAACCCTAGCCTACACATGTAAAATAAGAAGAAAACTTTATTTTTCTAGAAATATAATTAAACATGTATAATAAGAAGAAAACATTATTTTTCTAGAAGGGGGTTTGGGTCATCCCCATTTGGTTTGGTCCCGGACAAACAACTCAGCAACGAAAGACGGGTCATAGATTATATCAGTTAGTCATTTCTCGTAGGTGGGGTTTTTTGTTCTTTCATGCATTTACATATCAAAATAACAATTTTATATTTATTTAGATTATAAAACTTTGCACGATGATCTATTTGTCATAAGATATTCTTTTCTTTCAACTTTTACTCTCTTTTATTATCAGCATTACATTTTTAATATTTTGAACGCATTTGACCTCTTTACAAATATTTAAAAACACATCATTTGCATTATAATCATGTAAATTTTATTTAAAAAAAAAGGATTTTGTAGTAAACTCGAGCATCAAACATTTATACAAAGTATACTATTATGAAACCTAAACTTTTGATTTTGAATATGAATATCCAACCAATAAACTTAAAATTTCAAGAAGGGTAATTTGGAAACATATCGAGGAAACAATTCCAAAGTGGATGGTCAAAGACTCTAGATATGTACTTTGCAATGTGACCAAGTCCCTTCCATGTGGATTTTATAAATAATAGCGTTGACCTTCCTTCCAATCTAGTAGATATGAGATATCATTCGAGAGGGCTTGATGGTCTTAAAGAAGGTTGGGGTGGATTTTATATGTTTACATTTCTTGTTCTTTTTTTTAGTTATAGAATACCCAAAGAAAAAAAAGAGAAAGAAAAAAAAGTTTAACTTGTGGGTTAAATGGGAAGGTGAGATAAAACTTTCTTGGGCTAAATGGGATTTGGTTCTTGCTTGTAAACAAAAAGAGGGCTGGAAATTGGAGGGTAAAGTTATATTACAAATTCTTCAAAATTTAAGAAATGTAAAAAAACACAATTGGTCGAAAAATATAACATAATGCAGAGAAATATAACATAGTGTCGAGGAAAAAGACACAATGATTGGCAAAAATAATCACAATGACGTAAATATAGAAAAAACACAATTCTAAATAAAATGACACGATGATATAAACAAAAATTCTAAAATCTACAAGCTATACACCCGAAAGTGAAAACCTAAAATCTCATATCGTAGAGTTTGATGAGAAGGTCCCAATGCCGCTTGAAGAGATCTGTCACACCCCAATCGATGGCGGAATCATCGGGGCGAGTCACTGAGCGAAACAGATTGTTCAAAGAAATTCCATAACGACTACATTACCGAATAGTTTAAGTATCATGTCCCATACCATGGCCCATAAGATAAAATAGTTATTACAGACATAGATATTCTTCAAACAAAAGCATGTTCCGACAACTCAAATTCTAAATAAATAAATATAAATTGTCTTTGTTTCTAGACTCTTTCCTAGCCTCGATTTCACAGCATTCCAAGCAAATTAACATCTTAAGCACCTGCCACATACGTTTAAGTAAGAGTCAATACACATAGTGTAAAGGTGAGCATATAAGTTTGATAATAACATATAGAGTTCGAAATCGTTTACGCATAACCAGCACGTACACAGTGTGAAATGAAGCACGTAAGTTATCGACATGAACCTATCAATACCAATGACTGCGGGTTGATTGCCCAAGGCAGTTCGTAATACACTCTCACCACTGTGAGCCATGTAACAAATTGTCCTTAACAACCCCTGAGTGAACAGGTGCTGAGTCCAAACTATATTACTATCGTTGCTAAGGCAGGTAGACAGCATTCCATGTGTAAACATAACAAACAAGCATTCATTAAGTCACGTATAACATGCGGTAACGGTTAGCGTTAAAGTATAGCGTAGTGTGTTCGATGTGATTTAGAATAAGTAACGTATGTATCACCCAAAAGTGCGTAAAGCAAAAAGGGGTCGAGTATACCCACAACGATTGATGGATTGAAGGGAGCGCTAGAGAGTAAGGTTAGCCTGATCAGAATAATAGCATAACGATAAGCGTCGCGTAAAACGTTACAAAGTGTCAGTGGGTCGAACAACAATCCTATCGGGTGGTCGGTCGGTCGATCGGTTGGCAATCCATTCGGGTGGTCACTCGATTGGATAGTCACCTCGTTTGGGATGGATGTGTTTGTGTATGACGGCTTGTCTTTTGAAGTTTTCGTTGTAGCATTTTGAAAATTGAAAAGTATCGCTACCTTTCAGGTCGGTCGATCGGACGGCAGTCCGATCGGACAGCAATCCGATTGGCGAGGCTTCTCAGGTTGAGAACAAATTCACAGCAGGGCGGTCACTCAATCGGATGGCTATCCGATCGGGTGGCAATCCGTTCGGAGTGAACATGTCAAAAATTATTAAGTCCCTGAATGTCACACGATCGGACGGTTACTCGATCGGATGGCAATCCAATCGGGTGGTAGTCTGTTTCAACATTCAGATCCTTAAATAGTTTGAGAAAATGGTTTAAGTATAGAACCAAGTGCAGCCCGATCAGACAGCCGGTCGATTGGATGACAATCCGATCGAGTGCTAACCTGATCGGACGGTAGTCCGTTCCGACGGCCTGATCGTTCTAACTCTGGTTTCCGTTTGGAGTGTTGAAGTTTTGAATGAGACGTTTTGATGTCTGGTTTGTACAACGGAACCCTTATCTCGTCCCAAGTGAGCTTGCCGGACAGGAATCACCCTGGTCCGAACAGGTTTCCTGGTTCGAGTCGATTGTTCATGTTCAAACCCGAAATCAACATCTCGTGGATAGAGGTCCACATCTCGAACCAACACATCAACATGAAAGAGTAGAAGGTTAGAACAAGCCCTGATTCTATCGGTTTTGAGTGCATTGAGTGTAAAAGAGTTGAAAGAAAGTTGGAGAACCATCTTTAAATCCTTTTCACCATGAATATGTTCAGATCTATGAAAGATCTTTGTTTATTTGTGTGGAAATCGTTTAGATCTTAGTTGTTCTTGGTGGATTGAAGCCAAAACATGAAGTTCATAAGAACACCATGATGACATCATCCTAGAACACCTCAAATATAGTGATTTCACGGTTAAAAGTTAAGATTTAAAAGATAGAAGGTGTAGGAGTGCGTGTAGATTAAGAAAGTACAAGATTTAGGTTGAAAACTCACAAGAATCTCGGGAAATCTGAAGGAAAGTGGGCAAGAAGCGCTGGTCAGACGAGAGGTGCAGAAAAGGTAAGTTTGTGATGTTGACAGGGGTATTTATAGGGTTTCCATAAAAGGAAAGGGGGAGGAGAGGGCTCGTCGATCGGGTGGTAACACGATCGAGTGGCACCTCGATCGAATGGCAACTCGATCGGGTGGCAGCTCGATCGGCTGGCCACTCGATTGGAGTGAACGGCGCGATGGGTTTTGCGATTTTGATTCGCGTGCTGAGCGTTGCGATGCGATAGCGTTCCTATTCAAATTACTTTTAATCCCAACTACTATATCAACATACAATCATCCTTAATTGACTTGCGTTTAGCGTTTGCGTTTAGCGTTTGCGATTCGATTGCGATTGAGTTTCGATTGCGTTTCGATTAATCACCACAACATAACATAAATAAACATGCACAGGTAACACATAAGGCACACACACACATAAGAACAGTAACCAGAATGCATAATTCGAGTTGCGATTGCGATGAGCGATAAGCGAGAAAATATGCAATAAATATCGAATAAACCTCGATTATTAATAAGTACTCCACATAATACAACTAACGTAAAGCATAAAAGACTATATACAAGTCAAAGAAGTCAAAACAGGATTTGAGCAAGGAGTGACAAATCGCAATCAGCAATCGTGTCTCCCTTTAACTTCAATCTTGACTTTGACTTTGACTTTTGAAACACGGGGTGTTACAAGATCAATCAGAGTTCGTTTGATACCCATCTTACGACTTCCTATTTTTAGTAGACTTTGTATTTGATCCTAATTCGTAAGTTGGAAGTTTCTCTAATTTCAATAAGACTCTACTACAAAAATGGGGATGGCGTTTCGTCCTTAGATGTAACGACTTGTAGGTGAACATCATTAAATCTATAATAATAATAATAATAATAATAATAATAATAATAATAATAATAATAATAATAATAATAATAATAATAATATTAATAATAATACTGCTACCGCTACTGTTGCTGTTGCAGCAACTATTGCTACTACTAATGATGATGATGATGATGATGATGATGATGATAATAATAATAATAATAATAATAATAATAATAATAATAATATGGGTTAAATTGGAAGGGGAGAGAAAACTTACTTGGGTTAAATGGGATTTGATTCTTACTTATAAACAAAAAAAGTGAGATGAAAGTTGAAAGCCTCTCTGATTTCAATAAGATTCTGGTAAAAAATGGAGATTCCGTTTCATTTCCAGAAATAATCACTTATGGGTGAACATCATTAAATCTATATATAGTGATAAAGCGAGGGTGATCGATGGGATATAAACCGGTAATTTAATGGTGTGTGAAATCGTATTAAAAAGTTTACTTGGTTGTTGAATGATCAAGGTATAGCTTTGGGGTCCCTACTTTTAAAAAAAAGGGTTATTGGATTTTAATAATCCTAAGTTTCATCTATTGACCGATCATAATCCCAACTTTAAAATTTCCCTCCAATAATCCCAACTTGTATAAGTTTGGCCACCATTGATCCTTTTCAAACTTATAAGAATTTGGTATCCTCAATAGATTCAATTACAGCTAGAGACTCCTTAATTGATTTAAGTGCACCTATGTTAGAAAAGGATCAATGGCGGCCAAACTTTTACAAGTTGGGATTATTGGAGGGAAATTTTAAAGTTGAGATTATTATCGGCCAACATGTGAAACTTAGGATTATTAAAATCCAATAACCCTTTAAAAAAAGTAAGCAATGAGGAAGACACGTCGTTCTGGGAAGATCCGTCATTGAGAATGGAAACGTTGTGTGTTAGATTTCCAAGACTCTGTCGATTAGAATCTCAAACGGATTGTTCAATTAGGTCTACGCGTGGGGAAGAGGGATGGAGGCGGTTAAGGAGGCGACGTGTTTTGGGTGGACAAGAATCAGATCAACTAAATAACCTGATGCAACTTTTATGTGGTATGTCTTTCGATTAAGTAGGGGATAAACGAATTTAGGACTTTGATGTGGATGAGTCGTTCTTGGGTAAAAGTATCCGTAGGCTCATTGATAGCATGTCCTTTCCGAATGGGCCTTTGGAGACAAGGTGGAACAATATTGTTCCTATTTAGGTTGATATTATGGGCTAGCATGTTTTATTGAATCGTTTTCCAAACAGACCAAATTTGATGGATCATGGTATTGATATCCCAAGTGTGCCATGTCACGTTTGAGATTCGTCGAATGAGACTTTGGATCATCTATATATGGCGATTGTAACAAAGCCACCCGTGTGTGGACCTTGATTTTTAGCTGGCTATAAATAGTTTATATAATATTTTCAAATATCACTTCAAATAATAGAACTTTTGCTGGTGATAAGGCCTATTGCTTATTTTTTGGTGAAAATAGCAATCGTATGTGAAAATTATTGGGAATCTAGGCATGGATAAACTTCACCTCACTAGTACAGTAGTACTAGGGTTGAGCTCAACGTTAGCATGTCTCTTAAAATGTTATGACGGATCACCAACGATGTTCTGTGGCAAATTTGTTATTCCCAACAAATGCTTAGGTGGTATTTGTTTTTCTAAAAAAGATCTACGCAGGCTCTTTTGTCTGCGCCGTGCAGACCACGCGTAGACATTGCCATCTGCAGACTATTTATTTTTCCGAAAACGTTTCATTAAAATACGTCTGTGCGAGCTCTTCTTGGTGCAGACTTTGCCCGACTACTTTTAAGATCTTCTAAGGTTTGCAGAGGGTTAAACACCACGACCGTCCATCACTACCACCATCGTCCACCACCTACCACCTCTACCATCACCGTCCACCACCACCGGTTTATTTTTGAAGTCTACATACGTTAAAAAACAATCATTCTTCTTCTTGTAGACTGCGAAGGTTTGGTCCACCTCTTTTTCTACATATGTCTGCAGATGTGGTCCGCAGACTGCATGAATTTTACCTCTTAAAAAAAACTGCACCTTAGAAGATTTGAAGGTAGTCTTATCAATATATTCCGTGAATACAAACGAGTTATAAAATTTTAATATTACTTAAATTCTTCGTTCTATTTAACTAAAGAAAAAAATAAGAAGAAAATGCACGGATAGTCCCTGTGGTTTGGTGAAATTTCACCTTTAGTCCCTAACTTTTCAAAATTACACTCTTAGTCCCTGTGGTTTGATAAGTTGTTACTGTTGGTTCATGCACTCAAACCCAGAAAGAACAGATGATAAGGAAACCCAAAATTGGTTTAGAACAGTTGATCATCATAAGCATAGTTTGTACAAGTCTTTCCCCTTGACAGTGGTTTACTAAGCATCTAATAGACTCCAAGCACTGATCAGCACAACAACTGTTAACCAAAGATCCGATGAAGAATAAAAGACTGAAGCCTAACTACTGATGACCCACAAGTACTGATGAAGACCAAAAGCACTGTTGATTCAAGGACTGACCAACCTTTGAAGAAAGCACTGATGCTCAACATCAGTGCTTATGACACAATAGTGGATATAGCATCAGTGTTTTATGTATTTAGTGTTTATTGTAATCAGTGGTTGTATAGAACAGTGTTTAGAGTTTGTTAGGAGGTTAGATGTCACTTTCATGGTGACATCAGCTAAAGATGCTCAGTGGTTTGTCTGTACTATAAATAGAACAGTACTCTGTACTGTTCCATTAGCTCTTTTCTTCACAAGTCATCTTGTATGAACAAATCACTGAGCTCGGGCTGAGGGGGAGTCTTGTGCATGCATGCAATTGTTTTGATTATTGAAATTTGATACAATCATTCGATTCAATGGAAAACATGTTTGCTTAAACTTTTCTTCCGTGACTGTGATTATAAAGTTTGTTTGTTATTTCCGTTGCAATTACTACATCTCTGTTCTACCATTTTACATCAATTAATTCAAACAAACACAATCTAAAGAAACTCAGATCCTAACAGTTACTCGGATAATCCCCAAAGCGGATGGAGTGGTTAAGTGGGTGTGAAATGACAAGGACTATCCGAGTAACAACTTGTCAAACCACATGGACTATCCGAGTAACCTTCATCCGCTTTAGGGACTATCTGAGTAACAACTTGTCAAACCATAGGGACTAAGAGCATAATTCTGAAAAGTTGGGGACTAAAGGTGAAATTTCACCAAACCACAGGGACTATCTGTGCATTTTACTCAAAAAATAAACAATAAATGTTTTAACATCCGTCACTAATATCCGACACACTAGTAAATCACTGACACATTACTAGCAAACTAAGTTTTATTTTTATTGTTTGGCAAGAGTTGTCTGCTCCTACAATACGATCTTAAAAATAGTTTGATAAGTTATGTTTGACCTATCGAAGATTTTTTTAGAAAAATATGTTTTCTAGTGGTGTATAATGGGTATAAACACTTAGCAGTGTATAATCTTTTTGCAGGGCGGGGTGACCTTTCACTAATGGGTTTATCTGAGTGACTGAGCTTGTACATTATTCGTTAGCCGTTACGAAATGAATATATATAATGAATGATACTATCCCGCTCTAGTATGTAGTTGTTTGAGTGCTATAATGTCATATGCTAATAGAAGTGTTCATCTAATAAACTCTAGGATTAATTGGGATATTTGTGTTATGGACTTAAACCATTGCAAGGTAAGAGACTTATCTAAAATCGGTTGTATGAGCAACCAATGTGGGGGGTTTATACACCAAATGGGCTCTCTCACCCACGAGACTAGTCTTTTGGGTTGAGTTATCTTGTTTGGTATGTAATATTGGTATCAGAGCCAGGTTCGGAGTGGTGGCCTGGAGAGAGCCTGCTGTGACCAACGAGGCTCGGAGTGGTGGCCCATGAAGTGGTAGTCTGGAAAGAGCCAGTCGTAACCAGTGGCGGACCCAGAAATTTTTCAATGGGGGTGCAGAATATTTTTAAAAATTTTAGGCCGCCTAGATATATAAATAAAAACTTCGGTTCGGGTCGGGTTGGGTCATGTAAAAAAACATAAAACATCAAACTAAAATCTTTGAGTGTTCAACCATCAATATTCCTTAATATTCAAGTTTTAAATTTCAATTTTTCAAACCCTATACTAGAATCATATAATTAATAAGAGATTAAGAGAAAACAAACTCATCCTATAAAGACTAGAACAACCCAAAATTACCTCAAAACACATAAAATTTTAAATTCTTTTAACCCATCCAATTATTTCATGAGTCTTGAACAAAATCACATAAACATTAAAATAACAAAAAACAAAACATGTACTTGCTCGTGGCCGGTTAAGCTATTATTCGCCGGAATGCTGCATTCGCCGTCGGGGTGGGGGTGTCGCAGGTCGCTGGAAGTGAGGTGAGGCAGAGGGAGGGCGTGAGTCGCACAAAGCTGGCAGTCGGTTGGGTCTTTTTTTTTTTTTTTTTTTTTTTTGTAAATTGGACTAATTTTGTTTAATTAAAGTTGTATTTGGGTTGGGGTTGAATTGATATTAACTTATTTGGGCTTAATGGAATGAATTCAAGTTTTATAAAGGGATTAGTGGACTAACTTGTTTACATAATTGGGTCAGGTTTCAATCCGTGTTCACAATTTTTTTATATAAATTCCTAACATTTTTTTTTTCTAAAGGGTGCGGAGGAAAATTTCCAAGGGATGTGGTCGGAATTTTCCAAGGGATGCGGTCGGAATTTTCCAAGGTGTGAGGTCGGGATTTTTCGCGAAAATTACCACTAATTTTTTTTTCAAGGGGTGCGGCCGCCCACCCACCCCGTAGGGTAGGTACACCCCTGGTCGTGACGAACAGCCTTAAGGAGGGTCGATTGTTATGGACTGAAACCATTGCAAGGTATGGAACTTGTCCCACATCGGTTATATGGGCAACCAATGTATGATTTATAAATAGGCTCTGTCACTCACTACACTAGTCTTTTAGGTTGAGTGATCTTGTTTGTTTGATATGTAACTTGTTTGGCATGTAACAGTTTGGTTCAAGATATTTGTGTTACATTTTTGAAACTGAATTCAAATCGAACTAATTCGATTTCAAATAGCTTAAAACCGATTCGTGAATTCGAAAGTGTTTGAATTAGTTTGATTCAAATTCATCCGAATTATATAACATATATTGAAAATACATACAAATATATATTTTTTTTAATATTTATGGCTAGGATTCGTTAGGAACCATTTTTTATTAGAAGAACCAATGTAAACACAACCAAAACTACTTATAAAACTTAAAAAAAAACACAATTTCTTTTTTCAATTTTTCGTTAAAAATCGTAGTTTTTTATTTATAATAATATTTTTTTTGCTAAATTCACGATTTAACAAAAAAACTTGTTTAGCATTTAATTGTGGGGTTTAGTTTTAGCATTTAGGATTTAGCTTGGGTGGGGTGGGTGGGAGGTTTGGGTTTTTTTTTTTTTTTTTTTTTTTTGCTGGGGGGGAGGGGGTGAGAGTTGTTTAGGTTTTTGGGTGGTGGTGGGGTGGGTTTATTTTGTTGTTCATATTGGTTCTCGTGGTACTCGCAATAAGCGTGGTTCTCGCATGAACCCATACTCTATATATATATATGGGGGATCGCTAGAATGAGAACCACGAGAACCGCGCCCCGCGGGTGGCCGTAGGCGACGAAATTTTTTTTACACCTAGATCCGTATATATTAGGACCGAGTGTAAATTTTCGGTTCAAACGGCGCGCCCGAGGGGGTAGTTTTTTACGCCCAAAGTTTGGGTTTTTTTAATTTTTCTTTTTTTTTACCAAACTTTGGGCGTAAAAAACTACCCCCTCGGGCGCGCTGTTTGAACCGAAAATTTACACCCGGTCCTAAAATATACGGATCTAGGTGTAAAAAAAATTTCGTCGCCGACGGCCACCCGCGGGGCGCGGTTCTCATAACTCGTGGTGGTTCTCATTCTAGCGGCTCCCTATATGTATATATATATATATATATATATATATATATGGGAGGGTTAGATAGAAAACCCTAAAAATTTGAGAAAACCCTAGAAAACCCAACCTCCCGATTTTTTTTTTATAAAAATAACACATGTAATATACATGTTTTAAAGAGTTTTGAGGCAAAAAAATCAAAAAAGCGCAGAGTGTTTTTTTTTTAAATAAACAAGTTTCATCACTTTTGTCTAACACATGTTAGTGATGAAAGTTGCTGAAACTTGTTTATTTTTTTAAACATCTACTCGGCGCTTTTTTGATTCTTTTGGCTCAAAACTCTTAAAACATTGTATATTACATGTGTTATTTTTTTCAAAAAAAAAAAAAGTCGGGAAGTTGGGTTTTCTAGGGTTTTTTCTCAAAATAGAGGGTTTTCTCCCTAGCATTATCCTATATCTATCTATTATATATAATAAATGAAAGTTATTTGGGCCACGTGTCACTTGATTAGGGCATCCTCAGTTCTCTTTTCCCGCCCAACAGTGCCATCCTCTTTTCCTTATATAACCTCTCTTCTCACTTCTGATCTTTCTTTACAAACGCCTAGGGTTCTTTCTCTCTCTATATTCAGGCGATTCAAATTCAAATTTCACAAACCTTAAACTTCTTCCAGACGCCACCATAAAATCATCTTTTGTTCATCGATTACTTAATCAAAAGGTTTGTTCTTCTTTTTTTTAGTTGAAATACTTTCATGATTTCCTGTTATTTATACTAATCCTTTGTTTTTTGTGTCTTTTCATGTAACCATTGTTAGGGTTGTTGTCATCAAAGTTGAAATCCGCTTAGCTGCGGATAGATTTCTGCCATAAGCTGGTATGTTTGAATATGTTTTGAAATTAGCGTTTTTTTCTAAATGGTGATGATATGAGTATAACATCTGTTGATTATTGATGTTTGAGTATGTCCAGCCATTATTCTTTCTGAAATTAGAGTTTCATTGGTATTATCTGTTTGTAACAGCAGTGGTTCATCATCTACAGTGGATTCAACATCAGGTGTTTGCTATTATTGTTTGATGTTGTTTACTATTATTGTCTGATGTTGTTTGCTATTGTTGTTTGATGTTGTTTCCTATTGTTGTTTGATGTTGTTTACTATTGTTGTTTGCAGTTGAAGATATCTTAATTAAGGTAATAATTGTACTACATCCTGTTGAAAATTAGATTTGATGAATTTAGGGAAAGTGAGGTTGAAAGTTAATAACCCAACAGTGGGTTCCATAAATTAAGGGTATTCTCATACAATGATGATGATTGTTCCACGGTAGTTTTCCAGTATTATTGTTCCAACATCGTTTAAAGTATGTGTTTTTTGCTACTCTGATTTTCAATTTTGAGTTTTTTATTTTGAAGTGATATACTCTAATTCTCGGTTTATATTTCAGTCTAATCACAGTTGTTTGAAATTCATACAATCTGCTGCGGGTTATTATAGGTTTGTATTCAAAGAAGCATAAAGTTTAATTAAACACAAAGAAAGATTATTAAATTTATAGTTAAAATAGATTTTTGCTTATGTCTAAATCATGATGATGATTATAATTGACTTGTGCAGAAGATGATGATGTAGAACCCACAGTAGTTCCTACTAAACGCAAGAAAGGATCTGCTATTGTTATAATTGACTTGTGCAGAAGATTTCATGTTGTAAGAATCAGTGAATTCTCAGATAATAGATTGCTTTGCCGGATTAGATTATGTGTTAAGTTATAGTTCTTTAAGTGATTGTTTCGTTTTCTTGAATTCTATGTAATTTTGTAAAGAAGTACAATAACGAACAGTGGTTTTAACATCTGTTTGCAATTTGGTCAATAGTTAATGAAAACCCCTGTTAGGTTGAACAGTAGATGTTATTAACTAAAACATCTGTTCAGGAAAACGACTGTTTGCACTTTATGTACCTAGAGTTTGATTAATCAAAGGAAAACGACTGTTTAGTATCAGCAGTGGTTCAGCATCTACAACGGATTCAAATTTAGTATTTAATTATCAGTGGTTCTTATGTAACTTTAGTATTTCATTATGAGTTTGTTTCATGTTGTAAGAATCAGTGAATTCTCAGATAATAGATTGCTTTGCCGGATTAGATTATGTGTTAAATTATAGTTCTTTAAGTGATTGTTTCGTTTTCTTGAATTCTATGTAATTTTGTAAAGAAGTACAATAACGAACAGTGGTTTTAACATCTGTTTGCAATTTGGTCAATAGTTAATGGAAACCCCTGTTAGGTTGAACAGTAGATGTTATTAACTTAAACATCTGTTCAGGGTTAAACAGATGTTTGGGGTTTAACAGATGTTTGGCTCTAAACCAAACATCTGTTTAAGGTCAACATCTATTTGAGTATTGGTCCTGTTGTGAAATTTGTTTGACCCAACAGTGGTTTTAAACCACCAGATAAACATCTCCTTATGTGCAAACACCTGTTTATGGTCAAACTTCTGTTTATGGTCAAACTTCTGTTTATGGTCAAACTACTGATAGGAAAAAATAGCCACAGGTGACTTTTTTATTCTTGACATCCATTGATATTTACCATCCATGGTGTTAATTAGTGATATATTGAAATTATCAAATAAAAACTACAATTAAAATGAAATTATAATTTTACCTAATCGTTACATTGCAATGAGATAAGAGTTCCTCCAATATTGTTTTCCTGATGAAATTTAATCTTAAATTAAAAAATAAAAAAAATACTCGATGGGTATTTCCTGATGCAAAACTAGAATTTCAAACTGACGGTTATCTCCGATTACACTTCTTTGTTTAAAAACCTGCCACTGCTAGGAAAAATAGCCACTTCTCACTTTCAAATCAGATCACTGATAATATCAGTAATTTTGAAATTTTGAAATTAAATTTATGCAAGATGGTAATTTAGAATTGACTAAAAATTCTTTTTTTTCCCTACTTTGCATATCATTACTAATATTTATTTACTTTATTAAGGAGGGATATAAAGATATACACTACTTACCTAACAGTTCCTAATAAACATCAGTTCCCAATAAACATCATCACAATTGCGGTCAAATCAAATCAGTAATTACTAATAATATCAGTAATTTTGAAATTCAAAATTCAAACCATATATATTTTTATCCTTAATGTTAAATTAAAAAATAAAAAAAATACTTTTTGACTATTTGTTGCAAATCTAATCAATAATAATTAATTGTAATTTCTTGAGCTTTGGACTTTTAAAATATGCAAAACTAGAATTGCAAACTGACGGTTATCTCCGATTACACTTCTTTGTTTAAAAAACTGCCACTGCTAGGAAAAATAGCCACTGCTCACTTTCAAATCAGATCACTGATAATATCAGTAATTTTGAAATTAAATTTATTCAAGATGGTAATTTAGAATTGACGTTCTCTCTCTTTTTTTTCTTTCCCTACTTTGCATATCATTACTAATATTTATTTACTTTATTAAGGAGGGATATAAAGATATACACTACTTACCTAACAGTTCCCAATAAACATCAGTTCCCAATAAACATCATCACAATTGTGGTCAAATCAAATCAGTAATTACTAATAATATCAGTAATTTTGAAATTCAAAATTCAAACCATATATATTTTTATCCTTAATGTTAAATTAAAAAATAAAAAAAAAACTTTTTGACTATTTGTTGCAAATCTAATCAATAATAATTAATTGTAATTTCTTGAGCTTTGGACTTTTAAAATATGCAAAACTAGAATTTCAAACTGACGGTTATCTCCGATTACACTTCTTTGTTTAAAAAACTGCCACTGCTAGGAAAAATAGCCACTGCTCACTTTTTGTTTACCATTGACTGACCAAACATCAGTGTTTAAAAAACTGTGGGGTATCCACTGATAGGAAAAATAGCCACTCCTCACTTTTATTTATTGTTGAGATCTATTGATGTTGACCATCAGTGGTTTTCTTAAAAAACGGCCATTGCTCACTTTTTTGTTATTGATTGTTTTAGTTTAGTGATAGATTGAAATTATCAAATAAAAAGTAGAATTACAATAAAATTACCATTTTACCTCATCTTTACATACCAATGAGGTAAGATTTCAAACAATATTGTTTTGATCATAAAATTTAAAATTAAATTAAAAAATCAAAAAATTTCTTTATAACTATTTGTTGCAAATCAAATCAGTAATTAATGTTAATTTCTTGAGCTTTGGACATTTCAAACTCACGGTTATTATGTTTTTAAAAATTAGAAAAGTCATCATGACAATGACAGTTGCTTTCAAATCATCATCAGTAACTACAGAAAAGTCATCATGAAAATTGACCTTCTCTCTCTTTTTTTTTCCTACTTTGCATAACAATTCAAATATTTAATATTTTAATAAAGAGAGGATAAGGATATATACTACTGTGGATTACGTATAAACATCAGTTCCCAATAAATAAGATAATTTAATAATTATCAGTTCCCACATTCAAAATTGAAAATTCAAACCGTATATTCTAATCCTATAAATAAGATATAATTATCTACTATCAGATTCAAATCTCGCTCGCTCATATATGTGTGCGTATATCTCTCTCTCAAATGCATCTTTCTCGTGATTTAGGCGCTAATCTCCGATTACACTTCTTTGTTCGAATGTTTGTTGAACATGTTATCGTTCCAGTATCATTGTTCCAACATCGTCGTTTCAATGAAGATTCCCATCACAAGTCAACCTTTCAATATGGATGTTGCAGTATCATTGTTGCAACATCGTGAAAAGTTGCGTTGTGAGATTTTCGTTAAATCGAAAGTCAGGTTTTCTTGTGTCAGGTTTGTCATTGGGATTTCTTCTTTTATAGAAAGTATGGATAGATTCTTGCAATATCTTGAAAACTTAGATGTGCTACAACAGTTGAGAAAAGACCTTTGCATTTTAGGTTTGTTTCTTGTTTGTGTTGTCAGTAATATAGAGTGCGGTGATAGAGACTTGCAGTTCTTGGCGATGCTGAAGTACATACATCTAGAGGTTCAGCAATGGATGGAGTTGAAACTAAAGTTTCTTAATTCTTGCTGTTATTCTTAGATTTGAACTTTAATACTGTTTAGTATGTCATGTAATTATTGGACTTTTAGTTTTAAGGTCATGAATAAATTAATAAATTTTATTTTATGAATCTATGTTGTATTTTTTTTTATTATTTACTGTTTTAGTAAGATTTAAATTATGTCTGAACATCTGTTTGGTAAGACAACAGAGGTTTTATAGTGTCAATGCTTCTTCTCAAAGGGTTATGTTGCGGTTATAACAGCTGATCATGCTAAGGATTGTTATAGTTAACAACTGCTCTTTATAAAGACTGATGTTCTTAATGGTTGATGAGGCCAATCCACTGTTGAAGACAAAGCCATGTTAAAGACAATGTAGCTAAAGCCTGATCAACCAAAGGAAAACCACTGCTCAGTAGCAGCAGTGCTTCAGCATCTATAGTGGATTCAACTTTAGTATTGATGTACCAGTGTTTCTATGTTGTGTTATATTTTTATTTATTATTTAGTGTTTGAGTACGATTTAAATTATGTTGATGTTGAATTGTGTCTGAACATCTGTTTCATAAGACAATAGAGATTTAATAGTTTCAATGCTTCCTCTCAAAGGGTTATGTTGTGGTTATAACAGCTGATCATGCTAAGGACTGTTATAATTAACCACTGCTCCTTATAAATACTGATGTTCTTAAAGGCTCATGAGGCCTATCCACTGTTGAAGACAAAGCCATGTTAAAGACAAGCACTTATGTACCTAAAGCCTGATCAACGAAAGGAAAACCACTGCTCAGTAACAGCAGTGCTTCAGCATCTATAGTGGATTCAACTTTAGTATTTCTGTACCAGTGTTTCTATGTTGTATTCTATTTTTATTTATTATTTAGTGTTTGAGTACGATTTAAATTATGTTGATGTTGAATTGTGTCTGAACATCTGTTTGATAAGACAACAGAGGTTTAATACTTTCAATGCTTCCTCTCAAAGAGGTTTTTGAGTCGTTATAACAGCTGATCATGCTTAGGACTGTTATAATTAACCACTGCTCCTTATAAATACTGATGTTCTTAAATATTGATGAGGCCTATCCACTGTTGAAGACAAAGCCATGTTAAAGACAAGCACTTATGTTCCTAAAGCCTGATCAACGAAAGGAAAAACATTGCTCAGTAGCAGCAGTGCTTCAGCATCTATAGTGGATTCAACATCAGTATTTTATACTCTGTTAGATTGTTAAATTTCATATCATGATCAGCTGTTTATATGTGACGGTATTTATCACATCACCCCAGCATGCTAACTGATTATATGTAATACTTTATTTAAAAATCTCAAAATTCATCTTAAAAATAGTTAAAATGATTTTTTTATGAATTATAAGCATTAAAATGTTTTAAGGCTATCCACTGATAACTTAAAGTCTCCCATTGTTTTTCAGTGTAATCATTGCAACCACTGTTATTATTCCATCAGTGTTTTCATAAAACAACTGTGTTCCATTACTCATCAGGGGTTCGCTCGTGGACAGTTCATAGCCGTCAGATCTTTTGTAACCGCTGCCACGTCAGCATTCACTTTTCGTGCTATAAAACCCTGATCAAAACCCCCAATCAGGGTTTTAACTGTCGAATCGAATTCATTTTTTCCTTTTTCAAAGCAGTTATCCTCCATTTCTCTCAAAATTCCTCATCGTCCTTCTTCCTCAAATGGCAAAATCACGGTCTTCATCAGGTAAAAGGAAATCCAGTCAAAAGGTCATACAAATTCGATACAAAGCTCCCCATAACTACTTGGGTCTCTTGACAAAACCAAGTAACACTGAAACGTTCAATTCCGTCATAGATGCCCTTTCGTCTTCAAAATACAAAACTTTGTTGACTTCTGATGCTCCGATTTACTTGGCAACCCAGAGGGAATTTTGGAAAAATGCAAAACTTGAATATCAAGATAAAACACCCATATAGGGCTGTAAACGAACCGAACGTTCAGCGAACAGTTCGTGAACCGTTCGGCGGGAAGTTCGTTTATGTTCGTTCATTTAATAAACGAACGAACATGAACAAGAAATTTCGTTCGATTAGTTAAATGAACGAACATGAACAGAGGTCTCGTTCGTTCGATTGTGTTCGTGAACGTTCGGTAAGGTGTTCGTGAACGTGTTCATGAACATTCGTTTATTTGCGTTCGTTTATGTTCGTATGTTTGTGTTTTAATTGAAGATCTTTGTAATTTCTTATATTTTATTTGTACTTTTTATATTATTAAACTTTTATTTTTTTTATTTCCCTAACAATTAAACTAGGAAACCCACTTTCACCTTGTTTATGCATCATTACCCTTTCATTTCTCATTATTTACATCCACGAATACAATCGACATCCGTTCCACAATAAGGGATTCAAGTTCGAGTGCTACTCTCTAGGCCATCTATCTTTATCCTTCGTCGCGTTCGCCAAATTTATTTGTGTTCGTGAACCGTTCGCGAACATGCTCATTTCCTTAATGAACGAACATGAACATAAAATCTCGTTCGGTAAGTGTTCATGAACCGTTCGTGAACACATTTATTTCCTTAACGAACGAACACGAACAAGGCCTTGTTCGTGTTCGTTCGGTTCGTTTACAGCCCTACACCCATAGCTATCAATTCCTCGATAAAGGGTGTTGATGTTAAAATCACACCACAAACCATTTCTGAGGTGTTTGAACTCAATGATCTTGAAGGTAAGACTTTTTTCCCTAAAATAGAGTATCAAACAGATTTTTTAGAAAGAGGGTATGCAAAGCAAATGAAAAAAAAACACTTTGCAAAAAGGCAGTTTTCCCCCTGCCCCAAGGTTTTTGTTTCATACCATCTTAATGTGTGTTTCTAATAAGACCACTGCTTTCAATGAAATTCCATTAAAGATCCAATACCTGGCATATGCTATCTTGCATGGGGAAAACTTTAACTATTCACAGGAGATCTTTAATGACTTGGTAAAAAATGTTGATAGCAAATCATTTTTACTATTTCCAAGGTTCCTAAGCTTTTATTTTCAAAAGAAATTTGGAAAGGATGATGCTCATGTACTCATCCAAGGTGAACCTTTTCAAATAAATGGCCTTACACCGTTAACATTTACAAGGCTATCAAAAGTGTCCAAAACACAAGCACAGGCTCCTGAGCAGACTTTAGCAGCTACCATTGCTCCTCAGGCACCTGCTGCTGAGCCCACTGCTCAAGGTGATCACAGCAGCAAAACAACTGCTGTGAAACCGACACCTAAATCCACCAAAAGACCAAGACAGAAGAAAACACAAAAGCCCCTCAAACCTAAAACAAAGGCAACTCTGGAAGATGAGATCCCAGAGCCACTGCCGGTAAAAACACAAAAGTCACCAGAAACCACTGCTGCTACTTCCTCACAGCAGATGGTAGAAATATCTCAACCTGAGCCTCAAACTCCTCCTGTTTCTTTTCAAAAAGAACAGGTTGTAAGAATAGGGACATCAAATTATGTTGCTTTGGACTCACTTGAATCCATCATCCCCAGCCCACTGCCCGGGGCAAATCCTCTTTCCACTCCCGTACTCACTGTTACAATTCCACCACAAACAAAACTTTTGTTGGATGCAGTTGATATAAATCAGATAGCAATCAGTTCCTCTCAACCCCCTATCACTGAGAGCATGCCACAGAAAGTGACTGTGTCTGAGCTCCCTATCATTGCTAACCCACCAACAACACCCGAGGAGGTTACACTGCAGGATGTACAAGTACTTCCTGTCAGTAGTTCAAGTGAAGCAGCTACTACAAGTGTTGAACCCACTGGTTTACACTTGGACAGTAGTTTCATTAATCAGACTTCCTTGAAGGCAATTTCTTCTATGGGAACCTTTCTAAATACTGGTGTGTATCCTGTATACACTGGTGAGCTTAGATTGGTAACCTCTGCTGAGGAAAGAAGTCCCCAGTTCCAAGAAAAAGGGGCAACAGGGGATGACTTTTGGGAAAGTCTCCCTCAGTCAACCACTGTTACAACCACCTCTTGTGGGAAATCAGATGATCCCATTAAATTGGATGATGGTTTAATGTACCGAGAATTGAGGGAGAGGCTTAACAAACTGGATACATCTGTTGCAGAAATCAAAACCATACTGCAACAGTTGTTACAAAAACAGCAGGCACCACCTGCTCCCACTGACCTTTGGGCATTATTTCAACCTCTGCTTCACCAACAAAGAGCAAATGCTGATCAGAAACATGAAATTCAGCTTCAAAATATCAGAAATATAATGGAAGCTAGGTTCAAAGACACTCAGGCAGATATAAAAACCCTGAAGGCTCAATTTATGAACACCACTGGCACTGCTCCTCCCTCTATCATCTTTGTGGACAGCCCACCACCGAATAATGCCAAAAAAGGCGGAGAAAATGAGGCAGTTGAAGAAAAAGGGATATGAAGATGGTCTGTACATTGCACCAGATAATTCAACAATGCTTGCACACATCCCTTTGCCAGATGGTTCCAAAAAGGTTGATGTAACCTTAAATGCCATTGCTGATGCAAAAGCAAGGGTGAAAAAGGATATGGAGGCAAAGGATAAAGGAAGGTTTGAACAGGAGAAGAGAGTTTTTAAGGAGATGAATGAACAGGGTACTTCTGAGGCAAAGGATCAAGAAAATTCTCAGCCCATAAGAAAGTCTACTAGAAAAGTCATACAACCTGTTGTATCAACAGTTGTTGCTTCTTCAGTAATTTCAACATCTGTTATCCAAACTTTCACCGCTACGACTTCAACACACACTACATCCACTGTCTTATCTCCATTACGAAAAATCCATTCACCACCACCAATACCACCTGCTAAAAGGCAGAAGACAATAGTTGACACATCATCCGTGGTAATGGCAACAGTGGTTGAAACACCAGTTGTTTCAACAACTGTTAGTCAAACACACACCATCACTACTCAAACACCCCAAACAAAACCATCATCACAAAACTCACCACCTGCCTTAAAGCAAAAGACAATTGTTGATACATCAACAGTGGTTGAGACACCAGTTGTTTCGACAACTGTTAGTCAATTACCTACCACTTTTAACAATCCTTCCCAAGCCATAATTCTGTTTGCTCCAAAACCTCAAATAGAAACACCTCCTCCTGAAAATGTGTATACTAGAAGAAAAAATATTCAAGTGCATGATGATGATATACCAGCACCTGATCCTGTTTCATCTGTACCTTACAAAATCACCAAACTTGAATCTTTCATTCCTCCAAAATTGGTCAATCCAATCAAAGATCCAATATCTCTTCAAGGATATGAGTCTGCAGATGGTACCCCAGCAGCTGCCAGTTATCCACTGGAACTCCATGCAGTAAAGAATGAAATGAGGCAGTTCTACACAGTTGATGATCTTTCAAAAAGGAAATTCCCTTCTCTGGTTGGTTTTAGAAATCCAAAAAACATGGATGAATATCTAAAACTAAAAGCTAGACAAGCTCAAATAATAGCTAGGGTTGAATGCGAAGGAGAAAATGACAATGTGTATTCAAGTCATTATCAGTTTTTACTCACCAAAGTCAAGCTCATGGAAGACTATGCTAGAGATTTGAGTAAAGAAATGTCAAATTTACCACCAGAACCTGGCCTGCAAAAAGATGTGAGAAAAGACATTCTGGCATTGATCATGAGTGAGAAGTTCTACCCTGCCAAGGAAGAGCAATTCCAAGATTGGCCACTTGTTGGTCTCAAAGCAGAACTCAATAGAATTGAAAGAGTAAAAAGAGATCCAAGCATGAAAAGGTCAGCTCCAAATTGGCGTAAATACAAAAAGGCTATTGATGATCTTACCTTGGAGTATAAAAGAAAGAAACAAGAGTTGGTTGATGCAAAGGTTGCAACTGCCAAGGCCATAGCAAAATGGACAAGGAAGTACACTGATGAAGCTTATGAAAGGCTTAGAAAAAAGAGAGAAACAGATCCTAGCCTTCCAAAGAAGCCTGATTACAAAACTATTAACATGTCAAAGAAGCAGCTCCACAATTCTGAACCACTGTTCACATCATCAGATACCTCTGTCATTATGTTAAACCAAAGAAAGAGGCAAAAGTTGACTGATGCAGAAGAGAAAGAGCAAGAAGCTGTATATTTTAAACAGGCTATCAAGACAATGGCATTTGAAGATGACAGCTCAGCAAAGCTTCTACATACATTGGAATCCAACCACTGATGAAGCATAAAAATTGAACCTCAAACATCAGTGCTTAGATTACAACAGTGGAATGAAGAATCAATGTTTATGTATCAGTAGTTTGAATATAATCAGTGTTTGTAGTGTCTGTTGTTATAGATTCAGTGTTTATGTTGAACATCTGATTTACTTTTGGTCAACATTTGTTTGAATTTTGGTCAACATCTTATTTTGTTAAGAAGTACAAGAACAAACATTTTTACAAAATCCCAAATCACCCGATCATTTAAGTGCATTGAAGTAAAATTGGAAATGAGGATGGTTTGCGCATGTGAAGCGGAGGCAAACGACGGCACCAGTTAGAATAGTGGAAACTCTTACTATGGAGGGGAGGAGAGGAAGAGGCAGACCCAAACTGACATGGGATGAGCAGATTAGGCATGATTTACTAGAGTTGCATCTTTCTGAGGACATGGTCCAAGATAGGACTTCGTGGAGGCGTAGGATTAGGGTTAAGGACTTCTAGAGGATTTAACAGTAAGGTCTTGGGTGTGTTTTAGGGACGTAGGTTTTCCTATCCTTTAAGTGACTTTACCGGTGATTGCGTTCTTGTGTTCATGCCCAAATGATGTTACATGCTATTATACATGATCTACATTATATTGTGTCACACTGTTCATTTTCTTGGGTTTGGTGATTTCTTTTTTCTATTCTTCGACGTGGTGTATTGGTATGCTGTTCGTTTTGGAGCCGAGGGTCTCTCTGGAAGCAGCCTCTCTATCCCTAGGGATAGAGGAAAGGTATGTCTACATCCCACCCTCCCCAGACCCTATAAGTAGCTTTGCTATTTGGGGGATTTACTGGGTATCTTTGTTGTTGTTGTTGAAGTAAAATTGGAAATAATGTTATTCATGTGGTCCTGTTGTTGAATAGATCTAATTCCGTGATTTTAAGACAATGTCGTTGAATAGAATAAGATGGTTGATGTAATGTGGTCGTATTAATAACAAATTGTAATTAATTAATCTAAATAACTTTCCCGAGCCCGGGAAGCAATCCCGGGTAAAAACCTAGTACATATAATAAAAGAAACCTCTTTGAGGACACGTGTCAATCAACAAGGCTATCAAAATTTGAGTTTTTTATAACTATTATTTAAGTGTGATAATATCTTTTGTTCAATATTTGAATAATTCATGGTTGTTTGTTGCCTAATGATTTAAAGATAATTTAATCCATTAAAATTTTTAAATCTTCCATTCAAATTTTATCTAACATTGGTGTTGGGTTTTGAATTATTTATTCAATATTAGGATAAAGGATTCAACTGACAAGCGATTGGATAACACTTTATTTGAAGCAATCTTCATTGGAAATGAATTGTGTCAATGTGGTCAACAAAATCAATTCTCATTTTTTTTTATTTCTAATTTTAATATCCTTCCTTTTGTTTAATTTATTCTACCGTATATTATGTTGATTTACTTACTCTTTATTAATTACTAAAGTGCGAATGTTATAATAACTTTACTTCTAAATTACATCAAATAGATCCTAATATATCCATGTTATTATGTTGATTCACTCTCTTTATTAATTTTTTCAATGGCGAATGTTACTTTTTGTGTTTACAGATACGTATAGTGCATTCATAAGTTTCCATATCTTTTAAAAAACTTAAACATATTAAGTATAGGTACTTGGTGTCTTTATAGATAGATATAATTTTCATATAACTAAGTTTTTTCATTAGCCATTTTGGAACAGAATGCTTTCCTATAACGAAATCGTTTGTTTTTTATGCTATAACGTTTTCTTATTATCACGAAAACCAAACTTTGTATTAATATGTTATCATTAGTTTTTTATGATACAACTTTTTTTTTCTTATTTGGTACATAAAATTAGGTTTATTCAACCCGTGTAATACATAGGGTTTTAAAAAATAACTTTTTTTTATTATTTACTATACAAAATTACATTTATTTAACCCATGTATTACACAAGATTTTTAAAGATATAAGTTATTTTTATTATTTGGTATATAAATTACATTTGTTAAATCCATACAATACACGAGTTTTTTAAGGATATATTATTTAGTATATAAAATTACATTTAGTAAACCCGTGTAACACACGGGTTCTAACCTAGTGTGTGTATATATATATATATATATATATATATATATATATATATACCTATATAGGATTAGGTTCAAACGTGAACAAAATCCCAAGAGTGAACTGCGTGAACTGATCTGGGCCCTTGATTTTTATGATCTTGAGATTAAAGTGAATGGCATGATGGTAATTATTTGGTTAATTTTTTCTATTTAATTAAATACAAAAAGGGTATATGTGTAATTTCAATCTTAAATTGATTGCATAAATCTCTCACAAATCAAGTAATCAATTATTCTCTTAAATTGATTGCATAAATCTCTCACAAATCAAATCAAAGATTAGGAAAGATGTAACTTAATTCAATTATTAAAATAATTATTTGTTTAAATACGATGTACACATGTGTATTATGATTTTACCCTCTTTTTAATGCGATGTACACATGTGTATATCGTCTGTTTTGGTGATATCTCGGAATTTTTTTTGTATTGAATGTTGATGTACACCTATGAATTATTGTACACATATGTACGATGCTGAGTACACATGTGTACTGTTCTATTTATATCGTGTATACCATTGAAATATGAAGGTTACGTGGATCTTAAAAATCAAAATTTGAATTCTGGTTATGAAATTTGAAATAAAAATTAAAATTGAAATCTGGTGATTTGTTGTTTGTTTTGATAATTATCTTATTAATAAATAAACATAATGTGGATAATGAATTTAAATTAGGAAAGATGTAACTTAATTCAATTATTAAAATAATGATTTAAATCTAATTTTTTATATAATTACAATCCTACCTTTAACAACTAAAAAGGAAATCAAGGGTCCATATCTGTTCACGCAGTTCACTCTTGGGAGTTTGTTCACGCTGGAACCCTACCCTATATATATATATATATATATAAATTGAATTAAAAATAATTGGGTGGTTTGGTTCAACAAACAACCCTTTTATTACCACATCTCATCAGTGTTCTTCATGATTTTCGTGCCTTTAATTTTAGTAACTCCGATAACATTACACAACAGGGACTATCAAAAGTTGTTTTTTTTAACGTCGACTTTGTTTTGTTAGGTCATCGCATTTTCCAAATTGGAGAGCACTGTTGCCATACTCCGGCCAGACCAAGTTGTCTTAACCGGGCCTACGCTGGTTTCTGAGTTTGGCTTGGGCGTTCACTCGGGAAACCATACCGCCGACTGTCACTTGACAGACATTTTGCCATCACAAGAGTTGAAACTCTCTAGCGTAACACATGGTGGGATGAAAACCCGTGTGCAAGAAAGCTAGACTCTATCCATTATTGTCTAATCCACCAAATTGACACAAGTAAGAATTGAACTTGAGTCTCCATTTACGAATACAAACCTCCCTACCATTAGGCGTCAGTTGGTGAATACTTAGGCCAACAAAAGTTGTAGCTAGCAAATATAGTGAACTAAAAACACACTAAAATGTTTTGATGTTGAGAAGTATTTTTAGATATTATTTTAATTAATATGTCCTTAGTTTTCAAAATTGTGGAATAATAATATTTCAAAATATACGGAAGCCTAGAGAGGGAAATCAAATATATAGTGACATTGCTATCATTGGAGAAAAGAAATTAAGCAGGAGTCATGTCCTAAGGGTGTGCGGAGCGGGATGCGGCAAACGTCGGCAAACCTCTTTGCCGAGCGGCAAACGCCGCCGCCGAGGTTTTGCCGACGCGGTGAAGCATGTGGTGCGGGGATGGCTTGCCGACTCGGGAACAATTGCTTTTTGACCGTTGTGGGTTTTCAACGGTAATATTACCGTTCAAAAGTAAAAAAAAAATTTATTTTTTGTTTTAGAAAAGTAACTTATAAATACCAAATCAAATACAATAAATCTCATCCAACTTTTACTACATTCCTCTCTGTTTTTTTTAAATCTTTTAAAAAAAATGGAAGGCTCAAACATAGGTGAAGACAAGAAAAAAATGGTAGGGTCCGGTTCGAAGTCGAGGGCTCAAGATAAACGTGGTTCAGGTGGTTCTAGTGTCCCGTTTCATCCGCACCTTGGGTTTGCGAATCAAACCCAACCTCCATTTTATTTTAACCAACCCATGCATCAACCTTTCGGTTATGATACCCAACCCATCCAAAATTGGATGCAACACAGTCCGACGATGGCTCGACCCGGTTATTATGATTACTCCCTAGAAGCACAAAATGATTTTGACCCGTTTGCTTTTCAAACCCCAAGCTCACTATCACCGAGACCTTTTCAAACTCCAATGTCACAATCACCGAGAGACTTACAAAATGACTCCGATGAGGAGTTCGTGCTGGAAACCCAAGAACAAGAGTTAGATAAGGATGAAGATGTTGCGGTTGAAGAAAATGTAGCCGAACCGGGAAGAAAAGGAAAAGCGAAACGGGAAACTTGGACGCATAGACAAGAAGAGGCGTTGGCAAAGGCTTTTGTTCATTGCACTTTGAATAAAAAGAAAGGCAATCAACAAAAGGCGGATGGGTTTTGGAAGAAAGTTCTAAACCACTACAATGAAACGGTCGGAGGAAGTAACCGAACCCACCACCAAGTTCGCTCAAAATGGATGACGATGCAAACAAAAATTAACACATTCAACGGTCTATATCATCAAGCGGTAATTTTTTATACGGTTTATTTTTAACGAAATATTTGGATTAAGTTGTTGATAATTTATTATTTTAGGATCGTTTACGTCCTAGCGGGGAGGACGATGCTTATGTAACGAAGCAAGCGCTAAAGGATTACAAAATCAAAGAAAAATTTGATTTTGCTCATATTGCGGCTTGGGAGGTTGTTAGAACAAATCAAAAGTGGTCGCCGGCACCTTTGTTGAATGAAGAAAGCTCCGGCTCGGGTCGAAAAAGAAAGTCTTCGGATTCGGAAAATTATACACGAGGATCACCGAATGTCGAAATCTCAAGCGGATTCGATATTCCCGACATAAACGAGGATCCTTCACCACCACCAAGACGACAAACGAGGAAGGAGAAAAAGGACAAAGGACCGTCTTCAAGAAACGAAGATCCAAGAGATATAACACACAAATTCGAAGAGTACAAGGCCATGAAAAAATAGATAATGGAAATTAAACGTATACGAGAAGAAAAATAGTTAACCTTGGCGGATGAGCAAAGAGAGGCGTTGCGACAAACAATGTTCGACAAGGACTTGGAGACGTATAATTGGCCTACCGACAATGTTCACCCTGCTATGTTGGCAATCACACTCGCTAGAAAACGTGAGATCGCAAAAAAATATGGATGGCCTTGTGATTTTTAGTTTTTTTTTAAAGTTAGATTTTATTTAAAATGTAATGTTTTATTTTTATTTAAGATGTAATGCTTTATTTTTATTTAAAATGTAATGCTTTATTTTTATTTATAAAAAGTTTATGTTTTTTTCCATTTTATCTTAAATTTAAAAAAAACAGAAAATAAAAAAAAAAGTTTGCCACTCAGCAAGTGTTTAAACCATTGCCAACAATTTTCAGCAAAGTTTAAACACTTTTGACTGATTGACATGGCACGCTCTGATTGGTCGGTTTTTTGGTTTGCCACTCCAAAGTGTTTAACCACTCCTTACACCCTAAGACATATATACACAACACGGACCATTACTATCGAGACATGTTGATGATTATAAGACCACCCGTAGTGGGGCGGTTTTTTTTTTTAAATTGAAAAAAAAACGCCCCAAAACGCCCCCCACCCCATTACACCCGGCGTTTTGGGGCGTTATTTTTGGAAAAATTGGTTTTGGGCGTTTGAATTAAAACGCTGAAGTTGCAATTGCATGTGGGCCACTTTTGAGCTATGCACAAATCCCTTTTGAGGATATCTGACAACTTTGGAAAATGCATTGACTTTTGAATGTATTTCGTGTGTTTGTTTTTTTTTTTTTTTAATAATTGAATGGGGCATTATGGGGCATTATACCCACTACACCACTTTTGCTATAATGCCCCATCGCTGACTAGGACGCCACGTGTCGGATAATGCCCCATGGTGGGGGCATTATAACCCACTACCACTACACATGGTCTAAGACCAAGCAAGAGTCAAGTTCATCATCAGCCCGGTCTTTTATTCTTTCTTTAAAGTCTACATTAACTATACGAATACCAATTCTTCAATGAATACGACACAAAGTATTAATCTATCATCAATTAATCAATCTTCTAAGGAATAACTATACGCATCATGAGAAATAATGGGTAAGTCGTCTTAAGGAAGAAATACTATTGAAAAGTCAATAAAAAATAAAAAGAGAGTTTATATTTAAACTCATGGGTTAAGTTATTATATAAAGACCCCTAAAAATAAGAAGGGTAAGAATGCATTGTAGAGTGACAAGTGTCCAAGAATCTAAAACTTAAACCAACTGGTTCAAAGCCTCTTACCTATTCAGACCTCTTATTTATTCAGCACTTATTGGTTCAGATATTGCCAAACAGCCTCTAAACCTTGAAATTTAGTTAGATTAAATAGAAGTAGAACCGAAATTCCATATCCCACTCCCACATATTTTTTCTATGTGACTAGCTTTATAAAAGGAGAGCTTGATATAATTCTATAGATATAGTTATGGGTTAAAAAAACATAAACAAGTAGTGGTATTTCTATAGATATAATTCTTTAGCACTAGGTCTAGATTTTGGTTATTTTAGTTCAAACCTAGCTATATAATTAAGGGAAATTGGATTTAAATAATCCGAACTTTCACCTGTTGGCCAATAACACTCCGAACTTTCAGTTTGGCCAGCAGCACTCTCAACTTTCATCCTATTTTCCCAAAACACTCCCAAACTAACATATCACTAACCAAGTTAGTTTTTAAGTTTTATTTATTACACAAACAGTCCCTGTAGTTATAATTTACTAGTTTTAAGTTTTATTTATTACACAAACAGTCCCTGTAGTTATAAAAAAAATCATAAAAATAAAAAAAAAAATCTAAAAATTCAAAAAAAATTCAAAAAAATCATAAAAATTCAAAAAAAAAATCAAAAAAATTCTAAAAAAATAAAAAAAAAATCTAAAAAAATAAAAAAAAATCATAAAAAATCATAAAAATTCTAAAAAATATCAAAAAAATTCTAAAAAAATCATAAAAAACCGTTTCGACCCGTACCGTTTCGACACGAACTGTTTCGACGCGTACCGTTTCGACCCGTACCGTTTCCACCCGGACCGTTTCGAACCGTACCGTTTCGACCCGGACCGTTTCGACCCGTACCGTTTTCGACCCGTACCGTTTCGACGCGAACCGTTTCGACGCGTACCGTTTCGACGCGTACCGTTTTCGACCCGTACCGTTTCAACGGTACGCGTCGAAACGGTCCGGGTCGAAACGGTACGGTTCGAAACGGTCCGGGTGGAAACGGTACGGGTCGAAACGGTCCGGGTCGAAACGGTACGCGTCGAAACAGTTCGCGTCGAAACGGTACGGGTCGAAACGGTTTTTTTATGATTTTTTTAGAATTTTTTTGATATTTTTTAGAATTTTTATGATTTTTTATGATTTTTTTTTATTTTTTTAGATTTTTTTAGAATTTTTTTGATTTTTTTTGAATTTTTATGATTTTTTTGAATTTTTAGATTTTTTTTTATTTTTATGATTTTTTTTATAACTACAGGGACTGTTTGTGTAATAAATAAAACTTAAAACTAGTAAATTATAACTACAGGGACTGTTTGTGTAATAAATAAAACTTAAAAACTAACTTGGTTAGTGATATGTTAGTTTGGGAGTGTTTTGGGAAAATAGGATGAAAGTTGAGAGTGCTGCTGGCCAAACTGAAAGTTCGGAGTGTTATTGGCCGACAGGTGAAAGTTCAGATTATTTAAATCCAATTTCCCTTAAAACAATCTCTTAAAGGTAGGTCTCGGACTCACAAACTTTAGTATCTTTGTCCATCACAAACTTTTATCCCAAAACCTATGTTATATTCCTCTTATCTCCCACTCTTTTTAACGTTATTTTGAACAATTAATAACTACAAGTAATTGAATATATCTATTAATTAAAAGTTCAAATAAAATAATTCATTAGTTATTAATAAAAATTGGGAAATTGGATTTAAATAATCCGAACTTTCACCTGTTGGCCAATAACACTCCGAACTTTCAGTTTGGCCAGCAGCACTCTCAACTTTCATCCTATTTTCCCAAAACACTCCCAAACTAACATATCACTAACCAAGTTAGTTTTTAAGTTTTATTTATTACACAAACAGTCCCTGTAGTTATAATTTACTAGTTTTAAGTTTTATTTATTACACAAACAGTCCCTGTAGTTATAAAAAAAATCATAAAAATAAAAAAAAAATCTAAAAATTCAAAAAAATCATAAAAATTCAAAAAAAATCAAAAAAATTCTAAAAAAATAAAAAAAAAATCCAAAAAAATAAAAAAAATCATAAAAAATCATAAAAATTCTAAAAAATATCAAAAAAATTCTAAAAAAATCATAAAAAACCGTTTCGACCCGTACCGTTTCGACGCGAACTGTTTCGACGCGTACCGTTTCGACCCGGACCGTTTCGACCCGTACCGTTTCCACCCGGACCGTTTCGAACCGTACCGTTTCGACCCGGACCGTTTCGACCCGTACCGTTTTCGACCCGTACCGTTTCGACGCGAACCGTTTCGACGCGTACCGTTTCGACCCGTACCGTTTTCGACCCGTACCGTTTCAACGGTACGCGTCGAAACGGTCCGGGTCGAAACGGTACGGTTCGAAACGGTCCGGGTGGAAACGGTACGGGTCGAAACGGTCCGGGTCGAAACGGTACGCGTCGAAACAGTTCGCGTCGAAACGGTACGGGTCGAAACGGTTTTTTTATGATTTTTTTAGAATTTTTTTGATATTTTTTAGAATTTTTATGATTTTTTATGATTTTTTTTTTATTTTTTTAGATTTTTTTTTATTTTTTTAGAATTTTTTTGATTTTTTTTTAATTTTTATGATTTTTTTGAATTTTTTTGAATTTTTAGATTTTTTTTTATTTTTATGATTTTTTTTATAACTACAGGGACTGTTTGTGTAATAAATAAAACTTAAAACTAGTAAATTATAACTATAGGGACTGTTTGTGTAATAAATAAAACTTAAAAACTAACTTGGTTAGTGATATGTTAGTTTGGGAGTGTTTTGGGAAAATAGGATGAAAGTTGAGAGTGCTGCTGGCCAAACTGAAAGTTCGGAGTGTTATTGGCCAACAGGTGAAAGTTCGGATTATTTAAATCCAATTTCCCTATAATTAACTATATATTAATTTGCAACATTTTGTTGCATCGTTGGTTGTGATTTTGATATAAATAGTTATACCCTACTTGATTTACTTTTATTTTACTTTAACCCAGTACTTTTACATATTTTACAATTTAACACCAATATTTTTTATTTTCAACTTTGACCCCTGAACTTTTTACCATTTACAATTTTTTTGTTGAACGTTTGGGTCTAAATTTTGCAAGACAACACATCACAACGTGCATGCGTGGTTCAACGTTTTTACGGCTAATTTTCCCGTTTAACAGCCCCGTTGCAATACGCAGGTCTTAGATCGACTTAGCTATTGTTTTCTATGTTTTACATTTCATGTGTGTGGTTCAACGTTTTTACGTCTACTTTTCTTTTAATTCTGTTTTTTTTTTGTTAATTTTTTTAATACGAGTTCTTCTAGTGTTGGTGGTCGCTGGCTATAGTCTAATATTGGTGCAACTTAACACGGTTTTAGGCCTACGCCGCAACGCAAAGGGCTTAATACTAGTTATTGGTTAAAAACCATGAACAAATAATGGTATTTTTGTAGATATAATCCCTTAGCACCTGGTCTAGATTTTGATTATTTTGGTTCAAACCTAACTTTTAACCAAAATTAATCAAGATTAATTAACCATAACCTAAGTTTGGTCATGGTTATGGCTAGAAAAATCCTATAACCGTGATTATGATTAAGGGTAAAAACTGAATCGAATCGTGATTTACACCCTCAATTAGCTTTGGAGTCGTTAATGCACTTAGTGCGTGGAAAATGTGTATTCTGTTACTTTTTTTAAGTTGTGCATACAATGATTATTATCCTATAATGTTATAGAGTGTGGTCATGATCCCCATGACCCTCCACATCAATGTCATGTAATCCACCATCTAAAACCACTACCCTAAGGGTGTGGTCATGACCTAAACCACTAGCCCCTTATTTATTTTAATTTATCTGTCTGAAGAAAAAGGAAATGATTTGTTGAAAAATGGAAAGGAGGACCATGGTTGTCATAGTTTAATCAATGCAAACCAAACATGGTGAATCAAGCAAGGGGGTGGTATAGCCTTACATTCATGTTTCTAGGTGACGAATCATTTCTCCCACCCTTTAGCCTAACAAACTTTTCAGGACCATTTTTGATAAAATCTTCTACAGCAAACTTTTCAGGACCATTTTTGGTAAAATCTTCTATTCTATTGCTCTATAGCTTTATGGAAAGAATGTTGTCTTTAAATGCAAAATCTTCTTGCAAATTTCGTTTACTTCTTTTGAATTATGGACACTGCCGATTTGTCAAGTGTTTATATTTTAGTGTATGCATCAGAATCAGTGGCGGACCCAGGAATTATTTGTTGGGGGCGCGAATAGGGGTGTTCACTATCCGATCCGATCTGATCGAGGGTCTGCTCATGCTCGGATTGAATTACAACCGATCCGATCCGAGCGGATCAAATTTGTAAAACCGATCGCAAAAGTGATGCTCATGCTCGGATTGAATTTGAATCGAACCGATCCGATCAGATCGGCTCGGTTTCGCTCGGTTTTTATCAAATCCTAAAAAAAAGCGAGCGGATCTTTTTCGCTCGATTGAATAATAAGGCTTCGTTCAACAAAAACAAATTCTAACTTAAAGTGCGAATACAAAAGCAACATAAAATAAAGTGCGAATACATAAGAAACACAAAATAAAGTGCGAATACAAAAGCAACACAAAATAAAGTGCGAATACAACCAACTAGGCCAAACTAGCAAGAAGCTAGAAAGGACCTGGGACAAACAACAGCTAATCACCAACCATGTTTACATCAAAATTTTGCCAACTGTCGAATGTCATCGATCTCCATCTTGCTCTATGCTACAATAACAAACATACCAAACAGAAACATAACATACCAAACAGCAGATTAAAAAAAACAGCAGGTTGAAGAACTGTTGAAGACCGTCCGAATATTGAAGACTAGAGACAGCGGCGATATGTGTGTCGGAGATTAGAGGGTCAGAGACGGAGACTGTGAGTCTGTGACTGTGGAGACCGGAGAGTGAGACCGAGATTAGAGCGGCAATTTGAATACGACTGATTAGGGAAGAATAGATTTAGGGTTAGATACTTAGATTTATATATTAAATATTAAGTTGGGTTGAATGTTATTTGGGCTTTTAGTTTTTTTTTGGGCTATTATATTTTTTTGGGTTTTTATCTATAAAATCTATAATATAAATATATATATTACTTATTAATAAAAATAATTCGAGCGAAACCAAGCGATCGACGAGCGAGCGGAGCTATGCTCATGCTCGGATTGAATTTGAATCGAACCGATCCGATCGGCTCATTTACAAACTGAGCGGGAATCGAACGAGCATTTTTCGAGCATTTTTCGAGCGATCGTCGAGCAGTTTGGACAGCCCTAGGCGCGAATGAGGCTTTTAACCATATTTTCAAGGGGTGCGGTCGAGTTTTTTGCCAAAAATATACACTAAATTTTTTTTCAAAAGGTGCAGCCGCCCCTACGACTGTGGGTAGATCCGCCACTGATGGCAATCAATTTGTTTGATGTATAAGAAGTAAATGAGTTATTGACAATTTCTCTGTATGACATTTGATTTTTTCTTTTCTAGTGTTTTGTTAAATGATCCATGACATGTAAATCATGCTGATTGCCTGATTATATTTTTTAACGCACATGTGCATACATTTTGTTTTTGTATCATGCACGTAAATTGTAACTGTACATGCAAAACTTACACGATTTTTAAAGTTGTTTAATTTATTTTTGGTTTTCAATTGAATAGTGCCCATTATATGTATGTGTATGGTGATTGGTGAATCACTAGATTAAAAAAACAATGACTCGATACAGTGGTTAATCTAAAATTTAATAAATTGGGTAAAACATTTCGAAAGAATATGAATCATGAATGGAATCTACTATTTTTTTTTTTTTTTTACTATTAATGTGTGAAACACGTACATGACCTCCAAGGCCTAGTTTTCTTTGTTTCTCTTTTCTTTCTTAAAAAAACGAGTTTCCACTGATAGTTTCAAATACTAATACTTTAAACAAAATCAATAACAAAAACAAATTTCCTGTCTATAGAAATCTCATGATGCCCTTTTTCTGAACTTTTTTTTATAAGACATTAAATTTGATGCTTGTGAATTAATATTGATGAATAATATATAACATTAGCCGAGTAAATGAATCGAACGTTCATGAACTGTTTGTGAACTTATTCGGCGGGAAGTTCGTTTAAATTTTAGTAAATACATAAATAATTATATTTATGTAAATATTAGGTTTTCTAACTACTTATATAAATATAACTAATTGGTAATTGAGTTTTATATTAATAAAAAAATGAATTTTTTAAAAAAATTTCTTAGATTGTAATTGATCACTTACTTAATATTTATATAAAAAAACTGATTAATTTTAATATCTGTGAACTCTAATTTAGATGTGTTTTCAGATGAACAGTAATATATTATATTTGTTTGTTTATGTTCACTAATGTTAAATTGTGTTTGTTTATATTTGTTCAATTATGTTCATTTGTGTTCGTTTATGTTTGTTCAATCATGTTAATTTATGTTTGTTTACTTTATTTAAATATGTTCAGTTATTTTTTTTTGTTTATGTTCATGAATTGTTCGTTTAGTCTTTAAACGACTGAACATAAACGAACAGGAGGAACATACCCGATTTCTTAATGAACTAACACAAACAAAAAAATGTGTTCGATTATACGTTCGTGTTCAGTTAAAGTTAAATGAACGAACATGTGTTCGTTCGGTTCATTTACAAGCCTATATTAGATTGATGAATAATATTTCATAGTGTGAAATGTTATCATGTATAAACCGGAATTGAGAGGAAATTATTTGCTCTTTGAAAAAGTATATTGAAAGTGACTTGTATTGTTTCATCTAAGTATATAGAAACCCGAGTCACAAGTAATGATAAATCAAAGACCCCCTTATTAGAAAACTGGGTTTGAATATGGAGTCAGTCTATGTTCCACCGTCGTTTACACTCTCATTCTGTTACACAATTGCACGTTTGTTTCGGACATTACTCACACACGGTACACTATAATCCTATCACATTTTATAACAACTATTATTAAGTAAAATATATCAAAAATAGAAGACATATTTGCGTTTGGTCACGAGATTGCGAAGGCATGTTAAAATACTATAGGGTTATGGGTGAAACTTATAACCTTGTTGTGACAAACTCATGTTATAAAAACTTGGTCGTCGTTGGCCGAGTTCGTTAAGCAGTGGTGACTGGTGAGTTCTTTAATCGAAACTTGAACACCGACCCGATTAACCTGAACCTGTACAATATGGAACCCGAAAGTAGTATTCGGTTCGGTAATTGGTATAAAAAAGTTAATCCGCTAAACTCCAATTTACATTAAAAAATTGCTAGTTATAATTATACATATATAATCATTAGAAAAACGTAGTTTTCCTTCGATATATTTGTTTTTATTTTTATTTTTTGTGATTATCATCATTTGTTTCGTTGCTTCGTTGCTTGTTTGAGTGACTAAAAAGGTTCGGTTGATATAATTTTATGTTTTCTTTTTTACTTCACACAATTGGTTTATACGATTTAGTTTTGTGCTTATCTTATTTGATATTTTTTTTAGTGAATATATGTGTATAGTGCATGGGAGTGTTTTCTATCATATTGAGTTTGTTTTTATTTGACATTTTGTGTTTTTTTTTATTGAATATCATCTAAAGTTAAATTGCAAAGTAAGTTTTGCAACTTGTACGTACATATAAACCCACCCGTATACTGATCAACCCAGCCGAATAAACCCGAAACCAATTAATCCGAATCTTATTTGAGTCGGTAAATGGGTAGGATTCCTATAACAAAAACCCAAATGTAACCTGACCCGAAAGCCGAATAAAAAACGCGAACAACACCCTATCGGTAACTAATGTAACCCAGTTTTTAATAGAGAACTAGACATTAATATCCCTTGTTATATATAGCCCGGCCTTTTAAAAGGAAACGAACACCACCGAATTTTGTTTTGAAAGGTCAACTTCATTAAAACCAACCAATATTTACCTCCCACCCCTTCATTGTTTGCAGCCTATTTCCAGTAGTCCACCCAGCGTTGCTCAACTGATCAGGGAGTTAGGAAGACCAATCCCATTGTAATGTTGGCACCAATATGTTAGGGAAAATTACCAAAATGTTGGTTGATCAAGTGCCTTTACAATTTTGTCACCTTCATGCGTTGTTGGAACGTCCTCACAGCCAGTGGCGGATCTTGCACGTTGAACGTACCAGGGCCGAAAGACACGAACACTAAAAAAAGCCCGGGCAAGCCCGGGCCAAACATAGTATATATAAAAAATTTCGATCGAAATGCGGAAAATCAGCACTATGGCCGAAAAACTTGTCCGGGCCGTGGCCCTGCCACAGCCCTTCTAAGAACCGCCCTTGCTCACAGCCTCGGAAGCGTCCGCCTATCATGTTGAAGCGTCGTTTTCTTTCAAGCCGACACGCGTCCGATGTTGAAGCGTCCGCCTGAGTTCGCTAACGCGTCCGTGAAGCGTCGGCCAAAGGTAAAAAAAAATTACTATCTATTTATTTTCGGGAAAGTTGTGCAAATACAGAATGATCAAATTTTTTTTAACTTATAAACATGTTAACGGAGCCAAAATTTAACGATATAAACATGTTAATTTTTAAGTTATTTTTTTAACTTATAAACATGTTAACGGAGTCAAAAAAAATTATATTAAACACTATCAAACATAATAAAATAAAAACCAAAATAACAACACATAATATTCTAAAACCATATCCTAATTGCATCCCACTCCGAGACATGTTTGAATTCATGTCCCTCTTAATGACGGTAGTTGATGAGGGTCACGTCCTTCTGATCGTCCTCACCAAGGTCCGGCATTCCTGTCTCCACTTTCTTGAAATATCGATCAAACCTCTCACATTCCAACCGCAGGACATGGAACCTGGAGGATAAAGCGTCAACGGTCCGGTTGTGGGCGAAAATCTGTTGAACACGAACCCAGAGCCCACCATGTCCTCATCGTGGAGGATCGGTCATGACCTCCTCCCATGCTTCGCACAGAGCAATATCTTCAACATCAGTCCAGGAGTTGGCCATTTTCGGGTCGTTGACGGCGTCGGAGTTATAGTGAAAAGGCTGAGAAATGTTTGCAAACTTTGAAAACGGCGGGTGGTGATAAGTGAACGGGGTGAGGGCTTATATAGTGGGGTAAATGTAAGCAACGGTTAAAAAGTTAAACGGCTTTTGAGTTTCCCTTTTTTTTTCGTTAATTATTTAAGCGTCGGCCAAGCCTCGGGAAGCGTCGGCCAAGCCTCGGGAAGCGTCGGCCAAGCCTCGGGAAGCGTCGGCCAAGCCTCGGGAAGCGTCGGCCTAGCCTCGGAAGCGTCGGCCTAGCCTCGGAAGCGTCGGCCTAGCCTCGGAAGCGTCGGCCAAGCCTCGGAAGCGACGGCCAATCCTCGGAAATGTCGGCCAAGCCTCGGAAACGTACACAGGGACGCATCAAAAAAGTTTATGGTTATGATGCGTCGGTGACTGACGCATTTTGGTAACGGAAACGGACGCTTCAACATGTCGGACACATGTCGGCTTGAAAGGAAACGGACGTTTCAACATGATAGGCGGACGCTTCCGAGGCTGTGAGGATGTTCCAAGGACGCAGGAAGTTGACAAAATTGCAAAGACACTTGGTCAACCAAAATTTTGGTAATTTTCCCAATATATTACCTAACACCTCTTTGTTCTTTCCAAATAGGAAAACAATTTTTTTTAAACATCACTCACCAATCCAAGTATCTAACTAGTTACCCACAACCCCTTGTATTACATTTTGCTTTGCTGGCGTAAACTAATTCGAATTTATTTATGTTACTCCAAACTCAAGATCTACTAGTTATCCGACCAGGTGAGCCGCTACCACTATCATTCACAATCTTGTCTCTTCCGTCTTGATTGAACCTCCACCGCCATTTAGCTAATATTAGCATCATGAAGTGAGTCAAGTACTTAATTTGTATTTCATATTTATTAAAAAAAACTTTAATTACTCGGATAATTTATCTACTATAATAAAAAAAATCAATTTTTGGACACGTGTCATTCATTAAAGGTATCATCAAATCTATATTTATATTATATTAATTTAATTAATAAATAATAAATTAATATTAAATCTTATCATACTTTAATAAAATATTATCCTTAAATCTAAATTATTAATTTAATATATTTTAAAAAAAATACCTTTCTTTCCTACTTTTTATATTAAACTAGTATTAAACACCCCCCGCGTTGCGGCGGGGCTATCAACGTTGAACTTGCAACGTGTTAATACGAATAACTTAGACCGAAACGTAAAACATATAAAAGAATAACTAAGTTGACCTATTACCCACACATTGCAACGAACCTATCAAACCGGAAAAAATAGACGATATTGAACCGCACACATGTTGCGCCGTGTTAACTCGCAGAATTTAAAACGGAACGTAAAACAAAAAATTTGCGTAAGATAAAAAGTATGAGGGACTAAAGTTGAAAGTAAAAAAGTTGCGAGGTTAAATTGCGAAAGACGAAAACTTTTGGGTTAAAAGTAAAAAAAATCAAATAGGTTAAGGTTAAAAGTGAAAAATTAAGATTTTTTTTTGAAAATCCCCCAAAGCATTGGGTACAACCACTCTTTGCCTACAAATGTTGAAAATTTATAATATGGAAATATATAATAAATAAATTAATATTAAATGTTATCCAAATTTATTAAAAATATAACTTTTTTTATTATTTGGTATACAAAATTATATTTATTCAACTTGTGTTAAACGTGGGGTTTTTAATTTTTTTTTATTATTGGGAAATTGGTTTTTAATAAACCAACCTTTGCCCCATTGGTAAATAATAATCCTACCTACAGAATTGGTAATTAATAATACTACGTTTCAATATGTTGGTACTCAATGGACCTCCGTTAGTTTTTTTTAACTGAAGTTAGTTTTTAAGTTTTATTTCTTACACAAACAGTCCCTGTAGTTATAATTTACTAGTTTTAAGTTTTATTTATTACACAAACAGTCCCTGTAGTTATAAAAAATTTCATAAAAATAAAAAAAAAATCTAAAAAATCAAAAAAATTCAAAAAAATTCTAAAAAAATAAAAAAATTCTAAAAAAATCAAAAAAATCATAAAAATTCAAAAAAATAAAAAAAACTCTAAAAATCATAAAAATTCTAAAAACATAAAAATCCTAAAAAAATCAAAACAACTCTAAAAAATAAAAAAAATTCAAAAAAAGCAAACGTTTCGACGCGAACCGTTTCGACCCGGACCGTTTCGACCCGTACCGTTTCGACCCGTACCGTTTCGACCCGGACCGTTTTCGACGCGTACCGTTTCGACGCGTACCGTTTAGACCCGGACCGTTTTCGACGCGTACCGTTTAGACCCGGACCGTTTCGACGCGTACCACCACCACCACCGCACCGGTGGTGGTGGTGGTGGTGGCGGTGGTGGTGGTGGCTGTGGTGGTGGTGGCGGTGCTGTGGTGGTGGTAGTAGTGGTGGCGGTGCGGTGGTGGTGGTGGTGGTGGTGTTGGCGGTGCTGTGGTGGTGGTGTTGTGGTGGTGGTGGTGGTGGCGGTGCGGTGGTGGTGGTGGTGGCGGTGCTGTGGTGGTGGTGGTGGTGGCGGTGCGGTGGTGGTGGTGGTGGTGGTGGCGGTGCTGTGGTGGTGGTGGCGGTGCGGTGGTGGTGGTGGTACGCGTCGAAATGGTCCGGGTCTAAACGGTACGCGTCGAAACAGTCCGGGTCTAAACGGTACGCGTCGAAAACGGTCCGGGTCGAAAACGGTCCGGGTCTAAACGGTACGCGTCGAAACGGTCCGGGTCGAAAACGGTCCGGGTCGAAACGGTCCGGGTCGAAACGGTTCGCGTCGAAACGTTTGCTTTTTTTTGAATTTTTTTTTTTAGAGTTTTTTTTTATTTTTTAGAGTTTTTTTGATTTTTTTAGGATTTTTATGTTTTTTAGAATTTTTATGATTTTTTAGAGTTTTTTTGAATTTTTATGATTTTTTTATGTTTTTTAGAATTCTTTTGATTTTTTTAGAATTTTTTTGATTTTTTAGATTTTTTTTTTTTTTTATGAATTTTTTTATAACTACAGGGACTGTTTGTGTAATAAATAAAACTTAAAACTAGTAAATTATAACTACAGGGACTGTTTGTGTAATAAATAAAGAGTAAATTACAAGTTTTGTCCTTTATCTTTACATCAAATTTCAGGCGCTGTCCTTTAGGCAAAAAGTTGACAGGCGGTGTCCTTTACGTTTCAAAATCTTGCAAGTTTTGTCCTTTAAGCTAAACCAAGTTAGAAATCTCAGTTAAAATACCTCATGTGCAAGGCACATGAGGGTAAAATGGTCATTTTCCTCTCACCCCTTTCAAACAGATCCAAAAAATCACAAAAATATCCTAATCTTCTCAATCACCTTCGCCTTTTTCCCTATCACCGAACCGATACCACTTTTATCCGTTAACAACCGACACGAAACCACCCCTCCACATTCCAACCCACCCCTATCCACCTCAGCAGCCACCACCAAAATCTTCTCAAAAACCCTAACCAAAGCCTCCTGTGCAGCTGAAACCACAACTTCACTACTCTCACCACAATCAATATCTCTACTATTATTATTGTTATCTTTACTATAACTATTATTATTGCTAAACGACATCGTTCTGTTAACCGAGGTGTTACCAATAACGGTGATGACACGGTCGTCGGAGTTAGGGTTTGGGACGTCGATGCGGATTTTGGCGGAGGTTTCGTGCTCGAATTGTTTGATGATGGAGCCGGATTTTCCGATGACTCCGCCGATGCGGGAGGCGTGGCAGAGGATACGGAAGCATGTGGTGAGAGGCGGTGGTTGCCGGTTTTTGATGCGGTTGAGGCCGCCGTTGACGGCGGCGGAGGAGGTGGTGGATTCGAACATTCTGGATGCGATTGGAGATTCGTGGTTCAACGGTGTGGACTACATGAAGATGAATAGTCAGCTGTGTTGAATTTCATGGAAGATTCTATTCTATAGCTAAAAATGGAAGTAGATGCAAGTGGATTGTGTTGAAATATCACAAACAGATCCAACTGGATGACAGTCTTTGAGGGGATTTTTAGGGTTTAAATCGAAGAAGAAGAAGGGAAAGTGTAGTGGGGGCAATTACCATTTTACCCTCATGTGCCTTGCACATGAGGTATTTTAACTGAGATTTCTAACCTGGTTTAGGCTAAAGGACAAAACTTGCAAGATTTTAAAACGTAAAGGACACCGCCTGTCAACTTTTTGCCTAAAGGACAGCGCCTGAAATTTGATGTAAAGATAAAGGACAAAACTTGTAATTTACTCATAAATAAAACTTAAAAACTAACTTCAGTTAAAAAAAAACTAACGGAGGTCCATTGAGTACCAACATATTGAAACGTAGTATTATTAATTACCAATTCTGTAGGTATGATTATTATTTACCAATGGGGCAAATGTTGGTTTATTAAAAACCAATTTCCCTTTATTATTTACTATACAAAGTTACATTTATATAACTCGTGTAATACACGAAGTTTTTAAAGATATAAATTTTAATCATTTGCTATGTAAAATTAGATTTATTCAACACGTGTAATACACGGGGTTTTAAGGATATATTTTTTTATTATTTGATAGATTTGTCAACCCGACTATACAGAGGTTTTTTAAAGATACGACGTTTTTAGTATCTAATATACAAAATTACATTTATTTATTCTGTGTAATATACATGGTTTTTAAATATATAAATATTTTTAGATCTATTTAACACGTGTAATATATGGGGTTTTTAAGAAAATAATTTTTTTATTATTTGGTAGATTTATTCACCCGATTATACACAAGTTTTTTAAAGATACGACATTTTTAGTATTTAGTATACAAAATTGTATTTATTTAATCTGTGTAATACACATGGTTTTTAAAGATGCAACTTTTTTTTATTATTTGATATATAAAATTATATTTATTTAACCCGTTTTTAAAAATATTTTTTTATTATTTACTATACAAAGTTACATTTATATAACCCATGTAATACACGAAGTTTTTAAAGATATAACTTTTAATCATTTGCTATGTAAAATTAGATTTATTCAACACGTGTAATACACAGGGTTTTAAGGATATATTTTTTTATTATTTGCTAGATTTTTCAACCCGACTATACATGGGTTTTTTAAAGATACGACGTTTTTAGTATCTAATATACATAATTACATTTGTTTATTCTGTGTAATATACATGGTTTTTAAAGATATAAATCTTTTTAGATCTATTTAACACGTGTAATATACGAGGTTTTAAAGAAGTAATTTTTTTTTTTATTATTTGGTAGATTTATTCAACCTGATTATACACGAGTTTTTTAAAGATACGATGTTTTTAGTATTTAGATACAAAATTGCATTTATTTAATCTGTGTAATAGACATGGTTTTTAAAGATATAACTTTTTTATTATTTGATATATAAAATTATATTTATTTAACACGTATAATACACGGGGTTACAGATCTAACCTAGTAAGCTTCTATATATGTTATTGCAAAAAGCAAGTTTCTCTCTTATTGTCAGAAACTAACTTTTAAATAACGTGTAAGTTGTTACGACGAGTACTCAACCTTCGAGATCTTGTTTTACAACATTGAGTAGGGGTGTTTAAAAATATCTGAACTCAATTCGAACTATCCGATATCCGAATCTGAACTATCCAAAATTTCGGAAAATCATGTTGTATCACGGAAAAATAAATTAAAAGAAGCATATTTTTTTATACATATATAAAAATTTGACGAGACAAAAACTAAGTCTAAATTAAGAAAATAGGATGCCTAATCTTTTAGCATGCAAAGATATTATTTATTCATAAAATCATACTATATAATTGTTATTCACATTTAGAAAATTTGAACGGCTAGGAATCTCGCTGTGTTTCACAACAGAAACATTTTGTCCATTTGTGTTTGGTGATGTAAAAGCGTGTTCTTTGTTTGGCTCAACATACCTTGATAACCATGTTACTAGCCGAAAAGTAGTAATTTTGATTTGCTATTCATGTTTAAAAAAAATCATCTTATATTAAGTTAAAATGTTTGACTTGTACTACACTCAAGCATATATATATATATATATATATATTTTTTATCAATTTAACATAGATGTTATTGTTTGAATATATTTATATATGATACATTAAAATAAATAAAAAAAAGTCCATAATTACAACTCTAAATTAGATATGGTTTTAAAATTTAGAAGTAACATTCAACATTTTGAAATAAGAGTCATACTTGTGATTACTGGTCAAAGATGCACATGTTTTACATAGATACAAGTCTTTATATCCATCTCTTACAAAGACTATACGCATAAATCTCAAAAAAGGAAAATACTTAATACATAAGGAATGTGTTTTTTTTTTAATTTTCTTATAATAGTTTATATAAATGCACTCACTGTGTTTGACTTATGTCTCATGGATTCTTTTGGTTGAAACTTGAAAGTGAGTTGAGACAACTAAACTAGTTAACCTGGTGTGAAAAGTTGAATCGATGATTGTAGTAGTTGTTGCCCATGATATATTATTTGTAATTAAACATATCCAAAAGAATAACTAGTATCAATGAATAAAGAAACGCAAATTAAATAATTTGTCAAACTAATTAGATATCCAGCCGTTACATTCGGCTTACCTAGCTTATTTAGCTATTAATTCTTGACATGATATAAAACAAGATAAGAATCCAACTTAAAATTAAGGGTTGGCGACTTGGCTTAGTAGACAAGTTGACAAATCTTATTTGTTTAGTAAAAGGATTGGTTCCACATGACTTTACAAACCCATAATGTCGAATATCGAAAGACAAATTCAATTTATATTCCCCTCTAACTTTGACACTTGGTTGGTTGATAACTTCATCGCTGAACGCCTCTCACCGTCTTTGGCTCTCTCAATGTGTTTGTCTCTCCAGGACTTTGGCCAGTAGGCCAATGATTGTCAGTATGCCGTTATCTAAGCTCGACGCTCTACCATCTAGCACGTCGCCATCCACAAACCACCGATAATATTTTTTTTGTCCCCCAATGCATAGTTCTAACACTAATTTGTTGTTAGATAATTATTGACGTGGTTATCAAACAAATCATGAGTTAAACTGATCAAACAAATTTGTTGTTGATCGGATTCGTCAGTATGAGTATCCCGTTGGGAACCCAACCTGTCATGAACCGATTGTCTTCGACGAGGATGTGGTTCACCACGGTGTTGTGATTGGTAACTGCGTGTATCATCGTAAGTTGATTCTTCTCGCTGAGAGGCATGAGCTCTAGATCCCGGCCTTCGGGATTGGGTTACGGGAGCTGTTTGAGCACACAACTGTGTGTACACTGCGTTTAACGCTCCTTGGGACCGGACATACCAGGATATCGGAGTTTCTCCTGGTGGTAAAATTGATTGTGCAGGATTTGCTGGTAATACTCCTGGAGTAACAGGATCATTTGCTCGATTAGATTGAACCTCGTTATCGTCCGAGGCCTCTTCTACAATCCCTTCTATTGGTAAATTGTTTCCGACATTTGGTCGAGGACCAGGCTGCCGGTGAGATGACGAATTTTCTGCCATGTGTAGAAACAAAAAACGGAATGAACTGAATCAAAACGAGATAGAAACTAGAAAAACTGAGAAACGGTGGGCGCCAATGAAGAAACACTAACTAAATGGTCGGAACCGAGATAGTTAGGGGGTTTGAATCCGCATAAAAGGGTTAGCTCTCTCTCGGTTGATTCAGTTGCAATGGAATTTCTTCTCCGGTAGTTCTGCAAAAAAGAACACCGTTAGCCTCGTCAAGGGGAGAAGAATGTTCTCTCCTTGACCCGACTCCGGCGTGAGAATAAGTATCGGTAACGGAGAAGATAAGTATTTGAGAAGTGAGAGTGATCTGAGTTTATACCTGAACAGTTCTCATATTTATAACCGGGAGTTTTGGGAGGGAAAACCTGTTATTGAAAAGATGACGGAAGATGCTAACGCCGTAGCGGTTATATTTTCTTCCGTTAAGTTCTTTGATCCTTTGTTAAGTTGTCTCGATCCGATGTGAATGCACACGGATCGTGGTTTGATCTATGGCTGGGGGGCTGCCACGTGGAAAGTGATTAAGTGGAGATTACTCTCCAATTGCATGCCTTCGTTGTGATTCCAGGGTTGCTTGTGGTGGTGACACGTGTCCAGACGGTTATAACCGTCTGGGTGGTGCACGATTGTATTTCTTTCTAGAAGATTACTGTTGTAATCTGGTGTGACACATTGCTGTGTGGACACAGACGAATAAATCCCAAGTCTGTGTAAAATAATATCCAAGTCTGGACATTTAGGCGGAGGTATTTGAACAAAGGATTTTGATCCTTTTAATGGGAGAAGGCGCAAGGATTTATGTTTTCCTTTGGGCGCGCGACTATAAATTACTGACTGCTTTCTTCCTTTTGTAAGACCCATGCGCGGCCGCGCAAGGTTGAAAAAGGTTGAAAAGCTGGTTTGTGGTATGGTCTCAAATCCTTTTTATGAGGTTTTTGGGACCTTACCCCTTCAAGAGTTGAAGTAAAGCAGGAATTTTGTTGGTTTTAATAAGATAAATAGGTTAAACTAATTTAAATTTTGCATTGTTTAATTACACTTATTGAAAACATAGAATGATTTTTAGCTAAATATATTGAAAACAAAGGCAGCCTTTAATTCTTATTTTAATTTAAGTGACGGAAAATATGAGATGATTCTGATATTAGAGTAATATGGTACTTGCTAATATTAATGTTAGTTTTCTTTTAATCATTTTTGGTATCCATGACACTAGCTAATCTCAATACATTTAGAATAAGGTTCAAATTTTCAATATGATTAACTAATTAGGTCGAGGTTAAGTTGATATATGCAAACCTTCTGAAGCCTCCAATTCATGTCATCTCGGACATGAATTGTCATCGTTAGCACATTTAGTTTGAGAGAAATAACTGATCGTGTCGAAACCGGATAATATGAGTTTGTTCTAACTTTCTTACATCATAATCCTTTGCTTGCACTTGTATATTTTTTTAATGCACATAATTTTATTTTTGATGATATATATCTAGAAGGTAATGTATAGTTATTAAACTGTATTATTTACGAAAATCTTAATTCTAGAAGTTAGGCGAATGAAATTTTACTTATTATATATAACAATAACAATGTCAACACTATTATAAATTTTAATCAAGTCGACTTCGTCACTTTTTGCTCTTTAAATGTGAGAGAAAATAAAATAAAAACTTTATGCGGGACACAATTTCTAAGAATATTGCAACCAATAGTATTTATATAATATATTCTGGCAATACAATATTGCATTAGACAACACCATATGGGGTATTTAATATAACACTAATATGATATATGTTTAATAAAATCAATAATAGTGTTAGGCATGTCATCAAACTTGGAACACAATAGCGAAGTCAAACTAGGAACAATGTAATCACGTTTATAAACAAGGAATGATCTTATTCTCTCTTTCAAATCTAGAAGATGTTGGACTTAAATATATAGTTAATAATCAATAAAAATAAGTACACTTGGTATCATCGTATATACTCCAAGTAAAGCACTGAGAAGTTCTAAGTTGTAAGTTTATTGGTATGTAAATTTGATACATTATTTACTATTTTTTTTTTTGAAAGGTGTGGATTACTCGCGGATGTCGGGAGGTCTAACATACGTAGTCTTAACCGGATCCGTGCTAGAAAGCCCCCTTGCACAATAGATCCCCAATTTAAAACCTCTCAATGAGAAACCCCTATCATGTAGACTCGAACATAAGACCTGGAAAGGAAAAATTCACCAGGGCCCACGGTGGAACTTAAATACCCGTGGCCACCACTAGTAGTATTAATTATTAATTACTAGGTTATAGACACATGTATTACATAGTTAATAATAAACATAATATTATGATTCATAAATTTATAAATAATTCTTATAAAAGCGATATAATTTCTTATTACACGGGTTGACTAATGAATAAATTCACTTTACTTTACCCAAAAAAAAATGTTCACTTTATAAAAATATTTTACAAACAAACTTATTTTTTAAAAGAGTAAAATGCACGGATAGTCCCTGTGGTTTTGCAAAGTTTCAGCTATAGTCCTCAGATTTTGGAAATTACACTCATAGTCCCTGTGGTTTGACAGTTTGTTACGCTGATAGTCCCTGGAGTGGATGTGGGTTAGTTTTCTCAGTTATGTTGGTGTGAAATGACTATAATACCCTTAATATAAAATAAAATAAACAAATCAAGTATTTAAATATATAAAACAGATATGTATTTTAGTTAAAGGGTTAATGTTTCAGCTTAGGATTTAACTCTCTCTCTCTCACTAAAAACTACCACCACCGTCACCTCCCCTGCCGCCATCACCACTCCCCACCACCGCCATCCCCTTCCACCACCACACCTCCGCCTCCTAAACCCATACCCGCATCCACCATCAACCACCCCTATCCACCTCACCCTGTCGCCTTCAGATCTGAATCTGAAATAGTTTGGCGGCAGATGGTTGTTGAACCTGAAATAGTTTGTTGATGATGAAGAAATCTGATTGAACTCGAGGTTTCAGATCTGAATCTGAAATAGTTTGGCGGCAGATGGTGGTGACTGGTGAGTGAATTTACTTGTCCGATTCAACCCTTAACCTGTTAATCGACTGAATTTACCTTTTATGTTAACATTAGCACCCATCATCACCTTCCTGTTCACCAATACTGGAAACCCTATGAACAAATCAGATCCATTCATCGCTGCTGCAGATAGATCCGACCACTGCTACAGTTACCACCGTCTCCAACCATCTTCTAGGGCCTTTTATGCGTCTCTCTCTCTCTCTCTGATTGATCTGTCTCTCTCTTTCTCTCTCCTGATTGATTTGTCTCCCTCTCTTGTCGTTTCTCTCTTTAAATGTGGTTGACGGTGAGTTCTGAAATGGAGGAGGGAATTAAGGTGGTAGAGATGTTGATGGTGGTGGAGTGGCAGGTGGTGGCGGCAGATGGTGGTGACTGGTGAGTGAGTGTTTGTGTGTGCGTGAGATGAAAGAGATACAAGGGTTTAAAGGGTTAATGTTTTAATTTAATCCTAAGGGTATTTTAGTCATTTTACACCAACTTAACTGAGAAAACTAACCCCCATCCACTCCAGGGACTATCCGCGTAACAAACTGTCAAACCACAGGGACTATGAGTGTAATTTCCAAAATCTGGGGACTATAGTTGAAACTTTGCAAAACCACAGGGACTATCCGTGCATTTTACTCTTTTTAAAATTAAGAAAAACGTTTTATAAAAAGAATTGTAGAAATCATTATTATTTAATAGGAGAGAGAAACGAGAAACAAAAGATTATAAAAAATGAATTAAAATATGTATAATTAATAGGAGAAAGAGGCGAAAAATCCATATTATTATATAAAACATATCCTTCAGATAGAGATGTAATTTCACAGATTTTTAAGGCCTGTTACAACGTTTGAAACTTAAAGTACAAGTGCTTTATGTAATAGTTCCTAATTTTCTTAGGGTACACGGTATGGTTTGGACGAGTGGATTCGGTGACTCCTTTCACCGATCGGGGAACCACCCCCACTTGTTTGAGTCACCGATTGTTTGAATGTTTTCGGTGTATAGTCACCGATGCGGGGAGAGGAGGGAAGGAGGAGGGAGAGGGGTTTAATGGTGGGTCCCAACCCCTTTCAACAAATCACAATTTTTTTAATTCTTTACCACTCTCTAGGTGTTTGAACCATACTCTCTGATTAGTGCAAAATAGGGAGTGGAATGGAGAGACTTGACATGGCATGCTATTATTGGGTAGAGAATAACTCAAACACCCTAGAGTGATTGAACCATACCCTCCACCCTTATATTTAATACACATGAGATTATTTAATTTAGAACATTAACTAATATCTTATTTATAATACTTTAAATTAATATTTAAATATACATTTACTATTTATATTTTTATAACGAAATACTATTAAAATTAAGTACTAAATATATAATTACTAAATATTTAAGTGATAATAATAATAGTAATCTTATTTATAAAGGTTCAAATTAAGGTTTAAATTTGTATTTATTATTTATAGATTTATAACTAAATACTATTTAAATTAAATATTATCTTACTTAAATACTTAAGTATTTAATTACTAAATATGTCTATAATAATAATACCCAAATATAGTCAGTATTTAAGGCAAGTCGGCTTATCTTTATGTTCACCGAATACTTTATTAATATCACAAAATGCACAAAATGGTAAATAACATGCTCTTTATACATCAAGACTTGTAAAAATGCATTATAAATTTTCCTAAGTGTCTTAAAATTTAAGTTAAATTATAAGTCTATCCTAAATATATAATTTAAAGAGTATTTAATTATCAAAATATAAATAGTAAATGTAGTTTTTTTGGAGAACCTTCATCCGTTTTAGGGACTATCCGAGTAACAACTTGTCAAACCACAGGGACTAAAAGTGTAATTCTAAAAAGTTGGGGACTAAAGGTGAAATTTCACTAAACCACAGGGACTATCGGTGCATTTTACTCTTAAAAAAATAATAACAAATGACACATGGATGGCTACGTCAACTCACACCCAGCCAGCAACCCCGCCACGCCGCACCATCCATGTGACTAGAGGTGCACAAACCGGTTAATTTTAATAACCGGATCGGTTAACCGGTTATTCCGGTTAATTTGACTTTTTGACTTTAACCGGTTAATGCTTTAACCGGTTATTACTTTAACCGGTTATTTTTTTAACTGGTCCGGTTAATTACTTTAACCGGTTCGGTTATTTAACCGGTTATTTTCGGTTAAAAACCGGTTTTTTTTGCCTTTTTTTTGAATTTTTCGGTTATTTTTTCGGTTAACCAGTCTATCGGTTAAAACACCGGTTTAAAAAAACCGGTTAATAACCGGTTATTATACTAAAAACTTGTAACCGGTTACTAACCTACGGTTAAATAACCGGCTGGACCGGTTATTCCTAAATCGGTTATTAACCGGTTACGGTTTCGGTTAATAACCGGTTACGGTTAATTAACCGGTTATTTTGTGCACCTCTACATGTGACCCCACCAGCTTGCCACTTGTCGCTCAAAGCCCCAACCCAAGCCCCCAACTCCCCGCAGTCTAATTGTGTTGTATATATAAATAAATAAATGTATTAACTAGACAGATATACATACATGCATACATCTCTCTATACCTATATATATACATGTACATATGTATTTTCTTTATTATTTTAGAATAAACTTGTATATTTGAAGTATTTAATTAAATATGAACTTTACAGATTCATTCTGTCCTAACTTTATACTTTTTAATACTTTATCTATCTTAAGAAAAAAGAAATGCGGTATATATTTTAATAAGTTAATTCAAAATAACTAGAAAACATTTTGATTTTCATACGCATGAAAATTAAAACATCTTCTAAAAGAAAAAGTAAAATGTAAAAAAGTTTGATAATTAAAAACTATGTTAGTTCTTATTGACAGATTACCATAGAATTAGACAGTATACTTTATAACAAAAAAAATATTTTTAAAATATTTGTCGATGACAATCGATGTTTTCTAGTCTTCCGCCACCATCTTATGTTATCTTTGACAATCTTCATCTTCGATCATGTTATGTTGTCTCCTTAATATGCAAATGCAATGAAGAAATAAGAAAGCTTTTGACTTCCATATGCATGAAAATCAAAGCATCTTCTATAAAAAAAGTAAAATCTAAAAAAATTGATATCTAAAAACTATGTTGGTTTTTATCGATAGATTACCATAAGAGTAGACAGTATACCCTATAACAGGAAAAAAAAAAAAAGATATTTAAAATATTTGTCGGTGACAAGCGATGTTTTCTAGTCTTCTGCCACCATCTTATGTTATCTTTGACAATCTTCATCTACTGTTATGTTTTCTCCTTAATATGCAAATGCAATGAAGAAATAAGAAAACTTTTGACTTCCATGATTAGACCATGTGTAGTGGTAACTTGTTATAATGCCCCCACCATGGGGCATTAACCGACACGTGGCAACCCAGTCAGCATGGGGCATTATAGCATAAAGTGGTGTAGTGGGGATAATGCCCAAATAATGCCCCATAATGCCCAAGTCAAACCTCCAACAAGTGCAAAATGGCGTTTTAATTATAATGCCCAAGCAATTCCCCCCCCCCCCCCCCCCCCCCATAATGCCCTATGTAATGGAAGAGTGGGCGTTTTTTTGATTATAATGCCCCATAATGCCCCACTACACATGGTCTTATAAATGGAATAAGTATGCATTACAGTAGCACTTAATTAAATATTATTATGTCGTTGTCATTGTTTAATATTTTCATTACTACTCCTTTCTTGGCTAGAACAAGTGTTCTTTTGAGAAAAAGTATATAGTTCTAGAAATGGAAGAATATAATTAATGTATTATAATAAGACCACCCGTAGTGGGGCGTTTTTTTTAAAAAAAATTGAAAAAAAACGCCCCAAAACGCCCCCCACCCCATTACACCCGGCGTTTTGGGGCGTTATTTTCAAAGAAAATGGAAGTGGGCGTGATTTTTAAAACGCTGAAGGGAGTCTTGGGGAGTCTGACAACCTACTTTTTGGCCAATGGGAGTCTTACAACCTACTTTTTGCATGCGCTTGTGTTTTGACCAGCCAACCATTTGTTTCCTTTTTGTTTTTTTTTTTTTTTAATGATTGAATGGGGGTTATTGGCATAATGCCCCACTACGCCACTTTTGCTATAATGCCCCAACGCCGACTAGGACGCCACGTGTCGGATAATGCCCCATGGTGGGGGCATTATAACCCACTACCACTACACATGGTCTAACAATTAACAACATATCAAGTTTGCATAGCGTACATAGTTTCAGGAAGGTAATATTAATGTAATTTAGTGTTTAAGGATATAATAGTAAAGCAGGGCCGGCTCCATAGACTTGGCAACCTAGGCACGGATAGGGCCACCAAAAAATTAAAGCCTCCAAGTTTTTTGAAAGTTTTTATAGGAGTCCAAAATAAATATCGTTTAGCAAAACAAAAAGACCATGTTTTAAAGCCCATTTTGCCTTGATTTCCAGCTATTACAACACAACAACCATCGACCAAATCATCATTATTTAGCGGCCTAAAGCACATAAATACAGCCTCAATCATTGTTCCTAAATCCTACTTCCCATCGCAACCTGTTTATGGCGTCGGGATTGAAGGAGAGTATATCGGTGAAATTAGGACCTCTACTTCATAATTTGCTTAGGGTCTCAAAAAACGTAGGAACGGCCCTGTAGTAAAGTAAACATATTTTGAGAGTTGAGACAACTAAAATGCAAAGGTTGAGGTTTATTTTAGAAGGAACATTTTTATTTTATAAGAAATCAGTAACAAGTCCCCCACATCAATTAATTATTATTTTTTGAAAGTCGAACAGAGGCCGGCTCCCGGATACACTTATAGGCAAATAGCCAGTGGCGGAACTAGCCCACTAATTCAGAGATATCCTAAAAAAAAAAATTTTATCGTTCAATCATACAATATAAAAAAAGACAATAAATAAATCAAGTAAAACAAATACCTAACTAATTGGGCCACAATTTCAATCATATTATTAATAATTTGGGTAATTGGGCTCCCTTATTCTACAAGTTTAGGTTGGTTAGGAGTCTTCTTGTATTATTTTAGGGGTATCTTTGGTATAAAACGGAAAAAAATACACTATGAATACGCACTTGAGGCGTAGCCCGTGCTATGGCTGCTAAAGCATTGGGTCCGCCCATGCAAATAGCCACAACCACCTGGATCGCAAACAGCGCTGTTGACTTGGCTCGTCACCAATTCCAAGGGAAACACACCGCCCGAAAGCCCACTGTGGTAAAACTTTTGGTTCTCGCATGACATTTTGTCACGAACGAGACTCCGACCGACAACCTCACCTAAAGAAAGTCATTCGGATACCAATAGCTCTTTGCTACATCAAATAATTATTAAGGGGGTTTGTCAGTCACATTTTAAGTAAAATTAATCTTCAGGTGGATAAATAATATAACAGAAGTCATGGTTTTCATACTTAGTTTCGGTCTGATTTTGACATTCCTTAGATTGAATCGCAACTCAAACGCTTGGTGACGGTTTGTGCTTTTTGTAAAACAAAATTTAAAATGTTGAAAATTAAAATAGAATAAAACCATACTCTCAATAACTGTTTTGACTTTGGTTTCATCATTTGGAACTACTATGTGGTTTGGAACAATTTTTTAATTGGGTTAATGGATTTAAACACCCCCAACTATGGCCATTTGGCCGATGACACTCTCAACTTTCACTTTGGCTCAAACCACTCACAACTTAACACTTTGATTGTCACGGCACCCCTTCGTTAAATATGCACTAACCAGGTTACTAAAATAAGCCTATGTGGCAATTTAATCTGATGTGGCATGTCCTACGTGTCAAGTATAGTCATTCACCTTCTTTAAAACCCCCAATCCCTCACAACCTCATTCTGTAAACCCTAATCCTCACTCATAGAGCAAATCAGACGCACCTTGGAGCAAATCCATCATCAACATATGATCCGGTTGATTTCCGTGAAGAACAAGCCCTAATCTTGAATCAAAATGAGCTCATCTTCTACGTCTTCATCCACAGTATCCAGAAACCCTAAATTGTTTAAGGTTGATTTGGAGGGTAATGTGTATTGCCATCATGATGTTGTAGCAGTTGTTCGAGTTGTTGGACGTAAAAGTGTGCGGCAAGGTCAACAATTCTATGGATGCTCACATTGGCCGGTATGTTCCACCTTAACTCCAAGTATTTTTCTTGAATTGAATTGATTGATTAACTGAGGTGTTGTTGGCTTTTGCAGAGATCAGACTGCAAGTTCTTCTTATGGAAAGAAGATGTCGACAAAATGTTCAACCAACATGCATTTCTGAACTGCAGGTTCAGTTCAGAAGACCTGAAATATGAAAACATGGTCTTAGTAGAAGAGAATAGGTGGTTGAAAGCAAAGATATCTGGAACAGAGTCGAAATGGAACAAGCAATATGTGTTAACCTTGTTTATTGGCATTGGCATAGTGTTGTATATGTTTAGGTAGTATGAACTGTCTTGTTGTTGTAATTGTACACTTTTGATGAAATTTAATGCAAAATCCTACTCCTTGATTGTATATATCTGCACATGTATTGATATTACCAGATTAGTCAACATATCCAAACTGTATTTTGACCAACAAATGTCAAAGGTCATGATATAACAAGAACCATACCTCTAATGGGTCTGCACATGTGTCCAAATATGTGTATGTTGTCCAAGCTGCACAATGCATATGGGTCAAAACTTCTATATGCATATGGGTCAAAACTGCACATGCATATGGGTCAAAACTGCAAGTGTCCAAATCTGTGTATGTTGTCCAAGCTGTAATGACCAAATCTGTACTATATAATGACCAAATCTGCACTATATAATGACCAAAACTGCATATTATAATGACCAATCAACCAAAATGCATAAAGACCATAAGCAAGACTTATACCATTACATAACCAACAGTTATAACATTACCAAAAGTTACCCTAAAGAGTTATAACATCACCACAAGTTATCCTAGAGAGTTATTACATAAGTTAAAGTTGTCCAAACAGCCAACAATACAAAAAGGTCATAAAGACCACAAAAAAGTCAAACATGTCCATTTATCACAAAAAAGTCAAACTATGACTTTTTAACTGCTGCCTTGTATGTTCCCTTTCCATTTGACATTTGACTTGACAGTTGACTTTTTAGCTGACTTCTGGCTGGAAATTTTGCTTCCCTCCTGTGACAGTTGACTTGTTCCTTGTGAAGGTAGTGGAGCAGATTGCTGAGTTGACTTCTGGCTTGACTTTTTTGTTCCCTTTTGTCTCTTTTTAGCAGACCCTACAACATACAAAACAAAAGTAGTTAAAGCCTACAATATACACAGACAACTGTCAGTAAAACAAGTAATTCACCTGCAGTAGATTGCTGATTTCCCTGTTCAGTACATTTTCTCTTGTTGTGACCTCTACCCCCACAATTACCACAAGTCATTATCACCCCATGCTTGGTAAGTTTCCCTGGTCTCTTTGGATCCTCATGAGGATCCCTCTTTCTATTCTTCTTAGGCCTCCCAGGTTGAGATCTTATTGGTGGTGGATCCATAGGGTGGTCAATCTTGGGCCAATACCTTTCACTAGGTATTGGAGGGATTGAGAATTCATAAGCCTTCATGTATGTGTCTTTGTGGTAACACACATCAACATACTTTTCTGCATTTTTATGCAAAAACCCAGCTACTGCACAAACATGTTTACATGGATACCCCCTCAAATCCCATTTCCTACATGTGCATGTTCTATTTTCTAGATCAACTGAAACATCATCAAAATCCCTGACTTGAAACACATGGTATGATGAGGGATACACCTCACATCTATAGGCAGCCTGTTTTGAAAAATCAAGCTTTTCTTGGATTTTAGGGCATATAACAACATCCCTGGCACTCATTTCTGTTCTTTTAGTAACCAGCCTACTCATGACCTGAATCCTTATGTCCTCTAACATGTGTATAATGTGTTTTGACCTTGCATTGATGATAAAGCCATTAAAAGTTTCAGCCATGTTGTTTACTATAACATCACATTTTGTGTGAGTGTTCAAATAGCACCTGTTGAACCAATTGGGATTTTGCTTGAGTAAGGCCTCTACTGCATCAGGCTTTATGCTCCTCATCTCTTCAATGGCTTGCAAGTAATCAGCTTCACAATAGGCCCTAGTTGATTTCCAATATAGCTCCTTTAACTCTTCATCTTTGTATGTCTTGTGCCAGTTAGCATAGATGTGTCTTGCACAGTTTCTATGCTCTGCCTTTGGCCATACCATTGCAACAGCATTCAACAGACCCTGCAAAACCAATACAACAGTGTCACAGATAAGTGATGAATAAGCTAATTATTGGTTAGGGAGTTCTACCTTTTACTGGTCAGATATAAAAGTACATGATTCACCATCATCAGTTACTCCCAAACACTGCCTAAGCTCATCCATAAACCATTCCCAAGTCTCATTATTTTCCCCTTCAACTACTGCCCATGCCAAAGGAAACATTTGGTCATTACCATCCCTTCCCACAGCTGTTAACAACATCCCTCCAAGGAATGTTTTAAGAAAACACCCATCTAAGCACAATACCTTCCTGCATCCTGCTAAAAAACCTTTTTTGACTCCATCAAAACAAACAAACAGTCTAAAGAATGTTTCACATGTGGCCTCTGGATCTAGGTTAATGAAACCTGGTGGAGCAGTTTCTAACCTAAAGGTTGATGATAGATTTGCTTTCTTTAGAACTTCCAGGTAACAACCAATTAACTGTAATGATCTCTCATTGAACCATGAAGCTTCTTGTGTGCACTTGATTTAGCCTTGTAAGCTAGCCACTTAGTTATAATTACCTTAAACTTCTGTTTAACTGCTGCTTGAATCTCCTTAGCAGACCAATTTGGCTTGGCCTTAAACAAAGGAAGGAACTCATCCCCTAAGAACTTGGCAGTTAGCTGCCTATTCTTGATCATGTTTCTCTGGCAGTTGTGTTTGTTCTTCACACTTTTAACCATGTAACACTCTTTGTCTTTGTTTAGTGAACAATATAGATAGAAGGGACACCCTGGTACACACTTCACAGCTAAACGACCTTCTTCCTTATTATCACTCTTTGCAATGATCAGATTCCTTCCGTTAGTCACAGCATACCTTCTCACTGCCTCCTTAAAACGATCCCTTGATGCAAACCTTATTCCAACTTTCCATGTAAACTTTTTCCAGTTGGTGTGTTCATTTACACTTGGAGCAGTTTCTTTGTACTTCTTACCTCTTATATCATCATCCTCACTCTCACCAGGAGTAGCAACATCACCATCAGATTCCTCGTAACTACTGTAACCCTCTACATGTGCACACCCTGCATCATTAGACTCACTCAACTTACCTTCTTTTTCATAAGGTTTAGTACACTGTTCAACTAACTTCTTTTTAGCTTCAAGTTCATCCTTATTAGCTCGTTTAATGGCATCTTGTGACTGTCTCCATTCAGCATCTTCTCTGTCTGAATCTGAGAAAGCTATTTCATCATGAACCTCATCTTCATTACTATCATCAAGGAAACCTTCATCTTCATCTGAACTTGACTCTTCTGTCCCATTTAAGTCAGCTTTATAGTCACTATCTTCACTGTCATCTTCATCTGAACATTGCTTATCAAAACCACTCCTTTCTTCCACTAAAACCTCTTCTCCAATAGGCTTCTTTTGCAAACCATCTGTTTCTTTCGATACACCCTCTTGAACAATAGACTCCTCATCCAAGTCAAATGCCCATGTAGCCTCTTGTACACTAGGTTGATTATTCAAACCAACTGGTTTATCAGCAACAGCCTCCTTTCCAGAGGCTGTGGATTCAGATCTAGGGACTTCAAGTACAGGAGGCTTACCACTTTTGTCAGATGCCCTACTCACTCTACTGACATGGACTACTTTCTTTTTGGACTGGATTACAAGTTTTTTTGGGCCGGCCTCTTCGTTTAATTGGTTGGGAACTGGATTGAGCTTGTGGTTTACTGGGTGGTGAATAAGATTGGGCTTTGGGTTTACTGGGCTGGGACATGAATTGGACTTCTTGTTCACGGGTAATTGAAGCGACTTGAATAAAGACCTCCATGAATGGTTTAGACCATATTAGAGCCTTTAACGCAATCTCCATAACATCATTATCATCCCCAAAAAACTTGAATTCACCATTATCAGCATTTAATCCATACATGTAAAAATCCCTACTTTCATAACACCCACAATCCATTGCATACTCTAACAACTCAAAGTATGCAATGTGATCAACATCCATACGTATCAACTTTGATTCACCTCCAATGTATTGAGGTTGATCAAAACTAAAATCCAATGTTCCACCATACCATAGCATCACATCGATAACCTCCATCAGTGCAATCAGTGAACAATACCAGAGAATTTTGACAGAAAACGTACCTCGATCAGATTAGGGTTTGATCGCCATTGATGAACTTGAGAGCTTCTGATGTGTAATTATCTTGGTTTGAGTGAAGTGTTGTGTAATTTGGGGATTATAAACTTCATCGAATCATTGGTGTTCCAGATAAGCTCATGTATGACACGTAGGACATGCCACATCAGATTAAATTGCCACATAGGCTTATTTTAGTAACCTGGTTAGTGCATATTTAACGAATGGGTGCCATGACAATCGAAGTGTTAAGTTGGGAGTGGTCTGAGCCAAAGTGAAAGTTGAGAGTGCCATCGGCCAAATGGCCATAGTTGGGGGTGTTTAAATCCATTAACCCTTTTGAATTTGATACATTGTTACGTTTTACAAAATGGTCCAAAGGTTTAACAATGTTAAAATGGTTAGTTAATTTCAACGATATATTTATCATTTTAGGTTTTAACATATTAAACAAATCTCAAACTTTTAAATCCTCTACAAATCATACAATGTTAAAATGGTCAGTTAATTTCAACGATATATTTATAAGAGTAAAATGCACAGATAGTCCCTGTGGTTTTGCAAAGTTTCAGCTATAGTCCCCAGATTTTGGAAATTACACTCATAGTCCCTGTGGTTTGACAGTCTGTTACGCTGATAGTCCCTGGAGTGGATGTGGGTTAGTTTTCTCAGTTAAGTTGGTGTGAAATGACTATAATACCCTTAGGATTAAATTAAAACATTAACCCTTTAAACCCTTGTATCTCTTTCATCTCACGCACACACAAACACTCACTCACCAGTCACCACCATCTGCCGCCACCACCTGCCACTCCACCACCATCAACATCTCTACCACCTTAATTCCCTCCTCCATTTTAGACCTCACCGTCAACCACATTTAAAGAGAGAAACGACAAGAGAGGGAGACAAATCAACCAGGAGAGAGAGAGAGAGACAGATCAATCAGAGAGAGAGAGAGAGACGCATAAAAGGCCCTAGAAGATGGTTGGAGACGGTGGTAACTGTAGTAGTGGTCGGATCTATCTGCAGCAGCGATGGATGGATCTGATTTGTTCATAGGGTTTCCAGTATTGGTGAACAGGAAGGTGATGATGGGTGCTAATGTTAACATAAAAGGTAAATTCAGTCGATTAACAGGTTAAGGGTTGAATCGGACAAGTAAATTCACTCACCAGTCACCACCATCTGCCGCCAAACTATTTCAGATTCAGATCTGAAACCTCGAGTTCAATCAGATTTCTTCATCATCAACAAACTATTTCAGGTTCAATAACAAATCAGATTTCGTGTGCTTCTTTCTTCTGAAACCTGCAACAACAATTCAAATTTCATGTACACCACACTTCATCTTGAAATCTGTTTCTGATTTGGGGATGGGTGGTTGATGGTGGAGGCGGGTATGGGTTTAGGAGGCGGAGGTGTGGTGGTGGAAGGGGATGGCGGTGGTGGGGAGTGGTGATGGCGGCAGGGGAGGTGACGGTGGTGGTTTTTAGAGAGAGAGAGAGTTAAATCCTAAGCTGAAACATTAACCCTTTAACTAAAATACATATATGTTTTATATATTTAAATACTTGATTTGTTTATTTTATTTTATATTAAGGGTATTATAGTCATTTCACACCAACTTAACTGAGAAAACTAACCCACATCCACTCCAGGGACTATCAGCGTAACAAACTGTCAAACCACAGGGACTATGAGTGTAATTTCCAAAATCTGGGGACTATAGCTGAAACTTTGCAAAACCACAGGGACTATCCGTGCATTTTACTCTATTTATAATTTTAGGTTGTAAAAGTTGAAACAAATCTCAAACTTTTAAATCCTCCAGAGATAATAGAGGTGCGACTGCCTAACTGTCTCTACAACCCTGAGTCATACTTTCTTCTACAACCATGAAAAAATTACGTAGATTGTTGTAGAAGGTTTATTGACGCTAAATAAAATCTTCAAAATTCATGAGCCATTTTACAAACCAATTAAGCGTACCCATGGTCTTGGCCCACAAGTTCTCTAGTTCGATTGGCTATCGCAGAGAAGAAGACAAGGGTTAGGGTTAAGGAAGCGTGGCCCACAAGTTCTCTAGCTCGATTGGCTATAGCAGAGAAGAAGACAAAGGGTTAGGGTTAAGGAAGCGCAAAAGACCGATAATGGTGGAATAGTTTGGTTGATATTTTCCTCATTCTCTCCAATCAAACTCATGGCATCTAAGCATGTAATGAGTCAAAACCACAATGACAATTGGTATAGCTTATACCAAAACCACATGAAATATCCGTGTAAAGCCGTATGGTGTCAGAGCGCTCACATTTTTTGGCCGACCATAGCGCTTTTTTTTTAAATCCGGCCTTTGGACCCTTGGCCCGCTTGGAAGTGGATTCGATCCGTGTAATTCACTCTTAAAAACCAAATTGAATTAACGATTCTTTTTTTTTTTTTACAAAAAAAAATGTTATTTGGGTAGGCCAAGTATGGAGTTTCCCTTACAAGCCCAGATAGGATCGCATCCCAAGCTTTGGTGCAATTGACGCAGCAGTGAATGTCAATTGTCATTTATATATAAAAGTAATGTTCGGCCCTTGCCCGCTTCATCTCGGTCATAACCACCCCAGAATTTGGGTCATGGAGCATTCAACATCAGGAACATGGATGAAAGAAGTCACACAGGGATAAATCAATGTTGAAAAATCATACGAAACAAAAAGGAGAATGCCATTTCGATTAGGCCTGTAAACGAACCGAACGAACACGAACATAGGCATGTTCGTGTTTGTTCATTTAACTTTAACCGAACATGAACACGGACACGAACATGTAATCGAACACATTTTTTTGTTCGTGTTTGTTCATTAAGAAATAGGGCATGTTCGTGTTCGTTTATGTTCGTTCGTTTAAAGCCTAAACGAACAGTTCACGAACACAAACGAACATAAACAAACATAAATTAACATGATTGAACAAACATAAACGAACACAAATGAACGTGATTGAACAAATATAAATAAACACAATTTAACATTAGTGAACACAAACAAACAAGTCTAATATATTATAGATTATCCGAAAACATATCTAAATTTGGGTTCATAGATGCTAAAATTAAGTAGGTTTTATATCAATATTAACTAAGTGATCAGTTACGATCTAAGAAAAAGTTTAAAATTTCATTTTTTTACCAGAAAACTTAATTACTAATTAGTTATATTTATATAAGTAGTTAGAGAAGCTAATATTCATTTAAATATAACTATTTATGTATTTACTAAAATTTAAACGAACGTTCACGAACATAAACGAACGTTCACGAACATTAATGAACGAACACGAGGTGTGTTCATGTTTGTTCATTTAATTAAACGAACAAAATTTTTTGTTCGTGTTCATTCGTTTGCTAAATAAACGAACATAAACGAACTTCCCGCCGAACAAGTTCACGAACAGTTCATGAACGTTCGGTTCGTTTACAGGCCTAATTTCGATGAAATAAGTAACAAAACAGTCCATAACATCCTACAAATGACTCTACCCGGGTGTCCACAACAGCATGGATATGTCGGCGAATAAAACTTGTGGCATGTGTCACTTACTTAATAATGGAAAACCTTCAAAACTTCCTTGTTGCATTCACATGCCCACATTACATAAATAATGTAACAAAATAAGAAACTTACTACTTCAGCTCAGCAGCTTGTTGTTCTAGAGTCTGCTGCTCTTCAGTTTTCGACATCGCATTTTTCATCAGCTCGTAGCCTGCGAAGTTCATAGCACCAAGAGGTGCAATCCAGAAAAACCTAGGTATAGCCCCTTTGAATAATCCGAGTGGGCCTTCATGTTGAAGAATAGATAACGCAATCATCGACATGGACACGGGCCGCCCTTGAGGTGCCGTCATCATTCTAGTTTTCATCACATCGAAGGGTGTTGTTGTGACTGCAGCCAGACCACCAGACATAGCCCCCACTGCAATCGTCTCCCATGGTTCAAGTGGTCGTCCCAGGATTTGCTGGACAACCTGAAATTTTATTTACACAAGTTATACATATGGTACTGTAACTAGGCCTGTAAACGAGCCGAACGAACACAAACAGAGGCATTTCTTGTTTGTTCATTTAACTTTAACCGAACACGAACATATAATCGAACACATTTTTTTTGTTGATGTTCATTTATTAAGACAATGGGCATGTTCGTGTTTGTTTATGTTCGTTTGTTTGAAACCTAAACAAACAGTTTGTAAACATAAACGAAACATAAACAAACAAACGTAAATGAACATAATTAACAAACAAAAAACAACACAAATGAACATAATTGAAGAACACAAATGATCATAATTGACTAAACTTAAACGAACAAAAAGACACCTTTTATATAAATATTACAATAAATTCCACTGGAAAACCCATTTTTATTACTAGAAAGTCAAATTACCAAGTAGTTATATTTATACAAGTAGTTAGAAAGTTCTTTTTATGTTTATTATTTATATGGATATAATTACTTAAATATTTAAATTGAAACGAACATAAACGAACAAACATAAACACATGTAAATAAACGAACATAAACAGATGTTCACGAACATAAATGAACGAACAAAACGTTTGTTCATGTTCGTTCGTTTATTCAAATGAACAAAAAATTGTGTTCATGTTTGTTCGTTTATTAAATAAACGAACATATACACGTTCGGTTCGTTTACAGGCCTAAGTTAGGCCTGTAAACGAACCGAACATATACAGTTAGGCCGCCTAACTGTAACTATGTAAGCATATATCCTCAAGTGTGAGGAAAAAAGAAACCTTTTTAGACTCTCCATAAAGTCCCATGCCCGCGACATAAAACGGAACCTCCCGGCACAAAGTAGCACCGGTCCCACGGAAGAAGCCTTTGAGACCATCTTGTTGCCATGTGCAGATGATTGCTTCCCCCACGTTGTTGAATATGCCTGCCTGCAATCTTTGCTTTAACACTTCACACGGAATTCTTACTGCGGTCCCCAAAACAGTGCTGCAGAATGACGCAATAGACTGAACCTGGCGCATTAAAAAACAGGCGTCACATAATATCATTACTGTATACTTAAGAATGCAAAAGGAAAGATATTTTTAAGAAAATGAAATGATGGATTTAAATCTCGAGGTGGTTTTAACATGTATTGGTTGGTTACCTGTAGGTCTGGTAGTGTTGGGGCAACATTTATTAACACAATCTTACTTGCTTCAAAGATCCCGGTCCGCAATCCATGGCTGCAATCATATAATAAAAAAACGAATTGTAGATAAGAAATGTTAAAAAAAGGAAAGAGTAAAATGCTATTTATGTCCCTGAGGTTTGGCCAGTTTTGCGACTTTCATCCGAAGGTTTGTTTTTCCGCATTTGGATCCAAAAGGTTTGAAATCTTGTCACTTTTTGTACAAGCATTTAGCATAATGTACAACTATTCAAAAGGCCGAATTTCCCTTTGAGTTAACCGAAAAAAACGAAAATACCCCTAACTTAACGGAGAAATATAGATGGAGTTAACGAGCCGAATGAAAATGGCAATATTTCAAACCTTTTGGATCCAGATGGACCAGATGCGGAAAAACAAACCTTTGGACGAAAGTCGCAAAACTGGCCAAACCTCAGGGACGAAAATGACATTTTACTCGAAAGGAAATAAATCAAACCTTGAAAACTGTCCAATAATTGCGGGAATAGATCCTCTATATACCCCACGAAATCCAACTTCAGGAAGCTTTGCAATCATTTCCGGAAAACTAAGGGTCGATGCTTGCACTCGAGTCTGAAGTGTGACAATAAACAAGAAAACTAAATTAAACTCTTAACCAACTATATCTTTAAAGTTTAAACATAACAAGTTAACAACTTACCTTAATTGTGTCAATAGGGTGCATTACAGATGTAGATAATGCACAAGCAAGGCCACCTGCTAATGCAGATTTTAGAACACTACCGGTAGGTACTTCCACAGGTGGTGCCACCGCCACGACAGTAGCAGCTTGAAACCACAGGTTCCTGTAATTTCAAGATAACGGTTATAAAAAGGTAACTGAAATAATACGTGTGTATGAGGGGCCCATGCTTACCGTGGATCTTCTTGAAGCTGGTCAGATGGGAGAAGAAGCATGAAGTTTCTAAAATGTCCATAAGAAATTGATTCTTCGGTATCAGATTTGAGAAAACGCATCATGGCAACAGCATTATCTTCATTTGCAGGAAGTCCTGCATTCTTTAATGATGCTAAGATTTCACTTTTTTGCAGTGTTCCGGATTTAGTTAAACAAAGACTAGTATAAGCTCTAAGGATTGTTGGTTCTTTCTGTTCCATTAATGACAGAAACTGTTGCCAACCAAATGATTTTGAAAATAAATGTCGTCTGGTGCGACGCATTAATTCATGAGCGTATCTTCGAGGAAGCTTTCTCTTTCTAAAGGCAACTTCAAGATCTTCTAGAGTTACTTGTCCGTCACCATCTCTATCTAACTCCTCAAAAAATCTCTTTCCTGTACGTACATATGAAATAATTACTCTTTAAGGGATCAGTTGGTAATAAATCAAAAAATTAAAAAAATGACACTACGACCATAAAAGACATAAACCAATATGACCATGTTCTATGGATGTATAAAACAATTAACAAGCTCAAATAGACACAATAAAAAACATGTTCCAAAAGTAAAGTAAATGATCAGTTGAACCAATTCATTAAGAATCTAACATAGTGATAAAAGTACTATAAGAATTCAAGATATTGACTCTTAGTTATTTCATAACCCTAATCTGATGATATAAAACGTAAGTATAGATGGTATATGATGTTAGTCACAACAATTTTCATAACCCTAATCTGATGATATAAAAGTGATGGTATGCAAAGCCATCGTTTCAGTTGTAAAGAGACATACCTTCTGCTTCTGTGTATCTGAAGAAATCTTGGACCGAGAAAAGTTTCTTCTTATCAGGGTGGTCTTTAGTTGACCGCCCTAATTGGGGTACAAGCTCAATTAGTTCAGTCAATGAAACAGTCGACAAAGTGGACCTCAAACGCTCAACATTTGATAAAGGAATACTCAACAAGCCATTAGCCATCTTCTGTGAAAAACTGCTAACATTCTCTTCTGTAACGTTTGAGTTAACGTCATCATCACTATCATCCTTTACAGGAGAAGTTACGTCAACAATACCTGATGGAACGCCCCCAACTCTAGCAAACTTCAAATTTCCCAAAAATCCACTGAAATCTGCTTTTTTACCTTCCAAAAGACTACCAACAGCCTTCAAGTGGTCCACCTGGATTGTAGGATACGGAACCGTAGATACGTCACATTTCTCACTTCCATTTTCTTGGAAACCGAACTCAAACTTGTGTAGATTTTGAACAAGCTGATCAAGAACAAACCCGATAAAGTGCTCAACTGACAAACCATTTCCATCTTTCAATTTCAAAGTTTCCTCACCTGGCATCAAAACCTCATTCTCCAACTTTGTTCCCTTTCCATCACTAGCACCTTTAGCTATAAATTCATTTCTATCTCTAGAAAGCTTACCACTATTACTCTTTTTCTGTAGCTTCTTTCTACCATTCCTTAGTGGGTCCGGAACAGCCTGAAGTAAACTACCAACCAGCAAAGACCAAGTAACCGCAAAATTCATGCAATTAATGCAAGTTCCATCCTCATTCTTTGACACATCACCCTTACGGTCCTTATCACCGGCATCCTTCGGTGCGAAAACCTTTTTGAATGTCTTAAACGGGACCTTAGTCGACAAACCCTTCTTTCTCTCGTCACTAACCACACACTGATTATTTCCTTTCTTCACATCAAATAACTCAGCCTTACTCCCATTTCCCACGGCAATTTCGCCCGTTTCACGTCCATTCTTACCACCGGGCCACCGCTGCTCTAAATCTTTCGCAGCTTTCCTAAAACTAGATTCAATCGGACCAAAAGCATTCTTCACGAGTTCAATCGAGTTAAAAAAAGACTCCAACGGATCATTCCCATTCACATTCACCATCACTGAAAACAATCAACCCTTAAACCCTAATTAATCTCAATCCAACACACTCACAAACTTCCAAGTGCAACTAATATCAACACACAAAAACACCTCTTCAACGCCACAAAACGTCAAAACCCTAATTTTTCACCACCAAAACCTAATAACCTAAAACTGTACGGTCAAAACACATCCAAAATCAACGTTTTCCGTAACAATCCGATGAGATTAAGAGCATCTATTGAAAACCTTACTCTAAATCCGTGATGTAGATGATATATCTATTTCTATATAACATAATATATACAAACACATATAATTTCATGGAAACGCTTACTGTACAGTGACGTTGAAATCGGTATCTATGACATCATTTCACGATTGAAATCTACAATCGAGATTGGATAACTTGATTCGAACAGTTTACCTGAAGAAGATTATGAGCGATTGGAACGAATCTTTACGATCGATGAGTGTATGTATTTATACATATAGAAAAGGATATGATGATGTGGTGATTGCGTTAAAACTAGCAGCACAAGAAGAAGAAGAAGAAGTATATATCATATGGTGGTATTTCTAAATTTATTTTTATTATTATTAAATGCAAAAATTAAATTTTAGTTTAGTAAAAAAAAATGGAAAGATAAGAGGTGACTGTGGATAATGATGACGTGTATCCTACCTGTATATGTTTCTTGTTTATCTCGCTCGCTTCACATGTAATGTAATGTAATTTTGTACAGATTTTGTAATATCATACGATCTTATAACTTATTGTTTAAATAAAAGACATCTGTTTCTAAAATGAAGAACCAATGTGAAATTAGAACTACTCTTGTGTACAACTGACCAAACCAAAGGGGCTTATGTGTTTACAAATTGTTTTTTTTCTTCTTTCTATCTCACTGAATCAATCAATCGATATATGATATGCATACATATATATATACAAATAATTTACTGTTCGCATGTGAATGAGCTTTTGTTTCTATGTCTGCCTCAATTATTTATAACACTCCCCCTCAGACATATAACTATCATTCACTTGATCAATAATTCATACGTTCATTGTTGGATGATACTTTTCATCTTTGGAGTTTGGCTTTGACATGCTGCCTCGTTAAAAACCTTGCTAGGAAAACCCAGTGGGATAAAACCATAGCTAAGGGAAAAAGAGTGCAGCTTGCATTATACACAGTGGATTAGATATGTTGCCTCATTAAAAACCTTGCTAAGAAAAACCCGGTGGGATAAAACCATAGCTAAGGGAAAAAGAGTGCAACGTGTATAATGCTCCCCCTCAAATTGTCATGTGTGGATTATCACATTTTTCGTACATGTCGCATTCCAATATCATGAACGTGTTTCCTGAAAGTTGATGTAGGTAGTGCTTTTGTGAAAAGATCAGCTGAGTTGTTGCTGGATTGGACATATCTCATCTCAACATGTTTGTCTTTAATAAGGTCCCGAGTATATTCAAAGAATCTTGGAGGTATATGTTTTGTTCTGTCACTTTTGATATACCCTTCTTTCATCTGTGAGACACAAACTGCATTGTCTTCATAGATTGGAGTTGGATTTACATCTTCCTCTAGTCCACAAGATGTTAGTATGTGTTGTGTTAAAGATCTTAGTCATACACATTCTCTTGAAGCTTCATGTAGTGCAATTACTTCAGCATGATTTGAGGATGTTGCAACAAGTGTTTGTTTCTGAGAACGCCATGAAATTGCAGTTCCTCCATTCTTAAATACGTATCCAGTTTGAGATTTTGCTTTATGGGGATCGGATAAATAACCTGCATCTGCATAACCAACTAACCCTTCTTTTGAATCATTAGGATAAAATAAGCCTAAATCAACAGTACCTCGAAGATATCGAAAAATATGCTTAATCCCATTCCAGTGCCTTTTAGTGGGAGCTGTACTAAATCTTGCTAACAAATTAACAGCAAATGAAATGTCAGGCCTCGTACAGTTAGTAAGATACATAAGTGCTCCAATAGCACTGAGGTATGGTATCTCTGGACCAAGGACCTCTTCACTATCTTCGCAAGGGCGAAATGGATCATTATCAATATTGAGTGATCTAACAACCATCGGGGTGCTCAAAGGATTTGCTTTGTCCATATTGAAACGCTTTAAGAGTTTTTCAGTATAAGTTGATTGATGCACAAGTATTCCATTATGCATATGCTCAATCTGTAAACCAAGACAAAATTTGGTTTTTCCAAGGTCTTTCATTTCGAACTCTTTCTTTAAAAGAATGACCGTTTCATGAATTTCTTTATGCGTCCCAATTATGTTTAGATCATCAACATATACAGCTATTATCACATATCCTGATGTTGTCCTTTTAATAAATACACATGGACAAATAAGATTATTTGTATAACCTTTACTTATCAAATATTCATTCAAACGGTTATACCACATTCTCCCAGATTGTTTCAAGCCATATAAAGATCTTTGCAATTTGATTGAATACATTTCTTTAGGCTTTGAATTTAATGCCTCTGGGATTTTAAACCCTTCTGGGATTTTCATATAGATGTCATTATCAAGTGATCCATATAAATAAGCTGTAACAACATCCATAAGGCGCATTTCTAAATTTTTAGAAACTGCTAAGCTGATTAAATATCTGAAAGTGATTGCATCCATAACAGGGGAATATGTTTCCTCATAATCAATTTCCGGCCTTTGAGAAAAACCTTGAGCTACAAGTCTAGCTTTATATCTTGTAATTTCATTTTTCTCATTTCGTTTTCTTACGAAAACCCATCTATACCCTACAGGCTTTACTGCCTTAGGTGTAAGAATAATGGGTCCAAAAACCTTTCTTTTGTTAAGAGAATTTAATTCAACTTGCATAGCATCTTTCCATTTATCCCAGTCATGTCGATTTTGACAATCATTTACTGATGTTGGCTCAGGAGTATCATCTCCATTCATAATCTCACTTGCCACAGAATAAGAAAATATATCATTATTTTCTATCTCATCTCGGTTCCATAATATATGTGTATGACCATAATTGATCGACAATTCTTTATTGGAATCATTTACTTCTTCCTGAGGGAAGGTTTTTTCATTCACTCCTTCCTGAGGGAAGGTTTTTTTTTCATTCACTCCTTCCTGAGGGAAGGTTTCTATATTATTTTCTTTATGGTCAATTTCCTTTTCAGTAGCTTTTCTTTTTCGAGGATGTTTATCCTTTGAACCGACTGGCCTCCCACGTTTTAAACGTTTCTGGGATTCAATAGCTATATTATTATTCCTTTGCTTGTTTGGAATTTCAACTCGAGCTGGAGCATTAACAGCGGGTATATGAGATTTAGTTACCTTTTGTGTATCAGTAAATGCATCAGGCAACTGATTTGCAATTTCTTGTAGATGTATTATCTTTTGAACATTTGTTTCACTTTGTTTTGTTCTAGGATCAAGATACAATAATGAAGGTGCACACCATGATAAATCCTTTTCTTTTATTTTGTTTTCTCCCCCTAACTCAGGGAAAACTTCCTCTTTAAATTGGCAATCAGCAAATCGAGCTGTAAAGACATCACCCGTTAAAGGTTCAAGATATCTTATAATAGAAGGTGTATCATATCCTACATATATTCCCAACCTTCTTTGAGGTCCCATTTTTGTGCGTTGTGGTGGTGCAATAGGAACATATACTGCACATCCAAAAATTTTAAGATGGGAAATATTTGGCTCTTGGCCCGAGACAAGTTGTATGGGAGAGTACTTGTGGTTTGCACTTGGTCTTATACGAATTAGTGATCCAGCGTGTAAAATTGCATGGCCCCAAACAGTCACAGGGAGTTTTGTTCTCATTATTAATGGTCTAGCAATTAGCTGTAGACGCTTGATTAATGATTCAGCTAAACCATTTTGTGTATGTACATGTGCAACTGGGTGTTCAACAATAATTCCAATGGACATGCAATAATCATTAAAAGCATGTGATGTGAATTCACCCGCATTATCAAGTCTCACTCTTTTAACTGTGTAGTCCGGAAAATGTGCTCGTAATTTAATAATTTGTGCCAGAAATTTTGCAAAGGCTACATTACGAGTTGATAATAATGAGACATGAGACCATCTGCTGGATGCGTCTATCAAGACCATGAAATATCTAAATGGTCCACATGGTGGATGAATTGGTCCACATATATCACCTTGAATTCTTTCAAGAAACATAGGTGATTCCTTTTCAATTTTTGATGGGGAAGGCCTTGTAATTAATTTCCCAAGAGAACATGATATACAAAGAGGCATTTTATCTATTTTGTGGATCTTTTGATCTTTCAATGAATGCCCATGTGTATTTTCAATGATCCTTTTCATCATTGTGGATCCTGGATGGCCTAATCTGTCATGCCATAAGTTGAAATCACAATAATTTTCTTTGACTGCCATATGTGCATGTGGCACATTTATATATGTAAAATGCAAACCCGAATGGAGCATTGGCAGTTTCTCAAATACGTGATCTCTCCTTACAATATCTAAATATTTTTTGCTTTTATCAGTTCTCGACTGAGTATCATACCCATTATGATATATATCCTTGAAACTCAACAAGTTTCTTGTTGATTTAGGAGAAAATAGAGCGTCCTCTATTAAAAGCTTTGTACCATTAGGTAATACAATATTAGCTTTTCCCACTCCTTTTATCAAATTTGAAGGACCTGATATCGTATTAATGTTTCCCTTTGTTGGTTTCAATTCATAAAAATATTTTTGGGATTTCAGAATAGTATGTGTGGCACCACTGTCTGCTATACATATATCTGCATTGTTTGTTTGATCTTCTTTTCCAGTGAAATTCATTTTTTTAATCTTCATGCGTAAAAAGAATAATTAGTACATAAATAGTATGAATTTACAAAACAAAAACAGCTTTTTCATTGCATGAAAAAGAAATAATTAAACATACTTTAAACATAAAAACACACTGATATTTATTGGGTTTTAACAATATTTCTTTCATGGTTCCGGTTCATAGAAATCTGAGTTGTTGAGATCAGTATTGACATGGTTAAAATCTTCGATATGGTTCAACTCAGTATCGACATTGTCAACATTGTCGATGTGATTTACTTCCTTTTCTTCTTTTTTCAAAGATGCTTGATATAGTTGACATAGATGTGAAGGTGTACGACAAGTTTTTGCCCAGTGATTTGCACTTCCACATCTAAAACAAGAACTTTCATTATTTGTGGACGTACCAGCTTCATTTCTAGCCTTCTGTTGTTGGTTAAAATTGTTATTCTGTGGTGCATGGTAATTATTAGTTCTTTTTCCACGACCACGACCACGATTATTTTTCCATTTGAATGAGTGGTTGCGACCACTAAAATGAGTTCTGTCAACATTGTTTCAACCACGTCCACGGCCTCGTCCACGGCCTTGTTCCCATTTTCGCCCATAATTGTGATGATCATTATTATAAGCAATATTTGCTTCTGGTATTGTCAATGATCCTGTGGGAGGAGCTTGATGGTTTTTCATTAATAACTCGTTATTTTTCTCTTGTATAATGAGAATCATATTCAACTCAGCATATGTTCTGAACCTTTGTAACCTATAAGATTGTTGCAAATTTATTTGTGATGCATGGAAGGTAGAGAAAGTTTTTTCTAACTTTTCCTCTTCGGTTTTTGGTTGCCCACAAAAATCAAACCTTGAACATAATTTTAATAAAGCAGACGTGTAATCATTTACACTTTTGAAATCTTGGAATCTGAGACTATCCCAATCAGCTTTAGCCATAGGGAGTAATGAATCCCTTTGATGGTCAAATCTGCTTTTTAAATTTTCCCATAAAACACTTGGATCATCATAATTAAAATACTCTAATTGTAGTATTTCATCGATGTGTTTATGGATAAAGACGGCAGCTGTTGCTTTGTCTTGTTCATCACATTCGTTGTTTTCTGCAATTGTTTCTAGTACACCCATTGACTTTAGGTGTCTTTTTATATTTGCAGTCCAGGGCATATAGTTTTCTCCAGAATTTTTAAGAGCTAAAAATTCGAGCTTTGCCATATTCGTCATTTTATTACTAAACATAAATAAGATAAATATTAGAAATATTAGATTTTATAAATAAATGTTAGATAACATAAATATAAATGTTAGGTGCATAAATAAATGTTAAATAACATAAATATAAATGTTAGATGCATAAATAAATGTTAGATAACATAAATATAAATGTTAGGTGCATAAGTAAATGTTAAATAACATAAATGTAAATGTTAGGTGCATAAAAGAAATTTAAATTGTTAGTAGTCCCAAAGTTATTATATATCCATAGTATGAGGTCTCCTGCACTGATGTAAATGTTAGGTGCATAAAAGAAATTTAAATTGTTAGTAGTCCCAAAGTTATTATATATCCATAGTATGAGGTCTCCTGCACTGATGTTAACTCATAATAGAATTCATATTATATATATATATATATAAATATACATATGAAAAACTTACTTCCTTGTTCTACTGATCTTCCTGCTTGAGCTCTCGTGCTGATAACGTGTTATGGAACCAATGTGAAATTAGAACTACTCTTGTGTACAACTGACCAAACCAAAGGGGCTTATGTGTTTACAAATTGTTTTTTTTTCTTCTTTCTATCTCACTGAATCAATCAATCGATATATGATATGCATACATATATATATACAAATAATTTACTGTTCGCATGTGAATGAGCTTTTGTTTCTATGTCTGCCTCAATTATTTATAACAAGTTTCAGTGTAAAATGAAAGGAAGAATATATGATGATGATTTTGTAGATTATTATATTTCATGAATGAGTGAATATGAAGTTTTAATTATTTAAGCAGCTGTATTTAATAGTATTTACTTTTCTATGTTTGATATTAAATTTTTGGTTAGATAGATATGCTATTATCTATATCTATACTATATTATAATGCATGGGGGGAGAGGTATTTTAAGATACCCAAAAAATAAAAAAATTTCTCCCATTTGTTTATAGAAAGACCCCTAAAATAAGGGTAGTTTGGTCTTTTAAACACTATTTATTTTTTTGCCCCTAAACTTATTACACTTAAATCCCTGAAGTTTTAACAAAATTTTAGATAATTAGTTACAATTCACCCCTCCACAACAAACTTATACTTTTTTTACGTATTCTTGGCATATCTTATAAACTATACTGTTTAAAAAAAATCTAAAGATAGCATGATGACCTACGACGTTTCGGTAGTTGTCTTGTTCAGTATCGACGCACGGATTAAAAGGTACAAGTCGATGATGTTTTAATATACAAGTGATTAAAGAATAATATAACAACTAATCTATACTATATAAGCATTTAATGAGTTAAATAATAGGTTCTATAATATTTTCATTTCTAAAATTTTAAAAACTAAAACTATCTATAATCTATAAACCTATATTAAGCATCTCCTTTGGGCATCTATAAACCTATATTAAGCATCTCCTTTGGGCAAAATAGTAATTTCCGGCACAATTCTTAAGATGGCAGCCGAACCATCACGCCTTCTTACCCTAATCTCCATCCCTTTCTCCCATATTTGCCCCTAATTCAATATCAGTCGCCCAAACCATCCGACCAATTATATTTCAATCATGAACTCAAAGGTTTATCGGTTAAGGCAGTGAATCGTTGCTGGTTAAAGATCAATTGAAACATGTAGCAATTAATGGAAACCGATGCTGGCAGCAAATTGAAGACATAAACCGATGATGTTCGATCAATCGATCGCTTGTGACCACTTCCAATTTGGCACGCCGATCCTAACTTCTTGTTAATTCAGGTAATTTTGTTCCATTTTCCATCCTTTTACTGTTAATTTTCTATTTAAGTCAGTAATTTAGTCTAAATTTGAGTCATCCTGTATTTGATATGTCAATTTCATGTTTAATTTCTATCTCTAGAATTGATTTTACGTTTGAAATTAAGTGATACCAAAGATAATTGAGCTTTAATCTCTAGAGCCCCGCTTGCGGTCTGCTCATATAATGTAATATATGTGTGGGCGCTCGGGGGGGCAAAAGCAAAAGTGCACTAATTTTTAACGTTATTTTACTAATTTCGTGAAAATAACGTTAAAAAGAGGGGATCGTTAATCAGGCATCATGTGGTGGCGTTGATAGCCGAAAGACAAGGGGGTACATGCACCAATTGGCGTTTGTCTCAATTGCTGAGTGTTATGTGCCTTATGTCCAAGGCTTGATGCAAAACCACAATCGAGCCGGGGGTCTCATTGGAAGCAGCCTCTCTATTCCTACGGGGTAGAGGTAAGGCTGTCTACATCCCACCCTCCTCAGACCCTACCTTAGCTTTGCTATAGGTGGGATATACTGAGTACGATGATGATGATGATGATGATATGATATGGTTCATTGATTTGATATCGTCTTTGTGTTGAACAAGTGAAATTAGGGTAAGTTGATATAGAAACATGAACTTTAAGAATGTCAATAATCAGCCGGCAACAGCGGTTGTCGGTCCGAATTCCATCTAGCAAGGGGTGGACAGTACACACTGTTGTATGAACGTGCATGATGTGTATGGTATACTAAATTTTATATTAGTATTTGTGTTGCAGTCTATAAAATGGTTGATGCCGAGGATAACCAGCCCATGGAACTGAGATGCTGAAGGTTGGTGTTATTATTGTATTTGGTTTTGTTTAATTATTATAATGGTGGATGGCCATCATACGACAGTGAGTGTTCTCTATGGCGTATCTAAGTTTCGGTCGCGCACCCGCCTCTACGGCGAACTTCTGGTCAAGAAACCGGCGACACAAGGATTCTGACGGCCCTTATAACTATGATAATACTCAGGTATATTTCAATTGTCTGTATGTTTTGTAATATTTGTTGCAAAATTTTAAAGTTATGGTGAAGTTAATAAATTCGTTGCTAATGATTAATGATTTTAATTTAATTATTTTTACTGTTTAAGGTTGCTTTTGAATGGGTTTCTTGATTTAACCCAAAATTCCTCTTTCTAAGTATTGATCATAGATAAGTTTTGTTTGCTTAATTGGTTAATTCATTCAAACCTTCCATAGGAAATAACCTTTTGTGAATACGTGTCATCAGTTATGACTAAACTGTTAATGATGGATGAATATCATTATTAGAGAATATATTTTCTTAAATCCCAACATTATGACATATTCAGGTGAGTGTTTCAAGGATCGAACTGATGTTCGGTGCTTGCACCGATGGCAGAAAGTTTTGAACCCCGAGCTTGTTAAAGGTCCATGGTCAAAAGAGGTTAGTCATAACTAATTTGAATTTCATTTCTTTCAGAACATAATGTAACTTTTTTTGTTTCTTAACTTTTTTGTTTCTAATTATAACTATTCGACTTCACCTAAAAAACACATCCAAACAGCCCCCTCAATGGGTGGGTCGGGTAATGTGTCAAAACGGGTTCAACGCGAGGTTAGTCATAACTAATTTGAATTTCATTTCTTTCAGAACATAATGTAACTTTTTTTGTTTCTAATTATAACTATTCGACTTCACCTAAAAAACACATCCAAACAACCCCCTCAATGGGTGGGTCGGGTAATGTGTCAAAACGGGTTCAACGTAAAACATGTTTTGGTATTTTTTTTCTGAAGCTCAAGCTCGAGATCTGTTTGGTCCGAGCTTACTTATTTGAGCTCGAGCTCTGCTCGCGAGTAAAACCCAAAGCTCGAGCTTGGCTCAAGCTATTTTGAGAACAACCTCGAACGAGCTAAAAGCTCGGTTTGAGCTCGTTTCAATATCCCTTAAACGTGCCAAAGCTCGGCTCGAGTTCGGCTTGCCAATGTTATCATCATTAATATTATACTACATAATTTTTTTTTATTTGGGGTCATTTAGGCTCACGAGCCTAAATGAGCTTTGTATTTCAGGCTCGAGCTTGGGCTCGATAACAAAACGAGCTTTATTTCAGGCTCGAGCTCGTGCTCGTTAAAGCTCGGCTCGTTCGAGTTTTTAACCGAGCCGATAACGAGTAGCTCTCGAGACTCTGGGCTTGTTTACACCCCCTAGGTATATATGATTTTTTTTAGTCTTGGTTCAGAAACTTATTTATTCTTGGTGTTTTTTATATTTAGAACTTTGAAAAGTAAGAAGGAGGTGAGATTTTGGGAGCGGTATGCTTATTTTTTATATTATATACCATTCGTATTGATCATATTTAGGGATATCATTTAATTTCTAAATGTATGCTAATAGCTTACAGAACTTAAAAACAAAGAAAATGGTGGTAGAGAATTCTAAACATAATTTAATGAATATTTTAACATTATATCGTAAAATGTAATAGAAATTTTTCTTTGCAAATAGTTTTAATGCATCATGTGCCACCAGGTCGCGTGGATGCAAGAAGGTGGCCAAGTAAGTTTTTTTTTACTTTTTATCATAAGACTATGTAAAGATGATCATAGACTTGAAGGTGTGTGTGTTTGTGATGAAATGTGCCACTAAAGAAAGCGATTTCTCTTTTAACTTCTCTCAGGCATTAGCAGCACACTCATCTGAAGCTGTTGGGATGAAAGGTGTCACTAAAGTAATGCCAGCAATGAATAAGGTAACAAGTACTCAACTACCCATACAGTAAAGTTTTGTTCTTATGAGTGTCTCTATGATACTAAAAAAGTCTTGGTCTAAAGTTGGAACCCATTAGGATATAAAAAGCCACCAATCAAATAATATTATATGTTTCTTTTGTGGCAATATTATTGTTTTAGGATGATTCCAGTAAAAAAACTTGGTTAATTTCTAATAAAATGATTGAAAATGGGTGCGTCAGGCATGTTGGGTAACATGTTAAATCGGCTAATAGTTTGTCAAAAAGTAGCTCACTTTCTTAAAATTAGTTTGTACATAGGTGTTAATTATTGCAATTCGCCATCTTTTTGATGATTATATTGCAGGATGTCATTTCTTGATTTGTTTTGGTGTTTTATTTTTGTTTAGGTTGGTGGAAAACATTATGTTGAAGATTTGTCTATGAAGATCCGAGGCCATCAATTACTATTCGTCTTCTCGTTGGCACATATCTGGTATGCGCTTGCGATTCTTTAATCTTTATTGGAATTTACACGGATTATAATTATATTATATTCAGAGAAACTGAACCCATTTATCACTTACAAAAATGTTAAGCGAAAAATTAATCACCAGCATATTCTGTTACATGCTATTCTCTTGGATGTTTATATCAACTTAAACATAACTAATCTTGTTACGAGTTTAATTTGGTGGTCAATGTATTCATAATAAATAGTGCTATACTATACCTTGTAGGTCCAAGTATGAGTTTCAAGAGTTCTTGAATACTGGTTTGAAGATATCAAATGGTGCACCTACTCATGTGTATGTTCATGATTTGTACTTGTATTATATTTTGAGTTATGAAAATGTTAATCAGCTTGTCTTCCAATCCTAGGAACTTTTAGCTTTTTTTTTTTAACTTTTGGTCTTGATAAATTATAAGGCTAAACGAACAAGAACAATGTGTTTAATATTTGTAACGTTTTTTAGGTTTGAATTATGTTTTCGGCCCACATTCTTAACTCCGCCGCAACGTGCGGGTTTCCCACTAGTTGTCAAATAATTGATTAAACAATTTCTTTATACTTTAGTCAAATTTTAACAAAACTTCCTAATTTTAATGAATTAGTCAAATGTGAAATGTCAACATAAACTAATAAAAATTCAATTTAAAAGGTTATTCAAATTTCAAAAGAAACTAACAATACTATCCATCACCATGACCTCCTGCTTATTCTCCCTCTCATAGTTAGTTAGTTAGTTACACAAAGACACAATATAAAGAAAGAGAAAGAGAGAGCACGTATGAGAGAAGCACAAAAACTCAAGATTGGAGCAAGTCGTATCTTCCGAGGTTCTGTTCTTGAACAACTAAAGTTTTAATAAACCAATTCATATCTTTTAGTTCCTAAGATGGGGTTTTTAGGATTATAAGTTTTCCATTTTTCAGGATCCGATTTCTGTTCTCGCTCCGATTATGATCTCTATCACCAGAGAGAGGATTCCGAGAGAGAGGAGAAGAAAGAATATTGTTGGAAATCTAACATCTGGCTGCAATAGATGGTGAACGGACCACAGTTTCTGCCACGACAGAGTCAGAGTCACCGCCTTTAATTCGTTGGCTTCTTCGTCATTTTGCGTTTGACGTCAAAGTGTACTTCACAACCGAATCAAGGTTTTTTTATGTTTTATGTTAAATTAGGATATCCATGCGCTGATATGAATAAGATATTGCAGTGTACTAAAACTTTTGTCTAGACAGAGTTTTTGTGTTTGAAAATGATGATATAAGCTTGTTTCCAAACTTTTGTCTAGACAAAGTTTTGTATATGATGATATAAGCTTATTTTCCTTATCCATGTGTTACTGTATTGCATCAATGGTTTCTTGAAACATTGTCAGGTTAAATGTTAAATTTATTAGTTACTAGACATGTGTAATGCTTATTACGTCTATCCAATCACAACGATGCTACAATAAATATTATATGAAAAAGAAAACTACCAGAAACGAGGGTCGCAATACAAGGTGTTGCCTCCGCTGCATCGCGCGGGCAGCAGACTAGTCATATGTAAATTTACAAATACATATTGTTAGAAGAGTTAATTACACAAATGGGTCCTGTGGTTTATAGCTTTTTTCGCCTTTGGGTACTAAATTTTTTTTTTAACATGTTTAGGTCTCATGGTTTCAATTTTGTAACACCTTTGGGTACTAACACCAAAATTAGTTAATTAATGACCAAAATGCCCTTGTTTTTTTTTTAAGATTATCAATGTAACACATTTGGGTACTAACACCTAATTTTATTTAAGATTACAAAATCTATTTTTTTTATTTTCATCTTTTTATTATATCTCTTAATTAACATAAAGTCTATTTATTTTTTTATTTTCATATTTTTAATAAATTTCTTATTTAACATAAAATCTACTAGTTACACCAGTAAAATCTACTAGCAATATAGTTTTATGTAAATTAAATATTTTACTCGTTTTAAATAATGTAAACCTTACTCGTTTTCAATTTTGGATAGATAGGATAGATAATAATAAATATATAAACTGTATAAGTTCTAAAATAGTAAAATGTAAATGAATAAAAAAACGAGTTAAAAAAAGGCTTAATTTTTTTTTCATGAAAGATATTTTTTTTTATGAATCATATCTATCCAAAATTGAAAACGAGTAAGGTTTACATTATTTAATAAAAATATGAAAATCTACTAACTATATAGTTTTATGTAAATTAAATTTCTTAGTCGTTTTAAATAATGTAAACCTTACTCGTTTTCAATTTTGGATAGATATGATTGATAATAATAAATATCTTTCATGAAAAAAAAATTAAGCCTTTTTTAACTCGTTTTTTTGTTCATTTACATTTTACTATTTTAGAACTTATACAGTTTCTATATTTATTATTATCTATCCTATCTATCCAAAATTGAAAACGAGTAAGGTTTACATTATTTAAAACGAGTAAAATATTTAATTTACATAAAACTATATTGCTAGTAGATTTTACTGGTGTAACTAGTAGATTTTATGTTAAATAAGAAATTTAATAAAAATATGAAAATAAAAAAATAAATAGACTTTATGTTAATTAAGAGATATAATAAAAAGATGAAAATAAAAAAAATAGATTTTGTAATCTTAAATAAAATTAGGTGTTAGTACCCAAATGTGTTACATTGATAATCTAAAAAAAAAAAAACAAGGGCATTTTGGTCATTAATTAACTAATTTTGGTGTTAGTACCCAAAGGTGTTACAAAATTGAAACCATGAGACCTAAACATGTTAAAAAAAAAGTTAGTACCCAAAGGCGAAAAAAGCTATAAACCACAGGACCCATTTGTGTAATTAACTCTTGTTAGAAACTGGTAAACTGTAAATCTAGTGGGGGTTGACTCTCAAAATCCAAAACGGTGAGGGTTGTACTCTTAAAAATACAATATTATATACTACAAAAAAATTGCAAATTTTCAGCAAAATTAACACTTCGAGCGAAAATTCGGTGGGGGTCGGGCCACCCCCGAACCTAATAAAGCTTCGCCAGTGGTTGCGTTGGCATCGAAATGTAAAGTAATTAGAATTTATATCGTATAATGAAAAATATTATATTTGACCTGACTCGTTTTCGAACAAAACTTACGTCAAAACGTAGATCAACTGAAAACGTACATAAAAATAAGTACGAAAACATATTATACTTGACCCAACTTATTTGAGGAAGAAAATTACGTCGAATTTGAATTTATACCGGCACGTACATAAAATAAGCATGTAAGTTAATAATGTTTTTTAAAGTTAAAGAATGGTATGACACTTATGTTGTCGTCGAAACGTAAAGTAACTTGAGTTTATACCGTCTAATGAAAACGTATTATATTTGACCTGACTCATTCCAAAAAAAATTTTACATTGAAATGTAAATCAACTTAAATTTATACCGACTCGTAGATAAAAATAAGCATCTAAAACTCGACTAAGAAGTTTTTTTGAAAAGACAAAAACAGAAAAAAAAAATCAGCCAATTAATGAATAGTCATGTAGACCAAACTTACATTGTTACAAGATATAGTTGATATTAGAAAAAATTATATTAAGTTTATCAATGGAGTTCAAATTTCAATAGCCCGCACCATTGAATGTCGAGTTCAAATTTCACGAACAACATAATTAAAGAAATTTCACTTTATAAATTACCTAAACTAGGTTTAAAGAAGTTCGCCGCGTTGCGGCGAATTTCTTTTGTTATTTAGTCTGTGTTTACATGTGTTTTGAAATCACTATGAGCGTATTACGAACGAAACTACTGACAAGAATAAAAAGAAAATGTAGAAAAAAACACTAAAAGATAACCGAAAGAAAATTTGCTGAACCGAAACTCGTGGTCAGAGATAAGCAAATTGTTCTGGGTACCGGTACCAAATTTGCCGAACCGAAAGATCTTAAGTACCAATTCGGTACCGACTTTTGGCATTCCTGGTACCGGTTCATTACCGATTTTTACCTTCATATACCGGTACTGTAACCAGTATTTTCGGAATCAGTACCGATTCTGTATCGGTTGGCACCGAGCTCATCCCTACCCCTGAAACTAAAAAGATAAAAAATTAAAAGTTGAAGAAAATCAACAAAAAAAAGTTGTACGATACCGTTGTTCGTACGGTAACCGTGATCAGAGATGAGCAAATGGTACCGGGTAGCAGCACTAAATTTCCCGAACCAAAAGATTTCCAATATCAATTCGGCACCAACTTTTGACATTTTCTGTATTAGTGCTGGATTTTACCTTCATGTACTGATACCGAACAAAACCGTCCCGGTATTTTCAATACCAATACTGGTTCGATACCGGTTGACACCAAGCTTATCCCAACCCCTGATATGAAAAAAGAGATTAAAGTTAAAAAGTAAAGAAAATAACTATTATTATAATATTAAATAATAAAAGTATTAAAAAAACAATATAATATTATAATATTAAAATCACAATTCATTGCATTTCCTTTATTAATATATAGTAATAGTAATAATAATAATAGTAATTTATCAATAAAACTTTTATTATTATACTAGGTGACTTTCCCCGCGCGATGCGGCGGGAATTCGGTTGGTATCTATTTGATTCATTATGCAAGGAAATTCGGTCGGCACTGGTTCAGTTCGATTCGTTATAGTATTGACATGATACTGGCATTTGGTTTAAACTTATGATATGTCCAAAAAATTGAATTTTACATTGAAAACCATGAAAATGAATACCGGTGTCAGTTTTGATAATAATTATACTGGTATAGATTTTTGGATCAACTCGATTTGTCATGGTAATATTTTGAAAAATTAACTCTTTTTTCAAAAAGTTTTTATGCGAGCAACGTGAAAAAGAAATACTAAACACACTTGGTATGGCCGTTGTTCCATCGGTATCGCCGTATCGGTTTCGTGACACCAACCGCTATAGCATCGACACTTGATATAGCCTACGATACAATATATAGATTCTATTTCGAAGTTTGAACATAACCCAATTTTTAATAAAATTTACACAGGAACATCGAGAAAAGCACTCAAACATAGCTACTTATTTAGTTTTTAAAGAAAATAAACGCAAGTATAAAATTCAATTTAATAAAAAAAATAAAACATATTAAATGTATATCTATCTATACATATAATAAAAGAAACTTGATTGGCGACACATGTCAATCTCTCGACTACTCTTTAATTAGGTTTCCCTCCTAAATTATAATTTTTTTATTGTTATTTTATTCCTAAAAATATGCCATATTCCTAGATATTTAATTAACTGAAATTATATGTTATCAATCGATAATAAGTAGAAAAATCATTTTTATTGTTATTTTATTCCTAAAAATATGCCATATTCCTAGATATTTAAATAACCGAAATAATATGTTGTCAAATGATAATTAAGTACAAAAATTATTAAGGTGACCCTAAATTATTTCTTTGCATATCATTAAATATTATTCTTTTTGTTAAAAAAAATGATATTATTATTAATTAATACTATCGCATAGGACACTATGACTAGAGTCTAGAGGGCATAATTGAATTTAGGTTTTTTTACTTATAGTTTGTTAGTTTATTTTAAGAAATTGTATATATACTTAGGTTCTTAATTTTTTTTTGTCATTTAATATTATGTTATTGTCTTGTGTATTATATGGATTCAATAATGAAAATTGTTTATTTACATTTTTTTAAATAACAACAAATAATCATGTTTAAATAGTCCTGGTTTGAATTTAAATAAATTTCCATAATTAAAGACTTAAAATTAGATTATATATGAAACTAGCCTAAGACCCCGCGAGCTTTGCGGGTGGCTAAACACCAACTAAACACATAAAATAATTTAAACATAGAAGCGTTAAAGTGTGATTTGTTAAGCCTAATATTTTGAGACAGTTGAGCACGTCCCAATAGTACATCTACATAATATTCGTTACAAATTAAGTTTTTGTCAACTAAACCTTCATGATGTCTTCTTTAACTCCACTATCGTATTCATCCTATGAAATTATCAATTCCAATCAGGACGACTTAGAATTTAAAGCTCTATTGCTAGATTATTAAAAATATACATGAAATTAATTTGAAAAAAAATAGATTCTTACTTAAGTGTAAGAACAACTCAAACGAGTTCTTAGAGATATCAACTGGTTGGCTACCCTCCAACACTTGATTTGCTACAAATCCCTTTTACTGTTATAGAAAAAAATAAGGTTAATAAATTTAAACGTAGAACCGTTAAACTGTGATTTGTTAAGCCTAATATTTTGAGACAGTTGAGCACGTCCAAATAGTACATCTACATAATGTTCGTTACAAATTAAGTTTTTCTCAACTAAACCTTCATGATGTCTTCTTTAACTCCACTATCACATTCATCCTCTGACATCGTCAATTCCAATCAGGACGACTTAGAATTTAAATCTATATTGCTAGATTATTAAAAATATGCATGAAATTAATTTGAAAAAAATAGATTCTTACTTAAGTGTAAGAACAACTCAAACGGGCTCTTAGAGATATCAACTGGTTGGCTACCCTCCAACACTTGATTTACTATAAATCTCTTTTACTGTTATAGAAAAAAATAAGGTTAATAAATTAAAATACCCAAGATACCAATAACCAAAAAAACTACTATCCTACATCATCTTGAATTGCAAAACTTTATAAATTACATGTAGGTCTTCTCCTCAAATGCATAACATGAATTAGATGATAGAGACAATTCATTATAATTTTAAAAAATTATGAAGAAATTGGTATTCCTATGAATAACAACCTTTAAAAAGATGTCCTAAAATCCTATGAACATAAGTTTAGCTTTTAAAACTAAGGCCTTAGATCAAGATACACAATAAGTCTTCAATGTACAATCTATATCTACATCATATACAAACCAAATAAAAAAAATAACTTTGAAAAAATTAATATAACAGGATTTAAGTTCTATTTATTAAAAATAAACCAAAATTAAGTGACTACCGACTACTTCTTCGAGTCCTTTAACATGTTATTTTTGTATCTAAATTGTTTCGTATTACTTTCCATAAATTAGACCAAATAAATATAATAATTTCGGTAACATGTATTCTTAATTGTATTCCCTTTTACACATTATAAAAGACAACTGAATATAATAAGATCCCGCGAGTTTCGCGGGTGGACTAACACACAAATATATAACTTAAAATTGTTGAAATAATAATTGGAAAGAAATAAACGTTCAAGTACTAATGAAATCAGTAAACTACAATGAATTGAAAAAATGAAGTAATGCAAAAATCACAAGTCAGCCTATATAATGAAATATGTGGACCGACAATAACCGAATTTGGATCGGAGGACTGGATGGCCTTTGTAGTCAAAGTTACCGTCGACAAAGTTGTTGAGCATCCGTGTAGCTCAGCCGAGTGCGGTGGGCGGCTATCCCATTCTCTCCAAACTGTCTTCTGTTTTCGACATTAATCGTAATCTTACCAAGGTAAAAAACAAACAGAAAAAAACCTAATCAGTGAACAAAACAATGGCTAAACGTAATGTTTCAAGACAAAATCAAATTGGATCAAATGTAAATTACCTTGATGAGAACTAAGCTGTAAGATTGTGGTGTTTGCTAGTATCATGCGACATAGAAATCAATCTTGGGTTTGTCTTATGTGGAAAGTGGAAAGCAATTGCAATTAGGGAAAAACAAAACTGGTTATAATAAGAGGTTTAGCACCTAAACACAATCATTAAGGATTAATAGAATGCCATGTGGAAGACGACCCAAACGGAGTTCCGATGGTGGGAAAAATCAATACCTGGATCCGAGCTTGAAGACGACCCAAGCGTAGGGTAAAACTGGATCAGAACTTGAATCATTTTACAAAGCTACATACGTAAAAAAAATAATTAGCATTGTATGGCGGCAAAAAAAGGGCCAGCCACATATAGTCACCAAAAGTTTATTCAAAATGCTTAAAATATTCGAAATCATTTTATTAAAAAATCAACTTATGTAAGTTCTTGATCATATTCACAAGTGTAAGCTGGCCCATTTTAGAAACATCTATTTTAACGTATTATTCAACCCGTCTATATCATAAAAGGATTAAGATAATAAAGATGTAGATCATCATCACCAAGCTAATGCATCTGCTGCCACTCTTTGCTGAATTGGCAGCCTGTTAGCTGCAGCCACGACTTTGTTCACCCTCTCATCCACATCTGTTGTAGCGACTGCTTCCCAGTTATACGTCTTGCTTCCTGAAAACCACATATCAGATTCATAAACCATAAGATGGTAATAATAAATAGCATTTAAAAGAAGAAGAATGGAAGAAAATGATAAAAAAAAACGCACATCAAATTCCTGAAAACAACCACACATCAGAGAAACTGTCACACCCCGATTTCCACGTGTCACCGGTGGGCCCGGTGGGGGAGTATCGTGACGTGGTTGGCAACGTAATAGTCAAACAACACAATATAATAATGCACAGCGGAAGCAATTTAAAAATAAGATACAACCGAATTTATTTATTGTAAACAAAGTCACAATATCCGGTGTTTATCCACAGAACGGATCGAAACAAAATAACATTTAGTTGTTCAACAGACTTCCGGCATCCTAAGCATGCGAGACTTTTATTGATGCTTAGGAGACAATCCAGCCAATTACGTTTAGTACCTGCATTCAGTCTTTTTGGGAAAATACGTCAGTTTACACTGGTAAATACATTCAACTGACTCATTTTGGAAAATGATTGAAAATTGGTTTGGATGCACGTGGCATAAATCATTTTATTTAACTTGGGAGAATTATTTAATATTATAATCTTGTGAACGAATTACATGTTACTTATGCGTTCAGTAGCCCGGAACGTATCCGGGTTAAAGATCAATAGACACACCACTTTAAGTGAGTTATACACGGGAGTACGCCTACACCCCGTGCTCAGGTCGTGGCCATCTCGTAAGATGATGCCAGGGATATCCGGGACATGGTCATTAACCCCCCAAAGGCTGTAAAGTAAACACATCTGTTTAAAACGAGCCAATCAAATTATTCAACTACCCACTAAGCGTGGAGATTTGATGTCACACCCCGATTTCCACGTGTCACCGGTGGGCCCGGTGGGGAGTATCGTGACGTCATGGTTGGCAACGTAATAGTCAAACAACACAATATCAATATGCACAGCGGAAGCAATTTAAAGTATGATACAACCGAATTTATTATTGTAATATCAATTGTCACAATATTCGGAAGTTTATCCACAGAAGGATCGAACATAAAATGGAAACAATAGTTCAACAGACTTTTAGGCATCTTAAGCTTGCGAGACTTCTATTGATGCTAAGGAGACATATCCAGCCAATTTCGTATAGTACCTGCATTTAGCCTTTTTGGAAAATACGTCAGTTTACACTGGTAAATACATTCAACTGACTCATTTTGGAAAAAGAGTTTGTAAATTGTTTTGAATGCACGTGGCACAAAATATCTTGACACATTGATTAAAATGCACAGAGGCAAAATTAATCTTTTTAACTTGGGAGAATTATTTAATATGATAATCTTGTGAACGAATTACATGTTACTTATGCGTTCAGTAGCCCGGAACGTATCCGGGTTAAAGATTAATAGACACACCACTATAATGAGTTATACACGGACGGTGTACGCCTACACCCCGTGCTCAGGTCGTGGCCAATCTCGTAAGATGATGCCAGGGATATCCGGGACATGGTCATTAACCCCCCAAAGGCTGTAAAGTAAACAATTCTGTTTAAAACGAGCCGATCAAATTATTCAACTACCCACTAAGCGTGGAGATTTGATGCCCGATCAAGCGGTACGCTATGTACCGTAACCCAAGCCCGTATAGGGAAAATAAGTTAAAAGTATTTACCTGAGCTAAATATAAATTCAATCCCAACCGTATATCAAATCAGCAAGTACAGATAGCTTTTACTGGGCTCCTAATCTGGAACGAAGGTTTTTAATAACCTATTAGAATCCTAACGGGTCTTTAATTAAGCTTAAGCTTAGACCGGCTAGTTTCAAAGATACGGTTCGTACGCACAATTAAGCGAAGACCGGATAGAATGTGATTTAGACCCGACAAGTTCGGAGACTTGTTTAATATGGGTTTATTATTCACATTCTGGATTTTGAGATAAAACCGATAAGGTTTGACCCGTATCGGCTAATTTATGTAAACTTGTTACATAAACCGAACCGAACGCGAAATAAGCGTAACGGGTATCCGTAAGAGCCATATACAGGTTTCCTAACTTAATATGCTTCAAATATGTTGTGACATCAGTAGGATGTCTTTCATTATGCCCCAAACTAATTTAAACACAAACTATGCCCCGTAGGGGTAGTTTGGTCATTTTAAAGGTTGTAAAAGAGTTTAAATGTTTAACTGAGTTACAGGTCTGATGTAAACAGCAAACATACTCACTTTGATGAGTTATAACAGTAGGCTAAAGCATATATGTGAATTTTATCATCTTTAACCAAACTATGCCCCGTAGGGGTATTTTGGTAATTTCACATAAGCCGAAAGCTCAAAAACGAAGTCTGAGTTAATCAACCTTTGCTTACTGTTAAAATATCATAATTTTCCTCATATATCAGTAGGTATCAACCCGGGTATGTCCAATATGATTTTAAGATATACTATGCGTTAAAACGCTAATTATGGCGATTAAAGGCCATTTCTGGGTTCGATACTTAAATCTGATATTTTTATATTTCCAGAAGGCTTAAAATAATTTATTCATTATATGTGATCAGTAGCAAAATGTTTGGAGTTGTTTAGATAAGTAAAACTCATTTTATGGCCCGTAAGGGCAAAACCGACAATTACCGGATTAAGCCTACGACTACTAGTTATGCTCAGCCTAAAATTAATTAAAAATCTTTAAAAATCCCAACATAATATATTACATCAGTGGGTATTAAGTTTGATACCAAAAAGTAGGCTTAACTAGGCTATACGCTAATTACGCCGTTTTATTAACATAAAGCTTTAATTTTGCGATATTGAGCATAACTCTTAATCTATAAGTCAAACTGATGTCAAACTTTGCATACAAGTTTATATATCAGTAACTAAGGTTTCTACACTTTTACATTTTCATAAATCATGTTTTAAGGTAATAAGGGCATAACGGTCAACATATGAGCAATTAACGGAAATATGCATATTAATTGGATAACTAGTGAACCAAGGTGTGTAATCACAGAGGGTTGTTCTAACAAGTAACCTAATCCAATTTAAGCTCTTAGGCATTTCTAAAACATACCTAAACGGGTCATAACTGAAAGTCAAAGTGAAAGTCAAACTATGTGACTTTCGGTTCCGAACCGGGTCTAAACAGGAAATAGTCGGGTTGAACATGTTTAGACATGTTCTTACACTAATTACTAAGTTATAACAATGATCAAACAGGTTATATATGTTCTAGATAGCTAATTATGCATAAATGACATTTTAAGCATCATGTTGACTTTTTAATTAAAGGTTTGACCCGACATTTGACCTGGTTAGAGTGGTAATCAGGGTAAACCCTTTTGAGGTTTTATTACCCACATAAATACCAACTTATAACTACTTTTAATTCGAGATATGACTGAGCCATTATTGACTAATCTCGAAGTCAAACCGTAATTATGACGGTTTGACTTTTAGCTAATTAACCAAGCTAAACTCAAACAAAGAAGAACTAGAAGACTTACAAGAGTCCTATGCACGACTTAAGATCAAATGGACCTGCTTGAGAGCTCCAGGAATGATCAAACAATGCAAATGAAGGTGTGAGGAGTTGTGTTGCATAAGGTGGGCTTTTATAGTGAAAATTCCACCACAAATCTTTGACACTTGGTGTCTACAACTCTCCATACCCTTCCAACAAGTGTCCTAGATGTTTAGGGGTTATTTAGGGGACAAGGGGGATGTGAAAACTCGTTTAAAATCGATTACAAGTTCACCTTGCAGGCCCCTATTCAAGAAAAACTGATTCTGCCCAGTTATAGCCGTCGCGTAGCGCGACGGCATCCCCCTTCATGCTCGCGCTACGCGAGCCCATGTGGTTCAGCCAAACATCTTTCATAAATTGCAGTTTCAGTCCTTGGCTCTTCAAACTTCGAATAGGCACTTGTTTATTGCAATATGAACCCTCATAATTTATCTATAAGGGCTTTAAAACATATGCTCACTTTGTTAGGTCCCCGGTTAACTTTGTTGTCACCCGAAAAGTCCTAACTTTCAACGTTTACGCTTTAACCCTTCGCACACGAATTTGATCATAACTTTCTCATACGATAACGAAACTTTACGAAAATTGAACCGTGTATTCTAGTGAGCGTAATTAACATTTACAAAGCTTCAGGTTTGTCAAAAGGTCACTCAGAGGTATAAATTAAACATGTTGACACATTTAGCCCCTGTAGTTTGTAATCTCCCACTTTTTGCTTCGTATGATCCATGATTTATTCGTTTGAAGGTATGAGCATCTTGTAGGGTTAATATACAATATATTTATTCACAGTTGACACTTAGAATACGTAATTTCACATACTTTCCATGTTTGTCAACTTTAGTCCTTCTATAATATTTCTTTCACACGTTTAACATTTGACACGTGTCTACACATTATAGGACGTGAATTTTCGAGGTGTTACATCCTCACCCCCTTAAAATAAATCTCGACCCGAGATTTACTGAAATAAGTAAGGGTACTTTTCTTTCATCGTGGATTCAACCTCCCACGTGTATTCGGGACCTTTACGGGCATCCCATTTGACCTTAACAAAAGGTATATGCTTCCTTCGAAGCTTCCTTACCTGTCGATCTTCAATCGACAAAGGTTTTTCAACAAACTTTAAGCTCGCGTCTATATGCACATCTGCATGTGGCATGACATGTGATTCGTCAGCGGAACACTTCTTTAGATTGCAGATGTGGAACACATTGTGAATTCCACTGAGCTCTTCTGGTAAGTTCAACTTATAGGCAACTGACCCGACACGTTCGATAACCTCGAAAGGTCCTATGTATCTCGGGCTTAGCTTGCCTTTCTTACCAAACCGCATCACTCCTTTCCAGGGTGACACTTTAAGTAGGACTTTGTCACCTACTTCGAAGTGAAAAATCCTTACGCTTAGGATCAGCGTAACTCTTCTGCCTATCTCGGGCAACTTTGAGATGGTCACGAATCTGGACAATCTTGTCCGTCGTTTCGAACACTATCTCTGGTCCTGATAATTGGACGTCTCCAACTTCTGCCCAACAATTGGGCGATCTACACTTTTTACCGTATAATGCCTCAAAAGGCGCAGCCTTAATGTTGGTATGGTAGCTATTGTTGTAGGAGAATTCGATTAATGGTAGGTTCTTATCCCAACTACCACCCAAATCGATTGCCCATGCACGTAGCATGTCCTCCAACGTTTGATTAGTACGCTCTCTCTGACCGTCAGTCTGAGGATGGTAATCCGTACTAAAGTTCAAACGTGTGCCCAAAGATTGTTGGAAACTCTTTCAAAAGTGTGTCGTGTACCTAGTATCTCTATCAGAGATAATAGCTACAGGTATGCCATGTTGTAACACCCCAAAAACCCGAATATTTATATTCGTTAAAATGTTATGTTATGACACATCAAGAAATAAATAACTAGGCTATTTAACCTACTTAAATGTATGGTTAAAATTATTAAAAGATTGAATGAGGTAAAATGTTTCCCAAAGCAAGCAAGGGAGCAAACTAGAGGGACCAAAACCGTTAAGTGGGAAACATGATTTTTACAAAATAAGCATAAAACACCACACACACACATAGTGTGTGTGTGTGTGTGTCGACATCAGGAAGGAGAAGAAGGGGCTCAACCCTAGTTTCATTATAATCATCAAATTGAAAGGGGAATTCAGCTCGGATCTGATGCATGAACACGAATTTATGATCATCTAGCCCTATAAATCACTTGGTAAGTTGTAATTTATGATTTGGTGATTTTGATGTGAAGTGGGTTATGATCAACCCACGAATTAGTATGAGATTAAGCATGAATATGTGTTAGAATCATCATATGAAACATGTGTTGTGTATGATTTTGATTAAATTCATGTTTAGAAGTAAAACCCATTTGGGATGATGAAGTGATTGAATCACCATGTTCAATAATTGTGTAATTTGTGATGTAGTATGTTGTATGTGATGAATTATTGTAAATAAGATGATTAGGATATGAAATAAATGGATGTTTAGTTAACTTTGATGAATGAAGATAAGAACATGGAGGATCATGCATGAATGGGTTGTACATTGTGCTAAGATAGTGGTACGCACACCAAGTGTTTGATGAAATGCCTCATTTAAGCTAGTATGTGAAATTGTATGCTATACACCGGATGAACATGTGAAGAAGTTGAAATTATGTCGAATTACTAGCTTGGAATAAAGTTGTCAACTAAAGAATGACGAATATGTTAGTATGTGTTGAATTGATGATGCGTATGCATGTATGTAGTTAGTCGATCATGTGCTTAGGTATGTGTGTGTGTCCTACACCATGATTATGAAATATAAATGGTATGTTGTGTATGTGACTAGGTGATCATGTAGATGTTAGTTTCATACAACATTATGTATGAAATGAATATCATGTAATTGATGTGGTTCACTATATCAACATGAATGCGTGTCCATAAGTTGGAAGTTGTATGCTTGAAGGTTGACTTTCTGAAAGTCAACCGAGAATCCATAACATGGTTAGGCATTATGACACAAATGTAAGAATCGAGAGATCATGAAATACGTGTTAGGCCAATTATGTGTTATGTGTGATAACGAATTAGGAATTCGAAGATAATGAACTATGTGGTTGACAAGTCATGTCATATGCGTATTAGTGAAGGTTAAATAGATAAAAATTGGAAGATATGTGTTAATATGAATAAGCATGAATACTAACATAATCATGGCATGACGGCATGAAAGAATAGGAACCACACTAGCACGGACCAAGCATGGAAGGCTAGCGGGTCAAGATGAGGCAATGAAGATGTTACGAACGCGGATGCACAAGGTAAGTGATTTCCGTAATCACTTCTTAGATGTTTACGTAAGGATATGTGTTAGTAATTAAAGTATGATCAATGAGGGCAATTGAGGATGGATGGTATGAAATCGATGATTGCGTTAAGAAGATATAACGGGTCAAAGATGGGGTTTGTTGTTATATTAGGAATAAGAGTATGAAAGGGTTACGGTATGATAATCGGGTAACGGGGATTGGGTGTGTAAACCCCAAGTACGAAACTCCGGATAATGTAAAAGTATCTTGGTAGTAATGTTCATGCAAGTTTCGGAGTAAAACATATGAGTTGGGTGATAAAAACAAGCATGGGTAAAGTTGTCCGAAAATGAAAATATAGGCGTAAATGCGTAAGTTAAGAATTTCCTTAACTCGGATATGGGATTTTAAGTTTACATGTTAGAATATGAATTTACAAGCATGTAGGAAGAAACGGGAGGTTAAACGGGTAAACGGTTCAAAAGTTACGCGCGTTTTAGTGCGTACGAACGACAAAACAACACAGCAGAAAAACTGCTGTTTCTGCTAGGCGTCGCCGACGCGGGGGGGTGGCGTCGCCGACGCCGCCCAGAAATCCCATTTTGCTGTCGACGCCAGTTTCCACTGGATGACGCCAAGCCGACGCCGTTAGGCGTCGTCGACGCCTAAAGTGGCGTCTCCGACGCCCCTCCCATCATACACTTCTGATTTTCGCCGTTTTGGCTTGTTTTGCTTGATCCGTCGTCCGTTTTGGATGTAGAAATGGTATATACGTATGTAGTTGTGCATGTAAGTACGTATGGAGGTATGTATGAGTATATGCACGTATGCAAAGTTGTAGGGAAGGTATGTTTGTATGTAGATGTGTATGTATATATGCTTAAGGGTATGTACGAGTGAATACATGAATATAATGACGTAGAATAGGTATGTACGTATGTGGATATGTATGTAGGTATGTGTAAGGATATGTACGAGCTTATGCATGTATGTAAAGATGTAGGAATTGTATGTACGTATGTAGTTGTGCACGTAAGTACGTATGGAGGTATGTATGAGTATATGCACGTAGGTAAAGTTGTAGGGAAGGTATGTTTGTACGTAGATGTGTATGTATATATGCTTAAGGGTATGTACGAGTGAATACATGAATGTAATGACGTAGGATAGGTATGTACGTATGTGGATGTGTATGTAGGTATGTATAAGGATATGTATGAGTTTATGCATGTGTGTGAAGTTGTAGGAAAGATGTATGCAGATGTGTATGTATGTTTGTATGTAAGAACGTACGTATGTATGATCTAGACTCATTGAGTGGTAATGGTACTAATGGTGTACCTTGAGAATGAAAAGTAATGCAGGTACATCATTGGAGCCTCACCAGGAAATGGATATGCAGATGATATGCTTAAAGCTTAAAAGATGACGAAATGTGAAGTGCACGCGAATGATGTTGTTTATATAATGTGTGCTAATATTTTGAATGTATGTGGTGAGTGCAGGTTGTACAGATCATAGGCGATTATCACAAGGAATAGAGATCGAAGATCGAGTCACTAGAGAGATTGTACGGGGACGTTGAATGTAAAATGTAGTAAATGTAAGCTATGTTTTTAGTTAGCAAATAAGAGGATGACAGATTTATGAAATTGAATTATGTTAAAGTTAAATTTTAAATGAGTAGAGGTATTTATAATGAAAGAAATTTTATGGCACGAATTTCCGCTGCGACTTTTGTCAAATATGTGTTAGGGTGTAACAAGTTGGTATCAGAGCCCTGGTTTGAGAGAATCAAGTGTAAGAAGGTAAGTGCTTGAACTCAAACCTGTGTGCTCTGGTGTTAAGAAACCCGTACAATCCAAGACTCGGTCAAGATCCAAAGGTAAAAGAGAATGTAAGTATGTACTTATGTATACGCATAAAGAAACTGACGGTTTTGTATATGCAAGGTAAGAATAAGCGTTTGAAGAGGATGATCCGCGAGTGCGGTCAACTACCGACACCAAGGCATGAAATAAGATAAAGTTAAGGTACGTAAATTTAATATGTCGGTATATGAAATGGTAAAATGCATTAAGGGAAGAAAAATGCTAAATGAAGGACCATGAAGGTATAGTAAACATGTTTTGAAAATGATACACGTGCCGAACCCTAATTCTTCGGACATAAGGTGACAATTACACGAAGACACGAAACTAGTATGTGGATTGTGTACCTGGCCAGTACACGTGAAGCATATGACGTTCGTGGGACCGTGATAATTGATACAAGTATGTCCGTTAGAATTAAGTAGTAGGTGGACGTGAGGGTGAAGAGAAATGTAAGACTCTCAAGAATGAGAGTATGTTATGCTATGTTAGAATCCGCGAGACGGATTCGAAACATGTTATGCTATGTTAGAATCCGCGAGACGGATTCGAACATGATATGCTATGCTAGAATCCGCGAGACGGATTCGAACATGATATGCTATGCTAGAATCCGCGAGACGGATTCGAACATAATATGCTATGCTAGAATCCGCTAGACGGATTCGAACATGATATGCTATGCTAGAATCCGCGAGACGGATTCGAACATGATATGCTATGCTAGAATCCATGAGACGGATTCGAAATGTGATATGCTATGCTAGAATCCGCGAGACGGATTCGAAACGTGATATGCTATGCTAGAATCCGCGAGGCGGATTCGAAACATGAATGCTATGTTAGAATCCGCGAGACGGATTCGAAACATGAAAGAAGTTAAAAATATGAATGCAATGCTTGAATCCGCGAGACAGACTCAAGGGATGAAAAGCGTATATGCAATGTTTGAGTCCGCAAGGCGGATTCAAGGAATGAAGGATATGAATGATGCAAATTCCTTGCGGAATTGGTTATGATAAGCGAAAGCTGTAATAAGCTATGCACGTCGACCGGTTCAAGTTGAACAAGTCGAGTGAGGATAAGGTACCATCCGTTTAGAACAAGTGGTCGTGAATGCAATAACGAATGTATGAAGTTCAATCCGTTATACGGATAGAACGGAAGATTTATGTCGAAAGCAATTTACCCGATGTTACTGGGTCGTAAGTGATATGCTTAAATCTCATTATGAGAGTATATGCTATTACCCAATTAAGTGGATAATCGAATGCGTGAAAGAAATGAAAGTATATAAGCGGATGAAACCAAAAATGTTGGAATGGGCATAGCGTGATATGGAAAGCTTGGTTCTAATAGTTGACGTAGGAATGAAAACTATGTCATTAAGAAGTGAAATTTTAATGTTTTGAGTAAGATATACGAGCATTAGTTAAACTCTTGTACGATGAATGTGCATGATACGTATACCTATGTAACTTAAGTAAATGCGCGAAATGAGAGGAATGGTAATGTAGAAAGATGTTAACTATGGAGTTAAGCATGTAGACGTGATTATGGAATTAATGAATAAACATGTAAGTGATGATCATCACTAAGAAATTATCATGAGGCAAGAAGTTGAGGTCTAAAGATATATATATTTTAGAAGCATGTTATTTAGGAGGGATGGTAGTAACCGGTAAGTAAAGGATTGTGGTCCCGTAGATATGAGCAAGGTTTCGGGGACGAAACCTCTTTTAAGGGGGGTAGACTTGTAACACCCCAAAAACCCGAATATTTATATTCGTTAAAATGTTATGTTATGACACATCAAGAAATAAATAACTAGGCTATTTAACCTACTTAAATGTATGGTTAAAATTATTAAAAGATTGAATGAGGTAAAATGTTTCCCAAAGCAAGCAAGGGAGCAAACTAGAGGGACCAAAACCGTTAAGTGGGAAACATGATTTTTACAAAATAAACATAAAACACCACACACACACACAGTGTGTGTGTGTGTGTCGACATCAGGAAGGAGAAGAAGGGGCTCAACCCTAGTTTCATTATAATCATCAAATTGAAAGGGGAATTCAGCTCGGATCTGATGCATGAACACGAATTTATGATCATCTAGCCCTATAAATCACTTGGTAAGTTGTAATTTATGATTTGGTGATTTTGATGTGAAGTGGGTTATGATCAACCCACGAATTAGTATGAGATTAAGCATGAATATGTGTTAGAATCATCATATGAAACATGTGTTGTGTATGATTTTGATTAAATTCATGTTTAGAAGTAAAACCCATTTGGGATGATGAAGTGATTGAATCACCATGTTCAATAATTGTGTAATTTGTGATGTAGTATGTTGTATGTGATGAATTATTGTAAATAAGATGATTAGGATATGAAATAAATGGATGTTTAGTTAACTTTGATGAATGAAGATAAGAACATGGAGGATCATGCATGAATGGGTTGTACATTGTGCTAAGATAGTGGTACGCACACCAAGTGTTTGATGAAATGCCTCATATAAGCTAGTATGTGAAATTGTATGCTATACACCGGATGAACATGTGAAGAAGTTGAAATTATGTCGAATTACTAGCTTGGAATAAAGTTGTCAACTAAAGAATGATGAATATGTTAGTATGTGTTGAATTGATGATGCGTATGCATGTATGTAGTTAGTCGATCATGTGCTTAGGTATGTGTGTGTGTCCTACACCATGATTATGAAATATAAATAGTATGTTGTGTATGTGACTAGGTGATCATGTAGATGTTAGTTTCATACAACATTATGTATGAAATGAATATCATGTAATTGATGTGGTTCACTATATCAACATGAATGCGTGTCCATAAGTTGGAAGTTGTATGCTTGAAGGTTGACTTTCTGAAAGTCAACCGAGAATCCATAACATGGTTAGGCATTATGACACAAATGTAAGAATCGAGAGATCATGAAATACGTGTTAGGCCAATTATGTGTTATGTGTGATAACGAATTAGGAATTCGAAGATAATGAACTATGTGGTTGACAAGTCATGTCATATGCGTATTAGTGAAGGTTAAATAGATAAAAATTGGAAGATATGTGTTAATATGAATAAGCATGAATACTAACATAATCATGGCATGACGGCATGAAAGAATAGGAACCACACTAGCACGGACCAAGCATGGAAGGCTAGCGGGTCAAGATGAGGCAATGAAGATGTTACGAACGCGGATGCACAAGGTAAGTGATTTCCGTAATCACTTCTTAGATGTTTACGTAAGGATATGTGTTAGTAATTAAAGTATGATCAATGAGGGCAATTGAGGATGGATGGTATGAAATCGATGATTGCGTTAAGAAGATATAACGGGTCAAAGATGGGGTTTGTTGTTATATTAGGAATAAGAGTATGAAAGGGTTACGGTATGATAATCGGGTAACGGGGATTGGGTGTGTAAACCCCAAGTACGAAACTCCGGATAATGTAAAAGTATCTTGGTAGTAATGTTCATGCAAGTTTCGGAGTAAAACATATGAGTTGGGTGATAAAAACAAGCATGGGTAAAGTTGTCCGAAAATGAAAATATAGGCGTAAATGCGTAAGTTAAGAATTTCCTTAACTCGGATATGGGATTTTAAGTTTACATGTTAGAATATGAATTTACAAGCATGTAGGAAGAAACGGGAGGTTAAACGGGTAAACGGTTCAAAAGTTACGCGCGTTTTAGTGCGTACGAACGACAAAACAACACAGCAGAAAAACTGCTGTTTCTGCTAGGCGTCGCCGACGCGGGGGGGTGGCGTCGCCGACGCCGCCCAGAAATCCCATTTTGCTGTCGACGCCAGTTTCCACTGGATGACGCCAAGCCGACGCCGTTAGGCGTCGTCGACGCCTAAAGTGGCGTCTCCGACGCCCCTCCCATCATACACTTCTGATTTTCGCCGTTTTGGCTTGTTTTGCTTGATCCGTCGTCCGTTTTGGATGTAGAAATGGTATATACGTATGTAGTTGTGCATGTAAGTACGTATGGAGGTATGTATGAGTATATGCACGTATGCAAAGTTGTAGGGAAGGTATGTTTGTATGTAGATGTGTATGTATATATGCTTAAGGGTATGTACGAGTGAATACATGAATATAATGACGTAGAATAGGTATGTACGTATGTGGATATGTATGTAGGTATGTGTAAGGATATGTACGAGCTTATGCATGTATGTAAAGATGTAGGAATTGTATGTACGTATGTAGTTGTGCACGTAAGTACGTATGGAGGTATGTATGAGTATATGCACGTAGGTAAAGTTGTAGGGAAGGTATGTTTGTACGTAGATGTGTATGTATATATGCTTAAGGGTATGTACGAGTGAATACATGAATGTAATGACGTAGGATAGGTATGTACGTATGTGGATGTGTATGTAGGTATGTATAAGGATATGTATGAGTTTATGCATGTGTGTGAAGTTGTAGGAAAGATGTATGCAGATGTGTATGTATGTTTGTATGTAAGAACGTACGTATGTATGATCTAGACTCATTGAGTGGTAATGGTACTAATGGTGTACCTTGAGAATGAAAAGTAATGCAGGTACATCATTGGAGCCTCACCAGGAAATGGATATGCAGATGATATGCTTAAAGCTTAAAAGATGACGAAATGTGAAGTGCACGCGAATGATGTTGTTTATATAATGTGTGCTAATATTTTGAATGTATGTGGTGAGTGCAGGTTGTACAGATCATAGGCGATTATCACAAGGAATAGAGATCGAAGATCGAGTCACTAGAGAGATTGTACGGGGACGTTGAATGTAAAATGTAGTAAATGTAAGCTATGTTTTTAGTTAGCAAATAAGAGGATGACAGATTTATGAAATTGAATTATGTTAAAGTTAAATTTTAAATGAGTAGAGGTATTTATAATGAAAGAAATTTTATGGCACGAATTTCCGCTGCGACTTTTGTCAAATATGTGTTAGGGTGTAACACATGTAAGCTACAATCTTATCAATGTATAACTGGGCTAACATATCGGAGCTATAAGTCTCCTTGATGGGTAAGAAGTGTGCTGACTTAGTCAGTCTGTCAACTATAACTCATATCGTATCATTTCCTTTCCTCGTCTTGGGTAACTTGGTAATAAAATCCATAGTTACCATTTCCCACTTCCACGTAGGAAGTTCAGGCTGTTGTAGCAAGCCTGACGGCTTTTGATGCTCGGCTTTGAATTGCGCACTTGTTAAGCATTTAGCTACATAGGTGGCTACAGACTTTTCAAGCCTATCCACCAAAATTTGCCCTTAGATCCTGGGTAGCTGATGGCACATTCTTAATCGTTGCCTAATTAGGGTTGCGGCATGTTTGCATAAGCAATATGAACCGTCCTTTTTATTTAATAACATAAAACCCTCAGAATATTGAGTCAGGCTTTATGTGTCTATGTTTTAAAACCTACTTAATCAAGGTTTCGATTATTCCATAATCAATATGGAGTTTTCACAATACTCCAGCCCACAGCGGGATACAATCTTAATTCTACCTGCCTTCCCGGAGGTAAGCAGGGAAAACTTGTGAGAAGATAATCAAGATTGCAAGGAGGCTACAGAGATTTTCCATATCTCAGGCTCCAGTTCATCCACCATTACTCGTGTCAAATAAGTGACACCTTTATGTTATAAGTCCACGAATTCCTTAGTCGGGAACATTTATAAAAAAATTTCCATTTTTGGATATCTTCTTTGAATACTACTAGTCGACTTTAGTACAATATGACCATTGGGATATCTCAGGGGTTCCATGTATTAAACCTCCATGCTGATCAGACATGGAAATAATCTATGGGACACACCAGGATACGCCAATCCTCATATGACACTTTAATCAAACATAGTTTGGCATTCGCAGGCGATAGAAAACAATGAGAAAATAATTAAAATAACATATGTTGTCGTACTCTATGCAAAGAAAGAGTGCTCTTAGGTTTTCGGAAGGTTTTTCTTGCCGATACGAGAAGAATCGGTTACTATGGTTTCCTTGGTAATTATACCTTGTGGATGAAAAAATTTTATTTGCTAAGTTTATGGCTCATGAAGATTTATTATTGCCAAAAAAAAACAGGACACTTAGCAGAAATTATCATTGATAAATGATAAGGAAGTTTATTGTACAAGTGCTTATATTTAATCAATAATGGAAGTTTCACAAACTAGGCACCTAGCTCAGTTGGCTAGGCGCGCGAAAGGGTGCGGCCGGCCTAGACCCAGGTTCGATTCCGGGGACGGCCAGTTCCACCATTTTTTTTTATATTAATTAATCGCACGGATACGTGTAATTATGAGAGTTGTATCATAAGGAGTCTTGATAATTAATTGCTTCTTATTACCCACAATATGGGCTTGATTTTATCACTATATTGAGTCCTTGTATTTAACGGAACTTGGACATCAAAAATGATTCCTAATGGATACAAAACATCCATCTATTAATGCTGAAGCAGTCTCTGAGGTATACATGCTTCTTACTGAACTTTCGTTGCTTTTTATTAAGCCTGTACTCGCTCTCTTTCTCAGATTTTCTGGGAGTTATTCTCCTTCTTTTGGTTCATCCTTCATATACGAAGTGTGAGCAAAATCTCCTCATGAGCAATTTAAACATGGTTTTGAATGAGATTTAGAGCGAGAAGCATTCGGCTCTTTGGATTTTCTCATGACCTTTCTATGGTCCTTCCACCTGCTGCGTCAACCACAGCCTGGAGATTAACTCCATTGATATTGAGGTTTACGTTTGCAGTTTTATTAACTTTCGTCACATTAATAGTATTGCGACTGTCGTCTACCTCATCCGAGTTTTCCATGATCGAAGCTTGGTACTAATCACCAAGATTTAACACTTATTAGTCATCATCTTGATGACCTGACTTAGATTAGCCACGGCATTCATAAACCGTATGGGCTATTCCGTTCCGAACATTCATAGTGAATATTATTTTGAACGTATTTCCATTATATTTAGCCTAGGTCACAACAGGACCATCAATGGCATCCAAAGTTTGGAGCGAGTCCAATACCTGCTTGACAGGGGACCATAATGTCACAACTGTCTTTGTCACTAGGACGATTATAAATAGCTCAAAGGCTTTTATTATATATATATATATACATATATGGCATAGAAGCCTGTCTCGAGGGACGTAGAAAAATATGGCATAAAGCACAGTCATGAAGGACATAAGTAATTTATACGGCACGAAGGCCTTGTCGCAAAGGACATTTAGATATGGCACAAGGCATGTCACTAGGAATGTTAACATTTAATATGTTAGCTTGTCACGAATGACAAATTATGGCACATAGGCCTGTCATGAATGACTTTAAAACATAACTCGATGGTTTACCACCAAGATCCTTAATTTATTAGCCGCAATCTTATTAGATTAGGGCTTCCAGGTTTGAACGTGGTTCTTCACTTTTAGACAGGGAGTCATAGACCATAACCGTCATCGTCTTAGAAGACGATTTATTTGGCAGAAAAGAAGCCAATCAACACCACTAATGGATGTTTATATATAACAATCGTATTTAATGATATTAGTCATGATCACATCGATCATATTGACTATTAGGTTTGGGTATAATCACACCATTTTGAACAGGGGATCATAAAGATTACTACTATCGTTGTCTTACCGACACTAGAATAGGGTATAGCCCGTAGGCATTTCATCGCGAGGGATGTTAATATTATGATCATCATACTGATGATACTAGTCAGGATCGCAACGAGTATAGACTATGAGGTTTGAGTATAGCTCACCCCCTTGGCAAAGAATCACAAAAGATTACAATTGCCTCGTCTCAATTGGACAACATAATATAGCCCTTAGGCCAAAACATCATTAAGGATGTTGAAAAATGCTTTAATCATCTTATTGATGATTTTTGTCATGCCCGCATTGATCATATAGACTATTAGGTTTGAGCATAGCTCACTACCTTGAATTGGGAATCGTAAAGATCACCATGTCTTTGTCACGCATGGACATTATAATATGGCCCATAGGCGAAACATCACTAATGGAGATTTATAATAGGTTCATCCTATTAGAAGATATAAGTCTTGATTGCATTAATCATATTGACTATTTTGGCTTGAGCATAGCTCACCACCTCAGACAAGGAATCATAAAGATAACAATGTCAATGTCTCAAATGGACAATATATTATAGCCCGTAGGCAAAACATCACTAAAGGATGTTAAATAATATTATCATCGTATTAGATGATATTTGTCATGATCGCATTGATCATATAGACTATTATGTTTGGACATAGTCCAATATTTTAGACAGGAGATCAAAGACCATCACTGTCGTTGTCTTATCGGACAACAAGTTTAGCCCGTAGGCACTTCATCACTAACGGATGTTCATAATATGATCATCTTATAGGGTGATATATGCCATGATTCCTAATTCACTAGGCTTGATATGGGAATTGGAAGAATCCAATATAAGGATGACTGTTGTGATTTTCTCGAATCACATTTGTCGAGGGTGCTAACACGTTCTTAGATGTTAACAAGGATCTGAATCCCTTGAGTAGGTTTCACCATCTTGGCCACGTAGGCTAGGTTTCACCTTTAAGATTTCCTGTTAAAATGCATACTGACAGGGAAGGAAGGATGTTTATTTTATTCAGGATTTTTTATCATAAATCCTAATTCATAAGTTAATAATAATAGCACAAATGGCCTAGTCGCGTAGACAAGTTAAATTTATAAGCCATGATTCCAGAGAATCGCGGCATTAAGGTTTGAATCAAAGTTCATTACCTTTTCCTGACAGGGAGCTGTAGGCTGCCACTGTCTTCAGTCTCAGAGGACATTAACTATAGCCCGTAGGCACTTCCCTTATAAGGGAAGTTTATTACTGAATTGCCCCTTAGGGAAATTCATTAACCATGGTAAACAGAGACCATATTTGGTTAATTTATTAATCATATATTTATTTAGGATTTCTATTATAATTTATCCTAATTATAAAACATTAATAGTTTTATTGGTGGCACTCAATGGCCTGGTCACATGGACATTTATAAATTATAAGCTTATGATTTCAGAGAATCAAAGCATGAAAGTATATTGGCACAATAGGCCTGGTCACAAGGACAATTATTTATATGCTAGGATTTCAGAGAATCAGAGCATTTGAGGTTTGAACCTAGTTCATTACCTTTATCTGACAGGGAGTCATCGCTACCACTGTCTTTTGGCTCATATGGAAATGAGCAGGGCCCGTAGGCATTATGTTACCACGTATGGTTAAAATATGATCATCTTAATTATTGATGTAAACCCAGGATTCAGGGATCATTAAACTGGGTTAGGAATCTTTTGAAGAATCCTATAAAAATGACGTGTATGATTTTAAACGAATCACGTCTGCCAGGAGTGTTAACATGTTTTAAGATGTTAACAGGGAATTGAATCTTTTTAAACAGGTCTTACCATCTTGGCCCGGTCTTATAATTGACCCAAGGCTAGGTTTCACACTTAAGATTCTTAATTAATGAATTGAATCTTTTTAACAGGTCTTACCATCTTGGCCCGGTCTTATAATTGACCCGAGGCTAGGTTTCACACTTAAGATTCTTAATTTATAATTAACGCAGAACAATTTTTAAATTGAGGTGTAAATATGGATCTGAATCTAAATTGCGGGACTGCCATCTTGGCCGGTCTTATTATGACCCGAAGCTAGGTCTTGCCCTTTTAGATTTTGCCATTTTATTATAATGGTAGATCTTGCAAAAAGGAAATATTAATTTTTCCATTTATTTAATATTTCTTATTTAGAATGAAAGTTTAAACTTAATCATTCCATTATATAAAAATAAAAGTATAAAGTTGCCCTAAACGGGACTTAAAAGGAATAATGTCGTCCTCGAATGGACTGAAAAGGTAAATATGTCCTTATAAGGACTATTGAGGAAACGATCTTCAGCAAAGGAGTTTCTTCTTCATTCAATTCTTGAAGGCTTTCTCCTTGGTCGCACGTTTCATCCTGGTCGCGGTACGAAGCTCAGCATTTCAAGGCTCCAGATGTGGAGAATTCTTATTACAGCTTCTTCGCTTGGCGACGTATCCAATATATAAAAATTTGGAAGCAAAACTTCAAGATCAGGATTGAGAATATTCCTAAGTTAAGTCTAGACTCAGAAGTTTAGAATTGTTCAATTGTGTAACTGAGATTAAACACTAAGGCTAGTGTTTAATTCACTCAGTGTTGGCTCTGATACCAACCTGTCACACCCCGATTTCCACGTGTCACCGGTGGGCCCGGTGGGGAGTATCGTGACGTCATGGTTGGCAACGTAATAGTCAAACAACACAATATCAATATGCACAGCGGAAGCAATTTAAAGTATGATACAACCGAATTTATTATTGTAATGTCAATTGTCACAATATTCGGAAGTTTATCCACAGAAGGATCGAACATAAAATGGAAACAATAGTTCAACAGACTTTTAGGCATCTTAAGCTTGCGAGACTTCTATTGATGCTAAGGAGACATATCCAGCCAATTTCGTATAGTACCTGCATTTAGCCTTTTTGGAAAATACGTCAGTTTACACTGGTAAATACATTCAACTGACTCATTTTGGAAAAAGAGTTTGTAAATTGTTTTGAATGCACGTGGCACAAAATATCTTGACACATTGATTAAAATGCACAGAGGCAAAATTAATCTTTTTAACTTGGGAGAATTATTTAATATGATAATCTTGTGAACGAATTACATGTTACTTATGCGTTCAGTAGCCCGGAACGTATCCGGGTTAAAGATTAATAGACACACCACTATAATGAGTTATACACGGACGGTGTACGCCTACACCCCGTGCTCAGGTCGTGGCCAATCTCGTAAGATGATGCCAGGGATATCCGGGACATGGTCATTAACCCCCCAAAGGCTGTAAAGTAAACAATTCTGTTTAAAACGAGCCGATCAAATTATTCAACTACCCACTAAGCGTGGAGATTTGATGCCCGATCAAGCGGTACGCTATGTACCGTAACCCAAGCCCGTATAGGGAAAATAAGTTAAAAGTATTTACCTGAGCTAAATATAAATTCAATCCCAACCGTATATCAAATCAGCAAGTACAGATAGCTTTTACTGGGCTCCTAATCTGGAACGAAGGTTTTTAATAACCTATTAGAATCCTAACGGGTCTTTAATTAAGCTTAAGCTTAGACCGGCTAGTTTCAAAGATACGGTTCGTACGCACAATTAAGCGAAGACCGGATAGAATGTGATTTAGACCCGACAAGTTCAGAGACTTGTTTAATATGGGTTTATTATTCACATTCTGTATTTTGAGATAAAACCGATAAGGTTTGACCCGTATCGGCTAATTTATGTAAACTTGTTACATAAACCGAACCGAACGCGAAATAAGCGTAACGGGTATCCGTAAGAGCCATATACAGGTTTCCTAACTTAATATGCTTCAAATATGTTGTGACATCAGTAGGATGTCTTTCATTATGCCCCAAACTAATTTAAACACAAACTATGCCCCGTAGGGGTAGTTTGGTCATTTTAAAGGTTGTAAAAGAGTTTAAATGTTTAACTGAGTTACAGGTCTGATGTAAACAGCAAACATACTCACTTTGATGAGTTATAACAGTAGGCTAAAGCATATATGTGAATTTTATCATCTTTAACCAAACTATGCCCCGTAGGGGTATTTTGGTAATTTCACATAAGCCGAAAGCTCAAAAACGAAGTCTGAGTTAATCAACCTTTGCTTACTGTTAAAATATCATAATTTTCCTCATATATCAGTAGGTATCAACCCGGGTATGTCCAATATGATTTTAAGACATACTATGCGTTAAAACGCTAATTATGGCGATTAAAGGCCATTTCTGGGTTCGATACTTAAATCTGATATTTTTATATTTCCAGAAGGCTTAAAATAATTTATTCATCATATGTGATCAGTAGCAAAAGGTTTGGAGTTGTTTAGATAAGTAAAACTCATTTTATGGCCCGTAAGGGCAAAACCGACAATTACCGGATTAAGCCTACGACTACTAGTTATGCTCAGCCTAAAATTAATTAAAAATCTTTAAAAATCCCAACATAATATATTACATCAGTGGGTATTAAGTTTGATACCAAAAAGTAGGCTTAACTAGGCTATACGCTAATTACGCCGTTTTATTAACATAAAGCTTTAATTTTGCGATATTTAGCATAACTCTTAATCTATAAGTCAAACTGATGTCAAACTTTGCATACAAGTTTATATATCAGTAACTAAGGTTTCTACACTTTTACATTTTCATAAATCATGTTTTAAGGTAATAAGGGCATAACGGTCAACATATGAGCAATTAACGGAAATATGCATATTAATTGGATAACTAGTGAACCAAGGTGTGTAATCACAGAGGGTTGTTCTAACAAGTAACCTAATCCAATTTAAGCTCTTAGGCATTTCTAAAACATACCTAAACGGGTCATAACTGAAAGTCAAAGTGAAAGTCAAACTATGTGACTTTCGGTTCCGAACCGGGTCTAAACAGGAAATAGTCGGGTTGAACATGTTTAGACATGTTCTTACACTAATTACTAAGTTATAACAATGATCAAACAGGTTATATATGTTCTAGATAGCTAATTATGCATAAATGACATTTTAAGCATCATGTTGACTTTTTAATTAAAGGTTTGACCCGACATTTGACCTGGTTAGAGTGGTAATCAGGGGAAACCCTTTTGAGGTTTTATTACCCACATAAATACCAACTTATAACTACTTTTAATTCGAGATATGACTGAGCCATTATTGACTAATCTCGAAGTCAAACCGTAATTACGACGGTTTGACTTTTAGCTAATTAACCAAGCTAAACTCAAACAAAGAAGAACTAGAAGACTTACAGGAGTCCTATGCACGACTTAACATCAAATGGACCTGCTTGAGAGCTCCAGGAATGATCAAACAATGCAAATGAAGGTGTGAGGAGTTGTGTTGCATAAGGTGGGCTTTTATAGTGAAAATTCCACCACAAATCTTTGACACTTGGTGTCTACAACTCTCCATACCCTTCCAACAAGTGTCCTAGATGTTTAGGGGTCATTTAGGGGACAAGGGGGATGTGAAAACTCGTTTAAAATCGATTACAAGTTCACCTAGCAGGCCCCTATTCAAGAAAAACTGATTCTGCCCAGTTATAGCCGTCGCGTAGCGCGACGGCATCCCCCTTCATGCTCGCGCTACGCGAGCCCATGTGGTTCAGCCAAACATCTTTCATAAATTGCAGTTTCAGTCCTTGGCTCTTCAAACTTCGAATAGGCACTTGTTTATTGCAATATGAACCCTCACAATTTATCTATAAGGGCTTTAAAACATATGCTCACTTTGTTAGGTCCCCGGTTAACTTTGTTGTCACCCGAAAAGTCCTAACTTTCAACGTTTACGCTTTAACCCTTCGCACACGAATTTGATCATAACTTTCTCATACGATAACGAAACTTTACGAAAATTGATCCGTGTATTCTAGTGAGCATAATTAACATTTACAAAGCTTCGGGTTTGTCAAAAGGTCACTCAGAGGTATAAATTAAACATGTTGACACATTTTGCCCCTGTAGTTTGTAATCTCCCACTTTTTGCTTCGTATGATCCATGATTTATTCGTTTGAAGGTATGAGCATCTTCTAGGGTTAATATACAATATATTTATTCACAGTTGACACTTAGAATACGTAATTTCACATACTTTCCATGTTTGTCAACTTTAGTCCTTCTATAATATTTCTTTCACACGTTTAACATTTGACACGTGTCTACACATTATAGGACGTGAATTTTCGAGGTGTTACAGAAACTGTAGTGATAGTTGTTTGATTTATTTGGACTGCTTCAAGTACTTTGACATGAGAAACGGAAGAAGATGATCCAGGAAAAAAACACATCTTGAGAAGTTGAAACAGGGAGAACGCCGTTATCCCAGTGACCCGATTGAGTTATGCCGTTTCTGAAAGTAAACATACAAAAACCTTGTCTTCCTACTTCATGCCAACCACCCTCATACAGTCATAACTATGCCCGTTTGCAAAACAACCTCCAACATGTGTCCCTGTTTCTACGTCATGTAACTCAATGATACCATACATATCAATAATGTGACCAAGACAATGGCAAAATGTGTAGTTTCAGCTTTAAGGGATGCTATAATATCATGGATGTAAATAACTCGAATTGCAAGAAACTCTAATCACAATCAATTGATTCAGCTATCCAATTTTGAGATTAATTCAGCATTGAACACCTAGTCATCACCACATTGCAACTTGTAAAGTTTTAGATGATGAAACACGGTTCACAAAACACAAATGCATCAATAATGCACCCTATGATCCACACTTAGAGCCCTAATTAAAACAAATAAATTCAACAAAACTCATTCAATTTCAATATAAGAATTACCTCCATGATTTCTATATAATTGTTACTGATTAACCCATCCAGCAAGAAATTGAGAAGATCCCATCTAAACAACACCAACATAGAAGTATAAACATAACCCAAAAGAGACCTGCAACTAAACTAAACAATAACCAACAAAAACCATATTTTTGATCATTTGGGATAAAGTCAGACCACCAACTCCATTCCCAAGTTGAAATCTTGGTGCGATTCAATAAACAGAGGTATGTCGTCTCTTTAATGTCTTCAATGGTTTTGGTAACCAAGCTTGGCCTACCATTAAATAACTTGCCATTCCGGATGATCCACAAACTCCATATAGTAGTATCACCCTCAACGAAAGCAGTTCCAGGTGACCTGAAAACATGTAACTACCATATAAACCCATTGATTGGTCTTCATAAAAAACACAACTTTCATGAAAAATAGACTTACATGTACTTTTGACCACCTTGGACATAAAAATTGTCCCAACTATCGTTATGCTATACAAAAACGCCAAACAATCCCATTAGTTTCACTGTCGTCTCTGCATAAGGTACAAATACTAAATTATCTACAAAGAAACCTAATCATTGCATCATTTTTTACAATAACCCGTAGAAGATTTAAACAAAAATAAGGATATAACTTCATGCGTGGTTTGAATTATGCCTGAAGCATATAGAAGAATCGATTGTTTGACGACTGAGAAACGTCGAGCGAAAGAAACCACAATTGACATACGATTTCGAAATTTTCATATTTCCAAGATTATAGAAATTACGATTGAGAAAGTATTAAAAATAATCAAATCGTAAGGATTAGAGAAAATGTGTATCAATTATCATAAAAAATGAAATGTGTTCATACATTACACATGGAAGCAAGTGTGGGTAAGTGCACCGGCTCGGTTTCTCCTCTACTTCTCTACCAAACTGTAACAAAATGAACAACAAACATAAAAAGCTCACTTCAAATAGCATGATTATTCACATAGAAAAACTTATCCGTATACACACATCCTCAAGTTTTATTATTATTAAAGCATTTAAAATATTGAACCACGCAATATTAAAAAGTCGTTGACTTTCACTTATGTGTTCTCGTTCTTCTTGTCTGCACACATCAAGTTAAGATTCCAAAAATATGATGACATTAATAAAGAGGTATTATATAGTAAATTCTACTTTTTACACAAATGTATGGATACCGTCCTCAAAGAAACGCCAGATCTCAGCAAGACGATTTGGTAAGAGTTCTTTGATGTCGGTGTAGTGATGGAATTCCGGGTCATCTGCAGATACTGCTATGATTTTGACATTTAAACATACCCGGCTCTTGTTGTACTTAGAAAAAGATATGAAGTATTTTAATTAGATTAATAAACAAAAAAAATATATTAATCATGTTAATATTATAGAAGAATATACGTGTCAAAATATTAGCGAAAACTCTGAACCTAGAATAAACGCCAATTGTGAAGTAAATGATTGCAGTCATCCATCCGACTATATACGTGAGGAAGAAATAAAGCTGTAGAAACAAACCTTGCCACCTCTGCCAATTCATTAACAAAAAAATCATGTAGATATAAAGTTAACTTGAAGTATAGATATATTATGTGGAAGTTAGAACTTAGAAATCAAATAAAGAGAAAATTTTGAAGAAAATCATAGCCACTGTGAATAGCAATTTGTTACATTAGTTTGCTGACCAGCTTCAATATTACAAAAGTATTCATTTGTATCTGATGCAAAAGAGACTTTTCCACCTACAAAAGTAAGATTTAGCTTCTCGAATAAAAGAATTTTTCGAACCGAAGCACCTCTACAGATCTTCAACTTAAGATCCACCTACAAAATCCCAAAAATAGTCAAATATGGCAAAATTGTAATAAATTAGAGTAAAATCCTCATAATTGTATCCATCAAATTCAAATTCAAATTATCTCAATTAAATGAGGTTTAATGCTCTTAATTGAGTAGCATTTAAAGTAAATCAATCAATTTTACCGATCAATTTCTTCAAAATTTGAAACAATTCAAAAAATAGCCCTACCAAGAGTCGTGTGTTGGAAGGCCATTCAGGTCATTTTGATTTTGAGAGCTGGCAAACATTTCCAACCAATGTACAAAAGACTTGATTAAAACATGTTTAATAAACTTGGATTGAAGATGATAAATATACAAACCATAAGAACACTTGCAAAAAAAACATTAATCAATAACTCACTTGCAACCAACTGCTGCAATCAAATCAAATTCCCCATCTGTATTATAATAAAGTAAAAACGACAATATGAATAAAAATAGATATGCAACTTGATACCATTTTTTTGTAAAATATAAGGGGTTTTTTTCAAACAAATTTCCATTTACCTGATCTTGCAACTTGCACCAGCTCTGTAGAGATATCGAACTGAGATGAACAACGCCTAGCAACTTGCTCAGGATCAACTTGTCGGAACCATAGCCTTCAACATAAAAAACTTATAAATTAAAAAAGGATTGTTCACAAATTGAAGATATAGATTACCATTTCAGAGGCTTTTTTCGGTGCTTAGAACGCACACGACGACCATGAAAATACCTGTTGAATATTGACCAAACATGAGATAGAGTGATGAACAAAACGACGATAGATTCTAGGGTTTCGAGAAGCAGCTTATTAGGTCAAAATCCAATCAGAATCAAAATGCATGAATCAACTACAAAAAATGATTAAACAAAAATCAAACATACAATACCATCGGTCTTCAACATTAGGGTTTCCGAATTTTAAAAACCCCCCAAAATCCACACTACGATTGAACAAAAACATTAATATAACCTGAATCGAAATATAACGAATACAAAAACCGGATGAATTAGACAATAAGATGGATCGTATTTGTGGCTAAAAACTTACCGATTTAAGAATTCTTCGATTCACCAAGATACGACAGAGGATTGTGATTCAGAGTAACCTCAAAAGTGGAGGATTGTGGCTAAAAACTTACCGATTTAAGAATTCTTCGACTCATCAAATAAGGGGATTGAAGAAATCAATTGAAGAAGATGAAATGTGCGGCGTTATAGATCTAGGGTTTTTGATCAGATGGAAAATCATTTGTGGTTTGAGAGAAGATGAGATAATGATTGTGTGGGATTTAGGAAATTATTTTGGTCTGAGAAACAAAGAATACAAAGCGTGTATTCAATTTGCCGCTCAAAAGAAAAATTGGGGAAACAATACAATGCCACGTGTCAGCCACATGGTTAAGCTAATGACAAGTGGCTAAAGATTATTTTGCTTTATTAGAAGTAGTAGATAATGGCCATCATTATAAATCTAATATAGAAACACTTTCGTAAAATCTATTTTTGGTAAGGTTTAAACAAAAAAATATCATTATTATAAGTTATAAATAAAAATATGTTTGAGGTAAGGGTTGATTTTGTAGGAAGGTTTAGGAGACCTAATCTAACAAAAAATATTGATTAGTTTAACATATATATTTAAAGGTCGGATATTAAGGTAAAGATTTTAAAATAAGAAATGTTGATAGTAACTAAATGAAATTATTTCCGCTTATTGTTTCTTAGCTATTTATTACTTTTCTTTATTAATATTTACTTTATGAATACTTCATTTACTTATTATTTCTTTTTGCAATGTTTCTTTTTCTTTTTTAATAATTTAATATTTGATGAAACACAGGTTAACGCTAGGGTTAATCTGTGGGGTTATTTCTTCTGTGGCTTCAATCTCTCTTCCTACTCGTGAAATGGCCCGGTTCCTGCAAAACAGCAACGCCGTTTGTCTCGTTAAGAGGGGAATATGGGGGTTTCCCTCTTAACCAGGCTCCGGCGTGAGAATAAGTATTGTTCTGAGGGAGAGTAAACAGTGTGTGTTAAGTGTGAGGGTATAAAGAGCAAGATGATCAACCTGGATAGTGAAGGGTCCTATTTATAGCCGGAGGGTGAAGAAGGGAGGGAGCAGCGGTGCCAGCTGTATACGCGCGCCAACTGTCCGACCAAGGGGAATATCCCCTTGGTCTCCTCTGCTGTGGTCAGTGTAGTGGTACACGTGGCGCGCTTGCATTTGCCTATTTTGGAGATGTCGTATTGGCGTTGTCGGACTGCTCCTGAATTCGTCGCAGGCCTACCTGGCACTTGATGACTGGTGACACGTGTTGTCCTTTATGTCGGATGGAGCATCTTTGGTGTTGCCTTCATATTCTGGATGGTATCGTTGATGTCAGCGCCACGTAGGATGGAAAAAGTGGTATGGTCCTTGCCATGTGGGCAGGGAATTGGGACCATACCTCTTCAAGTCCCCCCAGTCCAGTGTGCCTTCTAGTTGAGTTGATCGCCTAGGAGGGATTCTGGACTTATGAAGGTAGTGTGTTTCCTTAAGACGTTTGTTGTGAGAGGCTTAAGGCGTTTGCACATGATGGGCATATGGTTTTTGATTCTTTGTGAAAGTGAGCCAAGTGGGCGCATGGCGCATGACGCATGGGTTTTGACTACTTGCAAAAGTGAGCCAAATGGACGCATGGCGCATGAGTTTTGACCACTTGCAAAGGTGAGCCAAATGGACGCATGGCGCATGGCGCATGGGTTTTGACTTCTTGCAAAGTGAGCCAAATGGACGCATGGCGCATGACGCATGGGTTTTGACTACTTGCAAAAGTGAGCCAAATGGACGCATGGCGCACGACGCATGGGTTTTGACTACTTGCAAAGGTGAGCCAAATGGACGCATGGCGCATGGGTTTTGACTTCTTGCAAAAGTGAGCCAAATGGACGCATGGCGCATGGGTTTTGTTGTTGTCTTCAGGAGGAAGTTTTGGTCGTCTTGGGAAGGAGTGACTGATGTGACTGTTTGGTGTCAGGTGAACAGACGCCTTTTCAGTCACGTCAGTTACTTTATGTCATAATGGCAGGCGGTTGTTGCACACGTTTCCGAAAAAAGATGATGGCGTCTTCTCTCTCCTCTGACGTGTCTCGCCTTGATTGGGTCCTCTCCTGCACCTCTGACGGTTTGCTGCCCATCGCATTAAATGCGATGGGTATAAATTCAATGGCAGCCCCCTCTAAACTTCACTTTTTCAAAATTTGAATCCCGGATTTCTCTCTTCCTCCCTTATTTTCTTTCTTCTTCTTTTGAGTTCATCTGCATTGTTGTTCATTTTCTCACAATGTCTTCTGCAAATCCTTCGTCGAGGAAGAGAAGGAACAAAGGGAAAACTCCCCCTGGCCCGGAGCAGGCGGTAATAGGGTGGAAAGAGGAAGAATTCCACAACTTGGTGAGGGAGATGGGTTTTCTCCCTGAGTGGGGTGCTCAGTACCCTATTTCTGGTTCCACCGCCATGGATGCTCCTCCCGGGTATATGACTTTGTACGCTGCTTTCTTCTGGGAAGGCAACTTCAAGCTTCCGATGACTCGATTCACTGCTGACGTGCTGAGGGGTTATGGTCTCCACATATCTCAGATCAATGCCATTGGGCTCCCTCGTATTACTCACTTCGAGTTCGTTTGTATGGCTAACCGTTTGGATCCGACGTTTGAGATGTTCAACGTCTTCTATACTGTTTCGTATACAAATGGTTTCTACTCCTTTAGTGCTCGTACCGGCGTTTCTCTAGTTTGCTCTGTGCCGTTGAAGAGTCTCCGTGACTGGAAACAAAAGTTTTTTTATATTTGCCGGGGTGTTGTTCCTGTGGATATGCATTATAGGTCAGTGGGTGAGGGTATCCCCAAGGTTGATGTGATTGCAGATTTTGCTGATCAAGGTTGGTATAAGAAGTTGACTCGTAAAGCCACTCCGATAATCCAGCTTGAGGAGATGGCGTTGGTGGGTACCGGTATGAGCATGAAGTGGGTTCCTAAACATCCGTTGGGGGTTCTGGTTTATGGTTATGATGGCAAGTGTACGTTTTGCTCCATATCCTTATTTCTCTCTTTTGGATGTGTACGTTGTATTATTTTTGTATTGTTCTTTATCTCCTCGTTTTTTGCAGTAGGTTTCACTTTGTTGAACGTTTTGGATCTTAAGGCACCGGGTGCAATGGTTGAGGCGATACAAAAACCTGATAAATGACCCTGGTTGGATCAGATCCGTGGCCGTTTTCTGCCTCCGAGCGATGAGAGCTTCACCGCTTTCGTTAACACTGTCTTAGGTGAAGATAGTGAGGATGATGATGATGCATTTGATTCCATTCGAGAGGAAGTTATCGTTCTCTCGAGTGATGGGTCTGGCAGATCTTTTGAAGACCTAACCTCTCGTTCCGCGCGTGCAGGTCCGGCGCAGGGGGTTGTGCATGAGCCAGTGAACGAGCCTGTTGGTGATGATTTGGAGGTTCCAGTCGAAACTGCTGACCCGTTGGAGACGAGGAGGAAAACGAAAGCTGACAAGCCGGACGGGAAGGGGAAAAAAGCTGAGGAAACTGTCACCGAGACTCCTCGTAAGCGACCTCATATTCTTCCTGTCCTTGATTACGTTGTCGTTTCTGATACGTTGCCCGGTTTAGGAGTTGGAGAGAAAAGACCTGAGTCGGACCCTGAAGACCGCGCGACTCTAACAGAGATGATGCAGAAAAGGGCCTTCGAGGATAAGAAACGAAAGCTTGACGAGCAGGCTGCTGCTATGCTTGCTTCGAAAAAAATTAAACTTCAGAAAGAGGATCCCCCCGCCCCTTCTGAATCGGAGATTGACATGGGTATTTTTGCTGAGAGACCCGGGGATTTGTTGCAGAAGATTTTTGAAGCTTCTGGTATTCGTTTTATCTTCTTCCAACTTGTCTTACATTTTTTGCTTGTTTGTCCTCCTTTGCTTTGAATGTGCTGCTCGTTTTGGGGCAGGTGCCAAAACAGCCAAGAGTGGACACAAGATTACTCCTCCAGAATCTCCGCCGTCGAGGGCATTTGGGTTGTCTCCTCCCCATGATACTCTTGGTGGGAAGAGGAAAGAAGATGTGGTTGTTGAGCAGGTTGGAGAAGGTGGTGGTGATACCGCTGGTGCTGGAGGTGATGCTGCGGGTGGTGCTGGTGGTGTTGATCGCGGTAAGAATATTGAAGTTGAGTTGGAATCAAGTGAGGCCACTCCTCATCAAACGATATATACCAAGCGTCCGTCGGGTGCTGGTGGTGGTGCAACCTCAGGTGCTGTCCGCAGCCCTCAGTTTGAAAAGGTGCATGCTGATTCTTTTGATACGACGAATCCTGCTTGTGATGATCTTCCGCTTCCCCCCCGTTGGAATCTGACCCAGGGTTCCAGGATGAATGATTTGGATAACTGTCATGAGTTTTTCTCACTGTCTCTCCCCCGGCTGAAAGGATATTCCAGAAGAGGCGCCGCCGGTTGGAGCTTTTGGATGAGCATGTTCAAGCCAGGGTCAACTTCTGGTCCACTTCACAGGAAATTGTCCGTGAGTGGAAGTTGATGGAGGAAGACACTCTCGAGTTTGAAAATGAGAAGAAACTATTTGCGGAAGAGAAAGAGAAATTCAACGCTGAGAAGAAGGGGTTGGTATGGAGGTTAGCCGATGCAGAGGAGAAACTCGCCCAAGAGAAGCAAATCAATGCTGATAAGCAGAAGAATTGGGAAGCTGCATGCGAGCGTACCAATGTAGAGCTGAAAACTCAACGTGATACTGTTGTACGTTTGTCTGGTGAGAAGACTGAGCTTGCTGAGGAAGCTCAAAAGGCGCGCGTCGCGTTTGAGAAAAAAGAGAAGGAGTACATTGATCGTATAGCTAAGCTAGAGGAGCTTGCGAGGCAGTATGAGACTACTGAACGTCTTCTTCAAGAGAAAACCGTTGAGTGCAAAGCCTCTGAAGTCCTTGCCGAGAAAGCGTCAGCTGATTGCAAGTGGTTGCTCTCGCGCGCGGTGCCTCTGGTAACTTCTTTTACTTTACTTTGTGACTTTCGTGAACTGTTTCTCTTACTTGTGTGTTTCTTCGTAGATTGCTGATCGCATCGTCAACTCCCACGAGCTTGCCAATTATATGTTTGAGTTGGGGCAAGCTGGTTACAGTAGTGGGCGTAAGGATGGGTATAACGAGGGTAGGGCTGCGGCCATTAATAAGGAGAAAGAACATCGCTTCGAGTTGTGGAAGGAGGATTGTAGCGCTGCTTATGCCGCAAAAAGATAAGAGTTTTTGTCTTTGGAGTTTGTTGTGGTTAAGGCTGCGAAAAAATTGGCTCGAAGATCTGATGGTGTTGTGTTGTTGAAAAAAGCGCTTGGTGATGAAGGTGGTGCGGCTGGAGGTGCTGGGCCTAGTCATCCCGAATGAGGGACTCCGGCCTGCGCGCCGCGTATGACCTTGGTTGGTCTTGTACTTGACAATTGCATGAACAATTTTAACTTTCTTGCTATGCGTGTGGATATTTGGCTATGCTTTAACATTTGTTATGCTAATAGTTGTTTGTTTTTATGCGAATTTTGTTATCGTCATAATATGTGCATGTATAATTACTTTGATTCAGATATCACGAATGAATGATGGCGCTGAGAGGTTGTGTTGTGTTTATTACAACGTTTTATTCTGTCGTTTACGTGCGCAGGTTGATTCGTGAATACGAAGTGATCGAATTACAGGTTATTGTGTGGACCCAGCTGTGCTCAGCCTTGGGGGTTCTTACAATGTTCGTTTATCCTGGGTTCGATGCTTTCGTGTTTATGTGGGCACGAAGTGTTTGTTTGGCGTTTGTTAGGCTTTAGTTGTGTATCTGACCCGACCGTGCACTTGTTTGTGACAGGCCTTGGAGGTCTACAACGTTTCCTAATGGTCGAGCCATTGATGTTTTCGTGTATGCCCAAAGTAATATATGCAGTTGTGACAGGAAATTTGCATGATAGAAAAAATAGCCAAACACTTCTTGTATTACTATAAAGGTGTTGGCGGTTCAGCCGTTGCAGTTACATAAGCTTGTTACAGGTAACACTTTCTTAGCTGTTGAGCGTTCCAAGTTCATAGAACCTCTTTGTTGTCGATGGTGCGTAGCTTGTAGGTTCCCTTTCCGAGTACTGTGTCAATAACATACGAACCTTCCCACTTGGGAGCCAACTTTCTGGGTTTTTCAGCATTCGAAGCCTCGTTGTCTCTGAGGACGTATTCTCCCGGATTGAAGGTGCAGACTCGGACTTTAGAGTTGTAATATTTTTCCAGTTTCGTCTTGTACTTTGCTTCGTTGATTGCCGCCATTTCTCTCCTTTCTTCTAGGAGGTCAAGGTCGATCCTTCTCTCTTCTTCATTGTTGATCGTGTTCATTGAGAGCATTCGGGGTGACGGCAATCCTATCTCCGCTGGTATTACTGCCTCTGATCCATAAACCAAGCTAAACGGTGTTTCTCCGTTGCTTGTTTTAGGCATCGTCCTGTGGGCCCACAAGATGCTGGGCAGTTCGTCTACCCAACCTCTTCTTTTCTCTCCCAGCCTTGCCTTGATTCCATCGACAATACTCTTGTTGACGGCTTCAACTTGACCATTCCCCTGCGGGTGTGCGACTGAGGAGAAGGTGTATTCGATGTGTAGTTCCTTGAACCACTGTTGAAGATTATCTTCGGCGAAGTTGGTTCCGTTATCTGTGATGATCTTGAGTGGTAAGCCGAAACGACATATGATTTGTTCCCAGATGAATTTTTTGACGACGGTGGGTGTGGTCGATGCAAGGGCCTTTGCTTCTACCCATTTGGTGAAATAGTCGACTGCGACTATTATGAATTTGACAGCTCCTGGGGCTTCGGGGAAAGGTCCGACCATGTCTATTCCCCATTGTTGAAAGGGCCACGCTGTGGTGACTGGTACCAACTCATTCTTGGGGCGCATTGTTTTGGGGGCATGTTTTTGGCACCCGCTACATTTCCTCAACTCCTTAACCGCATCCAAGTGCATCCCGGGCCAATAGTACCCCGCATTCATGACTTTTGCTACCACCATTCTTGGTCCGGCATGTATACCACAGATTCCCTCGTGCACCTCTCTGATCAAATAGATTGCGTCTTCGGGATCGACACATCTTAACAAAGGCCCGAGGTATGATTTTCTGTACAAAATCCCATCAGCCATCTGATAATGTTCGGATTTGTATTGGATTTTCCTCGCTTTCGCTTTGTTTTCCGGGAGTATTCCAGATTGGAGGTACGCGATTATCGGAGTCATCCAAGACGTTGTTCCTAGTTGGACGACGCTTACTTTCCTAAATGGCACTGACGGGTTGCTTAAAACCTCTATGCGCACATCTTTTGTTAGGTGTTGGAAACTTGTAGAAGCGAGCTTACTCAGCGCGTCTGCTGGTTTATTCTCACTTCTATTAATGTGGTGCACCTTGTAGGAATAGAAGGTTTGTAACAGCGTCTTTGCTTGACTCAGGTAGAGTGCCATTGTGTCTCCCTTGGCTTCGTACTGCCCGTTGATTTGTCCGGCCACTAACATGGAATCCACATGCGCTTCGATGTGTCGCACTCCCATTTTGATTGCCAACCTTAAACCAGCGAGGAAAGCTTCGTATTCAGCTTTGTTGTTTGTGCTTTTAAAATCCAGGCGTATGGCATAGGTGAACTCATGTTTGTCAGGGCTTACCAGCCGGAGCCCAGCACCTGCGCCATCTTCATTAGACGCGCCGTCTGTGTATAACAACCATGGTTCTTCTACTTGCTGTCTTTCGGCTTTTTCCATCGCTTTACATTCTCGATCCTTGTCGTCCGACACTTCTGTCATGAAGTCTGCAAATACTTGGCCCTTGATCGCCGGTCTTGGCCTGAAAACCACATTATGACCTCCAAGCTCTATCGCTCACTTTGCTAGTCTCCCTGAGATCTCTGGCCTTGCAAGGATGTTGCCAATATTGTAGTTTGTTAGCACGTGGATGACGTGATTGGCGAAGTACCTGCGCAGCCGTCTGGATGCATGGATCAGTGCGAGTACTAGTTTCTCCATGATTGCGTACCGGGTTTCTGGGTCAGTCAGGGTTCGTGACACATAGTAGACTGGTGTTTGGACACCTTGTCGATCAACAAGTAACACCGCTCCCACTGCTCTGTCGGAGGCTGACAAGTATAGCACCAGATGCTCTCCCTTGACTGGTGCAGTTAACGTTGGTAGCTTGATGAGGCAATCTTTCATCTCGCGGAATGCGCTCTCGGCTTCCGGAGTCCACTGAAATTGGCTTTTCTTCATGCAATTTCTGAGAGTTTTTATAAACGGGAAGGATTTGGCTGCGTGATTGGCTAGGAAACGGTTAAGTGCGGCCAACCGCCCTGCCAATTTTTGCATCTCCTTGATCGTCGAGGGTGATGGAATACGTTCAATTGCTTGTATTTTATCAGGGTTCACTTTGAAACCATCTTTCGTGATGATAAAACCCAGGAATTTCCCCTATTCCATGCCGAAAGAGCATTTTGCTGGGTTCAGCTTGATACTCACTCCGCGTAAGGTGTCGAACGTCTTTTGGATGTTTGCCAGCATGGTGTTCTCTTCTTTGCTCATAATGACTAGATCGTCCATATATACCTCAATGTATTTGCCGATGGCATCGTGGAAAGTTTAGTTCATGAGCCTCTGATAAGTCGCGCCCGCATTCTTTAAACCGAAAGGCATCTTGGTATAGCAGTATAGCCCTGTTGGTGTGCGGAACGCAGTCTTGTCTTCATCCTGCACAGCCATCTGTACCTGGTGGTACCCCTTGTAGCAATCGAGGAAACATTTCCATCGGAATGTGGCAAGTGAATCAATTTTCTCATCAATGTCTGGTAAGGCGTAACAGTCGCGTGGACATGCCTTATTCAGATCCTTGTAGTCTACGCACATTCTCCAGCTACCGTTGTTCTTTTGGACCATCACTGGGCTTGCTACCCACGTTTGATACCTGACCTCCCTGATGATTCCCGCATTTAACAGCTCTATCACCTGCTCTTTCATGGCGTCGTGCTTTATGTCTCCCAAGTGGCGCTTGGCGTGCACTACCGGCTTTGCGTCCTCCGAGACGTTTAATCGATGTTCAGCTATGTGTCGTGGAACACCCACCATGTCTGCCGGTGTCCAGGCGAACACATCCATGTTCTGGAACAACAGTTTCTTTAGCGCTGCGCGTGTTAGGTCAGACATTGCAGGTCCTAAGGTGACTGTTTGTTCTGGGTATGCGCTGTTTAACACCCATTTCTCTGCCTCTTGACGTGGTTCTGGTTTTCTTGTCTTTGCAGGCCTTAGCTCATCTGTTGCTAATACTTCTTTGCTTGCATATATGATGGCCACTCCTGTTTCTGTTGGGAATCCCACAGCTGAGTGTGGGCCAGAGCAGATCATGCTGAAGTCACCTTGGGATTCTCTTCCTAGCAGAATATCGTGTCTTGAATGTGCTGGCAGCACCATGAATGTGACTTCTTCTGTTCTTGAGTTTCTTCCGTCTGAGAGCAACACTGGGAATGATATTTGTCCTAGAGGAAAAACGGCTTCATTGCAGAAACCGGTGAGCGGGTAATCAACTGGTTCTAAGCGCGCCTTATCCTCTTGATCAAATTGATTAAAACACTGTTCATATATTATGTCCGCAGTGCTCCCCGGGTCGATGAAAATGTAATCTGTTTGGTAATGTCCTATCACGCCCGAGATGACTATGGGTCGTCTTTCTCGCGGGCCTCCTCTTACAACCGGGAAAACGACTTGTTTCTCGCGCCATGAGTCGTCCTGCGTGCGCTTGTTGTAGTTTTTTCTTGGCCTTCTTGGACCCCCTTGAACCATGTGGGTTTCTAACTTCCAGAGTTTTTTGTTATCTGGTCGTTCGTCTCTTCTTTGTATTTGACGGTAATCGCGCTTTCCGCCCTTTATCAAATGGGTGAGTTTTCCGTCTCTTAAGGACCTTTCAATTTCTTGCTTTAAACTGAAACAATTGTCAGTTAAGTGCCCAGTGTCTTTGTGAAACTCGCAGAAAAGATTCGGGTCTTGGCCCCTTTTGTTGCGCATTTGTAACGACGGTTTGAACTGGTGGTTTTCGGTTGCCAAGACTTCTGAAGGAGTTTTCGTGAGGGGTGTCCATTGTTTCTCCCTGTTTTCTCGTTTCACTTCTTTCCGGTGAGCTATTTGGTTGATCGTGTGGTGCGCATCTTCTCTTGCTGGGCTTCTCTCTCTATGACCGGATGCCTTCCATGGTTGGCTTCTGCCTTTCTTGTTATGCCGGTCGTTATGGCTGTAGCTGCGCTGACGGTGATCGTCACCGGTCAACTGTCTGTCGGACTAGGCGATAGTTTTGGCTGCCTCAATGAAGGTTTCCCAATCTTTGGGTCCTCCGTCTCTGCCTTTTACACGCTTGATTAAATCATCGCACTTGACTGCTCGCATGAAGTGTGCGCGCATCATCTTCTCGCCCACATCACCGATCTCCAAACATTCTTTGTTATATCTTGTAATGAAATCTTCCACGCTCTCGTGGTCTCTGCGCCATATGTTTAAACAATCGGCAGGGTCTCTGGTGTGTCGTCGTTGCTGAGAGAAGTGTGCAAGGAACTTCTCTCGGAAATCGACCCATGACTTGATTTTTCCTGCTGGCAAACTGTCAAACCAGACGCGCGCTGCGCCGACGAAGGTTTGAGCGAAGAGATGGCACCAAGTCGGTAAGTTCCATCCGCCTGTTGCTCCAGCACCGTTAAAAACTTGAAGGTGATCGTCTGGGTCTGTCAACCCGTTGTATTTGCCCACGTTGTGTGGCAATTTCGTTTTGTCAATAGCAGCTGTGGCGATCTCTCGAATGAATTTTGAATTCTCAGCCATGTCGTCTGGACGATAGCTCAAAGTGTAATCATGTTCGGCTTTTGGATCGTAACCTGCGCGCTTGCGAGGTTTGTATGCTTCATGCTCTGGTGGCAGCCTGCTGAACACTGTGCTTTCTTTGTATGTCTCATCGTCATCTTCGAATTCGTCATTTATGTTGCGCGGACCTAAACGACTTTGTATCGGCTTCTTTGGTTGGTGGGAATACTGCACATAATTGCTTTCTGTCTCGCCGTACGTATCGCGCGTGTCGTGCGCGCTTGGCCTTCTGACATGTGGTGGAGGTACTGATTCAGGGCGTAAATTGAATGCATTGGTCTGTTGAGGCATGGGCGCGCTCAAGGCCTTTGCGGTGGAGTGATAAATGCTGACTGGTGGGCTTGTGCCTGAAGCAGAGCTTACTGCGCACTGAGTTGTGTGTAAACAAGGTTTATAGACGCCACTTGTTCGGCATACCAGGAAGCCAGAGTTTTTCCTTCGGGTAGCCCTAGTAGTGCAGAGAAGTTCAGTTGTGCTTGGTCCGATGGAGCTGAGGGACCAGCTCCATGGCTCTGTGTTTGCACTGGTGGAGGTGTTTGTTGGACTACCTCCGACGGAGGCTGGAAAGTAGCTCCGTTTGTGGTCTGAGTGATGATCCTAGGTGGAGTTTGGAAAGTGGCACCAGTTGTGTTTTGAGTAACAACCCTAGATGTACTTCCGAAGATACTAGGAAACTCGTTGTTCATCGGCCTTTCTTGGATAATTTCGTTCCTTTGATCTCTTTGGACGTGTACGTTGTCCGAAATGAGTTCAAAAGAAGAAACGTTTCCATCTGCCAGGTGAGAAGGGTTTTGTTCAGCCATTTTGACGAGTGTTTTTTGAAAAGAAAAAGAGATGAGAGTGGTTTTTGCTAAAAGCGGATGGCGCCAATGATGAAACACAGGTTAACGCTAGGGTTAATCTGTGGGGTTATTTCTTCTGTGGGTTCAATCTCTCTTCCTACTCGTGAAATGGCCCGGTTCCTGCAAAACAACAACGCCATTAGTCTCGTTAAGAGGGGAATATGGGGGTTTCCCTCTTAACCAGGCTCCGGCGTGAGAATAAGTACTGTTCTGAGGGAGAGTAAACAGTGTGTGTTAAGTGGGAGGGTATAGAGAGCAAGATGATCAACCTGGATGGTGAAAGGTCCTATTTATAGCCGGAGGGTGAAGAAGGGAGGGAGCAGCGGTGCCAGCTGTATACGCGCGCCAGCTGTCCGACCAAGGGGAATATCCCCTTGGTCTCCTCTGCTGTGGTCAGTGTAGTGGTACACGTGGCGCGCCTGCATTTGCCTATTTTGGAGACGTCGTACTGGCGTTGTCGGACTGCTCCTGGATTCGTCGCAGGCCTACCTGACGCTTGATGACTGGTGACACGTGTTGTCCTTTATGTCGGATGGAGCATCTTTGGTGCTGCCTTCATATTTTCCAGAAGCTTCTGGATGGTATCGTTGATGTCAGCGCCACGTAGGATGAAAAAAGTGGTATGGTCCTTGCCATGTGGGCAGGGAATTGAGACCATACCTCTTCAATATTTTATTAACTTAACCTCGTGTAATACACGGGGTTCTAACCTAGTTCATATATAAAATTGAATATCAAGTTGGATATTTTATTTTATTTTTAGCACATGAGAATTTAAAGTAAGCTTGGTTTAGCCATTTATTTTAACGGTTTAGACGTTTAATAATAGTTTAACCAAAATATCTAGATATGTACAGGAGAGTGATACGTGTAGCATTGCATGTGGACACGTTTACAAATGCTGTTCCACATGGCATATTGTGGCATGCTATACCTACTTCCCATTTGCCACGCAATTTTCAATCATTCCTTCTTTTTAGCCATTGGATTAAAACATTTTTTAATTCAAGATTTTAATTTACATTTCTTAATTTTCATTATTATAATACTTTTAATTTTAATCGAGTCTGAAGAGGGTGTGACGAGAACAAACCTTTCACTTTAACAAATGTTACAAACAAATAAAAACCAAAGCTTGTTTGACCAGAGAACTCAAAGTCAAACTGTTAGCTTCAATTCTTTAGCATCATTAGAACATGAAAAACCATAATCTATTGGTCTGCAACCTTTCTTTATTATACTCAAGACAATGAAAGGCAAAAAAAATAACAAGAAGAACAATGAATACAAATTTATATAAAGTAACACTCAAACTAAGAGTTGTGTATAATATTTACCATTTGGACTGTTTGTGAACAGAAATAAATTAAACAGTAATTGGATCAGAATGCAGACCCACTGTTCTTGGTCTTTCCAAGCATTACATCTTTGGCTTCATTTATCTTTGAAGCTAAGTAATGGCTGCCTCCGGCATCCGGATGGTTTGCAACCATTACCCTTCTATGTGCTTCCCTAACCTTGTCCGCTGCCGCGCTCTCTCTGTCAAACACCACATACGAAAAATATTCAAAATAATAATTAATATGCAGACTAAGTAGAGTGACATTTCTATTCATATTTCAGTTTTGTGATTTATTCGGTGTTTATCAAGGTTACCTAACACCGAGGATGAGAGCCGCTTCTCGCCTTGTCATTGTTTGTTGGAAGCCGCCTTCGTAGAACCTGCGTGATTTGGGTCTGGGGGGTCTATTCTTGAAAGAATGCCAAGCCTGAATTCCATATTTGCCAGCCATGGCTGCAGCCGCTACTGCAAGCCCAGCAATAAATGGGGTAGCCTGATGCACACATCTGAGCCACGTTAGTGTTTTTGGTGGAACATAAAGTTCCTTTTTTAAACAGTCATCAACTCCTCCTAGAGTCCATCAACATTATGCAAGAGTTTCCTAAACCATTATATTATATCTTATCTATGTAGTTAATAACCCGATATATCAACCGATATATCAGCGATATTGTCCGATATTTGACCGATATTTGATCGATAAATCACCGATTTTCCCGATATCAGTACCATTCTTCTTATTTCTATCGTTCACTTTTCTTCTTATTGCTGCTATTAGTGTTTTAAGTCTTAATTGTTAGTTGTTACTGTTAAATGTTAGTGTTTTAACTCTTAGTCAGTTCAACTTGTTACAATTGTTAGTGTTAAATTGCTATATCTATAAATTTAGCATAATATTAAAATTACTGATATCCCACGGCGATAACAGATATCTCAAATATCGGTCCTTGACCGATATCCGATATTTTACCGCATTAACTACTTGGTATCTTATGTTTCGGAAATAAAAAGCTCTAAACTAATTTGTACAGAACATTATGCTTATCAATTGAACAATAACATATATTAGATTTCAAACAAAGAAACAGAAAAAAGGAGTACAAAAATAGCAACTCAAATCTCCATAACAAGTCATAAGTTGACTAATCATGCTTTTAATATATGCGAATCTCGGTATTAAAAGCACACCTGAGATGCAGGTGTCAATGAGGCGATTGAAAACGCCTTGCGGTAGCTTCTTGCACATGTGGGTCAAAATTGGTTGAAGTTAGGGTCTCGAGGATGCTAATATGTAACCAAAATGATGAAGAGATTGTGAGTTGTTTACTTAATGAACATAGTTATCAATAGCGTCTATGGCGGCCGCTATAGCGAATAACCCCCTCTATTTTCAGAAGTTTACATTTGGTCCTTAAACTTTTTAATTTATATATAAAAAGTACAAAATTAACATTATAAAATACATATGGGTCAAGTTATTCTACAAAGACTTCTAATTGTAAGAAGTGTAAGAAGGATTTATAGAGTGACAAGTGTACAATAACCTAAAACTAAACCCACTACATCACCACCAAAAACCTAAACACCACCCCACCCCCAAAAACCTAAAAAAAAATATAAAAAAAAACTAAACACCCACCACCACCCAAAAACCTAAACCCCCACCCCCTCGGCAAAAAAAAAAAAAAAAAATGGTGGGTGATGGGGGGGGGGGGGGGGGGGGGGGTTGGTGGTGGTGGATGTTTAAGTTTTTTTTTTTTTTTTTTAGTGGGTTTTTTTGTGTAGTGGGTTTTTTAGGTTATTGGACACTTGTCACTCTATAAATCCTTCTTACACTTCTTACAATTAGGATCCTTTGTATTTGATCCTAATCGAAATACATATATATAAATGGATAGCTATTTTTTATTTTTAAAATTATCTACTACCTTATCGCTAAACACGAAATAGCGGGCGCTATTTCATCGCTATCGCTACGTTGCATATAGGTTGTCTATCGCTATTGACTGCTATTCGCTATCGATAACTATGTTAATGAAGTAGGCTGATATATAAAATAAGATAGAGATGCAGGCTTTGATTGTTCATACTTCATAAAGCTTATTTAGTGTTGCATATAGAGCAACGCCTAGCGTCTGGGACCTAAACGACTGGGAGTGCTTCGCGCTTTTTATCATCTAAACATTGTTCTATGTGTTAGGCCCAACTAATTTCATTTCTTATTTCCATTTTGTCCGAGTGAAGATAATGAGACCCAAACAGAAATAATTGAATTACTAAAACAAATCATAAACACTTTCTGAAATAAATAAATGAGAAATCAGAAACAAATCAAAGGGGTATAGCATGATCCGTCTTCAAACGGGTGGCGGCGCAGCTTGTTGCCCGTCTACCAACCCATGATTTGTAATTTGCATCTATTTTATTATAATGTTATATCAAAAGAACTGAATTAAAGTAATTCAAACTAAAGTTTCGTAATTCTTAGGGCAAATGGAAGAATCCCTAAATCGCATGGACAGAGGTAACTCTAAAATTAAGAAATACTACAAACGGAAGAGCACATATATAAGAGATTAAATTAAATTAAATGTGAAGATATTGGAAACTCACCATTAGCTCGTAACAATCCGGAGGCAGAAGACAATGTGTGCATCAAAGATAGTTTCTTGAAGATTCTAACGAACGAAATTAAACAGAAAAATATAAAACTCATGAAATAAGGGAAGCATCCTCTTTTCGATTCTTGTTTTGGGCCTTTGAAAGCCGACTAACAAAAGGATATTTGGGCCTTTTTTAAGCTTGATTGTGTTGGGCCTTTGAAAGGCCAACTTTAGACTGTGAAGACATATTGTTGTTAATCCAAGATTTAAAGGTGTTTTGGTTCAAGATTTAAATAGCTTGAGTGATAATAAAACATGAACAGAAACTGGGAATGTGAAATAGAATTATATATTAAATAATAATATTATCTAAATAATATTTAATTATTTGTAAGTTAGACTAGAAGGAGTGGGGGCCGGCTGAGGCCCGGCTAGGACCGGCGCCGGTCCCCCACACCGCCCCCCTCCATCCCACCCGTCCTCACTAGCAAACCCAAGCCGGGCTTGCCGGGCCACCTTTGAAGATATAGCCGTTAATAACGGCTAGTTTTATAAAAAAAAAAAAAAAAAAAACCTTTTTCAATTTAAATATATACCCATTCTTTATACCATTTCTTCAATATTTCACCCATTCTTCTCCCATTCTCATCCATTTTTATAAAAAAACACTCTCATTTTTATACCAATCTTTTATAAAAAAATATCTCTTCATCCACAATGGCATCTAATCCTTGGTGGTCCGGCTCTTCTTCGGATGAAGAGGAGATGTTTTTCGCAAGCGCTATGGTACAGGCGGCGCAGATTCTTTTGGAAGAGGAAGAGGACTCGTCTGAAAACGTTATTACCAGACGAATATATGTTAACAGAGACCGCGAAGGAGCGCACGAGAAATTGGTTAACGATTATTTTTCGGAAGCACCCCTTTACAACGCCGACACTTTCAAACGAAGGTTCCGAATGAGTCGCCGTTTATTCACACGGATTGCTGATGATTTGGCGGGGCTAGACCCGTTTTTCACTCAACGACCCGATGCTCGGAATTATGAAGGGTTCACCACGTGGTGAAACTGTATAGCAAAAAATATTTGCGGAAACCAAACGCGTATGATGTTCAACAGTTGTACCAAGCTCATGAAGCAAGGCACGGGTTTCCGGGAATGCTTGGTAGCATTGATTGTATGCATTGGGCGTGGCATAACTGCCCGACTGGGTGGCGAGGCCAATACACGCGAGGTGATCACGGCTATCCAACCTTAATACTTGAGGCCGTGGCGTCACAAGATTTGTGGATCTGGCATTCTTTCTTTGGGCTCCCTGGTTCACTCAACGACCTCAACGTGCTGTACCAATCGACGATCTTTAGCGATGTCGTTAATGGAATCGGACCGGACACCCGTTTTACAGTATCAGGGGTTGAGTATAGACGCGGGTATTATCTTGCTGACGGAATATATCCGTCTTGGTCTACAATTGTCAAGACTATTTCATATCCTGAGGACGAAAAAAGGAAAAAATTCGCCAAGCGTCAAGAAGGTGCAAGAAAAGACATCGAACGTTGTTTTGGTGTTTTAAAAAAAAAATGGGCCGTCCTTGAACAACCGGCACGTGCGTTCACACCGAAGCGGTTGCGCCTGATTATGTACGCTTGCATTTTGCTCCATAACATGATTAGGAAATGTAATATTTTTTTTTATTTTTCGGAAATCTATTTTTTTTTTTAGGAAATGTAATTTTTTTTATGTTATGAAATGAATTTATTTATGTTGTATTTGTTAATTTTTATAAAGTTTTTATTAAGTTAATAAAGTAAAACTTAGAAAATTATAAAATAATGAGGTGGGGTAGCCCCATCCTCCATCCCCCTCAATTATGGAAGGAGGCCCATCCCCCACGAGCCGCCTACGTAGCGCCTACGTGGAGGCTCATCCCGTGGGGATGGGCCAAACCACTCCTTCTAGTCTTAGGAATAACCTCTTTCTTTTAGGCCTGGTCTATTCGCACACGGCATTAGTCTTTTTGCACACTCGAAGCGCCCCGCTTTGGCCATAGCGGGGCGCTTTGGACAAGGTCAACAGACAAGGACTGACAAAGTCAGTCCTTGTCTGTTGACTTTGGCCAAAACGCCCCGCTATGGCCAAAGCGGGGCGCTTCGAGTGTGCAAAAAGACTAAAAGTGTTGGCTGTAATTTGTGTTGTTTTTTTTTTTGAAATAGGTGAGATGTGGGTTAGTTTGGTAGTGTTTTTTGGAGGAAAAATTGTATTTGAGTTTTATAATACGTTGTTTTATAATTACGTTTTTTTACGTCATTATTTTTATAGAACGTATATAATATAAGTGCGTCTTTATAAACTGTTAACCTAGTTTATTTTGTTAAATTAAACGAACACGTTAAATAAATTGTACAGAAAGCCATAAGAATTAAACGTAAACAATCCAAAACCAACGTGATGTAAATATATATCAGTTTGTACATACAAAACAAAAAGGTACAACTGACTACATAATACATAACAAAACACTATACAAACAAACTAAGGTACTAATCCTCGTGCGGTGGGGACGGTGGGAGGGGAAGTGGAGGCAACCCAGCGACCTCTCGTAGAGAAACGAGCGTCTCGATGATCCAGTCCTGGCGTGCGGCCTGGCGTCTCAGGCGCCGGTCGAAGTCCCGAGCCACCTCACGCGCTACCGGAGGCAGGTCAGCGTAAACGTGCTGCGGGTACTGTGGCGGCTCCGGAGCTGGCTGAACTGGTGGTACCAGGATCTCCTCGATATGCTCCTCCTGAGCCGGATCCTCTAATACAGGCTCAGGCTGAGCCTGAGCCTCAGCCTGAGCCTCAGCCTCAGCCTGAGGCTGGCCCGGGAACTCATCGAGTCCCAGAGCCTGTAGCTGAGCCTGCCGAGCGGCCGCCTGCTCAGCAGGAGGGGCCAACACTCCAGGCCTCAACTCAATAACAACCGGGATGACCTCCGGCACCGGCTCCGGCTGCCAAATCTGCCCGTCCATGCCCCTAAACCTCAGACCAACATCAAAGCGACGGGTGATCTGCATGCTAGAAACTGACGCGCGGCCCAACCTGGTAGACGGGACCGGATCGGACAGCAGCGGATCTCCCTCGAGCACGATCCCGAGCGAGCGTGCGATGGCGGTGATGAATGAGCCAGTGTGCACCCACCCGCGGAGCTGCCGGTGGTATGCGGTGGCAAAGTAATCTGCCAGGCAGGCTGCTAGATTGCAGGGCTGGCCCCGCAGTAGGCAGTATAGAAAGAAAAGGTCACCGAGGTTGACCTTCTCCCTGCTGTCACCCCGCGGCACGATAGTTGCCGCGATAACATGCTGCAAGTATCTGAACAAGGGGTCTCTAATGGAGGTGGCCTTTTGCCAGGATTTCCCAAAGGGTCTAGTGGAAATGGACCTCCAGAAACTGATAAGCGTCTGCCTGTCCATCATCGTAACCGCCTGCGTATATAAATCAGTATCAAGCTCGGCCTCTGTGTACAAACCTGTATAAACAAATAATATTAAATAAACAAATGATATTAAATAAACAAATAACATTAAATAAACAAATAACATTAAATAAATAAATAATAATAATAAACAAATAATATTAAATAAACAAATAACATTAAATAAACAAATAATATTAAATATAAAATAATAAATAATATTATTTAAACAAACCTGTATGCACAACAAACTGCCGCACACTCATCTGAAACTCCTGACCGGCGAGACGGAATGTAACCTCGTGGACTGGAAAATCCGGGTCCTCGACGTAATCCGCCGGATGCGGCGCGTATGTAAACGTGGAAAGAAACTCCCACGTAACCTCAGGATACGAGTCCTCCATCGCTAACTCAAATAGGCGCGACCAAGGAGTATCTAGTCCAACTATCTCACGCGCCCGCGCGGCCTCTCCCACGGTCTCCAGCAGGCCCCAGTCTATCCCTACATGCTCCCCAATGCGGATGCCGCGCAACCTCGCGCATCTCCTCCTCGCCCGTGACGCCGCCGGAAACTGCAGGTACGGACATGCCGGCTGCTCTCCCTCATCTCCCATATGCTCAATCTCATCATCGGAGGAATCCATCTCTGCACGTTGAAATAAAAAAATAATATTAAATATAAATAATAAATAAATTATATTATTTAAACAATTTAAATAATAAAAAATAATATTAAATATAAATAATAAATAAATTATATTATTTAAACAATTTAAATAATAAACAAATATTATTAATAAAAAAAAAAAAAAACATGAACCAAGGCGCCGCGCTTTGGCCTCGGCGCGGCGCTTTGGTTCTTCGTGATGAAGAACAGCGGACCGGATCGATCCCCAGCCCAAATCAAACAAAAATCAAACAATAATACACACATAACTTGAACCAAAACATGAAATGAAGTTCGATCGTACCTTTTAGCGGGTGAAACGGGTGAAATGAAGTTCGATCCGGTCAAGTGTGTGTGAATCGCACCGTTAGTGTGTGTTTTTTGTGTTTGGTTTGAAATGGGGGAGAAGGCCCCTCCGCTTCGGCTATAGCGAGGGGTCGAAGCGTCCCGCTATGGCCATAGCGTGGCGCATTGAGGTCAAAGCGGGTCGCTTAGGTCAAAGCGGGGCGTTTCGGGCCTTTTTTTATTTTTTTTAAATTGTTTTTAATTCACAAACACGTCGATAATAGTCTAAATTTTACGTTTTTTCCATTATACATCATTTTTTATTATATATGGACTATATTGCAAGTTCCGGATCAAATCGGTTACGTGTGATGTCTTATTCCGTTATATCGTATCATTTGGGTTTGAAAGCACAAGTACTCCTGTGAGAGGTGTTATGTGTATCAGCGGCCTACCGCACATGAACATGACGTATTTTTTCATTAATTGTAGTATTATGATGTATATGGTCATTTTGGGTCGTATAAGTGCGTATTGAATCTGATTGGGTCGTGTCGGTGACATTCGGTTTTTAACGTGATGTAACGCATATATTGAACAAGCACAAACGTGATTATTATTAAACACATTTAACCTACATCGTGAACATATGGGGTTACATTAAGGTCAGGGGCACGATACATAAGCATTTCGTACGCGTTGATCTGATCCCTGTACAATGTATGCCAGGCTGCTGCCCGATCTGTTCTGTGTGCTGTCCAGAGTGGGTTTGGGGGAGGCATTGGATAACAACCTCTAAGCTCTACATGTATGAAATGCCCATGGTCGACGAACACAACCGCAACCACCAGGTGAGGTTCCTCAGCTTCGTTTGGCCCGCCCAGCAGAGGGAAAATTGTACAGCTCCCACGCATGTCGAAGCTGTGAACAATCACACCGTATCGTTGGGCAATAAGAAACCCCGTCTCAGGCATCGTCATGTAATTTTCGATATCTGCTCGTCCCACCCCCTTGAAATTGATCCGTCTAAGCAGCGCATCATAATGTCCTATGTTTTCCGGATCGAAAAACTGCCTCCAAAGCGATTCGTTCCTACGTAACTCCTTTATAAGTTGTTTCCGGATCATCAAATATGAATTCTGTTTCACTCCTAACCCAACAGCCACCGATCGAAACCCACAATGACCATCTGGTTTCACGTCCTTTATTCTAACGATGTATGGATGGATCACTTCGGGAATCTGAGATGCGTAGTGGCGGATCGCTATATCCGTCTTAGGACCGAGCTTGATCATCGGGAAATCAGGGTGCAGGTTGATCGGTTTGGTATTCTTTTGTCTTCTAGAATCTTCGAGTGATATGTACGAGCTGTGACGGGGAAGATCATCTGAGGCCTCGACCCAAGTTTCTTCCGACGGAATGTACGAGCTTTTTCTAGCGGCTTCAACCTTTCTTTCTTCCTGCGTTTTCAATGTTGGGCGACCACGAGTTTTCTTCAGAACAGCAGGAGGTTTTTTGTTATTGTTCCCTGGATTGAGGATTTGCTGAAACTTTTCAAAGAAGCTCCTTTTCACCTGAGGGGGTGTTGGATCGATCTTTTGTTTCAATTTTTCAAATTCCGCGTCTACATCGATATCCTCTATGTTTTTCTTTGCAGGCTTGAAGTTAAGCTTCTTCCAGAACACGTCTATGTGTGTGATCCGGAGTTGCTGACCTGTGGACGAAAACAAATTAGGTGGCAGAATCATAACGAGAAAGGTCAAAGATATTAATTACCATGATTTTCCAACTTTTCCAAACGACAGGCACATGGCAAACCACAGCTGGTAAAAAGTTGGCAACCACAGCTTGCACCGTAGGCTCTCAACCCGTCTTCCTTACGTTTTAGTTCCCTACTCAAAAGCTCAATCGCATATATCGAAACCTTTCTGAGAATATATGCAAGCATGGGCTGCTTCTTGTGGTGCGTCATCACTTTTCGGAGGCTTGTTTCAAAGCTACTACTAATCTCGGTGTATTGTCTATCAACAACATGATCAACATACAGTACAAGTTTATCCAGTGTGTTGCGATGACTTGGAAAGTGACTTTTTAGTGTTGCATGCATGCCCTCAACCCTGTTGGTCGTAGTTTGGTGAAAGTTGATAGTTTTGTTAATCCAGCATGATACAAACTTTTCACGGTACGGATCCAACCAGGATTTCTTCATATAATCAAAAACCTCTAAAATTAAAAAAAACGTAAATAGTCAGTTTTTGTTATTATATAAAATTTGAACATAATTATGTAAGAAATACCTACGTTCACGGTCATCTTCTTTCAGCTGTGCTTCAAGGTTTTCCAAGTTATACCTGTATATTTCCTCGGTCGTAGAGTCGCACAATAACCAAAAACTACGTACGAATTCTTTCCAATCCTTGTCAGAGAATTTCTTCTTGCTGTTCTTATTAATATTTTGTTGAATATGGAACCGACAAAGATACTTATGCGCTTTTGGAAAAACTTGTTCACACGCGTTCATTAGCGCAAAATCCCTGTCTGTTAAAATCACGCGCGGTTCCATACATCCTACCAGCATAGACTTGATCCTCTGCAACACCCATAGGTAGTTCTCTGACTTCTCAGCGGAAATTACCGCACAAGCAGCCGTAAACGATTTGTTTGTCGACGTCATGCCTACGACCTGAACAAATGGCAGGTTGTACATGTTCGTTTTGTAGGTGGCGTCAATCATTAGCACATGCGGGAAGGCACACCACATAGTGAATGAATGTTCGTGAACAAAGAAGACATCTTCAACTTCGTTCGATATCTCATTCGTGCGCATGTAATAAGTGTAATTTTTTTCGAGAAGAATGCTTTCAAGTTTTTGCATCGGAGACTTACCGACATTTTTTTCGGCGTTGATCTTCTGAACAGCGTTGTGTATATCTTTCGGAATAAGCTTTCTAGCCGGATTGTTTTTTGTCAGCGTTCGCCAGATACTTTGGTTGGGAATGTCTTGCTCTGCCAGCTCCTTAACCAGTTTTGTATCCTCCGAAGAAAGCCTTCTCGCATACGCGTGACCCTCTAAGTTTTCAATAGGAGTGTGGTTATGCTTCGCCTTCGTCACATCTATCCTCCAAACACTTCCGGGTGATTCCGAAAACCCGATCATCTCGAACGGGCAGCCTATTTTCTTGCTACCCGTTTTCCTCTGTGTAGCTATACTCTTATGCTCCCCACCAAAAGTACATTGAAACCAAATCTTGTAATTCTCTCCTCTTTTATTCGACCTCTTAGTCACAATGAGGTAACCGTTGTCTTTTGCCGTATCTTGTACCCAACGCACCAACTCTTTACGTGACGAAAAGGTCTGCGTCGTATCAAACGAAAACGTAACCGGGTAACAGCCTTCCTCGTCAACAGACACATCCCCCGGCTCACCATCGTCACCGAGGTCCGAATATACTTGATGTTCAAAGTTGTGCTCGCCACCGTAACCGAAATTCGAATAACCTTGTAAGCTCTGTTGACAACCGTAACTGTCGTTTGGACCACACTCCTGCTGTACAAAGCTGTACTCGCCACCGTAACCGAAATTCGAATAACCTTGTTGTGCGTAAGGGTCCTCCACAGGGGTATTCAAATCCAGCGTCACCGTGTTATCACGATAATGAATGCCAGATACAACCTCTGCCTCCCTCAAGTTGGACGAGACCGGTTTCTCATACGAGTCAGAAATAGCGGTCCCCTCGTAAGAATCTGGAACAACTGTCTCGTCAGAATATTGACCGAAAATATAGTTGTTTAACCACGACATCGTTTTTTCAAGAGATGTAACTAATACAGCAAAACCGCGCGTTATTTTGAAGAAACACAACGGATGGGGAATAAAGGCAATACAAACCTTTGATCTGAAATGAATGAAAATGTATGAGCCAGTGTCTGTGAATGAAGATGTATATCGACGGAATGCTATCAGTGGTTGCTTTTAAAAGGTAAAAAGGGTGAAAGTTGGGGTCGAAGCGCCGCGCTATGGCCAAAGCGCGGCGCTTAGGGTTAACGACAAAACATCATAATCAGCTTTATGTCTGTCAAACAGTAAGGAATGTCTCAAACGTCAATCGAAGCACCTTTTGTCGACCGAAGCGCCCCGCTATGGCCATAGCGCGGCGCTTCGAGGTGTGAAAATAATTTTCTGCGTGTGGGAATAGCATGACCCATTAATTATTGGAAGAAATTCCAATCCCTTCAATAATAGGGACTACATGTTTACTATTTACTAGACTAATCATTATTTCTTTACCACAACTAACGACCACTACCTATTAAATGATTGAAGTGGGTAAGATTTTGATCATGTAGTTAAATATCATGGACGTTTGTTACTCTAATCATTGAAGTTATATATAAGAATGTAGTAAATAAGTTAACCAATCTCAAAGAAGTTTATAAAAAAAAACATGAGGCTACTTTAAATATTGTTTTTTTTTTTTCATACGTGTTTGTTTCTGGTAAAAAATAAATGAATGTAAACGGGTACCGACGAACATATTTCTTAATGAATGAGCTTGAAATAGAAAACAGTTTATTTAGTGTCTACATCTATTCATTTATTCGGTTCAAATTAAAACGAACGATCATGAACAACTTTAGTTATGTCCATTCATTTTGTTTATATTCATCACTTGCCGAGATTTATGATTATTAATTTTTTTGGATGACAAATGCAACCCCTATTTTACCTGACATCCATAATACTTAAATACTCCCCTTGTCCAGTTTTGAACTTCGAACCTCCTCTTTATTAAGGCAAGTGTCTCCACAAAGTGGGCTCCCCAATATCGGCACTTGCCAAGATTTATTTGACAAATAAAATCATTTACCTGATGTGTATCTTTTGAGAATTCCTAGCACATGATATCATTAACACTCAATTCACATTCATTAGTTCTTCAGTTAAAAGATCTACTTTGTGATATTAAGTTTTACAAGGAACTAAAAGCAAAAGGGAATAACCACTAACATCACTATCCCAAGTAGTACCTACCACTAATCAACTCAAAGAAACTAGATCTACTAACTAATTTAAGACCTACTAACTATTTTAAGATACTTCAAAAGAAATAACTTTTCTTTTTAAATTCAAAAGAAATAACTAACCGGAAATAACTTATTTGAAAGTAGCAATTATTACAAACTTGAGAATTTGAGGGTATGTTATTCCTCTGTTTACCTATAACTAGTGGAATTCCTCCGCGCTACGCGGCAGGAATTCGGTCAGTATCGATTTGGCCCGTTACACTATCGGCCCTCGCTGTAGCAATCAAAAAAAGAAAACAAAATATAAGGGTCTTGATATGCCCAAAAGGACTTTGACACGTGTTTTACATCGATTAAAAACCATAAAAACAATTATTAGTATCGCTTATGATTATTTCAATATCTATGTCGGTACTCATGTTGTTCGCGTGGAATAGCGCGGTTCATCACGGTACTCTACGATATCTACATTTGTATAGCTTACGGTACAAAAAAGAAAAGAAACTTTATTTTGAATACAAATTTTGATTGAAAACCATAAAACAATTCTGAGTACCAGTTTCGATCATTTCAGTACCGATACTCGTTCTGATATTGTTCGACTGGAATCGGCTCGGTTCATCACAGTACCATACGATACCTAGACATGTATAGTTTTCGATGCAACAAAAACACTCTATTTTGAATACAAAACTATATTGAAATGTCGAGAAAAAAAAAGTAAACAAAATCATGTATTCAGGTTAAAAACAAGTTAACAAATGCATGTTATTAGAGAAAAATCAAATTAAATAGAAATTAAATCGGATAGAGCGTATATAACTGATACAGATACCAGTTTGAACAATACCAATAACGATGCCAATGTTTTGTTTGAATCAAATCAGTTAGTCACAATACCTGTACGGTATCAGTACTCATTATAAGTTACGACTAAAAAAAAAACACTCTACACTTATTTATTTTTATGCTATTAGTTCGTTTAAATATAAATCTCATTTCCATATTATAAATTAGCAACAAGTTGTTTTCATATTATAAATTAGCAACAAGTTGTTGCTTAATAGTGTTGTATCCCATGCATTGATAGTTTTTCAAAAAAAAAAAAAAAAAAAAAATTGACTTCTAACTCAAAGAATTTCACTTTTTGCATTTTAACCCTTTTGATTTTTTAACTATTAACCTAAAGTTTTTTATCTTTTGCAATTTAAGCCCTACACTTTTTTATTTTCAACTTTGGTTGCCGATACTTTTCATCTTTCGCAAGTCTTTTCGTTTTACGTTTTCGTTCTAATTTTTGCGAGTTAACATGCAACAAAACGTCTATCTTTCCCCGTTTGACAGATTCGTCGCAACGCACAGGTCCTAGATCGAGTTATTTATTTTTTTCTATGTTTTATGTTTCGCTCTAATTTGATCGCATTAACAGGCCGCAATGGGCGTGCATGGTTCAACGATCTTACGTCTGCTTTTCGTCTTGTGTTATTTTGTCCTTTTTATTTATTATAGTTTTACGAGTTTTTTCGATGTTGGTGGTCATTGGTAGTGATGTGACATTGGTGCTACTTGGCACATTTTTACAAACGTTTTTAATCTATTAACTTTTTTACTAATAATATTTTCGAGTTTACCTCTATATATCCTTTAATTGAAAAACTAAATTTTGCGTGCATGATTTTATATACGTGTTGGTATAAATTTGATTTGCTCTACGTTTCGATGAAAATTTATCTGGAAATGAGTCAGCTCAGATATAATATGTTTTCATTTAAAAACCCATTTTAAGTGCATGTTTTATGTGCGTTTTGGTATAAATTCGAGTTGGTATACGTTTCAATGTAAACTTTTTTTGAAAATGAGTCAGGTCAAATATCATATGTTTTCATCTTTTTATGTATGTTTCGTAAATTTTGTTTGGAACCGAGTGAAGTTAAATTGTACTTTTCCCCCTTTTTTCAAAAGCCGCAAGTAATCGCTTTTGATTACACGTGTTAGTTCCTTTATACCCGTTGATGTTTTCTATGTATGAGTTGAGTCACATATAGTACGTTATGATTATACGACATAAACTCAATTTACCTTACGTCTTGATCCAATCACAATGCTTATATATGTCACATTGAGTTCAGTCAGATACTTCGAAACGTAAGTTTTCATATGGTTAACGCATCACATAACATTTGGACTAATTTTTTCAATATTTGCGATGTACCCGCACCGCAACGCGTGCGGGTGTTATTGCTAGTTATGACAAATATGTATATTTTAATTAAATACATAAGACATTAACCAATTTGATGGCATTAATAGAAATAACAACAATAATTAATATTATTTTAAAATAATCAAATTCTATAAAAAAAGTTAATTTAAATGAATTCACTATTCATCATAGCTTTAAAATGATATGTATAATTTGATGGCATTAATAAAAACAACAACAATAATTAATATTATTTTAAAATAATCAAATTCTATAAAAAATCAATTTAAATGAATTCACTATTCATCATAGCTTTAAAATGATATGTATAATATAATTAAAAACAATGTATAATATACACAATAACAAAAAAAGTATAATATAAACTATAAAGATTATGTTGAATAGAGAAACAATAAACTATCCAACGCTGAACACCCTAACCCATGATCCGACCCGAATCAGGGGCGTAGCATTTAAGGGGCCGGGAGGGGCGCCCGACCCCCTGAACTTTTCGCTCAGTAGTGTTGTACATGTAGTTTTCGTATAGAAATTTTTGGGTATATATGTTTTCGACCCCCCGGTTCTATAGAAATTTTTGGGTATATACGTTTTCGACCCCCCCGACGAAAACTTCAAGCTTCGCCACTGACCCGAATGACGTGCCTACAACCACAAGTGTTCATATCTTGTACATGAATTAGTGTGTCCTAATGATTCCTTTTAATGGGGGTTGGTCAAAACACTCAAATCAACAAACTTAAATGTTAAAAAACAGATTGAGGTTTACATTTTTATTTCATTTTCTTCTTTTACTAGAGTATTCTATATATTAATAATTAATCAAATTCTTAAACAATGTATCTACTAAAGAAGAGTGATCAAATGTTAAGATTAGTGTTAAAAGTGTGTTATATAGTATATTATAAATTTTTATACTATTCTATCTAACTTATTCTATGAAAAGAAAAATACTGGATTGATGAAAGTTTCTCGTTTATACATTTCATTTCATTACATTACGTACGTGAAATGTTTTTATTCATCTAGCAGCTATACAATATACAAAAACTTATTTAACTGTAATAACTATACCATATACAAAAACTTATTCATCTAGTAGCTATACTATAAGGTCTTTGACCTAGAGGTATAAGACCATGTGTATTGGTGGAACAAAATAATGCCCCCACCATGGGGCATTATTCGACACGTGTCATCCTAGTCAGCATAGGGCATTATTGCAAAAGTGGTGTAGTGGGCATAATGCCTAATAATGCCCCTTCCAGTCATTAAAAAAAAAAGGAAAGTAGTTGCGGCTAGTCAAAGTCCTCCTCATTGGCTAGTCAAAGTCCTCCTTGACAGACTTACACTCCATTGGCCACATGTAGTTGCTCAGTAAACCATTTCAGCGTTTTATTTAAAACGCTCCCATGCAAATTCTTAAAAAATAACGCCTTATAGTGGGGGTGGGGGCGTTTTGGGGCGTTTTTTTTTTCAATCTTTTTTTTTTTTAAATCACGCCCCACTACGGGTGGTCTAAGAGCATTCACATTCAATCCACCATATTTTCACCCTAAATTACACTAAAAAAACATTACATTTTCTCTCTACTTTTTAATTAAATAATATTTTTTTATACCTTTATCATTATCTTTTCTTTCTCATCCACTCACAACCACTTTCAAAATATATTAAAAAATTATAGGGGGTGAACAGTGTCCCCCAAATATACAAATGAACAATAACATTTTCTCTCTCCTTCACTCACAACCACTTTTTATACTCTTTATATTATTTAAAAACACTACACACATAATTTAGTTATTTGGATGTGAATGCTCTAAATGTATGTAAAATGATGCTCCTTCCAGTGAGCTCGAGAGCTTGAATGTCACTGTTAAGAAATGGTGTAGACATAACAACAAGATTAGATTGTTGTTAAAGAAAACTATAATAACATATAAATATGTAACAAGATTAGATTGTTGTTAAAGAAAACTAGGCAAGTAGGCGGCGATCGCTAGTTCGATCCTTGAACTGAGCGGGTTTTACCTCACCGCACTGTCATGCCTTTCGACGAGTGTTCATAGTGAATTTCGCTAGTAACCCATTTAGAGGATTCGTTACCCGTTAAAAAAAACATATAAATATGCAAAAAGAGATTGATTATTTTTATGATTTCATGGGTAAAGAAAATATTGCCCCCTGACAAAGCAAGGTACGGACTGGTTTATTCTCTATGGCTGGGACTTTGGTACTTTTTTGATATCCAATCATTTTACCTTTCAACCCAAGTCTCTTGCATCATTTGTTTGTACTGTTCAGTGTTCAACACACTTACAAAAAGAATCAAACAAAGATATGTTCCAAACTTATCAATCAAACACTTATACAAAACAAAACAATGCAAAAACATAAACTCTAAATACATACAACTCATAACTAACAAACCACAAAATGACTAAAAGCAAACTAAACAATCACTCCAACACACAAACAACACAAAACACCTTATGAATTTGAAACCATCATCAATGGCTCATTGAACCTTTTCGCGGTTCGAGCCGGTGAACCCGAAAATGAAAGCCGCTTCTTGGCTGACCCAGCCATCGAACCCTTTTCTGACGAACCTTTCCTTCCCGACCCTAACGGGCTTGGACTATGAACAGGACTAGCCATTCGGGACCTAGCCTTAGCCGACATTGTTGAAGCCATGTAACTAGGAACTGCAGGAGACGAGTCAAGGCTCTCGTTATCACACACCGAACTAGCCCGGCTCTGTCGTCTGTTACGGTCCGATTGCACGCTGTAGAAGCTTGTGGAGTCGCCATCCACGCTTCCCCTTGGGGTTTCGGGCCTGACCCGCGAACTTGATGATGGAGCCCTGGTGGGCGGTGTAGAGGGTGATTGGCGACTAGGTGGGCGGCTGACCCGTCTACCCATTTCTGATCCAACCGATGGTTCTTTTGCGGGTATGATTTGAGTTTCCCAGGGCTTGGCAGCCATCCAACGTTCTAGCCAACTCCACCCCCAGTGAGGATTGTTCGGGTCCAGAAAAGTTGGATCTGGATACTTTGTAGAGTTCTTCCACATTTGCTGTTTGTTAATAAAACAAAAAGAAGTTAATTTTTATCAATTAAATAAAAAAAAACAAATATTCTTGTTGGGAGTTAAAGATTTATTAGTGCCTGATGAGTATGTGCATATGCCAATGCTCTTTCTCTACGTATAGCAGCCTCTTGTTTGCTTTGTAAACTAGCTTCAGTTTCTTCTTTAGATTTTCTACTGTCATCCCATGTGTTTCCCAACTGTAATTGAAAAATTAGACTCTCAAATAGCGAAAAATACGACAAATAAATGAAGAAAAACATGATATTAGTGTATGGATGATTAGTTACTAAAACTTACAGAGGATCTAATGTTGTTGAGCTCTTTCTCATGTTTCAAAAGAAGTTGTTGTTGGAGTGCTCGGTTCTCCTCAGACATAAGAATGCGCCTCGACCGAACCTGAGACTGTACACGAGCCAATGTTTGCATACATTTCAAGGTAGAGATTGCTTGGCGTTTGACCGATTGACCTTGAATCAATGACTTCAACCGCCCGAGCCCTCTCACAGCACGCACCGCCCTCCTCGCCTGCAAAACCATAAACCACATAAATCGAAACAATTGTTATACACATTCGCATTTTCTTAAAATATAAGTCAGAACTTCTAGAGCGAATGATGTACCAAGTGCCCGCGATAAGCTGCCTGGATCTTTATGGCTGCAATTTCTTCAGTTGATACACCCGGTAAGCGTGTTGTGGCCGTCAAGCGAACCACCTCAGCAGCGGCATGAGCCGCAGCTACTGCTGCTTCTGCCGCCACAGCAGTAGCATAGGCTACTGAATACGCGTGTTTGGTCTGTTCATTCTCGGCTTCCGAGAGTTTCGCCTCAGTGGGAGGAGAAATAACAACATGGTTCACTAATGTAGTTTCTGTTTGTGAGAAATCTTGATCCAAGTCCCTTTGTTTTCCAAACCAATATTTCTTAGAACTCTTTTTATCAGATTTCTGTCATATTATAACCATTGTGACATTTCATCAAACAACATGTATGCAAAGAAAGAAACTTTAAAAATTAGACATATTGATAGGAAATAAGATTATACAAACCTTGTCTTTCTTCTCTTTGGACTCAGATGGGCTTAGAGCTTTCTTAACTGCAGACAACCAACTACTTTTCTTCCCCATTTGCTGGTCAATTCATCTTCAAAACAATAACCACCATTAATGATATTAAATATTTCAAAAAAAAAATAAAAAAATTCATAAACAGTTGAACACATTTTGGGGAAGTGTAGAACGGTAAAGTCGGTTACTTTAAAACTTATAAAATATGATAACAATTGAGAAAGTGAGGCGTTGTTAAGGTTGACAAACAGAGAGATGAACACAAGAATCACGATACCCACATGAACTTTACTGACATTGGTGGGCAGAATTGATAAATTAAGGAGAAAAGATGCATTGGTGTGGAGTTAAAAGTGAAATACCTGAAAGTTTTGATTTTTTGTGTGAATTGGAAAAAGGAATCAGTTGGTGTAGGAGAGAGTGTTGTTACAGATCTCGTGAGTTTTATGAACAGAGAGAGAGAGAGAGAGAGATGGCAGAGACAGTTGATTAAAGAGGGAGATGGGCAGAGTGGTTAAAAAGTCTGGGATATAGTCCTGGGTTCGAATATGTCGGGGTGAGGGTTTACGCATTTCATCCGCTTCCCGTGCATCAGTGGGGGCACGCTATCAAGGTGGTCGAGAAGTCGACCTTGAAAATAAACAGCCCAATCAGGGTGAGTTTACACGCAAGATTCTTTGCCGTTTAAAAAAAAAAAAGGAGGGCAACACTCAAATATTTCTAGGTAAAACCAAACAAAACTCCTATCTGGGTTAGAACTCCGGATGGTCTCCATTAAATGAGCTAGTCTCATGTTAATGTTCATCAGGTATATACGATGAAGATTGGTTCGTATTAACGAGATAACAACTTGCATTTTTCTTGTTTTTCTTTTTTTTTTCTTAAACATAAAACAATGATATTGGAGTTTTTTTTTTTTTTTTTTTTTTGAGAAAATGAGAAGTTTTAGTCGATGAGATTTAGGGATGAGCACGGTACCTGTACGGTACCGAAAGTACCGGTATCGAAACATGGGGAAAATTTGTACCGGAACCGAATATATCGGTTCGTACCGGTACCGAAAAATATGGAAAATGAGAACCGCTGGTACCGGTACTGGATATACCCGGTACGGTATCGGTACCCAGTACCAAATGCTTATCCCTAATAAGATTAGTTTCTTAGAGTTCATAATATATTTGATTAGAAGTAAAATAATAATGAGACAAATTTCTAAGTGTTCATAAAACCTGTTTTGATAAAACCATCAAAACAAGTCGATCAGTTTAAGCGGTTGAGATCCAAATAGTTCGGTTTACGGTTTGGTTTTGATGATATTGGTTTAATAGTTCGGTCCAGTTCAGAACTTGGAACTTGTCGTTTAACTTTAGTTTTATCATTATTTGTATATTCTTGTTTTTATTTTTTCATTTATTGGCTACTTAATTACAAGTATGTATATATATATTTTTTTTGAATGGCTAACGTTGCACACCGTGGGGATCGAACCCCTGACCTCTCCTATCTTAAGCTCTATCTAAACTCACCAACACCACTGGGCTATTCCCAAGTGGATTACAAGTATGTATATGTGGATATGTATTAAATCGTCAAAACAAAACCTATAAAATTGTTAGACTGGTAAAAACCAAACGGTTATGTATATTTGTATTAGTTGGAAGGATTGGTGTAAATACCCGATGTATATGATGTAATTGTTTGCCCTTTGACCGTTTGGGTCGGGGTGTTGTCTTGTTGTTTGGCTTTTTGCCTGCTTGGGTCGGAGGTGTGTTTTAATGAAGTTTATAGACCCCATGGAAGGGAGATCTACATTGAGACCAGCGGACCTGTTCGTCTTTGGCTGGGCGGGAGGGAAACATGCTTGTGTAGATCTCACATGAGTCTCTCCCTTAGCTGGGTTAAGGGAAAATGGGTTTGTAGCAGGACAAGCGGTAAAGAAAGCCGAATCTAAAAAGGTGGACAAACACGCTAAAGCATGTGCTGATAACCAACATGCATTTGTCCCCTTCGCCTTCGACACCTTTGGATCCCTGGCTCCAGAAGCTATCCGTTTGCTGACTAGGGTTCAACAGGTTGTCCACAGCAGTGGCTCATCAACAGGGGGCAGGGGTTTGTCTTTAATAGGCTAGGGTTTGCTATCCAGAAAGGGGTAGCGGCGCAGCTTGTTGCTCGCTTACCTGCGATATTGATGTAAAGTGCATTTTGTCGAAAAAAAAAAATAATTGATGACATAAAAAAAAAAAGTATTTATATTACAAAAGTTGATTAAAATTTTTTGAACGCATTTTTTTTTTAAATTCATTAACCCATGATTTACCCGATTTAGGTGCTTTTAGAAACATTGCTTATCCCTTTAATCACACAAAATTTAATTGATTAAAAATTAAACACCCTACAACTTTTTTGATTTGACACTCAAAACAGTTGAGGAAAAAACATGATTTTGTCTTTAAAGTCAAAATGGAAGTTACTTTCATTTTTTAAATTTTTTTTTTTTTAAAATTAAAAGTAATTTATTCGACAGTTGGAATAAAACAAGGCAACACAACGCACATGGATGGAGTATAAATGTATGATACGAACAAAAAAAGCAAACTACTTATTGCATCTAGATTTTGTCCTGCATTCATTAACTTCAAAAATCTAATCTAATATATTGTTTTCGCTATTAAAAATATCTATTTTTTGTGCTTGTTAAGCTTATAAATTAGAAATATCTGATTTTTTGTGCTTATGATTTAATTTATTCCAGTAAAGCATAACACCAATCTATGGAAAGGACCCCCACCGTGTGTAATATAAAGACGTTTCAAAAAATATTATTTGAATGTTGGATTTTTTTTTTTTGGAAGGTGAGTGTCTTAGCGGTGAAACCAAACGATGCACTACCAATCGACCCGAGTTCGAGCCCCGGAAGCCTCAACGCGGCGGATTACATTGTCCCCCATAGTGCGAGAGGGGTGACTCGAACCCGGAACAACCCCGGGCGGGAACCCCACATAAGTGGGTAAACCCTCCCCCCCTCAGGATCGAACCCATGACCTCTCAGTCAAGTTTCCGAACCCTCATTGGGGTGGCCAATTGAGCTAGCTCTCTTGGTTATTTGAATGTTGGATTCATGCATTATTTGTAGTGTATAAAAATTTATAATTATAATAATGAATATTACGTCATCATATCTTGTAATAATCACACAATATTCTAAAATAATACCAGAATCTTTTTCGTATCTTTATCTAAAAAATGTTTAGTATTGTTAAATATTAGGGTGTCTGGAGAGGGCGGCAAACTCTCTCGGCAAAGCCGGTTTACCGGGCGGTAACCCCGCCGCCGGTGGGTTTTGCCGCTCGGTGAAGGGTTGCCGAAGCGGTGAAGGAAGGGAAGGAGAGAGAGGGGGTGTGTGTGGTGAGGTCCATGCCATCTTAACCAATCACACATTTTTTTAGATAGTTTACCAATTCATGAAATGTCTAACCATTGCCAACACTTTTGAGCATAGTTTAAATAATTACAGTTGAATGACATGGCACACTCTCATCGGTTGATTTTAAAGTTTACCACTTTTAAGTGTTTAACCACTCCCTACACTCTTATGCATTTTTGTACCGTAACCTTTTAGTTGAAAGATGTTTGAAGACATAGGTATGTCTTGTGTTGTAAGATTTGGTTTTTAATGTCATCACATGCTAAAGTCAGATTTTGAACCCGAAAATGAAAGCCGCTTCTTGGCTGACCCAGCCATCGAACCCTTTTCTGACGAACCTTTCCTTCCCGACCCTAACGGGCTTGGACTATGAACAGGACTAGCCATTCGGGACCTAGCCTTAGCCGACATTGTTGAAGCCATGTAACTAGGAACCGCAGGAGACGAGTCAAGGCTCTCGTTATCACACACCGAACTAGCCCGGCTCTGTCGTCTGTTACGGTCCGATTGCACGCTGTAGAAGCTTGTGGAGTCGCCGTCCACGCTTCCCCTTGGGGTTTCCGGCCTGACCCGCGAACTTGATGATGGAGCCCTGGTGGGCGGTGTTGAGGGTGATTGGCGACTAGGCGGGCGGCTGACCCGTTTACCCATTTCTGATCCAACCGATGGTTCTTTTGCGGGTATGATTTGAGTTTCCCAGGGCTTGGCAGCCATCCAACGTTCTAGCCAACTCCACCCCCAGTGAGGATTGTTCGGGTCCAGAAAAGTTGGATCTGGATACTTTGTAGAGTTCTTCCACATTTGCTGTTTGTTAATAAAACAAAAAGAAGTTAATTTTTATCAATTAAATAAAAAAAAAAATATTCTTGTTGGGAGTTAAAGATTTATTAGTGCCTGATGAGTATGTGCATATGCCAATGCTCTTTCTCTACGTATAGCAGCCTCTTGTTTGCTTTGTAAACTAGCTTCAGTTTCTTCTTTAGATTTTCTACTGTCATCCCATGTGTTTCCCAACTGTAATTGAAAAATTAGACTCTCATATAGCGAAAAATACGAGAAATAAATGAAGAAAAACATGATATTAGTGTATGGATGATTAGTTACTAACACTTACAGAGGATCTAATGTTGTTGAGCTCTTTCTCGTGTTTCAAAAGAAGTTGTTGTTGGAGAGCCCGGTTCTCCTCAGACATAAGAATGCGCCTGGAACGAACCTGAGACTGTACACGAGCCAATGTTTGCATACATTTCAAGGTAGAGATTGCTTGGCGTTTGACCGATTGACCTTGAATCACTGACTTCAACCGCCCGAGCCCTCTCACAGCACGCACCGCCCTCCTCGCCTGCAAAACCATAAACCACATAAATCGAAACAATTGTTATACACATTCGCATTTTCTTAAAATACAAGTCAGAACTTCTAGAGGGAATAATGTACCAAGTGCCCGCGATAAGCTGCCTGGATCTTTATGGCTGCAATTTCTTCAGTTGATATACCCGGTAAGCGTGTTGTGGCCGTCAAGCGAACCACCTCAGCAGCGGCATGAGCCGCAGCTACTGCTGCTTCTGCCGCCACAGCAGTAGCATAGGCTACTGAATACGCGTGTTTGGTCTGTTCATTCTCGGCTTCCGAGAGTTTCGCCTCAGTGGGAGGAGAAATAACATGGTTCACTAATGTAGTTTCTGTTTGTGAGAAATCTTGATCCAAGTCCCTTTGTTTTCCAAACCAATATTTCTTAGAACTCTTTTTATCAGATTTCTGTCATATTATAACCATTGTGACATTTCATCAAACAACATGTATGCAAAGAAAGAAACTTTAAAAATTAGACATATTGATAGGAAATAAGATTATACAAACCTTGTCTTTCTTCTCTTTGGAGTCAGATGGGCTTAGAGCTTTCTTAACTGCAGACAACCAACTACTTTTCTTCCCCATTTGCTGGTCAATTCATCTTCAAAACAATAACCACCATTAATGATATTAAATATTTCAAAAAAAAAGAAGATATTATTCATAAACAGTTGAACACATTTTGGGGAAGTGTAGAACGGTAAAGTCGGTTACTTTAAAACTTGTAAAATATGATAACAATTGAGAAAGTGAGGCTTTGTTAGAGAGAGTAAGGTTGACAAGCAGAGAGATGAACACAAGAATCAAGATACCCACATGAAGTTTACTGACATTGGTGGGCAGAATTGATAAATTAAGGAGAAAAGATGCATTGGTGTGGAGTTAAAAGTGAAATACCTGAAAGTTTTGATTTTTTGTGTGAATTGGAAAAAGGAATCAGTTGGTGTAGGAGGGAGTGTTGTTACAGATCTCGTGAGTTTTTGTTTCAAGTATGAACAGAGAGAGAGATGGCAGAGACACTTGATTAAAGAGGGAGATGGGCAGAGTGGTTAAAAAGTCTGGGCTATAGTCCTGGGTTTTAATCTGTCGGGGCGAGGGTTTACGCATTTCATCCGCTTCTCGCGCATCAGTGGGGCACGCTATCATGATGGTCGAGGAGTCGACCTTAGAAATAATCCCAACCAGGGTGAGTTTACACGCAAGATTATTTGTCGTTTAAAAAAATGAGGGCAACACTCAAATATTTCTAGGTAAAACCAACAAAACTCCGGGTTAGAACTTAGAACTCCGGATGTAACTAACATGTAAAAGTCACCATTAAATGAGCTAGTCTCGTGTTAAGGTTCATTAGTTATATACATGAAGATCGGTTCGTATTAACGAGATAACAACTTGCATTTTTCTTGTTTTTCTTTTTCTTTTCTTAAACATAAAACAATGATATTGGAGATTTTTTTTTGGAGAAAATGAGAAGTTTTAGTCGATGAGATTTAAGGATGAGCACAATACTCGTTCGGTACCGAAAGTACTGTCCGAAATACGGGGAAAATTGGTACCTATACCGAATATATCGGTTCGGTACAGGTACCAAAAAATGTGAAAAATGGGAACCGCTATCAGTACCGATACTGAATATACCCGGTACGATACCGGTACTCAGTACCAAATACTCATCCCTATTAAGATTAGTTTCTTAGAGTTTATAATATATTTGATTAGAAGTAAAATAATAATGAGACAAATTCCTAAGTGTTCATAAAAGCTGTTTTGATAAAACCATCAAAATCAAAACAAATCGATCAGTTTAAGCGGTTGAAATCCAAATAGTTAGGTTTTTGGTTTGGTTTTGATGATATGTTGGTTTAACAGTTCGGTCCAGTTCAAAACTTGGAACTTGTCGTTTAACTTTTATCATTATTTGTATATTCTTGTTTTTATTTTTTTCATTTATTGGCTACTTAATTATAAGTATGTACTAGTTTATAGCCCGCGTGTACACGCGGTTTAACAAATGAAAATAGAATACATTATTTTAGCCCTTAAAAAATAATTGTGTGATTTTTTGTTAAATATCAATCACAATGAACACACAACAAATCTGTTATTTATATTTATAATCCAATAATTAAAAAGCATAAACAACATATACATACATGATGAATAGTTATAGAAAAGCCAACTCTAATATATTATTAAATATAAAAACAAAATGGTTACATGAGAAAAAGGAGTAATAGTGCCATTACTTTGTTAAGGTGTGGTTGATCTCATTTGCTAGTAATGGTTTGTATATTGCACTAACCTGTTTAACGAGTAAATATGAAACGTATAATTTAGAATTAAAGAATATTATCAATTTTTAAAAGAGGAAGAATGCATACATGTATGTATGTCGATAAAGAAGTAGCAACATTCGAGTTGCCACCCAAACTTCCATATGGGTCTGCACACAAATTTACATAACATTACCTACAATAGAAACCATTTAAATAATTTGCAATGGTTGTTTGTATATGTTGCTACTGGTGTGTAGAATTTCTAAATGGAGCTCCACATTCCTTGCAATTATTCATATTCCCCTATTTTTGCAAATAAACACAAAAAGTTTAATAATATGACCTCCAATCAACAAATGATAGAGATAAACAAATACGTGTAACAGTACCTTAAACACTTAAATGAAGAATTACCAAATAAGATGCTACATCATGTAAACAGTACCTTGGAGGCGACGGCTGATGAGGGAAACGGTGGGTTACGATTCCAAGCTCCAAGCAGATGACGATGGTCTAGAGGATGAGGGAGACTGCGGTGGCCGGTGGGATTAGGGGTTATGAATTAATTTGAAATTTAATTTACCCATCAAATCTTCTACATTTACTATATCTTTTTATAATTTCAAATCAAAGCTAAATAAAAGAATTCATAGATTACGATTTGAAACATTTAAAATTGATTTCAAATTTAAAAAAATTATCCATTAAATCCTCTATATTTGATATTTAATATTTAATTAATGTGATAAAATCAAATTATTGATGCTCTATGTGAATGACAAGTGTCCCAATAGTGGTTTCTTTTATTATATAGTATATAGATATAGATATGTCTATATGTATGTGTATATTTTATTTTCTTTCATATTGTTAAATCGACAAAACAATTTATAAAATTGTTAGACCGGTAAAAACAAACGGTTTTGTTTGTTTCTTCTAGAAATTGTAGTTTTGAGAGTTAAAATCATGTAGATAATATTATGTACTTATATTACGAAAGCTAATTAGAATTATTTTTTGAACGCAATTTTTTTTAATTCACTAACCCATGATTTACCCGATTTAGATGCTTTTAGAAACGTTGCTTATCCATTTGATTACACAAAATTTATTTGATGAAAAATTAAACACCCTACAACATATAACATATTATGTTATTTATTTTTTATACTCAACCGCAGGGGCGGACCTAATCCCTGCCCAAGGTGGGCGGGCGCACCCCTGGGAAAAAAAAATTTAGTGCTAAGTTCCGTCGAAAATCCCGTCCGCACCCTTTGTAATTTTTCGTCCCCACCCCAAGGAATTTTCCGTCCTCACCCCTTGGAATTTTTCGTCCGCACCCCTTAGGTAAAAAATGTTATCAATTTATATTTTAAAAATATTCTTTAGTAAACTCTTATTTTATAAAAAATACTACCTAAATTATATTACTTTTAATACCTAAATAACTAAACCCAAATACCCAATACATTTAACTAGCCCACTATAAGTCGTAGGCCAATAAACAAACCCAACAAATCAAAAATATTTCAAACTAAAATAAAATAAACAAGCCCAAAACCCTTACATTTTCTATCATGCTCTCGTTATCGTCCTTGCACGCCAGCGATCAGAACATCAACAGCGACAACAATGAACAGTCAGCAGCCGCATACCACCGTAATCAGCCACCATACCACCGCCGATCAAACACGGGTAAGTTTCTTTGTTATTTTTGATGATTTTTTGTCGATATTATCCACCTTCAGCAGCCTATTATAGCCGCATACTAACCATAGTAGACCTGTGCTTCGTTTTGTTTTCATTATGTTATGGTGGGTTATATTTTGTTAGAGATGATATTTTGCCTTTTTTATAGCCGCATACCACAATATGTTTGGCTTTTTTTAGTGAAGAACGTTTGTCTTTTTTTTTTTATGGTGTATATGTTGTTTAGATGATTTTTAGGGTGATTTACATTATGATATTTAGGGCTTGAATAGTTGATACATTATGTAATATGTTATGGAGCCATGAACTTATAGATCAATTTGTTTGTGATAGCCGATAGGAACAATGAGCAGGGACGTTATGACACGATTTTTCAAGAGGAAAGTTGATACATCTTCCGGATTCGTTGATGTGGATACTTGCGTAATCGGATTGGCGATGAGAATTTAAGTGAAGGTTGTATATGTTATATAGATAAAAACTTGCTTAAGAAAGTAGCTTTAGATGGTGTTTTGGATAGATTTCAAAAAATGAAAACCCGTAGGACGACGTTTTAATTATGTTTGTAACAAGGTTTGACGTGTTTTTGATGATTATATAAATTTAGTTCTTTTGTTTTACATGACCCGACTCGACCAGAACCGACCCGATTCGAACCGATTTTTTATTTATATACCTTAAGGCCTAAAATTTTTAAAAATGTTCTGCACCCCCATGAAAAAATTACTGGATCCGCCACTACTCAACCATTTTTTTGATTTGACACTCAAGAGAGTTGAGGAAAAACCATGGTTTTGTCTTTAAAGTCAAAATGGAAGTTACTTTCATTTTTTAAAATCATTTTTTTTAAATTAAAAGTAATTTATTCGACAGTTGGAATAAAACAAGGCAACAAAACGCACATGGACGGAGTATAAATGTATGATACGAACAAAAAAAACAAACTACTTATTGCATCTAGATTTTGTCCAGCATTCATTAACTTCAAAAATTTAATCTAATATATTGTTTTCGCTATACATGACTTTGTAGCCTAGTAGCATTTTGATGATAGGATAAGATTTTAGGACCAATAGGTTATGGGTTTTATTCTTACAAGAGGGGTTTTTTCTATATTTATTGGGTTTCCTTCTGAATTAGTGTATAGACATCATTCCTAGTGGGGATGGATAATGATCGGGTGGTTCCACTCGTGGCACGATGATACTCTAGTGGCCGTCAGTGATCTAAATTTGCGGTTCAAAAAAAATATATATTGTTTTCGCTATTAGAAATATCTGATTTTTGTGCTTGTTAAGCTTATAAATTAGAAATATCAGATTTTTTGTGCTTATGATTTAATTTATTCCATAAAGCATAACATAACACCAATTCATGGAATAATCTATTCTATACATATAATAAAAGAAAGCATATTAGGGACACATGACGTTCTATAAGTCAGTCTTAATTATTTTTTCTACATATTTATTATGGAAAATCAATTATTGATAATGTTAAATTTAAAATTTATAGAAGAGATTTTAATGATAAAGACAAAGATAACTGATAATAATATATTAATTATTATAATCATATATTAATTATTAAATTCTAAAAAAATATATTAGCGTTTTAAATATTTATAAAGATAAAGATTTTATTTAATTAGTAGTTTTAATTGTTTTTATATTTTGATGATAAGGATAAGGATAACTGATAATCACATATTAAAATAAAAATATTTATTTTAATCAACTGTTTCGTTAAAATGATTTATTCAATACATATAGAACATATATATTTTTTATACATGGTATATTTAGAATCAGATTTCTAATAAAGGAACTCATTATCCCGTTTTACACTCCAATGAAATAGTAATAATATTCAATCATAATATCCACCTTATCTTGTATATTTAATATTTTTTACTAAAATATTTTTTTTTTCTGTGATTATCCAACATCAGGTAATACGTAAGTTTCTAACCAAATAATAAATAAAAAAACAAAGTAAAATGTTATAAACCATGTAATACACAACTCTCTAACCTAATAAAAAATAAAGTGAGATGTTACAATAAGTAAATAGTACCTCAAAGTTTCTTTTGTTAGAAAACACATCTTGATGAATAAATATTTTAACAGATTACATTATTCGTGTAAGACATTTGTTTATTCAAATTGTGCAATACACGAGTTTTTAAAAGATGTCACTATTTTATTGCTTAGTATATTAAATTATATTTATTCAACCTGTGTAATAAACGGGGTTTTAACCTAGTTTATTCCATAAAGCATAACACCAATTCATGGAAAGGACCCCCACCGTGACGTGTCATAAAGACGTTTCAAAAATATTATTTGAATGTTGGATTCATGCATTATTTGTAGAGTAAATTACAAAACCCGTCCTTTATGTATGTATGTTATTGCAGATCATGTCCTTTGTCTTCAATAATTACATTAATCATACCTAATGTTGACAAATCCTAACATGGTATATCCTTTACCCCAAACCAAGTTAAATTTCTCAGTTAACTTTAGTCACATGGGACCCACATGAGGGCATTAATGTCCTTTCACCTACACCCTACTTCTTCTTCCCCACTCCCCCATTTAACCCTAATCGCCCCTCACACACCATCAGTTAACTTTTGTCTCTCTCTCTAAAACACACACACATACTCTCTCTACTCTCTCTTTAACACCATGACCAGCCACCATCACCCTCACACCAACATCACCGCACATCACAAACTTGAAGCCCACTGCAGGTTCACCGGCGACCATGCCACCACCACCCTCACTCCAACCCACACCACCCCCACACCATAAGCTGGAAGCCGACGATGGGTTATCACCGGCGACCATGCCACCACCACACCAACACCACAGATCTCTGATTCAAGACCATGTCACCACCACACCAACACCACAGACCTCGGAGAAGGTGACTCAACAAACGCAGATCCAGAGAGGTTTGAAATTATCTGGATGATTTGTTAAAGAATCGTGAGTTTGAAATTCTGTTCTGTTGTTATTCTTCTTCTGGTTCAAAGTTGTGTGAGATTGATTGAGTTGATGAGGTTTGAAATTATCTGGATGAGTTGTTAGAGAATCGTGAACAACAACACGACTAATTGATTTCATTTAAAATCTGATAGAAATGAGAATCGTGTGAGTTAGGATTTAGTGAAGGGAGAAATGGGGATAGGGTTGTTGTTTATAGGAAAGGAAGAAGACAGTGGGAATCGGAAAGGCGCTGACCATTTGAAGATCGTCTGGTTAAAGGCCGGTGATTTGGCTCTGAAATTGCCACCATTCAAGTCCCCCGGGTGAGTTTCTCACCTTAATCTCTGCTCCTTGGTTTTTCCGATAGTGGTTTGGAGAGACAGTGGTTGTGACGGAGATGGTGGTTTGGGGGAGATGGTGGCTGGTTATGGTGACACACGGTGGTGGTTTAGGGAGATGGTGGTGGTGGGTGGCTCTTAAATGGTGGAGTGGGGAAGAAGAAGTAGGGTGTAGGGGAAAGGACATTAATGCCCTCACGTGGGCCCCACGTGACTAAACTTAACTGAGAATTTTAACTTGGTTTGGGGTAAAGGATATACCATGTTAGGATTTGTCAACATTAGGTATGATTAATGTAATTATTGAAGACAAATGACATGATTTGTAATAACATACATACATAAAGGACGAGTTTTGTAATTAATCTTATTTGTATTGTATAAAATATATAATTATAATAATGAATATTACGTCATCATATCTTGTAATAATCACACAATATTCTAAAATAATACAGGAATCTTTTTCGTATCTTTATCTAAAAAATGTTTAGTATTGTTAAATATTATGCATTTTTTTTACCGTAAATTCGTTTGACACCACTAAATTCATTTGACACCACTATTTTTTAGTTGAAAGATGTTTGAAGACATAGTGAAGAAACAAGGAACTAATTTGGGGTTTGATTAGTTTGGTTTATGTTCCGTTCATAGTGGTTAATTTTCTTATGGCTTTCTGAGCTTCGTAATGATCTTCTAATCCTGCAAAACAGAACACCGTTACTCGTTAAGAGGGGAATATGGGGGTTTCCCTCTTAACCGGGCTCCGGCGTGAGAATAAGCGATTGCATTGAGGAGATAATTGAGTGTAAAGAGTGAGAGTATAGGGAGTAGAATGTTTAACCTGTGGTCTGAGATCTCTATTTATAGCCGGAGAGGTGTAAGAGGATGCGGGCTGATGGGCCTTGGGCCGTAAGGCGACAACTTAGAGGATATGCTCCTTGTCTCACTGGTGTCGATCGTTAGTGGCTTCTAGGAGTTCCCTGGTGCTGGCGCACCGTGATTGGAGCCACGTGTCATGGTTGTCGGCCTGGCCGCCTTTCTGCCATCAGCAGGTAAGTGGAGATCGTGGGGCAGTTGTCTCTACCCTGTGATTGGTGCCACGTAGGCGTCCTTAGGTACTTTTTGTCTCCTGCATGTTAGACGATCATGGAGCACGATTGGGCAGAGCCTGGAAGATGCGGATTGGCTCCTCTCATCTGCCACTTGTACTTTTTGTACCTTCTGAAGTGGTCCTGCGCTACAGCTTCTATGCGGTCCTTGCTGAGCATGAGACTAGCCCGCGCAGGATTGTAGGTGCTGCAGACTCTTTTCAAAATGCTAAGTGTTGATCTCACTGCTCGTTCCTGTCTAGACCTCGCGCGAGTTCAATCCTTGGTGAACTATTACGCGCGAGGATGAGACAAAAAATCTTGCTGATTTAGGAGTATGGTCCTATGCGCGACCTGGTGGAAGGTTTGCACGGATTTTTAGGACCATACCCCTTCACATAGGTATGTCTTGTGTTGTAAGATTTGGTTTTTAATGTCATTACATGCAAAAGTCAGGTTTTTCTTTTCTCTTTTCATCTTCGTTTGCAAATTTATGTTACATATGTTCGACTCGTAATATGGTCCAAAAAACTGGATATTCATTAACTAGACAGGACCAACGAGCTCAAACGAAACACGCTATCTTTATTGGTTTATTGGTTAGCGTAATGATACTAAAATGTTGGAATGATGTCCTTTGCCTATAAGGTTCATGATTCTAGTCCTATAATGTATATTGTAAGAATCTAGATTTAGAAGTAGGATTATTTGGTGTTGGGTTGTTATAAAAAATTACAACTTAAATGTAAATTAAAGTAACTTGTGACATGAGTTTTTTTAAAGGAAATTATGTCTTTATATTATTGAACGGTCAGGAAAATTATATATATATACTGATATCGTATATATTAAACTATCAAACTTAATTTTTTTATGCGAACAACTTGTATCCCATTTATTACTTTGTATGATATGAGTTGCTTGTTTACGTGAAATAACGTTTTGTTCGTGTATCGTGTGTAGCTACGTTAATTAAATTTTGGAAAATATATAAATATAGATCTTTCTAAAGATAGATAAACAAGATTTTTCTAACTACCGGCAAGAAGCCTTAAGAGAAGAAGCTCTTTCTGGTGGAAAAAAGCTGGACAAAAACATCAAAGGACCAAGTTTTAGTAGTTTAGGGTTGCTAGAGCCCTAGTATATAGAACTTTTATTTGACTAGGAGCAGCTAAGCCCCTACCTATATAGTCAAGAGGGATGGAGCCCCGCAATAAGTAAGACTAGTCAATTTCCAAGATTTCAGTAGCTCAGGTAACGTCATCGGGATTGAAATGGGTATATTAGCACGGGAACAGACCTGTTAATGTTCATTGTGTTTTTCAGATGAATTTTTTTTTGCTAGTGTGACGATAGAATACGTGTTAATATATAATATACAAATGCAAATGTTGGTAGAAGATGTATTGGTTGTCTTATTGAATATTGATGTAGATTTTTAATATATCTTGATGTTTTCACAAGTATTTTTAAAATTTTCATCTTGAAACGTCAAAGGGTTGTCTTTACCCTAAAACCAAAAAAGTTACTATATGTATCAAACTATCATATTTACATTTTTATATATTTAATTTACAAAAATGCAAAATATAAAACAGCAGGCCCTACAGATTTTGGATTATCTAGTGCCCTCCCCTTCGGGCCATTACATATGTTACACTCACCTAATAAATGCACTATTTGGGAGTAATACTATATTCATTAAACATATGTGTAATCTCTTTCTCAGTCATAAAAGCCAACTTTGCATCCAAATTATTTGAATTATTTAAGACGTGACACATTTTTAAAACAAATGTATTTCAATATATGTGTTCATTAAACTACAAGTGGTTTTATGTCTAATTTTTTTTTGCTTTTTTCAATCATCTTTAACTTTCTATTATTTACGATTCTATGATCCCTTTAATCTTAATCATTAAGTTTTCGAGATTAACATTCCAAACTAATGTGTCCACTTCTCACAAAAATTCCTTTTTATCTTATTTGAAGTTTATACATGTAGGGGAAGGTTCAAATGAAAACCACTAGTTAACGCGAAAGCTCGAAAACTAACTAAAAAAAGCCTAAAAAACATACCATTTTTTTTTTGCATACCAATTTTCTCTATTTTAGATATATAAAAAAAAAATTTCAATTTTTTTTTGTAGTGCACATGTGAATTATTACACATGTGCACTACAATTTTTTTTTTTGAAAAAAAGTTTTTTTTTATATAAAAAAACTAGCGATTTTTAATAAAAAAAATTGAAAGAAAAATTTTTTGTGTGTTTTTTAGGCTTTTTAGTTAGTTTTTGATTTTTCGCGTTAAAAGTGGTTTTCATTTGAACCATCCCGTATATATCTCTAGCAACGTCATATATATTTTTAAAATCCTGTAGGTAAATAAAACGACTTAATATATAGGTTTCATCGAACATTGTATAAAGGTGGTGTTTGGTTAATTATCATTGATCAGGTATTTTATTCAAACTATTATTTGATTTTTAACGCAAAATAACCCGAAATGATAATAGTAAATGACAACGGGCCAGTGGGGAAGCCCACCCGCTTTAGGCCATTTTTCTGGAAGCCCAATTATGCGTAGGCCCACAAAATAGAATTGCCATGTCCACTAAGGTTTCTCTTCCTTTTATAAACGGGCGGGAAACAGCTAAGAAAGAGGAGCAGAGATCATTAAATGCCCGATAAGAAAAGGATCTCGTCTGAGTTACTGTACTTCTCCGGCTGGGCATTAATTAAGGGAAACATCTCACCGTTGGGGGTCAGACACGTGTCTGCACCCCCCGAGAATCCTCAAAAACCGTTGGATCACGTGTGGAAAATCTCTAATGAGATAGGAGCTGGCTGTTATATAAGAGAAGGCATCAAGGAGCTAAGGCAGGTATCATCTCCGGCTTTCCCTCATTTACTACACCCTCATTTACTCACCTCTCATTAACTTCCGACCAACATTCCCCCACACTTAATACTCATACACACTAAATAGATTCACACCAAAGAGGAAACCTTTCGGTGATTATATTCATCGGAGGAAGCTCCTCTCATTTTCCGGCAAGTTTACTTACTCTCACGTCGGAGCTTGGTCACGGATCCCCCTCCCGGGGTCCTCCGTGGCGAGGCTAACGGTTTGTTCTTTTGTAGTAACGAAGATAAAGGCTCTCGACGTCACCGAAGATCCATCTAACGTCATCCGGGAGTTGGGTATTCGACATTGGCGCCATCCGTGGGACCTTGGCCTGCCCAGTGTTCCCACATCAAAACTCGACGTCTAGAGAGCAGTTTATCCCATCAGGAACGACATGGCAACACCACACAACTCACGTGTCACTCAAACGGCACAAAATGATCTGGATAGGGTCACTGTAGAAGACATTACCCTTGAAGAAGGTAACGAGAACCAGGTGGAAAACCCTGAAAGAACGGAGCATATCACCCCAGATTTTGTGGCCATGCATAGGGAGAGGCTAACCAAGTGCCTTGAAGATTTAAAGAGGCAGGAAAAACTCGACAGCCTCAGGGCTAGACTTTCTTTTGACACACCTTCCAACCAAGAGGGAACATGCCTTCAAAATAAGAACAACAGCGACCCACTGGAGACATTTATGACTGCCCTCAGGCAAATGTCCTCAGAAGAAATGGAGGACCTTATCACGGGACATAAGTCAAAAGAGAAAGGGAAGGAAAAGGACAACCTTAGTGATAATGGCCTAGATCAGCCCTATCTACCACGAGACCTAGCCGAGGTCTCAAAGTTCACACGAAGAATTGTAGAAGCACCCATGCCCCCCAAGACAAAGTTACCCCCAGGCTTCGACCGTTATGACGGAACAAGGGACCCCGAAGATCATATGCATGCCTTCTGGGGAGCGGGACAACTGGGGCGATGGCCCATGCCTGTGTGGTGTCACATGTTTGTACAAACTCTGACGGAGGGAGCCTGACTTTGGTTTGACAGCCTCCCCCCAGGGGGAATAGACAGCTACGAAGAATTAAGCGAGAAGTTCCTCAGGAACTTTGGTCAACAGAGAAAGGTGGTCAAGAATCCGAATGAAATCCTCCACATAAGACAAAGGGACAATGAGCGAATAGATCAATACATGGAAAGGTTCGTCAAGGAGAGCATGAACATCAAAGATGTCCTGGAAGTCATGAAGATTAGCAGTTTCATAAACGGGCTAAAACATGCCCAACTGTGTGAGAAACTAGGGGAGGAGTTCCCCCACTCATTTGACAGCCTTATGGACAGGGTCAGAGCCTTTGTCAGAGGGAAGGATACGGTCAGCAAAGCCAAGGAAACAGACGTCGCACCCCGGAGGATCGCCCCAGTCACAAAGTCTCCTGACAAAGGTACACCTTACTCTCGAAAACCTGCTTTTGATAGAATGATGCATGACAGAATGAGATCCTCGTACTCCCCGTACAGACCCCGAGGGAGGGGTCCCCCTTTGTACTCTGATAATTTCACCCCCCTCATCAAAACACCGAGTGAGATACTGGCCACTGAAAGGGTAAAGAACTCCTTCCCAAGACCACCACCCATAAAGCCTGGGCCTAAAGCACAACCAAACGAATATTGTGAATTTCACAAAGGCTTCGGGCATAAAACCGATAACTGCATGTATTTAAAAAGAGAAATAGAGGCTGCAGTAAAGACGGGAAGGCTGGCCCACTTGGTCAAGGAAATTAAGGAAGGGGGAGGGGACCGCAAGGGAAGAGATGTAAGGGAGCCTGGGAGGGCAGATGTTGACATGATTAGAAGGAGGAGTGAATTCGATACCACCCGTAGTGTAAAGGCCAGGATCCTGGGCTCCCCGAACTGCATGAAAGCTCCCATCCTTATGCCATACCTGGAAGAAAGCGAAGTGCAACGACTTCCCCTAAACATCTCGGCCATAATAGCCGGCCATAAGGTGTCTCGGATACATGTGGACGGAGGGTCCGGTGTCGAGGTGATATACGAGCATTGTTTCCTTAGATTCGATAGAGATGTAAGAGATCGGTTAGAAGAAGATTCCATCCCCTTGGTGGGGTTCAATAACAGCGTATCACACCCCTTGGGGAAGATCAGGCTCCCATTCACAGTTGGGGTAGGGGATCGGGTCCGAACGATAAATCTAACCTTCACAGTGGTCCGGGCACCCTCAAAGTACAATGCGATCTTAGGAAGACCTGGGATTGGAGACTTACAGGCACAGGCATCCACCCCACACGGAGCTTTAGTATTTCAGACACCGAAGGGTCTAGCATGGGTTAAATCTGCTTATGAAGTGATCTCTTCCGTGTACAAAGAGGAGGCACCTGAGAAACCCAAGAAGAAGGAAGTAGAAAAGTGGGTCCTTAACGACAGATTCCCAGAACAAACGGTCAAAGTAGGAAGCCACCTAAGTGACAAGTGCAAGAGTGCCCTGAAGGAGTTGCTTCTCCACAACATAGATGTGTTTGCATTTCAACATGGGGACATGACAGGAGTCCCCAGGAGCCTGACCGAGCACCGGCTGAATACTTACGCATGGGCAAAACAGGTAAAACAGAAAAAACGAAGCATGGGACCCAACAAGAGACAGGCTTCTTGTGAAGAAACCAGAAAACTGCTCAGGGCAGGGATAGTTAGGGAGGTGAAGTATCCATCTTGGATCGCCAATCCGGTCATGGTTCAAAAGAAAGACGGGGGGTGGAGAATGTGCGTTGACTTTCAAGATCTTAACAAAGCATGTCCTAAGGACTGTTATCCCCTCCCGGAGATAGACGTTCAGGTAGACTCTTTGTCTCAGTACCCCCTGAAGTGCTTCCTGGACGCCTACAAGGGGTACCACCAAATCCAGATGTCAATGGAAGACGAAGAAAAGGCTGCCTTCATCACGGACGAAGGGACATTCTGCTACACCAAGATGCCCTTCGGTCTTAAAAATGCCGGGGCCACATATCAGAGGTTCATGAACGCTTTGTTCAGGGAACAACGAGGGAGGAACCTAGAAGTATACGTCGACGACATTGTTATCAAAAGCCTGACGGAGATGGCCATGATAGACGATATAGCCGAGACTCTCAACACTATGCAGGATGTGAACATGAAGTTAAACCCTGGGAAGTGCTGTTTTGGAGTAGAGGAGGGGAATTTTCTGGGAGTAGTGGTCACCAAGGGAGGGATCAAAGCAAATCCGGAGAAAACCCAAGCGGTGGCTGAGATGCGATCCCCCAGGTCCCTGAAGGACATTCAACAACTAAACGGGAGATTGATAGCGTTGAACCGTTTCTTATCAAAGGTAGCCGACAGGACCCTTCCCTTTATGAAAGTATTGAAAGACTGCCTCCAGACAAACAAGTTTAAATGGACCACAGAGGCTGAGGCTGCCTTCCAAGAAATGAAAGCCTACATCTGCAAGCTCCTGACGTTGGCCACCCCAGTACCCGGCGACCCGTTGCTCCTGTATCTATCTGCCTCGAAAACGACCATAAGTGCGGTCATGATGGTAGAACGGGAAGGGAGACAGATCCCCATATATTTCATCAGCAGAACGCTTAAGGGACCCGAAGAACGATACATGCCTCTAGAGAAACTCGCATTAGCCCTTGTCTTCGCATCCCGAAGACTCAGGAGGTATTTCCAAGGGCACATGATTACCTTAATGACCGATCAACCCCTTCAGAAGGTACTCAGGAGGCCGGAGCTGTCAGGACGGTTAGCTAAATGGGCTGTGGAGTTAGGGGAACACTCTCTGGAGTTTAAGCCCAGGACGGCCATGAAGGGACAGATACTGGCCGATTTCTTAGCAGAAGTCTCTGAGAACGAAGAGAAGGAACTGTTAAAATGGGAAGCCTTAGAGAAAGAAGAAAGAGAGAAAGAAGACGTGGCGGTGTGGAAGTTACTCACCGACGGAGCATCTAGTGAAGAAGGGAGTGGGGCAGGAATCACACTGATAAGCCCCGAGGGGGTCGAACTGACGTATGCCATAAGGTTGGACTTCGAGAACACCAACAATACTGCAGAGTATGAGGCCCTCCTAGCGGGAATGAGGCTGGCACAAAAAATGAAAGCAGGACACGTAGAGGCTAGCACTGATTCACAACTGGTAGTGAAACAGTACCAAGGGGAATATGAAGCCAAAGATGGCACCATGGCCCAATACGTGGCAAAAGTAAAAGAGATGGCTAAGGCATTCAAAACTTTCAAACTGGAGTACATCCCCCGTGGAAGAAACAGAAAATCTGATGCCCTCAGTAAGCTGGCCTCAGTGGCATTCGATCACCTCGCGAAAGAAGTCAAGGTGGAGGTCCTGACATCTCCTTCCCTTAACATAGAGGAGATTGTTACAATCGAGGGTACCCAGGAAACGTGGATGACACCAATTATTAAGTTCCTCCGGGACGGAATTCTACCCGTGGGGGAATGGGCAGCCAGAAAGATAAGGGTCAGAGCCCTGCAATATGAGCTAATTGAAGGGGAGCTATATCGAAGATCATATCTGGGCCAATCCCTAAAGTGTGTTGACATGGAAGAGGCTGAATATGTGATTAGGGAAATGCATGAGGGGATTTGCGGAATGCACTCGGGACCAAGGACGATAGTGAGAAAAGCAATAAATGCAGGATTTTACTGGCCACGGATGTACGAAACAGCATCTGAGGAAATCAAGAAGTGCGACAACTGCCAAGTGCATGCACCAATGACCCACCGGCACAAACACCCCATGGTACCGGTTTCAACATCCTGGCCATTCAAAAAATGGGCCATCGACATAATTGGGCCATTCCCGGAGGGCCCGGGAGGGGTCAAATACGTGGTGGTGGCCGTTGATTATTTCACCAAATGGATCGAAGCGAAGCCCCTGGCAACAATTACTGGAGAACAGATGAGAAGGTTCGTGTTGGATAACATCATATGCAGGTATGGGGTCCCTAAGGAACTGGTGAGCGATAACGGGGTCCAGTTTGCCGGAAAGCCTTTCAAACCATGGTGCGAGCAGATGCAGATTCAACAAGTGTTTACCTCCATCACCCATGCCCAGAGCAACAGAATGGTGGAGAGAGCTAACCAAAGCGTCTTCAAGGGAATGAAAGGAAGGCTTGGAAGAAAACAAAAGGGCTGGCTGGAAGAACTTCCATTCGTGCTATGGGCATACAGAACCACTCCCAAAAGTTGCAATGGGGAGACCCCGTTTAGCCTTACCTACGGGACGGAAGCTGTCATCCCCGCCGAGATAGGATCCCCGACTGCTCGGATGAAGCTTCGAGACGAAGAAAATGAACAGGACCTCAGAATGAACTTGAACCTGCTGGAAGAAAGAAGGGAGATTGCGGCAGTCAGGGAAGCCAAATACAAAAAGCTACTGGAGAGTTATTATAACACCAGGATGAAGAAACTCAACCTTGTCCCGGGGGATTTAGTCCTTAGAGCCAATGAAGCCAGCTTGCAAGAAAACACTGGAAAGTTGGGCCCCAACAGAGAGGGGCCCTACCGAGTCATATGGGCTAACGGCAAGGGAACCTGCAAGTTGGAAACGCTTGAAGGAAAGAGGTCCCCAGGACCTGGAATCTCATGCAGCTGAGGAAGTATTACGTGTAAGGGGTTCACCCCCAAAGAAAACGGCCAAGAGCCACTTTTGTAACAACTAACTGTTAGTCTGGGGCTATCCCAAAGACATACCTTTTGTAACAATCTTTAACGGGAAGTGTAAACCCCCTAAAAATTAAATGAAGAACGGACAGAACACGTCCCCTTTTGAAAAAACAATGGACATCATACCTAGGCAGACGTGCCCAGGAACACCATTAAAGCTAAACTAGAACAAACAAGCACACGTGTATAAGGCATCCAAAACATGCCAAAAGCCCGGCCGTGGGGCTGATAAGGGTCTAGCTAACCCAAAGCGGACATAACAAGTCAAAAACATAATGCGACATTATAATCTTGTCCATCGATTGTCCTCGAACAGACAATCATAGTTTAACAAACAAACAAAAAAGTACAACACACTCTTGCATACAAAACCACGAGGGGGAATCTGCTTTATTAATACAAAGTACATATACAAAGAAAGGCCTCAATAACTTTGGCAAGAGTGAACAACATGCAAATACAACGAGATGAAATAAAGACACGACCCCTCACCAAACGGTCCATAAATCTCCAGGGAAGCACCAAACTGACATTCGGTAAAAACCCCTGCAAAACAAACAACCACAACAAGAAATAGGCAACAAAGCGAAGAAACAATATACAATCATAACCCATATGATTAGAAGCTAAGGCGGTCCCCGACATAAAGGACCCCTCCCAAACAGTCAAGCAAAATGTAAAAGTATCCTAGGGCAAGTAAAAGTTATTACAACCATATCGAAATGTGTTAAGTGTTTGAAATTCATTGGGGATCACCCACGGAGAGAGATGGTGGAGACGAAGGACCGACAGAGGAGAACAGGGCTTTCAGTTCATCAATAGAGATCAGGGGATGCTCCAGGATTTTCCCAAGGATGGCCGGGGTTTTACGCCCAAACTCCTCATTCAACTTGGACAACCTCTTCTTTGCTTTAGAATTATAAAGAGGAGTCTCCTTTCTGTCCAAGCCTTGAGCAGAATACTTATAGCTATCCTTCAATCCTGACTGGTACCCAACATCCCTGTAGGCCCTGTACACCTCCTCCAGGCCGCTCTTGAAATCCTCTGACTGAGCAACAGCAGCAAGGAAGGCTCTAAAACCTTCAGTAATTAGCCAATGCTTTTCCCCCGCCAATCGTTGGTTGTCATCGGAAGTTATCCCATATTCTGCATACATGGCATTGAATTGCTCCTGGGAAACGGAGCCAACTTCCTTCAAATGCTTCAACTCAACAGCAAGCTCCTCTTTCTCTTCAACTAGCGCTGCCATATCCCGCTCCCAAGCCCGTTCTTTCCTCTCAAGCATAGCTCCAGCTCCCTGGATAAAAGATCAATAAGTACAAAAGGGGGGGGGGGGGGGAGAAGACTATGTACCTTCCCCTCCTGCAACTTCCTCTCAGCATCAACTACTTGGCACCTAAGCCCAGCAACAACAGACTGGGAAGCCTTAAGCTCAGCCTTAAGCCCTTCATTTGCCCTCCTCAGATCGTCGATTCTCTGCAACATCCCAGCATCCCTAAAAAAGCTTTCACACAGGGACATGCTATACTGATCCTCGAAGAGGTCGTCCCTCAGAGTAGAGTTTACAAATTTGTTTGAGGGAGGAACAGCATGGTTCAAAAAGTCCCTAGCGGCTTCGGGAGTCCCTATCACTGAGGAGCTAGTCACCTTCCATTTGGGGACATAAGCAGAAGGGATGGCATCGGCAAACAGAGGGGCAAGAGGAGACCGATGAGCAGGACCTTCGAGGAGAGTGGGTCTGCTAGTCCCAGTAGCACGGGAGGGAGAAAGCTCGAAAGCTGAGGAAAAGCGAGCTATCCCCACCTCAGAGGTCTTATCCCGGACACGGGAAGAAGAGGGACCAGTAGAAACCTCTATGGGCTCCTGGGAACTCCCCTGAGAAGTAAGAAAAGGAACATCAGAGGCAAGGCAAAAGACAAAAAAAAAAAAAAAAAAAACGAGATCAAGGAAAGATAAAGCTCACCAGCAGAGGAGCACTCACTAAGCTCGAAGACCTCAGGTGTTTAGACAGGGAACCTTTAACCCCAGCAGGGGGGAGATCAGAAGCAACTTTCGATAAAGGAGGAGGTTTTTGACCACTGGCACTCCGAAGTCTTTGACGGATATTACGGGGAGCAAGGGCTGGCTGAGGACTGGCAGATCTTCTCTTACGAACTAGCTGGACTTCCACATCTTCGTCATCGCTTTGACCAGAGGGGTGAACAGGAGGAAAGTCAGGAGAACTTTCCTCCTCATCAGAGGAATTCTACTCGTCACCACCCACGGCAATAGAGCCCCCGGCCTGGGTGGATCCCCCAGTAACCTGCACCTCCGCATTCAACCTAGGGTCAATCTCGTTGTCAAACACATACTTAACATCTTTGGAATCACCCTGAAGTAGCCTCCACAAAGTTATCTCTACACAAAAAAGAGACACTAAAGATGACTGCACGATCTTTAAGACACTAACCATAAATGACAGATCAAGAACAAAGAAGTACCCTTTTTGCCGAAAAAAGCCCTCGGACGAACCGGATAGGAGGGGCTCAACCCTCCCATGGCAAGCATCCCTTCAGAAAAGGTGAATGCCCTCGTTGGATTCTCGCACATCCGTTTCCACTAAAGGGTTTCGGCTGCGGAAAGAGTAGGAACAACGTCTTCGATTGCGGCATCAAGATCCTTCGGCAGAGGGGACTCCGGCAACATAGCGGCAGAAACAAAGATGAATCTGATTTTCCAGTCCTTTGGATAAGTGGAGGTAGGCATGAAACTGTAACAGGGCTTCGAGACGTTGTTCTGTCGTTTTGCAAAGGTAAACCAATCTCCGTCCGAAATAAGCCTGTAGAACATGCAAAACAAAGGAATAGAGGGCTCTACCGAGATGGCTGCACAAGATAATTCGAAGTGGACCACCCTCATGAACCCTAGAGGGTGAATCTGAAAAAAATGGACACCGAAATGACGAAGCAAAGAGATTTTGAAAGCAGAAAGAGGATACCGAACCCCACAGGAGGAGAAAGCCAGAGTGTAAATAGGTATCCGGTCTGTTGTGCACTCCGCCGGCTCGTTGGGGCCAGGCAAGGAAGGAGAAAATCGCTCGGGAATGTTGTACGCTGCAACGAAGGACTTCAAGTCCTTTGCCGTCAGTACGGATCTTATCGATGTATGACCACTATGACACATAATCGGAGAAGAAGCTATGATTCAGGGAAATGGTTACAAAGAGAAAAAGGAGATGAAGTATTTGAGTGAGAAATCGGAAAGGATAACAGGGTATTTAAAGAGGTGCCACTGACATACAAGTAACCGTCATGTCAATAGTCCCTTCAAAATTCAAAAAAGGAGCACGTGTTACTAGGAGATTAACTCCCGCTATAGATATCCGGCGGTGTGATGATTAGTGGTGGCGGTAGACCATAACTGACTTGGAGTGGGCCCATAGGAAGAAAACCACCCCTTTTAAAGCGGTTGTGACTCAGCCCAGGATCATGAGCCTTGGGTCTCAGAACCAGGGACTAAAGATGACTTGACAACGGGCCAGTGGGGAAGCCCACTTCACCCGCTTTAGGGCATTTTTTTGGAAGCCCAATTATGCGTAGGCCCACAAAATAGAATTGCCTTGTCCACTAAGGTTTCTCTTCCTTTTATAAACGGGCGGGAAATAGCTAAGAAAGAGGAGCAGAGATCATTAAATGCCCGATAAGAAATGGATCTCGTCTGAGTTACTGTACTTCTCCGGCTGGGCATTAATTAAGGGAAACATCTCACCGTTGGGGGTCAGACACGTGTCTGCACCCCCCGAGAATCCTCAAAAACCGTTGGATCACATGTGGAAAATCTCTAATGAGATAGGAGCTGGCTGTTATATAAGATAAGGCATCAAGGAGCTAAGGCATGTATCATCTCCGGCTTTCCCTCATTTACTACACCCTCATTTACTCACCTCTCATTAACTTCCGACCAACATTCCCCCACACTTAATACTCATACACACTAAATAGATTCACACCAAAGAGGAAACCTTTCAGTGATTATATTCATCGGAGGAAGCTCCTCTCATTTTCCGGCAAGTTTACTTACTCTCACGCCGGAGCTTGGTCACGGATCCCCCTCCCGGGGTCCTCCGTGGCGAGGCTAACGGTTTATTCTTTTGTAGTAACGAAGATAAAGGCTCTCGACGTCACCGAAGATCCATCTAACGTCATCCGGGAGTTGGGTATTCGACAGTAAAAAAAAAAGAAACATAATGCATAAAAGTTTAATAAAAATAACCCGAAATGAATAATTCATATCACCTATTCTTTGGTTTATATTTTACATCAAAGTAACCCCTTCTCCTGCATGCAGTTATTATGCAAAAAGTTGTGTCCCCGTACAATGGGATGTGCATTACATGCTTGTCTATGTATTTCTTTCATCAAGAGTATTAAGGCAGCAAATCTTTGTGGCTAGTGCATAAAGGTTTGTGTTGTGATATTTTCTGCCAAAATGATGATTTATAGATTCACTCACATATTTTCTTTTGCAATTAAAGGATGGTCAACATCTTTTACCATTCATTTGTGTTCTCTAATGTGTAAAAACTTCTGAAAACTTAGGAGATTCCTTCTTTTTAGTTTTATATGTTTACGATACATATCTTTAACCCTGTTTTCTTGTGAGGGTAAAAAAACATATATAATTTTTTTATGTTTTTTCATCTCTTTTCCAACAGAAGGTTTACTCATGTAATTATACTATGATCATGATGCATAAAGGAATATCAGGCAACCAAGTGTTTTTTTGAAAAGATTACGCTGCCAGTGTGACACATGGATCTTTAATTTTTATTCCTCAACACATGAGTCTTGTGTAGCACTTAGAAGTTACGTACCCGTAAAGGATTTGTATGTTCATGACCATGCGCTTCGATACGATTTTTGAACATTACAAACAGAGTATGAGATTTGAAACCTGGTGACCGGAGTAGATCTGGGCAGCATGAAGTGAATGAGACACGCTTGTATTTGGTCCCACGGATGGCGCCAATGTCGAATTCAAGATCAAAACGGTTTGGCGTTACTAACCTTGAACTCGGCGGGTCCGGTTCAGATTCCTAATCTTGCCATTGTATTGACTGCTCCTTTTGTAGAATGACAGTTCTTGGACTGCAGCCACATGAAAATCTATTTAGAGGGCCCGGGGGTTGGCCCTGAGGGCACTCCGACGCTCAAGTCAGTGTAATGTATGGCAAAAATAATTGTAGGTTGTAATGTAGAGAGATGGAACACAAGTTTAAGTTGTAAGAAGATAGAGATGTAGGAGAAGGAGCCCCTAGTGATAGGGACAAAATAACCTGATCCCTTTAGAAGAAGAGACTTTCCTTATATAACAAGATATGGGCCATAACCCTAATGGGCTGGCCTAAGAATGAGCTTATCAGGACTAGGCCCACTGGAACCAACTAAGCATGCTGAGAAAAACCAAATGGGCTCAGGCCCAGTCATCATTCAAAGGGATTGAGTCCAGACGAGGAGCCTAGACGGGGGCCCTCGTCGACAGGAGCATCGATCGGGAGAAGACTCGATTGGTGTCAGAAACATCGCAATTCTAATCGATAAAATTGGAGCACTGTGGTTGACTCAATTGGACAATTAGATGAATTTAAATCAAACAAATTAACATCAATGACTAATGTCAATCAAATGAAAATTTGGGGAAAATCAAAGATATGTACCAATCGGCTTCAGATTATTCCTCAAGTGCAATGTTGATTTTATTTAGATTTGAAGAGAGTGGTGGTGGGGTTTTGAAGGGGTAAGGTCCCAAAAACCTCATAAAAAGGATTTGAGACCATACCACAAACCAACCTTTTAACCTTTTGACCTTGCGCGGCTGCGCATTGGTCTTACAAGAGGAAGAAGTAATCAGCGATCTATAATCACGCGCCCAAAGGAAAACATAAATCCTTGCGCCTTCCCCCTTTAGCAAAGGATAAAAATCCTGAGATCAATACTTCCGCCCAAATATCCAGACTTGGATATCATTTTACCCAGACTCGGGATTCATTCGTCTGTGTCCACACAGCAAGGTGTCACACCAGATTACAGCAGTAATCTTCTAGAAAGAAAAACAATCGTGCACCACCCAGACGGTTATAACCGTTTGGACATGTGTCATTACCACAGGCACCCCTGAAATCACAACGAAGGCATGCAAGTGAAGAATAATCTCCACTTAATCACTTTCCACGTGGCATTTCCCCAGCCATAGATCAAACCACGATCCGTGTGCCTTCACATCGGATCGAGACAACTTGACATCTGATCAAAGAACTTAACGGAAGAAAATATAACCGCTACGATGTTAGCATCTTCCGTTATCTTTTCAATAACAGGTTTTCCCTCCCAAACTCCCGGTTATAAATACAGAAACTATTCAGGTATGAAATCAGATTACACCCACTTCTCAAATACTTTCTCTTCTCCAGTACCAATACTTATTCTCACACCGGAGTCGGGTCAAGGAGAGAACCCTCTTCTCCCCTTGGCGAGACTAACGGTGCTCTTTTTTTCAGAATCACCGGAGAAGAAGATCGGCTGTGACTGAATCAATCGAGAGAGAGCTAACCTTTTTATGCGGATTCAAACCCCCTAGCTATCTCGGTTCCGACCATTTAGTTAGTGTTTCTTCATTGGCGCCCACCGATTCCTCAGTTTTCTAGTTTCTATCTCGTTTCAATTCAGTTCACTCCAGTTTCTGTTTTTGCACATGGCAGAAAATTCGTCATCTCACCGGCAATCTGGTCCTCGACCAAATGTCGGAAACAATTTCCAAATAGAAGGATCCCCAGAACATTGGTTTAACAGATGCCAAGCTGCTTTAGACACAATCGTTATACAAATCGCCAGATCTGATTCCCCAAACATCAAATCTGGAAAAGAAATCAACACTACAGTATTGGATCCACCTACACCACGTCAGGGGGACATCCAATCCAGCCAATCCAGAGATAACAGTTATCAGAAACAAATACACATGGTTCAAGGAGGTCCGTCACGAAGACCAAATAAACGAAACTATGATCAACATTGTAGAGAACAGCAAGTCGTGTTCCCTGTTGTTCCTGGGGGCCCTCAGGAAGAACGACCAGTGATTATCACTGGTATTTTCGGTCATTACCGAACGGACTATATGTTCATAGATCCAGGAAGCTCGATGGATATCATATACGAGCAGTGCTTTAAACAGCTCGACCCAGAAGATAAAGCACGTCTAGAACCGGTCGATTTTCCCCTCACCGGATTCTGTAATGAAGCTGTATTCCCATTAGGGCAAATCGCTCTCCCGGTGACTTTATCAGATGGCGAACATTCACGAACAGTTACAGTCAATTTCATGGTCATGCTAGCAACATCACGTCATGATGTCCTGCTCGGGAGAAGGTCACAAAGAGAATTCAGCATGATCACTTCCATCCCACATGCTGCTTGCGGATTTCCGACAGAGACCGGGGTTGCAATTCTCTATTCAAGCAAAGAAGTCATGTACGTGGACGACGAACCACCAGCAAAGGTAGTCAAACCTTCGGCACCAAACGAACCAGAGAAATGGGTCCTGAACAACGAATACCCAGAGCAGACCATTCTGCTAGGACAAGCCATTTCACCGGCAACACGCATACAACTGAAAGAATTGTTGTCTAACAACAAAGATATATTTGCTTGGTGCCCAACAGACATGACTGGAGTCCCACGCGACATCGCGCAACATTGTCTAAACATCAAACCATCAGTAGAACCTGTTGCTCAGGGGAGGCGCAACTTCAGTGAAGAAAAAGCAAAAGCAATGGACGAGTAAGTGACTGAGCTACTCAATGCGGGGATCTTGCGCGAAGTGAAATACCATACATGGGTTGCCAACCCAGTGATGGTACAAAAACATAGCGGCGGATGGAGAATGTGCGTCGACTTCAAGGACCTGAACAAAGCATGCCCCAAAGATTGCTACGCACTTCCAGAGATAGACAAAAAAGTCGACTCTCTAGCATCATTCAGATGGAAATGCTTTCTCGACTGTTATAAGGGTTATCACCAGGTCCAGATGAAAGAAGAAGACGAAGACAAAACCGCGTTCCGCACAGATAAAGGCATCTACTGCTACACCAAAATGCCGTTTGGTTTGCGCAACGCAGGCGCAACTTATCAACGCTTAATGGACACAGTCTTCAGCGGGGATATTGGCAAGACTGTCGAAGTATACATGGATGACCTCGTCATCATGAGCCATGAAGAAGAGACAATGCTCAACAATATCCAGCGCACGTTCGACTCCTTACGCAGCGTGAACTTAAAACTTAATCCGACAAAATGCTCCTTCGGCATGGAAGAAGGAAAATTTTTGGGTTTCATAGTTACAAGAGACGGCTTTAAGGTTAATCCAGAAAAGGTGCAGGCCATCCAGCTAATGCCATCACCTGCAACAGTTAAAGAAATGCAAAGGCTCGCCGGGCGATTAGCAGCCTTGAACAGATTCTTGGCTAATCACGCAGCAAAGTCTTATCCATTCATCAGCACGCTGCGAAACTATGCAAAGAAAACTGCCTTTCAATGGACATCTGAAGCAGAAGCAGCGTTCAAACAAATGAAAGAATGTTTAATCCAGCTACCAACACTGACTGTACCAAAAGAAAAAGAACCACTGATTTTATATCTATCTGATGCAGAAGTAGCGGTTGGTGCTGTATTGTTGGTAGAGCGCGAGAACATTCAGACTCCAATCTACTACATAAGCAAAATGCTCACAGGCCCAGAAACTCGCTATTCGATGATAGAAAAACTAGTCCTCGCACTAGTACACGCATCACGACGTCTACGCATATATTTTTCGGGCCACGTCATCACAGTTCTCACCAATTATCATTTAGGCCAAATATTATCCAAACCCGACGTAGCGGGAAGATTGGCCAAATGGGCCATTGAGCTGGGAGGATACAATATCTTCTACAGACCAAGACCAGCAATCAAAGGACAAGTTCTAGCAGATTTTGCCACTGAAGTTCCCATTGACAAAGTTCAAGAATGCGAAGCAATCTAGAACCCTATACCCGTTTTCGATGATAAAGTCTGGACCTTACACACAGATGGCGCTTCCAATGACGACGGAGCAGGGGAAGGTCTCCGATTAGTCAGTCCAGACAATCATGAACTTACATATGCCATACGCTTAGATTTCCCAAGCACAAACAACGAAGCAGAATATGAAGCATTCTTGGCAGGCCTCCGCTTAGCACTAAAAATGGGGGCAAGAAACCTTGAAGCTAACGTCGATTCAAAACTGGTGGCCGAGCAAGTCAATGGTCACTACGACGCGAGAGGAGAAGCTATGGCATTATACCTTGAACAAGCACGGATGCTGATCCGCCAATTCCAAACATTCAAAGTTAACCACATAAAAGAAGCGAGAACAAGCATGCAGACGAACTTAGCAAATTAGCCGCTACCAGCTTCAAGCATTTGGCAAAGGAAGTGCGCATAGAAGTATTGTCTAACCCTTCGATTCATCTCAAACAAGTGAGCGTTATAGAAGTTGGTAGTCCATCCTGGATGTCTCCGATAATCTTATACTTACAACACGGAAAACTCCCGGAGGGAAAAGCAGAAGCCAGAAAACTCCAACACAAAGCGATAAATTACGAGATGGCAGATGGCGTCCTTTACCGGAAATCATTTATGGGCCCATTACTACGCTGCGTTGATAAAACAGACGCCTAATACCTAGTCAGAGAAATCCACGAGGGATTATGCGGAATACACGCAGGACCGCGCATGGTCGTGGCAAAGATAATGAGCGCCGGATACTACTGGCCAGGAATGCACATGGACGCAGTTGATCTATTAAGAAGATGCGCGGCATGTCAATGCCACGCACCAAAGACACTCCGACCCAAAAATCCGCTAATTCCCGTTACTTCCGCCTGGCCATTCTAACAGTGGGGCATCGATCTTGTCGGCCCATTTCCTGACGCGCCAGGTGCAGTAAAATTCATCATCGTCGCGGTGGATTACTTCACAAAATGGGTGGAAGCTAAAGCTTTGGCCTCAACAACAACAATGGTAATCCGCAAATTTATATGGGAACATATCATTTGCAGATTTGGATTACCATTGCGCATTATTTCCGACAATGGTACAAACTTCGCCGCAGAAGATCTTCAAAAATGGTTCAAAGAAATGAAGATCGAGCACAACTTTGCCTCCGTCGCACATCCTCAAGCGAACGGTCAGGTAGAAAGCATAAACAAACAAATCGTTGACGGCATAAAAGCGCGACTCGGGACGACACGCAGAGGGTGGGTTGACGAACTTCCCAGCATCCTCTGGGCGCATCGAACAATGCCAAAGACTAGCACTGGCGAAACTCCGTTCAGTCTAGTCTATGGGTCTGAGGCCGTCATTCCAGCTGAGATCGGTTTACCATCACCGCGCATGATAGCCATGGAAAAACAGAACAATGAACAAGTGCGAAGAATAGATTTGGATCTTCTGGAAGAAAGGCACGAGAACGCCGCCATAACGGAAGCAAGGTACAAATCCAAGATCGAAAACTATTACAATGCGCGCGTCCGCGTTTGCACCTTTGTCCCCGGTGAATTCGTCTTGCGCGACAATGAAGCTTCAAACGCTGAAAAGCCGGGCAAATTAGCGCCAAGATGGGAAGGACCATACGTCATTAACGAGGTCCTAGGCAAGGGGGCATATACCCTAAAAAGAATTGACGGAACTCTAGTTCCACGCACCTGGAATGCGCAACTGCTGCACAGGTGTTACATGTAGGTCAAATCATTCACAAGCAATGTATTTCCTATTTACACTTGTATTACAAGCCTCACGCGCTATCAATACAAACGCTATTTCTATACTTGTTACTGTTTGTTACAAATTGCATGAAATTCTTTTGGTTTACGCGAAAACGGAATGGCAAATATTGTACAACTCATGAACAGTCTGAGAAAAAAGCGCAACAAAAGCGCAGATTCTGACAAACGTTCACACATGAGCACAATGCCATCTCTAAATTCGCTCTACCTGATCAAAACAATTAAAGCACATGCAACATATTGTAATCCAAACATGCAAAAACGTACAACAATTTACAAGCACGAAAGTGCATCAAAATATACATTACCCAGTGTCACATAAAACGCTTCTTAACAAAAATCATGATAATGATCTTTGGAAGTTTTTAGTACCAAAAGCTAAGAATACATACAATAATCACACTAGTGATCTTCAAAAAAAAAAAAAAAAACAAAGAGGGTTGTGTTAAACAGACCGACACAAACATCAGAAGAAGGGATACTCCCAAACTTAATCAGCAGCAAGTTCATCTTCAACATCTATGTTCACCGGGGGTTTCTTCCGACGACGATAATACACCAACTCACACTTACTCGGACGGAGAGTTGGGAAACGAGCCATTAAAGCCTCAACCGACAGCACAATGGTCTCTTTATTAGCCTCCGGTAAACGAAGATCGGCATCAACAGGCCCAACAGCAGACGTCACCTCATCAGTTCCGGTAAGAGGCAGTGACGGAGAGTTGGCAAGCAACATCAAGCTCTCGGCGGCATCGTAAAAATTCAAGATATCGTGAAGTCGACGGGTACGATCTAAACCCTTTATCTCCATAATTTCCAAAATAAGAGGATAGAATACACATCCTACAAATATATAAAGGGGATAACACCTTGGGGAAAGAGAAACCGGATCGTTATGATTAACTGTCAGAAAGATATCACATCCAAGCGGCGCTACTGGAACAAGAGTCATATCCTCATTAATAAAGCCTGACAAAGCGCCACTACAAATCCCAAGAGAGAAGAAAAAATGCACATTCTTACTGACAGATGCCGTCATCACACGTCAATACGTAAGTACAATTTCCCCTTAAAAGCTTTTTTAAGCAACATTCAAACTTCTCACAAAAGATTCCCTAGTCAGATAAATTCAATCTTCTCATAGAAGATTTCTTATTTTTTCGCGCCCAAAAACATTTCCCTCTCATAAGTCCAGTGCTCCACTTATTTGCATAAGTACAACACTAGACTGGGGGGACTTGAAGGGGTAAGGTCCCAAAAACCTCATAAAAAGGATTTGAGACCATACCACAAACCAACCTTTTAACCTTTTGACCTTGCGCGGCCGCGCATTGGTCTTACAAGAGGAAGAAGTAATCAGCGATCTATAATCGCGCGCCCAAAGGAAAACATAAATCCCTGCGCCTTCCCCCTTTAGCAAAGGATAAAAATCCCGAGATCAATACTTCCGCCCAAATATCCAGACTTGGATATCATTTTACCCAGACTTGGGATTCATTCGTCTGTGTCCACACAGCAAGGTGTCACACCAGATTACAACAGTAATCTTCTAGAAAGAAAAACAATCGTGCACCACCCAGACGGTTATAACCGTCTGGACACGTGTCATTATCACAGGCACCCCTGAAATCACAACGAAGGCATGCAAGTGAAGAATAATCTCCACTTAATCACTTTCCATGTGGCATTTCCCTAGCCATAGATCAAACCACGATCCGTGTGCCTTCACATCGGATCGAGACAACTTGACATCTGATCAAAGAACTTAACGGAAGAAAATATAACCGCTACGGTGTTAGCATCTTCCGTTATCTTTTCAATAACAGGTTTTCCCTCCCAAACTCCCGGTTATAAATACAGAAACTATTCAGGTATGAAATCAGATTACACCCACTTCTCAAATACTTTCTCTTCTCCAGTACCAATACTTATTCTCACACCGGAGTCGGGCCAAGGAGAGAACCCTCTTCTCCCCTTGGCGAGACTAACGGTGCTCTTTTTTGCAGAATCACCGGAGAAGAAGATCGGCTGTGACTGAATCAATCAAGAGAGAGCTAACCTTTTTATGCGGATTCAAACCCCCTAGCTATCTCGGTTCCGACCATTTAGTTAGTGTTTCTTCAGGTTTATAGTGGTCGAGGAGCGATGGAGACCTGGAATCACTAGGGGAGTGGGGGTGTTTGGCCTAGCTTTTATTTTTTGGCTTATGCTTATATTTTAAAGTAGCTTATAGCTTATTTTTTTTATCATTTGATAAGCTTTTTTTAAGTGTTTGGATTAGCATATAGCTTATTTTCTATCATTCTTCAAATAAGCTAAAAAGCTATCTTTAAATAAGCTTCTTCAAATTAGCTTATATCTATACTATATTATAATGCAGGAGAGAAGGATTCCCAAAAGTTAAGAACTTCTTCCCCCCTTATTTATAAATAAACCCCTAAAATGAGGGTAAAGTGGTCTTTTAAACCATAATTATTTTTTAGTCCCTCAATCTATTACATTTAAATCCTTGACATTTAACATAATTATGGGTAATTAGTTACACTTTCCCCCCTCTTTAATTCTTTAACGTATTCCTGCGATATCTTACAACTTGTAATGTTTTAAAAAAATCCGAAGGTACCATGACGATCGGCACATTTTTTTAAACGTTTCGATAGTTGTCTTTTTTAGTTTCGCCGTGCGTTCATAAAGTACAAATAGCCGATGCGTAAATGTACAATTGATTAAAGCCAACATTTGTTTTTTACCCAAGCCCGCTTTGACCATTACCTAGCTACCGTGCCGGTAATGTATAATGCATGAGGGAGGGGTATTTATCAATTTAAAAATAATGTTCTTTTATTAAATTGGGAAAAAGTAGGGAAACTGTTTTCGAATTGTTTTGCCATCTCATCGAGGAATAAATATGTGACATGCATAATCGAAAATTATGAAATCGATAAAACCGATAAAACAATTGTCACTTTGTTAAGATCAAGTTATTAGTTAGTTTCATTTTAACCTTTTCTTTTGGAACACCAACAGATAAAACCCATTTGGAAAAAGTCATAAAACCCTCTAAACACGCAGAGATCCAATTTGGAAAAAGTCATAAAACCCTTCAGGCGGGATAATCATTTCGAATTTCAAACTGACATCTCTCTCTCATATTCTTGTGAATCAGGTCTCTATTCATCCTTGAATCAAAGAAGAAGAACATCAATCCGTTTCCGGCTTAGATCGAAGGTGCATCTCTGGCCAAGGTAAACCTCTAGACCCTAATCGAGTTTTGGGTTGTTTAAATGGTTAATAACCACCGACCTGGACAACGACCGGTGTTCTGGATTCGTTTTCTACATCGACCGGTGGTGTTGTCCATGTCTGAAAATGACCTTTGATTTTCAATTCGTTTTTACATCGATCGACTTCTACAAACTCCACGATCTTAAAGATTTGTGCATCTTAGTCTTTTTTGGTAGTCAGAAAGTGTGGGTATGAAACTTTTGAACAATTATGGCACACCGTCAGTCTCTTGAACATACACAACGAGCAGATGCATTAGGCCGAACATAAGAAGATTGAGGTACTCTGAGTTTCGTCTCTTTAGGAACAACCTAGATTACTCCTGTTGAATTCTTCTTTCCAACTTTTAATTGAACATACACAACGAGCAGATGCATTAGGCCGAACATATGAAACTTTTGTTTTTTTTATTCACACACTTACGAGTTTCATTGTACAATTTGTGTTGTTTTAGGAGGCAAGATGATAGGATTTTTTTTTTGTATGGTTATTGATAATCCGGAGGAAAAAGCAATTCTGATGGATTCAAGGCGCTTGAATTGTTTCTAGCCAAGGCAGAACCTAGCAAGGTATCCTGACTGTTGTAAAAGCTTCTTTTTTTTTACAGTTTGTTTTGTTCATGGTAGTATGCTCTAATTATTGAGAAACTTGTAAAGATCAAAGTGCAATACGGTATTTAAAATAGTCGAGCATTTTGGTATTTTTACTACTTAACATCTTCATTTTAAAGATGCCAATTGTCTTGGGAAATTTCAAAGATTTTAGCGAGAAGAGTAATTAAGGGTGGAATGGTATAAATATAATTAGTGGAATATATCTATCCATTTTTGCATGTTGACAATTGTTTTAAACAAACTAAAATAGACATGTAGACAACATTTGTGGGATATTGGGGGTCATTCGCTATTGTATCTAATTCGAAACACCATGAAGCTTACTAACTAAATGTTTTTTTTTAATTACAATGTTTTGTATTGGAGTCACGATTTACAGCAATTACAGGGTTATTTTTGAATGTATTTGACTTGGTTTTGATAAATGTCAACCCGCTAAGCCTTAGGCAACAAACGTGATGTGTTTTTGTAGCCTTGAAGCAAGTTGTGAGGCTGTTTTGAACCAATTCAGGGCTGCTATTATATGAAAGTTGCTAGCTTTTGATTTGGGTTGTTTTGGTTAAGGTTTCGACCTGTAATCGACGTTAAGTGATTTGATTTGGTTATGCTTAATGTTTACCAAGATTTAAAGTGATTTTAGGATCTACAATTGAAGGTAAACGAGTATAGGGGCTGCTGCATTATGTATTAGTTTACCATTATATTTTGGATGTTGTGTTTGCAAAATATTGTCTCTAATTTTTAGTTTGCATATTTTTTAGACTATATGTTAGCATAGTTGTTTTATTCTCATGTTTGCGCCATTGGTGGTTGTTTTCTTAGCGATTATACTTAGACTTTTCTGCTAATGTCTTTTTGATCTGTGTTTTGTAGCTTATCACATTGTCCTCCATTGTCGTCCTTCAAAAAGGCTTCTCACCTATTGTAGTACAGCCTTTGTGTTTATTAGGTAATAATATTTTTATTCATATAATCTTGTTAATTTTTTTATAAACCTTTCATTTGAGAAATCTTAGAATAGTTTTAAATTTTTGAACAGCACCCTAGAATTAGAGTCATCAGTTTCAATACATTTAATTTAAATTTTTTGGTGTTAATCTCTAACGGGTTGAATGGTATAAATAAAAATAACCGCTAGAGGAAATGGGTACAGGTGTGGTAGCAGGTAGATTGGGTGTTTTTTTTTTGTCTTATGCATCTGATTGATCAACCCTTTAGTAAGTGATAAGGTTGAACTTGCCACCTCCAATAGAAACTGTCATTTTGTTGATTGGTATTTAAAACAAATCATTTGCCTTTGTAGAGCCATATGGTAAAAGAAGCTACATAAAATCATTGTGTATTTTATTGCCCTCCTTTTTAGTTTTTATTGTGAAGACGTAATAAGAAGCTACTTTGTATGTTCTTATTTGTTTTATGCTTTAGTTGTAACTTTATTTTTTACGTTCTTTGAAGTTTATTTTTGTTATTTTTAACTTGTAATAGTAGCATATGAATTGTTGAATTGCATTTTTTAGTACAATTGTTTGCAACTCAAGAGTTCATACCAATGATTTAAAGAAGTTCATCCACTGAAGGTTGCAACCGTATGCATGTTATGAATGATTAGACAACTGCTATTTATTAAACTATCGATATGTATATTGTCTAGGTATACAATGCTAATCTATAAGTGTTATCTTAGTCGAGCCAAACGATCAAGCCACGAATTGAGGCGATCTTGGCTCTGACTCGCCTCATTTACAAAGCAAGCTGAGCTGGCTAGGCTAGGCTCGCTTAAAACCAGGCTAATTTTAAGTGATCTATTTTCGAGCAAATTTGAGTGACCCACAAACTTTTTGAACAACTCTACTCCGAGTCTTGCTTACAAAAGGCTTAGAAATTGAGTAGACAATAAAAAAATCTTAAACCAATAATAATTAGTTTTTTTTTTCCTCAGTACTTCAAGTTAAGTCAACAGTCATTTTCTGCCTATGATAATATTTTTGTCCCAAGTTAAGTTTTCGGTTATTTAACTGAAAACCGAACCGACCCAATGTTCATAACCTATTATTCATAGCCAAAATAATCGAAATAGACCGATTTTTGAAATAACTTAACTGAAAAATTAAGTATCGGTTACAGCTCAAAACTGAATCGAACCGTTCCATGCGCACCCCTAATTTCACTAACCTAAGCGTTATATTACCCGCCGCATCGCGCGGGCACCTTACTAGTAAGCTAATAAGCATAAGCTTAAAAAGCTAAACCAAACGCCAAATTAAGCTTATTTTGTAAAAAAAAAAAAAAAAAAACTAAAAAAGCGACAAGCTTTGTTAAAAAAGCTAGGCCAAACACCCCCTTGATGTTCTAGGTTTGAAGAAGAGAAATGGTGGAGGTGGGGGTTTATAATGGGTGGTGGAAATTGGTTAAAGAGGTGAACCGTGGGAGAGTTGAGAACTTGAGATGGGGAAGAAAATATCTTGAACTGCTATTCTGCAACAACTGTTTTCTCATAAAAATAACCGCCAAATTTTGGAGATACCCATCTAGTTATTCCACTCATGATCTTTAAATCTCAGCAATAACCGTTTTGATCAGACAACCAGTATTACTTTTCTTTGCGTTTAAAAATGCCTAATTCGACGGTTAACTCGTTGTGAGCAATAATATAATAGGGGAATGTTCATTTGAGAATAAAATTTTATTAAGAATAAAAAGAACAAAAGTTACAATTGTAAAACATTAAATAGTTTTTTTTCTCACCTCATTTACTATTATGTTTGACTAATTAATTAGTTATTAAGACTATCATCCTCCACACTAAAAAAATTTGCCTACACACATCAAAAGTTATCCTACACATTTCGAAATTTATCCTACACATATTGAAATTTATCCTACACAACTCGTAATTTATCCTACACGCCTCGTATTTATCCTACACTATAAATGAATTTTTATTTTTATTTTTTGACAAAAATATACATCTTAAAAATAAGTTACAAATTTAATATAGTTAGTTATTAAAGATGAAACTACCAATTAATGATGTGTGTAAGTTTACCAATATACCCTTATAGTTACATTAAGTACAAATATTAAATAAAGTCTAATGAAGCATTCCTATTGGTTGAAATTTCTTCTTACAAAGAATTTCTTCTCATTTGAACTCTCCACTAGTATAATAAGGTCTGCAAATTATTGTTTTTATTATAATTATTATTACTAACAAATGATTTTATGGTTATTTTGTATGGTTAAAGGCAACTCGAATAGTATTCGAGTATCAACTATAATTTTCTTTTTACATTTTTACACCATGATTTTAAAAGGCTCCAATGTGGATGCTCTTAGAGCATCTCTATTGGGAGAACCTAACCAAGTCCATAATTCTAGGACTCCAAAACGAACCACATATGCGTTGGTGGAACTTGGTAGGTGTGGTCTGGTCCCCCACACTAGACTCATGCGGGTCGGGTTTGGGGGGGCCATAGACATTTTTTAATGTATTTTTATATAAAAGTGAAGAATAAGGTGGAGGCCTAGATTGGTTTAGCGTTAGAGAATAAAATAAGTTTTTAAGGTAGAGGTCTGAAATGGTGTGGCATGCTAAGATGGCGAGTCTGAATTTTGGACTTGGGTTAGCATTGGAGATGCTCTTATAGAAAGAAATTTTAAGTTATATGCGTAAAAGTTACCTTTTACCTATAATTCTATATAAAAACAAAAACGAACCATAAAAACCTTGATTAGCTAGGCATTTTGCAGCTTCAAAAACTAATAACCAAAACTAGCATCACTAAACGCAACAAAACATGTGTTTCAACTTTCAAGTAAGCTATTTTTCATGAAAACCAACTCGCCTATTTGTCTAATAGATCATCAAAGCCATCAACGTAGACTCCAAAATCATGAAGGGCTGCAATCTATCTTGAACAGACTAAGAGGTTATTTCATCTGAATCATAGCCATCATTGTTGTCTCAAGAGTCTTGATAGTCCTCTTTAGATATGATCCATAAATAAGGGCAGCCTTCAAGAGAATCATTGGGAAGTTTAAGATATTTAATCTGTTTAGAACATTGTTTCCCTAGATCTCCTTTAAGGTCAATGTAAAGGCATTGACGCAAGTCAAGTGTTTCAAGGTGATGACAGTTATCCAGAATCACACGCAACCCAATATTTGTCATGTTGTTTCCAATGAGTTCAAGGTGCCTTAGCTTTGGCAAGTTTTGTCCAATAGCTATGGCATTCTCATTAAACCTCATTAAAGACCCTTCATCAGTTTCGGAGACCGGTGGTCTCCATGCTCTTCTATTCACTTTAAGTGTTTTTAGCATGGGGCAATAACGGCCAACAGTTTCAATCTCTTCTTTGGAGATTATTATCGCGTAAAGATTAAGTTCTTCCAACACTGGAAATTTCATCAAAGCATTTGTAGTTAAATCTCCAATGAACACTTTATGTGCCATTTCAAGACGTCTAAGCTGACTTGATCTGTTAAACATACGAAAAAAATCATAAAGAAACATCCCTTTGTGGTGCATATCTTTATATATACATCATACAAGAAAATATTGGTCTTAGCTTTGTCCTCTATTAATCACTAAGAATGTTTAGTTATAGGATAATGAGTTACATCTATAAGCTAAAAATCAATATAAAAGATATTACATAAACTACAAGAAAACTTAATTAGATGGACCTGCTAGTTTCAGTTAGTGATGTACAAAATAAGTTCAACAACCATAACACCTTAATATCTCAAAGGGGTAACTATAGTTGCAAAGTGCAAATCACAAACATATTCACCGCGTGTTCTATGCATAAACTTCATAATTTAATTACATAATTTTTGATTCAACGTTTATATTTGATCCAAAATACGCAGAACAAAAATAAACTAAAAAATTGGATGTATTAAACATTATGTAAGAGACCCTAATTAAACTTTCATTACAGTTGGCTCTCTAGATATTAAAAAAAGAGTAAATTACAAAAATCGCCCTTTATGTATGTCACTTATTGTAAATTGTGTCCTTTAAAGTTATGTCCTTTAGCCTTAACACAGTTAATTTTTGTGGTTAAATCTGACCAAATGGACCCCACATGACGGTATTTTTGTGGTTAAATATGACCAAATAGACCCCGCATGAGATTAAATGACCAAAATACCCTCATGTAGAGTCCATTTGGTCAGATTTAACCACAAAAAATTAACTGAGTTAGGGCTTAAGGACATAACTTGCAAGGATTTGCAAACATCGATCGAGTACGTTTTCTGTAATTATTGAAGATAAAGAACACAGTTTGCAATAAGTGACATACATAAAGGACGATTTTTGTAATTTACTCTTAAAAAAACGATCAATGGGTATCTCGAAGAGAAAACATGATTTATTCTGAATAGATCTTAAATAATACTAAAAAGGAAGAAAAGTACTTAAAATGTTTGTTAAATTATACGTTAGTTCTAGTTATACAACTTGTACATAAATATATTTTAAATAATGTGGTGGACGAAACTAAAAGTGAATGCAAGACATCTTTTTTTCTGTTAAGATAAGAACGGACATGCAAAAATTCAGTTACAGTTAGCTCCAATACCTTTTAGCAACATATAGATGAAGACCACTATCATAGAGAGAAACAATAGTGATATCAACCAACTGGCCTTGGCTTCTATCCACAGCATGCTTACACATTTCAACACGTGAAAGTCTTGCACCAAATCTCGGTATGTCGTTCATATTGATAACCCTCCACATAGCAGGGTCCTTGCAAATCTTACGCCAAGCAGTGCACACTTTCTGCGCGTTCTCAAGTATGTCAACCATACCAATCCTTTTAAGTATATTGGCCGTTACATCGGATGGGAGATCCAACCAATTCCTTTCTTCTTGCTTCAGAATCGATGTCGAGGGCATCATGACTTTAACATGTACAAAGCAAATGAAAATTGAGTCACACGATAGCATGTACATAACACATATCAATTACCTACTTAACATATATAAAAGCATACCAAAAAAAACCTAAATGTTTAACAATTAATATACGCGTACCACCGAGGATCAAAACCCTAACAATTTACATGTAGATTTTCATGAACAAAAAAGAAACATGCAACTACGATATTTATTCACTAGCAACGGACACACTGGGTAACTAATTGATAATCTAATAAACATCAAGTTGAAAACACTACAATGATTCACTGCTACCTTTCTAATGTTGAGTGGAAAACGCACACATTCGTAGCAAAGTGAAGATACAAGTATACAACCAAGTAACCAACACACGAAATAACGTTTTCGACAATCATACTAGAACTGGTAAACATGGACAATAATAAATTACAAAGAACCCATCAAAACTTCAAATAATAATTTAAGCAAATGATAAACCGTGAAAGAGAGAAGCCTACCTTTGTTTTTCAATAACCGTTGCGGCTTTTGTCGATTCCGATTATATATAGTGGTTTGAAATGGAATTTCAAACGGTTGAACTGAACTACTCATAACGCCACCGCCAATCCCACCATTAAATCGCGGGGTGTGGGCTTGGGCTTGGGCTTGGGTTTGGGGCGTGGGAACCAAACCAACGCCGCTTTAGCCACATCGGGCCACCTTGGGTAGCAGCGTTGCCCCTCTGGCGTGACTATGAAACCTGGCGTGGGGCGGGTTGGGGAGCTGATATGGATGGCTGAGATTGGCTGAGTTCATGTGACCGTTAGGCTAGCCGTTGGCCAACGGCTATTTTATAAAAAAAAAAAAAATTCTTTAACTTTTATTCTATATAAATCACCCAATTCTATATAAATTTCACTATCCAAATATTCAAAAACTACCTCCCATCACCCAAAAAAAATGTATACAATAAATTCTTCAAGTTCAAGCGATTCGTCAGATAGTTATGATTCGTCATCCTCGTCGAACGACGGGGCGGAAATATTATTATCAACAGTGGCGACGCTCCTGAAAGCTATCGTTGAAGATTCAGAAGAACGGACTTCCCAACCCCAACCCAAACGGAGAAAGTATATCGTTCATGAACGCCAAACCGCTAACGATTTGCTGGTAAGTGACTATTTGTCACCCTAACCAACGTATGATGCAAGATTGTTTAGGCGTCGTTTTCCTATGAGTAATTACGATTATCAAAGGATTTAAGAATATCAAAGGATTTAGAGGATAATTACGATTTTTTTCCGACAAAGACCCGATGCACGTGGTAATTTAGGATTTACCACGTGGCAAAAGGTTATGACCGTCCTAAGATAATTGGCTTACGGGAATAGTTCTGACATAATGGACGAGTATTTAAAAATGTCGGGACGGGTGGTGTAACACCCTAGTTATTTTATATGTAAATACCAACAATTAGATGTGTGTATAAGACTACACATGCTATAAAAATACGGGTTTATTAAAACTTTTACAAATCATAGGTTATTCTACAAAACGTGATCGAATTCGTTGATTAAAATCTACAACGTTGCAATGTGCGGAAGCGTGTATCTTTATCGTGTTCGGTTCTTCGCTGAGCTTGATCGTCTTCCGGCATCACAGAAAGTACCTACATTTCATAAACATGAAATGCTTTAGTCATACGGTATTTAAAACGCATCTAAACGAGTCCGGAAAACAAAACTGATCAAAAATACATTTTTGTACAAGGTCCACCGTAAATTACGGTGGACACCGTAATTTACGGTGGTCCTTGTTTTGATTTGTTTCCACCGTAAATCAGGAGTGTTTCACCGTAAGCCATTTCAGGTCTACCGTAAATTACGGTGGCACCGTAATTTACGGTGGCACCTGCATCTCACCTTTCCATCTTGCCGTAATTTGACACGAAATCTTTCGTATCTTTTAAACCGCTTATCCGTTTGATCTACCGTTTCTTCCTACATGTTTGTAATTTGATTCTCCATCATATGGAGTTAAAATCCGACATCCGACTTGATAAAATCCAAGACCTCCAAGTCTTCGGCTTATTACCCTTTATACCAAACTTTGACCCGGTTATGCATTTTATCAAACAAACGTATTTATTTGATTCCTATATTTCATACACTTCATCAAATAATTGTGATATACCATATTAGGTTCTAATCATAGGTTTATTACACAAGTTAAACCCGTTTTCACTAGTATGCTTATTTTGACCCGTTAAGGATATTTTAAGCACTTTTAAGCTCAATTTCGCTTTCATTCTAAACTAGCGTTGTAACCTATATCTCTTATCTAGTACTCTTCCATCACAACCTCAACGTGTGTTGGATTTAAAGTAGATATCTATGTGTTCCGAATTTATAATTCTTGAACTATCATTTTACGGCAAAGACTCATACGGAGTCTTTTGGCCCAAGAATTACATCTTTCACTACCCGTACTCGTTCTAAACTTTTGTTTAATCATAAGACTCCTTTCCAAACAACCTCTAAGAGTTATTTGTTCAATTCAGCCTACAAGGACGTTTTGGTCGATTTTGGTCCTTCTTTTACAATGAAGGGCTATCACCAATTATTCGACCAAATTAGCACTTTTACATACATCATAAATAAGCGTACCTGGCTCGGATCAACAAATAGACCCGATTTTAATACCTTGCTTATATTCGCTAATTAAGAACGATGCGAATATCCATTGGACATCTATTCCTGTAAGCATATGACTCGACAAAAGAATCATTAGTCTATATAGTCAAAAGGTGTTATCTACACCTTTTGACCCGTTTGGCCGAAATGACCATTAAAACTTTGCGAAATGATATTTATTATCATTTCCTCTACATGACTCTTCCCGTTTAACACCGTACGGAAATTTTAAATATAAACCATGTATTTCTTTCGACATAATATGACCAATTTATCGATTTACTTCTTTTTTTTTTAACCATTATTATGGTTTCTATCATCTTTGATTTTCTTGTTCCGTTCGACTACACGACGGAACATCATATTACAATTATTTAGATATCTCATTCATAATTTATATGATAAGAAAACATTCCACAATTTAAGACTAGTGTAAGCTATACTTACCTTGCATCCGAATTACGCTTTTCCCTTCATACTTGCTTCGTTTGACCTGCTTCCTTTCCAAGCCTCCACCTAGCTTGTCAAGCGTCAAACTATCATCATAATTCGTAAGACGGTTATATTAGTCATCATTAATTATGACTATTCCACCTTACATACTTTCTATCACAATTACCATTCGATCTTATTAATGGTCGGTTTGACTATTTAAAAGTCAAATCACCAATTAACACATATGATTGCACTATCAAGTTCACAAGACTCAAATAGGCATATTATCAATACTTAGTTCTCATTTAGGCATTTTAACAAACACCTAATGTGCATGATTTTACATATTTACTAACTAGTTCATAACTAGTTATTTTTACCAAGATTAACATCAAAATTCACCACTATCACTTATGATCAAATACTCAAACTTGCAAATTGTTTAAGTATTTCCCGATTACTAACATGCATGATGATCCTAATCACAATCATATCATCAAATTCATCATAAGATTAAAACCCACTTAACCTAGTGTGGTAAATCATTCAATCATTCAATCCATAGTATGTTATGTATGATTTTCACTTAGGGTTTTGTTCCTAAGCAAATATACATCACTAATCTAGCCATAGCTTCTCTAATCCATGCCTAATTCACGATTAGGATGATTATCCAATTTTTACAACTTCAAGATTGTTAGAAATTCGACATACCTTACGATCCCCTTGACTTGGTGACCGTTTCTATGTGTTCAAATCCGAATTTGACCCTTGTTTGATCCTTCAATTTGAAGAATTTGTTGAGTTTAGGGTTAGCTCCCATGGAGCTTGTCTCCTGTTCTTTCTCACGCACACACACACACACTCTAGTGTGTGTGTTTGTGTTTTATTTTAAGTTTATAAGTGTTATTTCAAGTTACCCGGTTTTGGTCCCTCTTGTTTGGTTAGTTATTAATTAGGTCACAACCTAATTATTTTCAACAATACTCTCACTTATTAACTAGGTTTAATATTTCTAGTTAGCTTAGCGGGTTCGGGAATATTTATGACTAAGTTTATTTTAGGTCCCGTTAGCTCGAGCCTTTTATCCATTTTATTTCCTTAAAGCTTTTATTCACTTTTATTTATTATTAGGATTAATTATTTAAATCCTAATATTCCACCGGGTAAATTTTTACCACTAACGGTACTTTACCCATCTTTTAGTATTAACGGGGTTTAATTACCAAACCCGTTTTCGGGGTGTTACAAGTCTACCCCCCTTAAGGAGGTTTCGTCCTCGAAACCTTTTCTTACATAGTTCATTGAGTTTTAAACTCAATGCGTTTGACCTGGGTAATCTCCTAAGCATTATTCATACTTTAACCAATTGTTAGTATTACCAGAAAATTTTTGGTAATATCCTTTTGGTTACAGAACCCCTACGTACCTCATACGACATAATGTAACTTGAAATAACGTAATCTCGTTATTTCCACTAGTTTATTCAACTTAGCGTTATTCATCGCTTTCATATACTATCGAATTCCTTATGAATCCGTTATTTTGACTCGTTTAAAGGCCTTTAGTGAAATCTTTTCACTTTTGGCAGCTATTTCTTTTGTTTTCAAATCTATTGATTCGGTTCAGCTATACCGAATCTACCGCTTACTAGCAAACCAAATTTCTTGATTTGAATTGGTGACTTTAACCGGTCTCATTAACTAGTCTTATTAGTTCAATTACTTTTATCGCTCGCTTGGTTATAATGTGATTTTACTTCACATCACATTTCCTAACCGTGATCGTGTCACATCGCGTTCAGTTTGCATCAACCTTTTTATTTTCGAAAATAACACTTTTCGAATATGTCGTCTTGCGCCTATCCGTGTCAAGACTTGTATTTTTCATGCTTATTATTTATATTACTATCAGAATTTATGTTTGTAAAACGTTATTTCTTACTAAAACCGAAGTTTTAGTTTTAGGGTCTTCTCATTAACTTTTGTTCATTATCCATACCAGGATATTGACAGTCCATAATCTATTCTTTTACAGTCTTAGTCTTATGCGGGGAATCACAACTAGTTTCCCCTTGCTTTACACTATTGACCCGTAGATTCTTTCACTTAGCCCCAAAGGCTATTTCTTTACGTTTTTCACCTTCTTAAGGTGAGATATTAACAACTCGTTTCCCTCTCTTTATGACCCGAGGGTCCTTTTTGGTCCGTAGACCTTAACACTGTGTTTAATCCCGTAGGTTATGATGATCCCGTAGATCATCTTTTATTCTTGTCTATATTCAAATGTATATATACACATATAGCTTCCAGGCATTTCTTATTGTGTTTGGAATCGTTTACTTTCACCCTTGAACTTCAATTGACCTTGACCGTAGTCTCAGGTTTCATTTGTTTACTTCCGGACTAATCCTTCTGACTTTATGACTTCTGACGTTATTTACGCGTCAGTTTGTTCTTATGCTTACTGTTATTTGATTTGCATATATTCCTATTTGGTTATATCCCATTACCGAGCTTATTATTCTCTTGCATTGAACGCTACCTTTATCTGGTTAACGTTCACTAGTGCCATTCGGCGTTATATTGTATTCAACTTGTTTGACCTATTAATGTGAAATCCATCACTTATAATAATCAACTTTATTCTTTATTCAACCCATTCGACTTCGAATAGTTGAACATATTTACTCACAATTTCTATTTACGAGATTTTATAGTCATAACTCGTAATCCAAGTCCTTTGATTTCTCAACCTGTGTTCACGTCTCTTGGTTTCTACGCATGTGTTTAATTCTTACCCATTAACCGGGTGTTTTACCGAGGTCGTTATTATTGCAACCCTCCCGGTATGCATTAAGACCTCGCTTCATTTTTATATTCTGAATTTGCCCTTAAGTTTGACGTTTTACAAAAACGACTTGTTAAGGGATATATTTGTATTTTCCGGGTTCGAGTGCAAGTACACTCCCTCCCATTGCTTGTCTGAATCATTTTTCATGTTTGCGTTTTCTGGGTTCGAGTGTAAGCACACTCCCTCCCATTGCTTGTCTAAATCATTTTTATATGCTTGCGTTTTATGGGTTCGAGTGTAAGTACACTCCTTCCCAATACTTGTCTAAATCATTTTTACATGCTTGCGTTTTATGGGTTCGAGTGTAAGTACACTCCTTCCCAATACTTGTCTAAATCATTTTTACATGCTTGCGTTTTATGGGCTCGAGTGTAAGTACACTCCTTCCCAATACTTGTCTAAATCATTTTTACATGCTTGCGTTTTATGGGCTCGAGTGTAAGTACACTCCTTCCCAATACTTGTCTAAATCATTTTTACATGCTTGCGTTTTATGGGTTCGAGTGTAAGTACACTCCTTCCCAATACTTGTCTAAATCATTTTTACATGCTTGCGTTTTATGGGCTCGAGTGTAAGTACACTCCTTCCCAATACTTGTCTAAATCATTTTTACATGCTTGCGTTTTATGGGCTCGAGTGTAAGTACACTCCTTCCCAATACTTGTCTAAATCATTTTTACATGCTTCTTTGTCCCTTCGCTCGGGCTCATTATCCTGATGTAATACGCTTCAGTCACTCGGTTGTGCGTTTACATTATTATCAAACATTTTGCTTATCTGATTCATTTGGGTACTTTTTAATTAGTCCCATTTACTCCGCCCTTACTACATCGGATGTAAATGTGTCCGCTATAAGAAACTCATGGTATCATATGTCACTACTTACTTGGCCAGAGTAAGCGATTAACACATGACACGCATGACCTTTTTATAGTTTTCACATCACGCCCTATGTAAGTAACACCTCTATTTGTTTCTCTTGGAAACAATATCCCGAATACTTTCTCTATTCGGATTTTTTTTTTCCAAGTTTTTAATCTACATATGCAACTTTCAATTTCTACTTATTTGTTGCATATCACTATTTGTGCAATTATTTAAAATGTGCACCTGGTAATGTTTGCCCTAACGGGCGTTCCTTGCCATTAACCTTGTTCGCGGTCGTTACGCGATTTAGTCCTCGGTGAGCATGCTCCTCTCGTCATGCTTCGGACCGTTCCATCATCATATCCACAATTCGTTTGACTCTCGTCGTCTTCAAACGCGAGTGTCCTTCAAATAAAACATTCACAAAGTTAGTAACGTCAACTTCAATAATCGCCCGTATTATAATACAAAGCTTTTTCTACTATATGCGTCAACGCGCGTATTTTTGTCAACTATACCAATCATTTTAATTGGGGTAACGTGTATCACACGATAGCCCTATGTGTTGTTTACAACACTTTAGTATGCTAAACTATTAACATACTTGTACTTACCGGATTTGCGATCAAGCTTCGAACCGAACACTATTTTTTTTTTTTTTTTGTCAAGAGCATAAGGTTTAAGTCCAAGCATGGTTCCTCCCCACCATACTCGAATCTCTTAAACCAAGGCTCTGATACCAACTTGTAACAACCTAGTTATTTTATATGTAAATACCAACAATTAGATGTGTGGATAAGACTACACATGCTATAAAAATACGGGTTTATTAAAACTTTTACAAATCATAGGTTATTCTCCAAAACGTGATCGAATTCGTTGATTAAAATCTACAACGTTGCAATGTGCGGAAGCGTGTATCTTTATCGTGTTCGGTTCTTCGCTGAGCTTGATCGTCTTCCGGCATCACAGAAAGTACCTACATTTCATAAACATGAAATGCTTTAGTCATACGGTATTTAAAACGCATCTAAACGAGTCCGGAAAACAAAACTGATCAAAAATACATTTTTGTACAAGGTCCACCGTAAATTACGGTGGACACCGTAATTTACGGTGGTCCTTGTTTTGATTTGTTTCCACCGTAAATCAGGAGTGTTTCACCGTAAGCCATTTCAGGTCTACCGTAAATTACGGTGGCACCGTAATTTACGGTGGCACCTGCATCTCACCTTTCCATCTTGCCGTAATTTGACACGAAATCTTTCGTATCTTTCAAACCGCTTATCCGTTTGATCTACCGTTTCTTCCTACATGTTTGTAATTTGATTCTCCATCATATGGAGTTAAAATCCGACATCCGACTTGATAAAATCCAAGACCTCCAAGTCTTCGGCTTATTACCCTTTATACCAAACTTTGACCCGGTTATGCATTTTATCAAACAAACGTATTTATTTGATTCCTATATTTCATACACTTCATCAAATAATTTTGATATACCATATTAGGTTCTAATCATAGGTTTATTACACAAGTTAAACCCGTTTTCACTAGTATGCTTATTTTGACCCGTTAAGGATATTTTAAGCACTTTTAAGCTCAATTTCGCTTTCATTCTAAACTAGCGTTGTAACCTATATCTCTTATCTAGTACTCTTCCATCACAACCTCAATGTGTGTTGGATTTAAAGTAGATATCTATGTGTTCCGAATTTATAATTCTTGAACTATCATTTTACGGCAAAGACTCATACGGAGTCTTTTGGCCCAAGAATTACATCTTTCACTACCCGTACTCGTTCTAAACTTTTGTTTAATCATAAGACTCCTTTCCAAACAACCTCTAAGAGTTATTTGTTCAATTCAGCCTACAAGGACGTTTTGGTCGATTTTGGTCCTTCTTTTACAATGAAGGGCTATCACCAATTATTCGACCAAATTAGCACTTTTACATACATCATAAATAAGCGTACCTGGCTCGGAACAACAAATAGACCCGATTTTAATACCTTGCTTATATTCGCTAATTAAGAACGATGCGAATATCCATTGGACGCGAACCGTTTCGAGCCGAACCGTTTCGACCCGTACCGTTTCGACGCGAACCGTTTCGACGCGAACCGTTTCGACGCGAACCGTTTCGACGCGAACCGTTTCGACCCGTACCGTTTCTAGCCGAACCGGTTCGACTCGAAACGGTACGGGTCGAAACGGTTCGCGTCGAAACGGTTCGCGTCGAAACGGTACGGGTCGAAACGGTACGGGTCGAAACGGTTCGCGTCGAAACGGTACGGGTCGAAACGGTTCGCGGCGAAACGGTTCGTGTCGAAACGGTACGGGTCGAAACGGTTCGCGTTCGAAACATTTAATGAAACATTTTGGATTTTTTATAATTTTTTTGGATTTTTTAAATTTTTTTGATTTTTTAAATTTTTTTTGATTTCTAGATTTTTTAGATTTTTTAGGAATTTTTTTGATTTTTTGGAATTTTTTGGAATTTTTTTTATTTTTAGATTTTTTAGAATTTTTTGGATTTTTTAGAATTTTTATGATTTTTTAAAATTTTTTAGATTTTTAGATTTTTTAGATTTTTTTGGAATTTTTTTGATTTTTTTGAATTTTTTGGAATTTTTTTGATTTTTAGATTTTTTTAGAATTTTTTTGGATTTTTTAGAATTTTTATGATTTTTTAAAATTTTTATGATTTTTAGATTTTTTAGAATTTTTTTATTACAATTTGTTAAGTTAGCAGGGGCAATTTGGTCATTTCACCCAAAGTTAACAGAATAAATGGATGAGAGTTAAGTTGGTGGACTGAAATGGTTATGAAAATGAAACTAATGGACTGAAATAGCAATTTTTAAACTAATGGACTGAAACCGTTATTTTTGACAAACCTTAGGGACTGAAATAGTAATTAACTCTTTTAAAATTAATATATTAAATTCTATGATTAAAATAAAAAAATAGCTGCCACATGTCAACCCACGCCAGCTAGCTCACGCCCCCCTCCGCACCCCACTTTTTTTGGGTGCCCTGGTGGAGCCCATCTACGCCACATGTCAACCCAAAACCAACGGTCTTAGACTGAGTGTAGTGGGGCGACTCCCCACCCCAAGTCGCCCCAAGTCGCCTGGAACACCGCCCCCGGGGGCGACTTGGGGGGCGACCCCCTCTTGCCCGACTCATTCTCGTCGCCCATTTCAAATGTCTTGATTTCCAATATAGCCGTTGCCAACGGTTATGTTGGCTAAGCTTATTATTTTTTTTTTTTAATAATCCAACCTTTATAAAATACCCCATATCAAACACATTTTTACCACAATTTTCTCTCAAACTCATCAAAATTTATACCAATTTGCTCTCAAACTCATCAAAATTTATACCAATCTTCTATCAACTCATCAAAATGTATCCCCACAACATCCCTCCTTTCAACCAAAATACACAATCTTCCAATCCACAACCCGATCTGACGGACCCAAACGTTTTAAATAACCCCGCTTTTTACGCCTATTTCAATAATATGCACGTTGCTAGCCCTACACCGCAAGTATACTACAACAATACGCCCATACCGCAACATATGGGGTTCACCACTTGGAACACACAACAACCCGGTGGTTTTCAAAACGTTGGAGGATCGAGCCAACAAAATGGTATAAATTTTTTAGATATTTTTTTTGTAAAGAATATGTTTTTTTTTTTTTAACTTTGTTTGTATTCCATCTAGTGGTTGATTTAGGTGACGAAGAAGTTCCGGAGACCCAGTTCGATGTCGGTCAAAAAAAGAAACGTTCGCACAAGAGGAAAACAACGGGTGAAGAACGCTTGAAAACCAAACCGATACCATGGACTTCCAACGAGGAAATGAGCTTGTCCAAGGCTTGGCTAGAAATAACCGAAGACCCGAGATGTAGTAACTATCAAAAGGAAAAAACATATTGGTCTCGTATTTACAACCTTTTCCTCAAGTTGGAAGGTCAAGAAGATGGATACCGTGATGCCGATGGTGTCGGCGCGAAGTGGCGTAAAATGCGTCCTTTGATTCAAAGTTTCAACCAAATATACACTCGCCTAAGTAACTCGCGTGTGCGCCAAAGTGGTTCCGACGATGCGATGCTCCAAGCAAACGCCCAAAATGAATTCCGAGGCGAACACAATAAGGCGTTTCCTTATCTTGCTATTTGGTTAATTTTAAGAAGGAGTTCGAAATTTAGCACAGTCATCGCCTTCGATCCATTTAAAACTCGTGGCCAACCGTCGGCTAAGCGGTCAAAAACCTCATCCTCAAACGACCAACAAAGTACCGGTTCGGACGCTCGGTGCCAAATAAATCTCAACGACATTGAGGAAGACAACGAAGAGCCACATGAAGAGGCCGAACCGTTTCAACCACCACAACGACCGGTTGGCCGAGATAGGGCCAAAAAAGCTGCCCAAACGTCTTCTAGCGGTGCACGAATCGACTACACCGAAACGTTCGAAAAAGTGACCAATAAGTTAGACGGGTTGTTGCAAACGAGCCAACAACGGATCAACTTAAAAAAAGAACACGGGGACCGAAAGCTAAAGCTGAAAGAAAGTCGTCAAAAAGCACTTGATTTGCAAATATTAACATCCGACACGACAAACCTTACTGGAGCCGAGCTCGCTTTAGCCGAGCAAATGAAGCAAGAAATTCGAGAAAAATATAACCTTTGTTGAAGTAATTTTTTTTATTTTGGTTGAAGTAATTTTTTTTTTTTAGTTGATGTATTTTTTTTATTTTGGTTGAAGTAATTTTTTTTTTAGTTGATGTATTTTTTTATTTTGGTTGAAGTAATTTTTTTTTAGTTGATGTATTTTTTTATTTTGGTTGAAGTAAAAAAAGACTTTTATAAAAAATAGGATTTTTTTATATCTTTTACATAAAAAAAGACAAAATAAATGGGTGCCACGTGTCGCAAGACGCCCCACCCAGCAAGGTTGCCCCACTACCCCTTTTTTGGTCAGAATCCTCTTATGTGACGTGGCGCCACGTGTCGCAAGACGCCCACTCAACAGGTTGCCCCACTACACTCAGTCTTAGAGCCCCTAAAAACATGGCCCCCCAATTTTTATTTTTTTAAATACATATACATGTGTATTTAATAAACAAACAAATAAGTAAAGACATAATAAGCCAACACAAGTAAAACATCTAGTCTCAAAACTTGAAGAATAAATGTCCTAGATCCCTTTTTTTCTTGAATTAGTGTATAGATATATCTCAGAGTATGTATAGGTTGTTGAGTTAGTTAGCCACGTGTATTAGTTGTGTATTAGTTGCTTGTATAGATACCGTGACTCATCTATATATATGATCTCATTGAATCTTGCTTTGTTTTCATGGTAACTTATGACCTCCATTGATTTTGTTGATCTCCATTGATTCCTATTGCAGCACGTATTTCTTCCCATTTTCCTATGTGTTGCTTCTTATTCGTTCTTGCTCGTCTTTCTTCCGATTATCCTCGGTTATTGTTTCTACACTCTGTTCAATTTTTTGATTATTTTTTCGGCCAAATTTCTCTCTTTCGGCCACAATCTTCTTCTATAATTATTGTTTCTTTTCTACTCTGTTTTCATGGCCATGAATTCTAAAATATCAACTATAAGTAGTGTGAAATTGAATCGGTTGTCACACCCCACCTAGGCGAAAACGTGGGAATGCACGAGCCAAAAGCTTTCATGCAATGCCTCTAAAACGTAAGATGCTATGCAGTCAAATCTTCAAACGCAATCTCTACTAAATCCAAGTCCATAGCTAACACAATTGTTATCACCTAAAAACATGCGAAAAGAGTCAACTAAAAAAAGTTGGCGAGTTGCAGGCTTATAGTCTTGCATGCTAAAACGATTAACGTACGTTTAAAGATAAAACTTGCTTGTGCTTACATGTGTAATGTAAAAAAAATGCAAACAAATGGTTATGTTTACAAAAGTTACAACCAAGCATACTGACGTTTTCGTTTTCGCCCAATTTATTGTTTCACACGATAAAACAAAAGGGTACACTGTTATCGTTTTCCATTTTCAAGATTCCACGTTTTTAGTTCCCAAGTTCTCACGTTTCAAGTTCTCTCGTTTTCAATTGGAGGAAGTTCACTCATGTGTCATTTTAAATAGTGATTAATGTACTTTAGCTAGCATATACATAGATTATGAGAGGGTATCAGTACGAATAGCGCTACCCAACCCTGCCCAACGACTCTATCCAAGAGTTAAATGGTTATAAGTTATGTAACATCAAAACATTTAAATAGGGTTTTGTTTCGAGACTCCTACTAAATATAGCCAGTTATCTATCACAAGGCTATGTTTACACGAATAAAGGCTTTGTTAAAGTATCAAAATAGTAACAAAATCATAGTTAAAGTGGGGTTTAACCTAATCTTGCAACGGTTGTCACATTAGCCTCCAAATATGTTAAATCCCACCGATAAAACTTGTAGTAAACGGCGGAACGGGGTTGGTTGATCGGTCGGAGTTTATCTTCGCCGACTGTTCTAGGGTCGTTAACGACGGAATGGTAAATGGCTGTTCATCTTCGCAATTGAATCAAAATTCTGGTAGTGGTGTTTTAGGTGATGGTCAGCGCCACGATGTTCAACACGGTGGATTTACGTAGCAAGTGATGCCGCCGTTGATTCTTGGGTTTTAGGGTTTCACGATGGTCAATGCAGTGTTTTAGGGGTTACAAGAAAGCTTTGGCCTGCTAAATTTAAATATTGAGCTAATTAGAAAACTTCATTTGGGGTTAGTGCAGATTTATCCACTATTAGTGAGAAAACTGATTCGTGGATACCTGATTTGGGTGCTACTGCTCACATGACCGCTGATGCAACTCTTGTTTCTGATTTTGTAGCCTTTACTAGAACAGAAAAAAGTCATTGGAAATGGTATGACTCTCACTATTTCACATATTGGTACCACTTTACTTCACTTATCTGGTCATACTTTAGTTCTTAGACATGTCATTATGGTTCCTGGCTTAGCCAAGGACCTTTTTATCAATCACGTAGTTAGTGATTGGTCATCCTATAGTTGTTATTTTCTCCTATCTTTGTCTACCTATTCAAACCGTTAATGAATAACTCCTCCACCACACGTGTCTTTGTCCATATTAGCTATATTCGCTTGTTGTTTTCACTTTTGTTTCTCGTGAGACTTGGCATTCCCGACTTGGTCATCCGTCTGACATGTGATGTCTACATTGTGTTGCTTGTAGTGTATCAAAATCATCCAGATTACCATATATTTCTATTGTATCACATTCTAATGTTCCTTTACAAATTATTTGGTATAATATTTGGAGTGCTTCACCTGTTGTGTCTAGATCTGGATATCGATACTTTATCACATTTATTGATGATTTTAGTTGTTTCACATGGATTTATCCGTTGACTCATTGTTCTCAGGCGATTGATGCTTTTCGTTACCTCAAACTGCTTGTTGAGAATCTTTTCTCATGCATTATCAAACATCTTTAGTGTGATGGTGCTCCTGAGCTTACTCGTGGTTAGATGGCTAGATATCTTTCAGATTCGTGCATTGCTTATCGTATTTCTTGTCCATATACACCGCAACAAAATGGGGTGCCGAGAGGAAAAACTGTCATCTTTCTAAGGTTGCTCATGCACTGTTGTTCCATGCTCACTTACCAAATAAATTTTGGTATGATGTGTATACCACTACAACTTTTCTCATCAACTGGTTACCTTTACTAGTTCTTCATTATTCCTCTCATTATGAGGTTATATTCTGTCGCAACCCCCGATCCCTTATCTGTCCCGGGAACGGGCGGACGCGAACTCAGAGTTCGGTGGTATCAGCTTGTTAATTTGGCAGCGGAAATTACATCAGGACCGTAGTTAGGAAATGTTTATCAGAGTAAAACCACCTTATTTAATATTAATAATCACATGGGCAAAACCCAAGTTTCTTATTACAATACGTTTAAAGGGATAAACCCTATTTTATTGAATTTAAAACATCGTCTTTTAGGTAACTTTTATAGCCACATTTTTCCCAAGCCTTCAGTGCTCTCCAGCTGGCTTTTTACTAATTGGCTGCCACATTGTTTTACCTGAAACGCGTTTTAAAAACATTTGTTAGTGGGAAATACTGGTGAGTGAATCCCAGTTTAATCAAGAAACCTTTTATCAATTAAAACAGTATTGAGAGCGATCACATTGTTTATTTCTACACAATTACTTATTCAGTACTGTCAATCCTGACTTGTGGGTCATATTACACATTGGCTAACTCGTTGTCCAATGGTAACGTACTGTCATCCCCGACTTACTACTCACAGTGTAGTAAATTTTGTATACAAAACCCCAACATACCGGCAGTAATTGAAGAACTACAAAGACTCAATCACCGCTTAATCACATTGTAAAACATTTAAGGTTTTGTAAAATATTACAAAAAGGTTATCAAAAAGAGGATAAACTCACTTTGCTATCTTAGACTTCGCGTAAGGGTTTCCTGGGAATAATCTATAATTTACACCAATGTACATAGGTTAGTATCATAACCCTTTGAAAATATTAATGATACCCTCCCCGAGACGGCATTCCAACAACTACGTCGGGCAGAACCACGACAGTTGTTACGGAACCCTAAATCAATCGGGCAGCGTATCTATTACGAAACTGGGGTTATAATACTTACAACGGAGCAGAACCTCGCTAATTAGGGGGATATAATACCCACATATTACTTCTACTACTTCAGAATTCGTTTAAGAAAGAAAAGAATTGAACGAATAATACTGAAACTCGATGCCTGCTTATATAGGTGTTGAATCTGGTCCTCACGCGGCCCGCGTAACATATGGGCTGGGCTTACGTGGCCCGCGTCAAAGTTGGGTCAACGCGTAGCTCGTCCAGATCACCACTAGGCTTGACACGATGATGACACGTGTCATCACCGGGCTGTGCCACTATATTGATCTCACGCGGCATGCGTAAACTAATCAAGGGTCTTACGCGACCCGCCTAAGCTTAAGAAATCAACGAAGTCAGGTTCTAGCCATTATACCGCCCGGGTAAGTGGTTGGGGTGGGTCCTACGCGGCCCGCCTTAGCTTATATTTCAGATTTAAATTTTATTTTTAAATGTTACATTGTATTTCGGGCTCGGTTTTCACATACGGGGTTTATTTAAAGACATATTGGGACATTTTTAACATATACTAGGGTGTCTGAAATATTATGAGGGTGTCGGTTTTATTGAGGGTTATTACATCCTCCCCACCTTGTTTTAGAGCTCGTCCTCGAGATCTACTGGAATAAGTGCGGATATTTCCTTTGCATTTTAGATTCAAGTTCCCATGTGTACTCAGGTCCTCTTTTGGAGTCGCACTTTACTTTGACCAGAACTAATCTCTTGTGCTTGAGGTTCTTGACTTTCCTATCTTCAATTTGTAGAGGCCTTTCTACAAACTTGAGTTGTTCATTTACCTCTATATCCTTAAGAGGTACTATTAGTGATTCATCAGCTAAACACTTCTTGAGATTAGATACATGAAACACATCATGTATTCCTACCATTTCCTCTGGCAGTTGTAGCTGATAAGCTACAGGTCCTATTCTTCTAATAATCTCAAAAGGTCCAATATACCTGGGACTTAGCTTCCCCCTTTTTATGAATCTTACTACTCCTTTTCAAGGAGAGACTTTCAACAATACTTTATCTCCTACTTGAAATTCCAATGGCTTGCGTCAGTTATCAGCATAACTCTTCTGTTGATCACGTGCTGTTTTCAGTCGTTCTTTGACTTGAATAATCTTATCAGTTGTTTCTTGTACTATCTCAGGTCCAGACAGTTGCTTTTCCCTAATTTCTGCCCAACAGACTGGGGTTCGGCACTTTCGTCCATAAAGTGCTTTGAATGGTGCAACATTAATACTTGTGTGATAACTATTATTATAAGAAAATTCTATCAAAGGTAAGTGAACGTCCCAATTACCTCCGAAATCAATTACACAAGCTCTAAGCATGTCTTCCATCGTCTGAATTGTTCTTTCACTTTGTCCGTCTGTTTGAGGATGATAAGTTGTGCTTAGATTTAACTTGGTTCCCATAGCCTTTTGGAAACTTGACCAAAAATGAGAGTTAAATCGGCTATCCCTATCAGAAACAATTGATAAAGGAATTCCATGTAAAGAAACAATTTCATTTACATATAACTTAGCTAGTTGTTCCATACTGAAAGTTTCCTTCATTGGTAAAAAATGGGCTGACTTGGTTAGTCTATCTACAATCACCCAGATTGTATCATTGCCTTTCTTTGTTTTGGGTAATTTAGTAACAAAATCCATTGTTATCAATTCCCATTTCCACACTGGAATTTCTAATTGTTGTAACAAGCCTAAGGGTTTCTGGTGTTCAGCTTTGACTTGTGAACAAGTTAAACATTTAGAAACATAGGCTGCTATGTCCTTTTTCATTTCTATCCACCAGAAATTATTTCTTAAATCTTGATACATCTTATCATTTCCTAGATGCATCGTATACTTAGACTTATAGGCTTCTTCCAATATACGATGACGTAGGTTTCCTAATTTAGGTATCCACATTCTCTTTTCATGGAATCTCCAAATTCCATCGGTTCCTTGTTCTAATTCTTTTAGCATGCCTTTTAATTTTTCAGTATCATCCTTGATTACTGATTCTTGTGCTTCTCTTATCTGATTATTTAAATCTACTTGTCGATTTAATTTAAGAGAACGTACCCTTTTTGGCTTTTCATGATACTTTCGGCTTAAAGCATCTGCCACTACATTTGCTTTTCCTTCATGATACTGGATATCACAATCATAGTCACTAAGCATTTCCATCCAGCGTCTTTGTCTCATATTCAACTCCTTTTGCTTGAAAACATACCTTAAACTTTTATGATCAGTGAATATGGTAAACTTACTACCATAAAGGTAATGTCTCCAAATCTTAAGAGCAAAATTATAGCTCCTAATTCTAAATCATGGGTTGAATAATTCTCTTCATGATTCTTAAGTTGTCTAGATGCGCAAGCTATAACCTTTTGTCGTTGCATCAATACACATCCATAACCTAATTTGGAAGCGTCACAATAGATTGCAAAATCTTCAGTTCCTTCTGGTAACGCTAATATGGGTGCATTGGTTAATCTTTGCTTAAGGATTCTAAATGCTTCTTCTTGTTTTAATCCCCATTCAAACTTAACAGATTTACAGGTTAGCTTAGTTAAGGGAATGACTATTCTAGAAAAATCTTGAATAAATTTTCTATAATAATCGGCCAATCCTATGAAACTTCTAACCTCGGTTGGTGACTCAGGGGTTTTCCATTTAGTAATTGCCTCGATCTTTGTGGGATCCACATGAATTCCTTCATGATTAACTAGGTGTCCAAGAAATTGTACCTGTTCTAACCAAAACTCGCACTTGGAAAATTTAGCGTAAAACTTTTCCTTTCTTAATAAACTTAAAAGTGCGTGCAAATGCTTTGCATGATCCTCCTTATTCTTAGAATAAATGAGAATATCATCTATAAAAACAATTATGAATTTATCCAAATATGGCTTACATATTCGGTTCATCATGTCCATAAATGCAGCTGGGGCATTGGTTAAACCGAATGGCATGATAGTAAATTCATAATGGCCATACCTTGTTCTAAATGCGGTTTTAGGAATGTCCTCTTCCTGTACCTTTAATTGATGATATCCTGACCTTAAATCGATTTTTGAGAAAAATCGAGCTCCTTGCAATTGATCGAATAGATCATCGATTCTCGGTAATGGGTACCATTCTTAATCGTGACTTTGTTCAATTCACGGTAGTCAATGCACATACGCATTGATCCGTCCTTCTTTTTAACAAACAGTATCGGCGCTCCCCATGGCGACGAACTTGGTTGTATAAATCCTTTCTCCAATAATTCGTCTAATTGTTTCTTCAATTCTTGCATTTCTGCAGGTGTCAAACGGTAAGGTGCTTTGGCAATCGGTGTTGTTCCTGGTATTAAATGGATTCTGAATTCAACTTCTCTATCTGGAGGTGGCCCTGGCAATTCTTCTGGAAATACATCTGAAAACTGAGATACTACGGGAATATCTTTCAAATCCTTTCCTTTAGTGTTAGTGATTATAGAAATCAAATACACTAATGATCCTTTTCTTATATAACTTGCAGTTTTCATCACAGAGATGAATTTTGTGGATCTAGATGGTTTATCTACTTTTATTGTGATCGTTTTACCTTTTGGTGAATTTACTTGAATTGACTTTTGATCACATAAAATACTGGCTTTATTGGCTATTAACCAATCCGTTCCTAAAACAACATCAAATCCTGCCAGATTCATGGGATAAAGATTTGCAATAAATTTCTGATTTAAAATTTCTATTCTTGCTCCCTGCAAGATTTCAGAAATCATAACGGTTTCCCCATTAGTTGTCTCTACTAAACATTCTTGTGGTAGTTTAGTTAATGATTGATTGAGAAATTTGCAAAATGATGTATTAATAAAACTTTGGTTTGCACCAGAGTCAAATAATACTTTAGCAAAAACATCATTAACTAAAAACGTACCAGCTATTACATCTGGAATCATTTTAGCTTCATCTGCAGTCAGAACAAATGCTCTAGCATTTTGAGTATTCTTGTTGTTTGTAACTGGAACTAATTTCGGATAATTAAGCTTGATATGACCTTGTTCTCCGCAGTTGTAACATATCCTGTTATTAGCTTTCTTCCTGCAATTTTCCTCCTTGTGTCCCGATATTTTGCAAAAGTTACAGTATATGGAACATCTTCCTGAATGCTTTCTTTTGCAATTCTTACAGTAAGGTGCAGAGGTAGAACCTATATTTTTCCACGATTAAAATTTCCAGAACGAAATTCTTGTGTGAGCTTCTGGGTTAGGTTCCTCCTTTGATCCTCTTCTCGGTTACGAACTAATTCGTCTGTCAAGGTATTTGCTAGTTCTACAGCTTCTTCTATGGTTTGAGGTCTAGCTGCCTTGACTACGTGTCTTATCTCTCCGATTAATCCCCAAATATAACGGGAGATCAATACCGGTTCTGGTGAAGCAAGAGTTGACACTATTCTATCATATTCGAAGAATAATTTAGTGTATCCCTTACTATCCACACCAGTCATCCTAAGGTTTAGGAATTTGTTTGCTATCTGTTCCTTCTCATTAGGTGGGCAAAATTTCCTTTCTACATTGTTCTTAAATTCTTCCCATTCCATATTGTAAGTTCTATCACTTCCTCTTGATTGGAGGATAGTGTTCCACCATTCTAGTGCTGAATTTTAAAACAGATTAGAAGTGATGTGCACAAAGTGGTTTAACTAAATTAACTAAATTAAACCCTAAACTAGACTCTCTAAGTTTTAAATTTATAAAACCAAGACTCTCTAAAACCTAAACCACACGACCGGCAAGTGTACCGATCGATGCAGTATAGCCTAAGGAAGTCCGAGTATCGAACCCAAGAGACTCTACTAAATTACGCTAATGACTCTATCTAGACTTAGACTGACACGACTCAAACTATTTGTTTATTAATTGGGGGGGGGGTTTCTAAAAATCCTAGGAATGCAAATGACGAATAACTAGATTAGCTAAATAACTAACACGAACTCGAACGAAGACTTTGACCAGAGATGATGAAGACTACCTAGGCTAGACGCAAGCTAAACTCAGAATGGATTCCTATTCGATAATTTTGTGGTATGGAACCGGGATCTTTGGATACTAAACCTATTAAAACACCACTAAGCCCCTCAAACACTCTCAAGGCGATTCTTGTGGCACTACCTAGGCTGTTACGCTTACCGGTTTTCTAGATTTCCTCACAGTACTCTAGTTTCTTGAAAGTGCCTATATAAGACGCTCTACCTCACAGCGTGAACGTCTCAAGCAACTACGGGTTTTAATCTTGGTTTAATAAACAATGGAATGTTAAGGACTTATAACCAAACCGAGACCTATTAATAACCTCGAGCCTCACAGCGACAAGTTTAGCAGAACACTTGATTTTATTAAATTACCGAATATTACTTCTAAGGTTACTTACTCGATTTTCACCCTAAAGGATTAATGATCTATTACGTGATAAAGACCGTTACCTAAATCAAGAACCCTAGCACAACCCTATTATGTGATAAAGACCGTCACCAAGGATTATACGAAGCAATAAATAGTGATAAAATAATCATCAAGCACGCATATGCACCAAGTTAAATTCCCGAAGCTTTTACAATACAAGAAAAATCCACAACCACGCCAAAAATCGAATAAAAAACCAAACTTTATTTAACTATTGTCATTAGCCTAGGTGGTACGAAAAGTCTAGCCAATAATCATGTCAACAATCATAGCAACAATCAATATTAATTCAGAATTCATCATTAAAAACTAAGAATAAACGAAACCGAAAGATAAACGGAAGTATAGAACCCGAAAATCTTCAACTCCGAGTGTTCCCGAGCTTCCTAGATGATTCCTTGGCTTCCCGAACGTTCCCGAGCCTTCAAAACAGCCTCCAGATATCCAAACTTCGCCCCCAAGTCGTGTGTCCCTCTGACTTTTCATGATGAATGTGATATATATCCTTTAATTCCCCAAGCATCCACCGACTCTGATACTTCATCCGGTTGGCAACTAGTGCAGCCCAACAACTCACAGCCCAATTTAATTCTTTCTATCGGCCCAATCCAAAGAAATCGTGCAAGCCCCTTTTGTCTTCGTGATATATATTGATATATTATCTATAATCTTAAAGTACAAAGTCGGTGGATGTACTCCACCGACCTCACACTTTTTACAATTACCGGGCTACGCTGACAAAGCCCAAAGCGTGGCCCAAAGTATTACAAAGATTTTGGCTGTTGCCATTTGGCAGTATTAGTAAACACTCTGGGCTCAGCCCTCCAAGTGGCAGCACCTCCTATATTTCATGATTTTCGTGTCAATACAAATTTTCATTCAACTCCTTCCAGGTTAGCCATGTTGCCATAAATCACCAAATTATTGCAGACTCCAAGTATACGTTGGAAAAATATGGAGAGTAGAAACAACTCCTTTGACTTTATTATTTTGACCATGGTTGAAAAGGCTATATTTGATTTATTTCTTTTAAGAGTAAAGTTTCTTAATTGCAAATAATTTTCTTTTTTAGTTTCATTATAAATTAGGTTTTGCCCGCCCGCGTTGCGGGGCATTAAGCCGAATATTTCTTTCTCATAGTATGTACGTCTGTGTTTTAGGTACTTGTACTCTCTTAAAGTTCAAAGTCGGTGGCCAATGCCACCGACAAAACAATTTTTTTGCTTTTTACCTTTTAATTTTGGGTACTATTCTTTATACTCTCAACTTTGGTATAGGTTTTTTAATCCTATTATTAACCGCTCTTAGCCCTTAAGTTTACGAAATATACTTTTTAACACCTTAATTTTTTATGAACTTTGTAAAATGTCACTTTAACCCCTCGAGAGTTTTTGGCTTGACGGTATAAATTCAAGTCAGTCAGGTCGCATATAATACGTTACGATTGTACGGTATAAATTTGATTTGCGTTATGTTTTGATCCAATCGCAATGCAGCTATATGTTACGTTGAGTTCAACCGGATACGTCGAAACGCGTGTTTTCATAAGGTTAGTGCATCACATAACACTTTAACTAATCCGTTCGACGTTTTCAATGTACCCGCGCCGCAACACTCGCGGGTCTTATTACTAGCCATATCTTAAAAGACAAAGTCGGTGGTACTTTTACAAATAGTTTGCTTTTGACACTCCAACTTTGTGGATTTTTTTTTTCAGCCCCAACTTTGTTATAGTTTCTTACCCTTTCTTAGCCATTAAGTTTAGGATATGCAATTTTTAACCACTTAACTTTTTATGAACTTTGTAAATGCCACTTTGACCCCCCTCGAGAGTTTTTGGCTTGACGATATAAATTCAAGTCAGTCGGGTCACGTATAATACGTTATGATTGTACGATATAAATTCGATTTACGTTACGTTTTGATCCAATCGCAATGCAACTATAGGATACATTGAGTTCAATTAGATACGTCAAAACGTGCGTTTTCATATGGTTAATACATCACATAACGCTTGGACTAATGCGTTCGATATTTGCGAAGTACCCGCGCCGCAACGCGCGCGGGTCTTATTTACTAGTTTAGATAATTATGATAATCACTTGTGATCTTTGATGCTTGTTGACTTTGTGATCCCTCATCACGTGATGTAGGGTGTAGACCCATTTAACTAAATGCCATCCAACCTAAATAACACAGCAACCTTTTTTATTCTTTTTACAATTCGTCCCCAATAATAGAATATTATATATGCTCTTTTTTTCTTGTCTTGCTTATGCCTTTAATAATAAATAATAGTGTAGAGATAGCGGACTCGGCTCACTCAAGAAATATGCGGCAATTTTACTTCGGTCTCTGGCGTTCTACTCTGCCCAACTGGCTGGTTATTTCTATATTACTCGTTTTTGCTCCATTTACACCAAGACCTGGTCCAACACAAAATAATATAATATAACACTAAAACTAAATAAAAATAAATAAAACTTATACAAAAAACTATAAAATTTACACTGGACAAATATGTGTATTTTACCCTACATCAAGAAGCAAAAAGTATCTTATCTTCTTCAGCACACTTGCTTATTCTTAGGACTGCCTCAGTTTTCTCTATCCAGCGTAGGGTTGCAATGGCTCCTTCGTTGCCCGAGAATTCCATTGGTTTACAAGACCAGAATTCTTTATAAGAACAACCATAAGACATGGTTCTTCTTCTTTTGGGAATGGACATTTGAAGTACGGGTCCATTGTTCACGCTGTTTTCGGGTTCAATGGGTCGCTTACTGCTATGCTTACTTTTATTATTCGCTTCTTGAATCGTTTGAATAATAAATGGCATTGCATCTATGATTCCTTGAGCCACTATATGTTGAACAACACTATTATCCATTTGGTTTCCATTGTTATTGATGCTTGGATTCTCATTAACCACGTTAATGTTACTCTGGTTATCATTATTCAGATTTCCTTGATTTCCTTCGTCGACCATCTGAATTTTAAACATTTACCCCATATTAATATCACAAGATAATATTTAATATAGTTAATCACACGACACGCAATCTAGCAAAAAACGCCGATCATTTCGACTTTTACTCTATTTTCCATATACTATTATGCATCTATTATACACTAGTACTGAAATAAAAATTACAATACCAACAGAAATAGAATCACACTAATAGTAATAGGCATTCGTACACACATATTTTATTATATTATTATTATTATTACCATCTCCTCTATCACATCACATCACGGATATGGATTTATCCAAAAATCCATATTGCGTTCATCGTATTTCCATACGAGACGCTCTCCCACCTGTCTCATTCTCTCGCTGCTTTCTAAAATTTCCTCCCCAAAAGTCCTAAGTTCTTGCACGTTTTCTGCACTCATTGGGGGTGTAGGTTCTAGGACTGGGTTCGGAATCTGGGGTGCGGGTTCCTGATATGGGGGTGAAAGTGCCTGAAATCGGTAAGGATCTTCTAAGATTTCCCTAATGTAGTTATCATGGTAATATGGATCTAAAGGGTCCATACCTGGATAGGTTCCTATGTTCTGTATAGGTGTGTCTTCATGTATCGGGTAACGTTGCACATAGTCCCTAACGTCATCCCACCAGGGATCGTAATTTGGGTCTAGGGGATTTGGTGCTGGTACCCTAGGGATTTCCTCTGGGTTGAAATCATGCATCTCCACTTGGTTTTCAGGGTTTTCTATCTCCATTGGTTGGTCAGGGATTTGCAATTGTGGTTGGGGTGCTATTGTTTGCTCCAGATTAGGGGCAGCAGCAGTTGTGGCTAGGATATGGAAATTGGCTAGGCTTCTATTAAGCATATCCTGTGTATGGGCATCTGTTTTTCGCTTAGCAGCTGCTAGAACTCTTTGATGTTGAAACTTTCGCATTGTTTTCCTACGCGCAAAAGCTTCCTTACTGAACCATCCTCTTTTCTTATGAGAGAATGGCTCTTCTGACTGGGCTTTAAAAGCAAACATCCCTTCTTCTTGATCAGCAGAATACCCAGAAAGGGCAGGCTGTGAAGAGGTACCTTCACTCCTAGGTGAATGTAACACCTCGGAAATTTACGTCCAATAATGTGGTGACACGTGTCATGGACTTAGAATGTGCGAAAACATACTTTAGAGGGACTAAAGTTGACAAACAGTGAAAACTATGGAACGTAAGGGTCCAAAGTGTCAACAATGGATAAATAGACTCTATAATAACCCTACATAATGTTTATAACCTTAAACGGATGGATCATGGATCATACGAAGCGGAAAATGCACGAAAGTGAGGAATTACAAACTATAGGGACTAAAAGTGTCAACATGTTGAATTTATACCTCTGAGTGAACTTTTGGCAGCCCCGAAGCTTTGTAATGCTAGAATATACTCGCTAGAATATGTGGTAAAAATTTCATGAAGTTTCGTTATCGTATGAGAAAGTTATGGCCAAAACCGTACTTGAGGGGCTAAAAGCGTCAACGTCGAATTTCATGGCTTTTCGGGTGAGCGCAAAGTTATCCGAGGACATTACCATGTTGGTAAATGTCCCAAGGTTCTTAAAAACCAAGTTTGGGGGTTTACGAGTCAAAATAAATAGCCGAAACCTCGCGTGCAAAGACAGGGACCAAAGCTGCCATTTTTAATCAAAGTTTGGCAGCCCCAGGTGCAGAATTTGCGATCAGCTGCTGTTAAGTCCGAATTTTTGAGTGTTTGACAGCTAATATCACCTCCCTTATGCACCAATGGATGGACATGCAAGTATATACACATGTAGACTCCTCACAACATCTGATTTCCTTTATAATTCAGATCAAAGCTCACATTTTAGGCACTTGAATTAGAGAAACAAGATCATAGCAACTATCAAAATTTCACAAGGCTTCTCCAGGAGCAATCTGATCGACAAGGCAGCCTCCAAGTGCTTTCTAGGCTTCATTAGGACCTTTGTAAGCATTCACATCATCCTCTAATCCGTTCTAGCATAGATTATTAGTTAAAAGTCAAACCGTTGTTCATATAGTTTGACTTTTCGATTAAACGAATTTGGCTCTGTCATTTCTCAAATTGAAACCACTTATAAGTTGGTATTTATGTGGGAAACAAACCCTCAAAAGGGTATTTTCTGATTCCCACTCTAAGCATGCTATTTGTCGAGTCAAAGTTGTTCTTAAAAAGTCAACAGAAATTGTTTTTGTGAAATATAGCATAAATGGTAATGTAGATGACATGCAATCAGTTTGATCATCAAAAATAGCTTTATAATGAATGTAAGAATATGTTTTACCATGATCAACTCGACAATCTTTGGTATAAACCCGGATTGGAACCGAAAGTCTTATAAAACGACTTTTTCGTTGACTCTCGATTCGGATCCGTGCATGCATGTTTGAGATCTGTATTAGAGTTTATTTTTGACCATTTTTATTTATGTATGACTCTCTGGAATTTTTATAACTTGAGTCTATGCTTAACCGATTCGTATGCATGTTTCCGAGTTATGCTTAAAGTTGGCTATTTTGCCCTTTTTGATATAAAACGTGATTTTTGGAAAAGTGAAAGAGTAGAAATCTTTATTACTAATTTATAAACTTGCACCGAAAATTTGAGATCAGTTGGTGGTCTAGATTTTGAGTTATGGCCGATATCGTAAAACTATATCTTTATGTACATAAACGGCGCTTTTAGCGTATAACCTATTTAAGGCCACTTTTTGGTATCAAACTTTTTATACACTGATGTTATATAATATTTTGAGATTTTTAAAGATTTTTATTTAATTTTTGGAAGAGCATAACATAGGTTTTTAAGTTAACTTCGGTAAATACCGAAATTGCCCTTTTTGGCCATAAAACGAGTTTTATAAATCCGATTGACCCCAAACCACTTCCTACTGATTTTATTTATTAAATAAAGTATGTTGAACCTTCTGGAAGTATAAAAATCTCAGCTTTCTTTTACAAACCCGGAAACGGCTCCAAATCGCCTTTTTAGGCATTTTTAACGCATAATATATACTATAACCATATCAAGCATGTAAGACTTATACCTACTGATGTAATTAGCATATTTTCATATAAAAACAGTAAGTACAACTTTATAAACTCAGATTTCCAGTTTTGGCATTTTTAGCCCTTGTGAAATTACCAAAATGCCCTTAGGGTGCATAGTTTGATTTTAAATGATAAGTTTTACATACGGGTCATATCACACTGTTATAACATAATAAGTTAAGTATATTTTCTGTATAAATCAGACCCATAACTCAGATTTACGAATAAACTCTTTTACAACCTCTTTAAATGACCAAAATGCCCTTATAAGGCATAAATTGATTCTAAATCCGTTCCGGGCAAAATAGAAAATAACTTACTGATATTATAACATATTTAGAGCATATTATCTCAGGGAACTTGCATATGACTCTCATGGTCGCCCGTAACGCACTTTTCGCGTCCGGTTCGGTTTATGTAACTAGTTTACATAAATTGGCCAAAACGGGTCAAACACTATCCTTTTTGTCTCAAAATCCAGAATGTGTTTAGTAAACCCATATTATACAAGTCTTCAAACTTGTCGGGTCAAATTCACATTCCATCCGGTCTTCGCTTAATCGTGCGTAAACCGTGTCATCCTTAAAACTAACCGGTCTAGGCTTAGGCTTAAATAAAGACCCGTTAGAAATCTAATAGGTTATTATAAACCTTTGTTCCAGATTAGGAGCACCAGTAAAAGATACTTGCATTTTTCTTGATTGTGATTGATACTTATTCAGGTAAATACTCTTTGGCTTATTTTCCCTATACGAGCTTGGGTTACGGTATATAGAATACCGCTTGATCGGGCATTAAATCCTCCACCGTTGCGTGGATAGTTGAATAATTTAATCGGCTCGTTTAAACAGTCTTGTTCACTTAAGGCCTTTGGGGGGTTAATTGACCATGTCCCGGATATCCTTGGCATCATCCTACGAGATGGCCACGACCTGAGCACGGGGTGTAGGCGTACACCTTTCCGTGTATAACTCTTTATTGTGGTGGGTCCATTGATCTTTAGCCCGGACTAGATCCGGGCCACTGAACGCAAGTAACATATAATTCGTTCACATGATTATTATATTAAATAATTGACCCAAGTTAATAAAAATGTTTTGTGCCTTGTGCATTTAAACCAATTTTCAACCTTTTCAAAATGAGTCAGTCGAATTGTATTTACCAGTGTAAACTGACGTATTTTTCCCAAAAAGATTAAGTGCAGGTACTACACGTAATAGGCTGGCAGGCTTCTAGAGCGTCCACAATAAGTCACGCAGCTTGGACGACATTAAACTGTTGAACAATTATCCTATTTTATTTTCGATCCGCCTGTGGATCCGTTTCAACTACTTGTGATAATTAATATTACATTTTAATTAAAGTTGAAATGTATCTATCTTTTGCTTCCGCTGTGCATTATTATATTGTGTTGTTTGTCTATGATGATACCAACGACGTCACGATACTCCCCACCGGGCCCACCGGTGACACGTGGAAATTAGGGGTGTGACAGGTTGGTATCAGAGGCAACTCTGAGTGAATTAAACACTAGCCTTTTGTGTTTAATCTCAGTTACACAATTGCACATTCTCGACCTTCTGAGTCTAGACTTAACATAGGAATACTCTTGTCCCTATTCGGAGGATTATTACTTTCAATTATATATTTTTAATATGTCGCCAAGTAAGAAGCTGTAATAAGAATTCTCCACATCTGGAGCCTTGAAATGCTGAGCTTCGTACCGCGACCAGGATGAGACGTGCAACCAAGGAGAAAGCATTCAGGAATTGAATGAAGAAGAAACTCCTTTGCTGAAAAATCGTTTCCTCAATAGTCCTTATAAGGACATAATTATCTTTTCAGTTCCTTCGAGGACAACACACTTCCTTTCAAGTCCCGTTTAGGGAAACTTTATACTCTTATTTTTATAAAGTGGAATGATTAAGTTTAAACTTTCATTCTAAACATGAAATATGAAATAAATGAAAAATAACATTTTTTAAGATCTACCATTATAATAAAATGGCAAAATCTAAAAAGGACAAGACCTAGCCTCGGGTCATATTAAGACCGGCCAAGATGGCAGTTCCTCAATTTAGATTCCGATCCTTATTAACATCTCAATTTGAAATTTGTTCTGCGTTAATTATTAAATAAGAATCTTAAGAGTGAAACCTAGCCTTCGGGTCATTAAAAGGCCGGGCCATGATGGTAAGACCTGTTTAAAGGATTCGAATCCCTGTTAACATCTGAGAATATGTTAACATTCATGGCAGACGTGATTCATTAAAAATCACACACGTCATTCTTATATATAGATTCTTTAAAAGATCCCTAACCCAACTTAATGATCTCTGAATCATGGGTTAGATCATCAATTAAGATGTTCATATTTTGACCATACGTTGGTAATATAATGCCTACGGGCCTTGCTCATTTTTGCATGAGTCAACAGACACTGACATTGTAATCTTTATGATTCCTTGTCTAAGGTGGTGAGCTATGCTCAAGCCTAATAATCGATATGATCAATGCGATCATGACTAATATAATATAACATCCTAGTAATGTTTTGCCTACGGGCTATACTTTATAATGTTGTCAATACGACAATGACAGTTGTAACCATTATGGTTCCTGCCTAAGGTGGTGGGCTATGCCCAAGCCTCATAGTCAATATGATCAATACTATTATGACTACTATCATCAGTGTAATGATTATTATTTTCTTAAAACATCGTTTTGTAATTGATTTGCCTACGGGCCATATTGTATCATCAATTATAACAACGACAGTGGTAGCAATGACTCCCTGTCCGAAAAAGGGTGATGAACTTTGATTCAACCCTAAATGCCTCGATTCTCTGAAATCATGGCTTATAAACTTGTCTACGCAACCAGGCCATTCGTGCTATTATTAAATTGTAAATTTGGATTTATGATAAAACCCTGAAAATAAATAAATATCATTCTTTCCTAACAGTATTAAAAGTACAACCTAGCCTATATGTCATTCCAGACGAAGCCAAGATGGTAGAACCTATTCAAAGGATTCAAATCCTTGTGACATTGTAAATATGTTAACACTCCCGACAACAGTGATGCGATAAAATCACGCTTGTCATCTTTATAGTAGGAAAATTTTCCAAACCCCTTATTTAGTCTAAATGATCAATAGGAATCATGGCTAATAAACGTCGAACATGATGTACACATCTAAACATCCATCTGGGATGTATACCTACGGGCAAAGATGTATACATGAAAAAGATAGTTTATTTCATAACTTCTTGTCAAGGCAATGAATTATGAAATTTTCAATTCCAAAGGAATCATTGATTATGTTTTAAAATTTCCCTAATAACAAGGCATCTGTGCCATCGAAAGGCCCTTTGGAACAAGCCGTTGTGCTATATAAGATGTCAGTATGACATTGACAGTCGTGACTTATGTCCCCTGCCTAATAAATGTGAAGGATTATATTCCGTTTAAACACCAAAGATGGTTTATTTAAAAACTTAGGCAAACCATAATCTAATAAATTAAATACTATCTGTTGGCCCATATGGTTTATTCGCACCATGGCTACTTAATTATCAAGTTCGACAATTCGCTATATAATTAAACCAATTTGTTACTACTTGGTTTGTAGCCTTCAAAGCTTCACCATGGCGGACTCCTCTGAAGCTTACAATCGCCTAGTTGATCAGAATGATGATACAAGACTAAACTTAACAAGTACCGAGTTACAGGCTATGATAGATACAGCCGTAAACAACGCTGTGGACCGTGCGCTGAAGGATCATAAGCGAAAGTGCGATGATACCCCGAATAAGGGTTGCAAAAAGGGTAAGACCGGTACAAACTATAACCAGTCCAAGCCAAAGGAGGCAAAACCCAAATGTAAAACCTGCAAGAGGAAGCACTTCGGAAGATGTTTCTATGAGCAGACCGGGGGATGGGCCATCTGCGAGGAGATGGATCACAAGACCCACGAGTGCAAGGACTTGAAGGACGCCACATGCTATGGTTGTGGCGAGAAGGGGCACATAAATACCCGCTGTCCAAAGAAGGCAACTAAAGGGAAATGCACTCTGGAGTCACAAGCTAGACCTTGTGGGATTTGTAACAAGAAAGGGCACAAGACCTTGGAGTGCCAAGGCATAAAGGACGCAACCTGCTATGGTTGCAATGAAATAGGGCACATCAAGACAAATTGCCCAAATAAAACCAAGAAGCCTGAGGAGTCTAAGAAGACCAGAGATAAAAGCTTCCAAGTGGATACTCAAGAGGTTATTCAGGATGAAAACGTTACAACAGGTACTTTCTTTATTAATAACGATCATGCTAGAGTAGTATTTTATTCAGGTTCAGATAAGTCTTTCATAAGACAACAGATCTTGTAAATCATTAAATCTGCCTGTTAAAACTCTAAGCGTTAAGTAGAACTGACCAATAGTACCTCAGAGACTGCTTCAGCAATATTAGAAGGATGTTTATATTCATTTAGGAATCATTCCTCTCTAACGTCCTTGTTTCCATTTAAATAATAAGGGACTCAACATAGTGATAAAAATCGATTGGTTGTCTTGAAAATCAAGCCCATATTATGGATAATAAGGAACAAGTAGTTATCAAGACTCCTTATGAGACGACCCTCATAATTACATATATCAGTATGTTTAATTAATATTAAAAAAATGGTGGTATTGGCCGTCCCCGGAATCGAACCTGGGTCTAGGCCGCACCCTTTCGCGCGCCTAGCCAACCGAGCTAGGTGCCTAGTTTGTGAAATCTCCATTTTGATTAAATATAAGCACATGTACAATCAAATAACACTCCTTAGGAATGTTCATATGGTTTAATAATACCATGATCGAAGTATGTTAAGTCGTCAGGATGATGACTAACTGTGAAATGCACTCAATTAATTGTTAAATTGGTACTTAATACCAAAAGATGTGAATATGCAAAACTCAGATGAAACAAACAACAGTCGTGATGCTAGGAATGCGACAAATATTAATGGTGCATCAAGTGTGAACCTCAATATTAATGGAATTAATCTCCAAAACTGAAGTTAACGCAGTCGTTAGAAAGGTTATGAGAAAACACATGAGAAGATTCAAGAAGCCAAATGTTGTTTGCTCTAAAACACATGTCGCTACTCATGATAAGAGTTTTATTCATACTCCATATGCGAGGAATAACCCAAATAAAAATCATATGTGGCAAGGAGCCCATTCTTTTTAGGATATACTTAAAAGTACTTCGTCTCTTGGAAGTCAAGAGACTTCAACAGTAAAAAGGGACCATCGATTGCAGGAAATTGTTAAACGAAGTAGAAGCCATTGGATATGTCAGCAGTTATGCTGGAAAGGGCACGGTAAGGTATGCATCACAATCATTCGATGGGAATACCCTTGATTAGTGAGGACATTAATGGGGTCCATAAGAGCGATTCCCTTATACAGTATGGGATGGACCGAGTGTTAAGGACCTTATTAAAGGGACCTATTATTCGCATCGAAATGGAAAAAGATGGAATAAGAAATTGCTGATTCTCACCATAAAAGTTCTAAAATGTCGACAGTATGTCGCAAAATTTTAATTCATTGGCTGAGATAATACCCTATTCCAATTACCCAAAACCTAAGCTTAATGCAATAATTATTGGTGGTTAGTAACGGCAATAAGAGGGCACATTAAGGTTTCAAAGCCTGCTCATTATAAATCCATTATGGATCTACCTCAGCTACTCACGTTATATAGGTTAAGAAATAACTAGTCCAAGCTGAGACTGCCCAAACATTGTCAAAGATTTTGCAGCTAAGTTTAAAAGGATTAAGGATGGAGGCGTTTAACCCTCCTGGTGAATGGTTAGAGGCTGTTTACATTAGTAATGACACCAGATAAATCCCTTATTGTGATTTATTGTTAAGAGTTACATTTGGTTTTAGATACCGCTAAGTCTCTTATAAAATCATAAGCTTAGCAAACTTTTAGAAATTGTCCCGTAAGAACCTCAGATATCAGGTGAAGGGTAAAACTTACAGGCGAGATCATAAGAACCATTTCTTCTGTTCCTGTTAGAAATCTCTAATTATGGAATTCTAGAAGTATCCTCTCTCTAGAAGATGTGCGTCAGCATATATAATTGATATCTCTTTGATCTCTATCGATTACGAATACCAAATGGTATGACAAAAGCGCCACATGAGGATTGTTGTATCTTAATAAGTCCCATAGATTGCTTCCATGCCTGATCAGTATGGAGGTTTAATGCATGGGACCTCAAAGATATTCCGATGGTCATATGGTACTAAAGTCAACTAATGGTATTCAAAGAAGATATCCAGAATGGAATTGTCCAGGTGGATGTCTTCGATTAAAGAATTCATGGATTCGTAACATAAATGTGTCACCTATCTGACACAAATAATGATAGATGAACTGGAGCCTGAGATTTCAAAAATCTCTGTAACTTCCTGATATCTTGATTATCTCCTCTTAAGATTACCCTGTTTACCTCATGAGAGACCAGTAGAATTAAGATTTATATCCCATTTAGGGTTGTAATATTATGAAGTCTCAAAGACGGCTAATACCATCATTGGAAGAATGGAAACCCTGATTAAGTGAATATAGGATTCATAAAGCCAAACTCAACATTCTGGAAATTCGTTATAGTTAGTTAAGAAAGACGGTTCATTTTGCTTATGCATTGATTACCGCGACCCTAATTAGGCAACAATTAAGAACTTTCCATCAGCTGCCCAGGATCGTCGATTTGATCGACTAACGCAAGGATTAACTATTCCTTGAGATTAGTTCTAAGCAGTGGCCGAAATAATCATCTCACCCTAAGATGAGTTTTTATAATAATTGTCATATAAGCATCAAGGCTGCTCCTCTGGAGACCTTGTATAGATGGAATGTTAAACATCTATTAAGACAAAAGATTGGTAAGTCCAATTTTCAGGATCTGAAAATTACATTGGAAACAACGAATAAATAGATTCATGATCATCTGTAAGTTGCCAGTATTTGGCAGAAAGTCAAGGATTTATGAAAGTGGCGACCCTCCTGAGTTTTTGTGAAGGAATAAGGTTCAACAAAGATATCACCCTGGAAGGGTGTACCAATTTGTTAATTATTAGGCTAGTTGAGCGCTGAATATATAGAATCATTCGAAGGAATCGAATGTAACAAGATCAAATAGCTTATAAGCTAAAACCTATTTAAGGAAGCTTGGCAGAGCATGCAATGCATCAAACAATAATGAATTAAGGATATGTTTCATCAATAAGTCGAGAAGCATATTCACATAATGATATGCAGATTTATGATATAATAAGCAACCTATATCGATTGAGGATCGATAGGTGAAGAAGCCCCAAAAGGATAAATGTACCCATTATAAAGGTCAACTTGAGAGCTTGGAAAAGTTCCAGATATGCTATTAAAGTTAAGTCCATTGTGCGACAAAAAGTACTTCCCGCATTTTATCAAATCTCGAGGTCGAGATTTCTTTTAAGGGGGTGAGGATGTAACACCTCGGAAATTTACGTCCAATAATGTGGTGACACGTGTCATGGACTTAGAATGTGCGAAAACATACTTTAGAGGGACTAAAGTTGACAAACAGTGAAAACTATGGAACGTAAGGGTCCAAAGTGTCAACAATGGATAAATAGACTCTATAATAACCCTACATAATGTTTATAACCTTAAACGGATGGATCATGGATCATACGAAGCGGAAAATGCACGAAAGTGAGGAATTACAAACTATAGGGACTAAAAGTGTCAACATGTTGAATTTATACCTCTGAGTGAACTTTTGGCAGCCCCGAAGCTTTGTAATGCTAGAATATACTCGCTAGAATATGTGGTAAAAATTTCATGAAGTTTCGTTATCGTATGAGAAAGTTATGGCCAAAACCGTACTTGAGGGGCTAAAAGCGTCAACGTCGAATTTCATGGCTTTTCGGGTGAGCGCAAAGTTATCCGAGGACATTACCATGTTGGTAAATGTCCCAAGGTTCTTAAAAACCAAGTTTGGGGGTTTACGAGTCAATATAAATAGCCGAAACCTCGCGTGCAAAGACAGGGACCAAAGCTGCCATTTTTAATCAAAGTTTGGCAGCCCCAGGTGCAGAATTTGCGATCAGCTGCTGTTAAGTCCGAATTTTTGAGTGTTTGACAGCTAATATCACCTCCCTTATGCACCAATGGATGGACATGCAAGTATAGACACATGTAGACTCCTCACAACATCTGATTTCCTTTATAATTCAGATCAAAGCTCACATTTTAGGCACTTGAATTAGAGAAACAAGATCATAGCAACTATCAAAATTTCACAAGGCTTCTCCAGGAGCAATCTGATCAACAAGGCAGCCTCCAAGTGCTTTCTAGGCTTCATTAGGACCTTTGTAAGCATTCACATCATCCTCTAATCCGTTCTAGCATAGATTATTAGTTAAAAGTCAAACCGTTGTTCATATAGTTTGACTTTTCGATTAAACGAATTTGGCTCTGTCATTTCTCAAATTGAAACCACTTATAAGTTGGTATTTATGTGGGAAACAAACCCTCAAAAGGGTATTTTCTGATTCCCACTCTAAGCATGCTATTTGTCGAGTCAAAGTTGTTCTTAAAAAGTCAACAGAAATTGTTTTTGTGAAATATAGCATAAATGGTAATGTAGATGACATGCAATCAGTTTGATCATCAAAAATAGCTTTATAATGAATGTAAGAATATGTTTTACCATGATCAACTCGACAATCTTTGGTATAAACCCGGATTGGAACCGAAAGTCTTATAAAACGACTTTTTCGTTGACTCTCGATTCGGATCCGTGCATGCATGTTTGAGATCTGTATTAGAGTTTATTTTTGACCATTTTTATTTATGTATGACTCTCTGGAATTTTTATAACTTGAGTCTATGCTTAACCGATTCGTATGCATGTTTCCGAGTTATGCTTAAAGTTGGCTATTTTGCCCTTTTTGATATAAAACGTGATTTTTGGAAAAGTGAAAGAGTAGAAATCTTTATTACTAATTTATAAACTTGCACCGAAAATTTGAGATCAGTTGGTGGTCCAGATTTTGAGTTATGGCCGATATCGTAAAACTATATCTTTATGTACATAAACGGCGCTTTTAGCGTATAACCTATTTAAGGCCACTTTTTGGTATCAAACTTTTTATACACTGATGTTATATAATATTTTGAGATTTTTAAAGATTTTTATTTAATTTTTGGAAGAGCATAACATAGGTTTTTAAGTTAACTTCGGTAAATACCGAAATTGCCCTTTTTGGCCATAAAATGCGTTTTATAAATCCGATTGACCCCAAACCACTTCCTACTGATTTTATTTATTAAATAAAGTATGTTGAACCTTCTGGAAGTATAAAAATCTCAGCTTTCTTTTACAAACCCGGAAACGGCTCCAAATCGCCTTTTTAGGCATTTTTAACGCATAATATATACTATAACCATATCAAGCATGTAAGACTTATACCTACTGATGTAATTAGCATATTTTCATATAAAAACAGTAAGTACAACTTTATAAACTCAGATTTCCAGTTTTGGCATTTTTAGCCCTTGTGAAATTACCAAAATGCCCTTAGGGTGCATAGTTTGATTTTAAATGATAAGTTTTACATACGGGTCATATCACACTGTTATAACATAATAAGTTAAGTATATTTTCTGTATAAATCAGACCCATAACTCAGATTTACGAATAAACTCTTTTACAACCTCTTTAAATGACCAAAATGCCCTTATAAGGCATAAATTGATTCTAAATCCGTTCCGGGCAAAATAGAAAATAACTTACTGATATTATAACATATTTTGAGCATATTATCTCAGGGAACTTGCATATGACTCTCATGGTCGCCCGTAACGCACTTTTCGCGTCCGGTTCGGTTTATGTAACTAGTTTACATAAATTGGCCAAAACGGGTCAAACACTATCCTTTTTGTCTCAAAATCCAGATTGTGTTTAGTAAACCCATATTATACAAGTCTTCAAACTTGTCGGGTCAAATTCACATTCCATCCGGTCTTCGCTTAATCGTGCGTAAACCGTGTCATCCTTAAAACTAACCGGTCTAGGCTTAGGCTTAAATAAAGACCCGTTAGAAATCTAATAGGTTATTATAAACCTTTGTTCCAGATTAGGAGCACCAGTAAAAGATACTTGCATTTTTCTTGATTGTGATTGATACTTATTCAGGTAAATACTCTTTGGCTTATTTTCCCTATACGGGCTTGGGTTACGGTATATAGAATACCGCTTGATCGGGCATTAAATCCTCCACCGTTGCGTGGATAGTTGAATAATTTAATCGGCTCGTTTAAACAGTCTTGTTCACTTAAGGCCTTTAGGGGGTTAATTGACCATGTCCCGGATATCCTTGGCATCATCCTACGAGATGGCCACGACCTGAGCACGGGGTGTAGGCGTACACCTTTCCGTGTATAACTCTTTATTGTGGTGGGTCCATTGATCTTTAGCCCGGACTAGATCCGGGCCACTGAACGCAAGTAACATATAATTCGTTCACATGATTATTATATTAAATAATTGACCCAAGTTAATAAAAATGTTTTGTGCCTTGTGCATTTAAACCAATTTTCAACCTTTTCAAAATGAGTCAGTCGAATTGTATTTACCAGTGTAAACTGACGTATTTTTCCCAAAAAGATTAAGTGCAGGTACTACACGTAATAGGCTGGCAGGCTTCTAGAGCGTCCACAATAAGTCACGCAGCTTGGACGACATTAAACTGTTGAACAATTATCCTATTTTATTTTCGATCCGCCTGTGGATCCGTTTCAACTACTTGTGATAATTAATATTACATTTTAATTAAAGTTGAAATGTATCTATCTTTTGCTTCCGCTGTGCATTATTATATTGTGTTGTTTGTCTATGATGATACCAACGATGTCACGATACTCCCCACCGGGCCCACCGGTGACACGTGGAAATTAGGGGTGTGACAGGTTGGTATGACAACTGACGACACATGTTTGAGGGTCCTTGATCACTAATACAGTAAACTAACAAATAGTCAAATAACACATAACAAATAAATACAATAGTTATGCACGTATTTCCGTAATTTATTTCCTAACACAAAGTTTAGAATTTAAGTGTCAGCAGAACACTTCTTTGGCTTAGACCAGTGGCTAGGCTCTGATACAACCTTCTGTCGCAACCCCCGATCCCTTATCTGTCCCGGGAACGGGCGGACGCGAACTCAGAGTTCGGTGGTATCAGCTTGTTAATTTGGAAGCGGAAATTACATCAGGACCGTAGTTAGGAAATGTTTATCAAAGTAATTGTTAATTTAGGTAACTTTTATAGCCACATTTTTCCCAAGCCTTCAGTGCTCTCCAGCTGGCTTTTTACTAATTGGTTGTCACATTGTGTTACCTGAAACGCGTTTTAAAAACATTTGTCAGTGGAAAATACTGGTGAGTGAATCCCTGTTTAATCAAGAAACCTTTTATCAATTAAAACAGTATTGAGAGCGATCACATTGTTTATTTCTACACAATTACTCATTCAGTACTGTCAATCCTGACTTGTGGGTCATATTACACATTGGCTAACTCGTTGTCCAATGGTAACGTACTGTCATCCCCGACTTACTACTCACAGTTTAGTAAATTTTGTATACAAAACCCCAACATACCGGCAGTAATTGAAGAACTACAAAGACTCAATCACCGCTTAATCACATTGTAAAACATTTAAGGTTTTGTAAAATATTACAAAAAGGTTATCAAAAAGAGGATAAACTCACTTTGCTATCTTAGACTTCGCGTAAGGGTTTCCTGGGAATAATCTATAATTTACACCAATGTACATAGGTTAGTATCATAACCCTTTGAAAATATTAATGATACCCTCCTCGAGACGGCATTCCAACAACTACATCGGGCAGAACCACGACAGTTGTTACGGAACCCTAAATCAATCGGGCAGCGTATCTATTACGAAACTGGGGTTATAATACTTACAACGGAGCAGAACCTCGCTAATTAGGGGGATATAATACCCGCGTATTACTTCTACAACTTCAGAATTCGTTTAAGAAAGAAAAGAATTGAACGAGTAATACTGAAACTCGATGCCTGCTTATATAGGTGCTGAATCTGGTCCTCACGCGGCCTGCGTAACATATGGGCTGGGCTTACGCGGCCCACGTCAAAGTTGGGTCAACGCGTAGCTCGTCCGGATCACCACTAGGCTTGACACGATGATGACATGTGTCATCACCGGGCTGCGCCACTATATTGATCTCACGCGGCCCGTGTAAACTAATCAAGGGTCTTACGCGGCCCGCCTAAGCTTAAGAAATCAACGAAGTCAGGTTCTAGCCCTTATACCGCCCGGGTAAGTGGTTGGGGTGGGTCCTACGCGGCCCGCCTTAGCTTATATTTCAGATTTAAATTTTATTTTTAAATGTTACATTGTATTTCAGGCTCGGTTTTCACATACGGGGTTTATTTAAAGACATATTGGGACATTTTTAACATATACTAGGGTGTTTGAAATATTATGAGGGTGTCGGTTTTATTGAGGGTTATTACATATTCAGTTCTCGGCCGGATTACTCCATTCTTCACACTTTTAGGTGTTGTGTTATCCGTTTCTAGGTGGTACCCGGACACTACGTCAAAATTGGGCTTTAGCCACATTTTTTTCAAAACCGCCCTGCCACACATCTGAGAAAATATGTGGCTAAAGGTCATTTATAATTTTTTAAAATACTTTTAACCACACAATTTATTATTAATGTGACCACTGTATATCAGTTCGAAACATTTAGCCACACTTTTCAGAAAAAATGTGACATTTACTAGCATGTCTAGCCACAACTTAAAAAGTGTGGCCAAATATAACCTATTGCCACGATATTTGTTTGATTTTTTAATTAATGTGACGGAAACACATTTTTTTGAAACCTTTAGTCACACTTTCAATAAAAAATATGGCAATCACTAGCCACGGTAGAAAAGTGTGACCAAATATTACTAACCGTCGTAGTAGGTTTTTAATGATGTGGCTAAAAGATGATTCATATAAACCACTTTCAAACCAAAGAGTATTTTTTTATTTAGTCACTGATAAGTTTTATGTGTGACTAAAAATTATTAACTGTGACCATAAATAAAAAATGTGGCTATACGTATTCTATAATCACACTTTAATTACTTTACGTGACCAACCTTTTCACTCCTTATCCCCTCCGTTTCTTCCATCCCAACCATGTTCTCTGCTTCAACAAACCTATTCAGTCTCTTTTTCACCAAAAACCCTAATCCCCAAATCCCAGTTTCACCCAAAATTCAACATAATAAGCCATTTATTCTAAGAAAAATGACGGCGATGATGCCACCACGTTGTGCCCCCACTGTCCTTACAGAGGTGGGGTATAGCTTCTTCCTTACGACGACTGTGAAGAACAAAATTCAAAAAATCGATGTGAATAACAAAATCGAACAAATGAAGCTCCTTTGCAATTTTCGAAACTGTTCTATTTCATAGCCTCTTCTCACTAATTAGGTAGTTATTTTTTCCAGTTAATTTCATATACCGAACCTGTTCTTCGATTTGATGCTTGCAATCTGTTTATTAGGTTTACACACTGTGCATTCATGTCGATTTTTGTTAATTAGAGTTTAAGCTCGTATATAAGAACTATAGCTGTTGATTTCTGTGATTTGATCAATCTACTCTATGTTGCAGATCGTGTACTGCTGTTGCTCCTCCAACAATTGTGCGCCCATTGTCCCAAACTCTGCTGTCAAATTCTTTTATATCTAGCTTTAATATGCTTTCTTGTGATGAGGTAAAATCTATCATATGCCGTTTGTAATTGTTTATATTGATAAAGGCTTTTTAACATGTTTAGTTTATGTTATAGGCTAATGTGTTTTTATGAATTATAACCTATACATGAAGAAAATAGCTCTAAATATTAGACTTCTGAGTTGTATTGCTTTATTATTCTCATTGATGCGTGTGAAGTGTTATATATATTAGGTGTATATTTTAAGCCCCTTTAACACTTATTTTAGCCAAGTTTTAAATTTATAAAACACGATACTTTACTAACACTAAACACACATATGGGCAAGTGCACCCATCGTGAGCGTAGTATAGTGTTGGCAAGATACCGAGGTCGTCCAAGGACACAAGAGCTTTTAATACCAGTTTATCCTCAACGTCTAATCAAAATAAAAAGTTTAGAAAAAGGTTTTAAACTAAGAAAAATAAAAACTAACTAAAATGCTGAAAAGTAAAATAAAAGAAAAACAGATAGACAAGATGAATCACTTGGTTCCGACTCGTATCTAGTGTAACCTTTGATTATTCCCGCACTTTTGCACATATTTAAGAGATTATCTTAGTTATTGTAGTAGGCCCCTCTTTTGAAGGTGACGTTACCCTCACCCCAGTAGTTTGAGTCAGCAAGGATACAATCCTAAAAGGGTGGATTATTGGAAGATAATTAATTAAGTTATTAATGCAAATTATGGTAGGCCCCGCTTTTGGCGGTGACGTTACCCTCGGCTAAGTAGTCTGAGTCAGCAGGGATACAGTCCTAAATAGCCGGGTTATAGTATTAATAGTAGTTAACTTATGAGGGGATCAAAGAGTTTGGACCCCCGCCATCCAATACCGTGAAGCATTGAAGGAGGTCCTACTAAATTTGACCCAGGTCCATTGCAGGACCTCTAAACGCTGAACAATGGCAAGACCTTTACCAAACCGTTCCCTTAACCCCCGACCAGGTAGCAAACATACCTCCATATAGACCGTGGAGATATGAATGGTGAAAATCTTTTATTTTATATAGACAGTAAAATAATGCCAAGACACCACGGACAAACGATAAGGAAAGATCACCTTCAACATAAGTAACTAGTTATTAAAGTCATTAATACAAAACCAAATAAAAAGTGCAAAATATTAGAAATAAAAAGTATTATACTAGACACTTTGTCTTCACCAAGTGATGTAAGAGACTTAGGTAAACATGGCCTTGATTGTCAAGAACTCTTACGATCAATCTTGGATCCCGAGACGACTCACACACTCTATGATGGACAATGGATGATGGTGTTGTGATGGTGGTGGGTGGTGGGTGAAGTGTGAGAGAGGTGGTGTGCCAAGGGATGAGTTGAAATGAAACCAAGCACTCCTATTTATAGGCTGAACAGAAGGCTGGGCACGGCCCCGTGTCCGCTGGACACGCCCCAGTGCCTGTCTGACACTCTCTCTCTTCATTAATTGTAATTCGCAATTACAATTAATGCGCCTGCTGTACTTTTGCCACACCCCCGTGTTCACTGGACACGGCCCCGTGGTGGGCAATAGAAGATTCTATAGGTTTGTAGTTTCTGCTGCTTCTTGGGCACGGCCCCGTGCTGGCTGGGCACGGGGCGTGTTCAGTCTTCTGCCTTCTCTATTTTGCTTGGGAAGATGCCGTTGAGGGGTCGGGCAGTCCACTTATGTTCCTTTTCTTGTATTTATGTTAGATTTAGCTGTCTTTTTGCTTCTTTTGTGAATTTGAGCTCATTTAATCCTGAAAATACAAAAGGAAGAAAAAAACACTCTTTTTCCAACATTAGTATTTAAAAAGGGTTAGTTTTATGCCTCATTTGATGTAATTTATATGTTGCATTTTACACACATCAAATACCCCCACACTTGAACTTTTGCTTGTCCTCAAGCAAAACTCTTTAATATGTGGCTTACACTCCCAAATGGAATGGGTAGAAGAGAAGGTTTTGGCTTTGTCATAGAGTGTTGGGAATCCAAGATCTTTTTTGGGTTTTATTTTTATCTATTTATAATCCTATTCGTTATGATTTATTTAGAACGTTTCGTAGGAGAAATTACTTATTTGGGCATAACATGCCTTTTTAAAATTCCATTTATATACAAGTTCACATACCTCACGGGAGAAATCACTCACACTCGGCCGAAGGTGTATTTTTAGTGAATCACTCGAGAGCAGCATGGAACTTATTCCTACCATAAGCTTGCCAAGCAATCAATCCTCCTCCTTTTTAACTTTTATACCTTTGTAAATATCAAGTGGACTTTGTGGGTGAAGGGTTAGGCTTGGGTTAAAGGTAGGTGGTTGGGTTAATGGTTAGTGGTTAGTAGAAAAAAGGTGAAAAAGCATAACAAGTGTCGGTATTCGTATGACTTTCTATTTTTGTAACTTTTATTTTGATGAAGCTATTATTCAAACAAAGTTATTTATGATGAACTTGTTTGTTTATTTTCTTTTGCTTCATCATCAACACTTTTTTTTTGAACGATCATACGAAAAACCGAACTTGTTACTAAAACAAAGGGTTAAAAATGAAAAAGGTTTTGGTGGGTAAAAGGGTGTTTGGTTTGAGTTATGAAATGAAAAGGTTTAGGCTCAAAGGGGCTAACTAGGGGGATTTTGGGTAGGTGGTAAAAAAAAAAAAATAATGGTGTAGAAATAAAAAGGTTAGTCCTAATGCCTCCATCATTTACTTACTTGGGTTTAAGTTGGTAAGGACCGGAATGAATCGTCGTGGCAAGTTCTAGAGTCGTAAGAACCAAGCGGCTATTCACACAAGAAACGAAAAATGAGCATTTAGTCTAAAGATGTAAATTTGTATGCTCAATAAAGGCTCAAAAACTCACTTTTTGTGGGAACGGGTTTTTCTATGTGATCAAGTATATATAATCAAATTTTAACTAAGCTTGTCATACCGTTTCATAATTTTCTTATGTTGGTTCTTGTTATCACGACGCTCTCGGTTGTAAATTTGTAAAAATTAACCTTATTAATCTTATGATTCCTAACTTAAACTTTAGACAAGTAAAAAAATGAAAATTTTTGAAAAAATTTGGGGTGTTTAGCGGTTCCAATAGAGTTTTGTGTAAGGCTTGTTATTAGGACTTGCAAAATTTCAAGGTTTTAGCATCCCCCCCACACTTAAATTACACATTGTCCTCAATGTGTCCCAAAAATAAATTTTTAGGTTGATTAGATGTGTAAAATGGTGTTAAAAGCAAAAAAATTGTGCTACTGGGCGCTGAACACGGCCTCGTGTTGTCCGGGCACGGCCCCGTGTTCAAGTGCCAGTAACAAAATTGAAACAAGAGAAACAGAAGTCTGGACACTGGGGTGTGTTGGGTGAACACGACCCGTGTCCAGTTACCTGAACTGGATCTTTTTCTGCAGACTGTGCAGCACGGGGCCGTGTTGGGTCGACACGGCCCGTGCCGAGCTTACTGTAACTGAAGAAATTTGTCGGACGGTTCTGTTTTCCTGTATGGAGTGTTGGTTCAAGTTTCCCTTGCATCCTTTGCCATCTCAAGTGTGTTTTATTCCTGAAAATTAAAACTAACTAGAAAACAAGAAAATTAATCTAAACTAAACTAAGGATAGTTCCGCGGAATGCCTCCGTGGTGCGCCACGTTTATAAGGGTCCTTGGCTAGACCCTCCTTATCAGGTGGTTCTGGCTCATTTTCAATTAGGGGGTCGTCATTGCCGAATGGATATTTCATTGATCGCTCAAGGTCGACACTTTTTTTGAATGCCCCTAATTGAAGAGGTAGATTGTTGTACTTCCGGTTTTTCAAAGCTTCGTGGGTTTTTACAAAGGGTCGTCCCAACACTAGAGGAGCGTCATCGAGGATGACAAAGTCGGTTGGGATTACCATTTGATTTTTTTGAACCAAGACATCCTCAACTACACCGATTGATTTTATTATTTTCCGATTAGATAGAAAAATGGGTATTTGAAGTGGAGAAAAATCACTAATACTTAATTTTTCGAAAATGTAGTTAGGCATTATGTTAACACAAAGATCTTTATCGATTGTGATATTACTAATAAACGAATTTTGAAAGAAACATGGAACCGGTGTAATGTTAATTTCAAATGGGTCTTCTTTTATTAGCGAGGTTTGATCATTAGTTAACTTAACACTTACTGTTTCGTCAATTTTAGTGTTAGTGTTTAACTCTTTTAAAAACTTAGCATGAGTGGGTACTAAACAATGATTTTCAAAAGAAGGTGACAAGAGATTAATTTCTCCAAAATTAGACTCTTCTTGTATTTTAACGTTGTCGGACTCACCTATTTCGTTGTTTAACTCATGTGTCGGTTTTTCACTTATTTGTTCTTCCATTTTTACAATTTCAGTTATCTCTTCATTTTTTAATTCTTCTCTTGCGCGGGACTCCTCTTCCCTTGCGCGAGATTCTCTTATACAACGATCGATAACTCTAATGTGTTCTAATATCTTATCGGTTACTTCGGTTATAGAAAAAGAATCGGAATTTTCTAAGCTTGAAACCGGTTGTTCGACCCTTTGTTCCTCATAATACCCATATGAAGTAGATGGTTCGCACCATTGTTTTTCATTGTAAGCATATGATGGATAAGGTTCGTAATTTTGTTCTTCATAATACTCATATGAGGTGGGTTGTTCACGCCATGGTTCCTCATAATAAGCATACGAAGGTGGTGGCTCACATCTTGGCTCCTCAAAGTATGAGTATGAAGGCTCATACCTTGGTTCGTCAAAATATGAGTATGAGGGAGGAGGTTCATACCTTTGGTCTTCATAGGATGTGTATGAAGTTGATGGCTCGTACCTGGGCTCCTCATAGTAGGTGTATGAATTGGATGGTTGATATGAGTGACTATTTTGAACCGAGCGTGTGTTACGACAATTAGTGCAATAGTTACCCCTATAATCATCCTCCTCATAGGTGTAGTTGTAACCTCCTGAGTATTGATCCATAAGAATCACTCAGCAGACCACAACTGAGTCTCGAGATCAGAAAACAAAAATAAAAACGTAAACAGAGGCTGGACACGGCCCCGTGTTCAGGATCTGTATCTGGGCGTTTTAATTAAATTTACTGATTTCGTTGAGCACGGGGCGTGTTCAGCGAGCACGACCCGTGTTCAAGCTACTGTTACTGGGTGTTTTTATGAAAATGTGCAGCACGGCCCCGTGTTCAGTGAACACGGCCCCGTGTACAGGCTACTGTAAATGCAAATCTAAACTAAAATGCAGAAAAATGTGCGCGCTTTTTGAAAAGGTTTTGAAAAACTGATTAGGCCGTCGATTTTAAGCTTTCTTAAAATCCTTGTGTCCCCGGCAACGGCGCCAAAAACTTGATGCGTGTGAAGTGTTATATATATTAGGTGTATATTTTAAGCCCCTTTAACACTTATTTTAGCCAAGTTTTAAATTTATAAAACACGATATTTTACTAACACTAAACACACATATGGGCAAGTGCACCCATCGTGAGCGTAGTATAGTGTTGGCAAGATACTGAGGTCGTCCAAGGACACAAGAGCTTTTAATACCGGTTTATCCTCAACGTCTAATCAAAATAAAAAGTTTAGAAAAAGGTTTTAAACTAAGAAAAATAAAAACTAACTAAAATGCTGAAAAGTAAAATAAAAGAAAAACAGATAGACAAGATGAATCACTTGGTTCCGACTCGTATCTAGTGTAACCTTTGATTATTCCCGCACTTTTGCACATATTTAAGAGATTATCTTAGTTATTGTAGTAGGCCCCTCTTTTGAAGGTGACGTTACCCTCACCCCAGTAGTTTGAGTCAGCAAGGATACAATCCTAAAAGGGTGGATTATTGGAAGATAATTAATTAAGTTATTAATGCAAATTATGGTAGGCCCCGCTTTTGGCGGTGACGTTACCCTCGGCTAAGTAGTCTGAGTCAGCAGGGATACAGTCCTAAATAGCCGGGTTATAGTATTAATAGTAGTTAACTTATGAGGGGATCAAAGAGTTTGGACCCCCGCCATCCAATACCGTGAAGCATTGAAGGAGGTCCTACTAAATTTGACCCAGGTCCATTGCAGGACCTCTAAACGCTGAACAATGGCAAGACCTTTACCAAACCGTTCCCTTAACCCCCGACCAGGTAGCAAACATACCTCCATATAGACCGTGGAGATATGAATGGTGAAAATCTTTTATTTTATATAGACAGTAAAATAATGCCAAGACACCACGGACAAACGATAAGGAAAGATCACCTTCAACATAAGTAACTAGTTATTAAAGTCATTAATACAAAACCAAATAAAAAGTGCAAAATATTAGAAATAAAAAGTATTATACTAGACACTTTGTCTTCACCAAGTGATGTAAGAGACTTAGGTAAACATGGCCTTGATTGTCAAGAACTCTTACGATCAATCTTGGATCCCGAGACGACTCACACACTCTATGATGGACAATGGATGATGGTGTTGTGATGGTGGTGGGTGGTGGGTGAAGTGTGAGAGAGGTGGTGTGCCAAGGGATGAGTTGAAATGAAACCAAGCACTCCTATTTATAGGCTGAACAGAAGGCTGGGCACGGCCCCGTGTCCGCTGGACACGCCCCAGTGCCTGTCTGACACTCTCTCTCTTCATTAATTGTAATTCGCAATTACAATTAATGCGCCTGCTGTACTTTTGCCACACCCCCGTGTTCACTGGACACGGCCCCGTGGTGGGCAATAGAAGATTCTATAGGTTTGTAGTTTCTGCTGCTTCTTGGGCACGGCCCCGTGCTGGCTGGGCACGGGGCGTGTTCAGTCTTCTGCCTTCTCTATTTTGCTTGGGAAGATGCCGTTGAGGGGTCGGGCAGTCCACTTATGTTCCTTTTCTTGTATTTATGTTAGATTTAGCTGTCTTTTTGCTTCTTTTGTGAATTTGAGCTCATTTAATCCTGAAAATACAAAAGGAAGAAAAAAACACTCTTTTTCCAACATTAGTATTTAAAAAGGGTTAGTTTTATGCCTCATTTGATGTAATTTATATGTTGCATTTTACACACATCAAATACCCCCACACTTGAACTTTTGCTTGTCCTCAAGCAAAACTCTTTAATATGTGGCTTACACTCCCAAATGGAATGGGTAGAAGAGAAGGTTTTGGCTTTGTCATAGAGTGTTGGGAATCCAAGATCTTTTTTGGGTTTTATTTTTATCTATTTATAATCCTATTCGTTATGATTTATTTAGAACGTTTCGTAGGAGAAATTACTTATTTGGGCATAACATGCCTTTTTAAAATTCCATTTATATACAAGTTCACATACCTCACGGGAGAAATCACTCACACTCGGCCGAAGGTGTATTTTTAGTGAATCACTCGAGAGCAGCATGGAACTTATTCCTACCATAAGCTTGCCAAGCAATCAATCCTCCTCCTTTTTAACTTTTATACCTTTGTAAATATCAAGTGGACTTTGTGGGTGAAGGGTTAGGCTTGGGTTAAAGGTAGGTGGTTGGGTTAATGGTTAGTGGTTAGTAGAAAAAAGGTGAAAAAGCATAACAAGTGTCGGTATTCGTATGACTTTCTATTTTTGTAACTTTTATTTTGATGAAGCTATTATTCAAACAAAGTTATTTATGATGAACTTGTTTGTTTATTTTCTTTTGCTTCATCATCAACACTTTTTTTTTGAACGATCATACGAAAAACCGAACTTGTTACTAAAACAAAGGGTTAAAAATGAAAAAGGTTTTGGTGGGTAAAAGGGTGTTTGGTTTGAGTTATGAAATGAAAAGGTTTAGGCTCAAAGGGGCTAACTAGGGGGATTTTGGGTAGGTGGTAAAAAAAAAAAAATAATGGTGTAGAAATAAAAAGGTTAGTCCTAATGCCTCCATCATTTACTTACTTGGGTTTAAGTTGGTAAGGACCGGAATGAATCGTCGTGGCAAGTTCTAGAGTCGTAAGAACCAAGCGGCTATTCACACAAGAAACGAAAAATGAGCATTTAGTCTAAAGATGTAAATTTGTATGCTCAATAAAGGCTCAAAAACTCACTTTTTGTGGGAACGGGTTTTTCTATGTGATCAAGTATATATAATCAAATTTTAACTAAGCTTGTCATACCGTTTCATAATTTTCTTATGTTGGTTCTTGTTATCACGACGCTCTCGGTTGTAAATTTGTAAAAATTAACCTTATTAATCTTATGATTCCTAACTTAAACTTTAGACAAGTAAAAAAATGAAAATTTTTGAAAAAATTTGGGGTGTTTAGCGGTTCCAATAGAGTTTTGTGTAAGGCTTGTTATTAGGACTTGCAAAATTTCAAGGTTTTAGCATCCCCCCCACACTTAAATTACACATTGTCCTCAATGTGTCCCAAAAATAAATTTTTAGGTTGATTAGATGTGTAAAATGGTGTTAAAAGCAAAAAAATTGTGCTACTGGGCGCTGAACACGGCCTCGTGTTGTCCGGGCACGGCCCCGTGTTCAAGTGCCAGTAACAAAATTGAAACAAGAGAAACAGAAGTCTGGACACTGGGGTGTGTTGGGTGAACACGACCCGTGTCCAGTTACCTGAACTGGATCTTTTTCTGCAGACTGTGCAGCACGGGGCCGTGTTGGGTCGACACGGCCCGTGCCGAGCTTACTGTAACTGAAGAAATTTGTCGGACGGTTCTGTTTTCCTGTATGGAGTGTTGGTTCAAGTTTCCCTTGCATCCTTTGCCATCTCAAGTGTGTTTTATTCCTGAAAATTAAAACTAACTAGAAAACAAGAAAATTAATCTAAACTAAACTAAGGATAGTTCCGCGGAATGCCTCCGTGGTGCGCCACGTTTATAAGGGTCCTTGGCTAGACCCTCCTTATCAGGTGGTTTTGGCTCATTTTCAATTAGGGGGTCGTCATTGCCGAATGGATATTTCATTGATCGCTCAAGGTCGACACTTTTTTTGAATGCCCCTAATTGAAGAGGTAGATTGTTGTACTTCCGGTTTTTCAAAGCTTCGTGGGTTTTTACAAAGGGTCGTCCCAACACTAGAGGAGCGTCATCGAGGATGACAAAGTCGGTTGGGATTACCATTTGATTTTTTTGAACCAAGACATCCTCAACTACACCGATTGATTTTATTATTTTCCGATTAGATAGAAAAATGGGTATTTGAAGTGGAGAAAAATCACTAATACTTAATTTTTCGAAAATGTAGTTAGGCATTATGTTAACACAAAGATCTTTATCGATTGTGATATTACTAATAAACGAATTTTGAAAGAAACATGGAACCGGTGTAATGTTAATTTCAAATGGGTCTTCTTTTATTAGCGAGGTTTGATCATTAGTTAACTTAACACTTACTGTTTCGTCAATTTTAGTGTTAGTGTTTAACTCTTTTAAAAACTTAGCATGAGTGGGTACTAAACAATGATTTTCAAAAGAAGGTGACAAGAGATTAATTTCTCCAAAATTAGACTCTTCTTGTATTTTAACGTTGTCGGACTCACCTATTTCGTTGTTTAACTCATGTGTCGGTTTTTCACTTATTTGTTCTTCCATTTTTACAATTTCAGTTATCTCTTCATTTTTTAATTCTTCTCTTGCGCGGGACTCCTCTTCCCTTGCGCGAGATTCTCTTATACAACGATCGATAACTCTAATGTGTTCTAATATCTTATCGGTTACTTCGGTTATAGAAAAAGAATCGGAATTTTCTAAGCTTGAAACCGGTTGTTCGACCCTTTGTTCCTCATAATACCCATATGAAGTAGATGGTTCGCACCATTGTTTTTCATTGTAAGCATATGATGGATAAGGTTCGTAATTTTGTTCTTCATAATACTCATATGAGGTGGGTTGTTCACGCCATGGTTCCTCATAATAAGCATACGAAGGTGGTGGCTCACATCTTGGCTCCTCAAAGTATGAGTATGAAGGCTCATACCTTGGTTCGTCAAAATATGAGTATGAGGGAGGAGGTTCATACCTTTGGTCTTCATAGGATGTGTATGAAGTTGATGGCTCGTACCTGGGCTCCTCATAGTAGGTGTATGAATTGGATGGTTGATATGAGTGACTATTTTGAACCGAGCGTGTGTTACGACAATTAGTGCAATAGTTACCCCTATAATCATCCTCCTCATAGGTGTAGTTGTAACCTCCTGAGTATTGATCCATAAGAATCACTCAGCAGACCACAACTGAGTCTCGAGATCAGAAAACAAAAATAAAAACGTAAACAGAGGCTGGACACGGCCCCGTGTTCAGGATCTGTATCTGGGCGTTTTAATTAAATTTACTGATTTCGTTGAGCACGGGGCGTGTTCAGCGAGCACGACCCGTGTTCAAGCTACTGTTACTGGGTGTTTTTATGAAAATGTGCAGCACGGCCCCGTGTTCAGTGAACACGGCCCCGTGTACAGGCTACTGTAAATGCAAATCTAAACTAAAATGCAGAAAAATGTGCGCGCTTTTTGAAAAGGTTTTGAAAAACTGATTAGGCCGTCGATTTTAAGCTTTCTTAAAATCCTTGTGTCCCCGGCAACGGCGCCAAAAACTTGATGCGTGTGAAGTGTTATATATATTAGGTGTATATTTTAAGCCCCTTTAACACTTATTTTAGCCAAGTTTTAAATTTATAAAACACGATATTTTACTAACACTAAACACACATATGGGCAAGTGCACCCATCGTGAGCGTAGTATAGTGTTGGCAAGATACTGAGGTCGTCCAAGGACACAAGAGCTTTTAATACCGGTTTATCCTCAACGTCTAATCAAAATAAAAAGTTTAGAAAAAGGTTTTAAACTAAGAAAAATAAAAACTAACTAAAATGCTGAAAAGTAAAATAAAAGAAAAACAGATAGACAAGATGAATCACTTGGTTCCGACTCGTATCTAGTGTAACCTTTGATTATTCCCGCACTTTTGCACATATTTAAGAGATTATCTTAGTTATTGTAGTAGGCCCCTCTTTTGAAGGTGACGTTACCCTCACCCCAGTAGTTTGAGTCAGCAAGGATACAATCCTAAAAGGGTGGATTATTGGAAGATAATTAATTAAGTTATTAATGCAAATTATGGTAGGCCCCGCTTTTGGCGGTGACGTTACCCTCGGCTAAGTAGTCTGAGTCAGCAGGGATACAGTCCTAAATAGCCGGGTTATAGTATTAATAGTAGTTAACTTATGAGGGGATCAAAGAGTTTGGACCCCCGCCATCCAATACCGTGAAGCATTGAAGGAGGTCCTACTAAATTTGACCCAGGTCCATTGCAGGACCTCTAAACGCTGAACAATGGCAAGACCTTTACCAAACCGTTCCCTTAACCCCCGACCAGGTAGCAAACATACCTCCATATAGACCGTGGAGATATGAATGGTGAAAATCTTTTATTTTATATAGACAGTAAAATAATGCCAAGACACCACGGACAAACGATAAGGAAAGATCACCTTCAACATAAGTAACTAGTTATTAAAGTCATTAATACAAAACCAAATAAAAAGTGCAAAATATTAGAAATAAAAAGTATTATACTAGACACTTTGTCTTCACCAAGTGATGTAAGAGACTTAGGTAAACATGGCCTTGATTGTCAAGAACTCTTACGATCAATCTTGGATCCCGAGACGACTCACACACTCTATGATGGACAATGGATGATGGTGTTGTGATGGTGGTGGGTGGTGGGTGAAGTGTGAGAGAGGTGGTGTGCCAAGGGATGAGTTGAAATGAAACCAAGCACTCCTATTTATAGGCTGAACAGAAGGCTGGGCACGGCCCCGTGTCCGCTGGACACGCCCCCGTGCCTGTCTGACACTCTCTCTCTTCATTAATTGTAATTCGCAATTACAATTAATGCGCCTGCTGTACTTTCGCCACGCCCCCGTGTTCACTGGACACGGCCCCGTGGTGGGCAATAGAAGCTTCTATAGGTTTGTCTTTTCTGCTGCTTCTTGGGCACGGCCCCGTGCTGGCTGAGCACGGGGCGTGTTCAGTCTTCTGCCTTCTCTATTTTGCTTGGGAAGATGCCGTTGAGGGGTCGGGCAGTCCACTTATGTTCCTTTTCTTGTATTTATGTTAGATTTAGCTGTCTTTTTGCTTCTTTTGTGAATTTGAGTTCATTTAATCCTGAAAATACAAAAGGAAGACAAAAACACTCTTTTTCCAACATTAGTATTTAAAAAGGGTTAGTTTTATGCCTCATTTGATGTAATTTATATGTTGCATTTTACACACATCACTCATCATGTTTAAACTTTCAACATTTCAGAATTAGCTTGTGGGAACTTGAAGACTTTTGAAATGCATGCCAAAATAAGCTGGTCGGGCTCATCGATTATTTTTATTGTTTGGTTTTTAGTAAACCAGTAAGGTTTTATGGTCTGTAAAATATTAGACTATGTTTCATCATTAGTTTAGTCATCTGAGTGTGTATGAATATGATCTCCATTGGATTATAATTTCCATTTGGAGTTATGTTAATATTGACATGCATTTAGGTCCCCAACTAGGCATTAAGTGCCTTTTACATTCATAACTTTAATCACCAACTAATCACAAAATTAGATGCTAGTTTTTAAATTCCTACATAAAGGGTCAGAAACAATAAACTCAAATACCAGTCATATGGTTGCATTTGATCTCTGATTTGAGTCACTGCATTTCATGAACTCTTCAATGGATCCACCTTGTGCAATAAAGTATATAACAGTTATAATTCTTGATGTGGGTATAAATTAGAGTGAAGGTACTAGGCACAATAGATGCATTTAGTACACATAGTGGGTGCATCTAGAAATCTTTAAAGATAAGTGACATGTGGATCTTTTTCCCGTGTCAGCGACCTATCCGATCGACTTGGTTCGCGGTCGTATTACTGTCCAGGTGTTCTTTAAAATCTTACTGTTCACCAAAATTACAATATTTCTTTTTATTTATTACTTTTTTAGTAATTTCTTGGTAATTTGTAGACTGATAAATCTTCAACTCAATATAGAGGAATTGCGCTTGCTCTTACGACAGTACTCTGAGAAGAGGGTCCACGCACGTTATACAAAGGATGGATTCCTTCTGTTATTGGCGTTGTAAGTTAACAACTTAACATTCAAATAATTGTTAATAAATGACAAGAGTAAAATGTCATTTTCGTCCATGAGGTTTTGCCAGTTTTGCGACTTTCGTCCAAAGGTTTGTTTTTCCGCATCTGGATCCAAAAGAAATCTTTCCATTGTCATCCGGATCGTTAACTCCTTCCATTTTTCTCCGTTAAGTCAGGGGTATTTTCATTTTTTGGTTAACTTAAAGGGCAATTAAATCTTTTTCACTGTATGTACAAGCATTTAGCATAATGTACAAGTATTCAAAAGACCGAATTTCCCTTTAAGTTAACATAAAAGACGAAAATACCCCTGACTTAACGGCGAAAATTGGATGGAGTTAACGAGCCGGATGAAAATGGCAGAGATTTCAAACTTTTTGGATCCAGATGCGAGAAAACAAACCTTTGGACGAAAGCCGTAAAACTAGTCAAACTTTAGGGACAAAAATGGCATTTTACTCTGATAATGAACAAAACTTTTACTTGTTCATTTATGTTTCTAGATACCATATGTGAGACTTAATTTCGCGGTATACGAATCCTTAAAAGACCATTTGGTGAAATCAAGACTGTTTGGGCTAGTTGAAGACAATGAGTTGGGCGTGACAACTAAGCTCGCATGTGGGGCCGTGGCTGGAACCTTTGGTCAAACGGTTGCATACCCACTCGATGTTATACGCAGAAGAATGCAGATGGTTGGTTGGAAACATGCTGCGTCAGTTGTTACTGGTAAAGGAAATTCAACTCCCAACTTTCACAACTCCAATAGGAGGTTGAGGATCTTCAAGGAATTCCTGATGGCTTCAAAGCGGATCTTGAAAGAACTCAAGGATCTTCAGAATGATCCTCCTACCTCTTGCAGGGCCAGTAGCAGAAGGCATGTTTCATTGGAAAGCAACCATTATCGGTCCGCCTGACAGTCCGTGCACCGGTGGAGTGTTTCTAGTTACTATTCATTTCCCTCCAGACTATCCGTTTAAGCCGCCTAAGGTGGCTTTCAGGACGAAGGTTTTCCACCTGAACATCAACAGCAATGGCAGCATTTGTCTTGATATTTTGAAGGAACAGTGGAGCCCGGCTCTTACTATTTCCAAGGTGTTGCTGTCAATTTGCTCTCTGTTAACAGACCTGAACCCAGATGACCCTCTGGTGCCGGAGATTGCTCACATGTACAATGTTGAGCAAGTACGAGACAACAGCTAGAAGCTGGACCCAGAAGTATGCCATGGGTTAGTTGTAGTGTGAACTAAAGAAGGAAAAGGCTCCTTTATTTTTTTCTGGTTTTCTGTTTTATAAAATGTATGAATGAAAAATCTTCTAAGGAGCTGTTGTAAGATATACTTTAAAAGGGAAATGTAACAATTTCCCTTTTGTGCTTGCGTTTATTACCTGGAAGATTTTTGTTCAGTTAAAAAAAAAGGAAATTCAACACTTGAATACACTGGTATGATTGATGCGTTCAGGAAAACCGTTCGTTATGAGGATTTAGGGCTTTCGGCGCTTTGTACAAGGGTTTGGCCCCAACTCAGTCAAGGTTAGTATGTTATTAATCAAATACCTAAAAAGACTAAAATACCCTTTTGTAAATTGAACATACACTTATGACATCAAGTTTCATTTTTAGGTGGTTCCATCGATACGATTGTGTTTGTGACATATGAGGTGGTTAAGGATGTACTCGAGGTAGAGATGAGGATATCCGATTAATGAAACAATACGTCAGAAACGCTTGTTAATTATTTTATTTCGTGCTTAATCTGCACCATTTATGGAAAGATAAGGCTAAAAGTGGGATTTCATTGGGTTTAGTTATTTGTATGGAAAAATACAACCCAAATTTGTATTTTGGTCGGATGTGTGGGCATCGGATGAATCTTTGGCTGTGAAGTTTCCATTATTATTCGCATTGATAAATAAAAAATTTGGGTCTGTGGCTAGCTGAGTGGCAAGGGGTGTCTCAGTAGTGCAAGGTGCCGTCCGTATTTGCCTTTCGGACCCGAGATATCTTGGATCTTCATCAATACATGAGTGGGTCGGAGAAGTTTAGCAAAGTGTCTCATGCGGTCCAAACAAGTAGGGTTGGATTGGGATATGTGGAATGGGTTTAGACTATACATAGAGTGGGTTGGTAACAGAATGCTTTGCAATATGTTTTCTCATTCTGTATGTTTCTATTTTCCTTGTTTAGCTGTACGTATAGGTGTAATATAGCCAATGACTAGTGGTTGGTGGATTAAATGAATAAAAGTCCTTTTATTGGTCCTTTTGTTTCCCTATACATATTAGGTCAACGTTTTTATCAATTTATTGATGGGTAAAAATGTCTACATGGATATACTTTTTACAGCAGGTTTATTTGTGTATTTTCTTTTTTTTTTTATTACGAATTTGATGGTGTCGTGAAGGTGGGTGTTCTGGGGAGGTGGTTGTTGATGATGGGTAAGAGTTGCAGGAAAGATGGCGGAAGCAACAGAGATTTGAGGAGGCGATCCGATTCCAGGCATTCCGCGTGACATTGTGAGTATGAAACTATGGTCAGCAGGGACAGCGGTGGTCAACGAGGTATCAATCAATACTCTATCTCAATTTTAAATCGCAGATTATGTTTAGTGAGATTGTTATAAGCACTGCTATGAAAATTATGTATGTTTAGTTTACGAGAAAGTTGTTTAGTGATGTAAGAAGTAGGTTCTCGCAAACATGAACTAAGTTGTTATATCTGGTCACAATTGCTTCTTTGGGTGGAACTTTAATTGTCAATGTTCGCGTCTTGTTATATCTGGTCACAAATGCCTCTTTGGGTGGAACTTTAATGGTCAATGTTTTTACATTTTTTATCATTCAGGTCACGTCTTGTTGCTGCCACTGCTCACGTAGCAGCTGCAAACCCACCCAGTATGGATTTGGACCTACATGTTGTTCCTAACTTAACATTCAGGTCATGCCTTGTTGCTGCTATGGATGTTATATGCTTTGATGTGGATAACATCGTGTGTATGGATGAAGACATTACTGGAAAAGCTGTTGCTGAGTGGACTGCAAGGTGTGCTTGGTATTAAGATGGTATTCTGCTTTTAGTTTATTTTTATATTAAATTAATTGTGCACGTGTAGAGCAATGGGTGGTTCAGTCCCTTTTCAGGAAGTTTTAGCTGCCAAACTTGATCTTTTCAAACCTTCATCATCAACAGTCTTGAGAAGCGACCCCCAAGGTATGCTGCTGTTACTAACACTTTCGTAACTATTGACTCTTCCTTCTTTGTTTATTTATTGTTATTATTTGTTTTTCTTTAATTTTGAATTGGTAGGCTTCCTTCTTGCATAAAGGAATTGGTGGTTATTTGATATCTGGAGGGTTTTGTCAAATGATCAATGTAAGTTTATAGAGAGTCAATAACTGATTATTGTCCTTTTAAGTATAATTAAATGTATATTTCCAATTACAGGCGGTAATTGCTGTTGAAGTTTTTCTACAAGGGCTGGGGGATGAATACTATAAGGTACTAATGATGCAATGCATTTCTTATATTAATTCTTATCCATATACTTAGGAATGGGTCTATTCGGGTTATGTTTAATCTAAAATGGGAAAGTTTAAACAAATCATTCATAAATGAATCAAATCAAATGGCCAAACAACCAGATATTAATTTTCTTTTCTTTTACTGATTTTTCAGTGACGTGAGTCCCCTGTAATTAACTTATTTGAATCGTATTGTAATGCAGCCATGCATATTTATTTTGTAGAGGCGTTGTTTATATGATAATCATGATGTGGTCAGTGGTACACTTAGTTTTTTTATTTATACCCAGCAACCTCTATCTCTCAAAATGAAGGAAGTAATTGACCCGACACACAAAGTGTTGAACCCGACCCAAGCCGTACTAGAAACTAACCGGTTGACATTATGTGTTGGTTTGTGACATGAATACATAATGTGGAGGTGATGGTTTCGTTGATGGGCTAAGAGACATCAGAATTTGCCATCGGTTACAAGTTTACTCACTATCACAACAGCAGCAAGGTAGCCACCAGCCCATGGATGCAAATTTGCATCATTTTCAAGTCCAAAAGCAGGGAGTATATACGGACTTGAAGAAACAACCTAGAAATAGTTTTTAGTTTTTGTGTACATTTGTTTCTCTTTACAACTATTGTAGATAGGTATCGATTAGAAGTTATGCCTTGCATTAGTACGTAAATTGAAAACTTATGTATGGATTTTTGGTTATTATTGTTAATATCATTTTTTTTTATAAATTATCTCATGTTTACTGCATTTTTTATTGTACAAAAAAATAAAAATAAAATGGGTAATTACACGAAAATGGCCACATAGAACCGTAATAAATATATGTGACCAAAAGTTAGACAATACCCACATTTAAAATTACAAAATTTCGTGTGGCTATAAATAACCATTAGCCACGTCATAGTTGTTTGTTTTTTATTGTGTGACAAAATGATACCAAAAGTCATGAGAAAAGAAAATTATGTGTGACCAAAGGTTAGACAATAGCCACACTTAAAATTATAAAATTTTGTATGGCTATAAATAACCACTAGCCACGCCATAGTTACTTTGTTTTTTGTTGTGTGACTAGATGGTAAAAGAAAATTGTGTGACCAAAGGTTAGACAATAGCCACACTTAAAATTATAAAATTTCGTATGGCTATAAATAACCACTAGCCACACCATAGTTACTTTGTTTTTGGTTGTGTGACGAGATAATACCAAACGTCATGTGAAAAGAAAGTTATATGTGACCAAAGGTTAGACGATAGCCACACTTGTAACTACAAAATTTTATGTGGCTATACGTAATCATTAGCCACACTTTCGTCACTTTGTTTTTTGTTTGTGTGACGGAATGATAGCAAATGCCATGGGAAAAACAAATATGTGTGACCAAGTGTTAGGCAATAGCCATATCATCACTTTGTTTTTATTATGTGACAAACTGATAACAAATGTCACAGGAAAAATAAATATGTGTGACCAAAAGTTAGACAATAGACACACTTAAAATTACAACAGTGTTTTGTGTGTCAAACAAAAGTTTTTAGCCACATTTACAATAACTTCATGTGACTATATAATAGAACCGGTGACACTTACAGTAAATTCATGTGGTCGTTGCTTCCTTTTAGCCATACTTAATAGACAAAATGTTTGATTACAACAACCATTTTTGCCACACTTTTTATTAATTTATGTGGCTAAGACATACTTTTTAGTAAATATATGTGACTATATAATAGAAACAGTCACACTTAAATTAAATTAATGTGGCTGTTGCAACCCTTTAGCCACACTTAATGGAGGAAATGCTAGATTTTAACAAAAAATGTTGGTACTTTTTAGCCACACATTTAAGTTCTACAGCCACTAAAAAGTGTGTGTGGTTGTATGATACCTACGATGACTCGAGCTTTGGTCACACTTGACTCGAAAAAAATATGTGTGGCGAAAGACATATAGTCACACTTTTTTGTGTGGCTGTATCCCTATTTTGGCGTAGTGGGACGAACAAAGTATCACCCAAATCCACTCCATGTGTCTTTGTTGGTTATGTTTCTGATAATGAGGGTTATCTCTGTTATGATCCTCATACTTCTCGTACTTATACATCTTGACATATTCATTTTCATGAGATGATTTTTTATAATCCTGATTCTTCCACTTCTGCTTTTTCTTCCTTGTTTCCCACTTCACCATTCTTTATCCCCTTTTCTTCTTCGTTCATTACCCCTCCTGCTTCTTCTTCTTCTCCTCCTCCTCCTCCTCCTACTACTACTACTTTTTCTCATCCTTCTCCTCCTTCTCCACCATCCCTTCCTTCTCACCTTTCTATTTTAACTCACTCAATGGTCACTCGTTCTAGTGATTACACACGACAGGCTCGCCACATTCTTGATCATGTTCTTTTTCATGTTTTCACTGTTCCCGCCACCTAGCCTTCTACATTTAGACAGGCTTAGCAGTGGTTTGTTTGGTGGGATGTGATGCGTTCTGAGATCGGTACTTTACAGGTCAATCAGACTTGGTGTTTGGTTCCGGCTCGCACTGATGCCAACATTGTTGGTTGTAAGTGGGTTTATAGGATTAAGCATAATCGTGATGGTTCTGTGAGTCGATACAAAGCCCGACTTGTTGCCAAGGGCTTCACCATACTAAGGGTGTTGAATATACTAAGACGTTCAGCCCGATGGTTAAACCCACCAATATTCGTCTTGTTCTCTCTGTTGTTTTTTTCCTCAGATGGGTCATCAAGTAGGTTGCTATCAACAATGCCTTTCTTCATGGAGATTTATCTGAGACTATGTATATATAACAGGTCTCTAGGCTTTGTTAACTCTTCCCGACATCTTCATGTTTGTTTACTAGTATAAGGCTCTTTATGGCCTAAAGCGGGCACCCGGAGCTTGGTTTTCTAAGCTATCAACGACTCTTGTTTTTGGTGGATTCTCTTAGTATCTTTTTGACACCTCCCTCTTTGTCTATAGTCGAGATTCGATGGTGTGTTATGTCTTGGTTTATGCGGATGATATTCGAATTACTAGGAGCTCTTCTGAGTTTGTTACTAGATTGATTGAGCGCTTGCACTCATAGTTTCCGCTTAAGGATTTGAGGATTCCATCCTATTTTTTGGGTATACAGGCTACTTTCACTAATGATGTTTTACATCTCTCTTAGCAGCGCTATCTACTTTATTTTTTACAGCGCACTGTTTTTTCTGAGTGTCGGCCTTTATCGACTCTGAGTTCCTCTAGATTCCAGCTTTCTCGTCATACAGATATTCCTTTGGTTGATCCCATTTCATATCGAAGCACAGTTGGTGATTTGCAGTATTAAGTCTTGACTCGACCCAAGATTGCTTATGTGGTTAGTAAGGTATCAAAGTTTTTACAGGCACCTACTGATCGTCACTATGTGGCACTCAAGTGCATTTTGAGATATCTTTAGGGTACGACCTCTCCGTGGTTCGAATATTCGACGATCTGATAAAATTGATATGCATGCTTATTCTAATGCTGATTGAACTGGTTGCCCCGATGATTGACGATCTACTGCTGGTTATTGTATTTTTCTTAGGCCCAACCTATTCAGTTGGAACTCTAATAAAACATGACATTGTTGCTTGATCTAGTACAAAGGCTGAGTATCGCACCTTGGCTAATACTGTTGTGGAGGTTCGTTGGATTTTATCCCTTTTACATGAGCTACACATTGTTTCATCTTGTCCATCTATTCTTTGGTGTGGATCTCAGTCCACCTACACATGAGGTTCGTTGGATTTTATCTTTTCTACATAACTACATTGCATACTCCTTAAGAAAATGAAAAACATATACCATCATGACGTGATGCATGGAGCTCAGTCCCACACGATATGCATTAAATCTTGTAAAAAAAGTGATTGTGATATCATGATTTTACCCTTAGAGCGGTGTGTAGATCACCATACAAACGAAAACTAGCCTTTCAAGATAAATATGAGTTTTGTTGACACGTATTAAGAAAGCCTCTCTCAATCTTTTTAAGCTTAAATATACACAGGATACCATAGATTCACCAATTGCTTCTTTGTTTCAATTCAATTGTTCATCATCCCTTGAAAAATTATGTACATGTTTTCCATGAACCACCTTTCTCTGTAAGTAGCATTGTCTTGTTAATGAGGGACGCATAAGGTAATTAATGGATTTGCTACGAATTTGATGTAACAAAAACATGTTTTGTAGTAGCGACACTCTCCATTTATGGAAACAAATCCAGTCTGTTTAAACCCTAATGTAATCATTTCTATTTAAATCCTCAAGTAATCAAAAAAAGAAAAAAAAATAAATGAGTGTTTTTAAAGGAGTGTTTAGAATCCGATGTGATAGCTAAGGTCGAAGCTTGGTGTTGTCGTATATGGGTGGGATGCTCTAATAGACTGAGGATAACAATGACTACATAATAAGTGGCGCCCATGACCACATCAGCCGGGAGGGGGGGGGGGGGGGGGGGGGGGCGCTCTGATTGGGCGTTTGGGGGCAGTGCGTTGTACCCATGCCACAACCAATGGAGTTATCCTGTGATTCCACTACACTTAGTCTAATATTCACTGACATATACAATAACAGTTTTTTGTATATCATCAAAGCAATATAACCAGTTGAACTAGAAATACACATACATTTGAATAAAACCAAATAATACGGAGAATTGTTTAACGAATTAGCTCTTTAACAGAGCCCTAGTAATATATACGATACTTTAAAAAAATACATTAATAAAATAAGTTAAAACCATGCTATGAAACCATTATGATAGGAGATCGAGGGAAAAGATCAAATAGGAATTTATTTTGGCTAGTAAGTGTATGAAGCAATAGGATTAGAACATGTGGCAACATTTAAAATAAAGAAAAAGGGTATTTTAGTCAATCCAACCCTTTCTTCTTCCTTTTCAAAACCCATCATCTTCAACCATTTCTTCACTTTCTGTCTCAATAATCACTACATTATAGTGCGATTTTCATCACCAATCAATGATTCAAACACCCGATCAACGTGTTCTTCAGCTTTTTTTTGAAGAAAACCCAGTTTAATTTCATAAAAAAATCTCGTTTTTCCGGTGATTTTGGAAATAATCACTCGATTCGTTTGATTCGAGCGCTGATAAGTGTTTCAATCATTCAAACTTTGTCAATTGTTGAATAAATCACTTCAATCCATGTAAGAAATTCTTTAATTTCATTTTTACGATCTGGGTTTTTGATTTATTCATTGCGTTTTACGATCTTGGCGGGGGTCCGGGGGCAGCGCCCCTGGTAGCGGGGTACAAGGGGTAGAGCCCCTGGCTGGGGTTGAGCTGCATTCGTAGACAGTTTTTTATCTCCTGCTGGAATAAAAATTGCTGTAATAAAAATGCATCAGAAAAATTAATTTTCTGTAAATTGCCTCTGAAAACTGCATTCGTAGACAATTTTTTATCTCCTGTTTCCTGGTTCAGACAATTAACATACAAAACTGCATTCGTAAACAGTGTTTCGGGTTCTGTAAACAACAGGTTCTGGTCATTGCGTTTTAGTTAGATTCTGGTTCTGTGAACAACAGTTTCTGGTCATTGCGTTTTAGACAATTTCTGGTTCTATGAACAACAGTTTTTGGTCATTGCGTTTTAGAAATAAAACATTTTTGAAGTGTTTTTACTCATTGCGTTTTAGGTAAACACATTTTTATGTGTATTCAGTTCATTGCGTTTTAGAGAGAACGGTTTCTTTTGTGTTTTTAGGCCATTGCGTTTTAGAAATAAGACATTTTTAAGTGTTTTCTGGCCATTGCGTTTTAGAAATAAGACATTTTAAGTGTTTTCTGGCCATTGCGTTTTAGAAATAAGACATTTTTAAGTGTTTTGGGTGCATTGCGTTTTAGGTAAAACACATTCAGTCCATTGCGTTTTAGAAAGTACACTTTCTTTTGTGTTTTTAGGCTACTGCGTTTTAGAAATAAGACATTTATTTGTGTTTTTTGGTCATTGCGTTTTAGAAATAAGACATTTCTTTGTGTTTTTGGTGCGTTGCGTTTTAGAAAAAGTCATTTTTTTACGTTTTTTTTCATTGCGTTTTACGCAACTGGGTTTTCTCCATTGCGTTTTACGCAACTGGGTTTTCAAAAAAAAAATCGAAAATATAGCAATAGTATACTCGTTTTAAAGATAAAAAACGCTCGTTTTTTTGTGCAATTTTTATTAAAAAATAATGTCGTATGAAAAAGTTTTTAACGCTTAAAAAATGGGGGGAATTGGAGGAGAGAGAAACTATTGTGCTGTATTGACTAGAATGCCCCTAACAAACCCACACGCCTCTTTTTTTGCTTCAATTTCATTCATTTAATCTTAGCCATTGATTAACTAAATGGATGGTCAAGATCACTTCCTAGCATTCCTAGCCAAATAAACTTTCTATTGTATCTCCACCCTATAACACGACATATCTTTACCGTAACAGATCACCAAAATTAAAATATAACATAATATATCCTTTTATTTATTTTTGATAGCCATCACTGTATATTTATATATTTCATAAGTTGGTACTATATAAAAAGACCATATCAACACAGTGATACTAAAAAGTTCAGAAAATATCTCAAAGCTTCAATTTAAACTAAACTGAGCTTTTTATTTTTGACTTAAAATAATCAGTCTTTTATACCTAAAACCATTTCTTCTTGAAACCATGTGCCAAAATAGAGAGAGACTAAGAGCATTCACATTCTATCCATCAAAATATGTGAGGGGAAGTTTTTATATTATAAAGGGTATAAAAAGTGGTTGTGAGTGGAGGAGAGAGAAAATGTTACTGTTCATCTGTATATTTGGGGGGACACTGTTCACCCAGTATAATTTTTTTAATATATATTGAAAGTGGTTGTGAGTGAAGAAGAGAGAAAAATGTGATGATAATATTATTTAATTGAAAAGGAGAGAGAAAAAGTATTTGTTTTTAGTGGAAATATATTGATATAGGAGTTGTTTTTTAGTGGAATGTATGTATAATTTGATGGTTTGGATGTGAATGCTCTTAATGTGTGAGAGAGAGAGTCCTCTACGCCTCCTCCTTCTCTTTCCCGTAACCGATTCGTGTTGACGATAGAGGCCGCATATGGTGACCAAGGCGAGTCGTTGTGGCTTCACCGGAAAATGCATTGTTAGTTGAGGCAGGTTTTTTTTATTTCTTTTAAACCTCTAACCCAGATGTTAGAGAGAGAAAGAGGGACGTGAGAGAAAGTGACCGACTGAATGGTTTTTCCAGCGAGAGTAGTGGCGCGTGATGTTGGTGGCTACAAACCAAGGTAGGAAGGTGTTTTCCGGCATCGCTACATCTCTTACCCATTTAAGTAGCCGAAGATACCACCATCGGCACCGCCACCATCGGGTGAGGCCCAGGGGACTGGGTCGGTTTTCGGTGATTCGATCTAGGTTCCGGCAAGGTGTTAACAACCGATCCCTATCTGCATTTCTCAGGTCCAGTTAAATTGGAATGGGTTTTCGTTGTGGTTTCAGAAATCTGAAGTTGGCTCGACCCACATAAGCCAAAACGGTTTCCGGCGAGTTGATTAAGCGGAAATGGTGAGAGGTTTCGCGATGAAGCCACCGTTGAGCTGATCAATGGACAGGAAACGAAGGAGTTTAGAAGTGGTGTAAGAAGTAAAAGTTACTTCTGGCCGCCGGAAACGAAGGCGATTAGAAGTTGAAAAGACTTTAACGGATATTAAGGGTATGTTTGGCTAAGCTTTTTGAAACAACTTATTGACTTATTGGCTTTTTGGAAAAGTCAGGATGGAGTGACTTATTGACTTTTTCTCCTCACATACACCATCATTGTCAAGCATCATTTTGGAGCTTATGACTTTTCAAAAAGCCAATAAGTTAATAAGTTGTTTTAAAAAGCTTAGCCAAACATGCCCTAAATAGAAATAATATTAAGCAGGGTAATTTCGTAATTATGTCGGTGCACTATTGCTTTTCTCTTTTAAGATTGTATAGAATAGAATATGTACACTATTACATATATGTTTTATGTACACTTAAGCAAAGTCAAGATCACACAAAACAAAACTTAAACAGAACTGCATGTTTAAACTTACAAACTATAGTACTGATTCATTGCACCTAATTAGCTACATGTTAGTCAACTAGATCCTAAATCACCACCATGGTGTCTCTCTCGTATCCACTGCTGCATCCCAGGACGTCAACCAATACCCACCAACCCTTCTTCCCACTTCTCCGGCCACCACTCTCCTCCTTGCAGTCGTCAACCGTCACTGTACTCTGCCGCCGGAGCTGCCTGCCCTTGATGTCACTCATATCCATTGTACTTGGAAATTTGCCTGACCCGAAACCAAACATAAACACATGCCATTTTGACTTGCGTGAAGATGATAATGATGGTACTGACTTTGACCTTGTAGTGCTTTGCCTTGAAACAGTTTTCATGAATCTAAAGGAGTCAGAAGTTGACCGAAACATTCGGGTTGCATCCTTGGAAACTGGTGGTTTTGATGAAACTATTTTTCCACAGAAGATAATGTTTTCAGGTGAAAGATTAGGACTCGGTTTTTCACTAAAGAAACCTAAGAAATCTTGATCAAACGAAGACGGAGACGATGATGATGATGAACCGATATTATCGTCATCGAATTGAAGGTCAGAGAGAGAAATTGTATCTACAGTGTCATTCATGTGATCTTCCATAGTGTTATGAATTTGGGTTTTGATGAAACTTGTGGTGTGGTTTATGAATATTGTGATTTCTGAGAGATGATGGTTGCATATATAGATTATAGAGATAGAAGAGGGAGACATAGCCCACGTTGTATTAGGATCCATGAAGATTCGTAAAATGTTTAATTAAAAGGGTGGAAAATGATGGATTAAGAGACTTTGACGATGTCTTTTAGTCTTTCTCTTTTATGGTTGACATGTGTGACCATGTTTTGCTTGGTCTTTACTCTTTACTTGGACAAGAGGAAACATAAGATTTCTTCTGTTGTATTACCATATAAAAAATAAATTATAAATTATGATTATAGTAATGGTCTGTGAAGTTTCGTGCGAAATTAGGTGTGGGTAAAGATTTCATTGTCGAAATTTACCTTTGGATGCTTCGATGGCGGATTGTCTACAACATATTCACCAAGAGATCACCTATGGATATTATTGATCGACAAATCATTCATGGATATTATCGACAAATTTCTGTTAGATATTTTACTAACGGGTCACCAACAACATATTCATAGACAAGTCAACAATTGTTTACTCCGTTGGTGATCATAGCTATATTTTATAAGAGCGACTACAACGCTGGTCAAAGTCTAAATCCAGATTAGCCTAGTCAGCATGTCATATTATCCCAAACCCCACCCGTTTTCCACAACATTAAACCATTCCAAACCTTCACATCACACCACACTTTTTACACTAAGAAGCAAAAACAAAAAAAAAATTGTGAGTGGGTGGTCCCCACAACCAACGTAGTCCGGTGAAACAAACCGACCACAATGGTCAAAGGTGGTTTGGAATTTGGTGGTCCGAAATGTGGACGGGGGCAGCGGACATATCCGCGTTGTTGTTGCTCTAAGAACTATTTTATAAAATAAGTATTGACACTTTTCATCAAATTATAACATGTTTCCTATTGGTTTTGTAATAGGTTTCACATCAACATAAATTTGGCTTCACGCCTGCACATATGAGAGTGTCGCTTTCTATTGTTACCAGTTTCATATCATTTTTGTAATAGTATAGTTGTTAAAGAACCTCTAGAAAACTTATTGTAGATGCACTCTATACTGAAGATAACTAGAAAACTTACATGTTACAGCCCGTATCCAAACTCAAGATAACTAGAACCGATCCTACCCAAAAATCAAGCATCACCCGGCCAAATAATATAATAGCAACAAGCCAACAACTATCTTAATACTATAAATATCTTTTCTATTTAATTTCTCAAAATGTAAATTAACTAGTTAACATTTGTGCTTAACAAAAAACATATACACATCAAATTTACAATAGCAATGGCACCTACAAGCAAAAAACTCCAAATCTGCTTATCTTATTTTGCCAAACATTATCAACTCATACATATTCTAAGTTAAACACTATCCAAATCCATAACGAAGGCCTTAAACCGCCTTATCTCTTTCGTATCCACCATTACATCCCAAAACATCAACCACTCGCCACCAACCCTTAGTCTTCCCACTTGTTCCGCCATCAATCCATCCGGATACCGTTGATGTACTATGCTGCCGGAGTTGCCTGCTTTTGATGTCACTCATATCTACCTTTGTAGGGAACTTGCTTGATCCAGACCCAAACATAAACACCATCAATCTTGACTTACATGGAAACGAAGACGATCTGTTTGGCATTGACTTTGATCTCGAAGTGACCGTCCTTGAAGCAGTTCTCAACCGAATGAACCTAAAAGAATCCGAACTTGATCGAAATAAGGTGTTTGTTTGGCTCTTAGTTTCCGGGTTCCTGTCTCCAGCAATGGGGGGTTTGGAAGAAACCACCTTTCCACAGAAAACAATGTTTTCATATGAATTAATGTATGAAGTATTCTTACTCCATTCTTCGGTTAAAAACCCTGAGAAGTCATGTTCGGACAAAGAAGAAGACGATGAGGACGACATGGAGCTATGATTTGGTTTAGAAAGTTGTTCCGAATCGATTGTATCGTCTTCCATGAGAAGGTTAGAGAGGGAAAGTGTCTCCTCTAGGTCATCAATATACTCTTGCATGGTGTTTATGGGTTTGGGTGTTCATTAATTTTTTGGAAATGAATGTTTGGTATGTATGTGATTGAATATTGTTTGTGAAAATTAAGGATAATGTGCATGCATATATATAGGATCAAAGAAACTTTTTCACTTTTACTTGAAGGGAGACCGTTGGAAAATTATAACGTATAAGAAACGTTGACGAAGCTAGTACGTTGGGTTAACAAGTATGACCAGTTAATTTTTTGGGGGGTGTTGACAGTTGACCCCCTACTAGAAGGTTGTGACCACCACAGGAAGGCAAAATTAAGTTGACTTGATTTGACCACGAACCCTTCCGCCCTTTTTTCTTGAAAAAAACTATCTCACTGGAAAGTCACTAGAGGTTAGGGGGGTGGGGGTGGGGTGGTCATTACTGATCATCACTCACTCATCACTCACAACACCCAATCAAGTTCCGTCATGTCATCAACTATTTTTCTATCATTCACAACCTTTTTAATGACAATGGTCATCACTCACAACACCTAATAATAAACCATCACACGTACCCCCTCACATCCATTTATCACTCACAGCCCATCACGCGTGAAAACAATCACGGAAACATGCCCATCACTCGTGAACTTTTATGGTGGCGGTGGAAAAATTGATTCATCACTCGTTGAAGTTTGGCCCATCATGGAGAAAAATCAACCGCCCCCAGTCAAAAGAGCAACGAATACAATGATAGTGACCGCGTATCGGAGTGTAAATGAGTGGAGTCGCTTATGAACTGTTTTCGGATTGACGCATTGGAAAGGCTTGAGGTTATATTGGGATCTTTTAATAACATGTTCAAGTTTGAGTTTCCCATATCAAGTTTAACTAGCCTCGTAAGTCTAAATGAACTTATATACATGCATGCTATTTATATGTTTTTTATTTGATATATTAAATACACGTAGTTACTATATGTATGATCATAATCAAACAATATATATAAATATATAAATCAAAAGGATAAAACATTATAAGTGCATACAGATATAATAGTTAAGGGTGAGAGGGGCACTCCCCTAAGACCATGTGTAGTGGTAACACCTTATAATGCCCCCACCATGGGGCATTATCCGACATGTGGCGTCCTAGTCAGCAAGGGGGCATTATAGAAAAAGTGGCGTAGTGGGGCATTATGACAATAACCCCCATTCAATCATTTCACAATCATTTCACAATTATTTTTTTTAATTTAAAACATAAAAAAACTTCATTAATTTAAAAATAAAATTACATTACTTGAAATAAAAATAAAAAAAAACTGAAAAAAAACAGAAAATAAAAAAAAACAGAAAAAAAACAGAAAAAATAAAGTTAAAAAAAATAACATGATCTAGAGTCCATATTTTTCTCGAATTTTTTGTCGACGCATTTGCGCAAGGATCAACGCGTCGCCTTGGAGGTGGTCGATCGATTTGGACAAAAACTCAATGTCCTTTTCCATTTGCCTCGCCTCTTGCATCTCGTTAAACTTTTTGGTTTCGGACACTCGTTCTTGCATAATCTCCCAACGTTTGTAGCCGAGGTCGCGAATGTCTTGGAGACGACGGTTCATCTCCTCGAAATCTCCCTTTAACTCGAGATCGGAAGACGAATCGACCGTTTTTTTCCCGGTTCCCTTTCTTCTACCGGTGGGTCGGGCCAACTCTTCTTGAATTCCCTCGTCAACGTCCACCGCCTCATTTAAATCAACATTGCGGGCATCCGATGTCGGAGTTGACGGGTCAACGGAGGATGATGTTTTTGACCTTTTAGCCCGACGTCTACTACTAGACGTCATTGGATTAACTACCGCCCACTTTGGACTTTTTCGTAGTAGCTCCCAACACTTATAGTACGTGAAAGGGCATTTTGTCCTCTCGAACTCCTCCAAAGTCTTCGTTAAAACCCCCACGTCACCTTCACCGCTCGGCCGATTATCGTAGTTACGTTGGAAGACTTCTTGGAACGCATGACACTTGTTGTTGATGTCGGTCCATTTGCTAGAAATGGAATCTTTGTCCCGATGTTCGCCTTGACCCCACGTGCTATAGAAGAGTGCACGAACCATATCCCAAAAAACCGGGCCCGTTTACAAAAAAAAAAAATAAGTTGTATGTTAAAAATTAAAGTAACAAAATAAGTAAAATAATATTTATATAAAATAGTTACCGGTCTCTTCGTCCTCCGAAATATCGACAAACGCCCGAGTCAACGCGAATTCCTCTTCCTTCGTCCATTTAATGATATTTTTTGTACGCCGCGGTGCGTCCTTTTCCTTCTTTTTATGCGACCTTTTGCCGCGTTTCGATGTTTCTTGCACCGGTTCGGGTTGCGTCTCCGGTACGACTTCCACATCGGGTTCGGCTTCGGGTTGTGACGGTTGAGACCCGCCGGCTTACCATAGCCGAAAGTGGCGCCACTCAAGTAAGCCGAGTAAGTTAAAAAGCTCGGGTCCATGTCTTGAAGGTTGTACGGGGTTTGCGGTTGGGTTGTGTTCGGGTTCGTGGGTCTTGCGGGGACACCAAAAGGGGGGCGGTATGGATGCATGATTGTATAAAAATTAGAAGAAAGTGGGGGTTTTTTTTTTATAAAAATTAGAAGAAAGTGGGAGAGAAAGTGGGAGAGAAGGTGGGTTTTTTATAAAAAAAGGTGTGAATGTGGGGTATATATTTATAGTGGGAATATTTTAAATTAAAAAAAAATAAACAATGTTATCGTTGTCAAACGGTCAAGAATGGGACCCATCTCTTTTTTAAGCGTTATAATTAAAACGCCGGAGGGATTTTTTTTTCAAAAATCACGCCCCAAAACGCCCCATGTAATGGGGGTTTGGGCGTTATACGGCGTTATTTTGCAATTTAAAAAAAAAAAACGCCCCACTACGGGCGGTCTAAGAGGGGAGTCCCCTCTCTTACGCACCTCCAATCAGATAGTGTCACGCCAACTCCCCTCTTAAACTCCCCTAACACCCCATTTTGATGGCGGCACTCCCCTCTTTAAGGGAATTGGGTTTTTTTTTATTTGTTGTAAAATTATGCATGTTTATAAATTAAAAAAATATTAATAAAAATAAAAATTAAATAAAAGACATTTCATTAAATTAAAAAAAACAACCTAGAAAAATAAAAATTACATTCAAACTAGAAAAATAAAAATTACATTCAAACTAGAAAATAAAAATTACATTAAAACTAGAAAATAATAATTTTAGAAATCGCACGGCCATCCGTACTTGTTAGCGATGTCGCGTTTTCGGGCAAGGATGAACGGCAACATATTTGGCGGAGCATCGTCGTGCGGCTTGATGAATGTTTCCATATCTCGATCGTAATTGTAGTTTTTCATCGTCTCGCGTTGTTCCGATATGAGCTCGAGAGCATGCGCCTCTCTTTTCTTCCTCAATTCAATCGCCTCCAATTCAATCGTGTGCTTCCTTTCTTTCATGGCGGTGTACTCTTTGAATTGTTCCGCCAACTCGGCTGAGCTTCCCTCGGACGATGTCGCTTGACGCTTGTCTCGCCGTTGTGCTCTTTGTGGCGAGGGGTCTTCGTTCATATCGGGTATGGAAGGGTCTACCTCAACGGGCTTTCTTTTATGTCCCGAACCTTCCCCTTCCTCACCCAACAATGGGACTTGGGCCCATTTGTCGTGTTTTCGAAGGACCTCCCATGCCTCGACATGTTGAAAACCGTTCGGAAATCTCTCTTTAAATTCTGTTAAAGCGACTTTCATCACGTCGAGATCCTTGACTCCGCTTCCTCGTGTGCGATCCTACATATTATAAAATAATAAGTGTTAAAAAAATATGAACTTAGTAAAGAAAATTAAAAAATATACAATGTTAAAAAATATAATTTTTACCGCTTGTTGGTATAGGCCGTTGAAAAAGTTTATTTTCGTGTGCATCGGGCCCCATTTAGACCGTACTTGATGCACGGTCCGGTTACTTCCACCGACGGTGGCGTAAAAATGATTTAAAATCTTACGCCAAAAACTATCGCGGTTTTGTTGATTGCCCTTCTTTTTGTTTGTAGAGCAATGTACCCACGCCTTCGCCAACGCCTCTTCTTGGACCTTTGTCCATTTTTCGCTCGTCATTTTTCCCTTTTTATCCCGAGCGTCATCTTCTTCGTTGCCCGCGTCTTCATCCACATTATATTCATCGTCCTCGTCGCCCAAATTTTGAGTTTCGGGCACTACCTCATCGTCCTCGTCGTCGTAAATAGGTAGAGGACGTTCAACATTTTCTTGGACCGATGGAACTTGTGGGGAACGAAAACCATATGGGTCGAAGGCGGGGGATTGAGGAAGAGCATCCATTGATAACAAATTTTGAAAACCATAGCCGAAATTGGGTTGAAGGTTGGTTGCTTGGGTGTTGTAAAAGGAGGGGTGTGAAGGTTGTTGGAAAAAAACGGGGGTTGTGGAGTATATCCGAAAGGGGGTTGTGATTGTGCACTTGCACCGCTCGAACCACCACGAGACGGTTGCTTGCCTCGTCCCTTAGTTTTTTTCTTGGCTTCGCGGGGTTGGTTCTCCATTGCTCGGTTTGAAGTGGGTGTGGTTTGAGAATATAAAAAAATTGTGAAATGGGTGTGGTTTGAGAGTATAAAAAATAAGTAAAGTTGTGGTGTGGTTTGATGAGAGTGTAAATAAGTGGGTGTGGTTATTTATATTTGTATAAAAAGTGATTTTTTTTTGTTTATGACCGTTCAAAAGAGCCGTTCCTCGATCCATGTGCCCAATTCAAAGAGGTGAACAACCACCGAAACCACCCCCGAATCGGGTCCCCGCGGTGATGGCGGCGGTGTTCCCGATCGGGGAAAGTGGTCACCGAACCCACTCCCCGAGTGTGCCCCGGATACCCTAATAAATTATAAATAAGTTAAAACTCGAGCTTTGAAAAGAAAGCTCTAAATAAGTCGAGCTCGAGCTCTTTAAACGAACCAAGGACAAACCTAGATGAGCTCGAATTCAACTCGACTTGTTTTTATCGATGATGAGGTATGGAGGGTAGTGATACATAGAGAAGAGGGGTACAATAGTAATTTAATTTTTAAGTAATTAGACCTAGTTTACTACTTGAGTAAACAATACAAATAGTAAATGGTTTTAATAAGCTAATAAAAGATGTTAATTTGTATTTTTTTATTTATTTAACTTTAACACATACTAGATATAAAAAGTTAAATTATTTATAAGAGTAAATTGATTTATATTAAATTAAATGTAAAATTTAAGTGACAATATTATATATTATGTGATGTGGATATTTGTTGACTTAGAAAAGTTCAAGTTTGCAATATGATGTTACGTTTAGATTAAGGTTTGTAATATGTAGACCGTTTTGCCCATGGCTTTATAGCCTAGTGGCATTTTGGAGGTGGGATAAAGCTTTGAGACCAATAGATCATGGGTTCGATTCTCACAAGGGGGTTTTCCCATATTTATTGGGTTTCCTCCTGAATTGGTGTATAGACATTATGCCTAGTGGAGATGATATGATCGGGTGGTTCCGCTGGTGGCACGATAATACTCAAGTGGTCCGTCAGTGATACAAATTTGCCGTTAAAAAAAATATATGTAGACTGTTTTCAATTAACTGTTGGTATTTACTCTAGTATTTAATTAATCCAAATACAAGATACTAAAGTATAAAAAGCCTTCCCCTGTAAATCATTTATATTTATTACTTTTATATTTAAGAAATTTCCAACTTTTAATTTGATGAATCTATATATATAATATATGAACAAAGTGTGGGACACGTGTCCTGTTATTGTGCAACCAAATTGGATTTTTGGCGGGAAAACTATGAGAAAGCTTATGTTTTGGCACGGGGTCCGGATTGTGTTATCTATACCCGGTTTTTTTGACCCGGGTATATAAGGTACCTAATAAACGTAAATCATTGACTCTCCTCATTCGATAGTTACAAACCCTAATTCCTTCAATCTTCTTTCTATCGCTCCTCTTCTCAGCCGAAGAATGCTGTTCAGATCCACCGTCTGAACTTAAAAGATCGTCGCAGAAGTTAAACATACGGAATTAGCATTCTTTAACTTTCAATATTTTTAAAAACGTTTCATTGATTTGATGTTTATTAGGTTTTACCAATGTTATTTTTTATATTCCATCTGTTTTGACTGTTATTATGTTAATCAAATAAAAAAAATAAGTAATCTGTGCGCTTTATTTTCTGAGATTATTTGCTTAATCCTCTGTAATTTATATTTGTTTGGAATATTGTTCATCTGTTTATGAAATTAGGCTTTAAGTTATGTTTCCTTCATAGATAAAGATCATATTCAAAAGATGCACGTATCTTTGTAAATCAAAGATTCTACCGTCTTTACATAGATTACTAACATTGTTTGTCTTTACATTTCATTCTCCGATTTGGTCTCTTGTCACCGGATTTTTTTACAATTAAATGAGCAAATGTCATATAAGTACAGATGTAGTTTTGAAATCTATTTGTAGGTAGAATTTTGCTTTTAACTCTGATATCGCTAAAATGTAATATTGAAATTTATTTCTCGGTACATTAAGGATTTGGGGGAGTTCAAAATCCCAAAAAATGTATACATGGGTACATTCAGGATTTGGGGGAGTTACATTGAACATTGAAATGCTGCACTATTGATTAAAATATATGTTTTGTGGTTTATTTGATAATTCAGTTTGTCAATGTCCAAAATGGCTTTCGTATTGATTTTGTTAATAAATATAAATGCATATATTTCTTTAAATCATAGAATGATTGTAGTGCTATGTATATTTCTTTTGTCGATATTTTGTATGTTTGTACTGATACAAATTTTTAGTAAATAAATACTAATATATTAGGAAAGCAATACTGTAAACGAAAATACCTTGTGTCAAATTTTAAATTTGTGTAAATGATTTATAACTTCCAAAAATATGTTTCAATTTTTGTAAATGATTTAAAACTTCCAAAAATATGTTTCAATTATTCCATAAGTTACTCATTTTGAATTCTATAAATAAGACGTAAAGTTATTTTGTTGTATTCACATTCAATTTCTTTGTCTTTCTTGTGCTTTGGTTTATCACATATTAGGTACAACATTTGCTCTGTTTTCTATTTTTTTTCTTCATTATAATGGAAAACATAATGAAAATCATGTAGTAACATTTTCTTTGTTTACCAGTGAAATGGAGAACAATCAGATTACTATGTTCCGGTCACTTAATGCTCATTCCACCAACTATAACATCAAAGCTAAGATCATATCCATGTGGAATAAAAAAATGAATGGTTATGATAACCAGATCTATCGAGTTGACATGTTGTTGATGGATGAAGAGGTAACAAATTTTAATGTTCTTATATATTTATTAATATGGTATTTTAACTATAGTTTTACATGTTCATGATCTAAAAGTCATTATATATAATTACTATTTCAGGGTTCCTTTATTCAATGTAGCTGTTTACATAAGCTTTTCAAACGGTTCCTTAAATTTTTGGTTGTTGATGACTGTTTATTGTTTCACAAACCATCTCTAGCCAAAGATACAACCAAGATTAAGGTTACTGGAAAAGATCAGAAGCTATCTTTGTATGCTTTCACGTCTGTTCTGAAAACTGATAGCTGGTCTGGTCCTCGGTACTTTTTTAAATTCACTGATTTTAAATCTATGTTGAGTAAAAAAGTTGAAGTGAATACACCAATAGGTAACTATTTTTAAAGTAAATTTCTTTTAATTATTGAATAAGTTCAATTGTTTATATGTTATCATTTTGTTTTATTATACAGATTTTATCGGTTATGTGGTTGTCTCATATCCTATTGAAGATGTGAATAGGAAGGATGGATCTAAAACCAAACGAATGAACATAACCCTAAAGGATCTCGAGTAATGATTTTATATACAGCACTATTATATATTTATATTTATATTTATATCTGTATTAATCTATTATTTTGATATTAAATTTAGAAATATTCTTTATACAGAGATCAGAAGATTGGTGTAACATTATGGGAAAATTATGCGATCACTTTGTCAAACTACATGAATGATAAAAACCGCCCTGCTCATGTTGTTATACTTGTGCATTTTGGAACAGTGAATATTTATCAAGGTATTAATTATATTTTAGAAAAGTATTTGAACAACGTCATTTAAAAATATGTATGTATCTATATCTTTTGATAATATGTGTACATTATAATAACCTTTTATATGTATCATTTAATAAACATGTTCGTTATATTCAGGTAAAGTTGGCCTTACTAACATGTTCGAAGCAAGTTGTGTCTTCATAAATTCTGATATTGATGAGATAAAAGAATTCAAAGACAGGTACATCTTTATTATTTTGCTTATTCGTTTTAAATTTAATTATTATTTTTAATATATTATACTGTTATAGGTACCTTGAGAAGGAGTTATCCAAATCATCTTCCAGTAAACAGTCATGCTCTCAAGTGATATCGAATGCAGAAGATGAGTTTCTAAATGCTGAAGACTTTGTGTTGACCGGTTTTATTGCTTCAATTGATGTGGTATAATTTTAAAAAAAATTAATTATACCCACTCTTTGTTGTATGTTCTTTTTATTTTTTATCAAATTATTCCCTCACTATTACTCAATCAACTTATTAGGAGAAAAAAGGTTATCATTGTTGGTACTGTTATAGCAATTTCAAATGATAAGCCTTGGTATTATTTATCATGCAATCATTGTAAGAAGCAAATTGAAGAGAAATCTGAGTTGGTTGAGAAAGATGACGTCAGCTTTGACGTATTGGATGACAAGTCTTTTGAGTGTATAAACCCGGATTGTGACGCTGTTGACATTGTTCCTGTTCATCGGTAAATATACATTTTTTAAGTTACTTTTAAATGTTAAATATAATTTCATATATATATATTTTTTTTTGTTTCAACTTATAAAATTTTTATCATATGATAGTTACAAGATACCTCTAAGGGTTCAGGATTCGACGGGAACCGTTTCCTGTACGTTGTTTGATTATGAAGCTATTAAGCTTCTCAAGAAAACCTCAAAAGAACTACTTGATATTTACTCAAAGGTACAATTAGTTTTGATTCTCAAAAATGTTATTAGTTTTTTAATAAACAATATATATGTATTTTTACTAAATTTCATCCCATTATACAGGTTGATACTTCCACCGAAGGATCGTTTCAGTCACTTCCATCTGAGTTTGATGTGTTGATGAACAAAAAGTTTGCCTTTCAAATCAAAATTTCCAGTTTTAACATTTCCAACCAGATTGAAAACTATGGAATTTCAATGTTATCTTCGGATGAGGATCTACTTTCTGCTCTGGAGAAAAAATGGAAAATTAATGAGGTTATTATTTTCTTCCAAACATAGTAATAATTCAATTATTCTATTTACATCTCTGTTTTCATATATTACAGCTTTTTTTGAATTCTTGTAGTGTGATGTGTCTGAGTCAAATGTTCAATGTTTGTCTGATTCAGTTGGAAATGAGAAATGTTTATCAAAGGTAATTTGATTTTTGTTGTGATTTACATTTTTTTACCCTAAAAAATAAATTTTATTAGTAAACTGATAGTTTTGTTTCAATAAGTTACAAGAATCTCAATCTGTTATGGGTGACAGTGTTACTCCAGACCCGGTTGATGTTAATGATCAAGATCCATCAAAGTTTGAAAACATTAAACGTAACCTTCAAGAAGTTTATGATGTTGATGTTATTGATGCTGTTGGTAGCTCTTCTACTAAACGTCGTAACAGTCCTGGGAATGTTGAAGTAAACAATTCTATCAAGTTGGACCTCATCACCCCAAAGATAGAGAAATGAAGGAATCTGCCCATGGTCTCGAAATGAATTTCCATTTTAGATATTTTTAAGATTTATGTTTTGGAATAAGGCATTATATGCTATTGAAACATTGTTTGGTATTTGAATGGATATTTTTGGAATGAACTGAGGTTTTTTATATTGGCATTTGGTTTTCTTTGTGCTGAATTTTGTATTAAAAAAATGTTTTTAATAGTCAAACATTTTAAACTATTATTTATCATCGCACCAAAATATATTCATTCATATTGTATCAGTTCCTAAAATAACTTTAAAACTAAACAATATACCTAATAAGACATAAGTATGCTTTTGAGGCTTGGTTTTCTATTAGAATGAAAATTTATGTTTCGAAACGGTTTTCATAATGTGATTTCTCTTATATTTGGTGAATCTTTGGTTATAATTCTTATGTATCAGTTAAACCTGTTAACTGTCTTATTAGTATTGATTTGTGTATTATTTCGTATACCATAACTTTCTTTTTATTTGAAGGTAATATTATATGGTTCATCATTTACATCAGTTTATTAAAAAATGTAGGATCATAGGTGTTTTGAATGTTACCTTATATTCATATGTTGGTGTTGATTAACATTAAATAACCTCAATCAGTTAAAATTTTGTTGATGACACTCAGACTTTTTAAGAATCAATACTTGAATAGGTAACAATTTTTAATGTTCTTATATAGCTATTAAGCTATTATACTTAAGCTTATGAAGAAAACCTCAAAAGAAGTACTTGATATTTACTCAAAGATACAATTATTTCACATATTCATAAAAGTATAGTGTTTGTTTAAACGATTTTTTTTATGTTTGTATTTGTTGTGTAAAGTTATTTCACTAATAAATAATTATCAGAAAGTAAGAAATAATGCATAACAATTTTTGTGTGGGTCAAAAGGAAGTTGGGCCATTATGAAAACACTATTTTTGCCTTTAGAACGTTTAAAAATAATCAATTGTAGCCCAAGGTATGTAAATTGATCCATTTGATCCAATAGAAACAAAAATAAACACATTGACCAACCAATTTAATTTACCCATTATGTAATCTTAATTTTGTAAACTTTCCGCACTAAAGGCTTTTCAAAACAATAACAAATCGAAGAAATTTTTAAATTTATTATAGCAAGCCATTATTCCGTATAATCATTCCAAAAGATTGATCAATCTTTGGCCATTTAATAGCAACATTTTATTTACATTTAAATCTATAGTAATATATCACCAAACCAATTTTAGTCAATCTTCCAATCGATTTGCAATCAAATTTTCAATAAAATTCTTAATACAAAATTTTCAAAAACAAATCGATAAATCTTACATAATTTTTGCATTATTTGATTAAAATATATAACATCACTATATAAATAGATTTTCAATCGCCTTTAATTTTCCTCAAATATTTGTTAAATATTATTGCATTATTCCGTATTATCATTTACAAATTAACTGAATATACGTTTGACTTTATGTGTATGGAAAGGCTCTAAGTATGGATGATTTATATATTACGTATTTTATAATTTTATAATATGAAAGATAAATATGTAGATATTTTCGGTACTTGGTCAAACTACCCTATGAGTTATATAATATGTAATTGATACACTGTATGTATGGAAAGAATGGAAAACCTTATTTAATTTAAAAATTGACATATCTTTTTTAATAATAATAGATTTCCACTATATGATGAAAGTCCTATAAATACCCATATTTCATGTAATTCTTTCCAATTCTTCAAGTCTTATACATAACACCTCCACTTACACGGTTAGTTACAGCATACTGTATTATAAATGTTCAATGTTCCATTGATAATTTTGAAGTTTTTATACCAATAAGCACTTTTATTTATACGAGCCTTTATGATTCAATTTGTATTACTTACAAAAAGATTAAGCTTAACTATTTTATTGTAAATCACAATATGATACTTTATTTTTATTGTATTTTATATTACAACGTTTTCTGTTGTTACTATATCAAAATTAATAAACTTGAAAAAGCTTATACAACCGTTTTTTTTTTATTTATTTCAGAGTATTACGAATCATGGAACGTGTTGGGGATGACATTATATTTGAAGAGATCTTATGGAGACTACCTGCAAAGGTAGTTTGTCGTTTCAAATGTGTTTATAAACTATGGGCTTATGAATTATCTACACCAAAGTTTGCTTTCATCCATGCTCGGCGAGTTTGAAATTCACTACAAAAGAAGCTGCTCTCCTTGAAAGAAAAGTCCACTGTCGTTGACGACATAGTAGCTGGCAACTTAGAAGTCGATACAAGCAAAACCATAACTTTCCCATACGATGTCCATCCTTCCTTTTTACGCATTATATCTTCGTTTAACGGTCTGATTTTAGTTTGCATTAAAAGGAGTTATAGTGAGCTCGTCCTTTGGAATCCAACAACTAGGCGTTTTAACTTGATATCCGACGACTACTTACATCATCATTTTGGCCGACACAACGATACAGGTGGAATGTACTTTGACGAGTCCAATCTAAAAGTGCTTCACATTAATTGTTATGAAAACATCGTTACTGCTCGTGTATATTCACGACGTCGTGACTCATGGACAAAATTAAATTTCTTGAACTGATCTCAATTTGCTTCAAACTTTTATTCATGGTCTCCTGGAATTTATTCCGGCAAAACAATATATTTCATGGTTTCCAATTACTGGATTCCACCAGGTGAAAGGAACATAGTTGCTTTTGATGTTATCTCTGAATCTTTCAGTATACTTCGTTTTCCGGAGCGTATGGAAGTCAATCCTTGCCAAGGACATTTTCTAACAATTTCGAACAAGCTGCATGTGATTGTCGTTCGATATGCTGGTGAACTAATTGCAGATTTGTTCAAAATTGAACATGATGACTGGATCAAGGTCTTTTCTTTCGATAAGGCTCGCATAGTTCATTATCTGGAGACGCAGCAAAGGACGAATATAATTCAAGACAACAAGTGGTTGATAACAAGTATTTGGGGAGATACTGTTGAAGTTGTCATGTGCAATGATTCTTTTAACTACATCCAACATGTTGACAGCTACAACGGACCGAAAGGCGCCTTATTTTTAGAGACAATCGTTTCGCCTTTTGATTAGAAATTATGATTTAATTTGATACTCTGTCATGTTTTGTTTCTCGAACTATCTAATTTGTTTCAAGTTTCTGAAATTTTATCCTTTCGTTATTTTAATAATAAAAGAATTTCGTATTATGTTTCATTTTTTCTTATATCCAATAAATGTCTGCAGTAAATTACATATTTTAACATTCACATTGAGAATTAAGAATGTCATCACATATCTATTATAAATAACCCGCTATAGATTAAATAATATACATGATTATTAAATGTAAAAATAAAATATCTCCATCGACATCTAACTTACTTTACAAGGAGTTTTTGTGTAATTTGTCATCAATTTAAAGTTTTACCTTTTGCGTAATATTTTAAAAATATATCACTATATTAGGAAATGAATGCTGTAACCTAAAATAATTATTGTCAAGTTTATAAGTTTGTAAATGATTTATAACTTCCAAAAATATTTTAAAAATATCTCAATATATCGTTTATTTAATTTTATATATTAAATGTCATAATTATAACCGACATACTATAAACTTATTAAAGTGTGTGTTTCAAATCTTCATGATTAGATTTATATATAGATACCGACCATTTTATAAAAATAACAATAAATAATTAATTTTATAAAAACATATCTTATCAGAATATATTTATTTCTAAATTTATTTGATAACTTTGGTTGAACCATATATCATCAATTTATAGGCTTTTTCATATGCATAATATTAAAAAATCATGTATTTAGTATATATTTTATTTAAAGTTATTTTTTTAAAATCTTAATTATGTACTACATTTTTGACATTTTCAATTCCATATTTAAAATCTTTTTCTCTTATATATAACATCATGAATCCTTCTTTTTGTATTGGGTATTAAAACTACAATGGTTGAGCTTCCTTTTCACTTGATACTTTTCCAGATTTTAATCAAAATCGATACGAAATCAATACATCGATTCAAGTTGGTATCTAAACAATGGCGTGATGGCTTATCATCTCCTGAATTTGCTGTTAAACGTGGTTGTTATGTTGAAGATTATCTGGTAATATTTAGTGTGTTATATTATTTACAGTACAATACAATTAGTTTTGTTAACAAATTGCTTTCTCATTAAACTCATATGTTTTTAATCTATTTTTGTAGGAAATGCTTCAAGACCAAGGTTTGTTCATTACTTCGTCTGTTTTGATGCAATTGTGGCCGCGTGAACTCATTGAACTTTATGGCCTTCATGATCAAGAATCAAGTCAGGAAAACTTAAACGTTACAGAGGAAATGGTTGTGATTGAAAATGGCGAACGTACTGTTTATCAAGTATATTATGATGACAATTAGCATCTTTGTTCTCATGAAATAATTATGTTTTCGGATAATGAATAATCTTATTATGGTTCTTACTATTAGAGACTTGGGTTTTTTTTTTTTTTTTGACAACTTAAATAACACAATGTAACACTAACAACTTATGCATATTTTGGAAAATCTATTATCAAATATATTGCTTAATTATAGAATTATAAAATACAGTTTATAGTAACAAATATCAGTTATTAAAAACTTACGTAATCATAATTAGTATCAACTAAGTATGTACTCAAATTATTTGGTATAATTTATAATAAATTTGCCTAATTAGTCGACTTTCTATAAATATTCGATTTAAACATGTATAAGTGTGTGTTTTCAATCATTTTGTTATTTCACTTTGATTGTGGGTTTCGTTTGTTCACTTTAATTGTGTGTTTTTTCTTGTGAATTCTTATAACAAGAAGTTTACATGCATTTACCTATTGTTTGACTCTTGATTTACTTATCATATCAATCCTTCTGCTTAATATTTGAACTCAGGTATGTTTACCACTTTTATTATGTTACCTGCTCATCTTATAGACATTGTTTCATTACATTTTTTTATTTAACTACAAATTTTCCGTTATTTTAATGCAACACATAAACAAGATGATTAACATACATATATATTCTTATATATTGTTCCACTAACTTAACATAACCCATAGATCTACATGTTACCTATTCATGTACCAAAAAAACTACCACCAACGTCTTCATAACCAAACATATGCATATCCCAAAAAAACCCTAAATATTAACAATCCATAAACCATCAAAATAGAACACTACTATCATCCTTTCACACATTTTTATTTTCGATCCACACTTCTTAACTCCAGCACCTGTTTTGAAGTAACAAAGTTGAAGTGTAGAATGTCACCTTTTTTCAAACTATTTGCAGACATAAATTTACCCCACTTGACCATTTTGTAACGCGGTGCGTCACCATTTTGTTCTGTCTCCACTTCATTAACCATCATTTTGCCTTCCATAGTCGGAATCTTTAATTCATGAAGTTCTGAGTAAGGCCTGATCTCCTGGCAACCTCAACAGGAAGTCGCTACATAAAATATTTTACATAGCATTAATATATGTACACTATATAATATTTATATTTCGTATAATTTATGATTTATATTATCATACCAATTTGTTTTCTCCTTTTCGAGTAAACTCATAATTTTCAGGATCAACTTCAGCCTTTGTTCGTGTTCCACTATTACGCTTCCTTTTTGTTTCTTTTCCAACTTTTGATACCTTCTCATTGTAGTTTATAACCTTTCATTTTCAATATTAATGAAATTCATTAAATTCATGTAATTGATGGTATTCAATAATCACTGATGAGTGTATTATACATTTGAATAAAATAATGATTACCTCTCTTTTGATTGATGATCGACGATAGTTCTTTGCTTCGGGTGTCACAACTTCAAGAGTTTTGTCAATCTCCTTTCCTTTTTTTGATGTTGATCCAATCACTTTTACAACGTCTTTTTCTTTCTTGTAAACCTATTAAAGATATAATTATGGGAAAATTACAAGTTTTGTCCTTTATCTTTGTAGTACTTTACAGGCGGTGTCCTTTTTTTCAAATGTTGACAGGCGGTGTCCTTTATAGGGAATTTTGTTGCAAGTTTTGTCCTTTGAGCCTAACCCAGTTAGATTTTTTTGTTAAATCTGATTACCCAAGGGTATTTTAGTCTTTTTACTTATTTAAAGGACAAAACTTGTAATTTATTCTTTAAATATCTTGTAATTTATTATTATTATTATTATTATTATTATTATTATTATTGTTATTATATATATACAACCCTCTTTCTCTCTCTATACCTCTCTCTCTCCCACTTTCATACACAAGAGAGATATCATCTCCACCTCCCACATCTCAACACCATCAACCGACCATCACCACCATTAAGCCGCCTGCCACCGCCACCGCCATCAACCCGCCACCGCCATCAACCCGCCGCCACCACCGTCTTCGCCACCACCGCCATCAACCCGCCACCAACCCACCAAAGCTCTTAGATCTGAATCAATACAAACACAACTTCAAACCCTAACGAACCATCACCTTCAAATCCACAATCCAATCCTAACAAAAACCTCACCTGCATCCACAATCAAACCCTCTCTGAAGCTCAACTTTAATCCAAGACGTGAAACCCTCGCACCGCAGCTCCCTAGGGTTCCGGTTCGGCCACCCTGTTCTGATTCGTGGCTAGGGTTTGACAAAAAAATCTAACTTATATAGCGGAGGAGACAAGATCGTAGACCCCAAAATCACAATAAACAACAAAACCCTAACCCTAACCCAACAGTGAATCCTTATTACCGGAGGAGACAAGATCGTAGACACCGCCGATCAGGAGGATCGGTGGCGACGAAACTTGTATAGCGGAGGCAGCAGACAAGACGTGACCGGAATCAACGGCATCGGCTACATATTGGTGTTGTCGTAAAACGTCAACTTTAATCCAAGACGTGATCCTAAGTTTGGATTCAGGTTGGTGTTTCCATTGGGTTCGGGACGGGTTCCGATTTACTGAAATAGGACCATCAGCGAGCCGAAGTAATCCACAAGGACAATGGAGTATTTGAGTTAGTCAAGAATATAAATTAACAGTGGCGGTGGTTTAAAGCTTCAATTAGAAGTGTTCAGAGGTCCACAAGGAGGTTCCTGTGCAATTAAAAAAAAGAGTTTAAACAGGGTGATTTAATTATTTTTCTTATCTTGGTTCAACAAAATTATCTCTAGATAAATAGGTTGTTTGTTAAGTAATACAAAGTGTTTGTGGTGGCGGTGGCGGGTTGATGGCGGTGGCAGTGGTGGTGGCGGTGGCAGGCGGCTTAATGGTGGTGATGGTCGGTTGATGGTGTTGAGATGTGGGAGGTGGAGATGATATATATAATAACAATAATAATAATAATAATAATAAATTACAAGATGTTTAAAGAATAAATTACAAGTTTTGTCCTTTAAATAAGTAAAAAGACTAAAATACCCTTGGGTAATCAGATTTAACAAAAAAATCTAACTGGGTTAGGCTCAAAGGACAAAACCTGCAACAAAATTCCCTATAAAGGACACCGCCTGTCAACATTTGAAAAAAAGGACACCGCCTGTAAAGTACTATAAAGATAAAGGACAAAACTTGTAATTTTCCCTATAATTATAGATATCAAAACTATAAATCATATATATATAAATATGTAATGTCATACTAATGTATATTAAATGTTTATGACCTCATGTTTGACGTTAACCTCAGAAGTTGAAGCATTCATTTTTTGTGGTGTCAATTGCTCAGAATTTAGAATGCCTTGTGTGGTATTTAACATCTGTTCATTTTCATTTCCAATAATGTTATCCTGATAGATAGTGCAACAAAAGTATAATACTATATTAATCAATCTATTATTAATAACATGTAAATTATTATCCAGTACCTCATTCATCAATGTATCTCCACTTGTATCCCTTTCATTTTTAGATTCAACAAACTTCTGTTACAAAAAAAAAAAAAATATAAGCAATCATAATTATTTTATATGTTGTGTGTAAGAATAAAATACTTACAAAACAAACACTTTCTTGGAATTTTGTTTTAGATATTATTTCACAAAAATCGCTATCTTCTGATTTTTCATGATAACCCAATACAATTTCAATGCCATTCCTGAATACCCTCAATTGAAATACAACATTATCAATCTTCTCAAAGATCATTGTGTCACCATCCATAATTTCCAACCTCTCACACAGTTTCGGCCATCCATCCGTAAAAGCATAGGTAACATGAACCTTGGCTGCCATCACATCCCAGTACTTACCAGCTGCATATACTTGGTAAATGCCGTTTAGCTCATGGTTTTTGTAAAACATGCTAACAAACTCAGCTGGAATTACCTGCAAGTTATTAAAATAAGTATATAAATATTATTATTAACATATTTATTCCAAATCAATTCTTTACAAAGTTTGACGGACAATTAATTATCAAACAGTATGCTTACCGTAAGACCCAACTTTGCGTACTTGTTCATGGTTATGTAGGATTGACCACACACGTTATTTAGGAAAGGATAAACCTCTAATTCTTTGTCCCCTATGCTTCTAAAAAGCAGCCAAGTGTTTTTTAACAAACTAAGATTGTTAACAACAGCCCTCCAACCATCTGTTAACACTGGTAGGTTATTCATGTGTCTAAGTCTTACAGTCCAATGTCTACCGTATTCATGATGAACCTCTATGTTCATGTGTTGCCAATCTTTTCCCCATTTTTTGTTAACAAATTCAACAGGTACCAGCTGTATTAACATTGTTATATTATACAAAAAAAATACTTATGTCAATATTACATATTGTATACAATGTTTAATTAAATCATATTAGAGATGAAAAGTAGACATACCAATGAAACATCTTTAGGTTCTTCCATCAGTTGAACAAATGATAAAACCATCTTCTAAACTGCAATGTAGCACACATATTATTTCATTTTCATAATTTTTATGGTTAGTTTTGGTATTATAAACTTATTTTAAAACATGAAGAACACATAAATGTAGCTTATTCCAAATAAATATTATATTCTGACTTAAATTCAAACTTGACAATATTATGAACATTTAATAATTAAACATTATTTACTTAGAAAGCTAAGTTTTTCAACAAAATCTGTAGGACAAATACAACTTAATGATGATTTATTGAAAAAATTAAGTGTTTCTTTCTACACATTCACTATTAACTTATGTGATGCCTAAATGTATTTTGTAACATAATATCATTTTCGGTTTAAATTACTTTTAGCCAAAATTAATAACTTTAACCATTATCAACGTTATTTAAGCATATATGTAAGCCTCTTTTGAGTTAGATCATCTATAAAGTTCAGCAACCCACTAAATCATTGATATTCAAAACATGCAACCTATAAATACTACTGATTTTTGGTAAATGTTACCCTGTTCTAACTCCATCAGAATTACAGTTGCTCATATATTTAACTGATTATTATGATTCAAAGAATAATCAGTGATTTGTATAATCGATGATAAGAATCTAACCTTTTTGTTTAAAATAATCCGAGAAGGTATATTCAAAACCCTTTGATTATCTCCGAAGTTATGTAGAAAGCTTCATCAAAACCCTAGCCTTTGAAGAAGACGATTTATTTGGTATACTTTTGAAGTAAAATGATGTAGAGATGGTTATAATGACTTTTTTTGGGAAAAGATATTGAGTTGATGGTTTAGGTAGATAAACGGCTATGTAATGATTATTGTTTTTTTTTTGTATTATTTTAATTAATTCTTATATATGTTTTCAATTATATAATATAGGAAATGGCAAATAAGAGAAGATTAGAAAATACCCCGTTGAGTGATACGGCTTTGGTTGGGGAATCATTTAACAGTAAGTTTTTTGAGAACATTATTTTTTTGTCGTTAACGTTTAATTATATTTCATTTTTTATTAAATATCTATTTATTCCCTTATTTTATGATATAATTAATTAGGTACACTTGGAAGAACACCATTGTCGAACATCACCAATGGTAAAATTTGACATTGTATAAGTCTTATTACAACATTTTGCTTTAATATTTTTTTATTGTACTGTGTAAATGTGTTTCTAATATTTTATTTTTTAGAATTCAAACCTCAAACATCTATCTTTCATGATCCATTGTATTTACATTTGTTTTAATACGTACATTTTTAGGTACAAATGATGCAGTTCCATTACTTTGTAACTCAAACGGTATGTAATATGTTAATTTAACGTTTTTCTACTGTAAATAGTTGATAGATTGGTTTTTGTTATTTTAATTCGATATATAAATTGTTATAGTTTATTAAAAAATTATTAATATTAACATTTCAGCATTACTTGCTGCTCAGAGAAGAAAAATGCGCAAAATTTTTCTTGATACTAGGCGAAGAAATTCAAATAAAAAAAGTAGTGCTCCATGTGGTAGAGGATCCTCTAAAATTCTTAACAACTCCCAGTTCATCCAGCAAGAAAATTATAATCCGAATCTTCCTTCTTCGTCTAATAGTTTTCACACAGTGCGTAACTTTAAATCTGTATCCACAACAACACCCTTAAGTGGCATAACAACTGGTACGTAATCTCATAAAATTTTGTAACAAAATCTCTTTCTCTCTCTCTATATATATGTATTAAAATACAAGTAAAATCAAAAGTTTTTTTTACTAACTTTTATTTGTGACTTTCACAGGTGCTCTTACTTTGAATAACCAATTAACCCCTACACCTAGCAGTTCTCAGTTTTCTATTGTTTCAAACATTGTTACACAAAACAGTAACACCATTCTTCGATCTTCGTCTACGTTTACCAAGCTTAAATCTGGTAAACAAAAGGTTTTACCTAAAAAACGCGTTATCGAACCTATTCCAATGATAGATCTTACTTCTGATGATGACACTGAAGATTTACATTCCATTCAAGACCCTTTTAAAGGTGTATCCATAGGTAATAATAATGTTACATATGTTTTAAGTTAAATAATCTTATGTTTAATCTTAATTGGACAATCAATCTTATGTTTTCAGATTATTTGGATCATGGTAATCAAAGCCTTAGATGTGAGATGTGTGATTCATTATTATGGTCTGACGAAGGTGGTAAAGGGAGAATTACATTGGGTAAGCTAACTTATAGTTTATGTTGTGGTTATGGCAAAGTGGAGCCTCTAGATTTGAAAGAGCCTACTTCAGTATACAAGGATCTATTTCGAAATTCTAATGAAAACAACAAGTACTTTTTAAAGAATATCCGTCGATACAATTCTATGTTCTCCTTCACTTCAATGGGTGGAAAGGTAGATTCGAGCATCAACAGTGGTAAAGCACCATATGTATTTCGTATTAGTGGACAGAATTTTCATACATTAGGTGGTTTGGTACCTGCACCTGGAAAAGATCCAAAGTTCTCCCAGCTTTATATTTATGATACTGATAATGAAGTTTCAAATCGGAAAAGGTTTTTCAGGTAATATCACACCAAAGTTTATATGCATTTAGTATTTTTAATATACCAATATTTTGATGTTACATATTATCACATATTTACTTTCTACGGGTTTTTTTCAGTGAATCTATAAATAAGTCTGATTTGCATTTAAAGCAGTTAGATATTCAGCTCATTAAGTTTTTAAAAGACTTCCTGGATCATAATAATGAGTTGGTTAAAAGTTATAGAATTGCAAGAAACCACTTCAATGAGAATCCTAATGAAAATTTCAAGCTTCGTCTCATTTACAAAAGAGATCTTGACGGTCGTACTTACAACTTGCCCTCAACTTCAGAGGTTGCTGCGTTGATTGTTGGTGATCTCCATAAAATTATCGATCATCGTGATATTGTTGTTGAGTCTCACGCTGAAGGTCTTCAACGAATCAGTGAACTTCATCCATCATATCTAGCACTTCAGTATCCAATCCTGTTTCCTAATGGTGATGACGGATATAGAATAGACATTCCTCATAGGGATGGTATACGTACGTTAAAGAAAATTCGACCCAAGTGTACAATGAGAGAATTCTTTGCTTATAGAATTCAGGATCGATCAACTTCGTTTTCTCTAATTTTAAATGCTCGAAGATTGTTCCAACAATTTTTGGTAGATGCATATACCATGATTGAGAGTGAAAGGCTTAATTATATTCGTTTTCAACAGAAACATCTTAGGTCTGAAACATATGCAAATCTTCAAAACTTGAAAAATCAAGGAAAAGATGATCTATCTAATACTGGTATACGGGTTTTATTACCATCTTCTTTTACTGGTGGATCTCGCTATATGCAGCAAAATTATCTGGATGCTATGGCTATATGTAAATGGTTTGGATATCCCGATTTTTTCATTACCATTACATGTAATCCGAAGTGGCCAGAGATTAAACGATACCTTCGTGATACTTCAATTAACCCTGAGGACAGGCCAGACATTTTGTGTAGATTGTTTAAAATAAAGCTTGATTCAATTACAAAGGATCTGAAGGACAAAAAAAATTTTGGAGAACTAAGTGCAGGTATAAGTATCTTTTTATATTAATTTTATAATAGCATAAATATTACTAATGTTTTTTTAACCATTTACTCAATATAATTTTTTTATTGTAGCCGTTTATACTATGGAATTTCAAAAGCGTGGATTGCCTCATGCTCACATTTGCATATTTTTGAAACCGGAATCCAAAATTATGTCCGTTGATCATCTAGACAATTTCGTTTATGCTGAGATACCGGATAAGAATGAAGATCCCAGCCTATATGCACTTGTGTCCGATTTTATGATTCATGGTCCATGTGGAAATGCAAATCCGAATTGTCCTTGTATGGTTGATAATAGATGTTCAAAAAACTATCCGAAAAAATTCAACCCTGAAACAACCACTGATGCTGACGGTTTCCATGTATATAGAAGAAGAGACAATGGAAACACTATTATAAAGTCCAAAGTTCAATTAGACAACAGAAGTGTTGTTCCTTATAGTCCGGTTCTTTTGAAAAGATACCAAGCTCACATTAATGTTGAATGGTGTAATCAAGCTGGTTCTATCAAATATCTTTTCAAGTACATTAATAAAGGTGCAGATAGAGCTTCTCTTGTAGTGTCAAACCGAGATGGTACAGAAAATGAACAAACAGCAAAGGATGAGATCAAAGCCTATTATGATTGTAGGTACGTTTCCGCCTGTGAAGCTTCTTGGAGGATATTTGCAAATGAAGTTCACTTTGGGTTTCCTCCAGTTATGAGACTTCCTTTTCATCTTGAAGGTCAACAAAATGTTGTGTTTGGTGCCGAGGACGATATAGAAGAAGTTTTGGATAAGCCATCAGTGTCTTCTTCAATTTTTTTAAAGTGGTTTGAGATGAACAAAAACAATGAAGATGCACGGAAACTTACCTATGTTGAGTTTCCTACTAAATTTTGTTGGAAATTAAAAGATAGAGAATGGGCACCCCGTAAAAGAAAACTGTTACAGATCGGACGCATTCATTCTGTTTCCCCTGCTGTGGGTGAACCGTATTTTCTTAGAATTCTTTTAAACAAAGTAAAAGGACCAAAATCGTTTGAAGAAATTAGAACTGTTGATGGTCAGTTATTTCCAACTTTCAGGGATGCGTGTTACGCTATGGGTTTGTTAGATGATGACATGGAGTACATTGAAGCTATTAAGGAAGCCAGTTTTGCGGGTGATGGTCGTTATACTCGTGCACTTTTTGTTACTTTGTTGTTGTCAAACACATTGTCAAGACCTGAATATGTATTTGAACAAACATGGAAATTATTGGGTGATGACATCTTATACAACAGAAGAAAAGCAACAAAGAACAAAGGTTCGTTTTCAATATATTATCCATAACATTATTCCTATAAATTTTTTTCACATTCTTTATATTTATTTTATTTTTTTCTTTACAGAACTTGTAATATCTGATGAGAGATTGAAGAACCAGACATTGGTGGAGATTGAAAAATACTTGATTCAAAATGGTTCCTCTTTGACACGATGGTCGACAATTCCTTATCCTGATTACGATTCCTTTTCTGTTGGAAACAATCGTTTTGTTAACGAAGAACTATCTTTTGATATTCCTCAGCTTCAGAGTGAGTTAGTTACTCTTAAATCTTCATTGACTGATGAACAACTGTCCATTTATAATCAAATTATGACAGCCGTTGAAGGTGGAAAAGGAGGTGTGTTTTTTGTTTACGGATATGGTGGAACAGGTAAGACATTTTTGTGGAAGACGTTAGCTTTATCCGTTCGGTCTAGAGAGCAGATTGTTCTAAATGTTGCTTCCAGTGGTATTGCTTCTTTGCTAATGTCCAGAGGTAGAACGGCACATTCTAGATTTCACATTCCCATAAATTTAGATGAGAGTTCTATGTGTCACATAAGGGCTGATGGTGATGTAGCATACTTGCTTAAGCATACTAGGTTGATTATATGGGATGAAGCACCCATGGTACACAGACATGCATTCGAAGCTTTAGACAGAACATTTAAAGATGTTTTGGTTGATAAAAGCAATTCTCATTCGGATGCTTTGTTTGGAGGTAAAGTAATTGTGTTTGGTGGTGATTTTAGACAAATTCTTCCTGTTATTCCAAATGGAAGTAGGTAAGAAATTGTTAATGCTTCGTTGAGTTCATCTTATATATGGTCCCACTGTAAATTACTTACCTTGACGAAAAACATGAGATTGACTATCGGTGCTTTACAATCCAGAATGGAGGAGACTGAGAAATTTGCCAAATGGCTTCTTGATATTGGCAAGGGTAAAGTTGGAGGTGACAACGATGGTGTGGCAATTGTAGAAATACCTTCTGATCTTCTAATTACAGATTCTTCGGATCCCATTGAAAGTTTGATTCAATTTGTATATCCGTCTGTTTTAGAAAGATATATGGATCTAGATTATTTTTCTGAAAGAGCGATTCTGACACCAAAAAATGAGGTCGTACATGAGATAAACGATCGATTGTTAGAGTTGTTTCCTGGTGAACCAGTAGAGTACCTAAGCTCTGATAGTATATGTCAAACGGAAAAAGGTATTGATTCGTTCCAGCAAGAGTTGTATTCACCTGATGTCTTGAATGGTTTAAAGATATCTGGTTTACCAAATCATCATCTGGTTCTAAAAGTTGGTGTTCCAATTATGCTTCTTAGGAACATTGACCAACAGAATGGATTATGTAATGGTACAAGGTTAAAAGTTACATATCTTGGAAAGAGGGTTATGGAAGGTGAAATTATATCAGGTGCTAATGTTGGAAGTAGAACGTTCATTCCAAGAATTAGCATGATTCCATCCGACAAAAAAATACCTTTTGCTTTTCAAAGACGACAGTTTCCTGTTGCGGTGTGTTTTGCTATGACAATCAACAAGAGTCAAGGCCAGTCTTTGTCTAAGGTTGGTCTTTTTTTAAAAGAACCAGTTTTCACACATGGTCAGTTATATGTAGCATTATCAAGAGTTAAATCAAGAGAAGGGGTGAAGATATTAATTCTCGAAAAGGATGGGAAACCTACTAATACAACAACCAATGTTGTTTATAAAGAAGTGTTCACACACCTTTGATATGTCTTTCATTTAAATCTGTATTTTAATTACTTTAATATAACTTGATTTATTGATTGATTTTTTAATATATTAGTATAATATAGTTTAATTATTTAATTTGTTTATTAATTTTTCATATCTTAATTTAGTGAAAGTAATCATTAAATCATATATTCCTTGTCTATTAGTTATCTGTTAGAATTACTTATTTTTAAACACTTCATTGAACCTCGAAATGGATAAATCTAGATATACATGTGGATTGTATTTAAAGTATTTTCATATAATGTTGTAGAAATGATATGTTTTCTTCTTCTTTTATTGCAAAATATTACAGTGTTGTTGTAACTGATGCTTAAATTCTTATAAGTATTGTCACATTTGAATTTATAGTGGATGTATAGGTAAAAATCTTAAATCACTCTTGTGTAAATATCCAGTAATTCATATTTTCATTTTCAGCTGTAAATATTAAAAATTAAACATTAAACATATAACTGATACATTTTAAGTTAAGTTATATACCATTTAGAATTCTAAAATCACGTATTACATCAGCTAATGTTAATATATTCAAAAAAGATTATAGGATAAAGATGCAAAATGATGTTTAGAGAGTAGCCAACCAACAAAATTAACACAAACCTAAATTATAGTTATATTGTTTAAAAAGTTTGAAAGGAACTACTTGACAACCTTCTTCAGAATCAATTTGTTTTGAACTGGGCAATAAACAAACATGCATTTAGCAGCAACATTGATACCATTTGGTTTCGTAAATTTCGTACGCCATTCCAAAGCTTCATAGCGAAAACCATTACCGTGTTTATCAGCACGAAATGAAATCAACGTATCCACTCCAGCCAAGTTCTGGACGTACATCTCCATAGTCATGTCAATTCTGGATGCTTCAGCAACATCGACATTAAGACGCTACGATAAATAATTAAAGCAAAATATTAGATTATGACCTATATAACATGGCAAAACTAAATACTAAAAACAAATTATGCTTTTTATACTATTATAGATATAAATAATACGAATATTAACTCAACTTACAAAATGCCTGTCGTACTTCCATTCAAACTCAATAGGATTGTAGTCCGGATCAACCTTCTTATCTTCTTCAGAATCTGAAACTTCAACGTCTTCCTCATCATACATTCCATCGCTATCAGAGTTAGTTAAAATTGAAGAAACATCAACAGAATCATCATCCATGGATTCATTATAATCTGGATCAGATTCATCCTCATCGTTTTGATGATCTGTTTTAGCATCGGTGTCTTGTAATTCAATATTTAAAGTATCTGGTTTAGGTATGTTTACAGCAGCAACCGTGTATACACCCTTCGGCACAAGAACCTCACAACCATTCAAGTCATAAACAATCAACTGGAAATTTTGTTTAAAAATGTACCTCATCACCACGTAATAGTCCGGGTATATAGGTACGTAAGAAACAACATTGTCCCATAAATCATAAACAAAATACACCTTAGTATCTGGGTCTTTCTCAATCATCACATCAAAACTGTCCCACAATTTAACATGGATCTTGAATGTTAACTTGCGAATAGATGGTAAACGTATTGTTTCTTCAACGAAATCAGCAGGAATGATCTGCGTATAATATTCATCCTGGTCATATAACTTAAATTTGTTATTCAAAAGCATTAAAAAGTAAACTTCGTATACTCACCAAATTATCATTGGACTCTTCTGTGAAGCGTTGGCAGAAGTACTCGACATTGCTTATCGTTTTCTCCGTAGACATGGATGTAAATAAAGGAACATTAGATCCGAAGATCGGATGGGGTTGCATCTTCTTAAAGGGTGTTAACAAATACGAATATAAGTCAATTTGCTTAAACATCAGAAAACAACCATCCGTAAATGATAGTTTAGCTACAATATCTTCCCAACCATCCATGAACACAAACGCACCTTTATGTTTAGTCAAAACAACTTCAAACTCCTTACCGTTGACACATTTGATAACGGCCTGAGTGTTTGGTTCGGCATTCATTAGGAATTTGTTGCTATAATGATATGGTATTTCCTTGAAAAAAATAACGTATATTAAAATAAATAAATGACGAAAAAATGTTATACTTATAACATTGATAAACTTACCATATATTGAGAAGAGTCGGAGGAAAATATTTTATAAAAAGACGTCATATTGATCTGCGTTTGAACGAACATGTAGTAATTAGATTAGGAGCTCCAGTGAATAAAGAACATAATCAATGTAATGACCGTAATCCAAATAAAACATTCAGATAACAAAATTATATAAAACAATAATCATAATACCATAAGAATGCAGTATATAATAAAACAAATCTAACATAAACTTAACAACATAACATCTTCCATATGAAGAATACAAAGTAATCGGTTACTGTAAGACATGAAATAAGAAAAATTATTCAAAATAACACATAGAAAACACAGTGGACAATAATAAATGGATTTAAAAATATAACTTCCTCTTCAATATGAAGAACCAAAACAAAATCGACAAATGGATTCTTGAATCATACTTTTAACATATATATTATTATATGTTGCATGTAATACATCATAATAACACAAATCGTTGAACCAAACACATAAACAAACAGCCGACTATGATAAATAGATTTACAAACATCAATAGAAAACAAAATCTACAATGGAAAGAAGACAGCCTCAAAATTAACAATGGATTGCAAGATTTACGAAAAACAGAGTAAACAAACTTCAAAATTAACAATGGATTGCAACATTACTTGAAGAAGATGAAGATGTTGATGTAATTGATGATGAAGACGATGGAGGTTATTGGGAAGTGGGAGAATATCTTTGAAGATAGAGAAGACAAATGATGAAGATTTGGTTAAAAAAAATAATAAAACAATTATATAGTATCCATTTGTTTCGGGTCGGTATAATAAAAAGATGGATCCGCGAGAAATTGATATCCATCTGTATTATTAAATCGATTTTCTATTTCCTTATTAAAACGTTTTTTATAGGTATTAGTTAGAGATTTCATTACTTAAAAAAATCAAATCCTAAAAATACAATCAACATTCCTTTACTAAACCAATATTACAACTGCCTTTTTTGTAATTACTTATTTCAAAGTTTAATTATAAAATACAAAATATACACAAATACACATTAACATTTATAAAAGAATTACCATATTTAATATTGAATTGGGTTTTTTATATTTCTTCAAATAAGCCCAATTTGATCTTATATATAAATAAGTATATAGCATATGAAATTATTGGTTTAAACTTTTTTACATAATGGTTTCTCTTCCTATTGATATTATACTTTTTGAAATTTTAATCAAGCTGAATGATAGATCTATTGATCGCTATAGATGTGTATGTAGAGAATGGCGTCAGGGGCTATCATCATGGGACTTTGTGTGGCGATACTATTCCGAAAATTATCTGGTAATATAGTATTCTTGTGTTTTTTTGTTATCTTTAATTTAAAATACTTTTTATCAAACATTGTTCTTATTAATCCAAGATAATTTATCTTTTATGAACGTAGGAAAAACTATTGGAGGATAGCCCGTCGTTGGATGATATAGTTTATGAAGAAGATTTTCCTCCTGAAATTAAAGACAATTAGTATTTTCGAACATTTCAGTTATGGATTGTTTGTTTTGAATAATAAGTGTTTGCTTTCTTTGAATAATAACTTTAGTGTTTATGTTTTTTGTATTCAACACAAACATTTGTAATATACTTTCAAGAAATCATTCAAAAAATAATTAGTCAACCGATTAATTTTTTTAACTCAGTTATACAATCAAGGTCAAACAACTTATTGAGCATAAGAATAAACGTGCACCATATTTGGAAAGAAAAAAAAGCCAATTAATTACATAATCCCATTATAATTTTTTTTAAATATGAGTATATATATTTTTCCGATAACATAATTGTAAATTTCCGCCCACAAATTTAGTAAATATAAAATTTAAATTTTCGTTTTTTGAATATATAACGAAGTTATAAATTTTTGAGTATTAAAAAAATATTGACTTGTAATTTGTTAATTATTATAATATAATATATTTAATACGTATTTTAACATAATTGTAATACTATTTCTAAAAAAAATATTTAACATAAATTTTCGAAATCCAAACATAAATACATTCATATTAGTATTTATTTTATGTATCATATCATAAAATATCAATTTAAATTAAATAACTTCGAAAATTCAAACTTTAGCTTATTTATTTAAATATATTATTAAATTTAAGTTATCAATTATTGAGTATTATAAAATATTGACTTGTAATTTGTTAATTATTATAATATAATATATTTAATACGTATGTTAACAGAATTGTAATACTATTTCTAAAAAAAATATATTTAATATAAATTTTCGAAATCCAAACATAAATACATTCATATTAGTATTTATTTTATGTATCATATCCTAAAATATCAATTTAAATTACACAACTTCCAAAATTAAAACTTTAGTTTATTTATTTAAATATATTCAGGCATATTTTAGCGATATCGTAAAAGTTAATTCCAGCCGTAAATTTAATTAATATAAAATGTAATTTTTGTGTTTTTTAATTATATTATGAAGTTTTTAAATTTAACTTAATAATTATTAAGTATATAAAAATATTGACTTAACCTTTGTTAATTATTATAATATAGTTTTTAAATTTTAAAAAAATAATAAAATATACTTTAAATACGTTTAACATTTGTAAATTAACTGTATTAATTTTCAAGGCTTGGATTAATTAGAAAACCATAATTGTCAAAGTATTTCTAAAAAAATGTATATATTTAATATACATTTTCTAAATCCAAACATAAATACAATCATCTTAAAGTTTATTTTATGTATTATATCCTAATATATCAATTTAAATTAAACAACTTCCTAAATTAAAACTTTATTATAAATACATCTTCAAAGTTGTTAGAAATTCATACATTAGAAGACAAAAATCTGTATTTGAGGTTGAAGTTGAGAAGGTATGAATTTATATTTTTTTTAGTCTAATGTATAAGAATTCTATTGATTTATTAATTTTAATTTTTACTTTTTTTTTGTTCATAAAGTTATAACTTTTTGTTTATATTTTTGTGTAGATGTTAACTCATGAATTTATCATAAACACTCATTTGAGAAACATATATGATCTTTGGCAAATTATGAAGGTTTGTAATTATTTGTATCATGCTAAAAGTAGATTTTTTTTTTGTTAAATTAATGATTTTCGTTAATTTAAATTTATACAGCCTCAATTTGTTATCATACTTGGTACTATTAACGCTATAGATAAGCATTTTGGATGGCACTATATGGAGTGTCCTAAATGTTTAATGGAGGCGGGTACAGATTTTATAGACTGCGTGAGTTTGGAGGAACATTTGTTTCACGTGTGCAAGAACCCTAATTGTGATGAAAGTGTTATATATCCAGTTCCAAGGTAATATGATCCTTTTTTATCTATATTTTAATATTTATATGTTTTGTAAAATAATCGATTTTTATATATGTATTATTGTATTTAAATTAATTAGATTCAAAATAAAAGTTCAAGTGAAAGACAATAGTGATGATGTTCCACTAATATTATTTCATCCTCTGGTTGATGAAATCATCCAAAAAGTGGTTCTCAAGTCGGCTGAACAATTGTTTGAAGAAAATACAACACCTGTATGTATCAATATTTTTTACTTCTCGTATATTATTTTTTTTCATTATATTTCAAAAAAGATTATATTAATATTATCATAATTTTTTTTTATTGATAGGATGTTGAAGAAGTAATGTTTCCCGTGGATTTAAACAAGTTGATTGGAAAGATGTTTGCTTTTAAAATTGAGATAATAACTTATAATCTTACTAACTTTGATGAGATGTATGTTGTCACAAACATGACTGATGATGAATCAATTATCAATGAGCTCAAAGAAAAAATGAAGATTATTGAGGTATTTTTTTATTTCAATACATGATTCATATTAGTACATTAATATTTATATCATATTTAATTATACTATTATTTAATTAATTTTGACATTTGTTTTAGGTAAATGATAAAGAATTTATCAAAAAGAATATTCACGATCCAAGTGTTAAGGATGATGATGCTAACACCAGTTGTGATACCAATAAAATCAACAAACGTAGATTGGCTGACGTCTACAAGTGTTCAACTTCAAGTAGTTTGAAGGATTTGGATAAAGTTAGCAAGAAATAAACTTTCCTTATATTTCTATTAATTTAATCAGTTGTTATGATTTTTACGTTTTGAACAATGGTATTTTCAATTTTTTAGTATGTTTGATGTGGTTATTTGATCGTTATATGTTTTTTTTAATATGTTATTAATAATAAAAAAGGTATCGGTTTACGAAACAACTTTTAATTCAGATGTCCATAAGAATGAAAAGGTAATAAGTTTTACACGAAATATATGAATACACATGTAAACAAACTTAGGATACTTATGAAACGAAAAAAACAAATTATTGTCAGAATAAAAAAAAACATACTAACGATTTTCAATATGTTGTTTGTGTACTTTTTATAATTGAAATCTAACTTCTCCTAACCCGGGATGTTCCCGGGTGATAGCCTAGTATTATTAATAAACTAATAAGACTGACAGCAATGCAACGACCTGCATTTACTACATGCATCCTAGTCATCACTGCCACATCAGCTTTTAACCCATTCTTCCCACATGCATTAGATCGTGGGGTATGGTGGGGCTTGGGTTGGGGCATTTGTTGACACGTGGAATGGGAGCCCCCCACCGCTTAGTGACGTGTCCGCGGGGTATGGCGGGGCGTGGGTTGGGCTTGGGTTGGGTGCACCGCGTGGCAGATTATTAAAAAAAATTACAAAAAATGGTCAGCGAATAGAAGGCAGCCAGCTAGGATGTCACCCACGCCCCAACCCAAGCCCACCCGGGGTGGTGGCTTGGGCGTTTTCCCCCAACCCCCGCCCCATACCCCACAACCTTATCTCTCCTCTTTTTAACTCCAACTCATCCTTCCGACATGCATCCTCTCTCTTCCACATCTCCATTTCTTTTTCTATCTTAAAAACATTTAAGGGTCCATCTTCACCTTCTCTCTCCTGCATGTAGGTGCATTTCCCTACATGCAAACTGTCGGAAATAAGATAATAGATAGTATAGGGGGCTAATATGTAACTTGGTGTTCTATATAAACACCATTCTTTGTAACCTTATTTTTTGGTTAATACAATTCTCAATACAATTCAAACCCTAATTGCTGTGTTTGTTCTCCACTAGACAACATGGTATCAGAGCAGGTTTCTGATTCTTGAAACCGATTTGCTCATCACCCACAATCGATCTTCGTCTTGAAATCCAAATTAAATCAAAATCAACCTAGAAATTATACTAGCCTGTTCGACTCCAACCAGAAAAACCAAAATCAAGTTTCAAAAAATTGTTCACAGATCAGTTCAACATCTGTCCTTCAGCAGTTATCTGTTTCAAAAAAATATTTCCGATTGCCATGATCTTGGTGGTTTGTTGGGATCTCCGATCTTCTCGACTCCATTGCTTCCACAGAACAACAGTAGTCGCCACACAACCCTAAACCATCAATCCTTTTTTTTCGTTCTTTTTAAATAAATACGCTGAATCAATCCCAATTGGTTTCCTTTTGAATAAATACTTTCCTTAAATCTTGGAAGCTTCCTTTTTTGAATAAATACGTTGTCGGTGGTATCTTGAAAGCTTGAAAGTTTTTTGCTTTTCCACTACTATCAGACTTGTTATTTAATCTTGAAAGCCTTTTTCGTTTGATAAATACGCTCTCGGTCATAGCGGAGTTGTTATTAGCTCCTTATTTTTTGCGGGCGATCTTAAATCTTGAACGCGAGTTCAAGTTACCAGTGTATTTAATAAATTCGCCGGTAAAGTACCTTCGCTACCTAGTGACGATATTCCGAACTAAAATCTTGAACGCGAGTTCAAGTATCCAGCGAAATTGATAAATTCGCCGGTTTAGTTGGTTACTTAATAGCAGTGCCGGGACAACGTTAAAAAAATGGCAATCAATCATGGAAAAAACAATTCTTGGATATTTGATTCTGGTGCCACTGACACCATGACGTTTGAACCATTAGACATACGGTCAATGACACAACCTCAAAAATCTCAAATACATACAGCAAACAACGGAACGATGCAAGTGAAAGGAGGAGGAGTAATTGAAATTTCACCAACTATGAAATTGTCAAATTGCCTCTATGTTCCGTCCTTATCACACAAATTACTGTCAATCAGTCATATTACCAAAGAATTAAATTGCACGGTACTAATGCACCCTACTTTCTGCCTCCTACAGGATATCAGGACGGGTGTGATTATTGGACGTGGTACTGAGCGTCACGGATTGTACTACGTGGATGAAGTGACTCAACAGGGTACTGTAATGTTGGCACATGGAACCGAAAACCGGGAAGCCTGGCTATGGCATAGACGTTCGGGGCATCCATCCCATGGCTATTCGCACCTTTTGTTTCCAAAACTCTTCCCCTCGAATGGAAAAATAGATTGTGAAACCTGTCTTCGTGCTAAAAGCCATCGACAACCGTTTAAACCGAGCAATACGAAAGTTGCTTCACCTTTTTCACTAATCCATTCTGATGTGTGGGGTCCTGCTCCTGTGATGGGGGGGCAGGGTCTTCGGTACTTTATACTATTCGTGGATGATTGCACTCGCATGACATGGGTATATTTTTTAAAAAACAAAGCTGAAGTTTACGAAAAATTTATCACGTTTTATGCTATGATTCAAACTCAATTCCAAACCCAAATTCAAATCCTTCGATCCGACAATGGGGGAGAATTTGTCAATACGTCCATGAGACAGTTCTTTAAAACCAAAGGATTAGTTCATCAAACCTCTTGTTCTCATACCCCCGAACAAAACGGTGTTTCTGAACGGAAAAACCGTATTATTCTTGAAATTACTCGAGCCCTTTTGATCGAATCTCAGGTTCCTAAATCTTTCTGGCCGGAGGCAGTTGCAACCTCTGTGTATCTCCTGAATCGGCTCCCCACAAAAGCTCTTAAATTTAAGACTCCCTTAGATTGTCTGTCTAAGTCTGCCAGTATTCCCCATCCTCTTACACTTGAACCTCGAATTTTCGGGTGTACCGCATTTGTTCACATACCCAAAGTCAACCGAAACAAGCTCGGCCCATGTGCTGAGAAATGTGTGTTTGTCGGCTATGGGATCGACCAAATAGGTTATCGGTGTTATAATCCAAAAACTCGTCAAATGTTCACCACAATGAACGTTGACTTTCTTGAAACAAAATACTTTTATGACACCCAACTCAGTGGTCAGGGGGAGAACGAATGTATAGACCCTCTGAGTTGGCTAACCCAACTTCCCTCGTCTGAAGAAGTAACAACAGAACTTCCTCACAGTACTGCGAGTCCTTCAAACACAGACACACAATCTGCGGAGCACAGTACCACTGAAGAAAGTCCATCCAACGTGATGCCTGAGGTAAGAAATACTGAGAATCCTGAATGTTCTACGTCTTATAACTATGAGACAACAGGGGAACACATAGAACCGACAACTACAGAACATGTTGATCCAGTTGTTGAACAGGTTGATCCAGTTGTTGAACATGTTGAACCAGTTGCAGCAGAGACTACCGGAAGATACTCTCTTCCACCTAGAGCCAATAGAGGGGTTCCTCCAAAACGGTACTCCCCGGAGAGGGAAACCAGAAATTCAAGATATCCTGTAGCTAATATGGTCGACGGGAACTTATCTAACAGTGCGAAAGCATTTGTTACTTCACTATACACTGAACAAATACCTAATTCCGTAAAGGAAGCTCAAGGTAAGAAGAACTGGGAAGAAGCAATGGAAGTGGAGATGCGTGCTCTTATGAAAAACAATACATGGGAGAAGTGCATTCTTCCTAAAGGAAAGAAAACAGTTGGATGCCGGTGGGTGTATTCGATTAAATATAAACCAGATGGTTCCATTGGAAGATACAAAGCCCGGCTTGTAGCCAAAGGGTACACTCAGACGTATGGGATCGATTACTCTGAGACATTTTCTCCGGTAGCAAAAATGGATACCATCAGAGTCCTCTTTTCCGTGGCAGCTAATAAGGATTGGCCCCTTCATCAATTTGATGTTACAAATGCATTTCTTCATGGAGACCTAACTGAAGAAGTTTACATGGAAGCACCTCCAGGTTTTTCAGGGGGTTTTAAAGATGGGGAAGTTTGTAGGTTGAAGAAATCTCTATACGGGCTAAAACAGTCTCCTCGGGCATGGTTTGGAAAGTTCACCTTGGCCATGAAAGAATACGGGTATCGCCAAAGTAACGCTGATCATACCTTGTTCCTCAAAAGAAGGAACGACCTCGTAACCTGCTTGATCATATATGTGGACGACATGATTATCACCGGAGATGATGTAGAAGAAATAGCCCAGCTCAAAAGGAATTTGTTTTCAAAGTTTGAAATGAAAGACCTTGGGAATCTCAAGTATTTCCTTGGAATAGAAGTTCTCAGGTCTAAACGGGGGATTTTCATCTGCCAAAAGAAGTATGTTCTTGATCTCCTGGCGGAAACTGGGTTGATTGATTGTAAACCAGCAGATACGCCAATGGTGGTGAACCACAATCTTCACATGGAACTCGATGGAAAGCTCGCAGACAAAGAAAGATATCAACGACTCGTGGGCAAGTTAATTTATCTCTCCCATACTCGCCCTGATATAGCTTACGCTGTTGGAGTGGTAAGTCAGTTTATGCACCAACCACAAGTTGCCCACATGGAAGCTGCTCAGAGAATTCTAAGGTATCTCAAGGGAACCGCGGGCCATGGAGTGTTGTTCAAAACAAATGGGCATTTAACTGTTGAGCTCTACACTGACGCAGACTGGGCAGGAGATAAGGGCAACCGAAGGTCTACATCAGGGTACTTCTCCTTGGTTGGCGGAAACCTTGTTACCTGGAGAAGTAAGAAACAGAAGGTGGTTGCTCTGTCAAGTGCAGAAGCAGAGTTCAGAGGCATAGCTCGAGGGTTAAGCGAAGTTCTTTGGATCAGGAAGCTTCTAGAAGATATTGGTTTCTCCCAAAGGGTACCCAGTAAAATTATGTGCGACAATACAGCTGCAATACAAATCTCAGAAAACCCAGTTCAACATGATCGAACGAAACATGTAGAGGTTGATCGGCATTTCATCAAGGAAAAACTGCAGAAAAGGATCATAGAGCTCCCGTATGTAGCATCAAAAGATCAACTCGCAGATATCCTCACAAAGGCAGTCAACGGAAACACGTTTAATAGCTGTTTGAGCAAGTTGAGTATTAGTAACCCCACTACTCAACTTGAGGGGGAGTGTCGGAAAGAAGATAATAGATAGTATAGGGGGCTAATATGTAACTTGGTGTTCTATATAAACACCATTCTTTGTAACCTTATTTTTTGGTTAATACAATTCTCAATACAATTCAAACCCTAATTGCTGTGTTTGTTCTCCACTAGACAACACAAACCCCCTTAAATGCCACCTACCCCAATGCTTCCTTTACAAATGCATCCTCCACATCATCAAGTGCAACCCCCCCCCAACAAGAAGCGTTGGGGCAGTCTAAGTATCACGAAAAACAAAAGTAAATTAGGATTAGTGGATTACAAGCTATAGCATCATGATAATCAAAAGTAAATTAGGATTACAAGCTATCCATAAAAGAAATGTTACTCTTTAGATATTCATTTTGTTAAAAGAAAGTGTGCTATATATTTCAAAAATATCGGTCAAATTTTTTAAGTGTGTGAAACCATGCATGTAAGTCTTTAACTTCCGCGTCTCCTTTCTATCCACCACATCAGAAAGCACCGATGATCAACACTCAACAGCCACCGCACTGCAATGGGTTTCGTCCTCACCGCCATTGGAAGAAAGAATATCTATTGCAAGAAAAATGAAGGCGCTGAATACGACTTACTATTGAAGCTAATCAATCGCTATAATCTTAAGTTACATACATGGTGTGCAATTCTAGATTTTAAAAATGATAACTTTGTCAAACATGGCAATTGTTTTGGCACCAAAGCATTAGGCACGAGTCCCATGTAGAAAAATAGATAACATATGCGTACTAGTCGCTAGAATAGTAACATAATAGCAAATTCATTTTACAAATTTTGACTCAAAAATATACACAAACCTATTAAAGTTTAAAACTTGAAGCATCAAGGGTTCAAGGACCGCCACCTCAGCATTTTCCGACAAAAACCCCAAGAGCCAAAAACCTTCACGGACGGGCCAACCCTCTGTGAGCCACTCCGTTCTTCTCCATGGACGGTCCATGTAAAAAGACTCTTTGGAATCTTTGATGTACGTTGCTCCTAAAAACATCTCGTCGGTTGTTGATGCTCTTAGAATCGTTGAAAATTTACTAAAGTCTTTACATTTTAACAAAAGGCAAGGACATAATAAAAAGATAAATTTACATGTGAAAACAACAAACTCAATCAGTGGATGCCTTGATCAACCACCATATTGTTCTTCTCATATCCACCACCACATCCCAAAACATCAACCAACCGCCACCATACCGTCTTCCTAACTCTCCGGCCACCACTATCTTCCGTGCCAACTTGATCAACATGTTGGGACACCTTTGCAGTACTCTTGGAACGAAGTTGTCGGGTCTTAATGTCTATCAAATCCATCTTCGTCGGAAACTTTCCTGATCCAAACCCGGACATAAACACTTGCCACCTTGACTTGCTCCTCGATGCCATAACCGACAAAGATCTTGACCTCCAACTACCTGTCCTGGAACCTATTTTAAACCGCATGTATCTGAAAGAACCCGAATTTGAACGAAACACCGGGTTTATTTCCTCAATCTTTGCTTCCGGGCTCTTATCGTTGTCATCACATATGGGCTGTTTCACATGTGAATTCTTATTTGAAACTTCATGAGTCCATTCTTCACTGGAAACCCCAAAGAAATCTTGATAGAAAGTGGTAGTTACTTCTTCTGAACCAATAGTATCCTCGTCCACATGAAGATCTGAAAAAGAAAGTGTGTCATGTTCTTCATCATTGTATTTCTCCATGGTTTGTGTTCAGGTTTCCTTAGCCTGTTTCTTATGATTTTTTTGTAAAGATATTTTGTACAAGTGGATGATACAATTACCATCTTTTTATACAATATATTTGGTGAAATAATGTTGTATAATAGTCGTTAATTGTGTGTTGCTGAATTAAAATATGTGTGAACTTTGTACCTTACTAGAAGTCCACGGCCGCCAGAGAAGAAGGCTGACGGAAATTGGATACTTTTTTTTTTTTTTTTTACCATTTTCATTTAATGAATGACTTATTATATGACATTATAGCTTTATTTTTAATTATTTTGAGACTTGAACCTAAAATCTCACACTTAAGTGTATTAAAAAACAAAGCGTTACCACTAGACCACCAACCCCAATCCTAGTGGTATATGATATCATAGCTAAAGCTAATATTATTACCAACTCATTTTATGGATCTTTTCATACACGTTTGAAGTAGTAAATACGGTAATCCCGAACTCGCAATTATTAAGACGTTTTTATTTTTGGAAAACTTGAGTGCGGACATTTTTAAACTAACTCACAATAATCATTAATCAACAATCACCACCACTGATAGAATTACTTGTTTTTGCATAATTTACTCTGCCTAGCGCAAAATAATAACAATTAATTTATTAATCAAACTATATAATGATTGTGTAACACCCAAGAAAAGTAGAAAAGCGAAGATAAAAACACTTTAATTTGTTAGATGTTGACCAAGTTGCATAGAGATCTCGAAGCAATTAACTGATTAAGGAGTTATTCTCTAACGTATGAAAAGTCAAGAAAAGTGTGGGACAAATAGAAATCTTGTAAGTATGGAGGGCCTATTTTGGCAATTGGAGTACAATTCAACAAATCAAACACACAAGATCAATCAATATGCGCATAGAGGGGTTCATCCCATACCAAGAAGTGGCACCTTCTTATTATTTTTGACGGTTCACCTTAAATTTAACAAAGTTGGAAAATGAGGATGGATATAGAAGATGTGGGTCTGTATGTATTTTTACTTTTAGGCCATGAAATCTTTCGATTTACTGATCACACATAGAAGAGGCGAAGCTTTTACTCCGACTCCAAAAAGTTAAAAAAATGTAAAATTATATGATCCGACTCCAAAAAGTTAAAAAAAAAAGTAATATTATATGATGAAGAAGAAAAACAAGAAAATTTATGACAAATGGTTGACATTGAGAGTTCTAGTATTCTAGAATCTAGAATTCTAGATAATCTGGAATATGGGATGATGTTAGGCTACATGGTATGGGGATGATCCTCTAAGGGAGGATGATTCGCCACGTCATCTCTACATCACCATCTTTGGGAGAATGGTTCATTCCACAATTTTAGTGGAAATGGGAGGATGATCCTAGATGATCCTACCCCACCACTTTTTTTTAAGAGTTAATTGCCATTTTAGTCTCTGTGGTTTGACCCATTTTGCCAGTATAGTCCAAAGGTTTCATTTTTAACATCTGGATCCAAAAACGTTTCATCGTTGCCATTTTGGTCCAACTGACTTAACTCCATCCATGGACCTCAGTTAACTCAAGGGCAATTTTGTCATTTTATCTATCTGTTTTAATTAATTAATATTTAAAGAATATATTATACACACACCTTCATCACCCACCTCACCATCACTACTGCCACCATCACCACCCCTGCCTTCACCACCACCACAGCCTCACCACCACTATCACCAGGAACCGACCACCACAACCAATCACCACCACCCGACCACCATGGAATCCACACATACATACAGAACACACACACAGCCACCACCTCTGCCACACCTCAGCCACACCTCTGCCACACCTCAGCCACCACCACACTTCAGCCACCGACCACACCACATCAGTGATGGATGAGTTTTCAAGAAAATGTTTCAATTGGACTACCACCACCACCACACCACCACCACCAGTTATTGTACACGAATTAGGCTAGGCTTTATTGAGACCATGTATTGCACAGAAGGAGGTGAACGAATATAAAACTTGAGTGAGGTTGATGTATACTAAGCTGTATGTTTAAATTCTGGTTGATCATATACATCAACCTTATATACATCAACATTGTAACCATGTACTGAGGTTATGTGTATATAAGGTTGATGTATAAAATATTACCAAACTGTACAATGCACATGCCATTCTGGACCATGTATTGCACAGAAATTCCATCAACCTCAGTATTCGGTTGTTAACAACATGTCGGGAACATGGGTGGTTATAATCAGTATACATCAACGAAATTATAAAGTCTTTCAGTCACAGAGGGATCTGCTCTCTCTCTCTACTACCACCACCACCACACCACCACACCACCACACCACCACCACCCCCACCACCGCAAAACACAACCTGCAACAATACACCTCCGCCATCATCACCAGCAACACCCCACCTCCACCACGCCACCCACCTCCGCCACCCACCACCAAATTCACAGAAAACCCCCAAATTCACTGAAAACCCCCAAATTCACTGAAACGCCTCCCCAACCCAATCAATCACAACCTCCAAGTTCAAATCGCACATAGATCTTCAAAGCAATCACCACCTACAAAACCCACAAGCCAGCGCCTCCGTTTATCACCATCAACACCCACCTCCGCCATCATCACCAGCAACACCCCACCTCCACTGTCATCACAATAAACATCCACACCATCAAGCCCGTCGAAGCACCATTTTTAGAGAGATAGAAAGTCAAACCTGTTAGGGACGATGGTGGCTTGTGATGGACTTGCAGTAGTAGTGGCGGTGGTGTACAGTTGAGACGAGACGGTGGTGGTGCTTACAGCGGTGGTGAGGGTCGCTGGCGGCGGCAGTGGTGGTGCTTACAGCGGTGGTGAGGTTGTTGATGGTGATGATATCATCTGGTGGATGAGAGAGAGAGAGACTGGAGAGAGAGAGAGAGACATGAGAGAGTAAGAGATGAGTGGTGGGCGGTGGTGGCTGATAGTGGTGGGCGGTGGTGACTGGTAGGGGGCGGTGGTGACTGGTAGGGTGGATGAGAGAGAGAGACAGGAGAGAGTGAGAGATGAGTGGTGGTGGTGCACAATATCTGTGTATATATATATATGTTATTATATATATGTTATTATAATTATATTATAATTATTATATATAAGATAAATCTTATATAATGATTAAAAGAAAAAAATAAAGTGGAATTAAAAAGTAATATATGAAATGACAACATTGTCCCCTGAGTAACAGAGTTTATTGCATGGGGTTAAGTCAGTTGGACCATAATGGCAACGACGAAACCTTTTTGGATCCAGATGTTAAAAATGAAACCTTTGGACTATACTGGCAAAATAGGCCAAACCACAGGGACTAAAATGGCAATTTACTCTTTTTTTAATCTTCCACTTTTTTTAACATTTAATAAATAAATTAAGAAAATATTTTCATTAATATTAAACAAACAATACATAAACGTTCGGTGAGCAAAAACGTTCGGTGAGTTTTGGAATGCGGCAAAGGCGTTTGAGGAGTATTGAGAGAATTGGTTCGGTTCAATCGTCGGATAGTATCCCGGAACCGAGAAAACATTCGGGATGTTCGGTTGGGTCGGGTTGTTCGGGACGTTTGGGTTGTTCGGGTTGTTGAAGGGATCCATGGTAGAATATAATTTTATAAAAGGGGAAGATGTTTATAAAAAATGAGAGAGAGAGATGAGTTATGGTAGATGAAAAGTGTGACAAAAGGTATAAAAAAATGGGGGTTTATATAGTTTTAGAGGATACTTTGGTAAAAAATATGAATATAACCGTTTGTTTTGAATTTGAATTTGGATTTTTTTTTAAACGGTAACATGCATCAAAAGGTGGAATTTTTTGTCTTGACATGGCATGTCTCAAAAGTCTAGCTCTCGACGAGCACGGGGAGGGGGTGGGCATGGTGTTGGGTTCGGCGACGGGGCTGGACGGGTGGGGGACGGTCCCCATACCGTCTAGACTCTAGCCTTACCTAGTCTATGTACTCGAACAACTTGAAATACTCAAAATCTTAGTCAAAAGCTGTCAATGGCTTAACTTTCTGCTACATTTGACAACATTAATAATGTTTATAACTACCGTGTCACCATTTTGGTTTATCATTTTTGGTATTTCCGTTCTAGTTGGTACAAACAAGGGTGGTCACTGACTTCGAACATGTATCGGTTAATCCATCTTCAGTTGTCTAACACGTGGGGAGTGGTAAACGCTCCACGTCAGCCAGTCGCCTCATGCCATGTTAACTCCCCTTTCCATTCCCAATTTTGCACTCAAACATAAGGGGTGCTCCCCTGGTGGGGAGTCGGTTGTAAAATCTTTGTCGTTTGGTGTTCCCTCAACAAAACAACATACGGCCCACCCCATCTTCAACCTCTCTCCTCGTCGATATCAGATTATCTGAATCAGAGAAAATATATGCATTAAAGTAAACGAATTATATGAGGGGTATTGGATTTTAATAATCCCAACTTTCACGAATTGGCCGGTAATAATCCCAACTTCAAAAATAGCCTACAACACTCCCAACTTGTAACATTTTGGCCAGCAATGATCCTTGTCTAACTGGGTTAGTTAAAAGTGACGTGGCAGCTGACGTGTTTAAAACTTGAAATATTTTGGCCACCAATAATCCCAAGTTTCACTAATTGGCAGGTAATAATCCTCCGGTCACCACCATCATCTCTTCCAGTCACCACCATCATCTCCGACCACCTCCATCTCCTCCACTGCCACCACCATCTCCGACCAGTCACCACCATCATCTCCGACCTCCACCTCCTCCTCCTCCACTGCCACCACCATCTCCTCCGACCACCACCAATCATCTCCTCCCACCAAACGAGACCACCACCAATCATCAGATTCTGGTGGAAATTTTAAACATCAGATTCTGATAATGATGTTCTGCTACACTATGAGGGTCTTGATGATCACTTTCCAACATTCGCTGAATTACACCAAACGAATGTTACACCAAACGAGACCACCACCAATTGGTCGGAGGTGATGGTGGTGGGTGATGGTGGTGGTCGGAGATGATGGTGGTGGCTGGAGGAGATGGTGGTGGCAGTGGAGGAGGAGGAGGTGGAGGTGGAGGTCGGAGATGATGGTGGTGACTGGTCGGAGATGGTGGTGGCAGTGGAGGAGATGGAGGTGGTCGGAGATGATGGTGGTGACTGGAAGAGATGATGGTGGTGACTGGAGGATTATTACCGGCCAATTAGTGAAACTTGGGATTATTGGTGGCCAAAATATTTCAAGTTTTAAACACGTCAGCTGCCACGTCACTTGCCACGTCACTTTTAACTAACCCAGTTAGACAAGGATCATTGCTGGCCAAAATGTTACAAGTTGGGAGTGTTGTAGGCTATTTTTGAAGTTGGGATTATTACCGGCCAATTAGTGAAAGTTGGGATTATTAAAATCCAATACCCCATTATATGATGAAGAAGAAGAAAAATGAAGCTAGTATGAAGACCAATGGTGGATGTTTGAGCTAGAGTTCTAGATAACCTGGAATACGGGATGATTTGAACTAGTCAATAAACTCTAACAACTGAAATATTCAAAACCTAGAAAAACATTCAATGGCTTAACTTTATGCAACATTTGACAACATAAATGAATAATGTTGATTAGCATGACACTACATCTATGTCACAATTTTTATTTTACATGTTTGGTCTTTCAGTTCAAGAAATATATGGCAAGCTGGTAGTTCAACATTTCCATGACTATAATTATGTGAACTTCTACGCAAAGCGCGTATGAATACTGAACCCCTCCTACAACTTCTCAAAATAAATCACTAAAGTCACAATCTCTTCTTCTAGAATTCACTAAGTCGCAATTTCCTCTTCTAGAATTCATTTTTTTATTCCTAAAATTTGGATTTTAACAATTTAAATAGTAATAACTGTTCGATTATGATACAAACTATCAGTCTTCTAACTTTTATTTTCATTGCCATTTAACAAAAAAACTAACATTGTCTGCCTCAAATAAACAACTGGTTGATTTTATCTTACACAAAACGTTGTAAAATGTTTTAAAACAACATAAATGAAAGTTGTGTACAAACAAAGTTAGTTTTGTGTTAGAGTGAGCTTGCCCTTAGCAACCAAAATGATAGTTAAGAGTGTCAATGATTATATTATTATCGGTTAAAAACGGTATAATTTGAATTTTTAAAATTGTCCAAATTTCTTTTTTAGTTCAAAATTCAATTGTCAATGAATAACATGTCCATGACAATGCAAGCGCACCTCAACCTCTACGCAAACTCCATATCTCTGGAACAAAACCAACCTTCACACCCTTAGTGATGTAACCCCAACACGTAATGCCTAACACATTTATATAAACATGTCAAATGGGTTGACGGAGTAATCAAGTTGTAGACATGTTATACTAGTTGATGGGTTGTAAAAATAGGTTAAATACTTAAACAAATTATAAAGTGTTAGCATGTTGACCTATTCAATTAAACATGTTGGTGTGTTGACCTATTTAAGTAAGCAAGAGTTAAACACATCAACACAAACTTCACCTGTTTATTTTAGGGATCGCAATGGGGCGGGTTTGAGATGAGTTTATGTAATCCCAACCCCAACCCCAAACCCGATCAGCTAGGCTTGTCCCAAACCCGTCCCAAAACCCATCGTGTAATTACCCATTGAGTATTAGGTATACTTGCGGGTTTCGGGCAACCTTGTTAGGTTAAAAAAATTACTCATTGGGTGTCTAATGGCTAACTACTAATCAATTACATTTAGCATTATCAATATAAAAATATATCAAATAACTATAATGTATATTAATAAAATATCAAAATGTATATTAAAAAAAATACTCAAATGCATAGATGACAAATATAGTGTATGTCAATAATTGATATATCTTGTATATACATACAAAATTAAAAGAAATTATACCGGGTATACAATAGGATAAACGAGTATACTTTATCGGGTAATTGGGTCAGGTAAACATGTATACATCAAATCCCAAACGCGCAGAAAAAAATAAAAGCTAATCCCAAACCCGGTCCCATACGGCCATACTCGATTACCCGACCTCAAACTTGTCCCAAATGTGTAGGGTTTCAGGTTCACCCATCAGGTTTTAGCTCAACTCCCTTTCCAAGTTTATTTTAACATACCAACCCAAACTCAAATTGTTCATTCAATAAGTTAGATATAATCTAAATCTAAATCTAATCTAATCTATCTAAATCTATTAATAGAGCAATGGAATGAATAGTGTTTAAATGGAAATAGTAATTGTAATTGTTGGGGATAAAATTTTATCACTTATGGATCATGTATCCTTTGTTCAGCCTGGATCACGGATCCTCAGGAAATAATGCAGGAAGACTAAGGATCACGGATCCTCACTATTATTCTAACAAACTAACAATTGTTTCCAATATCTTTTGGCCTTGTTTTGCAGGTGCATTTCGGAGTGGACCTATTCTAACCGAGAAACGCGGGGAATATGCTCTCATTTCAAGCATGTGCATGGGTCAATGACCGTTGATAGTGAACATGGGCGCATGGCTGATATTTCGGATAGTTAGTTAGAATAGATTAGCTGAATATTATAGTGGGGTATTGAGCTTGATAGATCAGTTAACACACTTATACACTCTCACATACTCTCTCTCAAACTCAACTCTCAAACACACTAGCAATCTCATTGTAACGAGCTCAATATCATCCAAAGTTGTAAACTTTTTTGTTCAATATACTTGGTGATCGGTAGTTTCCATCACCCGAGGTTTTTTATGCCGGATACCATTCGTTGATCAAGGGATTTTTCCTCGTATAAATCCTTGTGTTCATCATCATTTTTGTTTGATATTTGTTCATACATTTGATCAATACAACAAGCACTCTACCTCACATTCAAAGTTTGGTTACATTATCCTTAATCAGATTTTTGACCAAATCAATAATGTCGTTTGATCCTTTTCCTAGGTTTGGATTCCGGGATGAGAAACACGTGTAGTTATGTGGGCTCGGGCTTGCCACGCGTTTTAATTCACGGGAGTAGTATCATCTTTCTCTCACTCACTTTTACTATATTAAATAAGTTATTTTAACATATCAACAGTAGAGTGAAGTTCTAGAGTAAACATTAGTGTATTTGTAAACGGGGTGAACAAATCTTAACTGTTGATTTACATTAACAAATCGTAAAATACACTAGTGTATTCTTATAATCAAGGGCTAGGATTAGTTCACTAAGGTTCACTATCAAAGGGGTTGTTTACAAATGAACCTAACCCATCAACAATAAACCTAATAATTTTCTCGTCGGTGCTATTGCGTATCCTGTTTCCTCGGACCGCTATCAAATTACTTCACTGCCTCTCTCTTCTAGAAGCGCTCTCACCAAATGACATTCCATCCATATATATATACCACATGATCTTCCTTAACATCTACCTCCCACCAAAACCTACTCCTTTTCACAATCCATTTCCATATCCCATAACCATTCTTATAATTCTTACGATGAATTCCACAACAATGGAACACCGAATAGATACCTATTATAACAACGATGACGAAGACGACACTCTCTCCCTGAGGAACCTTCAAATGTACGATCAAACCCCCACCAGCTCCACCCGTAGCAGCCCTAGAACTTCCTCCGCCCAAGACCCATTCGAGTTCTTTCCCATTCTATCCAATACTCCAACCAGAGATATCATGTTCTTTGGTAAACTTATTCCTCATTCTGTTAATGAGGAGTTGAATGATCACTACCAGAACCGCGTTGCTGGATCAACATCCTTCAGGATACCTGATCAGCGGCCAAATGAGAACGCGGTCCCTCTGCGGTCAGTTTCTAATAGAGATTTCGGTTCGCCTCACCGTAGAATGAAGTTGTCGACGTCGAAGACGAAGCGAAGGAGGTGTATGTTTGGGCCAGTGAAGTTTATGCCGGAGATGAATATGAGTTCTATAAAGGAGAGACAGGCACGACGGATGTTTGCGGTGGCGGAAGGTGGTGGTGATAGGCGGAAAGCGGTTGAGGTTACCGTTAGGGAGAAGAATACGACGGTGAGCTGTAGAGCGCGGTTGAATTCTGTGTTTGAAAGGTCGATCGCTTGGCTACGATATTGACTGATTATCTATCTCGTATGGAAGTTTCCTTTACTTTTAGACTTTTTTGTGATCTTAATATATAGAAAATACTTGACTTTTGACTATTATTTTTGGGCATGATTAACGGTTATTGTAAGTTTGAAACTTAATTTATTTGTTTACTTTGTATCTATTGTTATATAAGAAATGAAAGGGTATCGTATAACTAGTGTCTTATTGTAAAAATAACAATATTTTTGCTTTTCTTGAAGCATATGAGCTATATAAATAATTGGACTTAAGGTATGGTGACGGTGGAGGTCATAAAAATAGATTCAAAGGTGAGGCTATTCTGTCTGCGCCGCACAGACATTGTTATCTACAGACTGTTTTTTTTTTTTTTTTTTCGAAGACGTTTCATTAAAAAACGTTTGGGCGAGCTCTTTTTGATTCTGACTTGGTCCGGCCACTTCTAAAATCTTCTAAGGTCTGCATAGGGTTAAACACCATCACCCATCACGACCGTCCACCACCACCACTCACCATCCACCACCACCGTCCACGTCTACCACCCACCACGTCCACCACCACCCACCGCCACCGTCCTTAAAAAATTTCAATTCATTTCAACAATTTCCAATTCCTTAAAAAACTAATAAAGCCTATCTTTCCGGTTTGTGAACAACAACTCGCAAATTTTGTTCAACATACGCCCAACCTAGCTAATATAGAAACTTGCTGGTTTTTTACCAATCATGATTAACTTTTTTTGGAACGGCTATTTCATTAAAAATGGCTACTAGCAAGATGTTAGAGCCAAAAACACAACTAATTATAAAGAGAATTCACACCAATCTTTCCACGACAAATTTTTCAACGGCGACCTATTTTTGATTCAAAGATAACTTAGGGATCTAATTTCTTCCTTCAGCTTAGTCGTTCCGTCTTCATTATCAGAAAATATCTTTGTGTTTCTTGCTTTCCAAATAACCCAACACGTCATAAAGATGACACCTTGGACCCTCCCTTCTTTTTACTTTTGCCCAACTACATCCATTTATGCACTTCGAGAAGGTCAGGCACTAAGAAAGCGAAAACCGGGGGAATGCCGCACCAAGAGAATAAAAACTATCATATAATCATCGTAATGTAGTCAGGGAGGTGAGGAGATGAACCGCACATCCTACACATCAACGAGGGCACCTGAATGTTTCTCTTTCTTAAAGCAACCAAGGTCAGGATTCAGTCATGTTCAGCCTTCCAAACAACCATCTGGGTCTTCGATCTATCTTCACTTATCCGCTTGGGTCTTTAAATCAACATTCTAGAGAAGGTTTAAACAACCATCAAATTCATTTCTCTCCTCTAGACTAAAATTTTTTTGTTTTGCCAACATAAAGAGATTTGGAAAGACATCTTTGAGCGGTTCATTCATAACCCACTGGTCCAGCCAAAACCAGATCTCATCCCCGAACCAATCTCCCCTTTAATAAGATTCGCAATTTATTGAGATTGGATTTCGCCAACCGATTCTTCATGCTCGTGAAGTGATAATTCTGATTTGAAGGATTATCCAGAAAGTTAATTTGGGTTAAACATAATTCAAGTTAGCTGGAAATAAATATTGGTTGGTTTATTTATTTAATTAGCTGGAATTATTTGTTTATTTGGTTGTTTTATGTTGTTAGTTTTTTCATTATTTAAATAGAGTTTGAGTTGGGTTAAGATTAGTTTATGTTTAGTATAAATATAGGTTATGTATTCAGTTTTATTTGTCGAGTTGAGTTTAATAATGCAAAGAGTATGAGACGGGTTATTCTTCAAATCGTTCGTGTATGATTGCGTATGCGTTTGTATGTTCGTGATTTGAAGCTTGGGCCAACAGCTCGCAATATTGCTCCACGTACCTTTGAGACTTCTAACATCTGGAAGAGCGGCCAAGCTTTCTTTGAAAAGTGAAAGAGCCGAGATACCTTTATTCCATAAGGCTTCTGGTTCGTTTTTGAAACACCACCACTTCGTGGGGAGAGCCACGTTCGAGTCCCTAACAGCCCTCTGCCTCGTTATTTTATCCCAACTCACCCAACAAAGACTCTTTTTATCTTCATTTCCGTCCCAAAAGAAGTTCCTCGCTTCACTTCTAATTGATCAATAACTTTTGAGTAAATTACAAGTTTTGTCCTTTATGTATGTCCAAAATTGCAGGCGTTGTCCTTTGTCTTTAAAATTGATGAGTTTTGTCCTTAATGTTTGCAAATCTTGCACGTTATGTCCTTTAGGCCAAACCCAGTTAGATTTTTTGGTTAAAACTGGTCATGTGCAAGGCACATGAGGGTACTATTGTCATTTCATCTCATCAGGGACCATTGTGTGTAAAAGAACTTGTCTTCAGGGACTATTATGTAATAATAAAAAGATATTTACTCTAAAAAATATATATAAAAACAAAACCATCCCTCCCATCCACACCGTCACTCTCTCTTTTCTCTCCCCTCTCTCTCACCTGCCGGCACCTCCCACACCACCACCATCCCGGCAGTCTTCTCCGACGACATCACCGTCTTCTCCGGCGACATCCTCCGTCTTCTCCGGCGATCTGCTCCTCCGTCTTCTCCGGCGACATCAACGGTAAATCGCTCTAATCCGGTTTGGGTTGTTACAGTTGCAACCACAACAAACACTCCAAGAAGAAGAACAACAAGCGTTCTGGCACCAAGAAACGAATGACCCTCGAACAATCTCTCGCCTATAAATCCGTCACCGAATGGGTTTTTCTCGACACCCTTTCTTGCTCCCCCAATTCCATCATCGCCATTGATGACGACTTTAAGGTCAAACTCGTTCATACCAAGGTTCCTGCTGACAAATTGGTGTTTGAATTGCACTCTCATTCGATTTGCAGTGATGGGTTTTTGTCCCCTTCTAAGCTTGTTGAAAGAGCTCATCAGTTTGGGGTATGTATGAGCTTGTTTTCATGTTTTTTTTTTCGTTCAGACATTTTGTCGAACAGTTGGTGTTCGTTATAGTTTTTTAAGTTTGTTGGTAATTTAAAATTTTGGTGTTAAATGTTCATGAATGAAATTGATTAGACTTGAAAAATATGGTGTATGTATGAGCTTTTATCATGCTTGTTTTTGTGTTTTTTCATTCAGACATTTTGTCGAACAGTTGGTGTTCGTTATAGTTTTTCAAGTTTGTTGGTAATTTAAAATTTTGGTATTAAATGTTCATGAATGAAATTGATTAGACTTGAAAAATATGGTGTATGTATGAGCTTTTATCATGCTTGTTTTTGTGTTTTTTCATTCAGACATTTTGTCGAACAGTTGGTGTTCGTTATAGTTTTTCAAGTTTGTTGATAAATTTTTAGTTTTGCTGTTAAATGTTCAAGAATGAAGCTGATTAGACTTGAAAAATATGGGTTTTGTTAGTTTTGTAGCTAAAAGTTGTTATCTTGTTTCTTTTTTTATGAATTTGTTGATTTGTGTTTGGATTCTGGCCTTTAAGTTTTGACTGTGATTATTTAACAAATGTTTGATAGTCTGCAGTGTATAACAGGGGTGTACAGATTAGTTTTGACTGTGGGTTCAAGAGGTAGATTATTTGTTGTATGTTTAGATTAAGTGACCTAAGGCTTGATGACGGCGATAACAGGGGTGTACAGATTCAAAGAGAAGAGTGTGTACAGATTTTCTGAATTAACCTTTTGATTATATAAATGTGGAAAATGAAAATAGTAGGGAAAAGACTGAATTGGTATTGGTTGATTTGGAGATGGTGGTTGTAGATGATGAAGGGTGGTAGAGGTAGTGGTGGCGGTGAAGGGGGTGGTGGTGGAGGTGCAGGATGGTGGTGATAGGTGGTTGCTAATTTCAGGAAAAAAAAATATATATATATATATATATGGTTATAAAAATAAAATTTTAAATTATTTTATTGTTTTATTTTTACATATTAGCCCCTTGATATAATTTATCTTACACAATAGTCCTTGGACAATGAAATTACAATAGTACCCTCACATGACTTGCACATGACCAGATTTAACAAAAAAAATTAACTGGGTTTGGCCTAAAGGACATAACGTGCAAGATTTGCAAACATTAAGGACAAAACTCATCAATTTTAAAGACAAAGGACAGCGCCTGCAATTTTGGGCAAACATAAAGGACAAAACTTGTAATTTACTCGTAACTTTTTAAGGCCCCTTATTCAACGAAAAATAATAAGTCGGAAGGATCTCAAACACGGATTTGAGAATCGTAAGCCTTCCTCCCACCGATAACATACTAGACTTCCAAATTGCCAACCTTTTATCAAAACTCTCCACAACCGCATCCATTATTAACTTTTTACTTAGTATGACATGAAAAGTTAAAACTTACAAGTTTATACAAATAAGTGTGTGTTTCCTTATTTTTATTCTTCAGTTCTTGTCATTGCACAGGGCCAAGGTGCGGACCATGTTTTGATTTGGCTAATATAAGCCGGTTATTAAATGGTCAAACTTAGCACAGTCCATTTAAAAAATAAGTTAACCCGAACTTAAGGTGCGATTACGTGATATACAATTCCTAGTTTAAAGTCCAAAATTTGTCTTATAAAGTTATTTATTATATAATGATTTAGTTAGTTACTAGAAGTTTCAACAGATAAATATTTGGCTTACACAGTTATACGTGATTCTTAGTTTTATTAGGTGTTTAGGTTATATAATGATCAGGATTGGAGAATTTATTTTCTTTATTTGGTTATTTTAGTATGACTATGCTATAATTGTGACCCTTTAATGGGAGAGTGCTCATACATGTTAATATATTATTGATTTGTGGAATTGTTGAAAAGCACTAAATAGATAAAGGCATAGTTGATTAAGCTAAAGGCAAGTGAGTAGCAATCAAACTAATAAAGTGAACTCGCATAAAGAATATCTTCACAAGAAAGATGTTAATAGGAATGAGTGGGAAAAAGATATACTTCATTCATGTCCATAATCAATAGCTATTACATGTATTTAGTATATGAAGAAACAAGACCTGAACGCCTGGTTAAGTTCCAATGCTTCTACGGGGGAACGAGTATCAGGAAGCAGCACTCACGAATTATGAGGTGCAAAACAAAAAACACTATTAGCCTTGTCATCCATCCTCTGGTGTGAGAATATATACCGATTGATCAGAAAAGAACAAGTATATAGGGAGAGAGCACAGTTGAGAACAACAAGTTACCTTTCGACAATGACCTCAACTCAATTTTGATACTAAATATTTTTAGTTATCCCTTTCACAAAGGAGGTGGTCCTCGCAGGTTGTTACTAACCGGTGACATCACCCTTTTCCCCATTGGTGGTTAATATTCCATGCTATAACTGATGTTCTACATCAGCATGGGTTAGGGTGGAGGGTATGGTTAATCACTCTAGGGTGATTGAGTGAAATCTTACCCAATAATATTATGTCATGTCAGCTCTCCATTCCACTCCCCATTTTGCACTCAATCAGGGGGTATGGTTAATCACCCAAGGGTGTTTGAGTTATATATTTTTTATTTTCTAGAAAAATTCGGTTCATAACGTCACTCTCTCTCAATCAATTCAGTGAACTATCACCGATTTTCATACCCTCTCTCCAACTCACCGATCAACTTCATCAACCGGGTATAGTCACCGATCGGTGACTCCCACTCCCCGCACCACTCACCGCACATTATACCCTCCACCCTTAGAACTTTCGAATTTAATTAAAGGAGATACGATACACAGTCCAACTTTATTCGGATTCGAGTCCATATCTCTTGAGTATACATATGTTTTTCTACCGCACATTATACCCTCCACCCTTAGAACTTTCGAATTTAATTAAAGGAGATACGATACACAGTCCAACTTTATTCGGATTCGAGTCCATATCTCTTCAGTATACATATGTTTTTCTATGAGAACCACAATTTCACAATCCATGTAAACTAATAGAGCAATTGATTTGATAACTCATTCTAACTTTAAAACATTGCAATACTCTATTAGGGGAGTGGGGGTGGTCACTAGTGATAGAATTCCATCACTCACAAACATCCAATCTAGTTCCGCCATGTCATCAACCACTATTCTATCACTCACAAGCCTTTTTTGTGGCGGTGGTCATCACTAGTGGTGATGGATTTTATATAAACATTCAAAAAAAAATACCCCCAACGTTCAAAAAACCCCACCAAACGGTCACAACCAACGTTCCCTTTTTTATTTTTCAACGCGTGATTGTTTCAACGCATTGATTATTTCACGCGTAATGTGTGAGGTGGCGGCGGTGTGCTATAAAACATAACGAGTGATGGGGTGGCCATCACGGACCACCCCCACTCCCCTTAGCCCATCAACTTTATGTATGCGACTTTAAAGGGGTTTGTTTGGGAAAAAAATGGGTACTACTAAATACACCCCCCTCCTCTTACATGCTTATGGGTGGGATTCGTATGGGACCGATACTTTTTCTCTCACAAGGAGGTTTAATTAGTTAGGAGAGGAGTGCATTTAGATGAATCCGAAAAAAATTGATGCCCATGACACACCGTTTGATAGGGATGAGCGTGGTACCAGTATCGGTACCGAAAATACCGATATCGAAATTCGCCAAAACCGGGTACCGGTACCGAAATATTCGGTACGGTACCGGTATTTGAAGGTAAATTTTGGTATTTTACCGGTACCGTACCGAACCGGTACCGATACCGAAAATGCCAAAAAGTGGCTACTGGTACCGAAAAAAATAGGTACGGTAAATTCGGTACTGGTACCCAGTACCAAATGCTCATCCCTACCGTTTGAGGCCATAACTCATAGCGTAACATATGAGTTTTCATATTTATCCATAAAATACATAAGTTAAAGAAAAAGAGAAATATAATAAATTTGAAAATGGATGCCCTGGGGTTTAGGAATAAGGCTTATTTTAGGGCGAGATAAGGCTTAGGAATCATTTCTTTGATGTACAAAGGCCTTGTTTGGATGATCTTATTTTACCTCATCACTTAACCATTGGGTCTTGGCTCAGTGGCCACCGACATCCTCGTTAAGTCTCTCGGGGACCCTCACACGGAGAGGTCTCGGGTTCGATCCCACTCGAGTATGACAAGAGGATTTTAACCGCCAGGGATCTTTGTCGGGTAGTGAACTGGGAGGGGAGATCCCCTCCGCGGCTAAGGATACCGTGCACCTATCCTTTTTTATTGATTTTTTTGAAAAAAAAAAAAAAAAAAAAAAGAGTTCTTGTGAAATGGTGTTTGGGTAATAAGGTGAAAATGAGCTTTTTAGGCATCGAAAAGGAGAAATGAAAAAGCCACTTGATTGTGACTTTTCCAAAAAGGAGATAAAGGGGTTAAAAAGTCAATAAGGAGAAATGGAAAAGCACATCCAAACATGCCCAAAGTGGTTTCGCTGGTGACGCGATGATACTCCAGTGGTCCGTTATTGATCCAAATGAGCACATATTAAATATGAAAATAAAATTGTAAAAAAACGAAAGGCTAAGTTACACTTTTCGTCCTTTATTTTGTATCGAATTGCAATGGATAGCATTTAACTTCAATAATTACAGTCACAATCCTTTATTTGCAAAACCCATTACACCTTACGTCCTTTTGCCTTAACCTAGTTAAAATTTTAAGTTAAGTTTATTGACATGAGGGTAGTTTTGTAATTTTACCTTTTTACTTAAAATATATATTAAATAGAAAAGGAAAAAACAAGAAAATATGTTTATAAACCAAACAGTCACGTTCACACACTTTCAACTCTCACTCTCTCTCTCTCTCTAAAACCCCTGTAACAAAGATGCTCACCATATCACCACCGCAAATCTCAAAATTTAGGTGACAAATCCAACACAGCTTCTCATTTTTTCCTAAATAATGCACCTTCATCTCCAACTCACCACTCTCCAGACCAATCTCATCCGAAGAAGACTCAATTCGGTTGTGATTATACGAGAAGATTCCAGAAGAACCGCATTTGGAGTCCACACGCGCTGACGACAACGACGACGCGTCAGAGTCGGATAAGCCGAAGCTGCCATCGTCGTTGGTGGTGGTGGTGGAGTGGGGAGGGAGGCGGTTCCGGCGGGGGGTAAGAGGTAGTGGGGGTTGAACGACGTGGTCCTCCATTCACGGATCTAAAGGCCTTAGTTCCAGAAATTGCAGCGGCGATTTCAGACTTCAGTGGTTCTCCAAATGGACGACCAATGATGGCGACGGAGGTAGGTTATGTGTTTTCAATCTTTGATTTTTCGGCCGAGGCAAATGGCAGCGGCGGCTACTTGGGAGCCAGTGGTGGGTAGGATAAAAATTTTGGGTTTCTTTTAGCCTATAATTGTTAAAGAGGTCGATTGTGTTTTGAAGATGAAGAACCCTAGATCTGTTAAGAGTGATTTGGGGAATTTTGAGTGTTTTCTATGATTGAAGGGCTTTTGATTCACGATGCAGGCGGTGATTTGAATATTATTAGGGTTTTTTAGAGAGAGATACAAAGGGTTGAGGCGGTGTGGTGTGGCGGATCTGGATGGAGGCAGCGGTGTAGTGTGGTGTGTGGCAGTGGTGTGTGGCAAAACATATTTATTGCACAAATAGTCCTTAAAATAGAAAAAGACGAATTTACCCTTATGTTCAATGCACATGAAGTGTGTAAAATGCAACATATAAATTACATCAAATGAGGCATAAAACTAACCAATTTTTAGTACTAATGTTGGAAAAAGTGTGCTTTTGTCTTCCTTTTGTATTTTCAGGACCAAATGAGCTTAAATGAACAAAAGGAACAAATATGCAGCAAAATCTAACATAATACAAAGGAAATGAATAAACGTGGCATGTCCGACCCCTCTACAGCATATTCCCAAGCAAAAACAAAGTAATCAGAAGGCTGACCACGGCCCCGTGCCCAGCGGACACGGGGGCGTGGCCAAGTGTCTGCAGAAAAGACAAAACAATGGAAGCTTCTATTCCGAGCACGGGGGCGTGCCCAGCTCAACACGGGTCGTGGTCAACGCTAAGATACGTAGAATCTTGCAAATCTTGATAGTACAGATATGCTTCTGCACACGGGGCCGTGCCCAGCGGACACGGGGCGTGTGGAGCTAGTGCAGACAAATTGCAATTAATGAAGAAAGAGAATAAGGATGGACACGGGGCCGTGTCCGAGCTTCTGTGCAGGCTATAAATAGGGGTGCTTGGTTCACTTCAAAGGCATCCCTTGGCAAACCACCTCTCTCCCACTTCACCCACACTCCACCACCATCACAACACCCACATCCACCACCATCATCCATCATCCACCTAGAGTGTGTGTAGTAGTCTCGGGATCCGAGATTGATAGTAAGAGTTCTTGACAATCAAAGGCCATGTTTGCCTAAGTCTCTTACATCACTTGGTGAAGACAAGCATTTAATGTAATACTTTTGATTTTTAATCTTTTCGCACTTTTTATTTGGTTTTGTATTAATGACTTTAATAACTAGTTTATTATGTTGAAGGTGAAACTTCCTTATCATTTGTCCGTAGTGTCTTGGCATTATTTTACTGCCTATATAAAATAAAAGAATTTTCACCATTCATATCTCTACGGTCTATATAGAGATATGTTGGCTACCTGGTTGGGGGTTAAGGGAATGGTTTGGTAAGGTTCTTGCCTTGTTCAGTGTATAGATCCTGCAAGGATGATGTGTGTAAAATGCAACATATAAATTACATCAAATGAGGCATAAAACTAACCCTTTTTTAGTACTAATATTGGAAAAAGAGTGTTTTTGTCTTCCTTTTGTATTTTCAGGATTAAATGAGCTCAAAAACGCAAAAGAAGCAAAAAGACAGCTAAATCCAACATAAATACAAGAAAAGGAACATTAGTGGATTGCCCGAACCCTCAACGGCACCTTCCAAAGCAAAATAGAGAAAACAGAAGGCTGAACACGCCCCGTGCTCAGCCAGCACGGGGCCGTGCCCAAGAAGCAGCAGAAAAGACAAACCTATAGAAGCTTCTATTGCCCACCACGGGCCGTGCTCAGCGGACACGGGGGCGTGTCGAAAGTACAGCAGGCGCATTTATTGTAATTGCGAATTACAATTAATGAGGAGAGAGAGTGTCAGACGGGCACGGGGCCGTGTCCAGCGGACACGGGGCCGTGTCCAGCTCTCTGTTCAGCCTATAAATAGGAGTGCTTGGATTCATTTCATCTCATCCCTTGGCACACCACCTCTCTCACACTTCATCCACCACCCACCACCATCACAACACCATCATCCACCACCATCATCCATTGTCCATCATAGAGTGTGTGAGTCGTCTCGGGATCCAAGATTGATCGTAAGAGTTCTTGACAATCAAGGCCATGTTTGCCTAAGTCTCTTACATCACTTGGTGAAGACAAAGTGTCTAGTATTATACTTTTTATTTCTAATCTTTTGCACTTTTTATTTGGTTTTGTATTAATGACTTTAATAACTAGTTACTTATGTTGAAGGTGATCTTTCCTTATCGTTTGTCTGTGGTGTCTTGGCATTATTTTACTGTCTATATAAAATAAAGGATTTTCACCATTCATATCTCCACGGTCTATATGGAGGTATGTTGGCTACCTAGTAGGGGGTTAAGGGAACGGTGTGGTAAAGGTCTTGCCATTGTTCAGCGTTTAGAGGTCCTGCAATGGACCTGGGTCAAATTTAGTAGGACCTCCTTCAATACTTCACGGTATTGGATGGCGGGGGTCCAAACTCTTTGATCCCCTCATAAGTTAACTACTATTAATACTATAACCCGGCTATTTAGGACTGTATCCCTGCTGACTCAGACTACTTAGTCGAGGGTAACGTCACCGCCAAAAGCGGGGCCTACCACAATACTGCATTAATAACTTAATTCATTATCTTCCAATAATCCACCCCTTTAGGATTGTATCCCTGCTGACTCAAACTACTGGGGTGAGGGTAACGTCACCTTCAAAAGAGGGGCCTACTACAATAACTAAGATAATCTCTTAATTATGTGCAAAAGTGCGGAAATAATCAAATGTTATACTAGATACGAGTCGGAACCAAGTGATTCATCTTGTCTATCTGTTTTTATTTTTATTTTTATTTTCAGCATTTTAGTTAGTTTTTATTTTTCTTAGTTTAAAACATTTTTCTAAACTTTTATTTTGGTTAGACGTTGAGGATAAACCGGTATTAAAAGCTCTTGTGTCCTTGGACGACCTCGGTATCTTACCAACGCTATACTACACTCAACGATGGGTGCACTTGCCCATATGTGTGTTTAGTGTTAGTGAAATATCGTGTTTTATAAATTTAAAACTTGGCTTAAATAAGTGTTAAAAAGGGCTTAAAATATACACCTAAAAAATATGACACTTTCACGCACATCAAGTTTTTGGCGCCGTTGCCGGGGACACAAGGATTTTAAGAAAGTTAGGAATCAACGGCCTAATCATCTTTTATTTTTCTTTTTTCTTTTTTAGGATTTTCTTAGTTTTTCAGCTTCTGTAGAGCTCAGCACGGGCCGTGCCCGCTGAACACGCCCACGTGCTCAATCATTGGAACTGGCAATCCTGTTTTACATCAGACAGTAAGCTGAACATGGGGCCGTGCTCACTCGACACGCCCCCGTGCCCAAGTTTCAGTTACTGAAAACAGAACCGTTAGATCCCGACGGTTGGTAATTTCTGACATAAACATGAGTGATAGTAATTATTTTTACTTTCGGCACTCTTATGGTACGTGGTGTCAATTATGTGGTGGCGAACATGAAGAAGTAAAATGCTACTTCCTAAATTATAGGCCCCACTACATGGACCCACGATCTTCTCACAACCTTAAGAGGGGCGAAAGTAAAAATAAGCACTATTTCTCCCTCGAATGCGCCCAGCCAGATATTCTAGGGGAAATGTTCCTTAGCGAATTATTTCAACTAGAAGAGCTAATTCTGAAATGGATAGAAGAGCTTAGGAAGGATTTTATTAATCCGCCCCTAGACGATACCCATGAAGAAATGTTGGAACCGCATTCCGACAACCTCGTTGCTCCCGAAAATACCTTCGTACCTAGCGAAGACTTGGACGATAGTCGTCCCTGTGTCGATTGTGCCGTGAAGGACTCTCCATCGACTTCGTTCGGTGCATACATAGACCTGAGCGATTCGGCATATACCTTCTTTAACAAGAGCCCGGAAAAGGGTTGGACTTGTCCACCTAGAATGAAAATAGGAATTACCCTCACCGACAACCTCTTGCGTTCTCGCCTTAGTCTAGGACAATTAAGGTATCTTAGGCACTTTGGGGTTGTTCCAACCAGTCAGGAACCACCCGATACAAACAAGTTCCTTAAAAACTAGACAACTTCATAAAACAGTCCGTAGACACGGGGCCGTGCCCAGCCAACACGCCCCCGTGTCCATCGAAAGATTCATTTCTGATCAGTACGTCAGAATACGGACAAACTGTGTCAGAACTCCACCTGCACACGGGGCCGTGTCCACTGAACACTGGGCCGTGTCCAGGTTGCTGTCATTTTCTATAAATGCAGCCAAGAATTCTGCACATTTGGACCAACTTGGGGCAGAGATTTGTAGGAATCTTCTCTCAAACTATCCTATGTAAGTCTAAAAGAAGGTTCCAACAACCCGTCTTGTCCCTTCCTCTTTTAGTAATTTCCTTCTTCTTCATCTTTCTCCAAGAACTACCATTGAAGGTTTGGAATTTCTCCAACTCTATGGTAGGGATAAATGAGTTTTGTTCAAAGAATCTTGGTAAAAACATGTTATGAAACATGGTTTTAAGTTATTAGTAGCCAAAAAGGGCCTACAACATTCAGAAAATAACTTAAAAATACAAGTTTCCTTGTTCCAAAACTCTGCAGAAAGATGGACACGGGGCCGTGCTCAGTGAGCACGGGGCCGTGTCCGGTTACTGTTTCATTAAATAAGCTATTTTTAGTTTATTTTTCGTAGGATGTCGAGTGAGAACAGCGATACATCTTCTGTGCATTCGTCAAACAACCGAAGAGGAAGAAGACCCTCCATTGAAGCTACACTTGTTCACTATGTAGCATTAAGGGAGGCTCTCGACGAAATGACTTCAGTAGAGGAGGTCCTTATCGACCGTATTAACGATCTTACGATGGGACTTGAAAGCAGCTTCCAAGAAATTAACCTCTTGCACCAGAGGTTAAATATTCTTGTAGCACCTCCAATGGAACCAGTCCTTCCTCAGCAGGATTGGAACCTGGCTCTCGGAATCAACAACCCTACCGGGTGGGAAGACTTTCCGGCGGAACCTCCCATGGAACACCAACAAGAGATCCCGGTGGAAGTTGAAACTCCTCAAACTAATGCCAACGAGCCTTCTTTTCTCCTTCCAAGGGAGATAGAAGAATGGTTCGCCGACATTTGAGGAGAACCGCACTCGGAAGAAGGAGTTCACTAAGGCCTTGTTTAACCAAGATTGAGTATTTCTTGGAAATTTTGCTAACTTAAAATAAAGTAAAGGCTAGGACTCCATGGTTTGTTATTTCTTTTATCTAGTTTAATTTAGGATTATGTAAGTTCTCTCTATGATGAAATGAAATGATGGTTTTAATGTTTGGATGGTTTGTAATGAATAAAACACACTCATGGTGGTAAAGGATGAAAAGGGGAACGAGAAAAATGATCCCATGCACAAGAACGAGGCAACCCGACAATTTTCTCCCTTTCAGAAGGTTCAACACGGGCCGTGCCCAACCAACACGGCCCCGTGTCGAACCACCTGCAGAAAACGCCCAGTACAGGTAACTGGACACGGGCCGTGTTCACCCAACACGCCCCCGTGTCCAGACTTCTGTTTCTCTTATTTCAATTTTGTTACTAGCACTTGAACACGGGGCCGTGCCCGGATAACACGGGGCCGTGTTCAGTGCCCAGTAACACAAATTTTTGCTTTTTAAACACTATTTTACACATCTAATCAACCTAAAAATTTATTTTTGGGACACATTGAGGACAATGTGTAATTTAAGTGTGGGGGGGATGCTAAAACCTTGAATTTTGCAAGTCCTAAATACAAGCCTTACACAAAACTCTATTGGAACCGCTAATCACCCCAAATTTTTTCAAAAATTTCATTTTTTTTACTTGTCTAGGTTTAACTCGGGAAATTCAAGCTCTCAAAAAGGTTATATTTTTACAAATTTACAACCGATAGCGTAGTGATAAAAAGAACCAACATAAGAAAATTATGAAAAGGCATGACAAACTTATTTAAAATTTGATTATATATACTTGATCACATAAAAAACTCATTCCCACAAAAGTGAGTTTTGAGTCTTTATTGAGCACACAATTTCATATCATTTGACTAAATGCTCATTTTTCGTTTCTTGTGTGAATAGCCGCTTGGTTCTTACGACTCTAGAACTTGCCATGACAATACATTCCCGGTCCTTATCAACTTAAACCCGAGTAAGTAAATGATAGAGGCATTAGGACTAACCTTTTTCATTTCTACACCATTATTTTTCTTTTTTTTTTTACCACCTACCCAAAAATCCCCCTAGTTAGCCCCTTTGAGCCTAAACCTTTTCGTTTCATCACCCAAAACAAAAAACCCTTTCACCCACCAAAACCTTTTTCATTTTTAACCCTTTATTTTAGTAACAAGTTCGGTTCTTCGAAAAAAAAAAAAAATGAAGCAAAAAGAAAATAAACAAACAAAGTAATCAAAAATAACTTTGTTTGAATAAAAGCTTCATCAAAAATAAAAAGTTGCAAAAATACGAAAACCGACACTTGTTACGCTTTTTAGCCCTTTTTCTACTAACCACTAACCCAACCACCTACCTTTAACCCTAGCCAACCCTTAACCCACAAAGTCCTCTTGATATCTACAAAGGTATAAAAGTTAAAAAGGAGGAGGATTGATTTCTTGGCAAGCCTATGGTAGGAATAAGTTATGTGCCGCTCTCGAGTGATTCACTAAAAATACACCTTCGGCCGAGTGTGAGTGATTTCCCCGCGAGGTATGTGAACTTGTATATAAATAGAATTTTAAAAAATTATGTTATGCCCAAATAAGTAATTTCTTTTATGAACAGTTCTAAATAAATCATTACGAATAGGAGTGTAAATAAATAAAAATAAAACCCCAAAAAGATCTTGGAAATCCCGACACTCTATGACAAGCCCAAAACCTTCTCTTCTACCTATTCCATTTGGGAGTGTAAGCCAAATATTAAAGAGTTTTGCTTGAGGACAAGCAAAAGTTCAAGTGTGGGGGTATTTGATGTGTGTAAAATGCAACATATAAATTACATCAAATGAGGCATAAAACTAACCCTTTTTTAGTACTAATATTGGAAAAAGAGTGTTTTTGTCTTCCTTTTGTATTTTCAGGATTAAATGAGCTCAAAAACGCAAAAGAAGCAAAAAGACAGCTAAATCCAACATAAATACAAGAAAAGGAACATTAGTGGATTGCCCGAACCCTCAACGGCACCTTCCAAAGCAAAATAGAGAAAACAGAAGGCTGAACACGCCCCGTGCTCAGCCAGCACGGGGCCGTGCCCAAGAAGCAGCAGAAAAGACAAACCTATAGAAGCTTCTATTGCCCACCACGGGCCGTGCTCAGCGGACACGGGGGCGTGTCGAAAGTACAGCAGGCGCATTTATTGTAATTGCGAATTACAATTAATGAGGAGAGAGAGTGTCAGACGGGCACGGGGCCGTGTCCAGCGGACACGGGGCCGTGTCCAGCTCTCTATTCAGCCTATAAATAGGAGTGCTTGGATTCATTTCATCTCATCCCTTGGCACACCACCTCTCTCACACTTCATCCACCACCCACCACCATCACAACACCATCATCCACCACCATCATCCATTGTCCATCATAGAGTGTGTGAGTCGTCTCGGGATCCAAGATTGATCGTAAGAGTTCTTGACAATCAAGGCCATGTTTGCCTAAGTCTCTTACATCACTTGGTGAAGACAAAGTGTCTAGTATAATACTTTTTATTTCTAATCTTTTGCACTTTTTATTTGGTTTTGTATTAATGACTTTAATAACTAGTTACTTATGTTGAAGGTGATCTTTCCTTATCGTTTGTCCGTGGTGTCTTGGCATTATTTTACTGTCTATATAAAATAAAGGATTTTCACCATTCATATCTCAACGGTCTATATGGAGGTATGTTGGCTACCTGGTAGGGGGTTAAGGGAACGGTTTGGTAAAGGTCTTGCCATTGTTCAGCGTTTAGAGGTCCTGCAATGGACCTGGGTCAAATTTAGTAGGACCTCCTTCAATACTTCACGGTATTGGATGGCGGGGGTCCAAACTCTTTGATCTCCTCATAAGTTAACTACTATTAATACTATAACCCGGCTATTTAGGACTGTATCCCTGCTGACTCAGACTACTTAGTCGAGGGTAACGTCACCGCCAAAAGCGGGGCCTACCACAATACTGCATTAATAACTTAATTCATTATCTTCCAATAATCCACCCCTTTAGGATTGTATCCCTGCTGACTCAAACTACTGGGGTGAGGGTAACGTCACCTTCAAAAGAGGGGCCTACTACAATAACTAAGATAATCTCTTAATTATGTGCAAAAGTGCGGAAATAATCAAAGGTTATACTAGATACGAGTCGGAACCAAGTGATTCATCTTGTCTATCTGTTTTTATTTTTATTTTTATTTTCAGCATTTTAGTTAGTTTTTATTTTTCTTAGTTTAAAACATTTTTCTAAACTTTTATTTTGGTTAGACGTTGAGGATAAACCGGTATTAAAAGCTCTTGTGTCCTTGGACGACCTCGGTATCTTACCAACGCTATACTACACTCAACGATGGATGCACTTGCCCATATGTGTGTTTAGTGTTAGTGAAATATCGTGTTTTATAAATTTAAAACTTGGCTTAAATAAGTGTTAAAAAGGGCTTAAAATATACACCTAAAAAATACGACACTTTCACGCACATCAAAGGACCTGGGTCAAGCTTACTAGGACCTCCTTCAATACCCACTGGCATTGGATGGCGGGGGTGCGAATAGCTTGATCCCCTCATCTGTAAACTACTATTAATACATTAACCCGGCTACTTGGGATTGTATCTCTGCTGACTCAAACCACTTAGCCGAGGGTAACGTCGCCTTCAAAGAGGGGCCTACCACATTACGCATTAATAACTTAATTAATTATCTTCCAATATTCCGACCCTTTGGGATTGTATCCTTGCTGACTCAAACCACTGGGTTGAGGGTAACGTCACCTTCAAAAGAGGGGCCTACTACTATAACTAAGATAATCTCTTAAAAAGTGCAAAAGTGCGGAAATCATCAAAGGTTACATTAAAGGCGAGTCGGATCCAAGTGATTCATCTTGTCTATCTGTTTTTATTTTATTTTTATTTTTCAGCATTTTAGTTTTTATTTTTCGTGTTTAAAAACCTTTTATAAAACTTTTGATTTGATTAGACGTTGAGGATAAACCGGTACTAAAAGCTCTTGTGTCCTTGACGACCTCGGTATCTTACCAACGCTATACTACGCTCACGATTGGTGCACTTGCCCATATGTGTGTTTAGTGTTAGTAGAATATCGTGTTTTATAAATTTAAAAACTTGACTAACGTGTTAAAAAGGGCTTAAAATATAAAGAAAAATATATACACGCATCAGCACATGACAGAAATTAACTTAAAATTTTAACTAGGTTAGGGTTAAAGGACATAAAGTGTAATGGTTTTGCAAAGAGTAAATTGCCATTTTAGTCCCTGAGTTTTGTCCAAATTTGCCAGTTTAGTCCAAATAGTTTTTTTTGTGCATCTGGGTCCCTGACTTTTACATTTTGTTGCCATTTTGATCATTTTGTCTAACTCCATCCAAAAACCCAGTTTGTACTTAATCACTAATGTTTTCAGTTGCCATTTTGATCCAATTCCAAAAAATCAAAAAAATTTCAAAAAATCAAAAAAATTCCAAAGAAATCTAAAAATAAAAAAAATTCTAAAAAATCATAAAAATTCTAAAAAATTCAAAAAAATCTAAAAATCAAAAAATTTCTAAAAAATCATAAAAATTCTAAAAAATCAAAAAAATTCTAAAAAATCAAAAAATCATTAAATGTTTCGGCACGAACCGTTTCGACCCGTACCGTATCGAACCGAACCGTTTCGAGCCGAACCGTTTCGAACCCGTACCGTATCGAACCGTACCGTTTCGACCCGTACCGTTTCGAACCCGAACCGTTTCGAGCCGAACCGTTTTGACGTGAAGCGTTTCGAACCGTACCGTTTCGACTCGTACTGTATCGAACCGAACCGTTTCGACGCGGACCGTTTCGAGCCGAACCGTTTCGACACGAACCGTTTCGACCCGTACCGTTTCGAACCCGAACCGTTTCGAGCCGAACCGTTTCGACCCGTACCGTTTCGAGCCGAACCGTTTCGACGCGAACCGTTTCGAGCCGAACCGTTTCGAACCCGAACCGTTTCGAGCCGAACCATTTCGACGCGAAGCGTTTCGACACGTACCGTTTCGAACCGAACCGTTTCGACGCGAACCGTTTCGAGCCGAACCGTTTCGACGCGAACCGTTTCGACCCGTACCGTTTCGAACCCGAACCGTTTCGACGCGAAGCGTTTCGACCCGTACCGTTTCGACGCGAACCGTTTCGAACCGAACCGTTTCGATACGGTACGGGCTCGAAACGGTTCGGGTTCGATACGGTACGGGTCGATACGGTTCGGTTCGATACGGTACGCGTCGAAACTGTTCGGTTCGATACGGTACGCGTCGAAACGGTTTGGTTCGATACGGTACGGGTCGAAACGGTACGGTTCGAAACGGTACGGGTCGATACGGTTCGGTTCGATACGGTACGCGTCGAAACGGTTCGGTTCGATACGGTACGCGTCGAAACGGTACGGTTCGAAACGGTTCGCGTCGAAACGGTTCGGTTCGATAAGGTACGGGTCGAAACGGTACGGGTCGAAACGGTACGGTTCGAAATGGTTCGCGTCGAAACGGTTCGGTTCGATACAGTACGGTTCGAAACGGTTCGGTTCGAAACGGTTCGCGTCGAAACGGTTCGGTTCGAAACGGTACGGGTCGAAACGGTACGGTTCGAAACGGTACGGGTCGAAACGGTTCGTGCCGAAACATTTAATGATTTTTGGATTTTTTAGAATTTTTTGATTTTTTAGAATTTTTATGATTTTTTAGAATTTTTTTTATTTTTAGATTTTTTTGAATTTTTTAGAATTTTTATGATTTTTTAGAATTTTTTTGGAATTTTTTTGATTTTTTGGAATTTTTTTGATTTTTTGGAATTGGATCAAAATGGCAACTGAAAACATTTTTTAAGGAAATCCCCAAAATACCCCTGTTACAAACTGGGTTTTTGGTTGGAGTTAGATAAAATGATCAAAATGGCAACAAAATGTAAAAGTCAGGGACCCAGATGCACAAAAAAAACTATTTGGACTAAACTGGCAAATTTGGACAAAACTCAGGGACTAAAATGGCAATTTACTCTTTTGCAAATAAAGGATTGTAACTCTAATTATTAAAGTTAAAAGATCATCTATTATTCGATACAAACCGACGAAAAGTTTAATTTACCCAAAAGGAAAAGTTAGAATACCTGCTTCACCGTCGACTATCGTTGAAACTACGGTTAGGTCTCATTTCTAATTCTCTTACACCTGCACACACACTCGTCGATCTGCAAACCTTGAGTTCGTTAACAGACCTCATCCGCTTATTCGCTTTCCGGTACGATAAAACCCTTTCGAATGCACAAATTACGATTAGGTTTATCATTTTTTTTCATTCATTGCTTGTTTTAACTAACTAGTTTATACCTCGTTTTCACGTCCGATTGTTTACATGATTAACTAACTAGTTTTTAACCTCATTTTATGTTCAACTTACAACCCTAAGATTCCTCTTTGCTTTGCAAATTAGTTTTTTTTAGTGTTGTTTTGAGGATTTTTGGTATGACTTATGAGGAATATGATTATGTTCATGAGTGTAGTATATATGTTAGTTATTTCTTAAATGTGTGATTTTTTATTTAAACTATAGTTGTTGTCGAAAGCACAAGGCGCAAAAGGTGAGCTTAAAAAGCGAGGGCCTTAGATAAGCAAGGCGCATAACGTATACATGCCATTTTAGGGATTTTACATTTTCTAGGTTCTTTAGAAGTTGGTTTAGGATGTTCTAGGCCATTTTAAGATGTTTCATACTAGTTTGCCCGGAATGTGTAGCTTTTTTTCAGAGTTCACGAAACTTGGCCGCGAGGCGCTTTCCTTGTAGCTCGCCTCGCCTGAGGGCCTAGGCTCCCGAAGGGCTTTTGACAACATATGTTCAAACCATTGTTGTCAAAGGTGCAAGGCGCACTCAAAGCGCAAAGGGTGAGCCTTGGGCCTAGGCGTGTGGTGCTTAAAAAGCAAGAACCCGAGATAAGAAAGGGGCATGGCATAAGCATAGTTGTAGTTAATATCCCTTTATTTCACTGATATATTAGTGATATGTCGGTTATCGGTCCCTTAATGAGATAACGGTGCAAAATGTCGGTCTAAATATTGGTACCGATAATATCGGGGATATTGGATCGATATTTGACCAATATATCACCGATTTCCCGATATCAGTACCTTTCTTCTTATTTCTACCATTCGTCTTTCTTCTTAATTTCTTATTGCTGCTATTAGTCTTTTTAGTCTTAATTGTTAGTTGTTACTGTTAAATGTTAGTGTTTTAAGTTTTAGTCAGTTCCTACTTGCTACAATTGTTAGTGTTTTGCAAGTTGCAAAAGGTTAATTTGTTAATGGCAGGAGAGTATACTGAATTGTTAGTGTTAAATTGCTATATATATAAATTTAGCATGATATTAAAATTACCACTGAGATAACCGATATCTCAAATATCGGTCCTTGACCGATATCCGATAGTTTACCGCATTAACTACTTACATACCAATTTTTGGAGTTTTAGGCATGTTTTGGGCTTGTTTGAGGCTAGTTTTGGCTGGTTCCAGGACACATTTTTGCAGACAGTTTGCCCGGAGTTTGTAGAATGTTACCGAAATTTTCAGGATTTGGCTGGAATCTGACCAGAATCTGGCCGAAATCTTGCTCGAATATCGCCAGAGCACCTGGATGTCAACAAGGCGTCTTCTTTGCGTCTCGTCTGAAGGCCTAGGCGCGTGCTCGAAGGGCTTTTGACAACATAGGTTTTAACTGTTATTGTAGTTGTTTTTTAAGAAACTTATTCAGAATATTGAGTTGATTTTGATTGATATTTGGTGTCATGGGGTGGAATGAATGAATCTGGATGTATTAGCTGTGATGTAGGGTTGTTTGGTGAAATTGATTGGTTTGATTTTACTGCCTATTTTCTGTGTCTGTTGTTGATGGGTGTCATGAGGCATTTGGTGAATAAGTAAGGTTGTAACTTTGACTTTAGGTGAAATGGAGAACCCTGTAGCAAATCAACTGCCAGAAGCAGATTCATTGCCTGATGGATTTGTTGATAGCTCCGCAGAACCTCTGACCTCTTCGCCCGCAACACCAAATCAAGAAAGTGAAGTCGCTGATTATAAAGAGGAAAAGCTAATAGAAGTTGATTCAAGGCCCAATTTGATAGTGGATGACTTTCAGTCATGTGAAGGTGACAATGGAAATGCTGACCGAACAAGAACATTCCCTGTAGAACTAATTGAAGCTGCTAGTTGTGATGCACCGAAGTTGTTAAAAATGCCTGTAGAGGTTTGTAAAGATGTGAGTCATTCGGGATCACCAGATTCTGTTTTAGAAAATGTGGTACGGAAATCAGAACCTAAAATGGCTCCTTCAACTGATGGAAAAAAGCATGCGGAAAAACGTAATATTCCTTTTTCTTGAAATATGATTTTATTTTACAATGACTTCGCTTTGATTACAATAACTTTAACTACATCTATGTTTCAGCAACTGAGCAAGGAGTGGCAACGCAAGCTGCCCGTGTACAAGGAACATCTGAAATAAAACGTAAAAGTGCAAAGCGTACATTCAAGACAGAAAAAGAATTTTTCGAATTCACTCTGTGTTATCAGAAAGTTCTTTCCGAAAGAGATGCAGGTGTGTTATACTGTTATTTATGTCGATGACATGTGATTCAGGGATCGCATGGATGTATTGATGCTAGATATTCTTTCTCCATCCGTGTTTGAGTTTATATAGTCTTGCATGCATCTGTTTATAATGAATAGTAGATCTATTATGTTTTACATTAGTATGGTTACTCTCTTTTTTCAGCAATTTCAATGAGAGATAAACTTGAGTCATTGTGTAGGGAGCTACAACATCAAAACAAGATGTTAATGGTATGTTTCAATTATACGTAAGCTTTAGTCTTCACTTATTCTCATATTATGTGCTTTCCAATTATAATTGAACAGCAAAGTTCGTCGAATATGTTATTTTTTAAGCATGCTTTTGGTGAAAATATATACAAGTTTATTGTTGTTTGGCACTTTGGCAGGATGAGTGCAAAAGAGTATCATCAGAAAGTCAAAACTTAAGACTAGAGCTATCCAACAAGTTTCAGAAAGCAATAAAGGTCTCAATATATATATATATGCAACATATGTATATGCAGGAAAAATAGCATTTGTGGGACACCACACTCCTAATAGTATCTTTTTATGGCATGGTTATATGCATCATGTTGCTTCTAACGAGTTTTTTTTTTCTTCCTGTGTTTTAGGATGTTACCAGTAAGCTGGAGGAGCAAAGGGACGACAGTTTGACTCAACTGAAGGAGAATGAAATGTGAATATTAAATATTTAATATTTCAGTCTCAATCTTCTTAACATATAGAAATAATCTGTTCTATTTGGTTGGTATTGAATATTAACTTACAAAATCGTTTACAGGTTAAGAAACCAATTAAAGCAAAAGGAAGCTCAAATCGCGCTTACTGAGCAACAGCATGCTCACCAGGTAACTCAATTGTATATTCAGACTGGTGATGTGAACTTGTGTGGAAATTATGTGTTTTTATCGTTAAGAATATATAACGTGCAGTTGAAGCAGAAAACTCTAGAACTCCAAATTGCAGATCTGAAGATCCAGCAACATGAAGAAAATTTAGCTAAGGAACAGTCACAGATGAAGATGTATGCAGAACAAGTGTCACAGTTGTTGGCAACAGAAAAGAATTTACGGTTACAGTTAACTGCTGATGGTGAAAAGTTCCAGCAATTCCAGGTTAACCCTTCTGCCATCTTTTATATTATAATTAATACTGAACTATGGCTAAACAAGATTTTTTTTTTTTATGCAGGATGCATTAGTGAAGAGCAATGAGGTTTTTGAAACGTTTAAGCAAGAAATTGAAAAGGTATACTCGTTATATTTATAACTTCTTTCATATTTATTATGAGCAATATATGCGTTGTTGCAGATGACGAAATCAATAAAGGAACTCAAAAAGGAAAACTCCTTTCTAAAGGGCAAAACTGAAAAGTCAGACTTCACTCTCGTAAAACTAGTAGAGGAGGTGAGTGTTCATTTTTACCCTTGTTACAATTGCTTTTGGGCGTCTACATCAGGTGGCAAATTAAATAAATTGAACTTTCGCCGGTCTTTTTCAATAAATAAATTATTATTCATTATTTATGAGAAACCTTACATATCCAAAATTATTGGTTGTGAGCAGCGCGAACACATGAAAAAGCAACTGGAGAAAACCAAGAATCAAAAAGAAAAACTCGAATCGTTATGCAGATCACTTCAAGCAGAGAGGAAGCAGAATTCAAGTAGTCAAAACAATGCTGATTCGGTCCCTGTTTAAACCCCACAGCATTCCGACACTGCCAAACTTACATGTGAGGTTTCGCTTTGCCAATCTAGTTAAGCTTTCTGCTTCTGATATTGAATATGTAGTGGGATCAGAAACTGGCAAGATGAGTGAGCCAAAACATTTTTTGCTTAGTAATGAATCTTGATGCAAACTGTTAATCATGATGGAATTCATTTGAAATCATTGTTTTGTGTTGAATTTAAAACAAGTTCCTCAACTGACAAAACTAATATATATGCCTGCATCTTTGTTGGTTTTGTGAATGAATTTGTTGGATTTAAGAAGGCAATTATTTGACTTGATAAGTCAAAAGTACCTGCAGGCATGAATAGAAAATATCTCAACTCATAAGCATATTCTTTTTAATACTAGTGAGGGATGGAAAGCGTCAAGAAGCTGTCATGATGTTGAAATCTTACCTACCAGCTACCATTATTGCTTTTGACTCCACTTATCACAAACCACCACCACCACCACATAACAGATGGTGACACCCCCACTTGTCACTTATTATCCAACTATATTAAAAACCACGAAAGTGCCATTTTTTATTATAATTTGTATGGTCAGGTCATGTCAAAACATATCGAGCCATAAATCAGATGATTTCATGATCAAGTATTGTTTTCAGTTTAATTAATAATATAATAATACACTTGAATACAAAATACATCGACACCCTAAAGATTTTTACCTTAGCTTCAATATCAAACAACCATCACTTTCATTGCTCAAATCACAACAATCATTAATCAAATACAATGCTTTAAGCTATTGATTTAGAAAGAAAGATGAACAAAAATAAACATCTGGCCTGGCTTCCTAACTTAACATAATTATTTTGTGCATTTGACAAAAACAACAAAAAAGGAAAGAAAAAAAAAAAACTCCAAATATTACAAAACAACCTAAATTAACCTTAACCAAAACAGACGGCGATAGTATACGAGAGCCATCATGTCCAACTGCTGCTCAACTCCTTACAAATAACATATATTACAGAGAGGTGATAAAAAGAAAAGGTCAAAGTTACCATCATTGAAGTCGTCTATCTCATCTGCTTCCGATATCACTAACATTGCTTCTCCATGACTCCGCTCCACCGTTCTTGTACTGTTCGGTTTTCGCATAGTGCATTCTAATGGCTGCAACCGGATCTGAAACTCCATTACAAGCCCCACCGACCACATTCATCCCCCCTACACTGGTAGATAAAGCTTCAAACTCTTTCCTTCTTGGCATCTCAGGTAACAACTTATCTACCGTAAAAGGCTGACTGTACGCATGGTAACCGGGACCTCGATTATGCTGATGCTGATCTAACTTTGGTAACGTAGGAACATTACTAAACGCAGCAGGATATTTCGCCAGCAACACAGCGGAGCCCGGCAAAGAAGAGTACCCTGTTTGTATTCTGTTCCCCTCCCAAAACCCGTAATTTCTTTTCAACTGAAGATCGTTTGAATACTCTTTGGTATTACTCTGATCAAATTTCAAGTTATATGACTTTCCAGCATCTGGTTTTTTGTTCTCTTGCACACTACCATTTGACTTGGGCAACGAATGATTAGTAATAATCTGACCGAACAGTTTCACATCACCACTTTTATTCGGCTTTTCAATTTCTAAAGACGAACTTCGTCTCTGTTGTTGAGACACAGGTGTCAAATCAGTGCCCATTTGTATACAGCCATCTATCGGCAGTAAAAGACTCTCGTCCAACTTGAGGTTGCTTTGTGGTTCGTTAGAACTTAGAGAGCGTTTGTGAAGATTCAATTGATAACCGTCTATACTCGAAGATCTTTGACCACTTCTCCGGAAAGTGAGTCTAGATGACACGTCATCCTGGCAGCTAACAGTCTTCCTCTGCGGAATAGGATCTTGCGGAAACAGGTTTGACATGACAAAGCCGTTACCTGTTTCCTGACAAGTGACGTTTTCCGAAGCTGCGTTTAAGTCCAACGCGTTTCCGTGATCAGTCGTTAAATTCAAACTACTACCTCTTGAGTAAAACGAAATAGAATTGAGGTCCTCAGATGGACAAGTCTTAGCAACTGTTTCATGTTCTTCAACCTTGGCACCCGATGCAGAATCGGAACACGTATTTTGTACGGATTCCTCCAGGTTGGCAGCTTCGCTGTCAGCGGCTCCTTCCAAATTACCTTCAACCTTATCCTCGATCACAAGCTCGGATTCCGTGCAGCCAGGGGCTGCATTTCGGTCAGATTCAGCGTGTTCTTCTCTGAGATCAGACGAGTGCAGGTCTTCAGCATCCATCTTACATTCCATTGACGATTTATCATTAGAGATACCGGACCCACTGTCCACCATCAAAGTATCATCTTGATCACCACCACCTAGATCGGGTCCCGTTGTACCTTCACCGCCAACCCCGCGATTCATCGCATCCAACCCAAAACGTTTCTTAACCTTGCTAAAAAATGCTTTGCACTGGTCACTTGATCTTGTTCCCAGGCATCGTGAGATCATTGAAAAATCCTTACCGTAAGATTTCACTGCTTTTATGAAACTAGACCTCTCTTCGTCTGTCCAAATAGAAGAATTCATATTCGTATCTTCCCCACAACTGTCATCCGAACAAGTCTCCTCATCAACATCGTTTAGCGAAGAACGACCCAATTTCGGGTGGTCAACTGAACTGGTAATGCAAGAACCTAAAGCTTCTGATGATATCGACCCGCAAATCCCAGCCAACACATCGGCTGCAACGGTTTCCTGCTCGTTACAATAGATAGTAAAATCATTCGACCGTTCATTCACATTAGCAACCATTGCTGAAGCAGCACCGAGCATGTCGAGAGAAGTGGCCCCCGTTTCCCGATTTGGTCTTTTCCCATGAGTCACCAAATACGTACTGTTAGTATTAATATCACACGACTTCCCTTTCGCAAATTTTGAATTCTTCTTTGTTTTTTGGAAACTCTCAGACTTGTGATTCTTGTAATAGAACTCAACACAGTCAGCAACTGTTTTGTGTTGAAAAAAAGATGCAATCTTTTTGAAGTTTTTGCCAAACAAAGCATAATTATCTAAGAACATTTGTTTATCTTCTTCAGTCCATAGATTGGCAACGGCCCTTTGCTTTTCAACATCAATAGGGTCCTCCACTAATCCATTGTCCGAAATAAACCTAGAGCCTGTTCGTTCCCTCTTGTCTAATATAAACGTCGGCATCTTCTGTACGTTCCTGTAGGTCTTGACACGTGAATCTAAAAGCAGCTTGTTCACATACTCAACTACCTCTTTCGTTGGAACCAGACGCAAACATCCACCTACATAGAAAGTAAAATTTTAGAACTTGCAAAACTTAATATTATAATAACCTGAAGTTGGTATATCCGTATATCAATCATTTCTTACCAGGAGTAGATGAACGAGAATGGTTAGATATACGGTGCCTTTGAGAATCGATATATCCCAAGCGAGAGCTCGATTCAAACTTCTTCTGCGACTTTGCACCGGATCTTACGGAGAGCAAGCGGAGAGATTCCTTCCAGGAATACTGAAATGCTTTAAACTTAAGAGTGATGGCCCGTTCTTTGAACTTTAAGAAACGCTTCCTCATAGAGATTCTTTTCTTAATCAGTGAATCATCGGTAGACGTAGATCTCACTATATCAGTACACGAATTTGTTTTTGGTAATAACTTACTAAGCTCATCGGATGTTTTGCTTGCTATAACTTTGTTTGTGGCCAATATCGAATCATATAACTTACCATCTCTACCTAAATATACAGCACTACCACCCGAAACTGTACAAATACTGCCTGTTGAGACCTGAACCTGACTACCATCCCTGCAACTGTGATCTTTAAAGTGTTCAGCTTTCGGAATATCTAGTGAAGATTTGTTTCTTAAATCCACAGTATTACTATTGCTGCACCGTTTTATAACCGGAACAAAACATGAACCTTCATCAGATATCAACGACTTCAATTCATGCTCAAGAGAATCAATTTCAGATTCTGCAATTTCAATTGTTCTTGAAATATCTGCTTTCCATACCTGCAACTTTTCCATAGCAAAACCGGACCCTGGAGTTATGGTATCGGTCTGCAGGAGTTGATCCAGTGAAGAGCTCAAGTTAAAGTCTTCAGCAAGATCGAAATTTTCCAGATTGAATGTTAATCCATGTGTGAGATTCTGAGACAAAGCAACACCGGGATTACAAGTATCATTATCCACTGTAGTTTCCACAATAGACGCCTTCTCTGTCTTCTCTTCTAGACCTGCCATGCCGAAGTAGAAAACAGTTTAAATCAACCTTATGTACAATGAAAATTAGAAGGAAAAACATGAAGAGCTATGTTTAAACATCAATAGTTGAACAAACACAAGACTGTAAGCGGCAGTTGGTCTTTTTAACATATTTAATTTTGTATCAGATATATTATATAATATAAATACCGAAAATTTAACCATAACAGGATAAAATTACAGCTTTAACGAGAACAGTTCGATTGACGACGACAAACAAAACAAATATTCTTAAAACTTAAAACGTTTAATCATTACTTTCTTGTCTCTACTGCATTATATGGAAAAAATCAACTCTTTTTTCGTAAGAACAAACTGTGATCTTGATTCAATACATTTTTACATATTTTACCATCCTAAGCCTTATAGATGTCCCTAGGATTCTCCATTAATTTGACTTTAATAACATGTTTTCTCTAATCATTACTTTCTTGTCTCCACTGCATTATATGGCTAGATTAAACTCCTTATTTGTAAGAACAAACTTCGATCTTAACGCAATACACTTGCTACGTAGTTTACTATACTAAACCTTCTAGATGTCTCTAGGACTATCCAACAATATGATTTCTATATTACACTTATTACGTACGTTGCCATACTTATTACATACCTTAAGATAGCTAGAACAAAAGAACTATATGTTTAAAGTAACAAATTGCAAATCCATTACTTCATTGCCATCCAAACCCAATTGGTTTCATATAAAAGCCTTGGCCAGAAATATGAATAAGCATTGCTATTGGTGATCAAAGTACAACTCCCCGTGTTGTGAGACAATTAAGCAAATAACATTTCTATCAGCCACAGATAGCAACATTGATGATTAAGAAAAGCGAAATTGAGATCATTGTGTAGCCTAAAGAAACTTGCTTTTGTTTTGTTCCGTTTTTTTAAATAGTGTGCACAAAAAAGTCTATAGCTAACACGAGAAATTAAAAGTCATAAGCAAACACGAAAAATTAAAAGCAGCCATTTGCCAAAAACCTTGGAATCTAATGTAAGCAGTGAGTTAACGACGTATGATGTTAGGACAAAAAAAAACATCTGAAAATCGTAAAAAGGGCATATAGATTACCCGGAGACAAACTGCAAGCAAACGAGCAAGACGTGACAGGAGATGCACTTTCTGAGTTACCAGTAAGGCTCGGGCTTTTACCAGGAAAACTAGAAGATGTAGGAAGCAAAGATTCTGAGCTGCTGACACCATTAACCATTTCATCAGGGTCAACCTTCTTCTTCTCATACTTAGCCAGGCCCTCGCCCCATCCAAGACGGGGTTTTTTGCGCGAGTTAGCTTCGTCCGGAGTATTAGGTGTGGCACAAGTGGAAGCATCCCCAGAAGGCGACTGAAGAAGAGTGACAGTACCCGGTTGAACCTCCATCTTGGTATCAAGCGGGTCCACCCCAATGACCTTACAACTACTTAAATGACTAAAACCAGAACCTCTTGAAGTCAAGCTCCCAGAACGTATCCACTTAAGCGGTTTCCAATCAAGTGAAGATCCCAACGAAACTGCTTTCTCAAGCTTCTGGTCGCCTGTCGTACCGACTCCGTCACCACTGCTCTTACCATGTTGGTCATTCAACAGAAGTTGATCACAAGGGTTTACAAAGTCTGTTTGGGGATTAGAATTACCGTTCGGCGACGCACTTGCCTCCCTAGAGTTTCCTCTTTTTGGATCTTTCGGGTTACCGGATTCCACAGATACCGGTAACCCTGATTCAACCGATGTAGTGTGCCAACCACCAACTGATCTACCATGACCTGCAAACAAATCCAAAAAAAAGAAACTTTTACCAAATCAATCAGTGCAAAAACAAATAAAATTAAAATTAAAAAAAAAAAAAAAAAACCCTATGTCATGTTTATAATATCTTGAAAACAAGCAAGCTCCCTCCCAAATCCAGATCTCATCCAGTCAAAAAACAAGAAAAAGCATCAGATCTATACAATTACTACCCATGTGCCCCTGTGGTTTAACCTTTTGAAAGATATAAATGAAGTACATACCGGTGAATAAACTTATCCTCTCAGATCTGGCCCTAATTCTATACGCCTGTAACGCGTGTGCACGCGTTAGAACAAATATAGGGAAAAGAATCCAAAAATCAACACAAAAAAATACCTAATAACCTAAAAAACTAAGATCTATTCGCTACACTTAATCAAAAAGCAACCAGATTTCCAATTTCCAAACCCTAAAAAAGCCAAACAAAAAAAAACCTAAACCTAAAAGTAAAAGTAAGTCATAAACTAACCGGAAAACGGCCGGCGAAAATCACCACCACCGGCCCAACGACAGGGGGACGGAGATCCACGGGTGTGATAGTGAGACGAGGGAGTTGTAGGCGAGTCTCTCCATCGTGCGGGAAGAACTTCCACCGGTTCCGATGCGGACGGTTTCCGGTCCTTAAAAAAGTCCTTGCGGTCGATTGGCAACGGTTCCGGCGGCATCAATCAGTGAAAAAATCGATCAATCAACCGATTAATCGCTGAAAACAGAATGAATTGAAAAAATCCAAAAGCGCATCCACGTTAGGGCAAGAAACAAATTAAATTGAGAATTGTGAAGGCATTCAAGAGTGGTGGAAATTAGGGTTTGAAATTGGTGAAACGGCGCATGGAGGGAGAAGAAGGTAAACTTTAACCTGAAGTTTCTATGCGTCTAGAAAATGTCAAGAGAGAGAGAGAGATAAGTTGATAAGCTCAGAGAGAGAGAGAGAGAGAGAAAATAAATGAAAATGGAATTGGGGGTTATGGTGACGGGTGGGTGTTTGATGTAACTGAATGACACCCATAAATTAGAGTTTGTTCCACTTTTCAAGTCCGGGTTTGAAGATAACGGAGAAACGTATTTTGGCGGTGGAGGTCCAATTTATTTCGGGGTAGGTTACACGTATGTATGTATGTTCCTTTTCTTAAGGTTATGTTTTCAAATTCATTAGGTTGTAAATGTGTCTTGAAACATACTACTATAATTTTGGTGGGCGAGGGCCGAATAATTACCAATCAATTAAAAAAAGACTACTATAATTTTGGTAGGAAAAAAAAAAACAAAAACGATGATAAGACCAAATTTTGAGCTCAAGGCAAAACTGTAATTTTTCAGTACTAATGAGCGAGTGTTAGGCAGCTCTTTGACACGAAAAAAAACTAAATCGAGTAAAACAATTAAAACAAAAAACATTTATAGTTTTCCTTAAAACGATTGGAAAAACGTAATTTTTAACTGAGGGCGAAATCATAATTTTAATTCTGGGATAAAACCGTAAATTAAATAGACCAATGGGGGAGTGCCAGAAAGCTGCCGGCATGACTGTAATTTTACACTGGGGGCAAAATTGTAATTTCACCAGGAAAACAAACAAAAACGATGGACAAAATGTAAATTTAAGTTGAGAGCAAAATCGTAACTTGGCTGTGAGAAAAAAAAATAATGGCAAAACTATAAATTTATACGGGGCAATATCGTAATTTTGAACCGAGGGCAAAATTGGAATTTTTAGCTGGGAGCAAAAGCGTAAATTTATTTTTAAGTTGGGGTAAAAACATAATTTTGAACCGATGGCAAAATCGTAATTTTAAGAGAAAAAACTAAAGGCAATACTGTAAATTGAAACTGGGCAAAATCGTAATTTTGAACCGGTGGCAAAATTGAAATATTTCGCTGGGAGCAAAAACGTAAATTTATTTTTAAGTGGGGGCAAAAACATAATTTTGAACTGACAGCAAAATCAAAATTTTAAGGTGGGATAAAATCGTAAATTTGTTGGGCCAATAGGGGAGTGCCAGGCAGCCTGGCACTATTCCCCTGTCGGCCATGTCAGCCAATCAATGGGGGAGCACTATTGCCGCTTACACTTGATTTTGTTGTTTTGAGGAATTTATAAGTAACACGTTAAATATATAAACCAAGTGAGACCAAATTGAATGGTGTCAGTCTAGGGCTGTGCAACGGTTCAGAACCGGATCGAACCAAACACGGACCGAACCGGAATCGTTTAATTCTGAATATAAGAATCGGAACCGAACCGAACCGTATTCTAATTGTTACGGTTCGGTTTGGAACCAGGTTAAACGGTTCTAGCATAAACGGTTCCAGCTGGAGCTGGAACCGGTTGTCAATTAAATCCTAAAACTAAGAACAAAATAAAAACAATTAAAACAATAAACCGTTTAAATCATATAACTAAGAGTTGCAACATCCACAATTCAAACTAATAGTAAAAGTAGCAACAATAAATTGTTTTAAACCGAAAATATACAATTTAGAAAACCAAAAGTTAACTAAAAAACTTTTAATTAACCATCACAAAAACTTCATTCAAACATTATGTCAAAACTATTTTAATATTATTTAATACTAGATACATTTTTTAAATATAATATTTTAAGTTTAAATGAATTAATAGGGTTTTCAACTATATTATTTAAAGTTAAACCCAAACGGGTTCTAGCGGTTCTTTAAACAGAACCGTCGGTTATAACCAGAACCAAACCGGGAATCATTTTCTCCTAAACTTAATAACCGAAACCAGACCCTAAATACAACAATACGGTTCGATTATGGCGGTTCCGGTTCGGTTCCCCGGCTGTCACGGCCCCCGACCCGTTCCTTTTTCTGTCACGGCCCCCGACCCGTTTACCTGGTTCGGAAGCCGCGAGACAGAAAACCCGTGGTACTGGTGTTTATTAGTTGGCAGCGAAATTTATATCAGAATCGTTTGTCAGGAAAATAATATCAGGGTTTTTTTAAAAAAAAAAAGAGAAAACGCCACAAAAATGTAACCAAGTTTGTCTGTTGTTCCAATTAAGTAATCCAAACTTTATTTGTCACTTTAAAGTAACTAAAATTTAGTTTAGTGTTCTAATAATGTGTATTTACCAGGTCATCAGGTTACTATTTTCTCTCTTATTTTTTTATTTTCTTAATGCTTATTTGAAAGTTATTTATATTATGAAAACAAATTTCAAACCCTAAAAAACCCAGTAGATCAATTTTTTTTATTAATCACCTGCTCCATATATTCTATTCCCAAAAAAATCCATTAGTCTCTCTTTTGGATTAGCCACATGTTCGAAATCTTCCTACCTCATAATTGTTTGGAATGATTTGCCGATTATTAATAAAAAACGGTTTAGGGTTTTGATGAATAAAATCAAGAAATGAGTTTGGGGATTTGATGACTAATAAATGGTTTTATCATAAGAACAAATGAAGTCAAAATGGGTTGAGAATCTGGTGAATAAAATCAAGAAGTGGATTGAGGATCTGATGAATAAAATCAAGAAATGAGTTTGGGAATTTGATTAATATAAAATGGATTCTTAATAATAACATTGAAATTACCAAACGTTTAGTTGTCGATGAATTAAAAATAGGTTTAATAAAAAGTATTACTATATTTTAGGACTAAAGAAACAAAAAAAAATATTTTTCTAAATAAAATAAAAAAAATTGGCATTTTTTTTAATTCAAAAAGCCATGTCAATTATATGTATGATCCACGCAAGCATCAAAAAGAATGTGACCTGACACTTCATCAAACTTACCTGGTAACCTACAAATTACGCAAGATTAGAACAAGATATAATACTTGAGTGATTTTAGAAAGACAAAAAAAGATTGAGTGACTTTGGTAGAACAAAGTGGAAACTTGGTTACCATTCTGTAAAGTTACCCCTAAAAAAACACCGAATTATTTTATTAATTTCAGGGTAAAATCTCGTATTTACAGGAAATGAATTTCACTGGGGAAATCTTTGTTTTACAGAAAACATGTTTATTTCTTTATACTGTGTCACTTTATTTAAGCTGGAGTGCTACGCGTCACTTTTCCTTTTCTTCACAATAATTTACCTAAAACATGTTTTTTAAAAGATTTGATGTAACGCCCCAGAAATTTGATTACATGCGTTTTTATATGTAAATATATATTTATACAAAATGTTATAAGAAACAACTAGAAGTGTGAACCTAGTTATAATGTGAATTAAGACTTTAACTAAAAGAAAATAAGTTTTGGCCATTCAAAAATATGTGTTCATAATTGAGGGGTTGAATGAGTAAATAATGAAAGTTAAGTATTAAAACTACAAAAAACATACAAACACACACAAGGGTGCGTGTTTGGTGTCGCCAGGAGCAGGAAGGAGAAAAGGGATCCCCTCATTTTCACAAAATCAAGCAAATTGAAGCTCTAATCATGGCCATAACTCTTGCATGTTAATGAATTCTTGATCATCTAGGCCTACTAAAGCATAAGGTAAGAAGAATTTTGTGTTTTGATACTCTTAGATGAATTGGGTCTCAAGGAACCCATGAGTTTATATGAAATTATGTATGACCTTGGGTGAAGATCACCATTTAGAACTTGATAAATGCTTGCACTTGACTAGATTGATGTTAGAAGTAAAAACCCACTTAGAGTAGAATGGGCATAAGTGATAATGTAGAAATTGGTGTGAAATTGTATGAGGATTATGTTTGAGAATTGTTTGTAGTAAGAAATTGTTGGTTGAAATTGAATTAGAAGCAAAGTTATATCAAATTCCGATTGAAATTTAATGTTGTTGATGTTATTGATATATACTAGCCAAGTTATGCATACAATACTTGTACACCATGCTTAATTAATAGTACGCATGCCAGGTGTTTGTTAAAATGCTTGAATGAGATGATCAAATGATTTTACAAAGTTAAATAATTAGAATTGACAATTTGTTGGTTGTTAATATGAATATGTGATAACTGGATGAAAAGAATGACATGAGCTTAAAGTATGTAATTTTGGATTATAGGGATTAAAGAAGAAAGCTCAAGTCATTCCGGAACACAAACAAACCACGACAAAGGTAAGTTCTTTGCTTACAAAATATTATTAGCATGTATTAATGTAAAACGTTAATATTTTATAGTCGAAGCTGTATACTTGTATTAAGTTAATGTAAATCGAATATATGATGTGGAAATGGGTTGAATGAGTTAGGAAGGATAATGTGCTAAGTTGAGAAAGTCATGTTCGAATGAAGGTTTAAAAGAATCTTCTTGTAGGCCGACTAGTAATTTGATGTCGTATGAACTATCTAATTCAAATGTCTAATTGATTGGTTGTATGTAGGTAAAGCTACTTGATGGATGGCACTACTTGGTCCGAACACACTTATGATGCACGCTTCCGCGAAGATCTTAGTTACGGGTCAAACTTTTGTTAAATGATGTCTATTATTAAAAACGGGTCTTTTGTAAGTAATTAACCCGGTAATTGTAGAATGTTAAACTAGTAGTTAAAGACTATGTAGTTGGTTATGAACTTTTGGGTTGTGGAAATCTTTTGTAACCACTTCGTTAGCTTTTATGATGTAAATACAAAAAATTTACTTATGAATTATTCGACCCGTTTAGTATTTTGTCAAACGAAGCCCGTTACTTTCTTTTTAAAAGTTTACACCTTACAAGTTGGTATCAGAGCCTAGGTTTGAGATATTCGAGCAAGTTATGGTGCTCGAACTCAAACCGAAAGCTCTTGTGAAAGTGTGTTCGTTCCAAAGCGTCACGCAAGTAAGTGATTTAAGGATTTCGAGCTATGCTTTTAGATGGAAACGGGAATGGGTTATGGTTAAATTACTAGTATAACCTGGGTTGGGACGTTATGGGATGCCATGGAAGGTTTCGGGACTGCCCAAGACCATTTCAGGTTGGAAAAAGGGCCCGAGAATGAAAGTTTAGATCGAACAGCGTCTGCACACCAGAGAGCCCGTCGGGGACGACCCCTATGCCGTCGGCGACGGCACCCCTTCACCCGACGCGCTAACTGACTGTCTACGGGTAGATTTCAGCGACGCAACTTTCCTGAGCCCGTCGGCGACGGGGCCTCCTTGTCTGCTTTTGCTGAAATTGTTTGTTTATTATGCTAAGGCCTTTAATTCAATTCTAGCATTCGTTAATGTCACACCCCGAATTTCCACGTGTTACCGGTGGGCCCGGTAGGGGAGTATCGTGACGTGGTTGGCAACATAATAGTCAAACAACACAATATTTAAATGCACAGCGGAAGCAAAGTGTAGATTTAATTCAACCAAACGATATTGTAATATTAAGTATCACAAATAGTCGAATATGAATCCACAGGTAGAATCAAAATAAAAGGAAACAAATGTTCAACAGTTTATGACATCCAAGCTGGCGAGACTTAATGTGGATGCTAGGAGACAAGCCAGCCTATTTCGCGTAGTACCTGCACTTAACCTTTTTAAGAAAAATACGTCAGTTTACACTGGTAAATACAATCAACCGACTCATTTTGAAAAGAGTTTAAGAAAATGCATTTAAGGCACAAGGCACAAATAATATTTTATAACTTGGGATAATTATTTAAATATATAAACTTGTAAACGAATTACATGTTTCTTATGCGTTCAGTAGTCCGATCCTTAGACCGGGTTAAAGATCAATAGACACACCACTTTATATAATGAGACACTGACAGGTGTACGCCTACACCTGAGTGCTAAGGTCGTGGCCATTTCGTAAAATGATGCCAGGGATATCCGGGACACGGTCATTAACCCCCCAAAGGCTTTAAGCAAACAAAACATTTCAAAACTTAGCATATCAATGATTTAACCTCTATTCGATTAAAGATTCAATGCCGGACCAAGCGGTATTTTATATACCGTACCCCAAGCCCGTATAGGGAAAATAAGTTAAAAGTATTTACCTGAGCAAGTATAGTTCAAAATCAGCGAGTGCAAGTATCTTTTACTGGTTTTCCTAATCTGGAACGAAGGTTTATAATAACCTATTAGAATCCTAACGGGTCTTTAGTTAAGCTTACGCTTAGACCGGTTAGTTTTAAAGATACGGTTCGTACGCACGATTAAGCGAAGACCGGATAGTGTTGGTGCACTACATCTGTCGACTTCGTCTTGTATCGAGTCTTAGACTAGTTAGAATAGATCAGGGCACGTAGAACGAGAGAATGAGAGAGAGTAATCAAGATTTCGCTTGAAGGAATTTGTATGTAAAGGATTTCGCTTGAAGCAGCTTAAGCGAAATCAACATGTTAAGATTTCGCTTGAGTCCTGCTGAAGCGAAATCTCATTATCTATATATAGGGGTTCAGTGTCAAGCGAAATTAGTTGTTGTTTTATGAAATATTTCCATACCGAGGTGCTGCCCGTGTGAGAACTGATTGTAATTGTGTTCATATCAATACAAATCAGTGTTAAAGTGAAGATTCAGTTGTTTTAAGTCAAATACTTGTTTTCCGCACCTGTATTTGATGGAATTCCTCTGAACCGACTCGTTTAGGTCGCAAACACGATCCTTACAATTGGTATCAGAGCACAGGAGGAGGAGTTCTGCAAAATTCAGCCTAAATCGATCAAAATTTCTTACTTCTACACCTTCTTTTCTTACCTCAGAAATTTTACACGGTCAAAAACTATTCAATTTCTCACGGATTGTTTAAAAGTACTAGATAACAAACCCTTGAAAGTTTCACAGCAAAATTCGACCTAAAAGTGATCAAAATTGACATTTAAATGGAGTTCGCTTGAACAGTTCAGTTTTTTTGGACGATTTCGCTTGAAACTTCAAGCGATACTTAACATTTCGCTTCAAACCAGAGTTCGTTTTCGCTTCAAGAACTTCGCTTGAGAGTTGTTCAGTTTTATTGTTTCGCTTGAAGGGTACCGCTTGAAAGATTATTTCGCTTGAAGAAAGTTCAGTTGATCAGTTCGCTTGAAAGCTACAAATTGACTATTTCGCTTGAAAGAATCTGTTTTTGAAACATGGATAACGATTTCCACAACGCATTTGCAACATCACCTAGTTCATCTTCCATTGCTCAGAACATGAATTCAGAAAACGAAACGGGGACGACTCAGAAACCCCCGAAGCTTATGGGAATTGAGGAATACTACGGATGGAAAGATAGATTCGAAAACTGGGTGCAAGCAAATCATCTAAGATCATGGGAATGTATTCTGACAAAGTATACTCCACCACAAACCGAAATGCAGACTGAAAAACAGCTTTCAGATTTTAGTAAGGAAGAACGAGAAATATACCGAGCTGAAAAGATGATGATCAGTTTACTTCAACAGGCCATCAAAGAAGACATCTTCATACTACTTCAACATGACAAAACATCACAATCAATATGGGATGCTCTAAAAATTAAGGTTGAAGGCAGTACGAGTATGATTAAAAGCAAGAAGGCATTGCTTAAAAAGGAATTTGATTTGTTCACAAGTTTGCCAGGAGAAGATACGAAGAAACTCATTGAACGATATTGTCACTTAGTGAGGACAATGTCAATGATGAGCATTAAAAAGGAAAATGATGAATGGGTGGATAAACTTGCTGATGCGTTACCTCAGAAAGAGTGGGGAACTTATTTGATGATACTGAAGAATACTGGAGTTTATGATAGATTGTCGATTTCTCAGTTCATTGAAAAGATTGAAAGTCAGGATTTGGAACAGCAGAAGATCGCAAGGATGAATAATCCAAGTGGTCAATAGGATGTAAATATGTATTACAAGGGTAGTGTTCCGACTTCAGAAGCTGAGAGAAGTCCGAAAATTCAGACTGCTTATAGTGTTGGAGATTCTACAGAAAAGACTGATCAAAACTCAAACAAAAGCAACAGTGGTTTCTCATTGTATCCGAGTGTTAATCCGAAAAGCTCATCAGAAAGTTTTCAATCTCAAAGCACAAAGATGGGAAATGGTTGTATGATTCAATGCAACATAGCTCTAAATCTTCCAGAAGGTCAAAGTTTTTCTGAAGACATTGCGAAAGATCATATGGCATTACTTGGTTCCGTGCTTATCTCATATGAAGGTTTAGTGGCTGGTCGAATTGGAAATCCTATGCTTACTAAAGAGGATTACGACCAAATAGATGCTGAAGAGATGGAACTAATGGATATCAAATGGTGTCTTGCAAGTGTTCTTAGACGTGCTGAGAAGTTCAAGACAATTACCGGGAGAAATGATTTTCTTGATGCTTGTGTTTCTACTTTAGGTTTTGATAAATCTAAAGTTACTTGTTTCAGGTGCAGGGAAAAAGGTCATTTTAAGAGGGAGTGCAAGAACAGAGAAGTTAGTGGTGCTCAGAATCCATTTGGAAAAGATGACTACTACCGGAAAGCCATTTATCAGCAAGTTGGTCAGACACAAGAGTTACAGACGGCTCATGGTAGAAAGATTGAAGATTCAAAGAAAGGATGTTTGGTAGATTTCATTTGGAGCAACTACATTTCTTCTAACAGCACAGCATGTATAGTGGACCAAATTGATGAACAACTACCTGAAGGATTCAGCTGGGATATGTTTGTTGATGAAAAAGGGGATTTCAAAGCTTTCATTGCAAAGATTGTTAAAGAACCAGATTTGTTTGTTACTTGGATGAGATCAATTGGTGAAACAGTGAAAGATCAATCGAGTACATCTGAAGAAAGTTCAGAAAGTGCTGATTCTGAATCATTAAGTACAGATGAGAATGTGCAAAATGATGATACTTCAGAAAAAGAAGTTGTTTTTGATCAAACACCATCTGATTCTGGTATTTCAGATGCTGAGTCTGAAAAATCTGTAGAGTTTGATCAAACATCGATGGAGAGTAGCAGTGATGATGAAGAAGAGAAACATATTAATCTTGCTAAAAAACATATTTCTTCTGAAAGTTTTCATTTTTATTTTGCAGATCGCATGGAGAAACTGAAGGAGAAACAAGCTGCAAAAGAACAACAACAAGATGAGAAAGTTGAAAATGTTGTTCAAACTGAAGAAGTTAAAAGTGTGAATGAAGAAAAGGTGATTGAAACTGAAAAAGTAACTGGAGTAGAAAAAGTAATTGAAATGGTAAAAACAATTGAGGTTGAGAAGATTGTTGAAGTTGAAAAGCCTTGCAAGAAATGTTTGGAAATTTGCAAGAGTTGTGAAGAAAAAGATGTTACACTGTTTGATAGAGAAAGACTGATAGAAAAGCTACTATCTGACATCAGTTATGTGAAAGAATCGTATAGTGTGTTGAACAGAACAGTGACAGGTCTTCAAACAACAAACTCTGAAAGAGAAAAAGCTTTAACGATGACGAATTCTACGTTGATGGCAAAGCAAAAGGCAATTAATCATTACATAGAAGAAAATGCTAATCTAAAGCAAGAGTTGGAGAAAGAAAAGATCGAGAATGAAAGGATCAGAAGGTTATTACTGAGTTATTCTTGTTCTGATTATGTTATTGATCGAGTTTATCCTACTGTTGCAGGTTTTGAAGCATTTCAGGATGAGAAGCAAAAGAATGAGACTGGTAAGAAATCGACTATTAAATACAACAAGTGTCCGCCTCCTATATGGGAAGGGTATTCTCCTAGAAAACCAAATGAGGAGCAAGTCGAAAAAGCAGTCAATATAAAGTTAAAATCCGAGACAACTGATGTTTTACCAGATAACATTGATATCACGTTTACCTCGTCTGATACTGATCATGAGTCTGAGTTAATCAAAAAGGTGGTTGATCAGGTGTTGGATACTGAGGAGGTGTCTGAGTCAAAGTTTGAGTCTGGGGATTCAAGTTCGTCGGTCAACAGTTCAAAATCATCGGAAAAACGGTCTTACAGTAAAGAATTTTTGTTATCAAAGGCAAATTTGGATGATGAAACATTTGAAGTTGCATATACTTTAAATGATTCGGACAAATTATACTCTGACAAAGAGTTTCCGATTAGAAGTGTTCGTTTTGACATGATTAAAAAGGTTTTCAAAATGACGGAAATTAATTTTTCTGAAATCAAGGATCTAAAATCTACTGAAAAACCTAAAAAATACACTTCTAGAGTTCAACAAAGGTTAAACAAGAAAAAAGGGGAAAAAGAATTACAATTCTGATTCTAGTTTTCAAAAGAAAACAAATCAAAATTGTAGTTACAAAAAGAAAGGTCTTGGTTTTACTCCACCTGAAAATCGTAAAAATGAAAAATATGTTAGAGATTTTAAATAAAAAATGACATATGTTGCAGGAAAAAGCTATGAAGAGGAGTCAAATAGCTTATCAAATCAAGAGTTCCTTGCTGAAAGAAAAAGAACAGGAACTGGAGTTTTTCATCCAATTGGAGTTTTTCAATCAAAAGACACAAGAATTTGTTTTCAATGCCAAGTTGTTGGACACATCGCTCACAATTGTCCAAACAAAGTCAACAAAAAACAGGGAGTAACTGAAAAACTTAAAGAAAAAGTGGTTGAAAAGAATGAATCACCAACTACAAACTTCAAAAATTTTGAAAATTCAAAGAATGAAGTTGGTGAAAATTCTAAAAGATTGTACAAAAAGAGTGCAAAAGAAAATCAAAAATGGATTGTTAAAAAATTAGATGTACAATCTGGCGATGAATCTGATTCCACAAAATCAGAGGAGTCACAAGATGAGATCAAAGATTTGATGAATGATGTTGATATTAAATCACTGAGTGTGGAAGAGATTAAACAAATGGTTGATAAAGTAGAAAGCTCATAGTTTGATATTGAAAAAACATTTAATGATAATGTTAAGAAAATTTTCAAGAAAATGATTGATGGAAAGGTAAAGGGGGTTAAAGATTTTTATGCAACTAAAAAGGCAACTTACAACCCTACTGCTCAGGAATTGGAAGCCACCAAGTCAAATAAGACTTGGGTGGAAGTTTGTTTTTCTTAAAAGTCTTAGGACTTGCCGGAGATCCCAAATTTGTAATCGTGGATCAGGAATCGGCATCATTCTTGTTAAGATAGATTTTGTGAAAATTTTTGATAGTGTTTGGATGTTTACAGGTTGTATGACTACGCCGGAGCTTCCAGGTTGGTAAGTGTGAAGCAGGAATCGGCATTCAGATTGGTAAAATGGTGATGTAGACGTAACATTCCTACAAGTGATATTGTGTTCTACATGTGATAATTTTTACAATTGATATAGATGGTGCATACTTGCAAGTGGTAAATCAAGGACATTAATTTGTACTTGATCTGCTACAAGTGGTTAAGAATAGACAATGTGATGAATCACACCCTGAATCTACAAATGATTATATCATAAAAACTTATTTTCCGGAAAAATCATTTTGATTAAAACAAACTTAAGTGTTTTGAAATCTAAATGAGAAAATAGTTTTGTGATAAGAGGGAGTTCTGATTGTTTATGCCGAGTGAATGGCGATTTGATGCGATTCGATATCAGTTGTCAAGTTTATTGTACAGTTTATTTTCAAATTTCTTAAAATGTGTTTGCATTTTAGGGGGAGTAAATTTTTTTCAGAAAATCCAAAAACATTTGAAATTTTGAAAAAGACAAAAACATGATAAAATTCAAAAATGAGTTTCGTTGTGAATAGAGGAAATGATAGTACATCAGTGGACGATCACAACATGCTAAAGAAATGGAAAGTTAAAAAGTGATAAACGGTCTCACTGATGATGTGCCAGTAGGTTTTTGCACATTTAGTAAATTGTGACGAGATATAAACATAAAATTTACTTGCGTCTACGTGGGGAACACCTCCAGGATATATAGGTAACCCCTGAAATCTTGTTTGAAAGGTCCCTTATTCTGAGATACTAGGTCTTTATACTCAGTGATATCTGGGGTATTATCCCGGGACTTCTGATTTTGCGGAAGCAATGGCCTAGTCCCCGGAGAATACTTTCTGCTTGCTTGAAAAATAGCACCACCCTCAGCTAAAAAATGATAAAACATTGAAAAATGCTAATCATGGTTGTTGTAATACAAAAGATCCTCTAAAGGGGACACACCTAAAAGTCAACTAGGCTCTCTGCTGAACGGAAGTTCTGACCTGAGCTATCACGGTTGCATAATTTATTCCCCTTACAGATATCATCTGTGGTATACTCACCTGTAAGACTGAATATTGGGGTCTGGATACGGGAGTATATACTGAGGTGGGACACATGTAGATGTTTAAGTCCTAAAACACTAATTCGTATCTCGAAGCAGTTGAACTTTGTGTGAAAATTTAAGTGGACAAGTATACTGACAATCTAAGTGAATTGTTTAGAACTTAAAATGAAATCAAGCTTAACGGTGTTGGTGATCTGTCTCAGAAACTGATATGATCCTCTTGCACAAACTCACAAAAAATATTATTTGAAAAATTTCTTTATTGCATTACTTTACAATCAAAAATTACAAAAAAGGATTTTTAGTGTGTTTTAGTATAAATTTTGAAAAAAGATTTTCGACAACTGATATTGGAAAGCTGATTGTCAAAGTTTCAAGTGCTAAACATGATGACTTGGTTGTAAGGGGGAGTGAATCTTAAAATGTAAAAAGGTTTGTTAAAATTCTTACAATTGATATTGTTAAAACCTGCATTTGATTCATCATTGAATTGTGATATGAGAGAGAATTATCTGATTATATCAGATTGTTGGTGCATTTAAATTGTTAAATTTAGAAAATTTATTTCTGGGTTAAGATTGTTACAGGTGAGCCAGGATAATTCTTTCAAAGCTTATAAAAGTCAGAATCTGATCATGAATCTAAAAGTTTGCTAGCTGCTGATGCTGATGAACTTAAGGAATCAAGAGATCTGATCAAGAGAATTAGATGCGATCCAGGCAATGATCTTGTAAACAACATTTGAATCAGACATCGATCCTAAAGCAGATGTTGCTGAAGAACAAATGAATATCAGCAAATCGTGAGGGGGAGTCTGATAAAGAAAGGTGATTTTGGAGAAGAAGATAGAGAGAGAAAAGCCCAGAGACTGATCAAGAATGAAGATGTGAAGACACAGCATTGGTGTGACTCGATAATCGACTCGTCAACATCTGAGGGGGAGTCTGTTGGTGCACTACATCTGTCGACTTCGTCTTGTATCGAGTCTTAGACTAGTTAGAATAGATCAGGGCACGTAGAACGAGAGAATGAGAGAGAGTAATCAAGATTTCGCTTGAAGGAATTTGTATGTAAAGGATTTCGCTTGAAGCAGCTTAAGCGAAATCAACATGTTAAGATTTCGCTTGAGTCCTGCTGAAGCGAAATCTCATTATCTATATATAGGGGTTCAGTGTCAAGCGAAATTAGTTGTTGTTTTATGAAAGATTTCCATACCGAGGTGCTGCCGGTGTGAGAACTGATTGTAATTGTGTTCATATCAATACAAATCAGTGTTAAAGTGAAGATTCAGCTGTTTTAAGTCAAATACTTGTTTTCCGCACCTGTATTTGATGGAATTCCTCTGAACCGACTCGTTTAGGTCGCAAACACGATCCTTACAGATAGAATGTGATTTAGACCCGTCAAGCTTGAAGACTTGCTTAATATGGGTATATTATACACATTCTGGATTTTGAGATAAAACTGATAAGGTTTGACCCGTTTCGGCTAATTTATGTAAACTAGTTACATAAACCGAACCGAACGCGCGTGAAGCGTAACGGGTATCCGTAAGAGTCCTAAACAGGTTTCCTAAGTTAACACGCCTTAAATAAGTTGTGATATCAGTAGGATATCACCCATGATGCCCAAAACGAGTTTAATCTCTTTATAAGCCCCGCAGGGGCATTTTGGTCATTTTAAAGATTATAAAAGGGTTTAATTAGACGCCTGTGATCCGGGTCTGAGTTGATTAGTAAAATAGCTTATTTTAACAGGTTATAACCTTTGGTAATAAGTCTTATATACTAAAATAGTTTTAAACCCAAACTATGCGTTAAATACGCGTATAAAGTCGTTTTAAGCGATGTACGGTTAAAATACAAATTCTGAGTTTTCTGATCAAATAAACAGGCTCAAAATACTCCATTTATTATTTAAAATCAGTAGCAATTGGATTGGCGTTAAAAGGATTTGTAAAACTCATTTTATGGCCGAAAAGGGTATTTTTGGTATTAACCGAATCGAGGCGATAAACCTAGCTTATGATCAGTTTAAAAATAATTAAAAATCTTCAAAAATCCCAAAATATTATATCACATCAGTGGGTAAAAGGTTTGGTGTCCAAAATTGGGTTTAGATAGGCTTTACGCTAATGACGCCGTTTAATTATTTAAAAGCATTCAAATTACGTCATTAAGCATAACTCCTTATCTAGACCTCCAACTGATGTGAAATTTTAGGTACAAGTCTAAAAATCAGTAACTAAGATTATGGCACTTTCACATTTCCAAAAATCTCGTTTTATGGTCATAAGGGCATTACGGTCAATATTTAGGCGTTTAACGGAAACATCGGACGATTAGGGATTCGAGTGGTATAAACGCAGAGGCTTATACACACATGCAACTAGGTCCTAATGGAACTTTAAGGCATGTCTAAACCTATATAAATCAGGTCAGAACTGAGGTCAAAACAAAAGTCAAACTTTTGCGTCTCTCGGTTCCGAATCGGTTCAAAACATAAAGTTGTCGAATCAAACAAGTTTAGACAAGTTATTATACTTATTTTCAAGTTGTATGACTGATAAAACAGATTACACGCCTTCTGTATCATTAAATATGCGATTAACATTTCTGTTGACTTTTCGGAAGAAGTTTGACTCGACAAACGACATAGTTGAGATTGAAATCAGTGGGTGACCTTTTAGGGGTTTATTACCCATATAAATACCAACTTATAACAACTTTCGATTCGACTAAACTCTGGACCGATTGTGATTTATCGCTAAATCAAACCGTAGTTACGACGGTTTGATTTCTAGGCTATAAACTAAGTATAAATGAATTAGAGAAGGTTAGGCATACTTACACACGACTAATGGATGATTTGGAATGCTTGTGGCCTGCTTGAATGCTCCAGAAAAGCTCAGAGGTTGATGAATGATCCATGTAGTAACATGTGGGTCTTATAAATAACTTCAAACACACATGGATCATCAACACCTAAGTCTAGGAGTGAAACAATAACATCCACAAGTCCCCTACTAGCTAAAAACCACTTTAGGCAGCCCAAGGTATCGAAAAAATGGCATTTGAGTCGGTTCCATGCATCAACAGGCAGCTGCCTGTTTTTTCTGCACCTGCAGGTCTGAAGCGGCCCGCTTGGGCTTTTGTTGATCCTGATGCGGGCCGCCTGGCCCATCCGGATCAAGTAAACATGTTTCTTTCAATTGCATTTTGGCCCCTAGTCCCCCGAAAGGTCGTTTTCATGATGTTTCTTGCAATATAAGGCTTTGATATTTATATATAGGGGCTTTAATACTTATACCCACTTTGTCAAGTCCTCGGGTAACTTTGTGATCACCCGAAAAGCCCTAAATTTCAATGTTGACGATTCTAACCCTCACACACGAATTTTATCACAACTTTCTCATACGGTAACGAAACTTGGTGAAATTTTTATGGTAGATTCTAGTGAGCATAATTAATCGTTACAAGGCTTCGGGTTTGCTAAAAGGTCACTCAGAGGTATAACTTAACATGTTGGCACATTTAACCCCTGTAGTTTGTAATCTCTCACTCTCTTTCACAATTCGCTTCGTATGATCCGTGATCCATTCGTTTAAGGTTATAAACATCATGTAGGGTTATTGTAAAGTATATTTATTCATTGTTGACACTTTGAACCCTTATAATTACACAGTTTCACTGTTTGTCAACTTTAGTCCTTAAAGAACATTCTTTCACACGTTCAACCCTATGACACGTGTCCACACATGATAGGACGTAAATTTTCGAGGTGTTACAGTTAAACACTAGGAACACCCCAAATTGACTATGAAACTAAGAACTTCAAGATAACTATCATGTTCTAATGATGAATGTGTGAAAGAACGGGGAGTTATGTGCGCGAACGAATGAAGTAAGTAATACATCTAGAATGTTTGTAAAGAAAAAAAAATTGGATGAGTTTATGACTTACGAGAATGAATTATTAAGAGTGATTGACGTATAGAAAGATGGGAAGAATGAATGTAATGATGTTTAACATAAATACTTAATTGTAGATGGCAAGTGGAGGAAACACGGATATCGCAGAATGGATAACTCGAAACGAGTTAAACAAGATAATTTCGGACGAAGTAGTGAAGGCGTTTGATGCAAATGTTTCGAAGCTAGCGCAAGAAGTGGAGAGCCAAATGTTAAGTAGGGTGGAGACTATGGTAACAAGTAAGATAGATGAGTTGAAAGAAATGATAACTGGGATTCAAGGTAAGAAGGATGTACAACGATGTACATATAAGGATTTCATGGCATGTAAGCCTACAACTTATAATGGAGAAATTGATCCAATTGAATGTCAAAGATGGATATCAAATATGGAGGGAGTGTTCATTCGAAGTCATTGTGATAAAGAAGATCAAGTCATGTTTGCCACTGGGCAACTCTTACGAAGGGCTAAAGATTGGTAGGATACGTATAGTAAAGAGATCGGCGAGGATAGAGTTCAAACTATGACTTGGCAAGAATTCAAGCAACCATTTATCAAGTACCATTGTCCACAGTCAGCCGTGGATCGAATCCAAGAAGATTTTCTCCGACTCCGACAAAAGGATGAATCAATTGATGAGATCACAAATACTTTCCTTGATCAACTGAAGTTTTGCGGAGAGATAGTCGGAACAGAGAGGAAGAAGATTATCCGTTATCATGGCATGCTTAAGGCTGAATATCGGGAGTTCATAACTACTTCTAAATGTGAAACTTTGGACGGGATCATCGACTTGGCAAGGGATAGAGAAATTGAGATAAAGAGACAGGCTGAACGCGGGGAGAAGAGGCAAGCTGAGAAGGGATCAACACAAGGTTCTTCCAAGAAACCTAAAACATATGATCAAGGAAAGAAAGAAGTTTCAAAGGGAGGGTTTCCACGATGTAAAACGTGTGGAAAACCCCATTCGGGATAATGTTTATTGGGAAGGAGAGGATGTTACAACTGCGGTCAAGAAGGGCATCCGTATTATAATTGTCCAAATCCCAAGAGAGTGTGCTACAACTGTAATGAATCGGGCCATGTGAATGCTGAATGCCCAAAACTCAAACAAGGGACGAAGAAAGAAGGAAAGAAGGAAGAACCCGCTAAAGCTAAAGGAAGAATGTTCCAAATCTCTACGGAAGAAGCTAGAGCTCACCCGAATGTGGTGTCAGGTATCTTTATGATAAACTCTATACCCACTTATGTGTTGTTTGATACCGGGGCTAGTAGATCATTCATTTCTAGCGAGTTTGCACATTCCCCTTTGTTCACGATAGAAAGAATGTATACACCACTTGAAGTAGAAATAGCCGATTGTAAGAGTTACCTTTTACACGAAATATGTAGAAATTGTAGGATCACTATAGAGGACGAAGATTTTGATATTGATTTGATTCCCATGGTCTTGGGAGAATTTAAGGTAGTGGTAGGTATGGATTGGTTATCCCGCTATCACGCGGAAATCTTATGCGAAAGCAAAATTATTCATGTGACATCTTCTAAGGGAAGGCGGGTAAGTATTCATGGGGAAAGGGAGGTAGGGGCAAAATTTTGTACAATCTTAGAAGCGGTTAAGTATGTGAAGAATGGAAGTAAGGCATTCTTAGCTTATGTTGTCAATACAAAATTAGGTGCTTTAAGAATTGAAGATACTAAGATAGTAAATGAATACCCGGATGTGTTTCCGGATGAATTGCCGGGACTTCCACCCGAACGGGAAGTTGAGTTCCGTATCGAATTGGAACCAAATGCCAAACCAGTAGCCAAGGCCCCTTACCGGTTGGCACCCGCGGAAGTACGGGAATTAATGGTCCAATTACAAGAACTTCTTGACAAAGGCTTCATACGCCCTAGCGTGTCCCCGTGGGGAGCGCCCGTTTTGTTTGTTAAAAAGAAGGATGGGTCGATGAGAATGTGCATCGACTATCGTGAGCTCAATAAACTCACGATAAAGAACCGATATCCCCTTCCGAGAATAGATGATCTTTTCGATCAATTACAAGGGGCAAGTTGGTTCTCAAAAATCGACTTGCGATCGGGTTACCATCAAGTACGAGTAAGGGATGAGGACATACCTAAGACCACGTTCAGAACCCGCTACAGACATTACGAATTTTTAGTAATGTCATTCGGGTTAACTAACGCTCCGGTCGCTTTTATGGATCTAATGAATAGAGTATGCCGAAATATGTTAGATCAGTTCGTCATAGTGTTTATCGATGACATATTAGTATACTCACGTAGCGAGTCCGATCATGCGAGCCATCTACGTCAGGTACTTGAGACGCTTCGAAAGGAAAGATTATACGCTAAGTTTTCTAAATGTGTGTTTTGGCTCAGGGAAGTACAGTTCTTAGGCCATGTAATCAACGAGGAAGGGATTTTAGTGGATCCCTCTAAAGTGGAGGCTGTGATGAAATGGGTACCCCCGAAGAATGTTAGCGAAATAAGAAGTTTCCTCGGTTTAGCCGGCTATTACCGGAGATTCATCCAGGATTTCTCCAAAATAGCCCTCCCTTTAACCAAATTGACAAAGAAGGAAGAAAAGTTTGAATGGGGTGATTATCAACAGAAAGCTTTCCGAATGTTAAAAGAGAAATTGTCAAGCTCTCCCGTATTAACCCTGCTAGAGGGAACGGAAGACTTAATGGTTTACGCGGATGCATCTCGTCAAGGGTTGGGATGTGTCTTGATGCAACGAGGCAAAGTTATTGCCTACGCTTCAAGACAACTAAAACAGCATGAAATTAGCTATCCTACCCATGATTTAGAACTGGAAGCGGTCGTTTTTGCCTTAAAAATCTGGAGGCATTATTTGTACGGAACAAAGTGTACAATTTATTCAGACTACAAAAGCCTTAAATATTTTTTCGAGCAAAAAGATCTTAATATGAGGCAACGAAGATGGCTATAATTAATCAAGGATTACGATTGCGACATTCTTTACCATCCGGGTAAAGCTAATGTTGTGGCGGATGCATTAAGTCGGAAAGAATACCCACCGCCTATTCGGGTAAAGTCGATGAGAATGATAGTCACGCCAAATATTTTCGAAACAAAACGAAAAGCACAAGATGAGTCCTTGAATGTGGGTGATCCGAAAGGTGAAAGGACGAAAGGGTTCGATAATAAACTTGAAGTAAACGCGAGCGGATTAAAAACAAGGTATGGGCGGGTTTGGATACCACGACATTGTGAAGCAAAGACCTTATTATTGGAAGAGGCAGATAAGTCCCGTTTCTCGGTTCATCCGGGAGCCACTAAAATGTACCGAGATTTGAAAGAAAATTATTGGTGGCCCGAGATGAAACGCGACATTGTTAAGTACGTGTCTAAGTGCTTGACATGTTCCCAAGTAAAGGCGGAATATCAAAAACCATACGGGAAATTGCAACCCTTAGAAATCCCGGTATGGAAATGGGAAGATGTAACCATGGATCTTGTAACCAAACTTCCTAAAACAAGAAAAGGGGATGATGCGATATGGGTCGTTGTCGACCGCCTTACCAAAAGCGCCCATTTACTACCCATTCGGGAGACTTATTCCTCGGAAAGGCTAGCGGAAATTTATGTGAATGAGATCGTTTCTCGTCACGGTGTGCCGGTGTCTATTGTGTCGGATCGGGATACGCGGTTTACCTCCCGTTACTGGCGGAAATTTCATGAAGGAATGGGTACCCAATTGCATGTGAGTACCGCATATCACCCACAAACGGATGGTCAATCCGAACGGACCATTCAGACTCTTGTAGACATGTTGAGAGCGTGCGTTATGGATTTCGGGGGAAACTAGGATGAACATTTGCCATTAGTAGAATTTTCGTATAATAACAGCTACCAAAGTAGCATACAAATGGCGCCGTATGAAATGTTGTATGGGAGAAAGTGTAGAACCCCTGTTTGTTGGGGAGAAGTGGGGCAAAGAGAACTCGCGCCGAATGATGTGGTGGCGATAACTAATGAAAAGATCGATATCGTACGGGCTCGATTAAAAGTGGCGCAAGACCGATAAAAGTCATATGCAGATAAAAGAAGGCGCCCTATTGAGTTCCAAGTGGGGGACCGAGTGTTCTTGAAGGTATCCCCGTGGAAAGGCGTAATTAGATTCCGTAAATGAGGAAAGTTAGTTCCCCGATATATTGGGCCATTCAAAATCTTAGCTCGTATCGGAAAGGTAGCCTACCGGTTGGAACTACCCTCATCGTTAGAAGGAATGCACAACACTTTTCATGTGTCACAATTGCGGAAGTGTTTAACGGATGAAACGACTCATGTACCCCTTGAAGACATTGAAATAGACGAGAAGATGAATTACATAGAAAGACCGGTAGCTATAAAGGATTCCAAGGTAAAGACTCTTCGCAACAAAGAAATCAAGCAAGTATTGGTCCAATGGCAACACAGAAATGGGTCGGATCTCACTTGGGAATCGGAGGATGAAATGAGAAGGTTCTACCCGTCCTTGTTCGGTATGTAATCAGGTTTCGGGGACGAAACCTTTCTTCAGGGGGGTGGACTTGTAACGCCCCAGAAATTTAATTACATGCGTTTTTATATGTAAATATATATTGATACAAAATGTTATAAGAAACAACTAGAAGTGTGAACCTAGTTAGAATGTGAATTAAGACTTTAACTAAAAGAAAATAAGTTTTGGCCATTCAAAAATATGTGTTCATAATTGAGGGGTTGAATGAGTAAATAATGAAAGTTAAGTATTAAAACTACAAAATCATACAAACACACACAAGGGTGCGTGTTTGGTGTCGCCAGGAGCAGGAAGGAGAAAAGGGCTCCCCTCATTTTCACAAAATCAAGCAAATTGAAGCTCTAATCATGGCCATAACTCTTGCATGTTAATGAATTCTTGACCATCTAGGCCTACTAAAGCATAAGGTAAGAAGAATTTTGTGTTTTGATAATCTTAGATGAATTGGGTCTTAAGGAACCCATGAGTTTATATGAAATTCTGTATGACCTTGGGTGAAGATCACCATTTAGAACTTGATAAATGCTTGCACTTGACTAGATTGATGTTAGAAGTAAAAACCCACTTAGAGTAGAATGGGCATAAGTGATAATGTAGAAATTGGTGTGAAATTGTATGAGGATTATGTTTGAGAATTGTTTGTAGTAAGAAATTGTTGGTTGAAATTGAATTAGAAGCAAAGTTATATCAAATTCTGATTAAAATTTAATGTTGTTGATGTTATTGATATATACTAGCCAAGTTATGCATACAATACTTGTACACCATGCTTAATTAATAGTACGCATGCCAGGTGTTTGTTAAAATGCTTGAATGAGATGATCAAATGATTTTACAAAGTTAAATAATTAGAATTGACAATTTGTTGGTTGTTAATATGAATATGTGATAACGGGATGAAAAGAATGACATGAGCTTAAAGTATGTAATTTTGGATTATAGGGATTAAAGAAGAAAGCTCAAGTCATTCCGGAACGCAAACAAACCACGATAAAGGTAAGTTCTTTGCTTACAAAATATTATTAGCATGTATTAATGTAAAACGTTAATATTTTATAGTCGAAGCTGTATACTTGTATTAAGTTAATGTAAATCGAATATATGATGTGGAAATGGGTTGAATGAGTTAGGAAGGATAATGTGCTAAGTTGAGAAAGTCATGTTCGAATGAAGGTTTAAAAGAATCTTCTTGTAGGCCGACTAGTAATTTGATGTCGTATGAACTATCTAATTCAAATGTCTAATTGATTGGTTGTATGTAGGTAAAGCTACTTGATGGATGGCACTACTTGGTCCGAACACACTTATGATGCACGCTTCCGTGAAGATCTTAGTTACGGGTCAAACTTTTGTTAAATGATGTCTATTATTAAAAATGGGTCTTTTGTAAGTAATTAACCCGGTAATTGTAGAATGTTAAACTAGTAGTTAAAGACTATGTAGTTGGTTATGAACTTTTGGGTTGTGGAAATCTTTTGTAACCACTTCGTTAGCTTTTATGATGTAAATACAAAAATTTTACTTATGAATTATTCGACCCGTTTAGTATTTTGTCAAACGAAGCCCGTTACTTTCTTTTTAAAAGTTTAGACCTTACATTTGATCAGCGAAAAATACTGGCAAGTGCATTCAGTTTATACAAAAGACACATTGTTATAATATACAATATTATGAGCTATTACAATGTTTATATCAACCAATTACCCCAAATCGGTATTTGTCACTCGACCGGATCTGTGACTATGGTCATATCACACATTGGCTAACCCGTTGTCCAATGGTGAAGATTATCAAGTAAGTGTATACAAAACCCCACATACCGGCAGTAATTGTAGATTACAAAGACTTAATCACTGTAATTATAATTTTGAAAACAAGTAGGGTTTTGAAAGTAATTTGGTAAAAAGAGAATGACTCACATTGCAGATTTAAACGGTCAAAGCTTGCCTACTGGTTAAGCTGGTAAACCTAATTAAATACACAATGCAAACGAAACTAGGTTAGTAACTTAATACAACATTTACGATAATCGCGAGATTGAGACCCTCACGACGAATGACAAAGTATAGCCCAATTTAGGCATCACTTAAACATCCATCGGATCGGTTTTAATCGATCGGATATAGTACCGTATCAGTGATCGAGTTATTACCCTTTATCGTAGCAGAGTGTTGGTACTTTGCTAAATTAATTTGAGTAGAATTATAAGAGACAGAAGTGAATTCGAGCAACTTTGAAATGTCACAGAAAGCTCAATTTATAGCTGTTTCGTCAGTCCCTCGCGCCCCGCGACTTGCTCAGCGGAAGCCTTCGTGGCCCCTGAAGCTTTAACACGTGTATGACACGTGTCACACAACGTGTCTGGATAAAATCCAGTCTCTCGCGGCCCGCGAGAGACATCTCCTTAATGGGTCGCGGCCCGCGACATAAAAAATTTTCAGTTTTTATTTGATTTTTATAAAAATGAAGTTATGCAAATTCGGTTTTTCACTTACGGAGAGTTTTAGGGTATCTTTGTGAGTTGTTACATCCTCCCCACCTTGTTTAAAATCTCGTCCTCGAGATTTATTGAAATAAGTAAGGATATTTTCTTTTCATCTCCGATTCTAGCTCCCATGTATACTCTGGTCCTCTCTTTGAATCCCATTTTACTTTGACCATAATTAATCTCTTGCGTTTGAGATTCTTGACTTTCCTGTCTTCTATTTGAAGTGGTTTCTCAACAAACTTTAACTTTTCATTTACCTCTATATCCTAAAGAGGTACTACCAGTGATTCATTAGATAAGCATTTCTTAAGATTACATACATGAAATACATCATGTACACCGGCTAATTCCTCTGGTAGTTGTAACTGATAGGCAACTGGTCCTATCCGTTGGATGACTTTAAAAGGTCCGACATATCTTGGACTTAACTTTCCTTTCTTACCGAATCGGACTACCCCTTTCCAAAGAGAAACTTTAATAACACTTTGTCTCCAACTTGAAATTCTAACGGCTTTCGGCGATGGTCGGCATAACTCTTTTGACGATCTCGTGCCGTTTTTAATCTTTCTTTGATTTGAGTTATCTTGTCGGTGGTTTCTTGCACAATCTCGGGACCTGATAACTGATTTTCTCCTATTTCTGCCCAGCATACTGGAGTCCGGCACTTTCGTCCATAAAGTGCTTCAAATGGGGCATCATTTATGCTTGTGTGATAACTATTGTTATAGGAGAATTCTATTAATGGCAAATGGTCGTCCCAATTTCCACCGAAATCTATAACACATGCCATTAGCATGTCTTCCAAGGTTTAGATCGTCCTTTCACTTTGTCCATCAATCTGGGGATGATATGCTGTACTTAAGTTTAATCGTGTCCCCATTGCTTGTTGGTAACTTTTCAAAAAATGTGAAGTGAAACGACTATCTCTATTAGATACAATGGAGAGTGGTACTCCATGTAATGATACTACCTCATCCACATATAACTTAGCTAGTCGATCCATGCTAAAGTTTCCTTCATTGGTAAGAAATGAGTTGATTTGGTTAATCGATCTACTGTCACACCCTGACTTTTGCGGAAGCGTGTGCATGTGACTCGATCAGTTTCATTGCATTCAATTATAATAAACAACTATATGACTAAAACATGATGTTCATCCATTCATGAGTTTTAAAGATATTACAAACATAAGTTGTTTAGGTTAAGTTACAAACCATCCAAATAGTAATAAGTTCCATAAAATGACTTTTTATCAAAAGCTAGTAAACCAAGGCTTTGCTTCATATATCCTATTCATGATAAGATATACAAATCAAACCCTTCAAAAACGGATGACATCTAAACTTGTAGTTTGTTGGACCGTTCTACGACCTTAAACCGTCAGTTAAGGCAGTTCATCTTTGCATACGAAGGCGGAATCAACGTAAACAAAGTCATAACAGCTCTAATCCTTTTAATCTTTCTTTTCTGATTGATTTGAGTGCTTGTACAACGTTTTCTGATACAAATCCAGCAGCACTTCGTGTTTCACACAATGACCTCTCTCTCTCAGATCTATCTACCAAATGAACACACAACCTATATATAGGCTGAAGATTTCGCTTGAGATTGCTTCAAGCGAAATCTCTTGATGTTGATTTCGCTTGAAGCTGTTTCAAGCGAAACCTTCAAGTTAAACACATACAAACCCTAATTAATACCCTATTGTGTGTTCTTTCAATCAATCTAGACACAAGACTTAATGCAGACGAAGTCAACAGACATTCCATGCACTAACAGACTCCCCCTTGGATGTTGACGAAGTCTTCAGCTCCTGAGTCTTCAGTCTTGGTCTTTTCTCCAACTCTCTGTCTTCACATCATAAACATTCTTCACAGGTTTAGAATCACAACCTGATTCTATCTTTCATCTTCTCTTTGACTGTTGATCCAGACTTACTCTTTCACAGTCTCCCCCTCTCAATATGCTAGAATTTGAGATATCTGGTTCAATCTTTGACAATTAACTCCCATGAGAATGATGAAGTCCAAAACCTGTTACCCTGCACATCCTCTACCTCACCATAAGTTTCACAAATTTATAACACTTAGATTTAAAAACTTATTGGTAGACATCATTTAAACAACAAACATACTAGTTACATCAAGTTCAAATGAATGACCTTGATTAACTAACCCCTCAATCTTTCAAAACATTTGTATATGTCATTCAAAGTTTTCAACATATTCTCCCAACCCAATTCATCATGTTTAGCACTTGGAATTTTGAATATCAGCTCTTCAACATCAGTTGTCAAAAATCTTTTTGAATTTTGATTTTAAAGAAATGCAGCAAACAAATATGTACAAACAATATTTTTGTGAGTTTGTGTAAGAGGATCATATCAGTTTATGAAACAAATCACTAGCACCGTTAAGCTTTTGACATTTTAAGTTCTAAACGATTCACTTAGATTGTCAGTATATTGGTCCTCTTAAATTTTCACACAAAGTTCAACTGCTTCGAGATACGAGTTTAATGTCTTAGATACTTAAACTTAATCGCGTATCCCACCTCAGAATATACTCCCGTATCCAGATCCCAATATTCAGTCTTACAGGTAATTATAACAACAATGATATCTGTAAGGGGTTAATAATTTATGAAGAATCATGAGAGCTCAGGTCAGAACTACCGTTCAGCAGAGAGATCATGACTCAACTTGGGTGTGTCCCCTTTAGAGGATCTTTTTTACAACAGCATTTGCTAAGCAATTTTATTGTCTTATCATTTATGCTGAGGGTGATGCTATGTTTCAAGCATTTGCAGAAAGTATTATTCGAGGACTAGGTCAGAACCACCGTTCAGCAGAAGTCCCGGAATAATACCCCAGACATCATTGAGTATAAAAACCTAGTATATCAGAATACGAGACCTTTCAAACAAGATTTCGGGGGTTACCCATATATCCGAGAGATGTTACCCACGATATAAGCAAGTTTGAAATTTAGGTTTATATCTCGTCACAATTTACTAAATGTGCAAAAACCTACTGACACATCATCAGTGAGACCATTTATCACATTTGACATTACATATCTTTAGCATGCTGTGATAGTTCACTGATTTACTATCATTTCCTCTTTTTCACAACAAAACTCATTTTTGCTTTTCAATGTTTTTGGCATTTTCAAATTTTCTATTTTTTTTTAAAATTTTTCTCCCCCTAAAATCAAAATATGTTTCAATTTTGATTTTCAAGGAAAATTTGAAAACAAACTATACAAGAAACGTGACAAACTGATATCAAATCGCTTCAATTCGCCATTCACTCGGCTTAACAATCAGAACTCCCCCTGACAACAAACTATTTTCCCATTTAGATTTCAAAACACTTAAGTTTGTTTTAATCAAATGATTTTTCCGGAAAATTAGTTTTGTTTGTCTTTTTACAAACTCGGGGTTTCATCACCTTGTTCTTTTTCAACTATTTTAAAAGATTTAACATTTAAGACCCTTGTCAATAACAAACACTAGTAGAAAATCAAGTACAACTTAATGTCCCTGATTTACCACATGTAAATCGAAATATCACAGTTACCATTTTGTGAATTTCTCAAGAAAGATGTCGATACCTGCTTCACGCTTACCAACCTGGAAGCTCCGGCAAGTCAGGTTTTTCTATTTGAAAAGATTCACCCAAGCCTGACCAGCCTTGGGTATGACAGTTTTTACCTCAACACTAGGCTCCTCTGGCTTTGATGAACCAGAATCATTGCCTGCACATGGCTTGTCTGACTTTGACCTGTCAGATTCATTGCCTGATGGTGGCTTGTCTAACTTTGACACATCAGATTCATCGCCAACCATTTTCTTCTTCTTCTTTTCTTCTTTTGTCCTCAGATTTGCATCCGATGAATTCGTCTTGCTTGACTTTGCAATCAAGTTAGTTGATTCATTAGAACTCTTATTCAATCTGTCTGGTGAACCCGAAGACAAAATTTTCTCGAGATACTCTCTCGCCTTCTTTCTTTTCTTTCGCAGTCTGTCTTTCTGCCCCTGTGAAAGTTTAACTTTCTTTTCTTGAACTTTCTGTTCTTGAACTTTTGGTTCTTGAACTTTCTGTTCTTTGGGCTTGACATTGACTGATTTCTTTCCCATTTTCTGAGATTCAGCCCTCGATCTTCCTTTTGATCTCATTGGGCAATCTCTGGCAATATGTCCTCTGATATGGCATTCATAGCACCTTCTCGTTTCGAATCTCTGACTTTGGTAGTTAACAGCAATGTGTCCTTGATAGCCACAAGTGTAACACACTCTGTTATCATACCTCTCACTACTTTCATACCAAACACCATCTTCATACCACACACTTAGATCAAAGCATTGATTTGCCTTGTGGTAATCATGTCTCCTCTTGTATCCTTGATTTGGCATTTGAGCACTGTGGTCAAACCTGCACCACTTATTACCAACATTTTGTGAGTTTTTATTTTCAGATTTTTGTAATTTTTCAAAATGATTGGATGATTTATCTGATGAGCTTTTATTTTCAATTTTAGAATTTTTCAAATTTTTAACTTTTTGTTTCTGTTCTACACTCTTCTTAACAGGTTTTTGTTTAGAACATTCACCTGTTTCAGTAGATTGCAAAACAGTATTTTTAAATTTTTCTTGTAAATCTAAAAATATTTTTCTTTTCTTTTTCATCATCAGATATTTCATCACAATCTTCAATTTTGACTTTGTCAAAATTTGTGACATTGTCACTTATTTGAACTGAATTGATCGGTTTTGGACAAACATATGAAGCAGAAGTCACAAAACTTTTCAATTTATTCTCTAAAACTTTGATTTTCTTTTTATCACCTTCAACTTCTTTTTCAAGACGTATAATCGTCTGACGATGGGAATTTATTACCTTTTGCTTTTCAATATTGTTCTTGCTAAAAACAGATCTCCCATCTTCAAGAATTTTTATTTGACTTTGAAAATCTTTTTCAATCTTTAATTTTTCATTTTTAAAACTTTTGATTTTATCTTTAAAAACAGAATTTTCATTTTCCAAAACTTTTATTCTATTATCAAAAACTGTTTCTCTATCTTTTAAAGCTTTATTTTCTAATTTTGCCCAGAACACTTTTTCATGTTCTAAAGTGTTTAGCTTATTCTCAAAATCTTTTTCTTTTTCTTTCAAAACCTTGTTTTCTAATGTCAAACTGTTCAAGTCATTTAACAGTTTGTCATTTTCAGACGTCAATTTCTCACAATTTTTTCTCATTTCAAGAATCTGTTTATTATCAGATTCTTTCTCATCCTTCAAGCTTTTGATTTCCACTGTCAAATTCTCCACATCTTTCAAGAGATTGAAATTTTCTGCTTCGAATTTTTCGCATTTTGAGCACACAACTTCACCTTTTGAAGTTTCATCCTTCTTTGATTCTTCATTCTTTGTCATTCCTTCTTTAATCTTTTTGATTAATTCAAGAAATTCATCCAAACTCATATTTTCTGAGTTTCTTTCTATTTCATCTATTAACTCTTTCTTTTTCTTTTTCTCTTCTTCATCTCCCCACCATTTCTTTTGCCAATAATCATCTTCTTCTTTGTACTGCTGGATTATGGCCTCGATATCAAGCGTACTATCATCGATCGCAATATTTCCATATTCATCAAGATAACACTCTCTGTTTGGATCCCATCTATTTGCTCTCCTCGCTTCCAAAAAGATACGAGATATTCTAATTATTTTGTTTTCAGCAATCATTTTTCTATATCGATATTTTTGCTCTTCAGTTCGATCGTCTTTCCACGGAATAGGATCGGAATTTGCCATCTTTTTATCTCCTTGAATTACCTCGAAATCACCTGCAAACAAAACAAACAAATAAGCAAACACTTAGTAAAATTTTTAAGTTTTGAAAATTCAGCAACTTCAAGCGAAATACTTGAAATATAATCAGCTTCAAGCGAAATCAGCTTAATAAAACTGTTCAAGCGAAATCTGATATGAACTATTTCGCTTCAAATGATTTCAAGCGAAATCCTAGACCAACTATGATTCAAGCGAAATCTACTTAATAATTCTGATTCAAGCGAAAACTACTCCAACAGTTTCAAGCGAAAACAACAGCAAACAATTTCGCTTCAATTTTTTCAAGCGAAATCCAGCAAACCCAATTTCGCTTCAGAAATTTCAAGCGAAATCCAGTCTAAAAATCTAATTTTGAAGCGAAATCAACTACTAATTTCGAACACTTTCAAGCGAAAACTAGTTTTAGGTCATTTTTCATATGTTTTAGTCTGAATTTTAGTCCGAATCTTTGTAGGCTTTGTTAAAACTCAGTTTTACACAAGATACTCGAAAATCAGACCATTTCGACCGTTGGAACTTGTTCAGATCTGAAAAATAAGAAAAGAAGTGAGTAGAAAGAAGTTAATCTGGTAGAATTAAGCTGCTATGGTATGAACTCCTCGTCCTGAGCTCTGATACCACTTGTTGGACCGTTCTACGACCTTAATCCGTCAGTTAAGGCAGTTCATCTTTGCATACGAAGGCGGAATCAACGTAAACAAAGTCATAACAGCTCTAATCCTTTTAATCTTTCTTTTCTGATTGATTTAAGTGCTTGTACAACGTTTTCTGATACAAATCCAGCAGCACTTCGTGTTTCACACAATGACCTCTCTCTCTCAGATCTATCTACCAAATGAACACACAACCTATATATAGGCTGAAGATTTCGCTTGAGATTGCTTCAAGCGAAACCTTCAAGTTAAACACATACAAACCCTAATTAATACCCTATTGTGGGTTCTTTTAATCAATCTAGACACAAGACTTAATGCAGACGAAGTCAACAGACATTCCATGCACTAACATAGTTCACTTCTTGTAAACATTTACAACGCCGCAAGATCCATTTAGTTTCCTGAAATACATGAAATTTGAAAACATCAACAAAGGTTGAGCGAGTTCATGTGTTTTTATGTGAGCTCGAATAAACTTGTAAACTTTTGAGAGTATTCCTTTGATAACCGGTATGTAAAGTGTAACGTTTCACGTTTTCGTACCTTCCTATTTTAGCAAGTTGAGTTGTACTTTCCATTTTTAGCCACTTGTAGCCTCGTCGTAATCTATTTTCGTTTCAATTGTAATCTGAGACTTGAAATCATAATGAGAACGAAACTATTTTCATCATATTCATGTTATATTTGTATGCAATATATGAACGATATTTGATACAAGGATACTTGATTCTTTATTGATCGACATTTGAAACACATTAAACAGATTAAACTCATGAAACAATGGGACGCGGATCCTAATTCTCGAAACTCAGAAACTATTCACACCAAAATATTATCCTAATCCTATAAAAATCGGGAATTTATTCGATATTCGGTTAGTTAATCAAGTAAATTAATAATTTAAGTAAATAATTTTAAAGTTTTAAACATAATTTAGTTAATTAACTAAATTAATTAATAATAAAATAGTATTTTAGGTTTTTAATCAAAATTAGTTAATTAAGAAAACTAGTCCGATACAATGTCCGATTGATTGAAACCGAGCCGATGGATGTTTAAGTGCTGCCCGAATCCGGGCTATACTTTGTCATTCGTTGTGAGGGTTTTGATTTCGTGAGCTTATCGTAAAAGTTGTATTAAGTTACTGACCTAGTTTCGTGTGCATTGTTATTTAACTAGGTTACAAGATTAAATCAGTAGTCGAGGTTCTGTCCAGTTAAACTTACAAAGTGAGTCATTCTCTTTTTACCAAATTGTTTCCAAAACTCTATTTATTTTCAAAGTTATAATTACAGGGATCAAGTCTTTGTAATATTCAATTACTGCCGGTATGTGGGGTTTTGTATACATTACTTGATACCCGTCACCATTGGACAACGGGTTAGCCAACGAGTGATCTGACCATAGTCACAGATACTGTCAAGTGACAAATACCGATTTGGGGTAATTGGTTGATAAAAACATTGTAATCACCCTTAATACTGTATATTATAACAATGTGTCATTTTGTGTAACTTAAATGACTCGCCAGTATTTCCCTGCTGATAATTTTTTTTAAAACATGTTTCAGGTGATCTGCTGTAATCCAGGAAAAAGTGCCGTGTAGCACTACAAGCTTGAAGAAGTGGCTCAATAAAACAAATAAATATGTTTTGTGAAACAGGGAATTTCCTTGAGAAATTTCCTTTATTGTAAATTATGGGGTTTGTCCCAAATTGTGAATTTAAAATAAATTGCGTATTTTCAAGTTTTAAAAGATCCTGTTAAAAATTCCGCTGCCAACATAATAATTACCACGGGTTTCTGTCCCGCGGCTCCTGAAACGGGTAAAACCGGGCCGGGGGCCGTAACATAAAAATGTGGTATCAGAGCCACTGATTTAAGCCAATTAAGTATTTAGAAATACTTAATTTTTCTGATTGTCATTCTGTGATTCTGTGAAAATTTAATTTACAAAATTTTAACTTAGAATTTTGTGTGTTTCCTCATGTATGCTAACAACATGAATGAACTATCAGAAGCACTTCAAAACTTTACTATCCATACCACAGATATGGATATCACAGGAAATCCATCTGGCTATCTGGCAGATACAGAGGAACCACTGATCTTCCAAGCCCAGAATCAGGAGAAACCAAAGCTGAAAAAGAGAAGAAGACTCGTAGGCTGGAAGCGTATGCGTAGGAAGAAACCAGCGGTACAGAAAGTTATAAAGACTAAGGATCCTAAGGATAAAGGGAAAGGAAATGAGATCGGAGAGAGTTCAGGGCAAGCCTAGGAAATGCCACCGTGGGAGGAGCTGGACCGCAAACTGGCAAATAGCGATCTCATCGGACCTGCCGATGAAAACCTCTTCAATTACCCAGCTGAAGTACTACTTCCAGTTAATCTAGAGCCTGCTATCCCAGATCCTATTGTCAACCCTCGACCTCTACAAGGAGAGCTGGAAGAATGGTGGACCACTGACTGGCAATTTCAGAATCTCTTGAATAACCCTAACACCTTTTCCCCCAGTTTGACCCTGACCCTGCACCAAACCCACCTATGAGCACGGAAAACTTGGCTGAAGTCCGCCACTGCGGCGAGGAACTGGTAGACGCAGGGAATCGAATCCGGGAAGTAGGAGAATAGATCTCCTGGAAATACGACGAGAGGGAACGTCGTTTTTGAAAGCCAGCTGACGGTGGTGTGGTTGTGTGGTTGTGTTTGTATAATAATAAAATAATAATAATAAATAATAGAAATATAATAATGTAAAATAACTTAAAAATAAAACTTTTGTAAGATAACTAGCGTGTACGGATGCATACTAAAATATATAAAATATGAAAGTCGCAAAGTCGACAATTTTGGCTATACGTGTTGACATGATTATGTGCGATTGTTTTCTTGCATTTGGTTGATATTTATTTGTGCCAATAACTTATATATATTGTTAATTACCAATGGAACACGCTGTTAATGAACCAGTTAATGAAGTTAACCAATCTGAGCAAAACAATGAAGATCACTTTCTTAATAGGCAAGATATAGAGAACATCGTTGCTCAGGGAATAGCCAATGCTATCCCAGCAATCGTCGCTGCGGTCAAAAGCTCTGTTGAGCCTTCACAAGCTCACCCCAGTAAACGCACGCGCGATGATAATTTCAGTAATAGTGTTAACGGAGGCGACAATAACGATAACTTGATTCGGGCCCCAATACTTAAGAAAATGAAAGTTGCAACACCTGGTTGCACCTATAAGGAATTTCTTGCCTGTAAACCTGTCGAATTTGCAGGCAATGAAGGGGCAACTGCCGCACTACGTTGGTTGGGGAAAACCGAGGCAATAATTAAAATAAGTAAATGTGCCGAGGAGGATAAGGTTATGTATGCTTCTCACCTTTTTAAGGAAGAGGCGTTAGAATGGTGGAACACGGTACTGCAAGCCAAGGGAAGTGACATGGCTTATGCCATGAGTTGGGAAGAATTTAAGCGTCTGCTGGAAAGGAAATTATGCTCCGAATATGAAAAGGAACAAATGGCGAATAAGTTCCTGGGTCACCGAATGGTGGATGTTGACTGCCGAGGGTATACTTCGAAATTCTTCGAATATGCCAGAATTGTACCAACCCTGGCCTCGCCAGAACCGGTACTTACTTCTCGCTACATTTGGGGTTTAATTAGCGAAATCCATGATATTGTCAAGCTGCGAGACCCCGCACAATCGATGATGCGGTGAAATTAGCCAACACCTTGACAGATGGACTGGTGCGTACGCGAGAAAAAAACAGGAAGAAGGAATTGGCTCAGAAAATTACCCAAGGATTCCGTGGAGGTAATACTAGTAGCAATTTCAAGAAAAGAGGAACTGGGCAATCTTCCACCCCGCCGTTCTGTAGGAACTGTAAAAAGAAACATTTTGGAAAATGTAATGAAACCGGCAACTTCTGCAAAGCTCTAGGACATCGTGAAGAAGAGTGCAGAAAGAAAACAAGGATCTGCTACAACTGTGGTGAAGCTGGCCATTTTAGACCAGAATGTCCAAATCTAGGTAAACCAGCTGACAACAAGGCCAAACCTGCCGAAGGGACTACGAAGAAAAACGCAAGAGCCTTCCATTGACCAAGCAGGAAGCCGAACTGATTCCCGATGTAATAGCTGGTACGTTTCTGGTACACAACGTTTATGCAAAAGTATTATTCGACTCTGGCGCAAACCAAAGTTTTATAAATACTTCTTTCTGCCAAGCTCTTAAGCTACCTTTAACCAAACTTAGGCAGATTTATATAGTAGAAACGGCCGACGGGAACTCTGTTAACATAGATACAGTTTTGCAAAAAGAAAATATAGAACTTTCAGGTCATAAATTTTCTGCAAACCTATTACCCATGAATTTAGCTGGATTCGATGTCGTATTAGGAATGGATTGGTTAGTAGCCAACCATGCTCGAATCCTCTGTGATAAGAATTCCATAGAAATCCGTGCACCCACAGGAGAAGTAATTGTGATTACAAGGGATAAGCCGCGTAAACCAATGAAGTTCATTTCGGTAATGAAAGTTGCTAGTTATGAACGAAAGCAAGGAATAGTGTATATGATTTCGGTAATCATTAGCACTAAGGGCAAGGAACTTAAGGAAATTCCTGTAGTATCAGAATATTCGGATGTGTTTCCAGAAGAACTACCAGGATTACCACCAGATAAGGAGGTAGAATTTAGAATTCATTTAATTCCTGGAACTACACCCGTAGCTAAAGCACCCTACCGGTTAGCTCCCACTGAAATGTTAGAATTGAAAAAGCAGTTAGATGAATTACTAAGTAAAGGATTCATACAACTAAGTTCATCCCCTTGGGGAGCACCAGTGTTGTTCGTAAAGAAGAAAGATGGTTCGATGCGAATGTGTATCGATTATAGGGAATTGAATAAGGTTACAATTAAGAATCGACACCCATTGCCTAGAATTGATGATCTTTTCGATCAACTTCAGGGGGCTAGATATTTTTCTAAGATAGATTTACGCTCCGGATATCATCAGTTGAAGGTACAAGAAGAAGACATACCTAAAACCGCTTTCAGAACTAGGTATGGTCACTACGAGTTTACAGTCATGCCATTTGGATCAACAAATGCTCCTGCAGCATTTATGGACATGATGAATAGGATCTGTAAACCGTACTTGGATAAATTTGTAATTGTCTTCATCGACGATATACTTATTTATTCCAAAAGTCAGGACAAGCATTGTGAACATTTACGAGCACTCTTAACTTTGTTAAGAAAGGAAAAGCTTTACGCCAAATTCTCAAAGTGTGAATTTTGGCTACAGGAGGTGCAATTTTTAGGACACATGGTGAATCACGAAGGTATTCACGTAGATCCCTCTAAGATAGAAGCGATCACCAAATGGAAGGTCCCGCAATCAGCCACGAAAGTTAGAAGTTTTCTAGGATTAGTTGGGTACTATAGGCGCTTCATTAAGGATTTTTCTAAGATAGCTGTGTCATTAACTAAGCTAACCTGTAAAACAGTTAAGTTTGAATGGGGATCTAGGCAAGAAGAGGCTTTTAAGATTTTAAAGCAAAGGTTAACAAACGCCCCAATTCTTGCCTTACCAGAAGGGACAGAAGATTTTGAAGTTTACTGTGATGCTTCTAAGCTAGGATTAGGATGTGTGCTAATGCAACGCAAAAAGGTAATTGCGTATGCCTCAAGGCAATTGAAAAGGCACGAAGAAAATTATACGACTCATGACTTAGAATTAGGATCAATAATTTTTGCCCTTAAGATTTGGAGACACTATCTGTATGGCAGTAAGTTTACAGTCTATACAGATCATAAGAGTTTAAGATACATATTCGGACAAAAGGAATTAAACATGAGGCAAAGAAGATGGATGGAAATTCTAAGTGACTACGACTGTGATATTCAATATCACGAAGGAAAGGCAAATGTAGTAGCAGATGCCCTAAGTCGTAAGTATCATGAAAAGCAAAAGCGAGTTCGTGCTCTTAGATTAAATCTTCAAATAGATTTAATGGAACAACTGAAGAATGTTCAAGCAACAATAATCAAGGATGATGCTGAAGGGATGAAAGGACGAATAAAGGAATTAGAGCAAGGAAGTGATGGAATTTGGAGATTCCATAAGAAAAGGATTTGGGTACCTAAACAGGGAGAATTAAGAAATAAGATTTTAGAGGAAGCCCATAAATCTAGGTATACCATGCATCCTGGTAATAATAAAATGTACCAAGATTTAAGGAATAACTTCTGGTGGATAGGAATGAAAAAGGACATAGCTAGATATGTATCTAAGTGTCTAACTTGTTCCCAAGTTAAGGCAGAACACCAGAAACCTTCAGGGTTACTCCAACAATTAGAAATGCCTGTTTGGAAATGGGAACTAATAACCATGGATTTTGTTACTAAGTTGCCCAGAACCAGAAAAGGTAACGACGCAATTTGGGTAATTGTGGATCGATTAACCAAATCAGCTCATTTCCTACCCATGAAGGAAACTTTTAGTATGGAAAGATTAGCCAAGTTATACGTAGACGAAATAGTATCCTTACATGGAGTCCCACTCTCTATTGTATCGGATAGAGATAGTCGTTTCACTTCACATTTCTGGACAAGTTTTCAAGAAGCAATGGGGACCAAACTGAACTTGAGCACTGCATACCATCCCCAAACAGATGGACAAAGTGAAAGGACGATCCAAACCCTGGAAGACATGCTTAGAGCATGTGTAATAGATTTTGGTGGAAACTGGGATAATCACCTTCCCTTAATTGAATTCTCCTATAACAATAGTTACCATTCAAGTATCGAAGCTGCCCCGTTCGAAGCACTGTATGGACGAAAGTGTAGAACTCCAGTTTGTTGGGCAGAAATAGGAGAAAGCCAATTATCAGGTCCTGAAATCGTACAAGAAACCACTGACAAGATAACTCAAATCAAGGAAAGACTAAAAACTGCTCGAGATCGTCAGAAGAGTTATGCAGACAATAGACGCAAGCCGCTAGAATTTCAAGTTGGAGACAAGGTACTTTTAAAAGTTTCTCATTGGAAAGGGGTAGTTCGGTTCGGTAAAAAGGGAAAGCCAAGTCCAAGGTACGTAGGACCATTCCCAGTAATCCAGCGAATAGGACCAGTGGCCTATCGCCTACAACTACTAGAAGAACTGGCTGGAGTACATGACGTGTTTCATGTATCTAACCTCAAGAAGTGTTTGTCCGACGAATCCCTAGTAGTACCTCTCCAAGACATAGAGGTAAATGAGAAGTTAAAATTTATAGAGAAACCAATTTAGATAGAAGATAAAAAGGTCAAGTTTCTCAAACACAAAAGATTAGTACTGGTCAAAGTCAAGTGGGATTCGAAAAGAGGACCGGAGTATACTTGGGAACTGGAATCAGAGATGAAGCGAAAATATCCCAACTTGTTCCAGTAAATCTCGAGGACGAGATTTTAATAAGGTGGGGAGGATGTAACAACTCTCGCCAAAGTTACTATTTCTTATTTTATTATGTCCAATAAGAAACCCTAATTGAGACCCCCAAGTAATATTGCATGACCCCTAAAAATTTCAGAACAGTTGGAACTAGTATTAGGGCCCCTAAAACTCAGGGGGGTATCCCCTAATAGACAATTATCCTCACAGTTTTTTGTAGAACGCGTATTTTATCGAACTGTCGACTCACCTAGGCTATAAATACACGAAGCTACCCTACCCTAAAAGTTACCCGTCGCGCCACGCGCCAGGACCAGGTGTGTCTGGCGCGCCACGCGACAGAACCCATTTTTCAGCATATAAATCGGGGCTTTGGCACTTGCATGAGGGTCTTGTTACGACGGAAAAACTCACTTCATACGTTTAGTTATACACTGTTTAGTACAAAACAATCAAAATCCTGACCCTCTGTTGTGACAACAGGGTAATAACTCGATCACTGCTACGATACAATGTCCGATTGATTGAAACCGATCCGATGGATGTTTAAGTGCTGCCCGAATCCGGGCTATACTTTGTCATTCGTCGTGAGGGTTTTGATTTCGTGAGCTTATCGTAAAAGTTGTATTAAGTTACTGACCTAGTTTCGTGTGCATTGTTATTTAACTAGGTTACAAGATTAAATCAGTAGTCGAGGTTCTGTCCAGTTAAACTTACAAAGTGAGTCATTCTCTTTTTACCAAATTGTTTCCAAAACCCTATTTATTTTCAAAGTTATAATTACAGGGATTAAGTCTTTGTAATCTTCAATTACTGCCGATATGTGGGGTTTTGCTTGAAGGAATTTGTATGTAAAGGATTTCGCTTGAAGCAGCTTAAGCGAAATCAACATGTTAAGATTTCGCTTGAGTCCTGCTGAAGCGAAATCTCATTATCTATATATAGGGGTTCAGTGTCAAGCGAAATTAGTTGTTGTTTTATGAAAGATTTCCATACCGAGGTGCTGCCGGTGTGAGAACTGATTGTAATTGTGTTCATATCAATACAAATCAGTGTTAAAGTGAAGATTCAGCTGTTTTAAGTCAAATACTTGTTTTCCGCACCTGTATTTGATGGAATTCCTCTGAACCGACTCGTTTAGGTCGCAAACACGATCCTTACAATTGGTATCAGAGCACAGGAGGAGGAGTTCTGCAAAATTCAGCCTAAATCGATCAAAATTTCTTACTTCTACACCTTCTTTTCTTACCTCAGAAATTTTACACGGTAAAAAACTATTCAATTTCTCACGGATTGTTTAAAAGTACTAGATAACAAACCCTTGAAAGTTTCACAGCAAAATTCGACCTAAAAGTGATCAAAATTGACATTTAAATGGAGTTCGCTTGAACAGTTCAGTTTTTTTGGACGATTTCGCTTGAAACTTCAAGCGATACTTAACATTTCGCTTCAAACCAGAGTTCGTTTTCGCTTCAAGAACTTCGCTTGAGAGTTGTTCAGTTTTATTGTTTCGCTTGAAGGGTACCGCTTGAAAGATTATTTCGCTTGAAGAAAGTTCAGTTGATCAGTTCGCTTGAAAGCTACAAATTGACTATTTCGCTTGAAAGAATCTGTTTTTGAAACATGGATAACGATTTCCACAACGCATTTGCAACATCACCTAGTTCATCTTCCATTGCTCAGAACATGAATTCAGAAAACGAAACGGGGACGACTCAGAAACCCCCGAAGCTTATGGGAATTGAGGAATACTACGGATGGAAAGATAGATTCGAAAACTGGGTGCAAGCAAATCATCTAAGATCATGGGAATGTATTCTGACAAAGTATACTCCACCACAAACCGAAATGCAGACTGAAAAACAACTTTCAGATTTTAGTAAGGAAGAACGAGAAATATACCGAGCTGAAAAGATGATGATCAGTTTACTTCAACAGGCCATCAAAGAAGACATCTTCATACTACTTCAACATGACAAAACATCACAATCAATATGGGATGCTCTAAAAATTAAGGTTGAAGGCAGTACGAGTATGATTAAAAGCAAGAAGGCATTGCTTAAAAAGGAATTTGATTTGTTCACAAGTTTGCCAGGAGAAGATACGAAGAAACTCATTGAACGATATTGTCACTTAGTGAGGACAATGTCAATGATGAGCATTAAAAAGGAAAATGATGAATGGGTGGATAAACTTGCTGATGCGTTACCTCAGAAAGAGTGGGGAACTTATTTGATGATACTGAAGAATACTGGAGTTTATGATAGATTGTCGATTTCTCAGTTCATTGAAAAGATTGAAAGTCAGGATTTGGAACAGCAGAAGATCGCAAGGATGAATAATCCAAGTGGTCAATAGGATGTAAATATGTATTACAAGGGTAGTGTTCCGACTTCAGAAGCTGAGAGAAGTCCGAAAATTCAGACTGCTTATAGTGTTGGAGATTCTACAGAAAAGACTGATCAAAACTCAAACAAAAGCAACAGTGGTTTCTCATTGTATCCGAGTGTTAATCCGAAAAGCTCATCAGAAAGTTTTCAATCTCAAAGCACAAAGATGGGAAATGGTTGTATGATTCAATGCAACATAGCTCTAAATCTTCCAGAAGGTCAAAGTTTTTCTGAAGACATTGCGAAAGATCATATGGCATTACTTGGTTCCGTGCTTATCTCATATGAAGGTTTAGTGGCTGGTCGAATTGGAAATCCTATGCTTACTAAAGAGGATTACGACCAAATAGATGCTGAAGAGATGGAACTAATGGATATCAAATGGTGTCTTGCAAGTGTTCTTAGACGTGCTGAGAAGTTCAAGACAATTACCGGGAGAAATGATTTTCTTGATGCTTGTGTTTCTACTTTAGGTTTTGATAAATCTAAAGTTACTTGTTTCAGGTGCAGGGAAAAAGGTCATTTTAAGAGGGAGTGCAAGAACAGAGAAGTTAGTGGTGCTCAGAATCCATTTGGAAAAGATGACTACTACCGGAAAGCCATTTATCAGCAAGTTGGTCAGACACAAGAGTTACAGACGGCTCATGGTAGAAAGATTGAAGATTCAAAGAAAGGATGTTTGGTAGATTTCATTTGGAGCAACTACATTTCTTCTAACAGCACAGCATGTATAGTGGACCAAATTGATGAACAACTACCTGAAGGATTCAGCTGGGATATGTTTGTTGATGAAAAAGGGGATTTCAAAGCTTTCATTGCAAAGATTGTTAAAGAACCAGATTTGTTTGTTACTTGGATGAGATCAATTGGTGAAATAGTGAAAGATCAATCGAGTACATCTGAAGAAAGTTCAGAAAGTGCTGATTCTGAATCATTAAGTACAGATGAGAATGTGCAAAATGATGATACTTCAGAAAAAGAAGTTGTTTTTGATCAAACACCATCTGATTCTGGTATTTCAGATGCTGAGTCTGAAAAATCTGTAGAGTTTGATCAAACATCGATGGAGAGTAGCAGTGATGATGAAGAAGAGAAACATATTAATCTTGCTAAAAAACATCTTTCTTCTGAAAGTTTTCATTTTTATTTTGCAGATCGCATGGAGAAACTGAAGGAGAAACAAGCTGCAAAAGAACAACAACAAGATGAGAAAGTTGAAAATGTTGTTCAAACTGAAGAAGTTAAAAGTGTGAATGAAGAAAAGGTGATTGAAACTGAAAAAGTAACTGGAGTAGAAAAAGTAATTGAAATGGTAAAAACAATTGAGGTTGAGAAGATTGTTGAAGTTGAAAAGCCTTGCAAGAAATGTTTGGAAATTTGCAAGAGTTGTGAAGAAAAAGATGTTACACTGTTTGATAGAGAAAGACTGATAGAAAAGCTACTATCTGACATCAGTTATGTGAAAGAATCGTATAGTGTGTTGAACAGAACAGTGACAGGTCTTCAAACAACAAACTCTGAAAGAGAAAAAGCTTTAACGATGACGAATTCTACGTTGATGGCAAAGCAAAAGGCAATTAATCATTACATAGAAGAAAATGCTAATCTAAAGCAAGAGTTGGAGAAAGAAAAGATCGAGAATGAAAGGATCAGAAGGTTATTACTGAGTTATTCTTGTTCTGATTATGTTATTGATCGAGTTTATCCTACTGTTGCAGGTTTTGAAGCATTTCAGGATGAGAAGCAAAAGAATGAGACTGGTAAGAAATCGACTATTAAATACAACAAGTGTCCGCCTCCTATATGGGAAGGGTATTCTCCTAGAAAACCAAATGAGGAGCAAGTCGAAAAAGCAGTCAATATAAAGTTAAAATCCGAGACAACTGATGTTTTACCAGATAACATTGATATCACGTTTACCTCGTCTGATACTGATCATGAGTCTGAGTTAATCAAAAAGGTGGTTGATCAGGTGTTGGATACTGAGGAGGTGTCTGAGTCAAAGTTTGAGTCTGGGGATTCAAGTTCGTCGGTCAACAGTTCAAAATCATCGGAAAAACGGTCTTACAGTAAAGAATTTTTGTTATCAAAGGCAAATTTGGATGATGAAACATTTGAAGTTGCATATACTTTAAATGATTCGGACAAATTATACTCTGACAAAGAGTTTCCGATTAGAAGTGTTCGTTTTGACATGATTAAAAAGGTTTTCAAAATGACGGAAATTAATTTTTCTGAAATCAAGGATCTAAAATCTACTGAAAAACCTAAAAAATACACTTCTAGAGTTCAACAAAGGTTAAACAAGAAAAAAGGGAAAAAGAATTACAATTCTGATTCTAGTTTTCAAAAGAAAACAAATCAAAATTGTAGTTACAAAAAGAAAGGTCTTGGTTTTACTCCACCTGAAAATCGTAAAAATGAAAAATATGTTAGAGATTTTAAATCAAAAATGACATATGTTGCAGGAAAAAGCTATGAAGAGGAGTCAAATAGCTTATCAAATCAAGAGTTCCTTGCTGAAAGAAAAAGAACAGGAACTGGAGTTTTTCATCCAATTGGAGTTTTTCAATCAAAAGACACAAGAATTTGTTTTCAATGCCAAGTTGTTGGACACATCGCTCACAATTGTCCAAACAAAGTCAACAAAAAACAGGGAGTAACTGAAAAACTTAAAGAAAAAGTGGTTGAAAAGAATGAATCACCAACTACAAACTTCGAAAATTTTGAAAATTCAAAGAATGAAGTTGGTGAAAATTCTAAAAGATTGTACAAAAAGAGTGCAAAAGAAAATCAAAAATGGATTGTTAAAAAATTAGATGTACAATCTGGCGATGAATCTGATTCCACAAAATCAGAGGAGTCACAAGATGAGATCAAAGATTTGATGAATGATGTTGATATTAAATCACTGAGTGTGGAAGAGATTAAACAAATGGTTGATAAAGTAGAAAGCTCATAGTTTGATATTGAAAAAACATTTAATGATAATGTTAAGAAAATTTTCAAGAAAATGATTGATGGAAAGGTAAAGGGGGTTAAAGATTTTTATGCAACTAAAAAGGCAACTTACAACCCTACTGCTCAGGAATTGGAAGCCACCAAGTCAAATAAGACTTGGGTGGAAGTTTGTTTTTCTTAAAAGTCTTAGGACTTGCCGGAGATCCCAAATTTGTAATCGTGGATCAGGAATCGGCATCATTCTTGTTAAGATAGATTTTGTGAAAATTTTTGATAGTGTTTGGATGTTTACAGGTTGTATGACTACGCCGGAGCTTCCAGGTTGGTAAGTGTGAAGCAGGAATCGGCATTCAGATTGGTAAAATGGTGATGTAGACGTAACATTCCTACAAGTGATATTGTGTTCTACATGTGATAATTTTTACAATTGATATAGATGGTGCATACTTGCAAGTGGTAAATCAAGGACATTAATTTGTACTTGATCTGCTACAAGTGGTTAAGAATAGACAATGTGATGAATCACACCCTGAATCTACAAATGATTATATCATAAAAACTTATTTTCCGGAAAAATCATTTTGATTAAAACAAACTTAAGTGTTTTGAAATCTAAATGAGAAAATAGTTTTGTGATAAGAGGGAGTTCTGATTGTTTATGCCGAGTGAATGGCGATTTGATGCGATTCGATATCAGTTGTCAAGTTTATTGTACAGTTTATTTTCAAATTTCTTAAAATGTGTTTGCATTTTAGGGGGAGTAAATTTTTTTCAGAAAATCCAAAAACATTTGAAATTTTGAAAAAGACAAAAACATGATAAAATTCAAAAATGAGTTTCGTTGTGAATAGAGGAAATGATAGTACATCAGTGGACGATCACAACATGCTAAAGAAATGGAAAGTTAAATAGTGATAAACGGTCTCACTGATGATGTGCCAGTAGGTTTTTGCACATTTAGTAAATTGTGACGAGATATAAACATAAAATTTACTTGCGTCTACGTGGGGAACACCTCCAGGATATATAGGTAACCCCTGAAATCTTGTTTGAAAGGTCCCTTATTCTGAGATACTAGGTCTTTATACTCAGTGATATCTGGGGTATTATCCCGGGACTTCTGATTTTGCGGAAGCAATGGCCTAGTCCCCGGAGAATACTTTCTGCTTGCTTGAAAAATAGCACCACCCTCAGCTAAAAAATGATAAAACATTGAAAAATGCTAATCATGGCTGTTGTAATACAAAAGATCCTCTAAAGGGGACACACCTAAAAGTCAACTAGGCTCTCTGCTGAACGGAAGTTCTGACCTGAGCTATCACGGTTGCATAATTTATTCCCCTTACAGATATCATCTGTGGTATACTCACCTGTAAGACTGAATATTGGGGTCTGGATACGGGAGTATATACTGAGGTGGGACACATGTAGATGTTTAAGTCCTAAAACACTAATTCGTATCTCGAAGCAGTTGAACTTTGTGTGAAAATTTAAGTGGACAAGTATACTGACAATCTAAGTGAATTGTTTAGAACTTAAAATGAAATCAAGCTTAACGGTGTTGGTGATCTGTCTCAGAAACTGATATGATCCTCTTGCACAAACTCACAAAAAATATTATTTGAAAAATTTCTTTATTGCATTACTTTACAATCAAAAATTACAAAAAAGGATTTTTAGTGTGTTTTAGTATAAATTTTGAAAAAAGATTTTCGACAACTGATATTGGAAAGCTGATTGTCAAAGTTTCAAGTGCTAAACATGATGACTTGGTTGTAAGGGGGAGTGAATCTTAAAATGTAAAAAGGTTTGTTAAAATTCTTACAATTGATATTGTTAAAACCTGCATTTGATTCATCATTGAATTGTGATATGAGAGAGAATTATCTGATTATATCAGATTGTTGGTGCATTTAAATTGTTAAATTTAGAAAATTTATTTCTGGGTTAAGATTGTTACAGGTGAGCCAGGATAATTCTTTCAAAGCTTATAAAAGTCAGAATCTGATCATGAATCTAAAAGTTTGCTAGCTGCTGATGCTGATGAACTTAAGGAATCAAGAGATCTGATCAAGAGAATTAGATGCGATCCAGGCAATGATCTTGTAAACAACATTTGAATCAGACATCGATCCTAAAGCAGATGTTGCTGAAGAACAAATGAATATCAGCAAATCGTGAGGGGGAGTCTGATAAAGAAAGGTGATTTTGGAGAAGAAGATAGAGAGAGAAAAGCCCAGAGACTGATCAAGAATGAAGATGTGAAGACACAGCATTGGTGTGACTCGATAATCGACTCGTCAACATCTGAGGGGGAGTCTGTTGGTGCACTACATCTGTCGACTTCGTCTTGTATCGAGTCTTAGACTAGTTAGAATAGATCAGGGCACGTAGAACGAGAGAATGAGAGAGAGTAATCAAGATTTCGCTTGAAGGAATTTGTATGTAAAGGATTTCGCTTGAAGCAGCTTAAGCGAAATCAACATGTTAAGATTTCGCTTGAGTCCTGCTGAAGCGAAATCTCATTATCTATATATAGGGGTTCAGTGTCAAGCGAAATTAGTTGTTGTTTTATGAAAGATTTCCATACCGAGGTGCTGCCGGTGTGAGAACTGATTGTAATTGTGTTCATATCAATACAAATCAGTGTTAAAGTGAAGATTCAGCTGTTTTAAGTCAAATACTTGTTTTCCGCACCTGTATTTGATGGAATTCCTCTGAACCGACTCGTTTAGGTCGCAAACACGATCCTTACAGATAGAATGTGATTTAGACCCGTCAAGCTTGAAGACTTGCTTAATATGGGTATATTATACACATTCTGGATTTTGAGATAAAACTGATAAGGTTTGACCCGTTTCGGCTAATTTATGTAAACTAGTTACATAAACCGAACCGAACGCGCGTGAAGCGTAACGGGTATCCGTAAGAGTCCTAAACAGGTTTCCTAAGTTAACACACCTTAAATAAGTTGTGATATCAGTAGGATATCACCCATGATGCCCAAAACGAGTTTAATCTCTTTATAAGCCCCGCAGGGGCATTTTGGTCATTTTAAAGATTATAAAAGGGTTTAATTAGACGCCTGTGATCCGGGTCTGAGTTGATTAGTAAAATAGCTTATTTTAACAGGTTATAACCTTTGGTAATAAGTCTTATATACTAAAATAGTTTTAAACCCAAACTATGCGTTAAATACGCGTATAAAGTCGTTTTAAGCGATGTACGGTTAAAATACAAATTCTGAGTTTTCTGATCAAATAAACAGGCTCAAAATACTCCATTTATTATTTAAAATCAGTAGCAATTGGATTGGCGTTAAAAGGATTTGTAAAACTCATTTTATGGCCGAAAAGGGTATTTTTGGTATTAACCGAATCGAGGCGATAAACCTAGCTTATGATCAGTTTAAAAATAATTAAAAATCTTCAAAAATCCCAAAATATTATATCACATCAGTGGGTAAAAGGTTTGGTGTCCAAAATTGGGTTTAGATAGGCTTTACGCTAATGACGCCGTTTAATTATTTAAAAGCATTCAAATTACGTCATTAAGCATAACTCCTTATCTAGACCTCCAACTGATGTGAAATTTTAGGTACAAGTCTAAAAATCAGTAACTAAGATTATGGCACTTTCACATTTCCAAAAATCTCGTTTTATGGTCATAAGGGCATTACGGTCAATATTTAGGCGTTTAACGGAAACATCGGACGATTAGGGATTCGAGTGGTATAAACGCAGAGGCTTATACACACATGCAACTAGGTCCTAATGGAACTTTAAGGCATGTCTAAACCTATATAAATCAGGTCAGAACTGAGGTCAAAACAAAAGTCAAACTTTTGCGTCTCTCGGTTCCGAATCGGTTCAAAACATAAAGTTGTCGAATCAAACAAGTTTAGACAAGTTATTATACTTATTTTCAAGTTGTATGACTGATAAAATAGATTACACGCCTTCTGTATCATTAAATATGCGATTAACATTTCTGTTGACTTTTCGGAAGAAGTTTGACTCGACAAACGACATAGTTGAGATTGAAATCAGTGGGTGACCTTTTAGGGGTTTATTACCCATATAAATACCAACTTATAACAACTTTCGATTCGACTAAACTCTGGACCGATTGTGATTTATCGCTAAATCAAACCGTAGTTACGACGGTTTGATTTCTAGGCTATAAACTAAGTATAAATGAATTAGAGAAGGTTAGGCATACTTACACACGACTAATGGATGATTTGGAATGCTTGTGGCCTGCTTGAATGCTCCAGAAAAGCTCAGAGGTTGATGAATGATCCATGTAGTAACATGTGGGTCTTATAAATAACTTCAAACACACATGGATCATCAACACCTAAGTCTAGGAGTGAAACAATAACATCCACAAGTCCCCTACTAGCTAAAAACCACTTTAGGCAGCCCAAGGTATCGAAAAAATGGCATTTGAGTCGGTTCCATGCATCAACAGGCAGCTGCCTGTTTTTTCTGCACCTGCAGGTCTGAAGCGGCCCGCTTGGGCTTTTGTTGATCCTGATGCGGGCCGCCTGGCCCATCCGGATCAAGTAAACATGTTTCTTTCAATTGCATTTTGGCCCCTAGTCCCCCGAAAGGTCGTTTTCATGATGTTTCTTGCAATATAAGGCTTTGATATTTATATATAGGGGCTTTAATACTTATACCCACTTTGTCAAGTCCTCGGGTAACTTTGTGATCACCCGAAAAGCCCTAAATTTCAATGTTGACGATTCTAACCCTCACACACGAATTTTATCACAACTTTCTCATACGGTAACGAAACTTGGTGAAATTTTTATGGTAGATTCTAGTGAGCATAATTAATCGTTACAAGGCTTCGGGTTTGCTAAAAGGTCACTCAGAGGTATAACTTAACATGTTGGCACATTTAACCCCTGTAGTTTGTAATCTCTCACTCTCTTTCACAATTCGCTTCGTATGATCCGTGATCCATTCGTTTAAGGTTATAAACATCATGTAGGGTTATTGTAAAGTATATTTATTCATTGTTGACACTTTGAACCCTTATAATTACACAGTTTCACTGTTTGTCAACTTTAGTCCTTAAAGAACATTCTTTCACACGTTCAACCCTATGACACGTGTCCACACATGATAGGACGTAAATTTTCGAGGTGTTACAGTTAAACACTAGGAACACCCCAAATTGACTATGAAACTAAGAACTTCAAGATAACTATCATGTTCTAATGATGAATGTGTGAAAGAACGGGGAGTTATGTGCGCGAACGAATGAAGTAAGTAATACATCTAGAATGTTTGTAAAGAAAAAAAAATTGGATGAGTTTATGACTTACGAGAATGAATTATTAAGAGTGATTGACGTATAGAAAGATGGGAAGAATGAATGTAATGATGTTTAACATAAATACTTAATTGTAGATGGCAAGTGGAGGAAACACGGATATTGCAGAATGGATAACTCGAAACGAGTTAAACAAGATAATTTCGGACGAAGTAGTGAAGGCGTTTGATGCAAATGTTTCGAAGCTAGCGCAAGAAGTGGAGAGCCAAATGTTAAGTAGGGTGGAGACTATGGTAACAAGTAAGATAGATGAGTTGAAAGAAATGATAACTGGGATTCAAGGTAAGAAGGATGTACAACGATGTACATATAAGGATTTCATGGCATGTAAGCCTACAACTTATAATGGAGAAATTGATCCAATTGAATGTCAAAGATGGATATCAAATATGGAGGGAGTGTTCATTCGAAGTCATTGTGATAAAGAAGATCAAGTCATGTTTGCCACTGGGCAACTCTTACGAAGGGCTAAAGATTGGTAGGATACGTATAGTAAAGAGATCGGCGAGGATAGAGTTCAAACTATGACTTGGCAAGAATTCAAGCAACCATTTATCAAGTACCATTGTCCACAGTCAGCCGTGGATCGAATCCAAGAAGATTTTCTCCGACTCTGACAAAAGGATGAATCAATTGATGAGATCACAAATACTTTCCTTGATCAACTGAAGTTTTGCGGAGAGATAGTCGGAACAGAGAGGAAGAAGATTATCCGTTATCATGGCATGCTTAAGGCTGAATATCGGGAGTTCATAACTACTTCTAAATGTGAAACTTTGGACGGGATCATCGACTTGGCAAGGGATAGAGAAATTGAGATAAAGAGACAGGCTGAACGCGGGGAGAAGAGGCAAGCTGAGAAGGGATCAACACAAGGTTCTTCCAAGAAACCTAAAACATATGATCAAGGAAAGAAAGAAGTTTCAAAGGGAGGGTTTCCACGATGTAAAACGTGTGGAAAACCCCATTCGGGATAATGTTTATTGGGAAGGAGAGGATGTTACAACTGCGGTCAAGAAGGGCATCCGTATTATAATTGTCCAAATCCCAAGAGAGTGTGCTACAACTGTAATGAATTGGGCCATGTGAATGCTGAATGCCCAAAACTCAAACAAGGGACGAAGAAAGAAGGAAAGAAGGAAGAACCCGCTAAAGCTAAAGGAAGAATGTTCCAAATCTCTACGGAAGAAGCTAGAGCTCACCCGAATGTGGTGTCAGGTATCTTTATGATAAACTCTATACCCACTTATGTGTTGTTTGATACCGGGGCTAGTAGATCATTCATTTCTAGCGAGTTTGCACATTCCCCTTTGTTCACGATAGAAAGAATGTATACACCACTTGAAGTAGAAATAGCCGATTGTAAGAGTTACCTTTTACACGAAATATGTAGAAATTGTAGGATCACTATAGAGGACGAAGATTTTGATATTGATTTGATTCCCATGGTCTTGGGAGAATTTAAGGTAGTGGTAGGTATGGATTGGTTATCCCGCTATCACGCGGAAATCTTATGCGAAAGCAAAATTATTCATGTGACATCTTCTAAGGGAAGGCGGGTAAGTATTCATGGGGAAAGGGAGGTAGGGGCAAAATTTTGTACAATCTTAGAAGCGGTTAAGTATGTGAAGAATGGAAGTAAGGCATTCTTAGCTTATGTTGTCAATACAAAATTAGGTGCTTTAAGAATTGAAGATACTAAGATAGTAAATGAATACCCGGATGTGTTTCCGGATGAATTGCCGGGACTTCCACCCGAACGGGAAGTTGAGTTCCGTATCGAATTGGAACCAAATGCCAAACCAGTAGCCAAGGCCCCTTACCGGTTGGCACCCGCGGAAGTACGGGAATTAATGGTCCAATTACAAGAACTTCTTGACAAAGGCTTCATACGCCCTAGCGTGTCCCCGTGGGGAGCGCCCGTTTTGTTTGTTAAAAAGAAGGATGGGTCGATGAGAATGTGCATCGACTATCGTGAGCTCAATAAACTCACGATAAAGAACCGATATCCCCTTCCGAGAATAGATGATCTTTTCGATCAATTACAAGGGGCAAGTTGGTTCTCAAAAATCGACTTGCGATCGGGTTACCATCAAGTACGAGTAAGGGATGAGGACATACCTAAGACCACGTTCAGAACCCGCTACAGACATTACGAATTTTTAGTAATGTCATTCGGGTTAACTAACGCTCCGGTCGCTTTTATGGATCTAATGAATAGAGTATGCCGAAATATGTTAGATCAGTTCGTCATAGTGTTTATCGATGACATATTAGTATACTCACGTAGCGAGTCCGATCATGCGAGCCATCTACGTCAGGTACTTGAGACGCTTCGAAAGGAAAGATTATACGCTAAGTTTTCTAAATGTGTGTTTTGGCTCAGGGAAGTACAGTTCTTAGGCCATGTAATCAACGAGGAAGGGATTTTAGTGGATCCCTCTAAAGTGGAGGCTGTGATGAAATGGGTACCCCCGAAGAATGTTAGCGAAATAAGAAGTTTCCTCGGTTTAGCCGGCTATTACCGGAGATTCATCCAGGATTTCTCCAAAATAGCCCTCCCTTTAACCAAATTGACAAAGAAGGAAGAAAAGTTTGAATGGGGTGATTATCAACAGAAAGCTTTCCGAATGTTAAAAGAGAAATTGTCAAGCTCTCCCGTATTAACCCTGCTAGAGGGAACGGAAGACTTAATGGTTTACGCGGATGCATCTCGTCAAGGGTTGGGATGTGTCTTGATGCAACGAGGCAAAGTTATTGCCTACGCTTCAAGACAACTAAAACAGCATGAAATTAGCTATCCTACCCATGATTTAGAACTGGAAGCGGTCGTTTTTGCCTTAAAAATCTGGAGGCATTATTTGTACGGAACAAAGTGTACAATTTATTCAGACTACAAAAGCCTTAAATATTTTTTCGAGCAAAAAGATCTTAATATGAGGCAACGAAGATGGCTATAATTAATCAAGGATTACGATTGCGACATTCTTTACCATCCGGGTAAAGCTAATGTTGTGGCGGATGCATTAAGTCGGAAAGAATACCCACCGCCTATTCGGGTAAAGTCGATGAGAATGATAGTCACGCCAAATATTTTCGAAACAAAACGAAAAGCACAAGATGAGTCCTTGAATGTGGGTGATCCGAAAGGTGAAAGGACGAAAGGGTTCGATAATAAACTTGAAGTAAACGCGAGCGGATTAAAAACAAGGTATGGGCGGGTTTGGATACCACGACATTGTGAAGCAAAGACCTTATTATTGGAAGAGGCAGATAAGTCCCGTTTCTCGGTTCATCCGGGAGCCACTAAAATGTACCGAGATTTGAAAGAAAATTATTGGTGGCCCGAGATGAAACGCGACATTGTTAAGTACGTGTCTAAGTGCTTGACATGTTCCCAAGTAAAGGCGGAATATCAAAAACCATACGGGAAATTGCAACCCTTAGAAATCCCGGTATGGAAATGGGAAGATGTAACCATGGATCTTGTAACCAAACTTCCTAAAACAAGAAAAGGGGATGATGCGATATGGGTCGTTGTCGACCGCCTTACCAAAAGCGCCCATTTACTACCCATTCGGGAGACTTATTCCTCGGAAAGGCTAGCGGAAATTTATGTGAATGAGATCGTTTCTCGTCACGGTGTGCCGGTGTCTATTGTGTCGGATCGGGATACGCGGTTTACCTCCCGTTACTGGCGGAAATTTCATGAAGGAATGGGTACCCAATTGCATGTGAGTACCGCATATCACCCACAAACGGATGGTCAATCCGAACGGACCATTCAGACTCTTGTAGACATGTTGAGAGCGTGCGTTATGGATTTCGGGGGAAACTGGGATGAACATTTGCCATTAGTAGAATTTTCGTATAATAACAGCTACCAAAGTAGCATACAAATGGCGCCGTATGAAATGTTGTATGGGAGAAAGTGTAGAACCCCTGTTTGTTGGGGAGAAGTGGGGCAAAGAGAACTCGCGCCGAATGATGTGGTGGCGATAACTAATGAAAAGATCGATATCGTACGGGCTCGATTAAAAGTGGCGCAAGACCGATAAAAGTCATATGCAGATAAAAGAAGGCGCCCTATTGAGTTCCAAGTGGGGGACCGAGTGTTCTTGAAGGTATCCCCGTGGAAAGGCGTAATTAGATTCCGTAAATGAGGAAAGTTAGTTCCCCGATATATTGGGCCATTCAAAATCTTAGCTCGTATCGGAAAGGTAGCCTACCGGTTGGAACTACCCTCATCGTTAGAAGGAATGCACAACACTTTTCATGTGTCACAATTGCGGAAGTGTTTAACGGATGAAACGACTCATGTACCCCTTGAAGACATTGAAATAGACGAGAAGATGAATTACATAGAAAGACCGGTAGCTATAAAGGATTCCAAGGTAAAGACTCTTCGCAACAAAGAAATCAAGCAAGTATTGGTCCAATGGCAACACAGAAATGGGTCGGATCTCACTTGGGAATCGGAGGATGAAATGAGAAGGTTCTACCCGTCCTTGTTCGGTATGTAATCAGGTTTCGGGGACGAAACCTTTCTTCAGGGGGGTGGACTTGTAACGCCCCAGAAATTTAATTACATGCGTTTTTATATGTAAATATATATTGATACAAAATGTTATAAGAAACAACTAGAAGTGTGAACCTAGTTAGAATGTGAATTAAGACTTTAACTAAAAGAAAATAAGTTTTGGCCATTCAAAAATATGTGTTCATAATTGAGGGGTTGAATGAGTAAATAATGAAAGTTAAGTATTAAAACTACAAAATCATACAAACACACACAAGGGTGCGTGTTTGGTGTCGCCAGGAGCAGGAAGGAGAAAAGGGCTCCCCTCATTTTCACAAAATCAAGCAAATTGAAGCTCTAATCATGGCCATAACTCTTGCATGTTAATGAATTCTTGACCATCTAGGCCTACTAAAGCATAAGGTAAGAAGAATTTTGTGTTTTGATAATCTTAGATGAATTGGGTCTTAAGGAACCCATGAGTTTATATGAAATTCTGTATGACCTTGGGTGAAGATCACCATTTAGAACTTGATAAATGCTTGCACTTGACTAGATTGATGTTAGAAGTAAAAACCCACTTAGAGTAGAATGGGCATAAGTGATAATGTAGAAATTGGTGTGAAATTGTATGAGGATTATGTTTGAGAATTGTTTGTAGTAAGAAATTGTTGGTTGAAATTGAATTAGAAGCAAAGTTATATCAAATTCTGATTAAAATTTAATGTTGTTGATGTTATTGATATATACTAGCCAAGTTATGCATACAATACTTGTACACCATGCTTAATTAATAGTACGCATGCCAGGTGTTTGTTAAAATGCTTGAATGAGATGATCAAATGATTTTACAAAGTTAAATAATTAGAATTGACAATTTGTTGGTTGTTAATATGAATATGTGATAACGGGATGAAAAGAATGACATGAGCTTAAAGTATGTAATTTTGGATTATAGGGATTAAAGAAGAAAGCTCAAGTCATTCCGGAACGCAAACAAACCACGATAAAGGTAAGTTCTTTGCTTACAAAATATTATTAGCATGTATTAATGTAAAACGTTAATATTTTATAGTCGAAGCTGTATACTTGTATTAAGTTAATGTAAATCGAATATATGATGTGGAAATGGGTTGAATGAGTTAGGAAGGATAATGTGCTAAGTTGAGAAAGTCATGTTCGAATGAAGGTTTAAAAGAATCTTCTTGTAGGCCGACTAGTAATTTGATGTCGTATGAACTATCTAATTCAAATGTCTAATTGATTGGTTGTATGTAGGTAAAGCTACTTGATGGATGGCACTACTTGGTCCGAACACACTTATGATGCACGCTTCCGTGAAGATCTTAGTTACGGGTCAAACTTTTGTTAAATGATGTCTATTATTAAAAATGGGTCTTTTGTAAGTAATTAACCCGGTAATTGTAGAATGTTAAACTAGTAGTTAAAGACTATGTAGTTGGTTATGAACTTTTGGGTTGTGGAAATCTTTTGTAACCACTTCGTTAGCTTTTATGATGTAAATACAAAAATTTTACTTATGAATTATTCGACCCGTTTAGTATTTTGTCAAACGAAGCCCGTTACTTTCTTTTTAAAAGTTTAGACCTTACATTTGATCAGCGAAAAATACTGGCAAGTGCATTCAGTTTATACAAAAGACACATTGTTATAATATACAATATTATGAGCTATTACAATGTTTATATCAACCAATTACCCCAAATCGGTATTTGTCACTCGACCGGATCTGTGACTATGGTCATATCACACATTGGCTAACCCGTTGTCCAATGGTGAAGATTATCAAGTAAGTGTATACAAAACCCCACATACCGGCAGTAATTGTAGATTACAAAGACTTAATCACTGTAATTATAATTTTGAAAACAAGTAGGGTTTTGAAAGTAATTTGGTAAAAAGAGAATGACTCACATTGCAGATTTAAACGGTCAAAGCTTGCCTACTGGTTAAGCTGGTAAACCTAATTAAATACACAATGCAAACGAAACTAGGTTAGTAACTTAATACAACATTTACGATAATCGCGAGATTGAGACCCTCACGACGAATGACAAAGTATAGCCCAATTTAGGCATCACTTAAACATCCATCGGATCGGTTTTAATCGATCGGATATAGTACCGTATCAGTGATCGAGTTATTACCCTTTATCGTAGCAGAGTGTTGGTACTTTGCTAAATTAATTTGAGTAGAATTATAAGAGACAGAAGTGAATTCGAGCAACTTTGAAATGTCACAGAAAGCTCAATTTATAGCTGTTTCGTCAGTCCCTCGCGCCCCGCGACTTGCTCAGCGGAAGCCTTCGTGGCCCCTGAAGCTTTAACACGTGTATGACACGTGTCACACAACGTGTCTGGATAAAATCCAGTCTCTCGCGGCCCGCGAGAGACATCTCCTTAATGGGTCGCGGCCCGCGACATAAAAAATTTTCAGTTTTTATTTGATTTTTATAAAAATGAAGTTATGCAAATTCGGTTTTTCACTTACGGAGAGTTTTAGGGTATCTTTGTGAGTTGTTACATCCTCCCCACCTTGTTTAAAATCTCGTCCTCGAGATTTATTGAAATAAGTAAGGATATTTTCTTTTCATCTCCGATTCTAGCTCCCATGTATACTCTGGTCCTCTCTTTGAATCCCATTTTACTTTGACCATAATTAATCTCTTGCGTTTGAGATTCTTGACTTTCCTGTCTTCTATTTGAAGTGGTTTCTCAACAAACTTTAACTTTTCATTTACCTCTATATCCTAAAGAGGTACTACCAGTGATTCATTAGATAAGCATTTCTTAAGATTACATACATGAAATACATCATGTACACCGGCTAATTCCTCTGGTAGTTGTAACTGATAGGCAACTGGTCCTATCCGTTGGATGACTTTAAAAGGTCCGACATATCTTGGACTTAACTTTCCTTTCTTACCGAATCGGACTACCCCTTTCCAAAGAGAAACTTTAATAACACTTTGTCTCCAACTTGAAATTCTAACGGCTTTCGGCGATGGTCGGCATAACTCTTTTGACGATCTCGTGCCGTTTTTAATCTTTCTTTGATTTGAGTTATCTTGTCGGTGGTTTCTTGCACAATCTCGGGACCTGATAACTGATTTTCTCCTATTTCTGCCCAGCATACTGGAGTCCGGCACTTTCGTCCATAAAGTGCTTCAAATGGGGCATCATTTATGCTTGTGTGATAACTATTGTTATAGGAGAATTCTATTAATGGCAAATGGTCGTCCCAATTTCCACCGAAATCTATAACACATGCCATTAGCATGTCTTCCAAGGTTTAGATCGTCCTTTCACTTTGTCCATCAATCTGGGGATGATATGCTGTACTTAAGTTTAATCGTGTCCCCATTGCTTGTTGGTAACTTTTCAAAAAATGTGAAGTGAAACGACTATCTCTATTAGATACAATGGAGAGTGGTACTCCATGTAATGATACTACCTCATCCACATATAACTTAGCTAGTCGATCCATGCTAAAGTTTCCTTCATTGGTAAGAAATGAGTTGATTTGGTTAATCGATCTACTGTCACACCCTGACTTTTGCGGAAGCGTGTGCATGTGACTCGATCAGTTTCATTGCATTCAATTATAATAAACAACTATATGACTAAAACATGATGTTCATCCATTCATGAGTTTTAAAGATATTACAAACATAAGTTGTTTAGGTTAAGTTACAAACCATCCAAATAGTAATAAGTTCCATAAAATGACTTTTTATCAAAAGCTAGTAAACCAAGGCTTTGCTTCATATATCCTATTCATGATAAGATATACAAATCAAACCCTTCAAAAACGGATGACATCTAAACTTGTAGTTTGTTGGACCGTTCTACGACCTTAAACCGTCAGTTAAGGCAGTTCATCTTTGCATACGAAGGCGGAATCAACGTAAACAAAGTCATAACAGCTCTAATCCTTTTAATCTTTCTTTTCTGATTGATTTGAGTGCTTGTACAACGTTTTCTGATACAAATCCAGCAGCACTTCGTGTTTCACACAATGACCTCTCTCTCTCAGATCTATCTACCAAATGAACACACAACCTATATATAGGCTGAAGATTTCGCTTGAGATTGCTTCAAGCGAAATCTCTTGATGTTGATTTCGCTTGAAGCTGTTTCAAGCGAAACCTTCAAGTTAAACACATACAAACCCTAATTAATACCCTATTGTGTGTTCTTTCAATCAATCTAGACACAAGACTTAATGCAGACGAAGTCAACAGACATTCCATGCACTAACAGACTCCCCCTTGGATGTTGACGAAGTCTTCAGCTCCTGAGTCTTCAGTCTTGGTCTTTTCTCCAACTCTCTGTCTTCACATCATAAAAATTCTTCACAGGTTTAGAATCACAACCTGATTCTATCTTTCATCTTCTCTTTGACTGTTGATCCAGACTTACTCTTTCACAGTCTCCCCCTCTCAATATGCTAGAATTTGAGATATCTGGTTCAATCTTTGACAATTAACTCCCATGAGAATGATGAAGTCCAAAACCTGTTACCCTGCACATCCTCTACCTCACCATAAGTTTCACAAATTTATAACACTTAGATTTAAAAACTTATTGGTAGACATCATTTAAACAACAAACATACTAGTTACATCAAGTTCAAATGAATGACCTTGATTAACTAACCCCTCAATCTTTCAAAACATTTGTATATGTCATTCAAAGTTTTCAACATATTCTCCCAACCCAATTCATCATGTTTAGCACTTGGAATTTTGAATATCAGCTCTTCAACATCAGTTGTCAAAAATCTTTTTGAATTTTGATTTTAAAGAAATGCAGCAAACAAATATGTACAAACAATATTTTTGTGAGTTTGTGTAAGAGGATCATATCAGTTTATGAAACAAATCACTAGCACCGTTAAGCTTTTGACATTTTAAGTTCTAAACGATTCACTTAGATTGTCAGTATATTGGTCCTCTTAAATTTTCACACAAAGTTCAACTACTTCGAGATACGAGTTTAATGTCTTAGATACTTAAACTTAATCGCGTATCCCACCTCAGAATATACTCCCGTATCCAGATCCCAATATTCAGTCTTACAGGTAATTATAACAACAATGATATCTGTAAGGGGTTAATAATTTATGAAGAATCATGAGAGCTCAGGTCAGAACTACCGTTCAGCAGAGAGATCATGACTCAACTTGGGTGTGTCCCCTTTAGAGGATCTTTTTTACAACAGCATTTGCTAAGCAATTTTATTGTCTTATCATTTATGCTGAGGGTGATGCTATGTTTCAAGCATTTGCAGAAAGTATTATTCGAGGACTAGGTCAGAACCACCGTTCAGCAGAAGTCCCGGAATAATACCCCAGACATCATTGAGTATAAAAACCTAGTATATCAGAATACGAGACCTTTCAAACAAGATTTCGGGGGTTACCCATATATCCGAGAGATGTTACCCACGATATAAGCAAGTTTGAAATTTAGGTTTATATCTCGTCACAATTTACTAAATGTGCAAAAACCTACTGACACATCATCAGTGAGACCATTTATCACATTTGACATTACATATCTTTAGCATGCTGTGATAGTTCACTGATTTACTATCATTTCCTCTTTTTCACAACAAAACTCATTTTTGCTTTTCAATGTTTTTGGCATTTTCAAATTTTCTAATTTTTTTTAAAATTTTTCTCCCCCTAAAATCAAAATATGTTTCAATTTTGATTTTCAAGGAAAATTTGAAAACAAACTATACAAGAAACGTGACAAACTGATATCAAATCGCTTCAATTCGCCATTCACTCGGCTTAACAATCAGAACTCCCCCTGACAACAAACTATTTTCCCATTTAGATTTCAAAACACTTAAGTTTGTTTTAATCAAATGATTTTTCTGGAAAATTAGTTTTGTTTGTCTTTTTACAAACTCGGGGTTTCATCACCTTGTTCTTTTTCAACTATTTTAAAAGATTTAACATTTAAGACCCTTGTCAATAACAAACACTAGTAGAAAATCAAGTACAACTTAATGTCCCTGATTTACCACATGTAAATCGAAATATCACAGTTACCATTTTGTGAATTTCTCAAGAAAGATGCCGATACCTGCTTCACGCTTACCAACCTGGAAGCTCCGGCAAGTCAGGTTTTTCTATTTGAAAAGATTCACCCAAGCCTGACCAGCCTTGGGTATGACAGTTTTTACCTCAACACTAGGCTCCTCTGGCTTTGATGAACCAGAATCATTGCCTGCACATGGCTTGTCTGACTTTGACCTGTCAGATTCATTGCCTGATGGTGGCTTGTCTAACTTTGACACATCAGATTCATCGCCAACCATTTTCTTCTTCTTCTTTTCTTCTTTTGTCCTCAGATTTGCATCCGATGAATTCGTCTTGCTTGACTTTGCAATCAAGTTAGTTGATTCATTAGAACTCTTATTCAATCTGTCTGGTGAACCCGAAGACAAAATTTTCTCGAGATACTCTCTCGCCTTCTTTCTTTTCTTTCGCAGTCTGTCTTTCTGCCCCTGTGAAAGTTTAACTTTCTTTTCTTGAACTTTCTGTTCTTGAACTTTTGGTTCTTGAACTTTCTGTTCTTTGGGCTTGACATTGACTGATTTCTTTCCCATTTTCTGAGATTCAGCCCTCGATCTTCCTTTTGATCTCATTGGGCAATCTCTGGCAATATGTCCTCTGATATGGCATTCATAGCACCTTCTCGTTTCGAATCTCTGACTTTGGTAGTTAACAGCAATGTGTCCTTGATAGCCACAAGTGTAACACACTCTGTTATCATACCTCTCACTACTTTCATACCAAACACCATCTTCATACCACACACTTAGATCAAAGCATTGATTTGCCTTGTGGTAATCATGTCTCCTCTTGTATCCTTGATTTGGCATTTGAGCACTGTGGTCAAACCTGCACCACTTATTACCAACAATTTTGTGAGTTTTTATTTTCAGATTTTTGTAATTTTTCAAAATGATTGGATGATTTATCTGATGAGCTTTTATTTTCAATTTTAGAATTTTTCAAATTTTTAACTTTTTGTTTCTGTTCTACACTCTTCTTAACAGGTTTTTGTTTAGAACATTCACCTGTTTCAGTAGATTGCAAAACAGTATTTTTAAATTTTTCTTGTAAATCTAAAAATATTTTTCTTTTCTTTTTCATCATCAGATATTTCATCACAATCTTCAATTTTGACTTTGTCAAAATTTGTGACATTGTCACTTATTTGAACTGAATTGATCGGTTTTGGACAAACATATGAAGCAGAAGTCACAAAACTTTTCAATTTATTCTCTAAAACTTTGATTTTCTTTTTATCACCTTCAACTTCTTTTTCAAGACGTATAATCGTCTGACGATGGGAATTTATTACCTTTTGCTTTTCAATATTGTTCTTGCTAAAAACAGATCTCCCATCTTCAAGAATTTTTATTTGATTTTGAAAATCTTTTTCAATCTTTAATTTTTCATTTTTAAAACTTTTGATTTTATCTTTAAAAACAGAATTTTCATTTTCCAAAACTTTTATTCTATTATCAAAAACTGTTTCTCTATCTTTTAAAGCTTTATTTTCTAATTTTGCCCAGAACACTTTTTCATGTTCTAAAGTGTTTAGCTTATTCTCAAAATCTTTTTCTTTTTCTTTCAAAACCTTGTTTTCTAATGTCAAACTGTTCAAGTCATTTAACAGTTTGTCATTTTCAGACGTCAATTTCTCACAATTTTTTCTCATTTCAAGAATCTGTTTATTATCAGATTCTTTCTCATCCTTCAAGCTTTTGATTTCCACTGTCAAATTCTCCACATCTTTCAAGAGATTGAAATTTTCTGCTTCGAATTTTTCGCATTTTGAGCACACAACTTCACCTTTTGAAGTTTCATCCTTCTTTGATTCTTCATTCTTTGTCATTCCTTCTTTAATCTTTTTGATTAATTCAAGAAATTCATCCAAACTCATATTTTCTGAGTTTCTTTCTATTTCATCTATTAACTCTTTCTTTTTCTTTTTCTCTTCTTCATCTCCCCACCATTTCTTTTGCCAATAATCATCTTCTTCTTTGTACTGCTGGATTATGGCCTCGATATCAAGCGTACTATCATCGATCGCAATATTTCCATATTCATCAAGATAACACTCTCTGTTTGGATCCCATCTATTTGCTCTCCTCGCTTCCAAAAAGATACGAGATATTCTAATTATTTTGTTTTCAGCAATCATTTTTCTATATCGATATTTTTGCTCTTCAGTTCGATCGTCTTTCCACGGAATAGGATCGGAATTTGCCATCTTTTTATCTCCTTGAATTACCTCGAAATCACCTGCAAACAAAACAAACAAATAAGCAAACACTTAGTAAAATTTTTAAGTTTTGAAAATTCAGCAACTTCAAGCGAAATACTTGAAATATAATCAGCTTCAAGCGAAATCAGCTTAATAAAACTGTTCAAGCGAAATCTGATATGAACTATTTCGCTTCAAATGATTTCAAGCGAAATCCTAGACCAACTATGATTCAAGCGAAATCTACTTAATAATTCTGATTCAAGCGAAAACTACTCCAACAGTTTCAAGCGAAAACAACAGCAAACAATTTCGCTTCAATTTTTTCAAGCGAAATCCAGCAAACCCAATTTCGCTTCAGAAATTTCAAGCGAAATCCAGTCTAAAAATCTAATTTTGAAGCGAAATCAACTACTAATTTCGAACACTTTCAAGCGAAAACTAGTTTTAGGTCATTTTTCATATGTTTTAGTCTGAATTTTAGTCCGAATCTTTGTAGGCTTTGTTAAAACTCAGTTTTACACAAGATACTCGAAAATCAGACCATTTCGACCGTTGGAACTTGTTCAGATCTGAAAAATAAGAAAAGAAGTGAGTAGAAAGAAGTTAATCTGGTAGAATTAAGCTGCTATGGTATGAACTCCTCGTCCTGAGCTCTGATACCACTTGTTGGACCGTTCTACGACCTTAATCCGTCAGTTAAGGCAGTTCATCTTTGCATACGAAGGCGGAATCAACGTAAACAAAGTCATAACAGCTCTAATCCTTTTAATCTTTCTTTTCTGATTGATTTGAGTGCTTGTACAACGTTTTCTGATACAAATCCAGCAGCACTTCGTGTTTCACACAATGACCTCTCTCTCTCAGATCTATCTACCAAATGAACACACAACCTATATATAGGCTGAAGATTTCGCTTGAGATTGCTTCAAGCGAAACCTTCAAGTTAAACACATACAAACCCTAATTAATACCCTATTGTGGGTTCTTTTAATCAATCTAGACACAAGACTTAATGCAGACGAAGTCAACAGACATTCCATGCACTAACATAGTTCACTTCTTGTAAACATTTACAACGCCGCAAGATCCATTTAGTTTCCTGAAATACATGAAATTTGAAAACATCAACAAAGGTTGAGCGAGTTCATGTGTTTTTATGTGAGCTCGAATAAACTTGTAAACTTTTGAGAGTATTCCTTTGATAACCGGTATGTAAAGTGTAACGTTTCACGTTTTCGTACCTTCCTATTTTAGCAAGTTGAGTTGTACTTTCCATTTTTAGCCACTTGTAGCCTCGTCGTAATCTATTTTCGTTTCAATTGTAATCTGAGACTTGAAATCATAATGAGAACGAAACTATTTTCATCATATTCATGTTATATTTGTATGCAATATATGAACGATATTTGATACAAGGATACTTGATTCTTTATTGATCGACATTTGAAACACATTAAACAGATTAAACTCATGAAACAATGGGACGCGGATCCTAATTCTCGAAACTCAGAAACTATTCACACCAAAATATTATCCTAATCCTATAAAAATCGGGAATTTATTCGATATTCGGTTAGTTAATCAAGTAAATTAATAATTTAAGTAAATAATTTTAAAGTTTTAAACATAATTTAGTTAATTAACTAAATTAATTAATAATAAAATAGTATTTTAGGTTTTTAATCAAAATTAGTTAATTAAGAAAACTAGTCCGATACAATGTCCGATTGATTGAAACCGATCCGATGGATGTTTAAGTGCTGCCCGAATCCGGGCTATACTTTGTCATTCGTTGTGAGGGTTTTGATTTCGTGAGCTTATCGTAAAAGTTGTATTAAGTTACTGACCTAGTTTCGTGTGCATTGTTATTTAACTAGGTTACAAGATTAAATCAGTAGTCGAGGTTCTGTCCAGTTAAACTTACAAAGTGAGTCATTCTCTTTTTACCAAATTGTTTCCAAAACTCTATTTATTTTCAAAGTTATAATTACAGGGATCAAGTCTTTGTAATATTCAATTACTGCCGGTATGTGGGGTTTTGTATACATTACTTGATACCCGTCACCATTGGACAACGGGTTAGCCAATGAGTGATCTGACCATAGTCACAGATACTGTCAAGTGACAAATACCGATTTGGGGTAATTGGTTGATAAAAACATTGTAATCACCCTTAATACTGTATATTATAACAATGTGTCATTTTGTGTAACTTAAATGACTCGCCAGTATTTCCCTGCTGATAATTTTTTTTAAAACATGTTTCAGGTGATCTGCTGTAATCCAGGAAAAAGTGCCGTGTAGCACTACAAGCTTGAAGAAGTGGCTCAATAAAACAAATAAATATGTTTTGTGAAACAGGGAATTTCCTTGAGAAATTTCCTTTATTGTAAATTATGGGGTTTGTCCCAAATTGTGAATTTAAAATAAATTGCGTATTTTCAAGTTTTAAAAGATCCTGTTAAAAATTCCGCTGCCAACATAATAATTACCACGGGTTTCTGTCCCGCGGCTCCTGAAACGGGTAAAACCGGGCCGGGGGCCGTAACATAAAAATGTGGTATCAGAGCCACTGATTTAAGCCAATTAAGTATTTAGAAATACTTAATTTTTCTGATTGTCATTCTGTGATTCTGTGAAAATTTAATTTACAAAATTTTAACTTAGAATTTTGTGTGTTTCCTCATGTATGCTAACAACATGAATGAACTATCAGAAGCACTTCAAAACTTTACTATCCATACCACAGATATGGATATCACAGGAAATCCATCTGGCTATCTGGCAGATACAGAGGAACCACTGATCTTCCAAGCCCAGAATCAGGAGAAACCAAAGCTGAAAAAGAGAAGAAGACTCGTAGGCTGGAGGCGTATGCGTAGGAAGAAACCAGCGGTACAGAAAGTTATAAAGACTAAGGATCCTAAGGATAAAGGGAAAGGAAAGGAGATCGGAGAGAGTTCAGGGCAAGCCTAGGAAATGCCACCGTGGGAGGAGCTGGACCGCAAACTGGCAAATAGCGATCTCATCGGACCTGCCGATGAAAACCTCTTCAATTACCCAGCTGAAGTACTACTTCCAGTTAATCTAGAGCCTGCTATCCCAGATCCTATTGTCAACCCTCGACCTCTACAAGGAGAGCTGGAAGAATGGTGGACCACTGACTGGCAATTTCAGAATCTCTTGAATAACCCTAACACCTTTTTCCCCCAGTTTGACCCTGACCCTGCACCAAACCCACCTATGAGCACGGAAAACTTGGCTGAAGTCCGCCACTGCGGCGAGGAACTGGTAGACGCAGGGAATCGAATCCGGGAAGTAGGAGAATAGATCTCCTGGAAATACGACGAGAGGGAACGTCGTTTTTGAAAGCCAGCTGACGGTGGTGTGGTTGTGTGGTTGTGTTTGTATAATAATAAAATAATAATAATAAATAATAGAAATATAATAATGTAAAATAACTTAAAAATAAAACTTTTGTAAGATAACTAGCGTGTACGGATGCATACTAAAATATATAAAATATGAAAGTCGCAAAGTCGACAATTTTGGCTATACGTGTTGACATGATTATGTGCGATTGTTTTCTTGCATTTGGTTGATATTTATTTGTGCCAATAACTTATATATATTGTTAATTACCAATGGAACACGCTGTTAATGAACCAGTTAATGAAGTTAACCAATCTGAGCAAAACAATGAAGATCACTTTCTTAATAGGCAAGATATAGAGAACATCGTTGCTCAGGGAATAGCCAATGCTATCCCAGCAATCGTCGCTGCGGTCAAAAGCTCTGTTGAGCCTTCACAAGCTCACCCCAGTAAACGCACGCGCGATGATAATTTCAGTAATAGTGTTAACGGAGGCGACAATAACGATAACTTGATTCGGGCCCCAATACTTAAGAAAATGAAAGTTGCAACACCTGGTTGCACCTATAAGGAATTTCTTGCCTGTAAACCTGTCGAATTTGCAGGCAATGAAGGGGCAACTGCCGCACTACGTTGGTTGGGGAAAACCGAGGCAATAATTAAAATAAGTAAATGTGCCGAGGAGGATAAGGTTATGTATGCTTCTCACCTTTTTAAGGAAGAGGCGTTAGAATGGTGGAACACGGTACTGCAAGCCAAGGGAAGTGACATGGCTTATGCCATGAGTTGGGAAGAATTTAAGCGTCTGCTGGAAAGGAAATTATGCTCCGAATATGAAAAGGAACAAATGGCGAATAAGTTCCTGGGTCACCGAATGGTGGATGTTGACTGCCGAGGGTATACTTCGAAATTCTTCGAATATGCCAGAATTGTACCAACCCTGGCCTCGCCAGAACCGGTACTTACTTCTCGCTACATTTGGGGTTTAATTAGCGAAATCCATGATATTGTCAAGCTGCGAGACCCCGCACAATCGATGATGCGGTGGAATTAGCCAACACCTTGACTGATGGACTGGTGCGTACGCGAGAAAAAAACAGGAAGAAGGAATTGGCTCAGAAAATTACCCAAGGATTCCGTGGAGGTAATACTAGTAGCAATTTCAAGAAAAGAGGAACTGGGCAATCTTCCACCCCGCCGTTCTGTAGGAACTGTAAAAAGAAACATTTTGGAAAATGTAATGAAACCGGAAACTTCTGCAAAGCTCTAGGACATCGTGAAGAAGAGTGCAGAAAGAAAACAAGGATCTGCTACAACTGTGGTGAAGCTGGCCATTTTAGACCAGAATGTCCAAATCTAGGTAAACCAGCTGACAACAAGGCCAAACCTGCCGAAGGGACTACGAAGAAAAACGCAAGAGCCTTCCATTGACCAAGCAGGAAGCCGAACTGATTCCCGATGTAATAGCTGGTACGTTTCTGGTACACAACGTTTATGCAAAAGTATTATTCGACTCTGGCGCAAACCAAAGTTTTATAAATACTTCTTTCTGCCAAGCTCTTAAGCTACCTTTAACCAAACTTAGGCAGATTTATATAGTAGAAACGGCCGACGGGAACTCTGTTAACATAGATACAGTTTTGCAAAAAGAAAATATAGAACTTTCAGGTCATAAATTTTCTGCAAACCTATTACCCATGAATTTAGCTGGATTCGATGTCGTATTAGGAATGGATTGGTTAGTAGCCAACCATGCTCGAATCCTCTGTGATAAGAATTCCATAGAAATCCGTGCACCCACAGGAGAAGTAATTGTGATTACAAGGGATAAGCCGCGTAAACCAATGAAGTTCATTTCGGTAATGAAAGTTGCTAGTTATGAACGAAAGCAAGGAATAGTGTATATGATTTCGGTAATCATTAGCACTAAGGGCAAGGAACTTAAGGAAATTCCTGTAGTATCAGAATATTCGGATGTGTTTCCAGAAGAACTACCAGGATTACCACCAGATAAGGAGGTAGAATTTAGAATTCATTTAATTCCTGGAACTACACCCGTAGCTAAAGCACCCTACCGGTTAGCTCCCACTGAAATGTTAGAATTGAAAAAGCAGTTAGATGAATTACTAAGTAAAGGATTCATACAACTAAGTTCATCCCCTTGGGGAGCACCAGTGTTGTTCGTAAAGAAGAAAGATGGTTCGATGCGAATGTGTATCGATTATAGGGAATTGAATAAGGTTACAATTAAGAATCGACACCCATTGCCTAGAATTGATGATCTTTTCGATCAACTTCAGGGGGCTAGATATTTTTCTAAGATAGATTTACGCTCCGGATATCATCAGTTGAAGGTACAAGAAGAAGACATACCTAAAACCGCTTTCAGAACTAGGTATGGTCACTACGAGTTTACAGTCATGCCATTTGGATTAACAAATGCTCCTGCAGCATTTATGGACATGATGAATAGGATCTGTAAACCGTACTTGGATAAATTTGTAATTGTCTTCATCGACGATATACTTATTTATTCCAAAAGTCAGGACAAGCATTGTGAACATTTACGAGCACTCTTAACTTTGTTAAGAAAGGAAAAGCTTTACGCCAAATTCTCAAAGTGTGAATTTTGGCTACAGGAGGTGCAATTTTTAGGACACATGGTGAATCACGAAGGTATTCACGTAGATCCCTCTAAGATAGAAGCGATCACCAAATGGAAGGTCCCGCAATCAGCCACGAAAGTTAGAAGTTTTCTAGGATTAGTTGGGTACTATAGGCGCTTCATTAAGGATTTTTCTAAGATAGCTGTGTCATTAACTAAGCTAACCTGTAAAACAGTTAAGTTTGAATGGGGATCTAGGCAAGAAGAGGCTTTTAAGATTTTAAAGCAAAGGTTAACAAACGCCCTAATTCTTGCCTTACCAGAAGGGACAGAAGATTTTGAAGTTTACTGTGATGCTTCTAAGCTAGGATTAGGATGTGTGCTAATGCAACGCAAAAAGGTAATTGCGTATGCCTCAAGGCAATTGAAAAAGCACGAAGAAAATTATACGACTCATGACTTAGAATTAGGATCAATAATTTTTGCCCTTAAGATTTGGAGACACTATCTGTATGGCAGTAAGTTTACAGTCTATACAGATCATAAGAGTTTAAGATACATATTCGGACAAAAGGAATTAAACATGAGGCAAAGAAGATGGATGGAAATTCTAAGTGACTACGACTGTGATATTCAATATCACGAAGGAAAGGCAAATGTAGTAGCAGATGCCCTAAGTCGTAAGTATCATGAAAAGCAAAAGCGAGTTCGTGCTCTTAGATTAAATCTTCAAATAGATTTAATGGAACAACTGAAGAATGTTCAAGCAACAATAATCAAGGATGATGCTGAAGGGATGAAAGGACGAATAAAGGAATTAGAGCAAGGAAGTGATGGAATTTGGAGATTCCATAAGAAAAGGATTTGGGTACCTAAACAGGGAGAATTAAGAAATAAGATTTTAGAGGAAGCCCATAAATCTAGGTATACCATGCATCCTGGTAATAATAAAATGTACCAAGATTTAAGGAATAACTTCTGGTGGATAGGAATGAAAAAGGACATAGCTAGATATGTATCTAAGTGTCTAACTTGTTCCCAAGTTAAGGCAGAACACCAGAAACCTTCAGGGTTACTCCAACAATTAGAAATGCCTGTTTGGAAATGGGAACTAATAACCATGGATTTTGTTACTAAGTTGCCCAGAACCAGAAAAGGTAACGACGCAATTTGGGTAATTGTGGATCGATTAACCAAATCAGCTCATTTCCTACCCATGAAGGAAACTTTTAGTATGGAAAGATTAGCCAAGTTATACGTAGACGAAATAGTATCCTTACATGGAGTCCCACTCTCTATTGTATCGGATAGAGATAGTCGTTTCACTTCACATTTCTGGACAAGTTTTCAAGAAGCAATGGGGACCAAACTGAACTTGAGCACTGCATACCATCCCCAAACAGATGGACAAAGTGAAAGGACGATCCAAACCCTGGAAGACATGCTTAGAGCATGTGTAATAGATTTTGGTGGAAACTGGGATAATCACCTTCCCTTAATTGAATTCTCCTATAACAATAGTTACCATTCAAGTATCGAAGCTGCCCCGTTCGAAGCACTGTATGGACGAAAGTGTAGAACTCCAGTTTGTTGGGCAGAAATAGGAGAAAGCCAATTATCAGGTCCTGAAATCGTACAAGAAACCACTGACAAGATAACTCAAATCAAGGAAAGACTAAAAACTGCTCGAGATCGTCAGAAGAGTTATGCAGACAATAGACGCAAGCCGCTAGAATTTCAAGTTGGAGACAAGGTACTTTTAAAAGTTTCTCATTGGAAAGGGGTAGTTCGGTTCGGTAAAAAGGGAAAGCCAAGTCCAAGGTACGTAGGACCATTCCCAGTAATCCAGCGAATAGGACCAGTGGCCTATCGCCTACAACTACTAGAAGAACTGGCTGGAGTACATGACGTGTTTCATGTATCTAACCTCAAGAAGTGTTTGTCCGACGAATCCCTAGTAGTACCTCTCCAAGACATAGAGGTAAATGAGAAGTTAAAATTTATAGAGAAACCAATTTAGATAGAAGATAAAAAGGTCAAGTTTCTCAAACACAAAAGATTAGTACTGGTCAAAGTCAAGTGGGATTCGAAAAGAGGACCGGAGTATACTTGGGAACTGGAATCAGAGATGAAGCGAAAATATCCCAACTTGTTCCAGTAAATCTCGAGGACGAGATTTTAATAAGGTGGGGAGGATGTAACAACTCTCGCCAAAGTTACTATTTCTTATTTTATTATGTCCAATAAGAAACCCTAATTGAGACCCCCAAGTAATATTGCATGACCCCTAAAAATTTCAGAACAGTTGGAACTAGTATTAGGGCCCCTAAAACTCAGGGGGGTATCCCCTAATAGACAATTATCCTCACAGTTTTTTGTAGAACGCGTATTTTATCGAACTGTCGACTCACCTAGGCTATAAATACACGAAGCTACCCTACCCTAAAAGTTACCCGTCGCGCCACGCGCCAGGACCAGGTGTGTCTGGCGCGCCACGCGACAGAACCCATTTTTCAGCATATAAATCGGGGCTTTGGCACTTGCATGAGGGTCTTGTTACGACGGAAAAACTCACTTCATACGTTTAGTTATACACTGTTTAGTACAAAACAATCAAAATCCTGACCCTCTGTTGTGACAACAGGGTAATAACTCGATCACTGCTACGATACAATGTCCGATTGATTGAAACCGATCCGATGGATGTTTAAGTGCTGCCCGAATCCGGGCTATACTTTGTCATTCGTCGTGAGGGTTTTGATTTCGTGAGCTTATCGTAAAAGTTGTATTAAGTTACTGACCTAGTTTCGTGTGCATTGTTATTTAACTAGGTTACAAGATTAAATCAGTAGTCGAGGTTCTGTCCAGTTAAACTTACAAAGTGAGTCATTCTCTTTTTACCAAATTGTTTCCAAAACCCTATTTATTTTCAAAGTTATAATTACAGGGATTAAGTCTTTGTAATCTTCAATTACTGCCGATATGTGGGGTTTTGCTTGAAGGAATTTGTATGTAAAGGATTTCGCTTGAAGCAGCTTAAGCGAAATCAACATGTTAAGATTTCGCTTGAGTCCTGCTGAAGCGAAATCTCATTATCTATATATAGGGGTTCAGTGTCAAGCGAAATTAGTTGTTGTTTTATGAAAGATTTCCATACCGAGGTGCTGCCGGTGTGAGAACTGATTGTAATTGTGTTCATATCAATACAAATCAGTGTTAAAGTGAAGATTCAGCTGTTTTAAGTCAAATACTTGTTTTCCGCACCTGTATTTGATGGAATTCCTCTGAACCGACTCGTTTAGGTCGCAAACACGATCCTTACAATTGGTATCAGAGCACAGGAGGAGGAGTTCTGCAAAATTCAGCCTAAATCGATCAAAATTTCTTACTTCTACACCTTCTTTTCTTACCTCAGAAATTTTACACGGTAAAAAACTATTCAATTTCTCACGGATTGTTTAAAAGTACTAGATAACAAACCCTTGAAAGTTTCACAGCAAAATTCGACCTAAAAGTGATCAAAATTGACATTTAAATGGAGTTCGCTTGAACAGTTCAGTTTTTTTGGACGATTTCGCTTGAAACTTCAAGCGATACTTAACATTTCGCTTCAAACCAGAGTTCGTTTTCGCTTCAAGAACTTCGCTTGAGAGTTGTTCAGTTTTATTGTTTCGCTTGAAGGGTACCGCTTGAAAGATTATTTCGCTTGAAGAAAGTTCAGTTGATCAGTTCGCTTGAAAGCTACAAATTGACTATTTCGCTTGAAAGAATCTGTTTTTGAAACATGGATAACGATTTCCACAACGCATTTGCAACATCACCTAGTTCATCTTCCATTGCTCAGAACATGAATTCAGAAAACGAAACGGGGACGACTCAGAAACCCCCGAAGCTTATGGGAATTGAGGAATACTACGGATGGAAAGATAGATTCGAAAACTGGGTGCAAGCAAATCATCTAAGATCATGGGAATGTATTCTGACAAAGTATACTCCACCACAAACCGAAATGCAGACTGAAAAACAGCTTTCAGATTTTAGTAAGGAAGAACGAGAAATATACCGAGCTGAAAAGATGATGATCAGTTTACTTCAACAGGCCATCAAAGAAGACATCTTCATACTACTTCAACATGACAAAACATCACAATCAATATGGGATGCTCTAAAAATTAAGGTTGAAGGCAGTACGAGTATGATTAAAAGCAAGAAGGCATTGCTTAAAAAGGAATTTGATTTGTTCACAAGTTTGCCAGGAGAAGATACGAAGAAACTCATTGAACGATATTGTCACTTAGTGAGGACAATGTCAATGATGAGCATTAAAAAGGAAAATGATGAATGGGTGGATAAACTTGCTGATGCGTTACCTCAGAAAGAGTGGGGAACTTATTTGATGATACTGAAGAATACTGGAGTTTATGATAGATTGTCGATTTCTCAGTTCATTGAAAAGATTGAAAGTCAGGATTTGGAACAGCAGAAGATCGCAAGGATGAATAATCCAAGTGGTCAATAGGATGTAAATATGTATTACAAGGGTAGTGTTCCGACTTCAGAAGCTGAGAGAAGTCCGAAAATTCAGACTGCTTATAGTGTTGGAGATTCTACAGAAAAGACTGATCAAAACTCAAACAAAAGCAACAGTGGTTTCTCATTGTATCCGAGTGTTAATCCGAAAAGCTCATCAGAAAGTTTTCAATCTCAAAGCACAAAGATGGGAAATGGTTGTATGATTCAATGCAACATAGCTCTAAATCTTCCAGAAGGTCAAAGTTTTTCTGAAGACATTGCGAAAGATCATATGGCATTACTTGGTTCCGTGCTTATCTCATATGAAGGTTTAGTGGCTGGTCGAATTGGAAATCCTATGCTTACTAAAGAGGATTACGACCAAATAGATGCTGAAGAGATGGAACTAATGGATATCAAATGGTGTCTTGCAAGTGTTCTTAGACGTGCTGAGAAGTTCAAGACAATTACCGGGAGAAATGATTTTCTTGATGCTTGTGTTTCTACTTTAGGTTTTGATAAATCTAAAGTTACTTGTTTCAGGTGCAGGGAAAAAGGTCATTTTAAGAGGGAGTGCAAGAACAGAGAAGTTAGTGGTGCTCAGAATCCATTTGGAAAAGATGACTACTACCGGAAAGCCATTTATCAGCAAGTTGGTCAGACACAAGAGTTACAGACGGCTCATGGTAGAAAGATTGAAGATTCAAAGAAAGGATGTTTGGTAGATTTCATTTGGAGCAACTACATTTCTTCTAACAGCACAGCATGTATAGTGGACCAAATTGATGAACAACTACCTGAAGGATTCAGCTGGGATATGTTTGTTGATGAAAAAGGGGATTTCAAAGCTTTCATTGCAAAGATTGTTAAAGAACCAGATTTGTTTGTTACTTGGATGAGATCAATTGGTGAAACAGTGAAAGATCAATCGAGTACATCTGAAGAAAGTTCAGAAAGTGCTGATTCTGAATCATTAAGTACAGATGAGAATGTGCAAAATGATGATACTTCAGAAAAAGAAGTTGTTTTTGATCAAACACCATCTGATTCTGGTATTTCAGATGCTGAGTCTGAAAAATCTGTAGAGTTTGATCAAACATCGATGGAGAGTAGCAGTGATGATGAAGAAGAGAAACATATTAATCTTGCTAAAAAACATCTTTCTTCTGAAAGTTTTCATTTTTATTTTGCAGATCGCATGGAGAAACTGAAGGAGAAACAAGCTGCAAAAGAACAACAACAAGATGAGAAAGTTGAAAATGTTGTTCAAACTGAAGAAGTTAAAAGTGTGAATGAAGAAAAGGTGATTGAAACTGAAAAAGTAACTGGAGTAGAAAAAGTAATTGAAATGGTAAAAACAATTGAGGTTGAGAAGATTGTTGAAGTTGAAAAGCCTTGCAAGAAATGTTTGGAAATTTGCAAGAGTTGTGAAGAAAAAGATGTTACACTGTTTGATAGAGAAAGACTGATAGAAAAGCTACTATCTGACATCAGTTATGTGAAAGAATCGTATAGTGTGTTGAACAGAACAGTGACAGGTCTTCAAACAACAAACTCTGAAAGAGAAAAAGCTTTAACGATGACGAATTCTACGTTGATGGCAAAGCAAAAGGCAATTAATCATTACATAGAAGAAAATGCTAATCTAAAGCAAGAGTTGGAGAAAGAAAAGATCGAGAATGAAAGGATCAGAAGGTTATTACTGAGTTATTCTTGTTCTGATTATGTTATTGATCGAGTTTATCCTACTGTTGCAGGTTTTGAAGCATTTCAGGATGAGAAGCAAAAGAATGAGACTGGTAAGAAATCGACTATTAAATACAACAAGTGTCCGCCTCCTATATGGGAAGGGTATTCTCCTAGAAAACCAAATGAGGAGCAAGTCGAAAAAGCAGTCAATATAAAGTTAAAATCCGAGACAACTGATGTTTTACCAGATAACATTGATATCACGTTTACCTCGTCTGATACTGATCATGAGTCTGAGTTAATCAAAAAGGTGGTTGATCAGGTGTTGGATACTGAGGAGGTGTCTGAGTCAAAGTTTGAGTCTGGGGATTCAAGTTCGTCGGTCAACAGTTCAAAATCATCGGAAAAACGGTCTTACAGTAAAGAATTTTTGTTATCAAAGGCAAATTTGGATGATGAAACATTTGAAGTTGCATATACTTTAAATGATTCGGACAAATTATACTCTGACAAAGAGTTTCCGATTAGAAGTGTTCGTTTTGACATGATTAAAAAGGTTTTCAAAATGACGGAAATTAATTTTTCTGAAATCAAGGATCTAAAATCTACTGAAAAACCTAAAAAATACACTTCTAGAGTTCAACAAAGGTTAAACAAGAAAAAAGGGAAAAAGAATTACAATTCTGATTCTAGTTTTCAAAAGAAAACAAATCAAAATTGTAGTTACAAAAAGAAAGGTCTTGGTTTTACTCCACCTGAAAATCGTAAAAATGAAAAATATGTTAGAGATTTTAAATCAAAAATGACATATGTTGCAGGAAAAAGCTATGAAGAGGAGTCAAATAGCTTATCAAATCAAGAGTTCCTTGCTGAAAGAAAAAGAACAGGAACTGGAGTTTTTCATCCAATTGGAGTTTTTCAATCAAAAGACACAAGAATTTGTTTTCAATGCCAAGTTGTTGGACACATCGCTCACAATTGTCCAAACAAAGTCAACAAAAAACAGGGAGTAACTGAAAAACTTAAAGAAAAAGTGGTTGAAAAGAATGAATCACCAACTACAAACTTCAAAAATTTTGAAAATTCAAAGAATGAAGTTGGTGAAAATTCTAAAAGATTGTACAAAAAGAGTGCAAAAGAAAATCAAAAATGGATTGTTAAAAAATTAGATGTACAATCTGGCGATGAATCTGATTCCACAAAATCAGAGGAGTCACAAGATGAGATCAAAGATTTGATGAATGATGTTGATATTAAATCACTGAGTGTGGAAGAGATTAAACAAATGGTTGATAAAGTAGAAAGCTCAGAGTTTGATATTGAAAAAACATTTAATGATAATGTTAAGAAAATTTTCAAGAAAATGATTGATGGAAAGGTAAAGGGGGTTAAAGATTTTTATGCAACTAAAAAGGCAACTTACAACCCTACTGCTCAGGAATTGGAAGCTACCAAGTCAAATAAGACTTGGGTGGAAGTTTGTTTTTCTTAAAAGTCTTAGGACTTGCCGGAGATCCCAAATTTGTAATCGTGGATCAGGAATCGGCATCATTCTTGTTAAGATAGATTTTGTGAAAATTTTTGATAGTGTTTGGATGTTTACAGGTTGTATGACTACGCCGGAGCTTCCAGGTTGGTAAGTGTGAAGCAGGAATCGGCATTCAGATTGGTAAAATGGTGATGTAGACGTAACATTCCTACAAGTGATATTGTGTTCTACATGTGATAATTTTTACAATTGATATAGATGGTGCATACTTGCAAGTGGTAAATCAAGGACATTAATTTGTACTTGATCTGCTACAAGTGGTTAAGAATAGACAATGTGATGAATCACACCCTGAATCTACAAATGATTATATCATAAAAACTTATTTTCCGGAAAAATCATTTTGATTAAAACAAACTTAAGTGTTTTGAAATCTAAATGAGAAAATAGTTTTTTTGATAAGAGGGAGTTCTGATTGTTTATGCCGAGTGAATGGCGATTTGATGCGATTCGATATCAGTTGTCAAGTTTATTGTACAGTTTATTTTCAAATTTCTTAAAATGTGTTTGCATTTTAGGGGGAGTAAATTTTTTTCAGAAAATCCAAAAACATTTGAAATTTTGAAAAAGACAAAAACATGATAAAATTCAAAAATGAGTTTCGTTGTGAATAGAGGAAATGATAGTACATCAGTGGACGATCACAACATGCTAAAGAAATGGAAAGTTAAATAGTGATAAACGGTCTCACTGATGATGTGCCAGTAGGTTTTTGCACATTTAGTAAATTGTGACGAGATATAAACATAAAATTTACTTGCGTCTACGTGGGGAACACCTCCAGGATATATAGGTAACCCCTGAAATCTTGTTTGAAAGGTCCCTTATTCTGAGATACTAGGTCTTTATACTCAGTGATATCTGGGGTATTATCCCGGGACTTCTGATTTTGCGGAAGCAATGGCCTAGTCCCCGGAGAATACTTTCTGCTTGCTTGAAAAATAGCACCACCCTCAGCTAAAAAATGATAAAACATTGAAAAATGCTAATCATGGCTGTTGTAATACAAAAGATCCTCTAAAGGGGACACACCTAAAAGTCAACTAGGCTCTCTGCTGAACGGAAGTTCTGACCTGAGCTATCACGGTTGCATAATTTATTCCCCTTACAGATATCATCTGTGGTATACTCACCTGTAAGACTGAATATTGGGGTCTGGATACGGGAGTATATACTGAGGTGGGACACATGTAGATGTTTAAGTCCTAAAACACTAATTCGTATCTCGAAGCAGTTGAACTTTGTGTGAAAATTTAAGTGGACAAGTATACTGACAATCTAAGTGAATTGTTTAGAACTTAAAATGAAATCAAGCTTAACGGTGTTGGTGATCTGTCTCAGAAACTGATATGATCCTCTTGCACAAACTCACAAAAAATATTATTTGAAAAATTTCTTTATTGCATTACTTTACAATCAAAAATTACAAAAAAGGATTTTTAGTGTGTTTTAGTATAAATTTTGAAAAAAGATTTTCGACAACTGATATTGGAAAGCTGATTGTCAAAGTTTCAAGTGCTAAACATGATGACTTGGTTGTAAGGGGGAGTGAATCTTAAAATGTAAAAAGGTTTGTTAAAATTCTTACAATTGATATTGTTAAAACCTGCATTTGATTCATCATTGAATTGTGATATGAGAGAGAATTATCTGATTATATCAGATTGTTGGTGCATTTAAATTGTTAAATTTAGAAAATTTATTTCTGGGTTAAGATTGTTACAGGTGAGCCAGGATAATTCTTTCAAAGCTTATAAAAGTCAGAATCTGATCATGAATCTAAAAGTTTGCTAGCTGCTGATGCTGATGAACTTAAGGAATCAAGAGATCTGATCAAGAGAATTAGATGCGATCCAGGCAATGATCTTGTAAACAACATTTGAATCAGACATCGATCCTAAAGCAGATGTTGCTGAAGAACAAATGAATATCAGCAAATCGTGAGGGGGAGTCTGATAAAGAAAGGTGATTTTGGAGAAGAAGATAGAGAGAGAAAAGCCCAGAGATTGATCAAGAATGAAGATGTGAAGACACAGCATTGGTGTGACTCGATAATCGACTCGTCAACATCTGAGGGGGAGTCTGTTGGTGCACTACATCTGTCGACTTCGTCTTGTATCGAGTCTTAGACTAGTTAGAATAGATCAGGGCACGTAGAACGAGAGAATGAGAGAGAGTAATCAAGATTTCGCTTGAAGGAATTTGTATGTAAAGGATTTCGCTTGAAGCAGCTTAAGCGAAATCAACATGTTAAGATTTCGCTTGAGTCCTGCTGAAGCGAAATCTCATTATCTATATATAGGGGTTCAGTGTCAAGCGAAATTAGTTGTTGTTTTATGAAAGATTTCCATACCGAGGTGCTGCCGGTGTGAGAACTGATTGTAATTGTGTTCATATCAATACAAATCAGTGTTAAAGTGAAGATTCAGCTGTTTTAAGTCAAATACTTGTTTTCCGCACCTGTATTTGATGGAATTCCTCTGAACCGACTCGTTTAGGTCGCAAACACGATCCTTACAGATAGAATGTGATTTAGACCCGTCAAGCTTGAAGACTTGCTTAATATGGGTATATTATACACATTCTGGATTTTGAGATAAAACTGATAAGGTTTGACCCGTTTCGGCTAATTTATGTAAACTAGTTACATAAACCGAACCGAACGCGCGTGAAGCGTAACGGGTATCCGTAAGAGTCCTAAACAGGTTTCCTAAGTTAACACGCCTTAAATAAGTTGTGATATCAGTAGGATATCACCCATGATGCCCAAAACGAGTTTAATCTCTTTATAAGCCCCGCAGGGGCATTTTGGTCATTTTAAAGATTATAAAAGGGTTTAATTAGACGCCTGTGATCCGGGTCTGAGTTGATTAGTAAAATAGCTTATTTTAACAGGTTATAACCTTTGGTAATAAGTCTTATATACTAAAATAGTTTTAAACCCAAACTATGCGTTAAATACGCGTATAAAGTCGTTTTAAGCGATGTACGGTTAAAATACAAATTCTGAGTTTTCTGATCAAATAAACAGGCTCAAAATACTCCATTTATTATTTAAAATCAGTAGCAATTGGATTGGCGTTAAAAGGATTTGTAAAACTCATTTTATGGCCGAAAAGGGTATTTTTGGTATTAACCGAATCGAGGCGATAAACCTAGCTTATGATCAGTTTAAAAATAATTAAAAATCTTCAAAAATCCCAAAATATTATATCACATCAGTGGGTAAAAGGTTTGGTGTCCAAAATTGGGTTTAGATAGGCTTTACGCTAATGACGCCGTTTAATTATTTAAAAGCATTCAAATTACGTCATTAAGCATAACTCCTTATCTAGACCTCCAACTGATGTGAAATTTTAGGTACAAGTCTAAAAATCAGTAACTAAGATTATGGCACTTTCACATTTCCAAAAATCTCGTTTTATGGTCATAAGGGCATTACGGTCAATATTTAGGCGTTTAACGGAAACATCGGACGATTAGGGATTCGAGTGGTATAAACGCAGAGGCTTATACACACATGCAACTAGGTCCTAATGGAACTTTAAGGCATGTCTAAACCTATATAAATCAGGTCAGAACTGAGGTCAAAACAAAAGTCAAACTTTTGCGTCTCTCGGTTCCGAATCGGTTCAAAACATAAAGTTGTCGAATCAAACAAGTTTAGACAAGTTATTATACTTATTTTCAAGTTGTATGACTGATAAAACAGATTACACGCCTTCTGTATCATTAAATATGCGATTAACATTTCTGTTGACTTTTCGGAAGAAGTTTGACTCGACAAACGACATAGTTGAGATTGAAATCAGTGGGTGACCTTTTAGGGGTTTATTACCCATATAAATACCAACTTATAACAACTTTCGATTCGACTAAACTCTGGACCGATTGTGATTTATCGCTAAATCAAACCGTAGTTACGACGGTTTGATTTCTAGGCTATAAACTAAGTATAAATGAATTAGAGAAGGTTAGGCATACTTACACACGACTAATGGATGATTTGGAATGCTTGTGGCCTGCTTGAATGCTCCAGAAAAGCTCAGAGGTTGATGAATGATCCATGTAGTAACATGTGGGTCTTATAAATAACTTCAAACACACATGGATCATCAACACCTAAGTCTAGGAGTGAAACAATAACATCCACAAGTCCCCTACTAGCTAAAAACCACTTTAGGCAGCCCAAGGTATCGAAAAAATGGCATTTGAGTCGGTTCCATGCATCAACAGGCAGCTGCCTGTTTTTTCTGCACCTGCAGGTCTGAAGCGGCCCGCTTAGGCTTTTGTTGATCCTGATGCGGGCCGCCTGGCCCATCCGGATCAAGTAAACATGTTTCTTTCAATTGCATTTTGGCCCCTAGTCCCCCGAAAGGTCGTTTTCATGATGTTTCTTGCAATATAAGGCTTTGATATTTATATATAGGGGCTTTAATACTTATACCCACTTTGTCAAGTCCTCGGGTAACTTTGTGATCACCCGAAAAGCCCTAAATTTCAATGTTGACGATTCTAACCCTCACACACGAATTTTATCACAACTTTCTCATACGGTAACGAAACTTGGTGAAATTTTTATGGTAGATTCTAGTGAGCATAATTAATCGTTACAAGGCTTCGGGTTTGCTAAAAGGTCACTCAGAGGTATAACTTAACATGTTGGCACATTTAACCCCTGTAGTTTGTAATCTCTCACTCTCTTTCACAATTCGCTTCGTATGATCCGTGATCCATTCGTTTAAGGTTATAAACATCATGTAGGGTTATTGTAAAGTATATTTATTCATTGTTGACACTTTGAACCCTTATAATTACACAGTTTCACTGTTTGTCAACTTTAGTCCTTAAAGAACATTCTTTCACACGTTCAACCCTATGACACGTGTCCACACATGATAGGACGTAAATTTTCGAGGTGTTACAGTTAAACACTAGGAACACCCCAAATTGACTATGAAACTAAGAACTTCAAGATAACTATCATGTTCTAATGATGAATGTGTGAAAGAACGGGGAGTTATGTGCGCGAACGAATGAAGTAAGTAATACATCTAGAATGTTTGTAAAGAAAAAAAATTGGATGAGTTTATGACTTACGAGAATGAATTATTAAGAGTGATTGACGTATAGAAAGATGGGAAGAATGAATGTAATGATGTTTAACATAAATACTTAATTGTAGATGGCAAGTGGAGGAAACACGGATATCGCAGAATGGATAACTCGAAACGAGTTAAACAAGATAATTTCGGACGAAGTAGTGAAGGCGTTTGATGCAAATGTTTCGAAGCTAGCGCAAGAAGTGGAGAGCCAAATGTTAAGTAGGGTGGAGACTATGGTAACAAGTAAGATAGATGAGTTGAAAGAAATGATAACTGGGATTCAAGGTAAGAAGGATGTACAACGATGTACATATAAGGATTTCATGGTATGTAAGCCTACAACTTATAATGGAGAAATTGATCCAATTGAATGTCAAAGATGGATATCAAATATGGAGGGAGTGTTCATTCGAAGTCATTGTGATAAAGAAGATCAAGTCATGTTTGCCACTGGGCAACTCTTACGAAGGGCTAAAGATTGGTAGGATACGTATAGTAAAGAGATCGGCGAGGATAGAGTTCAAACTATGACTTGGCAAGAATTCAAGCAACCATTTATCAAGTACCATTGTCCACAGTCAGCCGTGGATCGAATCCAAGAAGATTTTCTCCGACTCCGACAAAAGGATGAATCAATTGATGAGATCACAAATACTTTCCTTGATCAACTGAAGTTTTGCGGAGAGATAGTCGGAACAGAGAGGAAGAAGATTATCCGTTATCATGGCATGCTTAAGGCTGAATATCGGGAGTTCATAACTACTTCTAAATGTGAAACTTTGGACGGGATCATCGACTTGGCAAGGGATAGAGAAATTGAGATAAAGAGACAGGCTGAACGCGGGGAGAAGAGGCAAGCTGAGAAGGGATCAACACAAGGTTCTTCCAAGAAACCTAAAACATATGATCAAGGAAAGAAAGAAGTTTCAAAGGGAGGGTTTCCACGATGTAAAACGTGTGGAAAACCCCATTCGGGATAATGTTTATTGGGAAGGAGAGGATGTTACAACTGCGGTCAAGAAGGGCATCCGTATTATAATTGTCCAAATCCCAAGAGAGTGTGCTACAACTGTAATGAATCGGGCCATGTGAATGCTGAATGCCCAAAACTCAAACAAGGGACGAAGAAAGAAGGAAAGAAGGAAGAACCCGCTAAAGCTAAAGGAAGAATGTTCCAAATCTCTACGGAAGAAGCTAGAGCTCACCCGAATGTGGTGTCAGGTATCTTTATGATAAACTCTATACCCACTTATGTGTTGTTTGATACCGGGGCTAGTAGATCATTCATTTCTAGCGAGTTTGCACATTCCCCTTTGTTCACGATAGAAAGAATGTATACACCACTTGAAGTAGAAATAGCCGATTGTAAGAGTTACCTTTTACACGAAATATGTAGAAATTGTAGGATCACTATAGAGGACGAAGATTTTGATATTGATTTGATTCCCATGGTCTTGGGAGAATTTAAGGTAGTGGTAGGTATGGATTGGTTATCCCGCTATCACGCGGAAATCTTATGCGAAAGCAAAATTATTCATGTGACATCTTCTAAGGGAAGGCGGGTAAGTATTCATGGGGAAAGGGAGGTAGGGGCAAAATTTTGTACAATCTTAGAAGCGGTTAAGTATGTGAAGAATGGAAGTAAGGCATTCTTAGCTTATGTTGTCAATACAAAATTAGGTGCTTTAAGAATTGAAGATACTAAGATAGTAAATGAATACCCGGATGTGTTTCCGGATGAATTGCCGGGACTTCCACCCGAACGGGAAGTTGAGTTCCGTATCGAATTGGAACCAAATGCCAAACCAGTAGCCAAGGCCCCTTACCGGTTGGCACCCGCGGAAGTACGGGAATTAATGGTCCAATTACAAGAACTTCTTGACAAAGGCTTCATACGCCCTAGCGTGTCCCCGTGGGGAGCGCCCGTTTTGTTTGTTAAAAAGAAGGATGGGTCGATGAGAATGTGCATCGACTATCGTGAGCTCAATAAACTCACGATAAAGAACCGATATCCCCTTCCGAGAATAGATGATCTTTTCGATCAATTACAAGGGGCAAGTTGGTTCTCAAAAATCGACTTGTGATCGGGTTACCATCAAGTACGAGTAAGGGATGAGGACATACCTAAGACCACGTTCAGAACCCGCTACAGACATTACGAATTTTTAGTAATGTCATTCGGGTTAACTAACGCTCCGGTCGCTTTTATGGATCTAATGAATAGAGTATGCCGAAATATGTTAGATCAGTTCGTCATAGTGTTTATCGATGACATATTAGTATACTCACGTAGCGAGTCCGATCATGCGAGCCATCTACGTCAGGTACTTGAGACGCTTCGAAAGGAAAGATTATACGCTAAGTTTTCTAAATGTGTGTTTTGGCTCAGGGAAGTACAGTTCTTAGGCCATGTAATCAACGAGGAAGGGATTTTAGTGGATCCCTCTAAAGTGGAGGCTGTGATGAAATGGGTACCCCCGAAGAATGTTAGCGAAATAAGAAGTTTCCTCGGTTTAGCCGGCTATTACCGGAGATTCATCCAGGATTTCTCCAAAATAGCCCTCCCTTTAACCAAATTGACAAAGAAGGAAGAAAAGTTTGAATGGGGTGATTATCAACAGAAAGCTTTCCGAATGTTAAAAGAGAAATTGTCAAGCTCTCCCGTATTAACCCTGCTAGAGGGAACGGAAGACTTAATGGTTTACGCGGATGCATCTCGTCAAGGGTTGGGATGTGTCTTGATGCAACGAGGCAAAGTTATTGCCTACGCTTCAAGACAACTAAAACAGCATGAAATTAGCTATCCTACCCATGATTTAGAACTGGAAGCGGTCGTTTTTGCCTTAAAAATCTGGAGGCATTATTTGTACGGAACAAAGTGTACAATTTATTCAGACTACAAAAGCCTTAAATATTTTTTCGAGCAAAAAGATCTTAATATGAGGCAACGAAGATGGCTATAATTAATCAAGGATTACGATTGCGACATTCTTTACCATCCGGGTAAAGCTAATGTTGTGGCGGATGCATTAAGTCGGAAAGAATACCCACCGCCTATTCGGGTAAAGTCGATGAGAATGATAGTCACGCCAAATATTTTCGAAACAAAACGAAAAGCACAAGATGAGTCCTTGAATGTGGGTGATCCGAAAGGTGAAAGGACGAAAGGGTTCGATAATAAACTTGAAGTAAACGCGAGCGGATTAAAAACAAGGTATGGGCGGGTTTGGATACCACGACATTGTGAAGCAAAGACCTTATTATTGGAAGAGGCAGATAAGTCCCGTTTCTCGGTTCATCCGGGAGCCACTAAAATGTACCAAGATTTGAAAGAAAATTATTGGTGGCCCGAGATGAAACGCGACATTGTTAAGTACGTGTCTAAGTGCTTGACATGTTCCCAAGTAAAGGCGGAATATCAAAAACCATACGGGAAATTGCAACCCTTAGAAATCCCGGTATGGAAATGGGAAGATGTAACCATGGATCTTGTAACCAAACTTCCTAAAACAAGAAAAGGGGATGATGCGATATGGGTCGTTGTCGACCGCCTTACCAAAAGCGCCCATTTACTACCCATTCGGGAGACTTATTCCTCGGAAAGGCTAGCGGAAATTTATGTGAATGAGATCGTTTCTCGTCACGGTGTGCCGGTGTCTATTGTGTCGGATCGGGATACGCGGTTTACCTCCCGTTACTGGCGGAAATTTCATGAAGGAATGGGTACCCAATTGCATGTGAGTACCGCATATCACCCACAAACGGATGGTCAATCCGAACGGACCATTCAGACTCTTGTAGACATGTTGAGAGCGTGCGTTATGGATTTCGGGGGAAACTGGGATGAACATTTGCCATTAGTAGAATTTTCGTATAATAACAGCTACCAAAGTAGCATACAAATGGCGCCGTATGAAATGTTGTATGGGAGAAAGTGTAGAACCCCTGTTTGTTGGGGAGAAGTGGGGCAAAGAGAACTCGCGCCGAATGATGTGGTGGCGATAACTAATGAAAAGATCGATATCGTACGGGCTCGATTAAAAGTGGCGCAAGACCGATAAAAGTCATATGCAGATAAAAGAAGGCGCCCTATTGAGTTCCAAGTGGGGGACCGAGTGTTCTTGAAGGTATCCCCGTGGAAAGGCGTAATTAGATTCCGTAAATGAGGAAAGTTAGTTCCCCGATATATTGGGCCATTCAAAATCTTAGCTCGTATCGGAAAGGTAGCCTACCGGTTGGAACTACCCTCATCGTTAGAAGGAATGCACAACACTTTTCATGTGTCACAATTGCGGTAGTGTTTAACGGATGAAACGACTCATGTACCCCTTGAAGACATTGAAATAGACGAGAAGATGAATTACATAGAAAGACCGGTAGCTATAAAGGATTCCAAGGTAAAGACTCTTCGCAACAAAGAAATCAAGCAAGTATTGGTCCAATGGCAACACAGAAATGGGTCGGATCTCACTTGGGAATCGGAGGATGAAATGAGAAGGTTCTACCCGTCCTTGTTCGGTATGTAATCAGGTTTCGGGGACGAAACCTTTCTTCAGGGGGGTGGACTTGTAACGCCCCAGAAATTTAATTACATGCGTTTTTATATGTAAATATATATTGATACAAAATGTTATAAGAAACAACTAGAAGTGTGAACCTAGTTAGAATGTGAATTAAGACTTTAACTAAAAGAAAATAAGTTTTGGCCATTCAAAAATATGTGTTCATAATTGAGGGGTTGAATGAGTAAATAATGAAAGTTAAGTATTAAAACTACAAAATCATACAAACACACACAAGGGTGCGTGTTTGGTGTCGCCAGGAGCAGGAAGGAGAAAAGGGCTCCCCTCATTTTCACAAAATCAAGCAAATTGAAGCTCTAATCATGGCCATAACTCTTGCATGTTAATGAATTCTTGACCATCTAGGCCTACTAAAGCATAAGGTAAGAAGAATTTTGTGTTTTGATAATCTTAGATGAATTGGGTCTTAAGGAACCCATGAGTTTATATGAAATTCTGTATGACCTTGGGTGAAGATCACCATTTAGAACTTGATAAATGCTTGCACTTGACTAGATTGATGTTAGAAGTAAAAACCCACTTAGAGTAGAATGGGCATAAGTGATAATGTAGAAATTGGTGTGAAATTGTATGAGGATTATGTTTGAGAATTGTTTGTAGTAAGAAATTGTTGGTTGAAATTGAATTAGAAGCAAAGTTATATCAAATTCTGATTAAAATTTAATGTTGTTGATGTTATTGATATATACTAGCCAAGTTATGCATACAATACTTGTACACCATGCTTAATTAATAGTACGCATGCCAGGTGTTTGTTAAAATGCTTGAATGAGATGATCAAATGATTTTACAAAGTTAAATAATTAGAATTGACAATTTGTTGGTTGTTAATATGAATATGTGATAACGGGATGAAAAGAATGACATGAGCTTAAAGTATGTAATTTTGGATTATAGGGATTAAAGAAGAAAGCTCAAGTCATTCCGGAACGCAAACAAACCACGATAAAGGTAAGTTCTTTGCTTACAAAATATTATTAGCATGTATTAATGTAAAACGTTAATATTTTATAGTCGAAGCTGTATACTTGTATTAAGTTAATGTAAATCGAATATATGATGTGGAAATGGGTTGAATGAGTTAGGAAGGATAATGTGCTAAGTTGAGAAAGTCATGTTCGAATGAAGGTTTAAAAGAATCTTCTTGTAGGCCGACTAGTAATTTGATGTCGTATGAACTATCTAATTCAAATGTCTAATTGATTGGTTGTATGTAGGTAAAGCTACTTGATGGATGGCACTACTTGGTCCGAACACACTTATGATGCACGCTTCCGTGAAGATCTTAGTTACGGGTCAAACTTTTGTTAAATGATGTCTATTATTAAAAATGGGTCTTTTGTAAGTAATTAACCCGGTAATTGTAGAATGTTAAACTAGTAGTTAAAGACTATGTAGTTGGTTATGAACTTTTGGGTTGTGGAAATCTTTTGTAACCACTTCGTTAGCTTTTATGATGTAAATACAAAAATTTTACTTATGAATTATTCGACCCGTTTAGTATTTTGTCAAACGAAGCCCGTTACTTTCTTTTTAAAAGTTTAGACCTTACATTTGATCAGCGAAAAATACTGGCAAGTGCATTCAGTTTATACAAAAGACACATTGTTATAATATACAATATTATGAGCTATTACAATGTTTATATCAACCAATTACCCCAAATCGGTATTTGTCACTCGACCGGATCTGTGACTATGGTCATATCACACATTGGCTAACCCGTTGTCCAATGGTGAAGATTATCAAGTAAGTGTATACAAAACCCCACATACCGGCAGTAATTGTAGATTACAAAGACTTAATCACTGTAATTATAATTTTGAAAACAAGTAGGGTTTTGAAAGTAATTTGGTAAAAAGAGAATGACTCACATTGCAGATTTAAACGGTCAAAGCTTGCCTACTGGTTAAGCTGGTAAACCTAATTAAATACACAATGCAAACGAAACTAGGTTAGTAACTTAATACAACATTTACGATAATCGCGAGATTAAGACCCTCACGACGAATGACAAAGTATAGCCCAATTTAGGCATCACTTAAACATCCATCGGATCGGTTTTAATCGATCGGATATAGTACCGTATCAGTGATCGAGTTATTACCCTTTATCGTAGCAGAGTGTTGGTACTTTGCTAAATTAATTTGAGTAGAATTATAAGAGACAGAAGTGAATTCGAGCAACTTTGAAATGTCACAGAAAGCTCAATTTATAGCTGTTTCGTCAGTCCCTCGCGCCCCGCGACTTGCTCAGCGGAAGCCTTCGTGGCCCCTGAAGCTTTAACACGTGTATGACACGTGTCACACAACGTGTCTAGATAAAATCCAGTCTCTCGCGGCCCGCGAGAGACATCTCCTTAATGGGTCGCGGCCCGCGACATAAAAAATTTTCAGTTTTTATTTGATTTTTATAAAAATGAAGTTATGCAAATTCGGTTTTTCACTTACGGAGAGTTTTAGGGTATCTTTGTGAGTTGTTACATCCTCCCCACCTTGTTTAAAATCTCGTCCTCGAGATTTATTGAAATAAGTAAGGATATTTTCTTTTCATCTCCGATTCTAGCTCCCATGTATACTCTGGTCCTCTCTTTGAATCCCATTTTACTTTGACCATAATTAATCTCTTGCGTTTGAGATTCTTGACTTTCCTGTCTTCTATTTGAAGTGGTTTCTCAACAAACTTTAACTTTTCATTTACCTCTATATCCTAAAGAGGTACTACCAGTGATTCATTAGATAAGCATTTCTTAAGATTACATACATGAAATACATCATGTACACCGGCTAATTCCTCTGGTAGTTGTAACTGATAGGCAACTGGTCCTATCCGTTGGATGACTTTAAAAGGTCCGACATATCTTGGACTTAACTTTCCTTTCTTACCGAATCGGACTACCCCTTTCCAAAGAGAAACTTTAATAACACTTTGTCTCCAACTTGAAATTCTAACGGCTTTCGGCGATGGTCGGCATAACTCTTTTGACGATCTCGTGCCGTTTTTAATCTTTCTTTGATTTGAGTTATCTTGTCGGTGGTTTCTTGCACAATCTCGGGACCTGATAACTGATTTTCTCCTATTTCTGCCCAGCATACTGGAGTCCGGCACTTTCGTCCATAAAGTGCTTCAAATGGGGCATCATTTATGCTTGTGTGATAACTATTGTTATAGGAGAATTCTATTAATGGCAAATGGTCATCCCAATTTCCACCGAAATCTATAACACATGCCATTAGCATGTCTTCCAAGGTTTAGATCGTCCTTTCACTTTGTCCATCAATCTGGGGATGATATGCTGTACTTAAGTTTAATCGTGTCCCCATTGCTTGTTGGTAACTTTTCAAAAAATGTGAAGTGAAACGACTATCTCTATCAGATACAATGGAGAGTGGTACTCCATGTAATGATACTACCTCATCCACATATAACTTAGCTAGTCGATCCATGCTAAAGTTTCCTTCATTGGTAAGAAATGAGTTGATTTGGTTAATCGATCTACTGTCACACCCTGACTTTTGCGGAAGCGTGTGCATGTGACTCGATCAGTTTCATTGCATTCAATTATAATAAACAACTATATGACTAAAACATGATGTTCATCCATTCATGAGTTTTAAAGATATTACAAACATAAGTTGTTTAGGTTAAGTTACAAACCATCCAAATAGTAATAAGTTCCATAAAATGACTTTTTATCAAAAGCTAGTAAACCAAGGCTTTGCTTCATATATCCTATTCATGATAAGATATACAAATCAAACCCTTCAAAAACGGATGACATCTAAACTTGTAGTTTGTTGGACCGTTCTACGACCTTAAACCGTCAGTTAAGGCAGTTCATCTTTGCATACGAAGGCGGAATCAACGTAAACAAAGTCATAACAGCTCTAATCCTTTTAATCTTTCTTTTCTGATTGATTTGAGTGCTTGTACAACGTTTTCTGATACAAATCCAGCAGCACTTCGTGTTTCACACAATGACCTCTCCCTCTCAGATCTATCTACCAAATGAACACACAACCTATATATAGGCTGAAGATTTCGCTTGAGATTGCTTCAAGCGAAATCTCTTGATGTTGATTTTGCTTGAAGCTGTTTCAAGCGAAACCTTCAAGTTAAACACATACAAACCCTAATTAATACCCTATTGTGTGTTCTTTCAATCAATCTAGACACAAGACTTAATGCAGACGAAGTCAACAGACATTCCATGCACTAACAGACTCCCCCTTGGATGTTGACGAAGTCTTCAGCTCCTGAGTCTTCAGTCTTGGTCTTTTCTCCAACTCTCTGTCTTCACATCATAAACATTCTTCACAGGTTTAGAATCACAACCTGATTCTATCTTTCATCTTCTCTTTGACTGTTGATCCAGACTTACTCTTTCACAGTCTCCCCCTCTCAATATGCTAGAATTTGAGATATCTGGTTCAATCTTTGACAATTAACTCCCATGAGAATGATGAAGTCCAAAACCTGTTACCCTGCACATCCTCTACCTCACCATAAGTTTCACAAATTTATAACACTTAGATTTAAAAACTTATTGGTAGACATCATTTAAACAACAAACATACTAGTTACATCAAGTTCAAATGAATGACCTTGATTAACTAACCCCTCAATCTTTCAAAACATTTGTATATGTCATTCAAAGTTTTCAACATATTCTCCCAACCCAATTCATCATGTTTAGCACTTGGAATTTTGAATATCAGCTCTTCAACATCAGTTGTCAAAAATCTTTTTGAATTTTGATTTTAAAGAAATGCAGCAAACAAATATGTACAAACAATATTTTTGTGAGTTTGTGTAAGAGGATCATATCAGTTTATGAAACAAATCACTAGCACCGTTAAGCTTTTGACATTTTAAGTTCTAAACGATTCACTTAGATTGTCAGTATATTGGTCCTCTTAAATTTTCACACAAAGTTCAACTGCTTCGAGATACGAGTTTAATGTCTTAGATACTTAAACTTAATCGCGTATCCCACCTCAGAATATACTCCCGTATCCAGATCCCAATATTCAGTCTTACAGGTAATTATAACAACAATGATATCTGTAAGGGGTTAATAATTTATGAAGAATCATGAGAGCTCAGGTCAGAACTACCGTTCAGCAGAGAGATCATGACTCAACTTGGGTGTGTCCCCTTTAGAGGATCTTTTTTACAACAGCATTTGCTAAGCAATTTTATTGTCTTATCATTTATGCTGAGGGTGATGCTATGTTTCAAGCATTTGCAGAAAGTATTATTCGAGGACTAGGTCAGAACCACCGTTCAGCAGAAGTCCCGGAATAATACCCCAGACATCATTGAGTATAAAAACCTAGTATATCAGAATACGAGACCTTTCAAACAAGATTTCGGGGGTTACCCATATATCCGAGAGATGTTACCCACGATATAAGCAAGTTTGAAATTTAGGTTTATATCTCGTCACAATTTACTAAATGTGCAAAAACCTACTGACACATCATCAGTGAGACCATTTATCACATTTGACATTACATATCTTTAGCATGCTGTGATAGTTCACTGATTTACTATCATTTCCTCTTTTTCACAACAAAACTCATTTTTGCTTTTCAATGTTTTTGGCATTTTCAAATTTTCAAATTTTTTTTAAAATTTTTCTCCCCCTAAAATCAAAATATGTTTCAATTTTGATTTTCAAGGAAAATTTGAAAACAAACTATACAAGAAACGTGACAAACTGATATCAAATCGCTTCAATTCGCCATTCACTCGGCTTAACAATCAGAACTCCCCCTGACAACAAACTATTTTCCCATTTAGATTTCAAAACACTTAAGTTTGTTTTAATCAAATGATTTTTCCGGAAAATTAGTTTTGTTTGTCTTTTTACAAACTCGGGGTTTCATCACCTTGTTCTTTTTCAACTATTTTAAAAGATTTAACATTTAAGACCCTTGTCAATAACAAACACTAGTAGAAAATTAAGTACAACTTAATGTCCCTGATTTACCACATGTAAATCGAAATATCACAGTTACCATTTTGTGAATTTCTCAAGAAAGATGCCGATACCTGCTTCACGCTTACCAACCTGGAAGCTCCGGCAAGTCAGGTTTTTCTATTTGAAAAGATTCACCCAAGCCTGACCAGCCTTGGGTATGACAGTTTTTACCTCAACACTAGGCTCCTCTGGCTTTGATGAACCAGAATCATTGCCTGCACATGGCTTGTCTGACTTTGACCTGTCAGATTCATTGCCTGATGGTGGCTTGTCTAACTTTGACACATCAGATTCATCGCCAACCATTTTCTTCTTCTTCTTTTCTTCTTTTGTCCTCAGATTTGCATCCGATGAATTCGTCTTGCTTGACTTTGCAATCAAGTTAGTTGATTCATTAGAACTCTTATTCAATCTGTCTGGTGAACCCGAAGACAAAATTTTCTCGAGATACTCTCTCGCCTTCTTTCTTTTCTTTCGCAGTCTGTCTTTCTGCCCCTGTGAAAGTTTAACTTTCTTTTCTTGAACTTTCTGTTCTTGAACTTTTGGTTCTTGAACTTTCTGTTCTTTGGGCTTGACATTGATTGATTTCTTTCCCATTTTCTGAGATTCAGCCCTCGATCTTCCTTTTGATCTCATTGGGCAATCTCTGGCAATATGTCCTCTGATATGGCATTCATAGCACCTTCTCGTTTCGAATCTCTGACTTTGGTAGTTAACAGCAATGTGTCCTTGATAGCCACAAGTGTAACACACTCTGTTATCATACCTCTCACTACTTTCATACCAAACACCATCTTCATACCACACACTTAGATCAAAGCATTGATTTGCCTTGTGGTAATCATGTCTCCTCTTGTATCCTTGATTTGGCATTTGAGCACTGTGGTCAAACCTGCACCACTTATTACCAACATTTTGTGAGTTTTTATTTTCAGATTTTTGTAATTTTTCAAAATGATTGGATGATTTATCTGATGAGCTTTTATTTTCAATTTTAGAATTTTTCAAATTTTTAACTTTTTGTTTCTGTTCTACACTCTTCTTAACAGGTTTTTGTTTAGAACATTCACCTGTTTCAGTAGATTGCAAAACAGTATTTTTAAATTTTTCTTGTAAATCTAAAAATATTTTTCTTTTCTTTTTCATCATCAGATATTTCATCACAATCTTCAATTTTGACTTTGTCAAAATTTGTGACATTGTCACTTATTTGAACTGAATTGATCGGTTTTGGACAAACATATGAAGCAGAAGTCACAAAACTTTTCAATTTATTCTCTAAAACTTTGATTTTCTTTTTATCACCTTCAACTTCTTTTTCAAGACGTATAATCGTCTGACGATGGGAATTTATTACCTTTTGCTTTTCAATATTGTTCTTGCTAAAAACAGATCTCCCATCTTCAAGAATTTTTATTTGACTTTGAAAATCTTTTTCAATCTTTAATTTTTCATTTTTAAAACTTTTGATTTTATCTTTAAAAACAGAATTTTCATTTTCCAAAACTTTTATTCTATTATCAAAAACTGTTTCTCTATCTTTTAAAGCTTTATTTTCTAATTTTGCCCAGAACACTTTTTCATGTTCTAAAGTGTTTAGCTTATTCTCAAAATCTTTTTCTTTTTCTTTCAAAACCTTGTTTTCTAATGTCAAACTGTTCAAGTCATTTAACAGTTTGTCATTTTCAGACGTCAATTTCTCACAATTTTTTCTCATTTCAAGAATCTGTTTATTATCAGATTCTTTCTCATCCTTCAAGCTTTTGATTTCCACTGTCAAATTCTCCACATCTTTCAAGAGATTGAAATTTTCTGCTTCGAATTTTTCGCATTTTGAGCACACAACTTCACCTTTTGAAGTTTCATCCTTCTTTGATTCTTCATTCTTTGTCATTCCTTCTTTAATCTTTTTGATTAATTCAAGAAATTCATCCAAACTCATATTTTCTGAGTTTCTTTCTATTTCATCTATTAACTCTTTCTTTTTCTTTTTCTCTTCTTCATCTCCCCACCATTTCTTTTGCCAATAATCATCTTCTTCTTTGTACTGCTGGATTATGGCCTCGATATCAAGCGTACTATCATCGATCGCAATATTTCCATATTCATCAAGATAACACTCTCTGTTTGGATCCCATCTATTTGCTCTCCTCGCTTCCAAAAAGATACGAGATATTCTAATTATTTTGTTTTCAGCAATCATTTTTCTATATCGATATTTTTGCTCTTCAGTTCGATCGTCTTTCCACGGAATAGGATCGGAATTTGCCATCTTTTTATCTCCTTGAATTACCTCGAAATCACCTGCAAACAAAACAAACAAATAAGCAAACACTTAGTAAAATTTTTAAGTTTTGAAAATTCAGCAACTTCAAGCGAAATACTTGAAATATAATCAGCTTCAAGCGAAATCAGCTTAATAAAACTGTTCAAGCGAAATCTGATATGAACTATTTCGCTTCAAATGATTTCAAGCGAAATCCTAGACCAACTATGATTCAAGCGAAATCTACTTAATAATTCTGATTCAAGCGAAAACTACTCCAACAGTTTCAAGCGAAAACAACAGCAAACAATTTCGCTTCAATTTTTTCAAGCGAAATCCAGCAAACCCAATTTCGCTTCAGAAATTTCAAGCGAAATCCAGTCTAAAAATCTAATTTTGAAGCGAAATCAACTACTAATTTCGAACACTTTCAAGCGAAAACTAGTTTTAGGTCATTTTTCATATGTTTTAGTCTGAATTTTAGTCCGAATCTTTGTAGGCTTTGTTAAAACTCAGTTTTACACAAGATACTCGAAAATCAGACCATTTCGACCGTTGGAACTTGTTCAGATCTGAAAAATAAGAAAAGAAGTGAGTAGAAAGAAGTTAATCTGGTAGAATTAAGCTGCTATGGTATGAACTCCTCGTCCTGAGCTCTGATACCACTTGTTGGACCGTTCTACGACCTTAATCCGTCAGTTAAGGCAGTTCATCTTTGCATACGAAGGCGGAATCAACGTAAACAAAGTCATAACAGCTCTAATCCTTTTAATCTTTCTTTTCTGATTGATTTGAGTGCTTGTACAACGTTTTCTGATACAAATCCAGCAGCACTTCGTGTTTCACACAATGACCTCTCTCTCTCAGATCTATCTACCAAATGAACACACAACCTATATATAGGCTGAAGATTTCGCTTGAGATTGCTTCAAGCGAAACCTTCAAGTTAAACACATACAAACCCTAATTAATACCCTATTGTGGGTTCTTTTAATCAATCTAGACACAAGACTTAATGCAGACGAAGTCAACAGACATTCCATGCACTAACATAGTTCACTTCTTGTAAACATTTACAACGCCGCAAGATCCATTTAGTTTCCTGAAATACATGAAATTTGAAAACATCAACAAAGGTTGAGCGAGTTCATGTGTTTTTATGTGAGCTCGAATAAACTTGTAAACTTTTGAGAGTATTCCTTTGATAACCGGTATGTAAAGTGTAACGTTTCACGTTTTCGTACCTTCCTATTTTAGCAAGTTGAGTTGTACTTTCCATTTTTAGCCACTTGTAGCCTCGTCGTAATCTATTTTCGTTTCAATTGTAATCTGAGACTTGAAATCATAATGAGAACGAAACTATTTTCATCATATTCATGTTATATTTGTATGCAATATATGAACGATATTTGATACAAGGATACTTGATTCTTTATTGATCGACATTTGAAACACATTAAACAGATTAAACTCATGAAACAATGGGACGCGGATCCTAATTCTCGAAACTCAGAAACTATTCACACCAAAATATTATCCTAATCCTATAAAAATCGGGAATTTATTCGATATTCGGTTAGTTAATCAAGTAAATTAATAATTTAAGTAAATAATTTTAAAGTTTTAAACATAATTTAGTTAATTAACTAAATTAATTAATAATAAAATAGTATTTTAGGTTTTTAATCAAAATTAGTTAATTAAGAAAACTAGTCCGATACAATGTCCGATTGATTGAAACCGATCCGATGGATGTTTAAGTGCTGCCCGAATCCGGGCTATACTTTGTCATTCGTTGTGAGGGTTTTGATTTCGTGAGCTTATCGTAAAAGTTGTATTAAGTTACTGACCTAGTTTCGTGTGCATTGTTATTTAACTAGGTTACAAGATTAAATCAGTAGTCGAGGTTCTGTCCAGTTAAACTTACAAAGTGAGTCATTCTCTTTTTACCAAATTGTTTCCAAAACTCTATTTATTTTCAAAGTTATAATTACAGGGATCAAGTCTTTGTAATATTCAATTACTGCCGGTATGTGGGGTTTTGTATACATTACTTGATACCCGTCACCATTGGACAACGGGTTAGCCAATGAGTGATCTGACCATAGTCACAGATACTGTCAAGTGACAAATACCGATTTGGGGTAATTGGTTGATAAAAACATTGTAATCACCCTTAATACTGTATATTATAACAATGTGTCATTTTGTGTAACTTAAATGACTCGCCAGTATTTCCCTGCTGATAATTTTTTTTAAAACATGTTTCAGGTGATCTGCTGTAATCCAGGAAAAAGTGCCGTGTAGCACTACAAGCTTGAAGAAGTGGCTCAATAAAACAAATAAATATGTTTTGTGAAACAGGGAATTTCCTTGAGAAATTTCCTTTATTGTAAATTATGGGGTTTGTCCCAAATTGTGAATTTAAAATAAATTGCGTATTTTCAAGTTTTAAAAGATCCTGTTAAAAATTCCGCTGCCAACATAATAATTACCACGGGTTTCTGTCCCGCGGCTCCTGAAACGGGTAAAACCGGGCCGGGGGCCGTAACATAAAAATGTGGTATCAGAGCCACTGATTTAAGCCAATTAAGTATTTAGAAATACTTAATTTTTCTGATTGTCATTCTGTGATTCTGTGAAAATTTAATTTACAAAATTTTAACTTAGAATTTTGTGTGTTTCCTCATGTATGCTAACAACATGAATGAACTATCAGAAGCACTTCAAAACTTTACTATCCATACCACAGATATGGATATCACAGGAAATCCATCTGGCTATCTGGCAGATACAGAGGAACCACTGATCTTCCAAGCCCAGAATCAGGAGAAACCAAAGCTGAAAAAGAGAAGAAGACTCGTAGGCTGGAGGCGTATGCGTAGGAAGAAACCAGCGGTACAGAAAGTTATAAAGACTAAGGATCCTAAGGATAAAGGGAAAGGAAAGGAGATCGGAGAGAGTTCAGGGCAAGCCTAGGAAATGCCACCGTGGGAGGAGCTGGACCGCAAACTGGCAAATAGCGATCTCATCGGACCTGCCGATGAAAACCTCTTCAATTACCCAGCTGAAGTACTACTTCCAGTTAATCTAGAGCCTGCTATCCCAGATCCTATTGTCAACCCTCGACCTCTACAAGGAGAGCTGGAAGAATGGTGGACCACTGACTGGCAATTTCAGAATCTCTTGAATAACCCTAACACCTTTTTCCCCCAGTTTGACCCTGACCCTGCACCAAACCCACCTATGAGCACGGAAAACTTGGCTGAAGTCCGCCACTGCGGCGAGGAACTGGTAGACGCAGGGAATCGAATCCGGGAAGTAGGAGAATAGATCTCCTGGAAATACGACGAGAGGGAACGTCGTTTTTGAAAGCCAGCTGACGGTGGTGTGGTTGTGTTTGTATAATAATAAAATAATAATAATAAATAATAGAAATATAATAATGTAAAATAACTTAAAAATAAAACTTTTGTAAGATAACTAGCGTGTACGGATGCATACTAAAATATATAAAATATGAAAGTCGCAAAGTCGACAATTTTGGCTATACGTGTTGACATGATTATGTGCGATTGTTTTCTTGCATTTGGTTGATATTTATTTGTGCCAATAACTTATATATATTGTTAATTACCAATGGAACACGCTGTTAATGAACCAGTTAATGAAGTTAACCAATCTGAGCAAAACAATGAAGATCACTTTCTTAATAGGCAAGATATAGAGAACATCGTTGCTCAGGGAATAGCCAATGCTATCCCAGCAATCGTCGCTGCGGTCAAAAGCTCTGTTGAGCCTTCACAAGCTCACCCCAGTAAACGCACGCGCGATGATAATTTCAGTAATAGTGTTAACGGAGGCGACAATAACGATAACTTGATTCGGGCCCCAATACTTAAGAAAATGAAAGTTGCAACACCTGGTTGCACCTATAAGGAATTTCTTGCCTGTAAACCTGTCGAATTTGCAGGCAATGAAGGGGCAACTGCCGCACTACGTTGGTTGGGGAAAACCGAGGCAATAATTAAAATAAGTAAATGTGCCGAGGAGGATAAGGTTATGTATGCTTCTCACCTTTTTAAGGAAGAGGCGTTAGAATGGTGGAACACGGTACTGCAAGCCAAGGGAAGTGACATGGCTTATGCCATGAGTTGGGAAGAATTTAAGCGTCTGCTGGAAAGGAAATTATGCTCCGAATATGAAAAGGAACAAATGGCGAATAAGTTCCTGGGTCACCGAATGGTGGATGTTGACTGCCGAGGGTATACTTCGAAATTCTTCGAATATGCCAGAATTGTACCAACCCTGGCCTCGCCAGAACCGGTACTTACTTCTCGCTACATTTGGGGTTTAATTAGCGAAATCCATGATATTGTCAAGCTGCGAGACCCCGCACAATCGATGATGCGGTGGAATTAGCCAACACCTTGACTGATGGACTGGTGCGTACGCGAGAAAAAACAGGAAGAAGGAATTGGCTCAGAAAATTACCCAAGGATTCCGTGGAGGTAATACTAGTAGCAATTTCAAGAAAAGAGGAACTGGGCAATCTTCCACCCCGCCGTTCTGTAGGAACTGTAAAAAGAAACATTTTGGAAAATGTAATGAAACCGGCAACTTCTGCAAAGCTCTAGGACATCGTGAAGAAGAGTGCAGAAAGAAAACAAGGATCTGCTACAACTGTGGTGAAGCTGGCCATTTTAGACCAGAATGTCCAAATCTAGGTAAACCAGCTGACAACAAGGCCAAACCTGCCGAAGGGACTACGAAGAAAAACGCAAGAGCCTTCCATTGACCAAGCAGGAAGCCGAACTGATTCCCGATGTAATAGCTGGTACGTTTCTGGTACACAACGTTTATGCAAAAGTATTATTCGACTCTGGCGCAAACCAAAGTTTTATAAATACTTCTTTCTGCCAAGCTCTTAAGCTACCTTTAACCAAACTTAGGCAGATTTATATAGTAGAAACGGCCGACGGGAACTCTGTTAACATAGATACAGTTTTGCAAAAAGAAAATATAGAACTTTCAGGTCATAAATTTTCTGCAAACCTATTACCCATGAATTTAGCTGGATTCGATGTCGTATTAGGAATGGATTGGTTAGTAGCCAACCATGCTCGAATCCTCTGTGATAAGAATTCCATAGAAATCCGTGCACCCACAGGAGAAGTAATTGTGATTACAAGGGATAAGCCGCGTAAACCAATGAAGTTCATTTCGGTAATGAAAGTTGCTAGTTATGAACGAAAGCAAGGAATAGTGTATATGATTTCGGTAATCATTAGCACTAAGGGCAAGGAACTTAAGGAAATTCCTGTAGTATCAGAATATTCGGATGTGTTTCCAGAAGAACTACCAGGATTACCACCAGATAAGGAGGTAGAATTTAGAATTCATTTAATTCCTGGAACTACACCCGTAGCTAAAGCACCCTACCGGTTAGCTCCCACTGAAATGTTAGAATTGAAAAAGCAGTTAGATGAATTACTAAGTAAAGGATTCATACAACTAAGTTCATCCCCTTGGGGAGCACCAGTGTTGTTCGTAAAGAAGAAAGATGGTTCGATGCGAATGTGTATCGATTATAGGGAATTGAATAAGGTTACAATTAAGAATCGACACCCATTGCCTAGAATTGATGATCTTTTCGATCAACTTCAGGGGGCTAGATATTTTTCTAAGATAGATTTACGCTCCGGATATCATCAGTTGAAGGTACAAGAAGAAGACATACCTAAAACCGCTTTCAGAACTAGGTATGGTCACTACGAGTTTACAGTCATGCCATTTGGATTAACAAATGCTCCTGCAGCATTTATGGACATGATGAATAGGATCTGTAAACCGTACTTGGATAAATTTGTAATTGTCTTCATCGACGATATACTTATTTATTCCAAAAGTCAGGACAAGCATTGTGAACATTTACGAGCACTCTTAACTTTGTTAAGAAAGGAAAAGCTTTACGCCAAATTCTCAAAGTGTGAATTTTGGCTACAGGAGGTGCAATTTTTAGGACACATGGTGAATCACGAAGGTATTCACGTAGATCCCTCTAAGATAGAAGCGATCACCAAATGGAAGGTCCCGCAATCAGCCACGAAAGTTAGAAGTTTTCTAGGATTAGTTGGGTACTATAGGCGCTTCATTAAGGATTTTTCTAAGATAGCTGTGTCATTAACTAAGCTAACCTGTAAAACAGTTAAGTTTGAATGGGGATCTAGGCAAGAAGAGGCTTTTAAGATTTTAAAGCAAAGGTTAACAAACGCCCCAATTCTTGCCTTACCAGAAGGGACATAAGATTTTGAAGTTTACTGTGATGCTTCTAAGCTAGGATTAGGATGTGTGCTAATGCAACGCAAAAAGGTAATTGCGTATGCCTCAAGGCAATTGAAAAAGCACGAAGAAAATTATACGACTCATGACTTAGAATTAGGATCAATAATTTTTGCCCTTAAGATTTGGAGACACTATCTGTATGGCAGTAAGTTTACAGTCTATACAGATCATAAGAGTTTAAGATACATATTCGGACAAAAGGAATTAAACATGAGGCAAAGAAGATGGATGGAAATTCTAAGTGACTACGACTGTGATATTCAATATCACGAAGGAAAGGCAAATGTAGTAGCAGATGCCCTAAGTCGTAAGTATCATGAAAAGCAAAAGCGAGTTCGTGCTCTTAGATTAAATCTTCAAATAGATTTAATGGAACAACTGAAGAATGTTCAAGCAACAATAATCAAGGATGATGCTGAAGGGATGAAAGGACGAATAAAGGAATTAGAGCAAGGAAGTGATGGAATTTGGAGATTCCATAAGAAAAGGATTTGGGTACCTAAACAGGGAGAATTAAGAAATAAGATTTTAGAGGAAGCCCATAAATCTAGGTATACCATGCATCCTGGTAATAATAAAATGTACCAAGATTTAAGGAATAACTTCTGGTGGATAGGAATGAAAAAGGACATAGCTAGATATGTATCTAAGTGTCTAACTTGTTCCCAAGTTAAGGCAGCACGTAGAACGAGAGAATGAGAGAGAGTAATCAAGATTTCGCTTGAAGGAATTTGTATGTAAAGGATTTCGCTTGAAGCAGCTTAAGCGAAATCAACATGTTAAGATTTCGCTTGAGTCCTGCTGAAGCGAAATCTCATTATCTATATATAGGGGTTCAGTGTCAAGCGAAATTAGTTGTTGTTTTATGAAAGATTTCCATACCGAGGTGCTACCGGTGTGAGAACTGATTGTAATTGTGTTCATATCAATACAAATCAGTGTTAAAGTGAAGATTCAGCTGTTTTAAGTCAAATACTTGTTTTCCGCACCTGTATTTGATGGAATTCCTCTGAACCGACTCGTTTAGGTCGCAAAAACGATCCTTACAATTGGTATCAGAGCACAGGAGGAGGAGTTCTGCAAAATTCAGCCTAAATCGATCAAAATTTCTTACTTCTACACCTTCTTTTCTTACCTCAGAAATTTTACACGGTCAAAAACTATTCAATTTCTCACGGATTGTTTAAAAGTACTAGATAACAAACCCTTGAAAGTTTCACAGCAAAATTCGACCTAAAAGTGATCAAAATTGACATTTAAATGGAGTTCGCTTGAACAGTTCAGTTTTTTTGGACGATTTCGCTTGAAACTTCAAGCAATACTTAACATTTCGCTTCAAACCAGAGTTCGTTTTCGCTTCAAGAACTTCGCTTGAGAGTTGTTCAGTTTTATTGTTTCGCTTGAAGGGTACCGCTTGAAAGATTATTTCGCTTGAAGAAAGTTCAGTTGATCAGTTCGCTTGAAAGCTACAAATTGACTATTTCGCTTGAAAGAATCTGTTTTTGAAACATGGATAACGATTTCCACAACGCATTTGCAACATCACCTAGTTCATCTTCCATTGCTCAGAACATGAATTCAGAAAACGAAACGGGGACGACTCAGAAACCCCCGAAGCTTATGGGAATTGAGGAATACTACGGATGGAAAGATAGATTCGAAAACTGGGTGCAAGCAAATCATCTAAGATCATGGGAATGTATTCTGACAAAGTATACTCCACCACAAACCGAAATGCAGACTGAAAAACAGCTTTCAGATTTTAGTAAGGAAGAACGAGAAATATACCGAGCTGAAAAGATGATGATCAGTTTACTTCAACAGGCCATCAAAGAAGACATCTTCATACTACTTCAACATGACAAAACATCACAATCAATATGGGATGCTCTAAAAATTAAGGTTGAAGGCAGTACGAGTATGATTAAAAGCAAGAAGGCATTGCTTAAAAAGGAATTTGATTTGTTCACAAGTTTGCCAGGAGAAGATACGAAGAAACTCATTGAACGATATTGTCACTTAGTGAGGACAATGTCAATGATGAGCATTAAAAAGGAAAATGATGAATGGGTGGATAAACTTGCTGATGCGTTACCTCAGAAAGAGTGGGGAACTTATTTGATGATACTGAAGAATACTGGAGTTTATGATAGATTGTCGATTTCTCAGTTCATTGAAAAGATTGAAAGTCAGGATTTGGAACAGCAGAAGATCGCAAGGATGAATAATCCAAGTGGTCAATAGGATGTAAATATGTATTACAAGGGTAGTGTTCCGACTTCAGAAGCTGAGAGAAGTCCGAAAATTCAGACTGCTTATAGTGTTGGAGATTCTACAGAAAAGACTGATCAAAACTCAAACAAAAGCAACAGTGGTTTCTCATTGTATCCGAGTGTTAATCCGAAAAGCTCATCAGAAAGTTTTCAATCTCAAAGCACAAAGATGGGAAATGGTTGTATGATTCAATGCAACATAGCTCTAAATCTTCCAGAAGGTCAAAGTTTTTCTGAAGACATTGCGAAAGATCATATGGCATTACTTGGTTCCGTGCTTATCTCATATGAAGGTTTAGTGGCTGGTCGAATTGGAAATCCTATGCTTACTAAAGAGGATTACGACCAAATAGATGCTGAAGAGATGGAACTAATGGATATCAAATGGTGTCTTGCAAGTGTTCTTAGACGTGCTGAGAAGTTCAAGACAATTACCGGGAGAAATGATTTTCTTGATGCTTGTGTTTCTACTTTAGGTTTTGATAAATCTAAAGTTACTTGTTTCAGGTGCAGGGAAAAAGGTCATTTTAAGAGGGAGTGCAAGAACAGAGAAGTTAGTGGTGCTCAGAATCCATTTGGAAAAGATGACTACTACCGGAAAGCCATTTATCAGCAAGTTGGTCAGACACAAGAGTTACAGACGGCTCATGGTAGAAAGATTGAAGATTCAAAGAAAGGATGTTTGGTAGATTTCATTTGGAGCAACTACATTTCTTCTAACAGCACAGCATGTATAGTGGACCAAATTGATGAACAACTACCTGAAGGATTCAGCTGGGATATGTTTGTTGATGAAAAAGGGGATTTCAAAGCTTTCATTGCAAAGATTGTTAAAGAACCAGATTTGTTTGTTACTTGGATGAGATCAATTGGTGAAACAGTGAAAGATCAATCGAGTACATCTGAAGAAAGTTCAGAAAGTGCTGATTCTGAATCATTAAGTACAGATGAGAATGTGCAAAATGATGATACTTCAGAAAAAGAAGTTGTTTTTGATCAAACACCATCTGATTCTGGTATTTCAGATGCTGAGTCTGAAAAATCTGTAGAGTTTGATCAAACATCGATGGAGAGTAGCAGTGATGATGAAGAAGAGAAACATATTAATCTTGCTAAAAAACATATTTCTTCTGAAAGTTTTCATTTTTATTTTGCAGATCGCATGGAGAAACTGAAGGAGAAACAAGCTGCAAAAGAACAACAACAAGATGAGAAAGTTGAAAATGTTGTTCAAACTGAAGAAGTTAAAAGTGTGAATGAAGAAAAGGTGATTGAAACTGAAAAAGTAACTGGAGTAGAAAAAGTAATTGAAATGGTAAAAACAATTGAGGTTGAGAAGATTGTTGAAGTTGAAAAGCCTTGCAAGAAATGTTTGGAAATTTGCAAGAGTTGTGAAGAAAAAGATGTTACACTGTTTGATAGAGAAAGACTGATAGAAAAGCTACTATCTGACATCAGTTATGTGAAAGAATCGTATAGTGTGTTGAACAGAACAGTGACAGGTCTTCAAACAACAAACTCTGAAAGAGAAAAAGCTTTAACGATGACGAATTCTACGTTGATGGCAAAGCAAAAGGCAATTAATCATTACATAGAAGAAAATGCTAATCTAAAGCAAGAGTTGGAGAAAGAAAAGATCGAAAATGAAAGGATCAGAAGGTTATTACTGAGTTATTCTTGTTCTGATTATGTTATTGATCGAGTTTATCCTACTGTTGCAGGTTTTGAAGCATTTCAGGATGAGAAGCAAAAGAATGAGACTGGTAAGAAATCGACTATTAAATACAACAAGTGTCCGCCTCCTATATGGGAAGGGTATTCTCCTAGAAAACCAAATGAGGAGCAAGTCGAAAAAGCAGTCAATATAAAGTTAAAATCCGAGACAACTGATGTTTTACCAGATAACATTGATATCACGTTTACCTCGTCTGATACTGATCATGAGTCTGAGTTAATCAAAAAGGTGGTTGATCAGGTGTTGGATACTGAGGAGGTGTCTGAGTCAAAGTTTGAGTCTGGGGATTCAAGTTCGTCGGTCAACAGTTCAAAATCATCGGAAAAACGGTCTTACAGTAAAGAATTTTTGTTATCAAAGGCAAATTTGGATGATGAAACATTTGAAGTTGCATATACTTTAAATGATTCGGACAAATTATACTCTGACAAAGAGTTTCCGATTAGAAGTGTTCGTTTTGACATGATTAAAAAGGTTTTCAAAATGACGGAAATTAATTTTTCTGAAATCAAGGATCTAAAATCTACTGAAAAACCTAAAAAATACACTTCTAGAGTTCAACAAAGGTTAAACAAGAAAAAAGGGAAAAAGAATTACAATTCTGATTCTAGTTTTCAAAAGAAAACAAATCAAAATTGTAGTTACAAAAAGAAAGGTCTTGGTTTTACTCCACCTGAAAATCGTAAAAATGAAAAATATGTTAGAGATTTTAAATCAAAAATGACATATGTTGCAGGAAAAAGCTATGAAGAGGAGTCAAATAGCTTATCAAATCAAGAGTTCCTTGCTGAAAGAAAAAGAACAGGAACTGGAGTTTTTCATCCAATTGGAGTTTTTCAATCAAAAGACACAAGAATTTGTTTTCAATGCCAAGTTGTTGGACACATCGCTCACAATTGTCCAAACAAAGTCAACAAAAAACAGGGAGTAACTGAAAAACTTAAAGAAAAAGTGGTTGAAAAGAATGAATCACCAACTACAAACTTCAAAAATTTTGAAAATTCAAAGAATGAAGTTGGTGAAAATTCTAAAAGATTGTACAAAAAGAGTGCAAAAGAAAATCAAAAATGGATTGTTAAAAAATTAGATGTACAATCTGGCGATGAATCTGATTCCACAAAATCAGAGGAGTCACAAGATGAGATCAAAGATTTGATGAATGATGTTGATATTAAATCACTGAGTGTGGAAGAGATTAAACAAATGGTTGATAAAGTAGAAAGCTCAGAGTTTGATATTGAAAAAACATTTAATGATAATGTTAAGAAAATTTTCAAGAAAATGATTGATGGAAAGGTAAAGGGGGTTAAAGATTTTTATGCAACTAAAAAGGCAACTTACAACCCTACTGCTCAGGAATTGGAAGCCACCAAGTCAAATAAGACTTGGGTGGAAGTTTGTTTTTCTTAAAAGTCTTAGGACTTGCCGGAGATCCCAAATTTGTAATCGTGGATCAGGAATCGGCATCATTCTTGTTAAGATAGATTTTGTGAAAATTTTTGATAGTGTTTGGATGTTTACAGGTTGTATGACTACGCCGGAGCTTCCAGGTTGGTAAGTGTGAAGCAGGAATCGGCATTCAGATTGGTAAAATGGTGATGTAGACGTAACATTCCTACAAGTGATATTGTGTTCTACATGTGATAATTTTTACAATTGATATAGATGGTGCATACTTGCAAGTGGTAAATCAAGGACATTAATTTGTACTTGATCTGCTACAAGTGGTTAAGAATAGACAATGTGATGAATCACACCCTGAATCTACAAATGATTATATCATAAAAACTTATTTTCCGGAAAAATCATTTTGATTAAAACAAACTTAAGTGTTTTGAAATCTAAATGAGAAAATAGTTTTTTTGATAAGAGGGAGTTCTGATTGTTTATGCCGAGTGAATGGCGATTTGATGCGATTCGATATCAGTTGTCAAGTTTATTGTACAGTTTATTTTCAAATTTCTTAAAATGTGTTTGCATTTTAGGGGGAGTAAATTTTTTTCAGAAAATCCAAAAACATTTGAAATTTTGAAAAAGACAAAAACATGATAAAATTCAAAAATGAGTTTCGTTGTGAATAGAGGAAATGATAGTACATCAGTGGACGATCACAACATGCTAAAGAAATGGAAAGTTAAATAGTGATAAACGGTCTCACTGATGATGTGCCAGTAGGTTTTTGCACATTTAGTAAATTGTGACGAGATATAAACATAAAATTTACTTGCGTCTACGTGGGGAACACCTCCAGGATATATAGGTAACCCCTGAAATCTTGTTTGAAAGGTCCCTTATTCTGAGATACTAGGTCTTTATACTCAGTGATATCTGGGGTATTATCCCGGGACTTCTGATTTTGCGGAAGCAATGGCCTAGTCCCCGGAGAATACTTTCTGCTTGCTTGAAAAATAGCACCACCCTCAGCTAAAAAATGATAAAACATTGAAAAATGCTAATCATGGCTGTTGTAATACAAAAGATCCTCTAAAGGGGACACACCTAAAAGTCAACTAGGCTCTCTGCTGAACGGAAGTTCTGACCTGAGCTATCACGGTTGCATAATTTATTCCCCTTACAGATATCATCTGTGGTATACTCACCTGTAAGACTGAATATTGGGGTCTGGATACGGGAGTATATACTGAGGTGGGACACATGTAGATGTTTAAGTCCTAAAACACTAATTCGTATCTCGAAGCAGTTGAACTTTGTGTGAAAATTTAAGTGGACAAGTATACTGACAATCTAAGTGAATTGTTTAGAACTTAAAATGAAATCAAGCTTAACGGTGTTGGTGATCTGTCTCAGAAACTGATATGATCCTCTTGCACAAACTCACAAAAAATATTATTTGAAAAATTTCTTTATTGCATTACTTTACAATCAAAAATTACAAAAAAGGATTTTTAGTGTGTTTTAGTATAAATTTTGAAAAAAGATTTTCGACAACTGATATTGGAAAGCTGATTGTCAAAGTTTCAAGTGCTAAACATGATGACTTGGTTGTAAGGGGGAGTGAATCTTAAAATGTAAAAAGGTTTGTTAAAATTCTTACAATTGATATTGTTAAAACCTGCATTTGATTCATCATTGAATTGTGATATGAGAGAGAATTATCTGATTATATCAGATTGTTGGTGCATTTAAATTGTTAAATTTAGAAAATTTATTTCTGGGTTAAGATTGTTACAGGTGAGCCAGGATAATTCTTTCAAAGCTTATAAAAGTCAGAATCTGATCATGAATCTAAAAGTTTGCTAGCTGCTGATGCTGATGAACTTAAGGAATCAAGAGATCTGATCAAGAGAATTAGATGCGATCCAGGCAATGATCTTGTAAACAACATTTGAATCAGACATCGATCCTAAAGCAGATGTTGCTGAAGAACAAATGAATATCAGCAAATCGTGAGGGGGAGTCTGATAAAGAAAGGTGATTTTGGAGAAGAAGATAGAGAGAGAAAAGCCCAGAGACTGATCAAGAATGAAGATGTGAAGACACAGCATTGGTGTGACTCGATAATCGACTCGTCAACATCTGAGGGGGAGTCTGTTGGTGCACTACATCTGTCGAATTCGTCTTGTATCGAGTCTTAGACTAGTTAGAATAGATCAGGGCACGTAGAACGAGAGAATGAGAGAGAGTAATCAAGATTTCGCTTGAAGGAATTTGTATGTAAAGGATTTCGCTTGAAGCAGCTTAAGCGAAATCAACATGTTAAGATTTCGCTTGAGTCCTGCTGAAGCGAAATCTCATTATCTATATATAGGGGTTCAGTGTCAAGCGAAATTAGTTGTTGTTTTATGAAAGATTTCCATACCGAGGTGCTGCCGGTGTGAGAACTGATTGTAATTGTGTTCATATCAATACAAATCAGTGTTAAAGTGAAGATTCAGCTGTTTTAAGTCAAATACTTGTTTTCCGCACCTGTATTTGATGGAATTCCTCTGAACCGACTCGTTTAGGTCGCAAACACGATCCTTACAGATAGAATGTGATTTAGACCCGTCAAGCTTGAAGACTTGCTTAATATGGGTATATTATACACATTCTGGATTTTGAGATAAAACTGATAAGGTTTGACCCGTTTCGGCTAATTTATGTAAACTAGTTACATAAACCGAACCGAACGCGCGTGAAGCGTAACGGGTATCCGTAAGAGTCCTAAACAGGTTTCCTAAGTTAACACGCCTTAAATAAGTTGTGATATCAGTAGGATATCACCCATGATGCCCAAAACGAGTTTAATCTCTTTATAAGCCCCGCAGGGGCATTTTGGTCATTTTAAAGATTATAAAAGGGTTTAATTAGACGCCTGTGATCCGGGTCTGAGTTGATTAGTAAAATAGCTTATTTTAACAGGTTATAACCTTTGGTAATAAGTCTTATATACTAAAATAGTTTTAAACCCAAACTATGCGTTAAATACGCGTATAAAGTCGTTTTAAGCGATGTACGGTTAAAATACAAATTCTGAGTTTTCTGATCAAATAAACAGGCTCAAAATACTCCATTTATTATTTAAAATCAGTAGCAATTGGATTGGCGTTAAAAGGATTTGTAAAACTCATTTTATGGCCGAAAAGGGTATTTTTGGTATTAACCGAATCGAGGCGATAAACCTAGCTTATGATCAGTTTAAAAATAATTAAAAATCTTCAAAAATCCCAAAATATTATATCACATCAGTGGGTAAAAGGTTTGGTGTCCAAAATTGGGTTTAGATAGGCTTTACGCTAATGACGCCGTTTAATTATTTAAAAGCATTCAAATTACGTCATTAAGCATAACTCCTTATCTAGACCTCCAACTGATGTGAAATTTTAGGTACAAGTCTAAAAATCAGTAACTAAGATTATGGCACTTTCACATTTCCAAAAATCTCGTTTTATGGTCATAAGGGCATTACGGTCAATATTTAGGCGTTTAACGGAAACATCGGACGATTAGGGATTCGAGTGGTATAAACGCAGAGGCTTATACACACATGCAACTAGGTCCTAATGGAACTTTAAGGCATGTCTAAACCTATATAAATCAGGTCAGAACTGAGGTCAAAACAAAAGTCAAACTTTTGCGTCTCTCGGTTCCGAATCGGTTCAAAACATAAAGTTGTCGAATCAAACAAGTTTAGACAAGTTATTATACTTATTTTCAAGTTGTATGACTGATAAAACAGATTACACGCCTTCTGTATCATTAAATATGCGATTAACATTTCTGTTGACTTTTCGGAAGAAGTTTGACTCGACAAACGACATAGTTGAGATTGAAATCAGTGGGTGACCTTTTAGGGGTTTATTACCCATATAAATACCAACTTATAACAACTTTCGATTCGACTAAACTCTGGACCGATTGTGATTTATCGCTAAATCAAACCGTAGTTACGACGGTTTGATTTCTAGGCTATAAACTAAGTATAAATGAATTAGAGAAGGTTAGGCATACTTACACACGACTAATGGATGATTTGGAATGCTTGTGGCCTGCTTGAATGCTCCAGAAAAGCTCAGAGGTTGATGAATGATCCATGTAGTAACATGTGGGTCTTATAAATAACTTCAAACACACATGGATCATCAACACCTAAGTCTAGGAGTGAAACAATAACATCCACAAGTCCCCTACTAGCTAAAAACCACTTTAGGCAGCCCAAGGTATCGAAAAAATGGCATTTGAGTCGGTTCCATGCATCAACAGGCAGCTGCCTGTTTTTTCTGCACCTGCAGGTCTGAAGCGGCCCGCTTGGGCTTTTGTTGATCCTGATGCGGGCCGCCTGGCCCATCCGGATCAAGTAAACATGTTTCTTTCAATTGCATTTTGGCCCCTAGTCCCCCGAAAGGTCGTTTTCATGATGTTTCTTGCAATATAAGGCTTTGATATTTATATATAGGGGCTTTAATACTTATACCCACTTTGTCAAGTCCTCGGGTAACTTTGTGATCACCCGAAAAGCCCTAAATTTCAATGTTGACGATTCTAACCCTCACACACGAATTTTATCACAACTTTCTCATACGGTAACGAAACTTGGTGAAATTTTTATGGTAGATTCTAGTGAGCATAATTAATCGTTACAAGGCTTCGGGTTTGCTAAAAGGTCACTCAGAGGTATAACTTAACATGTTGGCACATTTAACCCCTGTAGTTTGTAATCTCTCACTCTCTTTCACAATTCGCTTCGTATGATCCGTGATCCATTCGTTTAAGGTTATAAACATCATGTAGGGTTATTGTAAAGTATATTTATTCATTGTTGACACTTTGAACCCTTATAATTACACAGTTTCACTGTTTGTCAACTTTAGTCCTTAAAGAACATTCTTTCACACGTTCAACCCTATGACACGTGTCCACACATGATAGGACGTAAATTTTCGAGGTGTTACAGTTAAACACTAGGAACACCCCAAATTGACTATGAAACTAAGAACTTCAAGATAACTATCATGTTCTAATGATGAATGTGTGAAAGAACGGGGAGTTATGTGCGCGAACGAATGAAGTAAGTAATACATCTAGAATGTTTGTAAAGAAAAAAAATTGGATGAGTTTATGACTTACGAGAATGAATTATTAAGAGTGATTGACGTATAGAAAGATGGGAAGAATGAATGTAATGATGTTTAACATAAATACTTAATTGTAGATGGCAAGTGGAGGAAACACGGATATCGCAGAATGGATAACTCGAAACAAGTTAAACAAGATAATTTCGGACGAAGTAGTGAAGGCGTTTGATGCAAATGTTTCGAAGCTAGCGCAAGAAGTGGAGAGCCAAATGTTAAGTAGGGTGGAGACTATGGTAACAAGTAAGATAGATGAGTTGAAAGAAATGATAACTGGGATTCAAGGTAAGAAGGATGTACAACGATGTACATATAAGGATTTCATGGCATGTAAGCCTACAACTTATAATGGAGAAATTGATCCAATTGAATGTCAAAGATGGATATCAAATATGGAGGGAGTGTTCATTCGAAGTCATTGTGATAAAGAAGATCAAGTCATGTTTGCCACTGGGCAACTCTTACGAAGGGCTAAAGATTGGTAGGATACGTATAGTAAAGAGATCGGCGAGGATAGAGTTCAAACTATGACTTGGCAAGAATTCAAGCAACCATTTATCAAGTACCATTGTCCACAGTCAGCCGTGGATCGAATCCAAGAAGATTTTCTCCGACTCCGACAAAAGGATGAATCAATTGATGAGATCACAAATACTTTCCTTGATCAACTGAAGTTTTGCGGAGAGATAGTCGGAACAGAGAGGAAGAAGATTATCCGTTATCATGGCATGCTTAAGGCTGAATATCGGGAGTTCATAACTACTTCTAAATGTGAAACTTTGGACGGGATCATCGACTTGGCAAGGGATAGAGAAATTGAGATAAAGAGACAGGCTGAACGCGGGGAGAAGAGGCAAGCTGAGAAGGGATCAACACAAGGTTCTTCCAAGAAACCTAAAACATATGATCAAGGAAAGAAAGAAGTTTCAAAGGGAGGGTTTCCACGATGTAAAACGTGTGGAAAACCCCATTCGGGATAATGTTTATTGGGAAGGAGAGGATGTTACAACTGCGGTCAAGAAGGGCATCCGTATTATAATTGTCCAAATCCCAAGAGAGTGTGCTACAACTGTAATGAATCGGGCCATGTGAATGCTGAATGCCCAAAACTCAAACAAGGGACGAAGAAAGAAGGAAAGAAGGAAGAACCCGCTAAAGCTAAAGGAAGAATGTTCCAAATCTCTACGGAAGAAGCTAGAGCTCACCCGAATGTGGTGTCAGGTATCTTTATGATAAACTCTATACCCACTTATGTGTTGTTTGATACCGGGGCTAGTAGATCATTCATTTCTAGCGAGTTTGCACATTCCCCTTTGTTCACGATAGAAAGAATGTATACACCACTTGAAGTAGAAATAGCCGATTGTAAGAGTTACCTTTTACACGAAATATGTAGAAATTGTAGGATCACTATAGAGGACGAAGATTTTGATATTGATTTGATTCCCATGGTCTTGGGAGAATTTAAGGTAGTGGTAGGTATGGATTGGTTATCCCGCTATCACGCGGAAATCTTATGCGAAAGCAAAATTATTCATGTGACATCTTCTAAGGGAAGGCGGGTAAGTATTCATGGGGAAAGGGAGGTAGGGGCAAAATTTTGTACAATCTTAGAAGCGGTTAAGTATGTGAAGAATGGAAGTAAGGCATTCTTAGCTTATGTTGTCAATACAAAATTAGGTGCTTTAAGAATTGAAGATACTAAGATAGTAAATGAATACCCGGATGTGTTTCCGGATGAATTGCCGGGACTTCCACCCGAACGGGAAGTTGAGTTCCGTATCGAATTGGAACCAAATGCCAAACCAGTAGCCAAGGCCCCTTACCGGTTGGCACCCGCGGAAGTACGGGAATTAATGGTCCAATTACAAGAACTTCTTGACAAAGGCTTCATACGCCCTAGCGTGTCCCCGTGGGGAGCGCCCGTTTTGTTTGTTAAAAAGAGGGTTGGGTCGATGAGAATGTGCATCGACTATCGTGAGCTCAATAAACTCACGATAAAGAACCGATATCCCCTTCCGAGAATAGATGATCTTTTCGATCAATTACAAGGGGCAAGTTGGTTCTCAAAAATCGACTTGCGATCGGGTTACCATCAAGTACGAGTAAGGGATGAGGACATACCTAAGACCACGTTCAGAACCCGCTACAGACATTACGAATTTTTAGTAATGTCATTCGGGTTAACTAACGCTCCGGTCGCTTTTATGGATCTAATGAATAGAGTATGCCGAAATATGTTAGATCAGTTCGTCATAGTGTTTATCGATGACATATTAGTATACTCACGTAGCGAGTCCGATCATGCGAGCCATCTACGTCAGGTACTTGAGACGCTTCGAAAGGAAAGATTATACGCTAAGTTTTCTAAATGTGTGTTTTGGCTCAGGGAAGTACAGTTCTTAGGCCATGTAATCAACGAGGAAGGGATTTTAGTGGATCCCTCTAAAGTGGAGGCTGTGATGAAATGGGTACCCCCGAAGAATGTTAGCGAAATAAGAAGTTTCCTCGGTTTAGCCGGCTATTACCGGAGATTCATCCAGGATTTCTCCAAAATAGCCCTCCCTTTAACCAAATTGACAAAGAAGGAAGAAAAGTTTGAATGGGGTGATTATCAACAGAAAGCTTTCCGAATGTTAAAAGAGAAATTGTCAAGCTCTCCCGTATTAACCCTGCTAGAGGGAACGGAAGACTTAATGGTTTACGCGGATGCATCTCGTGAAGGGTTGGGATGTGTCTTGATGCAACGAGGCAAAGTTATTGCCTACGCTTCAAGACAACTAAAACAGCATGAAATTAGCTATCCTACCCATGATTTAGAACTGGAAGCGGTCGTTTTTGCCTTAAAAATCTGGAGGCATTATTTGTACGGAACAAAGTGTACAATTTATTCAGACTACAAAAGCCTTAAATATTTTTTCGAGCAAAAAGATCTTAATATGAGGCAACGAAGATGGCTATAATTAATCAAGGATTACGATTGCGACATTCTTTACCATCCGGGTAAAGCTAATGTTGTGGCGGATGCATTAAGTCGGAAAGAATACCCACCGCCTATTCGGGTAAAGTCGATGAGAATGATAGTCACGCCAAATATTTTCGAAACAAAACGAAAAGCACAAGATGAGTCCTTGAATGTGGGTGATCCGAAAGGTGAAAGGACGAAAGGGTTCGATAATAAACTTGAAGTAAACGCGAGCGGATTAAAAACAAGGTATGGGCGGGTTTGGATACCACGACATTGTGAAGCAAAGACCTTATTATTGGAAGAGGCAGATAAGTCCCGTTTCTCGGTTCATCCGGGAGCCACTAAAATGTACCGAGATTTGAAAGAAAATTATTGGTGGCCCGAGATGAAACGCGACATTGTTAAGTACGTGTCTAAGTGCTTGACATGTTCCCAAGTAAAGGCGGAATATCAAAAACCATACGGGAAATTGCAACCCTTAGAAATCCCGGTATGGAAATGGGAAGATGTAACCATGGATCTTGTAACCAAACTTCCTAAAACAAGAAAAGGGGATGATGCGATATGGGTCGTTGTCGACCGCCTTACCAAAAGCGCCCATTTACTACCCATTCGGGAGACTTATTCCTCGGAAAGGCTAGCGGAAATTTATGTGAATGAGATCGTTTCTCGTCACGGTGTGCCGGTGTCTATTGTGTCGGATCGGGATACGCGGTTTACCTCCCGTTACTGGCGGAAATTTCATGAAGGAATGGGTACCCAATTGCATGTGAGTACCGCATATCACCCACAAACGGATGGTCAATCCGAACGGACCATTCAGACTCTTGTAGACATGTTGAGAGCGTGCGTTATGGATTTCGGGGGAAACTGGGATGAACATTTGCCATTAGTAGAATTTTCGTATAATAACAGCTACCAAAGTAGCATACAAATGGCGCCGTATGAAATGTTGTATGGGAGAAAGTGTAGAACCCCTGTTTGTTGGGGAGAAGTGGGGCAAAGAGAACTCGCGCCGAATGATGTGGTGGCGATAACTAATGAAAAGATCGATATCGTACGGGCTCGATTAAAAGTGGCGCAAGACCGATAAAAGTCATATGCAGATAAAAGAAGGCGCCCTATTGAGTTCCAAGTGGGGGACCGAGTGTTCTTGAAGGTATCCCCGTGGAAAGGCGTAATTAGATTCCGTAAATGAGGAAAGTTAGTTCCCCGATATATTGGGCCATTCAAAATCTTAGCTCGTATCGGAAAGGTAGCCTACCGGTTGGAACTACCCTCATCGTTAGAAGGAATGCACAACACTTTTCATGTGTCACAATTGCGGAAGTGTTTAACGGATGAAACGACTCATGTACCCCTTGAAGACATTGAAATAGACGAGAAGATGAATTACATAGAAAGACCGGTAGCTATAAAGGATTCCAAGGTAAAGACTCTTCGCAACAAAGAAATCAAGCAAGTATTGGTCCAATGGCAACACAGAAATGGGTCGGATCTCACTTGGGAATCGGAGGATGAAATGAGAAGGTTCTACCCGTCCTTGTTCGGTATGTAATCAGGTTTCGGGGACGAAACCTTTCTTCAGGGGGGTGGACTTGTAACGCCCCAGAAATTTAATTACATGCGTTTTTATATGTAAATATATATTGATACAAAATGTTATAAGAAACAACTAGAAGTGTGAACCTAGTTAGAATGTGAATTAAGACTTTAACTAAAAGAAAATAAGTTTTGGCCATTCAAAAATATGTGTTCATAATTGAGGGGTTGAATGAGTAAATAATGAAAGTTAAGTATTAAAACTACAAAATCATACAAACACACACAAGGGTGCGTGTTTGGTGTCGCCAGGAGCAGGAAGGAGAAAAGGGCTCCCCTCATTTTCACAAAATCAAGCAAATTGAAGCTCTAATCATGGCCATAACTCTTGCATGTTAATGAATTCTTGACCATCTAGGCCTACTAAAGCATAAGGTAAGAAGAATTTTGTGTTTTGATAATCTTAGATGAATTGGGTCTTAAGGAACCCATGAGTTTATATGAAATTCTGTATGACCTTGGGTGAAGATCACCATTTAGAACTTGATAAATGCTTGCACTTGACTAGATTGATGTTAGAAGTAAAAACCCACTTAGAGTAGAATGGGCATAAGTGATAATGTAGAAATTGGTGTGAAATTGTATGAGGATTATGTTTGAGAATTGTTTGTAGTAAGAAATTGTTGGTTGAAATTGAATTAGAAGCAAAGTTATATCAAATTCTGATTAAAATTTAATGTTGTTGATGTTATTGATATATACTAGCCAAGTTTTGCATACAATACTTGTACACCATGCTTAATTAATAGTACGCATGCCAGGTGTTTGTTAAAATGCTTGAATGAGATGATCAAATGATTTTACAAAGTTAAATAATTAGAATTGACAATTTGTTGGTTGTTAATATGAATATGTGATAACGGGATGAAAAGAATGACATGAGCTTAAAGTATGTAATTTTGGATTATAGGGATTAAAGAAGAAAGCTCAAGTCATTCCGGAACGCAAACAAACCACGATAAAGGTAAGTTCTTTGCTTACAAAATATTATTAGCATGTATTAATGTAAAACGTTAATATTTTATAGTCGAAGCTGTATACTTGTATTAAGTTAATGTAAATCGAATATATGATGTGGAAATGGGTTGAATGAGTTAGGAAGGATAATGTGCTAAGTTGAGAAAGTCATGTTCGAATGAAGGTTTAAAAGAATCTTCTTGTAGGCCGACTAGTAATTTGATGTCGTATGAACTATCTAATTCAAATGTCTAATTGATTGGTTGTATGTAGGTAAAGCTACTTGATGGATGGCACTACTTGGTCCGAACACACTTATGATGCACGCTTCCGTGAAGATCTTAGTTACGGGTCAAACTTTTGTTAAATGATGTCTATTATTAAAAATGGGTCTTTTGTAAGTAATTAACCCGGTAATTGTAGAATGTTAAACTAGTAGTTAAAGACTATGTAGTTGGTTATGAACTTTTGGGTTGTGGAAATCTTTTGTAACCACTTCGTTAGCTTTTATGATGTAAATACAAAAATTTTACTTATGAATTATTCGACCCGTTTAGTATTTTGTCAAACGAAGCCCGTTACTTTCTTTTTAAAAGTTTAGACCTTACATTTGATCAGCGAAAAATACTGGCAAGTGCATTCAGTTTATACAAAAGACACATTGTTATAATATACAATATTATGAGCTATTACAATGTTTATATCAACCAATTACCCCAAATCGGTATTTGTCACTCGACCGGATCTGTGACTATGGTCATATCACACATTGGCTAACCCGTTGTCCAATGGTGAAGATTATCAAGTAAGTGTATACAAAACCCCACATACCGGCAGTAATTGTAGATTACAAAGACTTAATCACTGTAATTATAATTTTGAAAACAAGTAGGGTTTTGAAAGTAATTTGGTAAAAATAGAATGACTCACATTGCAGATTTAAACGGTCAAAGCTTGCCTACTGGTTAAGCTGGTAAACCTAATTAAATACACAATGCAAACGAAACTAGGTTAGTAACTTAATACAACATTTACGATAATCGCGAGATTGAGACCCTCACGACGAATGACAAAGTATAGCCCAATTTAGGCATCACTTAAACATCCATCGGATCGGTTTTAATCGATCGGATATAGTACCGTATCAGTGATCGAGTTATTACCCTTTATCGTAGCAGAGTGTTGGTACTTTGCTAAATTAATTTGAGTAGAATTATAAGAGACAGAAGTGAATTCGAGCAACTTTGAAATGTCACAGAAAGCTCAATTTATAGCTGTTTCGTCAGTCCCTCGCGCCCCGCGACTTGCTCAGCGGAAGCCTTCGTGGCCCCTGAAGCTTTAACACGTGTATGACACGTGTCACACAACGTGTCTGGATAAAATCCAGTCTCTCGCGGCCCGCGAGAGACATCTCCTTAATGGGTCGCGGCCCGCGACATAAAAAATTTTCAGTTTTTATTTGATTTTTATAAAAATGAAGTTATGCAAATTCGGTTTTTCACTTACGGAGAGTTTTAGGGTATCTTTGTGAGTTGTTACATCCTCCCCACCTTGTTTAAAATCTCGTCCTTGAGATTTATTGAAATAAGTAAGGATATTTTCTTTTCATCTCCGATTCTAGCTCCCATGTATACTCTGGTCCTCTCTTTGAATCCCATTTTACTTTAACCATAATTAATCTCTTGCGTTTGAGATTCTTGACTTTCCTGTCTTCTATTTGAAGTGGTTTCTCAACAAACTTTAACTTTTCATTTACCTCTATATCCTAAAGAGGTACTACCAGTGATTCATTAGATAAGCATTTCTTAAGATTACATACATGAAATACATCATGTACACCGGCTAATTCCTCTGGTAGTTGTAACTGATAGGCAACTGGTCCTATCCGTTGGATGACTTTAAAAGGTCCGACATATCTTGGACTTAACTTTCCTTTCTTACCGAATCGGACTACCCCTTTCCAAAGAGAAACTTTAATAACACTTTGTCTCCAACTTGAAATTCTAACGGCTTTCGGCGATGGTCGGCATAACTCTTTTGACGATCTCGTGCCGTTTTTAATCTTTCTTTGATTTGAGTTATCTTGTCGGTGGTTTCTTGCACAATCTCGGGACCTGATAACTAATTTTCTCCTATTTCTGCCCAGCATACTGGAGTCCGGCACTTTCGTCCATAAAGTGCTTCAAATGGGGCATCATTTATGCTTGTGTGATAACTATTGTTATAGGAGAATTCTATTAATGGCAAATGGTCGTCCCAATTTCCACCGAAATCTATAACACATGCCATTAGCATGTCTTCCAAGGTTTAGATCGTCCTTTCACTTTGTCCATCAATCTGGGGATGATATGCTGTACTTAAGTTTAATCGTGTCCCCATTGCTTGTTGGTAACTTTTCAAAAAATGTGAAGTGAAACGACTATCTCTATCAGATACAATGGAGAGTGGTACTCCATGTAATGATACTACCTCATCCACATATAACTTAGCTAGTCGATCCATGCTAAAGTTTCCTTCATTGGTAAGAAATGAGTTGATTTGGTTAATCGATCTACTGTCACACCCTGACTTTTGCGGAAGCGTGTGCATGTGACTCGATCAGTTTCATTGCATTCAATTATAATAAACAACTATATGACTAAAACATGATGTTCATCCATTCATGAGTTTTAAAGATATTACAAACATAAGTTGTTTAGGTTAAGTTACAAACCATCCAAATAGTAATAAGTTCCATAAAATGACTTTTTATCAAAAGCTAGTAAACCAAGGCTTTGCTTCATATATCCTATTCATGATAAGATATACAAATCAAACCCTTCAAAAACGGATGACATCTAAACTTGTAGTTTGTTGGACCGTTCTACGACCTTAAACCGTCAGTTAAGGCAGTTCATCTTTGCATACGAAGGCGGAATCAACGTAAACAAAGTCATAACAGCTCTAATCCTTTTAATCTTTCTTTTCTGATTGATTTGAGTGCTTGTACAACGTTTTCTGATACAAATCCAGCAGCACTTCGTGTTTCACACAATGACCTCTCCCTCTCAGATCTATCTACCAAATGAACACACAACCTATATATAGGCTGAAGATTTCGCTTGAGATTGCTTCAAGCGAAATCTCTTGATGTTGATTTCGCTTGAAGCTGTTTCAAGCGAAACCTTCAAGTTAAACACATACAAACCCTAATTAATACCCTATTGTGTGTTCTTTCAATCAATCTAGACACAAGACTTAATGCAGACGAAGTCAACAGACATTCCATGCACTAACAGACTCCCCCTTGGATGTTGACGAAGTCTTCAGCTCCTGAGTCTTCAGTCTTGGTCTTTTCTCCAACTCTCTGTCTTCACATCATAAACATTCTTCACAGGTTTAGAATCACAACCTGATTCTATCTTTCATCTTCTCTTTGACTGTTGATCCAGACTTACTCTTTCACAGTCTCCCCCTCTCAATATGCTAGAATTTGAGATATCTGGTTCAATCTTTGACAATTAACTCCCATGAGAATGATGAAGTCCAAAACCTGTTACCCTGCACATCCTCTACCTCACCATAAGTTTCACAAATTTATAACACTTAGATTTAAAAACTTATTGGTAGACATCATTTAAACAACAAACATACTAGTTACATCAAGTTCAAATGAATGACCTTGATTAACTAACCCCTCAATCTTTCAAAACATTTGTATATGTCATTCAAAGTTTTCAACATATTCTCCCAACCCAATTCATCATGTTTAGCACTTGGAATTTTGAATATCAGCTCTTCAACATCAGTTGTCAAAAATCTTTTTGAATTTTGATTTTAAAGAAATGCAGCAAACAAATATGTACAAACAATATTTTTGTGAGTTTGTGTAAGAGGATCATATCAGTTTATGAAACAAATCACTAGCACCGTTAAGCTTTTGACATTTTAAGTTCTAAACGATTCACTTAGATTGTCAGTATATTGGTCCTCTTAAATTTTCACACAAAGTTCAACTGCTTCGAGATACGAGTTTAATGTCTTAGATACTTAAACTTAATCGCGTATCCCACCTCAGAATATACTCCCGTATCCAGATCCCAATATTCAGTCTTACAGGTAATTATAACAACAATGATATCTGTAAGGGGTTAATAATTTATGAAGAATCATGAGAGCTCAGGTCAGAACTACCGTTCAGCAGAGAGATCATGACTCAACTTGGGTGTGTCCCCTTTAGAGGATCTTTTTTACAACAGCATTTGCTAAGCAATTTTATTGTCTTATCATTTATGCTGAGGGTGATGCTATGTTTCAAGCATTTGCAGAAAGTATTATTCGAGGACTAGGTCAGAACCACCGTTCAGCAGAAGTCCCGGAATAATACCCCAGACATCATTGAGTATAAAAACCTAGTATATCAGAATACGAGACCTTTCAAACAAGATTTCGGGGGTTACCCATATATCCGAGAGATGTTACCCACGATATAAGCAAGTTTGAAATTTAGGTTTATATCTCGTCACAATTTACTAAATGTGCAAAAACCTACTGACACATCATCAGTGAGACCATTTATCACATTTGACATTACATATCTTTAGCATGCTGTGATAGTTCACTGATTTACTATCATTTCCTCTTTTTCACAACAAAACTCATTTTTGCTTTTCAATGTTTTTGGCATTTTCAAATTTTCAAATTTTTTTTAAAATTTTTCTCCCCCTAAAATCAAAATATGTTTCAATTTTGATTTTCAAGGAAAATTTGAAAACAAACTATACAAGAAACGTGACAAACTGATATCAAATCGCTTCAATTCGCCATTCACTCGGCTTAACAATCAGAACTCCCCCTGACAACAAACTATTTTCCCATTTAGATTTCAAAACACTTAAGTTTGTTTTAATCAAATGATTTTTCCGGAAAATTAGTTTTGTTTGTCTTTTTACAAACTCGGGGTTTCATCACCTTGTTCTTTTTCAACTATTTTAAAAGATTTAACATTTAAGACCCTTGTCAATAACAAACACTAGTAGAAAATCAAGTACAACTTAATGTCCCTGATTTACCACATGTAAATCGAAATATCACAGTTACCATTTTGTGAATTTCTCAAGAAAGATGCCGATACCTGCTTCACGCTTACCAACCTGGAAGCTCCGGCAAGTCAGGTTTTTCTATTTGAAAAGATTCACCCAAGCCTGACCAGCCTTGGGTATGACAGTTTTTACCTCAACACTAGGCTCCTCTGGCTTTGATGAACCAGAATCATTGCCTGCACATGGCTTGTCTGACTTTGACCTGTCAGATTCATTGCCTGATGGTGGCTTGTCTAACTTTGACACATCAGATTCATCGCCAACCATTTTCTTCTTCTTCTTTTCTTCTTTTGTCCTCAGATTTGCATCCGATGAATTCGTCTTGCTTGACTTTGCAATCAAGTTAGTTGATTCATTAGAACTCTTATTCAATCTGTCTGGTGAACCCGAAGACAAAATTTTCTCGAGATACTCTCTCGCCTTCTTTCTTTTCTTTCGCAGTCTGTCTTTCTGCCCCTGTGAAAGTTTAACTTTCTTTTCTTGAACTTTCTGTTCTTGAACTTTTGGTTCTTGAACTTTCTGTTCTTTGGGCTTGACATTGACTGATTTCTTTCCCATTTTCTGAGATTCAGCCCTCGATCTTCCTTTTGATCTCATTGGGCAATCTCTGGCAATATGTCCTCTGATATGGCATTCATAGCACCTTCTCGTTTCGAATCTCTGACTTTGGTAGTTAACAGCAATGTGTCCTTGATAGCCACAAGTGTAACACACTCTGTTATCATACCTCTCACTACTTTCATACCAAACACCATCTTCATACCACACACTTAGATCAAAGCATTGATTTGCCTTGTGGTAATCATGTCTCCTCTTGTATCCTTGATTTGGCATTTGAGCACTGTGGTCAAACCTGCACCACTTATTACCAACATTTTGTGAGTTTTTATTTTCAGATTTTTGTAATTTTTCAAAATGATTGGATGATTTATCTGATGAGCTTTTATTTTCAATTTTAGAATTTTTCAAATTTTTAACTTTTTGTTTCTGTTCTACACTCTTCTTAACAGGTTTTTGTTTAGAACATTCACCTGTTTCAGTAGATTGCAAAACAGTATTTTTAAATTTTTCTTGTAAATCTAAAAATATTTTTCTTTTCTTTTTCATCATCAGATATTTCATCACAATCTTCAATTTTGACTTTGTCAAAATTTGTGACATTGTCACTTATTTGAACTGAATTGATCGGTTTTGGACAAACATATGAAGCAGAAGTCACAAAACTTTTCAATTTATTCTCTAAAACTTTGATTTTCTTTTTATCACCTTCAACTTCTTTTTCAAGACGTATAATCGTCTGACGATGGGAATTTATTACCTTTTGCTTTTCAATATTGTTCTTGCTAAAAACAGATCTCCCATCTTCAAGAATTTTTATTTGACTTTGAAAATCTTTTTCAATCTTTAATTTTTCATTTTTAAAACTTTTGATTTTATCTTTAAAAACAGAATTTTCATTTTCCAAAACTTTTATTCTATTATCAAAAACTGTTTCTCTATCTTTTAAAGCTTTATTTTCTAATTTTGCCCAGAACACTTTTTCATGTTCTAAAGTGTTTAGCTTATTCTCAAAATCTTTTTCTTTTTCTTTCAAAACCTTGTTTTCTAATGTCAAACTGTTCAAGTCATTTAACAGTTTGTCATTTTCAGACGTCAATTTCTCACAATTTTTTCTCATTTCAAGAATCTGTTTATTATCAGATTCTTTCTCATCCTTCAAGCTTTTGATTTCCACTGTCAAATTCTCCACATCTTTCAAGAGATTGAAATTTTCTGCTTCGAATTTTTCGCATTTTGAGCACACAACTTCACCTTTTGAAGTTTCATCCTTCTTTGATTCTTCATTCTTTGTCATTCCTTCTTTAATCTTTTTGATTAATTCAAGAAATTCATCCAAACTCATATTTTCTGAGTTTCTTTCTATTTCATCTATTAACTCTTTCTTTTTCTTTTTCTCTTCTTCATCTCCCCACCATTTCTTTTGCCAATAATCATCTTCTTCTTTGTACTGCTGGATTATGGCCTCGATATCAAGCGTACTATCATCGATCGCAATATTTCCATATTCATCAAGATAACACTCTCTGTTTGGATCCCATCTATTTGCTCTCCTCGCTTCCAAAAAGATACGAGATATTCTAATTATTTTGTTTTCAGCAATCATTTTTCTATATCGATATTTTTGCTCTTCAGTTCGATCGTCTTTCCACGGAATAGGATCGGAATTTGCCATCTTTTTATCTCCTTGAATTACCTCGAAATCACCTGCAAACAAAACAAACAAATAAGCAAACACTTAGTAAAATTTTTAAGTTTTGAAAATTCAGCAACTTCAAGCGAAATACTTGAAATATAATCAGCTTCAAGCGAAATCAGCTTAATAAAACTGTTCAAGCGAAATCTGATATGAACTATTTCGCTTCAAATGATTTCAAGCGAAATCCTAGACCAACTATGATTCAAGCGAAATCTACTTAATAATTCTGATTCAAGCGAAAACTACTCCAACAGTTTCAAGCGAAAACAACAGCAAACAATTTCGCTTCAATTTTTTCAAGCGAAATCCAGCAAACCCAATTTCGCTTCAGAAATTTCAAGCGAAATCCAGTCTAAAAATCTAATTTTGAAGCGAAATCAACTACTAATTTCGAACACTTTCAAGCGAAAACTAGTTTTAGGTCATTTTTCATATGTTTTAGTCTGAATTTTAGTCCGAATCTTTGTAGGCTTTGTTAAAACTCAGTTTTACACAAGATACTCGAAAATCAGACCATTTCGACCGTTGGAACTTGTTCAGATCTGAAAAATAAGAAAAGAAGTGAGTAGAAAGAAGTTAATCTGGTAGAATTAAGCTGCTATGGTATGAACTCCTCGTCCTGAGCTCTGATACCACTTGTTGGACCGTTCTACGACCTTAATCCGTCAGTTAAGGCAGTTCATCTTTGCATACGAAGGCGGAATCAACGTAAACAAAGTCATAACAGCTCTAATCCTTTTAATCTTTCTTTTCTGATTGATTTGAGTGCTTGTACAACGTTTTCTGATACAAATCCAGCAGCACTTCGTGTTTCACACAATGACCTCTCTCTCTCAGATCTATCTACCAAATGAACACACAACCTATATATAGGCTGAAGATTTCGCTTGAGATTGCTTCAAGCGAAACCTTCAAGTTAAACACATACAAACCCTAATTAATACCCTATTGTGGGTTCTTTTAATCAATTTAGACACAAGACTTAATGCAGACGAAGTCAACAGACATTCCATGCACTAACATAGTTCACTTCTTGTAAACATTTACAACGCCGCAAGATCCATTTAGTTTCCTGAAATACATGAAATTTGAAAACATCAACAAAGGTTGAGCGAGTTCATGTGTTTTTATGTGAGCTCGAATAAACTTGTAAACTTTTGAGAGTATTCCTTTGATAACCGGTATGTAAAGTGTAACGTTTCACGTTTTCGTACCTTCCTATTTTAGCAAGTTGAGTTGTACTTTCCATTTTTAGCCACTTGTAGCCTCGTCGTAATCTATTTTCGTTTCAATTGTAATCTGAGACTTGAAATCATAATGAGAACGAAACTATTTTCATCATATTCATGTTATATTTGTATGCAATATATGAACGATATTTGATACAAGGATACTTGATTCTTTATTGATCGACATTTGAAACACATTAAACAGATTAAACTCATGAAACAATGGGACGCGGATCCTAATTCTCGAAACTCAGAAACTATTCACACCAAAATATTATCCTAATCCTATAAAAATCGGGAATTTATTCGATATTCGGTTAGTTAATCAAGTAAATTAATAATTTAAGTAAATAATTTTAAAGTTTTAAACATAATTTAGTTAATTAACTAAATTAATTAATAATAAAATAGTATTTTAGGTTTTTAATCAAAATTAGTTAATTAAGAAAACTAGTCCGATACAATGTCCGATTGATTGAAACCGATCCGATGGATGTTTAAGTGCTGCCCGAATCCGGGCTATACTTTGTCATTCGTTGTGAGGGTTTTGATTTCGTGAGCTTATCGTAAAAGTTGTATTAAGTTACTGACCTAGTTTCGTGTGCATTGTTATTTAACTAGGTTACAAGATTAAATCAGTAGTCGAGGTTCTGTCCAGTTAAACTTACAAAGTGAGTCATTCTCTTTTTACCAAATTGTTTCCAAAACTCTATTTATTTTCAAAGTTATAATTACAGGGATCAAGTCTTTGTAATATTCAATTACTGCCGGTATGTGGGGTTTTGTATACATTACTTGATACCCGTCACCATTGGACAACGGGTTAGCCAATGAGTGATCTGACCATAGTCACAGATACTGTCAAGTGACAAATACCGATTTGGGGTAATTGGTTGATAAAAACATTGTAATCACCCTTAATACTGTATATTATAACAATGTGTCATTTTGTGTAACTTAAATGACTCGCCAGTATTTCCCTGCTGATAATTTTTTTTAAAACATGTTTCAGGTGATCTGCTGTAATCCAGGAAAAAGTGCCGTGTAGCACTACAAGCTTGAAGAAGTGGCTCAATAAAACAAATAAATATGTTTTGTGAAACAGGGAATTTCCTTGAGAAATTTCCTTTATTGTAAATTATGGGGTTTGTCCCAAATTGTGAATTTAAAATAAATTGCGTATTTTCAAGTTTTAAAAGATCCTGTTAAAAATTCCGCTGCCAACATAATAATTACCACGGGTTTCTGTCCCGCGGCTCCTGAAACGGGTAAAACCGGGCCGGGGGCCGTAACATAAAAATGTGGTATCAGAGCCACTGATTTAAGCCAATTAAGTATTTAGAAATACTTAATTTTTCTGATTGTCATTCTGTGATTCTGTGAAAATTTAATTTACAAAATTTTAACTTAGAATTTTGTGTGTTTCCTCATGTATGCTAACAACATGAATGAACTATCAGAAGCACTTCAAAACTTTACTATCCATACCACAGATATGGATATCACAGGAAATCCATCTGGCTATCTGGCAGATACAGAGGAACCACTGATCTTCCAAGCCCAGAATCAGGAGAAACCAAAGCTGAAAAAGAGAAGAAGACTCGTAGGCTGGAGGCGTATGCGTAGGAAGAAACCAGCGGTACAGAAAGTTATAAAGACTAAGGATCCTAAGGATAAAGGGAAAGGAAAGGAGATCGGAGAGAGTTCAGGGCAAGCCTAGGAAATGCCACCGTGGGAGGAGCTGGACCGCAAACTGGCAAATAGCGATCTCATCGGACCTGCCGATGAAAACCTCTTCAATTACCCAGCTGAAGTACTACTTCCAGTTAATCTAGAGCCTGCTATCCCAGATCCTATTGTCAACCCTCGACCTCTACAAGGAGAGCTGGAAGAATGGTGGACCACTGACTGGCAATTTCAGAATCTCTTGAATAACCCTAACACCTTTTTCCCCCAGTTTGACCCTGACCCTGCACCAAACCCACCTATGAGCACGGAAAACTTGGCTGAAGTCCGCCACTGCGGCGAGGAACTGGTAGACGCAGGGAATCGAATCCGGGAAGTAGGAGAATAGATCTCCTGGAAATACGACGAGAGGGAACGTCGTTTTTGAAAGCCAGCTGACGGTGGTGTGGTTGTGTTTGTATAATAATAAAATAATAATAATAAATAATAGAAATATAATAATGTAAAATAACTTAAAAATAAAACTTTTGTAAGATAACTAGCGTGTACGGATGCATACTAAAATATATAAAATATGAAAGTCGCAAAGTCGACAATTTTGGCTATACGTGTTGACATGATTATGTGCGATTGTTTTCTTGCATTTGGTTGATATTTATTTGTGCCAATAACTTATATATATTGTTAATTACCAATGGAACACGCTGTTAATGAACCAGTTAATGAAGTTAACCAATCTGAGCAAAACAATGAAGATCACTTTCTTAATAGGCAAGATATAGAGAACATCGTTGCTCAGGGAATAGCCAATGCTATCCCAGCAATCGTCGCTGCGGTCAAAAGCTCTGTTGAGCCTTCACAAGCTCACCCCAGTAAACGCACGCGCGATGATAATTTCAGTAATAGTGTTAACGGAGGCGACAATAACGATAACTTGATTCGGGCCCCAATACTTAAGAAAATGAAAGTTGCAACACCTGGTTGCACCTATAAGGAATTTCTTGCCTGTAAACCTGTCGAATTTGCAGGCAATGAAGGGGCAACTGCCGCACTACGTTGGTTGGGGAAAACCGAGGCAATAATTAAAATAAGTAAATGTGCCGAGGAGGATAAGGTTATGTATGCTTCTCACCTTTTTAAGGAAGAGGCGTTAGAATGGTGGAACACGGTACTGCAAGCCAAGGGAAGTGACATGGCTTATGCCATGAGTTGGGAAGAATTTAAGCGTCTGCTGGAAAGGAAATTATGCTCCGAATATGAAAAGGAACAAATGGCGAATAAGTTCCTGGGTCACCGAATGGTGGATGTTGACTGCCAAGGGTATACTTCGAAATTCTTCGAATATGCCAGAATTGTACCAACCCTGGCCTCGCCAGAACCGGTACTTACTTCTCGCTACATTTGGGGTTTAATTAGCGAAATCCATGATATTGTCAAGCTGCGAGACCCCGCACAATCGATGATGCGGTGGAATTAGCCAACACCTTGACTGATGGACTGGTGCGTACGCGAGAAAAAAACAGGAAGAAGGAATTGGCTCAGAAAATTACCCAAGGATTCCGTGGAGGTAATACTAGTAGCAATTTCAAGAAAAGAGGAACTGGGCAATCTTCCACCCCGCCGTTCTGTAGGAACTGTAAAAAGAAACATTTTGGAAAATGTAATGAAACCGGCAACTTCTGCAAAGCTCTAGGACATCGTGAAGAAGAGTGCAGAAAGAAAACAAGGATCTGCTACAACTGTGGTGAAGCTGGCCATTTTAGACCAGAATGTCCAAATCTAGGTAAACCAGCTGACAACAAGGCCAAACCTGCCGAAGGGACTACGAAGAAAAACGCAAGAGCCTTCCATTGACCAAGCAGGAAGCCGAACTGATTCCCGATGTAATAGCTGGTACGTTTCTGGTACACAACGTTTATGCAAAAGTATTATTCGACTCTGGCGCAAACCAAAGTTTTATAAATACTTCTTTCTGCCAAGCTCTTAAGCTACCTTTAACCAAACTTAGGCAGATTTATATAGTAGAAACGGCCGACGGGAACTCTGTTAACATAGATACAGTTTTGCAAAAAGAAAATATAGAACTTTCAGGTCATAAATTTTCTGCAAACCTATTACCCATGAATTTAGCTGGATTCGATGTCGTATTAGGAATGGATTGGTTAGTAGCCAACCATGCTCGAATCCTCTGTGATAAGAATTCCATAGAAATCCGTGCACCCACAGGAGAAGTAATTGTGATTACAAGGGATAAGCCGCGTAAACCAATGAAGTTCATTTCGGTAATGAAAGTTGCTAGTTATGAACGAAAGCAAGGAATAGTGTATATGATTTCGGTAATCATTAGCACTAAGGGCAAGGAACTTAAGGAAATTCCTGTAGTATCAGAATATTCGGATGTGTTTCCAGAAGAACTACCAGGATTACCACCAGATAAGGAGGTAGAATTTAGAATTCATTTAATTCCTGGAACTACACCCGTAGCTAAAGCACCCTACCGGTTAGCTCCCACTGAAATGTTAGAATTGAAAAAGCAGTTAGATGAATTACTAAGTAAAGGATTCATACAACTAAGTTCATCCCCTTGGGGAGCACCAGTGTTGTTCGTAAAGAAGAAAGATGGTTCGATGCGAATGTGTATCGATTATAGGGAATTGAATAAGGTTACAATTAAGAATCGACACCCATTGCCTAGAATTGATGATCTTTTCGATCAACTTCAGGGGGCTAGATATTTTTCTAAGATAGATTTACGCTCCGGATATCATCAGTTGAAGGTACAAGAAGAAGACATACCTAAAACCGCTTTCAGAACTAGGTATGGTCACTACGAGTTTACAGTCATGCCATTTGGATTAACAAATGCTCCTGCAGCATTTATGGACATGATGAATAGGATCTGTAAACCGTACTTGGATAAATTTGTAATTGTCTTCATCGACGATATACTTATTTATTCCAAAAGTCAGGACAAGCATTGTGAACATTTACGAGCACTCTTAACTTTGTTAAGAAAGGAAAAGCTTTACGCCAAATTCTCAAAGTGTGAATTTTGGCTACAGGAGGTGCAATTTTTAGGACACATGGTGAATCACGAAGGTATTCACGTAGATCCCTCTAAGATAGAAGCGATCACCAAATGGAAGGTCCCGCAATCAGCCACGAAAGTTAGAAGTTTTCTAGGATTAGTTGGGTACTATAGGCGCTTCATTAAGGATTTTTCTAAGATAGCTGTGTCATTAACTAAGCTAACCTGTAAAACAGTTAAGTTTGAATGGGGATCTAGGCAAGAAGAGGCTTTTAAGATTTTAAAGCAAAGGTTAACAAACGCCCCAATTCTTGCCTTACCAGAAGGGACAGAAGATTTTGAAGTTTACTGTGATGCTTCTAAGCTAGGATTAGGATGTGTGCTAATGCAACGCAAAAAGGTAATTGCGTATGCCTCAAGGCAATTGAAAAGGCACGAAGAAAATTATACGACTCATGACTTAGAATTAGGATCAATAATTTTTGCCCTTAAGATTTGGAGACACTATCTGTATGGCAGTAAGTTTACAGTCTATACAGATCATAAGAGTTTAAGATACATATTCGGACAAAAGGAATTAAACATGAGGCAAAGAAGATGGATGGAAATTCTAAGTGACTACGACTGTGATATTCAATATCACGAAGGAAAGGCAAATGTAGTAGCAGATGCCCTAAGTCGTAAGTATCATGAAAAGCAAAAGCGAGTTCGTGCTCTTAGATTAAATCTTCAAATAGATTTAATGGAACAACTGAAGAATGTTCAAGCAACAATAATCAAGGATGATGCTGAAGGGATGAAAGGACGAATAAAGGAATTAGAGCAAGGAAGTGATGGAATTTGGAGATTCCATAAGAAAAGGATTTGGGTACCTAAACAGGGAGAATTAAGAAATAAGATTTTAGAGGAAGCCCATAAATCTAGGTATACCATGCATCCTGGTAATAATAAAATGTACCAAGATTTAAGGAATAACTTCTGGTGGATAGGAATGAAAAAGGACATAGCTAGATATGTATCTAAGTGTCTAACTTGTTCCCAAGTTAAGGCAGAACACCAGAAACCTTCAGGGTTACTCCAACAATTAGAAATGCCTGTTTGGAAATGGGAACTAATAACCATGGATTTTGTTACTAAGTTGCCCAGAACCAGAAAAGGTAACGACGCAATTTGGGTAATTGTGGATCGATTAACCAAATCAGCTCATTTCCTACCCATGAAGGAAACTTTTAGTATGGAAAGATTAGCCAAGTTATACGTAGACGAAATAGTATCCTTACATGGAGTCCCACTCTCTATTGTATCGGATAGAGATAGTCGTTTCACTTCACATTTCTGGACAAGTTTTCAAGAAGCAATGGGGACCAAACTGAACTTGAGCACTGCATACCATCCCCAAACAGATGGACAAAGTGAAAGGACGATCCAAACCCTGGAAGACATGCTTAGAGCATGTGTAATAGATTTTGGTGGAAACTGGGATAATCACCTTCCCTTAATTGAATTCTCCTATAACAATAGTTACCATTCAAGTATCGAAGCTGCCCCGTTCGAAGCACTGTATGGACGAAAGTGTAGAACTCCAGTTTGTTGGGCAGAAATAGGAGAAAGCCAATTATCAGGTCCTGAAATCGTACAAGAAACCACTGACAAGATAACTCAAATCAAGGAAAGACTAAAAACTGCTCGAGATCGTCAGAAGAGTTATGCAGACAATAGACGCAAGCCGCTAGAATTTCAAGTTGGAGACAAGGTACTTTTAAAAGTTTCTCATTGGAAAGGGGTAGTTCGGTTCGGTAAAAAGGGAAAGCCAAGTCCAAGGTACGTAGGACCATTCCCAGTAATCCAGCGAATAGGACCAGTGGCCTATCGCCTACAACTACTAGAAGAACTGGCTGGAGTACATGACGTGTTTCATGTATCTAACCTCAAGAAGTGTTTGTCCGACGAATCCCTAGTAGTACCTCTCCAAGACATAGAGGTAAATGAGAAGTTAAAATTTATAGAGAAACCAATTTAGATAGAAGATAAAAAGGTCAAGTTTCTCAAACACAAAAGATTAGTACTGGTCAAAGTCAAGTGGGATTCGAAAAGAGGACCGGAGTATACTTGGGAACTGGAATCAGAGATGAAGCGAAAATATCCCAACTTGTTCCAGTAAATCTCGAGGACGAGATTTTAATAAGGTGGGGAGGATGTAACAACTCTCGCCAAAGTTACTATTTCTTATTTTATTATGTCCAATAAGAAACCCTAATTGAGACCCCCAAGTAATATTGCATGACCCCTAAAAATTTCAGAACAGTTGGAACTAGTATTAGGGCCCCTAAAACTCAGGGGGGTATCCCCTAATAGACAATTATCCTCACAGTTTTTTGTAGAACGCGTATTTTATCGAACTGTCGACTCACCTAGGCTATAAATACACGAAGCTACCCTACCCTAAAAGTTACCCGTCGCGCCACGCGCCAGGACCAGGTGTGTCTGGCGCGCCACGCGACAGAACCCATTTTTCAGCATATAAATCGGGGCTTTGGCACTTGCATGAGGGTCTTGTTACGACGGAAAAACTCACTTCATACGTTTAGTTATACACTGTTTAGTACAAAACAATCAAAATCCTGACCCTCTGTTGTGACAACAGGGTAATAACTCGATCACTGCTACGATACAATGTCCGATTGATTGAAACCGATCCGATGGATGTTTAAGTGCTGCCCGAATCCGGGCTATACTTTGTCATTCGTCGTGAGGGTTTTGATTTCGTGAGCTTATCGTAAAAGTTGTATTAAGTTACTGACCTAGTTTCGTGTGCATTGTTATTTAACTAGGTTACAAGATTAAATCAGTAGTCGAGGTTCTGTCCAGTTAAACTTACAAAGTGAGTCATTCTCTTTTTACCAAATTGTTTCCAAAACCCTATTTATTTTCAAAGTTATAATTACAGGGATTAAGTCTTTGTAATCTTCAATTACTGCCGATATGTGGGGTTTTGTATACATTACTTGATACCCGTCACCATTGGACAACGGGTTAGCCAATGGGTGATCTGACCATAGTCACAGATACTGTCAAGTGACAAATACCGATTTGGGGTAATTGGTTGATAAAAACATTGTATTCACCCTTAATACTGTATATTATAACAATGTGTCGTTTTGTGTAACTTGAATGACTCGCCAGTATTTCCCTACTGATAATTTTTTTAAACATGTTTCAGGTAATTTGCTGTAATCCAGGAAAAAGTGCCGTGTAGCACTACAAGCTTGAAGAAGTGGCTCAATAAAACAAATGAATAAGTTTTGTGAAACAGGGAATTTCCTTGAGAAATTTCCTTTATTGTAAATTATGGGGTTTGTCCCAAATTGTGAATTTAAAATAAATTGGTTATTTTCAAGTTTTAAAAGATCCTGTTAAAAAGTCCGCTGCCAACATAATAATTACCACGGGTTTCTGTCCCGCGGCTCCTGAAACGGGTAAAACCGGGCCGGGGGCCGTGACATTGAGCTTGAACTGAGGCTGGAGTTTGGCGAGGACGGGTACGGCAGTTAGCGGTGAAGTGGTTGTACAGGTTGCAGTGAATACAGAACCGACATGCGATACCAACCGGGTGATGATAAGTACAAGTAGGGCTGAGCGGGTGTGGTCCAGTATATGTACGCTTGGCTGGCGGTGCATTGGCCAAAGGTGTCGCTACTTGGCGGTGTTGAGGTTGCGGATGGGCTGGTACAGCTTGGAGTGGTGCGACAGTAACTGCACACTTCATGTTGCTGGAGCTGCTGTTCTTTCTCTTGCGACGTGAGAGCTTTGAAGATTGCGATGCGGTAGTAGTTTCAGCGGTAGGAGCAGCGGTGACTTGATGAAGACTCTTGGCAGCTTTATCGAAATAACCAGCACTGACTCGCTTATCATTGATCTCAGCAGCGAGCAGGTAGGTTTCCTCAATAGTTGTCGTCTTCGCAGCTTGCACAAAGTCTGCAACACAATCCGGAAGAGCACAGATGTATTTCTTGATCGTAACCTCGGGGGTAGTAACTTGAACCGGACAGATAATAGACTCAGCTGCTTGAAGCGAGCGGTTAACCCTACGTTGTCGCCACTAGGGCTGGCAATTTTGACATGAACACGATAACACGGCACGAACCTACACGAAGTTAACAGGTTTCGTGTCTTAACAGGTCGACACGATAAGACCTGTTTAAATTTCGTGTCTAAACAGGTTAAAACCCGTTAACCCGTTAAGACCCGTTAATGACGTGATAAGAATTTTAATTAAAAAAATATATTAGGTAATTATGTATGTCATGTGAGAAGCGGGGTATACTATAATCCTAATTTTGAATTTCATATTTTCATTCTGCAATTCACGCTCCAAGTCCAAACTCCAAACCCTAAAAAACTCTCAGCAGCCGTCGACACTCGACAACCATCGCCGTCCCGTCCTGTTCTTTTCACGGTAACCCTCGCCCTTCTGGTTCATCTGTTCGTTCTGTTCTGTTCAAGTGTGCATCATTCAGCATCGACGACGACAACAAGTCAACAACCATCGCCGGCAAACTATTCACATCGACGGTTCATCATTCAGCATCTGTTCGTTCTGTTCTGTTCAAGTGTTCATCGTTCTGTTCTTTTCACGGTAATCAACGAGTTTTTAGTGCTGTTCTGTTGATAAATATTGTGTTTCTTTGGATACCTAAGGTTTTTGATTTTTTATTTTCACTGTAATCAACGAATTTTATTGATAAAGTTTGGTTTTTGATTTTTTATTTTCACTGTAATACAACCATTGCTTTTATTGTAATCAACGAGTTTGAATTTTGATTGATGAGTTTAGGGTAATTGATTAGGAACTGATCGTGTCGCTGAGGCCTTTGCATACACATTACACTTTGTTTTCCGAGTTTAGATTTGCATACTTATGTCCATTAGATATGTTTGAACTTTCCACTTTGTTTGATGTCCAATTTGTGTGAATATGTTCGAACTGTCCGACTACTGTTTGATGACGGATGAATTGTTTTTTTGGATATAGTTACTGATTGAAGTCATGAGCGATTCACAAAATAAAGTGGGGAAAAAGAAGGGCAAAACACCGGTATGTTGTTGGTTGACAGAAGTAAAGATTTCAAAGTAATGAGTTTAGATATCCCGCACTTGCGAGAATGGCAAGAGACTTAACAAAAAATCTGAATTGCAAATGTATTTGGAGGAGTCAAGGGTTGACAGAAGTTGTGAACTTGATGTGTTGGCTTTTTGGAAAGGCAATGAGTTTAGATATCCCGCACTTCCGAGAATGGCAAGAGACTTTTTGACCATTCCGGTATCTACTGTCGCATCGGAGTCTACATTATGTTTTTTTGCATGGTATTCTTTTAATATTATTATGTATATTTGTTTGTACTTTGTAGGTTCGAACCAAGTTAGTGTAGATGAGCTCACAGAAGATATAATGTCGTTTGACATTAGCCGTGAATCAGATGCTTCAAATTCCGTGAACAATCCTAAGGTATCCACTCCAAATGCTTCAAGTGGTGTTGCTTGTTAAAAATCCGAGAACATCTCAAGGTACCCACTTCAAATGTTTCTAGAAATGTTGCTTGATAAAACTATATGAATGAGTTTATGTCAAATTGTCCATACCTAATATGACTGTAATTATTTGTGTGTAGGTTTGAATGTTTGGAATTGAAGATCTTGAGAAAGAAAGGCATATGGGAACTTGAATTTTGAAACTATTTGGATGTTATGATTAGACTTTTATGGATTTCAATTTAAGTTTGTTAAGACATTATGTGTTTATGCGTTTTTTATGACTTTTGTGAACCTTTGGCGACTAAATTTTCATTAAACAGGTTCCTTAATTGCTAATTTCAAATATGGAATAATAGGTCATGTTCGTGTCTTAACAGGTCGTGTTCGGGTCTTAACAGGTCGTTTTTGTGGCTTAAACTGGTCATATGATATGTTGGCAACATTTTCGTGTCTTAACAGGTCATATCGTGTAACCTGTTTATTAACAGGTTCGTGTTCGTGTTTGGAAAATCTGACACGATAAGATTTCGTGTCGTGTTCGTGTTTACAGGTTTCGTGTTTGTGTCTTATCGTGTTCGTGTCTTAACAGATCGGGTTGACCCGATATGCCAGCCCTAGTCACCACCTTCCTGTTTGATGTGCCAGAACTCGTCCTCCAACTTTTGGAGCTCGTGGGGAGGGCAGAACTCTCACATCATGATGTCCTTCAACTCATCCCACGTCAGCCCGTAAGCTGCATCATTCCCTCGTTTGTTTCTCTCGGCAGTCCACCAATCTAGAGCTCGGGATTGGAAGACGCCTGTAGCGTTAACAGTGCGAAGGTTTCCCGGACAGCCACTCTGGCGCAAGATGACTTCGATTGAATCAAACCATTGAAACATGGCCGTAGGCCCATCTTCTCCGGTAAATTCTTTTAGGCCGCAGGCTTTGAACTGCTTGAAGCTAAAAGCCGCTTTAGGAGAATCTGTCCTGGATTCTTCTGAAGACTTGCTGGCATTTTCGTTCAGCTCGCTAACAATTTGCGGAATTACTTTAATGATTTGAGTTGCGATGAGAGAAGCGATCCGCTTGTCAGCGTGTTTGCGTCTAGCAGCGCGGGAGTGTTACGATCCAAATGACGACATTGTCTGCAACAGACATCGTCACAGGACTCAAACACAATTTCGATTAATCCCTAATATAGTCTAGCGAATTCACCAAAAGCTACTATATAAAGCACAGGCACAAAATCACGTAAGCACATAGTTCACAGAAGCACATAAACACAGAAACACATAAGCACGTAGAGCACGGAAACACAAAGACACACTATATTTTGCACGTATTCTCCTTCCTATATTGCAAGTATTCACCTATCCTTCACAGTTGCGCAAGGCGATCGAGAGTTGCGAGTACGAATAGCGAGTAGCGATTGCAAGCAACACAAGCGATTTGGGGGCGTAGTGTGAGTTGCGTGTGTTTTGGCGGAGCGAGAAACGTGGAGTCGAAACCATCAGTACCACCGTACTGTTTACCTCAAAACGCTAACAAATAAACACATAAAATCACATAAAAATCGAACACAAAAGCGGTAAGTCTCAGAGTTAGCAGCCTGCAAATCCAGAATCGAACACATAAAATCGAATAGAATGTCTCGGGTGTGTTAGACTTTGACTACCCAAAGTGATTCGACTGTTCTCAAGGACTCTGGGAGCACATTTTGGCTTAGCAGACTATGCTCTTACCTCAATCTGGGCGATCGACACGCATCTATTTGGCCATTACGCGCCCCTAGTCGTTGGAACCCATCGAGACTTTGGTGAGAGTTTTGTAAAACCAACATATATAGAGCGGAATAGGTCATCAAGGTTCGGGTTTCACCCCTAACTTAGCGACTCCATTCCTGTTTGTGTGATAGAATCACGAGATAGATAGAGAAAATCTGCGTCGAAGTATGGATTTCACTCCTGGTTCAACGCAATTTCTTGTGTTCGTAAATAAAAGTCGCGTTGAGCAAGTGATCTAATCGAGAGTTTGCGGTTTTCACACCTAATCTCGACTGAATCACCTTGCTTACGCGAAAAAATTTGAAGATAGTGCGAGTTGCCAGCCTTAGGAAAGGCTGACTTTGCGTAAAGCGGTAGCATGCGATGTTCGCGCAGGAGTGTAGTGTACAACGAATGTAAGCGAGAATAGCAAGTAGGCTCGTACAAAACCCCTACCGGGTATGCACAAGTCGGTCTGTTGGTACTTAGACTATAGACTAGGTCGTTTGTAAGACATCGACCCGGACTAGGTCGAGTCTTGCCTAATTCCCTATAGTTATGGCTCTGATACCAATCTGTCACACCCCAACCGATGGCGAAAACATTGGGGCGCGACACTGAGCGAAACAGATTGTCCAGGAGAAATCCATAACAACTAAATTACAAGATATTTAATATTATGTCCCATACCATAACGTACCAAAGTAAAACAATTATTACAGACAATGTTCTGACAACTCAGATTTAAATTGTTTGTTTGTTTCTAGACTCATCCTACTTTATTCCACAGAAGCAAGCATCCTAGCATATCAAACACCTGTCACATACGTTAAAAATAGAGGTCAATACACATAGTGTAAAGGTGAGCATACAAGTTTAATAGTATAATAGTAGCGAAAGCGAGTTTACGCATAACCAGCATGTAACATGTATAATGTGAAGCAAGTAGGTTATCGACAATGAAATATGCACAGACGTGACTGCGAGTTGTAGAGTGCGCAACACATGTTACCACCGTGACACGTGAGAAATACCCTTAGCAACCCCCGTCCACGACATGTGCTGAGTCCAAACTATAGTACTATCGTTGCTAAGGTGTCAGGCAACAATCACTGTGCAAACATAACATACAAGCATTCATCGAGTAACACGTATAACATGCAGTAGAGGTTAGCGTATAAAAGTGTTTGCGTTGTGTGATCGATGTGATTGATATACGTAATATATGTAACACCCAAAAGTGCTTAAAAGCAAAAAGGGATCGAGTATACTCACAGCGATGGTAGTTAATGGATTGAAGGGAGCGCTAGAGTGAGCCTGATTACAGAACGATAGCATACGCGATGAGCGGTACGTAAAACGATGCAAGTGTTAGGGTGACGAAGGGTCATCCGTTCGGATGGTCATTCGATTGGATGATAATCCGTTCGGATGGTCATCTGGTCGGATGACCATTCGGTCGGATCGTCCTTCGTTTGGGATGGATGTGTTTGTGTATGATGACTTTGAAGTTTTCGTTGTAGCATTTTGAAATCAGAGAAGTATCTCTACCTTTCAGGTCGTTCGATCGAATTGTCGTTCGATCGGATGGCAATCCGATCGGACGGCAATCCGTTTGGGTGACTGGTTCGTTTTGAAATTCATTAAGTTTGAAAGTTTGTGGTTTGATCGAGACGGTATGATACGATTTGAACAACAGGAACTATCTGTGAAGCCTAAGTCATCCGATCGGACGGGAATCACCCCAATCTGACCAGTCAACTATTCTTTGACGGTTGTTCATGTTCAACCTAGAATCGGTTGTCTCTTTGGTAGAAATCAGTTCTCAGACCGACACTTCATAGGAATGAGTAGAAAGCCTGAACGAGTCCCGATTCTATTGGTTTTGAATACATTGAGTGTAAAAGAGTTGAAAGAATGTTGTAAACCATCTTTCAATCCTTTTATCCTTGAGAATGTTTAGATTTATGCTAAAATAATGTTAAATCATGTTAAAATCCTTTAGATTCGGGTTGTTCTTGATGGAATGAGGCTAGATCTTGAAGTTCATAAGAACCCCATGATGACATCATCCTAGAACACCTCAAATCCGCTGATTTCACGGTTAAAAGTGCAGATTCAAAGGTGAAAATGATGGAGAAGTGGGTGTAGATGATGAATGTACAAGATTTGAGGTAGAAACTTACAAGAATCGCGAGAAATCGAAGGAAATGAGGGCTTGAGCGTTCTGACCGGAGAGAGAGCTGTCACATCATTGTTGGTGATGTGACAAGGGGTAATTATAGGGTTTCCAAAAGAGGAAAGAGGAGCACCGGTGTGCGGATCAGATGGCCACCCGATCGGATGGTCATCCGTACGAATGGCCATTCGATCGATTGGCTCCGGCGAGTTGCGTTTCGATGTTTCATTTCGGGCGTTGAGCGTTGCGATGCGTTTCGAGTAAGCGATGCGATCGTATTACACATTAATTACACAAATAATCCTAACTACTAATTATCACAAAGGTAATTCGTAAATCTCGAGTTTGCGGTGAGATTGCGTTGCGATAGAATTGCGGTTGTGTTTGCGATTAAACACCTCAACATAAATATAACATGCACAAGTAACACATAATAACACACACACGTAAAACAATATCCATAACCTATAATTCAAGTTGCGATGCGATAGCGATGCGATTAGCGATAAGTCGATTAGAGATAAAACTGCGATTAAGTAGCGATTTGTTAACATGTACTCCACATAATACAACTAAAGCTATCAAAATAGATTCTCGATTACAAGTCAAGAAGTACAATCAATTAATTTAGCTAGGAGTGACAGATCGCAATTAGCAATCTTTTTTCCTTTGACTTTGACTTGTACTTTGACTTTCAAAATACGGGGTGTTACACTTGGTGTATGTTGTATATATAATTTTATAATTATATATAATTCCAAATTTGTACAATTATTCAGAATATTGTAAAAATAATATATTTTTAACTAGTTTTGTATATGGTTCTCACATATATATTTTCAAGTATAGGTATACTTGTATGTTATTTTCTATTCTCATACTTGTGTATATTACTTGTATGTGGGTATTTTACCAAGTGTTGGTGGTGTATGAAGGTATGTATTTATACGTATAGAAATACGTATTTTCTTGTGTTTATTAAGTATTCTATACTTAATTTATGTATAATTTTCCGGAATATTTTTTTTGCATAATTTAAAATTACCAAATTTATATTCTTAAAATATATATATTTTAAGGGAATTTTATAGAAAAAAATCTATAAATTTTATTTGGTAAAAATATGTATACATCCACATATATCTTAAAAATAATATATTTTTAAGATTAACGTTAGAAAATATATATATTTTTTTATTTTTAACCAAAATGATATATTTTGAGTTGTTTAAGAAAATATATATTTTCTTCCACTTCAAAAATAATATATTTTCAATTTTGACAAAATATGATATATTTTATAATAGTTGTAAAAATTCATACTTTGCCGTTTGTTCGGTTTCAAAAATACCGTTTCCCAAATTTGTCAAGATAAGAATTTATTTCCGGAATATATATATATAGTCCAAAGAGTCCATTGTCCGAATCGTCCGATATTTGTGTATAGGTTATATATTTGTTTTTCTTGTGACTTTTGTAATATTACAATTTTTAGTATTTTGGTGTGGTGTATTATTTTTCAAGTTCCTAATTTTTAGTATAACTAATACAAGTAATATACATGTAGCACATAATTTTTTGACCTCTAAATATATATTTTCCTAAATATATACTTAGTCATTTTTATTATTGAAAATCAACCTCCAATACTTGTAATTTTTATAACAAAAATTATGGCAAATTTTCATATTTGGAACGATGATAAAAAATCACTTGTAATCACTTGTTTAAAAATATTTTTCTAAGTGTTGGATTTTTACAAAAAAATTGCCATAGTTTCCCTTGAAAATGGAGGTTTCCATGTTTATTAGCATATCATTTTCTTTTTCAAAATTCACCAACAATCATCAACAATTATTCTACAACTTACCATATGCCATAAAACATATTCTACATAAAGCTATGAACTTGAAGATTTATAAAATCTTGTAGTATTTTAACATGATGTTTAACATGTTTAACTAACACTAAAAACATGACTTTTACTTCATAAAACTCATTCTTACAAACTTTCAACCTTTACAACTTGTGCATACTTTTACAAAACTTCATCTTTTTGAATTTTTCATATCTCATACACTTTAAAGGTTCCATTCTAACACATAAAACATGTCTATCTTCTTTTGAAACCAAATCATGTTAAATATTGAAGTAAACTTTATTTTCTTGAAACTTTTATCTTTGAACTTTTAAGACTTACAACTTGTAGGAATCATCATCCTGCACAAAATCATGTTAATCTTCAAGTTCACACTTAACATAAAGGATGATCAACATAGATCTTTCGAGATTCATCCTCATACTTGCTAGATCATGTTTTAAATCATCATCTAGCAAGCTTTTATGTGGTGATCTACACCATACATTCAAGAAATCAACAAACAAGTTCATCACATACACTAAACAACTTAGATCTTCATGATTTTAAGCTTTATTCTTATGTTCATGTTCTTGTTTTGGTGTGATTATTTAGATCTTTAGTTACTACATACTTTAACCACTAAAATCAAGTGTAAAAACAAGATCAAGAGAGCTTACTACTAGCACAGGGTCTAGGAAAGAACAAGATGCAAGATGAAGAAGAAAAGAGATGGGTAATAGCTCCACAAGATGGTCCTTCAAGTATCCTTGCTTGCAACCTTCTTATGTAGTCTTGATACACCTTAGAGAATGCTTAGATTGCTTGAAAATGGATTGAAAAATGAACATGAAGGTGAGGGGTGTTAGGCCGTAAGCTTTCAAGGGAGGGAGAAGGAGTTTTGTGAAGTTTGAATGTTGTGAAGATAAGTGTGGTGAACTAAAGGGTCTTGTATCTTTATCCTTCAACAATCCTTTACACCATGGTCCTAATGTTTAATATCTTGGAAACATGTTTAATATAATAATCAAGAAATTGGTGGGGGTGGGACCCCTTTGTAGACCGTCCAGGGGGGGGGGGGGGTAACTAGTTAGATTTTTAAGTTAGTTAGCTAATTTAGTTAGAATTCAAGTGTTTAGTTAGGGTTTAAGTGTGTTTAGGGATTTTAAGATGTAATATGGTGTTTAGTGTTAATAACTAGATTTGCGATGTTAAAACAATGCTTCTAGTTCAATTTTGATGTTTCGAGTAGTGTCCGATCGTTCGTTTGGTTACCGGTTCGTTAAGATGCTAAATTGCGCAGTTTAGTGTGTTATGAGATACCTTTTATGACAATTTTCATTCCCGACACTTTACAAGTTATTCTGGACATCTAAACCTTGTTTCTGCATAATATATTGATGTTTAGTTGCTGAATTTTGCAGAATTCTGCATTTATGGTGTGTTTCGGGTACTTTTTAGTGCTTAATCGTCACTCGGAAGGCAGTTTCATAACTCATGCTTTCCTACATAGAATTCTAGTGTAATTCTTGGTCCTAAGACTCAGTCTGTGTCCTAACATGATGTCTGTCTGAGTACTGAACTTCCGTTAGTACTACTAGTTTATCTGATAATTGTGCTAGTTTGTTCTGTGCACTAATTCACTAACATCAGACACTATCTATATGTTACCACACCAATGAAACAATCTCCTAATTACACTAACTATGGTGTGATGGCACCTTAGGGTAATCACAAATTCAATATAAACCATTTCAAAACTAGACAAGCAAATGTTAACACAACAAAGAATAAATAAGGGTCTGTGACAAATTAGTCAAGTATCGTATACAAATATGATGACTAAAGTTAGGAAAGAATCTAACCGATGTGAACTTCCCAAAAACTCCGTTCATAAATTGCTATTATTAAATATTCAAAAAAAGAAAAGAAAAGAAATTGCTATTATTGAACCCTTTTAATTTTAAGCAGCTCTACGCCTCTACAATTATTGTGGGCTTCTATACATTTAATCTCAGCCCATAATAACTTCCCACATAACTTGATTCTTCTTTCGGTGGCCCAATCCAACCAAATGATGATTACTACTAAATCAAGAAATCTCTTTTTAGTACCACCATTTTATATTTAAACCAATTTAATTCTTCTTAAGGTGGCCCAACCCAACCAAATGATGATTACTGATAAAACAAGAAATCTCCTTTTAGTGCCACATTTTATTTTTAAACCAACTAAGTTACAAACCCGTGTAATATACGGGTTAAATATAAAATAAAATAGACTGAATAATATAATAATTTACACGTAATATCAAAAACATGTACATCATAAAGTTCTATATAATTCTTATTACACGGTTAAAAAGTGTAATAATATTATAATCTAATTATTGTGTTTTTTTTTCCATTGGTATTAATACATGGGTGATTTAGTAAAAGAATCTAATTATTGTATTTTTGTAATTTACGATAATATTTAATAATATACATTGTATTTATCTAATAATATTAAACAAATAGTGCATCCTATTATGGTTATTAACATATTTAAATTAATTTTTATTTTAATTTATTATAATTGTAAGGATAAAGATTAAAGAAATATTTTGAAATAAAAAATAAGTATAAGTTGTGAGATTGAAGGAGAGTGTCATGTGACATTAATTAGAATTGCTTATTAAAATTAGATTTAATATTGTCAATAATAATGCACCAAAGCAGTTTGAAGTTTGACCCTCGTTTGTCGAATCCAAAATAAACACGGCTTGCGTCATCAACCTTGAACCCGACGGGTCCGATTCAGATTCCTCCTCTCGCCGTTGTGATGACAGCTCCTTTTGCGGGATAACAAATCTTGAGATACAACCACATGAAAATCTTATTATAGGGCTTAGAGGGATCCCCCGAGGGCACTCGGATGCTAAAGTCAGTACCATTTCAGCCATGATAAAATTACACATGAATATAAGCATATGTATATGTTGTAAGAACAAGAGAGAGAGAGAGAGAAAAAAGGAGCCTCGAGTGGAGGGGATAACAACCTGGTTCTTTTAGGAGGGGAAACTTTCTTTTTATAAAGAGATTCTTGGTCCTTAACCTTAATGGTTGGCCTAAGAATTGGCTTATCAGAACTAGACCCATTAAAACCTACCAAACATGTGAGGCCTTTGGTCCAGTACCGAGCCTATGCACTTTGGAGGAGCAGTTTGGGCTTGGGCCCAATCGTCAAATCGTGATAGCGGGCCCAACTTAAGAGGCACCTCATTATGGGCTTTGACCGTTCTTGTTTTTATAGGGAAAGTCTAAATGGGAGGCCCAGTTATCATTCTAAAGGAGTGAGCACAGGGGACCCTTGTCGTCATCGATCATTAGCATCTCTCAGTCTCGAGTTTAATTTAATTGCATTGTGGTATATTTTGTAATCATATCAATCCAATTATTCCATATTAATATTATCACAAGATTTTACTGACCCGCTTCCATTGTTTTGCAAACATTGAAGTCTTGTTTGTTCTCTAGAAACAATCATATTTATGATTTTTGTAGTAAAACTCAACACATTCGCCAATGGTTTTGTGATCAAGGAGTGAAAGATGCAATCTTTTTTGAAATATTTCCAAAAAACTTTTCAAGAAAATTAATGTTTCTTGTGATGCCAACAGATCTTTCCTTCCCAACATCACAAGGGTTCTCCACTAAACCATAATTTGTAGTTGGTGATAAGGTTTTGCTCAAGCTATACAAGAAAGTTATAGAATACTCCATAATAGCACTACGGAGCAAATAAATCACAAAACGAAATATACATCAGATTACAACAACTAATATGTGAATAAGTGAATCAATGCCTGAAACATGTAAGAATTGTTGTAACTTCAATTAAATACATTTTTTGTGTGGTTGTCTGTAATGCTTTCACACCCATTACCACATCAGCCCAAAAGGGCTTGAAACACCGCCTCCTGGGGTGTGAGTGACTGAGTGGGGCGTGATGGGCGGGTGGTGCCTGGGTTGGGCGAGCCACGAGCATGGGGTGAAAAGTAAAACCATTATAAACATTTTGACCAATCACATTCACACCCTTCACGCTCCTTTTTTATATTATTTTTTAATTTAACTCCCATGTGAAACCATTACACACATTTAGTGAGTGTGAAAAGTGGAACCACTTAGTCTACGTGGCAGTGACATGGCATCACTTCTAGTGAAACCATAACGAATAGTCTAATCTCACTCTGTCTAGCCTATAGACTTTAGTGTAGCCTGAAATCTAAATGTTGTCACTTGTCTCTTAACATATTGTTGATGAGCCAATGATCTCTAGATCAAGTGGTGGAAGGCTTGCATTTCTCTTGAGATATATTAGTTCAACTCCCATTTGGTGCAGAATGAGGTATTGGTGGGCAATGATAGTAGACCCAGTCAGTGACGGAACTAGCCCAAAAAGTTAGGGGTATCCTATTTTTTTTTAGGATCAGGGGTATCCTTTATATAACAGAAACGGAGTTGAGGGATATTTTTACACTACGTAAATGGAGTTAAGGGGTATTTTTACACTACGGAGACGGGGTTGAGGGGTAGCCCGTGCTATCCCTATTAACCCTCTAAGTCCGCCACTGGACCCAGTGAAACCTGGGTTTTACCGGTAATTTCACCGTCGTGCCTACGGGCGGGCGGGTTACCGGGTTTCCCCCGGAATTGGTGGTGGACTCGGGTTACTCTCGGAGTACTCCGTTTGGTTCAGTGGGTGCCCCGAGAGTGCTCGGGATTGATTCTGTTGGCCGTTAAAAAAAAAAGCCATATTGTTGGTGATAATCCATTTATCATGGACTGACATGTTCCTATGAGATCTTTGTTAGGTGTCTTCAAAAACTTGTACATATCCTGTATCTAAACTTCGTTAACATATCATGGAGAGTTTTAATAACACATACTACATAGATGAACTGTATTATTTGTCTTATAAGATGTGTTTTTAATCTCGTGATTCTTTGTTTTCTCACGTGTGAATATGATATGGTTATAGAAACGTGTGATTATTTGTTAATCAGAAAAACGTTTCTCTAGCTAGTATATTTCTTTTTGTTGTCACAACAAATTGTTGTTTGCGTGATTGACATGCATCTTGTTTTGGTAAGGGATCGTTAGTTCAAGTTGGTATTATATCATAAACTTATGTCCTTTTTGGTTTACACAAGGACCAAATCCTTTTGTATCGGTACTCCATTGAAAAACAAAACACAATATGGATAACGCTTTTGTTGCTGATCTTCGTTTTAACTTTTATCTTGTATCCAATCTTCTATTTATAAATTATAACGTCAACTACTCCAATAATACACATACAAACACGAAACGATATATTTCTCAAACGCAAAAAAAAAAAAAAAAAAAAAAAAAAAAAAAAGAATTAAAGGCATGTTACTAGCTATAATCATGTTCAAACTTGTATTCTTCATAATAGAAATTTAAACAAGAAGCTCGTTTGTCGTTTAACTCCCAACGCTATTAAATACTTGTCGTGCGGTTGATTGACACCACATCAAACGACATTGGTTGAAAAAAGCTATTTAATAGGAAGCTTACTAGATTTGGTCAATAGCATTGTATGAAAATATATGGGGTGTAAAGAACCGAGACGAGTAGAGCTAAACTCAAGCTCGGCTCATTTAACTTAAGAGTCTGTTGACCATTTCGAACTATGTGTCTAAGCATAAGCTTGACTCGTGCACCATTTTACAAAAGCACACAAAAAAACATTTTTACAGTTTTATAAATTTTTGAAGTAATATAAGCTTAATAAATAATGGATACTGCCATTTTGGGCCTAATCGGGTGCTCCCATAGTCTCATTTTTTCACCCCATCACACCTGTCAGGCTGTCACTCCCCCACCCACATAGCACCATTTGATAGTGAGGCCCACCTCCATAACTAGCCCACATCTTGTTATTGGACGGACTATCAGAATGATTAATTTTAGTCTTTTACTGAATCTGAACCGATGATGTTTTGTTGACTACAACTAGTGGAAAACACTATCATTGTTGTTTGTACTTAAATATTGATTTTAAAACCCCATAAGCAATGTAGAGTATAGATAATATTTTGAAAACTTGACCGGTTATCATATCGGTCTAATCACTATGTCTATACCGACGTTATAAATTAGTTTAATTAACCAAAAAAATTGAACATTATGGCAATTTCTCCACAAAAAAATGGTACCGATTTGACTCAGAAATCCAGTTAAAACTAGTCGAATCACATCAATCATATTGAACACGCATTACATACATGCACCACACACACCGAAAACAATTACATAAATCAAACTTAGGTTGGTGGGTGTGGAGGAGGAGCATCACTTGGTGATGAGCCTCCACATAGGCATGGGGTGTGGCCGTGTGGGTGATGAGCCCCATCTTCTAATTTGATTGGTATTCAAAGATCCACCTCAACAACATTATTTTTTAATGGGCTTGTCACTTGTGGCAGGGAGGTGATGAAACCGACGCGACGGGCCGAAGAGGGGCGGTGGTGTCGTGCCTCGACTGGGCGAGGACACACCCCACACCCACCAGCCTTACCATCCATTTTACCATTTCTATAATAAGTAACATTCCCAAAATAACTTAAGGTCCTATTAATATTTGAATCATGGGACAAATTTTAAGATTTTTCCGTTCACCTCAAACTTTGGTAGAAAAGATAATAAACTAATTTTCAAATAATACACAAACTTTATGAAAATAAACAAAATTTATGTCGGTACATGTTGGGGTTGTAATAGGGTTGACCTAAATCGACTGTGCTCGAGTTGCATTGTACATGTTGGGTTAATCCATCAACTCATTTGAAACTAGAGTTAAAAGTAATTAAAATTTATATAGCTTATAAATTCAACACGCCAACTTGATTGTGACTCGTTTAGTTGGTTCACAACTTTATTACAATCTGCCAACCTCTTTACCATTTACAAATTGATTACGAATCGTTTTAACATGCCACCTTACAAGCTGTGCCGGGGTTACATGGTTTTAGACATGTTCAAGTTAGAATCGATGTATCTCATACTAATATGGTTTATGTTCGGATTCATCAGACTCACATGTTAATCCAATCTACCGACTAACATAATTGTTACCCCTAGCTAGTGGGTACATACCATTGTTTTTATTTTTATATTGATTTTTTTTCTATCACTACCATGCTATTTGTATGCATACGTACTATGTGTATCATATCATCCGCTCCAAGGGCTTTGACTTCCACAAAACATGGGTCAAGTTAACATATATGGTTATTGCTAGGTCCATTGTGGCCTTTCGAATGCGGCTATGAAAAGGCAACGAAGCGGCCATTGCTTATTGACTTGAATTTATATTTTCATTTTTTTTTGGTACATATGAAATATGATATAAAATACACACCCATAATCAATTAAATTTGGTATAAATAACTAAATTAGTAAATTATATATAAATACGATGCCATGCATGTCTTGACAACTTAATCTAGTTTCCTTACACGTTTTGTGATATGTTTTTGCCTATCTTGTAATCCACCGAAACTTGCTTATTTGTAACAATGTGACCAAATTTAGGTGTACCTTTGGATTTGATATATACCTAATACAAGCATTCTTATATAAAATGTTAATGGATATGTTTATGAAACTTTATATCAAATGTTTGGTCAAAATTAACAAAACATTGATGCCAATATGCCAATATGCCAATATGATACCACTCCTTGCAATAGGAACCTTTTTGGACCACGAGTGCAATAAAGGAGTGACCCTCCCTTGTTCCATGTTTTTCTTCAAAAGGTGAAAATGATACTTATCTAAAAAAGAGGTATCAAACTTATACTTGTATTATTGTTGTACCTAGTGGTTTTTTTAACGGCGTACAGTTAGGATGTCGCTAACTGGTGGTATTAAAGCCCGTGCGTTACGTCGGGGATTTCCCATGCTACGCGGTGGGAATTTGGTCGGCATCGGTTCGTTCGCTACGGTACTGGCACTCGTTATAGCAACCAATAGAGAAAAAATAAATAAAATCGTGATATGACAAAAAAATATACCAACGCGGTGAGAATTTGGTCGGTATCAATTCATTTCGTTACAACAATGACACTCGTTATAGCAACCTGTAGAGAAATAAATAAATAAATAAATAAATAAATAAATAAAATCGTGATATGATGAAAAAATACCATCACATGATTTAAACCGATCGAAAACAGACACGAGTTATTAGATAAATTTATATAACGTATAAAAAAGCACTAAAGACAAAGAATCACTATTCTTTAGCGTACTTTGTTTATTAAACTAGGTGTTGCCCTGTCTGCGTTGCGGGGCGATGGCCGAATAATTCCCAATCAATTAAAAAAACAGTATCATAGTTTTGCTAGAAAGAAAAAAAGCAGCTCCTTGACACGATTTTTAGCTGGGGGCAAAGTCATATTTTTATTTTTACTTGGGGAAAATCATTTTTTTCCCCGAGGATAAAATCCTAATTTTTAGCTAGAGGAAAACCATATTTTTATTTTGCATCTGGGACAAAAAAACGTAAGTTTGAATTGAGGGTGATATCGTAATTTTGAACCGAGGGGAAAATCGTAAATTTTAGCTGGGGGCAAAAGCATAATTTTATTTTGAACTGGGGGCAAAGACGTAATTTTAAACTGGTGTAAAATCGTAATTTTGAGCCGGGGGAAAAACAAAATTTTATTTTGAACCGGGGCGAAAACGTAATTTTAGAGTGGATATAAAATAATAAACTGGTGTAAAACGTAATTTTGAGCCAGGGGAAAAACAAAATTTTATTTTGAACTAGGGCGAAAACGTAATTTTGGTTGAGGGTAAAAGCGTAATTTTTTACCGACGGCGAAATCGTATTTTCGGTTTAGCTAAGGGTAAAAGTCATATTTTTCTTTTGAACGGGGGAAATCATAATTTTGAACCGAGGGTAAAATCGTAATTTTGAGGTAGGGGAAAACCATAATTTTATTTTTAGCTGGGGGCAAAAAAGTAAATTTAAACTGAGGGTGAAATCGTAATTTTGCACCAAGGGAAAATTGTAATTTTGAACTGGGGGCAAAAGCATAATTTTATTTTAAACTAGGGGCACAAACGTAATTTTAAACTGGCGGTAAAACCGTAATTTTAAAGCGGGTATAATATAAAAAGCTGAGGGTAAAATCGTAATTTTTGAACCGATGGCAAAATCGTAATTTTGAGCTGCTGGCAAAAGGGTTATTATATTTTTTAATTGGGAGAAAAACGTAATTTTAAACTGATGGCAAAATCGTAATTTTAAAGTATATATAAAATAATAAAATAGTTGGTCCAATAGAAGAGGGGCGGCCGCCCATTTCGACCAATGGCAGGGAATCACTATTCCCTAAGCGTTGCGGGGCGATGGTCGAATAATTCTCAACCAATTAAAAAAACAGTACTATATTTTATTTTAAACTGAGGGCAAAATCATAATGTTAAACCGAGGGTAAAATCGCAATTTTGAGCTAGGGGAGGGGGCAAAAACGTAATTTTGAAATGAGGGTATAATCGTAATTTTGAACCGATGGCGAAAGCGTAATTTTCAGCAGGGAAAAGCATATTTTTATTTTGAACTGGGGACAAAAACGTAATTTTAAATTGGAGGCGAAAAATGTAATTTTAAAGTGGGTGTAAAATAATAAACTGATGTAAAATCGTAATTTTTTGCTGGCGAGGGGGGGGGCATATTTTTATTTTGAACTGGGGCAAAAACGTAATTTTGGCTGAGGGTAAAATTGTATTTTTTAACCGATGGTAAAATCGTAATTTTGTGCTGGGGGCAAAAAGGTAAATATATAACTTGGGGTAAAAACGTAATTTTAAACTGGGGACAAAAAATAATTTTAAAGTGAGTATAAAATTTACCTGGCACTATTCCCCCAAGCTTGTATTACTAATTTTAACAAAAAAAAAACTAATTGATTGCCGCCACTTTTGGCCAATCAAATAACATAACTATCCCCTGAGTAAAAACGTAATTTTAAACTGGAGCAAAAACGTAATTTTAAAGTGGGTATAACATTTACCTGGCACTATTCCCCCAAACTTGTATTACAAATTAAAAAAAAAAAAACCTAATTAATAGCCGTCACTTTTGGCCAATCAAATAAGATAACTATTCCCCTCAATGGAAATGTATATGTGAATAATGTGTATATATTAGTATATGTAATTGTTATTAAATCGACCGATCAGGCACGAGAACACCGTCGCCACCCATGCGGGTTAGGCGGGGGGTTGATTTTGCCAGAAAGGCTATCCGTTATCAAATGTTGTTGTTCGATGCACATGTTGACTTTGGGATTGATTGAGACATTTGACTTAAAAAAAATGAATTGTTTAAGGCAAAGGTAAGACGTCGTCAGTGTTTTATGACTAAAGGGTAGTTTTTAAGTTTTTTGACATTACAGGTTTTATAGGTTAGGGCAATGTACTACTCTTGGGTGCCTCTTCCACTTATAAATAAAAGTTATAATTATAATATTGTTCATGTAATATTATTAAACTTATATACTCGAAAAGAACAGTATTACCATTTTAAATTACAATTTCATATTAAAGTAGGTGCTTTTATTCTCAGTCCTTATATATCAAGATTATTTTTAACTTGAATTTCAAATATAGTATTTCAATATAGACGATTAATACATAAACATCAACCTATCACAAGCAAGAGGGTGTGTAAAGTTGGAACAAAATCATAAATTAATAAAATACATCTTATCCAGTTAATAAGATGCAACATCCAATTCATTCGTGTGTGATGGGGTTAGGGTAGTACAATAGGGCTTCATACGTGCCTATGTGATTTTGGGTAGACATTGTGTTTTCCTTACTTATTCTTTTTATTTATTTATATTTTTTTTACTTGAGTTGAACAATATCATTTTGGTGAAAAGATTAAGTTATCATTAGCTCAAATTTTGAGCTCTGCCAATGGTATAGTTTAGGACCGAACAATTGAACAAGTAGTATACAATCTAGTATTTAATACTAATATTTTACAAAATTTACAATATCAACACTAGACGAGGCCACTCATGCATAAAAACATCAAAACATGCCATCTGAGACCGTTTGTTACTATGCATTAAGGCATAAGCGGTGTATTTTTTGGATTAAAGAAAATTAGCATGTGATGTGTCCCCTAATTCAAACAAATTAAATTTGCAGTTGAAAAAAAAAATCAACAAGCATACATAATAAACTATAATGATGTAAAACGTTTTAACAATATACACAATTACAAAATTCCCCTTTTTTATCAGTACAAGTAAAAAGTTATATTTAACTTTGAAAGGAAACAACCGAAAGAGCGGCCTGTTTGGGCCCCTCGTCTTTGGAAAATTGAGCATCCACTCTTTTGTTAAAAATCAAACTTTGACTTGAACAGAGATAATTTTTTATACACTATATAACTAAATTATTTATTTATAGTTGTTTAGCAGTTTTCTTAACTTATATGGAGTCATATTCGTAGCGTGGTCCCTAGCAAATTAAAGGTTTATGTTTTATATGCTCTTGTCATATGGGTTAACTTTTCAAAACAAATTTTTAAATAAGTTACAAATATAAGTTGGTTTAGATAAAAACAAACAAACCATACAAGCAGGGATGGTCCTAGCATGTTACTAGGGGTAGCCCCCGGTACCCCTTAACGCTCTGATGGTAGTGTAAGTTTTGAAAAAATTTAACGTTTTTTGAAAAAATTTAACGTTTTTTCGATTTCGTTACCCTTTTTATATGAAACGTTGCCCCTATAAAGATTTTCTAGATTCGCGACTACATACAAGTATACAATATAAGTAGAAGATGAGACTCAAGTAATACATTATAAGTAGTTGAAGGGTTAAAATGTTGGATAATAAAATTGAAGGGTGCTTATAGAAAACAATGAAGATGGCCAGCCGGGATGGAATCCCAATCGGCTGTCACCTCCATTCCGGTCCCCATCGAAGAAACAACTGAATAATATACTCATCGGTGAAATCAATGATATATGTTACGCAACACTATTATTTAATCATGTGACGTTATGGGAAAAAAGTTCCTAATCTTAGTTATCATGTCTTGTTTCTTCTTTCTTTCCAAAACATTCCATGTTTCTTTTAATGATACGAATTATAAGAAAGTTGTGAGTTCTCGTTAAGAGTGGTTCATGTTTTGTGTATACCAATTATAAGTAGGGCCATTCCAAGTATTTTGAAGGCCCAAGGCGAAATGAAATTTTGAGGTTTTTTTTTTGTTATTATAAACGATACTTATTTATCCGTGTTTAGAATCAAACAAAAATCTAACAAAATTATAATACATAGTGGTTTGCTTGTATAAGGAATCAAACAAATCTTAAACAATAAGTTTGCACTAATATTAATAGTTAGCATATTAATTTTCTTTTAAGTGGATACCTTTTTTTTTTTTTTGAAGGCCTTAGACCCAAGCCTAGGTTAATTATATTATATGTCTGACCCTGCTTTTAAGGATTAGGTATATTTGTTATGGAGTAATGGACCCAAAATTTGTTTCATAAGAACAATCGAGGGGGCTTAACAAAAGTTCTAAAAAGAACGATCAAGATTTTTACCTAAAAAATACACTAATTTTTTTTCTAGTAATGTTATGGTATTTTTCCACTACTACTGTTATGGTATTATATGGTTAAAAAATTCTAGTTAAAAGTTTAATATACTATAAACCAAATATTTAAATAAACTTCAAACATGGTATTATATGGTTAAAAAATTCTAGTTAAAAGTTAAATATACTATAAACTAAATATTTAAATAAACTTCAAACAGTTATATATGTTATCAAAGAACATTAATTTTTTTTTGCAAACAACTACGCATTTTACAACTTAACATAGATTGAAGTTTTCGTTTGATGTCTACATTTTTGTTTTTGGTGACGTATATTTCTTAGTTTTATGATAAAGTTATGTTAGGTGTTTGAATAATAATCCTTCGAGTAAACTGCCATTTTGCTCTCTGTGGTTTGGGCAGTTTTACCATTTTAGTTCAAATCTAAAACTTTTTAAATCTGGGTCCCTGTGGTTTGCATTTTGTTGCCATTTTAGTCCAAAACTCAAAAACTCTCATTTTTTACTGTTCCAACATCTTTTTTTTTCTTTATCTGCAGGGGTAGTTTTGTCCATTTAATTTTCATTAAAACAATTTCTTTATTAAAAACCCCCCCCAAATATAAATACCCCATATCAAAGACCAATTACATCATCATCTTCAACCTCCCGAGCGAAACCCTAACCAGAGATCAAACCCAAAAAAAAACCCTAACCCACAGGAGATCGAAGCAACGACAATGGTGGTTTGCACTTGTGGAGCCTCAACCTCATGGACAACAAAAAACCTAGGTCGTCGTTTTCACCGGTGCAACAAACCATCAAGCTATGGATTCGTTGCTTGGGCTGAGCCACCGAAGATTGAGAATCCGGCTGTGATGATTCCTGCACTGTTGGACACCATCAAGCGGCATGAAGAGAATGCAAGACAGATGTTTGCTCGGAACACGAAGCTTGAAGAAGAAGCTAAAAAATTGAAACAGGAGAAGAAGATGCTTAAAGTTATCTTAGGTTTCAGTTTTTTGTTGTTCATGTTTTACTATGTTAAGTCTGGTTAGGGTTTGACTTTTGTTTGGATTTCGTAAGTTTGGTCTGTACTATCGACCTGCTAATATGGTTGTTTTGTAAGTTTGTAATGGAAAGTTTGGGGCTTTTTGTAATGAATCATCTAATGTGTTGTGCATCTAATGTCTTATGACAATGTGCCGAAATGTGCCGACATGTGCATCTAATCTAATGTGTTGTGCATCTAATGTCTTATGACAATGTGCCGAAATGTGCCGACATGTGCATCTAATGTCTTATGACACTATGCAGTTTACCAAATGTGCACCAAATGTGCAACCAAACAGTTTACCAAATGTGCACCAAATTTGCACCAAATGTGCAGCCAAACAATTTACCAAATTTGTACCAAATAGTTTACCAAATCTGTGCTTCCAGGATTAGATCTGAGAAGCTCCTTACAATAATTCCTGAGATTCTCATACTGAGCCCTATAGTGACCCTGCACTTTCGCTGTTGCCTTCATCTTAGCCCTAAAAACTTGGTGCAAAGTCACTTCAACTTGATATTTCCTTTGTAGATCTTTATGTAGAGCTTTAAGTGGTATCCCAGGATTGTTTTTCACAGTGTGTTGAATTTTTTGGATAACCAGGCAACTGTGCACAGTCTAACATCTCTGGTGTTCAGACATACATGTTCTTTGTTTAGGGTTTTCACAACCCAAGAGCGCGCCTTATTAACTTTAGAAACATAAAGCATCCAAGGGCAAGTGGGTGGTGTATTCTTTTTAGGGTTAGGCTCATCTTCATTTGTTGTTCCCACTTGTGAGGGCCCAGTTGCATTTTGGGTATTTCCAGATTTACCCTTAAATGCAGTTGGTTGAGAGGGTCCTCCAGCATTTATTTCACAACTACTCAGTTTTGGAATCCCACCCATACATATGACACGGAATCCGGTGTTGTCATTCCTTGTAATACTCCGAGTATCAATTGCATGATTCTTGACCATCATCTTAATACTGTCCTTATCAGGAAATGACTGGCCAAGATAAAAGGGACATTCACCAGATGTTTTAGACCTTCTTTTGTCTTTCCTAACACTCCTACAAGCTCTTTCAAGAGATGTGTCACCATCTGAATCAGTTAAACTTTCGAAGCCATCTAAATCAACCTGTTCATCATCCTCATCTACATCAATTTGTTGTTCATATTGTTCACTAATGTCAGCATCTACTTCAGCATAATATTCTTTCATATCAACACTATAATCTTCCACAACATTATCTTTATCAAAGATGTAATCTGGATCTTCGTCATCCTCATCCTGACCTACCTTATCAGTTCTATCTTTCCTATTCTTAGCCTTTACACTTTTCCTATGAAATGACTTTACACGTTTGCTAGGGGTGGTCTCTACACCTTCTGCCTTTTCACTACCTTCACAGGATCCTTCATAACTACCATCAACAGGATCCTTCACAGGATCCTTCATAACTACCATCAACACTCTCACTTTCACTATCTTCATCCTGCTGATCACTATCCTCACTGTCTTCATCCTGCTGATCACTACCCTCATAACTTCCCTCATCACTAAGGTCTACGTATTCAGGTTCCTTTTCAACATCCTTTTTTGAAAACCTGCTAACATGTTGAATATACACATCTAGCACCTTGTTTTTTTCAACATAGCTAATCATTCTCAATACAACACTATCAGTTCCTTGAGGCCTTAAACCTAAAATTAAATCTTCCCCTGGAACCCTAAAATGGTAAACCACAACATCCTCTTCTGAATAACCAAATGCTAACAACATATCATTCATCACTATCAATGAAAACATATCAGAATTCACATTATCAACGTAGTCTACCTTACCCCCGCCGTATTCAAAATCATCCTCGTCAGTGAAATCACCACCATGGTGCACTTTCAGGGTGAATAACTCAGGATGATTTGCTGTGGAATAAGAAAAAAACTTTCAATCAGAAACAAGGGTTTTCAAATCCAGCTTATCAACGACAAATGCGTACCGTATTTTACTTCTGGATCAAAATTGACGCCTTCTTTTCGAACACATCAGCTAAAATCATCCCCATCTTCGTCCATCGGAATCGTCTTGGCAAGAATGCAGATCATCAGCGATGATTTTGGGAGAGGGGAAGATGATCTGAGAAAAGGGTTGAAGATGATGTAATTGGGAACAAGAATGATAAGGGGTATTTATTATGGGGGTTTTAATTAAGAAATTGGTTTAGTGAAAATTAAATGGACAAAACTACCCCTGCAGATAAAGACAAAAAAAGGGATGTTGGAACAGTAAAAAATGAGAGTTTTTGAGTTTTGGACTAAAATGGCAACAAAATGCAAACCATAGGGACCCAGATTTAAAAAGTTTGAGATTTGGACTAAAATGGCAAAACTGCCCAAAGCACAGGGACCAAAATGGCAGTTTACTCTAATCCTTCAATTTTAGATTATAACACACGGCTAATTATAATGAGAAAACCCACTCCAGATGAGAAAACCCAAGAAACCCACATGTGTGGCTAGGATTCAGCCACGTTACATGTGCATAAAGATGAAGAGAGGGGTATTTACATCAATTTACCCATGGCCAGAAGATGTAACAAGTCTTCCTTTTAGAGAATGCTGACAACTTTTGTACATTTTCTCTCTCTAGAATTTATAAGAGCAACACTTATAAAAAAACCCATCAGACCCCATTCATCTCAATTAAAACTACCTCTCTCCTCTACCAAAAACCCACCACCACTTTGTTCAGATCAAAGAAATTCGGAACAAATCTAAAGATGTCGATATGGGGGTTTACCAGATCTATCTTGTTTGCGAGATAGGGTGGTTTTGCCGGTGCACTTAGGGTTCGTTTGAGGTTCAGATCTAAACTTTGGTGATGACGGTGGGTGAAGGTACCACTGTGTTTCAAACCTCATGAAGACGGATCCTCTTTAATTTAATTTGAACAAAATTGCACATGAAGAAGATGATGAATCAGATCTCGAAGAGAGGCTGAAGGTTTTTGTTCGAACCAGGCAAAGATCTAGTGAAATTACACATCTTTTTTACGTTTTTGAGGAAGCTGAAGGTTTTGTTCGAACCAGACAAAGATCCAGTGAAATTACACATCTTTTTTTACGTTTCTGAGGAGGCTGAAGGGTTTTGTTCGAAATTTTTGTTCAAGAAGGTGAATATGTATGTTTTTAAGCTTTGTTTGAAAATCTACAATTTTTTTAGTCTGCATTTTTTTGTTGTGTTTTGTGGATCTATAACTTTTTTTATTTTTTGTTCAAGAAGATGAAGTTTTTTAAGTTCTTGTTTTTCTATATCTCTTGCCTTTTATTATTGATTTTATCAATTTTTTGTGTAAAATTTGTTTTAGATCTCTGAACAAATCGAAACAATTTGATTTAAGTTCTTGTTTATTAAATTAAAATCGAAGTTACTTTTCTTGTTTATTGTTATTAATTGTAGTTTTCTCTTGATACAATCATGAAACAAAGTGAGTTTTGTTGTTAAAAAAAATAACAAGGTGGGTTTTGGATAATAAAGATAGAGTAAATTTTGTTAGATGAAACAAATGTGCTAGTTTACAAAAGTTAGGGGAATTTGTGTAATGTAATATTTTTATGTAACAGAAAGTAAATTGGTCTTTGGTTATGTTACACTTTTTTTGTGTAACGTCTTTATGTAACCCAACATAGTTGTGTTTTAGTAATGTAACAATTCTAATATGTTTAATTAGTTACATATTTAAAAATTCTAAGAAAAACATTAATAGATGATATATGTAACACCTTTTTTGCTTTTTATTATTGATTTTATCAATTTTTTGTGTAAAAATTTGTTTCGGATCTGAACAAATCGAAACAATTTGATTTAAGTTATTGTTTATTGAATTAAAATCGAAGTTACTTTCTTGTTTGTTGTTATTAATTGTAGTTTTTCTCTTGATACAATCATGAAACAAAGTAAGTTTTGTTGTTACAAAAAAATAAAAATGTGGGTTTTGTATAATAAAAATAGAGTGAATTTGTTAGATGAAACAAATGTGCTAGTTGACAAAAGTCAGGGGGATTCGTGTGAGTGTAAAAACTACGTCATAATAACGTAACAAAAAATAAATTGTTCTTTGGTTATGTTACACTTTTTTTTTGTGTAACATCTTTATGTAACCCAACATAGCTGGGTTTTAGTAATGTGACAATTCTAATATGTTTTGTTTGTTAGATGAAACAAATGTGCTAGTTGACAAAAGTCAGGGGGATTCGTGTGAGTGTAACAACTCAGTCATAATAATGTAACAGAAAATAAATTGTTCTTTGGTTATGTTACACTTTTTTGTGTGACATCTTTATGTAACCCAACATAGTTGGGTTTTAGTAACGTAACAATTCTAATATATTTTGTTAGTTACATATTTAAAAATTCTAAAAAAACATAAATAGATGATTCATGTAACGCATTTTTTTGTAGTGTACGTAAACAACATGTAACATTTGTTTTTTGTAGGAAGACGACTTTTGTAACAATGTGATGTAATGTAACACTTTGTTTCGGAGAAGAAAAAAGTGAAAATGTGTTACACTTTTATGAAAATGTTGCTACTACAAAATATGAAACAAAAAAAGATCAAAATTATAGAGAGAGATGAGAGACGAAAGTAGACAAATGTTACAGTTTCTGTTAGGAGAGAGAAATTGTTACATTTTCCAAAATTACCCTTCTTGTATCTCTTGTTAATATTATATTAAAAAGTAAAAAGGGGGCACACCAAATTGATCTCATCCATTAATCTGATTAATCAATGGTTGATATTGAGTTTTCTAGGTTTCTTCAACTCAATGGGGTTTCCAATTTATCATTCCCCTATAACACTTCATATTGAATTCTTTATAATCTTTTATTTGATCTCTATTTCTATTGTATATGACGTCACGTATGAGTGTGATATACGAATATAGGGTATGGATAGTGTACATTAATTCAAAAGTGTGAGAAGTGTTTTAAACCATTAGATCTTTGATCTAATGGTTGAGATCCATATGGACAAAATTATAAATTGTGTTTTAATTATTTGAACTGATTTGAGAATTGTAGAGGTAATAGTGTCCTTGTATATGTTTCAAATTAGGTAACCTCTCATAAATTCTAGCGATTCACTCATAAATTCTAGCGATTCAATTTTAAACTTATTTTTAAATTCGGACATTCTAACAAATCCAGAAATATGTAACTGGTACAAGAAATATATAACACTATACATCCATCATATAACACCAGGGGGGATATTGCACGGTCCTCCTAACCGCTGGAGTGATCCCACTCCACAAGCTAGCTTAGCCCCATAGCTGCCTGGCGGTTAATACCCAACCGGAAGCGAATGCCTGGAGGATGTGCCTGCCAGGATTTGAACCCGGATCCTCTGGGAAGAGGTGGGTGAGGCTGGCAACTGGGACACCCCAAGTGGTTTCATATAACACTATATAACACCATATAATACCGTATAACACTATGTAACACCATATAATACCATATAACACCATGTAACACTATATAACATTATATAACAATATATAACACTATACATCTATCATAGATATGCTATCAGCCAAATATAACACTATATAACACTATATAACACCAGATAATACTATATAACACTATACATCCATCATATAACACTATATAACACCAAAAAACACTATATTATAACACTCCATAAGCTAGCTTAGCCCCATAGCTGCCTGGCGGTTAATACCCAACCGGAAGCGAATGTCTGGAGGATGTGCCTGCTAGGATTTGAACCCGGGTCCTTTGGGAAGAGGTGGGTGAGGCTGGCAACTGGGACACCCCAAGTGGTTTCATATAACACCATATAACACTATATAACACCATATAACACTATATAACACCATATAATACCGTATAACACTATGTAACACCATATAATACCATATAACACCATGTAAAACTATATAACACTATACATCTATCATAGACATGCTATCAGACAAATATAACACTATAACACTATATAACACCATATAATACCATATAACACTATACATCCATCATATAGCACTATATAACACCAAAAAACACTATATAACACTATATAACATTATATAAAAATATAGGGTTAGTGTTTTGGTCAAAAATTACTGAAGCAATTTAGTGATCAAATTAGTTAAGTGAGGTAGTGTGCTAAAATTATGTGTGGGAAATATGTTAACCAAGTTAGTTATAAAAACAGTTTCAGGATACGGCTCAAGATATAGAGCTGTATCTATGATCAAACAATGAGAAGAAAAGTAAAGGTTGACACGTGATGTACGAGGAAAGCCCTTGATCAATCTAGATCTCCGGCACAAAACCTCGGGAGCTGACAATCGCAGCTGCCTTGTTCTTCTATTGCTTCAAATATCAGGATACAGTGCATGATGTGGTGCGGATCAACTAGGTGTTACATTGTAATTCGATTACAAGTGTTTGTGTGTAGTGAATGTTGAAAGTTAGAAAGCAAAAGTGTTTGAGAGTGTGTGAAAGTTGCGTTGTGCCTTAATCTGATCCGCCCCCATCTATTTATAGTAAAACAAATGTAACAAACTATCCTAAATAACCGGGATCCAGCGGATATTCCTCAGTCGAACGTTGTAGACCAAGTCTTTCGGGTTCAACGTCTCTCCCAAAACAAATACGCCCGAGTCTTGAGGAGATGAAGTCCGTTTGACCGTTGGCAAGTCCCAGTCTTTAACCTGCACATGATTAATTCGATCAACCTCAGGATATCGCCCAAGATGTTAGCAATATCCTCGTCCAGCATCCTGGTCACAAATAAACAATAAAAGCAGGATATTGGTCAAGATATGTATGCTTAGAAAATGACCCATAACAATTGTCCCCAAAATATATCGGTTGGTATACCAATCCAACGGATATATTTTAAAAGTTTTATCCCATAATTCAAGGCATTTAAAACGAAACGACGGTCAAGATCACATCATAACCTCCAACGCGCTTTTAACTCAATGGAGATCCACAATGCCCCTATATCTTCTCTCTTCTTGTTTGAAAACCAGATATCTCCAACAGAGTCTCCAGGTAATCCCCCATTTCTCATTCACTTTCTGTCAATTTTTCTTGCCTTATTCGTAATGGCTGCCGAGACCTTCACTCAGCAGAATCTCCTCAAAAATCCTGAAAAGGAGGTCTGCGCTTTCGACAATGCAGACATCGCGGCTTTGAGAGCTTCCGGTGCTTTCCCTGATAACACAGTCTTTAGATCGTTCGATCGGTCAATTTGATCGGATGTTTCTTCCACAGATTGGGTCTGCTTTCCAGCATACCCTTTTTCGCTGGGTCTTCGATACCCCTTTCCCGAATTCATGATGCAATTCTTTCGAACCACCGGCTTCTCTTTTGCTCAAACCATGCCCATGGTTTGGAGAGTATTAATCGTACTTAACCAAATCAAAAACCTTCACTGCCCCGACCTCTGCATCGAGGATCTGCCTATTGCTTATCGCCTCCGATCCCACGGATCTAGCCAGTTTTTGCTTTTCTCGACCTCTAGCAAACCCCTTATTCTTAAAGCCACCAAAAACGAAGATGGATGGCAACTCAAATTTTTCTTTGTCAAACGAGACTCCATTGCTGAGGGTGCCAGCCTTCCGGTGGAGTGGTTAACCACCGGTAGGATCATAAATGTTCTCATGTACCTTTAGATTTTTATCTTTTACTAATATCCTTCTTTTTGATTCTTATGCAGTGAATTTCAAGGAAGTAGCTTCCCCTACCGCTGAATCAGAGGAAAGAATCAAAACTGTTTACCAATTACTTGCAATAGACAGGAGTTTCACCACACACGTCCCGAGTTCCAGTCAATACTCGTCATCTGAAATGTCTGGTAAGGATTACTTTTAAAATAGTTAGTTAGTATAGCATAATAGAACGAAAAGTAATAATAATGCAAAACTTTTTCCTTTATGCAGCACCGGCCAAGATCCCTGAAGTCTTTGACCTCGACGAGTTGGACAGTTATTCTGATCAGGTTCAGGTCAAGAAGGAACCTAGTCCCAGGGCCACATCCTCATCCAAACCCAGTGGTTCCAAAGCCATTGTCATCACCAAACCCTTGCCAACTACCAAGCCCCGGAGCTCCAGCTCACGTAAAAGGAAAGAGCCCGATTCCCCCGTCATTTCTGACACCTTTCCCTGTCCTCTTACTTTCGCAGGGTCTTGAGCGTCTGGTTCATCTATATCAAGAATCCTGCGGGCTTAACAAGACGCTTGAATCCAAATTAAAGGAAGCAGAAGTCACGATCTCCGATCAAGGCATGATTGCAGCCGCCAAATCTCGTCATTACGAGGAGAAGTTCAAAGCTATGATTCAAGAACACCAGACTGCTCTCAACAAAGCTACTCTTCAAGCCCAAGCCGATCTTGAAGCTGCCCATGCGCAACATGAACGAGATATGGTCACCTACCGGGATAGCCTTAAGAGTTCCGTCGTCACTTCTCTTCTCCAGGCCAGGCTGAAGATGGCCCATGAAGCCAAAACACTGGGTTTTGAATGCCCTTCTTGGGACGTTGGTGCCTGGGAAACGAGGCTAAAGCATCTTGGCGGCATTTCTACCACATCAGCTGCCGAAGGATCTTCCAAAGTAGCTGAAGAAGCTAATGATGCTGAGGTGGATCCTGAGACGGATGCTGCTGAAATTACCGCGAACGAAGATGGCACTGCCCCCTAAAGCTTATTTCCTTTTGTTTGAGCAATTTTATGTCTTATGAACAATTTTTATTTCCTGCATTAAAACAATTCGATAACCGAAGGTGGATGGGTCCTGGGTTTCAGGATGAAGCCTTTGGTTATCAGCTAGTACCGTTTATTTCCAGTAATTTCATCTTTCATTTTTCTTGCTATCACTTTCTGTCTTTCTTATTATAGACCTTAGTTTTGCAAAATATAGTCAGTGATATATTACCAAAACTTTTATTAATTCAATCACCTTTAGAGAAAATTAAAAGATAGTTCATTTTAAAACCTATTATGACGGTACTAACTTAATTAAAGTTTCAAACTAGTATCAGTTTCATATATCTTAATCAAATATCCTGAAAAGTTTTTTGAAAATATATTTTAAGAATATATCCCGAGAATTTATCCTAATCAGAATATTTAACCTTTTACCAAACATAGTATTGTCAAAAACTTAAACGATGTTTACAAAGGAAAGATCATACCAGGAATAGAGTATAACCCTATTATTAGACCTCAGTCCCTTTGCAACTTTTCCAATGAAGATGTCCCTTGTCTGAGATAATTAGTGCATTAATTCCGAGCCTTATCCTTTGAGCTTTACATCATTGCCTTAGTAGGAATGTCCCCTGTGTACAATGTCTTCAAATACTTAGAAATCTTCTGGATATCAGCTCCCGTTGTATAGACAATTTTTCATGTTACAGGGCTAAAACCCAAGAATGTTCTGGAAATAAATCCCTTGAATTCTGGGGGAAATCCCAATTTTTCGTGCGCTACAGGCGGGAGTGTATAAACTCCAAGACTTAGAAAGGTGAAAACCTTTAAACCTTAGAGAGTATGAAAATACCCTTTCGTGAGAGAGGGTGATCAATCCTCATATACCTTTAGGATTCAGGATATAGCCAATAGTAACGAAACTGTCAGCCACTTTTACATGGACTGGTCCCGCCACCTTGAACTATTCCCGAATAACTTGCGCTCCAGGCGGGGTGTTTAAACCCAATTCGGAAGAAAGGTGAATACCTTTAAACCTGTGAAGGGATCGGAATCCCTAATACGTGAGAGAGGGGGCCAATCCTCTAATCTTCCGAAGTATCCTGAGTGAGCATCCTGGAGCTATATCCTGGAGCATATACTGCAAAACATCCTTAAACTAAGGTGGGTGTTAGCTTGACTAACACCCCTCCGATGCTTAAGTTAGTATTGGGTTTCAAAGAACAAATCAAATCAAACATATTTAAAAGAGATAGAATTCATACCATCTTGAGATAGAAATTACATTCTATTCTTACTTTAAATAGAACTTTAAGTGTATTGCATTCCAGGATCTCGGTAGCATATCCCCTTCCATATTTTTGAGTCTATATGCTCCTTTCCCTGCTTCTGACTCAACTTCATATGGTCCTTCCCATTTTGGAGCTAGCTTGCCATCGGCAGGATTAATGGTATTTTGAAAAGCCTTTCTTAGCACCCAGTCACCAACTCGAAATCTCCTAGTCCTTATATTTTTGTTATATGCTCTGGATATTCTTTGTTGATATGCTGCCATCCTTAGCCTTGCTGCATCCCTTTTTTCATCTATAGTATCCAAATCCTGACATAAGGCTTCAGGATTCTGTTCAGGATCCCGTAGGATAGATCTTGCAGTAGGTATCGCCATTTCCGTTGGAATCATTGCTTCTACTCCAAATACCAAGGAAAATGGGGTTTGGCATGTTGCATTCTTTACTGTTGTCCTATCAGCCCACAAAACAAAGGGTAATTCTTCTGCCCATCTTCCTTTTTTGGCTCCAAGTCTCTTCTTTAAGTTATTGACAATTATCTTGTTTGAGGATTCTACTTGTCCATTCGCTTGAGGATGTACCGGAGTAGATGTTATCATTTTGATTCCCCAACTCTTGCAAAAGTCAGTAGTTCTCTTGCTTATAAACTGAGAACCATTGTCACAGATTATCTCGGCTGGTACTCCGAATCTGGTCAGGATATTTCTCTTTATGAAGGATACTATTTCTTGATCCCTGACTTGGACAAATGCCTCGGCTTCAACCCATTTGGAGAAATAATCTGTCATTGCCAACATAAAAACCTTCCCTCCTGGAGCCTTTGGAAGCTTTCCCACTATATCCATACCCCACTTCATAAATGGCCAAGGGGAAACAATAGAATACAACGGTTCAGCAGGCTGATGTAATATGTTACTATGTCTTTGACATGCATGACATCTTCGAGCATATTCTGCGGCATCTTTTCTCATTGTCGGCCAATAATATCCTGTTCTTAATACTTTTGAGAATAATGACCTGCCCCCAGTATGGTTACTGTTTTGGTCAAAAAATCTGATGAGGATATTGCAACCAAACTCTTTGTTTAGGGGAATGATGCTTTAAATATGTAACAGCAATGAGGATCACTTCAATGTAGAATGCACAAACAACACAAGGATTTATACGGGGAAAAAGCCCTTGATCAAGAGTTGATCTCCGGCACAAAAAACCCCGGGTGATGGAAACTACCGATCACCAAGCTCTAATAAATGATTAAATGTTTACAACTTCGGATAGTAACGAGCTAGGTACAAGGATCACTACAGTGAAATGTGTAAAAAGTGTATGAAATTGCTAAGTGTTTGAACGAGAGCTTGTATGAGCGTTTGTACGAGTGTGTGTAACTGAGAAATGACCAAGTGTGTTCTACTAGCTCGTTACTCCCTTTTTAAAATAGAAATAACCACCTAAACTAACTATCCGACTTTCGTGCCAAGCCTCCACGTTCTCCATAACGTCTATTTTTGGTCAAGCACGTGCAGAATAGTTTAGGAATATTCTCCAGGAATGTCGCCTAGACTTGGTCAAGCTCAATATACCTGCGAGATGCTTCAAAACATAAGTAAACAATCGTCAGTACGAGGATCCTTGAAGTGATCCATGATCCTGATCCTAAAGCCCTTCTGAGGATCACCACCTGTCACAGAAGTAAGGATCACTAATTAGGATAACGAATAAGGATCACTAATTGTTAGAAAATCCTCCCCTAACAATTGCCCCCAAAATATAAGGAGTGAAATTGTAAAATTTGCGAGTTGTGTTTTCTTGATCTTATCCGTAACAAACTAACGGATATATAGCCGTTAAAATAGAACTAGCCGTTGCGATGATGATGTCACGGAAGTGACAATCCTGCAGAATCATAATTATAAATAGAGATATAGATAGGATCATTATGCATTCAAATTCGAAAGAAACTCCCTTTAAATTCTCAGTCGACGATCAATCAGGTATTTCTTTCTCCTCTTTCTTCCTCTCTTACTCTGTTTTTCTTCTTTATCTCCGTCACTTCGAGAATGTTGCTCCGAAGTTCCCCGGCCAAGGATCACAAAAAGGATAGCCCCTTGAAAAGTCAGAAGATCATCAAGGACTCAGTGAACGAGAGGTGTTTCTTTAACGATGCACAAATAGATAGCATCCGTCACCGTTTTCCGGCGAATGTCTTTTTCAAACCTTTCGATCCAACTGCCCTGAGCGACTATGTTTCAGAAACATGGGTTGCCTTTCCAGTTACTCCATTTGGTATAGGGTACACCTATCCTTTCCCGGAATTCACACAATCCTTCTTTTCCCTTACCGGCATATCTTACATTCAAGCCATGCCGATGATTTGGATGGTTTTATACACCTTAGAGAGGATCATCGAGCAGGAAGGCGTTGATTTAGGAATGTCAGAACTGGCGGAACTGTATGATCTTACTACCTTTGGATCCCACTGTTATTTGCTCAAACGTAAACCCAGTGCAGATCATCCTCTTCTCAAAGTCACCAAAAACGACAAAGATTGGAAGCGTCGCTTCTTCTTTGTAAGAAGGGATACCATTTCAGATGGAGAACACTTACCAAGAACATGGTCCACCCATGGTAGGCGGGAGGATCCTGGGAAGGATCACCAGATGGTCATGTTTTTGTAATAGGATCACTAACCCCTTCTTTGTCTTGTGTCATGCAGCCATCTCTGTTTCACATCTCATCACAACACCCGCAACCAGGGAAAGACTTGCTGCTTTCTGGGGACTCGACCCCGAGACTAGAACTTTCAAGACAATAACCCAAGATTCACAGGAGGTATCCTCAGGCTCTGTCACAATGTCAAGTAAGTATCCTTGTTTAAGATTTAAATAAATAGTTAAATGTATATTAAGAAAAGACACTTATCTTGTTTTGGTTGTGTAGGTGCTGGAAAATCTGCCAAAGCTGCTTCAAGGTTCAGTGTCACCGATCTCACCACTGTCAAATCCTCCAAAAGAAAGGTCCCTACTAGCCCGACAGCCTCAATCCCCAATGCACCCCTCAAAGGGAAGGGAATCAAAAAGAGAAAGACTTCCGAGGCTGAGGATTTGCAGGGTCTGCCCTTAATTCGCCACCAGTTCCTCGAGTACTTCAATGATGTAAGGATCACTGTCTCTGCTTGTATATCCTGCTGATCTAAGGATCACTTCCTCTTGAACTGCTTTATCCTTTTCTCTTGCAGAAATTTGCGGAGATCGAGGATTACGTCGGCCATGTTGAGGATCAAGATAAGAAGATTGCCGACCTCCAGCAGACTGCTGTGCTCAAGGATCTTGCACTTGCTGATCTTCAGAAGGAACTCCAGGATACCAAGCAGAAGATGGCTAAGGTGTTGGTTAACTTTGACTATGAAAGGCAGGAGATCACAGATGATGCTAAAGTTTCTGCCGCCATAGCAATGTACAAAACCAAGCTTCAAATGGCCTTGGAAGCTCAGGATCCTGCCTTTGACAAAAGTAGCTGGGAAATTGAAGAATGGAAGGCAAGGCTGGCTGAATTGGGTGATGAAGAGGAGGCTGAGGAGATTCTGGCAATTGAGGCTAGTGGCAGCGGGTTGAAGGATAAAGCTGAGGATGCAGCGGCTGGTGGTGATGATGATGATGCAGCGAAGGTGTGAGCTGCAAAAATGGGCGATGATGGAAATTTCTAGACGTGGCCGGAGCCCATTTTTTATGGTTTGGTAGTTTTTTGATTGTTGATGTTTTTGAACAATGGTGGGTCTGTAATAACTCTAAACAATAGTTCTTAGGTTTAAGGATCATGTATGATCCTTTGGACAATAGGCAGGATTGCAATTGGTGGAGGGATCCTCTGTTTGGGGGATGAAGCCATTGTGATCCTGCCGCCTTTATATTCCTGCACTACTTTTGAACTTATTATCATGGACACCCTTTACCTACCCCAGCGGACGGGCCACGTTTTGCTGGTAGAAGCTCGGGTAGGTAATTTTGACAACCTTTAAAGGGTTAGCTTTATGTTAATAAATAAAAACTTAACCTTTTGTCGCTTATCTTGTGTTGTTATCCTTTTTAGTATGTTACTTTCCAACTGTTGTAATGTTCATTCTGTTTATACTTATCAAGCCTTGAAAAATTAGAAAAGATATCCAAAAAGTTTAGGATATGAACAAGGATCACATATCCCATAACCGATAAGTTTTAAAAAGTGACATGATTTAAAAAATACAAGTTCAGTTGTCAAGTATAAGGGTTATTTAAAAGAATAATGAATAAAATCAAAAGAGTTAAGGATCATACCTGAGGATCCAAGTTAGAATCCTAACCTTAATAAGGATAACTATGAGATAAACCTTAGAGTGAAATAAGGATCAAGGATCCCTAGCTGCCTATCTTCAAGGACCTGAAATAGAGCATAACTTGGGACTAAGCCAATATAAGAAAAGAGTTAGCAACTGGGGACAAGCCCAAGGATAACTGGGGACAAGCCCAAGGATCGTGTGTAAACTGGAGTATGGCCCTAACTGGCGACTATCCAAACTTAGTGACATGAAGATGCCAAAACCTTAGCTAACGTGAAAACGTTAGAAACCTTAGCTAACGTGAAAACGTTAGAAACCTTATGAACGGATGTATGGTACGTCTACCATTATACGTAGGATCCTAAGCATAGCCAGAACAATGGAATTATCAGCCCCTAGAACGAGTACTGGTCCCAAAGCCTTGAACTACACCAGGATCATCGTGCGCTACAGGCGGAATCTGGGGACAAGCCCATATAACTGGGGTTTAACCCAAAAGACGGATTGCTTCTGTGGATAACCAACGTTGTGCTAAAGATACCTGAACTTTCAAAACTTGAATTCACGTGAGAGATGGATAAAGGATACATGATCCTTATCCTTATAAGAGAAAATAATGAAATGAAATAGCTTAAGTTTAGGATATTACCTAAGTAAGGATCACCGATACTTTGAGGATCCTTTAAGGATATATCTATCGTGAGGATCACTTATACCATAAGGATCCTGCTTACATGAAATATTTCTTCAAGTGGACAGCATTCCAAGCTCTTGGTAGCAAATCACCTTCCATTGTTAGCAATCTATATGCCCCCTTTCCTGCTTCAGCTTCAATCAAATAAGGGCCTTCCCATTTTGGAGCCAATTTTCCATCAGCAGGATTGGTGGTATTCTGAAATGCTTTCCTTAACACCATATCTCCAACTTGAAACCTCCTGATCCTGACATTTTTGTTGTAAGTACCAGCCATTCTTTGTTGATAACTGGCCATCCTTATCCTAGCCATATCCCTGATTTCTTCAATAGTATCCAGGTCTTGAGCCAAGTTTTCATCATTTTCCTCAGGATCACGGGTACTTGTTCTAGCAGTAGGAACCACCATTTCTGTTGGGATCACTGATTCTGCTCCAAACACCAAAGAGAATGGTGTTTGACCAGTAGCATTCTTGGGGGTTGTCCTATCAGCCCAGAGCACATAGGGTAGTTCTTCTACCCATTTCCCTTTCTTGGATCCAAGCTTTTTCTTCAAATTGTTGATGATGATCTTGTTGGATGATTCTGCCTGGCCATTAGCTTGTGGGTGGACTGGTGTTGAAGTTATCATCTTAATCCCCCAGCTGTCACAAAAGTTAGTGGTTCTGCCCCCAATAAATTGGGAACCATTATCACATATAATCTCGGAAGGAATTCCAAATCTAGTTATAATATTTCTTTTAATGAAGGATATAACTTCCTTTTCTCTGAGTTGGGCAAAAGCTTCAGCCTCTATCCACTTGGAGAAGTAATCAGTCATAGCTAACATGAATACTTTCCCACCAGGTGCCTTAGGGAGCTTTCCAACTATATCCATACCCCATCTCATAAATGGCCAAGAGGAGGATATAGGATGCAATAATTCAGCTGGTTGATGAAGGATATTGCTGTGTCTCTGGCAAGGATCACATCTTCTGGCAAACTCCATAGCATCTTTCTTCATGGTTGGCCAGTAGTATCCTGTCCTCAGGATCCTTGAAAATAAAGCCCTGCCCCCAGTGTGGTTTCCACAATCTCCTTCATGGAAGTCTTTTAAAACTTCTTGAACTTCAGGATCCTCAATGCATCTCAAGTATGGTCCTGCAAGAGATCGTTTATACAACATATTATTCATAATTGTGAATTGAGATACCTTAGATTTGAAAGCCCTAGGGTTTTCTCCTGTAGGAATCTCTCCATGTTGTAAGTATCTCATAATTGGTGAAATCCATGATCCTGATCCTGAATAGGATTGAGTATCCTCACTAGGGATAACTTCAGAATCATTTCCTATCTCCATAGTCTGGTGATCCTCGATAGCCGGGGTCAGGATATGGATAATAGGAATCCTAATATCCTCTGGGGTCTTCAAAGATGATCCTAAGTTAGCCAATGAATCAGCTTCTGTATTTTCTTCCCTTGGTACCTGTGACAAACTAAAGGAAACAAAAGAGAGTGCCAAACTTTTGACTATTTCCAAATATTTGGTTAGCTTTTCACCTTTAACAGCATAGGATCCATTAAAGTGGTTTGTAATTAACAAAGAATCTACATGTACCTCAAGATACCTGATTCCCATATGCTTAGCGATTTGCAAACCAGCAATTAGGGCTTCATATTCAGCCTCATTCTTAGTGGTTTGGAACTCACAAGCTATAGAATGGGGTATTATGTCCCCCTGTGGCGATTTTAGTAGTATTCCAAGCCCTGTGCCTTTGACATTTGAGGATCCATCAGTATGAAGTATCCAAGGATCCTTGGTCTCTTCTAGCTGCTGGACTTCTAACTCAGCTTCTTCTTATAAATCACTACTGAAATCAGCCACAAAGTCAGCTAATGCTTGGGATTTGATGGCTGTCCTAGGCTCATATCTTATATCATATGCACTTAGCTTCACTGCCCACTTAGCCATCCTTCCTGACATCTCTGGTTTCCTGAGGACATTCTTAATTGGGAAATTAGTTTTAACAATGATAACATGAGTTTCAAAATAATGTCTTAACTTTGTAGATGCCATAATTAATGCAAGAATAAGTTTTTCAAGGTGTGAATACCTGGATTCGGCATCAAGTAAACTTTTACTTACATAATAGACAGGATGTTGTGTACCTTCATGATCCTTAACAAGGACCGCACTTACTGCTTTTGAGGATACTGCAAGATACAAGGATAACACATCGCCTTTTTCTGGTTTCATCAAGGATGGGGCTGAGGATAAGTAATCTTTGAGGGCTCTCAAAGCATTTTCAAGCTTCTCGGTCCACTCAAATTTCTTGTTCTTCCTTAGGATATCATAGAATTCTTTGCACTTCTCCGAGGATTTGGATATAAATCTGTTCAAAGCTGCTATCCTGCCTGTTAGCCTTTGGACATCCTTAGCATTGGCCGGAGATTTGATGTTCACTATTGCTTTGATTTGTTCCGGGCTAGCTTCTATGCCTCTCTTAGTCACCATGTATCCTAAGAATTTACCTGCTTTAACACCAAAATGACATTTTGAAGGATTAAGCTTCATGTTATATTTGTCAAGGATATCAAATGCTTCCTCCAAATCCTTTAGATGATCCTCAGCTCTTATGGATTTTACCACCATATCATCTATGTAGACCTCCATAGTTTGTCCGATCTGACCCTTGAACATCATATTCACCAGCCTTTGGTACGTTGCACCTGCATTTCTTAATCCAAACGGCATAGCAATATATACCAGTTGGAGTCATGAAGGCTGTATCCTCTTGATCGGATGGTTCCATTTGGATTTGTTGAAATCCAGATGAAGCATCCATGAAAGTTAACAGTTCATGACCCGCGGTTGCATCCACCATGGAGTCAATGTGGGGTAAAGGGAAAGGATCCTTGGGACATGCCTTATTTAAATCGGTAAAATCGACACATACCCTCCACTTTCCGTTTTTCTTTTGAACAACAACCACATTGGCCAACCATCTGGGATACTTGACCTCTCTAATCATACCTGCCCGGAGCAATTTCTCTACCTCTTCCTGGATAATGGCATTCCTTTCTGGTGCAAATTTCCTTCTCCTTTGATGGATTGGTTTGAAGGATCTGTCGATGCCGAGCTTGTGAGTAATAACATCTTTGGATATACCAGTCATATCTTCGTGTTTCCATGCAAAGGTAGTCTTTCTCCTTTTGAGGAAGGATATGAGGTCTTCTTTCATTTCGCCAAGGATCCCTGATCCGATATAGATTTTGGATTCAGGATCATCAGGATCCATGAGGATTTCTACCACATCCTGCTCTGTAGCCTCCAAGACATTCCTTGGAGGATACCTTGATTGCTATTGCTCCCTTGACTTCGAGGCTGGTTTCATCGATGAAGTGTAGCAATTCTTAGCCTCCTGCTGATCACTATCAATCTTTACTATTCCCCAAGGACTAGGGAGCTTCACACATTGATGGTAAGTAGATGGGACTGCTTTCATATCGTGTATCCAGGGCCTGCCAAGGATAACATTACAACAAGATAAACAGTCAATAACGCAAAATTTTTGATAAGAGTGTAATCCTTCAATATATATTGGGAGTTTAATGTCCCCCAGGGTGTTCTTAGTTTCGCCACTAAATCCCACGAGCACGGAGGATCTTGGTATGATCTCTGATTCAGGGATACCCATCTTCTTTAGAACATCAAGCTGGATAATGTTCACTGAACTTCCTCCGTCTATTAGGATCATGCGGACAAAATGGTTAGATATGAAAAGAGTAATAACTAAACCATCGTGATGAGGATCCTGGATATCAACACGATCCTCTTCATCAAAGGTTATGACTTTTCCTTCGGAGACACTTGATGTTCGAACTGGTCTTTCTCCATTATCCATCTTAGCTTCCTTCGCGTGCCTTTTAGCTGCTGAGAAGGATGTGCCACAAATTTCGGATCCTCCAGAAATAAAGTTTATCACTTGTGCATCTGCTGGAGGAGCTGGAGCCTTCTCAGGGATCCTTTCAGGATCCTGAGTCCTTGACTTTTTTCTTCCCAACAACTCTTTTAGATGCCCTTTGCTCAACAAGTATCCAATTTCCTTTCTTAATGCAATGCATTCTTCTGTAAGGTACCCAAAATCTTCATGATATGCACACCACTTTGATTTATCCTTAGTTGCAGCCGGCCTATCATTCTTTCTCGGCCACCTAGCTTTATCACCTAGGTTCTGCATAGCAAGTATTAATTCATTGTTATCAACACTAAAGCAATATTCAGAGAGTGGAGGATAATCTTCGTCATCCTCTTCTTGATCAATAGAGTGCACGTTCTGGTTATCAGATCTGTTGTAGGATCTGAACTTGTTGTTCCTGAATGAGGATCCTTGCTTATCCTGCTTTGAGGATCCTGTTATCCTCTCCTGGATCCTCTTGTCATCCTCTAGCCGAATGTACCTAAGTGCTCGGGTTCTTACCTCATCTAAGTTCCTGCATGGTGTCATAACAAGATCATCATAAAATAACGAATCCCTAAGCAATCCCATTTTGAAGGCCTCAACAGCCGTGGCTATATCTAAGTTAGGAATGTCTAAGGATTCTTTACTGAATTTGGTAATATAATCTCTTAGTGATTCATTATGACCCTGGGTTATCCTATATAAATCACTAGTTAATCGTTCAAATTTTCTACTACAAGAAAACTGATTATTAAACAAGTTAACTAGGTTAGCAAATGAGGTAATAGAATAGGGAGGAAGACTTAGCAGCCACTTGAGAGCTGATCCAGTAAGAGTGGATCCGAATCCTTTGCACAGGCATGCTTCCTTTAACCTTTCTGGGATTGCATTGATCTCCATCCTCTCCCTGTATTGTGCTATGTGTTCTTCAGGATCTGTTGAGCCATCATACAGCTTCATTGTAGGCACATGGAACCTCTTGGGTATCTCAGCATCACAGATTGGTGGTGCAAAACGAGATATCTTATGGCTCCCATCTGCAATCTCGGGGATAGGTTTGACTACTCCCGGGACACTTGATATCATATCCTTTAGCTTTTGCAATTCTCTGGCCATGGCATGATTGATACCTGGATCCTGCATAAGACCTTGGTTAGTAGTATAAGAATTGTTAAAAGTGTTACCTCCCATTGGATTCAAGTTAGGGAGAATGGATGTTAATCCATATCGTTGGGGCTCTGGAATGATCGAGGGACCAGTAGAGGCATTGGTCTGCATTGGAATAAAATCTCCTTGATGGACATCTGAACTTCCTGTTTGCAAACTCCTCAAGGATCCTGGCATCTGAAAGGATCCCTGAAACTGGGACGATCCTGGAATGAAGAAGGATCCTTGAACCTGGGATGATCCTGGAACGAAGGAGGATCCTTGAACCTGGGATGATCCTGGAACGAAGGAGGATCCTTGAACCTGGGATGATCCTGGAACGAAGGAGGATCCTTGAACCTGGGATGATCCTGGAACGAAAGAGGATCCTTGAAACTGGGATGATCCTGGAACGAAAGAGGATCCTTGAAACTACTGCACTCCTGAACTTGTGAGGGATCCCATATGCTGAGGATAGGATCCCGCTGGCTGGAAAAGTGAACCTGATGCCTGGGTCATGGTTGTTGTTCCGTAGTGCACTCCTTTTGGTCCTCCCACATATTGAATGTCTGGAACCACTGATGGCTGAGAAGTAATCACCGGAGTATCAAAATTCAAAGATCTGGGCCTCAGTGGGGAGTGATTCTCCGCCGTTTTCTTCTGTTTCTTAATTTCATCAATCTCCCGGAGGATCCTTTCGTTGGTTTTATCCTGCTCTTGTGCATGATTCCTCATCTGCAAAATCAAGGCATAGAGATCATTAGTAGTAGGATTAGTTGAAACAGAAGAAGTAGGTGGTTTCGAAAAAATGGGAGTCGGCTTCTTCGCAGCATTCTCAGTATTCTTCTGGGATCCAGAAGGTGGTGGAGGCAAAGGAGGAACGCCTTGTGAAGAAGTGAATGAGGGCATCAAGTTTGAAGCATTCTTCGATGAGGAAGCCATCTGCTTGGTTGTAGTGAACCGAATTGAGCACAGAAATGCGTATTTTCTGAAGGACGAAGCACCAATTGCCCCACGGTGGGCGCCAAACTGTTTTGGTCAAAAAATCTGATGAGGATATTGCAACCAAACTCTTTGTTTAGGGGAATGATGCTTTAAATATGTAACAGCAATGAGGATCACTTCAATGTAGAATGGACAAACAACACAAGGATTTATACGGGGAAAAAGCCCTTGATCAAGAGTTGATCTCCGGCACAAAAAACCCCAGGTGATGGAAACTACCGATCACCAAGCTCTAATAAATGATTAAATGTTTACAACTTCGGATAGTAACGAGCTAGGTACAAGGATCACTACAGTGAAATGTGTAAAAAGTGTATGAAATTGCTAAGTGTTTGAACGAGAGCTTGTATGAGCGTTTGTACGAGTGTGTGTAACTGAGAAATGACCAAGTGTGTTCTACTAGCTCGTTACTCCCTTTTTAAAATAGAAATAACCACCTAAACTAACTATCCGACTTTCGTGCCAAGCCTCCACGTTCTCCATAACGTCTATTTTTGGTCAAGCACGTGCAGAATAGTTTAGGAATATTCTCCAGGAATGTCGCCTAGACTTGGTCAAGCTCAATATACCTGCGAGATGCTTCAAAACATAAGTAAACAATCGTCAGTACGAGGATCCTTGAAGTGATCCATGATCCTGATCCTAAAGCCCTTCTGAGGATCACCACCTGTCACAGAAGTAAGGATCACTAATTAGGATAACGAATAAGGATCACTAATTGTTAGAAAATCCTCCCCTAACAATTGCCCCCAAAATATAAGGAGTGAAATTGTAAAATTTGCGAGTTATGTTTTCTTGATCTTATCCGTAACAAACTAACGGATATATAGCCGTTAAAATAGAACTAGCCGTTGCGATGATGATGTCACGGAAGTGACAATCCTGCAGAATCATAATTATAAATAGAGATATAGATAGGATCATTATGCATTCAAATTCGAAAGAAACTCCCTTTAAATTCTCAGTCGACGATCAATCAGGTATTTCTTTCTCCTCTTTCTTCCTCTCTTACTCTGTTTTTCTTCTTTATCTCCGTCACTTCGAGAATGTTGCTCCGAAGTTCCCCGGCCAAGGATCACAAAAAGGATAGCCCCTTGAAAAGTCAGAAGATCATCAAGGACTCAGTGAACGAGAGGTGTTGCTTTAACGATGCACAAATAGATAGCATCCGTCACCGTTTTCCGGCGAATGTCTTTTTCAAACCTTTCGATCCAACTGCCCTGAGCGACTATGTTTCAGAAACATGGGTTGCCTTTCCAGTTACTCCATTTGCTATAGGGTACACCTATCCTTTCCCGGAATTCACACAATCCTTCTTTTCCCTTACCGGCATATCTTACATTCAAGCCATGCCGATGATTTGGAGGGTTTTATACACCTTAGAGAGGATCATCGAGCAGGAAGGCGTTGATTTAGGAATGTCAGAACTGGCGGAACTGTATGATCTTACTACCTTTGGATCCCACCGTTATTTGCTCAAACGTAAACCCAGTGCAGATCATCCTCTTCTCAAAGTCACCAAAAACGACAAAGATTGGAAGCGTCGCTTCTTCTTTGTAAGAAGGGATACCATTTCAGATGGAGAACACTTACCAAGAACATGGTCCACCCATGGTAGGCGGGAGGATCCTGGGAAGGATCACCAGATGGTCATGTTTTTGTAATAGGATCACTAACCCCTTCTTTGTCTTGTGTCATGCAGCCATCTCTGTTTCACATCTCATCACAACACCCGCAACCAGGGAAAGACTTGCTGCTTTCTGGGGACTCGACCCCGAGACTAGAACTTTCAAGACAATAACCCAAGATTCACAGGAGGTATCCTCAGGCTCTGTCACAATGTCAAGTAAGTATCCTTGTTTAAGATTTAAATAAATAGTTAAATGTATATTAAGAAAAGACACCTATCTTGTTTTGGTTGTGTAGGTGCTGGAAAATCTGCCAAAGCTGCTTCAAGGTTCAGTGCCACCGATCTCACCACTGTCAAATCCTCCAAAAGAAAGGTCCCTACTAGCCCGACAGCCTCAATCCCCAAGGCACCCCTCAAAGGGAAGGGAATCAAAAAGAGAAAGACTTCCGAGGCTGAGGATTTGCAGGGTCTGCCCTTAATTCGCCACCAGTTCCTCGAGTACTTCAATGATGTAAGGATCACTGTCTCTGCTTGTATATCCTGCTGATCTAAGGATCACTTCCTCTTGAACTGCTTTATCCTTTTCTCTTGCAGAAATTTGCGGAGATCGAGGATTACGTCGGCCAACTCTAATCCTGCAATTAAAGCTTCATATTCTGCCTCATTATTAGTAGCAGGGAATTCACACCTAATAGCCTGGGGTAATATGTCCCCCTGTGGCGATTTTAGTAGTATTCCCAATCCTACTCCTCTTACATTAGATGCACCATCAGTATATAATGTCCAGGATCCTGAGGATTTTCCTAACTGTTGAACTTCTAGGTCTACCTCATCCTGAATATCACTACTGAAATCAGCCACAAAGTCAGCTAAAGCCTGAGACTTTATGGCATTTCTAGGTTCATATACCAAATCATAAGCACTTAACTTTACTGACCACTTGTCCATCCTGCCTGACATCTCTGGCTTCCTAAGCACCTTTTTGACAGGATAATTTGTTTTAACATGGATCCTATGTGTCTCAAAATAATGTCTAAGCTTTGTCGATGCCATAACTAGAGCTAATATCAATTTTTCTAAATGAGAATACCTAGTTTCAGCATCTAACAAACTTTTACTAACATAATAAACAAGATATTGCTGACCTTCATGTCCTTTATAAGAATGGCACTTACAGCATTCCCTGAAACAGCGAGGTATAGGGATAGTGGTTCACCATTTTCAGGCTTCATCAATAGAGGTGCAGTTGAGAGATATCGCTTCAAATCCTGCAAGGCTGCTTCATGCTTTGCTCCCCATTCAAATTTCTTATTCATCTTGAGGATATCATAGAATTCCTTGCATTTTTCCGAGGATCTTGAAATAAATCTGTTCAAAGCTGCTACTCGGCCTGTTAACCATTGAACGTCCTTCATATTCGAGGGTGATTTTATATCCAGGATAGCTTTAATCTGCTCCGGGCTTGCCTCTATCCCCCTTTTCGTCACCATATATCCTAGAAACTTTCCTGCCCCCACTCCGAAATGGCACTTAGCAGGATTCAGCTTCATGTAATACTGATCCAGGATATCAAATGCTCCCTTGATATCCTGGAGGTGATCCTCAGCCTTTTTGGATTTCACCACCATATCGTCAATATATACCTCCATGGTGCCCCCCAGCTTATCTTTGAACATCATGTTCACTAATCTCTGGTATGTTGCACCTGCATTTTTCAAACCGAAAGGCATAGCAGTATAGCAATATATACCTGTTGGTGTCATGAAAGCAGTATCCTCCAGGTCCGAAGGCTCCATTTGAATCTGCTGGAATCCTGAGGATGCGTCCATGAACGTTAACATTTCATGCCCGGCAGTAGCATCCACCATTGCATCGATATGAGGAAGGGGGAATGGGACAAGCCTTATTCAAGTCTGTGTAATCTACACAGACTCTCCATTTCCCATTTTTCTTCTGCACTACGACCACATTCGCCAACCATCTTGGGAACTTGACTTCTCGGATCATTTTGGACTTTAACAATCTTTTAACTTCCTCTTGGATGATTATATTCCGCTCAGGAGCAATCTTCCTTCTTTTTTGCTGAACAGGCATGAACGACCTGTCAATTCCAAGCTTGTGAGTAATAATGTCTTTGGATATACCTGTCATATCCTCATGCCTCCATGCAAACGTTGACATCCTGCACTTCAAAAAGCCAGTCAATTGTTTTTCAATATCCCGAGGGATATTGGTTCCTACGAGCACCGAGATATCAGGATTATCCTGATCCAGGATAACTTTCTTCACATCCTGCTCCGAAGCTTCCAAGGTATCCCGGGCCCGCATCTTTAATTGCTATGCTGGATTAGGCTTGGTCGAGGATTTCATTGAGGATGTGTAGCATTCCTTCGCCTCCTGCTGATCACTATCAACTTTGACGACCCCCCAAGGGGTTGGAATCTTGATGCATTGGTGGTAAGTCGAAGGCACAGCCTTCATGTCATGGATCCATAGCCTGCCTAGTATGATGTTATAGCAGGATAAGGAGTCCATCACACAGAAGTGTTGTATTGAGTTGACCCCTTCAACGTATACTGGTAATTTTATCTCTCCTACAGTATTTCTAGCTTCTCCACTGAAACCAACGAGCACAGTGGACTTCGAAGTAATGTCCATCGGAGATGCATTCATCCTTTTCAATGTTTCCAGCTGAATTATATTGACAGAACTACCGTTGTCCACCAATATCCTGCGTACAAAATGGTTAGCCACATATAATGTTATTATCAAAGCATCATGGTGGGGATCCTGAATAGTATCCCTGTCATCACTATCGAAAGTGATCAGTTTATCAGTTGTGAGGGTAGTCATCCTGACTGGTTTGTCTCCCCTTTCACTCTTAGCTTCCTTTGCATGTCTCTTAGCCGCCGAATACGAAGTCCCACAAATGTCGGATCCTCCTGAAATAAAGTTAATTATCTTGGCATCTACTGGGGGTGATGCTGCTCGTTCAGAATCATTCTCGGGATCCTGCCCTTTATTCTTCTTTCTTCCCAGCAAGTCCTTCAGATACCCTTTGCTTAACAGGTAACTTATTTCTTTCCTTAAAGCAATGCAATCCTCGGTCATATGTCCGAAGTCTTCATGGAAGGCACACCATTTGGATTTATCCTTCCAATCAACTTTCTGCTGGTTCTTTCGAGGCCACCTAGCTTTGTCCCCTAAACCCTGCATAGCATACATTAACTCAGGTATATTAACAGAAAAGCAGTATTCAGATAAGTCAAGATATTCTTCGGGATCCTCGTCTTCAACAACGTTCACTTTCTTGTTATCATTTCTGCCATATGGCTTGGAGCGATATGGCTTATATGAGGATTCTGATTTCCTGTTAGTTGATTCATAGGTTGAGGTAGAATTCATCCTCCCCTGCATCTTCTTGTCATCTTCCAAACGGATATATCTCAAAGCCCTGTTACGAGCTTCGTCGAGATTCCTGCAGGGATTCATTACAAGATCCTGATAAAACTGAGAATCCTTTTGTAACCCCATCTTAAAAGCTTGCACAGCTGTTGCGACATCAAGATGTGGGATATCCAAGGATTCTCAACTGAATTTGTTCACATAATCCCTCAAGGATTCCTGAGGCCCTTGAGTTATCCTGTAAAGATCACTGGTTAGTTTATCAAAACTCCGGCTGCAAGAAAACTGACTATTAAATAAATTAACCAAATGAGCAAACGAAGTAATTGAGTGAGGAGGAACATTTAATAGCCATTTTAAGGCTGATCATGTCAGGGTAGATCCAAAACCCTTGCACAAGCATGCTTCCTTGAGCTCCGGAGGGATAGGGTTAATCTCCATTCTTTCCCTATACTGGGCAATATGCTCTTCAGGATCCGTAGTCCCATCATACAGCTTCATGTTGGGAGTCTGAAATCTTTTTGGGATTTCAGCATCACAGATAGGATATGCAAAGCGGGATATCCTGTGGCTGTCTTGGGATACTTCCGGAATTGGCTGGACCACTCCAGGTACACTGGATATCATGTCCTTCAATTTCTGGAGCTCTCTGGTAAATGTTGACGTCATACCTGCATCCTGCAAAGAGCCATTGTTGTTAGTAGCAAGAATATTATTATTTGACACATTACCGGTCTGAGGATTTTGGCCATATCCTGAAGCATATCCTGAACACCTCACAGTCGACATCCTGACCGAGGAGGGTATCTCAGGGGTATGATTCTGAGAATGGCTTGGGACGATATTCCCCCTGTTATCCTTAGTGTAAACTGCAGAACTGAAGTTCAAAGCCCTGGGCTGTATAGGAGTGACAGTTTCTTCAGCAGGTCTACTCGAGCTAGCTTTTAAGAGTTGTATTTCTCTTAACAGCATTTGGTTAGTTTCCTGTTGCTGCCTCATTTGTTCCTGCACACTTCCAAATAAAGTTAGAATTTCATCATTAGAGGCTAAAACGAGAGCAGATCCCTGAACGCTCCGAGTAGGGATAACATCTTGAGGTTGTGAAGAAAATGGCATCCTTGGAGGAGGCGGTGGAAGCACCGAACCGGTAATAGCAGAGGTTACAGCAGACATAGTGGAGGAGCTCATGTTTGATCTTGAGGCCATTGTAAACAATGTGGCAAAAAGTTTTGAAAATAGAAAACCGATTAACGATTTCACAAAGATTTTTAGTAAAAGTAGCACCACTTGCCCCACGGTGGGCGCCAAATTGTTTTGGTCAAAAATTACCGAAGCAATTTAGTGATCAAATTAGTTAAGTGAGGTAGTGTGCTAAAATTATGTGTGGGAAATATGTTAACCAAGTTAGTTATAAAAACAGTTTCAGGATACGACTCAAGATATAGAGCTGTATCTATGATCAAACAATGAGCAGAAAAGTAAAGGTTGACACGTGATGTACGAGGAAAGCCCTTGATCAATCTAGATAGCCGGCACAAAACCTCGGGAGCTGACAATCGCAGCTGCCTTGTTCCTTTATTGCTTCCAATATCAGGATACAATACAGGATGTGGTGCGGATCAACTAGGTGTTACAATGTAATTCAATTACAAGTGTTTGTGTGTAGTGAATGTTGAAAGTTAGAAAGCAAAAGTGTTTGAGAGTGTGTGAAAGTTGCGTTGTGCCTTAATCTGATCCGCCCCCATCTATTTATAGTAAAACAAATGTAACAAACTATCCTAAATAACCGGGATCCAGCGAATATTCCTCAGTCGAACGTTGTAGACCAAGTCTTTCGGGTTCAACGTCTCTCCCATAACAAATACGCCCGAGTCTTGAGGAGATGAAGTCCATTTGACCGTTGGCAAGTCCCAATCTTTAACCTGCACGTGATTAATTCGATCAACCTCAGGATATCGCCCAAGATGTTAGCAATATCCTCGTCCAGCATCCTGGTCACAAATAAACAATAAAAGCAGGATATTGGTCAAGATATGTATGCTTAGAAAATGACCCATAACAGTTAGGATCAAATACAAAGGATAAAATATATAAGAAGGGTAAGAAGGATTCTAGTCCATTGATCTTAGATTTGGAGGGTTTAGATTAGTTTTAGGAAAAAGAAGATAATAGAAGGGCATAAAGGGAATCCTATATATATGGATTTTCTCTCTCCACATGCAAGACACATGCCAATTCCCCCATCGATTTAAAACGTCCATAACTTTTTCATACGACATTTTTTTTTTAAAAAATCACCATAATAACGAGCATTTTTTTTATCTTTAATATGAGTACCATATTATCATATAAAAATAAAATAAAAAAAAATATTTTACTGGGTTTTTTTGCATTGTGTTAAAGTTCAGGTTATTGTGTCTTTTAACTGTGTTTTGGTCAGTAGAGTTTCTATACATTGTGTTATTATCAAAACCTATAACACAATGTTAATTTGGTTTCTATCCATTGCGTTTTTATAAGAACATATAACACAATAAATGACACAATGAAGATGGTGTTATATCTGGGTTTTCTATAAATTGTGTTATTAGTTCAGGTCATTATGTTTAATATGTTATTCGTTGTGTTTTAATATGTTGTCCATTGTGTTTTAATAATTTGTTCAATTTTTTTATTATCTTTGTTCATTGTGTTTTAGTTTGTTGTGTATTGTGTTTTAAGTTTGTTTTCCATTGTGTCTTCATCTGCTCTCCATTGTGTCTTTTATCTGTTGTCATTAATTGTGTCTTTTATTTGTTGTCATCAATTGTGTTTTTATTTAGTCTGATACTTATTGTGTTATATGTTATCGCCATTGTGTTATACGTTATGGTCATTGTGTTTTAGTATGTTGTCCATTGTGTCTTTATCTGTTGTCATTAATTGTGTTTTTGATCTACTTTACATTGTGTTTTACATCATGTCCATTGTGTTATGATCAAAATCTATAACACAATGTTAATTTGGGTTCTATCCATTGCTTTTTTTATAAGAACCTATAACACAATATATGACACAATGAAGATGGTGTTATATCTGGGTTTTCTATAAATTGTGTTATTAGTTCAGGTCATTGTGTTTAATATGTTATTCATTGTGTTTTAATATGTTGTCCATTGTGTTTTAATAATTTGTTCAATTTTTTTTATTATCTTTGTTCATTGTGTTTTAGTTTGTTGTGTATTGTGTTTTTAGTTTGTTTTCCATTGTGTCTTCGTCTGCTTTCCATTGTGTCTTTTATCTGTTGTCATTAATTGTATCTTTATTTAGTGTAATACTTATTGTGTTATATGTTATCGTCATTGTGTTATACGTTATGGTCATTTTGTTTTAGTATGTTGTCCATTGTGTCTTTATATGTTGTCATTGATTGTGTTTTTGATCTACTTTACATTGTGTTTTACATCATGTCCATTGTGTAATATGCAACTGGGTTTTTAAATTTTTTTTTTGAAAAATATAACAATATGGTACTCATATTAAAGATAAAAAAACGCTCGATTTTATGGTATATTTTTTTAAAAAAACAAATTATAACAACCTTACAGAAAACCGACACCCTCGAATTTTTCCGACACCCTAATATATTTTAAAATATCCCAATATGTCCCAAAATACACCCCATAGGCGAAAACGGACCCCGAATACCCTAAATATTATTAAAAATAATTAAAAATTAATATTTTGGGTTTGTCGCGGGCCGCGTAAACCTCTTAAGGGTCTTACGCGGGCCGCTAGAGATCAAGAATGTGGCGCAGCCCGGTGCTGACACGTGTCCGACTCGTGTTGAACCTATAAGTTGACCCGGATCACCTACGCCTTTGACCGTGTTTGACGCGGGCCGCGTAGCCCTTTGTTAACATTTACGTGGGCCGCGTAAAAGTCAAAGTGAAGCACTATATAAGCAGGCATCGGGTCTTCAGTCGAAATCGTTCAAAATTGCCTTTCTTTCTCTCAATTCTACGTAGTATACATTATACACGAGTATAATACCCCCTAAATAGCGAAGTTCTGCTCCGTTGTAAGTATTATAACCCCTGGATACGTATTAAATACTCTGCCCGATTGATCTAGGGTTCCGTAACGGCTGTCGTGGTTCTGCCCGACGTATCGTTGGAATGCCGTCTCGGGGAGGGTATTACTAATGTTAAAATGGGTTATTATACTAACACATGTGCATTTGTGTAAATTATAGATTTTCACCAGGAAACCCTAAAGGATAATCTAAGACAACAATGTGAGTTTATCCGCTTTTTTTTGTTAACCTTTTTGTGAACTATTTTACAAAACCTTAAATGCTTAACAATGAAATTAAGCAGTGATTGAGTATTTGTAAGGATACAATTATCATGAGTATGTTGGGGTTTTGTATACAAAATTTGTTACCGCCTGGTTAAGGAGTAACATTTCCACAAGTCAGGTCTGACAGTACCATGGATGTTAATTGATATAACTTGGAAACAAATGTAATTGCGAGAACGCCCTCAATACTGTACAATGGTCTTTATTAAACTTGATTAAACTGGGACTCACTCACCAGTATTTCCCACTGACAAATGTTTTTAAAACGCGTTTCAGGTAACAAACTGTGAAAGCCAAATAGAAGCCAACTGGACAACACTGAAGGCTTGTAAAAGTGGCAATAAAGTTACCTAAAATAAAATAGATGTTTTTATTAAATAAAATAGGAATTATTCCTATGAAAATGTGTGTATTGCAAACTTGGGTTTTATCCCATGTGTTTAATACTATGAAAATGTGGTATTTTACTCTGATCCAATATTTCCTAACTACGGTCCTGATGAAAAATTCCGCTGCCAAATTAGACAAACACGCGATACCACTGAAACTGGCTCGCGGCCGCCCGTTCCCGGGGATTAGGGATCGGGGGTTGCGCCAGAAGGTGGTATCAGAGCTAAGCCACTAATTCAGCCACAGAAGTGTTCTGCTGACATCAAAATTCGAGCTGTTAGGAAATAAATTACGGGAATACGTGCATTATTGTATTTCTTGTTATGTGTTATTTGACTATTTGTTAGTTTACAGTATGAGCGACCAAGGACCATCTGACGCGTATCGTCAATTGTCTGGTTTGCCTTGAAGCGAAGGCACCTCCTCTTCTCAGCCTGCCCTCTCAGGGTACTCTGCTGATATGGAAGAAGGAATATTCGTGTTTAAGGCTAAATCCGAGGAGCCATTCCCTCAGAAAAAGAGAGGATGGTTCAGTCGAGGGGCACACGAGCGTAGGAAGCATATGAAAAAGTTACAAGACCAGAGAGCACTAGCAGCAGTTAAAAGGGAAACCGATGCCTATGCCAAGGATATGATTAATAGGGGTATAGCCAACATCCACATTTTAGCAACCACTGCAGCTGACCCTAACCTGGAACAAATGATAGCACCCCAACCACAATTACCAATGCCTGACCAACCGATGGAAATAGAAAACCCTGAAAATCAAGTAGAAATGCATGACTTCAATCCGGAAGAAATACCTAGGGTACCTGCACCAAACCCCTTAGACCCAAATTACGACCCCTGGTGGGACGACAATAGGGACTATGTGCAACGTTACCCGATACATGAAGACATGCCCATGCCAAACATAGGAGCCTACCCAGGTTTGGGTCCTTTAGATCCCTATTACCACAATGTATTCATTAGGGAGATTTTAGAAAATCCTTACCAATTCCAGGCACCTACACCTCCGTACGAGGAACCCGCACCCCAGATTCCGAACCCAGTCCTAGAACCTGCACCCCCAATGAGTGCAGACAATGTACAAGAACTTAGGACATTTGGTGAGGAAATTTCAGAAAGTAGTGAACGAATGAGACAGCTGGGAGAGCGACTCGTCTGGAAGTATGACGAACACAATATGGATTTTTGGATGAATCCATATCCATGAATGTGATGGTGGAGATGGTAGTAATAGTAATAATAATAATAATAAAATATAATATGTGTGTATGTGTATGAAAAAAAAACTACGGATGCCTATTACTAGTAGTGTAACTTTAAATTTCAGTTGGTATTGTAATTGTAATTTTAGTACTGGTGTGTAATAGATGCATAGTATATGAATAGAGTAAGTCGCAATGATCGACGCTTTTGACCAAAATGCGTGTCATGTGATTGACTATATTAAATATTATTTTGTGATATTAATACGTGGTAAATGTTTAAAATTCAGATGACCGACGAAGGAAATCAAGGAAATCTGAATAACGATAACCATAGTAACATTAACTTGGTTAATGAGAATCCGAGCATCAATAATAATGGAAACCAAGTGGATAATAGTGCTATCCAACACATAGTGGCACAAGGAATTATAGATGCAATGCCATTTATCCTTCAAACTGTTAAGGATGCTGATAATAAAAGTAAACATAGCAGTAAGCGACCAACTGAACCAGAAAACAGCGTGAACAATGGACCCGTACTTCAAATGCCCATTCCCAAAAGAAGAAGGACCATGCCTTATGGTTGTTCTTACAAAGAATTCTGGTCCTGCAAACCAATAGAATTCTCGGGCAATGAAGGACCCATTGCAGCTCTACGCTGGATAGAAAAGACTGAGGCTGTTTTAAAAATAAGCAAGTGTGCTTAAGAAGATAAGATAATGTTTGCTTCTAATCTATTTAAGAACTCAGCCTTAGAATGGTGGAACACTATCCTCCAATCAAGAGGAAGTGATAGGATTTATAATATGGAATGGGAAGAATTTAAAAATATGGTAGAAAGGAAATTCTGGCCTCCCAATGAAAAGGAATAGATAGCAAATAAGTTTCTAAACTTAAGAATGACCGGTGTAGATAGTAAGGGTTATACTACCACATTCTTTGAATATATGCTAGAATAGTACCAACCCTTGCATCACCTGAACCGGTATTAATCTCCCGTTACATCTGGGGATTAATTGGAGAGATTAGATATGTAGTCAAGGCAGCTAGACCCCAAACTATAGAAGAAACTGTATAACTAGCAAATACCTTGACAGATGAGTTAATCCGTACTAGAGAAGAAGACCAGAGGAGAAACCTAACCCAAAGGCTTACCCAAGAATTCCGTTCTGGGAATTTCAATCGTAGGAATATAGGTTCTACCTCTGCACCATTCTGCAAGGTCTGCAAGAAAAAGCATTTGGGAAAATGCTTCGCTAACTGCAATTTCTGCAAGGCACTCGGACACAAGGAAGAAGAGTGCAGGAGAAAATCCAGTAATGGACCGTGCTTCAACTGTGGAGAAAAATGTCACATCAAGCCAAATTGTCCGAAATTGGCTCCAGCTGCGAACAACAGGAACACTAAAAATGCTAGAGCATTTGTTCTAACAGCAGATGAAGCCAAAATGATTCCGGATGTCATAGCCGATACGTTTTTTGTTAATGATGTTTTTGATAAAGTATTATTTGACTCTGGTGCGAACCAAAGTTTTATTAATACTTCGTCTTGCAAACTTCTCAATCAACCATTAACTAAACTCTCACAAGAATGTCTAGTCGAGACAGCAAATGGAGAAACGGTTAGGATTTCTGAAATCTTGCAGGGAGCAAGAATAGAGTTTTTAAATCAAAAGTTTATGGCAAACCTGTATCCCATGAATCTGGTAGGATTTGATGTCGTTTTAGGAATGGATTGGTTAATAGCCAACAAAGCGAGTATTCTATGTGATCAAAAGTCAATTCAAGTAAATTCACCAAAGGGTGAAAATATCACAATTAAAGGAGATAAACCATCTAGATCCACAAAATTCATCTCTGTGATGAAAACTACAAGTTATATAAGAAAATGATCTATAGTATATTTGATTTCCATAATCACTAACACTAAAGGAAAAGAACTAAAAGACATTCCAGTAGTGTCTCAGTTTTCAGATGTATTTCCGGAAAAATTACCAGGATTACCGCCGGACAGAGAAGTTGAATTCAGAATTCATTTACTGCCAGGAACAGCACCAATTGCCAAAGCACCTTACCGATTGGCACCAGCAGAGATGCAGGAACTGAAGAAACAGTTAGACGAATTATTGGAGAAATGATTCATACAGCCAAACTCATCGCCATAGGGAGCACCTATTTTATTTGTCAAAAAGAAGGACGGATCGATGCGTATGTGCATTGACTATCGTGAATTAAACAAGGTCATGATTAAGAACCGGTAGCCATTACCGAGAATCGATGACCTGTTTGCTCAATTGCAAGGAGCTCGATTTTTCTCAAAAATCGATTTAAGGTCAGGATATCATCAATTAAAGGTACAGGAAGAGGACATTCCTAAGACCGCCTTTAGAACAAGGTATGGCCATTATGAATTTACTGTCATGCCATTTGGTTTAACCAATGCCTCAGCTGCATTTATGGACATGATGAACCGAATATGTAAACCATATTTGGATAAATTCATAATTGTTTTTATTGATGATATTCTCATCTATTCTAAAAGTAAAGGGTAACATGCAAAGCATTTCCACGCACTTTTAAGTCTATTAAGAAAAGAAAAGCTTTATGCTAAATTTTCAAAGTGCGAGTTTTGGTTAGAACATGTACAGTTTCTTGGACACTTAGTTAATCATGAAGGAATTCATGTGGATCCCACAAAGATCGAGGCGATTACCAAATGGAAAACCCCTGAATCACCAACCGAGGGTAGAAGTTTCTTAGGATTGGCCGGTTATTATAGAAGATTTATTCGAGATTTTTCTAGAATAGCCATTCCTTTAACTAAGTTAACCTGTAAATCCATTAAGTTTGAATGGGGACCAAAACAAGAAGAAGCATTTAGAATTCTTAAGCAAAGATTAACCCAAGCACCCATACTAGCGTTACCAGAAGGAACTGAAGATTTTGTAATCTACTGTGACGCTTCTAAGTTAGGTTACGAATGTGTGTTGATGCAACGACAAAAGGTTATAGCTTACGCATCTAGACAACTTAAGAATCATGAAGAGAATTATTCAACCCATGATCTAGAATTAGGAGCTATAATTTTTGCTCTTCAAATTTGGAGACATACCTTTATGGTAGTAAGTTTACCATATTTACTGATCATAAAAGTCTAAGGTATATTTTCGGGCAAAAGGAGTTAAATATGAGACAAAGACACTGGATGAAGATGCTTAGTGATTATGATTGTGATATCCAGTATCATGAAGGAAAGGCAAATGTAGTGGCTGATGCTTTAAGCCGAAAGTATCATGAAAAGCCAAAAATGGTACGTTCTCTTAAATTAAATCTACAAGTAAATTTAAATGATCAGATAAGAGAAGCACAAGAATCAGTAATCAAGGAGGATACTGAAAAATTAAAAGGTATGCTAAAGGAATTAGAACAAGGAACAGATGGAATTTGGAGATTCCATGAAAAGAGAATGTGGATACCTAAATTAGGAAACCTACGCCATCATATATTAGAAGAAGCCCATAAGTCTAAATACACAATGTATCCAGGAAGTGATAAAATGTACCAGGATTTAAGAAAGAATTTCTGGTGGATACGAATGAAAAAGGACATAGCAGTCTATGTTTCTAAATGTTTAACTTGTTCACAAGTTAAAACTGAACATCAGAAACCCTCAGGTTTATTACAACAGTTAGAAATGCCACTGTGGAAATGGGAATTGATAACAATGGATTTTGTTACTAAATTACCCAAAACAAAGAAAGGTAATGATACAATCTGGGTGATTGTAGATAGGCTAACCAAGTCAGCTCATTTCCTACCAATGAAAGAAACTTTCAGTATGGAACAATTAGCTAAATTATATGTAAATGAAATAGTTTCATTACATGGAATACCTTTATCAATTGTTTCTGATAGGGACAATCGTTTTACCTCTCATTTTTGGTCAAGTTTCCAAAAAGCAATGGGAACCAAGTTAAATCTAAGCACCGCTTATCATCCTCAAACGGACGGACAAAGCGAAAGAACAATTCAGACGATGGAAGACATGCTTAGAGCTTGTGTAATTGATTTCGGAGGTAATTGGGACGATCACTTACCTTTAATAGAATTTTCTTATAATAATAGTTATCACACAAGTATCAATGTTGTACCATTCAAAGCACTTTATGGACGAAAGTGCCGAACCCCAGTCTGTTGGGCAGAAATTGGGGAGAAACAACTATCTGGACCTGAGATAGTGCAGGAAACAACCGACAAGATCATTCAAGTCAAGGAACGACTGAAAACAGCACGTGGTCGACAGAAGAGCTATGCCGATAACCGACGCAAACCCTTGGAATTTCAAGTAGGAGATAAAGTGTTGTTGAAAGTCTCTCCTTGGAAATGAGTGGTAAGATTCATCAAAAGAGGAAAGCTAAGTCCCAGGTATGTTGGACCTTTTGAGATTATTAGAAGAATAGGACCTGTAGCCTATCAGCTACAACTGCCAGAGGAAATGGCAAGAATACATGATGTATTTCATGTATCAAATCTCAAGAAATGCTTAGCCGATGAATCGCTAATGGTACCTCTTAAAGATATAGAGGTAAATGAACAACTCAAGTTTGTAGAAAGGCCTCTACAGATTGAAGACAGGAAAGTCAAAAATCTCAAGCATTAGAGATTAATTTTGGTCAAAGTGAAGTGGGACTCCAAAAGAGGATCTGAGTATACATGGGAGCTTGAATCAGAAATGCAAAGGAAATATCCACACCTATTCCAGTAGATCTCGAGGACGAGCTCTAAAACAAGGTGGGGAGGATATAACAACCTTACAGAAAACCGACACCCTCGAATTTTTCCGACACCCTAATATATTTTAAAATATCCCAATATGTCCCAAAATACACCGTATACGCGAAAACGGACCCCGAATACCCTAAATATTATTAAAAATAATTAAAAATTAATATTTTGGGTTTGTCGCGAGCCGCGTAAACCTCTTAAGGGTCTTACGCGGGCCGCTAGAGATCAAGAATGTGGCGCAGCCCGGTGCTGACACGTGTCCAACTCGTGTTGAACCTATAAGCTGACCCGGATCACCTACGCCTTTGACCGGGTTTGACGCGGGCCGCGTAGCCCTTTGTTAACATTTACGCGGGCCGCGTAAAAGTCAAAGTGAAGCACTATATAAGCAGGCATCGGGTCTTCAGTCGAAATCATTCAAAATTGTCTTTCTTTCTTTCTTTCAATTCTACGTAGTATACATTATACACGGGTATAATAACCCCTAAATAGAGAAGTTCTTCTCCGTTGTAAGCATTATAACTCCTGGATACGTACTAGATACTCTGCCCGATTGATCTAGGGTTCCGTAACGGCTGGCGTGGTAATGACGTCTCGGGGAGGGTATTACTAATGTTAAAATGGGTTATTATACTAACATGTGTGCATTTGTGTAAATTATAGATTGTCACCAGGAAACCCTAAAGGATAATCTAAGACAGCAATGTGAGTTTTCAGCTTTTTTTTTGTTAACCTTTTTGTGAACTATTTTACAAAACCTTAAATGCTTAACAATGAAATTAAGCAGTGATTGAGTACAAGGCCGGCCAAATGGGCTTCCGACCCTAGGCACAGGCCTAGGGCCACCCAATTTGAAAGGCCTCCAATTTTGTTGTGGATTTTTTATATAATAGGCCCATTTTTTGTTTTAAAGCAATAGCCCATAACATGAAACTATGAAAGGCCCGTCCAAATGTAACACCCCGAAAACGGGCTTGGTAATTAAACTCTGTTAATACTAAAAGACGGGTAACGTACCGTTATTAGTAAAAATAACCCGGCAAATATTTGGATTTAAATAAGAAATCCTAATATTAAATAAAAACGAATCAAAGTTTTAAGTAATTAAGTTTATAAGAGCCTGAGTTAACGGGACTTAAAATAAAACGGGTTATGACTTCCCGAAACCAGTAAGCTAACTAGGAATAATTAACCTAGTTAATAAGTGAGGAATATTGTTAGAAATAAGTAGGTTGTGCCCTACTTAATTAACTAACCAAATTAGAGGGGCCAATATTGTTAAAATCAAAACTTGATTTTTATTAAACAAATAAAAACTAAACCAAACACCCCATTTTGGGGGTCTGGTCGATCAGAGCAAGCAGGGGGCGACCCCCACTCCTTCAAAACCCTAGAACTTCAGAAATCTTGCAAATTGAAGGTTCAATCCAAGTTCAAATCGAATTCTAAACATAGATTCCTGATCCTCATCACAAGGGGATTACAAGGTATGTAAAATTTTGAGAAATCTTTCAAACTGAAATTCTCATGAATTGGGAATAATTTGAGATTCTAGTTGCATGTGTATGTTATGATGATTTAGGAACTACTATAGTGTTTAGGGACAAACCCTAGACAAACACAAGCTGAAATCATGTGAAAATTTTAGTGAAAACTATGATCACCATTGTAGGTGATTAGTGAGTTATGTGAAATTTGATGAACACTAGGAAATAGATTGTTGATCTAGTGTAAATTGACAATTTTGAAGTGATTTCAGAAATTATAGAAGTTAACCACTTTGTAAGATGGTTGATTTATGTGAAATTTGGGCTAAGAGATAAGCTAGAGACTTGATAAATAAACATGTAAAATTCTGCCCTTAAAGTGTTTGTTAAAATGCCTAAGTGAATGTTTAAATGTTGAGAAATATGATTAAATTAGTCGCCTAAAAATAAAGACTACATAATAGTCGAAGATATGCTTATGTGTGTTCGTGGAACTCAAATTATGCATTTCATACATAAAAAGGAACAGTTGACTTTTGAAAAGTCAAACTGACCGTTAACTAGAGTGAATGATAATCTTGATAGAAAAACGCGAGGTGGAATAGTCGTGACTAACAATGACTAAACTAACCATCTTGCGAATTGTTATGCTAGTTTGATGCTTAACAAGCTAGGTGAAGCTTCGGGAGGAAGCGGGTCAAACAAATCAAGTATGAAGAGAAACGAGTGGCTTGGATGCAATGTAAGTAAAGCTTACGCCCCTTTACATTATGTACAAAATTACATAATTGCAAGTATTGTATTTAAATGCTACTAAGTGGTTGGTATAGAATGTTCCGACACGATTCAATGAGAGTCGGAACGAGAGAAATTGGTAAGAAATCATGAGTTATGGAAAAAGGGATAAATGGTAAATTGGTCATGTAATGACTAATAACTAATGAGTTTTCGTTAAGATCACTTTAAAGTGCCACCAATAACGAGAAAATAAGTAGAGATGGAAATTTAGTCAAGTACTGACTAAAGTAAATGGTAGTTAAAAAAAGGGGTCTAGTGGCAAAAATCCGAAATGGGTCGGATGGACAAATTGGTAATTATTAACCATGTTTTGCTACTTATGAAGATGCTTGGTCATATAGGCCAAACGGGTCAAATGGCGTGATAACACCATTTGACTGTATCGACTGATGTGGTTGTCAAGTCTTGTGTTAACAGGAGCGATTAGCGATTCGGATACTTCTGTCGCCATAGAAAATGTGATAATAAAAGGGAGGTATAAATCGGGTCTATTTGTTGATCCGAGCCAGGTACGCATATTTATGTTGTAGTTAAAAGTAATATTTTGTTCGAATACTTGGTGAGAGTCCTTCATTGTAAAAGAAGGACCAAAATCGACCAAAATGCCCTTGTAGGCTAAATTGAACAAACAACCCTTAGAGGTTGTTTAGAAACGAGTCTTATGATTAAACAAAAGCTTAGAACGAGTATGAGTAGTGAAAGATGTATTTCTTGGGCCGAAAGACTCCATATGAGTCTTTGCCGTAAAATGATATTCCAAGGGGTATAATTCGGAACACATAGATATCTACTTTAAATCCAACACATAATTAGTTGTGATGGAAGGATACTAGATAAGAAATATAGGTTACAATGCTAGAATAGAAAGAAAGCGATTTTGAGCCTAAAAGTGCTTAAATACTCTTCATGGGTCAAAATAAGCATTTAAGCGTAAACGGGTTTTTATTATGCAAGAAACCCGTGATTTGAGAGTAATATGATAGGAGATATTGATATAATGAACTTCATGAGTTTAAAGATCAAATAAACAAGTTGGTGTGATAAAATGCATAAACGGGTCAAAATTGGGTAAAAGGGCGATAAGCCGAAGACCTAAAAATCTGAAATTTTATTATGTAGGATGTTGGATCTTAACTCCATAAGATGGATAATTAAATTATGGACGCGTAGGAAAAAGAATCGGGTAAAACGGATCAATAACGAAGAAGTTATGGCCGTTTCCGTGAAATCAGATCGTGCAGGAAATATGCAGCAACATTCTGCTGAAAAGGGGGCCTAGCGTCACGCGACGCCCCCAAACTTGGAAAAATGTTATTTTTTGTCATATTTAACCCCTGTACTTGTTTGAACTTCATATTTAACCACTGTACTTGTTTGAACTTCATATTTGACTATCAAAACTAACTTTTAAGTTGGTTTTGATCATAGGTGATTGCCATGAGTGCCCGGATGAAGATCAAGCGACGAGCAAGAACCGAACACAATCACGAAATAAGCTTCCGCACTATGTATCGTTATTATGTTAAATGACGAATGTCGTTTCATTGTTTCTTTTAAGTGACGAACTTAATTACATCATGTTCTAAACTTTTAAATTGTAAAAGGTTTTAGTAAACCCGTTTTTCCGATGGATATGTAATCTTAATTACATGATTGTTTTCGTAAATAATACGCTAAACCTTGATTTATAAGAACGGGTGTTACAAGTTGGTATCAGAGCCTTAGTTTAAGAGATTCGAGTATGGTGGGGAGGAACCATGCTTGGACTTAAACCTTATGCTGTAGGATCGTGAAACGACCTAACGAGTCGATCAGAAGAGTGCTTAGACAGAATCAGAGGCGGAATTCATTGATTCTGTCTTTGTTTAGCTTGTAACACACCAGAAATACTATTTACTGTCTCTTGTATTGATCTATGAAAGATTACAGCTTTGGAGACACCTCGACAGCACTTCTGTGTCGGAAACTAACAACTGAACTGAACTCTATAACTGATTACGCTTCAGGGTATTTATAGGCATGAAGGTTTCGCTTGAGCACTGTTCAAGCGAAATCATGTTATGTGGATTTCGCTTGAACTTGCTTGAAGCGAAATCTTCTCTAAATGACCCTTGAAGCGAAATCAACCTCTAAACACACTAAATCATGATATTTTCTCATATTACAAGCTCTAATCTATCAGTTCCAATCTAAGACTCGAACGAAGATGAAGTCGACAGACAACTGCACCAACAGACTCCCCCTTGAATGTTGACGGAATCTTCAGTGAGAGTCTTCATAGTGACGACTCTTCAATCTTGATCTATCTTCTTCAGGACTTTCTCCTGGAATCATGTACCCGGATCTTTTCTCTAGCTCTAACTTCGTCAGACTCCCCCTTTCATCAAGCTGGGATTTTCAGTCTGGGATTAGCTATCGCCTTTGAAATTAAATCCTGGCTTTTTCTCAGATTAAGCTCTCCACAGGTTCTGATACATCTCCTGGCTTTTCGTAGCAACAGGATCAGAAACCTTCATTTCTCCTACATACATCTCTCTACCAAAACATAAGTTTTCACTTAAACCAATAAGAAAAACTTACTAGCAATGGTTACATCAAGTTCAAATTAATAACCCTGATTAACTAATCTCATTTTCTAAAACAAATTTTACAAATTTTAGCACACATACTCCCAAACCAGTTCATCTTGTTTAGCACTTGGAATTTTGAAAATCAGCTCTTCAACATCAGTTGTCGAAAATCTTTTTGGACTTTTCAAAATAATGAAACATGAATGCAATAACAGAAATTAAATGCAAAAATAAAATATGTACAAACACTATTTTTGTGAGTTTGTGTAAGAGGATCATATCAGTTTATGAGACAAATCACCAACACCGTTAAGCTTGATTTCATTTTAAGCTCTAAACGATTCACGTTGATTGACGATATTGCTGTCCACTTAAGCTCAATCTAAAAACTTTCATTCTGCTTACCGATACTTTAAGGTATATTTAGATAGCACTAAATTCTTATGGACCCCACGATCTCAGCATATCCCCTCATCATGCAATACACTAACTCAAGTAATGCCTTTACACTTTATCAACTGTGATTTGTGCGAAAAACAAAGCAGAATGTTTAAACATTAACAATCAGGTCGATACTTCCGTATACGCAGAGAAAGTCCAATGTTTAAACAAAATAAGAAAAATAAAACAAGTTGAAGTTGTTTAGGCTTTAACCACCAGGTCGATACTCCCGTATACGCAGAGGTGATCCAAAGCTTAAACGAAACACCAAAGAAAATAAAGCAGAACGTTTAGGCAACAACATCCAGGTCGATACTCACGTATACGCAGAGGATGTCCGATGCTTAAACAAAATAAAGAAATAAAACAAGTTTAAGTCTTTGCAAAATAAAATGCACAATCACAGCGACTTTTTAGCAAAGTTGTGAAAGTTCACAAACTTAACCAGTTTTATGTCTTTCGACAATCAGCGATTACTGAGTAGGCACACAGTCAAGAAGGACAAAACCAAGTACTACACTTTCAACCGTGTTTCCCACTAGAACTAGGCTTTTTGCTTTAGGTTTGTATCGTTTTCGCAAATCTACTAGTCTAGCTGAGCCTATCGTCACATCATTAGTGAGACCGTTTATCACTTTTAGGCTTTACATATCTTTAGCATGCTGTGACAGTCCAACTGATTTTCTATCATTTCCTCTTGTTTCAGCAAAACTCATTTTTAAATTTTTCAATGTTTTTGACATTTTCAAATTTTCAAATGTTTTTGGATTTTCTAAAATTTCTTACTCCCCCTAAAATGCAAACACATTTTAGGAAATTTGAAAATAAACTGTACACAACCTTGACAACTGATGAGAATTACTTCAATTCTCCATTCACTTGGCATAAACAATCAGAACTCCCCCTCACAACAAAACATTTTCCCATTATGATCTCAAAACACTTAAGTTTGTTTTAATCAAATGGTTTTTCCGGAAAATAAGTTTTGTGTGTCTTTTCACAAATACGGGGATCTTTCATCACTTTGTTTTCCTTCAATCATTTGTAAAAACTAACATTTTTAAGATCAATCCTCAACCATCACTTGTAGAAAATCAAGTACAACTTAATGTCCCTGATTTATCACTTGTAAGTTCGAAATATCACTTTCGTGAATTTCTCAAGAAATGTGCCGATTCCTACTCCTCGCTTACAAACCTGGGAGTTCCGGCAAGTCAGGTTTTTCATTTAAACAGATTCACCCAAGCCTGACCGTTCTTGGGTGATTTTGAATTCTTGTTTAACAACGATGGAAAATTTTCATCATCCATTGTTAAACTAGAATTCTCAGTCTTTACCTCAACAACTGGCTCTTCTGGCTTTACCACACCAGATTCATTGCCTGAATGTGGCTTGTCTGACTTTGATGAGCCAGATTCATCGCCGACATGTGGCTCCTTTGTTTCCGAAGAAACAGATTCATTGCCAACAACTTTCTTCTTCTTCTTTTCCTCTTTCGTCCTCAGATTTGTATCTGATGAATGCGTTTTGCTTGAATTGTTGTTCTTTGGTGAGCAAGACGATTTATCAGAACTTTTATCTGTTTTACCAGTTGTATCCGAGGACAAAATCCTTTCCAGATACTCTCTGGCCTTCTTCCTCTTTTTCCTCAGTCTGTCTTTTTGCCCTTGAGAAAGCTTTACTTTCTTTTCTTGAACTTTAGATTCTTGAACCTTCTGTTCTTTGGGCTTGACATTGACTGGTTTCTTCACCTGCTTCTGAGATTCAACTCTCGATCTTCTCATTGATCTCATTGAGCAATCTCTAGCAATATGACCTCTGATGTTGCAATTAAAGCATCTTCTCGTCTCATAACTCCAACGCTGGCAGTTAACAGCAATGTGTCCTTGATAACCGCATCGGTAACACACTCTGTTATCGTACCAATCACCATTTTCAGCCCAAACATTCAGATCAAAGCACTGTTTGGCTTGGTGATAATCCTTACTCCTCCTGTAAGCTTGATTTGGCCTTGAAGCATTGTGGTCCGTCCTGCACCACTTTTCACCAACTATTTTTGAATTTTCATTTTTTACTTTTTGTGGTTTTTGATTGCGATTGGATGATTGATCTGATGAACTTTTATTTTCTTTTTTAACATTTTTCACATTTTTAATTTTTTGTTTCTGTTCCACTTTCTTCTTCAAAGGTTCTTGCTTAGAGCATTCTCCCTTTTCGGTTGATTGTGGAACAGTTTTTTTAAATTTTTCATTTAACTTCAAAGATAAATTCTTTTTGTCAATTTTTACTTTTTCATCATCAGATTTTTCATCGCAATCTTCAACTTTGACATTGTCAAAGTTTGTGACATTTTCACTTATTGGAACGGAATTGATTTGTTTTGGACAGGGGAACTCAGATGAAGTCACAAAACCTTTCAATTTCTTTTCAAGTTCATCAATCTTGATTCTCGAATTTTCAGCTTCGTTTTCAAGCTGAGAGATTCTTTCAAGATGAGACTTGATTGATTTCTCATTCTCATTTTTCATGTTTTCAAGAACAGACTTTTCATTTTCCAAAACTTTTATCTGTTCTTGAAGTTTTGTTTCTTTTGCTTTCAGATTTTTGTTCTCAAGCTTGATCCAGAAATCTTCATCTTCTGAAAATTTCTGTTTACTTTCAAACTCTTTTTCTTTTTCTTTCAAAACTTTGTTTTCTGATGTCAAACTGTTCAAATTACCCAACAGTTTGTCATTTTCAGTTTTCAGCTTCTCACAATTTTCTTTCAGAATAAGAATCTGCTTATCATCAGCTTGCTTCTCATTTCTCAACTTCTCGACTTCCAGTGTCAAACTTTCCGCATTCTTCAAGAGTTTGTCATTGTCAATCTTAAAGTTATCACATTTTGAGCATACTGATGCAAAACTTGAAGATCCAAGCTTCACAGATTCTTCATTCTTTTGAACTTGTTCTGTCTCCATCTTGTATGTTCCTGCACAAAAGAGTTTAACGAAATCAAAAGGATTCATATTTTCATCAATATAATATTTCCTTTTAATATCATATTTCAAAATATTCTTTGTTGCAAGACACACACGAATTCTTCTATCTATTTCAGCAATTACATTCAATTCCAATTTTAGTAAATTCTTTTCCATTTCATTCAAAAACTCCCTTTTTTTCTTTTCTTCCTTACGACACTCTGCATGAACCTCATTAAAGAACTGATGTGGATTAAGCTCTTGGAAAAAAATCTTTTCTTTTTAGCTCAACCATGAATTCATCCCATTTAGTAGGTAATGCAGTTGTTAATTTTAATATATGTTCATCAGTTGACATTCTAATACCCTTTCTCCACAAATTGTCCGTTAGAACTTTAAATCGTTTTTCCAACTCATCTAAAGTTTCATTCTTTTGGCACATGAAATATTCATAACTTTTTACCCAAACATCCACATCTACATTCCTGTAATTGGTATCCACAGTTCTAATATACCAATTATTAAAACTTTCAAGATCATTGTTTTCCTTCTCATCAAAAATCATTGTCATTTTTCTAAAACAATTTGCACTCAAACAACCTTCAAGCGAAATACCTACAAACAAATCTTTAAGCGAAATCAAAAGTTAACAACAATATCAGTTCAAGTGAAATACTTCACCTGAAGCGAAATCAGATATTTGGTTTCAAGCGAAATCAAATGATTAATCTGCTCAAGCGAAATCACTATTTCGCTTCAACCACTCAATAACCTTTCAAGCTAAATCAGACTTTCAAGCGAAATACTTGATTTCGCTTCAAAACACTTCAAGCGAACCTCAACCTGAAACTCCTGAAGCGAAATCTGATCAATTCTTCAAGCGAGACCTATATTTCAAGCGAAATTAACCTCTCAATTTCGCTTGAATCATGCTGACATCATCACGTCGATCTGATTTTTTCAAAATTGATCAAGTTCTAGGTTGAATTTAGATCTGAATCTTTCAAGGATTTGTTAATTCAATGTTTCGCACACTATATGTGAAAATCAGTACATTTTAACCATGAAAACTTGATTAATTTTGAAAAGAAGGTGTAGAAGTCAGAATTTTCCAACAAAAACGAGCTAAACAGTAAGAACTCTTCCTCCTGAGCTCTGATACCACATGTAGGATCGTGAAACGACCTAACGAGTCGATCAGAAGAGTGCTTAGACAGAATCAGAGGCGGAATTCATTGATTCTGTCTTTGTTTAGCTTGTAACACACCAGAAATACTATTTACTGTCTCTTGTATTGATCTATGAAAGATTACAGCTTTGGAGACACCTCGACAGCACTTCTGTGTCGGAAACTAACAACTGAACTGAACTCTATAACTGATTACGCTTCAGGGTATTTATAGGCATGAAGGTTTCGCTTGAGCACTGTTCAAGCGAAATCATGTTATGTGGATTTCGCTTGAACTTGCTTGAAGCGAAATCTTCTCTAAATGACCCTTGAAGCGAAATCAACCTCTAAACACACTAAATCATGATATTTTCTCATATTACAAGCTCTAATCTATCAGTTCCAATGTAAGACTCGAACGAAGATGAAGTCGACAGACAACTGCACCAACATATGCTCTTGACAAAGAATAGTGTTCGGTTCGAAGCTTGATCGCAAATCTGGTAAGTACAAGTATGTTAATAGTTTAGCATGCTAAAGTGTTGTAACAACACATAGGGCTATCGTGTGATACACGTTACCCCAATTAAAATGATTGGTATAGTTGACGAAAATACGCGCGTCGACGCATATAGTAGAAAAAGTCTTGTATTATAATACGGGCGATTATTGAAGTTGACGTTACTAACGTTGTAAATGTTTTAATTGAAGGACACTCGCGTTTGAAGACGATGAGAGTCAAACGAATTGTGGATATGATGATGGAACGGTCCGAAGTATGACGAGAGGAGCATGTTCACCGAGGACTAAATCGTGTAACGACCGCGAACAAGGTTAATGGCAAGGAACGCCCGTTGGGGCAAACATTACCAGGTGCACATTTTAAATAATCGCACAAATAGTAATATGCAACATATAAGTAGAAATTGAAAGTTGCATAAGTAGATTAAAAACTTGGAAAAAACCCAAATAGAAAATGTATTCGGGATATTGTTTCCAAGAGAAACAAATAGAGGCGTTACTTACATAGGGCGTGATGTGAAAACTATAAAAAGATCATGTGTGTCATGTGTTAATCGCTTACTCTAGCCAAGTAAGTAGTGGCATATGATACCATGAACTTCTTATGGCGGACACGTTTACGTCCGATGTAGTAAGGTCAAGATGAATGAAAATTTAAAGGATCCTTAGGGTCAAGAAATCTTATGGGCATACTCGTATAAATGGTTTTCGCGGGAACCATAAAAATGATGTATGGCGCACATAGAAATAAAAGACCCAAGGAAATTCGTGACATAAGTCATTTTGGACGAAACAACCATGGTAGACAAAAAGGGCATTGTAAAACCAAAGTATAAATGACCCGCGGGGTCATAGAAACAAAGGTATTGCCCACAGGGGAAAAACGATCAAAAACCATGGTAGACGAAAAGGGCATTGTAAAACCAAAGTATAAATGACCCGCGGGGTCATAGAAACAAAGGTATTGCCCACATGAGAAAAACGATCAAAGTCGTTGACTTTGGTCGTAGTAAAGAAATAATGATGATGATAACCATCATTCATAGATTATAAGACTGTCAAGGATGGTCAAATAAAGGATAAAGGTTTGGTTTAATAAAAGCGATGGATTTCGCTAAGGCAACCAAACAATTTAAAACGAAATCTTAATGTATACCGGAATGCTTGCACTAATAATGACTTCGGTAAAGTACCCGGTTGATGGGTAAGACGACAGACGTGTTTAGTTTGTTTGTGGCAGTGGCAGGCGTTGTTTAGTTTGTGGCAGTGGCAGGCGTTGTTTAGTTTGTGGCAGACGACAGACGTTGATTGATTCGGGAATTAGGGCTTATTCAGTTCTTCGATTTGTTGCAGTGTTGGTGTGGCACAGGTTAGTCATATCCTCATTCTTCTTTCATAAGTTGCTATTTTTCTAAATCAAGTTGTTGTATAGGGAATTAGTGCTTATTTGTTGAACTGATCCTGTTATTTAGGCACTAGGCTTGCTTGTTTGTCTATTTAATTCGTTGTTTAGGGAATTAGGGTTCATTATCAATCTCTTAAAGCTAGAAAAATCAATTTTATTTAAACGTATACTTAATTTATACAAAACACACAACCTTCAACAAAAAAAATTAACTTCGCCAACTATAAACTTTTTAGTTTATAGTTGCCGGTCCCAAGCCCGGGTAAAGGAGGAGGGTTTTGTTACTAAATATGTTGAAAGGGTAATTTTGCAAAAAAAGGCCTCCACTTCGAAGTTCGCTTAGGGTCTCCAAAAACCTAGGAACGACCCTGATTGAGTATTTGTAAGGATACAATTATCATGAGTATGTTGGGGTTTTGTATACAAAATTTGTTACCACCTGGTCAAGGAGTAACATTTCCACAAGTCAGGTCTGACAGTACCATTGATGTAGCGTGATGATGGTATTGGAAATCTAACGCGTTGATTCTAAGAATATCCGCGAAGATCTTTTCCCAAACCCCCAAATTCGTCCCCAAAAGACAAGAATTTAAAAAAAGTCAAACAATTATTTTATAAAACTCAAAAACTATCCCCCAATACAAATTACATGAGAACTTATATAGAGTTTTTATGATCAACTCAATGGACATAAATTAAAACAAAACTTAATGAACACTAAATGTGGATTTATTTCGTTACATAATTGAGTCGACACTTGATATTCCCGCAACATTCTCCCCACCTTTGGAAAAACTCGACCTCGAGTTTTGTTCCAGGCTAAAGCCACCTGGATCGAAAGGAACATCAATCCGATTCTTTTCTAATATTATCAAGGCCCGCCCAAGCAGTTCTACTTCACGGGTCATCTCATTTGACTCTGAACCTGTACCACCTGGGTCGAACGGAGCATAGGACCATTTCTTGTTCACTATTGTCTTGACCCTCTTAATTAATATAGTTCCAACTAAATAACCATATAGTCGTAAACCATGGACCTCATTGCATTTTTTTACAAAATACCCATCAAGTTTAACAACTTTTTCTTCGTTTTGATCAATATGAGGGGCATCTTTTGACGACATAGCTTCTCCAACCTCCACAATCTGGCCATCAACCAAATTTTCAAATAGAACCTCGTACCAGATTTTTACAGCATGAGAATTTTGTATACCATGGTTTTCATCATCCAAAATAATTTCCTCAAAACTATTTGTTGGAAAATTACCTTTTAAAATTGTACAAAAGTAAATTTGAGAAGCACCAAAATCTATTGTGTTTCTTAATGCCTTCGACTTCATTGCTTTGCTCATGAAATTTCTTTGCAAGCCCCCCATGCTAACATGTTGAGTTCCAAATGTAGCCCCTGGACCACCCGTTACCATAGTAGGACCATCACCCTTAGCGCTATGACTTTTGAAACTTGATTCGTCATCACCGGCTCCCATGATCGTCCACTCTTTTTTGTGGTCATGTCTAATGGTGAGCACACTACTGGTACCACCCGAATCATCGTCGCATGCCCAAGAATACCATTGCTCATCCTCGTATTCATCAAAACATGGTAGAGTGTGGTACAAGCGATAATCCCTCTCACAAGCCATTATGAGCCAGGAATTTAGCTCTGATACCAACTGATGTAGCGTGATGATGGTATTGGAAATCTAACGCGTTGATTCTAAGAATACCCGCGAAGGTCTTTTCCCAAACCCCCAAATTCGTCCCCAAAAGACAAGAATTTAAAAAAAGTCAAACAATTATTTTATAAAACTCAAAATCTACCCCCCAATACAAATTACATGAGAACTTATATAGAGTTTTTATGATCAACTCAATGGACATAAATTAAAACAAAACTTAATGAACACTAAATGTGGATTTATTTCGTTACATAATTGAGTCGACACTTGATATTCCCGCATCAACCATGGATGTTAATTGATATAACTTGGAAACAAATGTAATTGCGAGATCGCACTCAATACTGTACAATGGTTTTTATTAAACTTGATTAAACTAAGATTCACTCACAAGTATTTCCCACTGACAAATATTTCCCTCATTGACATTCTTAAAACATACCATTTTAATTCAAAACACTAACCTAAGTTAACCAACCAATCCAAGAATTTACAGATCTACCACTCATACCACTGCATAAATTTCTGTACCACAATATGATATCATTTTTCACATGCTCTATATTTTAAAGATACCGACAGATCTTTTATGATCGTTCAATGTTGCCTGATATCAAATCACAATTTACTTTCCAAGAGTAATAATTCGTTCAATGTTGCCTGATTAATTAATATTAACTTTCAAAGGTGGATTTTGTCATATAAATAATCAACATACTGTAATTATCGACAACAAAATGGATGTAGTTGACTAACTGGAAGTAGTTGAGTGTGTGTATACTGTTTGAAGTAGCAATCAGATAAGAAGGTTCTATGATAAATTTTGTTTATAAAGAATTTACATTTAAAGTGAAGTTAATTAACTTTTTTAGCGGCAAATTTCATTTTTTTGTTTTTAATCTCTGTCGTTTGTGAGACTTAAACCCAAAATCTTCTCCTCTAAATTCTCAAACCCATGTGCAGGCTTTTTATCTTTGCCAATTGATTACCACACCATTGGTAAACTTAATTAACAAACTGAGTACAAAATTAATTATACTTCTTAGAATGTGTGTGTGGGGGGTGGGGTTCAAGTGGAAAAAAAGTATGTGTTGTTGTGGTGCGAATGTCCCTAGTGCCCCACAACCACCGCCTCACCTGCAACTTCACCATCTCTTGGCTCCACGTCCGCAAATCGAACCACGAAAGCTCCCCGGCCATGCCATTGTTGACGCCCGTGCCCTCTGACATGGCACTCCATCTATGCCTACAACACATACTGGTCAAATAGTCATAGTCTTATGTTACACCTACTTTTAGGGCATCCACTATTATTAATTTTAAAGATTATGTCGCACAACCTTATATGCCCATATTATTTTAGGCATTTACCTTAACCGCTCATAGGTAAAATAAATGTTAAGTAGACATCAACTAGTTATATGAAATAAGTTATATTAAAAAGGTTTATGGTCCTTGTCAAAATCTCATATCTCTATACATCACATACTTATGAAAAACAACCCATAATCATTACAAAAAGCATCTCTAACTCGGGGTCAGAGACGACCCTTCTCTCCTGCGCATTGGCTTTGCCCCTTGCCTAGACGAATTTCTACGCTCTCACGATGTATATCTCTACCCCCTCTACAACCTTCATCCATGGACATTTATCTCCACACATTTCACCCTTCCCTCTCTCTTCTTACATTGACCTCTATTGGTCGTCACGTCTACCACAAATGGTTAAGGGGTTGTTTGTTTACCTCTTTATGGGGTTCTTAATAGTTCAGACCTCTTACTGGTTCAGACTGTTTGTTTCATGAGCAGAGATGTCTGAATGGTTCAGACATTTGCCTCTGAATGGTTAAGATTTATACAAAGTCTGAATGGTTAAGACCTCTAATCCGAATTGGTCAGACATTTGCCTCTGAATGGTTAAGCATTATACATGCTTTTAATGGTTCAGATTTCTTACTGGTTCAACACTTAATGGTTCAAACATCTTACTGGTTCAGCACTTAATCGTTCAGATGTTGCCAAACAACCCCTAAGTATGACATATTATGGATGCTCTAATAAAATGTAACTCTTTGGTTTTTGGAACTTTTGTAATTAGTTTCTCCAAGTAAAAACTTGACTATATAAAATTTCAAACACAATAATTGTGTTATAACTTATAAATTATAATGTCAAGCACACTCTTAGCTGCAATATAAAAACAAAATTACAATTATTGATGAGTGCAACCCTTCATTCTTCTAATCGTGAATGTGGACTTGATTGTCTTTTCATTTGAAAAGACCTAACCAACCATCATAAGGAAATATCGAATGATGAAACCATTGAATTGGACATGATTAATTATTGGAAATTATTTATAGTATTTGATGGTCATGGCATACATCATCATCTTCTTCCTTTGATTGCGATAATAGCAAGTCAGTTTATTCTTTCTTCCCTGCAAATCAGATCCATAATAAAGTTGCCAACCTTTTTTCCTGCATTTTATATCTTTTTATTTCAACATTGTCAGCTTCTTCGGCCATGCATGTGCGACTATTAACTCTTCGGTCAAATGTCAAAATAAAAAAAAATAAAAAAATTATACCCAATACACAAGTGAGTCTAAAGCCAGATCGTTACTTTAATACTTTTAGATAAGATTATATAATAATGTATTGACAAATCAGTCACACTTTTCCCTGATTATGATAATAATCATCTAAGTTTCAAGACTGTAATTTTTCATATAATGTTCAAATTAACTTTTTTTTAATAGTGACCGGGATTATATATTTATATTAAGACGAAATAGAACAGCCCCAATAAGAAACTAGGGAAAGTCGAAGCAGAAAATTACATGATTACATCATCACTTTAAGTTAAAACACCAACATCTGAATCGACACAAGAGAATTTAGATATATTTTTAACTCACAAAAATGAGTTTTCTAAGAATCAACCTAACGGTTGAAATAGTCTTGTTTATTAAATTCTTTAATCTAATGAAAGTAATTATAAAACTTTGTCATTAGTTGATGACATTTTCGGGTTTTTACAGCATATGTTAGCCCTATTCTATAAATCATAGAATCCCGCTTTTAAAAAAATTAGTAATTTAAAAAAATTTAACGTTGAAACGACGGTAACAATATGCATGTCACACGATTAAGTAAACACGTCTAAAGTAAAAGTCAGCTTTAATTATAACAAGTTAAATAAAAAAAGAATTAAATGTATAAAGAAGATAAAAGAAAAAAAAAATTGGTTAAAAAAGAAGAAAATTATGTTATTAAACTTCAAGGGCCGTGTGTTAACTCTATTGAAGTTCGAGAGATATAAACATAAATTGGTTAAAGGAAAATAATTATTAGAGTAAACTGTCATTTTGGTCCCTGTGGTTTGGTCAATTTTGCCACTTTAGTCCAAATCTCAAACTTTTTGCAATTGGGTCCCTGTGGTTTCAGTTTTATTGCCGTTTTGGTCCAAAAATGAAAACAGACCAGATTCCCCTAATTAAACCCCAACTTTGTTCTTTTCCTCATGGGTATTTTAGTCATTTACGTTATATTATAACTAATTATCAATTAAAATTAATAAAACTAAATTACAAAAACTGAAACTCAGTCTCTCTCTCTCTCTATAAACTCATATCTCTCTCTAAACTCTATCGCCACACACACACATAACTTAATCAAACACCCACCACCAACCGGATAACATCCACCACCACCTCTAATCAGACTATTTCGGTGTAAATCTGATCGAGTGTGAACATTTCTGTTGGTTTTAGATCACATACGGGCTGATTCGATCAAGTATCGATTTGACTCCGTGTGTTTTGGTGTGTTTTTGATCAGTTCGGTGTGATTTTAACAAGTTTAAACATGTTTCTTTGATTTTAAGAATGTTTCGATTTGTTTTGGTAAATCAGTTTCCTTCAATTTCATTGAAAAACACATCTCAACTCATTGAAATCCAAGTACAACGAAACTGTTATGAGTTTTTTTTTTCATTTCAAAATCTGAATTGTAGCTTCAATCTCAGGCACTATTAAATCTGAATTGGTGTTGTAACAATTTGTTTCAGAGATTTCGAGAAAAAAACAAATTTAGATTTGTGTTTGAAAAGTTCTAGATCTGAATTTGAAGATGCAGTTTTTGTTGTTAAATTGTAGAAGCTTTTCGAGTAGAAAATAAACGTAAAAGATCGATTTTTTTGTTAAGTGATTCAGGTTGTTGTTATTGGAGAAGAAGTCAGAGTTGGTGATAGAAAGAAAATTGCGACTGTATATGTTCATTTGTTAGAAGAGAGTCGTGTCAGAGAAGAGATGATGATGATGCTCTGTTTGATGATTATTTTGATGATTTGGGTGCCGGAACAAACTCGTGGAGAAGATGATGGTTGCAGAGAGGAGAATGGGGTGGAGAAGATGATGGTTGCAGAGAATTGGGGTTTGGATTAGGGTTTGCTTGTGACTCATTTGGGGAAGATGAAGATTTTTTTATTTAGTTTTATTATTAATTAATAATCAGCTATAATAAAATGATAATGACCAATTTACCCCTGAAGATAAGGACAAAAAACAAGGATTTAATTTGAGGAATGAGTTGAATTTACTTTTGGACTAAAATGGCACAAAACTGAAACAACAGGGACCAAAATGAAAGTTTTGGACTAAAATGGCAAAATTGCCCAAATCTTAGGGACCAAAATGGCAGTTTACTCTAATTATTAAAGTTCTAGTGTAGAAACTTATATTGATAAAAGAAAAGACTTTATTAAAGAGTAAGGGTGAAACGTAAATAGTTAAAGTAAAGGGGATGCAAAAAGTTTAGGTGTGTTATGATATATCTATTAAAGTTTAAGGGTAGAAATATAAATTGTTAAAAGAAAAGACTTGATTACAGCGCAGGGGTACAAGTGTATATAGTTAAAGTGAAAGGGATACAAGTGTTTAAGTTAAACTAAAAGAAAAAAAAAGTCTTACTGTAGGATGTGGGGATTATGGTTGGAACGCAATCAGTCACATAGGAAGATGAATGGAAGGTTAAACCACCCCCTCAATGATTCATGGTGGTTGGCGTGGATTGAACCATGATTACCACGGGCCACCTTTTTCATTTTCGTAGATTTTGACGCTTTAAAAAATAAATTAAAATAATAAAAGAGATAGTGGTTTGGGTCATGACCACACCCTTATGATAGTGGCTTTGGATGGTGGATTAGAGGTGGGTGGCATAGTGCCTATGTGGAGGGTCATGGGGGTCATGACCACACCTTTTAGCCTTATAGTGTTGAGTTATAATACAAAGGGGTTAAAAAATAAGAAGGGTAAGAAGTTATCATAGAGTGACAAGTGTCTAAGTACAAAGGGGTTAAAAATAAGAAGGGTAAGAAGTTATCATAAAGTGACAAATGTCCAAGAAGATATCAAGTGAGAAGGGTAATTTTGTCCAAGAGGAAAAAAATGTGCACATGCAAGTCACATGTTATCCCCCATTATTTAAATGTCCATAACCTTTTTATGCGTCATTTGTTTTTTTAAAAAGTTATACCATAAAATTGAACGTCTTTTTATCTTTAATACGAGTACCTTATTGATGTATCTATAAAAAAAATTAAACAAATTCAAAAACCCAGTTGTGTATTACATAATGGACATAACGCAAAACACAATAAGTATCAAGCTAAAAACAAAATGAAAAGTAAACTAAAAACACAATCAATGATAACAGACAAAAGACACAATGGACAATAGATTAAAACACAATGGACATAACGTAAAACACAATGAGTATCAAAGTAAAAATGTAATGGAATGTAGACTAAAAACACAAATTATGATAATAGATAAAAGACACAATGAACATCACACTAAACACACAATGAATAACAAACTAAAAACACAATGGACAAAATACTAAAAACACAATAAAAAAAATACTAAAAATGTCACACCCCAACCGATGGTGGAAACATCGGAGTGAGACGAAGAAAGATTGCTCATCACACATAACGCTAATTGTGAGAATAGAATTAAAGATAGATTGATTTCATTCATAATAAAATGTTACAATACATGAAAGTTGAAATACCACATGTTAAATACAAGAAAACAATACAACAACAAGTATGAAATTTATACAATGTATTTGACCTAAGACGTCTAAATGTGTATCTAAGCATCAACACTACTTCAGTTTCAAAGCATCGTCATCCTCAACCTATAACATGTTTAAAATAAAGTTCAATGCAAAAGCAAAGGCGAGTATACAAGTTTTCATAAATAGCATAAAAGATAAGTTTCAAATAATTCCATGTGGCGAGCTCTTGATACAAGATAAACAATAAAATCAGCATGTGTTCGACAAATCAACCCAATGATGAAACGCAATAAGCTCATGACACAATCTCAAGTTTACGGGTGGTGCGTTAATCCTATAACACTATATATGTCAAGGATAGGCTTGTACGAAGTTAATGATAAGTCTAACACAGAACGTATAACCCTAAGTTTAATGTATCAAGTAATCAAGTATGCAAGCATGTATAAGGAATGTTTGTGCATTTACAAATAAAGTTTAAGTGTAAGTTTCATAGATAAACATGTTACACCCCAAAAAGGTGGTAAACGAAAAGGGGGTTCACACTCACAAAATTGCTAATTCCTCTGATTATCCAAGTGTTGACGAGTGAATGAGTTTAGGAGGTTGAATGTATACGGATTGGAGTTCAAGGTAAGTTTAAAGTCAGAATTCGTAATTTAAAAGTATATGGAAAGTATATATATATATGAGAAAATAACCATCTAGCACATAGTACTCGTTTTTGACACTATGAAACCCATAGGGGTTTGAATGTTTTCATGGGTTAAAGTACCCATTAGAATCGTAACGAGAACTAAGTTCTTAGATGGTGTAACTTAGTATTTTGACAAATAACCATTAGATTATCATCAAAGGTTCGGTTACTATAGGTTTTATATATTCTATATAGTATATAACATAAGTCTTAGTCCATCAAATATAACAATATTATCATGGAAGTCATGCATAGAGGTAGGAAGATAAATCTTCCATTTTAAGACCTCTTTTGTATTCACCAATACACAAGTTGTCACAAGACAACATGGATGGTCATGAATGTACAATAAGGAATTGAACTAACTAACTAAGAAAAAAAACATCAAGTGATGTGTGGATTTGTAAGTAGGATAGCCCAAGCTATCCAAATAATCACAAATATTCAAGTTCAAGACTTGTTTATCACTTGTGGGTTAAACCTTTTAAAAGAGAAAGTTTTGAGGCTTAAAACTCTGGATTTATATGGCTATCCAAATAATCACAAATATTCAAGTTCAAGACTTGTTCATCACTTGTGGGTTAAACCTTTTAAAAGAGAAAGTTTTGAGGCTTAAAACCTCTGGATTTATATGTTACAACCTTGTTTTTAAGCACACATAATCATCGTCTTGATTAGTGGCATAAGGACATAGGAATGTATAAAGAAAATATAAATTCATGTATGTTTAATAAATTTTCCTTCCAAAACAGAAAGTTGGACCTCATTTTGGTGATGTTTCACCTTGGTTTTCTATGAAAAACCTTGTGAGGACAATTCTAGAGGTGTTCCACACTTTGTAGAGGAAGAAGAAGTGAAAAAGATGGAAGAAAGGTGAAGAAAAGTGCTCATTTAGCACTTAGAATTATCTTTCCAAAACTTGCATTTTCAGCTGAGATTAGAGTGTTTTGAGAGTGTAAATGAGTTGGAAAAATGAAAATGAGTGTTGGGAGGCTTGGTTTTATAGTTGAGTGAGGTTAGGTCATAGGTGAGTGTTTAATGAGGTTTAGAAGCCCATTGGTGGAGAATGGAGGTGGAGGTTGGAGGCATAAATACAAGATTCAAAATTTATATTTTAGGGTGAAGGTTGGAGCCAAAAATGCAGATTCAAAACGTGGGATTCAGGGGAGGTTTGTATTTTTGTCACAAATGGTCCCTCAAGTTTAATAAGTATGCAATTAGGGCCCCAAAGTTAGGTTTTAGGGTGTTTTCGAGTGCTTTTCGCGTAGTTTCAAGCGTGTAACAAGCATACAAGTATAGTAAACTTAATAGTGATGTCAAGTATGTCCATGTATGTGAAATTATGTAAAACAAGTATTGGTAATGCCGGTTGTAACACATAGTTGTCGGTTATCGCACAAAATGCAAGTATGGGCGATTTACGATTTATAACACATAATTGCAAGTATAATTAATATGTCGAAGGTGGTTACAAGTATAATATGATGTATTATGATGTATAATAAGTATTGGAATCATTAATTGTTGGTTAATCACAAGTATTGCACGTAAACGCGTTGAAAGTCGGTTATTTGGACGTATCGTCACATAGTTTCGAATTAGGGTTCGTTGCATGCGATTATAAGTATAAATTGAACATAAGAAGTATAAATGGAACATAATTGATATAAATATGACTTTCATAATGATCGGTGTCTCGAATTACAAGGTTTCAAAACAAAATACGATTACAAGGAATACAAGTTTCCAAGAATAGAATTACAAGACAACTTTCTAATTAAGGAAAGTTACGAAAAAACGGAACGTTACAAAAAACACAAGGAACAACAAACTAAAACAATGAATAACAAATTAAAACAAAACGGGTATCAAAACGAACACAATGAACAACAAATTAAAACACAATAGATAGCAAACTAAATACAATGACTAGAACATATAACACAATGTATAGAAAACCTATCAAGTTGAAAAACACAATAAACAGAACCAATAACACAATGTATAGAAAACCCAATGATAACACCATCTTCATTGTGCCATATATTGTGTTATAGGTTCTAATAAAAAAAGCAATGGACAGAACACAAATTTACAGTGTGTTAACACAATGTATAGAAACCCTAGTAAAATCGTAATGGCCAAAACCCAATTGAAAGACACAATGACCAGAACCTTTAAAACAATGCAAAGAAAACCCAATAAAAATGAAAATTTTATTTTTATATAACAATATCATACTCATATTAAGGGTCTGTTTGGTATAAGGTAATGGAATAAACGAGAGAATGAAATGAATAAAGTAATGGAATGGACAATAGAATGAAATGGATCATTTCATTTCGTTGGGATGTTTGGTAAAATGAAATTTTACTTTGTACAGTTTAATAGACAAAAAGAGACGAAGTAATGAAACACAAATTATTAAAACGACAAGAATATAATTACCTCAGCAGCAGCAGTAGTAGTAGTAATCACACTACTAATAATAATATTATATTTCTTTCCATTAAAAAAAACCCTCTTACCAAGAAATTAAAATTATAATATTTGGAATGAGTTACATTCCTTGTGGAATGCTCCATTTCATTACCACTTAGGGTATAAGGAGTGGTTAGACACTTGAGAGTGACAAACTAAAAAATAAACCAATAAGAGTGTGCCATGTCAAAGTGGTAAACTATGTTCAAAAGTGTTGCCAATGATTAAACATTTGGTGAAGTGCTAAACTATTTTAGACCATGTGTAGTGGTAACAACTTATAATGCCCCCACCATGGGGCATTATCCGACACGTGTCATCCCAGTCAGCATGGGGCATTATAGCAAAAAGTGGTGTAGTGGGGCATTATTCCAATAATGCCCCTTCCAATCATTAAACAAAAAAAAAATTAAAAAACAAAAGTTGCTGCTGATTGGGTGGTCAAAAAAGCAATCAGTCCCATTGCCACTTGCAAAAATCTCATTGGGTAGTCAAAAAGCAAAAAGTCCCATGCATTAGTCCAGACATCTCATTTCAGCGTTATCACAAACACGCCAAACTCAAATTTTTGAAATTTTTTTATAAAAAAACGCCCCATGTAATGGTGGGGGAGGCGTTTTTGGGCGTTTTTTTTTAAATTTAAAAAAAAAACGCCCCACTACACATAGTCTTAAAAAAGGAAAAAAATGTGTGATTGGTTGAGATTGGAATGGACCCCACCCCACACACCCCCCTCTCTCTCCTATCCTCCCTCCCCGCATCGGCATGGCATCACCGCACAAACAAGTCAAAATCGGTAAACATCTTGTTGAAGGTGGTTTACCGCATCGGTAAACTCGTTTACTGAGTTTTGCCGATCATGTAACACTCGTCTTAACTTTCTATTTATTTTAATCATAAAATACAGGCCCTTTTTAACAAAATGCATATTTAGCAAAACTTAGTTAAAAAGTTAAGATGTACATTGTTTAGCGAGTTAACATAAGGACCTTCTAGTTCAAAGTATTCACATCTCATAGAGTTTACAAAACAACATTTTCTAGACAAGTTTAGAATAGTGCGGAAGCTTCAAAAATGGTGTTCGGTTCTTGATTTCACGCTTGATCGGCATCCGAAGCTAACGAGCATCACATGAGGTCAAAACCACATGAATAATTAGTTTTGACGATGTTAACCGAGGCTAGACAAGTTCCAATGACATAAATATAAACAAAATAATAAAATTATGGTTTTTAGTCTGACGCGCCACGCGTCAGAATCAGTCAAACCCTTCGCGTGCCGCGGGCGGCCCCGCGTGTCGTGCCAGATTCTTATGCTCCCGTCGCGTGGCACGGGGGAGTGCGTTTTCCAGCAGGTCCAGTTTCTGGACCTGCATTTTTGCCCAGCTCCGAAATTCACAAAAATTCTAACTTTAAACCTTCATAACGTTTTACTCGGTTGTCCGTTTTAGTCAATTCTTTTTCCTATGAGCCCGTAATAAAATTATGGATCCAACCATGTAAATTTCACATCACGGAAACCGACTTACCAGTGATTGGTTCACAATTTCCTTAGATCAATTATCCAACCCATTAGCAATAAGTGCATAATACTACTTTTCAGTTCTTAAGACTTTTTAGACATAGTTACCCAATCCCCCGGGCTTATAACCTTGGCGTATTCACGCCATTCCATGGCTTTGCGTTCCTTTAGAACTAAATGCTTGTTTCCTCGGAATTCAAGCATTCCGTTTCAAGCGACACTTTCAATTGACTTCTATTGTTTGACCCGATATCCCGGATTCGTAAACTTAAATTAACATAACCAATTCATTGGCGTAGTACAATCCAACACTTAACGAAATATGAGACTTTCAAGTCTCTACTCACATGATCCTTTTAAAAGCATCATTTCGACCCGTTTGGCTATCTAGTGAAAACCATCACTTTATTGACAAGCCAAACCCACTTCCAACCTTTATTTTGACCCGTTTGATTGTCGAGTGAACTTCGCCATTTCAAAGACACATCAAACGCATCTATCACACTACGACTCCATTTATACATTAAACCCAAACATGTATGCATAATCTAACAAGACTAAAGTCACGTACCTTTAGAGCACACCCTTCAAACGCGTATCCCCTCCGGCTTGTCCACTTGCAGATCCGGATCCTTTGCCTAAAGAGTTCAATTCGCAAAACCATTTAGAACTCTTTTTATATTCATTAACGCACAATTCGTTATAGTATTCACATCTGCGTTTTTGGTTCGATCTTTAACATTTTAATCCTCACTTAGGCGTTTTAACAAACACCTAGCGGGTCAGATTTTTACATAATTAACACCAAGTTCATGACTTGTAATTATCATCTAAATCAACTTCAATTAGGCGCATTTATACATGTTTTAACTCCCATATTTCAGAATTCATCTCATAAAACTCAGATTATACTAGAACAAGAATCATAATCCTAGTGTTTATCGAATTTCTACAACTTATTAATCACCTACAATGGTGATTATAAACCCTACAAGCATCATGCAAGGTTTTAACAAGAAATCCTCTAGGGTTCATCCCTAGACATCATATCACTTCTAATTTCATCTATTCAACACATAATCAAGCTCAATTTCGAATCTCTGAAGTTCATCTAAAATTTGAGATAGAACCAAATAGCAAAATTTTACATACCTTATGATCCCTTCGTCGAGGTGATCACTAATCTATATTCGGATTTCAATTTGACTTGATTTGAACCTTCAATTGATCAATTTTGCGGAAGCTAGGGTTTGGTGAGGAGCTTTTGTCGCCCCTGCGTTTTTTTTATCGACCAGACACACCTCTTGTGTGTGTTTGGTGTGATTTAATTTCTTTTTATTAAACTCAATTTTGAATTTAACACTTTTAGTCCCTTAGTTATTATTTGGTTCACACTTTAGTGGATTTAACCCTTTTACTTACTTCTACAAGACTCATGACTAATCGGGTTATTTATTCCTAGTTAGTTTATTCCCGTTTATTTTATACTTCATAATTTTAATATAAAGTTTCATATTTTTGGGGTGTTACAAGTCCACCCCCCTTAAAATGGTTTCGTCCCCGAAACCCAAGTACGTACCAAATAATGTAGGGTAGAGCCGTTGCATCTCCTCTTCGGACTCCCATGTGGTATCCGAACCCTTTCTGTGTTCCCATTTGACCTTCACTTGGTTGATCTCCTTGTTCCTTAAAGTTTTCACTTTACGATCTAAAATCGCAATTGGCTTCACCGCGTAGTTAAGACTATTATCCACTTCAATGTCATCGTAGTGGATGTAAGCGGACTCATCCGCTAGACACTTCCAGAGATGTGATACGTGGAATGTGCTATGTATCCCACTCAACTCTTCGGGTAATTCGAGAAGGTACGCCACCTTACCAACCCGTTCGATAATCTTGAATGACCCAATAAATCTCGGGCTTAACTTTCCCCTTTTTTCTAAATCGAACAGATCCCTTCCACGGTGACACCTTCAGCATCACCTTATCACCCACTTGAAATTCAATCGGTCTTCTTCGTTTATCCGCATACGACTTTTGTCGATCCTTAGCCGCTTTCAAGTGAGCTCGGACCAAGTCGATTTTCTGGTTCGTAATTCAGACTACATCCTTATGGGCTAGCTCACGCGGACCAACCTCACCCCAACACACCGGGGTTAGGCATTTTCTACCGTAAAGCATCTCGTACGGAGCCATACCGATGCTTGCATGGTAACTGTTATTATATGAAAATTCGACCAATGGGAGATAGACATCCCAACTACCCCCGAAATCGATAATGCATGCCCGTAACATATCTTCCAACGTCTGTATTATTCTTTCACTTTGTCCATCCGTTTGTGGATGGTACACGGTGCTAATAAACAATTTAGTTCCCATTTGTTCTTGGAATTCGGGCCAAAAGTTTGAAGTAAACCGGGTATCTCTGTCGGACACAATAGATATCGGTACCCCGTGGCGTGCCACTATTTCATTAGTATATACTTTTGAAATCTTTTCGGAGGTATAAGTCTCGTGAATCGGAATGAAGTGAGCACTCTTTGTCAATCTATCCACAACTACCCATATAGCATCGAAACCGCGGTTGGTTTTAGGCAGTTTGGTCAACAAATCCATCGTGATTTGTTCACATTTCCATACTGGGATATCCAACAGTTGTAGTTTACCATACGGCTTTTGATGTTCTGCTTTGACTTGCAAACACGTCATGCACTTCTCCACATATTTTACAGCATCCCTTTTCATTTCGGGCCACCAATAATTTTGCTTTAAATCATTATACATCTTGATTGCCCCCGGATGGATTGAATAACGGGATTTATGGGCTTCGTCAAGTAGGAGTGCCTTAGCTCCATACGAATTTGGAACCCATATCCTCCCAAAGCGCGTCTTTAACCCTTGATTACCATCCGCCAATTCTTTCAATTGGCCAACTATCCTTTCCTTCTTCACGTTTTCCTCCTTCAATGCTTCGATTTGATATTTCTGGATTCGTTCAAGTAATCCTGATGTTACAATTAGTTGCATTGATCGCACTCGAATGGGCGTATAATCCACCTTTCGGGTCAACGCATCTACCACCACATTAGCCTTCCCCGGGTGGTAATGTATATCACAATCGAAGTCTTTGACAGTTTCTAACCACCGCCTCATATTTAATTCCTTCTGATCGAAGAAATATTTCAAACTTTTATGGTCGGTAAAGATAGTACATTTTACCCCATACAAATAATGCCTCCATATCTTTAAGGCAAACACCACCGCTACTAACTCGAGGTCGTGTGTAGGATAATTCTTTTCATGAGTCTTTAGCTGTCTCGAGGCATAGGCTATAACCTTGCCCCGTTGCATCAAAACGCACCCAAGGCCCGAATGCGACGCATCCGAGTAAACCACCATATCATAAACCCCATCCGGCAATGCTAATACCGGTGCATGGGTCAATTTTTCCTTAAGCGTTTGGAATGCCTTTTCTTGATCTTCGCCCCAAATAAACTTTTCGTCCTTACGGGTTAGTTTGGTCAACGGCATAGCAATCTTGGAGAAATCTTGTATGAATCTCCTATAATAACCCGCAAACCCCAAGAAGCTTCTGATTTCTGAAGGGTTCTTTGGGGGATTCCATCTCGCCACTGCTTCTATTTTTGATGGGTCTACTAACACCCCGTTTGCACTAATGATGTGCCCAAGGAACTGTACCTCTCGCAACCAGAAAGCACATTTTGAAAATTTTGCATACAATTTCTCTCTTCTGAGTGTCTCCAATACTTCACGTAAATGACTGGCGTGTTCTGCCTCATCTTTTGAATATACCAAAATGTCATCGACGAATACTATCACCGACTTATCCAACATTGGCTTGCAAACCCGGTTCATGAGATCCATGAAAGTCGCGGGTGCATTAGTTAACCCGAAGGACATCACGAGGAACTCATAATGTCCGTATCGTGTACGGAAGGCTGTCTTCGGTACATCCTCTTCTTTGACTTTCAACTGATGGTACCCCGATCTAAGGTCAATCTTGGAGAACCAATTTGCTCCTTGCAATTGGTCAAATTAGTCATCAATTCTTGGGAGCGGATATCGATTTTTCACCGTGAGTTTGTTCAACTCCCGGTAATCGATACACATGCTCCCATCCTTCTTTTTCACAAATAGTACCGGTGCGCCCCACGGAGACACACTTGGCCGAATAAACCCCTTTTCGAGCAGGTCTTGAATTTGGGACATCAATTCTTGCAATTCTGATGGCGCGAACCGATACGGCTCCTTGGCCACAGGTTTCACGCCCGGAATCAATTCGATTCCGAACTCTACCTCCCGTTCTGGCGGTATTCCCGGTAAATCCTCTGGAAATACATCGGCGTATTCACGTACCACCAGTACGTCTTCAATCTTTGGCGTTTCTTTATCCGGTTCGTTTGCGTATATCATGAATGCTCTACACCCACGCCTCGTGAGTTTGTGAGCCTTTAGCATTGTGCACATAACGGGATTACCCCCTTTTTCGCCATAAATGGTAACATGTTTTCCACTTGGAGATGTTAACTTAATCTCCTTGCGAAAACACACGACCTTCGCGTGATGTCGGGATAGCCAATCCATCCCGACCACTACTTGGAATTCTCCCATTGACATTGGAATCAAGTCTATCGAGTATTCTTCACCGTTAATACTCATCTTACAATTTTGGCATACATCACATACGATAAAGCTTTTGTTATCACATATTTCTACTTCTAAAGGCATAGGTAATTTTTTCAGTTCGAATGAAGGATGTCGAATAAATCCATGTGAAATAAAGGATTTATTCGCACCCGTATCAAATAACACATGTGCGGGAATTGAATTTATGGCGAATATACCTGAGACCACATCGGGTTCCACCTTCGCCTCGGCTGCCGTTAATTGGAAGGATCTGGCTTTTGCTTTCGGAGTCTCCGTATGTGAATCCTTGCCATCCTTTTTCCCGACTAGCTCCTGGCACTCTCATTTCTTGTTACCCGGTTGATAGCATTTGTAACACACCGATACCTTCCCGGGGCATAATGCAGCCGTGTGGCCTGTTTCCCACATATTGGACATGGTTTATCTTTAAACCGGCACTCACCTTTGTGCCCTTTCCCGCATACCTTGCAACTTGGCGACCCGCTTTTTCCCTCTTGTTTCTTCGATGACTCAGTCGTGCGTGCCTTTTTCGTAGGGCTTGGATTAACCACTTGCGCCCTTCTTTCACCCCTTTCAATCTGTTTCTTTAGCTCTATCTCCCTTTCTCGAGCAGTGTTAATGATTTCGGTGAGGGTCTCGTATTTTGAGGGAGTCATGAACTCCCGATACTCTGCGCTTAGCATATTATAATAATAATAATACACCTTCTGTTCTTCGGATGTCACCATCTCATCACAAAACCTTAGTTTGTCAAGAAAGATCCCCGTGATCTTATCAATAGATTCGCCTTTCTGCCTAAGCTGAATGAATTCCTCCTTGATTCGATTGATAACCGCTTTGGTACTGTGGTGTTTAAGGAATGGTACCTTAAACTCGTCCCATGTCATCGCCTTCGCTGCTTCACTTCCAATCTCCTTTTTCTTATTATCCCACCAGTCTTTTGCTTGACCTCTCAGCTGACCCGTGCCATAAGCTACGAAGTCATTCGTGTCACAGTGGGTTCTCTCAAACACCCCTTCGATATCACTCAACCATCTTTGGCATACTATCGGATCCACCTCTCCGTTGTAAAGTGGTGGTTTACATGTCATAAATTCTTTGTACGAGCAGCCCTTGCGCTCTCCAGATTTCTCCTTAGCTACATTGGCATTATCTTCCAATTTCTTGATTCTCTCATCAACAACCGATAGTACCGTATTTTGGATCTTATCAATAAAACCGGATAAGCTATTTTTGATTGCCTTTCCTACCTCCTCGGCAATCACTTCTCTCATTTGCTCGGTGACTCTCGGCACCGCATCATCATTACCTTTATCCGTCATCTTTAAAACTGAAATTTTTACATCAAGCGTTAAACATTTCATCTATAGCATATGGTTTATTTACTTCGGTTTAGTCAAGTTCATAACTTGTTTTAACCGTTCTTATTTAAAAGCACTTTCAGGGTTTGAGTGTGTTAACATACTCGTCCCATACATGTCAATTCATGTTTCCCTTCTATACTTAATAAATTTACTTAAAACAATTAGCTCTTACCGGATGCTTGATCAAGCTTGAACCGAACACACTTTATTAACAACCTTGAGCTCTGATTACCAACTTGTAACACTCGTCTTAACTTTCTATTTATTTTAAACATAAAATACAGGCCCTTTTTAACAAAATGCATATTTAGCAAAACTTAGTTAAAAAGTTAAGATGTACATTGTTTTGCGAGTTAACATAAGGACCTTCTAGTTCAAAGTATTCACATCTAACAGAGTTTACAAAACAACATTTTCTAGACAAGTTTAGAATAGTGCGGAAGCTTCAAAAATGGTGTTCGGTTCTTGATTTCACGCTTGATCGGCATCCGAAGCTAACGAGCATCACCTGAGGTCAAAACCACATGAATAATTAGTTTTGACAATGTTAACCGAGGCTAGACAAGTTCCAATGACATAAATATAAACAAAATAATAAAATTCTGGTTTTTAGTCTGTCGCGCCACGCGCCAGACTCACTCAAACCATTCGCGTGCCGCGGGCGGCCCCGCGTGTCGCGCCAGATTCTTATGCTCCCGTCGCGTGGCGCGGGGGAGTGCGTTTTCCAGCAGGTCCAGTTTCTGGACCTGCATTTTTGCCCAGCTCCGAAATTCATAAAAATTCTAACTTTAAACCTTCATAATTTTTTTACTCGGTTGTCCGTTTTAGTCGATTCTTTTTCCTATGAGTCCGTAATAAAATTATGGTTCCAACCATGTAAATTTCTCATCATGGAAACCGAGTTACCAGCGATTAGTTCACAATTTCCTTATATCAATTATCCAACCCATTAGCAATAAGTGCATAATACCACTTTTCAGTTCTTAAGACTTTTTAGACATAGTTACCCAATCCCCCGGGCTTATAACATTGGCGTATTCACGCCATTCCATGGCTTTGCGTTCCCTTAGAACTAAATGCTTGTTTCCTCGGAATTCAAGCATTCCGTTTCAAGCGACACTTTCAATTAACTTCTATTATTTGACCCGATATCCCGGATTCGTAAACTTAAATTAACATAACCAATTCATTGGCGTAGTACAATCCAACACTTAACGAAATATGAGACTTTCAAGTCTCTACTCACATGATCCTTTAAAAGCATCATTTCGACCCGTTTGGCTATCTAGTGAAAACCATCACTTTATTGATAAGCCAAACCCACTTCCAACCTTTATTTTGACCCGTTTGATTGTCGAGTGAACTTCGCCACTTCAAAGACACATCAAACGCATCTATTACACTACGACTCCATTTATACATTAAACCCAAACATGTATGCATAATCTAACGACACTAAAGTCGCGTACCTTTAGAGCACACCCTTCAAACGCGTATCCCCTCCGGCTTGTCCACTTACCGATCCGGATCCTTTGCCTAAAGAGTTCGATTCGCAAACCATTTAGAACTCTTTTTATATTCATTAACACACAATTCGTTATAGTATTCAAATCTGCGTTTTTGGTCCGATCTTTAACATTTTAATCCTCACTTAGGCGTTTTAACAAACACCTAGCGGGTCAGATTTTTACATAATTAACACCAAGTTCATGACTTGTAATTATCATCTAAATCAACTTCAATTAGGCGCATTTATACATGTTTTAACTCCCATATTTCAGAATTCATCTTATAAAACTCAGATTATACTAGAACAAGAATCATAATCCTAGTGTTTATCGAATTTCTACAACTTATTAATCACCTACAATGGTGATTATAAACCCTACAAGCATCATGCAAGGTTTTAACAAGAAATCCTCTAGGGTTCATCCCTAGACATCATATCACTTCTAATTTCATCTATTCAACACATAATCAAGCTCAATTTCGAATCTCTGAAGTTCATCTAAAATTTGAGATAGAACCAAATAGCAAAATTTTACATACCTTATGATCCCTTCGTCGAGGTGATCACTAATCTATATTCGGATTTCGATTTTGACTTGATTTGAACCTTCAATTGATCAATTTTGCGGAAGCTAGGGTTTGGTGAGGAGCTTTTGTCGCCCCTGCATTTTTTTATCAACCAGACACACCTCTTGTGTGTGTTTGGTGTGATTTAATTTGTTTTTATTAAACTCAATTTCGAATTTTACACTTTTAGTCCCTTAGTTATTATTTGGTTCACACTTTAGGGGATTTAACTGTAACAACTCTCACTAAAACTACTATTTCTTATCTTATTTTAAACAAAAGGAAACCCTAATTGTGACCCTCAAGTAATACTGCATAAACCCTAAAATTTTCAGAACAATCTGAATCAGGATCAGGGCCCCTAAAACTCAGGGGGGGGGGGTAAATTCCCGTTAGTATTATCTAAACAGTTTTACGTGTAAAACGAAATTGAACGAACGACCAACTCACCTGAGCTACTGGGATACGGGGCTACCCTATGCTAGTAGGGTACCCCTCGCGCCAAGCGAAGGCCCCTCGCGCCACGCGAGGGCGCCCTTTTCCCAGTATATATAGTAGACATTGGCACTTGCAATTATGCGTTGGTTCGACGTTAAAAATCGATTCATGCACTGAGATATCATCCAAATACTACAGAAACACACACAATCACGAATTTCCGCCGCGATCACAGGGTAATAACTCGATCGCTGCTACGATTCAATGTCCGATCGATTGAAACTATCCGATGAATGTTTAAGTGCTGCTCAAATTAGGGTTATACTTTGTCATTCGTCGTGAATTCGATGGATGTTTAAGTATTGCACTTTGTCATTCGTCGTGAGGGTTTAATCTCGTGAGTTATCGTAAATGATGTATTAGTTACTAACCTAGTTCGTGTGCATTGTTGTTTAAATTAGGTTAACAGGCTTATCAGTAGGCTAAACTCTGCCCAATTTAACTTGCAATGTGAGTCATTCTTTTTTTACCAAATTGCTTTCAAAAATCATGTTTGTTTTCAAAGTTATAATTACAGGGATTAAGTCTTTGTAATCTCCAAGTTATAGCCGATATTTGGGGTTTTGTATACAATACTTGATAACCGTCACCATTGGACAACGGGTTAGCCAAGGGGTGATATGACCATAGTCACAGACACCATTGGACAACGAGATAGCCAATAGGTGGTCGAGTGACAAATACCGTGGGTAGATGGTTGATATATGTAGACATTGTAATCGCTCTTAATACTGTAAATTATAACAATGCGTCGTTTTTAGTAAAAAGAATGATTCACCAGTATTTCCCCGCTGACAAAACCTTTTTCAAACATGTTTCAGGTGATCTGTTGTGATCCAGGAAAAGTGCCGCGAAGCACTACAAGCTTAAGGAAGTGGCTCAATATAAATAAAGAAACATGTTATGTAAAGTAAGGATTTCCCAGTGAAATCACTATATTGTAAACTACCGGGGTTTTATCCTGAATTATGAAATGAAATAATCGGGCATTTTCATGTTTTAAAAGATCCTGTTTAAAATCTTCCGCTGTCGCATCAATTAAATACCACGGGTTCCTGTCCCGCGGCTCCTGACCGGGTCAAACCGGGGCTGGGGCCGTGACAGGAAAAGGTGGTATCAGAGCCACTGATTTAAGCTAATTAAGTATTTAGAAAATACTTAATTTTACTAATTGCCATTTTGTGATTACATGTTTTATTATTTGATTATGTGTTTTACAGTATGGGTAAGCAAAGACTTTCAGACATCTATCATAAAATAGATAGTTCACTGAAAGATAAGGGATCATCATCCTCAAAATACTCAGTAAATATTGAGGAAGGGATATTTGTCCGTAAGGCACAGTTTGAGAAACCACTTTCTCCTAAGAGAAGAAGTCAGATTATTAGAAAAAGCCTGGAGAAAATGAAGAAATCACAACCAAAAGAAGTGAGGGTTAATCAGGAAACCCAGGAATTAGGCAGTAACCCACCATGGGAAGACAAATTAGATGAAAAATGGGCAGATCTTTATATGTTAGCAACTGTAGCAGTAAATGCTAACCTTTAAATACCCTGAACCAGTACTAGTACCCATAACATCTACAAGCTAGAAACTCTAAGGAAAATTTTACCTAGTAAATAAATAAATAAATTTACAATAAACCCTAGAATGTTTTAATTTTTAATTATCCTTTATATTAAATTAGTCACGCGGTATTCAATAATACTTGAATGTTTCTCTGTGAAATCTTATTATCAAATTTTAACTTAGCATTTTGTGTGCATTTTTACATATATGCTAAACAACATGAATGAGTTATCTGAAGCCCTTCAGAATCTCAATCTCTATTCTGTAAAAATAGAAGTTTCCAATGACTTTACTGGTTACATAGCTGATGTGGAAGAACCTATGGAATTTCAAGCTCCACCTCCGGAGAAACCAAAACCTAAGAAAAGAAAAAGATTTGTAGGATGGAGGCGTGTGTGCAGAAGTAAACCAGCTACTAGGAAAATTCCCAAAATAGAGAATCCCATGGATAAAGAAAAAGGGATCGAGATGGGGGAAGGTCCTAGACCAACGGAAATGGAAATTGGGGAAAGCTCTAGGCAAGTCAAGGAGTTGCCATTACAGGAGGAATTGGATCGCATATTGGCAAGCTGTGACATCATTAGACCTATCAACACCAACCTCTACCCTTATCCTGCTGAAACCCAACTTCCAATAATCTTGGAACCAGCAATCCCAGAACCTTTAATCCATACTCAACCTTTAGGTGAAATGGACGAGTGGTGGACGAACGATTGACAGTTTCAAAACCTCCTTAATAATCCTTATACATTTTTCCCTCAGTTCGACCCAGAACCTATACCAAACCCGCCAATGAGCAATGAAAACTTAGCTGAACTCCGTCATTTTGGCGAAGAGCTGGTGGATGCAGGGAATAGGATCAGGGAAGTGGGAGAACAGATCTCCTGGAAGTACGACGAAAGGGAACGTCGTTACTGAAGTGCTAACTGACGAGGGTGATGATGAAACTGTGGATTGTATAATAATAATAATAATAATCATACTAAATAAAAATATAAAGTTTGTAAAATAATTTAGAAATAAAACTTTTGTAAAATAACAGTGTGTACGGATGCATAATATATATATAAAAAATGGGAATCGAGAAATCGATAATTTTGGCTATACATGTATTGTGAAATTATGTGATTGTTTTGCATATAGTTGTTAGTTATTCTATGTTAATAATTTATATATATATATATATATATATATATTACCAGATGGAACCTGCTAATAATGAACCAGTTAATGAAGTTAATCAATCTGAGCAAAATCAAGGAGATCAATTTATGACTAGGCAAGATATCGAGAATATCGTTGCTCAAGGAATAGCCAATGCTATTCCAGCAATCCTTGCTACTGCCCAGAAACCTGTTGAACCTCAACAAATCATTCCTGGTAAACGTACCCAAGAAGATAAGTTCAGTAATAGTGTAAACGGAGGCGGCAATCATACTAACAACGATAATGATCCACGACAGGCTCCACTCCCTAATAAAATGAAAGCGGCAACGCCTGGTTGCACTTACAAAGAATTTCTTGCTTGTAAACCTGCAGAATTTGCAGGCAACGAAGGGGCGACTGCGGTTTTGCGTTGGTCGGAGAAAACCGAAGCAGTAATTATGATAAGTAAATGTGCTGAAGAAGATAAGGTCATGTATGCGTCGCATCTTTTTAAAGAAGGGGCGCTAGAATGGTGGAATACGGTACTTCAAGCCAAAGGAAGAAATACGGCTTATGCCCTGAGTTGGGAAGAATTTAAGCAGCTAATAGAAATAAAATTATGTCCCGAATATGAAAAGGAACAAATGGCGAATAAATTCCTGAACCATCGGATGGTGGGTGTAGATTGTCAAGGATATACTTCGACATTTTTCGAATATGCGAGAGTAGTACCAACGCTGGCTTCGCGACAACTGGTACTTATTTCCCGTTATATTTGGGGATTGATTGGCGAAATCCGTAATATCGTTAAAGATACGAGACCTCGCACTATTAACGATGCGGTAGAATTAGCTAACACCCTAACTGACGAACTAGTATGCACAAGAGAAGAGAATCGAAAAAAGGAATTAGCTCAGAAAATTACCCAAGGATTTCGTGTGGGTAATAATAGCAATTTCAAGAAAAGAGGAACGGGGCAATCCTCAACTCCGCCTTTCTGCAAGAATTGCAGAAAGAAACATTTTGGAAAATGCAATGTAACCTGCAACTTTTGCAAAGTTGTAGGACATCGTGAAGAAACCTGCAGAAAGAAAACAAAGGTCTGCTATAACTGTGGAGAAGCGGGACATTTCAAACCGGAATGCCCTAAGTTAATTAAACCAGCAGACAACAAAGCCAAGACGGCCGACGAAGCTACGAAGAAGAATGCAAGAGCATTCCAGCTGACCACTCAAGAAGCAGAACTCATTCCAGATGTAATAGCTGGTACGTTCCTAGTTCACAACGTTTACGCAAAAGTATTATTTGACTCTGGGGCAAACCAAAGTTTTATCAATACTTCATTCTGCCAAGCTCTTAATTTACCCTTAACCAACCTTAGGCAGATTTTTACAGTCGAAACGGCCGATAGGAATTCTGTTAACATAGATCAGGTTTTGCAAAAAGAAAATATAGAACTTTCGGGTCATAAATTTCATGCAAACCTATTACCAATGAATTTAGCCGGATTCGATGTCGTGTTAGGAATGGATTGGTTAGTAGCCAACCATGCTCGAATCCTGTGTGATAAGAACTCCGTAGAGATTCGGGCACCCACCGGAGAGGTAATTGTGATTACAGGATATAAGCCAAGTAAACCCATGAAGTTCATTTCAGTAATGAAAGTTGCTAGTTATGAACGAAAGCAAGGAATAGCATATATGATTTCAGTAATCATTAGCACTAAGGATAAAGAACTTAAGGAAATTCCAGTAGTCTCAGAATACCCAGATATATTCCCAGAAGAACTACCTGGATTACCACCGACAGGGAAGTAGAATTTAGGATTCATTTGATTCCTGGAACTGCACCGATAGCCAAAGCACCTTATCGATTAGCACCCACCGAAATGCTAGAATTGAAAAAGCAATTAGATGAATTACTAAGTAAAGGATTCATACAACCTAGTTCATCCCCGTGGGGAGCACCAGTGTTATTTGTGAAAAAGAAAGACGGGTCGATGCGAATGTGTATTGATTATAGAGAATTGAATAAGGTTACAATTAAGAATCGATACCCTTTACCTAGAATCGATGACCTTTTTGATCAACTCCAAGGAGCTAGATATTTTTCTAAGATCGACTTACGCTCTGGATATCATCAATTAAAGGTACAAGAAGAAGACATACCTAAAACTGCTTTCAGAACTAGGTATGGTCATTACGAGTTTACAGTCATGCCCTTCGGACTAACGAATGCACCTGCCGCATTCATGGATATGATGAATAGAATCTGTAAACCGTATTTGGATAAATTTGTAATTGTTTTTATCGACGATATACTTATTTATTCCAAAAGTCATGAGGAACATTGTGAGCACCTGCATGCACTCTTAACTTTATTAAGAGAAGAAAAGCTTTACGCTAAATTCTCGAAATGTGAATTTTGGCTACAGGAAGTACAATTTTTAGGACACATGGTGAATCACGAAGGTATTCACGTAGATCCCTTTAAAATAGAAGCAATCACCAAATGGAAGGTTCCACAATCAGCTATGGAAATTAGAAGCTTTTTAGGATTAGCTGGATATTATAGGCGCTTTATTAAGGATTTTTTCTAAAATAGCAGTGCCATTAACTAAGCTAACCTGTAAAGCAGTTAAGTTTGAATGGGGACCTAGGCAAGAAGAGGCTTTTAAAATTTTAAAGCAAAAGTTAACAAATGCCCCAATCCTAGCCTTGCCAGAAGGGACTGAAGATTTTAAAGTATACTGCGATGCTTCAAAATTAGGATTAGGATGTGTGCTAATGCAACGCAAGAAGGTAATTGTGTATGCATCAAGGCAATTGAAAAAGCACGAGGAAAACTATACGACTCATGACTTAGAGTTAGGAGCCATAATTTTTGCCCTTAAGATTTGGAGACATTATCTGTATGGAAGTAAGTTCACTGTCTATACGGATCATAAGAGCTTAAGGTACATATTTGGGCAAAAAGAATTAAACATGAGGCAAAGAAGATGGATGGAAATCCTAAGCGACTACAACTGTGATATCCAATATCACGAAAGAAAAGCAAACATAGTTGCAGATGCTTTTAGTCGTAAGTATCATGAGAAACAACGACGAGTCCGTGCTCTTAGATTAAATTTACAGTTAGATTTAATAGAACAACTGAAAAATGTCCAGGAAACAGCAATCAAGGATGATGCTGAAGGAATGAAAGGAAGAATAAAGGAATTAGAACAAGGAAGTGGTGGAATTTGGAGATTCCATAAGAAAAGGATTTGGGTACCTAAACAAGGAGAATTAAGAGATAAGATTTTAGAAGAAGCTCATAAATCTAGGTATACCATGCATCCTGGTAACAATAAAATGTACCAAGATTTAAGAAATAATTTCTGGTGGATAGGTATGAAAAAGGATGTAGCTAGATATGTTTCTAAATGTCTTACTTGTTCACAAGTTAAGGCAGAACACCAGAAACCTTCGGGTCTACTTCAACAGTTAGAAATACCTGTATGGAAATGGGAACTCATAACAATGGACTTTGTTACTAAGTTACCCAAAACCAGAAAAGGTAATGATGCGATTTGGGTAATTGTGGATCGATTAACCAAGTCAGCTCATTTTCTACCCATGAAAGAAACCTTTAGTATGGAAAGGTTAGCCAAGTTGTATGTAGACGAAGTAGTATCCATGGAGTTCCACTCTCCATTGTATCGGATAGAGATAGTCGTTTCACTTCCCATTTCTGGACAAGTTTCCAGGAAGCAATGGGAACCCGACTAAATTTAAGTACGGCATATCATCCTCAAACAGACGAGCAAAGTGAAAGGACGATATAAACCCTGGAAGTCATGCTCCGAGCATGTGTGATAGATTTTGTTGGAAACTGGGATGATCACCTACCTTTGATCGAATTCTCCTATAACAATAGTTATCATGCAAGCATCGAAGCTGCTCCATTCGAAGCACTGTATGGACGAAAGTGCAGAACTCCAGTTTGCTGGGTAGAAATAGGAGAAAGTCAATTATCAGGTCCTGAAATTGTACAAGAAACAACCAACAAGATCACTCAGATCAAGGAAAGGCTGAAGACGGCTCGAGATCGTCAAAAGAGCTATGCCGATAATCGACGCCAGCCACTGGAATTCCAAGTTGGAGACAAGGTACTCTTGAAAGTTTCTCCTTGGAAAGGAGTAGTTCGGTTCGGTAAGAAAGGAAAGCTAAGTCCACGATACGTAGGACCATTTTCAGTGATCCAACGTATAGGACCAGTTGCCTATCGCTTACAACTACCAGAAGAATTAGCCGGAGTACATGACGTATTTCATATATCCAATCTCAAGAAATGTCCATCAGACAAATCCCTGGTGGTACCTCTTCAAGACATAGAAGTAAATGATAAGTTAAAATTCATAGAGAAACCACTTCAAATAGAAGACCGAAAGATCAAGTTTCTCAAGCACAAACGACTAGTGTTGGTTAAAGTCAAGTGGGATTCAAGGAGAGGACCTGAATACACTTGGGAGCTGGAATCCGAAATGAAGCGAAAATATCCTCACTTATTCCAGTAAATCTCGAGGACGAGATTTTTATTAAGGTAGGGAGGATGTAACAACTCTCACTAAAACTACTATTTCTTATCTTATTTTAAACAAAAGGAAACCCTAATTGAGACCCTCAAGTAATACTGCATAAACCCTAAAATTTTCAGAACAATCAGAATCAGGATCAGGGCCCCTAAAACTCAGGGGGGGTAAATTCCCGTTAGTATTATCTAAACAGTTTTACGTGTAAAACGAAATTGAACGAACGACCAACTCACCTGAGCTACTGGGACACGGGGCTACCCTATGCTAGTAGGGTACCCCTCGCGCCACGCGAGGGCGCCCTTTTCCCAGTATATATAGTAGACATTGGCACTTGCAATTATGCGTTGGTTCGACGTTAAAATTCGATTCATGCACTGAGATATCATCCAAATACTACAGAAACACACACAATCATGAATTTCCGCCGCGATAATAGGGTAATAACTCGATCGCTGCTACGATTTAATGTCCGATCGATTGAAACTATCTGATGAATGTTTAAGTGCTGCTCAAATTAGGGTTATACTTTGTCATTCGTCGTGAATTCGATGGATGTTTAAGTATTGCACTTTGTCATTCGTCGTGAGGGTTTAATCTCGTGAGTTATCGTAAATGCTGTATTAGTTACTAACCTAGTTCGAGTGCATTGTTGTTTAAATTAGGTTAACAGGCTTATCAGTAGGTTAAACTCTGCCCGATTTAACTTGCAATGTGAGTCATTCTCTTTTTACCAAATTGCTTTCAAAAATCATGTTTGTTTTCAAAGTTATAATTACAGGGATTAAGTCTTTGTAATCTCCAAGTTACAGCCGGTATGTGGGGTTTTGTATACAATACTTGATAACCGTCACCATTGGACAACGGGTTAGCCAAGGGGTGATATGACCATAGTCACAGACACCATTGGACAACGAGATAGCCAATAGGTGGTCGAGTGACAAATACCGTGGGTAGATGGTTGATATATGTAGACATTGTAATCGCTCTTAATACTGTAAATTATAACAATGCGTCGTTTTTAGTAAAAAGAATGATTCACCAGTATTTCCCCGCTGACAAAACCTTTTTCAAACATGTTTTAGGTGATCTGTTGTGATCCAGGAAAAGTGCCGCGAAGCACTACAAGCTTAAGGAAGTGGCTCAATATAAATAAAGAAACATGTTATGTAAAATAAGGATTTCCCAGTGAAATCACTATATTGTAAACTACCGGGGTTTTATCCTGAATTATGAAATAAAATAATCGGACATTTTCAAGTTTTAAAAGATCCTGTTTAAAATCTTCCGTTGTCGCATCAATTAAATACCACGGGTTCCTGTCCCGCGGCTCCTGACCGGGTCAAACCGGGGCTGGGGCCGTGACATTAACCCTTTTACTTACTTCTACAAGGCTCATGACTAACCGGGTTATTTATTCCTAGTTAGTTTATTCCCGTTTATTTTATACTTCATAATTTTAATATAAAGTTTCATATTTTCGGGGTGTTACAAGTCCACCCCCTTAAAATGGTTTCGTCCCCGAAACCCAAGTACGTACCAAATAGTGTAGGGTAGAGCCATTGCATCTCCTCTTCGGACTTCCATGTGGTATCCGAACCCTTTTTGTGTTCCCATTTGACCTTCACTTGGTTGATCTCCTTGTTCCTTAAAGTTTTCACTTTACGATCTACAATCGCAATTGGCTTCACCGCGTAGTAAAGACTATTATCTGTCCCGGGAACGGACGGCCGCGAGACCAGTTGTGGTGGTATCATTTTGTTTATCATTTTGGCAGCAGAAATTTCATCAGGACCGTAGTTAGGAAATGTTTATCAGACTAAAACCACCATATTTTATATTAATAACCACATGGGTAAAACCCAAATTTCTTATTACAACATGTTTATAGGGATACACCCTATTTTATTGAATTTAAAACATCGTCTTTTAGGTAACTATTATAGCCACATTTTTCCAAGCCGTCAGTGCTCTCCAGCTGGCTTTCTTCTAATTGGCTTTTACATTTTGTTACCTGAAACCCGTTTTAAAAACATTTGTCAGTGGGAAATACTGGTGTGAATCCTAGTTTAATTAAGAAGAGTTTGATTCTTTAACAGTATTGAGAGCTATCACATTGTTTATTTCTACACAATTACTCATTCAGTATTGTCAATCCTGACTGGTGGGTAATATTACCCATTGGCTAACTCTTTCTCCAATGGTAACGTGTTCCACATTTTGTATAAAAAAACTCCAACATACCGGCAGTAATTGAAGAACTACAAAGACTCAATTACTGCTTAATCACATTGTAAAACATTTAAGGTTTTGTAAAAACCATTTACAAAAAGGAGATTACTCACATTGTTGTCTTAGACTTCGTTTAAGGGTTTCCTGGTGTTAATCTATTAATTACACAAATGTACATATGTTAGTATAATAACCCTTTATTTATATTAACGATACCCTCCCCGAGACGACATTCCAACGACTACGTCGGGCAGAACCACGACAGCCGTTACGGAATCCTGGATCAATCGGGCAGCGTATCTAATACGTAACCGGGGTTATAATACTTACAACGGAGCAGAACTTCGTTAATTATGGGGGTATTATGCCAGGAAATTATGTTATCTTCTTCAGAAATTCGCAAGAAAGAAAAGAAATGAGCGAACTGGCTGAAGGCCCAAGCTCCCACTTTATAGGGCCTGAAATCGGGTTTCTCGCGGCCCGCGTAGACCTAAGGGTCGTCTTACGCGGCCCGCGTAGTAGGGTGTCTAGGCCGTAGCTGATCCGGGTCACGAGTATAGGTCCAACACGTGCTGCGACGTGTCAACACCGGGTGTTGCCTCGTTTTTGATCGCTCACGGCCCGCGTAAGCAGTAGCCAAAGGCTACGCACCCCGCGACAGCCTCAATTTTCTTGTTTTTATTTTATTTTTAATGATATTTCATATTTTGGGCTCGGTTTTCACATACGGGGTGTATTTTAAGACATATAGGGGTATTTTAAAATATATTAGGGTGTCAGAAAAATTCAGGAGGGTTGTTATACAAAATAAATAAAACGGAAAAAATAACGTCGCGCGAAAAGCAGGCATAAAAATTTGAATCACGCACGCTCGTTGTAGAGAAATTAAACTGAAACGTAAAACATAGGAAAAAATAACTAAGTCAATCCAGAACCCACGCGTTGTGTCACACCCCAATTTTCCACGTGTCACCGGTGGGCCCGGTGGGGGAGTATCGTGACGTGGTTGGCAACATCATGGTCAAACAACACAATATAATAATGCACAGCGGAAGCAAAAGATAAATATATTACATTCCGAATATAAGTAATGTCAAAGTATTACAACGGAAGGTAAAGGATCCACAGGCGGGTCAATAAAAGAAAACTGTTCAACAGACTTTAGGCATCTAGAACTTGCAAGATTCCCTAGTGACGCCCTGAGCTCCCAGCCAATTACGCATAGTACCTGTCACTTAACCTTTTGGAAAATACGTCAGTTTACACTGGTAAATACAATTAACTGACTCATTTTGGAAAAAGAGTTTGAAAAGTGATTCGAGTGCAAACGGCACAAAATATCTTGACACATTGATTAAAATGCACAGAGGCAAAATTAATCTTTTATACTTGGGACAATTTTATTAATAAAAATCTTGTATCCGATTTACATGGTTGTCCAACATTTAGGGCCGGTGATTATACAATACAAGCCAGACAAGATTAATCGACACACCACAAATATAATCTCACAAGAAGATACCCTTACGAGTGAGTATACGTTATACATATGCAACAGGAGGTGTTTTGCCTACACCTTGTGCTTACGTCGTGGCCATTCACTTTTTAAAATGAGCCAAGGATATCCAGGACACGGTCATTAACCCCCAATGTTATTTGTTATCAATCAATACAGATTAAAACGGGATTATGCAATTTAATCATCTCCGATTAAAAGGTTTCTACACCCGACTAAGCGGTATTTTTTTATAATACCGTATCCCAAGCCCGTATAAGGGAAAATAAGTTAAAAGTATTTACCTGAGCTAGCAATGCAATTTACACTCAGCCGTATATCTTAATCAGCAAGCACAAGTACTTCTACTGGGGCTCTTAATCTGGAACGAAGGTTTTATTAACCTATTAAATTCCTAACGGGTCTTATTTAAGTCGTAACTTAGACCGGTTAGTTTTAAGGAAAGGTTTACGGTTCAAAACGCATGATTAAGCGAAGACCGGAATAGGATGTGATTTAGACCCGACAAGTCTGGAGACTTGTATAATATGGGTAAACTAAACACATTCTGGATTTTGAGATAAAACCGATAAGGTTTGACCCGTTTCGGCTAATTTATGTAAACTTGTTACATAAACCGAACCGAACGCGTAATAAGCATAACGGGTATCCGTAAGAGCCATATATAGGTTTCCTAAGTTAATATGCTTCAAATATGTTGGGACATCAGTAGGATGTCTTTCATTATGCCCCGAACTAATTTAAACACAAACTATGCCCCGTAGGGGTAGTTTGGTCATTTTAAAGTTTGTAAAAGCGTTTAGATGTTTAACTGAGTTACAGGTCTGATGTAAACAATAAACATACTCAATTTGATGAGTTATAACAGTAGGCTAAAGCATATATGTGAAATTTATCATTTTTAACCAAACTATGCCCCGTAGGGGTATTTTGGTAATTTCACATAAGCCGAAAAGCTCAAAAACGAAGTCTGAGTTAATCAACCTTTTCTTACTGTTAAAATATCATAATTTTCCTTATATATCAGTAGGTATCAACCCGGGTATGTTCAATATGATTTTAAAACATACTATGCGTTAAAAACGCTAAATAAGGCAATTAAAGGCCATTTCCGGGTTCGATACTTAAATCTGATATTTTTATATTTCTAGAAGGCTTAAAATAATTTATTTAACATATGTGATCAGTAGCAAAAGGTTTGGAGTCGTTTAGATATGTAAAACTCATTTTACGGCCCGTAAGGGCAAAACCGACATTTACCGAATTAAGCCTACGACTATGAGTTATGCTCAGCCTAAAATTAATTAAAAATCTTTAAAAATCCCAAAATAATATATTACATCAGTGGGTAAAAAATTTGATACCAAAAAGTATGTTTAACTAGGCTATACGCTAATTACGCCATTTTATTAACATAAAGCATTAGTTTTGCGATAATGAGCATAACTCTTAATCTACAAGTCAAACTGATGTCAAACTTTGCATACAAGTCTATATATCAGTAATTAAGGTTTCTACACTTTTACATTTTCATAATTCACGTTTTAAGGTAATAAGGGCATAATGGTCAACATATGAGCAATTAACGGAAACACGCATATTAATTGGATAACTAATGAACCAAGGTGTATGATCACAGAGGGTTGTTCTAACAAGTAACCTAATCCAATTTAAGCTCTGAGGCATTTCTAAAACATGCCTAAACGGGTCAGAACTGAAAGTCAAAGTGAAAGTCAAACTATGTGACTTTCGGTTCCGAACCGGGTCTAAACAGGAAATTGTCGGGTTGAACATGTTTAGACATGTTCTTACACTTATTACTAAGTTATAACAATGACCCAACATGTTGTATATGATCTACAATGTTAATTATGCATAAATGGTATTTTAGACTTCTTGTTGACTTTTTAAGTAAAGGTTTGACCCGACTTTTGACCTGGTTAGAGTGATGATCAGGGGAAACCCTTTTGAGGTTTTATTACCCACATAAATACCATCTTAAATCTACTTTTGATTCGAGAATTGACTGAGCCATTATTGACTAATCTCGAAGTCAAACGTTAACTACGATATTTTGACTTTTAAGCTAAATACTAAGCTAAACATAATTAGAGAAGGTCTAGCATACTTACAAGTGCTTAATGGATGCTTAGGAAGGCTTGGGGGCTGCTTGGAAGTTCCACAAAAGCTCTAAATGGCCAAATGAAGATGTGAGGAGTGTTGTGACTTGAAGGTGGCCTTTTATAGTGAATCAAGCACTACAATTGATTGACAAATAAGTCTAGCACACACCACAACAATCCCACAAGTGTCCTACATGTTCTAGGGGGTGTTTTAGGGGCCAAATGAAGGGGCAAGATCGATCAAAGTTGCATCCAAGTGAATTGGCAGACAAAGAATCAAACAAAATCAAAGTTCTGTCCAGATGTAGCAGTGGCGTAGCGCCACTGCATGTGGCTAGGTGCTCGCGCTACGCGAGCCTTCAGCATCCTCCAACAATTTTTTGTAATTTGCAGTATAGGTCCCTGGCTCTTCAAATCTTGTACATACACTTGTTTATTGCGATATGGACCCTCAATATTGATCTATAAGGGCCTCAAGATATATACCCACTTCGTTTAGTCCCTGGGTAACTTTATTGTTACCCGAAAAGGCCTAACTTTCGACGTTGACACTTTAACCCCTCGCACACGAATTCGATCATAACTTTCTCATACGTTAACGAAACTTTACGAAATTTAAATCGTGCATTCTAGTGAGCATAATTAACATTTACAAAGCTTCGGGTTTGTCAAAAGGTCACTCAGAGGTATATCTTTAAACATGTTGACACATTTAACCCCTGTAGTTTGTAATCTCTCACTTTTAGCTTCGTATGATCTATGATTTATTCGTTTGAAGGTATGAGCATCGTGTAGGGTGAATGTACATTATATTTATTCACAGTTGACACTTAGAATACGTATTTTCACATACTTTCCATGTTTGTCAACTTTAGTCCTTCTATAATATTTCTTTCACACGTTCACACTTTATGACACGTGTCAACACATTATAGGTCGTGAATTTTCGAGGTGTTACATCCTCACCCCCTTAAAATAAATCTCGACCCGAGATTTACTGAAATAAGTAAGGGTACTTTTCTTTCATCGTGGATTCAACCTCCCACGTGAATTCGGGGCCTCTACGGGCATCCCATATGACCTTTACAATAGGTACATGCTTCCTTCGAAGCTTCTTTACCTGTCGATCTTCAATCAACAAAGGTTTTTCCCACAAATTTTAAGCTCTCGTCTATATGCATATCTGTATGCGGTATAACCAGTGATTCATCAGCGAAGCACTTCTTCAGATTGCAGATGTGGAACACATTGCGAATTCCACTGAGCTTATCCGGTAAGTTTAACTTATAGGCAACTGAACCTACACGTTCGATAACCTCGAAAGGTCCTATGTATCTCGGGCTTAGCTTGCCTTTCTTACCAAATCGCATCACTCCTTTCCAGGGTGATATCTATTGTTGAACCTTATTCCTTAACAAGAATTTAGGAGGTTTGCTATTTTCATAATCCTTAATTTTTTTTTTCTGCCGACTACTGGCATCTTACTGATGATTATGAATTTGCGTGATCTTATTGATTGTCTATAATGCAACTTTCAGATCTTAATGTTTGGACTTACCAAATTATTGTCCTATCAATGGACGTTTAACATTCCATCTATACAAGGTCTTCAAGGGAGTAGCCTTGGTACTTATATATCAAGTATTATGGAGAAGCTTATCTTAAGGTGAGATGGTTATTCCAACCATTACTTAACTAATATTAAGGAATAGCTACTCCTTGTCGTTAGTTGAACAATTCGACGATCCTGGTTAGCTGATGGCAAATTCTTAATCGTTGCCTAATTAGGATTGCGGTAATGTATGCATAAGCAAAATGAACCGTCTTTCTTATCTAACAATATCAAACTCTCGGAATATCGAGTTAGGCTATATGATCCTATGTCTTAAAACCTACTTAATCAAGGTTTCGATTATTCCATAATCAATATGGAGTTTTCACAATACTCTAGCCCACAGCGGGATATAATCTTAATTCTACCTGCCTTCCCGGAGGTAAGCAGGGAAAACTTATGAGAAGATAATCAAGGTCGCAAGGAGGCTACAGAGATTTTCCATATCTCAGGCTCCAATTCATCCATCATTGTCCGTGTCAAATGAGTGACACCTTTATGTTATAAGTCCTCGAATTCCTTAATCGGGAACATTTACTTGGAAAAAAATTCCATTTTTGGATATCTTCCTTGAATACTACTAGTCGACTTTAGTACAATATGATCATTGGGATATCTTAGGGGTTCCATGTATTAAACCTCCATGCTGATCAGACATGGAAATAATCTATGGGACACACTAGGATACGCCAATCCTCATATGACACTTTTATCAAACATAGTTTAGCATTCGCAGGCGATAGAAAACAATGAGAAAAAAAATAATTAAAATAACATATGTTGTCGTACTCTATGCAAAGAAAGAGTGCTCTTCGATTTTCGGAATGATTCCTTGCCGATTTATAAGAATCGGTTACTATGGTTTCCTTGGTAGTTATACCTTGTGGATGATAAAAAAAAATTTGCTAAGTTTATGGTTCATGAAGATTTATTATTGCCCGTATTAAAAACAGGACACTTAGCAGGAATTATCATTGATAAATGATAAGGAAGTTTATTGTACAAGTGCTTATATTTAATTAATAATGGAAGTTTCACAAACTAGGCACCTAGCTCAGTTGGCTAGGCGCGCGAAAGGGTGCGGCCTAGACCCAGGTTCGATTCCGGGGACGGCCAATTCCACCATTTTTGCGACTTATCGATTTCTTACAGGAACAGGAAAATAGTTCTGGTAAATTTTTCTACTTGTAAGTTTTTACCTTACACTTAATATATATATAGTCCTTATGAAGAGTTTTTAAAAACTTGTTATACTTATAGTTTATGAAGGATTTACTGGTATCCGAACCAAAATAAAACTCTTAGCATTTAAACTACTGATAGAATGCCAAGGAATGTACCTGATGTCATTATTTATGGGCTAGCTTAGGCATTTTAGGTGCTTTCAATTTTAGGCTTTACTTCCTTCGCCGCATTTCCTTTGGCATATTTAGGGCATGTAGTCTTGATGTGGCCTTTCTCCTTACAGCCGAAACAGACTGCATTCTTCATGTCCTTACAGTCCAATGTTTTATGTCCCTTAGACTTGCAGATCCCACAAGCCCTGGGCTGCGATTTGGATTTTGGTTCGAACCTGCATTTCCCATAATGGCGCTTCTTGCAGGTCTCACATACTGGTTTCTGGTCAGACTTTTGTTTGTTCTTTTTCTTAGAACTCTGGGAGTTATCTACCTCCCTTTTCCTTTTTAGTTCATCCTTTGCATCATAGGCATGAACGAGATCCTTCTTACGAGTGAGGAAATGTGGCCCTAGATAAAATTTGGACCGAGCAGCATGGGGCTCCTTTAACTTTTTCACAGCTCTCTTCACAGCTTTTCCAACGGCTGCGTCTATCATAGTTTGAAGAACATCTTTGGAAATTCTAAGGTTTACAATTTCAGCATCATTAGCATGCGTCGCGTCATCAATGGCGCGATTGACTGTTGTCTTATCCGAGTTTGCCATACTCGATATTGGTTCCTAATACCAATAAAACAATTTCTTAGTTGAAATCCAACAACTGCTATTTTTCGTTCTGATGGCCTTAATATATACTGACCATGGTGTCAATAACCTATACCGGCTATTATAGCACTAACATCCTTAATGAACGTTATTTAAAATATATTAATATTACTTAGCCTAGGTCACAAAAGACCATCAATGGCATTAAAGATTTGGACCTAGTCCATCACTTTTCTGACAGAGGATCAAAACGTCACATCTGTCTTTATTATATTAAAGAATTTAGGTAGCTTGAAAGCTTGCCATAGGAATATCAGAAAAGAGTGATTCCTATTTAGATATATAATATCCATCTAAGGTTTGTTGGAGCATTTCTAAGGTATCATCGGCCAATTTCTACCTCGTATTAAATGACCGAAGTCCTAATCAGACGGAGACAACAGTTCTCATCAGTGATCGTTCATTATTGAATCACATGTGTCAGCATCGAATAAATTTCTGCATAAACTGCTTGATAAGGAAAGTACCTGCTATGTAGTTATCCTTCTGCACCATCTCCTGGCGTTCATCCGGAAGACTCATGCGTTTATTTTCCTGGCCTCTCCAGGCTTCTTTATAAGCTTTGGGCAGTTGGTTTTGATGTGCCCTCCCTCGTTACAATTGTAGCATGTGGCGTTCTTTAACCCCTTGCAATCTAAGGTTTTGTGACCCTTGGTCTTGCAAATTCCACACAATTTAGCGCGTGGGTCTATTGTACATTTTCCAAAATGCTGCTTTCTGCAGTTATTGCATTTGGGTCTGTTATCAGACTGACTCGAGTTCTTCCTAAACTCGGAATTCTTCCCGCGCTCAGAGTTTCCCTTCTTCTTCTTGTTAGTTTGATGAGAGTTTTCCTCCTCTCTTTCTCTTCTTCTCTCGCCAGAAGCCTTAACAGACTTAATTCTGATTGCGTCTAAGGTGAGAGATAAGGATAAGTCCACCGCGGACTTATATGTGGTTGGCCTAGATGCTTTAACATTCCCTTTTATCTCTGGTGCTAGGCCTCCAATGAAACGCGCTATGCGTTTAGGTTCAGGGGTGACTAGATAAGGAACCAGGCGGGACATAGTGTTGAAACTTGTCACATATGCCTGACAATCCAAATTCTCCATGACCAGAGTCAAGAAGTCTGATTCTATCTTTTCTACTTCATGCTGGGGGCAATAGTTTTCCTTGACTAATGCAACAAATTGCTCCCAAGATAAGTTGTAGAGTAGAACCTTTCCCGTGGCTTGGAGCAATGATCTCCACCATGCCAACGCTTCCCCTTTGAATGATTGTGAAACAAATTTCACAACATCTTGCTCCGCACAACCGCTGATGTCGACAACTGCGTCCATCTCATCGAGCCATGTCATGCAATCGATGGCTCCTTCTTCTCCTGTAAAGTCTCTGGGCTTGCAGGAGACAAAATATTTATATGAACAGGTCTTAACTGGTGCCTCTTGATGAAACACAACTTGTCTAGACGGAATACTCCTTTGATTTGACAAGTCATGAACATCGTCCTCCTTTGACTCATGTGTTTTAAGAGGGGGCTTACAACTAGCCGCAGATAGAGTCTTAGAGTGGGTATCATCTGACTCATCATACTGCCGATCAAGTGCTCGAGCAACAGCATAATCTATTATTGCCTGTAGTTCTGCTCCAGTTACATTAATTCTGGTAGTATCACTGCTCTCCTTCAAGTGACTGTTAACTTCATCTAATCCAGCCATGTAGCTTGATTGCTACATAAATATTAACAATGATTTATTCAGAGATTATTATGGAATCATCATCTTTGACGATTTATCAACCATGGTAATATAAACCATATTGGTTAACTTGTTAGTTATATTTAATTAGTATTTTCCATTATAATTTATCCTAGTTATGAAACATTAAGGATATTAAAGTGGCGCAAAAAGGCCTAGTCACAAGGACAGTTCTAAATTTTATAAGCCATGATTTCAGAGAATCGAGGCATTAAGGTTTGAATCACGTTCATTACCTTGACAGGGAGTTGTAGACTTCAACTGTCTTTTGTCTTTTAGGACAATAGATATAGCCCGTGGGCATTTCCCTTCTGAGGGATGGTTATAATATGTTCATCTTCTCAGATGCTATTAGTCGAGATCGTATGGATCCTACCGACTATTATGCTTGGACCTGGTCCAATACTTTTAGACAGGAGGTCATAGACCACCACTGTCGTTGTCTTATCGGACAACAAGTTTAGCCCGTAGGCACTTCATCACTACTGGATGTTTATAATGTGATCATCTTATAGGATGACACAAGCCATGATTTCTAAATCACTAGGCTAGATAAGAAAATTGGAAGAATCTAATAATAGGATGACTGTTGTGATTTTCTCGAGTCACATTTGTCAAGAGTGCTAACACGTTCTTAGGTGTTAACAAGGATTTGAATCTCTTGAGTAGGTTTCACCATCTTGGCCGCGTAGGCTAGGTTTCACCTTTAAGATTCTCTTTAAAAGGCATACTGGCAGGAAAGTAAGGAATATTTATTTTATTCCGGATTTTTATCATAAATCCTAATTTATAATTTATAATTTAATAATAGCACAAATGGCCTAGTCACGTAGACAAGTTTAATTTACAAGCCAAGATTTCAGAGAATCAGGGCAATTTATGAACTAGTAATGGCACAAAAGGCCTAGTCACGTGGACAAGTTTAATTTATAAGCCATGATCGTCTGGGATCGAGGCATTTAGTAATAGCACAAAAGGCTTAGTCACGTGGACAAGTTTAATTTATAAGCCATGATCGTCTGGGATCGAGGCATTTAGTAATAGCACAAAAGGCTTAGTCACGTGGACAAGTTTAATTTATAAGCCATGATCGTCTGGGATCGAGGCATTTAGGTGTGAATCAAAGTTCATTACCTTTTCTTGACAGGGAGCTGTAGGCTACCACCGTCTTTAGTCTCAGAGGACGTTAATTATAGCCCGTAGGCACTTCCATTCTAAGGGATGTTATTTTCCATTCATTTCATATTTCATGTTTAGAATGAAAACTTAATTTAATCAATCTATTATATGGAAATAGAAGTACAGAGTTGCCCTAAGCGGGTCTTTGAAGGGATAATGTGTCCTTGAAGGGACTGAAAGATAAATATGTCCTTATAAGGACTATCAAAGAAACGATCTGTAGCAAAAGGAGTTTCTTCTTCATTTTATGTCTGTATGCTTTATCCTTGGTTGCACGTTTCATCCTGGCCGCGGTACGAAGCTCAGCACCTCAAGGCTCCGGGTGTGGAGAACTCCTATTACGGCTTCTTCGCTTGGCGACGTATCCAATATATATAAAAAATTTTGGAAGAAAAGATTCCCAGATTAGGATTGAGAATATTCCTACGTTAAGTCTAGACTCAGAAGATTTAGGAATGTGCAATTGTGTCATTGAGATTAAACACAAAAAGCTAGTGTTTAATTCACTCAATGTTGGCTCTGATACCAACCTGTCACACCCCGATTTTCCACGTGTCACCGGTGGGCCCGGTGGGGGAGTATCGTGACGTGGTTGGCAACATCATGGTCAAACAACACAATATAATAATGCACAGCGGAAGCAAAAGATAAATATATTACATTCCGAATATAAGTAATGTCAAAGTATTACAACGGAAGGTAAAGGATCCACAGGCGGGTCAATAAAAGAAAACTGTTCAACAGACTTTAGGCATCTAGAACTTGCAAGATTCCCTAGTGACGCCCTGAGCTCCCAGCCAATTACGCATAGTACCTGTCACTTAACCTTTTGGAAAATACGTCAGTTTACACTGGTAAATACAATTAACTGACTCATTTTGGAAAAAGAGTTTGAAAAGTGATTCGAGTGCAAACGGCACAAAATATCTTGACACATTGATTAAAATGCACAGAGGCAAAATTAATCTTTTATACTTGGGACAATTTTATTAATAAAAATCTTGTATCCGATTTACATGGTTGTCCAACATTTAGGGCCGGTGATTATACAATACAAGCCGGACAAGATTAATCGACACACCACAAATATAATCTCACAAGAAGATACCCTTACGAGTGAGTATACGTTATACATATGCAACAGGAGGTGTTTTGCCTACACCTTGTGCTTACGTCGTGGCCATTCACTTTTTAAAATGAGCCAAGGATATCCAGGACACGGTCATTAACCCCCAATGTTATTTGTTATCAATCAATACAGATTAAAACGGGATTATGCAATTTAATCATCTCCGATTAAAAGGTTTCTACACCCGACCAAGCGGTATTTTTTTATAATTCCGTATCCCAAGCCCGTATAAGGGAAAATAAGTTAAAAGTATTTACCTGAGCTAGCAATGCAATTTACACTCAGCCGTATATCTTAATCAGCAAGCACAAGTACTTCTACTGGGGCTCTTAATCTGGAACGAAGGTTTTATTAACCTATTAAATTCCTAACGGGTCTTATTTAAGTCGTAACTTAGACCGGTTAGTTTTAAGGAAAGGTTTACGGTTCAAAACGCATGATTAAGCGAAGACCGGAATAGGATGTGATTTAGACCCGACAAGTCTGGAGACTTGTATAATATGGGTAAACTAAACACATTCTGGATTTTGAGATAAAACCGATAAGGTTTGACCCGTTTCGGCTAATTTATGTAAACTTGTTACATAAACCGAACCGAACGCGTAATAAGCATAACGGGTATCCGTAAGAGCCATATATAGGTTTCCTAAGTTAATATGCTTCAAATATGTTGGGACATCAGTAGGATGTCTTTCATTATGCCCCGAACTAATTTAAACACAAACTATGCCCCGTAGGGGTAGTTTGGTCATTTTAAAGTTTGTAAAAGCGTTTAGATGTTTAACTGAGTTACAGGTCTGATGTAAACAATAAACATACTCAATTTGATGAGTTATAACAGTAGGCTAAAGCATATATGTGAAATTTATCATTTTTAACCAAACTATGCCCCGTAGGGGTATTTTGGTAATTTCACATAAGCCGAAAAGCTCAAAAACGAAGTATGAGTTAATCAACCTTTTCTTACTGTTAAAATATCATAATTTTCCTTATATATCAGTAGGTATCAACCCGGGTATGTTCAATATGATTTTAAAACATACTATGCGTTAAAAACGCTAAATAAGGCGATTAAAGGCCATTTCCGGGTTCGATACTTAAATCTGATATTTTTATATTTCTAGAAGGCTTAAAATAATTTATTTAACATATGTGATCAGTAGCAAAAGGTTTGGAGTCGTTTAGATATGTAAAACTCATTTTACGGCCCGTAAGGGCAAAACCGACATTTACCGAATTAAGCCTACGACTATGAGTTATGCTCAGCCTAAAATTAATTAAAAATCTTTAAAAATCCCAAAATAATATATTACATCAGTGGGTAAAAGATTTGATACCAAAAAGTATGTTTAACTAGGCTATACGCTAATTACGCCATTTTATTAACATAAAGCATTAGTTTTGCGATAATGAGCATAACTCTTAATCTACAAGTCAAACTGATGTCAAACTTTGCATACAAGTCTATATATCAGTAATTAAGGTTTCTACACTTTTACATTTTCATAATTCACGTTTTAAGGTAATAAGGGCATAATGGTCAACATATGAGCAATTAACGGAAACACGCATATTAATTGGATAACTAATGAACCAAGGTGTATGATCACAGAGGGTTGTTCTAACAAGTAACCTAATCCAATTTAAGCTCTGAGGCATTTCTAAAACATGCCTAAACGGGTCAGAACTGAAAGTCAAAGTGAAAGTCAAACTATGTGACTTTCGGTTCCGAACCGGGTCTAAACAGGAAATTGTCGGGTTGAACATGTTTAGACATGTTCTTACACTTATTACTAAGTTATAACAATGACCCAACAGGTTGTATATGATCTACAATGTTAATTATGCATAAATGGTATTTTAGACTTCTTGTTGACTTTTTAAGTAAAGGTTTGACCCGACTTTTGACCTGGTTAGAGTGATGATCAGGGGAAACCCTTTTGAGGTTTTATTACCCACATAAATACCATCTTAAATCTACTTTTGATTCGAGAATTGACTGAGCCATTATTGACTAATCTCGAAGTCAAACGTTAACTACGATATTTTGACTTTTAAGCTAAATACTAAGCTAAACATAATTAGAGAATGTCTAGCATACTTACAAGTGCTTAATGGATGCTTAGGAAGGCTTGGGGGCTGCTTGGAAGTTCCACAAAAGCTCTAAATGGCCAAATGAAGATGTGAGGAGTGTTGTGACTTGAAGGTGGCCTTTTATAGTGAATCAAGCACCACAATTGATTGACAAATAAGTCTAGCACACACCACAACAATCCCACAAGTGTCCTACATGTTCTAGGGGGTGTTTTAGGGGCCAAATGAAGGGGCAAGATCGATCAAAGTTGCATCCAAGTGAATTGGCAGACAAAGAATCAAACAAAATCAAAGTTCTGTCCAGATGTAGCAGTGGCGTAGCGCCACTGCATGTGGCTAGGTGCTCGCGCTACGCGAGCCTTCAGCATCCTCCAACAAATTTTTGTAATTTGCAGTATAGGTCCCTGGCTCTTCAAATCTTGTACAGACACTTGTTTATTGCGATATGGACCCTCAATATTGATCTATAAGGGCCTCAAGATATATACCCACTTCGTTAAGTCCCTGGGTAACTTTATTGTTACCCGAAAAGGCCTAACTTTCGACGTTGACACTTTAACCCCTCGCACACGAATTCGATCATAACTTTCTCATACGTTAACGAAACTTTACGAAATTTAAATCGTGCATTCTAGTGAGCATAATTAACATTTACAAAGCTTCGGGTTTGTCAAAAGGTCACTCAGAGGTATATCTTTAAACATGTTGACACATTTAACCCCTGTAGTTTGTAATCTCTCACTTTTAGCTTCGTATGATCTATGATTTATTCGTTTGAAGGTATGAGCATCGTGTAGGGTGAATGTACATTATATTTATTCACAGTTGACACTTAGAATACGTATTTTCACATACTTTCCATGTTTGTCAACTTTAGTCCTTCTATAATATTTCTTTCACACGTTCACACTTTATGACACGTGTCAACACATTATAGGTCGTGAATTTTCGAGGTGTTACACGTTGCAATGAACTTGTCAAACGAAAAAAAATAGATGTGTTGCGACGGGCCAGTCAAACGGGAAAAATATACGAAAAAATGTTGAAATCCACACGCACGCACGTTGCGGTGCGTTAACTCACAAAATTTTGAGCAAAACAAAAAACTTGGGAAAGATGAAGTGTATGGTGGACCAAAATTGAAAATAAAAAAAGAGTTGGGGTTAAATTGCAAAAGATAAAAAGTTTTGTGTTAAAAGTAAAAAAAACAATGGGTCTAAATTGCAAAAGAAGAAAAATTTTGGGCTAGAAATGAAAAAAGAAAAAAAACCCTTATACATAAGTTACAACACCATAAATTACAAAAAAAAAAGTTAAAAATTTTGTTTTTGTAAAACTTGAACAAACTATTATGTACCATTTATTAATAGAGTAAACTCTAATTAATGGTTAAATACTTATTTCTTATCTGCATAATACATGATATAATTTTCTATTTATTTTTATTATTTGATTAGTTTAATTTTTGCTAACGAATTCTTTTCATAATAGTTTAAGAGATATTAATAATTTATTAGATATTAGATTTAGATATTATTAATATTATTAAAAGATTGAAGGAGAAAATGTCATGTGAAATTAATTAAAGTTATTTATTAATTTTTGATGGATTAACATTAAATACAAAGGACAACATAAATAAGAAGGATGAGAAGGATTATAGTCAATTGAACTTAGATTTAGATTTGAAGAGTTGAGATTAGTTTTAGGAAAAATAAATAGTAGAAGGGCATAAAGGGAATCCTACATATATTGACTTTCTCTCTACACATGCAATGCATATGTCAATTCCTTCGTCAAATTTAAAACGTCATAATTTTTTCATACGACATTTGTTTAAAAAAAATTCACCATAATAACGAGCATTTTTTATCTTTAATATGAGTATGATATTACTATATAAAAATAAAATAAAAAATTTCACATTTACTGGGTTTTATTTGTGAAAGGTTGTGACCATTGTGTCTTTCAACTGGGTTTTAGTCTTTACATTTTTTACTAAGGTTTCTATATACTGTGTTATTATCAAAACTTATAACACAATGTTAACTTGGGTTATGCATTGCATTTTTATCAAAACATATAACACAATATATGACACAATGAAGATGATGTTATATTTGGGTACTCTATACATTGTGTTATAGGTTCTGGTCATTGTGTTTATTCTGCTATCCATTGTGTTAATATGTTGTTCATTGTGTATCAGTCTGTTGTCCATTGTGTTTTAGTCTGTTGTCCATTTTGTCTTTTATATGCTCTCACTAACTGTGTCTTTTATATGTCGTCATCAATTGTGTTTTTAGTCTACTTTTCATTGTGTTTTTGCTTGATACTCATTGTGTTTTACGTTATGTCCATTATGTCTTTTATCTGTTGTCATCGATTGTGTTTTTGTCTACTTTCCATTGTGTTTTTAGTTTGATATTCATTGTGTTTTACGTTATGTCCATTGTGTCTTTTATCTGTTGTCATCGATTGTGTTTTTGGTCTACTTTACATTGTGTTTTTAGTTTGATACTCATTGTGTTTTATGTTATGTCCATTGTGTAATACGCAACTGGGTTTTCTCATTATGTTATACGTTATGCCTATTGTGTAATACACAACTGGGTTTTCGATTTTTTTTCTAAATATAACAATATGGTATTCATATTAAAGATAAAAAATGCTTGATTTTATGTTATAATTTTTTTAAAAAACAAATGACGTATAAAAAAGTTATGGACGTTTAAAAAATAGGGGGAAATATCATGTGACTTGCATGTGCATAAACTTTTTATTCTCTTTGACAAAATTACCATTCTCACTTGATTTCTTTTGGGTCACTTGTCACTTTACTGTGGGTTCTTACCCTTCTTATTTTTATACTCATTTGTAGAATAACTCAACTCAATTTTAGATAAGGATAAAGATAAGTGATATTTATATATTAGTTATTACGATCAAATGAAAAGTTCATTTGCCTAAGTAGGATGAGAAGTAATCTTAACTATTTATTTTTCAAATCAATGGTTAAGATAAAAATGTAGGAAAAAAGAGGAGTGTAAGGGTATCTTGAGAAAATCTTATTTATTGACTTTATTTCTCTACATATAGGGCATATGCATATTCCACAATCATTTTTTAAATGTTCATAACTTTTTTATACAACATTATCTTTTTATAAAAATTTCACCATAAAATTGAGCGTTTTTTATCTTTAATTTGAGTATCATATTGGTATATAAAATATGACGACTAAACAACCCACAAAATGTGTTGTATTTCTATGTATAACATTTTTGTTTGTGCTATATTTTTGTGCTAAATATTTTTGTCTTAATTTTTTTCTCAATTTTTTGTACTGGATTTTTTTGCTAGATTTTTTTGTAATGGATTCTTTTTGTTGTATTTTTAGAAAAAAAAGAGGTGCCACATGTCATTTTCACACTCCTATTTATAAGGATAAAAATATCTTTCCCTCCTACTTATAAGGAGTGCCATATATGATTATCACAATATTTCTTAGACTACTTAGGCCATGTTTGGCTAAGCTTTTTAAAACAACTTATTGACTTATTGGCTTTTTGAAAAGTCATAAGCTCCAAAATGATGTTTGGCAATGAGGGTGTATGTGAGGGAGAAAAGCCAATAAGTCAATAAGTTGTTTCAAAAAGCTTAGCCAAACATGACAAAATTTACTTTTAGTGGATCCTTCCTTAGTTATTAATATTAAAAGACATATCTATATATATAATAAAATAAACCACTTTGAGGACACTTGTCATCAAATTAGGCCATGTCTTATGGATAATTATAATTTTAATTTAATCTTTTCTAATTAATTATAGATAATCCTTTTACTAAATATTATTTAGTTTAATTATTACTTTTATATTTATCTATTTACTTCAAATTCAAACTTAGTTATCTAATTTGATATTAGAGTAAATTACGATTTTGGCCCATGTGGTTATATCACTTTTACCCTTTTAGCCCAAAAAAGATTTTTTTAACATTTGAGCCCTCAATGTCTTTTTTTTCTAACCCTTTTGGACCTCAACGTCTTTTTTTCTAACCCTTTTGGTATATAAAATTACATTTATTCAACCAGTATAATAAACAAGGTTTTTAAAGATATATTTTTTATTATTTGGCATATAAAAAAGACGTTGTGGGCTCAGATGTTAAAAGATTTGTTTTTTGGCTAAAAGGATAAAAGTGATATCACCACATGGGACAAAATCGTAATTTACTCTTGATATTAACTATATATTTGAACGTTCTGTTTAGTTTGGTATCAAATAGATTTTACCTTTTTATTATTTGGTATATAAAATTACATTTATTCAACCCATGTAATAAATGAGGTTTCTTAAAAATGTATTATTTTATTGTTTGGTAAACAATATTACATTTATTCAACTCGTGTAAAACAAGCGGTTTTAAAGATATAACTTTTTTATTTGGTATATAAAATTATATTTATTCAACCCGTACAATATGGTTCTTATAGATATATTTTTTTATTATTTAATATATAAAATTATATTTATTCAACCCGTGCAATAAAAGAGGTTTTTAAAGATATATTGTTTTATTATTTAGTATATAAAATTCATTTATTCGACCCGTGTAATACACGGGGTTATATAAATAAAATTTTTAAGTTCGAAGAGAATGTCATGTTGTATTATTTGAAGTTTTTTATTATTTTATTATAAGTTAGATTAGGATTTTACAAAATATATATTCAGATTCTTTTATACAGATAAAACCTTTGATAACATCATTATCTTAATCTATATTCCATTGTGTTAATATGTTGTTCATTGTGTATCAGTCTGTTGTCCATTGTGTTTTAGTCTGTTGTCCATTTTGTCTTTTATATGCTCTCACTAACTGTGTCTTTTATATGTCGTCATCAATTGTGTTTTTAGTCTACTTTCCATTGTGTTTTTGCTTGATACTCATTGTGTTTTACGTTATGTCCATTGTGTCTTTTATCTGTTGTCATCGATTGTGTTTTTGTCTACTTTCCATTGTGTTTTTAGTTTGATATTCATTGTGTTTTACGTTATGTCCATTGTGTCTTTTATCTGTTGTCATCGATTGTGTTTTTAGTCTACTTTACATTGTGTTTTTAGTTTGATACTCATTGTGTTTTATGTTATGTCCATTGTGTAATACGCAACTGGGTTTTCTCATTATGTTATACGTTATGCCTATTGTGTAATACACAACTGGGTTTTCGATTTTTTTTCTAAATATAACAATATGGTATTCATATTAAAGATAAAAAATGCTTGATTTTATGTTATAATTTTTTTAAAAAACAAATGACGTATAAAAAAGTTATGGACGTTTAAAAAATAGGAGGAAATATCATTTGACTTGCATGTGCATAAACTTTTTATTCTCTTTGACAAAATTACCATTCCCACTTGATTTCTTTTGGGACACTTGTCACTTTACTGTGGGTTCTTACCCTTCTTATTTTTATACTCATTTGTAGAATAACTCAACTCAATTTTAGATAAGGATAAAGATAACTGATATTTATATATTAGTTATTACGATCAAATAAAAAGTTCATTTGCCTAAGTAGGATGAGAAGTAATCTTAACTATTTATTTTTCAATTCAATGGTTAAGATAAAAATGTAGGAAAAAAGAGGAGTGTAAGGGTATCTTGAGAAAATCTAATTTATTGACTTTATTTCTCTACATATATGACATATGCATATTCCACAATCATTTTTTTAAACGTTCATAACTTTTTTATACAACATTATCTTTTTATAAAAATTTCACCATAAAATTGAGTGTTTTTTATCTTTAATTTGAGTACCATATTGGTATATAAAATATAACGACTAAAAAACCCACAAAAATGTGTTGTATTTCTATGTTGTATAACATTTTTGTTTGTGCTATATTTTTGTGCTAAATATTTTTGTCTTAATTTTTTTCTCAATTTTTTGTGTTGGATTTTTTGTACTATATTTTTTTTGTGCATAATTTTTTCGTGCTATATTTTTGTACTAAATTTTTTTGTGCTATATTTTTTTGTACTACATTTTTTGTGCTATATTTTTTTGTACTGGATTTTTTTGCTAGATTTTTTGTAATGGATTCTTTTTGTTGTATTTTTAGAAAATAAAAGAGGTGCCACATGTCATTTTCACACTCCTATTTATAAGGATAAAAATATCTTTCCCTCCTACTTAAAAGGAGTGTCATATATGATTATCACAATTTTTTCTTGAACTACTTAGACAAAATTTACTTTTAGTGGATCCTTCCTTAGTTATTAATATTAAAAGACATATATTAAATAAATATAAATAAAATTTTTAAGTTCGAAGAGAATGTCATGTTGTATTATTTGAAGTTTTTTATTATTTTATTATAAGTTAGATTAGGATTTTACAAAATATATATTCAGATTCTTTTATACAGATAAAACCTTTGATAACATCATTATCTTAATCAGACTTATAGTTTAACCTGTTAGTTGTTTTTGATCTTTTTTATAATTTTTTAATATATGTATAATTAATAATCGATTCAATATTCAGATTCTTTTATACAGATAAAACCTTTGATAACATTATTGTCTTAATCAGACTTATAGTTTAACTTGTTAGTTGTTTTTTTTTCTTTTTTATAATTAATAATCCATTAATATTTTTTATATATTTACAACGAATCAATAAAAATAAAATTTGTGAATAAAACCTTTCTGCCGCAAATCGCTGTCCCTATTTCATAATATCCTCCTTCCATACTCACTATACATCCCATCTCAGGATACATAAATCACAATCATTTATTGAATTCACCAGAAACCACAACCCTCTTATCTTTCCATTGAATTTTAATCGTACTCTTGTTTGATATTTATCTTCTGGGTAACATTCAATGTGCTTTGTATCTTCACCACAAAAGCAGAAAAATTTTACATGTGTCTATTCATCTTATTCTGCAGATAACGCATAAAGACTTTTGGGATCTTTTTGCTTCAAGATCCAGTCTTTATATTCATATGGCTAATTCATTCTTGTTACTTGCTGTTTGTTTTACATTTGTTGTTGTGGGAACTTGTAAATCTTTATCTGATCAAGAAAAAGATAAGATTGATCAGCTTCCTGGGCAGCCTGCAAATGTTGATTTTGCACAATATTCTGGTTATGTTACTGTGAATCAAACATCTGGGAGAGCTTTATTTTATTGGTTGACTGAGTCACCTGCAAGTCGTGATCCAAAGTCAAGACCACTTTTGTTGTGGCTCAATGGTGGTCCTGGTTGTTCTTCTGTGGCTTATGGGGCTGCTGAAGAAATTGGTCCTTTGCATATAAATTCTGATGGGAAGACCCTTTTCACAAACCCTTATTCTTGGAATAAATGTATGTAATTTGTTAAAAAGTTTCAATTTTTATGCTGATTGTGGTTTATATTGTGACTGATCTTGAATCTTTATGTTGGTAGTGGCAAATTTGCTGTTTCTTGAATCACCAGCAGGAGTTGGTTATTCATATACAAACACTACATCAGATCTGTTTACTTTTGGTGATGCAAGAACAGGTATGAGCCACAAGATCTCTGCAAAAAGTTTTCCCTTTTTGAGTTGTTCAGAAATATTTTATTGTGTTTAATTAATACTTTTCAAGATTGTTGTACATTAGTTGATTGAACTGCATAAAGTTGTGATCTTTTTAGCTTAAAGTTTCTTGATTTTGACTTTTTGGGTGATTTTGGAATCTGGGTCTTGTGAATTTGCAGCTGAAGATTCATATGCATTTCTTGTTAATTGGTTTGAGAGATTCCCTCAGTACAAGCATAGAGATTTTTACATTGCTGGAGAAAGTTATGCAGGTTCTTATAACACCCACTAATCATGTTACATTGTTACATTACATATACAATATTTTGGTTTGAGTAAATTACTTTTTGAGTCCCTGTGTTTTAGTGGTTTTAACCACTTGAGTTCAAAATCAAAAAGTTCAACGTCCTGAGTCCCTAACTGTTCATTTTATAACGTTTTGAGTCCCTGTGTTTTAGTGGTTTTAACCACCTGGTCCAAAATCAAAAGTACAAGTGTTAAAAGGTTAGGCTCAAAATGTTATGAAATGAGTGGTTAGGGGGATGGAACGTGGTGGTTGGGTGACCACGAGTGGAACACCGCCGCCACTAAATTCCATCACTCGTGGTGGTGACAACACGTGGTAGTGACCACGCGTGAAAATCTTTGAAAGTTACCGTTGAGGGGACCATTGTGGTGAGTGATGGAATCAAGCTCAATGACGTGGCGGACAATGATTGGGTGTGGTGAGTGACGGAAAGTGGAGCACCTCTACCCCCCTAAGGACTCGGGGCGTTAAACTTTTTGATTTTGGACTCTAGTGATTAAAACCACTAAAACACAGGGACTCAAAAACTAATTTACTCTTTTGGTTTGATACATGTTCTAATGCTTGTTAAATAACTTATATCAGGTCATTATGTTCCGCAATTGTCTCAACTTATTTTCCAAAGAAACAAAGGAGTAAAGAATCCAGTTATTAACTTCAAGGGTTTCATGGTATAGTATAAACTGTATTATAAACATCAGCATCATTTGTTAAATGTTATCATACCACATTCCACAAATTCTAACTTTGAATCATTCTTTTTAGGTGGGAAATGCTGTTACTGATGATTACAATGATTATGTTGGCACATTCGAGTACTGGTGGACCCACGGTTTAATTTCGGATTCTACTTATAAATCTCTTCAAAAATCTTGTGAGGGAAGTTCCTCTGAGCATCCACCCATTGAGTGCATCAGGGCTCTAGGTACTGCTGAAATGGAACAGGGACGTATCGATCCTTATAGCATATATACAAAACCCTGCGGTTACACCTCAACGCTAAAGCGTAGAGGACGTTATGTAAGTTAATTATACTAAAATTTCCTCATAAATTTACCATACAAAACTAAGGATTCAAATGTGAAATTAACTAATATCCCCTTGAATCAATCATGATTATGAAAAAAGACACAAAAATGACTTTATTTTTCTTTTTATGAACAGCCATGGATGCGCGGGGCATATGATCCCTGCACGGAGAATTACGCAAATCAGTACTTCAATCTTCCTGAAGTTCAAAAGGCTTTTCATGCCAATATAACTAAGCTTTCATATCCATGGAAAACATGCAGGTATGTATTTAAATATTTAAATCTTTAGCTCTTTTTTACTCTCTTCAAGATCTAATTTTGACGTCATATTTTCTTGATTGCAGTGATATTGTTGGCGGGTATTGGACAGACTCTCCGCTGTCAATGCTTCCCATCTACAAGGAACTCATAGCCGCTGGTTTACGAGTATGGGTATTCAGGTACAATTTCTTGTACTTCATCTATAGTATATCAAATTTTGCCAATATAACATCACAATTGACACAGTGGTTTCAATTATAATGTATGCAGTGGTGATACCGATTCAGTTGTTCCTCTCACCGCAACAAGATACTCAATTGATGCATTAAATCTTTCAACAATCGCCAATTGGTATCCATGGTATGATAATGGGAAGGTAATGAACTTTATTTATTTATTTATTTATTTATTTTACAGGTTTTATATATGTTTTATAAATAATTCTCTAAATATTTTAATGATTTTCTGGTTAGGTTGCTGGATGGAGCCAAATATATAAAGGGTTGACATTCGTGACAGTAACGGGTGCAGGACATGAAGTGCCCTTGCATCGCCCTCGACAAGCGTTTATACTTTTCAGGTCATTTTTGGAGAACAAAGCAATGGCAGGAAGCCAAAGCTTCATCTAGGTTCAGTTTACTGTTTGTATAATAAGCAAAAACTGTATAAAAAGTCATTATTTATGGGGTTGCAGAAGAAGAAAGAAATAAGGAGACCCCTTCATTCTTGCTTCCATGTGATCATAAATTTGTTTTAAGTTAGTTGATGATTGTTATATTCTTGTCACACTAGATGTGGCGAACCGAAGAAAACATTCATTAGTGAGATTCCTTATATAGTAATTTTAAACCATTTTAAAGTAATTTCATTGAATATATATACAGTTTTATGTTATATGATAATTTGATAGTTGAGAATATTTCTTAGCTACACAAAATAGTGCATTTGTTGGGAAATGTTTTGGTATCATATGGTTTGAAGGTTGGTTCTTGATGCATTTTATTCTTGGGCTTAATGATGTAGAGTTTTGTTTGCATATTTTAGCGAAGCCTTATAAGGTATTTGGGTCTAGGCCTGCTTGTAATTTGGGCTTTATGAGAGTTATGGACTCATGGTTAATTTTAGGTGAAAAAAAGAAAAAACCTCCGGTTTGAAATCAACCCGAACCAACGGGTTGTAATCGGATTGAGAACTTAAAATTTTAAACCGGTTAAACCCAAATCGAACCTGTTAAAACCCGGTTTTAGACTCGAACCGGAAGTGGAACCGAACCAGTCATTTCTCCCTCAAAAACCAGTTCCAACCTGAACTGGTTCTTACTAAAACCGGTTTTGACCATGTTTGACTTAAACCAGGCCCAACCCAAATAGTCAATGTTTTAAATACCGGTATGAACGGGCCGGTTATACCGGTTAAAGCGGATATCAGATACGAGTCCGATATGATAAAGGCCGGTAAAACCTAAATACGGTATGTTTTATGTACCGATGGTAAATCCGGTAGAACCGGTTCAACCCGTTGAACCGGTTTGCATTTTCTTAAGATTTGATTCTTTTATTTTATTTAAAATTTCGATATTAAGGTATTATGACCTTCCATATTTCTGGTAGTTAACCTAGTGGCTTCTATTCAAATATTTCTCATTGTTGTTGAAACTGCTACTACCTCATATAATGCATTTTTATTTATAAATAATAAAATACTTTTAAAATGTTTAATATTATACAAAAAAAAAATAGTCAGTTTTAGATAAAGGTATGATCAATTACATAAATCCTAATTGAGATTGGAGTGTATTTTGAGATGAATTTGTATTTTATGGAATTATAGGGTTAATTAGTAACCCGGTTCAACCTGGTTCAACCGGTTGAACAATTTCAGAGCCCAACCCCGTATGACTTAAAAACCGATTTTTAAAACATTGCAAATAGGTTTGGGCAAAAACCCGGTTTGTGCACCTCTACGGTCAATTAGTGATTTGATTGATTCCATTGAGTAGGGTATGTTTGGTGTTGATGTTAGGAATGGATGAATGAGAATAAAAGTGACATATTGTTGGGTTTAAAGCTATGGGCTTGAAAATCCATGACACAATACCTATCAAATGTGGTGGCTTTTCAAAGGGAAAAAGTTGAGTAGTCGACTTTCAAAACTTAATATACAACTACTTATTTTGTGCAATTATTAACACGTTAATACTTTTATTGGTGTTTTACCCATGGCATTATAGCCTAGTGGTATCTTGGTGTTGGATAAGGCTTATGACTATTAGGTCATGGGTTCAATTCTCACAAAGGGGGTTTTCCCAGATTTATTGGGTGGCACGATGATACTCCAGTGGTCCGTCAGTGATCCTAATTTGCCGTTAAAAAAAATTTCTTTTATTGGTGTTTATCTAATGTATTCATAAAATTATGTCAGTTGTCCTTAATGTGTGTGAACTGTATTCCTATTCGCTTGTTTATTTTCTTTTTGTCCTTTTTTGGTTTCACATGTTCTTTTTGCTGCAAAGAAAGTTTGCTACACATGTTTTCTAGTGGTAGCATTCAACATTAATTAGTTAGAATCTTGAGCCTTTTTTTTTTCATTATATTATCATGTTCTCGTGTTATATTATCACGATAGTTAGAATGTATAATTTGACTATCTTTACTTCGTAATTATTCTCAATATACCTCTATAAATAATTCTATAAATAGTTGATCAATAATACACAATACCTGATATAGTTATATTATTTTATATGGTGTCCGAGTCATAGAGTTATTCCCTTATTTTTTTTGTTCTTTTTCTTATATATCCTCATTTGTGCCTCCGCATATTGATTGGCTATCAACCCTCTTTCCCGGTCGCCCCCTTTACGTGACAACTTTGTTTCTCCAATATGTCTTATCCCGGGACGCATTCTATAAATATGATGATTAGGTTTTGTTTATTCTTCTATTTTCATGTTGTCGTTGTGTCGTCCTAGTCGTAGCTTTTGACACCCTAGCCCTATGGTCGTGCCTCTTGCTGCTACTTTTATGGTCGTAGATCTGTCGTTGCCGTTTAACGCTCTGGAGTTTTCTTACGTTTATGTTTCTATTGTTGTTTTTTGCTACTTTTTCACGATGGTATGTTCTTATCTATATCAACATATTCATTCTTTTTCAGCCCTGTCTAGCGCCCAATTTCCTCCCCATGTGGGAGAATTATTATTTAGAAATATTACTTAGGGTTTATTGTTTTATTGCTACTATAGTTATAATATATAATTTGATTAAGTTTCATTTGTAACTATCAGTGTACCTTATAAATAGTTTATTAATAATAAATAATAAATTATGTGGTATTGAATGTTCTGGAAACTTATGTTCGCGAGACTTCATAATACAATATGTAGCGAACATTTTTTCTAAATATATACGTAGTGTGTAGTGACTAAACGCATATATTATGTTCGCGGATTATAAACATATTATAGTATTAGAGACGAACTGCTTGAAAATCCACGTTGCTACACAAACGAACATAATGAAATTTCATCGTAAGCCTTAGTTATCTAATACTAAATGACAATCATTGATCCATTTTGAGTCTTTGTCCTTTTTTTAAAAGTTGTTTTTCCAAGAGTCGAATGGAGTAGAATATTATTTTTGTATTATTAGATATTGGTTTTGTAGGTAGCAAAGAAAGAAAGGGCCACATTATTATTATTAGATATTGGTTGTGTAGGTAGCAAAGAATGAAAGGGCCACATTATTTTTAACACATGTTATTTTAAGATATCGGTTGATGGTGATATTAACTTCCTTTTACAAAGCAAAGCTAGTGGAGCCTCAAAAATAGTAAAGAAATGTACTCAAGACCTCAAGTTCCATACTAAATGGGCACTATCCAAAAGATACTACCTTTGTACACATTTACCAAATTGCCCCTCACCCTAAACTTAAGGTGTTGGACTTCAAGCTCAAGTCACATTCCACTCGCTTCTTTTCACACAATATATATATTTTTTATATTATAAAATAATTAAATTAAATACAACAAATAGTTTTCGTATTAAAAAACATTATGTGCAAGTAATATTTATTTCTATAGAAATAAAAACCAATTTACAAATAGAACCTTCTAAAAGTTCAACAATGTATGGGTAAAATTGTGATTTCTCACTTTGCATTGAAGTTACTTAATGGCTAAGAAGTGCATTTTAGTCATTTTCCATGCTTTGTATATTAAAGTTCGTCCATACCCATAATGCCTAAAAAAGCAATCGAGCCAGATATACATAAATTTGAATACACATAGCTTTTTAGAACAATAAGACCATTTAAAAGCTAAAGAAACCATGAGCTCATAAGAAATCATTTAACAAGAAAACAACATGTCAAGAGTTAGCAACACTTTGATAGGTTTCTTGAACCTATTGACACTCTTAGTTTCAATTCCAATCATCGGTGGCGGATTATGGATGGCGAAAAGCACTGCCACATGCGAAAGCTTCCTCCAACGGCCGCTTATGATAGTTGGATTTGTGATCTTGCTTGTATCGTTGGCTGGTTTTATAGGGGCATGTTTTCACGTGGTGTGGGCGTTATGGATGTACTTAGCGGTCATGTTGTTCTTGATCGCGGCCTTGTTGGCCGTGACAGTTTTTGGGTTTGTGGTTGTGGGTCCCGGTGGCGGTGTGGATGTCCCGGGTAGGGTTTACAAGGAGTATCACTTGCAAAGTTATTCACCTTGGCTAAGGAAGAGGATTGAGAATCCTAATTATTGGATGACCGTTAAAAGTTGCATTTTGGGATCAAAAACTTGTAGCAAGATTGTTATGTGGACTCCCGCTGACTATTGGACTAGAAACTTGTCTCCAATTCAGGTAATAATAATATATTTTTTCACAAGTCAATTATCCAACAAAACAAACACACACACACATATATATATAAAGCTTAAAAAACACATAAATTTTTTTATTTTTCATTTATTTTTCATTTAAATTCGTAAAATTTTGTTTAGAAATTTTTATTTTATTTATTTTGTTTTTGTAAAAGTCACGATTTAATTGTTAAAAAAGCATTTTTAGCATTTAGTTTTGGGGTTTAACTTTAGGGTTTAGTTTTTAGTATTTAACTTGGGTGGGGAGTTTAGGGTTTTTTTTTTTTTTTTTTTTTTTTGTTTTTGTTTTGTGGGGGTGGGGTGGGATTGGTTCTCGTGATAAAGGTGGTTCTCGCATGAACCCTACCCATATATATATAGGGGGGGTTTAAATGAGAACGCTAAATATCGCGAGAATCGTGAGAACGAATTAAAAACCATGAGAACTTGGTAAAAAACAATTCAAATTCAAAATTTCTTTTTGCATTATCATTATTATTCGAATACAATGTTAGAAAATTAAATTTACACGTTTAAATTTACGTGAGTTCGTAATAACGAAAATTTACACGTGTGTAAGTTTGTCATTTACACGTGTAAATTTGTTATATTTACACATGTGTAAAAATTGTAGTAAGAGTGATTTTGAGAGGAGAAATGAATTATTTGATGTTGTGAATTCTTTTTTGATGTTGTATTTTAATTAGAACGAGGTTTGTATTAAAAAAATTCGGTTTTGGTTGGTTTTCTCATTCATTCTCACAATTCTCGCAATATTTAGCGTGCTCAAGATAACCCTCCCCTATGTATATTCTTTTCATATGTTATTATGTTAATCAATCATCTTTTGGTTAATTTATGTAGTCGGGTTGTTGCAAACCGCCAAGCGCGTGTGACTACCAAGCGCCAATGATGACACAAGATCCCGACTGTTATAAATGGAACAACGATCCGAATTTGTTGTGCTACGACTGCGACTCGTGCAAGGCGGGGGTGCTAGAGGACGTGCGACGGGATTGGCACAGGCTCTCAATTCTCAACATCATCATGGTCTTGCTTCTCATCTTAATTTATTTTGTTGGTTGTTGTGCATATCAAAATGCAAAGAGGGCTGATAGCTATAACTCATATGAAGCTAGAATGTACAAAGCTAGACCGAAATGGAATTTTTATTAATAGTTGCAAGATAGTTTAGCACGGATTTTGTTTGATGGTAGAATTATAGTGAAATTTATAACTTACTACATGTGTATAATGAAATGTATCCAAAATGATATAACTTGAAAGTTTTAGCAAGTGCATGATTAACATTGAATATGGATAAATATTATAGTAATTGAACAAGGGAGTATTATGATTTTATCTAACAAAAAAAAATCATAAAATTTAGTATTTATATACCTGATTCCAGAATCCTCCGAGCCAGAAGCTTTTCTGCTTTTGTGGTGTGCATAGCTTTGGCTTTAATTTACTGAATGTGTTGATAAACAGGGGCGAAGTACAGAAGGGGGACCCCTCGTATAGAAATTTTTGGGTATATACATTTTCGACCCCCCGGTGCTATACAAATTTTTTGGGTATATACGTTTTCGACCCCCGGCTCTATACAAAACTTATCTATGAACATTAAATAAAAAAAAAGTTACTCGGTAATTTAGTAAACAAAAATCTCACACACGTCATATTTCACAACTGGGTTCTTCTATTAACTTAACTTGAGCATACATAGTTCTTTTGTTAAAACAATGAAACAGATGAGTGAAATTGCAACTTGTACAAGTTGAATGCGTTTGGGATGATATTCATATTTGGTATGTACACCTTAAAAGGGACTTGGTTCTTTAACTTGAGCATTCGGTTTTGCAGATTGGACATAATTTCTTCATCAACAACCACTTCTTGATGCAATCCACATGATACTCATGTCCACATTTCCCCATCCTTCCAATCTTATCACCATTCTTGTACTCTTCCTAAACAAACAAATACAAGCCAAAACCAAATACAAATTATATTTTTAAAATATATAGAACACAAACTTAAAAATCCTCAAGATCAGATATATATATTACAAGGCATATGGGACAAGAAACTTCCTCCTGGTTTTCATCAGAACAGTGATTTTTTTCCATTAAATACTTGGACATGTTATCTTCGGATAAACCCGTGCTAACATTCCCTATACTTTCCTCGAGATTAAGCAGGTCCTGCCAAAAATCCAACATACTAAATAAAAAAGAATAGTAACAAATAAAAGAACAATAATAATATGTATATAACTAGTTATTATCAAACCTCATAACTCATGTTGTCGATGTCTAGCCTCATATCTCTATATTGGTCGGAGAAGTTCCTGGAATTACCATAAAAGGGTGCTTGATCTACCATCAGGATGGTCTATAGAAGAGAATTCAAGTTAAAATTAATTTATTATTACTATAAAATAACAATGTGCACCTTTTAAAAGGAACAAAAGGATTACGACTATTACGCACCTCATGATGTCCCATTCTATCATGGGATTCTGTTGACGGTGGAAACCTGTCAATAGCAGCTAGCCTTGGCCTCCCACTCCTGTAACTACTACGCCATCCTCCTGCATAGCTATGCCTAGAATAATTTCTGGATGAGAAATGATCCGGTGTGTGCGCTCCATCAGTTGATGATGTCCCACCATGTGCATAGTGGGAGTACCTTGAACCGTTCCCATATGATGACTCAGATCTTCTAGAATGGTTAACATGATCTTCCCTCATAGATGGGCCGTGTGAGGAAGACGCAGGATGCCTGCCGAAGAACGGATCGCTAGAACTCCCTCCAACTTGGACTTGATTCATCTCGTGTCTCGAGCCGCTGCTCATATCTGTTTTTATTTTCATTAAAAACATTAATAGTTGATGAGTAAAATGCCATTTTCGTCCCTGAGGTTTGGCCAGTTTTGCGACTTTCGTCCAAAGGTTTGTTTTTCCGCATTTAGATCCATAAGGTTTGAAATCTTGTCATTTCCATCCGGCTCGTTAACTCCATCCCTTTTTCTCCATTAAGTCAGGGGTATTTCCGTCTTTTTGTTAACTTAAAGGGCAGTTCAAATCAGGATTCAGGGGTATTTGGTCTTTTTACAGTGAAAAAGACCAAATTGCACTCTAAGTTAACACAAAAGACAGAAATACCCCTGACTTAACGAAGAAAATGGGTGGAATTAACGAGCCGGATGAAAATGGCAAAATTTCAAACCTTTTTGATCCAGATGCGAAAAAACAAACCTTTGGACGAAGTTGCAAAATTGACCAAACCTCATGGACGAAAATGGCATTTTAATAACCTTTACTTTTTCAATCATTAATACAAATAGAGAATCACCTGAAGGGGAGATCCTTCTTTGAGAGGAAGCAGGATAATTAGGAAAACAATTCCACTGTCCACCATTAGCATGTTGACCAGGGGCAGAATGGTAAAACTGAGAATGGGGCGGTACATGAGATCTTGTGACGCTAGGCTCCAAATCAAGTCTATATCTACGTCTCACGTTTCTAGAAGAATCTTCGTCATTAATTGTGAGATTACTCCTATATGAAGGTGCACTTTGAAAATCAACAGATGGTTTCTCCAGTGGCATATGAGAAGAACCGGAAGAGCTTCCTTCTGCACTATAGAAGCTACCTGACCTTCTTCTTTTAAGGGGCCCACCATTGCCTGTTGGGCGGTTCGACAGATCGGCCTCCACATCACGCATAGTTGGAGCATTGTAGTTAGTGCAATGAGTGTGGCTGACAGGTGTCAAAGATCTTGTTTCCGTCATTGATGAATGTGAGTACGGATCAACAGGCACGTAAGGTTGTACTTCCGTGCCAACATTTGCCCTGCTTTCCGAATTGTGATGTCTTGTCATATGATTCATTTGACCGACAAAAGGACCATTCTCTGGAGCAGCACCCCTTCCTGATATAACTCCATATAACAGACTTGCTGTCATTACTATATTCCTCGGGATTTGTATATTAAATTCACACACGCACACACACACACATATATATATATATATCAAAAAGCTACCTGTAGGTAAGTAAGACTGCTCTGTTGGAGTATGGTTGCCTCCGTGTTGGTCAATTCCAGATCTTGTAAAAGGGTTAGATAAGTGTCTACGCCTCATCTTTTTCAACAGATAATTATATTTTGCTTCTTAGTTAAAGAAGTTGCAGTTTTGCCAGCCTGTACACATGTGAGGAGAATAGGTTTAACCTTAAGATGAGTAATAGCAAATATACAAGTGTAACTACCATTCAATCCGAAAAAAGTGGAAAAAAAATGCCCTAAATATTTAAAAAAATATTGTCAAAAAGTAGTTCACACTCATATAAACAACAAGATTATTTATTTTTACTCAGCTTATGATTAGTAAATGCTTCAATATAAGTTCATATATATCACTTGCGTCTTCTCACGTACCTGTAGTTGCAACCTATGCTTGCCAGACCGTGCTAAGACATTCAACCTTTACCTATTAATTTAAGTAACCAAATCTAGAAACAACAATAATCAAACGCTCATGACAATTGCATCAAAGTAACTAATTACTAATGCTACTTATCTTCAAAAACTCCCATCAATTCGGGTGATAAAACTGAATGTTAAACTAGAAGATGCTTTGTGAAGTTACTCCATACCTATTAAAGGCTTACTATGAGTCGAACCTCAACGCGAGATGCCTATCTTATTTTATTGACAAGATAGGATCAAAAGGTACCTCGTATATATCTCCCTGGAAATTGATCTATAAAAATTCAAATCCTGCACCGCACAAAAAAGGTTATCCTGAAAAGAAGGAACTATTGCCTAATATATAAGGACCCAATGATTGCGTTTTCGAAAATGGTTTTAAGGGTCACAAAGAAATACTATACTTAAAACAAACAGAACTTACAGTAACACTAATGAACATATACCAATGACCTACAACCACCAATGATGAGCCTCGATAGAATGAAATTTGCAGCTCAACAGAGTTTACAATCAATAGCTACGTCTCCACCACAAGGGGATACATCGCTTGTATATGTATTTCTTGCCATATGACAGCAATTTACAATCTTCATAAAATTTGAAAATAGTCTTCAAGCAAATACACACCAGATCTGTGCATCGTATGCCCACAAATCTATACTAATCCCGTGGATCCATACTTCTTTATTCTAGAATCATCTGGAATATATGTTCCATCATGTCATTAGTAAGGCCTTTAACACGGATCCAGAAAAAGAACCAGATATTCTTTTGTACCAATTGCACTGATTGGCATCATGTTGTTACTCTTTCTCAATTGGATTGCTGATGTCACAAATGACCTCCAAATCATATACATGGTGAAGAGAATTGTCATCGCCTCTTGTAAGCTTCTGAGCGATGACATGAATTACAACGGAAACCCATATCATCGTTTCCTTCTTAAAAGCGTGTCCGAAAGTTAAAAGTGACAGTTACCATCATTTCAACCATTTTTTAGGACGCAGCACCTCATAAGAAAGAGTCTAAATATGTACAAGAGCATGCTCTTGTAAAACCATTTGCGTCTGTTATAAAATATTAATCTTGATGAGGACATACTTATAGGAAACCTTCTGTTGCTCAGATAGGTCAAAAGTGCCTGCAATGTAATGCCATTTGCGATTTAGAGAACAGGGGAAGACAAAACTCCAAATAGCCGTCTGTTAGGTGAAGATCCAACTGCTGGCTACAGACTACAGCTAACTAGATATATGTATAAATGGCTAAAATACCAATGGCCGTATTGTGAGTTTTCTGAAGCAGATCCCATAAAGATGCAGAAACTGAAGCGAGAGCGGAAAATCTGTTTAGGAGAGGATTTTGATTCATCACACTCACATCCTATCCCTGATCATATACCATCTACTATACAAGAGCTTATTTTCTCGGTCTATAGAAAAATCAACTTATATTAGTATCTGTAATCAGACTCAGATACAAACTAATGACCAAAGAGTTCTTAATACTAAGTAGATTATCTTAGTAACTTTTTTCAATAAGAACAGGAAAGTTGAATCAAACAAAAAAAAAGCATTGATTTAGTGTCAAGATTCTAACTTCAACTTGTATCAATGACTGTATGGGAGAGACAAAAAGTAGGCAGTTTTAAAGGTTTCACTTGTGTATGTGATCATAGCTGCCAAGCAAGAATATTTGCAATTTCTTATATAATTTTCATTGGTTAAGAGATGCTGTATGCTCACAGCTTAAATAACAGCATCAGTCTTATTAACATATGAAAAGAACCATAAGATAATAGCCAAATTCTAGTTACAAATACTGACAGCCCCTAAACTTTAAATTGGTTGATTACTAAACATCTTTTCTCTCATTTTCCCCTGTGCTTTCTCATAAGAGCAAACAGAGTGATGTTTTAAACAGATAAAACACACATCTGAAATATGAAAAATCAGGGTATATATCGGTATCGAAATAGACATAATAGATACATAGCATAAGGAGCACAGACTGGGAGTAGGTAACAGAACAGCTACAATGACATGCATAATTAAACACATTTAATTATGACGTTTTCATGTTCAAATAGGACAAATAACCAGTAACCTGTTACAACATGAGTTTTAAAAATTACAGAAAGCTAGTGATACTATGCATCACTGAATGCAACTTAGTTTTAATCATGGATAGCACACTCCTGTCGACTATGATATGGGAAATGAATGTCCACTCAACTTCCAACGAACTTACAGTTCACATCTTTACAAATGTGAGGCAGTTCAATTTCCCATTTCTTCCTTTTTCATACTTATTATACTTTAGAGCATACATTCGGTGACAAAAATAAAATAAAATAATAGAAAACTCTTCTCTTTGATCATAGGACGGCATGTCATCTCTCCAATAAAAAGCGGTATGTACTATCACGATCCAATCTTCGTCTAGAATGGTAATGAGCAATATGATATGTTGTGAGCTGCAACCAACTTTCAACAACGGGGTTGATATAACTGACGATAAACGTTTACGAAACTTTTTTTATATAACCACCTCTTCTGTCTAATCTGAGCATATTTTATAATGTTTTTACACGCCATCAATAATATGTAAAATGATAAGTAAGGGTTGATTCTGCAAGAAAAGTATATATATCACACTTGGGAGAGTGTGGGTTAGATAACGAAGGTGTAAAGCTACACTACAAACCCAGAAATGAAAATCAATTCAACTGAAAACAAGGGAGACAAAGCTATCCATGTAAGACAGATAATTCATTATAGTACATGTTTACCACAAAGCTGAATATCCTAGATCAAATACAAAACAAGATTCATGAAAGCTAATAAAACCGAACAAGAAATGTCCAATATTTTCTAAAAGACTAGACAGTTGTGTATGTCTTATGTTTTTCCAGTATACATAACATGTTCAAATATTTAACGCGTTTCCTATTTCTTTTTGACCGCAAAGGATTCAAAACTTTCCACCCAAAATACACCGGATTTGTTTATATTTTGTCCGATGCTTGCGTACGAGATACATCCATCTGGGTGCACTCAATCCAACTCACCCAATCTGCACCCAGTGGATGCCTCTCAATTATTATACCTTTATTACCCTTATTATAAAAAGGAATCTAGGCATCCAAGTCATCGATCAAATAAAAAGACCACATGATGTTAAGTTTAAACTTAAGAAGTCAAAAGAATCAATCAGCTACACACCAAACAAACAAATTGTGAAAAAAATAAAATACCAAATCAAACCCTAAAAAGTTAGGTAACAAAGCCAACAAATTGATGCTTAAAAAATCATCAATCAGCCTCTTAATCGTCTTATTAATTTGTTCATCGCACACAGATCCAGTTTTTTTAACATAATAATATATTAAATCCATAAATAATTACAATCTAACATAATAATAATAATTTATGCATACGTGTGTCGGTATAATCCGATGATAATTACAACATAAACCCCCAACGATCCTCTGTTCAGGCGTAATCAGACGATAATTTAAGATAATTATTATATATTTTTTAGCAGAACCCTAGGTATGGAAAATATTGGATGATCAATATCGGATTTCAACCGATTAAACGAAAAGTAACATAGAAAACATATTGAAAGGAAAATGATCGGTAAGAAGATGATGAATAACGGTGGCGATGAAGGATCGTACCGCAGAAAAGCGTGAAGTGGCGGTGGTGAAAGATCGACGACGGAGATGTGATGAGAGAATGAATTTAGAGGGGTTTCTTTGTCAAATCGAGGATGCAAAACGTTTGCGTACGGAAGTGTGTTGTTGATTTGAGTTGGGTGGTGGTTACCAATTATATAATCAACTTTTCCTACCAAAAACTTTAGTTCGTGATCCGACCCGGTTTCGGACACATCCAAAATAGATAAAAGCCAAGTTTGTGTTTGGTCCATTAGTTTGGTATTTTTACCCATTCGTTACAAAATGATTTTTTTGGGTTTGGACCCGACCTGACCCGATTTGAATAATATGAAAAAAAAAAAAAAAAAAACCGGGTTTCAACTCGCATCATATCGCTTCGTATAGGTTGAGGAGTATTTTTCCTATAAAACCGGCTTAGAACCCAAACCGGTTTTTTAAAAACCGAGTTTTAGAATCCAAATTCTTTCGGTGTATAATCCAAACTAGTTAAAAGAACGACTTGTACATCTTTATACTTATTTGATCACTCTCCTTTAAAGTTCAAAGTATTGCATCAGTTATGGTCGGCCCAATGGGCTTGTATATAAAGCGACAGTCTTAATTCTTGGGCTGAAAGGATGATAAAAATAGGCTGGAAGAGCGAAGCCCAATGAGGGGGAATAAAGTTAGGAGTTTTGGGGTAACTCCGGAACAACAGTACACGAATCAAACGGGTAAAATTTTCCGTTATCGGTGACCGTCTATGTTCCCGAGTTTAATAAATGAAAGAAAGGAAGACAAACTATTAAGGAGAGAAGAAAATGAGTAGAGAAGATAATTTTAATTAACTACCGTGTTTCCGAATTCGAAGGAAATGAGAAGAAAAGTGTCACGCCTATTATCGCGATTGTTATTAAATGATCACGAAGCAAAATAAACCCGTGGTTGCGAGTTAGGGGAATATACTTGGGGTTGCGGGTTAGGGTTGGGTAAAGGGTTGAGTTGATACCCAGGTTGTGTACCAGTAGTTGTAAATTTTGAAGTTGGGATTATATGGAACCAATAGTAGGCGGCGGGTTTCCAGTTGTGGTATTAAAGGCTTGTGGGATCATAGTAGTTGGGGTGGTGTTTTTATTGATCATGTAATCATGATTAGTTAAGAGACCATGTAATTCTTGAAACTTAACAGGAGGGGAATGTGCTAAGAGATTACCTTTCAAACCGTTGTACTCCTCACGAACTGAGCGGGTGTTACCTCACCGCACTGTCGTCCCTTTACGTGAGTGTTCACGGGCTTTGGCCCTAGGTGAGGGTTTTTTTCGGTTCGAAGACAAGTGTATCCCGATTTAATGAATTTCACTAGTAGCCAATTTGAAGGATTTGTGGCCGTTAAAAAAAAAAAACAAAACAAAAACAAGAAGTCAAATAGAGACTACTTGAAAAATATGTAAAAAAAATAGATTTTTTTGTCTTACCACTAGCTTGACTGGTTTTTAAGCTATTAATTAACCCCCAAATGATACTTTATGAGGCTGAGGATCAAATAGGAAGTTTATTTTCGCTAGGAAGGATAGGAAGCAATAAGATTAGGATATGTGGCAAAATTTAAAATAAAGAGTAAGAGTATTTTAGTCAATCTTATCCTTTTCTTCTTCCTTCTTCTTTCCAGTAACATCAAAACCCACCATTTTCAAAATCCACCATCTTCAACCATTTCTTCACTTTCTATCTCAATAATCACTACATTATAGTGCGATTTTCGTCACCAATCAATGATTCAAACACCCGATCAACGTGTTCTTCAGCTTTTTTTTTTTAAAGAAAACCCAGTTTAATTTCATTTAAAATCTTGTTTTTTCCCGTGATTTTGAAGATAATCACTCGAACCGTTTGATTTGATCGCTGATAAGTGTTTCTATCATTCAAATTTCGTCAATCGTTGAAGAAATCGGCTCATTTCGAAGACAGTAATTCGTAGACAATTCAGACAATTTTTGATTTGCTACTCTCTGGTTCAGACAGTTCACAGACAGTTTTATGTGTCCATTGCGTTTTAGAAATAAGAGAGTTTTATGTGTTTTCTGGCCATTGCGTTTTAGAAAAAACACATTTTTAAGTGTTTTAGTCATTGCGTTTTAGGTAAAACACATTTTTGAAGCTTTTTTAGTCATTGCTTTTTAGGTAAAACACATTTTTAGGTGTTTTCAGTCCATTGCGTTTTAGAGAGAACACTTTCTTTTATTTTTTAGGCCATTGCGTTTTAGAATTGAGACATTTTTAAGTGTTTTTTGGCCATTGCGTTTTATAAATAAGACATTTCTTTGTGTTTTTTGTGCATTGCGTTTTAGGTAAAACACATTTTTATGTGTTTTCAGTCCATTGCGTTTTAGAAAACAGACATTTTAAGTGTTTTCTGGCCATTGCGTTTTAGAAATAAGACATTTGTTTGTGTTTTTTGTGCATTGCGTTTTAGGTAAAACACATTTTTATGTGTTTTTTGTCCATTGCGTTTTAGAAAGTACACTTTCTTTTATGTTTTTAGGCTATTGTGTTTTAGAAATAAGACTTTTATTTGTGTTTTCTAGCTATTGCGTTTTACAAAATAGTAGGGTGCCCGCGCGATGCGGCGGGAGTGACACTTTGCATAGCGACACTCATTTCTGGTAGTCTTCTTATTCGAAAAAGGAAAAATAAGTATTTAACATAAAAGTTATTAGAAATCAGCAGGTCGTCATGGAACCTTCGAATGTTGTGGAATTTTTTGGTTCGGAAGACGTATGATGTTGCGGAGTACCGACAAGATTGTCTTTACCGGTGTTTGATTCCATTTCAGTGGTAATGTATTCTCCAAATTTTCCTATAGAACTAAAAGAAAGTTTATGATACTCCAAAATCACCTAATATAACCATCTAGTGGGATCTAGTTAAACTATACAAAACATGCTTTGCTATTCTACAAAGTTTCCATGGCGATCATTGCTTGTCAAGATTTTCTACTAAATTAAGAAAAGTTGGATGAATTTTGAAGATAGTAACTTTTTGAAATCAGCTAGCATGACCCAGTTAAACAATACAAAAATGGAAATAAAAGGATTAGAATTCTAAAAGTTGTAAAATTAAAGATCAAATTTAGAATAATACAAAAATAACAAATAAATGTAGAGTACACGTGAAACCTTACCTAAAAATTGTTTAAAGTCTAATGTATTTCACACATTACCTAAAAATTTCTAAGTTTCTAGTGCAAGCCTTCAAATTTGAATACGTGTGAACCTTCAAATTTGCTGCCAGCAACACCTCGCCGTTAACGCCTCTTACACATAGACATAGAACCCGTATCCTTTAGAGTCTCCAGTATCTCTCCGTTAACGCATCCAAGATTTCACTGAATCATAGGTACATTCTAATATAATTATGATCTTGGCGGGGGTCTGGGGGCAAACGCCCTTGGTAGCGGGGTCCAAGGGGCAAAGCCCCTTGCTGGGGTCGAATTTTTTTTTCTTCGATTAAATTGCTTTAATAAAAATGAATCAGAAAATTTAATTTTTCAGAAATTTGCTCATTTCGAAGACAGTAATTCGTAGACAATTCAGACAATTTTTGATTTGCTACTCTCTGGTTCAGACAATTCACAGACTGTTTTATGTGTCCATTGCGTTTTAGAAATAAGAGAGTTTTATGTGTTTTCTGGCCATTGCGTTTTAGAAAAAACACATTTTTAAGTGTTTTAGTCATTGCGTTTTAGGTAAAACACATTTTTGAAGCTTTTTTAGTCATTGCGTTTTAGGTAAAACACATTTTTAGGTGTTTTCAGTCCATTGCGTTTTAGAGAGAACACTTTCTTTTATTTTTTAGGCCATTGCGTTTTAGAATTGAGACATTTTTAAGTGTTTTTTGCCCATTGCGTTTTATAAATAAGACATTTCTTTGTGTTTTTTGTGCATTGCCTTTTAGGTAAAACACATTTTTATGTGTTTTCAGTCCATTGCGTTTTAGAAAACAGACATTTTAAGTGTTTTCTGGCTATTGCGTTTTAGAAATAAGACATTTGTTTGTGTTTTTTGTGCATTGCGTTTTAGGTAAAACACATTTTTATGTGTTTTTTGTCCATTGCGTTTTAGAAAGTACACTTTCTTTTATGTTTTTAGGCTATTGTGTTTTAGAAATAAGACTTTTATTTGTGTTTTCTAGCTATTGCGTTTTACAAACTAGTAGGGTGCCCGCGCGATGCGGCGGGAGTGACACTTTGCATAGCGACACTCATTTCTGGTAGTCTTCTTATTCGAAAAAGGAAAAATAAGTATTTAACATAAAAGTTATTAGAAATCAGCAGGTCGTCATGGAACCTTCGAATGTTGTGGAATTTTTTGGTTCGGAAGACGTATGATGTTGCGGAGTACCGACAAGATTGTCTTTACCGGTGTTTGATTCCATTTCAGTGGTAATGTATTCTCCAAATTTTCCTATAGAACTAAAAGAAAGTTTATGATACTCCAAAATCACCTAATATAACCATCTAGTGGGATCTAGTTAAACTATACAAAACATGCTTTGCTATTCTACAAAGTTTCCATGGCGATCATTGCTTGTCAAGATTTTCTACTAAATTAAGAAAAGTTGGATGAATTTTGAAGATAATAACTTTTTGAAATCAGCTAGCATGACCCAGTTAAACAATACAAAAATGGAAATAAAAGGATTAGAATTCTAAAAGTTGTAAAATTAAAGATCAAATTTAGAATAATACAAAAATAACAAATAAATGTAGAGTACACGTGAAACCTTACCTAAAAATTGTTTAAAGTCTAATGTATTTCACACATTACCTAAAAATTTCTAAGTTTCTAGTGCAAGCCTTCAAATTTGAATACGTGTGAACCTTCAAATTTGCTGCCAGCAACACCTCGCCGTTAACGCCTCTTACACATAGACATAGAACCCGTATCCTTTAGAGTCTCCAGTATCTCTCCATTAACGCATCCAAGATTTCACTGAATCATAGGTACATTCTAATATATATTTGTTTGGCAAAAATATTAAAAAGCATCACTTATAAAGCACATACCCAATAATAACTCCCTTATTTGTAATTCGGTGAAGTAATATGGCGATCCACCAACAAATATAGGGTCGGGTCCTTCAGCTCCACCAATGCCACTAATTACATCAAATATAGCAAACTAATAGACAACTGTTAGATATTTCCATATTTTGATCATTAATTGGCACAAAAAAAAAACTCAATTTAAAATTAATATAAATAAATGGAAACTAAAAACAAAACTTAGATATTTTCGTATTTTGATCACTAATTGAAACTAACAAACAATTGTGGCCAATTATTTTCATTTTCTTCAATATCTACAATTATTATTAATATAAACAAACTAAATAGTTAACTAAGTTATCGATTTTGACGTTCCCTCATGTCGGGTTTGCAAAATGACCGAGTCCAGCTAAAAGTCCTGCTCCCATTAACTGAGTTGACCCGATCATCTAAAAGTCCCGGACTTGAATCTCTACAACTTCCACGCCAGGCTGCATATATGTGTTTGGGTTTTCACATTAGCAAAAGGAAAACTACAAGCTGTAGCAAAGAGCCCTAATATTGTACGAGCACCTATAAAACAAAGACAAACACACAAGGAATATTAGGTCTATTTCTTTATATAAAATTCCTCAATAGCTTATTTTCTCTAATCGCTACAAATTTTCTATATACATATCGATTCACTGGCAGTACAAAAGTTCAAAACAAGCAACTACCAACATAAATATATACCAATCAACATCAATTATCATTCAGATATTGAACTCACATATGAGCACGAACAAAAACTTCAAATGAATTAGAATTACCATGCAAAGCAATATCTAGTGCCATTAAAATATTGAAGTTATAGATTAGAAATCATTATAAATGAGTATATATTCCTTACATTGGCAATGAGGAAATTCTCTGCACCAAGGATCACCACCTAATAACAATTCGTTCATAAAAAAATAAGAAAATGAAATTCCTATGACAAGAACACTATGTATTAACATCGTCGCTCAACCATCGATTCATGAATCATTGATATTTACGCATCTAAAACACAATGAGCCCAGCTATTTTTATAGTACATAAGAAATGCCTCAAGTCGTTGGCTTGGGTTATAACCACCCAATCATCTTGCTCATCTTGATCAAAATGGCAAAACTTAATCAGGAAATTAGAAAAAATATATAAATCATTAAAGCTTTACAGAATTCTAACTTTTGAACGCCATATCCTAAATCGATATGTGTAATTACTAATCGTAGCTTATTATTTATGCAGGCCAATTACTTCCCTCCAAGACATGATCCCGCTTACCCGTCATTGGTCTCTCTCTCTCTCTCTCTACTTGCATCGCCCTCCTTTAGAATTCAATATAAGATTCAAAACAAAAAACAATTAAAATTTAACATCATTTACTTACCCTAAAATGTCGAGAAAGGGCACTTGATCCAAAATACGAAACTATGAGGTTTCCAGAAGCATCCAATGGAAAATTTTCTGGCTGTAAATCCTCAATCTCACAGCGATTGCTCTAAAACAGAAAAACATCAGAAATCAATTGAATCCTAAACCTAAAATCAGAAAATTAAGATTACACATATTTCAAATACCTAAACTTCTATCCAAACTGGTTGGAAAGTGGATCGGGGTAGGAAGCCTTACATATTATGCCAAATTGAAACCTAGTTCTTTGCGGTCAACCTCAGTCATTAGGAGGGTCAACAACCACGGTGAAGTACCGTGAAAGCCACCTTTATCATCGTTGCTTCGTATTCAACAACCATCACTATAGAGAAAGAGTACTAAGACAAAATAAGAAAGCTGGTATAACCAAAATAGGTGAAGAATAATCTAGAGATCTGGTGATGAGGAAGAAGGCAATGGACTAAGGGAAATAACCAAAGCGATGATTAACTGCTATGGAGAATGAGAGCATCTGACCATATGATATGTGTTTTGAATTTTGAAAGTGGATAAGAAGCCACGTGATATCTACTACTAATGTTGGTATTTAGGAGTTTATGATATTATGCAATGAACACTTGTATATCATGTTTTATATATTATAGATTTACAAGCTAAAGCACTATATGTTTTAAATTTTAAAAATTGTTTCTCACTTAGTTTCCGCCCTTTTTCATAGAAGGTTTGTTATGATATATATCTATACTAACATGTGACGGAATATTCAGGTGAGTCAAACTCGTGCTAATAAAGAGCATATATATCTAGTCATTTTTTACTTTGTCAAATAATATCTATACAAAATCAAAATATTCATTCTAAAGTGAGTCAAACCCATGCTAATAAATAGCATATATCTAGTCATTTTTTACTTTGTCAAATCTGTTATATATAATAAACGAAAAAAATATGGGACACATGTCGCAATATTAGGGCCTTTCAGGTGTGGTTTTGGCGGGAAAGTGTGAGCGTGTTTTTCTTTCTACACGGTTCCGAAACTGGGTCAAACCCGACGTTATATTCGGATCTTATAAAAACACCACATCCTAATTTCCTGAAACCCTAAACTATTATACGCTTCTTCTAAGTTCTACCTGCATCTCATTTTCTCTGAAACCTAGGTATCGATTGTGCTTGAATTGCCTGATAAAGCATCCTAAAATCAAGCTGATTCACTTCCAGGTAAATCGATATTGATTTATACTTTTTTTTCGTTTCATCACCTCAATTTTTTCTAAAATCTTGACGGTTTCATCGGCTATGAGGAATATGATGATGGTAGTGGTGGCCTGAAGTGGAACGATGACAACGACATGGTTTGATTTACGGTTTCTTCAGTAGTGGTGGTCTTATGATGTTTGTGGTTTAACGCAACGACGAAAGGGCGGCAGCTAGGGTTCCACCAGCACATAAATCTGACCGGTTGTGGTTTCAGCCGCTATCGGTAAGTTGTTGATGCTTTTTGTCCGATTGGAATTAGGGTTCTTAAGAATGTATATCCTTCATATTTCAATTTCATTAGTTGTTAAAAAGTTGTGGTTTCGGCCGAGATGCTTATGTCTTTGAATTTGTTTTCACATGGCAAGCGGTTTTGTTTCCGTTTAACCTGAGATGCTTTTGAGATTACATGTTGTGTGTGTAGATTGTTGACATTTCTGAACCTCATAGTTTATATATGAAGATGAGTTTCATTGTTTTTTGTTCCTATTTTAGTCTATTTGTTGACAGATGAAATAATGGTCGGTCGATTTGTAGACTTATGATATTGTAGCCGAGATGATAAGTTGTTTGACTTTCTTTCAACATGGTAGCGATGGTTTTCTATTTTCGGCCTCATACTCTGGCGATTCTGATTTATTTTTGGTGGTGGCAACGTTGATGTAGGGCTGTTCAAAAAACTCGCGGCTCGCAGTTCGCTCGAAGTTCGCTCGAAAAAAGTTCGAAAAAAGCTCGGCTCGAAAAAAGCTCGGCTCGAAATTGGCTCGGCTCGAAATTGGCTCGATCTTAACGAGCCGAGCCCGAGCCAAGGTAGGTTCGGTTCGTAGCTCGCTCGTTAGTTGGCTCGTTGGCTCGCTCGTTTGGCTCGTTATCATTATTATATATATTAATATTATAAAGTGACTTTTATATTATAAAGTCTTATTATATTTATATTGATGCCTTTAAACATATTTACATATGTTCAATTAATAGGGCTGTTCATTGCCGTTCAAAAAAAAAAAAAAAAATAGGGCTGCCTTTTCAATTATCAAAACACAGTCCCAAGATGGCGAGATCTTTGATATACGGCTGCCGATTCGCTTCCCTAGTTGCCTTTTCATCTTCAAATCTCAATCTCTTCCCTAATTATATATTGTTCAAATCTCATTTTTGATTTTGCCCTAACTGTACAATCGTTCTTGTACGCAGGACTAGGAGTCTTCGATTTTGCCGGTTATAATCATTCTCCTCCAATCTTCCTCTTCTCAGATTAAGGTAAGTTCATGTTTATAATCATACGAACCGAACCCTGTTTGATTCCTCTTCTCAGATTGCTTACTGTTTTGGTTTATAATCTTCCTCTTCTCATTCATGTTGTTCATCATGATTATTGTGTTGGATTCAAAAGTACATTCAAAAGTAACTTATAATCATTCTTTTGTCCCTATGATTTTGCCCTGTTCATTGTTTACTGTTTGTAGGATTCAAAAGCATGTTTCATATATGTGTTGGATTCAAAAGTACATTTACCCAATTACTCCATATATCTGTTGCTTTTTGGGTTTTTACTTACAGAATCTAAATGTTAGATCTGTTGCTTTTTGGGTTTTTACTTACAACAACCTGCATTAAAACTAAAAGGGAATTCATAATAGAAAATTACTGATTGCTGTTCGATTTTGCCCTTACTGTTAGAAAATTACTGATTGCTTACTGTTTTGATTTTGATTTACTGATACATATATTGACATGCTCTTCGATTACTTATTGTTCATTTGACAAAGATGCATTATTGTGTTATTATTTTGTAGGAACCAAGATGTCTTCAAACATAGAATCTGTTGTTGCTGGAGCCTGAATACCCCAAATGTTGATCCCGTTGAGTTAAGTTACAATCCCGACAAGTGACGATGCATTTAATTGAATGAACTCAGGATGTTTTGAAGATGGAGAACGAGTGAAGTTCAGGCTGTTTTGAAGATGAGATGACACCTTAATGTTTTGTTTACGTTTTCATTTTGTTTATGTTTTGAACTTGGTTGGTTGTTTCCTATTTTGGTATGATGTTCCAGCATGCACTTTGGTTATTTATGTTTTGATTTTGAAGTTGGTTGTTTCCTGCTTTGGTATTATGTTTCCAGCATTACTAATGTAATAAACAAATGTTCTACTTATAATTTTTATGGTATTATGTTTCTGCATTAGTAACCCAGCTACAAATGTTCAACTGTTATGGTTTAATATATAATCCCAGCAACAAAAGGCAGTTTTTGTATAATTTTTTTAAAAACGAGCTGGCTCGTCGAGCCGCGAGCTGGCTCAAACTTTTTTCGAGCCGAACTCGAGCCCATATTTTCAGCTCGCTACAATTTTCGAACCGAGCCCGAGCCGGCTCGTTTAACTTCGAGCCCGAGCCCGAGCCCACATTGGCTCGGCTCGGCTCGGCTCGGCTCGTTTACAGCCCTACGTTGATGTGGTCACCGGACTGAATATTCACAGGTGATTCTTCATCGGCCTTTTATTGCATGTTCGTGTGTTATTCTTTATGTTTGGCGGTTGTCAGGTGTTTGACACGTTGATAATCAAACACTTTCAACTGTTTTTGGGCATTTTGGTAATTTACTGGTTGTTACTCCGCATGCATAGTTGATTTCTTTGGTTCCCTACAACGGTGAAGCTTGTGGTATTGTCACCGGTTTGCCGGTGGGGGGATTTTTAACTCAGATGAATTGATGTTTGTAAAAATAGGGTTTGTGATTGATTTTTGGGTGTGGATTTGATGTCCTCAAAAGGTTAATGTGATATTTAATTTTTTATTTTTTAATGTAAGAACTTTGCACATATTATTATTGGTTTTTAAATTGCATTTTGAGATAGAATAGAATGCATATATACTATATCATGACTTCTCATTGATGGAGTGACCAGGTCAAGTTGTTGCACTGTTGAGTTTAAGTGCATGTTCTTTTTTTTTGTGTTCATGTTTAAGTGTATGTTTTGCATTTTTCTACTTGGTGATGTGTACCGGTGTATGAACAAGAGGGATTTATCATCTTACTATTTGTTTACTCTACAAAATAAGTGTTAATTTACAATTAGCTTTTAGTTTTGGTTTCGTTAATTGATCTTCAATGTGGCTCAGGTTAATTGCGAGTAGAATAGCATCCATGTAAATTTAAATTTTTCATTAGCCAACCAATGCTCAAAATGTATCTCATACCAAAGTTGTTTTGGGGAGGGTATTGAAACCATGATTCTTGAATGACGTGTTGTTATTGTGTCACTTTTGTAAAAAAACCTGTTCCTCTTTTTTTATTTCTTTATATTGAGTTGAGACAAATGCCACTATAAAGCAAGAAGGAAAGTGAGTGTTATTAAGTTAGAGTTTCTATGTATTTTAAAGGGGCATGTGTTGATTACTTTTGCTTGCTTATGCGCATATTTGTCTCACTTTTATAAATGAAACTGGAAGCGTAAGCATTGGCATGCTGAATTGATAAGTTAGAGTTTGGCTTTTAGGTTATGTAATACATTCCTCTGTATGATATCTTCATCTTTTCATCTTGTGACTTCCTTTTTTTTCTTATAAAAGTCAGTTAATAGTTTATGATTTGGCCCCTTTAGTATTTTTAGTCACCCGATTTAATGTTGTTAGTGCCTTTAAGATTTCATATTAATCAGTACTTTTTAGCTTCACCAAACTTTCTTTTCTTTCAGTAGTGAAACAAAAGAAAATATATAAACGCAGATAAAAGTTAACGTTATATGTTACTTGCTTTACACAGATAAAAGCTAAAATCATATAGACATTTTCAATTTGGTTTTGAATTTCCAGCCATTCTATCTTTTTGATCAGGTTACAATTAGCATTCATGGATTTTTGTAATTTGGGTTCTTTGATCTAACTGGAACAAACTATATTGAATGGGCAATCTAATTAACGGCGTAAATCAGCTGTCATATCCAGCAAAATGTGTGCACGCTAGCTGGACTATTGAATTGTCCAAGCTCAAGGCAAAGATTGGAATTGCCCAAAAGATCATCATCAGTTATGGAGGTATGCATTCTCTAATCTATAACTTTTACTTCAGTTTTAGGATTAAAATAGGAAATAAAAGGAAGAACTAAAATCGTGGTTAGCAGTGGTCGGAGACGAAGAGATGATAATAGTGATGGTTTTCGGTGACCGAGCGGTCGGAATGAAAGCGGTGGTGATTGTCGAACTAACAAGCAGATTAGCTATCTAAATGGTTTAATTCAAACACATTAACTGGAAAGTATGCAAAGTTGGGTTATCTATGGTTGATAATGGGTTAATCATATCTTATTTTGAAATATCGTTTAGTTACTTTATAAATCGTCAATAATATTTAGTGTATCTTTAACTCAACCGGTGTAATACACGGGTTCATCATGTTATTTTGTTAGTGTTTATTTTGTTTATAGACTTATGATTAATGTAATTAATTTTCTCTATTGATTTTTATTTATAGCTTTCGTTTATGAAAGCATCGACAGAAACAGAGAACGACCGTCGTGGAAGTTAACGAAATCAAGCGACTTCATGAAGGTGAACTTTTGTGAATTTCAAAAGATTTGCGCAATGTTTTAAAATCCGGATTTTATACGGAACCGATTTGGGCTCAGAAACGGTTTAACTGGTTCTATCGGACGGTACAACCGGCCAGTTTGAGCAGGTTTTTAAAACATTGGATTCACGAACTGGATACGGCTGAAAAAAATTTAGATCTATTTTGTATTGTGCTGAAAAAAGATCTCTCCGGAAAGTTGTATATGTGCATTGAACTTTTCACCCAACATGACTATTTTTTTCGGTTTTTTAGTTCCATCATATCTCTTGCTATCTCTTATAAGTTATAACCCTACTCATGATATCATATGACATTGTAGATTGGGAGACCAACTGTGCATGGGTTGGCCGCAAAATGGAGTTAGAAGAAATGTTGAAGGATGAACTTGAGCACAAATGGCTCTTTCTGGCTGCCCCATCTCAATGATATATGGATGTCACTTTCTTTATGATTCATGAAGTGACTTCAAGGATATCAAATTTTAGGTGTTTGTTAAATCAAAGAGGACTTGCATCTATAACGTTAGATGTGGCAAGGCGTGCTACACCAACGAGACTGAGCTCATATTACTTTTAGTAAATTGTAAATGAAACATTATTTGTTTTTTTCTTGATATTTTTGTACATGACTTATAAAAAAACTTCATACCTAATGATAAAATCCACTTTGTTACTAATTTATGTAATGTCACTTTATTTGCATTACTTTTATTGATACACTTATGATTAATGTAAGTTAAATGTTCCTGCCCGGGTTGCCACCCGGGTGATAACCTAGAAATGTATATACAAAAACGAAATATTCACATTGGTTGTTGGAGTTATATAATATAACTACTACCTCTGTCCCACTAAAAGTGTCATATTTTAAATTTTCAAAATCTTTATTTATAAACTTTGACTTTAATTATATATTTGTTGTGTTATATAAAACTTGATAAAAATTAACCCGATAGAAACACTTGTAAAACACACTCAAATCATATAACTTTCATCAAGTATTATCTAACATAAACAAAATTATTTAAGGTCAAAGTTTATAAATAAAGACTTTGAAAATTCAAAATATGACACTTTTAATGGGACGGAGGGAGTAATATTTAGTCATTTAATTTATACTATAATACATTTTATAGTTTCTAGTATAATAAATTACAAATATAACATAATTATTCGATAACAGTATAACCAATAATTTGAACTCTTAAAATGATTATATAAATTTATTGATTTACTTATTCTACTTCTTTGCAATGATCACTCGTGCGTCGATATTGAACAAGACAACTATCGAAACGTCGACAAAAATGTGTAGGTTGTCATGCTATCTTTGGATTTTTTTTAAACAATATAGTTTATAAGATATGTCAAGAATAAGTAAAAAAATTATAAGTTTGTTGTGGATGGGTGAATTGTAACTAATTATCTATAATTTTGTTAAAACCTTAGGGATTTAAGTGTAATAAGTTTAGGGGCTAAAAAATAAATATTGTTTAAAAGACCAAACTACCCTCATTTTAGGGGTCTTTCTATAAATAAAGGGGGAAAAAGTTCTTATTTTTTAGGTATCTTAAAATGCCCTTGCCTCATGTATTATAATATAGTATAGATAAGACATTTTTTGTGTTTTTGATGCATTGCGTTTTACAAAAATGTCATTTTTTAGGGTTTTTTTCATTGCGTTTTACGCAACTGGGTTTTCGATTTTTTTTTTTGAAAATATAGCAATAGTATACTCGTTTTAAAGATAAAAAACACTCGTTTTTTGGTGCAATTTTTATAAAAAAAATAATGTCGTATGAAAGAGTTATTAACGTTTAAAAAATGAGGGAAATTGGAGGAGAGAGAAACTATTGCCTTGGATTGACTAGAATGCCTCTAAACAAACTCACGCGCCTTTTTTTTTTTTCCTTCATTTTCACTCATTTATTCTTAGCTCTTGATTAAATAAATGGACGATGAAGATTACTTCCTAGGCGTCCTACCAAATTAAACTTACTATTATATCCTAGAGTGGAGATACAATAGGAAGTTTATTTGGCTAGGAAGGCTAGGAAGTGATCTTGACCATCCATTTAGTTAATCAATGGCTAAGATTAAATTAATAAAATTGAAGCAAAAAAAAAAAAAGTGGCGCGTGGGTTTCTTAGGGGCATTCTAGTCAATCCAGCATAATAGTTTATCTCTCCTCCAATTCCCCCCCAATTTTTAAACGTTAATAACTTTTTCATACGACATTATTTTTTTATAAAAATTGCACCAAAAAAACGAGCATTTTTTTTATCTTTAAAACGAGTATACTATTGCTATATTTTAAAAAAAATTTAAAAACCCAGTTGCGTAAAACGCAATAGAAAAACCCCCAGTTACGTAAAACGCAATGAAAAAAAACCTAAAAAATATCATTTTTCTAAAACGTAATGCACAAAAAACACAAAAAATGTCTTATTTGTAAAACGCAATGGCCAGAAAACACTTAAAAATGACTCATTCTAAAACACAATTGACTAAAAAACAAAAGAAATTGTTCTCTGTAAAACGCAATGGACTGAAAACACATAAAAATGTATTTGACCTAAAACGCAATGCATCAAAAACACAAAGAAATGTCTTATTTATAAAACGCAATGGCCAGAAAACACTTAAAAATGTCTCATTTCTAAAACGCAATGGCTTAAAAAACAAAAGAAAGTGTTATCTGTAAAACGCAATGGACTGAAAACACCTAAAAATGTGTTTTACCTAAAACGCAATGACTAAAAACACTTAAAAAATGTGTTTTACCTAAAACGCAATGACTAATGACACTTAAAAATGTGTTTTTTTTTTCCTAAAACGCAATAGCAGAAAACACATAAAACTTTCTTATTTCTAAAACGCAATGGACACATAAAACTCTCTGTGAACTGTTTGTGAACTGTCTGAATTGTCTACGAATTACTGTCTTCGAAATGAGCCAATTTCTGGAAAATTAATTTTTCTGATGCATTTTTAGTACACCAATTTAATCCAAAAAAAAAAATTTCCGAGCTGACCTGGCAGCTCAACCCCAGCCAGGGGCTGCCGCCCCCGGACCCCCGCCAAAATCGTAAAACACAATGACTAAATCAAAAACCCACATCGTGAAAATGAAATTAAAGAATTTCTTACATGGATCGAAGCCGATTTCTTCATCAATTGACGAAATTTGAATGATAGAAACACTTATCAACGCTCGAATCGAGTGATTATCTCCAAAATCACCGGAAAAAACGAGATTTTTTAATGAAATTAAACTGGGTTTTCTTCAAAAAAAAAGCTGATAAACACGTTGATCGGGTGTTTGAATCATTGATTGGTGATGAAAATCGCACTATAATGTAGTGATTATTGAGATAGAAAGTGAAGAAATGGTTGAAGATGGTGGGTTTTGAAAATGGTGGGTTTTGAAGTTACTGGGTTTTGAAAAGAAAGAAGAAAGGGTTTGATTGACTAAAATACCATTTTTCTTTATTTTAAGTGTTGCCACATGTCCTAATCCTATTGTTTCCTAGACTTCCTAGCCAAAATAAACTTCCTATTTGATCTTTACCCTTATATCCTAACCCTACTTTATGAATATATATCTTTTTTCGAAATAACCATCGAGTAAAAATAAATTGGATAACTTTAACTTGAACATCATAAACCTTTGAGCCAACGGATATGAGTAGTTGAACCGTTTTAAATTCCATTTCCAACCATAATTTGAAACTACTTGCTTATAAATCTAGTTCTTTTTGTTTTTATTATTCAGCCTTATCTCATCAGGGAGTCGACTAAACGGTTATAAAAAAACGAAGGTACATTCTCTCTTTCACGGTGATCTGAGTTTATCATCTTCTAAAATCATTTGAAATTGAATTTTTGATCGTTTCTTTGATTATTTTCCATGTTTACCAGTTTTAGGGTTTATCATCTACTAAAATCATTTGAAATTGAAATTTTGATCGTTGCTTTGTGCATGATAAAGTGACGATGGCATCGACATCAAATATCAAGCAACAAGAAAGGAATTGGCTGGATCTTCCTTCCGATGTAATGGCCAATATACTTAACAGGATCGGTATGATTGACATATTTGAGAACGCCGAGAAAGTGTGCACTGCCTGGCTAAAAATCTGCAAGGACCCTGCTATGTGGACGGTCATTAATATGAACGACTTACTGAGTTCAGTTGCAAAACAATCTCCTACAAATATGTGTAGGCTTGCTGTCAACAGAAGCCAGGGCCAATTGGTTGACATTACCCTTGCGTATGCCTATAATGTTACTCTTCTTTATTACGTTGCTGAGAGGTATGTGGGCTAACTAACTGTCAGTATTTTGTTTGTGTATATTTCTATAATAGCAGAAAAATATGTCTTCCCTTTACTTTTCCATGACTTTAACTAAAGTGATTTTTGTACAAAACATTATGTAACAATATTGTTTTTCCTTTTTCAATAACTTTTAAGATCTGTCTAGAATTATGTTGAAAACATTTTGGTTTCTTTAAAAAATACTTTGTTCTTATTTCATCAAAACATAGAAGCCAAACTTTTAAATTATTTCAACATTATTCATTGTTTGGCTGATTTAAAAATGTGCCCTTCTATAATGTTTTATTATTATTTAAAAAAATCAAATTAATATAATGTTTTATTATTATTTAAAAAAATCAAATTAATATGGGGCTGTAATGAATCTAATGCCAAGTGAGCTAAATTCTAAACCACAAAAAATGATTTGTAAATTGGCTTGTATTGGAATTAATGTGTGTACTATTTAAAAAAATAACATTGATATATCGATTTTTTTAAATCGCGTGCCCCTCCAAATTGCGGGCCTTGTGCGGAGGTCCTCCCCGCACACCATCATAGCCGCCACTGACTTTGAACAGAATGGACTTAAGCTACTGTCATGCATAAGTTTGTTTGGTATCTGATGTTTCTTTTTATCAACTATCATATTATAGAAGATCCAGATTGAATCTGATATTTTTATTTAATAAAAGATGTCAAAATTTACAACTCAAAGGTTTTGCATCTAAGTATAGACGTAAAGGCACCAATCATCCTTACATGAAGTTTCATTCTAATTGTTTATGTTTGTATTACAGATCAAGTCAGCTTAGACGCCTTGAAATGGTCTATGGTTTTTTCAATAATAGAAGTATGACTGATGCTTTGATGAAATTTCCTATGTTGGAGGAACTCAATTTTTACTTGATAAAAATCTCAAAAGAAGAAATTGAAACTGTTGGTCGTTATTGCCCAATGCTAAAAACACTCAAAGTGAATGGAGGACCATGCAGTTCTCGGGTGAGAGACACAGACACTGACGAGTGGTCTTCGATTAGTTATAATGAGATAGCTATAGCTATTGCGCAAAACATACTTAAGTTAAAGCACCTTGAACTCATTGGAAACAGCATGACAAATATTGGGTTGCGTGTGATTCTCGATAACTGTCATCACCTTGAAACACTTGACTTGCGTGAATGCTTTTGCATTGATCTTAACGGAGATCTAGGGAAACAATGTTCTAAACAGATTAAATATCTTAAACTTCCCAATGATTCTCTTGAAGGCTGCCCTTATTTATATAGATTATCCATCTTGGATCTATTTAAGTGGGCATCGGATCCAAAGTTATTCCATGGATCCAAACTTCCATGATGGCCATGATGATGAATTAGGCAGAAAGTGAGTCTGTGTAAAAATTTTACCATGAAAAACATTGCAAACTTGCATTTAGTGATACTAATTTTGGTTCATGTTTTTTTTTCACACAAAGGTAAACTAATTTTGGTCGTTATCATTTTGCTGATGCTCCTGGCCAATTTTAGGAGTTGCTTTCTAGCTCTCTTTGTAACACTCTAAACAGTTGGCGGCTATTTATTTTCATTTCAGTTTTGTGCCCAAATTTGGTAAAGGCTAAAGATGTTTGCGTGGGCGTACTGTTCTTTTGAATGAAACCAGTTATTTTATTTCTTGTTTTTTCTTTTGTTCTTAAAAACATTTGCTATTTTTTTTAAACGGCAAATTTCTATAATTTCATCATTCATGTCATCTATGGGACTTGAACTCAAGACCTTCCCTTCCTCACCTAGGTGTTTAAAGACTCTGCCTTTGCCAATGGACTACCACCTCATTAGACCACCCGTAGTGGGGCGTTATTTTTAAAAAAAATTGAAAAAAACGCCCCAAAACGCCCCCTCCCCCACTACACTAGGCGTTATATGGCGTTATTTTTTGAAAATTTGCATACAAGCGTTTTAATTATAACGATTAAGAGATCAAAGGGTGGCCAATGGGGAGTGGTCAACTGTTTGACTAACCAATGAGCAATTTCTTTGTTTTTTTTTAATGATTGGAAGGGGCATTATTCCCACTACACCACTTTTGCAATAACGCACCATGCTGACTGGGATGACACGTGTCGGATAATGCCCCATGGTGAGGGCATTATTTTTCTTAACCACTACACATGGTCTTAGAACAGTTGCTAGTTACTACGTGCTAAAAAAGAAAAAAAAAACATGAATGTTAATAGAGCTCTAATTTCAATAAAATTTGTATTGAAATGTTGACCAAGGAGATTAGACTGCGGAGTATGGGGCGGGAGTTTGGGCGTGGGTAGGGGAAAACGCCCAAGCCACCACCCCGGGTGGGCATGGGTTTCGGCGTTGCCCTTGGGGCATGGGTTTCAAGCCGGGCGTGGGGCGATCTGACCAAGCTGACATGGCGGGTTGTGAATGGCCAAACCAAACTAGCCGTTGGGCTAGCCGTTGGTCTATTTTAAAAAAAAAATTCCTTTATAAATACTTTACAATATTTATCATTTTTCTCACACAAAATCAAACACATAAAACACAATCTCGTCATGAGTTCTTCAAGTTATACTGAATCGTCATCATCATCTAACGATGGGGCGGAAATATTTCTACAAACGATCGCGACGGTGGTGAAAGCTATCGTTGAAAACGAAGAGGAGGAGGAGGAGAGTCAACAACCTAAACACAGAAGAAGGTACATCGCTCGTGAACGGGTTACCGCTAACGATTTGTTGGTAAGCGATTACTTCTCAGCTGAACCTAAGTATGATGAAAAAATGTTTAGGCGTCGTTTTCGTATGAGTAGAAACTTATTTTAAGGATATCTAGAGATCTTGAGGAGAAGTATGTTTATTTTCAACAAAAACCCGATGTAACCGGGCAATTAGGATTTACTACGTGGCAAAAGGTCACGGCCGCACTTAGGCAGTTAGCGTACGACAATAGTTCGGACATTATGGATGACTATTTAAAAATGTCTGCACGTGTAGCTAGAGAAAGTCTTCACAACTTTTGTTCGTGTATTCTAGAACTCTATAGGAAAAGATATTTGAGAAAGCCCTCGTTCAGTGACATGCAACAATTATTGGAACATCACGCAGATTATCATGGGCTACCCAGGATGCTAGGTAGTTTAGATTGTATGAAATGGGCTTGGGAACTTTGTCCTACCCAATGGCAAGGCGCTCACACGAGTGGATTTCACGGGAGTCCAGCCATCATGCTTGAAGCGGTTGCGTCCCAAGATCTTTGGATATGGCATGCGTTCTTCGGTATGCCAGGTTCACATAATGATATTACCATCATAAACCACTCGCCCCTTTTCAATGATCGAGTAAATGGTATAGGACCCAAAGGAACTTTCTTTGTAAACGGGGTTGAGTACGTGTATGGGTACTACCTAGTTGATGGGATTTACCCAGAGTGGGGGGTTTTGGTAAAATCATTCACAAAACACGGTACGACAGATCCAAAGAGATTAAAGTTTAACAGGGTACAGATGGCTGCACGTAAAGACGTCGAGCGAGCATTCGGTGTTTTGAAGAAAAGGTGGCGAATATTACAAATGCCTTGTCGACTATTGGACAAGGATCAGATTGGAAACGTGATGTACACATGTATCATTCTTCACAACATGATTTTGGAGGACGAAGGTAGAGCGGTCGTTACCCACTATGATGACGATGATTCCCAACCAGGTAACGTAACAGACCAAGATAAAGCGGTTAATGAATTTTGGATCAAGTCAAGGGATATACATCACAGCCTTCGATCTGATTTGGTGGAACATGTTTCAACGATTCCTGGGTTCGAAACCGACGAAGACGACGAAGAATGATTGTTTTTTATTTTAATAATTATTATGTTTGTTTATGTATTTAAAAAATATGTTTTTTTTATGTAGTTAATTAATTTAAATATATATTAAAAAAAATGGTGATGTGGCTAGGCCACGCCGGCCCAGCCACGCCCAACCCAAGCCCCACCATACCCCATTAAAACTTGGGTTTGGGTTACATCCAGGTGTCAGCAATTGCCCCAACCCAAGCCCCACCATACCCCGCAGTCTTAGGTTGGAGGGTTGTGAAGGTGGTCCATCACTTGGTAATGGTCCGTCATGTAAGCGGCAACATCACCGGGGACCATCACCTGCCCTTTTTTGTTAATTAATATTTAACGTTAGTTCATAGTTTTCAGAAATATGAAAATAATTAATTAAATTATTTAAATAATTTGACGCAAAATTTAAAAAGATGGATGTAGAAAGATAAATAGATGTTAGAAACAAAATATGATTAAGTTGGAAATAAATAAAAAATGTAATAGAAATAATCAAATACACAGAAAACAAAACAAAATTAATTTGTTTGCTAATTTATACAATATAAATTTATACAATATAAATTAGTAACTATTTTGTGCATTGTGAGTTGTACTCCTAGCTTAGGGTGACTTTCAAAAAAAATTTGATTTTTCACTTTTAACCCAAACATTTTCATATTTTTATTTTAACCCCTTTTAATTTTTTTGTTTTTAACACAAAGTTTTTCATCTTTTATAATTTAACCCAACACTTTATTATATACAACTTTCGTCCCTCATACTTTTTATCTTTCGCAAGTTTTTCATTTTACGTTTCGTTCTAAATTTTGCGAGTTAACACGTTGTAGCGTGCATGTGAGGTTCAACGTTTTTTGCTCTATTTTTTCGAATTTGATAGGCCCGTCGCAACGTGTCCATTTTTTCCCCTTTTAACAAATTCGCCGCAACGGACGAGTCCTTGATCGACTAAGTTATTATGTTCTACGTTTCACGTTTCTGTTTAATTTCTTCGCATTAACATACTGTAACGGGTGTGCGTGGTTCAACGATTTTAAGTCTGCTTTTCGTTCGGTGTATTTTTTCCATTTTATCTATTTTATTTTTACGAGTTTTTCCGATTTTGGGAGTCGTTGCCGGTGTGGCATTGGTGTTACTTGGCATGGTTTTACGAACGTTTTTAACCTATTAATTTTTTTACTAATATTTTGTTTCGGTTTACCCTTATACTTTCTTTACTGCAAAACTATTTTTTACGTGCATATTTTATGTACGGGTAGGTATAAATATGATTTGTTATACATTTTGACGTAAACTTTTTTATAAACAACTCTAGGTCAAATATAATACGTTTTCGTTTAAAGAAACCATTTTTACGTGCATATTTTTATGTACGTTTCAGTATAAATTTAAGTTGTTCGACGTTTCGACGTAAACTTTTTTGGGAAATGATTCAGGTCAAATATAATATGTTTATGTGTTTATTTTATGTATGTTTCGTAAAGTTTGTTTCAAACCGAGTGGAGTCAAATTATGGTTTCTTTTTTTCCCTTTTATTCGAAAACTCTAATTAATCTCTTTCGATTACATGTGTCAAATTTTCCTTTATACTTGTTACATTTTTTATGTATGAGTTGGGTCACACATAATGCGTTATGATTGTTCGATATGAATTTGATTTACTTTACGTTTGATCCAATCACAATGCTTATACAAGTTACATTGAGTTCAACTAGATACGTTGAAATACGTGGTTTCATATGGTTAATGCATCATATAACGTTTGGACTAATCCATTTAATGTTTACGATGTACCCACGCCGCAACGCGGGCGGGTCTTAATCCTAGTATATAATAAATAAATTAGATAAAAAGACAAAAGTAGCAAGGTAGAACTAATAAATAATAAAATAAGTTAAATAAAAGGATAAAGTGGCTCATCACAATCATTCGCCAACGCGACAAACCGGAGGAACAAGCAAAGTAGGAGTAATAAATAATAAATTCATAAGACTATGTGTTGTGGGTTAACTAAACTCATTGGCACATCACTGGTACGTGGATAAGAACTTGATCATTAACGAATTATCCGTTAAGATTGTTTTAAACGTTTGCGCTTTATTACCATTTCAATACAAATGACCGACTCATTTTATTTTTTCTGTTAAGGCGAGTAACATTTTTCTTCTTTTGGATGGAATAAGTAGATATAACTAAGCCTTTTTGACAATTTTAGCATTTAACTCTTACTTTTTTTATATATTTATTTATTACTCATTTCTACTCCTTTTATATAGTTTATTGTTCATTATTTTTAATAACTTATTGGATATATATATATATATATATATATATATATATATATATATATATATATATAGGGTAGGGTTCAAGAGTGAACAATAGGCTTTGTGTGAACTAAGTGAACAAATCTTGGCCTTTGATTTTGTTGATCTATAGTTTAATAACAATGGCATGATTGTAATATTTTGTTAGTAATTTTCTTTTAAAAAAAAAACTAAAAGGGTATATTAGACATTAGAAATATTCTTTCTCCTCATCATTATGGAATTGTAATCGTTTCATATATTTGAAGAGAAATTTGATTCCCCAAATTATCGCACATATCAGTACACAAAGGATCAATGTTCATTTGTTTAAAAATCTACTTTCTCTCTCTAAGAAAGACAGGCGATGGTAAGGCGACTCCGACGAAGAATTCTATCGAACGTGTGTTTCCCCCTTTCCGAAACTGATCAAGGTACATTATAATCCACAAATGTATTTATTCTTCTTATGTAGTCTTCGTTGATTGAGCTAGGGTTTGACGTATGCTCCCTGTTCTTCGTTTTTTGTTTGGGGAAAGCTAGGGTTCGGATTTTTTGTATAATATCTTCAATTAGTCAGTGTAACTTGTTTTATAAAGTTGGATTAAAACTTTGATGTGGTTGTTTGTAGTATAAATTTGTTTATAGGATGTGTATTTCAGATGTGGTGTTTGTATAAAACGTATGATTTGAAAAAAAACTTGATGTCAATGGCTGATGTGGTTTTTTTTTTGTATATAATTGTTAATTGGTAAGTGATAACTGTTTCCCCCTGTTTTTTGGCTCATGAAATCTATGGTTTCAAGATATTATTTGTTATTTAAATAGATTCATCGGATGAAAATGGTATGTATTTGAGGTTCGATGTACACCGGTGTATAATGAGCATTCAATATGATTTACATTTGTGAAGAAACGGTGTTTTTGAAGTTCGATGTACGTCAGTGTATAAGGAGTGTGGAGTGTTCAATATGTACATTTATGAATAACAAGTGGTTTTTAAGGAAGATGTACATTAGTGTACGAAGAGCGTTCAATATGATGTATATTTGTGAATTACCAATGGTTTTCAAGGTTGATGTACATCGGTGTATAAGTATTTTCCAAATATGATGCTCTTATGTATTAGGTTTTGCACTTGATGGCATGTACACATATGTATAGTTATTTTTTAAGCTGCATATGACTTTTGTTGTTTTTGTGGTTTTTATCGATTATTATTGATATCATATAGGTGTACTCAGCTTTATTGCAATGTTTAGCTTCTATATGTTTGTGTATACAGGTCATTGTTCAAAGTTGTGTTTTGTTTTTTCAGTTGTTTTTCCAAAAAAAAACTCCAAATGAGAACCAGAAAGTCTGTAAACATGTTATATATAACAAGTCGGTTAGGATTTATAAGAACCAATTAATTTAATTATGTAGGAAGGAAAAGCGAAAGGATTTCAAGTAAAGCAACGTCTAAGTTTAAAAATACAATGGACGATCCTATTCAGTTTTCTGACAGTGAAGGAACATACAAGTTAGGTGAAGATGTTTGTGTATATGATGTGATGTATAACGATAGAGCTAATAGTACACATGATTATTATTCTATTGTTAATATGTGTGATTATTGGGTTGTGTGATTATTATTCTATCGTTTAATAGATAACTGAACACCAGTGTGGACGTCTTTTATCTGATTATTGGGTTATGTAATGTACAATTGAAAATCACTTCAGAAAGAAGTTGATAAATGTACGTATGTAGTGTACATTTATGTACAAACAATCTATACACTGGTGTACATCATGTTGTTAAACGGTGTGCATGCTGAAATACACAACAGTGATATTTAGTCTATTCGGTCATTTAAGTTTACGGATAATATGCAGGCAAATGGTGTTCCTAACAAAGGGGAATAGGTCTAATGTACTTGCAAATTAAAGATTTTCAACCTAGTGTGTGGATGGGACATGCGATCATCAATTTCTTTACTTCAGTGCTTAATTATGAAGAGGTTAATAGAACTAAGGGAACAAATCCGTGACTTTTCTGCCACACAAATTGTTTTGTAAGTATTTTGCTTAGCTTGTTTATAAAATTCAGTAATATGTGTGTAGAAAGACACATTAACATAATGCTGGTTTCTTGTACACTTAATATAGAACGAGGATGTGTTACGTAACACTGAGTATGATGATGCGGAATGGTTGGAAATGTTCAAAACTGATATGTTCTTGGTGGCCGAAAAGGATGATTCACTAATGAGCTTAAATGATTATTTTGTAATTGTTTTCCCAATTCTTGAACATGAACACTTCTATTTGCTGAGCTTCGACATGGAAAACGTGGTTATAACTATCGACAACATGGATGTAAGTGAGAGTCCTATCGAGTTTGTGAATGATTTGGACTTCTTCAAGAATACGACACCATATAAAGTGGTAACTATCAATATAATCCTTAAAAATATTTATGTTTTACATATTGGTTGCCTAGTGTAATGTGATTTTATACGCAGAAAGACATTTTCACCAAAAAATACTTGAAATCAATGACTCATCCGAAAGGTTTGGAATTTGAAGGAGCAATGCCGAAAAGGTTGGAAATTGAATGGGCGATAATTGGAAATATTGTTGATTATGGGGTACAATGTATCTATGAGTATACAAAAGTGTATAGACTTTAATACACAAGTGTATCTATGAGTATACAAAAGTGTACTAGTGTGTGTAAATAAATGTATTTATGAAAATACACAGGTGTATGTATGATTATACACAAGTGTACATGTGTATATACACAAATGTGTGTATGAGAATACACAAGTGTAAAGTTGTGTTATAAAATCGGGTAATAATGGTTTATCTGTTGTACGTACATTTATATTAATTGTTAAGTAATGTAACAAAGACGGTAAATGAAAGATGAAATCTTTCTGATTAGTAAATCAATAAAAAACAACCACCAATGTAAGAGTTTCAAAAACAAAAATATAAAGTTGATGTAAAATAGTGTATCTTTTCGACAAATATTCTATATTTCGCTTTCGTTCTCTTCGCTTTCCGATTCTCAGACTCTATTTCTTCCTCGTGTTCTTCTTCCACATCCTCTTACTCGGTAGATGAATCATCCTTAGTTGTTTCACCTTTTTAAAGGGAAATTCCTTTTATCGTGTTTTCTAACCCTTTTTCCACAGTAATTACATTTCTTTCGTGGCTTCTTGATTTCTTTTTTTGCTTTTTTCGCGTGACCCAGTTGTTCTTTTGTCCTTACCATAACCTTTGTTACATATTTTCTTCAGTGCCGTAAATGATCTATACATATGTGTACATCCAGCTGAAAACATTAAAAATACATTATTATACATCAGTGTATCGAATAAAAAAACCCTACTTGCAATACGTAAAACTATCCAAAATCAGTTATTAGTCCACGTATCATCGGGATTATCATAATGCAGAATCTGAGAAAATAATTATTATAGCAACGAAGAACATAATAAGAACGATAAAACGACCAACAAAATCAAACGTCTAAATCGACAACATCATTACAATGTAATCCAAAAAAACCCGTTAGAAATCAACATTGACAAGCACTCAACTGTTCAGAGAAATCATGTGGTTATGCGAAGTGAACTAACGACACAAACTAAAAAAATAAAAACCGGGAAGATTCATCGTTGTGAAAAATACGGTATTGATTTCTAGACTAGGTCTTGCGTCTTGGATATCTAATTCTAGATTATTTGAGTCTTCCATCAAAGGTTCGTAAATGATAAATTAATAGATGAGATGATGAATTTCGAAAAATATGTTTAAGATAGGAGCAAATCAAGGATAAAAGTAAATGAAATCTCATGTTTTCGTAAATATAGGAAGTGTAACTGATTATTGATCATAAAAGAATAATAATGAATTAATAAAAAATTAAATATAAAATTACAATCCTATTCTTTTCATCAAAAAAAATCAAATGAATGGTTGAGATTAGTTCACACAGTTCACAAACAAGGATGTTGTTCACTCATGATCCCTATCATATATATATATATACATATAGGGTAAGGTTCCAGCGTGAACAACCTCCCAAGAGTGAACTGCGTAAACAAATCTTGACCGCTGATTAATATGATCTTGATTATTTAAAGGGGTGACATGATTGTAATTAATAGGTTAGATTTTATTGTTTTATTAAAATTAAAAGGGTAGAAGTGTAATTATATTATTTTGCTTATTTAAAACTAGGAAAGAAAATTATTTCCAATAATAAGAGAGTAAATCCCGTAAATATACCATGTATTATACACATGTGTACTATCGTGTTGGAATGTATAGAACAGTAGAACGCAGCAGTACACATGTGTACTACGGAGCTAAGACAACAATGTTGCGGGTCACATGTGTACTATACCATGTATGATACACATGTGTACTATCGTGTTGGAATGTATAGAACACAGCAGTACACATATGTACTACGGAGCTAAGAGTTATACACAATAAAAAAGATGACTGAAAACACTAGTTCAACCAAAAAAAGACTAAAACTATAATTCGAATCTTGCTACTATGACAAAAAAAAACAATGACAATATTAAAATAAGTTAAGATTATCCTAACATATTTAAAATAAGTAATTGTTTTGTAGATGTCGAAAATGTTGGTAACCGATGATGATTTAAATATGTTAGGATTTTGAAATTAATAAGACAATAATTTAAATTCAATATTTATATAAAGTTACAATCTTACCCTTGTTAAATGTATATGGAATCAATGGTTCAGATCAGTTCACGCGGTTCACTCTTGGAAATTTGTTCACGTTTGAACCTAATCATATATATATATATATATATATATATATAGGGTAAGGTTATTGTAAAAAAGACCAAAAGTGTGAGAAAGTTAAGAAAGAATCTCAGCCATTAGATCTAAATTAATTGAAAAGGGTAAACAAGTAATTTTATAATTAATTCAATTAATTAAAAACTTCCCATAACCGCCACCTTAATTATAGGAAGTATATAACACCATTCAGCAAGTATATAACACCATTCAGTAAGTATATAACACCATTCAGCAAGTATATAACACCATTCGGCATTCAGCAAGTATATAACACCATTCAGTAAGTATATAACACCATTCAGCAAGTATATAACACCATTCAACAAGTATATAACACCATTCAGTAAGTATATAAACCATTCAGCAAGTATATAACACCATTCAGCAAGTATATAACACCATTCATTGACTAAACATCTGATTGAAACATATTTTTTTCTCTATATAAGTATAGCAATATGGTACTCATATTAAAGATAAAAAAACGCTCATTATTATGGTGTAATTTTTTTTTAAAAAAAAGTTACGTATAAAAAGTTATTGACGTTTAAAAAAGACGGGGGGAAGTTACATGTGCATTACCTAATTTCTAGTGGGTTTAAAAGACTATATTGCCCCTAGATAATTCAAATCAGCCTAAATTAATGAAAATATTTTACAATTTGGTCCCTATTGATCTAATGGCTGAGATTATTTCTTACCCTTCTCACACTTTAGGCCTTTTTTACAGGATCCTCTATATATATATATATATATGTCTCACTAAATATATTTTGATAATTTTTTTTTATTGAAATCCACTGAAATACCCATTAAAACTTTATATGACACGGCCTGACTCGAACCATAACGAAAAATAGTATTACTTAACGCTAGACAAACGACATCTAAATTTCCGCTCCTGGGTCTGCCACCGGTAATATCTGCATTAGCATAAAATATTTTAGTTGTGATTTATTAAATTTCTATAAGTTTTTTTTTATTTTCAATTTTTACTATATACCCACATATTACGTGTGTATATAACATGGTTATAAGTATAGTGGAGGGTTCAAACGAAAAAAAAATTGTAAGAAGAAAAAAGAAAGTTTCAAACAATAAGAATGTTTCATTTTACTTCATTTAGTATTTGCATTTAGTTTTAATATAAAAGTATATTGGTAAACTTACATATATTATTAATTTGTATTTTTCCTCTTTAATAACTAAGTAAATTGAATTTATAACTTCTTTTCAAAATATATACTTTTTTTCAAATTAAAAAACAACTTAATTTAAAATGTAGAATAAATTAATAGGTGTGTAGGATAAATTCTGAGTTGTGTATGATATATTTTGAGGTGTGTAAGATAAATTTCGACGTGCGTAGGATAAATTTTATAATGTGTAGGGTATATGTAGGAAAATTATATAAATGTGGGTTTTGTAGATTATATGTAGGATAATTAATTATTGGTTGACTAATTAATTAAAAAGAGAAAAATTAATAACATGAGTTATAAATGAGTTAGTATTTTTCCAACATGCCCTTTCTTCTTTGAATAATTTTCTTCTCATTCGATTCTCCCCTGAAAGTCTATATATATGTTAAGAAAAACTAAACTATAACTCTATCATATCCTATAACTAAGTAATATCAAAAGAAATTAACAGTCATTATCAATATAAGTTCTCCATAAAATACACAATATAGGATGCTTATTTTCTAATTATTAATGAGATCTTTAATTGTGAGTTAAATGAGAATTTTTTTCCAAATGTTAGTGTAACTTTGAATAATATGTTTTGAATTAGTTTCCTATATTATCTCAAGAGTGAATAACTATAAGAGTATATTAGGCTACGCATATGGGGCGTCGTCCTCGTGCCACCTTAGCCAAAAAGATTAATAGTGCTCCCTTCCCGCCAAACCATACCGCCAGCTAGGGGTGTGCAAAAAACCGAATTAACCGACAAAACCAAACCAAATAAAAAACCGGTGGGTCGGTTAATAGTTTTTTTGAAAACCCAAAGTAGCGGGTCGGTTATGATTATCATTTTTTTCATACCCACCATAACCGAACCGAACCGACCTGTAATAAATAGGAATTAGGATCTTTCACCATATTTTTAATATTTGATTTTTTTGACTGAAGATTTTTAGTAGTTATGGGTTTTTCATATCATTTTGTGGTGTTGGTTGAATGTCTATTTGAATTTATGGAATGTATCATATTGTTGGTGCATATGTCTGTCGACTTCGTCTTGTATCGAGTCTTGTAACTAGAATGATAGATCAAGTCACGTAGATCGAGAAAAGTGTGAAACATGTGGAATGTGACCATTTCGCACGAAATGGGTCATGTCCATTCCATGCGAAATGGTTCTCCTATAAATACCTGCCTTGAGTATTTCATTTGTAGAACTTTCTGATCCGGTGCCGAGGTGCTGCCGAAGTGTCTCCAGGCTGTAAAACGTTGTTATATCAATAAACAAGACAATTAGAGTGCATATCAAGCTGATTCAAAGTCGATACGTTTGTTTCCGCCTCTTGTATTGATTAGAACTCTTCTGAATGACTCGTTTTAGTCGTGCAAACGATCCTACATGTTGTATCAGAGCTCAGGAGGAAGAGTTCTTACCGATTTCAGCTTGATTTCATCAAAATTCTGATTTCTACACCTTCTTTTACAAGATTTTTCAAAATTAAACAAGATTTCACGGTTAAAATGGGCTAATTTTCACATATAACGTGCGAAACACTGTTTTAACAAACCCTTGAAAGAACCAGACTTAAAATCAACCTAAAACTTGATCAATTTGTCAAAAACATGGCCGATTGTATGACATCAGCACCATTTCGCACTGGTTGAATTTTTTCATTTCGCACGAATTGCACCCAGATCATCCATTTCGTTTGAGTTGTCTCCGTTTCGCTTGAAAGGGTTCTCCATTTCGTACGAATTGAGCTTTATATCCTCCATTTCGCTTAAAGTTGATCCATTTCGCACCAAAATGCTCCAGTTCGCTTGAAAAGGACCTCAATTCGTTTGAAAGTGAACCATTTCGCATCAAGAGGTCCATTTCGTTAGAAGAAGTTCATTTCGCTTGAGAGGTCCATTTCGTTTGAAGAGGTCCATTTCGTTAGAAGAAGTTCATTTCGCTTGAAAGGTCCATTTCGTTTGAAGAGGTCCAATTCGCACCAAAGGCAGTTCGTATCAAATTCAATTCGTTTGAGATTTGATTTCAGTTCGCGTGAAAGATAGTCAGTTCGTTTGAAAGAGGGTGTTTGTGAATTTTTTATAACTGAACATGGAAGAAGAGTTTTACCATGCCTTTGCTACTGCCTCGGGTACTCCTGTTACCATTGCTCAGAGTGTGAACATGGAAAATGAAACAGGAACATTACAGAAACCTCCAAAGTTGATGGGCATTGAAGAATACTATTGTTGGAAAGACCGGTTCGAAAATTGGGTTCAAGCAAATCATTTAAGGTCTTGGGAGTGTATTGAAAAAAAGTATGTTAAACCTCGTACAGATGTGGGAGTTATCAAAACTATTTCTGAATTGTCGGATAAAGAGAGAGACATGTACAAAACAGAAAAAATGATGATCAGTCTACTTCAGCAAGCTGTGAAAGAAGACATCTTCATATTACTTCAACACGATGGTACTTCACGTTCGATTTGGGAAGCTCTTCGAATTAAGTTTGAGGGAAGTACGGAGATGATCAGGAGTATGAAATCATTATTAAAGAAAGAATTTGATTTGTTTACTAGCTTGCAAGGTGAAACTACAAAGAAACTGATTGAGAGATATTGTCATTTAGTGCGTTCAATGTCACTGTTAGATATAAACAACGATCGAGAAGAATGGGTTGACAAATTAGCTGATGCTTTACCTCAGAAAGAATGGGGTACATATCTGATGATCTTAAAGAACACTGGAGAATTGATAAATTGACAATTTCTCATTTCATTGAAAAACTTGAAGGACAAGATCTTGAACAACAAAAGATTGCTAGAATGAACAATCCAAGTGGTCAACAAGAAATCAAGATGTATTACAAAAGGAATGTTCAGAATGTTGAAGCAAGTCCGAAGGTCCAAACTGCTTTCAGTTCAGAAAGCTCATCCGGATCAGTTAATCAAAGTCCAATCAGCAACAGTGGATTTTCTTCATATTCGAGTGTTAATCCAAATGTTTCAACCTCAATTTATCAGTCTCAAAGCTCAAACAACAGTAATGGTCATGTATTACACTGCAACATCGCGTTGCATCTTCAGAACGGTCAAAATTTCTCTGAAGAAGTCGCTAAAGGTCATATGGCATTACTAGCTACAGTGTTAGAATCATATGAGGGTTTGGTTGCAGGAAGGATCGGAAATCCTATGTTGACAAAAGAGGATTACGATCAGATCGATGCTGAAGAAATGGAGCTTATGGATATTAAGTGGTGTTTAGCGAGTGTGTTGAGGAGAGCTGAGAAATTTGAGCTGATTACAGGAAGAGATGACTTCCGTGATGCTAATGTTTCTACTTTAGGTTTTGATAAATCTAAAGTTACTTGTTTTCGATGCAGGGAAAAAGGACATTTCAAGAGGAAAGTACCAATCTAGAAGCAGAAGGAGCTCAGAATCCGTTCGGGAATAATGATTATTATCGGAAAGCTATATATCAACAAGTTGCTCAACAACCGTCATCATCCCATGCTATTGAAGATGGAAAGAAGAAAGCTTATCTCGTAAATCAAGATGATGAAAGAGTGGCAGAAGGTTTTAGCTGGGAAAAATACATTCCGGCTGATTCAAAGTTTAGAGCATTCATTGCACAAATAGTTCAAGAACCAGATTTGATGAAGGAATGGATGGATGTGTTTGCTAATGATGATAAAAGTCAAGATGAAGAGTCTGTCTCTTCAGAAGAAAGCTCAAAAAAGACAACAGTCTTTGATCAATCATCAACTGATAGCAGTGATGATGAAGAAGAAATACAAATAAACATTGGAAAAACTCAATTATCTCTTGAAAGTTTTAAATTTTATTTTGCAGATAGATTGGAGAAACTAAAGGAGAAGCGAGCAGCAAAAAATCAGAAAAAGGTAAAATGTGAGAATGTTGCTCAGGAAGAGAAGCATGAACAGAATGAAGAAGTTAAAGTTGCTGAGAAGGTGGTTGAAGTTGAAAAGGTGGTAGAAGTTGAAAAGATAGTCGAAGTTGAAAAGATTGTTGAAATTGAAAAGATTGTTGAAGTCACAAAACCTTGTCTAAAATGTTTGGAACCATGCAAACATTGTGAAGAAAAAGATGAGAAGTATACTGAGCTTGACAAAATGAAAGAAAAGTCATTGTTCGATGTTAAGTATGTGAAAGAATTGTATGATGTGTTGAACAGAACGGTGAATAGTCTGTAAAAGACAAACTCAGAAAGAGAAGATGCTTTAACCATGATGAATGCAGTGATGATGTCTAAACAGAAAGCTATCAATCACTATATTGAAGAATGTGCAAAGTTGAAGCAGAAGTTGGAGACAGAAAAGATAGAAAATGAAAGAATCAGACGATTGCTGCAAAGTTATTCAAGTTCTGATTATTTGATTGATAGAATTTATCCAACTGTTGCAGGTTTTGAAGCCTTTCAGGACAAGAAGTCGGAAGAGAAGGATACTGGTAAGAAACAAAGTGCAAATTATAACAAGTGTCCGCCTCCGATCTGGGAAGGTTATTCTCCCAAAAAACCAAATGAGGAGCAAGTCAAAAACGCAGTCAATATAAAATTAAAGTCTGAAACAACTGATGAGTTACCAGAAAACATTGACGTCACGTTCACATCGTCTGACACTGATCATAAGTCTGAGTTAATAAAGAAAGTGGTCGATTAGGTGTTGGATAAAGATGAGGAGTCAGAGTCAAAGTCCGAATCCTGGAGTTCGAGTTCATCATCAGCTGACAATCCAAAATCATTGGTCAAAAGGGTTTATAATAAAGAATTTCTGTTATCAAAATCTAATTTGAATGACGAACCAATCAAAGTGGCATATACTTTGAATGATTCAGACAAATTATATTCTGATGAGGAATTTCTAATAAGAAGTGTTCAAATTGAAAAGATTAAAAAGGTTTTCAAATTAACAGAAATTAATATTTCTGAAATAAAAGATGTAAATCTTAATGAAAAACCTAAAAAGTACACTTCAAGAGTTCAACAGAGATTGAACAAGAAAAAAGGTTACAGTTCTGGTTCTGGTTTTCAAAAGAAACCAAACCATAACAATAATTTCAAAAAGAAAGGTTTAGGTTTTACTTCACCCGAAAATCATAAAAATGAGAAAATTTCTAAAACAAAAACAGTATTCGTTTCAGGGTCAAGTTCTAAAGAAGAAGAGAAGAGCTCATTCTGGAAACAATCGAACAGAGAGTTCTTTGCAGAAAAACAAAAGTTTGAGAAGACTGTGCTTGGAACCAAAAAGGAGACAAGAACCTGTTACCGATGTCAAGAAGTTGGTCGCATCGCCTGGAACTGTCCAAAGGCAACCAACATAAAACAGGAAGTTGTTTCTAAACTCAAGGAAAAGATTGTTGATAAAATTGAACCATCAACTGAAAAATTCAAAGTGTTTAAAAATTCAACATATGAAGTTGGTGAGAGTTCAAAACGGTTTTACAAAAGAAGGGTGAACCTTAACAACCAAACATGGGTTGTTAAGAAATCAGATGAGAAATCTGGTGATGAATCTGACTCGTCAAAGTCAGAGGAGCCACAAGTTGAACCAAAAGGAGGAAATTCAGTACCGCCGATGGATGATGTCAACTTTCCACCATTGCGTGCTGAAAATTTAAAATCAAAAGTTGGAAAAGTGGAAATTTCGAATCAATTCTATTCTGAAAAGAAAGAATTTGATGTCGAAAAGGCTTTTAACGACAAATTGAAAAATATTTTTGGAAAAATGGTCGAGGGTAAGGCCAAAGGGGTAAAAGACTTCTATGAGTCAAAAAGGAATGTTGAAACTCCAAGTGAAACTGAAAATATCACACCTAAAGCTAGTCAGGCTTGGATGTCAGTATTCCATACTTAAAAATCCTGACTTGCCGCGGCTCCCAAGTTGTTAATCGTGGAGCATGAATCAGCATCTTTCTCAAAATTTAAAATTGTCATATTTCGACTTTCAAATGGTATGGTTGATAAGTGAACCTAAAAGTGGTTGAAAAAGGGGTTTTCACCTACAAGTGGTTAATCAAGGTCATTAAGTTGAACTTGATTTAACTTTCATTCAAGTGGTAATCGGAAAACAAAGTGATGATCATAACCCCAATCCTACAAATGGTAAAATCAACAAAACTTATTTTCCGGAAAAACCATTTTGATTAAAACAAACTTAAGTGTTTTGAAATCATAATGGGAAAATAGTTTGTTGTCAGGGGGAGTTCTGATTGTTTATGCCAAGTGGATGGCGAATTGAAGCAATTCAAATCAGTTTGTCAGTTTATTTGTACAGTTTATTTTCAAATTTTCCTTGAAAATAAAAATTGAAACATATTTTTGATTTTAGGGGGAGTAAAAATTTTTAGAAATTTCAAAAATTTGAAAAATACAAAAAAATGATAAAATCTAAAAAGCCAAAAACATTGAGAAAATGAAAAACAGTTTTGTTGTGAAAAGAGTAAATGATAGTACATCAGTGGACAATCACATCATGCTAAAGAATTGGAAAGTCAAATGTGATAAACGATCTCACGGATGATATTCCAGTAGGTTTTTATACATTCAATAGATTGTTTTCGAGATATAAACTTAAATATCAAATACTTACTTATTTCGTGGGGAACATCTCCTGGATATATGGGTAACCTCCGAAATCTTGTTTGAAGGGCTTTCTATTTCTGACATACTAGGTCTTTGTGCGTGGTGATATCTGGGGTATTATACCAGGACTTCTAATTTTGCGGGAGCAATAGCCTAGTCCTCGTATAATCCTTTGCAATGCTTTAATCATAAAGCCCACCCTCAGCATAAAAAATGATGAAACATTGAAAAATCACCTAAAGTCGAACCATCATCTCTCTGATTTTGCGGAAGCAATAGCCTGAGTTCTCATGGTTTCGCATTTAACCCCTTACAGATATCATTAGTGTACATTCCACCTGTAAGACTGAATATAGGAGTCTGGATACAGGAGTATATTTTGAGGTGGGACACGCGAATAAGTTAAGTGCTTAAAACACTTAATCTCGTATCTCGAAACAGTGGAACTTTGTGGGAAAATTTAAGTGGATCAGTATACTGACAATCTAAGTGAATCGTTTAGAACTTAAAATGTTTAAAGCTTAACGGTGTTGGTGATTTGTCTCAGAAACTGATATGATCCTTTTACACAAATGTAACAACTCTCATCAAAAGTCTTATTTATTATTTTATTTTATCCAATACGAAACCTTAATTAAGACCCCCAAGTAATTCTGCATAGTCCCTAAAATTTTTAGAATAATTGGAACTAGAATCAGGGCCCTCTAAAACTCAAGGGGGGATATTCCCTAATTGAAATTATCTTGATACCTCGTTGTCGAAATCGAATTTTCATGAAACGTCGACTCAGCAGGCCTAGGCTGGTGATCAAGCAAGCCTACCCTATTTGGGTTTCCCCCGCGACACGCGACAGGTGCGGATGATCCTGTCACGACACGCGGGCGGGTCCAAATTAGGGTATAAATACAGGGGCCTGGGACTTGAAGTTTGGCGCTATTTCGACGTTAAATTTCGTTACGTACACAAAGTTATACACTGTTTACTATAGAAAAATACACAATCACAAAACGTTGCTGCGATAACAGGGTAATAACTCGATCGCTACTGCGATTCAATGTCTGATCGATTGAAACTATCCAATGGATGTTTAAGTGCTGCCCACATTAGGGTTATGCTTTGTCATTCATCGTGAATTCGATGGAGGTTTAAGTATCGCACTTTGTCATTCGTTGTGAGGGTTTAATCTCGTGAGTTATCGTAAATGTTGTATTAGTTACTAGCCTAGTTCGTGTGCATTGTTATTTGAATTAGGTTAACAAGCTTATCAGTAGGCTAAACTCTGCTCAAATTAAATCTGCAATGTGAGTCATTCTCTTTTTATCAAAGTGCTTTATAAATTCTTAAATGTTTTCAAAGTTATAATTACAGGGATTAAGTCTTTGTAGTCACCAAATTACAGCCGGTATGTGGGGTTTTGTATACATTACTTGATAACCGTCACTATTGGACAACGAGTTAGCCAAGGGGTGATATGACCATAATCACAGACACCATTGGACAACGAGATAGCCAATAGGTGGTCGAGTGATAAATACCATGGGTAGATGGTTGATATGTATAAACATTGTAATCGCTCTTAATACTGTAAATTATAACAAACACGTCGTTTTTAGTAAAAAGAATGATTCACCAGTATTTCCCCGCTGACAAAACCTTTTTCAAACATGTTTCAGGTGATCTGTTGTGATCCAGGAAAAGTGCCACGAAGCACCACAAGCTTAAGGAAGTGGCTCAAAATAAATAAAGAAACATGTTTTGTAAAATAAAGATTTCCCAGTGAAATCACCTTATTGTAAATTACGGGGTTATCCCAAATTATGAAATAAAATAATCGGGTAATTTCATTTTAAAAGATCCTGTTAAAAATCTTCCGCTGTCGCATTATAAATACCACGGGTTCCTGTCCCGCGGCTCCTGACCGGGTCAAACCGGGGCTGGGGCCGTGACAGGAAAAGGTGGTATCAGAGCCACTGATTTAAGCCAATTAAGTATTTAGAAAATACTTAATTTTTACTGATTGCCATTTTTGTGATTATGTGTTTTATTATTTGAATAATTGTTTACAGTATGGGTAAGCAAAGACTTTCGGATATCTATCATAAATTAGATACTTCACCAAAAGAAAAAGGAACTTCATCCTCAAAATGCCCAACAAATACCGAGGAAGGAATATTTGTTCGAAAGACACAATATGAGGAACCACTTTCTCCTAATAAAAGAAGTTTGATTATTAGAAAAAGTCAGGAGAAAAGAAGGAAACCACAACCAAAAGAAGTAATTATGCCTAAGGAGACACCGAAAATAGGCAATAACCCACCTTGGGAAGACGAATTAGATGAAAAATGGGCTGATCTCTATATGTTAGCCACGGTAGCAGTGAATGCAAAATTTTAATACTCTGACCTAGTATTAGCACCCATATCATCTACAATCCAGAAAACCTAAATAAAATTTTACCCAGTAAATAAATAAGTTTATAATAAACCCTAGTATTGTCAGTTGTCCTTTGTATTAAATTAGTCACACGGTATGCAATAATACTTGAATGTTTATCTGTGAAATTTTTTGTTATAAAATTTTAACTTAGCATTTTGTGTGCATTTTGCATATATGCTAAACAGGATGAATAAGTTATCTGAAGCCCTTCAGAATCTCAATCTTTATCCGGTGAAAATAGAAGTTTCCAGAGGCTTTACTGGTTACATACCCGATATAGAAGAACCTATGGAATTCAACGCTTCACCACCGGAGAAATCGAAGCCTAAGAAAAGGAGAAGATTCGTAGGCTGGAGGCGTGTACGCAGGAGGAAACCCGCAACTAGAAAGGTTCCCAAAATAGAGAATCCCATAGATAAAGGAAAAGGAAATATGATCGGGGAAGGTTCTAGACAAGTAGAAATGGAAATTGGGGAGAGTTCTAAACAAGACAAGGAGTTGCCATTACAAGAAGAGTTGGATCGCATATTGGCAAGTTGTGATATCATTAGACCTATCAATACCAATCTTTACCCTTATCCTGCTGAAACTCAACTTCCAATAAATTTGGAACCAGCCATCCCAGAACATTTAATCCATACTTAACCTTTAGGAGAAATGGACGAGTGGTGGACCAATGATTGGCAGTTTCAAAACCTTCTCAATAATCCTTATACTTTTTTCCCTCAGTTCGACCCAGAACCTATACCAAACCCACCAACGAGCAATGAAAACTTAGCTGAACTCCGCCATTTTGGCGAGGAGCTGATAGGTGCAGGAAATAGGATTCGGGAGGTAGGAGAGCAAATCTCCCGGAAGTACGACGAGAGGGAGCGTCGTTTCTGAAATATCAGCAGAAGGGATGATGTGAAAATGTAGCTGTGATTGTATATAATAGTAATAATAATAATAAAATAAGTCTGTAAAATAACTTACAAATAAAACCTTTGTAAGATAACGGTGTGTAATGATGCATAACATATATATAAAATGGGAATCGAGAAATCGATAATTTTGGTTATATATGTGTTGTGAAATTTGCATGATTGTTTTGTGTATAATTATTATTTACTCTATACTAATAAATTATATATATTAAATATCAGATGGAAAACGCTAATAATGAACCTGTTAACGAGGTTAGCCAATCTGAGCAACACCAGGGGGATCAATTTATGACTATGCAAGATATCGAGAATATCGTTGCTCAAGGAATAGCCAATGCTATTCCAGCAATCCTTGCTGCTGCCCAGAAACCTGTTGAGCCTCAACAAATTATTCCTAGCAAACGTACTTCTGAAGATAACTTCAGTAATAGCATAAACGGAGGCGGTAATCATACTAACAACGATAATGATCCACGGCAGGCCCCGCTCCCTAAGAAAATGAAAGCTGCAACGCCTGGTTGCACTTACAAAGAATTTCTTGCCTGTAAACCTGTTGGATTCGCAGGCAATGAAGGGGCTACCGCGGCATTGCATTGGTTGGAGAAAACCGAAGCAGTAATTACAATAAGTAAATGTGCTGAAGAAGACAAGGTCATGTACGCGTCGAATCTTTTTAAAGAAGGGGCGCTAGAATGGTGGAATACGGTACTTCAAGCCAAAGGAAGACATATGGCATATGCCATGAGTTGGGAAGAATTTAAGCAGCTAATAGAAAGAAAATTATGTCCCGAATACAAAAAAGAGCAAATGGCGAATAAGTTCCTGAATCATCGAATGATGGGTGTAGATTGCCGAGGATATACTTCGACATTCTTCGAATATGCTAGAGTGGTACCAACACTGGCTTCGCCAGAACCGGTACTTAGTTCTCGCTATATTTGGGGATTGATTGGCGAAATTCGTAATATCATTAAAGCTGCAAGACCTCGCACTATTGACAATGCGGTAGAATTAGCCAACACCCTAACTGACGAACTGATACTCACAAGAGATGAAAACAGGAAAAAGGAACTGGCTCAAAAAAATACACAAGGATTTCGTGTGGGTAATAATAAAAACTTCAAGAAAAAAGGAACAGGACAATCCTCAACTCCGCTGTTCTGCAGGAATTGCAAAAAGAAACATTACGGAAGATGTAATGTAACCTGCAAGTTTTGCAAAGTTGTAGGACATCGCGAAGAAGACTGCAGAAAGAAAACAAGGGTCTGCTATAACTGTGGAAAAGCAGGACATTTCAAACCAGAATGCCCTAAATTGGTTAAACCAGTAGACAATAAAGCCAAACCAGCCGACGGAGTTACCAAGAAGAATGTTCGAGCATTCCAATTAACTACTCAGGAAGCCAAGCTAATCCCTGACGTGATAGCTGGTACGTTCCTAGTTCACAACATTTACGCAAAAGTATTGTTTGACTCTGGTGCAAACCAAAGTTTTATAAATACTACATTCTGCCAAGCTCTTAAATTACCCTTAACCAACCTTAGGCAGATTTTTACAGTCGAAACGGCATATCGGAATTCTATTAACATAGATAAGGTTTTGCAAAAAGAAAATATAGAACTTTCAGGTTATAAATTTCATGCAAACCTGTTACCTATGAATTTAGCTGGATTCGATGTCGTGTTAGGAATGGATTGGTTAGTAGCCAACCATGCTCAAATCCTTTATGACAAGAACTCCTTAGAAATTCGTGCACCTACCGGAAAAGTAATCATGGTTACAGGAGATAAGCCGCGAAAACCCATGAAGTTCATTTCAGTAATGAAAGTTGCTAGTTATGAACGAAAGCAAGGAGTAGTGTATATGATTTCAGTAATCATTAACACTAAAGGTAAGGAACTTAAGGAAATTCCAGTAGTATCAGAATACCCGGATATCTTTCCGGAAGAACTACCTGGATTACCACCCAACAGGGAAGTAGAATTTAGGATTCATCTAATTCCCGGAACTACACCGATAGCCAAGGCACCTTATCGGTTAGCACCCACCGAAATGCTAGAATTGAAGAAACAATTAGATGAATTACTAAGTAAAGGATTTATACAACCTAGTTCATCCCCGTGGGGAGCGCCAGTGTTGTTTGTGAAAAAGAAAGATGGTTCGATGCGAATGTGTATCGATTATAGAGAATTGAATAAGGTTACAATTAAGAATCGATACCCATTACCTAGGATTGATGATCTTTTCGATCAACTTCAAGGAGCTAGATACTTTTCTAAGATCGATTTACGCTCTGGATATCACCAATTGAAGGTACAAGAAAAAGACATACCTAAGACTGCTTTCAGAACTAGGTATGGTCATTACGAGTTTACAGTCATGCCCTTCGGACTAACGAATGCACCTGCAGCATTCATGGACATGATGAATAGAATATGTAAACCGTACCTGGATAAATTTGTAATTGTCTTCATCGACGATATACTTATTTATTCCAAAAGTCAGAACGAACACTGTCAGCACTTGTATGCACTCTTAACTTTGTTAAGAAAAGAAAATCTTTACGCCAAGTTCTCGAAATGTGAATTTTGGCTACAGGAAGTGCAGTTTTTAGGACATAAGGTGAACCATGAAGGTATTCACGTAGATCCCTCCAAGATAGAAGCGATTACCAAATGGAAGGTTCCACAAACAGCTATGGAAATTAGAAGTTTTCTAGGGTTAGCCGGATACTATAGACGATTTATTAAGGATTTTTCCAAGATAGCTGTTGTAACACCCCGAAAATATGAAAGCTTATATTAAAATAATAGAGTATAAATAACGAGAATTTACTAATTAGGAATTTGTACCTAGTTAGTTATTTTCTTTGAAATGGTTCATAAAATGGTTAAAAGCTAACAAACTATATGTTTAATATAAGTAGAGGGGCCTTAGTTGTAAAAGATTGAAACTATAATATTGTTTTAATAAAAATTAAATCAAAACCCCATTTTTGATTATCCTGGTCGCACATCAAAGAGCAGGGGCGACACCCCCTTTATCACAAAAACCTAAAATTACTAGAACTCTCAAATTGAAGGTTTAATCTTGCCTCAAATCAAAATCCGAGCACAGATTATTGATCCTCATCACAAGAGGATTCCAAGGTATGTAAAATTCAAGGAAAACTCTGAAATTGAAATTCTCATGAATTGGGAATAATCTGAAATTAAGCTTGCATGTATGTGTTATGATGATTAAGGAACAACTATAGTGTTTAGGGACAAACCCTAGATCAAAATAAGTTGAAATCATAAGAGATTTTGGGTGAATCCATAATCACCATAGTAGGTGATTAGTGGGTCATGTGTATTTAGATGAACACTAGAAAGTTGATTGTTAATCTAGTGTAATTTAGCAATCTGGAAGTAATTTCAGCAATTAGAAGCTAATATTCATGTAGATTGGTTGATTTATATGAAAATATGGTTAAATGGTGAACTAAAGATGTGATGATTAATCATGTAAAAATCTGCTTATAAAGTGTTTGTTGAAATGCCTCTATGAAGGCTTTAAAAACTGAAATTTTGAGTTAAACGCATAATCATGATGTTCGGTGTATTATGCGAATTATGATGTGAAGAGAGTTCTAAACATGCCTTGAATTGAACTCTATAGGACAAGATACCGGAACGTCGAGTGGACAAGCCGGTGGTGACTCATGGTTGAAGGGCGTGCGCTAAGGTATGTAACTTGACCCGTTACATTTAATAGATATGATGATTCTAATGTGTAATTGAATCCTTGAATAAGAGTCGTTTGAATTAAGCGATGAAATTGTGTAATTGATTGATTGATTAAATTCGTTTGACACTCGTTGGTAGTCGTCATGGAGGGGGATTCCGTAGACGAGCCAAACGGGTCAATTAAGCAAGTAAAACTTGATTAAGGTTTTCGGAATATGATGAATTGCTTTTGATATGGCTTGACATATAACATGCTAAAAATTGCTAGAATTTAATATGGTAGATGTTAGAAAAGTAAATTCCAAGAATTGGATGTGAGTAAAATAATCAAAACAAACAAGACAGGAGATTTCCAGGTACCACCGTAAATTACGGTGGTACCGTAATTTACGGTGAAGTATATATATGTTACGGTGTAGATCTACTGATTTACGGTGATCAATACAATCCAAGTCTCACCGTAAATTACGGTGATACCGTAATTTACGGTGGACAACAAGATAAGCTTTATATTTTGGTTTTCGAAATTGATGCTAGATCCTTGGAACTTTATAATATAATAACATCAAAACTAACATTTTCAATGGTTTAAAATCGTAGGTAAATTGGTGGTTTATACGGGTGGCGATCAAGCGATTAACGAGGAACCGAACACTCCATTTTGAAGCTTCCGCTATGTGTTAAACTTATTAAATACTTGTAATTGGGTTGTAAACATAATTCTAAATCAACTTTAGTATGTTTAAATTTAGTCATTAGATGACTAAGGTATATGATACATTTTGAAACTTATGTTAAAATTTTATCTTTTGCTATAAATTAGTAATTAATTGTATTATAAATTTAAGGGTGTTACAAGTTGGTAATCAGAGCTCAAGGTTGTCAATAAGTGTTCGGTTCAAGCTTGATCGATCGTCCGGTAAGAATTAACTTGTTTTGTTAATAAATTATGTACTATGTATAGAATGAGAAATGAACAATATGCATGAAAAGAGCGTGTAAGCTCATTCAGAAACAAGAAATGCATGAAACAAGAATGATCAAATCAAGTTACGGACTTGATTAAATAGAAACAAGAATGATCAAATCAAGTTACGGACTTGATTAAATAGAAACAAGAATGATCAAATCAAGTTACGGACTTGATTAAATAGAAACAAGAATGATCAAATCAAGTTACGGACTTGATTAAATAGAAACAAGAATGATCAAATCAAGTTACGGACTTGATTAAATAGAAACAAGAATGATCAAATCAAGTTACGGACTTGATTAAATAGAAACAAGAATGATCAAATCAAGTTACGAACTTGATTAAATCAAAACAAGTAAAGCATGTGTTATAAAAGGAATGTTTAACAATCTATGTAAACATTTCAGAAATCGAGATGGCTGATGGAGACAATGATAATGCGGTGCCAAGAGTCACCGAACAAGTGAGGGAAGTGATTGCCGAAGAGGTTGGAAAGGCGATCGAAAACAGTTTGTCGGGCTTTATTGATAAAATCCAAAATACGGTTTTATCAATAGTAGAAGATAGAATCAAGAAACTAGAAGAAGATTCAAACGTAGCAAAGGAAAAGCGAGGAGGACGAAATCCTTGTTCATACAAGGAATTCATGGCTTGTAAACCACCGATATATAATGGGGAGGTTGACCCGATAGTGTGCCAACGATGGCTAAGTGACATCGAAGGGGTATTCGAGAGAACCCACTATGATGAAGAAGACTACGTAGCTTATGGTACGGGTCAACTAAGGAGTCAAGCGAAAGATTGGTGGGATAACAAAAAGAAGGAGATTGGAAGTGAAGCGGTTAAGGCCATGACTTGGGAGGAGTTTAAGACGCCGTTTCTTAAACACCATAGTCCCAAGGCGGTCGTGAATAAAATCAAGGAAGAGTTCATGCAACTCAGACACAAAGGTGAATCCATAGACAAGATCACAGGGATGTTTATGGATAAGATGAAGTTCTGTGATGAATTGATAACGAATGAAGAGCAAAAGATCTATTATTATCATAACATGCTAAGCGCGGAATATAGAGAGTTCATAACCCCTTCAAAGTACGAGACCCTTACCGAGATTGTCAATGCTGCTCGGGAAAGGGAGATTGAATTGAAAAAGAGCATAGAACGGGGTGAACGAAGGGCACTAGATGTGAATCCAAGCCCTACCAAGAAAGCAAGAACGAATGAATCCGCAAAGAGATCAGATGCTAAAGGTAGCACATCAGGTTGCAAAATTTGTGGGAAGAATCATAAGGGCGAATGTCGTTACAAGGATAAGCCTTGTCCCATATGCAAGAAAAAGGGACATATGGCTATGTCATGCCCGGAGAAGGTGACGGTTTGTTACAATTGTTATCGAACGGGTCACAAAAAGTCGGAATGCCCGGAACTGGTTGGAAAGAAAGATGGGCAAGAATCGAAAGATGAAGCCCCGAAAGCAAAGGCAAGATCTTTCCAACTAACTGCCGCAGAAGCGAAGATTGAACCTGACGTGGTCTCAGGTATATTTGCTGTAAATTCAATTCCCGCACACGTGTTATTTGATACGGGTGCGAATAAATCCTTTGTTTCATATGGGTTTATTCGACATCCTTCCTTTATTCTAACAAAATTACCTGTGCCTTTAGAAGTAGAGATAGGTAATAACAAAAGCTTTATTGTTTGTGATGTATGTGAAAATTGTAAACTGAGCATCGACGATGAAGAATATTTGATAAATCTAATCCCAATGTCGATGGGAGAATTCCAAGTAGTCGTGGGGATGGATTGGCTATCTCAATACCATGCAAAGGTCGTGTGTTTTCGCAAAGAGATAAAACTAACATCTCCGAGCGGAAAACACGTCACCATTTATGGCGAAAAACGAGGCAACCCCATAGTATGTTCGATGTTGAAAGCTCACAAGCTCATGAAGCGAGGATGCAAAGCATTCATAATTTATGCAAATGAGACCGAGAAAGAATCACGGAAGATTGAAGAGGTACCGGTAGTACGAGATTATGAAGATGTTTTTCCGGAAGATTTACCGGGGATACCGCCTGAACGGGAAGTAGAGTTCGGAATCGAATTGATTCCGGGCGCGAAACCTGTGGCAAAAGCCCCGTACCGACTTGCACCGTCGGAATTACAAGAGCTGATGTCCCAAATTCAAGATTTGCTTGATAAAGGATTCATAAGGCCGAGTGTGTCTCCTTGGGGCGCACAGGTGTTGTTTGTGAGAAAGAAGGACGGGAGTATGCGCATGTGTATCGATTATCGGGAGTTAAACAAACTCACGGTAAAGAACCGATACCCGCTCCCGAGGATAGACGACTTATTTGACCAACTACAAGGCGCGAGTTGGTTTTCAAAAATTGACCTTAGGTCGGGGTATCACCAACTAAAGGTCAAGGAAGAAGATGTGCCGAAGACGGCTTTTCGCACAAGATACGGACATTACGAATTTCTCGTGATGTCATTTGGGCTAACAAATGCGCCCGCGGCTTTCATGGACCTCATGAACCGGGTTTGCAAGCCAATGTTGGATAAGTCGGTCATCGTGTTTATCGATGATATCTTAGTGTATTCGAAAAGTGAAGCCGAACATGCACGCCACTTACAAGAAGTGTTAGAGACACTTAGACGAGAGAAGCTTTATGCGAAATTTTCCAAATGTGCCTTTTGGTTACGAGAGGTACAATTTCTCGGTCATGTCATAAATGCCGATGGGGTTTTGGTGGATCCGTCAAAAATAGAGGCGGTGTCAAAATGGAATCCCCCGAAGAACCCTTCTGAGATTAGAAGCTTTTTGGGGCTTGCTGGATATTATAGGAGATTCATTCAAGATTTCTCCAAGATTGCATCGCCGCTAACAAAGTTAACCCAAAAGAAAGCAAAGTTTGTTTGGGGAGTCGATCAAGAAAAAGCGTTTCGGACGCTAAAAGAAAGGCTAACTCAAGCTCCGGTACTGACATTGCCGGACGGAGTCGAAGACATGGTGGTTTATTCGGATGCTTCGTTATCGGGACTCGGATGCGTGCTGATGCAACGGGGCAAGGTAATAGCCTATGCCTCGAGACAATTGAAGATACACGAGAAGAAATACCCCACGCACGATCTTGAGCTGGCAGCGGTAGTATTTGCATTAAAAATATGGAGACATTATTTGTATGGGGTAAAATGCACCATATTCACCGACCACAAGAGCTTGAAATACTTCTTCGATCAGAAGGAGTTAAATATGCGACAAAGGCGATGGTTGGAAACAGTGAAAGACTATGATTGTGAGATACATTATCACCCCGGAAAGGCTAATGTGGTAGCGGACGCTCTGAGCAGAAAAACGGATTATGTCCCGATACGAGTACGATCAATGCAACTCGTGGTAACCTCGGGTATACTTGAACGTATTCGAGAGGCGCAATTAGAAGCAGTAAAAGAAGAGAATTGGAAGAAGGAAAGAATAATTGGTCAGTTGAAAGACTTGTCGGATGGGAATCACGGGTTAAAGACTCGATCCGGAAGGATATGGGTCCCACATACCTATGGGGTAAAGGCGCTTCTACTTGATGAAGCTCATAAATCCTGTTATTCAGTTCATCCGGGTGCAACCAAGATGTACAATGATTTGAAACAAAATTATTGGTGGCCCGGAATGAAGAGGGACGTGGCGAAATATGTGGAAAAATGCTTGACATGTTTACAAGTCAAAGCGGAGCACCAGAAACCATATGGTAAACTCCAACCGTTAGAAATTCCGGTTTGGAAGTGGGAACATATTACAATGGACCTGCTAACTAAACTGCCTAAGACGAATCGGGGTTTTGATGCCATATGGGTAGTGGTGGATAGATTGACGAAAAGTGCTCACTTCATTCCGATTCGTGAGACTTACACGTCAGAAAAGATGTCAGAAGTCTATACCAATGAAATCATAGCACGTCATGGAGTGCCGGTGTCCATCGTGTCCGATAGGGATACCCGGTTTACTTCGAACTTCTGGCGTGATTTCCAAGAACAAATGGGGACCAAATTGTTCATAAGCACTGCGTACCATCCTCAAACGGATGGACAAAGTGAAAGAACGATACAAATACTGGGAGACATGCTACGGGCGTGTATAATCGACTTTGGAGGCAGTTGGGATGTTCACCTACCGTTAGTTGAGTTTTCGTATAACAACAGTTACCAATCTAGTATTAAAATGGCACCATACGAATTGCTTTACGGTAGGAAGTGTCGAACCCCGGTTTGTTGGGGTGAAGTGGGTCCACGTGAACTCGCTCATCAAGACATAGTACGAGCCACGAACGAAAAGATCGATAAAGTTCGGGCACACTTGAAAGCGGCTCAAGACAGGCAAAAGGCGTATGTTGATAAAAGGAAAAGACCAATTGAATTTCAAGTCGGTGACATGGTCATGCTAAAAGTGTCCCCATGGAAAGGCGTTATTAGATTTAGAAAGAAGGGGAAGTTAAGCCCAAGGTTTATCGGGCCATTTAAAATTATCGGGAGAGTTGGCAAGGTAGCTTACCGTCTTGAACTACCGGAGGAGTTAAGTGGGATCCATGGCACGTTTCACGTATCTCAATTAAGAAAGTGTCTAGCTGACGAAACGACCTATATCCATTACGATGATATCGAAGTGGATAATAGTCTAAATTATGTGGTGAGACCGGTTGGAATTTTAGACAGAAAGGTCAAACGTTTACGAAATAAACAAATCGAACAAGTCAAAGTCAAATGGGAGCATAGGAAGGGTTCGGACACTACATGGGAGTCCGAAGAGGAGATGCGACGTCTTCACCCTACTTTATTTGGTACGTATTGCGGTTTCGAGGACGAAACCCTTTTTAAGGGGGGTGGACTTGTAACACCCCGAAAATATGAAAGCTTATATTAAAATAATAGAGTATAAATAACGAGAATTTACTAATTAGGAATTTGTACCTAGTTAGTTATTTTCTTTGAAATGGTTCATAAAATGGTTAAAAGCTAACAAACTATATGTTTAATATAAGTAGAGGGGCCTTAGTTGTAAAAGATTGAAACTATAATATTGTTTTAATAAAAATTAAATCAAAACCCCATTTTTGATTATCCTGGTCGCACATCAAAGAGCAGGGGCGACACCCCCTTTATCACAAAAACCTAAAATTACTAGAACTCTCAAATTGAAGGTTTAATCTTGCCTCAAATCAAAATCCGAGCACAGATTATTGATCCTCATCACAAGAGGATTCCAAGGTATGTAAAATTCAAGGAAAACTCTGAAATTGAAATTCTCATGAATTGGGAATAATCTGAAATTAAGCTTGCATGTATGTGTTATGATGATTAAGGAACAACTATAGTGTTTAGGGACAAACCCTAGATCAAAATAAGTTGAAATCATAAGAGATTTTGGGTGAATCCATAATCACCATAGTAGGTGATTAGTGGGTCATGTGTATTTAGATGAACACTAGAAAGTTGATTGTTAATCTAGTGTAATTTAGCAATCTGGAAGTAATTTCAGCAATTAGAAGCTAATATTCATGTAGATTGGTTGATTTATATGAAAATATGGTTAAATGGTGAACTAAAGATGTGATGATTAATCATGTAAAAATCTGCTTATAAAGTGTTTGTTGAAATGCCTCTATGAAGGCTTTAAAAACTGAAATTTTGAGTTAAACGCATAATCATGATGTTCGGTGTATTATGCGAATTATGATGTGAAGAGAGTTCTAAACATGCCTTGAATTGAACTCTATAGGACAAGATACCGGAACGTCGAGTGGACAAGCCGGTGGTGACTCATGGTTGAAGGGCGTGCGCTAAGGTATGTAACTTGACCCGTTACATTTAATAGATATGATGATTCTAATGTGTAATTGAATCCTTGAATAAGAGTCGTTTGAATTAAGCGATGAAATTGTGTAATTGATTGATTGATTAAATTCGTTTGACACTCGTTGGTAGTCGTCATGGAGGGGGATTCCGTAGACGAGCCAAACGGGTCAATTAAGCAAGTAAAACTTGATTAAGGTTTTCGGAATATGATGAATTGCTTTTGATATGGCTTGACATATAACATGCTAAAAATTGCTAGAATTTAATATGGTAGATGTTAGAAAAGTAAATTCCAAGAATTGGATGTGAGTAAAATAATCAAAACAAACAAGACAGGAGATTTCCAGGTACCACCGTAAATTACGGTGGTACCGTAATTTACGGTGAAGTATATATATGTTACGGTGTAGATCTACTGATTTACGGTGATCAATACAATCCAAGTCTCACCGTAAATTACGGTGATACCGTAATTTACGGTGGACAACAAGATAAGCTTTATATTTTGGTTTTCGAAATTGATGCTAGATCCTTGGAACTTTATAATATAATAACATCAAAACTAACATTTTCAATGGTTTAAAATCGTAGGTAAATTGGTGGTTTATACGGGTGGCGATCAAGCGATTAACGAGGAACCGAACACTCCATTTTGAAGCTTCCGCTATGTGTTAAACTTATTAAATACTTGTAATTGGGTTGTAAACATAATTCTAAATCAACTTTAGTATGTTTAAATTTAGTCATTAGATGACTAAGGTATATGATACATTTTGAAACTTATGTTAAAATTTTATCTTTTGCTATAAATTAGTAATTAATTGTATTATAAATTTAAGGGTGTTACAAGTTGGTAATCAGAGCTCAAGGTTGTCAATAAGTGTTCGGTTCAAGCTTGATCGATCGTCCGGTAAGAATTAACTTGTTTTGTTAATAAATTATGTACTATGTATAGAATGAGAAATGAACAATATGCATGAAAAGAGCGTGTAAGCTCATTCAGAAACAAGAAATGCATGAAACAAGAATGATCAAATCAAGTTACGGACTTGATTAAATAGAAACAAGAATGATCAAATCAAGTTACGGACTTGATTAAATAGAAACAAGAATGATCAAATCAAGTTACGGACTTGATTAAATAGAAACAAGAATGATCAAATCAAGTTACGGACTTGATTAAATAGAAACAAGAATGATCAAATCAAGTTACGGACTTGATTAAATAGAAACAAGAATGATCAAATCAAGTTACGGACTTGATTAAATAGAAACAAGAATGATCAAATCAAGTTACGAACTTGATTAAATCAAAACAAGTAAAGCATGTGTTATAAAAGGAATGTTTAACAATCTATGTAAACATTTCAGAAATCGAGATGGCTGATGGAGACAATGATAATGCGGTGCCAAGAGTCACCGAACAAGTGAGGGAAGTGATTGCCGAAGAGGTTGGAAAGGCGATCGAAAACAGTTTGTCGGGCTTTATTGATAAAATCCAAAATATGGTTTTATCAATAGTAGAAGATAGAATCAAGAAACTAGAAGAAGATTCAAACGTAGCAAAGGAAAAGCGAGGAGGACGAAATCCTTGTTCATACAAGGAATTCATGGCTTGTAAACCACCGATATATAATGGGGAGGTTGACCCGATAGTGTGCCAACGATGGCTAAGTGACATCGAAGGGGTATTCGAGAGAACCCACTATGATGAAGAAGACTACGTAGCTTATGGTACGGGTCAACTAAGGAGTCAAGCGAAAGATTGGTGGGATAACAAAAAGAAGGAGATTGGAAGTGAAGCGGTTAAGGCCATGACTTGGGAGGAGTTTAAGACGCCGTTTCTTAAACACCATAGTCCCAAGGCGGTCGTGAATAAAATCAAGGAAGAGTTCATGCAACTCAGACACAAAGGTGAATCCATAGACAAGATCACAGGGATGTTTATGGATAAGATGAAGTTCTGTGATGAATTGATAACGAATGAAGAGCAAAAGATCTATTATTATCATAACATGCTAAGCGCGGAATATAGAGAGTTCATAACCCCTTCAAAGTACGAGACCCTTACCGAGATTGTCAATGCTGCTCGGGAAAGGGAGATTGAATTGAAAAAGAGCATAGAACGGGGTGAACGAAGGGCACTAGATGTGAATCCAAGCCCTACCAAGAAAGCAAGAACGAATGAATCCGCAAAGAGATCAGATGCTAAAGGTAGCACATCAGGTTGCAAAATTTGTGGGAAGAATCATAAGGGCGAATGTCGTTACAAGGATAAGCCTTGTCCCATATGCAAGAAAAAGGGACATATGGCTATGTCATGCCCGGAGAAGGTGACGGTTTGTTACAATTGTTATCGAACGGGTCACAAAAAGTCGGAATGCCCGGAACTGGTTGGAAAGAAAGATGGGCAAGAATCGAAAGATGAAGCCCCGAAAGCAAAGGCAAGATCTTTCCAACTAACTGCCGCAGAAGCGAAGATTGAACCTGACGTGGTCTCAGGTATATTTGCTGTAAATTCAATTCCCGCACACGTGTTATTTGATACGGGTGCGAATAAATCCTTTGTTTCATATGGGTTTATTCGACATCCTTCCTTTATTCTAACAAAATTACCTGTGCCTTTAGAAGTAGAGATAGGTAATAACAAAAGCTTTATTGTTTGTGATGTATGTGAAAATTGTAAACTGAGCATCGACGATGAAGAATATTTGATAAATCTAATCCCAATGTCGATGGGAGAATTCCAAGTAGTCGTGGGGATGGATTGGCTATCTCAATACCATGCAAAGGTCGTGTGTTTTCGCAAAGAGATAAAACTAACATCTCCGAGCGGAAAACACGTCACCATTTATGGCGAAAAACGAGGCAACCCCATAGTATGTTCGATGTTGAAAGCTCACAAGCTCATGAAGCGAGGATGCAAAGCATTCATAATTTATGCAAATGAGACCGAGAAAGAATCACGGAAGATTGAAGAGGTACCGGTAGTACGAGATTATGAAGATGTTTTTCCGGAAGATTTACCGGGGATACCGCCTGAACGGGAAGTAGAGTTCGGAATCGAATTGATTCCGGGCGCGAAACCTGTGGCAAAAGCCCCGTACCGACTTGCACCGTCGGAATTACAAGAGCTGATGTCCCAAATTCAAGATTTGCTTGATAAAGGATTCATAAGGCCGAGTGTGTCTCCTTGGGGCGCACAGGTGTTGTTTGTGAGAAAGAAGGACGGGAGTATGCGCATGTGTATCGATTATCGGGAGTTAAACAAACTCACGGTAAAGAACCGATACCCGCTCCCGAGGATAGACGACTTATTTGACCAACTACAAGGCGCGAGTTGGTTTTCAAAAATTGACCTTAGGTCGGGGTATCACCAACTAAAGGTCAAGGAAGAAGATGTGCCTGCAGCATTCATGGACATGATGAATAGAATATGTAAACCGTACCTGGATAAATTTGTAATTGTCTTCATCGACGATATACTTATTTATTCCAAAAGTCAGAACGAACACTGTCAGCACTTGTATGCACTCTTAACTTTGTTAAGAAAAGAAAATCTTTACGCCAAGTTCTCGAAATGTGAATTTTGGCTACAGGAAGTGCAGTTTTTAGGACATAAGGTGAACCATGAAGGTATTCACGTAGATCCCTCCAAGATAGAAGCGATTACCAAATGGAAGGTTCCACAAACAGCTATGGAAATTAGAAGTTTTCTAGGGTTAGCCGGATACTATAGACGATTTATTAAGGATTTTTCCAAGATAGCTGTTGTAACACCCCGAAAATATGAAAGCTTATATTAAAATAATAGAGTATAAATAACGAGAATTTACTAATTAGGAATTTGTACCTAGTTAGTTATTTTCTTTGAAATGGTTCATAAAATGGTTAAAAGCTAACAAACTATATGTTTAATATAAGTAGAGGGGCCTTAGTTGTAAAAGATTGAAACTATAATATTGTTTTAATAAAAATTAAATCAAAACCCCATTTTTGATTATCCTGGTCGCACATCAAAGAGCAGGGGCGACACCCCCTTTATCACAAAAACCTAAAATTACTAGAACTCTCAAATTGAAGGTTTAATCTTGCCTCAAATCAAAATCCGAGCACAGATTATTGATCCTCATCACAAGAGGATTCCAAGGTATGTAAAATTCAAGGAAAACTCTGAAATTGAAATTCTCATGAATTGGGAATAATCTGAAATTAAGCTTGCATGTATGTGTTATGATGATTAAGGAACAACTATAGTGTTTAGGGACAAACCCTAGATCAAAATAAGTTGAAATCATAAGAGATTTTGGGTGAATCCATAATCACCATAGTAGGTGATTAGTGGGTCATGTGTATTTAGATGAACACTAGAAAGTTGATTGTTAATCTAGTGTAATTTAGCAATCTGGAAGTAATTTCAGCAATTAGAAGCTAATATTCATGTAGATTGGTTGATTTATATGAAAATATGGTTAAATGGTGAACTAAAGATGTGATGATTAATCATGTAAAAATCTGCTTATAAAGTGTTTGTTGAAATGCCTCTATGAAGGCTTTAAAAACTGAAATTTTGAGTTAAACGCATAATCATGATGTTCGGTGTATTATGCGAATTATGATGTGAAGAGAGTTCTAAACATGCCTTGAATTGAACTCTATAGGACAAGATACCGGAACGTCGAGTGGACAAGCCGGTGGTGACTCACGGTTGAAGGGCGTGCGCTAAGGTATGTAACTTGACCCGTTACATTTAATAGATATGATGATTCTAATGTGTAATTGAATCCTTGAATAAGAGTCGTTTGAATTAAGCGATGAAATTGTGTAATTGATTGATTGATTAAATTCGTTTGACACTCGTTGGTAGTCGTCATGGAGGGGGATTCCGTAGACGAGCCAAACGGGTCAATTAAGCAAGTAAAACTTGATTAAGGTTTTCGGAATATGATGAATTGCTTTTGATATGGCTTGACATATAACATGCTAAAAATTGCTAGAATTTAATATGGTAGATGTTAGAAAAGTAAATTCCAAGAATTGGATGTGAGTAAAATAATCAAAACAAACAAGACAGGAGATTTCCAGGTACCACCGTAAATTACGGTACTTACGGTGGTACCGTAATTTACGGTGAAGTATATATATGTTACGGTGTAGATCTACTGATTTACGGTGATCAATACAATCCAAGTCTCACCGTAAATTACGGTGATACCGTAATTTACGGTGGACAACAAGATAAGCTTTATATTTTGGTTTTCGAAATTGATGCTAGATCCTTGGAACTTTATAATATAATAACATCAAAACTAACATTTTCAATGGTTTAAAATCGTAGGTAAATTGGTGGTTCATACGGGTGGCGATCAAGCGATTAACGAGGAACCGAACACTCCATTTTGAAGCTTCCGCTATGTGTTAAACTTATTAAATACTTGTAATTGGGTTGTAAACATAATTCTAAATCAACTTTAGTATGTTTAAATTTAGTCATTAGATGACTAAGGTATATGATACATTTTGAAACTTATGTTAAAATTTTATCTTTTGCTATAAATTAGTAATTAATTGTATTATAAATTTAAGGGTGTTACAGCTGTACCATTAACTAAGCTAACCTGTAAAGCAGTTAAGTTTGAATGGGGACCTAGGCAAGAAGAAGCCTTTAGGATTCTGAAGCAAAAGTTAACAAACGCTCCAATTCTAGCCTTACCAGAAGGAACTGGAGAATTTGAAGTTTATTGTGATGCCTCTAAGCTAGGATTAGGATGTGTGCTAATGCAACACAAAAAGGTGATTGCATATGCATCAAGACAATTGAAAAAGCACGAGGAAAACTATACGACTCATGATTTAGAGTTAGGAGCCATAATTTTTGCCCTTAAAATTTGGAGACATTATTTGTATGGAAGTAAGTTTACTGTCTATACGGATCATAAGAGCTTAAAGTACATATTTGGACAAAAAGAGTTAAACATGAGACAAAGGAGATGGATGGAAATACTAAGCGACTACGACTGTGATATTCGGTATCACGAAGGAAAAGCAAATGTAGTTGCAGATGCCTTAAGTCGTAAGTATCATGAGAAACAACGATGGGTTCGTGCTCTTAGATTAAATCTACAGCTAGATTTACTGGAACAACTGAGAAATATCCAGGAAACAACAATCAAGGATGATGCTGAAGGAATGAAAGGAAGAATAAAGGAATTAGAGCAAGGAGCTGATGGAATCTGGAGATTCCATAAGAAAAGAATTTGGGTACCTAAGCAAGGAGATTTAAGACATAAGATTTTAGAAGAAGCTCATAAATCTAGGTATACCATGCATCCTGGTAACAATAAAATGTACCAAGACATAAGAAATAATTTCTGGTGGATAGGAATGAAAAAGGACATAGCTAGATATGTTTCTAAGTGTCTTACTTGTTCACAAGTTAAGGCAGAACACCATAAACCTTCAGGTCTACTACAACAATTAGAAATGTCGGTATGGAAATGGGAACTCATAACAATGGACTTTGTTACTAAGTTACCCAAAACCAGAAAGGGTAATGACGCGATTTGGGTAATTGTGGATCGATTAACCAAATCAGCTCATTTTCTACCCATGAAGGAAACCTTTAGCATGGAAAGGTTAGCCAAGTTGTATGTAGATGAAGTCGTATCCTTACATGGAGTTCCACTCTCCATTATATCAGATAGGGATAGTCGTTTCACTTCCCACTTCTGGACAAGTTTCCAGGAAGCAATGGGAACCCGACTAAATTTAAGTACGACATATCATCCATAAACAGACGGACAAAGTGAAAGGACGATCCAAACCCTGGAGGACATGCTTAGGGCATGTGTAATAGATTTTGGTGGAAACTGGGATGATCACCTACCTTTGATCGAATTCTCCTATAATAATAGTTATCATACAAGCATCAAAGCTGCCCCATTCGAAGCATTGTATGGACGAAAATGCAGAACTCCAGTTTGCTGGGCAGAAATAGGAGAAAGTCAATTATCAGGTCCTGAAATTGTATAAGAAACTACCGACAAGATCACTCAAATCAAGGAAAGACTAAAGACTGCTCGAGATCGTCAAAAAAGTTATGCCGACAATCGACGCAAACCACTAGAGTTTCAAATAGGAGATAAAGTACTTTTAAAAGTTTCTCCTTGGAAAGGAGTAGTTCGGTTCGGTAAGAAAGGAAAGTTAAGTCCACGATACGTAGGACCATTTTCAGTAATCCAACGTATAGGACCAGTTGCCTATCGTTTACAACTACCAGAAGAGCTAGCTGGTGTACATGATGTATTTCATGTATCCAATCTCAAGAAATGTCTATCTGACGAATCCCTGGTAGTACCTCTTCAAGATGTCGAGGTAAATGAAAAGCTAAAATTTGTTGAGAAACCATTGCAAATAGAAGACCGAAAGATCAAGTTTCTCAAACACAAACGATTAGTGCTGGTTAAAGTCAAGTGGGAGTCGAAAAGAGGACCTGAATACACTTGGGAACTGGAATCAGAAATGAAGCAAAAATATCCTCAATTATTCCAGTGAATCTCGAGGATGAGGTTTTTATAAAGGTGGGGAGGATGTAACAACTCTCATCAAAAGTCTTATTTATTATTTTATTTTATCTAATAGGAAACCTTAATTGGAACTAGAATCAGGGCCCCTAAAACTCAAGGGGGGATATTCCCTAATTGAAATTATCTTGATAACTCGTTGTCGAAATCGAATTTTCATGAAACGTCGACTCAGCAGGCCTAGGCTGGTGATCAAGCAAGCCTACCCTATTTGGGTTTCCCCCGTGACACGCGACAGGTGCGGATGATCCTGTCACGACACGCGGGCGGGTCCAAATTAGGGTATAAATACAGGGGCCTGGGACTTGAAGTTTGGCGCTATTTCGACGTTAAATTTCGTTACGTACACAAAGTTATACACTATTTACTATAGAAAAATACACAATCATGAAACGCTGGTGTGATAACAGGGTAATAACTTGATCGCTACTACGATTCAATGCCCGATCGATTGAAACTATCCAATGGATGTTTAAGTGCTGCCCACATTAGGGTTATGCTTTGTCATTCATCGTGAATTCGATGGAGGTTTAAGTATCGCACTTTGTCATTCGTTGTGAGGGTTTAATCTCGTGAGTTATCGTAAATGCTGTATTAGTTACTAGCCTAGTTCGTGTGCATTGTTATTTGAATTAGGTTAACAAGCTTATCAGTAGGCTAAACTCTGCTCAAATTAAATCTGCAATGTGAGTCATTCTCTTTTTATCAAAGTGCTTTATAAATTCTTAAATGTTTTCAAAGTTATAATTACAGGGATTAAGTCTTTGTAGTCACCAAATTACAGCCGGTATGTGGGGTTTTGTATACATTACTTGATAACTGTCACCATTGGACAACGAGTTAGCCAAGGGGTGATATGACCATAATCACAGACACCATTGGACAACGAGATAGCCAATAGGTGGTCGAGTGATAAATACCGTGGGTAGATGATTGATATGTATAAACATTGTAATCGCTCTTAATACTGTAAATTATAACAAACACGTCGTTTTTAGTAAAAAGAATGATTCACCAGTATTTCCCCGCTGACAAAACCTTTTTCAAACATGTTTCAGGTGATCTGTTGTGATCCAGGAAAAGTGTTGCGAAGCACTACAAGCTTAAGGAAGTGGCTCAAAATAAATAAAGAAACATGTTTTGTAAAATAAAGATTTCATAGTGAAATCACCTTATTATAAATTACGGGGTTATCCCAAATTATGAAATAAAATAATCGGGTAATTTCATTTTAAAAGATCCTGTTAAAAATCTTCCGCTGTCGCATTATAAATACCACGGGTTCCTGTCCCGCGACTCCTGACCGGGTCAAACCGGGGCTGGGGCCGTGACAACAAACTCACAAAAATATTGTTTGTAAATATTTCTTTACTGCATTTCATTAAAACAAAATCCAAAAATATTGTGTTTTTAGCATAAATATTTGAAAATACAAAAAGATTTTCGACAACTGATGTTGAAAAGCTGATTTTCAAAATTCCGAGTGCTAAACATGATGAACAACAGGTGAGGGGGAGTCTGTTTGAAATAAAAATGATTTTGAAATGATTAAATGGTTCAAATTTGAATGTTTCATATACAAGTGGTTAAGCAGGGATTCTAAATTTGTTAAATCTTAACTATTGTGAATCTTATTGTTAGGTAGAGATTTGTGCAGGTCCCCGTGTCTAAGTCTGAGCAGAGTGTGAGCCAGGTCACGATCTTGGAACAAGAGCTATTTCAGACTGCGATCCCAGCTTATCGAAATGGGGAGTTTGAAGACATCAAGAGGGAGTCTGAGGATGTAAGAGCCAGATACAAAATTTATGGAATCAACATCCAAGGGGGAATATATCTGCTGATGCTGATAGAAGAAGAGAAGGAGATTGAGGATGCTTACACTGTCAGACATTTTGGAAAGAGCACGAAGACTGATCAAGACTGAAGATGCGACATACCGAAGACTCGACACTGAACACTTCGTCAACATCCAAGGGGGAGTCTGTTGGTGCATATGTCTATCGACTTCGTCTTGTATCGAGTCTTGTAACTAGAATGATAGATCAAGTCACGTAGATCGAGAAAAGTGTGAAACATGTGGAATGTGACCATTTCACACGAAATGGGTCATGTCCATTCCATGCGAAATGGTTCTCCTATAAATACCTGCCTTGAGTATTTCATTTGTAGAAATTTCTGATTCCGGTGCCGAGGTGCTGCCGAAGTGTCTCCAGGCTGTAAAACGTTGTTATATCAATAAACAAGACAATTAGAGTGTATATCAAGCTGATTCAAAGTCGATACGTTTGTTTCCGCCTCTCGTATTGATTAGAACTCTTCTGAACGACTCGTTTTGGCCGTGCAAACGATCTTACACATATCACTTTATTTGAATATTCGATAATAATTGGTATTAATATTATAGATTATATGTATTTTTTAATACTATGTTATATACTAATATATACAAATATGCAAAAAACAATTTATTCCATGTTAAAAAAAATTAAGCTATTTTTAGCTAAGCTAAATACATGGTTAACCACCCATAACCGACCTGCTATAACCATCAAAACCGAATAGCCATAACCACCATAACCGATCGGTTATGGTTATGGTTATCCAATAACCGACATCGCGGTTATGGTTTTTGGTCAAAACCGACCCATGTACACCCCCTACCGCGAGCACCATTAAGGGGTGCTATGGAGTAGATGTTATTGCAATGGTGGACAATAACGAGATGTGTGTGTGTAGGGAGGGCATTGAAGGAGATGAGACTTTATCCCATACCCTCTAAGTTAAAGAAGGGCTTTATTGATGATGTGGTACAATGGAGCTCCTAGGGGCTCATTTCGTATCTTGTAGCCTTAGTATAGCATGGTGGTTTTGAAATTTATCGAATCTGAACTTATTCGTTGATTCATTTCTTCGTAGCCTTAGGTGAAATCCTATTATTCGTTGATTCGCTTTAAAATTTTATTCAAAACCGATTAATTGCGGCATATGATTTATGGAGAAACAATCTGCCGCAACAGGCGGGGATATTTCACTATTTTCAGTTATTAAATAACCCTAGTTTTTTTTTGTTTAAATGTATTATTTAAAAAAAACCATAATAATTAAAATGAAAAAGAGGCGGAAAAGTAATTTGAGAATATTATTTTGAACATCAAATAAACCATTGGGCGGTGGCATTAGTTCAACCGTTTGAAATTCCATTTCCTACTGCTATATAAGTCCACTAAGAGTGTGTTTGGGATTGAGTTTTGAAGGATATTTTTAGATTATTGAGTTTTGAAATCGTAAATAATCAGTTTTGAGTATTTGGGTAAAAAAATTAAAAAAATGATTATTTGCGTTTAGAAAGTTACAAAACGCAGTTTTCCAAAAGCAACTCCCCCTACTGCAACACAAATAAGTTTTCTAAAAATTGATTATTTGCGTTTGGAAAAGGATTTTCACTTGTTTATTTTTTAAAATATATATTTGTCAAACACTTAAATAGTTGATTATCTGATTATTGTAATATCAAGCAACATAATCAATCCAAACACTATCTTTCAACATCACGTTTTGTTACAATTAATTATCTGATTCTGATTATTCAAAACGCATAATCTATTTTCAAAACTCAACCCAAACACCCTCTAAAGCCGCAACGGTTAACAAAAACAAAGGTACTTTTACTCTTTCACGGTTTATCATTTGCTTATATTAGTAATTATTAAAAGTTTTGATCGATTATTTATAGTTTATTGTCCCTTCTACTATATGATTGTGGAAAACGCTATTTTTTGTGTTGCTTGTATTCTTCACTCTGCTTCGAATGTATGCATGTTATTCTTAAAAGCCGAAAGGGGGCATAATTGGTGTATTTGTTTGTTTTAGGGTATGTTTGGCATGAACCTTTTAGAAGCTTTAGGAGCTTCTAGCTTTTAAGAGAAAAAAAACTCATGCCTAACAAAAAAACCTTATTTGGTTGAAGGAGCTTGAAGCTTTTAGGTTAGGAGGTTGAAGCTTTTAGTTGAACGCTCCTACTAGTAGTGTTTAGAAGAAGCTACAAGCTTTTAGGGAAAATTACTATTTTAACCTCTAAAGATAAACTTTTTAAATTTTTAGTTATGTACATTTTGGTCATTTTATAAATTTTATTAAAAACTTCAGCTACTCTGTCAAACATCAAACATCAAACATATCTAAAAAGCTACAGCTACCAGCCATAACTACATTTGCCAAACATACCCTTAGTTACCCAATGTGCACGATGCTTGTCCTTTGCTAGTGAAGAATTTTTTTAGTTGCATGTTTCTCTTCCGTTCATGTTAGTTTACATGTAAATTGTTAGGGTTTTTTATTCTCAACATTTGGGGTGTTTGTTTTTTTAGAAAAACCTCTTGTGTGACCACGCGTAGACGTTTAGCTCTGCAGACCGTTTGTTTTTAGAAGACATTTCACTAACGCTCTGTTCCCGAGTTAACTTAACGAGGGAAAAGAAAATAAAGTAAAAGTGAGAAAAGAAAGGACGGGAAAGGAAAAAAAAAGATGTCTTTCCCTCCAATGGCTAGGGGTGTAAAAAACCGGTTTTAGAACAGTAACCAAAAAAAAAAATTCTGATTTTTTTAAAATCGGTTTTAGAACTGAACCGAACCGGCAGTTTGTGACCGGATACTATTTTTGATCTGAAAAACCTGTTAATAATCGAAACCGGTTTTAAAAAACCGGGTTCTTTTGGCAAAAACCGGTTAAAAACTGATCCCAACCAGTTACACCGGTTACTGTTTTGGACTTGAAAAACCGGTTAGTAACCGAAACCGGTTATTAAAAAACCGGTTTTTGTTTTGGATGAAAAATCGGTTCGGTTAAAAACCGGACCGATTTTTCAAAAAAAAAACTGATTTGTACACCTCTACCAATGGCCACCTTGCCGCCACCACCACTCGCCGTCACCGCCGTTCCGCCACTCGCTGCCACCACAACCACCCATCGCCGCCACCGACAACCACCACCGCCACCTATAACCACCCACAATCATTACCACCGACCACCACCACCACTCACCGCTGATTTTATTACTCCGTTTTTCTTGCCTACCGAACAATACACAATAATAGTTCATTCTATTCACACATGGTAACCAAACAAGACATGGAATGGTAATGGTAATGATCCATTGCATTCCCTCATCCATTCCATTACCTCGTCCATTCTATTCCTTCGTTCATTTCATTACCTCATACCAAACAGACTCTTAAAAATTTAGGGCATGTTTGGCTAAGCTTATTTAAGTTAAAAAGGACTTTTGGGAAAAGGACTTATTGACTTATAACTTTTTGAAAAGGAGTTTTAAAAAAAAATGTTTGGATTAGCTTATGGGGTAGGAAAAGCCAATAAGTTGTTTTTTAAGAAGTGTTTGGCTTAGCTTATTGATGTAAAATGACTAAAAGCTAATAAGTTAGTTCAAAAAGTCACGACATTCTAACTTTTCAAAAAGGCTCAAACTATATACACACCAAGTGTGTAGATAGCCACATCCAAAAGGTGTTTTTTGTCCTATATGCACACCCTGTAGTGTCGAGCTGTGGTCAAAGCGCGGCGTTTTGGTCCGGTCAACCAGACAAAAGACTGACAGGTCTGTTGACCAGACCAAAACGCCGAGCTTTGGCCGCGTTTTGGTCCTGTCAACCAGACAAAAGACTGACACCCTGTCAGTCTTTTATCTGGTTGACAGGACCAAAACGCGGCCAAAGCTCGGCGTTTTGGTCCGGTCAACAGACCCGTCAGACACCCGTCAGTCTTTTGTCTGGTTGACCGGACCAAAACGCCGCGCTTTGACCACAATTTGACACTGCATGGTGTGCATATAGGACAAAAAACACCTTTTGGTGTGTAGATAGCCAATGTGGTGTGCCAATAGGTACACCCAAAAAAATGGCTTTTGATGACTTTTTCTCCTTCTCAAAAAGTCATTTTGAAAAGGACTTTTGCATTTGCCAAACACTACTCCTTATTAGCTTTTTGATTAACTCAATAAGTCAATAACTTGATTGAAAAAGTTAGCCAAACATCTCTTAGTCAAGTTTTCCTTTTGTTCCTTCCTCCTTCCTCAAAACACAAAACACAAAATTCTCTTCCACCCCTCTCGTCCTTCCACATAATGATTCGGCAACCACAATTCAAAATTGAGAAACGGTATATGTGGTTAGGGCATATATTTATTTACACACGCACTCTCTACAGCCGCTAGTCGTCACTTTCATCTCTGTCCGGTTACGCCACCGTCGCCGTCGACTACCTTCGTAAAACCTCTTCCGGCGCGTCGCTCTGCCTCCATTGCTAGTGTCAGAAGTCATCTATTATCACCTCACCGAGTAATCTTCCAACTAATTCTTTCATGTTAAAATTTAGGGTTTCAATTAAATTATAACTGCTTATTATGTATCTGCATCTGTTCCTATAACTGATTCATAGATGATTTTCATATTCGGTTGGTATAATCTAGTCATTTATTCGATGATAGTAGATTAGTAGGGGATTATTTTTACAGATGAAATAGAAGTGACCTCATCTGCTCGTTTGTGCCTTTGAAATTTAGGTTATGCTAAAAAAGTTGGAAGCCAGCAATTTTTTTTTATCTGTTCAAATCAAAAGAGAAGAAAACCTCATTAAAGAATTTTCATTGTTGTTGACTATATTCTAAAAAACCCAAGAACGTAAATATTTCAATTGTTGGGGAAATGAGATCACAATACATCAAAATGATTCATTTAAGATGTGGCGAAGGCTGAAGTGCTCTGTTTGCAGATGTGGGGTTTTAAAAAGAGGTGAGATAATCAAACACTCTTTTTATTACACTCTGCAGACATTTGGTCCACCTCTTCTGGTGCAGACGTTTGCAGATCTGGTCCGCAGACTTCAGACCTTTTACATCTGAAAAAACAAACACCACCTTAGTTTCTTTTTGTTTAGTAGGCTTCTTACACCATGACATAGTATTCTTTTTATTATTTTTATATATGTCAAGTAGGAGAATGACATGTAATAATTTTTATTTGCTTTGTACATGTTGATGTTGCCATCAAAATTGAATCTGAAGCAAGAAAAAAGGAACTGGTTGGATCTCCCATCCGATGTTACGGCCAATATACTTAACAGAACTGGTATGGTTGACATACTTGAGAATGCGCAGAAAGTGTGCACTGCTTGGCGTAAGATTTGCAAGGACCCTGCTATGTGGAGGGTCATCAATATGAACGACATACAGGGAACAAGTGCAGAAGTTTCAGCTGTAAAAATGTGGGAGCATGCTGTGGATAGAAGCCAAGGCCAGTTAGTTGATATCACCATTGTTTTTCTTTATGATGCTGATCTTCATCTATATGTTGCTGATAGGTATGTAAGCTAACTGTGACTGAATTTATGTGTATATTCCTATCTTAACAAACAAAATTGTTTTGCATTCACTTCTGGTTTTTTCCATCACATTGTTCTAAGTATATTGATTAACAAGTTGTACAACTAGAACTACATTAACATTTTTATAGAATTTGTTTTTTTTTGGTATCATTTAAGATCTGTTTAGAAATACGCTGAAAACATTTTTTCTGTGTTTTTTAGATCTATAATAAACATGTAATCTGAAATTATTTAATAAAAATTTGAAGTTTATGCATAAAACATATGTTAATTGTATATATTTGTAAAGCAAACATATTTGTGATTCAACTTAAATTCTTGTTTGGCTGATTTTAGCTTTGTTTTACTGCTTTCTTGTGTTAAACCATTTGTTTAGTTTGTTATTTGCACTTTGTAACTATAGTATCCCTTTGACATTTTAAGGATGGTTGCAGAACTTGTTTCTTTCCGATTATCTTTTGTTACAGTAAACGAAACTAGCCGACACATTTTAAGTTTTCTTGTATTTATGTTTTATCTTCTATATTGATTTTCAGCTTATAAATGTAAGTCGTTGTTCTGTAACAAAACATTCTTAGTGATTATTTTCAGCTTATAAATAGAGGACCAAGCTGAAAATAATATTTTGTGTGATTTTTTTAGACATGCACCATAAAGCGATGTTTTTTATGATTGTTTCCGTTTATTTTACAGATCAAGTCAGCTCAGACGGCTTGAAATGGCACATCAATTCTTCTTAGGAAAGTTGACTACAGCTGCTTTGATGAAATTTCCGTTGTTGGAGGAACTAAACCTTTACGAGATAAGAATCTCAAAAGAAGAGATTGAAACTGTTGGCCGTTATTGCCCCATGTTAAAAACACTCAAAGTGAATAAAAGATGGAGATTGTTTAATGCTGATGAAGGGTCTTTAACGAGATATAATGAGATAGCCATAGCTATTGGACAAAGCTTGCTTGGGATAAGGCACCTTGAACTCATTGGAAACAAGATGACGAATGTTGGGTTGCGTGTGATTCTCGATAACTGTCATCACCTTGAAACACTTGACCTGCGTGAATGCTTTTGCATTGATCTTAAGGGAGATCTAGGGAAACAATGTTCTAAACAGATTAAATATCTTAAACTTCCCAATGATGCTTTTGCATTTATGTAACAGAGAGTGAGTTATTTGACGACGACGATCTCTTAGACCGTTACCATGCTGATGCCTATGAAGTTTCTACATATGAGTAAGCTTTTAAAGACAGATTGCAGCCCTTCTTGATTATGGAGTCTAAATGGATGGTTATTATGATCTATTAGACAAATAGTTGAGTTGGTTTCCAGTTTTGGTTATTGTATTTTTGAAGCTGCAGCTGCTGTTTCCTGCAAGAACTTTTTATCTTTTGACTCATGGTAATCTTCTCTAGGCAGTACGTTAATTTACTCTTATGCTTTTGTTAAATTATTGGCTTTCTTTGTAAACAGCTCTCTACCATTTCTTTATTGTTTTCTTATTTGTGCTTAACTTAGGGTGGGGTTTTAATGTTTTATACCCTCTTGAAAGAGACCAAGTTTTTTCATAGTTCAGGGTTAGTTTAATGCGTGTTTTATTATTAACCATGGGTTTACTCACTTTCGTAACTGAATATGAGGTTTGAACGAACCGATTTAAAATAGAGCTGAATATCAAATTTGGTTTTTGCTTTGGTTTGGTTTTGTTTTAAGTTTTAACCCAGATCAAGTAACTTAGTCAGTCCTGGTTTTGCAAAATTTTAACTAAATCTACCCAAACTTGTAAACAAACTTATATACGTATGCATGTGCGCATGCGCGCCTAGGTATGTTCATTTATATGTGTAATTTTTTCATATTATTTGCATTTGCTGTCTGACTGACCAGAGAACTTTTTCTATGGGTTCAGTATCTATCATTTACTCTTTCTGTTTAGTCGTTGAAGAATCGCAGCTGGCAAATTCATGTCATGGGTTGGCAGAGATAAACATGCAGATGCAATCCAGTCCATCAATCAAAACTCTTAATTGGCTTTGGTTGTTGCATGAAATTTCAACATCTTTGAAGTAACTAATCAAATATCTTCATCCCAAATTTAATCTAATTCTCATTTTTATTGCACATCTTTTCACGATTCACCGGTGTTTGTTTATACATCTGATTACAAGAAAAAACTACCCGAAATTCTTCATCAGTGGCTTCCAGCCACCAGCATTAATTTTTCATCTATTCTTTTTGGCTCAAAATGTCATGTTTTTAAATCCAACACTAGAGACCCAGAAATTGCTCTTAGGTAAGTATTGTGAATTGTGATTACTTATTTCATTTTTCAATCAAAGGTTCCTTTTGTTGCTCAGTTATTTTGTTCAGTCACAAGACCAGCCAATCAACAAATTGGTTACATTGGCTAAACAAAACTAATCAACAAATTGGTTACCCTATTCACAACTGAATTCATAGGTATCAGTGTGGGTTGTGGAGATGTCGCTATATTTAGACATTTGTTTTAAAGTCAATGATATGCACAAAAGAGACATTGAAAACCATATAACGATTATCGATATGGTCTTAATAATAACAATACTGATACAGATGTCGATAAAAACAATAAAAACGATTACCGGCTTTGATGGTAACAAAACAATATAGGTACCGATGCCGGTATCCGCTCGATTCATGAGGCATTACAAGTTAATATTCGAGTAAATTACAAGTTTTGTCCTTTATGTTTGTCCCAAATTTCAGGTGTTGTCCTTTACCTTTAAAATTGATGAGTTTTGTCCTTAACGTTTCAAAATCCTGCACGTTATGTCCTTTAAGGCAAACCCAGTTAAATTTTTTTGTTAAATCTGGTTACCCAGGGGTATTTTAGTCTTTTTACCCTGTTTACTAAGTATTATTAAAAAATAAAACAAAATAATTTTAGTCTTATTATTATTATTATAAGTGTATATATAAACGTATCTTTCTATATATTACATACCGGAACCCTTCACCGCCATCTCCACCACCCTCCACCGTCACCGTCACCACCACCCTCCATCGCCACCGTCACTACGGCCACCATCACCACCACCCTCCACCCTTCACCGACATCATCACCACCCTCCACCAAACACCCTTGTCAAAACCCCTCCAATCCTTTGCCTTCTCTCTCTCACCTGCCGCCACCTGCCACCACCACTACCACCACCATCCTGCATAACCCACCTCCACCGCTTCAATAGTGCAACCCCACCACTACCACAACTGTACCTACACCAAAACCACCCACCACCATCGATTCTCTCTCTCTCTCTCCTTCACCCACCACCGTCTCCACCATCACCACCCCCACTAGAACCCTAACCCCAACCTGCAACAACCCAAACCAGCAACAAACACCATTAAACCCACCTCCCCCACTGGAACCCTAACCCCAAGAACCTGCAAACCACCCAAATCAGTAACCACCACCATAAACTCACCACCCCATCCACAACCGCTCAACTTGATGAGAGAACAGATAGGATCAACACTTGATAGATCAAAGAAAATAGAGAGATTTACCGTTGAATTGAGGAAACCTTCGGTATGTGTAGAGAGAGAACGACGGTGAGGTCACCGGAGAAGACAGAGGAGCAGAGCGACGGTGATGTCACCGGAGAAGGCGAAGGAGACGGTGATGTCGCCGGAGAAGACGGAGGAGCAGATCGCCGGAGAAGACGGAGGAGCACATCGACGGGGGAGAGAAGAGAGAGAGTGACGGTGGGTTAAGGAGAGAGAATGCAATGTTTGTTTTTATATATATCTTTTAGAGTAATACTTACACAATAGTCTCTAAAGACAAGTTCTTTTACACAATGGTCCCTGATGAGATGAAATGACAACAATGCCCTCATGTGCAAGGCACATGATCAGATTTAACAAAAAAATTAACTGGGTTTGCCTTAAAGGACATAACGTGCAGGATTTTGAAACGTTAAGGACAAAACTCATCAATTTTAAAGGTAAAGGACAACGCCTGAAATTTGGGACAAACATAAAGGACAAAACTTGTAATTTACTCATAATATTCAAAGCGTGATGTGGTGGGAATTCGGACGGGTTTGGTTCGGTTCATGAAGGTGTATCGCTATGGTATGGTCATTTGGTTTAATGTCAATAATATGCACAAAAGTATATTCTTTAACTTGAAAACCATACAACAAATACCAGTATCCGTTCTAAAAATGAATAAACCGGTTCCGATAATAATAACAAAACGATATCCGTAAAAGTTTCTAGTTAATCAATATTTATGAAAATATATATAAAAAATGCATTATTGTCATAAGGGTTTAAAATGAAATAATGGTGATACCACGTCACTGTGTAGACTACGCTGGAAATTTATAAGGAGTTGGTTCATCATCAATTAATGCAATCAATATACATACCAATCATCGTTGTCACTACTGTATTCTCCGTCGTAGTGAGTCCCTTTCTTTACTTATGATTCTTTTTTTTTTCTTTCCACAGTGTCTGAATTTGGACTCGGGCCTTTGTTTCTTTAAAACTTGAAAGACAATTATTGTACTTTGTTGTGTTTATTTCCAAGACAATGTAATTTAACAATTCAATAATACAAAACTTTATGTACCATGTGTTGTGAAACAATAGTTCTGTAACGTAATTCCCCGACGTTTCTGCCGCGGTTTGTTGTTTTTATGCGGTTGGGGTGTTACAATACTGAACATATGCACTTCAACATACCTTTTCAAATCATATTGTTCCTCCATTAAAACAATCCCCTCATCTTTAAGTGCAGCCAAAGTCTAGAAACAATTAAGTACAACCAAATATTAAGATCTCTTAACAATTTTAGTTTGTAATGAAGTTTTACTAAAATTTGAGTAAGAAATTCTTCTAATAAAACATGTTATGTAAGTGACTATTATTTTTCTTGGCCTTTTGATGTGGTTTTATCAGGAATAGAAGGTTTAATCCAACAATCCTAAACACCCACTCAAATCATTAAATATGCAGATTTCCAATTGACGAAGAAATAGAAATAAATAAACAATAAAAAGTTAAACCTAAATATAAAAGGGAATATAAAGGTGAAATTATAGAGAGATGGAAGAACTGAGCAAATCTTATACCTTGAGCTTTCTACACGTCCAGATCCTTCAAAATCAAGTGTCGTAGCTGACATAATTACAAGATGTATGTCTAAAATCAAAGGATTGAACCTTGATGAAGAGATCCAATATAGCACGACCGAGCATTAAAACCCTAAAACAGAGAAGAAACCATACCTTCATGATGAAGAGTTCGTAGTGATGGAGAAATCTAGATGGCATAGAAGATCCGACAACGTCAAAGAAGATGAGATGTATGATTAGGTTTGATTTTGGAAGGAGGAATAAAAGAAAATGGGTGGAGTTAATCACATGCAACTTAACGGTCGCTTACCGGAAGAGAAGGGTAGTGAATAGAGCATTGAAGAACGACGATTGATGTTCAACAACCGGGATGAGCTAGAGCAGAGGTGAAATCCCTAGAATGACCCTAGAGCGTCTTAAAACTTTAGAAAATACGCAAGTTTACCCCCTCTAAAATAACTTGGCTCTCTTGTACATCTTGCTTCAAAATGTGTACACAATGTATAATTACCAAAAGGATAAAATCCTAGTTCTCTTAATATTAACAAGGTAGTATAGATTATAAATATAGATTATAGATATAGATAGATAAGTTCCCTTTAAAATACAAAATATAGGATGCTTATTTTCTAATTATTAATGAGATTTTAATTGTGAGTTAAATGAGAAAAAATTTCCAAATGTTCGCTTACTTTGAATAATATGTTTTGAATTGGTTTCCTATATTATCTTAAGAGTGAATAACTATATTAGGCTACACATATGTGGCGTCGTCCTTGTGCCACCTCAGCCAAAAAATTAAGATCAATGCGCCCCCTCCCCGCCAAACCATACCGCGAACGCCATTAGGGGGTGCTATCAAGTATATGTTATGGCAATGACGGATAATAGCGAGGGGTGTGTGTGTGTGGGGGGGGGGGGGGGGGGGCATTGAAAAAGAGGAGGCTATATCCCATACCCTCCAAGTTAAAGAAGGCTTTATTGATGAGGTGGAGCTGAGATAATACAATGGAGCTTCTAGGGGCTCAATGGAGCTTCTAGGGGCTCATTCTGTATCTTGTAGCCTTAGTATGAAATGGTGGTTTTGAAATTTATCAAATCTCAACTTATTCATTGATTCATTTCTTCGTAGCCTTAGGTGAAATCCTATTATTGGTTGATTCGCTTTAAAATTTATTCAAAACCAACTAATTGCGGCATATAATTTATGGAGAAAAAAATCCGCCACAACACGCGGGATATTTCACTAGTTTCAATTATTAATTAACCCTAGTTTTTTTTGTTTAAATATATTATTTAAAAATAAGAAAAAAATATAATAATTAAAATGAGAAAGAGCCGGAAAAGTAATTTGAGAATATTATTTTGAATTAATTTGAACATCAAATAAACCACATTGGGCCATCAATGGTGGGATTGGCGGTGGCATTTTGAGTAGTTGAACCGTTTGAAATTCCAGTTCCTACTGCTATATAAGTCCACTAAAGCCGCAACGGTTAACAAAAACAAAGGTACGTTTCTCTCTTTCCCGGTTTATCATTTGCTTATATTATTATTATTAAAAATTTTGATCGATCATTTGTAGTTTATTGTCCCTTCTAATATGATTGTAGAAAACGCTATTTTTTGTATTCTTCACTTTGCTTCGAATGTATGTCTTAAAAGCCGAAAGGGGCCATAATTAGTGTATTTGTTCTGTTTTCAATCGTTTTAGTTACTCAGTGTGCACAATGCTTGTCCTTTGCTAGTGAAGAAATATTTTAGTTGCTTGTTTCTCTTCTCTTCTGTTCATGTTAGTTTACATGTAAATTGTTAGGGTTTTTTATTCTTAACATTTAGTTTCTTCTTGTTTAGTAGGGGCTTCTTTCTTACACCATGACATAGTGTTTTTTTTTATATATATGTTAAGTAGGTGAGTAACATGTAATAATTTTCATTTGCTTTATACATGCTAAAGTCATGATGCCCTCGACATCGATTCTGAAGCAAGAAGAAAGGAATTGGTTGGATCTCCCATCCGATGTAACGGCCAATATACTTAACAGGATTGGTATGGTTGACATACTTGAGAACGCGCAGAAAGTGTGCACTGCTTGGCGTAAGATTTGCAAGGACCCTGCTATGTGGAGGGTTATCAATATGAACGACATACCGATATTTGGTGCAAAACTTTCATGTGTTCAAATGTGTAAGCATGCTGTGGATAGAAGCCAAGGTCAGCTGGTTGATATTACTATTGTTTCTGCCTGTGATGCTGTTCTTCATCTATATGTTGCTGATAGGTATGTGAGCTAACTGTGACTGAATTTATGTGTATGTTTTTATCTTAACAAACAAAATTGTTTTGAATCACTTCTGGTTTTTTCCACCACATTGTTCTAAATATATTGATTTACAAGTTGTATTGCTAGAACTACATTAACATTTTTAAAGATTTTGTCTTTTTGGTATCATTTAAGATCTGTTTAGAAATACGCTGAAAACATTTTTTCTGTGTTTTTTAGATATATGTTAAATGTATATATTTGTAAAGCAAACATGTTAGTGACTCAACTTAAATTCTTGTTTGGCTGATTTTAGCTTTGTTTTACAGCTTTATTGTTTTAAACCATTTGTTTAGTTTGTTATTTGCACTTTGTAAGTTGTAACTATAGTATCCCTTTGACATTTTAAGGATGGTTGTAGAACTTGTATCTTACTGATTATCTTTTGTTGTAAATGAAATTAGCCGACACATAGTTTTCTTGTATCTATGTTTTATCTTACATATTGATTTACAGCTTATAAATGTAAGTCGTCGTTCTGTAACAAAACATTTTTAGTGATTAAGAGAGGACCAAGCTGAAAATAATATTTTCTTGTGCGAATTCTTTTTTTAGATATACATGCACCTTAAAGCAATGTTTCTTTATGATTGTTTCCGTTTATTTTACAGATCAAGTCAGCTCAGACGGCTTGAAATGGCACATCTATTTTTCGTTGGAAAGTTGACTACAGTTGCTTTGATGAAATTTCCTATGTTGGAGGAACTAAACCTTTACGAGATAACAATCTCAAAAGAAGAGATTGAAACTGTTGGCCGTTATTGCCCCATGCTAAAAACACTCAAAGTGAATCAAAGAGGATATGTAGGGTCTTTAACGAGATATAATGAGATTGCCATAGCTATTGGACAAAACTTGCTTGGGATAAGGCACCTTGAACTCATTGGAAACAAGATGACGAATGTTGGGTTGCGTGTGATTCTCGATAACTGTCATCACCTTGAAACACTTGACCTGCGTGAATGCTTTTGCATTGATCTTAAGGGAGATCTAGGGAAACAATGTTCTAAACAGATTAAATATCTTAAACTTCCCAATGATTCTCTTGAAGACTACCCTTATATTTATGTAACTGAGAGTCAGTATAACTTGACTATTAACGTTGATGCCTACATATGAGTAAGCTTTTAAAGATAGATTGCAGGCCTTCTTGATTTTGGAGTCTAAATGGATGGTTATTATGCTCTATTAAACAAATAGTTGAGTTGGTTTCCATGAAAAATAACTTACTGGAAACACATGTTTGGTTGTCTTTTTTGATACCAGTTTTGGTTATTGTATTTTTGAAGCTGCAGCTGCTGTTTCCTGCAAGAACTTTTTTCCTTTTGACTCATAATAATCTTCTCTAGGCAGTACGTTAATTTACTCTTATGCTTTTGTTAAATTATTGGAGTGCCTTTTTGCCTTTCTTTGTAATGCTCTAAACAGCTCTCTACCATTTCTTTATTGTTGTGCTTAACTTAGTGTGGGGTTTTAATGTTTCATACTCTCTTGAAAGAGACCAAGTTTTTTCATACTTCAGGGTTAGTTTAATGGGTGTTTTATTATTAACCATGGGTTTACTCACTTTCGTAACTGAATATGAGGTTTGAACGAACTGATTTAAAATTTGGGCTGCGTATCAAATTTTGTTTTTGGTTTGGTTTTAAGTTTTAACCCAGATCAAGTAACTTAGTCAGTCCTGGTTTTGCATATTTTAAAACTAAATCTACCCAAACTTGTAAACAAACTTATATACGTGCGCACGCGCGCCAACTTATGTGTTTATATGTATAATTTTTTCATATTATTTGCATTTGCTGTCTGACTGACCAGAGAACTTTCTCTATGGGTTCAGTATCTATCATTTACTCTTTTGCAATCTCTTTCTCTTTAGTCGTTGAAGAATCGCAGCTGGCAAATTCATGTCATGGGTTGGCAGAGATAAAACATGCAGATGCAATCCAGTCCATCAATCAAAACTCTTGGCTTTGGTTGTTGCATGGAATTTCAACATCTTTGAAGTAACTAATCAAATATCTTCATCCCAAATCTAATCTAATTCTCATTTTTATTGCATATCTTTTCAAGATTTACCGGTGTTTATACATCTGATTACAAGAAAAAACCCGAAATTCTTCATCTGTGGCTTCCAGCCACCAACATTAATTTTTCATTTATTCTTTTTGGCTCAAATGTCATGTTTTTAAATCCAACACTTGAGACCCAGAAATTGCTCTTAGGTAAGTATCGTGAATTGTGATTACTTATATCATTTTCCAATCAAAGGTCACTTTTGTTGCTCAGTTATTTTGTTCAGTCACAAGACCATCCAATCAACAAATTGGTTACATGGGCTAAACAAAACTAATCAACAAAGCGGTTACCCTATTCACAACTGAATTCAGACGGTATCAGTGTGGTTCGTGATGATGTCGCTATATTATGACATTTGTTTTAAAGTCAATGAGAAGCACAAAAGAGACATTGAAAACCATATAAACGAATATCGATATAGTCCTAATAATAACAATACTGGCACTGATGTCGATAAAAACGATTACCGACACCGGTTCTGATAGTAACAAAACAATATAGGTACCGATGCCAGTATCCGCTCAATTCATGAGGCTTCTAAGTTAATATTCAAAGCATGATGTGGTGGGAATTCGAACGGGTTTGGTTCGGTTCGGTTCACGAAGGTATATCGCTTTGGTATCGTCATTTGATTTAATGTCAATAATATGCACAAAGGTATATTCTTTACATTGAAAACCATACAACGAATGCTAGTACCAGTTCTAATAATAATAACATCGGTACTAATATCGATAAAAAACCATAAAAATGAATAATGATACCGGTTCCGATAATAACAAAACGATATCCATAAAGGTTTCTAGTTAACTAATATTTATGAAAATATATATAAAAAATGCATTATTGTCAAAAGGGTTTGAAATAGCCACGACACTGCGTGGACTCCGCCGGAAATCTGCTTCCACGTCCACAACAAATATTTTATAAGGAGTTGGTTGGTTCATCTTCAATTAATGCAATCAATATACATACCAACTTCAACTCAATCATCGTTGTCACCACTGTATCCTCCGTCGTCGTGAGTCCCTTTCTTTACTTATAATTCTTTTTTATTTCTTTCTTTCCACAGTGTCTGAATTTGGATATATAAAGATCTATATCTAGGAATGCACCAAAGCTACAAATCTTATAGAAAATCAGTAACTCCAGTTTATTTGAAATTAGTATTATAATCATTCTGTTGATAACTATAACTGTAATGATTCTGTTAATTATAGTTAATAGTAGTTTGATATCAGGGTTTATTCGTATGTAACTCATTGTAATCTATCGAGTTTCAGCATTGAGTGTTAACATTATTAGTTGGGAAAGCATGAATAATGACAGCAGAAGCATTAATATGAAGGCCCATTATTAAGCTTATAAATAATGAATGCTATCAAGATAAGACCATGTCAAGTTGTCAACGAAAATGGACTATACTATAGGGGTAAATTGATCTTTTGTGGGTCTTAGTTCATTTAATTTGTATAGACATTTCTGAACAAATAATTGAACCAAAACTTATTCTGTCTCGACTTGCACAACTCTTTACTGAAACCGGAGACTGTAAAACACGTCGATGAGGGCTTTAACACGACTTCTGTTCTTTTCTAGTGCTTTATTCTCAGTTTTGTTGTATTCTGCTGCATTAGACACCATAAATACAGGTCAAGCACTCAGAGACAATGATAAGCTTGTTTCGGCTGGTGAAACATATGAGTTGGGATTCTTTAGCCCCGGTAACTCCAAGAACCGATACTTGGGGATATGGTTCAAGAAAATATCTCCAAGGACAGTTGTATGGGTTGCTAACAGAGAAACTCCACTCACCAGTACCACAGGTGTGCTCAAAGTCAATAGCAATGGAATACTACTGCTTTTTAGTGGCAATAATACCGTGATTTGGTCTTCCAATTCATAGGTATCTGTTGGTAATGCTCCCGTTGTAGCAAAGCTTCTCGATTCTGGGAACCTTGTTGTGTGTGATGATAGTAGCACTGACGAAGATTTTGTTTGGCAAAGTTTTGATCACCCAACCGACACGTTGCTAGCGGGAATGAAATTCGGGAAGGATTTGGTAACAGGCGTAGACAGGTACTTGACATCGTGGAAAAGTATGGATGATCCTTCTCCAGGTCTGTATGTAAGTTGGATGGATACGAACGGATATCCACAAGCGTTTCAAAAGCGAGGTTCGGTTTTACAATTGAGGTTTGGACCGTGGACTGGTGTACGATTTAGCGGTTTTCCCAGTAAGCCAAATCCTATCTACACGTATGATTTTATCTTCAATGAAAAGGAGGTATATAGTATATTTCATCTTATTAATAACTCAATTATGTCGAGGGTGTATCTAAGTCCGGAAGGCAACGAAATGCGCTTGAACTGGATTGATCCCGCACAAGGTTGGATGCCGTATCTGGTCACAACGGTTGATATGTGTGCCCAATATGGACTCTGTGGTGCATATGGAATCTGTAACATCAACAGTTCTCCTGCATGCAGTTGTATGGAAGGGTTTGAACCAAGATTTCCAGTGCAATGGAATGCAGGAAATTGGTCAGGTGGCTGTCAACGTGAAAAATCGTTAAATTGTGGGAATGAGGATGCGTTTCGAAAACTTTCAGGTGTGAAATTGCCAGATACCCGACATTCATGGTATGATTTGCGCATGGGCTTAAGAGAATGTGAACAGGCTTGCAAGAGGAACTGTTCTTGTACAGCTTATGGAAATATGGATATCAGAAGAGGTGGAAATGGATGTTTGCTATGGTTTGGTGATCTGACGGATGTCAGAATATATAATGAAAATCAAGAACTTTACATAAGAATTGCTGCATCCAAATTAGCAGGTATGCAGAAAGTATATTTCCCACATCATATACAGTCATCCAGTAACAAAGATTTGATGGTTTATATGCTTTTCAGCTATGGAATCTCGCTTTAACAGGAAAGTATATATAGGGGTGGCTGCAACTATGGTTGGTTTGGTTCTGGTAGGCCTAAGTATGGGAGTATATGCTTGGAAGAAGAAACTGTCTGTTGCTCGTAGGCAAGGTACTGCAATATATATGTGTGTGTGTGTTATATTATCCAAAGCACGCCCACAATGTGCTATGCAGTATGCACCCTTATTTGTGTAATCTGAAGTATCCAGATTTATTGCTTTCTAGGTACTCTGGTGAAAGCCCTTTCTGAAGATTATACTGGTGGGGGGCAGAACAAAGATTTAGAGTTGCCATTTTTCAGTTTTTCTGAATTATCTAAGTCGACAAATAACTTCTCGATCGACAATAAGCTTGGAGAAGGTGGCTTTGGTATAGTTTACAAGGTAACATATTCTTGCATGTTTATATTGTATCACATCGAAGTATGTTCTGTTCCATATGACAGACAAAAAAGTTGTTCGTGGGATAAGTAGAAGTATTATCAGATGCTGATGGTTATGTTTCAAATCTTAAGGGTGTAATGGAAGATGGGAGAGAAATAGCAGTGAAGCGGTTGTCGGAAACTTCTACGCAAGGACTTGACGAGTTTATGAACGAGGTTAGATGTATTCACCGGCTTCAGCACCGAAATCTTGTGAAGCTTCTGGGATTCTGTGCTCAAAAACATGAAATCATGTTGATTTATGAATACATGCCCAACAGAAGCCTTGATACATTTTTATTTGGTAAGAATATCTTTGAATGAGGTGCTCATTACATCCCATTGATCAAGATTGATCAATGTACTGCGACAAGTTGATACAATTAACTTCACTATTTAATTCTGTGCAGATGAGACCAAAAGTTCAATGCTTGATTGGACTAAACGATTCCACATCATCAATGGGATCGCTCGAGGGCTTCTTTATCTGCATCAAGATTCATGCCTTCGCATCATACATAGAGATCTGAAAGCCGCCAATATTTTGTTAGACAATGACATGAACCCAAAGATATCAGATTTTGGGCTTGCTAGAAGATTTAAAGGATACGAGACTCGGGTTAAGACAAAGAATGTGGTTGGAACTTAGTAAGAATCTTATACCAAATTTCACTCTTTCGAGTTCAGTCCATTCGATATGCTCATATCAGTTAATTTGTCAAATTCTTTGCAGCGGCTACATTCCTCCAGAGTATGCAGTTCATGGAGTTTTCTCTGTAAAATCAGACGTGTTTAGCTTCGGTGTTTTAGTTCTTGAAATAGTAAGTGGGATGAAGAACCGAGAATTTTCTTCTCACGAGCACCGTGACAACCTTCTTGGACATGTAAGCTCACTGCGACATTGCGTATCTGCGATTATTGATTCTAACATTTTACTAAATCTAATTTATGTTAGGCATGGAGACTATATAAGGGTGGCAAGTGTCTTGATCTGGTTGGTGCACCTTTACTCGACTCATGTGTCGTCTCTGAGGTACTCCGATCAATACACATTGGTTTGTTATGTGTGCAAAATCATGCAGAAGATAGACCAACAATGTCATCTGTGGTATTGATGCTGGGTAATGATGGTGTATTGTCTCAACCTAAATCACCTGCATTTTTTACGGAGCCTGAGCTCGACCTGTGTGCACACACGAGACAAGAACCTTCAGTAAATAATGTGACTATTTCACTAACAGGTCGTTAGAGTAAGTTTTCATGTCAAAGTCCATAAACCATACAATGTTTCACTACATCTTCCCATTTGTTGCATGACAAGTGTCCTATTTTTAAGATACCAAATGGTGAGATAAATTAATATATGTCATTAACAGTTCTATAGAACGAGTTTTCAACGATCCTATTGTTAGATGATCATGTCCTTCATTGTATCCGCCTGTGCTCTGCTTTCTACAGTTACAAGCCCCGCCCGTGATGTATCCTTCAGCAGGCCCGGCTCAACCATTTTGGTGGCCTAAAGCGCGAATTAAAAACTTGAGGCCTTTTTCCAAAAAAAAAACACTTTGAGAAAAATCCTCCTTTACCCGAGCTTGGAACCGGCAAAATGAACTAAAAGGTTTATTGCTGGCGAAGTTAATTTAATTTTTTTTTTGTATTTTTACACATTTTTTGTATGTGTAAAGATAAAGTTCAACCCAGTCCAAATATCATATATAATTTTTTTTTAAGTTGAACGCCCTATTGATTTGGAGGCCTAAAGCCCAAGCCTCAAAATACTTGGGCTTGGGCCGGCCCTGTCCTTCAGGTTCAGGCGTGTCCTTCTACTTGTCAGTGAGTGAATGAACCAACCTTTTTAGTTTCTCAAACAAACATTTGACATACCGTGAGCCTTGGTTTAAACGTTTGATATGCCACGACTCACGAGCTTGCTTAAGGACCAAAATGCACCACATTTGGTTCAACAATGGTTGTCTTTGAGGTTGTCTTGGGACCCTATATTACCATGATGTACGTAATTGAAGTAAACACAAAACTTGATAACATCACACATGACATATCTAAGGAAAAGAATTTCATGCGTTTGATTTTTATAAGGCAACCTCGTTATCCCCTGATCGACCCTACGAGTAGCTTTTGCTAAGTGATATTTTATTGGGTACGTTTATGTGTCTGTGTAATCTTTATATGGTACGCAGAGTCAAAACACGTTTCTAGCTAGCTAGTTTTCGTTAAAACAAACTATGTATACCAATGTTTTAAATACCGGTATGAACCGGCCGGTTATACCGGTTAAACCGGATATCAGACACAAGTCCGGTACGATAAAGGCCGGTAAAACCCGAATACGGTATGTCTTATGTATCGGAACCGTTGAACCGGTTTGCATTATTTTAAGATTTGATTTCTTAATTTTAATAAAATATGATATTAAGGTAATATTGATTTTCCATATTTCCAGTAATTAATGTAGTGTCTTCTATTCCAATATTTCATCGTTGTTGAAACCAACGGCGGAACTAGCCCAAAAATTTAGGGGTATCCCATTTTTTATTTTTATTTTTTAGACCAGGGGTATCCTTTGTATAACGGAGACGAAGTTGAGGTGTATTTTTACACTACGAAAAGGGAGTTAAGAGGTATTTTTACACTATGGAGACGGGGTTAAGGGGTAGCCCGTGCTACCCTTGCTAACATTATAAGTCCGCCTCTGGTTGAAACTGTTACTCACCTCATACAATGCAATATTGTTTGTAACTAATAAAAATATTCTTAAAATGCTTAATAATTTACAATACAAATAGTTGTTTTTAGGTAAAACTATGATCAGTTACATAAATCCAAGTTGAGATTTAACTGTTTTTTAGATGAATTTGTATTATATAGAATTTATAGGGTTAACTAGTAACTCGGTTCAACCGCTCGAAACAACCCGGTTCAACCGGTTAAAACATTTTAAAGCCTAACCCGGTATGACTTAAAAACCGGTTCAATGAATATTATTGATTTGTTAAAAAATAAAGTATAGGAAATGAGATAGTGGCAGATAACGTATTGAGATTTGTGGATATTGTGCTCCTAACTTTTGGAGAAATTATCATTACATAGATTGTTATGATGTTAGTTACACCTGACTTTTTCATGAAAATAATTAAAGTGTGGTGTTCCACCTCTTTTATAATGTGTGCATCTGTCGGTCTGGAAATAATGCCACACATGATTGTTCTCCTCCTATTCATTTATGTAATGCTGCATACATCACAAGACAGCAATCATGATTATATAATAGTATTCAAGTATAAAACTTCTATGTATGTATATATGTATGTGTCTAGATATATTATTTTTTTAGATGACTCAAAAGATTGAAACGACATTCATGCTCTAGAAGCCATATAAATATTAGTGCATATGAATTTAAAAATATGGCATGCGTAGCCATTTTCATTTGTTTATTTATGAAATGTGGAACAGTCAAAGTACTGGTCATCCTTTTGTAAACTAGCATGAGGTTGCTTCTAGGAAACTTCAGCCGCTATGTCAACCTTGCGTCATTTATACAACAAGTCATACCACTTAATTTGTTATTTAACTATTAAAACGTGATTCATGTTAAAAGCTTCAAGGTTGTGTGTATGGTTGTTAAAAGTATCATTCAACTTTAAATAAATATTTAAACAAACGTGACTCATGTATGTTTAAGTGTTTAACCTACAATATTGTTGGTTGTTATTCAGAGCGGTATTAAAAATTGGATACTGTAGTACGTAACTAATTCAAAAAGTATAAAAACCCTAAACAACCAAAATTTTGTATAAGAAAGTAAAAAAAGAAACCTATAAAACTAAAATTTTAATTTTAAATAAAATACAAAAACTTGCGTACACACACCCCTAATGTATCTTCTAATTGTATGATTGATGATTCATGATAGTTGTATTATTGATGGTGCAAGTGCTATAATTTTTTTTTAAATTCAAATTTTTAGCATATATATATAAAAACACTTCTGTGGTCAAAATAAAAATTCAAAACATTTCTTGTAGCTAATGACGTAGTTTAATATAATAATAATAATATTTAAATTATTTTGTTTTATTTTTGTTAAATGATAAGTAATAGTTGATGTAAAAAGACTAAAATATCCTTGTGTGACCAGATTTAATCAAAAAAATTAACTGAAAAAGGGTTCATAGGTAAATGATAAAACTTGTAATTTACACTTTTTTTTTCATTTTACATCTAAACTCGAAAACCAAACAACTCGACTCGAACTAACCTGAACCCAACTATAAATGGTTGGTTATCGGGTCACTTTTTCTCAACAAAAAACCTGAACCCGACCCGAAAAACTTGAAACGAGAAAAAAAAAATCCAAGAACACCCGTAGGCCTGGAGCTTGTTGCACAACAGGGAGCTCATGTATAAAAGTGCCCAGGTATTTTCAATTGGTCAAAGATAAATCTTGAAAAGTTCTTTGCGATCTAGAGAGTTCTACGATTGTCTTCCTTCGTGTTCATCAAGCTCAGATGTCTTTTTTGTGAGTTTAGGTTAAATCTGTTGAGTGTTCATCAGGTCACTTATCACTAGTTTATATCACATAGCATATTAATATATTTAGTTTTATTGTAAGTAAACATGTATAAGATATATGTATCACCTAACATTACACATTTAAAACTTACAAAAAAAAAGGTACTCTAATAAATGTATTATTAATCTCATCTCAAAATTTAGGGGTTGTTTAGCAACATTTGAATGGTTAAGTGCTGAACCAGTACGAGGTCTGAACCATTAAGTGCTGAACCAGTAAGAGTTCTGAACCATTAAGAGCCTGTATAATGGTTAACCGTTCAGAGGCAAATGTCTGACCAATTCAGATTAGAGGTCTTAACCATTCAGACTCTGTATAAATCTTAACCATTCAGAGGCAAATGTCTGAACCATTCAGACATCAGCTCGTGAAACAAACAATCTGAACCATTAAGTGCTGAACCAGTAATGTAACACCCCGTGTTTCGAAAGTCAAAGTCAAAGTCAAGATTGAAGTCAAGAGAAGACAAGATTGCTAATTGTGATCTGTCACTTCTTGCTCAATTCCTGTTTTGACTTCTTTGACTTAAAGATAGTCTTTGTATGCTTTTATGTTAGTTGTATTATGTGGAGTACTTGCTAATAATCGAGGTTTAATCGCTATTTATCGATGTTTATTGCATGTTTTATCGCTATTCGCTTGTCGCAATCGCATTCGCAATTCGAATTACGCGTTCTGGATATTGATTTATGTGTGTGTGCCTTTTATGTGTTACTTGTGCATGTTTACTTATGTTTAAGTTGTGGTGATTAATCGAAACGCAATCGCAACTCAATCGCAAATGTTAAACGCAAGTTATTTAGGATGATTATATGTTAGATATAGTAGTTGGGATTAAAAGTAATTTGAATAAGAAACTCTATCGCATCGCAACGCTCAACACGCGAATCGAAACCGCAAAACTCATCGCGCCATCCACTCCAATCGAGTGGCCAGCCGACCGAGCTGCCACCCGATCGAGGTGCCACTCGATCGCGCTGCCACCCGCCCGGGTAGCCACATGATCGACCAGCCCCTCTACCCCCTTTCCATTTATGGAAACCCTATAAATACCCCCATATGTCAACCTCATTGATGTTGACAACTCTCCTTCTCTCCCAACTCGCTCCAGCCCTCATTTCTTCGGATTTCTCGCGATTCTTGTAAGTTTTCCACCTAAATCTTGTACTTTCTTGATCTACACGCACCCCTACACATTTCTATCTTTTGAATCTTAACTTTTAACCGTGAAATCACTAGATTTGAGGTGTTCTACGATGATGCCATCATGGTGTTCTTGAGAACTTCATGTTTTGGCTTCAATCTACCAAGAACAACTTAGATCTGAACGATTTCCACACAAATAAACAAAGATCTTGCTTAGATCTAAACATATTCATGGTGAAAAAGGATTGAAAGATGGTTTCTAACTTTCTTTCAACTCTTTTACACTCAATGCACTCAAACCCGATGGAATCGGAGCTTGTTCTGATCTTCTACTCCTCCTTGTTGATGTGTCGGTTCAAGATCTGAATTCTATCAAGAGACTACCGATTCTGGGTTGAACATGAACGACCGTCACGAACCTGTGAACGGGTCGGATTTGGGTGATTCCTGTCCGATCGGGTCACTAAGGTCTTGACGAGGTTCTGTTGTTTAGCACGTTGTCTAACAGTCTCGAGAAAACGCAAACTACCAAAATATCCAAGTGAAGAAGACGATCAGGTAGTCTGGGACGGATTGCCGTCTGATTGGATTGCCGTCCCCATACCCCACGGACACGTCACTCACCGGTGGGGGGCTCGAACTCCACGTGTCAACTCATGCCCCCCAACCCAAGCCCCACCATACCCCACGGTCTTAGAGCATTTACAGCCCTTATTAATTTTCATTTATATAATTAGACTAAAATTCACTAAATTTTTTAGGGCTACTAAATATAACCCCCTCTTTTACTTTTCATACTCCCTTTCCTTAAATCATATTTAAACTTATCATATTTACCCCTATGCATGTCATATTTTTAAAAAGTATTATTTTTGTTAGAAAACAAATTCAAAAGTGTAAAAAAATATTGTAGACGTTTTTTTTTTCAAAATTTTTGTTTGTTTTTTATATTAATTTAAAAAAACATATTTTTAAAGTGTTCACTTCGATTGAAAGTCCTAAACTGGTTTTAACTTGCTTATAACATACTCCTTACACTAATTAAATTTGAACTTATATAGATTGTAATTTATAGTTTGATAAAATTATTTTAGTACCTATTGTTTATTTGTTCACTTACATAGATGGAAGAAAAAACTTTATTACTTTTTAATAAATAGAAATTGTTAATTATTTTATAAACACATTTAAAGTATTAAAAATTATAAAAGTAAGATCTTTAAAATACAAACTAGACGAGGGAAAAACATAATATAGATTTTTTTTAAAAAGAGAGTTCAAAGCTTTTTTTATTGTATTTATAAAAAATGTTAGTATTTATTTATAAAGATGTTCAATAAAAAAAGCATAATCAAAATACTATTTGAGAAAGTGTCTTTAAAAAGAATATCCGAGAACTTTTAAAAAATATGGTTTTAAATAAAAATTAAAAAACAATTTAAAAAAACGTCTGTAGTATTTTTTTACACTTTTGAATTTGTTTTGTAACAAAGAGAATATTTTTTAAAATGATAATTTGTATAGGGGGTAAATATTACAAGTTTTAATGTAATTTTATGAAAGGGATATAAAAAGTAACAAGAGGGGGTACATTTAGCTTACCCCAATTTTTTTTTCTTTTTTTCAATTAAATAATGTTTTTGTACATTTACCATTATTTTTTCTCTCTCCTCTACTCACAGCCACTAATAGTGTCCCCACATATATTGATGAAGAGTAACATTTTCTCTCTCGTCCACTTACAACCATTTTTTAAAAATATGCAGAACCCATTCACATAAAAATACATAATGAGATGTGAAGACTCTTACCTATGATGTTTATTAAATTGATCAAATCCCGATTCGCGTTCCTTATATGCGTTATATTTGAATTATTTATTTTACGTTAAAAGAAGATTAGGGTTTGCAATTTAGAAAGGGTGGCGGCGCAGCTTGTTGCTCGTCTACCTTCTGTTTTGATGTAACTTGGCAAGTATGAATGAAATAAACTATGTTTTCGATTGAAAAAAAAAAAGATGAATTATTATTTCAAATAAAGAATCTTTGTAAAAAGCATTAGTTTGAAGTTAGATTTTGTTGATTTGCCAAGACTTTTATGGTACGTTTGATTCGTCGATTTTGTTTTGTTTTTTTTGAAGAATTTTAAACTTGTTAAAATTTATCAAAAAGATACTGTATTTAAATTAATTAAAATCTATCACATTAAGTTTGAACATGTGATACACTTGGCTAAACAGTAACAAAAGAAGGTTCCCCTTGTTCCCACACCCCCTATATCTTATTTTCACATCCCTAGTATATACGGGCCGTATACAAAATATACGGCCCGTATAGAATGTTTTTTAATAAGAAAATACGCAGAGAATGTTTTTTTGATTTTACTATATACGGCCCGTATATAGTTATACGATCCGTATACATGTTTATACGATTTGTAAAACGTATACGGCTCAATGGAATTATTTTGGTAGGTTTTTGATGTTACCAAATGTATACGGGCCGTATAACTGATCGGAACACGCCGCTTAAATCGGAGCACAAGTAGAGTAACGTTACCGATCAGTCCGTTGATCGAGTAACTAGCAGAAGAACCCGACACAAACAAGTTCTCCACAGTTTGTTATTCAGATCTCTATTCGGTCATCTTTCCAAACTACAACACACGATAACTTTAAACTTTATAGTGTGTGATTTGACCAGGAAATGATTGGAGGTGATTGCTACTTTTAATAAGCTGTCATAGTTGTCAAATTCGATTTCAACAAATCATTTCCTTTTCCTTCAATTTCTAGAACATTCTCCGTAACATGAAGACGTGTCGGGTTCTTCTACTAGTGGTATTTTAATGAAGTATTGAAGATTGAATGTGCAAACCCAACCGTTTTTTACTACGGAAACGGTGGCTACGCGAAATACAAACCGCAATCTTTTGTGACTATGGGAAACACAAGTTTTCTTTTTGAGCTTGATGGATGTCCGTTATCTCAGTTGAGGCGGGCATTGTTTAAATCTGAATATAACTAGATGTTACGTGTAACTTCATTAAACCAAGAACAAAGCCTATTTCGAAACACATGTGTTCATATCATTGTTGTTTATCACCCCGTGTGAGCATTGGAAACCCGACAAACAGTCTTGACAACTGTGACAGCTTATCTATCTGTGTGTGTCACATCCATCCTGTTATAGCAATCAATATGATTAATTTTACAGATTTTTTTCTAATTAGCGTTGTTAACTACCAAAAGAATGCATACACAAATAGTTCTAGTGGACAAAGCAAAGAGACCGTTGTGTATCTGAATCAGGTTCTCAAACAAACACTACTAAAGATGAGTTGGTGATAAATACCGGAGCTGTTATCTCGGTTGTTCAGTACTTTCGTAATAATAAAACAAGCAGGCATTGATTTTGCCAAGATTGAAGGAAAGAATCTGGCCATAAGCGTTGTGGATTCTCAGCGTTATTCGAATGTAAGTGGATCGAGTGATACGCTTATCTATTCTGGTCAAGGTGGGCATGGTTTGTTCGGGAGTAAATCACCACCCAAAGATCAACAACTTGTGAGTGGGAATATGGCTATGAAGACGTGTCGGGTTCTGCTAGCTATTCGGAATGTTTCGAATCATCACAGAAGACGTGTCGGGTTCTGCTAGTTATTCGGAATGTTTCGAATCATAACAGAAGACGGATGCGGTTTGCATATTCAATCTTCATTGCTTCATTAAAATTACAACACACGGTAAAATGCTTGGAAAATTGCATCAACTCTCCTATATCAACATACTCTTCTCCAGACGCTTAGTTGTTATGAATGACAACTTGAGGGGTCTAGTTAACTTTCAGATTCAAATTCAGGAAGCAGATGATTTGTCAAAAAACATGGTCAACGTAGTAAAATGTGAGCTTTTACACCAACCATATCGAAATCCACAAATTCCAACAGTTTTCAAAGCCGGTTGATGAAACCGAAGCTATTATTTCTGTTGTTCAGTACTTCCGAGATCTGAATTGTAACACCTCGTAAATTCACGTCCAATGATGTAGTGACATGTGTAATAAACCCTAATAAAGTCAAACGTTGAATTTATGGGGCTAATTTTTCGAGAAATCGAAAACTGATAATGAGAAAGGACTAAAATTGTCAACGTGCTTAGTATAAGCCTTCGAATAACGTTATACGATAATCATAGTCACAAATGAGCCACTTGTTGATCGCGTGTAGCCGTTTGCGTAATTAATTGCAAGTTTGTGCGATGAAGGGTTAAAAGCGTCAACATGTTGATTTCTTACCTCTGAGTGACCTTTTAACAAACCAAGAGCTTCAGGATGATTGATTACACTCTCGGGGATGCCAAATATTGGCCGTCTAAGGTTTTTATGCCTTTAAGTGGCGTTACGCGTAACTTTGCAAGTTTAAGGGGTTAAAAGCGTCAATATGTTTAATTATACCTCTGAATGACCTTTTTGTGAACCCGAAGCATCGTGATGTTTTATAATACTCTCAAGAATGCCTAATATGGATTAGATAAGGCTTCGATGCTATTAAACGATGATATGCGCCAGTTTGCGCATTAAAGGGACTAATTGCGTCAAACTGCAAAAGTCTATCGATTCGTATGGTATCGAACCTTCCAGAATATGATCATAAGTTAAACATGCCCTAAATATCCTTTACATAGCTTAGAAAAAGGCTTAGAGGTGTTTGATGCGCAAAAATAAACTTATTTGATCAACAGGGACAAAAAGCGTCAAAAAGTGCATAAGTTTGCATTTTCGCGCATATCTTACGTTCTGAATATATCCGGACATCCAAAATATTATGTAATCATTAAAATATTTTATTTTAGTGATTGGCTTGATAAAATTCCATTCGTCGCGTAATTTGGTTCGTTTTCGCGTCCGTTCGTGTTTCGTCATAATTAGCCGAACAACGTGACCGTACGACCAAACGAACCGACATCCGGCATATTTTTGAGCATGTTTCATGTTCCCTATGTTTAGGCATCATTGTAGAGCCTTGAAAATGGCTTAACGGGCCTTAAATGCGTCAAAAATTGCCTAAATAACATGCAGGGACTAAAAATGACAAAGCTGCCAAACTACTGTCGCGCCATGCGACAGCTGCCCAGTTCAGCTAGTTGTTTTATTAATCAGCAGCCTGTATCTTGGTTTTGTACATGGTTTTAACAAACCATAAGCTGGTTTTCAAGATCCTATGGTATATAAAACCATGGGAAACACTTGTACGGTCCAGATTGAAGCACGGGTTACGAGAAACGATCCTAACGGTTCTCAAAATCCTATATATGCCCACTTGATTTGGCTTTCATTTCAGTTCATATCTTGCAAGCTGCTCTTGCTCTCAAATCTAGAGGATCCTGATCAACTTGGGAACCTCATTCAGTCCTTTGGACCTTTTGTAAGTGCCCTCCTATGGCTAGTTTGTTTTATTTGGCGATTAAAGCCGAAAAGTCAAGCGTTTGCGATAAACACTTTGACTTTTAAACGGTTGAGCCATTGTTCGCAACGAACATGGCTACGTGATCGTAATTAGGTAGGTATTAAACCCTCAAAAGGGCACCTCCTAATTACCACGTTTGCTTAGTTAATTGTTGGGTCAAAGTAATTAAAATAAAAGTCAAACGAGTCGTTTTTAAACAAAATTCATAACTAATGATGTAAAGGCAATAAAATCAGTTTTTTTCACTTTAATAACTTGGTAAATATTAATTGAACATGTCTAGGCATGTTCAACCCGACAATTCTGAGTTTAGGCTCGGTTCGGAACCGAAAGTCGCAAAAGTAGACTTTTGCTTTGACTTTCAGTTCTGACCCGATTTAGCTTAGTTTAGATATACCTTAGGATTCCTTTAGGACCATGTTATAGGTTAGTATAACCCTCTGAGGTTATACAACTTGGTTCCATAGTAATCCTAGTTCATTGCATGTTTCCATTATATGCTTAAAGTTGACTATTATGCCCTTTTGATATTAAAACGAGATTTTTGAAAATGTGATAGGAAAAAAACCTTTGTTACTGATTTATAAACATGACCTTAAAATTTCACATTAGTTCGTGGTCTAAAATGGGAATTATGCTCAATATCGTAAATTAAAGCCTTCTTATTAATTAAACGACAATTTCGGCATAAAATCTATTTAAACTCAAATTTTGACACCAAACCTTTTACCCACCGATATAATATAATATTTTGGGATTTTTGGAGATTTTTATTTATTTTTAAACTGATCATAACATAGGGTTCTCGCATAGACTCGGTAATTAACGATAATGCTCTTTTCGCTAATAAAATGAGTTTTACACATCCTTTACACACCAAACATTTTTCTACTGATTTTATATATTAAATAAGTTATTTTAAACAGTAAAGGCTGATCAAAATCTCAGATTTCCTTAATCAACCCGAAAATCGTCTAATACCGACTTTTATGCGATTTAGGCGCATAGTATGGTTTAAAACCATATTTGGTACCTAAAGCTTGTTACCCACTGATGTTATGAATAAATTTTTATACTTTAACAGTAAGAAAAAGTTTTGAACTCAGATTTCCAAATTTGACCTTTAAAGCTTATGTGAAATGACCAAAATGCCCCTATGGTGCATAGTTTGACCATGAATGATAAATTTCACACATATATGATATTTTACTGATATAACCTACTAAAATAAATATTATTACTGATCATTTTAGACCAGAACCTTAGATTGTCATTTAACCTCTTTTATAATCTTTAAAATGACCAAAATACCCCTACGAGGCATAATTTGATTTTAAATTCGTTTTGGGCATAATGGAAGATATCCTACTGATATCACAACATATTTAAGGCATATTAACTTGTGGAACATGTTCATGACTCATTTGGTTACCCGTTATGCATCTTTCGCGTTCGGTACGGTTTATGTAACTAGTTTGCATAAATTAACCGAAACGGGTCAAACCTCATCATTTTCACTTCAAAATTCAGAATCTGTTTAGTTTACCCATATTATACAAGTCTCCATACTTGTCGGGTCTAAATCACATTCTAATCCGGTCTTCGCTTAATCTTGCGTTTTGAGCCGTAAACCTTTCCTTAAAACTAACAGGTCTAAGTTAAGACTTAAATAAGACCCGTTAGAAATTTAATAGGTTATTAAAACCTTCGTTCCAGATTGAGAGCCCCAGTAGAGGTACATGTGCTTGCTGATTTGAATATACGGCTAAGAATAAAATTACATTTTAGCTCAGGTAAATACTCTTAACTTATTTTCCCTATACGGGCTTGGGATACGGTATTATAATAATACCGCTTGGTCGGGTATTGAATGTTTAATCGGACTGTGATTAAATTATTGAGGTAACCCGTTTTAATCTGTCTTGTTTGAAATAAAAGCCTTTGGGGTTAATGTCCATGTCCCGGATATCCTTGACATCATTATTAAGAAATGGCCATGTCTTAAGCACGGGGTGTAGGCATACACCTGACAGTTGCGTAAGAAAAACGGTATCTCACTCTCTTGTGGGCCTATACTTGTGGTGTGTCTGTTAATCTTGACTCGGTTTCTACATTGGGCCCTGAATGTATAACGAACATATAAATTCTGTATACAAGATTATTTTTATATAATTGTCCCAAGTTATAAAAGGATATTTGTGCCTTGTGCATTTAAATCAATGTTCTTAAATGTTTTTAAAAGAGTCAGTTAATTGTACTGACGTATTTTCCAAAAAGGTTAAGTGACAGGTACTATACGTAAATTGGCTGGGAGCTCAGGGCGTAAATAAGGAATCTTGCAAGTTCCAAACGTCTAAAGTCTGTTGAACTGTGTTTATGTTTCTGTTTTAAGATCCGCCTGTGGATCCATCTTACAATCCGTTTGTAATATCTGATGTTACATTTGAATCGGTTTGTAATATATTTACTTTAGACTTTCGCTGTGTATTGAACTGTGATTATTTGACTATGATGATATCAACTACGCCACGATACTCCCCACCGGGCCCACCGGTAATACGTAGAAATATTGGGGTGTGACAGGTTGGTATCAGAGCCAACATTGAGTGAATTAAACACTAGCCTTTTGTGTTTAATCTCAATGACACAGTAGCACATTCCTTGACTTCCGAGTCTAGACTTGAACTAGGAATGATCTCATCCCTGTTATATGTATACATTGTTTTCGATATTTATGCATCTCAGGAGCGTGTCGCCGAGCAAAGCTGCCATTGGTGGAGGCTCTCCAAATCCAAAGTGTAAGAATGTAAAGCTTCATATTATAGCTCGAATAAGCGTACGGCCAGTATGGAGAAAGGACCTTTTGAACCCATTAACCTTACTTCAAACTCTGTACCCAAGACTTTTGAAACTTCAAAAGAGAAGCCAACATCGGAGGAGTTCATACCAACTGTCCCTGAAACTCCTGCTGCGAAGATAATACCTATGGAACCAAAGGACTCATCTTTCTTACCTCCAATCCTTGGAATCCCAAACTTGGATTATACCTGTCCTGACCTTATTCATGATTCATATTATTCATTAACCATAGAATCCTTGGATTCCACTTTTGCAAGGATTCCTGAAATAGAAGATTTCGACTACACACCAGAACTTTCAGTATTCGTACCTCACACAGAGAACCAAGGAGAAAATTTCCAGAAATAAAGTGAAGAAGAAACTCTTTTGGTTGCATTTCGTTTCTTAATTAGTCCTTATAAGGACATATTTATCTTTTAGTTCCTATGTGGACAAATTTCTTGTTTAAAAAGTTCTGTTTAGGGAATCTATGTATTTCTTTCCATTTAATGGAATGTTTTAATTTAAAGTTTCATTTTATGTATGAATATAACATATAAATTAAATCAAAATATCATTCCTTTTGTAATTGATCTGCCATTGAATATTGAAAGAAAATCTTAGAGGTATAACCTAGCCTATATGTCATTGAGACATAGCCTAGATGGTATAACCTTTTTTAAGATTTAAACCCTTGTTAACATCTGAAAACATGTTAGCACTCCTGGCAAATGTGATTCGATGAAATCACACAAGTCATCCTTATATTGGATTCCTCCAATTTCTTATCTAGCCTAATGATTTAGAAATCATGGCTCAAATCATCAGATAAGATGATCATATCATAAGCATCCCATAGTGATGAAATGCCTACGGGCCATATTTATTGTCCTAAAGGGCAAAAGACAGTTGAAGTCTTTGACTCTCTGTCAAGAAAGGTAATGAACTGTGTTCACACCTTAATGCCTCGATCCTATAAGATCATGGCTTATAAATTCAAAACTGTCCGAGTGACAAGGCCTTTTGTGCCATTTCAATATCCTTAATAGTTTATAACTGGGATAAATATAATAAAAATTTAAATAAATTAAATTAACCAATATGGCTTAAAATTTCCATGGTTAATGCATTGCCATAAATGACAATTCCATAATAGACTCCTGAATAAATCATTGTCAATATTTATGAAGCAATCAAGCTACATGGCTGGATCAGATAAGGTTAACAGCCACCCGAGGGAGAATAATGATACTACCAGAGTTAATATAGCTGGTGCAGAACTGCAGGCATTAATAGATAATGCCGTTACTCGAGCCCTTGACAGACAGTATAATGAATCAAGTGGTACACGCACCAAGACCCAGTCTGTGCCTCATGCAAAGCCACCTTCCCAAACGCATGTATCTCATAAGGACGATTCTCATCACTCATCGAATCAGAGGAGTGTTCCGTCTAGACAAGTTGTGCTTAATCAAGAGCCACGTGTTAAAACCTGTTCATATAAATATTTTGTCTCCTGCAAGCCCAGAGACTTCACAGGAGAAAAGGGAGCCATCAATTGCATGACGTGGCTCGATTAGATGGACACCGTTGTTGATATTAGTGGATGTGTAGAGCAAGACATTGTGAAGTTTGTTTCACAATCCTTTAAAGGAGAAGCTCTAGTTTGGTGGAGGTCACTGATCCAAGCTACAGGGAAGATCCCGTTGTACAACTTGACTTGGGATCACTTTGTTGCTCTTATCAAAGAAAATTACTGTCCTCAACATGAAGTTGAGAAAATTGAGACTGATTTCTTGACATTGGTCATGAAGAACTTAGATTGTCAGGCATATCTTACAAGTTTCAATACCATTTCTCGATTGGTTCCTTACTTGATCACACCGGAGCCGAAGCGTATAGCTCGTTTTATTGGGGGTCTAGCCCCAGAAATCAAGGCAAATGTTAAAGCATCGAGACCTACCATGTTCAGGTCAGCAGCAGATCTATCACTGTCTCTCACACTTGATGTGGTCAGAAACAAGGCTGCCAGAGCTTCTGATGAAGGAAAGCGTAAAATGGAGGATGAGAATTCTCATCGCTCTGATAAGAAGAAAAAGGGGAACTCAGATCATAAGAAGAGTTCCGGGTTTAAGAAGGACAACCAGTAGTCGGGTGAAAAGACCAGGTGCAAAACCTGTAGGAAATACCACCTCGGGAAGTGCAGATTTGAATCTCAGCCTCTATCTTGTGGAATCTGCAAGTCTAAGGAACATAAGACCTTGGATTGCAAGAAGTTGAAAGATGCGACCTGTTATGGTTGCAACGAGAAGGGTCATATCAAGACTAACTACCCTAGGAATCAGAAGAAGCCTGAAGAGGCCAAGAAAACAAACACGTGAGTTTTCCAGATGAACACCCAGGAGGCAGTACAGAAAGATAACATCATAACAGGTACCTTTCCTTATTAGTGATGTTTATGCGAGAATTTGTTTGATTCTGGTGCAGATAAGTCTATTGTGGACAATAAATGTTGTAAACTGTTGTATCCGCCTATTAGGACTCTAGACATATAACGCGAGGTAGAATTGGCCGACGATACTTTAGAAACTGCTTCAACAATTTTAGATGGATGCTTTATATCCATTAGGAATCACTCTTTTCCAATATCCTTATGGCAAGCTTTCAAGCTATCCAAAATCATCAATATGATCAAGACAGATGTGACATTTGTGTAACACCTCGAAAAATCATGTCCAATATAATGAAGACACGTGTCATGAGCTTTAAACGTGTAATGGATTAAATATGAAGGACTGAAGTTGACAAACAAAGAAAGTATGTGTGTAAAAGGATTCAAAGTGTCAACAATGGATAATTATACCTTTCAACGACCCTACACGATGTTTATACCCTTAAACGAATGAATTATGAATCATACAAAGCCATTTGTGAAAGAAAGTGAAGGTTTACAAACCGCAAGGGTTAAAAGTGTCAACATGTTTAATTTATACCTCTGAGTGACCTTTTAGCGAACCCGAATCTTTGTAACGATTAATTATGCTCACTAGAATAAGTGATAAAAATTTCACAAGGTTTCGATAATGTACGAGAAAGTTATGCTAACATTCGTAATTGAGGGGTTAAAAGTGTCAACGATGAAATTTAGGACTTTTCGGTGATCGTATAGCTAACCGGGGACTTAACAAAGTTTTTTTATGACTTAGAGTCCTTAAAAGTCAAGTTTGGGGGTTAAAATGTAATAAAAACAAGTTAAAATAAAGAATGGAAGGACCAGGGGACCTAAAATGCAAATATGGGAAACTTGTGACCGGAGCCTAGGAGCCATACTGTTGGTGCATATGTCTGTCGACTTCGTCTTGTATCGAGTCTTGTGTCTAGATTGGATAGAATGGAGCTCGGTAGGCTAGATAATAGAGTTTTAGTGGTTTTGGACCAGTTCGCACGAAATGGGTCTGGTCCATTCCATGCGAAATGGCCACCCCTATAAATACCTGAGCTGTCATTTCATTTAGAAGAGTTGCAGATTCCAGAGCCGAAGTGTTGCTGAAGTGTCGTTTGATCTGTAATCGTGTTAAATCAATATACAAGATAACTAAAGTGATTCTGTGTGTAAATCAAGCTGATTCAAAGTCAATACGTTTGTTTCCGCCTCTCGTATTGAATAGAACTCTTCTGAATGACTCGTTTTGGTCGTGCAAACGATCCTACAAGTGGTATCAGAGCTCAGGAGGAAGAGTTCTTACCAAATCAGCCAGATTTCACTGAAATTTCTGATTTCTACTCATTCTTCTTCACATTTTTCAAAATTAAACAAGATTTTACGGTTAAAATGGATTGAACTTCACATATAACAAGCGAAACACTGTTTTAAACAATCCTTGAAAGAATTAGACCTAAAATCGACCTAAAAGTTGATCAATTTGTCAAAAATCCGGCCGATTGGGTGACATCAGCATCATTTCGCACGAAATGAACTTCCATTTCGCTTGAGATAGTTCAATTCGCATGAAACTGCTCCAGTTCGCTTGAAAGGAACTTCCATTTCGTACGAAATGGTCATTTAGACTTCATTCCGTTTGAATTTGACCTCCATTTCGCTCCAAGTGTTTCCATTTCATTTGAAAGTGCCAATCCGTTTGAAAACACCATCATTTCGCACGAATTGAACATATTGGACTTCATTTCGCACAAAAGATCCAATTCGCACCAAGTGTCCATTTCGCTTCAAAGTGGTTTAGCTCATTTGAATCGTCAATCCGCGTGAACTTTGTGAATTTGTGAAACATTTTACCGAAACATGGAAGAAGAGTTTTACAACGCGTTTGCTACTACTCCAGCTGCTCCAGTTACAGCTGCCGAAACAATTGAAATCGAAAATGAAACAGGAACGTCTCAAAAGCCTCCAAAGCTTATGTACATCGAGGATTTTAAAGGATGGCAAAATCGTTTTGAAACTTGGGTGCAAGCTTATAAATTTGATGCATGGGTTTCGTTGGACAAAGATTACGTTAAACCGAAAGATGAACGTGGAAATGAAAAATCTTTAAGTGATTATTCAGCAGATGAGAAATTAAAATACACCAGTGAAAAAATGATGATTAGTATTCTTTAACAAGCGGTAAAAGAAGATATTTTTGTTTTGCTTCAACATGAGGATACTGCTAGATCAATTTGGTTAGCGTTGATTAACAAGTTTAAGGGAAGTGCTGATATGATAAAAAATAAACGTGCATTACTAAAGAAATCATTTGATATGTTTGTAGCTTTTGAAGATGAGACGACTAAGAAGACTATCGATAGATATTGTCATCTTGTTCAGGAAATGAGAAGATTGGAGATCAAGAAAGAAGACGATGAATGGGTTGATAAGCTTGCTGATGCACTACCACAGAATAAATGGGGAACATATTTGTTGATTTTAAAACATATGAGAAAATCTGAAAGTATGAATTTGAGTAAGTTCATTCAGAAGATTGAAGAACATGAATTGGATGTTCAGAAAATTGCTATCATGAATAATCCAAATGCTCAACAAGATGTTAGTCTATATTATAGAGGAAGCAAATTTGAAACTACTCCAAGTCCAAAGATTAAGACTGCTTTCAGTGCTGATGGAAATTCAGGAACAAATGTTAGCACTACAACTCAGAGTGGTGGATATTCTTCATCTTATTCAAGTTTTGATCCGAATTTCTCAACACAAATTTCTCAACGACAGAGTTCAACAAATTTGCAATGCAATGTTACACTGAATATTCAAAATGGTCAAAATCTCTCTCCAGAAATGGCTAAGCAACACATGGCATCACTTGTTACTATGTTAGAGTCTTATGAAAGCTTAGTTGCTGGAAGAATTGGAAATCCGATGCTCACCAAAGAGGATTATGATCAGATTGATTCTGAAGAATTTGAGTTGATGGACATTAAATGGTGTTTAGCTAGTGTTTTGAGAAGAGCTGAGAAATTTAAGCAGATTACAGGAAGAGATGACTTCCTTGATGCTAATGTTTCTACTTTAGGTTTGGATAAATCTAAAGTTACTTGTTTTCGATGCAGGGAAAAAGGACATTTCAAGAGGGAATGTACCAATCGAGAAGCAGGTGGAGCTCAGAATCTGTTCGGAAATAATGATTCTCATTGAAAAGCAATTTATCATCAGATTGCTCAACAATCATCATCATCCCGTGCTATTGAAGATGGAAAGAAGAAAGCTTATCTAGTAAATCAAGATGATGAAAGATTGGCAGAGGGATTTAGCTGGGACAAATACGTTCCGGCTGATTCAGCATTTGTTGCTCAAATCTTGGAAGAAGAAGCAGTCAAATCTAAGCCAAAAAGAACGAAGATTTTCAGATCATCAGAAAGTGATGAAGATACCGATGATGAGGAAAAGTACATTAATAATGCTAGAAAAAGTTTAGACTCATTCAGTTTTAATTTGTTTTTTGTAGATAAGATCGAGATGTTGAATGAGAAGAAGGCTGCTAGATTGAAGAGAGAACTGCAAGCTAAAAGGATAGCTGAAGAAAAGGCAAAATTGGAAAATGAGAAAACAAAAGTTGAAGAAAAACCAATAGAGAAAGTCGAAGTTGAAGAGAGTGAAGAAAAAATAGAATTTGATGAAGAACAGAATGTGATAGAGAAGGTGGTGGAGAAAATAGTAGAAGTTGAAAAAATAATCGAAGTTGAAAAGATAGTTGAAGTTGAAAAGATTGTCGAAGTTGAAAAGATTGTCGAAGTTGAAAAGACTGTTGAGGTCACAAAACCTTGTCTAAAATGTTTGGAACCATGCAAACATTGTGAAGGAAAAGACAAGAAGTATAGTGAGCTAGAAGAGTTGAAAGAAAAATTGTTGTTTGATGTGAAGTATGTAAAAGAATCATATGATGTGCTGAACAGAACGGTTGATAACTTGAACAAGAAAAACTTAGAAATGGGAGCTGCTTCAACGATGATGAGTTCAACATTAATGACTAAGCAGAAGGTCATCAATGAGTATATTGAAGATTGTGCAAAGCTGAAGCAGGATTTGGAACTCGAAAAGATTGAAAATGAAAGAATCAAACGATTGCTGCTGAGTTATACAACTTGTGATTATTTGATTGACAGAGTTTATCCTACTGTTGCAGGTCTTGAAGCTTTTCAAGATAAAAAGTCGGAAGATACGGATACTGTTAAGAAACAAAGTGTCAAATATAACAAGTGTCCGCCTCCGATCTGGGAAAGTTATTCTCCCAGAAAACCAAATGAGGAGAAATTAAAAAAGGCAGTCAACATAAAGTTAAAGTCTGAAACCATTGATGAGTTACCAGACAACATTGACGTCACATTCACAGCGTCTGACACTGATCATGAGTCTGAGTTATTAAAGAAAGTGGTTGATCAGGTGTTGGATATGGATGAAGAGTCAAAGTCGGAGTCTAAATCTGAAAGTTCGAGTTCATCAGACAAGAGTCCGAGTTCACCGGTCAAACGGGTTTACAATAAAGAATTTCTGATGTCGAAAAATAATTTGAATGATGAAACATTCAAAGTAGCATATACTTTGAAAGATTCTGACAAATTATTTTCTGATGAAGAATTCCCAATAAGAAGTGTTAAAACTGAACAAATCAAACAGGTTTTCAAATTAACAAAAAATAATATTTCTGAAATAAAAGATGCAAATCTTCATGAAAAACCTAAAAAATACACTTCAAGAGTTCAACAGAGATTGAACAAGAAAAAAGGTTACAGTTCTGGTTCAGGTTTTCAACAGAAACCAAACCATAACAGTAATTTAAAAAAGAAAGGTTTAGGTTTTATTCCACCTGAAAATTATAAAAATGAGAAAAATTATAAACCAAAAACTAAATTTGTTTCAGGTACAAGTTCAGAAGAAGAAAAGGAGAAACTGTTCAGAAAACAGTCAAACAAAGAGTTTCTCGCAGAAAAGATAAAGAATGTTTTGAAAAAATCTGCACCAAGAGTTGACAGAAGAACCTGTTTCAAATGCCAAGAAGTTGGACACATTGCTTGGAATTGCCCCAAGTCTACTTATACAAAACAGGAAGTTTCTTCTAACTCAAAGCTGAAAAAGAAATGTGTTGATAAAAATGAACAACCAATGGAAAAATTCAAAGTGTTCAAAAATTTGACTTTCGAAACTGGTGAAAGTTCGAAACGTTTTTACAAAAGAAGAGTCGATTTAAACAAACAGAAATGAGTTGTTAAATCAGAGAGTAGTTCTGACAATGAATCTGACTCGTCAAAGTCAGAGGAGTCATTTGCTATGAAAAATGATGAGAATTCCGTTCCAGAAATGAACGATGAAAACTTTCCTCCATTGTCAAAAGTTAATTTGAAATCAAAAGTTGGAAAGATTGAAATTTCAGATCAATTCTTTGCTGATAAGAAAGAATTTGATGCTGAAAAGGTTTTTAATGGAAAAGTAAAACATATTTTTGGAAAGATGGTTGACAGGAAGGTGAAAGGAGCAAAAGAGTTTTATAAATAAAAAAGATGGTGGGTTGAAGATGACTCACAATCACCCAAGACTGGTCAGGCTTGGGTGACAGCATTCTCTACTTAAAAACCTGACTTGCCGGAACTCCCAGGTTGGTAATTGGGGAGTAGGAATCGGCATCTTTCTTGATATTTTGACCTACAAGTGGTTCTTGAAAATTGTCATATTTCATCTTACAAGTGGATGATTGAAGTGAACTTACAAATAGTTAATAAAGGTCATTAAGTTGAACTTGATTTAACTTTCATTCAAGTGGGTGAGAAAACAATGTGATGAAAACCCCGATCTTACAAGTGGTTTCAACAAAACTAATTTTCCGGAAAAACCATTTTGATTAATACAAACTTAATTGTTTTGAAATCATAATGGGAACATAGTTTGTTGTCAGGGGGAGTTCTGATTGTTTATGCCAAGTGAATGGAGAATTGAAGCAATTCACATCGGTTTGTCAAATTTTCTTTAAATGATTTTGAATTTTAGGGGGAGTAAGAAAATTTTCAGAAAATCCAAAAACATTAGAAAATTTGAAAAAACCAAAAACATTGAAAAACTAAAAATGAGTTCTGTTGAGAAAAAGAGGAAATGATAGTACATCAGTGGACTATCACAGCATGCTAAAGATTTGGAAAGTCAAATGTGATAAACGGTCTCATTAACGATATGCCAGTAGGTTTTTATACATTCAGTAGATTGTTTTTGAGATATAAACCTAAATTTCAAATACTTACTTATCTCGTGGGGAACATCTCTCGGATATATGGGTAACCCCCGAAATCTTGTTTGAAAGATTTTCTATTTTTGACATACTAGGTCTTTGTGCGTGGTGATATATGGGGTATTATACCTGGACTTCTGATTTTGCGGAAGCAATAGCCTAGTCCTCGTATAATGCTCTGCACTGCTTTAAATCTTAAAGCTTACCCTCAGCATAAAAAATGATGAAACATTGAAAAATGTTAATCATGTGCTGTTGAAGAAAAGATCCCCAAACGGGACACACCTAAAGACGAGCCATCATCTCTCTGATTGAACGAAAGTTCTAGCCTGAGCTCTCATGGTATCGCATTACCTGTTTACAGATATCATTAGTGTACATTCACCTGTAAGACTGAATATAGAAGTCTGGATACGGGAGTAAATTCTGAGGTGGGACACGCGAATAAGTTTAAGTCAATTAAAACACTAATCTCGTATCTCGAAACAGTTGAACTTTGTGTGAAAATTTAAGTGGATCAGTATACTGACAATCTACGTGAATCGTTTAGAACTTAAAATGTTTAAAGCTTAACGGTGTTAGTGATTTGTCTCATAAACTGATATGATCCTCTTACACAAACTCACAAAAATATTGTTTGTAAATATTTCTTTACTGCATTTCACTAAAAACAAAAATCCAAAAATATTGTGTTTTTAGCATAAATATTTGAAAATACAAAAAGATTTTCGACAACTGATGTTAGAAAGCTGATTTTCAAAATTCCGAGTGCTATGCATGATGAACAACAGGTTTGGGAGAATTTGTTTAAAAATTAAAAAAAAAAACTGAATTCTTTCAAGTGGTCATCAGAAATTTTAAATGATAAATCATTTTGAACAATATTTTCAAGTGATTTATAAATTTGTCAAATTGTTAAATTTGTGAAATTTATTTTGAGGTAGAGTTTGTGCAGGCAGAAGCAGCCAGGTTTCGATTTCTGATCAAGAGATCTGATCAAGAGAATTAGGAAGCTCAAGAGCCAGGTTGCAATTCTGGAACTGTGGTCAAAGAATAGAAGCTTCTTAGAGCCAGATTCGAATTCTAAAGATCACGCCAGCTGCTAATGCTAAAGAAGTTAAAGATTAAAAAAGATCAACATTCAAAGGGGAGGTTAGCCGCTAAGAGAGAGAAGAAGATAGAGATAGGATGCTTACACTGTCAGATACTTTGGGGAGAGCACGAAGACTGATCAAGATTGAAGACTTGTCATACTGAAGACTCGACACTCGTCAACATCCAAGGGGGAGTCTATTGGTGCATATGTCTGTCGACTTCATTTTGTATCGAGTCTTGTGTCTAGATTGGATAGAATGGAGCTCGGTAGGCTAGATAATAGAGTTTTAGTGGTTTTGGACCAGTTCACCCAAAATGTAAGAGGCCATTTCGTACGATTGTCCATTTCGCACGAAATGGGTCTAGTTCATTCCATGCGAAATGGCCACCCCTATAAATACCTGAGCTGTCATTTCATTTAGAAGAGTTGCTGATTCCAGAGCCTAAGTGCTGCAGAAGTGTCGTTTGATCTGTAATCGTGTTAAATCAATATACAAGACAATTAAAGTGATTCTGTGTGTAAATCAAGCTGATTCAAAGTCAATACGTTTGTTTCCGCCTCTCGTATTGAATAGAACTCTTCTGAACGACTCGTTTTGGTCGTGCAAACGATCCTACACATACCAGCCGCGTAAGACTCCTTTATGTCTTACGCGGGCCGCCTAAAACCTGCCAGCTCCCAAAAACATGGCAGATGTCTGTATTAGCAGGTTACACCGACTTTAAAGCCTGGTTTTCGATTCTAGGGGCTTGTTTGATGGTTTATACTGGCCTAGGGACACTTGGGATCATCAGAAAACATCCATAGACCTTGTTGGAATGATCTCATGCATCCTAAGTTGTTATATAAAGAGCTCTTGGTTGAAACATTTTGCATACACTTTGAAAATTATTCCAACTCAATTTCTGGAGATTCCCGGAGCTCAAGATCATTCCCTAAGGATCATTAGTCGTGCTAAGTACTTCAGTAAGCTTCCTTTACTCCTCTTAATCGTGTTTTATTAGTTTAATGGCCTAAAGTCAAACCCGTCGTAATTAAGGTTTGACTTAGTGATTAATCACAAATGGTCCAGTCAATTCTCGAATTGAAAGTACCTATGAGTTGGTAATTATGTGGGTAATAAACCCTTAAAAGGGTACCCTCTGATTCCCACTCTAACTAGGTCAATTGTCGGGTCAAACTTAATTATAAAAAGTCAACAGAAAACTAATTTTCAAATAAACACATAATTAGCAATGTAGAAGCTATGAAACCTGTTTTAACATTTATATAACTTGGTAATAATTGAAGAATATGTCTAAGCATGTTCAACCCGACAATTTTGAGTTTAGGCTCGGTTCGGAACCGAAAGTCGCAAAAGTAGACTTTTGCTTTGACTTTCAGTTCTGACCCGATTTAGCTTAGTTTAGATATTCCTTAGAGCTCCTTTAGGACCAGGTTATATGTTAGTATAACCCTCTGTGATTATACAACTTGGTTCCTAATTTATCCGATTCATTTGCATGTTTCCGTTGTATGCCTAAATGTTGACCATTATGCCCTTTTGACCTTAAAACGAGAATTTTGAAAATGTGAGAGGACAATAACCTTTATTACTGATTTATAAACTTGTCCTAAAAATTTGACATCAGTTTGAGGTCTAGATTAGGAGTTATGCTCAATATCCTAATTAAGAAGTTTTTTTATTAATTAAACGGCATAATTAGCATATAGCCTATCTAAACCCAAATTTTGATACCAAAATTTTTACCCAGTCATGTAATATAATATTTTGGGATTTTTGAAGATTTTTATTTATTTTTAGGCTGAGCATAACATAGGGTTATAGCTTTGATTCGGTAAATGTCGGTTATACCCTTTTCATGCATAAAATGAGTTTTACATAATATTTTGATACCAAACTTTTTGCTACTGATTTTATATGATAAATAAAATATTTTGAACTTTATAAACTGACCAAAAACTCAGATTTCCTGTTTTAACCCGAAAATCGCTTAAAACCGACTTTTACGCGTTTTAAGGGCATAGTATGAGTTAAAACCATTTTTAACATATGAGGCTTAATACCTACTGATGTTTTAAGTAAATTTTTATAATTAAATAGTAAGCAAAAGTTTTGAACTCAGAATTCTAATTTTGACCTTTTAAAGCTTATGTGAAATTACCAAAATGCCCCTTCGGTGCATAGTTTGGTTATAAAAGATAAATTTCACATATATGCAATACCCTACTGATATAACTATTTAAATTAAGTATTTTTACTGATTATATCAGACCTGAATCTCAGATTTATAATTAATCTCTTTTATAACCTTTAAAATGACCAAAATACCCCTACGGGGCTTAATTTGAGTTTAAATTCGTTTTGGGCATAATGGAAGGTATCCTATTGATATCACAACATATTTAAGTCATATTAACTTAGGAAACCTGTATATGACTCTTATGTTTACCCGTTATGCATATTTCGCGTTCAATTCGGTTTATGTAACTAGTTTGCATAAATTGACAGAAACGGGTCAAACCTTATCATTTTTGTCTCAAATTCCAGAATGTGTTTAGTTTACCCATATTATGCAAGTATTTAAACTTGTCGGGTCTAAACCACATTCTAATCCGGTCTTCGCTTAATCTTGCGTTTTGAACCGTATATCTTCCTTTAAAACTAACCGGTCTAAGTTTAGGTTTAATTAAGACCTGTTAGAAATCTAATAGGTTATTAAAACCTTCGTTCCAGATTTAGGAGACCAGTAAAAGCTACCTGTACTTGCTTGATTGTATACGGCTGGGATAAATTGTATAAATTTGCTCAGGTAAATACTTTTAACTTATTTTCCCTTATACAGGCTTGGGGTACGGTATATAAAATACCGCTTGGTCGGGCATTGAATTGTTAATCATATAAAGGTTAATTCATTGAGATGACCCGTTTAATTTGTTTTGTTTGCTTAAAGCCTTTGGGGGGTTAATGACCATGTCCCAGATATCCTTGGCATCATTCATTGAAATGGCCACGGCCTAAGCACGGGGTGTAGACATACACCTGCTAGTGCATATATATATAAAAAAGGTATAACCGTCGGTTTGAGAATAACTCACCGCGGGATTATATCATGTGGTGTGTCTATTAATCTTTAACCCGATATTCAACCCGGGCTACTGAACGTATAACAAACATTGTAATTCTTTTACAAGTTTATATATAAATAATTATCCCAAGTTATAAAAGAAATTTTGTGCCTTGTGCATTCAAATCAATTTTCTTAAATTCTTTTCAAAATGAGTCGGTTAATTGTATTTACCAGTGAAAACTGACATATTTTCCCAAAAAGGTTAAGTGCAGGTACTAATCGAAATAGGCTGGCATCTCCTAGCATCAATAAAGAGTCTTGCAAGCTTAGATGTTAAGAATCTGTTGAACAATGTTCTTATTATCTTTGATCCTCCTGTGGATCTTTTACAACCATTTTTGTGATACTTGATATTACTTTTCATTCGGTTTGTAATGTTATTATCTTTTGCTTCCGTTGTGTATTAAACTGTGATAATTTGTCTATGATGATATCAACTACGTCACGATACTCCCCACCGGGCCCACCGGTTATACGTGGAAATATCGGGGTGTGACAATTTGTCCCCCTGTCAAAAAGGTGATGGACTAGGTACAAACCTTAAATGCCATTGATGGTCTTTATATGGCCTAGGTTAAATATAATTGATATATATTTAAATAACATTCATTAAGAATGTTCGTACTATATTAGCCTGTATGATACCATGGTTTAAGTTAGGTCATCAGGATGATGAATAGCTGTTCTAATGCAACTAAGTGATTATTTCATTTGGTGTTAGGGACCAAATATCGAGAATGACAAACTCGGATAAGACAGCCATCGATCGTGTCATGGATGATGCGACGCACGCTAATGATGCTACAATTGTGAACCTCAGAATTAACAAAGATGTTCTCCAAGCTATGATTGACGCAGCTATAGGAAAAGCTGTGAGAAAGGTCGTGAAAAAGTTCAAGGAGCCCAATGCTACTTGCTCCAAATCTCATCTAAGACCACACTTCCTTACTCACGAGAAGGATCTTGTTCATGCCTCTAATGCAAAGGATGAACTAAAAAGGAAAAGGGAGGAAGATAACTCCCAGAGTTCTAAGAAAAAGGGTAAGCAAGAGTCCAATAAGAAACCTGTATGCAAGACCTGCAAGAAGCGCCATTTAGGGAGGTACAGGTTCGAATCAAAATCCCAATCACAGCCTAGGGCTTGTGGGATCTGCAAATCAAGAGAGCATAAAATGTTGGATTGCAAGGATATGAAGAATGCAGTCTGTTTCGGCTGTGGTGAGAAAGGCCACATCAAGACTACATGCCCTACATCTGTCAAGGGAGGTACGGCTAAGGATAGAAAGCCTAAGAATGAAAGCGCTTAAACTCTCCTGGTGGATGCCAGAGGTAGTTCATATCAATAATAACACCAGGTACATTCCTTATCATTTATCAGTAATATAAATGCTAAGAGTCTGTTTTGATTCAGATACCAATAAACCCTTCAATTGTAAGTATAGCAAACTCTTAAAATTCTCCATAAAAACCCCAGAGATTAAGTGTAAGATAAAACTTACAGATGAAAATAGTAGGAACCATTTCTTCTGTTCCTGTCATAAATCTTCAGTCATAAAATTCTAGAGTACCTTCTCTCCAGATAAAGTACGTCAGCATATGTAGTTGATATCTTTTTTATTTCTATCAATTGCAAATACCAGACTGTATGATGAAGGTTCTATATGAGGATTGGTGTATCTTAATTAGGGTTGCAAACGAACCGAACGAACATGAACAAAACCTTGTTCATGTTCGTTTGTTAAGAAATATATGTGTTTGCGAACCGTTCACGAACACTTATCGAACGAGATTTTATGTTTGTGTTCGTTTGTTAAGGAAATGAACTTTTTCGTGTTCGTTTGTGTTTGTTTGTTAATTTTAGGCAACAAACGTTGACGAACACAAATGAGCACAAACTAATGTTCATGAACACAAATGGAAACAAATGAACACAAACAATCGTTCATAAACAGAATATATAATACACCGACACTTATTAGATATTTAATTTGTCAGAATTTTGAAGTATTTAAATAAATATAAAAACTAAAAACACTAATGAAGTATTGAACACAAATGAACACGTTACTGAACGTTCACGAACATAAACGAATGACCACGACCTCTGTTCATGTTTGTTCATTTAACTAAAGGAACGAAATTTCTTGTTCGTGTTCATTTGTTTAGTAAATGAACGAACACAAACGAACTTCCCGCCGAACGGTTCACAAACTGTTCACCGAACGTTTGGTTCGTTTGCAGCCCTAATCTTAATATGTCCCATAGATTGCTTCCATGCCTGATCAGTATGGAGGTTTAATGCATCGAACCACTGAGATATCCCAATGGTCATATTGTACTAAAGTCAGCTAATGGTATTTAAAGAAGATATCCAGAAGGGAAATGTCCAAATAAGTATCACTGAATAAGGTATCCATGGATTTGTAAAGTAAATGTGTTATTTATCTGACACAGGCAAAGATAGTGGAACCGGGGCTTGAGATTTGGGAAATCTCTGTAATCTCCATGTGTCTTGACTATCTTTTTCAAAGAAGTACCCTGTTTACCTCCTAAGACAAGTAGAGTTAAGAATAATACCTCGCTTAGAGTTGCATCTATTGGAAAGCCCCATATCGGTTAGTACCAACAGGATGGAATGACTAAGGGTCAACCAGGAAAGATTTTAGAAGGGGATTCCATAAAAGCCTAAATCATAATTCTGAGAGTTTCGGTATTATAAATTAAGAAAGACGGTTCATTATGCTTATACAATGATTACCACAACCCTATTTAGGCAACAATTAAGAATCACCTTCAGCTGCCCAGGATCGTCGATTTGTTCGACTAACTGTAAGGATTAGCTATTCCTTGAGATTGGTTTTAAGCAGTAGTTGGAATAACCATCTCACCTTAAAATAAGCTTTTCTGTAATAGTTGTTATATAAGTATCAAGGCTGCTCCTTTGGAGACCTTGTATAGATGGGATGTTAGACATCTGTTATTGGACAGAAGTTTGGTAAGTCCAATTATCAGGATCTGAAAGTTGCCTTGGAAACAACGAATAAGATCATACGAATTCGTAATCGTCTGAAGGTTGCCCGTAATCGGCGGAAAATCAAGGGTTAATGAAAGTCGTAACCCTCTTAAGTCCTTAATAAGGAATAAGGTTCAATTGAAGGTATCACCCTAAGAAGGGTGTGCTGAATTTTTTATTTATCAGGCTAGTTAAGCTCTGATATATTGAATCATTCAAGGAAATCAAAAATATCAAGATTGGTAACCTATAAGCTAAAACTTACCTGAGGAGCTTGATGGAAATTAATGTGTTCCAGACTAGTGATTTAAGGACATATTTCGCCGATAAGACAAGAAGCATTATCACATAATGATATGCAGACTAATGAAAATTTATGGTTTGATGAGAAACCTGTATAGATTAAGGGTCGACAGGTTAAGAAGCTCCGAAAGAAAGTATGTACCTATGGTATAGGGCAACTGAGATACCCTTAGAGGCCCAAATATGCTATAGAGGTTAAGTCCATGATACATCAGAAAGTACTTCCATTATTTTAGCAAATCTCGAGGTCGCGATTTCTTTTAAGGGGGTGAGGATGTAACACCTCGTAAAGTCACGTCCAATGATGTAGTGACACATGTAATCAACCCTAATAAAGTCAAACGTTGAATTTAAGGGGCTAATTTTTTGAGAAATAAAAAACTGTTAATGCGAAAGGACTAAAAGTGTCAGCGTGCTTAGTATAAGTCTTAAAATAACGTTATATGGTAATCATAGTCACAAATGAGCCACTTGTCGATCGCGTGTAGCCGTTTGCGTAATTAATTGCAAGTTTGTGCGATGAAGGGTTAAAAGCGTCAACATGTTGATTCTTACCTCTGAGTGTCCTTTTAACAAACTGAGAGCTTCATGATGATTGATTACACTCTAGGGGATGCCAAATATTGGCCGTCTAAGGTTTTTATGCCTTTAAGTGGCGTTACGCGCAACTTTGTAAGTTTAAGGGGTTAAAAGCGTCAATATGTTTAATTATACCTCTGAATGACCTTTTTGGGAACCCGAACCATCGTTATGTTTTATAGTACTCTCAATAATGCCTACTATGGATAAGATAAGCTTCGATGCTATTAAACGATGATATGCGCAAGTTTGCGCATTAAAGGGACTAATTGCGTCAAACTGCAAAAGTCTATCGATTCGTATGGTATCAAACCTTCCGGAATATGATCATAAGTTAAACAAGCCCTAAATATCCTTTACATAGCTTAGAAATAGGCTTAGAGGTGTTTGATGCGCAAAAATAAACTTATTTGATCAACAGGGACTAAAAACGTCAAAAAGTGCATAAGTTTGCATTTTCGCGCATATCTTACATTCTGAATATATCCGGACATCCAAAAATTTATTTAATTATTAAAATATTTTATTTTAGTGATTGGCTTGATAAAATTCTATTCGTCGCGTAGTTTGGTTCGTTTTTCGCGTCCGTTCATGTTTCGTCATAATTAGCCAAACAACGTGACCGTACGACCAAACGAACCGACATCCGGCATATTTTTGAGCATGTTTCATGTTACCTATGTTTAGGAATCATTTTAGAGCCTTGAAAATGGCTTAACGGGCCTTAAACGCGTCGAAAATGGCCTGAATAACATGCAGGGACTAAAAATGACAAAGCTGCCCAGTTCAGCTAGTTGTTTTTTTAATCAGCAGCCTGTATCTTGGTTTTGTACATGGTTTTAACAAACCATAAGCTGGTTTTCAAGATCCTATGGTATATAAAACCATGGGAAACACTTGTACGGTCCAGATTGAAGCACGGGTTACGAGAAACGATCCTAACGGTTCTCAAAATCCTATATATACCCACTTGATTTGGCTTTCATTTCAGTTCATATCTTGCAAGCTGATCTTGCTCTCAAATCTAGAGGATCCTGATCAACTTGGGAACCTCATTCAGTCCTTTGGACCTTTTGTAAGTGCCCTCCTATGGCTAGTTTGTTTTATTTGGCGATTAAAGCCGAAAAGTCAAGCGTTTGCGATAAACGCTTTGACTTTTAAACGGTCGAGCCATTGTTCGCAACGAACATGGCTACGTGATCATAATTAGGTAGGTATTAAACACTCAAAAGGGCACTCCTAATTACCACGTTTGCTTAGTTAATTGTCGGGTCAAAGTAATTAAAATAAAAGTCAAACGAGTCGTTTTTAAAAAAAATTCATAACTAATGATGTAAAGGCAATAAAACATTTTTTTCACTTTAATAACTTGGTAAATATTAATTGAACATGTCTAGGCATGTTCAACCCGACAATTCTGAGTTTAGGCTCGGTTCGAAACCGAAAGTCGCAAAAGTAGACTTTGCTTTGACTTTCAGTTCTGACCCGATTTAGATTAGTTTAGATATGCCTTAGGATTCCTTTAGGACCATGTTATAGGTTAGCATAAACCTCCGAGGTTATACAACTTGGTTCCATAGTAATCCTAGTTCATTACAGGTTTCCGTTATATGCTTAAAGTTGACTATTATGCCCTTTTGATATTAAAACGAGATTTTTGAAAATGTAAGAGGACAAAAACTTTTGTTACTGATTTATAAACATGACCTTAAAATTTCACATCAGTTCGTGGTCTAAACTGGGAGTTATGCTCAATATCGTAAATTAAAGCCTTCTTATTAATTAAACGGCAATTTCGGCATAAAACCTATTTAAACTCAAATTTTGACACCAAACCTTTTACCCACTGATAAAATATAATATTTTGGGATTTTTCGAGATTTTTATTTATTTTTAAACTGATCATAACATAGGGTTCTCGCATAGACTCGGTAATTGACGATAATGCCCTTTTCGCTAATAAAATGAGTTTTACACATCCTTTACATACCAAACCTTTTTTTTACTGATTTTATATATTAAATAAGTTATTTTAAACAGTAAAGGCTGATCAAAATCTCAGATTTCCTTAATCAACCCGATAATCGTCAAATACCGACTTTTATGTGATTTAGGCGCATAGTATGGTTTAAAACCATATTTGGCACCTAAAGCTTGTTACCCACTGATGTTATGAATAAATTTTTATACTTTAATAGTAAGAAAAAGTTTTGAACTCAGATTTCCAAATTTGACCTTTAAAGCTTATGTGAAATGACCAAAATGCCCCGATTGGTGCATAGTTTGGCCATGAATGATAAATTTCACACATATATGATATTTTACTGATATAACCTACTAAAATAAATATTATTACTGATCATTTTAGACAAGAACCTCAGATTTTCATTTAACCTCTTTTATAATCTTTAAAATGACCAAAATACCCCTACGGGGCTTAATTTGATTTTAAATTCGTTTTGGGCATAATGGAAGATATCCTACTGATATCACAACATATTTAAGGCATATTAACTTGTGGAATATGTTCATGACTCATTTGGTTACCCGTTATGCATCTTTCGCGTTCGGTACGGTTTATATAACTAGTTTGCATAAATTAACCGAAACGAGTCAAACCTCATCATTTTCATTTCAAAATTCAGAATGTGTTTAGTTTACCCATATTATACAAGTCTCCATACTTTTCGGGTCTAAATCACATTCTAATCCGGTCTTCGCTTAATCTTGCGTTTTGAGCCGTAAACCTTTCCTTAAAACTAACCGGTCTAAGTTAAGACTTAAATAAGACCCGTTAGAAATTTAATAGGTTATTAAAACCTTCGTTTCAAATTGAGAGCCCCGGTAGAGGTACATGTTGTGACACCCCAGGAAAACCGGGAACACCATACAACTTAACTAGCTTCCTCAGTGAGTGCCTTCCAAATTTCGGGACGAAATTTCTTTCAACTTGGGGATGATGTGACAACTCGAAATTTAGAACCTTTCGTGTATCTTAGTGTAACCTACTTGAAACATTATGTGACTAGTTGACGTATTGGTGTAATGATATATGTGAACATCCTATGTGATTACGTGTTACGTTTATGTGTTGTAATTGTATGTATGCATGTATGTATATGAACCGGGACAACAAGGACCCGACTCGAGACCATGCGGTCTCGAGTGAACAGTAACAGTTGGGCCGGATTGGGCCACACACACCCCTTAGCCTATTCGAAAACCCATTAGGGTGCACCACTTGAAGCTAGTATATATCCTTGTTGCTAACCAACACTATCATCTTTGGACAACACACATACTCCCCTACTCTCTCTAGAAACCATTAAACCCTAAGTCTCAACATCACCTCTCCTCCTTCTTCTCGGATCAAACCGGTGACACTAGGAGCTCTCGGATCGACTCACACACACACCCGTTTGGAAGCTTCATACTCACCCTTGAAACCCATCAACCGGTTAGTGTCTTTATGATGTTTGTTGTTAAATGATAGTATGAATGACATGATTGAACTAATATAGTTGTATGCTTGATGATGTTTTGTGAATCGGAGTTGTATGATGTGGATAATCGGATAACATGTTTTGATTTCGGATATGTTACATAATGAGCTCATGATATCTTGTGTCTAAATATGATTCAAACCATTGATTATTGATGTACATGAAAACCGGCTTGCATATGTGTAGTACCATGTTAATCGGATTAGTGTAGAGTTGATTTTGAGATGTTATGTGATGATTTGAAACCTTTAGATGAGTATGTGCAAGTGTGTTGATTTGTTGTTCATGATTATGTTTGGATTAATGCCAAAAACCCGGAAATATGATGAACAAGTTTGAATAATCAACATGAACATGACTTGAATATATGAAGAACAACTTGAAGATGATATGAATATGTTATGAACATTTGAAATTGCCATGTTTGATCCATTTTTGGTAAGCCATAGACAAGGGAACATGTTAGTGCAATATTACTGGGTAGTACATAATATCATGACCATGAAATCTCATTGGCCAAGTACAATGTCGAATTCAGCAAATGTCCCCAGCCGAGACCTTCTGCCTCGACTCGAGACCACCAAATGTCAACTCGAGATCCCTGGTTTCGACACAAGTTGCGAGTCGAGAACCTATAGTCTCGACTCGAGACCCCACGTGATCAACACCCAAACATCGTGACTCGAGACCCTACTTGCGAGTCCGGTTGCGACTCGAGACCAACACATGCATAACCCGAGACCTCATCAGTTGCGACTCGAAACTTGTAAGCTACAACTCGAGACCGCACAGTCTCGACTCAAGACCATCTTCATATGCACGCTGAATTGAACTTGCATGATTACAGGCTTAGGTGATTGGGCCGGACCTTTGGGCCTAATGCATAGACCTTATACATTACTGATTGAACGTGAATGCTGATGGACTGCCATGAATAATACTTGAATGCAATGTGCTAGAAACATACGTGTACTACTTGATTACGAACCTGATTTGTATGATACAACTATGATAGGACGTGAGTGACCCCAATATTGCTTGATTGACCTTTCTGTGTATCTGCCGAGCAAACCAAGGTGAGTTCACACCCTCTACAAAGCATGGGATTCCCAGGGGTCGGGAATTGGGGTTAAGGAACATGGGTTCCTCGTCCTCCTTGGGTAGGACAACAATGGTTCAGGAATGTAATTCCTCGTCCTCACGGACAGATAACTCGTACTAGACCAAAACTCTATCACGAAGTCCCTCCTTTTTATATCGACTTAATCGCCGGGCCAATGGCGAGCGGGTCATTAGTTAGATAGCGCTATTTAGGTCTGACAAACCTCACACCGTGCCGCAGAGGACGGGCGTGAACTAATGGATCTGGGGCACGTCAATGATGATAGACATTGACAGTTTCAGGGCACATAAACATGACTACAGTCAGCAGTCGATATGGTAACGAGTCTAGTGTATACATGGGGTAGCCCCTACGGCCGAAATGCCAGATAACTAACACGGGGTAGCCCCCACGGCTGGATTGCCAGAGTAATCGGGAATAAACAAGTCACGTTTTTAACTATGGGGTAACCCCCACGACAGGATGCCAGATAAAGGAAACTGTTTTCGAAACAACTTAAAACGAACACCCAACCGTGAACTCACTCAACTTGTTGTTGACTCGTTACTACATGCTTTGCAGGTCCTTAGGTACTTAGCTGGAGCCTGCATGGAGGAGGATCGTTGTGGGACATGGACGGTTGTGTGCCGTGTTAAACTTTGAAATAACTAAACTTATGTTTTGGCTTTAAGACTTATGCTTCCGCTTACAACTTAAACTATGTTTTGTTTGAACACCAATTGTATTGGTTGGATTCTATAACTACTTATATGCTTGTTCAATATGGTTGGTGGCTGGATCCTGGTCAGTCACGCCTCCAAGCGGCAGTACTCCGCAGGTGGATTTTGGGGGTGTGACAGATTGGTATCAGAGCCATTGGTTATAGTGAACTTGGTTTTAATAAAGGAGAAACGTTTTTGTTAAAACCAGACTATAACCCGTACAGTGCTCTACGATCCACAACGACGCTTCACTCCACATGCAAGGCTCAACATTCTAGGTGATATGATCTGTGTATATATTGCCTACTTGTTAGTTACATAGTACATTGCTCGTGGTATGCTTGGTTAGTATAACTATTGTTGCTTGAACATGTGTGTACTTACTCACTTCTGTCATCGCATTTTCGCGAACCCCTCTCACTCACGTTCCTCTTAATATGAAGACCATGTCTGGACGCGTTAACCTGACACAAGCCCAGTTGACGGCTCTGATCAACGAACGAGTTGCCGCAGCACTTGCAGCTGCACACGCAGGAGGTATATCCTGCAGTCCGAACTCATTCTAGGATCTTTAGAATCCTACTCTCGTGAACCAACCTTTGTGTTAAAGTCTGTCTTTTCTTTCACCCACGATAGGTCAGCATGCTCAGCCACCCGTGTGCACTTTTAAGACTTTCATGGACTGCCGACCAAGTACTTTTAGCGGCACCGAAGGAGCCGTAGGTCTCCTCCACTGGTTTGAGAAACTAGAATCTGTGTTCGAAATGTGTGAATGCCCTGAGGCGTGCAGGGTGAAGTATGCTACCGGTACTCTCGAGGGTTTAGCCCTCACATGGTGGAACGCTCAGGTCCAAATGCTGGGGTTGGTTGCTGCCAACGCCACCCCATGGGAAACTTTTAAGGAGATGATCAAAGAAGAATATTGCAGTCGGGACGACATTCATAAGCTGGAAGTCGAGTTCTTCAACCTCAAGATGACGGGGTCAGAAATTGAGGCGTACACTAAGAGATCAAATGAACTTGCCTTACTATGTCCTACTATGGTGGACCCTCCATTTAAGCGTATTGAACTCTTTCTCAAGGGCTTGGTGCTAGAGATCCAAAGCCATGTGACTTCAGCAAACCTCGCCACTATCCAGCAGGATGTTCAGTTGGCTCACCGTCTTACTGATCAAGCGGTGGAGCAGAACAAGTTACCAAAGCGCATAGGTGCTGCAACTACTTCTGGTACCTCTAGTGACAACAAACGGAAATGGGATGGAACTTCAAGTAAGGGGTCGACTTCTGTTCAATCCCAGTCTCAGCAGAGAAAGACTGATGACTACAAGAGCCCTAGTCAGCAATCATCTGGTGGTCAAAGTCATGGTGGGTACAAAGGGAATCACCCCAAATGCAATCGCTGCAGCCTGCACCACAGCGGGCCATGCACCAGGGGCAACTGTCATCGGTGCAACAAGCCCGGTCACGCTGCAAAGGATTGCAGGAGCTTATATCCCGCCAATCAGAATCGTCAGCAAGCTCAACAGAACCAACGTCAGCAGCAGCAGCAGGGGGATAACAAAGGGTGCTTTCAGTGTGGAGCTGAAGGCCACTTCAAGAGAGATTGTCCCCAACTGAACAGGAACCAGAACAATAACAACAACAACAACAATCAGGGGAATGGTAACAATGGGAACAACAACAACAATGGCGCCAGGGGGCGGGCGTTTGTGATTGGTCAAGGTGAAGCAAGGAATGACCCCAATGTCGTGGCGGGTAAGTTCCTTCTCGACGACTTTTATGTTTCAGTATTATTTGATTCGGGTGCCGATACTAGCTACATGTCACTAGAAGTTAGTCGAATGCTTAAGCGTATTCCAACACCTTTGAACAACAAGCACACTATAGAGCTAGCGAATGGTAAGAGTTTAGAAGCCACACACGTAGTCAAGGGTTGTAAACTTATTCTCGCTGACCAGTCCTTCTCTATCGACCTTATTCCTATCGTCTTGGGTAGTTTCGACGTTGTCATTGGGATGGATTGGTTATCCCAACACCGAGCAGAGATTCTTTGCAACGAGAAGGTTGTCCGTATTCCAGGTTCCGGTGGTGAACCTCTCATGATTCGTGGCGACAAGAGGAGTGCTGTTGAGAACGTCATTTCTCTCCTTAAGGCCCAAAAGTGCTTGCGAAAGGGCCACACTGCCATTTTGGCTCTCGTTACTGACACCTCAGAAAAATAGAAGACGATAGAAGATTTTCCAGTTGTACGCGATTATCCAGAGGTATTTCCTGAGGAATTGCCAGGTCTTCCGCCTCATCGCCAAGTCGAGTTTCAGATCGAACTAGCTCCTGGAGCTGCGCCTATAGCTCGTGCACCTTATCGTTTAGCCCCATCAGAGTTGGAAGAACTCTCTACGCAACTACAAGAACTCTTGGATAAGGGTTTTATTCGTCCTAGCTCATCGCCCTGGGGAGCTCCAGTACTATTTGTAAAGAAGAAGGACGGTACTTTCAAAATGTGCATCGACTACCGGGAACTCAACAAGGTGACGGTGAAGAATCGTTATCCTCTACCACGCATTGACGATTTGTTCGACCAGCTGCAAGGGTCGAGCTACTATTCAAATATTGATTTGAGATCAGGATATCACCAACTGAGAGTCCGAGAAGAGGATGTCTCTAAAACGGCCTTCAGAACTCGATACGGGCACTATGAGTTTTTGGTCATGCCTTTTGGGCTGACAAACGCACCTGCGGTTTTCATGGACTTAATGAACCGAGTGTGCAAGCCTTACCTGGACAAGTTCGTTATAGTCTTCATCGACGACATCCTGATCTATTCTAAGAGTCAGGAGGAACACGAGCAACATCTACGGCTCATCCTGGAACTCCTTCGAACAGAACAGCTTTATGCAAAGTTCTCGAAATGCGACTTCTGGCTTCGTGAGGTCCATTTCCTAGGCCACGTGGTAAACAAGGATGGGATTCACGTTGATCCGTCCAAGGTAGACTCTATTAAGAACTGGCCTGCACCTCGTACACCAAAGGAAATTCGCCAATTCTTGGGATTGGCAGGTTACTACAGGAGGTTCATTAAGGATTTTTCTAAGATTGCACAGCCTCTCACCTCACTGGCGCAGAAAGGCGTTGTTTATCGCTGGGGAATTGCACAGGAATCAGCATTTCAGCACTTAAAGGATAGACTATGCAGCGCACCTATCCTTTCCTTGCCGGAGGGCACAGACGGCTTCGTGGTCTACTGCGACGCGTCAATTCAAGGTCTTGGTTGTGTATTGATGCAACGAGATAAAGTTATAGCTTACGCCTCACGCCAACTTAAGGTTCATGAAAAGAACTACACTACACACGATTTGGAGCTGGGAGCTGTTGTTTTTGCACTTAAGTTATGGCGGCATTACCTGTACGGTACCAAGTGCGCCATCTACACCGACCACAGGAGCCTCGAACATATCTTCAAGCAGAAGGAACTGAACATGCGACAACGACGATGGGTTGAACTACTGAATGACTACGAGTGCTCGATCAGGTATCACCCGGGCAAGGCCAATGTTGTGGCTGACGCCCTCAGTCGAAAGGACACTGCGCCTAAGCGCGTGCGGGCTTTACAACTCACGATCCATTCTAGTCTTCATTCCCAAATACGAGACGCACAGATAGAAGCACTGAAACCAGAGAACGTTAGGGCTGAAGCCCTACGCGGATCAAGGCAACGCTTAGAACAGAAGGAAGACGGCGCTTACTACGTAACGGGACGCGTTTGGGTCCCACTCTATGGCAACCTACGAGAGCTTGTGATGGACGAAGCACACAAGTCTCGCTACTCGGTACACCCTGGTTCGGACAAAATGTACCACGACATCAGAACTACGTACTGGTGGCCTAGCATGAAGGCCCACATAGCAACCTACGTCAGCAAGTGCTTGACTTGTGCGAGAGTCAAGTCCGAATACCAGAAACCCTCAGGCCTACTCCAACAACCAGAGATACCACAATGGAAATGGGAGCAAATTTCCATGGATTTTGTTACTGGCCTACCTAGATCCCAGCGCGGAAACGATACTCTTTGGGTGATCGTGGATCGACTTACAAAATCTGCACACTTCTTGGCTATCAAGGAGACGGATAAGTTCTCCACTCTTGCGGAAATATACCTCAAGGAAGTTGTTTCGAGGCACGGGGTGCCCACCTCCATTATCTCGGATCGAGATGCACGTTTCACTTCAGAACTGTGGCAAGCAATGCACAAATCCTTTGGCTCACGATTAGACATGAGCACAGCGTATCACCCTCAGACGGACGGGCAGTCCGAGCGCACTATTCAAACCTTAGAAGACATGCTTCGTGCATGTGTAATCGACTTTGGCAACAGCTGGGAAAAGCATCTGCCACTTGTGGAATTCTCATATAATAACAACTACCACACCAGCATTAAAGCTGCTCCGTTTGAGGCATTGTACGGACGTAAATGCCGGTCACCTCTTTGTTGGGCAGAGGTGGGGGATAGTCAGATCACTGGTCCAGAACATGTGGTAGACACGACCGAACAAATTGCTCAAATACGAAAACGCATGGCGGCAGCTCGTGACCGTCAGAAAGTTTACGCCGATAAGGGCAGGAAACCACTAGAGCTCCAGATTGGGGAGCAGGTACTACTCAAAGTTTCACCCTGGAAGCGTGTGGTTCGTTTTGGTAAACGCGGCAAACTTAACCCACGATACGTTGGACCTTTCGAAATCATTGAGAAAATAGGCAGGGTGGCCTACAGACTGAACTTACCAGCAGAACTCGGTGCAGTTCACAACGTTTTTCACGTGTCGAATCTGAAGAAGTGTCTGTCAGATGAGACTCACTTAGTTCCCCTGAAGGAACTCACTATCGACGAACAGTTACGATTCGTCGAGGAACCAGTCGAAATCACGGACCGGGATGTTAAGGTCCTCAAGAGCACTAGAATACCTCTCGTTCGAGTTCGTTGGAACTCACGTCGCGGCCCAGAGTTCACCTGGGAGCGCGAAGATCAGATGAAACAAAAGTATCCCCAACTATTCGCAAACAGTACACCCACTACTGAGGCCGAAGCTACGGAATTTCGGGACGAAATTCTAGATCAACGGGGGGTGGATGTGACACCCCAGGAAAACCGGGAACACCATACAACTTAACTAGCTTCCTCAGTGAGTGCCTACCAAATTTCGGGACAAAATTTCTTTCAACTTGGGGATGATGTGACAACTCGAAATTTAGAACCTTTCGTGTATCTTAGTGTAACCTACTTGAAACATTATGTGACTAGTTGACGTATTGGTGTAATGATATATATGAATATCCTATGTGATTACGTGTTACGTTTATGTGTTGTAATTGTATGTATGCATGTATGTATATGAACCGGGACAACAATGACCCGACTCGAGACCATGCGGTCTCGAGTGAACAGTAACAGTTGGGCCAGATTGGGCCACACACACCCCTTAGCCTATTCGAAAACCCATTAGGGTGCACCACTTGAAGCTAGTATATATCCTTGTTGCTAACCAACACTATCATCTTTGGACAACACACATACTCCCCTACTCTCTCTAGAAACCATTAAACCCTAAGTCTCAACATCACCTCTCCTCCTTCTTCTCGGATCAAACCGGTGACACTAGGAGCTCTCGGATCGACTCACACACACACCCGTTTGGAAGCTTCTTACTCACCCTTGAAACCCATCAACCGGTTAGTGTCTTTATGATGTTTGTTGTTAAATGATAGTATGAATGACATGATTGAACTAATATAGTTGTATGCTTGATGATGTTTTGTGAATCGGAGTTGTATGATGTGGATAATCGGATAACATGTTTTGATTTCGGATATGTTACATAATGAGCTCATGATATCTTGTGTCTAAATATGATTCAAACCATTGATTATTGATGTACATGAAAACCGGCTTGCATATGTGTAGTACCATGTTAATCGGATTAGTGTAGAGTTGATTTTGAGATGTTATGTGATGATTTGAAACCTTTAGATGAGTATGTGCAAGTGTGTTGATTTGTTGTTCATGATTATGTTTGGATTAATGCCAAAAACCCGGAAATATGATGAACAAGTTTGAATAATCAACATGAACATGACTTGAATATATGAAGAACAACTTGAAGATGATATGAATATGTTATAAACATTTGAAATTGCCATGTTTGATCCATTTTTGGTAAGCCATAGACAAGGGAACATGTTAGTGCAATATTACTGGGTAGTACATAATATCATGACCATGAAATCTCATTGGCCAAGTACAATGTCGAATTCAGCAAATGTCCCCAGCCGAGACCTTCTGCCTCGACTCGAGGCCACCAAATGTCAACTCGAGATCCCTGGTTTCGACACAAGTTGCGAGTCGAGAACCTATAGTCTCGACTCGAGACCCCACGTGATCAACACCCAAACATCGTGACTCGAGACCCTACTTGCGAGTCCGGTTGCGACTCGAGACCAACACATGCATAACCCGAGACCTCATCAGTTGCGACTCGAAACTTGTAAGCTACAACTCGAGACCGCACAGTCTCGACTAGAGACCGCACAGTCTCGACTCAAGACCATCTTCATATGCACGCTGAATTGAACTTGCATGATTACAGGCTTAGGTGATTGGGCCGGACCTTTGGGCCTAATGCATAGACCTTATACATTACTGATTGAACGTGAATGCTGATGGACTGCCATGAATAATACTTGAATGCAATGTGCTAGAAACATACGTGTACTACTTGATTACGAACCTGATTTGTATGATACAACTATGATAGGACGTGAGTGACCCCAATATTTCTTGATTGACCTTTCTGTGTATCTGCCGAGCAAACCAAGGTGAGTTCACACCCTCTACAAAGCATGGGATTCCCAGGGGTCGGGAATTGGGGTTAAGGAACATGGGTTCCTCGTCCTCCTTGGGTAGGACAGCAATGGTTCAGGAATGTAATTCCTCGTCCTCACGGACAGATAACTCGTACTAGACCAAAACTCTATCACGAAGTCCCTCCTTTTTATATCGACTTAATCGCCAGGCCAATGGCGAGCGGGTCATTAGTTAGATAGCGCTATTTAGGTCTGACAAATCTCACACCGTGCCGCAGAGGACGGGCGTGAACAAATGGATCTGGGGCACGTCAATGATGATAGACATTGACAGTTTCAGGGCACATAAACATGACTACAGTCAGCAGTCGATATGGTAACGAGTCTAGTGTATACATGGGGTAGCCCCCACGGCCGAAATGCCAGATAACTAACACGGGGTAGCCCCCACGGCTGGATTGCCAGAGTAATCGGGAATAAACAAGTCACGTTTTTAACTATGGGGTAACCCCCACAGCAGGATGCCAGATAAAGGAAACTGTTTTCGAAACAACTTAAAACGAACACCCAACCGTGAACTCACTCAACTTGTTGTTGACTCGTTACTACATGCTTTGCAGGTCCTTAGGTACTTAGCTGGAGCCTGCATGGAGGAGGATCGTTGTGGGACATGGACGGCTGTGTGCCGTGTTAAACTTTGAAATAACTAAACTTATGTTTTGGCTTTAAGACTTATGCTTCCGCTTACAACTTAAACTATGTTTTGTTTGAACACCAATTGTATTGGTTGGATTCTATAACTACTTATATGCTTGTTCAATATGGTTGGTGGCTGGATCCTGGTCAGTCACGCCTCCAAGCGGCAGTACTCCGCAGGTGGATTTTGGGGGTGTGACAGATTGGTATCAGAGCCATTGGTTATAGTGAACTTGGTTTTAATAAAGGAGAAACATTTTTGTTAAAACCAGACTATAACCCGTACAGTGCTCTACGATCCACAACGACGCTTCACTCCACATGCAAGGCTCAACATTCTAGGTGATATGATCTGTGTATATATTGCCTACTTGTTAGTTACATAGTACATTGCTCGTGGTATGCTTGGTTAGTATAACTATTGTTGCTTGAACACGTGTGTACTTACTCACTTCTGTCATCGCATTTTCGCGAACCCCTCTCACTCACGTTCCTCTTAATATGAAGATCATGTCTGGACGCGTTAACCTGACACAAGCCCAGTTGACGGCTCTGATCAACGAACGAGTTGCCGCAGCACTTGCAGCTGCACACGCAGGAGGTATATCCTACAGTCCGAACTCATTCTAGGATCTTTAGAATCCTACTCTCGTGAACCAACCTTTGTGTTAAACTCTGTCTTTTCTTTCACCCACGATAGGTCAGCATGCTCAGCCACCCGTGTGCACTTTGAAGACTTTCATGGACTGCCGACCAACTACTTTTAGCGGCACCGAAGGAGCCGTAGGTCTCCTCCACTGGTTTGAGAAACTAGAATCTGTGTTCCAAATGTGTGAATGCCCTGAGACGCGCAGGGTGAAGTATGCTACCGGTACTCTCGAGGGTTTAGCCCTCACATGGTGGAACGCTCAGGTCCAAATGCTGGGGTTGGTTGCTGCCAACGCCACCCCATGGGAAACTTTTAAGGAGATGATCAAAGAAGAATACTGCAGTCGGGACGACATTCATAAGCTGGAAGTCGAGTTCTTCAACCTCAAGATGACGGGGTCAGAAATTGAGGCGTACACTAAGAGATCAAATGAACTTGCCTTACTATGTCCTACTATGGTGGACCCTCCATTTAAGCGTATTGAACTCTTTCTCAAGGGCTTGGTGCTAGAGATCCAAAGCCATGTGACTTCAGCAAACCTCGCCACTATCCAGCAGGATGTTCAGTTGGCTCACCGTCTTACTGATCAAGCGGTGGAGCAGAACAAGTTACCAAAGCGCATAGGTGCTGCAACTACTTCTGGTACCTCTAGTGACAACAAACGGAAATGGGATGGAACTTCAAGTAAGGAGTCGACTTCTGTTCAATCCCAGTCTCAGCAGAGAAAGACTGATGACTACAAGAGCCCTAGTCAGCAATCATCTGGTGGTCAAAGTCATGGTGGGTACAAAGGGAATCACCCCAAATGCAATCGCTGCAGCCTGCACCACAGCGGGCCATGCACCAGGGGCAACTGTCATCGGTGCAACAAGCCCGGTCACGCTGCAAAGGATTGCAGGAGCTTATATCCCGCCAATCAGAATCGTCAGCAAGCTCAACAGAACCAACGTCAGCAGCAGCAGCAGGGGGATAACAAAGGGTGCTTTCAGTGTGGAGCTGAAGGCCACTTCAAGAGAGATTGTCCCCAACTGAATAGGAACCAGAACAATAACAACAACAACAACAATCAGGGGAATGGTAACAATGGGAACAACAACAATGGCGCCAGGGGGCGGGCGTTTGTGATTGGTCAAGGTGAAGCAAGGAATGACCCCAATGTCGTGGCGGGTAAGTTCCTTCTCGACGACTTTTATGTTTCAGTATTATTTGATTCGGGTGCCGATACTAGCTACATGTCACTAGAAGTTAGTCGAATGCTTAAGCGTATTCCAACACCTTTGAACAACAAGCACACTGTAGAGCTAGCGAATGGTAAGAGTTTAGAAGCCACACACGTAGTCAAGGGTTGTAAACTTATTCTCGCTGACCAGTCCTTCTCTATCGACCTTATTCCTATCGTCTTGGGTAGTTTCGACGTTGTCATTGGGATGGATTGGTTATCCCAACACCGAGCAGAGATTCTTTGCAACGAGAAGGTTGTCCGTATTCCAGGTTCCGGTGGTGAACCTCTCATGATTCGTGGCGACAAGAGGAGTGCTGTTGAGAACGTCATTTCTCTCCTTAAGGCCCAAAAGTGCTTGCGAAAGGGCCACACTGCCATTTTGGCTCTCGTTACTGACACCTCAGAAAAAGAGAAGAAGATAGAAGATTTTCTAGTTGTACGCGATTATCCAGAGGTATTTCCTGAGGAATTGCCAGGTCTTTCGCCTCATCGCCAAGTCGAGTTTCAGATCGAACTAGCTCCTGGAGCTGCGCCTATAGCTCGTGCACCTTATCGTTTAGCCCCATCAGAGTTGGAAGAATTCTCTACGCAACTACAAGAACTCTTGGATAAGGGTTTTATTCGTCCTAGCTCATCGCCCTGGGGAGCTCCAGTACTATTTGTAAAGAAGAAGGACGGTACTTTCAGAATGTGCATCGACTACCGGGAACTCAACAAGGTGACGGTGAAGAATCGTTATCCTCTACCACGCATTGACGATTTGTTCGACCAGCTGCAAGGGTCGAGCTACTATTCAAAGATTGATTTGAGATCAGGATATCACCAACTGAGAGTCCGAGAAGAGGATGTCTCTAAAACGGCCTTCAGAACTCGATACGGGCACTATGAGTTTTTGGTCATGCCTTTTGGGCTGACAAACGCACCTGCGGTTTTCATGGACTTAATGAACCGAGTGTGCAAGCCTTACCTGGACAAGTTCGTTATAGTCTTCATCGACGACATCCTGATCTATTCTAAGAGTCAGGAGGAACACGAGCAACATCTACGGCTCATCCTGGAACTCCTTCGAACAGAACAGCTTTATGCAAAGTTCTCGAAATGCGACTTCTGGCTTCGTGAGGTCCATTTCCTAGGCCACGTGGTAAACAAGGATGGGATTCACGTTGATCCGTCCAAGGTAGACTCTATTAAGAACTGGCCTGCACCTCGTACACCAAAGGAAATTCGCCAATTCTTGGGATTGGCAGGTTACTACAGGAGGTTCATTAAGGATTTTTCTAAGATTGCACAGCCTCTCACCTCACTGACGCAGAAAGGCGTTGTTTATCGCTGGGGAATTGCACAGGAATCAGCATTTCAGCACTTAAAGGATAGACTATGCAGCGCACCTATCCTTTCCTTGCCGGAGGGCACAGACGGCTTCGTGGTCTACTGCGACGCGTCAATTCAAGGTCTTGGTTGTGTATTGATGCAACGAGATAAAGTTATAGCTTACGCCTCACGCCAACTTAAGGTTCATGAAAAGAACTACACTACACACGATTTGGAGCTGGGAGCTGTTGTTTTTGCACTTAAGTTATGGCGGCATTACCTGTACGGTACCAAGTGCGCCATCTACACCGACCACAGGAGCCTCGAACATATCTTCAAGCAGAAGGAACTGAACATGCGACAACGACGATGGGTCGAACTACTGAATGACTACGAGTGATCGATCAGGTATCACCCGGGCAAGGCCAATGTTGTGGCTGACGCCCTCAGTCGAAAGGACACTGCGCCTAAGCACGTGCGGGCTTTACAACTCACGATCCATTCTAGTCTTCATTCCCAAATACGAGACGCTCAGATAGAAGCACTGAAACCAGAGAACGTCAGGGCTGAAGCCCTACGCGGATCAAGGCAACGCTTAGAACAGAAGGAAGACGGCGCTTACTACGTAACGGGACGCGTTTGGGTCCCACTCTATGGCAACCTACGAGAGCTTGTGATTGACGAAGCACACAAGTCTCGCTACTCGGTACACCCTGGTTCGGACAAAATGTACCACGACATCAGAACTACGTACTGGTGGCCTAGCATAAAGGCCCACATAGCAACCTACGTCAGCAAGTGCTTGACTTGTGCGAGAGTCAAGTCCGAATACCAGAAACCCTCAAGCCTACTCCAACAACCAGAGATACCACAATGGAAATGGGAGCAAATTTCCATGGATTTTGTTACTGGCCTACCTAGATCCCAGCGCGGAAACGATACTATTTGGGTGATCGTGGATCGACTTACAAAATCTGCACACTTCTTGGCTATCAAGGAGACGGATAAGTTCTCCACTCTTGCGGAAATATACCTCAAGGAAGTTGTTTCGAGGCACGGGGTGCCCACCTCCATTATCTCGGATCGAGATGCACGTTTCACTTCAGAACTGTGGCAAGCAATACACAAATCCTTTGGCTCACGATTAGACATGAGCACAGCGTATCACCCTCAAACGGACGGGCAGTCCGAGCGCACTATTCAAACCTTAGAAGACATGCTTCGTGCATGTGTAATCGACTTTGGCAACAGCTGGGAAAAGCATCTGCCACTTGTGGAATTCTCATATAATAACAGCTACCACACCAGCATTAAAGCTGCTCCATTTGAGGCATTGTACGGACGTAAATGCCGGTCACCTCTTTGTTGGGCAGAGGTGGGGGATAGTCAGATCACTGGTCCAGAACATGTGGTAGACACGACCGAACAAATTGCTCAAATACGAAAACGCATGGCGGCAGCTCGTGACCGTCAGAAAGTTTACGCCGATAAGGGCAGGAAACCACTAGAGCTCCAGATTGGGGAGCGGGTACTACTCAAAGTTTCACCCTGGAAGGGTGTGGTTCGTTTTGGTAAACGCGGCAAACTTAACCCACGATACGTTGGACCTTTCGAAATCATTGAGAAAATAGGCAGGGTGGCCTACAGACTGAACTTACCAGCAGAACTCGGTGCAGTTCACAACGTTTTTCACGTGTCGAATCTGAAGAAGTGTCTGTCAGATGAGACCCACATAGTTCCCCTGAAGGAACTCACTATCGACGAACAGTTACGATTCGTCGAGGAACCAGTCGAAATCACGGACCGGGATGTTAAGGTCCTCAAGAGCACTAGAATACCTCTCGTTCGAGTTCGTTGGAACTCACGTCGCGGCCCAGAGTTCACCTGGGAGCGCGAAGATCAGATGAAACAAAAGTATCCCCAACTGTTCGCAAACAGTACACCCACTACTGAGGCCGAAGCTACGGAATTTCGGGACGAAATTCCAGATCAACGGGGGGTGGATGTGACACCCCAGGAAAACCGGGAACACCATACAACTTAACTAGCTTCCTCAGTGAGTGCCTACCAAATTTCGGGACGAAATTTCTTTCAACTTGGGGATGATGTGACAACTCGAAATTTAGAACCTTTCGTGTATCTTAGTGTAACCTACTTGAAACATTATGTGACTAGTTGACATATTGGTGTAATGATATATGTGAACATCCTATGTGATTACGTGTTACGTTTATGTGTTGTAATTGTATGTATGCATGTATGTATATGAACCGGGACAACAAGGACCCGACTCGAGACCATGCGGTCTCGAGTGAACAGTAACAGTTGGGCCGGATTGGGCCACACACACCCCTTAGCCTATTCGAAAACCCATTAGGGTGCACCACTTGAAGCTAGTATATATCCTTGTTGCTAACCAACACTATCATCTTTGGACAACACACATACTCCCCTACTCTCTCTAGAAACCATTAAACCCTAAGTCTCAACATCACCTCTCCTCCTTCTTCTCGGATCAAACCGGTGACACTAGGAGCTCTCGGATCGACTCACACACACACCCGTTTGGAAGCTTCATACTCACCCTTGAAACCCATCAACCGGTTAGTGTCTTTATGATGTTTGTTGTTAAATGATAGTATGAATGACATGATTGAACTAATATAGTTGTATGCTTGATGATGTTTTGTGAATCGGAGTTGTATGATGTGGATAATCGGATAACATGTTTTGATTTCGGATATGTTACATAATGAGCTCATGATATCTTGTGTCTAAATATGATTCAAACCATTGATTATTGATGTACATGAAAACCGGCTTGCATATGTGTAGTACCATGTTAATCGGATTAGTGTAGAGTTGATTTTGAGATGTTATGTGATGATTTGAAACCTTTAGATGAGTATGTGCAAGTGTGTTGATTTGTTGTTCATGATTATGTTTGGATTAATGCCAAAAACCCGGAAATATGATGAACAAGTTTGAATAATCAACATGAACATGAGTTGAATATATGAAGAACAACTTGAAGATGATATGAATATGTTATGAACATTTGAAATTGCCATGTTTGATCCATTTTTGGTAAGCCATAGACAAGGGAACATGTTAGTGCAATATTACTGGGTAGTACATAATATCATGACCATGAAATCTCATTGGCCAAGTACAATGTCGAATTCAGCAAATGTCCCCAGCCGAGACCTTCTGCCTCGACTCGAGGCCACCAAATGTCAACTCGAGATCCCTGGTTTCGACACAAGTTGCGAGTCGAGAACCTATAGTCTCGACTCGAGACCCCACGTGATCAACACCCAAACATCGTGACTCGAGACCCTACTTGCGAGTCCGGTTGCGACTCGAGACCAACACATGCATAACCCGAGACCTCATCAGTTGCGACTCGAAACTTGTAAGCTACAACTCGAGACCGCACAGTCTCGACTAGAGACCACACAGTCTCGACTCAAGACCATCTTCATATGCACGCTGAATTGAACTTGCATGATTACAGGCTTAGGTGATTGGGCCGGACCTTTGGGCCTAATGCATAGACCTTATACATTACTTTTTGAACGTGAATGCTGATGGACTGCCATGAATAATACTTGAATGCAATGTGCTAGAAACATACGTGTACTACTTGATTACGAACCTGATTTGTATGATACAACTATGATAGGACGTGAGTGACCCCAATATTGCTTGATTGACCTTTCTGTGTATCTGCCGAGCAAACCAAGGTGAGTTCACACCCTCTACAAAGCATGGGATTCCCAGGGGTCGGGAATTGGGGTTAAGGAACATGGGTTCCTCGTCCTCCTTGGGTAGGACAGCAATGGTTCAGGATTGTAATTCCTCGTCCTCACGGACAGATAACTCGTACTAGACCAAAACTCTATCACGAAGTCCCTCCTTTTTATATCGACTTAATCGCCGGGCCAATGGCGAGCGGGTCATTAGTTAGATAGCGCTATTTAGGTCTGACAAACCTCACACCGTGCCGCAGAGGACGGGCGTGAACTAATGGATCTGGGGCACGTCAATGATGATAGACATTGACAGTTTCAGGGCACATAAACATGACTACAGTCAGCAGTCGATATGGTAACGAGTCTAGTGTATACATGGGGTAGCCCCCACGGCCGAAATGCCAGATAACTAACACGGGGTAGCCCCCACGGCTGGATTGCCAGAGTAATCGGGAATAAACAAGTCACGTTTTTAACTATGGGGTAACCCCCACAGCAGGATGCCAGATAAAGGAAACTGTTTTCGAAACAACTTAAAACGAACACCCAACCGTGAACTCACTCAACTTGTTGTTGACTCGTTACTACATGCTTTGCAGGTCCTTAGGTACTTAGCTGGAGCCTGCATGGAGGAGGATCGTTGTGGGACATGGACGGCTGTGTGCCGTGTTAAACTTTGAAATAACTAAACTTATGTTTTGGCTTTAAGACTTATGCTTCCGCTTACAACTTAAACTATGTTTTGTTTGAACACCAATTGTATTGGTTGGATTCTATAACTACTTATATGCTTGTTCAATATGGTTGGTGGCTGGATCCTGGTCAGTCACGCCTCCAAGCGGCAGTACTCCGCAGGTGGATTTTGGGGGTGTGACACATGTGCTTGCTGATTTGAATATACGGCTGAGAATAAAATTACATTTTAGCTCAGGTAATACTCTTAACTTATTTTCCCTATACGGGCTTGGGATACGGTATTATAATAATATTGCTTGGTCGGGTATTAAATGTTTAACCGGATTGTGATTAAATTATTGAGGTAACCCATTTTAATCTGTCTTGTTTGAAATAAAAGCCTTTGGGGTTAATGACCATCTCCCGGATATCCTTGGCATCATTATTAAGAAATGGCCACGTCTTAAGCACGGGGTGTAGGCATACACCTGACAGATGCGTAAGAAAAACAGTATCTCACTCTCTTGTGGGCCTATACTTGTGGTGTGTCTGTTAATCTTGACTCGGTTTCTACATCGGGCCCTGAATGTATAACGAACATATAAATTCTGTATACAATATTATTTTTATATAATTGTCCCAACTTATAAAAGGATATTTATGCCTTGTGCATTTAAATCAATTTTCATAAATGTTTTCAAAAGAGTCAGTTAATTGTATTTACCAGTGTAAACTGACGTATTTTCCAAAAAGGTTAAGTGACAGGTACTGTACGTAAATTGGCTGGGAGCTCAGGGCGTAAATAAGGAATCTTGCAAGTTCCAAACGTCCAAAGTCTGTTTAACTGTGTTTATGTTTCTGTTTTAAGATCCGCATGTGGATCCATTTTACAATCCGTTTGTAATATCTAATGTTACATTTGAATCGGTTTGTAATATATTTACTTTAGACTTCCGCTGTGCATTGAACTGTGATTATTTGACTATGATGATATCAACTACGTCACGATACTCCCCACCGGGCCAACCGGTAATACGTGGAAATATCGGGGTGTGACATGAACCAACCGAAATCCACAAATTCCAACAAATTGCATCAGGAAGCTCAACTTGAACGGATGATATGTATCTTCTATCATGCGACGGACCCAATTCTTGGAAGTTAAATCCACAATCAACGTATACAGGTGCAAGAGAATGGTGAGCTATTTCAGTTATTTCTATTGATCCACAAATTCCATTGTTTAAATCAAAATCAGGATCGTTCTAATAGATTAAAGAGAATAAACCCTCGTTTCTTCATCTTCATCTTCAAATGAAAGCTGCCAAAGGTATCTACTAAAAACTATTCACCCGAAATCCACAAATTCCAACAAATATTTCACTCTAGTAACCGGAAGAGAAAAAACCCCAGTGACGTCGTCGACGATTATGAACGGATTATTGGCCATTATTCGACCGAGTAATCAATTGTATTTTTTTAGTTGCTTCTCTTGTTAAGTTTCTGAACCAACCGAAATCCACAAATTCCAACAGTTTCTTCGTAGATTCCGTCCGGTTTCCAAACTCTTTCACTCAAAGTTAATATTCACTATGGTGGATGCAAGCATAAAGTTAGAAAAATACTCAAGAAGATTGAAGGGTACACAACTGAAGGTTCAGTGCACGAAAAGTTTCTTACGAACGATATGTATCAGGAAGCCTAACTTGAACGGACGATATGTATCAACAACTTGTGAGTGGGAATATGGCTATGAAAAATAGTATGGATAAGCAATCACCGGTACGGGTTTTGGTGTTTTGGTAGGTTGAAAGAGGTGAATGGTCCTTGTTTTTCCATGTATGTAACAAAACAAGGATCGTTCTAATCATCATAGAAGACGTGTCGGGTTCTTCTGCTAGTACTTCCGAGATCTGAACCAACAGAAATCAACAATTTCCAACAAATTGTCAGATCAGGAAGCTCAACTTGAACGGACGATATGTATCTTCTATCATGCGACGGACACAATTCTTGCAAGTTAAATCCACAATCAACGTATACAGGTGCAAGAGAATGGTGAGTTATTTTCAGTTACTTCTGTTGATCCACAAATTCCATTGTTTAAATCAGAATCAGGTTCTCAAGACAAGGATCGTTCTAATAGATTAAAGAGAATAAACCATTTTTTACCCATAGTATACGAGCCGTATAACAATATACGGCCCGTATACGATCATCGTATACATTGTATACGATCGGTAATTTTTTTTTACCGAGAGTATACGGCCGTATAAACCGTATACGACCCATATACATATGGTAAAAATGGTAAAAACCTCTTTAATCTATTAGAACGATCCAATAAACGAAGAACAAAGCCTATTTTCAAAACACAGGTTCATACAGTGCTGTAATAGGTTGTGGTTCAGCCAAAATGACATCTAGCATTACTAACGGTTCAAGTAAGTGTCTAAAAATCTAAAAATTCAGGTTTACCTTGTTAGTTTCTCAAACAAACACTACTAAAGAATGGACCCAACAAGGATGTTGGGAATTAAAACGCATCGTGACAAAACAAGGATCGTTCTAATAGATTAAAGAGAATAAACCAAGTACAAAATCATCTGCTTCCTGAATCTGAATCAGAATGTTAACTTTCAGTCATAAACACTTAATCCCAACGCTTCTCTAAAAACCGGTTTCAACATCAAGGGTTGTTTTTTCACCCCGTGTGAGCATTGGAAGCCCGAAAAACAACCTTGCAAGACTGAAATAACTCGCCATATGTATCTTCTATCATGCGACGGACCCAATTCTTGCTCAACTCTTGTGGCCCCGTATCGGAATCAGGCGTTGGAATGATTGTAGTAGTAGGACATTGGCACCACTGTGAAAATTGCATCAGGAAGCTCAACTTGAACGGACGATATGTATCTTCTATCATGCGACAGACCCAATTCTTGCTCAACTCTTCTATCATGAACGGATTATTGACCATTATTCGACCGAGTAATCAATTGTATTTTTTTAGTTGCTTCTCTTGTTAAGTTTCTGACCCAACCGAAATCCACAAATTCAAGTCTTGCAACTTAAATCCACAATCAATGTATATAGGTGCAAGAGAATGGCGAGTTATTTCTGTTGATCCACAAATTCCATCAAATTGTGTCTAATGCAAGGATCTTCGTGCATTGTTTAAATCAGAATCAGGTTCTCAAGACAAGGATCATTCTAATAGATTAAAGAGAATAAACCCTTGTTTCTTCATCTTCATCTTCAAGAACAATGATGAACAGATGATGTTTTTTTTCGCAGAACGTGGTGGATTGCGGTGGTTTGGGTCTCTGGTTGTCAGAGAGAGAAAAGGATGGGAGAGAGTGTCACGGCCCCCGACCCGGTTTGACCCGGTTCAGGAGCCGCGGGACAGAAAATCCCGTGGTATTTATTTAATTAAGTTGACAGCGGAAGACTTTATCAAGATCTTTTTAAACTGAAATTTCCAGATTATTTTATTTCACAATTCGGGATAAAACCCCGATAATTTACAATTATATGATTTCACTGAGAAATCTTTATTTTATAAAACATGTTTCTTTATTTTATATTGAGCCACTCCCTTATGCTTGTAGTGCTTCACGGCACTTTTCCTGGATCACAACAGATCACCTGAAACATGTTTGAAAAAGGTTTTGTCAGCGGGAAATACTGGTGAATCATTCTTTTTACTAAAACGACGCGTTTGTTATAATTTACAGTATTAAGAGCGATTACAATGTTTCCATATATCAACCAACTACCCACAGTATTTGTCACTCGAACATCCATTGGTAACCTCTTAGTCCAATGGAGTCTGTGACTATGGTCATATCACCCCTTGGCTAAGTCGTTGTCCAATGGTGAAGGTTATCAAGTAATGTATACAAAACCCCACATACCGGCTGTAATTTGGTGACTACAAAGACTTAATCCCTGTAATTATAACCTTGAAAATAAACATGCTTTTGAAATCAAATTTGATAAAAAGAGAATGACTCACAATGTAGATTTAATATGAGCAGAGCTTAGCCTACTGATTAGCCTTTTGACCTATATTTAATAACATGCACACGAACTCGGTTAGTAACTAATACAGCATTTACGATAACTCACGAGATTAAATCCTCACAATTAATGACAAAGTGCGATACTTAAACATCCATCAATTTAACGACAAATGATAAAGCATAAACCCTAATGTGGGCAGCACTTAAACATCCATTGGATAGTTTAATCAATCGGACATTGAATCGTAGCAGCGATCGAGTTAATACCCGGTATCGGAGCAGCACCTTGCTAATATTGAAAGTAATTTCGACTTCAGAGTATTGTAACTTCGTTTTTGAAAGTTTGTTTCGACACCAGTGGACTGTGCATGCAACAAGCTATTTATAGCTGATTTTTAAGGCTCACGCGGCCGGCGTAAACCATAAGCCATACCTTACGCAGCCCGCGAGGCCGCCTAGTCTACGAATAGGCTTGATTGGTCATAGGTAGGTTATCCAGCTGGTCAATACGTGGATCCGGAACACTTATTCGGTCAAACAAGTCTTGACGCGGCCCGCGTAAAACAAGGCTTGTCTTTTACGCGGCCCGCCTGGGAACCAGAATTTTGTTTTTCTTGATTTTAAATATGGTTTAGGGTTTCTGGGGTCCGGGTTTTTACTTACGGGTATTTTTAGGACAATTTTGAGAGTCCTTATATCCTCCCCGCCTTATTTAAAATCTCGTCCTCGAGATTCATTGGAATAAGTGAGGATACTTTCGCTTCATCTCCGATTCCAGCTCCCAAGTGTATTCAGGTCCTCTCTTTGAATCCCACTTGACTTTAACTAGCACTAGTCGTTTGTGCTTGAGAAACTTAATCTTTTTGTCTTCTATCTGCAGTGGTTTCTCCACAAATTTTAGTTTCTCATTTACCTCTATATCTTGAAGAGGTACTACTAGAGATTTGTCTGATAGGCATTTCTTGAGGTTGGATACATGGAATACATCATGTACTCCGGCTAACTCCTCTGGTAGTTGTAATTGATAAGCAACTGGTCCTATACGTTGGATTACTGGAAATGGTCCTACGTATCTTGGACTCAGCTTTCCTTTCTTACCAACTCGAACTACTCCTTTCCAAGGAGAAACTTTCAAGAGTACCTTGTCTCCAACTTGGAACTCTAGTGGTTTGCGTTGATTGTCTGCATAACTCTTTTGACGATCTTGAGCAGTCTTTAATCTTTCCTTGATTTGAGTACTTTTGTCGGTAGTCTCTTGCACTATTTCAGGACCTGACAATTGACTTTCTCCTATTTCTGCCCAACATACTGGAGTTCTGCATTTTCTTCCATACAGTGCCTCGAATGGGGCAGTTTCAATGCTTGCATGATAACTATTGTTATAGGAGAATTCAATTAAAGGTAGGTGGTCATCCCAGTTTCCACCAAAATCTATCACACATGCTCGGAGCATGTCTTCCAGTGTTTGTATCGTCCTTTCACTTTGCCCGTTTGTTTGTGGATGATATGCAGTACTTAGATTTAGTCGGGTTCCCATAGCTTCTTGGAAACTTTTCCAGAAGTGGGAAGTGAAACGACTATCCCTATCTGATACAATGGAGAGTGGAACTCCATGTAAGGATACAACTTCATCTACATACAACTTTGCCAACCTTTCCATGCTAAAGGTTTCTTTCAAAGGTAGGAAATGAGCTGATTTGGTTAATCGATCCACCATTACCCAAATCGCGTCATTACCTTTTCTGGTTTTGGGTAACTTAGTAACAAAATCCATTGTTATGAGTTCCCATTTCCATATAGGCATTTCTAGTTGTTGTAGTAGACCTGAGGGTTTCTGGTGTTCTGCCTTGACTTGTGAACAAGTAAGACACTTAGAAACATATCTAGCTATGTCCTTTTTCATTCCTATCCACCAGAAATTATTTCTTAAATCTTGATACATCTTATTGTTACCAGGATGCATGGTATACCTAGATTTATGAGCTTCTTCTAAAATCTTATTTCTTAAATCTCCTTGCTTAGGTACCCAAATCCTTTTTTTATGGAATCTCCAAATTCCATCATTTCCTTGTTTTAATTCTTTTATTCGTCCCTTCATTCCTTCAGCAGCATCCTCTATTGCTGTCTCTTGAACATTCTTCAGTTGTTCCATTAAATCTAATTGTAGATTTAATCTAAGAGCACGAACCCGTCGTTGTTTCTCATGATACTTACGACTTAAGGCATGTGCAACTACATTTGCCTTCCCTTCGTGATATTGAATATCACAGTCATAATCACTTAGGATTTCCATCCATCTCCTTTGCCTCATGTTCAACTCTTTTTGCCCAAATATGTACCTTAAACTTTTATGATCTGTATAGATAGTAAATTTACTTCCATACAGATAATGTCTCCAAATTTTAAGGGCAAAAATTATGGCTCCTACTTCTAAATCATGAGTCGTATAGTTCTCCTCGTGCTTTTTCAATTGTCGTGATGCATACGCAATTACCTTCTTGCGTTGCATTAGCACACATCCAAATCCTAGTTTTGAAGCATCACAGTATACTTTCAAATCTTCAGTCCCTTCTGGTTATGCTAAGATTGGGGCATTTGTTAACTTATGCTTTAGAATCTTCAAGCTTTTTCTTGATTAGGTCCCCATTCAAACTTAATTGCTTTACAGGTTAGCTTAGTTAATGGTACAGCTATCTTGGAAAAATCCTTAATAAATCGTCTATAATATCCGGCTAAACCTATAAAACTTCAAATTTCCATTGCTGATTGTGGGATCTTCTATTTGGTAATTGCCTCTATCTTAGCAGGATCTACATGAATACCTTCTTGATTCACCATGTGTCCTAGGAATTGCACTTCTTGCAGCCAAAATTCACACTTCGAGAATTTGGCATAAAGCTTTTCTTTTCTTAACAAAGTTAAGAGTGCATGCAAGTGCTGACAGTGTTCTTCCTGACTTTTGGAATAAATAAGTATATCGTCGATGAAGACAATTACAAATTTATCCAAGTACGGTTTACAAATTCTATTCATCATGTCCATGAATGCTGCAGGAGCATTTGTTAAACCAAAGGGCATGACTGTAAACTCGTAATGACCATACCTAGTTCTGAAAGCAGTTTTAGGTATGTCTTCTTCTTGTACCTTCAATTGATGGTATCCGGAGCGTAAGTCAATCTTAGAAAAATATCTAGCTCCTTGAAGTTGATCGAAAAGATCATCAATCCTAGGTAATGGGTATCGATTCTTAATTGTAACTTTATTCAATTCTCTATAATCAATACACATTCTCATTGATCCATCTTTCTTCTTTACAAACAACACTGGTGCTCCCCAAGGGGATGAACTAGGTTGTATGAAACCTTTACTTAGTAATTCATCTAATTGCTTTTTCAATTCTAACATTTCTGTGGGTGCTAACCGATAAGGTGCTTTAGCTATCGGTGTAGTTCCAGGAATTAGATGAATTCTAAATTCTACTTCCCTATCGGATGGTAATCTAGGTAATTCTTCTGGGAATACATCTGGGTATTCTGAGACTACCGGAATTTCCTTAAGTTCTTTACCCTTAGTACTAATGATTACTGAAATCATATATACTATTCCTTGCTTTCATTCATAACTAGCAACTTTCATTACTGATATGAACTTCATGGGTTTACGTGGTTTATCTCCTGTAATCATGATTACTTCCCCAGTAGGTGCCCGAATTTCTATAGAATTTTTATCACATAGGATTCAAGCATGATTGGCTACTAACCAATCCATTCCTAATACAATATCGAATTCAGCTAATTTCATAGGCAATAGGTTTGCAGAGAATTTATGACTTGAAAGTTCTATTTCTACATTTTGCAAAACCTTATCTATTTTAACTGAATTCCCATCTGCCATTTCGACTGTAAAAATCTGCCTAATGTTGGTTAAAGGTAAGTTAAGAGCTTGGCAGAATGAAGTATTGATAAAACTTTGGTTTGCACAAGAGTCAAATAATACTTTTGCATACACGTTGTGAACTAGGAACGTACCAGCTATCACATCAGGGATTAGCTCGGCCTCCTGAGTTGTCAATTGGAAGGCTCGAACATTCTTCTTGGTAGCTCCATCACCTGGCTTGGCTTTATTGTCTGCTGGTTTAACCAATTTAGGACATTCTGTTTTGAAATGCCCAGCTTCTCCACAGTTATAGCAGATCCTTGTTTTCTTTCTGCAATCTTCTTCAAGATGTCCTACCATTTTGCAAAAATTGCAAGTTACATTACATCTTCCATAATGTTTCTTTTTGCAATTCCTACAGAACGGCAGAGTTGAGGATTGCCCTGTTCCTCTTTTCTTGAAGCTGCTATTATTACCCGTACGAAATCCTTGAGTAATTTTCTGAGCCAGTTCCTGTTTTCATCTCTTGTGCGCACCAGTTCGTCAGTTAGGGTGTTAGCTAATTCCACTGCATCGTCAATAGTACGAGGTCTCGCAGCTTTAACGATATTGCGGATTTCGCCAATCAATCCCCAAATATAGCGAGAAATGAGCACTGATTCTGGCGAAGCCAGGGTTGGTACTACTCTCGCATACTCGAAGAATGTCGAAGTATACCCGCGATAATCTACACCCATCATTCGATGATTTAGGAACTTATTTGCCATTTGATCTTTTTCGTATTCGGGACAGAATTTTCTTTCTATTAAATGCTTAAATTCTTCCCAACTCATGGCGTAGGCCATATTTCTTCCTTTGGCTTGAAGTACTGTATTCCACCATTCTAGCGCCCCTTCTTTGAAAAGATTTGAAGCGTACATGAACTTGTCGTCCTTGGCACATTTACTTATTGTAATTACTACCTCGGTTTTCTCTAACCAATGCAGTGCCGCAGTCGCTCCTTCATTGCCTGCAAACTCAGATGGTTTACAAGCAAGAAATTCTTTGTAAGTGCAACCAGGTGTTGCAGCTTTCATTTTCTTAGGGGGCGGAGCCTGCCGTGGATCATTATCGTGATTAGTGTGATTACCTCCTCCGTTTACGCTGTCACTGAAGTTATATTCAGAAATACGTTTGCTAGGAATGATTTGTTGAGGTTCAACAGGTTTCTGGGCAGCAGCAAGGATTGCTGGAATAGCATTGGCTATCCCTTGAGCATCGATATTTTCTATATCTTGCCTAGTCATAAATTGATCCTCCGGATGTTGCTCAGATTGGTTAACCTCATTAACTGGTTCATTATTAGCGTTTTCCATCTGTTATATAAATTATTAGTATAAAATAATTAATAGCTATACATAAATAATCACAAAATTTCATAACACATGGATAGCCAAAATTATCGATTTCTCGATTCCCATTTTATATTTTATAATATGCGTCAATACACACCATTTATCTTACAAAGTTTTATTTGTAGTTATTTTACAAGATTATAGTTTACTTTTATTATTACACAACCACAGTTTCATAACCCTTACTATCCCTTGTCAGTTGATATTTCAGTAACGACGTTCCCTTTCGTCGTACTTCCAGGAGATCTGTTCTCCTACTTCCCGAATCCTATTTCCTGCATCCACCAGTTCCTCGCCAAAGTGGCAGAGTTCAGCTAAATTCTCATTGTTCATTGGTGGGTTTGGTATAGGTTCCAGGTCGAACTGAGGGAGAAAGGTATAAGGATTGTTGAGCAGATTTTGAAACTGCCAGTCATTTGTCCACCACTCGTCCATTCCTAGAGGTTGGGTGTGGATTATAGGTTCTGGGATTGTTGGTTACAAGTTGATTGGAAGTTGATTTTCAGCAGGATAAGGGTAGAGATTATTATTGATAGGCCTGACGATATCACAGCTCGCCAATGCCCGATCCAATTCCTCCTGAAATGGCAACTCCTCAATTTGCCTAGAGCTTTCCCCAACTTCCATCTCTGCTTGCCTAGAACCTTCCCCAAACTCCATTTCCATCTGCCTAGAACTTTCCCTGACTTCAATCCCTTTTCCTTTATCTAAGGGATTTTCTATTTTAGGGATCTTCCTAGTTGCGGGTTTCCTCCTGCGCACACGCCTCCATCCTACAAATCTTCTCCTTTTCTTAGGCTTGGGTTTCTCCGGAGGTGGAGCGTTAAATTCCATGGGTTCCTCTACATCGGCTATGTAACCCGTAAAGTCTCTAGAAACTTCTATTTTCACTGGATAAAGGTTGAGATTCTGAAGGGCTTCAGATAACTCATTCATGCTGTTTAGCATATATGCAAAATACACACAAAAAGCTAAGTTAAATTTTTATAACAAAACTTCATAGATAACCTTTAAATATTATTGCATACCGTGTGACTAATTTAATACAAAGGACAACTGACAACTAAAACATATCAGAGTTTACTGTAACTTATTTATTTACTGAGTAAAATTTCTGGCTTGTAGGTGATAAGGGTGCTAAAACTTGAGTCAGAATATTTAAAGATTTGTATTTACTGCTACAGTGGCTAGCATATAGAGATCTGCCCATTTTTCATCTAGCTTGTCTTCCCACGGTGGGTTACTATCTAGTTCTTGGGTTTTCTGATTAACTCTCTTTTCTTTTGGTTGTGATTTCTTTATTTTCTCCTGACTTTTCTTAATAATCAAACTTCTTTTATTAGGAGAAAGTGGTTTCTCATATTGTGCTTTTCGAACAAATATTCCCTCCTCAGTATCTACTGAGTATCTTGAGGATTTTGTTTGTGATGAACTTCCCTTCTCTTTTGGTGAACTATCTAATTTAAGATAGATGTTCGAAAGCTTTTGCTTACCCATACTGTAATTAACAATTAATCAGTTAATAAAACACATAAACACAAAATGAAAATCAAGAAAATTAAGTATTTTAAATACTTAATAGGCTTAAATCAGTGGCTCTGATACCACCTTTTTTCTGTCACGGCCCCCGACCCGGTTTGACCCGGTTCAGGAGTCGCGGGACAGAAAATCCCGTGGTATTTATTTAATTAAGTTGACAACGGAAGACTTTATCAGGATCTTTTTAAACTGAAATTTCCCGATTATTTTATTTCACAATTCAGGATAAAACCCCGATAATTTACAATTATATGATTTCACTGAGAAATCTTTATTTTATAAAACATGTTTCGTTATTTTATATTGAGCCACTCCCTTAAGCTTGTAGTGCTTTACGACACTTTTCCTGGATCACAACAGATCACCTGAAACATGTTTGAAAAAGGTTTTGTCAGCGGGAAATACTGGTGAATCATTCTTTTTACTAAAACGACGCGTTTGTTATAATTTACAGTATTAAGAGCGATTACAATGTTTCCGTATATCAACCAACTACCCACAGTATTTGTCACTCGAACATCCATTGGTAACCTCTTAGTCCAATGGAGTCTGTGACTATGGTCATATCACCCCTTGGCTAACTCGTTGTCCAATGGTGAAGGTTATCAAGTAATGTATACAAAACCCCACATACCGGCTGTAATTTGGTGACTACAAAGACTTAATCCCTGTAATTATAACCTTGAAAATAAACATGCTTTTGAAATCAAATTTGATAAAAAGAGAATGACTCACATTGTAGATTTAATATGAGCAGAGCTTAGCCTACTGATTAGCCTTTTAACCTATATTTAATAACATGCACACGAACTCGGTTAGTAACTAATACAGCATTTACGATAACTCACGAGATTAAATCCTCACAATTAATGACAAAGTGCGATACTTAAACATCCATCGATTTAACGACAAATGACAAAGCATAAACCCTAATGTGGGCAGCACTTAAACATCCATTGGATAGTTTAATCAATCAGACATTGAATCGTAGCAGCGATCGAGTTAATACCCGGTATCGGAGCAGCACCTTGCTAATATTGAAAGTAATTTCGACTTCAGAGTATTGTAACTTCGTTTTTGAAAGTTTGTTTCGACACCAGTGGACTGTGCATGCAACAAGCTATTTATAGCTGATTTTTAAGGCTCACGCGGCCGGCGTAAACCATAAGCCATACCTTACGCGGCCCGCGAGGCCGCCTACTCTACGAATAGGCTTGATTGGTCATAGGTAGGTTATCCAGCTGGTCAATACGTGGATCCGGAACACTTATCCGGTCAAACAAGTCTTGACGTGGCCCGCGTAAGACAAGGCTTGTCTTTTACGCGGCCCGCCTGGGAACCAGAATTTTGTTTTTCTTGATTTTAAATATGGTTTAGGGTTTCTGGGGTCCGGGTTTTTACTTACGGGTATTTTTAGGACAATTTTGAGAGTCCTTACAGAGAGTCTGATATAATCATTTTTTACCCATCAGCAACCATCAGCAACCATTTTTTCTTTTCCTTCAATTTCGAGAACATTCTCCATGTGTATGTGCTTGTGTTGTAGAAACCGGTGATGAATTTGTATACACAACTGAACGTTCATTACTGTTATGAAATTGGAGAACCGTTGTGTATTTTCTTACTCTGGAATTGGAGAACCGTTGTTTATATTGAATCAGGTTGTAAACCCTACATGGAAACCGGTGTATGTGCTTGTGCTGTAGAAACCGGTGGTGAATTTGCGTACACAACTGAAGGTTCAGTGCACGAAAAGTTTCTTACGAAATGTACGTGACAAAACAAGGATGTTGGGAATTAAACGCATGTACGTGACAAACCATCCTATGTCTTTTACAAACCGAAGAGGCAGCAAGGACAGATAATACTTCATTTGTCGAGAAACCATACTGTCAAGAAACTAACATCTTTTAATACTTCATTTGTCGAGAAACAATACTGTCAAGAAACTAACATCTTTTAATACTTCATTTGTCAGATAATACTTCATTTGTCGAGAAACCATACTGTCAAGAAACTAACATCTTTTAATACGTCATTTGTAACCGTAAGGATGATGCAAATTTGTACGTAAAGATCTCTACACAAACTCTTCTACATCTTTTAACCAATTGTCCATCACTTAAGACCTTGAAAGATTTGTTGAAATCGAAGAAAAGAGTAACTAGCAGAAGACGTGTCGGGTTCTTCCAACAAATTGTGTATGTGCTTGTGCTGTAGAAACCGGTGATGAATTTGTGTATCTAAATCAGGTTCTCTGCCTTAGATCGGTCATTCCTTGTGATACATGAACGTTGTATTCTTGTCTTTCAGAAGAGTTGGTATTGAACCAAGAATACTTCAAACATTCTAAACCCTACCTGGAAACGAACCAACAAAATCCTGATAGTCTTCTATGATGATTCGAAACATTCACGAACCACAATGGACTTAGACTTATACTACTCACCCTCCCCTGAGGAAAAGTTTTCCCGACGACTCAAGATAAGGCAGTTGGTTTGTGTTCATATCAGCGTTGTTTATCACCCTGTGTGAGCATTGGAAGCCCGACCACTAGCAGAAGAACCCGACACGTCTTCTATGATGATTCGAAACATTCACGAACAACAATGGACTCAGACTCATTGTTGCGAATTTTGTTTCTTCGCTACAGGCTGATGAAACCGAAGACTCAGACTCCTTACAACTCTCATCAAATGCCTCACCCTTCCTTTTATTCTGTAAATATTAAATAAAGAATAACACCATGCCCGTAATCCCGCGTTGATGTTTTATTTTTTTCTACTTTTAGAAAGGTTTGAGCACCTCACGACTGTAAAATGTCTCGTGTGATTAACACCTAAAATCCCTTAAATACTTTGAGAAAAAACTAATTTTTGAAGAATACGGGCCATATAAAGGTATACGGCCCGTATACAAGTTCGTATACATTGTATACGACCAGGCAAATTATTTACACATGGTGTATACGGGCCGTATACTGTTATACGACCCGTATAAACCATGTGTAAATAAGTTTTTGGCATGTGTTAATATTAGGACCCTAAAAGAAATTGTAGTATGTCACCATGGTCACCATTCATTGGGTGTTGTCGCCATTGTTCCATGCAATCCCCTCCTAGCGCCTTCAGCACCATCACCGTCATCATCCGTGTGCCTCCTTTTCTGCCACCGTCCATTGGCTAATTTTGAACTTAAAACCAGGAGGCAGGCCCTCAAAATCTAGTATTTTACACTGAAAAAAAATCAGAATTTGCCTCCTTTTCTGCCACCGTCCATTGGCTAATTTTGAACTTAAAACCAGGAGGTAGACCCTCAAAATCTAGTATTTTACACTGAAAAAAAATCAGAATTTTTCGTTCTTTTATTTTACATTAAAAGAACATGGATTATTATTTCAAATAAAGAATCTTTGTTTAATTTGAAGTTAAATTTATTTGATTTGCCAAGACTTTTATGGTACGTTTGATTCACCGATTTTGTTTCTTATAAAGAATTTTAAACTTGTTAAAATTTATCAAAAAGATTTTGTATTTAAATTAATTAGAATCTATCACATTAAATTTGAATGTGTGATACACCTGGATGGCTGTCAAAAACAGTTATAAAAGAAATTGTAATACGTCATTATAGCCACCATCCACTGGGTGTTGTCGCCATCGGTCGATGCAACCCCCTCCTCGCGCCTTTAGCACCATCACCGTAATCACCCATGTGCCTCCTTTTTTACCTCCGTCTATTAGCTGATCTTGAACTTAAAACCAGGGGGCGGACTCTCAAAATCCAATATTTTACACTACAAAATCAAAAATTTTCGGTAAAATTAACACTGCGAATCGAAAAATGGGGGGGGGGGGGGACACGCCTGGCCCTAAGGAAGGTCCGCCGTTTGCACGTGCACAACAGTTTGCATGTTTCCTCTATCCAAGAGGTGGAAACTTCAAATCTCGCAAGGTGCTTGTATGTGAGTATTTAGAAGTAGATAATTAGATTATCGTTCAAAAAAAAAGTTGGCAGGTTGGTGAGGGTGGTGGTGACAACGATGTAGTGACAGACACATGAATTATTTTCTGGGGGTGCGAACGAAGGGTTCAATCAAATTTTCAAGGGGTGCAGTCGGGATTTTTACCTCGAAAATACACTATTTTTTTTTCAACGGGGGGCCCCGCCCACCCAAGCCAAAGCTTGGATCCGCACTTGCAATGATGGCCATGGTGGTGGCCGACGACAGATGTAGAGAGTGATGACATTGGCAATGGAGGTGGAGATGTGGGCAATGGTAGTAGTGCGGGTGGGGGCGAAGACAGGGTATCAAATGCAATAACAAAAAGAGTAGTCAAAGACCCGATTCTTTAGTTGAATTCATTTACAATTTAGATCAAACTATGGTTGCCGTTCGAAAAAAAAAAGATGAAACTAATGGTTTACACCCGCTCTCTGTGGTGCGGTGGGCCGACCTAATTTATGAAACTATTTCACCACCTAATTAATATTAACTTGTGAATAATCAAAATCGCCTAATAAAGATAATTCTGATAATAACAATGGAAACCTAATCTAATCATACATGCTAATTATAATAAAGATAATTGTACTAAATCTTGTCTATATAATTTTCTTAAGTAATATATTCATTTGACTAAAACAATTTGATTGACTTCATTAAAGCATTGTGGTCGTAATTAGTTAGTTACAAATATTAAGTATTAGTTTTGTCGCTGGACGACATAATAATTTGATTATTCACAAAATAGCAATATAGAGATGGCCGGTCAACAAATTCGTTTAAAAAAAAAAAAAAAACCAACATCGAGTATCAAGTGGGCTGTTAATTGACAAAATAAAAACTTATTTTTTACATTGCTTCTTCCTTTTCTTAGTGGCAAAAGAATGAGAGTGAGAGACCAAAAGGAAGAAATTTGTATTTTATGACTGGGGATAGTTGTTGGGCTAGTAGTTGCTATATAAAAATTTAAAATAAATTTGTTTTTCAATAACAACTTTCATTAAAACAACTAGCAAGACATTAGAACTAACCAATAACACAGGTCAATAGATAAAATTACATTGACCATTCTACGACAAACACTTAAAAAGTGATATTTTTAATTCAAAGATAACCAAATGATTTTATGTCTTCCAACTTATTGAAGAAGTTTTGATCGTTCTTTATGTTCCATATACAGGGTGAAGATCAAATAGCAAGTTTATTTTGGCTAGAAGGATAGTAAATAATAGGATTATAGCATGTGGCAAAATTTAAAATAAAGAGAAATGGTATTTTAGTCAATCGTATCCTTTCTGCTTCCTTCTTCTCCCCAGTAACTTCAAAACCCACATTTTCAAAACCCACCATCTTCAACCTTTTCTTCACTTACTATCTCAATAATCACTACATTATAGTGCGATTTTCGTCACCAATCAATGATTCAAACACCCGATCAACTTGTTCTTCAGCTTTTTTAAAGAAAACCCTGTTTAATTTCATACAAAATCTCGTTTTTTTCCGGTGATTTTGAAGATAATCACTCGATCCATTCGATTCGATCGCTGATAAGTGTTTCAATCATTCAAATTTCGTCAATCGTTGAATAAATCGGCTTCGATCCATGTAAGAAATTCTTTAATTTCATTTTTACGATCTGGGTTTTTGATTTAGTCATTGAGTTTTACGATCTTGGCGGGGGTCCGGGGGCAGCGCCCCTGGTAGCAGGGTCCAAGGGGCGGCAACTTTTGAAAACTGCATTCGTAGACAGCTTTTGATCTCCTACTTCCTGGTTTAGATAATTCACATACAAAACTATTGTCCTGGTTCAATGCGTTTTAGAGAGAGAACACTTTCTTTGGTGTTTTTAGGCCATTGCGTTTTAGAACTAAGACATTTTTATATGTTTTCAGGCCATTGCGTTTTAGAAAAACACATTTTTGAAGTGTTTTTAGTCATTGCGTTTTAGGTAAAACATATTTTTAGGTGTTTTCAGTCCATTGCGTTTTAGAGAGAACATTTTCTTTTGTTTTTTTAGGCCATTGCGTTTTAGAAAGGAGACATTTTTAAGTGTTTTCTGGCCATTGCGTTTTATAAATAAGACATTTCTTTGTGTTTTTGGTGCATTGCGTTTTAGGTAAAACACATTTTATGTGTTTTAAGTCCATTGCGTTTTAGAAAACAGACATTTTAAGTGTTTTCTGGCCATTGCGTTTTAAAAATAAGACATTTCTTTGTGTTTTTGGTGCATTGCGTTTTAGGTAAAACACATTTTTATGTGTTTTCAGTCTATTGCGTTTTAGAAAGTACATTTTCTTTTGTGTTTTTAGGCTATTGCGTTTTAGAAATAAGACATTTCTTTGTGTTTTCTGGCCATTGCGTTTTACAAATAAGACATTTCTTTGTGTTTTTGATGCATTGCGTTTTAGAAAAATGTCACTTTTTAGGTTTTTTTTCCATTGCGTTTTACGCAACTGGGTTTTTTCCATTGCGTTTTACGTAACTGGGTTTTCGAATTTTTTTTTCGAAAATATAGCAATAGTATACTCGTTTTAAAGATAAAAAACGCTCGTTTTTGGTGCAATTTTTATAAAAAAATAATGTCGTATGAAAGAGTTATTAACGTTTAAAAAATGGTGGGAAATTGGAGGAGGGAGAAACTATTGCCTTGGATTGACTAGAATGTCCCTAGACAAACCCACACGCCTCCTTTTTTTCCTTCAATTTCACTCATTTAATCTTAGCCCTTGATTAAATAAATGGATGGTCAAGATTACTTCTAGGCTTCCTGTCACACCCCGATATTTCCACATATTACCGGTGGGCCCGGTGGGGAGTATCGTGACGTAGTTGATATCATCATAGTCAATATACACAATAAATAGCACAAAGGAAGGCTTGGTGAATAATTACTATTACAAACCATCGTGTCTGAGCATCCAAATGAAAGAATATACAGACTTGGTTGTAATAAAGATCCACAGGCGGATCATAAAATAAAATACAAGAAAACGGAAATAACAGACTCCAGGTATCTAGGGATTTGCAAGATCCTCTTATTTGACACCTAGTAGCTCCAGCCTATTTACGTGAGGTACCTGTCAATTAATCTTTTGAAAATACGTCAAATTACACTGGTAAATACAATTAACTGGCTCATTTGAAAACATTTATGAAAATTGATTTAAGTGCACAAGGCACAAATCATTTATAACTTGGGACAATTATTTAAGATAATCTTGTATACAGTTTTACATGTTTGTCCTACATATGGGGCCGGTTTGGAAACCGGTCATGATTAACCGACTCACCACTTATAGAACCCACAAAGGAGTTATCCCCAACATGTGGGTTATATTAGCATTTGCATCTGTCAGGTGTATGCCTACACCCCGTGCATAGGTCGTGGCCATTTTCAAATGAAATGAGCCAAGCATATCCAGGACACGGTCGTATTAACCCCCAATGCTTATGTTATAAAACAAAACAGATTAAAATGGGTTATGTAAATTTATTAATCACAATCCGATTAAATGATTTCATACCAGACCAAGTGGTATTATTATAATACCATATCTCGAGCCCGTATAAGGGAAAATAAGTTAAAACTATTTACTTGAGCTAGATATGAAGAAATAACTCATCCGTATATCCCTTAAGCCTTATGAAAATACCTTCTACTAAAGCTACTCAATCTATATGGAAGGTTTAATAACCTATTAGGATACTAACGGGCCTTTTTTTTTAAGTCAAAGACTTAGACCGGTTAGTTGGAAGGAAGGATACTTTACGGTTCTAAACGCTGGATTAAGCGGAGACCGGAATAGAATGTGGTTTAGACCCGACAAGTTTGGATACTTTTATAATATGGGCAAACTATACACATTCTGGAATTTGAGGATTTAATGATAAGGTTAAACCCGTTTCGGCTATTTTATGTAAACGAGTCACATAAACCGATCCGAACGCATAAATGCGTAATGGGTAACCAAATGAATTATATACAGGTCTCAAATGTTATTATGCTTAGAATATGTTAATACATCAGTGGGATGTTAACATATATGCCCAAAAAGTATTTAAAACCAATTTAAGTCCCGTAGCGGCATTTTGGTCATTTTAATGTTTATAAAAGAGATTTTATAATAAACTGAGGTTCTAGTCTCTGGTAATCAGTAAAATATTTATTTTATCACATTACATCAGTAAGATATTATATATATGTGAGGTTTACCATTTATGGCCAAACTATGCCCCGAAAGGGCATTTTGGTCATTTCACATTTTCTTTTAAGGACATTTTTGGAAGTCTGAGTTCATGACTTATACTTACTGTAATAATATTAAAATTTACTTAAAAGTTCAGTAGGTAATAAGTCTTAGGTGTTAAATATGGTTTAAAACCATACTATGCACCTAATTAGCGTAAAATCGCTAATTGACGATAATTAAAGTGTTTTATGTAAATCTGAGATTTTGATCAGTTGTAATTGTTCAAAATAATTTATTTAATGTATGAAATCAGTAGGAAAAGGTTTGGCATTCAAATCATTTGTTAATCTCATTTTATGCATAAAAGGGTATTATCGTCATTTACCGAATTATACAAGAACTCCATGATATGATCAGATTATAATCTGATCAAAATTCCAAAAATCCCTAAAAATAATATCTTAACAGTAGGTAATGAGTTTTGGGTCAAAATCCAAGTTTAAACATGTCTTATGCAAGATATCGCAATTTAATTAAAAAAAACTTCAATTTACGATATCGAGCATAACTTCTGTTTGAGACCAAGAACTGATGTCAAATTTTCTGGACATGCTTATATATCAGTAACAAAGGTTTTTGTCCACTCACATTTCTAAAAATCTCATTTATATGTCAAAAGGGTAAAAACGGCATTTATAAGCATAATAACAAACATAAGCATATAATTCAAAGTACTAAGGACCAAGTAATATAACTCCAGGGGGTTATACTACAATATAAAGTGGTCCTAATAGAAGCTTAAAACATGGAAGGATTAAGCTTAATCGGGTCAGAACTGAAAGTCAACTCAAAAGGCAAGCTTTTGCGACTTTTGGTTGTGAACCGACCCGAAACTGATAATTGTCGGGTTGAACATGTTTAGACATGTTCTAATACTAATTACCAAGTTATTAGAATGATAAAATATGATTTATAACCTCTGCATTGTTAGATATAATTATTGTTTAAAAATCTAGTCAGTTTGACTTTTTGACTTATTAGTTTGACCCGACAATTAACTAGTCAAACGAAATAATTAGGAGGTGCTCTTTTAAGGGTTAATCACCTACCTTATTATGGTCACATAACCACTTTTAATTCGGACAGTGGCTGGACCATTTGTGATTAAACCGAAAGTCAAAGTCAAATTACGATAACTTTGACTTTTCGGTTTTTAAACTAAAAACTGAACTAAGGAATGGGCTAAGACACTTACAAAGGGTCCTAGCTATCTTTTCTACAAACTTGAGCTCCCTTTAAGGCCATATATCTCCAGATGAGAGTGAAGTGAAAGTTATGAGTGAATGAGCAAATGGCCATAACAACTTAGGTGCCTTTATATACTTGAATGGCATGATATAAGATCAAAGCAGGTGTTTTTGGAGTGTTTAGGATCACCCCAGGTGTCCTAGTAGTATTCTAATACCGACAACAAGCCCCAAGTATCGAAAATCAGGCATCTAAGGCGGTGTAACAGGCTGCAACATGCAGCTGTCATCTTTCTACAGAACTGGGCGTCTGTCGCGGGCCGCGTAAGAATCAAAGGGGGTTTACGCGGGCCGCGACAACCTCCTATTCAGGTGAAAATTGTTTTAACTTTGGCAGTTTCAGTCCCTGGTCCTTATAAACTTTATATAACCTTATTTTTGGCATATAAGGCCCTTGTAGTTAGTTTGTAGAGGTTCAAGGGAGTATAACCAACTCCGTTAGGCCCGGTTTCGTTAAAAGATCACCATAAACATAAGTTTCCATGCATTGACACTTTTAAGCCAAAGTCTTGAAAACTTGCATAACGATCTCGAAACCTCGTGAAATTGATGTCACTTATTCTTGAGAGTGTATTTGGATTTTACGAAGCCTCGGGTTCGTTAAAACGTCGCTCAGAGGTAAGAATTAACATGTTGACACGTTTAACCCCTGTAGTTTAAAATCTTCCGATTATTTTCATAAACGGCTTCTTATATCCAATCAATCACTCATTTAAGAATACATTCTCCATGTGTGGTCATTCAGAGGCACAAGTTTGGCATGTTGACACTTTTAGTCCCTTCGCATACATATTTTCATCGTTTGTCAACTTTAGTCCTTTAAACTCAAACTTTCACATATTTAAAGTCTAGGACACGAGTCTTTATATAATTGGACATGTTTTTACGTGGTGTTACATCCTCACCCCCTTAAAAGAAATCTCGACCCCGAGATTTACTGGAATAAGTGAGGGTACTTCTGTCGCATAGTGGACTCAACTTCCCACGTATATTCGGGGCCTCTACGGGCATCCCATTTAACCTTCACTATAGGCATGTGCTTCCTTCGGAGCTTTTTAACCTGTCGATACTCGATCGATATAGGTCTTTCAACAAACCTCAGGCTTTCATCAATCTGTGCGTCCTTATGAGACATTGCTAGGGATTCATCAGCTAGAAATTTCTTTAGATTACAGATGTGGAACACATTGTGAATTCCACTAAGCACCTCAGGTAAATTTAGCTTCTAAGCTACACTGCCGACACATTCTGTAACACCCCAACCCGGCTCGGGCTGACGTGTTACTTATACAGTACATCAGAGGTCAGAACATCATTCCATAAATTATAAAAATTACATTATTTCAAAAATTTGAAATATTGTACAACACAATTTGAACTTTTAAAGAAAATCCATGTGCGTCTTTACTCCCTCGAACCATCCATCCAAGTCTTCCCGACAATCCTTGCAACCTAACGTACATAAGAAGGCAAATGTACGCCTGAGTAAACGGGGTTTACTCAGTGGGACAACAACAACGCACTATATATTTTCTTAATAATATCTATCAAACAATATATATAACACATTCAGTTAGTCACCTCCAGTGCGTCACATTCAGTAGTTCAATGCGTAGTCAGTTCACATTCAGTGCGTCACATAATCACATTCAGTAGTTCACATTCAGTTTTTCAGTGCGTCACCTTTCGGTGCGACACACTCAGTAGTTCAGTGCATCATAATTGAATATTTGCTAAAACAATATAACTATAAATTTAAATATAATAGCACAAAATCTTAAAGATCACAAAAGCATACAATAACGAATCTAAATTTTCAACTACGAGGTAGTGGAAATCTAAATCCGTACACATATGTGGGGAGGGATCCGTACCTTAAGCGATGATTACCCGACTGAGATTATAGATTATGTCTACACGACCACGGAATCCTCAATGTGTACGTAGGAAACTTAAGGAAAGTTGTATGGAAATATGGAATTAGAGGAGGCCAGAAAGAGACCGAAAATGAACTAGGGATGATTTGATTTTGTGAGGGCAACCTGTGGTTTTATAGGTGGCTTTCTTGGCCACTAAGTTTTGAGTTAAAATATCAAAACTGAAGATAGGATCAAAATTTTGGTGAGGTGTTTCTATTTGGATACAGGTGTCATGTTTTAAAAGAGTGATAAGCACAAGAGAGTTGGAGTAAAATCGTTGGATTAATTAGAATTATTATTTGTTATATATTTTTTTTTCATGCATGCATGTTTAATGATTTGTTTATTTCTCATGAAAATATATATTATACTATATAGTTTTGAATATATTAATTGCCATAACGAAACTTAGTATTTACCTATAAATTCTCAAGCTGTTATTTAATATAAATAATATTTTATAATTTTAAATTTCAGGTATTACAAATCTACCCCTCTTAAAAATTTCGTCCTCGAAATTTGTACCGTGACACGTTAGTCATTAATGGTATAAACCAAAAACTTTTATTAAAAAGACAACATGTTTATTTGATGCTTAGAAAAGTTATATACTTTCAGAAGACAAGGTTCAAAAGCAAAAGACTAGAGCTTAAACAATGGGAAATCGTTCATCTCATTAAGGTTCACGCCCAATCACATCATACCCATGGTGTTCAGTTGGTTTATTGTCAACGGTTAAAGAGAAAACCCTTCCGCCTCTATTAGCTGGTATAGCGTTTGCTCCGGTGGTAATATTCTTTTCAGTATCTTTCGGGGAAAAGGGGCAATTCTGGATTGTATGTCCCGTTTGTTTACACCTGAAACAACCCCCTGTGAGTTTAAGGCATACTCCACCATGGGTCTTTCCGCATGTGGAACATGGTTTTTGGGGTTGATTCTGGGTTTGTGCAACGATCGCTTGGCTATTCTGTGGTGCAGGTGGGGAGTTCCGATTAGAATTTGACTTCTGGTTTCCGGTGAGTGGGATTTGGGTGCAAGTTTGTCCAGTGGTTAAGGCCAGATTTTTCAAGAGGTCTCCACCATACTGAAGCTTCATAGTTCTGTTTGCTATTTCTAGATTTTGGTCGGCATTAGCTACTTCAGTGATGTCTTTAAAGTCTTGGTTAACAACCAACCACTTAATCCGTTCACACAATGCCTATTTAAATTTCCCGGCTTGCGCAGCTGGGGATCCAGCATTTGGTCCGACAAAGCTAGCAAGCCTCGTGAAATGTTCCATGAACTCAGTCATAGGTTCGTCCTCCCTTTGTTTGATGGATGCAAATTCTCGGATGTATTCATCACGGAAGGCAACCGGAAAATATTGTTGGAAGAACAGCGTTTTGAAACCGTCCCATGGAAGTGTAGCAGCGAACATATCACCGCCTCTGGCGTGTTTCACAGTACGCCACCAGGTTTGGGCGTTATCTTCCAGTTTGTACGCAGCCAACCTTGTTTTAAATTCACCGCCCACTCCTAGAACTTCGAAGATCTTCTCAATGTGAGCAATCCAATTTTGTGCTTCTATTGGTGTAGCTGCAATACTGAAGGATCTTGGTTGTTGTTTTTGAAGTCTAAACAACCATTTGTGAATGTCAATAGTGGGTGGTGTAATTGGATCCTTCACATTCTTGCCTTTTGGTGGTGAAGGTGGGGGAGTTGGAAAACGAGGAGGAGTTGGGGAACGAGGAGGAGTGGGAGGTGGTTGGGTGCTCCTTGCGTCACTCATTTGCTGCATAACCGTTTACATGAAATCAGGGAGTACTTCAGTGTGAATTTGTTGGGTGACAGTTTGTATCAGATTTGGGAGTAACCCCTCGACAGCACGTTGGACTGCGTCATTAATCTTACGACGCCTAGAAGTCGTGCCAGAGTTACGTGAACGGCGTCGGTTAGTTCTTTTGACCGTAGACATCACATAGAAAGTCAGAAGGATGATAACATATTTCAAGAGGGATAAAATTCTATTTTGATGTCTACCAATTATCGCACAGGTTTTGTTTAAAAAAAATTGTTTATCGACAGGAAAGAGCCTGAGCTCTGATACCATAACTGTAACGCCCCAACCCGGCTCGGGCTGACGTGTTACTTATACAGTACATCAGAGGTCAGAACATCATTCCATAAATTATAAAAATTACATTATTTCAAAATTTTGAAATATTGTACAACACAATTTGAACTTTTAAAGAAAATCCATGTGCGTCTTTAATCCCTCGAACCATCCATCCAAGTCTTCCCGACAATCCTTGCAACCTAACGTACATAAGAAGGCAAATGTACGCCTGAGTAAACGGGGTTTACTCAGTGGGACAACAACAACGCACTATATATTTTCTTAATAATATCTATCAAACAATATATATAACACATTCGGTTAGTCACCTTCAGTGCGTCACATTCAGTAGTTCAATGCGTAGTCAGTTCACATTCAGTGCGTCACATAATCACATTCAGTAGTTCACATTCAGTTTTTCAATGCGTCACCTTTCGGTGCGACACAATCAGTAGTTCAGTGCATCATAATTGAATATTTGCTAAAACAATATAACTATAAATTTAAATATAATAGCACAAAATCTTAAAGATCACAAAAGCATACAATAACGAATCTAAATTTTCAACTACGAGGTAGTGGAAATCTAAATCTGTACACATATGTGGGGAGGGATCCGTACCTTAAGCGATGATTACCCGACTGAGATTATAGATTATGTCTACACGACCATGGAATCCTCAATGTGTACATAGGAAACTTAAGGAAAGTTGTATGGAAATATGGAATTAGAGGAGGCCAGAAAGAGACCGGAAATGAATTAGGGATGATTTGATTTTGTGAGGGCAACCTGTAGTTTTATAGGTGGCTTTCTTGGCCACTAAGTTTTGAGTTAAAATATCAAAACTGAAGATAGGATCAAAATTTTGGTGAGGTGTTTCTATTTGGAGACAGGTGTCATGTTTTAAAAGAGTGATAAGCACAAGAGAGTTGGAGTAAAATCGTTGGATTAATTAAAATTATTATTTGTTATATATATATATATATATTTTCATGCATGCATGTTTAATGATTTGTTTATTTCTCATGAAAATATATATTATACTATATAGTTTTGAATATATTAATTGCCATAACGAAACTTAGTATTTACCTATAAATTCTCAAGCTGTTATTTAATATAAATAATATTTTATAATTTTAAATTTCAGGTATTACACATTCGATAATCTAGAATGGTCCAATATACCTTGGTCTTAACTTGCCCTTCTTACCAAAACGCATCACACCTTTCCAGGGTGATACTTTTAGTAAGACCTTGTCACCCACTTCAAACTTTAGAGGTTTTCGCCTCTTATCAGCATAACTTTTCTGCCTATCCCTGGGAGCTTTTAGGCGATCACGATTTTGGACAATCTTGTCCGTCGTTTCAAGGACTATATCAGGTCCTGATAACTGAGCTTCTCCTACTTCCGCCCAACAAACAGGTGTTCTGCATTTCCTTCCATACAACGCCTCAAAAGGCGCAACCTGAATGCTAGTATGATAACTATTATTATAGGAGAACTCGATCAAAGGTAGGTGGTCATCCCAGCTACCACCCAAATCAATAACACATGCTTGAAGCATGTCTTCCAAAGTTTGAATTGTACGCTCACTTTGTCCATCTGTTTGAGGATGGTAAGCAGTACTAAAATTCAAACGAGTGCCTAAAGATTGTTTGAAACTTTTCCAAAAGTGAGAGGTGTATCTAGTATCTCTATCGGATATAATAGACACTGGCACTGCGTGGAGAGATACACTCTTATCCACGTACAACTGAGCTAGTTTGTCGGAGCTATGAGTCTCCTTGATGGGTAAGAAATGGGCTGACTTAGTCAGTCTGTCAACTATGACCCATATAGTATCATTTCCATGCCTTCTTTTAGGTAACTTGGTTATAAAATCCATGGTTACCATCTCCCACTTCCATATGGGAAGCTCTGGCTGTTGTAGCAGACCCGATGGCTTTTGATGTTCAGCTTTAATCTGAGCACAAGTCAGGCACGTAGCTACATGTGTGGCAATAGATTTCTTCAAACCTATCCACCAATAATTGGCTCTCAAATCTTGATACATTTTGTCACCTCCAAGGTGAACTGAGTATTTGGAATTGTGAGCTTCCTGGAGGATTATATCTCGAAGCCCTCCATGAATAGGAACCCAAATCCTTCCATTCAGTCTGAGGATTCCATCCTTGCCAGGTGCTAACTGTTCAGCAGTTACACCTAACTTTTCATTTGGAAGGTTAGCTTCCAACACAACTTCCTTTTGAACAGCTAACAACCTTTCATTCAGGCTATTCTTCAGTACAATGCTCTTGGCATTAATCCTTATAGGTTTGACTCTTTCTTTTCGGCTTAGAGCATCGGCGACTACATTCGCTTTGCCAGGATGGTAGCGAATTTCACAATCGTAGTCATTTAGGGTCTCCATCCAGCGGCGCTGTCTCATATTGAGCTCTTTTTGATTGAATAAATGTTGTAGACTTTTGTGATCTGAATAGATCACACATTTAGTTTCATATAAATAGTGTCTCCATAATTTTAGTGCGAATACAACGGCACCCAACTCCAAATCGTGGGTGGTGTAATTCTTTTCGTGCACCTTTAGTTGTCGTGATGCATAGGCAATCACCTTGCCTCTTTGCATGAGTACACAACCCATACCGGTGTGTGAAGCATCGCAGTACACGACAAACTCTTCGATTCCCTCAAGTGTTCCAAGAGGATCTACCATAGTAGGACACAATATTGCCAGCTCATTCGACCTTTTCGTATACGCTTCAATTTCTGACCCTGTCATCTTTAGGTTGAAGAACTCGGTCTCCAACTTGTGGATGTCATCACGATTGCAGTATGCTTCCTTGATCACTTCCTTGAAATCGTTCCATGGGGTGGCGTTAGCAACTACCAACCCTAACATTTGAACTTGCGCTTTCCACCAAGTTAACGCAATGCCCTCAAGTGTTCCAGTAGCATACTTCACCCTACGAGCCTCAGGGCATTCACACATCTCGAAGACAGATTCGAGCTTCTCAAACCAGTGGAGAAGGCCTACCACTCCTTCAGTGCCACTGAAAGTAGTAGGTCGACAATCCATAAAAGTTTTGAAGGTACATGCAGGAGGCTGAGCATGTTGACCTGTCGTGTGTGTGTAAGAAGAAACAATGTTAGGCACAAGTGTTGGTTTACGTGAGTAGGATCTAAAGATCCTAGAGTAAGTTGCTATGGCAGGTTATACCTCCTGCCTGAGCGGCTGCGAGTGCTGCAGTAACTTGTTCATTGATTAGAGCCGTCAGCTGGGCTTGAGTCATGTTGATACGTCCACTCATGATCTTCATATCAAAGGGAACATGAGTGAGAGGGGCTCGCAAAAGTGCGATGACAGAAGAGAGTAAGCACGCATGTGTTTTCAATCAATAGTTGCTACGTTTATCTAAGCATACCATGAGCAAAGTTCTATGTAACTAGCAAGTAGGCAATATAAACACAAATCATATCACCTATAGTGTTGAGTCTTGCACGTGGAGCGAGGCGTCGTTGTGAATCGTCGAGCACTGTACAGGTTATAGTCTGGTTTTAACAAAAACTTTTTCCTTTTTTAAAACCAAGTTCACTATAACCAATGGCTTTGATACCAATCTGTCACACCCCCAAAATCCACATGCGGAGTATCACCGCTTGGAGGCGTGACTGACCAGGATCGGGCCACCAATCATATTGAACATTGTAAGTAAATAATTAAAATTCAACCACACAATATGAAAGGTGTTCAAAACAAAAGCATAGTTAAATGTTTAGCGGAAGCATAAGTGCAAAAACCCAACATAAGTATTAAGTTCGAAATGATGTAATGTTTTAACATGGCACACACTGTCCATGTCCCACAACGATCGCGCCTCCCAGTGCAAGCTCCAAGAGTACCTAACGACCTGCAAGGCATGTAACAACGAGTCAACAACAAAGTTGAGCGAGTTCACAGTTGATTGTTCAGTTATTGAGTTCGTTTCAGAAATCGTAAGTTCGTTTCATAACCATGTTTTAACCAGTATCCTTGTTTCCCAAACCTTTACGATATTTAGTGGGGGCTTCCCATGTGAGTTACCAGACCATACCATATCGACTACTACGAAAAATAAGTTGTGCCCTAAGTCAATGTCTATCATCATTGACCCTTTGCCTTTAGTCCATTTGTACACGCCCGTTCGAACGACACGGTGTGAGGTTTGTTAAACCTAATAGCGCTATCAACTAATGACCCGCTCGCCATCGGCCTCGGCGATTAAGTCAATATAAAATGAGGGACTTCATGATAGAGTTTTGGTCCAGTGTGTTTAATCTTGTTGTCCTACCCAAGGAGGACGAGCGTACGTATTCTACCCAAGGAGAATACGCGAGTTTTAATCTTGGCATCCTACCCATGGAGGATGGCCGTACATATCCTACCCAAGGAGAATATGTAGTTTCCGTTTTAGTTCTTTAACCCATTCCCAACCCTTGGGAATCCCATGCCTTGTAGAAAGTGTGAACTCACCTTGGTTTGCTCGGTATGCTAAACTATATGCTCACAAGTAATCAGTCAAGTCCTATAGTATGCACGTATACTCAATTAGTTCAAGTTCGTAAAGTTTCCTATGCAATCAATACCACAGGGCGTGTTTGGCAGTTAACATCATGCATCACACAACGGTTAATCACATTCATACAATTCATGTTTCACATAAATGTCTTTTGCAGTTTATTCTAATATAATTATCCAATAACACACTTAACAGAGTTAGCAAGCTTAACTGGATTAACATATATAATAGAGTTACATATTTAACAGAGTTAACATCTAACAGAACTAATAACTAACTGAGTTTGCTAAACTAACAGAGTTAATACTTAACAGGTTTAATAGACTAACAGAGTTAATTAACTAACAAAGTTAACAAACCATTAGAGTTACATACTTAACAGAGTTACATAATTTAACAGAGTTAATAAAGTTAACAGAGTTAATAAACTATTAGGGTTAACAACTAATAGATTTAGCAAACTAACAAAGTTAACTAGGTAAATAACTTAACTGAGCAACAGACTTAACAGGGTTAATAACTCACAGGATTAATGTGACGAAATCGTATATGTAGCGAAAACCCTTCATGGCGAAAACACCATTTGGAGAAATCACTCAGGCGACGAAATCCCGAGTGATTTCGTCGGGTTTAATGTTTGACGAAACCACTGGGTGTTTTCACCTGGTCCTCGTGATTTCGTCTGCTCTTGATTTCTTCGGTTACATCCTTACCAACAACATCAGTTACGCAATACAGTAACCCTAATCATCACTTACAGTTACATGATCAAACATCAACAAAATCATTTAATCAAATAATCGATATATAAACATATAAGTTACCAAATCATTGCGAGACCAAGATCACCAATCAATCAGCAGATCATCATTAACAGGCACACACGGTCGATCATATCATCCAATATACATGACAGTTTGTAGGCAATATATATATATATATAATGATCATCCAGTCTTACGTTCATAAAACAATCACAGTTATGATAATAAACAAATCGTTCATACAATTGATTTAAATCAAACAATCGGTTAAAGGTTAACACTAACCGCGACGAACGAGACAATAACTTGATTGATCTTGAAGATCCGGGGAACACAAGTTTGCCGTCAGGTTCAAAGGGTAGCGAGAGAAAGAGAACGTGAGAGGTGGTTAGGGTTTTTGCCGAATACTGTTCTCGCGTAAAGGTTATAAACAAAACTATATCTTATCGTTACTGGGCCAAGCCCACTCTTGTTTTCGTTGGCCTCATAGTGGACGAAAACACCTAGTGTTTTTGCTAAGGTGTGGGTGACGAAAACACTCCATGTTTTCGCCAACATGGGTGTTTTCGTGGGGTGTGTTTTCGGCTATGGTTCCATTTTATTGTTCTTAATTATGCAAACACAATATTAATACTAAACATGTTATTAACACATCAATATATATAAAAACACACTTATGATGCACACCAAATATAAATATAACCACAACACTTTGCAAATAAGTACTAGGTTAAGTCGAGTAGGGACCTTGAAAACTCGGGTTGTCACATAGAACACAGATCTTGAACCAACACTTCGACAAGAAAGTTAGTACAAGGTCCGATCCTATCGGTTTTGAGTGCATTGAGTGTAAAAGAGTTAAAAGAGAGTTGGAAAACCTTCTCTTAATCCTTTTCACCGTGAATATGTTTAGATCTATGGAAGATCTTTGTTTATTTATGTGGAAATCGGTTAGATCTAAGTTGTTCTTGAAGGATTGAAGCCAAAACATGAAGTTCCTAAGAACACCATGATGACATCACCCTAGAACACCTCAAATCTAGTGATTTCACGGTTAAATGTTAAGATTCAAAAGATAGAAAGGTGTAGGAGTGCGTGTAGATTAAGGAAGTACAAGATTTAGGATGAGATCTTACCAGAATAGCGAGAAATCGAAGAAAAAAGGGAGCAAGAGCGCTGGTCGGACAGAAGGTACCAAAAGTGGTAAGTTTGATGGTGACATGGGGTATTTATAGGGTTACCCAAAGTGGAAAGGGGTTGGTCGATCGGGTGGCGGCCCGATCAAGTGGCTGACCGATCGAGCGGCAGCTCGATCGATCGACTGGTCGGTCGGTCGGTCACCTGGTCGATCAGTCGCTTGGTTCGAGTGTCTGGTGTGACGAGTTTTGCTGTTTCGATTGTGATTGCGAGCGTTGCGATGCGATACAGTTTCCTATTCAAATTACTTTTAATCCCAACTACTATATCTAACATACAATCATCCTAGATTAATTGCGTTAGGCGTTTTGCGATTCGATTGCGATTGAGTTTCGATTGCGTTTCGATTGATCACCATAACACAACATAAATAAACATGCACAAGTAACACATAAAAGGCACACACACGTATAACAATAACCAAAATGCGAAAATTTCGAGTTGCGAGCGCGATGTTGATTAGATTAGTTTGATTAGCATTTAGTTGACTTTATCGCATTGTTACTTCCTATTGTTCACAATCGTAAGGCGATTTTTTAGCGATAAGTATACATCGATTACTGCGATTCTTAGCAATTACTCCACATAATACAATTAACGTAAAGCATAAAATAGACTATCTACGAGTCAAAGAAGTCAAAACAGAAATTGAGCAAGGGGTAACAGATCGCAATTAGCAATCTTAAGTCCCTTTGACTTCAATCTTGACTTTGACTTTGACTTTCGAACACGGGGTGTTACAGCCTCCCATACTTAAGGGAATTTCATCCCGAAATTAGGGCGATGCCGTAACAAACAGCTGTGGGTACTTCGCCTGCATGTCGCTTTCAAGTTCCCAAGTGAACTATGCGCCTCGTTTGCCTTCCCATCGGACTTTCACAATAGGAATGCGCGAGCGTCTGAGCTGCTTGGTTTGGCGGTCCATGATTTTGACAGGCTTCTCCACGAAGTGTAGTGTTTCGTTTATTTGGAGGTCATCAAGAGGTACAATTAAATCATGCTCAGCCAGGCACTTCCGGAGGTTTGAGACATGGAAAGTGGGGTGGACGTTACTAAGTTCTTCCGGTAGTTCGAGTCTGTAGGCGACTTTTCCGATCCTTTCCAGAATCTTAAAAGGTCCAAAATATCGCGGCGCTAGTTTCCCTTTCTTGCCGAATCTGACCACACCCTTCCAAGGTGATACCTTTAGGAGTACGTAGTGGCCAACGTCAAATTCAAGGGGCTTGCGTCGTCTATCGGTATAACTTTTCTGACGACTCCGAGCTTTTAACAAGTTGTCTCTTATTTAGAGGATTTTGTCAGTTGTTTCTTGCAATAGCTCAGGACCGGTTAATTGCGAGTGCCCGATCTCGTGCCATACAATAGGCGACCAACATCTTCTTCCGTATAAGGCCTTGAATGGTGCCATTTGTATGCTGGAATGATAGCCGTTATTATACGAGAATTCAACTAGAGGCAAGTATGTGTCCCAATTACCACCGAAGCCTATAACACATGAGCAAAGCATGTCTTCCAAAGTACGGATCGTTCTTTCAGACTGACCATCGGTTTGAGGATGGAATGCGGTACTCAGATTAAGCGTAGTACCGAGAGCAGCTTGAAACGTTTCCAACAGTCGCGAGGTAAACCTAGCGTCACGATCAGAAATGATATCGCGAGGCGTACCGTGTCGACAGATAACTTTGTCTGTGTAGATTCAGGCTAATCTTTCTACCTTGTACTCTTCTCGTATTGGCAGGAAGTGTGCTGATTTGGTCAAGCGGTCAACGATAACCCAGATGCTATCATGACCTGCGGTTGTTCGTGGGAGTTTGGTTACGAAGTCCATAACTATGCTTTCCCACTTCCATATAGGGATCGGGGGTTGTTCAAGCAAGCCAGAGGGTCTTTGGTGTTCAGCCTTGACTTTCGAGCAAGTTAGGCACTTTCCAACGTAGAGAGCAAAATCCCTCTTCATACCCGGCCACCAGTACTTGTAGTGAAGGTCCTGGTACATTTTGTCGGCACCGGGATGAATAGAATACCGAGATTTGTGGGCTTCGTCCATTAGAATCTGTCGCAAATCGTTCCGCTTAGGGATCCAAATTCTGTCCAGATAATGGAATATCCCATTTGATTTAGTAACAAGGTGGGTTCCATCGTGATGTATCCTTTCCTTATTCAGGGTGCGCTCATTAAAACAGACATGTTGGGCTTCGCGAATGAGAGTCTCGAGGTGATGTTGGGCTGGGATATTAGGAATACTATGCAGGTAGCTCCGTCAAATTAGCACGTCGGCAACAACATTTGCTTTGCCTGGGTGATAACGAATCTCACAGTCGTAATCATTGAGAAGTTCTACCCATCGGCGTTGACGCATATTAAGTTCCTTCTGGTCAAAGATATGATATAGGCTCCTATGATCGGTGAAGATCGTGCACTTGGTACCATACAGGTAGTGTCGCCAAATCTTTAACGTAAAAATAACTGCGCCTAGCTCGAGATCGTGGGTTGTTTATTTCTTCTCGTGGATTTTGAGCTGGCGAGATGCGTAAGCGATGACCTTGTCCCGTTGCATGAGAACACAACCAAGACCAAGGCTCGAGGCATCACAATAGACAACAAAGTTGTCGTTTCCATCGGGTAAGGTGAGGACGGGAGCATTGCAAAGCATATACTTGAGGGTTTGGAAGGCAGATTCCAGTTCAGTTCCCCAAACAAAGAATTTGTCTTTATGCGTGAGGGCGGTAAGCGGCACAACGATTTTAGAGAATCCTTCGATAAATCGGCGATAATAGCCCGCGAGTCCGAGGAAAGAGCGGACTTCAGACGGGTTCTTCGGCGTAACCCAACTCTTAACTGCTTCAATCTTCGCGGGCTCGACATGAATACCTTGACTATTGATAATGTGACCGAGGAATTGAACCTCCTCCAGCCAAAATTCACACTTGGAGAACTTGGCATAGAGTCGATTCCCCCGGAGTAGCTCGAGAACCAAACGTAGATGTTGCGCATGTTCGGCTTTCGACTTAGAATAGATCAGGATATCATCGATGAACACGATGACGAAGCGGTCCAGATATGGTTTACACATGCGATTCATCAGATCCATGAAAACCGCGGGTGCGTTGGTTAAACCAAAAGGCATAACAAAGAACTCATAGTGGCCGTATCGAGTGCGGAATGCGGTTTTGGGTATATCCTACTCTTGAATGCGTAACTGGTGATAGCCTGAACGTAGATCGATCTTAGAGAAACACGTAGAACTTTGCAGCTGATCAAACAAATCATCGATTAGGGGTAGGGGATAGCGATTCTTGATCGTTAACTTATTCAACTCCCGATAGTTGATGCACATCCTGAACGACCCATCCTTCTTCTTGACGAAAAGGAATGGTGCGCCCAAGGAGAGGTGCTCGGGTGAATGATGCCTTTATCAAGTAATTCCTGGAGCTGACTCGAGAGTTCACGCATTTCGAACGGAGCTAGTCGATAAGGAGCTCTAGCAATAGGGTTTGCTCCAGGAATGAGGTCGATACGAAAGTCGATATCACGACTTGGAGGCAATCCCGGGAGTTCATCCGGGAAGACGTTTGGAAATTCACACACAACAGGAACATCTTTCACTCCGGTCTTCCTTTTCTTTTCCTTCTCCGCTACTACAATGTTAGCCAAGAAAGCTCTGTATTCCTTGCGGAGATACTTGCTAGCTTGGATACATGACATGAGCTTGAGACCCTTCGAAGCAGTTTCACCATAGACACACAGTTGGTCACCATTAGCGAGCGCGAATCGAATCATCTTGTCAAAGCACACAACTTCAGCATGGTTTTCACGAAGAAAGTCCATGCCTACTATGATGTCAAAGCTTCCGAGCTGCATCGGAATAAGATCAATTGGGAAGATGTGATTGTTGAGCTCAAGAGTACAATCACGGAGAACAGAATTGACGGCGACGGTTCTTCCAGTGGCGACTTCGACATCGAACGTCGAGGAGAGATGAGAGCGCTTACGATTAAGGAGCTTTTCGAACTCAAACGATACAAAACAGTTATCGGCTCCAGTATCAAACAAACACGAAGCATAAATACCATTAACGAGAAACGTACCATTGACCACGTTGTTGTCGGCTTGGGCTTGGCGCGCGTTAATGTTGAAAGTTCTGGCACATGCTGCTTGCTGTGGTTGCTGCTGTTGCTGCTGTTACTGAGGCTGCTGCTGATGGGGCTCTTGTTTCACAACCCTGTTCGGGCACATGTTGGCGAAATGGTTAGGATCGCCACATGCGAAGCAGACTCTGGCGTTGGCCGCGGGTGCCTGAGCCGCTTGTTGTCCTTGAGGGGCTGGAAGCAGAGCTTGATGAGCAGTGGCTTGAGCTGGTGGTTGGCGGGGACCAGTACGGCAGTTTGCAGTGAAGTGGCCGTACATATTGCAGTGCGCGCAAAACTGGCAGGCTAGACCCACCGGGTGATGATAAGTGCAGGTTGGGCAGGCAAGGTGAGGACCTGTATATTCACGGTTTGCAGGCGGTGCATAGGTGATTGGATCTGGAGCTGATCGGTGTTGTTGTTGAGCTGGTACTGCTGGAAGTGGAGCAGCGGTAGTGACAACGCAGTTCTTGTTGTTGGAGCTGCTGTTGTTGTTCTTCCTCTTGTGATGAGAGGACTTCGATGACTTCGATGAGGTGGAGGTGGCGTCAGTAGTTGGTGTGGCGGTGGCTTGGTGCAGGTTCTTCAAAGCTTTGTCCCAAAAACCCGCTTTTACCCGCTTGTCGTTGATTTCAGCGGCAAGTAGGTAAGTTTCTTCGATCGTTGCTGGTTTGGAAGCATGCACAAAATCTGCAACACAATCCGGCAGAGCGCGGATGTATTTCTTGATTGTCATGTCGGTCGTCTTCACTTGTTCGGGACAGATGATACTGAGCTGCTTGAAGCGAGCAGTGAGGGCAGCGTTGTCACCATCCTTCTGCTTGATGTGCCAGAATTCGTCCTCCAGCTTTTGGCGCTCATGGGGAGGGCAGAACTTATCGAGCATAACATTCTTCAACTCGTGCCATGACAGGCCATAGGCTGCATCATTTCCGCGCTTGTTTCTCTCGGCAGTCCACCAATCTAGTGCGCGGGACTGGAAAACGCCGGTAGCATTCAATGTGCAGAGATTATCAGGATATCCACTTTGACGCAAGGTGACTTCGATCGAGTCGAACCATTGAATGAAAGCCGTAGGGCCATCTTCGCCGGTGAACTCTTTCGGTCCGCAAGCCTTGAACTGCTTGAAGCTGAAAGCAGCTTTGGGGGTTTCAGCCCTGGATTCGTCAGACGATTTTCTCATGTTCTCATACAGTTCACTGACAACTTGAGGTACGACCTTAGCCATTTGCTTAGTAATCATGGCGGCGAGGCGTTTTTCTGCTTTGCTTTCGGCGAGCGTCTCGGGTAGCGCGAGATTCAGATGACGACATTGTCTGCAACAGACATCGCCACAGGACTCAACTTAACATAATCGAATCTCACCTCACAAGCCTAATTCCACTAGAGCTCAGGAACACGTATAGTCACATAATCACATAAGCACACAGGCACAGAAGCACAGAAGCACATAAGCACATATTCACCATATTTTGCACGTATTCACCTATATGTTCCTCTATTATTCGAGTTTTGCGTGCGTTCGAGAATAGCGATTGCGAGTAGTATAGCGTATAGTATAACACAAGCGAGTAATATAGCATGTGATCCTCCAATAGCTGTATCGATTTGTTAGCGTGGTGTAGTGAGTGTCGTGTGATCAGCGAAAGCAAAAAGCGTTAAATCGAACCCAGTAGTACCTCAAAACGCTAACAAACAAGCATAAAACCATATAAACACATAAAATCCACATAAAATCGACAAATATCAGAGTTGGCTGTAGCGATCTCAGAATCGAAACACATAAAAATCGAGAAATAGACTGTCTGCGGCTAGATAGACCGACTAACCAGAGTGATTCGACTATTCACAAGGACCGTCGGCACACATTTGGCCTTCAGGACTATGCTTTTTGCCTCGATTCTGGGCAATCGGCATGCATCCTTCTAGTTATAGTGTGGCTTTCAGTCGTTGGAGTCTGTCGAGACTTTGGTGAGAGTTTTGTAAAACCAAAATGGGTCGGAATAAGTCGTCAAGGTTTGGGTTTCACCCCTAACTTAACAATTTTGCTCCTGTTTTGATAAAAATAAGGACGAAAATTCCCGTCAAAGTGGGGATTTCACTCCTGATTCAACGCGAGTTCTCGCGTTTTATAGATAAATACATATCAACAAGTAATTCAATCAAGAGTTTGTGGTTTTCACACCTATTCTCGATCTAACCACCTGTTCATTTTGAAATAATAGAGTGCAGTGACAGTGTAGCGTGCGCGGGAAATAGCGAGATACAGTAATTAAGCTCGTACAGTACCCCTAAGGGTATGCACAAGTCGGTCTATTGGTACTTAACTATAGACTATGTCGCTTCTAAGACTCCGACCCGGACTAGGTCGAGTCTTGCCTAATTCCCTATAGTTATGGCTGTGATACCAATCTGTCACACCCCAACCGATGGCGGAATCATCGGGGCGCGGCACTGAGCGAAACAGATTGTCCAGAAGTTTCCATAACAACTATATTTACCAAATATTTAAAGCAACACGTCCCATACCATGTCATAAATGATAATACAATTATTACAGAAAGGATCTAGTCAAATTGTTCTGTTCCGACAACTCAGATTTTTATTACAAACAATCGTTTATTGGTTTCTAGGACTCTTTCCTAGCCTCGATTTCATCACATCACATCACGCTAAACAAATAAGCATCCTAAGCACCTGTCACATACGTTAAAGTAAAGGTCAATACACATAGTGTAAACGTGAGCATACAAGTTTACTAGATATAATAGAGTTCGAAATCGATTACGCATAACCAACACGTACATAGTGTGAAATGAGGCATGTTAGTTATCGACATGAACCTATCGATACCAATGATTGCGGGTTGACTGCCCAAGGCAGTTCGTAATACATGATCAACACTGTAATCCATGCAAATAATTATCCTTAACAACCCCTGCGTGAGCAAGTGCTGAGTCCAAACTATAGTGCTATCATTGCTAAGGCAGGTAGACAACATTCCATGTGTAAACATAACAAATAAACATTCTATAAGTCACGTATAACATGCGGTAACGGTTAGCGTTAAAAGTATTGTGTAGTGTGTTTGATGTGATTTAGAATATGTAACGTATGTAACACCCAAAAGTGCGTAAAGCAAAGTGGGATCGAGTATACTCACAACGATTTGGTGGATTGAAGGGAGCGCTAGAGAGTAAAGTTAGCCTGATCAGAACGATAGCATAACGATAAGCGACGCGTAAAATGATGCGAGGTATAAGTGGGTCGAACAGTAGTTCGATCGGATGGTAGTCCGATCGGACAGCTGATCGTGCGAATGTCAGTCCGCTCGGATGGTCATCCGATCGGATGGCCCTTCGAGTGGATTGTTTCTTCCTTTGGGAAGGATGTGTTTGTGTATGATGGCTTGACTTTTGAAGTTTTCATTGTAGCATTTGAAAACAGAGAAGTATATCTACCTTTCAGGCCGGTCGATCGAACGACCGTTCGATCGGACAACAATCCGATTGGCGAGGCTTCTCAGGTTGAGAACAAGTTCACCGCAGGACGGTCACTCGATCGGATGGTAGTCCGATCGGGTGGCAATCCATGTGTATTGAACATGTTGAAAATTTTTAAGTGTTGAAGTCAGAACATTACATGGTTGAATGGCAATTCGATCGGGTGGTAATCCGATCGAACAGCATTCCGTTCAATGTCCCAAACCTTAATTATTGAAAGTAAAAGTTGAGTGTGTGGGACCAAAGTGCAAGCCGTTCGGGTGGCAACTCGTTCGAGTGACAGTTCGATCGGACAGCAGTTCGATCGGACGGCACTTCGTCCTGGTCGACCTGTTCGTCTTACACTTGGTTGTTTCCGATGTTTTTTCATTTTCTTAAGATGATTTGATGACGTATTAGACAACAGGAACCTCGTTAAGACTCAGTACCCTGGTCAGACAGGAATCACCCAAATCCAACCAGTTAACTGTTCGGGACGGTGTTCCATGTTTAACCTGAAATCGGTAATATCGTGGATAGAACACAGATCTTGAACCAACACTTCGACAAGAAAGTTAGTACAAGGTCTGATCCTATCGGTTTTGAGTGCATTGAGTGTAAAAGAGTTGAAAGAAAGTTGGAAAACCTTCTCTTAATCCTTTTCACCGTGAATAAGTTTAGATCTATGGAAGATCTTTGTTTGTTTATGTGGAAATCGGTTAGATCTAAGTTGTTCTTGAAGGATTGAAGCCAAAACATGAAGTTCCTAAGAACACCATGATGACATCACCCTAGAACACCTCAAATCTAGTGATTTCACGGTTAAAAGTTAAGATTCAAAAGATAGAAAGGTGTAGGAGTGCGTGTAGATTAAGGAAGTACAAGATTTAGGATGAGATCTTACCAGAATAGCTAGAAATCGAAGAAAAAGGGGAGCAAGAGCGCTGGTCAGACAGAAGGTACCAAAAGTGGTAAGTTTGATGGTGACATGGGGTATTTATAGGGTTACCCAAAGTGGAAAGGGGCTAGTCGATCGGGTGGCAGCCCGATCGAGTGGCTGACTGATCGAGCGGCAGCTCGATCGATCGATTGGTCGGTCGGTAGGTCACCTGGTCGATCAGTCGCTTGGTTCGAGTATTTGGTGTGACGAGTTTTGCTGTTTCGATTGTGATTGCGAGCGTTGCGATGCGATACAGTTTCCTATTCAAATTACTTTTAATCCCAACTACTATATCTAACATACAATCATCCTAGATTACTTGCGTTAGGCGTTTTGCGATTCGATTGCGATTGAGTTTCGATTGCATTTCGATTGATCACCATAACACAACATAAATAAACATGCACAAATAACACATAAAAGGCACACACACGTATAACAATAACCAAAATGCGAAAATTTCGAGTTGCGAGCGCGATGTTGATTAGATTAGTTTGATTAGCGTTTAGTTGACTTTATCGCATAGTTACTTCCTATTGTTCACAGTCGTAAGGCGATTTTTTAGCGATAAGTATACATCGATTACTGCGATTCTTAGCAATTACTCCACATAATACAATTAACGTAAAGCATAAAATAGACTATCTACGAGTCAAAGAAGTCAAAACAGAAATTGAGCAAGGGGTGACAGATCGCAATTAGCAATCGTGACTCCCTTTGACTTCAATCTTGACTTTGACTTTCGAACACGGGGTGTTACAGCCTCCCATACTTAAGGGAATTTCGTCCCGAAATTAGGCCGATGCCATAACAAACAGCTGTGGGTACTTCGCCTGCATGTCGCTTTCGAGTTCCCAAGTGAACTCTGCACCTCGTTTGCCTTCCCATTGGACTTTCACAATAGGAATGCGCGAGCGTCTGAGCTGCTTGGTTTGGCGGTCCATGATTTCGACAGGCTTCTCCACGAAGTGTAGTGTTTCGTTTATTTGGAGGTCATAAAGAGGTACAATTAAATCATGCTCAGCCAGGCACTTCCGGACGTTTGAAACATGGAATGTGGGGTGGATGTTACTAAGTTCTTCTGGTAGTTCGAGTCTGTAGGAGACTTTTCCGATCATTTCCAGAATCTTAAAAGGTCCAACATATCGCGGCGCTAGTTTCCCTTTCTTGCCGAATCTGACCACACCCTTCCAAGGTAATACCTTTAGGAGTACGTAGTCGCCAACGTCAAATTCAAGGGGCTTGCGTCATCTATCGGCATAACTTTTCTGACGACTCCGAGCTTTCAACAAGTTGTCTCTTATTTGGAGAATTTTGTCAGTTGTTTCTTGCAATAGCTCAGGACCGGTTAATTGCGAGTGCCCGATCTCGTGCCATACAATAGGCGACCGACATCTTCTTCCGTATAAGGCCTCGAATGGTGCCATTTGTATGCTGGAATGATAGTTGTTACTATACGAGAATTCAACTAGAGGCAAGTATCCATCCCAATTACCAGCAAAGTCTATAACACATGAGCGAAGCATGTCTTCCAAAGTACGGATCGTTCTTTCAGTCTGACCATCGGTTTGAGGATGGAATGCGGTACTCAGATTAAGCGTAGTACCGAGAGCAGCTTGAAACATTTCCAATAGTCGCGAGGTAAACCGAGCGTCACGATCAGAAATGATATCGCGAGGCGTACCGTGTCGACAGATAACTTCGTCTGTGTAGATTTGGGCTAATCTTTCTACCTTGTAGCCTTCTCGTATTGGCAGGAAGTGTGCTGATTTGGTCAAGCAGTCAACGATGACCCAGATGCTATCATGACCTGCGGTTGTTCGTGGGAGTTTGGTTACGAAGTCCATAGCTATGCTTTCCCACTTCCATATAGGGATCGGGGGTTGTTCAAGCAAGCCAGAGGGTCTTTGGTGTTCAGCCTTGACTTTCAAGCAAGTTAGGCACTTTCCAACGTAGAGAGCAATATCCCTCTTCATACCCGGCCACCAGTACTTGTAGTGAAGGTCCTGGTACATTTTGTCGGCACCGGGATGAATAGAATACCGAGATTTGTGGGCTTCGTCCATTAGAATCTGTCGCAAATCGTTCCGCTTAGGGATCCAAATTCGGTCCAGATAATGGAATATCCTATTTGATTTAGTAACAAGGTGGGTTCCATCGTGATGTATCCTTTCCTTATTCAGGATGCGCTCATTAAAACAGGCATGTTGGGCTTCGCGAATGAGAGTCTCGAGGTGATGCTGGGCTGGGATTTTGGGAATACTATGCAGGTAACTCCGTCTGCTTAGCACGTCGGCAACAACATTTGCTTTGCCTGGGTGATAACGAATCTCACAGTCGTAATCGTTGAGAAGTTCTACCCATCGGCGTTGACGCATATTAAGTTCCTTCTGGTCAAAGATATGTTGTAGGCTCCTATGATCGGTGAAGATCGTACACTTGGTACCATACAGGTAGTGTCTCCAAATCTTTAACGTAAAAATAACTGCGCCTAGCTCGAGATCATGGGTTGTATAGTTCTTCTCATGGATTTTGAGCTGGCGAGATGCGTAAGCGATGACCTTGTCCCGTTGCATGAGAACACTACCAAGACCAAGGTTCGAGGCATCACAATAGACAACAAAGTTGTCGTTTCCGTCGGGTAAGGTGAGGACGGGGCATTGCAAAGCATATACTTGAGGGTTTGGAAGGCAGATTCCTGTTCAGTTCCCCAAACAAAGAATATGTCTTTATGCGTGAGGGCGGTAAGCGGCACAGCGATTTTAGAGAATCCTTCGATAAATCGGCGATAATAGCCCGCGAGTCCGAGGAAAGAGCGGACTTCAGACGGGTTCTTCGGCGTAACCCAACTCTTAACTGCTTCAATCTTCGCGGGATCGACATGAATACCTTGACTATTGACAATGTGACCGAGGAATTGAACCTCCTCCAGCCAAAATTCACACTTGGAGAACTTGGCATAGAGTCGATTCCCCCGGAGTAGCTCGAGAACCAAACGTAGATGTTACGCATGTTCGGCTTTCGACTTAGAATAGATCAGGATATCATCGATGAACACGATGACGAAGCGGTCCAGATATGGTTTACACACGCGATTCATCAGATCCATGAAAACCGCGGGTGCGTTGGTTAAACCAAAAGGCATAACAAAGAACTCATAGTGGTCGTATCGAGTGCGGAATGCGGTTTTGGGTATATCCTCCTCTTGAATGCGTAACTGGTGATAGCCTGAACATAGATCGATCTTGGAGAAACACGTAGAACCTTGCAGCTGATCAAACAAATCATCGATTTGGGGTAGGGGATAGCGATTCTTGATCGTTAACTTATTCAACTCCCGATAGTCGATGCACATCCTGAACGACCCATCCTTCTTCTTGACGAAAAGGACTGGTGCGCCCCAAGGAGAGGTGCTCGGGCGAATGAAGCCTTTATCAAGTAATTCCTGGAGCTGACTCGAGAGTTCACGCATTTCGGACGGAGCGAGTCGATAAGGATCTCTAGCAATAGGGTTTGCTCCAGGAATGAGGTCCATATGAAAGTCGATATCACGACTTGGCGGCAATCCCGGGAGTTCATCCGGGAAGACGTTTGGAAATTCACACACAACAGGAACATCTTTCACTCCAGTCTTCCTTTTCTTTTCCTTCTCCGCTACTACAATGTTAGCCAAGAAAGCTCTGTATTCCTTGCGGAGATACTTGCTAGCTTGGACACATGACATGAGCTTGAGAACCTTCGAAGCAGTTTCACCATAGACACACAGTTGGTCACCATTAGCGAGCACGAATCGAATCATCTTGTCAAAGCACACAACTTCAGCATGGTTTTCACGAAGAAAGTCCATGCCTACTATGATGTCAAAGCTTCCGAGCTGCATCGGAATAAGATCAATTGGGAAGATGTGATTGTTGAGCTCAAGAGTACAATCATGGAGAACAGAATTGACGGCGACGGTTCTTCCAGTGGCGACATCGAAATCGAACGTCGAGGAGAGATGAGAGCGCTTATGATTAAGGAGGTTTTTGAACTCAAATGATACAAAATAGTTATCGGCTCCAGTATCAAACAAACACGAAGCATAAATACCGTTCACGAGAAACGTACCATTAACCACGTTGTTGTCGGCTTGGGCTTGGCGCGCGTTGATGTTGAAAGTTCTGGCGCGTGCTGCTTGCTGTGGTTGCTGCTGTTACTGAGGCTGCTGCTGCTGGGGCTCTTGTTTCACAACCCTGTTCGGGGACATGTTGGCGAAATGGTTAGGATCGCCACATGCGAAGCAGACTCTGGCGTTGGCCGCGGGTGCCTGAGCCGCTTGTTGTCCTTGAGGGGCTGGAAGCAGAGCTTGATGAGCAGTGGCTTGAGCTGGTGGTTGGCGGGGACCAGTACGGCAGTTTGCAGTGACGTGGCCGTACATATTGCAGTGCGCGCAAAACTGGCAGGCTAGACCCACCGGGTGATGATAAGTGCAGGTTGGGCAGGCAGGGTGAGGACCTGTATATGCACGGTTTGCAGGCGGTGCATAGGTGATTGGAGCTGGAGCTGGAGCTGATCGGTGTTGTTGTTTAGCTGGTACCGCTGGAAGTGGAGCAGCGGTAGTGACAACGCAGTTCTTGTTGTTGGAGCTGTTGTTGTTGTTGTTCTTCCTCTTGTGATGAGAGGACTTCGATGACTGAGATGCGGTGGCGGTGGTGTCAGTAGTTGGTGTGGCGGTGGCTTGGTGCAGGTTCTTCGAAGCTTTGTCCCAAAAACCCGCTTTTACCCACTTGTCGTTGATTTCAGCGGCAAGTAGGTAAGTTTCTTCAATCGTTGCTGGTTTGGAAGCATGCACAAAATCTGCAACACAATCCGGCAGAGCGCGGATGTATTTCTTGATTGTCATGTCGGTCGTCTTCACTTGATCGGGACAGATGATACTGAGCTGCTTGAAGCGAGCAGTGAGGGCAGCGTTATCACCATCCTTCTGCTTGATGTGCCAGAATTCGTCCTCCAGCTTTTGGCGCTCATGGGGAGGGCAGAACTCATCGAGCATAACGTTCTTCAACTCGTCCCATGACAGGCCATAGGCTGCATCATTTCCGCGCTTGTTTCTCTCGGCAGTCCACCAATCTAGTGCGCGGGACTGGAAAACGCCGGTAGCATTCAAAGTGCGGAGATTATCAGGACATCCACTCTGACGCAAGGTGACTTCGATCGAGTCGAACCATTGAAACAAAGCCGTAGGGCCATCTTCGCCGGTGAACTCTTTCGGTCCGCAAGCCTTGAACTGCTTGAAGCTGAAAGCAGCTTTGGGGGTTTCAGCCCTGGATTCTTCAGACGATTTGCTCATGTTCTCATACAGTTCACTGACAACTTGAGGTACGAAACCTTAGCCATTTGCTTAGTAATCATGGCGGCAAGGCGTTTGTCTACTTGCTTTCGGCGAGCGTCTCGGGTAGCGTAAGATCCAGATGACGACATTGTCTGCAACAGACATCGCCACAGGACTCAACTCAACATAATCGAATCTCACCTCACAAGCCTAATTCCACTAGAGCTCAGGAACACGTATAGTCACATAATCACATAAGCACACAGGCACAGAAGCACAAAAACACATAAGCACATAAGCACAGAAGCACATATTCACCAAATTTTGCACGTATTCACCTATATGTTCCTCTATTATTCGAGTTTTACGTGCGTTCGAGAATAGCGATCGCGAGTAGTATAGCGTATAGTATAACACAAGCGAGTAATATAGCATGTGATCCTCCACTAGCTGTATCGATTTCTTAGCGTGGTGTAGTGAGTGTCGTGTGATCAGCGGAAGCAAAAAGCGTTAAATCGAACCCAGTAGTACCTCAAAACGCTAACAAACAAGCATAAAACCATATAAACACATAAAATCCACATAAAATCGACAAATATCAGAGTTGGCTGTAGCGATCTCAGAATCGAAACACATAAAAATCGAGAAATAGACTGTCTGCGGCTAGATAGACCGACTAACCAGAGTGATTCGACTATTCACAAGGACCATCGGCACACATTTGGACTTCAGGACTATGCTTTTTGCCTCGATTCTGGGCAATCGGCATGCATCCTTCCAGTTATAGTGTGGCTTTCAGTCGTTGGAGTCTGTCGAGACTTTGGTGAGAGTTTTGTAAAACCAAAATGGGTCGGAATAAGTCGTCAAGGTTCGGGTTTCACCCCTAACTTAACAATTTTTCTCCTGTTTTGATAAAAATAAGGACGAAAATTCGCGTCAAAGTGGGGATTTCACTCCTGATTCAACGCGAGTTCTCGCGTTTTATAGATAAATACAGATCAACAAGTAATTCAATCAAGAGTTTGTGGTTTTCACACCTATTCTCGATCTAACCACCTGTTCATTTTGAAATAATAGAGTGCAGTGATAGTGTAGCATGCGCGGGAAATAGCGAGATACAGTAATTAAGCTCGTACAGTACCCCTAAGGGTATGCACAAGTCGGTCTGTTGGTACTTAACTATAGACTAGGTCACTTCTAAGACTCCGACCCGGACTAGGTCGAGTCTTGCCTAATTCCCTATAGTTATGGCTCTGATACCAATCTGTCACACCCCAACCGATGGCGGAATCATCGGGGCGCGGCACTGAGCGAAACAGATTGTCCAGAAGTTTCCATAACAACTATATTTACCAAATATTTAAAGAAACACGTCCCATACCATGTCATAAATGATAATACAATTATTACAAAAAGGATCTAGTCAAATTGTTTTGTTCCGACAACTCAGATTTTTATTACAGACAATCGTTTATTGGTTTCTAGGACTCTTTCCAAGCCTCGATTTCATCACAGCACGCTAAACAAATAAGCATCCTAAGCACCTGTCACATACGTTAAAGTAAAGGTCAATACACATAGTGTAAAGGTGAGCATACAAGTTTACTAGATATAATAGAGTTCGAAATCGATTACGCATAACCAGCACGTACACAGTGTGAAATGAGGCATGTTAGTTATCGACATGAACCTATCGATACCAATGACTGCGGGTTGACTGCCCAAGGCAGTTCGTAATACATGATCACCACTATAATCCATGCAAATAATTATCCTTAACAACCCCTGCGTGAGCAAGTGCGGAGTCCAAACTATAGTACTATCGTTGCTAAGGCAGGTAAACAGCATTCCATGTGTAAACATAACAAACAAGCATTCATTAAGTCACGTAAAACATGCGGTAACGGTTAGCGTTAAAAGTATTGCGTTGTGTGTTTGATGTGATTTAGAATATGTAACGTATGTAACACCCAAAAGTGCGTAAAGCAAAAAGGGATTGAGTATACTCACAACGATTTGGTGGATTGAAGGGAGCGCTAGAGAGTAAAGTTAGCCTGATCAGAACGATAGCATAACGATAAGCGACGCATAAAATGATGCGAGGTGTAAGTGGGTCGAACAGTAGTTTGATCGGATGGTAGTCCGATCGGACAGCTGATCGTGCGAATGACAGTCCGCTCGGATGGTCATCCGATCGGATGGCCCTTCGAGTGGATTGTTTCTTCCTTTGGGAAGGATGTGTTTGTGTATGATGGCTTGACTTTTGAAGTTTTCGTTGTAGCATTTGAAAACAGAGAAGTATCTCTACCTTTCAGGCCGGTCGATCGAATGACCGTTCGATCGGACAATAATCCGATTGGCGAGGCTTCTCAGGTTGAGAACAAGTTCACCGCAGGACGGTCACTCGATCGGATGGTAGTTCGATCGGGTGGCAATCCATGTGTATTGAACATGTTGAAAATTGTTAAGTGTTGAAGTCAGAACATTACATGGTTGAGTGGCAATTCGATCGGGTAGTAATCCGATCGAACAACATTCCGTTCAATGTCCCAAACCTTAATTATTGAAAGTAAAAGTTGAGTGTGTGGGACCAAAGTGCAAGCCGTTCGGGTGGCAACCCGTTCGAGTGGCAGTTCGATCGGACAGCAGTCCGATCGGACGACACTTCGTCCTGGTCGACCTGTTCGTCTTACACTTGGTTGTTTCCGATGTTTTGTCATTTTCTTGAGAAGATTTGATGACGTATTAGACAACAGGAACCTCGTTAAGACTCAGTACCCTGGTCGGACAGGAATCACCCAAATCCAACCAGTTAACTGTTCGGGACGGTGTTCCATGTTTAACCCGAAATCAGTAATCTCGTGGATAGAACACAGATCTTGAACCAACACTTCGACAAGAAAGTTAGTACAAGGTCCGATCCTATCGATTTTGAGTGCATTGAGTGTAAAAGGAAAACCCTCTCTTAATCCTTTTCACCGTGAATATGTTTAGATCTATGGAAGATCTTTGTTTGTTTATGTGGAAATCGGTTAGATCTAAGTTGTTCTTGAAGGATTGAAGCCAAAACATGAAGTTCCTAAGAACACCATGATGACATCACCCTAGAACACCTCAAATCTAGTGATTTCACAGTTAAAAGTTAAGATTCAAAAGATAGAAAGGTGTAGGAGTGCGTGTAGATTAAGGAAGTACAAGATTTAGGATGAGATTTTACTGGAATAGCGAGAAATCGAAGAAAAAGGGGAGCAAGAGCGCTGGTCGAATAGAAGGTACCAAAAGTGGTAAGTTGACATGGGGTGTTTATAGGGTTACCCAAAGTGGAAAGGAGCTGGTCGATCGGGTGGCAGCCCGATCGAGCGGCAGCTCGATCGATCGACTGGTCGGTCGGTCACCTGGTCGATCAGTCGCTTGGTTCGAGTGTTTGGTGTGACGATTTTTGCTGTTTCGATTGTGATTGCGAGCGTTGCGATGCGATACAGTTTCCTATTAAAATTCCTTTTAATCCCAACTACTATATCTAACATACAATCATCCTAGATTACTTGCGTTAGGCGTTTTGCGATTCGATTGCGATTGAGTTTCGATTGCGTTTCGATTGATCACCATAACACAACATAAATAAACATGCACAAGTAACACATAAAAGGCACACACACGTATAACAATAACCAAAATGCGAAAATTTCGAGTTGCGAGCGCGATGTTGATTAGATTAGTTTGATTAGCGTTTAGTTGACTTTATCGCATTGTTACTTCCTATTGTTCACAGTCGTAAGGCGATTTTTTTAACGATAAGTATACATCGATTACTGCGATTCTTAGCAATTACTCCACATAATACAATTAACGTAAAGCATAAAATAGACTATCTACGAGTCAAAGAAGTCAAAACAGAAATTGAGCAAGGGGTGACAGATCGCAATTAGCAATCTTGACTCCCTTTGACTTCAATCTTGACTTTGACTTTGACTTTCGAACACGGGGTGTTACAATATCTTCCATTATGCCCAAAACGAATTTAAAATCAAATTAAGCCCTGAAAGGGCATTTTGGTCATTTTTAAAGATTATAAAAGAGGTTAAATGACAATCTGAGGTTCTGGTCTAAAATGATTTGTAAAAATATTTATCTTAATAAGTTATATCAGTGAGATATTATACATATGCGAAATTTATCATTTATGACCAAACTATGCACCGAATGGGCATTTTGGTCATTTCACATAAGCTTTAAAGGTTAAATTTGGAAATCTGTGTTCAAAACTTTTACTTACTGCTAAAGTATAAAAAATTATTCATAACATCAGCAGGTAACAAGCCTTAGGTGCCAAATATGGTTTTAAACCATACTATGCGCCTAAATCGCATAAAAGTCGGTATTTGACGATATTCGGGTTGATTAAGGAAATCTGAGATTTTGATCAGCCTTTACTGTTTAAAATAAATTATTTAATATATAAAATCAGTAGAAAAAGGTTTTGTATGTAAAGGATGTGTAAAACTCATTTTATTAGCGAAAAGGGCATTATCGTCAATTACCGAGTCTATGCGAGAACCCTATGTTATGATCAGTTTAAAAACAAATAAAAATCTCCAAAAATCCAAAAATATTATATTACATCAGTGGGTAAAAGGTTTGGTGTCAAAATTTGAGTTTAAATAGGTTTTATGCCGAAAATGCTGTTTAATTAATAAAAAGGCTTTAATTTACGTTATTGAGCATAACTCCCAATTTAGACCTCAAACTGATGTCAAAATTTTAGGACATGTTTATAAATCAGTAATAAAGGTTTTTTGTCCTCTCACATTTTCAAAAATTTCATTTTTACATCAAAAGGGCATAATAGTCAACTTTTAAGCATATAACGGAAACATGCATATGAACTCTAATTCTAAAGGACCAAGAAGTATAACTTCAGGGGGTTATACTAACATATAATATGGTCACCCTAAGGCATAATTAAACTAAGCTAATTCGGGTCAGAACTGAAAGTCAAAGGAAAAGTCTACTTTTGCGACTTTCGGTTCCGATCTGAGCCTAAGCTCAGAATTGTCGGGTTGAACATGCTTAGACATGTTCAACTAGTATTTACCAAGTTATTAAAGTGACAAAACTGATTTTATTGCCTTTACATCATTAGTTATGAATTTTGTTTAAAAACGACTCGTTTGACTTTTATTTTAATTATTTTGACCCGACAATTAACTAAGCAAACGTGGTAATTAGGAGGTTCCCTTTTGAGAGTTTAATACCTGCCTAATTACGATCACGTAGCCATGTTCGTTGCGAACAATGGCTCGATCGTTTAAAAGTCAAAGCGTTTATCCCGAACGCTTGACTTTTCGGCTTTAAGAGCCAAACAATTAAACTAAGCACGAAAGGAACACTTACGAGTGGTCCTTAGGACAGAAGATAACTCAAAAGGTGGTTCCCTAAGGTCAGGATCCTCATATTTGAGAAGAAAGCAAGGAAGGAAAATGAATGTGCAACTTATGAGCCAAAACCCACCACTATTTATAGTGTTTGGAGGATGATTAGATGATGACAAGTGTTATGGAAGCTTTTAAGATCATGCCAAGTGCCCTAACAGGTGTCTAATACCATCAACAAGCCCATAGATTCGAAACATGTGAGATATGGCTGCATACTAGGGCTGCACACAAGTTTCTGAAGCTGGTAATCAGCTTACGGACCTCAAAGGTCCACCCATACGGTCCGTATGGGGTTGGGTTCAGCACAACAACTTTCATAAATTACAGTTTTAGTCACTGTAGGCTTGTAAGGCCCTTTCTGACACGGTTAGGGCCCGTTAAGCCATTTTCAAGGCTCTACAATGATGCCTAAACATAGGGAACATAAAACATGCTAAAAAACATCTCGGATGTCGGTTCGTTTGGTCGTACGGTTGCGTTGTTCGGTTAATTACGACGAAACACGAACGGACGCGAAAAACGATCCAAATTACGCGACGAATGGAATTTTATCATGACAATCACTAAAATAAAATATTTTAATGATTACATAAATTTTTGGATGTCCGGATATATTCCGAACGTGAGATATGCGCGAAAATGCAAACTTATGCACTTTTTGACGCTTTCAGTCTCTGTTGATCAAATAAGTTTATTTTTGCGCGCCAAACACCTCTAAGCCTATTTCTAAGCTATATAAAGGATATTTAGGGCATTTTTAACTTACGATCATATTCCGGAAGGTTTGATACCATACGAATCGACAGACTTTTGCAGTTTGACGCAAATAGTCCCTCTAATGCGCAAACTTGCGCATATTATCGTTTAATAGCATTGAAGCCTTATCTAATCCATATTAGGCATTCTTGAGAGTATTATAAAACATCACGATGCTTCGGGTTCGTTAAAAGATCATTCAGAGGTATAATTAAACATATTGACGCTTTTAACCCCTTAAACTTGCAAAGTTGCGCGTAACTTCACTTATAGGCATAAAAGCCCTTAATGGCTAATATTAGGCATTCCCGAGAGTGTAATCAATTATCATGAAGCTCTCGGTTTGTTAAAAGGTCTCTCAGAGGTAAGAATTAACATGTTGACACTTTTAACCCTTCATTGCGCAAACTTTTAATTAATTACGCAAACGACTACTCATGACCAACAAGTGGCCCATTTGTGAATATGATTACCATGTAATGTTATTCAGAGGCTTATAATAAGCATGTTAACATTTCCAGTCCTTCTATAATCAAAGTTTTTGATTTTTCGCAAAATTAGTCCCACAAATTTAACGTTTGACTTTATTAGGGCTTATTACACGTGTCAATACATCATCGGACGTGATTTTACGAGGTGTTACATCCTCACCCCCTTAAAAGAAATCTCGACCTCTAGATTTGCTAAAGTAATGGAAGTACTTTCTGATGTATCATGGACTTAACCTCCATAGCATATTTGGGCCTCTAAGGGCATCTTAGTTGACCTATACAATAGGTACATACTCTCTTTTGGAGCTTCTTAACCTGTCGATCCTTAATCTATACAGGTTTCTCATCAAACGATAAATTTTCATTAATCTGCCAATCATTATGTGATAATGTGTCTCGACTTATTGGCGAAACATATCCTTAAATCACCAGTGTGGGTCACATTGCGAGCTCCACCAAGCTCCTTAAATAGGTTTTAGCTTATAAGCTATTAACCTTTGATGTATTCGATTTTCTCGAATGATCCTATATATCCAGAGTTTAACTAGTCCATTGTATATATATAAAAAAAATTTCTGCACACCCTTCTTAGGGCGATACTTTCAATTGAACCTTATTCCTTATTAAGGATTTAAGAGGGTTACGACTTTCATCAATCCTTGGTTTTCCGCCGATTACTGGAAAATTTTCAGACGATTATGGATTTGTATGATCTTATTCGTTGTTTCCAAGGCAACTTTCAGATCCTGATAATTGGACTTACCAAACTTCTATCCATTAACATATGTCTAACATCCCATCTATACAAGGTCTCCAAAGGAGCAGCCTTATTACTTACATAACAACTATTATAGAAAAGCTTATTTAAGGTGAGATGGTTATTCCAACCACTGCTTAAAACCAATCTTAAGGAATAGCTAATCCTTACAGCTAGTCGAACAAATCGACGATCCTGGGCAGCTGATGGCGATTCTTAATTGTTACCTAAATAGGGTTGCGGTAATCAATGCATAAGCAAAATGAACCGTCTTTTTTAATTAACAATACCGAACTCTCAGAATATTGAATTAGGCTTTATGAACCTTTATCTTAAAATTAATCTAATTAGGCTTTCGATTCTTCCAGTAATGATGGTACTAATTGTCTTGGAGATTTCACAATAATGCAGCCCTATGCGGGATATAAATCTTAACTCTATTTGCCTTCCAGGAGGCAAACATGGTAGTCTTTGGAGAAGATAATCAAGACACAAGGAGGTTACAGAGATTTTTCCAAATCTCAAGCTCCGGTTCATCTATCTTTGCCTGTGTCAGATAAATGACACATTTTCTTTACGAATCCAAGGATACCTTAATCAGAGACACCTACATGGACATTTCAATTCAGGATATCTTCTTTGAATACCATTAGCTGACTTTAGTACAATATGACCATTGGGATATCTCGGTGGTTCCATGCATTAAACCTCCATACTGATCAGGCATGGAAGCAATCTATGGAACACATTAAGATACATCAATCCTCATATGGCGCTTTTATCATATAGTCTGGTATTCGCAGTTGATAGAAATCAATGAGATAATAGAATAAAATAACATATATAGACGTACTCTATCTGAAGAAGGAGCACATTAGATTTTAAGAATGAAGATTTTCTGACAAGAATAGAAGGAATGGCTCCCAAGATTTTTGTCGGCAGGTTTTACCTTATACTCAATATTTGGAATTCTTATGGGAAAAATTCTAAAAGTTTGCTAAGCTTATGATTATGAAAGACTTAGTAGAACTTAAATCAAACAAAATTCTTAGCACTAATATCATGATAAGGGTTACACCTGCTGCCATTTATTGACATGAACTGCCTCTGACTTTTATCAGGAGGGTTTAAGCGCCTCCATTCTTAATGTTTCTCTATACTTAGCTATACCATCTCGACAAATTTTAGGGTCGTTAGCTCTGATGTGGCCCTTAACACCACAGCCGAAACAGACTGCATTCCTTATGTTTCTATATTCAGGGAACTACAGATGCCACACTGCTTTGACCTTCAGTCTGTTAGTCACTGTCCCATTGCCTTTTGTTGCAGGTCATGCATACAGGCTTCTCAGATCTCTGGGATTTATCCTTCTCCTTTTTTCCTTTCTTTGGTAGTCTCAGCTTTGACTGATTTACTTCTTAACCCATCTAATGTGAGTGGCTGAGATAGATCCATAATGGATTTATAAAAAGCAGGCTTTGAAGTCTTAACATGCCCTCTAATTTCTGATGCTAAATCACCAATATATAGTGCATTATGTTTAGACTCTGGGTTTACTGAATAGGGCACTATCCCAGATAATGAACTAACGTCGATATCATACTGTTGACAGTTTAGAACTTTTATGGTGATAGTCGGAAAATTCTGATTCCACCTTTTCCATTTCGTGTTGCGGATAACAGGTTTTTTTTCCTGATACGGTCCATAAACCTAAATTATCTCATATTGTATGAGGGTATCTTTCTTGTGGACTTTATTAATGTCCTAACCAACTACGACATCGCCATCGAATGACTGTAATACATAACTCATAATGTCTTTCTCAGCACGAACGCTGATATACTTAATGGTTTCTATTTCCTCCAACGATTTCATACAATCAATGGCCCCTTTTCGCCATTGAAGTCTTTTGGCTTGCAAGAGACAAAGTACTTTTAAGTACATCCTCTAAAGGAACAGGGCTCCTTGCTGAATATCATCTTATTTAGTTTGTCCTTCGCATTCAAAATGTGAACAAAACTCCTCTCATGAACAGGGAAATATGATTTAGAGCAAGTAGCATTCGGCTCTTTGAACCTTTTCATGACCTTTCTCATAGCCTTTCTAACAGCTGCGTCAATCACAGCTTGGAGATCAACTCCATTAACCTTGAGGTTCCCATTTGCTGCATCATTCGCATTTGTCGCATCATCAGTATCGCGACGGTTATTTGTCTCATTCAGTTTTCCATACTTGAAGCTTGGCATTAAACACCAAAATTAAACAATCGCTTAATTGTATTTCTATAGCTAGTCATCGTCCTGACGACCAACATATATTAGCCATGGTATCGTTAAACCATACCGGCTAATAGGGTATGAACATTCCTAATGAATGTCATTTGAATGTATATCAATATTTAGCCTAGGTCAAAAAAGGTCCATCAATGGAAATTAAGGTTTGGACCGAGTCCATTACCCTTTTGACAGGAGATCACAATGTCACAACTGTCTTTGTCATATTGACGATTTTAGATAGCTCGAAGGCTTGCCACAATGGCTTTTACAATATGAAACATGAGTCCGTCAGGAAGGTCATAAATAATCATATAGCACGAAGGCCTTGTCGCAAAGGACATTATAAGATATGGCAACAAAAACCTGTCACGGAGGACATTAATTTATAAGCCGCAATCTTATTAGATCAGGGGCTCTAAGATTTGAACCTAGTTCTTCACCGTTGGACAGGGAGTCACAGACTACAACTGTCATCGTCTTGAAAGACGATTCATTTCGGCACATAGGCAAATCATAGGACATCACTAATGGATGTTTACATATATACATATAGGTGTATATATAATCATCGCAATTGAGTATATTAGTCATGATCTTATCGATCTTATAGACTATAAGACTTGGGCATTGCCCATCACCTTTGACGATGAACCATAAAGGTCACATTTGACAATGTCTCTAATGGACAATGTAGTATATAGCCCGTAGGCGACATAAATCCTATCAGTGATTCAGGATAACTCCACGAAGGGTAATACAATAAACACACTTATATATAGGAAGTACCGGCGGCGTATCCACCATGTGTTTATTGTATTACTCTAGTTTCGTTATCTAAATCACCGACAATCTACACATAAACCATAACCATCGAGTCGTAAGGTACTTCTTAAAAATCTCATTACGAAGATAGGAAGACCTAAGACTGTACTTTGAATATCCTATAAAATAGTATGATCATCGTATCAGATGATATTAGTCATGATCGCATTGATCATATATAGACTATTAGGCTTGAGCATAGCTCATTACCTTGGACAGGGGATCATAAGGATCACAATGTCCATGTCACTAATGGACAATATATTATAGCCCGTAGGCACTTCATCACAAATGGATGTTTATATTTTGATCATCACATTGATGATACTTTCCATGATCAAATTAGATCATATAGGATTTAAGGCTTGGACATAGTCCAAATACCTTGACGGCTGGTGTGGTCTCTCAAGTCACACTGCCAAGAGTGTTAACATCTCCTCAGATGTTAACAAGGATTAATTTGTCTTAATGGTTACACAATATCACCATGATCACATTGATCATATAGGTTTGGAGGCTTGAACATAGTTCACCACCTCTGGATAGAAGGGGTATCTCCCTTAACTATCTTGGTAGAAGGAATAATTATCCTTAACTACCGAAGGTTTTGGCCAATTTATGTGGACTTGCCACTTGGCAGTGGTAAACCATTAAGAAGATCTTTTGAAATTATTTAGCGGATCGATAAAATTCGAATAAAATTGATACTATTGCTGGATAAAGGACGAAATGAATACCTATATAAAATTTTTAAATCTTTCCATAAATCATTAGAAAATCTACAATAGTGCCTTAATCAGGACTTTGTAGTATCATATTTGTCCATAGAGGACTTAAAAAGGAAATTATAAGTCCGTATAGGGACTATAAAAAAATTATCATAAGTCAGTATAGGGACTATATTAAAACAGTTTGCCCATGAAGGGACTATAATAAAATATCAGGTCTATGAAGGGGGTTACAAGGAAATATCATGTCCACTGAAGGACTTATAATGAAATCTCATGCCCATGGAGGGATTATTTAGAAATAACAAATCCCCGAAGGGATTTTAATGAAATAACATGTCCATAAAAGGACTATATTGATATAGCGTGCGCACAAAAAGGGCTTTGCTGAACAGATGTCCTCTCAGGGACTCAAACTGGAAGGTATGATCATATAAGGATTATAATAACAACTGTCCATTCTGGGACTATATAGAAGAGATAGGTCCTTATAAGGACTTTGAAGCAATACTTGTCCGAGCGGGGACGAAAGGGATGATATATGTCCGTTTAGGGACTATAAGATATGTCAACATCGGAACTATAGTGAAACGATATGTCCTCGAAAGGACTATGGGGAATTATTATGTCCACCAAGGGACTTTAATGAAATAATATGTCGGCAAAAAGATTTTAATGAAATGACATGTCCATGAAAGGACTATTTTGAAATATAATGCCCTCGAAGGGACTATGATAAACATATGTATATACCAAGTCTTATCAGGAGACGTAGGTCCACAAGGACTATAAGGAAATAATATGTCCACAAAGGACTACAATAATCAAATGCCCAAACAGGGATTTAAATGAAAAGAAGTATGATGGAAGGAAGGTCTTCTAATGTCTTCCTCTCTTTATTCTGGTTGTTTCTTCATCTCTATATATCATACGTAGTAGCGATTCTGAAGATTTTAATGAATAAAGTAATATTTCAAATCAGGATCCATTGCAGAAGTAGAATCCAAGAATTCAATGACTAAAGGAACGACATGGATCACGGGTTAGGTTTTGATTGGTATAGTCTAAGTCTGAAATTCCAAAACTCGGAGGTAAGAAATAGGGATTAATAGCATCCACATGTATCATCTTCATTATGGGAGCCTTAGGGACCTTCTGGTATGGACTCCGAAGTCTGGTTAAGGGTTTAAACAAGTTTGGTTTTTGGGAATAGGCCCATAAAGATCTTTCCTTCAACCGGTTGCCCGCTCATCTTAGTCGTGGTACGAAGCTTGGCATTTCTAGGCTTCGGATGTGGGGAATTTCCATCGACAGCTTCTGTGCTTGGCTACATATTCAAAATACATAAAATCGAAAACAATGTTTACTTAATAGGGACGAGAGCATTCCTATGTTAAGTCTAGACTCAGAAGGTCTAAGGAATGTGCTAGTGTTTAATTCACTCAAACGTTGGCTCTGATACCAACCTGTCACACCCTGATATTTCCACGTATTACCGGTGGGCCCGGTGGGGAGTATCGTGACGTAGTTGATATCATCATAGTCAAATGAACACAGTTCAATGCACAACGGAAGTCTAAAGTAAATATATTACAAACTGATTCAAAAGTAACATCAAATATTACAATCGGATTGTAAGATGGATCCACGGGCGGATCTTAAAACAGAAAGATGAACATTGTTCAACAGATTTTAGACGTCTAGAACTTGCAAGATTCCCTATTAACGCCCTGAGCTCCCAGCCAATTACGTACAGTACCTGTCACTTAATCTTTTTGGAAAATACGTCAGTTTACACTGGTAAATACAATTAACTGACTCTTTTGAAAACATTTATGAAAATTGATTTAATTGCACAAGGCACAAATATCCTTTTATTACTTGGGACAATTATATAAAAATAATCTTGTATACAGATTTATATGTTTGTCGTCCGACAGGGCCGGTTAGAAGAGTCGGACAAGATTAACTGACACGCCACAGGTATAATGCCCACAAGGAGAACTCCTTATTGTGGATTACCATTTATACATACGCAACTGTCAGGTGTATGCCTACACCCCGTGCTTAAGTCGTGGCCATTTCAATGAATGAGCCGAGGATATCCAGGACATGGTCATTAACCCCCCAAATGCCATATACCAAACAAAACAGATTAAAACGGGTTATGTAAATATATAAATCACAATCCGATTTAAATAACTACACACCGACCAAGCGGTATTATTATAATACCGTATCCCAAGCCCGTATAACGGAAAATAAGTTAAAAGTACTTACCTGAGCTAAGATGTAATTTTATTCTCAGCCGTATATTCAAATCAGCAAGCACAAGTACCTCTACTGGGGCTCTCAATCTGGGACTTATCACCGCTTTGTAAGTAACTATTCAATAAAATCTCTTACAATTGTTGTAACTTGATTTATCATGTTTAAAAGGTCTTAGGGAGAAAATTTGAGCTTCTTCATTTGAATTGATATACTATTTTTAAGAGTGTTGCGAGTGTGACAAAAAAAACATACTAATCAAGTCTTCTATTGTATGTATATAAATGTCTATCATCTCCATTTTTTATAAAATAAGATAACATACCAGACAACATAAAAGTTAAATATTTACTTCAATAAACATTAAATCTTAGGGTGTCCGGGGCACTTAGCGGGGAGGCGTGCGGTGAGTGAAGTCCTCGAGCGGGAACACCGCCGCCATCAAATCGGGGAGTGTAAGCGGGGTGGGGGAGCGGTGTGTGTTCACCGCACAAGAATTCAAGTTTTAAACGTTGGGCAACGGTTGGATTTAATAAAAAAAAAATCAATTTTAACCAATATAAATAACCAACTTAAATCTAATTTTTTACCACACAAATTCTCAATCTTACTCTAAAAATCTTTCAAATACAACACAAAGCCAAACCGAGCAATGGAGAACCAACCCCGCGAAGCCAAGAAAATGTCTGTCGGCTCTAACACTAAGGGACGCGGCTCGCAACCGTCTCGTGGTGGTTCGAGCGGTGCAAGTGCACAACTACAACCACCTTTCGGATATACTTCACAACCCCCGTTTTTTTACCAACAACCTTCACACCCCTCCTTTTACAACACCCAACCACAACCCCCTTTCGGCTATTTTCAAAATTTGTTATCAATGGATCCTCAATCCCCCGCCTTCGACCCGTATGGTTTTCGTTCCCCAAAAGTTCCATCTCCACGAGAAAATGTTGAACGTCCTCTACCTATTAACGAGGACGACGACGAGGACGACGAAGTAGTGCCCGAAACTCAAAATTTGGGCGACTATGAAGATGACACCGGCGACGATGAATACAATGTGAATGAAGACGCCGACAACAAAGTAGATGACGCTCGGGTAAAAAGGCAAAAATGGAGCGCCAATCTTGTACCAAATACCAAGAAGAGGCGTTGGCGAAGGCGTGGGTACATTGCTCTACCAACAAAAAGAAGGGCAATCAATAAACCCGCGATGGTTTTTGGCGTAGGATTTTAGATCATTATAACGCCACCGTTGGCGGAAGTAACCGGACTGTGCATCAAGTACGGTCTAAATGGAACCCGATGATGACGAAAATAGACTTTTTCAACGGCCTATACCAACAAGCGGTAAAAATTATATTTTTTAACGTTGTATATTTTTTTTAAATTATATTTTTTAACGTTGTAAAAATTATATTTTTTAACGTTGTATATTTTTTAACACTTGTTATTTTATAATATGTAGGATCGCACAAGAGAAAGCGGGTGTAGCGATCTCAACGTGATGAAAATCGCTTTAAAGGATTTTCAAGATAGATATCCGAGCGGTTTTCAACATGTCGAGGCATGGGAGGTCGTTCGAAAACACGACAAATGGGCCCAAGTCCCATAGTTGGGTGAGGAAGGGGAAGGTTCGGCACAAAAAAGAAAGCCCGTTGACGTGGACCCTTCCATACCCGATATGAACGAAGACCCCTCGCCACAAAGAACACAACGGCGAGACAAGCGTCAAGCGACATCGTCCGAGGGCTCGGCCGAGTTGGCGGCACAATTCAAAGAGTACACCGCCATGAAAGAAGCGAAGCACGCAATTGAATTGGAGGCGATTGAATTGAGAAAGAAAAGAGAGTCGGAGGCTCGCGATCTCATAACGGAACAACGCGAGACGATGAGAAACTACGCGCACGATCGAGATATGAAAACATTCCTCAAGCCGCACGACGATGCTCCGCCGGAAATGTTGCCGTTCATCCTCGCCCGAAAGCGCGAGATCGCTAACAAGTACGGGTGGCCGTGCAATTTCTAAAATTTTTATGTAGTATTGCGATGTAATTTTTATTTTATTAAATGAAATGTAGTTTTTTATTTTATGAAATTATGTTTTACCTTTTATAAAAATATTTACTTAATTAAAAAAACAAAAAAACAAGTCCCCCAAGAGAGGAGTGCCGCCATCAAATTAAGGGTGTGAGGGGAGTTAAGAGGAGAGTTGACATGGCACGTGCTGATTGGTCGTGAGTAAGAGAGGTCACTCCCCTAAGAGAGGAGTGCCCCTCTCACCCTTATATTAGTTAGAACCTCGATTTCTAAGCCAAAATTATACCGACAAATTGGAGTGAGAAAAAATAAAATAAATTTTGATCAAAACCTAGTGGTGTGTGTAGAATGAATTGACAAAGATTAACAAAGACTATTCTTTACACTAAAAAAAATACAGAATAATTATAAAACCATGTATAAAATACACATTTAAAATGAAAAGTTTAAAAATAACCTTAAAAAACCAAAAGAATATTAGTTGGGTCCATGTTCACTGCTTATGACACTGTCAAGATGTCACCCCCACACGTATGATCGACATCACCATATACAAAGTCATTCATTTACAATATTTAATTACATATATATTATTATAATTATATAGTCATCTGTCCACACACATAACTCTTCTTATTACATTACATACAGACGCATATACGAACAATAGTTACAGAAGAATATATGGAGGATCAGACAATATAACTACCACCTCTTTCAATCTATAAGATATTATTATTTACGTATGGAGAGAGATCGGAAGCGGAGCAGGGCGGCGGACGGCGGCGGCAGTGGCGGAGGAGAGCGTAAGAAGGAGCGAGGAACGAAAGGAAAAGATGTAGAAACCGATCCGGTGGTGGTGGTTCCGCCACCGACGGAAGATGAGGTGGATGAATTCTTTGCTATTTTGCGCCGGATGCGAGAGGCGGTGAAGTATTACGAGAAAGAAAAAGGTGTGCGGAAGTTGTCGGATCCGTCACGAGAGGTTGAAGAAGGTGAAGTTTGTGTGAAGAAGAGAACCGGCGTTGTGATTTTGGATCTGAATACGGTGCCCGATGAAGGAGAGTAGTGGTTTACGGCGGCGCGTGGGGTTCGTGGTTGTTAATTACTTAATTACGCATCTGGCGTATGTTAGTTGTGGTTTTGCTGTTAGGCTTTCAGTAGGCTATCTTGCGCTGATGTATTAACTACTTTCCTGGGGCGGGTCTCGTCCGGCTGGGTTTGACCCGAGTTGTTCAAAGTTTGATATTCCTTACTCTCTTTTGTTGCTTTTCTACGCATGGTCTATATTTGTTTTAAGACAGTTAATTGAACAAATTATATTGGCCATCTATGTTTGGTTCTTTCATGTGTTACAAACTCATGATGAAATTTCTGAACACCTGTATTTGATTCTGACTTATTAGTTATTAATAGATTATAGCTGTAATATTCTTTTCCTTACATATCTTTTAACACGAATTTAGCCTTTTCTATATGCTCACATAGGTTATACAGTTTTATTATTTTATTTGAACACAATGAAATTTTATTTTTATTAGTCATATCGTATTTTTTTTATAACTTTTAAGTTACATATGTTGGATTATATACCATGTACAAAAACCATGTGAAATGAATGGCATTCACCTGCAAAAATGAGCCGTCCAATCATCAAAAGTTCTTGATTATTATATATGTGTTGCCTCTTCACATTAGACCTCAAAACAACTTCTTAGAATTATCGGCATAGATCGATAGCGATGTTAAAACAAGTGGAATTGTTACCTCGAATAGAAATCAACTTTAAACGGTTCCAAGTAAGACGATTGTGATTTCCAGCGAGTAACAACAACAACTTTGCTGTTTGATTGTGGCTACAATCGATTTGACGGAGGGAACATAACGGTGGTGGTGCATCGGCTTTTGCAATCACAATCTCTAGCGTCCGAGTCTACGCTTTGAACACAACAGCGGCTAGGTGAGTTTTTTTGCAGAACTAAGGCTGTTTTGGAAATAGTTTTCACAAATAATGCCATGCTCAAAACAATTTCACAAATAATGCTTTCTCCATTATTAATGGCGATTTTTCTTGAGAAGTAGCCTTTGTCAGGAATGTTGCAGGGAATATTCAGCTTTAATCATTGGAACATGGTACATCTCCATTATGAATGGCAGAATGGAGATTTCTACATAAATGTCTTACACACTCCATTCAAAATGACAATTTCTGGTACAAACTCCATTCGTAATGGAGATTTCTGGTTAAAAACCTAATAATCCAATTTAAATTACTAAAACTAGTTAAATTGATTGATATTTGGGATCATACTGGAGTAAACTAAAATCCAAATTCTATATTTGTATAATATATAAGTCGCTAGAATAACCCGAACAACACAAACCCTTATTTGGGTAAGTTTGGATTGGGGACCAGCTTCCACTTTAGGTATGGAGTGGAAGTGGAATAGTGGTTGGAGAAAACTTGAATGAACAAATCCTCCTTCAACCTCATACCACCTCTCACCTAACAAACTTGCGTCTTTTAAAATGCGATTTTTCCACTATATTGACAATTATGTGATCGTAATTAAGATCATCGTAAAAGACAAGTGGATGGATGATGTATACGAATACATCCAAGTATTTACACCTTTAAATTATTCAAGGCCATACATGTCATAAAATTCCATGTAAGACTTTGAAGCATGTATTATGGCAATTTTGACAAAAGTATGTCAAATTCGTTTTGTGTTTTCTGGTTTGAAGTTTGAATGGGTGACCTTTGAATCTAGAGATTACTTTTAGATTAAAGTTATTTTAGTGGTGCTTCAAACATTTTTAGTCGGATAAGACAAAGGTTTCAAGAACGAGTATGGAAATTTCTGTTAATTTTTTTTTACCAGAATTCGCTTGAATTCGATATCTCAAAACAAGCCAAGTTATCCTATTTCTCAATATATACTCTATTTCTCATTTGTTCTTAAGTGAATCCCTATTCTTTGATGCATTGGAAGAACTCTTGGTGTTCAATTCTTTGCTTTCTATTAATGTAATTATTGTGACCCTTTTATCCGACTTATTTAAACAACTTGTTTTAGTCGACTCCTTTTTATCCCTGACAAAAAATCATGGATTTGTCATTGTTCGTGATCAAAGACCGTGTTTGCATACAATCACAGTTTCTAAAGTTTATATCCAACCTCCTCAATGTCATAACGTGCTCAATTTTAAAAATGTAGTTGCAAAGTTGATTATCAAGAAAAACAATTCAATACAATTGAACACAACTTATGACTGTTAGAATATAAACTTATTTATCGTATGAACTTGTATATTTATATTGTGTATGTTGTACTTATTATTTAGGGATTGTATTAAGGTAAGATTATCGACTAATTATGTGACAATTATGGGACGGAAGTTGGAGGTTGTCGAAGACTATTACAAACAAATTTGGCGCCTACATCCTTCAACCGTTTTACCCATACCCGTCGCAACATATGTATATATATAGACATAAGCCGGAATCTTATCCGACGCCAAGATATCAGTTCACTACTAGAAAAAGGAACAATTTTCTACGGAAATTTCCTACACAATTTTTTTCGTCACAGATTACTACACTTTTATGACGAATTTCCTACAATTTTTTTTTTCAAGATTTTGTTACAAATTTTCGATGCATCCATGACGAAAAATAAGAAAACCCTAATTAATTGACAGTGGCGTAACAAATCTATTGGAAATAACCTACAAAACAAAAAAATAAGGGAAAATGATATCGTTTCCTACACATTTATGACGAAAAATAAGAAAACCCTAATTAATTGACAGTCGCGTCATAAATCTGTAGGAAATAATCTACAAAAGGTTAATTATTATTTTTTGCAAAATAAATATTTATAAAAGCCAAAAAAATAATGGAAAATAATATCGTCACCTACACATTTATGACGAAATATTTTTTTAATTAACTTAAACCATCCATCAGAATTCCGTCACAACTTGTGACAAGTTTCTGACAAAAAAAATAAGAAAATCGTAATTAATTGACAGTTACGTCACAGATCTCTCACAAATAATCTATAAAAGGTTAAATAATAATAAAACTAATATATAATAATTATAAAATAAACATATTCCTATACATTTATGACAAAATGCTTATTTTTATATATAATTGTCACAAAGGCATAGGAAACAATCCATGTATGAATACAATTTCCTACACATTTATGACAAAATGCTTAAATCCATTGCAAGTTGTGACACATTTCTTACGACATTTAAGGATTTGTCACAAACGTGTAAGAAACAACCTATATAATTATTCTTATTTTAAATATTAAATGTACGTAACTATGTGGACGTATGGATATGAGTATAATGTGAGTATGTATATATGTATTTGTGTATGTGGGTATGTATGTATGTATGTATGTATATATGTGTACGTATGTGCATGTTTGTATCTCTATGTGTATGTGGATGTGATTATATTTGTTATTAAGTGTGCATTTGTATGTATGTATGTATGTATGTATGTATCGGTGTGTGTATTTATATATATGCATGCCGAAATTGACTTGGGAGTAGCGGATTAGGAAGGATTTGGTAAACTTACACCTTTATGAGGACATGGTGGAGGATAGGAGTTCGAGGAGACGTAGGATTAAGGTTAAAGACTTTTAGAAGGATGTTACGGTTTTACATTAGTTTCTCGATTCAGGACCTCAACATCTTAAGTCTCTTTCAATGGCATGTGATTGATTTATATGTATATGCATGTATATACGTATGGATGTGTATGGGTGTATTGTGCGTATATGTTTGTGTGTATGTATACGAGTATGTATCACAGTGTATATAAACCACTAAATATATATGTACTTATACAAATTGCTACTAAATATATATAGACAAAATGGCAGAAAACAACCTTTATGTTTGTCTCAAACTGCACTTTATACCTTTCACTAAGAAATCGGCAAAAACCAACCTTTATGTTCATGTTTTATTACACCCTATAACCTTTAGCACTAATCACGTCAAAAAATTCAGTTAAATGGACTCACATGCCTTGCACATGAGGGTATTTAAGTCTTTTACTTTTAAATTAAAACAATTTTTTATTTATTAATAAAAACCCACTTCTTCTTCATCTTCTTCTTCTTCTTCCTCTTCTCACTCTTCAATGGAGTCCAACAGCAGCAATCCCGCCAGCTGTCCAACAGTAGTAGCAGTAATACAGATTCCAATCACACCATCTGCTTAATATTAATAATAATACTATGTTTATAACCCAATGTTGACCTAATGACACAATAATAATATCCATAAATAACAAAATTGAGACCTTTAGTGATGCGATCTTCTATGGCCTTCTTAAGTGACAAAGCTTGGTTCCAATCTGGTGCAATCTATACCGCACCATCAAATCAAGATTTATATGAATTTAAAATGTGAATATTAAATCTTCTTTACAAGCATGATGAACGAAAGAGAAATAAACCTCTAAAGTGAACCAACGCTCAATATAAACGCATAATGCCCTCACTCTTTGCCTCATCAGAGGCATCATTTGAAGCCTCAGGAACTTCTTTTTCACACCCATGTTCGGTATTAAGCTAATTAAGGTACTTATCGAGCAACAAACCAAGATAATAAACTGGTATATCAATTAAAATTAGCTAATACAGGTCACAGAAAGCTAGTGCTTTGTGCAGTTGGGTTGAATGAAACGGGGACGCGCTAGATTGATCGGTTACTGTTTCATATGAATTCTTTGTTTGATTTGCTGATTTTACAGCGATATGAACCAACTTGAAAATATACTATGTTAACATTTGGATTCGTTATCAGCATCACTTGTATGAAGATTACAAATCGTTACTATATTGAACTGTAAATCTGTAATAAATATATTACTAGAACAATTACCTGTACGTATAAAGATACAACATTCACATCAACTTCAAATTCGATAATATAATGCTGGAGTGAGAAGGGGAAGAAGAAGTGAAGAAGAAGTGAGTTTTTATTAATAAATAAAAATTGTTTTAATTTAAAAGTAAAAGACTTAAATGCCCTCATGTGTAAGGCATGTGAGTCCATTTAACTGAATTTTTTGACGTGGTTAGTGCTAAAGGTTATAGGATGTAATAAAACATGAACATAAAGGTTGGTTTTTGCCGATTTCTTAGTGAAAGGTATAAAGTGCAGTTTGAGGCAAACATAAAGGTTGTTTTCTTCAATTTTGTCATATATATATGTACTTATACAGATTGCCAAATTATATTTTGTGTAATGGGTTCGGAAGTGCATATACATATACGTATAGGATAATAGATATAACTTTCTAAAACAGAAGATGGATTGGTAGGTATCTGTAAGTATAATAGGTATAACTTTGTAAAACAAAAGTATATCATGTATAATAAAGTTGTACCAAAGATTGATTGAAAAAAACGATGTTGGACTTTAGAAAGCTAACGCTTGTGAGTGATTTTCGAGTTCGACCTAGCGTCAGGCTTTGATCATTTATTTTTTGATCAATTTTTTATTACTGAATTTATCTACTTTTTATAACTATTTATATATATAATTATAATTGAAATTATACATATTATTTGATTATTGGGTAAATTACTTTTTGAGTTCATGTGTTTTATGGGTTTTAACCACTTGAGTACAAAAGCAAAAAGTTTAACGAGCTGTTTTCCTACATCAGGTGTTTGTCATAAATGCGTAGAAAAACCAGTTTTATGACGCATTTCCTAAGAAAACTGGTGTAAGAAGTTTCAGATTTTCTAGTAGTGAGTTACATTTCTGTGCATTTCCAATTCATTCGTTGTTCAAGTTTGTTTTTATTATTATTCGAAGTGTTCTTGATATCCAACAATGACAACAAATTTCCTAAGGGAAAGTATTTTTTGGTGGAAAAAAATCATTAAATTCAGTTACTAGTGTTTAAAAAAAAGTTAGTTATAAAACCCAGTAAATCACAAACTAATTCAACATCCCTTTCAATACATATTCAAGAACCAACTGAGTTTGACATGACACACTTCACTTCCAAAGTTGTTTCGCGGAAAGTAACGAGTGCAAGGTCGACAAGGACCTCTTTGCATATATTTTCTCATGCCCACATCTTAATAGTTTGGATAATAGTAAATGGTATTTATTCTCAACCACGAGCATGTGGAAATAATTTACATCGAATTCGCCTAATAGTATTTCCTAAATAATCATGAGTCTTTTTCTAGCACCAAGAGCATTGTCAATGGCTCAATGGGGGTTTACAAATGCCCTCTCCTCCACGCTGACGTTACCTGTCTGTACCCTCACGTTTTTCTCTCCCCATGGAACTTTTTCATTCAAATATATTAGGGCCTACAGAATGGGAGTGGTAAACTTGTGTTTACCGAATCGGTGACCACTGCCCACCATGTTTACTGATCAAAGTTACCGAAATTGGGGGTGTTTTCGGTGAAGGTTCACCGAATCGGGGAGAGGGAGGGAAGGGGAGAGAGAGAGAGGTGTGTGGTGAGGTCCATGCCTTCTCAACCAATCATACATCCCCCCCCCCCCCCCCCCTTTTAAATAGTTTACCTAAACCCCATTAGGTAACCACCGCCAACATTTTTGAGCATTAGGTAAACAATTAACATGACGCTATGTAATTGGGTGATTTAGGAGTTTACCTATTCCAAATGTCTAACCACTCTCTTCACCCTTAGAAAAGATAAATAAATCAAATCAAAACAAAACAAACAAAACATATAAAACAAGTTTCTAAAGTCATATTAATAATAAGAGTAAATTGCCATTTTAGTCCCTGAGTTTTGTCCAAATTTGCCACTTTGATCCAAATAGTTTTTTTTCCCCTCTGGGTCCCTGACTTTTACATTTTGTTGCTATTTTGATCATTTTGTCTAACTCCATCCAAAAACCCAGTTTGTACTTAATCACTAATGTTTTCAGTTGCCATTTTGATCCAATTCCAAAAAATCAAAAAAATTCCAAAAAATTCAAAAAAATCTAAAAATCAAAAAAATTCTAAAAAACCATAAAAATTCTAAAAAATCCAAAAATCATTAAATGTTTCGGCACGAACCGTTTCGACCCGTACCGTTTCGAACCGAACCGTTTCGACCCGTACCGTATCGAACCGAACCGTTTCGACGCGAACCGTTTCGACGCGAACGGTTCGGTTCGAAACGGTTCGGGTTCGATACGGTACGGGCTCGAAATGGTTCGCGTCGAAACGGTTCGGTTCGATACGGTACGGTTCGAAACGGTTCGCGTCAAAACGGTTCGGTTCGAAACGGTTCGCGTCGAAACGGTACGGTTCGAAACGGTACGGGTCGAAACGCTTCGCGTCGAAACAGTTCGGGTTCGAAACGGTACGGGTCGAAACGGTACGGTTCGATACGGTACAGGTCGAAACGGTTCGGTTCGAAACGGTTCGCGTCGAAACGGTACGGTTCGAAACGGTACGGGTCGAAACGCTTCGCGTCGAAACGGTTCGGGTTCGAAACGGTACGGGTCGAAACGGTACGGTTCGATACGGTACGGGTCGAAACGGTACGGGTCGAAACGGTTCGGTTCGAAACGGTTCGCGTTGAAACGGTACGGTTCGATACGGTACGCGTCGAAACGGTTCGGTTCGAAACGGTTCGCGTCGAAACGGTACGGTTCGAAACGGTACGGGTCGAAACGCTTCGCGTCGAAACGGTTCGGGTTCGAAACGGTACGGTTCGATACGGTACGCGTCGAAACGGTTCGGTTCGAAACGGTTCGCGTCGAAACGGTACGGTTCGAAACGGTACGGGTCGAAACGGTTCGTGCCGAAACATTTAATGATTTTTGGATTTTTTAGAATTTTTATGATTTTTTAGAATTTTTTTGATTTTTAGTTTTTTTTGAATTTTTTTGAATTTTTATGATTTTTTAGAATTTTTTTTATTTTTAGATTTTTTTTGATTTTTTGGAATTTTTTTGATTTTTTGGAATTGGATCAAAATGGCAACTGAAAACATTTTTTAAGGAAATCCCCAAAATACCCCTGTTACAAACTGGGTTTTTGGATGGAGTTAGACAAAGTGATCAAAATGGCAACAAAATGTAAAAGTCAGGGACCTAGAGGGGAAAAAAAACTATTTGGATCAAAGTGGCAAATTTGGACAAAACACAGGGACTAAAATGGCAATTTACTCTAATAATAAAAGATATAGCATTTAGAAAGAGGCACAATCTAATACTTTGAAATTGAATTAGGAATATTTTTTACATGATAGAGCCACCCAAAACCCACTGAGAATTTTAATATAAAGTTAGTCAAATTTTAATTTGACCTAGTCTTCCCTAGTGATGGCTAAGGGTCATGCTATTTACACACGGAGAAAATTATTTTCACACCCCAAAGCGCCGCGCTATGGCCAAAGCTGGGCGCTTTGGTGTAAAGTCAACCGACAAGGACTGACGCGGTCAGACCTTGTCTGTTGCTTTACATCAAAGCGCCCCGCTATGGCCAAAGCTGGGCGCTTTGAAGTTTTTTTTTTTTTTTTTTTTTATATTTTTAAATTTTCGGGCAAAGCGCCCCTCTTAGGTCAAAGCGCAGCGCTTAGGGCCTTTTTTAAATTTTTTAATATTGTTTTTAATTCACAAACGCGTCGATAACAGTCTAAATTTTACGTTTTTTCCATTATACATCATTTTTTAATATATATGGACTATACTGCAAGTTCCGGATCAAATCCGTTACGTGTGATGTCGTATTCCATTATATCGTATCATTTTGGTTTGAAAGCACAAGTACTCCTATGAGTAGTTTTATGTGTATCAGCCGCCTACCGTACATGTACATGACGTATTTTTTCATTAATTGTAGTATTATGATGTATATTGTCATTTTGGGTCGTACAAGTGCGTATTGAATCTGATTGGGTTGTGTCGGTGACATTCGGTTTTTAACGTGATGTAACGCATATACCCTAAGTTGAGCATTTCTTATTGTCCACTAAAACCATTATTTTTATAAAGCATTTTATTCTTGTTTTTTTTGTTATTGTCCTCTTTGTATTAAGTCAGTCGTTTTGTTAGAATACGTTTTATATTTATATTTGATTCAATTTAATTCATTTTAATAAGAATAACTTTTTTAGAAGTGAAATTTTAAAAATTTTTGTTTCTTATTCTTGTTTTAATATTTTTTTCTATTTCTTTGTCCTTTTTTATATATACTTCTTTAGTATTTTTTAGGATTACTTAACCCAATTTCATGTGTTATATTCCCTAAACATGCAAAGAAAACACACAAAATGCTATTTCAACCTACATTTGTTACATATAAATATCTGTACTTGTATAAAATGCACGTAATTTGATTTTTTTTTTTTTGTATTAAATGGTAACTTGTTACCCTTGCATATTTATAAAGTAAGATAGTAGAAATCTTTTTTTTTTTAATGTTAGAAAGTCATATTATCAAATTTTATCCAAGTTTTAAAGATTCTCATATAATTACTAAATGCATAAATAGCTATATAGACAATCATGGCAACAGCACCTTTTCTTGTGGAAAACCAATAAAATTGTTTCAAAGTCAAATAAGCAGTAGAGGTGAGGTGACAACACAACAAAGCTTGGCTTCTGCATGGTCCTGAATCACGGCACCCCACAAAACCTAACCAATAGTGGTCCAAGCAAAAGTATACAATCGAAACTCAAACAGTGACATATAGACCAGACCTGACACACCAAGCTACAAACCAAAACAGTTCGAAACAAACTAATTAAATATATGTGCACAAACAAATTAAATATTGTAAAATTTGGACAAAAAATGTAAAATTTGAACTTAAACATAGACCAGTCACCAGTCAAAAATACGCCCAAAATGTAAAAAAAAAAAAAAAAAAAAAAAAAAAAACCAAAGCGCCGAGCTTAGGCCAAAGCGGGGCGCTTTGGAAAAAAAAAAAAAAACCAAAGCGCCGAGCTTAGGCCAAAGCGGGGCGCTTTGATGTAAAGCAACAGACAAGGTCTGACCGGTTCAGACCTTGTCTGTTGACTTTACACCAAAGCGCCCCGTTTTGGCCATAGCGGGGCGCTTTGGAGTGTTTAAATAGACTAAGGGCGTGTTCGGTTCGAAACGGTTCGGGTTCGATACGGTACGGGCTCGAAATGGTTCGCGTCGAAACGGTTCGGTTCGATACGGTACGGTTCGAAACGGTTCGCGTCAAAACGGTTCGGTTCGAAACGGTTCGCGTCGAAACGGTACGGTTCGAAACGGTACGGGTCGAAACGCTTCGCGTCGAAACGGTTCGGGTTCGAAACGGTACGGGTCGAAACGGTACGGTTCGATACGGTACGGGTCGAAACGCTTCGGTTCGAAACGGTTCGCGTCGAAACGGTACGGTTCGAAACGGTACGGGTCGAAACGCTTCGCGTCGAAACGGTTCGGGTTCGAAACGGTACGGTTCGATACGGTACGGGTCGAAACGGTACGGGTCGAAACGGTTCGGTTCGAAACGGTTCGCGTCGAAACGGTACGGGTCGAAACGGTACGGTTCGATACGGTACGCGTCGAAACGGTTCGGTTCGAAACGGTTCGCGTCGAAACGGTACGGTTCGAAACGGTACGGGTCGAAACGCTTCGCGTCGAAACGGTTCGGGTTCGAAACGGTACGGTTCGATACGGTACGTGTCGAAACGGTTCGGTTCGAAACGGTTCGCGTCGAAACGGTACGGTTCGAAACGGTACGGGTCGAAACGGTTCGTGCCGAAACATTTAATGATTTTTGGATTTTTTAGAATTTTTATGATTTTTTAGAATTTTTTTGATTTTTAGATTTTTTTTGAATTTTTTACAATTTTTATGATTTTTTAGAATTTTTTTTATTTTTAGATTTTTTTGGAATTTTTTTGATTTTTTTGAATTTTTTTTATTTTTTGGAATTGGATCAAAATGGCAACTGAAAACATTTTTTAAGGAAATCCCCAAAATACCCCTGTTACAAACTGGGTTTTTGGATGGAGTTAGACAAAGTGATCAAAATGGCAACAAAATGTAAAAGTCAGGGACCTAGAGGGGAAAAACTATTTGGATCAAAGTGGCAAATTTGGACAAAACTCAGGGACTAAAATGGCAATTTACTCTAATAATAAAAGATATAGCATTTAGAAAGAGGCACAATCTAATACTTTGAAATTGAATTAGGAATATTTTTTACATGATAGAGCCACCCAAAACCCACTGAGAATTTTAATATAAAGTTAGTCAAATTTTAATTTGACCTAGTCTTCCCTAGTGATGGCTAATCAAGCCATCAGGAGAGCGGATCAAGTTGGGGTGTGATGACGTAGCGCGTATTGAATAATCATTTTTAAATAAAAATATATTTTTAATATCTAAAAATGAGAAGACCAACGTCTATAACTTAGGCACACTCTCATAAATTATCTTTAGTCTTTCACCTTTTTCTCACTTCCCATGATTTTATTCTTCTTGCATTTTCAACGGTTTTCATTATTAGAAGTTGTCATATTCTTGGTTGTACATTGTATTAGGTATGATTGTTATTTACTTTATTGTGGAAATTAGGAAAGTCCATTTGTTTTGGAAGAGGAAATTATTGGTCGAGAATTATAAAAAAAAGCAATTATTTCCAAGGATTGGGGTTAGGCTACTGTGTATGGTGACGGATGAAGACGGGGGGGGGGGCACCTGTTTGCTCCGTCGCAAACGGCACAAATCGGACGATGGGGACGGGACGGGACGGAGGGGGTGGCGGCGTGGGAGGACGATGGGGACGTGGCGTCGCCGGGCTTGAGGACGCTGCCATACCGTGCAGCATTAGCGGACATTATTGACCCTCTTGGTTCAGTCCCTAATCCGACCTGTTTTGACTATAATTATTCGCTTATTTTTACTCTCCTACAATATTTCCAAGATCCACCTTTAAGAAAGGGGTGCATTAGTTTGGAGATGTCCTAGAAATTTCCTATAATCGTAACATTTCTAGCCAGATTATTGTATATTGGTGATGCTCATTAGATAACTGAAAAGGAAAACAAGAACGGGTATTCTTTTTTGTTCCGAAAACATACCAGAAAAAGCATGATCAAACGAAACAAAATCCTTTTTATATAGGTAAGGTACGATCACAAGTTTATGTTGAAATGTTACAATTCTTCATGAAAAGTATGTTAGTTGACAGTTAAAATCATCGCAATTATTCAGTTAAATCAACAGAAAAGTCGTCTATAGAAGCTCCTTCAAGTTACTACCTATGATTGGTCTATCAACAATAACTCACCTACCGTTGATCAATCAAGTTATTATTGATGCATACTTACTGACTGATAATTGCTACCATTGCTGGAGATAACATGATTGTCACTTATGGACACCACTGATGATCAATTACTATTGACGACCAATTATTACTACTGATCAGTTTACATTGTTGATGTCATGCAAATCCAAAGCAACTTCTAGTGGCTTAAAAAACAAGGTCATTTGTTCCACTTTGAGCGTTGGACGCTACCAAGGCGATGCCCACTTGAAACCATAGTTGTTAAAGTCATCGACTCTTGCGCCTAGTCCCATTTTCCAGGCTAGGCTAGGCGAGGCAATTGCGCTTTAAGTCGAGAGAATTGCTTTTTAATTCTCCAGGTGATGGTTCAGTGCAAATTTTGACGAGATTCCTAGATTTCCGATATTTTCTGGCCAAGTTCTTTCCGGCAAAATTCTAGCTAGGTTTCTATTTTTATCTAAGGCAAACTACTTTCTACACCAGTACACTAAATATTTTAGAACTTTCGGTACTAAATATATGATATTAAATGTTATATAAATAGCTTTTGTTTATTTTATATGAAAATTTTATTATTTTTCTAATACATAATATATTTTTCTTTTTTTCTTTTTTCCATCGTGCACTTTTCTTTTTTCAGATCCTTGCTTTTTTTACGTCTTGCGCTTAGGCCTCAGGTGAGGACTATGCGCCTTGAATGCTAACACCTTTAATAACTATGCTTGAAACCCCATGGTCACTAGGGGACATCCAGGGTTCGGACTACCGGGCTCATTGATGTCAGAAAGCATAAAGTCTCAAATAAGTGTGCACTGCATACGTTATAGCTTGTATTGATATTTATATTTCACTTTCTTGTATTGATATTTGTTATGATTTCACTTTCGTGGTAAGTAAATTCAACTAAACTTAAATAAACTAAAAAATGACTTAGATGATACTAAAATTCGATAATCACCTACATGATATTACAAAATAATGATGAAGGTGTAGACAGGTTCGTAATTAATGCAAATATATTAGTGCCGAGATAGAATTTCTACACTCTTTTTTCTTCTTCCTGGCTTTTTAATTTGGAAAATAAGACATTATGACTTGCTCAGTTGCTACTTGCTCTTACGTAGTGGTGCACAAAAAACCCGGACCCGGAAAAAAAACCCGGAACCGGGTATTATAAAAACCGGGTTTTCTATACCCGAACCCGAACCCGACCCTACCCATAGGGTAGGGACCGGGTATTCATATTTGATCTAAAACCCGAACCCGGAACCGGGTTTTTTTTATACCCGGTTTATACCCGAAACCCGGTTTTTATAAATACCCGGAACTGGGTTTTTTTATACCCGGTTATATAGCACTTTGACTTCTAGTCTTATCTATGTTTTTTTTATCTATGTTATTTTATCTAGGTTTTCAAGCATTAAGACTTCTAGTTCTTATGATTTAACAAAATTATGTATGCACTTTGATGTAATCTTGTTTAATTATTAGGTTTCTAATGATATTTGAAATATTTGGTCATTATTCCCCTCTATTTGCTGGAAAGATCCATTGGTGTTTGTCTAATACAAAAAAAATGAAAAACTGATAGAACTTGGTTAAAACATAACATAGCAAATAAAATATATTGTTGTTTATGTATTCCAAAATGATTCAAATCAGGACTATTCCTTCGATCTAGCACCATCGAATTTAAATTTAGAAATGTCATTAAAATTTCAATAGGCACCATCCACTAAAACATATAAATAAGCATTAACACCCGGCCGGGTTTTTTTAATACCCGGTGCGGGTTTTTTCCCAACCCGATGCATACCCGAACCCTACCCGATGAATACCCGAACCCGGAAATAGGGTATTATAATACCCGGGTTTTATAAAACCCGACCCGAACCCTACCCGAACCCGGGTATATAGGGTATACATTTTTGGTAGAAAACCCGGACCCGACCCGGTTTTTTAAAAAACCCGATTTTTAAAACCCGATCCTACCCGAACCCGGTTCCATACCCGGAACCGGTTTTTAAAAAAACCCCACCACTACTCTTACGCTTTGCTGAGAAAGCAGCCCAGAAAAAGTTGGGCCTTTAAGCAGCCCAGAAAAAGGTTGGGCCTATACTTTAGGCTCCGTGAGTTGGATAACTCTTAACTAGTTAGTCATGGTCCATGGACCATTATTTACACTATTAGGTAAATGCATGTAATTTCTGGGCTAAGTGCCTAAGGGTATATGCATTAACTTTATTAATTGGTTTCTTCATAAAACCCTAACCACTAAATTATGAGGGTGAAAGGGGGTAGTGCCCATGCCACGTAGGCATGGGGGCATGGAGCACCGCCTCTCTTGGGCGTGATCGGCGGGTGAGGAGGTGGACGGAGGCGAGTGTTGTTTAATTTCTATTTTTTAATTATTAATTAATATACAAACGAATCAATTAGGTCTATCTCACTATTTCTTTTTTCAGTTGTTTATTACTTACCCCACCTTATTTCACGTAACCATAACATACCTTAGTGAAAGGTGAAACCTCCCCTTGCCTACAGCAACACTTTTTTCACCTTTCACCTCACCTCACCATAACAAATAAACTTTATCTCATTCTTCTTGTTGATGGCTTTCATACATAAGTATGAGAGTATCTACGGTAGTTATATGTTCATAATATTAATAATGTAAATAGCGTTGTAATCGGATCAAACAATCAACGAACCAAACGATCAACAATCGTTTGGAACATTTGTTTAGTTAGCGAGGAACAAACTTCTGTTTCGTTCATTTACACTAACAATTTGAGGTTTACATGATTGAAATCTCAATCCTAATTAATAGAACAGAATTTCTGTTTTTTTTTCCTCTGATTATAATATTATTTTCCAACACAAAATAAGTTCTCAAAACAAATTTATTGAGCCCTCATTCTTTTGACCAACTCGTCACTTTAAGCATAAAGAAAACGTCATAAGTGAAGCCTCAGTTTAAGCTTGTAGTGAAACGTCATCTTGTTATGAGTTTGACATATTTTTTAACTTGGTAAAAAGGCCTAAACTCTATACTAAACAAAAGAAGTCTTATATCTTGTTAAAGTTTGGTCATCTTGATCCCCCAAAGCCCTGACATATAATATATCAGAAATTATGTCATCAAACATTGCCCCATACTTCAACAGTTTTGTGGTCTCCAATTTTTGTATTGTCGAAGTAAAAAGTCGGTTTGGACAATCTTCCATGATGCCAGTCTTCACTACTCGTACTTTCATGATCAATTATCTTTAACTCATCAAAATCTGGGATCCATGATCCACTTCTTGTCTTCGGTTTGATATCATCTTGGTACACAACACACACCCCGCATTCCACAACACCATCTTCAAAAGTTATGACAAGATCTTCAGATTCTAAACCATGACATAGATTCCCAAGGATATCAACTGACAGATATCCAGTCCACACAACATCGGCGCTTTTAGCTGCACGTGCTGCTGCCCTACCAATTTAACTTTCCTCACCTGACACTTTGAAATTGATTTTAAGGAATGTCGTCAATTTGTCTAATGGTGGTAAAAAGCGACAGCATAAGGCCAGGCCTGTCATTTCCGTCATACAATTTTGTGGTAACTTCAGTGTGATCGTGTTACCCAAGCGTTGGTTGCTAAACCACTCAGGTATTTTGCTTCCAGGAACTGTGATACTTAATCGATGATTCACAGCAGCACATTCCTGCATCAGCGAACAACATCCTTAGTTAAGTGTACTACAAGATTCTCATTATGCACATACTATAAATATTATTAAACAAGTGGTTGGTGTAGCGTCCATCAAATCGGTGCTAAAGTAACGTTTTTTAATTCTTTTATTTAACTTATACACTTGCACCACTGCACTTTAAGTATTTACACTTGCACCCCTTACACTTTAATCAAGTCTTTTTTCTTTTATCAATTTATGTTTTCACCCCTAAACTTTAACAGAGATATCATACGGGGGAGGAGCTCATGCGAGAACCACCCTTATTGTGAGAACCGCGAGAACCAATGTGAACACAACCTAAAAAACCTAAAAAAACCTACCCCCCCCCCCCCCCCCCCCCAAGCTAAATGCAAAAAACTAAAACCCCAAAAAAAAACAAAAAAAAACCTAACCCCCCACGCCCAAAAACCTAAACCCCCCCCCCCCCCAAGCTAAAATCCTAAAAATTAAACCCCCAAAAAACCTTAAAAAATCTAAAAAAATTTTTTTTAATATTTTTTATGTTAAAATCGCTACTTTTAGAAGCAAAAAAAAAAAAAAATTAAATTTTTTTTTTTGGCTTCGAAAAGTAGCGATTTTTTATAAAAATATTAAAAAAAAAAAAATTTGTGTGATTTTTAGCTATTTTTAGGCATTTTTTGTTGTGTTCACATTGGTTCTCGCGGTTCTCGCAATAAGAGGTGGTTCTCGCATGATCTTCTCCCTATCATACGGTTCCTAACTTTTAATAATTATTTTACTTTAACCAATTTATGTCTATATCCATGAACTTTAAAAGAGTTAATATACGGCACTTGAAGTTTAATAACGTAATTTTCTTCTTTTATAACCGATATTTTTTTCTTTCATCTTTTTTATACGTTTAATTATTTTTTATTTAACTTATTATAATTGAACTTGACTTTTGACTTTAGACGTACTTACTTAACCGTGTGGCTTGCATATTGTTACCGCCGTTTCAATGATTATCGTTTTTATTCGACTCAAAACACGTGTCCAAATCCTTTCGGGCGACTTTATTTTTGGGTTTTCTCTTTCGGTTACTATACCGAGTGTCAGTAATGTATGGATACGGTAATAAACAAAACCGATACCGACTAAATTCCTGCCATTAACGTTATTTTTACCATTGCGTCTAAGTTTTCATTTCTTTTTTTTAAATTTGTCCGCCCCTTGCCGCGAAGCGCGAGTGTAACCACTAGTTAGAGATTAATTGAGATGAAGAAGATACCTGGACCAAAGATTTCATCAAGAAACTAGCAAGGTGGCTTTGAGTGTCTTGATCCATTAAGAGTTTGGGACAGTAATAGAGTGAGAACTTAAACAACCAATTGTTTTTGTTTGAAAAGTTTCCAATCTTCTGCAAAGACCTGCAACGATCTGCCCTCAGAACTTGAATAAGTGACGGAAGCTTAGGTAGCTCCTTGAGGTGCACACAGTCACTAAGGTTGAGGTATTTGAGACGAGAGAGCAGCGAGATGCTTGCAGGTAGGGAGGTGAACAAGTTTTCACTTAGATCCAACTCTTCCAAAAAGGGCCACACAATATGCAGATCAGTAGGGATGTCGTCTTGAAAAAGGTTGTTATTTTTTAGAACTATTGTTCTCAAAGAACCTAAAAGTTCGCAACCCTGAATGCGGGGAACAGGTGTAATCATATAATCATCTATTTGTGTTATTAGTGGGCCGCTTACACCCATAGACAAAACGGTAAGCCCAGTCAAAAGGCTGATGGACCATGGTAGTGTGATTATGTTATGACAGTCATTCATATTCAACACCAACAACCTCCCCATCTCTCCAGAGACTACTGGAAAAATGTTGCTTGCGCAATTAAGATGCAGACTCTGCAGGGATTTCATCTTGATACGATGTGGGAGACCAGTAAGTACCGTACAAGAACTCAAATCTAAGTGAATAATCTTTTCGTGATGAAAAACAGATTCATGAATTTGCTTCAACTGCCCACAAAATGACAAATTTAGGCGCTCAAGATTTGGGGCCATTGAGACGTCTGGGAAAAAAATTATAAACTGCGAGTGACGTAGATCCATGAACTTAAGGTTGGTGAGGATGACCTGACAGATATAGATGATGGTTGTTACAGCAAGGACAATTTATGACTTGTCAAAAGACAAATTTAAACTAAAAAAACCGATACCTTTTCCTCTATTTTTAGTTGAGCTATCCAACTAAACATCATTTCAAGGCCAACAAGCTCACTCGTATCACTTGTTATTGTCAGAATGCTAAATGGGTAGCTTATCCAACTAAGCCATTTTAGTTGTTTAGGGAAATATTCAGGTTCCGTCCAAGTGAAATGCCCTCTAACTTGAAGAAGCCTCAGCTTCTTCATGCACTTAAAGATTTCTGCTTACCAACGGCGGTTACAATCACCCTTGGTCTCCACTATGGCTTCAACTGTCTCCATTCTCTAGGATAAACCAATCAAAGCATTCAGGTATATTTCTTCCAACTTCCACATTATTATAGTTTACGCATTTATAAGAATAGGGCTTACAGTGGTTTTTGTCATTACTTCTTTGATTTCCTTTGGACACCATACCAAGTTGTTTGAATAACAATCACGAACAATGAATCGACCCATCTCTTGTATCAAATCATGCATATGAAGATATCCATTAGAAGTCGTTAAAAGAGATTTTTCAATCAGCACGGTCATTCCACTTACAGCTTCTAAGCCAAAACTATCAAGAATTCTGGTGATAATATGCCTTTTCTTACCTTTGAAGAAACATGCAATGTGAATGAATATTTCCTTTTCAAATTTATTTAAACCATCAAAACTTAACTTTAGAGTTCCATTGATATCCTCGTTTGGTATCTTGGCCAAAACATTCAAGGCGCTTTGCCAAAAATCCAATTTTCTACCACAAAAATGAGCACCTAAAACTTTAAGGGCTAGAGGAAGGTAACCTGTATGCCGTACTACAACACCTGATAGCTCCCCATACTCCTTTGGAGGGATGTTTGCCTTAAACGCATGCCTACTAAAGAGCTCCATAGCTTCTGTTTCGCTTAACAATTCAGGTTCATATTTCTCCCGAGCATCACATAACAAATGCTTGTCTCTGGTTGTTATCAGAATTCTACTACCAAGACCAAACCATTCATGAGAACCAGCTAAGAATTGAAGCTGCTTATTATTATCAACATCGTCAAGAACAACAAGAACCTTTTTACGGCTCAGTCTTGCCCGAATCTGACGCATTCCATCATCACAATCCTTTACATGAATATCCTTTTGCGTTAAGATTTCTGACAAAAGCTTCTCTTGTAACGACTTGAGACCTTTCTTATCAGAACCATTTTCTCTAACATCTCCCAAAAAGCAACTACCCTGAAACTCATATGAGATTTGATGATAGACAGCTCTCGCGATTGTCGTCTTGCCCATTCCACCCATTCCCCAGATTCCAATTATGCAAAATTGATCAGCGTGCCTTCTACCTAACAAAGATTTCACATGCTGGACACGTGATTCCACCCCAATTAAAATTTCTACTGGAGGATATTTGATATACCTCGAGATATCCGATACAATTTGTTTGATACATTCAGCTTCACGCCTGTATGTTGATCAGCAAAAGAGCAATTGAATATGGCAAATTGATAAGAAAAGTAATTACATTGATAGAGCAAATGAAGTAACCCATTGGCCGTTCTAGGTACATCCAATCCAGATAAATTGGCAGCGGTCTTTAAAGCTTCCCTCCATCTCTTCACTTTCTCCAATTCATCTATTAATTTGACTTCATGTTGTTGGAATGCAGTTTGAAAACTTCTTTTTAGTCCACGAACGTCAGATGGATCCACATCATAGAACACCGGTAGCACCCTTTGTCCTATTAGATTCCGACATTCGATGATCTTGACAAGTTCTTCCAAACACCAAGAAGAGTTTGCATAATTTTTGGAGAAGACAACCACCGCAACCATCGACTCTTGAATTGCTTTCAAGAGTTCAGGGGAGATGGATTTCCCTTTTTGGAGCTCCTTGTCATCCTTAAACGTGTATATTCCTGCTTGATCCAGAGCAGCATAAAGATGATCAACAAAGTTGTTTCGAGTGTCTTCTCCTCGAAAGGTTAAGAACACGTCATACGTCCATCTTCCAGTTGGTGCATTAGTAGATGATGATGAAGAGGATGCAACTAGAGCACCATCCATGGCCATTGTCTTCGACGGAAACTATAGAAAATAGGATGAAATTAGAGTTTGTGTGTGTGTGTTGTTTTGGAAGAATACACGTTTGTTCTTGGAAAAGAGAACATGTCCTTTTTGACCTTTGATATGCGTTCGAGGGAAAACATAGACGCGTCTTCCACATAAAAAAATTAGAGAAAATTACCAATCTAGCCAAGACTTTAATCAAATTACCAATCTAGCCACCTCATGCCTCCTTGGAAGGCCACTCACATGTATGGGATGAGTCTTTCAAGCATGGGATGAGTCCTTGGGGAGAAACCCAATAAAAAATAGACACGTGGCCACAGACGCATGGGATGAGTCTGCGGACGCATGGCCGCGGACGCATGGGATGAGTCTTTCAAACATGGGATGAGTCTTTCAAGCATGGGATGAGTCCGCGGACGCATGGGATGAGTCTTTCATGTGTGGGATGGGATGAGTCTTTCCACGTGTCAGTTGGGGATTGGCGGACGCAATACTTGGCCATGCAGACGCATCATAAGACTTGGGATCTGTGAGTGGCCTTCCAAGGACGCATGAGGTGGCTAGATTGGTAATTTAACTTTTTTCTTGGCTAATTTTGTAATTTTCTCAAAAAATTAGCCTGTTTGGACCTTACAAAAGCTTTGTTTCTGTAATTCTGTCCTTTCTCTGTGATTGATCCCATATTTATCTATTTACAAACATAAAGTGCCAAGTGAGGCCAATACAACCATCATTGCCGGCAGTGATACCTTTGCTTGTTTAATGGAGCCAAATTATAAAACGAACAGAACAATGTGTCAAGTTTACAATGATATAGATTATTTAAGCTCTCAATGTACACCTAGGAAAAAAATGGCCAAACAATAATTTCTATCTCGATAGGAAACTTGTTTGTTTTTTGTAAAAAAAAACTACACTTGGTCTAAAACGAAAAAAAACAAGTATTCTAACCAAACTTAAATCTAATCTATTTCTTGCACAAACACATAAGTAAGTGTGTGTGTGTGTAAAACATAAGTGCATCTTACCCATCTAGAAAATATGATCTTCAAATGTGCTTGAGTCCATATGTAAGTGTTAGGTTGGCAACTTGGCATAGAATTGAACAGAATGGCAATTCAGTCTCTATATGATTTCATATATGTTTTTTTTTAACAACCAACTAAATCACTGGATAAACATAACGGTTAGAGTTGGATGCATACCCGAGCCACCAAGCCACCAGTTCCAGGGAAAACCCGCCCGAAGGCCCATTACGGTAAAACCAGGTTCGGCTCGGTTGCGAACTGCGACCTCTAGAGAGGCCTAGTTCTAAACTTCATTGCCATCACTAATGTCCTTTAAAATGATGCTAGTGAGAGTTGAACTTGGGACCTCAAGGAGAGAAACGAAGTGACTAACCACTAGACCAACTAATTACAAATTGATATATGTTATGTTGAAACAAGGGCGACAGGGTGTGCAGGTGGATAACCACACAGGTTCTAGAGGGGACCCACAATTTGTATTTCTCGTTTCTACTAGTCTTTTATCACATAATAATAGTCAAATAATAACTATCCAGAACCTTTTTCGTAAATTAAACAAATAACTTGCAAGTTATTTTATTATTTGAGTAGTAGGATTAAGAACTTGATAAACAAGATAGACAACTAAACTAATCCCACGGAATTGTTTTCAACTGAGAGCGACAAAAGATAATGCATGCGACATAAGTATAAGCTATTTCTGGGCTTGAGATCGGTCCAAGCCCAACCAGGATTTTTTTAATCAGACGTAGTCTCAAGCTGGGTATTGGAAGCCGATGAAAATAAAATGAAACTGGACCTCAAGTCCTGAACTACTAGAAGTTGGGCCCAAACTTATGTTCGTAACACTTGGATGAATACTTTTTTTTTTTTTTTTTGTCTTTTTTGTGTTTTGTGTTTTTTTTCATAGGTTTATTATTTTATAATTTTTTTTTGTTTTTTTATTATTTTGCTATAAATGTTAAATAAGTTTATTTTTTTGTTAGTTTTGTTTTACGTTTTTTCTTTAATTTGGTCGTCGTTCGATTGTTACTTAGCATGGTGTTTGGTTGTCACATTTGGTCACTCAAGTTTTTTTTACCCCCTACTGTCTAATACGTGTCAGTATAAATTCAACTTCATCTACGTTTTAAGTTACGTGAGCCACTTGGTTTTAGAAATTCGTTTTTTATTTTACATTTTTACTGGTTTTGGTCGTCGTTCGGTTGCTACTCATCATAGTTTTACACCTCCCTGCAATGTTGGTTGTATAGTTTTACGCCCCCTCACTGCAACGCGGGCGGCCAACGACTAGTTTATCCTAATTCCTAAAGTTGTTATTTCATAAAGTTGCTATTTGAAAGGAGATACAGGAAGATTATCTACCGAAGCATCCAAGTGGTAGTTGTTTATGGTGACAATGGATGGTGGTTTTAGGGAGCAGTTCATGGTGGTTGTAGGCGATGGTTTACAAAAGTGGTTAAGAATATGGAGCTATAATTGTTAAACGTAAAACACTGATAAATTAAATGTTATTATGATCTGAAGAAATGAATATGGAAGGAACTATAATTGTTTAGGAATCCTGTGTTTTACATGTATTGATCGCTTTGAAGGTTTTCTAGTTTGCGTGTTTCACGTATCGCTTGAGACTAACCTATCGTTTTCCATCTGCTTTATGTTCAAATAAGTTATAAGAATGTTGTTAATAGGAATTAGAGTTGAGTTTTGCACACTGACACACAAAGTATGTTAGAACATGAGTAATGAATATGTACTAATTTACCAGAATATATAAATAAAATTAAATAAATTGTTGAAAAGGAAATAACTATTTAAACAATATGAAAAGCAACAAAGAGAATGAGAGCCCACCTTTAATATTGAATTGACATTCATATTGCTTTTGTGTTTTTTTAAAGAGATTTGACTTAAAGAGAATTGCTTTTCCACTGATATCAACTTGCCTTTTTTCCTCCCCATTTGTCATGTATTTTTGTTATTATTCAAAAAGGTTTTCTAAATGTAAATTAAATATTTGTCTATTATCATTATTCCAAGTAAGACATTAATATCATTTTGAGCTTATGGTGAAACATGAAATTAAAAAAAATAACACATGTAAAATATATTTTATCTATATTCCATGGAAAAATACATCATATAAAAAGATTGGACGGACATACACTAAAGTTTTGACTGTAAATTTTAAATAATAAAACTTAATTATAGGTAAATAACGGAAATGTTCTATGAATTAGAGTCAAAAAAATATTTATTATGGGCTAAAAGTTAAATTAGTTTTTAATAAAGAAATAGAAAATGGGAATGCAATGATTATTGGTACCACAAAGTGTGGTCTATTCTCAATTTGTCGGTCTCTTGATGCTATCTTTGTACACATTGTCTCTCAATTTTGAAGCACATAAAACCGATAAACTATTTGCTTTAGTCATCCAAATTTTCCAACACATATTTATCATTTTTGATTTAAACATACTGGACCATATGTCGATCTTGAATATTGGGCATCATGTTCAAATTAACTATTTTCATGAATAAATTAATAATCAAACATGGATTGTTATGTAGGTCCAAATGCATGGTATTTCTTCTTGAGGTTCTATGTGAAATTACATAAATTGGTTTAAATTCGGCTTTTAAAAACAAAGTGGAAGTACTAGTTATTTGTGTTTCGTTATCCGACTTTCTTTAATAAAGAATAGGCATATATATAACGTATCTATCTCTATTATTAAAGCAAAATAACTTTGACTATTTGACTATGATGTGGCATTGCTCTTGATGCAGAGAATTAAGATTTGAGCGGCAAATCCTTTTCCTCATTCCACCACCATTTTGTTAAATTCTTTAATATGGAAAGCCAAATCAATTCTCAATCAGTTGAAATCTTCTCTAAAATTATGAATACGTTTCCATTATTATGGCTTATAAACTGTTTATGTTTACTTAGAGAATTCAAACACCAATTGGCTTCACATATTTCGTCTTCTCTTCATCAGTCTTCAAATCTGAATCATCTGTTAGTCTGTTCTTCGGCTGCCTTACTGCTGCTTCGACGATCTCCAATCTCTTCCAGGTATGCAAATGGTTCAATCATATTGCGGTTTTCTGACAGTTAGGGTTCATGTGACGTTTGGTTGATTGTAGTTTTGAATCTAAACGATTGTGTACACCTTTTGTGTTTAAAACATGAATCTGAATTTGATTTTGAGTTATCGATTGTCAACCCTAGGTATCTTCATCTCCAATTACGATTGTAAGCTACCAATACTCTTAACAGTTTTGATTTTCAGTTTTAAAGATTATAGATATCTTCATCTTAACAGAGTGACGATCTAGGGTTTTGTTTGGCAGTCTATCGACCTGGTTTTTTTAATCACTTTTCCAATTCTGTTATTCTGTTGCAGGTGTTTTGTTTAACGAACAGTCGGAGGTGGTGGAGGGAGGATGGGATGAAGGAGACGAAGAAGTTGCCGGCGGGATACTGGAATAACAGAATTGGTGAAAGGGTTGTTTATCAACTAAAATCAGACCTGAAACCGTAAAACAACAGTATAGTTGTTTACATGTGTGATTTGGTGTATATGTGTTTGTTCGATTTTTTTCATGATTTATTTTGCACCAACTCATATTAATAATCCTTGTAGGATAATGTGAGATGTGCTCCAACTCATCTTAATAGTTTTAGTAAGATAATGTTCATGTGTAGGATTTCTATCGAGTTAACTTTTTGTTGGCGTAAGTGAAAATGTTGTAGCTATTTTTTCTTTGCGTATGTAACATGTGTTGGAAAAATCCATCCGTTGTAACCGTTGCCAACATGAATAAAGTAAATAAATCTCACTCGGATGGTTGAAAAAATCCAGGATTATACGCAACCGAAGACTTTACGTGGTGTACATTTAATTGATTTTATCCAGAATTTGCACATAAATTATTCCTATTTAGTTATCCATTTAACAGAATTAAGCATTTTTACAGGTCATCCCTGGGTTCAAGTTGATATTGTGGCCCTTGAAAGTAACTGTGTGTATTATGATATGGAATTCATAATATAGATAAGATAGGGAAGGCAGCAACGTGACGCGGACGAGAACTTTCGACTATACTTTTCAGGTACAATTTTGTGTGTAATTTGTTGCTTCATTTAACTATTGTTTGTGTGTGGATTTTGCTGTTCACTTTCGTGCCTTAATATTGTTATTGTGGTGTTTCTAGGTTGTATATCACATATACGTGTTATCATATAAGTTAAGTGAATGTGTATTTAGTGGTGGCCATTTATGTTTGACTCATGTTCATTCAGAAAGAGTAGAAAAACTCAATTTTATCACGAGTCAAAATGAATTTCGGTTGAAACATGTCATTTTAAGTGAATGTATATTTAGTGGTGGTCATTTTAGTACCGGTTCCTCATAGGTTTACCAGACTCTGAAATGATTACCATCTTTTTTAGTAATTTCCAGACTTATAATTTGATTTACAGATATCTTTTTGTTTCTCTAATATAAAACTTAATTTGTGTTCAATCTGATTTACATACCATATTACAACGACCCAATTTGATTTACATGGTTTATTTTTAGCAGCCTAATACTTTGTTTTGAGTTTTATTTTGTAGCATGTCATTGAAGCACCTTACTTTGAACTCTTGCTACAAATGTAAGACTTGAGTAAATGAAATAAAAAATGTAATCAGAAACCACATATATAGAGAAGATTATGACTACAAACGCTTTACACTTGACGCAAATTACATTGCATGAAAGAGAGTTTCTTGGAAGTCCACTATACGCATCCTCAAGAGTAACTTAGAGAGGATGAACAACATCTTCTCCTCTTTGTTGACGGTGACTATTACATTAATTTGTTTATGTATTTGATTTCTCTTTTCTTTTTCTTTTTATATTAGCTGATGGTTAATCCACCATTTTTGTGATTGCATCCTCTAATTGTTTGATGAGATTCCAAAATGAATTATCCCTATGAATTTTACTATATTGCAGTTTTTCTTTTGAGCTTATTGTTTTGGTCAAAAATCAGGTCAAGATAATGCAACCAAATCTTTTGTTGTGAGGAATGATGCTAGAAACAATGATCAAATATATTAATAACTTGCAAATGAAATGAACAAGTGACACAAGGATTTATACGAGGAAAAAGCCCTTGATCAAGAGATGATCTCCGGCATAAAAAACCTCGGGTGATGGAAACTACCGATCACCAACTATAATTAAACAAATGATCTTTACAACTCGGGATGATAACAAGCTTGTTACAAGGATCACTAGAGTGCAATGTGTATGAAATCGCCAATGAACTGTTGAGAGTTGTTTCGAGAGTGTGTGTTTGCTTAATTGTTCTAAGTCAAGCTTGTTATCCCCTTTAAAAATAGAAATAAGCTAAATAACTAACATCCCGAAATTCGTGCTAGCCTCCCACTACTTCCATAACGGTTACTCCAGCTGAACACGTGCGGAATATTGAGAGCATATTCTCCAAGAATAACTGCAAGACCAAGTCCAACACGTATACTCCTGCAAAACAAGCTTAAACATAGTGAAGGCAACCGTTAGTATAAGGATAACAATGAGGATCCTGGATCCTGCTCCTGCGATGTCTTCTGAGGATCCGTGATCCTTAGGTTTAGAAAATCTATCCCTAACAATTGCCCCCAAAATATGAGGAGTAAAGTGTAAATTAACGAGTCGTATTTTTGATCTTATTTGCAACCAACTAGCTAACAGAAATATAGCCGTTTGGATCGAACTAGCCGTTGCAGCCTTGACGTCAGCGACATGACTTGCCTGCAAAATCATCATTATAAATTCAAAGTTAGAGATAAGGATCAAGAGGCATTTAAATTCGTGCGTTACATCCTTTTAAATCCTCATTCGAAGATTGATCAGGTATCTCTCTCTTCCTTCTCTCTTCATCTTCTTATTATGTTCTTCTTACTCGTTTCATCAAAATCCTACAATGAAGCTACGATCCTCCCCTGCCAAGGATCACCAGAAAGATAGTCCCCTGAAAATCCAAGGGATTATCAAAAATCCTTCTAAGAAACTCTGCTGCTTCACTGATCCGGAGATTGACCGAATTCACCACTGTTTTCTGGCGGATACCGTATTCAAGCCTTTTGACCCTTCTGCAAAGAGTGATTCTGTTTCTGACACTTGGGTTGCTTTTCCGGCTACCCCATTCCTGATAGGATTCTCCTATCCCTTCCCTGCCTTCACCCAATCCTTCTTTTCCCTCACATGCATGTGCTATATCCAAGCCATGCCAATGATGTGGAGGGTTTTATATACCCTAGAGAACATCATTGAGCAGGAAGGAATAGAGTTGGGAATGTCGAAACTGGCTAAACTGTACAACCTTGTGAGCCATGGTTCACACCGCTACTTGTTCAAACATAAGCCTGGTGATCCTCATCCAATCCTTAAGACCACAAAGAATGACACCAACTGGAAAAAGTGTTTCTTCTTTGTCAGGAGAGATTCTATCCCAAACGGGAAAGATCTCCATAAAGAGTGGACCACCCATGGTAGGATCCTTATAGAAGGATCATAGGATGATTCTATCTCTGTTGAGGATAACTGATCCTTTTCTGTCTTTTTGTGCAGCTATCTTTTCTCTCATATCATTCAGTCACCTACAACAAGAGAAAGGATCGCTGCTTTTTGGAGCCTTGATCATGCAGTTAGATCATTCCAGGCAAACAGAAAGGATTCACAAGAAGTATCCTCCGGTTCAGTCACAATGTCAAGTAAGTGTTTATTTTTACGTATGATTAAATAGATTTAGACCAAGGATACTTATCTGTTGATTGCCGTTTGTAGGTGCTGGAAAGTCCTCGAAATCAGCCACTCGCTTCAGCGTCAGTGATCTTAGTACTATCGCTCCCCGGTCTGGAAAGAAGAAATCTGCTGCTAGCCCAAGTGTTCCAATCCTTAAGCCTGTCACCTCCAAGGGAAAAGGAGGAAAGAAGAGGAAGTCCACTGAAGCTGAGAATCTTGAAGGCCTGCCCCTCATCCGTCACCAGTTTGAAGAATACTTCGCTGATGTAAGGATCCCTGATCCTTAATTTTATCCTGCCCATTTGAGGATAACTGATCCTGACTTACATCCTTCCTTTTTTTTTGCAGAAATTTGCTGAGATCCAGATGCTCTTTGATGCGTATGTTGAAGAGGCTGAGCAGAAGGAGCTGGACTTCCAGAAGATCTTCCTGGCTAAGGATCAAACCATCTCCAACCTCGAGAAAGAGCTCAACTTGGCAAAAAAGCAGTTGGTCATGGCTCACATCACTGCTGATCAAGAGAAGAATGAGGTGATGGAGGATGCTAAACTCTCTGCCGCCATTGCTATGTACAAGACAAAACTGCAGATGGCCTAGGAAGCTGAGGATCCCGGCTTTGACAGGACCAATTGGGACCAGGAGGGCTGGAAGGCTAGGCTGGCTGAGCTAGATGATGAAGAGGAGGCTACAGAGGTCTTGATACTTGAGGCAAGCGGTAGCGGGGCTAAGGATCACGCTGGTGATGCTGGGGCTAGAGATGATGGTGATGGTGATGCAGCGAAGGTGTGAGCTGCAGAAATGGGCGATGATGGATTTATCTAGACGCGGCCGGAGCCCATTTTTTATGGTTTAGTAGTTGGTTTTTTTTTGTTTGATGGTGTTTTTCTCGAACAATGCTGGTTTGTACTTAAACAATAGTTTTTAGGGTTGAGGATCATGGATCCTTGGACAATAGGTAGGATAATGGGTGGTGGATGGATCCTCTGTTTGGGGGATGAAACCACTTGTTATCCTGCCGCCTTTATTTCCTGCACTTAGACCTTGTTAATATGGACACCCTTTGCCAACCCAAGTGGACGGGCCACGTTTTGCTGGTAGAAACTTGGGTTGGCAATTTTGACAACCTTTAAAGGGTTTAACTTTTGATAAATAAAACCTTAATCTTTTGGCTATCTGATGTGTTGTTATATTTGTGAATACTTTATCTTTCAATTGTTATGATATACTTTGTTTGAATTCATAAGTAAAGAATAAAAGTTTACTAGATTACGTCAAAAAGTTTAGGATATGATCAAGGATCAAATATCCTATAATCGATAAATTCAAAAGAGTAGTGTAATTTATGGATCATGTGTCTTGTTGTCAAAGAGTAAGGGTCACTTGGATAAATAAAAAATAAAATCAAAGTGATCAAGGATCATACCTGAGAATCCAAGTTAGGATCCTAAACCTTTAACATTTACAATCAGGATAACAAAAAAACAAACCTTAATAAAAGGTTAGGATCAAGGATCCTTAGCAGTTTAACTTCAAAAACCTGAAATGGAACACAACCTGGGACTAAGCCAATATAAGAGAAGAGTTAGCAACTGGGGACAAGCCCAACAATTCTGGGGACAAGCCCAATATACTGGGGACAAGCCCAAAAAACTGGGGACAAGCCCAAAGGATCTTGTTTAAACTGGAGTATGGCCCTCACTGGCGACTATCCAAACTTAGTGACATGAAAATGCCAAAACCTTAGCTAACGTGAAACCGTTAGAAACCTTAGGAACGGATGTATGGTACGTCTACCATTATACGTAGGATCCTGAATACAGCCAGTACAATGAAATTGTCAGCCCCTAAAGCGAGTACTGGTCCCATTGCCTTGAACTGTATCAGGATCATCGTGCGCTACTGGCGATACTGGGGACAGGCCCAAAAACTGGGGACTAGCCCAAATAACTGGGGTCAAGCCCAAATAACTGGGGTGAAGCCCAAATAACTAGAGACTTCTGTGGATACTCAAACCTTTGTTAAGGATATATCAATCTTCTGCAAAACTCAGAGTTGAATGAAAGAAGGATAAAGGATCCAGGATCCTTCTCCTTGTATAAAAGATATTTAAAGAAATAAATAGATTGAAATTAGATCATTACCAGAATGAGGATCATCTATCCTCTAAGGATCCTTCAAGGATAACGGTCATGAATATTGCCAAGGATCCTGGGTCCTTATTACATGAAGTATTTCTTCAAGTGGACAGCATTCCAAGCTCTTGGTAATAAATCACCTTCCATTGTTAGCAATCGATATGCCCCCTTTCTTGCCTCAGCTTCAATTAGGTAGGGGCCTTCCCACTTTGGTGCCAATTTTCCATCAGCAGGATTTGTGGTATTCTGAAATGCTTTCCTCAATACCATATTACCAACTTGGAATTTCCTGATCCTGACATTCTTATTGTAGGCTCCAGCCATCCTTTGTTGATAACTAGCCATCCTTATCCTTGCCAAATCCCTGAGTTCTTCTATGGTATCCAAGTCTTGAACTAAGTTTTCAGCATTTTTTTCAGGATCATGGATGCTTGTTCTTGCAGTAGGAACTACCATCTCTGTAGGGATCACTGATTCTGCTCCAAATACTAACGAGAATGGAGTTTGGCCAGTGGCATTCTTGGGAGTTGTCCTATCAGCCCATAGTACATAAGGTAGTTCTTATGCCCACTTTCCTTTCTTGGATCCAAGCTTCTTCTTCAAGTTGTTGATGATGATCTTGTTGGATGATTCTGCTTGACCATTGGCTTGTGGGTGGACTGGTGTTGATGTTATCATCTTAATCCCTCAGCTGTCACAAAAGTTAGTAGTTCTACTCCCAATAAATTAGGATCCATTATCACAAACAATTTCAGAAGGGATACCAAATCTAGTAATAATATTTCTTTTGATAAAGGATATCACTTCTTTCTCTCTGACTTGAGCAAAGGCTTCAGCTTCTATCCACTTGGAGAAGTAATCAGTCATGGCAAGCATGAACACTTTTCCTCCTGGTGCTTTGTGAAGTTTACCAACTATATCCATTCCCCATCTCATAAATGGCCAAGAAGAGGATATAGGATGCAGGAGCTCTGCTGGCTGATGAAGGATATTACTATGTCTCTGACAAGGATCAGACTTCTTGGCATAATCCACAGCATCCTTCTTCATAGTAGGCCAATAGTATCCTGTTCTAAGGATCCTTGAGAACAATGCCCTGCCCCCAGTGTGGTTTCCACAATCTCCTTCGTGAAAATCCTTTAGGACTTCTTGAATTTCAGGATCCTCTATGCACCTTAGATATGAACCTGCAAGAGATCGTTTATATAACATGTTATTTAATATTGTAAATTGAGATACCTTGATTTTGAAAGCCCTGGGGTTTTCTCCTGTAGGAATCTCTCCATGTTGTATATATCTCATGATTGGAAGGATCCATGATCCTGAATGAGACTATGCACCATCACTAGGAACCATTGCAGAATCCTCTTCTATCTCCATAGTTATGTGATCCTCAATAGCAGGCCAAAATATGGATGATAGGGATCTTGATATCCTCTGGAATTTTCAATGATGATCCCAGATTGGCCAATGCATCAGCTTCTGCATTGTCTTCCCTGGGTACCTGTGTCAAACTAAAAGAAACAAAAGAGAGTGCCAATTCCTTGACTATCTCTAAAAATTTGATTAGTCGTTCACCTTTAACAGCATAAGATCCATTAAAGTGATTAGTAATTAGCAATGAATCCACATGTACCTCAAGATACCTGATCCTCATATGCTTGGCAATTTGCAAACCAGCTATCAAGGCTTCATATTCAGCCTCATTATTAGTAGTTTGGAACTCACAAGCTATTGAGTGGGGTATTATGTCCCCCTGTGGCAATTTTAGTAGTATTCCAAGTCCTGTTCCTTTGACATTAGATGCTCCATCAGTGAAGAGTATCCAAGGATCCTTAGTCTCTTCAAGCTGCTGAACTTCTAACTCAGCTTCTCTTTGTAAATCACTACTAAAATCTGCCACAAAGTCAGCTAAGGCTTGGGATTTGATGGCAGTCCTTGGTTCATATCTTATATCATAAGCACTAAGCTTCACTGCCCATTTAGCCATCCTTCCTGACATTTCAGGCTTCCTGAGAACATTCTTAATTGGAAAGTTAGTCTTAACAATAATGGCATGAGTTTCAAAATAATGTCTTAGTTTAGTAGATGCCATAATCAAAGCAAGGATAAGTTTCTCTAAATGAGAATACCTGGATTCAGCATCAAGCAAACTCTTACTTACATAATAGACAGGATGTTGTGTACCTTCGTGATCCTTAACAAGGACTGCACTTACTGCTTTAGAGGATACCGCTAGATATAAGGATAATATGTCCCCTTTTTCTGGTTTCATCAAGGCAGGAGCTGAGGATAGGTAATCCTTAAGGGCTTTGAGAGCATTTTAATGCTTTTTAGTCCATTCAAATTTCTTGTTCTTTCTCAAAATGTCATAGAATTCCTTGCACTTTTCTGATGACTTGGATATGAACCTATTCAAGGCTGCGATCCTTCCTGTCAACCTTTGCACATCCTTGGCATTGGCAGGAGATTTGATATTCACAATTGCCTTGATTTGCTCTGGACTTGCTTCAATGCCTCTTTTTGTTACCATGTAACCTAGGAACTTGCCTGCTTTAACACCAAAGTGACACTTTGAAGGATTCAACTTCATATTGAATTTGTCAAGGATATTGAATGCTTCCTCCAGGTCTCTAAGGTGATCCTCAGCTTTCTTAGACTTAACCACCATGTCGTCTATATAGACTTCCATAGTGTGTCCAATTTGTTCCTTAAACATCATATTGACTAGCCTTTGATAAGTAGCACCTGCATTCCTTAGTCCAAATGGCATAGTAATATAACAATAGATACTAGTTGGGGTCATAAAGGCTGTATCCTCTTGATCAGATGGTTCCATCTGAATTTGTTGAAATCCAGATGAAGCATCCATAAAAGTCAACAACTCATGACCCGCGGTAGCATCCACCATGGAGTCAATGTGGGGTAATGGGAAAGGATACTTGGGACATGCCTTGTTTAAATAAGTGAAATCGACACATACCCTCCACTTTCCATTTTTCGTTTGAACAACAACCACATTGGCTAACCACCTTGGATACTTGACCTCTTAAATCATACCTGCTCGGAGTAATTTGTCTACCTCCTCCTAGATAATAGCATTCCTCTCAGGTGCAAACTTCCTCCTCTTCTGATGTATGGGCTTGAATGACCTGTCAATTGTAACACCTCGAAAATTCGTGTCCAATGAAATAACAACACGTGTCATGTAAGACAAAAGTGATATAAACCCGGATATAATTAAAGATGTACGACAGGATTTAAAAGTGTTGTCATGTTAATTTTACACCTCTGAACGACCTCATTATGAATCCCAAGACTAATAGACATCTGGTACATATTCAAATCCGGTGATTTCTAGCAATAACTGATTCATAATTGCAATGGTGGACTCCTACGAAGAAAAACACGGTAAACCTTCATTAACGGCACTTTCAAGAGAATTCAAGGAAACATGGCAAAATGGTAGGGTACATAACTGTTCAAGACCCATAATAAAAGGCCCCATACTGTTAAATCATGTCCCAAATTTGAATTACACTAGTTGCCCCTTCGAATGCTTGAAAAGCCAAGATTTTTGTTTTCTGCCAAGGGCTTACGGACCGTAAGCCCACCCCTTACGGTCCGTAAGGGTGGCCCAACGACTGAAAACTTGGCAGTTAGCTGTTTAAACGCAATAACCGACCTATAAACGATTTTCCACATCTTTGGACGACCCCTACATTACTTTTAGACCCTAGGAACACTTGTTGTTGATCTGAATCACCCCATAGACTTAGTTGTCACCATCTTTGAGGATCAAGAACACTATAAAAGGCCACAAAGTTGCAACCATTTGATCACACCTCATTTCTGCATTTCTGATCATTTCTGGAGCTCCAAAGCAGACTCAAGTGATCACTAATCGTGCATAGGACTTCAGTAAGTATGCTTAACCTTTCTTGGTTGAGTTTTTACTTAGTTTTAGCTTAAAAGTCAAATCGTCGTAATTAACGGTTGACTTAGCGATTAATCACTAATGGTCCAGTGATTAGTCGAATTGAAAGTAGTTATAAGTTGGTAATTATGTGGGCAATAAACCCTTAAAAGGGCACCCTCTGATTCCCACTCTAACTAGGTCAAATGGCGGGTCAAACTTGTTATTAAAAAGTCAACAGAATGCTTAATTTCCAATTTATGCATAATTAGCAATGTAGAACCCATACAACCTGTTTGATCATTAATATAACTTGGTAATTAATGTAAGAACATGTCTAAACATGTTCAACCCGACAATTTTCAGTAAAGACCCGGTTCGGAACCGAAAGTCGCATAATTTGACTTTTGCTTTGACTTTCAGTTCTGACCCGTTTTAGTATGTTTTAGAAATTCCTTAGAGCTTTAATTGGACTAGGTTACATGCTAGTATAACCCTCTGTGATTATACACCTCGGTTCATTAGTTATCCAATTAATATGCATGATTCCGTTAATTGCTCATATGTTAACCATTATTCCCTTTTCACCATAAAACGTGATTTTTAAAGATGTAAAAGAGTAGAAACCTTAATTACTGATTTATAAACTTGAACCCAAAATTTGACATCAGTTTGAGGTGTAGATTGAGAGTTATGCTCATTAGCGTAATTAGAAAGCTTTTTAGCGATTAAACGACATAATTAGCATATAGCCTATTTAAACCAAATTTTTGATATCAAACTTTTTACCCACTGATGTAATATAATATTTTGGGATTTTTGAAGATTTTTAATTAATTTTAGGCTGAGCATAACTTAGAGCTATAGGCTTGATTCGGTAATTGTCGGTTTTGCCCTTTTGGGCTATAAAATGAGTTTTACATATCTTTGTGACCCCAAACCTTTTGCTACTGATGTTATATGATAAATAAATTATTTTAAACCTTCTGGAATAATAAAAATATCAGTTTTCTATATAGAACCCGAAAACGGCTTCTAATCGCCTTTTTAAGCGTTTTTAACGCATAGTATGTGCTAAAACTATTTTAAACATATAAGGATTGATACCTACTGATATTTTAGGTAAAATATAATATCTTAACAGTAAGCAAAAGTTGTTTAACTCAGACTTCAGTTTTGAGCTTTTCGGCTTATGTGAAATTACCAAAATGCCCCTACGGTGCATAGTTTGGTTATAATTGATAAGATTCACATATATACAATACCCTACTGTTATAACTTATTAAATTAAGTATTTTTATTAATGATATCAGACCTGTAACTCAGGAAAATACTTAAACTCTTTTATAACCTCGTAAATGACCAAAATACCCCTACGGGGCATAGTTTGAGTTTAAATTCGTTTCGGGCATAATAAAAGATATCTTACTGATGTCACAAAATATTTGAGGCATATTAACTTAGGAAACCTGTATATGACTCTCATGGTCACCCGTTACGCCCCTTGCGCGTTCGGTTCGGTTTATGTAACTAGTTTGCATAAATTAGCCGAAACGGGTCAAACCTTATCGGTTTTATCTCAAAATCCAGAATGTGTTTAGATTACCCATATTAAACAAGTTTTCAAACTTGTGGGTCTAAATCACATTCTATTCCGGTCTTCGCTTAATCGTGCGTTTGAACCGTATCTATCTTTAAAACTAACCGGTCTAAGCTTAAGCTTAACTAAAGGCCGTTAGGATTCTAATAGGTTATAATAAACCTTTGTTCCAGAATAGGAGACCCGGTAAAAGCTACCCGCATTTGCTAATTGTGAGTTACACTTGCAAAGGTAAATACTTTTAACTTATTTTCCCTTATACGGGCTTGGGGTACGGTATATAAAATACCGCTTGGTCGGGCATTCGACCTTAATCCATTGGTAGTTAAGTATTATCGAGATGACCCGTTTAAATATGTTTTGTTTGCTTAACGCCTTTGGGGGGTTAATGACCATGTCCCGGATATCCTTGGCATCATTTTACGAAATGGCCACGACCTAAGCACGGGGTGTAGGCGTACACCCGTCTGTGTCTAAATAATTAATGTGGTGTGTCTATTGATCTTTAACCCTTTTACAAGTTTATATATTTAAATAATTATCCCAAGTTATAAAAGATATTTATGCCACGTGCATCCAAATCAATTTTTAATCATTTTTAAAATGAGTCAGTTGATTGTATTTACCAGTGTAAACTGACGTATTTTCCCAAAAAGGTTAAATGCAGGTACTACTTGTAATAGGCTGGATTTCTCCTTAGCATCAATAGAAGTCTCGCAAGCCTAAGATGCCTAAAGTCTGTTAAACTACTGTTTCCTATTTATTTTCGATCCGTATGTGGATAAATTTCAACTGTTGTGATACTTGATATTACACACTATTCGGTTGAAATATAATTATATCTTTCATTTGCTTCCGCTGTGCATTTATATATTGTGTTGTTTGACTATTATGTTGCCAACCACATCACGATACTCCCCCACCGGGCCCACCGGTGACACGTGGAATTCCTAAGATGCCTAAAGTCTGTTGAACTACTGTTTCCTATTTATTTTCGATCCGTCTGTGGATAAATTTCAACTGTTGTGATACTTGATATTACACACTATTCGGTTGAAATATAATTATATCTTTCATTTGCTTACGCTGTGCATTTATATATTGTGTTGTTTGACTATTATGTTGCCAACCACGTCACGATACTCCCCCACCGGGCCCACCGGTGACACGTGGAATTTGGGGTGTGACAGGTTGGTATCAGAGCCAACATTTAGTGAATTAAACACTAGCCTTTTGTGTTTAATCTCAATGACATAATTGCACATTCCGAAACTTTCGAGTCTAGACAAATAATATAGGACAAATTCAACTTGTTTTGTTTTGTTTTGTCCTTTATTTTATATATTGTTGTCGTTATCTTATGTTATATTGACAGGACTAAACATGCTTCTTCAGACGTAGAGGACGAGGCAAGGGGCCAATCACCGCCCCCAATGATCACGAAGCCAGGCCTTCGCACCGGCGAACTCCTTCTAATACTGCGAGCGCAGAACCACAAGGAAACTGGAGGACACATGCGGAGCCCGCTAGACGGTCGGTTTCGCACAGTTCAACACCTCCCTATCATAACTCGTATGGGCCACAGTCGGAAAACGAGCCCAACAACCCACAACCTTCTTACATACCTCTACAGCGATCCCTATCGCACCATTCCTTTGGAGACCCCACTCCTGTTTTTTGGGGCCGGTTTTACCCGGCAAACTACTTACAAGAACCAGTGGGTTTTAACCCATTGGAGCCAGAGGATCATTTCTCCGGCAATCATGCAGAGGACATGGACGAGGACACGGATCCCGTCGAGCCAGCAACCGGGACGCCCAACCATCCTATCGAGGTCTCTGATGGTTCGTCTTTTCATGGATCACCATACCATGGTCCAGACAGTTTTCAGGCACGGTTTAACCAGTTCGAGTGGTATTTTACACCCTCGCATCATTCGTCGCCTCACCAGCAGTAGCAGCAGCAGCAGGATCCCTTTGGGGATTCACGTTTTGTGGCAGTCACGCCACCGCTTCCACCACCGCTAGTTCATCAAGCACCTCCAGAACCGCCAAGGCGTAGGAGAACCGGCGCACGTATGTTTGCGTGAGCGGGGGATTTCCATTTTAGCTCTCCTCGTCAATCAAGTGGCAGTCATTACCCGCCACTTCAGGAAGACCCGCAAATGGGTGGACCTTCAAACCCAGTTGCGCCACAGCCACCACCGATGGGTTTTGATAACCCGATACCTGCATACACTGGTTCGATGGCGTACAACCCGTTTGAGCAGCCGGCTCACACCAACTATAATTACGCTGAAGCCGACCCATACATGGTTGCGGCCAACTATAACGCCCTCCATCCTGAAGGACCGTATGGAGCTCCTTGGGGAGTAGGGTACCCAACTCATGGGTACCAAATACCTACTAGACCTATAATTCGGCAACAATCGCAGCCGCCACGGTTTTCCCCACCCGAACGGGAAGAAATTCTTCAAAGATTGGACCAGGTCGAATGAGATTTTCACAGAGATCGCAGGGAGCGACAAAGTTTCTTCCAAGGATTGACAAGTCTAATAAAAGGGAATAGTAAGAAGGACCATTGAATCCTTCCATTGTTGTTGTAATTTCCTTGTATCAGTTGAGCCCCTGCGTGGGCCTGTCTTGCTGTATTAACCCCTGCGTGGGTATGTTTGTTGTTTTGACCCCTGCGTGGGCCTATCTTTCTGTTAACCCCTGCGAGGGTATGTTGTTTGTTTAAGTCCCTGCGTGGACTAGTATTTCAGTTTGATCCCTGCGTGGGTATGTTGTTCTATTAAAAAGTCCCGTTTAGGGCGATGTGTAACCTATTAATAATTAATGGAATGTTTAATTTATAAATTTCATTTTTGCCATTATATGCATAAATAAATTATATATGAAATAAATGAATAAAAATCATTCTTTTAAAAATATATATATATATATATATATAATCTGCCTATTTAAATGTTAATTAAGGATCTTAAAGGTATGACCTAGCCTGCATGTCATTATAAGACCTAGCCAAGATGGTAAAATCTGTTAAAAAGATTCAAATCCCAGTTAACATCTGAAAACATGTTAACGCTCCTGGCAGACGTGATTCGTTAAAAATCACACACGTCATTCTTATATAAGGATTCTTCCAAAGATTCCTAACCCAACTTAAATGAACTATGAATCATGGGTTTAAATCATCAATTAAGATGATCATATTTTGACCATACATTGGTAATATAGTGCCTACGGGCACTGCTCATTTTCATATGAGACAAAAGACAGTAATAGTCTGCGACCCTGTCTGAAAAAGGTAAAGAACTATGTTCAAACCTTCATGCCTTGATTCTCTGAAATCATGGCTTATAATTTAAAATGTCCCTGTGACTAGGCCTTATGTGCTAATAAATACTGTTATTGTTTATAATTAGGATAAATTATAATAGAAATCCTAAATAAATGTGAGTAACAAATTAACCAAATATGGTCTATGTTTACCATGGTTGATGAATTACCCTAAAGGGCAATTCCATAATAAACTCCCAAATAAACTATTGTCATTGTCTTATGTAACAGTTCAAATTAAATTGGCTGACTCGGACAAAATTAATAGTCACCCAAGGGAGAATAATGATAATGCCCGAATTAATATAACGGGTGCTGAACTGAAAGCGTTAGTAGACGACGCTGTTACAAAGGCCTTAGAGCGGCAGTATGAAGATTATAGCGGGACTCGAAGTAGGACCCTATCTGCGCCGCATTCAAAGCCGAAAACTCATTCTGAGGCTCACAGCAAGCCTCCCTCCAAGAAGGAAGAACCCAAGAAAGATGATGATCGACTCTCCTCAAACCACCACAGTGCTCCATCTCAACAGATTGTACAAAATGAAGAACCCCATAATAAGGGTTGCTCCTACAAATACTTTGTTTCATGCAAACCCAGGGATTTCAGTGGGGAGAAAGGAGCTATAGATTGTATGACGTGGTTGGATGAGATGGATACAGTTGTGGATATCAGCGGTTGCGCTGAGAGGGATGTGGTCAAGTTTGTGTCGCAATCGTTTAAAGGCGAGGCCTTAGCCTGGTGGAGATCGTTGATTCAAGCTACTGGGAAGATCCCACTGTAAACATGACATGGGAACAATTTGTTGCCCTCATCAGGGAAAACTACTGCCCTCAACACGAGGTCGAAAAGATTGAGTCAGATTTTCTATCATTGGTGATGACAAATCTAGATTGCCAAGCTTACCTCATGAGCTTTAATACAATGTCGAGGTTGGTTCCGTATCTGGTGACCCCGAAACCCAAAAGAATAGCTCGTTTCATAGGGGGTTTAGCCCCAGAAAATAAGGCAAGCGTGAAGGCCTCTCGGCCTGCTACTTTCAGATCTGTAGCTGATATATCTTTGTCCCTCACACTGGACGCGGCCAGACAAAGATCGCTGAGGAATAAGGATGCTGAGAAAAGGAAACGTGAAGACGACAATTCACGAAGGTCAAACAAGAAGCACCGAGGAAACAGTGACCACAAGAAGGGGTCTGAGTCGAAGAAGGATGGGCATCAATCTGGTGATAAGCCCAAGTGCAAGATCTACAAGAAACAACACTTCGGAAAGTGCAGGTTTGAATCGAACTCGCAGACACAGTCGAGAACTTTTGCATGTGGTATATGCAAGTCCAAGGAACACAAGACCTTGGATTGCAAAAAGTTGAAGGATGCAACCTGCTACAGCTGTAATGAGAAGGGGCATATCAAGTCTAACTGCCCAAAACTCGCAAAGAAGGCTGATGAAGGAAAGAAGACCAATGGTAGGGTCTTCAGAATGGATGCAAAGGAAGCAGTACAGGATGACAATGTGATAACAGCTACATTCCTTATAAACGATGTCTATGCAAGAGTACTGTTTGATTCAGGCGCTGATAAGTCTTTCGTAGATAATAAGTTTTGTGAATTGTTGAAATTGCCTGTTAGAACTTTAAGTGTGAAGTATGAGGTGGAATTAGCATATGGCACTTTAGAAACCGCCTCAACCATATTAGATGGATGTTTTATATCCATTAAGAACCACTTTTTTCCTTTGTCCCTACTTCCTTTGAAGTTAGCCGGGTTTGACATCGTTTTAGGCATGGACTGGTTATCTAATAACCATGCCCAGATTGTCTGCAATAAGAAGCAAGTGGTAATCAAGACTCCATCTGGTGAACCACTTACCATTCAGGGAGATACCCGGTATGGACTGCCTGAGCAAGTGACTATGCTCAAGGCCTCGAGATGTTTGAAGAAGGGTTGTGTCATCTACATGGCACAGGTTACTATTGATGAGCCGAAACCTAAGATGGAAGACATCCCCGTCATTTCTGAATACCCTGAAGTTTTTCCAGAAGAACTACCTGGCTTACCACCAGATAGGCAAGTGGAATTCAGAATTGACATCATCCCCGGAGCAGCACCTGTTGCTAGAGCGCCTTACAGGTTAGCACCAACAGAGATGAAGGAATTGAGAGCACAACTAGATGAATTGCTAGCTAAAGGTTTCATTAGACCTAGTTCGTCTCCTCGGGGAGCGCCAGTCCTATTTGTCAAAAAGAAGGATGGATCGATGCGTCTGTGCATCGATTACCGTGAGCTTAATAAGGTTACCATAAAGAATAGGTATCCTTTGCCCAGAATTGACGATCTGTTCAATCAATTGCAAGGGGCAAGTTACTTCTCGAAGATTGATTTAAGGTCAGGCTACCACCAACTGAAGGTTAGAGATGAAGACGTACACAAAACTGCATTTAGGACTCGTTATGGTCATTACGAGTTCCTAGTGATGCCTTTTGGGCTCACTAATGCACCTGCCGCGTTCATGGATCTCATGAATCGTGTTTGCAAGCCGTACCTAGATAAATTCGTCATCGTTTTCATCGAGGACATTCTCATCTACTCAAAGAACCAAGCTGACCATGAGAAATACCTTCGCTGTATTCTTAAACTTCTACATCATGAGAAACTCTACGCCAAATTTTCAAAGTGTGAATTTTGGCTTCGAGAAGTCCAATTCCTTGGACATGTGGTTAGTGAGCGTGGTATCCAAGTGGATCCCGCTAAGGTAGAAGCAGTTATGAACTGGCAGGAGCCGAAGACGCCCACAGAAATTCATAGTTTCTTGGGATTTGCAGGATACTACAGGCGCTTTATCGAAAATTTTTCAAGGATTGTTGCGCCCCTAACTTCTTTGACTAGGAAGAAAATTAAGTTCGACTGGGGGCCGAAGCAACAAGAATCCTTTGATATTCTTAAGCAGAAATTGAGCAACGCGCCTGTGCTGACATTGCCTGAAGGTACCGAAGAATTCACAATTTACTGCGATGCATCACACACTGGCATGGGGTGTGTGCTTATGCAGAAGGGCAAGGTTATTGCCTATGCTTCAAGACAGTTAAAGGTGCATGAAAAGAATTACACCACCCATGACTTGGAGTTGGGTGCCGTTGTATTTGCACTGAAGCTATGGAGGCACTATTTATATGGTATCTAGTGTGTGATCTACTCTGATCACAAGAGCCTCCAGCACCTGTTTAATCAGAAGGATTTAAACATGAGGCAACGCCGATGGATGGAGACATTGAATGATTATGATTGTGAAATCAGATTCCATCCAGGCAAGGCGAATGTAGTCGCCGATGCCTTGAGTAGAAAGGAAAGGGTGAAACCCATCAGAATCAATGCCAAGAGCATTGAGATAAAGAATGGTTTGAATGAAAGGTTGTTAGCTGCACAGAAGGAAGCTGTGTTGGACGCTAACTACCCAAATGAAAAGCTAGGGGTAACTGAGGAGCAGTTATCTCTTGGCAAGGACGGAATTCTGAGATTAAATGGACGAATATGGGTTCTAATTTATGGAGGACTTCGAGACGTCATCCTCCAGGAAGCCCACAGTTCTAAATATTTCGTTCATCCTGGAGCTGATAAGATGTACCAGGAACTGAAGGCAAACTTTTAGTGGATAGGCTTGAAGAATTCTATAGCCACCTATGTAGCTAAATGCTTGACGTGTGCACAAGTCAAAGCTGAACACCAAAAGCCGTCAGGTTTGCTACAACAGCCTGAACTTCCCACATGGAAGTGGGAAATGGTGACGATGGATTTCATCACCAAGTTGCCGAAGACAAGGAAAGGCAATGATACTATATGGGTAATAGTAGATAGACTGACCAAGTCAGCACATTTTCTACCCATCAAGGAGACCTATAGCTCCGACATGTTAGCTCAATTATACGTTGATAAGATTGTAGCTCTACATGGTGTGCCAGTGTCTATTATCTCTGAGAGAGATACTAGATACACGTCACATTTTTGGAAAAGTTTCCAACAATCTCTGGGCATGCGTTTGAATTTTAGTACGGCTTACCATCCTCAGACGGACGGCCAGAGTGAGCGTACAATCCAAACGTTGGAGGACATGCTTCGTGCATGTGTGATCGATTTAGGTGGTAGTTGGGATAACCACCTGCCATTGATCGAGTTCTCATATAACAATAGCTGCCATACCAGCATCAAGGTTGCGCCTTTCGAGGCCTTATATGGTAGAAAGTGTAGAACGCCCGTTTGTTGGGCGGAAGTTGGAGATGTCCAACTCTCAGGACCGGAAATAGTATTTGAAACGACGGACAAGATTGTCCAGATTCGTAACCGCCTGAAAGCTGCCAGGGATAGGCAGAAAAGCTACGCGGATTTAAAGCGTAAACCTTTTAACTTCGAGGTAGGCGACAAAGTGTTGCTTAAAGTGTCACCCTGGAAGGGAGTGATGCGATTTGGTAAGAAAGGCAAGTTAAGCCCGAGATACATAGGACCATTCGAGGTCATCGAAGGTGTCGGATCGGTTGCCTATAAGTTAAACTTACCTGAAGAGCTCAGTAGCATTCATAATGTATTCCACGTCTGCAATCTGAAGAAGTGTTTCACTGATGAATCACTGGTCATACCACATACAGATGTGCACATAGAAGAGAGCTTGAAGTTTGTCGAAAAACCTATGTCGATCGAAGATCGACAGGTTAAGAAGCTTCGAAGGAAGCATGTGCCTATTGTAAAGGTAAAATGGGATGCCCGTAGAGGCCCCGAGTATACGTGGGAGGTGGAGTCCACAATGAAAGAAAAGTACCCTCATTTGTTTCAGTAAATCTCGAGGTCGAGATTTCTTTTAAGAAGGTGAGGATGTAACACCTCGAAAATTCGTGTCCAATGAAATAACGACACGTGTCATGTAAGACAAAAGTGATATAAACCCGGATATAATTAAAGATGTACGACAGGATTTAAAAGTGTTGTCATGTTAATTTTACACCTCTGAACGACCTCATTATGAATCCCAAGACTAATAGACATCTGGTACATATTCAAATCCGGTGATTTCTAGCAATAACTGATTCATAATTGCAATGGTGGACTCCTACGAAGAAAAACACGGTAAACCTTCATTAACGTCACTTTCAAGAGAATTCAAGGAAACTTGGCAAAATGGCAGGGTACATAACTGTTCAAGACCCATAATAAAAGGCCCCATACTGTTAAATCATGTCCCAAATTCGAATTACACTAGTTTCCCCTTCGAATGCTTGAAAAGCCAAGATTTTTGTTTTCTGCCAAGGGCTTACGGACCGTAAGCCCACCCCTTACGGTCCGTAAGGGTGGCCCAGCGACTGAAAACTTGGCTGTTAGCTGTTTAAATGCAATAACCGACCTATAAACGATTTTCCACATCTTTGGATGACCCCTACATTACTTTTAGACCCTAGGAACACTTGTTGTTGATCTGAATCACCCCATAGACTTAGTTGTCACCATCTTTGAGGATCAAGAACACTATAAAAGGCCACAAAGTTGCAACCATTTGATCACACCTCATTTCTGCATTTCTGGAGCTCCAAAGCAGACTCAAGTGATCACTAATCGTGCATAGGACTTCAGTATGCTTAACCTTTCTTAGTTGAGTTTTTACTTAGTTTTAGCTTAAAAGTCAAACTGTCGTAATTAACGGTTGACTTAGCGATTAATCACTAATGGTCCTGTGATTAGTCAAATTGAAAGTAGTTATAAGTTGGTAATTATGTGGGAAATAAACCCTTAAAAGGGCACCCTCTGATTCCCACTCTAACTAGGTCAAATGGCGGGTCAGACTTGTTATTAAAAAGTCAACAGAATGCTTAATTTCCAATTTATGCATAATTAGAAATGTAGAACCCATACAACCTGTTTGATCAAAGTGCGTGCGTGTCCAAAATCGACTTAGTTATTATTTTTTATATTTTACGTTTTGGTCTAATTGCAACGTATTAATACAATGCAAATGCAGTGTTCGTGGTCACTCACGGTGGTGTGACATTATACTGTTTGGCACGGTTTTACGCCCCCGCCGCAACGCGGTGGTGCTTAATACTAGTTTTATTGAAAAAAAGAATATAGTTTTGTGATGTGCTTGTTTTTATCTACGTTTTGAAGTTAATTTTATAAAAAATAGAATATGAAATTTTTTATCGACTTCTAAAACGTTATATTTGATATGACTCCGTTTTTATAAAATTTATACCAAAATGTAGATAAAAATAAAAGCATCGCAAAACCATATTCGTTTTTTAATAAAACATTATATGTCAGAAGTTTAAAAAAGAAAAACACATATTTGAACTTTTTAATGTCACATCACTTAGTGCAAATGACAAAAAGTTAGACATAAATAGTAGGACCCTTTGTACAAATATGATAATCAATAGCTAAAATTGTGGTGTCACAATAAAAGAAATCTATACACTTCATTAACTCTACCACTTATAATTAAAAGGGATTGAATATAAGAAAATGACGATATTATAGAAAATTTTGGTGATATAAAGACTACTAATAATTTAAAGGGATTGAATATCAGAAAATGATGATATTATAGAAAATTTTGATGAGATAAAGACTAAGTGGCTGTTTGGTAGCTTCTTAATTACCATTCTAGATGCTACCTTTTAATGGTTTAAAACCTCTAAATGAATTAGAGTTAACCTCAAGTCTGAATCGTTAAGAGGTAACATCTGAATGGTAAATCATCACATGTCACATTCTTCTACCTTCTCATTGGTAAAATTCTTAATGGTTGAGGTAGCATCTTAATGACCATTCAGAGTCTACCAAACAGCCCCTAAATAGGGAGTTCTAACCCATCTTATTCACGTAATAGTTTAATTTCCCGTTTGTTACACAGGTGATCTCACAATAAAATATATTATTTAATAATATTGACATAATTTTTTAATGAAAGAAACATTCAGTTACCAACGTAAATATTAAATTACACTGAATTGAAAGAAATGACTCCATCTCTGGTATGGTATATGGGTCTACATAGACGTGGGCAATAGCCATGTTGATGTGTTCGGTTCAAAGAAGGGATGTCTTAGCCTCGTAAAAGAAGGCAACTAATGCTGATGTAGTGTGATCGGCAATGGTGGTCGTGACAACTCCACTTGACGAATATAGTTCATAGAAGTAAGGTTTCTTTCTGTAAAGATACTTCAATCCACTGAACAAATTTTTATATGTTCTCTAATAAATAAATAAAAAAAACCAGATATATGCAAAAGTATAGGGGTTTTTGCAATATCACAAAGAAAGAGGATTAAGTCAACACACACTAAATTAAAAAATAGGCATAAGGGGTTTATATGACCTATCAGTATAAACCTCTTGGCTTGATCTTATTTCCCCAAGAGTAGTGACGATAGTATAAACCAAGTCCTCGATGTCTTGATCTTATCTCCACGCTTTGGCAAGAATTTATTAAACCCAAGATCCCATACCAAAACCTCTAACCCTCTTTCACGCATTTAACATGTTTGACACCACATAGACATGGAAAACATGAATGTTTCGCGCTAGAGACAACACAGGGTTATTAGTACGTTTTTAAGGATTTAGAAAACTCACTTTCAATATGTTATTCCTTATTTAAAGTCATTAGCACACACACTCCCCCTTGTTAATCCAATGCTTGTTTTAGTTAATTCTCCATCCACAAAAACCTTAGCCAAGCATGGTTTCAAATATAGTGTTTAACAAACTTGGAAAGATTATATTAATCATCGTGAGATTGATAATTACTTAATAATTGTTCTTTCAATTCTAATGATTACAATGATTAGAGAAAGTGGATTGAAGAATGTTGGAAGTTAAGTGTGAATGAAAGTCTCAAGTTGGTAATTCACCTTGTCCCACATTGGTGTGGGAACAAAAAGATAGGCTATTTATAAGGTGAAACCTTAATGAAGCCTTTGAAGTCTTATGACATGTTTTACCACAAGTCCTACCCGCGTGCGCGCAGTGGGGGTGCAAAAAATGGAACCGGAATTAGTTGAACTCGCGTATGCCCACACGTCCTGCGGACACGAATGCAGCTCCAAAAACCCGGGCTCGCGTGAGGCAGTTTTTGCACTCGAGACTCATAACCGATTCGTTTTTTTAAGTTTATAACTGAAATGATTATTAGTATTAATGATCATTATTTTTTGCAGTTTTAAACTGCCATCATTATGAGAATTATTGTGATCATTATGTATCAGTTTTAACTGCTACACTAATGACCTTCATTATGGTTTTAATTCTCTGCAATGCTGGCCATAATTCAGTTATGCTTCGGTCACTATAAAAGGAGATCAAACTGATCAGTTTAAACACACCTCAACAAACTCTCCTCTCTCAATCTCAGTTTCTGCAACACAGTTTCTTTTCTTTTCAGGCAAGTGTTCAAGTCCGGCAGTGCGTTGTGGCTGCTTCGAACCGGCGTACCCTGGGAACAGACCGCGAATCTGTTTAAGGGAATTGTGTCAAACACAAGCCTGGTTCTCGTTAACTGTTTCTTTATCTCTATTTTGATTATTTTGTAGTTCTTGCAGTAGCAGATTTGTAACAAACTTAAACAGAATATCTTACTAATTGTTCCTGCATTGTGTTTTCTTTTCAGAATGGTATCCCAGCCCATGTCTACTTCTGTTTCTGCTGTCATGACTTCTGCTGTTGCTGTCTGTAACATCCCGAAAATTTACGTCCTATAATGTGTTGACACGTGTCATAGGTTTGAACGTGTGAAAGAATGTTCTTGAAGGACTAAAGTTGACAAACAGTGAAAGTATGTGATTATAAGGGTTCAAAGTGTCAACAATGAATAAATATACTTTGCAATAACCCTACATGATGTTTATAACCTTAAACGAATAGATCATGGATCATACGAAGCGAATTGCGAAAAAGTCAACATAAACATTAATCGCATATTTAACGATACGTAAGGCGTGTAATCTGTTTTATCAGTCATATAACTTGAAAATAAGTATAAAAACTTGTCTACGCTTGTTTGATTCGACAACTTTGTGTTTTGAACCGATTCGGAACCGAGAGACGCAAAAGTTTGACTTTTGCTTTGACCTCAGTTCTGACCTGATTTATATAGGTTTAGACATGCCTTAAAGTTCCATTAGGACCTAGTTGCATATGTGTATAAGCCTCTGCGTTTATACCACTCGAATCCCTAATCGTCCGATGTTTCCGTTAAACGCCTAAATATTGACCGTAATGCCCTTATGACCATAAAACGAGATTTTTGGAAATATGAAAGTGCCATAATCTTAGTTACTGATTTTTAGACTTGTACCTAAAATTTCACATCAGTTGGAGGTCTAGATAAGGAGTTATGCTTAATGACGTAATTTGAGTACTTTTAAGTAATTAAACGGCGTCATTAGCGTAAAGCCTATCTAAACCAAATTTTGGACACCAAACCTTTTACCCACTGATGTGATATAATATTTTGGGATTTTTAAAGATTTTTAATTATTTTTAAACTGATCATAAGCTAGGTTTATCGCCTCGATTCGGTTAATACCAAAAATACCCTTTTCGGCCATAAAATGAGTTTTACAAATCCTTTTAACGCCAATCCAATTGCTACTGATTTTAAATAATAAATGGAGTATTTTGAGCCTGATTATTTGATCAGAAAACTCAGAATCGTATTTTAACCCGTACGTCGCTTAAAACGACTTTATACGCGTATTTAACGCATAGTTTGGGTTTAAAACTATTTTAGTATATAAGACTTATTACCAAAGGTTATAACCTGTTAAAATAAGCTATTTTACTGATCAACTCAGACCCGGATCACAGGTGTCTAATTAAACCCTTTTATAATCTTTAAAATGACCAAAATACCCCTACGGGGCTTATTAAAAGATTAAACTCGTTTGGGGCGTCATGGGTGATATCCTTCTGATGTCACAACTTATTTAAGGCATGTTAACTTAGGAAACCTGTTTAGGACTCTTACGGATACCCGTTACGCTTCATGCGCGTTCGGTTCGGTTTATATAACTAGTTTACATAAATTAGCCGAAACGGGTCAAACCTTATCGGTTTTATCTCAAAATCCAGAATGTGTATAATATACCCATATTAAGCAAGTCTTCAAACTTGTCGGGTCTAAATCACATTCTATCCGGTCTTCGCTTAATCGTGCGTACGAACCGTATCTTTAAAACTAACCGGTCTAAGCGTAAGCTTAACTAAAGACCCGTTAGGATTCTAATAGGTTATTATAAACCTTCGTTCCAGATTAGGAGAACCAGTAAAAGATACTTGCACTCGCTGATTTTGAACTATACTTACTCAGGTAAATACTTTTAACTTATTTTCCCTATACGGGCTTGGGGTACGGTATATAAAATACCGCTTGGTCGGGGCGTTGAATCTTTGATTGAATGAATGATAATGAAAGTATTGAGACGTCTCGTTTAATATTGTTTTGTTTACTTAAAGCCTTTGGGGGGTTAATGACCGTGTCCCGGATATCCCTGGCATCATTTTACGAAATGGCCACGACCTTAGCACTCAGGTGTAGGCGTACACCTGTCAGTGTCTCATAAATAAAGTGGTGTGTTAATTGATCTTTAACCCGGCTCGATCCGGGCTACTGAACGCATAAGGAACATGTAAATCCCTACAAGTATTATATATTTAAATAATTATCCCAAGTTATAAAATATTATTTGTGCCTTGTGCCTTAAATGCATTTTCTTAAACTCTTTTCAAAATGAGTCGGTTGATTGTATTTACCAGTGTAAACTGACGTATTTTCTTAAAAAGGTTAAGTGCAGGTACTACGCGAAATAGGCTGGCTTGTCTCCTAGCATCCACATTAAGTCTCGCCAGCTTGGATGTCATAAACTGTTGAACATTTGTTTTCCTTTTATTTGGATCTACCTGTGGATTTATATTCGACTATTTGTGATACTTAATATTACAATATCGTTTGGTTGAATTAAATCTATACTTTGCTTCCGCTGTGCATTTAAATATTGTGTTGTTTGACTATTATGTTGCCAACCACGTCACGATACTCCCCTACCGGGCCCACCGGTGACACGTGGAACTTCGGGGTGTGACACTGTCACAACCGGTCTGGTTGCACCACTTCCTAACGCAGTCTCGCATGCTGAGAAACCTGAGAAATTCAACGGTGTGAATTTTAAACAGTGGCAGCAAAAGATGTTCTTTTATCTGACCACTCTGAACCTAGCACGGTTCTTGACTGAAATTGTTCCCTGTGTGGATGAAGGGGTATGAATGCTCAATCAGTGAGCGCGGTTTATGCTTGGAATCATTCGGATTTCTTTTGCCGCAACTATATCTTGAATGGTATGGTTGATACGCTTTACAATGTGTATTGTAAAGCCAAGACTGCCAAAGACTTATGGGAGTCTTTGGACCGAAAATACAAAACAGAAGATGCGGGCACTAAGAAATTCATGGTGGCTAAGTTCTTGGACTTCAAAATGATAGACTCTAAAACTGTCATTAGCTAAGTCCAAGAACTTCAAGTTATTCTTCATGATATTCATGCGGAAGGAATGGTGCTCAGGGAGACATTCCAAGTTGCAGCTATGATCGAAAAGCTACCACCAAGCTGGGTTGATTTCAAGAACTATCTCAAGCATAAGCGAAAGGAAATGACCATTGAAGATCCTGTTGTTCACCTTCACATTGAAGAAGATAATAAAGTTGCTTTGAAAAGGATTGATAATCCTGAAACAGCAAAGGCCAATATTGTTGAACATGGCCAATCTTCGAAGGGAAATAAGAACGGTGGAAAGGGTGGAAAGAAAGCTCATAGGAAACGCTCCAACCTTGGTCCTAAGGGGGGAGTTGGGAAAAAGAAGTTCCAAGGAACTTGCTATAATTGTCAAAAACAAGGCCATAAGGCCAACGAATGCAAGCTTCCAAAGAAATGCTCGACAAGTTAACATGGTTCATGAGGTTGATAACCTCATTGCTATGATCACGGACCTCTCGATTTTGGTCACGGAAGTTAACTTGGTAGGGCAAAACAACAACGACTGGTGGATTGATACGGGGGCTACCCGTCATGTGTGTTTTGACAAGAACCTGTTTAGCACCTTCAAAGAGGTGACTAATGGTGAAAAGGTTTTTATGGGGAATTCCGCCACGGCCGAAATCAAAGGCGAGGGGAATGTGGTCTTGAAAATGACTTCTGGAAAGGAACTCACTTTGTTAAACGTGTTGTATGTTCCAGAAATTCGTAAGAACCTTGTGTCAGGGTGGCAATTGAACAAGTTTGGGTTCAAAATGGTGATTGAGTCGGATAAGGTCGTGTTGACCAAAAATTGGTATGTATGTTGGTAAGGGCTATGCCCTAAATGGAATGTTTAAACTCAATGTAATAGTTGTGAATGCAATGAAAGAAACAGCTACTAGTTCTACTTACTTGATTGAGTCTTCAAATCTTTGGCATGGTAGACTAGGTCATGTTAATTATAATTCCATTCGCCGTTTAATAAAACTTGATTGCATACCAACATTCGATATCGACTCAATTAATAAATGTGAAACTTGCGTAGAAGCAAAACAAACGAAATCGTCATTCAAAAAGGTTGAACGAAACACCGAACCCCTCGAGATGATCCACACTGATGTGTGTGATCTAAAGGCAATTCCTACTCGTGGTGGGAATAAGTACTTCATCACGTTCATTGATGATAGTACTAGGTATTGTTATGTGTACTTACTTAAGAGTAAGGACGAGACTATTGACAAGTTTATCTTGTTCAAAGCCGAAGTTGAGAATCAACTAAATCGGAAAATCAAAATCGTAAGGAGCGTGATCGGAGTGTCGCGCTCCGGTCAAAGATAATATTTATATGCCCAAATTACCCTTAACAAATAGCTAGTGGTAGCAAGGGGTCGAACCACGAAGAGTATGTGGTTTGCAAATGGATTCACTTGAATTAAAACGATTGTCACAATTTTATGAAGCTTGCTTATGATATTCTTATATTTTTGTTTAATGGAAGATATGAATTTAACTAAATGAATTGGTTGATTTGAATCACAGTTACTAATTAACAATTTCAATAAAGGTTTGATTACTAGACAATAATAAGGAAAAGGATTCACACCCGGTTTCGGTAATTGCTAACTTAAAGTTTCTACAAGTTTTAAGATTCAAATCAATTGCATACAATTAACGGATTTAGTGTACCGTGACTTAGGTGCTAATAACTATCGACGTTTCAACGAACGGACAAGAATACACTTTGTAATCAACACAAGTAAATCCTAACCAAGACAACGCATATTACACATAACCATTTCATAAAGTCATAACTTTTAACATCGCTCGACAATTTATGAATGTGAAACAAATGCAAGCTATTGTCAAAGGTTTCAAAAATCATACACAAATTGTCACAAAGTTGAAGCAAGAAATAATTCAAAACCATAAATTAAACAACTACCTACACCGGGGTGAAACCGAGATGATTAGCCGCTCATGATTGAAGAAGCTTGATCACCGGATGATTGGAACTTAATGAAGATCATCTTGAAGTTTGAAAGATGGAGGAATGGTGGATGATGAATGTTGATGGAAGATGGTGGTGGAAGAGTTGATGATTGAAGTAATTGATTGTGAATGATTGATGTTAGTGATGATAATGGAGATAGGATTGAATGCCTTCATGTTGGTGATCTTGGATCTTTTTATAATGATAGATCTTGATGATAGTTGGAATAGAAAATGATTCATTCCATAAAAATGGATCTGGCAATTATATAAAAACCCCACTTTGAGTGCCATTCCCGGTTGTAAGGCAAAAAAGAATGTTTTGTAATCATTTCCACCACTTAAAAATCAACTTTTCCGCAGCCAGTTTGCACTGCCCGTCGCCGACGGTACCCAACCCATCGCCGACGGGCTTCCGAAAATTCGTATCTGCCCGACGCCTTAAATGACTGTTTACGGGGTTATTCGGCTTACGAGCTTATTTACAAGCCGTCGCCGACGGCTTGGGACCCGTCGGCGATGGGCTCTCATTTGTGAGATGTTCGTTTTTCATGTCTTGAACTCCCGGTTGTCCCGCAACGCATCCTGGTGCTCCGGTTTTCGTCCCGGTGACCCGTAAAGCTCCCGAAAAGCTCCTTAAACTCCGTCAAACCTGTAAAACACATTTTTGATTAAAAGTAGGCTATCCAAAATTAAAACTTAGGTAAAAACATCAAGTTATACGATAACGAGCACCGGTTTTCAACCACGTATCACATCCCCACACTTGTCTTTTGCTTGCCCTCAAGCAAATTTGTTTTTCACTTTCACGTGGGTCGAACAACGAACACACTTCCCATTCCCGAGACAAAGGTTAAGGTTTATTGTCATAGAAAAGTTCAAACCTTTTACAATTTTCACATATTTACTGTGACAACTCGAAATTTAGAACCTTTCGTTGTATCTTGGTGTAACTTGCTCGAACGTTATGTGATTAGTTAACTTGTTAGTTCAATGAATGACCTAAGTGAAATTATGTGATTATGTGTTATGTTTATATGTATGCTTGAATGTATGCGACCCAAGACACAAGAACCCACTCGAGACCATGCGGTCTCGAGTGAATAGTGTAATAGTTGGGCCGGTTGGGCCGCACCTCATCTAATCCACCCGAGACCCACTAGGGTGCACCAACTCGGTCCGGGTATAAAACCCACAAGAGTGACCAACCTTGCCTCTTTGCATCATTTGCAACATTTCCACACACACTCTCCTTTCATCACTAAAACCCTAGAAACACAAACCCTCTTCCCTCATTCTCGGATCAAACCGGTGACCACAAGGAGCTCTCGGATCGGCTCACACACACACATTTGGAAGCTTCACCCATTACTACTTCACACCTTTGAACCCACACTTGAACCGGTTAGTGATTTCTTTGCAAATACATGTTTATACATGATTAAAGGTGTTGATGTGTAATGATATAGGTTAGTGATGCATGCTAGGTGTTTATTTCGTATGATGATGTTATATATGATGATGTTATTCGGCTAACATGTTTTGATTTCGGATATGTTGCATAATGAGCTCATGATATCTTGTGTCTAAATGTGATTCAAACCATTAAATGTGGATGTTCATGAAACCGGCTTGCACATGTGTATTAGATAGTATCATGTTAATCGGATTAGTGTAGAGTCGAGTTTGAGGTATTTTGTGATGATTTGAAACCATTGGAAGAGTATGTTCAAGTGTTTTGATGGTTGTTCATGTTATGATTATGATTAATGCTAAAAACCCTAAAATATGATGAACAAGTTTGAATGATCAACATGAACATGACTTGAATATATGAAGAACAACATGAATATGATATGAAGGTGTTATGAATATTTGAAATCTGATTGTTTGATCCATTTTGGTTAGTAATTAGACAAGAAAACATGTTTAGGTGGATAGTACAAACTGTTGCATGAAATCGGATTTCCATTGGTTAGTACACTGTGTAGAATCAGCTGATGTCCAGTCGAGACCTCTGGTTTCGACTCGAGACCATGAACATGATAACTCGAGACTGCAGTTTGCGACTCAGGTTGCGAGTCGAGAACCCCTAGTCTCGACTCGAGACCACACAACATCAACACAAAGCAGCATGACTCGAGACCCCGGTTACGGGTCCGGTTACGACTCGAGATCACCTAGTCTCGACTAGTTCATGCATGACCCGAGAACTCATAGGCTTTAACCGAGATCGCACAGTCTCGACTCGAGATCGCACAGTCTCGACTCGAGACCATGTACGCACACTCGCTGGATTGGACTTGCATAGTTACGGGCCTAAGTTAGTGGGCCGAATGCAGGTTTGAATCCAACTCACAATCACAATCGAAACCTTTTGCATGTGGGTTATGCAAATCCAGGGAACACAAAACCGTGGATTGCAAGAAGATAAAGGATGCGACCTGCTTTGGTTGCAATGAAAAGGGGCACATCAGGAGCAATTGCCCAAAATATGCCAAGAAGCCGGAAGAGGCTAAGAAGACCAATGCTAGGGTCTTCAGGATGGATGCTAAGGAAGCCGTCAAGGACGACAACGTGATAACAGGTACCTTTCTCGTAAATGATGTTTATGCGAGAGTGTTATTTGATTCAGGCGCTGATAAGTCGTTTGTAGATAATAGGTTTTGTGAATTGTTGAAACTACCTGTTAAGACTTTAAGTGTGAAGTATGAGGTGGAACTAGCAGATGGTACTTTTGAAACTGCCTCAACTATCTTAGATGGATGTTTCATATCCATTAGGAATCACTCTTTTCCTTTATCCCTACTTCCCTTTAAGTTAGCCGGCTTTGACATAGTATTGGGTATGGACTGGTTATCTCACAACCAGGCCCAGATTGTATGCAATAAGAAGCAAGTGATGATCAAGACTCCGTCTGGTGAATCACTTACTATCCAGGGAGATACCCAGTATGGGCTACCCGAGAAAATGTCTATACTCAAGGACTCTAAGTGTTTAAAGAAAGGTTGTGTCATCTACATGGCGCAAGTGATTATAGATGAGCCGAAGCCCAAGATTGGGGATATACCCGTCGTTTCTGAATACCCTGATGTTTTTCCTGAAGAACTTCCTGGTTTGCCACCAGAGAGACAAGTAGAATTCAGAATTGACATTATTCCTGGATCAGCACCGGTGGAAAGGGCACCTTATAGGTTGGCACCAACAGAGATGAAGGAATTGAGAACGCAGCTAGATGATTTGCTAGCCAAAGGTTTCATCAAACCTAGTTCGTCCCCTTGGGGAGCACCAGTTTTATTTCTTAAGAAGAAGGATGGATCGATGCGTCTGTGCATCGACTACCGTGAGCTTAATAAGGTTACTATCAAGAATAGGTATCCTTTGCCCAGAATCGATGATCTGTTCGATCAACTTCAAGGGGCAAGTTTCTTCTCGAAGATTGACTTGAGGTCAGGCTACCATCAATTGAAGGTTAGAGATGAAGATGTGCACAAAACAGCATTTAGGACTCGTTATGGACATTACGAGTTCCTAGTGATGCCTTTTGGGCTCACTAATGCACCAGCCGCGTTCATGGATCTCATGAATCGCGTTTGCAAGCCGCACCTAGACAAATTCGTCATCGTCTTTATCGACGACATTCTCATCTACTCAAAGAACCAAGCTGACCACGAGAAGCATCTTCACTGCATTTTGGAACTACTTCATAAAGAAAAGCTCTATGCCAAGTTCTCGAAGTGTGAATTCTGGCTTCGAGCAGTTCAATTTCTTGGGCATGTTGTTAGTGAGCATGGTATCCAAGTAGATCCTGCTAAAGTTGAAGCTGTCATGAATTGGCATGAGCCAAAGACGCCTACTGAAATTCGTAGCTTCCTAGGTTTGGCAGGATACTATAGGCGATTTATTGAAAACTTCTCAAGGATTGCTGCACCCCTGACTTCGCTGACACGTAAGAAGATTAAGTTTGACTGGGGTCCTAAGCAGCAGGAATCCTTCGATATTCTGAAACAAAAGTTGAGCAATGCTCCGGTACTGACATTGCCTGATGGAATAGAGGAGTTTGTAGTTTATTGTGATGCATCACACACAGGGATGGGATGTGTGCTTATGCAGAAAGGCAAAGTCATTGCCTATGCTTCACGGCAGTTAAAGGTGCACGAAAAGAATTACACCACCCACGACTTGGAGTTGGGTGCCGTTGTATTCGCACTAAAACTGTGGAGGCACTATTTATATGGAATAAAATGTGTGATCTATTCTGATCACAAAAGCCTTCAACATCTGTTCAACCAGAAGGACTTGAACATGAGGCAACGCCGTTGGATGGAAACTCTGAATGATTACGATTGTGAAATAAGATACCATCCCGGCAAGGCGAATGTAGTCGCCGATGCCTTGAGTCGGAAGGAGAAGGTGAAACCCATCCGAATCAATGCCAAGAGCATGGAATTAAAGAACAACTTGATAGAAAGATTGTTAGCTGCACAGAAGGAAGCTGTGTTGGAAGCTAACTATCCTAACGAAAAGCTAGGAGTAACTGAGGAGCAGTTATCTCTTAGTAAGGATGGAATTCTTAGATTGAATGGACAGATATGGGTTCCAATTTATGGAGGACTCCGAGATGTTATCCTCCAGGAAGCCCACAGCTCTAAATATTCTGTTCATCCTGGAGCTGATAAAATGTACCAGGATCTTAGGGCAAATTATTGGTGGATAGGCTTGAAGAAGTCTGTAGCTACCTATGTAGCTAAATGCTTGACGTGTGCGCAAGTCAAGGCAGAACATCAAAAACCGTCAGGTTTACTACAACAACCTGAACTTCCTACTTGGAAGTGGGAAATGGTAACTATGGATTTTATCACCAAGTTACCTAAGACAAGGAAAGGAAATGACACCATCTGGGTGATAGTTGACCGACTGACTAAGTCAGCACATTTCCTACCTATTAAGGAGACCTACAGCTCCGATATGTTAGCCCAACTGTACGTTGATAAGATTGTAGCTCTACATGGCATACCTGTAGCTATTATCTCTGACCGAGATACTAGATACATATCACATTTTTGGAAAAGTTTCCAACAATCTTTGGGCACACGTTTGAACTTTAGTACGGCTTACCATCCACAGACTGACGGTCAGAGTGAGCGTACTATTCAAACGTTAGAAGACATGCTACGTGCATGTGCGATCGATTTGGGAGGTAGTTGGGATAAGAACCTACCATTAATCGAATTTTTCTACAATAATAGCTACCATACCAGCATCAAGGCTGCGCCTTTTGAGGCATTATACGGTAGAAAGTGTAGATCGCCTGTTTGTTGGGCGGAAGTTGGAGAAGTCCAGTTATCAGGACCAGAGATTGTGTTCGAAACGACTGACAAGATTGTCCAGATTCGTAACAATCTCCAAGCTGCCCGGAATAGGCAGAAGATTTACGCTGATCCAAATCGTAAGGATTTTCACTTCGAAGTAGGTGAAAAAGTCCTACTTAAAGTGTCACCCTGGAAGGGAGTGATGCGATTTGGTAAGAAAGGTAAGCTAAGCCCGAGATACATAGGACCTTTCGAGGTTATCGAACGTGTCGGGTCAGTTGCCTACAAGTTAAACTTACCTGAAGAGCTCAGTAGTATACACAATGTGCTCCACATCTGCAATCTGAAGAAGTGTTTCGCTGACGAATCAGTGGTTATACCCTATACAGATGTGCATATTGATGAGAGCTTGAAATTTGTGGAAAAACCTTTGTCGATCGAAGATCGACAGGTGAGGAAGCTTCGAAGGAAGCATATACCTTTTGTAAAGGTCAAATGGGATGCCCGTAGAGGTCCCGAATTCATGTGGGAGGTTGAATCCACGATGAAAGAAAAGTACCCTTACTTGTTTCAGTAAATCTCGGGTTGAGATTTCTTTTAAGGGGGTGAGGATGTAACACCCCGAAAATTTACGTCCTATAATGTGTTGACACGTGTCATAGGTTTGAACGTGTGAAAGAATGTTCTTGAAGGACTAAAGTTGACAAACAGTGAAAGTATGTGATTATAAGGGTTCAAAGTGTCAACAATGAATAAATATACTTTGCAATAACCCTACATGATGTTTATAACCTTAAACGAATAGATCATGGATCATACGAAGCGAATTGTGAAAGAAAGTGAGAGATTACAAACTACAGGGGTTAAATGTGCCAACATGTTTAAGTTGTACCTCTGAGTGACCTTTTTACAAAACCGAAGCTTTGTAACGATTAATTATGCTCACTAGAATGTACCACAAAAATTTCATGAAGTTTCGTTATCGTATGAGCAAGTTGTGATAAAATTCGTGTGTGAGGGTTAGAATCGTCAACATTGAAATTTAGGGCTTTTCGGGTGATCACAAAGTTACCCGAGGACTTAACAAAGTGGGTATAAGTCTTAAAGCCCCATATGTTAAATAACAAAGCTTCATATGCAAGTAGGATGGTGAAAACGACCTTTCGGGGGACCAAGGACCAAAATGCAATAACGAAAACATGTGTGACCTGACCAGAAGGGCCACGCGGCCCGCCTCACACATAGCAGAAGGCCACGCGGGCCGCCTGCGACCTGCAGATGCAGAAAAAAACAGACAGCTGCCTGTTGATGCATGTAACCGACTCCAATCTCATTTTTTCGAAACTTTGGGCTGCCTAAGATGGTTTCTAGCTAGTAGGGGACTTGTGGATGATAATGCAACACCCCTAGACTTATGTGTTGATCATCTAAGAGTGTTTGAAGCCTTATATCAAGACCCACATGTTACCACATTGTTCATTCATCACTTCTGAGCATTTCCAGAGCATTCAAGCAGGCTACAAGCATTTCAAATCATCCATTAGTCGTGTGTAAGTGCCTTTGATCCTTCTTGTTTGAGTTATACTTAGTTAAAAGCCTAGAAATCAAACCGTCGTAACTACGGTTTGACTTTGTGATAAATCACAATCGGTCCAGAGATTTTGTTGAATCGAAAGTTGTTATAAGTTAGTATTTATATGGTTAATAAACCCCTAAAAGGGCACCCACTGATTCGAATCCTAACTAGGTCGTTTGTCGAGTCAAAGGTTGTCCGAAAAAGTCAACAGAAACATTAATCGCATATTTAACGATACGTAAGGCGTGTAATCTGTTTTATCAGTCATATAACTTGAAAATAAGTATAAAAACTTGTCTACGCTTGTTTGATTCGACAACTTTGTGTTTTGAACCGATTAGGAACCGAGAGACGCAAAAGTTTGACTTTTGCTTTGACCTCAGTTCTGACCCGATTTATATAGGTTTAGACATGCCTTAAAGTTCCATTAGGACCTAGTTGCATATGTGTATAAGCCTCTGCGTTTATACCACTCGAATCCCTAATCGTCCGATGTTTCCGTTAAACGCCTAAATATTGACCGTAATGCCCTTATGACCATAAAACGAGATTTTTGGAAATATGAAAGTGCCATAATCTTAGTTACTGATTTTTAGACTTGTACCTAAAATTTCACATCAGTTGGAGGTCTAGATAAGGAGTTATGCTTAATGACGTAATTTGAGTACTTTTAAGTAATTAAACGGCGTCATTAGCGTAAAGCCTATCTAAACCAAATTTTGGACACCAAACCTTTTACCCACTGATGTGATATAATATTTTGGGATTTTTAAAGATTTTTAATTATTTTTAAACTGATCATAAGCTAGGTTTATCGCCTCGATTCGGTTAATACCAAAAATACCCTTTTCGGCCATAAAATGAGTTTTACAAATCCTTTTAACGCCAATCCAATTGCTACTGATTTTAAATAATAAATGGAGTATTTTGAGCCTGATTATTTGATCAGAAAACTCAGAATCGTATTTTAACCCGTACGTCGCTTAAAACGACTTTATACGCGTATTTAACGCATAGTTTGGGTTTAAAACTATTTTAGTATATAAGACTTATTACCAAAGGTTATAACCTGTTAAAATAAGCTATTTTACTGATCAACTCAGACCCGGATCACAGGTGTCTAATTAAACCCTTTTATAATCTTTAAAATGACCAAAATACCCCTACGGGGCTTATTAAAAGATTAAACTCGTTTGGGGCGTCATGGGTGATATCCTACTGATGTCACAACTTATTTAAGGCATGTTAACTTAGGAAACCTGTTTAGGACTCTTACAGATACCCGTTACGCTTCATGCGCGTTCGGTTCGGTTTATATAACTAGTTTACATAAATTAGCCGAAACGGGTCAAACCTTATCGGTTTTATCTCAAAATCCAGAATGTGTATAATATACCCATATTAAGCAAGTCTTCAAACTTGTCGGGTCTAAATCACATTCTATCCGGTCTTCGCTTAATCGTGCGTACGAACCGTATCTTTAAAACTAACCGGTCTAAGCGTAAGCTTAACTAAAGACCCGTTAGGATTCTAATAGGTTATTATAAACCTTCGTTCCAGATTAGGAGAACCAGTAAAAGATACTTGCACTCGCTGATTTTGAACTATACTTACTCAGGTAAATACTTTTAACTTATTTTCCCTATACGGGCTTGGGGTACGGTATATAAAATACCGCTTGGTCGGGGCGTTGAATCTTTGATTGAATGAATGATAATGAAAGTATTGAGACGTCTCGTTTAATATTGTTTTGTTTACTTAAAGCCTTTGGGGGGTTAATGACCGTGTCCCGGATATCCCTGGCATCATTTTACGAAATGGCCACGACCTTAGCACTCAGGTGTAGGCGTACACCTGTCAGTGTCTCATAAATAAAGTGGTGTGTTAATTGATCTTTAACCCGGCTCGATCCGGGCTACTGAACGCATAAGGAACATGTAAATCCCTACAAGTATTATATATTTAAATAATTATCCCAAGTTATAAAATATTATTTGTGCCTTGTGCCTTAAATGCATTTTCTTAAACTCTTTTCAAAATGAGTCGGTTGATTGTATTTACCAGTGTAAACTGACGTATTTTCTTAAAAAGGTTAAGTGCAGGTACTACGCGAAATAGGCTGGCTTGTCTCCTAGCATCCACATTAAGTCTCGCCAGCTTGGATGTCATAAACTGTTGAACATTTGTTTTCCTTTTATTTGGATCTACCTGTGGATTTATATTCGACTATTTGTGATACTTAATATTACAATATCGTTTGGTTGAATTAAATCTATACTTTGCTTCCGCTGTGCATTTAAATATTGTGTTGTTTGACTATTATGTTGCCAACCACGTCACGATACTCCCCTACCGGGCCCACCGGTGACACGTGGAACTTCGGGGTGTGACACTGTCACAACCGGTCTGGTTGCACCACTTCCTAACGCAGTCTCGCATGCTGAGAAACCTGAGAAATTCAACGGTGTGAATTTTAAACAGTGGCAGCAAAAGATGTTCTTTTATCTGACCACTCTGAACCTAGCACGGTTCTTGACTGAAATTGTTCCCTGTGTGGATGAAGGGGTATGAATGCTCAATCAGTGAGCGCGGTTTATGCTTGGAATCATTCGGATTTCTTTTGCCGCAACTATATCTTGAATGGTATGGTTGATACGCTTTACAATGTGTATTGTAAAGCCAAGACTGCCAAAGACTTATGGGAGTCTTTGGACCGAAAATACAAAACAGAAGATGCGGGCACTAAGAAATTCATGGTGGCTAAGTTCTTGGACTTCAAAATGATAGACTCTAAAACTGTCATTAGCTAAGTCCAAGAACTTCAAGTTATTCTTCATGATATTCATGCGGAAGGAATGGTGCTCAGGGAGACATTCCAAGTTGCAGCTATGATCGAAAAGCTACCACCAAGCTGGGTTGATTTCAAGAACTATCTCAAGCATAAGCGAAAGGAAATGACCATTGAAGATCCTGTTGTTCACCTTCACATTGAAGAAGATAATAAAGTTGCTTTGAAAAGGATTGATAATCCTGAAACAGCAAAGGCCAATATTGTTGAACATGGCCAATCTTCGAAGGGAAACAAGAACGGTGGAAAGGGTGGAAAGAAAGCTCATAGGAAACGCTCCAACCTTGGTCCTAAGGGGGGAGTTGGGAAAAAGAAGTTCCAAGGAACTTGCTATAATTGTCAAAAACAAGGCCATAAGGCCAACGAATGCAAGCTTCCAAAGAAATGCTCGACAAGTTAACATGGTTCATGAGGTTGATAACCTCATTGCTATGATCACGGACCTCTCGATTTTGGTCACGGAAGTTAACTTGGTAGGGCAAAACAACAACGACTGGTGGATTGATACGGGGGCTACCCGTCATGTGTGTTTTGACAAGAACCTGTTTAGCACCTTCAAAGAGGTGACTAATGGTGAAAAGGTTTTTATGGGGAATTCCGCCACGGCCGAAATCAAAGGCGAGGGGAATGTGGTCTTGAAAATGACTTCTGGAAAGGAACTCACTTTGTTAAACGTGTTGTATGTTCCAGAAATTCGTAAGAACCTTGTGTCAGGGTGGCAATTGAACAAGTTTGGGTTCAAAATGGTGATTGAGTCGGATAAGGTCGTGTTGACCAAAAATTGGTATGTATGTTGGTAAGGGCTATGCCCTAAATGGAATGTTTAAACTCAATGTAATAGTTGTGAATGCAATGAAAGAAACAGCTACTAGTTCTACTTACTTGATTGAGTCTTCAAATCTTTGGCATGGTAGACTAGGTCATGTTAATTATAATTCCATTCGCCGTTTAATAAAACTTGATTGCATACCAACATTCGATATCGACTCAATTAATAAATGTGAAACTTGCGTAGAAGCAAAACAAACGAAATCGTCATTCAAAAAGGTTGAACGAAACACCGAACCCCTCGAGATGATCCACACTGATGTGTGTGATCTAAAGGCAATTCCTACTCGTGGTGGGAATAAGTACTTCATCACGTTCATTGATGATAGTACTAGGTATTGTTATGTGTACTTACTTAAGAGTAAGGACGAGACTATTGACAAGTTTATCTTGTTCAAAGCCGAAGTTGAGAATCAACTAAATCGGAAAATCAAAATCGTAAGGAGCGTGATCGGAGTGTCGCGCTCCGGTCAAAGATAATATTTATATGCCCAAATTACCCTTAACAAATAGCTAGTGGTAGCAAGGGGTCGAACCACGAAGAGTATGTGGTTTGCAAATGGATTCACTTGAATTAAAACTATTGTCACAATTTTATGAAGCTTGCTTATGATATTCTTATATTTTTGTTTAATGGAAGATATGAATTTAACTAAATGAATTGGTTGATTTGAATCACAGTTACTAATTAACAATTTCAATAAAGGTTTGATTACTAGACAATAATAAGGAAAAGGATTCACACCCGGTTTCGGTAATTGCTAACTTAAAGTTTCTACAAGTTTTAAGATTCAAATCAATTGCATACAATTAACGGATTTAGTGTACTGTGACTTAGGTGCTAATAACTATCGACGTTTCAACGAACGGACAAGAATACATTTTGTAATCAACACAAGTAAATCCTAACCAAGACAACGCATATTACACATAACCATTTCATAAAGTCATAACTTTTAACATCGCTCGACAATTTATGAATGTGAAACAAATGCAAGCTATTGTCAAAGGTTTCAAAAATCATACACAAATTGTCACAAAGTTGAAGCAAGAAATAATTCAAAACCATAAATTAAACAACTACCTACACCGGGGTGAAACCGAGATGATTAGCCGCTCATGATTGAAGAAGCTTGATCACCGGATGATTGGAACTTAATGAAGATCATCTTGAAGTTTGAAAGATGGAGGAATGGTGGATGATGAATGTTGATGGAAGATGGTGGTGGAAGAGTTGATGATTGAAGTAATTGATTGTGAATGATTGATGTTAGTGATGATAATGGAGATAGGATTGAATGCCTTCATGTTGGTGATCTTGGATCTTTTTATAATGATAGATCTTGATGATAGTTGGAATAGAAAATGATTCATTCCATAAAAATGGATCTGGCAATTATATAAAAACCCCACTTTGAGTGCCATTCCCGGTTGTAAGGCAAAAAAGAATGTTTTGTAATCATTTCCACCACTTAAAAATCAACTTTTCCGCAGCCAGTTTGCACTGCCCGTCGCCGACGGTACCCAACCCATCGCCGACGGGCTTCCGAAAATTCGTATCTGCCCGACGCCTTAAATGACTGTTTACGGGGTTATTCGGCTTACGAGCTTATTTACAAGCCGTCGCCGACGGCTTGGGACCCGTCGGCGATGGGCTCTCATTTGTGAGATGTTCGTTTTTCATGTCTTGAACTCCCGGTTGTCCCGCAACGCGTCCTGGTGCTCCGGTTTTCGTCCCGGTGACCCGTAAAGCTCCCGAAAAGCTCCTTAAACTCCGTCAAACCTGTAAAACACATTTTTGATTAAAAGTAGGCTATCCAAAATTAAAACTTAGGTAAAAACATCAAGTTATACGATAACGAGCACCGGTTTTCAACCACGTATCACATCCCCACACTTGTCTTTTGCTTGCCCTCAAGCAAATTTGTTTTTCACTTTCACGTGGGTCGAACAACGAACACACTTCCCATTCCCGAGACAAAGGTTAAGGTTTATTGTCATAGAAAAGTTCAAACCTTTTACAATTTTCACATATTTACTGTGACAACTCGAAATTTAGAACCTTTCGTTGTATCTTGGTGTAACTTGCTCGAACGTTATGTGATTAGTTAACTTGTTAGTTCAATGAATGACCTAAGTGAAATTATGTGATTATGTGTTATGTTTATATGTATGCTTGAATGTATGCGACCCAAGACACAAGAACCCACTCGAGACCATGCGGTCTCGAGTGAATAGTGTAATAGTTGGGCCGGTTGGGCCGCACCTCATCTAATCCACCCGAGACCCACTAGGGTGCACCAACTCGGTCCGGGTATAAAACCCACAAGAGTGACCAACCTTGCCTCTTTGCATCATTTGCAACATTTCCACACACACTCTCCTTTCATCACTAAAACCCTAGAAACACAAACCCTCTTCCCTCATTCTCGGATCAAACCGGTGACCACAAGGAGCTCTCGGATCGGCTCACACACACACATTTGGAAGCTTCACCCATTACTACTTCACACCTTTGAACCCACACTTGAACCGGTTAGTGATTTCTTTGCAAATACATGTTTATACATGATTAAAGGTGTTGATGTGTAATGATATAGGTTAGTGATGCATGCTAGGTGTTTATTTCGTATGATGATGTTATATATGATGATGTTATTCGGCTAACATGTTTTGATTTCGGATATATTGCATAATGAGCTCATGATATCTTGTGTCTAAATGTGATTCAAACCATTAAATGTGGATGTTCATGAAACCGGCTTGCACATGTGTATTAGATAGTATCATGTTAATCGGATTAGTGTAGAGTCGAGTTTGAGGTATTTTGTGATGATTTGAAACCATTGGAAGAGTATGTTCAAGTGTTTTGATGGTTGTTCATGTTATGATTATGATTAATGCTAAAAACCCTAAAATATGATGAACAAGTTTGAATGATCAACATGAACATGACTTGAATATATGAAGAACAACATGAATATGATATGAAGGTGTTATGAATATTTGAAATCTGATTGTTTGATCCATTTTGGTTAGTAATTAGACAAGAAAACATGTTTAGGTGGATAGTACAAACTGTTGCATGAAATCGGATTTCCATTGGTTAGTACACTGTGTAGAATCAGCTGATGTCCAGTCGAGACCTCTGGTTTCGACTCGAGACCATGAACATGATAACTCGAGACTGCAGTTTGCGACTCAGGTTGCGAGTCGAGAACCCCTAGTCTCGACTCGAGACCACACAACATCAACACAAAGCAGCATGACTCGAGACCCCGGTTACGGGTCCGGTTACGACTCGAGATCACCTAGTCTCGACTAGTTCATGCATGACCCGAGAACTCATAGGCTTTAACCGAGATCGCACAGTCTCGACTCGAGATCGCACAGTCTCGACTCGAGACCATGTACGCACACTCGCTGGATTGGACTTGCATAGTTACGGGCCTAAGTTAGTGGGCCGAATGTATGGGCTTTCTGTGTATTGTTAAAGGTGTATGTCGTGCACTGTTTTGGACCGGCATGCTATTACGAGCCCAACTGTTTGGGCCGCACACTTAAACTTTGGTGGTTACATAAATGTTACTGTGGAACTTGTTGCGAACTGTTGATGAACTGCCATGCTAGACATGTGTGCCATGATCGTTACTTGTGTACAATATGTGTAGAACATACGTGCACTACTTGGTTTGAACCTGACTTGAATGGTATCTATGTTAGGACGTAGTTGACCACTTACAACTTGATTGACCATTCTGTGTATCTGCCGAGCAAACCAAGGTGAGTTCACACCCTCTACAAAGCATGGGATTCCCTGGGTTGGGAATGGGGTTAAGGAACGTGGATTCCTCGTCCTCCTTGGGCAGGACAGCATTGGTTCAGGAATGTAATTCCTCGTCCTCATGGACAGATAACTCGTACTAGACCAAAACTCTATCACGAAGTCCCTCCTTCTTATATCGACTTAATCGCCGGGCCAATGGCGAGCGGGTCATTAGTTAGATAGCGCTATTTAGGTCTGACAAACCTCACACCGTGCCGCAGAGGACGGGCGTGAACTAATGGATCTGGGGCACGTCAATGATGATAGACATTGACAGTTTCAGGGCACATAAACATGACTACAGTCAGCAGTCGATATGGTAACGAGTCTAGTAGAAACATGGGGTAGCCCCCACGGCCGAAATGCCAGATAACTAACAAGGGGTATCCCCCACGGCTGGATTGCCAGAGTAACCGGGAATAAACAAGTCACGTTTTCAAACTATGGGGTAACTCCCACGGCAGGATGCCAGATAAAGGAAACTATTTTCGAAACAACCTAAAACGAACACCCAACTATGAACTCACTCAACTTGTTGTTGACTCGTTACTACATGCTTTGCAGATCTTTAGGTGCTTAGCTGGAGCTTGCATGGAAGAGGGTCGTTGTGGGACATGGACAGCAGTGTGCCATGTTAAACTATGAAACATTTAAACTTATGTTTTGGTTTTGGACACCAATTGTATTGGTTGGATTTTTATAATTACTTTTATGCATGTTCGATATGATTGGTGGCTGGATCCTGGTCAGTCACGCCTCCAAGCGGTGATACTCCGCAGGTGGATTTTGGGGGTGTGACAGATTGGTATCAGAGCCATTGGTTATAGTGAACTTGGTTTTAATAAGGGAAAAGTTTTATTAAAATCAGACTATAACCTGTACAGTGCTCTACGATCCACAACGACGCTTCACTCCGCATGCAAGGCTCGACATTCTAGGTGATATGATCTATGTGTATATTGCCTACTTGTTAGTTACATAGTACATTGCCCATGGTATGCTTGGTTAGTATAACTACTGTTGCTTGAACACGTGTGTACTTACTCACTTCTGTCATCGCATTTTCGCGAACCCCTCTCACTCACGTTCCTCTTGATATGAAGATCATGTCTGGACGCGTTAACCTGACACAAGCCCAGTTAACGGCTCTGATTAACGAACGAGTTGCTGCGGCACTTGCAGCTGCACACGCAGGAGGTATATCCTGCAGTCCAAACTCATTCTAGGATATTTAGAATCCTACTCTCGTGAACCAACCCTTGTGTTAAACTCTATCTTTCTTTCGCCCACAATAGGTCAGCATGCTCAGCCACCCGTGTGCACTTTTAAGACTTTCTTGGACTGCCGACCAACTACTTTTAGCGGCACTGAAGGAGCTGTAGGCCTCCTCCACTGGTTTGAGAAACTAGAATCTGTGTTCGAAATGTGTGAATGCCCTGAGGCGCACAGGGTGAAGTATGCTACCGGTACTTGACGTGATGTCGCGGTCACAATCAAATTTAATCCCAATAACAACTATATAGATAGTGGCAAGTGGGTATCGAACACAGGGAGTTTGTGGAATGTGTGTTATTTGAAAGTTTATCTAATTTTAACTAAATTAATCTAATTGCAAGAGAAATAAAATTCAAGAGTTTATGTGAGTGAATTGGTTTTAGACTAAATTAAACTAAGTAAATTGCAAGAGAAAAGTTTGGTTGTAAGCAAATTAGAGACAAATGACCATCCTAGATTTCCGGTTTGTTTCGACATTCATATTATCATTCCACTAGAAAGAACTACATAGACATAGCTCATGCGTGATTACTTGCAGTGATGAAAGGGAACTAAGTACTCAGATTCCTAGAACGTGAGGTTGTTACCTGATGATCAATCAACCCTTACCCAATCCTAATTCTACCCATGATATCTCGATTGCCAACGGCACCAAGAACGTATGGTTTCAAACTAGATTAACATAAGAATTAACAAGTTACTAACAAACAATCACACACCATAACAAACCAACCATAAAGATAAGGATTGCTATTCTAGAAATTAGGAAATCAAATACAAAATGTCTCAAGCAAACCTTCAATCTAGGACGATCATAAAGTGTTTAGCCACACATGGCTCGAATCAACATCATAACAAAGATATTATTGTTCATACGGATCAAAGACAATAAAGCTAATGATTCACTCTTGTTCTTCACACCAAAAAAAAATCTCCAAGCTTCCTTCCTCAATCGTTTTCAAGTCAGGTGTAACCGCCAGCCAATGATCAGCCGCCCTCTCATGATTCTGTAACCGAGACCCCGTCAAACTCCATAAAAAAAAATTAAATGTGATCAGTTACATCTCCCTCCAGTTGGTGCCAACAAAAGAAAATATGGCGCCCAAAAGAAGCCCACGTAATGCCCTCTAAACATAAAATCCACAAGCCCCATGTGCGGCCCAATCAAACAAATCCAAATGTTTCCTATGTCGGCCCAATAGCCAATCTCATGTGATTTTAGCTGCTCTCATTATGAATATGGCAGCTGGCACATGATGAATGAAGATGTCCTCCAATTAATGCTCCTCAAAAATGTCGGCTGCATGTGATGATGATGTCTTGGGCTTCTCAAAATCCTAAGTCTCCAAAGTCCTATGTCACATGATTATATATGATGGCTGCCACTAGTCTCCTGAATGATCGATGATAATGTTTAGGCTATATGAGCCAAAAAGTAATTAATGTTTGCTGCCTCTTGTATGTCGGCTGCATGTGATGATGATGTCTTGGGCTTCTCAAAATCCTAAATCTCCAAAGTCCTAGATGTCCAGCCCACATGTGTCGTGATGATGTTGACTTTAAGTTGATGATAATTATTTTGTGTTGTGTTTTATTCCCCCACCAACCAACCGCCAATAATCAATCCCCACAAGTCGGCCCATAAATCACCACAAGTCCAAGATGTATCGTTTTTTATGATGGCCCAATCCAAAGAGGAGATGTCTCTCAAATAATCACGTGAATCAAAGCTGCCATATATATTAAACCGTAGCCTACGGTTTAATGTAATTCACTCGATTATTATCCCGGCTGTTCCGCTTCATCTCTAATCACGTTAACTTCACCAAATTAAGCGTCTAACCTGAAAAACCATGAGTACTCGTAGTTATCACATTCACGATACATAACCGTGTAAAAGATGGAATATGCACGTATTTAGCTCATTTAAGGGTTGTCCTACGGACCACCCGTCACATCCCCACACTTACCCGTTGCTTGTCCCAAGCAACCGATTCAAAAACTATTTCAAAACCACAAGCGATCAACATGCAAACCAAGCTAAAATGTATCGTCCTTTTACTAACTTTCAATCATACCACAAGACACACCCCTCACAAAAACTCTCGGTGACAAGAAATATTAGCACATAATGCTAAACCACTCAATGCATGTGTGTGTTTGTGCGACAATAAGCTTGTATAAAAATCAAGTCTCCTCCTATTGAGTATTTAGCATGCTTATGAATCAAAAGGACTTACGGGTTGTAACGGGGCTAGGTGTAAAGGTAGGAAAATGGTGGAATATATATGCGAGAGCTAATTGATTTGACCCGGTTTTTATTTCTACCACTAAACAAAGCAACCATCAAATATATACACAACTTCTTCAACATTCTCAACTACTATTGCAACTAAAAACTTTTTTTTTCATATTTTTCTCTTTCTCTTTTTTTTTTTCTTTTTTTTTCATCATTTTTTTTTTCATTTTTTTTTCATAACACATCAAACTCAACAATATATACAAGAACATCAATACTACATACTAAATCTCCTAAACCGGGTCATCTCAATAGGTAAAATTTTGTAGGAAGTAGGTTTGGGTCACAACCAAATGGTATAAGGCTCAAACATGGCTTTCTAAAGACCAAACCCCCACCCCTCACAATACCAAGCTCATATATATAAAGTATGAGGTCCAACCCCCAATTCCCACACTCTCACACATCTAGACGAGGCTACCTAAAAGTCCCCTATCATTTTCACAAGCATGCTAACTCTAAGATTTAACAAAAAATCGTACACAAGTTCTATTAACACAATACACACACCGCCACTCAAAACAAAGAAATATCTATAATAATCATATGTGGCTCAAACTCTCACCAATAAAGGACTAGAAATGGGTGTCGGTGTGTCAAGTGGAACAATATCAAGTTTTCAAATTTTGACAATTTTCGCTTGGCTTCACAATAATTTTTAAAATTCTCAAAAAATTCCCCTCATCCCCACACTTGGGATACATTGTCCCAATGTATGGTTTTGAGGGAAAGATCGCTTCTAACAAAAAACATTAGCTTTCGCTAATACTCTCAAATCCCAAATTTCTTTTTTTTATTATTATTATTATTATTATTTTTTAACAACTAATACCAATATTTTAATACTAAAGAACATAACAAGACTAAGGAAAGAGTACATTGACCTGGTGAAGTTTGACACAACAGATGTTGTAGATAATCCGACTTCCTATCATCACCTTGACGCAACTCTCCGCACATCTTCCCCACACTTATCTAAAAACACCTTGGGTTGCCTCCCAAGCAGCGCTAAAGTTTAGGTCTTCAGCCCGACCGTACCTGATATGTCTCAAGGTGGTCTCAATGCACATTTACCTTTTTCGTTGCTGATGTAAGCACGATGTTTGATTCTTCTATTGTGTGTGTGCTTTGTCACGTCCCATTTTTCTTTGCAAAATTCTTTAAATCCACATTTTCCTACCGAATTTCCAACAAATGCTCGGTAGTTTACTCTCCACTTCACTACTTCGTTTTATGTGCCCAACAAATCCAAACTCTCCCATAAACATAATTTATGAATGAAATCTCCCACATCATGAAGTGACACCTTGCTAGTTTCTAAACATGCATCCTTAACACTCTTGGTTTCCATAACCACCACAGCCGGAGAGTTGTAATCAACTTTGATTGGTTCATCAAGTAAAAGGCCCTCAACTTTGCTCTCCATAGGTGGTTCCTCCACAATAATTTCAATTGTATATTCCTCATTTGGCCCTAATAATCCAGTTTCAAGTTCGGGAGGACTCACAACCTTTTCTTCTACATCACCCATAGGTGTCATTTGTTCAATCTGCGCATATATCCAGTGTTGTTTTGCTTGACGTTTTTCCAATATCGACGTCCCTGGCCTCATCTCTTTCACCTCTTTTGGTAACAAATCATATTTCCATTCCAAAAGTTCTACTCGTTCTTCCATTGACAAATGAGGTTTTGTTAATTCTTTTTCAACATGAACCATGTGTCTCTTTCTCATCATCTCGTCAAGACTTTCAGATTTATGTGACTGATAGTGCAAAGTAGGTTGTTGAGTTACACATTCATAACCATACTGATCAAATGTATACTGAGCATGATAATAGTCTTGATCGTACATCTGAGGGCCTTCATATGAAAGTTGGGAATATTTATCATAATAACCCATGTTCGACTTGTAAGGTGAATCATAGTATGAATCATGTGGGTGAAACTCATCATAATGGACATTCCGCTCGTCCATTCTCATCTGTTCTTCTCTACGCTTATGTTGGGCCTCCCGACAACATATACTCGGATGAAGTGGGCCTTTGCACAATCTACACGTAAATAAGCTGAAATTTGTGTAATGCCCTGTCATCCTGCACAACACAACTCAACGACCAAGTGTAATCATGAACATAAAAGAAATCTTTTTGGTTTTTTTTTTAATTTTTTTTTCAAACTAATACACAAGATAACACACGTTGCGCACTACTCCCCGGCAACGGCGCCAAAATTTGACGTGATGTCGCGGTCACAATCAAATTTAATCCCAATAACAACTATATAGATAGTGGCAAGTGGGTATCGAACACAGGGAGTTTGTGGAATGTGTGTTATTTGAAAGTTTATCTAATTTTAACTAAATTAATCTAATTGCAAGAGAAATAAAATTCAAGAGTTTATGTGAGTGAATTGGTTTTAGACTAAATTAAACTAAGTAAATTGCAAGAGAAAAGTTTGGTTGTAAACAAATTAGAGACAAATGACCATCCTAGATTTCCGGTTTGTTTCGACATTCATATTATCATTCCACTAGAAAGAACTACATAGACATAGCTCATGCGTGATTACTTGCAGTGATGAAAGGGAACTAAGTACTCAGATTCCTAGAACGTGAGGTTGTTACCCGATGATCAGTCAACCCTTACCCAATCCTAATTCTACCCATGATATCTCGATTGCCAACGGCACCAAGAACGTATGGTTTCAAACTAGATTAACATAAGAATTAACAAGTTACTAACAAACAATCACACACCATAACAAACCAACCATAAAGTTAAGGATTGCTATTCTAGAAATTAGGAAATCAAATACAAAATGTCTCAAGCAAACCTTCAATCTAGGACGATCATAAAGTGTTTAGCCACACATGGCTTGAATCAACATCATAACAAAGATATTATTGTTCATACGGATCAAAGACAATAAAGCTAATGATTCACTCTTGTTCTTCACACCAAAAAAAAAATCTCCAAGCTTCCTTCCTCAATCGTTTTCAAGTCAGGTGTAACCGCCCGCCAATGATCAGCCGCCCTCTCATGATTCTGTAACCGAGACCCCGTCAAACTCCATAAAAAAAATTAAATGTGATCAGTTACATCTCCCTCCAGTCGGTGCCAACAAAAGAAAATATGCCGCCCAAAAGAAGCCCACGTAATGCCCTCTAAACATAAAATCCACAAGCCCCATGTGCGGCCCAATCAAACAAATCCAAATGTTTCCTATGTCGGCCCAATAGCCAATCTCATGTGATTTTAGCTGCTCTCATTATGAATATGGCAGCTGGCACATGATGAATGAAGATGTCCTCCAATTAACCGCCAATAATCAATCCCCACAAGTCGGCCCATGTGCGGCCCAATCAAACAAATCCAAATGTTTCCTATTTTGTGTTGTGTTTTATTCCCCCACCAACCAACCGCCAATAATCAATCCCCACAAGTCGGCCTATAAATCACCACAAGTCCAAGATGTATCGTTTTTTTATGATGGCCCAATCCAAAGAGGAGATGTCTCTCAAATAATCACGTGAATCAAAGCTGCCATATATATTAAACCGTAGCCTACGGTTTAATGTAATTCACTCGATTATTATCCCGGCTGTTCCGCTTCATCTCTAATCACGTTAACTTCACCAAATTAAGCGTCTAACCTGAAAAACCATGAGTACTCGTAGTTATCACATTCACGATACATAACCGTGTAAAAGATGGAATATGCACGTATTTAGCTCATTTAAGGGTTATCCTACGGACCACCCGTCAGTACTCTCGAGGGTTTAGCCCTCACATGGTGGAACGCTCAGGTCCAAATGCTGGGGTTGGTTGCTGCCAACGCCACCCCTTGGGAAACTTTTAAGGAAATGATCAAGGAGGAATACCGCAGTCGTGATGACATTCATAAGCTGGAAGTCGAGTTCTTCAACCTCAAGATGACATGGTCAGAGATTGAGGCGTATACCAAGAGGTCGAACGAGCTTGCCTTACTGTGTCCTACTATGGTGGACCCTCCATTTAAGCGAATTGAACTCTTTCTCAAAGGCTTGGTGCCAGAGATCCAAAGTCATGTGACTTCAGCAAACCTCACTACTATCCAGCAAGTTATGCAATTGGCTCACCGTCTCACGGACCAGGCGGTGGAGCAGAACAAGTTGCCAAAACGCATAGGTGCGGCAACTACTTCAGGTGCTCTTAGCGACAACAAACGGAAATGGGATGGAACTTCAAGTAAGGGGTCGACTTCTGTTCAGTCCCAGTCGCAGCAGAGAAAGACTGACGACTACAAGAGCCCCAGTCAACAAGCATCTGGTGGTCAAAGTCATGGTGGGTACAAAGGGAATCACCCCAAGTGCAATCGCTGCAGCCTGCACCACAGCGGGCCGTGCACCAGGGGTAACTGTCATCGGTGCAACAAGCCAGGCCACGCTGCAAAGGATTGCAGGAGCTTATACCCTGCAAACCAGAATCGTCAACAACAGGCCCCACAGAACCAACGCCAGCAGCCGCAGCAAGGTGATAACAAAGGGTGCTTTCAGTGTGGAGCTGAGGGCCACTTCAAGAGAGATTGTCCCCAACTGAATAGGAACCAGAACAACAACAACAACAACAATAACAACAATCAGGGGAATGGTAACAATGGGAACAACAACAACAATGGAGCCAGGGGCGGGCGTTCGTGATTGGCCAAGGTGAAGCAAGGAATGACCCCAATGTTGTGGCGGGTAAGTTCCTTCTCGACGACTTTTATGTTTCAGTTTTATTTGATTCGGGTGCCGATACTAGCTACATGTCACTAGAAGTTAGTCGAATGCTTAAGCGTATCCCAACACCTTTGAACAACAAGCACACTGTAGAGCTAGCAAATGGTAAGAGTTTAGAAGCCACACACGTAGTCAAGGGTTGTAAACTTATTCTCGCTGACCAGACCTTCTCTATCGACCTTATTCCTATCGTCTTGGGTAGTTTCGACGTTGTCATTGGGATGGATTGGTTATCCCAACACCGAGCAGAGATCCTTTGCAACGAGAAGATTGTCCGTATTCCTGGTCCCAGTGGTGAACCTCTCATGATTCGTGGCGACAAGAGAAGTGCCGTTGAGAACATCATCTCTCTCCTTAAGGTCCAAAAGTGCTTACGAAAGGGCCACACTGCCATTTTGGCTCTCGTTACTGACACCTCGGAAAAAGAGAAGAAGATAGAAGACTTTCCAGTTGTACACGACTATCCGGAGGTATTTCCTGAGGAATTACCTGGTCTTCCGCCTCATCGCCAAGTCGAGTTTCAGATTGAACTAGCTCCTGGGGCTGCGCCTATAGCTCGTGCACCTTATCGCTTAGCTCCATCAGAGTTGGAAGAACTCTCTACGCAACTGCAAGAACTCTTGGATAAGGGTTTTATTCGTCCTAGCTCATCGCCCTGGGGAGCTCCAGTGCTATTTGTGAAGAAGAAGGACGGTACCTTCAGAATGTGCATCGACTACCGGGAACTCAACAAGGTGACGGTGAAGTATCGTTATCCTCTACCACGCATTGACGACTTGTTCGACCAGCTGCAAGGGTCGAGCTACTATTCGAAGATCGATTTGAGATCGGGATATCACCAGCTGAGAGTCCGAGAAGAGGACGTCTCCAAGACCGCTTTTAGAACTCGATATGGCCACTATGAGTTTTTGGTCATGCCTTTTGGACTGACGAACGCACCTGCGATCTTCATGGACTTGATGAATCGAGTGTGCAAACCTTATCTGGACAAGTTCGTTATAGTCTTCATCGACGACATCCTGATCTATTCTAAGAGTCAGGAGGAGCATGAGCAGCATCTACGACTCGTTTTGGAACTCCTTCAAACGGAACAACTATACGCAAAGTTCTCGAAATGCGACTTCTGGCTACGTGAAGTCCATTTCCTAGGCCATGTGGTGAACAAGGATGGGATTCATGTTGATCCATCCAAGGTGGACTCGATTAAGAACTGGCCTGCGCCTCGTACACCAAAGGAAATTCGCCAATTCTTGGGATTGGCAGGTTACTACCGGAGGTTCATTAAGGATTTTTCAAAGATTGCTCAGCCTCTCACCTCACTAACGCAGAAAGGCGTTGTTTATCGATGGGGAGATGCACAGGAGTTAGCATTGTAGCACTTAAAGGATAGACTTTGCAGTGCACCTATCCTTTCATTGCCGGAGGGTACAGACGACTTCGTGGTCTACTGCGACGCATCAATTCAGGGTCTTGGTTATGTATTGATGCAACGAGATAAAGTTATAGCCTACGCCTCACGCCAACTCAAAGTTCACGAGAGGAACTACACTACACACGATTTAGAGCTGGGAGCTGTTGTTTTTGCACTTAAGATATGGCGACATTACCTGTACGGTACCAAGTGTGCCATCTACACCGACCACAGGAGCCTCGAGCACATCTTCAAACAGAAAGAACTGAATATGCGACAACGACGATGGGTCGAACTACTGAATGATTACGAGTGCTCGATCAGGTATCACCCGGGCAAGGCCAATGTTGTGACTGATGCCCTTAGTCGAAAGGACACTACGCCTAGGCGCGTGCGAGCATTGCAACTCACTATACATTCCAGCCTTCCTTCCCAAATACGAGCTACTTAGATAGAAGCATTGAAACCAGAAAACGTCAGGGCTGAAGCCCTACGCGGCTCAAGGCAACGCATGGAACAGAAGGAAGACGGTGCTTACTATGTAACGGGGTGTATTTGGGTCCCCCTCTATGGCAACTTACGAGAGCTTGTGATGGACGAAGCACACAAGTCTAGCTACTCGGTACACCCTGGTTCGGATAAGATGTACCACGATATCAAAACTACGTATTGGTGGCCTAGCATGAAGGCCCACATAGCAACTTACGTCAGCAAGTGTTTGACTTGTGCGAGAGTCAAGTCTGAATACCATAAACCCTCAGGCCTACTCCAACAACCAGAGATACCACAATGGAAATGGGAGCAAATTTCCATGGATTTTGTCACTGGCCTGCCTAGATCTCAGCGCGGAAACGATACTATTTGGGTGATCGTGGATCGACTCACAAAGTCTGCACACTTCTTGGCTATCAAGGAGACGGATAAATTCTCCACTCTTGCAGAAATATATCTCAAGGAAGTTGTTTCGAGGCACGGGGTGCCCACCTCTATCATCTCGGATCGAGATGCACGTTTTACTTCAGAACTGTGGCAAGCAATGCACAAATCCTTTGGCTCACGATTAGACATGAGCATAGCGTATCACCCTCAGACGGACGGGCAGTCCGAGCGCACTATTCAAACCTTAGAAGACATGCTTCGTGCATGTGTGATCGAATTTGGCAACAGCTGGGAAAAGCATCTGCCACTTGTGGAATTCTCGTACAATAACAGCTACCACACCAGCATTAAAGCTGCTCCGTTTGAGGCATTGTACGGACGTAAATGCCGGTCACCTCTTTGTTGGGCAGAGGTGGGGGATAGTCAGATCACTGGTCCAGAACATGTGGTAGACACAACCGAACGAATTGCTCAAATACGAAAATGCATGGCGGCAGCTCGTGACCGTCAGAAAGTCTACGCCGATAAGGGCAGAAAACCACTAGAGCTCCAGGTTGGGGAGCGGGTACTACTCAAAGTTTCACCCTGGAAGGGTGTGGTTCGTTTTGGTAAACGAGGCAAACTTAACCCACGATACGTTGGACCTTTCGAAATCATCGAGAAAATAGGCAGGGTGGCCTACAGACTGAACTTACCAGCAGAACTCGGTGCAGTTCACAACGTTTTCCACGTGTCAAATCTGAAGAAGTGTCTGTCAGATGAGACCCACGTAGTTCCTCTGAAGGAACTCACTATCGACTAGCAGTTACGATTCGTCGAGGAACCAGTTGAAATCACGGACCGGGATGTTAAGGTCCTCAAGAGCACTAGAATACCTCTCGTTCGAGTTCGTTGGAACTCACGTCGCGGCCCAGAGTTCACCTGGGAACGCGAAGATCGGATGAAACAAAAGTATCCCCAACTGTTCGCAAACAGTACGACCACTACTGAGGCTGAAGCTACGGAATTTCGGGACGAAATTCCAGATCAACGGGGGGTGGATGTGACACCCCAGGAAAACCAGTGAAAACCATACAACTTAACTAGCTTCCTCAGTGAGTGCTTACCAAATTTCGGAATGAAATTTCTTTCAACTTGGGGATGATGTGACAACTCGAAATTTAGAACCTTTCGTTGTATCTTGGTGTAACTTGCTCGAACGTTATGTGATTAGTTAACTTGTTAGTTCAATGAATGACCTAAGTGAAATTATGTGATTATGTGTTATGTTTATATGTATGCTTGAATGTATGCGACCCGAGACACAAGAACCCAGTCGAGACCATGCGGTCTCGAGTGAATAGTGTAATAGTTGGGCCGGTTGGGCCGCACCTCATCTAATCCACCCGAGACCCACTAGGGTGCACCAACTCGGTCCGGGTATAAAACCCACAAGAGTGACCAACCTTGCCTCTTTGCATCATTTGCAACATTTCCACACACACTCTCCTTTCATCACTAAAACCCTAGAAACACAAACCCTCTTCCCTCATTCTCGGATCAAACCGGTGACCACAAGGAGCTCTCGGATCGGCTCACACACACACATTTGGAAGCTTCACCCATTACTACTTCACACCTTTGAACCCACACTTGAACCGGTTAGTGATTTCTTTGCAAATACATGTTTATACATGATTAAAGGTGTTGATGTGTAATGATATAGGTTAGTGATGCATGCTAGGTGTTTATTTCGTATGATGATGTTATATATGAAGATGTTATTCGGCTAACATGTTTTGATTTCGGATATGTTGCATAATGAGCTCATGATATCTTGTGTCTAAATGTGATTCAAACCAATAAATGTGGATGTTCATGAAACCGGCTTGCACATGTGTATTAGATAGTATCATGTTAATCGGATTAGTGTAGAGTCGAGTTTGAGGTGTTTTGTGATGATTTGAAACCATTGGAAGAGTATGTTCAAGTGTTTTGATGGTTGTTCATGTTATGATTATGATTAATGCTAAAAACCCTAAAATATGATGAACAAGTTTGAATGATCAACATGAACATGACTTGAATATATGAAGAACAACATGAATATGATATGAAGGTGTTATGAATATTTGAAATCTGATTGTTTGATCCATTTTGGTTAGTAATTAGACAAGAAAACATGTTTAGGTGGATAGTACAAACTGTTGCATGAAATCGGATTTCCATTGGTTAGTACACTGTGTAGAATCAGCTGATGTCCAGTCAAGACCTCTGGTTTCGACTCGAGACCATGAACATGATAACTCGAGACTGCAGTTTGCGACTCAGGTTGCGAGTCGAGAACCCCTAGTCTCGACTCGAGACCACACAACATCAACACAAAGCCGCATGACTCGAGACCCCGGTTACGGGTCCGGTTACGACTCGAGATCACCTAGTCTCGACTAGTTCATGCATGACCCGAGAACTCATAGGCTTTAACCGAGATCGCACACTCGCTGGATTGGACTTGCATAGTTACGGGCCTAAGTTAGTGGGCCGAATGTATGGGCTTTCTGTGTATTGTTAAAGGTGTATGTCGTGCACTGTTTTGGACCGGCATGCTATTACGAGCCCAACTGTTTGGGCCGCACACTTAAACTTTGGTGGTTACATAAATGTTACTGTGGAACTTGTTGCGAACTGTTGATGAACTGCCATGCTAGACATGTATGCCATGATCGTTACTTGTGTACAATATGTGTAGAACATACGTGCACTACTTGGTTTGAACCTGACTTGAATGGTATCTATGTTAGGGCGTAGTTGACCACTTACAACTTGATTGACCATTCTGTGTATCTGCCGAGCAAACCAAGGTGAGTTCACACCCTTTACAAAGTATGGGATTCCCTGGGTTGGGAATGGGGTTAAGGAACGTGGATTCCTCGTCCTCCTTGGGTAGGACAGCATTGGTTCAGGAATGTAATTCCTCGTCCTCATGGACAGATAACTCGTACTAGACCAAAACTCTATCACGAAGTCCCTCCTTCTTATATCGACTTAATCGCCGGGCCAATGGCGAGCGGGTCATTAGTTAAATAGCGCTATTTAGGTCTGACAAACCTCACACCGTGCCGCAGAGGACGGGCGTGAACTAATGGATCTGGGGCACGTCAATGATGATAGACATTGACAGTTTCAGGGCACATAAACATGACTACAGTCAGCAGTCGATATGGTAACGAGTCTAGTAGAAACATGGGGTAGCCCCCATGGCCGAAATGCCAGATAACTAAAAAGGGGTATCCCCCACGGCTGGATTGCCAGAGTAACCGGGAATAAACAAGTCACGTTTTCAAACTATGGGGTAACTCCCACGGCAGGATGCCAGATAAAGGAAACTGTTTTCGAAACAACCTAAAACGAACACCCAACTGTGAACTCACTCAACTTGTTGTTGACTCGTTACTACATGCTTTGCAGATCTTTAGGTGCTTAGCTGGAGCTTGCATGGAAGAGGGTCGTTGTGGGACATGGACAACAGTGTGCCATGTTAAACTATGAAACATTTAAACTTATGTTTTGGTTTTGAACATTATGCTTCCGCTTTGCATCTTAACTATGTTATGTTTGGACACCAATTGTATTGGTTGGATTTTTATAATTACTTTTATGCATGTTCGATATGATTGGTGGCTGGATCCTCGTCAGTCACGCCTCCAAGCGGTGATACTCCGCAGGTGGATTTTGGGGGTGTGACATTTACCGGTTAAGTGAACAATCACATATAATAATGGTTATCCAAGATTAACCCGCTCGTAAAACCAACAAGTCATGCATATCCCTCATAATGTTCCCTCCACTCGACTTAACATTTGGCTAATGTGTAATGTATTAGCACTTCAACACTTAATCGCTCAAAACCGATTAGAACACATATCCGCATAGGCTTGCAACTCAATCATTCTCCACCTCCGATCACGAATACTAAGCACAAGTCATAAGGTCTTTGTAAGGGTTGTAATGGGGCTAGGCTAAGGGTAGGAAATAGGATATTTTAAAGTGGCTAAGGTGATGAAAAATTGCGATTTTTATTACAACGCAACTATTCCAAACTCAAGTAAACTATAAACATCAACTATAAGGCAATGATTTTCACCTTTTATTCACAACTAGAAACACATATTTTTGTTCTTTTCTTTTTGATTTTCTATTTTTTTAACAAATAAATATAACTATACAAACTTTGCTAAATAATCGAATTTCCATCACACGGGTTTAAACGAAAAGGCTTATGGTTGTTGGCTAAGTGGGTTGTCAAACGAAAGTTTAGGCTCAATATTGGCTACTAGGGGATAATTTTTGGGTAAGTGTATAAGAAAGGTGTAAAAGGAAAAAGGTTCGCCTAATGCCTTAATCATTCTCATGCTCGTATTCGGTCTATGGTCTTGAACGTATCAAAAGTTGCAAGTTCTACAATACGCGACTAATGGTCCACTCAAACAACGAAACATGTAAATGTAAATCTTATGATATAGAAGTGGCTCAAGACCTCACGTATAAGGGTATGATATGTGATATGCATCAAATGCTAGTTCCTTAGGCGAATTATTCCCAAATAACCACCCACTAAATACCCTTCATGCTATTAATTTGAACTTGACCATGACAAAAGACCAAATGGGTTGTGCCATCCCTCGTTAACTTAGTTACGTGTGCTTTTAAGATTGCTTTTGAAACAAGAAACTTTTTGAAAATTTTTTGAAATTCTCCCCCATCCCCACACTTGAGGTAAACATTGTCCTCAATGTGTAGTATTTAAATGAACGGGTCAAAATCTAAAACTTTTACTACTCCCCCATCCCCACACTTGCGGCAAACATTGTCCTCAATGTGTAAGAACTAGAGTTATAAAAACGCACAAGGGATGTGACACGGCTAACCCTCCCAAAGTTCACCCCGGAAAATACAAAATACAAAATACAATCCACTTATTACTAAACTAATAATCTAGGTAAAAAGTAAACGCATGCACCTGATTTTTCGCTTGATGCCCATATCTTCTTCTCTTCATAAAAACGGTTGTCTCGTGAACATCATGTACCTACAAATTCTAACCCTTGTGTAGAAGCATGCTTCTCACAACCATCAAAATTTGTTAGTTAACTAGTTCTACCATTTTTATGAAAACATTACCAAGCTATGCATTATTTTACCTTTATTTATGTCAAAAAAGCAAAAAAAAAGACGAAATAAAAATAAAGCACACAAAATAAACAAAATAAAAGATACCATACCTTCATCGCTGATATCGCTCGTTGGGGTCAACTAGCGGGTTCGGTTGGTATGGATAACCAGTGAGGGCGTCAAACATCTCCCTATAGTTATCGAGTGGGCTTTGCTCCCCTTGTGGTGGTAGTTGGTAAGGGATTGGGATGAAACTTGAGCCTACCGCTTCAGGCCAGTGAGGAGTCGAGTCGGACGGGCCTTGTGGATGGGGAAGGTCGGGGTAATTGGTCCACCCTGAATGTTCGGCATATGGGAGGCCGGCTTGATAGTCTCTTTGGTGTCGCTCCTGATCGTGGAGCACCTTGGCGTTGTTAATAGCCATTTCATGAGAGACATATAAGGCACTCCAGCGGCGTCGTTCCAATTCTCTTGCTTCATATTGACGCGTTGCCTCTTCTTCCTCATATGCCCGTCTTCGGGCCCTATCTTCCTCTTGCGCTTTTACCAAGCGTTCCATTTATGACCGTTGTTCCTCCATGTATTTCTCCATTCTCTCGCGATTAGCCGCTTGGGAATCCCATTGCTCATGCGAGTAGGTCCCGTGCATCCCTTCCCAATTTTCTCTCCTCCTGTTATATTCTCGGCCCTCGCCTATACATGCCGAGACATTGTCATAGATCGCTTGTTCCCCGCGGTTAAAGTTCCTCTACGTCGGTACCTGTCGTTGTTTAACAAAACCGGCCACTTCTGCATTGATTTCTCTGTGTGGCCTCATGTACCTCCGTTGTGGTTCCCGGGGACCAGAAGAAGGCCCAACCTCTTCTTCTTCCTCAATCATTTCTTCATCACCCCCAGCCCCTTATGCATTTGGATTAGGAAAGTCATACCTGTGACCCAATAGGTCGGTCACCACGTAATCGCCTCCCTTCAGCTCCACATCTATTTTCCAATTCTTTTTCATTGAGGCTATGTTGAATTCCTCAAGGGGTTTGGACACCCAAAGCGATTCCGGAGGCAAACAATTTTGTTGGAGGATCATAGCACTGATTAGGCGTGCATATGGAATGAAACGCCTTTGGGATGCCTCCCAGGTGATCCACGTGTTCATCATTATGATGTGCCTCCACGACAATGTAGGAGTCCCGTATAACAAGGAATGGACAATCCTACAATCGGGTGCTCTCACCCCTCCTCGATCACCGAACCTCACCATCACATTTTCTAGGGAAATTCCTTGAAGAATTTTCCCTTCAATCGACATCTGATTTCTCTTAGCCCCTCCCCCCGTCGCTGTACGGTAAGATAACCGCTGTCAATTGTTCCGGGTCAGTTTCGTTCACATGATTATCCAAAAAATTTTCCATGGGCGGATAGTCATATGCTTACACCCCCAACGAGTCAAAACGAGCGATGCAGTTAATTGTTTCGAATGACATCGTCATTGTCCCTCGAGTTGTCTTCCCGACCAATTTCCATTCAGCGGGAGGGCTATTCTTATTCACAAACCTCAACGTTGACAACCATTCACATACTTCCGACAAATATATCCGCGAAGTGTTATCTTCGCACCAATCAAGCACTCTTTCCCATCCCAACCTCTCAAACATTTGTACAATTCCGATTTGCCTAAACTCTTCCACGTTAACCACCCTTTTGCACAACACCCTTTCTGGTATAGAAGTATTAACTTTGGTAACCATCTTCCATTTCCACAGTTTTGCCTCTAACTTCCTATCTTGGTACCCGGATAAGGGTTTGTTCTTCTCATCCTCCCATATCTTTGCGTTTTGACTATCACGGTACTTTGCCCACGCCCAATCTTGTCTATACAGTCTCGCATCATTCTCTTGTACGGAGCTTAATTGCTCCCACTTCTTCGGTATTAAACCGGAAGAAGATCCTGCTTCAGCTGATGGACCTTGTTCTGTAGTCTTTTGTTTCTTTCTACCTCCAGCCATGACTACAAGCATAAAAGCAACAATTCATCAATATGAACCCAAACCTTACTAAATTCTCAAACTTTGAACATGATGTATGATGTTGAAGTTTTAATTAACAAGTGAATGTAAAATCGCCTATTTAAACTTCCAAAGTTGCTCATTTTATCATAAACTTATCAATTTCCTTGTTATCTTGCAATTTCTTATAGGTTCAACAAAATTCAACATCACCTTCATGTTCAATCATGTACATAACAAGTGTAATCACTCCACTATGGTTATAACATGCTCAAATTCCATCCAGAACAACCAATCTTACTAATAATCATGCTAGAACAACATACATTGTTTAAACAACCTACTCTTAAACTAACAAGTTTAAAATTTCGGAAGAAAAACACTAAACATATGATAATCAAGCATAAATTTAAGGGAAATCCATACCTTTGATGTTGTAGATACAAAGAACTAAGAAAAAAATGAAAAGCAAGAATCTTGATGAACACCCTTTCAAAAACCCGAAATTACTCGCCCAGAAATCTTGCAAACTAGCAAGAATTGATGAAAACCGTGTTGGGGGTTTTGTTCCTCTCGAAAAATCACACAAGATGGACTCAAAAACCAGTTGGATTGGTGGAGATTTGATGAAGTTATGAAGACTAGAAGGTTTTAGGGTTCTTGGAGTTTTGGAGAAGATGATAATGGTAGGTGAGGTTTTGGAGAAGTTTTCAGAGTAATGAATGATATGGGATGGTTGTGGGTCAAATTAGTGGTTAATATTGAGTTTAGATGATGTTTGGTGAAGTGAAATGGAGTTTTGGTTCGGGTTTATTATGCAACAAACGAGCCAGCGCCGCAAGCAAAACCACAACCCGTCGCCGACGGGCAACAAAATTTAGCCTTTTGGCCGACGGGTTATGTTCCTGCCTGCGGGTTCCTTGTGCCGACGGGGTTTTTTAGAAGCCGTAGGCGACAGCCGCCACCCCGTCGCCGATGGGCTTTAATTTTTTTTTTCAGATTTTTTTTAGAGAGAAAATTATATATTTTTAATAAAGGCACTATGTGCTTTAAAAATTCCTAAAAAATATTAAAAATCTTTTTATAAATTTTTATAAGTTAAATTTTTTTAAACACGTAAACCGTTAGCGTTTACGGTTCTACCACCCCCTAAAAAAACGTGTATTGTCCTCAATGCACAAACAAAGTCTAAAAACATACCTTACGTCTTCAAGACTCATTCGGGATATCCGGACTTCACACAATCAAATAGGGTTAGTAGGAAATGAAAACGATTCTATACAAAACACACAAACAATTAACTATACCTAACTCTACAAAAATGTTACGAGTCCTTTTTAGTTGATCTCATAAACCGGAATGCTTACCACGAAGCTTACCGATTCTTTGTTTTCATCCACCTTTTCGTTTCCATCGAGAAACAGTTTTAGTCTATGACCATTAACCGTTTGCCGTGACCCATCCTTCGGGTCCTCAATAGTAACATCACCCAATTGTCCGACCCGGGTGATAACATAGGGTCCCATCCATTTGCTCCGGAGCTTTCCGGGAAAGAACTTGAGTTTCGAATTGTAAAGCCACACTTTTTGTCCAACCTCGAACTCTTTCTTCCTCAACTTGGCATCATGCGCCTTCTTCATCCCATCTTTGTACTTGGACGCGCATTCGTATGCCATTTCTCTTAGCTCCTCCAACTCGCATAGCTTGAGTTTCCTTTCCTTACCTGCATCATCATATTGAACATTAACTTCCTTAATAGCCCATAATGATTTATGCACAAGTTCAACCGGTAAGTGACAATTTTTACCGTAAACCAAACGATAAGGTGTAGTGCCAATGGGTGTCTTATGTGCCGTACGGTAGGCCCATAAAGCATCGTTCAATTTGATTGACCAATCCTTACGGTCCGCCCGCACGGTCTTTTGCAAAATATTTTTGATTTGCCTATTTGACACCTCAACTTGCCCGCTTGTTTGCGGGTGATAGGGGGTAGCAATTCTATGGTCAACACCAAACCGTTTTAAAAGTTTTCCAAACCGAAAGTTTTTAAAGTGAGATCCTCCGTCACTTATAATGACACGAGGAATCCCAAACCTTGAGAAAATATTGGTTTGAACAAAGTTACAAACTACTGAATGGTCGTTTGTCTTGGTGGCTATTGCTTCGACCCAGTTTAACACATAGTCAACGGCCACCAAGATATACAAATTGCCATAAGAATTGGGGAATGGGCCCATGAAATCAATACCCCACACATCGAAAATATCGACTACAAGAATTGGTTGCATGGGCATCTCATCCCTCTTTGAAATACCCCTTAGTTTTTGACATTCTACACAATTCTTAGAAAACTCATTTGCATCTTTAAAAATGGTTGGCCAATAAAGACCACTATTTAACACTTTATGACTCGTTTTGTGACCACTAAAATGGCCACCACACGTAAACGAATGGAGATGTTGCAACACGCTTGGAATTTCCTCGTCATCTATGCATCTTCTAATCACTTGATCCGCGCATTCTCTCCACCAGTGCGGTTCTTCCAACCGGTAATACTTGACTTGAGATAAGAAATGTTGCCTCTTCCGTTTATCCCAATGTGCCGGTAAGTCACCTGTAACAAGATAATTCACAATGTTAGCATACCAAGGTAACTTATCTAATTTCATAATATGCTCATCAGGGAAAGACTCATTAATCTCTAATATTTTTGGATCATCTTCAACTATCAACCGAGATAAGTGGTCCGCTACCACATTCTCGGTACCCTTTTTGTCTCGTATCTCCAAATTGAACTCTTGAAGCAACAACACCCATCGGATCAATCTTGGCTTTGCATCCTTTTTCTCCATGAGGTACCTAACTGCAGTGTGATCAGAATAAATAATCACTTTACTACCCCATATATATGACCGAAATTTATCCAATGCATATACCACCGCGAGTAGCTCTTTTTCGGTGGTGGTGTAATTCAATTGTGCATCCGAAAGAGTCTTACTCGCGTAGTATATGGCAACGGGCTTCTTGTCAATCCTTTGTCCCAACACGTCCCCCACCGCATAATCACTTGCATCGCACATAATTTCAAAAGGGAAAGACCAATTTGGCGATTGCAAGATTGGGGCCTCAACTAACTTTTCTTTTAATTTGTTAAAAGCATTTTGACAATTTTCATTGAAATCAAACGGTTGGTCCTTTAACAACAAGTTACACAAAGGCTTGGTTATATCACTAAAACCCTTGATAAATCGTCGATAAAAACCCCCGTGACCTAAAAATGACCTAATACCTTTAACAGTCGTGGGATACGGCAAGGTGGATATAACTTGTATCTTTGCACGATCAACCTCTATCCCACGACTTGACACTACGTGCCCCAACACGATTCCCTCTTGAACCATAAAATGGCTCTTTTTCCAACTTAGGACCAAACTAGTTTCAACACACCTTTTTAACACTTTATCTAGTTGGTCCAAACAAGCCTCAAATGATGACCCAAAAATTGAGAAGACATCCATGAAAATTTCCAAAGACTTCCCCACCATATCTGAAAAGATACTCATCATACACCTTTGGAAGGTGGCGGGGGCATTACACAATCCAAACGGCATTCGCCTAAATGCGAAGGTGCCGTAGGGACAAGTAAATGTGGTCTTTGATTGATCTTCTGGATGGATGGCAATTTGGTTATAACCCGAATAGCCATCTAGGAAGCAATAAAATTGTTGCCCCGACAATTTCTCAACAATTTGGTCAATGAACGGTAAAGGAAAATGATCTTTGGAAGTTGCGGTATTCAACTTCCTATAATCAATGCAAATTCGCCACCCGGTTACCGGCCGAGTGGTTACCTCTTCACCTGCGTCATTTTTGACGACTTGTATACCCGCTTTCTTTGGAACCGTTTGTGTTGGGCTCACCCATTGGCTATCCGAGATTGGGTAAATTATACCCGCATCAAGCCATTTCAGCACTTCCTTTTTCACCACCTCCCGCATGTTCGGATTCAATCTTCGTTGTGCATCTCGAACGGGAGTCACGTTCTCTTCCGTGATGATTTTGTGCATCACCACCGAGGGACTAATACCCTTCAAATCAGCAATGGTCCATCCAATCGCCGCCCGATTGGTGAGCAAAACACCCATCAATTGCTCCTCTTGTTCCCCGGTTAAGTTTGATGCAATGATAACCGGGAGAGTGTTGCCTTTACCAACATAAGCATACTTGAGATGCTTAGGCAATGCTTTCAATTCAATCTCCGGAGGCTCTACTAATGACGGCTTCAATTTAGTGTCAATGCACTCCGGTAAACTCTCAATGTGGTGCGTCCATGTCGGTTTTCCTTCTCTAACCGCAAGCACCTCCAAACTTTTCACCTCCTCATCTATGCTCTTTTCCATCTCCACCTGTGACCTGTCAAACATATAACAATCCTCCATTGTGTTTTCCCCGTCCACGACTGTGTTGCAAAGGGGTATACACGTGTCAACGATGTCCGCCAATAGCATTCATCATCAACTGAAGGGTTCATAAGTCCGGAAAAAACATGCAACCTCAACCTCCGGTTTCCAAATGTCATGTCAACCGTTCCTGTTTTGCAATCAATTTGAGAATTTGCGGTTGCTAAAAACGGTCGACCCAAAATCACCGTAGGTTGCTTGGTTGGGTCCTTGGCCACATAATCAAGTACTAAAAAGTCCACCGGATAGTAAAAATCCTCGATTTTTACTATCACATCCGAAACAATTCCACGGGGTAGTTTGGGTGTCAAGTCGGCTAACACCACGGTGGTGTTTGACGACTTGAGTGGGCCAAACTCGTATTGGTCATACAAACTACCCGGTAGAATGCTCACGCTAGCACCAAGATCTAGAAGTGCCCGATTGATTTTAAAATCGCCTACTTGAATTGAAATGATAGGCGCACCCGGATCTTGGAGCTTAGGTGGAAGTGCACCCAAAAGAATCGAACTCACATTATCGGTTAAATCTAATTTTTTTTGGAAATTTATGAGTTCGCTTCTGAGTACACAAATCTTTCAAGTACTTATCATAAGACGGTACTTGTTTAATTGCATCCAAAAGAGGTAAATTTATTTTTACTTGCTTGAAAATCTCCAACAACTCTTCTTGTTGTGGACCTCTTTTGTTTACAACTTTTTTCAGAGGTCCCTTCAATGCTTCGGGATAAGGGGCGGTATTAGCCTCCACACCCTTTTCCTTAGCCTTAGGAACGGGTATGGTCACAACGGGAGTGTTATTATTCTTTTTCAAGTCATTTTTATTTTGACCCGTTTGACCATCCTCATTTTCATCCTCACTAGCATCTTCCACCACCCCTTCAACAAATTGGGGTGGTGGTGTTTTGACACCATTATCCACAATTCGACCACTACGTAAAGTAAGTTTATTAATTGGTACCTCACGTGTGTTCCTTGAGCTCGGCCCTTGATGCTTGGGGTTTACCGTGGTGTCACTTGGAAGCTTACCCGAGCTTCCTCTCACTTGAGCCATTTCCTCCGCGAGTTGGCCTACTTGTTTTGCTAATAGCTCATGTGCCTTGTCCCGAATCTCATTCTCCTTCTTGGACTCTTGCATTATCGAAAGCATAGCATCCAACTTCGCATTCAAGTCATTGCCACCCCCTTGGTTGTTTGACCCACTTCCATTACCGCCTTGGTTGTTGTAATTTCTTTGATACCCACTTTGATAATTATTATCTCTACCTTGGTATCCTTGATTGTAAGTACGTTGGTAATCCCCTTGGTTACCACCTTGGCGATTTTGATATGATGACCCGTTTTGATTACCCGGTTGAAAATTCGGGTTCATTTGATTCGCGGCGTTCCCATATCGGAAGTTGGGATGGTTTCTCAACCCGGGGTGGTAAGTATTCGAATTCATGTCATTATTTTTTCTATCCCCGAACACTTTATTGACTTCCTCGGTGTACTCACCCGGTCCCGTTGGATATTGATCGGCCCTATGGCCAATTTCTCCACAATCCTCACACACCGCGAATTGGACCGCATTCACCTCCCTCTTTTTTATACGAGCCATTTCCCGTTCTAAGGTAGAAATCCGATCCTTAGAGTCAAGATCGGGAAGCGAACGGGAAACGAGATGTTTCTTGGCTCTATCGGCCGATTCCTTTTTCCTTTGACCGTTTGCTCATCCGCTCAAGAAATTCCCAATCGTCATCTTCATGATTGCTCAAAAGAGTCCCGTTGCTCGTTGACTCGAGGCGATTCCATGTCGCGTCATCCAACCCACGTACGAAGCATTTCACCAATTCCCATTTTTCTATTTGGTGATGTGGGCATTTCCGCGTCAATTCCTTGAATCGAGTGAATGCTTCATGTAACGGTTCACTCGATAATTGCCGAAACGATCTTATTTCATCCCGTGCGTCATCGGTCTTCGACATTGAATAGTATTCATCTAGAAAGATTTGTTGCATTTCACCCCATGTCCGGATGCTATTCACCGGAAGTGTGAGAAACCATTGCTTTGCCTTGTCTTTCAACGAAAATTGGAACAAGCGAAGTTTGACCTCCTCTAATGCGAAGTTGTGCCCCCCGATAGTGTTACAAATGGACGAAAACTCGGCCAAATGCGTGTACGGCTCATCATTAGACCTCCTATTGAAATGGGGAAGTATGTTGATGTAGTGGGGCTTGCAGTCGAACATTATCCTTTCACACACTATTGGAGAATCATTGTCGGTGACTATCGTTCGAAAACGGTCATTCACTCCCCGTGGAGGTTGTTGATTACGTTGTGGACCGTTAACTTCTTGGTCGACCGGTCTTCGATTATCTCTTCGGTTTCCACCTTGGTTACCCATTTGATTACCTCCCCCCACGAAACGAGGAATCCGATTAGGATTACCATTGTTGTTATTGTTGTTGTTGTAAAACCCATCATTTCGGTTCCTTTGATTGTCGTTTCGTGGTTGGCGGTTATTTCCGTACCCATCATTCCTTCCCACATAATAGGCGTTTTGATAGCCAAACTCCTCACCTTCAAATCCTTGTGCATTGTAAATATTACACTGATTCACGTACCCCCAATCTTCGTCATCATAGTAGCCACCGTCATCCGAATTTTTTGTATGAACACTCACATGCTCCGGCGATTGATTACCGGGAACACTATGCGGTTCGTCATCGGGAATGGGGTTCCTCAATTCGTCGAGATTGGGAAACTGGGCTTCATTCATGGGAATGCCATGAAATTGGTTAGTTCCACGGTTGGTGTGAGCATTTCGGTTGTTTAAGTTGGGTGGTAACGGGTTTTGTGGGTTAAGGTTTTGAAATGGCGGTGTGGGTGGTTGTTGGTTGTTATTGTAGTTTTGAGGTTCCATTTGACTAGGACCAACGGATGGTGTAGATGGTGAATTGGTGTTGGGTTGATTAGAAGCAAGTGTCGCCTCTAACCGAGTGGCTAAGTTTCTTCGAACTAAACGCTCGACCTCCGGTTCGAACACTAGCGGTGAGGTTCTACCGGAATTCCTTGTATGCATGCACTACTTGTAAGTGTAATCTGCACAAGTAACACACCCGCGTAACAAAAAAATAGAGAAAATATCAAAAAGAAACAAAGCACCTTAAACAGTTAATCACAAAAATCAATTATTATCCAAACGCAAAGCGCACGAACTCCCCGGCAGCGGCGCCAAAATTTGATCGGAGTGTCGCGCTCCGGTCAAATATAATATTTATATGCCCAAATTACCCTTAACAAATAGCTAGTGGTAGCAAGGGGTCGAACCACGAAGAGTATGTGGTTTGCAAATGGATTCACTTGAATTAAAACGATTGTCACAATTTTATGAAGCTTGCTTATGATATTCTTATATTTTTGTTTAATGGAAGATATGAATTTAACTAAATGAATTGGTTGATTTGAATCACAATTACTAATTAACAATTTCAATAAAGGTTTGATTACTAGACAATAATAAGGAAAAGGATTCACACCCGGTTTCGGTAATTGCTAACTTAAAGTTTCTACAAGTTTTAAGATTCAACTCAATTGCATACAATTAACGGATTTAGTGTACCGTGACTTAGGTGCTAATAACTATCGACGTTTCAACGAACGGACAAGAATACACTTTGTAATCAACACAAGTAAATCCTAACCAAGACAATGCATATTACACATAACCATTTCATAAAGTCATAACTTTTAACATCGCTCGACAATTTATGAATGCGAAACAAATGCAAGCTATTGTCAAAGGTTTCAAAAATCATACACAAATTGTCACAAAGTTGAAGCAAGAAACAATTCAAAACCATAAATTAAACAACTATCTACACCGGGGTGAAACCGAGATGATTAGCCGCTCATGATTGAAGAAGCTTGATCACCGGATGATTGGAACTTAATGAAGATCATCTTGAAGCTTGAAAGATGGAGGAATGGTGGATGATGAATGTTGATGGAAGATGGTGGTGGAAGAGTTGATGATTGAAGTAATTAATTGTGAATGATTGATGTTAGTGATGATAATGGAGATAGGATTAAATGCCTTCATGTTGGTGATCTTAGATCTTTTTATAATGATAGATCTTGATGATAGTTGGAATAGAAAATGATTCATTCCATAAAAATGGATCTGGCAATTATATAAAAACCCCACTTTGAGTGTCATTCCCGGTTGTAAGGCAAAAAAGAATGTTTTGTAATCATTTCCACCACTTAAAAATCAACTTTTCCGCAGCCAGTTTGCACTGCCTGTCGCCGACGGTACCCAACCCGTCGCCGACGGGCTTCCAAAAACTCGTATCTGCCCGACACCTTAAATGACTGTTTACGGGGTTATTCGGCTTACGAGCTTATTTACAAGCCGTCGCCGACGGCTTGGGACCCGTCGGCGACGGGCTCTCATTTGGGAGAAGTTCGTTTTTCGTGTCTTGAACTCCCGGTTGTCCCGCAACGCGTCCTGGTGCTCCGGTTTTCGTCCCGGTGACTCGTAAAGCTCCCGAAAAGCTCCTTAAACTCCGTCAAACCTGTAAAACACATTTTTGATTAAAAGTAGGCTATCCGAAATTAAAACTTACGTAAAAACATCAAGTTATACGATAACGAGCACTTGTTTTCAACCACGTATCAGAGCGACCGAGGAGGTGAATACGTTTCACCTTTTATTGACGTATGTGCAAAAAGTGGAATCATCCACGAACTGACGGCTCCTTACTCCCCTCAATCTAATGGCATAGCGGAACGGAAAAAATCGTACTTTGAAAGAAATGATGAATGCCATGATGATAAGTTCTGGTGTAAACCAAAACATGTGGGGGGAAGCAATCTTATCGGCAAATTATGTGTTGAACATGATACCCAATAAGAAAAAGGATGTAACGCCTTACGAATTATGGATGGGAAAGAAACCACCATATAAATCCTTGAAAGTGTGGGGGTGTTTAGCTAAGGTGGTGGTCACACCACCTAAGCGCCTACTAATAGGACCCAAAATGGTGGATTGTGTATTTATATGATACACCCGTCCTTATGGTCCTTATCGTTTTCTTGTGCATGATTCCAAGAATCCTGGAATATGCAAAGGCACCATAATGGAATCTAAGGATGCATCATGGTTTGAACATATGTTCCCATGCTTAAATAAAAGTGAACCGAGTTCTTCTAGACCAGTTGAGGAAATTGTTCCCGAGGGTGAAGTTGAAATCGATGAACCTCGAGAACAATCTAATACTGAGGAAGTTGAAATCAGGAAAAGTAAACGAAAAAGGACTGAAAAATCCTTTGGCCCTGAGTTTCTTACCTATATGGTAGAAGATGAACCTCAAACGTACCAACAAGCGGTGCATTCCTCAGAAGGACCTCAGTGGAGAGAGGCAATCAAAAGTGAGATAGACTCTATCTTACAAAACCATACTTGGGAACTAGTGGATCTTCCACAAGGATGTAAACCACTAGGATATCGATGGATCTTCAAGAAGAAGATGAAACCAGATGGGACCATCGATAAGTACAAAGCAAGGTTGGTGATCAAAGGATATAAACAGCGAGAAGGTTTAGATTACTTTGATACATATTCGCCAGTTACGCGAATAACATCCATCAGGATGGTGCTTGCCATTTCCGCCATTAGAGATTTGGAAGTTCACCAAATGGATGTGAAAACAGCTTTCTTGAATGGAAATCTAGAAGAAGAAATCTACATGGAACAACCCGAAGGCTTCACAGCTATTGGGCAAGAAAAGAAAGTGTGTAAACTTGTAAAATCCTTGTATGGATCGAAACAAGCTCCAAAACAATGGCACCAAAAGTTTGATCATGCATGCTTGATGCTGGGTTCAAAATCAATGAATGTGACAAGTGTGTGTATGTGAAAGACACATCTGATGGATATGTCATTTTGTGTCTATATGTAGATGATATGCTCATTGCTGGAAGTGATGGCGAAATCATAAAATCTACAAAGAGCATGCTAAAAGCAAGGTTTGACATGAAAGACATAGGTCTTACGGATGTGATTTTGGGGGTCAAAATCACGAGAACCCAAAGTGGACTTGTTTTAAGTCAATCCCATTATGTGGACAAAATTATTGAGAAGTTCAATGCAAATGACTCTAATGAAGCTAGAACTCCACTTGACACGAGTCAACATCTAGCCAAGAATAGAGGTGAACCTGTAAACCAATTTGAATACTTAAGAATTATTGGTAGCTTGATGTATCTTATGAATTGTACTAGACCAGACATAGCATATGTTGTAAGCAAGCTAAGCAGGTACACGAGCAACCCAAGTTCAATGCATTGGAACTGTATCACTCGGTTGCTTCGCTACTTAAGATACACCCGGGAATACGGGTTGCATTACAACAGATATCCAACAGTTATAGAAGGACACTGCGATGCAAATTGGATATCTGACACGAATGATTCCAGAGCAACAAGTGGGTATGTATTCACACTTGGAGGTGCTGCTGTATCGTGGAAATCGTCAAAACAAACGGTTATCGCTAGATCCACGATGGAATCAGAGTTCATCGCTTTAGATAAAGCAGGTGAAGAGGAAGAATGGCTACGTCAATTTGTTGAGGATATACCAAGATGGCCTAAGCCGGCATCGGCCATTTGTATACATTGTGATAGCCAATCGGCACTTGGCAGAGCTCGTAGCACAATGTATAACGGTAGGAACAGACATATCAGACGTAGACATAATACGATACGACAACTAATCTCTTCAGGAATAATCACTGTTGACTACGTGAGGTCAAAGGATAATATTGCGGATCCGCTAACAAAAGGCCTAAGTAGAGAGTTAGTACAGAAGTCGTCCATGGGAATGGGACTGAAGCCCTTGAAAATATAAGTTCATATGAACCTAACTCAGTAGACTGGAGATCCCAAGAGCTGAGTTCAATAGGAAAACCTAATTGTATGAATTAGTAAGGTTACTGTGGGGGATAACCCTACGTATATATAAGGGAGTTTATTGCAAAGCTTATTAAACCTCCTAGTCCATTCCTAAAAGTGACAAGTGTGAGGCTAAGCCTATGGCTTTTAATGATTCGACTAAAATAGTGAATCACCTATGTGAGAGAGAAGTGGGGTCGCTTCGAAGGGTATTGTTGGGGCACAATACTTAATGGCTCTCGCAGAACCAGGCATCATGTTCATGACCATAACGAACATAACTATGAGGACTTGACTTTGTCAGGGAGAGTCTTGTGTGAAGTGCATTGTCGTCTACATCGAGTTCTACTCAGAGCTAGTAGGCTAAGTGCATTTCATGAGCGAAGGTTCAAAGGGTAACACCTACCTATCGTATGCAAGACTCAACTGCTGAAATGTAATAAGGAATTATGTTGTTTCTGAGATCGACCTCCATTCATGTGGGGGATTGTTGGAAGTTTAGTGTGAATGAAAGTCTCAAGTTGGTAATTCACCTTGTCCCACATTGGTGTGGGAACAAAAAGATAGGCTATTTATAAGGTGAAACCTTAATGAAGCCTTTGAAGTCTTATGACATGTTTTACCACAAGTCCTACCCGCGCGAGCGCAGGGGGGGTGCAAAAAATGGAACCGGAATTAGTTGAACTCGCGTATGCCCGCACGTCCTGCGGACATGAATGCAGCTCCGAAAACCCGAGCTCGCGTGAGGCAGTTTTTGCAGTTTATAACTGAAATGATTATTAGTATTAATGATCATTATTTTCTGTCAGTTTTAAACTGCCATCATTATGAGAATTATTGTTATCACTATGTATCAGTTTTAACTGCTACACTAATGACCTTCATTATGGTTTTAATTCTCTGCAATGATAGCCATAATTCAGTTATGCTTCGGTCACTATAAAAGGAGATCAAGCTGATCAGTTTAAACACACCTCAACAAACTCTCCTCTCTCAATCTTAGTTTCTGCAACTCAGTTTCTTTTCTTTTCTTTTCTTTTCAGGAAAGTGTTCAAGTCCGGCAGTGCGCTGTTGCTGCTTTGAACCGGCGTACCCTGGGAACAGACCGCAAACCTGTTTAAGGGAATTGTGTCAAACACAAGCCCGGTTCTCGTTAACTGTTTTTTTATCTCTGTTTTGATTATTTTTTACTTCTTGCAGTAGCAGATTTGTAACAAAGAAGAGTGTGTTGTGGGAGAGAATGAAAGAATTGACCAAATGATTAGGGAGGTAAAAGCCTTTATTATAGAGCTGGTGGCGAGGCACCGCCTGTGCCTGGACAAAATTACCGGATCTTGAGTTGTGCGCCAGGCATGGGGCATGTCCCCGAGACACGACTGGTGTTTAGTTTTGTGGGTCCCACTAGATTTTCTAAAATCTTCCAAGATAAGTTTTGTCGTCTAGCGGTCGAGGCACGGGTCGTGTCCTACTTTCTTCTTGGCTGGCTTTTAGAACGATCCTTCAGAATAAGATGCTTGTCCAATTTAAGTTGAGGCACATGACGTGCTTGGACTCCATGTCACCAGAGGTTGAATAATTAAGAAACAAACATCAAGAATGGATCCATCAAACCGAAAGTATCGATTCTGAAATACACAAAAAGTACTGAATTGGTATAAAAATAGCTCAGTATGATATAATACCGGTTCAGTACCGATACCCGAGACCAAATTAGCATCTCTAAATTGCTGACAATATATGTTCACCAATAAAGTTTGCAATTAATATACATATATATATATATATCACCGATGATCTATGATTTACTTTCAGTACCGTTATCTTATCTAAAACATAAGAACAAACATTATAAATCCACAATGTATCTTGATTTTTTTTTCATAAATTTGCATTGTGACACATACATGACAATATAACGGATTAACATGAATCAGCTAATGATTGTTAGTGTATAGCCCAATTAACATGACTAGACAATGAAAAGTTAAGTTTCAAGATATATTTTTGAAAAACAATGTTACGCTAAAATCTTCTATGCATTCGACACATAAGGCTAAAGGATCATAATAGTATCAATTGTATCGAGCGTCTATTGGAAAATTTTAATAGTCAATAAATTGTTTATTAAACAATTCTTGATAATTTGATGAAGACAGTTTGTACATAGTTACCTAGGGCCGTAAACGAACCGAACGTTCAGCGAACAGTTCGTGAACCGTTCGGCGGGAAGTTCGTTTATGTTCGTTCGATTAGCTTAACGAACGAACACGAACAGAAAATTTCGTTCGGTTAGATTAGCGAACGAACACGAACAGAAATTTTCGTTCGTTCGACTGCGTTCGTGAACGTTCGGTAATATGTTCGGTTACGTTCGTCCGTGTTCGTTTGATTATATTAAAAAATAATAAATAATAAACATTTTATCTAAATATATTGAAAACTTGAAACCCTTTTTTCGAAGTTAGGTAAAATATGGACATGCAAAGACATTTTTGGAGATAATTATGTCAAAGTTAGTTAAAGTTGATTCATCGTTTAGTGATGTATTAGACTTCTAGTGTTTTGATTTATCATTTGATGGTTGTATTTAACTACTTATATCCAATGTTTAAAGATAACAATGGTTTTATTTTTTTATTTTCAAGTTAAATGTACGTTTGTGTTCTTTTTTATTTGTTTGCGTCCGTTTGTGTTCGCTTGTGTTCGAGATAGGTGTTAACGAACTGTTCGTGAACAACTGAATTTTCTTAACGAACGAACATGAACATAAACTTATGTTCGATATATGTTCGTAAACAGTTCGCGAACATGTTATTTTCCTTAACGAACGAACACGAACATGACCTTGTTCGTGTTCGTTCGGTTCGTTTACAGCCCTATAGTTACCTATAGATATGTCACTTATACAAAGTTCATGAAGCATTTGATTCACCTTCATCAATGGATCAAAATATTTTTTTTGATTATTTAATGAGGGAATCTTAACTAAATATTTTTAATTTTGATTAAATTAAGAATTTTTATTACTAAAACTTAATTAAACTAGAATTACTAACACATCAAATCGTTAAGCCGGATTAACAAATATTCACTTGAAACTGGATTCTTCAAATTCATATGATTGTTGATTGTGAATTACAATTGGTTTTATAAATCCAAAGCTTATACTCTATTTATACTTAGGATTATATATGTGATAAAATTTTCAATTAAAAACAATTTTATTATTTTAGATACCTAAGGGTGTAGGGAGTGGTTAAACACTTTGGAGTGGCAAACCAAAAAACCGACCAATCAGAGCGCGTCATGTCAATCAGTCAAAAGTGTTTAAACTTTGGGGAAAAGTATTGGCAATGGTTTAGACACTTGGTGAAGTGATAAACTATTTAAAAAAAAAGGAAAAATGTGTGATTGGTTGAGATAGAAATGGACCCCACCCCACCCCACCAAACACACCCTCTACTTCACCGCATCGGCATCACACCAACAATTTGGTAAACTTGGAAGCGGCAAACTTTGCCGGCGCCGGGGTTTGCCGATCGGCAAACTGGTTTGCTGCCCGTTGCCGAGTCCCACACCGTACACCCTAAGAATCAGAAACTACATGAATTAATCGTGAACTGATTCAAAAATATATAAAGATTATATTATGAGATAGTTTCATGTTTGGTGCTCATGAGTTGGCTTGAGTTTGTGAAGTGTTATACGTCAAATCATAAGTAAAAGTCTTATTTTGACCAGAATTTTCTTGGATGATTTGAACACAATCAACGCTTTCATTTTCAAAACTTTGACCGCTTTTCATGATGGTTGTAGGGTATTTTTTCATTATGAAGTCATTAATATTTATGGTTATTCTATTTAATTGTACTTTTATAACATTATTATAATTGTAAAAAACTAAAAGTTGTATTTTAACCTTTACATGTCTAATTTCTGTCCCTTGAAAAAAAAACTAATATCATCAGGGGTTTCGTTTTTACTAGGTTAGGTTTCGCTATTCAAAAGGGGGTAGCGGCGCAGCTTGTTGCCCGCTTACCGGCTATCTTGGTGTAATTTGTTTGACCTTTATTTGTTAAAAAAAAAAAAAAATATATCATCATTCATCACTAATTTACCCAAACCTATAGTTTTTTTAGTTACCAATTTAACACTGGTTTAAATTAAGGACTAACATCTCAATAACGCTCTCTTTGGTGCACTGGTTTAAATTAAGGACTAACATCTCAATAACGCTCTCTTTGGTGCATTTCAGTCACACCTACAATAGATAAAAATTTAGTACCAACATCGTAATTAATAGTATGGAAAATTAGAACACATTTTTTTTCCCTGTTAGACCATATGTAGTGGTACACATGAACAATGCCCCCATCTATGGGCATTGTGCGACACATGTCATCCCAGTCAGCAGAGTGGCATTATGAGCGTTTTCCACAAATGGGCATAGTGGGATAATGCCCCATCAATGATTACCCAATTATTATTTTCTTGTTTTTTTTTATTTAAAATTAATTGTATTTGACATGGAATAATCTCATTGGCCAAACAACTTGAAGAGAGGCACATTTGAGCGTGTTTCAAATCACGCTGGAGGGGGGTTTTTGCGAAATAACGCCGGAAAACGCCATGGGGGTGGTGGAAGGGCGTGTTTGGCGGGGAAAACGCCAGAAAAGGCCACCACTACGCATGTTCTTATATAAATCTAGAATCATAGAAGATTAGATGTTTTAACTTGAAGACTTTATCAAAATGGCCGACCCACACAAACATCATGATTATGATCGGAAACCGTTGAGAAATTGAAGGCATGATTTAAGCAAACCGACTTTTACTCAAATCTTATTTACGCTTGTTTTTTTTCTAAAAGAATTCAAATTACGATAGTTTTTTTTCTAAAAGAATTCAAACGACTATAACTAAAAGAATTCGTATTAAAATTGCACATAGAGCTATAAGAATTCAAACTACTATAATTAAAAGAATTCAAATTAAAATTGCACATAGACCTATCAAAAAGTTTTCAAATGAATTTATTTAAATTCATATAACGTCATAATTGTTTTTTTAACGGCTAATAAATCAATCTCGAGCACTCTCGGGGCTCTCACTGGTCAAACGGAGTACTCCGAGAGTAACCCGAGTGGTCCACCACCAATTCCGGGGAAAAGCCGGTAACTCACCCGCCCGTAGACACGACGGTAAATTACCAGTAAAACTCGTTTGACTCAATGATCGAACCCAGATTTCCCTGAGTCTCCTATCACTGCTCACCAGTGTCTTGCTCTTTTTTTACGCCAAATGAGAATTGAACTTGAGTCTTTAAGATAACTGTTTTAAAGTAAATTATCTTAAAATTAAACTCTTTAGAACTATGTTTAGCACATTTGTTATTATAAACTTCTAACCTATTAAAATCAGGTTAGGTAAAAAGAGGTTTTCCATATCTCTTTAATGTTTCGATGAATAAGATTGAATTAGTGGTAAAATAGTAAATACCACGAAAAAAGAAATGGTTGAAATGATATTAAAGTAATCACTGTTCATGTTAACTTTTCTTGTTTTAAATCTAGCTGCATCATTTTTTTAAGCTCAAGGACCTTTTCATACCATGTTTCTTCTTTACAAAACTTATTCCAGAAACTTACGGACCGTATTATGTTTATCTTAGGTATAATATTGTTATAAATTTTATAAATGAATTTTAATTTTGATGCAATGTGATCATAATGATCAATGCATCTAAACTAATTACAACGTGCGTGTAACATGGCAATGATGCGTCTAAATTATCTAGTTCTTATAAATGAAGAAACTTAGTTATTATAATGGTACGTCTAAACCACTACAATAATGTGTGTAAAAGTACATATAAAATTATCTTTTGCATACTTTCACACCATTTCTGGTTTAATTTAGTTTTCTGTCAACAAACTAAATCTAATAAATATACATTACAATATGTTTGGTCACTTTATTTACAGGTTTAGATTATGAAGAAGTAGCTAATATTTGAAAATGTAACACCAAAAGTAATGTTATATAAATGATTAGATGTAAGGAGGGAGGGGGAGCAAAAATCAAGGGTAGATGAAATGAAGACCAGAATACCTCACAAAAACTGACTACCTTGTTTTGTATGGGTGTCAACCCTAATATATTCTTCCTACTTTTTCTCAGCAAAAGATTCCCATGGTGATTTTGACCCTTCACACAAAATTTTATCATTATTATTATATTGTTTTTTTTCCTAACTATTCTGTTCTTACCTAGAGATAGATAAGGGATTTAATTAGCTTATTACTACATTTTATGTTAAAAGTACACATAATTAAATTACTTATTCTAAAACATAAACTACTTTTATGATTTTATAAAACTTACAAATTTTACTTTTTTAACTTTAAAGTTACACAATCAGTGGTTTATAAAATTGTAAGAAAATTTTCTATTTAAGATAAAAGACTTTTAAAACTTATCATCTTCAACACATATGAGTATGATTACTTGAGTAGTTTAGTAAAAATATTGTGAAGTACTATGTATTTATGTACCATTACTTGAGTATTATAGTACTAAAATTATAAATTGTAACATCCCAAGTTCTAACTATATTTACAAAAACCTTTTATAATCATGTAAAATTAATAGTTATTGTTCTTTTTTTTTTTTTGAACGACAAAGAATCTCACGTGTAAACTCACCCCTTTCGGGGTTATGTTCAAGGTCGATTCCTCGATCGCCATGAGACCGTACCCCCTGATGCGTGGGAACCAGATGAAATCCGTAAACTCTCGCCCCGCGTCAGGTTCGAACCTGGGATTAAAGCCCCAATTCGTCCCTTCACCCAGATGTTCCTCGAAAATGGCCTAAACGGGAATCGAACATGTGTCTCCATTAGAGAGGACAGACCTTTTGACCACTGAACCAAGATCTCAGGTCCTGTGTTTCCACCTGTATCCCCAATAGTTATTGTTCATTTGACGCTTGGTATTGAGTTGTATTGTTTAAAATGGAGCTTGAGCTAAATAAGACTTGCCATACATGTATGAGGGTGTATTCAAATATTATAATAATATAGTTTAATTTATTCCAACATTTTTGTAAGCTAAAACACTATAAACAGAATAGTTGAATCACGATAACATTATCGGGCTATAGTATGGTTGCAAAAGTACACACTCCCTAGTCGAATTCGAGAATACGCAGGAAGTACTCAGCCTAGGCGTAGATTACTTGGAAAGTATTCAACCTATACAAGGTTGGTTGAGAATTATTTTTAAAGCCCTACCTAAAACCCAATATGGATGCACAACGAAAAATTATATTTTATGGATCCCCGTATGCTAGTTTCTTTTAAATAAACATTTCAATTCGATTAAAAGAATATGAATAAATAAACATAATAATACTAGTAATAAGTAGGGTAAATGTAATTATAAACATGATTGTAATAATAATAATAGAGATTATTATGTTGTATATGCTGTGTAATTCTAACTCCTTGCTGAAAGTTGTTTATTGTAAGATGTATGTTCTCCGCCGTTAAAAGAAATTTATTTATATTGCATAAGAGTTAATAAAGAACAAAGATTTGTAGAAAAACAAAAGTATGAATACTAGCTAGAATTCCTTTGAAAGTTAATGTAAAAGAGAATATGGTAACAAAATATATGAGCGACATACAAAACTACAGAAGTGTTAATAAGCATACAAGACAAGATATGGACACATGATGCATATGTACTTTTAGGAAGTACAAGGATTCAAGGAAACTAGTTTACAGAATGCAACGGGAAGGTTAAAGGTAATACAAATATCCTAAAATGTTTGTGTAAAATACTACTTTATTTTTATAACGCATTTGAACGGGGTGGAAGCGGTAAGGGGTGCGGCAAGCCCCTTCGTCGCAAGGGGAATACCGCCTAGAAGTCCACCTGTGGTCAATTTAGTCTAAAAACTCACTTTGGACACTAAATTTATGGGTGCTAGCTACTTTCTACACCCCTATAATTACTTTTTACACCCCTCCTCTCACATACTTACCAGTGGGGCCCGCGTGGGACCGGCAGTTTTCCTCTCACAAGGGGAGAGGGGGGTATAATCAAGAGGGTGGGGGTGTGTTTAGAATCAGCCTTTACCTTTTCACACAACTTTCCACCATAAATTTGTTGGTGTCATGACTAGGTTTAATATTTATATATCTTTAGTACATAATAATAAATAATGACTTGACAATGATAATTAAATTGCAAGTCTAAATAAGTAAATAACAAAAAATTAAAAAAGTTAGTACTTTTATATATATTTAGTATGTAATAATAATAATAATTAATGAATTGGTAATAATTATGTACTTGTAAAACTAGATAAGTAAATGAAAAAATTAAAAGAGTTAGTAGTTTTATATATTTTTAGTATGTAATAATAATTAATGAATTGGTAACAATGATGTAATTGTAAGACTAAATAAGTAAATGACAAAATTAAAAGAGTTAGTGGTATGATCAAAGAGTTAGTAGTTAGTAGCATGATTAAAAGAGTTAGCATGGATTAGTAATGTTAGACATGCTAATAATATGTTAGTTAATAATATTATCTAGGTTAGACATAAATAATAATAATAATAATAATAATAATAATAATAATAATAAGTTAGATAATATGATAGTAATTAGTAATAGGTTAGTAAGTGTCATCCATTGTACCCCTTTGTTATACCAAAAATTATCAACTTAGGTGATGATCTTGGTCGGTCATGTATAAAATATAAATAACATACAATAATGAAATGTTGAAAATTATAAAATAAAACCCAAGATAGGTTCTCATTTTGGCAATGCACCACCTTTGTTCACCATGGTGAACATTGTGTGACATTCCATGGAGGTTTTTGTAAGGACTTGCAAAAATGTCCCAAAACGACTCGTAAGTAAAAACCCGGACCCCTGAAACCCTAATGTGCATAAAAAAAACCAAGAAAACAAGATTTTTGGGTTTCACGCGGGCCGCGTAAACCATAAGAGGAGTTTATGCGGGCCGCGTCAACTCAAATTTGACCGGATAAGCGTCCCAGGCCACGTGTCGCACACGTGGCAGACCTAGGTGTGACACGCTAGCCCTAGTCTACGACTAGGTGGCCCTCGCGGGCCGCATAAGTGTTCGAGTGGGTTTACGCGGGCCTCGTAAAACCCATTTTTCAGCTATAAAAGGGTTGGACATGAGCAGTTCATCTATGCTCGAGAAATCAATCAAAAAACGAAGTATACTGCTCAAATTCGAAGTTTTAAGGTATCAAGGCGCTGCTACGATACAGGGTATTAACTTGATCACTACTACGATACAATGTCCGATCGAATGAAACCAATCCGATGGATGTTTAAGTGCTGCCCAAATTAGGGTTATACTTTGTCATTCGTCGTGAGGGTTTCGATCTCGTGATCTTATCGTAAATGTTGTATTAAGTTACTGACCTAGTTCGTATGCATTGTCATTTAATTTAGGTTACAAGGCTTATCAGTAGGCTAAACTCCGCCCATTTAAACTTGCAATATGAGCCATTCTCTTTTTATCAATAATGTTTTACAATACTCCAACCATTTTCAAAAAGTTATAATTACAGGGATTAAGTCGTGGTTATCTTGAATCACTGGCTAGTGGGGTATTGTGCACATTACTAATCTCTCACGGTTAGGTTCATTAACCTAACAGCGATAATCATCACTACTTGGGTGAAAGGACCCAATAGTGGTATGACCATCGTCACCAGGAGGTGACACGGCACCAGATAAAAATAAGATGGTAGCCATTGTAATCGCTCTTATACTGTAATTTATAACTATGTGTCATTTTATCAAATTTGAATGACTCGCCAGTATTTCCCCGCTGATAAAATATTTTTCAAACATGTTTCAGGTGACATACTGTGAATCAAGGAAAAGTGCTACAGAGCACTACCAAGCTTGAAGTAGTGGCTCAAATAAATAAATAAACATGTTTTGTAAAAACAGGGAATTTCCTCGTGAAATTCCTCTATTGTAAATATCGGGGTTTGTCCCAAATTATGAAATAAAATAATTGGCCGTTTTCAAGTTTAAACGGTCCTGTTAGACTTCCGCTGTCAACTCAAATAATAAATACCACGGGTTTCTGTCCCGCGGCTCCTGCACCGGGTAAAACTGGGACGGGGGCCGTGACAGGAAAATGTGGTATCAGAGCCACTGATTTAAGCCAATTAAGTATTTAGAAATACTTAATTTTTTTGATTGCCATTCTGTGATTCTGTGAAAATTTAATTTTGACTTAGAATTTTGTGTGTTTCTTCATGTATGCTAACAGCATGAATGAACTATCCGAAGCACTTCAAAACTTCTCTATCCATAGTTCAGATATGGATACCACCAGTACCTTTACTGGCTACCAGGCTGACACTGAAGAGCCAATGGTATTCCAAGCCCAACCTTAGGAAAAACCTAAACCAAAGAAAAGAAGAAGACTTGTAGGCTGGAGGCGTGTGCGTAGGAAGATGCCAGCAACGCAGAAAGTTATAAAAACCGAGGATCCCAAAGATAAAGGCAAAAGAATAGAGATCAGAGAAAGTTCAGGGCAAGCCCCAGAGATGCCACCCTGGAAGGAACTGGACCGCCAACTGGCAAATAGCGACCTCATCGGACCTGCCGATGAAAACCTCTTTGGTTATCCAGCAGAAGCACAACTTCCAGTTAATCTGGAACCTGCTATCTCAGATCCTATTATCCACCCCCGACCTCTAGGAGAGCTGGAAGAATGGTGGACCACTGACTGGCAGTTTCAGAATCTCCTGAATAACCCTAATACCTTTTTTCCCTTAGTTTGACCCTGAGCCTCCACTACATTCACCAATGAGCACCGAGAACTTAGCTGAACTTCGCCACTATGGCGAGGAGCTGGTGGACGCAGGGAATAGAATCCGGGAAGTGGGAGAGAGGATCTCATGGAAATACGACGAGAGGGAACGTCGTTTCTGAGATGCCAGCTGATGAGGATCGTATGGGGTTGTGGGAATGTGTGTTTAATAATACTATAATAATAAAAATATAATCATGTAAAATAACCTAAAATAAAACTTTTGTAAGATAACTGGTATGTACGGACGCATACTAATATATAAAAATATGGAAGTCGCAAAGTCGACAATTTTGGCAATATGTGTTGACATGATTATGTGCGATTGTTTTGTTGTGTTTGGTTGTTATTTATTTTGTGCTAATCACTTATATATATATATATATATATATATTAATTACCAGATGGAACATGCTAGTAATGAACCAGTTAACGAAGTTAACCCATCTGAGCAAAACCATGAAGATCAATTTCTGAATAGGTAAGATATAGAAAACATCGTTGACCAGGGAATAGCAAATGCTATTCCAGCAATTCTTGCTGCTGCCCGAAATCCTGTTGAACCTCCACCACCTATTCCCAGCAAACGTACTCGTGGTGACAATTTCAGTAATAGTGTAAATGGAGGCGGCAACAATAATAATAACGATGATGTGATACAAGCCCAATTTCTTAAAAGAATGAAAGCTGCAACGCCTGGTTGCACTTACAAGGAATTTTTTGCCTGTAAACCGGCTGAATTTGCAGGCAACGAGGGGGCAACTGCCGCACTGCGTTGGTTGGAGAAAACCGAGGCAGTAATTAAAATAAGTAAATGTGCCGAGGAAGACAAGGTCATGTACGCATCACATCTTTTTAAAGAATGGGCACTAGAATGGTGGAATATGGTGTTACAAGCCAAGGGAAGTGACATGGCCTATGCCATGAGCTGGGAAGAATTTAAGCGGCTGGTAGAAAGAAAATTATGTCCCGAATATGAGAAAGAGCAAATGGCGAATAAATTCTTGAACCACCGGATGGTGGATGTAGACTGTCGAGGGTATACTTCGACATTCTTCGAGTATGCTAGAGTGGTACCAACCCTGGCTTCGCCAGAACCGGTACTTATTTCCCGCTATATTTGAGGTTTGATTGGCGAAATTCGGGATATCGTCAAAGCTGCGAGACCTCGCACAATTGACGATGCAGTAGAATTAGCCAACACTTTGACGGACGGACTGGTGCGTACGCAAGAAGAAAATAGAAAGAAGGAAGTGGCCCAAAAGATTACCTAAGTATTCCGTGCGGGTAACAGTAGTAATTTCAAGAAAAAGGAAACTGGGCAATCTTCCACTGTTTCAGTTTGCAATACCTGCAAAAAAAAAGAAAAAAAGCATTTTGGAAGATGCAAAGGGTATTGCAATTTCTGCAAAATTCCGGGGCATCACGAAAAAGATTGCAGGAAGAAGAAAGCAACAATCTGCTACAACTTGTGGAGAAGCTGGACATTTTAGGCCAGACTGCCCGAAATTAGTCAAACCAGCTGATAACAATGCCAAACCTGCAGAAGGAACTACTAAGAAAAACGTAAGAGCCTTTCAGCTAACTACTCAAGAAGCGAAACTCATCCCAGACGTCATAGCTGGTACGTTCCTAGTTCATGACGTTTATGCAAAAGTATTATTTGACTCTGGTGCAAACCAAAGTTTTATAAATACTTCATTCTGCCAAACACTTAACCTACCCTTAACCAACCTTAGACAAATCTTTACTGTCGAAACGACAAATGGGAATTCTGTTAAAATAGATAAGGTTTTGCGAGAAGAAAAGATAGAGCTCTTAGGCCATAAATTTGCTGCAAACCTATTACCTATGGATTTAGCCGGATTCGACGTTGTATTAGGAATGGATTGGCTAGTAGCCAACCATGCTCGAATTCTTTGTGATAAGAATTCCATAGAAATTCATACACCCACATAAGAAATAGTGGTGATTACAGGAGATAAGCCACGTAAGCCACTGAAATTCATTTCAGTAATGAAAGTGGCCAGTTATTCAAGAAAACAAGAAATAGTGTATATGATTTCAGTAATCATTAACACTAAAGGTAAAGAACTTAAGGAGATTCCAGTAGTGTCAGAATACTCGGATGTATTTCCGGAAGAACTACCTGGACTACCACTCGATAGGGAAGTATAATTTAGAATTCATCTAATTCCTGGAACTACACCGATAGCCAAGGCACCTTATCGGTTAGCACCCACCGAGATGCTAGAATTGAAAAAGGAGTTAGATGAGTTACTAAGCAAATGATTTATACAACCTAGTTCATCCCCATGGGGAGCTCCAGTGTTATTTGTAAAGAAGAAGGATGGTTCGATGCGAATGTGTATCGATTATAGGGAATTGAATAAGGTTACATTTAAGAATCGATACCCATTACCTAGGATTGACGATCTTTTTAATAAACTTCAGGGAGCTAGATTTTTTTCTAAGATAGATTTACGCTCCGGATACCATCAGTTGAAAGTACAAGAAGAAGACATACCTAAAACTGCTTTCAGAACTAGGTATGGTCATTACGAGTTTACAGTCATGCCCTTTGGACTAACAAATGCTCCTGCAGCATTCATGGACATGATGAATAGAATCTGTAAACCGTATCTGGATAAATTCGTAATTGTCTTCATCGACGATATACTTATTTATTCCAAAAGTCAGGACGAGCATTGTGAACACATGCATGCACTCTTAACCTTGTTAAGAAAGGAGAAGCTTTACGCCAAATTCTCGAAGTGTGAATTTTGGCTACAGGAAGTGCAATTCTTAGGACACATGGTGAATCACGAAGGTATTCACGTAGATCCCTCCAAAATAGAAGCGATCACCAAATGGAAAGTCCCGCAGTCAGCTATGGAAATTAGAAGTTTTCTAGGGTTAGCTGGATACTATAGACGATTCATTAAGGATTTTTCCAAGATAGCTGTACCATTGACTAAGCTAACCTGTAAATCAGTTAAGTTTGAATGGGGACCCAGGCAAGAAGAGGCTTTTAAGATTTTAAAGCAAAGATTAACAAACGCCTCAATTCTGGCCTTACCAGAAGGGACAGAAGATTTTGAAGTTTACTGTGATGCTTCTAAGCTAGGGTTAGGATGTGTGCTAATGCAACGCAAGAAGGTAATTGCGTATGCCTCGAGACAATTGAAGAAGCATGAAGAAAACTATACGACACATGACTTAGAATTAGGAGCCATAATTTTTGCACTTAAGATTTGGAGACACTATCTGTATGGAAGCAAGTTTACTGTCTATACAGAACATAAGAGTTTAAGATACATATTTGGGCAAAAAAAATTAAATATGAGGGAAAAGGAGATGGATGGAAATCCTAAGTGATTATGACTGTGATATTCAATATCACAAAGGAAAGGCAAATGTAGTAGAGGATTCCTTAAGTCGTAAGTATCATGAAAAGCAAAAGCGAGTTCGTGCTCTTCGATTAAGTTTACAATTAGATTTAATGGAACAACTGAAAAACATTCAAGAAACAGCAATCAAAGATGATGCTGAAGGAATAAAAGGACGAATAAAGGAATTAGAGCAAGGAAGTGATGGAATTTGGAGATTCCATAAGAAAAGAATTTGGGTACCTAAGCAAGGAGAATTAAAAAATAAGATTTTAGAAGAAGCCCATAAATCTAGGTATACCATGCATCCTGGTAATAATAAGATGTACCAAGATTTAAAGAACAACTTCTGGTGGATAGAAATGAAAAAGGACATAGTTAGATATGTTTCTAAGTGTCTAACTTGTTCGCAAGTTAAAGCAGAACACCAGAAACCCTCAGATCTACTACAACAGTTAGAAATGCCTATTGGAAATGGGAACTCATAACCATGGACTTTGTTACTAAGTTACCCAAAACCAGAAAAGGTAATGACGCGATTTGGGTAATTGTGGATCGATTAACCAAATCAGCTCATTTTCTACCCATGAAAGAAACCTTTAGCATGGAAAGGTTAGCCAAGTTATACGTAGACGAGGTAGTATCCTTACATGGAGTCCCACTCTCCATTGTATCAGATAGGGATAGTCATTTCACTTCCCATTTCTGGACTAGTTTCCAGGTAGCAATGGGAACCCGACTAAATTTAAGCACGGCTTACCATCCCCAAACAGATGGACAGAGTGAAAGAACTATCCAAACCCTGGAAGACATGCTTAGAGCATGTGTGATAGATTTTGGTAGAAACTGGGATGACCACTTACCCTTAATTGAATTCTCCTATAACAATAGTTACCATACAAGCATTGAAGTTGCCCCATTCGAAGCACTGTATGGGTGAAAGTGCAGAACTCCCGTTCGTTGGGCAGAAATAGGAGAAAGCCAATTATCAGGTCCTGAAATCATGCAAGAGAACACCGACAAGATCACTCAAATCAAGGAAAGACTGATAACGGCTCGAGATCGCCAGAAGAGTTATGCCGATAATCGACGCAAGCCACTGGAATTTCAAGTCGAAGATAAAGTACTCTTGAAAGTTTCTCCTTGGAAGGAGTAGTTCGGTTCGGTAAGAAAGGAAAGCTAAGTCCAAGCTACATAGGACCATTCCCAGTAATCCGGCGAATAGGACCGGTTGTCTATCGCGTACAATTACCAAAAGAGCTAGTTGGGGTACATGACGTATTTCATGTATCCAACCTCAAGAAATGTTTATCTGACGAATCCCTGGTAGTACCTCTTCCAGACATAGAGGTAAATGAAAAATTAAAGTTCATAGAGAAACCTCTTCAGATAGAAGACAGAAAGATTAAATTCCTCAAGCATAAAAGATTGGTACTAGTCAAAGTCAAATTGGATTCAAAAAAAGGACCGGAATACACCTGGGAGCTGGAAGCGGAGATGAAGCGAAAATATCCTCACTTATTTCAGTAAATATCGAGGACGAGATTTTAAATAAGGTGGGGAGGATGTAAGGACTTGCAAAAATGTCGCAAAACGACTCGTAAGTAAAAACCCGGACCCCTGAAACCCTAACGTGCATAAAAAAACCAAGAAAACAAGATTTTTGGGTTTCACGCGGGCCGCGTAAACTATAAGAGGAGTTTACGCGGGCCGCGTCAACTCAAATTTTACCGGATTAGCGTCCCAGACCACGTGTCGCACACGTGGCAGACCTAGGTGTGACACGCTAGCCCTAGTCTACGACTAGGTGGCCCTCGCGGGCCGCGTAAGTGTTCGAGTGGGTTTACGCGGGCCTCGTAAAACCCATTTTTCAGCTATAAAAGGGTTGGACATGAGCAGTTCATATGTGCTCGAGAAATCAGTCAAAAAACGAAGTATACTGCTCAAATTCGAAGTTTTAAGGTATCAAGGCGCTGCTACGATACAGGGTATTAACTCGATCACTGCTACGATACAATGTCCGATCGAATGAAACCAATCCGATGGATGTTTAAGTGCTGCCCAAATTAGGGCTATACTTTGTCATTCGTCGTGAGGGTTTCGATCTCGTGAGCTTATCGTAAATGTTGTATTAAGTTACTGACCTAGTTCGTATGCATTGTCATTTAATTTAGGTTACAAGGCTTATCAGTAGGTTAAACTCGGCCCATTTAAACTTACAATGTGAGTCATTATCTTTTTATCAATAATGTTTTACAATACTCCAACCATTTTCAAAAAGTTATAATTACAGGGATTAAGTCGTGGTTATCTTGAATCACTGGCTAGTGGGGTATTGTGCACATTACTAATCTCTCACGGTTAGGTTCATTAACATAACAGTGATAATCATCACTACTTGGGTGAAAGGACCCAATAGTGGTATGACCATCGTCACCAGGAGGTGACACGGCGCCAGATAAAAATAAGATTGTAGCCATTGTAATCGCTCTTATGCTGTAATTTATAACTATGTGTCATTTTATCAAATTTGAATGACTCGCCAGTATTTCTCCGCTGATAAAATATTTTTCAAACATGTTTCAGGTGACCTACTGTGAATCAAGGAAAAGTGCTACGGAGCACTACCAAGCTTGACGTAGTGGCTCAAATAAATAAACATGTTTTGTAAAAACAGGGAATTTCCTCGTGAAATTCCTCTATTGTAAATATCGGGGTTTGTCCCAAATTATGAAATAAAATAATTGGGCGTTTTCAAGTTTAAACGATCTTGTTAGACTTCCGCTGTCAACTCAAATAATAAATAACACGGGTTTCTGTCCCGCAGCTCCTGAACCGGGTAAAACTGGGACGGGGGCCGTGACAGTTTTTTCCAATGCGGGTGAATTATGGAAAACAAAAGAAAAACAAGAAAGGGAGAAGAAGGTGAAAGGGGATGAGTCTCACTTTCAAAAGTTGAAGAATTCTTGAGAATATGTAAAGAAAAAGTGGAGAATTAAGTGTGCTATATAAGGTGATGGATTAGGGTTAAAGGTGGTGGAAAAGATGGAAATTTGCAGAAAATCGGACCATTAATATATTTCTTTATTATTTTTTTTGTTTTTGGTCTCTTATTTTATGAGATTGTTTGTTCTATTTTCTCTTTTAGTATTTATATAAATTTGAGTTTCTAACACCGTATGACATAAAAGTTGGTTGGTTGATTAGGTCTCAGATATCGAATTAACACAACATAAGTTGGTGTTTGAATGATTTAAACGTGTCTTGGTGATTACATGAGTAATACAGATGTTTGTTTGAACAATTATTGAAATAAAATGAATTCTATTATGATTATAAGTCTTGGATTACAATAATTGGATACGAAATACACAGAAACGATTAATACAAGAAATGCGAAATGTTACATTTTGTGTTCTCACATTGCTAGGGTTTCCCAAATTTTGATTATTATTACTTTTTAAAGTTTTTTTTATGAGATTAAGAGTAGTCAGTCATACAAACTTTATGGTATGTTTTGGATACATGAGTGTTTTGTTTCAAGGATACTTTTCTGACAATGTAGTTTGGTGTTGTAATTGTGTATTCTTGATTTTTCGTTACTTTTGCTATAGCGTGCTAAAATAATACTTCTACACAATTAACAAATTAATCACTAATAAAATGAAAACTAGGTGGTGTCTAAAGTAAACCGAATAAACACCTTGTTTGACAAAAAAAACTAAGATTAACTTTGGTAAATCTAGTAAATCTCATTTGTTTTATGGTAAATCATAGGGGTTAGCAAGATGCCAAACAATTAAAATTCATTTAAAAACTATTGGTAACATAGATCATTTTTGGTTGGGTTACGTACAAAACTAATTGACCATAACTAATATAAGCATTGAGAATTCTCCATGTGATAGGCTATATTGATAAAAAAAAATATCTTATATTCAAACCAGAATAGAATACAAGTTGTTTGAACATTCTAAAACATGATTAAATTTAAAATGTTTAGTGACGCTATAAGAATCTGACGCTATGCACACGCCCCCTATAAAATGACATGAGTCGTCACGGAGAAAGGTTTGTAGCGACAACATGTCATCGCTATAATTGTTCTCGTCCTTTTGAGTTAGATTAGCATATAGCGACAACAATAAAAAATAAGAAAAAAATATATTTCACCCTTGGCACGCCCGTGCTCACTTGTCCCATGTTGGCCTATAAACAAAGGCCTTATTCCCTCATTTCAAACATACCCTTCTTTGCTCTCTGGTTCCCTGGTTTTTTACAACTCTAAGGCTGATACACTTGTGCCCTTTTGGCCTTGTTCTCTCTTCCTAGAAAGCTCTAGTTCCTTGAAGAAAGTGTGGATGATCTATGGATCTTGATTAATCAATAGCCAAGTATGCCATGATAATGATGCTTCCTAAGCACACTTTGCTTGGATGATGAGATGTTGATCCCTAGGAAAGGCCTTCATGTTGAGCGAGACCTCTCCAAGGTTAGAATTCCAACATTCTATATTTGTTCATCCATGTCAAAAATAAGGCATCATTAGATTTGTTAACTAAATATATGTAATAATGAGTGATGAGTGACACTTGTTACACATATATTTGCACTTGAGCTAGAGCTTGAAGGTCATGGAAAATGGTAATCGACATTGGTAAAACTGTAAAGATCTTCATATGGTTGTAATCAATACGTTTTCTCATACTCTTGGATTAGTTAATTTTATTAATGTAGTATTTTATATTATTTATTATGTTTATCTTTTACTAATTCTTTGTTTATTATCTTTTGTGACAAGATTACATGACATTTTTGAAACTAAATTAATTTAACAACTTAATTTAACCAAATTAATCTAACTTAACTGGGTGTGCGTACGACTTCTGGTACCCTTAATCAAATCTAGTGTAAGCTTCTAGTATTGAACTAGATCTTACTAGAGTTTTCTTGTATTGAACCAGATTCGAGTGACAAGCTTCTGGTATTGAACCAGATCTTGGGTAATAAAAGGCTTCTGATATTACATCAAGATCTTTAGATAGGCTTCTGGTAATGCACCAGACCCGATTGGGGGGCTGAAAGTTAAGAAGGTAAATATATGTGGGAAAAATGGTAATTCGACAAAGTAGAAGAGACCGATAAAATGAAACCTACTTTGTTGATTCGGTAACTTAATGAGTTTAATGATTACATCGCTTCGGTAATTAATAAGATCCTTAACTGTTATTCCACTTGCGAGTTTGAAATAACAAGAACAAACTAATTAAGTTATAAGAAGATAATAAAACAAAGATGGCCATAAACCAATCTTGTTGTGGCATATTATTTGCTAGTCGAGAGGCTAGGGATGGTTTATTATGGACATATTTCTAGGCCAATCTATCGATATGTTATGGCAAGATTGAAGGAATGTCAATAACCTTAATAGAAGCCGCTTCCAATTTTCATAAAAGATTAAATATAATATTTGACCGTTCTTCTCATTTTATAAATAAACTATATTAATTAAGAAACACTTATCCAAGAGTTCATATATAACTAGTTCTTACTAAACTATCTATAAATAAGGAAGATCAAAATAATAATGAACGGTTGAGTAGGGGGAGCGTATCTTTGAATGATACTTGGTTTCTTTTCTAAGTTATAGTATACGTGATGGTTTATGTACTCGTTGTGTGTATTTAGTCTAAATATAAGCATGTTTCAAAGTTATTAAATTAACGCACTTAAGTTTGCTTAATATTACTAAAACTAATACACCTAATGCACACACTTCAGTACGTTACGAACCTATGCCCACGAACATATGGCCACAAACCTTATAGTGACAACATGTCGTCACTAAAGCCCTTATAGTTGTCGCCGGGATAGGTTTTAATTCTTGTAGTGTGAATATAGGTATATATAGAGAGAGAGAAAAGATCATAAGAATAACTTGTAAAAGTTTTATTTTCATTCTTTTTAGAGTTAATTACATAGTTAGTCCCCGTGGTTTGCACAAAGTAACATACTTAGGTACTAATAGTTTAAAATAACATTATAGGGTATTAACTTTTCATTTTGTAACGTTTGGGGGTACTAAGCTTATTTGTAGGCTTAAAATCACATTCTGTTAGTACCTAAGTATGTTATTTTGTGCAAACCACAGGGACTACCTATGTTATTACCTTAGAAGTTAATACCTCCAAACGTTACAAAATGAAAAGTTAATACCCTAGAAGGTGATTTTAAACTATTAGTACCTAAGAATGTTATTTTATGCAAACCACAGGGACTAACTATGTAATTAACTCTTCTTTTTATGTTATTGAACTTTACCAAAAAAAAAGAGAAAAATGCCCGGATAGTCCCTGTGGTTTCGCCTTTTTTCACCTATAGTCCCTATCTTTCTAAAACTACTTGAATAGTCCCTGTGGTTTTCCGTTTTGTTCTCGGATAGTCCCTGGGTCTAACTTCAGTTACTTTTCTCTGTTAAGAGGGGTGTGAAATGACAAAAATACCCTTTCCTTAAAAGGCCAAACCATAGGGACTATCCGGGCATCTTCTTCATACTAATATATAAAACCCCACCACCACACTTCATCTTCAACCTCCACCCACCATCACCCTCCTCCACCCTCCACCATCACCGCCACAGTTTTAGAAAAAACCCGCCCGTCTAAAGGCCAGCTGCGATCAAAGTTGGGCTCGGTCCCGAACCGACCTCAAAACTACATCGCCATCATCACCCCCCACTCATCCCCTTCCTATTTGTTTCTTTGTCTCTGCAACCTGCAACATGCAAACACCACTGGCCCACCATCGGACGACCACCTGCCATCACCACTGGCCCGCCATTATATTGTCGCATCATGTGTATTTGGGATTTAATGTCAGAATAAAAAAGAACAAGTTCACATAATCAAATAGTCACTACAGATTTTTGGCATAATCAACACTTTAGTTCACAGTTGCATCCGTAACAAATCTGACCCGGAACCTACCGGATTTGACCCGCAACTGAACCAACTGAGCCGAGACTATACCGTGCCTGAACCGATCACAGAACCACCATAACTCAGCGGCCGGAGGTCATCTTCGACTTGACCGTATCCGACCCGAGCTCGAAATACCCAAATAAAACTCGAAACTCACTTGAAAAACCCGAACCAAGAACCAATCAGAATCGAACCTGCTGGATCTGGGAGCCGAATCACCACCGCCGCCATTGTCGGTGCTTTTGGTCGTCGGTCCGACGACTCGTCGTTTTCTGTCGTTGCCATTGTGTTCCGATCATCACCATCACTCTCTGATTTCACCATCTCTCTCGATCTATGTCTCTCTGTGCTCAAACCAGCAATCCGACGACACCACATGCCACCTCCGCCACTGATTTAGGTATGTTGTGGGTGGTTGTGGCCGGCCGGTGACCTCCGCCATCTCTGTCTCTCTTGCTCATCTTCGAAATCGGAGGTGTGTGTATATGAATAAGATTGTACAGATGATGGTGGTGGCGGTGACAGGTTGATGGTGGTGGTGGCGGGTTGATCAACGGTGGTGAAGGTGTTGAGAGGTGGGAGAGAGAGATCTCTGTGTGTGAGAATGGTAGAGAGAGAGGAATAGAGAGAGAAGATAGTTGTGTGTATATATATAAATGAAGAAGATGCCCGGATAGTCCCTATGGTTTGGCCTTTTAAGAAAGGGTATTTTTGTCTTTTCACACCCCTCTTAACAGAGAAAAGTAACCGAAGTTAGACCCAGGGACTATCCGAGAACAAAACGGAAAACCACAGGGACTATTCAAGTAGTTTTAGAAAGATAGGGACTATAGGTGAAAAAAGGTGAAACCACAAGGACTATCCGGGCATTTTTCTCAAAAAAAAATTATATGTATATTACGAGATAATGTAAATTCGCGAGCTACATGCATGTAGCTTTATGGGCTACGCATATTTTATAAAATAATCTTAAGATACTTTATATCTAAAAGAAATAGAAAAAAAAAATTGGCTGCTATGATTTTCTTAATTTTTAAATTTTTAATGATTTTGTCTATATCTAAAAGAAATAGAAAAAATAAAAAATAAAATATAATTGGCTAGTGTGATTTTGTCTGAGAGACATACTTTGATTTGAGTTTATGCCTATGTTTTATTTTACACTAGGTTTAGGTTAGAACCCCGTGTATTATACGGGTTGAATAAATGTACTTTTATATATTAAATAATAAAAATTTATATTTTTATGAGGCCCGTATATTGTATGGATTAAATAAATGTAATTTTATATATCAAATAATAATAAAAGTTATATCTTTAAAAACCATGTGTATTACACAGATTAATTAAATATAATTTTGTATACTAAATACTAAAAACGTCATACCGTGTATAATCGGGTTGAATAAATCTACCAAATAATAAAAAAACATCACATCCTTAAAAACCCCGTATGTTACACGTGTTGAATAGATCTAAAAAAAGTTATATCTTTAAAAACCATGTGTATTACATATTTTAAGTAAATGTAATTTTTTATATTAAATACTAAAAACGTCATATCTTTATAAGACCCGTGTATAGTTGGGTTGAAAATCTACCAAATAATAAAAAAATATATTCTTAAAAACCACGTGTATTACACGTGTTGAATAATATTTTTCAAAACCCTGCATTTTACACGAGCTGAGTAAATACAATTTTGTATACCAAATACTAAAAAAATTTATATTTTTAATAAATTAGGATAACATTTAATATTAATTCATTATTTATATATTTAATATAAGATAAGTAGGAAAGAGATATATTTGTTTTAAAAATATACTAAATTAATAATAATTTAGATTTGAATATAATATTTTATTAAAGTATGATAAGATTTAATATTATTTATTTATTTATTTAGTTAATATAAGATAAGTATAAATTTGAGGATACCTTCAATGAATGACATTTGTCCAAAAGTTGGTTTGTTTTATTATAGTAGTTAGATTTGTTTATACACGAACAGATTCATATATTATTTAATTAAATTAAATATTGCATTTCTCAAAGAAATCATAATATTTTATTTTTGTGAAAATGATCACATCAAATAAAAAATGCATCTTTTAGCATCACGATAATAAATTCATCAGATTTACAAAATCCTCTCACTATCTAAAGATATTAGTATAATTTGGTAAATATCAGAAGATTTGGTAAATATTAGAAGAGTTATGTTTTAAATAAAAACTTACTTTCAATTTTGTCCTAAAATAATATATCTACAATTTTATTATAATTATAGTAGAGTAAATTACAAGTTTTGTCCTTTATGTTTACATCAAATTTCAGGCGCTGTCCTTTAGGCCAAAACTTGACAGGCGGTGTCCTTTACCTTTCAAAATCTTGCACGTTTTGTCCTTTAGGCCAAACTTAGTTATATTTTTTGGTTAAATCTGGTCATGTGCATTGCACATGAGGGCATTTTTGTCGTTTCACATTTCAAGGGGCTATTTTGTAAAAAAAAATTATTCAGGTACTAAATTGTACAAAACTTAAAAATAAAAAATATATAAACTTCCTTTTTTCTCATTCAGATCTCAAACTTCTCTCTCCTCTCACTCTCTTCTCTCTCTCTAACAACAGTGGTGGAGGTGCTTGATGGTTGTTGTGGTGCTATTGCAGGTGGTGGTGGGTTAGGGGTAGTTGTGATGGCGGGTTAGGTGCGGTGGGTGAAGGGGTGGTTTTGTTGGTGGGTTAGGTGCGACGGTGGGTGAAGGGGTGGTTTGTGGTGGTGGGGTAGGTTCGGCGGTGGAGGTGATGTTATAGGCGATTGCAGGTGGTGGTGGTCGGAGACTCGATGCCGGAATCGTTTTTTTAGGGTTTTTGATATTTTTGTTTTTGGGGATTTTTTGGGGTTTTTGATTTAGTATTTGGGTTTGTTGAGAATGGTCAGGGGGATGAATATGATGCAAGTAGCAGTGAATGTTTAGTGATGGTGGTGGCGCCGTGGTTAGTTAAGGCAGAGGTGGCGCCGGAAATGTATAGGGGTGGTTGTGGTGTTGGGTAAGGTGCGACGATGGGTGAAGGTGTGGTTGATGGTGGTGGCTCGGGTTAGTCTGCTTATTTTTGTTTGCAATTCAGGTTCGTGTTTGCTCTCTTTTCCGTTATATGATTTGATTCTTCATCTTTTGATGATACTTAATAATTCCGATTTGGTTCTTCATCTTTTGGGTGTCATGATTGTTATGTTTGGCGGTTTAAGGTGTGTTTGATGGTGGCGGTAGTGGTGGTGGTGGCGGTGGTGGCGGCGGTGGAGGGTGGTGGTGATGGTGATGAAGGGTGGTGGTGATGGTGGTTAGTAATTTACTCTATATATAATAATAATAATAATAATAATATTTTAATTTTTTTGTTTTATTTTTAAAAAATATTAAATAAATGGGGTAGAAAGACTAAAATGCCTTGGGTGACCAGATTTAACTTAAAAATCTAACTGGGTTTGGCCTAAAGGACAAAACGTGCAAGATTTTGAAACGTAAAGGACACCGCCTGTCAAGTTTTGGCCTAAAGGACAGCGCCTGAAATTTGATGTAAAGATAAAGGACAAAACTTGTAATTTACTCATTATAGTATATAAACTTTAGGTTGAAGGAGCCATAATGGTTCCACTTAGGTAACTAAATGTGGCTTTTGTTATTGATGTGACAAACATGTGTCATCCACGTGACGGTTCGATGCTGGTCACCATCATCGTCAAATTCACCTTCGGCCATTTTCATCGTGAAAACACCTTTCATTTCAATTCACCCATCCTTCATCGGCCCACCTCACATTGATCAACGTCATCGCATCACACACAAATGTACCAAATATAATTCACTCATAGTAGACTCTATTGGTAGGGTATAGGAGGGTGTAATGATGACAAACTTTACCTCAATACCAATTAATAGAAAGATTGTTGCCGCTAAAAGACCCCCCCCAACACACGCAATTTAGAGACATCGTATCACAAATCAATGGCCCTTATCTTGAAATTAAACAAAAAGGAACACTAGATGATCCTTCCGGTACACAAACAAAAAGGAACTCCACACTTTCTTTTAAATATCTCTACCTATGTATGGAGGTGAAGAGGGTATGTTAGATTTTGGTTTGGAGACATCATAAGAGATGTTAGGCAATTATGATGGAAAGTGAAGACCAATGGGTGGTTACGCTAGCAGGGCTTGGAAGACCAATGCTAGTGCGACTATGATGGTTGAACGAAGCAGTGAAGATCGATGGGGGGGGGGGGTAACTTTCAACGGGTTCCATTTTTTTTTCTTTTATGTTTATGTACCATCTAATCAAATTATTATTTTTTTAAGAAAAACTTAGGGGGTGTTTGTCCTAGCTTTTATTTTTTGGCTTATGCTTACATTTTAAAGTAGCTTATAGCTTATTTTCTATCATTTGATAAGCTCATTTTAAGTGTTTGGATTAGCTTATAGCTTATTTTCTATCATTTGAGTAACTTACACCATTACACAAATAAGCTTCTTCAAATAAGTTAAAAAACCATTTTCATATAAGCTTATATAAGTTAATAAGCACAAGCTTAAAGAGCTAAACAAAATATCAAATTAAGCTTATTTTGTAAACAAAAGCTAGAAAAGCTATAAGTTTTATTAAAAATGCTAGGCCAAACACCCCCTTAGTCAATCTATTAAAAAACTACTACATATTTTAAGGTGAGTAAATTACAAAGTTCGTCCTTTATGTATGTCATTTATTACAAAGTATGTCCTTTATCTTTAATAAGCTCAGAAAACATACTTAATGTTTGCAAAACCCTACACGTTATGTCCTTTAACCATAACTCAGTTATTTTTTTTAGTTAAATCAGAAATCACAAGGGTATTTTAGTCTTTTTACCTTTTTATTAAAATACATTTTAATAAATAAAACAAAATATTATATCATATACATACATACATACATACTTCTTTCTCTCTCTACAGAACTTTTATCTCTCTCTATATAACTCTCTATATCATCTGCAACCACCATTCACCAACACTCCCACCTCAACCACCGTCAACCGCCACCACCACTCCCACTTCACCGCCCAAGCACCACCCACCTGCCACCATCACTTCACCGCATATTTCCCCTCTCTCTCACTCTTTCCTCTCGAACTATCCTACCACCACCAAATCCACCTGCCGCCACCACTTCACCGCAGATCACGCCCCCTCCTCTCTCTCTCTCTCTAACTATCCTACCATCACCACAACCCACCTGTAACCACCACCATCACATAAATCCCCAAATTTGGGCACAAACCAACACAAAAAGATAAGAGAAACAAGATAAAAAAATCCAAGGGTGTGCCGCCGCCTCCTCTGCCACGCGCCGCCGTGCTCCGATTTGTACGCAGATCCATGAATCGTCTTCTGGAATAGAAAAAGTACTCCAATCGTGCAAGGTGAAGATGAATCGTCTTCTGGTTCGAGGTGAGCTTTAGATCCGTCGTGTATTGAAGCCTTAAGTACACGAGCTTCACTATTCGAATCGATTCGGTGTCTCCCTGACTCTCTTCATGACCTTGAACACTTAAAACTTTTGTATAATTCGATTCTCCGTGATCGGAAACTACCCGGTCCAGCGTGGAAACGTCAAAGCGTTCGATACAGAGAGATTCCTGGAAAACTTTGTTCGATACAGAGAGATTTGGGTTTTTGATTTTTGTGTGTGGTTTTGTTTAGATATGAATCGTGCAGATTTGGGTTTTTGAAGTTTTTGTGTGTGGTTTTGTTTAGATCTGTTGAGGTGTTTGGAGAGTGCAGATTTGGGTTTTTGAAGATGAATCGTGCAAGGTAAGATGGAGTGTATGAGAAAGACTTATCTTGATTTGGGTTTTTGATTTTGTGTGTGGTTTTGGATGATGAAATAAAGATCTGCGTTCAAAGAGAGAGAGAGAGAGAGAGAGAGAGGAAGATCTGAATTTTTTATAATTTTTTTAGTATTTAGGGTAAAATGACCAATATACCCTCATGTGATTCTCACGTGACCTAACTTAACTGAGAAAACAAACTAGGTTTAGGGTAAAGGACATAACCTGAATGGTTTTGCAAACATTAAGTATGTTTTCTGAGCTTATTAAAGATAAAGGACATACTTTGTAATAAATGACATACATAAAGGACGAACTTTGTAATTTACTCTTTTAAGGTTAACCAGTTGAGCTGGCAAGCAATAAGCAATAATCCACATGTATAGCATTAGACTAAAATCTCAATCTTTATACTAATACCGGAATAAAATAGATCATATAAACTAACTCAAAATAAAATAGACGTTTGATACTATTTATCAGTAATAACTCATATTAAAACGAACTTTTTAACTTATATGGTAAATTAAGCGTTAAAGTTTTATAAATCCGCGTGAATATGTATTTTATTTAATGGAGATATGGAGTATCACTTTATGCAAATATATACATATAATATATTGATGGGAGGGAGGAATCAACATCTTCCAAACACTCCAAGACAAATAAGCTTCAGAGGAGAAAAGCAACCTTTCCTTTACAACCCCAGAAAAACAAACAATAGTAGATTTCAAACCAGAACCACCACCACCCACCCACCCACCACCGGTCACCACCACCCCTTCATATGTGAGAGAGAAAGTGTGTGTGGTTACCCTTTCTCTCTTTATATATTTGTTCCTACATATATGTAGCATGCAAACTAAAGGGTGATCTTTATTTAGTGATGAAAACTTCAACCCCATATCCTTCTTTCTTTCCATCTTAAAATAACACACACTCTTTCTTAAACCTCATTTCGTTGAATATATATTAAGTTTCAATCTTGATTTAGTTTTCCAAATCTCACTTCATGGATTCAACTTCTTGGATGCTAACATATGCCTTCAACAATATCTTTTGAGGTAAAAAGTACATTAAATACTTATAGATACATACACGATGAGTATATGTGTATGCCTGGCTCCCTGTATGCCATTTTCAGAGCCCACCGGCATATCCGGTGGCCTCCGTGGATGGCGTATGAGGAGCCAAGCATATATCCCATCTTGTACGTTCTACTATTATATTTTTACATTCTCCTTGCTTATCAAGAAGATGATTTTAGTTATTTCACATTAAAGAATCAAAACCTCTACTTGTTTCACTTAATAGAGACGTGTGATTATTTAATGAGCTATATATATATTTATATAGTTTTATTCTTTTTGTTTTGTGATTTTTTGTTGAGGTTGAAGGGTAGCATAGTAAATTAGTCAAAGATTAAAGCTTTGCTCTCCATGGTAAATGGAACCTTCAGGTAGAATTTCTTCAACTTTCTTGATCATCTTCGTCACCATTTCCATTTTAGGGTTTTTCTTGGTAGAGAAAAGCAAATTATTTAAGTAAATTTTTAGTCATTTTTTTTTCTTAAATTTGGACATGAGAGAAGACTCCAAGAATGTTGATAGCAACACAACACAAATCCTTGCTTATTCGACATTCTTTTGAAAGACATTTATACCCTTGTGTCCTCTATCCCACAAAAAACACATCATAAATTCTATATTTTGGAGTCTTACGGAACTTCAAAAGGCAAAAACTAGAACTTTTTCACTGGTTCATACTTAATTAGGAACATAGTTTAAATGTTTTGAGCTCAAAAGTTCAAATAAGGTTTATATCTTTATGGTGACCAGCTTGATAAGTTATTTGATTTAGTATTTACCGATCCAGAATGTGCTATGGAATTAGGGTTTATAACATTTTGATCAAATCCTAGCTAATTGATTTACAATCCTCTAATGTCACTTACAACTCGATATATGTATATTCCATGCACAATATTAACACAAATGACCACACCCCAATAGTCTCTTGGTGCTCATGTAACAAAATACATGTGTAAACTCATTTTTCTTGATGCACTTGTGTGTAGTCTGAATTAGGGTTTTGATTTAACAAACTTGTTAATCACGTTCACGTCCATATATATGCCTTCTATGTATTTTGGTTCCATAATGATATACCCGTACACTAATTTTCAATTGTTAGATTAGATAAAAACATATAGGATGTAGCATTTTATTGGGAGCAAAGAAGAATGTGAAATATCTAAATAAAATGATCAACTTTGTCTAATCAATGTTTGAGATATGCATAAAAAATATATTAACATTTTTTAAAATAGTACATTCTTTTGACTCAATATTTAATCAGACATAATGATCAGTGTTTGACTGGTCTTTAATCCTGAAGCTAGTAGCATGTTGGTCAAGAAAAAAACTATCTCCAATAGCTAGGCATATGTATAGGGTAAACTGAAGCAGATGCATAATAATAGGAACATCTGGCATTGAAAGGGAGAGCTTTGCTTTTGAAGTAGCTAGGGTTTTCGTCCTCCTGCCATGGCTAGCTTGTTTCACGTGCTACATCTCTCTCTCTCTCTCTCTCTCTAGAATACACATAGTGAAAGTGTAGTGTGTGTGTTTCCATTTTGATGTTAAATAATGGGGGGCAGGGGGAGTACTCATGATGAGAAATATGGATCCTGGTGAAAGCATGTCTAACAGGGAATGTGTTTGTGCAGAAAGAGAAAAGCAGAAAGAGAATCTCTTTCTCTCTCTCTATCTCTCTCACACACACACACACCCTCTTGTTTCGTTCATCTCTCTAGTACCCCAAAGACAGGCTTGAGAGACACAAAGTTCACGATTAATACTATTGAAAGGTTTACAAACTGTTTAATTCATATAAGTTACACATAGACCTTTAATCCAACAACTTTTAATGTATTGTATAGGTCAGAAAAATAGTAAAACTGGAAATCCTAGATATGTGAGCAACTCTCAAATTTGGTTTTTCATTAATTGTGGAAGCATATATTTATGTGTAATTAATATTAGTGTATATAATTATCGGGTTTGCGATCTTCTAGATAAGAGTTTTACAACGAAACAAAATGTGTTTAAAATGGAGTCCATGTGAATAAGATATCAGCAGTGGTGGATCTAAGATTCGCGTCAAGCGGTAACGCTTTATAAATAAGCGATAACGAAATCGAAAAAACGTCAAATTTTTCCAAAATTTACACTAATTTTACACTACCGCCGGAACGCCAAGCCGTAGCGGACGCCACCCCTTACACTAATGTACATCCGCCCCTGGATATCAGTTCTTAAAGTTGTATACTTGAAGTGGAAAATATGACAAAAATGAGTGGGAACTTGTCTCATATTGGAAGAAAGTAGAATCTTGGAGTAGCATATAAGTGGGAGTCTTCTTAGGATATTTTCTTTCGCCACAATGAACAACCCAAGATGGGTCTTGCATGCGCCATGATCGGTTAGCAAAATGAAACGTTTTGTTGAGCTCATTTGCACTTCACATCACCACAAGTTGCCTTTATTGTTTTAAAGTCCGTTTGAAATCAGCGGCAATTTGTTGTTGATGACTTGCGAGCTAAGCATGAAGTTCCTGTTGCTCATGCAAGTTACTAATGCCTGGTTTATGTTGTGCAATGAGCGTTATCGCAATGCTGTTAATGATGAGTTACCACTGATTGCGAGTTACTCTTGAGGAGTTGCTTTTAATGATCGACGAGTTACTTTTGTTTTGTTACCGCAGATGGCCCATTGCTGCCGATGATGAGTCACTGTCTATGATGAGTTACCTTTGACGATGAGATACTCTGATGCCCAGTGGTGAAACTTGAGATTTCCGACCGGGGGTCGAAAATGTATATACCAAAAAATTTCTATAAAACTGGGGAGTCGAAAACGTATATACCAAAAAATTATTCTATACAAAAACTACATACCCTCCACTACTGAGCAAAAAGTTCGGAGGGTCAGCCGCCCCCTCTTGCCCCCACTATGCTGCGCCCCTGCTGATGGCCTTAGTTACCACTACTAAGTAGTAGAAACCGAAAGGCCTTACACTCTCAATATGTTCATGACTGATTATATAAACAGTTAAATTGTTATTAATGGCATTTAATACAATTTATTTTTTATTTGATGTAATTAAATGATTAGGCAGTTTTATCTTTTGGTTTTGAGTATAAAACAAAAGGGCTACCTTGTTGAAAGTATACTTAAAATACATCAAAATTCACAACAAAACGTATGCATCGATCTTTACCAACCAAGGGTTATTTCCTACTCGTTTTAAGTACAATTTCAGACGCTTGAGCCTTCTCTGATAATACACATTGTTTCGGTTGAATTACTTTTGGATACATACGAGTTCTCTAAGGTGAGACTAATAGTCTGTTTTAAACTATCCGTGTTGAACGCTAATCCTTCGCCACCCTCGCCTTCTTCCTCATTATTTTTATTTTCGTTTATTTCTTTCAATTGTACCTAGTACCAATACTTATGTCCTTTTCTTTCACGTTATAATTTAATTTTAAATAGTTTTATGTTATTTTGTATACATGGGGAAGTTAAATAGAACCATTAGATCTTATATACATAGGGATGTTATTACAAAATCAATTATAGGTAAAGAACCATTTGATCTTATAAATACTCATACAAATTTGATACATAAGTCGTTTTTGTTTATCTCCCCTGTTAGTCGTGACATAGATTATCTATCATGTATTTTAACTCTAACTATGTAATTTTTGTGATTCTCTACATATAATTATTTTATATTATATATATTTTAAAGAGAGATGGAAGTTGGGAGGGAGAGAATATGACTCTGAGGTAAGAAAAGAATTAAGGGAGAATATGGACCACTTAACACATGTGATTAGCTAGGGTTTCTTTGTTGTTTCATACTTTCACAGTGAATGACAGTGTGATGGTTTTTAGGCTATTTTCTGTCTTATATCGGTTTGAGTTTCATATATGGAATAATTTAGGTTAATTCCTTTCTTTCGAAACTAATGTTAGTAAAAACCAAAACTCAAAACTTATAAAACTTTCATTATGTATTCCTTTAAAAGAGTTGTCATTCATACCAAAAGAAGCAAATGTAAGATTTATAAGATCTTTAATTAACAAGAGATCAACATAGACCCGGCTCTCACCGATTTTTCGCTCGTAGTGTTAATTTACCCAAAATTTCCGATTTTTTTTTTGTGTAAAATATTGGATTTTTAAGAGTACAGTCCCCACTGAGTATTTGTTAAAACTCCGCCACTGCTAATAGCTATACGTTATTACCTAAATATTTGACAATGGATCAATGAAGATATTGTACAGAATTTTGAGTAGCATTGTAGAAGTCAATATTCACATATATATGCATAGTATATAACTACTAAATTAAAGTCTCAAGTTAATTTTGTTTGGTTAGTAGACAAAATTTAACCATAACATTTCCTCTAGTCGCGCTAAGGTGAACTCAAGCTGGTGATCGACATTAAATTATAAGCATAACTATAACAGTTCCACTAGACGCGCCATGGTAAACTCGAGCTAGTGATCAACCTTAAATTAAAAGCATTAATAGTTAATAAACAACCCAATGCCTTTGATCATATCTTTGTTTTTCTTACTGTTGGCGTTTTTCATGAATGTTTGATTGTATACTTTATTTCTATATAGGATATTTAGGATTAAATACATAGGGTCCTAAAAATAAGAAGTTGTACAAAGGGTATCAAACCGCCTCATCAAACTCTATGATGTGAGATTTTAGGTTTTCATTTGGGATTTATAGGTTGTAGATTTTAGAAGTTTTGTTTATCATTGTGTGTATTCTATATTTGCGGGGCTGTTTGGCTAAGCTTATTTTAGTGACTTATTTACTTATTGACTTTTTGAAAAAGTAAATAAGTCAGAATGAAGTGACTTATTTACTTATTCCTGTCACATAATAAGCTAACCCAAACACCTTTTAACTTTTCAAAAAGTCAATAAGTAAATAAGTCACTAAAATAAGCTTAGCCAAACAGCCCCTGCGTCATTATGTCTTTTTTACGACTCATTGTGCATTTTTTTCTCAACATTGTGTTATATTTTTCGGGATTGTGTTATATTTTGCTCGACATTGTGTCATCTTGTGCGATCTATTGTGTCTTTGTACACTTCTTATTTTCACGAGTATTTGTAGAAAAACTTAACCCTGTTTACATATATGAGAAAAAACATACATATAACATGCATGTTGTTGTCAAATGTCTGAGAATTAAAAGTGAAAACTACAATTAATATTGCATGTTCGTACGTCTTTAACATAAAAAAGTTGGTAGTAAACGACAAATTTAACTTAGTTTGGTACTTTGGTGTGTGTGGCTTTCCAATCCATGCGTGGCTTGTAACACTGTTGGGTTGCTTTATGCTCCTGGCTTCTCAGTTCTCACTAGGCCTGTTTATTTATTAGGATTCAGTAAAGTAATCAAAATAGACATTTAAACAACTTTCAAAATAGACAATGATTATTTTCATTTGAGTAAACTTCTATTTTGTTTCATGTGGTTTGATCATTTTAACGGTTTTATCCAAATCATTTAAAAATAGTCATTTTACTCCTCGATGTTTCTATGGATTCTCTAATATACTCCCCGGCTTAACTCTGTTCATTTTTGCTGTTAAAAGAAAAGGCACTTTTGTCTTTTCAGTTCAAAGCAAGGGTAATTCACTAATTTTACATATCTATTATTTATTTAATATATTACCTACAAAAATCCAATACATTCCTTATTTTAAATCACTCTTTCTAACCCTAGCTACCACCACCAGCCCCCATCATCTCCATCCCAGCCGACCACCACCATCAACATCCCAGCTGGCCACCACCTGAAATCGGAGCTGGCTGATGCATCGTCTGACAGCTCGCCCCTTTTCTCACCGTTCCACTCCCCCAAACGCATCCCGATGAAATAACCCTAATTTATTATTAATCTCCTGATTCAATCTCCAAGTTTTGCGGTTTTCAAACCCACACATAACCTGTTCGACGAATCGTTTCATAAATTCTTTTCATTTTGTGGGTTTTTAAAGCTGCACAGAAGGTGTTCGACGAATTGTTTCATAATTTTTTTTCATTTTGGGGGTTTGATGAATTGTGTGAAAAGTTTTTCATTTTGGGTTTTAAAAGTTGCATAGAAGTTGTTCAATGAATTGTTTGATAAGTTTCTTTCATTTTGGGTTTTTTTTTTAAACTTGCATAGAAGTTGTTCGATGAAATGCATAATAAGTTTTTGACATTGTGAAAGGGTTTTCAGCTGATAAGAAAACCAGATCATAACAAGTCATTAAGAAATCACAACAACAACAACAGCCTCTTACTACAGTCTCCAACACGAATTCGAAAAACCCTTTTGCTCATAATCGAGCAAAACGGTCACTTATAGGAGATTTATCCTATTATGTCACTGCTACACAAGTTCATCCACAAGGGCCGTATAAATCGTCGTCTTCATCGGGTTCCCGTGATCTGTTCGGCTGGGATGTTGACGGTGGTGGCTGGGATGGAGATGGTGGGGGCTGATGGTGGTGGCTAGGGTTAGAAAGAGTGATTTAATAAATAAATAAATAAATAAGGAATGGATTGGATTTTTGTAGGTAATATAATAAATGGATTGGATGTTGACGGTGGTGGCTGGGATGGAGATGGGGGGAGGGGGTTAGGTTTTTTGGGGTGGGGGGGGGGTTAGGTTTTTGGGTGGTGGTGGGGTGAGGTGGGGGTGGGTGGGTGTTTAGGTTTTGGGTGGTGATGTAGTGGGTTTAATTTTAGGTTATTTACACTTCTTACAATTAGAAGCCTTTGTAGAATAACTTGACCCAATAGTTACTAATATGTAAAATTACTGAATTACCTTTACTTTGAACTGAAAAGACAAAAGTTCTCTTACTTTTAACAGCAAAAATGAACGGAGTTAAGGCCGAGAAGTAAATTAGAGAATCAATAGAAACATCAGGGAGTAAAATGGCTATTTTTAAATGATTTGGGAAAAAACGTTAAAACGATCAAAACACAGAAAGCAAAACAGAAGTTTACTCTTTTCATTTTTTTCAAGTTAGTCTTAGCCGGCATCTAAAAGCGGGGTTGAGTCGGCGCTTTACTAGCCATCTCAGCAAAGAATGTAGGCTAAATCCTAACTCTCTCAGCCAGTAAAATTGACGTGTGAGCTTTTCATTGAAAGAAATAAGACTAATTACATTGGTGAAAACTAAATTTCCAAGTCTATGAAAACTTTTTGCCAACTTTGATTATTTTGAAAAATTTTCATGTTTTGTATTTTAACCAAAAAAAAGTCTAATATTTTTAAATTAGATATATGAATTGGTCAGATAAAATATACTAAGTGAAAGGCTCCAACAAAAAATGGAGCCCAAAAGTATTACAACTCAAGAGGCCTATGAAAGAATCCAATTTGCAACCAAAAGAGTTACAACCCAAAATCAGTCAATAAAAAATAAGGAAAATGTCTTCATTATTCTTGATTTTCCCTTTTACTATATTTTTCGTATGCAATTCTTGATTTCACTACCTTCAATTAGCCCAAAGCTAGGAAACTAAACCTTAATCTCCTTGAAAGACCTTTTGACTCCCACTTTGTGTAGATAGATGCTATTCCCTGGTTAAGTAGCTTTGAACACGCTTAAAGCAGGTTTAATGAATCCCCCCAAGAACACATTACCCTTCTTGGGGAGGGCAATTCAACACATGACGTGATCCACAACTTCAGTACCTCGCGTTGAAATCTATGTGTCCAAGGACGGAAACAACCAAGTGATGCTACATATCCATGAAATTCATGTTTTTTGCACTTGCCGACGGAAGAAACAACCAAATTATGACACGTGTTCACAAGAAAAAAATCATGCTTGTTTAGAACTCCTTGACAAAAACTATATGGCAAGGATGGATCCTTGTGGTTTTTCCCAAACGGGTTATATATAAAAAGGCAACTTAATGGCCATATACAGTGTCTCTCCAGACGATTAATTATGGCTCATTCTATTCCCACCTCTCTAAATTCTTTTTCCTACATATTTTTCACTCTATCTCTCTAGAGAGATAGAGAGGAGATGTGTGTGAATATTAACATCCTTAATTATATTACATACTTTAGATACATCAAAGCCACCATGATCACCATACTATTCTATCACTTTTCTCCATCAAACATCTTTTTTAATTAGATATCCCCATCTCACTACAAGAATGGACCACCTTTAGCGGCGACAGCTGTCGCCGGTATTGGTGGTATCTGTCGCCGGTATTGACCTTTAGCGGCGACACGTCGCCGGTAAATGGTCGCCGGTGTTGATCGGCCGCTATTAGCCACCTGTCGTCGCTAAAGGTCATCGTCGCCGGTATTACTCTAAGACCTTTAGCGACGACACGTGTCGTCGCTAAATGGTCGCCGGTATTGATAATGGTCGCTAAAGGGTGTTAAGGCAATAGCGGCGGCACATGTCGCCGCTAAAAGTCTTTTTTTTTATTACAGCTGCTGTATATACAACACCCAGCCATTTTTTCGGCCGAAAAAACAAAACCTGCCTATTTCAAACAACGCAAACATACGCCATGAACATATACTAAAGGTAATATAATTAAAAACTATGTTTAAGTCGTACATTATAATCCTACAACGTTTAATTAAATCATACATTAAAAACAAAAAGTCACTCTTCGTCGGAATCATTATCGAATAAGTCATCAGAATCGTCGTTGTTTGACTTTCCTTTTCCTTTTCCTTGTGAAGCAAGATAGTTGTTAAGTTGGTTAAAAAAGGACGGGGTTTGGAACAAGCTGTTAACATAATCCTACAATAATAGATATCAAAACGTATATTAGCATATTAATTAACGCTACCAACATATATTTAACAAGGAAACATCCGTTCGTTTGTCATTTTATAAATTGCATAGTTTACCTCGGAAAAGGGTTCTTGCGTCCGAGCTTGCGAAGACGACATGTTCGAGGACGTGTTCGAGGACGTGTTGGAAGAAGGTTTAGGCCCCATCCCGCGGTACCATCCTCGCCGCTCTCCCAACGCTTCCTGATACGGGGCAATTGGTGGACCATCACCGCTCCATTCATTTGTGGCCTGTTGTATGTTCCGCTGTATTTTACGAAGATGATTAAATATATATGTGTATATATATATATATATATTTGTTATAGAAAATAATACTTAAAAGAAATACTTACGTAATTTTGTTCAGCAACCGGATCAACCCAATTCCCTTGATTGTCCGTGTGGGTTTTAGCATACGTAGGTACCTAATCCATATCCTGTTTAACATTAAACTTAGATTAGACATTAAATAAACAAAAGCTTACAAACACGCACTCATACATAAAACATTACATTTTTATAGGCGGTGCTACCGTACGACGATGTCCCCACACGGTATGGGAATTGTTGTTTCTTGCGTACTAGTTTGTTGGCCTTGCTTCTTTTAATATATTTTTCTTGCCGGAAACCTTCGATGGTTCTCAACCAGTTTTCATAGGGCATATCCGCGGGATGGTATGCCCTTGCCCTCTCAAGATCATCGTAACCTCCCTCGCTCTCAAATAATTTTCTAGCTTTGTACTTGTGGTCAGTGTACCACTTCATAAGCACAGTCCTAATACCTCCCCTCAAGTTTCTTGCCTCATAATCACGTTCCACTTCATCAAAATTGAAATTTTCCTACAAATTAAATAAAAAAGTTAAAATATCATATATAAATTAGATTTGCATGTGCTTAAATATTTGATAAAATTTTATGCATATAACTTATTTACCCGTTAGTGGTTCATGACGGCATCCTTGTAATGTTGTTCAACGTTATCCCATCCAATTTTGTCGAACGGGATGGTCCGCCACATATACAGGCTGGCCTCCCTTGAAAACATATCTCTTGATTTACTAACAGGGGTATACGTGACCTGTCTGTCAAACGTAAGCGATACAGCCCCCCCCCCCCCCGCTTTTACCAGACTCCGTAGTTTCGCGTTTTTGGCTTTCCCCCTAACCCTCTTCGGGGGAATCGCTGCAATTAAAACAAAAATAATTAGTAACAACATTTATAATATATAAAATATAAGGACTACAAAATAATTTAGTAAAAGACTTACCATCAGTCTCGTGCGTGCCACGAAATCCACCAGGAGGCGGTGGATCACCAGCGCCGTCACCCCCATGTCCCCAGGGGGCCACATCCGCCATCAGATAAGCGAATATAAGCAATACCGAAAAAATAATCCCTATAAAGTTACAAATGTTACAGCATGTGTATCTAATAGAAATTAAGGGAAAGTACAACAAGTGTAACTCAAATTCAAATAAATATTTCAAACAAGTGTTTATCAAATACAAATCAATATAAATTACAATAACTTTTCTTTTAGTCAGACTCCACATAATCGGGATCATCCTCATCACAATCAGCCTCGACCTCATCATAATCAGTCTCGACCTCAAACACTTCATCGGGTACAGTTTTTTAAGCTTGTTATGTTCTTAATGATTGTTTTAAATTTTGGGCGGAACGTTATGTTTTAAATCATGATTTCAATTTCGATTGGGTATTTTCTTAGCTCATTATGTTTGAAATGATGAATTCAATATCAGGCACGATTTTTTAAATATGTAATGTTCTTCATGATGGTTTAAATTCCGGGCGGGTATTTTCTTAGCTCCTTTTGTTTTAAATGGTGATTTCAATTTTGGCGGGTATTTTCTATGTTCATTATGTTTTAAATGATAATTTTAATTCAAGGAGGGTATTTCCTAACTAATATATATTTGTCAAAGTTAAATATAAATGTTTTCAAACCTAAACAGAAACATACAAATTATCAAACTTAAACTTTTTTTTCAAACCTAAACATAAACAACATTCAAATTATCATCTCAAATATATTTTTTTCTCAAACCTAAACATAAACATAGAAATTATCAACTTAAACATTTTTTTTTCAAACATGACCATAAACATAGAAATCATGAAACTTAAACATAATGTATGCACATTAACACATACTTTATTTATAGACTTACAAACCCACATACATGCATACATACACTTACATAAACATACAAACATTCATCCTTACATACACATTTACATACTTTATACAAACATACACCTACATACATACATTCATTCGTACACTTACATACCCACATACCCACATACATGCTTACATACACCTACATAAACATACAAACATTCATCCTTACATACACATTTACATACTTTATACAAACATACACCTACATACATACATTCATTCGTACACTTATATACCCACATACATGCTTACATACACCTACATACACAAATACATAGATTTTCATATACACATTTTCCCCAAATACACCTACATTATACATTTGACATACTAACATATACCTACATTATACATTTACATACCTAAACAAAAAATTCTTCAATATCTAAACTTTGAAAAAAAAATACATATAAAACTAACCGTATTTTCAAGTTTCCAAGAGATGAAGACCGCGTAGACGAGGTGGTGACCGGAGAAGTGACGGTGGTGATCGGAGAAGTGATGGTGATGATCCGATTTCACTACCATAAACACAAAAACACACAAAAATATACAAAAATTAAAGCCTATCATATGTATATAACAAAATAAAGAAGAAATGTAACAAAAACAAAGCTTTACTTACCGATTTGGTCGAAATTCGCTGAAATCCGGCGGTTCTCTCGAGTTTTTGGGGGAAAAAGTGAAGAAAGAGGGAAAAAATGGCGCTGATAAGGGATTAATATCGTTTAACCATTAGCGGCGACAACCTGTCGCCGGTATTGATACTCGTCGCCGGTATTGATACTCGTCGCCGGTAAAGGTCTGACCAGAGATAAGGTTTGTGTGGCTAGGGATTAAAGTTCTGACACATACTTTTAGCGGAGACCTTTTGTCTCCGGTATTGATATGTCACTGTCGCCGCTAATAGGTTTTAATTCCCCAACCGTTAGATCAGGATTTTGATCAACGGCTGGGGTTTGGTTTCAGCATCTGGGACGCGGATCGACCAATAGCGGCGACGTTTGGCTTGTCGCCCCTAATGGTGTCGCCGCTAAAGGTGTACAATTCTTGTAGTGTCTCCACTTGTCTAATATATTTTTTTACTTCAAATGCAGTCCACCCTTTGGTAATATTCCGCATGACCTAAAAGTACCTAGTTACCTGGCTACCTACCACTTGTATATTCCAACAATTTTACAATTTCTTAAGGAGCTCTGATTAAGTAACTGTCGAATACCCAAATCCCTGGTGATGTTCAAAGGGTCTTCGCTGACGTTGGAATATCCCAGCCTTCGTTTCTACAAAAGAATAAATCGTTAGCCTCGTCACGGAGGGCCCCGGGAGGGGGATCCGTGACCAAGCTCCGGCGTGAGGATAAGTAAACTTGCCGGAGAATATGAGAAGTTTATTCCGATGAGTATGATCACCGGAATATTTCTCTAAGGTGTGAATCTAATTAATGTGTGTGTATTGAATGTGGGGAATATTGCTCGGAATAAATGAGAGAGTAATTAGTGTGATACCTTAAATCTGCCTCTTGATCATCTCTCTTCTTCCCTATATAACCCGGAGACCTTATCTCCCATGTGGGATATTTTGATGAGATGATCTAATGGATTCTGAAAGTCTTCGGGGGGGGGGGGGGGGTCAGACACGTGTCTGACCCCCAACGGTAGGATCATAACCTCATTTAATGTTTCCGGCTTGGAAGTACGATTCCAGCCAAAGATCCTTTTCTAGTCATACATTAAATGCACCCTGCACTTTCTGATCTTCTCCTTCCAGCCCGTTTTCATATAGGGAAACCTTAGTGGGCAAGTTATACTACCTTTGGGCCTTATCTGTTAGGCCCGTATGATGACAGCCCAAGACGGGTAAATGGAGCAATCCATTGGCCCGTCGTCAAGTCATCTTTAGTCCCTGGTTCTGAGACCCAAGGATCATGATCTGGGGCTGAGTCACAACTGTCCAAGAGAAGTAATTTTCTTGGGTTGAGAATGTGGGCCCGTTTTTGGCTAATCATTACTCGCCCCTTCTTTTTTCGAGACCCATCAATCTGCCGAACATTAATGGCGGGGTTTAATCCCCTTAATACATGTGCACCTTTTTTAAATTTTGAAGAGATGGTGATGTGATGGTTTTTCTCTTGTCATTTACCTCTTCAAATACCCCCATTTCTCTTTACATTTTTTCTTAACTTCCACTGAATCTTTGTTCTTCTTTCTTTCCCTCATACTTTCCCGACCATTGTTTCTTTGTTTTCTATGAGTCGCACCGGCCATTCTGTGATTCGATCAGTTTTGACAGCGAAGGATCTGGAGTCCTTCATTGAGACCTACAAGATTCCCGAGCGTTTTTCTCCCACTCTGCCAGGTCCTGATGAACCGGGTGTGTGCACACCAGATAGGATTGTTCTCTATACTTTGGCGTTTTCCTCCAGTGGAGTTCGGTACCCCCTTTCTCCCTTTAAGATAGCTTTATTGCGTCGCTTCGGAGTTCATTTCTCCCAATTGCACCCTCTAGGGTTTATGAGGGTGGTACATTTTGAGTTATCTTGTGTGGCTGTCTCCGGCGAGCCGTCCGTTCCCCTGTTTTGCATGTTTTATAAACTGATTTCTGATGGGGATTGGTTCACCTTTGCCAAACGGAAAGATAGTGTGTCTCGGCCTTGTTATAGCTTCATGCCGACTTCCACTTACCCTAAAAATTGGAAGAGTAGGTTCATCTTTGTTTCTGCTGCCATGATACCGGAGTCTCCACCACTGAGGGATGCCGAGGCTACAATTGAAGATAGTGTTCCCATTTTGTCTGCTGACGAGATTGTCCAATGGAAACGTATGTATGAAAATCCAACGAGGGCTTTTACTTTTTTTGAGGGGATCCTGGCTATGGGGGGGTTGAGCCCTTCCTACTCAGTCCGACCCAAGGACTTTTTTGGTAAAAAAAGGTATCCTTTTGCTCTTGATTTGTTGTATCTGTTTTTACTTTTTGTTGTTCGTGTAGTCATCTTTAGTGTTTTTCTTGTGCAGAGTTGACTTTGTGGAAGTTGCTTCAGGGGGATTCCTGAGATGTTAAGTTTGTGGTTGGTGATGAGGTTGAACCAGGCTTGAACCGGAGTGTTGAGATGCAGGTTACTGGAGGGTCTGTTCAGAACGGGGGCTTTGCTGCCGTGGAAGGAGATGAGGGGGCTTCTTCTGATGGAAAAGAGAGTTCCCCTGATTCTCATCGAGCCAAGCATTCTGGTTATGAAGATGAGGGAGACCTGGAGAGCTGTCTGGCTCGTAAACGAAAAGCTGCCAGTCCCAAACAAGCCCCGGCCCCTCGTGATATCTGGCAGAGGCTCCGGAGTGCTAGTGGACAGAAAGCCCCTCCTTCAACAAGAGTTGCTTCCGAACTTCCCCCTATTGGGGTTAAGGGTTCTTTGTCTAAGCACCTGCGGTCCTCCAGCTTTGTGAGTGAACCCTTGTTGGTGAGTTTATCTTTTTATCTGTTGCCTTACATTTACTTTGTTTTGGGAGATTTTTGATGTTCTTTTTCCTTTCTCTGTCTGAGTAGGGAAGTTCTCATGCTCCAATAGAGATCCCTACTGCCCCTTCCTTTTCTCGTGTTCGAGACAAAACTCCGGAAGTAAGCATTGCTCGTGTTGCCTCAACTTTTGAGGTTTCTCCTCATCATGATAATGGGACCAGTAAACCCTCTCAATTTGAGGGTCTTGCTCATCGATCCCCCTTGGCTCCCCTGTTTGCTGATGCCCTTCCTTTCCCCTACGTTCCTAAGTGGAAAATTACTCAGTCTTCGGTGGTACGGACCCCTGAAACTTCCAGGGACTTTTTGAGTCATGTTGTTCCTCCCTCCCAAAGGTTTATGAACTCTGCTTTGAGGGATGATCTTTTCGACGATCAGTACAGCATGTCACTCTGTGAGGGTTTTTTCAGGGGCGTCGGCATGTTGCAGTGGGTTGATGTCTGAGGAAAGAGAATGAAGGGCTCAAGAACGACCTTAAGACTTCTCAATCTGTTGCTGCTGAGCTCCGATGTCAAGTGGTTGAGGCTGAGCGTAGACTGCAAGAAGAAAAGGTGCATAACCTTTCACCCCTATCCCTCTTTTTTTTATGATTCTTTTGAGGTTTTTTATGATGTCTTTTGTTCAGGGGGGCTGGTGTTATGCTGGAGCAGATGCAGCGATCCTGGAATAGGGAGATGGTAGCTTTGGTAGAGAAGAAGGAGGAGTTAGCCGCTGAGCTGAAGCATCAAAGGGAGCTCGACTCTGTTTCTCTGAAAGATCTGGATGCGATGTATGCTGAGTATGGAATGATGTCCGATGATAACCAAAGGTTGGCTAAGGAGAAGCATTGGTTAATTACTGAAGGCTTCAGAGCCTTTCTTACTGACGTCTCTCAATCGGAGGAGTTCAAGAGTGGTCTTGAGCAGGTTTATAGGGCGTATCGGGACGTTGGATATCAGTCATGCCTGAAGGATGGGTACATTTATTCTGCTCAGGGCTTGGACAAGAAGGAAACTCCTCTTTACAATTCCAAGGCTAAGAAGCGGTTGTCTAAGTTGGACAAGGAGTTTGGGGGTAAGACCCCAGCCCTTCTTGAGAAGATCCTGGAGCATCCTATGATATCCATCGATGAATTGAAAGTCCTGCTCACTCCTGTCGGTCCCTCGTCTCCGAAGTCTTTGTCTGGGGGTGGCTCCCAGTAATTTCTGAACATTAACCTGCTTCGATATGGTTGTAATCTAAACAATTATGCACTCTAGGACACTTTTAACTTTTTGATGCTTGGGGGGAGAGCCTTTGTGTAGGGGCTCTTCTGGTACTTAACCGTATGACTTATGACCGTACATTGCTGTCTTGCTTTTTGGTGTGTTTTTTTTTTTTTTTTTTTGCAGGAGTCTTTGCCAGGGATCAAGCCGGCATTTTCCTGAAAACTTTTAGTTGTTTGCAGTATATTTACGAGAAACTGTGTTTTAGTCTGTCTACCAAACTTTCTAGCTTGTATATTAGCTTTTATTTTTAAGGCCAATAGAGCTTCCTGTTGTACATTCACCTTGTAATTCGTACATGAAAAGCTTCTTTTTGTAGTTTGTTTACAAAAGTATGTTGTGTTCATGGTTTGCTTTATAAACCAAGATTGTCTGTTCGAGGACAATCGCTGGACAAGTCTATAACCTAAGATTATGTTTTTGGCTTGTTTGTCCGTTTTCTTTGTTTAGCTAGACCCTATTTTGCCCCACAGTCGGGCGTTTGGTATGTTTGGTATACCTTGTACACGTGTGTTTGTTTATTGTTAGGTTTATAGCTTTTATGGGCACGTCTGCCCTGGTATAACACCTGTTATTTTGCCAAAAGGGGACAAGTGAGTTGTCCGTTTGTCATTCATTCCTTAGGGACCAAGTTCCCCAGTACAAGTTTTTACAAAAGATTTTTTCTTGGGGGTAAGCCCCTGACTAGCAGTTAATTATTACAAAAGTGGCTCCCTAGCCGTTTTTTCTAAAAGACATTTTTATACCTCACATGTGGTACTTCTTGAGTTGCATGAGGTTCCATGTTCTGGGAACCTCCTTGCCTTGAAGTGTTTCCAGCTTGCAACTTCCTTTTCCGTTTGCCCATGCAACCCGGTAAGGTCCTTCCCAGTTGGGCCCTAGTTTTCCGGTGTTCTCTTGCAGGCTGGCCTCGTTTGCTCTTAAGACCAAATCCCCCGGGATGAGATTAAGCCTTTTCATTTTAGCATTGTAATAGCTTTCAAGCTGCTTTTTGTACTTGGCCTCCCTGACTGCTGCCACTTCCCTTCTCTCTTCAAGCGAATTCAGGTTCATCCGGAGGTCTTGCTCGTTTTCGGCCTCCCTGAGCTTCATTCTGGCAGTTGGGGACCCTATTTCAGCCGGGATGACAGCCTCCGTCCCGTAAGTTAAGCTGAAAGGAGTTTCCCCGTTGCAGTCCTTGGGGGTGGTCCTGTATGCCCATAGCACAAATGGCAATTCCTCCAGCCACCCTTTTTGTTTCCTTCCAAGTCTCCATTTCATCCCCTTGATAACGCTTTAATTTGCTCTTTCCACTAGTCCATTGCTCTGGGCGTGGGTGACGGAGGTAAACACTTGGTGTATGTGCATCTGCTCGCACCATGGCCTGAAGGGTTTTCCAGCAAATTGGACGCCGTTATCAATCACCAGTTCTTTAGGGACCCCGTATCTGCAAATGATGTTGTCTAGCACAAACCGTCTTATCTACTCCCTGGTAATTTTAGCCAAGGGCCTTGCCTCTATCCAGTTGGTAAAATAATCGATGGCAACCACCACATACTTAACCCCTCCCGGGCCTTCTGGGAACGGCCCAATTATGTCGATGGCCCACTTCTGGAAGGGCCAAGACGTTGAAACATGTATCATTGGGTGTTTATGGCGGTGCGTCATGGGTGCATGGACCTGGCAATTGTCACATCTCTTGATCTCCTCGGATGCTGTCTCATACATTCTGGGCCAATAGAATCCCGCATTCATCGCCTTCGCCACTACTGTCTTTGGCCCAGAATGCATCCCACAAATCCCCTCATGTATTTCTCTGATCACATACTTAGCCTCTTCATTATCGACGCACTTCAGGGATGGACCCAGGTATGACCTTCGGTAAAGTTCTCCATCAATCAACTCATATTGTAAAGCTTTGACCCTTACCTTTCTGGCTGCCCAGTCTCCCTCGGGTAATGTTCCGTCTCTGAGGAATCTTACAATCGGTGTCATCCATGTCTCTTGTGCTTCCTCGATTGTGGCCACCTCTGCTGTGTAAAGAGAAAGGGAAGTCAGGACCTCCACTTTGATTTCTCTTGCTAGGTGGTCAAACGCCACGGAGGCCAGCTTGCTGAGGGCATCAGATTTCCTGTTTCTCCCGCGGGGGATATATTCTAGCTTAAAGGTCTGGAAAGCCTTAGCTGTTTCTTTTACCTTTGCCACGTATTGAGCCATTGTCCTGTCTTTAGCCTCATATTCCCCCTAGTACTGCTTGACCACTAACTGCGAGTCCGTACTGGCCTCCACATGTTTTGCTCTCATCTTTTTTGCTAGCCTCATCCCTGCAAAAAGGGCTTCGTACTCTGCGGTGTTGTTGGTATTCTCAAAGTCTAGCCTGATGGCGTAGTGTCACAGCCCCCGACCCCACCCTGGGAGCGGGAACGGCGAACCAGCCAGATGGTATCGGTGTTTATTAATTATGCAGCGGAAAATTTTTCATCAGGATCGTAGTTAGGAAATAATTTCAGAGTTTATAAAACACCGAACTTGTAATATTAAACAAACGGGCTAAAACCCATATTTAATTCAATTGTTTTTATAGGGATAAACCTAAATAAATAAAACATAAGTTTCTTCTTTTATTCAGGCGTTTATGGCCACTTTATTTAAGCATTCAGTGCTCCATAGCTGGCTTCTAGCAAATTACCTGAAACGTGTTTTGAAAACAGTTTATCAGTAATAAATACTGGCGAGTTCATTCCATTTTTATAAAAATATATTGTTATACTTTACAGCATCAAGGTTTTTATATTTGTTTATATTTACCAAAAAACTCAATCAGTATTTGTCACATGGTGGCAGTTCCGATGTGACGGGGGTCATATCACTCATTCGCTAACTTTCGTCCAATAGTGAATTTATCAAGTAATTATATTTTACTATTATTCAAAGGTATTTGTCACTAGGCGATTCCCGTGTCGGTGGTCATATCACTGTTGATCATTCTTTCAACTAGTGACTCTGGTCACATCACTGTTGATCATTCTTTCAACTAGTGACTCTGGTCATAACACTGTTGATCATTCTCTCAACTAGTGCCTGTGGTCATAACACTGTTGATCATTCTCTCAACTAGTGTCTTCGGTCATGTCACTGTTGATCATTCTCTCAACTAGTGAGTCCGGTAATATTTCTAGTCATATCACTGTTGATTATTCTCTCAACTAGTGCTCTGAACTTAGTAGTGTCCCGTGACATTACTTTATCAAATATATTTTCTATGGCACAAAACCACTTAGCCCAAAAATGAAATATATATCATTTTCTATCAAACTAATAGCTATAACTTATCAAATATAATATATTAATTAAATAATTGTAATATTATTATTTAATATATTAACGTGACTAAGACTAAAAATATAATCTTAGTATAGTAGAATATATTATATTTGACTATTATGGTATACATTTATAGGCTAAACCTTATTTTATAAATTAAATAGTAATTTAGGGTTATTAAATATATTTTCTTTAATATATATTTTAATAATGATTAATAACGTTTCAGTATATTATAAAGCTCTATAATATCATATAACAATTTATAAGAACCAACTGTATATAAATTGAATGTAGCTATGTATATAAATTAAATGTAGCTATATTCAGTTTATACTTTAATGTATAAATACAATGTTTAAAAATATTGATGTATACAACTAAATTTAATATAAACTAATTAAATAAAATAAGGATATATATATTTGTATCCATTGGAACATTTAATGTAAATATATGAGGATTTAAATGTTAAATCTCTAGTCATATGTATATATATTTGTATAGGGGTTATAGTGGATACACCCAAATAAACTCCTACAAAAAAACTAATATAGTATACTAAACTTATAAGCTATATTCAATAACTTTAATATAGTAATGTAAAAATAATATTAGTTATAGGCTATGGCTACTGGGGCATAATTCCCCCATTCTTGTGGTCATGCTACTATTGGCTAACTTTTTGGCCAATGGTAACGAGGGTCAAGTAATGTATACAAACCTCATATATTGGCAGCTATTGCAAAATATAAAAACTTAATCACTGTAAGTATAACTGATAAACATTTATAATTTTGGAACGCATGTTTAAATATAACTGTATCACAAAAAGGTGATAAAATTGTGAGAAAAGAGAATGGACTCACTTTGTAACTTTAGGGTTCAACTAGAAAGCTTCCTGGTAGAATCTTGGGTATAACTTCTGAGCTATTTTAAAATATATATATATATATATATTTGCACTCGTGTTAAGTATAGCACCCCTAATTCAACCTTATCCCTATGTCACGAGACAGAACCCCAACGAACTTAGTCGGGCAGAGCCTTGACATGCGTTATGGGGCTCCAGATCAATCAGAAAGGGTAGCGGTGATCGAGAGTTAAAACACTTAAAACAGGACAAGACTTTATTATTGTTATAGATTAAAAATAAAAATAGTATTATGGAAATGCCATAAAAGAGGTGAGACATAAAGCAGAAGAAAAGGGTGAGTAAATTATGAGTAGTGTTGCTATTTATAGTTGCCACACTGCTTCAAAATCATGCCAATATGGCCACATACACTCATACATGTTTTGTTCACACACTCACACGTACTTCATTTCAATTGTTGATTTAATTTTATTATTCTATTGTACACGTTTACATATTATATTTTATTATATATATATATATATATATATTATAATTAATTTAACTGCTTCACTTATTTCGCGCTTATAACTTCTAAAATATAACGTTTTATAAAATAACGAATATGTCATTAGAACGAGAATATTTGTATCTACATTTTGAACCAAGTTTCATTAAAAACGGAGTAAGTTTAAATATAATGTATATTTATAATTTAATTATTAGACGGTCACTAGGCCCGTCTAGGTACTTCATATTTCTAACAGACAACTTACCCGTAATCTGCCCGTTTAATAATATGAATTTTATATACTTTATTTTAATATAGAAAATAGAAATGGCACACATATACAAGCCAATTAATTAATATAACATTCCAACCAAATATATATAAAGTAGTTTTTAAAACTATATGGGTCGAACAATTATATTAAAAATAAAACTAGTTTCTAGTGGTTAATAAATTTAAACAACCTATAACTCTTATATGAAAAAAATTTGGGAATGTTACATCCTCCCCACCTTGTTTTAAATCTCGTCCTCGAGATTTGGGCTACGATGTCTCCTCTAGAGTTATGTTATGTTTTAGTCAATAAGAACATTATTAAGATAAATGATACAGAATCAAAACATCAAATTTTGTGAATATGAGTTGTACAATAAATAGGACTCAATGGTTCAACTGAATTATTTGAAAAAATCAATGTCAAATGAACGAGATGAAATGATATAATTTCCAAGGTGACTAGGTTCAAGCCAAAACAGATATATGATCAATAGATGTCTAAATTGACTGTTTATAGGTTGTAAATGACTTTTAAAAACAATAGAGTTCATTGTCGAAAGAAAACTTACTTTGATTATCAACTGAGGAAGACTCAGAATCAGTGTTGTAAAAGTCGCTAGGCGGTCTCTAGTCAGCCGACTGGGGAGTTGGGAGTAATCGGAGTACTCGGAGAGTACTCGGGGAGTACGCGGACATGGTAACTATAAAGAAAATTAATTGTTATATATTATACATATGTTAAAATAAGCATAATTCATGCAACTGAGTATAATTTAAAATGAAACATGTTTAAAGTTCAAATATTCTGAATACAAGTCCGAGTAGTCCGAGTACAAGGCCGAGTAGGCCGATTTTGACTAATTAAAAGTCAACAAACCACGTTGACCGCCTAGACCGACTCTTTCCGACTACGTCCGACTAGGCGCCGACTAGGCCGACTAGGCGCCGAGTTTGACCGAGTTTGACTGAGGCCGACTAATTGAGTCCGCCTCGGAGGAAGTCGCCTCGGAGGGGTTCCGAGGACCGAGTACTCGCCGAGTACTCGGCCTTGGAATCCGACTTTTACAACACTGCTCAGAATCAACAAGCTCAAATGAAATAGAAACACGAAAATGATTTGTCAACTATCGAACCATAACAAGAGAAAAATCAGTGTGTTGACATTTATTGAATTGTAAGGATACACCGAAATACAATAAAGTTTAGTGTATCATTGTCTTAGTACATAATTGTATCAAGACTACTTTTGAATGATGAATCAAAGGAAAGACATACGTAGTTTTGCATGATTCGTATGATTATGATTAGCACAAGCTACAAGTTTATATCGACGCCGCAGGGTGTCGTAAGGATCGAAATAGTTCAATAATTACGGTGACCGAACAATTTCACCGTTTTCGTAATTAACTGAAAGTTTTAATGAAGTAAATTTGGATATTCATTTCAAATAAATATTATAGGATTTTCAATTGATAATGAAAGATCAAATAAATATCATAGAAATTTCGATCAATGATGAAAGAATCTTTAGAGGTACACCGGAATATAATACGAATTTGTGTACTCTTATCTTAACACATAATTGTATTAAGACCGTTTAAGATAATGATCCAACAGAAATTAAATAAATAAATATGTACATCAGGTGTGAAAATGAGATTAGCGCAAGCTTCAAATTAAAGAAAACGCCACCACAAGGTGTCGTAACCAATTAAATGATTCAATGAAAGTGAAGATCAAACAAGTCTGTTATGATTCTGAATAGATGAAGTACTTGACAGGATGCATTTATTTAAAAAAAACTTTTATTTATATTAGGGTTAAATAATAACTTGACTTAGATATTACGTATCAGCGATTACGTCTGGAATCATTTCTGCTTCTTGCGTAGTAAGTACAAATGCTCGCGCGTTCTTCTTAGCTCCGTCTGTTGTTTTTGCCTTGTTGTCGAGTGCTTTAGTCAGTTTTGGGCAATACAGTTTGATGTGTCCTGTTTCTCCGCAATTGTAACAAATATTAGTTTTCCTTCTACATTCTTCCTCTATATGCCCGGCCATCTTGCAGAAGTTACAGTAGAGTGTTCTCCTAAAACAGCATCTTCCTGAATGCTTTTTGTTACAGTTTCTGCAGGTAGGTTGCTCCAATGACGGTTCAGTTCATTTCTTCTTGTAGAATTCTTGGGAAATTTTCTGGGCTAACTCTTTCTTCTTGTTTTCTTCTCTTGTGCGGATTAGTCCATCTGTCAGGGTGTTAGCTAGTTCGACTGTTTCTTCGATAGTCTGTGGTCTAGCGGCCTTGACTATGTCTCGGATTTCACTAACTAATCCCCAAATATAACGAGAAATTAGTACGGGTTCTGGCGAAGCCAGAGTTGGTACCATTCTTGCGTATTCGAAGAACGTTGTCGTATATTTACGACAATTCACGTCTATCATTTTATGATTTAGGAATTCGTTAGCCATTCGCTCCTTTTCATAAGGAGGACAAAATTTCCTTTCTGCCATTTTCTTGAATTTTTCCCAGCTCATGGCATAAGCCATGTCACTTCCTTTTGCCTGAAGGATTGTATTCCACCATTCTAAGGCTTCTTCTTTAAAGAGGTTGGAAGCATACATCACCTTATCTTCTTTGGCACATTTGCTGATCTAAAGAACAGCTTCCGTCTTTTCCAACCATCGTAGAGCAGCCGTGGCTCCTTCACTGCCGGCGAACTTAGTTGGTTTACAAGCTAAAAATTCTTTGTAGGTACACCCGAGAGTCATCGCCTTCATTTTCTTGGGAAATGGGGTTTTGATAATATCATCATTGCCTCCATTGACACTATGGCTAAAACTGTCGTCGTGAGTATGCTTGCTACTCACAACTTTGGTGGGTTCTGCGGGGTTTTTAACAGCTTTAATTATTAAAGGTATAGCATTAGCTATTCCTTGGGCTATTATATTTTCTATAGCATTTTTATCCAAAGGATTTTCATTATTAGCATGAACTTCTGGATTATGTGATACTTCATTCGACATCTGACTTATAAACATTTTCAATTATTAATATCCCAGAATAATTAAAACAAAATAATACTTCCAGGAATTATATGTGCATATCTACATATATATATTCATATATTTAAATCTACAAAAATAACACATATGTTACTTTGTATTAATTTCCTAACTTTATTGTTTAAGTTTAGGTATTAAAAGAACACCTAAATAGCTTAAACTAGTGGCTCTGATACCACCTTCTGTCACAGCCCTCGACCCCACCCTTGGAGCGGGAGCCGTGAACCAGCCAGATGGTATCGGTGTTTATTAATTATGCAGCGGAAAATTTTTCATCAGGATCGTAGTTAGGAAATAATTTCAGAGTTTATAAAACACTGAACTTGTAATATTAAACAAACGGGCTAAAACCCATATTTAATTCAATTGTTTTTATAGGGATAAACCCAAATAAATAAAACATAAGTTTCTTCTTTTATTCAGGCGTTTATGGCCACTTTATTTAAGCATTCAGTGCTCCATAGCTGGCTTCTAGCAAATTACCTGAAACGTGTTTTGAAAACAGTTTATCAGTAATAAATACTGGCGAGTTCATTCCATTTTTATAAAAATATATTGTTATACTTTACAGCATCAAGGTTTTTATATTTGTTTATATTTACCAAAAAACTCAATCAGTATTTGTCACATGGTGGCAGTTCCGATGTGACGGGGGTCATATCACTCATTGGCTAACTTTCGTCCAATAGTGAATTTATCAAGTAATTATATTTTACTATTATTCAAAGGTATTTGTCACTAGGCGATTCCCGTGTCGGTGGTCATATCACTGTTGATCATTCTTTCAACTAGTGACTCTGGTCACATCACTGTTGATCACTCTTTCAACTAGTGACTCTGGTCATAACACTGTTGATCATTCTCTCAACTAGTGCCTGTGGTCATAACACTGTTGATCATTCTCTCAAATAGTGTCTTCGTTCATGTCACTGTTGATCATTTTCTCAACTAGTGACTCCGGTCATATTTCTAGTCATATCACTTGCTGATACATATTTTGTGGATACGGCTCGGCTCGGTTCGACTCGGCTACGAAGTGAAGGCCGTAGTCAAGACAACCTCCTGTCGTGACTCGGTATGCTAGTTACTTCGTAATGTTCATGTACATGTAACTGCGTGTGTGCAGTATACATGTTAGTATTGTCTAGATTATAGTTTGTTTGTTGTTTGTTTGTTCTAAGCCCAAGCCAAGGCCCAACATAAAGACCCAAGCCCATATGCTTTGGACGAAAACACTTTACTGGGCAAAATGTAAGTTTGGTGAAATCACTATTTTGGTGAAAACCAAATAGGATGAAAACCAAATAGGACGAAATCACCTGATTTCGTCCATATCTTGGATTTCGTCCTATGTGATTTCGGCTGGGACTTGATTTCGTCAGTCCTTTACTATATAAACACAGACAAAAGACATAACAATTGAGAGCACAGAAAGAAGTCTGAATAGATTTCGGAGCAAACACACACAACAGAGAGTTTATAGGTTTATCTTGTAAACACCGTATTGTAACCGTTTCATAGCATTAATACATTTAGTGTTAATCATTGAATCTTTGTGTCTTGCGTGTTCTTAACTTGGTTTAACTTACCCGTTTGGATTCCGCACTTTCGGGTTTCTCGGAAAACAGGGAATAGAGGTTACTCGATCCTCCGGGTGGACCTACAATTGGTATCAGAGCATTGGCTCGATTCCTTGTTAAAACCAAGTTGATTTTCTTGTGTTTTGATAGCTTTTAAAAGTGTTTTTCAGTTTGCATTCTTGTTTGAAAATCATATTTCTAGAAAAACTTTCTACAAAACCTCGAAAATCTTGTGTTTTTGCTATTTGTTTTATTAAAAACCTTGTTAAATCGTTGTTATACATGTTAGGATAAGGTTATTTTTAAAACATTATTGCAAAATTTGTGTTCGGAAATTTTTCGGTTCACCGGAAAGTTCATAAGTTCACCGGAATATTCAAAGTGTTCATCATTGTTCATGCATGTTCTTCATATAATATCTGTGTTTGATCTATCTGTTGTTTGAATCAAAGTGTTGTTGCATATTATATTAATTGTTTGAATATTGTGTCACACATATGATTGATAGTTGGTAACCACAGTGGCCGAAAGCATGCTGTTTTGACAAAAGAGGCTTCTGTGTCAGAAGATAAGGAGATAAGGTTTACAAAATATCTAATAGCTGGCAACCACAATCAACAACGAAATCCTTCTGATTTCGTCCAAATCAAAATCAGTTCAGTCAAAAAAATATCAAGCTGAACCTCTCAGCCGAAATCACTTAAAGTCACTTGTGTTTGTCATCTTGCTGAACGAAATCCCCTATATCTTGTGTAGCTGGACGAAATCTATATACAAACTACAGTCAACGAAAACAACCAGTCAACAATATCAAGCTCACCTAAACCTCATCTGGGCTGAAATCACAATTGAGCCGAAATCCACTCCCAGCCTAAATCCCTCTTCACCTATCTCCAAATCAACGAAATCACCTCTCTATCTTCTCAGCCGAAATCACTCACCTATCTCCAAATCCACGAAATCACTTTGGTAACATCAAGCTGCCGAAATCCTTTCACCTGAGCCGAAATCACTTTGCCAAAATCCCTTACCTAGCCGAAATCACCTATCCTCTTTTCCAGCCGAAATCACCAACCATTGAACCTTCGTCAACAGTATATCTTCGTCATTCATACATACCTTCGGCAATCAATATATCCTTCGCAGAATTGAAGATTTGGGGTTAGGTTTTGAAAGAAATTTTGGGATTTGTATTTGGGTTTTTGATTGTTGAGGTTATATATCGCAGATGCTATTGTTTTATCAGGGATTTGAGGTTGAAGGATTTCTGGTTTGAGTTGTAGATCGCAGGAGAGAGAAAGAGGTAAATGGCTGTATGTTTTGAACTTTAGGGTTTGTTGTGTTTTGCTCCTGATTGTGTATCGAAGAAAAGGAAGGATATTGGATTTTAGTTTGCAACTTGGGCCAGCATCTCATTCTTTACAAAATAACAATTTTGGGCCATTAAGTTGTGAAATTAATTTGTGTGGGATTTCAAAATTAATTCAAAGAATGTTGATGCCATCAATCCTTATATGTTTTAACATATAGATGGATTAATTCTCAAAGTGGGGTCGGGTATTCGCGGAATTGATTTGAATCGCGCTTCTAAATATCACGGTCTCATCAAAAAGAGTTTTCATCGAAACTTGTTAAATTTTTTAACAGAAGACTTGCAAAGTGTTTGAACTGTCTGTTTTCAAGGGTGTGATCAGTTTTTCATTTTCATATATCAAACATGAGTTGTACTAGCCCTTGGGATTGGAGTACGGATCCACAACCATCTCAAAAACAGATGTCGTTGGCCGAATATATGACGAGTACCATACCTAAACAACAACAGTCAATAAGTTCAAGTCAATGGGCAATGGTGTCGAATCAAAATCAGAGCATTCAAAATATTTTTCTTAGTGAGAATGAGACGGGTAGCAACAATCGCCCGCCAAAGCTGAATCACATGAACGACTATCCATCATGGAAGGGTCGTTTCCATAATTACGTTCAAGGGCAAAACACAGAATTATGGACGTGCTTCACCTCTGGATTTAGTGAAGCTCTTGAAGAAGCAGGATCAAATGCGACAACTTTCAATAATATGCAAGAAGCCGACAAAAAGGCATATGATCTGGAGAAGAAGGCGTATGCTATTCTCACTCAAGCACTTCACAGGGACATCTTTCATCAATTCTCTTATTTTAAGAACACGAAAGGTTTATGGGATGCATTAGTAGCGAGAGGAGAAGGAAATGCGGCCACACGGAAGACGCGTCAGGATTTACTAAAGAAGGAGTTTGAAGGGTTTATGTTTTTGCAGACTGAAACATTGAATGAGATGACAACTCGTTTTTATCATTTAATTAGTGAACTGATTTCTTACAAGGTTGTTGTATCTTCACAGGAAATAGTCGCACGGTTTGCTGATGCTCTACCACCAAAGTGGAGCCCATTCATTGAGTTGTTAAAGCATACAGGTGTATTGGATACTGTCAGTATCTATGAGTTTGTTCAAAAGCTGGAGAACAAGGATGCAGAAGAGATCAGAAAAGCTAAACTAATTCCTGTCCCTCAAAATCCAGAGATGTACTTTGGAGGGATTGCTCCTGCCGCTAGTACAAGCCAGCAACCAAAGATACAAACAGCTTATGTGTCAAATGCTTTCGACCCAAGATCCTATTTTGGAGGAGTAGCCACACCTCAACCCCAGTTTGACATAAATGCCTATCTTCCGAAACCTCAAGTTGCACCACCCCAACCCCAATTTGATCCAGCTGCCTATTTTTCTAAACCTCAAGTTGCCACACCTCAACCCCAATTTGATATAAATGCCTATCTTCCGAAACCTCAACTTGACAGACCTCAACCCCAATTTGATCCAACTGCCTATTTTTCTAAACCCCCACCACAAGCCCAACCACAACAAGCCTTCTATGGTAACAAACCTGATACTTCAAATCTTTCCAAAGTGAGTGTAGAAGCTGCACGGGATCACATTGAAATTCTTACCACTATGGTTAATGCCTACAGCGGATTAGTCGCAAGTCAAATTGGCAACATTAATTTGACAAACGAAGACTATCAGCAGATAGACAGGGACGAAATGGAGTTAATGGATATCAAGTGGGCGTTTGCAAGTGCTGTTAGAAGGGCAAAGGATTTCATGACTCTAACTGGAAGAACTTCATTGGAAGGCAAAAATGATACGAAGTACGGGTTCAATAAAGATGCGGTTACATGTTACAATTGTGGCGAAAAGGGTCACTTCAAACGTGAGTGCACCCTACCAAGCAAACAAGGCAATCAGAATCCGTTCAGAAATCAGACGAGTACTTCTAATGCAAATCAAGACAATCGTGAACGAAGGATAGTAGCGGTGAACAACAGTCAGAACCAGAACCAGAACCAGTCTGGACCTTCAAACACCAATCAAGCATTGACTGTTCAAGCTGATGAAGGATGTGATTGGTCCGTACAGTTGTGTCACACCCCCAAAATCCACTCGCGGAGTACCACCGCTTGGAGGCGTGACATGACCAGGATCAAGCCACCAATCATATCGAACATAAGTATAAAGTAAAAGTCATTCATCAATACGATAGGTGTTTCCAAAATCAAATATAAACAAGTGTGTAGCGGAAGCAATAATGTAAAACCCAACATAAGTTTAAGTATAAAATGTCATAATGTTTAACAACACATTCACGATCCATGTCCACAACGACTGTGCCTCCCGTGCAAGCTCCAAAAGTACCTAAGGTCCTGCAAGGCATGTAACAGAGGATCAACAACTAGTTGAGCGAGTTCACAGAAAGTAAATGCGTAATAGTAAGTTTGTATGTAACATGTGGCTCTACTGGGCCGATAGTACGTTCTATTGGTGGGGGCTTCCCATGTTGTATATCCACTAGACTATTCGTAACCATAAGTATCCTTCCCAATCCGAGGATAGTAGTAAGTATAATTTTACGTGGGTTTTACGTAAGTGCCCTTCACAACCGAGGACAGTGGTACGTAGCGAGTACGTAGATTTAGCGCTGGCGTCCTTCCCAATCCGAGGACGGTAGTACGTAGGTTTTACGTAGGTCTAAACACTAGTGTCCTTCCCAATCCGAGGACAGTACGTAGGCTTTACGTAGAGTTTGGCACAGGCATCCTTCCCAATCCGAGGACCGTGGTAAGTAGTCTAGTAGTGATGTAAGTACAAGTAATTATTCAATCCCATTCCCAACCCACCGGGGAATCCCATGCCTTGGTAAGAGTGTGAACTCACCTTGTTTGCTCGGTATGCTAAGTTAAGTGCTCACAATTAATCAATCAAGTCCTATAGTATGCACGTATACTCAATTAGTTCACGTTCGTAATATTTCACATGTAACTATCATCACAGTAATATCACAGAGTGTTTGGCAGTTAATCATACATCACATAACAGTTAATCACATGTGCACAATTCGTGTTTCACATAACAGTCTTTCATAGTTTAATCTAACATAGTTAACTAACAACATACTTAGTAGAGCTAGCACGCTTAACTGGAGTAATATATACAAACAGGAATGACAAACCACAGTGCTAGTTAACTAACAGAGTTAACAAACTAGTAAGGTTATGTATACTTGACAGTGCTAATAAAGTTAATAGAGTTAATAACTTAACTCAGTTAACAGACTATCCAGAGTTATGGACTTAACAGAAATTAATAAACTTAACTGGGTTTATATTCGTAACATACATAGCATAATTAACAAACTTAACATGGTTAACACTTAACAAGGTTAACATACTTAATTAAGTTAATCAACTTAACAGTGTTAACAACTAACAGAGTTAACAGATCGTATAACGAGTTTGCTGTACAAAGTTTTGGACGAAAACACTAGGTGGGCCGAAATCCCTTACTTGGGCCGAAAACCCTTATTGTCGAAATCCCTTAAGTGCCGAAAACACTATAGTGGCGAAAACACCTATGGGCCGAAATCCCTTTTTGGGGCTTTACACATTGGGCCGAAATCACATAAGTGATTTCGTCCAGTTTCAATGGTGGGGGGGGGGTGTTTTCGTTAGTTCTTATCATCATCAACAACACTTACTGTAACATATCAAAAACCCAAAAAATCCCCAAACATTTCTAACCCAAACAATAAACACCATCTCACAGATCTAAATCATTGTGATATCAAGATTATCATTAAATCCCCAGATCTTTCATATCATACAGATCAATACAAAATACACCCAATATCATCACATACAACAAGTTCATTCATGATGTGCAGTAATCAAGTGATTCCAAATCAAGTAATCAAAATAAATCAAAGACTAACCCAAACAGCAAGGTGGTACCTCGATCTGTTGTGTGCCGTCGGATTTCACAAGGGAGCGAGAGAGAAAGATCGTGATAAGTGGCTAGGGTTTTTCCGAATACCCTTTTTCTCCCAAAAAATCAAAATATATATTAACTCAAAACTGGGCCAAGGCCCATTCTCCATTTTCTGTTTTCGTTGGTCCACTAGTGGATGAAAACACAGTGTTTTCACCACTAGGGTGATTTCATTGATGTGTGAGTGAGGGTGTTTGGCCAGATGTCTTGTGTAATTTATACAACACATAATTTAAAAATTTAGACATACATCGATACACACTTATAAGGCATACCGTACACAACATATAAATCACACCACGATTAACATACTACAAACGTGCACAGTTGTGAAACAAACAAGTCGTATAACAAGAAATAAAAAAAAATTAACGTGTAATAGTGCGAAGATGGAATCTTGGAAACTCGAGTTGTCACATTATCCCCAACTTGAAAGAAATTTCGTCCCGAAATTTAGCATGCGGTTACTGAGGAAGCTAGGTAAGTTATTGTTTACTGGTTTTCCTGGGGTGTAACAACATCCCCCCGTTGATTTGGAATTTCTTCCCGAAATTCTGTAGTAGCTTCAGCCTCAGTAGTAGTTGCATTGTTTTCGAACAACTGGGGATATTTGAGTTCCATTTGGTCTTCGCGTTCCCAGGTATACTCTGGGCCACGACGGGAGTTCCAACGAACTCGAACAAGAGGTATTCTGGTGTTCTTGAGGACCTTAACATCCCGGTCCGTGATTTCAACTGGTTCCTCGACGAAATGCAACCGTTCATCGATAATGAGCTCCTTCAGAGGAACTATGTGGGTCTCATCTGACAGACACTTCTTCAGATTCGACACGTGGAAAACGTTGTGAACTGCACTGAGTTCAGCTGGTAAGTTCAGTCTGTAGGCCACTTTGCCTATCTTCTCTATGACTTCAAATGGTCCAACGTATCGTGGATTGAGTTTGCCTCGTTTGCCAAAACGAACAACACCCTTCCAGGGTGAAACTTTGAGTAGTGCTCGATCCCCAACCTGGAACTCGAGTAGTTTCCTGTCTTTATCCGCGTATGCTTTCTGACGGTCACGAACTGCCGCCATGCGTTGTCGTATTTGAGCAATCTTTTTAGTAGTATCAACTACCATTTCTGGACCTGTGATCTGACTGTCACCCACCTCTGCCCAACAAAGAGGTGATCGGCATTTACGCCCGTACAATGCCTCAAATGGAGCAGCTTTAATGCTGGTGTGGTAACTATTGTTGTACGAAAATTCCACAAGTGGCAGATGTTTTTCCCAGCCTTTGCCAAAGTCAATTACGCACGCCCGAAGCATGTCTTCTAGAGTTTGAATAGTGCGCTCAGACTGCCCGTCTGTCTGAGGATGATAAGCTGTGCTCATATCTAAACGAGAGCCAAAAGATTTGTGCATTGCCTGCCACAGTTCTGAAGTAAAACGTGCGTCACGATCAGGAATAATAGATGTGGGCACCCCGTGCCTCGAGACAACTTCCTTAAGGTATACGTCTGCTAGAGTGGAGAACTTATCCGTTTCCTTGATAGCCAAGAAGTGAGCAGACTTTGTGAGTCGATCCACGATCACCCAAATAGTATCATTCCCACGTTGAGATCTAGGTAGGCCAGTAACAAAATCCATGGAAATTTGTTCCCATTTCCATTGTGGTATCTCAGGTTGTTGGAGTGGGCCTGATGGTTTCCGATATTCTGCTTTTGACTCTCGCACAAGTCAAACACTTGCTAATGTAAGTTGCTATGTGGGCCTTCATGCTAGGCCACCAATATGTAGTTCTGAGGTCGTGGTACATCTTATCCGAACCAGGATGTACTGAGTAGCGAGACTTATGAGCTTCATCCATTACAAGCTCGCGTAAATTACCATAAAGTGGGACCCAGATGCGTCCGGTTACATAATAGGCGCCGTCTGCCCTTTGTTCTAACCGTTGCCTTGAGCCGCGTAGAGCTTCAGCCCTGACGTTTTCGGGTTTCAATGCTTCTACCTGAGCATCTCGTATCTGTGAAGGAAGACTTGACTGAATAGTGAGTTGCAACGCTCGTACACGCCTAGGTGTAGTATCCTTTCGACTGAGGGTGCGGCCACCACATTGGCTTTGCCCGGATGGTACTTTATGGCACATTCGTAATCGTTCAGTAGTTCGACCCATCTACGTTGTCGCATGTTCAATTCTTTCTGCTTGAAAATATACTCAAGACTCCTGTGATCGGTGTAGATGGTGCACTTAGTGCTATACAGGTAATGTCGCCATATCTTGAGTGCAAAAACAACAGCTCCCAGCTCTAAATCATGTGTAGTGTAATTCCGTTCGTGAATCTTAAGTTGGCGCGAAGCATAAGCAATGACTTTATCTTGTTGTATCAACACACATCCAAGACCTTGGATAGATGCGTCGCAGTAGACTATAAAATCGTCCGTGCCTTTAGGCAATGAGAGGATAGGTGCGCTACAAAGTCTATCCTTTAAGTGTTGAAACGCTGTTTCCTGTGTATTACCCCAACGGTAAGCAATACCTTTCTGTGTCAGTAATGTAAGCGGCTGCGCAATCTTTGAGAAGTCTTTGATGAACCGTCTGTAATAACCTGCCAAACCCAAGAATTGGCGTATTTCGGTTGGTGTACGAGGTGCAGGCCAGTTCTTGATCGAATCTACCTTGGATAGATCGACATGAATCCCATCCTTGTTTACCACGTGGCCTAGAAAGTGGACTTCACGAAGCCAGAAGTCGCATTTTGAAAACTTAGCGTACAGCTGTTCCGTTCGAAGGAGTTCCAGAATAAGTCGTAAATGCTGCTCATGTTCCTCCCGACTCTTCGAGTAGATCAGAATGTCATCAATAAAAACAATAACGAATCTTGTCAAGATAAGGTTTGAACACCCTGTTCATAAGATCCATGAAAACCGCAGGCGCGTTCGTTAGCCCGAATGGCATGACCAAAAACTCGTAATGGCCGTAGCGAGTTCTGAATGCTGTTTTGGAGACGTCCTCATCCCGGACTCTCAGTTGATGGTAACCTGACCTCAGGTCAATCTTTGAGTAATAGCTCGACCCTTGCAACTGGTCGAATAAGTCGTCGATGCGTGGAAGAGGATAGCGATTCTTCACAGTCACCTTGTTCGGTTCGCGGTAATCTATTCACATGCGGAAGGTACCTCCCTTCTTCTTTACAAATAATACTGGAGCTCCCCAGGGCGAAGAGCTAGGACGTATTAAACCCTTTTCTAAGAGTTCTTGCAATTGCTTAGACAGATCTTCCAGTTCAGTTGGAGCTAAGCAGTAAGGCGCTCGAGCTATGGGTGCTGGTCCAGGAGCTTGTTACTATGAGCTACCAAAGGTTCTCAACCAGTACGAGGAATGCGGATAATCTTTTCTTTTCAAAGAATCTCTGCTCGATGCTGAGGTAGCCCATCCGTACCAATATCGATGTCGAAACCATCACAATGCTGGGGTCATTCTTAATATCACCCTAACTAATCACGAACACTTGACCCCTGGCACCATTGCTGTCGTTATTACCCCCATTGTTGCCTCCATTATTGTTCCTGTTTCCTTGGTTGTGGTTCTGATTCTGGTTCTGGTTCCACTGTGGGCAGTGTCTTTTGAAGTGACCTTCAGCACCACCTGATAACATCCTTGTTACCCTGCTGTTGCTGCTGATTCTATAGATCTTGTGGCTGTTGTTGTTGGTTCTGGTTTGCAGGACGTGAGTTTCTACCATCTTTGGCTCCATGACCAAGCTTGTTGCATCATTGACAATGATTTCGGTTGCACTGCCCGCTGTGGTGCAAGTTACAGCGTTTGCACTTAGGGTGGTTTCACCTGTATCCACCCCGCCCTTGACTACTAACAGGTTGCTGACCAGAACTTTGGTTGTCATCGATCTTCTGCTGCTGTGCCTGGGACGGAACCGTAGTCGAACCCTTGCTAGGGGTTCCATCCCACTTCCTTTTGTTGTCATTGAGGGTAGCAGAAGTAGTTGAAGTAGTAGTGGTAGTAGTAGCGCTGATACGTTGAGGCAGCTTGTTCTGTTCCACTGCCTGTTCTGCGAGACGATGAGGAAGACGAATAACATCTTGAATAGTAATAAGGTTAGGAGTAGTCACATGACTTTGAATCTCTGGTACTAAGCCTTTGAGGTATAGCTCAATGCGCTTGATGGGAGGATCCACCATAGATGGACATAACACTGCCAGTCCGTTGGATCGTTTCGTGTACGCTTCTATCTCTGATCCCGTCATCTTCAGGTTAAAGAATTCCACTTCCAGCTTGTGAATGTCATCACGACTATAGTATTCACGTTTGATCAGTTTCTTAATATCATTCCATGGGGTGGCATTAGCAGCCGCCAGCCCCAGCCTTTGAACTTGCGCGCTCCACCAAGTTAGCGCGGTGCCTTCGAGAGTATCAGTGGCATATTTCACCTTACGAGCCTCAGGTCATTCGCACATTCGAAGACCGATTCGAGTGCCTCGAACTAATGGAGGAGTCCAATAGCTCCTTCCGTGTCGCTGAAAGTAGTAGGACGACAGTCCATAAAAGTCTTGTATGTGCACACAGGTGGCTAAGCGTGTTGACTTGTCGTGTGCGTAAGAGTAATCAAAATTAAGCACAAGTGTTGATTTACGAGAGTAGGATCTAAAGATCCTAGAGTAAGTGGTGATGGCAGGTTACACCTCCTGCCTGGGCAGCTGCGAGTGCTGCAGTAACTTGTTCGGTGATCGAAGCCGCCAACTGGGCTTGAGTTAGGTTAACGCGTCCACTCATGATCTTGACATCAAGGAGAACATGTGGATGAGAGGTTCGCGAATAGTGCGAAGAGAGTGAGCACACAAGTATTCTCAAGCAGTAACGAATAGTAGGTTCTGTAATCTAAGCATACCACGAGCAAAGTTCTATGTAATTCTAACAAGTAGGTAAGGTAACATGAATAGTAGTACCTATGATGCTGAGCCTTGCACGTGGAGCGAAGCGTCGTTGTGGATCGTTGAGCACTGTTCTGGTTATAGTCTGGTTTTAACAAAATCGTTTTCCCCTTATTAAAACCGAGTTCTCTATAACCAATGGCTCTGATACCAATCTGTCACACCCCCAAAATCCACTCGCGGAGTACCACCGCTTGGAGGCGTGACATGACCAGGATCAAGCCACCAATCATATCGAACATAAGTATAAAGTAAAAGTCATTCATCCATACGATAGGTGTTTCCAAAATCAAATATAAACAAGTGTGTAGCGGAAGCAATAATGTAAAACCCAACATAAGTTTAAGTATAAAATGTCATAATGTTTAACAACACATTCACGATCCATGTCCACAACGACTGTGCCTCCCGTGCAAGCTCCAAAAGTACCTAAGGTCCTGCAAGGCATGTAACAGAGGATCAACAACTAGTTGAGCGAGTTCACAGAAAGTAAATGCGTAATAGTAAGTTTGTATGTAACATGTGGCTCTACTGGGCCGATAGTACGTTCTATTGGTGGGGGCTTCCCATGTTGTATATCCACTAGACTATTCGTAACCATAAGTATCCTTCCCAATCCGAGGATAGTAGTAAGTATAATTTTACGTGGGTTTTACGTAAGTGCCCTTCACAACCGAGGACAGTGGTACGTAGCGAGTACGTAGATTTAGCGCTGGCGTCCTTCCCAGTCCGAGGACGGTAGTACGTAGGTTTTACGTAGGTCTAAACACTAGTGTCCTTCCCAATCCGAGGACAGTACGTAGGCTTTACGTAGAGTTTGGCACAGGCATCCTTCCCAATCCGAGGACCGTGGTAAGTAGTCTAGTAGTGATGTAAGTACAAGTAATTATTCAATCCTATTCCCAACCCACCGGGGAATCCCATGCCTTGGTAAGAGTGTGAACTCACCTTGTTTGCTCGGTATGCTAAGTTAAGTGCTCACAATTAATCAATCAAGTCCTATAGTATGCACGTATACTCAATTAGTTCACGTTCGTAATATTTCACATGTAACTATCATCACAGTAATATCACAGAGTGTTTGGCAGTTAATCATACATCACATAACAGTTAATCACATGTGCACAATTCGTGTTTCACATAACAGTCTTTCATAGTTTAATCTAACATAGTTAACTAACAACATACTTAGTAGAGCTAGCACGCTTAACTGGAGTAATATATACAAACAGGAATGACAAACCACAGTGCTAGTTAACTAACAGAGTTAACAAACTAGTAAGGTTATGTATACTTGACAGTGCTAATAAAGTTAATAGAGTTAATAACTTAACTCAGTTAACAGACTATCCAGAGTTATGGACTTAACAGAAATTAATAAACTTAACTGGGTTTATATTCGTAACATACATAGCATAATTAACAAACTTAACATGGTTAACACTTAACAAGGTTAACATACTTAATTAAGTTAATCAACTTAACAGTGTTAACAACTAACAGAGTTAACAGATCGTATAACGAGTTTGCTGTACAAAGTTTTGGACGAAAACACTAGGTGGGCCGAAATCCCTTACTTGGGCCGAAAACCCTTATTGTCGAAATCCCTTAAGTGCCGAAAACACTATAGTGGCGAAAACACCTATGGGCCGAAATCCCTTTTTGGGGCTTTACACATTGGGCCGAAATCACATAAGTGATTTCGTCCAGTTTCAATGGTGGGGGGGGGTGTTTTCGTTAGTTCTTATCATCATCAACAACACTTACTGTAACATATCAAAAACCCAAAAAATCCCCAAGCATTTCTAACCCAAACAATAAACACCATCTCACAGATCTAAATCATTGTGATATCAAGATTATCATTAAATCCCCAGATCTTTCATATCATACAGATCAATACAAAATACACCCAATATCATCACATACAGCAAGTTCATTCATGATGTGCAGTAATCAAGTGATTCCAAATCAAGTAATCAAAATAAATCAAAGACTAACCCAAACAGCAAGGTGGTACCTCGATCTGTTGTGTGCCGTCGGATTTCACAAGGGAGCGAGAGAGAAAGATCGTGATAAGTGGCTAGGGTTTTTCCGAATACCCTTTTTCTCCCAAAAAATCAAAATATATATTAACTCAAAACTGGGCCAAGGCCCATTCTCCATTTTCTGTTTTCGTTGGTCCACTAGTGGATGAAAACACAGTGTTTTCACCACTAGGGTGATTTCATTGATGTGTGAGTGAGGGTGTTTGGCCAGATGTCTTGTGTAATTTATACAACACATAATTTAAAAATTTAGACATACATCGATACACACTTATAAGGCATACCGTACACAACATATAAATCACACCACGATTAACATACTACAAACGTGCACAGTTGTGAAACAAACAAGTCGTATAACAAGAAATAAAAAAAAATTAACGTGTAATAGTGCGAAGATGGAATCTTGGAAACTCGAGTTGTCACAAGTTGGGAGGAGGAAGTGCATGTTATGCGAAGATCATCAATCACATCAAGCACGTTCACAAGGAAGAATTTTCTGAAAGTGACGACAGCTCGGGTTATAGCGGGAGTTCAGATGACAAAAGCTCGAATGCGGGAGATTATCATTCTGAAGATGGATCTTTTTCTTATCAGACTGCCTTTATGGCTAATGTCTCGGCCTCGACAAGTCAGGTAAATTCTGATCCTCCTACTCCTAGTGTTTGTAATTCTTGTGCTGAATTGAAGCTTGAATCTGAAACGGTTCATAGTTGTAAGACCCTAATCCGTTTTAGTCTAAGATTCGCAGCGGAAAATACATACTAAAAATTTCTTTATTAGTTATTCTTTCTTTCACTTAAATACATTAAAAACTAACATACTTATATCAAATTAAATGACCACATACACACCCACGTACAATCCATGTCTTGACTCGATCATCAACCGCTTACTCTTCATGTTGAGAATCTCGTAACCTCGTATAACCTGCAGTCACCACATACAATTACTTCATTAACAACCGGTGACGTAATACATATACTTTAAAACATGCATCATCAAGCATCAATATTTCCTATCCTCGCTTATGTAAATCCATTAATCCATCCAGTCGAACTCTCTAGTCCGACTCTCCATACTTAACCCTCATTCTTCATTCTTAATATACCTGCACTTCCATTTCATACTCAACAGAAAACAGTTAGCATCATTAAACTTATCTCATAGGTGTAATCTCACGAGTACACATAACCAAATCTCATTCATTTGTGTATTTAACTAAATTACCTTTTCATGCATAATACCTTACTATACATACCCACTTCATTTACAACTTACATCTTACCCACAAGTATAATTATTTACTTTATCTTTGTGCATAATACTAACATGTAAGTTCCCTACCTTACCCATACTTAATAGAAATTACTTTCTTCCAGCTTTCGACTCACTTTCCGTAAACTTACCTTATTACCTCCATTGATTCATACTTTCCCACAAAATTCACAATAACCATCATACTACAATACATCTTACATCTAAAGTGTAAGTTCGGGATTCACTTACCTTATGCGCCCGTATTTGCATCCGCTTACTTGAGTCTTCTTGGCCCGTTAGCCTTCCACGCTCCCATCCCTCTTGACATGATTCCTATACTTTCATGTCATTACGTTTACATCCTTATTAGCATACATGATTATACATATGTACGATCATATCAAGTTCATATCTCACATATGCCTTTCATTAGCCAATTCAAACAAGCATATAGCATACTCAACATCATCATAACATAACCCTCACATATTATGGCCATTTAGACATTTCATCAAACACTTGGTGTGCGTACTACTTTCTAAGCATAATGTACATGTGTTTCATGCCTTTCTTCCTAATTATCCCTTTCATTCATCAACCCAAGTAAACATCATTCAAATTCTATACCATACTTCATCCATATACAAGCACACATCACATACTACACATATTCATGATCAAATTCATACCATTTCATGGATTAAACATAAACCCACTTAGCTAAAAGTGGTAATTCATCCTAACACCTAAATTATAGCAATTCCCTAAGAGTTTTCACATAGGATTAGTTCCTAAACAAGCATACATCGTCAATTTGGCCACAACCTCTACGATTCATACATAAATCACGACTTGTGAGGTTCATCAAGTTTTCTCAACTTCATTAAACATCAAAATTCAACATACCTTATGATCCCCTAGCTTGGGTGATCGTTAATTCATGTTCCTTCTTGAATTTAGACTTCGTTTGGCCCTTTAATTTGAAGATTCTTCAAGAACTAGGGTTTGAACCCTTGGTTCTTTCTCCTGGACATCGATCCAGAACACACACAAGTGTGTGTGTTTGTGTGTGTGTTTTCTTTTAATACCACAACTTTCAAGTTGTTCACTTTGGTCCCTCATGTTTCGTTTTAATTAAATAAGGCTACAACCCTTCGTTTAATACCAACGATATTAACAATCAACTAGGTTAATTATTCCTAGTTAATGTTCATTTACCGGTTCACTTTTATCCCCTAACGGTATTTTACCCGTTCCTTTACATTAACCGGGTTTAAATTACCAAACCCATTTTTGGGGTGTTACAATAGTCACAATCAGAGTTTGGTTATTGAACTGTCAAAGTGCAAAGAGGCAAACATGGCCTTAGCTCGCAATGAAAAGGAGTTTAAAACAGTTATTGAAACCCAAAAGAAAAGTGTTTCTGAATTAACAAAAAATGTTTTCAACAAACAAATTGGTATTAATAACTACATTAATATCATTGAGGAAACCAAGAAAGAGCTAGCCACGGCCAAGTGTGAATATGAAGCGATCAAGCTCAAATTGGAGAGTTATTCTAACTCCCGATATGTGCTTGATCACATCATAGACGTTCAAAAGCTGAAAGGGAACGTGAAAGGCGTTGGGTATAAGGCGTGTCCACCCCCTTTGAGACACGACTATACCAAGTCGCCCGATGAAGAGGATATGCCTCGTTTTGAACCCAGTGTGCCTCTTGATTATGAGGAAGTTACTACTGGCCTAGGGTTCAAATCGGACAGTTCTTCAAGTACATCATCTGAGCAAACAGAAACTTCAACGTCTACGAAACAAAGTCCTCCAATCATTGAGGACTATGAGTCGTCTGATGATGAATCAGAATCAGATGTGAATGACCAGGATGAATCACTTGATAAGAAGAAGGGAATAGAAATTCCAATTGAGAATCATATTCTTTGTGATCCTCTTATTCTTGCTGTGCAACAAGTTGCCAAACAAGTGATTAATCCTGTCAAGGAAGTAAAAGAATCTGTGTCTACCGTTAAAAGTGATAACGTGTTGTATACTTTGGTCGGTGATAGTAAAATTTATTCAGACAAATATTTTCCAATCAAAAACGTCAATCAATCCTTGATTGATGAAGTGTTTGAAGATAATGCAACTAAGTTTTTGGGAAAAGCGATCCCGAGAGTTTCAGTAACTCAGTGTGATCCTATTCCAAAAGCTGAAGTTAGAAGAAAATTTGGAAATAAAAAATCACCGACAAAGCAACAACCTGTCGCTTTTAAGGGTAAACAGCAACAGCAGCGAGCTCAAAATTCTAAAGGTTCACAACCGAAGGTTGAGACCAAAGGAGCTCGTTTCAAGAAGAAAAACAAAGACGTTAAGTTTGTGGCCTCCAAGGGTACTGATAAAGTTGAGACTTTTGAAAATAAATCCAATACTAAGTTTGTTCAAAAGTTCAAAATTTTGAAACATAATAGTGATAACAATTACACCCAACACACAAACGGGTGTGAAGCTAGTACCTCGGGGTCTACAAATTCAACGTCAGGTCCTCGAACCGAATCTTCTAATTATGTTGAAAGGAGATCATGCTTTCAATGCGGGGAGTTTGGCCACATTATCAGAAATTGCACAAACTCTCCGAAACCAAATTTCGTAGAAAGAGCCCCTTCTGAACAAGGTCACCAACAACGTCGTCCTGTGTCACCAAAAACTGACAAACGCACTGTTAAAGAACAGGAAACAAAACAACGACGTAAAAATATGAAGGTGATCGAAAAGGCTTTAAAACCAGAAACTGTTAAAAGGAAACCAATTTTGTCACAACCGTTAAAACCGGAGATTTCTAAATCTATAAATAATACGCAATCCGGTAAACAGAAACAAGTTTGGAAACCGAAAATAGGTGAGGATTCAGGGGGAGACTTGCAATTTAAGGACCTTCAAGAGATTGAAATTACATTTCTTGATTCTCAGGGGCAACCTAAGTCTATGAAGGCTTGGGTCCCCCTCTCCAACTAATCTCTGAGTGAGTGTGCAGGATGTTCCAGGAGGAACTATCGATAGTCATCGGATTGTTGATAGTGGAGTGTCCATGCACAAGATAGGCGACTCAAAGCTCCAAGATATTGTTATTTCTAGGAGTGGTTGCCTTTGATGGAGAGAAGAAAAAGAAAAGAAGACAGAATTGTCTGTCGAAAGAGATTGAAAGCTTCGACAAAATGAAAATCATTTCAAAATATGATTGTTTAAGGTTTTGATCGGGTCCCCAGGATAGATTCAATCAAAATGTACGCACCTGCAGCACGTCTGAAGATTCAAAATCAACAAGGTGAACGTGCAGTGTACATTTCTTCGCGGTGTGATTAAAGAAAATGTGTTGTTGAACAAACCAACCGGGTGTGCGGATGCCTTGGCGTGGATTGAACAACCGCACACTACTACTTCTCAAAGAGAAAGACAAAGACCTTCGCTGGTGCAATGTGGAAGACCAGCCGGACCCAAAGGTTTATGATCTTGTTGCTGTGAAGAGATTTCTCAGTAGCTACAAAATCGACTTTGAAATCCACACCGAGTGGATATTCAGTTTGGGAGAGCACTCAGATTCCTTGCAATGCACGAAGCAGTTGCAGGATACGGTTTTGAATTTCTAATCTCTTCTATACTTGTCGATATTTAAGTTGCTTTATAAATTGTTATCCTCTCGTAGCACTCTTTGGCCAGACAATGTTGTCATGGTCCGCACCGCTTACCGACATGCCAACTGATTTTTCCAAAATTCGATAAAATCATTTCTGATTAACTTAATTTTGGTAAACGGCATTGAGGTAAAACATGAGTTAACCGACATCGGGAAATCGTTTTTGTAAATATCTTTGTGTCTTTTAAATTTGTCTTAGTTTGTTGATTTTAGGGGGAGTAAATCCAAATTTGAAAATTCAAAAACGGTGAAAAATTTCAAAACGCAAAAACAATAGAAAAACAAAAATGAGTTTCCTGGCGAGCAAAAGAGAAAATGATAGTAAATCAGTGGTATGTCGAAACCTCTTTGAACTGAAATGCAAAATGAAAAACGATAAGCAGCTCTATATAAGATGTATCGGTAGGCTCACAATCATTTTAAAGTGTGCAGGGTGATATAAATCTTAAATCGACTGAAGACCAGGTGGGAACCGCACATTGGCATATGGTCTTAGTACCGAAATTTCATTTGAGAGATTGCCGAGGTTCTGAGATATTCGGTCTTTATGCTGTTTATCATCTGGGTATCATGGTTGTTTCTTTTACCGAAAAAAAACGGAGACGAAGTCTAAGATCTTCCATGATACCATACATACGTGTACATATTGCATTCGACCTCAATAAGTGATCAACAATCACATGTCCAAACAAAATAAGTGATAATATATCACAGATTCTTTGCGGGAGTCAAGTTCGTCTCTTTGCTGTACGAAAGTACTGACCTGTTCACGGACTTGCTCCTGTGCCCTCATGCATCTGAAAATCAAGTTCCTCATCAATAAGTGATTCTATCACATAGGGCTTGTTTTCAATCAAAATAAGTGAGTTTCTCACATTGTTTTATACGGTCAAACGGATGATAAACGGTATACTCACCAGTAAGATGAACTCTCGTGCATACCTTGATACGGGAATGTGTCGTGTGTGGATGAACACCGGTCGGTAAGTATAAATCATACCTTAACGTATCCCCTCGCCATGATTACATCTGATAAGTTGAGCTTATGTGGACAACAATACCGATAATTGTTATAGGATGCTTATCTAAATGTTAACTAATTGAACAAAAAGAGCGTTTTGACATGACCGTACACTGATATGATTCTCTTACCCTCGAAACTCGCAAAAAGAATGTCTGTAAATATTTGTTTACTGCTTTCGTTTCTGCATCTTTGTATATATTTATTTATTGCTTTCCGTCTTTACATTTGAAAAATGAAAAATTCCAAAAAGATTTTAGGTGTGTTTTAATATAAACTTTATAAAATCCAAAAAGATTTTGCTTCTAGTTTATTTTTGATTGACCGATGTTGGAACTCGAGTCTATCCTACCCAAAATCCTGATTGTAAGCCAGAAAACAATTGCGCCTTCATAAACTGTCGAAGTTAACAAGTTTTGAAAGTTAAAGGATTAAAAAAAATGATCATTTTCTAAACTTTCAAACTGTTGTTGGTCGGTGTTTGATTGAGATTTGATCTAATTTGTGTCATTTGTTTAATGTTAACTATATTCCAAGCGTTTGTTCTCATTACGTGTTTAGCTTTCTTGCATGTGCAGATGCTAAAGGCGAAGAGAACATGTTCGATGATAAGCTTCGGAATGAAGACACGACGTGAAGGCACTCAAATGATAAAGATGATAGAGTTGCCGCTGATCAATCCTCAACACCACAAGGATCTCAAGTTTATCGACGATCGAAAGATTCACGAGCATAACTCAATGGAGAGTTTATTTTAAGGGGGAGTTTATTAACACACTTCTTAAATGAAAATGGAGTTTGTTGATACCCTTCTACTTACAACGCGTGAAGACTTTGAAGATCCTTTCCGAGAATGAATGCACCATCAAGAGATGGAGAACGAGATTACGAACCTCGCGAGCAGCATCCAAGGGGGAGTTTGTTGATACATATTTTGTGGATACGGCTCGGCTCGGTTCGACTCGGCTACGAAGTGAAGGCCGTAGTCAAGACAACCTCCTGTCGTGACTCGGTATGCTAGTTACTTCGTAATGTTCATGTACATGTAACTGCGTGTGTGCAGTATACATGTTAGTATTGTCTAGATTATAGTTTGTTTGTTGTTTGTTTGTTCTAAGCCCAAGCCAAGGCCCAACATAAAGACCCAAGCCCATATGCTTTGTACGAAAACACTTTACTGGGCAAAATGTAAGTTTGGTGAAATCACTATTTTGGTGAAAACCAAATAGGATGAAAACCAAATAGGACGAAATCAACTGATTTCGTCCATATCTTGGATTTCGTCCTATGTGATTTCGGCTGGGACTTGATTTCGTCAGTCCTTTACTATATAAACACAGACAACAGACATAACAATTGAGAGCACAGAAAGAAGTCTGAATAGATTTCGGAGCAAACACACACAACAGAGAGTTTATAGGTTTATCTTGTAAACACCGTATTGTAACCGTTTCATAGCATTAATACATTGAGTGTTAATCATTGAATCTTTGTGTCTTGCGTGTTCTTAACTTGGTTTAACTTACCCGTTTGGATTCCGCACTTTCGGGTTTGTCGGAAAACAGGGAATAGAGGTTACTCGATCCTCCGGGTGGACCTACATCACTGTTGATCATTCTCTCAACTAGTGACTCTGAACTTAGTAGTGTCCCGTGACATTACTTTATCAAATATATTTTCTATGGCACAAAACCACTTAGCCCAAAAATGAAATATATATCATTTTCTATCAAACAAATAGCTATAACTGATCAAATATAATATATTAATTAAATAATTATAATATTATTATTTAATATATTAACGTGACTAAGACTAAAAATATAATCTTAGTATAGTAGAATATATTATATTTGACTATTATGGTATACATTTGTAGACTAAACCTTATTTTATAATGTAAATAGTAATTTTGGGTTATTAAATATATTTTCTTTAATATATATTTTAATGATGATTAATAATGTTTCAGTATATTATAAAGCTCTATAATATCATATAACAATTTATAAGAACCAACTGTATATAAATTGAATGTAGCTATGTATATAAATTAAATGTAGCTATATTCAATTTATACTTTAATGTATAAATACAATGTTTTAAAATATTGATGTATATAACTAAATTTAATATAAACTAATTAAATAAAGTAAGGATATATATATTTGTATCGATTGGAACATTTAATGTAAATATATGAGGATTTAAATGTTAAATCTCTAGTCGTATGTATATATATTTGTATAGGGGTTATAGTGGATACACCCAAATAAACTCCTACAAAAAAATTAATATAGTATACTAAATTTATAAGCTATATTCAATAACTTTAATATAGTAATGTAAAAATAATATTAGTTATAGGCTATGGCTAATGGGGCATAATTCCCCCATGCTTGTGGTCATGCTACTATTGGCTAACTTTTTGGCCAATGGTAACGATGGTCAAGTAATGTATACAAACCTCATATATTGGCAGCTATTGCAAAATATAAATACTTAATCACTGTAAGTATAACTGATAAGCATTTAGAATTTTGGAACGCATGTTAAATATAACTGTATCACAAAAATGTGATAAAATTGTGAGAAAAGAGAATGGACTCACTTTGTAACTTTAGGGTTCAACTAGAAAGCTTCCTGGTAGAATCTTGGGTATAACTTCTGAGCTATTTTAAATATATATATATATATATTTGCACTCGTGTTAAGTATAGTACCCCTAATTCAACCTTATCCCTATGTCACGAGACAGAACCCCAACGAACTTAGTCGGGCAAAGCCTTGACATGCGTTATGGGGCTCCAGATCAATCGGAAAGGGTAGCGGTGATCGAGAGTTAAAACACTTAAAACGGGAAAGGGCTTTATTATTATTATTATATATTAAAAATAAAAATAGTATTATGGAAATGCCATAAAAGAGGTGAGACATAAAGCAGAAGAAAAGGGTGAGTAAATTATGAGTAGTGTTGCTATTTATAGTTGCCACACTGCTTCAAAATCACGCCAATATGGCCACATACACTCATACATGTTTTGTTCACACACTCACACGTACTTCATTTCAATTGTTGATTTAATTTTATTATTCTATTGTACACGTTTACATATTATATTTTATTATATATATATATATATATTATAATTAATTTAACTGCTTCATTTATTTGGCGCTTATAACTTCTAAAATATAACGTTTTATAAAATAACGAATATGTCATTTGAACGAGAATATTTGTATCTACATTTTGAACCAAGTTTCATTAAAAAAGGAGTAAGTTTAAATATAATGTATTTTTATAATTTAATTATTAGACGGTCACTAAGCCCGTCTAGGTACTTCATATTTCTAATAGACAACTTACCCGTAATCTACCCGTTTAATAATATAAATTTTATATACTTTATTTTAATATAGAAAATAGAAATGGCACACATATACAAGCCAATTAATTAATATAACGATCCAACCAAATATATATAAAGTAGTTTTTAAAACTATATGGGTCAAACAATTATATTAAAAATAAAACTAGTTACTAGTGGTTAATAAATTTAAACAACCTATAACTCTTATATGAAAAAAAAATTGGGAATGTTACACGTAGGTTAGCTCAACCCCCTCAGGACTGATCAACGTAATGCCCGCTCCGCTACCCTCTTCGCTGGAGGCCCCATCTGTGAGCAGTTTCCACACTGCCTCGTCTTCCCTCTCTTTCTCTTCCCTCTCCAAGGCTTCCCACTTTAAAAGCTCTTTTTCTTCATCCTCAGGGATTTCTGCCAAGAAGTCGGCCAGTATTTGTCCTTTCATGGCAGTTCTGGCTTTGAATTCCAGGGAATGCTCCCCTAATTCGACCGCCCATTTAGCCAGTCGACCCGACAACTCCGGTCTCCTTAGCACATTTTGGAGGGGTTGATCTGTCATTAGAGTGACCTTGTGTCCTTGGAAGTACCTTCTGAGTCTCCGAGATGCGAAAACAAGAGCCAAAGCTAACTTCTCCTGGGGCATATAGCGTTCCTCAGGACCCTTGAGGGTCCAGCTGATGAAGTATATTGGTATCTGCTTTCCTTCCCGTTCCACCATCATAACCGCACTTATGGTCGTTTTCGAAGCAGACAAATACAAGAGCAGATCTTCCCCGGGTACCGGGGTAGCTAAGGTTGGGAGTTTGCAGATGTAATCTTTCATTTCTTGGAAAGCAGTTTCCGCCTCAGGGGTCCATTTAAATCTGTCCGTTTGGAGACAGTCCTTCAGTACCTTCATGAAGGGAAGAGTCCTGTCGGCTACCTTTGATAAGAAGCGGTTCAAGGCGATTAACCTTCCATTCAACTGATGAATGTCCTTCAGGGACCTGGGGGACCGCATTTCGGCTACAGCTTGAGTTTTCTCCGGATTAGCTTTAATTCCGCCCTTAGTAACCACTACTCCCAGGAATTTCCCTTCTTTTACCACGAAGCAGCACTTCCCGGGGTTTAGCTTCATATTCACATCTTGCATGGCTCGAATGGTTTCGGCTATATCGTCTATCATAGCCATCTCGGTTAGGATTTTTATGACAATGTCATCGACATATACTTCCAAGTCCCCCCCCCCCCCGCTGGTCTCTGAAAAAGGTATTCATAAACCTTTGGTAGGTGGCCCCCGCATTTTTTAGCCCGAAGGGCATCTTGGTGTAACAGAACGTTCCCTCGTCTGTGATGAAGGCGGTTTTCTCTTCGTCCTCCATTGACATCTGAATTTGATGATATCCTTTGTAAGCGTCCAGGAAGCACTTTAGGGGGTACTGAGATAAGGAATCCACTTGGACGTCTATCTCCGGGAGGGGATAGCAGTCCTTGGGGCATGCTTTGTTCAGGTCTTGAAAGTCGATGCATATCCTCCACCCCCCATCTTTCTTTTTTACCATGACTGGGTTAGCAACCCAGGACGGGTACTTCACTTCTCTTACTATTCCGGCTCTGAGCAGCTTCCTGGTTTCTTCACAGGCGACCCTCCTCTTGCTGGGGCCCATGCTCCGTTTCTTTTGTTTGACTGGTTTTGCCCAGGTGTATGTATTGAGTCGGTGTTCGGTCAGGCTTCTTGGGATTCCTGTCATGTCTCCATGCTGAAATGCGAACACGTCTATGTTGAGGAGAAGCAGCTCCTTGAGAGCACTTTTGCATTTGTCACTCAGGTGGCTTCCCACTTTAACTGTCTGCTCCGGAAACCTGTCACAAAGGACCCACTCTTCGACTACATCCTTTTGGGGTTTCTCAGATATTTCTCCCACAGATACGGAAGAAACTACTTCATATGCAGATTTCACCCAAGCCAAGCCTTTTGGCGTTTGGAACACTAGAGCTCCGTGTGGGGTTGATGCCTGTGCTTGCAGATCTCCAATCACAGGCCTTCCCAGGATTGCATTGTATTTTGAGGGTGCTCGGATCACTGTGAAGGTTAAATTTATGGTTCGGACTCGATCTCCTACCCCGACTGTAAATGGGAGTCTGATCTTTCCCAAGGGGTGTGACACACTGTTGTTGAAACCCACTAAGGGGATAGAGTCCTCCTCGAGCCTATCCCTTACGTCCCTGTCAAATCTGAGAAAACAGTGCTCATATATCACCTCTACCCCGCTTCCCCCGACCACATGTATTCTGGCCACCTTGTGGCCGGCTATTATGGCTGAAATGTTAAGGGGGAGTTGCTGCACCTAGTTCTCCTCCAGGTGTGGCATCAGGATAGGAGCTTTCATGCGGTCTGGGGAGCCCAGAATTCTGGCCTTTACACTCCTAGTGGTCTCAAATTCATCCCTCATTCTAATCATGTCTACATCTTCCCTTCCAGACTCCCTCGCATCTTTCCCCTTGCGGTCCCCTCCTCCTTCCTTTATTTCCTTAACCAAGTGAGTCAGTTTACCCGTTTTTACCGCGGCCTCTATTTTCCTCTTTAGATACATACAATCATCAGTTTTATGGCCGAAGCCCCTATGGAAATCACAGTATTCGTTCGGTTGTGCCTTTGGCCTCGGTTTTATGGGTGGTGGTCTTGGGAAGGAGTTCTTCACCCTCTCAGTGGCTAGTATTTCACTTGGAGTTTTCGTGAGGGGGGTGAAGCTGTCGGAGTAGGGGAATGGGCTTCTCCCCCGAGGCCTATATGGGGAATACGAGGGCCTTGTTCTATCATGCAATATTCTATCAAGAGTTGGTTTTCTCAGGAGTACCTTTTTCGGGAGGTTTGGCAGTGGGGTTGACTCTCCGGGACGGAGTATCCATTTCTTTAGCTTTGCTAACCGTGTCTTTGCCTCTGATGAAAGCCCTAACCCTGTCCATAAGGTTGTCAAATGAGTGTGGGAACTCCTCCCCCAGCTTCTCACATAGTTGTGCGTGCTTTAACCCATTAATGAAACTGCTGATCTTCATGACCTCCGGGACATCCTTGATATTCATGCTCTCCTTGACAAACCTCTCCATGTATTGATCTATCCGTTAGTTGTCCCTCAGCCTTATGTGCATGATTTCGTTTGGGTTTTTGATCACTTTTCTTTGTTGTCTAAAGTTCCTCAGAAACTTCTCACTTAACTCTTCATAGCTGTCAATTCCTTCGGGGGGGAGGCTGCCAAACCAGAGCCTGGCTCCCTCCGTCAGAGTTTGCACAAACATGTGGCACCAAACTGGCATGGGCCATCATACCAGCTGCCCTGCACCCATGAAGGCATGGAGATGGTCCTCAGGATCTCTTGTCCCATCGTACCGGTCGAAGTTTGGAGGTAGCTTCGTCTTAGGGGGCATGGGTGCTTCGGCGATCCTCCTAGAGAACTTTGAGATCTCAGCTAAGTCCCGAGGGAGGTAAGGCTGATCCAGATTATCATCGTTTTGATTTTCCTTCTCCTTTTCTTTTCCTTTCTGTTTCTTCCCTGTAATGAGATCTTCTCTCTCCTCGGAGGATATCTGCCTTAAGGCCGTCATGAAGGTTTCCAGAGGGTCATTGCCACCGTTTTTGCTTTGTGAACATCTGCCTTAAGGCCGTCATGAAGGTCTTCTTCCCGCCCGTTTTCATATAGGGAAACCTTAGTGAGCAAGTTATACTACCTTTGGGCCTTATCTGTTGGGCCCGCATGATGAAAGCCCAAGACGGGTAAATTGAGCAATCCATTTGCCCGTCGTCAGTAACTATTGCAGCAAAAGTTTTTTTTTAATAAATATTTTTTTATCTTGCGAGAAATACATTTTGTAAAACCGTTTACAAAACAGATAACGATATATGTACAATACATTGAACAAACTAAAATGATAGTGTTGGTTAAGGATTCATGCTCAATACTAGTCCGTTTAAAACTTGTTTCGCCCACTCACGAACAAGAGAGTTCAATATCTTGAAATAGAACAAGAGAATTCTCCTCTCTTACTCGACTGCTTTCATAAAAATAAAAAATAAAATTTGTTTAGTTGCTGTAACCAACCAAAATTGCTTGATTGCAATTAAATACATTTAACTTTTGCCCACTTGTTCCTTGTTGCTAAGAAAGTAATATACAAAGAAGGTTCTCACTCATTTGTGAGGTTCCATCTTTCTCCTATGTGAGACTAGGTTTTATCCATTTTCTTGTTTCAAATTCTATATCAAACTCGTTGCACTGTGTAATATTACATTTATCTTAGCTTTATTTTGTAGACATTCTGTATGCTGCGAAGCCCTGAAACCCAATAAACAATTAGGCTGGTGGTATGGTCTCTTGCCCCTGCCAAATCAGCCTCCATAGCGCCCCTCTCCTCATTTCCTAGGTGCCAAAGAGAGGGGGGGGGGGGGGGGGGGGGGGGGGGCATTCATTCCCACCAATCAAATTTTCCTCTTTTTGATTTCCTTTTTCTAATTTTTATATTGTTTAAAAGGGACTTTAAAGGGGCATTATCACATACCGTGCAAGTTAACGATAAAGCTCCTCACTTATGTGGCGCATACGTGATGCTGACGTGGCATTATAAAGCCTTTGGAAGCTTTATACCACACTAGTGGCGGACATATAGTATTAATAAAGGTAGCACGGGCTACCCCTCAACTCCGTCTCCGTAGTGTAAAAATACCACTCAACTCCATTTCTGTTATATAAAGGATACCACTGATCCTAAAAAAAATTAGGATACCCCTAACTTTTTGGGCTAGTTCCGCCACTCTACCACACCACTCAGCCTTGTGATGATCTATTTTGGGAAGATAAAGATTGAAAAAGAATATATAAAGATGAGAGAAAAAAAGGAGAAAAAGTAGAGGCTTGAATTAAATTGTTTGGTTTAATTGTTAGAGATATGGCGCTAAAGTTTATTTGTTTACTTTATTTACTTGAGTTTGAGTTGATTTAGGATTAGTAGAGGTTTAATATGAATAGCGGTTTATATATACTCAGGTTTAGATGTTGAGTTCATTAACAAAGAAAAGAGTCAAGATACATTACTTCAAATGTGCGTGTTTTACATATATCTTCGGTTTAATACAATTGGTTATTCCAACATTAATTATATAACAAACTCGTATTTAAGCCCCGCGTTGCGGCACGTGAGACGTATAACTGTGCTAAGCAGTAAGCAAACGACGACCAAAATCGAGAAAAACCGTAAAACAAAAACTCAAATGTATACTATCAATGATGTAAAACGTAGACAAACAAATGCAAACCTATGCGGCGACGTGACATAAAATGTAGACAAAGACAAACGCAAACCTATGAGACGACCTAACATAAAATATAAAAAACTCGAATTTATACCGGAAAAGTTTTAACTCTAAGGAAAAAAAAAGAAGCAAAACTTGGCGGAGAAAAATAAAAATGTGAACATAAATGAAAACAATAATAAAAATTATCACAATAACACAAAAACAAAAAACAAGTAAAAAGACACTGTTCCTAAGAAACTTCATAAATTGTTATATAAAGTAATATTTGTTAGAGGACCCGGGCTCGTCCGTGATATTATCACGGGAACAATCTTCAACGCGTTAATGTCCACCGCCGGCAACAAGTATAACGCGTGATGAGTTCAACGAAATCGATTTTCGTTATTTGTACAACGCGTTATGATTTATTTTTGTGAGTGGAATTGTTGGTTGGGGGGAAATTGTTGGGTGTGGTGGTGAGTGATGACCACCCCGCCTAAAAAAGGTTGTAAGTGATGAAAAAATGGTTGATGACATGGCGGAACTTGATTGGTGCTTGTGAGTGATAGATTCTATCACTAGTGAACCACCCCGTGTCCCCTTATACAACTCATATGTATATATTTTGTATCCAAAATTAAAATCGAATTTTCCAAAAAGTAATACAAAGGTAGAGTGACAAGTACTAATTCAATCAATGTAAGACATCCTAGCTCCGACCATTTGATAGGTTCAATCTTTGCTTGAGCTTTATTAGAAGACTATGTGACACTTCTTCCGCTCGTAGTCATTATTCAGTATTAATGTTTCTTCCCACACCGAGAACACACCGCTTGTTTAAGCCCACGTTTCGACAATCTATTAAAACGAACCACATACAGTTTTACAGATTGGTCTTGATTTGCACTTTTAATTTTCAGTCAGTATGTTTTTTTTTTCTTGATTTGCACTTTGGTGGTTCATTGCTGGTATGAAAACTTGGCAAATGTAATTTGGTTGTTAATCAATGAGCGTGGTAAAATTGGTGAGATACAAAAAGTTTTGGATTCATTTAATATACATTTAAACAAAAACAATATAGTTTTAATAGGTTTCGCATGTAAGGTTAGATACCTAACAAGAGCATATTCATTTTCTCCTATTGTAAAGTATGGATAAGGTCATTGTTAAGAACAAATTACCCATGCTGAAAACATGGGGTCTCATACGTTGGATAACATAAAAAGATAACTAGAATGCCAGTGCACATAATGGTGTTGCCCTCAATCTAATGCCTCCTACGTCCACGTGAGTGTTTAAACGGACTTATACTTTAACCTGAGGTGCAGGTTAAAAATAAGCTACACTAAGTGAGTTCTAGTTTAGTAAACCAACTATAAACTTTAACAAGCAGTAAAGCAGAACATAGCATCACATTACATTACATCACATAACGAAACATAACATAACAAATTATAACGTATTATCCTTTAGCTGTGTAGTTGTACAACAACGGGCAAGCCATAAAGGCACGCACTGCTCCTATTTCATACTTATAACGTTAACTTTAGACACTTAAGCATTTAGTATGAACTTTAAACGTTTGCATTAACGTTAGACGTTGTTCAGCTTTTACATTAATTTTAGACATTGGCGTTAACTTTAGACGCGATAAGTCTCTTTTAAACTTTACTATCGATATACTTTAGATACTTTATACTTTAGCTCTCTGAAAACTTTATACACACCCGGTTTGCATTTCAGAGATATGTTAGCTACTTAGCTTTAGACATACCTCATGAAATATTTCTCGCCATCTTGGAGGCTAGAAGCCAAAACTATTTATTTCTTTATAGCTATACCTTTCTTCGGAAACGTACCTTACTTGAAGTTACTTTGACAAACTATGTCTTTATTTGTAATCGGTCTATATTTATTCATTAAAACACTTTATCGAGTATACACGCTGCCCAAAAAAATCTATAAAGAGATGTGTACAAATTCAGCTGATAGAGAGAACTATGTACACTATGACCTTGCTATCTTGACCTTTAATGGACACTTGATCACCCTAGTTAATTGTTCAACGTTTACATGTTAAATGGGCCGACTTTCATTCAAAACTATGCATGGGGCTCCGTACATAACCAACCCATATCGACAAAAATCAAATTCTCACCGCACGTAGGGAATCCTACTAGTTGTCTATGGTTTATTTGAAATACGTATTTTCTTTTCAATTTTTTGTGGAAATGATTTCATTTATTTAACTTATACATGGCCCGCCTACAAACTACAAAGGTATTTCTTGGTATTTGAATCCCATGTATCTTATTCTTTTGTTTGTTTTGGCTTTAACAGATAACCATTGTCGTTTTTCTATATTCCCTCCTATCAACATTACAAATTTTAACTTATATTTTCATTAAGTTAATAGTCAAACATCATTCTTACCTGCAAGGTGACCCTAGCTAGCATTAGCATATGTAGGTTATTTTACTTATTACTATGTCAGCTTGTTTGTACCATTATTTACCAACAACGCATGAGTTTTTACATCTTTTTTTAACGGATCAACGGAATAGTGTGAAACTTTTAGTGTGGTAAGTTTTTGTACTAACTTACTATTAGTATTTCTTTTTTATTATGATGATAACTAACGATATGAAGAAAAAAAATTGGGAGTGATGGAAAGTTAAAAACACATGCCATTAACCTTTTATTAGATTGATAATTATATGTTGGTGAACGCTGGGTATCAACATCTTGGAGATATTTTTTAGATATGATTTATCAGTATTGGTCTTGTTTAGATCATTTTAGTTAAGTTATACGTATATTATGTGTTTGGGTACTGGCTTAGAGCACCTAGCCCTTGCTCTACTAGACAATTTAACGCAACTAGTCTACTAGGCATGTAGCGCGCCTACAATTGTTAGTTGTTTGGTTCTGATTGTTGAATCTATTCACGTTTCATTCACTTTGTAATGAAATATACTGTTAGAATTAGTTACATCATGTTAATTCGGTTAATCGATTAGAGATTCCCCATCTGATCGATTCGTATTAGGGTTGAATACTCTATTCTTCAAGATTGTTGGAGAACAATATTGAATGTGAGAATTGTTGGAAAATTGGTGAAAATAGCATTTTCACAAATATAGGAAAATGATTTGTTCCTATTTTGGACTAGAAATAAATATAAGAAAATGAGTGGGTTCTATATATTTATTTGTGAGTTTGTGTTCTATGTCGGAAGAGCTTCGCAATGAACTAAACCACGTCCAAAACGGAGCTAAGATTAATGAGATATCGATGCTCAAAGTTGGGTGTTTGAAACATTGAATGCTAAAACAAAAGGGAAAGTAGCACCTTGTCCCACATCGGAGGAGAGATGGAACTTAAATGAGTATTTAAGTGGGAACTCTCCATTCTTATTGTTACATGGAAGCACACACTAAGTGTACTCGCGAAGGGTTCGGAGCACCCTAACTCGCACTCGTATCGCTGCGAGCCGCTTGAGAGCCACCTTTGTATTTTTGACCACGTGCGTGTGGTGGATCACCCTAACTCACACTAAGTGCACCCGCGCATGAACATGCAGACTTGCACGCGCAAGGTGGCGCGCGTGCGCACGCAGAAGCTTCCAGCATTTAATGACGAATCAGTTTCAGTTTACCATTCGAAACTGACGAGTCAAACGTTTTAACTGCGAATTAAATGACATATTAAATTGCATTGAAGACGTTTAATGCAATTTAGACATCTCCTTTAATTCTTTTGACTGTTTCGATTCAGAGGCTTTATAAATACAACCTCATTGTCACTACAGAGGACCACCAGCAACACAACAGCACTTGAAACTTTCTCCAACATACTTCTGATCTTCTTCCTGCATTGTTCAAGGTAGCCTTCAGGTTGTAGGCCAATTTCGGCAGTACTACTGCTCCGGCTGTTGTACCCTGGGAAACAAAACGAGTACTCCTGGGAGACTCGGAATTTGTTTTAAGAGAAGCGTGTGTACACGTGACTCAGCCACTTTGTTTTTTCTGTTTCTTCTCATTTCTTGTATTTGCTTATTTCAGTTGTATTTGTACTAGTTATTTCCTTCTTTCTTTATTTCTGTATTGTAATCGTATTATAAAAATTTGTTTATTTTATTTAAATTACGCGAACGGTTCCTACAAGAATTACATTATACATACTAAATAAAAAGATATGACATATTAGATGATGGAAAAGGATGGGGGTAGGTCTGAGGATCAACCGGTAGTGGGCGAGGGGATTGCTTTTTCCTTGAACAGTTCTTTCAAAAAACGAATAGATCTGATTCATGAGTCATAACAAGACAATTCATGATTCAGATGCTTAATAATAAGTAAGGAATAATCAATTTGAATTCATGAATTTACCTGGGTGGTCAATTTATGGGCCAATCCAATAAAGGATTTTTATCTTCGAAACCCATTTATTGTAAGGGGTAGTGCACGAGAAAAAAATCATGCAGAAATGATCGACTCTTTGGACGCCCCGAAAATACTATGAGGTGTTCGGAAATGGTCAAAGTAGTTGAATAGGAGGATTACGATGACTATAGCCCTTGGTAAATTTACCAAAGACGAAAATGATTTGTTTGATATTATGGATGACTGGTTACGTAGGGACCGTTTCGTTTTTGTAGGCTGGTCCGGCCTATTGCTCTTTCCTTGTGCCTATTTCGCCGTGACAAATATTTTGATCATATAACTTACACCTGTTTAAATATCATGTGGTTCATTGATTTCATACAAACTAGTGATATTCCCCGCGTTTCGCGACGGGGATTAAGTCGGTATCAATTTGGTTCGTTATAGTACCTGCACTTGATATAGTAATTGAAAGAGAAAGAACTACATCGATCGAAAACAAAAAAAAAACACATATTGATATGGTACCTATATATGTTGTTCAGTTGATATCTGTTCGGTTCGCTTGCATTTTGTTTATTTTATTTCAACATTACGAATTTTTTTTTTGATAACGGATATTCTGCCGCTATCGTACCAAGCCCAATCGAAAGCAATTGAATAACATTTGTATCGGTACCAATATTTTTTTGTTTTTAGTTTTTTTTTGCTTTCAATAAAACTGATACTGTATCGCTACCATAGTGTACTGAACATCATCGGTACCGGTATACATTCCGTTTTATTGTTTCTTGTTTGATAAAGAGTACTTTGATCGTATCTTAAAAGTTATATGAGAGAACAAAATATACTTAAATCAATAAAAGTAATAAACCAATAAAATAATAAAACCTTAGAAAAAAACAATATTGAAAAAAATCAAAAACAATTACCCCTCTTTTTATTTCAACATTACGATGTATATTTTTTAAACGGATATTGTGTCTCTATCATATCAAATTCAATCAAAACCGATTGAATAACATATGTATCCGTATCAATATTTATTTTTAGTGTTTTTTGTTTTTGATGAATTAATATCGTATCGCTACCATACCGTACTGAACAACATCAGTACAAGTATACATTATTTTTATGATTTCTTGTTTGATAACTGGTAATTTGATCGTATCTTAAAAGTTATATAAAAATCTATGTTTAAATCAATTAAACTAATAAAACAATATAATAATAAAAATCTAGAAAAAACAGTATTAAAAAAATAAGAAACACTGTTCATGGTCTCCTTAAATTAATATGTATAATATAATATAATTGTATTTAAGACCATGTTTTGTCAAATATGTATTATCAATAAATTGAAACAAGTTTTACATTATTTGTTATTTTATGTGTGTTTCTCTCTTATAGACAATAACTTCTATCCTTTATGAACAAACTATATATTTGAGTTATTCTTCTTGCTCATGTAAAACGATAACCATTCAAAAGTTGAATGTTTCAAGTGTTTCTCATTGGATTTTACAAATTTTTTTGTTAGACATTTCTTAACACCAAGTTCTAAAATCTCTGTATTTAGATATTCTACAACTATCACAAGTGCTCTAGTGGTGGCCACGAGTATTTAAGTTCCACCTATGATGGGCCTGGGTGAGTTTTCTCCTCCAAGTCTCAAGTTCGAGTCTGGCTGATAGTGGTTTATCATTGAGGGGTTTAAATTGGGGATTTATTGTGCAATGGGGCTCTCTAGCGCGAACCCGGTTAAGATAACGTATGCTAGACCTCCCAACATTCGCGAATAATTCACACCTTTAAAAAAAAGATATTCTACAATTCTGAGTAGAACATATTTAGGTCAATCTCTTTTGGTCCCTGGTGAAGAACTGAAGTTAATTTGATAAATAAAAAATTAATCAGCATTCTTGATGTGTAATATGTTTTTCGCTAGCGTCTTACTAGTGCTTTTTATAAAGTTTTGTTGTTCGAAATAAAATTGAATCAACTACCAAAGGGCTTGTGGTCTAGCAATACTAGTTTTCAAGGTTGGAGAACTCGCGAGTCGCTAGTCGGCCGGTGAGGTAGGGACTAGCGACTACTCGAGATTACTCGGGATTAATCGGATCGGAAATTTTATATGTAAATTTTATTATTTTTATAAATATGTATATATATACTCACACATCCATATCAATATAATACTTAAAAAGGTAAAAGTAGTTCAAAATGCAAACTAAACTTACATATAAGTCATAACATAACAAGTCTCAGTGCTTAAAATTCAACCATTAACAAATAGCTCAAATGTAATCGTCATCCCCATAGTGTTCAATGATTTCGACACCATTCGACTCGTATTCAATCTCCTCGTCTACTTCATCCTCTTTCTCCGACTCAAATTCTTCGTCATATTAGGGTAAGAGATAAGGAAAATGGGCTAAAGTTGTAATCTTGGGCCTGTTTTGTAAGGATTTCAAATGGGCCGACTAGGGCGACTTGGGCCGATTAGGCGGCTTGGACCGGCTTTGACCGACTAGCGATTTTTTAACTGATTAGTGAAAAATTACTCAGTAGGAGGCCGACTAGCGACTAGTCGGCGATTAATCGCCGAGTAATCGCGATTTTTGCAACACTGCTAGTTTTATATCTACCAACAGATCCATCAAAGTGTCACTTGATCCTATATCTCAACTTGCAACCAACAATGTAGTTGTGATCGGGAGTTGGCACCGATAGGAAAGAGATGATCAAAAACCATCTGAGAGACAAATAAAATGTTTTTGATGAAGCTATAAACAACGATATTAATTTTTCTGAATACGTCCTATCGTTAATAGAATTATAATATTTCATTGAATACGTCCTATATATATGTATAAAGTAAATAGTTTTCTCTTAATCAAAGGGTAGCATATGTGAATTATGTTTGTTATCTAAATTTGAGTGATAAGGCTATAAACATTGTTCTTGTCATATTGTTGTGCCAAAAGCTAGGTTAAGTTTTATAGTTACTTTGAGTCGTAGGATTTTGATTCCAACTTTTTAAAATCTAATCACTAGTTATGTAACAGAAGGTTATCTAAGGTGATGTCTGATATTCATATTTGAGTTAAAACTGATACAAATTAAAAGAAAACAATGAAGCAACAATATATTTGTATTTAAAGAAATAGTCATGTTATTTAAGATTTTTTTATTATTATTCTGACAAATAAATTATTACTCATTTTAAGAATATATCACTATCATTGTCAATTTGTCATTCCTCTATTTCAAAATTTCAAAATATATAAATAGGTTACCAATAGAAATAGGTTGTAATGTTGTATAGTATATTTGGACCATGTAGACTTAACGGCCCAAATCAATATATTATAATTCCAAAACGCTAGATGTGGCTGTAAAGAGTTCTCAAGAGGAACACATATATGCGGACGCAATAATATAAATGTTTACAGTAAGACACGTATATTACAAAAAAAAAAAAAAAAAAAAAAAAAACCGAGTACCACTTGTATTACATTACATATAATACAATTTAGTAACGTTTATTATCTATACTATTATAAAAAGGAGAAGTGATGTACAAGATGGTAATTATAAAGCACCATGTACAAAGATGTGTAAGCCATTTTAAGGGGGTTTCACCCAAAATTTTAAGACACTATAGGGGTAATAAGGGGATTTCAGCCTACATATTGAATGCTTCCGTTTCTAATGATTCATGTTCTGCCGTTCTGGTTCCTCATCGGCCAAGAAAACCATAAGATAGAAATCCTACCTTCATCGGCCGTGAAACCATCCATCATCTATCCGGCCACTTTTTCTGATTCCGATGGGCTCTGCATATCGCCAAACGCCTCCTCCGCACCCGCGCCACAACCCCTGCCGTCGCGCTTTTCTCATCCGTTGATCGGAGCTTTTCCTCCACCTCTTCCGATCTGATTCGCGCCACTCTCTTTCCCTGCGAAGGCATCGGTCCAGAGATCGCTGAATCCGTCAAACAGGTTCGATTTGTTTTTTGCGGTTTGATTTTTTGGTCTCCGTCTCTTCTACTTTCTCTGATTACTTGAACTTGCGACAACATTAAGGGTTGTGGTATTGGTGGTAGTCAAAGGCCAACGACTAGGGTTTTCATCTTTTTAGATTTCAACATGCTTGTTCCTCATCTACACCTTGAATTGCATATATTGGCTCATCGTTTTATATGTTTGAAATTGAAACAAGTTCCATTTCAATCGCAGGTTCTAGGTCTTGAAACTGAAATCAGAATGTTGAAATCGCTAGATCTTGAGTCACTGGTTAGGCTTCGATGGGTGAGGTTGTGATGTATGTTTCTTGCTAATTAACGTTACATATAGTTGGTTTGGTATTTGTTTGGTTTGATTTGAATTGGTAGATATGTGTTTGTTTTCTCAGTCACTCAAATTAAAATGTAGATTGGAGCATGGCACCTGACCAGAGGGTCGTTTAGTGTTGCTAGGACTGTTTATTCGTGTTAAAGATGCATTTGTTAACAACTTAAATTAATTTAGGTGAGAAGCAAAGAATTCTATCTACTCTCTGCTGTATCTAAGCTTTTTAAAGTGTCCATTCCAAGCCTTCCCCATGAATCAGATGGTCTCATTTTCCAGGTGATTATCAGTTATTTTTATGTTTTGAATGTATTAATAATCAGTTTGTATGTCCGAATCATCTAATTCGACATAATCAGTTTCATAACACATATCCAAAAACTGACGCTATTTGACTGCTAGGGTTGGGACGATCCATATGTGCCTCACACACATGAACGTCTTTTGAAGTAGAAGTATCCTGAAATGAACTCTGTTCATTTTCTCTTGGAGGTTGTAAAAAAATTTGTGTTTGTGTTCTTCTTTACAGTTTTACAAAAACAATTTTTCATTTTTTTTATCTAAGCGAGTGTATGTCTTGATAGGTGGGAAACAATAATCGCCCTATGCTTTTTATAAATGAGCGTGGGAGAAAGAAGCCAATGGATGGAAGTCGAGTTGGTTTTAGAGGTTAGTTTTCTATTTATTTGATTTCTTTCATTAGCTATTGAAATATATTTGAATGCTTTGGACGATGGTTACTGTTAAAATATGTTTTAGGGATGAAATGAAATAAAAGTTGATCCTGCTACAGTGGATTTACTGCGTGCATACCACATGCTCGATGAAATGCCTGTGTGAGCATTTGAGGTGACTTTGATACTTGTGATTCTTTGTTAATCTACATAGTTACAATTACCTTGGTAATGCGAATTCATAAATGCTTTTAAGTGGTCTAATTGTTTTGTAGTTTTTATAGACTTTTCTTATGAGTATTGTATATTTCATAGTGCAATTTTGTGGTTCAGGTTCGGCCATTGAAGTGGTTTCAGAAAATGGAGACACCTTGGAAGAAAGAAGATCTTATACAAGGCAGTCGTGACCGATCCTCACAGATGCTAAAATAGCGAGAGAAGGTCTTGGCTTCTTAGACTTTTCTATTATGTTTTTTATTAAGAAAATGCACTCTGCAGGTATTGTGGATATCATGGGTAGAAGATTTGGAATCCATAAAAATTCCTTACAACAAACACAAGAGTTGGGCTGGTAGCATCTCTATGTTTACAGTTGGTTTCTTAATTGCAACTGGGTACATGATGATCTTACTTCTCATTTTCCCTAATCACATATGGGAATTTATTTGACACTTAGTATTACAGATGAATTTTCACTGACCGTTAGGTGGTGGAAAATGAGCAGGATGGGCAGTTTGGTAACGGGCCAGCGCGCTTGGCTTAAAATTGGTATTATAGTATCGGTTTGAATGGGGTTGATCGGGTTGTCCAGTCCGTGAAAACCCTTTTGTTAATTTTGCAAAAAAGTTACAAATAGTTAATCTGTTACATATGATTACAAATGCTATGTATAATAAATAATCTTAACTTAAATGCATGTTCCTCAATAGTACTTTTATACCCATTTTTGGTTGCTCAATATATAACAAACATGTCTGGTAGCTTCTTTTTATAAAAATGTTTTTGCTATTAAAAATGTTCATTATCTTCTTGATTGATGTACTGGTCTTGAAAACAGTGATTCAAACTATCTTCTTGATTCATGTAAAGGTTGTTTTTGATATATGACAGAATGAGAACTTTTAGGAGATTTATCGGGCAAAACGAAAAGGCGACAAAACAGACGTACCCGCCGCAACGCGCGGGCATTCCTACTATACTTATAAATGGACGTATAAATAAATAAATATTGTGTTGCAGGACATCAGCTAATCTATACAAGACTGTTTTTGACCTCCTTGTGTCTAACTATTTTTATGAGGTGATTTGATATTATTTTTTTTTTTTCTTGATTATCAGTTCTTTTGTCTTCTGTTTATGGGTTACTAAGTATGTCCCATTCCGTAGGCTGCAATGAGTGGTAGTCATGAAGGTGCTAAACCAGAAGATTTTTAATGACCATTTTAGTGAAAAGGGTGACTTTCGGTTTCGCGGTATGGCTGATACGGCCAATGCTGGAAACTCCTCATATTATGTTGCTCGGCTTTTTGCTCAACCTTCACTTGATGCTAGAAAGAATGATTTTTTGATTAAATTTCCTGACGGGGACCTTCTTCTTATTGGAGGCGATCTCGCGTAAGTTTCACTTTGTAAGTGTTTTTCCGTCAATTCTTATTAATGTAAGCAATGGTGTATCATAATACCATATTCAGGTACCCTAATCCATCATAAGGTACTTATAAAAAGTGTTTCTTTTATTCTTTTGAGGAGGCTCCTTGGCCACCTTCATGGCTGTAAGCAAGCCCAAGTTGCCTGTCAGCGTTTCTGATCTGGAACAATATGCGAGGTGTGAATCGTCTAAATATGAACTGAGTTTCTAATTTATTCAGCAAGATTAATATAGAAAATCAGTTATGTAGAATGCAGATAAATGGTGTCCAGTAGCATTTGTACATCTAGCTGTAGATTGTAGCTTTTATTTTGTCTAATTAATTATAATATTGAGACCTGAGTACTGTTAGTATAACTGCATCTTATTATAGGGGATTATGACATTCTATAAAGCTCATTTTAATGCTCAATTGCATAAGTGATGAGATATAAAAAGGCTCTGCAACTTTCTAACACTTGCCATATACACACATAGATGATGGAGGTTGAAGACGTACATGATAACGTAACACAATCAATCCACTTTTTATCTTATTTAAATCTCATGAAATCCTTTTTTTATAGTTGCAAGAATTATGTTGAAGTTATGTAACTTAGCTGATTAAAAGGTCTTACCTTAAATAATAGATGTATATAATCAAGATATAATAACCAGTATATGGTTTTCTTCTATATACTTGCACTTGCACATGGTTAAGTGGTTAACATCCTTTAACATGGAAGTCTTCAAGTGAAGGAAGTGATCAAAGGTATATATCGTTATAAGAGGTTTCTATCGATAGGCAACATACTTGTATAAAAGTGCATATTTCACAAAAAAGGGAAACCACTCACTTGAAACATCAAGTTTATAGCTCCATGTGGTGGGTAAAATACGTGAAATCCGTAACGCAACGTGCGCCCAAAAACATTAGTGCCCGCGGCAACGCGCGGGCATTCCCACTAGTTTATTATAGTATGAGAGGTTATTTTAAATGGGTTAAAAGCTTAATGTATTAAATAAAAATTTAACGGGTTAAAAATGTTTATTATTTATAGTATAAAAGGTTAAATTGAAAACTAAAAAAACCCAAATATATAATACGTTATTAATCTACTATATTTTTAGTAATTTAGTTTTTGTGACAACTTGTTGTAACAACCCTCAAAAATATTCCCGACGACAACCCGTAATTAAAACCAAAAGTGCGCGTGAAGAAATTTGTATAGCCAACTTAGCGGTTAAGAAAACTTGACGGTTGATGAACCAACCCGCACAAAAGTACCCTTATTAGACTCATAATTAAAAACCGAACCAATTGAGATCAAGACCCCAGCATACGCGATAAGTATCGGCACGAAAATCAAGAAAAACGCATGATTGGGCGAAAAAGGCGGCCAAGGACACATGTCACCACAGCCCGACACGTGTCCAACCTACCTAGACACGTGGCAGACCTATGCCAGGTCGACCCTCCCGGCGACACGCTAAAGAGGATAGGGGTTCTTCCGGGTCGCGCGAGAGAGTCCAGTTTTAGGCTATATAAAGGCCTGTCTGGGAGAAGTTCAGTTGCACCTTTTCGCTCGCAGAACGATTCTCATACTTTCTCGTTCTACAATTTCTTTACCCGAAGCCCCTAAACCCCAAAACTTTGCCCCGTTATCAGGGTAATAACTCTAATAATTGGTACGGTACTTTGTCCTGTCACACCCCCAAAATTCACAAGCGGAGTATCACCGCAGGAGGCCTGACATGACCAGGATTAAGCCACCAATCATATTGAACAATGTATTAAAGTAAATATAAACCAACCAACAATATAATTGGTGTCCAAACAAATTAACTAAATTCAAGTTATCAGTGGAAGCATAAAGTTTAAAACCCAAAACATAAGTTTAAAAGTTCAAATGTTTAACATGGAACTCAACAGTCCATGTCCCACAACAACCTCTTCCTCCTGTGCAAGTTCCATCTAAACACCTAACGACCTGCAAGGCATGTAGCAATGAATCAACAACAAAGTTGAGCGAATTCACAGTTGGTTGTCCATTTTAATGATGTACCAAAAACCATAAGTTACTTCGAAAACCATGAATTAACCAATTCCTTGTTTCCCAAACCATAACCAGTGGGGGCTACCCCATGTTAACCACTAGACCCGTTACCATATCGACTACTGACTGGAGTCATGTTTATGTGCCCTGCGTCAATTTCTATCATCATTGACTAAGTGCCCATATCCATTAGTCCACTCCCGTCCTCTGCGGCACGGTGTGAGGCTTGTCAAACCTAATAGCACTATTTAACTAATGACCCGTTCGCCATTGGCCCGACGATTAAGTCGATATAAAAATGAGGGACTTCATGATAGAGTTTTGTCTAGTAAGTTATATGTTGCCATCCTTTCTATGGAGGATGGAGGTACGTAATCTACCCAAGGAGAATACGCAGGCTTAATGTTGTCATCCTTCTCATGGAGGATGGAGGTACATATTCTACCCAAAGAGAATATGCAGGTTTCCATATAGTTCCTTAACCCATTCCCAAACCACCGGGAATCCCATGCCTTGTAGAAAGTGTGAACTCACCTTAGATTAGCTCGGTAGATAAACGAAAAGGTCACTTGAGCTATTTGTGGTCAACCACGTCCTAACATGGTTACCATACAAGACAGGTCTAAGTTCAAGTAGTGCACGTTGGTTTACACATAAGCTAACAAGTTACAACACATAACGATCATGGCAAGCACGTAGAACAAGTTAGCAGTCAACTACACATAAGCCTCAACTTGTGCGACTCAGATGATTGGGCTGTTGAGCTTGTGCGAGCCCAATCATCTTGTGCGATCCAATATTAAAGCCCAATAAACCTCCGGCCCAACCTGTTGTGCGTCCAGCACAATCTTGTGCGACTCACAACGGGTTGTGCGATTGATAACATACCCGGCCCAATAACATGCAACCCAGATCTTGTGCGGCCCAAACAATTAAACAAACACTTAACTTGTGCGATCCAGTTATACTTGTGCGATTGGGTTTTGGGCTGCTCGGCCCAACAGTATATCACAACTGAATATATTGTGCGGCCCAACATCTTGTGCGATCAGCACAACCTTGTGCGATTCACAAGATGTTGTGCAACTGAGCTTAAAGAAGTTATACGATGTGCTTCAACAGTTATACCCTAACATATCTTAGCTTATGCGACTAGCTTGTGCGAGTGGCCTTGTGCGACTGGCCTTGTGCGATTTTTTTTATGTTTCCTTAAATCATGCAATCAGTTACCCAATTTCCATTTAATTTGCAAGATTTAATTAACAGTTTCCAATCATGCAATAATCGATCAAACATGATTTTTATCAATTAATTTCTTATGAACCCTAACCATATTCAAAGCATAAACAACATCTTATAACATTAAACTATCATATTAAAGCTTTCAAAATCATCATGCAAACAATCCGAAAAACAGAAACATGATAGCCGATTAACATCTATTCGGTCCTTAATCATCTAGATCAAACATCAAAGCATTTATCAATCCCTAAATCATTATGTAAAACATATAGACCATAACATCATTAAACATACAATCCTTATATTAATCAAACAGGTTGTTTATCAAGAATTTTACCAGTATAATACTTTAACATCAAACATCAAATAACATCTTGCCAATATACAACAAGCATCGATCATATATAAAAATCAAACAATGATATAACATTAACCGGTTAGAAGGAAGAACAAGGATTGATCCGAAAAAGAAAGCTTCGAGAAAGAGGATGTTGCCGTCGGTCTTCGAAGGAGAGAAAGAGAGAGAGAGTAGGGTTTGTGTGTTTGAGTGTTTTGCAAAATATGAGAAACACCCCCAATAATGGGTGCTTGTATGCGAACAAAAGGAGTGGGCCGAACCCATACACGGGCTGCCCTTGGTTTCGAGTACAAGGGGTGTGGGCCGAGAGTGGTGTGCCTAAAAGGGCTTGTGCGATTGAACTAGTGTTGTGTGTTCAAGATTGTTATACACTTATACCTATAACACAATTTCACATAACATGTAACATTTAATCATTCATTAAAACCAACATATCAATTAGTAGCATAGAGTTCATACAAGTTAAATCAAACACAAAGATAGGTTCTCAAATACGAGTTGTCACATCATCCCCAAATTGAAAGAAATTTCGTCCCGAAATTTAGCACGTAGTTACTGAGGAAGCTAGTTAGGTTGCATGGTTTCCTGGTTTTCCTAGGGTGTCACATCCTTCCCCTGTTGGTTTGGAATTTCATCCCGAAATTCCGCAGTAGCTTCAGTCTCAGTAGTGGTTTCACTTTTCTCGAACAACTGGGGATACTTGTGTTTCATTTGGTCTTCTCGTTCCCAGGTAAACTCTAGGCCACGACGGGAGTTCCAACGAACTCGAACAATGGGTATCCTGGTACGTTTGAGAACCTTAACTTCTCAGTCCGTAATCTCTACTAGTTCCTCGACGAATCGCAACTGATCGTCGATAGTGAGTTCCTTGAGAGGAACTATGAGGGTCTCGTCTGATAGACACTTCTTCAGACTTGACACATGGAATACGTTGTGAACTCCAGTGAGTTCCTCAGGTAGATTCAGTCTATAGGCCACCTTGCCAATTCTCTCAATGATTTCGAAAGGTCCAACATAACGTGGATTTAGCTTGCCTCGCTTGCCAAAACGAACCACACCTTTCCAAGGTGAAACTTTAAGTAGCACTCAATCCCCAATGTGGAACTCGAGCGGTTTCCTGCGCTTATCAGCGTAGCTTTTCTGACTGCCACGAGCTGCCACCATTCGTTGTCGTATTTGGGCAATCTTTTCTGTCGTGTCGACGACGAGTTCTGGGCCAGTGATTTGGTTGTCACCAACTTCTGCCCAGCATAAGGGTGATCGGCATTTCCGTCCATACAACGCCTCGAACGGAGCAGCCTGGATGCTAGTCTTGTAACTATTGTTATATGAAAACTCTACCAAAGGTAGGTCCCTTTCCCAGCCGTTACCAAAGTCGATAACACATGCTCGGAGCATGTCTTCGAGAGTTTGGATGGTGAGTTCAGACTGTCCATCCGTCTGTGGATGATATGATGTGATCATGTCTAGACGCGAGCCAAAGGATTTGTGCGTCGCTTGCCACAAATCAGAGGTAAAACGTGGATCACAATCCGAAATGATGGACGTTGGCACCCCGTGCCTCGAAACTACTTCCTTAAGATAAATGTCTGCCAGAGTAGAGAACTTATCTGTTTCCTTGATAGCCAGGAAGTGTGCAGATTTGGTTAATCGATCCACTATCACCCAAATGGTATCGTTCCCTCGTTGAGATCTAGGTAATCCCGTTATAAAGTCCATGGAAATTTGCTCCCATTTCCATGTCGGGATCTCTGGTTGTTAGAGTAGGCCTGATGGTTTCTGGTATTCGACCTTGACCCTAGCACAGGTCAAACATTTACTAACATAGGTCGCTATGTTAGCCTTCATGTGGGGCCACCAGTACGTAGCTTTGAGATCGTGGTACGTCTTATCAGAACCAGGATGTACTGAGTAACGAGACTTGTGAGCTTCATCCATCACAAGCTCACGTAGGTTGACTTAGAATGGAACCCAGATGCATCCCGCCAAATAGTAAGCACCGTCTTCCTTTAGTTCTAACCGTTTCTCTAATCCTTGCAGGGACTCAGCCTTGATGTTCTCTTCTTTCAATGCTTTGACCTGAGCATCACGAATTTGGGCAGGAAGACTGGAGTGAATAGTAAGCTGTAACGCACGTACACGCTTAGGTTTGGTTTCTTTACGACTGAGGGCGTCAGCCACCACATTGGCCTTGCCTAGATGGTACTTGATTGCGCATTCGTAGTCGTTAAGGAGTTCGACCCATCGACGCTGTCGCATGTTTAACTCCTTCTGATCGAAGATATGTTGGAGACTCCTGTGATCGGTGTAAATGGTGCACTTGGTACCGTACAAGTAATGTCTCCATATCTTAAGAGCAAACACCACCGCTCCCAACTCCAAGTCGTGAGTAGTGTAGTTCTTTTCGTGAACTTTAAGTTGGCGTGATGCATAAGCAATGACTCTCTCACGTTGCATCAACACACAACCAAGTCCTTGGATTGACGCGTCACAATAAACCACAAAAGCGTCTGTGCCCTCAGGCAACGATAAAATAAGTGCGCTACAAAGCTTCAACTTCAGCTGCTGAAATGCGGATTCCTAAGCATCACCCCAACGGTAGGTGATACCCTTCTGAGTAAGAACAGTAAAAGGCTGCACAATCTTTGAGAAATCCTTGATAAACCTTCTGTAGTAACCCGCCAAACCCAAGAATTGACGGATTTCAGTTGGAGTTCGAGGTGCAGGCCAATTCCTGATTGAGTCAACCTTGGATGGATCAACGTGAACCCCATCCTTATTAACCACGTGGCCTAGGAAATGGACTTCACGTAGCCAGAAGTCATATTTCGAGAACTTAGCATAAAGCTGTTATGCTCGAAGAAGTTCCAGAATGAGTCGCAGATGACGCTCGTGTTCCTCCTGACTCTTGGAATATATCAGGATATCGTCGATGAACACAATAACGAACTTATCCAAGTAAGGTTTGCACACTCGGTTCATAAGATCCATGAAGACCGCATGTGCGTTTGTCAACCCGAAAGGCATGACCAGAAACTCTTAGTGGCCGTAACGAGTTCTGAAGGTTGTCTTGGAGATGTCCTCGCCTCGGACTCTCAGCTGATGATAGCCCGATCTCAGATCAATCTTAGAGTAAAAGCTTGACCCTAGCAGCTGGTCGAACAGGTCATCAATACGGGGAAGAGGATAACGATTCTTCACAGTCACCTTGTTGAGTTCGCAATAGTCTATGCACATTCGAAAGGTACTGTCTTTCTTCTTCACAAACAAGACTGGATCTCCCCAGGGCGAAGAGCTAGGACGAATGAAACCCTTGTCCAAAAGCTCTTGCAGTTGCGCTGACAGTTCTTCTAGTTCTGATGGGGCTAAGCGATAAGGTGCACGAGCTATAGGCGCTGCTCCAGGAGCTAGCTCGATTTGAAACTCGACCTGACGATGAGGCGGAAGTCCAGGTAATTCCTCAGGGAATACCTCAGGAAAGTCGCGTACGATTGGGATATCTTCTATCTTCTTTTCTTTCGTTGAGGTGTCAGTAACGAGAGCTAGGATAGCAGTGTGGCCCTTTCGCAAACACTTCTGGGCCTTAAGGAAATAGATGATGCTCACAACAGCACCACTCTTGTCGCCACGAATTACGAGAGGTTCCTCACCAGAACGAGGAATGCGGACGATTTTCTCCTTGCAAAGGATCTCTGCTCGATGTTGGGATAACCAATCCATCCGAATGACGACGTCGAAGCTACCAAGAACGATGGGGATAAGATCGATAGAGAAGGTCTGACCAGCGAGTAAGAGATTACAACCCTTAACTATGTGTGTGGCCTCAAGACTTTTACCGTTGGCTAGTTCTACAACATGCTTGGTGTTTAAAGGAATTGGGGTACGCTTAAGCATCTGACTAACTTTTAAGGACACGTAACTAGTATCAGCACCCGAATCGAATAATACAGAAACAAAGAAATCATCCAGTAGGAACTTACCCGTCACGACGTTGGGATCGTTCCTTGCATCGCCCTGACCAATCACAAATGCACGTCCCCTGGCACCATTGCCATCATGGTTATCCCTGTTGTTTCCATTCCCCTGGTTGCTGTTGTTCTGATTCAGCTGTGGGCAGTTCCTTTTGAAATGGCCTTCAGCCCCACATTGAAAACTCCCCTTATTGTTATCCTGTTGCTGCTGCTGTTGCTGGTTCTGTGCAGCTTGTTACCGCTGCTGACGATTCTGATTCGCAGGATATGGGCTCCTGCAATCCTTCGCTGCGTGACCAGGTTTGTTGCATCTATGACAGCGACCCTTGTTACATTGTCCGCTGTGGTGCAAGTTACAACGGTTACACTTAGGTTGATTTCCCTTGTACCCTCCCTGACCTGGATTACCAGAGGATTGTTGGCTAGGGCTCTTGTAGTCGTCAGTCCTTCGCTGCTGAGACTGAACAGAAGTTGAACCCTTTCTTGAATTTCCATCCCACCTGCGATTCTTGTCGCTAGGATCATCAGAAGTAGTGGTAGCACTTATACGCTTTGGCAGCCTGTTCTGCTCAACTGCCTAATTAGTGAGGCGGTGGGATAGTCGTATGACCTGCTGAATCGTGAGAAGGTTAGCCGAAGTCACCATACTCTGAATCTCTGGCACCAAACCCTTGATGTAAAGCTCGATACATTTGTAGGGAGGATCCACCATGGTAGGACACAAGGCAGCTAGTTCATTCGATCTCTTAGTATACGCCTCGATTTCAGACCCCGTCATCTTCAAATTGTAGAACTCCACTTCTAGCTTGTGAATGTCATCACGATGACAATACTCCTCTTTGATCAGATCTTTAAAGTCATTCCATGGGGTGGATTAGCAGCTGCAAACCCTAACATTTGCTCCTGTGCGTTCCACCAAGTGAGCGCACCACCTTCAAGGGTTCCCGTAGCAAATTTCACCCTACTAGCAACAGGGCATTCACACATCTCGAAAACAGATTCGATCATCTCGAACCAGTGGAGAAGACCTACAGCTCCCTCTGTACCACTGAAGGTACTAGGTCGACAGTCCATAAAGGTCTTGAACGTACACACGGGAGGTTGAGCATGCTGACCTCCTGCTGGAGCTGCTGCGAGTGCCTCAACAACTCGTTCGTTGATTAGAGCCGTCAGCTGGGCTTGAGTCAAGTTGAGACGTCCACTCATGATCTTCACGTTGAAGTAAACACAAGTGAGAAAAGTGTCACGAAAGTGCTTAAGTATGGTTTGACAGAAGAGAGTAAGAACACAGGGTTTCAGGCAACAGTTGTTACACTAAGTAAGCATACCATGATCAGTGCACTACTTTAACTAACAGGCACGCAATACAAATATAAACCATATCACCTATTGTGTTGAGACTTGCACGTGGAGCGAAGCGTCATTGTGGATCGTTGAGCACTGTACAGGTTATAGTCAGCTTTGTCAAAAATCATTTCCCTTTTTTAAAACCAAGTTCACTATAACCAATGGCTCTGATACCAATCTATCACACCCCCAAAATCCACAAGCGGAGTATGCCCGCAGGAGGCGTGACATGACCAGGATCAAGCCACCAATCATATTGAACAATGTATTAAAGTAAATATAAACAAACCAACAATATAATTGGTGTCCAAACAATTTAACTAAATTCAAGTTATCAGTGGAAGCATAAAGTTTAAAACCCAAAACATAAGTTTAAAAGTTCAAATGTTTAACATGGAACTCAACAGTCCATGTCCCACAACAACCTCTTCCTCCTGTGCAAGCTCCATCTAAGCACCTAACGACCTGCAAGGCATGTTGCAATGAATCAACAATAAAGTTGAGCGAGTTCACAATTGGTTGTCCATTTTAATGATGTACCAAAAACCATAAGTTACTTCGAAAACCATGAGTTAACCAATTCCTTGTTTCCCAAACCATAACCAGTGGGGGCTACCCCATGTTAACCACTAGACCCGTTACCATATCGACTACTGACTGGAGTCATGTTTATGTGCCCTGCGTCAATGTCTATCATCATTGACTAAGTGCCCAGATCCATTAGTCCACTCCCGTTCTCTGCGGCACGGTGTGAGGCTTGTCAAACCTAATAGCGCTATTTAACTAATGACTCGTTCGCCATTGGCCCGGCGATTAAGTCGATATAAAAATGAGGGACTTCATGATAGAGTTTTGTCTAGTAAGTTATTTGTTGTCATCCTTCCTATGGAGGGTGGAGGTACGTAATCTACCCAATGAGAATACGCAGGCTTAATGTTGTCATCCTTCTCATGGAGGATGGAGGTACATATTCTACCCAAGGAGAATATGCAGGTTTCCATATAGTTCATTAACCCATTCCTAAACCACCGGGAATCCCATGCCTTGTAGAAAGTGTGAACTCACCTTAGATTAGCTCGGTAGATAAACGAAATGGTCACTTGAGCTATTTGTGGTCAACCACGTCCTAACATGGTTACCATACAAGTCAGATCTAGGTTCAAGTAGTGCACGTAGGTTTACACATAAGCTAACAAGTTACAACACATAACGATTATAGCAAGCACGTAGAACACGTTAGCAGTCAACTACACATAAGGCTCAACTTGTGCGACTCAGATGATTGGGATGTTGAGCTTGTGCAAGCCTAATCATCTTGTGCGATCCAATATTAAAGCCCAATAAACCTCCGGCCCAACCTGTTCTGCGTCCAGCACAATCTTGTGCGACTTACAACGGGTTGTGCGATTCAAAACATACCTGGCCCAATAACATGCAACCCACATCTTGTGCGGCCCAAACAATTAAACAAACACTTAACTTGTGCGATCCAATTATACTTATGCGATTGGGTTTTGGGCTGCTCAGCCCAACAATATATCACAACTAAATATATTGTGTGGCCCAACATCTTGTGCGATCAGCACATCCTTGTGCGATTCACAAGATGTTGTGCGACTGAGCTTAAAGAAGTTATACGATGTGCTTCAACAGTTGTACCCTAACATATCTTAGCTTGTGCGACTGGCCTTGTGCGATTTGTTTTATGTTTCCTTAAATCATGCAATCTGTTACCCAATTTCCATTTAATTTGCAAGATTCAATTAACAGTTTCCAATCATGCAATAATCAATCAAACATGATTTTTATTAATTTCTTATGAACCCTAACCATATTCAAAGCATAAACAACATCTTATAACATTTAAACTATCAGATTAAAGCTTTCAAAATCATCATGCAAACAATCCGAAAAACAGAAACATGATAGCCGATTAACATCTACTCGGTCCTTAATCATCTAGATCAAACATCAAAGCATTTATCAATCCCTAAATCATTATGTAAAACATATAGACCATAACATCATTAAACATACAATCCTTATATTAATCTAACATGTTATTTATCAAGAATTTTACCAATATAATACTTTAACATCAAACATCAAATAACATCTTGCCAATCGTACAACAAGCATCGATCATATATAAAAATCAAACAGTGATATAACACTAACCGGTTAGAAGGTAGAATAAGGATTTATCCGAACAAGAAAGCTTCGAGAAAGAGGATGTTGTCGTCAGTCTTCGAAGGAGAGAAAGAGAGAGAGTAGGGTTTGAGTGTTTTGCAAAATATGAGAAACAACTCCAATAATGGGTGCTTGTATGCGAACAAAAGGAGTGGGCCGAACCCATACACAGGCTGCCCTTGGTTTTGAGTACAAGGGGTGTGGTCCGAGAGTGGTGTGCCCAAAAGGGCTTGTGCGATTGGACTAGTGTTGTGTGTTCAAGATTGTTATACACTTATAACTATAACACAATTTCACATAACATGTAACATTTAATCATTCATTAAAACCAACATATCAATTAATCACATAGAGTTCATACAAGTTAAATCAAACACAAAGATAGGTTCTGAAATACGAGTTGTCACATGTCCGATCGATTGAAACCGATCCAACGGATGTTTAAGTGTTACATGTATACGGCTATACTTTGTCATTCATTGTGGGTTTTGATATCGTGATTTATCGTTAAAGTTTGAATTTGGTTTATGCACTGATATGTGTTGCATTGTTTTTATTAGGAACCCAAGCTTAATACCAGGAGGCTATAATAATAAACCTTAAATCTACAATGTGAGTGATTCTCTTTTTTATTAAATGTTTTCAAAACCCTAAATGTTTTTCAATTGTTACTTATATTACAGTGATTAAGTCTTTGTATTCTTACTGGGAAACTACGGTTAGTATGTGGGGTTTTGTATACATTAGTTTATAATCTTCACTATTGGACAATAGGTTGGCCAATGAGTGATATGACCACAGTCACAGGAACTGTCACCGAGTGATAAATACTGTTTAAATAGTTTCTTTACTATTGGACAATGAGTTAGCCAATAGTAGTTTGGTAAGATATAAACAAAACGCTGTAATTATAAGAATGTGTTCTATATAAATGAATGAGCTCACCAGTATTTTCTGCTGATCAAATGTTTTTAAAACGCGTTTCAGGTAACTTACTGTGAAAGTAAAAGAAGCATGCTATGAAGCATTGAAGACTTAGTAAAGTGGCTATGTCACCAGATTAAAGAAAGGAAATTATGTTTTGTCAAAATAGGATCTATCCTTATAAAAACCTTTGTTTGGAATATAGGTTTTATCCTAGTTGTTTAATAATAAAACTTCGGTATTTTATAAACTCTGAAATTTTCCTAACTACGATCCTGATGAAAATTTCTGTTACACCCCAACCGATGGCGGAAACATCGGGATGAGACGAACAAATTGCTCAAAACATCATAACACTATGTGACAATATAATTTAAATTAAATTTCATAAATTGCTAAAAATGTCATACAAGATTCAAACATAAACAACATTGTTTCAAACATACATTGACAAAATAAATTAATCTAAGTGTGTTTCTAAGTCCAACTAAATCTTGTTTCTTCACTTAGCATCATCTTGTCTATCAACCTGCAACATGTATTAAAATATGATCAACAAAAAGTTGGCGAGTATACAAGTTTTCATACATAGCATAATATAGATTAAAATTGTTTAACGGCTCATATCCAACATGAATAACAATATGCAAGTTACTAATATGCTGAAACTGTGTACTATATGTTCAAACCCAAGAATACAATGCGACAATTTTGCCTGTCCCAAGAAAGTAGCAGGAGGTTTACATGTTTAACTTAACAATACCCCAAGACTAATGGGCGGTGCGTTAATCCTATAGCGCTATAATTGTTAAGGTAGTCTTGTACAAAGTTAATAAGCATATCGACACGAAAAGTTTACATAGCATACGAGATTAACAAGCATCATATAGTTTCATGTTTAAACGTGGATAGAGAGTGATTAAAATAGTTTTAAGTGTCGTGTTTTGTATAAGATACATGTTGCACCCAAAGTGTTTAAAAGTAAAATGGGTTCGAGTATACTCACAAAATTGCATATGCTTTCCCATTATCCTTTGCGACGAAGTTGTCGAGACTAGAAGGATGAATGTGTTTGGTTTGGAGTTTAAAAGTTTATATTCGGGTTTAAAGATTCGGAGTTTAAAGTGCATGAAAATAGACATAAAAGAAAAGTAATCACCTAGCACACATAATACTTGTTTTTGACATTATGAAACTCAAAAGAGTAAGAACGTTTTCATGGGTCAAAATGCCCATTAGAATCGCAACAAGTATCATGGTCTTAGATGATGTAACTTAGCACTTGACAAATAACCACTAGGCTATCACCAAGGGTTTGGTTACTTAGATATTATATAAGTATCATATAGTTTATATCATAGTTTTAAGTCCAATCATATAATATAAGAATCATCATACAAATCATGCATGAGGTAGGAAGATAAATCTTCCATTTAGGTACCTCTTTGGTATTCACCATTACATGTTGTCATAGACAACAAGGAGGGTCAAGAATATACATAATAAAGAATGAAATACTTCAACTAATCTAAGAAACAATCAACTGATGTGTGGATTTTCAAGTAGGATAGCCCAAGCTAACCTTATAATCACACAATCTTCAAACTTTAAGCTTGTTCATCACTTGTGGGTTAAAACCCTATCAAAATAGAATGTTTATGAGGTTTAAACATCTGATTTTACATATGACAACCTTTTTTTTAAGCCCACCTAATCATAGACTTGATTATGAGCATAAGGACATAGGAATGTGATGAGATAACTCAAGTTCAAGCAGGTGTAAAAAAGGTTTAATCAAAAGAGAAAGTTTGTTGCACTTTAGAGCCTTTTATGGTGATGTTCCAGCCTTGGTTTTCCATGGAAAACCTGTGAAAACATACCTAAGGTTGTTCCAAGTGTTTAGAAAGAAGAATCAATGAAAAAGGTGTAAGATTGATGGAGTTATGCACACTTTAGTAACTTGTAAAGAATCTGCCTATCTTCTGATTTCTAGTTGAATTCTTGAGTGTTTAGTGAGTTAAAGTGGAAAAAGGGTGGATGAGGCTTGGGGTTTATAGGGGAAAGAGTTGGTTAGTTGTTGGTGCTTATTTAATGAAAAAAAAACACAAAACAAAGCTCAACAAAACACAACAAATGGCCAATCCCGTAGCTGAAAATGAAGATCTGCGGATCAGACCCTCTCGTATAACAGCTCTCCCGAAACCCTTAAAACATGTCCCATACATCCTAAAATACATCCCGTATACGAGAAACAGGCCTAATATACCTTTATTTTATCAAAAATCAAATAAAACTAAAATAATACGCAGTCGCGGGGCGCGACCGGCTTAAACTCGGCTGTCGAGGGGTGCGAAGGAGTGCCACAAGGCCGCACCCAGTGCCGCCACGTGTCGTGATGCGTGTCGAGCCTACATGCTGATTCGCCAAGCCTACCAGTCTAGCCTAGGGTGTCGCGGGGCGCGACGGGGTGGGCGACCAGCCTATAAATGGAAGGATCAGGCTTCATTTTTCAGTCGTTCAATTCTCGAATTCTCTCTCAAATTTCTTAATAGTAGAAATAATTCTCGGGATACCCACTAAAAAGCGAAGCTCTGCCTCGTTGTAAGTATTATAACCCCCGGTTACGTATTAGTTACTCTGCCCGATTGATCTATGTAAGACCCTAACACGTTTTAACCAAATGAAGCAGGGGAAATACGAACTTAAAAATTTCTTTCATTATATTCATTCCAACATACTTGGAAATACGTTAAATCATTCTGTTACATTAAATACATTAGACCTTTCTATAAGTTGAATAAAATCGGACACACTTATATTAAATTACGTGACCACACACACACGCGTACAATCCATGTCTTGACTCAATCTTCGACCGCTTACACTCCATGATGAGAACCTATAATTCTGTACAACCTGCAGACACCACATATAATCACATCGTTAGCAACTGGTGACATCTTTCGTAAGTTTTAAACATGCATAATTAGGTGTCAACATCTCATGCTTTCGCTTATGTTAATCCAATCGTCCATCCATTCGAACACCATCGTTGGATTTCCATGTCAAACCTTCAACTTCCATTTTTAGTATAGCTGCACTTCCATTTCATTCTCTATAGAAAAACGGTTAGCATCATTAGATTTCATTCATATGAGTAAGTCCACGTATACGCAGTCTCATTCGTTCATGCATATAATCAAATCCCAATTCATGCATATACACCCTTTTATTCTTACACATACCTACAATTTACATCTTACACAACATAACATCCAAGTCCTAAACACACACGTCTAATATATGTAAATCACATACATATAATTCACCACCCTTACGTTTTCATAGACATACTCTCCTACGAGTTCCAATTACTTTCATCAATCAACTCATACCCACATGTATAACTACTTATTTTATCTTTAAGCACGATATTAAATAGTAATTTCCTTTCTTACCCATACTTGATGGAAACCCTTTCTTAACCACTTTCGACTCATTTCCACAAAAAACTTACCTTAGTACTACCATTGATTCATACATTCTTACATAACACACAATAATTACCATACAACAATACATTATAAAACTAAAGGGTAAGTCCGGAATTAACTTACCTTACGCATCCGTATTTGCGTTCGCTTCCTTATGTCCTCCTGACTCGTTAGCCTTTCGTGCTTCCATCCATCTTGACATGCTCCCTTTATTTTCATATCATTACATCCACATTCTTGTTAGCATATAAAACAATCATATCAAATTCATATTCCACATTTAACTTTCATTAGTCAATTCATTCACTAACATGCCTAGCTCAATTCACTGAAAATAAGTTGTTTTGGGACGTCCGTTTACGGTACTTACGAGCTTGAAAAAATTATGATCTTTTTATATGACGTGGCCCTCAGAGGTGTTTTAATTTTGTTAAATTTTTAGAGTCTAATTCTCTACCAAAAATTTATAAAAAATCATTTACTAAGCAGCAATCAGATTCGTCACTTTCTGACTGCAGCCCACGGAAAAATTCATCTAAAAATCCTCGATCACCTGATTGACATAATTCCAGTTGGATATTTTTATAACCTCCTGAAGCTACCTACAGTAAAAATTTGGGATCATAACTCAATTCCTAAATTGAGTTATGACATTCGTAATGGGCTGCAAATTCTGCCAGAAAACGCAGCCTGAACCTTCGATACGGAAAAATTCATAAAACGTTCAATTTTTGTCAAAAAAATGTAACTCCAGTTGGGTTTGAAAGGTTATTCCTGTAAGTTCATCACAAACTCAATAAACATCAGTTTTTGATAAGATTTGACCCGGTTACAGCCGATTAAATTCGGCTGTAACTTTCTGGACAGATTTAGTTTCATCAATTCTTTTCTAAAAATCTCACATTCTAGCTTCACCTAGACATTTCATCAAACACTTGGTGTGCATACTACTTCCCAAGCATAATGTACAAGTAGTTATATGCATATTCTTCCTATTTCATAACATGGATTATCATAATCAATCAAATTCACATAATGATCTTCCTACATCAATTATCTACCAATCTATATATATATATATAAATGAGATGGATTTGGGCTAGGTGGCATTTTTATTTGGCCATCTTGGCTGATGTGGTAAGTTTTTGTGATGAGTTTAGGAGGGAAATTAGATTTTGCTTCTACGTTCACCATTTTAACACAAAAGAGGCGGGATCCGGATTTGATTCGGGTCACCCATCTCTCAAATTCGGATAGTATATATTCTCTTTCTCATACCACACAACATATTACATCCTCACTTTCCTGAAACCCTAAATCCCAAAATACCCATTCTCCTTCAATTGTTCTTTGTCGATTCATCATTCTCAATGGCCAGGTATGAGTACTTATATGATTATTTATTATAATGTTTAATCTATTGTATCTTCTTCAGATCTGATCATCTCGATTCACTGATTTGTTATCGTTGGAGACTGAAACAGTCGGCGCTAGGGTTACGCCGTGAACCCTTGATGACGACGGAATTGCATGCTACAGAACAGACAATCGAAGGTAAGATATGTTTTAGCAGCAAAAAAATTTACAATCGTATTCTTCTCTTCTCAGTTTCTTACTCTTATCACACCAAATCAAATCAGTCTTTGGATTCTTTTACAAAACCTCTATTTCCATATATAAGATGTCATTTCCATTACAGCTTTATTCATATCACAAACCCTATAGCTGAATTTGTGAGATTCATTTTTCAAACATCGACGATCTGTGGATGGTTTTGGTTTCTGTAACGACTTCTGAAGAGGTAATTTTCGTTTAACAGTCCATTGTATTGTAGATTGTATATATAGATTTATTGTAGATCTTGAATCGATTTGTAGTGTTTAGGGTTTTCCATCAGATCTGTTAACCTAATAACCTAATGTTTGACGTTTGTTTGTTAATAAAAATCTCCGATATGAGGTTGTTTGTTTAAATCGTTAAGTATAATTTGGGGATTTTAAATAATTCTTAAACCCTTAACATTGATTTGGGGTTCGGCTTTGTGACCTTTGCTGAGGACGGTGTTGCAGATCGTGTTTCAAGAAGGTCACACGAGATTTGTGGACAACAGGTACTTAATAGAATATATTTGTTCTGAATTTGTAATATTGTGTACACCTATTTAATTAGTCCATTTGTTTTTTTTTTTGTGTGATAAATGCTTGATGTATTACAGGTAGCAAATGATACATCAACACCTATTGATGATTATTGATGATGGTTGTTCAAGTGGAGGCTGCCACTATTTGGACAACCCACCTAAACCAGCGAATGGTTGCTTATGACAGAATGTATGTAAGCTTGGATTTTGACGATGTAAGCTTGGGTTTATGATTTTTCAATTATACGCATATGAATGTAATCTATAACCTAAATATCTTATTGTGAGTCTTATATAATTCACTATCTCAGTTTTTACGGTGTTCATGATTATACCAAAACACTTCACCCGTTGTCAGAAACTACAGTCTTTGACTCTTTGATTCATTCCAACCGATATATGCTAAATATCTTATTGTGAGTCTTATATCATTCACTATCTCAGTTTTTACGGTGTTCGGTTGATATGATTCATATGTTAATAATTGTTTCATAGGTTGGAGTTGGACTTATGGTATTGCAGCAATTTGAAGGCGTGAACGCAATTGTATTTTATGTGGATTCTATCTTCATTTCTGCTGGTAATAGTTATTAAAATGTCAGAAGTGGCCTGAACCCGAGAAGTCGTTTTTTTTTTTTTTGCTGCATTACATTAGTTAGCTGTACGTTTTTTTCGTTTCAGTTTTTCTTTGAGTTTTTGTTGTGTTTCAAGGGATAAGATTATAGAGGGGACTGTGATACCCGTATTAATGTTTTTCGTTTCGCGGTATGTGGTTATTTTCTTTTTTGGGGCTGCATCTTGACACTATGTTGGTATATTTTCATGGATTAGCAGTGTTTAGAATGAAATGTTGTTTCAGATATGGGTGAGGGTGTTTGGGTTTGTTGACTTGGTGTGAGTGGGCATTTGGCACCTCTCTGGAGTCTTGATTTAGAATCATTGTATTTTGGGGTTGAGCCGAGAAATAGCTCTTATTCTTTTATTCTATGGTTATTTGTCAATTTGTGTGAATGATAGTGTTTTTTTTTTTTGAGTTTTGGATCTGCTTGAGCATCGTTTGTACTTTGTTTCAGTTACTTATAAGTTTTGATTTCAGTTACTTATAAACAACCGAGGAACACGAAGATAAAGTAAGAGTTGATGAGTCTTCTAAGCCATCTGACGATTGAGTATTTTATGCATATTGATTATTTTTGTTTTTTTATCAAATGTCGACACTAACGTCATTAGATAACATTCTATATTTTTTTTATTGGTGAGAGATTTCAATATTCATAATGTGTGGATGTAGTTCACTTTCTTGCTGACCCGTTTCTATATCTTTATATAGATGTTTGCCGTTAAAAAACTAACACGATTTGATTTGGAAGTTTGGCAGTGAGAAACATCACCTTCAATTAGCGGCTGCTGAGAAGATCGACCAGCTCATGCAAGATGTAAATCACTCACAGATTTGGTCTATTTGTGGCACGAGTATAAGATAAACTCCATTAGTTACCATCTGATTTGGATCCAATGCTATAATGTTATCTGGAGGTCAACCTACTATATGAATGCACCATGGGTTTTTCAAAATGGGGTTAGGGTGAAGCTGGAGGTCTTCAAAACATAGGGCAAGGTAACGTCAAACGAAGATGCGAGAGAGATTGTGGCCAGACTAGAGTTGACCAACTTCTTCTTGCACTAGGACATTTAACAGCTGCATGGCATACATGATGACATGAGTTTCGCTCAAAACTTTCTACGCTATCGTAGTCAAGTTAAGATTTGTTGTTAAACAGACATTTGCAAGTGTCGTCGAAGAACTTATCGTAGCGAGGACTCACTTTCAATCTAAAGGTATGTATACGTTTTCTTTCTCGGCATGGTATACTTTCAAATTCTACCTTAAATTGTTCTTTTTTCTCTGAAGTTGATTCAAAACACATTATGTATGTGAAAATGATAGCCCGGCTGGTAATCATGATATGGGTGTTATCTTTACGTTCTTAATTAGGTATCATAACAAGAATTAAATTGATCAAAGGACATTACAGGAATTCATAATGAAAATTGAAGTTATAACCATGTTTTTTGCTAATTACCATGAAATGAAGTGGAATTGGTATTAGTTTATGTTGTGTTTAGTTTTGAAATGCATTTATAAAAAAATGTTAATGCTGGCAATATTGTATAAATATCTCTTTATTCAATAATATAACAATACTATTAAGTAATAATGTCAACAATGGTGATGATGATGATCTTTTTTATGTTGTAGACCCTAATAAGAAAATAACGATAGCGAGTCGGGATACTGCTCCACATCATGGTGGCCTAAAAGGTGATTATGACTAGGTTGATCTGGAACTTTGCTCACAATGTTGACAGTATTAAAGTGTAATTCGGATTTTATTTCCACTTTTGAGTCACTTATGATTCTTAAAATTCCTTTATATTATCATAATTTTGTTGGGTACTAGAATGATCTTAACAATATTAACACGATTTGAAAGAGTTTTTTTTTTAATTTGTTTGATTAATCTCTATTTCAATACACACATAATTGTTCATGGATTCATTTAATGATTTTTCACATCTATTTGTTCTTTTGAATAGGTCTGAGGTGATTTTGCTTTAGCAGAGCAATATTGGCAGCTCCTATGACGGAAATGTTTTGTGGAGGTATGTTGAGACACGAAAGTACACCTCTTGCGCACAAAACTATTTTAATCAAGTTGTTAAGGCTTCCAAGGTAACTGGTATAATGAATGCAGTCTAAAGTTCTCTCTTCTTTTCTGAGGCTTCCTTATCTTCAACTATCCGTTCTCTCTGGTAATGAGTTCCTATTAATTTGCATAAATTCTATGAACACAACCAAAATGACTTTATGTACAAAATGGAGAAGCTTAATGTTGGTTACTCTTGAACCCACCGCCTCCACTTCCTCGATGGGTTATTTGGTAGTGATGCTGACGGTGGTAACGGTCTAACGACCACCATTGCCTTGCTAAAATGAGGTAATCACTATAACCGTTGGTAACCCTAACTTTTGTTTGGGTTCTGGATGTCTTATTTGGTCCATCAGAGATTTGAGTATTGTTTCTGGTGGGTTTGGCCTTCGGTTGTGTTGCTTACGGTGGCATTCGTGGTCCTTATGGGTGACCGGTGGCATCTTCTATGACGTGCTCTGCCGCCTGTTGAGACTATTAAACAGGCATGTTGTTTTGAGTATTTTACTTTTGAAGTTCGAGTATCATTTCATCAGTATCGCTCGGTTGTGATGGGTTAAAAATAATCTAATCTAATCTAATCTAAATCTATTAATATCTGATGGCTGGGAATAGTAACTTAACAGCGTTACTGTTTTGACGTTAAAGTTAACGACGTTTCTCTTCCTGCTCTAAATTGGACATACATACATAGTGTTAGGCTGATTAGCGTATGGCCTGTTTGGACTTGGGACACTCACCTTCCTCCCAGGTATTGTCTATAAGGATAAAAATAGAATTAAAAAAATTTAAAAACAAAAAAATAAATGGGTAAATTGCCAATATCGTCCCTGTCTTAACGAAATTGCCAATATCGTCACTGAGTTAACGATACATTTCAACTTAGTGATTTCAATTGAAATGACAACAAAAATGAAACGTCAGAGGTCCAGTTACAAAATAATTCTTATTATGGATGTAACAGGCAAAAGGGCCCAAACCTCAGGGACGATTTTGGCATTTTACTCTTAAAATGTTAAATATGTATTTTAAATAAAGTATAGCAATTTATGAGGTTATAAGCGTTTTAAAACATTTTGGGCAACTTCCGACCCGTTTGACCTGTTTTCTTTTTAAGGTAAGCTTCAAAGTTTGACCTGTTAGAAATAAAATGCAATCCTAATTGACCGTCTATGTATGTCAAATCGATCCGGACGTGTTGTTTTTATATTTATTAATGAACTTTTAGCTTAAAAAGCAAACGGGTTGAACAGTTTAAAACTCATCCATAGTTTACTCGAGTGTTTACTTTCGAAATTGTTTTATCAAAAGATTGACAAACTGCATAAAATTTACCTATTTTGACCCATTGCCGGCTCTGCTCGATATGCTATTTACAGCGGTTTTGATTTTCTTTTATGCACCTTATTTACCAACCAGATATTTTAAACATATATGTTATTGTTAGCATTGTTGATGGTGATTATTCAATTAGGGTTCTACGAGACACGAATTGCATATTATTCATGGAGGGGTGCAAAAGGGTACCGTTTTGCAGCCATCCCTGGTTAGTAAGTATCGTTACCGTCTTTCCTGATCTTCTGCAATCTGTTAGCGGCGGTCGCTTTTATGTTTAGCTGTATATACGTCACATTTCCAAGTTATGTACACATTTCAGATCGAGTTAGAAATTTCAACAGTAGTTTTTTACTAGAAATTTGTTTGAGTTTTTGCAGCCAGTTGTTTTTATATTTAATAACTAACCAATAATGCTTATTCAGCTTGTAATGATGATTTTCACAGTCCATCCATCTGTGGTGGCCCTAATTCTGATCATTCTTGTCAGTTGTTTGAACCGGACCACATGCAACTAGATGGCCTGCTAGAAAATCATTATAAAACATAAATGTTGGTACCAGCCCTAAAGTCAAAATGTGGCTGCGCGGCGCCAAGTGGTCTCACCTTTGTTTTTATATTTATTAATGTTTCAATAACTGGATCATTGATTAAACTGAATTCTTTACCTGTCTATCGGTCAGACCGGTTTCAAATATTTGATTATCAAAAATGTATTAAACAACTCAAATATTGGATTACAAAAAATGTAATAAATAATATACGGAATCTGAAATAGTAAATGTAAATGGGAATTTGTAAGGATATAAAAAACTAGATAATTTTTGAATATCTGGTTTAAGCACGGATTTGGGTCGTCTGTTCAACTGGTCAACGACATAACTGACGGATTCTGAGAATGCTATAGATGGAGATATATCATTCTTTGATATTTAATTTAGTAGTACTTTCTTTTATATTTCGCTTATTTATAGACTTGTGATTGATATACATCTGTTTGAAAATCCAATGGTATCCAAGTATGCGATTCAAGAAGTCGTTCGAGACCGAAGATTCGTTCATAATTAGCTTGGTTTATCTACATGGTTTTGTCTGTTCATGCCGATGATCAAACCCGTTTGCCTAATTCGCCATGGCAGCTTCTTCAGGTATGAATTTCTTGATTTAACTATGGCTTGGCAAAAAGATTGACCCTACTTTTTAGGCTTTCAAAGCAGCAGATTCCCCACATTCAAGGTCAATTAGATCCTGAATCCGCCGGGAAAATGTGATGTGAAGTATGGTAACTACGCTGATATATTCGGGCTGTTATATGTAGGTATTGAAAGCGGGTTGATTGATGATTGTAGCTGATCATTAGAGCTCATGGTACGTTTCATTTAAGTTGCTATACTTTCTATTTCTTTAATTTCATTCACATAAAAACATTTGGTTTGTATATGATCGTCAGTATTGTAAGTGTTATTAGGTTTGCATCAGATTATTTAACCTTTTAAAGACTTTTGATTTTGTGTGATGGGATTTGGTTACCTTTTAAAGTTAGCTAAATAGGAACATGTCAAATGGTAAAAGGTCAATCAAAGTGTTTGTTTTGTGCATAAAACCTCCTATATCACTTTATTTAAAAATTAGATTATGATTGAAATAACGTGAAATGTTTAATTATATTAGACACTAATTATTTTAAAACTTCTAAATTTTGGATAGTGTTTAGGCCAATCCATTTTGACTTGCTTCGACCTATGCTAAAAGTAATATGATTCAGTCGATTGTCTGGTTTCCGATTAACAAATTACTATTTACAAGCCACATCACTATTTTTATGGTTAGAAAACAGTTTTGATTATGATGGGTGGAGGTTGACATAATAATTTGAAAACCGCAGGTCGGATACAATGATGTTTCAAAAATATAGGTCACTTACCAAGAATATAAGAACCACAAAGCTTTGTATAAAAGTTATATATAATTTATATCTTTTGAGGTGACCTCCACATTTGTACATTGACATTTTCTTTGCAATACACTCTAGGTTAATGTTTTCCCTTTAAAGGTTTATGCTGAACCACATGTAGAGAGCATGAAGATTGCATATTTTAGAATTCTTCAAATGCATACTGCCTATACTCTTGATCAGGTAACATGAACATATATTCTTATAAATAAAGAAAAATAGAAATTATTTTTATTCATACAAGTTGTTTGGATTCACAGGAGTACCTATTGCTGTTAACAAAGTTTCCTGCAGTTTTTTTTTTCATTTGAGGCTAAAGTTTCCTGTAGATTTGTGTTCAAATTTAATGCCGATCACCTTTGGTGGTTAATACTTATCCCACTAAGTTAACAAATGAATTAGTTGGTTAATGAATATATTGTCTGCTATTGATATTATCAGCACATCGTGCAAATAACTGTTTTAATTCATCTTCAAGAACTAAGATATGTATTTATTCCACATATACAAAGTCATGGTGTCTGCATATCTTGATTATAATGTGTAACATATTTGTTGACTGATGTTTGGTAGGAATCATTTCGGAATCCCCGGGTTGAACATATTGTTGGTCGAGATCTTGAAAAAATAAATTAAGATGAATTATTACTGAAGTGAAGATGAATGCAACAATGACCATTGGAGAAAGACTACTTCTGTTGGATTACCTCTTTTTGAAAATAGCAATTGTATGATTAGAATTGTGTGATGCTTTGTAAACAAAAACATTTGTTGTTACTTTGATGATTTTATTCATTTTTTTTTAGTATACAACTGCTATCACAAATTGGATATGGAATGAGGTTGACTTTGGCCTCTACTGATGTGTAGATTGAATGTAATAGTGTTTCTACACCACTTTTTCCTATACACTTTCTCATACTCTACTCACCGTTTGCGTTTTCTTCGTATCTCATTCGCCAATTGTAAACTAGCCGGTACGTTTTTCATATTTTCTGGTACACTTTTTACCTTCAACAATCATCATGGGTACACTAATATTACTAATTTTAATGAAAATGGGTTAGATTATCTTTTTTTACTTGCGATAATGATCCAACATGCTCCAGTATCCTAATGGTATTGAGCAGTTTGTTTGGGGCTTCTTTGAAGGTGAATAACTTAGCTGGATAGCGGAAAATGGTAACTTAGCTTCAAAGGAGGCTTTGATTAACTAAGGTATCTGTATTCAAAATATTCGGTGTGGCGTGTGACCTGTCCATGGAAATGAGCGACCATATCTTTTTGAATTGTATGGTGGCATGGGTGTTTGGTGGAACGTGGAGGTGTGGCTGAGGATGCTGGTCCTTAGCCAGGTTAATTCTGTTTCAGGTATGACGAGCATAACTAGGTGACAATATATGGGAAAAGGAAGTGTCAGTTGTAACCAAGTTTATAGGTGTTATCTTCTTCTCTACATAAACAAGTAAGAAAAACATGTTCCAAGAGTTCTTAGGGATCGTGATGTTGATCTTTTTCGTGGTGTGGTAGGTACAACTTTTAGCTACTTTTTAGACAAGATCAATAGAGTCAAGGAGATACTGTTCTCTGGTGTCGCGTTTTTCTTGATTGTGGTTTGTCTTGGTATTTTTATGCATGCATCCATCGCCAAAGATAATCAAGCAAAGCTTGAAAGATTAGGTGTGTGTGTGTGTGTTTTTGTGAGTACTATTTGTTTACCAACTTTTCAACTCTTAGGGTTTAACCATATTTTCAAGGGATTTTGCCCAATAAAATACGCTAATTTTTTTCAGGGGGTGCGCTCGCTTACCTACTCTCCCCTTAGTAGGTCCGCCCCTGACCCCTAAGCCTTTGCAAATTTTTATTTATTTATTTATTTATTTATTTTTTTCTTAGAATCCTAACATACAACAATAGATGACACGTTTTTGCATATGATTTTTCCAAGAGACACCCTTACTTCAATTATTAAAGATAGACAATCGCACACATCTGAGTTTTATTGAATTAAGTGAAAACAATATAATTAACTTGATTAATACAAATTAAATTATCTACAGGTTATTTTATGAATCTGCTAAAATTGAAGTACTAATTCCAATGAAGGTATAAACAAGTAACTAACTTAGAAGCCAAGCCTATGAAATTGGTAAATTTGCTATAGAGTTTAGTTTTTTTTTTTCCATTTTTTTTTTTGTAATTTAAAAGTGACAGATTTTAAGCTGTAGACGTCTGTCATACTTTTTTTATTATAGTTTTTAAAAATATTTAGAAGTTACTTATTTTCTTGTAAGGTAATTAATTACTTTTTTTATTGTAGTTTTAAAAATATTTAGAAGTTACTTATTTTCTTATAAGGTTATTAAGCATTAATTACTATTATTAATGTTTTAATTTTTTGAGATTAATCAAGGTTTGTGGTGGCTTTTTAGGAAGATAAATTTGGCTGAGGTTTGATGTTTTGAAAGATGTTGAGTTTGGATGAATGCTGATCAGAGAAGGATGGCTACCGGGAAAAGATTGAAGAATGAAAATTGTCTTATGTTTTTTTGAGATGTTTATGTTTAGTTTTTATTTTTGTATTTATATTTTGTTTGATGTGGATAGTTTTTGTTGTGTTTTTACTTAGGTCATGTGGGTCTTCATGTACGTTTGATGTGGAAAGTTTTTGTTATGTTTTTACTTAGGTCATGTGTGGCTTCATGTACAATTGTGTTAAATACTCGGTTTAGGTAGCATTGGGTCAGGTTTGGTAATCGGGTTTCGGTTAAAAAAGGTAAAAACATAAGTGCCTTTATTTCTTTGGGATTATGGTAAAAAAAAGTGGTTTGGCTCAACTCATTTCTTCATAAGTGCTTTGGCTTAACCGGTACCGTATCGCGTAGCATAGGGGTGCACATGTAAAGAAAAGGAAGGAGGCACCCGTGGAAAAAAAATGTTATTTTACGGCAAATAACGTTTGAAAACATGTCTTTTAATTTCAACATTGGTACCGCATAGTATCGACACCATATTTTAACTTATTTATTTAAACACTTAATAACAATAACATTAAGAACTCACGAATTCGTTCATTCTCTCTCTATCTCTCAAACGTGTTCATCAAAAACCTTTGAAAGCATGTGTTTTTATTTTATTTTATTTAATGACAATTCGATTAATGCAAATGAAATTTCCGATCCGCGAGTATTCGCGGGTGATAACCTAGTACTCTTTCATATACAAGTTCATACATTAAGATTACACCTATTTTTGGCACCTTCATGATCATCATGCTACTACTTACAAGTGGTTTTTTCATTTTTAATCATCAAGATAACCAAATTCAAGCATAATTCTTGTTCTATAAGGTTATTCTAACTCATAATCATACTAATTTCACATGAACTCTTGGATTGGTTGCAACCCACTTTCTATAACAATCACCAAATCATGAAATTCAACTTACCTTATGTTAGACAAGTATGGATGATTGATTATCTTGATTCATGGACGAATTATAGCCCCAATTAGCCTTTCAATTTGATGATTTAGGGTTTGAGAAGGTTCCCCCTTCTTTTCTTCTTCTATGGTCGACACCCACACACACCTAAGTGTGTTTTTGGGTTTTAAATTTTGTTTTTATAATTTATCTTTCCATTCATTCCATTTTAGCCCCTCATGTTTGGATGTTTATATTTTTATGGCCAAAATCTATTCTTTAGGTTAAAATCCTACTTACACTCTAACTAGGTTCATAATCCTAGTTACCATTCTAACAACAATTACATTTATAAATATTTATTTTAACATATATACATATAACGAATTTGGGATGTTACAAGTCTACCCCCCTTAAAAGAGGTTTCGTCCCCGAAACCTTGCTCATTTCCATGAGACAATAGTTACATTTACTTATCGGTTACTATTAGTCTCTCTATTTAGCACACTTAAAACACACTCCTAGGATGTTTTCCTTGAAATTTTGAATTCTTGCCTCATGTTAGTTCCCTAGTGATGATCATCTCTACATGTTTATTCATTCGTTTCATTCAAAATGCATACCATGGCACGAATTCACTCGTGCCTTATAAAAAGGGCTTTATTCATGAACAATATAATCGTATATTTTATCCCTTCTTTCTTAAATCAAGCATAATACTTCCATGCATTCATTGATCATAGCGACTCAATTATTTCTGCTTTTATTCATAAATCATGTTGGACATGCCACTCTTACTTTCGTCACACAAATACTTATTACAACATTCCATTATTATCATTCTTCCTAATTACTTCCATAGCCATATAAGGGGTTAGGATATGATCACAAGTATATCGTAATCATTCGCTTGTAGTATTGCTACCGGAACCAAACTACTATGTCATACTTACTTATTTATACTTAACTAGGGAGTTAAACATCATTCTACGTTTGCTACCGTTACATGCTACTATTTATACTCATAGATTACATTCCAATCATTTCATTCGTGTCACCTCAAGCATTACTTACTATACAAACGTATGTACGTTACTGAATAATATTAAGTCTGAACTAAAATTTCATTCTTTTGTTGGCCTCTATAAGTCAAACCTTTTATACTTTTTCATACTTGTGCTATCATTAGTTCGCATGAAAGTACTATTCAATTTATAACATTTCTATTTAACATTCACAATTTACACAATCGACTAACCTTGATTTCATTGCATAACTATCAATCTGTAAACCGGATCGATCCGCTTCTTAACGAGTCCATACTGTACCAGATTTCATTCATTCATCAATAAAATGAGCTCTCGTCGTGAGCATCCTTTCAACAAATCTACTACTTTCGTCATCCAAGAATTTCATCATTCTTATCTATAACACTAACGGTTATCACAATTCATTTCATACTTTCGTTCTACATGGTGTTTATTCACCCCTAATTCTTTCACAATTTTTCCATTTACATTAGTATTATACTGTAAATGGATCAAATAATACAACAATTAAACAATCAAAATCAAGTTTTGGAAGTCCGTCGTAGACCACGGTTGGTGTACCGAAGCTTATGGCACCCAAAACAACTTAAATAACAAATTTAAGCAAATTTCCACACCAACTGGCATCGGCGACGGAAGACAGGCACGACATCGGCGAAGCCTATACACGGCATCGGCGATGCCCCTCCCTTCTCCTGTTTTTGTGCTGTGTTGTTTCGTCGTCCATTAACGCTAAAACTCGCATAACGTTTAAATCGTTCACCCTTTTAACCTCCCGTTTCTTCCTATGTGATCGTAATGTGGTCCCTTATCATATGGACTCAAAATCCCACATCCGATTTAAGGATATTCTTAACTTATAAGTTTTTTGGCTTAATATTCATTTATGAATTATTCGACCCGTTCATGTTTTTATCAAACAAACTCATTTGTTTATACTCAAAACTCACATGGACATTATAACTATAAAAGTTTCTCATTATCCGGAGTTCCATTCATGGGATTTAGGCGTGCGCTATCCAGTATGCGTTAAGGTTATTCGACCCGTTTAGTGAGATTTAAGCACTTAGCTCAAATCTCACTTATACTTTCCATGCCTTCTATTTTCACACTAAGACTTCTTTATCTTCCACCACAACCATAACCGTGGTGGATTCACCATGCTAAAATCAAACATCCCACATTTTACCCTTCAGTTTGGCAATTTACGAAAAATGCCCATTATGAGGCATTATGCCAAAAGGTCTTATACCTTTCACTTTTACCCAGTCAAAAGAGTCTACTCATTTATAAAACTTATTTCCAAACTACCTTTAAGGGTCGTTTGCCCAATTTGCCTTCCGAGGGCGTTTTCGTCAATTTTAGTCCTTTTTAACCACGAAAGACATCTAAAAACTTGTTTTGACCAAAAGGACGCTTTTAACCATAATCTATACCATGATTCATTATGTCACTATGGACATAGTATAAACCATTTTGATTTACTAGATTTACCTTACTTTAGGTAATCTAAACCCACCCATAACTCGAATAACTCTCACCGAACTTTATGTTCTCCATGAGAGTTTGACCCGTTTCACATACCTGGCTCGAGTCAAAACATTGACCCGTTTAGATACTTTGCATTTTTAATTGCTAATTAATAGCATCGCAATTCCATACACTATTCACCCTGTGAGCATAAGACTCAACAAACAATCATTAGTCGTTATTATCAAATGGTGATAACATCCCTTTTGACCCGTTTGGCCTAAACAACCAAACATTTTGTACTTATAGCAGAATGGTATTTATTTACCATTTTGCTCTTTTGACCCATTACGGAAATTCACCATATGGTCATCTTTCCTTAAACCCTTTTCTTATGCATTTAACCCGTCATAGCTTACGCCATAGGGTGTCGTTTAAACTTTAACCTTTATTCGTCAACACGTGACTAAGTTACCGCTTTTACCCTAATTATTCGTTATGGCATACACCATAACATAATCCTTCAAGACTCATTGTACTTTCATCATTTCATGACTAAATTACCATTTTACCCTTTTTTGTTACCATCAATTATGGTTTATTTCTAGTTTCCACTTGTTTCGACCCGTATTGATTCGTGTCTGAACGTCTTATTTCGAAATCTCTTTTCAAATACTAACATCGCTTATTTCTAGTCAAATACATAAGCAATTATACTACTTTAAAGTTGTAAGCTTTACTTACCTTGCATCCAACTATGCTTTTCTGCGTACCTGATCCATTTCCACTTACGGATTCAAGCCTTTCATTCTATCTCTCTTTCTTACGCGTTTAATCTGTATTCACCCAAGGATTCAACTTTTATTGATACTTTCCATTCTCGTAAGTTTGATCCACACTTATCTATGGATTCAAACTTTCATTCATACTTTCCATTCCTATTGAATTCATTTACGAATTCAAACCTTTCATTCTTACTTGTTTGATTCGTACTTACTTACGGATTCAAAGATTTTCATTCTTACCTTTCATTCTTACTTGTTTGGTCCATACTTACTTACGGATTCAAACATTTTCATTCTTATCTTTCTTTCTTATGTTTGACCTGATTCTTAAAGAATCGTTGGACCCCTTTCCATCCCACACGACCCATATTTCCCAGTTCTTCCGAACATACATGTGATGATTCTCATGGTCTCACGAGCGTCCTATGCTTCTTGCACACTGGCCAGGCATGCAATCCACATACTAGTCTCGTGTCATCATAAGAATCATCACTTTATATCCAGGGAACCAGTCTTAAGTTCGTGCCACACTCATATGAATCCTTCAAGGATTTCACCCTCGTATATAAAGGTATGCTAAATACCGATACTTACCAAATTTAAAATTTATGTACCTGGGGTCCATTTTCCTGACATATCACACGCCTTAGCCTTCATACTAGCCTATAACTGCAGAACATCCTCATTGTCCAACAAGCTCACCTTACACATTCATCATTGTTAGTAACATCACACATACTTACTTGTATTAAATTTTACCTTTCGGTTGATCGAGTCTCGGATTGTACGGGTCACTAATCACAAGAGCACACGGGTTTGAGTTCAAGTACTCACTTATTTGTACTTGATTTCACTCAAACTCAGGCTCTGATACCAACTTGTAAGACCCTAACACGTTTTAACCAAATGACGCAGCGGAAATACGAACTTAAAAATTTCTTTCATTATATTCATTCCAACATACTTGGAAATACATTAAATCATTCTGTTACATTAAATACATTAGACCTTTCTATAAGTTGGATAAAATCGGACACACTTATATTAAATTCCGTGACCACACACACGCGTACAATCCATGTCTTGACTTGATCTTCGACCGCTTACACTCCATGATGAGAACCTATAATTTTGTACAACCTGCAGACACCACATACAATCACATCGTTAGAAACTGGTGACATCTTTCATAAGTTTTAAACATGCATAATTAGGCGTCAACATCTCATGCTTTCGCTTATGTTAATCCATTCGTCCATCCATTCGAACACCATCGTTGGATTTCCTTGTCAAACCTTCAACTTCCATTTTAAGTATACCTGCACTTCCATTTCATTCTCTATAGAAAAACGGTTAGTATCATTAGATTTCATTTATATGAGTAAGTCCACGTATACGTATAAACAAGTCTCATTCGTTCGTGCATATAATCAAATCCCAATTCATGCATATACACCCTTTTATTCCTACACATACCTACAATTTACATCTTACACAACATAACATCCAAGACCTAAACACACACGTCTAATACATGTAAATCACATACATATAATTCTCCACCCTTGCGTGTTCATAGACATACTCTCCTACGAGTTCCAATTACTTTCATCAATCAACTCATACCCACATGTATGACTACTTATTTCATCTTTAAGCACGATATCAACTAGTAATTTCCTTTCTTACCCATACTTGATGGAAACCCTTTCTTAACCACTTTCGACTCATTTCCACAAAAACTTACCTTAGTACTACCATTGATTCATACATTCTTACATAACACACAATAATTACCATACAACAATACATTATAAAACTAAAGGGTAAGTCCGGAATTAACTTACCTTACGCGTCCGTATTTGCGTTCGCTTCCCTGTGTCCTCTTGACCCGTTAGCCTTTCGTGCTTCCATCCATCTTGACATGTTCCCTATACTTTCATATCATTACATCCACATTCTTGTTAGCATATAAAACAATCATATCAAGTTCATATTCCACATTTGACTTTCATTAGTCAATTCATTCACAAACATGCCTAGCTCAATTCACTGAAAATAAGCTGTTTTGGGACGTCTGTTTACAGTACTTACGAGCTTGAAAAAATTATGATATTTTTATGTGGCGTGCCCCTCAGAGGGATTGTAATTGTGTTAAATTTTTAGAGTCTAACTCTTTACCAAAAATTTATAAAAAATCATTTACTAAGCAGCAATCAGATTCGCCACTTTCTGACTGCAGCCCACGGAAAATTCATCTAAAAATACTCGATCACCCGATTGACATAATTCTAGTTGGAGATTTTTATAACCTCCTGAAGCTACCTACAGTAAAAATTTGGGATCATAACTCAATTCCTAAATTGAGTTATGATATTCGTAATGGGCTGCAAATTCTGCCAGAAAACGCAGCCTGAACCTTCGATACGGAAAAATTCATAAAACGTTCAATTTTTGTCAAAAAAATGTAACTCCAGTTGGGTTTGAAAGGTTATTCCTGGAAGTTCATCATAAACTCAATAAACATCAGTTTTTGACAAGATTTGACCCGATTACAGCCGATTAAATTCGGCTGTAACTTTCTGGACAGATTTAGTTTCATCAATTTTTTTTCTAAAAATCTCACATTCTAACTTCACCTAGACATTTCATCAAACACTTGGTGTGCATACTACTTCCTAAGCATAATGTACAAGTAGTGTATGCATATTCTTCCTATTTCATAACATGGATTATCATAATCAATCAAATTCACATAATGATCATCCTACATCAATTATCTACCAATACTCTTTCATATACAAGTTTATACATTAAGATTACACCTATTTTTGGACCTTCATGATCATCATACTTCATCATGCTACTACTTACAAGTGAGTTTTTCATTTTTAATCATCAAGATAACCAAATTCAAGCATAATTCTTGTTCTATAAGGTGATTCTAACTCATAATCATACTAATTTCACATGAACTCTTGGATTGGTTGCAACCCACTTTCTATAACAATCAACAAATCATGAAATTCAACTTACCTTATGTTAGACAAGTATGGATGATTGATTATCTTGATTCATGCACGAATTATAGCCCCAATTAGCCTTTCAATTTGATGATTTAGGGTTTGAGAAGGTTCCCCCTTCTTTTCTTCTTCTCTGGTCGACACCCACACACACCTAAGTGTGTTTTTGGGTTTTAAATTTTGTTTTTATAATTTATCTTTCTATTCATTCCATTTTAGCCCCTCATGTTTGGATGTTTATATTTTTATGGCCAAATTCTATTCTTTAGGTTAAAATCCTACTTACACTCTAACTAGGTTCATAATCCTAGTTACCATTCTAACAACAATTACATTTATAAATATTTATTTTAACATATATGTTAGGCCCTAAAGTGTGAGACTGACGCATCAAATTAACACGACGGGCTATGGTTACGAACTGAGCCTTACCGGGTTAGTTTATATTAGGTTGTGGACCTTTATAGGTAACTTGGGCCAAGCTTTAGGCCATGTGGGCCAAGCAGGCCCAAGGGGAGCCCATGTAGGGAAGTGGGCTTGTCCATGTATATAAACAAGTTTTCAACTTGTTTTTAGGTTGGAACTTCATTGTTACAACTTCTAGAAAGCTAGAGAGAGAGGCGATTTGGTTGGGAGCCCTTGTACTAGACGGTTTTGCTTTTCAAGTAATAGAATCGTGTGCAAGTGTTGAAAGTGATTCGGTATTGTTCTTCGATTTTCAGTTTTTCATGTTTATCTTGAATCATCTTGTGATTGGTTTCCGCACTCTCACAAGATTAGGTTTGATATCATTGAAAGATCCGTCTTACGGGACTTACAATTGGTATCAGAGCCAAGAAACCAATTCTTGGTTCGGTTTTGATATCACTTGGATTCAAGAAGGCATTACTTGTTACTGATCCTGTTTGCTAGTGTATTTTACAGAATTTCAGTATTATTAGTGTGTTCGGATTCAAACTGTTCTTCGCAAATCTTGATTAAAGTTGCTGATTTTGGTTTGTGATTCGTTGACAAAGGTGTTTGCTGAATTATCGGAAGTTTGTTGAGGATAAAAATTCAAAGATTTCATATCTTTGAATTTTTGGAAGCTGCTAAAAATCAGGGATCACAGTTACTTTTATCTCACAAATCTGTTTTGCAGGGTATCGATTAGCAATCAACTCAGTCTCGACTCAAGATCATCAGTCTCGAGTGCTAAATTCTTCCGTCTCGAGTGGAAATCTCGTTCTTGTCTCGACTCGCAACTGCAGTGGTCTCGAGTTGTCATCTTAACTCGAAACCATTTGTCTTGACCGGCTTCGAGTTTTGATTGTTCCTGATCTCGACTCGCAACATCGGTCTCGACTCGGGATTCAGTTTACTCGCAACACCCGTCTCTACTTAGGATTAAATACACTTGCAAACTCAGTCTCGATTCATAGTCTCGACTCGCAACGACATTTACAACGTCTTTCAGCTTTTGAACTTTGGACTCTTGGACTCTTGGACTTAAATAATTAATTAATCAGTAAATTAATTAAGTAATCGAGTAACCATGACTTCAAGTAACCAAAGTGTTGACCTGGCAGCTATGACTAAGCATTAAGAACTGGATTCCATCATTGGAACCACCACTCGTGTTCCCAGGCTGTTAGATGGAAATGACTTCCCTGAGTGGAAGTGGCGTTTTGAAAAACATGTTAACGTCAAAGATGCAAAAATTTGGCGAAGTATTTTGAGAGGCCCAAGAGAAATCATGGTGGAGAGTGCTACTGAAGCTGGTGTGAAAGTGAAAAAGCCTCATGATCAGTATACTAAAGAGGACTTTAAAATTGTTGAGGAAGATGATATGGCATTTTCTTACCTGACCATGGCTTTGGGACCAGACATTGCTATTGGTTTTCGCACTTGCAAATCTGCAAAGGAATTGTGGGAATCATTAATAGATGTCTATGAAGGTAATGAAGATATGAAAGAGAGTCGTAGAAATCTGTTGAGCCAAAATTTCAACAATTTTAACCATATATATGGAGAGACTGTTGATAACTAAATTTAGAGATTCGTCAAGTTGGTTACTCAAATGCAGATGGAGGAAAGGCACACGACTAATGCTTCAACTAATAGACAGCTTCTAAATGCTCTACCTAAAAGTTGGGATCATCACGTTGCAATAATCAAGAAAACCAAGGATCTAGCAAGGTGTAGCTTATCTGAAATGATTTCTCACATTAAAGCATGCGAGCTAGACGATAAATAGAGAGAAACAAATTACAAGAATAGCATGTTGGCCGCTGGATTCACTGCTACACCCTCTGCCTCAAGCAATAACACTGCTCTTGTGTCTCACACTGGTTTTCAAATGTTCAGCAATTCTGCTTTTGCTAAAGCTGCTCCTACCTCATCAAATGCTTACTACCCTGGAACTCCAGCACCTACCGCTAATGCTACTGCTGCTGCATCGTCAACTCCCACTACGAGAAATGAGATGATTGCTTTCTTCTCGCAACAGTCCAAAGAAAATCTTGATATAGCTGCTTCTGTCATAAATTGCTTGAATGCTTTTGCTGCAGATAAATTTGATCCTCCAAAGTTCTCTATGGATGACTTAGATCAAATTCATCCCGAAGATGTAGAAGAAATGGATATAACCTGGCAGATGGCTATGGCAGCATTTAGAGCAAAAAAATTTGTGAGAAAAACCGGGAGAAACAAATGGCAAGGTCTTACCTTTTCTGGACCCACAAAAATGCCATTTGAGTTACGTTGCTACAATTGTCATGAACCAGGACATTTGGCAAGAAACTGTACCAAGCCTAAGGTCAATAGAGAACAAACTCCAGCCCAACCTGTTTCACCTAATCGAGAGAGAGCCCTTGTGACCACATCGAGTATATCTGCTGATGCTGCTGCTGGTGGAAGTCCTCAACCCCTGGGATTAGCTCAAGCCTTGATGGTTCAGCCTAATGTCAACTTTGATTGGAATTCGGAAATTGAGCGACTGAACATCTCAGCTCCAGAAAATCAAGCTGATTCAAACAACATTGCTTTCATGACCTCAAATGATCAAGTTTCTGCACCCGAGGAGGAGACTTCAGCTGAAAACCTTACTCTCATGACCCAGATTCTTTCAGCTCCAGTCAAAGGTCTCACCAAAGAAGAGGTACTTTCTGTTTTCTGTACTCCTGAATGTAAAGAACGAGTTGAAGCCTATAGAATACACAATGCTGAGCTAATCGAAGATTATAATGACATTAAAAAGAAAATTTTCACTTTATCTAATAATGAAAAACTTTTTAAAGAAAAAATTGAAGCTCGGCGAAAAGACATCATCCAACTCAAAGATGATGTCAGTGTAAAAACAACCCAACTCTTATATGTTCAAGAAAAATTATGCACTGTGACTAAAGAACTGGAGGATATCAGAGATAGATATCAAATAAATGAACTTAATATTAAGAAATTTGATTCTTCCAGTAAACTAGTTAAGAATTTGTGTGATCAACAACTTGCATATAAGAAAAAGAAAGGGCTGGGATTGGGTTTTAATCAGGCTCCTCCTCCTTATAATGACAATTATACTTACTTACCTATGACTGAGGAGGAAATGATGAATGAAAGTAAAATGACTTATGGTCCCAAAAACAATAAGTTATCATTTAATGGCAGACCTGTTGAAAAACAGGTGGTTCAACCAGTTTGTTTTGTGTCCAAGTGTACATTTGATCCTAATGTTTCTTCATCATGTGCAGATGAAGTACCTGAAGTGAGGTGTGGAGATATGTTTGGGAATGAACAACTTTTCAATTCTGATTTTTCTAAATCTACTTTTGATAAAACTGATTCTGGTTGTGTGTTTGGTCAATCGTTTTTGAACTCGTTTCATAGTTATGTTTCGTCTTCTTTTGGGCCTGATGTTTTGGGCAAAACTGTGAATGCTTGTGATGAATCTTTAAAGAATGTGTGTGATGATGGATGTTTTTCAGTAGCTGAAAATTGTGATTCTAATGTTTCTAACTCTTCAGCTGATGATAGTGTGACAGGTGAGGTCCCTCAGGACACATTCAGTGAAACCACTGAAACTTCTTCTCAAGAAAATCAACAGTGTACTGATTCTTCTTCTGAATCGGTCTCAGTGGACGTCCCTAATGTTGAACCTAGTGGGACCCCATTGGAAACCGAGGTTGAAAAGGGACCATTATCAAACTCAGATGATACATGTGTTGATGAAATATGTGTTGATAAAGTGTCAACATCTTCTGATATTATAACTGAATCTGATTTTCTAAAAGAAGAGGTGGTTATTATAAATGAAAAATTACAAGAAGAAGTTTTTGAAGAGAAAATTAAAACGGAATCTGAAACATCCTTTCAAAATGAATTTGATAGAATTATAAACAAGGATAAATCAACTCCATCTGAATCTCATACTTGTGCTAATGCGAGTTCTGATCAGCAGGTACCTAAATGCCCAGATAAGGCACAAGTTAAACAAGCAAGCAAAATCAAGCAAGCTCAATCTTCTAAACCCAATAGATCTACATCTGCTATGAAGCATCAAAACTTCCACACATTGAAACGACAAACATGTTTCAATTGTGGAGTTGCTGGACACATTGCCAGAAACTGTGTTCACCGCCTAAGTGTGCAGTCTAAAAACAAGTATGCACAAAATCAGAAAGTTATGCCAAACCGATATCGTTGTTCAGAGTCAGTGACGACTGAAAAGTCTAAGACAATGATGAATAACTATTGTAAGACTAAGCCTTCTGATCAAGATTGGAATGCAGCCAAACGTAGAAATCAAAATCGACAAAATGATTTTCGAAGAAATCAATATAAAGCTTTTGGTAACTACAATTCTCAATGGTCAAATAAACATTGGAAACCTAAAGCTAAGGCTACGCAATCCAATTTGTCTCATACATCTCATCAAAATTCTGCCATTAAAAATCCTTCGAAATTTTTAAATAAAGAAAGTTTAGTTTGGCAGAGAGTGACTTACATTGATGCACAAGGAAAACCCAGATCCGCTATGGGCTGGGTTCCTAAATCTAACTGATCCCGCTAATCGTGTAGGAACAACTGTGGAGGACTACCGTGCGCCTCTGGTACATGGATAGTGGCTGTTCCAGGCATATGACAGGAGACTTGTCTCAACTGGTCAATGTAAAAGAATTTGACGGTGGATATGTCTCTTTTGCGGGAGGAGAATCAGGAAGAATCACGTTGAAAGGAACAGTGAAAACGGCGTTTTAAGCTTCGAAAATGTGAATTATGTCCCAGAACTGAAACACAGTCTGTTGAGCATTTCACAAATTTGTGATCGAGGAAATTCAGTTCATTTTACAAAGAAAGGATGCTACGTATTGAAGCCAGGGATTGTCATTCCTGAAGATTGGTTTTTGATGACAACCGAGAGACGGGGAAATGCTTATGTCATTGATATGAACAAGAAGCCGTGTGAAGAAGTTACTTGTCTATTTTCGAAGATTTCAGAACATGATGGTTTATTGTGGCATCGTCGCCTTGGACATGTGAATATGAAGAACTTGAATCGACTTGCCAAAGGTCAACTGATCCGTGATCTACCAATCAAAGACTTTATGTTGGTAGAAAAATGTGTTGCTTGTGTAAAGGGAAAAGCACATCGAAAGCCTCATAAATCCAAGCCTACACCCTCAACCAAAGTTGTGCTTGAATTACTTCACATGGATCTCTTTGGTCCGGTGAATGTATTAAGTATTGGCAAGAAGGCTAATTGTCTCATGATAGTTGATGATTACTCACGCTACACCTGGGTGTACTTTCTAAGTCACAAGAATGAGGCTGCGGGTTTGATCAAACAATTCATTACTCTGGTGGAAAATCAAGCAAGTACGAAAGTGAAGGCTATTCGATCAAACAATGGGACGGAATTCAAAAATGTCACCATGGATACATTCTGCGTTGAAAAGGGAATTGATCAACAGTACAGTGCACCACGTACTCCACAACAAAATGGAGTGGCTGAAAGACGAAATCGTACTCTTATAGAGGCTGCGCGTACCATGCTGGCTGATTCAAAGCTTCCTAGTTTCTTCTGGGCTGAAGCTGTTAGCATGGCTTGTTACGTCCAGAATCATGCTTTAGTAAACAAACGACATATGAAAACTCCTTATGAGATTCTGGAAGGACGTAAACCTTCGGTTTCACATTTTCGCATCTTTGGTTGTCCATGTGTGTTACTACTTATGGACGCTAATGGAAAGTTTGAAGTCAAAGGGGACGAGTGTTACTTTGTTGGATATACTAAAGGTTCAGCCTATAGAGTATACAACAAAGTAACTAAAAAGGTCGTCGAGTCATGCAACATTGAATGGCTCGAGGAAAATGCTACGTACGCTAGAGTTGGACCAGATTGGTTGTATGATTATGCTGAATTATTTAAATCATTTAACATTTTGTCAAGTGTCCCTACAGATGCAGGTGTGTCTACTCCCAAACAGCAACTGTCCTTTGGTGATACTGAAGAAGAAGAAGAACAGGCTGAAGGAAGTTCAAGAAATCATACCATTGACCCACCGGGAATGGTTTTCACTCGGCACCCTACGCCTCAACAAATGTCCCATCAATCCCCTGAAGGTGCTTCATCAAGCGGTGCTGCATCTAGTGGTTCAGGATCTGCACTATTTCCTGAATCCATTCCTGATGACTGCATAGTTACAACTCCTTTAGTTCACCATAATGTAGCATCTAATGAGGGGGAGACTAGCAACACCACTGATGATAATTAAAATGCTTCTACTGAAGACGAGGCCGTACCTCACATGGCAATTCCTACAAGTGTCCAACGAAATCACCCTATAGAGAATGTGATTGGTCCTGTAGATGCAGGAGTTTTAACCAGGAGCCAATCAGGGACCATCAATACATGTTTATACTCTTGCTACATCTCACAAATAGAACCTAAAACTGTTGATCTAGCTTTGCAGGAACCAGGTTGGGTAGATGCTATGCATGAAGATCTGAACCAGTTTGAGAAGCTTGGAGTATGGAAACTTGTCGAGTTGCCAAAGGGAAAGCGCAAACTTGGAACTAGATGGGTGTTCAGAAACAAGCAAGACTCTGCAGGGGTTATTGTTTGAAATAAAGCACGATTGGTGGTCCAGGGTTTTCGACAAATAGAGGGTCTGGATTATGATGAAGTATATGCTCCGGTTGCCCGACTTGAAGCCATCCGGATCTTCTTAGCCTACGCGTCATATATGGGGTTCACTGTGTATCAGATGGACGTCAAGACAGCGTTTCTATATGGAGATGTGAAGGAATAAATCTTTGTTGAGCAGCCACCGGGTTTTGTTCATCCAGATCATCCAGAATATGCCTACAAGCTCGACAAGGCGTTGTATGGATTGCACCAAGCACCACGAGCTTGGTATGCTACTCTAACTGAGCATCTTCTGGCTCATGGGTACACACGTGGCACGATAGACCAGACTCTGTTTATCAAGAAAGTGGGCAAGGATCAGATCTTGGTTCAAATTTATGTCGATGATATTATCTTCGGATCTACAAGTGAGGAGCTTTGCAAGGAGTTTGAGAGAGTTATGAAAAATAAGTTTGAGATGAGTGCTCTCGGAGAAATGACACTGTTTTTGGGTTTACAAGTCAAACAAAATTCTCAAGGCATTCTCATTCATCAAGGGAAGTATGCGGATAATGTGCTAGCGAAATTTAAGCTTGCAGATGCAAAATCGGCTGAAACACCAATGGCATAGAGACCGTTATTGACTGAAAATGAAGAAGGATCCCCTGTTGATCAACGTCTTTATAGGTCTATGATCGAGTCGTTGATGTATCTGACAGCGAGCCGTCCAGACATCATGTTTGCTGTCTGCAACTGCGCGAGATATCAGGCTAATCCTAAAACTTCTCATCTTACTGTTGTTAAACGATTCTTTCGGTACCTTAAAGGCCGACCTCGGTTTGGTCTGTGGTATCCGAGGGATTCCAATTTTGATCTGTTTGCGTTTTCTGATAGCAACTTTGGAGGCACTGATAGTGACAGGAAATCTACATCAGCTGGATGTCAATTTCTGGGTGACAGGCTCATTTCTTGGCAATGCAAGAAACAACAAACGGTGGCGATTTCCACAGCTGAAGCTGAGTATGTTGCCGCCTCTGCATCTTGCTCTCAGGTGGTGTGGATGCAACATCAATTGCAGGACTACGGTTTGACTTATCTCAACACTACTATTTACTGCGATAATGATGCTGTAATACAAATTGTTAAAAATCCTGTTTTTCACTCCAAAACCAAGCACATTGACATAAAAGTTCATTTTATTAGAGACTGCTTCGACAGAGGTCTTATTAAACTGGAGCAAATCGACACATATGCAAATGCTGCCGATTTGTTTACAAAACCTGTAAGCAGCTCAAAATTCAAAGTGCTTGTGGATTTTCTGAAAATGATCCGGTATACCGACTGAGCATGCTTTTTTTTTTTTTTTTGTAAATTTGTTCATAAAGTTTTCTATTCATATGTAGTTTTTTATTTATGCACAAATTTAGGGGGATAAATTTTGAATTGAAAAATACAAAAACATTGAAAATTTTTGAAAAATACAAAAACATTGAACATTTAAAAAAAATCGAAAAAGAAACATTGCATGACTGGGAAATGAAATGAATTTTCACATTATGGTCGAGGGCTGACTCATGTAAGACCAGCATTGAAATAGTTTGACTCTAGTATGATGTGTTGGTAGGCTCTATCCATAAGACTGGAAACGTTGGCTGTTTCTGTTTAGAACTAAATTAGTACATGACCTCAGGAAAGAAAATCACTTGGAATTAGCTCATGTCTATTTGAATGTCTGTATGTTGTCCCGATACACACAATTTTGGTCTGACTCTGAAATATTCTCTGAAAAAGTCGTGTATCTCCTCTGCTGCATCCAGATATATGCTGACCTGGAGGTGCTAGGCAACGTCAGCTTCTGCTGCATTCAGATACATCCTGACCTAGCTGTACGTTGTCGCGCTGTAGATCAATTAAACACCCGAAAGAGGCCTTCAAGTGCCCAAAAGAAACCCAAGAAACCTATATCAAACTAAGAAAATCTCATTTGATCTGTATATTATACCATCTCTGCTTAAGATCTATTCTGTTCTTTTCTCAATCTATTCCCAGTTAAGATTTCAGAGATTTGGATTGGACTTGTGAAATATGTGGTAGGGAAGCTACTTGCATGATAGAGTGTGTTGTATATAACTCCGGGATTTGATTAGTATTTGTTTAGGTGTTCATTGTTAAGAAATCAAAACATGATAAAATTTGTTACAGGCAGTTATATGGAAAAGGTCTAGGGAGATGAGTTTAGGAGGACAAATATACTAGCAATCGTCTAGATCATTCAGTAGTAGATCAGTGTTGATAAGTGTGGTCAAGCCCGAAACCTGTGATTTGATCCCTGAGCATTTATGATTTTTCCTTATTTTAATTTTTGTAAATAATATTTCGATATATATATTTTTTTTTTATGTTTGTAGGTTTTTGTTTCATAAAAAACGTGCTTAGAAAGTTGAAGGGTTGTATAAGAAAAGATTGATTTTTAATTGTATTATTAAAATAATTGGAAATATGTTTATAAATCCAATATTCAAACTGAATTGTGGTCTCGAATCGAGACTGTGGTCTCGGCCCAAACTGTTCAAGGCCCGGCCCACAGATTTGAGATATTTAAAGGGATCTCGACTCGAGACCTCATTGTGCACTCGCAATCATCACTGTTACACTCAAAAACTCTCTCTCACTCTCCGGCGATTTCCTTAGTTTTTCCGACGTTACTCCGGTCTCGACTTGCTGTTTTGAATCAGTTGAAGGTAGTTTGATGGATTTAATGATGATTAAGTTGAAGTTTTGCAGGTTCTCTTGAAGATTTGATGAAGAATGTTTGAACATCAATTGAATATTTGAAGATGCTCATGAACCCTAAAATTGGATATGTTTTGGTCTTCAAGAATTTTGAAAGTGTTTTTGGATTTTGATCCAAATCGTAACAGATCAAAAGGTGTTTGGGAGGTCTCGACTCAGATTGAAGAACATACCTTAGGGACTCGAGATCTGTGTTTGTGAGTCGCAACCTCATCAGTCTCGACTGAGGTCTCGAGTCAATGTTATATTGGTCTCGAGTAAAAAACAAAATGGTTTCGAGTGATCTTTCTTGTCTCAACTAAGGTCTCGACTCGAAACCTCACGGTCTCGACTCGAAATCTTATGATCTATGCTGACTTTTGCAATCTGAGTTGTTGACCAATGACTGACCTTGTTGACTGTTGACCAGTTGTGTTAACTATGAACATGTTTCGTCTTATTAACAATTTTCATCAAGTTAACAAATTCTTATGTGCTCAATGTTTCTGTTGTGTGTAGGATATGGATTTAAAGTTTATTTCTACACATAATCAAGCTAGATACTTAGCTGCTCCTCCAGAGAAGCACAAGAAATTATATACGTCGCTGATTAAAGGGTTGAATAGCTGCCGACTTATTCATGCACTGAGAGATAATCCAGTTGTCTATGAAAGTCTTGTTCAAGACTTTTGAAAGACAACAAGATTTGAAGCACAAGGAGCTGATGGAAAGGGGATGATAGAAGCTGAGATTCAGAAGAAGAAGATTGTTATTACTGAGCAAATGATAAGAAAAGTTCTACAGTTTGGTGATAATGAATCTGATCCGATTGATCTTCCAAGTGGTACTGTAGAGGCTGTTTTGCCTCGTTTGAGCTACGAAGGAAATATCCCTCACTCCTAAAGAAGTTTTTGCACCCGTATTGGCGTTTGCTGGCACATATGTTTATTTTGTGTATGACAGAAAATCGAGGGGGAACAGATCAACTGAACATTACACAAACGGTTGCCTTTGTTGCACTTATTACAAATGAGCCGTTCAATTACTCGAAGTATATCTTTGAAGGGATGAAGAGAAATGTTACTGGGATTCGAAAAGATAAATTTATTATGTATCCAAGATTTTTGCAGATGATCTTAAATGCTCGTTATTCTAATTTGGAGCGATCTGGTGATACTTTGGAGCTGAAACCCATGGGACCAGCCTGTTTTGGTGCCCTTACGTCCAAGAAAGGCACTGAGAAGAAGTTTGAAGGGTGTATTCCATTAGAGAAATTTGGTCAGTTTGTAGAGACTGAAGATGTAGCTGCTGATCCAGTAATAGTACAACCTGTTCCAGTAAATGCAATGGTTGCTGAAGAGCATGATGTTCAGGGTGCTGTTGATAATGAGCCTGAGACAGAGATTTTAACAATCAACTCTGACGATGAAGGCATAGAGATTATGTGTGATTCAGGAGACGATGAAGAGCTTCCCCCTCTAAAAGAAGCTGATGTTGCTGTTTCTACTGTTCCGTCTGTGATTACTGCTGAGAGTTTGGCTTTGTTGTTAAAGTCTGTGACTGATAAGATGGGAAATCCTCCTTCCAATCTTACAGTATCCAATGAAGAGCCTAGTGAGAACCCAAAGGATCCTGATTCATTGCCCTTGAAGCGGAAAAGGAGGGATCCTCGACTCGGAATGTATGTTGAACAAAACAAAGATCAATCTATGAATATTGCTGAAGATGATGATGGGTTGTATGACTTCGATTTTGAGAAAAATGGCACTGATACCACCACCACTACTGAAGATATTTTTGAGCTTAACACTGACACTCAAAGAAATGATTTAGAGACCACCACTGCTGATGTTCAAGCTACAAATGTTGTTTCTGACTCTGCAGGTCCTTCTAGAGCTATTCATGACGTGCCTAGCAGTTCTAGTGGTAAGAGACCTGAAGAGCCGTTGAGAATGCCGTTTGATGATGATTCAAGCGATGATGATGAATTCATTAGTATAAGAGAAATGAAGAAACGGCTAATTGTGGTTGAGCAAGATTCGATTCATAAAGACGCCAAGATTATTCAACTTGAAGATACTATAGTGCAAAAGAATCAACAAATTGAACAGCTTCAAGGAGACGTCAGCTTGCTGTTTAATATGGTTTATGATTTACGTGGAAAGCTGGAGAAGAAGTTTGGACAAGAGTATGATGCTGAGAGAAGTGCTGCTATGGAACAATACTTTAAAAGAGTTACTGATCCAGTTGCAGATAAAGAAAAGGCTGAAAGAATCAAGAAGAAAAGGGAGTTTGTAATTCTGAAGAACAAGAATCTTAATCCTGATGATGATGATGCTCAAGCAACTCATCATTTAATGGATGTTGGTGAAACTCTCTATGATAAAGTTGGAAATAGATCTGGTGTGGTTAGCTGGGGTTTTGATCATGATCGTCGAAAATGGTGGATAAAGAGAAAGGTTGGACCTGTTGAGTGGTACAAAAATCCAGCTCAGTTTCAAACTTTCACAAAAGTTGATTTGATAAATTTGTCTAAGTCACCGTATGTGGATGATCGACCTGGAGGTCGTGGATATTTGTTCTTTGAATGACTTCAGAGGGAAGTTCTTCGTAACTTTCCTTCAATGCACACTGCAGAATCTTTTGTTAAACTAGCTAAAGGCATTCGAGATCCATACACAAACAAGCGAATGGAGATCGTGCATTGGCCAGCGACTGACAAGGAAAATGTGATTCCTTTAGTGAGAAAGATTCCAAAAGGTGCTTTGAAGTCCCTGCATTTTTGGGCTTATGATGAGCGTCTAGGGCAAGCAGTAATTGTTTGTGATGATGATGTGAATTTTCTCTTGGTGGATCAAGTTGATTTGTTGAATCTTGCTTATGAAGATCTGGAAGTGTTAGCTCGCAATCAAATTAGAGCTACTGAGAAATATGAAGAAATTGCAAAAGCATGGACAGGTGCTGTTGCTTCAGCCATTCATATTCGCACAAAAGGTTTTGGTGGGATCAAAGATCGTTTGGGTGGTGATCGTGATAGTTGAAGTCTCAAGAACCTCCATGCATAAACCTAGGGGGAGATTGTTGGAACCTTGAGGTTTATACATAGAGGAATACAAAGGTTTAGGGTTGGTTTTGTAATGTTTAACTAGTTATTTTAGGTCGCATGTATGTAATGGGGCTTAGGGGATCTTGAGTGGGCTTAGGGATGGTCTCGATCCATCTTAGTTAGTATTTAAGCAAACTCTCATTGTGTTTAGAGGGTTGATCAGTTTATCGAAGTTCAGGTGGTCACTCGAGATCTTGGTGCTTGTCTTGTATCAGTCATCGTGTCAAAGGTGAATGCAAGATTAGTGTTTTGATTTGATAATTCTTGTTTCTATTACTTTATAGTTTTCTTGAATCCGCTTGTGTTTGATTTCCGCACTTACACAAGTTATTGTTGATACCATTGAAAGATCCTCTCGGGTTTTACTATTCTGTTCTATTCTGATCTATTCTGTTCTCTTCTCAATCTATTCCCAGTTAAGATTTCAGAGATCTGGATTGGACTTGTGAAATATGTGGTAGGGAAGCTACTTGCATGATAGAGTGTGCTGTTTATAATTCCGGGATTTGATTAGTATTTGTTTGGGTGTTCATTGTTAAGAAATCAAAACATGATAAAATTTGTTACAGGCAGTTATATGGAAAAGGTCTAGGGAGATGAGTTTAGGAGGACAAATATACTGGCAATCGTTCAGAGCACTCAGTAGTAGATCAGTGTTGATAAGTGAAGTCAGGCCCAAAACCTTGTGATTTGATCCTAGACACAGTCAGGATATCTTAAAAGATCCCAAGAGGACAAAAACCCTAAGGAATAAAATATCAAAATGAGAAAATTCCCAATGCTCAAAGAGCCAAATTCATACCAAAAAGGTATTTGCCTCGCCCTCGTTGGACACAATCATTGGTCGCTCTGCTGTACGAAAGTACTGACCTGTCACCAATGGTCTAACGTTGTAAATCATAAAGGATGACATCAGTATACTCACCTGTTACGATGAATCGTTGTGCTTACCTTGATCGCGGGGGTATGCCTTGGAATGGGACACACGGGTATAATAGTATAATATTACCTTAAGCATGTCACGAAGTTGAAAAATTGAAAGTTGAGCGATAAAGTTTAAGTGGACAAACATATTGGCAATCGCATAGACCAGTTTGATTAGGCTCGTACTGAAAAGTGTTCCTTAGTTTGTCTGAGAACAAATTTTGGTCTCATTGCAATTGTAATTGTATATTATGGTAGTTGTTTATATTTTGAGTTTTTATTTGTTTTTAGTTCTTAAAATAAAAATAAAAAAATTCAAAAATACAAAAATAGTGTCTTGTTTTTCTATAAAACCAAAAATAAAAAATAGAGTGTTTATTTATTTTTCTTAAAATTAAAAAATGTAACCGTTCTTGAATATTTGACTGGTCATCAAAAGTTGAAAGAATTTAAATTGTGAAATCCGAGTACAAGTACTTGGATGTACCTAGTGTTCATATGGTACTCCCTCTGTTGCATAAGAAATGTTTGCTAATGAGTTTGTGAGCATGTGCAGAACTTAATTTCAATCAAGAACAGGGGTTGCTCTGTCACACCCCGAAATATCAGAGCATTGGCGTGACTGGACTGGTATCTTCATTGCACAGCGGAAGCAATTATAAGCTAAGACTTCTAGAAATTGAACGCCCACTAAGTACTCGACTCCACATGGTTCTCCTATTCCAACCGTGCCTTGTCTTAGAAAAGTAACCTGAGAAAGAAACATGCGAAAAAGTCAACATAAAGTTGAGCGAGTCCATAGTTTGTTTGTAAAAGATTTGAAATAAATCTTTTGAGTTGTGAAAGATTTGAAATAAATCTTTTGAGTTATGAAAGATTTGAAATAAATCTTTGGAATAACCGGTTTTTGAAATAGTATTGAGAAAACGAATCAAAAGTCATTTTCTTGCCAAGTTATATGGAAACGTTGTGTTTGTAACACATTATGTTCATAAAAACCATGTATTTGTAATGTTCGCATAACCGTCAACGCCCACCCTGACTTTGACTCCATACCCGCATAATCCTATGCTTTGAATTTCGTATAAAACATGGTATTTAATTTGTATGAACAAGTAGTTTTGTAAGTATATATGTCCCTGGTATGTAGCAATAAGGAAAAAAAGGAGATCACCAATGGTTTGCAAAGCCAATGGTATGTGTGAAGTGCAAGTAGGAAGACTCAAACCTAGCAGATTTATGCGTCGGGCACAAAGTCACCCCGAGGTCCGTACTGTTGGGACTGGGGCTGGGCTCGCTACACCCAGATAGATCTACCGCTACTGTCCCTCGGTCCTACAATGAGGATTAATGGCCTCAAGTTGCGCCTACCCACTCACATGATCTAAGTAGTAAACCCTCCTTAAGCTAACCATACCATGTATAAAAATGTCTGTAAGTGTCTGTAATCATTGTACATGTATTTTACCCCAGTCTCTAAGACTGATCCTCCCCTAGTCTCTAAGACTGATCCTTCCTCAGTCTCTAAAACTGATCCTTCCTCAATATTATCACCAGATGACCCCATCCCTAGTCATGAAAAATCATTCACCTTTCGATAATACACATTTGTTTTGTAAAAACCGGTATGTTTAGTATAAACCTTTCGTAAATCATTTGAGTTCCTCGAAATTCCTTCGTAATATGATTTAGAAATATGAGTTTTGCATTTGTTCAGAACTTTGTATGTTTTTGCAAAACGTGCATGTCTTTCCACCCCGAAAACATTTACAAAAGTGTAAACAGTAAAAAGTGGGGGTTATGAACTCACCTGAATTTCCATGTGCAAAGCTAGCTAATTACGACTCCGTGATGTCGTTTCCAAAATGAGACTCGCTTGCGTGCATTCTACAATATTCCTAACACGGAATATCTAATAAGTTTCTAAATAAAAGCGGTAACTAGTCTACGTGTCACCGAGCTCTACCGAATCGTTAGCCGAACGATTCGACAGTAAGTTGTTAACTTGAAAGAAGCGAAGAAGTTATGCTTGCGTAATTCGTTTATTCGTCGGTATTTAAGAAGTCTCGAAAAGACTTAGTTCTCGTGAGGTTCAAAATATATGAATATTTATATAAAAGTATATAAATATATTGATATAATCGCGTTAGTTGTCTCGAGAAATCATACGTGTATGTACAAAAGTTTGTATGAAAATAACGTATAACCAATTCGTATCATATATACGTCTCGTATGATATTTATCAAAGTGTATGTCTATGTCATTTAGGCTTTTGACGTAAATATAAAAAGTCATATTCATGAAAGAATCGTCGGATTGTCGTGTTTGAAAATAAATATATAACTATATTTATTTTTATAAACGAATGTGTGTTCGGCGTTTGAAACAATATAAATAATTATATTGACTTTATAAAGGAGTTGTCGAAATTCCGAAGTTTATAATAAATATAATAATTATATTTATTTGTTGTAAATAAATTTCCGACTCGTCGTGTCGTTTGATATTTTGAAGTAGCATATAAACTATATTCAAGTTTATGAAAAGATTTCGTATTGTTTGATACTTGAAAGGATTGTCGAAAGTAATAAAAGAATTGAAAATATTATTTCATGTTTTATTTTATAAAAGCATTATCGAAATAATATCCAAATTGTCGTCTTTGTAAAAGATTATTTGAATCCGATAATAAAACGCCTTTTGTGTTTGCGGATTTTCTCGAAAAACGGGCAGAGTTTCCTCTGTTTTTGGACGGCCCGACAACACAAGTTCTCGTTTTATTTTCAAAAATTCAATCAAGATTCATTAATATACATGAAATTTTGCCAAATATATTAACGTACTTATAATTGACCGGTTCGAGCTCGTTAGTCACGTTAGATTAAAATTATAACTTAATGAAATCACAACTTTAACCATTACCAAAAACTCTTGTTGAGGCGTCTAAATGTGGACTGAGTTGACCCGCTGAGTCGACTCGGTTTGACCGAGCCAACCGAACCGTCTGACCGAAATCGCGAGACCCGAACCGACGCTTGAACCATGCTGAGTCGACATGCTGAGTTGACCGAGTCAACTCGCTGAGTTGACCGAGTCAACTCGCTGAGTTGACCGAGTCAACTCGCTGAGTTGACCGAGTCAACCCGAACCGCTTCTGAAGCTGACAACTTGACCAAACCGAACCCGAAACTTTGACCCGCTTCCTGAACACGTAATCTGACCCGACACTGACTCCGACCTTGACCGCATTGCCCTGTTGACCTGAACCGAGCTGAGTTGACTCAGTTTTAACCGAGTCGACTCGGATCAAAGCCCGGTTCGCATGAAACCCGAGTCTGAACCTCCGTTTGAGCCGAACCGATCCGCCACCGCCTTGACCGTGGCTCCGGCGACCCACACCGCCGTCGGACCACCACCATCACAACATCATTATCATCAGCCATCATCACGTTACCCAGCGGCCCTCCGCCGTCACCGGAAAAACAAGAAAAGACAAGATCGACACTCATTTCTGCTTAAAAAAAAATCAATGAAACAGTAAAACGAGTCGAGTTCAACTTACCGGAGAGTCGCCGGAAAATAAAAACTCGCGAAACTCTGCAGGAAGGTCTCTAGGTGCCCGATCTACACATGCATGGAGCTAGAATCTCGAAAATGGTTCGCCGGAAATTTTGACCGGATCTTCACCGGAGTTGCGCGTGAGCTCAAACGGCTAAGAATCGTTAGAAACGGACACCGCCATCACACTCGGAGGGCTTCGTTTAGTGGGGGTAGGGGTGTGTGCCCGGAAAAATTGACCCCGGAACCTCGCCGGAGCGCCGCCACCTACGACGGCTCCGCCGTGCACCGTCGCCGGCTCCGCCGGCCTTGCCGGCCGGAGTCCGGTCAGTTCTAAGGAGAGAACGAGAGAGAAAGGGTGAGAGGAGTGAGAGTATGTGTGTGTGTTATGGTGTGTTGTGTGTGTAGAAACCCTTATATAGCTAGGGTTTTGTGGGTTTGGGCCCAAGGCCCACAAGCCTGTTTCTAGCATTTCGCATGGCCCGATCTCGTTTTTGAAGCCTGTTTTCGCATCCTAACGTCATGGAAGTATCGTAGAGCATTATTTTAATACTAAAATACGTAAATTAGGGTCGGTAGTCGACGTTTGCGTGTTCGTTCGTCGGTTGCGTAAAATCGCGTAAAATGCCTCGTTTGCCGTTTCTTCCGTTTTTCGATCCAGTTTTGACTGTAGTTGCTAAAATTTCATTACGGAGCTAAATATAGCAAAAAATGTAAGTTCTGAAGGTGACAGGCGTCTCCGTCGCTTCCGTTATGTTGCCGATGCGTTTCCTGCTATCGCGTTTTTAGTTCACGTTGCATTTGTATCGCACGGAAGCCCAATAAATTCACAAAATTAATTTCATAAACATAAAATATTCGTGTAACATCCATACTTGTCGGCGTTGTCAGTATTTTGTACGGCATCAGTTCGTTGTCGCTAGATATTCAGCAGGTTTTCCGTAAATCACCATACGCGCACTGTATAGTCGAATAAACGTTCCTAGGCATTCCCAAGGCCTAATTAAGTTAATTTGTGTTGTGAACACTATTTATTATCGTGTTAATCACTTATAAATCACGTAATTAAGTGTCGTAAATCACCGGTTGTCACAGCTGAAGCCTGAGATGTTGTTAGTTGCTGAAGAAGCCTAAAGCAGCGAAACAACAAGATGTACCTGAGTCAGAAGAATCGGATACGAAATGCCGTCTGACAGTGAAAGTACATTTGAAGAAGTACCATGAACCTGCTTGAAAGACAAAGACTGTAGAAGAAAAGAGATGTTGAGAATCCTCCTCTCACATTCTTTTTAACAAGATTTTCAAGCAAAGCTGATCGTGATCCTGATATGAAGCTAACCACAAAAGCTGAAGAAAGAGACCCAGTGCTGAGAGTTCAGAAGTCAAGAACTTCCACAACATCTGCAGCATAGCGACAACCATAGACTTCGTTGAAGACGTTGCTGAATTCATGTTATGAAGACAATTTGATGGCATCAGTCTAGGGGGAGATTGTTAGGCCCTAAAGTGTGAGACTGACGCATCAAATTAACACAACGGGTTATGGTTACGAACTGGGCCTTACCGGGTTAGTTTATATTAGGTTGTGGACCTTTATAGGTCACTTGGGCCAAGCTTTAGGCCATGTGGGCCAAGCAGGCCCAAGGGGAGCCCATGTAGGGAAGTGGGCTTGTCCATGTATATAAACAAGTTTTCAACTTGTTTTCAGGTTGGAACTTCATTGTTACAACTTCTAGAAAGCTAGAGAGAGAGGCGATTTGGTTGGGAGCACTTGTACTAGACGGTTTTGCTTTTCAAGTAATAGAATCGTGTGCAAGTGTTGAAAGTGATTCGGTATTGTTCTTCGATTTTCAGTTTTTCGTGTTTATCTTGAATCATCTTGTGATTGGTTTCCGCACTCTCACAAGATTAGGTTTGATATCATTGAAAGATCTGTCTTACGGGACTCACAATATATACATATAACGAATTTGGGATGTTACAATCTAGTGCTCCGTAACGCATGTCAAGGCTCTGCCTGACTCAGTCGTTGGAGTTATGTCTCGGGAGGGGGTATAGCTAATGTAAATTGGGTTATTTTACTAACACGTGTGCATTGTTTAAATTAATATATTATAACCAGGAAGTTACCAGAAAGATGTAGGGTTATCTAAGACAGCAATGTGAGTTCATTCATTTTTCTCACTATTAATGAGTACATTCATTTTTGTATACTGTTTTTACAAAACCTCAAATGTTTTAAAGTATATTTAACAGTGATTGAGTATTTGTAATTCTACAATTACTGTCGGTATGTTGGGGTTTTTTATACATTACTTGTTACTAATACTGAGAATAGTAGCATGACCACACGCCAGGATTGACAGTACCGTGGGTGGTAATTTGGTATATATAAACAAATGTAATTGCGGATGCCCTCAATACTGTAAAGATATAAATTGTTTTGATTAAATTGGGATCCACTCACCAGTATTTCCCGCTGAAAAAACTTTTTAAAATGCGTTTCAGGTAAGAAAATGTGAAAGCCAAATAGAAGCCAGCTGGAGAGCGCTGAAGGCTTGGAAAAGTGGCTATAAAAATTACCTAAACAATAAAGAAGTTTTATTTGAATAAAATAGCGTTTATCCCTATAAACATATTATGAATGGAAACTTGGGTTTTTCCCATGTATTTATTATTTATAAAATGAGTTGTTTTACTCTGATAAAATATTTCCTAACTACGGTCCTGATGTAAATTTCTGCTGCCAAATTAAATACACACCGATACCACTAAATCTGGATCTCGCGACACCGCTCCCGGGACAAGGGGTCGGGGGTTGCAACAGAGAGTGGTATCAGAGCTACAGCCACTGATTTGAGCCACAGAAGTGTTCTGCTGACATCAAAATTTGTCAATTCTGTTAGGAAATAATCTATGTGATTATGTGCATACATGCATATTATTGTTTTGTGTTATTTGACATTTTGTTAGTTTACAGTATGAGTGAGCAAGGTACGTCTGACGCCTACCGTCAACTAGTTAGTTCTCCCAAAAGTAAAGGAACCTCGTCACAGCCTACTCCTTCGGGGTATTCTGTTGATACAGAAGAGGGGATTTTCATATTTAAGGCGCAGTCCGAGGAACCATTCCCTACGAAAAAGAGAGGATGGTTTAGTAGGGGAGCACACGAGAGGAGAAAGCGAATGAGAAAGTTACACCAGCAGAGGGCTTTAGCAGTAGCTAATAGAGAAGTCAATGCCCAGACACAAGACTTAGTTAATAGACGTTTGGCAAACTTCCATATATTAGCCACCACTTCAGCCGATCCAAACCTTGAACAAATCATTGCACCACAACCATTGCCACTGTTTCCAACTCAACCAATGGAGACAGAACTTCCCAGGAAATGAATTTCGTATCCCAGCCTTTAACCCTGACGAGATACCTAGAATGCCAGCACCCAATCCTCTAGCATATGATCCGTGGAACGATGAGCATAGGGATTATAGGGAACTCTACCCGTAGGAAGAACCAATTCAGAACCCCATAGCCTAGTACACTAACCTTAATCCTTTAGATCCATACTAGGATAATGATCAGTATGTTCAGGAGATACTGAACAATCCATATCCATATGGAGAACCATTACCTATGTACCCTGACCCAGTACCCGCACCACGACCACCCATGAGTGACGAGAATGTGCAGGAACTTCGCCTGTATGGTGAGGAGTTGATAGAAGGAGGGGAGAGGATGAGAGAAATCGGAGAGAAGCTTGTGTGGAAATACGACGAGCGGGAAATGCAATTCAACCCATAGTAATAATAATAATAGCAATAATATATATATATATATATATATAAATGCGTGTAGTTTGAAAAAAAAATCAAATCAACTAAAATAGATAACCTACTACATACTGATGCATAACTAGCAGTGTGTTTAAATTTCAGTTTTAGATTGTAACAAATATATATATATATATATATGAAAAAGAGTAAATGTCGCAATGCTTGACGATTTTGATCAATCTGTTTGTCTGATTGTTTGCATTAAATCTTATTATGTGATATTAATACCTGATAATTGTTTGTAAATCCAGATGGACAACGAAGAAAAACAGGAAAACCAGAATAATGATAACCAAATAGATAACAGTGCCATCCAACACATAGTAACACAAGGAATTAGAGACGCTATGCCATACATTATTAAGACTGTTAAAGAAGCAGAAAATAATAAAAGTGGAAGTAAACGAACACCTAGTGAACCAAGTCACAGCGTGAATAATGGACCGCTACTCCAATTAGCAATTCCAAAAAGAAGAAGAACCATGTCTTATGGTTGTTCTTACAAAGAATTCTGGTCTTGTAAACCAATAGAATTCTCAGGAAATGAAGGAGCCATTGCAGCTTTACGTTGGATAGAAAAGACAGAGGCAGTCTTAAAAATAAGCAAATGTGCAGATGAGGATAAGATTATGTTTGCCTCCAATCTTTTAAAAAATGCAGCCTTAGAATGGTGGAATACTATTCTCCAGTCTAGGGGAAATGACAGAGTTTATAATATGGAATGAACTGACTTTAAGGAAATGGTTGAAAGAAAATTATGTCCCCCCATTGAAAAAGCTAATAAGTTCTTAAACCTTAGGATGACCGGAATAGACTACAAATGTTACACTACCATATTATTCGAATATGCTAGAATAGTGCCAACCTTAGCTTCACCAGAACCAGTGTTAATCTCCCGTCACATATGGGGATTAATTACTGAAATCAGACATGTAGTCAAGGCAGCTAGACCACAAACCATAGAAGAAGCTGTAGAATTAGCCAATACCTTGACTGATGAATTAGTACGTACGCAAGAAAAGAACCAGAGAAAGAACCTAGCCCAGAAACTTACCCAAGAATTTTGTTATGGAAATAACTATCATGGGAAAAGTATAGGTTCAACCTCTGCACCTTACAGTAAGTCCTGTAAGAAGAAGCATTTAGGAAAATGCTCGACATACTGCAACTTTTGCAAAATATCTGGACACAAGGATGAAGACTGCAGGAGGAAACCCAGCAACAAGTTATGCTTCAACTGTGGAGAGATGGGGCACATCAAGCCAAATTGTCCGAAACTAGCTCCAGCAACAAACAACAAAGTACCAAAAATGTTAGAGCATTCGTCCTGACAGCTGAAGAAGCCAAGATGATTCCGGATGTGATTGCCGGTACGTTTTTAGTTAATGATGTTTTTGCTAAAGTGTTATTTGACTCTGGTGCGAACCAAAGTTTTCTTAATACTTCGTTTAGCAAAATTCTCAATCAACCATTAACTAAACTTCAACAAGAATGTCTAGTAGAAACAGCAAATGGAGAATCTATTAAGATTTCTGAAATCTTGCAGGGAGCAAGAATAGAAATTTTAAATCATGATTTTATTGCTAACTTGTATCCAATGAATCTGGCTGGATTTGATATTGTATTAGGAATGGATTGGTTGGTAGCCAACCATGCCAGTATTCTATGTGATCAAAAGTCAGTACAAGTAAGTTCACCAAAGGGTGAAAAGATCACAATTAAAGGAGATAAGCCAACTAGATCTACTAAATTTATCTCTGTGATGAAAACAACAAGTTATGCAAGGAAAGGATGACTAGTGTATATGATGTCTATAATCATTAACACTAAAGGAAAATAATTAAAAGATATTCCTGTAGTATCTAAATTCTCAGATGTTTTTTCAGAAGAATTACCTGGACTACCGCCAGATAGAGAGGTTGAATTCAGAATTCACCTACTACAAGGGACAGCTCCGATTGCCAAGAAACCTTATCGTTTAGCACCAGCAAAAATGCAGGAATTGAAGAACTAGATGGACTAACTTCTGGAGAAAGGTTTCATACAGCCTAGTTCATCGCCATGGGGAGCACCAATCTTGTTTGTCAAGAAGAAGGATGGGTCGATGCGTATGTGCATTGATTACCGCGAATTGAACAAGGTTACGATTAAAAATCGATACCCATTACCGAGAATTGATGATCTGTTCGATCAACTGCAAGGAGCTCGATTCTTTTTTAAGATCGATTTACACTCAGGATATCATCAATTGAAAGTACAGGAAGAGGACATTCCTAAAATTGCTTTCAGAACAAGGTATGGTCATTATGAATTTACAGTCATGCCATTTGGTTTAACCAATGCCCCAGCTGCATTTATGGACATGATGAACATAATATGTAAACCATATCTGGATAAATTCATAATTGTCTTTATAGATGATATTCTCATTTACTCTAAGAGTAAAGAGGATCATGCAGAGCATCTGCATATACTTTTAAATTTGCTGAGAAAAGAAAAGCTTTACGCTAAATTTTAAAATGCGAATTTTGGTTAAAGGAAGTGCAATTCCTTGGACACCTAGTTAATCATGAAGGAATTCATGTGGATCCCACCAAAAGCGAGGCGATTACTAAATGGAAAGTCCCTGAATCACCGACGGAGGTGAGAAGTTTTCTTGGACTAGCGGGCTATTATAGACGTTTTATTCAAGATTTTTCTAGAATAGTCATTCCCTTAACGAAATTGACCTGCAAATCAATTAAGTTTGAATGGGGACCAAAACAAGAAGAAGCTTTTAAGATTCTAAAACAAAAGTTAACCAACGCACCTGTTTTGGTCAAAAATTACCAAAGCACTTAAGTGATCAAATTAGTTATGTGACGTAGTGTGCCAGCAGTGTTTGTAAAAAATATGCTGATTTGGTTGTTTGCGAAAACAGTTTCAGGATATAGCCCGAGGATATCATACTATATCAATAATTAAACAATGAGCAAAAATGTAAAGGTTGACACGAGATGTACGAGGAAAGCCCTTGCTCAATATAGATCTCCGTCATAAAACCTCGGGAGCTGACAATCGTCGGCTGCCTTGTTCTTCTTATTGCTTGAATATACAGGATACAGTGCAGGATAATGCTCAGATCTCTACTAAGTGTTACAATGATTGCAAGTGATGAGTGTTAGTGTGTATTTGCAGCTAGAAATGAGAGTGTGTGAATGTGAGAGCTCGAAAGTATGTGTTTCCTATGATCTGACCATCCATATTTATAGTTACAAGAACCAACAAACTATCCTATTATTCCGGGATACTGAGAATATTCCCCTATTATTCTGGGATACTGAGAATATTCCCTTCTGAACGTTGGGGGCTATTTCTCCTGGCTCCAATGTCTCTTTTCTAACCATTTAGACCGAGTCTTCAGGAAAACAAGTCTTGGTGAACGTTACAACATTAATAGCATTTAATTAGCTTCCGTAACTCCTGAAGAATATGCCTTTCTTCAATGTTGACCGTTACAAGAGCTATTCTACCGCCATCAACGTCCTTATCCTAACCAATTTGAGCGGGTCTTCAGGGTGACTTGGTCCTCATGAACGTTAGTCCCTTGTAACCAACGTTTACAAGCAAATTGTTGGTAATAGTCAGGATACTGCCTCAGGATGTTACCAGTATCCTTGTCCGATATCCTGATCGTAATCAGCTATCATAAAATCAAGATATAGTGTCAGGATATAGGCTTAGAATTTCACCCATAACAGTTGTCCCAAAAAATATAACTATTGGATATCCCGATTCCAACGGATATATTTTTCAGTCGTTCAACATCCTTAATGAGATAGAGACATTGGTGCAACTTCATGCAACTTCCAAGGTTATACTTTCTCATAAGTAGGTAATCTTCTGGCATGTCTGGTAAGGATATATGTTTTAAATATTCCTGCATATGTTTGGTTACTTCAAAATATTATGTAATGAAATTACAATTACTCCCTTTTACGCAGATTCCACTAAGGACCCTGCTACTTTCGATCTAGAGGGGCTTGACAGCTTTTCTAATCCTTCCTTTGGTGAAAAAGGAGACATTTGTTGCCACCAACTCTAAGCCCTCTGCTACTGCTGCCGAAGGTTTCTCTTATGATGACCATGGCATCATGGAATCCATCGAGCCCATGACCTCCTTTCTTAATAAGGTAAATATCCAGATCCTGTATCCCGTACACATATACTAAACATGTATCTTGGTTAGTTTGTCTTTAATGATACCTGTATTTTTTTTTTGTAGGGTCTGGATCATATGGTCGTCTTGTACTTAGAACAATTTTAATTTCCTACATGCTTAGAACAATTTAACAGTTGGAGGTGGAGGGATCCTGTGTTTTCAGGACAAAGCCTTCAACTGTTTATGTAAATAGGCTTTAAAAACTTAATTGTGTTCTTGGTGGATGGGTCTCTTTTTGAGATGAAACCAAGAATACAATCTTTTGGACCATTAATAATAAACTAACCTTGTAGCCTTATTTGTTGTTGTTATGTTTTTATTTTGAAAGGTATGTTTTGAATATCCTGGTCAGGATACTGATGAAATGTTCAATACTTTTGTCATCAAAATGTTAGATAAAACTTGGTTGAATATGAATTTTTAGAAAACTTAGATCATTTAGATAAGGTTTTTTAAGACTTGAAAAATAATAAATCATACCAGAAACACTTAGCCAATAATTTCCAACCTCAACCTTTGAATCCTTTGAAATGTCCCCGGCATGGATGTCCCCTGTCTGTGCAGGATATTGCATCAGTGCATGACATACTTGAGTATTTCTTCACTTAGGGATTAAACTTCGTAGCTTTTTATCCACAAAAGAATGTGTGTAATCACAGTTTGTCATATCTTTACAATCTTGTCAAAAACTTTAGTTTTACTAGGGATAAATCCTTAATGTATTGGGGATAAACCCTTAATATCCTGGGGATAAACCCTTAGCATCCTTGGGATAAACCCTTAGCATCCTGGGGATAAAACCTTGATTTCGTGCACTACAGGCGGGAGTGTATAAACTCCAAGACTTAGAAAGGCGAAAACCTTTAAACCTTAGAGAGTATGAAAATACCCTTTCGTGAGAGAGGGTGATCAATCCTCATATACCTTAAGGATCCAGGATATAGCCAATAATAACGAAATTTTCAGCCACTTTTACATGAACTGGTCCCGCTATCTTGAACTATCCCTGAATAACTTGCGCTCCAGGCGGGGTGTTTAAACCCAACTCGAGAGAAAGGTGAATACCTTTAAACCTTTGAAGGGATAAGCATCCCTTAAACGTGAGAGTGGGGGCCAATCCTCTAATCTTTCGGTCATCTTGAGCATATGTCCTAGAGTAATATCCTGAAGCATATCCTATAAAACACCTTCAAACTAAGGTGGGTGTTAGCTTGGCTAACACCCCTCCGATGCTTAAGTCAGTATTGAGTTTCAAAGAATAAACTAAATCAAACATATTTAAAAAGAGATAGAATTCATACCATCCTGAGTTAGAAATTAAATTCTAAACTCACTTGAAATAAAGCTTAAGGTGTATGGCATTCCAGGATCTTGGTAACATATCCCCTTCCATATTCTTGAGTCGGTATGCTCCTTTCCCAGATTCTGATTCAACTTCATAAGGTCCTTCCCATTTTGGGGCAAGCTTCCCATCAGCAGGATTAGTAGTATTCTGAAAAGCCTTCCTTAACACCCAGTCTCCAACTTGAAACCTTCTAGTCCTTATATTCTTGTTATATGCTCTGGATATCCTCTGTTGATATGCTACCATCCTCAGCTTTGCCGTATCTCTTGTCTCATCAACAGTATCTAACTCTTGATACAAGGCTTAAGGATTCGTCTCAGAATCCCGGAGGCTCGATCTTGCTGTAGGTATCACCATCTCTGTCGGGATCACTGTTTCTGCCCCAAATACCAAGGAAAATGGGGTTTGCCCAGTAGCATTTTTCACCGTTGTTCTATCAGCCCATAGGACAAATGGTAGTTCCTCTGCCCATTTTCCTTTTTTGGCACCTAACCTCTTCTTTAAGTTGTTGACGATTATCTTGTTCGAGGATTCTGCTTGTCCATTTGCTTGAGGATGCACTGGTGTTGATGTAATCATCTTGATCCCCCAACTTCTGCAAAAATCAGTAGTTCCCTTGCTGATGAACTGAGAGCCATTATCACAAATTATCTCAGCTGGTACCCCAAATCTAGTCATGATATTCCTCTTTATGAAAGATACTACTTCTTGATCTCTAACTTAAACAAAGGCTTCAGCCTCGACCCACTTGGAGAAGTAATCTGTCATTGGCAGCGTAAAGACTTTTCCTCCTGGAGCTTTTGGGAGCTTTCCTACTATATCCATTCCCCATTTCATGAATGGCCACGGGGATACAATAGGATATAACGGTTCAGCAGGCTGATGTAGTATATTGCTGTGCCTCTGACCTGCATCACATCTTCGAGCGTATTCTGCAACATCCTTCCTCATAGTCGGCCAATAGTATCCTGTTCTCAACACCTTCGAGAACAAAGATCTGCCCCCAGTATGGTTGCCACAGTCTCCTTCGTGTATATCCTGAAGTACCTCCTTGGTTTCAGGATCTTCCAAGCACCTTAGGTACGGACCTGCGAGGGATTTCTTATACAAAATATTATTTCTAATAGTAAAACGAGATACCTTCATCCTGAAAGCCTTAGGATTTGCATCCTTTGGGATATCTCCTTCTTTAAGATACTTCACAATTGGAGTCATCCAGGATTCAGGATCCTTCTTAGGATATCCATCACCAGGATCCTGGATACATGCTACTTCTTTATCCTGAGATTTAAAATGTTCCATCGCAGGATATAAGATGTGCACTATTGGTATCTGAGTTCCTTCCGGTATCTTGACAGTAGATCCTAAGTTTGCTAGAATGTCAGCTTCAGCATTCTTTTCTCTTGGTACCTGTTCAAGTGTAAAAATTTCGAAATATCCTGCTAATTTTTTTAACAATTTCAAGATACTCAGCTAACTTTTCACCTTTTACTGCATAAGATCCATTGAAATGGTTAGTAATCAACAGGGAATCAACATTTACTTGTAAACATCTAATATTCATATTTCTAGCCAATTCTAATCCTGCTATCAGAGCTTCATACTCAGCTTCATTATTGATAGCAGAAAATTCACATTTAATAGCCTGGGGTAATATGTCCCCATGTGGCGATTTTAGTAGTATCCCTAATCCTACACCTCTTATGTTGGATGCACCATCAGTATGTAATATCTAAAATTCTGAACTTTCACCTAGTTCTAGGTCGGCTTTCTCTTGAATATCACTAGTAAAATCAGCCACAAAGTCTGCTAAAGCCTGAGACTTTATAGCATTCCTAGGTTCATATACCAAATCATATGCACTTAGTTTTACGGACCATTTAGCCATCCTACCCGACATCTCAGGTTTCCTAAGCACATTTTTAACAGGATAATTTATTTAACATGAATCCTATGTGTCTCAAAATAATGTCTAAGCTTAGTCGATGCCATAACTAGGGCTAATATCAATTTCTCTAAGTGTGAATATCTAGTTTTAGCATCTAATAAACTTTTACTAACATAATAGACAGGATACTGCTGACCTTCATGATCCTTTACCAAAACAGCACTTACTGCATTCCCTGATACTGCAAGATACAGGGATAATGGTTCACCATCCTCGGACTTCATCAATAAAGGTGCAGTTGAAAGATATTGCTTTAACTCCTGTAAGGCTGCTTCATGCTTTTCTCCCCACTCGAATTTCTTATTCTTCTTCAGGATATCATAGAATTCTTTACATTTCTCTGAGGATCTTGATATAAATCTGTTCAACGCTGCTACTCATCCTGTTAATCTTTGTCCATCTTTCATGTTGGAAGGTGACTTGATATCCAGGATAGCTTTGATCTGTTCTGGGCTTGCTTCTATCCCCCTTTTAGTCACCATATATCCTAAAAACTTTCCTGCCCCCACTCCAAAATGCCACTTGGCGGGATTTAGCTTCATGTTATACTGATCCAGGATATCAAATGCTCCTCCAATATCCTGGAGATGATCCTCAGCCTTCTTGGATTTTACTACCATATCATCAATGTACACCTCCATTGTGTCCCCCAGTTTGTCTTTAAACATCATGTTCACCAATCTCTGGTACGTTGCACCTGCATTTTTCAAACCAAAAGGCATAGCAGTATAACAATAATACATGTTGGTGTCATGAAAGCAGTATCCTCCTGGTCTAAAGGTTCCATTTGGATCTGCTGGAATCTTGAGGATGCATCCATGAAGGTTAACATCTCATGACCGGCAGCTACATCCACCATCGAGTCTATATAAGGCAGAGGGAATGGGTCTTTAGGACATGCTTTGTTCAAGTCTGTGTAATCTACACAAACTCTCCATTCATTCTTCTTCTGGACCACCACCACATTTGCTAGCCATTTAGGGAACTTGACTTCCCTAATCATCTTGGACTTCAACAGCCTTTCTACCTCTTCTTGAATAATTGCATTCGTTTCAGGAGCAAATTTTCTTCTCTTTTGTTGAATAGGCCTGAAAGACTTTTCAATTCCAAGTTTGTGAGTTATGATATCTTTTGGTATACCTGTCATGTCTTCATGTTTCCATGCAAATGTGCACATCCTGCATTTCAAAAAGTTAGTAAGTTGTTCTTCAATATCCTGGGGGATATTGGCTCCTATGAGCACCGAGATATCTGGATTATCGTCGTCCAGGATAATTTTCTTAACATCCTGCTCTGAAGCCTCCACGATATCCTTGGCTCGTATCTTTAATTGCTATCCTGCTTTGGGCTTTGTTGAGGATTTCATCGAGGAAGAATAATATTCCTTTGCCTCTTGTTGATCACTTTCCACCTTGACAACCCCCCAAGGGGTAGGGATCTTGATACACTAATGATAGGTTGATGGCACATCCTTCATATCATGGATCCATGGCCTTCCCAATATGATATTGTAGCAGGATAAGGAGTCCATGACACAAAAACGTTGCATTGAGTTGACTCCTTCAACATATACTGGCAGTTTTATCTCTCCCACATTATTCCTAGCCTCTCCACTGAACCCTTCAAGTACAGTGCATTTTGAAGTGATCTCCATTTGGGAAATATTCATCCTTTTCAACGTTTCTAGTTGAATTATGTTGACGGAGCTACCATTATCCACCAGTATCCTACGCACAAAATGATTAGCAATATATAAAGTTATTACCAAACCATCATGATGGGGATCCTGGACACTATCCTTGTCATCACTGTCAAACGTTATCACTTTATCAGTTGTAAGGGTAGTCATCCTGGTCGGCTTGTTTCCCCATTCTGCCTTAGCCTCCTTTGCATGTATTTTTGCTGTAGAACAAGTGGTCCACAAATGTCAGATCATCCTGAGATAAAGTTAATTATCTTGGCATCGGCGGGGGGTGTTGCTGCTCGTTCAGGATCCTTCTCAGATCCTTCAGATATCCTTTGCTTAGCAGGTAGCTTATTTCCTTCCTCAGGGCTATGCAATCCTCAGTAACACGTCCAAAATCCTTATGGAAGGCACACCACTTGGATTTATCCTTCCAATCAGCCTTTTGCTGGTTCTTTCTGGGCCACCTCGCTTTATCTCCCAAACCCTGCATAGTGTAACAATCCTCAATAAAACCGACACCCTCGATTATTTTTCGACACCCTAATATATTTTTTAAATATCCCATTATGTCCCTAAAAACACCCCATATGCGAAAACGGGCCTCAAATATATTAAATAGTATTAAAAATAATTAAAAAATCTGAAATTTAAGTTAAGGCGGGCCGCGTAACCCCACCCCAACCTTCATACGGGCCACGACAACTTAAAGGTCCAGCGAACCCCTGTGTTGACACGTGTCGTAACGCGTGTTGAACCTATGTGATGACCCGGATAACCTACGCTTTGACCTGGAGTCAACACGGGCTGCGTAGGCCCTGTCCTTGTTTTACGTGGGCCACGAGAGAACTAGACTCCGCCCCTATATAAAGGAGCCATCGGATCTTCAGTCTGTTCGTCCATCTTTCTTTTCTCAATCTCAATTTCTGAATATTAGGCATTATAAGCGGGTATTATACCCCCCTAAATAGCGAAGTTCTGCTCCGTTGTAAGTATTATAACCCCTGGATACGTATTAGATACGCTGCCCGATTGATCTAGGGTTCCGTAACGGCTGTCGTGGTTCTGCCCGACGTAGTCGTTGAAATGCCGTCTCGGGGAGGGTATTACTAATGTTAAAATGGGTTATTATACTAACGCGTGTACATTTGTGTAAATTATAGATAATTCTCAGGAAACCCTTATGGAAAATCTAAGACAGCAATGTGAGTTGATCCGCTTTTTGTTAACTGTTTTTACAAAACCTCATTTAATTAATTATATATTAAACAGTGATTGAGTATTTGTAAGAATACAATTATCATGAGTATGTTGGGGTTTTGTATACAAAATTTGTTACCACCTGGTCAAGGAGTAACATTTCCACAAGTCGGGTTCGACAGTACCATGGATGTTAATTGTGATGTCTTGGAAACAAATATAATTGCGGGATCGCCCTCAATACTGTACAATGGGATTTTATTTAAACTTGATTAAACTGGGATTCACTCACAAGTATTTCCCACTGACAAATGTTTTTAAAACGCGTTTCAGGTAACAAACTGTGAAAGCCAAATAGAAGCCAGCTGGACAGCACTGAAGGCTTGGAAAGTGGCAATAAAGTTACCTAAAATAAAATAGATGTTTTTATTAATAAAATAGGATTTATTCCTATGAAAACGTGTGTACTACGAACTTGGGTTTTAACCCATTTGCTTAATGTAATGAAAATGTGGTATTTTACTCTGATCAAATATTTCCTAACTACGCTCCTGATGAAAATTTCCGCTGCCAAATTAGACAATACGAGATACCACTGAAACTGGCTCGCGGCTGCCCGTTCCCGGGGATGTGGGATCGGGGGTTGCGACAGGAGGTGGTATCAGAGCTAAGCCACTGATTCATCCACAGAGGTGTTCTGCTAACATCAAAATGTAAAGTGTTAGGAAATAAATTATGGAAATACGTGCATAACTGTATTTATTGTTATGTGTTATTTGACTATTTGTTAGTTTACAGTATGAGCGACCAAGGACCATCTGACGCGTACCGTCAATTGTCTGGTTCGCAGAAGCGAAGGCACCTCCTCTTCTCAGCCTGCCCTCTCAGGGTACTCTGCTGATACGGAAGAAGGAATCTTTGTGTTTAAGGCTCAGTCAGAAGAGCCATTTCCTCAGAAAAAGAGGGGATGGTTCAGTCGAGGGGCACATGAGCGTAGAAAACGTATGAAAAAGTTACAAGACCAGAGGGTACTAGCCGCAGCCAAGAGAGAGACAGATGCCTATGCCCAGGATATGATTAATAGGGGTATAGCCAACATCCACATCCTAGCAACTACTGCAGCTGACCCTAATCTGGAGCAAATGATAGCACCCCAACCACAGCCACCAATCCCTGACCAACCCATGGAGATAGAAAACCCTGAAAACCAAGTAGAGATGCATGACTTCAATCCAGAAGAAATCCCTATGGTACCAGCACCAAACCCCTTAGACCCAAATTACGATCCCTGGTGGGATAACTTTAGGGACTATGTGCAACGTTACCCGATACATGAAGAGACACCCATGCAGAACGTAGGAGCCTACCTAGGTTTGGACCCTTTAGATCCCTATTTCCATGATGAATACATTAGGGAGATCTTAGAAGATCCTTACCAATTCCAGGCACCTACACCCCCACACCAGGAACCCGCACCCCAGATTCCGAACCCGGTCCTAGAACCTGCACCCCCAATGAGTGCAGAAAACGTACAAGAACTTAGGACTTTTGGGGAGGAAATTTTAGAGAGCAGTGAAAGAATGAGACAGGTGGGAGAGCGACTCGTCTGGAAGTACGACGAGCGCAATATGGATTTTTGGATGAATGCATATCCGTGAATGTGTGAATGGAGACGGTAATAGTAATAATAATAATAAAATAATAAAATATGTGTGTACGGATGCCTACTATTATTTATTTCAGTTGGTATTGTAATTTTATTTCAGTACTGGTGTGTAATAGATATATAGTAGATGAATAGAGTAAAGTCGCAATGATCGACGCTTTTGGCTAAATTGCATGTCATGTGATTGACTATATTAGCTATTATTTTGTGATATTAATACGGGGTAAATGTTTAAAATTCAGATGGCCGGCGAAGGAAATCAAGGAAATCTGAATAATGATAACCAGAGTAACATTAACGTGGTTAATGAGAATCCGAGCATCAATAACAATGGAAACCAAATGGATAATCGTGTCGTTCAACACATAGTGGCACAAGTAATTATAGATGCAATGCCATTTATTATTCAAACGATTCAAGAAGCGAATAATAAAAGTAAGCATATCAGTAAGCGACCAATCGAACCAGAACACAGCGTGAACAATGGACTTGTACTTCAAGTGCCCATTCCCAAAAGAAGAATAACCGTGTTTTACGGTTGTTCTTACAAAGAATTCTGGTCCTGCAAACCAATAGAATTCTCGGGCAATGAAGAACCCATTGCAGCTCTACGCTGGATAGAAAAGACTGAGGCTGTTTTGAAAATAAGCAAGTGTGCTGAAAAAGACAAAATAATGTTTGCTTCTAATCTGTTTAAGAACTCAGCCTTAGAATGGTGGAACACTATCCTCCAGTCAAGAGGAAGTGATAAGGTATACAACATGGAATGGGAGGAATTTAAAAATATGGTAGAAAGGAAATTCTGCCCTCCCAATGAAAAGGAACAGATAGCTAATAAGTTTCTGAACCTTAGGATAACCGGGGTAGATAGTAAGGGGTATACTACTACATTCTTTGAATATGCTAGAATAATACCAACCCTTGCATCACATGAACCAGTATTAATCTCCTGTTACATCTGGGAATTAATCGGAGAGATTAGACATGTAGTCAAGGCAGCTAGAACTCAAACTATAGAAGAAGTTGTAGAACTAGCAAATACCTTGACAGATGAATTAATCCGTACTAGAGAAGAAGAACAGAGGAGAAACCTAACCCAAAGATTTACTCAAGAATTCCATTCTGGGAATTACAATCGTAGGAATATGGGTTCTACCTCTGCACCTTTCTGCAAGGTCTGCAAAAAAAGCATTCGGGAAAATGCTCCACTCTTTGCAATTTCTGTAAGATGCCGGGACACAAGGAAGAAGATTACAGGAGAAAATCCAGTAATGGACTGTGCTTCAACTGTGGAGAGAAAGGTCATATCAGGCCAAACTGCCCAAAATTGGCTCCAGCTGTGAACAACAGGAACATTAAAAATGCTAGAGCATTTGTTCTGACTGCAGATGAAGCCAAGATGATTCCAAACGTGATAGCTGGTACGTTTTTAGTTAATGATGTTTTTGCTAAGGTATTATTTGACTCTGGTGCAAACCAAAGTTTCATTAATACTTTGTTTTGCAAACTTCTAAATCAGTCAGTAACTAAACTACCACAAGAATGCCTGGTAGAGACAGCTAATGAAGAAACAATTAAGATTTCTGAAATCTTGCAGGGAGCAAGAATAGAAATTTTAAATCAAAAGTTTATGGCAAACCTTTATCCTATGAATCTGACGGGATTTGATATTGTTTTAGGAATGGATTGGTTAATAGCCAATAAAGCCAGTATTTTATGTGATCAAAAGTCAATCCAAGTAAATTCACCAAAAGGTGAAAAGATCACAATTAAAGGGAATAAGCCCTCTAGGTCCACTAAATTCATCTCTGTGATGGAAAGTGCAAGTTATATCAGAAAAGGTTCTATAGTGTATTTGATTTCCATAATCACTAACACTAAAGGAAAAGAACTAAAAGACATTCCAGTAGTGTCTCAGTTTTCAGATGTCTTTCTAGAAGAATTACCAGGACTACCACCAGACAGAGAAGTTGAATTCAGAATTCACCTACTGCCTAGAACAACACCATTTGCCAAAGCACCTTACCGTTTAGCACCAGCAGAAATGAAAGAATTGAAGAAACAATTGGATGAATTGCTGGGAAAAGGATTTATACAACCAAGTTCGTCGCCATGGGGAGCGCCAATATTATTCGTTAAAAAGAAAGACGGATCAATGCGTATGTGCATTGATTACCGTGAATTAAACAAGGTCACGATTAAGAACCGGTACCCACTACCGAGAATCGATGATCTGTTCGATCAACTGCAAGGAGCTCGATTTTTCTCTAAAATCGATTTAAGGTCAGGATATCATCAATTAAAGGTACAGGAAGAGGACATTCCTAAGACCGCATTCAGAACAAGGTATGGCCATTATGAATTTACTGTCATGCCATTTGGTTTAACCAATGCCCCAGCTGCATTTATGGACATGATGAACCGAATATGTAAGTCATATTTGGATAAATTCATAATTGTTTTCATAGATGATATTCTAATTTACTCTAAGAGTAAAGAGGAACATGCAAAGCATTTGCACGCACTTCTAAGTTTATTAAGAAAGGAAAAGCTTTATGCTAAATTTTCAAAGTGCGAGTTTTGGCTAGAACAGGTACAATTTCTTGGACACTTAGTCAATCATGAAGGAATTCATGTAGATCCAACAAAAATTGAGGCGATTACCAAATGGAAAACCCCTGAGTCACCAACCGAGGTTAGAAGTTTCTTAGGATTGGCCGGTTATTATAGAAGATTTATTCGAGATTTCTCTAGTATAGCCATTCCTTTAACTAAGTTAACCTGTAAATCCATTAAGTTTGAATGGGGACCAAAACAAGAAGAAGCTTTTAGAATTCTTAAGCAAATATTAACTAATACACCCATACTAGCGTTACCAGAAGGAACTGAAGACTTTGTAGTCTATTGTGATGCTTCTAAATTAGGTTATGGATGTGTGTTAATGCAACGACAAAAGGTTATAGCTTACGCATCTAGACAACTTAAGCATCATGAAGAGAATTATTCAACCCATGATCAAGAACTAGGAGCTATAATTTTTGCCCTTAAGATTTGTAGACATTACCATTATGGTAGTAAGTTTACCATATTCACTGACCATAAGAGTTTAAGGTATGTTTTCGGGCAAAAGGAATTGAATATGAGACAAAGACGCTAGATGGAGATGCTTAGTGATTATGATTGTGATATCCAGTATCATGAAGGGAAGGCAAATGTAGTGGCAGATGCTTTAAGTTGAAAGTATCATGAAAAGCTAAAAAGGGTACGTTCTCTTAAATTAAATCTACAAGTAGATTTAAATGATCAAATCAGAAAAGCACAAGAATCAGTAATCAAGGATAATGCTGAAAAACTAAAAGGTATGGTTAAAGAATTAGAACAAGGAACAGATGAAATTTGGAGATTCCATAAAATGAGAATGTGGATACCTAAATTAGGAAACCTACGTCATCGTATATTAGAAGAAGCCCATAAGTCTAAGTATACGATGCATCTAGGAACTGATAAAATGTACCAGGATTTAAGGAAAAATTTCTGGTGGATAGGGATGAAAAAGGACATAGCATCCTATGCTTCTAAATGTTTAACTTGTTCACAAGTTAAAGCTGAACACCAGAAACCCTCAGGTTTGTTACAACAGCTAGAAATGCCAGTGTGGAAATGGGAATTAATAACAATGGATTTTGTTACTAAATTACCCAAAACAAGGAAGGGTATTGATACAATCTGGGTGATTGTAGATAGACTAACCAAGTCAGCTCATTTCCTACCAATGAAAGAAACTTTCAGTATGGAACATCTAGCTAAATTATATGTAAATGAAATTGTTTCATTACATGGAATTCCTTTATCAATTGTTTCTGATAGGGATAGTCGATTTACCTCTCATTTTTGGTCAAGTTTCCAAAAAGCTATGGGAACCAAGTTAAATCTGAGCACAGCTTATCATCCTCAAACGGATGGACAAAGCGAAAGAACAATTCATACAATGGAAGACATGCTTAGAGCTTGTGTAATTGATTTCAGAGGTAATTGGGATGATCACTTACCTTTAATAGAGTTTTCTTATAATAATAGTTATCACACAAGTATCAATGCTGCACCATTCGAAGCACTTTATGGATGAAAGTGTCGAACCCCAGTCTGTTGGGCAGAAATTGGGGAAAAGCAACTATCTGGACCTGAGATAGTACAAGAAACAACCGACAAGATTATTCAAGTCAAGGAACGACTAAAAGCAGCACGTGATCGACAGAAGAGCTATGCCGATAACCGACACAAGCCATTGGAATTTCAAGTAGGAGACAAAGTATTGTTGAAAGTCTCTCCTTGGAAAGGAATAGTAAGATTCATCAAAAGAGAAAAGCTAAGTCCCAGGTATATTGGACCTTTTGAGATTATTAGAAGAATAGGACCTGTAGCCGATCAGCTACAACTGCCAGAGAAAATGGCAGGAATACATGATGTGTTTCATGTATCTAATCTCAAGAAATGCCTAGCTGATGAATCACTAATGGTACCTCTTAAGGATATAGAGGTAAATGAACAACTCAAGTTTCTAGAAAGACCTCTACAAATTGAAGACAGGAAAGTCAAGAACCTCAAACATAAAAGATTAGTTCTGGTTAAAGTAAAGTGGGACTTCAAAAGAGGACCTGAGTATACATGGGAGCTTGAATCTGAAATGCAAAGGAAATATCCACACTTGTTCCAGTAGATCTCGAGGACGAGCTCTAAAACAAGGTGGGGAGGATGTAACAATCCTCAATAAAACCGACACCCTCGATTATTTTTCGACACCCTAATATATTTTTAAAATATCCCTTTATGTCCCTAAAAACACCCCATATGCGAAAACGGGCCTCAAATATATTAAATAGTATTAAAAATAATTAAAAAAATCTGAAATTTAAGTTGAGGCGGGCCGCGTAACCCCACCCCAACCTTCACACGGGCCGTGACAACTTAAAGGTCCAGCGAACCCCTGTGTTGACACGTGTCGTAACGCGTGTTGAACCTATGTGATGACCCGGATCATCTACGCTTTGACCTGGAGTCAACGCTGGCCGCGTAGGCCCTGTCCTTGTTTTACGCGGGTCGCGAGAGAACCAGACTCAGCCCCTATATAAAGGAGCCATCAGATCTTCAGTCTGTTCGTCCATCTTTCTTTTCTCAATCTCAATTTCTGAATATTAGGCATTATAAGCGGGTATTATACCCCATAAATAGTGAAGTTCTGCTCCGTTGTAAGTATTATAACCCCTGGATACGTATTAGATATGCTGCCCGATTGATCTAGGGTTCCGTAACGGCTGTCGTGGTTCTGCCCGACGTAGTCGTTGGAATGTCGTCTCGGGGAGGGTATTACTAATGTTAAAATGGGTTATTATACTAACGCGTGTACATTTGTGTAAATTATAGATAATTCTCAGGAAACCCTTACGGAAAATCTAAGACAGCAATGTGAGTTGATCCGCTTTTTGTTAACTGTTTTTACAAAACCTCATTTAATTAATTATATATTAAACAGTGATTGAGTATTTGTAAGAATACAATTATCATGAGTATGTTGGGGTTTTGTATATGTTAGGATCGGAGGCTCTCAGATTGTGTTTGTTTGTATACTTTGAACAAATCAAATAGAGATGAATAGAGTTTAAGTGCAGCGGAAATGATCACAAACTTTGTAAACACAATTGAGAAAGAAAATAGTTTAGAAAAACAAATGCTTTTCATCAGTCAAAAGATTACACAGCAATTCAAAAGATTACAAGCATGCTTACAAACTAAGCTCTCCCTCAGTCTGATACTCCAGTGGTTGGTTGCACAAGATGAAAGGATTGAACTGAGGAGAAGAACTCTCTCAGAACGAATCAAATGTAACAGTACAGAGTACTGCTCCATTTATAGACAATCCAAACCGCTGAGGCATCTCAGCTGACGTCACCATGAAAGCGACGTCTAACAGCCTAACAACCTGTATCTACTGTCCTTATACAAACACTGCTAAACCTAACCACTGACTATGCATAAAACAAATGACAAACTAAACTACTGATCTCTCTTTATGTCAGTGCTTTCCTCAAGGTTGATCAGTCCTTGATTGGGCAGTGCTTTGTCATCAGTAGATTGTACCAGCAGTGCTTAGATCTCAGCAGTTTTCTGGTTTCATCAGTAGTTAGAAGAACAGCAGCAGTTGTATCCGGGCAGTGGATGTAAGACCATCAGATGTTATAATCTCCTTCAAGGGAGAAGACTTAGTGTAAACTGCTGCTTATTGTGAATCCACTGTCATGATCCGGTTTTGGCTTTCATTATCTGTTCCTCTGGTAGGGTTCAATCCCAACAATCTCCCCCTGGAACAGATAATGCCAAAACCCTTCATTATTCTGGATCTTTATTCCTCATCAGTAGTTCCCTTGCATGTCTTTTAAATTCTTCTTCAAATTCTTTGGAACTAGTGTCATCCTCATCCCTGCACAGTGAAAGTTCAAGGAGATCCTGCAAATCTTCAACACTAAGGCCTAGTGCTTCTTTCCTTGATATGTACTTCACTTCGCCATTGATTCTGACCAGAGTCAATACATGGGTCTTTTGATCAGAGAGCCACTTTAGTATTTTTAAACCAAATGGGTTTCTTGGGAGAGATTTATTTTCTGATGAGCTTTGAGATATTGGCCTTGAGAAAAATTGTAAAGCAGTATCCTGAACTTCAGACATTCTTTTGAAAGCTTCTTCTATGACTTCATTTGCTGCAGCTATATCTTCTGCAACTTCTTTGTCAATTTGCACTTGTGTCTCTTGTTTATCAAGCTCACTGTCTGAGATATCTGCTGAAATGTTTGGTGATGCAGGTTTGGTTAGTACCTTTTTGAAAAAGGTTTTGAAGGCTCACTGAACTATCTTCTTTTAGACCCATTTTCTTGATGGCTTCTGTGAAGTACTCAGCTTCCTTTTCTTTTTCTTCTTCACTGGTCAGCAGTTTCCCTTTCTCTTGGTTTATCACAAGGCTCGGGCTAACTTTTGATGTGATCAGTGTTTTGAGAGCATCCAGCTGTTGTTCTATCTTGTTATAGTCTGGCCTTTTAGAAGTGCCTGAGACTGTTATCTTTCTTTTCTTCAGCCGTTCATAAGCTTCATCAGTATGCTGCTTTGACCATTTTGATATGGCATTGGCAGTGTCCACTTTTGCATCCACCAACTCCTGTTTCTTCCTTTTGTACTCAGAAGTAAGATCAGCAATTAGCTTTTTGTATTTATTCCAATTTGGAGCTGTCTTCTTCTTACTTGGATCATTTTTAACCCTTTCAATCCTGTTTACTTCATGCTTCAAGGCAACCAGTGGCCACTCTTCAAATTGGTTTTCTTCAGCTTGATAGAATTTTTCTTTCATTATATATGCAAGATACTCTTTTCTCATTGCTTTTCGTTGATCTACCTTCTCTTTGCTCAGATCTTGTGCATAGTTTCCCATCAGCTTGACTTTTGAGAGTAAAAATTCCAATTTTTCAGCAATGGCTTCATCACCTTGATCTTTGCATTCGAGCTTAGCTCTGATCTTTGCTTGCCTTGCTTTCATCTCAAGATATTCATCCATGTCTTCTGGAACTACAAAACCTATGAGAGAAGGAAATCTTCTTTTTGAAGGATCATCCTCAGTGTAAAATTGTCTCATCTCTTTTTTCACAGCTTCTAGTTCCAGTGGATATTTAGCAGCAACAGGATCATACTTTTCATCAGTAGGCTGAGTTGTTTCTCTTTTTCTTTTGTGAAGCTTTACTGATGTAGAGGGTTTTGGTTGTGAGGTAGGAATGATAAGAGCAGTGGTGGATGGTTGACTAACAGCTGTTGAAATAACTGGTGTTTCAACTGCTGTTGTCATTACAACTACTGATGTGTCAGTAGATGTCTTCTGCTTTTGAGCAGGGGATGAAGGTGGTGAGGTAGTTTTTGATGGTGGTGATGGTGGTGGTGAATCATCAGATATGAAAATCCTTCTCCTTTTTATTGTAGGAGAGGCTGATGATGTCTTGGGTGGCTCAGTGGTTTGAGATGAAATGGCAGTGGTTTGTGTTTGTGATTGACTATCAGCTGTTGAAACAACTGGTGTTCCAACTGCTGTTGTCATTACAACAGATGTTTTAACATCTGTTGTCTTATGTTTTATGACAGGAGGTAATGGTGGTAGGGCAGTGGTTTTGGTGGTGTGTGGTGAAGTTGTGTGTGTTGATGAGATGACAGCTGTTTGGCTACTGCTAGCAGTTTTTGTAACTACTGGTGTATCAGCTGTTTGGATGGAAATATGAGATTTTGTGGTTTGAGATTTTGACCCTGTTGAGGATTTAGATGGCTGTTTTTCTTGTTCTGGTTCAATATACAGGCCATCTTCAATTCCCTTTTTCTTCAACTGAATTTTCTCCCCCTTTTGGGCATTATCTGGAAGGGGTTTATCCATGAAGAAGATGGTTGAAGGAACTTTTTCACCATGGGCAGTCTTTTGTATGCTGGCCTTTATAGCCTTGATGTCTGCTTGAGTATCTTTAAATCTTGACTCCACCATGTTTGTCAGCATTTGTACATGTATAGCATGCTGCTGATCAGCCATTTGTTTTTGTTTTTCAAGCATGGGTTGAAAGATATTCCAGAGCTCATTTGCAGCAATTGCTTGTGGTGGAGCAGATGCTTGAGGTGGAACAGGTGCTTGTGGTGGAACAGCAGTGGATTGTGCTTTTTGAGCTTTTAAAATCTCTTGCACCATATCCTTTATTTCAGCAACTGAGGTTTCCAGTTTTCAACTCTTCCCGTCAATTCCTGGTATTTTGAATCATCACCCACTTTAATGGGATCATCTGAATCCCCACCTGTAGTGGTTGTATCAATGTGTGACTTAGGAACTGAGTCCCAAAAATCACCCATTGATGCCCCTTGTTCTTCGTACTGGGGACTTCTTTCTTCAGCACTTGATAAACCTTTGATGGTACCAGTGGTTAGAACCAACTCACTGGTGGTTACCGATGATGCTATGGAAGAAATTGCCTTCAAGGGAGTCTTACTAATGAAACAACTGTCCAACTGAAGATCTGTTGATCCATCAGTTGTAGTTGCTGCTCCACTTGAACTACCACCGAGAGTTACTTGTAACTCAGGGGGTGTAACCTCCTCAGTTGTTGCTGGGATAGCAGAGGTATAAGCATCAGAGCCAGTCACTTGTTGGAGTGTACTCTCTTTGATGAGTGATTTAGAGGAACTGGTTTGTGTCTGAGCTATAACAACTGCATGCAACAAGGGTAGCATGGATTGTGGTAATATTATTGGTGAGGGTATGGGAGTTGAAAGAGACATGTCCTTGGGATCAGGACTGAGGAAGATGGATCCGATTGAATCCAGAGCTTCATATTGTGGGGTCCCTGTGCTTACAACCTGATCCTTTTGTGAGGATGCAGGAGGAGTATGAGTCAAAAGTGGAGATCTTTCTACCAACTGCTGTGAGGAAGTAGCAGCAGTGGTTTGTGGTGACATTTGTGTTGTCACTGGCATTTCCTCTGGGATCTCATCTTCCAGAGTTGCCTTTGTTTTGGGTTTGGGGTGCTTTCTGGATTTTTTCTTTTTGGTCGTTTTGGTAGTGGCAGGTGTGGGTTTCAAAGCAGTGGTAGTGCTGCTATGATCACCTGGAGCAGTGGGCTCAGCAGCAGATGTCTGAGGAGCAGTGGTAACTGCTAAATTCTGCTCAGACACCTCTGCTTTTGTTTTTATTGGTGCCAACATTCTAGTGAATGTTTCAGGTGTTAAACTTTTTATTTGAAAATAAACACCTTGTTTGAGCAAATTTTCATTTTCTTTTTCAAATTTTTGTTTAAAATAGTAGCTTAAAAACCTTGGAAAGAGTAAAAATGCTTTACTATCAACATTCTTTACCAAGTCATTAAAATTTTCCTGGGAGTAGTTGTAATCTTTATTATTTAAAATAGCATAGCCCAGGCATTGAATCTTCAATGGTATTTCGTTAAACGTTGTTGTTTTATTTGAAACACACATCAAAAGTGTGTGAAATAAAAATCTGGGTGCAGATGTGTGACAACCCTCAAATTCCATGTATTCCGTACAATTTATTAATGACAATTAAAGTGCTTGACGACTGTGTGGAATTATTTAACTGCTCTCTGATTTCTGTGTTATGCTTACATGTACTCGTTAACATACTAATAAAGTACAGAAAAGTCATTAAATAGTCCGTTATGTTTTCCTGAGAGTTGAAAATTAAAAACGTTTCAAAAATATATACATAGGTCACGTTATGGATTAATTAAGCACTTTAACGGAACAGTATCGAACCAAACAACCGGACTTTACCCGGAACATAAAAATAATGTCAATGACATTGTTTACACCTTTCTGAGCCAGTTAGGGTCCCCGAACACCCTAACACCCGTTATATTTCATAACACACTAGTAAACTATTTAAGTTCCTAATTAACAAACTAAGCACTTAACCATTGGTTGGAAACAAACTAGTAACCCACCCCCCCCCCCTTGACCAAATCGGTCCCCAAGAGGAGACACACCTCTTACACTCTTTAATATTTTATTTAATTGTGTCAAGAATCTAGAGAACACATTATTTGTTGGTTAAAGCCCTAACTTGGTTTATAAATATAACCAATAGATCTCATTTCATTCACTAAAACACATCAACAAAATTTAGCTCTCTTCTCCTCTCTTTCTATGAAATCAGTAGCCACAACCTCCCACCATACAACCACCATCAAGTCTTGATCAAGCCATTCTACATACACTCAAAGGTGCTACGGGTCATACAACGAAGCTCGGTGCTCTCGGAAGTGGAAGGACCTTCTCCATTCACTATTAACCATCACTTTTCTACACTCGAACTCCCCTAGCCTTGAGCTAGTGGTAAGAACTTAGATCCGTTCGTTTTTCATGTTATTTAAGTGGTTAATAGTTGATTTAATGGCTGAAAATTGAAACACTAAAGAACCTAACATAAAGTCTTGGACAAAAGATGAATAAGTTGAATAAAGAAGATAAGTTATGTGTGTAAATGATGTTAGAATGATGTTGTTATGATTCTTGCTGATTTCTTGCTGAGTTACTTGTTAATATTGATGTTTGATGTTGTTATGATCACTAAACATGCTAACGGAATCAATCGAACGCGTCTTAGAAGATTAAAGAATGAAAACAGAATCTGTCCAAGTTTTACAGCCAACTTCAGTTGGCTGTAAACAGGTCATAAACTCAATGAAAAACTGATATTTTGGATCTAAAACGTGTTACTATGAAATACGGTTCTAATGGCACCAGAATCGTAATTTTTGGACTTCGTTTACTATTTTTAAAGCGTCATTTCGTAACAGCAGCTAGAGCTGCATTTTTCTGCTGAAAATATGTGTTTTGTTTTCTGTCATAAGTTGAGTTCTGTGTAGAGTTAGATCATGAAACTTGTACTGTAGATGACCACCGATGTATTTGTAATTACCCCACTGGAATTTCATAAATCGGACTTACGATGAATTTTTAATAAATTGTTCCGTGGACTGTGGTCAGAAAAAGGTAAATCTGAGTTCAGTCCGCAAAATGGATTTTTATAAAATATTCGTAATAAACTGGACCCCGATATTTTTACACAATAAAACATAGAACGTTTAAGAACTTCTGTAAAAATTTGGGAATTTTTGGAGTAAGTTAACTATTTTATTAAAATGTCCGAAAACAGCCGGTTTTGAATGTTAATGCTGAAATGACATAAGTTGAAATTTGCATGTCTAAATGTCGGGTAGGTTATCTGTGAATGATATAACATGTTATATGTGTTATGTGCATTAGCGTATGTTTGTTTATGAGTGGGGAATGGATGGGAAGTTTATATGGGCATAAACCGTTAAAGTAATGCATGTTATGTGTTAGATACGTGTAGGAACTTTGTGCTCTATTTGAAAATCACTAAATGACTAAATGGTAATCATATTAGGACGTGATTGACCGACCTTGACTGTTAGCTATATTTGAGAACCTAACCGAGCAAACCGAGGTGAGCTCACACTTTTCTACAAAGCATGGTAAATTCCCGGTGGGAATGAGAATGGGTTCAGGAATAGGGATTCCTCGTCCTTTGAGACGTGTTCAGGAATGTAAATTCCTCGTCCTGTTGGGACGTATTAGACTTACTGGACTAGAACTCTATCAGCGAAGTCCCTCCCTTTTTGTATCGACTTAATCGGCCGAGGCTATCGCGAGCAGGTCATTAGTTAATAGCGCTATTAGGTTTAACAAACCTCACACCGTGCCAGTCGGACGGGCGTGTACTAATGGACTATGGCACATCGGTGGTGATAGAACACCGACGCTAGGGCACAATTGATTTCTTTTGTTAGTAGTCGATATGATAAACGAGTCTGGTAGTTTAAAATACTGGGGTAGCTCCCCACGGCCAAAGTGCCGGGCTGGATAGCCAGGGAAGGTGGACATGGGATGGTTAACTAATAAACGTTTTCGAACTATGGGGTAACCCCCACGGCTGGATAGCCGAATGAGATTAAACTATGTTTTTTGGAAACAACTCTAAAATGGACAGCCAACCGTGAACTCACTCAACTTTGTTGTTGACTCGTTATTACATGCTTTGCAAGTCATTAGATGCTATGGAGCTAGCATATGGAGGTGGTCGTTGTGGGATGCGAACTGATATGTCCCGTACTTAATGAATAAACTTTATGAACTTATTAAACCTACGTTTTGGACTTTAAACTTATGAACTATGGACTTATGTTTTGAACTTATGTTTCATGCTTCCGCTGTTAACCTAAAATCGGTTTACTTCCTTTTGGTCACCAATCGTATTGTGTTTGGTTTTATTTACTTAATTATGTTGTTCAATATGATTGGTGGCTCGATCCTGGTCACGTCACGCCTCCAAGCGGTGGTACTCCGCATGGTGGATTTTGGGGGTGTGACAGATTGGTATCAGAACCATTGGTTATAGTGAACTTGGTTTTAAAAAGGGAAAAGCTTTTTGAGAAAACCAGACTATAACCTGTACAGTGCTCAACGATCCACATCGACGCTTCGCTCCACGTGCAAGACTCGACACCATAAGTGGTATGATTTATGTTATTGTCGGTTAGATAGTTCTCACTGTGCATTAGATAATGTGATATTTGCTATTTGAACCTTGTGTGCTTACTCTCTATTGTCGTCCCACACTTACGCACCTTCGCGACACTTTTCTCACTTACGTTGCTTCATTATGAAGATCATGAGCGGACGCGGAGGACGTATCAACCTCACTCAAGCCCAGTTGACGGCTTTGATCAATGAACGAGTCGCTGAGGCACTCGCAGCTAACCCTGCAGGAGGTATAACCTGCCATACCAACTCACCTTAGGACGTTTAGATCCTACCTTCGCAAACCAACCCACGTGCTTAACCCTGTCTTTTATTCTTGCGCAACAGGTCAACATACTCAACCTCCTGTGTGCACGTTCAAGACGTTCATGGACTGCTGACCTACCACTTTCAGTGGCACCTAAGGAGCAGTGGGCCTTCTTCACTGGTTTGAAAAGCTTGAGTCTGTTTTTGAGATGTGCGAATGCCCCGAAGACCGTAGGGTGAAATATGCTACCGGAACACTTGAAGGAGCTGCGTTAACCTGGTGGAAGGCGCAGGTTCAACTACTAGGACTGGCAGTTGCTAATGCCAAACCCTGGAATGGTTTCAAAGAGCTGATTAAGGAGGAGTACTGTAGTCGGGATGACATCCACAAGCTAGAGGTGGAATTTTACAATCTGAAGATGACGGGGTCTGAGATTGAGGCGTATACTAAGAGGTCAAACGAGCTGGCCATCTTGTGTCCAACTATGGTGGACCCTCCCATCAAACGAATTGAGTTGTATCTCAAGGGCCTTGTACCAGAGATTCAAAGTCACGTGACTTCAGCCAACCTGTGTACCATACAGCAAATCATCAAGTTGGCTCATCGTCTCACCGACCAGGCGGTGGAGCAAAACAGGCTACCCAAACATATCAGTGCCATAGCTACTTCTAATGCACCTACCGACAACAAGCGAAAATGGGATGGGAACTCCAGAAAGGGTTCTACTTCAGTTCAGACTCAGCAGCGAAAGACTGATGACTACCAGAGTCCTGGTCAGCAATCTTCTGGTAACCAAGGACAGGGTGGATACCGAGGGAACCACCCCAAGTGCAACTGGTGCAACAAACATCATAGCGGGCAGTGCAACAAAGGTCGTTGCCTGAGGTGTAACAAGTTTGGTCATGAAGCAAAGGATTGCAGGAGCGCCCGACCAGCAAATCAAAATTGCCAACAACAACAACAAGCTCCACAGAACCACCAGCAGCAACAACATCAGGGCAATAAAGGATGCTTTCAGTGTGGCGTTGAAGGCCATTTTAAGAGAAACTGCCCCCAACTGAACCAGAATCAGAACAACAACAACCAAGGAAATGGGAACCACAATGGGAACAACAGTGGAGGCAACAATGGAGGTGGCAATGGGGGAAACAACAATGGCAATGGGGCAAGGGGTCGTGTTTTCGTGCTAGGTCAGGGTGATGCAAGGAACGATCCCAACGTTGTGATGGGTAAGTTTCTTCTGGACGACTTCTTTGTTACTGTTTTATTCGATTCGGGTGCCGATACTAGTTATGTGTCCTTAAAAGTTAGCCAAATGCTTAAGCGCACTCCAACACTTCTGAACACCAAACACATGGTAGAACTAGCAAACGGTAAAAGTCTTGAAGCCACACACATAGTTAAAGGTTGTAACCTCGTCTTAGCTGGTCAGACTTTCTCTATCGATCTTATTCCTGTCACACTGGGTAGTTTCAACGTCGTTATTGGGATGGATTGGCTATCTCATCATCAAGCGGAGATTGTTTGCAAGGAGAAAATCGTCCGCATTCCTCGTTCTGGTGAAGAACCTCTCGTGATTCAGGGTGACAAGAGTGGTGCTGTCGTAGGCATTATCTCTTTCCTTAAGGCCCAGAAGTGTTTGCGAAAGGGCCACACTGCCATTCTAGCACTCGTTACTGACACATCAACGGAAGAGAAGAGAATTGAGGACATCCCTATTGTACGCGACTTTCCCGAGGTATTTCCTGAGGAATTGCCTGGTCTTCCGCCTCATCGTCAAGTTGAGTTTCAAATCGAGCTAGCTCCTGGGGCAGCACCAGTAGCTCGAGCACCTTATCGTCTAGCTCCATCAGAACTTGAAGAACTGTCCACGCAATTACAAGAACTCTTGGAAAAGGGTTTTATACGTCCTAGCTCTTCGCCCTGGGGAGCTCCAGTCTTGTTCGTAAAGAAGAAAGATGGTACTTTCAGAATGTGTATTGACTATCGCGAACTTAACAAGGTGACTGTGAAGAATCGTTATCCTCTTCCACGTATTGACGACTTGTTCGACCAGTTGCAAGGGTCGAGCTATTACTCCAAGATTGATTTGAGATCGGGATACCATCAGCTGAGGGTCCGAGATGAGGACGTCTCCAAAACAGCATTCAGAACTCGTTACGGCCATTACGAGTTTCTGGTTATGCCATTCAGGCTGACGAATGCACCAGCGGTCTTCATGGATCTCATGAACCGAGTGTGCAAGCCTTACCTGGATAAGTTCGTTATTGTGTTCATCGATGATATCCTGATCTATTCTAAGAGTCAGGAGGAACACGAGCAGCATCAACGACTTATGCTGGAACTTCTTCGAAAAGAGCAGTTGTATGCCAAGTTTTCAAAATGTGACTTCTGGCTTCGCGAAGTCCACTTTCTAGGCCATGTGGTAAACAAGGATGGAATTCATGTAGATCCATTTAAGGTTGAATCGATCAAGAATTGGCCTGCACCCCGCACACCAACAGAGATCCGCCAATTCTTGGGTTTGGCAGGATATTACAGAAGGTTTATCAAAGATTTCTCCAAGATTGCGCAACCTCTCACTTCACTGACTCAGAAGGGTGTCACCTATCGTTGGGGTGATGCACAGGAGTCCGCATTTCAGCACTTGAAGGATAGACTTTGTAGCGTGCCTATCCTCTCATTGCCTGAGGGCACAGATGATTTTGTGGTTTACTACGATGCTTCCATCCAAGGACTTGGTTGCGTGTTGATGCAACGTGACAAGGTCATTGCCTACGCATCACGCCAACTCAAGGTTCACGAAAGAAATTACACTACTCACGATCTGGAGCTGGGAGCAGTTGTTTTCGCGCTTAAGATATGGAGACATTACCTGTACGGTACCAAGTGCACCATTTACACCGATCACAGGAGTCTCGAGCATATCTTCAAGCAAAAGGAGTTAAACATGCGTCAACGCCGATGGGTTGAGCTCTTGAACGATTATGAATGCGCAATCAAGTATCATCCGGGCAAAGCCAATGTTGTGGCCGACGCCCTCAGTCGAAAGGATACCATACCTAGGCGTGTACGTGCCCTACAGCTTACCATCCAGTCTAACCTTCCCACTCAGATTCGCGATGCTCAGGTTGAAGCATTGAAAGTAGAAAACATCAGGGCTGAGTCCCTACGAGGATCGAGGCAGCGGCTAGAACAAAAGGAAGACGGCGCTTACTATGTAACAGGGCGCATCTGGGTCCCACTGTATGGAGACCTATGCGAGCTTGTGATGGATGAAGCACACAAGTCTCGTTATTCAGTACATCCTGGTTCGGATAAGATGTACCACGACCTAAAGACTACATACTGGTGGCCTGGTATGAAAGCCCACATAGCAACCTACGTCAGTAAGTGCTTGACTTGTGCGAGAGTCAAGACTGAATATCAGAAACCATCAGGCCTACTCCAACAACCAGAGATCCCGACATGGAAATGGGAGCAAATTTCCATGGATTTCGTTACCGGCCTACCAAGATCTCAACGCGGAAACGATACCATTTGGGTGATCGTAGATCGACTGACCAAGTCTGCACATTTTCTGGCTATCAAGGAAACGGATAAGTTTTCTACTCTTGCAGACATTTACTTAAAGGAAGTGGTATCAAGGCACGGAGTGCCAACCTCCATCATTTCTGATCGTGACGCGCGTTTTACGTCTGAACTGTGGCAAGCTATGCATAAGTCCTTTGGCTCACGTTTAGATATGAGCACCGCTTATCACCCACAGACGGATGGGCAATCTGAACGCACCATCGAAACCCTTGAAGACATGCTTAGGGCATGTGTAATCGACTTCGGCAATGGCTGGGAAAAACACCTCCCGTTAGTGGAGTTTTCATATAACAACAGCTACCATACCAGCATCCAAGCCGCTCCGTTCGAGGCATTGTACGGACGCAAATTCCGATCACCTCTCTGTTGGGAAGAAGTTGGTGACAGCCAAATCACTGGCCCAGAACTTGTGGTAGACACAACTGAGAAGATTGCTCAGATACGACAGCGAATGGCGGCAGCTCGTGACCGTCAGAAAAGCTATGCTGATAAGGGAAGAAAACCACTCGAGCTCCAGGTTGGGGATCGAGTGCTACTCAAAGTCTCACCTTGGAAAGGTGTAGTCCGCTTTGGCAAACGAGGCAAACTAAATCCGCGTTATGTCGGACCATTCGAAGTCACCGAGAAAATTGGCAAAGTCGCCTACAGGTTAAATCTACCTGAAGAACTCAGCGGAGTTCACAATGTTTTCCATGTGTCGAATCTGAAGAAGTGTCTGTCAGATGAGACCCTCATAGTTCCTCTCAAGGAACTCACAATCGACGACCAGCTGCGATTCATCGAGGAACCAGTAGAGATTACGGATCGAGATGTTAAGATCCTCAAGCGTACCAGGATACCTCTGGTCCGAGTTCGTTGGAATGCTCGTCATGGCCCAGAGTATACCTGGGAATGAGAAGACCAAATGAAACTCAAGTATCCCCAGCTGTTTAAGAAAAACGCAACCACTACTGAGGCTGAAGCTACTGCAGAATTTCGGGACGAAATTCCAAATCAACGGGGGGGATGATGTGACACCCCAGGAAAATCAGGAAAACAACGCAACTTAACTAGCTTCCTCAGTAACCACGCGCTAAATTTTGGGACGAAATTCTCTTAACAGGGGGAGAATGTGACAACCCTCAAATTCCATGTATTCCGTATAATTTATTAATGACAATTAAAGTGCTTGACGACTGTGTGGAATTATTTATCTGCTCTCTGATTTCTGTGTTATGCTTACATGTACTCGTTAACATACTAATAAAGTACATAAAAGTCATTAAATAGTCCGTTATGTTTTCCTGAGTGTTGAAAATTAAAAACGTTACAAAAATATATACATAGGACACGTTATGGATTAATTAAGCACTTTAACGGAACAGTATCGAACCAAACAACCAGACTTTACCCGGAACATAAAAATAATGTCAATGACATTGTTTACACCTTTCTGAGCCAGTTAGCATCCCCGAACACCCTAACACCCGTTATATTTCATAACACACTAGTAAACTATTTAAGTTCCTAAATAACAAACTAAGCACTTAACCATTGGTTGGAAACAAACTAGTAACCCACCCCCCTTGACCAAATCGGTCCCCAAGAGGGGACACACCTCTTACACTCTTTAATATTTTATTTAATTGTGTCAAGAATCTAGAGAACACATTATTTGTTGGTTAAAGCCCTAACTTGGTTTATAAATATAACCAATGGATCTCATTTCATTCACTAAAACACATCAACAAAATTTAGCTCTCTTCTCCTCTCTTTCTTTGAAATCGGCAGCCACAACCTCCCACCATACAACCACCATCAAGTCTTGATCAAGCCATTCTACATACACTCAAAGGTGCTACGGGTTATACAACGAAGCTCGGTGCTCTCGGAAGTGGAAGGACCTTCTCCATTCGCTATTAACCATCACTTTTCTACACTCGAACTCCCCTAGCCTTGAGCTAGTGGTAAGAACTTAGATCCGTTCGTTTTTCATGTTATTTAAGTGGTTAATAGTTGATTTAATGGCTGAAAATTGAAAGACTAAAGAACCTAACATAAAGTCTTGGACAAAAGATGAATAAGTTGGATAAAGAAGATAAGTTATGTGTGTAAATGATGTTAGAATGATGTTGTTATGATTCTTGCTGAGTTACTTGTTAATATTGATGTTTGATGTTGTTATGATCACTAAACATGCTAACGGAATCAATCGAACGCGTCTTAGAAGATTAAAGAATGAAAACAAAATCTGTCCAAGTTTTACAGCCAACTTCAGTTGGCTGTAAACAGGTCATAAACTCAACGAAAAACTGATATTTTGGATCTAAAACGTGTTACTATGAAATACGGTTCTAATGGCACCAGAATCGTAATTTTTGGACTTCGTTTACTATTTTTAAAGCGTCATTTCGTAACAGCAGCTAGAGCTGCATTTTTCTGCTGAAAATATGTGTTTTGTTTTCTATCATAAGTTGAGTTCTGTGTAGAGTTAGATCATGAAACTTGTACTGTAGATGACCACCGATGTATTTGTAATTACCCCACTGGAATTTCATAAATCGGACTTACGATGAATTTTTAATAAATTGTTCCGTGGACTGTGGTCAGAAAAAGGTAAATCTGAGTTCAGTCCGCAAAATGAATTTTTATAAAATATTCGTAATAAACTGGACCCTGATATTTTTACACAATAAAACATAGAACGTTTAAGATCTTCTGTAAAAATTTGGGAATTTTTGGAATAAGTTAACTATTTTATTAAAATGTCCGAAAACAGCCGGTTTTGAATATTAATGCTGAAATGACATAAGTTGTAATTTGCATGTCTAAATGTCGGGTAGGTTATCTGTGAATGATATAACATGTTATATGTGTTATGTGCATTAGCGTATGTTTGTTTATGAGTGGGGAATGGATGGGAAGTTTATATGGGCATAAACCGTTAAAGTAATGCATGTTATGTGTTAGATACGTGTAGGAACTTTGTGCTCTATTTGAAAATCACTAAATGACTAACTGGTAATCATATTAGGACGTGATTGACCGACCTTGACTGTTAGCTGTATTTGAGAACCTAACCGAGCAAACCGAGGTGAGTTCACACTTTTCTACAAAGCATGGTAAATTCCCGGTGGGAATGAGAATGGGTTCAGGAATAGGGATTCCTCGTCCTTTGAGACGTGTCCAGGAATGTAAATTCCTCGTCCTGTTGGGATGTATTAGACTTACTGGACTAGAACTCTATCAGCGAAGTCCCTCCCTTTTTGTATCGACTTAATCGCCGAGGCTATGGCGAGCGGGTCATTAGTTAATAGCGCTATGAGGTTTAACAAACCTCACACCGTGCTAGTCGGACGTGCGTGTACTAATGGACTATGGCACGTCGGTGGTGATAGAACACCGACGCTAGGGCACAATTGATTTCTTTTGTTAGTAGTCGATATGATAAACGAGTCTGGTAGTTTAAAATACTGGGGTAGCTCCCCACAGCCAAAGTGCCGGGCTGGATAGCCAGGGAAGGTGGACATGGGATGGTTAACTAATAAACGTTTTCGAACTATGGGGTAACCCCCACGGCTGGATAGCCGAATGAGATTAAACTATGTTTTTTGGAAACAACTCTAAAATGGACAACCAACCGTGAACTCACTCAACTTTGTTGTTGACTCGTTATTACATGCTTTGTAGGTCATTTGATGCTATGGAGCTTGCATATGGAGGTGGTCGTTGTGGGATGCGAACTGATATGTCCCGTACTTAATGAATAAACTTTATGAACTTATTAAACCTACGTTTTGGACTTTAAACTTATGAACTATGGACTTATGTTTTGAACTTATGTTTCATGCTTCCGCTGTTAACCTAAAATCGGTTTACTTCCTTTTGGTCACCAATCGTATTGTGTTTGGTTTTATTTACTTAATTATGTTGTTCAATATGATTGGTGGCTCGATCCTGGTCACGTCACGCCTCCAAGCAGTGGTACTCCGCATGGTGGATTTTGGGGGTGTGACAAGATGGGAAATAACCTTTTTGTAAGGTATCTACCTTTGATTGTTCTGCATATCCCCTTTTCAGAAAATCAGCTTTTAACTCGTTTTTGTCAAAGGAAGTTTTACCTTTCTGATCATCAAGTTTGAAGACTTCTGAGATTGATTGCGGAGTGATTTGAATCACTTTACCCTGTATCGAGGAGTTAATGGCTATGACTTTATCGTCTTGTTTTTCAAGCGTTGTCTTTTTCCAAAACTCTCTCTGGGTTTGTAAGTAAATGGGAGTGGCTGCCATTATCAAAGTTTTGTACTTTGATTCAGATAAGGTGTCAATGATAGAATCGAAGGTGTGGTTGTTTGTGGGTTTTGTGAGAAGACCCAAATAGTTGTGCGGGGATTTGTACGGGATTTCAATGGTTTATTCGGCTGTTTGAGCAACCTCTTTGGAAGATGATGATGATTTTGTTTTTGATTTTGACTTTGATTTCGTCATTTTGGAGAAGAAGGATTGGAAAATGATTTGAGATGAAAAGTGAGAAACTGCTTTGAGAAGAGAATTTTGGAATTCAATTCGACAGTGTAAAACCCTGTTTGGGGGTTAGGGCAGGGTTTTATTTAGGGAAAAATGAATGCTGATGTGGCAGCAGTTACAAAGATCTGAGGGCTAAAAACTGACCACGTGCCAACCTCTGATGAAATGGATGAAAATGAAGAACAGTTGTTTTGAGAACCACTGATGTACCAAGCATCAGTAGTTACAACACTAATACTGTGATAACAGTGAATGATTTTTACTATCAGTAGATAGAATATCAGTGGATAAGACACTGATTTTGAGCATCAGTGCTTGCGAAGCAAAATGAATGATCAGTGGTTGACTTTCAGCAGTGGAAAGTAATTAGGAAACAGATGTTTGAACAAAACAGTGGTTAAGGGTAATATAATGGTAATGATTTGAGAGACCAGTATGTCAGCAACAGTTTTGAAAATTTTCATTCAGGGTTTTGCCACATGTCAGTTACACATTTTGAAGCCTTTACAACTCCTTGACAGTGGTTTAGTACCCCAGATGATGTGGACTTTTTACCAAAGCAACTCATCTTTGTTATAATATTTGAATTAAAACAAGAGTGCCCAGGTATTTTATGATATGTTGACAATCAATCCTTTTCATAAATTAAGAACAAACTTGAGTTTGACATGACCATGACAAATATACCATTTCCTTTTGATCTGCTTGAGGATAAAAATACCAAAAAAAAAAATAAGGTACTATATCCTGACAGGTAACTGAAACAATTGCCAACAAAAACAAGCAAAAGTTCAAAATATATTATTAAAAAAACGAATAATATATATCCTGTTTATTTGAGAAAATCCTTTTTAGAAAAAATAATTAAAGGATTTTCTAAAAATAGCACCAAAAGAACCTGGTAAAACAATAATAAAGCACATAATCATCTCATGCTCAAGTTTATGAGAATGGTCAGTGGTTGAAGACAGTGGTATGAATTTTAACTGCATTTTGTCCACTGTTTGGTACCATTTTCTTGTTGATTGATTGACAAACAGAAATGAGGACACATGTTCACATGAGTTTTTCAAAATCCTGTTATAGACTTTGTTACTACGTGATTATTTAGAAAAGTTTGTCTAGTCCTCTTTTGAAAGCTTATTCACTAGAAATACCATGGTTACCTGAACCTTTTCCTAAACCAATGACTGTACACAGTTGCTTTGATGACCATTTTTACCCCAACTTTTGACTCTAAAGTGTTTTATGTTTATACTCTTTTCTTCTGACTTCAAAAGTTTTGAGATAAAACACACTTCTGAGTTTTTATGATTATATTCTTCCCTTTTTACCCTTTCCATTGATAAGTTTTCAAATACTTACTGAAAGGTTCTAAGGGAAGAATACTTTGATTCCAGAATCATTTTATGGCAACGTTTTTAAGAGATTTGGTCATTTTTGCAAATGCGTATGCCAAATCTCACATTACCCATGATCTGGACATTTTTTACTTGCTAATTTTCTTAATGTATTCTTAACAAAATTGATTTTGGTCCTTTTTGAAGGATTCTCAACCTGTTTTTCAATACATAAGATCTAACTGACTAACGTCTTAATTTCCCTCTTTTTGAGTAAACAAAAACACTAATGTTTTTATGAACATAGGTTTTTTGTTAATCTGAGGTTCAACTTTATCATCTAATACAGCGACATCACAGATTTCACAGCAACAGTTGAAATCAATTTTGAAAATAAGAAATAATCCCATAGTTTTAACAGATATGTTTTCAGATCTAAAAACCATGAGTGTCTTGTGCATGAAATTACTTGTTGTGTGAGATTTGTGTGTCATATGACATCTTGGTTGTTTTACAGATTTTTTTGAATAACCACTTTGAGCATGGTTTTCTCAGTACTCTGTTTTTCAACTAAATGCACTCAACCTTAGTATCAATGAATTATGAGCCGAACTGTTATGTCAAATTGATTGTTAGATCGAATTTGACTGTGCAAGCTCTGATACCAATTGTTAGGATCAGAGGCTCTCAGATTGTGTTTGTTTGTATACTTTGAACAAATCAAATAGAGATGAATAGAGTTTAAGTGCAGCGGAAATGATCACAAACTTTGTAAACACAATTGAGAAAGAAAATAGTTTAGATAAACAAATGCTTTTCATCAGTCAAAAGATTACACAGCAATTCAAAAGATTACAAGCATGCTTACAAACTAAGCTCCCCCTCAGCCTGATACTCCAGTGGTTGGTTGTACAAGATGAAAGGATTGAACTGAGGAGAAGAACTCTCTCAGAATGAATCAAATGTAACAGTACAGAGTACTGCTCCATTTATAGACAATCCAAACCGCTGAGGCATCTCAGCTGACGTCACCATGAAAGCGACGTCTAACAGCCTAACAACCTGTATCTACTGTCCTTATACAAACACTGCTAAACCTAACCACTGACTATGCATAAAACAAATGACAAACTAAACTACTGCTCTCTCTTTATGTCAGTGCTTTCCTCAAGGTTGATCAGTCCTTGATTGGGCAGTGCTTTGTCATCAGTAGATTGTACCAGCAGTGCTTAGATCTCAGCAGTTTTCTGGTTTCATCAGTAGTTAGAAGAACAGCAGCAGTTGTATCCGGGCAGTGGATGTAAGACTGATGTGTGTAAAATGCAACATATAAATTACATCAAATGAGGCATAAAACTAACCCTTTTTAAGTACTAATATTGGGAAAAGAGTGTTTTTGTCTTCCTTTTGTATTTTCAGGATTAAATGAGCTCAAATTAACAAAAGAAGCAAAAAGACATCAAAATCTAACATAAATACAAGAAAAGGAACAAACGTGGCATGCCCGACCCCCATCGACAACAACTCCCAAAGCAAAAACAAGAAGAAAGCTGAGCATGGGGCTGTGCCCAGCTGAGCATGGGGCTGTGCCCAGCCCGACACGGGGCGTGCCCAGCTCGACACGGGGCGTGCCCAGCTCAGCACGGGGCAGTGTCCAGAATGGTCAGCCCTGGCACAAAAGACAAACCTTTAGAAGCTTCTATTGCCCACCACGGGGTCGTGTCCAGTGAACACGGGGGCGTGGCGAAAGTACAGCAGGCGCATTAATTGTAATTGCGAATTACAATTAATGAAGAGAGAGATTGTCAGACGGGCACGGGGGCGTGTCCAGCGGACACGGGGCCGTGCCCAGCCTTCTGTTCAGCCTATAAATAGGAGTGCTTGGTTTCATTTCAACTCATCCCTTGGCACACCACCTCTCTCACACTTCATCCACCACCCACCACCATCACAACACCATCATCCACCACCATCATCCATTGTCCATCATAGAGTGTGTGAGTCGTCTCGGGATCCAAGATTGATCGTAAGAGTTCTTGACAATCAAGGCCATGTTTGCCTAAGTCTCTTACATCACTTGGTGAAGACAAAGTGTCTAGTATAATACTTTTTATTTCTAATCTTTTGCACTTTTTATTTGGTTTTGTATTAATGACTTTAATAACTAGTTACTTATGTTGAAGGTGATCTTTCCTTATCGTTTGTCCGTGGTGTCTTGGCATTATTTTACTGTCTATATAAAATAAAGGATTTTCACCATTCATATCTCCACGGTCTATATGGAGGTATGTTGGCTACCTGGTCGGGGGTTAAGGGAACGGTTTGGTAAAGGTCTTGCCATTGTTCAGCGTTTAGAGGTCCTGCAATGGACCTGGGTCAAATTTAGTAGGACCTCCTTCAATGCTTCACGGTATTGGATGGCGGGGGTCCAAACTCTTTGATCCCCTCATAAGTTAACTACTATTAATACTATAACCCGGCTATTTAGGACTGTATCCCTTCTGACTCAGACTACTTAGCCGAGGGTAACGTCACCGCCAAAAGCGGGGCCTACCATAATACTGCATTAATAACTTAATTCATTATCTTCCAATAATCCACCCTTTTAGGATTGTATCCTTGCTGACTCAAACTACTGGGGTGAGGATAACGTCACCTTCAAAAGAGGGGCCTACTACAATAACTAAGATAATCTCTTAATTATGTGCAAAAGTGCGGAAATAATCAAAGGTTATACTAGATACGAGTCAGAACCAAGTGATTCATCTTGTCTATCTGTTTTTATTTTATTTTTATTTTCAGCATTTTAGTTAGTTTTTTTATTTTTCTTAGTTTAAAACATTTTTCTAACCTTTTTTATTTTGATTAGACGTTGAGGATAAACCGGTACTAAAAGCTCTTGTGTCCTTGGACGACCTCGGTATCTTACCAACGCTATACTACGCTCACGATGGGTGCACTTGCCCATATGTGTGTTTAGTGTTAGTAAAATATCGTGTTTTATAAATTTAAAACTTGGCTAAAAATAAGTGTTAAAGGGGCTTAAAATATACACCTAATATATATAACACTTTACCGCACATCAAGTTTTTGGCACCGTTGCCGGGGACACAAGGATTTTAGGAAAGCTTAAAATCGACGGCCTAATCAGTTTTTTCAAAACCTTTTCAAAACGGGCCCACATTTTTCTGCATTTTAGTTTAGTTTTGCATTTACAGTAGGTTGAATACGGGCCGTGCTCGCTGAACACGGGGCCGTGCTGCATATTTTTCATAAAATACCCAGTAACAGTAGCTTGAACACGGACCGTGCTCACTGAACACGCCCCGTGCTCAACGAAATCAGTAAATTTAATTAAAACGCCCAGATACAGATTCTGAACACGGGGCCGTGCTCACTGAACACGGGGCCGTGTCCAGCCTTCTGTTTCCGCTTTTTATTTTTGTTTTCTGATCTCGAGACTCGGTTGTGGTCTGCTGAGTGATTCTTATGGATCAATACTCAGGAGGTTACAACTACACCTATGAGGAGGATGATTATAGGGGTAATTATTGCACTAATTGTCGTAACGCACGATCGGTTCAAAATAGTCACTCATATCAACCATCCAATTCATACACCTACTATGAGGAGCCCAGGTACGAGCCATCAACTTCATACACATCCTATGAAGACCAAAGGTATGAACCTCCTCCCTCATACTCATATTTTGACGAACCAAGGTATGAGCCTTCTTACTCATACTTTGAGGAACCAAGATATGAGCCACCACCTTCGTATGCTTATTATGAGGAACCATGGCGTGAACAACCCACCTCATATGAGTATTATGAAGAACAAAATTATGAACCTTATCCATCATATGATTACAAAGAAGAACAATGGTGCGAACCATCGACTTCATATGGGTATTATGAGGACCAAAGGGTCGAACAACCGGATTCAAGCTTAGAAAATAACGATTCTTTTTCTATAACCGAAGTGACCGATAGGATATTAGAACACATTAGAGTTATCGATCGATGTATAAAAGAAGCTCGCGCAAGGGAAGAGGAATCCCGCGCAAGAGAAGAGTTAAAAAAGGGAGAGATAACCGAAAATGTAAAAATGGAAGAACAAATAAGTTAAAAACCGACACATGAGTTAAACAACGAAAAAGGTGAGTCCAACAACGTTAAAATTCAAGAAGAGTCTAATTTTGAAAAAATAAATCTCTTGTCACCTTCTTTCGAAAATCATTGTTTAGTACCCACTCATGCTAAGTTTTTAAAAGAGTTAAGCACTAACACTAAAATTGACGAAACGGTAAGTGTTAAGTTAACTAATGATCAAACCTCACTAATAAAAGAAGACCCATTTGAAATTAACATTACACCGGTTCCATGTTTCTTTCAAAATTCGTTTATTGGTAATGTCACAATCGATAAAGATCTTTGTGTTAACATAATGCCTAACTACATTTTCGAAAAATTAAGTATTAGTGATTTTTCTCCACTTCAAATACCCATTTTTCTATCCAATCGGAAAGTAATAAAATCAATCGGTATAGTTGAAGATGTTTTGGTTCAAGCAAATCAAATGGTAATCCCGACTGACTTTGTCATCCTCGATGACGCTCCTCTAGTGTTGGGACGACCATTTGTAAAAACTCACGAAGCTTTGAAAAACCGGAAGTTCAACAATCTACCTCTTCAATTAGGGGCATTTAAAAAGAGTGTCGATCTTGAGCGATCAATGAAATATCCATTCGGCAATGACGACCCCTTAATTGAAGATGAGCCAGAACCACCTGATAAAGTGGGTCTAGCCAAGGACCCTTATAAACGTGGCGCACCACGGAGGCATTCCGCGGAACTATCCTTAGTTTTAGATTAGTTTAACTTTTATATTTTCTAGTTTAGTTTTAATTTTTAGGAATAAAACACACTCGGGATGGTGAAGGATACTAAGGGAAGCTTGAACCACCAACCCATGCACAAAAACAGAGCCTCCCGACAATTTTTCTTCATTACAGGAAGTTCAGCACGGGGCCGTGCTCACCCCAACACGCCCCGTGCCCAAGGTTCTGTAGAAAATGCCCAGTTCAGGTACCTGGACACGGGGCCATGCTCACTGGACACGCCCCCGTGCACAGCCTTCTGTTTACTTTTGGTACTGGCAGTCTGGACACTGGGTCGTGCTCAGCCAACACCACCCCGTGTTCAGCTACCCAGTACCATAAAATCTTGTTTTTAACCCGCTTTTACACATTTTAATCAACCGAAAAACTTATTTTTGGGACACATTGAGGACAATGTGTAATTTAAGTGTGGGGGGGATGCTAAAACCTTGAATCTTGCAAGTCCTAAATACAAGCCTTACACAAAACTCTATTGGAACCGCTAATCACCCCAAATTTTTTCAAAAATTTTCATTTTTTTTTACTTGTCTAGGTTTAACTCGGGAAATTCAAGTTCTCAAAAAGGTTATATTTTTACGAATTTACAACCGATAGCGTCGTGATAAAAAGAACCAACATAAGAAAATTATGAAAAGGCATGGCAAACTTAGTTAAAATTTGATTATATACTTGATCACATAAAAACCCATTCCCACAAAAGTGAGTTTTGAGCCTTTATTGAGCATACAAATTTACATATCATTAAACTAAATGCTCATTTTTCATTTCTTGTGTGAATAGCCGCTTGGTTCTTACGACTCTAGAACTTGCCATGACGATACATTCCCGGTCCTTATCAACTTAAACCCGAGTAAGTAAATGATGGAGGCATTAGGACTAACCCTTTTTTATTTCTACACCATTATGTTTTCTTTTTTTACCACCTACCCAAAATCCCCCTAGTTAGCCCCTTTGAGCCTAAACCTTTTCATTTCAAAACCCAAAAACAAACACCTTTTCACCCACCTAAACCCTTTTTATTTTTCACCCTTTGTTTTAGTAACAAAGCTCGGTTTTCTTGTGACACAAAAAAAAAAAAAAAAAAAAAAAAAGGGATGAAGTTAGCAATAAACAAACAAGCTCATCAAAAGAAACCTTGTTTGAAAAATGCTTCATTAAAAAAAAAGTGTTTTACGAAAACCGACGCTTTTTACGCTTTTTCGCCCTTTTTCTACTAACCACTAACCCAACCACCTACCTTTAACCCAAGCCTAACCCTTAACCCACAAAGTCCTCTTGATATTTACAAAGGTATAAAAGTTAAAAAGGAGGAGGATTGATTGCTTGGCAAGCTTATGGTAGGAATAAGTTCCATGCCGCTCTCGAGTGATTCACTAAAAATACACCTTCGGCCGAGTGTGAGTGATTTCTCCCGTGAGGTATGTGTACTTGTATATAAATAGAATTTTAAAAAGGCATGTTATGCCCAAATAAGTAATTTTTCTTATGAAAAGTTTTAAATAAATCATGACGAATAGGATTGTAAATAAATAAAAATAAAACTACATAAAGAATCTTGGAAATCCCGACACTCTACGACAAGCCCAAAAACCTTCTCTTCTACCCATTCCATTTGGGAGTGTAAGCCACAAATTAAAGAGTTTTGCTTGAGGACAAGCAAAAGTTCAAGTGTGGGGGTATTTGATGTGTGTAAAATGCAACATATAAATTACATCAAATGAGGCATAAAACTAACCCTTTTTAAGTACTAATATTGGGAAAAGAGTGTTTTTGTCTTCCTTTTGTATTTTCAGGATTAAATGAGCTCAAATTAACAAAAGAAGCAAAAAGACATCAAAATCTAACATAAATACAAGAAAAGGAACAAACGTGGCATGCCCGACCCCCATCGACAACAACTCCCAAAGCAAAAGCAAAAGCAAAAGCAAAAACAAGAAGAAAGCTGAGCATGGGGCTGTGCCCAGCTGAGCATGGGGCTGTGCCCAGCCCGACACGGGGCGTGCCCAGCTCGACACGGGGCGTGCCCAGCTCAGCACGGGGCCGTGTCCAGAATGGTCAGCCCTGGCACAAAAGACAAACCTTTAGAAGCTTCTATTGCCCACCACGGGGTCGTGTCCAGTGAACACGGGGGCGTGGCGAAAGTACAGCAGGCGCATTAATTGTAATTGCGAATTACAATTAATGAAGAGAGAGATTGTCAGACGGGCACGGGGGCGTGTCCAGCGGACACGGGGCCGTGCCCAGCCTTCTGTTCAGCCTATAAATAGGAGTGCTTGGTTTCATTTCAACTCATCCCTTGGCACACCACCTCTCTCACACTTCATCCACCACCCACCACCATCACAACACCATCATCCACCACCATCATCCATTGTCCATCATAGAGTGTGTGAGTCGTCTCGGGATCCAAGATTGATCGTAAGAGTTCTTGACAATCAAGGCCATGTTTGCCTAAGTCTCTTACATCACTTGGTGAAGACAAAGTGTCTAGTATAATATTTTTTATTTCTAATCTTTTGCACTTTTTATTTGGTTTTGTATTAATGACTTTAATAACTAGTTACTTATGTTGAAGGTGATCTTTCCTTATCGTTTGTCCGTGGTGTCTTGGCATTATTTTACTGTCTATATAAAATAAAGGATTTTCACCATTCATATCTCCACGGTCTATATGGAGGTATGTTGGCTACCTGGTCGGGGGTTAAGGGAACGGTTTGGTAAAGGTCTTGCCATTGTTCAGCGTTTAGAGGTCCTGCAATGGACCTGGGTCAAATTTAGTAGGACCTCCTTCAATGCTTCACGGTATTGGATGGCGGGGGTCCAAACTCTTTGATCCCCTCATAAGTTAACTACTATTAATACTATAACCCGGCTATTTAGGACTGTATCCCTGCTGACTCAGACTACTTAGCCGAGGGTAACGTCACCGCCAAAAGCGGGGCCTACCATAATACTGCATTAATAACTTAATTCATTATCTTCCAATAATCCACCCTTTTAGGATTGTATCCTTGCTGACTCAAACTACTGGGGTGAGGGTAACGTCACCTTCAAAAGAGGGGCCTACTACAATAACTAAGATAATCTCTTAATTATGTGCAAAAGTGCGGAAATAATCAAAGGTTATACTAGATACGAGTCGGAACCAAGTGATTCATCTTGTCTATCTGTTTTTATTTTATTTTTATTTTCAGCATTTTAGTTAGTTTTTATTTTTCTTAGTTTAAAACATTTTTCTAACCTTTTTATTTTGATTAGACGTTGAGGATAAACCGGTACTAAAAGCTCTTGTGTCCTTGGACGACCTCGGTATCTTACCAACGCTATACTACGCTCACGATGGGTGCACTTGCCCATATGTGTGTTTAGTGTTAGTAAAATATCGTGTTTTATAAATTTAAAACTTGGCTAAAAATAAGTGTTAAAGGGGCTTAAAATATACACCTAATATATATATAACACTTTACCGCACATCAAAGACCATCAGATGTTATAATCTCCTTCAAGGGAGAAGACTTAGTGTAAACTGCTGCTTATTGTGAATCCACTGTCATGATCCGGTTTTGGCTTTCATTGTCTGTTCCTCTGGTAGGGTTCAATCCCAACAGTATACAAAATTTGTTACCACCTGGTCAAGGAGTAACATTTCCACAAGTCGGGTTCGACAGTTTCATGGATGTTAATTGTGATGTATTGGAAACAAATATAATTGCGGGATCGCCCTCAATACTGTACAATGGGATTTTATTTAAACTTGATTAAACTGGGATTCACTCACCAGTATTTCCCACTGACAAATGTTTTTAAAACGCGTTTCAGGTAACAAACTGTGAAAGCCAAATAGAAGCCAGCTTGACAGCACTAAAGGCTTGGAAAAGTGGCAATAAAGTTACCTAAAATAAAATAGATGTTTTTATTAATAAAATAGGATTCATTCCTATGAAAACGTGTGTACTACGAACTTGGGTTTTAACCCATTTGTTTAATGTAATGAAAATGTGGTATTTTACTCTGATCAAAAATTTCCTAACTACGGTCCTGATGAAAATTTCCGCTGCCAAATTGGACAATACGAGATACCACCGAAACTGGCTCGCGGCCGCCCGTTCCCGGGGATGTGGGATCGGGGGTTGCGACACATAGCATACATTAGTTCAGGTATATTAACAGAAAAACAATACTCTGATAATTCAGGATACTCCTCAGGATCCTCATCCTCAACAGCGTTCACTTTCTAGTTATCATTCCTGCCATATGGCTTAGAACGATATGGTTTGTATGAGGATTCTGACTTCCTGTTAGTTGATTCATATATTGAGGATGAATTCATCCTCTCTTGCATTTTCTTATCATCTTCAAGCCTGATATATCTCAAAGCCCTGTTTCGAGCTTCGTCCAACTTCCTGCAAGGATTCATCACAAGATCCTGATAAAACTGGGAATCCTTTTGTAGGCCTATCTTGAATGCTTGTACTGTTGTAGCAACATCAAGGTGTGGGATATCCAAGGATTCCCTGCTGAATTTGTTTACATAATCCCTTAGGGATTCTTAAGGACCCTGTGTTATCCTGTAAAGATCACTTGTTAGTTTTTCAAAGCTTCTACTGCAAGAAAATTGACTGTTAAACAAATTAACTAAATGAGCAAACGATGTAATTGGTTACGATATTGGTTAGGGCTGTGACGTTCGACTCATATTAGACGACTTGTTAAGGTTCAAAACATATAACCAAAATTCAAATTATTACACTTGTGCTCAAAAATTCGGAACAATCTTTTTTTTTCCATCTAGTTCATACAAAATTTAACTTAAAACATTTTATTCGCAATAACTCATCGCATAAAATTTTGTCGTGTTGCTGACCGCGTCATGGTTGTCTTAGATCTAGATGAGTGTTCGTCTGCGTGCCTTCTAGTTACTTTGGTCCTCTAGTTCGGTTTGACCGGCTCGATCGTAAGGAACAAGTTGGGTGTCATAAAGTACGGTCGGTTGATCCATTAGTGGAGCGCCGGGTTGGACACACGGTTGGATCATAAGGTGAGTGTTTGGTTGGTCAAACAGAGTTGTCACGTGTAGTACATTAAATGGTGCCATAGGTGGTTCTGTTTGAGGGTTATAGCGCCAACAAGTGTCGATTAAGTAACCATAAAGTCCACAATAAGTGCAAAGGCGGCACAAAGTGTTGGCTGGGTGATGTTTTTGACAAGTGGGGCATTGTGGAAAATGTCCGCGATAAGGCTTTCTGTCAGGTACAGGATTAGGGGCAACCTGGTTTAGCGGAACAACTGGTATGGCGTAATCGTGGTGGGTTTCACTCCTTTGATGGTTGTTATCGGGTGAGGACGGTTCAGCTTCAGCCCCTTCGATTTGATTCGTGGAAACGTGGGCGTTGAGTGCCTGTTGAACTTGAACGACTATAGTAGGAATAATTGCGGCCATTTGTTCAGCTATCAAAGCTGCCATTCGACGGTTGGAAATCCTCGGTTGACGACGACGACGACGATAAGGCGGCATATGCGAGGGACAACTTAAGTAAGATGTATAGCCCAAACGAGAATTGATGGTCAGATGGTTACGATTCATAGATTTGTGAAATCATGGAACTTAGGGAAAATCCCATGATTCAAGAATACAAATCTAATGAAAATATTATAGAGTATCAAAGGGTAACAAACGTCTAACCCTTTGACAAATTACAATAAGATTAGGATGATTTGTTTAAAGAAAAATTCATTAGAATCTCGTGGAATCTTTAAGGATTTATTCCGGTGGTTTATATATATAAAACAACATAATAACCACATGGAATAAGATAAAATAATAAAACTTATGATAAAATTATATTTCATCATAAAATATTGAAAATCATAGGTTTGGCACATCATAGGGTTTAGTATGACTTCCGTGCGTCACTTTCGTAATTACATGTGCACCCGCAATTACCGAGCTTTCGCACGGTCCTCATATGTCTACCCATTGACGTACAACTTAACCCGAAGAAAATCATGAATCAATAAATGACTCGAGTTTTGGGGTGTTGTAAAACGATGTTTAGGATAGTATCCATGAATTAACACGGACACGTTTGACATATCAAAGTGTTATTAGTTCACGTGACTTTTGGTGTGACATGCTTTGGCCTAATAGATATCGCTTCTCTCATCGATAGTCCCCAGGTAAGCAAACTGGTCCATTAATTGGATTTATACGAATGCTAGCCTAGACAGGACGTCCCGATTACCGGTACGTAACCCTTCCAGTTACTACATGTCCGTCACAAGAACTCACTTTGACGAGAGTGAAATATCAATTGAAATTTGAAACTCATAAATGAAATGAAATCAGACTCATGAATAATTAAAATGCATTAAAGAAAATGAATTGATTCAAGATTTTAGATATATAGGAATATGAATTAGAATATTGAGTATTCGTATATAGTATAAGGTGAGTGTGACGTGACAAGGAAAAAGAAATAATAAACTATGATTTAATAACAACACACATATTGTCATTTATGGCACATAATACTTAGCATATTACAATTAAATGTGCTCACATGCATATGTGTGTGACATTAGAAAATTTAAATCATAGACACTTTAAATATATTTTTTTTAGCTAAGACAATAAAACAATTAAGCACATAAGGTACCTAAGGTACCTAATCAACTATAGACTAAGTCTAAGGGTCTAATAACCTAAACCTAGTTCCCTATAGTCATTGGCTCTGATACCAATCTCTCACACCCCGACTCGCAGCGGAATGGTACGGGGCATGATGATTGCCCATAGCTCATGACAACTAATTATTGTTTCAATATTTTAAGCATATCCTTTTAAATAGTCACATAACATATAATAATCAAAATTATTCATACATTGTTCAAAACAAACATATCAAGATTTCAATTTTATTTCCTAAGGCCCATTCTACGTGTCCACATGACTTGATCATCAACTTTGAAAACCTGCACCACGTTAGAAAATATATTTTTGGGTCAACAAATATGTTGGTGAATAATTTCCTCCGTTTTATAGAAAACAGTTTTATTTATATTTCTTTTAAAAAATATATTTTTAACATGCACCTCAAGGTTAGTGTGTAAATGGTCTCATATCATCAACATAGTCAACATATCCATAAATCCAAATTTACCAAACAATAATACACAATCAATAACAACACAAACAACCAAAATAAATAGACTTCTGATAATAGCGTGCATTAGGCTCAAGCCCCGAGGAGCGAGTCTAATACTGTTGGCGATACTAGGCTACAACCCATGGCCGTGGGGAACCTAGTCAGCCATGTGGATCCACTAGACACAATAGCATGCAATAGACTTGACATCAGATAGCATATAGAATAATAGAATACACATAAGACGTTCACATAATAACACTTGATCATAGCATGTTAAGTAAATCGAAAAGTGTAACATGATGCACCCCAAAATTTGTAAAGTTAAAAAGGGGAAAGTGGAAGAAATTACTCACAGATTGCGAAGAGACGTTCCACGAGAATTAACGCACGAACTGGAATATGTGAAATTCTAAGATAATAACCGTATTGTAAATAACAAACATACTAAACGATAGGATAACCTAATGATTTTTAGGAAATTGGGTTCTCCTATTTGGGGACTTGGAAATATATAAAATCATATTCGTTCAACAAGGAAATAACCAAAGCAATAGTTATATATGTTTTAGAATTTTATTAAAACGGCAAAGTTATAAAATTACCATTTTAATGGTTTTCAAATATTTGACAAAGTCAATAATTAAATAAGTTCATGAACACATCTAATTATAATATATAATAGATTTATTGATTGTCACAAAGTTTAATTTAAAAACAATAATTTTATAATGGGAATGATTTGTATAACAATTTCACCCATTATTTAATTGCATAATAGGTATAAAAAAGTATAAAAATAATCTATAAAAATTCTATAACAATTATACACCCTCTAAAAATTAGTAGGAATATTTATAAATTTTATGTGTGACAATCTTGTATTTTAAATAATTACAACATATATATATATAACTATTAACGTAGTTATATTTATAAATTTTATGTGTGACAACCCCTTAACTTGTAACTTTGATATTTTGACGGTTTTAACCCTTTTAAGTTAAAAACTTGTTTTAACCACAATTTAACGTAGTTAATTATTTCCTTTTATAACTATTAACCGAGTTCAACGAGTTTCGCTTATAAACATCCGCTTTTATTCCGGTTTTAATCCAACGAAAAACGTGACGATTAAAAAAAATACTAATAAAAACTTTTATTTTTATTTTATTGATAAGGGTCCGGTTTTAAAATCCGGGTCGGATTTCGGAGGTCCGATTTTGACGGATGTTACAGTCTCCCCAACTTTTGGGAATTTCCTCCCGAAATTAGAAGGAAACTGCTCGTATAGGTTGAAGTGTAGGGTCTTCCATAGACTTAAACGATATCGATTTGATTTGGTAATAGTATTAGGAACTCGAATCTTAGGATCGGAATATCCCTTAGAAAGGTCAGGTAACTAGTGTTAAACACCTGTTCTAATGTTACTGAGAATACGCTCAAACTATACCATATCAAAAGGTGTAGATTTATAGAGGCGGTAGCGTTCCTAACAAGGTTTATATACCCAGTTAAGGAATCGCTCTTAATTGCCAAAGATGCCAAAATGAAAAGTGTTAACTGTTATGTACAAGATAGCCGGTTATAGGCTCTATAATCATTACAATCACGAAGCTCAAGATTGACGTATCAAAGATGTATTGCAGCTAAAGAGAAAATCACATCTCAAAGATGACTTGTAACACGAGAGAGTTTGCAACTGAGTCGTGAGGTATACATGTGATGCACAACTGCAATCTGTGTCACAACTTGGGATTTTGAAAAGAAAAATTCTCATAAAATGCCACAATTTGAGTTGAATGAGTGAAATTATAGAATTTGAATTCTCCAATCACAAAACCAAAACAAACTAACTAAGACACTCATGATTAGTCTAACGCTGCTTTTGAAAATTTAACAGACACACTTATATATAGGAAGTACCAGCGGCATATCCACCATGTCCCTATCAAATTTTCATCCACATCGTTATTCAAATCATGATTGATGACTCAACCAACTTCTCATGACCAGTCTAACGAGGATTTTGATACCTCGATAAGAACACTTATATATAGGAAGTACCAGCGGGGTATCCACCATGTCCTTATCAAGTTTCGTCGGCTTCGTTATTCGGATCATGACTGACGACACAAACACAACTTACATAGAACCTCTCTCGACCAATCTAACGAGGCTTTTGATGGTTTGATAAGAACACTTATATATAGGAAGTACCAGCGGCGTATCCACCATGTCCTTATCAAATTTCATTGGCTTCGTTAGCGGTTTTGATTGGTTCTACGCGACGACTCAACTCAACTTACTAATTAAATAATCACAACCAAACCACAACCAAATAATGTATGACTCTCAAACCCAAAAAGGGTGCGACTAAATGGTGGCAGTACCTACTTCCATAGTTATGGGGAAAAGGGTCAGTCTATGAATAAGTGAGACGATACCCATATCACACAAATTATGGGAAAAGTTAAGCCGTGATGAGTGATGATGTGAAACTGCAACAACATGAACTAGCAATAAAACAAATCATAAATGCATAACATAGCGATACATAAAAACGCCTGAGTAAAGGATGAAAACGATGACAAATAGTAACGTCGAAAGCGTGACAATGGCACAAGCTATCAACGGTACTGATTAAGAGTTGATAATTGTATCGATTGGCCTTAGTGCGAACGTCAAGGATACGAAGTGAGAGTAGCAGGTGAGGTCGTTAATGAGGGAAAACTAAACGTGAAGTCGAATGGCGGTGATGCGTGTGAAGTGTTATATATATTAGGTGTATATTTTAAGCCCCTTTAACACTTATTTTTAGCCAAGTTTTAAATTTATAAACACGATATTTCACTAACACTAAACACACATATGGGCAAGGGCACCCATCGTGAGCGTAGTATAGTGTTGGCAAGATACCGAGGTCGTCCAAGGACACAAGAGCTTTTAGTACCGGTTTATCCTCAACGTCTAATCAAAATAAAAAGTTTAGAAAAATGTTTTAAACTAAGAAAAATAAAAACTAACTAAAATGCCGAAAAGAAAATAAAAGAAAAAACAGATAGACAAGATGAATCACTTGGTTCCGACTCGTATCTAGAGTGACCTTTGATTATTTCCGCACTTTTGCACTATTTTAAGAGATTATCTTAGTTATTGTAGTAGGCCCCTCTTTTGAAGGTGACGTTACCCTCACCCCAATAGTTTGAGTCAGCAAGGATACAATCCTAAAAGGGTGGATTATTGGAAGATAATTAATTAAGTTATTAATGCAAATTATGGTAGGCCCCTCTTTTGGAGGTGACGTTACCCTCGACTAAGTAGTCTGAGTCAGCAGGGATACAGTCCTAAATAGCCGGGTTATAGTATTAATAGTAGTTAACTTATGATGGGTTCAAAGAGTTTGGACCCCCGCCATCCAATACCGTTAAGTATTGAAGGAGGTCCTACTAAATTTGACCCAGGTCCATTGCAGGACCTCTAAACGCTGAACAATGGCAAGACCTCTACCAAACCGTTCCCTTAACCCCCGACCAGGTAGCCAACATACCTCCATATAGACCGTGGAGATATGAATGGTGAAAATCTTTTATTTTATATAGACAGTAAAATAATGCCAAGACACCACGGACAAACGATAAGGAAATATCACCTTCAACATAAGCAACTAGTTATTAAAGTCATTAATACAAAACCAAGTAAAAAGTGCAAAAGATTAGAAATAAAAAGTATTACACTAGACACTTTGTCTTCACCAAGTGATATAAGAGACTTAGGCAAACATGGCCTTGATTGTCAAGAACTCTTACGATCAATCTTGGATCCCGAGACGACTCACACACTCTACGATGGACAATGGATGATGGTGGTGGATGATGGTGTTATGGTGGTGGTGGGTGGTGGGTGAAGTGTGAGAGAGGTGGTGTGCCAAGGGATGGTTTGAGCTTAAGCCAAGCACTCCTATTTATAGGCTGAACAGAAGCTCGGGCACGACCCCGTGTCCAGTGGGCACGGCCCCATGTCCACATCCTTCTCTGTCTTCATTTAATGCAGCTTTGTCTTATTAGTTGACCACGCCCCCGTGTCCGCTGAGCACGACCCCGTGTGCAGAAGAATCTTTGTACTATGAAGATTTGCCTGAATTGTGCGAATCTTATAGTTGACCACGGCCCCGTGTCCGCTGAGCACGGCCCCGTGTTGGGCAATAGAAGCTTCTACCACTTTGTCTTTTCTGCTGACACTTGGGCACGCCCCCGTGCTGGCTGAGCACGGGGCGTGTTCAGTCCTCTGTTGCCTTGTTTTGCTTGGGAAGATGCTGTCGTGGGGTCGGGCATGTCACGTCTTGTTCCTTTTCTTGTATTTATGTTAGATTTTGGTGTCTTTTTGCTTCTTTTGTTAATTTGAGCTCATTTAATCCTGAAAATACAAAAGGAAGACAAAAGCACACTTTTTCCAACATTAGTACTAAAAAAGGGTTAGTTTTATGCCTCAATTGATGTAATTTATATGTTGCATTTTGCACACATCAAATACCCCCACCCTTGAATCTTTGCTTGTCCTCAAGCAAAACTCTTTAATATGTGGCTATTACACTCCCAAATGGAATGGGTAGAAAAGAAGGTTTTGGGCTTGTCGTAGAGTGTCGGGATTTCCAAGATTCTTTAATTAGTTTTATTTTTATTTATTTACAATCCTATTCGTAATGATTTATTTAAAACTTTTCATAAGATAAATTACTTATTAGGGTATAACATGCCTTTGTAAAATTCTATTTATATACAAGTTCACATACCTCACGGGGATCACTCAACACTCGGCCGAAAATGTATTTGTGGATCACTCGAGAGCGGCATGGAACTTACTCCTACTATAGGCTTGCCAAGCGATCAATCCTCCTCCTTTTTAACTTATATACCTTTGTAAATATCAAGAGGACTTTGTGGGTGAAGGGTTAGGCTTGGGTTAAAGGTAGGTGGTTGGGTTGGTGGTTAGTAGAAAAAGGGCTAAAAGCGTAACAAGTGTCGGTTTTCGTAAGACTTTCTATTTTTGTAACTTTTATTTATGATGAAGCTATTATTCAAACAAAGTTATTTTTGATGAACTTGTTTGTTTATTTTCTTTTGCTTCATCATCAACACAAAAAAATTTTATTTTTTTATTTATTTATTTTTTTGAAATGTCATATGAAAAACCGAACTTGTTACTAAAATAAAGGGTTAAAAATGAAAAAGGTTTTGGTGGGTAAAAGGGTGCTTCTTTGGGTTATGAAATGAAAAGGTTTAGGCTCAAAGGGGCTAACTAGGGGGATTTTGGGTAGGTGGTAAAAAAAAAAGAAAAATAATGGTGTAGAAATAAAAAAAAAAAGGGTTAGTCCTAATGCCTCCATCATTTACTTACTCGGGTTTAAGTTGGTAAGGACCGGGAATGTATCGTTATCGCAAGTTCTAGAGTCGTAAGAACCAAGCGGCTATTCACACAAGAAACGAAAAATGTGCATTTAGTCTAATGATATGTAATTGTATCCTCAATAAAGGCTCAAAACTCACTTTTGTGGGAATGGGTTTTTATGTGATCAAGTATATATAATCAAATTTTAACTAAGCTTGTCATGCCTTTTCATAATTTTCTTATGTTGGGTTCTTTTATCACGACGCTGTCGGTTGTAAATTTGTAAAAATATAACCTTTTTAGAACTTGAATTTCCCGAGTTAAACCTAGACAAGTAAAAAAATGAGGTGATTAGCGGTTCCAATAGAGTTTTGTGTAAGGCTTGTATTTAGGACTTGCAAGATTCAAGGTTTTAGCATCCCCCCCACACTTAAATTACACATTGTCCTCAATGTGTCCCAAAAATAAGTTTTTAGGTTGATTGAATGTGTAAAAAGGTGTAAAAAGCAAAAATTTTGTGTTACTGGTTACCTGGGCACGACCCCGTGTTAGTGGACACGACCCCGTGCTCAGGTGCCAGTAACGAAACTTACAGAAGGTGAACACGGGGGCGTGTTGGTTGGACACGACCCCGTGTCTGTCAAGGTCTGCAGAATTAAAATAATCAGCAGGTTCAGGGGAGTGGGCACGGGGGCGTGTCGGATGGACACGGCCCCGTGTGGACAGTCTGCAAAGTTGAAAAACAGGTTTCTTTCGTCGGTTTTCCTGTCCTGGCTTTAGTAGTACTAATGTTTAGCACTCTAAGCCTCGTATGTACCTGCTTTATCAATAAACATCATACCATACCATAGCAAACATCCTAATTTAACCAAATTCATCATCCATGCCAAAGTTAAAAGAAAAATAAATGCAAAAAATAAAAGAAGTTAGGGAAAGTAAATTGTTCAACACTTGGCACGCAGGCCATCAATTGTTCAAGATTAGAAAAGGGTTAACCTGGGGAATCATCAAACAACCTCCTCTTCCTCCGCTCCTTCCCGCCTATTCCATGGCATCGTCATCGTCATCATCATCATCATCCCCTCCATGGCGTGCAATGTGGTCTCGTATATATCCAATATCATCTTGGACATCGGATATGTTTCTTTCGATAGCTCCGACCCGGTGGTAGGTGTTGCTCACCATGTTATAGGTATTCCTAGTGCACATAAGGTTTTCCTGCAACAAATCATGCAAACTTTAAAAGTTAGGAAAACCGCCTCCCGAGGAGGATGATTGGCCCGGATCACCATGGGGTTGGTATTGGTACTGATGATGTTGCGGAGCTTGGAGGAAAAGCGCTTCTTGCGGGTTCCATGCATGACCTTGCATCCTTTGAAAGCTTACCGTCCCGTCTTCCGACTCATAAATCAGGTTCATTGAGCGGGCATATGTGTATATCCACCATACCCGACCATGGGCTCCTCTCAAATGACCTAGGTATGTGGGCGAAGTGCCTGAAGAGACGGTACACCCATCCCCCAAAGAAGATAGGAGTCGGTGCACTAGCAAGGCGGTTATGATGCATGTTTCGGAGCATGAGGAACGGAACATCGAGCGGCCTGCGGTTGTGGGTGCAGTGGAGGACAACCAAATCTCTTAACCCAACGACGCCACTACTATCATGCCTTTGGCTAAGAGAGTAGCCGAGGAGCCTATGAATGTATCTGTAGAGCGGATCCCTCAACTTTGAACTCTTAGTGCTGCTCGGATTGTAGTACCCTTCACCAATCTGAGCCCAAATGGCTTGGCGTTCGTTTTCACCTATCTCTCTCATTCCTCCAGTATTCTCTTCGTTTCCCGCATCCTCTTCCGCATACAACCCGACAATCGATCCAAATTGTGCCATAGAGATCGAATACCTCGTTCCGCCACATCGGAATGCTACCCCGTCGTTGTCGAATGGGTCACACCTTGAGTTGAATGTGAAGGTGCTATAGAATTCCAAAGTGCATTCGTGGACGGAACGGAGTCGGGTTGTTAGAGCGACTCTGAGTGGTCCCGTGACAATGTTGTTGAAACGGTCGATTTGATTCACCACAGTTAACAGTTCCGTGCATGCTTGCCTCGGGTATTCCTCCAGCCTTGTTTGAAGTATCTCGTATCTAGCTCTAGCATCGAGCTCGTTGGCGTTAAATCTTGTGAACTTCCTAGCCATCTGAAAGAATACACCAAAAGTTAGCACGAAACAGAAGTATTTTCGGACAAAACTGCAAACAGTAGGCTGGACACGACCCCGTGTTCAGCGGACACAGCCCCGTGTCCAGGCGTCTGTTACTCAAAAATTTCATTTTTCGACCCGGTTTCGAAAACTTGAAAATTTTTTGTCCAATAGGTGCGGTTTCCCCCGAAAATGAAACCCTAAGTGCCGTTTTCCCCAAAATAACCCGTTTACCCTATCAATTTTATCTTTTTCGGTTCAAGAACAAGGGTTTTGGGTTTTTGTGAGAAATCGGGTGAATCTATGAACAATACAAGTGTATTTACTTCCCATAACACTAATCTAACTAAATGCAAACAGATCTAAACAAAAATTTGAGGTTCGATCCGGATGAACTTCAAGAACCCTAGATTTTTCCCCAAATTTTTGGTGTTTTAACTACATGCAAGCAACTAATCTAACTACTAAAAGTGATAGGATCATACCTTGATGTTGTTAGAGTGATAGGAGACGTCGGAAATCTGTGAAAAATCGCCTGAACCAGAGCTTTTTCGGGGAAACGGGGCGTGTGGAATGAAGTAACTGTTTTGAAAAAGGGGATATATCCCGACTGCAGCGCGGACACAGCCTCGTGCCGAGCAAAGTTTTGAATTTTTTTTTTTAGTGCTCGTGTGAGTGCCCTCGCTTCCCATAAGCTTCAGTTAGAAAACTTACCGCATTTAGATGTCGTCCCAATCGTTCGTAACTTACCAGGTATGATGTTGATGTTTTCACTCTTCCACCGTTTGAAACGAGATCTCTTCCTCTTCATCCTCAATGAATCCTTAATAGAGTTTCAGCCGTTGGCCATTGACTTTGAATGGAGGCCCATTTCGAGTGTGGGAAAATATGGGTGATGGAAAAAGGTCCTGGCCACCTAGACTTTAATTTACCAGGAAATAATCGAAGTCGTGAATTAAACAAAAGAACTAAATCTCCTTCTCGAAATTCATTAGGTTTAATATGTTTGTCATGCAAATTTTTCATTCTTTCCTTATAAATTTCAGAGTTTGAGTATGCATAATTCCTAAGCTCGTCTAATTCATTCAATTGACAAAATCGATTTTTACCAGCAAATTCTAAATCTAAGTTTACATTTTTGATTGCCCAGTAGGCTTTGTGTGCAATTTCTACTGGCAAGTGACAACTTTTTCCATAGACTAGCTTATATGGTGTTGTGCTTATTGTTGTTTTATAAGCAGTTCGAAAAGCCCATAAAGCATCATCTAATTTATCCGCCCATTCCTTTTTATTTAACCCTACGGTTTTTTTCAAGTATTCGTTTTAAACCTCTATTAGTCACTTCGGCTTGTCCGTTTGTTTGAGGGTGATATGTTGTTGAGACCCGATGATAGACCCCATATCTTGTTAAAAAAATTTCAAGTTGATGATTGCAAAAATGGGTACCTCTATCACTTATTAAGGCTTTAGGTGTGCCAAAACGAGAGAATAATTTTTTCAGAAATCTTACCACGACTCTTCCATCATTTGTTGGAAGTGCCTCGGCCTCGGCCCATTTAGACAAGTAGTCCACTGCCACAAGTATATATTTGTTTCCTTTCGATGGTGGGAAAGGTCCCATAAAGTCGAGTCCCCACACATCAAAAATTTCACAAACAAGAATGCCATTTTGTGGCATTTCGTTTTTGGAAGAAATATTACCTGTTCGTTGACAAGCATCACATGTCTTGACAAGACTTAGGGCGTCTTTGTAAATGGTTGGCCAATAAAATCCTGAATCAAATACCTTTCGTGCGGTACTAGCGGCACCATGATGCCCTCCGTATGGACCTTCATGACAATGGCGGAGAATTCTTCGTGCTTCGCTACCATGTACGCATCGTCGGACGAGTTGGTTGGCACACATTTTGAAAAGATATAGATCTTCCCAAAAATAGTGTTTCACATTGGCAAAGAATTTTTTTCTTTGATGATGTGGCCAACCTTTTGCGACTATACCGCTAGCTAGGTAGTTAGCATAGTCGGCGTACCATGGTTCTTCCTTGTATTCCACCATTTCCAGGGACTCAGTAGGAAATTTTTCATTGATTTGCTCGTCCCTGGTTGCTTCTAAAGCTAGGTCTTCTAAGCGCGAAAGATGATCTGCTGCAGTGTTTTCTGCTCCTCTTTTGTCTCTGATTTCAATGTCAAATTCTTGGAGGAGTAGAATCCACCGAATCAAACGTGGCTTTGCGTCCTGCTTTTTGAAGAGATATCGAATGGCTGCATGATCTGTATAGACTATAGTTTTAGAAAGAACAAGATAAGAACGAAATTTATCAAAAGCAAATACCACAGCTAGTAATTCTTTTTCAGTTGTTGTGTAATTTTCTCGTGCATCATTAAGTGTTTTACTAGCATAATAAATTGGGTGGAAATGCTTTTCTTTTCTTTGTCCCAAGACAGCTCCAACTGCAAAGTCACTGGCATCACACATGATTTCGAAAGGAAATTTCCAATCAGGCGCTATCATGATAGGTGCATTGACTAACATTTCTTTTTAGGTTAGAAATGCTTGATTGCAATCCTTGTCAAAGATGAAAGGGGCATCTTTTTCAAGTAATTTTGTTAGAGGTCTTGAGATTTTTGAAAAGTCTTTGATAAACCGCCTATAAAATCCGGCATGCCCTAGGAAACTTCTGATAGCTCTAACGGAGGATGGAGGTGGTAATCTAGAAATGGTATCTATTTTGGCTCGATCCACCTCCATTCCTTCGCTTGAGATCTTGTGACCGAGTACTATTCCCTCCGTTACCATGAAATGACATTTTTCCCAATTAAGGGCGAGGTTAGTTTCCTCACATCGGGATAGCATTCGTTCAAGGTTATCGAGGCATTGGTCGTATGAATCCCCAAAGATAGAAAAGTCGTCCATGAAGACTTTCATTGTCTTTTCTATCATGTCATGGAAAATGGCTACCATGCAACGTTGGAATGTTGCGGGGGCATTACATAGACCAAACGGCATGCGTCGATAAGCAAAAGTTCCGTAGGGACATGTGAAAGTTGTCTTTTCTTGGTCTTCGGGTGCTATCGGGATTTGAAAGTAACCTGAAAAACCATCCAAGAAACAATAAAATTTATGACCGGATAATCTTTCTAGCATTTGATCAATGAAGGGTAAAGGAAAGTGATCCTTTCTTGTAGCTTCATTTAATCGTCTATAATCTATACATACCCTCCATCCTGTGACGGTTCTCGTTGGTATTAATTCATTCTTTTCGTTAGTTATTACCGTCATACCTCCTTTCTTTGGAACTACTTGGACGAGACTCACCCAAGGACTATCGGAGATAGGATAGATAAGTCCGGCGTCAAGTAATTTGATGACTTCGTTTTTAACCACTTCTTGAACATTTGGATTTACTCGACGTTGTGGTTGTATTACCGATTTGTAGTCATCATTCATTAAAATTTTATGTGTGCACATGGAAGGACTAATTCCTTTTATGTCTACAAGTTTCCAAGCGATTGCGTTTTTGTGTTTTTTCAAAAGACTTATTAATTTTTCTTTTTCTAAGCTACCTAATTTAGATGAAATAATTACAGGTAAATTACCATCTTTGTCTAGAAAAGCATATTCCAAACCTTTTGGAAGTTCTTTGAGCTCAAGTGGTGGGTCTTTAGGAGACTCCTTATTTGGTTGCTCATTTCGATCAAGAACTTTAAAAGTTTGTTCTATGGCGACCTCTTCTTCAACAAAGTGGTCAATCTCTTCACTTGTATCGGGTGGTTCATCTTCATCTTCAATTAGGGGGTCATTATTGCCGAAATGATATTTCATTGACCGTTCGAGATCGACACTTCTTTTAAATGCCCCTAATTGAAGAGGTAGATTGTTGAACTTCCGGTTTTTCAAAGCTTCGTGAGTTTTTACAAATGGTCGTCCCAACATGAGAGGAGCATCATCGAGGATGACAAAGTCGGTCGGTATAACCATTTGATTTGTTTGAACCAATACATCTTCAACTACACCGATTGATTTTATTACTTTCCGATTGGATAGAAAAATGGGTATTTGAAGTGGAGAAAAATCACTAATACTTAATTTTTCGAAAATGTAGTTAGGCATTATGTTAACACAAAGATCTTTATCGATTGTGACATTACTAATAAACGAATTTTGAAAGAAACATGGAACCGGTGTAATGTTAATTTCAAATGGGTCTTCTTTTATTAGCGAAGTTTGATCATTAGTTAACTTAACACTTACTGTTTCGTCAATTTTAGTGTTAGTGTTTAACTCTTTTAAAAACTTAGCATGAGTGGGTACTAAACAATGATTTTCAAAAGAAGGTGACAAGAGATTAATTTCTTCAAAATTAGACTCTTCTTGAATTTTAACGTTGTCGGACTCACCTATTTCGTTGTTTAATCGGTTTTTCACTTATTTGTTCTTCCATTTTTACACTTTCAGTTATCTCTTCCTTTTTTAATTCTTCTCTTGCGCGGGACTCCTCTTCCCTTGCGCGAGATTCTTTTATACATCGATCGATAACTCTAATGTGTTCTAATATCCTATCGGTTACTTCGGTTATAGAAAAAGAATCGGAATTTTCTAAGATTGAATCCGGTTGTTCGACCCTTTGTTCCTCATAATACCCATATGAAGTAGATGGTTCACACCATTGTTCTTCATTGTAAGCATATGATGGATAAGGTTCGTAATTTTGTTCTTTATAATACTCATATGAGGTTGGTTGTTCACGCCATGGTTCCTCATAATAAGCATACGAAGGTGGTGGCTCATATCTTGGTTCCTCAAAGTATGAGTATGAAGGCTCATACCTTGGTTCATCAAAATACGAGTATGAGGGAGGAGGTTCATACCTTTGGTCTTCATAGGATGTGTTTGAAGTCGATGGCTCGTACCTGGGCTCCTCATAGTAGGTGTATTAATTGGATGGTTGATATGAATGACTATTTTGAACCGAGCGTGTGTTACGACAATTAGTGCAATAGTTACCCCTATAATCATCCTCCTCATAGGTGTAGTTGTAACCTCCTGAGTATTGATCCATAAGAATCACTCAGCAGACCACAAGTGAGTCTCGAGATCAGAAAACAAAAATAAAAACGGAAACAGAGGCTGGACACGGCCCCGTGTTCAGTGGACACGGCCCCGTGTTCAGGATCTGTATCTGGGCGTTTTAATTAAATTTACTGATTTCGTTGAACACGGGGTGTGTTCAGTGAGCACGGCCCGTGTTCAAGCTACTGTTACTGGTTGTTTTTATGAAAATGTGCAGCACGGCCCCGTGTTCAGTGAACACGGCCCCGTGTACAGGCTACTGTAAATGCAAATCTAAACTAAAATGCAGAAAAATGTGTGCGCGTTTTAAAAAGGTTTTGAAAAACTGATTAGGCCGTTGATTTTAAGCTTTCTTAAAATCCTTGTGTCCCCGGCAACGGCGCCAAAAACTTGATGCGTGTGAAGTGTTATATATATTAGGTGTATATTTTAAGCCCCTTTAACACTTATTTTTAGCCAAGTTTTAAATTTATAAACACGATATTTCACTAACACTAAACACACATATGGGCAAGTGCACCCATCGTGAGCGTAGTATAGTGTTGGCAAGATACCGAGGTCGTCCAAGGACACAAGAGCTTTTAGTACCGGTTTATCCTCAACGTCTAATCAAAATAAAAAGTTTAGAAAAATGTTTTAAACTAAGAAAAATAAAAACTAACTAAAATGCTGAAAAGAAAATAAAAGAAAAAACAGATAGACAAGATGAATCACTTGGTTCCGACTCGTATCTAGAGTGACCTTTGATTATTTCCGCACTTTTGCACTATTTTAAGAGATTATCTTAGTTATTGTAGTAGGCCCCTCTTTTGAAGGTGACGTTACCCTCACCCCAGTAGTTTGAGTCAGCAAGGATACAATCCTAAAAGGGTGGATTATTGGAAGATAATTAATTAAGTTATTAATGCAAATTATGGTAGGCCCCTCTTTTGGAGGTGACGTTACCCTCGACTAAGTAGTCTGAGTCAGCAGGGATACAGTCCTAAATAGCTGGGTTATAGTATTAATAGTAGTTAACTTATGAGGGGATCAAAGAGTTTGGACCCCCGCCATCCAATACCGTTAAGTATTGAAGGAGGTCCTACTAAATTTGACCCAGGTCCATTGCAGGACCTCTAAACGCTGAACAATAGCAAGACCTATACCAAACCGTTCCCTTAACCCCCGACCAGGTTGCCAACATACCTCCATATAGACCGTGGAGATATGAATGGTGAAAATCTTTTATTTTATATAGACAGTAAAATAATGCCAAGACACCACGGACAAACGATAAGGAAAGATCACCTTCAACATAAGCAACTAGTTATTAAAGTCATTAATACAAAACCAAGTAAAAAGTGCAAAAGATTAGAAATAAAAAGTATTAGACTAGACACTTTGTCTTCACCAAGTGATGTAAGAGACTTAGGCAAACATGGCCTTGATTGTCAAGAACTCTTACGATCAATCTTGGATCCCGAGACGACTCACACACTCTACGATGGACAATGGATGATGGTGTTATGGTGGTGGTGGGTGGTGGGTGAAGTGTGAGAGAGGTGGTGTGCCAAGGGATGGTTTGAGCTTAAGCCAAGCACTCCTATTTATAGGCTGAACAGAAGCTCGGGCACGACCCCGTGTCCAGTGGGCACGGCCCCGTGTCCACATCCTTCTCTGTCTTCATTTAATGCAGCTTTGTCTTATTAGTTGACCACGCCCCCGTGTCCGCTGAGCACGATCCCGTGTGCAGAAGAATCTTTGTACTATGAAGATTTGCCTGGATTGTGCGAATCTTATAGTTGACCACGGCCCCGTGTCCGCTGAGCACGGCCCCGTGGTGGGCAATAGAAGCTTCTACCACTTTGTCTTTTCTGCTGACACTTGGGCACGCCCCCGTGCTGGCTGAGCACGGGGCGTGTTCAGTCCTCTGTTGCCTTGTTTTGCTTGGGAAGATGCTGTCGTGGGGTCGGGCATGTCACGTCTAGTTCCTTTTCTTGTATTTATGTTAGATTTTGGTGTCTTTTTGCTTCTTTTGTTAATTTGAGCTCATTTAATCCTGAAAATACAAAAGGAAGACAAAAGCACACTTTTTCCAACATTAGTACTAAAAAAGGGTTAGTTTTATGCCTCAATTGATGTAATGTATATGTTGCATTTTGCGCACATCAGCGGAGGAGATAACGTAGTAACATTGATTTACATTCCTACGAGTCGGGCGATAATTGCGATTCAGACAAAAGTAGAAGGGTCCTAAGATAAATTAAGGAAACCCTAACTTTGTTATCTTAACTTGCGTTCATTTCGTGTTGTTAATTATTCACATTGGTATTTTAAATTGTTCATATACAAAAGCAACTTCGTTTATTTAGAAAATATTTTCGTTAAACTTTAGGGAAAACATTTTTTGGCCTAAAGTAGCACATTTACAATATATATTTATCATATTTTATTATTATTTTATAAAACAAATTTTGAGATAAGAAAAATTTTATCGTCACCATGTGCCCTCGACTCGAATTTTCCAAACTCCGGACATAGGTTACGATATTGGTTAGGGCTGTGACGTTCGACTCATATTAGACGACTTGTTAAGGTTCAAAACATATAACCAAAATTCAAATTATTACACTTGTGCTCAAAAATTCGGAACAATCTTTTTTTTTCCATCTAGTTCATACAAAATTTAACTTAAAACATTTTATTCGCAATAACTCATCGCATAAAATTTTGTCGTGTTGCTGACCGCGTCATGGTTGTCTTGGATCTAGATGAGTGTTCGTCCGCGTGCCTTCTAGTTACTTTGGTCCTCTAGTTTGGTTTGACCGGCTCGATCGTAAGGAACAAGTTGGGTGTCATAAAGTACGGTCGGTTGATCCATTAGTGGAGCGCCGGGTTGGACACACGGTTGGATCATAAGGTGGGTGTTTGGTTGGTCGAGCATGCGAAGTTTCGATATAACAATCGGTTTTCGTTTCGAGCATGCGATTATTAGCGACGTTTTTGCGGCCATCAAGGTGGGTAGTATAGGTCCTTTCTTGATGTCATTGTGGACATTATTGTGTTTTGTGCCACAAAGACTGACGGGGTACCGTTTACTCGTATTGTCATCATCATCATGACGACTGGAGCTATAGCACTCACCCGAGAGTCCTTGTTAGCATTAATTGTCTGCGTTTCGACACATCACGACCACCGAGGAGGGTAGAATAGGTCCTCACTTGATGCCTCCGTGAGTGTTAGTGTTTGTGATAATAGTGTAGTATAGTGGTACTGTATCTCGAAAATATGCGATTTTGTCCTTCGAATAGCGATATATGCGATATAGTTACATTATGATCTGAATCTCTGGTGCTAGGCGTAACGAGTATATCGAGTAGTAACAACGCACAAAAGTGCGGGTTGTTACAGTCTCCCCTACTTTAGGAAATTTCGTCCCGAAATTAATCCAATAGGTAGACCTTTGAGAGTTGATCCTGGATAAGTAGCGATACAACGAGTGAATCGGGGACGAGTTGACAAGCGAGAGTGGTTCGAACAAGAGAGACCGATTGTGATAGCGAGAATCGACGCAAAGACGAACGTAATATCCCACGAGTTGGCGTTCCAAGAGTGCCTCGAGTCGCTAAGAATTTGTAAGTTCGATGCGATTGAAATTTTAAAGAACTTGAAAGGTTTCTTATAACGTAGGGTTAACTGAGTCGTTTCTTAACCAACGTTGCAAGAAAGTTTAGGTTCAAGCATTTTTAAAGAATTTGAGAATGAAAACTGGGGTTACGGAAACTCTCCTAGGACCTGGGTTCAATGCTGAACTCGAAGTCGACCCAACGTCTTAAGAAAGATTTCGTGTTGATATAGCAAAGTTTTTAAAGAAAAACTGGACTTATGAGACTTCCCTTAGGCATAGAGTTAAGCTGATTCGATGTTACCCCCACATTGTGAGGAAATTTCACTTGTCCAATGGTTTTAATAAAAATTTTATAAAAATCAGTTTTTAACAGTTTGAAAAGTTAATTAACATCGAGCCCCACTTGGCACTTTCTCACGAAAGTTTGGTAATATGGTTAAAACACTTATATATAGGAAGTACCAGCGGCGTATCCACCATGTCTTTGCACATGTTACTTCCGTTTCGTGAGGCGGTGTCATGTGTGTCGATACGACATGGATAGAATTGCGCTTACTCGGCCCAATCGATAGAAAGTCAGACCGAGTATAAGATAGAATCGAATAAGTTAGCTGGCGAGTTGAATTTCGAACGTAGCTACAGCAGCGTACGCGAGTAGCATGATGACACGAAACGCTTATGTATCGTGTCTGGGTAAGCGTCGAGCGGTAGACGATAAGAGATTAGCGCGATGTCGATTTAGATTCCACATTGAACCCGCATGGCACGTTTCCACGAGGGTTTGCTAATCATGGTGAAACACCACGTTTAACCAGATTAGTTTTGCCTCGTGAAGCGATGTCATGCGTACTAATACCACACAGGCTGTAACGAACACCAACGAGCGAATAAGCGGTAGTCTTTACATGACAAGCGATTAGGTGATTGAGCGAATAAACGTAAAACACTAGTGGTGACGGCGATGATAAACGAATTACGATAATCGGTAGTTGCGTTGCAAGCGATGGAGGTATGCGGTTCGATTTACGCGGTTCGATTTGATTGATTTACACCACAGAGTTTAACTAACATCAGACCCCACATGGCCTTTTTCCACGAGAGCCCGCCGATATGACTAAAACACCTTGCTTTAATCACACGAGCTTCATCTCGTGAAGCGAGGTCATGTGTGCTAACTTAACACAATTATCACAGATAACGGTAGGTGATAGCGATAGATTGATACACAACAAACGATATAGGTCCACGTGATAAGCGATAGAGGTTGCGAGATACATATGATAAGCGATTGCGATTAGTCGAGTTCGAGTCTTGTTTCGAATAAGCTTAACGTTACGTTACGTTGCGACGCATCACCGTGATCGAGGAGGATAGAATAGGTCCTCACTCAACAATACCGTGAGCGTTTATGTACTTGATGGGATTCATTGCAATAGACTTACGACCAGTCTTGCGTTTGATGCAATTGTCCTGCGAGGTAGACTCCCCAGAGTCCATCGATGAGGCGATTGCACTGCGTTCGCAAACTTACGACAAGTCTCGCGATTATACGGTTTGTTACGCCTTGGGATTGAGTGTTGTGTGTTGAAAATAATCACAATAGTATAATAGGTCTAATAACGTTCAACTCCATGTGGCACTTTCTTCACGGAATTTCGGTAGTATGATAAAGCACACCTTGCTTGACCCCTACTACTTAGATCCCGTGGTTTGGTGTCATACTTCGTCGTAACGCTTTTGGCACCTTAGAATTTACTACGATCTCCGTGCACTGACCCAAATAATCCCGTGTGCACCCGTGATTAGTCGTCCCTTGCACGTTTATCGTACTTCCTTCTAAGAGTGTAGTGAGGGTAAAACACATTATTTCGTGATATAGTATATAGTATGTGTGTGATTCTAGTCTAAGTGCAACGATTAAAGAGTGAAAGAGAGAACGGAGACGAGAGTTAACGTTACACGTAGTGGCAATATCGAGTAATAGAGTAGGTTCAAAACATAGAAATTGACGTTGAAAATCGTGTCATTACAACTTTATCCTACGCTTGCTAGATGTCTGATGCTGAAGACTTTTGCTGGAGCTGTTGTTGTTGTACTCAGGTTCACGGTTCGATGCGGCAGTTGCGGGTGAAGTGACCGTAACAGTTGCAGTTATTGCAATAGCGACAGTTAGCCCCAATTGGATGATGATAAGTGCATGAGTAACACTGGGGATGAGCTCCAGAGTAGGCTCGTTTTGGAAACATCGGAACTGTTCGAAGAGGTTTCGGTTGCAGCGGTTCGGTTGTTGATGAGCTCGGGCTTGAAGTCTTTCGTTTGCGGCTGGGTTTATCGGTGTCTTGCGAAGAGGTGTCGTCGTTCGAGGATTCGTCTGAGGATTCGCTTGCAGAATCCTTGACCGAGTCGTTGGAAGAATCGTCGGCAGAGTCATTAGAAGAATCGCCGGTAGATCCGTCAGAGGAATCGTTAGCAGATCAGTCCGAAGGATCGTCAGTAGATTCATCGGAAAACTCGTTGTTAGGATCCTCTGAAGGATTAATGTCGATTGCCTGATAAGCTTGCTTGACAGGATTTTTGGAGAAAAATCCTTCCATGAGTCGTTTGTTGTTGATTTCTGCGGCTAAGCGGTAGGTTTCTTCAATGGTATTAGGTCGTGCAGCTTCGACAAAATCACCCACACACTCAGGCAAGCCACGAATGTACTTCGCGATGGCTTTCTCTGGAGTGTTGACTTGACTTGGGCAGATTATGCTGAGCTGTTTGAATCTAGCGGTGTAGCCAGTGTTGTCACTTTCGAGTTGCTTGATTTCCCAAAATTCGTTTTCTAGTTTCTGGATTTCGTGAGGAGGACAGTACTCTTTCTTCATGAGCTCTTTCAGCTCATCCCAAGAGAGAGCGTAAGCTGCGGAGATCCCACGTTTGTTACGTTCGGCGGTCCACCAGTCGAGTGCTCGTGATTGGAATACTCCGGTAGCGGAAGTAGTACGGAAACTATCGGGACACCCACTTTGACGAAGGGTAACTTCGATAGAATCGAACCACTGGAGTAGTTGAGTCACACTTCTTTCGCCCGTGAATTCCATCGGGTCACATGCTTTGAAGTGTTTGTAAAGAAAAGCAGATTGCGGCGCTTCCGTCTTGGAGTCTTCCGAGGCTCGAGAGTTGCTGAGAGAGTGCACTTGAGCGGCAATCCGAGGAATAAGCTTTACCACTTCTTTGGTCACAAGTGATGCAATCCTCTTATTGGCACTTCGTTTAGCTCTCCTCCTAGCTGTAAGTCTCGAGGTAGAATCGTTGGAAGGCATCTAGACAGGAAGAGACTTGGAATGAGATTCGATCATAATGATTTTTGAGTTTCGTGATGCGATTAAGCGCGTTCTGAAACTTGATGCGATAGTGTGCTAGTAATACGGATCACATAGGAGCCACATAGGAAACACGTAATTCCTAAGTTCTCACACAATGACTTGTTTGTTTATACGTATATATATATATATATGTATGTATATTTATATAGATGTAATTTGTATTCATACACATACAGGTCGATTTAGAATATGCGAGGACGCGTTGAGGTGAGAAAACGAGAGCGAAGGTGATAGATTATGCATTAGTTTTGTTGCGAACATTCGGGTTACGTTTTAGATTGCGATGGCTGTGCGAATTGTGCATTTATAAAGTAGGGAGTGAAAATCGTTAAATCGAGAAATCGATAAAGCGTAAGGTTTCAAAACGTAAATAAGTTTCCAACCAGTTGTAAGATCGGCGGTTCGTATGGTAGAGTGCCTTGGGTGTTTAGGCGTCGACTACCCAAGGTAACCCAACTATATCTAACAAGTTCGTGCGCGCGCGATGACCCAGAAGACTCCATGCTTCCACTGGGATGCAGCTCGTGGCATTCGTCTTCCTAGTCATTACGTGGCCCGAGTTATCACGATAGTCGAGTCCTTGGTGAGAGCTTTTGAAAATTAATTTAGAGTGTGGAACGTCTTATTAAGGTACGGGTTTCACCCCTGGCTTAACAGTTTCGTTCCAAATTGTGGTTATGCTTTTCGAATAAATTCGCGAGCTCCACTAGATTTCGAAATGGAGACTTTCGTCGAGATGTGGATGTCACTCCTAACTCGATGAAAGGTTCTCGTGCTAGAAAAATGCGCTGAGTGAGCAATCCTATCGAGAGTTCTCGGTTTTCACACCTGATCTCGACTGGATCGCTCTGTTCCGTTATGCGAGTATTTTTGAAAACACGTGTATTATGTCGGCCTTAGGAAAGGCTAAGTAGTATTTCAGCCTTAGGAAAGGCTTCTTCGAGCGAAGTGTAGTACGCGGTGTTCACACAAAGTTGTAGCTTTTAGCAATTTCGATCGAGAGTATCAAGTAGGCCCGATACAAACCCCACTGGGTTCGTACGAGTCGGCCTGTTGGTACTTAGACTATAGACTAGGTCAATTTCTAGGACGTCGACCCGGACTAGGTCGAGTCTGGCCTAATTCCCTATAGTTATGGCTCTGATACCAATCTGTCACACCCCAACCGATGGCGGAATCATCGGGGCGCGGCACTAGGCGAATCAGATTACTCAAGAGAATCCATAACAACTATATTGCGATAATATTTAATACGTTTGTCATCCCATACTAACAAATAATACAATCACATAAGTTATCACAGATTTCTTGTCCTCTCGAACAATACAAATCCGACAACCTAGATTTTAGTTGAGTTTCTAGACTTCCTAGCTTGATTTGGTATGGTCTGCGATCTAACCTGCAACATACGTTAAAATATTTGTCAATACAAAAGTATTGGCGAGTATACAGGTTTGATAAGTATAGCATAACAGATATAAAGTGTAGCGAATTTCCATATGCAAGAACGTAACACACGACATATATCCTCACAAAGCTGATACTACCAACTAAGTCCTCGATGCTCGAATATGCGATGGCAAACTAGACCCCATCGGGCGCAATAGTACTATACTAGTCATGGTGGGACGTCGCGAGTATAAGCCCTAGTACATATGCAACTAGCATCACGTATATCTATGCATAACAGTCATTCGCAAATGATAATTCGATTGATTGAATAATTCGTTTGATAAGTTTGATTTGTTATAAACGTATGTTACACCCAAAATGCAATTAAAAAGGGGTCAAGTATACTCACAGTGTGTATTTAGCAGGAATACAACTTGATTGGATCGGTTGCGAGTATGTCTGCGTTAATCATTGAAGGATATAGTAAACGATGCACAGTTAAGCGAGAATAGTATCGAAAGTCAGTCATCTGGTCGGATGGTGCTCACCCATTCGGATGGGCTCATCCGATCGGATGGCATATGGATCTGAGTCGGATGGCTGTCATCCGGTCGGATGGCAGACTATCCGGTCGGATTAGTGGTGACTCGTGCGGATTGTCATCCATTCGAACAAGTATTGACTCGTGCGGATGGTAAGTGTTGACTCGTGCGGATTGTCATCCGTTCGAACAAGTAGTGACTCGTGCGGATGGTCATCCGTTCGAACATGTGTTATCCGTGCGGATTGACATGTTATCCGTGCGGACGACATGTCATCCGTGCGGACAAGTTATCCGTGCGGATTGATATGTCTTCCGTCCGGATGACATGTATCCGTCCGGATGACATGTTATCCGTGCGGATTACATGTGATCCGTGCGGATTACATGTGATCCATGCGGACAATACGTCTGTTTCGCATTTTAATTACTGTTTCAGAGTGTTTACCGGAAGGAAAACGTGTAGAGTTACCGGGACAGTGAACTTCGCACTAACATTGGAATTCCATCAGTTCCGACCCGCTCTAACAGCCGGGAATCACCCCGCTGTCACGACCCCCGACCCGGTTTGACCCGTTTCAGGAGCCGCGGGACAGAAATCCCGTGGTATTTGTTTAATTGAGTTTAACAGCGGAAGTTTATCATCAGGATCGTTTAAAGCTAAAATTTTCCCGATTTATTTTATTTCACAATTTGGGATAAAACCCCGATAATTTATAATATTATGATTTTACTACGAAATCTTTATATTACAAAACATATTTCTTTATTTTATAATGAGCCACTATCTTAAGCTTGAAATGCTCCTCAGCACTTTTCCTGAATTACAACAGATCACCTGAAACATGTTTGAAAAAGGTTTTGTCAGCGGAAAATACTGAGTGAATCATTCTATTTACTAAAATGACACATTTGTTATAATTTACAGTATTAAGAGCGATTACAATGTTTCTATTATCAAACCAACTACCCACGGTATTTGTCACTCGACCGAATCTGTGACTATGGTCATATCCCCCAATTGGCTGCCCCAATGGTGACGATTATCAAGTAATGTATACAAAACCCCACATACCGGCTGTAACTTGGTGATTACAAAGACTTAATCCCCGTAATTATAACTTTGAAAATAACATGCTTTTATAAACAATTTTGATAAAAAGAGAGAATGACTCACATTGCTGATTTAATACGGACAGAGTCTAGTCTATGAATTAGCCTGATTAACCTAATTTAGATAACAATGCACACAAAACTGGGTTAGTAATCAATACAGCATTTACGATAACTCACGAGATCAACCATCACAACGAGTGACAAAGTGCTATGCTTAACATCTGTCGAATTAACGACTAATGACAAAGCATCACCCTAATGTGGGCAGCACTTAAACACCCGTTGAGTACATTGATCGATCGAAAAATGAATCGTAGCAGCGATCGTGCTATTACCCTGTTTTGCGGCAGTGATTCGGAATTCGTGTGTGTGGTGATAATGAACAGACTATAACTTGACGTATATTTGGAATTTGAACGTCGTTTTTGTGCCCAGAATCCAGTCCCAAACCCCACAATTTATAGGTAAATTTTTACCCCCCCTCGCGTGACGCGAGGGGTCCTGCCCTAGGCGTCGCGTGACGCGAGGCCTCCTAATCTACCATAGGGTTGCTACGTGCATGGGTAGGCTTCCTGAGTCAACAGTTTCTCAAATTTCGAATTTGACAGAAAGTTATTTGGATAATCGTAACTAGGGTTTTACTCCCCCTGAGTTTTAGGGGCCCTAATCCTGATTCTGAAAATTATGAAAATTTTAGGGTTTGTTCAGAATTACTTGGGTGTCTCAATTAGGGTTTCCTATTGGACTAATTAATTTAATAATTATGACTTTTGATGAGAGTTGTTACACCCGCTCCATCAGAACTGGCCGTTCTTGACAGTTTCTCGTGGTTAGCTCGAAATCGCACAGTTCCTTGGCTAGGTGCACAGATTTAGGTGAGATTTGTCATCAAAATATGTGGAAATCACCCAGATCTGAGTCGTTTATAGTGAAATGAGGCCACAACTTGAAGTTCATAAGAACTCTTGGTGACATCACCTCAAAACGCCTCAAATCAGCAGATTTCACGGTTAGAATTTGAGTTTTAAAAGATAGAATGATGTAGAATGGAGTGTAGATCATAGAAGTACAAGTTTCTAGGTTGGAATCTTACCAGAATCGCGAGGAATCGAGGAAAGAGGTCCTGGGCGTGTTTGGTCGAGTGGGAGCTGTCACATCACTTGAACAGTGGTGTGGCAGGCTATTTATAGGCGAAGAGAGGAGAAGGGAGTCACAGGTCCGGATTGCCCATTCGTGCGAATAGCCCATCCGCGCGGATAGCTGTCCGTCCGGATTGCTATCCTGGCGCGATGAATTTCTTCGCTTTTTAATAGTTGCGATAGTTTTCGAAGTACGTGCTTTTCATAGTAAATTACTATTATTATTATATACATATATATATATCACTAGGGGTCGTATTTACGTATCCATATTCCAAAGTTTCGATATAACAATCGGTTTTCGTTTCGAGCATTCGATTATTAGCGACGTTTTCGCGGCCATCAAGGTGGGTAGTATAGATCCTTTCTTGATGTCATTGTGGACGTTATTGTGTTTTGTGCCACAAAGACTGACGGGGTACCGTATACTCGTATTGTCATCATCGTCATGACGACTGGAGCTATAGCACTCACCCGAGAGTCCTTGTTAGCGTTAATTGTCTGCGTTTCGACACATCACGGCCACCGAGGAGGGTAGAATAGGTCCTCACTTGATGCCTCCGTGAGTGTTAGTGTTTGTGATAATAGTGTAGTATAGTGGTACTGTATCTCGAAAATATGCGATTTCGTCGTTCGAATAGCGATATATGCGATATAGTTACATTATGATCCGAATCTCTGGTGCTAGGCGTAACGAGTATATCGAGTAGTAACAATGCACAAAAGTGCGGGTTGTTACACTTAGGAAGAACACCATTTATAGACTAACTCTACCCTATATATTTCTTTTTAGAGTTAACTTTCGTTTTGCTACCTGTGGTTTGGTCATTTTAACTGTTTTGCTCCAATAGTTTAAAAATAGTCATTTTCCTCCCTGATCTTTCGAGTTTGTCGCCGGTTTGGTCCCTGACTCTAACTCAGTTAAAACGTTCAATTAAAAGTAGGGGTATTTCGGTAGTTTACTCCGTGGCTCTAACTCAATTAAAACGTTTAGTTAAAAGTCGCGGTAGTCGTGGTCAGCAGGTGGTAGTTGTAGGTGTTGGTGGATGGTGGTGGCCGATAGAAATAGTGGTTGGAAAGATGGGGGATCAGAAAATAATTACTTATATACATGTAAATAAATATGTTATAGGTTTATTTAAGTGAAAAGATTTACATGCCTTTGCTTTTATCTATAAAATTACCAAAATACCCTTCTAGTTAATGGATTTTTTGGATGGGGTTAGAGGTGAGGAGCAAAATGAAGATAAATTAGAAAAATCCAGGAGGAAAATGGCTATTTTTAAACTATTTGAGCAAAACCGTTTAAAATGACCAAATCACAAGGAGGAAAATGGAAGTTAACTCTTCTTTTTAAAAGAGAACTTCATTAAATTGCGAAACAAACCTCAAATCGAAGCGGCCACAACCAATACAACAATCTACCCAAGAGATGGATTTATTTTTAGATCTACACTTACCTATATGAATATATGTTTTCATTTAGCCAATACACTGAATATTAATGGTTCAACAAACACTATATTTATTGACGAATATATTTATTCATTGGTAAATAATAAAGTTTTCAATACGTATTGGTTATCATTTGAAATCACCCTATATATATCATACATGCATGCAGACATGTATGATTCAAGAAAATGATAATCAAGATAAGCATAAAATACCTATAACTTAGTGGTGTATTGATATAATGCATCTTCTTTATCCAAAAGGTAAAGAGTACAAATCTTGAAGGGTTCATGTATATGTGATTAATAAGAATATTTAAAATTCGGTTAGTTTGCCGCTAGAAAGACTAGCATAAAGTGATGAGTCAATTAATAATAAAGTGATAGAAAATACTATTGAAAACATATAGAAATTGATGTTGAAATGATAATAAAATGACATGAAACTAGAAAATTTAATGGTTCCGTATGTATGATGGTGGTTGCTCATCGGCTTGACAAGATTCATTAATTATGCATGGTCGGTAAATTTGGAACGTGTACTTTTTTATTCCTTTTGAAAATCCGAACAACGTACGTATGTTCGGTAGTGAACATCATGATGTGTTTTATAAAATTAACATTTGGACGGATCGATCATGACAATAACAAATCGTTCTGGTGGGATACAACGAACCAGTTAACATGTTGAAAGGATGTAATTGTTGGTGATCCGAAACATAAACCATTGGGCCATCAGATTAACAAGTAGTAAACCTTTTCCCTCACTTCATCACTATTCCTCACGTCTAAGACATGCAACATGACACTAGCAATGGGTTGGGTATGGCTAATCTGATGCTCATATCCGGTTGTAAAATCTTATACCATACCTGACCCATTACCTGTCGGGTATTTAGCAGGCATTTTACTCGTCGGGCATTGGGCATACCTGCGGGTATCGAGTATACCTGTTTGGATTTTCATGTATATATTTTTTCTTTTCCTTTATAATTTTATTTTTTAAATATCTATATATAATATATTAAATTATGATAAATAATCATCATCACCATAATAATAATTGATATATTTAAAAATGTATATATAATATAATATTAATCTCAATTTTTTTTTGCTTTTCATAGCGTATAAATGTGAATAATGTCATCAAAATATATATATTTCCAATGAAAAGTTTATTTTTCAAATAAAAAAGCTACAAGAATGAATTGTTACTAATAATATGAATACTTAAGAGTTTCCGAGCATATATTTCGGGTAAACAGGTATATAGTTTCGGGTAATCGGTTTGGGTGTTATCTAATCCCATACTCGTGAAATATTTTTTCCATACCCATACACGGTACAATGCCCGTCAGGTATCTGGTATGCCAGTCCCAAATGCTTCGAGTTTCGAGTATACTCGCCGGGCTCGGGTATTTTTACCATCCCACATAAGAGGATATAACTTGTTTAAAAAAAATAGACCGTGACATGTATATCATATTTGTCATATTGTATTTTGTATATATTGTGTATATTGGGGTATGCGTTGTTTTACAATATTTGATATTTCTTTTTTGGAAATTAGGCAGTTGCTCATCATATGCTAAAATGTAACGCGTTTAGGCTGGAGGGTGTGGTTGGAGCCTCCTATGGGCTTTATCAGGCCACATAAGATGGCATTTTAGCCCTCTTACTAAAAAGAAGGGACAGGAATAAACAACTAAAATGTAACTGTGAAGAAGATGAGATCTGGAAGAGTTTTGTTATGTTCATAAAGGTCTTCTAAAGTTTTGTTACACCGGAGATGAATCTTCAAGTTTTGTTACACCTTTACAAACACATCTAACTTTTTTGTAGCTCAATCACTTGACCAGCTTGTCACACATCATGTCCAAAAATTATTTGGTAAGTATTTATGTTGTGTCAATAGAAATAATTATTCAATTAGAGAAAGAGGGCATAAATACCCGAAGTAGAGCGTGTTCATGATAATTTCAGTTGAAGAGTCACGTTGAGGCCAACGTTACGTATGTTTTTTGAAGATTCGTCTTCGGTTGGTAACAAAATCAGAACTCGAAGGGATTCCACAATGGAGGATTGCGTGAGTGGGAGTGAAAGAGAGATTCTGGGTGTTAGGATTATGGCAAGAGCAAGTTGTGGTTACTGTATTGTTTTTAAAGTAAACAAGATTAACAATGATTATTTTAAAGAGTCTAATAGACAACTTGAGTGACAACCCTTAAACGAGCTATGTTTTGTCGAACAACAAGGATAAAATTCAAAACAAGAACTAAAATCGTAAAACATATATATAACTATATGAGGAATATCCCTACCATAAAGACTTTGTTGTTTAACTGAATTTTAAAGCTGTTACCGTGTCGTGATAAGTTTTGTGATTGAATGGGTGTCTGAATCAAACTCCCCAAAATTCTTTGACCTGACATCGGATTATCATCACCCACTCACGCCACTTTTACTTTCAAGTTTTACTAAAATAAAATAATAGGATTTGTTTTTTTTGACAAGGTTATTCTAAGACCGCCCGTAGTGGGGCGTTTTTTTTTTTTTAAATTCAAAAATAACGCCCGATAACGCCCCGCCTACCATTATGGTAGGCGTTATGGGGCGTTTTTTTCGAAAGAAAATGTTCCCGGCGTTTTAATTAAAACGCTCACCAACACATTGCTACAATTTGACTAACCAATGGGAATTCAGATTAGTGGTCCATGTGGGATGAAAAGTACTGACCCCCAGCAGCTTTTTGAATAAGTTTTTATTTTTTTATTTTTTTAATCATTTTTAATGATAGGAAGTGGCATTATTTGGGCATTATTCCCACTACGCCACTTTTGCTATAATGCCCCATCGCTGACTAGGACGCCACGTGTCGGATAATGCCCCATGGTAGGGGCATTATAACCCACTACCACTACACATGGTCTAAGTTAACAATACATGAATACAAATAAATAAAATTATCAGAAATAGTTGTTTGTCACCGTTATCTATCTATAACCAGAACACAAAAGCATTAGGAAGTCTTGATATAATCCACTTCATAAAATGCGGTTAAGCCGGTGGGTGTGGCTTAACGTCACCCCGCCACCTCACCCTCCATAGCGCTCTCGGGATGCCATCATCCACACCGTCGCATTCAAAGGGGGGCGCCATCCTCCCCTCGCCAGCACGTTAACGAGCAGTTTTGAATTGATCGATGGAAGACTTGGTCAAAATGACCGATTTGCAACGTTCATTTAAAAAAAAAAAATTAATTCAAATATATATACAAACCTATCCCAAACTAAAACACACACCAATCACAAAAAAACACATATAAATTCTACCCAATCATTTTTAAGAATGTCATTCGATTCGTCGAGCTCTTCATCCGAGACGATATGATTATCGCAATTACGCAGGAGACGATTAATTATTTGCGAGAAGAAGCCCAATCCTCTGCATCGCGTACTAGACAACCGGCTCTTGAAGAGATCGGTTAGGTGCTCATGAACGTTTAATGCAAGATTATTTTTGTGAAAATCTGTTGTATGATGGTGTCCAGCTTAGGCGTAGGTTTCGTATGAGCCATCGTCTTTTCCTAAAAATTTGGAATGATCTTGCGGACGAATTCCTTTTTTTCACACAAAGAGAGTGCTAATCGCAAACTTGGTTTAAATTATGAGTTATAAATTAATATATCAAAATTAAATAATGTTTAAATTTAAATAAAATAAATTAGGTAATAATGATGAGGGCTTTATACCACACCCTGCAAGTTAAAGGAATGGGCTTTAAGGCCCCTTGTGTAACATGGACATGACGTGATGCCGAGGTGGCATGATAAAGCCCCTAGAAGCTTTATACCACACTCTCTAGCCTTAGTGTGGAGAGAAAAGAAGATATTTGGCTTTTAAATTTCTAAACTAATTATTATTTTGCTTGAAATAATTAAATTTGTTTGGATATGTATTAAACAAATCAATGAAAACAAAATAGAATTGATTGGGAGTGTAAAGTGTGTTTTCCCTTTCAATATTTGTGATGGGCATAATTATTAACAGCCACTTAATAATATCTCCTCTTATCCTTCATTGTTCCACATCACTAATCCAAAGTCTTATCCTCCATTGTTCCACATCACTAATCCAAAGACTTTCTGTTATACTAATATACTATAGTTTAAAATATAACAAACAAAAAGGACAACGTTTTACCAAGTATAGAAAAACTTTTTTTTAAACTAAACACAATCTTGCAACCTAAAAGAATAAATTCGTTTCTCCCTCCAAAATATTAAAACGCAAGGTTCAGATTCTTAAAACCAACACACATGCAATATGTTTGTGTACGCAATTAGGAGCATGGTTGTAAAACAAGATCTCGAAATCCGAGTACTCGCTATAAGGTAGGCTGTCAAGGATCGAGTACTTCTTGTCTAGGCCAATTACTCCGAGTATTCTCAAATCCGACTAAGGAGCTTCTAACGACTTCTGCGACCATGATTAGGAGTCAAATTAAGCAAACTATATTTAATCCAGGTTTCCGAATCAATAAAGTTCAAAATAGATGGTAAATCATTTTTATATTTATTTTAAGAACAACACACCAGTCTTAGAAGGTACAACCTAGGTAATGATCCATGTTCATTTTGTGTTTGATTTCAATTTTGTTTTCAAGAATGTTTGTTGATCGATTGGTACATTCATAGTCAACTAGGGAAAGGATTTATATATAGCTTAGTGTCACGGTTTAGATGTTTAAAGGTCGCTTTGCTAGGGTTTTACTTGAACGTTTGGGTCCACTGGCTAGCCCGGGACTTCATTGGGGACGGTCTTAGCAAAATTGTAAAGTATATATGTTTGGTCATGTCTATCTGCTAAATGCACCATTAATCGAGATTCGAGAGTTGTTGCGGTCTCCTGATGAGTTAAGACATGACGAAACTAGTAACCTAGATCATAAGAGAAACAAGTTGGCTAGCATATGGATAACCAGATGTGCCACATGGGGCATCGAAAGACGACTTTGTGACATTAGTCTCACAACTTTATACATGAGTCGATGTATTTTATGGTTTTAAGTTGTTAAAAGTTGAATAATACATTCTCTCTTCACAACATATAATAACAAAAAGGAAATGTGAAGCACACCAACTTTATATATATCGACATATAGTACAATATGAACTGAATTTCCCCAAGGGGAATGCTTTTGAGTTAAGTTGGAACCCCACCACATAACAAAATTAAAAGGTGTCCCTTTATTTCTTTACACTATTTCCTTGGGACTTGAATATATTTAACTATGGGCCTAAGAAATAAATTACAATATATCATATATTAATAACAAGATACAATTATACCCTTCTTACCTACCCCACCCCACCTCACACATCCTCTTTGACCGGTCACTATACACACTTCCGCATATAATCCACTGAGATTTGACCTTTTTGCCCCTCGTGTAAGTGGGTTGAATGGACACCACATTATATTTGGGGTACTAAGCCAAACTTCACCAACATTCATCCCTAACCTTACCTTTTCTTCTTTGTTTTCAGACTCCCACTTTCTTAATTCACAAAGCTGATGATATATACACATATAACTTCTTTTTCCTTACTTTATTTCCACTAGGCCCTGCATAATATAATTAATAAACCTTTATTCTCAAAAGACCCATTCTTTTATTATCAAAAGACCGACCCATTCATAAACTAAAAGAGTAAGGGGCTATTTAGTAAGTGGTCTGAATCAATGTTGAACCAGTAAAAGGTCTGAATCATTAATATCCAGTATAATGTTCAGTCACTCAAATAAGAAGTCTTAACTGAATGACTTAGTATAATGCTTAAGCATATCTGCTCGCGAAATAAACTTTGAACTAGTAAAAGGTCTGAACCGTTAAGAGCTAAACAAACAACTCCTAAGATTTCCTAGAAACTTTTAAAAGTAAATTTCATTAAACGAGAGCGGTTCAAGTGAACTCAGCCGAACCGATTATATAGTTAGTTCCTGTTCTGACCGGCTGATCCGGTTCAGAGACCAGTGTGTATATGTTTAAAAAGTACCTAGCCTTCTCAATTACTTAGCATATATCCCAACCAACAAGTATACGGTGAACAAGGACATACCCTGAAATATTTAATGAAAAAAAGTTTTGTTCCCTTCAGCATCTGGCTGTCGGTTTAACAACATAATATGTCAACAGGGGTACCTTTGTCCTTTTCTCAATCCTGAGTAATCACCCAAACACCGAATTGATTGCACTTATCCTCCACCCCACAAAACACTTTTCAAGATTATCTTGCCCAAAAGACCAGAATACCCTTTTAGCCAAACCGACAGTATGGACAACCTATGTTATTCTCAATGTTGACTTTTCTTGACTTTCAAAAAAAAAAGCATACCTTTTGTTTAATTAAATTTATTATGTGGCGGCTTGCTTAAGAACAACAGTGGGAGCTATCCGGCAACTCCTCCTCTGATGCTCTAACACAAGTTCTCCAGCAAACCAGTCAAGTTTCTCAAGATTTGTCTGGTCAATGACCTTTTTGCCCCCGAAGAGCACCGATTCGACATTCTTTTGTCCGAGCATCTCATCGGCCATAGCCGTCAGCATACTTACATTGCTAGGACTAGGGTCTGAATCCACATTGGTCCCATAACGACCCGTGTTGGATCCATTTGCCTGTTAACGGTAAACATGTATAACAAGTGTTAATAAGTCCCAAAAATGAAAATGCATGGAGACAAAAGACCAAAAGAATAATGACACTAATCAATCAATTATTATTAAAATAAAATAAAATAGCATGTCTTCATAAACATAATCATTGTTCTAAACTTCTAACTCTAATGAGAGGATGACCTACATGTTTAACACAAATTGGTTTTTATTAGCAGAATTATTATCTAAAACAGATTCCAAGTATTAAATTTGTTTAATTACAATCAAGTTGACAAGTGGGTGACATTAGTTTGATATCTTTTGAAAATGAACAAAGTTTAAAAGTATTATGTCATTTACAGATAACGACATAGATAGGTAAATGCTTTATTTTTAGTAAAAAGGTTTAAAAAATGAAGATACAATGGTATATCAAATTAGAAATAGAGTTAAAAATGAGGGGGCATAAGAAAAAGAACATGACATTACTCATCATGCAACTTCACTTACAAATATGGCAAAAACCTAAAAACAAGTAAAATAAAGTCCTAAAGTGGTCTTTCTAAGGGGGAGGGGGCGGTCCGTTATGGACTCCCCATAACGAGTGATAGTATCACTAACACCGCCGCCACCACCCATATCACGAGTGATAGGAATAACTCGTTGATTATATAACGCGTTGAACATATTGATGAATGAATGTGTATGACTTGTACATTGTGTATTAATAATTGTACATTGGAATCCCATCACTAGTGATACCACCCCCACTACAATTCTATCACTAGTGATAGAATATTGGGTGATGACATGGCATGATTTGATTGGATATCGGAAGTGATAGAAATCTATCACTAGTGACCACCCCCTCCCCCTAATAGTCACCATTCACCACTAGACCTTTTGCTCATAAAACATGCTGAAATGACTTTTATCTTGTGAATTAGAAGTGGTAAATTATCATTAGTTTACCTTTGTAACTATAAGAATATTAGCGATATAAATCATATAATTACGTAAGGCTTTTTACATCTAGGATGTTCAAATTTGGATATCCGAAATTTTCAGATAGTTAATTTCACTGTCCGAATTTAAATACCAACAAAAAACAGTCAAATACAAGTACATTTAATCCGAAATTATACCTGAATACGAACGTAGTTACTAGAACGACTCTCACCAAACGCCATGGCGACAGCGTGGTCCACCATATCCGCCGAGGCGTCACTGGAAATTCGAGCCATGGGACGACACCACTGGTTAGCCTTCCACCCTTTGACTTGTTCATAACTATAGTTCCCTTCTAGAAGCTGACCCGTACCTAGTGAAAGTACCATGAGGTCCTCCACCCCGCGCACGAATGGAAACTCCTGCTTGTTATGCAACACGTGCGTGATGGCCGCCGCGGTCGGGTTACTCATAGCCAAACACCCATCAACCGCCACACACCGAGTCTTCCCATCCGTAGACTTCATAGCCACCGGCTCAAACAAACCCGGAGTAGCTGACGTGGCACGACAAACCTCCCAAAGCCGAAAGTCAAAGCTCTCGGATTCCAAAGCGTCGGCTCGGGAAAACAAAAAAGGAGCCGAGCTGGAAAGATCATAACAAGGGATTAAAATCGGCTTCAACGTGTTTTTCAAAGTCAAACTTTGACCGTTAACTACAAAAGCTTCTTTCATTGCATTTTCAAAGCCGGTTGTAGCACGAGTCATATTTGGCTCCTCTTTACCGCCGCCGAAAATTCTTTTGATTAAACCGGAACCGGATTTCGGACAATACAGCCGGTTCCCCTGTTCGGCTAAAAACCGCCACGTGTCATCCGCCTTAAAGATAGGACGGTTATTATTGTTAGTACCAAACAACATGGCTGTAAAAACACCACCTACACCGGTACCTGCGGCCACATCGAAATAGTCTGCGATTCTGGCGTCTGGATTACCGGATTTTATTCTTAAAGCTTTTTCGAGATAAGCTAACGATTTAGCAGCTAAAATATTTCTGATTCCTCCACCGTCGATTGAGAGTACACAGATTTTGCCTCTTTGATTCTTCATGGTTTGAAAACTGTCGTTGTTCGGGGTGATAGAGACGTCTGGAGAAACTTGTTTGGGTATCAAAAGCTTTTGATCGTCGTAGCCGAATAAAAATTTACTCTCCAGGATTGAAAAAATTTCGTAACTGAGTTTATCTGTGTGGACGCTCGGCTCTTGCAGCAGTCCTAGCGATGACCGGTTGGAATCCATATGGTTACTAGAGTCGATTTCTGCACAAATATAACTAGACAATTTATGTAAACATTTCAAATGATTTTTATTGATATAAACGTCAACGATTACAAGATTTGAGAAATGATAGTGCAAGATTACTATATGAAACGGGCTGTGTCTAAATATTGTTATTGTGCACGGTTTTAAAAAAAGAAAACTGAATTGGAGCAGAAGAAAAGTGGAAATGAGAGAAAATGGATGGAAAAGGAGAAAGGGGAGACGTGAGAAGACAAAATAAATACGTTGATTGCAGAGGACTTCTGCTTTTTATAACTTTTTAATACATGGAAAACGGGTTAGAGGCCGTTTATTCCTTTCTTTAGCTATTTTAATGCTAATAGTATAATAATAATATAATATTGGTGTTGCTACTTTTTTATTTGTATTATTATTGTTATAATTATAATAATTGAGAACTTGATGATAATATGTAAATCAATCAAAATGGTGATGTCAAAATGTTTGTATGGGGACGATCAAGTTGAAAGAAATAATTGCACATTTTTTGAGTGTTTTATGTGTATGTCTTTTCGATAAGATGCTCATCGTTATTTGTTTTTTTGCGCTTGTGACGGTGACGAAGAGGAGTCCCCGGCCTCACCCAAGGTTCTTGTGACAGTGACGAAGAGGAGTCTGAGTCGGCTGAGAGTGGATTTCTTCCACTGTGTGAAGAATATCGTTCGTCCTGTCACGGTAATTAAGACTATAGGAGGGATTTGTCCTTATGACCAGACTTCAACGTACAAGTAATGAATATATAGAAAAAGGGTGATCATAAATGTGAATGAGAGTATTAAATTGCTACCCCCGGCCCTCACCCTAAGATTCTTGTGACGATGATGAAGAGGAGTCTGATGTCGACTAGGTATGGATTTCTTCTACTATGCGAAGAATATCGTTAGTCCTGTCACGGTAAGACTGTAGAAGGGATTTGTCCTTATAACCTAACTATAACGTACCAGTAGTGAATTTATAGGAAAAAGGTGACCGTAAATGTGAATGAGTATTAAAAATTAAATTGCTATCCCCCTCTAATAATTGTACAGAATCATCCATGTCAAAAATTTATGACAAAAGAAAACAAATCTCAACAAAAATAAAAAATTATTATAGATTTCAAAATCATTCATGTCAAAAATTTATGACAAAAAAAAAACAAGTCTCATCAAAAAATAAAATAAAAAATTATATTATAATAGATTTCAAAACTGACTAGCCTTATTGTAACAATTCAACCCACATGAGTCGTATTCGATTGAATCACTTTCATACATAATTCGTCATCAGTATTATTAAAATTCAACATTTATGAAGTATGTACACATCGCTATTTCATTTATCTTGAAATTGACATAAAAAAAAACTTGAAATTAACATAAAAAAAACCTTTGTATTTTGTATAATCTCAACACGCATATATCATCTACGATTATCAACCAAAAAAATAATAAAAATATATACAAGGGGTCAAGGGCGCAGCTTTGTAGGGGTCGGGCGTCCGACCCTCCAACTTTTCGCTCAGTAGTGTCCGGTATGTAGTTTTCGTGTAGAATTTTTTAGGTATATACGTTCTCGACCCCCGGTTTTAAAATTTTATTAGGTATATACATTTTCGACCCCCAATCGAAAATCTCTAGCTTCGCCACTACAAGGGGTGAAAAAATAAAATCCTACTACTAAATTGGTAGGTCTTCTTCCAGCAGAGTGGGGTGTAAATTGTAAATTGTAATGGTGTGTGACGAGTGGAGCTAAAATCATTCAGAGGGACAAAAATACAGCACCGTCCGCCGGCCGTCGGTGGACAAATGGAGGCCCACTAAGGTAGATGGATTGATTCTGGAGCCCACTTAATCTGTTTTATTCTGTCTACACCTTTTTACGTGCCTTCGTTTACGTTATCAAACGTCTACTTGTCTAGAAGTAACTAAACACCGTTAGGCCGTTTATTTTATCACAAATCTTTGGCTGATTAGCTAGTGAGCCAAGGCAGCTTTAGCTTGGTTTGATGTAACTAAAAGAGCTAGCTCGGGTTGTCTTGTTTATTTATGACGAGATGCGTTTGGACTTTAACATGACTCGTTTCCTTTTTGAACTTTTATAAATAATTATATTTTCTTCATAACACGAGTTTTATAGACAAACTCAATACCTAGGGCTGTAAACGAACCAAACGTTCGGCAAACAGTTCGTGAACCGTCCGGCGGGAAGTTCGTTTGTGTTCGTTCGTTTATTAAACAAACGAACACGAACAAGAAATTTCGTTCGTTTAGTTAAATGAACAAACATGAACAGAGGTCACGTTCGTTCGTTTATGTTCGTGAACGTTCGATAACGTGTTCGCTTGTGTTTGATAGTTCATTAATATTTTTAGCTTTTATATTTATTTAAATATATCAAAATTCTGACAAATTAAATATTTAATAAGTGTCAGTGTATTATATATTCTGTTCATAAACGATTGTTTGTGTTCGTTTATTTCCATTTGTGTTCATGAACATTAGTTTGTGCTCATTTGTGTTCGCCAACGTTCGTTGCCTAAAATTAACAAACAAACACAAACGAACACGAACACGAACAAGTTCATTTCCTTAACAAACGAACACAAACATAAAATCCCGTTCGATAAGTGTTCGTGAACGGTTCGCGAACACATATATTTTTTAACAAACGAATACGAACAAGGTCTCGTTCGTGTTCGTTCGGTTCGTTTACAGCCCTATCAATACCCATAGTGAGTCAAGAAGCTAAAACTGATGTGAATCTTCACTTTAAATTAAATGGACTCACGAACGAGTATGCCATTTAAAACGTCCCAGTTCGGTTTGGCTCATTTAGAAATGAGCTGATCTCGAACAAGTTTATCTTTAGGGTTTGTTTGGCTAAGCTTATTTAACTCAAAAGGGAATTTTTGTTAAAAGACCTTATTGACTTATGACTTTTTGAAACGAAGTTTTTAAAAAGTGTTTGGATTAGCTTATGGGGTGGGAAAAACCAATAAGTCAATAATTTGTTTTTTAAAAAGTGTTTGACTTAGCTTATTCATGTAAAATGACTAAAAGGGATGTGAAAAGCCAATAAGTCATAATCAGCTTCAAAATGTCACTCCTTACTAACTTTTCAAAACTAACTTTTACAAAAAGTTATTTTGAAAAGTGTTTATGAGTTTGTCAAACACTTTTTCTCCTTATTAGCTTTTGTAAAAGTCAATAAATTATAAGGAGATGTTGAAAAGCTTAGCCAAACACCCCTTTAGACTTAGCCATGAGCAAGCTTTTTGAGTTTGTTTAACATCTTAGGTAGCGTTCGTTTCATGGAATGGAGTGAAATTGCAATTGGAATTGAAATTAGATTTTAAGGGATTCCTTTGAAATCCCATAATGTGTTTGGTTGGTATTATGCTCAATGGAATTGGAATTTAAGTTATGTAAAATGACATAACTACCCTTTAAATTATCAATCAATCAATCAATTATGCCCAGTAAAATCCCACAAATAGCAAAGCTATTGGTAGGGTCTGGGGAGAGTGAGATGTACACACACCTTACCTTTACCCCTATGGATAGAGAGTCTGCTTCTAGTGAGACCTTCGGCTCCAAATACCCAAGAAAGAAATAAATAGAACATGAGGTGTGTGTGTGTGTATGAAGCTACCAAAATAACATGAGTGGTGAAAGAGTACATGGTAAACAAGACAAATATAACATCACAAACAACCTATACACATAGTTACATATCTACGACCATACACTACACCTAAAACACAATTGTACCCTCCCCTAGAAATCCTTAACCTTAATCCTACGTCTCCACGAGCTCATATCATGGACCATGTTCTAGAGAGGTGCAATCTTTGCAAATCCTACGCCTACCTAATCTGCTCATCCCAAGTAATTTTGGGTCTACCTCTACTCCTCATTCCCTTCACCTCGAGAGTTTCAACCACTCTAACTGCTTTATCGTCTGCCTCCTCTTCACATGCCCAAACCATCTCAATCTTCCCTCATTTATCTTATCTGATATACTAGCTACTTCTAACCTCTCCCTAAAAACATCATTTCTTATCCAGTCTAAATTTGTGTACCCACACATCCACGTTAGCATTCTCATTTCTGCCACATCCATCTTGCGTGCTTGTACTTCATTAATGGCCCAATAGTCGGTTCCGTATAACATAGCAGGTCTAATTGCAACCCTGTAAAATTTCCCTATCAGTTTAGTTGGAAACCTTCTATCGCACAATACTCTAGTGGCACTCCACCTACACCATCCAACCTGGATGCGGTGGGCAATGTCACACCCCAACCGATGACGGAAACATCGGGGCGCGGCACTAAGTGAAACAGATTGTCCAGGAGTTTCCATAACAACTACGATTACCAATTATTTAAGCATCACGTCCCGTACCATGACATAATAACTAGCATAGTTATTACAGACAAATCAAAGACAAGTAGTTCTGTTTCGACAACTCAAATATAAATTGTTTTTGTTTGTTTCTAGACTCCACCATAGCTCAATTCCATCAAATAGCAAGCAAGCGTCCTAAGCACCTGTCACATACGTTAAAGTAACGGTCAATACACACAGTGTAAAGGTGAGCATACAAGTTTAATAGATATAGTAGAGTTCGAAATCGTTTATGCATAACCAGCATGTGACATGTATAGTGCGAAGCTAGTAGGTTATCGACAAAGAAATATGCACAGACTAGACTGCGAGTTGTAGAATGCGCAACACATATCACCACTGTGACATGTGAGAGGTAACCTTAACAACCCCCTGTCGACGACAGGTGCTGAGTCCAAACAAATAGTACTATCGTTGCTAAGCCATCAGGCAACAATCACTGTGTTAACATAACATACAAGCATTCATCGAGTAACAAGTAACATGCAATAACGGTCAGCGTATAAATAGTGTTTGCGTTGTGAATTCAATTGTGATTCAGAATATGTAACGTATGTAACACCCAAGAGTGCATAAAGCAAAAAGGGATCGAGTATACTCACAGCGATGGAAATGGATTGAAGGGGGCGCTAGTGTGATTAGCCTGAACAGTTAACGATAGCATAAGCGAAGAGTGGTGCGTAAAACGGTGAAAGGTGACCAAGTGTCGGATGGCAATCCGATCGGATGGCAATCCGATCGGATGTCAATCCGTTCGGATGGTCATCCGATCGGATGGTCATCCGATCGGATGACCATTCGATAGGATTGACATTCGTTTGGTAAGGATGTGTTTGTGTATGATGGCTTTGAAGTTTTCGTTATAGCATTTTGAAAATAGAGAAGTATCTCTACCCTTCAGGTCGTTCGATCGAATGGCCGTTCGATCGGATAGCGATCCGATTGGCGAGGCTTCTCAGCTTGAGAACAAGTTCACAGCAGGACGGTCACTCGATCGGATAGCAATCCGATCGGATGGCAATCCGTTGGAACTAACTTATGTATTGAACATGTTAAAAATTGTTAAGTGTTGAACCTCAAGTGCAATCCGATCGGCTTGCGATTTGATCGGATGGCAATCCGATCGGACGGCAATTCGTCCCAGCGAATCCTATCGTTTTGAACTTGATTATTTTAAAAGTTTGCGGTGTGTTCGAGACGGTTTGACAACGTTTTAAACAACAGAACCTCGTCAAGTCCCAAGTCGCCCGATTTGAATAGGAATCACCCAAATCCGACTAGTTTACTGGTTCGTGACGGTTGTTCTTGTTCAACCCGAAATCGGTTGTCTCCTTGGTAGTAACCAGATCTTGAACCAACTCATCACTAAGAAAGAGGAGAAGATCAAAACGAGCTCCGGTTCTACCGGTTTTGGGTGCATTGAGTGTAAAAGAGTTGAAAGAAAGTTGGAAAACCATCTTTCAATCCTTTCCACTTGAAAATGTTTAGATCTATGCAAAATCATTGTGAAATCATGTGGAAATCCTTCAGATCTAAGTTGTCCTTGGTGGAATGAAGCCAAATCTTGAAGTTCATAAGAACTCCATGATGACGTCACCCTAAAACACCTCAAATCCAGCGATTTCACGGTTAAAAGTTGAGATTCAAAGGAGAAAATGATGAAGAAGTGTGTGTAGATCATAGAAGTACAAGATTTGATTTGAAAACTTACAAGAATCGTGAGAAATCGAGAGAAAGAAGGCTTGAGTGCGGCTGGTCGAGTGGGAGAGTTGTCACATCACAAATGATGTGACAGGAGGGTATTTATAGGGTTTCCAAAAGAGGAAAGTGCCTAAGTGTCGGATAGGTCACCGATCGGATGGCAATCCGATCGGATGGCCACTCGATCCAGGTGTCCGGCGCGTTGAGTTTTGTCGTTTCGATTCGCGTGTTGAGCGTTGCGATGCGATTCGAGTGAGTGATGCGATAGTATTACCCATTAGTTACACCAATAACCTAACTACTATATCTAACATACAATCACTATAAATAACCTACGTTTAGCATTTGTGATTAAACACCTCAACATATACATAACATGCACAAGTAACACATAATGGCACACACACGTAAAACAATATCCAGAACACATAATTCGAGTTACGAATGCGATAGCGATGCGTTTTGTGATAAGTCGATTAGCGATTAAACATGCGATTAAACCTCGATTATTAATAGATACTCCACATAATACAACTAAAGCAAATAAATAAAAAGATTCAATTACAAGTCATTGACGTACAATCAATAGTTAAGCAATCTTTTCTTCCTTTGACTTTGACTTGTACTTTAACTTTCCAAAAATCGGGTTGTTACAGCCTCCCCTACTTTAGGAAATTTCGTCCCGAAATTTAAGAAGTAGGCGTAACAAACAGTTGTGGGTACTTCGCCTTCATGTCACTTTCGAGTTCCCAGGTAAACTCGGTGCCGCGTTTGCCTTCCCAGAGAACCTTCACAATGGGAATGCGTGAGCGACTGAGTACCTTGGTTTCTCGTCCCATAATCTCGACAGGCTTTTCCACGAAGTGTAATGTTTCGTCCACTTGTAAATCTTCGAGAGGGACATGTAATTCTTGGTCGGCTAAGCACTTTCTGAGGTTCGAAAAATGGAAAGTCAGGTGGACATTACTAAGTTCCTCCGGTAGTTCGAGTCTGTAGGCCAATTTTCTAATCCTTTCCAGAATCTTAAAGGGTCCAACATATCGAGGCGCGAGCTTTCTTTTCTTGCCGAATCTAATCACCCCCTTCCAAGGTGCAACCTTTAAGAGTACGTGATCGCCAACGTTAAATTCAAGGGGCTTGCGGCGTCTATCAGCGTAACTTTTCTGTCGGCTCCGAGCTTTCAGCAGATTGTCTCGAATTTGGAGGATTTTGTCAGTCGTTTCTTGCAACAGCTCAGGATCGGTAATTTGCGCGTGTCCGATCTCGTGCCACACAATAGGCGATCAACATTTCCTTCCGTATAATGCCTCAAATGGTGCCATTTGTATGCTAGAATGATAACTATTATTGTACGAGAATTCGACTAAAGGTAAGTGCGCGTCCCAATTACCACCGAAATCTATGACACGCGAGCGAAGCATGTCTTCAAGGGTCTGAATCGTTCTTTCAGTCTGACCGTCAGTTTGGGGATGGAAAGCGGTACTTAGATTAAGCGTAGTACCGAGAGCAGATTGAAACGTTTCCCAAAGACGCGAGGTAAACCAACCATCGCGGTCAGAGATGATGTCACGAGGCGTCCCGTTTCGACAAATGATCTCATTGGTGTAGATTCGGGCTAATTTTTCTACCTTAAAGTCTTCTCGTATCGGTAGGAAATGAGCTGATTTAGTCAAACGGTCAACAACAACCCGGATGCTGTTGACCTGAAGTCGTGCGCGGAAGTTTCGTTATAAAGTCCATAGTTATACTTTCCCATTTCCACATCGGAACCTCGGGTTGTACGAGTAAGCCAGAGGGTCTTTGTTGGTCAGCCTTGACCTTGGAACAAGTTAGGCACTTCGAAACATAGATAGTGATATCCTTCTTCATGCCCGGCCACCAGTACTTGTAGCGCATGTCCTGGTACATCTTGTCAGCACCTGGATGAATAGAATACCAAGATTTGTGGGCTTCGTCCATCAGAACTTGTAGAGAATCCATACGCTTGGGAATCCAAATTCGGTCTAAATAATGAAAGATACCATTCGACTTATTCTCGAGTTGGGCGCCAACGTTTAGAATCATTTCCTTCTTCAAAGTTCGTTCGGTAAAGCAAGCATGCTGAGCGTCACGGATGAGAGTTTCGAGATGACGTTGGGCTGGGATATTACGAACTCTATGCAAATAGCTTCATTGACTGAGAGCATCGGCAATGACGTTTGCTTTTCCTGGATGGTAACGGATCTCACAGTCGTAATCATTGAGCAGTTCTACCCACCGGCGTTGACACATATTTATTTCCTTCTAGTCAAAGATATGTTGTAGGCTCCTATGATCGATGAAGATCGTACACTTGGTACCGTAAAGGTAGTGTCGGCAAATCTTTAACGCAAAAACAACTACGCCAAGCTCGAGGTCATGTGTGGTGTAGTTCTTCTCGTGGATCTTGAGCTATCGAGAAGCGTACGCGATAACCTTATCTCGTTGCATGAGAACACAACCAAGACCAAGGTTTGAGGCATCGCAGTAAACTACGAAGTCGTTGTTTCCGTCGGGTAATGAGAGCACGGGAGCATTGAAGAGCATAGCTTTGAGGGTTTGAAAGGCTCCCTCTTGTTTAGTTCCCCAAACAAAAGGTTTGTCCTTATGCGTAAGTGAGGTAAGCGGCACAACGATCTTAGAGAAACATTCGATGAAACGGCGATAATAGCCTGCCAGTCCAAGAAAAGGGCGGACTTCAGACGGGTTCTTAGGTGTAACCCAACTCTTAACTACTTCAATCTTCGCATGATCGACGTGAATACCTTGACTATTGACAATGTGACCCAAGAATTGGACCTCCTCTAGCCAAAATTCACACTTGGAGAACTTGGCATAGAGACGGTTTCCCTAGAGAAACTCAAGAACCAAACGTAGATATTGCAAGTGTTCGGCTTTTGACTTGGAATAGATCAGGATATCGTCAATGAACACAATTACGAAACGGTCAAGGAAGGTTTGCCCACTCGATTCATTAGATCCATGAAAACGGCGGGAGTGTTGGTCAAACCAAAAGGCATGACAACAAACTCGTAATGACCATAGCGGGTTTGAAAAGCGGTTTTGGGAATATCATCCTCTTGAATGCGTAACTGGTGATAGCCTGAGCATAGATCGATCTTTGAAAAACACATAGCACCTTGTAACTGATCAAACAAATCATCGATTTAAGGCAAGGGATAGTGATTCTTGATAGTTAGCTTATTCAATTCCCTATAGTCGATGCACATCCAGAACGATCCATCCTTCTTTTTGACGAAAAGGACAGGCGTGCCCCATGGAGAGGTGCTAGGGTGAATGAAGCCTTTATCAAGTAGTTCCTGGAGCTGGCTCGAGAGTTCGTGCATTTTAGAAGGAGAGAGACGATAAGGCGCTTTAGCCACAGGGTTTGCTCCAGGAATGAGGTCGATTCTGAAATCGATATCACGAGCGGGAGGTAATCCCGGAAGATCTTCAGGAAATACGTTGGGAAATTCACGAACTACAGGCACCTGGTCTACCTCCTTAACTTCCTTTTTCTCTGCTACTACAATGTGTGCCAAGAAAGCTTGGTATTCCTTGCGGAGATACTTGCTAGCCTGGACACATGACATAAGTTTGAGACCTTTCGAAGGAGTTTCGCCATACATACAAAGTTGATCACCATTAGTGAGCGAGAAACAAATCATCTTTTCGAAGCAAACAACTTCAGCACGATTCTCGCGAAGAAAATCCATGCCTACTATAACATCAAAGCTTCCGAGTTGCATCAGAATAAGGTCGATAGGGAAGATGTGATTGTTGAGTTCAAGCGTACAATCACGTAGAACAGAATTGACGGCGACGATTCTTCCGGTGGTAACTTCTACATCGAACGTCGAGGGTAGAGGGCACACTTACGATTAAGGAGCTTTTCGAATTCAAATGATACAAAACAGTTATCTGCTCCAGTATCAAACAAACACGAAGCATATATACCATTTACAAGGAACGTACCATTGACCACATTGTTGTCTACTTGAGCCTGACGGGCGTTGATGTTGAATGCACGTTCCCGGGCTGCTGGCTGTTGCTGCTGTTGCTGGGGCTGCTGCTGTTGCGGCTCTTGCTTCACCACTCGATTTGGGCACATGTTTGCGAAGTGGTTGGGATCACCACACGTAAAGCAAGCTCGAGCGTTAGCTGCAGGTGCATGAGCTGCTTGATGGCCTTGAGGGGCAGTAAGTAGAGCTTGTTGAGCAGGAGCTTGACCTTGAGTTGGAGCTGGGGTTTGACGTGGACCTGTACGGCAGTTTGCGGTGAAGTGGTCATACATATTGCAATGAACGCAGAACCGACATGCGAGACCCACCGGGTGATGATAAGTACAAGTGGGGCAAAGCGGGTGTGGTCCAATGTATGCACGCTTGGCAGGCGGTGCATTGACCACAGGTGCCGCTACTTGGCGGTGTTGAGGTTGCGGTGGTGCTGGTACTGCTTGGAGCAGGGCAGCAGTAACTGCACAGTTCTTGTTGCTGGAACTGCTGTTGTTCTTCCTCTTTCGGCGTGAGAGTTTCAAAGATTGCGGTGCGGCTGTGGTTTCAGCGGTTGAAGCAGCGGTGGCTTGATGCAGATTCTTAGCAGCTTTGTCAAAATAACCCGCCCTGACTCGCTTATCGTTGATCTCTGCCGCGAGCAGGTAGGTTTCCTCGATCATTGTAGTCTTTTCAGCTTGAATAAAATCTGCAACGCAATCCGGAAGAGCACGGATATACTTCTTGATTGTGATATCTGGGGTAGTAACCTGACCAGGGTAAATAATACTCAACTACTTGAAGCGAGCAGTTAAACCAGCGTTATCTCCGCCATCCTGCTTTATGTGCCAGAATTCATCCTCAAGCTTTTGGAGTTCATGGGGAGGACAGAACTCTTGCATCATTATGTTCTTCAACTCATCCCAAGACAATCCGAAAGCAACGTCATTTCCTCGTTTGTTCCTCTCGGCCGTCCACCAATCAAGAGCGCGGGATTGGAAGATGCCGGTAGCATTGACGGTGCGCAGGTTTTCTGGACAGCCACTCTGGCGCAAGGTGACTTCGATAGAATCAAAGCATTGAAACATGGTCGTAGGACCATCTTCGCCGGTAAACTCTTTTGGTCCGCAGGCTTTGAACTACTTGAAAGCAGCCTTAGGAGTATCGGTCCTGGACACTTCTGAGGACTTGCTTGCATTCTCGTTCAGCTCACTGACGATTTGTGGGATGACTTTTGCCATTTGCTTAGCGACGAGAGAGGCGATTCGCTTGTCACCGTGATTACGTCTAGCAGCGCGGGAGTGTTGCAATCCAAATGACGACATTGTCTGCAACAGACATCGCCACAGGACTCAAACTCAATTTCGATTAATCCTAGTATAGTCTAGCGATTTACCATAAAGCTCAGGAACACAGACATTAACATCATTCACGTTGGCACATTGACACAAAATCACATAAGCACGTAAGCATGTATTCCACGTAAGCACAGTATTGTAACGCCCAGCATCCCTAAACTTTAGACTTTTGTCAGATTTAGTCCCTAAACTTTAGCTATTGGCAAGTCTAGCCCCTGAACTATACAATGTGTGACACTTTGATATCTTGGTAAATCTATATGTTTGGAATGTCTAAATCTATGTTTGGAATGTCTAAATCTATAATTGGAATGCCTAAATCTATATGCTTGGAATGTCTAAATCTATGTTTGGAATGTCTAAACCTATGATTGGAATGCCTAAATCTATACGCTTGGAATGTCTAAATCTATATTTGGCGCTTGATTCTTAAGACTCGTGAAACTTGATTCTTGGTGGAACGAGAGACTGGAGTCTTGTTACTGGCGGAATCTATTAATCTTGGACAACTTTTGGTGTTTATGATGTAATCTAGTTATTCCTTACCAAATAATACGCAACGCTTAATCTAACTCGCAGAACGAATCAAAGACGGGAACGCGGAAAGAATGGATTAACCGAGTGGCAATCCGATCGGATAGCCACCCGATCGGATAGCCACCCGATCGGATAGTCACCCGATCGGATGCCCGCCCGATCGGATGACCACTCGATCGATCAGCCACCCGATCCATGCCACACCGCCTTAACTTCCTCACACACTATAAATAGGCCTGTCACATCACCAAATTCCCTGATGTGACAGCCTTACTCGAGCAGACGCACGCACACCACTTTTCCTCATTTTCTTGGCGATTTCGGTACGTTTTACACTAGATCCTTGTACTTTCTTGATCTACACTTCATTCTCTACGTGATTCACCTTTGAAATCACACTTTTCACCGTGGAATCTCTCGGATCTAAGCTCTCAAGGATGATGTCATCATGGTGGGTTGTACAAACTGCCATATGATGTCATTCCTGACAAGATCTAGCTCAGATCTAATGAATTTCAGGTGTTTTGCACCAAATCTAGGATAGATCTAGGATTTTTATAATAAAACTTAAGTTTTCTTCATCTTTTCTTCAATCTTCCATTTTAAACAGTGAAATCCGGGCATAAACGGACTGTAGACTCGATGGGTAGTCTAGAGTAGGTTTGGAAATGGATTGTTGCCGGAGGAAACGACCATGGAACGGATTCCGACATAAACCGCTGTAAACAGACGACTGACCGGATAGGGGTGATTCCCATCCGATCAGAATGGCTGTAAGATGGTGAGTTTACCATTGTCGCAGTACGTCCTGTGTCGTCCTCGTTAATCTAGAAACTTAGAAATTTACAAAGTCGTAAACAGGACAAGAATCACTCGATCGAGTGACAATCCGATCGGATGACCATCCGATCGAATAGCCACTCGATCGGGTAGCAGTTGTCTAGCGCTCCGGACTGAGAACTTTTTTCAGAAACTTGGAACTTTGGAAATCTCAATCGAGTGGCAACCCGATTGGATAGCCATCCGATCGAGCTGCCATCCGATCAAGGTGACCAACACACTAAACTTGATACTTGGATCGAGTGACCACCCAATCGGATAACCATCCAATCGGGCAGTCATCCATTCCCTCTCACATTGGCCACTTGATCGACTGGTAATCCGATCGGATAGCCATCCGATCGGACAGCCATCCGATTCAATGACTGATCCAACACTTGTGCGATCTCGTTGCCCGACACTTACCAGTTGTAATCTAACCAGGCTAAATCTAAAGAGCTCCCTTTGATCCAATAACAGTTGAACTGTTAAGCAATCACTGTGAGTATACTTGATCCCTTTTTGTTTTAACCTTTGGGATGTAAGATGTATTCTATAATCTATGAGACTTGATACTTTTGCAAGCTAAACTCTATCCTACGTGTATGTGAAAACTTGTGCATCCTAGTATTCTATTTGTTCTATGTGACGTTTAATCCAGGGTGTGTAGTTCCGCCTTAACAATAGTAGCGCTATAGGAGGTGCACCTCTCCCATTATTCTCAGGGGGTATTGTTAGGAGGATTCTAGTTTACCTTGAGTCTTGGGTAAACACTAAAGCATCGGGATACTTGGGCTATCACTGCGTGGACTGCGACACTAGCACGGCTGAAACTATTTTTATTCTTACACTGTGGATATGAGTTTTTTAATCTAATATGCTATTTCTCAAACTTGTATACTCGCCGGTACATTTTTGTACTGACTCTATTTTAATACATGTTGCAGGCTGATAGGATGCTGAAAACATGGAATCGAGCTAGGATGAAGCTTAGAAACTCACCTAGTTAACTTAGTCTATGAACAATGTTTAATACTCGATGTTTGTCAGAACTTGTGGTTATTTTGATATGGTTGTGTTGTTAGACAATTTTGCATGAAATCTATTAATCTATATTGACACTTTAGTGTTATGGAAATCTCATGAGCAATCTGAATGCTTAGTGCTCGCACCCCGATGTTTCCGCCATCGGTTGAGGTGTGACAGATTGGTATCAGAGCCATAACTATAGGGAATTAGGATAAGTAGGAATACTTGCCCTAGTCTATAGTTCTAGGAAATCTCGACTCTTATTTGTTGTTTAAGACTTATGCATTCTACCGTATTTGCTTCCTAGCAGCACATGTACTCCTGTTAAACTTGCATGCCTTTCCTAAGGCTAACATAATATACACTTGATACTTTGAAAACACGGTTCGCCAGTGTTTGTATTTTGCACGAGGTTTGCCCTCAAGACAGGAGTGACATCCGAACCTTGATGGGAAATCTCCATATTATTCTAGTAGGTCTTGTCTGCGGATAAGTACCAACGCTATCAGGGTACGATGTTGTCAAGTTAGAGGTGAAACTCAGACCTTGATAACTAGTCCCACCCCTTGATGATTTTATGTCTCGCCAAAGTCTCGAAACTTCCATTCAATTAGGAACGTGAAATGACCAAAAGGACGAATATCGTAGGCCTAACATCGATGACATATTTGTCTACGTAAGTCAGGACACGTTACCTCAATTCGAAAGGGGTTCGAATCACCTTGGTTAGTCTCCGTTCCTCTACCCGGAACAATCCTATGTTTTATAAGCCTACCTTTTATGTTATTCTGATTTTATGAATGTGGTTTTTAAACTCGATTCTTCATTCATTTTGGTATGCTTTCACACAAAGCACAAGTATGTTGCAAGCTAAAACGTTAATTCTAATTCCTCAGGATCAAACTAAATTTAAAGAGTTTATCTACGATATATCTGATCAATCTATGTGATATTGTGATTGTAAGGCACTAGATGTAACATGGCATGGAATACAAGAGAAAAGTGATGTGTCCGAAACATGGTGGATACGCCGCTGGTACTTCCTATATATAAGTGTTTCTGGCATGTTACCAACTTTCGTAACAAGTGCCATGCGAAACTTAGTGTTGGTGGACCAGTGTTGATGTTGTCAAACTCTAGAACTACGAAAGGACTATTTGTGTATTCTATGTGAAACCTATGTGAAATCTATCGTGTACTCTAGTGAAGTCTAAATGAAAACTACGTAGGTGTGGATTGAGAAACAAAATACGAAACATAGCCTAGCGCCGAAGACGATGGGGAAGTGGCATGTCCGAAGCATGGTGGATACGCCACTGGTACTTCCTATATATAAGTGCTTCTGACATGTTACCGAACCTTCGTACCACGCGCTAAGTGAAGTTCGTAGTTTTGTAGGCTCGGGTTGAAGTTGTGAAATCTATTTGGTTTAATCTATGTTGTTGAATCTATCTGATCAATCTATGTGGAAATCTCGTGGTAAATTCTAATGTTGTGGTTAACGAAGCATGACACCGATGACGAGAAAGACGTGGCATGATCGAAGCATGGTGGATACGCCGCTGGTACTTCCTATATATAAGTGCTTCTGTCATGTTTCCGAACTTTCGTAGCACGTGCCATGTGAGATTTCGTTGGTTGTGGATTGTTAACGCTAGTCTATTGAAGTCTATTAAGTATATTGAAGACTATTTGAAAACTATCGTAATCTATTGAAATCTATGTGAACCTATGATAACAATGATGAGTGTGTTTTGTGACACGTAACATGACACCGAGTACGAGGCAGAAGCGATTGTGCCCGAAACATGGTGGATACACCACTGGTACTTCCTATATATAAGCGGTTCTGACACATTGCCAAACTTCGTACAATGTGCCATGCGAAGGTCGTGGTTGCAGTATCTATATGAACCTTGTGAATCTTCAGTCTTAGTCTATTCTATGTTAATCTAGACTTATACGGTCCTTTTGTTGGATCTTTTAGATGTCTTCTCAAAAGTTATCCGACACTCTCAAGAGATCTAGGGAGAAGTCTCAGAAAAAGATGATGTCTTTTATGGCCGACCAGATTGCTCGAGTCGTGCCAAAGATCGTCTCTGAGCTCCAAGGATCAAACACTCCTCCATCCTCTGTGGACTCAAAGGCCGAAAAGCAGAAGTCCAATAAGTTCAGCTACAAACATTTCATCTCTTGCAACCCTAAGCCTTTCACGGGCAGTGATGGGGTGACTGCTATGCTCGAGTGGTTCAACAGCATCGAAGTTACCTTCATTAACAGCGAGTGCCCAGAGCATCTAAAGACTAGGAGTGCGACTGGAATGTTTCAAGGCAGAGCGTTGGAGTGGTGGTCTAATGAGAGAAACATCCGCTCGAATGAAGAAGCCTATGCTCTTCCATGGACTGAGGTGCGAGAGCTAATGATGCTTGAGTTCTGCCCTCCCCATGAGCAGTTGAAGCTTGAAGAAGATTTTTGGCATTTGAAGCAGAGTGGTAATGATAATCTGGCTTATACTACCCGCTTTAAGTAGCTTAGCTTGATCGTTCCTCACTTGGTTTCCACTCCCAAGCGGATGATAACCAAGTACATCAATGGTCTACCTCATGCCATGCGAGATTCAATCAAAGCAGCTCAACTCGACACCATTGAAGAAGTCTATCGTTTGGCAGCAAGTTTGAACAACAACCATGTGCGTGATAAACAGTTTGCTACTCCTGCTACCTCCAAGTCTGCAAACCAAGTCACCCAGCACTCAAGTGGCATCAAGAACAAGAAAAGGAAATCTCAGGGTTCAGGATGCAATGCTATTGTTCCTGCTACTAAACCTGCTCCTGCTACTGCTGCTGCTAACCCTGCTGTTCCAGAGGTTAAGAAACAGTACACTGGGTCTTACCCCAAGTGTACAACTTGCAATTTTCATCACCCTACTACTTCTGCATGTCGTCTGTGTACGAATTGTAACCGCTATGGTCACACGGCCCCCTACTGCCGTCAAGCTAACCCAGCCCAGCAAGCTCAGCAAGCCCCAGCCCAGGCAGCTCTACCAGCACCTCTGCAGAATCCAGGTCCAGTTAACGCTGTTCGTGCATGTTTCAGTGTGGTGATACTACCCACCTTCGCAATCGTTGCCCCCAGCTAAATCAAGAACAACAAGCAGCCGCTCATGGACGAGCATTCAATCTCAATGCTAATCAAGCTCGCAACAACAATGATGTGGTGAATGGTACGTTTCTCGTTAATAATCTTTACGCTTCGATTCTGTTTGATATGGTGCCGATAAAAGCTTTGTGTCCGTAGAATTTGAGTCTTTGATAAACTGTACACGCTCTAAGTTACCTGATTCGTTCTCTGTTGAGATCGCCAATGGTAAGTCGATTCTTGTTAATTCTATTGTGCGTGATTGTTCCCTGACTCTTAACGATCACGTATTCTCTATTGATCTCATACCCAAGCGTTTGGGTAGTTTTGATGTCATTATCGGCATGGATTGGTTGCGTAAGAACCATGCCGAGATTGTTTGTCATGATAAGCTTGTTCGTCTTCCTCTTTCGTCTGGTGATATTTTGAATGTCTATGGAGACTGACCTTCAAAAGGACTAAGGTTGATGTCATGCACACAAGCGAGCAGATGCTTACGTAAACAGAACTTTGCCTTCTTGGCCCACGTGGTGGAACAAAAGGGCAAGGGGAAGAGCATAAGCGCGTTCTAGTGGTGTGTGATTTCACTGATGTCTTTCCTGAAGATCTTCCTGGTCTTCCTCCTCCTAGAACCGTTGACTTTCGCATTGATCTCGTCCCTGGCGCAACTCCTGTCGCCAAGGCTCCTTACCGTCTTGCACCTTCCGAGATGCAAGAGTTATCTAGTCAGCTACAGGAACTACTCGACAAGGGTTTTATTCATCCGAGCGCCTCTCCGTGGGGTGCTCCTGTTTTATTTGTCAAGAAGAAGGATGGTTCATTTCGTATGTGTATCGACTACCGTGAACTTAATAAGCTTACCATGAAGAATCGTTACCCACTACCTCGTATTGATGATTTATTTGACCAACTACAAGGCGCGTCCTGTTTCTCTAAGATTGATCTCCGATTTGGATATCATCAGTTGCGTGTCCTCGAAGATGATATTCCTAAGACCGCATTTCGTACTCGTTATGGACACTACGAGTTCGTGGTTATGCCTTTTGGCTTAACCAATGCACCCGCCGTGTTCATGGATCTTATGAATCGTGTGTGTAAACCCTATTTAGATCGTTTTGTTATAGTCTTTATTGATGATATTCTTATTTATTCTAAGTCTAAGGCTGATCATGCTCGTCATTTGCGTCTCATGCTCGAACTCGTACGTGGTGAACGTCTATATGCTAAATTTTCTAAGTGTGAGTTTTGGATCGATGAAGTGCAATTTCTTGGTCATGTCGTTAGTAAGCAAGTATTCATGTTGACCCGTCTAAAATCGAGGCCGTGAAGAATTGGAGTACGCCTAAATCCGCATCCGAAATTCGTTCTTTTCTAGGATTGGCAGGTTATTACCGTCGATTCATCTCGGACTTTTCTAAAATTTTTGTTCCTCTTACTTCGTTAACTCAGAAGGAGAGACCTTTTGTTTGGGGTCCCGAACAAGAGGAATCTTTTCAGACTCTTAAGACTCTATTGTGTAATGCCCCTGTTCTGACTCTTCCCGATGGGAATGATGATTTCGTGGTATATTGCGATGCCTCAAACCGTGGATTGGGCTGTGTGCTCATGCCGCGGGACAAGGTTATTGCTTATGCTTCTCGTCAGCTCAAAGTGCATGAGAAAAACTATACTACTCACGATCTGGAGCTTGGTGCAGTTGTGTTTGCGTTAAAAATATGGCGACATTACTTGTATGGTACTAAGTGCATGGTTTTCACTGACCATAGAAGTCTTCAACATATATTTGACCAAAAAGAGCTGAACATGCGACAGAGACGTTGGGTAGAATTGCTTAACGACTACGACTATGGAATTCGCTACCATCCTGGCAAGGCAAATGTAGTGGCCGATGCTCTCAGTCGTAAAACTCATGTGAATGCTATTCGTATCTCTAATGATCTCCATGCATGCATTCGTGACGCCCAGTATTCATCAGCAAATGAAGGAAGTCTAGAAGAAGAAATCCACAACGCTAGAATTGATCAGCTTAAAACTAAACCTAATGGACTGCAATATTACCTCAATCGCATCTAGGTGCCGGATCGCGATAATCTCCATGAGCTTATTATGAAGGAGGCTCACAAATCCCATTACTCCATTCATCCGGGCGCCAATAAGATGTACCATGATCGGCGTACAACTTATTGGTGGCCTGGCATGAAAAGGGACATTGCTGTATATGTTTCTAAATGCCTTACTTGTACGAAAGTAAAGGCTGAACATCAACGCCCTTCAGGACTCTTAGAACAACCCAAAATCCCAGTCTGGAAATGGGATGGTACCGCTATGGACTTTATTACTAAGTTACCCCGAACACCTTCTGGTCACGATAGTATCTGGGTGATAATCGATCGTTTGACCAAATCCGCCCACTTTCTTCCTATGCGTGAAGATTACAGGGTGGAGAAACTTGCTCGAATCTATACTGATGAGTTTATATGACGTCATGGCGTACCTCTTGACATAATCTCGGACCGTGATGGTCGCTTTACTTCACGTCTTTGGCAAACCTTCCAATCCGCAATGGGTACTCATTTGAATCTTAGCACGGCCTTTCATCCTCAAACGGATGGACAGATCGAGCGTACTATTCATACCCTAGAGGATATGCTCCGTTCTTGTGTCATTAACTTTGGTGGTAACTGGGATGTAAATTTACCATTGATTGAGTTCTCGTACAACAACAACTATCATTCAAGTATTCAGATGGCTCCTTTCGAATCTTTGTATGGCCGCAAGTGTCGATCTCCTCTCAGCTGGCATGAGATTGGGGACAAGCCGTTTACTGGCCCTGAAATAATTCAAGAAACAACAGATAAGATTCTCCAGATCCGTGATAACTTGATCAAGGCAAGGAACATACAAAAGAGTTATGCTGATAATAGGCGTAAGCCTCTGGAATTTGATGTTGGCGACCGAGTTCTTCTCAAGGAATCTCCCTGGAAGGGGGTAGTTCATTTTGGTAAGAAGGGAAAGCTCGCCCCTCGCTATGTGGGTCCTTTCAAGATACTCGAGAGGATTGGCAAGGTAGCGTACAGACTCGACTTGCCACAAGAGCTAAACAACGTGCATCCAGTGTTCCACGTATCCAATCTACGTAAATGCCTAGCCGACGAGGAACTGCAGGTTCCCCTTGAAGATTTGCAAATAAACGAAGCTGTACACTTCGTGGAGAAACCGGTCGAAATCATGGATCAAGGAATCAAGCGATTGAGGCGCAGCAAAATTCCCATTATCAAGGTTCGATGGGAAGGAAAGTGTGGCGCCGAATTCACTTGGGAATTGAAAATTGATATGAAGGCCAAGTATCCGCAGCTCTTTGAACAGCCTTCTTCTAAGATTTCGGGGACGAAATCTCCTAAAGGAGGGGAGACTGTAACGCCCAGCGTCCCTAAACTTTAGACTTTTATCAGATTTAGTCCCTGAACTTTAGCTATTGGCAAGTCTAGCCCGTGAACTATACAATGTGTGACACTTTGATATCTTGGTAAATCTATATGTTTAGAATGTCTAAATCTATGATTGGAATACCTAAATCTATATGCTTGGAATGTCTAAATCTATGTTTGGAATGTCTAAACCTATGATTGGATGGCCTAAATCTATACGCTTGGAATGTCTAAATCTATATTTGGTGCTTGACTCTTGAGACTCGTGAAACTTGATTCTTGGTGGAACGAGAGACTGGAGTCTTGTCACTGGCGGAATCTATTAATCTTGGACAACTTTTGGTGTTTATGATATAATCTAGTTATTCCTTGCCAAATAATACGCAACGCTTAATCTAACTCGCAGAATGAATCAAAGACGGGAACGCGGAAATGATGGATTGACCGAGTGGCAATCCGATCGGATAACCACCCGATCGGATAGTCACCCGATCGGATGCCCGCCCGATCGGATGACCACTCGATCAATCAGCCACCTGATCTGTGCCACACCGCCTTAACTTCCTCACACACTATAAATAGGCCTGTCACATCACCAAATTCCCTGATGTGACAGCCTTACTCGAGCAGACGCACGCACACCACTTTTCCTCATTTTCTTGGCGATTTCGGTACGTTTTACACTAGATCGTTGTACTTTCTTGATCTACACTTCATTCTCTACGTGATTCACCTTTGAAATCAAACTTTTCATCGTGGAATCTCTCGGATCTAAGCTCTCAAGGATGATGTCATCATGGTGGGTTGTACAAACTGCCATATGATGCCATTCCTGACAAGATCTAGCTCATATCTAAGGAATTTCAGGTGTTTTGCACCAAATCTAGGATAGATCTAGGAATTTTATAATAAAACTTAAGTTTTCTTCATCTTTTCTTCAATCTTCCATTTTAAACGGTGAAATCCGGGCATAAACGGACTGTAGACTTGATGGGTAGTCTAGAGTAGGTTTGGAAACGGATTGTTGTCGGAGGAAATGACCATGGAACGGATTTCGACATAAACCGCTGTAAATAGACGACTGACCGGATAGGGGTGATTCCCATCCGATCAGAACGGCTGTAAGATGGTGAGTTTACCATTGTCGCAGTATGTAACAACTCTTGCTAAAATCATTAATTCTTATTTTAATAGTGTCCACTAGGAAACCCTAATTGAGACCCTCAAGTGGTATGGCATGACCCTTAATTTTTAAAACGACCACAGCTTGGATCAGGACACCCTAAAACTTAAGGGGGGGATCCCCTAATTGATAATTATTCGTCGAAAACGTTAATAAAACGCGTATTTTCGAGATTTATTGACTCATCAGGGCTATACCTACAACAAGGCAGGCCTAGCCTACTTTGGATTGCCCCGCGACACGTGACAGGTGCGGAGGATCCTGTCGCGACACGCGGGCGGGTTCCATTTGGGCTATAAAGCCCCTAGTCTGGGACTTGAACTGTTTGCTTGTTTCGACGTTAAATCTCACAGCGTACGCACAAATATACACTGTATCGTTCAAAATAGTTATAGTACCAAGCCTCTGCTGCGATAACAGGGTAATAACTCGATCACTGCTACGATACAATGTCCGATTGATTGAAACCGATCCGATGGATGTTTAAGTGCTGCCCGAATCCGGTGTATACTTTGTCATTCGTCGTGAGGGTTTTGATTTCGTGGGTTTATCGTAAATGTTATATTAAGTTACTAACCTAGTTTCATGTGCCTTGTTATTTAACTAGGTTACAAGGCTAAATCAGTTGGCAAAGTTATGTCCAATTAAACTTGCAATGTGAGTCATTCTCTTTTGTCAAAAGTATTTTACAAATACCTAAATGTTTTCCAGTTATATGTTACAGGGATTCAGTCTTGGTTATCATAAATTACTGGTAAGTGGGGTATTGTGCACATTACTATTGTTTCTCACTTTTAACAGTGATAATCATCACTATTGGGTAAAAGGACCCAATAGTGGTATGACCATCGTCACCAGGGTGTGACACGGGGCCATATAATTATAAGATAGGGGCCATTGTAATCGCTCTTTTGTTGTAATCTATAACGAATGTGTCATTTTATAACTTGAGTGACTCGCCAGTATTTCCGCACTGATAAAATCTTTTTAAACATGTTTCAGGTGATTTACTGTGAACCAGGAAAGGTGTCGCATAGCACACCAGCTTGAAGAATGTGGCTCAGTAAATAAAATAAATAAACATGTTTTTGTATTAATAGGGAATTTCCCAGTGAAATTTCCTTTATTGTAAATTATGGGGTTTATCCCAAATTATGAAATAAAATAATTGGGCATTTTCAGTTAAAAAGATCCTGTTAAAATTTTTGCTGCCAAAATAAACAATACCACGGGTTTCTGTCCAGCAGCTCCTGAAACGGCTAAAATCGGGTCGGGGGCCGTGACAGAAAAAGGTGGTATCAGAGCCACTGATTTAAGCCAATTAAGTATTTAGAAATACTTAATTTTTCTGATTGCCATTCTGTGATTTTGTGAAAATTTAATTTACAATTAATAAAATTTTCACTTAAATTTGTGTGTGTTTCTTCATGTGTGCTAACAACATGAATGAACTGTCGGAGGCACTCCGAAACTTTACTATCCATACCACCGATATGGATACCACAGGAAACCCATCTGGCTATCTGGCAGATACGGAGGAACCACTAACATTCCAGGCCCAGGAGAAACCAAAGCCGAAAAAGAGAAGGAGAATCTTGGACTGGAAACGTGGGCGTAGGAAGAAGCCAGCTGCACAGAAGCTTAAAAAGACTGAGGATCCTGTCACGGCCCCCGACCCGATTTGACCCGGTCCAGGAGCCGCGGGACAGAAACCCCGTGGTATTTATTTAATTTGGCAGCGGAATTATTAACAGGATCGTTTAAAACATGAAAATACCCGATTATTTTATTTCGTAATTAGGGACAAACCCCGTAATTTACAATAAGGGAATTTCGCTGGGAAACCCCTCTTTTACAAAAACATGTTTCTTTATTTTTTTATTAAGCCACTTCTTCAAGCTTGTAGTGCTACATGGCACTTTCTCCTGAATCACAGCAGATCACCTGAAACATGTTTTAAAAAGGTTTTATCAGCAAGGAAATACTGGCGAGTCACTCAAATTGCACAAAACGACACATTGTTATAATATACAGTATTAAGGGTGATTACATTGTTTTTATCAACCAATTACCCCAAATCGGTATTTGTCACTCGACTGTATCTGTGACTATGGTCAGATCACCCATTGGCGAACCCGTTGTCCAATGTGACGGGAAATAAGTAATGTATACAAAACCCCACATACCGGCAGTAATTGAAGATTACAAAGACTTAATCCCTGTAATTATAACCTTGAAAACATTTTAAGATTTTGTAAAGCACTTTGATAAAAAGAGAATGACACACATTGCAGATTTAAACGGGCCGAGTTTTGCCTACTGATTAGCCTTGTAACCTAATTTAAACAACAATGCACACTAACTAGGTCAGTAACTAATACCGCATTTACGATAACTCACGAGATTAAAACCCTCACAACGAATGACAAAGTGCAACACTTAAGCATCCATCGAATTCACGACGAATGACAAAGTATAGCCCTAATTTGGGCAGCACTTAAACATCCATCGGATAGTTTCAATCGATCGGACATTGAATCGTAGCAGCGATCGAGTTAATACCCTGTATCGTAGCAGCGGTTCCCTAATGGAATTTATGATTTTGAGCAGTAAAACTTTGTTTTTGATCAAAAATTTCGACACATATGAATAGGCCATGATCGGATCAATTTATAGCTGAAATATGCGTTTTACGCTGCCCGCGTAAACCCCCTCTTGATCTTACGCGTCCCGCGAGGGCCACCTAATCCTCCCCACCTTATTTAAAATCTCGTCCTCGAGATTTATTGAAATAAGTGAGGATACTTTCGCTTCATTTCCGATTCCAGCTCCCAGGTGTATTCGGGTCCTCTTTTCGACTCCCACTTGACTTTGACTAGTACTAGTCTTTTGTGCTTGAGAAATTTGACCTTTCTGTCTTCTATTTGCAGTGGCTTCTCAACAAATTTTAACTTTTCATTTACCTCTACATCTTGAAGAGGTACTACCAGGGATTCGTCAGATAGACATTTCTTGAGGCTGGATACATGAAATACGTCATGTACTCCGGCTAGCTCTTCTGGTAGCTGTAATCGATAGGCAACTGGTCCTATTTGCTAGATTATTGGGAATTGTCCTACGTATCTTGGACTTAGCTTTCCCTTTTTACCGAACCGAACTACGCCTTTCCAAGGAGAAACTTTCAAGAGTACCTTATCTCCGACTTGAAATTCCAGTGGCTTGCGTCGATTGTCTGCATAGCTCTTCTGGCGATCTAGAGCCGTTTTCAGTCTTTCCTTGATTTGAGTGATCTTGTCGGTGGTCTCTTGCACGATTTCAGGACCTGATAATTGACTTTCTCCTATTTCTGCCCAGCATAATGGAGTTCTACACTTTCGTCCTTACAGTGCTTCGAATGGGGCAGCTTCTATGCTTGCATGATAACTATTATTATAGGAGAATTCAATCAAGGGTAGGTGGTCATCCCAGTTTCCACCAAAATCTATTACACATGCCCTGAGCATGTCTTCCAGGGTTTGAATCGTCCTTTCACTTTGTCCGTCTGTTTGTGGATGATAAGTTGTACTTAAATTTAATCGCGTCCCCATGGCTTCTTGGAAACTTGTCTAGAAATGCGAAGTGAAACGACTATCTCTATCCGATACAATAGAGATTGGGACTCCATGTAAGGATACTACCTCGTCTACGTACAATTTTGCTAACCTTTCCATGCTAAAGGTTTCTTTCATGGGTAGGAAATGAGCTGATTTGGTTAATCGATCCACAATTACCCAAATCGCATCATTACACTTCCTGGTTTTGGGTAACTTAGTAACAAAATCCATGGTTATGAGCTCCCACTTCCATATAGGCATTTCTAATTGTTGGAGTAACCCTGAAGGTTTCTGGTGTTCTGCCTTAACTTGTGAACAAGTTAGACACTTAGAAACATATCTAGCTATGTCCTTTTTCATTCCTATCCACCAGAAATTATTCCTTAAATCTTGGTACATTTTATTGTTACCAGGATGCATGGTATACCTAGATTTATGGGCTTCCTCTAAAATCTTATTTCTTAATTCTCCCTGCTTAGGTACCCAAATTCTTTTATTGTGGAATCTCCAAATTCCATCACTTCCTTGCTCTAATTATTTGATTCGTCCTTTCATTCCCTCAGCATCATCCTTAATTGTTGTGGCTTGAACATTCTTTAGTTGTTCCATTAAGTCTAATTGTAAACTTAATCTAAGAGCACGAACTCGCTTTGGCTTTTCATGATAGTTACGACTTAAGGCATCTTCTACTACGTTTGCTTTTCCTTCGTGATATTGAATATCACAGTCGTAATCGCTTAAAATTTCCATCCATCTTCTTTGCCTCATATTCAATTCTTTTTGCCCAAATATGTACTTTAAGCTTTTATGATCTGTATAAACTGTAAACTTACTTCCATACAGATAATGTCTCCAAATCTTAAGGGAAAAAATTATGCCTCCTAACTCTAAGTCATGAGTTGTATAGTTTTCTTCATGTTTTTTCAATTATCTTGAAGCATACGCAATTACCTTCTTGCGTTGCATTAGCACACATCCTAATCCTAGCTTAGAAGCATCGCAGTAAACTTCAAAATCTTATGTTCCTTCTGGCAAGGCTAGTATTGGGGCGTTTGTTAACTTTTGCTTCAAAATCCTAAAGGCCTCTTCTTGCCTGGGTCCCCATTCAAACTTAACTGCTTTACATGTTAGCTTAGTTAATGGCACTGCTATTTTGGAAAAATTCTTAATGAATCGTCTATAGTATCCAGCTAATCCTAGAAAACTTCTAATTTCCATAGCTGATTGCGGAACCTTCCACTTAGGGATTGCTTCTATCTTGGAGGGATCTACGTGAATACCTTCGTGATTCACCATGTGTCCTAAAAATTGCACTTCCTGTAGCCAAAATTCACACTTCGAGAATTTGGCATAAAGCTTTTCTTTTCTTAACAAAGTTAAGAGTGCATGCAAGTGTTGACAGTGTTCATCTTGACTTTTGGAATAAATAAGTATATCATCGATGAAGACAATTACAAATTTATCCAGATACGGTTAACCCAAAGGGCATGAGTGTAAACTTGTAATGACCATACCTAGTTCTGAAAGCAGTTTTAGGTATGTCTTCTTCTTGTACTTTCAACTGATGATAACCGGAGCGTAAATCTATCTTAGAAAAATATCTAGCTCCTTGAAGTTGATCGAAAAGATCATCAATCCTAGGTAATGGGTATCGATTCTTAATTGTAACCTTATTCAATTCCCTGTAATCGATACACATTCTCATTGATCCATTTTTCTTTTTCACAAACAACACTGGTGCTCCCCACGGGGATGAACTAGGTTGTATAAATCTTTTGCTTAATAATTCATCTAACTGCTTTTTCAATTCTAGCATTTCGGTGGGTGCTAACCGATAAGGTGCCTTGGCTATCGGTGTAGTTCCAGGAATTAGATGAATTCTAAATTCTACTTCTCTATTGGGTGGTAATCCAGGTAGTTCTTCCGGAAAGACATCCGGGTATTCTGATACTACTGGAATATTCTTAAGTTCCTTACCTTTAGTGTTAATGATTGCTGAAATCATATACACTATTTCTTGTTTTCTTGAATAACTGGCCAACATCATTACTGAAATGAATTTTAGTGGCTTTCGTGACTTATCTCCTGTAATCATCACTAATTCTCCTGTAGGTGTATGAATTTCTATGGAATTTTTATCACAGAGGATTCGAGCATGGTTGGCTACTAACCAATCCATTCCTAATACGACATCGAATCCAGCTAAATTCATGGGTAATAGGTTTGCAGAAAATTTATGACCTGAAAGTTCTATATTTTCTTTTTGCAAAACCATATCTATGTTAACAGAGTTCCCGTCTGCCGTTTCTACTATAAAAACTTGCCTAAGTTTTGTTAAGGCTAGCTTAAGAGCTTGGCAGAATGAAGTATTTATAAAACTTTGGTTTGCACCAGAGTCAAATAATACTTTTGCATAAACGTTGTGAACTAAGAACGTACCAGCTATTACGTCAGGAATCAGTTCGGCTTCCTGCGTGGTCAATTGAAAGGCTCTTGCATTTTTCTTTGTAGTCCCTTCGGCAGGTTTGGCCTTGTTATCTGCTGGTTTGACCAATTTAGGGCATTCTGGTCTGAAATGCCCAGCTTCTCCACAGTTATAGCAGATCTTTGTTTTCTTTCTGCAATCTTCTTCACGATGTCCTATCGCTTTGCAGAAGTTGCAGGGTTCATTACATTTTCCAAAATGTTTCTTTTTACAGTTCCTGCAGAATGGCGGAGTGGAATATTGCCCAGTTCCTCTTTTCTTGAAATTGCTATTATTACCCACACGAAATCCTTGGGTAATTTCTGAGCCAATTCCTTCTTCCTGTTTTCTTATCGCGTACGCACCAGTCCGTCAGTCAGAGTGTTGGCCAATTCCACCGCATCATCGATCGTGCGGGGTCTCGCAGTTTTGACAATATCACGGATCTCGCTAATTAAACCCCAAATATAGTGAGAAATAAGTACCGGTTCTCGCGAAGCCAGAGTAGGCACAATTCGAGCATATTCGAAAAACTTCGAAGTATACCCTCTGCAATCAACATCCACCATCCGGTGGCTCAGAAACTTATTCGCCATCTGTTCTTTTTCATATTCAGGGCAGAATTTTCTTTCCACCAGACGCTTAAACTCCTCCCAATTCATGGCATAGGCCATGTCGCTTCCTTTGGCTTACAACACCGTATTCCACCATTCTAATGCTTCTTCCTTGAAAAGGTGAGAAGCATACATGACTTTATCTCCCTCGGCACATTTACTTATTTTAATTACTGCCTCAGTTTTCTCTAACCAACGCAGTGCAGCAGTCGCCCCTTCATTGCCTGCAAATTCAACAGGTTTACAGGCAAGAAATTCCTTGAAAGTGCAACCAGGCGTTGCAGCTTTCATTCTTTTGAGAATTGGGGCTTGCAGTACATCATTATCATTATTATTAATGTTACCGCCTCCATTTACGTTATTACTGAAGTTGTCTTCATGAGTACGTTTGCTAGGAATAATTTGTTGAGGTTCAACTGGATTTCGGGCAGCAGCAATGATTGCTGGAATAGCATTAGCTATTCCCTGAGCAATGATGTTTTCTATATCTTGTCTATTCAGGAATTGATCTTCATGGTTTTGTGCAGATTGGTTACCCTCGTTAACTTGTTCATTACCAGCGTGTTCCATCTGGTAATTAATATATATAAGTTATTTCCACAAAATAAATAACAATTACACAATAAAATAATTGCACGTAATCATGTCAACACGTATAGCCAAAATTGTCGATTTTTCGACTTCCATTTTATATATATTTTAATATGCGTCCGTACACACTAGTTATGTTACACAAGTTTTATTTTTAGTTATTTTACATGACTATTTTTTATTATTATTATAAAACACACATTCCCACAACCACATACGATCCTGCCAGCTGGCATTTCAGAAACGACGCTCCCTCTCGTCGTATTTCCAAGATATCCTCTCCCCTACTTCCCGAATTCTATTTCCCGCTTCCACTAGTTCCTCGCCATAGTGGCGGAGTTCTGCCAAGTTTTCGGAGCTCATAGGTGGGTGTAGTGGAGGCTCAGGGTCAAATTGGGGGAAAAAGGTATTAGGATTATTTAAGAGGTTCTGAAATTGCCAGTCGGTGGTCCAACACTCTTCTAGTTCTGCTGGTAGAGGTTGGGAGTGGATAATAGGATCTGGGATATCAGGCTCTAGATCAACTGGAAGTTGTGCTTCCGCTGGGTAATTAAAGAGGTTTTCACCGACAGGTCCGATGAGGTCACTAAGTGCCAGTTTATGATCCTGCTCCTCCCAGGATGGCATTTCCTGGTCTTACCTGGAACTTTCCCCAATCTCTATTCCTTTGCCTTTATCTTTGGGATCCTCCATCTTTATAACTTTCCGTGTCGCTGGTTTCTTCCTGCGCACACACCTCCAGCCCACGAATCTTCTTCTCTTCTTTGGCTTGGGTTTCTCCGGAGGTTGGGCTTGAAATTCCATAGGTTCATCCACGTCGGTCAAATAACCGGAAAAGTCTCTGGAAACTTCCACATTCACAGAATGGAGATTGAGATTCTGAAGAGCTTCAAATAACTCATTCATGTTGTTTAGCGTATATGAAGAAACACACACAAAATTCTAGACTAAAATTTTGTAATTTAAATTTTCACAAAATCACAGAATGGTAATCAGTAAAATTAAGTATTTCTAAATACTTAATTGGCTTAAATCAGTGGCTCTGATACCACCTTTTTCTGTCACGGCCCCCAGCCCGGTTTGACCCGGTCCAGGAGCCGCGGGACAGAAACACCGTGGTATTTATTTAATTTGGCAGCGGAATTATTAACAGGATCGTTTAAAACATGAAAATACCCGATTATTTTATTTCGTAATTAGCGACAAACCCCGTAATTTATAATAAGGGAATTTCGCTGGGAAACCCCTCTTTTACAAAAACATGTTTCTTTATTTTTTTTTTTATTAAGCCACTTCTTCAAGCTTGTAGTGCTACACGGCACTTTCTCCTGAATCACAGCAGATCACCTGAAACATGGTTTAAAAAGGTTTTATCAGCAGGGAAATACTGGCGAGTCACTCAAGTTGCACAAAACGACACATTGTTATAATATACAGTATTAAGGGTGATTACATTGTTTTTATCAACCAATTACCCCAAATCGGTATTTGTCACTCGACTGTATCTGTGACTATGGTCAGATCACCCATTGGCGAACCCGTTGTCCAATGTGACGGGAAATAAGTAATGTATACAAAACCCCACATACCGGCAGTAATTGAAGATTACAAAGACTTAATCCCTGTAATTATAACCTTGAAAACATTTTAAGATTTTGTAAAGCACTTTGATAAAAAGAGAATGACTCACATTGCAGATTTAAATGGGCAGAGTTTTGCCTACTGATTAGCCTTGTAACCTAATTTAAACAACTATGCACACGAACTAGGTCAGTAACTAATGCAGCATTTACGATAACTCACGAGATTAAAACCCTCACAACGAATGACAAAGTGCAACACTTAAACATCCATCGAATTCACGACGAATGACATAGTATAGCCCTAATTTGGGCAGCACTTAAACATCCATCGGATAGTTTCAATCAATCGGATATTGAATCGTAGCAGCGATCGAGTTAATACCCTGTATCGTAGCAGCGGTTCCCTAAAGGAATTTATGATTTTGAGCAGTAGAACTTCGTTTTTGATCAAAACTTTCAACACAGATAAACAGGCCATGATCGGATCAATTTATAGCTGAAATATGGGTTTTATGCGGCCCGCGTAAACCCCCTCTTGATCTTACGCGGCCTGCGAGGGCCACCTAATCGTAGACTAGGGCTAGTGTGTCATCGGTAGGCCTGCCACGTGTGCGACACGTGGCCTAGCATGCTTATCTGGTCAACTCTGCTTTAACGCGGCCCGCGTAAGCCTGAGTTTACTCTTACGCGGCCCGCGTGAAACCCATTTTTCTTGTTTTCTTGGTTTTTCATGCACATTAGGGTTTCAGGGGTCCGGGTTTTCACTTACGGGTCATTTTGGGACATTTTTTAAGGTCTTTACAGATTCGAAGGATAAAGGGAAAGGAAAGGAGATCGGGGAAAGTTCCGGGCAAGCCCAGGAAATGCCACCATGGGAGGAGCTGGATCGTAAACTGGCAAATTATGACCTCATCGGACCTGCCGATGAAAACCTCTTCAATTACCCCGCTGAATCACAACTCCCAGTTAATTTGGAACCTGCTATCCCAGATCCTATTGTCAACTCCCGACTTCTACCCGGAGAATTGGAGGAATGGTGGACAAATGGCTGGCAGTTTCAGAATTTCATGAATAACCCCAACGTTTATTTTCCCCAATTTGACCCTGAGCCTGCACCAAACCCACCTATGAGCACAGAAAACTTGGCTGAACTCCGTCATTATGGCGAGGAGCTGGTGTAGGTAGGAAATAGAACTAGGGATGTGGGGGAGAAAATCATATGGAAATATGACGAGAGGGAGTGTCGTTTCTGAAAGGCCGGTTAAATGTGGTTGCATGTTTAATAATAATAATATTATAATAATAAATAATAAAAATATAATCATGTAAAATAACTCAAAATAAAACTTTTGTAATATACTTGGTGTGAATCGATGCATACTAATATATATAAAAATATGAAAGTCGCAAAGTCGACAATTTTGGCTATACGTGTTGACATGATTATGTATAATTGCTTTATTATGTTTGGTTGTTATTTATTTTGTGCCAATAATTTATATATATATATATATATATATATATATATATATATTGTTAATTGATGGGTGTCAAGTGTTATATATATTAGGTGTATATTTTAAGCCCCTTTAACACTTTTTAGTCAAGTTTTAAATTTATAAAACACGATATTCACTAACACTAGACACTCATATGGGCAAGTGCACCCATCGTGAGCGTAGTATAGTGTTGGTAAGATACCGAGGTCGTCCAAGGACACAAGAGCTTTTAGTACCGGTTTATCCTCAACGTCTAATCAAATCCAAAAGTTTAGAAAAATGTTTTAAGCTAAGAAAAATAAAAACTAACTAAAAATGCTGAAAATAAAAATAAAAATAAAAACAGATAGACAAGATGAATCACTTGGTTCCGACTCGTATCTAGTGTAACCTTTGATTATTTCTGCACTTTTGCACTATTTTAAGAGATTATCTTAGTTATTGTAGTAGGCCCCTCTTTTGAAGGCGACGTTACCCTCACCCCAGTAGTTTGAGTCAGCAAGGATACAATCCTAAAAGGCTGGATTATTGAAAGATAATTAATTAAGTTATTAATGCAAATTATGGTAGGCCCCTCTTTTGGAGGTGACGTTACCCTCGACTAAGTAGTCTGAGTCAGCAGGGATACAGTCCTAAATAGCCGGGTTATAGTATTAATAGTAGTTAACTTATGAGGGGATCAAAGAGTTTGGACCCCCGCCATCCAATACCGTTAAGTATTGAAGGATGTCCTACTAAATTTGACCCAGGTCCATTGCAGGACCTCTAAACGCTGATCAATGGCAAGACCTTTACCAAACCGTTCCCTTAACCCCGGACCAGGTAGCCAACATACCTCCATATAGACCGTGGAGATATGAATGGTGAAAATCTTTTATTTTATATAGACAGTAAAATAATGCCAAGACACCACGGACAAACGATAAGGAAAGATCACCTTCAACATAAGAAACTAGTTATTAAAGTCATTAATACAAAACCAAATAAAAAGTGCGAAAAGATTAGAAATAAAAAGTATTACACTAGACACTTTGTCTTCACCAAGTGATGTAAGAGACTTAGGCAAACATGGCCTTGATTGTCAAGAACTCTTACGATCAATTTTGGATCCCGAGACGACTCACATACTCTACGATGGACAATGGATGATGGTGGATGATGGTGTTATGGTGGTGGTGGGTGGTGGGTGAAGTGTGAGAGAGGTGGTGTGCCAAGGGATGGTTTGAGCTTGAGCCAAGCACTCCTATTTATAGGCTGAACAGAAGCTCGGGCACGGCCCCGTGTCCACATCCTCTCTTTCTTCATTTAATGCAGCTTTGTCTTATTAGTTGACCACGCCCCCGTGTCCGCTGAGCACGACCCCGTGTGCAGAAGAATCTTTGTACTATGAAGATTTGCCTGGATTGTGCGAATCTTATAGTTGACCATGGCCCCGTGTCCGCTGAGCACAGCCCCGTGGTGGGCAATAGAAGCTTCTACAACTTTGTCTTTTCTGCTGACACTTGGGCATGCCCCCGTGCTGGCTGAGCACGGGGCGTGTTCAGTCTTCTTTTATCTTGTTTTGCTTGGGAAGATGTTGTCATGGGGTCGGGCATGTCACGTCTTGTTCCTTTTCTTGTATTTATGTTAGATTTTGATGTCTTTTTGCTTCTTTTGTTAATTTGAGCTCATTTAATCCTGAAAATACAAAAGGAAGACAAAAGCACACTTTTTCCAACATTAGTACTAAAAAAGGGTTAGTTTTATGCCACAATTTATGTAATTTATATGTTGCATTTTGAACACATCATTAATTATCAGATGGAACACGCCGTTAATGAGCCAGTTAATGAAGTTAACCAATCTAAGCAAAACAATAAGGATCACTTTCTTAATAGGCAAGATATAGAAAATATCGTTGCCTAGGCAATAGCCAATGCTATCCCGGCAATCGTCGCTGCTGTTAAAAGCCCTGTTGAGCCTTCACAAGCCAACCCTAGTAAACGCACGCGCGACGATAATTTCAGTAACAGTGTTAACGGAGGCGGCAATAATGACAACAATGTGATTCAAGCCCCAATACTTAAGAAAATGAAAGTTGCAACACCTGGTTGCACTTATAAAGAATTTCTTGCCTGTAAACCTGTTGAATTTGCAGGCAATGAAGGGGCAGCGGCTGCACTACATTGGTTAGAGAAAACTGAAGCAGTAATTAAAATAAGTAAATGTGCCGAGGAAGCTAAAGTCATGTATGCTTCTCACCTTTTCAAGGAAGAGGCATTAGAATGGTGGAATAACGTATTGCAAGCCAAAGGAAGTGACATGGCTTATGCTATGAATTGGGAAGAATTTTAGCAATTGGTGGAAAGGAAATTATGTCCCGAATATGAAAAGGAACAAATGACAAATAAGTTCCTGAACCACCGAATGGTGGATGTTGACTGTCGAGGGTATACTTCGAAATTCTTCGAGTATGCTAGAATTGTACCAACCCTGGCTTCGCAAGAACCGGTACTTATTTCTCGCTACATTTGGGGTTTAATTAGCGAACTTCGTGACATCGTCAAAGCTGCGAGACCCCGCACAATTGACGATGCGGTAGAATTAGCCAACACCCTGACCGACGGGCTGGTACGTACGCGGGAAGAAAACAGGAAAAAAGAATTGGCTCAAAAGATTACCCAAGGGTTTCGTGGGGGTAATACTAGTAGCAACTTCAAGAAAAGAGGAACTGGGCAATCCTCGACTGCTCCATTTTGCAGTACCTGTAAAAGAAAGCACTTTGGAAAATGTAAGGGGTACTGCAATTTCTGCAAAATTCCAGGGCACCAAGAAGAAGAATGCAGGAGAAAGAAATCAACAATTTGCTTCAACTGTGGAGAAGCTGGACATTTTAGACCAGACTGCCCTAAACTGGTCAAACCAGCTGACAACAAGACCAAACCTCCTGAAAGAACTAATAAGAAGAACGCAAGAGCCTTTCAGCTGACAACCTAGGAAGCAGATCTGATTCCGGATGTGATAGCTGGTACGTTCCTAGTTCACAACGTTTATGCGAAAGTATTATTTGACTCTGGTGCAAACCAAAGTTTTATAAATACTTCATTCTGTCAAGCTCTTAAGCTACCCTTAACCAAACTTAGGCAGATTTATACGGTAGAAACAGCAGATGGAAATTCTGTTAACATAAATAAGGTTCTTCAAGAAGGAAAGATAGAACCTTCAGGCCATAAATTTTCCGCCAATCTTTTACCTATGAATTTAGCTAGATTCGATGTCGTGTTAGGAATGGATTGGTTAGTAGCCAACCATGCTCGAATCCTCTGTGATAAAAATTCCATAGAAATTCATACACCCGCAGGAGAAGTAATTATGATTACAGGTGATAAGCCGCGCAAACCATTAAAGTTCATCTCGGTAATGAAAGTTTCTAGTTACGAGCGAAAACAAGGAATAGTGTATATGATTTCGGTAATCATTAACACTAAAAGTAAGGAACTTAAGGAAATTCCTGTAGTATCAGAATACCCGGATGTATTCCCAGAAGAGCTACCAGGATTACCACCAGATAGGGAAGTAGAGTTTAGAATTCATCAAATTCCTAGAACAACACCAATAGCCAAGGCACCCTATCGGCTAGCACCCACCGAAATGTTAGAACTGAAAAAGCAATTAGATGAATTGCTCAGTAAAGGATTTATACAACCTAGTTCATCCCTTTGGGGAGCACCGATGTTGTTTGTGAAAAAGAAGGATGGGTCAATGCGAATGTGTATCGATTATAGGGAATTAAATAAGGTTACAATTAAAAATCGATACTCATTACCTAGGATTGACGATCTTTTTGACCAACTTCAGGGAGCTAGATATTTTTCTAAGATAGACTTGCGCTCCGGATACCATCAATTGAAGGTACAGGAGGAAGACATACCTAAAACTGCTTTCAGAACTAGGTATGGTCATTACGAGTTTACAGTCATGCCCTTTGGATTAATGAATGCTCCTGTAGCGTTCATGGACATGATGAATAGAATCTGTAAGCCGTACTTGGATAAATTTGTGATTATCTTCATCGATGATATACTTATTTATTCCAAAAGTCAGGACGAGCATTGTGAGCATCTACGAGCACTCTTAACTTTGTTAAGAAAAGAAAAGCTTTACACCAAATTTTCGAAGTGTGAATTTTGGCTGCAGGAGGTGCAACTTTTAGGACACATGGTGAATCACGAAGGTATTCATGTAGATCCCTCCAAGATAAAAGCGATTACGAACTGGAAAGTCCCGCAATCAGCTACGGAAGTTAGAAGTTTTCTAGGATTAGCTGGGTACTATAGGCGTTTCATTAAGGATTTCTCTAAGATAGCAGTGCCATTAACTAAGCTAACCTGTAAACAGTTAAGTTTGAATGGGGACCTAGGCAAGAAGAGGCTTTTAAGATTTTAAAGCAGAGGTTAACCAACGCCCAAATTCTTGCCTTACCCGAAGGGACAGAAGATTTTGAAGTATTCTGTGATGCTTCTAAACTAGGCTTAGGATGTGTGCTGATGCAACGCAAAAAGGTAATTGCGTATGCCTCCAGGCAATTGAAAAAGCACGAGGAAAATTATACGACTCATGATTTAGAGTTAGGAGCAATAATTTTTGCCCTTAAAATTTTGAGACACTATCTGTATGGAAGTAAGTTTACAGTCTATACAGATCACAAGAGTTTAAGGTACATATTTGGGCAAAAAGAATTAAACATGAGGCAAAGAAGATGGATGGAGATTCTAAGTGACTACGACTGTGATATTCAGTATCACGAAGGAAAAGCAAACGTAGTCACAGATGCCTTAAGTCGTAAGTATCATGAAAAACAAAGACGAGTTCATGCTCTTAGATTAAGTCTCCGATTAGATTTAATGGAACAATTGAAGAAGGTTCAAGAAACAGCAATCAAGGATGATGCTGAATGTAACGCTCCGTGTTTGTATGACTTTCCTAATTTAGAAATCGAGTCTTAAAAATCTATTTTTAGAAGCTTGCCTCTTTCAAACCTATAATCCGTCGTATCATTGGAAATCTTTTATCTCTATTTTAATTCGTTATAAATATGGTTAACTTTTCAATGTTTAATTAATTAAATTAATTAATTTTACAATTTAAAAGTTTATTTTTTTATAATAAACTAAATTAGTCTCGTTAAATTTCAAAGTTAGTAAACTAACCTAGTTAGTTTATCGATGAAGTTGGTTCTTTGAAATTATAACATAAACTTGGATTGATTAAACCACATGGACTGTTTGTGCCAATTTCTGAACTATTAGACCTGTTACAACAATATAAATAGGTTTTGCCCTAACACCTTTTTTTGTTCAGCCGCATATCAGACTCCTAAACCCCCCTTCATCTTCTACATTTCAACCCTAACTCTCAAACACTACACCCAAACATAACACAGTCAACCCCCCCCCCCCCACTCGTTCCTTCTCTGAGTTTACAGTCTATCTGTATGGAAGTAAGTTTACAGTCTATACAGATCACAAGAGTTTAAGGTACATATTTGGGCAAAAAGAATTAAACATGAGGCAAAGAAGATGGATGGAGATTCTAAGTGACTACGACTGTGATATTCAGTATCACGAAGGAAAAGCAAACGTAGTCACAGATGCCTTAAGTCGTAAGTATCATGAAAAACAAAGACGAGTTCATGCTCTTAGATTAAGTCTCCGATTAGATTTAATGGAACAATTGAAGAAGGTTCAAGAAACAGCAATCAAGGATGATGCTGAATGTAACGCTCCGTGTTTGTATGACTTTCCTAATTTAGAAATCGAGTCTTAAAAATCTATTTTTAGAAGCTTGCCTCTTTCAAACCTATAATCCGTCGTATCATTGGAAATCTTTTATCTCTATTTTAATTCGTTATAAATATGGTTAACTTTTCATTGTTTAATTAATTAAATTAATTAATTTTACAATTTAAAAGTTTATTTTTTTATAATAAACTAAATTAGTCTCGTTAAATTTCAAAGTTAGTAAACTAACCTAGTTAGTTTATCGATGAAGTTGGTTCTTTGAAATTATAACATAAACTTGGATTGATTAAACCACATGGACTGTTTATGCCAATTTCTGAACTATTAGACTTGTTACAACAATATAAATAGGTTTTGCCCTAACACCTTTTTTTGATCAGCCGCATATCAGACTCCTAAACCCCCCTTCATCTTCTACATTTCAACCCTAACTCTCAAACACTACACCCAAACATAACACAGTCAACCCCCCCCCCCCCCCACACTCGTTCCTTCTCTAGTGAGTCCACCGGCGGAACCGGCGCCGGTATACCGACCAGTCGCACCCCCTCTTCATCTACATCCTTCTCCTCCCTTCTCTCTGCTAATCGAAGGGCCAACCACCGCCCTTGGCGACGGCACTCGTCGACGGCAGAAACGGAACGACGGCAGAACCGTCGGACAGCGAGAACGGCGACGGTGCTAGGGTTCTTCGCGGCGGCTTGGTTCAGTTTCTAACGAGCGATTCCGGTTCAGGTTAGTTTCGAGTCCAGGGTCTGCTTTGATGTTACTCGATTTAAATTCCGGTCAGTTTCGATTCAGTCGTTTTGTTTTGTTTCGGTTCAGGTTCGGTCATATTGTTTTGATTTGGGTTGTTTCCGGCAGTGGTGTCGATGATGATGACGAAGACGGTGAGGGATCGAGTCTTGGCTCTTGTCAGCTTCAGCAAGACAGCCATAAGTTAGACTTGATCTTGGGTTCACGGTCAACGTAGTCAGAATTGGTGCAGGTTCGGGTTCAGTCAAAACAAGTCAAAGCAGTCAAACCGGTCAGATTCGTGTTCGTATTCTGGTTCGGGTCAAACTGGTTAACTCGAGCTCGGTAAAATTTAAATGACGTGACTTTTATTATGTTAATTAAGTGTTTTATATTTAACACCAACCACGCTCGAACCAACACGATTGGTGAGACGATACAAATTTTATCGATTAAGTAGTAAATATAGTAAAATTGTTTATGTTTTTACACTTGTCAAAAGATATAATTGTGGATAAATTATTGCTGCGTTTTGAAATATATCGAAAACTTGTGTTTTTCGGGATCATCTAAAAACAGAGGAAACTCTGCCCGTTTTTCGTAAAAATTCGTAAAACGAAACTTGTTTAATTATAAAACGAAACCTATCGGATCCAAGTTATTTTTGTAAAAACAAATATAAAAGTATATTTGTTTTAGATAACACTTAACTGTTTTATAAAACTAACTCTATTATTCTTAAAAGGAATTATATATAACAATAACAATAATAATAACAGTTTTACTTTTATTAATTATTTTCCTTTAATACACATTTAAATCAATTTATTCAACTTATATATAGGGTTGACGTTCACGTTTTCAATATTTAGGGTAATCACTCTCGTGCGTTTGGTTTTTCCTATCTTTTAACTCGCGCGTTATTTCAAGGAATCTCCATACGCAAACACAGTGAGCATACTCGACCCCTTTTTTTACACTTTAACGCGTTTTGGGGTGCAACATGTATCATTTAACAAAAATTCATATTATACGAAATCAAACGTATTCCCGATATGCTTACGTTAGTTATGCACGCTAGTTTCATTTTGTACGTACGTGTTATTTGTTATGCTTGTGTTAGTTATACTTGCTAGTTTCAACTTGTATCCTATGATATTGTTATGCTTAGGCCGTTTATGCATGCTAGTTTAAAAATCATAATTTCATACTATTTGCTATGTTTAAGTCGTTTATGTAGGCTCGTTTCGACGTGAATAATAAATGCTATGTGAATTTGAGACAAAATTTTATACTTATAATTATATTCAAACTTGTATGCTCGCCAATACCTTTGTATTGATCTATGCTTTTAATACATGTTGCAGGAATATCAATGACGCATGGAATCTAGTAGGATTGCCTAGAAACGCATTTAAACGTTAAATACTTGTTGTATTGTATTTTATTTCATACATGTTGTAATTAGTTCCAAAACCATTGTATTAAACTGTTATGAAATGAAATGAAATTATATTTCTTTTATACGTGTTGTGATTCGAAATTTGCATTATCTGATTTAAGCAATGTAAAAATGAAATTTTTAAACACTTGACACAAATAGCGTTATGAAGCCTCTTGCAATCTCGTCTTTTCGTCTCATCCCGATGTTTCCGCCATCGGTTGGGTGTGACACTGAAGGAATGAAAGGAAGGATAAAAGAATTAGAACAAGGGACTGATGGAATTTGGAGATTCCACAAGAAAAGGATTTGGGTACCTAAGCAAGGAAATTTAAGAGATAAAATTTTAGAAGAAGCCCATAAATCTAGATATACCATGCACCCTGGAAACAACAAGATGTACCAAGATTTAAGGAATAACTTCTGGTGGATAGGAATGAAAAAGGACATAGCTAGATATGTATCAAAGTGTCTAACTTGTTCGCAAGTTAAGGCAGAACACCAGAAACCTTCAGGATTACTCCAACAATTAGAAATGCATGTATGGAAATGGGAACTAATAACAATGGACTTTGTTACTAAGTTGCCCAAAACCCGAAAAGGTAACGATGCGATTTGGGTAATTGTGGATCGATTAACTAATTCAGCTCATTTCCTGCCAATGAAGGAAACCTTTAATATGTGAAGATTAGCAAAGTTATACGTAGACGAGGTAGTATCCTTACATGAAGTTCCACTCTCCATAGTATCGGATAGAGATAGTCGTTCCACTTCGCATTTCTGGACAAGTTTCCAAGAAGCAATGGGAACCCGACTGAATTTAAGTACTGCGTACCATCCCCAAACAGACGAACAAAGTGAAAGGACGATCCAAACCCTGGAAGATATGCTCAGAGTGTGTGTAATAGATTTTGGTGGAAAATGGGATGACCACCTACCTTTAATCGAATTCTCCTATAACAATAGTTATCATACAAGCATCGAAGCTGCCCCATTCGAAGCACTATATGGACGAAAGTGTAGAACTCCAGTTTGCTAGGCAGAAATAGGAGAAAGCCAATTGTCAGGTCCCAAGATTGTACAAGAAACTACCGACAAGATAACTCAAATCAAGGAAAGACTGAAGACGGCTCGAGATCGCCAGAAAAGTTATGCCGACAATCGACGTAAGCCGTTAGAATTTCAAGTCGGAGACAAGGTACTCTTAAAAGTTTCCCCTTGGAAAGGGGTAGTTCGGTTCGGTAAGAAAGGAAAGCTAAGCCCAAGGTACATAGGACCCTTCCCAGTGATCCAGCGAGTAGGACCAGTTGCCTATCGCTTACAACTACCAGACGAACTAGCCGGGGTACATGACGTATTTCATATATCCAACCTCAAGAAATGTTTATCTGATGAGTCCCTGGTAGTACCTCTTCAAGATATAGAGGTAAATGAAAAGCTGAAATTCGTGGAGAAACCTCTTCAAATAGAAGACAGAAAAGTCAAGTTCCTCAAGCACAAGAGACTGGTACTGGTCAAAGTAAAATGGGATTCGAAAAGAGGACCAAAGTATACCTGGGAACTAGAATCCGAGATGAAACGAAAGTACCCTTCCTTGTTCCAGTAAATCTCGAGGACGAGATTTTAAATAATGTAGGGAGTATGTAACAACTCTTGCTAAAATCATTAATTCTTATTTTAATAGTGTCCACTAGGAAACCCTAATTGAGACCCTCAAGTGGTATGGTATGGCATGACCCTTAATTTTTAAAATGACCACTGCTAGGATCAGGACCCCCTAAAACTTAAGGGGGGGGGATCCCCTAATTGATAATTATCCGTCGAAAACGTTAATAAAACGCGTATTTTCGAGATTTATTGACTCATCAGGGCTATACGTACAACAAGGCAGGCCTAGCCTACTTTGGATTGCCCCGCGACATGCGACAGGTGCGGAGGATCCTGTCGCGACACGCGGGCGGGTTCCATTTGGGCTATAAAGCCTCTAGTCTGGGACTTGAACTGTTTGCTTGTTTCGACGTTAAATCTCACAGCGTACGCACAAATATACACTGTATCGTTCAAAGTAGTTAAAGTACCGAGCCTCTGCTGCGATAACAGGGTAATAACTCGATCACTGCTACGATACAATGTCCAATTGATTGAAACCGATCCGATGGATGTTTAAGTGCTGCCCGAATCCGGGCTATACTTTGTCATTCGTCGTGAGGGTTTTGATTTTGTGAGTTTATCATAAATGTTGTATTAAGTTACTAACCTAGTTTCGTGTGCCTTGTTATTTAACTAGGTTACGAGGCTAAATCAGTAGGCAAAGTTCTGTCCAATTAAACTTGCAATGTGAGTCATTCTCTTTTGTCAAAAGTGTTTTACAAATACCTAAATGTTTTCCAGTTATATGTTACAGGGATTAAGTCTTGTTTATCTTAAATTACTGGCAAGTGGGGTATTGTGCACATTACTATTGTTTCTCACTTTTAACAGTGATAATCATCACTATTGGGTAAAAGGACCCAATAGTGGTATGACCATCATCACCAGGGTGTGACACGGGGCCAGATAATTATAAGATAGGGGCCATTGTAATCGCTCTTATGCTGTAATCTATAACGAATGTGTCATTTTATAACTTGAGTGACTCGCCAGTATTTCCCCGCTGATAAAATCTTTTTAAACATATTTCAGGTGATTTACTGTGAACCAGGAAAGGTGTCGCATAGCACACCAGCTTGAAGAATGTGGCTCAGTAAACAAAATAAATAAACATGTTTTTGTATTAACAGGGAATTTCCCAGTGAAATTTCCTTTATTGTAAATTATGGGGTTTGTCCCAAATTATGAAATAAAATAATTGGGCATTTTCAGTTAAAAAGATCCTGTTAAAATTTCCGCTGCCAAAATAAACAATACCACGGGTTTCTGTCCCGATGCTCCTAAAACGGGTAAAACCGGGTCGGGGGCCGTGACACAGTACGACCTGTGCCGTCCTCGTTAATCTAGAAACTTAGAAATTTTACAAAGTCATAAACAGGACAAGAATCAATCGATCGAGTGACAATCCGATCGGATGACCATTCGATCGAATAGCCACTCGATCGGGTATCAGTTGTCTAGCGCTCAGGACTGAGAACCTTTTTCAGAAACTTGGAACTTTGGAAATCTCAATCGAGTGGCAACCCGATCGGATAGCCATCCGATCGAGCTGCCATCCGATCGAGGTGACCAACACACTATTCTTGATACTTGGATCGAGTGACCACCCGATCGGACAGCCATCCGATCGGGCAGTCATCCGTTCCCTCTCACATTGGCCACTCGATCGACTGGCAATCCGATCGGATAGCCATCCGATCGGACAGCCATCCGATTCAATGACTGATCCAACACTTATGTGATCTTGTTGCCCGACACTTACCCGTTGTAATCTAACCAGTCTAAATCTAAAGAGCTCCCTTTGATCCAATAACAGTTAAACTGTTAAGCAATCACTGTGAGTATACTCGATCCCATTTTGTTTTAACCTTTGGGATGTAAGATGTATTCTATAATCTATGAGACTTGATACTTTTGCAAACTAAACTCTATCCTACGTGTATGTGAAAACTTGTGCATTCTAGTATTCTATTTGTTCTATGTGACGTTTAATCCAGGGTGTGTAGTTCCGCCTTAACAATAGTAGCGCTATAGGAGGTGCACCTCTCCCATTATTCTCAGGGGGTATTGTTAGGAGGATTCTAGTTTACCTTGAGTCTTGGGTAAACACTAAAGCATCGGGATACTCGGGCTATCACTGCGTGGATTGCGACACTAGCACGGCTGAAACTATTTTTATTCTTACACTGTGGATATGAGTTATTTTAATCTAATATGCTATTACTCAAACTTGTATACTCGCCGGTACATTTTTGTACTGACTCTATTTTAATACATGTTGCAGGCTGATAGGATGCTGAAAACATGGAATCGAGCTAGGATGAAGCTTAGAAACTCACCTAGTTAACTTAGTCTATGAACAATGTTTAATACTCGATGTTTGTCGGAACTTGTGGTTATTTTGATATGGTTGTGTTGTTAGACAATTTTGCATGAAATCTATTAATCTATATTGAAACTTTAGTGTTATGGAAATCTCATGAGCAATCTGAACGCTTAGTGCTCGCACCCCGATGTTTCCGCCATCGGTTGGGGTGTGGCAAGTATCACATAGGCACATAGTCTAACCTAAGCACATATTTTGCACGTATTCATCTATCCTTCATAGCAGCGTATAGCGTTTAAGTATAGCGATTGCGAATAACATAATCGATTTGTTGGCGTTTCGAGATAGACATGCAGTGCGAGTCATGCGTGTTGATCAAAGTGAAAAGCGAAAAGCGTGTAATTCACCAAAATCGAACACATAAACACATAAAGTCACATAAAATCGATAAATCAAAGAGTCAGCGGCGGAAATTCCAGAATCGAAACACATAAAATCGAGGGGAGATTGTCTCAGGTGTGTGTAGACATTGACTACCCAAAGTGGTTCGACTATTCACAAGGATCTCAGGCACACACTTTAGGCTTTCTGTACTGTGCTCTCGCCTCGATTTGGGCGATCGGCATCCTTCCAGTTACAGCGTAACCCAAGTCGTTGGAGTCCGTCGAGACTTTGGTGAGAGTTTTGCAAAACCAAAAGTATAGTGTCACGGCCCCCGACCCACCCTGGACGGAATCGGGTGTCGTGAACAGTCCAGCGGTACCGGTGATCATTTTGAAAACGTTGCAGCGGATATTTTATCAGGACCGTGAGTTAGGAAAAATATCAGAGTTTAGAAAACACCGGATTTTATTTAATAAATGGGATAAACCCATGTTTTATAATGGTAGCTTTAATAAAGATAAATTTTATTACATAAAACAATATTTCTTATTTTGATTAATAAATAAATAAGCCACTTCTTGATGCCTTTCAGTGCCGTATCATCTCTTACTCCAATCTACTGTAATTACCTGAAAAGTGTTTTAAAAAGGTTTTGTCAGCGGGAAATACTGAGTGAATCATTCTATTTTGCATAATGATGCATAATTAATAATTACAGCATAAGAGCGATTACAATGGCTTCTATCTTATTTTTATCTGGCGTCCTGTCACAATGGTGACATGTCACAATGGTGACAATGGTCATACCACTATTAGGTCAATGAACCTAAATAGTGACGATTATCCCTGTAGGTCAATGAACCTAACAGTGATTATCCCGAGTAGGTCAATGAACCTAACTGGGAGAAATTAGTAATGTGCACAATACCCCACTAACTAGTAATTCAAGATATCCACGACTTAGTCCCTGTAATTATAACCTTGAAAATAATTTGAGGTATTGTAAAATAGTTGATAAAAAAAAATGACTCACATTGTAAGCATGCAGATTCATACAGCCAAAGTTACAGATAAGCCTCGATATATTGCAGATTTATACAGGCAGAACTTAGCCTATTGATTAGCCTTGTAACCTAGTGCACACGAACTAGGTAATTACTAATACAGCATTTACGATAACTCACGAGATAAAACCCTCACAACGAATGACAAAGCGCAATACTTAACAATTCAGCGGATTCACAACGAATGACAGAGTATAGTCCGAGTTCGAACAGCACTCAAACATTCAAGTCGAAATCACGATGAATAACAAAGTATAAACTCAATTTGAGCGGCACTTAAACATCCATTGGATAGTTTAATCGATCGGACATTGAATCGTAGCAGCGATTGAGTTAATACCCTGTATCGTAGCAGCATCCCCCTACTAATTAGTGTTTTTGATAGTAATTGGACGATATCTCAGCGTACGTTTGGAATTTGATCGTCGCTCAAATGTCAGAATTCAAGTGCCAAGGCCTGCTATTTATACACGAATTTTACCAGGCTTACGGACCGTAACAATTAACCCTTACGGTCCGTAAGGGACACCTAATTCTTATAGGGTAGCCACGCGTGGGACTAGGCCTGCTGAGTCGACAGTTTCTCGAAATTAAATTTAGACAACGAGTTATTTAGGATAATCATCAAGTAGGGAATGCCCCGCTGAGTTTTAGGGGCCCTGATCCTGATTCTGATTGTTCTGATAATTTTAGGGTTTGTGTAGAATCACTTGGGTGTCTCAATTAGAGTTTCCCTTTAGATAAAATAATAATATAAATAGGACTTTTAATGAGGGTCGTTACATTCTCCCCACCTTAATAAAAATCTCGTCCTTGAGATTTACTAGAATAAGTAGGAATACTTTTTCTTCATCTTAGATTCCAGCTCTCAAGTGTATTTGGATTATTATATTTCTTTTGGAATTATGTCACCTTTTAGTTAATAAAAATAATATTAGGGTAGATGACCCAGAATTTGAAATATTAAATTTTGTGAATACGAGTTTTACAGTAAGTGGGATTCAATGGTTCAACTGAATTAGTTCAAGAAATCGTTGACCAACGAATTAGATGAAATTATATGATTTCCAAAGTGACTAGGTTCAAGCCAAAAGATATATGATCAAATGAATGGAAAGGACTTTTAGAATCAATAAAATTCTTTGTCAAAAGAAAGCTTACTTTGATTGGCAACTGAGGAAGACTTAGAATTGACAGTTTCAAAATGAAATAAAAGCATGAAAAATGATTTGTCAAATATCGAATTATGATATGAGAAAATCAATGTGCTGAGATGAGTGAATTGCAAAGATACACCAAAAGACAATAGAGTTAGTGTATCATTGTTTAGAGTTCCAAGTTGTTTTAATTGTGAAATAATGTAATATTACATTGTTAGTGACTATATTTTTCATACTATGTCCTAGAGATTGAAATAAAATAAGAACAAGTTGTTTTGGCATTACCAATCATTATATTATATTTATAAAGCAAATGTAATATATATTATTTGTATCCCTGTTTGAACCGTATCTTACATATCAAATATAAATACTATGTAATATATATTATTTGTTACACATTTTTACTTATATGTAAATGGTTACTGCTTTTAAGTATTTTACTATACTATGTAAAATAACTTATTTTTACAATGTAATATATATTACAAAATTCCGTAATTAAATTATTATATTTACAAAATATTTTAGTATATTTTGTAAAAGAAATCACTATTATTTATAATGTTTTTATTTGTCTCTTTTATTTTATGAAAATATGTCTTCTCCAAAGTATGTATATTTTCATATATAATTAAAATTTACTAAATAAGTATGATGACTTAATTTATATATATTAACTAGTCATTATCATGGTGAATATTGGTTAGTGCTGCCTTGTTTAAGCATAGGTGATCAGTCCATGCCTAACTAAGGCTAGGCTATCCAATATCTGTCTTTGATAATAACCCTAGTATTTAAAAATAATCTTAATACTACTACTATTAATATAAAATTATCAATAATAAATAACTAAACAATAATTTTAAATAAGAGTATACCTCAAACATAGTTTTTTATATATATAAAAATATAATTTCTTTACCGCAATGGTTTAAAATATAGTAATACTATATTTGTAAATTAGGTAATTCCATATATAATCAATTAAATTTATATATAATGTTTTTCGATTAATGATGATAGAGCAATAAATATTACGAAAGGCTCTATTGATATTTGTAATAATTATTAAGAGATATACCGAAATATAAATTTGGGTATCATTATCTGAGCACATGTTGGTTTTAAGATTACTTGTATAGAATAATTCAACAAAGTGGATTTAATATAAATAATTAAATGATTAAATCCGAGATTAGCACAATCTTCAGATTTTGTGAAAATGTCACCTCAAAGTGATTGTGATCATAGAAATGATTTAGTGAAGTCAAAGACTAAACAAGCCTATTATGGTTCAAAACAAATGAAATGCTTGTTGGGACTATTTTGAATATGATAGCTTCCATCCGTCATATGGGATTTTGAAATGAATATGTAATGCGAGCAAGTTCAAATAATTGAACTCGGTTTAAACAAAACGAGTTTAAATAAAAAAAATTCGGACATGGTCATAACAGAAACCATGGATGCCAAAGAAAATTGAGTTTTTCAAAAATTTATTGACTTGTTATTAAGAGTCATCGTTTAACAATAATGCGGTTCACCATGCCAAAATCAATTCTAACTAAAGGATATTTGAGTTTGGATAAAACGACAAATTAGAATGAAGCCCTCCAGTGGAATTCAGAAATTAAACGAACCACATGTACAACAAACGGTGCATGTGTAACGTGTGGATTTACCAAGAAATGAAATGAATCAATATTCGCTACTATGAAATAAATCCTCCTGGTATGATGATCATTAGGGAAAGTAGAAACACGAAAGTTAATTTATTATATGCAAAAGTCAAAATTTCAACGAAAGAAATATAGGAACTTCTATCTGGAATTTCAAGTGATAACCGTTTATTAAATGACATTACTAGGGAATGTCAAATAAAATGAAATAGGGAATTTGCAAAAGTATGTGACTCCTTTTGCGGTGATAATAATTATGACTCTGATTAGACTGTGCACGGATGTTTATGAAATCCTGTTCTAGCGTACTTTAGAGATATTCATTTTGTAGGATCATGTGGCAAAGTGCCTCTTTTTGATTAGTAGTTCTTCTTACTGACGGAATTTTAACATTGGTGTCATCGTGCCCAATTTATATTTTCAAAAGGTCTTGCCTCGAAAGTTGTGTGTAATATACTTCATCTTTTGTGGAATTATAATTAAATTTTCATGTATTTTCTTGTACCTTATCACAACTTTTACATGCTTTTTACTTGCGTTAATAGTTTATGGTAACGTGTTAGAAATTCTTTGCACTTTTGATAGTATCCCAACTTAATGGGTTTCCTTTGTTTATTTTATCACATGAGCTACGAGACAGATGATTAAACGAAATAATGTTTTGATATCGGAAAAGAGATTCCTGAATAAGAAATCTAGGCACAGATACTGGTGCTTTATTCTTAATTGACTTTTGGAATTCCTTATAGATATACATATCTATATAATCACATATTTCACATGCTGAAATAAACATACCATCTATCAGGTCAATGTTTTTTTTTTTAACAATTTCATATTTCCAAAAACCAGTCAGATATCAGATCATGATACTATTTTAGGGAAATCTTGTCACTTGCTGACATATTATATACCTTCTTACCCGGTTCTCGCCGGAGAGGTAACTTCAGTATATCCGGACAAACTGGAGAGTCTGCTACATCATACCCAGTCTTGCCGGAGAAAATTTTCCATTTCCCATAATTAGTATCTTTTCAAAAAAATTACCTATCTTATTAGGGCTTTTATTCAGAATTAAGGAAATTTGTATTTCCATAACATATCTTATTATTATATTAATCACTAGACGATTCCTGTGACAGTGTCAATTTACTATTGATTATTCTTTCAACTAATGACTCAAGTCATATTACTGTTGATCATTCTCTCAACTAGTGATTCTATTCATAACACTGTTGATCATTCTTTCAACTAGTGATTTTATTCATAACACTGTTGATCATTCTTTCAACTAGTGCTTTCGGTCATGTCACTGTTAATCATTCTCTTAACTAGTGATTCTGGACTTAGTTGTCTTGTGATATTTACTTTATCAAATATATTACTTATGGCACACCAAAATCCATCATATTTATTTACACAAGTACTTAGCTTATCGTGAAGCTAATACTAAGGCATCTTTTCTTAAGTTCAAATCTAATTGCTATCATGTGTGCTACCAGTTAACAGCAATCTCCTAACTCTTTTATTTAAGTTTAAGTATTGTTATCACAACACTTATAGGCTTAAAGCAGTGGCTCTTTGAGTTGGCTCTGATACCACCTTCTGTCACGGCCCCCGACCCACCCTGGACGGAATCGGGTGCCGTGAACAGTTCAGCGGTACCGGTGATCATTTTGAAAACGTTGCAGCAGAAATTTTATCAGGACCGTGAGTTAGGAAAAATATCAGAGTTTAGAAAACACCGGATTTTATTTAATAAATGGGATAAACCCATGTTTTATAATGGTAGCTTTAATAAAGATAAATTTTATTACATAAAACAATATTTCTTATTTTGATTAATAAATAAATAAGCCACTTCTTGATGCCTTTCAGTGTCGTATCATCTCTTACTCCAATCTACTGTAATTACCTGAAAAGTGTTTTAAAAAGGTTTTGTCAGCGGGAAATACTGAGTGAATCATTCTATTTTGCATAATGATGCATAGTTAATAATTACAGCATAAGAGCGATTACAATGGCTTCTATCTTATTTTTATCTGGCGTCCTGTCACAATGGTGACAATGGTCATACCACTATTAGATCAATGAACCTAAATAGTGACGATTATCCCTGTAGGTCAATGAACCTAACAGTGATTATCCCGAGTAGGTCAATGAACCTAACTGGGAGAAATTAGTAATGTGCACAATACCCCACTAACTAGTAATTCAAGATATCCACGACTTAGTCCCTGTAATTATAACCTTGAAAATAATTTGAGGTATTGTAAAATAGTTGATAAAAAAAAATGACTCACATTGTAAGCATGCAGATTCATACAGCCAAAGTTACAGATAAGCCTCGATATATTGCAGATTTATACAGGCAGAACTTAGCCTATTGATTAGCCTTGTAACCTAGTGCACACGAACTAGGTAATTACTAATACAGCATTTACGATAACTCACGAGATAAAACCCTCACAACGAATGACAAAGTGCAATACTTAACAATTCAGCGGATTCACAACGAATGACAGAGTATAGTCCGAGTTCGAACAGCACTCAAACATTCAAGTCGAAATCACGATGAATAACAAAGTATAAACTCAATTTGAGCGGCACTTAAACATCCATTGGATAGTTTAATCGATCGGACATTGAATCGTAGCAGCGATTGAGTTAATACCCTGTATCGTAGCAGCATCCCCCTACTAATTAGTGTTTTTGATAGTAATTGGACGATATCTCAGCGTACGTTTGGAATTTGATCGTCGCTCAAATGTCAGAATTCAAGTGCCAAGGCCTGCTATTTATACACGAATTTTACCAGGCTTACGGACCGTAACAATTAACCCTTACGGTCCGTAAGGGACACCTAATTCTTATAGGGTAGCCACGCGTGGGACTAGGCCGGCTGAGTCGACAGTTTCTCGAAATTAAATTTAGACAACGAGTTATTTAGGATAATCATCAAGTAGGGAATGCCCCGCTGAGTTTTAGGGGCTCTGATCCTGATTCTGATTGTTCTGATAATTTTAGGGTTTGTGTAGAATCACTTGGGTGTCTCAATTAGAGTTTCCCTTTAGATAAAATAATAATATAAATAGGACTTTTAATGAGGGTCGTTACATATAGAGCGGAACGAGTCATCAAGGTTCGGGTTTCACCCCTAACTTAACGACTATGTTTCCTGTGTTGATGAAGTAGAGGGGAAAATTTGCGTCAAAGTATGGATTTCACTCCTGATTCAACGTAAATTCTCGTGTTTATAGTAAATACAGAAATTCGAACGAGTTATCTGGTCGAGAGTTTGCGGTTTTCACACCTAATCTTAACCAGATCAGCCGTTTATGTGTGTAACCAACCTTAGGAAAGGCTGATCTTGCGCGGAACTGTAGTATGCGGTGTTCGCACAAGTGTGTAGTGTACGGAGAGTTCGAGCGTGTGACAACTCGAGTTTCCGACTTTCACTTTCGTATTTATTACACGTTGACTTTGACTGTTAGTTGTTTGACTTGTTTGATTTGTAACTGTACATGTTATGATATGATAAAACGCATTGTGTTTGCATGAGTTGTGTTTGGTTGTATAACATGAGACTGTTCAGAAAACTTAAACTGTTATCACATCAGTGAACCCGACGAAACAGGAGTTGATTCGCCAAGAACATCCCGACGAAACAGGATCTGTTTCGTCAACCTAATCTCGATGAAACAGGCTGTTTCGCCGGCCCATTTTTATGCGAAGCCCATTAAGGGCCCAGAACGCTGTTTCGTGTATATTTGGGGGAAACGAGTTCAGTTTCACAACTTTGGGCAAAATAAGAAACCCTAAGAATTCTCTCCACTGTGCGACGGCAACAACCATCGTTCACCATCATCCCCATCTCTTGAATCCCTGTTTGTTCAACTCGAATCGGTCAGTGTAAACCCTATCGTGTGAATATCTGTTTATTGATGCTCTTATGTGTTTAACTAGGGTTAGTAACTACATGAATTAAGATGTATGGTGTCGTATACATGTGATAATTCTGTTTATATGATTACTCGGATGAAAACTTTTATGGCATTGATATTTGAGAGAAATTATGTGATGTTATAAATTGTGTGTTGAACGATGGTGGGTAGTAACCGACAAAACTGTTAGAATTGTTTAGGGTTGGTTTGATTTCATGATATCTCGGTCCAATGAAATTCCTTCAAACATAGACTTGTCAGCCATGATTTATTTATTGAATGATGATGATGCCAGCCAACCATTTGAATGTTGACTAAGATTCTTGATATATTGGTCCAATTGAAATCAAGTTTCATGGAAAAGTCATAATTACATGTTGAGTAATTATATGTTCCACTATTATGTGCATATGGGTTCACTGAAATGGCTGACAACTATGTTCTTTTAATAAGTTCCATTGGTGATTGATGATTGAATAATAGGTGGATAATAATCATGATGTTTGGTTATTTTGGATACGATAACTGTTAGCATGTTTAGGGTTTCTTGCTGTGTTGATAATGATGAGATAACTAGCGGTCCAATGATGCTTGGCGGTGGTTGATAGATGTTGGCCACTAGGGCATTAAGATTCTGTGATATTTCTGTAACTGATATAGGTGACGTAACTGATGTTTTGACGAAACACCGGACGACGAAACAGACTTGGCGAAACAGAATGTGTTTCGCCGAGACCATTTATGACGAATCAAATGGGACGAAACAGAATGTGTTTCGCCAATTTGTGTTTCGCCGAATGTATTATCTGTTCAATCTCTTGGGTTAATTCTGTTAAACTTAACTGGGTGAGTTAACTGCTGTAATGTATAAAGGCAATACTTGTATGATTACAAATACGTGCAATGTGATACTCAGTGTTATTAATGCGATGTTCATGATGATGATGTTTACGTGCAAACAACTTGAATACAAACTGATTATGTATACGTGCATACCTTAGGACGTGATTGATTAACCGTGAGCACATACTTTAGCATACCGAGCAAAACAAGGTGAGTTCACACTTCTACCAAGGCATGGGATTCCCGGGGTTGGGAATGGGTTGATTGATTATTTATGCTTAAGAGTTATCGGAATTACATACCATTGGCCTCGGGAGAGGAAGGTCAATGGTAGATACTACTAGACTAGAGATACATATACTTCTCTTCGCAAACATGCCTGGAATGGCCGCGAACTATACTAGAACAATCTTCGCAAACATGCCTGGAATGGCCGCGAACTATACTAGAACAATCTTCGCAAACATGCCTGGAATGGCCGCGAACTATACTAGAACAATCTTCGCAAACATGCCTGGAATGGCCGCGAACTATACTAGAACAATCTTCGCAAACATGCCTGGAATGGCCGCGAACTATACTAGAACAATCTTCGCAAACATGCCTGGAATGGCCGCGAACTATACTTTAATCTTCGCAAACATGCCTGGAGGGCCGCGTTACAAATATAACTAGTCTAGAAAACATGGGAGACCCCCACTAAACTTCGCAAACATGCCTAGAGGGCCGCGATGCTATTACATACGATACATGATTACTAAACGAACATACGATTTACGATACGAACATTATAACTAAGTAACCAACTGTGAACTCGCTCAACTAGTTGTTGACTCTCTGTTACATGCCTTGCAGGACCTTAGGTACTTTTGGAGCTTGCACGGGAGGCACGGTCGTTGTGGACATGGATCGTGAATGTGTTGTTTAAACATTATGACATTTTGTACTTAAACTTATGTTGGGTTTTACTTTAAATGCTTCCGCTACACACTTGTTTATATTTGGTTTTGGAAACACCTATCGTATTGATGAATGACTTTTACTATATACTTATGTTCAATATGATTGGTGGCTTGATCCTGGTCATGTCACGCCTCCAAGCGGTGGTACTCCGCGTGTGGATTTTGGGGGTGTGACAGATTGGTATCAGAGCCATTGGTTATAGAGAACTCGGTTTTAATAAGGGGAACACGTTTTTATTAAAACCAGACTATAACCAGAACAGTGCTCAACGATCCACAACGACGCTTCGCTCCACGTGCAAGACTCAACACTATAGGTAATATTGTTCATGCTTACATTACCTACATGCTAGATTACATAGAACTTTGCTCACGGTATGCTTAAGATAAACGTAACAACTAATGATTGAAACACTTATGTGCTTACTCCCTTCTGTCATCGCACTTTCGCGAACCTCTCTCACTCATGTTCCCCTTGATATCAAGATCATGAGCGGACACGTTAACCTAACTCAAGCCCAGTTGGCGGCTTCGATCACTGAACAAGTTACTGCAGCACTCGCAGCTGCCCAAGCAGGAGGTGTAACCTGCCATCACCACTTACTCTAGGATCTTTAGATCCTACTCTCGTGAACCAACACTCGTACTTTAGTATATTTACTCTTACGCACACGACAGGTCAACACGCTCAGCCACCTGTGTACACGTTCCAAACTTTCACGGACTGTCGTCCTAGTACTTTTAGTGGCACTGAAGGGGCCGTTGGACTCCTCCACTGGTTTGAAAAGTTCGAATCGGTCTTCGAAATGTGTGAATGCCCTGAGGCTCGTAGGGTGAAGTACGCCACTGGTACTCTCGAAGGCACTGCGCTAACTTGGTGGAACGCGCAAGTTCAGATGCTAGGGCTGGCGGCTGCTAATGCCACCCCATGGAATGATTTTAAGGAACTGATCAAACGTGAATACGGTAGTCGTGATGACATCCACAAGCTGGAAGTGGAGTTCTTTAACCTGAAGATGACGGGGTCAGATATAGAAGCGTACACGAAACGATCCAACGAACTGGCAGTGTTATGTCCAACTATGGTGGACCCTCCCATCAAACGCATTGAGCTATACCTCAAAGGCTTAGTACCAGAAATTCAGAGTCATGTGACTTCTGCCAATCTTGCTACCATTCAGGATGTTACTCGTCTTGCACATCGTCTCACAGACAAGATAGCGAAACAGAACAGGCTGCCTAAACGTATTGGTACTACTACTACTATCACTACTTCTGCTATTCCCAGTAACAACAAACGAAAGTGGGATGGAATCTCTAGCAAGGGTTCGACTACGGTTCAGTCCCAGGCACAGCATCGAAAGATCGATATCAAGGAAATCACCCTAAGTGCAATCAATGTAATTTGCACCACAGCGGGCCGCACAACAAAGATCGTTGTTAGAGATGTAACAGGCTTGGTCATGAAGCCAAAGATTGTAGAAGCTCACGCCCTGCAAACAAGAACCGACAACAGCAGCCACAAGCTCCACAGAATCAGCAGCAACAGCAGGGTAACAAAGGATGTTATCAGTGTTTGCGAAAGGACCACACAGCTATATTAGCACTCGTTACAGATACATCGACGAAAGAGAAGAAGTTAGAGGATATTCCAGTTGCACGCGACTTTCCTCAAGTGTTTCCTGAAAGAGTTACCTGGGCTACCGCCTCATCGTCAGGTCGAATTTCAGATCGAGCTAGCTCTAGGAGCAGCACCTATAGCTCGAGCACCGTATCGCTTAGCTCCAAAGGAACTGGAAGAACTGTCTAAGCCATTGCAAGAACTCTTGGAAAAGGGTTTCATACGTCCTAACTCTTCGCCCTGGGGAGCTTCAGTATTATTTGTGAAGAAGAAAGACGGCACTTTCCGCATGTGCATAGATTACCGCGAACTAAACAAGGTGACCGTGAAGAATCGCTATCCTCTTCCACGCATTGACGACTTATTCGACCAGTTGCAAGGGTCGAGCTATTACTCGAAGATTGACCTAAGGTCAGGCTATCATCAATTGAGAGTCCGGGATAAGGACGTCTCCAAAACAGCATTCAGAACTCGCTACGGTCATTACGAGTTTTTGGTCATGCCATTCGGGCTAACGAACGCCTGCGGTTTTCATGGATCTTATGAACAGGGTGTGCAAACCTTAGCTTGACCAGTTTGTTATTGTTTTCATTGACGACATCCTGATTTATTCGAAGAATCGGGAGGAACACGAGCAGCACTTACGATTTATTTTGGAACTCCTTCGAACGGAACAACTGTACGCCAAGTTTTCAAAATGCGACTTCTGGCTTCGTGAAGTCCACTTTCTAGGTCACGAGGTAAACAAGGATGGGATTCATGTCGATCCATCCAAGGTAGAATCGATCAAGAACTGGCCTGCACCTCGCACACCAACCGAAATACGCCAATTCTTGGGTTTGGCGGGTTATTACAGACGGTTCATCAAAGACTTCTCAAGGATTGCACAGCCGCTTACATTACTGACACAGAAAGGTGTTGCTTACCGTTGGAGTGATACACAGGAAACAGCGTTTCAGCACTTAAAGGATAGACCTTGTAGCGCACCTATTCTCTCATTGCCTGAAGGCACGGACGATTTTGTAGTCTACTGCGACGCATCTATCCAAGGTCTTGGATGTGTGTTGATGCAACGGGATAAAGTTATTGCTTATGCTTCACGCCAACTTAAGATTCACGAACGGAATTACACTACACACGATTTAGAGCTGGGAGCTGTTGTTTTTGCGCTCAAGATATGACGACATTACTTGTATGGCACTAAGTGCACCATCTACACCGATCACAGGAGTCTAGAGCACATCTTCAAACAGAAAGAATTAAACATACGACAACGACGATGGGTTGAACTGTTGAACGATTACGAATGTGCTATAAAGTACCATCCGGGCAAGGCCAATGTGGTGGCCGACGCCCTCAGTCGAAAGGATACTACACCTAGACGTGTACGAGCGTTGCAACTCACTATTCAGTCTAGTCTTCCTTCACAGATACGAGATGCTCAGGTAGAAGCATTGAAACCAGAAAACGTCAGGACTGAAGCCCTACGCGGCTCAAGGCAAAGGTTAGAACAAAAGGCAGACGGAGCCTACTATGTAACAGGACGCATCTGGGTCCCACTCTATGGCAACTTACGCGAGCTTGTAATGAATGAAGCTCATAAGTCTCGCTACTCAGTACATCCTGGTTCGGATAAGATGTACCACGACCTCAGAACTACGTATTGGTGGCCTAGCATGAAAGCTCACATAGCCACTTACGCCAGCAAGTGCTTGACTTGTGCGAGAGTCAAGACTGAATATCAGAAACCATCGGGCCTACTCCAACAACCTGAGATACCACAGTGGAAATGGGAACAAATTTCCATGGATTTTTTTTTATATATATAACTGGCCTACCTAGATCTCAACGTGGAAATGATACTATTTGGGTGATCGTAGATCGACTCACAAAGTCTGCACATTTCTTGGCTATCAAAGAAACAGACAAGTTCTCTACACTAGCAGACATCTACTTAAAAGAAGTGGTTTCAAGGCACGGGGTGCCAACTTCCGTTATCTCTGATCGTGATGCACGATTTACTTCAGAACTGTGGCGAGCAATGCATAAATCCTTTGGCTCTCGTTTAGACATGAGCACAGCTTATCACCCTCAGACGGATGGGCAGTCTGAGCGAACTATTCAAACTCTAGAAGACATGCTTCGTGCATGTGTAATTGACTTTGGCAACGGCTGGGAAAAGCATCTGCCACTTGTGGAATTTTCGTACAATAACAGCTAACACACCAGCATTAAAGCTGCTCCATTTGAGGCATTGTACGGACGTAAATGCCGGTCACCTCTTTGTTGGGCAGAGGTGGGAGATAGTTAAATCACAGGTCCAGACCTTGTAATTGATACTACTGAAAAGATCGCTCAGATACGACAACGCATGGCGGTAGCTCGTGACCGTCAGAAAGCATATGCCGATAAAGACAGGAAACCACTCGAGTTCCAGGTTGAGGATCGAGTGCTACTCAAAGTTTCACCCTGGAAGGGTGTAGTTCGTTTTGGCAAACGAGGCAAACTTAATCCACAATATGTCAGACCATTTGAAATCATTGAGAAGATAGGCAGGGTGGCCTATAGACTGAACTTACCGGCTGAACTCAGTGCAGTTCACAACGTCTTTCACGTGTCGAATCTGAAGAAGTGTCTGTCAGATGAGACCCTCATAGTTCCTTTGAAGGAGCTCACTATCGACGAACGGTTGCATTTCGTCGAGGAACCAGTTGAAATCACGGATCGGGATGTTAAGGTCCTCTAGAACACCAGAATACCTCTTGTTCGAGTTCGTTGGAACTCCCGTCGTGGCCCAGAGTTCATCTGAGAACGAGAAGATCAAATGAAACCCAAATATCCCCAGTTATTCGAAAACCAAGCAACTACTACTGAGGCCGAAGCTACTACCGAATTTCAGGACTGTGACACCCCAGGAAAACCAGTAATCTTCGCAAACCTGCTCGGGGAGCCGCGATACGAAACAGGTAAACAACGTCACACAATTAGCTTCCTCAGTAACCACATACTAAATTTCGGGACGAAATTTCTTTCAAGTTAGGGATAATGTGACAACTCGAGTTTCCGACTTTCACTTTCGTATTTATTACACGTTGACTTTGACTGTTAGTTGTTTGACTTGTTTGATTTGTAACTGTACATGTTATGATATGATAAAACGCATTGTGTTTGCATGAGTTGTGTTTGGTTGTATAACATGAGACTGTTCAGAAAACTTAAACTGTTATCACATCAGTGAACCCGACGAAACAGAAGTTGATTCGCCAAGAACATCCCGACGAAACAGGATCTGTTTCGTCAACCTAATCTCGATGAAACAGGCTGTTTCGCCGGCCCATTTTTATGCGAAGCCCATTAAGGGCCCAGAACGCTGTTTCGTGTATATTTGGGGGAAACGAGTTCAGTTTCACAACTTTGGGCAAAATAAGAAACCCTAAGAATTCTCTCCACTGTGCGACGGCAACAACCATCGTTCACCATCATCCCCATCTCTTGAATCCCTGTTTGTTCAACTCGAATCGGTCAGTGTAAACCCTATCGTGTGAATATCTGTTTATTGATGCTCTTATGTGTTTAACTAGGGTTAGTAACTACATGAATTAAGATGTATGGTGTCGTATACATGTGATAATTCTGTTTATATGATTACTCGGATGAAAACTTTTATGGCATTGATATTTGAGAGAAATTATGTGATGTTATAAATTGTGTGTTGAACGATGGTGGGTAGTAACCGACAAAACTGTTAGAATTGTTTAGGGTTGGTTTGATTTCATGATATCTCGGTCCAATGAAATTCCTTCAAACATAGACTTGTCAGCCATGATTTATTTATTGAATGATGATGATGCCAGCCAACCATTTGAATGTTGACTAAGATTCTTGATATATTGGTCCAATTGAAATCAAGTTTCATGGAAAAGTCATAATTACATGTTGAGTAATTATATGTTCCACTATTATGTGCATATGGGTTCACTGAAATGGCTGACAACTATGTTCTTTTAATAAGTTCCATTGGTGATTGATGATTGAATAATAGGTGGATAATAATCATGATGTTTGGTTATTTTGGATACGATAACTGTTAGCATGTTTAGGGTTTCTTGCTGTGTTGATAATGATGAGATAACTAGCGGTCCAATGATGCTTGGCGGTGGTTGATAGATGTTGGCCACTAGGGCATTAAGATTCTGTGATATTTCTGTAACTGATATAGGTGACGTAACTGATGTTTTGACGAAACACCGGACGACGAAACAGACTTGGCGAAACAGAATGTGTTTCGCCGAGACCATTTATGACGAATCAAATGGGACGAAACAGAATGTGTTTCGCCAATTTGTGTTTCGCCGAATGTATTATCTGTTCAATCTCTTGGGTTAATTCTGTTAAACTTAACTGGGTGAGTTAACTGCTGTTATGTATAAAGGCAATACTTGTATGATTACAAATACGTGCAATGTGATACTCAGTGTTATTAATGCGATGTTCATGATGATGATGTTTACGTGCAAACAACTTGAATACAAACTGATTATGTATACGTGCATACCTTAGGACGTGATTGATTAACCGTGAGCACATACTTTAGCATACCGAGCAAAACAAGGTGAGTTCACACTTCTACCAAGGCATGGGATTCCCGGGGTTGGGAATGGGTTGATTGATTATTTATGCTTAAGAGTTATCGGAATTACATACCATTGGCCTCGGGAGAGGAAGGTCAATGGTAGATACTACTAGACTAGAGATACATATACTTCTCTTCGCAAACATGCCTGGAATGGCCGCGAACTATACTAGAACAATCTTCGCAAACATGCCTGGAATGGCCGCGAACTATACTAGAACAATCTTCGCAAACATGCCTGGAATGGCCGCGAACTATACTAGAACAATCTTCGCAAACATGCCTGGAATGGCCGCGAACTATACTAGAACAATCTTCGCAAACATGCCTGGAATGGCCGCGAACTATACTTTAATCTTCGCAAACATGCCTGGAGGGCCGCGATACAAATATAACTAGTCTAGAAAACATGGGAGACCCCCACTAAACTTCGCAAACATGCCTAGAGGGCCGCGATGCTATTACATACGATACATGATTACTAAACGAACATACGATTTACGATACGAACATTATAACTAAGTAACCAACTGTGAACTCGCTCAACTAGTTGTTGACTCTCTGTTACATGCCTTGCAGGACCTTAGGTACTTTTGGAGCTTGCACGGGAGGCACGGTCATTGTGGACATGGATCGTGAATGTGTTGTTTAAACATTATGACATTTTGTACTTAAACTTATGTTGGGTTTTACTTTAAATGCTTCCGCTACACACTTGTTTATATTTGGTTTTGGAAACACCTATCGTATTGATGAATGGCTTTTACTATATACTTATGTTCAATATGATTGGTGGCTTGATCCTGGTCATGTCACGCCTCCAAGCGGTGGTACTCCGCGTGTGGATTTTGGGGGTGTGACAGAGCGTGAGGTAGCAAGTAAGCTCGTACAAACCCACACTGGGTATGCACAAGTCGGTCTGTTGGTACTTAGACTATAGACTAGGTCGTTTCTAAGACGTCGGCCCGGACTTGGGCGAGTCTTGCCTAATTCCCTATAGTTATGGCTCTGATACCAATCTGTCACACCCCAACCGATGATGGAAACATCAGGGTACGGCACTGAGCGAAACAGATTGTCCAAGAGTTTCCATAATAACTGCGATTATCAATTATTTAAGCATCACGTCCCATACCATGACATAATAAGTAGCATAGTTATTACAGACAAATCAAAGACAAGTAGTTCTGTTTCGAAAACTCAAATATAAATTATTTTTGTTTGTTTCTAGACTCCACCCTAGCTCAATTCCATCAAATAGCAAGCAAGCGTCCTAAGCACCTGTCACATACGTTAAAGTAACGGTCAATACACATAGTGTAAAGGTGAGCATACAAGTTTAATAGATATAGTAGAGTTCGAAATCGTTTACGCATATCCAGCATGTAACATGTATAGTGCGAAGCTAGTAGGTTATCGACAATGAAATATGCACATACTAGACTGTGAGTTGTAGAATGCGCAACACATATCACCACTGTGACATGTGAGAGGTAATCTTAACAACCCTCGTCCACGACAGGTGCTGAGTCCAAACAAATAGTACTATCGTTGCTAAGGCGTCAGGCAACAATCACTGTGTTAACATAACATACAAGCATTCATCGAGTAACAAGTAACATGCAATAACGGTCAGCGTATAAATAGTGTTTGCGTTGTGAATTCAATTGTGATTCAGAATATGTAACGTATGTAACACCCAAGAGTGCATAAAGCAAAAAGGGATCGAGTATACTCACAGCGATGGAAATGAATTGAAGGGGGCGCTAGTGTGATTAGCCTGAACAGTTAACGATAGCATAAGCGAAGAATGGTGCGTAAAACTGTGAAAGGTGACCAAGTGTCGGATGGTAATCCGATCGGATGCCAATCCGATCGGATGGTCACTCGATCGGATGTCAATCCGTTCGGATGGTCATACGATCGGATAACCATTCGATTGGATTGACATTAGTTTGGTAAGGATGTGTTTGTGTATGAGGGCTTTGAAGTTTTCGTTGTAGCATTTTGAAAATAGAGAAGTATCTCTACCCTTCAGGTCGTTCGATCGAATGGTCGTTCGATCGGATAGCGATCCGATTGGCGAGGCTTCTCAGTTTGAGAACAAGTTCACAGCAGGACGGTCACTCGATCGGATAGCAATCCGATCGGATGGCAATCCGTTGGAACTAACTTATGTATTGAACATGTTGAAAATTGTTAAGTGTTGAACCTCAAGTGCAATCTGATCGGATTGAGGTTCGATCGGATGGCAATCCGTCCCAGTGAATCCTATCGTTTTGAACTTGATTATTTTGAAAGTTTGCGGTGTGTTCAAGACGGTTTGACAACGTTTTAAACAACAGAACCTCATCAAGTCCCAAGTCGCCCGGTTCGAATAGGAATCACCCAAATCTGACCAGTTTACTGGTTCGTGACGGCTGTTCTTGTTCAACCCGAAATCGGTTGTCTCTTTTGTAGTAACCAGATCTTGAACCAACTCATCACTAAGAAAGAGTAGAAGATCAGAACGAGCTCCAGTTCTACCGGTTTTGGGTGCATTGAGTGTAAAAGAGTTGAAAGAAAGTTGGAAAACCATCTTTTAATCCTTTCCACTTGAAAATGTTTAGATCTATGCAAAATCATTGTGAAATCCTGTGGAAATCCTTCAGATCTGAGTTGTCCTTGGTGGAATGAAGCCAAATCTTGAATTTCATAAGAACTCCATGATGACGTCACCCTAAAACACCTCAAATCCGGCGATTTCACGGTTAAAAGTTAAGATTCAAAGGTGAAAATGATGAAGAAGTGCGTGTAGATCATAGAAGTACAAGATTTGAGTTGAAAACTTACAAGAATCGCGAGAAATCCAGAGAAAGAAGGCTTGAGTGCGGCTGGTCGAGTGGGAGAGCTGTCACATCACAAATGATGTGACAGGAGGGTATTTATAGGGTTTCCAAAAGAGGAAAGTGCCTAAGTGTCGGATAGGTCACCGATCAGATGGCAATCCGATCGGATGGCCACTCGATCGGTTGGCCACTCGATCCAGGTGTCCGGCGCGTTGAGTTTTGTCATTTCGATTCGCGTGTTGAGCGTTGCGTTGCGATGCGATTCGAGTGAGCGATGCGATAGTATTACCCATTAGTTACACCAATAACCTAACTACTATATCTAACATACAATCACTATAAATAACCTGCGTTTAGCATTTGCGATTTGAGATTGCGATGCGATAGAATTGCGATTGCAATTAAACACCTCAACATATACATAACATGCACAAGTAACACATAATGGCACACACACGTAAAACAATATCCATAACACATAATTCGAGTTGCGAATGCGATAGCGATGCGTTTTGCGATAAGTCGATTAGCGATTAAACATGCGATTAAACCTCGATTATTAATAGATACTCCACATAATACAACTAAAACAAATAAATAAAAAGATTCGATTACAAGTCATTGACGTACAATCAATAGTTAAGCAAGAAGTGACAGATCGCAATTAGCAATCTTTTCTTCCTTTGACTTTGACTTTGACTTGTACTTTGACTTTCCAAAAATCGGGTTGTTACAGGCAACGTCACTATCTATCCCCCCATCCCTTTGAACAAATGATCCTAGATACTTGAACTTAGTCACCTGCGAAACCACTTGACCGTCAATGGTAATCTGAATGTCCTCGTCGTTGGCTACCCCACTAAAGTCACAATACAAGTACTCAGTCTTAGATCGACTAATCTTTAAACCTCTACCCTTTAAAAATAGCAAATATAAAAACCCACATAAATTCATATATTTTTAGAATAAAAAAAAGGAGAAGATTATAATCAATTGATATGTGCCAAAACAAATACCGGCGTTCTTACATCTCCTCACCAATTTCAAATAAAAAAAGAAGCAAATCGATACATCAGCATAAAAAGACCAACATAATAATATCGATCAACATAAAATAAATCAATAGTATCGTGAACGAAGAGCAAGCAAACCAGCGACGGCGGAGAGGCGTTGAAAGGACGGCGGTTTACTCCGGGTGGAGAGGCGTGTGGTTGAGATGACGGTGCTTTACTCCGGCGGAGAGCTGCATTGAAACGGCGGTAGTTTACTCCAGCAGAGAGGTGTCTGGTGGAGATGACGGCGGCTTACTCCGGCGGATCGATGAAACTGCGAATCGTCAATTTCTAGGGTTTGTAGAATGATGAGGTAGGGTTTGTAGAATGATCGACAGATACATTTTCTATAAGTTCATAGCGTTATTTTAGTAAATTCACATGAATTCATGAGTTTCATTGATATTCGAACATTCCCCCAATTTTGGAAGGATTTCGTAGGATTTCATAGGATTTGAATTCAATTCCATTCCCTTCTTTTGTTAAAACGAACAGTCCCAGGAATGGAATCTGAATTCCAATTCCTTCTGAATTTCGTTTCATTTCGTGAAACGAACGTTACCTTAGTGCTTATTCATGCACCCTCATATAGGTCTATACGTCGCGTATAACCTTTTTCAATTTCCAAGAGAATCTCTGATTATGTCATATTTTGTCTTATATACCTAGTATAGGCCTATACGAGGTGTATAGATGAAAAAGACCGTTTTACCCCTGATTTGGGGTTGTACGCATAGGTAATGGTCTTTTTTGCCTCTCCTATATGCATCGTATATGCTTGTATGAGACGTATGTATATAAAGTCTTTTTTTAAAACACTTTTATAAATGGCAAATTACCACTTTAGCCTTGAGTTAGGCCTAGACTGGGGGTGTCTAGGGGCTAAAATGGTAATTTGCCATTTTCTTGTTTTTTTTTTTAATTTTAAACTTCAGGGCAAGACTGGGCGTCTAGGGTTATTTAAAAGACTATTATATCACTGAGTTAGGGCTAGATTGGGGGCAACACATGGCTAAAATGGTCTTTTGGACAACACTAGACGCCCAGTCTTGTCATGTACGCGACGTGTATATATATATATATTTTGTTCTCTTTTTAAGATCAATAACACTAATATTAATTATAAAAAAACTCATTTTATTAAGATTGGGCGTACAGGACAAGATTGGGCATCTAGGGTTGTTTAAAAGACTGTTATACCCCTGAGTTAGGGCTAGACTCGGGGCATCACATGGCTAAAATGGTCTTTTGGGCCACACTAGACGCCCAGTGTTACCCTGCACGCGGCGTATATTTATAGTATCGTATCGTATACGAAGGGTCCCATACGCCACGTATTGGCCTATACGTGGCATATATGGGGCATGAGTCATATACGAGACCTATACGAGGGGTCATATACGCCACATATAGGCATGTACGCGGCGTACAGGATCAGCCAAACGAGAACTGACATGAGTCAGGCACTGAGTTTGATGTAACCCTATACCCCCCCCCCCCCCCCCCCGTATAGACCTATATGAGGCAAATGGTGTGTGTGGATAGTTTGAGCCTTAAATAAACCTGATTTTATAAGGGTGGAGGGGACACCTTACCCCAATACCCAATGCTACTCAATCAAACTTTAAAACATCCACCATCCAATAACATTGTGTCACCTAGCTCAACCCTTTACCCACTACCTTTTCTCTCTTTACCTACACACACGTCCGAGTATGGAAACCCCACCACCTAGCTCTATCCCCTTACTCGGAGGTGAGGGTGCGGGGTACCTGATCCTATGTGGACTTACCCTAGGGTGGCTGGCGCCCCCAATTTTTTTATGATCCGTTTCAACCCGTATACTTTTTTGTCATAATCCATTTTGACCCAAAATAAATTAACCTTTTTTTTTACAAAAAGGATCATCTTGACCCGACCTGTTCGTTTTATCAGGAATAGTTACAAATCATAATAAGTAAACATAGAGATTGAAATACTAAGTGGGTGTTTGAGTTTTCTTTTTAAAAGTCCTTTTAGAGCTAAAAGGACTTTTGAGGACTTTTCCATCTAAACAATATCTAGAAGTCAGGAGAAGAAGAAAAAGAATCCTAAATACTAAGGAAATAAGTTTTTTTTTTACTTTTTTTTTGTCTTTTAAAAGGAGAAAAAAAGTTATAATTTGTGACTTTTTAATTTTGAAAAGTATAAGACCATGGGGTATGGTGGGGCGGGGGTTTGGGCGTGGGTTGGGCATTGGTTGACATGTGGAATGGGGTGGCAGACATGGGTAAACCCACATTGATCACGGTATGGTGGGGCGGGGGTTTGGGGCGTGGGTTTGGTGGGCTTGTGGGCTGACCGGCTGGGCTGACCCGCTGGGCAGACCCAATAAACACAAATTTAAAAGTTTTTAATATTTTTAAATAGATCATTACAAGAAAAGAAAATTACAAAAAAAAAAAAAACAAATTCCTAATTTTTATATTTGTTTTTTATCTCTTCTCTCAACGCCAAGACTATTTCTAACTCGTCACCCTGTAGGTGATCAATCGGCTGGGATAGAATCTTCAAATCATCACGTCTTTGTTTCAGGGCATCTCTAGCAGAATCTCTAGCTTCTTTGCTCCTTCGTATTTCGGCCCTTTGTTGTTGGAATACGTTGAATGTATCCATCTTGCATGAAATCTCATCCAACTGGTCGCTGTATATTCCCCTACGCGACTCAGAACTCCCAGCTGAAGCCGATGCCGCTTGTTTTTTAGCACGCCTTCTTGAGGCATTTCTTCCATGCTCAGGCCGGTTTGGGCTTGGCGAATCATCCAAAAGGTCCTCAAACTCTTGATCTCGTGCATCAGATTGGGCTTGGGACGAGGCCCTTGACCTTTTGGAAGACGAGTTAGTTTCGCTACCAATGGTGATAGTCGACCACTTTGGATGGAATTTACAAATCTCCCAACAATGCATGAAACGGAAGTCGCTCTTCATATTTGATTTGAATGCGACCAGTGCATTTGTCAAAATGTCGGCTTCGGTTTCACCACTTTTAGGGTTTTGCTTTGCTTTATTTAAAAACCCACTAAATTTGGTTAGGTGGGTGCTTATTTCGCTCCACTTTGAGGATAAGCTATCGTTTTCACGATAAGTCTCCCTACCCATTTCTTCATGGAATAGTTTACTAACTCATTCCCACAGGGCGGTTCGTTGTTGCGAATTTCCTATTTTAATAAAAAAATATTAATATATTACAAACTTATATAAAAATAACCATTCCATTAATAAAAACAAAAGAATACCTAAAGTTGAATGTTGAGATTGTTCACACCAAGCCCTCGCCAATGCAACTTCTTCAGCATAGACCCATTTTTGTTGTTTTCGTTTGGCGGTTTCAACTACTGTATCCTCGGTTTTTTTTCTTATGACTTCTTTTTTTGATGGGTTTCGATGCGGTAGGACTCTCTTTGGGTGGTTGAGTTTCGGGAACGGATTCGTTTTGTGAAAGGTCGATGGAGGTTGGTGAAAGGTCGATGGGCGATTGTGAAAACGGGGTAGGTATTGAATCTTCGGTGGTTGGGAAGTTAGTAAATACACGATTCCCGATATACGATGCATAACCCGCCATGTCGGGCATATGAGAGTGTATGAAAAATGGACGAGCTACTGGACGATTGGGTGGTGGGCTAGGATTATTTTCTTGGAATCCATACGGGTTGCTCGGGTCAAAAGGACGGTTGTAAGGATGCATTTTTTTCGTTTTGTAGAAGGGGAATTGAAGATGTATAGAAGATGTGGTTGAATGTGGTAAAAAATGGAAGTAAAATGTGAGTTTTATAGTGAAAAAATGAAATTAATTTTTTTTTTTTAATATAGCCGTTGGCCAACGGCTATTTTCTTTTGGCCATTCACAAACCGCCATGTCACCTTGCTCCCCCGCCCCACGCCCGGCTTGAAACCCAAGCCCCAAGGGGCCATGCCCCAACCCAAGCCCACCCGAGGTGGTGCCTTGGGCGTTTTACCCCAACCCACGCCCAAACCCCCGCCCCATACCCCACGGCCTAAATGAGAAGCAGAAGGAGAAAAGGTAACCCATACATACGAACTGTTTAAGCTAGATATCTAACATGGGACCCTATACTGTAGGCAACCAATACAAAAGATCACGTTTTTACGATGAATCCACAAAATATCAATGTATGTTAAATCCAGATCTTAAATTGACAAACCCAGATGCATACACAACACTTGATGCACCACTTACAACATTTCACAAACCATTGCGAAAAGTCAAAAGATTGATTGACTTCCCAATATTTGGCAAAACCTGCATCTTCATCTCCAATTCTAATTCTAATTCTAATTCTCTGTGTGTCACAATTATGCAGATTCCGTATATTCCTTCTTCTTCCTCCTCCTTCCATCACATTAACACCCATCGTTACCCTATAATCAATTCATCATGGACTTATGGATCTCATCAAACCCGAATTTCAACTCCATTTTACCGCCACAGATCCAACATGTACGTATGAAATTCCTCTGTTTATGTGTACGTAAAAAAAAAAAAAATTTCTTGATTATTTTTATTTATTTATTTTCTTGAATAGCAGTTACCATTATGCATATACCACATGTCAATTTCAAGGAGAAAATTCACAACTAAAAGGAACTTTAAAGAAACAGAGTAAAGTGGATCCGATTGCAGTTTCCGGTACCAAAAAGGGTACTGTCGCCGGAGCAGTGGCTCTGATCATCGGAACAAGTATCGGCACCGGAATTCTTGCTCTTCCCCAGAAAACTTCTCCTGTGGTAAAATACTATTATTATTATTATTAGATAAACGAAAACAAAATATGTTGAAAAGTACTAATTATAAAAACAAAATAAAATGTAAAAAGGTAGTATAGAAGTTTATCTTTAATATAAAATATTATAATGTAAAGCTGTTGACTTTTTTTTTTAACACAAAATTTGGATCACTACAGATCACTTATAGAATGTAAAAAAGGTAGTTAGTTAGTATTAGGGGTGTGCATAATTCGTTTCGAATTCGAAAAATTCGAAATTCGTTTAAATTCGATTCGATTATCAAGAATTCGTTTCGATTATAAGAATTCGAATTCGATTCGAATCAAGTAAATCGAATACGAATTTATAATTTCAAATTCGATTCGATTCGAAATTCGAATAAAATTATAGATTTTTATTTATTATATTTATATATAATACATATATAACTTTTATTAGGCTATACTATAAATTATTTTCAAATTTTTTCAAAGTATTAAAATTACACATAACCAAACCCACTACATGACCCATAACTAAAACCGAAGTAACAAATCTATCAATAGATTTCTAACCCTAAAATATTAACTTGTAATGTGGAGTGAGTATTCCCGACTTCTCGTTTTGATTTTAGACTTGTGGTACTTTATTTGAAACTTTTTAATGTGATATCGTGCTTTATAGCTGCTTTAAAATTTATGTTTCCTTTTGAAAGTTTTTTACATGTTTTTAAAGAATCTGAATTAAATCGAATTTATTCGATTCGAATTCGAATTTTTAATCGAATACGAATCGAATACGAATTGGGTTTTTTATTCGAATCGAATTCGGTAGGTTTTAATCGAATTCAAATCGAATACGAATTCAAGGAAAAATAAAAATTATTCGAACAATTCGATATTCGATTCGATTACACCCCTAGTTAGTATAGAAGTTGGTTATCTTTAGTATAAAATATTATAATGTAAAGCCGTTGACTTTCTTAAATAGGGGCTGGTTCCAAGTTCAATATCATTGACTTTGTGTTGGGGATTTCTCTTGATTGAAGCATTGTTACTAGTGGAAATCAATGTGGGACTTCTTAAAAAGAAGAAAAAGAGAGTGGGTAATGAGAATGAACTTGAAGTGATTTCCATTAGAACCATGGCTCAAGAGACATTAGGGGAACTTGGTGGAACTTTAGCCACTTTGACCTATGTGTTCTTGGGGTACACTTCAGTCATTGCTTATGCTGCAAAATCTGGTGAAATTCTTTACCATTTGATTAACATTCCGGAATCGGTTTCCGGGGTTTTCTTCACAATGCTGTTTGCGATTCTCGTATCCGTTGGAGGTACGCGCACCACGGATCGAGTGAATCAGGTTCTTACAGCCTCCATGATAGGTATTGATACCTATTTTCTTCGATTCGAAGTGTAAATTTTTCTGAGTTTATATGTGCTGACCCCCCCCCCCCCCCCCCCCCCCCCAATTTTTTAAACTTCCGGCCTCCCTATTTAAAAGTTCAAGATCCGCCACTGGATATCATTTTTTTACTTCCAAAAGGTCAAAATTTTGAAGCAAGTTCTCACAGTGGTTATGTGATCTGCAACAGGGTTGTTAGTGGCAATTGAGGTTCTAGCAATCTTGCTTGGAGGGTGGTCAGGGTTTGAGGGCAATGGTGATTGGACAAAAGTTCCGGCGACTATTCCGGTAATGATATTTTCTTTGGTTTATCATGATCTAGCTCCAGGTAATTACCTACAGTCAGCTCTACATGCTTTGACTTCATATTCAGTCATTAGGATTATATGACTCATTATACTGAAATGTTTATGGAAACTTTGATTCACTCTTAAGTAATGTCAACTCTACAAGTATTAGAGTAGTCATCCAAGGATTAAACTTTAACAGTTGTTTTGACCATTTTTAATACCTAAAGTCAACCAACATGATTTTAACTTCAAACTTGGTCAAATTATGATAACTTTCAGTTCTTTGCGCGTATTTGGGAGGTGATATCGGACGTATACGGACCTCAGTTATTCTTGGCAGCGTTGTACCTTTGATAGGCCTCTTGGTGTGGAACGCTATAGCTCTTAGTTTCTCGAGCCACGCCGAATCACTCATTGATCCTGTCGAGTTGCTTATGAGGTAATGATCAAGCATTTGACTTGAAGTTGACGCAGTTTCGTTTATATGATCTTGAGACTGTAAATCAGGCAAAAATGGAATGGAGGTGAGATTATGGTAGAAGCATTTTCACTTCTAGCAGTAGGAACATCACTAATAGGGACTCTTTTAAGCTTCTCTCAATTTTTTAGAGAGCAAATAGTCAACAATTTGACTTGGGATTCTTCTTCACTATCACAGGCAAAGTCAACTATTTACCATTTATAACCAAAACTACGCATTTTTACTGTCAAGCTCAAATCTTAAATTTTCCCTGCAGAAATCAAGAATGGTAGAAAAATGGTGGGTAAGAAACAGAACAGGTTTCACCGCCACAGCTATGGTGGTTGGTCCTTCTCTTTTCGTATCTTCTACTGTTCCAGACGCGTTCTCTTCTGCTACAGACATCGCTGTAAGCTCGTGTGTGTGTTTTGTGGAGGTATACTAGTGTTTTTTTCATTGGGTGTTATTCAAACAGGGAGGGTATTGCATGACAATGTTGTATGGAGTACTTCCGCCGGCAATGGCATGGGCTATGCATATTACAGAGAAAAATGATGATCGAAAAGGGATATCAAGAGCCAAACCGATCTTACTCGGGGTAGGATTATTCGCTTGTGGGGTCATTTTGGATCAGATGTTTCAAGACATCTCAATCTTTCACTCCTAAAGAGGAATTTGGTAATTAGAATAGTGTTGGCTTTGTATATAGTCCCTTATTTACACATAATAGTAGATTTATATGCTAATATGCTCGAATTTGTTGGCCTTTTGACTGGCTTTGATTATATAATATTTATATGAAAAGAATATAAGCAACTTTTAATTGTTCAAAAATATAAATTACATCCACAAATATGCAAATTTATAATCTTGGTTGAATCGTGATTTTATATAATAATCACGTTAACAAACGTCTCCCCCAATGAGATTTTTATTTTTCCTCTAGTGAAGACAAAGCTTTGAATTCAAATAACAGGAAACAATAACAGTTTTCGGTCTATCAAAAGAATTAAAGCGATTACGTATGGAGATCTTGCAGCTAATACACCAATTCGTTCACGCTGGATATTGCTCCGACGTTTCATGTACACCATTGTAGACAACCCAATCACACACGCACCAACCAATACTCCAATCACGATCCTTGCCTTTTGCAGCCTGCTCGGTCCAGAAGACCCACCACCGCTGTCCTGTGGCACCACATTGCCGCCACCGCCAGTTGGAGTAGGCAGCACTGTTGGGGGTGGTGGTGGCGATGAACCAGGAGCCTCGTTTGTGTGTAGCGAAGGTGCAGGGGCTATAGCCTGGAGCATTCTTCGGTAACCATGTAAGGCAGGGAGTGATGCCACCAGCAGAACCACAAGGATGAGAAATGGTTGAAAGTGTTTTTTCATGATTGCAGCATTAAGAAATTGGTCCAAAACATGGGTTTTATATAAAAAAAATTGGTGATGAAAACAATAATTTCAATCACAAGAAAACAAGACGGGTGCTTTAGCACATGTAACTCTTAAAATCAGCAAACTTTGTGTGAAAGAATGGAGAAACAGTCGGTAGAAAAAACATGAGAAGAACAATACAGAATTAGCTGGACAGAAAGATTTATAAATATAGTTATAATAATAATAAAAACATGAGAAGAACAATACAGAGCTGGACAGAAAGATTTATAAATATAGTTGTAATAAATAAAAATAAATAGCCTACATTTCTCAAGTAACGCACTTTTAACTTTTACATTATAAAATATGATTTAGAGTTTCTAGTTTGGACCATCTAAATTATTTAATCAGTGAAGTACATATGCTAGTTTTGAAATTATAACAGAAGATATGGAACCTCATAATTCATCCTTCAGATCTTTATTGCTGCTATCCTGAGTCGACTCGGTTTTCTGTGTTGACTCGGGTTTTTGCGTTGACTCCGGTTTTTGGAGCTTAAAAGGGATTGCGGCATGCTGCTTGAGGAACTTGTAGAAAGCTTTCACTGTTCTGTCTGTATCTACAGTGATCTGCAAAACCCAAGTTTAAAAGTTTCATAAATGCATGAGTAAAATGCCAAAATCGTCCATGAGGTTTGGTCATATTTGCTTGTTCCATCCAAAGGTGACTTATTTTTTCTGTTAATGTGAAGGACACTTTTGTCCTTTTGGATGAAACAAGTGTGAGATACGGTGATTTCATGTGCTTTTTAACGGCACTTACCGGGTCAAAGCTCTTATTGCCAGCAGGAAAGAAAAGAAGTGTCGGGTACCCATCAGACTGGAAAAAAGATTAAAAAAATTGAATTATCAAGATAACAAATCATGAAATTATATATATATATAAACCTTAATATTGAAAAATACCTTAGCTCGAGGGTGTTCATTTGTGGTTCCATCCATTTTGGCAATAACTAAAGAATCAATGCCACGTAGATGTTTTGCAAGTTTATTGTAAGTTGGTTCGAGTGCTTGGCAATGGCCACACCATGAAGCGTATATCTGATGTAAAAAAAAAGTTAGATAATTGGATCACAATCAACAGATAAGGACACAACTATAACAGTTTGATAAAAAAAATTGTCAAAAAAGAAAAGGTGTACCTCTAGAAGAACGTCCTTTGATTCATCCAAAACTATTTCATCAAAGTTGTTACCAACTACTATTTTTACATCCCCATCATTCTGAACCAAACAACAAACATGATGAAAGTTACAACCAAAGTTTACAAGATGAAGGTGTGTCTAAATGTGCTTCTCAAAGACATTGAATTATTAGAGTTAAATGATGTAGGAACTAGGAAATGGTGTTCAATGTGCTTTTATTTTAATAAATCTCGTATCAGTTGTTTGTGTTTGACGAATTTTAATTATTTTAGGAGCTAATATATAATAACAAAATGATTAAAATAGGTATTCTTGTAAATTATTATTATTTTAGTATTAGTATTTGAACTTAAAATGTAACAACTTGCATTCAATCAACTATACAAATATTTCTTCATAAACCATTTATCAACAAAAAAAAAAATCAATTATTTAATCATACATAATTCAATAATAAAGCGGATGGAAAGTCTTTAAAAACGAGTGGGGTTTAAATATTTAATTATATATTTTCACCTATAATCAGTTTTGTTGTGGCTGAAAATTGATTATTTGACCCTAAATAATTAGATCATCTTAATTAAAACCATTCTATCGAAACAATAAAAATTGATTCAGACAATTAATTTGATAACACATCCATATATTATGTATACATTCTACAACTTACAGTCTCTGGAATTGGATCAGACTTGTAGAAGGGCTTGAGGTTGTCTTGTAGAAAATTTTCACCAAACGACTATTTAGCAAAAGAAAACATTTGAGTCGGTTATTTCATCATTTCTTTAAAAAGGTAAAAATAACATTGTTAAATGTGTGAACCTTGATGTTGTTCAAAGTCAATTCACCATCCAAAAAGAACTTTCTAGAGTCCTCATTTCCAGTGAAGGCAATAACCTGCATGAAAAATGTCATATGATGATCATGTTTTATATAAACCAAGGTCAGGAATGCATAATGAAGATATGAATACTCACCCTCGGGGCATCTCCATCAATGCCAAAGTATTCGGCAACTGGTTTACCAGCATCTTCTTCATCCATTGGAACATACACAAAAAGAGCCTGCGTAACACTCAAAGAACATAAATTTGCCAATTTGAAAGCAAGTATGATACAGCAGCTACAAGTGCATTTGATTGAATAAATAGTGAATGAACTTTCACATATTAACAATTGCATTTGCTATTTGCTATGGCTAAGATAGAAAATGAACACTAATGAACCACTCTAAACAGTATACATGATTACATGTGATTCCATTGTACAACTAGCTAATGAAAATTGCCTAGAAGTCATTAGTGAATATTCTAACCTTTCCCGTAAAATCTTTTGCTGCCTCTTGGAACATAGGAAGGAACTTCTCGGTATCATTTAAAGTAGTAAAAAGAATCACCTGTCAAAGAACAAGAGGTAAAACCAACAAATTTTACTAACATATTGTATATCCATAGTTGTTTCTAGGTTATCATTTATTATATATAGTTCATGAATTCTGTGGCATATACAAAGAAAGCTCACACCACTTATAAGCAAAAGCGTCAGACATTAAACGTTAAGGAAAAAACACCCTACCTGATTCTTGATTGGGTTCTCGAATACTGAGGAAGCACTTGCACGAGTGAAGTAAATCACCAAAGGATGCTTGTTCTTATACACAAACTCTGCCACTTCTGATCTCGTGAACTGACCTCCTGTAGATAAACATTGGTTATATATCACACTGAATGTAGCAGAGGTGGCTACATCAACCCATTTACTCATATACGAATCAGTTTTGGTTATGATTTATCCTAATGGTTCGAATGGGTTAAATAAAAACATGGCTAAAAGAGATGTTTCAAATCATCAAATAGGTAAAGTCACCCACCGTGTATTTACTGTAAAATCATAATTTTTGTAACCATATTTAATTAACGTATTAATTATTTATTTAAAGAACAAGTCAACCCAATCAGGCTTGTTTTGATCCATACCCAATCCATCCGACCCGCCCGTCTTGCCACCTCCAAAATATAGTGACTAGAAAAAGATAATGACAAGAGAACTGACCAAAGTGGCTAACTTTTTCATCTTCATTCTTTAACAAGACCAGAGCTGGACGTTTCCCTTGTGGATTGATGTGGAAAAGCTTTGCCACATCAGCATTCGATGTTTGGTAGAAGCTTACTTCATCTTCCTGTTTTGAAGCTGCAGCAAGTTCTTCACTATCTGGACCCTACACGTCATAAAATCAAAACAAATAAGGATAACTTAATGTCATGTTGTAGATAAGACAACTTTATGGTATTGGTATTACTTGGTGGATTGGCTTATTTGTTCTAAAAAAAATACATAAATGATAATGTACTACAACTTTAAGCAATTTGATATGCGTTTATCATTGTTCTCCAACTAATAAAATGAGTTAGTACATATAAAGAACCCAGCGCTAGATAAGAATCCAGCACTAGATATCTTTTCTGGAAAAAAAAACAAATTGGTTAACAGTTGTCGTCTGTTAAATATTTACAAGTGGCTAATAGTATGTTTGTGTTTTTTTTGGCATTCAACCCTTATCTACTAAGATCGTCTCACTGGAAAAATGTTTATACCTCAAACTTGAATTAGCATGAAATCATATAAATCACAAATATACATCGTTTAAAAAACAAGAACAGAAATATAAAACACAGCTTCAAAGTTTTGCTTTTGGAAAGACAAAGAAGCACAACAACTTCCTTTTTGGGAAGTCCGAAATACATGTGGCATTTCCCTTCTCGTGAAGGTTTCAATCAAACGTAACATCTCCATTAACTCATTCCGGACCATAATAGTCTATCATTGTTAATGCCTTATGGGTATGCTAGATATCTAACAAACTGTCAAACCCTAAACGGTGGTATTCACTTTGGCATTTAGAAAGCAACAATTTTCATTTAAACTTGATGAACAATTGAAAAACCAAGACTAAAAACTTCAAGTGAGACAGAGATTATACCGCCAGATTTTCAACATAACCCACAACTATGGGTGACTCGCTGGCCAATATCCGTTCAGCTTCCTCAACCGTCGTTACATTGTGTAGACCGGGACCAGTCTTCTTCTTCACCCAACTCACAATCGCATCCCTATGTAACAAACAAACCAGAAAAACAGAAGTTCAAAATTAGGAGTTTTTTTAGCTCTTCGCTATATCACAATAACTAATAGTCCTTTGATTTACAAACATCTTTAAGAGACATGCTGATTCTTATATGTCTACCGTGTAGCCTTTCAAGAGACATGCTGCATTATCTAACTATCTCTAACTTAAAGCACCAGATTATGTAATCACTTAAAATTATCCAGATGTACTAATTGCATTTTCTAGTGGTACTAATTGAGCATTATTCTAACTTTCATTTACCAAATTTAGCAAAAATTAAGCTCAAAATTACTCATCACATCTACTTATATGAACATAGAAAACGAATCGACTATTCTTCAAAGCAAAATCAAATCCACAAACAATAAAACAAATCATCAAAGAAACAAAATCAATTCACTGAGATAGAAAAGGAGACTCACTTATTTCTGGCACCATTATAGGGCTTATGAACACCATCAACAAACAAGAACAAAGTAGGATACCCTTCAACATTAAACTTCTGAGCCAGCTCAGTCTCCTCACCGGCATCCACCTTCGCCAGCACCACCTCCTCCGCCTTCAACTCCGTTGCCGCAGCCGCATATTCCGGTTTCAACGCCATACAATGTCCACACCACGTCGCGTAAAACTCCACCATCACATACCTATTTTTCTCCACAAAATCACTAAAATTAGACGCCGTCAACACCACCACATCACTCTCATCGATCTCAGCTTCCAATACCGATTCAGAATCCTCGTATTCTCCATCTCCGGTTTCGAAATCATCCAGATCATCGTAGTTTTCGAAATCGTGGTCATCGTAACCGTGGTGGTTTGATTCGGTGTCGTCGTGTTCGGCTTCTTCGAGGAAACTGAGATCTTCTTCTTCATCGAGATCTTGAGGTTGTTTGGAGGAAGCTGTGGAGATGATTAATAGTAGGATTGATAATGAAAGTAGGAGTGATTTTGGAGCTGCCATTGTAACGGTTTTGAGAAGTTGAAAACAGGAAGAACGGGGAAGAAGGGGTTGCATTTATGTGTGAAGATAGATTGCAGATCGGGCACTTCTAGTCCTTCTAGAATGTTTAGTTTCAGACCTTTAGTCCTTCTAGAATATCACATATGAAATTATGGACTTTTGTCACTCATTAGTTGAATCGCGAGATCATAATGTGATAATGATAAATGACCCCATGACATCTAGATGATATTGAATAAATTCCAAGTATTTCTATAAATTTTATACAAGTCAATAGATATAAAACATGCAATCCATGAACCATAGGTGTACATAAAACTTGTTATAAATTATTACAAACTTTCACACATATAAGAGGAACTCAAACGACATAAATTTATTTACCATACTCAAATTCAAAAGACACTAACGTAGAGGTAGGATATGATTAAAAGTGGGGTTCGTTTTTTTTTCCAAACTTCTAACCTTGTGTCGAATAATTAAAATTATAAAATGTATAATTGAGCATGGCGCATCTTAGGGTCATATGATGAGCCGAAAAATGGCCATACGTGTCATATGATTTTGCCACTTTTCATGTTAGTCATTTACTTTTCAGTTAAATACATCATACAAGCCGCATTCTTTGGCTCTCAAACTACCCATATGGCCATTTTCGCCACCCGTATAGCAAATTTCGCCCTATCACACGACTCGTATGTCCATTTTCGCCCGATCATACAAAATGTGTGACCATTTTCACCATATCAAACAACCTATGTGACCATCTTCGTCTTATCATATGATTTGTATGACATGTCAGTGGTGTTTTGATACTGTATCAGTGGTGTGTGTCTAGCATTAACCTTCTAAAAGTAATACTTGATGTGACATTGTCTTTTGCAGTTGTAATACTTAATTAAAAAAACAAGATAAAGTAATTATAGGAGATTCTTATATGTCTTAAATGTTTTTGCATTTAGATAATGACATTTTCCAATATCAATGATAATTTATATTTAGACAATTTTTTAATTAATTAGTATACATAATTTCAAACAGTTACTGAAATAGGTGAAAGGGATATAAACAAAGTAAGCAAATTTACAAATTTTTGGATAGCTATATAAATTTATAAATAACACCAAGGACTGAAACTGGTTCATAGCTAAAATACGAGGGAAATCACAAAGATTTGTGCTCAATTCAAGTGAGAGAGACGGTTGCATCAGCACTTCTTTGCAGACGGCGCTTTGGACGTTACCGTTATTAACTTATCGTATTTCACCGTCCGACGTGGCGACTCGGTTTGCTTCTAATTGTCTAGTACATGCCCACTAAAAAATAATTTACGAATACGCATATGACACGTGGTAGATGTGAGTCACAATGTCTTTGAAAAATTAAAAAAATGTCTCCTTTTGACTTTTGGAAGATGGAAGTGAACCAACATTTAGGTCCCGTTCCGTTACTCCGTTATCAACTTGTCATCGTCGTTAAGTCAGCCGGGTGAAGCGCGGGTTGACTTCGTTTATTCTGGTCTCAAGTCATTGAATTCCTTTTTTTAATTTTGTTGACAAAAATTAACATAGAGAGTCTGGGCCTGTCTAAGAGAAAAGCCCCCACTGGCCCAATAATGTAAACTGTTCAAAAGCTAAAACAAAACTAAGTTCAATAAAGAACATAACAATTAGACTAAAGGGGATGGGAGCCGGCTAGGCCCGGCTAGGACCGGCGCCGGTACCCCACACCGCCCCCCTGAGGGTCGGCTCGGCCCAAACGACTCCCCACAGCCGAATGAGACGGGGCCCCACTTCAAATTTTTAGCCGTTTGCAACGGCTCTTTTATTTAAAAAAAAAAAAACTCATTTTTCAATTTAAATACCCTCTATCTCATCCATTTTTATACAATTCTATCCTATTCTACTCCCATTCTTCTCCAATTCTCTTCCTTTTTTATAAAAAATACTCCATATTTTTTATACCTTTTTCTCTAACATGCATCCTTTCAACCCAAAAAAAGAGGCGGCCCGGAAGATGACGAGGACGTGTTGCCCATTCACGAGTCGGAACGTCCCACCGGGAGGGACAAAGCAAAAAAAGAGGCGGCCGGAAAGCGCAAAGGGGCCGGCTCGAGTGGAGGGGGCGGCCCGAAGGCATCGGCGAAAATGGACGAGTTGATAAACGAATTCCGTTCGTTCAAAGAGTTCGCGGCCGAAAAATACACTCACAAGAAAACCGTGTCGGCCGACCAAGCTCGAGCGGAGGATTTTAGGATTATGAGGTTGGATCTCGACTCGGTTCCGGAGGAGGAACGAGTGGTTTATCAGAGGATGAAGGAAGAAGTGATGAAAAAATGGACGTCGTAGGTTTTTTTTTTTATTTTTATGAAATGTAATTTTTTATTTTTATTTTTTGGTAATTTTTTTTTTTTTTAGGAAATGTAATTTTTTTTTTATGTTATGAAATGAAATTATTTATGTTGTTTTATGTTGTATTTTTTAATTTTTATAAAGTTTTTATTAAGTTAATAAATTAAAACTTAAAAAATTATAAAATAATGAGGTGGGGCCCCATCCTCCATCCCCCTCAAATATGATGGAGGCTCATCCCCCACGAGCCGCCTACGTGGCGCCTACGTGGAGGCTCATCCCCATGGGGATGAGCCTCACCATACCCTTTAGTCTTAGTGGTGCACAAATCGGGTTTTTTTAAAAACTGGTTTCGGGTATGAAACCGGGTTCGGGTAGGAACGGGTTTTATAAAATCGGGTTTTTTTAAAAACCGGGTCGGGTCCGGGTCCGGTTTTTCTACAAAAAATGTATACCCTATATACCAGGGTCTGGGTCTGGGTCGGGTTTTATAAAACCCGGGTATTATAATACCCTATTTCCGGGTTCGGGTATGCATCGGGTTGGCAAAAAAGCCACACTGGGTATTAAAAAACCCTACTGGGTATTAAATGTTTCTTTATATGTTTTAGTGGATGGTTTAGCTTATTCAACTTTAATGACATTTTTAAACAAGATTACATCAAAGTGCATACATAATTCTTAGAAACCCAATAATTAAACAAGATTACATTAAGTTGCATACATAATTTTCTTAAATCATAAGAACTAGAAGTCTTATAAAACCCATAACCGGGTATTTATAAAACCCGGTTCCGGGTATTTATAAAAACCGGTTTCGGGTATTTATAAAACCGGGTACTACGAAAAACCGGGTATAAACCAGGTATAAAAAAACCCGGTTCTGGGTTCGGGTTTTATATCAGATATGAATACCCGGTCCCTACCCTATGGGTAGGGTCAGGTTCGGGTTCAGTTATAAAAAAACCCAGGTTTTATAATACCCGGTTCCGGGTTTTATTTCCGGGTCCGGGTTCGAGTTTTTTGTGCACCACTAATAACAATTGTCAACTTAGTCTCGAGTGAGCACACTTGGTATTCACAAAAGCAATGTTCATGATTAAGAAGTTTTTTGTTTTACTCTTTGAAAGATAGTCGAGGCAAGAAGAGGTCTGTTGTTAATCAACCGTTAAGAGGCCATTGAAAAACGCATCTCTGCTTCAACGTTAGCGTGGGAGCGATAACATGTTGATGAAACTCTTCATCTGTAAACCATTACCTCCACAATTACAGATCACCGACATGTTGCTGATGAGAACTAAGGGATTTCCGCAAATACATCTATGATTCATTAGTTAAAAGGAGAACGAGAGATGTGCTTTAGGGTTTTTTGTTATGCATTTTATTTTAATATAATACTAATGCCAGGGGCGCAGCTTAGAAGGCTTCCGAGGGGGCGCCCAACCCCTCGAACTTTTCGATGCGTAGTGTTATGAATAGTACTTTCGTATAGAATTTTTTTAGGTATATACGTTTCCACCCCGGTTTCTTCGGAAAATTTGATGGGGGGGGGGGGAAGCTTCGCCAATTACTAATGCTACTTATAAATAGAATCAACCGGAATGACCATACGTTTCCTTTGATATGAGAGTAAAATCATCATTTTAAAATAAAAATATTTTTTGATATATCATCCGTATTACAAGTTCTAAAACTATAACTATCCATACAAATTAAGATATTTATATTTAAATACTTTAGATTACATGACGGTTATGTAATGCCTATGTTAATGTATCTCTCTTCTATGACTTAAAATTATCTCCCCGGGTGAAGGGGACACTAACCCAAATGGGTTGTGGCAGTGTACCCGGGTACTCGCCTAGGGATGACAATGGGTCAGGTTCGGGCGGGTATTGGTAATCTCATACCCATACCCGGTTGTAAAATTGTATCCCATACCCGACCCAATACCCGTCGGGTATTTGTTGGGTAATTACCCGTCTGGTTTCGGGTATACCCATTAGTTTGTTAAAAGATATACGTTGGGATTTCCAAATACATTTTTTACTATTAAAATTTTTATATAAATTTATTTATACAACAATTATTATACATTAAAAATGTACATTACATACATATAAGTTTTATTATAAATTAATAATAACTTTATAATACTTATACATTTATATTTATACATTTCACAACATACAATATATAAATACTATTATTAAATACATATACTAAACGAAAATATACTTTTTTACATTATGAACATACTAAAATAAATCACAAATATACAAGGGTTAATGGAAAATAAAAATAAAAAATCCGGGTAAATGATCGGGTATATAGTTCGGGTAAACGGGTATGTCGTTTCGGGTAATCGGGTAAGGTATCTCCTAATCCCATACCCGACCCATATCCGCAAAAATTTCTAAAACTAATCTCATACCCGGCCCAATATACCCGTCTCGTTTGTGTCGAGTTTCAGGTATATCAGTCGGGCTTGGGTATTTTTGCCATCCCTGTACTCGTCCAAGCTTGCACACAAATACTCGGGGGGTCTGAGTAACCCATCCCTTCCACCCTTATACACATCTGTTAATTTGGTTCTTATCATCGGTTTTAAAATGAAACTACGATCATAATCAAATTCATAACAATTAAGAGTGAGAAGCTATACAGTTAAATCTTACTCTCTTTTTAGTAGCGTTCAATTTCGTATTCTTATATTGACAAACGAAAACAACAAATAATAATAAATAAATGAAAAAGAGAACTTTGTTGTGAAACTAGCCTAATAGCAAAGAAAGAAGAAGAAAATAATAGGGAGAAGAGATCTAATATTTCATTGATTGAGATGTATATTACAAGAGATACAAAAGACTATATATAATTGAGAAAAACTTGTGGAACAAGCCTAATCTATTTTAGGTGTTGATAACCACATTAATAATAAATATATTCATAACACTTCCCCTTGGTTATCAATATAATACGCTTGATGCTGTCTCGTTAAAAACCTTGCTAGGAAAACCCGGTGGGACAAAACCATAGCTAAGGGAAAAAGAGTGCAGCGTGTAATGCGCATTATCTCCCCCTGATACTTCTGGATCAGGTATGTTGTCTCATTAAAAACCTTACTAAGAAAACCCATTGAGATAAAACTTAGTTAAGGAAAAAAGAGTGCAACTTGAATAAATCTCCCCCTCATTATAATATGTATCTTTTAAGTAAAGTGTGTCCATCATCCTCGAAAGTTGCTCAAAACTTTTGTAGAATGATTTGTCGTTTGATGCCTTGAAGTGCAATCCTTTATATTGAATAATGTTGTAAAATCTTTTTGTGAGACTTCTAGTGCTTCCTCTTGCGAACAAATACCATAAGATCCAAGACTATTTGTGTTACATTCTTTGTATCTACAAGACTAGCAGAACTAGCTTTCATGGGTTAGTAAAATATAGACACATATCATTTTTACCTTTAGGGTATCGACATATCTGATTTACCATTCAAATGTCTCCTCATTGGGCATGTGCTATATTATGTTGATAAATTCAAATAAAAAATATATATTATCATGCATAGCTAGAAAGCTAAGTTAATGCACAATTTCACTTTAGCCATGGTACTTTTGAAATGAGAATCTCTACTTTGGTATGAGATGATAATAACCATTTCTTATAAAAAGTGTTTGAACAGCCTTTAACATGCTATAAGGTTGAGCTCTCTACATACTAAAATGTCCCACCAACATCTTCTAGATGTAGTTTGATAGATGAATAAAAGTATGATTACAAATATACTCGAACTGCAAGTCGAGTAATAATTAGACTGTGCTAGGGTAATTAAAAAATTCCCCTTCTAAAAGCTCGCAAGTTTCTCTTGATGATGCTCAGACATCATCACTGTAAATTGCGATTATAGTGAACTTTTAAGAAAGAACATTTGATAAAGATGGATAATATTATCAAACTTATATTGCTCTTTATCAGAATATATCATGAGTTGTACAATACTCAACTTGACTATTGTAGTTCATACTATCTTTAACTTTATAAAGATACATTCTTGAGGACTTGAAATCAATGCTTCAGGCATTTGCAATCATATACATACTTCTTTCAACTTTGAAAAACAATGTATGTGCATTCACTCTTTAGGAGTTCTATTACATATACCTCCTCATTAATTTCTATATCATATGCAAGGATGTCTTGAATATTTAATCCATATTGTACCATGCTTATACATTGTACATTAAGATGCCATAATAATCAGGCACAAGTTTTTTATGTATAGTTATTGGTGCACAAGAATTACATCCTTAAGATGTTTCAACTAACCTTATAAGCACTTAAATGCTTTACGATACTCATCAGGAGTTCCAATTATATTCAACGTATTCAATTATGAATTTGTATACAACGATCATATCGTTCTCGAGAACTCGTTTTACATGATTTTTGATAATTCAAATCCTTGAGGGACTTTCATGTAAACTTTTAGTATCAAGTGATACATAACATTCATAAGACGCATATCAATTCTCTCTTTATATTACCATACAAATAAAATATTGGAAAGACATTACATCCACCACTAGAGAATGTGTCTCATTATAATCAATCATGGGTTTTTGCGAAAATCCTTGTGCACCATATTTGCCTTATCTCATTTAATTTGATTTTCACATGATTCGCATAAAAGCCCTATTAATATCCAACATACTTTACAAATTTAGTTGTATGGACTGTTGGTCTGAAAACTTTCCATTTCATTAGAGAATTTAAATCTGCCATACTTTACGTCTTTCCATTTTGGCCAATCATTTATGTATTTTCATTCATATGCAAATCTTAAATCTTGATCCTCGTCATTTCATCATTTCAAGCACTATAATATATACACAAGTATAACGACGTCGATTTTGTTTCGATTCCATACATATCTTAGACATGATACAACTTATCCAGATCTCTTTATTTTCAGGTACCTGAGGTTCTTCTTGAATAATCATGTCTACTGTCTCTTCAGGAGATCTTATTACTATAACCTCGACCTGACCATCTTAATTATTTGCTCCAATTTTTGAGGAATTTTATTATTGGAATCAACTAGTCTACCACGGTTTAGGCGTGCAATAGACTTATTACAAACTATGTGGTTGTCCTCTTGGGGCACAAATACAACTGGAGCATAAGCAGTTTATTATGTGACTTACTTAGTCACTCTATTTAGGTCAGTGAACTTGTCTGGTAATTTGTTCTTTAATATTGGTAAATGAATTATCCTTTGAACTTCTGGTTCACCGTTTATAGTCTAAGGATCAAGATGACATGATAATTCATTCCACTTTTCACTTTCCAACTGCTTGTTATCTCCCCCTAATGTTGGGAACATTTATTCACTAAAGTGAAAAACAATGAGCCATAAACAAATTTCTCACTAATGGCTTTAAGTATTCAATAATAGATGATTATTTATACCCAACATATTCTTAAACTTTTTTAGAAGTCTCATATTTGTGCGGTGTGGTGGATGAGTTTCAATATACGTCACACAACCAAAATCTTTGATAAGACATCTTTGGTTCCTGACCAAAAACCAACTGTATGGGGAGAACTATAACTTATTGGCTTGATGTGAGTTAATGGTACTATATGTAAAATTACATGTACATAAATGAACTTTTGCTCCTCTCATGGTCATTGGCTTTGTAATCAATAATAGACGTTTAGTGATCATCTCAACAATAACACTTATTCCAATGATCATTAATAACTTGGGAATCAAATTCATTATTACCAAATAAATATACTAATCTGGATTAATATGCTTGCTATCACATTAGCTAAGCCACAATCACACAAACTTCATGTTGTGGATTTGATAACCATTTAGATGATGCATCGATTTAAAACACTAAATGGTATCATATTTGGATATACGTGTCCTTTCTTTATTCCAAAATAGTTAGGGATTCACACCCTATCTTGGTTGGTAAATAATTAATTTCTTCTTGAGAGCAAATACATCTTTAATTGTCAGGAAGAATCTTTCAGTTCTTCATTGTGTTTCACATCATTATTGACTCGGCGTGGTCTAACCGGTCATGCCAATCAAATATCATGATCCATAAACGTCTAGTTTATGATCGTAGATGTATTACTTGCACATATGTAATACAAAAGTAAGATAAGAGAGAATATATTATTGTGACAACCCTCACATTTACAGGTATCCGTACAATTAATTAATTCTTAATTTGTGCTTACTGACTGTGCTTAACTACAACTGTGATTAAACTGCTTTCTGATTTATGTTACATACATACATATGCATCACATATTATTACTGTCACTCCATTTATTACATACAAACATTAGTGACAACCATGATGCACAAAGCACAGTTAGCACGGTGAGCGGATAACCCAGACAACATGCTGACAATGCCAGCACCTAGACAGACAGTATTTTTGAAGCCAGTATGAGCCGGGAATAAAGTACTACACTAGTAGTGAGTGTAGGGAGGTGAGGATCATAAAACTGCGTCACTAGGTGATAGTTATAGTGCCCGGAAGTGCCTAAAACATACTTAAAGTGCAGAATTCTGCACTAGTTAACCAAAATTCAGCATTTAACAATGCTAGTAAAGTGCAAAAACTTTGTAAAATAGTCCTAGATATTTTCCAAAGTGTTGGGAATTTTATGTGTCACTAAAAACAATATAAAAGACACTTTAAAGCTTTATTTAGCACTTTAACGGATCAACATCCAACCGAACAACCGGACTTTACCCGGAACATAAAAATATTGCCAAATACATTGTTTTTACTTTTCTGAGCCAGTTAGGGTCCCTGAACACCCTAACACCCCTTATATTATATAACACACCTTAAATCACTAATCATTTAAATTAATCCTAACTAGATCCTAACTAAACTTGTAACTAGATCATCACAACCCAACCCCATACCCCCCCCCCCCACTTCGACGGTCACAAGGGGTGGGACACCCCCCACCTTTCTTTGATTATTTTAATTAGCAATGTTGGAGGATTAGTGACACATTTTGGTTAATAAGGAAACTTGGTTTATAAATTTACACATTAGAACTTGATCATTCATTTCACAAACACCCAAACTTCAAAATTCTCTCCTTCTTCTTCCCTTGAGTTCGGCCGAACACCATCACCACCCTACAACCACCATCAAGTTTCATTCTAGCCATTTTCCATACATACAAGGGTGCAAGAGGTCATACAACAAGGCTTGGTGTGTTCGGAAGCTCAAGGACCGCTCTAGTTTTCTTTTATCCACCGCTTTTACGCCTTATTTCTCCCCTAGCCTTGTGCTAGTAGTAAGTGCTTAAAAACTTCACCTTGTTCTTATTTTTAGTGGTTAATAGATGAAAGAATGATTAAATGTTAAGAACACTAATGCACATAATCTAAGTCTTGAACATAAAGGGATAAAAAGTGGATAAAGAGAAGATGTATGGTTAAATCATGTAGATCTTGTGTTGTTATGATTTTTGGGTGATGTTTGTTAGTAGAAGCAAGATGGATCATCATCTAGACATACTAGTTCATGTTTAAGAACATAAACTAGTAAGATGTAAAAGATAGAAATATGAAAGATGATGAATCCATCCATACATGAACCTTGAACTTGAATAAATATATTTTTTCTTGTAAAATAAGGTTATAAACTTGTAAGATCTAAAGATCTACAAGTGGTTTTTCGAAAGAACCAAGTGAAAGATACTAGTCTTGTTAAAACCCGGATCTTGTATGAACTAAATACATTTTTAGTAAGTAAACGAGTGTATAAACACTTGTGTAGAAAGAAAATTCCACAAATAAATATTTTTGAAATTCATGACTAGAAGTTGTGAAAATACATATTCTTTAAAAATAAAGTTTTTAAGAAACTAATCTTATTTTTAAAGATAACAAGACCTACCAAGTATGTTAGTAATTTACTACATATTTTTACAAACTTTCAAGTTCATAAGTTTATGGTTCATGTTTATTTTTGTCAAAGTTGATGATCAAAAATTGTATGTTGTTGATTGATGATTGTGTGAGTAAATTTTGAAAAGAAAATGATACGCTAGTAAGCGTGGACACCTCCATTTACAAAGGAAACTCTGGCGAAATTTTTTCTAGAATTTCAACACTTAGAAATATTTTTCTAACAAGTATTTACAAATATATTTTTAACTTTATTTTCGAAATAAACTTCGCCATGATTTTTATTACAAAAATATTAAAGTGCCGGAGGTTGATTTTCGTAAATAAAATTTGATAAATATATATTTAGAATATATATTTATTTCTAAAACTCTTGTGTGCTTAGTTGTTTATTTTGAGAACTAGTTATATTATTTTTAGGGTAAAAATAATATAACTTATAACACCATGATATTTCGACTCCAAAATAATACCAACGCTCTCACAAATAAATATTTAAGTTACATCAAGTATTGTTATAATACGAAACACTAAAACGTAACTTATGTAGTATTTCAGAAAAATGCTCTTATACGTATATTTTTTTGGTGAAGATATTATTTTGGAAATTAATGAAGCAAAATATATTATTTTTGTGAAAAATACATATATTTTGGGAATATGTTATTTTGGACAAATAAGTTAAGATATATTTTCTAAGTGAGACTTAAAATATATTTTTTGAAATTATAACGTGTACATGTATAAAAACCCCCACCCTTGGGAAGGAAATTACACTTACAAAATAAATAAGAAGTGTGAATACGGAATAGTTACCTAACTATTTCTCCAAAAACGTTAAACCCTAAGCCAAGGCACGGCCATCCGTCTAATAGGCATTAGTACGTGTAGGTCGTCACGCAGCAGGTTGAGTTGGAGACTTACATTTCAGGATACGCACTTCTGTGAGTTCATGTCCCCCTTTTCTCTTAACTGTTTTCAGTTTTATACTTCGGGGGTGAAATACATGTTACAATTATACAAACACTTTTATACATGGTATGGTTAGCTTAAGAAGGGTATACTACTTAGATTATGTGAGTGGGTAGGTGGTACTTGGGGCCATTAATCCTCATTGTAGGACCGAGGGTCATGAGTGGTAGTTCTACTTGGGTGTAGCGAGCCCAACTCCTGAGTCCACAGTACGGACCATGGGGTAACTTTGAGCCCGACGCAAAAATCTGCTAGGTTTGAGTCTTCCTGCATCACTTCACACATATCATTGGCTTTGCAACCCAGTGGTGATCTCTTTTTCCTTAATTGCTACATACCAGGGATTTTCATACATACTACAAAGGTTTATACATACTCACTTTTACACGAACTCGCTCAACTTTTTGTTGATGTTTTCAAACTACATGTATTTCAGGAAACTAGGGGATCTGGCAAGATATGCAATCTCATTAAGCTGCGTAGGAATAATGATGTCATCTGAGTTTAGGAAATGTGACCTTTACCTGGACGGGTTACAAGTCTTAAACTGTGTTTTTATTCATGTCTTTTGGTTGTGTCTTGTGAACACATTTTAAATTATGTCATATCGTAATATGTCTTAAGTGTCGACTTTTAAACAATGTTGTCGTGTAACTTTTAAAACTTGTTGAATGGATGAACATCACGTGTTTTGTTTCATATAGCATGGTTATGATAATTGCTATGGTATTAAGAAGTCACACCAAATAAACCCACGCTTCCGCAAAAGCCAGGGTGTGACAATTATAACTTCAAAGTTCAAACAATCATGTTATAACTAGTCTCTTTATTTGCCACTTATGGTGTTCAATCTCATTATTTACATAATCACGTTGCATTTCTGATGGTCGGTCTCATTTTAATATGACCATCATTACAATTTTCTCAATTATGTTAACGATCACAATTGTCAATATATATTCCTTTCACGGATGATAGTACAACCAAACAAGTTACATGGTGTTTCATTATTTTCTCATCCATATAAAAAAAACCATATCAAACAATTCCTGGTTTTTCATTAATTTCTCAAACATATGGATATAAAGTTATATCAAGCCTTCATATCGTTTTAACGATATTGCTACTTCAGGAGTATATATAATGTGTGAAAAATTTGTTCTTCTCATAACATCAATTGAGAAATAATATGTCTAGGTCATATAAAATTTATCACTATAAAATATTATGACCTTCTACAAACTTAATGAGATTCAGGGAGGGAATATGACATTTTGAATGTCATGTCTAAACATATTCATACTCTTTTCACACGACTGATTATAAACCGCAACTTTTGTTTAGTTGTTCTTTTCGGTACATCTTTCTATATAAATTAATGTTGATGTATAGAACACAAGGTATACCATCGAATCAATATAAAGTACACAATGTAATAGCATGTCACCTTATAAAACAACTTATAATAAAGAAATTTATGAAACAAGATGTTTCATCACAGTTACAAACAAATTGATATAATCTGTGATGATATAACCAATCACAAATATTTGCTCCTCTACTTTTAAGAATAAACGAATATCTCTAGCATCTTCTCATAATATACAATAACATATGATCATTTATTACTTTAACTAAGCATTTCTTTACAATAATATATTATGTTTGTCCATATATAAATGATATTGAGAAGTGTCACACATATTCATATATTCAAATTTTATACTATTCATAAACTCTAATGAACTTAAATATGAAAACATGTATGACAATATCCACAAATATCAAATTTTATATCTAGGTCTGACCAGGGTCCAACGGTTCATCCACAATAATTGTTCAGCCCCAGAGGACAGGGTTTTGTATTTGGTAGGTTAGGTTTGCAATTCAGAAAGGGGTGGCAGCGCAGCTTATTGCCCACATACCTTTTGTCTTGATGTAACTTGGCAACTTTGTTTACATGAAATGAAATCGCTAAATTTCTAGTTTAGAAAAAATAAAAATAAATAAATAAATAAATAAAATCAATTATGTTGAAGATGAAACGTACCTTCAGACCTAGGTAGCAAATTGAAAAATAACATTGTTTTTAAAAGTTTTTTTTAGATTTTATTAGAATAGATATATATAACTTCAACTAAAACGTTGACCACATAATTTATAATTTTCTAGAAAAATAATCATGGCAAGTTACGTGTATACTGTAACAAATTCAAAGTGTTTATGTATATACATATAAGCAGGAAAACTAATATCAAATTCATTATGATTATACCAATAATAAAGTAAACAAAATGTAATTATTCTTCAAAAAGATAAAATAAATAACAAATTAAGCAATTTTCTAGAAACATTATATACTAATTCCATCATATTTGATATCTTGTAAGTCTTTCACATAGTTTTGTATTATACTAAACTAATTGTAAACTAAAATTAAAGTTAATACAACAAATAAGCAAACGAATCACGAGAATATTTTTATTCGCCTACTTATTTTGAAGTAATTATTTTTTTAAATAATCAAAATAAATTGTTTCTAAAAATACAAAACAAATAGGTCCCTACATGATAAATGATCTCCATAGGATGGAAACACTATATATATTTTTTTTCAAACGACGACCAACTAAATCACAATCATAAAAAAAAAAACCAATGCATCAAACATAATGAATTATCAGTATGAAGCCAATTACAAGATCAATTCTTATATTTAACTGTATTACTTTTATGACATACTAAATTGTCTAATATTTACTAATCAATGAAATTTAGGATCATATTTTAACATATTATGGGAAACAAACATATCCCTTCTAAGATCTGGTGGTGCTAAAAACCCAAACAATGAATATACATGAAACTTATCTTCTTTATTTTAGATTTATGATATACAAGTCAGCCGCCAAAGGTACCCACACCGCAAGGTATCCCAAACAAGATGGAAGTTTTGTAATATTTAAAGAGCAATATACTTACCTTGTATTTTGTTGATTGCAAGTTTCTTTTCTGTTTCCTTGCGACAAGCTTCCATGAAGGTACGTAGCAACCGACCATCACCTTAAACCCCTTAACCAGTCCTGGTCAATCGGTCATGGTCGTCTCTAACAACCGGAACCGCTGCATTCCTTATGATGAAGCAATCTAACTTCCAAAGCAATTCGTGCTGATAACGTGTTGTGAAACTAGCCTAATAGCAAAGAAAGAAGAAGAAAATAATAGGGAGAAGAGATCTAATATTTCATTGATTGAGATGTATATTACAAGAGATACAAAAGACTATATATAATTGAGGAAAACTTGTGGAACAAGCCTAATCTATTTTAGGTGTTGATAACCACATTAATAATAAATATATTCATAACAAACTTAAAATACTTCCCGTAGTGACAACTGACCGAGTCAATGACCAAATCCAACTAACTGAAATTACTACACGGTCCTTGTACTTTATCCTATACGTCAAGACTTGTGATCTTTAATCGAATCTATGCTGTCCCACTCACTCTAAAACCCTGCCTCCTCATCTTCAGAATCGCGAGAACCTAACCCTAACCATGATCACCCATCTCCATAAAATCATCGATACCTTCACCAACTAATCACAAAACCTACATACATACATTGTCCGAGGTATACTTTTCGATCCTTCACTATCGTACCTACTATGTATTACAACATAATTTCACAATCGATCGATGTTCATCGCTTGATAATCAAGCTATTTTGATGCACCAATAATTTCTGATTCTACTGTTTTGCTTACATGCAAATCGTTCTGAATTTCTGATTTGTATGATCATTGCCTATATTTTTGCTTGAAATTGTAATGATCAGAGTTGTTTGCTGTTTCTATTGAATGTGTTTTGGTTTTATATGTAAGTAAGTATGCTTAGTGTTATCTTTGCTATTTGTTGAGTCTGAAGAAACATGAGCCAAAGGCTGCAGTGATTAGATTAGCAAAAGTTTATCAGTTGCTTCATTGATTCAGTTTTCTTGCCTCTTTTTTTCTGTATGTTTTTCTTGTGGGATAAAGTTTGGAAATTGCTAAAGTGTTGTTAAGGCTTCAAGTCTTCTAACCAGATGTCATTTTCTCTAGCTTCTAAGTATTCAGGAAGTTCTTTTAGAGCTTCTGTTTTTTAACTATCAAGGTTTAATTGTTATCTTCACTCTTCAGCGTCGTTAACATCCGGTTTCGGAAAATGGTATACTACTTGATTGAACAATCTAAGTGCAGTAACATATATATATTTTGGTCACACTTATAAGTAAAGTAAGCTCATTTAAACCGCCCCTCAATAAACTGGATTAGCCCCGTCAACTTTTTTGACAGTCCCCTTAGTAGCGTGGATGCCCACAGCCCATAGTAATCCCTAATCTTCAAGTCAGGGTTCTCTACCTCTCCTACTTCTGTTTCTTGGAATCTAAAGTCTCCCAGACTCATTTGCTTCTCGGTTTATCAGCATTCAGCAGTAGTTTCTTGATTCCCAAGTGACAATTTGTTGCTTCTCGGAAGAGCAAGTTGCAAACGCCAGATTCACAATCTATTCTCTGCTTTAGTGAAGTTTCTTATGTTCTTTTGTTGTTTACTTTCTTATGCGTTGGAATTCTCTATGGTGATTAGTGAGTTGGAATTTGGTTCTCGATCATGGCTTGGTTTGATTCGGAATGTTTAATTTGAATTGTTTTCTTTAATCCATTTTTGCCTTGAGAGGTTAGTATAATCAAATATACTGAGCTTGTTACTAGATAGTTGTATAAACTTGTATTTAGCTTATTGTTACGCATACGGAGATCTTGATTTTTGTAAGGGAAATGATTGGTTTCTGTTAGACATTTTATTTTATATTTTGATATTAATCTTAATATGGTCTAATGGTGGATGCTACAATTGGAAATTTTAGTTGCTGAAAATCTGAAATAAGTTTAGATAAGGTATTTATTTGAGCCTGCGTGTTTTGTTTTAGACTTGTATCAGATATTGTTTAATGAACACTTGAAGTTAGGAGTAATATTTACAGCAAGTAAGCTAGAAATTTTGTGATTCAACAGGCTATTTTTTAACAGTTTGGGAAACTAGAGTCTTAGAATAGTGGGTATGCAATGTAATACTTAGATCGTTAGTTCAAGATGCGAGTGACAAAATTATGCTGTATTCTCAATATAGCGTATTATAGTTCCATCTTTATCAGATGCCTGCATTCAGTGTCACACAATATTAGCATATTAACAAGCAACATCATAAAGTAAAAAATCATAGTTATAAATAAGGAAATATAATCACTTGTGGAATGTATTCTTTAAATATAAAACGAATCATGCTGTACTTGTTTCTCTTCCCTTTTTACCATCTTCAATATTTTTTTTCTCTCTTCGACAGATTCTTAAGCTGAGAGTCCGTAAGGAGATATTTCTCAAGTTGATAGACATCTATAGACCGAAACATGGACCCGAGTGAAGAATTTTTAGACGATTTCTGTAAAAAAGCATCAACATCTTTCTTCAGACAGTATGGTCTCTTAAGCCACCAGATTAACTCTTACAATGAATTCATAAAAACTGGAATTCAAAATGTCTTCGATTCCTTGGGTGAAATCAATGTTCAGCCCGAGTTTGACCCATCTGGAAACGAAACTGTAAGGAGATGCGCCACAGTCAAACTCGGAAAAGTCAACCTAGAGAGACCAAGGTTTTGGGCCGGTGAAAATTTCTCAACTGAAACTGATACAGAGTACCTTATCCTCTTGCCCAAACACGCTCGCCTTCAAAATATTACATATTCATCCAGAATGAGTGTTCAACTTCAATATCAGGTTAGCATCCTATTATGTCATATTTTAAATTGTTTTTTACTTTTTGATGTACCACACGTTTCTTGGTATGTGATTGCGTAGGTATATACTCAAGAGATGGATAAAAGCGGGATCCAGGAGACTGAAAAAGAACATGTTTCAAATAAGATTATATTTGAAGATAATCGAGAAATCACAATTGGCAGGTTACCGGTGATGGTCAAATCGGACTTATGCTGGATGAGTGATATGAAAAAAGGCGATTGCGATTTCGACTACGGAGGTTATTTCTTAATCAAGGGGGCGGAGAAAACGTTTATCGCGCAAGAGAAAACTTGTTTGAAAAGACTTTGGTTGGTCAACAATCCAATCTGGACGGTCAAGTACCGGTCGGTAATCGGAAAAGAAAGGGTCTATGTTAAACTAGTGGACTCTCGTATTAGAGGTGGCGGAAAAGTAATTACGGTGTTTTTGTTTAGCTCGATAGAGATCCCGATATGGCTGTTATTCTTTGCTCTTGGAGTAACCTCAGACAAAGAGGTGATCGATTTGATCGATACTGATTGTAAAGATAATACGATAGTTAATACACTTCTTGCATCTATATATGCTGCTGACCAAAAGTCAAAGGACTTCAGAAACGAAGGAAAGGCGTTTAATATTCTTTCAAACGAGCTTAAAGAAAAATGGACCTATACACCTAAACAAGCCTTCAAAGACTGCATAGAAGAAACGTTATTTCCCAAACTACGCGGGTTTAATCGAAAAGCTCGGTTTTTGGGTTATATGGTCAAATGTCTGTTAGAAGCTTATACGGGTCGTAGGAAAGTTGATGATAGAGATAGTTTTAGAAGCAAGAGGGTGGAATTAGCCGGTGAGTTACTTGAACGAGAAGTTAGGGTTCACTTGAAACATGCTGTTAGGCGAATGACAAAGGCTTTGCAAAGAGACCTTTACGGAGAACGCCCTTTACACCCGATTGAGCACTATTTGGATGCGTCTGTTGTTACTAACGGACTTTCACGGGCTTTTTCTACTGGTGCTTGGGTACATCCGTATAAACGTATGGAAAGAATCTCGGGTGTGGTGGCACATCTTAGACGAGCTAATCCTACGCAGATGATGGCTGATATGAGGAGAACACGTCAACAGGTTCAGTATACGGGCCGGGTTGGTGATGCTAGATACCCGTAAGTAGTTTATGTTTTATTTTGCAACTTTATTGCCACTTGTGTTGTTCACTTTCAGTTTATATTTGTTGAATGCAGGCATCCGTCACACTGGGGAAGAGTCTGTTATATGACCACACCAGATGGAGAAAACTGTGGGTTGGTAAAAAATTTGGCGAGTACAGGTCTTGTGAGCATAAGCATCCAAGTGAATCTGCTTGATATGTTGATGAAGTCCGGAATGGAAGAACTGGTTGATGACAATTCAATATCACTTGGTAAAAAGCACAAAGTTTTTGTTAACGGAGACTGGGTTGGAATATGCGCTAATGCTGCTTCACTTGTTGCCGATTTTAGAAGCAAAAGGCGTAAAAAGGAAGTGCATCATCAGGTTGTCATTCTTTCTATATCTTGTTACTGTGTGATTGTATAGAGTTAACTGCCATTATCGTCCTTGTGGTTCGTCCAATTATGTCAGTCCAAGCCAAATTTCAAATTTGTACCATTTATGTCCTTGACATTTTGAAACATGCCAGTGTAATCCAAAAAGTTAACGAACGTTAACTTTGACTGTTAAATGAGGGATAAAAAGGTAATTTTCCTTTTTTATTTTTTCCCCCTTTTTTACACCTTTTTAATACATACACACACGTATCATATATATAGACACACGCGCGCGCGCACACACACACACATATATATAGTGAAAGTGTAAAATACAATATTCCTTAACATGCGATACGTACGCAAGAAAATTATAACGTGCGTAATTGTTTTTATAACATGCGTGACTAGGGTTTACCCCATGCGTGATTTCTGTTTTTGTTCATGCGTGATTTCTAATTTTGTTCGTGCGTGATCATGTGTTTTGTTCATATGTGATTAGGGTTTGATTTTTATAACATGTGATTTAATATTGTACGCATCGCACGTTAAGGAATATTGTTCGTTAACCTTCCCCTATATGTGTATATGTATAAATATATGATGTGTATGTGTTAAAGAGGTGTAAAAAATGAAAATTATCTTTTTATCCCTCATTTAATAGTCAAAGTTAACGACCGTTAACTTTTTGGAGTTTCAAGAATGTTAGGGATGGAAAATTTACAAACCACAGGGACAAAAATGGCAGTTAACTCGATTGTATAAAATGAAGTTGGCTAATTGTTGCCTTTTTTTAGGTGGAGATTAAACTAGATGATAAGAATGGAGAGGTGCGTATATTCTCTGATGCCGGAAGGATTATGCGTCCGCTTTTAAATGTTGAGGGTTTAAAAAACATTAAGTTACTTGAATCGGGAGATTATTCTTTTCAAAGTCTTATCGACAATGGAATTGTTGAACTCATTGGAAGCGAAGAGGAAGAAGATTGTTACACAGCATGGGGAATCAAGCACCTTTTTCACAATACCGAAACGAATTCACCTAAATACACACACTGTGAGCTTGATATGTCATTTCTCCTAAGTTTTAGCTGCGGAATAATCCCGTTCGCAAATCATGACCATGCAAAACGAGTATTGTTCCAATCGCAAAAACACTCTCAACAAGCTATCGGATATTCAACCACAAATCCAAACATTCGAGTTGATACACTCGCTCATAATCTGTTTTATCCCCAGAAACCGCTTTTCAAGACGGTTCTTTCTGATTGTCTTGGAACACCCAAATATAGTAATGGTCAAGGATTGCAGTCAAGAGATGAATATTACAACGGTCAATGTGCCATTGTTGCCGTAAATGTCCACCTTGGTTACAACCAAGAGGATTCATTAGTAATGAACCGTGCGTCATTAGAACGCGGTATGTTTAGATCGGAACATGTTAGAAGCTACAAAGCGGAAATTTATAACACGGAATCTTTCGGGAAAAAGGCCAAGTTTGAAGATAATATAGTTTTTGGGAAAGTTCAAAGTAAAATTGGCCGTGTTGATAAACTAGAGGAAGATGGATTTCCGTACGTTGGTGCTCGTTTAGAAAGTGGTGATATTGTTATAGGAAAACATGCAGAATCTGGGGGAGATCATAGCATTAAACTGAAACATGGTGAAAAAGGATCGGTCCAGAAAGTTGTTATATCTGCTAACGACGATGGTAAAAACTTTGCTACTGTATCTTTGAGACAGGTAATTTTGTGGCTTCAGTTATTTTTAACTGTGACAATGGGCAAATAGGTAATTTATTGATTGTTGTAGGTACGTTCACCAAGTCTGGGAGATAAGTTTTCAAGCATGCATGGACAAAAGGGCGTTTTGGGGTATTTGGAGTCTCAGGAGAACTTTCCTTTCACTATACAAGGAATAGTACCCGACGTCGTAATAAACCCGCATGCGTTTCCATCAAGGCAAACACCAGGTCAGCTTCTGGAAGCTGCATTGGGTAAGGGAATTGCGATAGGTGGCTCTATGAGATACGCCACGCCTTTCTCGACCCCCTCTGTTGAGGACATAACCAACCAACTTCACAGGTATAAAATTACCATTCTACCCTAGGTTCATAAAAACCATCGACGTATGAAATGCTTAGCTTTATTTTATATGCAGGTGTGGATTTTCAAGATGGGGAAATGAGAGAGTTTACAACGGGCGAACGGGTGAAATGGTCGAGTCACTAGTGTTCATGGGCCCCACATTTTACCAGAAGCTTGTCCACATGTCTGAGGACAAGGTCAAATTCCGTAACATCGGGCCAGTACATCCTCTCACACGGCAACCGGTGGCGGACCGCAAGCGGTTTGGTGGGGTGAAAATTGGGGAGATGGAGCGGGACTGCATCATAGCTCATGGTGCAACGGCCAACTTGTATGAGCGTCTTTATACGCTCTGTGATGCTTCACATATGCATATCTGTAGGAAATGTAACAACATGGCAAGTGTGATCCAGAGGTCGGTCCCACGTGGACCCAAGATTCGTGGGCCCTATTGTCTGTTTTGTGAGTCTGTTGAAGATGTTGTGAAGGTGAATGTGCCATATGGGGCCAAGCTAATTTGCCAGGAGCTTTTTAGTATGGGAATTGCTATCTCGTTCGAATCAGAGCTTTGCTGAAAAGTTGACCCAAGGGACATGGTGTGGTGGTAAATCATGCAAGGTGCAGGTATTGGTGGTTAACCGGAGTTTGTTAGTTTGCCGTTCAAAAATGTATAATTCAGGCTTGAAACTGAAACTTGTAGTTGCAGAAACTGTGTAACATGGTTTCAACTCTAGTTGTAATGTACTTGGTTTTACTAATAATCGTATGGCCATTGTGGGTGAGGCCTTGGTAAAAATAAAACACTACCAAATTTTTACTGGTTGACCGGTTTTTGTTCGTGCTAAGCAGCTGCCTAGCACTTGCTTATTGGTGATGATAAAAAACGGTTTTGCCCCAAACAGGCCTGCCATCATTTTAGTTTTTTTAGCAAAACTGTTGTAGTATTTTGATTTAATTGGTTGACTCGATGTATTTTTCATTGAGACCGTGTTATAAGTGGCATGTATAAGTAACCGAAATACATGTGTACATGTTATGAAGGTATATTCGGCTTAGTACCCCGCAACACGGGCGGGGCATAACACTAGTGATATACAAACTGAACCATATAAATATTTATAAAAAACCAAAACATAATTAAAAACTTAAATACCACACCAAAGAGACCCAAAACAACGGTAGCTTCAAAGTTAAAATCTTTAGTTCATGCTCAACAAACACACATAACAACACCTACACGGCTACACAAAACAACCTTAACTAAACAAATACTACAGTTTAAGATCACCCAACATAATTGAAGATGATCGAGACCAACGTTTGGCGCAACGCTTACATATCATCATCATCATCATCACGTAGAACGAAAAAGTCAGTCGAAACAAAAATGGTTCTGCAGTATATTAAGGTTTTATAATTAGGAAGGGGTGTTTGTGGAACCAAAATGAAAATAGATATTACCATGAGGAGTAAAAGTAAGATGCAAAGGGTGTTGACGAGCAAAGTGATAGAATGAAGACACTAAGGAGATGGTGATGAACAAGAAGTTGGTAATTGGTGTCATTTTGAACAAGTATGGATGGCTGTGTGTTGTGTTTGATTCTTTAGTTTTGCTTCAATTTATACAAATGGATTGGATTAGAATTAATTAGTGGGGTCTCTAAGAATTCGTCACCAAAGTTTGGACAAAACATAGGTGGCTTTACAACTTCCGACAGTAATATTAATATTGATATAGACGTTACTGGTGTAGGAAATAGGGATCCTTTAAAGACCGACGTGTGTCTGCAAACGCTGATAATGTACAAGTGTCATGATCCAACGTTGCCTTTCGGTGATGTGCTAGAAGAAATGGCTTTACTTTACTAACACATTAAGAAAAAATGGGTGACTTTACTTCTTCTTGAAGGTGTGTGTAGGGTCCGGAAAAGATCAAATACAAGGTTGTTGGAAATCAGATTAAACAAACCGTTCTTTTATTTTTTTATATATCACATTAATACAATAACCCTAACTCTCTACACATGGCCCAGTGGTTTACTCCCATGTGGTTAGTTGGCCGGCTCCTCCTTTGGGAGGTCACCGGTTCGACTCCCGCTGTTGGCATTAGGGGGGTAGGACACCCGTGCGCAGTGATGGTGAAAAACCTACCGAGGAGGGTTTGATCCTGAGCGTCACTCCGGTTTTCATCCGGCTGTTTCTCTAGCGAGGCAACTCGTGTAGAGGCAGTACGGTTTCCGGGGGAAAGCCTTCGACCCAAGGTTGGTAAACCCAGCGCTGGCCTTGCTATCTGGGCCCTTAATCTTGGCGTGGGTCCGCGATGTGCGGATGTGACAATGGTCACCATTATGAAGTTCACCTTTCAAAAAAAAAAAAAAAACCTCGATAAAATTAATAATTTGTTCAGTCTCAACTTGGGACCGGTACAAAATTGGACCTCAATCGATAAAATAATAAGATAATAACTTTTTTGAAATCACAATGTATATATATTGGTCCTAACGAAACTATAAATTAATAACTACTAAAAAAATTCGAATTCTAAAATTGTCTGGTAAAAAAATAATGTGCATTGAAGCTTGTTTTTGTAAGATAATGTTTAATATACTTTATATGGAGAAGAAATGTGCATTGAAACTTGTTTTTCTAATTTATTTTTTAGTACTATGAACTAACTTTTTGTATTAAAAAACAATGAACTTAATAAATTCAATTAATTTGTGAATGTATATTCGACTTGGAAATTTATAGGTCATACATATCTCTTTAAATTAATAAATTATTAATTTATCAATATAAAATATATCGCTAAATTAATAAAATATCTCGGTCCTAACATTATTAATTTATAGAGGTTTTACTGTATTTATATTAAACTTGTTCTAGTCCTAACCCGACTCAAACTCTATTAAATAAATAATAATCAACTAGATAAACCAATCTAATTAAATCTAACAATTATCCTTATAAAGGCTCAATAAATCATTCACCAAGAATTATCTATAACTCTTTTAATCTTTATCTCTTTAATTCAAGAGTAATTATCTTATTGTACAAAACATAGAATGAAATTAACCGGTGATCAACTAAACTACAACTAGCTTGAAACAACCTTACACAGTCCGATCTACGGTCATTTTATCTAAAAACCAATTGCAAGACTTGTCCAACACTAGAATTCACGACAAGAAAAGGTGTTGAACAATTTTATTATCAAATCATACATGAGAACAAACTTGGTCTCTCATTGAATCTTTTATGTTAGACGTGATCTTTTAGTATAATCGTAATACATAAAATATCTTAGACAAGACATGGTTTATTAGTAAAATGGTCCTATCTGATCATTCATATAATCATCAATTCTTTAATATCTAATAGAAAACAAGAATATAAATCACGTGTATCTGATAATTCAGTAACCGCAGTAAGGAAAGACGGCATTTTATTGAGAACGACCAGGTTCCTGTTTAGGGTGTACGGTTAGGGTGGCTAAGGTGAGTTTGTAACTCACGAATTTAGAGAGAACAGAGAGGGACGGAAATTGTAGGTGTAATAATCTCTATGTATACACCCAAATTGAAACCCTATTGATGATGCTTAAGGATATTTACTTCCATTAATAATCATATGTTAACTCATATGGGTATTTAGGTCAATGAGCATTAGTTAAATAAATGATAAATAAGGCCATTTAAATAATGTGTATTAAATATTTGAGTGGAGATCCTGCGTAAAGTGTGTTTTTCCTACAAAGTGTAGGAAGCGATCTGGACCATCCGATGAGTGTGTTTAATGGTTGAGATGAAGTCAATGGCAATCTTGTAATATTTGTGTTTATTTAATTGATTGTTTTAATAGGGTAGGGGCAATTTTGTCAATTAACGTGTTTTAAATCAATCATATAACCGTCAGGATTTCACAACTCCCATTTTTCACGCGATTCCCCCCCCCCCCCCCTCTCTCTCTACACCCACTTTCGAAACCCTAAATTCATACCAAAAATACCGAGAATCATGGATGAAAGAGATTTTGCTTGAAATATAAACGTACAAAGCAATCGACATTGTGTTATGTGTTTTACAAGTCGCTGATTCTTGTGTGGTGGTTGTTATTGACGGAATTTCTTGGGTGCAGGCAAGAGATTCAAAAACGAAATCACTCTGGAAGGTATGGAGAACACAGGCAAAGGAGAAGGAAGCCGCAAGAAGCGTCCCGAAGTAGTAGGTATGTGTTTTATCTTAAACATTTAGTTAGGGTTTAATGATCAACGATTAAATGAGTTTTATAATCTATTTATGTCAATGTGTTATACCATCATACTGAACTTCGGTGTGTCGGAATATATAAAGTGAAGTTTTTTTGAACCCTAAGTTTGATTTTAGTTGTGTTTTCATAAAGAAAGGGCAGATGAATCGCTATATTTACTTCAGATGTGTTTTAGTTGATTTTATTTGTGTTTTCATAAACAAAGGGCAGATGAATCCCTGTATTTTAGTTGTGTTTTACACAATGAGAGTATAAAAGAAGTTAACATGGCCCTATATATTTTTAAACCCATGAAGAAGGCTTATGTGTGTTTTAGTATTGAATATAAGGATGTTGTAAAAATTGATAAATTAAAAAAAAAATGTTTTTCAGTAAGACACGGAGGAAGAGTGAACGATTAAAGGGAAAATAAGTTTCCAAAAAGCCCGGAAACAAACTGGATCAACCAATTATGTTGGATGAATCAGAAAAGGGCGAATCATCACCTATCCAAGGTGCGGTTACTGGTGGGGGTGTGGGGATTATTTGTATAGTTACTTATCTGACCATTTGTGTTTTGTTATAAGCAGTTATATGTCACACCCTGATATTTTCACGTATTACCGGTGGGGAGTATCGTGACGTAGTTGATATCATCATAGTCAAACAACACAATTTAAATGCACAGCGGAAGCAAAAGATGAATCACATTACAAATCGAATAAGTAGTAATATCAAAGTATCACAACTGGACTGTAACGGATCCACATGCGGATCAAAAGATAAAAAGATCATCGTTCAACAGACTTTAAAGGCATCTAAGCTTGCAAGACTTTTATTTGATGCTAGGAGAGGCCAGCCTATTCCGATTAGTACCTGCACTTAGCCTTTTTGGGAAAATACGTCAGTTTACACTGGTAAATACAATTAACTGACTCATTTTGAAAAGGTTTAAGAAAATTGATTTGAATGCACAAGGCACAAAATATTTTTATAACTTGGGATAATTATTTATATATAAACTTGTAAAAGAATTACATGTTCGTTATATGTTCAGTAGCCCGGGCTGAGTACCGGGTTAAAGATTAATAGATACACCACATGATATAGTCCCGCGGCGAGTTATTCTCAAAACCAGCGGTTATACCTTTTTATATTTATATATGCACCGGCGGGTGTATGCCTACACCCCGTGCTAAGGTCGTGGCCATTCAATGAATGATGCCAAGGATATCCGGGACATGGTCATTAACCCCACAAAGGCTTTAAGCAAACAAAACAATTTAAACGGGTCATTTCAATAAATTAACCTTCATACGATTAAAAATTCAATGCCCGACCAAACGGTATTTTATATACCGTACCCCAAGCCCGTATAAGGGAAAATAAGTTAAAAGTATTTACCTGAGCAAGTATTTTATATACCGTACCCCAAGCCCGTATAAGGGAACGAAGGTTTTTAACAACCTATTAGATTCCTAACGGGTCTTAATTAAGCCTAAACTTAGACTGGTTAGTTTTAAAGGAAGTTATACGGTTCAAACGCACGATTAAGCGAAGACCGAAATAGAATGTGATTTAGACCCGACAAGTTTGAAAACTTGTATAATATGGGTAAACTAACACATTCTGGATTTTGAGACAAAAATGATAAGGTTTGACCCATTTCGGTTAATTTATGCAAACTAGTTACATAAACCGAACCGAACGCGAAAAATGCGTAACGGGTAACCATAAGAGTCATATACATGTTTCCTAAGTTAATATGCCTTAAATATGTTGTGAAATCAGTGAGATATATTCTATTATGCCCAAAATGGATTTAAACTCAAATTATGCCCCGGATGAGGTCAAACAAGTTTCAAGTTTTGCACTTTTGGTCCCTGGTCCCTTTTCAAGTGGTTTTAACTTATATTTTTGCACTTTTGGCCCTCCAAATTGATTTCTAAGGGCTCCAAGACATAACCAGCTTTGTTAAGTCCTTGGTTAACTTTATGATCACCCGAAAATCCTTAAATTTCAAAGTTGACGCTTTTAACCCCTCATATACGAATGTTAGTATAACTTTCTCATACGATAACGAAACCTTGTGAAATTTTTATCACTTATTCTAGTGAGCATAATTAATTATTACAAAGCTTCGGGTTTGCTAAAAGGTCACTCAGAGGTATAAATTAAACATGTTAACACATTTAACCCCTGTAGTTTGTAATCTCTCACTTTCTTTCATAATTGGCTTCGTATGATTCATAATTCATTCATTCAAGGGTATAAACATCATGTAGGGTCGCTGATAGGTATAATTATCCATTGTTGACACTTTGAATCCTTTTACACACATAAATTCTTCGTTTGTCAACTTTAGTCCCTCTAACTTAATTCTTTACTCATTTAAAGTCCATGACACGTGTCAATACAATATTGGACATGAATTTACGAGGTGTTATATCCTCACCCCCTTAAAAGAAATCTTGACCTCGAGATTTACTGAAATAAATGAGGGTACTTTTCTTTCATTGTGGACTCTACCTCCCACGTGTACTCGGGACCTATACGGGCATCCGATTTAACCTTTACAATCGGCACTTGCTTCCTTCGAAGATTCTTCACCTGTCGATCCTCAATCGACAAAGGTTTTTCAACAAATTTCAGGCTCTCATCTATGTGCACATCCGTATGTGGTATGACTAGTGATTCATCAGCTAGACATTTCTTCAGATTGCAGATGTGGAATACATTATGAATACCACTGAGCTCTTCAGGCAGGTTTAACTTGTAAGCCACTGATCCGACACATTCGATGATCTCGAATGGTCCTATGTACCTTGGGCTTAACTTGCCTTTCTTACCAAATCGCATTACCCCTTTCCAGGGTGATACTTTCAGTAACACTTTGTCACCAACCTCGAACTTTAAAGGTTTACGCCTTTTATCCGCGTAGCTTTTCTGCCTATCCCTGGCAGCTTTGAGACGATCTCGTATCTTTACAATCTTATCTGTCGTCTCCAGGACTATATCAGGTCCTGTTAGTTGGACATCTCCAACTTCTGCCCAACAAACGGGCGTTCTGCACTTTCTTCCATATAAAGCTTCAAAAGGTGCAGCTTGAATACTGGAATGATAACTATTGTTATATGAAAATTCGATTAATGGAAGATGATCATCCCAACTTCCACCTAGGTCAATAACACAAGCTCGTAGCATATCCTCGAGTGTCTGTATAGTACGTTCACTTTGACCATCTGTCTGAGGATGATATGCAGTGCTGAAATTCAATCGAGTACCTAGGGATTGCTGAAAGCTTTTCCAGAAATGCGATGTATACCTTGTATCCCTATCAGAGATGATAGACACTGGCATTCTGTGGAGAGATACAATCTCATCCACGTACAGCTGAGCTAACTTATCTGAGCTGTGTGTTTCCTTAATAGGTAGGAAGTGAGCTGACTTAGTCAGTCTATCCACTATCACCCAAATAGTATCGTTTCCTTTCTTTGTCTTGGGTAACTTGGTGATAAAATCCATAGTCACCATTTCCCATTTCCAGGTGGGAAGTTCAGGCTGTTGTAGCAAACCTGACGGCTTTTGGTGTTCAGCTTTAACTTGCGCGCATGTCAAACATTTGGCTACATAGGTAGCTATAGACTTCTTCAAGCCTATCCACCAAAAATTTGCCTTTAGATCCTGGTACATCTTATCAGCTCCAGGATGAACGAAGTACTTAGAACTGTGGGCTTCTTGGAGGATCACGTCCCTAAGTCCTCCATAAATTGGAACCCATATTCGTCCATTTAATCTCAGGATTCCGTCCTTGCCATAGGATAAATGTTAAGCAGTTACTCCTAGCTTTTCATCCGGATAGTTAGCTTCTAGTACAGCTTCTCTTTGAGCGGCTAACAACCTTTCATTTAAACTTTTTTTTGAAAGGATAATTTCATAAAAACAAAATTCCAAAACCCCGAGGAGGGGCGGCAACAAAACACAAAAGAAACCAAGAATTACATGATAAGAAAACTACACCAATCTTTCCACTCAATTTCACAATATTTAGATCTCGCGTTAAACCAGAAAAAAGCGAAGGATTTGATTTCCTGAATGATTTCCTCCAGTTTCGCGGGTTTATTATTAAATCTGACCTCGTTCCTACTCTTCCATAAAAACCAACAGCCGATACGGATAATACCTTGAACAATGTCTCTCTTCTTTCCCTTTAGGCCCGATAAGTCGTGATATTCCAACAAGTCCTTTATCGAAAATGTCCAAATACATGGGATTTTGCACCACGAGGAGATTATAGACCATACTGTTGAAGCGAAACTACACGATGAAAAAAGATGCTCAGCCGATTCTTCATAATCACCGCAAAGGGCACAGGCTTGGTTCCCCCTACTGATATTCCTCTTAATAAGCTCGTCCATGGTAGCCAATTTGTTAACCCCGAGCCTCCAAATGAACACACTGCACTTAGGAGGGATCCACTTACACGAACTCGGAACATAGTTCCAATGCGGGTCAAAATCTTTATATAAAAGATCCTTCACTGACCGAACACTGAACAACTTGTCGGCCGCTCCTTCCCACGACCATTTATCCGCAGCAACATCCAGATGAACATTCAAAAGTAAACTGCACAGCCCAATAAGCTCGATAACCTCTAAACCCGCCGAAATATTCCTCTTCCACTGCCATCGGTATCTGGAAATACCTTCTTCCACAACTATCCTTTCCTCTATTTTACAATTCTTCTTCGATTCCAGGTCAAACAAGACAGGGAATTTCAGCTTCAGAGGACCGACAGGGAGCCAAGAATCAGACCAGAACCGAATCGATTCTCCATTCCCTACTTCTCCTTTGATGTATTCCTTGATCGGTTTATTTCCAATCACACAACTTTCCAGTAATTTGACTATGTTGGCCCATACCCCTCCCAGAGACTTCTTGACCGGAAAACAATCCTTATCAGCATTCGAATTGTGGATAGACTCAATCACTTTAACCCATAACTTGTCTTTGGCAACTTTAAAACGCCATCCCCACTTCCTTAATTCAATGCTCTTGGCATTGATTCTTATAGGCTTCACCATTTCCTTTCTAATTAAGGCATCGGCGACTACATTCGCCTTGCCTGGATGGTATCGGATTTCACAATCATAGTCATTTAGAGTTTCCATCCATCGACGCTGCCTCATGTTTAAGTCCTTCTTATTAAACAAGTGTTGGAGGCTCTTGTGATCAGAATAGATCACACATTTGGTACCATACAAATAATGTCTCCACAGTTTTAGTGCAAATACAACGGCACCCAACTCCAAGTCATGGGTAGTGTAGTTCTTCTCGTGCACCTTTAGCTGTCGAGAGGCATAGGCAATAACTTTGCCTTTCTGCATGAGCACACATCCCATACCTGTGTGCGATGCATCACAATAAACTACGAATTCTTCGATTCCTTCAGGCAATGTTAACACAGGTGCATTGCTCAACTTCTGCTTGAGAATGTCAAAGGATTCTTGCTACTTAGGTCCCCAGTCAAACTTGACATTCTTGTGGGTTAATGAAGTTAGGGGTGCTGCAATCCTTGAGAAGTTTTCAATAAATCGCCTATAGTATCCTGCCAAACCCAAAAAGCTACGGATCTCTGTGGGCGTCTTTGGCTCTTGCCAATTCATGATAGCTTTGATCTTAGCGGGATCCACCTGGATACCACGCTCACTAACCACATGTCCAAGGAACTGGACTTCACGAAGCCAAAATGTACACTTTGAAAACTTGGCGTAGAGCTTCTCCTGCTGAAGTTGTAACAACCCTCAGTAAATCCGACACCCTAATATATTTTAGAATGTCCCAATATGTCCCAAAATACACCCCATACGCGAAAACGGGCCTCAAACATATTAAATAATATTAAAAATAATTAAAAATCTGAAACTTAATTTGAGGCGGGCCGCGTAGAACCCACCTCAACCTTACGCAGGCCGCGAGTGTCTCAAATGGTGGCGCAGCCCTGAGCTGACACGTGTCGACATCGTGGCGGACCTACACGCTGACCCAGCTAAGCTATATGTTGACCGGATGTTGACACGGGCCGCATAAGGCTTTGCCTTATCTTACGCGGGCCGCGTGAGAGTCAGGTTTTGCAACTATATAAAGGAGGCATCGGGCTTCAATTCAGTTCGTTCATTTCTCAATTCTCAATCACAATTTCTGTAGTAGAGTTATAATACTCGGGTATTATACCCCTAATTAGCGAGGTTCTGCTCCGTTTTAAGTATTATAACCCCAGTTTCGTAATAGATACGCTGTCCGATTGATTTAGGGTTCCGTAACAACTGTCGTGGTTCTGCCCGACGTAGTTGTTGGAATGCCGTCTCGGGGAGGGTATCATTAATATTTTCAAAGGGTTATGATACTAACCTATGTACATTTGTAGAAATTATAGATTATTCCCAGGAAACCCTTACGCGAAGTCTAAGATAGCAATGTGAGTTTATCCTCTTTTTGTTAACATTTTTGTAATGTTTTACAAAACCTTAAATGTTTTACAATGCGATTAAGCGGTGATTGAGTCTTTGTAGTTCTTCAATTACTGCCGGTATGTTGGGGTTTTGTATACAAAATTTACTACCATGTGAGTAGTAAGTCGGGGACGACAATACGTTACCACTGGACAATGAGTTAGCCAATGTGTAATATGACCCACAAGTCAGTGGATTGACAGTACTAAATGGAGTAATTGTGTAGAAATAAACAATGTGATCGCTCTCAATACTGTTTTAATTGATAAAATGTTTCTTGATTAAACTGGGATTCACTCACCAGTATTTCCCACTGACAAATATTTTTAAAACGCGTTTTAGGTAACACAATGTGACAGCCAATTAGTAAAAAGCCAGCTGGAGAGCACTGAAGGCTTGGGGAAAATGTGGCTATAAAAGTTACCTAATAAACAATGTTTTAAATTCAATAAAATAGGGTGTATCCCTATAAATGTATTGTAATAAGAAACTTGGGTTTTACCCATGTGATTATTAATATTAAATATGGTGGTTTTACTCTGATAAACATTTCCTAACTACGGTCCTAATGAAAAATTCCGCTGCCAAATTAATGCAACTGATACCACCGAAAATCTGAGTTCGCGTCCGCCCGTTCCCGGGATAGTTAAGGGATCGGGGGTTGCGACAGAAGGTGGTATCAGAGCCTAGCCACTGGTCTGAGCCAAAGAAGTGTTCTGCTGACACTTAAATTCTAAATTTTGTGTTAGGAAATAAATTACGTAAATACGTGCATAACTGTAATTATTTGTTATGTGTTATTTGACTTTTTGTTAGTTTACAGTATGAGTGATCAAGGACCCTCAGACAAGAGTTGTCAGTTGTCTGAATCACCTAAGAGTGAAGGTACCTCTTCACAGCCTGCCCTTTCTGGGTATACTGCTGATCAGGAAGAAGGGATATTTTCCTTTAAAGCTCAGTCTGAAGAGCCATTCCCTCATATGAAACGAGGATGGTTCAGTAAGGAAGCGTTTGCGCGTAGGAAAAGAATGCGAAAGTTGAAATAGCAAAGAGCCTTAGCAGCCGTTAGCAGCCTAGCCAATTTCCATATCCTAGCTACAACTGCTGCTGACCCAAGTCTGGAACAACTAGTAGCCCCACAACCCCAAATCCCAGAACAACCCATGGAGATAGAAAACCCTGAAAACCAAGTGGAGATGCATGACTTTAACCCAGAAGAAATCCCTAGGGTAACTGCACCAAACCCTCTAGACCCAAATTACGACCCCTGGTGGGACGAGAATAGGGACTTTGTGCAACGTTACCCTATCCATGAAGACCCACCCATACAGAACATAGGAGCCTACCCAGGTATGGACCCTTTAGATCCCTATTACCATGATGAATATATTAGGGAGATCTTAGAAGATCCTTACCAATTTCAGGCACTTTCACCCCCATATCAGGAACCCGCACCCCAGATTCCAAACCCAGTCCTAGAACCTGCACCCCCAATGAGTGCAGAAAACGTCCAAGAACTTAGGACTTTTGGGGAGGAAATTTTAGAAAGCAGTGAGAGAATGCGTCAGGTATGAGAGCGTCTCGTATGGAAATACGATGAACGCAATATGGATTTTTGGATAAATCCATACCCGTGAATGTGAGAATGGAGGAAACGGTAGTAGTAATAATAATAATAAAATAGAATAAAATAATAAAATAAAATAAAATATGTGTGTACGGATGCATATTACTATTAGTGTTATTCTATTTCTGTTGGTATTGTAATTTTTATTTCAGTACTAGTGTGTAATAGACGCATAGTATATGGAAATAGAATATAGTCGCAATGATCGACGCTTTTGGCAAAAATGCGTATCATGTGATTGACAATATTAATTATTATTTTTGTGATATTAATGATTGGTAAATGTTTAAAAATTCAGATGGCCGACGAAGGAAATCAAGAAAATCTGAATAACAATAACCATAGTAACATTAACATGGTTAATGAGAATCCAAGTATCAATAACAATGAAAATCAAATGGATAATAGTGCTGTTCAACATATAGTGGCACAAGGAATTATAGATGCAATGCCATTTATTATTCAAACTATTCAAGAAGCGAATAATAAAAGTAAGCATAGCAGTAAGCGACCCATCGAACCCGAAAACAGCGTGAACAATGGACATGTACTTCAATTGCCTATTCCCAAAAGAAGAAGAACCGTGCCTTACGGTTGTTCTTACAAGGAATTCTGGTCCTGTAAACCAATAGAATTCTCGGGCAATGAAGAACCTATTGCAGCTCTACGCTGGATAGAAAAGACTGAGGCTGTTCTGAAAATAAGTAAATGTGCGGAAGAGGACAAGATAATGTTTGCTTCCAATCTATTTAAGAATTCAGCCTTAGAATGGTGGAACACTATCCTTCAGTCTAGAGGAAGTGATAGGGTTTATAATATGGAATGGGAAGAATTTAGGAATATGGTAGAAAGGAAATTCTGCCCTCCTAATGAAAAGGAACAGATAGCAAACAAATTCCTAAATCTTAGGATGAATGGAGTAGATAGTAAGGGGTACACGAAGTTATTCTTTGAATATGCTAGAATAGTACCAACCCTTGCGTCACCAGAACCGATATTAATCTCCCGTTATATCTGGGGATTAATTGGAGAGATTAGACATGTAGTCAAGGCAGCTAGACCTCAAACTATAGAAGAAACTGTAGAACTAGCCAATACCTTGACTGATGAATAAGTTCATACCCGAGAAGAAGACCAGAGGAGGAACCTAACCTAAAGGCTTACTCAAGAATTCCGTTCTGGAAATTACAACCGTAGGAATATGGGTTCTACCTTTGCACCATACTGCAAGGTCTGCAAGAAAAAGCATTCGGGAAAATGCTCCACTCTCTGCAATTATTGCAAGATGCCAGGACACAAGGAAGAAAATTGCAGGAAGAAATCCAGTAATGGATTATGCTACAACTGTGGAGAAAAAGGTCATATCAGGCCAAACTGTCCGAAATTAGCTCCAGCTACAAACAACAAGAATACTAAAAATGCTAGAGCATTTGTTCTGACTGCAGATGAAGCCAAAATGATTCCAGATGTTATAGCTGGTATGTTTTTAGTTAATGATGTCTTTGCTAAAGTATTATTTGACTCTGGTGCAAACCAAAGTTTTATTAATACATCATTTTGCAAATTTCTAAATCAGTCATTAACTAAACTACCACAAGAATGTCTAGTAGAGACAGCTAACGGAGAAACTGTTAGGATTTCTGAAATCTTGCAGGGAGCAAGAATAGAAATTTTAAACCAAACGTTTAGAGCAAACCTTTATCCAATGAATCTGGCAGGATTTGATGTTGTTTTAGGAATGGATTGGTTAATAGCCAATAAAGCTAGTATTTTATGTGATCAAAAGTCAATTCGAGTAAATTCACCAAAAGGTAAAACGATCACAATTAAAGGAAATAAGCCGTCTAGATCCACAAAATTCATCTCTGTGATGAAAACTGCAAGTTATATAAGAAAAGGTTCTATAGTGTATTTGATTTCCATAATCACTAACACTAAAGGAAAAGAACTAAAAGACATTCCAGTAGTGTCTCAGTTTTCAGAAGTATTTCCAGAAGAATTACCAGGACTACCGCCAGACAGAGAAGTTGAATTCAGAATCCATCTACTGCCAGGAACAACACCAATTGCCAAAGCACCCTACCATTTGGCACCCGCTGAAATGCAGGAACTGAAGAAACAATTAGATGAATTATTGGAAAAAGGATTCATACAGCCAAGTTCATCGCCATGGGGAGCGCCAATACTGTTCGTTAAAAAGAAGGACGGAACGATGCGCATGTGCATTGACTACCGTGAATTAAACAAGGTCACGATTAAGAATCGGTACCCATTACCGAGAATCGATGATCTGTTTGATCAACTACAAGGAGCTCGATTTTTCTCTAAAATCGATTTAAGGTCAGGATATCATCAGTTAAAGGTACAGGAAGAGGACATTCCTAAAACCGCTTTCAGAACAAGGTATGGCCATTATGAATTTACTGTCATGCCATTTGGTTTAACTAATTCCCCAGCTGCATTTATGGACATGATGAACCGAATATGTAAGCCATATTTGGATAAATTCATAATCGTTTTCATAGATGATATTCTAATTTACTCTAAGAGTAAAGAGGATCATGCAAAGCATTTTCACGCACATTTAAGTTTATTAAGAAAGGAAAAGCTTTATGCTAAATTTTCCAAGTGCGAATTTTGGTTAAAACAGGTACAATTTCTCGGACACCTAGTCTGTTGGGATTGAACCCTATCAGAGGAACAGATAATTAAAGCCAAAACTGGATCAGAGCAGTGGATCTAGAATAAGCAGACGATTACAGTTGGTTCATGCAAATCTCTCCCCTTGAAAGTGCTTTTATATCTGCTGACCTCCTATCTGCTGATCATACTAAGTGCTGACCTACAACTGCTGCTTTGCATCTACTGACCAATGTCAAAGACTGATGGAAGACCAAAGCTCTGCTGACTCAATCTACTGCCTTGAGTCAAGTACTGCTAATCCGGACAAGCACTGCTGGGTTCACAGCAGTGGAAGGATGCAGCAGCTGTTTAAGTGTCTTTTATGTAAAGAAATGTAATAGTAGTAGTTAGTACATCAGTGTTTGTATTGATCAGAGGTTAGAGTTTGTTAGGAGGTTAGATGTCACTTTCATGGTGACGTCAGCTAAGATGCTCAGTGGTTTGCAAGTGCCTATAAATAGTTCAGTACTTTGTACTATTCTATTAGCTCTTTCACCACATCGTCTTCTTTGCACGAACAAACTACTGAGCTCTGGCTGAGGGGGAGTTTGCATTCATACATCAATCATTGTAATCGTTGTTGAAACAAATTCAATCTTTCGATTCATTGTGTAAAGATGTTTGATTAAAAGTATTACTCTCGTTTGATTGTATGCAAAGTTTGTTTTCATCTTAATTCCGCTGCACAACTCTTTCATTTCCATTTTAATTTCAAACGAAAATACAATAAAAAAGAAACTCAGATCCAACAATTGGTATCAGAGCCTGGACAGTCAAATTTGATTTAACAATCATTTTGACGTAAATAGTTCAGCTCATAACAGTTGATACTGATCGTTTGTTCGTCCGTTGAAAAACAGAGCAAGGATTAATCACCATTAAAGTTGATTTCTCAGTGTCTGTAAAACAACAAGAATGACGTCACAATCTCAGGATGATAAAAACAACACCGGCTCGCTTTTTAAACCACCTATGCTAAAAAGAAATGAGTACAACATCTGGCAGAGGAGGATGGGTCACATCCTCGCTCAACAAAGCACAAGTTGTTGGAAATGTGTCATTTATGGTCCCCATGTTCCTTCAGTGCCAAGTTCTGAAGATGCTAAAAAGTTCGTTCCAAAACCAGTTGAAAATTATACCGAAACCGACTTTCAAAAGATCGAACTAGATGCTAAAGCGTTTAGCATCGTAGCATCAGCGCTGCCCAATGAGATATATGCTGGACTGTTACATTGTAACAGTGCCAAAGAGTTATGGGACGCACTTAAGGAACAGTTTGGGGGAACTGAGGAAGTCATAGAAAACAATAGGGAAATCCTGAACCAACAGTATGAAACATTTTGCTATGTTAAAGGTGAATCACTAACGCAACAATTTGAGCGTTTCAGTTGTCTCATCAGTGAACTGAGGCTTGTTAACACCACTTTTACAAACTCAACTCAAAATAGCAGGTTCCTAAGGTCACTGCCAGAAAAATGGGACACCATAGCTTTTGTCACCCGAAACTCACCTGAATTCAAGGATCTGACCTTGACCCAACTCCATGGTCGACTCCTGACCTACGAAAGGGAGTTGAACCAGAAAAGGAGGTTACAAGAGTCAGGAAAAGTTACCGATGACTACACTTTCGGTAATACTGCTCTTCTGGGTCAAGAAGAATCTGGGAGCAGTGGTAAGGATCAGGGTTATGATCACTTCATTGACATAACTGCTGGTGCAAATTTTAACAACCCTGATCCTCACTCTGCTAGTTATGCATTCACTGCAAACGAAAACCAGATGTCAGACAATTTAAGTTTTGAACTAAATGATTTGCAACATTTTGATCCCACTGATTTAGAAGAAATGGACATCCTGCACCAACTGGCTTTGCTAAGTGTTAGAACTAGCAAGTTCTACAAAAGAACAGGGCGAAAATTCCCAGGTTTGCATGGGAATCTAAGGGTTGGGTTGGATAAATCGAAAATCAAGTGCTATAAGTGTAATAGGTTGGGACATTTCGCTAGGGAATGTAGGAGTCAAAATACTGGTCCCATAATTACTCATCCTAGCTCAAATCCTAGACCTCAAAACCAAAACACTGTGCACTATGCCCAATATACCCCAGCAGCTCAAGTGAACACTGCTCACTATGCTGCTGCCCCTGTGCCAGTACATTATGTCCAAACTACTGTTCCACAAATCCAATATGTTCAAACCCCTGCTCCACAGGTACAAGTGCAACCTGTTGCACCTCAAACCACTGCTCCAGCAGCAGCACAACCAGATCAACAAAGTTTTTTCACTCATGGGTTTGTTGACTGGAGCAGTATGCCTGAAGACCTTAATGATGAAAATTTTGCACTCTATGCTTCTAATGATTCTTCTCATGATGAGTTTTGTTTGATGGCATTAGAGTCAAGACATGAGGGGGTTGAAACTGAGGAGGAACAGCAGAGCTTTGAAACAGTGGAAGAGGTGACTGAAGCAGTGGTTACTGCTGTGGCTGGTGAATTACTGTTGGGAGAAAGTTCAGGTTCCCTGATTGAACCACTGACAGATCCATGGTCCGAAGAGGACAAACAAGAAGAGAAGGAAGAAAAGGCTGGTGAAAAGAAGGTGAAAGCTGATGATGAGGAAGATCATCAATGTGATTGTGCAATGATGGCAGCTGCCAAGGTATCTCCTCAAGTTCTTGAAAAACTGTGTTCTGACAATTGCATAATTGCTTTTGCAAACATTAAAGAGGTGAATGAAAACCTTCGGGATAAAATCTTGTCTGATGAGGTCAAATTTGAAAGGTCTTTAAAAGAACTTAAAAACAAATTGACTGAAAAGGAAAAAGAAAACAGCTGTCTAAAAGAAGAGCAAAGTATAACCAAAACCCAACTTCAAACTATGGTAGAAAAATACCAAGTTTGCAAAAAGGAGTTGGAGTCCGCCCAGATTACTTGTGAAAGATGGGTGGAATCCTGCAAAGGATATGAGGTTATGCTTGAAAAACAGAGAAAAAGCAATGTGAAATTTGGGGTTGGCTATAGAAAACATGATGATGAAAACACTACTTTTGAAAAATCTGTTCAAACCACTGATGTAACCACTGAGTTCATCCCCACAAACAAGAATGGCCAAGAAGTGAAAATCACTGACAAACTTGGTAACAAAAGCACACTTGACAGACCAATGGAATCCTCTACTTTTGAGGAGCTTGAAGAATACCAGTTTAAACCAAAATGGTCTGATGAGTGTGACATTCTTGAAAATTTCAAGCCAATGGACTTTACATCAACTGATGGTGTCAAGGCTCCAAAAGCTAAAGTCATACCTCTCAAGGACATCCCAGCAGTGGTTAAAACCTCTGCTACAAAGGAGTCTGAAAAGAGAAAGAAGAAAGAAAAAATTGATAACTTGTTTTGTGAATTCTGTGAGAAGAGGAATCATCTAACAAAAGATTGTTTCCACTTAAAAGCTTATGATTTAAACAGAACAAGTGTCATTGTTTCAGCTGAAGGTTACATTGTCTGTGGTAAAACAAACCACAAAACTCAAGCATGTGTGTATCTCAAAAACTTTGATGTGAAAAAGAATGAGTACATTGCTAAAACATCCTTGAGTCCATCTTCATCATCAACATCTGTCAAATTCACCAAGAAACAACCACTGTTTGTGCCAGTTCAAACAGCTGTTACAAAACAACTGAACCAAACATCTGTCAAAAGAGATGTTCAGGTTACTGATGCACCCCCTGCCAATCAGTTCAGAAAAGGCAGAGAAAAACAGTCTTACCAAAGGATTCCTCACGTTTATGAGGCCTACAAAAGGCCCTCTAAACCCAAAGTGAACAAGCATCCTTTTGGTTACAAGCAGATGATTGGTCAGAACCCACAACAGTGGTTAGAGAAACACTATCCTAAAACAGTTCAAACTCCTGACCTAACCACTGTCCATCATTCTGCATTCATCCCAGACACTGTTGAGACCCCATCCAAAGCCTTGTTGGCTTTGGAGACCTTAATGAACTAATCCTTTTACTTCATGTGCAGGGAGCTTCTGCATGCTTTGATAGTCTTTGGTATGTAGATAGTGGAGGCTCCAGGCACATGACAGGATGTAAAGCCCTCCTCAAAGACTTTAAAATTCATGGAGGGGGTGATATATCCTTTGGAAATAATAGTAAAGGAAAAGTTCTGGGGTCGGGTACAGTGGAGTCTGGAAAAGTAAAATTTGAAAATGTCAATCTAATAGACAATCTAAAATTCAACCTTCTGAGTGTGTCCCAAATGAGTGACAAGGGTTTTGGGTCATTCTTCACAAAAGATTGTTGTAGGATTGTTGGGCCAGAAATGGTCAAAAAGATTGAAGCAATAATCAGAACTGGTCACACTAAACTTGTTGCTCAAAGAAGTGGCAATGTTTATGTTGTTGACATGTCAAAAGAGTGTCCCAGAGCTGATGCCTGTCTGTTCTCAGCTGCCTCTAACAAAGAGACAGAACTTTGGCACAGAAGGCTGGGACACACAAATCTTAAGACAATTACAGAAATTTCAAAAAATGGTTTGGTGAGAGGCCTACCACAAAAATTGTTTTCATGTCCTGAACATTGCATTTCCTGTTTAAAAGGAAAACAACATAAAAGTTCTTACAAGTCCATTGAAGAGTCCAAAACAACCCAGTGTTTGCAAATGCTACACATGGATTTGTTTGGCCCAGTTCAAGTCATGAGCCTCAAAAAGAAAAGATATTGTTTGGTTATTGTTGATGACTTTTCTAGGTTTACATGGACTTTCTTTTTGCACTCAAAAGATGAAACTGCAGGCATTTTGCAAGACTTTGTAATACAGGTTGAAAAGCAATTTGACCTTCCAGTGAAAAGCTTCAGGAGTGACAATGGCACAGAATTCAAAAATAGGGAGTTGGATGCCTTCTGTGGGAAGAAAGGGATTGTAAGGCAGTACAGCATCCCAAGAACACCAGAGCAGAATGGGGTAGTGGAAAGGAAGAACAGAACTCTGATTGAGGCTGCCAGAACCATGCTTGCAGATTCAGGTTTGCCATTAACTTTCTGGGCAGAGGCAGTAAACACTGCTTGCTATGTTCAGAACAGAGTTTTAATAAACCCCAGGCACAAAAAGACTGCCTATGAAATTCTGTATAAAATTAAACCACTGATCTCATATTTCAAAGTGTTTGGCTGCCCATGCTTTATTTTGAACTTAAAAGATTCCATTTCAAAATTTGCAGCCAAAGTTGATTGTGGTTATCATCTGGGATACTCAACCACTGCCAAGGCCTACAAAGTGTTCAATACACGGACCAAGGCAGTGGAGGAGACTTTGAATGTTAAGTTCAATGAACTTTCATCAATGAAAATCCCAGCAAACCCTGCAGATCTGTTTGATCTTGAAAAATTTACTTTTGAAAATACTGCTGTCAAGACTAACAGTGCAGGTCCATCAGAGGATACAACACCAGACTATTGGTATGAAATCATCATCCCTCAAAGGTCTGCCACAAAGGGAAAAGCACTAGCTGTTCAAAACAGTTGTCAAAGCTCAACCACTGCTACCTCAACAGTTGTTGACCAAAGTAGCCCATCAACCACTGCTTCCACATCCTCAAACACTGCTGACAAAAGTCCTCAAACAGTGGATAAAAGTCAGCAGTTGTCCACCTCATTACCTCCTATACCACCACCTTTTGAAGCCACTGCTGGATCATCAAAGTCCCCAGCAGTGGTTAGCTCAGATGATACACATTTGCAGCCTTCACCAACCAATGCCATCATACCATACCAAGGAGATTTAATCTTCTTGAGATCTCATCCACCTGATCAAATCATTGGCAACATAAATGAAGGGGTGCTCACAAGAAGCCAAACCCAAAACATTTGTCTTTTTGCTGGTTTTCTATCACTCCATCAGCCAGTCAAGTACCAAGAGGCACTGGAAGACAACAGCTGGGTAGAAGCCATGCAAGAGGAGCTCCAACAGTTTAAAAGACAACAAGTATGGGAGCTTGTACCACTGCCAGAAGAGGTTAGTCCCATTGGCACAAAGTGGGTCTTCAAGAACAAAACTGATGAAAGGGGTATTGTTGTCAAGAATAAAGCCAGGCTTGTGGTTCAAGGTTACAGACAGGAAGAGGGGATTGATTATGATGAAACATTTGCCCCTGTTGCAAGATTGGAAGCCATTAGACTGTTCCTGGCCTTTACTGTCAACCACAATATGAAGGTGTTTCAAATGGATATCAAAAGTGCTTTCCTCTATGGTACAATCCAAGAAGAGGTGTATGTTTGTCAACCTCCAGGTTTTGAGGATCCATTTTATCCAGATCATGTCTACAGGCTAAACAAAGCCTTGTATGGCTTGAAACAAGCACCAAGGGCCTGGTATGAAACTCTTTCCAACTTCCTACTCTCAAATGGTTTCAAAAGAGGTACCATTGATAAAACACTGTTTTTAAAATGGAGAGGAAAAAATTTAATGATTGTCCAGATTTATGTGGATGACATTATTTTTGGAAGCACATGTAACTCAATGTGTGAAGAGTTTAGAGAACTCATGACAGCTGAGTTTGAAATGAGTGCTATGGGTGAGCTGCAATGTTTTCTTGGTCTCCAAGTACAGCAATTGCAAAATGGAACTTTCATTCATCAAAGCAAATATGCTAAAGAACTTTTAACCAAATTTGATATGAATGATTGTAAACCATGCAGCACACCCATGGCAACAAATAAGCTGGTCATGTCTGATGAAAAGAATGAGCTGATTGACCAAACACTTTATAGAAGCATGATTGGGTCTTTATTGTACCTAACTGCATCTAGACCAGACATCATGTTTGCAACATGTGTCTGTGCAAGAAGTCAATCAGCTCCCAGAAAATCAAATCTCATTGCTGTAAAAAGGATCTTCAGATACATAAAAGGTGCTCCCACACTTGGTATCTGGTATCCAGCTAATGGGAACATCAAGCTTTCAGGTTTCTCAGACAGTGACTTTGCTGGATGTCACACCACAAGGAAGTCCACATCAGGAGGGTGCCAGTTTCTAGGTGATTGCTTAGTCTCATGGCAAAGCAAAAAGCAAGCAGCTGTTTCAACATCCACTGCTGAAGCTGAATACATTGCTGCTGCAAGCTGTACAGCCCAACTCCTGTGGCTTCAAAATCAGTTGCTGGATTTTGGTATCACTGCCTTAAAGACACCACTCATGTTGGACAGTCAGGCAGCAGAAAATATCATCAAAAATCCAGTTTCCCATTCAACCACCAAACACATCGACATCAGACATCACTTTGTGAGGGATTGCTATGAAAAAGGTTTGATTTCTCTGCATCATGTCCCAACTAAAGACCAGCTGGCTGATGTGCTCACAAAAGCACTTGATACAGCCACTTTTGAAAGCTTGGTCTCTAGAATTGGGATGCTGAACATGGAATAACAAGCAACATCTTGTTTTTCTATGAATAAAAGCAACAAAATGTTTTCAGAAAATCAAAACTCCATCCTTAAAAATAGCTAAAAATGAAATTTTTCATTAAATCCTTAAAAGTCTGCCATTAACCACTGATTGTTCAAAAGTCTGCTCTACTTCAAAAGTCTGTCCACTGCTGAAAGTCAACCCCTGCTCTCTCATTACTTTGATAAACTCTGTTGTTCAAAAGCAGTGTCTTATCCACTGATATGTTATCCACTGATAGTGAAAATCATCCACTGCTTTCATACCACTGCCTTCATCTGTCCCTATCACACAAGTACTGTCCTTCACTTTCAACAGGGGTTGTCACGTGGGCAGTACATATTGGTCAGACCTTTTGTAACGGCTGCCACCTCAGCATTCACTTTCTTCCCTATAAAATCCCCCACTCACCACCAAAACAGGGTTTTACTGTCGAATTGAATTCTTAAAAATTCTCTTCTCAAAGCAGTTTTTCATCTCATTTCTTCACAAATTTCTTCGATCAATCATCCTCAAAATGACAAAATCAAAGAAATCTTCAAAACCCTCATCCAAATCATCATCGAAAACAGCCTCTCAAAAGGCAATCTCCACTGAAATTCCACATAAACCATCTCACAATCTCCTGGGTCTTCTCACAAAACCAGGAACCACCAAAGTTTTCGATTCCATCATTGATCTCATGGTAAAATTAAAGTACAAAACTTTATTCACTGCCGATGCACCAATCTATTTGGCGACCCAAAGGGAGTTCTGGAAAAATGCAACCCTTGAAAAACAAGGAGACACTGCAACCACCATAAACTCTTCTATAAAGGGTAAAGCTGTCCAAATCACGCCACAATCCATTTCAGAGGTCTTTCAACTCGGTGATCAGGAAGGTAAAATTTCTTTCACTAAAAACGAGTTACAAACTGACTTCATTGAAAGAGGGTATGAAGCCACAATGATGAAGAAAATTACCTTAGAAAAAGGTTATTTTCCGTCTGCAACCAGATTTTTATTTCATACCCTCCTACTATGTGTTTCAAACAAAACCACTTCTTTCAATGAAATCCCTTTAAAGATTCAAAATCTGGGATATGCAATTCTTCAAGGAGAAAATTTTAACTATTCTTGGGAAATTTTTAAAGATTTGGTTAATAATGTTGAAACAAAATCATTCTTACTGTTTCCAAGGTTTTTAAGTTACTATTTTTCAAAGAAATTCAGTAAGGATGATTTAGCTATAATAAACCAAGGTGATTCTACTCAAATAAACAGTTTAACAATTGAAACTTTTTCAAGAATGTTAGCACCTTGCAAAACACAAGCAGATGTACCTGAGCAGATTTTAGCAGTTACAACTGCTCCTCAGGTATTTGCTGCTGAGCCCACTGCTCAAGGTGATCAAAGCAGCAGCACAACTGCTTTGAAACCCACACCTACTATCTTCAAAAAGCCAAAAAGAAAAACTCAAAAACCCACAAAACCCATCAAAAAGGCAACTCTGGAGGATGAGATACCAGAGCTCTTGCCAGTGACAACACAAAAGTCACAAGAAACCACTGCTGCTACTTCCTCACAGCAGTTGGTACAAATATCTCAACCCATAACCGAAACTCCTCCTGTTTCTTCACAAAAAGAACAGGTTGTACAAATAGGGTCTCCACATCATGATGCTCTGGAAACACTCGTTTCTATCATTCACAGTCCAATGCCCGGGACACATCCTATTTCTACACCACTCATCACATCCAAAATTCCCTCACCAATAAAACCACTGTTGGAAGCAATTGATTTGAACCAGGCATTATCCAGTCCTTCTCAATCACCTACTAATGAGAATATACCTCAACAACTGACTGGGTCTGCTGTATCAATCTTTGCTAACCCACCAACACAACCTGAGGAGGTTAGACCCCTTGAGTTACAAGTAACTCTTGGTGGTAATCCAAGTGAAGCAGCCACTACACTTGTTACACCCACTGGGTTACATTTGGACAGTGGTTACATTAATAAGACTTCCTTGGAGGCAATTCCTTTGATAGCACCTCTGCCAACCACCAGTGGATTTATTTATCCTACTGGCAACATCAAAAGGTTGTCAAGTGTTGAAGGAAGAAGACCCCAGTACCAAGACAAAGGGGCATCAGTGGTTAATGTTTGGAGTATACTCCCTACATCTACCACTGATAAAACCACTGCTAGTGGGAAATCAGATGATCCCATTAAATTGGGTGATGATTTAAAGTACCAGAAATTGACGGATCGCATTGAAAAACTTGATAACTCTGTTGCAGAACTCAAAGATATGCTACAACAGGTGTTACAAGTACAAAAGGTACAATCAACTGCTATTCCACCTCAAGCACCTGTTCCACAAAGGGAACCTGCTACAAATGAGCTCTGGGATTTATTTCAACCTTTTCTCCATCAACAAGCAACACTAGCAGATCAGCAACATGAAAAACATGTTCAACAGCTGAGAAATGCAATGGAGTCAAGGTTCAAGAACACTCAGGCTGATCTGAAGGCTCTCAAAACTCAGATCCTGCAAACCACTGGCACTGCTCCTCCAACAGTACTCTTCATTGATCAACTCCCAGACGATAATGCCAAAAAGGGGGAGAAAATTCAGGAGTGGAAGAAGAAAGGAATAGATGATGGTCTATATATTGAACCTGAAAAGGATGCTATGACCAGAAAAATTCCTGTGCCAGATGGTAGTAAGAAGGTTGATGCTACTCAAGAAGCACTTGATGAAGGAGTAGCAAGTGTAAAAAGAGATAGAATGGCAAAGGATGTTTCAAGGTGGAATGAGGAGAAAAGAGCTTTCATGGAGCTGTATGAGCAGGGTTGTTCTGGTTCTAAAGATTCTAAAAATCTGAAGATAAAAAGAAAACCTAAGTCCATCCCATCCAGATTTCCAAAGCCTCCAAAGCCACCATCCAAAAGCCATCAGCATAAAACCTCCACTCAAACAGCTGTTGTAACTCTTGCTGTATCAACTACTGCTGATACTTCAGTGGTTTCAACATCTGTTCCCACTTCAGCACACACTACTTTAACACACACCAAAATTACTACAATACCATCACCACTGTCACCACCAAAAACAATCTCACCACCATTTCCACCTGCTGACAAAAAGCAGAAGACAACAGCTGTTAGTCAATCACAATCCACTGCCACTACATCTACTACCACTGTTCCATCTCAGACATCATCAGTCTCTCCTAAACCAAAAAGGAGAAGGCTAATTTTAAAAGATGATGACACATCTCCATCACCAACATCTTCAAAATCCCTGTCACTTGTCACTATTCCAAAACCCATACCTCTCTCTTCAGCTCAAATTTTAAAGCCATTACCTCCTGCTGGTGTCTCATTTCCTCTAGAACTCATTGCAGTTAGAGAAGAAATAAAATCCTTTTATTATGAGGATGACCCAGCCAAAAGGAGTTTTCCATCAATTGCTGAATATCCCAGGCCTAACAATATTGAAGAATACTTGAAACTCAAGGCCAAACAAGCAGAGGATACTGCAATAAAAAACAGAAAAGGGAAATCTGATAGAGAGTTTCAACAAAACTATCAGTTTTTACTTTCACAGGTCAATGCTATGGAGCGTTTTGCAAAAAATGTATGTCAGCAAATTTCAGAAAGGGCAGATGAGTCCTTGAGGAAAGACTACATTGAGAACATCATGACCTACAAGAAATACAAGGGGGAGAAACACATGTACAAGAGCTGGACCATTCCTGAGCTTGAAAAAGAAGCAGCCAGGATTCAAGATATGATCAAAAATAAGGTCAAGCAGACTCCTCCTGAAAAGTTTAAACAATTTGAAGCTGAGAAGATGCTAGAGTTAAGGAGAATGAAAGAGGAGCTGATTGCAGCTGATTATGGGTCAAAGAACTCTGTGACAAAGTGGGGAGAAGATAGAGTCAGGGCAACCTATAAACGCTTAGAGGAACTTAGAAAGAAAGATCCAAGAGTTCCACAAAAGCCTGACTATTCCAAAGCAGAGGTCTCAAAAAGACCACCAAAGCTGCAAATCAAAAGAACCACTGCTCCATCTGGTGCTGCCATCTACAAAAGAAGGAGCAAAAACCAGTTTAGCATGGAAACAATTCAAGATCTATTAGCTGGAGATGCCATTGTAAAAGCAGGCACGGAAGTAATGATAAAAGAAGATCTTGAATTGGAACAATCTGCAAGTGCTGCTCAGCCAGCTATGAACAGGCCAGCCTCTCCAAATACTTCTGCAAATAAACATCTCCCAAGAAACCCACCAGGCTCAAAAATACAAAAGTGGGAAACTGACAAACAGACCTGCGTATTGACTTTGCTCAGGCCTGGTGGAGTAGTGGAGAAAATATCAAGGGAACAAGCTCTTGGCCTGAGTCTTGAAGATTTGCAGGATCTCCTTGATCTTCCACTTAGCAGGGATGATGAAGATACAGATGCCCTAGACTTTGACTTCCAATTTAAAGGTCAGATAAGGGAGCTGTTGATGAGGCAATAAAGAATTCCACAAATAATGAAGAGTTTTGGCATTATCTGTTCCAGGGGGAGATTGTTGGGATTGAACCCTATCAGAGGAACAGATAATTAAAGCCAAAACTGGATCAGAGCAGTGGATCCAGAATAAGCAGACGATTACAGTTGGTTCATGCAAATCTCTCCCCTTGAAAGTGCTTTTATATCTGCTAACCTCCTATCTGCTGATCATACTAAGTGCTGACCTACAACTGCTGCTTTGCATCTACTGACCAATGTCAAAGACTGATGGAAGACCAAAGCTCCGCTGACTCAATCTACTGCCTTGAGTCAAGTACTGCTAATCCGGACAAGCACTGCTGGGTTCACAGCAGTGGAAGGATGCAGCAGCTGTTTAAGTGTCTTTTATGTAAAGAAATGTAATAGCAGTAGTTAGTACATCAGTGTTTGTATTGATCAGAGGTTAGAGTTTGTTAGGAGGTTAGATGTTACTTTCATGGTGACGTCAGCTAAGATGCTCAGTGGTTTGTAAGTGCCCATAAATAGTTCAGTACTTTGTACTGTTCTATTAGCTCTTTCACCACATCGTCTTCTTTGCACGAACAAACTACTGAGCTCTGGCTGAGGGGGAGTTTGCATTCATACATCAATCATTGTAATCGTTGTTGAAACAAATTCAATCTTTCGATTCATTGTGTAAAGATGTTTGATTAAAAGTATTACTCTCGTTTGATTGTATGCAAAGTTTGTTTTCATCTTAATTCCGCTGCACAACTCTTTCATTTCCATTTTAATTTCAAACGAAAATACAATAAAAAAGAAACTCAGATCCAACATAGTCAATCATGAAGGAATTCATGTGGATCCAACAAAAATCGAGGCGATTACTAAATGGAAAACCCCTGAGTCACCAACCTAGGTTAGAAGTTTCTTAGGATTGGCCGGTTATTATAGAAGGTTTATTCAAGATTTTTCTAGAATAGTCATTCCCTTAACTAAGCTAACCTGTAAATCTGTTAAGTTTGAATGGGGATTAAAACAAGAAGAAGCTTTTAGAATTCTTAAGCAAAGATTAACCCATACACCCATACTAGCATTACCAGAAGGAACTGAAGACTTTGTAGTCTATTGTGACGCTTCTAAGTTAGGTTATGGATGTGTATTAATGCAACGTCAAAAGGTTATAGCCTATGCATCTAGACAACTTAAGAATCATGAAGAGAATTATTCCACCCATGATTTAGAGTTAGGAGCTATAATTTTTGCTCTTAAGATTTAGAGACATTACCTTTACGGTAGTAAGTTTACCGTATTCACTGATCATAAGAGTTTAAAGTATATTTTCAAACAAAAGGAGTTGAATATGAGACAAAGACGCTGGATGGAGATGCTTAGTGATTATGATTGTGATATCCAGTATCATGAAGGAAAAGCAAATGTAGTAGCAGATGCGTTAAGCCGAAAGTATCATGAAAAGCCAAAAAGGGTACGTTCTCTTAAATTAAATCTGCAAGTAGATTTAAATGATCAAATAAGAGAAGCACAAGAATCAGTAATCAAGGAAGATACTAAAAAGCTAAAAGGTATGCTAAAAGAATTAGAACAAGGAACAGATGGAATTTGGAGATTCCATAAAAAGAGAATGTGGATACCTAAATTAGGAAACCTACGTCATCGTATACTAGAAGAAGCCCATAAGTCTAAATATATGATGCATCCAGGGAGTGATAAATGTACCAGGATTTAAGGAAAAATTTCTGGTGGATAGGAATGAAAAAGGACATAGCAGCCTATGTTTCTAAATGTTTAACCTGTTCACAAGTCAAAGCTGAACACCAGAAACCCTCAGGATTTCTACAACAATTAGAAATGCCGGTGTGGAAATGGGAATTAATAACAATGGATTTTGTTACTAAATTACCCAAAACAAAGAAAGGAAATGATACAATCTGGGTGATTGTAGATAGGTTAACCAAATCAGCTCATTTCCTACCAATGAAAGAAACTTTCAGTATGGAACAATTAGCCAAATTGTATGTAAATGAAATTGTTTCTTTACATGGTATTCCTTTATCAATTGTTTCTGATAGGGATAGCCGATTTACCTCTCATTTTTGGTCAAGTTTCCTAAAAGTCATGGGAACCAAGTTAAAACTAAGCACAACTTATCATCCTCAAACGGACGGACAAAGTGAAAGGACAATTCAAACAATGGAGGACATGCTTAGAGCTTGTGTAATTGATTTCGGAGGTAATTGGGATGATCACTTACCTTTAATAGAATTTTCTTATAATAATAGTTATCACACAAGTATCAATGCTGCACCATTCGTGCATTTTATGGACGAAAGTGCCGAACCCCAGTCTGTTGGGCAGAAATTGGGGAAAAGCAACTATCTGGACCAGAGATAGTGCAAGAAACAACTGACAAAATTATTCAAGTCAAAGAACGACTGAAAGCCGCACGTGATCGACAAAAGAGCTATGCCGATAACCGACGCAAGCCATTGGAATTTCAAGTAGGAAATAAAGTATTGTTGAAAGTCTCTCCTTGGAAAGGGGTGGTAAGATTCATAAAAAGGGGAAAGCTAAGTCCCAGGTATATTGGACCTTTTAAGATTATTAAAAGAATAGGACCTGTAGCCTATCGGCTACAATTGCCAGAAGAAATGGCAGGAATACATGATGTATTTCACGTATCTAATCTCAAGAAATGCTTAGCTGATGAATCGTTAATAGTACCTCTTAAGGATATAGAGGTAAATGAACAACTCAAGTTTGTAGAAATGCCTCTACAGATTGAAGACAGGAAAGTCAAGAACCTCAAACATAAAAGACTAGTTCTGGTCAAAGTGAAGTGGGACTCCAAAAGAGGACCTGAGTACACATGGGAACTTGAATCTGAAATGCAAAGGAAATATCCGCACTTGTTCCAGTAGATCTCGAGGACGAGCTCTAAAATAAGGTGGGGAGGATGTAACAACCCTCAGTAAATCCGACACCCTAATATATTTTAGAATGTCCCAATATGTCCCAAAATACACTCCATACGCGAAAACGGGCCTCAAACATATTAAATAATATTAAAAATAATTAAAAATCTGAAACTTAAGTTGAGGCGGGCCGCGTAGAACCCACCTCAACCTTACGCGGGCCGTGAGTGTCCCAAATGGTGGCGCAGCCCTGAGCTGACACGTGTCGACATCGTGGCGGACCTACACGCTGACCCAGCTAAGCTATATGTTGACCGGATATTGACACGGGCCGCATAAGGCTTTGCCTTATCTTACGCGGGCCGCATGAGAGTCAGGTTTTGCAACTATATAAAGGAGGCCTCGGGCTTCAATTCAGTTCGTTCATTTCTCAATTCTCAATCACAATTTCTGTAGTAGAGTTATAATACTCGGGTATTATACCCCTAATTAGCGAGGTTCTGCTCCGTTGTAAGTATTATAACCCCAGTTTCGTAATAGATACGCTGCCCGATTGATTTAGGGTTCCGTAACAACTGTCGTGGTTCTGCCCGACGTAGTTGTTGGAATGCCGTCTCGGGGAAGGTATCATTAATATTTTCAAAGGGTTATGATACTAACCTATGTACATTTGTATAAATTATAGATTATTCCCAGGAAACCCTTAAGCGAAGTCTAAGATAGCAATGTTAGTTTATCCTCTTTTTGTTAACCTTTTTGTAATGTTTTACAAAACCTTAAATGTTTTACAATGCGATTAAGCAGTGATTGAGTCTTTGTAGTTCTTCAATTACTACCGGTATGTTGGGGTTTTGTATACAAAATTTACTACCATGTGAGTAGTAAGTCGGGGATGACAATACGTTACCATTGGACAATGAGTTAGCCAATGTGTAATATGACCCACATGTCAGTGGATTGACGGTACTAAATGGAGTAATTGTGTAGAAATAAACAATGTGATCGCTCTCAATATTGTTTTAATTGATAAAATGTTTCTTGATTAAACTGGGATTCACTCACCATTATTTCCCACTGACAAATATTTTTAAAACGCATCAGGTAACACAATGTGACAGCCAATTAGTTAAAAGCCAGCTGGAGAGCACTGAAGGCTTGGGTAAAATGTGGCTATAAAAGTTACCTAATAAACGATGTTTTAAATTCAATAAAATAGGGTGTATCCCTATAAATGTGTTGTAATAAGAAACTTGGGTTTTACCCATGTGATTATTAATATTAAATATGGTGGTTTTACTCTGATAAACATTTCCTAACTACGGTCCTGATGAAAAATTCCGCTGCCAAATTAATGCAACTGATACCACTGAAAATCTGAGTTCGCGTCCGCCCGTTCCCGGGATAGTTAAGGGATCGGGGGGTTGCGACAGAAGGAGTTCCAGAATACATTGAAGATGCTTCTCATGGTCAGCTTGATTCTTTGAATAAATCAGAATGTCATCAATGAAGACGATAACAAATTTTTCCAAGTATGGCTTGCAGACATGGTTCATGAGATCCATGAACGCTGCTGGTGCATTAGTGAGCCCAAAAGGCATCACTAGGAACTCGTAATGACCATAACGAGTCCTAAATGCAGTTTTATGCACATCTTCGTCTCTAACCTTCAACTGATGGTATCCTGACCTTAAATCTATATTGGAGAAATAACTCGCCCCTTGAAGTTGATCGAACAGATCGTCGATCCTAGGCAATGGATATCTATTCTTGATAGTAACCTTGTTGAGCTTGCTAATCGATGAATAGACGCGTCGATCCATCCTTCTTCTTCACAAACAGGATTGGTGCTCCCCAAGGAGATGAACTAGGTCTAATAAAACCTTTTGCCAACAAATCATCTAACTGAGTCCTTAACTCTTTCATCTCTGTTGGTGCCAACCTGTAAGGTGCCCTTGCAACAGGTGCTGCTCCTGGAATAATGTCAATTATGAATTCTACTTGCCTACCTGGTGGCAAACCAGGCAGTTCTTCAGGAAATACTTCGGGATATTCAGAAATGACGGGGATATCTTCAATCTTAGGCTTCGGCTCATCGATTGTTACCTGTGCCATATAAATGACACACCCTTCTTTAAACATCTAGATGCCTTGAGCATTGATACTTGCTCAGGCAACCCATAATGAGTGTCTCCCTGTATGGTAAGTGGCTCACCAGACGGAGTCTTGATCACCACTTGCTTCTTGTTGCAAACGATTTGGGCTTGGTTATGAGATAACCAGTCCATGCCTATAACTATGTCGAAACCAGCTAATTTCAAAGGAAGTAAGGACAATGGAAAAGAGTGGTTCCTAATGGATATGAAACATCCATCTAACACGGTTGATGCGGTTTCTATGGTGCCATATGCTAATTCAACCTCATACTTTATGCTTAGGGTTCTAACAGGCAGGTTTATCAGCTTACAAAACTTATCATCAACAAATGACTTATCTGCTCCAGAATCAAATAACACCCTTGCATAAACATCATTAATAAGGAAGGTACCTGTTATCACATTGTCATTCTGGATCGCCTCCTGTGCGTTCATCTGGAAGACCCTAGCATTGGTCTTTTTCCCATCTTCAGCCTTCTTTGCAAACTTTGGGCAGTTGGACTTGATATGCCCTTTTTCATTGCAGTTATAGCACGTCGCATCCTTGATTTTCTTACAGTCTAATGTCTTGTGCTCAGAGGATTTACAAATCCCACAAGCTCTCGGCTGTGACTGGGATTTCAATTCATATCTGCACCTCCCGAAATGGTGCTTCTAAAAGACTTTACACTTGGGTTTATCACCGGACTGTTGACCATCCTTTTTCGTTCCAGAACTCTTTTTGTGGTCATTGTTTCCCTTATGCTTCTTGTCTGAACGTCGTGAGTTGTCATCCTCACACTTCCTCTTTTCAGCATCGGTGTTCCTCAGCGATCTCTGCCTGACCGAGTCCAAAGTAAGGGACAATGATATATCGGCTGCAGACCGAAAAGTAGCTGGTCTGGAGGCCTTCACACTGGCCTTGATTTATGGGGCCAAACCCCCAATGAAACGAGCTATCCTCTTGGGTTCCGGAGTCACCAGATATGGAACCAGTCTTGACATAGTGTTGAATCTCGTAAGGTAGGCTTGACAATCCAGTTTTTTCATAACCAATGACAAGAAATCAGCTTCAATCTTTTCAACCTCATGCTGAGGGCAGTAGTTCTCCTTAATCAACGTCATAAACTGATCCCAAGACAGACTGTACAATGGGATTTTCCCTGTAGCTTGGATCAAAGACCTCCACCAAGCTAGTGCCTCACCCTTGAATGACTGAGATACAAACTTTACAACATCCTTATCAGCACAACCACTGATATCAACCACGGTATCCATCTCATCCAACCATGTCATACAGTCAATAGCTCCTTTTCCCCAGTGAAATCCCTGGGTTTGCATGAAACGAAATACTTATAGGAGCAACCCTTATCACGAGGTTCCTGGTTTAGCACAATTCTTTTAGATGAAACACTCCTCTGGTTTGATGAGTGATGGGAATTACTATTGTGAGCAGTATGAGTTCTTGAGGGTGGCTTTGTATGTGGTACAGACTGGGTCCTTACATGGGTACCACTGGATTCATTTAACTGCCTGTCCAGAGCTCGCGTAACGGCATTATCTATCAATGCCTGTAATTCTGCTCTTGCTACATTGACTCGGGTAGTATCATGATTATCTCTGGGGTGACTGTTGACTTCGTCTGACCCAGGCATGTAGCTTGATTGCTACATAAAATAATGATTTTTCAATTTATTCAGAGGTCTATAACAGTTTTATCATTCTAGATGATTTATTAATCATGGTATTAAGAAACCATTTTGATTAATTTGTTAAGCATATATATATTCAGGATTTTTCATTTTAATAATCCTTAGTTATAATTAAAATATATTAATGGCAAAAAGGCCTAGTCACATGGACAGTTTTAAATTTTTAATCATGATCTTATAGGATCAGGGTATTGAGGTTTTAATCATAGTTTATTACCTCTTCTTAACAGGGGGTCGAAGACCACAACTGTCTTTTGTCTTGTAGGACAATGAATATAGCCCGTAGGCATTACATCCCTATTGGATGTTTAATATAATAAAAGAAATTGGAAGAATTCAACGTAAGGATGACTTATGCGATTTTATCGAATCACATTTTGCCAGGAGTGTTAACATGTTTTCAGATGTTAACGAGGATTTGAATCTTTTGAATAGGTTTTACCGTCTTGGCCATATCTAGAATGACATGTGGCTAGGTTTTACCCTTAGGATTCTTTTTAATTTTTAACGCAGAACAACCCTAAATTGAGATGTTAATAGGGATCTGAATCTAATTTGGGGAACTACCATCTTGGCCCTGTCTTAAAATGGCACATGGGCTAGGTTTTGTCCTTTTTAGATTTCATCAATTTATTATAATGGTAGATCTTATAAAAGGAATGTTATTCATTTATTTCATATTTTATGTTTATGCATACAATTAAAAATGAAAATTTAAATTTAATCATTCCACTACAAAATTAAAAAGTACATGGTTGCCCTAAACGGGACTTAAAGAGAAATAACATGCCCACGCAGGGGCTAAACAAACATGACATACCCACGCAGGGGTTAAACAGAAAGACATGCCCACGCAGGGGCGGAATACAGAAACAGATGTCCATGCAGGGACTTGATTACAACATAAATAAATAAACAAGGATCTTCAAAAATTCCTTCCCTTGGTCTTCCCCTTGATTAGGCTTGCCAAACCTTTGAAGAATCCACGGTTGTTCCGGCGCTCTGCTTGAACTTCCCGCTCTACCTGGCTCAACCTGTCGAGAACTTCCTGTTGTCACTCTGGTGGTATCAGATGCGGCTGCGGCGGCTGCTGATGTGGAGGTTGAGGGGGTGGCGGTTGTTGGTACCCATAAGCTGAGTACCCAACTCCCCAGAGAGCTCCATAAGGCCCCTCAGGGTGGAGCGCATTGTAATTCCATGCTTCCTGGTATGGTTCAACCTCAGCATAATTGTAGTTGGTGTGGGCCGGCTGCTCAAAGGGATTATACGCCGCTGAGTCGGCGTATGTAGGAATTGGGTTACCAAAACCCAACGGTGGCGGCGCGACTGGCGTAGAGTCTACTTCCGAGACGGGGTTCGAAGGCCCACCCATCTGCGGGTCTTCATGGAGTGGCGGGTAGTGGTTGCCACTTGAAGGTTGAGGGGTGCTGATACGCACTCCTCCTCGCACGGACATTCGTGCGTTTGATCTTCTTCGCCTCGGTGGCTCCGGAGGCGGCTGCTGAACTGGTGGTGGTGGCGGTGAAGTGACTGCCACAAAACAAGAATCCTCGGAGGGATCCTGCTGCTGCTGGTGAGGCGAGGAGTGGTACGAAGGGGTAAACACCCAATCATACTGGGTAAATCTCGTCTGGTAACTGTCTGGACCACGGTACGGTGATCCATGGAATGATGACCCATCGGCGGGATCCATGTCTTCGTCCATGTCCATCGCATGGTCGCCCGAGAAGTGGTCTTCAGGTCCCAATGGGTTAAAACCCACTGGTTCTTCAATGTAGTTTGTCGGGTTGAACCGGCTTTGGAAGACATGTGTCGGGTCATCGAATGAATGGTGAGGGTTGGACCTCTGGAGGGGGATGAAAGATGGATGCGGGTTGTGGGGCTCATTTTCAGATTGAGGCCCGAAGGAATGGTGATAGGATGGTGATGAACTTAGCGAGACGGATCGCCTCGCTGGCTCTATATAGGTCCTCCAATGCTCCTGTGGACTTGTACTCATAGTGACCGATGGGGTTCGTCTGTGTGATGGCCCGGCCTCATGGTCGTGGCCTGTGATTGGTGCCTTTTCTCCTTCCCTCATGAACCTTGGTGGCATGATTGAACCTGTCAACATAAACAAAGATAACAACAAGGAAATATATAAAGGACAAAAATAAAACAAATCAGGATTTGTCCTAAGTTCTTTGTCTAGACTCGAAAATTGAGGAATGTGCAACTGTGTAACTGAGATTAAACACAAAAGGCTAGTGTTTAAGTCACTCAGTGTTGGCTCTGATACCAACCTGTCACACCCCGATATTTCCACGTATTACCGATGGGGAGTATCGTGACGTAGTTGATATCATCATAGTCAAACAACACAATTTAAATGCACAGCGGAAGCAAAAGATGAATCACACTACAAATCGAATAAGTAGTAATATCAAAGTATCACAACAGGACTATAACGGATCCACAGGCGGATCAAAAGATAAAAAGATCATCGTTCAACAGACTTTAAAGGCATCTAAGCTTGCAAGACTTTTATTTGATGCTAGGAGAGGCCAGCCTATTCCGATTAGTACCTGCACTTAGCCTTTTTGGGAAAATACGTCAGTTTACACTGGTAAATACAATTAACTGACTCATTTTGAAAAGGTTTAAGAAAATTGATTTGAATGCACAAGGCACAAAATATTTTTATAACTTGGGATAATTATTTATATATAAACTTGTAAAAGAATTACATGTTCGTTATACGTTCAGTAGCGCGGGCTGAGTACCGGGTTAAAGATTAATAGACACACCACATGATATAGTCCCGCGGCGAGTTATTCTCGAAACCAGCGGTTATACCTTTTTATATTTATATATGCACCGGCGGGTGTATGCCTACACCCCGTGCTAAGGTCGTGGCCATTCAATAAATGATGCCAAGGATATCCGGGACATGGTCATTAACCCCCCAAAGGCTTTAAGCAAACAAAACAATTTAAACGGGTCATTTCAATAAATTAACCTTCATACGATTAAAAATTCAATGCCCGACCAAGCGGTATTTTATATACCGTACCCCAAGCCCGTAAAAGGGAAAATAAGTTAAAAGTATTTACCTGAGCAAGTATAATTCACAAACAGCAAGTGCAAGTAGCTTTTACTGGGCTCCTAATCTGGAACGAAGGTTTTTAACAACCTTTTAGATTCCTAACGGGTCTTAATTAAGCGTAAACTTGGACCGGTTAGTTTTAAAGGAAGTTATACGGTTCAAACGCACGATTAAGCGAAGACCGGAATAGAATGTGATTTAGACCCGACAAGTTTGAAAACTTGTATAATATGGGTAAACTAACACATTCTGGATTTTGAGACAAAAATGATAAGGTTTGACCCATTTCGGTTAATTTATGCAAACTAGTTACATAAACCGAACCGAACGCGAAAAATGCGTAACGGGTAACCATAAGAGTCATATACAGGTTTCCTAAGTTAATATGCCTTAAATATGTTGTGACATCAGTGAGATATCTTCTATTATGCCCAAAATGGATTTAAACTCAAATTATGCCCCAGATCAGGTCAAACAAGTTTCAAGTTTTGCACTTTTGGTCCCTGGTCCTTTTTCAAGTGGTTTTAACTTATATTTTTGCACTTTTGGCCCTCCAAATTGATTTCTAAGGGCTCCAAGACATAAACAACTTTGTTAAGTCATTGGTTAACTTTATGATCACCCGAAAATCCTTAAATTTCAACGTTGACGCTTTTAACCCCACATATACGAATGTTAGTATAACTTTCTTCGTTTGTCAACTTTAGTCCCTCTAACTTAATTCTTTACTCATTTAAAGTCCATGACACGTGTCAATACAATATTGGACATGAATTTACGAGGTGTTACATTATAGTTGGTAATAAAACAACTGAAATGACAGACCATGTTGGTGACTGTGCACAACCCCGCCTGCTGACACCATTATGTCTCATATCGCGAATCTTTTCCCATAAGTAATGGATAAAGATGTTGATTTACAATCTGAAACCATCCAACCTCGTGAATTACCTATATGTAAGTTGGAAATACACTCGGACCTACCATATGTTTGTTATGTGAAACACATTGCGATACTAACATCACCTTTTACGTGTCTGACAACTGGCACTTTTCCATGTGTTCCGTACACTAATAAACAGTAATTTGTACTTTAATGACTGTACATGATTGAACTAATGAGATGAATGATTTTCTGATTTCTGTCATAGACATACAAATACATTACATAACTACATGTATTTTTGAATATTGAATGCAAAAATGAGACAGTTGAAATAGTGCACAGAACGAAACTAGTACATTGATCAGACAAACTAGAAGTACTGACGGGAGTTCATTACTCAGATAGACATGTTGTTAAGACACAGAATGAGCCCCGGAACCAAGAGTTATACTAGAATAGTATGTAGGAAAACAGGGACCATAAAACTGCCTTCCGAGTGATGATTTAAGTGCCAGAAAGTGCCCGAAACACACTAAAACTGCAGAATTCTGCAGAAAACAGCAAAAATCAGCTTTTAACCCTCAAAATATAATGCAGAAATGTGGTTTAATGGTCCAGAATACCTTGATAAGTGCCGGGAATCAAAATTGTCATAAAAGACATCATATTGCACACTAAACTGCGCAATTTTGCACCTTAACGAACCAGTAACCAAACAAACAACCGGACACTACCCGAAACACCAAAATTCAACTAGAAGCATTGTTTTAATGTTACCAAGCTAGTTATGACCACCAAACACCATATTGCATCTTAAAATCACTAAACACATAAAACACTAACTATTACACTTACATTCTAACTTAATTCCCTAACTAAGAACTAAAATCAAACTAACCCCCCCCCCTTAAGTGGACGGTCCAACATGGGCCCCACCTTCTTGATTTCTTTCAATATTTTATTAGATAGTGTTGGATGGATATTGAACATTGTAACTCATGGATTATAAGATGTTCGAAGACTTTTATAAGAAACCACAAGTTAGTAACATAATCACCATTCACCATCTTCAACACAAAACTTCTTCTTCTTCTTCCCCAAGGCTACTACCCAACACCCTTCTCACACACCATCATTTTCAATCCATTCCTATGCAATCTAAGGGTTATCTAAGGTGTTTCAAGCATCACTAAGAAGGTTGCAAGAATAGGAAGTGGAAGGACCATCTTGGAGTGCTTTTATCCACCTCAAATCTTCATCACTTTGCTACTTGATTCTTCCCTAGCCATAGTGCTAGTAGTAAGCCTCTTTAATCTTGTTTCTACTCTTAATTTTAGTGGTTAAAGTATAATGTAACTTGGTAAACTAAAGAATCTCAACAAAACATAAGTATGATCATGAACATAAAGCTTAAAAACATGAAGATCAAAGTTGTTTAATTGTATGTATTAAACTTGTTTGTTGATTACTTGCATATATGGTGTAGATCATCATATGAAGCTTGCTAGATGATGATTAAAGACATGATATAGCAAGTATAAGGATGGTCTTGAAAAATTCATGATGATCATCCTTTATGTGAACCATGAACTTGAAGATGAACTTGTTTATGTGTAGGATGATTATTCCTACAAGATATAAGTCTTGAAGACGTAAGATTTCAAAAATAATATTTTTAAGAAACAAAAGTTTACTTCACTAATTAACATGGTTTGGTTTTTAAAAGAAAGAAAACTTGTTTTAAGTGTTAAATGAAACACTTGATGTGTAGGAAACAAGAAAAATATAAGAAGGTTAATTTTTGAAAAATCATCTTATAAGTTGTAAAGATGGAAATTTCACAAGAATGGGTTTTATAAAATAAAAACCATAGATTTAGTGTTCTTACAACCTATTAAACAACATGTTAAATTACTACAAATTTTTACTAACTTCAAGTTCATGTCATAATGTAAAAAATGCATATTTTTGGCTCATGGTAAGTCTTGTGAAGATTGTTGTTGATTGATGATGGATTTTCAAAAGAAAAAGATATGCTATTAAGCATGGAAACCTCCATTTTTAAGGGGAAACTATGGCAAAATTTTTGTAAAAATTAAACACTTAGAAAAATATTTTTAAACAAGTGTTTACAAGTAAATTTTGATCATGGTTTTAATATAAAAATTTGCCATAATTTTTATTACAAAATTAGAAATATTGGAAGTTGATTTTTGTTAATAAAAAATGGCTAAGTATATATTTAGGAAAATGTTTATTTAGATGTCAGAAAAATTGTGTGCTACTTGTATATTGTTTGTATTAGTTATAGTAAATTAGGAACCTTGAAAATAATACACCAAAAATACCAAAAATTGTAATATGAAAATATTACCGAAATCACAAGAAAATAAATATATATCTTATACCCGAATATCGGACAATGGACATTGGACTATATTTATACATATATTCTGGAAATAAATTCGTAACTCGACAAGTATGACAAACGGTATTTTTGAAACCGAAGAAAACGGAAAAATATGGATTTTTATAATTATTACAACATATATCATAATTTGTCAAATAGAAAATATATTATTTTTGAGTGGAGAAAAATATATATTTTCTTAAACAATTCAAAAATATATTATTTTGGTGAAAACTAGAAATATATATATTTTTTCTAAGTTTAATCTTAAAAATATATTATTTTTAAGATGTATATGAAAGTATACTTATTTTTGCCAAGTAAAGTTTATAGATATTTTTCTATAAAAATTCTCTTAAAATATGTATATTTTAAGAATACAAAGTTATTGATTTTTAGTGTATAAAAATAATATTCCGGAAAATAATACACAAATTGAGTACGAAATACTTAATAAATACAAGAAAATACGTTTTCCTATACGTATAAATACATACCGGAATACACTACCTATACTTGGCAAAATACCCATATACAAATTCACTAGTACAAGTATACCTATACTTGAGAAAATATTTATGTGAGAAATACATAACAAAACAAGTTGAAGATATATTATTTTAACAATATTCAATAACTGAGTAAAAATAATTTAAGTTAAACTATCCTTATTTTATCTAATAATTATATAATTTGGAATTATATAATGTACACCAAACGCATAACTCAAAGTATACTAAATTCCAAATAAGTCTTAATAAATAAGACTAAGAGTCGTTACACGACCTAATCGTCTAATTAAACATAACACGTGTGTAGGTAGTTGTGCGACCCGAGGAAAGATCTTTGAGTTTACAGGACACCGGACGCAAACTTGTGAGTTCATGTCCCCCTATTCTTTTAACTGTTTTCGGTTTTATAACTAATGGGGGTGAAATACATGTTTCAAATGTTTCAAATGGTATGGTTAACTAAGGAATGAACTCTTAGATCATGTAAATGGGTAGGCACAACACTTAAGACCATTAATCTTCGTATGAAGACCGAGGGACATGAGTGATAGATCTATTTGGGTGTTGCGAGCCCCACCCATGGGTCCGGGAGTGGCCCATGTGGTGACAATGTCGTCCCAGCCGGGTGGCCCGGTACGAAATTCGCAAAGGTTTGAGCCTTCCTACGCCATTGCACACATATTAATGTCCTTGCAAAACATTAATCGATCTGTTCATAGACGCTTTCATACCGGATTACAAAGGAATGCTTACAAATGTTTACAAGTTATTACGAGCTCACATACAAAAACATGAACTCGCTCAACTTTTGTTGATGTTTTCAAATTACATGTATTTAAGGAAATTGATTGGATTTGGCGGCGTTAGAAAGATTTCAAGAAGATATTTCAAGTTTGATGTCATCCTTTTGGAAGGGTTTGGGTAGTATATTTTATCCTCGATAAGATATACGAACCAAAGCCTTAGTTTAAAAAGTCTTTTGTTTTAAAAGTCCTTTATGGAACTTATTACTTTGAATGGTTTGTAAACTTAACTTGAAGATTGTTGGTTTAACTTAACAACTTGGGTTTGTAATGTTTTGAAACTTATGTATGGATGAACATCATGTTTTAATCATGTAGTTGTTTATTATAATTGAATGCAATGAAACTGATCAAGTCACACATCACACACTTCCGCAAAAGTCAGGGTGTGACAATGTGTTTTTGCAGTTGACAAAAAACTTAAGGGTAGGAAGCCTGCTAAGAAACGGAAAGACCAGAAACCTGCAAACAAACCGAAGGATAAGAAGGCTGATGATAAACCAATGGATAAGAAACCTGCTGAAGTGGCAAACAGTACGTTGGAATGATACACTGATTACTTAAGATGTATGTCATAATAAGTTTGTCTTGCTAATAAGTTTTATATGTTGGTGTGTTGTCAGATGCCAACACAGAAGATGTGCACAAAGACTCCAATGACAACTTTGACAACCCTTCGTGGAAAAAAAGGAAGTCGGATCCTAAGCAAGTCGTATTTGAAAAAACACAACAACCTCCAGTTGCTCGATCAAGCGAAACATCAAAAAACACGCAAACGGTCAATAATAATCAAACCTTACCTCCCATTAGCAGATGGGAAACTGACGTTACCAACCGCTCTACACCACATGAGGGAGCTGATGCAAAATTTGAACGAAGATCAACGGAATGCCGTAAAAAACATAGGCTTTGGATCAATAATTGGGTTTAGAATGGGTCAAATCTCATCAGCTTTGGGATGGTGGTTGGTGAAAAACTACGACCCTAAAACACGAGTGTTAAACTGCGGTAGCCACTACATACAAATTACGAAGGAATAAGTGCACGATATTTTCGGCGTACTGAGGGGGAAGGTAGAAATACAAGAGGTTGAGAGAGCAAGGGCAGATTTCAATAAAGTGGTCGCGGTATGGAGAAGCTAGTTTGAAAACACTCCTAAACGTTTCACACCTGTTCATTCAAGACGAACATGCAAACACAAAATGCGAGCGGGAGAATTTTTGTGTTGAACTTCCTGCTATTCTACAACACACTCCTTGGAGAGGCAACACACAATTCGTCAATTAATATGAGGTTTCTACCAGCCTTGCGTCGAGGGCTTGATATCAAGAGTTTCAACTGGTGTGAATACATGATAAGGTGTTTGGATAGAACTGTGGATGGATGGCTAACAAACGATTGCTTCCTTGGGCGATGCCTTTGTTAGTGGTATATTCCGAATATTTACACACTTTTGTTTGTAGACTATATTCTTAACACACATTTGGAAATCACTCGTACAATTGGCTAAATACATGGAAGCTGGCAACTCTTAAAACACAGCTTAAAACACAATTTAGATCTATACATGTTTCACTGGAATTTGTAAAACTGTATAATGTGAACACAACCTAGATAGTACATGGTATTTGTAAACTGTATAATGTGAACACAGTCTAAGTAGTACGTTATATTTGTAAACTGTATAATGTGAACACAATCTAGGTAGTACATAAAAGTTATTATTAGTTTATTTTTCGTTTTTAAAAATTCAGATCAAAATTCTCTACTAAAAATGATTTGGTTTAAAAAATATCAATTTGCTTGGGGCAAAATAGGTTCTAACCAAAATAGACTCACCTTTAAGAGTAAACTGCAATTTTACCCCCTGAGGTTAGGGGTCATTGGCACCCTTACCCCCCCTAAGGAAATAATTGCAATTTTACCCCCCCACTGTTTGAGGTTATGTTGCAATTTTACCCCCCGGCTTCAATTTTGTTGACTGGTCTGTTGACTTGGGGGTGAAATGACTATTATACCCTTTTATTTTACCCCCTGTGTTTTGTTTACTCTGTAATATTACCCCCTGCCACCACTGCCACCGCCATTCACCACCACAACCACCACTGCCACCTCCAGCCACCACCCTCAACCACCACTACCACCGCCATTCACCACCACAACCATCTTCTTCCTCCCCCTCTCTCTCTCTCTAAAAAAACCCACCACCCGCCTTTATCTTCAACAATCACCACCGTCATCTCCACACCCCAGCCACCACCCTCAACCACCACTACCACCTGCAACTTCTCCGTAACAATAACCACACACATATTCACATGTATGAATATATGATGTATATACATAATCAAATGCAACAGAGCAACAAAACTCACCACAACCACCACTGCCTACTTTGAAGCATTGACCACAAACCCACAAAAAAGATCCAATCTTTACACTAAATTTGCACACCCATTGACCATTTAAACCATTCAACACAATCTATTCAACATAAATTAAAATCTAAGCTCCCATAAAATTGGGGATAATTCAAAGCCCACTTCCCTTGTTAGAAACAGAGCAACAAAACTCATCTCTCTGTTACTGTTAATTGGTGGATCATGAGCAGTGGCAGTTTATTCCCTTGTTAATGTAAGGCTACAAAATGGCATTGATGCACTAGTCTAGGGGCATGAATTCATTAATTAAGCTTCTAATTATCTCATGTTCTCTCTAATCTCCTCATCCCAAATTTGTCTATCAATCCACAGATAAATATACACACACGTACACAATTCAATTCAATTCAATAATTCATAGCTAACATGTAACCTGGGCTTGCTGGAAAGAGGCCCTGTGGATTAAGGGAGGCTGCGGGAGGCGGAGCAGAGGCGGCGACGTCGGTGGTGAGAGTACCCATGATACCACCCATGGCGGCACCCTGGGCGGCGCTGGTGATGGTGACGATAGCGGCAGTGGTGGTTGTGGCGGTTCAGATGGCGACGGTGATGGTTGAAGATGATGATGATGGAGGTTCAGATCTAGACTTTTCAATAACGAAGAAGACAAGACTGGTTGTGGCGGGGGTGGTGATGATGGCGACGGTGATGGTTGTGGCGGCAGTGGTGGTTGTGGCGGTTCAGATGGCGACGTTGATGGTTGAAGATGATGATGATGGAGGTTCAGATGATGATGATGGATGATAACAATAATAATTGCAATTTACTCTATATATAATAAAAATAATAATAAAAATAAATAGAGGGTAAGATTACCAAAATACCCTTACATATAATGGTCAAACTACCGTTGACTGAGCTTAGGGGGTAAGGTTGCGAAATAACAGTGAACAGTGGGGGGGGGGGGGGGGTAAAATTGCAATTATTTCCTTAGGGGGGTAAGAGTGCCAATGACCCCTAACCTCAGAGGGTAAAATTGCAGTTTACTCCACCTTTAAATGAGTCATTTAAAAAAATACATACCAAAATGGATCTGTCTTTTATATTTAATTTATTATCGAAATACATCGATATATAATAACAAAATATTAAAAGAATAATACACACTGATTATTATACACATATTTATTTTGTAGTATACAGGTTTCCCGCTGCATTTCCACATAGTCATACAGAAAACACCATTAGCTTCAAAGGAAACCATCATACAAACCTGGGACTTGAAGATCAACCCAAACTCAGATTCTCAATCACAAGATCAAGATATATAAATAAAAAGAAAAAATATCGGTGCAATATCGATGATCTTTCGTCTATAAAGCAATCTCAAAAGAAGTATGGAGCACCAACAAGAAGATTGAAATTTCCATGTGGAGAATTATAGGGAACATGTAAAGGGAGTCGAACCGCAAAACGAAGGATTGAAGAAATTGATGTGATGAAGATTGACAAGAAGGTGGTGACTGGTGCCATTGTTGAGAGAGAGCTTGATGATCAAGTTTGTGTTTAGTGATTGGATTTTATATTTAAACTGGATGGTTCTGCTTTAAGAGGGAAAAGAGCCTGTGGGGTTTGCTTTTAGTTTGGTATTTATGTGAAAGTTGTTGTTTAATTTATGAAGATGTGACATTAAAGTTTGCATAGTTGCAAAGTCGTTTCCATTAAACTAAAATGGCGGTACGTATTGAATTATATTTTTCCTAGAGTATGATGTAAAGATTAGAGTGACTTACACGTTATTTATGGTTTGGGACATATCATAATTGCTTTTGTTCATTGTCTCTCACTGGGTTTAACGAAGTTAACGTGGTTTGTTAAATTTGAAGGTATATTGCTAGCGAGTTTGAACAGGAGCTTTGTTCGACGTATAATTTAGAAATGTAAGGCTACTTGGTGTGGAGGAGGCAAATCCTTGGAGGAAGCTCCTCCACGTTATCGTCACGTTAACATCCAAGTAGGATGCCCCTCCAAGGATAGACCAAGGGAAATGAAGGATGTGCCTACCCCACTTATTTATTTTTTTTTTCTTAAAAATTCAACATATTTTTTAACATTTAATAAGTTATAAAATGAAATCATTAATATTAAAAAATAAATATTACACAACTTAAAAAAAAAGCATAATTTAAAAAAAAAATACTGGATTGGTAAAAATTAAAAATCCTAATAATTCAAATTTTTAGCGATCTTTTCTTTCATTTTACGCAAAACTGGACAGTCTTCTTCCGGATACAAGTTGATATCGGTTGTCATTATCTCCCATTCTTTTAGTTCTGCTGCTTCTTGCTTCAACCGAACTCGTTCGTCCACTTCACGTTGTTTCGTTTGTACCTTTTGGGTTGTGACATCGGTGTATGCTTTGAACCGTGCCATCAAGTCGTCCATTTGCGAACCGCCCCCCGTTGTGGCTTGTTTTTTTGCAGCTGCTGCCTTTTTGGCTTTGTCTTTGCCCGGGTACCGAGAAAACGTTTGGGTTTGGGCTCGGGCTTGGGTTTGTGTTCGCGTTTGGGTTCGGATTTGAGTTGTTTGGATTGAATGGATCCATGGCAAAATATATAAAAAAAGTGAAGAATTTTATAAAGTTGAGAAAGAGTTTGGGAAGAAATGGTTTAAAAAATGGGATGAAGATGTGTATTTAAAGATAAAATAAATAATTTTTTTTTATAAAAGTAGCCGTTTGGCATTTAATAGGATTTTTTTTAAAGTAGCCGTTGAACGGCTAAAAGTGATTAGGTCGCGGCCTGGCTAGAACGGCTGGGAGAAGACGCAGAGGACGACAACGCCCCTGTGGAAATGGTGTTGGGGACTGGCAACGGGGCTAGACGGGCCAGGGACGTCCCCGTACCGTTTAGCCTAAGTATGTAAACAATCAAACATTGTAACATGGTGTAACTTTTAGTATTATTTAATCGGGTCCAAATGGTTTGGGGTGACCGATTTTCGGTCCTAACCATGTATGGTTGTTGTAACACGTCTCTTTAGTTGTTAGCGTGGAGTTAAATGTGGCTACCTTGATGGTGGTTTCGTTTTAGAATAGAGATTAAAGTATATTTAATTTTTTATTCCTTGAATGCAATGGAAGAAACTTGAAGGGTTGCTGTGACCAAACGTTGAAAGTGAATGCCTTTGATGCGTAAAATGCAGTAAGTGGAATGTCAGAAAGCAGTTGAGAACTAATTTTTAAACTTTAAATTATTAAACTTTAAAGTATGTATTTTAACTAGTAGATGCCCCACTCGCGTTGCGGGGCGATGGCCGAATAATTCTCAATCAATTAAAAAAAAGACTACTATAATTTTGCTATGAAAAAAAACGATGATAAGACCGTAATTTTTGGCCCAGGGCAAAACTGTAAATTTTCAGGACTAATGAGCCAGTGTTAGGCAGCTAGAGTTATGCGCCGCCCGCGTTGCGGGGCGCTAAACCGAGTATTTCTTAGGTTAATAATATGTACGCCTTTATGTCGGTTAGTTATACATGCTACCTATAACACGATATAAAAAAGATACATCAAGTTAACCAATTAAAGAAAAACAGTACCATAGTTATGATAAAAAAAAATTACTAAAACGATGACAAGCGTGTAATTTAGAGTTGGGGGCAAAACAATAATTTGTCAGGACCAATTAGCGAGTGTTAGGTAGCTGTTTGGCATGAATAAAAAGAAAATTAAGTCAACAAAGTAAAATAAAACACTACCATGGTTTTGCTAAAGAAAAAAAAACGATGGCAAGATTGCAATTTTTAGCGGAGGTAAAATCGTAATATTTTTGCTGCGGACAAAATCGTAATTTTTAGCTGGGGGCAAAATCGTAATTTTAAACTGGGAACCAAATCGTAACTTGGCAGGACTCTAGCTGAGGGCAAAACCATAATTTTATTTTGAACTGAGGGCAAAATTGTATTTTTTAACTGAGAGCAAAATCGTAAATTTAAGCAAGGGGCAAAAGCAAAATTTTATTTTGAATCGAGGGCGAAATCGTAATTTTACACCTGTGATAAAATTGTAATTTGGCATCACCAATAAATACCTATTATATGGAAAAAGAAAAAAAAAAAAAGTCAAACTTGCCGCCCAAAATGGCCAACCACTTGAAAATCCTATTACTTGATGACGTCAGCCACTTGGTTTTGTATATGTTGAGAACTAGTAATAAAACCCGCGCTACGCGGCGGGGTTTTGATCAATGTCAATTTGGTTTGGTACGACAGAGAAACTTGGTATAACAACTTAAATAAATATGCCAAAAAAACATCGACAAATCGAAAATAACAAAAAAATTTACATCAGACAACGAAATTATATATCAATATAACTAATTATCTGTGTTTAAAGATAAAAGAAGATTATAGCAAAAAAACTAAATATTATTATTTTCGATAAATTAATACTGAAACCACGAAATATCAATAACATATTTTTATTTGATACAAAAGAAGATACAACCCCATCATTTTCGACTAAAAACTAATAATAATGGGGTTTCAAATGACAAATAAGAAAAAGTATGTGCCAAAAAGAGAGGAATACTAAGTCCTTGCGTAGTGGGCGCGAACAAAGGCGTTTTGGTGGCTATGGCGCCCCATAGCGCCCCGAACACCGCTACGGGGGGCGTTATGGGGGTTTTTTGGTTGGGCGGCGCGATATATATCGCGGCGTTATGTATGTTTGGTTACTTCTTTTGTCCAATCAAAAAATAGAATGAGTTTTTATAATTAATTAATAAAATTGAAAATTATTAAATAGGTAATGATGGGTAGGGGCTTTATGACTACGGGCTCTAGTGATATAACGCCCCATAAAGCCCCCGTGTGACGTGGCACGACACGTGTCGCATAACGCCCCACAAGGGGCTTTATGACTACGGATGGCCTATTAGAGCATTCACATTCAATCCATCAAATAATGAGAGGAGAGATTTTTATATTATAAAGGGTATAAAAAGTGGTTGTGAGTGGAGGAGAGAGAAAATGTTACTGTTCATCTGTATATTTGGGGGGACACTGTTCATCCAGTATAATTTTTTTAATATATATTGAAAGTGGTTGTGAGTGAAGGAGAGAGAAAAATGTAATAATAATATTATTTAATTGAAAGGAGAGAGAAAAAGTATTTGTTTTTAGTGGAAATATATTGATATAGGAGTTGTTTTTTAGTGGAATGTATGTATAATTTGATGGATTGAATGTGAATGCTCTAATAGTTTAGGGTTATGTTGCTGTACCAAGGCATTTGATTATACAGAAACACACTACATATATGTGTAGAGAGAGAGAGAGAAGTGGCAGTTTCCTTGCAAAACCCCCCAAATCAGAACACGTCTTCCTCTATTTCTCTCTCTCTGTCTTCCTGCATACCACCGCCAACCGCCACCGCCAAGACACTGTGCAACCACACCACCATGCCTTCACGACACGACATCCTTTCATCGATAAACCCTCATCTTAAACCATAGGATCTCCGCGAAATCGTCGGAGACAGTTTCAGCGGTGGTCAATGGTGAAAGTATTCTAACTGTAGCGACGATGTTCTTCCGGTTAACATATGGGTGGCCTTTGCCGAGATCGGTGGCGGCAAAGGCTAAAGACCAATGGGAACCACTCACGTCGAGAGACGGCGGCAACAACTCTCACTCTCTACAACATCACCGCTAAACCGCCATCGCAATCCCTTGCCACCGCTCTTTCTGAGTTTTGATTTCAGATCATAAACCTAATTATTGTGTAACCGTCGATAGTGTTTGTGGAAGCTGGAAGGTTTAAAAAAATGAAATCTGAAGAGGGTGATACGTGGAGAGCAAAACAAAAGGGAAAAAAAATAAGCAAATAGCCAGCCAGCACGCAGCTGGCTGGCACTGGTCATCCGACTTTGCAAATGTTATAGATATAATTAGTTTTTGGGCTTTTATTTAAAACATCGTTTTAGTTTTTTTTTTTTTTTTTTTTTAATATATAATACTTTATATAACTTTAATATTGTTGTTACGATTTGATTATTTTTATTTATATTTTGATATAAGTTATATGAAAACAAAACCATATAAAATTTATGGAGAAAATAAAATTATATTTAAAATAAAAACACATAAAATAATTAAAACTTAAGACCATCTGTTATGATCTCACGAGTCACGCCTCTTTGACACGTTGGACTTCTAACGCCCCTTTCTTGAAAGACTGTGTTGTGGCTCAAGCTAGCTCCCGGATTCATCTTGTAATATTGTTCCACTTAGCGCTGACTGAACGTTGACCGGACACTGGAAAAAGCCTCCGCTGAAGTCACTTGACCCTGTTGTGGCTCAAGAGAGCAGAGGCTTCAGCGAATTTCAATTTTTTTTATTTTATGTTTATTCTTTTTCTAAATCTGTTAACTAATAATCTAATATTAATAGAAAACTAACATTAATAGAAAATATCACATTAAAATAAGAAGACTACAACCAATAAATAATACTAGTCTAATACAATAATCAGATCGTCTTCTTCGCAAGAATCGGATGAAGAAAATATATTCCTTTCCAATTTTTTTGTGAGTACGGATTATTTATATCTAGAGAGGTAAGAAGGCATTTAAAAAAAATAGGGGAGAAATTTGGGTGGAAGTTGGTTATTTATAGAATTTTGGTATTTTTTTTTTAATTTCAGACGGTCAACACACTAATCAACGCACCCCAACAGTCATATCCAGCCACAAGGCTGGTCACGCCACCTCGCTGGACCACGTTGTGGTGTTCACAAGCCCGGTGGCAGCCGCGTGGCTGACGCCCACCGCTCACGGCACCACAACACTCAGTCTAAGACTATACGGAGTGGGGGCTTGAAAAGTGAGCGTTGCGCGACATATGGACGTCACGTTAGCGCGCGTCAGAAAAGTGGTGTGTGCAAAAGCAGGAGTGAGACGGCCGTAAAAGGGTGATTTTCTTCGACAGATGGCACACGTTTTTTATTATTTTTTTAAAGAACTTACCGTTGACACACAACAGCTACTACCTACGTCCACTCACAACGTACCACGTCGCCCCACATATGTTCTTCACGCCGATTGAAATCCTACCGCCTCAAACCCTACACCGCCCTCTACACCGTTGACGGGCCGATATGCTCAACGTAAAAAGGCTTAAACACCATATTTCTACACCCACACCGTATCTCTAACTCATAACCACCGGCACAACACAACTTTGTGAGGCGTGAGCCCCTACATGCTGCATTGCAAAAAAAAAAAAAAAAAAAAAAAAAAAAAAAAACAGCTTCGTACCATTGTAGGAACTAATATAACCACCCAATCAAATACACGTCACCACTTTATCACAACTTTGTTTCCATTTCCTTTCAACTTAATTAATTTATAACTTTGTTTCCATTTCTTTTTAACTTAATAATTAATTTATATATTATTTTAATAGATAGTGTAAGTGAAACCAATGCACTCAAATGTGAAAAATAAACGAGTAATAGTTCATGTCAACGTGACAATGATGTGGTAGAACATTTTTTGACCTGATAGTAAAACCATAACAGATAGCCTATGTCTCACAAACCAAAGATACAAACCGACTTTAACTAAAACAGACACTTCAACAACGTTGTAAAGGATATGTGGGGTTTGAAGCTCATCCCACATATACAATTCCGGTTGCTATATTTGGCATAACACTAACCTGATCATCATGTAGATCACGAAAAAACTCAGTCGAAATGAAAATAGATATTACCATGAGGAGTAAAGGTAAGACGCAAAGGGTGTTGGCGAGCAAAGTGATATAATGAAGACACTAAGGAGATGATGATGAACAAGAAGTTGGTGATTGGTGTCATTTTGAACAACTGATGTGAGTGTGTCTATCGGTCTGTTGATTCTTGAAAGGGGTTATAAAGAACTTTTATCAGAATTAGTGGGGTCTGCAATCCTGTCTGTCACCAAAGTTTCGTGAAAATATCGGTCGTTTTACAACTACCCACAATAGAATGAGACGTGGTTTCGAGAAATCAGTGGATTAAGGACACGTGTATGCAAACACATGACAATTGAAGGTGTATAGGGTCCATGTATGTGTTTTCTTTAGGATATTTATGGGAACAAACTAATTTTTCAAATTATTGAGTTAAGCCATTTCAATTACATTAAATGATCTTTCAAATTTGTTGTTACTAGTCAAGATGCATATAACAATTTTAATCCATTTGTTGTATCATAGATTATAGAGTTGAGTGTCATTTACATCTATGTGGTTTGTTCGCTTTTGTCATTTAAGGTCAAATTTCAAAATCGCACCGTTTTCCCCCCTGACATTTTGGAAACGTGCCATTATAGTCCAAAAAATAACCATAGTTAAAAAATTTAGTTAGCTTAGGGGTAAAATTCGTTTGTTTCTAAGCAGCTGGTCACGGGTTCGATCCCGGCCAGTTGCAATTTTGACTATGGTTACCCCTAAGCTAACTGAATTTATTTAATTGTGGTTATTTTTTTGGACTGAAATGACACGTTTCCAAAACGTCAGGGAGGAAAATGGTGCAATATTGAAATTTGACCAGAAATCGCAAAAGTGAACAAACCATAGGGACGTAAATGACACTTAACTCTAGATTATATATTTGCTCTCTTTGATTCATCATAGATTTTAGTCCAAAAGTTTTTTAAGTGTTATTTGCGACTTTAAATCCTCTATGTATCCATTCAGTTGTGCTAATGCGTCAAGTGTATACTTTCTACAAACGTGAAGGAACAGATAACCCTCATGATACGACAACCATACCTGGTAAAATCACACAAATAGCAAAGTTATTGGTAGTGTTTAGGGAGGGTGAGATATAAGCAAACGATACCTCTATCCTAGCGGATGGATAGAAGAGGCTCATGATGAATTGAGATATTTAGTTTAAAGCTTGTGATGGTAATTATTAACTTATCAAGCTTCTTTTGACCAAAATTATTAAACCCTTCAGCAAAACACAATTTACCAATTGCAAATATTTATCAAGAAATTGATATTGATCTGGCCATTTATACATTCATTAGATCATCAGCATTCGCGTCTAACCATCAATGATCAACCCAGTTACATACACTGCTATTTCATCTATGAAATCTGTTTTTTTTTTTTTTTCAAAGCTGTGACCATGAGCAGCTGCTAATCACCATATCCCTAATCAACACAAGCTGCAAACAAAAGCTTACATTTACATGTTACAGATCACAAAATCATAGCTCAACTATAAGCAACTCCTTCACTATGCTAACCACATTATTCATAGTTACATACAAAACCAAGCCTGGCAAAACAGGCCGGTCGGGTCAAAACAGGTTGTTTCAGAAAAGGTATATATAACGACCTCTATTAACTCTCGATCAAAACGGGTTCTTACCAACATAGGTCCCTTTATTCCAAAACGTACAAGTGTATTTCACTTTATGTAGTTAATATCCCGATATATCAGTCATACATCGTTTATCAGTCCTCTGCCGAGATACAGATGCAAAATATCGGTACCAATAATATCGGCGATATTGACCAATATATCACCGATTTTCCCAGTACCTTTCTTCTTAGTTCTACCATTCGTCTTTCTTCTTATTGCTGCTATTAGTGTTTTAAGTCTTAAATGTTAGTGTTTGAAGTCTTAATCGGTTCCTAGTTGCTACAATTCCTAGTGTTTGCTCCTGATCATATATTCAATCATCATCATCAAATAAAAAGGTTGAAACTAAAATTACCTCCACAGCAGAAGCAACAGGAGAAAATCATAAGAAGATCTCTAGCAACAGTAACCACACAACCGATAAAACGATTCTTTTTATTACAATTCTGAGCATCTGTTGTATCATCCCCCAATAATTTGTCCTCGTTACTGCTCTCTGCAGATTGATTCTTATTGTTTTTGGCAGTTTTCATCCTCCGTAAGTTCCATTCAAGATTGTTCAAGTAGCCCAGCTTGAATGAATCCCTTAATCTCTCCGACGGCCATAGATGCATCTCTGTACAAGATAGATAGATAGATAGATAGATAGATAGATAGATAGATAGATAGATAGATGACGTGAGATTTTTTTTTGGGTTATAATTCTACTTCTATTATTGATGATTACTGATTAGGCTGGCTGGGTTCACAAATTACATTATTGGTCCCTTCATTTTGTGATATTGTTTGTTTTGGTCTTTACTAAAGTTGGATATACGCTTATTTTGTTTGATCTGGTTTTGAGCCATAGCCATAACCATAACTAAAACTAAACCGGCGTATTGATAATTAATGATCCACTCCTGAACCAAGAAAATCATGATTAAATAGGCTAAAAGGCCAATCAGTGCATCTAAATTTGAGTAACTCCTTTATTTATAAGAGTTTTCTTTGGTAGTGTTTCATTAAGCAAGCGATGTGCGATAAAATATGTTTGAGAGTTCCAACTTTATAAACTCTAACATGTAAAGTAAAATGACAAAAGGGTAATTACACTCTGGTTTTAAGACGTTAAACTCTCTTAAATGTCTTAAAAATGCGATGAAACTAAGATATATATGAACACTTTTTTTACCCATGCTCTTAGTGATCTAGTGGTATGACGTTTGCCTCTACAAAAGTAGTGTTCGTTTAAAAATTTACAATTATAAGAGATGATGATATTTAGATGTAAAGAATTGGCATTTAAAAATAAGAATATAAACATTTTTAGTTGAGTTAATTGCCAAAATCGTCCCTGAGGTTTGGGCATGTTTGCCATTTTCGTCCAAAATGACTTTTTTGTACCAAATAGCCCCTCACGTTTGTAACATTTTGCCATTTTCATCCAAATGCCTAACTGGGTTAGAAACAACCGTTTGATGAGGTTTTTTTTTTTAAATTTCACAAGTACAGGGCTTGAAATGTAATTTCTTTTGTTTATTATCACACGAAATCGCAATATGTTTAAAGTACTAGGATAATCGTTTTTTTTTTTTTTTTTGGTTTTATTATTTGATTAATTATGTGCATTAAATAATACGTTTTCACATAAATGTTATTTTTATTCTTTTTTATGGATTAGTTTGCAAAACAATCGATTTGTCACACATCATTATTTCATTATTACTACTTTAAACAGCCCAAGCACATTAGAACACTGTCTTTTACAATCCATTTATTAAAACCCGTTATCAGATTTTAACTATGCAGTATGTGACTTTATTTTTTATTTGCAGAGATGCTTTGTTATAACCAGACACCCAGAATTAGGTGGTATAAAGGCTACACTTGATTCAAAAATTGATTACACCATAAAAGCCATATTAACCAAACCCGAAAACGAAAGCTCATGGTGATACCTTTGTAGTCTCTACTAAAACAACATGCAGCCGTTTGTAACAAATCCTAAGATCTCAACACTTTGTCTGGACGTGTTAACTTCCAAAGTCTACCCCGTGTTTGCTCTTTTTACTGTTGGATCTTATCTCAAACGGTTTCAAACCAAACCAAAATCTAAAAAACGCCATTGAAGCTGAAGTTCCAGAGTCAAACAGTGAAGATTCATATATTGCAGCAACCATTTGCGTGGTTTTAGAGATCATCGATTGAATGAGGGTAAATTATTGGGGGTGGAGAAAGAACAATCTTCATGCGCAAGTTGCTGAGGGAGTTGCAAACCTCAATATTCATTGAAGCTTTGAAGAACATGTCGTGTTTGTTTTCTGTTCTGATTATTACTTAGGTTGATAAATTGGATCACAAACATAATGTATTTGGTTTGTCAATTGTCAGTGTAATGTTTAGAATTGAAAGATTGTAGAATTGTTTGCCCTTCTCATTGAATCAATATCCCTATAAATACAAATGGCTCTCTACTATTTTGGGAGGAGATAACCACAAAATAAATACAAAGATTTATCTCTAATAATACAAGATATAGATCTATACAAAATATAAACTTGATCTAATCTATTAAGAATGATACAAATGAAAATTTACTGTTACAAACTATAATGTATTTGGTTTGTCAAAAAAAAACCTCATCAAACGGTTGTTTCTAACCCAGTTAGACATTTGGATGAAAATGGCAAAATGTTACAAACGTGGGGGGCTATTTGGTACAAAAAAGTCATTTTGGACGAAAATGGCAAACATGCCCAAACCGCAGGGACGATTTTGGCAATTAACTCTTTTTAGTTTTTATTTACTTCTTGAAAGTTATATTCGTTAATTTATATGTTTTTTGAAGGCCATTAGCCTTTTGTATAGGATCGTATTATTGGCACACCTTGGGGGATTAAATCGACACCCTCAATACGCATCGTATAGGCCTACGATGCGTATTGAGGTGGGTTCAAACTTCTATGCCTGCCAAAGGCTGCCATTGTCCCCTACCAAAAAGTAATACGCATCGTATAGGCCTATACGATGCGTATTGAGGGTGTCACATTAATTTTTTAATTTTTGCAAGGTAGCTTCCTGTCACGCGGTAGCTTTCCGTCACGCGAACGAAGAAGCAGCACTTTGGACATTTGTTGGCCTTCAAACATCTAGGAAACATTATTTGAGAATACCCCTGAATTTATCGAAGCTGTCGAATGAGATCCTCCACTGTTGGGTTATCATCTTTCAACCCCATTTTCCCTAAATTTATCGATTATGTTTTTCAACAGGGATGTAATGCAATGATTCCTCTCAATTGAATAGACCGACACTTGCTTCATAGGACTCACTTGAATTGTCTCGGATGTAATAACAGTACGTTTAGAATCCGTTGTCACACCCCAACCGATGGCGGAAACATCGGGGCGCGAGCACTAAGCATTCAGATTGCTCATGAGAATTCCATAACACTATTGTTTCAATAAAGATTAATTGATTTCATGCAATTGTCTAACAAACGTCATCACAAGTATCACATTACAACCAAGTCATAAATTATTCAAATTGTTCAAAAACTAATATTATCTAGGCGACGTTTCTAAGCATCTCCTAGCTGAATTCCATGCATCCCAAGCATCCTATCAGCCTGCAACATGTATTAAAATATCAATACAAAAGTATTGGCGAGTATACAAGTTTGATAATAGAATAATAGATTAAAACAACTCATATCCACAGTGTAAACAATAAATAGTTTCAGCCGTGCTAGTGTCGCAGTCCACGCAGTGATAGCCCAAGTATCCCGATGCTTTAGTGCTTACCCAAGACTCAAGGTAAACTAGAATCCACCTAACAATACCCCCCGAGAATAATGGGAGAGGTGCATCTCCTATAGCGCTACTATTGTTAAGGCGGAACTACACACTCTGGATTAAACTTCACATAGCACAAAGAGTCAAGAATCAAGAGTCACAAGTCTCATGTTCACATAGGACAGAGTATAAGTTTCGAAGATTCCAGTTTAAGTTTCATAGAATACATGTTACACCCCAAAAGTTTAAAGTAAAAGGGGATCGAGTATACTCACAGTGATTGCTTAATCAGTATAAACTGCTATTGGATCAAAGGGAGCTCTTTTTAGACTTAGCCTGATTAGATTACAATAGGATAAGAGTCGAGCAGAGTAACAAGATTGAGTAAAGTGCCAAACCATGTCACTGGATCGGATGGCTGTCCGATCGGATGGCTGTCCGATCGGATGGCTGTCCGATCGGAGTGCCAGTCGGTCGGATGACGTAGTTGTGAATAGACAGATGGCTGCCCGATCGGATGGCCATCCGATCGGGTTGCCACTTGCGTGGAAAGCATAAGTGAAAGGGGGTGGTTGTCCGATTGGATGGCTATCCGATCGGATAGAAGCTCAATCCGAGTGTAGGTATTCTGATTATCCAATCGGATGGCTGCTCGATCGGACGGCTGTCCGATCGGGTTGCCATGCGATCAGACTTCCAAGTTTATTTGTTTACAAAGTGTTGAAAGTTTCAAGACAGAAGGCAAGTGTCACCCGAGAGGGTGGCTGTCCGATCGGATTGCTGTCCGATCGGCGACCCTTGTTTTTGTTTATCAATTTGAAAAATCTCTAAGTTTCTAGCTTAATGGTGACGGCACGACACGTACTTTGACGACAGTAACTCGTTAGCATAAGGCCGTCCTGATCGGGTGGGAATCACCCTTGTCCAATCAGTCGCCTGTCCTTAACGAAATTATGTCGGGATCCGTCTCATGCTCGCTTCTTCTCCGGTATGACTCAGATCCAAGCCGACTTTGGACTATGCATCAAGTCCACAGCCTGTTTAGATCCGGTTTCTACCAAAATAAGGCGAAAGTTGATGAAAAGATGAAAAATAACCCAAGTTTTATATGAAAAGTGTAGGTTTAGCTTAGATTTAGTGTAAAAACGCATGAATCATCTTAGATCTGAGCTAGATCTTGCTTAGAATGACGTCACATGTCAGTTTGTACAAACCTACATGATGACATCACCCTCAAGAACTCAGATCCGAGAGATTTCACGGTGAGAAGTGTGATTTCAAGTGGGAATCACGTAGAGAATGATGTGTAAAGCAAGAAAGTACAAGAATCTTGTCTAAAACGTACCGAAATCAGCAAGAATAGGAAGAAAATGAAGAGTGCGTGTGCCTGGTCGAACAGAGCTGTCACATCACTCAAAATGGTGATGTGACAGGTCTATTTATAGTGAGGAGGGGAGCTAAGGCGGTGTAAGATGAATAGGGTGGTCACTCATTCGGGTGGTCATCCGATCGGATGGTCATCCGATCGGACGGCCACTCTGGCCAATCCATCTTTTCCGCGTTCCCGAATTTGATTCGTTTTACGTGTTAGGTTAGGCGTTGCGTTGCATATAGTTTATGTAAAGTATCTAGATTACATTACAACCCAAAAGTTTCCAAGTTTCATAGGTTCCGGTAGTGACAAGACTCCAGTCTCTCGTTCAACAAATAATCAAGTTTCACGAGTCTAAGGGGTCAAGCACCAATTTAAGTCTCAAGGGTCAAGAATCATTGTTTCTCAAGCATCAAGAATCAAGAGTCCAAGTATCAAGTATCAAGAATCATATGAATCAAGTATCTAGTTTAATCGTCAAGAGTCAAGTTTCTAGATTTAGTGTCAAGTCTCATAGTTCAAGTGTCAAGAACCAAGCATTTAGAATAAAGAGTCAAGCATCATAGTGTCAAGCATCAAGTATCAACAAGATTCATACCAAAAGTGTCAAACATCAACTCCATAAAACTACAGGGACCAAAATTGACAACAAATTAGAAGTTCAGGGTCTGTTCTTGCCAAATGTCAAAAGTTTAGGGACGCTGCACGTTACATCCGTGCCTGCTTGAATTGCAGAAAGCAAAGGATAACGAAGACGAACATTGTATTTATGACAAAAGTACTGAACAGCCGAGATAACAGCTCCGGTTTCATCAACTGCAATTGGAATTGATCTTGGAACAACATACTCTTGTTACCATCAAAATCTTGGAATTAATCTTGGAACAACATACTCTTGTTAACAACAGTTCTCCATTTCCAGATCAATAATGTAAGGAGAAGCGTTAAGATAACGGACATCCATCAAGCTCAAAAAGAAAACTTGTGTTTCCCATAGTCACAAACGATTGCGGTTTGTATTTCGCATAACCACCATTTCGATAGTCAAAAAAGGTTGCGGTTTGCAGATTCAATCTTCATTGCTTCACTAAAATTAACAAGACGTTCTCTTTGCTTCGTCCACTAGAACTATTTGTGTATGCATTCTTAGGGTTTTTATTATTTGATCAATGGAAGTTGAAATCGACATAAAGGACATCGATGATTCAATCGCAAACAAAACCACTTGAATCGTCTCGGAAGTACTGAACAACAGAAATAACAGCTTCGGAGAAACCAGACCGGCTTTGAAACAAGCATGCCTTGAACGAGTCTAGAACACTCGTAATCCTCAACCGACTTTGAAACCGGACGGAATCTACGAAGAAACTGTTCGATTTCACGGTTTGTTTGAGAACCCGATTCAGATACACAACGGTATCTTTGCTTCGTCCACTAGAACTATTTGTGTATGCATTCTTTTGGTAGTTAACAACACTAATTAGAAAAAAAATCCGTAAAATTAATCATATCGATTACTATAACAGGATGGATGTGACACACACAGATAGATAAGCTGTCACAGTTGTCAAAGACTGTTTGTCGGGTTTCCAATGCTCACACAGGGTGATAAACAACGCTGATACGAACACATGTGTTTTTGAAATAGGCTTTGTTCTTGGTTTAATGAAGTTACACGTAACATCTAGTTATATTCAGATTTAAACAATGCACGCCTCAACTGAGATAACGGACATCCATCAAGCTCAAAAAGAAAACTTGTGTTTCCCATAGTCACAAACGATTGCGGTTTGTATTTCGCATAGCCACCGTTTCCGTAGTAAAAAACGGTTGCGGTTTGCACATTCAATCTTCAATACTTCATTAAAATACGCTAACTTACGTTACAATACGTTAAAATACGTTAAAATACGCTAAAATACGTAAAAATACCCTAAAATAGGTTAAAATAAGCTAAAATGTAACACCCCGAAAACGGGTTTGGTAATTAACCCACGTTAATACTAAAAGACGGGTAAAGTACTGTTAGTGGTAAAAATAGCCCGGTGAATATTAGGATTTTAAATAAATAAACCTAATATTAAATAAAAGTAGTACACAGGCTTTTGGAGGAAATAAAGTTTATAGAAGGCCCGACCTAACGGGACCTAAAATAAACTTAGTCATAAATATTCCCGAACCCGCTAAGTTAACTAGGAATATTTAACCTAGTTAATAAGTGGGAAAATTGTTAAAAGAAATAAGTAGGTTGTGGCCTACTTAATAACGAACCAAACACGATGGGTTAAAGCGGGATAACTAGAAAAGTTATTTAATTAAAACAAACACAAACACACACACAGTGTGTGTTCTGGATCGAGCTCAGGGGCGACCAAGAAGGGTCAAACCCTAATCAACACAATTTCATCAAATTGAAGGGGCAAATCAAGTCCAAATCAAAATCCGAGTATGAATTAGTGATCTCCATTGAAAAAGGAGTCACGAGGTATGTAAATTTCTTGAGAAATCTCTAGTTGAAATTCTGAGCAAACCTAGAGAACTCGAATCTGAGCTTGCATGTTTGTTGTTTGGATGAAATTAATGATGAAACTATGTCTAGGAGTAAACCCTAGTCATGTACTTATTGAATTGATGTTCATGGTTGTGAATTCATGATCATACACTCATGTGTCAAGTGGGTTTTGATTATGTAGTAAAGATGATGATGTACACATGTTTAAAATCATCATAGTTGCTAGTAGGAACAAGATACTTGAACAATTTGCAAGTTTGAGTAATTGATCATAAGTGATAGTGGTGAATTTTGATGTTAATCTTGGTAAAAAAAAAAAATAACTAGTTAGGAACTAATTAGTAAATATGTAAAATTATGCACATTAGGTGTTTGTTAAAATGCCTAAATGAGAACTAAGTGTTGATAATGTGCCTAATTGAGTCTTGTGAACTTGATAGTGCAATCATATGTGTTAATTGGTGATTTGACTTTTAAATAGTCAAACCGACCATTAATAAGATCGAATGGTAATTGTGATAGAAAATATGTAAGATGGAATAGTCATAATTAATGATGACTAATATAACCGTCTTATGAATTATGATGATAGTTTGACGCTTGACAAGCTAGGTGGAGGCTTGGAAAGGAAGCGGGTCAAACGAAGCAAGTATGAAGGAAAAGTGTAATTCGGATGCAAGGTAAGTATAGCTTACACTAGTCTTAAATTGTGGAATATTTTCTTATCATATAAGTTATGAATGAGATATCTAAACAATTGAAATATGATGTTCCGTCGTGTAGTCGAACGGAACAAGAACGTCAAAGATGAAAGAAACCATAATAATGGTTAAAAAGAAGTAAATCAATAATTTGGTCATATTATGTCGAAAGTAATAAACGGTTTATAAGTAAAATGACCGTACGATGTTAAACGGAACGGGTCATGTAGACGAGACGATAATAAATATCATCTCGCATAGATAAACGACCATTTCGGCCAAACGGGTCAAAAGGTGTAGACATCACCTTTTGACAATATCGACTAATGATTCTTTTGTCGAGTTATATGCTTACAGGAATAGATATCCAATGGATATTCGTATCGTTTTAAATTAGCGAATATAAATCAAGGTATTAAAATCGGGTTAATAAGTTGACCCGGGCCAGGTATGTATAATAGATCAACTCCTCTTTTAGAACTTGGAGATCTATGAGATTTAGGCAAAGTAAAAAAAAACATTCGGTTACCTTAAAAGGTAAACCGAAGGATTTAAATTATAGACAGAGTTTTTTGAAAATAAGATTTGGTTTAAAACGAGATTTTGGGCGTTTATGGCTAAGCAAACCCTTCGTTGTAAAAGAGGGGTTAAAAATGACCAAAAACGCCCTTGTAAACAAAATTAAGCAAACAACCCTTAGAAGTCGCTTGAAAACAAGTTTTATAATCAAGTTAATACTTAGAATAAGTCTAATAGCGTAAGATGTAAATCCTTGGTCAAAAGACTCTATACGAGTCTTTCCCGTAAATTGATAATCCGAAGGGTAAACTCTGATTAATTAGATCGTCACATTAAAGCCATCACAAATATAGATGTGATGGAAGGTCACTTGATAATTAATGTGGAAATAATATGCTAGAAAGAAATGGGTGTGAGTTATGCGTAAAAGTTGCTTAAATGTCCTTAACGGGTCAAAATAAGCACTTGAGTATAAGCGGGTTTAAAATGCGTAGAAAACCCATGGTTTGAGCCAAATATGATAGACGATATAGAACTTAGAAGGTTTACGAGAATTTGGAATCTAACAAACAAGTTTGTTTGATAAATACATGAACGGGTTAAAATGGGTAAATTCTAGTTTAAGCCAAAAGCTTAAAACTCTAAAAATTTGTTAATCCAGAAGTCGGATTTTAAATCCATTTGATGGAAAATCAAATTACAAACATGTAGGAAGAAACGGAAGGTCAAACGGATAAGCGGTTTGAAAGATACGAAAGATTTCGGGTCAAATTACGGCAAAATGGAAAACTGGATGCAGGGTCCACCGTAAATTACGGTGCCACCGTAATTTACGGTGGAGCTGATATGGTTACGGTGGTAACCTGCTGATTTACGGTAGAAACATATTAAATCAGAGGTCACCGTAACTTACGGTTCCACCGTAAGTTACGGTGGAGGCCAGGTTGAAAATTTTGTTTTTGTTATCAATTGTTTCTCGGATTCGTTTAGACACGTTTTAAGCCCTGTATGACTAAAGCATTTCATGTTTATGAAATGTAGGTACACCTTGGATGCCGGAAGACGATCAAGCTCAACAAAGAACCGAACACGATAAAGACACACGCTTCCGCACTTTGACACATAGTAAATTTTAAACAACGAATTCAACCTCGTTATGTAGAATAACTTATGATTTGTAAAAGTTTTAATAAACCCGTATTTCCAAATGTTTATGTAATCTTAATTACATGATTGTTTTACGTAAAATTTACGTTAAACCTTGAATAATAAGAACGGGTGTTACATAAAATACGTTAGAATACGCTCAAATACGTCAAAAATACTATTAAATACGCAACAATATGTTAGAATACGTCAAAATACGCAAAAATACGTCAAAGTACGCGACTAACGATATTTCCACACACGTATACATATAATACGGCACTATGGAGTACAAGTGGATTTCAAACAAAACTGTAGGTAATCATAGAATACGATATTCGCACGCAACCGAACGGCACAGAAACGGCTTATGTTGAAGGTATACGTAATAAAACGACAAAATATGCGAAAGTTCGGCAAAAAACGAGACGTATACGCGTCGAACTGAGGGAAACACAATAACACTAAATTTGAAATAATGTCATATACGATCGTATAGGCCTAGGTTGTATCGTATATCAGTTTAATACGAATCGTATAGGCCTATACGATTAGTATTAAACTTTGAATTTTCTCAAAAATACCCCTGAATTTATCAAAAAACCAGGGGTATTTCAGTAAAATCATCGATTAATACGCATCGTATAGGCCTATACGATGCGTATTGAACTATAAATTTCTCAAAAATGTTTTTCAAATCAAGGGTTCCATCATTACAACCACTTGTTTTCAACAGGGATGTAATACAATGATTCCTCTCAATTGAATACACAGACACTTGCTTCATAGGACTCACTTGAATTTGTGGATTTCGGTTGGTTCAGAAACATAACAAGAGAAGCAACTAAAAAAGCGTTTGGTTCAGAAACTTAACAAGAGAAGCAACTAATTTGACGATCCTTGCGTTAGACACAACTTGTTGGAATTTGTGGATTTCGGTTGGTTCAGATCTAGGGGTGCTAAACAGGTCGTGTTCGCGGGTTGGCGGGTTCAACCCGACCCGGACCCGAAAATTTTACATGAACCCGAACCCGACCCAAACCCGAAAATCGTATCATACATATGAACCCGAACACGATCCGAAGTTTCATGGGTTGACCCGAACACGACCCGTTTAACCCGAATTTTTTAATTTTTTTTCTGAAATTTATATATTAAAATTACAATTTACTTAAAAACACAAATGTATATAATAATATCATATTTAAATTATAAAATTTATGTTAATTTCTCTTTTTAAGTTATAATCATAGCATAAAATACACACTCCATTTAATTTATAACATAAAAAATATTGTAAAAAATATAAAATAGTATAAATGTGTTAAACGGGTAAACCCGCCAACCCGACCAGGTTGACCCGACCCCGACCCTTTAACCTAAACGGGTTTGCGGGTTCAACCCAAAATTGACCCGAACCCATTTAGACTAAACCTAAACCCGCGAATTTCGTGTTAGGTTCGTGTCGGGTTTTCGGGTCGTGTCAGAAATTCACACCCCTATTCAGATCTCTATTCGGTCATCTTTCCTCTCAAAGAAGGATGAGATATCGGCAGTTAGCTCGAAAAAGTTTCTCTCAATCAGGTGTTCCATTAGATTTTCCCTTTTAGAAGTTTTCAATAAAATGTCATTCTGCTGTGAACTTGTTCTCTATGAAATGTCTCACTTAACAAGAGAAACAACTAAAAAAGCGGTGAATGGTATTTAACGTACACACCTTGAAGTACTGAATCAACAGAAATAACTGAAATAACACCTTCGGAATCTATTAACCCACAATTTATTGGAATTTGTAGATAGACACTTGCTTCATAGGACTCACTTGAATCGTCTCGGAAGTACTGAACACCAGAAGGATGAGATATCGGCAGTTAGCTCGAAGAAGTTTCTATCAATCAGGTGTTCGATTAGATTTTCCCTTTTAACAATGTCCTGTTAATTGTTGGAAATTTGTGGATTTCGGTTGTTTCAGACAGACACAATTTGTTTTCAACGGGGATGTAATGCAATGATTCCTCTCAATTGAATAGACAAACACTTACTTCATAGGACTCACTTGAATCGTCTCGGAAGTACTGAACAACAGAAGGATGAGATATCGGTAGTTACGAGATTCTTCGAGAATTAGAAAAGGAGAAAATACGGAACGACAAGGGTAGTATGAGTCTGAGTCCATTGTGGTTCGTGTTAGGTTTGTATTTCCCATAGCCACCGTTTCCGTAGTAAAAAACAGTTGCGGTTTTCCACATTCTCGATTGAAGATGTAATTGCAAGACTGTTTGTCGGGCTTCCAATGCTCACACAGGGTGATAAACAACGCTGATATTGAACGGATTATTGAACCAAGAAAGTCATTGGACTGCCGCAGATGAAGTCAAATGTGATCAAACTTGGACATCAAACGTAAATCTTGAAGAAACGGAACATAATCCCAGATTGTCTAAAGAAGCGCTTTTATCATGTGTGATCTAGAGGTCAGTCTCGGGTAGGCATAAGATCGGTGGGCCCTATTGTCGGATATGTGACTCAAGAAAGTCATTGGACTGCCGCCGATGAAGTCAAATATGATCAAACTTGGACATCAGACGTAAATCTTGAAGAAACATAGCATAATCCCAGATTGTCTAAAGAAGCGCTTTTATCATGTGTGATCCAGAGGTCGGTCTCGGGTGGGCATAAGATCCGTGGGCCCTATTGTCGGATATGTGACTCAAGAAAGTCATTGGACTGCCGCCGATGAAGTCAAATGTGATCAAACTTGGACATCAGACGTAAATCTTGAAGAAACGGAACATAATTCTAGATTGTCTAAAGAAGCGCTTTTATCATGTGTGATCCAGAGGTCGGTCTCGGGTGGGCATAAGATCCGTGGGCCCTATTTTCGGATATGTGACTCAAGAAAGTCATTGGATTGCCGCAGATGAAGTCAAATGTGATCAAACTTGGACATCAGACGTAAATCTTGAAGAAACGGAATATAATCCCAGATTGTCTAAAGAAGCGCTTTTATCATGTGTGATCCAGAGAAGACGTATCGGGTGAGTTGTGGTTGATTTATAAGAGGAGGTTATGAAACGAATATATGTTTATGCGAATTTAAAGGACAATACTGACAGAGGTGCTGGTCTTTTCTCCCACTGTGCAAACTTGAAAAATCTCACCATAACACATCTAATATGACACATGATAAAAGCGTTTCTTTAGACAATCTGGGATTATGTTCCGCAAATTGGGAACCACATATTCGTGTGTAAAAGCTTGGAAAGATGACCGAATAGAGATCTGTATACACCCTTGGTATTTGTTTACCACATGACACATGATAAAAGTGTTTCTTTAGACAATCTGGGATTATGTTCCGCAAATTGAGAACCACATTGTAGACTGGTTGATTTGAATGGTTTGAATAATACTTGAAAATGGAAATAATCGTGTCAAGATCTTTATCAATCATATCATCAACCAACTGCTCGAAATCCCTTTCGTTTCTCGGGTTCGCATTCGACACAACACAACAAAAAATAAATTCAAAAAAACAGTGGGCTGATACGCATCGTATAGGCCTATACGATGCGTATCAAGCCCGCCGCCAGACATAATCTCCATCTGTCAATCTGCCATGTTTTTTACTTTAATTCAATACGCATCGTATAGTTCAATACGCATCGTATAGGCCTATACGATGCGTATCGAATTGAAAAAGTGTGTAGATAGACAGGAGGGTGTGCCATTAGAAAACCCCTTTTGTATATTCAATGACACCGCTTGTGTATTGGTATTAAAGTGGTACGGATTCAATTTCTATAAAATAGACGTTTGGAAATTTTAGAGGTGTATTTGTGGTTACAAAAGTATACATTTAGAGGGTTGTTAATTAATTAATTTTTAAATACTTATTAAAAGATAGTGAGAGATGTGACATTGATGCAAATGACATCATTTATGTACAATAAAAACTAATTATTTCATGGTTGACTAAGAAAAAAATAAAAGAAAACTTTAGCTTTCACTAAATATTAAAATTAGTTTATCTGATACATATGAGTAGTGAATATTAGTTCATATGTTATCATTGTCAAAACCATATCTACCTCTTCTGTGGGTCTTGTTAATAGTTTTGGACTAAATTACATGGGTTCAAGAATTCAAGTCCACCTATTAACAATAGTTGAAATTATTTAAATCTATTATTCCTTTTCCGAAACATAATATTCATGTCATGTTAGATACCAATAGTTTTGAGACTAAAATCAAAAGTTGACACAGCTCTACCGGTCAGCATACGGTTGAGAACTTGGCATGGGTTCAAGTCCTTGCCCTTGTTTTTTGGCATGTTTTTTGACGCCCTTTTATTTTTCATTTTTCTTATATTTTTGAAGCCTAAACAAATTATGTTTGAAATAAATTAATTTTTTCTAAATTAATAGGACGTGATCTCGATAATTTCAAACTGTGTTTACATATACCGTAAATAATTTGATCATTTAAATCGAATTCTTCCCTACTTCTTTTCAATTTAATTCTATAGTCCCTTGCTAAAGCACAAACAATAAATAATATATTGTTTTTCCATAAAAGCTTGGAAAAGTAATCGCGTGATTAATAGGAGCAATGTTTTCGTGGTCTTAGACAAGGGATCCACTATCTCCTTTTCTCATTGTGCTTGCCATGGAATTTTTTATAGGAATTATAAAACAACAGTGGTGGACCTAGAAATTATTTGTTGAGGGGTGCGGATGAGTGGTTCAAGCATATTTTTAGGAGGTGCGGTCGGGTTTTTTTGCCTAAAAAGTACATTAATTTTTTTTTCAAGGGGTGCGCCCGCCCACCCTGAGCTTCACCTAGGTCCGCCCCTGGAAACAAGCGTGTTTTCACGTTTTGTTGGCTTGTATCATGGCTTTTCATGTTCCGTGTCAAGCCCGGTAGGGCTGCAAACGAACCAAACAATCGGGGAAGAGTTCGAGAACCATTCGGCGAAAAGTTCGTTTGTGTTCGTTCGTTTACTAAACACACGGACATGAACAAGAAATTTCGTTCGTTTAGTTAAATGAACAGAGGCTACGTTCGTTCATTTATGTTCGTGAACGTTCGGTAACGTGTTCGATTGTTCATAATTGTTTTTAGTTTTTATATTTTATTTAAACATTTCAAAATTCTGACAAATACAATATTTAATAAGTGTACTGTATTATATATTTTGTTCATGAACGCTTGTTTGTGTTCGTTTTTTTTCATTTGTGTTCATGAATATTAGTTTGTGTTCATTTGTGATCATCAGCATTCGTTTTCGTTCGTTGCCTAATATTAACAAACAAACACGAACAAGTTCATTTCCTGAACAAACGAATACGAACATAAAATCTCATTCGGTAATTGTTCATAAACAGTTCGTGAATATGTATATTTCTTAACAAACGGACACGAACAAGGTCCTGTTCGTGTTCGTTCGATTCATTTGTAGGTTTATTGTCTCATTTGTGCTTTGGATGAAGACTAGTAATTACAACAAACTGAATTTTAGACTTTCATTTGTGCTTTGGATGTCATGACATATTTTGCTTTACAATTAATTTTTTTATTTTTATGTTAGCATAATTTTTATTTTTTAGTAGATTTTGATCTTATTTTAAGTGTCAGCAATATATATAAACACTTTTGTTTCCTGTTTATTTCTTGAAAGTTATATTCATTGAATTATATAATGAGAGATGTGACATTGATGCAAATGACTTAATTTATTACATATTAAGATTGTTTTTTCTAGTACATACGAGAGAAGTGGCATTGATGCAAATGACATCATTTATGTACAGTTAAAACTAATTTGTCCCTATTTGACTAATGGAAAAAAAGATATACTAAAGTTTTAACTTTTAATTACATAGTAAGATTGTTTTTCTAATACATACGAGTAGTGGATATGATTTGATATTTTACTAAAATGAATTTCAACTGAAATGTGTATTGTCTGACATTTTTATTTTTATTTTTATTTTTATTTTTATTTTATTGTCTGACATTTTTATTTTTATTTTTATTTTGAGTGAATGTATAACAACTTCAACCTTGGGATTTCATGTAGTTGGGATTTTTTTCACTTTTAAAAAATAGAAGTCTTTATTCTTTAATGTATATTTTATAATTGTGCAATGTTTTGTTTATTATCATAAATTTATCAATGAATATGAACTAAGTCTAACACAATCAAGTGTAACATTATAGGCTTTAGAAAATGTGAGTGTTACGAGCAAGGGTGTTTAAAATCTTGTCCAAACCGATCAAAAAAGCAATTTAAAGCCCAATCTAAATCCGGAAAACCACAACTGACAGAGGGGCTAACTAGCTTCAAATAGGTTTATTTGATTTTAAGGCTACGCGGTATGGTGATGGTCCTCCTTTGAAGGAAGATCCGCCACGTAGGCGCCACATAGGATGGGTGTGTGTTGGTGCATATTATGTGACAACAGCTTAATAGTTCGGTTATTTAGTCTTTGGATATTTTGTGATGGGCTTAGCTTATTGGTTAGTGAGGTTATTGTAGTAATGGGCTTGGAAAATGGCCTAGCCCAGTAAGAAGCCCAGTTCACAGACATGTGGTATATAAACATGTTTTGTGATTAGGGTTCGGAACACTTAGAGAATTCTAGAGAGAGAGAAAAACGTGTAGAAAGAGAGAGTCGAATTTGTGAGAGGCAAGATCGCAGAGAAGTGCTGTGAGGTTGTGCCTGTCTTGAATTGATTGTAAAACTGATTATTTGGATAATCAATAGAAGACCGATTAATTGTGAATTTTGGTTTCTACTCGTTTCTGTGATATTCTGATCTAGAGGATTCCGCACTCTAGATTGGATTGACAATTCTATGACGATCCGTACGAACCAGGGGACATACAATTGGTATCAGAGCTTTAGGCTCTTGAAGAAGCTCGGTTCAGAATTGCAGACTGCAGATTCGGGTGGAAGATTGGAAAAGTTTTCGAAAAGTTTTAAACCTGATAATTAGGATTTCGAAATTTTTGGGTTTGATATAATTTTCGAAATTGGTTTTAATCAGAATTGGTTGTTTTTTTATCTTCTACGTATTTAGTTTGCTGATTTGCAGGATTACAGGATAGTTTTGGTTGATTCTGGAAGGATTTTTGGATAGAAAGACTTGAATATTCGAAGACTATTCTTTGTGTTCTTCATATTTTCGAAAATTTGTTCTGATTTGGTTGTTTAATCTTGCAGGATTCTGTTAGAAAGAGATCTGTTAAAATTCCGAGAAGATTTGTTTCTGGAGAATTTGCTGATTTCGGATAAATACTCTGATAAACCAGCGAAATTAACTGACCGGCGAAACTAAAATCCAAAGGCGACTTTGGTAACCGTATAATTGTCCTCAGCGACATTATTACGGTGATCGGCGAAGTCACTAGACATTGTTTTAGCGAAATTATTGGACAGCGAAGTTAATCTGCGAAATTAATCAGTGTACAGCGATTTTAATAACCAGAGGAATTAACCAGCGAAATTACCTGGAGGAATTAGCCAGCATATTTAGTTTGGCTAAGTGGAGTATTTGCTAGAGGAATTAAAATGTGGAGTATTTGGGTGGGGAAAATTTCACAGAATAGTAACAACGTTTTAAAAGTGTTCTAATTAGGTCACTGGTATTGTTTTTGTCCCAATTAGATAACTTAACGTTCTAATTGAGTCATGTCCTTTTTTCCATGTGTCAAGAAAAAAATGGAGGATAAGATGCTGGAGTCGAATTATTTTAATATATGAAATTATATTTATTAAAAATAAAAACCATTTAATTACATTAAAAATTAAAAAAAACAAGTTATAATCCACGTCATCACTCGACGTTAGCATCAAATAAAAGAGAAAAAGGAAACAAAAATCCACATCACCATGGTTACCTATGAAATGGATGAAAAAACCCTTAATTTTAATGAAGAATGAATGTTGAGTGACCTAATTGGAACACTTTTGAAACTTGAGTGACTTAATTTGGGTGCGTATAGAGGATTTAACGTTTTCGAAAATAGAAAGTGATCCGTAGCTCATCTCGACGAACCGTTTGCAGGGTTAGATTCGTTGGATTTTTAGGACCAAAAAAAACCCTCTGAAAATTCCCGAAATAGGTGTTTGACATTAAATATCATTGGATTCGTAATTTCGAGAGGATTCTAATGGCATAATTTGGTAATCACAGTGTTCAGAAAAAATTTGTACGGTTTTAACCAGTACGGTTACGGTAAAAGCTCGACGAGGACCAGAAGAGAAGTTAGATTTGGATTTTGACACAGGTTACCAAAATCCATTTAAACTTTTAAGCTGCGTGTTTAAAGATGGTCAGAATGGATAAGGAAAGTGGGGCTGTGAATAAACCGCCACAGCTGATAAAAGTCTCGCAATATGATGTCTAGAAGAAGGAGTTTGAAATGTTTGTTCAAAGTGAAGATACTAAAATGTGGAGCTGTATGATTGATGGATACATTGCTCCTACACGTCGTGTTGGTGGAAGAGTTAAAGTGATTTCTTATGAGAAGATGGTTGAATCTGAGAAACATGTGGTTGATGCTGACAAGAAAGCTTTAGCAGTGATAAAGATGTCTTTGCCTGAGGGCATTAAACATACCTTTAAGAAGTATGGGACTTCTAGAGAGTTGTGGGAAGCTTCAGAAAAACGTTATCAGAGTTCATCTAGACAAAGTGTATGAGCTTATGCTTCAGATGTAGAAGCAGATGTTGTGGTAGAAGAGAAGAAGAAAGCTGATGAGGAGAATGCTGAGAAAAAGGAGGCAGAAGTTTCAAAGGGCTTGAATGATGTGAATGGACTTACAGTAGAGGTGAAGGTATCATCAGAATCTGTAAGTCATAGATGTCATAATTGTACTGAACTACAAGGTAAAGTTGACAGACTATCGGAGCAAAACAAAATTCAGTTAGCTGAATTAGAAAAGTTAAAAGAGTCAAATGTTCTTTAGATTAAACGGGAGTCAAATTGTTTAAATAAACTCAAATCAAATGAACAGGAAATCAACAGTTTAGCAAGCAAAGTCAATGAACTGTTACATGTCATTGATTTGGCTCGTGAAACTTTAAAAGATAAAGCTAATGAATTTTCTGAAAAGTGCAGGGAAGGCCATTGCACAAGACCAAATTGTTGAACTTAAAGGAAAGTTAGACAAATTTGGAAAATCATCATTAGTTAGGACTCAAATTCAAGCAAGTTTGAAAAACAGTAATGATAAAAAGGGTTTGGGGTTTAGTAAAGCCTCATCTTCTAAAAAACAAGACTACTCTTTTTTACCTGATAAGAATGAGCTAACTGACTTTGTGCCTACTACACCAGCTGTAGTGGATTCGATACCTGTGGACTTGTCGAATAGTCCAGTTACTTTGAAAGAATCTATTGAGTCTAACAGTACACCTCATAAAGTGGATGAGGATACTGAGGACGAAAAGAAGAAAACATTTAAAAAGAGATTTAACAAAAAGAGAATTTATAAAAAAAATCTTGTTTTAAATGTCACAACAAAGGACATGTGGCGAGTTGTTGTCCTTTGAAGAAAAATAAGCAAAAAGTTGATGAAGTTAATGATGGGAATAGGGTTGGTTTGAATAATAATCTTCAACAACATTATCAAAGTAATCAACCAAGTTTTCAATCAAAGACTTCACCATCAGAATGATTTGATAGACCAAGAAGTAATTCTCCACAATATAGTCATTATAATGGTAAATCAAATCAGTTTCAAAGTCAAAATAGAAATTTTAGATATCAAAACCGATACCAAACTTCTGGTAATCAGCATTTTAAATGAAGAAACGAATATAGGGGTTTTAGTAACTCAAATATTCAACAAAATCCAAAATTTTTCCAAAGGTCAGATTATGGGAGAAGAAGTTTTCGAGATAATAATTTTCAAAGGTCAGAAAATCCAAGAGTTTATTGGAACTCTCGCAATCAAAGACCTAGTGAATGTTATAAATCTTATTCAACAACGGGTAAAACATCCAAGACACCAGACAAGTGTGATGGATATTGGTTAGAAGCATCGTATATGTATTTACATGGTCAACCCAAAACTGGTCAGGTTTGGGTTGTTAAGTCTAACTAAGTTGTTGAGTGTGTGCAGGATGATCAAGAAGGACTGTTGATGTGTTCAACAGTAGTTATTCCTGTAAAGCATCTGAGGTGAATAGTAGGTTAACCTTGGTAACGAACTATTTGCTTTAGTGATTATTATGATTATTCTAAAACTTTAAAAGTGAAAAACTTATTGTCAGGATAAAGTGGGAGTCTATTTGTGTTTGTAAATTTATGTTTTTGAAACTTACTCCATAAAAACAAAAATTTAGGGGGAGAAATTTCCCTAAGCCAAAAAGAGTTTAGTTAGTGTGTGTGTTTAGGGGGAGTAAGTTATAAATTAAAAATCAAAAATACAAAAACATTGAAAAATCAAAAACATAAAAAAAATAGAAAATAAAAAATGAGTTATCACTGTGTGAAAAAGAAGAAATGATAGTACATCAGCAAGTTAGACTGTCACACTCAAAATGAATTAAAATTGCTTAAGTGTGATAGCAGCTTCATCATACGATGTACCAGTAGGCAAAAAGCATGAAATAATCAACTTACCAATGTGATATAAACATAACGAATTGTGTATGAGTAGGGAACACATCAGTGGTGTACGGTTTAATGACCTTAAATCTTACGTTGATAGATTGCCAAAATCTGAGGTTTTGGGTCTTTATACTGTTATTTCATCCGGGGGTATCAGGGTTGTCCTTTTGCTGCATCCAGATACATGCTGACCTAGGCACAACCAGTATATCTTAAAAGAGCTAAAAATGCCAAAACCCTGAAAATGAAGAAGCTCTCCAAGAGAGTCATTTAAAATGTGCAAAATGCATAAATCGTACCAAAAATGGTATTTGTCTTAGCCCTCGATTAGATATTTTGGTCTCTTTGCTGTACGGAAGTACTGACCTGATCACCAATTATTTATCATTGTAAAACAAAACGGATGAATTCAGTATACTCACCTACTACGAGGAATCTTTGTGCATACCTTGATCGCGGGGGTACATCCTGAAGTGGGACACGCTAATATATCAGAATAATATTACCTTAACGTATCATATGGTAATGGTACTTGAAATGTTCATGCATTTTGTTTAAGTGGATAAACAATACTGGTAATCGTCTTGTACTGCTTTTCACGAAATTAAATAAAGAATTAACTACAAGTGTGAAACAGTTTGATTTTGTTGATATGATCTTCTTGCACATGATTTTCACAAAAAAAACGTATTGTATATATTTTTTTTCAGTTTGTTAGTTTGTTTTGAAAAATATCAAAAATACCAAAAAGATTTCTTTTTAAAAGACTTCCATTTTGAACTGACAGATTGTTGTTTTTACATATCTAGATAAAATATTGGTTTATCTTTAAATGTGAAAAAGACTAATGGTTTTTCGAGATACTTGCTTGTGTTTCTAAACAGATTGATGCAGTTATCAAAATGAAGTGCAGAATACAAGTAAAGTGCAGATTGAGAGTGAAGTGAAGAATGCGTGAAGATGCATAGTAGGATCCTTCTACTACATTGCAGAGAGAGATATGGAAGAAGTTAGAGCTTACTTGATTAACCAAAGATTGCTAGTTCACTGATGTACAGCGAATGAAAGTTTTGGAGATTGGAAGCATCAGTTAAGTGGGAGTCTGTTGATGTCAGAAACTGTGTAGCTGACGCTATCTAAAGACCAAAAGAACACGAGATGTTTGAAGACAAAGTTACACTATGAAGCTATTGTCAAGGAGGAGTCTGTTGGTGCATATTACGTGACAACAACTTAATAGTTTGGTTATTCAGTCTTTGTATATTTTGTGATGGGCTTAGCTTATTGGTTAGTGAGGTTATTGTAGTAATGGGCTTGGAAAATGGCCTAGCCCAGTAGGAAGCCCAGTTCACACACATGTGGTATATAAACATGTTTTGTGATTAGGATTTGTAACACTTAGAGAATTCTAGAGAGAGAGAAAAACGTGTAGAAAGATAGAGTCGAATTTGTGAGAGGCAAGATCGCAAAGAAGTGCTGTGAGGTTGTGTGTGTCTTGAATTGATTGTAAAACTGATTGTTTGGATAATCAATAGAATACCGATTAATTGTGAATTATGGTTTCTACTCATTTATGTGATATTCTGATCTAGAGGATTCCACACTCTAGATTGGATTGACAATTCTGTGACGATCCGTACGAACCAGGGGACATACAGTGTGAGGATGGAGCAAGGAGGATGGAGGTATGGAAATGGGAGGATGGACCTAAAATGTATATGTAAATTTAGGAGGGGTGTTTGTGTAATCTTTGCAGTTTAATATATATATATATATATATATATATATATATATATATATATATATATATATAGGTGTGTGAGAGAGGGGGAGGCAAGGTTTTTGTCTTCATGTGGAGCGTCTCCAACGTCCAGAAGAGGACGTCCAGGTCGAAGCCGGAGAGGGGCTGTCACACCCCAAAATCCACCATGCGGAGTACCACCGCTTGGAGGCGTGACGTGACCAGGATCGAGCCACCAATCATATTGAACATCATAATTAAGTAAATAAGACCAATCACAATACGATTGGTGACCAAAGCTAGTTAACCATGTTTAGTTTAAACAGCGGAAGCGTAAAAGCAAATTCAAAAGCATAAGTCCATAGTTCATAAGTTTAAAGCCCAAAACGTAGGTTTAATAAGTTCATAAGGATTAAATATTTAGCACGGGACATATTCCACAACAACCTTCTCCTCGTGCAAGCTCCAAAAGCATCTAGCGACCTGTAAGGCATGTAACAACAAGTCAACAACAAAGTTGAGTGAGTTCACGGTTGGTTGATTAGTTTTATGTTGTTTCTGAAAAACGTAGTTTGACTTTCGTTGGCTTATATGCCGTGGGGGTTACCCCTTAGTTGAAAGTATGTTTAGCCAGATTCTTTTTATTACCCAAATCATACCCATAATTAGTGGGGGTTTTCCCCATGTAAACCACTAGACTGTCTGGATATCGACAACTGATGAATACGTGCCCTACATCAATGTTCTATCATCATTGACAGTTTGCCATAGTCCATTAGTACACGCCCGTTCGGACGACACGGTGTGAGGTTTGCTAAACCTAATAGCGCTATTAACTAATGACCCGCTCGCCATCGGTCTCGGCGATTAAGTCGATATAAATTTGAGGGCTTAGGTGATAGAGTTTTGTCTAGTAAGTTTTAAGGTTGTTGTCCTGCACCAGGAGGACGAACGTACGTATTCTGCACAAGGAGAATTCGTAGGATTAATAATGGCATCCACTCTATGGAGGATGGCCGTACATATCCTACCCAAGGAGGATATGTAGAATTAGTTTTAATTCTTTAACCCATTCCCAAACCACCGGGAATCCCATGCCTTAGAAAGAGTGTGAACTCACCTCGGTTTGTTCGGTTAGATTCTCAAATATAGCTATCAGTCAAGGTCGGTCAATCACGTCCTAGTATGATTTACCAGTTAGTTATTTAGTGGTTTCAAATAGAGCACAAAGTTCCTACACGTATATATCACATAGCATGCATCACTTTAACGGTTTATGCCCATCTAAGTTTCCCATCCATTCCCCACTCAAAATCAAACATACGATAATGCACATAACATATATAACATGTTAGATCATTCACAGATAGCATACTCGACATTTAGACACGCGAGTCACAACTTATGTCATTTCAGCATTTATATTCAAAACCGGCTGTTTTCGGACATTTTAATAAAATAGTTAAATTATTCCAAAAATTCCCAAATTTTTACAGGATGTCTTAAACGTTCCATATTTTATTGTGTAAAAATATCGGGGTCCGGTTCATTACCAATATTTTATAAAAATTCATATTCCGGACTGAACTCAGATTTATGTATTTCTGACCACAGTCCACGGAACAATTTATTAAAAATTCATCGAGTGTCCGATTTACGAAATTCCAATGGGGTAATTACAAATGCATCGGTTGTCATCTACTGTACAAATTTCATGGTCCGATTCATCACAAAACTCAGGTTATGACTGAAAGTACGACACCCATTTATTGCTGTCAAAATTCAGCTTAAGCTGTTGTTACAAATCGACACATTAAAAATAGTAAACGAAGTCCAAAAATTACGATTCCGATGCCATTAGAACCGTATTTCATAATAACATATTTTAGATTCAAAATATCCGTTTTTCGTTGAGTTTATGATCTGTTTACAGCCAACTGAAGTTGGCTGTAAAGTATGGACAGATTTCTGTTTTTAGTTTCTAGCTTACTAGTTAGTGTTCGGTTGATCCCGTTAATCATGTTTAGTGACCACAACAACATCACACATTAGTATTAATCATCAAGACATCAGAAAATTAACCAATAATCATAATAACACAAGATCTACATGATTTACACTAATATTCATCCATTAACCACCTTGTTCATCACTTTAGTAGACTTTTAGTTGGTGATCTTATATGTTCATAATTTTTAATCGACAAATCTCTTATTAACCACTCTAAACAAGATCAAGAAGGCATTTAGAAACACTTACAACTAGCACAAGGCTAGGGAAGATTCAAGACGAAAACTAGGTGGTTAATAGCGTTGTAGAGAGGTCCTTGCGATTCCGTAAGCACCGAGCCTCCTTATGTGAACTCTAGCACCCTTGTATGTAGATGAAATTGCAAGATCAAGATCAAATGATGGTGGTGGTGGGGCTGCCTTGTTTCAGCCGATTGGTAGGGAGGAAGAGGGAGAAAGGAAGTTTTGTGTTGAAGTTGAGAATGAGATTGGAATTTAGAGCTTGGTGGGTTTATTTATAAACCATGTTTTCCTAATATCCAACATGTATTATGCTACAATTCCACCAACATAATCTAATTTATTATTCAAGAAAATCAATGGTGTGTCCCCCCCCCCCCCCCACTTACATAACCGGTTGGGGAGGGGTTCTAGTTTAGTTGGTTGCAATTGACTAGTTACAATCTAGTTTAGGAACTAATTAGAATATTTAGTGGCTTATGGTGTGTTATTAAATGTATAGCGTGTTAGGGTGTTCGGGGACCCTAACTAGCTCAGCAATAATAAAATAATGTGTGTGGCAAATTTTTAGTGTCCCGGGTAATGTCCGGTTGTTCGGTTCGATACTGTTTCGTTAAAGTGCTTAATTAATTCGTAAGGTATCCTACATATACATTTTTGTAACGTTTTTAATTTCTAACACTTAGGAAAATATAACGGACTATTTAGTGACCTTTCTGTACACTATTAGTATATTAACAAATACGTGTAAGCATAACACAGATATCAGAAAGCAGTTAAGTGATTCCACACAGTCGTCAAGCACATTAATTATTATTAATAAACTGTACGGTTACATGGGATTTTGAGGGTTGTCACATTCTCCCCCTGTTAAGAGAATTTCGTCCCGAAATTTAGCGCGTGGTTACTGAGGAAGCTAGTTAAGTTGCGTTGTTTTCCTGATTTTCCTGGGGTGTCACATCATCCCCCCGTTGATTTGGAATTTCGTCCCGAAATTCTGCAGTAGCTTCAGCCTCAGTAGTGGTTGCGTTTTTCTTAAACAGTTGGGGATACTTGAGTTTCATTTGGTCTTCTCGTTCCCAGGCATACTCTGGGCCACGACGAGCATTCCAACAAACTCGGACCAGAGGTATCCTGGTATGCTTGAGGATCTTAACATCTCGATCCGTAATCTCTACTGGTTCCTCGACGAATCGCAGCTGGTCGTCGATTGTGAGTTCCTTGAGAGGAACTATGAGGGTCTCATCTGACAGACACTTCTTCAGATTCGACACATGGAAAACATTGTGAACTCCGCTGAGTTCTTCAGGTAGATTCAACCTGTAGGCGACTTTGCCAATTTTCTAGGTGACTTCGAATGGTCCAACATAACGCGGATTGAGTTTGCCTCGTTTGCCAAAGCGGACTACGCCTTTCCAAGGTGAGACTTTGAGTAGCACTCGATCCCCAACCTGGAGCTCGAGTGGTTTTCTTCCCTTATCAGCATAGCTTTTCTGACGGTCACGAGCTGCCGCCATTCGCTGTCGTATTTGAGCAATTCTCTCGGTGGTATCTACCACAAGTTCTGGGCCAGTGATTTGGCTGTCACCAACTTCTGCCCAACAGAGAGGTGATCGGCATTTGCGTCCGTACAATGCCTCAAACGGTGCGGCTTGGATGCTGGTGTGGTAACTGTTGTTATATGAGAACTCCACTAGCGGGAGGTGCTTTTCCCAGCCATTACCAAATTCGATTACACATGCCCTAAGCATGTCTTCAAGGGTTTGGATGGTGCGTTCAGATTGCCCATCCGTCTGTGGGTGATAAGCTGTGCTCATATCTAATCGTGAGCCAAAAAACTTGTGCATTGCTTGCCACAGTTCAGAAGTAAAACGCGCGTCACGATCAGAAATGATAGAGGTTGGCACTCCGTGCCTTGATACCACTTCCTTTAGGTATATGTATGCAAGAGTAGAAAACTTATCCGTTTCTTTGATAGCCAGAAAATGTGCAGACTTGGTCAGTCGATCTACGATCACCCAAATGGTATCGTTTTTGCGTTGAGATCTGGGCAGACCAGTAACGAAATCCATGGAAATTTACTCCCATTTCCATTTCGGGATCTCCGATTGTTGAAGTAGGCCTGATGGTTTCTGATATTCAGTCTTGACTCTCGCACAAGTCAAGCACTTACTGACGTAGGTTGCTATGTGGGCTTTCATGCCAGGCCACCAATACATAGTCTTGAGGTCGTGGTACATCTTGTCCGAACCAGGGTGTACCGAATAACGAGACTTGTGCGCTTCGTCCATCCCAAGTTCGCGTAAGTCTCCATACAGTGGAACCCAGATGCGTCCGTTAACATAGTAGGCGCCGTCTTCCTTTTGTTCTAGTCGCTGCCTTGATTCTCGTAGGGACTCAGCCCTGGTGTTTTCTGCTTTCAATGCTTCGACCTGAGCATCACGGATCTGAGCGGGAAGGTTAGATTGGATGGTAAGCTGTAACGCACGTACACACTTAGGTAGAGTATCCTTTCGACTGAGGGCGTCGGCCACAACATTGGCCTTGCCCGGAGGGTATTTGATAGCGCATTCATAATCGTTCAAGAGTTCGACCCATCGGCGTTGTCGCATGTTTAACTCCTTTTGCTTGAAGATATGCTCGAGACTCTTGTGATCGGTGTAAATGGTGCACTTGGTACCGTACAGGTAATGTCTCCATATCTTTAGTGCAAAAACAACTGCTCCCAGCTCCAGATCGTGAGTAGTGTAATTCCTTTCGTGAACTTTGAGTTGGCGTGATGCATAGGCAATGACCTTGTCACGTTGCATCAATACGCAACCAAGTCCTTGGATGGAAGCGTCGCAATAAACTACAAAATCATCTGTGCCTTCAGGCAATGAGAGGATAGGCGCGCTACAAAGTCTATCCTTCAAGTGCTGAAACGCAGATTCCTGGGCATCACCCCGGCGATAGGTGACACCCTTCTGAGTCAATGAAGTGAGAGGTTGCGCAATCTTGGAGAAATCCTTTATAAACCTTCTGTAATATCCGGCCAAACCCAAGAATTGGCGGGTTTCTGTTGGTGTGCGGGGTGCAGGCCAGTTCTTGATCGATTCAACCTTAGATGGATCCACATGAATTCCATCCGTGTTTACCACATGGCCTAGAAAGTGGACTTCGCGAAGCCAGAAGTCATATTTTGAAAACTTGGCATACAACTGCTCTTTTCGAAGAAGTTCCAGCATAAGTCGTAGATGCTGCTCGTGTTCCTCCTAACTCTTAGAATAGATCAGGATATCGTCGATGAACACAATAACGAACTTATCCAGGTAAGGCTTGCACACTCGGTTCATGAGATTCATGAAGACCGCTGGTGCATTCGTCAGCCCGAATGGCATAACCAAAAACTCGTAATGGCCGTAACGAGTTCTGAATGCTGTTTTGGAGACGTCCTCATCTCGGACCCTCAGCTGATGGTATCCCGATCTCAAGTCAATCTTGGAGTAATAGCTCGACCCTTGCAATTGGTCGAACAAGTCGTCAATACATGGAAGGGGATAACGATTCTTCACAGTCACCTTGTTGAGTTCGCGGTAGTCAATACACATTCTGAAGGTACCGTCCTTCTTCTTCACGAATAACACCGGAGCTCCCGAGGGCGAAGAGCTAGGACGTATTGAAACCCTTTTCCAAGAGTTCTTGTAATTGTGTGGACGGTTCTTCAAGTTCTGATGGAGCTAGACGATATGGTGCTCGAGCTATGGGCGCTGCTCCAGGAGCTAGCTCGATTCGAAACTCAACTTGGCGATGAGGCGGAAGACCAGGCAATTCTTCAGGAAATACCTCAGGAACGTCGCGCACGAGAGGAATGTCTTCTATCTTCCTTTCTTCTGAGGATGCATCAGAAACGAGAGCTAGGATAGCAGTGTGGCCCTTTCGCAAACACTTCTAGGCCTTAAGGAAAGAGATAATACCTACAACAGCACCACTCTTATCGCCATGAATCACGAGGGGTTCTTCGCCCGAACGAGGAATGCGGATGATTTTCTCCTAGCAAACAATCTCCGCTTGATGATGAGATAGCCAATCCATCCCAATAACGACGTCGAAACTACCAAGTGTGATAGGAATAAGATCGATAGAGAAGGTCTGATCAGCTAAGACGAGGTTACAACCTTTAACTATGTGTGTGGCTTCAAGACTTTTACCGTTTGCTAGTTCTACCGTGTGTTTGGTGTTTAGAAATGTTGGAGTGCGCTTAAGCATTTGGCTAACTCTTAGGAACACACATCTAACATCTGTACCCGAATTAACTAAAATAGAAACAAGGAAATTGTCTGGTAGGAACTTACCCGCCACAACGTTGGGGTTGTTTCCTTCTTCCTCTTGTCCATTCAGGAACTCATGCTCACCAGTCCTGCGGTTGTCCTTATTGTCTCTGCTATTGTTCCCGCTGCCCTGGTTGCTGCTCGGATTTTGATTCTGATTCAGCTGTGGACAGTGTCTCTTGAAGTGACCTTCAGCACCGCACTGGAAGCATCCCTTATTACCCTGCTGGTGTTGTTGTTGGTTCTGGGGAGCTTGTGGCTGCTGTTGTCGATTCAGATTCGCAGGACGTGAGCTCCTGCAATCCCTGGCTTTATGCCCAGGCTTGTTACATCTCTGACAACGACCCTTGTAGCATGGCCCGCTGTGGTGCAAACTACATCGATTGCACTTAGGATGATTTCCCCTGTATCCACCCTGACCTTGATTTCCAGAAAACTGCTGACTGGGGCTCCTGTGTTCATCTGTCTTTCGCCGCTGGGACTGGGACTGAACTGGAGTGGAACCCCTGCCCGAATTTCCATCCCACTTGCGCTTGTCATTGCTGGGAGCACCAGTAGCAGTAGTGCTAACGCGCTTGGGCAGCTTGCCCTCTTCCACCGCCTGATCGGTGAGTTGGTGCGCCAAACGAATGACTTGCTGGATTGTGGAAAGGTTGGCCTCAATTACAGACCCTTGGATCTCCGGGACTAAGTCTCTGAGGTATAGCTTGATTCGTCTAGATATGGGTCGTGACAAGTTAGGACATAAGTCAGCCAAGTCGTTGGACCTTTTTGTGTACGCCTCTATTTCTGATCCTTCCATCTTCAAACCATAATACTCTGTTTCAAGTTCCAGAATGTCGTCCAGCTGGCAGAATTTTTCCCTAATCAAATCCTTGAAGTCGCTCCAGAGGGTGGCATTTGCGTTTGCTAACCCGAGCATCTGAACTTGTGCGTTCCACCAAGAATACGCTTTCCCTTGCAACATGACAGTAGCGTACTCTACTCGTTTGCTGGCAGGGCTTTCACTTTCTTCGAATGTACATTCGATTCTTTGGATCCAGCGTAGAAGGTCGATTGCTCCTCCAGTGCCGTCGAAAGTGGGAGGTTTGCATTCCAAGAATGCCTTGAAAGTGCCTATGCGGGATTGGATGTGCATGGATTGACTCCCTGATTGGGTTGCTAAGGCTTCAGCAATCTGTTCGTTAATCAAGGTCGTCAGCTGACCCTGGGTCATGTCGAGACGTCCACTCATGGTCTTCACATCGAAGGAACACACGTAAGAGAGGTGTCGCAAAGTGCGTAAGTGTGGAGTGACAGAAGAGAGTAAGCACACAAGGTTCAAATAACAGTTATCACATTAACTAATGCATACCATGATCAATGTACCATGAAACTAACAAGTAGGCAATATAAACATAAATCATATCACCTAGGATGTTGAGTCTTGCACGTGGTGCGAAGCGTCGTTGTGGATCGTTGAGCACTGTACAGGTTATAGTCTGGTTTTATCAAAAAACTTTTCCCCCGTTTAAAACCAAGTTCACTATAACCAATGGCTCTGATACCAATCTGTCACACCCCAGTCTGGTTTTACAAGTTGGGATCGTTAGAGAGAATTTTTAGAGTTAGGATTATTAATTTATTATCGACCAACATGTGACACTTAGAATTATTAAAATCCAATAACCCCTTCAAATATTACACCAAATAAATGTGCAAAAATCCAAATTAAATATATGTACCGAATAAATGTGCAAAAATACAAATTAACTCTATAACATTTACGAACTTGGATGACCAGTGCCACCCAGCTGCGTGTCCGCTGGGTATTTGCCCACCACCTGCCTGGCACTTAGTAATTGGGCATTTTGGGCGGCTATTTTTTGACATCGTCGGGCAAGAAAACTACAGCTTTGCCCTTGATTCCAAATCAACCACCGTCACCGAAGACGCCATAAGTTCAGCTGTTAACGTCGGTTGTCGGAAAATGTAAACTTGCCTGAAACGAGCTAGAGGTTTTGGAGTGGTACTTTAAAGATGCCAATCCACATCAAAATAAGACATGCAAGGTCAGTTCAGGTCGCCGGAGGTTTGCCGGAAACCTAGCTTGGTCGGCCGGATCTAGGGTTCAACTGCTACAAACGTGTAGAGCGATAAAAAGAGAATGACTAGGGACGAAGTAGATGGTGGTAGGCAGCAGAGGGTTTCTTGGCGGCGATGGTTCTAGGGGTTTTATGGCTGTGGTTCCAGGGGTTTTCGGGCGGTGTTAGCACGCAGGGAGAGAGAACAGATTGGTTAATGGTGAGAGTGAGAGCGATGGATTAGGGTCTGGTACTTGATAGTGTCGGTTGAGAGAGAGAACAGAAGGAGACGAGCGGTGCCGGTGAACAAACCCGCTGCTGTCAAACAAGGATGTAGTTCCGTTGAAAAAAGAAGAAGGATGTTGAAATGAGAGAGATGATGGCATTGGTAATGTAAATAATTGAAGGTGGGGGTTGAGGTTTAAACATGGCTCTTTCTATTTCCTTTTTCACTCCCAAGACAAAATAATGATAAAAGGTTTAATTTATATTTTTTTTCCGCATATTGTTTTCCATATTTAGTTTCTTTTTGAAAAGATTTTTCCATATTTACTTGAGACTATTATAATTATAAGTTTTCTAAAATGGCATATTGTTTTCCATATCAAATTATATTTACAAAAAATTCTTTTATTGAGTTTGATCCAAAAATACTATTAGTTTTATGACTGGTTGTTCTTTCCCTCTTCATTTTTCCAGTTCCTATTTTTTAAGAGAAAGAAAAGTTGGTTCAGATTATGAAACTTCGAAATTTTTGAAACCCGGATAAATTCATTTTCTTAAGTAACCTTTTTTTTTTCCTTTTTTTAAACATTAATCAATCATGTAAATAATAAAGATTTTAACTTTCGATGCATAATTTAAGGTAATGTTAATTAATATATGGACATTTAATAAAGATATATTAGTTGTTCAAAAATAATATATACAAAAGAAATTGGTATCTAAACTCTGTTTACGTGAAAGTATTCAGTATCGTCATTTGTTTTTATGGCTTTTGAGCAATCAATTCGATGATGCCCAAACTTTTGTCGCATTGTATGGGAAAAAATGATCACACTTATTATTTTATTTTTAAAATACAATTAGTAAAAAGGTGAAAACATAGGTAAAAATGACGCGGCAACGTGTGCCGGAGAAAACCAGGGAGGGGAATTGTGTCAGGAAGCTGCCTGACACCTTCCTGTTGGTCAAGCTAAATTATGATTTTGCGCTCTGTAAATTTATAATTTTGTCATTTGTTTTATTTTTTCCCTCTTAGCCAAAACAACCCACTGCAAAGTGCCATTAAAAAAAAAAAAAATTCCCGCTGCGTAGCGCGGGTATAACTCCTAGTTAAATTTATGTGTGAAACATGAGAACTAAGATAGTGTTTGGTATGCAGGAATGAGAGGTGAAATGAAATGGACCATTGTAAGGGAATAAAAAAAAGAGTGTTTGGTTGGTCGATGGAATGGAATCGTCCATTCCAAAATGCATTCCATGCCCTCAAAATCATTCCATCCACCCACCCAGTTTTTTTTCCATTCAATTCCCTTTTTCACCCTTCATTAACAATACCACAACCCACCACTGTTGCTACCACCCACCTCCACCACCACCGTCATCCGCCGCCATCACCCACCTCCGCCGCCACCCGCCACCGCCGTTGCCACCACCTACCGCCGCCACCCACCTCTGTCCCCGCCACCGCCATCGTCACCACCCATCGTCGCCACTGCCACCTCTGATCATCGCCACCACCCCCCTTCGATCATCGCCGCCACCATTGCCAGTGCCCCCTCCGGTCACCGCCGCCACCCATCGCTGCCACCGCTATCAACCGCCACCACCGCTACCACCTCCGACCACCGTCGCCGCTGCTACCACCTCCGACCACCATTGCCACCGCCGCCACCTAACTCCACCGTCATCCACCACCACCACTACCGTTGTCACCATCCGCCGTCGTCTCCACCCACCACCACCACCACCAACCACTGCCGCCGCTACAACTGACACCTAGCACCACGCACCATCATCGCCCATCACTGACCACCGCCATCTGATTTTATTCCTAAGTCTTTTTCGCATGCCAAACAACAAAAAGTAATTATTCATTCCATTCACACATGGTAATCAAACAAGACATGGAATGGTAATGATCAATTTCATTACCTCGTCCATTCCATTCCCCCGTCCATTCCATTACCCCATACCAAACAGAGCCTAAAAGAAAAGGGGAATTCTCGTTGTGGCATGATCATAATTAACTAGCCTCATGAATTAAGCTTCCCAATTGTGTTTTCTTGGTTTTCCAATTAATTGTAAATACGGAGACCAGTTGATATACGAATCGAACCAATCAAAAGCGCATGTATACATGAGAAGTGTTAATCAAATTAATAAAAACTACAGAGACTAATCAGACTTGATGATCAATTGATTTTGTGAATCCAAAGCTTCTTGAACCAACATGATTTTGAAGGAGACTATTTGGCGAAGATGTAGATAAAATAATTACTCTACTAGAGTAATTATCCTACCTTTTCTTCTTCCTCGTCTATGTAATTACTCTACTAGCGTAATTACCCTACATATATAAGTAGTGTAATTAATTTTTTTTTTTTTTGAACGGCAAATTTGGATCACTGACGGACCACTGGAGTATCATCGTGCCACCAGAGGAACCACCCGATCATATCCATCTCCACTAGGCATAATGCCACACCAATTCAGGAGGAAACCCAATAAATATGGGAAACCCCCCCTTGTGGGAATCGAACCCAGGACCTATTAGTCCCAAAGCCTTATCCCACCACCAAGATGCCACTAGGCTATAAAGCCATGGGCAGTGTAATTAATTATTAGTCTAGACTAATTATATTTACCATTAGCCATCACCCATTTTCTTGTTTTTACCCACTTCTCACATTTAGCATGAATATGATAAGCCCATTTATACAATTACCCACCTCGATTTATATATATTTCACCCTTGATCTATTACTAAAGCTCTAAAATTGCTATATGTAAAATCTGTTAGGTGAGACATGGTCAGATGCAAACCCTTGTTAGGTGAAACAAGAATAAACAAAGGTGAAAACTTATACACAAAGTAACACAAAAGAAAAATTCAATGCTTCCTTGTTACAATTACAAACATTAATAATTACAAAACCCTAGCAATCATATATCTCTATACAATATAAAATCTTTCAATCTACAATAATAGAACATATTAGAAAGTTGATAATTATCTCCAACAAATGATCATCTCAATAAACAACTCTTGATTAAAGACCGAAAGCATCAAGAGCGAGGGTGTAGTGTATGCATCCGTCAAATTAAGGTACATTTTACGCATAAAACACCATTAGATTCAAATGAAACTACCTGGGATTTGTAGATCAACCCAAACTTTGGTTCTCAATCATTGAGACATCAAATAAAATAAAAAAAGAAATAAATTGATTGATCCAAGATTGTTGGCGTATAAACTCAAAAATAGTGTACCGCACCCATATGAAGATAGTAATTTCCGGGTGGGTTATATGCTGCACCATGTAAAGGGCGTCGAAAAACGAAATGAATGAATGAAGAAATTGAGGTGATGATGAAGAACAAGAAGGTGGTGATTGGTACCATTGTTGAGAGCTTGATGATCAAGTTTGTGTTGTTGTTGTGTGTATGAATTGATTATTACGTACGGGTAGGTTTTTAAATTCGAATCGGATAGCTATGCTTTAGCTAAAATAATTAAACAAAAAGTAGTGGGGGTTTGCATTGAATTTGGTATTGGTCAAGTTGGTGTTTTGAATTATGAAGATATTGACATCAAGGTACAAAGTCGTTTACATTAAACGTAAAAATGACGACACGTATTGAATTATTCTTTTTCCTAAAATATAATACCATGAAAAGATAAGAAATGTGTGTTTTTTTAATTATAATTTATTTTTTTAATTTACCATGAAAAGATAAGAACAGTGTGTTTTTTATATATACTAGTTGATTTTCCGCCCGCGAGTTGTGGCGGGGACCCAATGACTGCAAAACGCGTGTCAGCAATGACAAGCAGATACCGAATATCAAAACATAAATAAAAATGACGTGGTAAGAATAGTCACCCCGTCCTAAAAAAATCGATTTTAAATAACCTAATATATAATAATAGGACCCATACGTCCTACACGTTGGAAATTCGGTTGTTTTTAATTCAGTTATTACGGTGATAATACGTTAAAATATGGATGAGCTCGGTACCGGTAACGACACCGAAAGTACCGATCCGGAAAATCATCGAAATTAGGTACCGGCACCGAAAATGCTCTGTACAATACGGCATGGTATTTGAAGGTAAAAATCAATAAATACAGGTATGGTGCTAGGCCGGTGTCGAACCGAAAATAACGATTCTGAAGATGCCAAAAGGTGGGTACCAAATTGGTACCGAAAATGATTTGGTATAGTAAATTTGGTACCGATACGATACCAGTTTAATTAAAGGATTTGATACGATTTGCTCATCAATAATCTAAATATCCAAGTTAATTTTACATGATACAATTCATTCATTACAAAAAGGACAAAAAAAAGAAAGCAAAATAAGTTGTTGTGCATATAAAACCTCATTCAAACGAAATACAATTTACTTACTGTGTGTATGAAAAGTAATCTGAACGGTGCAATTACTTGCATTGCTACGTTGCCACATGATTTAATGAGCTCGGTACCAACCAGTACCGAAAATACCGTTACCGAAATCCCCAAAAGTGGGTACCGGTACTGAATATACCTAGTACGGCACCGGTACTTGAGGGTAAAAATCGGTGAATACGGGTGCCGAACCGATACCGCAAATACACCCAGTTTGATAAATTTGATATCGGTATCCGATATCATTTGCTTATTCCTTAGTGATGTTACTATTGATTCAATTCTAATTTTAACTAGATTTTGCCCCGCCCGCGTTGCGGGGCACTAAATCGAATATTTCTCTCTCATAATATGTCCGTCTGTGTTTCGATTACTTGTACATACTACTTATAACACGATCTCAAAAAAAATTACATTGAGTAAACCAATTAAATTAAAACACTATCATACTTTTGCTTAAGAAAAACAAAAACGATAGAAAAACAATAATTTTAAACTGGGGGAAAAATATAAATTACACCGGGTCAAACAATTAAAACAAAGCACTACTATAGTTTTGTCAAAAAAAAAAAAAACTAAACTAAAACGATGGCATGACTGTAATTTTACATTGGGGTCAAAATCGTAATTTGACTGGGAAAACAAAGGAAAACGATGGCAAAAATGTAAATTAAATTGAGGGCAAAATTGTAATTTGGCTGAGTGGGGAAAAACAAAACTAATGGCAAGACTATAAATTTAAACGGGTCAAAATCGTAATTTTGAGTCGAGGGTAAAATTGTAATTTTTAGTTGGGGGCGAAAGCATAATTTTATTTTGAACTGGGGGTAAAAACGTAATTTTGAACTGATGGCAAAATCGTAATTTTAAAGAGGGGATAAAATGGTAAATTGATTGGGCCAATGGGGGAGTGCCAGACAGCTTCCTGACAATATTCCCCCATCTTGTGTCTGTAGTTATACACTGGGGGCAAAATCTTAATTTTACTGGGAAAGCAAACAAAAACGATTACAAAAATGTAAATTTAAATTGAGGGCAAAATGGAAATTTAGATGGAAAGAACAAAACCAACCTAATGGCAAAACTGTAAATTTAAACGGGGCAAAATCGTAATTTTGAATCGAGGGCAAAATTATAAACTTCAACTGGGGCAAAAACATAATTTTATTTTGAACTGGAGGTAGAAATGTAATTTTAAACTGATAGCAAAATCGTAATTTTAAAGCGGGGACAAAATCGTAATTTGATTTGGCCTAAAGCAGGTGAACTACTCTTCACCAAATTTCATAAATGTTATAGAGTTTTTTTTTTTTTTTTTTTTTTGAACGGCTAATTTCTTTAATCACTTGTCGTTTGTGGGACTTGAACCAAGACCATCCCCTTCCCAACCTAGGTGTTTTCAAAGACTTTGCATTTGCCAATGGACTACCACCTCATTGGTTAAATGTTATAGAGTTAATGAAATCAATTAAGTAATAAAATTATGAAATAATTAAAAGCATAAATAATATTTTAAAAATATATTTTGTGTGCTGTTCATGGGAACTTTGCTATAATATGTACTTAGTTTATTTACCCCGCACTTCGCGGCTGGATCTTGATCGGTATCAATTCGGTTTATTTCGTACTGGCACAATACATGCATTTGGTATAGCAATCAACATCTGCTCTACATCGACCAAAAACCTTAAAACGAACAGGGTGCCAATACCGATGTTGTTGGGTCCGGGTCAATATGGTACAATACAGTTAATAGTGATACTATCAGTTTATTGAAACTAAAAGCAAAAATATAAATACCGGTACCAAATAACGATGTTGTTCGTTCAGTTTTACGTTCGGTACAGTAGCGACACAGTGTCTACTTTCAATAAGATTTACTGAAAACTAGTGGAGGCAAAGTGGGCAAGTTGGATGGGTTTGGGTAATGGGTTAAGATGGGTTTGTGTTACGATGGGTATAGGTCAGGATGAGTATTTTAAAAAAAGTGTTGCATGGGTAATGTGTTAAGATGGGTTTGGGTTAGGATGGGTTTAGTTTAAGATGGGTTCTAAAAAATAAAAAAAATCTAAAAAATCATAAAAAATCTAAAAAATCCGAAACATTAAAAAAAATCAAAAAAATTATAAAAAATCATAAAAAATTCTGAAAAATATAAAAAATCCAAAAAATTATAAAAAAAAATCATAAAATTACAAAAAATCCAAAAAACTTTAAAAAATCTAAAAAATAAAAACAAAAACCTAAAAAAACCTAAAAAATAAAAAAAAATAAAAAAATTCTAAAAACTCATAAAAATTCTAAAAAATCAAAAAATTATAAAAAATCATAAAATTTCTAAAAAATTCAAAAAAATCAAAAAATTTCAAAATAATTAAAAAAATTCTAAAAAATCAAAAAAATTCTAAACAACAAAAAAAAATCATAAAAAGCAAAAAAAAAATCATAAAACTTCTAAAAAAAAACCTAAAAAATATGAAAAATCGTATTTTTAAAATTATTTTGATTTTTTATATTTTTGGATTTTTTAGACTTTTTTCGATTTTTCAAATTTTTATGATTTTTTTATTTTTCAGAATTTTTATGTTTTTTAGAATTTTTTGTTTTTTTATTTTTATGGTTTTTTTGAAGTTTTTTTATTTTTTATGATTTTTTGTTTTTTATAATTTTTTTATATTTTTTAGAATTTTTATGATTTTTTTTATTTTTTTTAGAATTTTTATGATTTTTTAGAATTCTTTTGATTTTTTAAGATTTTTTTTTTATTTTTTAGAATTTTTTATTTTTTGAGTTTTTTTATATTTTTTTTGTATTTTATTGGATTTTTATGATTTTTTAGAATTTTTTTGATTAATTAGATCTATTTTGATCTTTTTATGATTTTTAGAATTTTTTGTATTTCTTAGAATTTTAATGATTTATTAGAATTTTTATGATTTTTTAGAATTTTTTAGATTTTTTAGATTTTTTTATTTTTTAGAATTTTCTTTATTTTTTTGATTTTTTAGAAATTTTTTTATTTTTAGAATTTTTATGATTTTTTAGAAATTTTTATTTTTTAAATTTTTTTTGATTTTTTTATTTTTTAGGATTTTTTAGGATTTTTTAATATTTTAGAATATTTTTGGTTTTTTAGAATATCTTTGATTTTTTAGATTTTTTTTATTTTTTATAATTTTTTTGATTTTTTTTATGATTTTTTAGATTTTTTTGGGTTTTTATGATTTTTTTAGAATTCTTATGATTTTTTAAATTTTTTTTGATTTTTTTTTATTTTTTACAATTTTTATACTATTTTTTAAAATTTTTATTATTTTAAACGAAGAACGACGGGAGAGTACTATCGGAGATATCTACAAGTAGTAATTAGTTTAGTGATTTTATCTCATACCCATCCTGACCTATTTGGGTTTTTACCTCATACCCATCCTGACCTACTCTTTTTTTATCCACCACTTCATAATCCATCCTAACCTAGTGACTAATTTTGTTTGGCCCATCTTAAAATTTAAAATACCAATATCAACCCAAAATAGAATGGATGAGTTTGTTTTGCCAGGTCTACTGAAAACCATAAATATGAATACCAACACTTATGTTGTTTAGTCGTTTTCTTTTCTGTATGGTGGCAGCACGATATCCATCTTCAATAAAATTTATATCGGAATGTTGGAAAAAATACATAGATGTGTATTTAGATTATTTTTAAAAAATTAACGTACACAAATTATTTAAAAAATTATATTAAATGAAGAGTACCTAAAACAAATACTTTTAAAAAGTTATTTATTATTCATCATCTCTTTACTTTAATATATAAATATATAAATATTCTTAATAAAAAAATCAAATGAAGACTAAATAAAATATTACTAAAAAATAAATCTTTAAAATATTTCATTTACTGTTCATGCTAAGTTTGTTTTCATATGTATAACTAGTCCTTTTACCAGTCGCGCGTTGCGGAGGCGCCACCGTACGCGACGTAAACCTATTCGTTATCGAATTTAATTTACGTTGAAACGTTGAGTAATCCGAATTCAAGCCTATATTTGACTCGACTTGTTTCTAAACAAAATTTACGTCAAAATATAGACCAACTCAAAATGTACATAAATAAACATGCGCGGCAGCGCCGTACGCGGAGTGATAAAATATAGGCTACAATTGACCAGACTTGTTTCCGAACTAAATTTATGTCGAAACGTATTTTAACTCAAATTTATACCGTTGAATAACAACGTATTATGTTTGACCTGGTTTGTTGCCAAAAAAATTACGTCAGAACGTAGTCCAACTCAAAACATACATAAAAATAAACACATCTTATAATTGACTCGACTCGTTTCCAAACAATTATCATGCTAAGCATAGATGAACTCGGATTTATACTGACACTTACTTACAAATAAAAACATAAGAAATTAGTTTACAAAGTAGAGGGTTAACTTTGACATTATACCAAAATTGGAGGTAGAATAAGTCGTTTACAAAGTAAAAGGTTATTTTTGACATTATACTATAGTTGGAGGGTAGAATGGTTGAATGGCAAAAGCTACCGACCATTGATTTTAAGGTTATAGTAATAAATCTATACATATAATAAAGGAAATCAGATGTGGGACACATGGCACTCTGTGAGATTATCTCTATAGGATTTTCCCGCCTAAAATATTTTTTTTTCTCATTTATCCATACATTATTTATCAAATTTAAATAATTATAATAAGTTATTAAGTTAAAAATCATATGTTATTTGATAAGATTGTTTTATTTACGTCATTTAAAAAGAAAATATTAACCTGAAGATAATATGTATATGATAAGTTTGTTTATTAACATTTGATAAGATTGTTTTATTTACGTCATTTAAAAAGAAAATATTAACTTGAAGATAATATGTATATGATAAGTTTGTTTATTAACATTGAAGATGACTACGGATATATGATTTATTAAGAAGTCATATATAAGTATTCTATTTTTTAGCACCTTTTGTAAGTTATATTTTCTAATATATATGCACACACAATATCTTAGCATCTGATATTATATGAGTTGAATAAATGTAAGTTTATATACTAAGTAACAAAACAGTTACATTTTTTAAAAGTCTGGGTATTGCAAGGATTGAATAAACACATTTATTACACGGGTTGTATAAATACAATTTAAATGATTAACACATACAAGCGTTAAGATATGTTTAAAAAAAAAATGAACTTAGATGTACCATTTACTTATTATAACATTTTACTTTTTTATTGCTAAGTTAGAAACTTGTGTATTACATGTGTTATAATATTTTACTATGTTTTATATATCTATTATTGGATTAGAAACTTGTGTATTACACGGGGTTGGATTAATGAAATACTAAATGGTTGTTAATAAGAAGAAATAAACATAAGTAAGAAAAAAATATTAAATAAACAAGAGATCAAAGGATATTATGATTTAATATTTTTATTTTATAGGAAAGAGAAGCGGGATAATATGATTCGATATTAACATTTAATATGTGAGAGATATACGTGTTTTATTTATTTGTAAACTATAATGTAACACACGTAAAATAACAAAATACAACATATGACTAACTCTTTTGTAGGTGATAAGAAAAAAACTTTTTTATCTAACATTCTAGATGGTATGCTATACATTACCTTATATATGTATACATTATTAATGTGTTTTCTAACTTAATTTTTTTTAATTTAGTTATTTCTTGCAATTTGTACTCCTGATAATGATTATACCAACGCTATCGAGAAACTTAAATTAAAAAAAAATGTTGTAGAATTATCATAAATTAAATATGATACCAAAAACAATAAATTCTAACAAGATATCATTATCGAATAATAATATTTAAGAGTAACTTAACTAAATCTATTTATATTTAATAAATGTTTTAAATAAAGTTTATCCTCATCGTTTAGAAAAGGTTTACAATGTATTGCAATTTATTTATTAGACATTTTTAGGCTCTATACATATAAAAATGTAAAGATATGTTTTTAAGATATGTTTACAATGTTAATGAAATACTAAATTGTTGTTAATAAGAAGAAATAAACACAAGTAAGAAAAAAATATTAAATAAACAAGAGATCAAAGGATATTATGATTTAATATTTTTATTTTATAGGAAAGAGAAGCGGGATAATATGATTCGATATTAATATTTAATATATGACAGATATACGTGTTTTATTTATCTGTAAACTATAATGTAGCACACGTAAAATAACAAAAATACAACATATGACTAACTCTTTTGTAGGTGATAAGAAAAAAACTTTTTTATCTAACATTCTAGATGGTATGCTATACATTACCTTATACATGTATACATAATTAATGTGTTTTCTAACTTAATTTTTTAAAAAAATTTAGTTATTTCTTGCAATTTGTACTCCCGATAATGATTATACCAACGCTACCGAGAAACTTAAATTAAAAAAATGTTGTAGAATTATCATAAATTAAATATGATACCAAAAACAATAAATTCTAACAAGATATCATTATCGAATAATAATATTTAAGAGTAACTTAACTAAATCTATTTATATTTAATAAATGTTTTAAATAAAGTTTATCCTCATCATTTAAAAAAGGTTTACAATGTATTGCAATTTATTTATTAGATATTTTTAGGCTCTAGCATAAAGTTTTACAATATGTGTATAGCTGAATGAAAGTTTCCAATACATTCTAATCCTGTCATATTTAATTAAGATTGTATTATTAATTTTGAGATGAAAATATAATCCCAATACGTCTTAACCCTCTCATATTTTAATAGGTAAATAGAACATCAAAGTTTATTTTTTTTTTAAAACATATCTTAACGACTATATGTGTTAACTGATTACATTATATTTATTCAACATGTGTAATATATGAGTTTATTCAACCGGTGCATTCCAATACACACGTTTTTATTAAAGATATATTTTTTTTATTATTTAATATATAAAACTATATTAATTCAACCCGTGTAATACACGGGGTTCTAACCTAGTTATTAAATATTCATAACTTAATATAATAATAATAAACTTTCAAAACACTATTCATGGCAAGTTTATGTTAATATATATAATAATAACTAGTGATATTACCCGCGCTTCGCGGCAGGGATTAAGCCGGTATCAATTTGGTTTGTTATGGTACATGTATTCGCTATAGTAATTGAGAGAGAAAACACACTACGTGAAAAAGGGTCTACGGCCACACTTTTGGCAAAACTGTCCTGCCACACATTTGAAAAAATGTGTGGCTAAAGGTAAATCATAACATTTTAAAACACCTTTAGCCACACATTTTATTATTAATGTGACCATTTATACCAGTTCATTATCATTAGCCACACTTTTGGAATATAATGTGACATTTATTAGCCACAACTCGAAATATGTAACCGAATGTTTTCTATAGCCACATATTTTTGTTTCGTGTGACAAAAAACTCATGTATTTGACACCTTTAGCCACACTTTAAGAAAAAAAATGTGACATATATTAGCCATAGTAGCAACGTGTGGCAATTGTTATCTACGATCATAGTGTTTGTTTTCATGTGACCAATAACATATTTACATAAAACCTTTAGCCACATTTTTAAGAAAAAACTGTGACATTTATTAGCCACACTAAAAAAGTGTGGCTAAATGTGATCTACAACCACAATACTTGTTTCATTTAACTAAAAATAAATATATTCGAAACCTTTAACCACACGTTAAGTAAAAACAACCACACTAGAAAAGTGTGGCCAAATGGAATCTATGACCACATTATATGCTTAATAATGTGGCTAAAATCTAATGCATATGACCACATATATTATTTTTTTGTGACCAATGTATAGACAATAGCCACACTTAAAATTACAAAGTTTCATGTGGTGTTACATAAACATTCGTTACATCATCGTCACTTTTTTATTTTGTGTGACGAAATGTGATAAAATGTCATGGAAAAAATATGTGACCAAATGTTTAACTTACTACATCTTTAAAATTTCCCCCCAAATATTTCATTCAAAAACTTAAACTTCCACCCAAAAAATTAATATATCCCCCTCCCAAAAAAAAAAATTCATCTTAAAACTTCCCCCCTAAAATATTTCATCCAAAAACTTAAACTTCCCTCCAAAATATTACATCCAAAAACCTAAACTCCCCCCCCCCCCCCAAAATATTCCATCCAAAACTTCCCTCTCAAATAAAATTCTCATTTAAAAATCATATTATTTTAACATTAATAATCAAAAAAATCTTACTACATATTTAAAAATTCAAACTATTATTAGATATTATATACATTAAACCATATTTGTTTTCATCTTAATAATATCTTAATGTATTTATATTAGTTACGTTTATATACATTTTTATTGTGTGTATATTAGTACCAATATCGAATTTTCCGTACCAAATTGTTTTTGGTACCCACTTTGTGGCGTTTTTGGTACTTGTGGTTTGGTACAGCACCCGTATTTTTTCCGAATTACTTTCATATACGGGTATCGTACCGGTACTGTACAGTACCATACCAAACATTTTCGGCACCGGTACTAGTACCCATATTTGACGATTTTAGGCACGAGTATTTTCGGTACCGGTACCGGCACCGAGCTCATCCCTAATCATATATGTATTAATAGACCACATTGGGCCTTAATAGGTCACAAAAGCAAATAGTGGGCCTTAATGGATCACAATCGACAACAGTAGATCAAACATGTCTTAATGGACCATATTGAGCTTAATTGATCATGATGGCTAACAGTATATCATACATGCCTTAATAGACCATTTTGGGTCTTAATGGATCACAATACACAATGGTGGATCATACATGTATTAATGGACCATATTGGGTTTTCATGGATCATAGTGGACAATAGGGGTGTGCATGGGTCGGTTTGGGTCGGTTTTTACTATTATCCATAACCATAACCATAACCGCTAGTTCGGTTATGGAGTTTTGGTAACCATAACCAAACTTCAGTTATGGTTACTCGGTTATGAAGTCGGTTATGGTTCGGTTTTGGTTAATTTCGGTTAAGTAACAAAGCAAGGTTTAAAATAAATAGGGTTGTGCACGATTTGAACTTAGCTTGAGCCTATTTTATAAGATAACGAAGACTAAACTTTTTTGTTAAACTACCGATTTAGATTTCTTTTTAATAAGGTAATTCTCAAGCAAAAACAATTATGGCCATAACACCTTAGTTCTTTATCAAAATAAATGACATCTATATCAAGATCATTTTGTTACTAACATACTTTTATCTTAGTAAAAACCCTCTATATAGTTTTGTAAAACACAAATCTATTATATAAAGTTAACATCAAAACTTCGGTTTGGTTTCGGTTATATTCGGTTAACTAAAGCTTCATAACCATAACCATAACCGATTGAGCGGTTATACAAAGTTTCATAACCATAACCATTGGTTATATTGGTTATCGGTTATTAGTGGTTCGGTTACGTCGGTTATGGTTTAGTTATCGGTTATGGTGGTTAATTTGCTCACCCCTAATGGACAATGGTAGATGATACATGTCTTAATGGACTATATTGGCCTTAGTGGATCACATGGAAAATAGTAAATCGTACATGTTTTAATGGTCGTATTGGGTTTTAATGGATAACAATGGTTAATAGTAGATTATATATATAACGTATAATTTATATATTAAATGCATACAAATATATAATTTCAATTTATTTTTTATAAATTCATATGTATTAATTTATGTAAATGTAAATTAATTTATACGTTTATATGTTAGTTTGTGTGAAAAAAATAATTTACTAGCCACTAATTTATATGGATTAATTTATACGTTTCAAAATTTACTTTTTTATCACTTATATGTATTAATTTACTTTTTATAGATTTCAATTTACTTTAAACCTTTCATTATTATAAATTTCAATTTACTTTAAACCTTTCAAAATTTTCATATTTTCACCTCTAAATTTTAGTTTCCCTCTCCATCACCATTCTAAACCCTAACTCCCTCCTTCCCCAATTGCAAAGCACTCCACCTTCTCAAAATTCTCTACCAGATTTGTTTAAATTTCCGATGATATGCCGGCTTCACAGCGGCTATTCAAATATAGCCGCACAACTCGAACATGTAAAGCTTCACCAGATCCGTGTATGAGATCAACAAAAGAATTCCCTAAAACCTCCATCACCCCTACAAAAACCCTCACGAGTGCAGGGGAGGTGGTTGTTGACGGTGTGTAACAGTTGCGGGAATGATGGAGGAAGCACCAGAGATTTGAGGAGGCGATTCTGATTCCAGACGTTCCGTGTGACCTGTTTGGATATGAAACTGGTGGTTGGCGTCAACGAGGTATCAATTAGTGCTCTATCTCAGTTTTTTAAATCGCAAACTATGTTTATCAATTAGTGCTCTATTAATTACTTGCTTATTTTATTAAGTGTAGTTTAGGGGATTTGAAGCTCTATTTGATTCATAACCTGTTAGAAGAAAAAATTAGGTGAATTATCTGACTTTAGGGTTGCTTCTGATCTGTAAATTATATGCATACTGGAAGATTTCTGTACTGGATTATTTTATTTAAAACTAAAAGATTAATCTTGATTTACCCCATGATTTAGGTTCAAAATCTGTGAAGTCTAATGATGTATCTGAGAAATCGACTTCAAGAAAAAGGAAAAAATAGTACAGGGGCATCCGCCAGCGCCTATGGGGCAAATGGGCTGCTGAGATCCATGACTCGCGAAAGGGGGTCCGTGTGTGGCTCAGAACTTTCAATACTGCTGAGGAAGCTGCTAGAGATTATGATGTTGAGGCGAGAAGGAGCCGAGGTGATATGGAAAAGGTTAACTTTCTTGTTGTACCCATGAACACCAACCGCCAAAAGGTTAACCCGAAAGTGAAAAAAAAAACCACTGCTGACTGTAACGGTTTGTTTGGGTACTTTGAACCAAAGCCTCAAGTTAACGTTCCTGCAACTGTTGAGGATATGGGTGTTTAAACAGTTTAGTCCGTTAAACGGTTCTGGGGGTTTTAATTTAAGTTCTAATCAGGGGAGCAACTCGTTTGGTTGTTCCGCTGACTTTGGTTGGGATCACTGCACAAGAACTCCTGAAATCATGTCTTTTTCTCCGAGAGTGATGATGTCAGCTTCATGGCTAACATGAATCCTGCAAAGAAACAGGTAACATTACTCCATGAGCTTTTTTATACATAAACTAGTATTTTTGCATTATAACAACAGTTAACAAACTAAAAAAAAACTTCAGTTTGATAAGCATAAATGATTATTTAATTTTAACTTTTAAGACAAAAAAAAAGACAATCTGATAAGAAAGGAAGGAAGGAGAGAAGCATGATTCGTTACTTATATGGAATGATATAATAAAATTTAAAAGAACTAAAGCTAACTTAGGATATAAATGGTCAACTAGAGTATATTTCAAGTCAACAAATCAACCTGGAGTCCTAAAAGTGGGAGAATGGGTGAAGTGGGTAACGGGTCGATTGGGTTGACCGAATGCTTTTTGTCAAAAAAAAGTGTTTTACAAAATAAATGGTATGTCAAATTTGATTACAGGAAATATATTATCAGGTGATTTGAGTAAAAATGATTTCAGGAGGTTTCTGCATTAGAAAGTAACCCCTGGGGCAACTATCAACCTGTTTTACCCATTTCCTTTGAGTAAAATGTCATTTTTCGTCCCTGAGGTTTCGCCACTTTCGTCCAAAGGTTTGTTTTTCCGCGTCTGGATCCAAAAGGTTTGAAATCTTGCCATTTTCATCCGACCCGTTAACTCCATCCATTTTTCTCTGTTAAATGAGGGGTATTGTTATCTATAATTAATTAATTGTGGCTGCATCTGGAGTTAATTTGCAGGCTAGAAGGATCAATGATAGATCAGGGATTAAAAATCAGGCTTTTGCAGGTCTAATCTCTATGCATGTTATGTTTAATTGGTACTCTTACTGTGATTTTGTGCCGAATGGTCTAGTAATTACATATCGGCTTATTCCAAGGGTGGAAATAAAGGAATTAACCAAGATTCCTTCATCGTATGGGAAATATTCTTTCTTGTTCACAATTCAAACTACATATATAAAGACCAAGGGTTAACTGCCATTTACTTCCCTGTGGGTTTACGTGGGGTACCCTCCATTAAACAACATATTTTAACAATCTTATTTAGTACATGAAAGAAAAGGGAAAATGACAATTTTACCCTCCATTATAACAATCTTATTTAGTACATAAAAGAAAAAGGGAAAATGACAATTTTACCCTCCATTAAACACCAGGTTTTAACACGGGTTAGTTTTTTGGACTGAAATACATGTTTCGAGAATGTAGGGATGGAAATGGTACAGATTTGATATTTGGCCTGAAATAGCATAATTGGGACAAACCACAAGGATGTAAATGACAGTTAACTCTAAAGATAACAAAGTTATAAAGATTATAAGTTCAAATGTATTAATTTAGATGTTGATATATTTGTAGGGATTTGGAGGGAAGGAATATGTGATGTTATGTGGAGTTTTTGACGGGCACGGGCCATGGGGGATATTGTCGGAAAACGAGCGAAGAAAGTAATGGCGGCTTATTTGCTACACTATTGGCAAGAAGCTATGGCTCAATGTTCAATCTTGATGGATGGGGAATTGCGTAAAAATGCAAACTTTAATCAATTTGGTGTGTCGAAGAACTCCTTCATCAAGGCTTGTTCTATGGTTGATAGCTTCATCCTGTAATCAAATCCTTTTAGAGTGGTATAACTGTTGTGACTATAATCCGCCAGGTATTTCATAATTAAATGTAGATCTGTACTTGAAAGTTGAAAATCTGTATCGGTCAAAATGAATAGGTTAACCTTTAAAGTCAAACTTAGGCATCGTTTCGGTTTGAATTGTGTTTTTCCTCTAACAGGTCAAATGGGGTTGAAGTCGTTGAATGTGGTTCGAAGTCTAATCTTCATTCAAAGAACTTCTTAAATTATTTTATTTAATAATCAAATTATTATTTTAAAATTAATCATACTTGACAAAATAAATTATTTGCAAACAAGTTCAAGAGAATAGAACAAAGTCTATATGGGTTAACCCGGACCAACCCAATTTGGCCAGTTTCAACCCAACCCAACTGATTTCACCTTGTTACCCAACCCACCTGACCTACATATTACCTCTAAGTAAAACTATTGTTATTTATACCTAAATGACTAAATGAAGATAAATAATAATATTTTTCCTGAACATAATTCATTCTCATGGAGATCTTATCGTGTTGGCAAATGTTGGTGATTCTAGAGCTGTTCTTGGGACCACTTCAGACGATGGTGAGGTGATAGTCGTTCAGCTAACTGTAGACTTTAAACCGAGTTTACCTCGTAAGCACTATCATGCATTATATAACTATATGAAATCTGATTGTTTTGTGTGTGTGTGTGTTTACCGCTTACATTTTCTAATCCTTGATTTAGAGGAAAGAGAGAGGATATACACAACAGGATGAGTGTGTGCGAATCAGATGATGAGCGAGGAGTGTCTAGGATTGGAGCTTCAATCGACGAGACACCAGAAGGTCCAGGACTCACGCTTTCAAGAGCTTTCCGTGACTTTTTTGTTAAAGTGCTGCTAGGATTGATGCAAGTTTATGTATTTAGTATTCAAATTGACAACTTATGTATGGATTTTGGTTTACTATCGTTAATATTATTAATTTTGTTTTTAGGTTTGTTCATCTTTGCTATTGTTTTAATTCTACAAAAAAATTGAAAATAAAATTACTAATTACACGAAAATGGCCACATAGCCACAACAATATATGTGACTACAAAACAGAAACGACCACACTTACAGTAAATTCGTGTGACTGTTGATACCATTTTGTCACACTTAAGGGGGCTATTTTCTTAATTACAACAACCTTTTTGTCACTTTTTTTTTTAAATTCATGTGGCTAAAACAAACTTTTTAGTGACTATATAATAGAAACAGACACACTTATGGTAAACTCATGTGACTATACAATAGAAACGGCCCACACTTAAAATAAATTCATGTGGCCATCGATACCATTTAGTCACACTTAATGAACCATTTTGTTAATTACAACAACCTTTTTGCAACAGTTTTTTAAAATTTATGTGGCTAAAACAAACTTTTTAGTGACTATATAATAGAAACGACCACACTTACGGTGAATTCATGTGGCTATATAATACAGACGGCCACACTTACAATAAAGTCATGTGACCATTGATACCATTTAGCCACACTTAATGGACCATTTGTTTGATTACAACAACCTTTTTGTCACAGTTTTTTAAAATTAACGTGGCTAAAACAAACTAATTGGTGACTGTATAATTGAAATGACCACACTTATAATAAATTCATGTGGCTGTTGCTACCCGTTTAGTCACACTTATTTGACAAAATGATTGATTTCAACAAGGACCTTTTAGCCACAGTTTAAGTTACTATGGCCACACATAAGTGAATGTGGCCGTAAGATGCCTACGATGACTCGACCTTTGGTCACACTTGAGCTGAAAAAAAAGTGTGGCGAAAGGCGTATGGTCACACTTTTTTTTATGTGGCCGTAAGCCATTTTTGACGTAGTGACACTACATCGGTCGAAAAAAAAAAACACATATCGATAAGGTACCTGTGTTGTTCAATTGATATCGGTTCGGCTCATTTGCATTTCAATTCATGTTTTCTTTTAGAGTTAATTGCCAAAATCGTCCCTGAGGTTTGGGGCACGTTTGCCATTTTCGT